>CAKLNU010000143.1:0-9142500 GCA_922788865.1 Poeciliopsis turneri
GGTATTGCTTCGTTCAGTTGTATTGCCTAATTAAAAGGGCAGGTTATGGCCTTTCTTATTCCTACATGGAAAAGCAGGTCGAGCAGTGCCCAAAAAGACAGCCCTTTGATGTCTCAGCCTTTAACGGGCATAGAAACCCTCCTCCTGTATCTTCAGGGATGCAAGGCTCAATAACAAGCCGAGATCATGAGTGACTGCAGAGATTGAGAAATACGCTATATTTTGTTGCATAAGGGTGATAAAGGACAAAAATTCTTCATGCCAGTTGACATTGAATACTTGGGTTATCAGGGCAGCAACTTTTATTTGCCTTTTAAAGAGCATGTAGAGACCTTGGCTGGAGATAAACATGCATGATAACATAGCAGTAGGAAGCATGTTGACAGGAGCAACAAGGGTGACTGAATGCTGTTGACATTGATACACCCTTGCATGGTCCAAAGACTTAATGTATTTTTATAGGAAAAGTGAAAACATACTTGACTCCTAAAACCTGCAATAATAACTTTTTGTATTGCAGGATAAACTAAATATTTTGCAAAAGGTCAAATCTTTTCATTTATTTTCTATGAAGGTAGGAAAGTAGCCGAGACGGAAGATTAAATTTACGCTCGATGCATGAAGAGGTCAAGGCGAGAACAGCAAACTACTGTATCCCGGTGTCGTGTTATTATCTGAAAGCTGGGGGTAAAAAAAAAGTGTTAGGAATAAAAGGGCTGACAGGCAGAAAAAAATTAAGCGATTAACATGGCCAAAGAGGTTATATGTAGCCTGAAGGAAGTGAATGTGGTTTCGAGGCTGCATTGTCTACTTTCAAACAACGTTCAGCTTGTTGAGAGACAAAGAAGAGCTGCTCTTTACAGGAAACATCTGTACATATGAAAAAAGGTGTAAATGTTTATATTTGAACAATATAATTTACTTTCCTGCTGTTGTGCATTGAAAAACCACCTGTATTTGAAAGGGGCCTGTTTGCCACAGTTTCCAGAAATAACTCATTTACGCATAAAGGGAACTTTTTCGAGAGCTTAAGGTGGTCCTACGTGACCTTTACCCATCAGAAGTCTCATTCATTAGTTCTGATGTTTTATTTTCTAGAGTTTTCTGAAAATAGACCAGGAGAAATGTAATAAGTTTGATATGAAGGAAAACGTGTGGTTTTGTTTATAACCCTAACCGTGCTCTCTAACCTGTCTGCTGTGTTCCTTGTTGAGTCTTGAATTTGTTCTCTAATCCCTTTACACAACAGCTAATTTTCAACTTAAATGTTACCAATTTGGTGGCGTCACAGCGCAACAGGATTTCATTCAGTAGAATCAGAAGGCAAGAGTGGAAAGCCAAATACACACACCGCAAAATGTGTTTGCCTATTGCATAAAGCAAAACTGGAATGGTTGTTCCTGCGATCTTCTGCTGCTAAGTGGCACAGGAGAGGTAATAAAGAATGAGATTTTAACCGTCAGAAAATAACAATAGGCACTGACTGTGAGAGTATCATTTCTGCTTGATCCAGCACCAAAGCTCTGGCTCATGATGACATTCTCAAATGCACCTGGATCAAATAACTGCTTTTTGACCCGTTATTGGTGACAACTCCAGAGTTTTTCTGTCAAAATTACTTTTTTTAGACAGCCAGGCCAGCTTTTCTTTGTGTCTCTGCGCCAACTGGCCACAACACGAGGAAATAACGGTGGAAGAAGTCAGACTTTGTGACCGCACGTATTTTAAATAAATAATACCTCCCCCTTTGTTTCTGCACATACAAGGTAATTTATTCCCGGTTCTCCTTTTTCCTCCCGCCTGCGTGCCTGTCAGAAACACTCTGCACTGTTGAATGAGGTTAAAAATTATTTAAAAACCCGAGCTTTCAGCATCCTTTTTTCCCCCTCAGACATGGTTAGAGCAGGCTTTTGACTCTAAAGCCTTGGTTCTGCTAGGGAAAAAAAAAGAAAAAAGCTGAAAACCACCCACTCACGCTTGAGAGGCATGTCTTTGAAAGCAGATTCTGGAAGGCCATTAAGAATCTGCCAAAATAATTCGAGTAAGGGTCGTTTTATAAAGGAAGAGCTAACTGTGGTTTTATCTGAAAAATATATGGCAGAGCATGAATTGCAACCAAGTTTGCCACCAGTTGATGGGGAAGTGAAAAGAATAACTGGCTTGAAAGCTGTTTATTTTAAAAGTGAAAAGTGCATATTAAATACCATCATAACACTCATTTATTCCAACAAGCTGATTTTCATATGTTTTTCCCAGCACATATTTTAAATCTTATCTTTTAAATCTCCTGCTTTTAACCTTTTATTTTCATAAACATTGAAAATGATCTGATGTTATTCGTTTCTTTTTGTGCATTTGCTTTGTCTTCCTGAATCCTCATCCAGTCATGGCAGATGGCTGCTTTACTGAGCCAGGCTCTGGTTCTGCTGTAGGTTTCTTCCTGTTAAAGGGAAGTTTTTCCTCTCCACTGTCGCTACATGCATGCTCAGTAAGAGGAAAGGGAGGGAATGCTGCAAGTCAATGAGCAGAGGGAATCTGCTGGGTTTATTTGTATTCAAACTTTTTAACTTGAAGCAATGTCAGATAATTAGGACCAACTGAAACTGAAACGATCTTTCAGTGTGTACAGTGTGTAAAAAAGCGTTAAATCGAGTACAATTCGCAGAGCAGTACCAATTCTCAAGTTTCTCCATCCTGCACTTCTTCATGTCAACCTGCTTTGCCATCTTAAGGCCTGACGTGATGCGTTAAAGCCAACCTGTGCTTCATCAATCATGATGCGCTTGTAATCAAATGGTGGAATTATGAAAAATGGAGCCTGTCATAAGAACGTGCCTCTGTGTGTGGGATGCTGCCGACTGTCAGACTGCGAGGCCGCTTCCACTTCATCAAACAAAGTCCTCCGCTCGGATTTTAAGACTCAATGCAAGATTAAATTACTGGTTAAAATGCAAATGTCTTCGCACTGCATCCCCAACCTGAGAGAACCTTAAGTAGGTGCTGGAGAATTACATCCAAAGAGGATAAAGTGTGGTAAACAACTTTTCTTCATGCTTGGCCTTGACATCACATCTATTAATCATTCATTTTCTTTTGTCTGTCTTACTCAGCATCTGTCATCTGCCTCATGTCTGGATGCTGAGCTGGTGTTATTAATGAAACCAAGCACAACCCCCTAATGAAACTGTCAAACCAGTTTTCAAACCAGCATTCTGTAGATGTATCGACGAGTGATGAGAACAATTTCTATCAAATTTTAACGCCTCTAAATAAAGTTGGTTTAGGACTTTGTCATGTTATAACCTCAAACTTCTGTGTATCTATTGCTATGTAACACAAACCAGTCAATAACTGTTACGGGCAATAAGTCAAATACTTATTTGTCTTATGAAATGGAAACATTTTTTTTTTTTTTTACTTTACAAGTGTGAATCACTTTTCTGTTTTTTTTTATTTAATACCCAAATACATTGTGGTTTGTGCAAACTTGACAAAATGTGTAAAAGGTATGAATACTATGAGACAAACTGCATGTGTAAATTTGGAAATTTTTTAAAGTAAGAGTATGAATTGCATGAATTAAACACATTAGTATAATTTTAGGTGGCGCTGTAGATGCGATTGCTTATTTTTTGAACAAACTAAATATACCAAGTTCACCAGCCCACTAGAGACTGCTTATTTCCACTGTTACTTATATGTAGAAACCACTTTCACCTTCTTCCCCCGAGAAAGCTGCTGTCACCTTAAATTAGTGTGTCAGAGTTTTGCTACTAATAGGTGTTGGTGGCAGCTTCAATCAGGGAAAGTGTGTTTAGGTCTTTTAGCTGTTACTTAAATCTGAGCTCTCCTGACAAAAAAAACTTATGTTTTATAATAGTTTGGGTACACAATGAAAGTGTAAAAAACTTATTATATGGTACTTTTTGTAACTACACATGTAGGATTTCCAAATTAAACAAATAATTTAAATGTCCCTGCCATTAAAAATCAGATTAGACTTGTGGCATTTTCCAAATTTCTATAAAAGATGAAATTATTGTTTATGTTGTAGAGATGCAAATCTTTCAGCCAATCCATTCTGATTTTCAGGTTCTCAATTCGATTCAGAAACCAATTTTTCTATTCAAACAGTCCAGAGATTCTGCTTGAATTTTGACAAGATTCTGCAGCTCAAAGCAATTTTTGCTACGTTTCCCCCACTAAACATTAAATGTGCTCTCAAAGTATTATGGCACAGTCATATTGCAACATCTCTGCTTTTGAATATTTCATTAGGCATTGATATACAAGATAAATGACGGATAAACTTCATGCTGATCCAATTTCTGGCCCAATTACCGTGCTGTGTAGTCACTCCTTGGTGACCCAACGATCTTTTAGTGCCATTACCATCTTTTCTTTCTTCAAATGTAAAGAAAAAATAACGTTTCTTTAAAGTATAAGAATAATAATGTCTCTCAATACTCAAATGTTTTGATGAATCTGTATTTTAAGTTCATTGTGTCAAATGTTCAAAACTACAAACGCCTTCTTCTTCTGTCAAACCTGTCATTTCTGCCTTCTGAACTCTCATTGATCTGAATGGCTATTAGTAAAAGAAAAATCTCCTTTTGAAGCTTCTGCAAACTGAAAACAAAAGATTAAAAAGAGGGTTAAAAAAAATTTCATTTTACATATATCAGTCTGTGGAGCTTCAAAGGCTTCTATATTCCCCTTTTTCTAGCTACTTCTCAAAGAAAAACATATTTTGCCCAAATCTGAGCAGATTAAAGCAACTTTTACGGCTGACTTCAAAGTAAGCATAGGCGGCGGGGAAATATCACCAATATAATGACTTTACATGTTCAAGCTTTTATTAGTTTGCGTGGTGTAGAGCAGAAAGAGTCCTAAAGACTTCCTTGTGCACTTCTGATACAAACAGCCTTACTCTTGTTTTTTCCTGAGGCACAAATACAAAATGATCAAAGATAACGTTAAAATTTGTAGATGAGCAAAGCAAATCACATTTATACATTATGAGAATGAGCCCTGGGCGTCTAACCTCAGGTTTAATAAAAATGGCCAAAGGTGCATTTCGACGCTAATGATGGTTCAATAATTATGAAAAAGGATAATAATAAAAATATCAAAGTTCAGTGCAGCTTTTCAGCAAAATATGTTTTTTTAAAATGCGAAAGCAAAGCACAAATAGTAAAGATAAAGAAGGCCGACATGAATATTAGGGTTCCAGAGTGATTTGTTGGGTGGATGAGCAACAGTTTTACAGAATCTGACTTGAATTCAGGAACATTTTCATTCAGTCTAAAGCAATTTTCACTTGAGCTTTTGTCAGAAGATGTCCCAGATGTTTGAGCCCAGATCTGACTCTGATGATCAAGGAGGCCATGATGATGATGCAGAGGCTGAAACTAGCAATAATATAAAAACGGCAGCATAACTTAAACCAGTGTGAATATATTTATATTCCTCTCTTATTGTTCTGAGTTGCTGCAAAAGATGCTGCCAGTCTGATATACAGCTGCCACTTGTACATAAAATGTGTCCCTTACGGTTCCCTCTGGTGCTTTTGTGTCGCTTCTTGTTATGATTTTGATTTCTTTTTGTAATCTCCAATTTATCCAGAAACTTGATGGGACCCTGGTGAAGATTTCAGGTCATCAGACATGACAATCCTGAGTTGCTAAAGTAAAAGGCAACGGTTCTTCTTCTCTTGTTCCTTGAAGACATAATGCACAATTTACAATACCAAAAAAATGTAAATATTGGCAGGTGAACTGCATGTTGTGTCAATTTGTCTACAATGTAGTTGTGACTTTGGTGCAAACTGGAAAACCAGATCAGATAATCAATTAGCTACACATGGCAGAAAGAACAGAACACTTGAGCAGTGAACACGTAATTAAACAATTACTTTATATGGCTTAAGAAACAGAAATAGGAAATCCTGACTACCGAGTTTAAATGAAATGCAACACCCAGTCTATGATCTAAAGAGGAAACCGTGTAGATTACAAATCAATCAGACACCAAATACCCACATATGCTGACATCTAGTATTGTATTTCCTTTTTCTTGAGTCATGGAGGTTTTTTGTCAACGCAGACATTGTTTTTCACTGTAATTAAAACTTAATGAGCCTCATCTTCTTTTAAACACACATTTTTGTTACATTTCTCTTGGTTTTGACCAAAGCAGGTCGTCTTCTACTGGTAATGAAGCAATCAACTCAGCTGGCATGACTTGATCTAATCTACTTTTACATGTGTGGTTTCCAAACGAACATGTTTCAAATGGTATAAAAATCTCCTTGGCTTGACAAAAGCATCTTATCATTTTCTGCAGAGCATAAATGCTCAGTAACTTCAACCAGGTGTGTTGAAGCATTGAAGAGGCTCTTTCTTGGCAGAGCATCCTGGGTAAATCCAACGGCTTCAAACTACTTTTTCTAACTTCCTGCTGTGCTCGGTTTAACCTGTTGTTTCCTCCCACATCCATCAGCTTTACAGCATTGATTACATGATTAACATTTACTGGCCCCTTTACCGGACGGAGAGGCAGCTGGGCCTTGCCTGGATAAAAGAAGGAAAAGGTGCTTTACTTAATTAGCCGCAATGGACAGAAAGCATGTGTGTGTGTGTGTGTGTGTGTGTGTGTGTGTGTGTGTGCGTGGTGTGCGTGTGTGTGTTCACCTGCTTCAGGTCTAGAAACTGCAGCATAGCAGGAAGACACCAGCTGGTCACACACACTATAAAAGGTGTGATTTCACTTGAACACTTAGCATAGGCATTTCATCTGCAGAGGCGCCTCACTCTGGGACTTTGCCCATTAGAAAGGTGTTGCTTCTTCACTTCTGGTAAGTTTCCCAAGAGCATCTCGAAAATCTAAATGTAAACGGAGTGAGAATATGGAGGTCTCATACTAACTGGATAAATTCAATTTAATAACATTCACAGAATTCTTTTTTGGTTTTCTTGGAATATTGATATTTCTATGCTTTACTAAGACAATTTAAACTACTATGAGCATTAATATGACGGTTTTCTGCTTTAAAAAGAAACACAAATAATTTATTTTCATATTATCTTTCTTGTGCAGAAAATAATGAATGCAAACTCCATCCTATGCTAATGTGAGCTTTCCTCGAAACACCAAATAAAAAAAATTGGGAAAAAATTAAGTGGAAAATCTAAAATCAAATGTATATTTAGTCAGAAAATAGTAGAATTTCAATGTATTTTTGCTGAAACTATGAAACTATATTGCATTCTGTCTGGAGCGTTTCGAGAAGCAGGCAATCATGCGGTTTCACTGCCTGCTTGCTGAAATACGATTCCTGAATGAAGCAGAGGAAATTCATTCAGCCGCTTCCCTCCCTGTCTTTATCCCCAGTGTGACTCCTTGTTCCTTTCTCTGTGTCCGCATATATTAGGCTTAAACGTCCGTCTCCAATGGCCCTCCGCGTGTGGTGCAGGGGAGTACCAGCTGTGACCCCCAATCTGCTCGACCAAAGCATTTAGACCCCTAAACGAAAATGGAGAGAAAAGCAGCAGCAGCAGGCGCAGAGATGGAGATTATAGCTTGTTTCAGTTTGGCAATCTGGGTGAATGTTTTTCTTTATTTTTGTGTCTTTCCTTCACTGTACCACGAGTTAAGACCCATCTGCCAGGACATCACCAATATTCCATCTGCATCCTTTAGCGTCATCTGACTGTGCCGCACTTTGATCACTTCTATTTAAATAAAAAGTCAACAAACAGGCTCAAGGCTCTGTGTATTGTACATGTTTGCTTTGCAAGTCGGTGGCATTCTTTGCACAGCAAATTACCCAAAAGTAAACAATGTTTCACATTAAGCTGCGAATGATGAAAGTTTTGACAAAAGTTTGGCTCCTAATGTCGAGGCAGAGATTCAGAGGACGAACGGTGATGTGTGAGCTGCCAGGCGCTCAACCTTTAAACTAAGAGCTGAAACGACGCTTGATTCAAGCTCCACGTTTCCCCGCTGGAAGGGAGAGATCGGCTTGTAAATCATGAATAATTCAGGAATAACAATCTAAACTTGTTTCCCCATTTGTATGACTGTATTCTGTTTTTACTCTGTTTATAAAAGCCGTGTGTTTGTCAGGAACACAAAGCCATATTCTGGCTGATTGGATTTAAATATACCACTGGGAGATTTGTAAAAAAAAAAGCATTTTTTTAAATGCAATTTGTTCAGGAACTGAAATGAACAGCTTACAAAAACCATTACATATTTATGTTTCTGGTGGGGAATATGGATATACAGTTTTATCACAATATTTTGTGGTGCTTGACAATAAAAGTGATGAGAATTGTTTATTTTTGCTTGTCGGTAACTGAATTACTGCAACTGGATGACAGTCAGATTCCTACAAACAGATATTGATCTTGAAAATTATACCTATTAGTAATATTTGACACCAATCATATAAAGAAGTGTGATCATTAAACTGCACACAATAACGGCATTTAATCACAAATAGTGGAGAAAATAGTAAAACTAACAATCTCAACTAAAAGGACCATTTTAAAAATTAATTTAAAAAAATTATAACCATAAATAATGCATTAAATGTTGCTCATTTCCATAATTACTATAGAATAATTTTTTCCTCTTAACACTCATGGGACAAAAGTGCATAAAATATTTGACTCACTCAGCATCAACCCAAAGTGAAACATAACAGTGATTAAGTATTGAATGCAAAGACACTGAATTCCTAGAAACTAGATAAAACAAGCCAGTAATCAGAAATGTAATCAAAACAATTACAGTTACAGTTAGTTGGCATAAATATGTTCTTATTTCCTATTAACCAAAAAAGTTGCATTTGATTCTGGCTGATACTTTTCCTCCTAAATCCAACAGAATTAGCATTTCCCCCAAAACTGGGCTGACAGTCATGAACACATTCAATTTCACATGATTAAGCACTCTGTTTGGTATTCCACCGTTCAATTAGATAAAAATGAAATTCAAACTTGCATTTGTGAGCAGAATAATCTTTCTGAAACTCATCTCCAAAAGCTGATGGAGGACATTTCTCATTCTGACATCTCATCTGAAGTTTGAGTTAAAAATGGTTCTCGGGTGAATCAGAGTCCTTTATGTTCTCAGATGAAAAATATTTCTTTAACATGTCCTCCTTTACAATATATGTTACTTTCCTGCAGCCACTAGATATAACTGCAAAGACATTTTAATGTAGTTGTGCAACTACATAAGTGCATCTTTGTAATGCATTATGAAAGACAGTTTATTTTCTTTTTATTGTTTTTCCTTCTAGTTATTCAATATCACATTTGCAGTTGATTTTCAGAAATGTGGCCTAACCTGAAGAGTCGTAGCTGCCCATCAAACCTAATGAATATCTAACATGAATAAAGTTCAGCATTCAAGGACTTTTTTATTCTTCTTGCAGGTCTGCACACTTCCACACTCACCATCCAAACAAACGATCAGCAAATATTGTAACTCGCTTTCAGAACAATGCTTCACAACCTTTGACATTTGTCTTATTTTCCACAGTTTTACAAGAAAACTGAATGCCTACAAAGATGCAGCTTCAGAGCGACGCTATTTGACTCGCTGTTGGTTGGCGTTTGCAAAGCAGCCATTCCAGGAATGCAACTTATTTTTCTCTAAAACGTTACAAAAAACTATATTGTAAAAGTTCTAGCACTAAATATATCTTAATGTGTATTTATAGAAACCACACTAGCTCTATTGCAGAAGCATCATCTTCAGCATTGGGAGCACAGCTGGTTAGCACCAAGGGAAATTAAAGGCGTTCCTGGGGTGACTGTTTTGCAAACGCTAGCCAGTAGCATGTCAAGTACCATTATGCCTGGCTATTTCACCTTCCCAAGATGCTTTTCTTTTTTGTTTTTTCAAATATTTTAGATCTGCTCCACAAAAAAAAAATATGTGAAAAGGCAGAAAAATCCATAAATATCTAGCAGCAAATAGTCGAGGTACACTTTATTCCTTTTGTTATGCATGCCTTAAAATCTCCCAGAATGTCCTGAAGGGTGCGCTAAAGAAGACCCCCCCAATCTGATGTTGAATAAGAAGAAATTGGCTGGTTCTGTCTCTATCCAGAGACCCCCCACAGCGCTTTGTTGGCTCTGACTGCAGCTTTCTCAGCTGGCAGCTTAGAAGAAAACTGGAACCCAACTATCAAGCACAATATCGTGCAAAACGTGACAGGACAAAGGTCACACACTTTCTAAAATGTGAACCGCAGAGGACCAGCAGGCATACAAGATCAGCAGTGAGTGAAGCGCCATTGTCAGCTGGAGTACATAGCACTTGATTGTTAAAATACTCAACAGAAAACCTTTTGAATAGGAATTTGATGCAGTATTCACTTGAATAGCTCTGGTCTTGCAAAAACCACGACTCCCTCACCATCTGTTGAAATGTGACAACCAAAAGTTTAACACATTTACTAATGGAGCCACACATCATAAATCACGCGTGCATTCAATGAATGATTATTTCTGCAATTCATATCGCCGTAATCAATCACGGATGGATGCATATTGGTACATTTAATCACAACAGGAAGTTCAGATATTTGATAAAACTCTCAGTTTATCAAATTGTCTTCCATCAAATTATGAATGGATGATCAAAACAGCCGTCGTGAAGCTGAAACTACGATTATTCAGACCAAACAATCGATGCGGCCATCATTGTGGCCTGCATGGAAAATGCAGTCACAAATAAAGTCGCACTGATCTTTTCTTCCCCTGCCTGTTTTTTGTCATTTTTTTCCCTTAAAAGCTCAAAACCTGCACGTGATCAGGCTGCAGGACGATAGAAAAAATAATTATAATGTGGCGATCATCATTCACTGGCACCACTGGAGGCTGCCTAAGAGTAATGTTTTCATTGTTCCCACTAAAAACAGACAGCTCATTAGTTTTCAAATTACCACTTGCTGCTAATGTGGAAGTAGATAACAAATCAGCAGCAGAGATGCTGACTAAGGGAGCAGAAGTCATGTAAATGAATGGGCTATAGCTGGGATATGCAGTTGTTTCAAAAATTGTGACTAAGTGGTGCAGTTAGCATAAAATCAGTAACATTGCTTTGCTTCAGATTTAACCTATTTCTACTGATGAAGAGCTGGATTCACGTCCCAAAAATAGGATAAAGCGCAAGACGGATTTACTTTTCAGGATCCTTTTCCAGTAACCCGAACTAATTTTCCGACCTACGGCATAAGGGATCACTCTGCCAGAAATTTACCCCAGATAACTGCTCTGGAGTTAGAACTGCTGAACCCTTAACTGATGTTAAGTGTTGGGAATAAGCAACCCTCCACTCTCCAACATGAATACAAGAAGAAAACCTTGTATTGTTTTCAATATGTGCTGTTGTAATGTGTTAAGAAAAGTTCAAGGAGTACGAATACTTGACAAGAGTACAAAGAAGACTTGATAATCAAAAGCTATTATCGTTTCATCAGCATCTCTGGGATTCAAGCAGACGGTTGGGGTTCGACTCATTACCATTCGAAAAGCAGTTCCAATAAACTGCGGTGTATTGTGCCCACCTGTCAATTGTGCCTTCCCTTAGCCCACTGGACCACCATTAGGCTGTGGAGTGGCAGAGCATATTAAAAAGGTCATGCCGCTTAAAATTCGAGGCATTGGAAGAAAAAACAAAAACCTAATTTCATTGTCTTATTTAAAAAACTGCCATAATTATCTATAATTTTGCAAGGTGGAAAAAAATCTATATTTTTGACAGAAATATAATATGAGATATATTCCCAATGTCTGCTGTGAAATACCAAAATGATGGGGTATGCAGTATAAGTGGTTTGGTGTCTGCAGCGAAGTGCTGGTTTAATACTAAGTGGTTCTTCAGACTGTAGACGTGTCATCAGAGAGAACAAACATCATTAAACTTATTATTCATTGCAGTAGCTTTACAGAGGCCCCTGATGGAACATTAATAACAGTCTACTGAGAGACGCATCACTCTTCAGTGACTCTAAAGAGGGGACTGAAAAGCATTCTCATTGACTCGGCCCCTTCCCCAAAGCACATTAATGATTATCGTTATTTCCCTTTTGTTCGTCATCATCTGCAATCTTCCATTAACAACAGCACTAATATCCTCTTTCTGTGTGCAAAGATGTAAGTTTTGTGTAAGTTTCAAAATGCTTTCTTTTTTTTTTCTCAGTGTTACCCCAAGACTCTCAGCAGGGGGGAGACTTATTAAAGGTGGGAAGAAAGCTTGGTTTAGATATCTCGTCTCTGTCGTCACTTCTTCACAAAACCAGCTTCTCTTCAAATCCCAGTCAATCATTTAGCTGAAAATTACCAGCAGGGAAATATAGATTTACAGATCTAAAAGAATTAGACTTTTTTTTTTTTTCTTTTACCTCGTCTGTGCTTCTGTTTTTTATTTTGTCAGCCAAAATTGCCCTGCAGACACCAAGTGTCACTCAGCCGACTTTAACTCTTTTTCCCTCAACTCTGTTCCTGCCCAAGAAGCCACTTTCCAAAACTTACCAGGAAGAAGAAGGTACCAGACATTGAATGGACTCTTCTGGTTGCTTTACTGTAAAGTTGCTTTTCTAACACATAAAATTTGGAGTTTACTAAACATTTTAGTAAGGAAGCTCCAGAAACTACACAGTTACCTTGTAAGTTCAAGAAAGTAACATGTAAATTCGTAAAAGCCACTCTAAAGGAGACCTGCTTTGCTAAATTTACACTTTGTAAGTTTAGTGTACTTCCATTTGAGTCTCTACTGCTTCTAAAATCCATCCAAGCCTTAAATAAAACCAATCAGCTGTTTTTAGCGATAGCTTCATGTTTTTTGGTGTCTGTATAATGAGCAGTTTCAAAAACCTTCTAAGTAGCACCAAAAATCAGAAAGGAAAACACAAATCTTTTATTTTTGACGTACCATCTACAAACTACTTGCTGCATTCTTGGTTGTGCAGGAGGCTCCACTTCCGCTGTTCAAAGATGAAAGATGATAATTGTGCATTTTTACATAAATGCGTAAAATGTTGATACCAGCAGCAGCTTATTTGGAAGTAAAGTGGCAAGATGTCTGAAAATAGGCTCTACATGCATCACCCAAGAAATATTTAGGGCAAAAAATGAAATGAACATGTTTTGTAAAGCTCATAGATCCATCCTAACATGTTCAAAGAAGCCTTAGAAATGAAAAATTGAGGGTTCTTGGTTTATTTTATCCATTATTTCTTCAAAGTGATGAAATGACATCAGATTAGGAACTTAAATGACTTGTTTGTTGACGTAGTCACTAATAATAATAACATCTTTTGAGTAATAGTGCAATGCATGAATACAACAGGCAGTAAAAGCACCAAACCCTGCAAATGAAGATGTAAAAGACCATTTAAGTTCTTGTAAGGGAATCTCATTGGACCTAAGCTGCTTTTAAAACTGCTGCCACCTTCAGGTAAGGGCAGCATGTTGACTTGGTAGACTAGGATTCATTAGCAAGGTAAAAAAAAATGAGCGATTATCTTAATGACATAACAGTGGGAAGATAAATACCTGGCCATACAGCCAATTATCGATCTTTAATCTGTCCGTCCGCCTTCACCCGCCTCCCTTAACTCAGGCTTTATCTTGTCAGAAATATCAACCAAAAAAAATTATTTTATTTATTATTATTATTATTTAAAATGACAGGGAGTTCTTGGTCATTCTGGACTGCAAAACTACAGAATCTGGACCTAAAGATTTACTCCAAGCCTACAGGCCATATTATTCAAAGTGATGATGAAGGGTGAACATTAATCCTTTTTCCTAAAAACATTGGCACATAAGGTTTAAGTTCCTTTTATTCTTTTACCTGTGTAGGATTGGCTATTACCAGATCACCCTTTTCACACAGATGACTGACTCTGTTTTAAATGTCAATAACACAACCTTACAAACACGGACAATTCAAAGACCTTGAACAGAGAAGCTGCCAATCACCTCCTGCCTTTTGGTCGACCGTGAAAGCCAGTCTGGACCCTGATGAAGTGCCTGTCGATGCAAAGACGTATCCTAACCTCTTAATAAATCAGCCCCTTCTTGCTGCTTTGGAGTGAACTGGAGGCTTTTATCTCCAGCTGGACCTTCTTACAAAAAGCAATTTGTCATTGGCTCATCTGCATTCAGTCCATATCAAGTGTAGAGCTGAACAGATTGACGTCTCCATCAGCCGATTCGCCAGGAGCTCACATGGTTTTGTTTTGGGTGTTTGTTTCCTGTTTCTGCAGCAACAAGGCTGATGGCTGAACTGATGGAGCAGCGTTGAGTTTTGGGCTTTGAGGGTTGAGATGCAGGGAATAAGGCTGGAAAGATTCATCTCTGCTGCCTCTTGAACTAATTCCAACGAGTAATGATACTCAAGTGACATCTTCCCACGCTGTTTCTGTTGTGGCAGTCGGCTCTGGATATTATTAGCTCTGTGTGCTGGCAGCCAGAGCAGGTTAAAACAAAGAACTCTGAGAATTCAGTGCTGGTCTGGCATTTTTTTAATTTTAGTTAGAAATTTTTATTTTGTTAAACTTGAGGGTAAATTGCAAACTGTGTTAATACACAATCTCCTTCATGGAGTTGTGGTAGAAGTGTAATTTGGTTAGTAAAAGGTGGACATGCTGGGGTTTTGTTTTTAAAGGGGCTGAATCAGGCATTGGCTTTAGCTTCACTTGCAATAAAAATGCAAATTGCAGCTCTGGAAAAAATTTAGACCACTTGAAATGATCAGTTTCTCTAATTTTAATCATTGATTTTAATTTAATGCGTTAAATTGAACGCCTTTACAATTACCAGAGAAATTATTTTAAGATATTTTACTTGATAGCAGGTATATCACTCTTTTATAGAACTCATTGAGCATTGCCAGATTAACTCATTCTGAGGTTTTCTGTGAAATCAGTGGCTTCAATTGAGTCAAATTTACAATTTGTAATGAGGTCTATAAGCTGGAAGGGTTTTCTCTTTTTTTTACCCATAAATGTTTTAGGTTCCTTTAAGAAAAATGTAATGCAACTTCAGTGTTTAATGTTGTTCTCAAACACCGGCACACATGAGCCTTTTCTCACAGCGGCTTTCTGAGCCAGAGGGAGCAAAAACCCACAACAAATGTCAGCACAGACACGTTTCAGGCTGGCAAGCTGTTACAGGCACTTCATTATGTTCTGGGATAGCATCTCATTCTACATTAGAACCTGGGGTCAGAGCAGGGAACGAGCAAGGGCCCCGAACAAAACAAAACACATGGAAAAAATTCCATTACAGGAAGGTGCATAAATCAATTCTGTGCAAGACAACACGCCCATTGCGTAACAGCACACTGTGCAACGCCGATATGCACTGAAATGGATAGTGACTGTCATAAACAAAAAAACCTCCAGAGGAAACACGACATCCATCACAGCTTTGTTGCACAGCCAGGGATGCAACGCTCAGAACATCTCCATATTCCCGACACGAGACGAGTCAAAACAAAAGGGGGCAAAACAACAATCCAGGCAAAAGGTGCTGTTGGTGAAAAGGAGGAAAACTGTGAAGCCATTAGACACATTAGAGTAGATCAGGGGTCTGCAACCTGTGACTCTGTAGACCTTCCACAACAAAAAGAGACTGAATTCACCAGTAGTATTTATTAGGTCCATTTTTCTCGTCATTGAGTTAGAAACTGTTTTTGTAGATGTTTGGAAAAAGGGGATGGATACATCTAAATCACTTTTTTTTCTCCCCTTTTTAAAGCCTATAAATAGAAATAAAAAGATGGTTCTGTCCAAATGACACACAGTAGATATTTATTAGAAATTAGAAGTAATCTTTTTCTAAAACGTCATGAAACCTCAGTGGTTCTAAATTTTTTAACAGGATTGAGGGCAAAAATTGCTTTTTATATTGCAAAGGATGCAAACCCCTGAGGCAGATAATTACAGATATTTCAGTAAATAAACTTTATTCCCAAACCTTCTGCAGCATTTTTCTTTTTGCTGCTTTGATGATATGTGTAAAAACAAATTTTTTATAACTATATTGAGAACACTGTTCGATATTAAGTTCTGTAACATGGTGTAGCAGGATTTGCACTGAGTGTTAAATTGCTGTGCGACTTCTTTTTTAGCTTTTTTTGCCAAATATAATATTTGATTTTACCAAACAAACAATTCTAGGAAATTAAAATGCAGATATTAACTGATTACATAAAGAAGCTACCCAATGGGAGAGTATTTGAGCTTGAACGGTTTGGTTAAGGTCATTACACGTCATCTAGACTTTAACTAGGCCACCCCAATACCGGCAGTTAAATTTTTTCGGAATCCTTCAGAGGTGAACTTGGTCACATTTGGATCCTTGTTGATCTACACGACATAATAAAGTGGCTGTATGTGCACATATATTCTGTCTGCTCTTAATATTTATTCCTATGCACACAGAAAACATGGATTTAATTCTGAAACCTATTAAGTCAAGTTTTCTCACTCAAGTTGCAGAAGGATTGTTGGTCAAGGCAGATAAAGGAAAAGAGCAATAAGGAAAAAGATGAATAAAAGTTACAGATGCATTTATTCTGTTAAGCTTGTTTGGGTTGAAAATAATTGATGCAAATTTACTAACCACTGAATACATTTGTGCAGATTAACACAGTAAAAGACTAATTTATTATAAAGCTTTTAATGCATTTTTACTCCATTTGTTGATGTTTCTGTTCCCAGAACAAACTCTGATTTTTGCGTAACACACTTCCAGTGGCCCTTTTAGTATTATTTTCTGTCAGACAGTACTCTAACCTCATGATCAGACTCCTTCCTTAAAAGCTGCAAACCACCATCATCCTTTGCCATTCAACAACGGCAAACCTGAAATTAGACTCTCTGTAAAACCTGTTTGGATGAGCACACCGCTGCTCCTCATTTAAACTCTAAATGTCATGTCTGCTGCAGGATAGTGCACACATTGCTCTGTCACTTAGCAGCAATTTATCTGTGAACAGCAATGTCCCACACCCATCTCCACATCTCCTTTTTCCCTTTTTACCCCATTTTCCTGCGCCGTCTCTCATCTCCCTCTCGCCGTTTCTCTCTCCCCACTTTCTGTCTGCTCTCATCTTTTTCATTTTCTATGCTTTACCTTTTTTCCCCCCATGCCTCCGTCTCCCTCAGCCCACCCCGCATGCAGCCGACCGTCTGCGTCTCGTCTCATTTGCTCCCCCCTCAGGCTTTGTGGGACACAGCATCCACACGGGGCGAGGAGTCGGGGAGCTGATGAGTCTCACACACCTCTTTTTGTTCTCTCTCGTCAGTCAGCATTGCGCTTCATGAATCACTGTAACATTACACAGTGTGAAAATCTATGGGAATTCCTCTGAGTATTTTCTCTGTAAGCAGTGAAGCATGTGTTTTTATCTCTCTGAGTCTGACTTTGTTATCAATCCTTAGGATGTAGTGTGTAATGTTCCAGCGCCGTGCACTCCCTACGTTTCCATCCTCATCCTGTGAAACAATCTATGGATGAATGACGCTTGACCTCATTTAAATTTGTTTACACACAAAATTACATGTTCGTGCAAAGATATTTGCTCCTCTTGAGCTTCGTCACATTTTCTAAATTGCAGGAATGTTTCAGCTTCCAAAGCAACATTTTATAGAGAATATTCCAGTTTTAATCTCATTTCACTTATATTAATTGAATAGTCAGTTTTCTGCATTTTTTATTGGCTGTAGGTATAATTATTCCTTTGAGGAATAATGATCAGATTTCATCAGATTCTGCTTTGTTCATTTGTTTGGTTAGGTTTCAATCTGTATATTTCCAAGCCAGCATCGATACCCGGCTCCCACGTTTAGCCTAATTTGCACCGATGACTTAAATTTGATCAGGACAACGACCTGATTCAGATTAAGCAACATGTCTTGAGTTAGTGGGTTTGTAGGTCACCAGTTTTACCGCCTTTGGTGGCACAATTTATTTCCTGCCTCCTGCACTGATCCGGGGTTGAACCTTCAGGGTTTGAGTATTTTACAGAGCACAAAAGGAGCAATTCAGTCTTATATTATGGTGTCAAATACTCCACTACCTCTTTGAGTCTTTGAGAGACGTCCAGAAATATTTTCCATTTTTCCGCTGCCACTTCCTTTGGCCGTATCATAATAGGTTACACCCACATCGGGTTGAGAAATGCTTTTAAAACGTCCATTTTCTCTCCTAGATACTCCAGAGTAACAACCAGTTCCACCCTTGATGTGAATCTCTTTTCTTAACCAAAAGTTTGACTGAGATTTCTCAACAATCCTTAAGTCAAATACACAGATTTCCACATTAATGTATCGAAAACTGTCTGATATTTCACAGAGGAAATCAGTATTCAGTAATACGTCCCAATGCCTGCAGCAAAACTACACAACCTCTACAAGCAGTGGAGCAACCAAACAACTAACTGATAACCATGAAGGAACATAGAAACTGGCAGTAAAAGCAAAAATCTTCAAAGATTTAAGGACAAACTTTAGAGAGGAATCACTTTCTGTCTGGCCTTTTTAAATCCAAAGGTTATTTCATGCACCGCTGCAGATTGTTAAAGACCTTGGCATGATTCATCCTTTTAACCGATTCATTCAAATACTGTATAGATATTTGGATGGGATTCTGGTTTTGCACTTGATCTGTGGACTTGCTTTATCTTCCCCTGCAGGCAGCATTGGGTTTCCTTCAGGGTAACATCTAAAAGGTGCAGAGATTCACCAGAGCTCCAAATAATAAAACAATAGAAAAGCATTAATAAGAGACCTTTATGGAGGAATGTTTATCACAACGTTGTTTTCTGAATTTCAGGTATTTCAACACAACTCTTCTACTTCTATTTGTTCATGTAGGATTCCACAGGACTCCATTTTAGGCTTTATTCCTCAGTCATAACTGGACACCATGTCAGATTCATTGCTATGCAGATCATTTGGGATCCTGCAGCTCATTTTATGACAAAAAATTACAGGTGGATCGTCCATATTGTCTCCAGGTGAGTTAATTGTAGATTGCAAACTGTATCAGCCCATCGGTGGTGCAGCGGTGATGTCAGGGACTGAAGGTTGAGTTATAGCCACTTTCATCTTTATTGAAGACAATCAACCACATTTCAGAGCTTATAGTTGTACCATAATATAAACTGAGCATTTTGAAGTGGTGTGAATACTTTTTGAAGCTTTTATTTATTTATGTTTTAAATAAATGATAGGAAATGGCCAATTTTCTGACTGCCTCTCATTGTAAACCAGTGCATTTCCTTGAGAAAGGTGACTGATCGCCTTTTCCACACTGTCATATTGATTTTTGTGTCCTGTACCACAATCAATGAACCAACAACAATGCCCCACAGCCTGCAGTTTTATGCTATATTGCAATAAACTCATAATATGCTATTGCCTGAGGCAATTTTCATTAATGACGCCTGAAAGACAAAGAAATCTTATCCAACATAAAGTACTCCTGGAGCATGACTGTTGTCCTTGAATGCTGACGGTGATTTTCCAGAATGTGCAAACCGGAGAGGGTGAAATCAGCGAGTTGATCACTCCTCAGAGGACCTCCTCAGGGCGCAATATGTCTTGTGCCTGTCAGCGGGTGACCTTTATGTATCCCTCCTTGATTTCAGAGTTTGCAGAGCGGCGCTGAGTGTCACACCACATTGGGAAAGGGCAATATTCTCCATGCTAAGGAGAGACCGGCGACATTGTGAATCACGGGGGAATCGGTGACTTATTTTAATGGCGTTTAAAATACTAGAGGGCAGGGCTTTCAAATGAGCATGTCCTTGTATGTTCAGGAATTTCCATCACTGGATAGTTTTACAATCATGCCGGCTCTGTCTGCGCTGCTTGAAGACCGACACAGGCCAGCGCTTTGCAAAGAGGACTGTTAACCCCGGCCATTTTTGTGTCAGACTCCATAACAGTGTTGCTTTGACTGGTTTATTAACGTGCATTAATCTCCCCCGGTGGCACATTCACAGCGGAGGTCAACTATTGCCATCCCAACCTTGATTGACCATTTCCATCAATCAAAATCAGATAAAGGCGGTTGAGTCGTGCTTCCCAGTCAATCTACATATCAATCTGAGCGCACACGAGGCTGAGGTGACCCCTGGTAGCCGATGCAATTGATCAACCTCAGCAGGGCTTTAAAAGAAAGTGGCATTCAGTTAATAAAATTAACTTTGGTGTAATCCTTCTCTACTTCACAAGCTGTCACAGCAGAGCATGGTGAGGAGATGTACACTTCACTAGGTACACGTACTCCATCACTTGTTAACATAAGTAGTCCATCATCCAATTCCATGGCAGTTTGCATCTCTGTGAAGCTCAAACTGAGCATCAGGATGAGGGGAAAAAGGGTTTTGGATACTTTGAGCATGGCACCAGCAATATAATTTGCAAGAATTGTGCCGACTTACATAAGCAAACACTCAACTGTTTGTCTGACAAAGCTTGTTCTGCAAGAAACGAACGTCTTTCTTCTGTCAAAACATTACTAACAATAAGCCATTCAATACGATGGAAGTGTTGGGCTCCTCTGCAGATTTCTTCTGTCACTTTTTTTGGCAGTTAAACGACTCAAATCATCAAATATCACTAACTTAAAGGGTGTAATTCCCTTCAGTGTTTTTATGAAATTTAAAACACTATGTGCACGAAAACATTTGCTGCTCATCTTCTGCTGGCTACGACCAGCAGGACAGTGCACCACGTCACACCTCAAATATTGTCTTCCTGGTTTCTCATCCTGCAGAGACACCAGATCTCAAATCAACAGAGGAATGGGAGATTTCCACAACAGAAATGCAGCTAGTATAGATTCACCTCATTGAATTAAGGCAGTTCTGAAAGCAGAAGTCTACTTGGTGGTGTAAGGTACCTAAGAGAGAGACTATTTCCACACACAAGAGTGGAAAGCGTCACAGAAATATGAAAACAATGGGAAGAATTGACCTCCGATTTGTCAAAACCTGGAGAAGTTTCAGTTGCTTTTCCAGCAAGCGTTCTCTATGAAATCGATAGTTTCATGGCCATTGGAGTGTAACTTTTCCCTCTTCTTCTGTTTTTTTCTTTGTGGGACTGAGAACACTATTGAATGAAACGGAGTGTTCTCTTGTGACTTTGCCTGACATTCGCATTTTTGTTTATTTTATTTATTTATTTTTTTTGCTTTTCCTCTCCCAGGAAGCGGTATTGTTCCTTTCTCATCAGGCTTTATTACATCATCTGGTTTGCACAAGCATGTCACACATTTTAAGAACCGGCATCCAGAGAATGAACAGACAAAGATGATTGGTTGCAGTTATTTACAAATTTACGCTCGCCTGGCAGTCCTTCGTTGTGTCCAATTCCTGTCGTCTGGCATCCAGAGCCCTGCATTGTGCTTCCATGCAGAAGCATGTTGTCGAGTGCTGATATATGCACAGACAAATAAAAGACACTAACACAGGTATACACACCTTGAAGACCTTAATGTCTGCATCAGAAGGTAAGAAATGCAAGGTATCCCTCTGAGAGGAAGATATCCGCCGGTGCCCCGCAGTTATAACCTGAGCGTAGTTTAAGTGGAAAAAAAGGTACACTTGGACGGATAGTTATCTTTAAAAGGTCCTTTGGTTTTATGAAGCTGTAAACCCTGGATTTCATTGAGCGAGGACAGTATGGGAGTCGAGATAAGGGACAAAGGCCTGAATGGAGTTTAAGAGTCCTGCTGTTTATTCAAAGCAAGAGATTCAACGGGAAGGTTGGAGCTTTAACCTATTGAGCCACAGACAAAGGTGTTCAAGAACATGTTTCCGCTTTCATCTTATCAAGATATTGTCCCATTAATCAGCCTTACTGTTGGAATAATTACCGTTATTAAAGCAGCTCGTAGTTATCAGTACTGGTAACTTATCTCAAGGAGTAAATTGTTTTCTTTCTATTTTTTTTCTCTTGTTTTCTTTTTTGTAAACACCAGATGCAAACATAAACATTAAAAAGACTTTGACGTGTTCATACTTCTATTCACTTTTAGTGGGGACAGTATTTTTTTGCCAGTCTGGTGTTGGTTTTAGTTTTGTTGAGGCGAATCTCAGAACAGATCATCACTCAGCTGAGATCTGGGAGGCGCTTTGTTGGTCTTCATCACTCAAACAAAGACAAAAAGATAGAATTTAAGAAACTTCATATGGACACCAAAAGTGACATTTATTGACAAAAAATAACCATCAACGTATTTCAGCCTCCCAACAAATTAAATATTTATCAACACTGTCTGGACTTAAAAATCGGGTCATGATCTGAATGAAACGCAATATTTTATTCAAAAAATATTGAAAGGAGTCCATGAATCAGATCAAATATTTATTCTAGCTTGTAAAAACTTGGATTTTTCAATGCAGAGAATATCATATCAATCAGATGTAAAGTGATTTGTTCAACACAGAACTGCAGCAGAAATGAATCACCACTCGTCAGTCATTAGCGGTGACAGATCGTCGTAGCAGCAGCAGACCCAACGTGTCCCCCGGTGCCCCAAAATGAAAGACGAGCCCGTGGCTTTGCACTTGAACTGTACTTGCCCTCTTCCCCAATCCTTCAGATCTTCATCTGACCATACCGCCTGAATTGCAAAGCCTTTTCTCCGATTTGTTTTGACGGGTCTGAAGTGCATTCAAGCTCGTCAGAGGAAGTTTGTACATTTGCTCAACCTGATGAAGGTTTTATAAAAACCTGATGAAGAAAGCCGTGACTTTCGATCTTTCTTGAATTTATTGACATTTTTGAAGACAATAATAACATTGTATTGTCAAATAGTAAATGTTGGTCACAAGTGGAAGGTAATTTTCAGAGTGCAAGAATGGAGAAAGTGAGTCAGAGACAGACTGTGATTGCTGACCGGATATTTATAAGGATTTTTTTCTGTTTTCTCCCAGTAGTTTAGATAAGAGGTAATATGTTCATCGTGTTAAAATTTAACCAATTAAAAAGCCTGAACTGATGAATAAAACAGATGTAAATTGTTCCAGTCTGTTTTTTCACTGTACATTTTTTTGGAAGCTTTAAGATTTGAAACTTGAAAAAAAGACACAAACATAACTTGAATGAATTTTTCCTCTGGTTTAAAAGTATTAGAATATTTTAATTTTAAAAATGTAAAATAGTATATAGGAGTACACATTATTTCTAGGAACTCTTTCGTTATGAAAATGAAAATCATATGATAAGTAAATACTCTTCTCTATAACAGAGTTTATGTGATTCTCTCAGCTGAAGACACAACATACGTCACTATTTTGGGACGTTTATGCTGCAAATGTTCCCTGCTTTCTATTTTAAGTTCCAGGCTAATCTTTGTGCCCACAATCAAACACCAGTGACCTTCACATCTGCATGAGATGAATGCAAATGTGCATCAGTCATTCAACAGGCGAGATGGAAGCCAAGAGACACAGACACATAATTTGATGAAGGAGAAATTTAGCAACTGCATAAAGTCACTAACTTCATAGCTTTCACGCCTCCTGGACAAGAATGTAGCGACACTAAATATGCATGTGGCGACAGTGGAGAAGAAAAACTCCTGACATCAAGAGCTTTGCTTATTGACTTAACTCTTCATTCAGCAGAAGACTGGAAATCCATTTCAGTTTCAAAACCACAAGGAAATCTGCAGTCTGAGAGCAAAGTGGTCCATTGGGGACATTAAGGGAAATCAGTTCTTGAGCATAAGATGAAGCTTTCTCATTAGTCAATATGCATAAAGCAGATTTAAAAAAAAAATTCTGTTCTGTATTAACAGGAAGCCATTAAAAAGAACCAAATTATGCCCTTCTTCTTCAGACATGTTGGCTCTTTGGAAAACTGCTCCAAGCTGTTGCAGTCAGTCATCTGCCATTTTAGCTTCAAAGCTCTTCGAACGCCTTCAACAGTCAATTAAATTTGCCCTCTCGACTGACACTTTCCCCGTCTGAAGACTTAACTGTTCTCTTTTACTTTTAAGAGTCTTATTTAATTATGAGTCGGGCTGCAACTAACGATTATTTTAACAATATTTTTCTTTTTATGGATTGTATGGATTGTAACAAAAACTAAATATGGTGCTTCAACTTCTTGTTTTGACAGTGATTTATGTAAGAAGCTTAGACATAACCTTTAATTTAAAAATGTACGTTTGACAAGTACAACCTGTCCATAAAACTATATTTCACCCAACAGACAAACAAGTTATTCTCCAAAGTAAACAAATATAGTTTGACAGCATAAAATAGAAAAGCAATTGTTCAAACTTGTTGCTAATGTCTCCCAGCTGCAGAGTAGGATGTCGCTTCCTGTTCTTTTCACCCTCACCATTAAACTCTATGCAAATCATCTTTTTACAACATAATTGTTTAACTGAGATTGATGTCTGCATTTACACGACTCTCCTCCTTTCTCCGTCTTCGATGTCAGACCGCCGGTTTTTCATCTTGAATAAACATCGCAGTCGGCAAACTAAGTTTTAACGTAGCATCTGGCCAGAAACAGTTTGGCAGTTTTTCTGCGAGGTGGTTAAGTGGGGCCTTTAATGAAGATGCATTGCACCTTTTCCAGATTTATCTCCAATCGTATGGCATGGCAGATGCTGATGTAGTGAACAACCTCCACGGCGAAAGCCTCTTGTCTCCACACACCGCTGCCTCCTCATCAAGGCTAATATGCTGTAGATCCAAGCAGCAGTTCTGTTTGCATCCCTGCAAAGCCCTCAATGGGAGTTCACTGTAGAGCCAGGATTACAACAAGAGCGCAGCATGTGTGTGTGTGTGTGTGTGTGTGTGTGTGTGTGTGTGTGCGTGCGTGTGTGTGTGTGTGTGTGTGAGCGCTGGCTTATCTGGCTGAGCCTCAGCAGCAGATGGTTATTTTTATAAGCTTTAGAGCAACTCACTCATCTTATTATGCACAGGGTTGTTGTTTTTTTTTCTTCTTTTCGTCTGAATTCATCAACAGAGAAGTCAAACTGCAAAACCTGAAGAAATTCCAAGAAGTTGATTCACGTCAGACAGAACCTGCAGCTCGTTACGGCCCGTTTCCAGCCTCAGCCTGACAGCGATACACTCTAAGTGGTTTTTCATGGGGAAGCCCCATTGATTTTCCTCATTTAATCAATGCACCACAGAACACATACAGCTTATAACTCATACCAGCAGCTAACTCATACTGATAGTCCAACCGGGTCAACTGCAGAAGGTAAAGAGTCAAAGTCCAGGCCTGCAAGAAATCATTAGATTTTACTAGGAAGTTTCTGTTTTCTGTTGGCCAGAAGTCACTTGTAACTTAAAGAAGATTGTGCCAAATGTCTTCAGTTAAAATGAGTATGGAGGAGTTCTAAGTACAAGTTTCCATTTCTCACTGAATTAAGAAATGACAGCAAGAGAAACCAACGTTTTAAAGCTGTTTAAACCTGTTTACCTTCTTGTTGCATGTGTAAAACTTCAACGTAAACATGAGAAACAGCAGGTGTTGTTGTATCTTCCAGTCTAGTCAGTAAACACATCGCTTCTGTTGCACCTATATTTTGTAAAGTGCATCTTTATTGAGAGAAAAGTTGTAAATTAAAGGTTTGACTTCATCAAAACTTGGTCACAACGTCTCGATGTTTTTTCATGCAGAGAAGTGGCCCATTTTCTCTGCATTTTTTTGTAGGATGGTAAATGGTAAATTATGTATGTGGTCTCACATGTGAAGCTTTCAAAATTACTAATTTAAATGAATTAATTCAGAGCTCTGGGAAGTGAGAATGAAAATCTAACAATGTTTTTTGTCACTTAGACAAGACGGAGCTCTTAAAAGTTGTGGTTTGTCGTCTGTTGGTGTTGAGGTGGAAAAAGCTCCTCACCTGTGAAAAGGCTCCGCCCTCAAGGGAAGCACCAAAAGGTCACCTGTACACACAGACCTTCCTGCTTTGTGTTTGATAGAAATTTCTCTACTGGCTACTGATAAATATTTGACAATGACAAAAGCAGCTTGTTAAAATCTAATATTTATTTTATTATGACTAAGCTGAGCCAGTTTTGTGCAGCCTAAAAAAACTACAATCTCCTGGGAATGTCCTGTCGCTGTTGAGTCCGGGAGTGTTTCAACTCCGTTCCCGCCCCCCATTTGCACATTTTCTCAGCCCCCACGGCGCAGGCTGCTTCAGACGCATCAGAGACGAGTCGCTGGCGTTGGTCCTTGTAGGATAAAATCCATTAAGCCCACGTCCTGTGTCAGCAAAGTCAGCAATTCCCAGATGTTTCAAGAACTCCGCTGCAGCTCCCAGTGCAAACCCTCGAAAACGTGATTGGATCCCACGCCTGATTTCTGCGCTAATTCAACCCTCACACCCAATATCATGTGGGCAATAACACGAAGGTAAAGTAGTGCAAGTCTCAAGGGGACGCTTCGTTCCTGTGCCATACATATGCTCTGCTTTCAGCCAATTTAGACGTACTGTTCTCTATGACCTCTGCGTTATCTGAAATTTGCAGGCATGAAGGACGGAGGATGAAACAAACTGTTTATTGAGCTGTAAATATTGTAAATGGAATCATGATGTGGCACACCCGCCTTGCAAAGCTTTCCAATTACACCAGGGTAATAAGACCCCTTTGTCAGGAACAAAACAACCCCAACGTCTGTATGATTGCTCCGGTGGTGAGTAAAATACCAGCCCAAGTGCTTTGCTCAGGAGACATGGTGTCACTTGGAGAAATTGTCCACCTATCTCTGCTTCTTAGCACAAACACAAAGTCATTCTAGTGGACAAAATGTGCTTGTTGCAGTTAAAACTGCAACAAGCCGTTAGGTCTTTACATGAAACACCGTCTTTTATCTCTCTGCTCATTACAGCTCAATTCGGCCTTTGCTGTAATTATTTTCCATGTTGTTTAACAGATGCTTAAATATTTACAGTAAGGTTGAGTTTTCCACACTCATTGCTGACTTTACAGCCTCAACCACATGCAGAATACCACAGCATTTCACACACATTCAATTATTAATGTGGAAGACACGTTTTGCGGGCACTTGTGGATGCTCGGTTGTTGGATGCCCACAGCTGCTGTGCTTTGGTCTGTGCACTGATGCAGGGAGAGTTGGCACGTTGCACATTTATGAGGCTTTGCAAGAACGAGCCGGAGCAGATATAACGAGCGGCAGTTTGGAGGTGAATGAACCACATCTGTTGAAACAAAACACGTGAATTAAAGGATACAGCCATGACATTTCATAAACCTGTCACTTCCTATACCCGGCAAAACGGTGACTTCAGACTGCTAACATTTGAGCATATTACCTGTTTACAGTGATGAAATCAACCTCCTGTGAAACAGTGAGGTGATGTAAACAGGTTGTAGTTACCAGGAGTTTATGAATTACAGCCTAAAGCGTTCATATTTTCAACATTTTGGTCTGCAAAGTCAAAACACTGAGATATTGTGGCATTTTATACAATATAACTTCAGTTAAAGGAAATCACGACAAAAAAATCTGGATTTGACAGAACTGACCTGAGATTGAGCTGCTCTGGATATCTGTTTGTTTAGCTCTACAGTAGTTGTTACTGAAGGATAGCATTGAGTTTTTCTAGTAGGTTCTGGTCCCTCACATTCAAACACTAGAGGTCCACATTATCATTAAGATATTTTTGTTGGGAAGAAGCTCGGATCGTAGCAGATGGACCAAAATGAGCGGCGACGCTTTGGGAAAACGAAGGACCTGAAAAACTGCTTTTAATTGGGAATGCGAGCTTCTCCACCTCGTTACTTGTCAAGTCGCTGCACCTCAGAGGACCTGAAAACGGTAAACAAGTAAATCAGAAGTGCAAAGTAAGATATTGTATGTTCTGTACCTCCGATGAGAGCCGAGGGAAGAAAGGAAGAGGGAGAAGGAAGAACCAAATGGAGAATCGTCCAGGAATCTGATTTCTTGAAAAGAGTCGTTAGCAGGACTTCAGCCGACCTCGATGACATCTGGAAAAATGACAGAAAAACATGGAAACATATAGGACAGTGGCATTTATGACCCAGGAATGTTATGCTGCTCAAATAGCAGAGCGAAAAACAACCAAGCAGATGTTTATTTGTTGGGAAACAAATAAACAGGGTCAGGAAAAAGCACAGGGCTTTCTGTGCATTTTCCTGACCCAAAATGCACAGAAAGCCCTGGAATATATTCCAGATTGTCACTCTGGAGGTTTTTGATGTATTCTACTTATAATAAAAATAGCTTATAATGTTACTCCCCTCTTTCTTATTTCTAATTAATGGAAGTTTTAAAAAAGCGGTAAAAGTTTTGAGTGAGTCTTTTGCCAAATAACTGAAACGGATATGCGGAGACGCTCCAGTTTGCTCAGAAGATGCTCTTACCTGAAGTCTTTGGGTTTGTTTTTGCTTCCTGCATGAATCAAATGAAACATGAAAATCTTATTCAAGAAGGGTTGCCTTAGTTTGAACCCCCCCAGCAGCAATTTGTTTCATTTTACCAGCATGAGATCTGAAATCCCAGATTCCCAGCTGCCAGCATTAGAGATGAAACTGTTCTGATTAGATCTGACTCAGTGTGGCTGCTGCTTAATCTCTTTCTGAATTCTTTATTATCTGTCAAACAATTCAACCTGCACAAGCAAAATATTTAAACTATTACTTGATTAAAATTCTTGGCTTGTATTTGAGGAGTGGCGCTTATTGATAACAGCTAATTGTCATTTTCAAAAGTTTCTGGATTAATCATAAAAGGACATTAATGGAATAATTCTTTGCTAAAATATTTTGTCACTCTTGAAAATTCCTCTAAAAGGCTTCTAACTGTTTATTCCAATAATTCAAACAGAAAACAGTTGTTAGCAGGCATTAAGTCAGAGAGGAAACTGTCTGCAACAGCAGGTAACATCTGGTTAGAAGACTTGTTACCACAAGCTGACAAGAAATGACCTTTCCATTTCTGTCTGACATAGTAATAGGGTTATATTTTCTGCCATTTCATCCTAAATCTCATTCTCCTTTTCCACTTCAAGAGCTGACTTTACCTTTTACATTTTGCCTCTCATTTAATGTTGCGTCAGCTGAAACTCTCACTTTTGACTTCTTCTGCAAGAGGCTGGGCGAATCCTGCTGACAAAACTGCTTGTTCACAAAAAAGCCGGTGTGAAAACCCACAGCCTGCAGCTCTGACTGAATGGACAGGCGGAGCGTCTAATGGACATGTGACGAAAAAATCTGAATTGTTGAGTCCATTTCTGTTTGGTCAGCTGGAGGAAAGATTAAATGTGAGAGTTACTATGTGTTGCTCTGTATGTTTTCATTCTTGATACAAAAACGTTTTGGCTTCCTTACAGATTTGCCTCTTTTGTCTAATTTTAATATCTGAAAAACATAACCGGGTTACATGAGTCAACTTTTTAGGGAAAAATCTCCAAACCAATCTGGCACTACATGAAGAAATCATCCAGGTAATGATGTAGCCCCAGACCACTACACTGCCACCACCGTGTTTTCCTATCACTATTTTTATGCAATGTTCCAAAATGTTGATTATCACCTCAAAAAAAAAAAAAAATAAGGCCACATAAAATGATCACTTTCTTTGATTTAACTTTATTAGGTACATGTTTGAGTAAAATCAACATTATTTTTATTCTACTGACAACATGTCTCGGAAATGCCAAGTAAAATTTACGCATTTATTTGCAGAAAATGGGAAATGGTGAAAATAAAGAAAAAGTTACAGCTTTCAGTTCTCAAATAATGAAAAGAAAATAAGTTCATATTCATTTAGAAAAAGCAATGCTAAAGATGTAAGAGTTCAGAAATCATTTGGTGGAATAGCAATGAGGTTCCTGTTCCTCATTGTAGTGGGTGGCTCTTCATTTTTCTGTATACACACACATTTATTTTTGTAAATGTGTATAACAGTAGTGAATTTAGAATAGAAAACACTGTGCCGTATTGAATGCAAAGGTGTCCAGCATGTGTGAGTTCTGCAGAGATATTAGTTGCCCTTTTACTGACCGAAGACGTGTGTTTAGGGAAGCTCACCCCTTGATGAACCTTTTCCTGCAGTCACTTCAACAATATGAAGGCATCACCGTGTGCAAGCAGTGACATCTGTTCTCGCTGGTGGGGAAGGAGAGAACTGACTCTACGTGCTTCAGAGTGTGTGCCAGGGGTCAGGAGACGCTAAGCTGTGCTCATAGTGAAAGATGCATGAGTACAGTTTGGCAGACAAGAAGCCTGAGGGAGAGGCATGCAAAGTGGGAGGAAAATCATTAGCTTTTGTTTGCATGTTCTCTCTCAATTACGTGTCTCCCAAGTCTGGCAGAGTGGTGAAAAAAGAGGGGAATGTGCGTAGAGTGAATAATGATTTGTCACTCACTTCTGGTGTCACGGATGTGCTTTTGCTTCAAAAAGTGTCCTCAGCCTGGCTGCCTGAATTACAGCTCTGTGCTCTTTCCCCAACAGGGCTTAATCTCAAAGCCACATTTCATTGAAAATGGTTGTGGGGGAGAATGTGGGTGTGACAAAACTATTGTTCATTCCACCTCTCAATATTTATCATAGTACAATTCTCTCTCCCCCCACAGTCTCGCTCTCAAGGGCGTGATTTACAGCGCGCTCTCCCCACAGCCTCATCAGAACAGCGATGCGTTCATCAAGACGACTTTTCCTAGGCATCGGTTTTGTTTAATCCGAGAGCGGAAGAACAGAAGAAGAGGAGGGGAGGCAGACAGGGAGGTGGAAATAAATGGGAATGTGGAGCACTGACTGTAGAGCACGAATCGGACCATCGCAGAGATGAGGGGGAAAAAAAACAGCCATTCACTTATCTATACATCAAAGTGGCGACACTCCCTTGCAAATTTGCTAAAGCTCATTTGTAATGTTTTCCGCTTGTCACTGGCCTTAATGCACACAGCTCATGGGAGTCACCGCCTGCCACATGATCAATGGGAAGAGAGGAAAGTTACATCTCACCATTAAACGCTTTTGACTTGCAGAATGCAAAGCAAGGCTGCTATGAGTGATGCTTTTTTTTTTTTTTTTTTTTTGCAGCGGCTTGAGGGGGGAAGTTGTCAGATAAATTGTGCTTCTGGCATACAACCGAATGCGCGCTTCCCTGCATGTAAAGGCAATAGTTTTGTTGAGTGTTCACTCAAAGTCGCTTTCGGCCTCCGAAGCCTGTGAAGCGAGCCGCATCCTGGAGATTAGACTCAGTATAATGAGAGAGGAATCAGAGTTGGTTGCTTCACACACCCTGAAGAGATTTTTACAGTGATTATGAACGGCTTCAGGGTCAAGAGGACTCCACTTTAAATCACCCGCTAATTGGCCAACCTGGTCATTTATAGATTGAGAATGAGAACTGGCTTTGTACTTTCACAACTTCTCAAGTTCCTCCTTCATCAATTTTTACTTCTTCAAGTTGTTTGACATTGTCTGCACTCTCTCTGCCTCTGCTCTGCTATGCTAGCCTCGTGCTGAAGATGGTTTTCAATTTTTACAAAACACCTGGGGTTTGCATTTATATTCAGCCAAATGAATCAATATTATTCTGCAAATGCAGCTCCTCTGAGACATGGCTCTATCACAAGCGGCTTGTAGAGTAACCAAAAACTGAACTAAATAAAGAGCAGCACTATGCCAGCATATTTTTACTCAAGTGAAAGTAAAAAGTTGCAATCGAAGAAATGACTCGAGTGAAAAATATTTTGTAAAAAGGCTAAAATTATGTCATAAAAGTGCAAATTCTGGTATTTAAAAGGCTAAAACGAATAATAGAAATAATACTAATAAGTCACATAAATTTAACATAAAGTGGAGATATTTATGCGCATCTTGAGACTGAAGTATTTTTTCTATCTTTTCCTAAAGCCTGAGCTGCGGATTTGGAAAGAGTCCTACCACTGATTCTCAGTTGGATTTAAGTCTTAACTTTGACTGGACCAGCCACTTGAACAGTTCTTTATTTATCCCCCATCTGCCCTTCAAATCTGTCCTTGTTCTTTTTGTCACCCCCATGTTTCATCATTGGGATGGAGTGTTCAGGGTATTAGTTTTCTGCCACACAGCATTTCTGCATCCAGGCCAGAAATAGCCCTTTAGGTCTCATCTGACCAGAGCACTTTCTTCTCCATGTTTTCATGTCTGCTGTGTCACCAACATGACTTGTAGCAAACTGCAAAAGGGATTCCTGGATGGTATTTTTTCAATTATGTTTTGGCAATAATTTAATGCTCCAAAAGCCTCAAATATAAAGTCACAAATTAGCAACTGCTACCCATCACCCAGTTGGTTTTACTGCTGTATGTGTTGAACAACAGCTGCTGGAAAATACAAGTGGTTTGCTGTTGTCTTTTCATCCACAAACCACCTGCTGCATTCTTGTTGGTTGTGCAGGAGGCGCCACTTCTGCTTTTCAAAAATGTACGGTTGTGTAATAATGTAGATATTGCGCCAGAAGCAGCTTATTGAGCTGCTCATTCTGAAAGGAGCTCAAAATGGGCAAAACTGAGCAGAATAAAATCTCATTATCGAAGAATTATTTTGAGCAAGAAATGTTTTGTACCTATAGTAACCTGTTGAAGGAAGCATAAAACACTTAAACCCTTCTCAAGGATTCTGCAATATGGAATTACTTTAGTAAAAATATCCCATGTGGAAATTTGGAGACAAATACTCCAAACTGTGACAATTAAAAATGGCTCACTTCAAAAATCTTCCATGTTTCTACTTGACACTAATCACCATGAACAGAAACTTTAACACTGGGCTACCAGACACACATACATGAGTTAGCTGGAAACAGCAGAGTCTACAGAAAGCCTCTGTTTTGCTGGGAGTCCGTTTGAAATAACCTGATCATTACAGGTGACAAAGGGGAGCATCTCATTAGAGCTGCATTTAGACACGGAGGATTAAAGCAAGCATCTTGACAGAAGCTTAGCCCTATTACTCCCACAACTAAAAATATATACACATGTGAATATGAATCATCATTTAAGCTACCTGAGGAAACTCGAAGAAGGTGTGTGGGGGGGGCATTGTGCCTTATCATTAGCGGCGTATTAAGTAGCACCTGTCGGCTCTTGAGTGTAATTCCCTCATCCAAATTAGAACCTGCTGGTTAAAAGCGAGAGCTTGCACGGGTTTATGCCACAGGATTAGCTGACCTGCCTGCATTATTGCCTGTTCTGCTTGTTGGATTTTGTCATGCAGCTATTTGCCACAAAAAGCCTGTAGAGACTTTCGCCTTCATTTTTTTCCTCCTCACACTAAATGCATCCATTTAATTTCCTTTTTTCTGGTAAATCCATTTACTTTATAGGAGCCTTTTCCACAAATAAATGGAAATGTTGCTGCTGTGTATCAATTCTCCTACTGAATTGAATTTCTTTTTTAAGAAGAGGAGTCAACATCCGCTGTTGTGGTTCCCTGAATGAGCGCAGTGGCGACGGCTCCCCCTGGAGCGCGCTGTGAAATACTTGGATAAGCTGTTTATTGATCTTGGAAAAGAGGCATTCCCAGCCTTGTACAGGCAGACTTTTAAGAGGAAGACCTCTCAGCGGAGACAGTCACTACCGACACACGTCACCTGCCCATCCACCCACGCCGTATACCACAGTTTGCAGCTGGAAATAGAAGGAGAGACATAAAGAGCGTTTAGACCCACACACTTCACCTTAAGAGGTTCAGTGCAAAGAAATGGATTATAATCAGATAACTGTGTGAGTCGACTTCCTCCCAGCGGTGAGATTCAGCTTTTACCCATAGCCACGGTGAGGATGTGCTGCTCCTTAATTCATATTGGATGGAAAACTTTTCACTTTTTTGCATCTAATATTTCTGTCTGCTTGGACATTTATTCATACAGAAATGTTTTCAGGGTTGGGGTTAAAAAGAAATTAAATTTTAGATGGTAGACGATCATCCAAGGTAGATAAAAGATAATCAAACTGTCTTTTATCTAAAATGTGCTTTTAAGGTAAATGTTTCCATTAATCAGAGCCATTGTGACACAAATAGAAACAGCATCTCAGCTCTACAATAAAAAAAATCTTGATGATTAATATAAATCTGCCTCCATACACAGTTAACATTATGTGAACTGAATAGAGCTGATTAAATCTTCATCATTGAACTTGTAAGATGGTCTGATATGTAGTCGAGTGAAAAAATAGGAAACCACATGCTAATAATAATAAATGCTAATAGTTGGTTACAATCCTTCCAGCATTAAAGTTGTTGGTTCATCTGAAAACTAACCTACTTATCATGAAAACTAATAAATAAAAATTAAACAGGAAAAACATAAAAATAGCAAAAGAACCAATAAAATAAAATGATTGATCCAAGTATTACATTTCTGGATGAATCGTGTTTTATAATTACTTTTCCTTTAAACTGTAAGATTCAGGGATTTAATTAGACTTTTTATAACAGCTCAAATGTTAATATCAAAACGTATGCAGATGACAAAGTGATTTGTTTCTAAAAATGCCCAAGAAACATTTGATTCTTACATCAATTACTGAATACCAGAAAAGAAAGTTTGAAGTTTGTTTTTGAACATTTGAACCACATTTTATCTGTGATGCCGAACTTGGAAAAAAAATATTTTGTCCTTCACCTTCGTCTTGTATGATTCACTAGCTTCAGTTTATGCCTGTTAAAAACAACTTTCAACATGATATTCAATCTGGCACCTTTATTGAACCATTTCTTGTTCAATAAATGTAAATTTGTAAGCAAATGAAGGGAAAATAATAAAATATTTTGAGAATGTTTTCAGATGTCATCAAAGTTACTATAAACTGATTTATTCATGTATTTTAATCAAATTATTTATGTCTTCTTGAGTGGCAATGGCACAGATAAAGAAGAGAGTACTACAGAAACATTTTATTACTACAACCTTTAGACGCTGCCATCTGTTAAGAACGAATAAAAAGGATGAGTAACCTTGCTTTAGAAACAGTCTGCCAAACGACGTGCAGAATATTGTGTAGTATATGTGCACACAGGCAATGCAGCCCTGAATCACAGAGGCCCCACATATCAAATCCCACTTAAACTCCCACTACAATGCAGGTACAATTTGGATTCATAATAACATCACATATTTCTGTGTTAAGTATGAAATAATTTCATTTTAAACCTAATTGACTGAAAGCCATTCATATATTGCTGCACTTTATCAACTGGAGTGTCTCCTCCAACGCTGTCTTGCAGTGTTACACACAAAGTTGGCCTGCATACTCGTAATTGCTCTCGCAGACACCACACACTCTTCTGCAGCCAAGACAGATTGGACTGTTGATGGAGTTCCCAGGAGTAGGAAGAGTGTTTGTGGTTGGTTCAGAGTCTGGCCAAAGAGTCTCACAGTAATCACTCCATAATACGGCTATTGCTGCCTGATCTCAGCATGCAGCCTTTCATTAATGGCTGGTAATCGGGAATAGGAGTCTGATTTGAGATCAATAGAGCACCCATCTCGGTTATCTTTGATGGTCTGACAAAAATGTATCTTTACTGGGGAAATACAGCTGGCATGGAGGACTTGAGACTGGTTTGGATCTGCTGTTTCCTGGTCTTTGGGTCGGCCTTATCCCTTATTTAATACCAAGAAGTAGGCTTGGTTGAGCAATTAACCGTTTTCCATAAATGTTTGCATTTTGTGGTGCACAAAAAGTAAAGTCCTGAATATTTGTTGAAGTATCTGGTCTTGACTCTGTTCCTGCGGCACAACAGGAGGTCTAGTGGTCTTTGTTTAAAATGCTCAGTTATGTTTTTTGTAACACGTTATGTTTTTTCAGCCAACATAATTGTGTTGTTGTATTTTATTCTGATGATGTCTGAGCCGTTGAAACCATCTTGACCTCTTCGTCGCCTTGGTGCTGCAGCTCCAGTCTTTGTGCTCAGTGTGTTTACTTAATCCGCCTCTTGCATTTGTGGAGCAAAAATGCACCTTTCCACCTCATCCCTCCATCTTCATCTGCTCTACTACAGTCCTCAGGCTCCTATTAGTGACATCACGCTCCACTGAGCTGCACTTGTCATACCGATACCAAACTAATCAAGACTAATGAATTCATTTAACTGATGATAATAATGTTATTAAAATGCAAATTGTTAATTTCTTCTAATTGCTCCACATCGCATGTAATCAGTTGCAATGACGACTATCGTCACCAGAGTTTCGACTGATTTTCCCACTTTGTCCTCGAAGCTTTTTTGAAAGAAAAAAAGCAAACAATATCCATTTTCCTCAGTTTTGTATTAACAGTCTGGGTTTATTAGTTAGTTCTGTCATGGTCTGGTTAGAGATGTGATTGTGTGTCGTATCACTTTGTTGTAATCTTCCTGTTTTCCCTGCTCTGGTGATTGTGAATGAGCTGCTGACTGCAGAACTGTAATTGGAAAATGCATGACTGATTTACTAAGACGAAGGAAACATGCAAGCATTTTTATTTATTTATTTATTATTTTTTCAGTTTTATTTTAGTATTCATTGCTTTTGCCTGCGCCAAACTATAATACAAGATAGAAGAGCTTGGGCATTAAAAGTTGACTAACTCCTCTCCAATACATCTTGCTTGGCAGAGTTCATGTGGAGACCAGTAAAGCGCTTCATGGAAATTATCCCCATGGCTTATTGAGTGTGGCTTAATTAATCCTCCTGCTTGTTATTGGCTTGTTGAGTTTTAAAATCCTTTTTTTTTTAACTGAGGCAACACTGTAATTAAAATGCATATGCAATTAAATTCTATACATCTATACTGGCTGCTGTCAGATCAGGATACAGAATCGAAGATTGGACTTTTTTAGACAAACACAAAGCAGTGCAGAATCTGTTTTCCAGTTTTCTGCTGCATGACAACATAAAGATGTAAAAATAGAAACTAGAACTAGATCTAGTCTTAGTTACACAATACCCTCCAAGCCCCTGCTTCACACACAGCCGTGGGCAGAGAAAAGGCAATTATCATACATTGAAAACATGTTTTATACACGACTAAAGGTGTGTAAACAAACTACAACTGGTGGGAACATATGGTGAGGTAACCCGTCTCTGCCCCTGTCAGGCAGGCATCAATACGTCTCTATTATAAATACCGATAATTATTGAAACATGAGGCGCCAGTTTTCTGAGGAATATTCAGAGGAAGTGTGAGCGTTCCACCCACATAAGCCGGGCCTAAGTGTGTGGGGGTGTGTGTGCGTGTGTGTGTGGGGGTGTGTGTGTGTGTGTGTGTGTGTGTGTGCGTGTGTGCGTGTGTGTGTGTGTGTCTGATAAGCAGGATGCTTACATCCCCTCAGCGAATAACCTTGTGGTTCTTCGGTATCAAAACGCGGTCGTTCCCTCTGGACTCTCAGAAACCAGACAGTATTGCACCCAGCATTGGCTTCAAAAGCCTTTTCCAGCAATCTGAAAGCTGTGACACGTATTTCCATTCAATCTGATACTAATACATGAAATCCAGTTTAACAAACTACCAGTTAAGAGATTTTGGGAAGAAACAACCTTTTTCATGGGGGCAAGTTGGTTTGAATGGCTTCTTTTTCTTAATAAAAACTGCAGTTTATATTTCCTCAGATTATCTTTTTTGGATTTTGGAACGTGTTTGAGGATCTGAAACATTTAAGTGAGGCAAAAAAGCAGAAAGACATAAAAACTGTAAGGGAGCAAATTATTTAAACCCAGACAAAAAGAATATCTTATGCATAAATTAACAAATTTTTTTCTTGTTTCTTGTTTCTTGTTAAATGCATCCATTGAAAACAATGTAGCACAAATTGTTTTGTCTCATTTATTAGAATGTAAGACACTTTAATAAATGAATCAAATTAAATCAGAATCCACTTTACGCCACAATCCACACACAGGTTTTAAAACGAGGTCCAAAAAGGGAAATCCTGGTTTCCAGAGCTTTTCGAAGGCGGAACTGTTGCTCATTTATTGCATGTACTGTGTGAGAGTTGATGTTCCCCAGAGCCACCGGCGGTGGCAGTCACTGAGCTAAATTGATGTGTTTGTGTGAATGAGGGAGTGTGTGTGTGCAGAGGTGTGTGTGAGGGGGGTGTTACAGCAGAACAAGACACTCGAGGCACCGACGTTGTTGTCATTTATTTCACAATGACGGCATCGTGCTTGAAAGCACACACTGGGGAGGCATTATGCTGCTTCTGTTTGGAGAGACGGCATGATAAGGGCCAAGTTCTGTTGGCAATAAGGCAAGATTGTTTCCTGAAGACGGATAAAAAGACGCACCGCAAAGCAGAGGGAAACAATCTCTTTGTCTCCAACTGTGCAGATTTAAAAGCTGTTAGTTTTTGACACTTTGTTACTGCTTGAAAGATAAATGGTGACATATCAGTCCTGCAAACTGGTAAATTATGAACCATTTATGCTTTAAACTAATTTATAATGACAGTAAACTAATTTACTGTCATTATAAACAGATATTTGTTGAGAGCAAACCACAAGAACCACAGCAGAGAGGTCTGTGATGAATTTATGACATTTAAAATGGAGTTGGTTTGTAATAAAACAAACTTTTCCAGCCTTGAAGTAACAGATGCATGGACTGGTCATCAATACATAAAGAGTCAAGGGAAGGGAGCTCAATATGGAGCCCTGAGGAACTGCAGTGGAAACTCGAAAAAAGTTTCCACTGCAGGATAAAACCATTCGCTTTTCATTCATTTAACTTCATATGGAGGAAAGCGGTTGCTTCCTGGAGACTCTGTTAAAGTTTTAAATGTTGCCCTATGACTAAAGTTTGGCAGTGACATTAAGACAATTACCTGGAATTGCAACATTTCCAAAGTGCCAAACTGAGCTGGCTGTTGATGTTAATTCAACATTTGGACTGAACATGAACTGAACAGTTTCGTTCACGTCCTCCACTGCCGTTTCTAAAACTACAGGCAGACTAAACAGTGCAGAAAATCAGCGTCATCATTCACAACTTTCCTTTCTGTTCACCGATTGGCTCGCTTGAAATTCTCGCGGAGAAATCCACTTCAATTGGAGAAAGCCGAGACGGAGTGATGCAGGAACGGCAGGGTTGATAAAAACCCTTCTGACCTTTGGGAATGTCTCTGAATCACCCAGAATGAGTCGGTGCAAGAAACTGGGAGGAATGACCTGATATTGGGTCGGTGTAAAGCATGGATGGATGACAAGCAAGGCACTCTACCAGCAGCAGAAACCTTCCTTTCTAAAACCAGATTAATGCTTGAAAAACATTTTTTTTTGCAAGCTGCATGAATGCTTTCCCCCTCACACCTCGCAGTGGCCCCATTCACGTGACTAGTGAAGCAATGCAACACACTTGCAATGTTTCTCCTGAAAGATTGATGTCACCTGCAGACTCCGTGTTGACATCCACAGCTCACCGTTTGGGCTGTAGTGATTTTACTTGATAATAAGTTACCTGACTGCAGGAATCCATTTTTTTTCCTTGCTCCCAGAGGCATGTATTCCACGGCAGCGCTGCGAGAAAATGATAAGACAGTTGAGGGATAATGGCTGTTGGTATCACACCTGAGAGGCTTTTTCCTGCTTTGACAGCGAGGCTTAGTGGAGAGAGGGAAAGCAAGCTATTGTCAGAGCTAGCCAAGTCCTATTATTAGGACTTATATGTATGTTTCTGCTAAAAGATGACACAACGCCGCCACACAACAAAGAACAGACACTTGAATAGAATGAAAAGGGAGGAAATAGAAAATGGGTCCAATCTAATGTGTTGTTGTTGTTTCCTTGTTTGCAATGTGACTTCTGAGACAAATATTCAATGTTTTTCTTGTCTGCGGATGGGACTTCAATGGTGCAAAGATGCTGCTGCTTTTTAGTACAAATTCAAATCATGGTGCTTTTCTTATTGGATTCAAACTGCAGTGAAGCAAATGAGGAAAGTTATGAACATCTGAGTCTTCGAAATGATTTCAATTCAGTTTCATTTCAACACACTTTAAATGAGAAAAATATCTAGTTATGTATTTGAGGATGTACCCGACTCATGCTATCATGGTGGCAATCTTAACAAATATGTAAAAAAAAAAAACCTTATTCTTTATAAAAGTTATATATTGTACATTTAAAGTGTAAAGCTGTAAATCCTGGAAAGCAGCCTGCAGTTTCTCACCTTTAGACTTTAGGATACTAACCAGCTTAAAGAGTCTGAAAACACTGGATTACTGCAATAAACACCCCAAGCCTCAAAAATACCCTGCAAGTCGAAGGATGTTAAGGTGCCTGCAAAACCGAGACATGAATCTGTATTATAACATCAGAAGAAAATCATGAGAACAAGAAAAAACAAAAGGAAAACGAAAGGAACATGCATAATTACAGCAACTTACACATTTCTATCCATCTGTTGAAATTTAGAGTCAAAAAGAGTGATAATAGGAAATATCCAGCAGCCTATTTTGAAATTAAATTTGGCCATTTTCTGAGAGTGTGTGCTGTTCTCTGGGAAGCAAATCCTCCGTTTGAATAACTTCACCCCAAGGCTTGATGGATGTGATAAAGATATTAGATTTTCATCAGTTCAGACACTCAAGTTTCTGCCACTAGGTGACTAAATAATTGAAGACTTCACTTGGGGAAAAAAGGACTCCAATATATCTACTTCAGTAAAAATGTTGCTTCCTCCAATTTATTAATTTTTCAGAAGAGAGGAAAAGCCTTTGCCCCCATTCAGAACTCTTTGTGAGCAGACAAGTGCTTATAATAATGTTTATCTGTTGGTCTCTTTTTTCATGCATTCATCTGTTCATCAGTTGGTGAATGAATGATGGATAGTTTAAAAGCAGGCTGTGAGGTAACTCTGGAAATGTAATCATCATTTTTTATTTTTTTTTTAAATGTGCTAGAAACCTGATTCTAATGATTGCGACAAATTATTTTCATAAATCTGATAAAATATGATCGGCCCATTAATGCATGTTCTGAATACATGAATTCCAAAATAATTTTAATTTAATGTGAATAATTAAATTGTTCGTGTGTTTAATTAAGTGGGTGAATGAAGCACTTCTGCAAGGAGCACAGAAGATCTGACTCACTGCCTTCCTTTTCATCTCAGGAATCAGTGTTATTACACCAGCTGACCCCCCTGAGTTGTTTTCTTTATCCCCATGTCTGCTGAAAAGTAATTAGCAGAGCTGTTCATTAATTACGCATGAGTCCATAGCCAGACATCAGAGTGCTTCCTGAGCAGGTGACTGTATCAGTCAACTGAATCCAATTTTGCCAGCTTGCACGACATTCATAATTTGTCCAATCAAGACATCAGAGGCAATTTGTCTGGCGCTCCCCGTCCCTCGGCCACCTCCTGAGCTCCTCTCATGGAGGAAAAATTAGAGTATTCGTCACCTGTCCCTGAAGGACCTCGCCTTTGGGAAATGTGGCATCCTCCGTCCTTGTCGACAGACCCGGGGCCTGGCTTACTCATCATTGTAATTAGTTTTGTTTTGCTACAATTGTGCTCAGCTGTCCTACTTTATTGCTGCATGCGGTCAGGACTCATTCTGCAGTGTCGCATAAAGGCTGGCTTTATTTAGAAGGCCTCCCAACATGAAAAAGCAAGCATTGATTTCTCCCTCTCTTAACAGCATGCAATATCTGAACATGCGTTTTGTGCCCAACACTCCACAGAATAACAATTACAGCCCAGTGTTCCATTGATGAATCAAGGATGGCTTTAATTAATCAACAAAATATCACTGCATGTGGGATCAGACCAAAAGAAAAAACGCTCTCTCAGTGTATCTCAAAACTTAGCAACATATTGGAATATAAAACCAGTGTAAATAGTTTGAATTATATGTTGGTAACAACCTCAAAGACACTGTTTTGTGTAAATCTGGCTCCTGTTGCCCAGGAATCATCTGCTTTAATTTATTTGCTGAACAAGATAGACATGTTTTACACAGGAAGATGCATTGGTGGTGTTCTCATAAACCATTCAAGCTCTAAAAATGTTTTTCAGATTGAATCTACTTTGGTGTTTGCATCCTCTTGGAGTAGCTAATAGTTTCAGTCTCGTAGATTAACCAATCTGGATTTATGCTCACTAGAGCTTGAACTATGGTGGCCCAGAAGGATAAGCAAAATGCAAAAGCTAGTGTGCAAATGGCCATATATTTGCATAATTTAACTTTTTGAAAAAAGAATTGCTTAATAAAAATCATGCCAATTTTTAAAAAAACATTTCTTTTGTCAATGCAAAGGTTTGGCTCTGACATGCAGATGCTTTTTGGCCGTATCGAAATTGATTTATCCGTTAAAACTGAAATGAAAACACATTTTTTGCATCACATAAATCACATGACCAATGAACAGATGTTGCCACAAACCACAAAGAAAAGGACAACAGGAAGTAGTTTGAGCATCATGGTACGGCATGCTTTCTAATGACATATCACATGAACAGAATATTGGCGAAGTTGTGCACACAATTATCACACGATCAATTAAACGCAGCTATTTAGTTTACTCGATTCGTTCCCATCCTTTTATATGTTGAAACTCTTTGCACTTCAGCCCATTGCGTTTAATTTACTCCATCCATTCCCTTCCTTTTATATGCAAGCATCACATCCTGCAACCGCAATAACCTCAATAATGAACTGACTGGCAAGTGGCAGCTGCACTCTGCTCCTCCAGCCTAAACTGATTCACACCTGTGTATAGTGGCTTGTGCCGGTCGGGGCCTCGGTGTCACCTGTACACATGTGACACCGATGTGGCGGGTTCATTTATGACCAAGGACAGCCTTTTAGTAATCAGATAGTGGTTCAATAAACGCTGAACTGCTGACTCCCTTGAGGAAGGCTTCTGAAGGGCGATTTACCACCTCAGTGGTGATGTGATGTCTATCCTCTGTTGGTTATGTGTCAGTGGGGGTGAGCGTTGCTGCTGTTTCTGTCTGTGTGTTTGTTATGCTCCTTGGAGAAGGACGGGGCCGAGTGTAACAGCACAACAGACAGATAGCGTTCAGAATTCATTTTTCCCAAGCAAAAAGCTCCAGTGTTGATGTGATTGAGTTCTCTGTGTGGTGATAATACGTCCTTCACCTGACATTTGATGTACATATACATGTCAACAGACTCTGCTGAGGTAATACGAAGGTCCAGTTTGCTAGAATATGATTTCATCTGCATTCTAGTCCTCATCTCACCCTTATAAAATAGATTATGAGATTTAGGTCAGGCCATTCAGCTGGCCAGTACAGGACATCAATACCGTGGTGATGAAAACAGAAAGCGATCATGGTGCCACATCTTGCTTGAAAATGAAATTATAATATCCATAAAGCTTGTCAGTTGCAAAAAATGAAGTGCTTGGAAATTTCATGGCTGACTTTGGACTTGATGAAACTATGATCATCTGTGGAAACTTCACTCTGAACCAAAAATGATTTGGTTGCCAAGCTAAATAAGTTTTATTTGTAAAAAAAAATCACAGATAAAAATTACAAAATGCTTCACAACGCATGTAGAAAAAACCAATCAAACAGAACATCAAATAAAATTAAAAGTATTCTGTTCCTCTATGATTTTTGGATTAAATTGAACTTTTTCTTTGACCTTAAAGGAGAACTTTGGACTTTTATACTCAAAAATTATCCCTGGTTCAACTGAGTGTATGGAAAACCAAAAGTGCCACCATTCACAACATCAAAAAGACCCAAAACGTATATTTCCAAATGTGAAAATCTCTGCTATGACTGGAGCTGTATCAGATAAATTAAGCAGTGTTCATCTTAAATAAGTATAGAAATGATTTTTACATAACTTATTCCTATTATTATAGATGGGATGACTGAAGTTGCTGGTCAGATTAGCCAATCAGACATCAGATTGCAACAGTAGCATTTTAAATTAGTTCTTGATATAATTTATTTTTCAATCCCAGAAGGCTAGGCAAACTTATTAGTCAGTTCAACACTGGAACAGAAAGTTCACTGATCAAATACAAGCATGGTTTGTTAAAAATATCTTTATAAGACTCTTGTCACAGCTGCATATCATATGTCTGCATGACTTATTATGGGTTTTTTTCTTCAATTGTAAATATGCTTTGCTTTGGAAGTGTGTATTAAAGAGTGCAACTTGCTGCACAACCATGCTGCTAAATAATTTATGGGCATAAACTCATTACACAAACATTAACACATGATTCCTGTTCTGCTCGAGTGAAAAAGAGTAATTCAAACTCAGCGTGCCACAAACTTTTCGTTAAAAAAAAATACTTTGCCCTTTTTTTTAAAATCTATCCTTCCAGTTAGTTGCCACACATGAATACATTTGCTCTGGTCTCCATCTTCCTGTAAGGTTTTTCTCATTTAATCAATATAATGAACAGCGGAGAGGCAGGCAAAGGAAGGCCCATGTCTTCCTTTCTGTTTCACTCTTTTTTTTTTTTCGTCTTTCTGTCGCTTTCTGACAATGGACACATTATGACAAGACAGATATGCAGGAGGAAAAAGAAACCGAAAGAAGCTGGGAGCCATTGAGGGATTTGACAGAGACACCATGTAACATAATTCAAATGCTGCTGTGAATATCACTTTCTGTTCCAATGTTGAAAAAAATTATCTAGGTTGAAAAAAATACTGACATCTGATAGCTATATTATATATACTATACATATTTATAGGAAAATTGCATTAACATATATTTGTAAGAAGAACCTTATAGAAAGGTCACTGCAATTTTAACACGTTTTAGGTTTTGAAATTAGATAAAAATTTTGCTTAATTGATTTGCACTTACGAAAGAGAACAATTCTTTTGATTGTCAGTCTTTATCGCATTTGATTTGAGGATTTTATTGTTTATATTTTATCAGTATAAAACCAGCAATATCTTGCAAATTTTACAGTGCAACATAACATAAAACAAATCTTGCAGATTGAAACATTTGCTCTAAGCTTTCAACTTCTCTCAGGTCAGCATTACTAACTTTCCTGCAGTCAAATTGGACATTTATTCCTAATGCTGAAAACCGCCCTCATGCACTTGTCAAACAAAGAGTCAAATATAAAAGAAAGTATGAAAAAGCTGCTCATTTATTAAAGGAACTGAAACCTTCTAATACGTTTCTCTTTCCACAATGAGCCACAGCTTGCATAACTGATCAACTTCATTAATTAATTATGTAAATTACAGTCATAAAAAAATCTTTGATCAAGCTTGCATGCTAAATAGGCCACCAGATCAGATATCTTCTAACACGGCGCTGCTGCAGCTGCAGTTCGACTCACTGAGGGCTTCATAACACTACAAGACCGATGCTCTAATAAGTCATATTTCCCCTTCTGCTCTGCCAGATGCAACATCAAGAAGCTAATTGGTTCTGGAAGCTTGAGTCAAGTTGCGGATACACAAAATGGAGCAAGTCACCAGGTCTTCTCCATAAAAATGATGGGGATAGAGCTGCCAGAGTGCCCTGAAGTGTGTGACTCTAATGCGATTTGGCTAATTAAAGTGTTTCAGTTTCCACAGTGGGTGTACATAATGGTGGAACTGGTAAACTCCACGGTCAGCTGGGGCCTCTTCAAAGTGAGCAATGCCAAAGCAGGTCCTCTAGAATTTAATTGCTGGTGCGACATACCTGCACACCCAATGATACTTGAAGTCGAACAATCTTCTGCAGCACAGCCCTGGAGCATTCTCCAGTTTGTTGGCGATAGACTTTTGATTGGCCACTTGTAGAAGTACACCACCAGGATTTGATGTTCTAAAGCAATAGAAAGAGTTAGCCTGGATAAAGCGGCCATGGTGATGAAGAATCCCTCAAATGACTGCAGAGTACATGGCTGATTGAGGTTTGAGGTTTCGAGGGAGATTTCTTCCGGGATTTGTGGTTGATCGGCTATAATCTTACTCAACTGTTGACCATAATTCAGATCTAACTGATTTGAAAGTTTGTGTTGTGATCTTTTGTGTTTTATTGTTTTATTTATTTATTCTGTGTGTTGGACATTGTTTATTCTGTTCTTCATCATTTGAGTCTCAAGAAAGCAAATCCAGTTTGAAATTAGACGAGACAGTGTATTTATGAAGAAGATACTCTGGTTAGAGGAGATTCAAACTGTTTGGGCTGCATTGAAAATGTTGAATCAACAACATAAACACACTCCCCTTGCATGGTAGGAGCAATATTATGCTGTGTGGATGATTTTTAGGGATGCAAGTGGTCAGAGTTGGAGGTAAATGCAGGGCAGTCCTCTGAGAAAGCATTTTAGAGGATATGAAAGACTTGAGACTGGGTGGCATTTTCACGCTCTAGAAGGAAAGCTACTGTAGTCACACAACCAGAATTACAGCAGAACGGTTTAGATTAAATGCATTCATTAGTTAGAATGAAGTGGACCTGAATCTAATAAAGAATCTGTGGAAATACTTAAACAGGTAGAGACATTGAACCGATTCAGGATGTTTTACATTAAATCTCAATCCACAGATATTTGTGGGTGAAACTTGACAAAATGTGAAACAGTTCAAGGGTTGTGAAAAATCTTGGCGAGGCAAAGTAAATACTTAATGCACAGATGAACTCACCTTAACATCGATGTTTGGCTGCTGGTTTATTTGCCTTTTTAGGTTTTTACAAGTTTGAAAATGTGTTTTGGAAATAAATGCCACTAAAGACCAGTGGAGACTGTTTAGAGGGCATGGCCCTCACTTGTCTTTTAACGAGTGCTTGTGCATTTAGCATTTTGTTTAAAGGGTCGATGAACTGATTTTTCAGCCCTCTGGAGGTTGTTGCTTAGTTGCGATTCATTGGCCACCTGAGATTTAACTCAATGAAAGAGTGTTGCTCTGGCAGCAGCATAAACGAGCTTGAGATTAAATCCCCTTTTTGTACCTTTTTGCATCCAGCCCTACAACATGAAATGATCTCCTACCTATAAATACATTTATTCAGATGAAACCACAACTGCTAGAAATGATACCCTGAGACTTTAACATTCCCACAATTTTTTTCTGTAAGAGGAAAAATCTCAGCCAAACATGACGATGGGATTTCTCTCCTTGCTTCTCTTTTTCTTTGCGAGCCGGTAAGGCACATGAATGGATCTGAGAAAGTTTGTTGTGGTGTGTTGAGTTTGCGCTCGGTTTGGCTCTTTGAGAGTACTTCGAAATCTGGGGTAAGGGAGCCTCGCATGATATTTTTCTCCCCACTTTCCACTGTCAAACATCTGAAGTGGGTATTTTTAACAGCCTTTTCTGTCAGACAGTAGTGAGTTTGGGTTTGTTCTTTCACGCTGATTACACCCAAGGCAGGATTATTTACCAGGATTTAAGCCTGGCCCAGTGCTCAGGGATGCGCTTTGACATTTAGGCTGGCATGCACCAGGCTGCCTTACATAGGCCCTGGACTATTATCTCTGTGTTTACCGCTGCACTGACCACCAACCGAACAATAGCACAGAATCTATCTGGAGTTTATGCACAGAGACTCATCCCTTATTTTATTTGTAATTTTTCATGGAGGCTTTAGAAGCAGCTCATATGTAGGCCACACTGACTCTACTGAAATCATTCCCTGTGTATTCGATCCTACATCCAACTGGAATGCAGCAGAGTCTGGAAATCCATGCGGTTACACTATGAAGTCATCATTGATGGCTGACAACAGCTCAAAGCTTAGTAGATCAACCATCAATCACATTTCCAAGCTGACAAGGTGCTTGCTCTCTGTCATGGGAGTATCTATCCTCTCCAACAGACTGACAACACAGCTAAAGACACACACATGCTCCAATAATAAGTAGATGAAATATGTGATGAGGGCTTACAAATATCCAGGACTGTTGAATAAAGGCGTTGGAAATATCATTCAAGAGTAGAAATGGGCGATAATAATGGATTACTGTATTTTTTTAAAAGCATTTCTAACTACTTTTTTAGGTACCTGCATGACATATATTTCATTGCACCACAATGTTCTTTTCACTTAAATAAGGGAGTGTAATTTATATCACTAACTTGCACACAGTAACTTCATTTAATCATATTTTCAAATTTGCTGCCATTTATTGATGATCTTGTGGAACAAACAGTGGAAAAAATAACATTTCATTTCTGATTATGCTGTCAGTTCTGTTTATTTTATTCATTGTCAATGACCGGAATTTATCACGAAAACAATAAATCAAAATTCTTATCTGAAATTTGAATGATAAAAATGCAATAAATGCCCAAGAGGGACGGGAAGAGAAAAAAAAAACAAACATGCCCTTTAATTTCAATTAATACCAATTAGAGTTAAAATTATCTCATTTTCTGATAAGAAGAATATGTAAAATAGTTTGTAAATAACAATAAAACAATACATCGCAGTAAAACCACTCCACAACAGAACAGGTTATTAGTATTGAGCCACGATTTCACTGTTTACACCAATGCAATGACTGCTCCTGGTTGTTAAAAAGAGATCAGTGCTTAAGATGTGGTAATATCAGTAATTATGCATGCAGCTGATATAGCAATGCAGGTTTTCAGATCATTCTGATCTGTGCTGTGAGGGAGACGGAGACGGCTCAAAGGGTGGAAAGATAAACGTTATACAACACAGATTTGATGTTTCCGTACAATAACACCAAAAATAAGTGAATTGAAGCCACACCTGGATCTTCATTTCTCTGCATTTTCCCGCAAAATTGTGATAAGCAAACAAAAGTCTTTGCAACCATATGTATTCCATATTTCTGAAATATCACGCAGATACACAGTGGCACAGGGAATCTTGACACCAAAATATTTTCAATGAGTTTGTGAAATTCCTCCCAGTGTGCTCTAATTACTTGGCATCTCCAGATGACATGCCTTTGAGCGGCTCCATTGGTCACACGGAGTCTCCAGCAGGCCTCCCCACAGCTCTCTTGGATGTAATAAAAAAATCTTACAATATTTCTTTCCGGCAGAACACTCACCGTGTATTTGGCTCAGTGAAGCTCTATTGAAGCTGGCATATTTTCCTCTTGTTCTCTGTTGGAATCTGCTAATGGATTTCTGCTTGTTGTTTAAATAGTCTGTACTCAGCTGCTTTGACAGCTGAATTATATTTTATGGAGTTGAAACCACTTTATTGCACTCAATAAAGTGGTATCACGAACCTCTAATAGTGCACTTTTTTATTTTGTTTGAAGTGATGTCTGACTATATAAAAATCTTCTTAAGCCTTATTCATCTTGTAAAACTTAAAAACTTCTTATGGGATCTCATGCCCCAAAATGACCTTTTTTTAATCTTTCATCCTTTTTATTGCGGTCATGGCAACACGGTATTGTTTTCGCAACTGGAAGCAGCTAAAGCTAACATATCATCTCTTCCACTGTCACCCAGCACCAATCTTCAGTTAGAGGCCTGATCAGAGCCGCTGCTAGACTGACTGCTACTGCTGCTTCTCCACCTATAATATTTTTGTCTGTTTCTAACTTTTTTTTACCTTGTGATTAGAATATTGAAATGAATCTGGGTCATTCTTGAAAATAGTTTGAGGGAGCATTTTGACTAAAGAAAACATTAAAAATAATAAAACAAAGAAGAAATATTGATTCACTTTGACTTTATTGTGAACCTTAAATTCGAGCAGGTAATCATTTCTCATCTTTGCAGGTCTGACTTTATACTTAAGACTAAAAGCCTGTGGTTAACCTCAAACATCTCAATAATCCTCATGCAAAGTCTTTCTCAGATTTAATGAACTTAGCATCCCAGTTTCAATTATACATATTTTCCTAGCTCTTAAGGTGGATTAAAGTTATTAAACATGTTTTAATCTGATCCTGCAGTATGAATGGTCAGAGTTTAGTTATTTCAGGCTCTAGTGGCCTTTATTGAATAGGAAAGAGAACGGTCTAAGATCACAAATCTCTACGTTGAGAACTACAGCTTTTGCAGATGGTACATATACTTTACCAGCTGATCCACCCAGCCTCCTATTCATCCAACTTTTACATAATTGGCATAAAAACTATGTCATAATTCTGCACTAAAAGAAGCTGAGTGCAATAAATCCAGACATCAACACAACCTGAAACTCTGAACTCAGAACAAAACAAGTCTGTCAGCAAAGCGCGTCGCATCATAATCCCTCCACAACAGGCCATTGATAATATTCATGCTTTCTGTTTTCTTAGCTTCTGACTTATGATCTTGTGACAATATTGTTGGCTCTCATTGTTGTTCAGGCAGGCGTTTAAAATCCAAATAGCCCGGAGAGGCGCTGCCCAGAGTTCTGTCTTAAAGCTGTTACCTCTAGATATGAATGATGTACAGAAAAATAAATGCATGGACCTTGAAAAATAACATCAGAGAAACAAACAGATCTTTCCTATGACAATATTGCATAATAATAATAATACAATTTTTTTAATGTATTTATCTTTGTTGTAAGAATAAATCTAAACTAAAGGAACAAATATATACATAACAGAAAACATAGTAAATTAACAGTTTTGAATGCAACCTGGGTGACCTTGTTTCTGACAAGGCATATTTCTGTCCATTATTTTAGCTGCAAATATGAAATGTGGCAAACGTAACAGCATCTTTCCACTACCAAGGTAATTCTGAAAGAGACGTTAGCTATATATTTCACATGACTAAGCGTGAGGGGCTTATTCAAGAAACTGATCAACATAACGACAGAGGAAAAACTAGCAGCAAAGAAAGCAAGGAACAGCAAATAATTGATTATTATTGGGGAAATTCAATGAAACAAATTAACATACGACCTAGAAGATAAACTGCAAATCTTTCCTGCCTCAAATTGTTGAGTTATTCATTTCAAGGTGTATAATTAAACTTCCCCAAGATCATATTGTGGTTCTTCCAAAACTGAAAAAAATTAGATGTGGGATTCTCTGAGAATAAGATGAAAGGACTTCAGGGTCGAAAGTCTGCTTTTTTAACAATCTGCTTTCTCATTTATGGCCATTAAAGGATGGGATAGAGTAGACTTACTGATGGGTTCAAAACTTGTAAAGGCTTTCAAGTTTTATTTTTCTTTTGAGGTCAAAAATGAGATTTTAAGGAAGCAACATGAGTATTTATGGCTAATGCCAGATGGTTTTTAATGTTTTATTCACTGCAGCGATGTTCTTAGACAGAATGAGGAAGCATAACTACATGGTTAATTTTATGCTCTGGATATTTTATTTGAATATGGAAGTAGTGTTTGTTTGTGCATGTTTTCTGTTGCTTTTGGAGACCATTACACTCAGCTGTTTGATGTATGTGTTAATTGCAATTCTGTGCATACCTGCTCTGGGACCAAGGATGAAAATTGGCCTGTGGCTCAATCTGGTGCAACTCAGCTCTTTTCTTATAAAATTAAAGTAATTATGCATAATCTCATCAAATGATATGTAGACATAACTGAGTCCTGCAGCTGATATGACTGATAACGATGCCAAGTAGAGAAGCAAAACATAAATGTTGGGAAGGAACAGAGTGAAACACCAAGACTCAAACCTCATTGAAAAACTGAGAAAACTTGTAAAAGCAGTGCACAGCATAGTTTTAGTTGTTAGATTCAGCAAATTTATCTAATCTAATCACATGTCAAAACATCTAATTTCTGTCGCTCATAGATTTGGTCCATTTTTCTTGACAAGGTTTTCTTGAAAGAAAAAACACATGCTAGTTGTTAGCCTACCCAAAGGGGCCTTTAACCTTGACCAGCAGGGAACGTGGGTGATGTGTCTTGCCCAAGGACACAAAGACAGAAACACACAGAGCACGGCTAGAACCAACAACCCACCAATTACCCGACACAGGGTCTTTAATTTGTGTCTCAGTGACCTGCCCTGGGTGAACCTTGCTTTACAGATTTTACCTCATATCTACAATGTGGAAATAAATCCATGTAGTGATTATGATAGTGATTTACTCGTACCTGAACCTTGAGAGTCACATAAAGACAATTACAAAGACGGTCTTCTCTCACCTGTAGAAAATGTCCAGGCTTAAAGATGTAGAAAAACTCATCCATGTTTTCTCTTTAGTCACATTGACTACTGCAACAGTGTTTTCAGAGATTTGTTTTAAAAATCCCCCAGGTCCAGCTCCAAAATGCTGCTGTTGGTGTTCTGACTAAAACCAGAACGACAGAGCACTAGATTCCTTCCACTGGCTCCCCGTAACTCAGAGAATAGATTTGAAAATATTGTTGTTAGTTTATAAAACCCTGAATGGCTTAAAGATCTGCTGTTGTCGTATCAACCTTCTAGACCTCTCAGGTCTTTTCTGGTTCTGTTCTGCATCCCCAGAACCAGAACCAAACATGGAGAAGCAGCATTCAGCTTCTATGCAGCACAAATCTGGAACAAAGATCCAGAAAACTGCAAAATAGCTGAAACACAGAGAGTTCCTTGAAATCAAATTGTTTCATAATATGCCATGTTTATTGCTTGTTTTGTAATTGATGACCGTATGATGTGTTCATGACAAAAGCCTGGTTGCTGAAATGTGCCATGCAAATAAACTTGACTATGGAAAATGAAGATGTACCCTTCTGGTTTTTAGCCGTAAGCTGAAAGTGAGGCTGCGAGCGACTGGCGACACAATTCAGTGAACCAGACCTCTGTTTTTGTGGCATGTATAAAGAATACATGCACACACCTTTAAGCATTCCGCTCCACAGGTGCATTTCCCCTCTTGTCTGAAGCCGTGTATTGCAGTCACACTGATCTGTTTACTCGAAAGTGGGAGGGAGTCGGAGGGGACTTGGGGATTGATGACAGGGTGGAGGAGGTCGGTGGGCAGGACGTGACAGAGGACAGCCAGTGCAGAAGAAGAACGACAGTGGCTTCAAGGGCTTTTCACACCTTATCGCTCAGTCCCCTTCTCTGCATGTAGGAGAGATCATTTCCTCGCATGTAATCAGAACATCTCATCTGCTTGTAAATGTAAAAGAGCATCTGTGTGCTGCTGCATGGATTCACATGTGCATTTTGTATGCACTGCACACCTCCCTTCATTAGCTCCGTCCAGATTCCCTGGTAACCTCCTCTGTATTCTGGTGTAGTGTTGCTGAAACCACATTCTCAGCCCTAAACATCTACATCTCTCTGCAACACAGTAAGTGGCGCAAATGGTTATCTCTGTCTGCCCCCTAGTGAGCACCCTGAGAAATAACCTACCCTGAACTTTAAAGCGTATTCTTCACAACAGCCAAAGACATCATGTATCCGACGAAAGACAGTTTCATCGCTTTACCTTTAACCTGCATTAGCAACAGGCCACTTTAGCAATTTGGATGAGGCATATGTTTGTTGCTCAGGAAGTGTTGCCAGGTGAGTCACATCTGAGACAGCCTTTAGATTGTAGGGTGGAGAAGTTCATTAATCAAAAGTGCATTATCCTTGTGATTACATTAGCCTGATCCAACCCCCTGGCATTGTCTTCATTTGTTGCAATTATGGCTTTGTCAGGTAGGGATGTAGCAACGGCACAAACACAGTCAGAGGAGCCTCTCTTTCACCTTAACAAGATGTTGCTCAATAAGGCGAGCCCTGTAGCCTTACCCATTTCCCGGCCCTCCCTCTCTGCTTCCTCCTCTGCTCTCTGTTTCCTTTGGCTACCTCGATGCTCAACAGTGATGTATGACACCAGCTCCCGTGTCTTTTTCTCCAAGCACGATGAAGCCTTTGTGTATTTTGACATGAAAAATGTTCAAAATAGAGGAAAAAGATAAACTTTCTGTTGGTGGCTCAGGTCCAGTGAGGCAGCTCAGTAACAGCTTCATCCTCTTAGAGAAGGAATGGAAACTTGAGAGTTTTGGCTGTTTGACTGTAGCGTCAAAGATAAAGCTTCTCTGCTTTAAAAACCATCTGCTCCCATCAGTCTTGTTCAAGAATAAAAACCAAGTACCACAGCTGCTATTAAATCTACTTAACAATATTTTGTTAATGAACAGAAGTTTAAGTGTAAAATGATCACTCATGGGAATTTTGAACTTCTTCTTTTCTAACTTTGTGCAGCTAGAAGTAACATTTGGATTTGGCTTTATTTGTGTTATTCTCCCGACCCTCCTCTTAATAATAAACAATCTCATGGAGTTAACAGCTAACAAGCTAACAGGAAAAAGTACAGATTTGGTTTTACCTTTTTATATTTGTTTTCCTTGTCCTGTAAGCAATAATAGGAAAAAAACAATCCCTTGGCTTTTGAAGCAATCATTCTTCTTGTAGCAGCTAGCTACAGAGGCAAGAACGGGGTTAGGGTTCGGGTTAGGGTTAGTCTTTCTGTTATGTTGATGTTGTTTTGTACTGTATCTCGAGTCAATGCTTTACCTATGAAGTAACAACTCATTGAATTCGGTTCATCTCTGTTGAAGCAAGTTGGTTCTATCTTCACCTTATTAGAGACAAAATGGAAACTTTAGTGTTCTTGCATCAAAACTAAATCTTCACTGCACAGACATTTCTGTTCGCATTGCTCAAGATCAAGGACAAAAGGCGTCTGCTAGCCACAATGGCAATCAAATGTGCTTTTCATGCCACGGAAACAAGGACTCTCACTGAATCACCACCGGAGCCAAATGAAGAGGAAAGTACAACTTGTTAGTCGTTCTGGGAGCTCAATCAAACACTGTCACTCTGCCTTACCTCTCAGGTGTGAAATAACAGCAGAATGAGAAGAAAGTTTGAGCAAGAGGGTTTTTTTCCTTCTTCATGAGTTGTTTTGGCTGTCAGCTCCACACCCTGCGCCTCGTTTGCACACAAGCTCCTTTCCAGTCAGTACACTGCGAGAATAGGCAAGTCCCTACTTCTTTGAATTCATCTCACCGGCAACACTCTTGCGATTGTCAATTTCATGCTTGATTAGTTGTCATTACTCTGCAAGAGACAAAAAATGGGGAGGGAGGAATGCATTTCAGGATTAAAATAGAGAGCGAGACCTCCCTAAAGAGCCGGCTCTTTGCAGGATTGAACGGAAAAGAAGAGAAGTTTTTTGCATACCTTCACTGAATTCACCCTTTTATTCCCGTCTGCCACACTTCTTTGAGTGGTATTGATGTTGCCTTAACTGTTCTTAATTATTTAAGTTATTACAAAGTAAGTAACTACATTATTCTCATTCCTTCTAGACTTCAGCCATAATAAGGAAAATAATATGCAGCCTTTTGACACTGATATGTTATTGTGATGTGCCCCAGCCTCCATATCAAATTGCTGTTTTTTTTTTTTCAATCTGTTGCCACATCGATCTAGTGCAATGTCAGTAATATTTTATTTAGAAAAAGATGGAAGCACAAAAGGTCATTCATTTCCCGAGGCAGGCCTCCACAATGTTGTCTCGGTGACAGAGAACCACAGCGGCAATGCATAATTTAATATTTCTGAAATATGATAATGATCCCGATGCCTTGTCTCCCACTGGAAAGATATCCGGGCAGATTTCAAAGCACTCTCGAATGTCAGCGTGGGTTGTGACGATAGGAAGAATTTGCTGTTTTAATCAACAAAGAGCAAAGGGCCCCAATGAAAATGGTCTACTGCATCCTTATTATGAAGCTAAGCAGGCTAATAATAAACATGCACCCAAATCCCACCCATACAGCTGAGCTCGCCTGCACCTCCCAGACTTTTATCCACCCAGCTTTGACTGCAGCTTGGTGACATTTATCTTTCCCTTTGAGTTTAGTTCTGCTTGTTAGGCCTGCAGAGCACGTGGGATCACAGTTTTATTGCTTTGTTAGAATTGAAATCTTGCCTCCCTAAGCCTTTGAATCAGCGCAGGTCTGTGGAGAAGGGAGTTCAGAACATTTTTCATTGAGACTAAATTGGCATCTTCCAGTGTGAGTGCTTTGATATTCAAACTAACAGCAGCTCTGTGCTGCATTTCCTCGATGACACTGGCATGACCATCTGTGTCCAACGGGGCCAAGGACTTTATTTAATGCCTGTTGGAGTTGCCCCCATAAATCCCTCTCCTGATCATATCTAGCTCCTCCATAGCAAACTCTCCGTTCTTAATTAATTTTGCTTAAAATAAATTTAAGTCAATTTCAGTTTTAAGCCATTTTGCAAGACAAACATCCAGTTCAGATTCAAATTCCAATCAAATCAATCAAATAGGATCAAGTCAAATCATAAAGCCTGTTAAATTGTTTAACACAAATGGAAAATCACATTCCAGCATTGGGTGAATCTAGCTTGGGGATTTAAGTGATTTTGCACCAGGTATGGTCTGAGTATCACAAAAACAGCAGATCCACTGATGATTTCATGCATAACCATCTCTTAGGATTGCATAGGATGGTCTGTAAAAGACTAAATATACAGTGAGCAGCTGATGTGCAGAAAGAAAAGAACCAGTAGCTCAAATACCCACTTATTCCAACCAAATAGATGGGCTGCAGTGAGAGAAGATTACCCTGGCCTTAGCATTAGCATTGTGCCCTAGCTTGTTGCTTGTTGCAAATACCGAACCACAAATAGGTCTGTAGAACCCCATGATATTACAAACAGTCAGAGAAGAACATAAATATGGGATTTTTTTCTGAAAAATAAATTCCCTTGAAGATTCTGAGGTTTCCCTTAAATTATGGTAGAAAAATTCCCCCATGCATAGAGAAAGCAGTCACTTTTCAACAACAAAAAGTTTTTAATTGCTATAAAGAACAGCTTTCTATCAGTGTGATTACCCAGATTCCCCTAAACTGCATTTTCCTCTGTTTTTTTTTTATTTCTTGCAAGTGAACATGCCTCTGCTTAGACGTCCAGACTAATACAGAGATGAGGCTGTCCACCTACACAGATTGTCTCGCAGTGGATGATTTACAAAGCTCAAACCAAAGGTGCTACGAGTCAAAAGGACGATCCTGTTTGGAAATGTGCTGTAAAAACTGACAAAACATGCCCTTTAGGATTCAGGACTAATCTTAGCCAGCATAGTGAAAAAGAAGGAGAATAATTGAGAATTCAAGTTCCTTTTTTTTTTTTTTTTTTTTTTCCACCTCTGAATAAAAGAAAATGTGACTTTTTTTAAAATATCTTGCTAAAAAGAATGAAGTATGACATATCTCTTGTCTTTGCTATTGTTACTACTCCTCCCACACAGGAGCACCCACAGTTCTCTGTCACCAGAAAAAGTATAATTTACATATCATGTGACAGGCCACCATCAAGACATAATCAAGCTCCAGCTATAAAGAGCTCTTTCCTGTCCCCAAAGCTTCATGAAAGCTGTAAATAATACCAATTAGTGAGATTTTTCTTGTTTTTTGGAGTTTTTTTCAAGCTAAATGTTGAATATTATAATTTTTTTAATGACAGTACCACTACGAGCTCAGTGAGTGGTTTATAATCCAAGCAAAATCACAACATGTCCACAACATGGAGCTCATTAAATTGTGTTTATCCAGTCGTCGAATTAATGATGGTGGCAAAAATGTAAAGCAAGTATTTACAGCTACGTCTCAAAAAACGTGAACATCATAAAAAAGTTCAAAATTTTTGCAAAATGAAATAATGGGGATCCAGAACCATCTGAATGGAAATTTAATGACAACAAGGGACTTGGATCACTGAAATAATTTATTTCACAGCATTCACAAACTAAATTTGAATAGAAATCCAGTAATTATTGGATGAAATAATTAGAGAAAAATTAAATGTTGATCTTTTCTCTTTGTTACAGGCTTAATTGTTGCTAATGATCGCTACGTTCCTCTGATGTGGGGTGAAAGGCAGGTCGCACGCAGGAAAAATCATCAGCGGGACTCACACCTTAAAGCGTGCGTTGTTATAGCCAATTTTGAATCTTTGGAGAATGTGAGGAAGCAGAAGCACCTGAAGGAAACACTCAGCGAAAACCTGCTGGGACAGAGAAGAACAAGCTGTTCTCTGGGTTACAAACCATTTGGCTGTGAGATAACTACAAGTTAAAATACAGAAAATACACAAAAAAAAAACAAGTTCAGAAGTTTTTAGCAACATGTTTATAAATTAAAAACTCAACACTCTGTTGAATGGATGTAAGAGTGTATTGAAACTGAAAACAATCACATTCGTGCAATAGGATGAAGAAAAGACGTATATCACAGATGATCATTCATTGCACTGTGTGAAAGAAAATGAGGGAAAAATAAAACTAAGCAAAGCAATTTAAATTTCTGAGATTCATTTCCAAATTTGACAATTGAAAATTCACTTTTTTCTCAAGAGTTGTTCTTTATTTGCAGAAATTTACTCCTACTTTCATTTGTATCTTCAATATCCCTAATATAACCTAAAAATCATGGTATATGAAGTTGACTCAGAGAAAACATTCTCAAAGTTTTAAGCACAATGTGAAGTTGCAAAGTTAATCCTTCTCATCCTTCTCATTGGGGCCCATAATCAGTGACCCAAGACCTCCTTCCTTCCAGGAAGAACCCCAGCGCTGATGGAGTCCGCTGAAACCACTGTGTCAGCAAGAGGAGCTGCAAACCAGTAGGATGATAGTGTAGGCAAGGAAAATCTTCTTAAAGGCTTGAGCTAACACTGTGTGGTCTCCTATGCTTTGATAAATAGGTTCAATACACTGCTTTAAAACAAGTTTGTAGTCAAGCAGAAACATAAAGCCTCGAAGGTTTTTATCCTGTGGTGCAACTGACTTTGTATCGAAAGTTATCAGACGTTTGTCTGCAAGGTTCGGGGAAGATGTGATTTGTTCTGCATTCATTTTCCAAACTCCTGCTGCAGAATTGGAGTGACAGAGTAAATCTGAATTAAATTCAAACAAATGGAAATGATAATGAAGTCTGGTCTTTTTTTTCCTGTTTGTCTCGTTGTGCTTTATCTCTCAAAACCTTTTCATGCTCCCCATCCAGGAATCTTCATCCCACCCATCCTCCTCATCCATTTTACACCTATTTTATCCTTCATCCATCTTTAATCTGCCTTTTCATCCCCCTTTTTCTCTTCATCTGACCTCTATGTCTCCCATCCAACCTCATCCTTAATGTATTGCATTCAATTTCAGCAACTAGAAATACGTTTATTTGTGACTGAAGTATGTTAGCACTTTGCAAAAAATGTATCAAAAGCAGATATTCACCATAAAACTAAGTTCAATTAATCATATTACTCAGGGTTTCTTTATTTCTAATGATATTCATTCAGTTTATTGATTTTTTTTTCCTCCTAAGGTTGGACAATGTCTCTGTCCCAGTCCTCTCACTCCACTCTGCGCCTCTACGAAGTGTTTACAGATCACTTAAGGTTTCAGGTGCGCAAATTACAAGAATGGAAAAACTGGGTTAATAAACGTTATGTCATCAGCTTGCACCTCTCTGTCGAAACTGCGACATCCAAAACGGCGATACCGGTTGCTGTTTCGGCATTTATCCTGCTAAAAATGAAAGTACGAGTGCAACACGCAATCAATTTTAAATCCACGGCACAAATATTTTTGGTTTTGAAAGTGTTTTCAAATGTTTGTTGTTATGACTTGTTGAATGCAGGGCACAATTTTATTGCATTCACACATGTAGAGCAGGATGAAACCAAATTAACTACTTTACATTTGAAAACTGATTTGTTTTTTGCGACAGACACAGATTTTAACTCAAAGCATCATATGCAGCGATAAATGCACTGCAGAAAAACAAAATCTCACAAAGTATTTTGGTCCAGTAAATATCTTAGTGCACTTCAAATAAGAGAAAACTAACTTACAAGTAACAAGCTTGTTTTCAGTCAATAATTCCTTAATATTGATGAAAACGTTTGTTCCACTGGATTATTTAATTTGTAACATGGAAAAATGTCTTATTATAAGTGAAATAATCTACTAGTACATTTTCATCAATAACAGTATTCAGGTTTATTAAGATATTTGCACTAGAAAATAGACACAAATACTTGGTTAGATTTTGTGTTTTTGCAGTGTTGTGTGTTACTTGGATGCAGGTGTAGCCAAAGAGTTAATGAAGGGTACGAAACGGTTGCAGCTGGAGAGCTCTTTCAGTGACAAACTGCTGCATCCTTGGAGCACGAAGGATGCAGGATCTCTCAGACTTTATAACCATCACTGCTCAATGGGTGTTTACTTCCCAGCTTCTTGTAAAAACAGAATTATTCTGTTCTATTCCCGTGTGAATCCTCTGAACAATCTGTCGCATCATCCTCTTTCCTTTTTGCTTTGCTGTGGAGTGATCCAACTTTAATTGATTCATGTTGCATCCCTGTTAATTAAGTTGTTGTAGAGCTTTACCTGTTGATTAGAAATGATTTTCCAGCGACAAAATCTAACATTTATAATATTTATTTATTGTTTTCACTTTGAAGTAGACCCTAAATGCTTCTGTGTAATAAAAAACACTGTCCAAGAAAAGGGAATTAGCCTCTGTGCAGCTGGGTCTCTCTCCCAGCTTTAGTCTCATGCAGGGTCAGCAGGGCCAAACAATCAGGAAAGCAAAGCAAAGCGAAGATAGCTGATAGCCTTTTCTAATAACACCCGGCCACTTGTACATGAGGAAAAGTTTGGCCAAAAGTGGCTTTGTGTTTTTTTGGCTTCTCTCAGCAGAAAGCCAGAGACTTATTCTTTTTATCTCTGGCCTGGCCTGAAAAGATCATTTGCTGCTCAGAACCCTGAAACATAAGCCAACAGATCCGCATGTGGCTGTAGTAAGAAAGACGACCCTATTCTCCGTCATGTTTTTCCTCGCACAATTGAATCAGTCAAGGCAAGTGGCTCTCCAGTCTGTTGTATAAACTAAACACCTAGTGGCTCAAACCTGCGCTCTTTTGTGTGCTTCTCAGTGTAGAGATTATTTTCCTTAAACAGCAATTACAACTCCACTCTGCCTTAATGATTGGAGCGGGAAGAGAGGTCCACGTTTTAGTCCGTAAATTGCTTTCCTGCTCCCCCTTCCTCCAAGGCGAGCCCACTGTTTGCTGTTCTGCTGTTATTGTGCTGCAGATACAAAGCCACAGGAACCCAAGGTGGGTCAATACTTTTCTCATTGTGGATGCAATGAAAGCAAACTCTCTCATTATTCTTCCTTTTCAGAAATTCTTATTTAGATTGTAGCCAAGATCCTAGCGGTTGTGTTTGCCGGTGAAGATTTGCACGGCTCCCCTCATCGGGGGCTGAGCACCGCTGCTCTAAAATGCAGCACAGATAGACAGATGGTGGATGTAGCTTCACTTCTTCATGTTACGTACATGTAGGCTTTGATTTGATTCCTTCAAAGCTTATTATGTTTTGCTATAAATAGTCTCAAACAATATATAATCAAAAATATTTCCTATTATTTACGCTAAGATCAATTCCTTTTAAGAATATAGCAAAGTAGAAGCGAAACATGAATAAAATAAGAGACAGTGAATTAATTTCTTTAATAAATCCATTTATTAAAGAGCCAGTAATTTTCTGCCCTGGTACAGATAAACTCAAAGCTTCATAAAACAAATTTGTTTTGTAGGAAAATATTTTGTATTTCATTTTTAAAATAAAAACAAATTTTACACAAACAGACTGAACACATCTTTTCAATTTAGTTGAAAATTTTGTGAAAAAAATTTTGAAAAAAAAAAGTTACTTAATGAAAAAGCACATTCCTTACACTATTAAAGTCCTTACTTAGCGAAATGATTTAGAGGGAGAATTTTTTAGCACTTTTATATTTTGAAACACAAATTCTTTAGCATTTTTAGTCAATATTATACAGAACCACAGTAGATAGTCAAATTCATGGTTAGGGTTTCACATCCGGCTCTGGAGAGCCTTCAACATAACACAAATGTTATTTTATCAATCAAATCAAACCAGTTTTTATTTGTATATTCCCAAATTAAATCAATGAATTATTTTAGTAGTACATATCAAATACAGAGACAAAACCAGTTGGTGGCAGAGCCGTCTCTGCTTACACAAAAACACTTTCAGTTTTTCAACAAAAGTCAGTCAGGAGATGTGGAGAAGCTCGGTATGCTAACAAGGTGAGTGGCCTTGAAAATTACTCCCATGTTTCTCTGAGCTCTGCTTAATTTAGACCTGGAAAGAGACTTTCCAGTGGCCCCAATCTGTTGTTTAATCAGGATGATGCTTCATTTGCTAATTGCCATTTGTTATCATATTGCAAAAGCTAAGAACTTGTTAAATATGCTAAAGAAATCCTCATCAGGCTTGTGCAAACACGCATTTGACTTGAATCCTAATTTGTGTTTTCTAAGCAGTGGCAACACCAAAAAGCCATTAACATAGTACAATCCACCAAACTATTGACAAAGATTTGAATTACGTGGAACATCCTCTGCTGTCATTTGCATGCTTAATGTTGAACCGTCATGTAAACGCAACATAAAATAAAGGAAGTATAGAATTTAGCTGCCTGCCGGTGCTGGATGTACGAGGCATTTTTAATTCAATAAATTTGCATATTTACTCTTACAGCTGTGTTGTGTGAAAACAAACACACAGACCAGCTGCTTTTCATTATGGTATTCACATCCTCTCTCCAGCTCTGTCAATAGCTGCTTTGCTGCTACTTCTTGTCAGAAATTACTGTTTTGCAGAAAGCTAAGGCCTAATTTAGGAAAAGCTCTCTAATAGAAAAGTATTTTTCAATTATTTTTGCCCTCTTTCAGAAGGTTGTTTGTTAAAGCGACAAATTGTGTGTTGAAAGAGATTTCTAGAAGTGGGCCAGGGCTTTTGGGAGCGATGTGAGTCAGACAGCCGAGCAGAAGCCGTCCTGGAAGAGCCCAGAGGAACCAGTGTCCTTCTAAAAGACCATGACCTTTGACCTAAAACAGCAAAAACATAAACGATTGGAAGGAAAGAAGCAAAGTGAACTTGATTACAAATTCATTCTTGATATTTATGGCTGTGTGATACATTTTTGTTTGTCTGGAAACAAAAATGTGACATCCACCACCATTTTGCTGAAGCCATGGCAACCGAGAACCAAACAATAACAGGCTCTAAAACAAATACTGTCTGATGTAGAAACACATGTTTATATCATCGCCTTGAAATGTTCTGTTGTGTTGAAGCTCTACTTCAAAATAAAAATGTTTTGATTTGCTCTCAAATTTAAATTTTTTCCACCTTGCAGTATTTTTATTTATTTTGGTTTGTTGTGTCAAGATTTTTAAAGTGTTATGAAGACACCTATAAACTTTGTCCAAATTCTGAACAAAATAACTCAATTGACAACCCAATAAAAAACAACAAAAGGTCATAAGTCTTATCTGTGAAATTTAAATAAAAGAATAAAGATACTGATTTTTATTGGGGACTAAATAAATTTGGATTCCACACTTTCTTCCACCGTCTTCCAAAAGAAAATCTCTTTTGAAGTAAAATTCCAGCTTGATTTTCTCCCAACTTTTCATGGCTACGCCCCTTGAGTCCCATTCACAATCACACACCTGGGAGCAGCAGCCCAGCGCCATCATAATCTTTACTATTACTACCGACACAAATGGAGCAAGCCAAGGATTAAGTGTTTCGCTCAAGGACAACTGGTAGCCAATAAAATAAGCAAGGGCATTAGTTATTCACTTTCCTGTCAGCAACATAATCACTTATCAAAACTTTGGGCTGCTTCACACTCCCCTGCATTTATTTCCACTTCAATAGGCTTTGCCGCATCCTGCAAGGATGAAGGTGATGCCGTACATCATCCCCGCAAAAAAGGAAAAGCTGAGAAGTGTCTATAATAGGGCCAAGCACCCCTCCCCTCACCTGCCACCCCATTCTGAGCCCTAACAGAAGCCTTTTCACAGAACCGGCAGGAGAGGGGCAGCGATCCCAGTAACCTGGATTCAGCGGAGCAGAATGGATGCTCCAATGCAACCAGGCATGTGTGAGGTACTGTAAGGAAGCTCAGCGGGGAGCGGCTCTGCAATACGGAGATTGTTGCTTTCATTCAAGTGGGCGTAGTGTGGAGGAAGTGGAAAGACTGCAGACAATAGATGAGAGGGCTTTTCAGAACACTAAGCTTCCTCCAGGGATGCTTCTTCAGTTTTTGGGGAGTATTTTCAAATCATTATGACTTTTCAAATATGGAATTTTGCCTGTAATCATTTCATACAAGAAGGTTTCAGAAAAGCCCCAAAGCACATTTAGTGTTACTCATGTGTGCAGCCAGAAAGGTGACGGGTGAAATGATATGCGTTTGTTTGTTCGGTAGTCGCAAGTTAACAGGTGTGTTTGCTGGAGTCTCCAACTCAGGGGAGGATTCAGTTTCCAAACTCTGCAGACTTCTTTAAGCAGAAAAATATCAACTTTTTAAAAAAACTTTGTGAATAAATGTAGGTTTTATTTCTTATTTTTAAGGAAAACTAACACTAAATCAGAGTTTCTGTTCCTTTAACTCAGTCTTTGGCGTACTTGAACATTAGGGTTTATAATTTGGTAGTCAATTCCTTCTAAAATACAACTTGCCTAAAATACGAAATTCCTCAAGGTTCTGTCTTCAGCCCAGTATACAGTACTCCCTCTAGAATAAATCCAACACAAATACGGTGTATCTCATTGCACCGTATTTGCACGAAACTGTATTCACATTTAAAACTGTTTTTGTGATCTAAAACATTTAAGAGTGACAAATACAAACAAAATCAAAAGAAATCTCTAAGGGGCCAAACTTTTTCACAGCTTATGCATATTCGTTTCTCTGACCTGTTATGTGACATTTAAAAAAAGGGGAATTCACATGCAGTCAGACCTGCATGTGAATTGTGCAGCTGGGATTATTTGAGTAATCCCAGCTGCATATGTAATGAATCTGCTAGCAGTCATTTATTTCCAAATGCCAGGCTTGAATGTTTGTCAGATTTTTCACTATTTGGACAGAACTTCTGAGTTTTAGGGCATTTTTGTTTGAGCTAAGGTTTGCAGAAGCAGAGCTCAGAGAAATTGCAGAGAGCAATGGGAGGAAAAGAATCGGCAAAAAGGAAGGGGAGATGAACTTTAACAAATAAATGAGTTCCACCGAGTCGGCAGTCAGTCTCTGTTTTTTTCCCTCAGCTTCTCTGGTTGTATGCTTTACGAAATCAAAATATTCTCCACAAAATAAATGGTTTGCAAGTCCCAGTGCATAGATGATAGTATCAGTATTCTTTTGAAGCCCAACTAACAACAGGATCACAGTGTCCTTGCCCCCCAAGCCTCCCCAAAGGGATTTTATGGAAGTCTATCCACTCATTTTATTTCTACCGTTCCAAACACACAAACAGAAACCACATGCTTCCTTTGACAGAGGTACATTTTGTGCTGTAACTCAAATGTCACTCCACTCTGACAGAGCTCACTTTGCTCCTGCTCATGTGTATTTTCATACAGCAGCAGCTCTCCCAACATGACATCTCAGTGCACTAGATACACTTACTAGTATAAACCTGACTGCAGGGTTCAGCCATTTACACTAGGTTTTAAAATTATTTGTATCTGAACTGACTTTTTGAACAAAGATGTACAAAAAGTTGATTCAGTACAATGATATGTCATTAACCCCAGATGGAAATGAAATGTTGTAACTTACATAATGCAATTTTCTTAAAAAAGAAAAATAAAAGTATTGTTGTAGACACTGTGAGCAGGAAAGACCTGACTTGGAAGTTGCTAAATTGAGTAATTTTCCAAGGAGCAAAAAACAAAAATGTCAGTCTCTAGAGATGCTAAGCTACCAGAGGCATACTCCAAAAGATTTCCAGCTATAATTAAAACAAATTATGTTTTTACAATATTTTTTAATTCTATTTGGCTAAATACAAACACATGCTACACTTGTTAGGTTTTTATCTGTGAAAAAGAATCCAACAAGCATCTATTATTTTCATTTGTATCCTCAGTTCTGCACTAGTTTTTGTTAGCCTGTCACATAAAATCTCTACAATACAAAAAACTTCACAACATGCAAATTATTTCATGGAACAAGCACTTTTCTAAGTCACTGTATGTGCTCTGTACAGAGTACGCAGTGTCCATGAGCCAGATATTGAGGTGTGTGTTAAATTGATTTCTGTCTGCAGCCCTGGCGATGTAATAGAGGTCCGTTCTGCTGCAGAAAGAAGTCAAAAAACTAAGATTAAAAGGTCAGCTTTTCTGAGTGAAGAAGACTGTGGCCGGCGTTCCCCTGTGGGAAACAGCTGGAGTTTTTATGGAGTGTTTCAAACCAAAGCTTTCATCTCTTAACATCATCATGGGTGTGTGCAGGTGCACTTTAGTGGGTGTGGGGGTGGCATAAAGAGCACCAAGCCTGTTCTCCTGTTTGTGAGTGTATATATTTAACCCTAAGTGTTAGACATCAACCTGTCCCTCTCATTACACTCAGCAGAGTGTCTTGACCTCGTTTTAGTCCGGGCCATTGACAGATGGAGTGAACATGGATGCATTATTAATCTTTTTCTGTCCAGATAAACTGGCGCTCAAGACTGAAAATGGACGTGTAAAATGCGGGCGCCGCTCCTCTCTGAACGGTACTTGTTTATCTATTTAGGGAATGGAAGGTCTGTCAGGGAGATTCAATCAAATGAGCAACAGAAAGAGTCATTAGATGGGAGGGAAAGGTGAAGGCAGCAGTAGAGGAAAGAGGAAAAGCATGCTTAAGTGCTGATTACTCATATATATTCATGGCTGAATGTTAGGCGTCGCGTTTTGCGGCTGGTTTGACTCCCCTCTCTCAGAGCTGCCTGTCAGTGGTTTATACTGGCACCATGCTGATGCAGGAGACGCTACAGATCATCTATGTCGTCTCAGAGATTTATGCCATAAATCAGATCATCTGTAAAAGAGACCAAATCATTGTTATTTATGTGTTGTTTTCCTTCACAATAATAGTCGCAATTTAAAAAAAAAAACAATGCTCAGAGTTTTGGTGAAACTTTACCTGTTCGTCTATGTTCCAGCTCTCACCAAAGGCTGAGAGCTGGAACACTAAAAGATTAGGATGATGAGTACAGAGGGTTGATCTGAGAGTCTTTTGAAAGTTGGCTGGGTGAGAAGCTTAGCTATGGAAGAAGGGATCAGAGTTCATGTTGGAACCGGTACCAGGGATAATCCAGAACTCAGAGGGTTGGTTGCTCTCCTTATGTTATGCCAGACAAGATGATGATTTGGGTGCCTAACAATGGGTGGACCAAACTTCTTAGTCTTTCTTACAAGGCCAGGTGAGAGACAGATGTAAGTGAACCCCCATCCATGGATTTTTCTGAGGAACTTAAATCCAAATTATTTGTGGGACATCTGCACATTCACTGATCTTTTTTCTTAAATATTTGAAAGAAAATACAACCTGGGAAGCTGAAATACTTTGCCACTATGCTACTTGGCACACTATTGGCTTCACACTGATTGGCCCCAAAATACGGAATATTGAAGAGATATGGAAGACATGTGGTACCCTGTGTTTGTCCACAAAGATGGAAAGTAGGACTTTTATCTGTAAGATAATTACCTGTTGCTATGGTGTTGGCAGCATCATGCTGAGGCGCTGTTTCCCTGCCACCATAAAGCATGTTGAAGATCAAAAATGAGGAAGAACAACAAACACGTCAAGTCAACATCTTCAGTGAAGTGTAAAATTATTCTTAGCCCCAGCAGATTTAGGCTTAAAGCAGTTTTTGTTATATTTTACCATCATTTTCTGTGGACTGGGAGGATGAATAGATGATTAGGGTTAAGCAATTATTAAAAATATTTTTTGAGAACTAGTTTGATGTACAGAATTTCTGGACTAAATAGACATGCTTTTACAAGTCCCCATGATTAAAAATTACATTTATCTTCTGCTGCTGGTCTAATGAAAGATCTGCTGAAAACAGTAGCTGTTAGAATAAGAACATTTAATACATGGCAAAGATATATAGTTGCTTTATTCACAGGTCAATACAAAAATGTCCCCTACATGTCCAATTAGATCGTTTTTCTTCAATTTCCGCAATGCCCTGCAGGTAATTGGTGTAGCGTACGTTGTTAGCAGGGCTAAACTCCCTTCCAACAAATCGTCATTAGCCCCATACGTGTGGCCTGCTGACATTACTCGAATTTAGCAGGTTAACTGCTGTATTGACTGCAGACACTGACCTCTGAGTTCGTTATGGCGAGCAAAAACCTGCTGCTGGGCTGTCGCATTTACTATATTTCACACGTCTGGGTCCAAAGGCCAGGGCATGGCACAGTGTAAGGGAAAAGGGAGGGGATGCAGGTGCTCCCACATGTTGTTGGGTGACGAGACGTGCGCCATGAAAGGCTCTGTGTGTGGCAAATTGTGTAACTGCTGCTGTTAGCATGCGGCCATTTGCAGCTGAGGCACTGGTAATGCTAATTATGATTAGCTCATTAGTGGAGCATTCTAATTCTGCCAAAGGAATTCTCACCTCCCCTCAAGGTGAGCTTTCATGTAAGCAATGCAGCCTCACAGTGTGGGCCTGCTTCACAAAGACGACCCGGTTTATTATTAGGCTCTACGGCTGCAGAAAGGAGGCTGAGGATTCACTGAGCCCTCTTACATACGTAGGGGTTTGTGTCAAAAGGACGTGGTCCCTACATAGACTGTCATGTAGCTATGGAAACAGCCTTCTGAAGTGGGGCACATGCAGGCAGGTGAAGTAGCTCCAGTTTTGGCTAACAACTTCAATTTCAGGTTATTAAATAGAGGAAGCAAGCAGCAGATGTTTGTATCTGTGTTGCAAATGTAAAGAAGGCAGAGTTGAACATTTGTGAATGCCATCAGGATGTGCGTGAAGGTTAATTTGCACATATGCTGCTGTGATAATGTGCAAAACGCTTGGAGGTGACATGGAATGCTGGTGAAGGGTATCTGTGTCAAACAAGCAGCATACAAGACAAGCATCCTGAGGGGCACAGGGTGTATGGTGCTATAGGTAAACACTAGGACTGCTGGCTTTGATGAAAAGGTGTGTGATGTGACTAAGATTCTGAATGTTGTGGCTGAACTGTGTCCTCACAGTATGGAGTCTAGTTCTTTTTAGGAAAAACTGATGTGACTGTAGCACGTCTACTTGTAATTGCATGTGCTTTATTAGCTCTTCTTGAAACCTGAATTTCTGTCATGTATTTTTGGAAACTTTCTTCACCTCAGCAAAATGTATTTCTTTTATGACACAAATCCCCAGTAATCCCAAGTAATGTCTTGGCACTACACTCGGTACAGGTCCAATTTTGTTCAAATGTGAATGCCAATTGGTGTACAGGTGACCTGTCCAGGGTATACCTCACCCTGCAATTTAAATGTCAGTATTAACTGTAATTTACTTTGTATAGGAAAGAAGTGCAGAAAAACACAAAAGCACTAGCAAATACAGTGTTCATGGGGTTTAGGGAATACAACTGCTCACCAACAGATGGAATCAACAAATACCTCAGACATCCCCTAAAAGTGCCTTTAACTATTTAATAGATAGACATTAATTTGCATAAATACGCACAGTCTTAGTTATATCTGCTTCTGGGGTTACAGCCAGTCAGAACCAAAGGAAATGAATGGTGCTCCTGGATTGGTTCCTTTCCAGATGCCAGTCAATAACATAAAGTAGCATTACACCCAGCTATTTTCAGCTCCATTTTGTGTTTTTTAGATGTGCTCCATGAAAATATCTGCAAATAGGTGAATCTGTGAATACAGAAAGAAAAAGTGTGTTTGTGGAAAAACCACAAACACACATGGCAGCAATAGCTCTATCAAGGGATTTGAATCCCTACTGTAAATAGAGACAGGTAAACTCAGAAAATGCTACACCAGGTTTATTTTCTATGGAAAAAAACACAAAAGACTTATATAGAGTCCATACAGCTCCATCAGTGTTCACAGAGCCTAACTCATATATAGAGGGACAGGCACACCTTCTACTGAAAGAAAGGAAGAGAGAATATAAAATTAATATTAACAATAAATTAAACAAATTTAAAATCAGGCCCTAACAATTACAATCAGGCAAATTAGTGAAACATTGTCCATATAAAGAAATAGTAGATGGCATTAAATTTTCAATTAAATACTCACTCAGCTTGAGCAAAAACAGGAAAATGACTGGCTGGTTTTGCTACCTGATAAGGCCTGTGGTAATGGGGACCTGTAAATCTCTCCTCTCAGTGACCAGGAGCAGGCCCCAATTCATCTGTCCATCCTATACCCAGTTATGAACAAGTCACTAAGAAACTCCAGGAAGTTCTCGGTCTCAAGTGGATCATGTACTGAAAACTTTTTCACCGATGTCCCCAGGGGGGCATCCGGCTCAGAAGCCCGAACCAACACAGCTGACTCTTTTTGATGCAGTGGAGCAGCGACCCTTTTCTGAGATCCCCTGGGATGACGGAGCTTCACACCGGTAAATCGAGAGATTTGCTTTTTGGTTCAGCTCCTTCTTAACTGTGATAGACCAGACTAGTACCCCCATTACTGCAGACAAGGCCCCAATCTGGAGGGGCAGCCCAGCTTTTTCCAACCATGACCTCAGACTTTGAGCTCAGACTCTCATCCTGATCACTTTACACTCGACTGCAAACTCACTGAAGGTCATGGACTAAAGTGACAACCAAACCACGTCCATCCACTTATTTCCTGTGCCCTCTTTACCCCTATAGGGACTTAGTGTGGGATGGTGACTATCTTCTTTGGTCAACGGATAAGAGGCGGGGTACACCCTCGAGACGTTGCCAGTCCACTCAACAGAACCACATTTTCCGTAAAAAGCATGGATGAGTGAAATCCTGAGGATCTCAACTAGACACCCCCTTTTAGTGACAAACTTGAGATCTTGTACATGAACACAGCAAACATAGTGAGCCAAGAAGGACAGCCTTGGCAGAGTTCAACCCCTTTAAAACAATAGTAAAGTAGACACATATAATCACTTCAAGTGGTCTGTATTGTCCCCAACCTGCTATCTGTACCCTATTTGGCTTTAATATATGAATTGCAATGTCAGTCACCTGAATCAGAACATAATTACTGTCTTAAAAAGACGAGAACCGCCTGATAAAGAGCCATGACTTGTGTTGTCTGTCGACATTGCTCACAGGTCCAGATGTAATCCTGATCGCCACACAGGTCTCGGACTCTGTTGTGATGCTGAGTTTGGCTTATGTTGCTGCTATGGAAACTGCTCAACAGCAAATATGACCGGAGGGAGTCTGTGTAATTCCAGTAAGAGCTGGAGCCGAGACACAAGAACGGGGTGAGCCCAAACAAATCCATCTGTCAGGGGCTGTCTGTCAAAGGAGACTGTGCAATAAATGTCGGAATTTGTCTCAGTGACACTTCTACATGGACACACTGACAACTAAGACATTAAAGCAAGCTGACAGAGAGGCAATATGACAGGAAAGACATGATATGTTAGTAAATGTTTATATATAGTAAATGATTAAGACTGGTGCACAGAGGTAGTGTTGGGTGCTAACGGCATTAAGCGATGGCACCTGTTTCTACTTGCAGTTCCATCTAGAAGAGTACAATCTTGACAGCAGTCAAGGCAATGTAAAGAACGATGATAGCATCCTTGAAAGAGGCATGCTTTTCAATTGGGACCCCTGTTGTGAAGAACACTAAAGCAGCATCCTTCATCTGAAACGCTGTCAGCAGATGGATCCAAATTGTATGGCAAAGGGGCAAATGTCTGTCTTACTCTCCTTTGATCTCAGCCCAGACTGGCAGTCTTGAACTCGTCCCCTCAATGCATTCACCTCACGCGCACAAACTCAAACCCCTCATAAGCTGCCTCCTGATAAAAGGCTACTTATCTGAGGGACACATTCAATGTTAATGTCTTGACATTAAAAAAAGATTCACTAAGGCTAATTAAATATTGTTTGATATGTTTTAAGAAAATCTTGCTTGAACGCTGCCGGCTGGCTCAGATGTGTAGCTTCAGTCTCAGAAGGTAAGAGATAGTGAAGTGAGCAATCTGCTTTATGCATTGTAATTCAAGTGGAAGCACAAGTTTTTCCACGGGTCTCCACTGCCCTCTGGATGTTTGGAGAGGGAAGTGTCATGTCTAGAAGCATGAACCATCTTGCTATTCCTTTACAGTTCACTGCAGCCTCAGAATATGCTATTTTTGACACCAATGCAAGAAACAGATACTCTTACATAAAGCTGTAAAACACATTTGCTCATTCTAAAACTAATGCATTGGAAAATCCAAATATAGTCAACCTGGTTGTGCACTGGCACTTTTCCAATGCAGTAGGCTTAACATAAAGGCTGTATTAAGATTTTCTTCAATCAAGAGATGGCTGCTGATGACCTCGCTGGGAGGGCTGAGCAAACCTCCCTCTATAATACATCTGATCCAGAAGCCTTTCTTTGTGCAAGGTGGGCATGCAGCTTTAACATCAAGGCGCTGACAGAAGGAGAGGGTAAAGCTTTGCAGCTTTTGTATGCCTCCACTATGCAGTATTCTGTTTCAACTGTGTGTGAGCATAAAAAAAAAACAGGGAAAAGGATCATGTGATGCAGGCAGAACAGCATCAGAGGAGGCAGCAGGGGCAACCCTGCCCTGCAACAGGACTCATCTGAAGGGGCACGATGAGGCATGAAGGGCAGTGAGGGTTACATAACAAAAACTGCATCCTTTCTTTACAAGAACAGTGTTGCTTATTGAACCCTATGTTGCTAAAATAAGCATTTACAGTTGGAATTCCTTGTTAAATTTATTTTTATTTAAATTTATATTATTGTTGTATAATAGTAATATAAATGTATCTAGTTTTAGTGATAGTTTCTTGTTTTTAATTACAATATTGACCAGCATCCTTCCATGCTGGTCATAATAATAATGTTTTTATTATTGTGTTGCTTTTTATATAACAATCATCACCATAACTAAAATAATTGTCAAAAATAACATAGTCAATTAATGTTATTATTTATTTATATTATTGTTATTGTTCTCACTAATATTTGAATCCTTATTGTTATTTTGGTTTCTATTAACAAATTTCTCTTAGTTTTGTTTTATTTTTAATTATTGTGATTATTATTATTTTATTTTTATTGTTTTATCATTATTGTTGTTGGTGTTGTTGTTGTTACTATTATACCAAGAAGAGGACAACCAATAAGCTGACGTTCCACTGCAGTTCTCCACAGGTGATTGGTGGAAGCTGTCATCCAATCACAATTCGTCTTGAAAGTGGCTTCTTGGTCAGTTTGGATCTTTTTTTCCACCTCCTCGAAAAAAAAAAATCATAAATAACTACCCTAATTTACCTTTAGAAGCACGATATACTTTTACTTACCAAAATGTTTCTTTGCCATTGCCCTGTCAGGCTAAGTTAATGGCACTTTTAGAGGTAGAAAGAAGCTGAAAGTGTCTTGTATTTAGTCGTCCCAGTGGGAGCTAACCAGCATTAGCATTTGGGCTAGCATGACAACCAGTGGAAATACCTTCGTCAGTATGTTTCCTTCTGATTTTCATTGCAGCGGGTAAGTTGAAACTAACACTTGGGGTGATTTCAGCCGAACGTCCTCTTTATGTAATGTATTTCAACGGTGGATGAAATAATTTTAGAGTTCAGGGTCAGAGTAAGAGAGCTAAGGCTGCTAGCAGCTGTGTGTCAGCTAACTGCGGTGTCGCTGTTCCTTGTGCAAACACAGCTGTAGGGAATCTTTGTTGGTCAAACTGTCCCTAATTCCAATATAAATGCCTCTCAATCGACCTCCTTGTGATATATATCACACATATGGGTTTGATGAGGCGAATGTTGGTTCACTTTTTGCTCTAATGTCCTCAAATTCACATCAGTTATCCGTATATGGCGTTGTGTTGGAATGTTCTTTGTATTGTTGCAGCATAACTTATTTCATAGCCCAATTCAAAAACTTACAATCATGATTGTTTAAACTTATATATAAGGACTGAATACGATTTTGGAAAATGAATAAAAATTTCCTGACTTAGTGAACAAATTTGTATTTTAATTTTGATAAATTTGTAATCTTATATTTTCTGTTATGTGGTTTTGTCTCTTGTCACCCCCTGTCTTTTTTGCTAAAAGGCCTCTACTGTGGACTTTAGAAGAAATTGTGTTGCTTCCAAACGGATGATGATGTCGCCTCTTACATCTGGATCATGCTGGTTTCTCTGGCAATTGTCAACCACTCCTGCAGGTTATTTGCATTTTTAATCAATGTTCTTTGACATAAAGTACATAAGTTTGAACAAATCTCTCCAAAAATCAATTATCGGTTAACGTATTCCCAGTTTGGGCATAATTTTTGTTTATCTCTTAAAACCCAGACTATTGTGAAGACAATAAAGAGCTGTCAGTGGACCCCTGGCATTCACTAGAGCTAGGGACCACAGCTGCCTTCCTAGAATACGTTAAACTCATCTGAAAACACCTATAACCACCTATGTTAATTGTTCAAACACCAAAATTTACCTCAGCATGCTTTGATGGGCACAGTGGAAACCGTTTTACCACTACAGCAGTTGCTAATATGTAATGATAGAAATTAAAACAAATGACTCCCCAGGATTGGCTGCTTTGCAAACGCCAGACAATAGCAGGTCAGTAGCTTTGTTCATAGGCCTTTTGAATTCTTTACACTTGCTGTGTGAAAAAAAGGAATATGGAGTTATATTCCACAGAAAAGTTTGTGAATACTGAATCACAAACAGATGGGAGGTCGACTGTACACACTGTATGTTCAGCTGTGCAGTGTTCACAATTGGGAGTCTTATAAGATGTTGTGATGCTAATCTAAGGCAGTAAAAGTATAGAAAGTGGGTTTTGTGACTGTCATAAAAAGAATAGTCTCTTTGTAGCAACTTTTGTTTACACTTGAATATAAGATGTCACAAGAATCGATTACTCATAAATATAGATATAAACATATTTTTTACAATCTTTAAAATTCTCCAAGAAAAGTAGATGAACAGTTGTAATTAGATGGAGATTAAACAAAAGTTCCTTTGTGAAATGTGATTGAACAACACTTTCAATTTTGACAGAACTTGTAGAAAACATGTAAATAGAGCATAGAAGACAACAATTAAACTTGAGTAGTTATTTGTTCAGCTAATAGGGTGTAAGTCGTTCTTACAATGAAACAAATTAGAATGATCTTTGACTAATGTGCATTGACAAACAAAAAAACTTCAAGTAAATCTCAATAAACTCAAAGTTCAAAAAAGAATTTGCAATAAGTACAAAAATATCCAAATTTAATCATCGGTATTATTAGCCAGCTCCTTAAAAGTCATGATGTGGTCACCATCCTCCTCTGACCTCAGCCCTATTGAGAACCTTTGGAGTTTCCTCAAGCAGAAGATGAGAGGGTGGGATGCAGTTCATATCAAAACAGCAGCTCTGGGAAGGTATTCTGACTTCTTGCAAAGAAATTCAAGCAGAAACTATCTACAAACTCACAAGTTCAATGGATACAAGAATTGTGCAGGTGATATCAAAGAAGGTGTCCTTTGTTATATCATGTAACTCAGTCTGCTAAGATGTTTTTGATTGAAATAGCTTTTGATTTTAGTACATGTGACCACATAGTGCTGCACATTCAAAGAATGATCGTTTGCAGTTCTTTATAATCCATAGAATGGATTATAAAGATCCATTTTAGATCTTTATCTGAAAGATCTAAAAAAGATCTGTGTATAATAATTTGGAACAGTGCATTTTGAGTTTATTTTTGAAAAAAAAAATGCTGTTCTCATGGGGAGCTTTGTTCAGTAAAATTTGATTTGTTCTGTAATATTTAATGATTTGAAAATTATACTGACTGTGATTTGCATTGACCATTTAGGAAAATCTGAGAACATATAACTTGTGTAATAATTTGGAACATGGTGTATGGTTCAGGTGGGGTTTTTATGTTCTGCAGGAATGTGAAATAATGATGTTCTGCCATCAGTGAAAATTTAGATTTTGAGACTGTACAGGTGAAAATTCAGACACTGAAAGAAAAGCTTTTGACTAATATACTAATTTGAAAGTTAACGACCAAATGAATCTTTATTTGCTGCCCAATGACAGAAGTGTTTGTTGTCTCACAATAGAAAACAGATTACTGATTTAGAATCGAGTTTCATTCTGGTTCCAACTAACTTCAACTCCTCACTAAATGGTTCAGCTGCAACAACATAAATTCAAGAAGCATTCACACATTTGCTTATTGACATGTTCATATTCCAGACTAATTCTCCAATAGCAGAATACTAAATAATGTTTGCTGGTTTTTAATAAATGTTTTCATTTTTGGGAAGGGGACACATTGGAACCCATGTTCATCCATCCATGTAGGTCTGTCTGCTTCCTGTTTCCAGTCTGTAAGATTTTGCTTCATGGTTTTAAGTAACTTTCTTTAAGGGTTCTGTTGTAGTTGATGACCTTTGCTTTCCAAGAAATGTTATGCCTCCATGAAAAATCCAGTTACATATAAAAGGTCATTTTATTCCAACATTTCATTAACTTGTTGCACTGCAGAAGGTAACTTTGTTTTATTATTTCAATAATATTCCACATTAAATTGTTGCTACTGCAGAAATATTGATCACATAGTCCTAGAGAAGTTTGTTTGTTCTTTTAAAAAATGGGGCAAAACAAAAACAAACTTTAGAAATTTGAGTTTTGGAAATGTGGGAATGACTTGATGTATTTCTAAATATGGAATATGATTAATTTTAATTTCCAGCAGGCATTTTTCTTTTGATCCGTTTGTGTCCCGTTGCTTTTGTTCCACTTGGTGGCGATATATGCTAGACATTTGAATCAGTAGGGTAATAAAATAGGTGCTGTCTAACCTTTATAATGTAAAATTGCTAATAAATCTAATAGCTTATTATGCCAGATTTTTATGGGTTTACTTTGGTTTTTTTCTGACTGTGTGTATAGTTTTTAATCATTGTTAGTTTTTCTACAATAACACAGTGAGAGATTTACCCTGGTTTTGCTTTAAATATGTATTTAATTTTTAAATCAAACTCTAGTGGCACTCTGGTAAATGACAGCATAACATCCCAAGTCTGGAAAGCTGGAAGTTCCGAACCCATCACCAGCATCATTTCCCCTCCTCCTCCTCTTTTCCCTCGCACCTCAAGCGTTTCTCGAGCGCGCACGCGTGCGAAGCTGCGTGGGAATGGCTGTTTGTTTGACCGAGGGGGTTGGGCCGCTCGGAGCGAGCACTGAGCTGCATGAGTTTGTAATGTCCGCCATGTTGGCCATGGCGTATTGAACCGGGCAGGAACAGCGTAGCGCAGGAGCGAGAGAGACCGACAGACGGCGACTGAGACCCGGGCCTGCCCGGCTCTGTTCGCGCTGCTAACCGGACCTGAACGACTGCCCTCAGAACCGACTCTAAAAGAGACCGCGACAGATTCCTCAATGAGAACTCGAAGCAGACGTGCTGTTACTCCAGGCAGTTCCCAGAGATTTATGCTGCATCTTTTATTATAAGAAATGAGTAAACTGTCGTTTCGGGCGCGGGCGTTGGATGCTTGTAAGCCCCTGCCCGTCTTCCGCTGCGAGGATTTGCCCGACCTGCACGAATATGCCTCCATCAACCGGGCGGTGCCGCAGATGCCAACTGGGATGGAAAAGGAGGAGGAATCGGTATGTTATTTTAAAAGGCGATCTGCCGCCGCTGGATTTCTTTGACAGTGTTTTTCGGCGCCACAATGTTACCTGCGCAAGCTTGTGCAAAATGGCCGCCATTGCTGCCGTTTTGTGAGCACGACAGATCTCGACGAAGGCTTTAATTTACTAAACCTTACCTACACTAGGGGAATCATAATATCGCTATATTGTAGTGTTTTACTGAAAAGTCGTGTTTTAGCCGTCTGGTACGCTGCAAACGGCGCACGAAGGCACAAAGAAGTCACGTGACTTGTGTCGGCGCCACCATTTTGTTGACTTTTTGCTAAAGGCGGGCAGAGGCCTTGGTTTGTGTGCAATTCCACTGCGTGAACAGCAGGGGGAGACAGCGGGCCTCCGCCTCGGTTTGACAGCTCGGAATCGGCGTGTTGACAGTTGCAGCCGTGCCATGTGTGCTGTACCGGGTGACTTGGTGGAAAATGCAGGCATAAACGTCTTCAAATCTCACATTTAATGTTAACGTGTTGCAAAACTTTATTCAGCGTTTATTTATCGACTTATAAAAGCTGATTTTAAGCTTGTATATAGTGTCTTGGACTTAGTAAAACCAACTTGTTTATAGCGATTGTAATTTTCGATGGCAATTTTGCACAATATATATTTTTTAAAAGTTTATTTGAAGTTTCCATTATAGACGTAGTTCATCTATATGTATAATTGTGGTTATAGATGGTTATATTTTTAAGTGGTGATAGGAATACTAGTTTCAACTGACTGTTACCCATTTTCAGCTTCAAGTAAAATAGTTGATCTATGCTTGGGGATTTTGCTAATATCTCAATTTCTTTTTGCAAAACTTTTGAAAGTTATTTACGTTTGATATTTAAACTTAGTCAAAGCCTGTAGAATATTCTTTCATATAAACTAGTATTGGCTGACCCCCGATTATTGGCTCACCCAAAATTATAATTGATGAAGTCAGTGTAATGCCGCTTCTGATTTACATGTCATGAAAAACAATTTGTAAAAGGAAAAAAAAATAGTTCCGGCATTCTTCTAAATGTGAAATGTATGATTGTAGAGTGTTGGGAAATTGTATAGAAATGGGTAGTTCTGGGATTGATTATCAGTATATTTTTAAAAATTCAGTAATACTTCACAATGTGCATCACTGTTATAATTAGCCTCTGGGTTTTAGCATGTGAGCTACTAAAACAAACGCTGGATATGAAAATCGAAAGCAGTTGGAGTTCATCTAACTAGCCAAACAGGTTATTGGCAGACAGTCTGAATACATGGCACTTAAAAATATAATTGCTTCATCTGTGTCAAGTAGGACGATTTACTGAAGTGATACTCCACTCTGAAATGCCAGGCAAAATGTGTCGTCATGACAACCATCATAGTTTTCTAAAATAGTCCTTTACAATTATTTAATTACTTTCCCTCTCACACAGATGGGCATATTTCCTTATTTGAAAAGAACTAGAACTACTATAAGATCATCAAGTATATATTTCAGTTTATTTTTAGGTATAATATAAAATTAAACACTGGTTTTAGGTTTCAGATAAAGGAATATAGTATTTTTGTTTGTGTTGGATAGGCTGGGGGATATGAGGAAAATCTAATATTCAGATATATTTTTGCTACATCACGATACACGATGTGTATATATGATATTCTTAAATGAGCTCCATTGTTGTTTTAACAATGGAGCATGATTTCACTCACGCAAGTTCCCGCCTCCATTTCCCTCCTAGACTTAAATGTAAGCTCATATGAAAAGGGATGCAGTGTTTTGCTATGAACTGTCTCCACTATGACTAGATAACAAGGTGAGAAATAAGTTTTAATTAAGAAAAAAAAAATGGCGAGGGAGAGGGAAGTAGGTCAGTTATGCTTGATTTTGACAAACTTAACATATAGATGTGCTGTGGAATGAGGTGTGTTTTGGTTCAGCTTAAAAATAAAAAAGCCGATCTACACACAAACTGACAAATAATCCAGTAGAGAAGGTGTTTAAATTAGCTAATCAGCCACCTCTGTATTAGCTAGGCTAATCTGCCACAGCGACCACTTAATGCTCACAAAATACACATCAAGCATAAAAGCCCAAAACTGTAACTGAATGTTCTGATATATGTGGGGGTAAGGATCGAGTGTTTTTATGGCTGAATCTTGATACAAGTTGTGTTGTCAGTTGCTATGATAACGAGTCTACGTGTAGTGTAAAGCTGACAGAGAGCAAAAGAGCAAGTAGTTTTGTCATTTTTCCCATTGCATAGCACTAAATGAATCATATCTCCATCTCCAGGTTTCACTTTAACGGACTAGTTCTGCTGCGGCAGCGCGGCTATGACCGGCAAGTAAAAGAATAGTCTGATTAGATAAATTGGTGGGAATAGTTTTATGACATATTTCACAAATTACCTCATTTTGTTCGACATCCTCCATATAAAATCCAAACCGCTGCCAAATTATTGATCTAGCGCTGTTTCTCTTCGGAACTAGACTAGTTCATCTGATTCGTCTTCAGTTACCGTCTCATTCACGGCTCGCCTCAAACTCGCGCTGTCACCATGTTTGTTTTCTCCGCGCAGCGTGATTGGTAGAACATTTTCAGGTTGGGAAGGGGGAGACACTAGTGATGCATTCATAGAGTGTCGGATAAACCATACTCGCATTGAATTTGACGGCAAAAGTTTATTATTTGAAGCACAGTTTATACTAGATAGTGGCGATATAGCCATTTTAACTATCGTAAACAGAAAATATTGCAATACATCGAATACGCAATACATCGCCCAGCCATAGTTCAGGCATCAAGTTTTAAACACTGTTATTGAACTACATCCCATAACCACATGTCACCCAGTTATGAGTCTTTATTGGTATTCAAATTTAATTTGATCCTTTTCCAAGTTAGAATAACTGGAAAAACAATTTTCCAGATGTTTTTATCTCTACACTAGTTTTTATATAACCTATGTTTTCTATATAAATTTTTTATAGCATCACACTTCAGTTTTTCCCCTAAGTCTAGACATTTTCGTCACTGGCGTATAAATGCAAAAATAAAAATGAACAACTTCAAATCTATTTTTTCCAACATAGATTTGTGGTTACAAACACCTAGTTTATTCATTTTTTCAGGAAAAGAATAGTGGACTCCAAACTGCTTTAAATAATCTGCATTTGTGATCTAATTGTATTTGTATTTTGGAAGTCTTACAGCGTTTTATAGCTAAATTGAATTCATCCGAATCCCACAAAAGGAATGAAACAGCCCTTTTACTATTCGGCCATTTATTAGTCAACTTCAGCTGTGTTTTATGTGATGTGGAAAAACAGAAAACTTAACAATATAAATGTTAAAGGAAAAAATGTGGAACTTGTAGACTTGAAAATAACAGCATTTTTGATCCAGGATGGTTTGTAGGAACCTTGTTGTTACTTTAACAGCTGGGAAATGTTTGTTTCTTCAGTTTCATTTCCACTCAGAGCTCAGAGACTTCTCCTTTGGGATGCCACAGCAGACTGAAACACAAGGAAAACACTGACACAGTGCAAAGTCAGCAAAAACCCCGTCTCACCCCCACGCTGGCCCTCTCCCACCTACTGTACACATCCACACGGTGTCATTACATAACAGTGTGACAGAAGAGATAAAGAGGGCAGTTTTACTACAAGGCAGCCGCGGCTTGGCTCCCTGACCCACATCCTCTCCAGCAGCAGCGGGATTGTTTCTATTCTCAGTCAGCTAAATGACCACACGTGGAGCTGAGTTACTTTGATACTAGTTAGACTTTTTAGGCACTTTAGTAACTGATTTAAAGGTGTTAGATGATGGAGCATTAAACGAGAATATCCGAGCGTTAAGACTTTTTTTTTTTTTTTTAAGATTGTAGGTTCCACTTATACTGAATCAAAAGTAACTTCCGTGTATTTTATGGAAAATATTCTCACTATTCCCTTATTTATTGACCAATCCAGCTGTTTTTCCATATTTCCAACTCTGCCATCCATCCTTGGTCTGTCTGCTCCCCCATATATCATCTGTCCGTTCATCCTTCTGTCCCTGCACCCATCCAGCCTCCTTCCTCTGTTTCTGTCCATCACATCATTCTTCATCTGTTTGTTTGGCCATCATTCAGGCATCTTTCCGTCAACTCATTTTAATGTTTCCAGATTCCAATTATAGTTTTATATTTTATCCATTTATGGATGAAGGGAAAACAGACGTGAAACTAACGGCGAAACTAGTCCTTAAAATAAATTTCCACACACAAATTGCATACATTTCCTCATTTATGTCCTGCTCTGTGATATTTGCCTGTTTGTTCCAAAACTGGACGTCTTAAGAAGGAAAAATTGCTCATTCAAGTTGGTGATGAAGTGGAAGCGTGCTTCCATGATGAGTTATGTAACTGTGGTATTTCCTGTTTGGTACCAGAGAAATTCAGCTTTCGCCTGAGGAAACAGAGTCTGGTATGAGTTGGACTGTTTGTGTTCAGGCAGTGATGCTACCTGTTTTATTTCAGTCGGGAAGCAACAAATCTCCATAAATGAAGGTTTAAATACTCTAATGCTGAAATATATCGCTGTCTCCAAGACTTCCTCGGCTTCTCCTGGCTGGCATGCACTGGAAACACCGGCAGGAGGCCACATTTCTGTTGCCATGGCACCCTTTACAAGTCTCATCCATTTTTCTTGGGTGTATTTATTACTAGGAAGGTGTGATGTGAAAAATGGATTGTTCTTCCAGCCTATCTGCATTTATGACTGAAGAGAAAAATGATGGCGCTGCTGCTGTTCCAGGATGTTTACGTGGAGAAAATATTGAACCTGTTCAAGCAATATCAACGCTTCTGTGAAGGGAAACCTTAAATATTTTGTATTGTGTTTAATATGTAGATCTGTGAAAAGACCAATGATACTAAAACATGTAATATTTACATGTTTTTGAAGAATGCAAGGAAGTATTTGTCCTAGTAGATTGTTGATTCAGGCAGTGTAATTGGAAAAACTGGGCTCTTTGCTTTTCAGGCCTGTGTTCCAGTGGAAACACTTGATGCAATGCTAACCTCAAGGAGTTTTCACAGTATCAGTTTCATATGATGCAAGGATTAAAGGAAAATGTCATCTGAAACCACAGAACTTTCTCTAAGGCCTTATATTAACACTGTGTTCAAAATCAGTCATTGGCATTGGCTTAATTTATTCTTTTAAGCCTAATTGCGATCAATATGTGCACTATTGATCGCAATTAGCGATATAATATAAAGGAGTGTGGACACAATATTGTATACATTGTATTTCATTTTCTATGGGTTCAAGTTCTGCATATTAATACTAGTTTTTGTCTGATGGATTTTCCCTCCATGGCTAAACTTGATGTTTATCTTTAGAGGCTGAGATGACAAAGCTCACAGATTGGAGGTGGGCTGTGTGGAGGGGAAAGAATCAGTTATTTGCAAGTGCCCTTTAGAGAATCTCAAGGTCACTTTTATATTATGTATTCTCAAAGCAACATTATTGTATTATTGAAGTACATGTAAAATATAGCCAGAGGTGTGTTAGTTTGGATATTGGAAAATCTAAACAGCTGAGTTTTGAGATGAGTCTTTAATTTCTGATAGTTTAAAATCTGTCAATGAATTGATGGAAACATGTTTGCCTTATTAGCTCCCTTGTCGTGTAGCCAGTGTTGCTAATAACATGTACTGCTGGGTAACGTTGCATAACTGAAGGAAACATCCAATTTAATGTTTGAATTTTAATTCTTGACATCTACTAAATAGCAACCGTATACCAGAAAGCCTCCATGAATTCAAAATATTGAGGTTGTTTTTATTTTCTGTTTGTTTTGAAAAGCTGAATTTGAATTTAGCTGCCAAAGTAGGAGAGCTGTTAGTTTAAATATGTTTGATTTCACTGAAGCAGCCTATAAAAGTCTCACTCGTTTCCTCCCGTTTTCAGACTGCAGTGCAAATGAGTTGGGATGTGTCACTCTTGGATGTAAATCTAAACAATAAAACTGTAGCTGTTGCTTCTAAAATAAACCACCTGAGTTTTCCTCCGTGTGCCATTCACAAAAGCCCCTGATCTACGCTCGGCAGAGGAAATCCCTGGGCTGTGAAGCGTGGTGAGGATCAAAGCTGAGAAAGATCAGGATGTGTTTCAGGTCAAAGGACGGTTACAGTGCCTGGCTGATACTCACCACGGCAACTTAAGCTTGATTGCCTCTTTACATGCACTATTTATGCCAGTAACTCCGCTCTGAAACCATTGTTTACCTGTATGTTGATTTGTGATGTTGCAATAAATGTTTAATAGAAAACTGAAATACAAACTCTGAGATGTGTTGGTTGAAACCTGCTGGATTATTCATCTCTTCCTTCTCTTTATATTTTCTTATATTTCTTTATAGATGGCTGTGTTGATTTGATTTTATACTAAAGATTATCAATGCAAACACATTTATCATTCTGTTTTAATTCAGCCATTAAATGCAACAAAGTCTGCCTTGTTCCAGGTTTCATGAGGTGGAAGTTTTTTATTCCAACAGAAAATGAAGCCTTTCCCAGATTTCCTCCACATAAATGTTAATTCCCATATCTCTAACCTTTATCTGAATAAAAGTAAAATACATGAGGGAACATTGTACTGGTTGATGTGTTTATGGTCTGACAAATGGGAACTATTTTAGTGTTTTTGTGTAGAATGAATCTAAAAGAAAGGATGACGTCTTTATCTGAAACGGAAACGGCGTTTTAGGGTTCATGCCTGTTTTGTGAAAATGCTGTGTAAGCCCAATCGCTACCCTTACTAATAAACCCAAACCTGCCATAAGTAGTGACAACAATGGCAGCTCACACCTTTAACTTATAGTTTCCTAGTTTTAGAATTAAGTGTGACAAAAAAAACTCAACTCCATCACTTCACATCAAAGCTTTGTTGTTTGTGTTTCTTGTTGTTTACTACTAACCTGATATGGAGGCTTTATGCACATCATGTCCTAAACTCAATGTTTAGTACCGCTGACAGGTCTTAACACATCAGGATGATACAAACATGTTTTTTCTTAACCCGTGATTTTCTTTTAGAGTTTTAGCCTGAATAATTATGTTGGGTTTATGTGTTTGTGTATTTCTGAAACTGCAGTGAATATTGACAAACTGATGGAGCAGCAGATGAATCTGTCTTTGGCTTGTTCCTCAGCCAGATGTTGCACATGCTGAGTGTCTGAAGTGTAAAATTGCACTTTTGGATCGAATTATTTGAATTTAATTTTTATAGTTGTTCTGGTGATCCAAGATTGAGCTTTGCAATATATTGACTTGCTAAAATCACCACTGTTTTAATGCAGTAGGTGATTATATTTCCAGTTCTAGTCACCTATTCCGCTCTCAACTGCCCCTCATTCTGTTTCATTTAGATTTCTTCCAAACCATTTCCTCTGTAAAGCTGAAAGATGGTTTGTGGACGAAGATGAATCAGCTGTTTTATGAAGCATTCCTATTCCATGTACAATTTTGTTGTAGGGTCCAAAATCCCTAAGCTAAAAGCCAATGCGATAGTTTTAATATAAGAATGAAAAAATACATTTCTTGGCCTTTTTTCTTTTATTTTCCCCCAGAGTTACACTTTTGTGGGAAACTATCAATTGCTGATCTTGAGTGATGGCTTTCTGAAAAGTCTAGTGTATAATATTTGCATTTGAGGTCAATTGTTTTAGTTTTTGGGCGTCTCTTAGCAACAAGAACAGGATGAAATTAAAAGACAAGATGCTTCTTGTTCCATACTGTTTTTTTATGGTTAATATCAACCTTTTATCTGTCTGGGAAAAATCTCATTAAAAACAAAACTGTCCATCAGCACCTTTGTTTGCAGACCAAATTGGCTCCATTCTTAAAACTGTGACTGGGGTGTGAATAAAGCCATTCAGGGGGCCACAAACGGCCCCCACGCCGCACTTTGACCACCTTTCCTCTCTCTCACATCTAAACACTTATCTGCATCAAGTTCCCACCATGTTACATATGGATTCGATGATTCTCGTCTAATCTTTTTCGATTGGACTCAAGAAGCTGCTTAATTTTCCTGCTGAGGTGAAACATTTGATTTTTAACCACTTTCCAATCGATGGAAAACTACTTGGTTAAAGGGTGTCTTACTTAATGCTGACCCACATTTGCGAATCAAGCCAGGGAACTGGTTGTGAACAGTGTGTGACGCGTAAAATGAGTAGGAGCTTTGTGTGAAGACTTGTTGGTGAAAGATTGGCCCAAAATCACGGCGGCTGCGTCAGCCATCTGTTGCATAAAGCTCAGAAAAGCCCCAAAAAGCTCCAATCTACAACTTAAAAAGCTGCTTTTTACTTTCCCAAGGCATTAAGAGTGACGTCTCAATGTTTATCAATCTATGTGTTATATTTATGGAAGGTGGTTTGTTAAATATTATGAAAGCAAACCAGGAAGTTTGTTTTAACCCTCTGTTCCCTTCCAGGAGCACCATCTCCAGAGAGCCATCTCTGCGCAGCAGGTTTACGGAGAGAAGCGGGACAGCATGGTCATCCCGGTCCCCGAGGCGGAGCGCAACATCCCGCACTACGAGCTGCTCTACCCCGGGGACTTCAAAATGCCAAAGCAGCTTATTCACATACAGCGTGAGTAGCAGGAGGAGGATCCGGGGTCAAAGTTCAGCTCTGAATCAAGACCTTGGTTCAGTAGTTGTTTTCTGATGATTAAATGGTTTTGAAGGTTTGACAGACTGCCAGTATAGTTCAGAAATGTGGGAAAATATTAAAATTTCCAGATTTTATACCATAGTTTAGAAATTACATCTGTCTCATCTACTTATCCCTCAACGGTCTGTCCTTCATTTGCCTTATTCCAATCTTTGTCTCTGGCTTCCAGTGTGCATTTGTCCCTCACCTATCTGTCCTCCATTCGTTCATATCTTCTTTGTCTTCCGGTCCATCCACTTGTTTTTCTCTGTTCGTCCATCTGTCTGTGCATCCTTCCATGTGTCCTTTGCACACATCCTTCATCCATTTTCTGTTTGGTTTCATATTTAAGTCTGTGGAAACTAGAAATATCTGCTGTAATTTCACAGTAAAATGAGCATTTTGTGCTTAAAAATAACTTTAAAAAAAAGACGGACTGGGAAATTTGGAGCGTCAGGCCTGGAAAAGTTTGGAAATTTAACAGCATGAATCTGACATTTTGAGAACTGCAAGTGCAGACATGTTGAGTCACATCCATCTGTTTCAAATATTTAGATTTCCTTTTCCTTAAGGTGACTAATGCATCTGTTTTTAATTTCAGATCCTCTTGATCGTTTCTAACAGGGAACATGTAGTAATAATGTTCCCTGTGTTTCCCCAGCTTTCAGTTTGGATACGGAGCTTCCGGACTACGACCTGGACACAGAGGATGAGACGTTTGTGAATAAGCTGAAGAAGAAAATGGAAATCACGCCGCTGCAGTTTGAGGAAATGATCGATCGACTGGAGAAAGGCAGCGGACAGCAGGTAAAAACACAATACTGTTGGTAACACCCTGATCTGGATAATGGCAAAAACTAACAGGTTAATTAGGTGTGTCCACCTGATCTTGTAAGGGTAACAAGAAATTGTACCCAAAAAATTATAACAAGTTTTGTTTTGTTATATTGAACGCAGCACAGGAGTCAGAAACATTATTGGTGCAATGTGGCATCTTATTGTAATCCTGCACATCAAATTGGTCGGCGTGACTGAAAAGAAAAATGTTTTGTGGTAATTTGACTGTAATCTGATTGTTTTTAACATAATTTACCTGAAAAGTGTCACAGGGCTGATTTCTCCTCTTCCTCTGCAGCTCGTCAGTCTGCAAGAAGCAAAGCTGCTGCTGAAGGAGGACGACGATCTGATCAAGGAGGTGTTTGACTACTGGAGCCGCAAGAGGAAAACCTGCAAGAGCGGTTCGCTCATCCCCACCGTCAAGCAGGAGAAGAGGGATGGCTCCAGCACCAGCGACCCCTATGTGGCCTTCCGCCGGCGGACTGAGAAGATGCAGACCAGGAAGGTTGTACAGAAGAATTTAGTTGTTATTCTCAATTTTTGTTATCGCGGTAACATGCTGGGATTGACGGATAGGCCTGTTGATTCCTCTGTTGTCAGAATCGGAAGAACGACGAGGCATCGTACGAGAAGATGCTGAAGCTGCGCAGGGACTTGAGCCGCGCCGTCACCATCCTGGAGATGATCAAGAAGAGGGAGAAGGTCAAGAGGGAGCTGCTGCACCTCACCCTGGAGGTGGTGGAGAAAAGGTCCGACTGTCATCAGAGTCTGCTTTATTTATACGCCGCATAGCTGCCCTCAGTCAGTTGTATGTGAAACTAAAGGCCTTATTTTTCTGAGAAAAATGTGGAAGAACAAGTTGGCTTAGGAATCTTTCCCGTCAGGAAAGCCGTCAGGTTATTTCCTTCTGGCTTTCAGCTGCTGATATGTTTGTCTTTAGATTTTAGTTTTTTCGTCAGTTTGTTTCCATAGTTTGTTCATTTATCCGTCTCATCTCTTCAGTTTGTTTTTATCTTTTCTTCCATTTTCCCATCCAAACTTCTGATTTTTCCACCTCTGTTCTTCAGTACACAACCTTTACATCCATCAATTTTTTCATCTATTTGTTTTCGCATCATATTCCCATTTATCAGTCTATCCTATTTATAATCTTTAGGGGGTTTTTTTGTCCTTCAATCCATGTTCATATTTATTTTTTAGGTTTTTGCAGCTTTTTTATTAAAATCCCTCCGACTGCAGAAGTTTCTGCCATAAATTCTCAGTGAACTTCAGTATTTAGAAACATTCATAAGTCCTCATAATTTCATAGAAAAATGTGACTTGAAGTATTACTTTCAAAGGATTTTTTGATTCCCAGTGGTAGATGGATGAAGCTGTGTATTAATGGATGATTGGGTTGTTGGTTTTGCCCTAATGGCTCCTAACAGGTTAATTGTTTCACATTAGCAGCTTTAATCAGGATCTGTTGGAAGTTTGGGACTCAGTGCTGACTCTAAACTCCTGCTTCACTGCTCCTGTTAATTGTTGGTGAACTTCTGGAGTCTTGTTTCAGTGTAATCAATTTAGAGTTTGTTTATTGAGCCTTACGTTCAGGTCTCTGAGCTCGTTTCCTCTCTTCTCCCGGGAAGATTTCTCCTCTCCCTCGGCTCCACGACTCCATCATAAAATGTTTACTTTGTATAAAAACAATGTTCTTCCCCCGACTTCCATTTAAGTCGTATATATTTTTCCTCCCTCCGCTGCGATCCGTCCACACATGAAACCAGAATGAATGTCCTCTGAAAGCAGCTGTCAGGCGCAGCGTAAATTGGAGCCGTCTCCTTGAAGTGGCTCTGATTCGTAGTGACATTTCAATTTCCTGCCGTTCCCCCGATCCGCTTCCTGTCTACGCATCACAGCTAGTGTTCCCTCCCTGAACGCAACACTCTGCTCCCATTAGACGCCCACTCTGCCCACCATTTCATTATGTGATGCTTGTAGAGTGCAGCGTTCCTGTTGTTAACACCGCTAGGAACAGGAAGTTCTCCTTTTCCTAAAGTCCTTGGTTTGTCTCTCTCGTCAGGAATGTGATGCCTGACTTTGGCTCTGAGGTGATGGCAGAAGCTCAGCAGCGGGCGCTGGTGAAGCCCGTCTACACCATCCCCATCATCCCCCTGTCCAACAGCAACCAGTACCGACACCAGGACCACCACATGGACATGAAGGACTATAAGAAAGTAAGCCAGTCCACCCTCACCGCTCTCAACTTCAATTCTATTGATACATCATTCATAATTATATATGCTTAGCTTATTTTCAGCTGATTTTGATTATTAGTCATAGGAAATTAGAGCAATGAGTCCAGAAAAGCGATTAAAAAAAATTTTTTTTTTATTACCTACATTTGAGCTGAGGAGAGCTCCAACAGACCTGAGTCATCAGTTGGTCGTCTCTGTAAAGACCTAGTTTGTTGGGAGAAGGAAAAGATCGCTGAGTTCACTGAGTCTAAGGAAAAAAACAAATTACTGCTAAAGTGGCATATTCTAGTAGTTTCTACCATATTGTAGCTCATAAAGTCACTGCATAACAAATGTTAACTCTTTGGTTTTTACTCATCGCTTCACACAACAGTTCCTACTGGTCGCTGTTTTGGGTTGCGCTGACTCAGTCCCACATTTCGGCATTTCTAAATGGCAGCCAAGTACGAATCATCAGCAATCAGTAAACACTTCATTTCAGAACAAGGAATCATTTCAGTTTCTGTTTATTTTTACTCAAAAGATGCAAGTTTTATCATTCCTCCTTGAAGAGCGATGATGATAGAACAGGGTGGAGCAGCAGCATGAGTACCTAGGGATTATTTGCTGCCTAATAACTGCAGGCGTCCTATTGGGGACTCCAGCTTCCTCTCAGTGTGCCCATGGGTAAGGCACTTCACCCCGGTTTACCTCAGGATCAGGGGAGCTGCATCTGTCAATTTTGGTGATATTGAACACTATTTGAGACTTATCAGAGACTAAAATACATTTCTAACCTGATTCTTCATTTGAAACTTGGCCTGCTAGTAAATATATACAATTATAATAGTTGATTGAAACAGTTTTGGCCTCATTTCTGTAAGTTTCATTACAAAAGTAAATCAATGCGTCACTTGCATGTTGTTCAGGCTTTAAATGAAAACCTCTAGAAATTATGTTGCTGCTCCACAGAAGCTTTTTAGACAGGGTTCATTACTGCCTTTTCCATAGATGAAACTAAATAAATGAGCAAATCTGCTTTTATATGCCAAAATAAATATGTAAAATGGTTTCAGAGTGCAGACTTCAGGGCATCTGGTGATTGACTTGACTCACAAACGTTTCTCTGAGGAGATTGGGTCCAACACCCGACCCAGAATGTTCTTAAAGGCAACTTTAACTAGCAACTTGTGGCTTTTTTTTTTAAAGAAAACCATGAATTATGGTTAAATATTTGCACTCTGACATTCTTAGAGATTCAAAGTAAATATGTTATTATTGGAGCTGATGGTATAGTTTCTCTTCTGAATTTCTTGAATTTCTAGCTGTGTTATAATAAAACAATGTTGACGAATGCGTCCGTTCTTTACCGTCTCTTAGTCAGAACCTCTGTGAGCTCATTAATGCTCTATCAGCTTCAGAAAGCAACATTTCTTCTCCACCAGACGCCTAACGTCTCATTTAGAATTATATCTACAAACAGTTTTTCTCCCCTCCGCTGATTCATTCTCCATCACAGAACCTCTCCCCGCTCTGTTTGCTTTGTCTCCAAACTCTGAAGGCTGACAGGAATCCGACTAATCTCGGTAGAGTCTGTTCAGACGGGAAAGTGTGTTCCCGCTGGGGGAGTCTGGGTGAAAGGTGGCACGGGGCGAATAGCTGCCATCTGGCTCGGCGGCGGCATCTGCCACGTGCCTCAATCTGCATATCAATGCCTGCTTGGCTCACTGTTGTTCCTGCTGACTATTAATAGGCTTTTCAGAGACTCACCCTCTGAGCTAGCAGCTATTATTGATTCTGGTTTGAAAATGTCGCAGGGTTTGCTCAGTCCGGAGGATAAACGAGTCATTTCTGTGTGTCTGTTCTTTTTTTTTTTCTAGCCTGAGAAAGCAGAGGCAGTTCGAACCAAAAGGAAATATGAGAAGAAACCCAAAATGGCTCCAATGTTGGCGCCTCAACATTCAGGGCCCTCTGTGTTCAATCCTAAGGACCTCAACCAGTATGATTTTCCCAGCTCAGACGAAGAGCCGTTCTCACAGGTATTTAGACAGTCAAGTACAGTCTCCATTTACCTTAAAAATAAAAATAAAAAAGCTGTGATTGGTTTAATTTAAATTATTCCTATTCATGTGTTTTTAGTATAAAATGTTACCATTTGAAGTCTTTTTCTTGTAACTGACTTGATTATTACTGTTTTTATAGATCCATTCAGGTTCCTCAGAGGCGGAGGAGGAGAATGACCCAGATGGCTGCTACGCATTCAGGAGAAAGGCTGGCTGTCAGTATTACGCTGTAAGTGCCCTCCTGTGACTCCTGGCTTGTTTCTATTTATAGCACTAACAACAGGCTGCCCGCTTGCTGGGCTCCCATGCAACAAAACAAGAATGAACGGAACGAGAGATGCACAAACTGAGATTCCTTCGCCAATTTCTGACTTTTATGGCGATACAGGGTTAGGCTGAAAAATATTTTGACATTTTTCTGCCCTTGAGATAGTCACATTTTTACCATCTTCACAAACATTTTATTGTAGAATAAATTTATTTATTTAATTATTTTGAGGTTTTTTTCTTCTTTTTTTTTTTTTTTTCAAAAATCAATGGAAGTCTACTTGGTAAAATGTTCCAGGTTTCTGATTGTAAATGTTAATTCACATTCAAAGGACCCTATCATTGACCATATTGATTTAAATTCTCCTGTTTAGCTAAAAGTCTAAAATAATTCCCAAAAGGTCATTTCAAGGAGTAGAAGTGTAGATTTGATTTCTTCCCATTTTTAATCTTCTGTTCTTCTGCTTCTTCTCCAGTGTCGTCCAGATAAGACTGGCAGCTGGCCCTGGGTCAGCCCGTCAGAGGGTGGGCTCGGTGACCCGCGCTACCGCTACTGTCTGACCTCCCTCAATACGCCGTGGCGCTGCATCGGTTTGGCACGGCGTCGCGTGGGCAGAGGGGGCAGGTGAGTTCACCGCTCCATCTTGAGCTTCCTTGCTTAATGGCTGCACAGAAACACAAATATGACCTTTACCAAAATGAAATATGCTCATTTTTAGCATTCTAACTTATTTGTTGAATTCAATATCAGAAAAGCGGAGGTATGACCAGAATGTGGGATTCATATGCCTTACACATGTGGAAAAAGTTGCTCAATTGAGACCAAAACAAATGTGGTGGAAGATTCGCTCTGCACATAATACATGGTAAACACGGTGGTGGCAAAATCATGATGTGGTGGTGGTGTTTGGCAGGGACAAGGAAGTAAAACATTCAGCTAAACACAACTTGATTAACATTTATTTGATTCTAAATGAAACATTTACATATTTTTTATACGATTTTGACTTAATCACTACTTTTTTCAACAATTAGTGGTGACATATTGTTCATCCCTATTAAAAGTATGGAATTTGCAGCAGTGCTTAAAAAAAATTTGCTTGCAGATGATGTTGGTCCAAACTGAGCTGTTTTTTTTGTAGGAGAAAGATGCAGTTTTAACCCATAGAGCGGCTACAGGGAACTCATAGCTTTAGATGCTGTTGGTTGTTAATTCACTGCTTTGTGTTGGTGTTTCCCATAAAAACCAAGTGAAAAAGAACGAAGACTGTTTGTAAAGCAGCATTTATATGAAAAGGATGTATTGTCGAGCAGAGAACTGCAAGTTGTGATTAAAATACCAAATATTGAGCCGCTTTCTGTTTTCATCAGGGAAGATGAGCTGAGGTTTAGCGTAGCATCTCTTTACCATCCTCCCAGCAGCCCCAGCTGGCCGTTTGGGACTGAGGTGACGGTCCTAATGCGGGGTTCTGCTATGGGCTGGTACCAGATCGTAGCTGCAGCTGAGACACATCCTGCAGCTTGGTCTGCTTGCCTCTAGTGAAGCTTTAGTGAGCTCTGTCTCGGTGCCAGGTGTTGTTAACAAGAGCATCTGGGTTATTTATTATCTTGTTCTGAGGCGGGGTTCTGTTTCTGTTTACAGCGGCCTTATCAGCCGACCCCAGGGACTGAGTGATCCTGCAGTCTCTCAATTAAAACGTTCTGCTTGGTGAAAGGAGATATTTGCTCTTGATTTATTAGAAAAATAACCATCTTGCTGTGTTTGGCATTAACGTCCAAAGCTGGTGAATGATTTTGTTCCTGATCTCTCAATCAGCGTTTATGGTATATTTTATCCTGACATTTGCTTCTTCATGCAGGTGCTTCAGATGTCCTATGTTTTCACATCCAATCTTTAGCTTTATTGTAGGTGGTTTGAGTTTTAGGTTGATAAATGAAAAGCATAACTGTGCAGAAGTGATTTTTTTTTTTTTTTTTTTTTTTTTTTTTTTATTATTTGATATTTGGAAAGTTGAAATAAAATTCTCGAAGTCAGACATGCTGGATTAAGAATTAAACTGTTAATCGTGATTAAGCAATTATTGAAATGATAGCTAATTTAGCAATTGATTTTTTTGTCATTGGAGTATACAGACTAAAAAAATACCATTTGTTGAAAGGATCTCATATTTAGAGCAATAAATCAAAATTGTACAAAAAATGTATCTTTCATTTAAGATTACAGAAAAGCTTTTGTCTGTAAATATGTTTACACAGAACCTCCTCAGTGACAGTTTTAGTTCAAATTTTGGCAAATAAATGTCCTGTTAAACACTTTTTGCCATATAATTATTAATTTGGTTAATCAAAAAATAACCAACAGATAATTTGAGCAGGAAAGGCTGAACTTTTCACACTTTATCGCTAGAAGTACTGTTTAAGTATCCATTAAGGGAATGTTTTGTTGTTTTTTAGGCAATAAAATATTTCTTTTGTTATTTAAAAAAAGAATTGAATCATTTCCGTCTCTTCATGTCCTTCTAATTTATAAAAATGGCTTAAATGGTGAAAAACCTGCACAATGTGGCATTTTTTCTTATCAATCGTCAGAAAAAATCCTATACTGGATCGATTTCCATGAAACCACTACTGATTGCCACTGACATTTCTGGACTTTGACTGGGCCGTTACTATTGTGACGTACTCAACTAAATTGAGAGCTGTTGTTTCCATAAAGTTCAGATGGATGCTCTCATGCTAACATTACTAAATAACTGTAGTGAGAAGCTTTCATGATGCTGCCACCACCGTGTTTTACCATGAGAATGTTAGTGTTTCCACCTCATACAAAAGGTTGCATATTTCATTGACAATATTAACTTCTTCAGTGTAACCCATTTCCCCATTTTACTATCCTTATGGGCAATGAAAACTTTTCAAATGCACCGTTGCACATCATGTGAAAGAAGTAGAAACTTAAAACAATTTTTGTCCCCCACCTTGAATAAGACTCATGGCAATTACTGGATTACCTGTTGGGTTCGTGGGTAGGCATGCGATTTCACCCAGGTCGTCCTTCCACTAACTTTCCTGCGTCTTGTTCCAGGGTTCTGATGGACCGAGCTCACACCGACCTGGGCGTCCTCCAGAGCGCCGACTCCGACCAGGAGCCCGAACCGCTCGCCTCGCCGCTTCGCAGCTCCAACACCAGTACCTCAGAAACCAATACCTCGGACCCCGCTGGAGGCCCCGCTGGGTCCCGCCCCTCGTCAGCGACGCCTGTGGACCTCCGCCGGATTCTTTTGAACATTAAGGCGTGCCGCTGGAGGCACTTCAGACCACGGACGCTATCCCAGCACCCCGTCGGGGGAGCGGATATTTCCCGCAGTGGATTTAGGGATTTTGGCCGAACTGTGTCAGGATTAACTCGGACTCTGTCTGGAGGCTCCGGAGCCCAGAACCGCACTGGACCCGCCACTCCTGTTAACGGTGAGTCTGTCTGTTCCTCTTTTTCTGTTTATTCATTTTGTTACTTTATTTTGCTAAAGAAAGTTTTGTTGGCTTCACAAGAAGCTCATTTAATCTCACATAGAATGCAGAAATGTTGCTGATTGTGTGCAAACGCTTCGTTCTTCTTGGGATAATTAAAAACCGATTTTAGTTTGAGGATCATTAAGAAATAATTGACTGTTAATTTGGACAACCTTTGTTTCTCCAGCCTTCACACTTCAGGCTGATCTTTTATTGTTTATTAATGCTTTAAATGTTGTTTTATATTTCTGCTGCCATAGGTCAGGTTTAATAATTACTGTTTCTTCCGTTTCTAGCTTTTAAGATGTTTTTTTTTATTTTCTGAGTTTTACTTGGATGTAAATGTGAGGCTTTGTGTAGATGGAGAGGATCACAGTTTTCTTTTTTAGGGTGTAGGAATTTAGTCACAGCGTGGAGTTTGGGTAAATTGATTTGATTTTTATAGAGTTGCTGAAATGTGTGGAAAAATGGCGGTGTTATTGAAAGCTGTAGATTTCTTCTATTTTTGCTTTTTTTTTTTTTTTTACTGCTGTGCAATTCTGATATCAGAGGGACAAACTCAATACATATTCATGCATTTCTTAGTGAGCCTCATTGGTGGGTTTTCTAGTACTAACGGCCTACTTAGGGCCACGGGATCTGAATTGGTATCCTGTTTTTGAAGCGGCGACTCAGAAACGCATCCATTTGTTATGGTTTTATTCTTTTGAGCCAATCAAAGTTGGACTTTGCAGATTTGCTTTCTCTTATTGTCCCTACATCAGTTCACAAAGTACCTTAAAAGTCTTGGATCGTTTAGTTGTTCTGGGAAATGTGTCACAGCAGCGCTTCACAGCGGCCATGTTGTTCAGTTTCTCCCTCTCATGGTTGAGTCATGAAGAACGAGCCTGAGGAAAGTAATTTGTTTTTAGATGTTGTTCTGTGACCTAATGGATCGTTGTTGATGCTGTTGGATTAGTCTCTCATTGGGTTCTCATTTAATTTATCCAGGAGAGAAACTTTAGGGTTTCTCAAAATGGAATTCTGATACTGGATGAATTCAGAGCAACTTCTCCTGGTGATTTCCTCAGACTAATGCTGCTTTGGAAGTTCTTGGTTGATTTAACGGAGCACTTTGCTTTAAACTGTCTTTCTCTCACATAATCGCATTTCTCTCTTGGACTCAAAAGCTACAAATATTTGTATCTAACTGTTTAAAACCTGAATAGTATGAAATATATTATTCAGAACATTTGGGGGGAGGGTTGTAATTCAGCCCCCATCTGGATTGGTTTTGCTGCTTAGAAGGGAACAGATATGAAAAAAAGTTAGTCGATGTTTTATTTACGCTTCATATACACTAAGAAAACGGAAATTAATTCAACTATAGTAGCACATTCCTGGCAAAACTGAAGGATGTGTAATGAGCGTCTTGTTTCTGCAGCAGAGTGATGGGCCACAGAACTAAAATCAGTTCTTTTTGCACAGAGGTGAAAAAAATCACGTCTTGTTTTTCTCAGGCTCATGTCGTCCGGCCTTCCATGCCACAACAGCCTTGGTGAACCTTTTCCCTCCGCCTGCATTTGAAACTTTGGTGTCATTTGTCAGAATTTGGTATTTATGTAGCAAACAGCCCCAACTACGAAACGTCCAGAAGCCGGTTTTTCAGCCACGGAGCAAGATGGATAATATTGATATATATGTTGACATATGACAAAACGGTGTAGAATAATTCAGTTTTCTACTGCAGATCCGCACCACCGATCTATCTGAGTTTCCACAAATAGATTCAAGGTTTCCACAGACTAACTACCTTGTTTATTATGTTCCATCCTGTTTAGTATTTTAATATTTAGAATCAATGGCTAGCCAATCAGAAGTTGTGCTCTTATTTAAGAATTTGAAATAACGTTATCAGATTAGTCAGGAAGGGATCTTTATTGCTGGTCTGGTTGTTTTACTCCTTGTTATTTTATCTCGTTTTGTGTATTTTAAAAGACTTCTTTCTACTTTCGCACGTCCTGCATGACACAGATCTTATCTGAGTGTTTTTTTTCTCTTCACATGTGATATTTGCCATTAACTGCTTATGTAAATGTTATAACACAGGTCACAAATTGCTTTTATGCTGTTGAGATAATTGAGGTTAATGGTCAGAATCGTCCTCATCTGCGTCTCGATTCGTCGTATAAACATTTATCCTTCAGCTTACATATTCATTCTTTATCTTATATATACCCTTAGAAAGGATTTTGCTCTTGTAATTGTGTTTTATCACATTTTGCAGACATCTGCTGCAGGTTTCTACAGTAGAGCTGAATGCCGACCTAACCTGAAGCTCTTCGACCTCTGTAACTTTTTTCTGTGATAACCTGAAAGTCTTTCCAAGTCAAGTTGAAGATGGACAAACCTCTCCTCTGAGCTGAGCTAACTTCTACTTTCAGGGCTGGAAATGTTGCAAGAAACTTTGAATTTCTGGATAAAAATTTAGCAGTGTCACTAAAATGAAAATCCAAATTTACTCCAACCATATCTCTTTGGATCCATTTGATTGTCTGGTTTGATTCATTGTATCGGCATAAACCTGGTTTATTTGACGATTTAAAGGTGTTAAAGTGTTTCACCTAGATGAAAAGCTTTTATCCACTTTCTACCAATCAAAAACATCAGCTTAAAAGTAAAAATGATTGCAGTCTGTATGCTAATTGCGTAGCAGTAGTTGTCCTGAACTTTAAAATTATTTTCTTCCCTCCTGTTTTCTCCACTTTATCTTCCACCATCCTTCATAACAAACATGGAAGCAGAAACATGAATTCATGAGCTGAATTCCAGGTTTTCCTTTTGGGAGTTTCTGTTTGAAAGTGCGGAGCCTGAACTGCTGGGCTTGTTTTATGCACCAGAACCTGGTGATTGAATCACATAAAAGAGCTTCACACCTCTTAAGAAAGTTTGATTTTCCTAATTGCAGTTCTTAACTGAAATATAACACTTAAATCAATTCAATCAGATATTTAAACAACTTTATTTCATTTGAGAATTATAATTAGAGAAATTAAAGTTTTTCTAAATGATTTTCTCAAATGTACAAAGCTAAAGTGATTTGATACTATTCAAGTGGATCTTGTGTTAAAATGGCTGTTTCTGAGCAGTATGGCATTTAAAGAAACTTTGACTAGACCAACTTATTGACACATCACAGATTAAAGCAACAAGGAATATTACTGATGTATGTGACAAAACACAAAGGCTTTGCAGCTGGTGGAACAGTTTAAAAAGCCGAGAACATATTGATGCTGCCAAAAGCTACCAGCTTCACCTTTAAAGAGTGACAACTCTGTTTATCTTTTTTTGTGGAAATGAATTAGGGGTTTTGTTTCCAGCTTGTTTTCAGAAGAAAATGATGAACATACAGAAAATATTCTGTTTTTTATAAACCACCTGGTTTCTTAATCTGAGACGGTGTCACACATCAGTTTTCAACAGTTTTGCTGGTATATTGTGATCTGAAATGATAGAAATGTTGAGCTTCAGAAGCTTTGATATATATATTTTCTATAAATAAATAAACTTTTAATGCCATTGTGTTACCATACTTTTATTCAGCTGAAAGTCGGGATGTCCTGATAAATCTGCTCTGATTTCCTTAATTTTGTGACCTCAGTGATCCATTTTATATTTGCATGTGAAGGCGGTCTTATCAAACTCTGCAAAGGTCTAAGAATCACTCTGTCCCCTTTTTACTGAGAGAGCTGACTGACTGACCTGCTGTCCAGGTAATGTCTGCATGTGCGCTGTTAGCAATAGTCAACTTAGCCACTTTGTTGGTATATTTAGTGACTTTCCAGACAAAATAGCAGGCATCAGGAAAAATCTGTATTAAAGACCTGTAATCGGCCAGAAAACTGCAATCAGTGCACTCCCAGCCAAAAGGCCACATTAATTACTGAAGCTTTAGTTTATCACCATTGAAAACAGCAGAACAGAATAATATATCAGCTGTTTAGTTTACATTCTACCTCACAGTTAAAACTATTATAGTTTAATACTCAAATATGGAAGAGTATCAATTGTGATGGAAGCTTCCCACGTATCTTGAAGTACAAGTCAATTTTATTGGATTATATATGTCACAACTTTTATTTAAAGTTTGAAATCACAGCTAAAACATGATGATGTTTTGAATGGAATTAGTTTAAAAAATATTTTTGCTATTGTTGAATGAGACAGGTATGTTTTTGTCTTGTTTAAATGTTTCAATGTAGATTTTTCTGTTGAACTTTGATTTGTTGAATTAGCTTTGAGTGTGGAGTTTAGTTGAGAGTTTTGTTTCAGAAATCTTGTTCTGAGTTTCATTTATTCCTGCCTGGTGCTTTCTCATCTATTTTGATTTAAATCTATACCAAAAACAAATGCACTGTTAGCATTGCTCTTTGTTGTGCCTTCTGTTTTGCTTTTTTATGCAGTTAGAGAGCGAAAGCTGGGACCTTTTGCTGGAGTCATATTGAATTCAGCTTCTCCAGTTTGAAAGTTAACAGTGAAACCAGCTGATTAATTTCCTCTCTGCTAAAGGAGACTGCTGGCAAACATTCAGGATTGTTTTTTTTCTGCATCTGTGTAAGAGATCCTTAAGTACTCAAACCTTTTATCCTCCAAAGCTTGGTTTCCTCTGCAGGAATCGATGGTTTTTCTTACCTCTACATATTTAGAGTTAAAGCTGGAGTTTTCTGGAAGATGCTAAACATTTCTCTGGTTCTGTATTGTTGTTTGTGAACACATTTCAACCTTTTTATAAATAAAGATGGTTTCACTGCGTTTGAATCAACCACATAAAATCTACCAACCTTTAGCAGACGGTTGCAATTAAAGGAAGCACAAATTTCCATTTGCAGCATCACGTCAGATGCCTCTTAATTCCATCTTTAACCTGCAAAATTGGAATATTTTTCAGCATTAATTCTCCAAGATGCAGTTGAAAGTGACCTCATCTTCTGCGATTGATTGCTGATCATTCATTGATTTTCAAGTTGTTGAAGCAGCTCTCTCTGAATCAGCAGCGTTTATTTTAGAATCCGTTGTTCCCATAAAGCCATTGTTTTGCCATCATCTGGTTCTGATCTCTGTTTCTGTGTGTCTGCAGCGTTCACCGCCGAGCAGTACCAGAAGCACCAGGAGCAGCTGGCTCTGATGCAGAAGCAGCAGCTAGAGCAGAGCCAGCAGCAGAAGCAGCAACAGCAGCAGCAGCAACAACAACAACCGGTCAACAATCCGACAACCACCACCACAAACACACAGGTCAGTAGGAAGCCTCCACTATATCTCACCTCCTCTGAGCAGATGGAGTTATGCTGTGGTGAGGGAATCACCTGTTTGGTATCAGAGATTTTCAGTGCTGCTGTTTCATTACTTTCTGATCAGACATTTTCTCTCTGTGTGTCGCTCGTTTCAGACCCTTGTGTCGAAAACGCTGGACCAGGCCAGCGCCCAGTTTGCTGCCTCGGCCCTCATCACCACAGATCAGCTGCTCGGCTTCAAACCCAAAGAGGAGTTGGTGCTGGCGACCGGAGTCAACGGGGTTCTGACCGGTTCTGGTGGGTCTCAGGCTTTCTGCAGGATTCCATCCATCCACCCCTCATCCAACTGCAAAACCATTTGTCAGTCCAACCATCCAACCACTAAACCATTCATCCATCAAACTTGGGGAAAAAAATTCACCAAATCATCCATTCACCCTCCAAACTGATCATCCTTCCTTTAGTTTATCCATCAAATCAGTAAGTTATTCATCAAACCAACCAGACTACCAGTTTCTCCAGCAAACAGCTTTTCATTTGCCAATCCGCCCATGCATCCATTTATCATCTTTCCATCTCTACACCTATTCCATGAAAGCCATCTCTTTCTAGATTTAAATATTTAAACTAATCTTATTCTGCTGTTTATTTATAATTAGTTTTGTACTTTAAAAGTTGGCAAAAGGAAGGAGTGCTCTGGGAGTTTAATGATGGATTTTTGACACATGTAGATTTCAGTGGATTACACCATAGATGTAAGTTGACGGCTTCCAGCTCTACCCATCCTCCTTCACCTCCAGCACTGCTGAAAGCTCATCATTTAGTCGTTGCATCAGCGTGTAGTGTCAACCAGGCTGAATGATAGGTGAGATAAACACTGGATGTGTTGCCGCACTGCTGGAGGTGGCAGCAGATTATTTAGGTGTTTCTCTTCTTCTGCTAATGACTCAGTGTGGTAGTTTGCAGATAAACAGGAAGTGTCTATTTTTCTTGTGGATCTTCAACCGTTTGTTTTTTTTCTCACCAGGCGTTTACAAAAACCTGCACCTCAGCAGCGCCGCCTCCACTCTCCACACCACCAACCAGTCGACACACACTACCACGGTCGCCGCCCAGACCTTCCTGCAGCCCTCCAACCAACCCCCCCCTGCAACTGCCACCGTCGTCCCCGCCTCCATCAACGCCACCCCCAGCACCCATACAGCCGCCACCGCAGCGGCTCTGGGGCTGCTGGGATGTGGCGCCGCCGGGGCCGCCCCCACAACCACTCAGGTCCTCATCGGGAACAACATCTGTCTGAGCGTGCAGTCGGCCGCCAGCCTGGCGGGACGCCATATCCCCCGGACCCTCGGCAACGTGCCAGCCTCTGCCTTAAAGTTGTCCACCTCCACCAACCTGCAGATGCCCAAAGTCTCAGGAGCGTCGTCCATGGACATGAGCTCCAGGTGAGGACACCCCAAGAGGAAGTTGGGTATTTTGGAAAAAATCATATTTTATGAACAGATTAAATTCGGTTTATTTGCCTGGTTATTATTCAAATATAACCAGGCGAATAAACCTGCAAGAGTAGCTCTCATTGGTTATTATTATTAAAAGTTCTTTGAACCAGATAAAATCCACTGAGATCAAAACTTTTGTAACAGACCAGGAAAGCCAGCACCACACAACACTGTAAAAAATAAATGGATAAGAACTAAATAAACATCAAAAATACACAACATACAGGAGTTATTCTAAAACAAATGCATTATTCGATTGAATCTCATTTTCGGTATCTTGAAGGTGTTATACATTTTCCAGTGCAGTTTTATAGATTAATCAAGTAACTGTTAACTTCAGTTGTTTAAAACTGCTTACTTAAAATAAATGTGTATTTTAACAACTTAAAATTGCACAGGTGTCTCTTTAAAAACCCCTGGTCTTTCTGAAACTCCATCTTCAGGATGCCTTCACAACGTAGATCCACTGTTGAACCACCAACAATTTTACCAGCATTTCACTGAGAAGTGGCTCCTATTATGAGCTCAGCAGATGTGCAGTTCCATAAGGTGTTTGCTAATTGCTGCTGGCTAGTCTGCAGGAACTGAGCTCCAAGGAGGAGTGTTAGGCCCACCCAGGCATTTTGCACAGCTGAATGGTTGTCGTGGAGATTTAAAAGGATTTCTCAAACATGCATGAAAGAATCAAAGCAGCATCTAGTTATGTTTTTGATTAGGAATAGCATAATACGATGTAAAGCTCAAAAAGTCAATTTTACATGACACTGTCCCTTTAAGACGGAGCTGAAACCTTTTAGTGAAACAAGTTGTGACAGTTTGAGCTCCTATTGGAAGGCGCTCCATGCGCAGAGAAACTGAAAACTTTCTTTCCACTTCCCACATTTGGAACAAGGAGACCCAGAATGTTGTTTGATCGTTAGCAGTTGCATTTCGCTGAAGAAAAGTTAATTTATAAGTAGGAACCGAGCCAAGAAGAGGCTTGTAAACCAGTCGTCCAGAGTTTAACGATGTTCAGAGAAGAGAGGCCAGCTTTTAATCAACTTTATTCATACCATTAGGTAGATTTGGTTACAGTGAGGTGAAATATGTCTGTTTTGTGCCAAACAGAAAGTTTGACACAAACACAATAAATATAACATAATTAGAAGTGTTAAATTCTTTTAACATATTAAAAGCAATAAAATACAAACACTTAAATATTCATTAGGACAAGATCTTAAAAAAATAATAAAAACATCAAGAAAAATCTTAAAGCTATTCCAGATTGAATTTTAAGAACTTATAGCCAAACAGCTTTTATAGCCCTAAGTTTGACATTTTGACCAGATATCTGCATCCAGGTGGGAGAAAAATGATTAAATCAGTTTTTTGCACGTTGAAAATCCAAAATATATCAATATATCATTCTTCTCACTGACTCAAAAGTCTGAAAGATGTTTCCAAACGCTTTTTTTTTTTTTCTTCTAAAATGTTTGGAATTTATTTATTGTAGGCTGTTTTTTCATTTCATTTCTGCCAATTGAGAAGCACTCTGATGTGTTCAGGGTGATGGTGCAGTTTTTCATCACTCATCCCACTTTCTTTGTATTTCTGTTGTGTTCGCATATACTTGGAAAAATGTCAAAATGATTAATTTTACTACCCGGTCACCCACAACAAATCTCAATAAGATGCGTTGAGCTTTGTACTGAGAAGATGAACATTTAAAAAGTAAAAAATAAAAATAAAAAAGCAACATTTTTATATCTACATTGAGCAAAATGAAAAGTTAAGTTTGGTAAGAAGGAACCAGATCTCATTAAATTGTAAATCTTGGCGCATCTTGCCGCCCTGGGCTGCTGCCCATCCTGAGCCCGACGCGGGGATAACGTCTCCGTCTCTCTCAGGGACAACCACGACGAGGACAAGCCGGCGCTGAACAGTATAGCAGACAACACAGTGGCCATGGAGGTGACGTAGTGTCGGGGCGGCGTTGGCGTGACGACGGCGGCGGCTCCACTCTGTAGGTGCTGTGCATCGTAGCATCGGGGAGCGCTAAAGGGACGGCAGGAATGGAAGCAGGCGGAGCGGCGACTCATCTCTTTTTACACCCTTTTTCTTTTTCTTTTTTTTTATTTGTTTTTGTTACCGTCAAGAAAATATTGACTCATGTAAACTATAAATATGACATAAATTAGTATCTGTACAGCAACTACATATTTGTAATAACCCCCCTCCCTCTTCACGTGTATATATATTACTTGAATACAGAACTGTCCATTTGTGATGTTTTGCACTTGGGAGTCAAACTTTAAAGGAAGAATAAGCCAAGTTGACTTGTGGCGAGTGTGAGAGGAGATGTACAGAGAAGAGTTTTATCACGTGCATGGTGCGGAGCCTGCTGGTTTTATCTATTTATTGTGCTGTGTTTACAATTTGTTTTGTTTTTGTTTGTTTTCAGTTTTGTTTTTTGTTTTTATTTGTACACTGTACCTTTGTTGGTTCCTGTGCTGTTGTGTATGTTTGATAGCTACGGACTCCTGGGTATTTTTGTATTTTGTGAACACAAAGCAGGTCCCCCACCCCACCACCGCCCTCATATCATTTATTTTTTGCTTCGTTTTTTTCCCCCCTGGATCACATTAAAGTGAGTTGTGATACAGATGAGGAGGAGGAGGAGGAGGAGCAACTCTTCCTCTTCGTTTAATGTCCCAAACACAAGTAACAAAACAGGGATGAAGTCTCTTCCCAGAAGCTTCTGCTTCTAATTTAAGCACTATTGTTTTGTGACTTTTTGTTGTTTTATATAAATATCAATGCTGCTTTTGTATTTTTTTAAAGGAGTCATCTCTCATTTTCATGCAAGTGGAATCTCCTTTAATTGTTTTATCCAACTTTATTTTTCTTTTTTTTTTTCTTTTTTTTACAAAACAAAAAAGGCTATTTTTGTATTTTGTTTTTCTCCTTGTGGTTAAATTGATTGTAAGCTTCTTTTTTTTTTTAAGACTTCATTCTTTTGTTCATTTGTTACTTGTTCATGAATAGGTGATAAGGGAGGTGAACGGGCAGTAATCGCTGTTTCATCATTCCAGTTTTTAATATCAAAAAGAGAAAAAAAAAATCCCAATGAGGGGTGTTTGTGAGAATTTCTTTTCTCACTTCCTATTTTCTTTCTATTTTTTTCTTCTTCTTTTTATTTCTTCTTGGTAAAACGAATCTCCAGATGGCTGCGAGGCCAAAACCACAAGTATTTGGTGCCTTCCTTTTGGGGAAAATGTATGTCGTCTCTTCCGTGAAGAGTTAGAGGCACAAAGGCAGCATTACTTAGTAGTGCTTCTTGTCTTTGTCAGAACCTGAATGCCCAGTCCAATGGCAAAATATATCTTTGAGGTTTACTTGTCCCACCTGGAGGCTGAAAAGACTTTAAAAAAAAATGTGACAGAACTCTCACTAAAATAAGAAAATAAAGCCCAGGGCATTAAATGTGAATTGCTTGGACTCCTGTTTTATGTGCCTGGTTCTCTGCTTGTGTTGAGATTGTCGTTTTTCTGGTCACATTTTTGTATTTTACACAAGAGCTCCTGTAGTGGTCAGTATTGCATCAGTTTTGAAGAAGCCTCTGACCGAAGATGTCTTGTTTTTTGTATTCTAGTTTAAAAATGATGCTCAGAGTTATCAGATTGTCTCCAGACAGCTTCATATCAAAAACAAAACTTTAATATCAAAGATTTTATTTATGTAGGAGGGGAATTTTAATTCAGAATATCTGAGTCAAACACCTTTGCTGACAGATTTAAAGATGAGTAGCATTGTCTCTGTTGCCTCTGTTAGCATGTAATGATCTTCAGTCAGAGGCTTCTTCAGATCTGATGCAACACTGACTGCTACTGGAAATCCTTCCTGCCCACAGTAACTTTGAAGACACTTGGATGATTTGAGTTGCATTTATTTTTCCCTTTCAGATTCTGTATTTTTTAAGTACCCCAAACTACAACAACATTGTTGAACAAAATGAAGAATTAATTTCACCTGAACACATTTCTGTATTTGTTACCTTTGCCTGCTTCAGTTTTGTTTACGGATGCATAAAACGCGTCGAGCTCCTCGCTGATGTCCAACACCATCGTTCTCTCACCAGTAATTGCTTCAACTTCTCTTCTTGTGTTTTCCGGCGCGCTCCCAGCTTGTTTCAGTCTCATTATTCATGCTGCAGAAGAGCAATCAGTCGTCAGTGAGACAGCTGGCCCACCTAGCAGTCTGCAGGGTGGGCGTTAACCCGGGCTCCTCACCCTCGTTACGGAGCCATTTTTCACTGCAGAATCTCGTTTTTCCTCATCAGTTTTTCTTGGTGGCAGCAGAAGCTCTGAGGAGGAAATAAAACCCTGCTAATTTAATTTCAGAGCCTATAATTAATCACATTTTGATCTAAAACTTTATATTGACAACATAAATGTTTTCCATCCTAAAACGTTTTACTGCTGATTTTCTCATATTTATTGTTTTTAGTCTATTATTCAGGTCATCCAACCACCAAAATTGGTGCAAAGTGCTATTGTACTCATTCATCTTTCAAAGTATTGATCAGTCATTAAACCTTTTGGTCAATGACATAATTGGATGTTTGCATTGACATGGTATTTTAGGCTTCAGTAATAATTTGAACACAACAAACCTGGGTCTGTTTTTGTTTTTTTTCAGCAAAAAATAAACCCAGATGGACAAAGAAAATCTGCTTGTGTATCAGATTTATAGGCGTACCAGGAACGTGCAAATACAAAGGTTCCAACCAAAGGAATAACATTGTTGATAAAGAATCAAACGATAACTTTGGTAAGATTATTCTTTAATTAAACAGACTTAAAGCAAAAAAAAAAAAAATCCTTTCATCAGGATGTATTGATAAGAACCCAGTCCTAAATCACTGGTTCTGCCATCCTTGCCTGCTAAAACTGACATACAGCATTTGTAATAATTACCAGTTGAATCTAAAACTAACTTTTTTTGTTTGTTTTTGAGGAGTTCAGAGGTTGTTTTGCCGATGGGCTAAAATTAGCTTTTGCTTATTGATTTCCAGCCACAAAAGCCTGCTAGGCTACCATGAATATGCTAACCAAGCCCTTTGTTTTGCTTGAATTAAAGACAGGAAGCTAACAATGAAACACACAGGCTGTGATGTTATCTGTGTTTACTGCCAGTTGCTTCACCATAACTGCACCACTGACGCAGCAGCACAGTCAATAAAGCCTGAATAGCTTTCTGGATCAAACCACAGGGGTAGTTTATGCTAAAACCCCTCAAACAAAGTTCTGCTTCCTGCGTTTGCTTGGGTTTAGTGTTTCTCTGAGCCAGAAACGAGCTGCCACTTTGATTACACATTCAACAAAAAATATTCTGACATGAGAACAGAGGAAGTCCGTCTCCCCACTGACTGCTGCCACTCGCAGCCGAGCAAATGTAACTGTTGGGGAATGCTAATGAGGTGCAAGCTTGTTAGTTCTCCTCTATTATGCATCAGGAGGTGTTTGGCTTTGGAGGCTGTTTTTGTTCTTCACACAGAGAGGATCTGAGGATGGGGGGTGGCAGATAACTGTGATTAAAGTATCATCAAATAACCTTTTACCAGCAAAAAGACAAACTTTGTATTCAAAGTTTGTCTTCATGTGGATGTTCTCCCTGAAAAAGTCCCACCGTGCCTTGCAGTGAGGCAAACTTTAACTAGACCACATAAACACCTGGGTTAATTCTCTTTGCATAAAATTCAACCATGTCCACAATTATGTGTTTCAAACTTTAACTGCACATTAATGCGACACTGTATTAGGGCCATTGTAGATAGAAATAGAAGAGTACATTTCTGCCAAAAAATAACTAAAAAAATCTGAAATTTTGAGATTAATAGCTGAAATATTCTAGAAAAAAAATGGAAATTGTTGAAAATGTTCAAAAGTCGAACATTTTCACTTTTAAACTCAAAAATCTCAATGTTTAAAAAAAAAAAAAAAATCAGAGATCAATCTGAAAATCTGTTATTTCCTGCAAATAAAAAAATCTACAAATAAAACACTAGTAATTGCTTAATTTAATGAGACAAACATCAAATATATCTTCTATAAAACCACAGAGGCTAATATGTGCAGTTCTCCTTGTCTCTTTTCTTGGAGGTTCAGCCAATCAGCACCAAGGAAATTAAATAACTCCTTTATATTTCATCTTCCAAATCTTCTTTAGAATATTTTAGATATGCTCTTCATGGGAAAAAAATCACAAATAGCCTGGTTTTTCATGAATAACTTGAAGTCTGGGCTCCACAACATACATCAAAATCTTCTTTCTGATGGTTATAAAGACGTTTAACAGAAAATAAACATCAGCAGACATTCGTTTCTGACGCGATCGGACAGCAGAAAGCCAGCCTCCCATCTTTGGAAACTCAGTCACGTCACATCCTCCCTCCCAAGGCTGTGACACGGTAAATGTATTCAGCTCCATCAGCTAAATAAACATGTGATGCTCCCTCCACCCGTTATCCTCATTCTCATTTTATTATGGACGTCACGGTGCAGCTGACAGCATCTCTCGGTCTAAACCAGCGCGGAAGAGTCAACATTCAATTTCCATCACATTATTTTTTATAATACTTTTCTGTTGAAGAAAAAAAAAAAAAAGTTAAAAATACTCATTACATGGTCTGGAAAATCTATTATACTACAGCAGCCTGTAATTTAATCAGACGGGTTGGAAACAAATTAAAGGTGCTTCTGTTGTTGCTTATCTTTGCACTGAAGTCTGAATATGATGTCAAATTATGCACTTTATGAGTATTTTAAAGGTGGAGTAAGAATATGGATCAGAACTCTTGTGTTTTGTGATAGGACCAGTCAGAAATCCGTCCATAAACAGAAGTTCAGCTTTCAGATTTGCTGTCGCGCAACTTTTAGACTCACCTGAATCCAATGAATGAGTGTCTGCTGCAGGCCTCTGCAGAGCTGAATGAACGGCAAGGAGGGAAAACATGAGGACAACGTTCAAAATACAAGGTAGGCTTGGAAAAAAAACAAACAAAACTTTTCTTATATTGTAGCTTAAGCAAATGTCAATTTCCTGGACCAGTTAAATGTTTGCTTGAAGTTTTTCGTTAGGTTAAAACCGTCTGATTTGCATTTGAGCAGCTTGTTTATTTTGCATCAGTACTTTGTTGTGTAACTTAATTTAATTGCTACTGGTTTTTTTCTCCGTTACATATTTCTGATAAATTTTCATGCACCGGTAATTAAAGCTTCCTGGCATAATTCCTGCTAAAGAACTCAGACAAACTGAATATTTTGATAACATTAGTTCTAGTTTGCTCATATTTTTCTTTACATCTTTGTTATCCAATTACATTTACTTCTCAAACATTTCTTTCTCTTTTGTTAGCATGGAGTTGACATTACATTCATGTCAATGTAATGTGGTTAACATTTCTAATGATGGTTTGATTCAAAACTGTTTTTACATTTTTATTCGCTGCACTCGCTTCAGCCATTTCTGCAATATTTACACACACGAATCAACTTGGTTTATCTTGTTTCATTTATGTTTCCAATCTGTTTTTAAACTGTTGCACTTGATTTTTCTTTAAAGCACATTGAATTTTGTTGTACATAAATTGTGCAATACAAATAAAACTAATTTTCATTGGTGAAAAAGCTTCACATTGAAGGGAAAGTTGAGAGCCAGAGCCGGAGAAGAAATTCCTTCCACCAAATTGAAAATGAATGCAGGAAACATTTTGGTGATTGAAGAAGAGCAGAGCTGAAAAGCAGCAATTTCAGATCAGAGCGGAAAGCCTCGCTTGCTGCTGTTTGTGCTATATTTGCTCGTGGCCTCGAGTGGATTCCCATGTGGGCTCCATTGTGGAGCTTTTCAGGAGTAGTCCGCCTGAAGTGGGTGAGTAATATGTTTTCATATGTAGAAGACGGGCAAAAATATGAGCCCATGACCCAGTTGGGAACAAAAAGGAAGCGCTCAATAGTAGTAGCACTTCATTGGACCCTCCTGACTATTCAGAAAACAATAAAGAAATGCAATCGGCAGCATATTCAGCCTGAAATAAAACGAGTGGCTTATTATTGATCAGTGGCCGTACCTCCAATTAAAGCGCGCTGAAAGCAATATGCAGAAAACTCCAGCTCAGATGCACAAACGCAGAATTTTAATGATGTTCAGAAAACACAATCTTTTCTCTATCAGACTAGACGAAGAGTAAAGTGACCTTTCAGTCATCTCTTCAGGGACGCAAGTGGGCGGAGCTTCTCCCTGACAGAAGATTGTGGGGGGGGTGGGACCTTGCTCGGGTTTTGTTGCTAAGCAGCGAGACCCTGCAATGACAGTGTGTCAACAATGAGATGAGAATGAGAAAGAGATTGCGGCTGGTCGCTTCAGATGAGGAAGAGGAGGGGGGTGTGGCAGAACGGCCTTCGCTTTAGGGCAGATCTGTGTGTGTGTGTGTGTGTGTGTGTGAGGCCTGTCAGGAAAACTATTCATGAATATGCACTTTAAATTCGCCTCAGCATCACTTATAATTTCCTTCTCCCCCATAATGTGACCTTCATGTTGTATGTATGAGTCATTTCAAGTGTGAGGATGGTGAAAATCCAATCCAATCCGCTTTGTGTTTGGTTAATGAGAATGGGCGGGGCCTAATTTCCCCTCTCTTGACTACTAAGGAAACATTATTTAAAAATGAATTTTAAAAATTTGAAGTGATGTTTGATCATTTTCTGTCCATTTGTCTTCCAGCAAACGTTAAGATAAACCTCAGACCAATTCCTTGTCATTTCAGTTTCTTCTTCTGGTCTTCTTGATGTTTTCTATGCCACCATATTGACCTCATTCTGACCTCCTTTACCAGTGGATTCAAGGTACCGTTATTCAGCTGTCCTCTATGTGAATAATGGTGAACAACACTGGCTTTAAATCATGAAATGGAGATGAGAGGATTTTGATTTTGGATATTTATATTGACCTTAATTCATATGCACCAAATGGATGTTAACCCACCTGACAAAATGTGACTTAAAGTAAAATCTACCTCCCTAGGTTTGCCATTTAAAAGACCACTCTTTCTATTAAAATTTATGGTGTGACCCAAAGAGAAAAGACTCAAAATGGTTGCATAGTTTCCATATCCTCAGATTGATTTAAAGAAAGCAGAGCTGAGAGGTGATAGGTTCTTGTTTGTGCCTTGTGGGGCTGATTGGACTGATTGGGACCAATAATTGACTGGCTCTTCCAGAGCCCATTACTGGGATCTATCAGAAGCACAACAGCTGATGTCCATAATGATGGACGGGAACCTCTTGTTAGATGGAGAACAATAAAGAAAGCATCTTGTTTTACTCCATCTTGGCTTGAATAGTGTTTCCATGTCAAGGGACAAAACCTATAATCATTAAACCTGTTGCACAAATGGCATTTTCTAATCAAAGATTAAATGGAGCTGCACGTTTTGTAGGGGTTGTATGACATGTCACTGCATCCAAATTCAAATTTACATCGAAATTAGACTGGCAATCTTTTTTTCATTTATCCCAACAGGAGAAATTGACGAGAGACGGGGAATCACACACGCTTGTTTGTGATGAATTTTGAGGTGGGAGGGAGAGATACAAATGAGTGTGGAGAGACTCTCAGCAGGGATCACAAGTGGTCCACTGTTCCCCGACAGCACCTGCCTCACCGCCTCCCTCCTCTTCATATCCTTGCAACAGAAAGCCTCTCAAAGCCTCAGCACGGGGTGACTCAAAGAAAGGGGGACGGTTGTTTGGGTGTCTGTGCGTGTACGCATGTGAAAGGACATACAAAGGTGTTACATCACAAAGAGAGTCTTTGACTGTCTAAGTAGGTAGGTTCCCACCAGAAACGGCAAAAATACTGTTCATTAAATAAGCACTTTTAATCTTTAGATGAAATGCATCTTACTTATTCGCCCATGCTTAATCTTCAGTTGATGAAAGTCACAGAATTTTTTTATATCTTCAGGTACTTGAGGATTTAGCGCATCCTAAATGCTAACTCAAGCATGTTGTAGTTTCAAGGCAAGCGTCCAAAGTGTGTTGGTGAGTCTCTGTGCAGACCTCCTTCTGAATCAATGCTGGAACAAAACTCGACCTTGTGAGATTCAAGTGGTTTTCTTTGTTAAATCAAGCGCTTCTTCACTTCACGCCCTGCTTTAAATGAGAACTGGTAAAACCTAAATTTGTTATTGACTGTCCTATTGTCACAAGAAAATCAATGCAAGGAGACAAAGAGGGATTTGAAAGGCAGTTTTTCTGCAGGGATTAATCCCCCCTCATCACTCAGTGGCAAGCTGTGTTTTTACAAGTGGCCTTTGTGATGTAATTGGCTTGTTGATTGGACGGCATTAGTAAAAGTCACTGCTATCCAGGAACACATGATTCATAAGGATCCCTGTATTTGAGCGGTGAGTGCAGTTAAAGTAGACGTGTACCGCTGGTTTATTTTATGAAAATAGGACTCAGTAATTGTGAAATCCCAGCCTGAACAGCAGAGATTTCACAGAAGAAAAGCAAAGTCAAAGATATAAATCTGTAACTGAAATTAAGTCAGCAAGTCGCGTCTCAATACGGGATTCTTGTCGCCATCAATAAGCTTCTGGTGCAACTCTTTCTGGTTTTATTTGGTTCACTTTCTGCCACCAGAAGGCTGATAGTTGTTAGTGTTTTATGATAAATCTTCACTTTAACAAATGTTCTTGTAACTGTGGCCAGACACCACGAGCTTTGTCTCTTTTGACCAACAGATTTTGTATCCAGAGGCTTCTCCCTTTGGGCAGCTCCATCTTTCTGGGTTTTCCTGTCTTTGCTTTTGCCCAAAATGTAACCAAATGAGCTTCATTGTGGAAATTGACTGTTCCATCAATGCCCAGCACAGTTTTGATTGGACCTTGGTGATTGCAGAGTTCTTTCTGCACATCTGAATCTCTTTCTCTGATTGTGACAGTTTGGTCAGTTAAAACTTGGATGACAAGTCAATGATCTCAAAGAAAAACTGGTTTGTGGAGTGGCTGCAGCTTATAAAATCAACTTGATATCCAATTTTGTTTTGGTCTTTTACCAAACCTCAGCAAAGTGGTTCAGTGTTTCGGCTGTTTGAACGGATAATCTTACAATCTGCAGCTGTGTAGACTTTCTTTCAAAATAACTTTAAAAACCGTGTAAATCTCATTGTGCCTCTTTGGATCCTGACTTTCTTGGACTCTTTGCTTCTGAGTTTCATGAATACAAAGAAACCACATTATGATGGCTAAAGAGAAACTACTAGCTCAATCATAACCTCTATTAGCACCTGTAAGCATTTAGATAACTTCATATTTCAACCTATATGTATTATTTTGACCTTGTATGGATGAAACACTAAAATTTAGCTTTTCTAAACATCAGAATGCATTGTTGGTCTCAGAAACTCCTACCAGCTCTGAAGGGGTCTGAGCAATTAGTCCCTATCAATCCTGGACAGTTTATCTCACTTTGAAGAGGCAGTTGCTAAAGCCAAGCGTTTACCTTATCTGCAGAAGATGTCCAAGTTTTTTGTCTCTTAAACAGTTTGGCTTTGTTTTGTAGAGCTAGAAAATACAAGCCAGGCTAGTAATAGGAAGTATTTTAAATCCTATTGAGGATGTGAAAGTTCTGCACACACATTAAAAAAAAAAAAATCAAATGATCAAAAACTTTTTTTTTTTTTTTCATTGCCAGATATTGAGTTTGAGTTCATGGAGCAGAGAAGTTGTAAACATGTCAGCTCTTGCTTGAAAAGGCTTTATTAAAAAAGGAGACAATCAAAAGGACTAAAACATTTACTCTGAAAATGAAATGTGGACTGTCAGGAAGATGACAAGCACAGATGGAACTAATAACATTAATTACAGGCCAGTTCCATTAAAAAGTCTAATTAGGCCACATGAGTAAAATGGAATAAATGTTTGGAAGCAGATTTGACCAAAAAACATCAATTTCACACCATGGAGGCTGGCAGATGGATACAGAGACGCAACAACATTTTCTTCATTATTATCTGATGGAAAATGTATATCAACAGTAACAGAAATGAGGAGAAATTAAATTATAGATAAACTAACTGGATTTATTTGTGGTGCACTGTTGGAGATCATGCATTGCTTTAGCATTAAAACACTGAAACTGAAACTGTTTGTACCTGTTAGCATCAGTGTTGGTAAGTATATATATCTCAGCTCTAGAAATGTACATATGCTTTGAGGGGGGATCATCTGAAGAGGATTTATAATCATTACAGATGAAGTGTGTACCTCACACACACACACAATCTTTCCTTGTTAATGGGAAGGACTCTGCCAGCTGGTGTAGCTCACTCACACACACCTAATCCCCTGTTCAATTTGTCACCCCTCCAAATCCTATTCATCCAACTTCCTCCCCACTTCGTTAAAGCCTCTCGGTGACGTCTCCATTACCCGTTCATATTTGTTTTTATTTATTTATTTTGTCTATTCAACAGCCAGAACATGTTGCACTTGAATCATAATTTCCACAAATAAACCCTTTTTTTTTTTTTTCCATTGATCAAACTTTATTTTATTCCCTGCTTAATGTAGGGAAGTTTAAAAGTGGAACAGCAGCTGCTCATTTTCTTTGGCCTCTAAATGTAGCTAACGCCAAGAGGCTAAGCTAGCTTAGCTTGTTTCGTTTTAGCATAAAAAAGTAAACTAGCTTCTCAGCTCAAATGAAAACGCTTCCTCATTCTCTGCATTAGACTTAACAGAAGCTTCTGGTCCTTTCTGACCAGTATTCTGATCACCTCATAGTACTTTTCTTAAAACTTTTCAACTGTATAATATTGTCAAATTGGACCAAATTAATTCAAGCATTGATATCCAAAATGGCTGCCATGTCTAAGCATTACAAGCATAAACAATTTATTTGCACTACTGTCAGTTTGTATTCCATTAAACAAGAGAAACTGAAAGTTGTGATAAATGTATTTGGGACCATGTTGCGTTAGTCCTTGAAAACATAAAGTAGAGGAAAGCTTGTTATGCTAACAGAAGCTAACACAACAGACAAAATATTCCTCTGTTTTTCTGACTTTAAACTGGAAAAGTGCAATTTTGGTCTAACATTATTACCAGATTTGATCTCTGACTTCCAACACAAGTAAAATACAGAATTATTACTAAAATAACTTAAACTAGGAGGATATTAGCATAGCTTAGCTTTATAAATAAAAGCTCTTATAAATAAAAGCTGATTCTTTGCTTAAGCTATTTTAAGAATTATTTAAAGTTACAAACAAAAAGTCTAGAAGCAAGAAATAGTGGTTCTGCCTTCTTAAAGGTAAACTCCAATCAAGTGAACAAACCAATTAACTGTAATCTTGAGCCACCTTATGTCTGCTGCACTAAGACAATCTCAGTCTAATGGCTAATCTGCCGCAAACTATCAGCGATGGACCAATGGCAGAGCTGGAGAGACTGTAAGGATGAACTCATAATGCTCCATAATGATGCCTGCAGGGTGTCCAATAACACCACCTTGATGCCGTCCCATGATTCTATCCAAAACAAGGACAGTCAAGTCAGCACTGAGGTGTGTTAAAATCCAAATGTTAACTATAAGCTGTTCCTTAACAAACATGGCACATCTGGATCATTAAAGTAAACATAACATTTTCTTTTGACTGATTCATGTTTTTGTAGGTAGAAAGAAATGTTTTGAAAAGTCTGTCCGTGTTAGATTCCAGTTGCTGAACATTGACCAACAGCTCTGAAGCTGCACCAGTTATTGTTAGTGGGACCATACTGGTTTAGCTAAACAAAGATCCAAAAGAATACAATTCAAATCTATATCTATCTATTCTTATTTAGAAAAATGTTTCACATTCATAGATTAATTTTCAATTTGTAAATAACAGTGCTTGCATTAGTTTCTTGAATTTCTCCCTAAAGTACCTGGAGCTTTTTATTTGGTGTTGCCGTCCATTTATAGATCTGTGTGTTGTTGCTTTTATTAAATGATTTAAAAGTTAATCGAATGTTTCAAGCTATGTCACGGTGTTTAAAGTAGGGATTTTGGAAAACTGTTGTTTTCCTTAAAATTTGAAATAACCAAATAGATTTTATGCTTTTTTTCCCCCTCTGTATTTCCAAATCTTGGTGCTGACTTTTAATGCAGAGTCTCACCAGGTGAAATCTCAGATTTGGGGCGCCACCACGTGGAATTGACTGGAACTGCACCTAAAAGTTCTAATAAAATAACCAAATACATGAAATCCTTGGTGATGCATATCTCTAATTTTCCAATAAAGATTAACTGATTTCTCTCTCTTAAAAAAAAACGAAAAAAAAAAGAAATTAGATTATGGTCTTTATTGTATGATTTTTTTTTTTCACTTGAGTTTATTGGAGTTGCTTTCTAAGGACTGAAACAAAGGTTTTTTTGGGGGGGGGGTTATGAATGCCAATATTAGTCTTCACCATACATAGCAAATATTTTGTGCATTTTCAAAATTATAATCTACTTACTGCAAGTTGTAGTTCTAAAAAGAAAAGAAATTCTTCGTCCTCTATTTTTTTTTCTTTTTTGTTTTGAGGGACTTGAAAGCTACTCCATTTGTTTCAAAACCAGGAAATGTGGAGAAAGTGTAGTTATGATAGTTTATTAAAAAATACATTTTATATGTCAAAATTTTGTTGGACTAATTCCTTTAAAAATAATTTGAATTTAAAAAATACCTATATAATTCACAGAAAATTAAATCTGACCAAATTTAAATCTCATGAATAAAATGCAGCCAAAATAATGAGACAAAAAATAAATAAATAAAAACCTCACTAATGTCCAATAACCCGTAATGCTTCTTTGTTTCATTTCTTGATCGTTGTTTAGCTTTGGTTTTCTTTTCATCTTGAGTTATTATTACTTTTCTCGCTGTGTCACTTTTGGTATCGGGCTGGTGGTCATTTAAGGTGGAGTGCATGTCTTCATCAGGTGAAAAACATGTGGCTCAGCTTAGGTAATGGTCAATTCACCTTCTGCACCTGCTGCACATTCCTGATGTGAGTAGAGACGCATTTGTTTGCACTGCCAGTAGAGGGAGCCGGAGCTTCACCACTGGAAACAACCCTCAACCATGCAGTTCTCCAGAATCAGAAATAAATGTACATTAAAATGCAGCATCTTGTTGTGACACAGTGGATTAAATCGGCTTTTTAGAAAATATTTATTTGGAAAACGTAGATGTATTCAGATCTTGGCTTCTGAAACAAAATACCTGTCACACCCAAACCCAAATTTTCTGTGTGTTGTAGCTATTAAGCAACTATTTATGTAAGCTAAACATTGCGTTAGTCTGAGGCTTTGAGCTCGTCAGTATGTCTTTGTTTCATCCTCCACTTCTCCATTAAAAATCTTTTCTATTATCAATTATTTTTCTTTTCCTTTTCTAGGTATCCTTGGATCCTCTGACTAGCTGTCATTATTGTCTGCTCTCATTTCATTTGTCTGTGTGCTTCCCACTCCCACTCATGGCCTTTTCTTTTCATCCACTGCTTTTCTCTCACTCTCTGACTCATCGTCCTCATTTCTTCTGCCTCCACTCTTGGACGCGTCTTCACGCGGCCTCCCCACCTTCTATTTTTCATCCAATAATGAATTGGACTCATCAATGGGAGTGCACTTCATCCATTTCACTCCATCGTCCTTTTTCTGGAGTTCACCGTTCTCCTCAACCTCCCGAGGCTGTGACTCATGCTAAACACTCAAGATTTGTTTATTTTCTCCCCTCCCACTCATTGTGGATTGGGAACAAAATGTATCAGTAGATGTGGGGAACGCTGATTCGATTGGGTATTATCCATCTGTTTCATCGTGTGAACAGAGGCGATGCAGGAATCAGAAAAATCCCAATATGTACCAATGGTTCCACTTTTATGGGACCACTGGGGAAAAGATAATGGACTTTCTCATATCTTAAAAAACAGACCATTGTTCTCCAGAGGCTCTTGTGCCAATAAACCCCCAAAAAACATTCCAAAGATCCAGTACAAGGACAGACATTTTAATAATACCAAAGAGACTAAACCTTCTTTTGTGGCTTTAACTCTTTCCAGTCAAACCAAGAAGATTAATTTTTAAAGTTTTGACCAGTCGAATCATTCTCAGAACAAAATATCCAATTTACTATTTATATAGCTCCCTCTAGTGGCAAAACCAGGGACTTTTAGCAATTTAAAAGGCAGCATCTGTAAAGTTAAGAAGCAGAGGTCCCATCCCTGTCCTCAAATGCATCCTCTCGCTTAAAATTTAAATATTCAAGCGTCATATTTTCTTGCACCATTTGCCAGTTATTTGGATGGTAAAGTAAAACTTTGGGTTAGTACAATGGAAAAATATAATTAGTTCAAATCTAAGATGATTAGCTTTCTTCTGCCCATTGTGGTGTTTAAAAGGTTGACAATCTCCTACTTTTTTATTTATTTGTGAAATAAAGACCAGCCATGCTAAAGCAAGATGCCCTGCCATGGTGGGCATCTTTCTGGTCCAGAAAGTGAGGCAAAAACCATCCAAAGTCTTGGATTCAGGCCAGTTGAGGTTTTAGCAATCATTGATACTAAACCTCTGGTTGCCATAGACTCTCACTTTGACCAGGTCTGGCATTGTTTTCTTTTCTGAAAGCAAAACCGTGGAAGAAAAGAAAAGAACACGCAAAACTTTCCATGATAGCGTAGCTGGAGGCTTATTTTCTGGCCAAAAACTCCAATTGCACGAGGAAGAGAGATCCAAAATGAGATGCTTTGTACCGTTTACTTGGAAAAAGCTAAATCAGCATCTGATTCAATCTCGCTGAAAGTTTTCTATCTGTCGGATGGTAATTAGAATTTCTTCTCTGGCCTCAGCAATGGTTTGAAAAAGTAGCTGAAACAATTCTGCATATCTTTTGTTTTTTTCATCAATATTTGCAAATTGTCTCAAGCTCTCTTTGTTCACCAAACAAATCTTTGCTTGCAGCAGCAGGTTGTAACATAATAATGTATTGTACTGCCACTGCATTCTTACACCTGCTCCTAAAAATTATAGCAAAATTACAACCATGATGGGTTTAAAATGTCTACAATTTACAAAATGGGGTCTTGGGCTTTAGTGAGAGGAACTCTGTGTTTCAGCACTTGTGCAGTTTTTTGCAGAAGTTTGTTCTCCTCTAAATTTATACCCAAGTAAAACACATCTTTAGATTAGAAATGAAGTAACAACACGTTAAGGCTCATTTTATATTTGCGGAATTTCAGACAATCAAATTAAATTACATAAATAATTTTAAGTATTGTTTTTATGTTGTGATAATATTTTAGTTTTCTGTCTCGAACGTATTGAAACTTTACTTTGTGTAACACCATAAAATAGATGCATGAAAATATTATCCTCGCTTTCCCTTTTTATTTTTATATATGAGGTCACTTTCTGTTGATAAACTACTTGGTTCATTTTATTATTTAAAAATGTGATGCGCCAGCAGAGGGCGCTCGCTGCCATATTCTACAGTTGCTGACTCTCTGGCCGGCAGAAGAAGTTGGCTATTCACCGAGTAGCTCCTGTAACCTGCAGTTTACAGGTACGCTGGGTGATTAATGATTATTATCCATACAGCGACTTTTGGTCTAAAGCTGCACGATATATTTTTTCATTAGAGAAAATGCAAACTACTTTTTGCTAATTTCTCTAAGTTGTTTAAGTTTTTACAGTACACATGTAAACATAAATTAACATTTGCATCCACTTGAGGGGGGGAGTGCTGAGTCATCAGGGTGTGGGAGAGGTTTAGGCAACAAAGTTGGACAAAGCACACCCCAATTTGCAACAAGTCAGTGCACAGCAACCCAAAGAACAAAAACTGGCTCCAAATTCTTATCTGACCCATAACAGGATTGGCGATGTTTCATAAATGATGGTTTTTCTCCACTCTTGTGAGTCAGACATTATTTGTGGCCATAATTGCCATAGCAACACTGGAAAGCCCCCTGATCTAAAGGTTATGGATTTCCTGTTGTAGACTCGGCTTCATTACTTTCCTTCAGTCGACAAGAGAAACGCAGGATGGAGCTGAGCGCGGTCTTCCACTGACCCTGTCTGACACATTTATCCCTGGAATAGGGTCCATATTTTTCCTTTCGACATCCACTGCTTCCATAGTCCACCATAGCAGGAAACTGGAGTCAAGAGTTTGTAAATGAATGCTGGTTAACAGTGTTGTCCTGTTTGGAAAGCCTCTGGTTCTGAGCAGGCTGTGGAGAGGCTGTCTGTGTTCAACTGTATGCTTAATAAAAAGAAAGGATTGTTAAAAGCCCATCTGAGGGCTGAGCATAAAAGGGAAAACAGTTTCCCCATTAAAGCTTTTTGTTCGTTATTCATGCTTTATATTTACACAAAGGCTACAGCAGCAGAAGTGTGGTCTTGTAGCCAATTAAAACTTCTGGTATAAATCACTTTATTATGCTTGCATGTAATTTGAAAATATGCAACTTTAGTGTGTTTTCATTAGGATTCAAGGCTGGGAACTAATGTGGCTGTGGAAGCAGGTTGATTTTTGTGCCAACCTGTTTTTGTGCTCATTCGGACAAAGTTTTTAGATTATTAAATTCTCAGTTTACATGATTTGAAATGAGTTGTATTCTAGTAGGGTTCTCATGAGCTACAGGCTAACAGAATCACATATCCTCAGCCGTGCTTTACAGTGGATCTGATTGGCTTTCATCATATCCATTGTTAACCAGCAGAGCGTTTTGTTGCTCAAAAACTTGATTTTAGTTTAATTTCATCCATGTTTGCTGTGGTAGAACTGAACAAGCCTTTCCCCATCATAGCTTCCAAACTACTGCTTGGCATGTAGATGACCTCAAGGCCTTCTGGAAAACCTGGTAGAACCTTTTCCCAGTTATGTTTGTCACAATTTGAGCTGTGTGTCTTACTTTAATTGAACGTTTTCTTGACTTTTCTTGTTTTTTCCAAGTTGTACCAGCCGCTTTTACAATGGAAATAGAATAAAGTACCAAACTGCACCAGTACTCAGGTTACCAGTTAAAAACTTTACTTTTTAAATCTGCTTTTACTTAAATGTAATGTGTGTTTGGCATTCTGCTCATTGAAGAATAAATGGACTCAAATTAAAGTTTTAATTTCTAAGTAGGACATTATGCTACTGCAAAAAAAAAAGAAAAAGATTAATTTGATGTTGGGCTTTAAATAAATTGTTACCAAGAGCTCCGCTAAAAGGTTTGGTGTAGCTGAGACCCATTTTAAAGTGGTAATAAGAAATGGATTTACTTATTACTTTACACTTTTTTTTCCACTGTCATGTTCTAGTAGGCAATTAACTTTTGAGCCTGAAAGCTGAAAAGTTTTTTCTACTGATTTTCTTCTCCAAACCTCTGGGGAAGTGGGAACCCGCCGTTCCCCAACAGATAAACCACCGCAATGAACTTTAACCACTGTGCAGCTTAAAGTTAAGAAAGTGACTAATGTAGTTATTTTTATGTTTATTGTAATCGTTTACAATAAAGATAAGGAACACATAGCCTTGACTGCTGGGAAGCAAATTGTGCAACAATAAGAGAAATTGGTTAAACCTGGAATTTGGCATAAAGAGGTAAACAATGAATCCAAATGGTTTCATTGTGAAGCAGTTTTCTCATCATGGGGGGTCTACGCAGCTGAATGTTTTCCTTGTTGTTAGAGCAACGCTGCTGGTATTCACCAGTTCCCTTTAACAATAATGTTTTTTCCATTTACTGTACATCGCTCAGCTGTTTCATGACTATTCCATGAAAAGCTTGGGTTCAATTCAAGTTTACAGCAAGCCTCTTGCACAATGTCACAAGAGCTGTGAAATGAATGTTGAGAACGGGATACATCCCCTGCCAGCAGCAGCGGTCCTTAATACAAATTACAGCTGCTTTTGTGTGTTTGTATGGAAAACTGGAGCCCTGTTGGGGGTATATCCCATTCTCTTGGTTGTTGAGTGCTAAAACAGCCTTCAGACCCCCAGTGGGACTGAGTAAGGTAAAATACCCATATACAATGTTGCTGCTATTTTATACCAGTTTGTTCCCATTTTGTTCCTTCCTGCTTCAAATCACTGCGTATCAGAACATAAACAAAAAATCCATATAGCTGTGGCTGGACAATAAATCAGAAACAACATTAATCGTGATAGACACCTGATCAATACCAATAGATAATACATCTGATCAAATGTTTAATCGTTGAACTCTGATCAAAGAAAAGGCTTTAGCTACTCAACCTCTCACAGCCGCCTAAGGAAACTAACTCACTCACTCAGTCTTTGGTTGCTTAGCAACGACCCATTGCGCAACTTGCGCAGCAGCAGTTTCAGGTTTTGCCACTGTGCCTCATAACTGCTTAAAAAAAAAAAAAAAAAAAAAAACAATGATCTGGAGTGAGAACTGTGGGTTAAACAGGAAAGGTCACCCCATCGGTTTGGAATATTTCCACACGCTCAGCCAGATTCACTTCCATGTATTTCTGAAAAATGTCAGACCTCAGCGCACACCATTTTTATCTCATCGCTGTTATTACTGTGAGTGATGTACAGATATGAATCGCGGGACTATCGGAGACGACAGATAGCCCTCTCATACGCTTCAAACGGTTTTCCGATACGTATCACGGTTTCCGAATGGGAAGGAGTTGTTCGGACTGACTGGGTTAAACTGACTGGGTGTCTCACAAAGATAGAATTCTTTCTCCACCTTTCTGTCTCACCCACATGACAGCAAGCAGAGGATCGATTACCATAGCAACGGAACACACCAGGGTCGAGCAGCTGATTAGGACTACAAAAACGCATCACTGTAGTTTTTACTATGGCAGAACTCAGAGGAAAAAGCTGGCCTTTAGAAGTTCTTGTGTTTGGGCATTTTATAACTTACTTTAACCAACCATTGTTACACATAGAATTAGTGTGGAAATTTTAAATTAAGCTTAAAAAAATTTTAAAAATAAAAGCCTTGACAAATTTTTCCATCAAGTAATTGCTCTTTAAAAAAAACTCATCGTAAAGGAAGATGTTTGGGAATTAACTGGTGATCATCAAGTTGTATTTTCCAAGCTAGATATGAGTTTATACATATAAAGTTTCTCACAAAAAATGGAATCACTTGGTGACAAGAAAACTGAATGAAGATGAGCATGAACTGAAACTTTTGGAAGCCCGTTTCCTCCACTCTGTATCAAATTATTATTAAAATGAGATACTATCTCAGATAGTATCTCATCATAATGAGATACCCCTCTTGTTATTTATATTATTATAATGAGATACCCCTCTAATTATTTATAATATTATAATGAGATACTATCTCATTATAATATATAATTATCTCATTAAAAAAATAATGAGATAGTATCTCATTATAATAAGTTTATTATCATTATAATAAAATTACTATATTTTATTATTATAATTTTATATAATTATAATAATTATTATTATATTATGAGATATAATATCTCATAATATAATATGAGATACTAATAATAATTAGTATCTCATAATTATTATCTCATTAATAATAATGATAATAATAATGGGAATAATGACAGGGTATCTCATTATTATGAGATAGCATCGCATTATAATGACATAATATACATAATGAGATACTATCTCATTATAATATATAATTATCTCATAATATTAGATAGTATCTATAATGAGATACTATCTAATATTCTGATAAACTGAATGAATGAGGAAAATGGGAAAACTGACCAGGCTGAAGAGATTTATGAAATATAAACATATTATTTAATATCTTATATGTTGATTTTAAGTATTTCTCTTTACTATTCTTGTATATTTATTATTGTGTTTCTCACATCATGTTTTCTGCTCTTCTTCTATCCAGGTGTCTCTGCCTGATCATGTGGCTGGAGGCTCTTCAGACCCAGGATGGTTTTCAGGTCCAGAGATAAAGAGATGAGCTCATGTTGATGGACTTCCTGACAAGAGGTCACTCGTCTCAAACACACACAATGTCCTTACATATCAACTACATAACTTTAGACACACCTCATGTATTTATGGACCCACAGTGTCACTGAAACAACCTGAAATTGACAAACGTGATAAATGAAGATTTACTGAAAATTAACCAATAAAAACATCAGACATTACTTTGAATTGAGGTTCAACAGAATAAGAAAATGACAGAGCAAGATGACTACAATTACACAGATTATTCTGAAACTTAAGGTCCAATCCTCCCTGGCTGGAGGAAAATTAATGACAAATTCAAGAGAACTATGATATGAATGATTACTAAAAGTCCAGAACAACCAAGTCCATGAAGTAAAGGTGAACTACAAGGTCAAGGTCATGTGAGATGACCAAGGAAGAAAGCAAATCATTAAAAAGTGAGGCTGGTAGACAAAATGTCCATCAGCTCTATGGTCACAGACACAAAAACACTAATAAGTTTTAACTACCATCATTTTAATTGAGCCACAATCTAAATCAGTTTGTCAGGAAATAATTGTTTACTATTTTTGTCAGTTTCAAGCTACTTCAGTTACCACTGTGGACTGTTCGTTCATTAACAGAAGGTACCAGTTATTCATGTATGCAAGCTTACAAACTATGTACACAATTTGCCCCCATATTTACAGTTTTAGTTTTCTATGACTTTTATTTTATTATTATTATTATTAATAGTAATATTACTACATTGTGGAGAGACACGCTCCTGCTTTTATATTTGCCTTCAATGTTTAAATGTTAATAAATATGTTAACTGTCCCAGTTTCTCCATTTTATTTGGATAAATTTTCTTTTACTTTATCACCAAGTGAGAAATGTCCCCACATTTAGTCTTGGAAATCTGGTCAATTTACGTTAATGCGGCTCGCACCGCTGTGTGTCCCCCCCCACAAAAATGGTACCAAAACGTGCAGCTTGATTTGGTGAAGGGAGATATTACATTTATTGGGATTTGGAGTTACGATTTCCAACTACCGAAACGCAGAGTATAAATGCCACCAACTGCCGCTCCATTAGAGCTACAAATGAAGTGGATTTTTGACCCTAAATAAATTTTTAAATCACCGTCACGCCCACAAATATCGCCCTATCGGTATCAAACTTTCATGACATGATATGTATGCCTGCTCCGGTAAAATGTTTTCGAAATTTACCTTAAGGCGCCTGGTGCCAGCGGCCCCCAAAATGTCTCCCTCTACTGCCACCAGCGTCCCCCCAAGGCTCCTGGAGCCAGCGGCCCCCAAAATGTCTCCCTCTACTGCCGCCAGCGTCCCCCCAAGGCTCCTGGAGCCAGCGGCCCCCAAAATGTCTCCCTCTACTGCCGCCATATCCCAAATAGCCCCTTCAGAATTTAAAATATCCACGCGGGCACCCAGTATCGCAATGTTCCCGAATTATATAAATTCACAAACGCATTACAAATTCTTCTCAGGACCGTTGGCCTCTCTTCCAGATTTTCTTCATTGCCATCTTCTTGATTTTGAAGTGGAGTCTCCTCTTTTGGTGGGACAGCTTCCGACTTCTCCTTGTCACTAATCATTTGAATTTCATCCCTCAAAGAAAATATTAGCTGTTGGAGCTCATAATTTTCTTCTTTGAGGGCCTCCACTTCTCCGCACTTCTCTGTGTAAGCGTCCTCGGCGTTCTCCTTTGTTGTCCTATGTGTCCGATTGAGGAGCACATAGGACTGGGCCATGGCATCATAATCGCTGCTTAATTTTTGAATTTTTGATTTTTCCCTCACTAAATCATAATTTAGTCTCCAGGCCAGTTTTTTGTAATGTTTAATTTTTGTTACCAGGAGCTTGTTTCTGATTTGAACGCTCCTGGCATTATTGTTACTATTTTTTTTGAAGCGCTCAATCCTTTCCCTCAAATGTTCATTATCTCTTTGGAGTTTCTGGTTCTGTTCCTTGATCATCTGTCGGCTGCTCCTTAACTTTTCAATTCTCGCAAGTAAAAAATCACTTTCAAGCATTGCGGTGGGTTGAACTTCTGCGGTAAGTAAATCTTTCTCTGCCATTGTTGATTCTTTTGGACCTGAAGCTGCAAATGAATCTCTCTGAGGAATCTGAGAATATAGAGACAGTCACCAGTGATGTCATAGACAGGATGAGTGACATCACAGTTTCACATCAGAGCCACAAGACGTCTGTTGCATGAGGGGGAATTAAATAAATAAATAATAAATGTTTCACTCTGTTGTCACTGTGTGACAACAGAGTGAAACATTTATTATGCCTCAAGAAAAACCAAAAGAGATAAATGCAGATAAATAGTATTCAAGAAAAAGAAAAAGCCAATGGGCTTCAGTTCCCAACATTCGAAGCAGAATAGATTTAAATTGTTTTAATAGCTGTTTTCTGTCAGAGTCTTTGACAGTCCGGATATAAAACTTCATTGTAAAATGCAGCAAGGCAATGCTTTCCCAACCTGGAACAATGAATGTGATATTCATCGTGACAATAAAGGATTTATGAGAATCTGAATTGTTCAGCCTGCTTTTAGTGAGGCCAAGTAAGACATCTTCCCGTAACAGCATACATTTTGCTTCTATGTTGTGAATAAAGTCACACACATTCTGCCAAAAAGCATTAAAGGGACAGTGCCAAAACAATGAACAACAATTTAAGGACATGAATCACATAACGTACAATTTACATCAAATTATTTCTTGAAAATAGGGTTCTCATAAAAGGATTAGTGCAAACATCTGCAATAGCTTTTTATTTTAAACGGGTTGTATTCCGCTGCAATGATATGAGCTTGAATTATCTTTTTCTGTCAGGTTAGGGCACAGTCTTGCACAGCAAGACGGTGCATTAACATTAGCACAAACATTACCATTTCACTGTTCTCGACTAGTGCTCACATTAGCATTTTGGCTAATTTTAGCTTATACTCTACTTTTAACATACTGAATGGTGCAAGTCCATGTTAATTAACATGCTTGTGACTTTCCACCTACTATTGATTACACTGCAGCTTTCTTGAGCATCGATGCTAATGTTTAGCATCAGAACGCTGGGTCCAAACCGACGGGCACACTTTGGCAGGCCCTGGTTAAATTTCTTCAGGAATTTTCTAGTTTAAATTGTTCTCATGAAATGCAACCCATTGTGATCAAATCCAAACACCTGCAAGCGACTTCCTGTTGATGGGAAATAATGATCAAAGTTGCAAAACTACAGTTCCTTACAGTAGATCACAGATTTCATGTTTTGTCAAAAATGTCAACCTTGCCGTATGCATAAAGGTGATGAAATATGTTGTGACAGATGTTGGCGTTTCGTACCCCAAAGCAAAGCCCGGCTACTAGCTGAACCAAAGTGAAGGTACAAAATGAAAGAGAGGCAAAAAAACCCCCAAATCATTTCCATTACTGGGTATAAACCCAGTTTCTTCCACAATCATTCAAGTAATAGACGTCTGATTAATAGTACCTTGAATCCACTAATTAAGTGACAAGAGAACAAGATTCCCAGTGAAACTACCAGGTAACCAGAATTCACTTTACACAACAGAAGGAGGCCAACATGTCTAATATCACATTGTTGACAAATTTAATTTCAGTCAGAACTGGCTCTCAAATGGGAATCCTTTTCTGGATTAGCAGTTTTTGACGTTTACCTGCTCCAAAAAGCATAAGGTTGAAATAAGTTGTTTATTTTTTCTTTGTTTGTTCCATAAAAATCCATCCAGTCTCCCTGGCTCCCGGTATGACTGTATTGTTCTCATTGTCGCCATAGCAGCACTCCACGGGAAAGAGCTCCCTCATTGTGCCAGCTGTGGGGAGACTGTGTCACCTACTCTATATGCCATTGTTCTTACACTACTCCTACAGCGGCGCTCATGATTCCTGCTTGCTAAAGGACATGAAAAAGGAAAACATTTAAACAGAAGAATGAATTATGTGAAAAATGCGACCAGGAGAAGCTCCCGGTGGGGTGTTTATGTCAGAACTGACTCACATTGCAATATTTAGTCATAAAACCGCAGCATCAGGTGCTTAAGTCTTTTTATGTATTTGTTTTTTTGTGTGTGTTTCTGTATATTAGGCTATGTACATTTAGTTTAAATATTAAGGGGAAGGAATTATTTAAAATAGGCTTTATTGAGGTATATTTCACACGTTTCAGCGACTCTTCCTCTCACAAAGCCCCGCCTACTTACACAAAACTCCGCCCCTTTTAATCAATTCATAAACGCTCATGTATTTGACTTAACTTCAATTACTAACAAATTACATTTTAATGTTCTCTAAAGTTACAAGAAACTGGTTCACACTTTATTTACTTTCAAAGGAAAGTTCGTTTCAAGTTGAACGTGTGGATCATCCATGTAAAGTTTGTTTATAGTGGACCCAATTAAGTCTCGCATAACTACTTCGATAAATTGTTGACGTTAGCATGCAAGCATCAGATGAATGTGAGAAGAAAGTACTGCAGTGCAGATGTTTTAGTCTCTGGTTGCTCTGTAAAGTGGCTTTTACTTTTAGCCTTTGGTTTATTTTCCCATCTGAACTATCTTGCTCATGCTTGTGCCTCTCTTGCTGCTCATTAGGCTGCTGTGGATGAAATGACACAGCAGTAGTCATGGCAAGCCATTGATCAAAAGAGATGAGTCCACTTATTTTTCATGAAACTTGTGAAATGTGTGTTGTTTGCATTCAACAACATGGACATTTAGGTTGTGTTGGACACTAATGTAGAATCCAGAGGTCCAGCTGGAAGTACTCGACCCTGACAATAAAAGTCTCTCCTGTCTAAAAATAAAGCTCCTTGTAACTCTCAGGAACATTAATATTTGAATGTGTTAGCAAATGTAACATACCATTATCGAACATATGAAACCATATTGCTCATGCAGCAATTGGCATTTATTTATACATGCCAAAGGCAGAATTTGCCAATTAATTTGGGTTTTCATCCCGATTTGGTCGTCTTGCTGACTCATGTCCCTGCGGACTTATGAATGACTTTTCTTTCCCACAGACTGGCTTCTCTATGTCCTGGCAGAAACTTGTGCCTTTTTGGGGAAAACTCAAACCACTGCCATAAACTTGGTTCATTATTGTTCATAAAATTAAAATAAATGGCAGCTATATTTTAAGCTATGTCACTTTTTTTTTAACATCAGGTTTTAATATGCTGAATTATCCTTTAAGAAGAGGGTAATTATATACTAACTACTAGGAAATTAAAGGTGTAAAAGCATAGCAGGGCATGAGGAAAAATTTAATTTATTATGCAAAATTCACATTTTCCACGTCTTTGTACTTCCATTTGGGTTTCTACTGCTTCCAGAAACAACCCAGCCACTTAAAAAAACACACAGCTGGTTTTTGGCAATGAGTTAATGCTTTTTTTTTTTGACTGGAAAATGACTTGTTTCAAAAACCTCATCACAAATCTCAACGCCCTGCCTCGTTGCCTAGCAACACCCTCACAGCCCATCCCATTAGTGAGCAACCCAAGCTTATTTTAAGTGTACTAAGGCGTTTGCACTGGAAACTAGACCAAAAATACTGTTTGTCTTTCTGCAAAGATGCTTGGTCTGCTATATATGCTGTACAAAGGCTGCTGGAAAAGTGAACAACGAAAGCGTTTTGTTGTTCACTTACCATCCAGAAACCACTTGCTGCATTCTTGTTGGCTGTGCAGGAGGCTCCACTGCTGCTTTTCAAAGATGGAGGGTTGTATAATTTCGCATCTGTTGCAGCCATTTTCATATGCAATTGTAAATGTTGTGTCAGGGGTGTCGCCAGCAGAAGCTTGTTTGGATTTAGTGACAAGACCTCCGAAAGCAGCTCATTCTGAAAGGAAATCAAAACAGGCAGAACTGAGCAGACTAAAGTCTCATTACCGAATGATTTTGTACAAAAAAAATTACATCTTTGTATATGGCACAGTCCTAATCTGTTCAAAAAAGCATAATGCGTCACCTTTAACAGATTTATTAAAATTCAGAAACCAGTTTCCCATTGGCTGAGGGATACATGAGGAATAGGTTGGGGGATGAGTGAGAGTTACTAGTACGATGTATGTTGCAAGGCGAGATTCAAAGGATGATTTTCCTGCCTCCACAGGACAGTCAGAATCCATGGAGGAGTGAAGAAGAGTCCACCTGCATTTGAAGGAAATCTCAATTATTAAGAAACAAAAGTAGTGTGCTGCGTATTTTCTACTCCACTAGTAGTTTCGGATCACAATGTTGCTTCGACCTTGCATAACTTGAGCATTATGTAATTTAATGTAAGGGAAAACGCTAATTAGCTACTTATTCTGGCTTCCTCTTTATGTGTCCAGTTGTATAGCCAAACATCTTCAGCTGTCACTAATTAGCAGTCAGCCTGCAATGACTCTGATTTGTGTTGCACTATAATTTGCACATTTCCTGTGGCAAATGGAACATAATCATCAGCAATGCGTCACATTCACAGAAATTCACTTCTCACCCTGTTATTAATGTCTTGCTGATTCACCGCTTTCTTTCTTGCTTGCTTGCTTTTTATTTCCACAGAAATGTGAATTCAAGGACACAACTTGTTCACCTCAAGTTAGCTGATGGTTTTCCAGAAGTACTTTGCTGTTACCTTGGAGATAATCCAGCTCTGCTGTTTGCTTTAGCCTGCAGACACACATGGATCCAATCACAAATACAAAGTTGTGGACAAAAACACTCTAATCCCTGTGGGAAAGGTATTACAGGGTTGTTGTTTTTTCTTTTTTGGTTGTTTTTTCTAAGAAGACGGGGGGCAGTTATTACCTGTAAGCAATATTCTTAAAATTTATTCCAAAGATAAAGCTTTTTTATGTTCCTTTAACAAAAGGGAATTATCAGAGAGGTGAATCTAATGTGCATAAACAGCCAAAAATTATTTTATTATTCGTTTAATAATAATAATAATAATACTGTAGTGTTTTCATTTTGTGCAATGTTCTAAAAATATTCCAAACAAAGAGAACAAAAGTTCACAGCCCATTAAAGAGGAATATGCTTCCCTTGGACATCAAACAGATTAAAGACGGATAAGTAGCGATCTTGACCAAGTTACGCCCAAATTCCTATAAACTGTCTGGATTGCAGCCAGATGCCTCATTAACATCGTCTCCAAAGGCTTCCAGATTTATAAACAGTTTTTTCCTCTCACTTTGCCGGCTTCTTCTACTCTACGCACACTGTGATTAATTTGAAGGTTACGTTTTTAAGCAGGGATCTTGGGACACAAAGGTGGATGCATAACAGAAAAAGTGATCCAGTTCTGGGGATTTGTATTCTTTTACTATTTAAGCAAAATGAGCTAAATTTATTGAGTTTCATTTTAAACCCTTATTTATGCAGGCTAACTATGCAGAAGGGGGAAAAAAAAAACGTCCAAATTGAAATACACCTGGATCATATTGTTTGTCTATTTTATAACAGCTTTTTATTGTCACATCTCAGATTCCATGAATAAATATTGATGAAAATTATAAATAAAACAATGCAAATTTTCATTTAAAAAAAATATTGAACTTTTACATAATCAAGGTTTTTGAAACGATCACTGTTGTGAGACAAATCTGTGAAAAAATGGAGCTTCTCCCATTGCTAACTTGAAACAACCAATCAGGTCCTAGAGATGTGAATGCTCATGCTAGTTAGCATAGCCACCAATGACTAAATAAAAGGTTTTCCTGTGTTAATAAGTTGTTTCTCTGCCAGTAGCACATATATCAACATGATTGACAGCACTAAGACCCTCCTCTTGGAGGAGCTGAGCATTTGTTTAGACAGCAATGGGATCTCAGGGAGGAGATTGATCTTGTCACAGATTAAATGTCTCATAGCGAATTGGTACAACAGGCTAACAGTTTTAACAAATGTGTAAAAAACAATTTTTTCAATAAAAGATTAATAGTCTTGATATTCTGTTCACTTGTGGTCCTGTTGGACTTTTCCCAGTTGCGTCTGTTACCTCAAGTCTGATCTTATAAAATCTAGCATTTCTCAATCATTGAACTTGGATATCTTCTGAATTTTCCGTGTAGTAGCGACGGTTTTTTGCAGTTAAGTTTAGCTTTGTTTTAATGGACTGTAAGCTCTCGAGTTGACCCGTCTAATGGAAGTGAATGTCAACACTGAGATAGCAGATAGTATTTGTTATTCCTTTAAAAGAACAAGAAGGTAATTGTTATAGGAATTTAAGGTGAATTTGATCAATTTCAGCGGCGGGGAATCCAAGTGTCGCCTGTTTTCAACACTTTTAGTTGTGTTGACTTTCCACCCACACTTAAATGGATGGGACATCTGTCCCTTCCCACTCTGTCCTTATCGACTGCAGAGCCGGCTTTTCCTGCCGCTCGCTTCCCCACAGAGGTGGGCTGGAAAGATTCTGCAGGAAAAACAGGGAACCATAATGTACAGGCTGATAACGAGACAGAGCTCATTAATCATCTTTTATTTAGTAAAGCAAGTCTTAATGTCAAGTGAAACCAGCTGCCACGGATTTCTTTGAAGCTCACATCTGAATGTAAAACAAGTGATAAGGCTTTTTTTTTTCTCTGCTTATTTATGGATAAACATCTGCTTATCTGCAACAAAACATTGAGGCCTTTGATAATCTGCTTAGAAACGCTGTCCTCTTATGGTTTTAGGGATTCTCACAATAGCATTTCTATCAAAGGACTGAAATTTGCTTTAAAAGAAGGATCAAAAAACAAAAACAGTCTGTAGCACAATGTCCAAATAATTTACTGTTAGTAAAACCTGCAGCTAAAATGGAGACATATTGAAATCAATGATCAATGTCGTCATATTCTGGGGTTATTATTGGCCTTTATAACATTTCCACGTTTTTAACAACTAAGTGAAAAGTTTAAAATAGATGGATACATGGGGATTCCCTTCACATCCTGCTGAGTCACACACATTTACAGGATGGGGATTATTTTCGTTCATGACGAAGCAGTTTGCCACAACCAGATGGTGAGAAAACAATGGATGGGTTGGAGGTGAAGCCAAAGATTTCCTCTGTTGTCGCATGCCATTGAAGTTTATTATTTCCGAGTTGGGCTATTTTTCCTGAATTTTCAACTTTGTTCTCCGATTTTTTTTTCACTCTTTCTAATCTCAAGACTCCTTTTAAATGGACAGTTGGAAGCTTTAAAGTTGATTCTCAGATACTCAGTTCTTTTCTTGGCCTTTCTTTAAAAATGTGTGCACAACTTTGCTGATACACAATTCCTCGAGTGCGGATATTCGAATTTCGATCGAAATAAAAGTAATTAAAATCACACGTGAATAAATTTGTTCAGGTGAAAAGTCATCATCCTCATACCACTTTCTGTCTTCTTTGTCATTTTTACCAGTAGTAATGTCCAGTTGTTGATCTCATGACTGAAAAGTTTCAATACGGCCAAAAAACAGCCTATTTCTACTCGTGATATTTTACATATCTAATTTTTTTGCAGTGTTTCCATTAGGCAAATCTATTTTTGAAACCTTAAATTTTAAGGTTTATGGAAATCAAATGCTGTCCTTTGCATCTCTATGTGGATGGATGACCATCTGAAACAAGCAAATTGATGTTTTTGTACATCAACTTTATCACAATTTTTCAAGCTTATCATAAAACCAGTGGGCTTGGGAATAAAGTCTGGAAACGGTTAATAGTTTTAATGTTAAATATCTACAACTTTACACTCTGTTCTCCAAAATTAGATTCATGCCTCTGAGATTACAAGGATGGAGACTTTTGTACAGTTCAAAGGAATGCTCTGCATCTGGAGAAGCTCAAGGCTTTTGTGAGACAGTTGGCACCAGCAGCACCCCGCTTATCTCTATCTGCACAGATTTATTAGGTCTGCGAGGCTCGGATTCTTGTCGCCAAAAGTCGGTCCTACGCAGCTTTTTTGTCTGTAACGGCAAAAAAAAAGAAAAAGGGATGAAGGATGTAAAATGGAGATTAATCATTGCTGCTTTGATGAATTAAAAACCTATCTTTGTTTTTGCTTTTGGAAAGATTAACATTGTTTTTATGAAATTTAGAGTCACTTTTTGACCTAATTTAGTAAAATTTTCCTTCATTTTTATGTTTAATCCAATACTTTTTGTAGTTGGTCTTTATTCCCCTCCTGTATGATGTATAACTTCTGGCTCCATTGCTCTGATTGTAGAGTTTTAAACTTTACAATTTTTTAAACATTTACTGCAGACTTATTGGGTCAATTTGTCAACTAATGGTTTAATAAACCACAAATGAAATTCTCAATTTGCTGCTAAGATATTAGTATTTCAACTTACAATCTTGAGAGATGTGAAGGGACTGGCATCTACAAATGAAACTCTTGCATACTTTATGAACTCGGCAATGAGATTTTAAGCTCAACAGAGTGGATAAAAGTCTCAAAGGAGTGGATTTAGTCTTTTCTTGAAATATTAATAATAGTAGTGGTTGCAGAGTAGTCCTGAAGGGCAGTGGATCATTCACTGGGGAGGCAGTAATCTCACCAACAAATGAGCAAAATGCGGCCAAGGTGGGAGACAAACTCGCAATAAGAAACGTTTGAGGCTATGAGGGTAAACATTGATGCAAATCTACCTGCTGCCAGCTTTAATCATTCACTTGATCATTTTCTTTACTTTGAAAGAACATCGCTTTCTGGTTTTCTGCTTGGCCTTTAATTATTTTCTCTATTTTCCCCCCCAATGTTGAAACACAGTCATGCATTGGCTACTGCTCTGCAAAATCTCCTTTTGATTTAGATCTAACTTATAAGGAGCTGATCTTTGGCAGTGGTATTGATCAATAATTCTGCAGTCTAAATGTCTTGAAGTTTTTATTTGGACTTGTGCTGCTTCTTTACTAATTTCTAGGCCAGAACTTGAACTGCATAACCATGAATGAAGAAGCCTTTAGTTTGTTGAGCCGTTTATCTCAATGGCTGTTGACCTAAATAGCAATTTAACTAACCTTTGACATGAGCAGCTATTAATCAAATTAGCAGGTAACTTGAGTACACTGCAGCAAGGGTTACCTTTGAATTGAGGATCATTTGGGTTGAGTAGTCATTAGCTTAAGTAGCTAATGGCTTCACTAGCCTTCAGAGTAGCTATTAGAAGTAGCTTTTGTCCAAAGTAGACTTGAAATTGAATAACCTTCAGAAATGAGGTCCAAAGAGAGAAAATAATTGAATTAAAATCAGGAGCAAAACAAATAAGCATAAAACTATTTTTTATGCAAACAAATCTGCAAAAGAAAATTAAATTAAATGGAAGGCTTTTCAGTTTTAGTCCAACCAAAAAAAAACAACAAAAAAGTAAAAAAATTAGCCCACAATGCTGCACAAACTTCAACAACAAGGAAATTTAAAGTGCTTTACACTATAAAGTAACTAATTGTGAAACAATCTAACATTTGACAAGCATCATCATCGAAATCATCAAGCAAATAAACATGAAATAAATCAACCAATGCTCCACCTTCTACCGAACAAACTCTAAACAACTTGATTTAAAGGTCAAATCTTGAATTGTAAAAGCAAATTTGGGTGTGAACTCCACAGTAAAAATCTAATAAACAATTTCAAAAGTCTTGTTTTCATCAGATGAAAACACATTTTTTTAAAGTGGAGCCATTATAATATTGATGCAGCTGATGGAGCGAATTAGTCGGGTCACAGATTGAGTACAGTAAAGTTATAGCTTCTGCTGTGACCCAGACTTTCCACCACTCTAACAATAACAGACTCATTAATCTCCTATATCCCATCTTATCTCTCCCAACAGAGGCTGGATGCTCATGGCACAGTGACCACATCCTGTTGTATCTGTGTGCGTGTGTGTGTGTGTGTGTGTGTGTGAGAAGCGGGGAAAAATGGCGGCATTCTGTCCTACTTCGCTCTATTCATCTTCATTAGGCTGGAATTATATCATCAGTCTGTGTTATCTTTAAATTGAGACAGTGATTTAATCCATCTTTTTCTCATGACTACTGTGTGTTTATGCTGATGATGAAGATACTGATGAGTAAAAATCCACATCTATTATATACAAAAGTCATCGGATGATTTGTCACCACAGCTTAAACTGTTTAACCAAATATCTCCTGGGATTGGAAAACGACCAGAAATTTAGCTTTGAAGCAACATCTCGATTACACACTTATGTTGCTGCAATAAGTTCCCAAAATGAGCCAGGAGACATAAGTATCAATTACAGACTGGCCACATTTTTCAATGAACAGAACAGATGTATCAAAGTTACAGTGATAAATGCTTATAAATGACAGAATCAAGAAAAGGAAAAAAGGAAAATTGTTATCTTTTGTGACTTGTATGACAGGTTTTTCTTTGATTCGGAGGTTGGTTTCCTGATTGCAGGATTAATTAGGAGCATGATAGGACTCTTCATAATGTCAGAAAATAAGAAACTGTTGTGCAGTTTGTCAGATATTTTTGAAAAGTTCTTTAAGAATCCGTCATATCTTTGGATTTTACTTTATAGGTGTTATAACTTTTAATACATGTGCTTGCGTTTTCATTTTGAAAGCAGGATTTTGTGTCTTGTTTTGAGAAGACAAAACATTTCAAATATTTACCTTTCTATACATATATGTAATTTAAAAACTGTCACATGAAGAGCCTGAAAACAGATGTTTTTTAAATTTAAATATCCACATTTATGCTAAAAGTAAATTCCATGATCTCCTATTTCTCTGCAGGAGAAATAGGAGGAATCCCGTCGGCCGTCATTAAGGAGTATAATCATAAATTTGCAGAGCAGATGCTCCAGTTAAAGACCACAAACTTTCACGTCTGCAGGTGGAAACAAATAAATTCAAGCAGAGCCAGCCGTGAACCCAACCTTTGCACCAGTTAACATCTGCTCAGTCCTTACTGGGAGCAGGGCAGGAAGAAATAGTAAAACAAGACGCAGAACTCATTGATTGTTCTTTTTTTATGAGTCTGTGTAGAAACGCTGTTCAGTAAGTGGGCCCATGTGTGTTTGATGGTGAAACACCAGCAACCACAGGCATGCCGTTTGATTACAGGAGACAACAAGCAATGTGGCTTCCTGTGGGAAGTGGGAGGTGCGTGGCGTCTCGGTCCATATTTATTCCAGGAGTCTCCTCTTGTCACAACTTTACAGATAATCTCCCAAAACAAGGAATGTAAGGTGTGATGGAAGTGAAGAGGCCAGTCGCTGAGCACTCTGCCAGCATGAAGGCGTACATCCTCTCATCTTCTGACGAAACGCCCACTGAACCCCAATCCTTAAACGCCGAGTTGTAATGGAAACAGATTTACATAACGCCTGGCAGAACTGCAATGTCTGGCAAAAACATAGCACGGATTGATTCTGGTTTACTGGAAAAAGTCTACCCAGTTGAAGACAAACTCTGACAAGAAAGAGCCCAGTTGAAGACAAATTAGTCTGAGAAATGGCTCAAACAAAAAAGGTACTGAAAGACTGATGTTTGTTTTCCACTGAGGTAAAATCCTGACATTAGATGCACGAGAAAATCACGAACCATACAGGATTATGAAGCCGTGGGAAACAGAAAGTACATGGAGATGTTGTAAATTTAGTCACTAATTATTTACACTATGACCTAAACTCAGGTGTACAAATTTTAAACTGCACTCTTAAGATGTTGCTTCAGGTCATTGGGATTTGCAGACATGTTCTGCTTTCTTAAAGTCACAGTACTGCATTTTAACAAGGTTGTGGGTTGGATTTTGATCATTTTAACTCCTGGATTCTTTACTTTTTTAGCTTTTCTCATTCTTTTTGCCGGCCTTTCTGTCTTTTATTCTTTCTGTCAGATTTGGAAAGACGTTTGGCCTCTTGTTAGACTCCTGAAAACTTTGATATATTGTGGCGTTTATACTCAATTCAATAACTGCAAATCGCCCAGGCCTTGTGAATATTAAACCAACCTACATCATGATCCTTCCAACATTTTTCTTCACATTCTGAAATGTTTTTTGCTGATATGCTGTTGGTTTTTTTCAGACATATTGCTGTAATTATTGCCTAAAATGTTATTTCCATAAGAATATTAATCTAGAAGGTTTGACATTGATTTAACTTTGCACACTTGAGTCTGACTGTCACACCCATTTCAGAGAAAGGAGGTTTTCTTCTGGCCATCTTTCTTTCTCCTCACTTATCCCATAATTAATCTAAACTGTCATTTAATTTTTTTTCACCAGAGTAAAGATGGAAACATCACTGCTGCTTAAAGACAAAATATGGCCGACTCCCAGAGTTTACAGGAATAAAATCAAGATGACCAGTTGAAGGAAAATGTAAAATATTATTATTTATTTATAAGCTGCTGCCAATTTAACATGAGTTTCCTTCTGTTTAAAATCAGGAGAAAGTACTTTTGGGGCACACTCTGCTTCTAATTTATATTTTATTCATTTCAGGCAAAATACTGTAAAACTATCCAATATCGTCCTCTTCTTTTTTTTTCATTATTGTTGAATGACTTTGTTCTTTGTTTTCATGGCATGCCTTTTATTTCCTCACTTTCACTTGGATCCAGACTGCATTCCTTCAAACTACCAAAAAATTAAATCAACCTGTAGAACAGTTCACATTTCTTCTCAAATGCCACGAGATCATTAAGCTTTTTCTTCTGGCATAGTATAGATGTAGAAATTTCACAAGTGGAAAAAAATACTCAACCCATTTATAGAGAAACAATATATCCAAACCAATCTGGCCCAAAATGGAAAATAACTTCATCCCCCCTAAAAGGTTAATAATTAACTACTTTCTATGGAAAGATGGGTTCAGTTCATCAGCCACACTCGGGTCTGATTTGACTGGAAAGGCTTATAAAGTAACTTTGACACAGATTGTGTTCTGAGTAGCAGTGAATATCAGCCCAAAATGGGCTGGAAAACAGTTTAAATTTAACACAAAATATCACCAAGTAGCTTTGGTTTGGTTTCTAGTGCAAATGTCTTGGAAATAAAACAAAACTAACTTAAAAGTAACTTCAGAAACAGTGGAACTAGTACTTTCCATCAATATAAATGAATTATTTACTTCTTATCTTACTGAAAAGTTACTTGTAAGTCGGTTTTCTTACTAAGACATTTGCACTGGAAACTAGACATAAATGCTTGGTAAGATTTTGCTTTTGCAGTAATCAAACACAGGTGCATCATAAATCATAAGCATGTTTTGTTTATGACGAAAATTTATTATTTTTTCACAAGATGTGTCAAATTCTCATCATTTACATCCAGGAAGTGGATGATGAAGAGTTTTAATAAAGAAGAACAAAAACAACTTACAAACTGTATAAATAAAATGACCTTGTCTTTATAAAGGTCGAGGGACTCCATCATTTAACCAATCCAAATCTGATTTTCTGAAATGCTGAAAAGCTTGAAGCAGACTTTTGTTTTGGGAAGAAACGTTTGTGTAATCTTTGTCACATCTTTTCTCCATCAGAGCCCCACACCCCTCTTCACCTGACCGCCAAAGAAGAACTGGAAAAGCCATCGCCTGCACATGTAGCGGTGGCAGTGCGGACTCCAGCAGGGCGGTGGCCCCTCGCTGAACGCTGAGTGACTTTCAATATGCTTTCTCTGCACAGATGTTTGCGGAGCAACATCACCCACCGTTTGTCCTCAGGCGTGTCCCTGCAGAGGATCGAGGATAATGGGTTGCAATGCTCTATTGGCAGTGAGCTTATTGAGGTATTTGCTCAACACAAAGAACAAAGAAGGCATCAGTCAGGATGGTTAGACACACTTTTAGGGGACAAATCCAGCCTATAATTCTCTTTCCGACAGAAGGATCTCTGCACCCAAACTAGGGCTGCGGTTTATTGTTTCTGCCCACTTTCTTCCTTCCTTTCTTGTTTGGACAAGTTCTATAAACAGAAACAAAACACTGTAACATTTACGGTCTTGGCTAATTTGCAATGCACGATTTAGTGCCTTAGTCATATTTGAAAGTGCAAATGCTTTCTAATTGCACACCAATTAAAGGTTTATAATGTCATTCCTCAAAAGCAAAATCCCTATTTTGTCAGAGGCTGGTAATAATTTAAAGAATGATGCAATACAGACACCATGGCTAGCAACCGCTGTTAGTTAGCATAGCAGCCCTCCATTTGGTCAGGTTGCTGTTTTCCTGAAAACCTGGCAAAATAAAAACCGTCCCAGCTGAAAGGCAGTTGTGGACATGTTGAGATAGTCGCAAATTGGATTCTTGATGATAATCCACTTTATTTACCACATTTATTTTACCTTTTGACCAATTTTTGACAGCAGGGTTTAAAATCTGTAATTCTTCCTCGTTTATGATTAGGTTCATTTGACAAAATCTCTTTTGAAGTGTTTAATTCAGCCAGTCAAACAAAACCAACAATCCGTAATTGACCGAATATCTCTAATTCTAAAGATCTTAGATGTTATGAATTGTTATAATGTAATAACAATAGCAAGATGGTAATTACCAAAGAGACCCTGCAAAGGTACTAGTTTCTCTGATTTTACTCTTTGCAGGGATATGTCTGAATAAAATGAACGTTATTCTTGTATTCTATGAAATACTGATATGTCTCTGAAAATCCAAGCAAAATAGAAAATAACAAAAAGGTGCATTGCTTTCAAACATCAAACAAATCAAAGACAACAAGTTCATATTCATTTAGAAAAAGGTTTTAACTCGGGAAGAAATGAATATTTGGTGGAACAAGCAAATATTCATTCACTGCAATGAGATATCTTGTTTTTCCACTGCTCTACATGCATCAGAGAGAAGGTTTGAGTGTCAAAAGCAAATGAGGAGGATTAGCCATGCTTGACAACAACTGGTGGCGTTATTTAGGACATGATGCTGTGAAATATTATCTCTGCTGCCTGGATATTTAGTTGTTGGCGTGTCATGTTGCAACAACACTTAATTTCCAGTCAGGATAAATAAATCAGTTTTGAATTGGACTGAATTGACTGCCATGGCTGAATCCGGCCTGAATGTAATCACAGTTCTACCGCGAGGTAAAGGGTGTTGGTTGGTGCAGGACTGAGCTAACGCCGCCCCATTGTGTCACAGAATCCAGAAATATGCCACAGCAGTCGGAGCGAAGACATGAAGCAATGATCTTCTGCAGATCCTTGACCTTTACTCTTTTTTCTAGCCAACACCTGGGGCTGTTTAGTCAGAGAAGAGTTTTCTATCTCACATCTTCCTCAATGTAGGTGTGGTACAGTTTGAAATAAAAGATGCTTTATGATTGCCTGTCTGTCTGGAAAGATGTGAAGCAAACATTAAAAAAATCTCCTTTACATCAGATTGTGCATTCTCAATTGAACCACTGTTATAGGACGGCTGTGCGTCGAGCAGAGCAGCGGATGTTGCAGATGATTTGCATCATTTCACTCACTTTATGGTCACTTAGTGTAATTTTGCACTGATTACATCCTTGTGGTCATTTAAAGATCCAATTTTTGGTTGGCGTGCTCATTTTTCTCATTTTTAAGGTCAGGATACACCTCTTCTTGGTTGTCAGACGTAATTTGTACAGCTTTCTGTGGTTATTTACATCTGATGCTTGTTGTGCTTTTGGCTGCATCCTGGTCCCTGTCGAATCGCTGCTCATTTAGCTTTATTCTGTATTTAATTGTGCCTCTGTGGTCTCCATGACATTGGATTACGTCGCTGAGTTTTATGTCATCACAAAAGTGAATCGGGTTAACTTGAGAAAATTTCAACTGATCATAAAAACGAATTTAAAAATGATTGCTTTAATGGAAAGCGCAGTCCAAACTGTCTTTAAATTTGTTACAGGAGTGGTTTCTAAATATTGGCAGATATCAGCTTTGATATCTTTGTTGATGACATCTGAGAATTCAGTTACTGTAAGTGAATAAAATTCCTAATCTTCCTCTTTACACCTAAAATATTGATGTCATATTTCTCACTGTAATCTTCAGTTGGTTATTATATTCCCATGCAATTAAGATGAAAATCTAATCTAACAGTTTACCATAAACTGCATTTTGAACATGCATTCTGTCATTTTGCAGCTCATTTGTTACTGCTACTCCCATCATAGTAATGTTTTTTTTTTTTTTAAATGCTTATTATGTTGTTAGACTTGAGATTTGAATCTGGTCCAAACAAATCAATGCTTCATGCATGCTCTGAACTAACAGGCCATGAAAAACTGAGTGAAAATCTTGACCTTGCTTCCCATAAAGCTAAGTGGTCCATCTGGAAAAGCTTTTTGATTCCGAAGAATCGGATTCACCAGCAGCTAAGGCGTCAGCTGTCGGCGGTCCGACTGGAAGAACTGGAGTGAGTGATGGAAGTTGAGTTTTTATGATCCGGTGGTTTTTGTCAGGGCAGGAAACTATTGTCCAGTCAGATGTTAATACCAGACGGTTGAACAAAACTTATACCAGAACTCCCACTCTCGTGAAATAGAAGTTCCCTAATGGCAATTCCTCACCGAGACAGAGAATCGCTTTGTGATTCATATTTCTTTTTCTGCAGCTCGTGGCAAATGATGGATTCAGGATGTTTTTCAACAAAGATGGAAGTTTGAGCCAACAAGTCTTTATATGTAGATTATATTGAACATGTGAGAACAGGCTGTGTTATTTACCAAACACCTGACTTCGTTTTGAAATATATCAGATGTTTATGACTGAAGCTCTGACTTTATTTTGTGAATGAGCAGCAGGTATGAGAAGGTCAACACCTGTGGACACCCAAATGGAGTAATACATTATAAGGATGCGACGTATTCTTCCATTTTTGTTGGTGGAAAAATGTGTAGCGCTGCTGATTTGTGAGCTTTCAAACTTTATGTGTCCCTTGTCCTAAGGTGTGGTCCGTACTTTTTCAAATGGCCAGAATTTCAAACATTGAAACTCCTCTCAGTTTGAACTCGATTTCTGTTGTTAAAAAAATGAGCTGGAAGTCAAATGAGCCTCGATCTGTAGGTTCGATTAACATCTTATTCACCCTGAAGGTCATAATTATTCCTCAAGTAATCTTGTAATCTTGTAATCTGTAACTTGACTGGTCCAGGTTTTGTTAACTCAAACTAAGTCCAGTGAATTTTTGGGTGCACAGTGAATTACAAAGTTGATTTTAATCCAATAAATTAAGTACATTTAACTTATTTCTTTGGTGTTTTTATAATATTACAAGCTATTATTAGCTGTTTTTGGCATCAGGATACTTGAAGCTGCACAATGAGTGAGTTGTGTGTTCATTTCATGACCACTTCACTCTGCTTTGGACTGCAGTCTTGCATATGATTGTGATTGTTTTACTGAAAAAAGTGAGCAAAACATCACTTCTTTCTATATTTTCTGTTTAAATAGAGAAACAAATAAAAAGCAGAAGTCAGGAACATTCAGAGTTAAGTTAAATGAAGCTCAGTAAAATTTGCACAAGTTTAACGAAAACTAAATAAATTTGAGAGAACTAGTTTTTTTTAAGTAAGGAGAAGTAACTGGGTGTATTCTGGTGAAGTGATGTATGCTTATTAAATGGGCCGTCATGTTTTGGACTGACTTACTTTCCTCTGCAAGCTGCAGCTGCAGCGTTGCGCTGGATGAATGAACAATACCTGGCTACTGCAGAGACCTCGACTGACTGTTCCATTACAGCCTACATGCCCTTATTCGCTTTACAGTTCTTGGGAAAATCTTAACACTTTTAGACACCATATAATCACGGGCAGCATTCAGCTCAATCCCTTGCAAACATGATGCTGTCAGGAAGAGCCGGGTGTCAGTTCAGAGGACAAACAGTTTGCTGTCAGGCTGCCAGGAACAAAAGCTGCAGTGTTTGTCTCTCAGTTCGACTGTCAGGAAAGTTATGACAAATTCGTACCGACAGAGTTTTTAACTATTCAAGATGAGTGTAACTAACCACAGTTTTGTTTCATGTATCCCATTCTGACAAAAAAAGCTTTCTATTCAAATAAATTAGCATTATATTTGGTCTTAATTCACAGTCTGTCATTGTTTATGCAGGGATTTGGATTCACTTTGAGCCTGGAAAGAAAATCCTCCTCTTTGTTCCATGTTTAAAATCTTGGTTTTGATGACTCAGACATGACTTGTTTGTTTGTCTCTTATGACTCACTGATGTTCTGCCCTCAGATAATCTGTGACCCCTGAACCCAGAAAACCATAATATCATCACACTGGCTCTTCTGAACTGTAATCTCTGTACATACACAGCTATGGATTAAAAAAACATTATTGGAAATGATCTGGAAATTATCCTGTCATTTAGAAATTTAAATAAATTTGTTTTTTCTCATTAAACCAGTTTGGGGGAAAGCTTGTTGTTTGTCTTGTTTTGGTTGAGGTTTTCAAAATTAAGCATTAAAATGGCTAAGCTGTTTGAGTCAAGCTGCTTAATTTGTTAAAACAAAACTCATCCTGGTTTTAGCACAGATTTTATTGTGACTTCTGGCATTTATGAAGGAAATTCATGTGATTTCAATAAGCTAAACCTAATGAATGACAGAGACTTAAGATAAAAATGGTGGGCAGCATTGAGCAGCTTGAAAACGCAATAATCAATTGGTTAAACAGATCCAGAAGGGGGAAACAAATGGATCGCAAAAAAAGCTTAAATCAAACCAAAAAGGGATTTTTACGGTGAAGGAAGCCAGTAAAACGAGTGTAAACAATTAAACAGCTTGTCTGTTTGTGATTGAAATTGCTTGATATGAAATGTGAAATAGAAAAATATCAAGAAGTTCTTTGCAAAAGCTGCTGGGTTACGATAATCACCACCTTAAAAGTGCCTTTGCTTCTGCTTGAATTCCTGCACCGTCTGCAGATGTTTCTGCTTTTGTTCCTCAGTTTTGATGTCAGCCGGGGCGACTCGCTCCGCTTTCTCACAGCCGTCAGCTGAAAAGCAAGGAGGGTCTGGTATCTGTGACTCACACTGAGACGGGACCCCTTTTAATCTGTTGCCACCCACGGGCCCAAATCCTTTGCACTTTCTCGTTTGCACTGGTGCAAAGAAACTCCAACCTGTTTCTGTTGGGTCTTGTTCTCACCACAAAGACTTGTTCCCTCGTTTTAATTCTTAAAAGTAGAGATTTTGCACTTCTTGGTTCCATCAATGCAACTTTTATATAAAAAGAAATTAGATGTAGAAACATCAATCTCCTCTCCCTCCTCCCGCTGCTGTTATTGAGCTGTACACAGCTAAAGACATGCACAGCTCCCGGTCGAAAACAACCAATCAGAGCCAAGAGGAGAGTCTGGGAAATGTCAATCATGCTCGGGTATGTGCTATTGGAGGAGAAACGAAGTACTCTGATTTGGTAGTCAGCGCAAACAGAAAAATATTTTCTGGGTTTCAAAAGTTGAAAAGCTTCAACTTCTGAAATGTCCTTGTTTTATTTTATCTTTTTTTTAAAGAAAATTTTAGATTAATACCAAAATTTCAGGGTTTTTTTCCAAGCAAATTTATGACTAGAAACGAAAAGATTTCTTGGTGTTTTTTTATAGAAGACTTCTGAGATTAATTCCAAAAATTAATTTATTTTTAAATTGCGATTTTAGAAAATCAGAAATTTAAAAAAAATTTCTAGAAAATTTCTGAGATTTTTTATCAATTCCTCTGGGGTGTTTATAGTAAATATACAACCTTAGGAACACAGAAATTTCAACGTTTTTTGTTGAAAAAAGCCACTGTGTGACGAAGACAAACGCTTTCAGAATGAAGCTGAGAACTACAGAGGCTGAAAGCATAATTTCCCATTCAGCTTTGCCTTTAGAGAGCCATTTGTCAGAGGCAGTGAGGTACCAGCAGTCAGAGGAATGTCAGTAGATAGCAGTCGTAGTCAGGCTGCAGGACGTCAGGGAAGAACGATGCCGTGTCTTGAAAAGCGTCGCTCGTGAACCGTGGTGACTCTTATCGGTCTGAGCTGTCAGAGACGAGGTTCGAACACGTCCTTATCTGTCCTCCACTCCGCCACTCTGCCTGCTGCTGAGGTTCTGCCTACATTTCCAGTGAAATGCAAACTTTAGCTGCTGAGTTTCAAACACCAAATTTCCATTTCATCAAATTGAATGTCTCCAATTTAAAACAAAACTGTAAGCAGTTTTTAAGATGTTGCTCTTTTGTTGGTCTGCTTTGAGGCAATTTGAGAGTTTTTGTTGATTGCAGGTATTGTAGTGATTTTATATTGGAGAATCAGTTTAAACAGCTGCTGTTTAAACTGAAGGCAGGGAAAGAGGCATCAGTCATGGGGAGGAAAGTGTTTCCATGAGAAGCTCTGCAGTCATGGGAAAAACTAAACAGACACCATGACTCAGTACCTTGTAGAAGAACCTTCAGTCTGAAGTAGTTCTTTGATGCAAGACATCATTAGTTTTCACATCATGGCGGAAGAATTTTTGCCAACTTTTCTTGACCGCATTGAGGTTTATTGGCGTTCGCTTTCTTAGGTCCCACCACAGCATTTCAGCTCTGGTCTACATCATTAAAACTCTTACTTTCCCCACGTTTTACCATTATGTTATGGACTTACTGCTTTATTTAGGGCGTTTGTCCTGTTGGTCAGCCAATTTGAGTCAAACGTCAGTCATCTGACAGATGACTCCATTTTCCTCTAAGATGCTTTTATATACAAAAGTCTGTATCATATATACATACAGCTTTGTAAAAAATGAAGAAACCGCTGCACTGAACCCCATTGAAAACCTCCTGGTGCTACAAAGTCCATATTCTTTACTTGGGAAACTTCTGCATATGTTTCAGCGAACCGCAGTTCCCATGCTTATTCAGTGTAGGAGTTTGCACTGAACATACCCCTCATTAAAAATGCTTGTGATGTTGTTGCAAACATCAAGTCCTCTTCCCACAACAAGCCAAGGCCACACAGGGAAAAATGAAAAGGTTTAGAAGCTCCGGTGAAGTGAGGGAAACCGCACCGGTGAAAGGAGGAGCAGGAAGACCGTGGGAGGAGGGCCGGTTCAACCGGAGTGTGTTAATTTGTATCTGGTTCTGTGAAGTCTGAGGGGAGGGCTGCATTAGAAAGCGGTGGTCCGTGGAGAAACGGGGAGGGGGGAGTCGGGTTTCATCCCCAGTCCCGATGCACTGAAGCTGCCTTTGTTTGACTGGAAACCAGAGGGAGAGCAAGAGTGAGGAGGAGGAGGAGGAGAAGAAGTTTTTAGCTTGGAGGGAGTGAAAGAGCGACAGAGTGGGCTCCATCTCTCTCTGCCACCACCAAATAAATGAAAAGGGAAACTTTAGTGTGGATTTAAGCTCCCCATCAGTGAAGATGGCTTCATGGTAAATGAAACACGACATATTTTCTGGGAATAAGTTGATTTGAAATGGCATTAGTTGGTTTTCTTATTCTCTGGATGTGCTTTCGTGCAGCATTCCTCCCTGGTTCTTTGGATTATCTCTCCTCGCTCTCCTGTGCTGCCATCACTCCTCTGCCTATCAGCTGCTGGACGGTATGTGCACTCGCTCTGCTACTGGAAAAACTTCTCATTTTACCCCGCTGGTGGAGGAACTACACATTCAGAAGTTTGCTTTTGTAAAAATATGCAAGTTGACTTTACGTTTTGAGGAGAACTGTTTGGTTTGTGCTTTGGAACTGGAATTGAAACTATGAACATTTACATTACAGAAGAGTTACAAAAAGCATGCACAGGTGTTAGTTCACAAATTCAGATTTTTTGTTTTTGCATAATCTCACCAAAAAACTGAGTTTTCCTTCTCTGAACTGCCTTATGTAGTTGTAATTGAAGGTGTTAAAGCTTTCTGCACGTCTTGGGTGGTTTGAAGGGACAGATCATTTAGAGAGATTTAGAGATCTCTGAGGATCCAAATTTGGACTGGTTTTGGTCTCACTGCACAAAGCAAAGATTTGCAATGGAAAAAGTGTGTGGATGGTAAAACAAGCTCTGGAAAGTTTGCACTTCATTGGTTGGAGCTTCAGCCCTGACTACAGGGTAAATGATGAAGCACCTTTAAGTGCAGCTGTTTTATGAGGTTTTTAATTATTTATGAGCTGATGTGAGTATGTCTCCATACTCCTGAGAATTTGAACTTCACTGCTTTAAACCCAACACCCTGACAATGGAGAGCAGTGATGTTTTGATAACATGCTTATGGACTTTTTGAGCCAAGTGTTGAAAAGTCTGAAATCCATTGCTTTCAAAGAGGCGCTTAAAGGAGCAGTTTTAAGTAAAATCTGCTTTTGTCAGCTTTACATTCCCTCATCAAAAATAAATCTTGATTCTTTCATGCATGTTTGAGAAATCCTTTAATCTCCATGGCAACCATTAAGCTGTGCAAAAGGCCTGCGTGGACATAGCCCCGCCTTCAAGGACGCAGCTCCTCTTCAGAGCCGCAGTTTCTGAGCTTCCACCTTACAGAGCAACGCTCCCTCACTCAGCTCCTACAGACTAGCCAGCAGCAATTAGCAAACACCTGGTGGAACCACGCGTCTTCTAAGCTCATTATAGGAGCTGCTTCTCAGTAAAACGCTGATAAAAACATTTTTAAAGGTTTGATAGGGAATCCATGAAGTTATATTTAATTTATTAATTTAGGTTGTATTTGATATGTATAGCATTTTGACAACATCTGTAGTTAGCATAGTTACTTGATTATGCCATAAAGAGTTCTTCGGCAGGAACTCTGGTTTCAGAAAGATTTCTGCAAACTCGGAGTGTCTTGAAATCCCTATTGACTCTGTTGGTTTAATCTGGGTTTAATTATTTTCCCAGCTCCTGCTTTTGGAGTGTTTTCATAGCTTAAGACACGTTTCAAACCTCGAGCGGTTGATCACTTCAACATGTTCCCAATTAAGATTGAAAGAAGCACACATAGCGAAACCCGACAATGAGCTTCATTGTGTGACTAAGGTTGGAGAAGATGATGCTGAGGCCATCATGGCTAATACGCCGTCATCACTTTCATCACCATTCAGGAATCCACATCGACATTTTGTGGGATTTTTTTGTTCGGCTATTTTGACCTTAGACCTCTGATGTCACAGAAGCGCCATTGTCCAGATGATTGTAGGGTCTCATTAGTCGAACCGTCCATCTGATATGTTTTACTAAGCACAACTCAGGCTGGAGCTTTCAACAACTGGAGGCACTTCGAAAAAAACTTTGTCTGAAATTGTGAAAAGATTGGAATTTGATCTCTGGAAAGAAATTTTGTTCTGTTAAAGCTACACAAATGTTTACAGTGATGGAGAACTCAAACACATCACTGTTTGAAAAAGTAAAAGTAAAGACAAAAATGCACTCTAGTAAAACTTTCTCTTAAATATCCTTAAATTACTGAAGGTAAAAGCAGTTTAACAGCAATAAACACATTCTAGTAAATAAAATGTTCATTTCCAGGCTGCATTTTCAAAACAAAAGTCTCCTTTTGAACCAGTTTACTCCAATAAGATTGAAAAAATACAAACATAATGTGACATAAATCTAACACATTATGACCCTGAAACTGAGCTACTTTCTAGCATTAAAAATTCACTCCCTGTAACTCTGCTGGTGAAACACGATGGTGTTATAATCATGCTGTGGGCGCATTGCTGTAAAAACGTTTGCCAGGCTTTGTGTCGTTGTATGTAAAGTTGCAGTGTAAGGCCTCAGGGTCCAGTTTCCGTCTCTACAGATGTTGGGTTGGAGTGGTGGCTCCACTGTCAGGCTGTTTGTCTGTTTGCCATATTTATAATCCACTGCCATGATTCCAATGTTTCTTCAAGACGGAGAGGGAGGGGAAAAAGTGAAGTGTGTGTGTGTGTGCTGGAGTATGCAGGCTGGCTTGCCAGAGAATGCACCAGGGACAAATATTTCCAGGCTGCATGCTGTAAAAACTCCTAAAAACAGAACTGTCACCACAGCAACATTCCCATTCCTGGGCTTGATTTTTGAGAACAAGGTGGTATAATGATTTCCCTTTGTTGGTGAAAAGAGCAAATAGTTTCCTACAGGTTTGTCTGTTAGCAGCTTATCCTGCAGGACATTTTCCCTGAACGTTCTGGCTTTAATTTCGACACAACTGTACATTCAGACAGGACTGCTGCATGTTTTGATTCATTATTGGCCTGATTTTACCAACTTTATTAGGAAATCAAATGATCAGTTACGCATAAAGTTTAGAAACAAACAGCAACAACTAGTGTAAGAGAACTATGAAGAATAAACATATGCAATATATTAACAAGAGAATAAAGCTTTTTATTGATATGCACGATCCAGAAATGTATATGTGGGATGTTTTTGCAGTTTCGTGTCAACATGAACCATATTAAACGATGAAATCATTTGTTTATGGGAAGCCATAAAAGTGTCCCGTTGCTTTGAGTCTCCATTAATGCAGACAAACACGCTCTTTAGCGGGCATACGCACCTACACTGGCCAAACGCATCAGCAGCAAACATAAATGCTCTCCATCTGCTCTGCACATGATAATTATTTCCAAATGATGATGATGATAATTATCTGGGACACTGAGGATGCTGTGGGTTTGTGGGGAAAATGAAAAAGATGTTGCGGTTGTTGGTGTTGAGGTGGTTGCCCTCAGCTGATGAGACCATTATGATGTGTATAATGAGGAAACTATTTGTGTGCGCGGCGGAGGGCCTTCGTGTCATTTGGAAGTGACGTAGCTCATCTAATGCCCAGATGTCTTGTAAAAGAATGAGTCAGGGTATTTGTTTTAAATGCTAACTGCAGTCAACTGCAGTCTGAGTCAGTCCATTCAGTTGAACGAATTATGCACAACAGCCAAAACTTGACCAAAAATAGTTGCTAAGATTTTAGTTTTGCACATAATGTGTATTTTTAAAAGCTTTCCCTGTGAACTGAGCATTTAATGCATTACATAAAAATTAAGGGTATCAGTAGATATGATGCTGGATCATTGTGCAGATGCAAAAAAAAATCTAAACATTTTTCTTTTCTCCTCTGTATGAACTTCCTGAAATGAAGAGTTGGATTTTTATAGTTTGTGTCTGTGTAAGATTTATGCTGCAGCAGTAAAAGCTAAATTTATTTCCAGGCTTTTTGCACATCTCCATGGGGACACCAATCACTACGGAGGGCAATTTAAAGCAAGAGTTTAACTACCTTTTAGGCTTGCTATCAATTCTTTGATAGCCTGTAAATCAGTCATGATTCAGGAGTAACAGAGAAAAAATAATCATGTTTAAGACGAGCGGGTCAAAGAACCCTGAAGAGCAGAGCGGGGAAACATGTCTGTGGTCATTCACATTAAAATCATGCCTATCCAATGTCATCAATATTTCAAAATGGATCTTCCTGCAGTGCAAACGGAGGTTTGTGAGGCAGAATTTGAATTTGAATAGAAAGATGTATCTTTGTTTTCTCACACTTTGTAGTTGAATCAGACACATATAATGAGAGAATATATCTGATTTACTTATTAGTGTCTGCAAAAACAGACATTTTCTCACTTTTTGTTGGCATTGCTTTGAACTGTATGACCTTGGACAAACGTTCTGGGTTTTCTGACCCAGTTTGGAGTTTGCCTCCCTTAACTTCTCTATCAGATTGACACCAAAACACCTTCTTGCTTTGGTAACTTGTTCCCAAAGACGAACCAGACTCCATGATTCTGTTCCTGACGATTTATTTTACCAGAAATTAGTGTGTTGCATCCACAGGCGAGCCTCTAGTTTAATCAAATGTATCAGTTAAGCTATTCGAAGTAGCCAAAGCCTTATAATTGTTTAAAGAGACAGTAATCATCCTTGTGTAAACATCTGATTTTAGCAAAATGCTAACAACTAGCAAAACCTCCATCTGAATAAATAATCCATATTATTTAAGAGTTAAGCTTTTTGATTTAAAACCTTTTCTACTTCTGAGCTTAATTCAGATGAAAACAGAAACTGATGTTCCTGCCAACTTGAAGCAGTTTTTGGTTCTTTGACATTCGGGCTTGAATCGTTTCACTGTTTATCTGTTTGCTTGGGGAAGGTTTGCAGATGTGGTTTACTCCCCTCGTGTTTCTTTGCTTTTGTTGTGACAACTTGCGTCTGGATTTCAGCCTTCTTGTCATAAAACAGACCAACACTGCAAGCTTTTTTTCACTGGTAATAGATTCATAATGTGATTTAAATGACCTGGTTTGGGGCAGTGGAAACCGCAAAGCAAAAAGTAATAAGTTATTGAAAATTTAGTTGCTGACTATCTGATTTAGACTGATGCAAAAGGTGAAAAAAGCTTTTCCCATTAAACAGCTGAAAACCCTGCATTAATTGCAGTAATCAGTAGAGTTCTCAGTAAAAGATTCAGCAGTTTAGAGCTCACTAGATTTAGGGAAAAAAGTGTTTCCATTCTCGTCCATGTGGTCATGATTGCTTTTTGGCAGCGGTTTTGATGTAGGTCATCTGGAAAGCTGGCCTGCAGAATTGAATCCAGAGAAAAGTCCAACTATGATTTCATGAATAAGCAACAATTTAAAAAAAAAAAGGGGGGGAAAAGACAGAAAGCCACTCGAGGCTTTTATAGGCTGAATTTTCCCCTGTGCTCGTTTCCATCCTCGATTCATGACATAATACACAACCGAGTCAGAATCCGTCCAGTTTCTGCACGAAACGCTGCAGGTTTTAGAGGAAAACGCGTCACATTGAACTGAACCCTGAGCACCGAAGAGATTACCATGGCAACCAGTAAAAGTTTGCAAACGCTAAGGAAGTGGAATCAGATGTTTCCGAATGTCTCTTTGTTTTATAAACTTTAATTTTCATGTCAAACACGAAATTTGTAACAAATCAGTCACACCCTTTCATATCTGATCTCTTACAGTTTGTTTATAATAAAACATCTTCCAAGTGAAAAATGTCCATAAAACACAAATCAGCTCTTTAAATATTTCTTTAATGCAGAGTTCAGTTATTTTTGCTGCTTTAGAGCTTATTAAATTCATATTTAATAATATTCCCATGGCAATTTTTTCTTTTTCTTTCTGTCTGTAAGAGACCGAGTCAAAGAATTGTGGTTTTTTACTTTCTTCAGTCGACAAGCTCAAACAACATCAAGATGTTTTGTATTTGTGTATTTTAGGCACAACATTTAGAGCTGTAATTTTTTCCACCACAAAACAGACAAAGACCGATTAGCATAAAAGTGAAAATGTGTTTTCTCTCTAAATGCTAAATTACTTGTTAGACTCTCAGGCAGAAGAGTCACTATTTTGTTTTTTAAATCGCTATCATGTTCCCCGTAAATGAGTTTTGTCTTATGTAAAATGTTTGCAGTAGAAACTAGACCAAAATAATTGGTAAGATTTTGTGTTTTTGCAGAGAAACATGAAAGAAAATAGACTTTTTTTGACACTTTTCAGTGGGAATGTACCAGTGAAACTCCACACCGATGTGAAATCTGATCAGTTAAGTTGATTTTCACAAGAAAACTAACATGACTAAAAATGCAGATACCTGTTTCTCAGTAACAAAATGATCTGAAATGTATAAACCAATCACGACCACCATCAAACACAAACAGCCAAACTTGTCCTGGACAGGAAGAAGTCACTATTTTAGCCCAGTTTGACAGATTTCTACTCAAAAGCATGAAACCGGACGGCAAACACAGGATGTGGTAATTATAGGAAGGTTGGCGCAGAGAGGGTAAAGGTGTGACGCCACATGTCGCCCTGACCTCCTTTTCGTTTGACCTAAAACTCTCGAAGGTGGTCGTAAAGGGATCAGAGGAAACCCTGCGACTCGTAAAAGCTTCATGCGTTAAATGGTTGTTGGGTTGAATCTGTGAGTTCCTAAAATGGCTTTTCTGCACTTAATTTCTTCTCTTTTCATCATAACATCCATAAACAACTCAAAACTTGTACTAAGATGTTTGCACTACAAATTAGACCAAAGATACTTGGTAAGATTTTGTGTGTTTCTCTATAAAAACAAAAAAATTGCTGACTAAACACTCTTTACAGAGTGATACCAGTAGTTTAAACGTGGCGCTGGTATTCCTTACTCCCAGATGAGTAATCCAACCAACATTCCCGATCTGTTGAGGGTTTCCTTTCCACAATAAGCATTCTGTTTCCAAGCTGTGAATTTGCTGCACATGTACATTCCTCCTTAAAGAAAACCTGGTTATAGATTTGATCTTGTGACATTATTTTTTTCTTCGCCGCCATGCTTCCATTTTTTCCTTGTGATCAAATGCCTGCCGAGAGAGAAATAAGTCCTAGACCAGATGGAACAATGCATCTGGGGGAAAATGTGTCAAAAGGCAAAGTCCTGCTGAGTGAAGACTGAAGTGGAGGGAATGAGAGCAAAGTTGGTGGTGATCTGCAGTCTGACGAGAATTTATTTAAGATCACCAAATGATTTTGAAGATAATCTAGAAATCAGACATGTTGAAAATCATGATTTTGACACATCTCTCAGTGAATTACGCTTTTGTTAAATCTTAAATTGATAATTAACCACAGTTCTTAGAAAGTGGAGTTTAAGCTCAGGAGCTGCAAAAGCCAAGATGAAAAAACAAAACGTTACCAAGTGTTTTTGCTCTGGTTTCTTCTTCGGAAATAAACGTTGAGTGTTTTTGGATTTCATCTATTCACAAGCGGTTGTATCAATTAACTATTTAATGTCCTACCAAATCATTTCTTGTCTGAACTGATTGATCACTCAGGAATCAGCTTGTTTTTTGAAATAGTCCCACGGCGATAAACAGCATATTCGTCGAAATGTGAGCATTTCTGGAATGAAAAACTTTAAGATATGGAACTTGTTGTTTTTTTTAATCAGTTCTTTGCAGCTTCAAATGAAGCCAAGTGTTTAAGAGGTGAAAGTTTAGTGTTGCTGCTGCGTTATTCGTATAAAAAGTTCTCAGTTTCAGGTCCATTTTTTGCAGATGAGGCTTTGATCTGAGCGTCAACTAAACGGTCATAAAGTTCTGCTTCAGTAAATGCAGTGAAGTGTTCATGTTTATATCAGTTTACATTCAGCAATATGTCTATATCTTCTGCTTATTCGCGCCAGTTGGAGTTAATTTCCATTACGGTCGTAAAGAAGATCTTTTGTTCTTGTCCAGATTATTTATTGATCGCTCTTTCTTTCCTTTGTCTTTATTTTGCGCCTTTTGTTTCCACAGGAAACCTTAACTTTGGTTTCACACCTGACTACCTTGAAGCTCCCGACTGAGCTGGGTCATAAGATCGTTGCCCACACAACAGAACCTTTGACCTTTGAGCTTTGAGCTCCTCACAGTTTGCTGCGATGCAGTTTGGACCTGGGTCTCCTGTCTCTGTGATGGACGACTTCTGGAAGACAGGAGGACAAACAAAGTCTCAAGTTTAAAACTTTTCACCACAGAAACTCGGTCTCCTAATTACAGATTTTTCTTGCTTGTCCTGTCTTTCCTGATGTTAGATTGATATTTGACTGCGACAGGAAGCGTCGGGTGACTTTTCTTCTTCTTAGAGGAATCAGCGCTGATATGTGGATGACAGGAATCAGGTTTTTTCTCTTCAAACTGGCAGGTGGGCTTACTAATGCAGGCCGTCTTATACTGTCAGCTGTCCTGCAGCTGTGGTTCGTGAGCATGCTGCCAATGCATTTCCCCAACATCTCAGGAATAAGCTAATTTACAGCCTGGTGTTAATTTACCTCATTGTTTCACCACAGCTGGCAGATAAACATCAACAAACGTCTGTCTGATTTCTCTCTTTACCTCCTTTGCAGCCAACATTCAATGAACATCAGTTCAAATCTTTAAATGCAATTTTTTAAAATAGTAATTGAAGGAATACAATTGTCAAACTTGCTGTGGAGATCATTTTTACAGTGTAAAAACACAAAACCTTACCATATTTTTGTCTAGTCTGCAGCACAAATATCTTGGTTCACTTGAAATGCAGCAAAACTGGCAAAACTTGCTGAAAAGTTACTTAAAAGTTGGTTTTGTTTCAATTCAAGTACTAAGATATTTGGATTATAAATAGACAAAAATACTTGGTAAAATTTTGTGGATTTCAGGTGTAACTTTAAATATGTTTTTGGAAAATTATTTCCATTTAGATTAAATAAAAAAGGAATATGTCAGACAGAGAAAATAAATACTGTAACTCACATTATTGACGTGTTTTCAAAGAGTCGTTGGAGTAATCTGAAGAGGTTTCTATCTGAAAACTGCTAATTGATGACAGTATTATGACTATTATAACATGGTAACAACTCAAAATGACACCGTCGGCACTGCTAATCCACTTCCTTTGCTTTTGCCGCTCCTGTCTGTGGTTTTGGCGGGAAATCCAGACAGAGAGACGTTGGAGTCGAGGATGTAAAACATACTTATTATTATCGATGGATTTGTCGTTCAGGTACGATTAGCTTTTGAAATACTAAACAGTTGCACTAGTTTGTCAGAACTGCACCTTGTTCAAAAGGTGTTTTGACAAACTATGTGCAAATTATAATTAATTTAATTGAATTTTTGTTGAATTACACACAATGTGTGCACAAAAGGTGAAAAATGTTTAGAAATTATTCATTTTTTGCCACACAAGTCATGAACATGTTTCACCAAACAGTCAGTATAGATCTGTTGTTATTCGTTTATCTTCTGCACAAACGGGACCCAAATGGATCCCATTTGGAGTTTCTATTGAGGAGAATTAAGATGTGAATAAGCACCAAATTGCAGCCTTGAACTGTAAACTCTCAGCCAAATAGAGAATAAAACCAGAAAAGGACTTGGAGACATTTTGTCTATCAGAGGAAAAATGATGTTGTGTGACTGGATGCTCTTCTGAAGCTCACTGGCTTTAGTTGAAAAACATCAATGACTGATTGCATTGTTCTAGAAATGCTCTACAGTTTCCATCCCACATTAAAGTATTAAAAGAACTAGACAGAAAGAAAGATGACACACACACTCTGTCTCTTCATGATCAGGCTGTATTTCACTGGTTTCTCTGTGTATCCATCACACACCTGAATCCTTGCAATCTTCTTCTGACCCAGAGTGAACTTCTGTTTGCCATAACTTTTTCACAAATCTGTGGAAAGTCAGAAAATATGAAGGCAACCGACCGGAACAACTTGACTGCATGCATATAAAAACAAACAAATGTGTGTTATATTAGAATGGGTCACTCTGGTCCAACGGAAACAACGCCGACCTCATCAGAACCGCGTTAGAAATGTGTGGAAGTTCATGTTTTATATCTAACAGACAGGGGTGTAACGGATGGGGGCACGTCTGGGCACGAAATGTCAAACAGCCCCCTTTCACTAATTTATTAAAATGAACAAAATTGATGTCTATCCACAGTATTTTGCTCATTTGTGCAACAGAAAATTTGTTTCTGCTGCTGTTATTTAAAAAATATTTAAAAAATAAAGTATCAAGAATTCAACCAAACAAAATTGGTGCTAATGTGCTACGTTTGGAAACATTGACATCTTTAAAATGATAGTGGCACAAACGTTTGACAGCGATTTTGTCAGATTTGATGAAATGTCCGGGGGATCAGCTTCACTCAGGTGTGGATCGCCTCTCCACACGCTCCGCTGTTTGTGTCAGAATAATGATCAATAAACCAGCAAGAAACAAAGAATTTTGCAAATTTTTTCCACATGGCATGTTGAGTAAAACTGGTGTTTGTATCATTAACGTCATAAACAAGGTGTTTACTTATATAACGGCATGAAGCTTGGCAATAAGCGAAGGCTTTTTTATGGAAAAACATGGTGGGCAGCAAAACGCCTGTATCGGGCAAATAGAGTCTTAAATTAAACGCAAGATTGAAATGTTCGTGTTTTCTCTGGCAGGCTGAGCAGAGTCTCTGCCAGAGGGCATTTTAAATGTCTGCATTTTTAAACCGCAGACGTTTGTTTTCTGATTAGATATTTGTAAAAATGCCAACAGATTTCTGTCCCCAGCAGGTTTTTTGTGCAGTCGTCCCAAAGTTTTCTTTTGCATCAGTTGTTTCAGACTAAATTAAGCCAAATCTACACATCGGGAGTTTGGCCCTGTTTTTGTTTAAGCAATGTCTCCTTATCGTCTAGTTTTTGACCTGGTGGGAGAAGTGAACCGATACTTTTGGAGAATGTGCTTGTGTGAGGAAACTTTTACTTATTCAGCATGCAGCGCTGCCTCTCAAAACTCTCACACTGGCAGCAAATTGAGAACTTTGCTCCAACTTTCTCCTCAGCAATTTAAAACAAACTGGGAAACCACTTTGGTTTTCATTTGTTGTTTAACATGAGCTAAATGTTAGATTTAAAGCTTATCTTAGCACAGAAAAAAACAGATTTATACTCTAGATTCAGTGTATCTGAAACTTTTAAGAGTAGAAACCAGAGAAGGAGGAGTTATGGTCACTTATTGCTTGCTTGAGGTTTTTGTGCAGAAGTGCTTAACTCCGTCGTGAGAAAACAGAGAAACCTCAAATGTTTTTGGTTGGGCGTCATGAGTGATTGTTTCCCATGAAGTTTCCATTTCAAATGCTAAAGGCTATTCCCACTCTTAGGGGAGGAGAACATGTCCTACTTTAATCACTTTGTCCTCTTTTGTACCTCAACATCTGTACTAAGCAATTTATTTATTCTAAATTTAGTTGAAGTTTGACCAGAAATGTCAGGAACGCAGCAAAAAGTTGCTAATGAGTGATGACAAAACGATGATCTCAAGTCTTGTTGCATAACCCAATGCTTGTCCCAGATTAAAGTTGTATCAATTAAAATTTCAGTTCATAATTTGAAGATTTATGAATTGATTGAGCTGGTTGAGTGGAGGAACTTGGAGCCCTAACAAACTGGAACCCCATGGAAGGATTTAAAAGCTCTTTACATACAGCTCAGTCTGCCTGTAATACCCCACAGCTAATAACCGACTGGTAGTGACACAAATTGTAATTGAAAACATTAAAATTCAGCCAGAATTTGGGTTAGCATTGCAGTTTCTGCTCCCGTTCTGACTAGCATTTTCATTCTGAGGCCATTTTTCCTTAAAATTTATGCTCGAAGAGGCGTGGTAGTTAAAATATCTCTGTTCTTTCCCTTAAGTTTACCTTCAGTTTGAGGCACACAAGATGGACACGTAGCTGTTAGGATGATTAGTCAGCTAATGTTCTCTGCACTTTCTGGATGAAAAATAAACCGCTGAAATATAAACCGCTGTACAAAACGCATCACTCACTCCGTAGTGGACTACTGTGTATCGTGAAGGACCGATGCTCTCATTATTTTGGTTTGGCAGAAAGAATCTCTGGAGAACCCGAACCCGGTCCTTTGATGTTCATGATCTCATACAAACTGTCTTGATTTTTACTGTCGGTCCAATCAGTTTATGCCTCCACCGGTACTTCCCAGGCAGGTGGTTTTGTCTTCCAAACATGTGTTATCAATTTGCAAGGATTGTCATGACAAAGTATTGGCGTTCACACGTCTTTATTTAAAAAGGTCATATACTGAGCACATAAAAGGCTGGAAGCAGTTTGAGTTCGAACAGATCTGGAAATCATTTATATAAATGGCGCTGCTGCACAAAGTTGACAAAGGTTTCTTTTAGCATGTTAAAAACAAAAACACAAACGTAAGCTGTTGTTGCAAGTTCTGAGGTTTTTATTTTATTTGCTGAAGTAACCGCAGTCAGTTTCTTTTCATGTAAGTTATTGAGATTATAGAGTCTGTCAAAGCACCAGTACAAGAGTTTCACGGACCTAACTACCTGCATAATCCTCTTCTTTGTTTTAAGAGCTTCTGTTTGCAACCAGGGAAGCCAACTTCCAAATCTGGAAGCCTTTAACCCCCATGCAGAAACTCACACTGATAGTTACACCAGCTGAATAAATCACTGAGCTGTAAAATTTTTCTTTTGGTTCAAATTACTTCAGCATTAGCTCCGTAAATCACACAGCTCCTTCTGTACAGGACTGGATGTTTTTATTAATCAGCTCATGTGAGGGGAAAAATCCATGCTTGGGATTTAAGTGTTTTTACGCTCTCATATTGCAAGGAATCTAAATGTGGCAATAGGTAAAATATTAAACTTTTACTTGACAATGCATCTTAAATTGAAGGTTAGAGCAAAGTTTAGACAGGAAGTAGTTATATTGAAGGTCAAAGTGATGAATTATCTTGAAAATTTAAAATAATCTTGAATCTTTTCCCATTTATTCACAAAGTGAAGGTTTGTTGAACACATGTGAAAGCCTACTGGGTGTTCTTTACACTTTTGCCAGTTACATGTAACAACTATTTTCCATTTTTATTAATTTCTTTTACACAAAAACTAAAAAGCAGATGGGTGTTTGTGAAATCCATCTGCTGGCCTGTAGTATCTAACATGTGTTTTCTGTGCAGGATAAACAACATGTCTACATCCAGGTGGCTTTTGATTTAAATTTCTAAAAACTAAGCAGCTTTTACAACTGAAATGTTTCTCAAATACTGCGACAGACTGGCGACCTGTCCAGGGTGAACCCCGCCTCTCTCCCGGAACGCAGCTGGAGAGGCACCAGCAACTCCCGACCCCGTTAGGGAGAAGGGTGACGGAAAATGGATGGATGGATGTTTCTCAAATAAAGTCTATTGTTAAATTTTCTCAATTTTGTTTTTGATTTTTAATTTGCCATAAAAGTCTAAACTTTTCTGATGCTAATTTAAAAATATCTGCAAGAAATGTTGCAATATTTGCACTAGAAATGTCCGAAATGTCTATTACTCACAAATAAGTGTAGAAGTAAAATATACCGCCCCCTGCAGGTGGGAGTTGGCATTACTTAAAACCAATGTTTTTGACCATTTTTCTGGAAAATTTTCAATGAACTCTGTTACGCACAAGCACAAAAACTTAATGCAATTTGTTGATTTTGCATTAATTTTCATGACCACAGTAAAACTAATTATTGACAAATGTAATTTGGCAGTAAACAGATACTTTGATTTGATTGACCTTACAGTATTTAAGCGCACAACTGTTATCTTCAAGGTTATATTCATGCAATACTCTGGAGTCTTGAGGGCCGTATGAAAAGCCAGACCAGATTTGGCTCCCGGGCCTTGTGTTCAGGGCCCACATGTGCTTTAATAAGAACAGTTTTGAGAGTTGAACTCCAGTCAGTTCTGGGTCTTCATGCTGTCATGAAGGGAAAACCTCTCCAAAGAGAGACGTCCTGAATGACTCCAGTGTATCCACAATTCTCTGGACCACAGGTGAGAGTCTGAACAGAGATGGACGAGTAATTTGAGATCTTTGCCTTTTAGTTGAACTCCCTTTTGTGTTTTTTCCCCAACACAGACTTCTTAGAGTTCCACTTCTCCATATATCTGCTGCATCCTGTCACCCTGCCTGAACAAGACACTTTAACGCCTCCACTTTGATCCAGATGAAAGCATTCTTACTTTTATTTTGCACCACAAACTGAATCTGTAACAAGGCCAAGGCTGATGGGCAACTTTGGGATACTTAAAGGTTTTTGTTGGTCTTTTATCCTTGCGTGTGCAGATAACACAAAATTCTCTGTCCATTAGTCCTCTTTAGAGGCTCTACAGAAACAATCACTTGGTTGTACAATTCACCCTCACCTGGGTCATCCAGGCCGGTTAAGCCTCTTTAAACACTGACAATCAAGTGGCGTCCCGTTGGCGTTGGTGAATGGACCGAGCAGCCAGTGTTTGGCCCCGAACCGGGTCTTCAACTGAGGCAAACCTCTCAGAGTGTGGAGCCAAGCAGATGGTATTACTCAGATCCTCCCCTGTCTCTGCAGAAACACTTGGGATAAGTTTCAGGAGCTTTCGTCACTGTGATGAAAGCAAATATGGCAAACTTTCTGCTGCCCAAGGAAAATTACTTAAAAGGGATTTTTTTGTGTGTGTGTGTGTGACTTGATAAGCTGCGTTCATCTGTCGGTTACACCTGAGTTATTTTGTCTTTTTCCGATACTTTTTAAAAATCACAGCACACAAATCACATGGTGGTCTTTTAGTTCTTGCCTCAGGTTTTTATCCACACTTTAAAACACAAACCCTTTGCTTTGATTCCAAGGCTGAACTTGAAAGGTTTTTAAACTTCATTGGATTGTAACAAACAATGGGCCGGTTCTGCTGAACTGTAGGCCATGATCCTTTTGACACTTTGGTCCCTACAGCTGGTTAAACACGGCTTGGTGTGAGCAAAAACAAGGTTGTTTGCACAGCCTCGCGACATCCGACCTTTACGCACAGCCTCTTTCAACATCTGACTCAAGAAACAGCTTTAGAAAAGATGCAAAAACCATTTGTGCTTTTTATTTCTCATCATCCTGTCCCACTATTTAATATAATTTACGAAGGGGGCAGATTGTTTAGAGTAAAATCAGAGAGTTTGAACCTCTTGTGGTATTTTTTTTAGCAATAATTAAAGTTCTACTTGTTTTATTATCCATCTGGTAGATTAAATGGAGCATCTGAAGCCAGGAAATGAGAAGGTAATGTTTTGTTTGGCGATTTGTTAAAGGAACTATGAGATCTTATGAACAGGTCTTCATGCTCCTTAAGATGATGCATTTTATCCATCGTGTCCAGAAAGAGATCATGGAGCCATTTGTTTAAAAAGTTTAAAATGTTTGACTTTTCAAACTTAAAAAAATTCTAGTTTTTTTTTTCCTAAAAAATGTCTGAGATCCTTGATGGAAATTTACTCCTCCTTTGTTTTGTTTTTTACCTATAATCAGCGTGATACTCTGTGCAGATTCTGCCGTGGAAAACGTCGGTATCAGGGTCGGTAACGTCGGTATCTTCAAAGTTAAAAAAGGAGGAAAAAATTCAAATATTTTGTCTTACAAGGGTGATATTGTCCTGTTGCTGCCGTGGCCTGCTGAGAGGCACGCTTCAGGATGGCAAATGTGAATCCTGGAGAGGCTTTGAAAAGTGTTTCAGTGAAGGTGGGCAGGAGGAACCACTTGGCACCACTAACCTGACCGCCTGAACTATTTGGCTTTTCACCCTCAGCCTCAGATCTGCCAGGAAAAAAACATGGCAGTGAACTTTCTCTTCTAGAGCCTCTTCAGGGCTGATTAAAACTCCTCTGTCGATTATTAGGCCATCTGGTTTTACAAAAAGTTGAGTTTTATTTTATTATGGCAAACAGAGAACACTTGAAGGTCATTCTGCATGACGATATAGCAGCCCTCCCTTCTTGGTCACAACACGTAGAAATTTTTTATTAGAAAGTCCTCATAAGCCCTTCTGTTTCACGGTCAACCGAGACACATGGAGCCATTTAACCCTCGTAAATCTACAAGAGCACTCCCGTAAACCCCAGCTTAGAGCCGGAGGATGTGCACAAGAGTCGAGCTGCTCAGGAAGATGTCAGAATGTGACGGTGAATGATATTTAAGTTTTGACGTGCATGGGAAGATCGTCCTACAATTTAATAGCAGATACAACAAACGCGAGGTGGTCGATCAATTTACGGTTTGTTTTTGGTGCTGCTGGTCAGTGTATAAATATTTCTTCGCAATGATCCTAAATGTGCAGGCAACTTGTGAAATTAAAAGAGGATTTTCATGTGATATTCAGAATCTGTGGTGTCTGTAAGCACCTGATCACATTACTAACAAGCACTTTTTAGTAGTAAGTTGATCTTTTCTGTGTCTGGAAAATGACCTTTTTTCAAAAACCTCTGGAATGTATAACCACAAATAAGGTGGCACTTCCCATTACCTAGCAACACCAGTGAAGCCCAGCCTATTGCCTAGCAACCCTAGCTGTGCTGCGGCATGTTTTGTCAGCTAGTTTTACCGCTGTACGTACTGTACAATGGCTGCTGGAAAAGACAGATGTTTTGTTGTTGATTTAGTATCCAGAAACCGCTTACTGCATTCTTGTTGGTTGTGTAGGAGGCTCCACTTCTGCTTTTCAAAGATGTACAATTGTATAATTGCGCCACCATTTTCATGTGCGAGTGTAAGGGTTGAGTTGGGGGGATCTGCAGACTGAAATCACGTTTTCTACGAATGATTTTGTGCATAAAATGTAATAAAAATGTTTTGTATAACCCGCAGACTTAACCTGACCTCTTCAGGGATACTTTGTTTTTCTGAAAAGGCAATTTCAACAAATTTCTTCATCAGAGGTCGAATTACATCACATTTAAGATTTTCAGCGTTCTTGTGTCGTACCTGAAAGATGAGCTTGATTATTTTCACATAAGAAATTAATCAAAGCTCACATTTACACAAAGATGTCCCCACTGTCTGCATGATTATTTATTAAATGGACAGTAAAGGTAATGTATAAAACCGCCGACACAGAAGAAGCAGATCGGTCTCACTGAGAAACTGTAAATTCTGCTTCTGAAGTGAAAGTTGGATGAAATACAAGAATGCCCTGAACTCACCACTCAACCCCCTTTCCCCCATTTCAGACCTCACTTTACCTGTAACACATAAAGCTCCCATTGTGTGTGCAGGTCAGTCTTAGAGGACCTCAAGGAGATGGCTTCATTTTTATGAAGTGTTGCTCTCGTGGTTACGTTCTGAGTCCAGATATTTCACATTTGACAGAAAAGTAGCTGTAAATTTAAGACAAAAACATATCATGTGGCAAAACATATGCAATTCTTCCACCACAGATATCAAATCTACAATTGGATGTTTAGAATCTGCTGAACTTTTTCTATATGTAGGGGTAGTTTATGCACCTCCACTATCAGTTTCAGCCTTAATTCACAGAAATATAATGTCATTTTCTCCAAAGATTGCTCTGCAGCACCAAACATGCTGTAGTGTAACCTGTAGCCTCTTTGATAACTGTTGGAAAGGAACTCAACACAACATAAAACCCTTTGATTGACTCATATCATTAATCTCACTTATAATTTATAACAAGAGGAAATAATCTGCCAAGTGGAACGAGATGGTTTGGTGGGAACATTTTGTACTTTCACACCAGATCTTGTACTTTCCACTCCTGTACCCCGATGCATAAAGAAGAAGCAAAAATGTATATATATGGTTTAATTGTGCAATTATGAAGTCACTAATTTGGCAACTATTCTTCTTATTGTGTTAGAAGTGGGGAAAGTTCTTATCACAGCCAAACAGAATTACAACCACGGCACAAAACCTCTGCAGTAATGAGTACCATCTATTCACATCGGCTGTTTTTGACCCTGTGGTTGGCATGGAGAGCAATTAGATGTTATGCATTACATCATTTTGCTGGGAGTGGAACATTATATTTTGATCAGAAATTGATCCACTGGGGGTTCAGACGTTTCAGCTGTTTGCATTTAGACTCTGTTTTATGTTACTTTGTGCTACAATCATATTTCTCTGATTAATCTGGATTGCTTTGCAATTAAGAAACACAAAATGGTGCATAACTGCGACTAAAGGGAAAAGATTCCTGTTCTTTGCAAAAATGTGTCACATTTAACCAAAGTTTCTCCTTCCACATTTTCTTTCTCTTCTTCGTGATTTGTATCAAACTTGGAACCAGACTTTCTTTTTGTTGAAAGTCCAGGATAATAGCTGATAGCTAACAGCTCTGCAAGTTCCTGTGTTACCATTAGGCTGTTGCTTTGTTGTTGGTTTAGTTGGTTTTATTTTAGGAGCTTCAGGGTAAAAACAAAAAGTAGTATTTTCATTCCCTCCCTTCACAATCGTGCATGACTTGGTTTTGCTCCCTAAAAAATATCCAAAACTTGATGTCCTAACTGATTGCAATAGTTAGGATACGATTACAGGTAATTAGTTAGGTTGGTTACCAACCTAACTAATTAATAGTTAGGATACCACTTGACATTCAAAACACTTAAAATCCTGTTTAGACTCTACCTGTCACGCCACATTTTGGTTTAATCTTGAATAAAAGCCACTTCACATTGATTTGATTTCCTTCCCACTGTTTCCTCTTGGTGGGATCATGAAAGGTTTGGCTGCTCTGCAATTTCCCTGAAAACATTTAACTCTTAGGATTCATTTCCCTTCATGCCAAGCGTAATTGCTTCAAGTTTTATTTATTTACTTTCCGGTGTTGAGCATTAACAACCCATGCCAGAACAATCAGAGTCCTCGCAATGCTGGAGGTTTTCGTTTAGTCACGTTTGCGAACAAAACCATTAGAAGGGTTTAATTGTAGCCCACTTTTACTTTGTCAGAGCTGCAGCAAGGCCACAAATGTAATTTATCACAGAAAAGAGATGTAAGAAATCCCTCATGCCAAGTTTGGATGTGATTGGTGGAGATGCACTTTAATGCAGACAGGATTTTCTGTCGTTCTGGAGTTGGTTACTATTTAACTTTGTTATGACTCATGTTTTGCAGCTGCATCGAGCGCCTTTGTGTGGTGACTGAAACTTTCAAAGGAAAGGGACAAAATGAAGGTCACTAATCACCTACTACTTTTCTAGTAAACGCCGTTCGAGCAAAAAGTTTGGCTTTGTCAAAGAAGTGGAGACATAATTAATGATGCATTATCTGATTTATTTATGTTTGCGTAAAAGATCTTACAACTTGTTGACAACCAAATGCTGCAAAAGCTTCTTCTACTTTATGGTTCTGTCAGAATTCCAGATATTTCCTGATACTCACAAATCAAGCTGAGATTTGGCGGATTTAAAGCTCTAAAAGGCATTTCTTTCTAGAACATACAGCACCATTCCTCTGTTCAAATGAAAATAAATAACATAAAAAATAACGCAGAAAAATATGTTAATATGTTTTACTTTTAATTCTACGCCTGCAGTAACTTTATAACACACTGCAAAAATCTTACCAACTATTTTTGATCTACTTTTGAGTGCACTTAGAGACAAAACTAAAGAATTACTGATTAAAACAAGCTCTTTGTTACTCACCTGTATGTTAGTTTTGTCTTATTTCAAATGTACTGAAATATTAGAACTTGAAACTAGATTACAGGACTTGGTCAAACTGTGTGTTTTTGCAGTGTGTTCTCCTTTGTTTCCTATATTTTGAAGAGTTAAATTGCTTTCTCTATTTTATACTTCAGTGAAACTAAACATCATAGACACTTAACTTAAAGTAGAAAATAAATATGATTATTTGAAATTACCTGGACATGGTGGAAGTAAAACATTTTGATTTGAAATGAGTAGTTAGGGGTTTATTGATGTTGAAGTTTGCGGATTTTATTTAAAAAATGTGCAAAAATGAAAAGTTTTTCTCATGTTTTCAGTGTGAGGTTGTACTACTGCCAATACAACGTGTTTAAGAGGCTCACTGTTAACTCACTTCTAAGAATCCACGTTTTTACATCGAGCCAACTTCCTAACCATGACGACATTTTCATACCTGAAGCAGGTGGAGAACAGACTCCTCTTATGCTGCTGCTGAATTTTAAAGCTGCATGGGGCAACTTCCCCATGCAGCTCCTCATCTCTGTTTGCATCTTCCAGCATATGAAGGACTCCTTTGTGACTCTTCCTCTTACGGCCTCTGCAGGAATATTTTTGATACCATGATAGTTGAACAGATAGACTCTAATGCAGAGGAGTAGAAGGATGAGCTGACAGATGGTGATGTGAATCTTTGGTTTTTGTTTTTTTACTGTATTTATGGCAACCAAGATTGGAAACAGTAGGAGACATTTTCCCATAGCAAACCCCGTCCTCATGTGTGGCTCATGTGGTTCGCTTGCAGCAACAAGGTGCTTGCAACACCATGTAATCTTCTTCCCCGCTGGAATCAGTAAATAGAGGCAATATAGACCACAGGCTTTCTGTTTTAGATAAAAATCTTTCCAAAAAGCTGCATTGAATTCAGCAAATCTGGTAGCTGGCTGGCTTGAACCCAATTTCTGCATGTGTTTCTGTTTCTGTGTACACAAGCGTGTTGCCCTGACGAGTGCCTGACTGGCAAACCAGAATTTAGCTTATCTCTAATGTTAGTGTGACAGTTTTTCTGGTGAAAATTTGCATTGAGCCTCAATTGATTGAACAGAAATGCAGTTCATATGCAGACAAACCCTGCAGCTACCTTGACATGTTCAAAGATTTGAACTTCAACTACATTCAATTTTCTGTCAGTTGAAGAAAGACACAATCTTTCGTTTAAGATGTTGGAAATATTTTAGATTTCTCATGGATTACAAAAATGGTTACGTTACTTTAAGTCTATTTTGGATTCTTGCAGGTTTGCCACCTAAACTCAGTTCAAACACAGCAGCTTTGTGCTGAATGAGGTCTCACTCATGCAAATGTACTTTACAATTTAAATACCCTTCCTGTGTGGTCCTAGCAGTTTGTCTACAACTTCCCCCATCATTTACTGCCAGCATATTCTGTCCTCTACCAGTCATACGGTTTCATTGACATACCGACACATTGTCTATCTGAAAAATGTTGATAGAGAAAATTTTGTCCTTCAGTATTCATGCGGACAAACAGAAACACTTTTTGTTGTGAAAGCCCAAACTCTAATTTGATTCCAAAAGGACATATTTGTCACAATAACAACAATTCACTGCAAAAACCCAAATTTTTACCAAGTATTTTTGGTCTAGTTTCTAGTTTGAACATCTTATTGCACTTGAAAAAAGACAAAACTAACTTCCAACTCTTCAGCAAGACATAGGAGCTTCTTTTATTCCTTAATATTGATGGAAATGCATTTAATTTATAACAAGACATTTTCCCTATGTTGTAAGTGAAATAAACTCCCAATTATTGACCCAAAATGCTTAAACCTTTAAGCTAATATAAGCTATCTTGTCGGTAGGGCTTCCACTAAATAAAATAAAATACTAATTTCTGTCTGTCAAACTGTTTTAATTTTGAAATTTATTGGATTTACCTGAACAAATCATCTTTGTGGTAGATATTTTGCCCCTCGCTCAGGATGGTTTGCTCAAGATTTATTCACAATGCAGTAGAGGCAATATGGCTGAAAAACGTATCGCAACATGAGCATTTCGTGTCGGTTGAAATCAATAATAATTGATTAGTGATGTCACCTTTCCTGTTTAATTTTCTCATTTTCTCCTTTTTCTACCTGCTGCTATTTATGTTTTAGGAGTTACGAAGCATCGTGGTCAAACCTGAAACTGCTGCTGCGCAAGTTACTCTTAACAAGATGTTGCTAGGTAACCAAAGAGTGAGTGGGGGAGTCGTTGCTAGGTAACAAAAGAGCAAGGAAGTTAGTTGATTCTGCTGACGTTGCTTAGCTGGCTGTCAGAGTTTGAGTTTGGCTTTTTTTCTGGATCAGAGATCTATGGGACGTTGATATTGATATCGTGTTTCTATCTCAGTATTTATTGTTTTTGATTTATTGCTCAACCCTGTCTGACAGACATGTTTAACAGTCAAATGATTAGAAAACGAGTGGTGGTCAGACGAGTCGTCGTTTTCCCAGGAAAAGGGAGTTCACCCAATCGAGCTGATTTAGTCATTCAGTGATTATTCAGCCTTAATCCCATAAAAGCAAACTCTTTCGTGAGAGCTTTTCACTGTAACCCTCTTTTGTTGCGCAGGTGGCGCACAAACTCATCCAAGCCTGATTGTTTTCAGTGACAACACCCTGAGTCTGATGAGGATAAAACCCCAGAATACCGAAATCCCTTGATTGCAACTCGCTGACATGTCATCAGTTAAACATAAAACGGTTTAACCGCGCTGGGAGAACTTCGCCGAGCGTGGAGGCAGCGGCCCCCGTTTCCACGGCGACGTGCTCGGCCGCCATTCGGCGTCTGGCCCAGAGGAGCAACATCTGCGGTGAAGTCACACCGAGGAGCCGGAGGTCGAAGTGACGAGCCGAGCTGTGGGAATTCCAGCTCACACGCTTTGGCTGCGGAGAATATTGAGCAAAGTTTGTGTCCAAGAAGCAAAGCAGCCAGGAATCCAGTCACCAGTTTCTGATTTCAGAATTGTGTGTTTGGAATCTGATGTGGGTCAAAGAGGACTTGGAAAATATTTTCTACTTCAGCTTGAGCTTAAATAAATTTTACAGTATCAGCAGGATAATCTTCTTAACGCCATACAGCTTCCAAGGGGTTTTAAGATGCTTATGCAAAAAAATTAATATTTAATAGTTCTTGGGAAAACATATTACTCTTAATTTTTAAGTGTCTAAAATTAGAGGGGGTGGGGGAAGGTTAGAAAAAATAATATTTTGAGGAAAAAATCCAAGAACATTTTGAGAAAGTCAGATTTCTTTCCCCTGAGCTCTGAATCCTCTGCTGTTGTAATGAAAAATTCAAATCAAATCCCGTTAATTTTTTAAATTAGCTCAGACGAAATTCATTTGAGACTTAATCATTTCTCAGAGACACTTATATTTAACCTGATTAATTGCAACAAAAGTTGACTCTTGCAGTTTGTTTTCTGAAAACTGTTCAATAAAATCCCCCCAAAAAGCCGCATTTTTAAAGCAGAACAGTTTAAATTACAGTTAGTTGCTTTTTTAAAAAAGTTTTTACAAGCCACTTGAGTCTGATTAAACTCTACAGACATTTATTTAGAGCTCATTATTACATTCTGCCTCTTTGCCTCTTTTTTAGTGTTTTTCTCTTCACAACGCACTTTACACGCAGACAGGCACACGCCATGCGGTGAGTCTCATTTGCAGGAGCTTCCATTGCGCAGCATGTGTGCGGTGGTGCATGCTAATGCTTTCCAGGTGCCCAGAATGCAGAACATGCAGAAGAACAGGCCATTGTTTCAGAAGGGCTTCCTTATAAGGAGAACCAGGTGTGGTGAGGAGAGGTGATTGAGGATTCCTGGTCTGCTGGTTTAAAAGTAAAACTGCAGCTCCTGTTTAAACACTCATGCGGAGAAGGTGATGAAATGGCATTGGACGGATGGAAACCTCTTCTTGGTCTACCGGTTGGCTTTATAGGGTGATGATGATGATGTCAAATGTCAGAAGTGCTGAAGATGGAAGTGGAAACATTTGGATCAGACTGAGAGATCAGAGAGTGTCTTCCGGTGTGATCCAGGAAATGAGCTTGTACTTAAATATGTTGTGTTTTGTTCAAATATGCAGCTGCAATACTTATGCAAAACAAGGATTAAATCACTGATGAGTGAAAAACGAGCTGCAAGCTTTGATTGGCTCCTGCTTGACATATTTCACAAATCCTTTTTTTGGCGTTCCAGTTTGCCAAACTTTGCTTTTTACGTTTTCATAACTCAACCAAAAGTTGTATTGTTATCGAATCTTTCAACCAGGTTGCTCACAAGCAAAGCGACGTAGCAATTATCAAGGTTAGCGCTCCGGTAAAATGTTCAATCATAGAATAACTGGAACAATTATTTAGCACCAATAGAAATAAAGGAGAACTTGGAGTAACACATTCATTATCAAGAACCTTTTAAAGAAAAACTTTAAAAGGTTTTTTCCCATATTTCCAAATTAAAAGCTTAAATGGGAAGCTTAATGTTTAGTAACATATTTAGCTTGCTAATTAGATAATAGGCTAAATATTTAGCATCAAGATAACTATTTAGTTTTTGTAATTAAATGTTTAGTTTGAGACTAACATTTATAACTGAATGGATGTCATTGTGAAAGTACGACTTAATAAATAAGACCTGAGTTTTTTTATCTTTTGATAAGTAACCCAAATAATCGCTTATAATTTTTGGCTGTGTGGCTTTATAGAACCATCCACCCAAAAGCATCTGTCCTCTTTTATAATCACATTTTGTTTTTTTAAGTTTTGAATGACTAGCTGGAAACTTCATCGTTTTCTGCTACATTTACACTTTGAAGCATGCATGAATGCATGTTTCCCAGTCTGGAGTGAATGGCATCACTGGGTGAATCCCAGTAATGAGAAACTGCTAATACAAACTCCACTTCCTGCTGTCTGGAGTCTCTTTCAGACAGCAGCATTTTTCCAAGTAGCAGCTGCCAGTTTCCATGCAGCTTTCAGGTCTACCAGTTTGTTTTCTTTTGGGTTGAAGGTGGCCGGTGATGACCTCTGAACTCTAGTGGAGAACAAATACTTTCTTTTTCCCCTTCGCTCATACACTTTCCACCTCTTCTGTTTGTTTTGTGGCAGACCGGGGTTCTCAAAACTCGTTGGATCTGACGGAGCTGATCGGCGTTCCCCTGCCCCCCGCCGTCTCCTTTGTCACCGGATTCGAGGGCTACCCGGCCTACAGCTTCGGCCCGGGTGCCAACGTGGGCCGCCTCACAAAGTCGTTCATCCCAGATCCGTTCCATCACGACTTCGCCATCACGGTGACGGCGAAACCAACCACACGGCACGGCGGCGTGCTTTTCGCCATCACAGACGCGTATCAAAAAGTGAGACGTTATCTGTAGCTGCTTTTCTGTTACAAATGTGCAGAAAACCTTGTTGATCTGCTGCTAATGTTGGAAAAACTGAAATCAACCACTTCCTGTCATCTTATCCATCATTTCCAACAGAAACAGGATCCGGTTGGGATGCAAAAAAATGTTTCTGTTGCGATTTTGTGAAATTATACTGGTGATTTAGGGCCATTGTAGATATAAAGGAGGACATTTTGACCAAAAAACTCTGAATTCTGAGATAAAAACAAGAAATTTCTGAGCCTGAAAAGTGAAAAAAAAAATGCTTGAAAAAACTCAGTTTTAAAGATTAATCTCTGAAATTATCTAGCAAAGGGCTTTTGCAATAATTGATCCATCAGTGACCATCTGGTTGATGCCTGTTTTTCGTTTTGGTTGCATTGATAAGATCGTGCAGCTCGGTGTCGCCCTGTCAGAGGTGGAAGACGGCGCCCAGAACGTCATATTGTACTACACCGACCCAGAAACCAGAGGTGGGACCAGAGAGGCCGCCTCTTTCAAAATGGGGGAGCTGACAGGACGGTGGGCGAGGTTCACCCTGACTGTGCAAGGAGCAGAGGTGAGCAGCACGGATTTATAACCACACTCAGGATAAAAACTCATGTTCAAAAGTTTGTCCTGGTTTCTGTATATCAAGTTGTATTTAGTTTCTCTCTTATTTCTTATGCCTGGACTGAATGTCAATATTTTTTAGCATAAAACTTTGCAGCAAGTTGTAGGAGTTCATTTTAAGCAAATAACTCCGATATTGAAGAAAAGTACCAGTTTCGCTGGTATATTTTGTACATTATAGTGAAATTCAATCCAGTCTGATTGAATTTTGAATCACATTTTGACTGAATGAATGTAAGCATGTAGTTTGTCTTTAAATGTTTCTAGTGTTCCTGGTCATTTCTGTTGTCCTGTCCCTTTAGATCCGCCTCTACATGGACTGTGAGGAATACCACAAAGTGGCCTTCACGAGGAGCGCCCGACCCCTGACCTTTGAGTCCAGTTCCGGGATCTTCTTGGGGAACGCCGGTGGAACGGGTCTTCCTCGGTTTGTGGTGAGTCTCTTATTTACCGTGCAAATGTGCACACGAGTGCAAAGTAAAGCTGCTTCCCATCCATCATTTTTAGTAACGGAGAGCCCTGTACGAAGCCCGTCTCCGTTTGTTCTTAGACATGTTTGACAGCTGCTTATCCGGGTGGCTTCGCCCCTCATTCCTGATGTCAGTGCGTTTGGATCAATGAGTTCACGGCGGTGACTGAACCCAGACCCAGAATGCAGACAGATGTGATGTTTGGGCGGTTGTCTCCGTTGCATTTTGTGATGTGAACACAGTCATCTTTGTTGGCAGCTTTACGGCCACCACAAGAGACCCCAGAATGAAAGACCACATGTGTCTGAGTGCTGTCTTCTCCGATGAGAGCTCATAAATGGAAAGCTGTTTGTGATTTACAAGTTTGAAATATGGCTGAGTGTCTCTCTGAGACGTTGAATTGAACCTAATCACTGATAAATATGCTAGGTTAGAAAGCCCAATCCCCCACGTAGCTGTTAAAAATACTCAGGAGTTTAGCTGGTTGGAAGTGCAGCAGGTAGAATCAGCCTTCAGTGTTGCTGCAAAGGACAATAAAACAGTAAAAGTTCCAGGGATTTCCAGATAAAATGCATTATTAATGGGGAGAAATAATCTGAGGTGAACTGAATATCAGTAGTTTGTTTGCAGTTGGTGGTTTTTCTAGAACTTATTTGATCTTTTATCAGGATCATTATCAAAATCAATAAACCTTCTGAAGATTAGATCTTTTTTACACATTTTAAAAAATGTTTTGGTCCTCCAACTATCCATCCATTCTTACATCCTTCTTTCTTTTAACGTGTCAAACTCAAGACTCATGGGCCAAATGTGGCCCGCCGTAGCATTTTATGTGGCCCTTCAAACTCCAAATTGCATCAATAAGTCCTTTCAGTTTTTCACAAATCTGCAAAATTCACACAAAATCAACAGATCCCTATAACTTTTCTGATTTTGATCAAATTTTCTCAGAATTGGTTAAAATCTTTGGGTTTAAGTGACTGCTGCCTCAGCCTTACTTGATGTCAAGTTATAGTCTGTAATTGATACAGCAGGTAATAAAAAGTCACATTTAACATCATACATTAGCGCAAATTTTGGAAAGATTTCTGCAACATAGCAGGATCCCCCACATGCAGCTTTCCTGTCTTAAATTTGATTCAAGTTGGCATTAAAACTTGGTGAAACCTGCAGATCCTCTTTTGTCCATCCATCCATTTGTCCAAACAGCTGTCAGCTTGTTTCCTTCCTGTTTCTGGTTTATTATTTAAAATATCAGCCCTGTATAAAAACATCGACCATAATTTCATCGTAAATTTGCAACATTTGTAATTTATAAACAGGAGAAAATGGACTGACTGACATGAAAGATGGGAAACCTTCACTAAAGTAAGTTCATGTGTTGGGAAAACTATAAGTTCTTAGTGGAAAGAGGAGAAAAAAGGTTCCTGTCGTAAATGTTTTATGTGGTTAACATGTTATTAGAGAAATCTGAGAAGCTTTCAAAGACTTTCTTAGAACCAAGGAAGGAGTTTATTTTTATTGAGGGCTCCTTTTTTGGCTTCAGACAGGAGTCAGTTTACGTTTGGAACAATCCATCCAGCAGTTGTCTTTCATTTAGGAATTTAAACTAACTTATGTGGATTTCTTAAAAATCTAAACCACCACTATCTTTCTCTAAATCCCTAAAAATACAACCCTGCTTTTATCAGGCATTAAATTAGAATCATTTCAATCAATACCATCGATTATTTAAAATAAACGTTGTATTGTTTAATCGGTTTGAATCAATGGAAGCAGGCTATGACGCAGGGCATTCTGGGTAAACGCAACCAAAACAAACGTGTGGCTAGCGCTTGCAAGAGGAACGGCTTGTTGTCTTTTACCAAAGAAAAAGGAGGAATCCTAAAGCTGCTAAAATATGACGCTACTCCATTTTTGTTTAGATTTTGTGAAGGAGGAAGTGGAGCTCAGAGGTTTTAATGTTGTTTCCTGTAATAGTTTCTGTTGCAGCGCCCTCACAGGCAAGGAGGAGAATTGGTGTGTGAATTAGTTTGGATCCTTTAGTTAGTGCAGCGTGAAAGAAAAAGTCGGTTTTGACACAGGGTTTAACTTTTTCTAAGTTGGACGCTGTGACCTTTCTCTGTATAGTCGTCATTCTTTGTCATCCGTCATTATGATATTTTTATCTCTTTTTTTTTTCTCCAACCTTGAGGGAAAGAATGTAAAGTATTCAGACTGCTGCACAACCAAAGCATCTTCATATTTTTGTACGTCTGACTGTAAAATACTGTTTGCAATTCATTTTGCTTTAATGGAAACTATAAATTACGTTGCATTTTGTGAATGGATTTCGTCCTTTCAGGGGTGATTTGCATGTCATACCTTTTACCGTTTCTGTTCTGCTCAGTTATGAAGATTAAATATGGTTGCTATAAGACAAGAGCTCTTCTGCATAGGGTCTACCGCCTCTTCAGAGTAAGCCCCATGTATTTCATCACTCCTCTGCCCTGCTACATTCAGACGAGGAGGAGCAGAAGTGTCTGTGAAGCTGCTCAGTGTTTGAGTTGGCAGCTCAGTCAGAGATCGTCTCTCAGAGAGCAATAACAGGCCTGATTCAGCAGCGGCTCTCTGCAGCCGTAGCCTCACCCGTAGGTTTGGATGAACACACAGGAAGAAGAAAAAAACAATAAAAGTTTAACTTGGTCTTACACACGGTCTCATTCCAGCTTTCCAGTTTGATTACATCTGTGTCCAGCAATTTATGAACCCATTGCTACTGTTGAAAGCTTCCTTCCTAAAAGTAAAAAGTGTTTTCATTTTGATAATAAAGTAAAGAGCTGAAGGATACATTAGATTTAGAGATAAACATACGCAGTATTGCATGTAGTCACTTCATTAAAATGTGAGTAAAGAAAATGAAAAATGTCCACCCGCCTGTTTCTTCATCCATCTGTTAGTCTTTGCCAGCATTTTGAAGTAATTGCAAATGGCCGTTTAAATTACAAAAACTTCTGCAGTGCTAATGAAGGTAGCACTTACTGCTCCTGTAGCTTCCTCCTCCTTCACGGAGTACATGTTTTGTAAACAAATCATAGGTTTTTACCTCATTTTTAATGTAACTGCCAGTGGAAACTTCTAAATTTCTGTTTCTTCTAGATTCCTGTGGCAGACAGCTGTGCTGCAGTGTTGATGCTAAATGTAATTGTTGTCCACCTCTAAGGGAAAAATGCATTATAAACAATCCCATGAGCTTTTTAGGCAGTGGAGAGTAATCTGCCGCTTTTCTACCTTCCTGCTTCTGCTAGCTGTGCCGCATTTCTGATGTTAACTTTCAAATTTCAATTTAAAGATTCGGTTTCAGCTTGCAGGAGAAAAACAAATCAGCCAACAAAAGAAGACTAATGCAGTATTTTATCTCAGGCACAAAATCATCTAATTATGGAAATTATGGGGAGAAAAAAATCCATAATTTATGAAATTCTGCATTTTCAGAAGGAAATGGATCTTGTATCTTTTGGAAACTATCACAGGTGAAGTTTGTTTTCTTTCAGAAAGAAAATACTTTCACTGACTCAGATTGTTTGATGTAAGATTTATAAATCAACCTCCTGCCTGATTTGGATCCTTGGACCCAAACTGTGTTATGATTGTTTACATTCATTTAATTAATTAGCTGAACATGCAAACCAATGGAGTGAACGAGTGAATTCTCTTTTTATAGCTGCAGAACGGATTACGTGGCACATTCTCTGTTTCAGATGTGTTGTTTACTGCACAAACAGATGTCTGTGATTTGGTTCGCTCCGTCGGCTCTCATCCACCCATTCCTCTTCTTTCTCTCTATTTGTTCCATCCGTCTCTGTTTATCACTTCTCTACCACGTCGAGATTTCACAGGCAGTCCCTTGTTCCATTAAAAACAGGTGTTTGTCTTCTGGCTTCATCTTTACGTCAACAAATTTGGCTGAGTCTCCTTTGAGAAGACTTTTCCGACTTCATTCCCTCCCACCTGTGTGATCCCATAATGCAGCTTAGACCACCTTTAAGGCGGTAATCTGTAAATAAACAGGAAAACAATAGATAATGTCGATATTATCTAAGATTCAGAGCTACATGTCAAGCATTTGACTCATCTGGAGTCTTTAGGGCTCACAAATTAACGTCTAAAATTTCCACCAAAGCTTTATCTTTGAAGTAAATCAATGTACAAAAATAAAAGTTGGTTAATTTTATTGCAGACCAAAGCAACAACCACATTTACAGCTGCCAGTATTTTTCGATCTTTCTCTTCTGGATTTACATGTCATAAAACCTTTTATTTTGTCCTATTTTTCTTTGCAGAATATCCCAAGCATGGTGAGTCTGTGTGCATAAGCAGCAGATTTAAGTCTGGACTTTGCTTTGCCCGTCTTTCAATGCATTTCCATTATAAATGTGTGCAAAACTTTTGTCAAAAAATCAAAATTTCCAATTGCCATTATTTAGTTCCATTAAATCAGAAACATAAATAAAATATTGATGAAAAAGTAACATTTTCACATGCAGACTCATCAATATTAAGCAGTTATGGACTTAAAACAAGCTCCCATTTCTTGCTGCATAGTTAGTTTGTCTTATTTTAATCATACTAAGATATTAGACAAAAACACCTGGTAAGAGTTTGTGTTTTTGTAATGTTATGAAAGGTTTAACTCCACCTGTAGTGAGAACCCAGCAGTGAAACAATGAATCATTTCCTTGAGCTGCACTGATTGTAGTCTATTACTTTGAAGTTTGTGGTTTAATGTGACTTAATGTAAAACATTTTGAGAAAGGTTTGGAGCTTCAAGTATAAATATGAGACATTACAGTTAAGGATCCATAAAAAGTGGATATGAAGCGCTAATGTTTATCGCTCCTCTCCGTCTGCAGGGATCCATCCAGCAGCTGGTGCTGAAGTCGGACCCCACAGCTCCAGATGACCAGTGTGAGGAGGACGATCCTTACGTGAGTCTGCCTTTAAAACTCTGCTTCCCTTTGCAGGAATGCACAGGAAAACTGCTCAAAAACCCATGGTTAGGGCGCCCTCTGCTGGCGGGAGTACAGTATTGCAGTTTACTCCATGAATATGAAATAATGAAAACAAAAAGCAAAGAAATATTTTCTTTTACTAAAAAAATTAAGACTTTGCAGAACTAACAAGACCTGTATTCACAAAACTACTAATGACATGATAAATTAACAGAAACTCAATAATTGTCATTTGCTTGATTTATTTATTTTTTGTCTTTTCTCTCTCTTTTTTACTTTATTTTTACCAAAAACCGAATGATAAAATTCTTCAGTCTGGTGCTTTGGTCTCAGCTGAACCTTTTTTTTGGAAGATATTTCTGTTTGCAAATGCTTCATCATTTGTTTTACTTGTTGTTTATTTATTTTGGATATTTCAAATGTTTCCCAAGTGTTTAAATGTTCTAATATCAGTTTCATTTTCTGAAATGTGATAAAAAAGCTGAACTTTTTCACAGCTGTGAGTTTTCTCTTTACAACACAGGCAGTCTAACCTTATATGGTCGTTCCTCTCTGTCCTACAAAGACAACAAAATCTATATTTTCATGTTGGTTTGATTGATGTTTCTGGCTCTAAAATATATTTTCTCCTAAATTTAATCTTTTAATCTTGGAATTATGCTTTAAAAAAAATACTTTTTTAGAGACTGATTTTCTTTTCTCATCCTCCAGCCTGAACTCTGATTATTTTCCCGTCCATCTTCTCTGCTCTCCTAAATGTTCGTGTTGTGACTCCAATTCTTTTATTCCCCTGCTCTCATGTTTGCTTCAGGCGTCGGGTTTTGGGAGTGGAGATGAAGACTATGATGACTCAAAGGAAGGAGATGAAGTTAAGAAGATTGTGGAGGAGAGAGAATATCCAATGGTGCGTTCGCTGTTCTCTTGGCTTTTTGCCATTTCACTGTGCTGGACCCAAACCAAAGAAAACAGCTCTTATCCTTGCAGGCCTGTTGGAGACTGGAACACCCTGGTATACGTTGCTGTCTGCCAACTCAGTGCTCTCAAACACACACCGCAGGGGGCCGGGTTGGCAGACAAGGGGGGGAAAGTCAGCTACATTATTACACTTCCAGAAATAGCTCCACAGGGAAACCTGTCAGATTATTTCACCGGCCGGATGAAAAGATCAGCATCCGCAGCTGAAAGTGTGTCTTGTTAAATTAAATCTCGTTGTCACCCAGTTCTGACGGTGGCCAGCAGGAAAAACGGAGCTGCAAAATATCAAATTATATTCCAAGTCACTGTGAAAAAGAAAGCTTTGTCCAAATATTTATGGTGTAAAAAGACAGTTAATATGCTAAATACAAAATGTAGTTTTATGTCTTGCACAACATTTATCGTTTCTTAAATATGCCACGTAATGCACAATGTGAAGAATTATTTCTGAACAAATCAGTAATTGCAAAAATTTTGGCATGAAAAGAAACAGAAATAGTTTTTCTTTTTTAATGGTTTGGATCTTTGACTTTGTTTATAAATAAATTTTTAAAAAGCCTATTGTTGAGCAGATAAAGCTAAAAAGATTCACATCTTTCTGTGTGGCCGTCTAGATTCAAACTAAACACGAAGTGTGCTTAAATATTATGTTATCAATCAAATCAATGCAGTTTTTATCTGTTTACTGCCAAATTATATCAATTAGTCCCTCCACTTTCTTGAGAATTATCATGTAGATTCACAGAAAATCAACAAATTCCTGCAATTTTTTACACTAATAAGTTTATTGCAGATTTTTCTCAAAAATTATATAAAACTTTCTTGCTACTAAACAGCTGCTTTAGCTTTAATTCATGTTGGATTATAGTCCATGATCTATGCAGCAAGTAATAAAAAGTCACATTTATTGTCATAAATAAGCAAAAATATTTCCAAACTGTTTAACTTTAACAAGTTTTATCGATACATTCTGGCACAACCGGCCCTTTAAGAACTTTTATGAACTTTATTTGATCCAAAACAAAAATTAGTTTAACACTCCTGGTTTAGCATCATTTATACCATATTATATTCATATCAAACATCTTCAGGTTTAGGTCTCGTTTGCCTCATCAAAGCTTAAAAAGTGGTTTCCGTTTTGTAAGGACATCTTGAATGATGTGTTTTTAATCTTTTTAAGTGCCTGCTAATTCGCCAGCAGCCATATTGTCGATGTTTGGACTGATGTTTGCCAAGTAACTACATCTGTGCTCAAAGCTGTAATTTGCTCTTTAGCTTTCCTCTCAACATTTTGATGGGAAAATTATGCAGCAAATCAGGTTTGCTTTGTAAACATTCAGTTGCAGCCAGTAAACAATTAAACTGTAAAATCTGGAGTGGATGTATAATACAGGTCTGACCTTAATGGAGTTTAATGTAGGAAGGAAGTGGCAGTCCTCCATAAAATCTCTTTATTTTTATTTTTTACACATTTTAATGTTTTTTTTTTGTAATATGTGAGCTTGTATTTCTGGTTTGTAGCCTTTTCCAGCACCAGATCCCACATATAGCAGCCCAGTCCAAGCTCCGCCCACTGAACCGTCGCTGATCGATGATGAAGATGGAGATGATGAGGAGTCATCTGGCCATGAGTTGGAAATGACCACCGTGAGAGGTAAATATTATTATTATTATTATTATTATTATTATTATTATTATTATTATTATTATTATTATTATTGCATTTTCATTGTTAAATAATATGTTAAAATTTATAGTTATATTTCCAATTCTTACTAGTGAATTTAATCACTAATCTTTGTTATTATTATTATTATTGGACATTCATTATTAAGTTAGTTTAAAAATAAATTGGCAAATATATTTGTATTAAATGGATTAATGTATTCATTTCTAAGTTTACATGATTTCTATACAAAACTAATAATATTTGACTATAAATACAATTGTAAGTTCCAACTTTTCATTAATATTTAAATGAAAACATTTATTATTGTATTTTTGTTATGTTTATTATAATAAACATTTATGTTATCATATTTGTTAATATTATTAATTTAGTTAACAATTTACACATAATTGTTATCAGATATTTTTTTCAGTTGTAGAAATTAATACTTTTTTGTTTCTAATATTGTTGTAGCACATTAAATAAAATTTGATTATTAATATTTATTAATTTACATTTTTCATTGATTTTAATGCATTTATATTTTGATATTATTATTGATCAATATAATTTCATTGATCATTACTTGATATGTTATTAATAGTATTATTTGTATTTATTATTGAGTATTATAAATGTGTTATTCTCTTGAGCACCTGTTGTTGTATTTCAGACGATGGCCACCAGATGGTGCTAAAGAGGCGCTTTACCTCTTCCTCTCATCTCTGTATTCTTTTCTCCTGACCTGCAGCAAACCAGCACGTCTTTCTCATTCTGGTTTGTTGTTTCATAGCTGAAACTGAAATAATCTCCAGGTGTTTTTCTGACAGCAACAACATCTCGGGCGGACGCCTCGGAGAGACGAGTCGACGCTGTAAGTTGGCTTCTTCTCCTGGACACGTTTTGCACTTAAGCACGTTAAAGTGTAGCTCTGTGAAGCATTCTGTCCCAGATACACGGAGCACAATCTGGCCTATTTAAAGTTACTGCAGCAGAAACCTTCCTTTGATTACATCATAATATAAACATGACTGATTGACCTGACTGTATTTATTCATTATATTTATTGTTGATGAAGGTATTCACCCGAATTCTCTTCAACATTCAGGTCCTTCAGGTGTCTACAGGGCAGAAGGGCGAACCCGGTGAACCAGGTCCTCCAGGGCCTCCGGGGCCTCCAGGGCAAGCAGTAGGTGGGGGAGGGGATCGTGGACCAAGAGGTCCTCAAGGGCCAAATGGACCTGCAGGCCCAACTGGGCTTCCTGGGAAAGATGGCGAGCCTGTGAGTTTTTTATTGAATCTTCTTGTTTGTTTGATTTACAGCAATCAGCAGCTTTCAGTGTTTTTCCAGAGCAGCAGTGATGTGTTGTTTATCAGCGGAGTACACACTGATGGATGTGTTTCTATTTTTATCCGTTCTCCAGGGGATGAAAGGTGAACGCGGGCTGCCAGTGAGTGAAAACTCTTTCACTGATGTCTCATGTTTTACTGTTAAAGGCTAAATCAACTGGGATTATGTAGAAATTATCCAGCATGAAGGACAAAACGTGGGAAACTCAGCAGTGATTATAAATACTGCCTGGCCAAAATAAAAGTCGCCACCAAAAAATGGTCACACTCTCTAGTATTTTGTTGGACCGCCTTTAGCTTTGATTACAGCCCGCATTCGCTGTGGCATTGTTTCAATAAGCTTCTGCAGTGTCACAAGATTTATTTCCATCCAGTGTTGCATTAATTTTTCACCAAGATCTTGTATTGATGATGGGAGAGTCTGACCACTGCGCAAAGCCTTCTCCAGCACATCCCAAAGATTCTCAATGGGGTTAAGGTCTGGACTCTGTGGTGGCCAATCCATGCGTGAAAAAGACGTCTCATGCTCCCTGAACCACTCTTTCACAATTTGAGCCCGATTAATCCTGGCATTGTCATCTTGGAATATGCCCGATCCATTTGGGAAGAAAGAATCCATTGATGGAATAACCTGGTCATTCAGTATATTCAGGTAGTCAGCTGACCTCATTCTTTGGGCAATGTTGCTGATCCTAGACCTGACCAACTGCAGCAACCCCAGATCATAATACTGCCCCCACAGGCTTGTACAGTAGGCACTAGGCATGATGGGTGCATCACCTCACCTGCCTCTCTTCTTACCCTGATGCGCCCATCACTCTGGAACAGGGTAAATCTGGACTCATCAGACCACATGACCCTCTTCCATTCCTCCAGAGTCCAATCTTTATGCTCCCTAGCAAACTGAACATGCCAATGATTTGACCCTTCTTGAACAGACTAACATCTTTTCCACGACCACAGGATGTGTCTTTTGCCATGGTTGTTTGAGAAATGAGGAGTTACTCATTGCATCAGCTGGAGTTAAATAACTTGTAGCCAGCTGAAAGATAATCGCCTATGCAGTAATTATCCAATAGGAGGCTGGTACCTATTTGCTTAGTTAAATCCAGGTGGCGACTTTTATTTTGGCCAGGCAGTGTATGTAGGCTGTGGCTCTCTGCCCAGGGCATCATCACATTGGGGGAAAATAGTTAATCATTTTATGGGTGCACACTCTTCTCTTTATGACACAATACTAAAGACATTACAGATAGAAAAAAAAGTGAAATTTCTGCCAACAAAAAGTCCAAAATATTCTGAGATTAATCTCAGAAGCTTTCTAGAAAAAATTACTTTTCAAATAATTTTGAAAAATTTAAAAATTTGCCAGAAAAAGCAAGGAAATTTTTAATTCATCTCAGAAAATTTGTAGGAAAAAAAACGGAAAATGTTTGAGTTTCAAGAATAAAAAAATTGCAAGATAAAACTCTGAAATTTTGAGATTAATCTCAGAAATCTTCAGGAAAAAAGTTTTAATTTAAACTTAAAAATGTCCTGAAAATAAAGAAATTTTGAAATCAATTTCAGAATTTTTTTTAGAAAAAAAAACTTTTCTTAGCTTAAAAAGTCAAACATTTGCTAGAGAAACTAAGAACATTTTAGATTAATTTCAAAAAATATTTTCAAAAAAGTTTAAAAATTTTCAACATCTGAAACTCAGAAATTTCCAGGTTTGTTTTCTGAAAATATTTAAGTGGAAATTCACTTTTTATTCCATCTTCAGTGGTCTTAATACACCATTACATCTTCCTGATCTCCATTTTTGTGCTTATTGTATTTGACATTTGAGTTGTTCATCTTAATCCTTAATTTTCTCATCTGGGTTTTCAGCGCTGTTGAAATGCTGGTTTTTGTTTTGCTTTTTTTCCCAGGGAACAGCAGGATTCCCTGGACTACCAGGAGATTCTGGTCCAAAAGGAGAGAAAGTAAGAACTAAAGTCTAAAAAACATCCTGATGACATTTTGTGTTCAAACACTTTCTAATGATTAACGTTGCTGCTGTCTTCCTCAGGGTGATCCTGGCCTGGGGGTTCCTGGTCCTCCCGGGCCTCCTGGACCTCCTGGTCCACCCAGCAAAGCTTCCATGGTTCGTTCCTCATACATTTCTTCTCGTTTTAAAATGTCGATGCCATAAATTCACTTTAAGGTCTTGGATTTTACACAGGAGGGTTCCGGATTCGAAGACTTTGACAGCGACACAGAGGTTGTCAGGGTAAGGAACCAAAACAGTTTTTACCACATTGGAACCACAAAGTGTATTTGATAAATTAGACCAACACAGAGAAAGAAATTTGTCAATGACTTTCCTTTATTTTTAAGAAAAATCAGTTTTCCAATTAGTAGATAGAGATCACCTTTTCTTTGAAGGGATCTATCCACGTTTTGGACTTTTTTGTTCTTCCATCAGGGTCTCAACTGCTTGCTGTTTGGTGTCTGGAGAAATTTCAGAAACTTACCAATAATTGAGTCACACTGATCAGTTACTGATCAGCTGTATGCGATGTACAATGGCTACTGGAAAAGACAAGAATTTTGTTGATCACTTGTTGCATTCTTGGTGGTTGTGCAGGAGGCTCTACTAATGCTTTTCAAACATGTATGGCTGTATAATTGTTTAAACGTTGAGTTGGGGGGCGTGGCCAACAGCAGCTCTGTAGGATTTAAAGTGACAGAGACCCTAAAACAACCTAGATTGTTTTAGGATGTGATGTAACCCAGCACTATTGGTTACAATATTAATTGTCAACATTACATTGTGTATCCTCAGGGGCCCCCAGGGCCTCCAGGGCCCCCCGGGCTGCCTGGCCTCCCAGGATCCTCAGCTGGTGGTGTCGTTCCGGGGCCTCCGGGGGCTCCTGGGAAAGATGGAGAGAACGGAGAACCGGGACTCGCCGTGAGTTTTTCACCCCATATCATTTTAATCTAAACTTAAAATGGGATTATTTAATCTTTTTGTATATTCTGTATATTAGTCACATTTTCTGAGAATCTTTAGCAGCAAGACACAATCATTTAAAAGAACACAAGTCGTAATTTATCACAGATCTCTAAATCTTTTGTTACGAGTTGTTTCTTTCACTAAGTAAAAGTTAAAATATGAATAAATTGTTGCCTTGATTGCAGGGAGTTGATGGAAAAGACGGCGACCCGGGCCCTGCAGGAGAGAAAGGAGACAAGGTGAGTCCAAAACTCATTGCTGAAGAATAAAATGCATCACTTTAAGACAAGTTTATGTTGTAAATATCTATGATTCCTGTCCTGACCTGAAAACCTGCCTTAGAGTAACTTCTGCCATGGCAACCTCTGCACAGGGCAACCCTAATTTACCTTCTGCAAACACTCTGGTTAAAAAAAAAAACAATTACCATCCATCCAGCATAAAAAGCCTGGCTCTTAATGAGGTGACCCCACAGAGTAATAAAGCAGGGAGCTCGAGAGTAAACAAGTCTGCGCTGCTTTAAAGGCCGCTTCGCTTTTTAACGCCAGCCAGAGCCGTCTGCAGTCGGCAGCGCCGCTAATTTAATTTCATTATTTTTCATTTGTTTGTTAAAAGGGAGAGCCTGGAGCGAGCGGGCCACCAGGACTAAAGGTACCATCTATTTACCGCTCATCTGAAAGGATAATGAACCATTAGCAGCAATAATTAGGATGTTTTTTTTTCTGTTGGCTGGAGAGCCAATGAGGGGATTCGGAGGTGATGATTTAATACTCAGTTTGTTTCTCAGGGAGATCAGGGTGCAGCAGGGTTTCCAGGGTTACCGGGGTCACCTGGCACCGAGGGGCAGCCCGGTCCGAGGGGACCACCTGGACCTCCTGGGCCGCCTGGACCCTCAGGAAGACGCGTTGCCATGGGGCTAGAGGTACAGCATTTCGCTGACTTTGATCAATGTGTCTTATGGTGAAGAAATTCATCAAGCTTGGATTTTTCTACATTTCTTCCCCTTTTAACCTTAATGCATTTTATTCTATTGTGATTTTCAAATGATTTTACAAATTCAATCTGAAAAGTGTGGCATGCATTTGTTTTTAATTCTCTCAGATTTCTGTCTTCACAAGTTTCTGTGATTACTCTTAGTAAAACAAACAATCATTTCAAACAGAAGAGTTTTCTTTTAATTAAAACAAGATTCTTAGTTTTGCACGTTAAAAATATTTTTTTATGTGCAAAAACAAAAAGTTTTAAACTAATTGTTAAACTACTGTTCCATTAAGTATTTTTATTTACACTTGGTAGCTAATTTCAGATGTTTTATTGGCCAAATTTAGACTATCTTCATGAATATCAATGAACAAATTCCTGAATTTCTTAAGTTGATGCTTTTAACGGTTGCAGAAGAAACTCTCCGAATGAAAATAATCCTCTCTTTTCTTTACGAAGAATCAATCATTAGGTCTAAAAATCTTTAATTTACTCCATAAGGTGATAGTTTATGTTACAAATATTGATGTGTTTTTAGCCGCGTTTCAGCAGAAATCTATTTTAAATACCTCCAGACGATTTTTTGAACAGTTTCATCAGTTTAAGTTGTGTTTATGTTATCTTTTTTGCCTCTCTTAGGACCTGGAAGGATCCGGCCTGCTGGAGGATTTCGGAGGCTCCCCTGGTCCTCAGGTACAGAATAAATGTGATCCATTTCCTCATGTAGCATAATCACGCCACAAGGGCCGACTGCTAACCTTATTTATGTTTATAGGGCCCGCCAGGAGTCCCCGGACCCCCAGGCCCCAAGGTGAAATATTTTTGTGTTGACACTTATTTGATTCTGGGAGCGATCTCACCGTCTCATTGCCCCCCTGAAGGGTTTGGTTAATGTTAGGCCAGCGCTCAGTGAAACAAATATTTTTGCAGGTGGACATTTTTATTCACACATAGCTCAACTTTCTTGTTTGTCCCGTCTTTATTTTCCCCTTCATGCCTATTACAGGGAGACGACGGTTTGGAGGGGAACCCGGGAAAGCCGGGTGAAAAGGTGAGCCTGATATCTGCTGCACCAAATCAGACAAGCTTCTTAAGTGTCAGTAAATCGCTGTGAGATGAGCCCTGGTTGTGACACGGCTCACCAGATTCCAGCCACATGCTGCTAAAGATGCTTTTCGTATTCTGGCTCCTTGCTGTCTGACCTGAACTCTGAGGAGAAGAAATGAAACCAAATCGCAGAGGCACAGAGAAACGTTGCTGTTTTGTGTTAGTCTCTGAGTGATGCCGTTAAATTCTGGAGATTTGTTCATTATGCAGGTGTTGTTTTGTGTCTGCAGGGGGAGCTAGGTGTCAGAGGACCACCGGGACTTCCTGGTCTGGATGGAATGAAAGGAGAGAAGGTGAGTATTTATTTTTATAACAAATTATTGCATACATATCTGTATACTTATGTGTGCTTGTTATCCCTTTATTTTAACATACATTTTTAAATAATTATTATTATAATTAATTCATCCATCCATCCATTTTCCGTCACCCTTCTCCCTAACGGGGTTGGGAGTTGCTGGTTCCTCTCCAGCTGCGTTCCGGGCGAGAGGCGGGGTCACCCTGGACAGGTCGCCAGTCTGTCGCAATATTATTATAATTAATACTTTTATTTTTTTATTGAATCTTGATTTAATTTCTTTTTTACACTAACTGTTGTTTGAATAAATAATAAAAAACAATAAAACAGATCTAGGGCCTCATACATAAAAGAGTGCGCCGTTTTCACACTAAAACTTGTGGCGCACAAAACAATTCGGATGTAAACGCCGTGCAAAATTTGAGGGAAATAGAGAGCAGCTGCTGGTCTGCCCTGTGGCCTCCATAGATACATATGTAAATTAGTATAAATACCCAGAAGCAAACCTGTTGTTGAGCTCTTAAGCCACACCCCTATTTTGGGGGCGTGGTCCCAAAAAGGGGCGTGGCTTTAAGACTTATGAGGAAATGATTGATCGGTTTATAAAGGACTTAAAAACATGAAGCATTTAACAATTAAATCATAAAAGTTACAGTAAGAATCACATCAAAATAAAAGAAAACAATAAAATTTAGCAGAATAATGACATTGCCATCCTGCAATTCATAAAAATACATGTATTTTTGCTTTAACTTGCTGTGCATGTGTGTGTTCACAGGGAGCAAATGGGAACAAAGGAGATCCAGGAATAAAGGTGAACCAAAAACTAATTGATGCGTAACTACCAGTGGTCATAATCGAGAAAAAACAAACTCCCATTGGTCTATTTCAGGGAGAACGTGGTCAGGATGGAGTCGGTGTGCCTGGTCCTCCAGGACTGCCTGGACCTCCAGGTCCGGTTATCAACCTGCAAGATGTAAGCGGCATCAGACTCTCGGATTGTAACAGATTCTGGTGTCTCTAACCTTCAGCCATTTTCTTGTTTTCTCAGCTTCTGCTTAATGCGACAGATGGTGCCTTCAAATTCTCAGGAATATTTCAAACTCAGGTTCCCGCTGTGAGTATCATAAGATCAGTTAGTTCTGAATAAAATAACTAAAACAGGGTTGATTTTGTGCTTTTTTAATACTGAGTTTCCAATATTCTTATAGGGACCAAAAGGTCCAAAGGGGGACGTTGGACTGCAAGGTTTACAAGGACCTCAAGGGATAAAGGTGGATTTTCATACATAATTTTTTTTTTGAAAAATGAGAATAAATAAAACTTGGTCTGTTGCCGTTCTCCTGTCTCTCATTGTTGCCTGGTGTGTTTGTCTGCAGGGTGAAAAGGGTGAACCCGGATTCCTCACCGGGCCAGATGGATCCCTAACGTCGGATCTGGCTGCAGCGTTGGGAACCAAAGGAGTCAAGGTAATAAGTCCTGTCAGCGCTTAAACATTTCACTTGGTTAGACTCACAAGTAATGGATATGAGTGAGATGTTTGGATGTAACTCCGTTGGAAAAACCTTTAAGTCACATGCATGTATCCATATTGGCAGGGAGACCATGGCCTTCCTGGACCCCCTGGAGTTTCTGTAAGTTTCCTCAGAGAGCAAGATACATTTGGTTTAAAGCTGTAAGTAAAAAAGCTGGATTCTGTGGGTCTTTCACCAACAGGGTCCATTTGGACCACCAGGTCCCAAAGGAGAAATCGGTTTCCCTGGTCGACAGGTGAGCACCAGGAGTGAAATGTAAAAACGTCCAGCTATTAAATTGAATTAAAAGTTCTTCCAGGGATTCATTTGGTTTCAGTCTGACATGAAACTTGAACTGTTTGTAGAAAATGTTTCTGATTTTGTTGGCAGGGTCGTCCGGGGTTACTGGGTCCAAAAGGAGAGAAAGGAGACTCTCAAGGCCTACCAGTGAGTTTGGCTCATTTTAACAATGATTCATCCACTGGAAATATGATCCTGCATAATTTGTTGCATGATTACAATTTTATATGACAGTCCAACCAGAAAGTGTTCACACCGTTACATCCTAAAACTCATTTAAGTACAGTTTTATCTCAGAAATTGCTGTGTTAAAAATATAAAGAAGCTTTTCCTAAACCAGATACCATCAGTCCCAATCCGAATGTCCGAAATATCTGGTTCAGATTGCTAATCCCAGATCAGGTGGTTTACAGTCAGACTGTTTTTATATGTTTCTACAGAGGGAGAAATCTTGCTGCAGGACTTTGGCAACAAAATACATAGTTACTGATTCACATGTAGCTGTGTTTCCATTATTAATGGAAACACAGAAACCTTTGTTTATATTCTGTTAATGGTGGAAAAAAACCCACAATTTTGCAATTGCTGTGTTTCCATTCACTAAGAAATGCAATTCAAATTACAGGTGAAAAGGTTTGTTCACGTGATAAGTCATTGAAAGACATTCTGTGCTGTGATCTTCCTACCACATCCTGTGGTAGGAAGATCGTCTTCTTCGTCGTTTCTGCCAGTAGTAACATCCTGCTGTTGATAACATGACTCACACGATGCGAAAAAAGGGTGTAATGAAATATACGTCATCCTACTGCAAAAAAACTTAAATTGGCGTTTTTCCGCTCCCTTTCAGGGACCTCCTGGACCTCCAGGACCCCCAGGCAAGCCAGGAGTCTTCAACTGCCCCAAAGGAGTAAATATCCATCTATTTGATTTTTTCTCAACTGTTTGTCTTTTTTTTTTTTTTTTAAAGTTCACCATCATGTTTTTCCTTATTTTTGAAGACAGTGTTCCCCATCCCTCCCAGACCTCACTGCAAAATGCCTGTAGGTTCCAGTCATGTGAACGAAGCATGGCTCAATTAACCGTTTTATTTTTCACCTTTTAATCATTCACCTTTTAGAGTTTGGGTTTGCCTGCCTGTCTGGTTTTCGTCATTAATCCTCCCATTTTCTACCAGTAATGTGCATGTTCTCCTCACATTAACCAACCTTTCATCGCTTAGAAAGTCTTCAGGATGCATCTGAAATATCGCTGCATGCTGCATGGGAGCAGCGGGAAGGTGAAGGTTCAGTGCCGCAAGCTGTCAGAGGTAGAAATGAAACCACGTCCAGTTTGACATTGCATGGACTGTAACTCATCACGGAAAGAAAGCATAATCGGATTTTCTCATTATTATACTTAGTACTTGATTTTTACACATTTTAAATCATTGTTTGCAGCTTCATCCCAATGGAACAGTTGCATCAGGTCTGTCTGACTTTCTTTACAATAGTTCGGTCTGAATTAAAGATGGGGACACAACAGAAGTCATGTTGAGTTTTTTCTGTTTCAGGAAACTGCCATCAAGGAGCAAAAGGAGAGAAGGGGGAGAGAGGACTTCCAGGGTTACCCGCTCCCCAAAGTAAGCAGGAAACTGTTTTTTTTTCTTAAAAATTAAAACAAATAATGAGGTTTGAATGTTTGAGATTTTGTTTGTGCAGCCGAGGCTTATGACTGTAACAAATGTGGCAGTAATTATTAATAACAACTGAATATTGATCAGCATATTGATGTGTATTTGCTGGGAGATTTTGATGATGGTTATTGCTTGTTTTATAATTAGTTGCACGATTATGTTTTTATTGTGTGAAGCATAATATTTCAGCTTTTTTCTTTTCCTTTTTAAGGTTCATTTCTCCCCTCAGGTGGATGGGTAAGTTTCTCTCTTTCACCTGTTTTCTTCAGCTGATGCTCTTGAGTTGTGAAATTCTCCTATGTGTCTTTACAGCTGACTAAGGGTGACCAAGGCATGAAGGGAGAGAAGGGAGAAAAGGGGGGGGTCGGGTTCCCGGGCCAGCCAGGCATCCCTGGGAGGTCCGGATTGGTGGTGAGTCGTCGTCGTTGTTTGTTTGTTTGTAGCTTCTTTTCCAGGATGAGAGGACTAATTACTCAGCAATATCTAGAGAAACTCATCTATGCGTTTATCTTCAGTTTCATTGACTATTTCAAAATTTCTGTCTAAAAAAACTCCTCCAGCTGCAGCTGATCCAAAACGCTGCTGCTGGTGTTCTGACTAAAACCCGGAAGGGAAAGCATGTCAGTTCTAACGTCCCTACGCTGTATAGAGTTTAAAATACTGTTAGTTTCACTGAATGGCTTAAAGATCTGTTGTTGTCATAGCAACCTTCCAGACCTCTCAGGACTTTTGGTTCTGGTTCTGCTCTGCATCCCCAGAACCAGAACCAAACCTGGAGACGCAGCTTTCAGCTTCTACACACCACAAACCTGGAATAGACATCCAGAAAACTGTAAAACAGCTGAAACACTGAGTTTGAATCTAGACTAAAACCCACCTGTTTAAAGTTAATTTGATTAATAATAAACCAACATTCTGATGTTTAATGACGACTTTTGGAGAAATGTAATGTTTCAGTTGCTGATTTTTGTCTTTTTGTGATGGAAAGCACCTTCAGATCCACCATACAAATACAATTGTATTGATTTTTCTCTTGACGTCATTTAGGGACCTAAAGGGGAGTCGGTGCTTGGACCACCTGGCCCCCCGGGGATGCCTGGCCCACCTGGGCCTCCAGGCTACGGCAGACCCGGTGCCGTCGGGCCTCCAGGTCCTCCAGGGCCGCCTGGACTACCGCAAAGATACGGCTCAGGTAAAACCCTTTTAGGATTGCATACAGAAGACACTGTGGATGTATGATGTTCTTGTTTTGTGAAATATTATGCAGAATAAAGTTTTAAAGTATTATCAGAGCTGGTGATTTTTAAACAAAGATATAATAGTTTATTCTGGAAATAAATTTATTTATCTCATTTAAATACTTATCTGGACCAATGAAGGATAAGAAATCAACTCAAACGTAACCAAGTCTATCTATAAGTGTAGCCGATTATATGAAGAAAACCTTCCTTCATAATCAATGCTAACTGCTGTGATTCGCCAGCTGTGGCCATTGCTGGCCCTCCTGGACCTCCGGGACCGCCTGGAGCCCCGGGGACTTCAAGTAACTCTGCGTTTGTAAGTTTATCTATCATGTCAAAAAGTGTCTGTTCCAAAGAATCACTTCCACAAACATTAAGGTGTTTATACATTAACACATTTTAACCCACTGAGGGTAACACACTATATTCTAACTAATGCTACAGCATTGATGCATGCTAGGTGTTGATATGATTACAATTAGCATGTTAGCTTCCACGATATGCTATGTTGTTATATTGCTTTAGCATTACCAGGACTAATATAAGGATTAGTGCTTTAGTTAGCAATGATTTGGGCATAATTCTGTAGATCAGATCAAAACTCTTCTGATATTAAAATTATAAGAGTTTATACTGCTATATGTATTTTATAACCATTTATGTAAATTACGAGTTTGTAAATCGTAAAGCACTATTTTGTTGTTTTTGAAATGCTGTTAATTTGCCAAAATAAAATGAATCTGCATCTTTCACCGACATGTCCAACTGTTTTTAGCTGAAAACCTTCTCAACTCGAGAGAGCATGATGCAGCAGACGTTGAGGGACGAAGAGGGAACTTTGGCTTACGTCAAAGCGACAGGAAACCTCTTCCTGAAGGTTCGCCAAGGCTGGAAGGAAATACAGGTACTAGCAAAGAGGAATGGTAAAAAACATTTATGTGGATTATGTTTTCAACGTTGCTGTTCATCAGATAGCTTTAAGCCTTAATGCACTCTGTGGTTTCCTGTGAAATAAAAGAAGCATTTTTGCCAAACAACTTTTTTGCAGAGCACATTTCTGAAGGTGAACCAGCAGGTTTGAGGGAATGATTGATGTTGTGCTGCTGCTCCCGTTTATAAAAATCAATGACCTCATATGCTGTGTGTGATGAAGCATTGTGGCAGTTTGACTTTGGAAGCTTGTTGAATCGCACAATAAATGTTGGTTTTATGTTGTTCAAACGACGTGAACGAACATGAGCCAGATGGGTCAAAATATGAACGCGATTTGTGTTTCCCCTCAGCTGGGCAGCCTCATCTACCTCTCCAACAACATCATCCCCCAAGATGAGGTGCATACAGCACTTTTTTATTTCAATATTAACTGCAAGCTGTGTGTACAATGGCATGTTTGGAACATTTCAGCATTTTTGGAGGAAGTGTTCTCCCTTTTCTTTTTCCTATGTACAATGGCCCTAATAGTCTGTCTTGACAAGTGTTGTGATGTCCTTCTAAAGCCTCTTGTTAACTGTTCATTCAGCCTCGAGTTGCATATCAAGTAAGAGGAGAGACGATGCAGCGAATCCGTTCAGTCAAAGAAAGGGTAAGATCCGGATTCAGGTTGATTTTTGGTCTCTTTTTCTTTCCAGAACTTCTCAGAGCTGATCTTTTTGTTTGTTTGTTTTGAATCCTCATCCATTAGCTAAACTTGGTAGCGTTGAATCAGCCACACTCAGGGAACATGATGGGGCTCAACATGGCTGACCGGATGTGTTATGAGCAAGCCAAGGCTATGGGTTTGGCTCCCAACTACCGCGCCTTCATGTCGTCCCACAAGCAGGACCTGGTCCATGTCGTCTATCCCAGTTTCCGGGACTCTCTGCCAGTAACCAACCTCAGGGTGAGTCAGCTCTCCATGCTAAAAAGGATCAAACAAAACCTGAATAAATTGCATTAAATGAATATTTCCCCTCAGGGAGATGTGATGTTCAGGAACTGGCAGTCCATCTTCATCGGCAACGGCGGACCAGTAAATCCCAGGATACCCATTTACTCCTTTGATGGCCGGGATGTTTTAGCTGATCCTTTCTGGTGTGTGAACCCTCATGATGGGTGTATGTAAACTTCTGGCCAGCATATAAAGCAGTGATTTTCTCTGTGCGACAGGCCCAAGAAGAGCATCTGGCACGGTTCCACCAGCAGGGGTCTCAGAGTGGTCGACAAACACTGCGAGACGTGGCAGGCGGACGACTTCTCCGTCATGGGCCAGTCGTCCAGCCTGACCTCAGGGCTGCTGCTCGGCCAGCAGACCAGAAGCTGCTCCACCGAGTTCATCGTCCTCTGCATCGAGACCTACAAAAACTCCTAACTCTCTCAGACAAAACCCAACTTGGACGTAGTAAACATTAAAGACTCCTTGAGGACATCATTTTAGCTGTTTGTGGTTTTAAACCAATGTCATCTTTTAGTTTCCTGACTTCTGAGATCAGTCAGAGGACTTGGGGTCATGGTGTACTCTCTCCGAACAAGAATCACAGAATGTCTTTATTTATTACGAAGCAAGTCAAAGATTTCTAACCTGGTGGCACATACAGCGATGCAGGATAAAACACAGACGTTTGACACTAAGAGCAAATAAATGCAAACTCGGCTACAATTAAGTTAAACGTGCAACACGACAGCTGCATGGATATAAAGTAGCACATATTCCTTCTTTTATACCTTAGATCAAAAAACGAGAACCTTGAGGCCTTCTTCTCTGTTTAGGAAAATATTTTTTAGTGTTTTTCTACTTCATGGACGACCAGACAACCAATGTTGCCACCAAAGACATTTGTGATGCACTGTACTTTTTTGTTTTTTGATTTTTTTTCTAGTTCTGTGTTTGTTTGATGATCATTCTTTTTAGAATCTTTCTCTTTAAAGGACTTATTTAATTTAAATCTATTGATTTATTTATGCTGTCACAGCACATAAACATCAGACAATAAAAATTGAGAATGTAATTTATCATTTGTTTATTGACTCTCTCTCTTCTAGATTTGGTCTATTTTTGTACAATGTTTAACAAAAAAGGTGTCTGAGTGTCAATAGAAGGTGATAAATGTATCAAACCATGCAATAATGTTTGAAAGAACAAAACAAAGTGCAAATGTGAGAGCGCATGTTTTGTACAAAATACAAATATTTGTGGTTTTGGGAATAAAGCTATTTCTTTTCATAAATTGTCGTTATACATGTGTGTATGAGGGGCATTCAGTGAAAAATCAAGCAGGAAAATTTTTACCTACAGACTTTTTCAGTAAAACTTTAAGTAGTGATGACATCTAAAAGTATAGGACAAAGACAAATGACTTAAAACAAACTGTAAAGAAATATTGGCATTGAAGAATATCAGTGTAACTGAAACAAAAATGTGAAATCAAGTTTTCACAATATCTCTCCACTAACAGCTTCTTTCTCAGTGCTGCTGTTTTCTACTTCAATTCCGACACTTTTGGCATTCCATAATTTTAGACGCCAATGTTAAAATGCCAATAGTTCTTTTCAGTTTCATTTCCTCACTTTTAGCCCTAATAATGATACATATATGAAATCAACTCAATGTAAATTTTAGTTTTTATGTTTGGAGAACATTTATTTTATAGTTTACATAAAATAAATTATTTTTTTAAAAAAAAGTAAAATTAGCTTAACTTTTTCTAAAAACAGAAAAAATGATTATTTAGATGGAAAATAAACATTGAATACATTTATTAGAGAACTGGCTTAAGGAGAACAAATGATTTGTTTACTTGTAAGCCAGCTGTTTTTGTTTACACGGTTTTATTTTTGTAAATCCACAATCGAAATCTGTGCTTTTATTTTGAAAGCATAAAGCGGAAGGAATGAGAATGACTTTATCAACAGCTCGTTCCTCGCTGTTTACGTCTACAAAAATGTTTACTTTGCTTCTTTTTATTTCGCTTATTAATCTCCCATTTTGTTCATCAACTGACGGAAATGACAAACCAATAATCGGTGAGTTTATCGCCGCTTCCGGTTGTGAAAACCGCCGGTTGTTGTCGAGTCGTGTTTGAAAACCGTTGGTCTCTTGTCGTAGGTGTTCTGGCTCAGGAGGTCTTCTCCCCGAACCCGAACCAGACGGCCTACATCGCGGCCTCCTATGTGAAGTTTCTGGAGGCTGCTGGAGCCAGAGTTGTGCCGGTCATGTGAGTTTGTTCGGACGCTTCTTTCCGCCATTTTAACGGCATTTAACGCCGGTATGAACTTAAATATCCTCTGGTTACAGGATTAACAAGACACCGGAGGAATACAAGACTCTGTTCAGCTCTATTAATGGGTAAAAAAATTATTATATTAAGCATAAGCTCTGATTTTAACTATAATCTTATTTTTCCAAGCTTTTAATATGCTTTCTTCACTATATTCACCTATATGGCAAGTCAGTTTATCATATAATTAGAGCTAGTGGCTCTCAGTGTCAAACCAAGGTTAAAGTAAGATTTAAAGTAACCAGCAAATCATCTTCATTGTTTTATTGTTGCTTGGCTTTTCACAACAACAAATTTTCCTGCACCACAAATTATTGCAATGAATGATATTATTGTTATTAAACCATTATCAAGTGAGAATGGAATAATGATGCAAGTTCACCCTCTCAATGACCAATACGTTTAATATAGTAAGGAACAGTGAACATTAGATATGTAAGGCATTTAAATAGCAAAAATAAAACAAATAAATTACTATGTCATAACGTCGCTGTAAACAAAACAAAAAAATAAAAATTGTCAGCTTATTTTAATTTATTGTGCGTAAATGCAACAAACTTGATTACAATCACAAAAGAAATTAATCTTTTGCATTTGTGTTCAGTTTATTCAAATATAAATCTAAGGAAATAATTTTCCTGACTCCACCAAGTCTGTGTATTAAGACTTATTGGCAGTGGTGGTTTTAACAGAAAGTGGCCCCCAGGCAGCCCTGGGCCCTTCAAATGTATCAAGCACCTCTGTAGGAAAATTAGACCAGAGATGGAAAAGGTGACAATTACAAAAAAAGTCTTCAAATTAAGATTTCAAACAGCATTTTGTATTTTCTCACTTTGTTTCCTATTGAAATGTATTTGAGCTAAAAGATTTAAAATGTGACAAAAATGAAAAAAAAAAATGTTATGCATCAGATCCTCTTTAGAAATCCAAATAAACCTAGTTGGCACCTTTTGTCACATTTTAAAAGTCTTAACAATTTTATTCTGTTTCATGTTTAAAAGCATTTATAATCCACCACATATTAAAGTTTCAAGTATTGATACTTTGCACAAATTTATCAATAAAATAAGGCAGGATGTTGTGTAAACAGATTTAAAGTGGCGCCATACTGGTAAAATTTATAATGAGCCTATTTCTGTTTTTGTTTTTACTGCTCTATTTTCACGTTTTGATTGGGTTTGTGTGTTTTATGTGTGGCAGGATCCTGTATCCAGGCGGCGGAGTCAGCATCACCTCATCTGGCTACCAAAGAGCTGCCAAAATCTTCTATGATCTGGCCATTGAGGTGAAAGGTTAACCTGCTAGGAGCTGTGTTGTAGATGGATCAGGGGTATTTTTACAGTGTTTGGTGTCTCAGGCGAACAAGAGGGGCGACTATTTCCCGGTGTGGGGCACCTGTCTGGGTTTTGAACAGCTCATGTATTTGACGAGTGAAAATACTCAGCTGTCACACACCAACATGAGCGGCATCGCCTTGCCGCTCAACTTCACTCCAGGTGCGCCGACGTGTTAAATGTTTAATATTAATTTAATTATTTTGGCTCTTAGGCAGTTTCATTCATACCAGAACTAAATAACTTGTTAAACTGTTTATTACATGAAATTAGCGATGGAATATGATGGTTGTAAAAGTTGCTATAAGAACTGATGATGGATTTTTTTCCTCTCCAGAGGTGAAGGGCAGCAGGATGTTTGAGGCCTTTCCTCCTGACCTCATGTCAGCTCTGTCTGCCGAGCCACTAACAGAAAACTCCCACCGCTGGAGCCTCGGCACGCTGGTACGCAGCTCCGCACCGCAGGGACCTCAGGGTGTCAACGAAACGTTTAAATGATCTGTGGGCGGGAAAAGGAGGATGGAAACAACCATCCATCTATCCGTCCATCCGTCCTGTTTTGAAACTGTAGACCTAAACGCCCTTAAAATAAACCTCGAGTCTTTAATAAATCTGTCACGCAGCAACAAATGCTCTTAGTTTCCTGTGATTAATCACTTCTGTTTGTTTCAGACTTACAACACAAACGAGGACCTGAAGAGTTTCTACAAAGTCCTCTCAACAAACACAGACGGAAACATCGAGTTTGTGTCAACAGTGGAAGGTGATTGAAACAGTCTCAGTGGCGCGGTACAGCAGGACAGTTGTCATGACGATTGTTGTTTCCTTACCTCCGTGCAGCTTACAGTTACCCCATCTATGGCACGCAGTGGCATCCAGAGAAAAATGCCTTTGAGTGGTCCAGACCTTACATTCCTCACTCTCCAGCGGCAGTCAGGACGACTTTCTACACGGCCCACTTCTTTGTGAGCGAAGGTATGAAAACACGACAGGTTTGGAGTCCTAAGGCTGAGTATTTGCTTGTCACTTAAACTCGGATCTGTAAATCTCTCTGTAGCACGGAAGAACTTTCACAGGTTTCAGTCAAAGGAGGAAGAGAGCAAAGCACTGATATACAACTATAATCCTGTTTACACTGGAAACACCAGCGGCTTTGAGCAAATTTATTTATTCTGAGAATCCCCTTCACAAAGCTGCTCTGCTTTAATATGGACTTGATATTTTTAGTTTTCTAATTATCTGAAAATGTTTTGCACTGGGAATTGAAGGAAGCGTTTGTGTTATCGATCCGCATCACCAGCTTCTTTTTTAAGAGTTTTTCTGTTTGTTGTAAACACTTTTTGCTGATTTCTTGATTGTTTGAAACTCTGAGTTGAATTTTTCTCCTTGCCTTGACTTTAAACACTCCAACTAGATCTGAGTATTGAATTAAAACTGCTTATTTATACAAAGAATGTAAAAAAATCGAATGTAATAAAGAAGATGCTGTTTATTTTGTCAATTTGCAGCATGTTGTCATTGTGGTATAAAGTTTTCTGATGGATTGATCTCATGTGGTTTTACTGGCACACAGCTGCATGTTGACACTAATCCTCAAAATGTATTAAGACTAGCACTATTTCAGCATTATTACCAATATATATAAAAAAGTATGAAGTTATGTGCAAATTGTGGGAAATTTTGAAGATTTAAAAACTACGAATAAATACATAAATTTTAGGCATAAACAGTTTCAAATATTTTTTTTTCCATAAAGAGAACGGAATAAAGTCTACTGGACGCTACAGGCTCAAAACATTTGAACTCAGACTGAAACGATTAATTGTCATGAATCGACTAATAATTAATCGTTTGGCCATTTGTTGAAAGACCAGCACAGGTCAGAGCAGAAAGTCAAAACGGCATAAAAATATTTTAATTTCACACATAAGCAAGAAGGACAACGATCTACTGGGACCATTGTAGACGGAAATAAAGTTGATTATGAAGCAAATTTGAAAAGTCGAGAAGATTTTTCTGTTAAAGTTTGGCATTTTTGTAGCAAATTTTCAACTTTTCACACTCAGAAATTTGCAAGTTTATTTGAAGAAAATGTCGTTTTTGGCAAAAATGTAAATTTTTGCCTGTCATTTATCAATATGTCTCACTGAAAAGCCTTCATGTGGAATTGTTTCATCTTTTCCTCATTCAAATTCTGTCTAAAACATTTATTTCCCCACCTTTTGTGATTAACAATGTTTACAAGTGTTGGAAAATTGTTTTATCAGATTAATTTGTAGCTAAAATAATCATCACTTGCAATATTGTAATCTGTTGTGTTATTATATGTATGTGTTGTTATGGAAACTGTCGTGAAGAGGAAAGATCAAAAAACATTAATGACTGATAAAATATCTACTTTTTTATTCTAACACTTACTTTCATGCCACAATCTGCCAATGACATCCCTGTATGCTTTGGATAACAAAGTTGAACATCTTGGAAAAAGTCCTCCATGTGTAGAAAGAAAGTTTGTTTCCATTGGCCATTTATAAAGTCCACTTCCAGCTCAGTTCAAAGACGGCAACAGGAGAACAAAAATGAACAACCGAATGTAACGTCCAAAGTATGTTATGCACTAATAACACTCAGATAACATTGTTTTTCTTCTTCCTCTTCTTCTCAGAATAAAATGATATTAGAACATTTACACATCAAGCTAACGAGACCGTGATCTCCATCACAATACTACTGCAAATATAGTTTATGCAGTTCTGTAAAAAAAACATTCAGGATGTCAAAATTTACGATGACGAACTGAGAAATGACGGATAACGTAGCAAAGCATGTAGGAACAAGCACTGGAGTGCAACATAAGACAATATAAATAAACTTGTGCCTGATATTTTCATTTCAGTGATTAGCTTTGCCTCCCCTGCAGACGTGGAATTTATGTGTAACCCGGTATTTACTGTTAAATGAAAATAATCCCAAACTTCGTTCAGTTCACTCAGTTTTCAAAATTATTAGAAATAACAAAATTTCTCATCTTAAAAGCCATTTGGCATACCCAAAAATATTTATTTTTTTTCAAATATTGCATTGAAATGAACCTAATTTTGGATATTATAGAGAATAATCATAGATTAGCATCAAGATGTCAGCTAATATGAAACTAGCAGAAAAAAAAATTACCCGCACTGCTAGAAAGTTAAAAACACTATTAAAAGCAAAAATAATGTTACATTTAGCATTAGAAATGCTTTTAAAGTATATTTAGTTTTTGTGCAAAGTAAAACAAGCACCACGCTAATCATTAGCTATAAGCTCTTGCAGCTTCGCTTTGCTTTTAGTTTTAAAACTAGTGGGCAAAAATGTCAGTTTTTAAAAAGTAGTTGTTGGAAAGCAAGAAAAAAATTTATCCTTAGCCTGGTTTCATGTAAGAAGGACGTAATATAAATATTTTCAAAAAGAAATAAGCTACTTTTTCTAAAAAACAAAGTAAGTAAAGTAGATGAAAAAAGACCCTTTCGTAGTAATTTATATTTTTATACCCTTGCTGGGAAGTTTTCTATGTTTGTCTAAACTCCATTCATGTATGCTTTCCAGGCTTAAAACCATTAAATCACTTGCTGCAGTAAGATACTGTGGCAATGTGTTGAAGGTCTGAATCACTATCTTGGCTTTTTTTGTATTAGATAAATTTATCTTCATGTTTTCTGATAAAGTAAGGCACCGTGAATAAATCAAGAAAATGCTATTGTTGGAGGAAACCGAAACGGAACGATGTCAAATGTAGAATCTAAACAAAATGGCTTATTTCTTTCCCCGTAAAACTCGTCCCAGCATAATTGAAACAGACCTAAAGCATTGTTGACGCAAATAAAAGATGAGCATTTGTGTGCTATTTTACATACTGTTAACAACAGAGACAACCACAGTCCATGAAAAGTTCATCACGACTTCAAAAATAGTAAAGTTCCCTGTATCCACGCAGTTCCAGACGCCCCTTACGAACACTGCCGATCAGCGCCAGGGTTCTGAATTTCATTTATGTACAAGCCCATGTAGGTTGTGTGCTATAACGTTTCTTCTCCTCGCAGCCTGAAAGTCAGTGTGTAGGCTTTAGCTTTCTCTCCGTTGCTTTTAAAGACGTCCATCCTGCTGTAAAGGAGACTGTTTCTGGACTTCCTGTAGGTCATCAGGCTTTTGGAAATCCATCGGATGAACAGGGGAGGACAGATCCGTCGTCCGCTGGACGGCGTTTGTAGACACAGCGAGTTCAACCGAAACACACGGAGGATGAGGGTTGCATAATGGACAACTTGGTCGCTCTCGGGCACGGATACAACACGGAGGGAATGTCGGACCAAATGGAGTGAATGAGCAAAGAGAAACGGCAGCCTGTCGAAGAAAATCTAACCCTCGTCCTCAACCTCCTCTTCCAAATCCTCCTCAAACACGCTTTCTGGTAGCCTGAAGCACTCCTCGAAGAAATTCACCAGGGACTGACTCAGGTGCTGCCTTGTTGTGTCGCTGTGGACGAAGTGGCCCTCGTCTGGGTAGATCTGACAGGGACAGAGTGAAAAAAAGGTTGAAACTAAATATTTATTTAGGTTTAAAAAACAAGAGGACAGAGAAAAACCAAGAACAAAATGATTATTTTATTACTTTTGTTTGAAAAGGAGCACAGCTCTGGAAATGATAAATCTCTGACGTTACTTTTATAGGTTTATGTTTGAGTAAAATGATCATGATGTTCTTTTATTCTATGAACTACAGACAACATGTTTCTGAAATTTCAAGCAAAAAGTTAGTATTTATTTGCAGAAAATGAGAAACGGTCAAATAACAGAAAAGATGCAGAGCTTTCAGACCTCAAATAATGCAAAGAAAACAAGTTCATGTTCATTTAGAAACAATGATACTGATGTTTTAACTCAGGAAGAGTTCAGAAATCAACATGTGGTGGAAAAACCAGGAGGTTTTATATATATATATAATTCTCTGCTTGTGAAAGTAAATCTGTTGAGCCTCAAAAAACAAAAGTTGGAGAATAAATTGACCAAAAGGGAACCACTAATTGGTCCTGGTGGAACTCCTTCAAACATTCACATATTTGCCTGATTTTAATTTGCCAATTAGATGCTGCTTTTAAGCTTACAATATGTTTGAGGGGAACAAGAATCAAAAGTTTATGATTCAGGCTATTTTTAAAATTAATTATAACTTCTGCATTTGATTTTTTTTTTCCATAATGAGATCCATAAAGGAGAAAACTCTTGGTCGTCATCCCTGCTTTGTGAGAGTTAAAAAGTGGAATCAAGAGTTAACTGGTATTTTTTTAAGAGTTTTTATTGGAACTGGGGGAAAAAAGCCGAGCCCAGACGTCTGTGAGCCCTGGAAATTATTCCGCTACAGTTCTGTGCTAGATGGATAGAAAACATGGGGAGCATTTGCAGGGATCAGAAACCTCCCAAAGGCTGACAGATTTAACCAAATTAGAAATGAAACGACAAACCTGCAAGGTGTAGTTGGCCTTTTCACTAATGAGCTGGGAAATAAATTTCGCTGTGTGTTGGAAGTGAACTTTTTCTGAGGACACAGAGACAAAAATGTCATTGATGTTTCTTTATAAGATATTAGAAAAGAGAACTTTGACCTGCAGTTGTACCATCAGCCGTCGGGTGAACGATGAGGAACTTCTTATCCATGAACTGAGACGCTCGGTGGGCTAAATTTGCCATCTAAGACCAGAAACAGGATGGAGTTGATGCTTTCAGTGAGAACCACAGGTAAGCAGGAGGAGTCTTGAGATGAAGACCTACCGTGTACGCTCTGGGATCCGGTTTAGGCAGACCCAAATATCTTTCAGAAAAAGCAGAGGCTGGGAAAAAAACATAAAAATGTAAAGTAAAAGCAAATCCGTCACGGTTTGAAAACAATTTTGGTCTCTAAAGGAGATTTTAAACCATGCAATGAAAAGTGGTCTAGATTTGCACCAACTGCTTATTGGCAAAATCTTGACCCTTTACTGTAAAAACACAAAGTCTGACCAAGTATTTTGCTCTAGTTTCTATTGCAAAAATCTGAAAATAAGTCACTAATAACTTTTCAGCTGATATAAGAGCGACAAGAGTCAATAACTCTTGAATACTGTTAAAAAGTTCTGCTTCTATTTGCTTGTTATGAGAAAACCAACAAATAAGAAAACTGCCAGCCCGTTTTTTTGTTTTTTTAAATGAACTCCTGTCATCCATTGAACAGTTCAAATACGGAAAAGCATAAAATTGATGACGTGTGTTTGTGTAAACCTCTTTTTCCTTTGTTGTACAATTCAAAGAGAGAAAAATAGCCCAGCTTCTCTCTAATTTTCAGTTTCTCGACTGTATTTCTATATTTCTGCGGCTGAAACAACCATCGCTCTCCTGATACACATCTCATTCTACATCTCACACCTTATATTCCTCAGATGGATGAGGTGAGGCTGTATGATTGGGTTCTGAGTGCAGCTGCTCCAACACACCCGCTCCAGATTCCCAGAAAGGGGGTAAAGGTGCTGGAGATGCTATCTGTCTTTATTTCACCTTCCAGAACATGCTGACGGCTCCGGCCGAGACTGAAACATTTTGCATTGCAGAGCGCAGATAAAAGCTAAAAGAATGAAGGGCTTACCGTATAATTCAAAGTCGGTGATGGGTGAGAGGACAGCGCCGCATTTTATTGGCGACTCCTCGCCGCTGAGCAACAGGCTGGTCACATAGCCGCCGTACACCTGAGGAACAGCAACTGTTATCACACGCAACGCAGCAAGAGCAGCAAGTACAAGAGCCGCGGCGACGCTGAAGTGAATTCTGGGGTTTTTTCGGTCCGTTTGGTCCTGAGCACCAATATGTGCTTAAGCAGCAAAGTCGACCACAGAGCAGGATTAGTTTGCTTGTGAAAGCTTCACCCCAAACGGTTTTTCCAATCTACTTCAACAACACTTCTCTGAAGAATCAAATTATTTCTTCTTTTCTCTCAAGTTGGAACGAATCGAATCACATCAACCAAGAGGTGTCAAACAAAAGGCCCCGGGGCCAAATCTGGCCCACCGTAGCTTTTTATGTGGCCCTTCAAACCTTCAAGCTGTGTGCTTCAATATTATTTTACTAATAAAATTAAAGGGGTCTTATCTGCTTACAACCAAATCTAATTAGGCAACACACAAAAATCAACAAATCAGAGCATTTTTAGCCAATCCGTCATTGGTTTACTGAAGATTTTCCAGAAAAATTATCAAAAATATGGGCAACTCCCACCTGCAGGTGGCAGTATGTTTTACTTCTCCACTTGTAGTCTGTGATTAATTATTTGAAAGTAATAAAAAGTCACATTTAACATCATACAAAAGAGCAAATATTCCAAAATTCCTTGCAAATACTTTTAAATTAACAATTTATAGCAAAAAATTACAAAATAGGTCCTTCAAGATAAAAGTTGTGTGCTTAAATATTATTTTATGAATCAAACTAAAGTTTACTAAAGTTTCACAGTTCAGTTTAAAAAAACATAAATCCAATAAACGTTCAAGATGCGTTCAGGAGCAGAACGAAACGAGGCTCGTCTTACCTGTCCAAAGGCGCCGACTCTGGATTGGTCCACATAAGGCTCTTTCAGAATAAAACTGAGGGAAAAAGTCACTATTAATATTTTCTGCAATAAAAGTCTGTCAATAAAAGCTTAAAAACTTTTCATACATTTTACATTTATATGTCAAATTTTGTTAGATTGGTGTCTTGATTCGTCAAAGATAAAAGGAAATGGTAAAATATGTTTTTTCATGGTGGAGATTTTTTCCTATAATATTCTTTTTTCTTTGCTCAGATAAAATGCAGCCGGTTCTGAAGTCCGGCCCAGTAAAGGTGGGAAGAGGCTCGTACTCGAGAGCGTCCTTCTGATCCTGCTCCTCAAACACGCCCAGCTTCTTATGGATCCGGTGCAGGACGTTGGTGCCCTGGAAGCCGCTGCCCCGCCCGTCACAGCGCACCACGATGGCGCCGAAGCTGCTCACCAGAACCGTGGCCCAGTCCAACACAAACCGCTCTGACACCGTCTGGCCACCGGGCGTCCCGTCACTGCACCAAAGAGTAAATGTTATCGGCTCGTGATAACGTGAGCATTTAATTTATTTCACAGATACGTACACAAGCAGGAGGAGTGGGTAGTGTGACGTATCCATGAAGCCGGCAGGTTTCAGGATCTTTAAAGACAAAACTGAAATCCAGAGGAAAACAACTGTTTTATAAAGCTTAATCAAAATAAGTTACAAATATACTGGCACTTATTGGCAGTAAATGTTTACAACCCTCCTTCCAGCCCTGCTTCCATCCATGATTTGTCCAGTTTATTTTACATTTCGCTCTTATACTGATGCACTGGAACATATCTGTGACATACTGTAGTCGTCCATGTTGATCTCCCTGTACTCCACTGTGGGCATCTGCATGGAGTCCAGCGTCAGCCGGAGGTTCTCATTGCTCTCCAGTTTAGAAACCTCTGAAATGCCTGCAGACAGCGAACAATCAGAGCGATGAAACACAATGCAATGCAGAACACAGAACATGCAACCCGTCTGGCGACAACATCTGTCCAAGATCTCCCAACAAAAGACAAGAAAAGAAAAGGTGAAACACCTGACCCCTGCTGAAAATGTGACCTTGATTTGCTTTTACAGCTAGCTTCATTTCTTTGAAACACACAACACACACACACACACACACACACGCGTGTGTTTCAAGCTGCACAGGGAAGCAGCTGCTTTTATTCATGGAGCACAGCTGCCACGGCAGGCGAGGTCAAAGGGGTGAACATCGCATGTTGGAATTGGTTCGTCCTCGAATGTCCAGAAACAAGCGACTTCCAGGAGGGAAATCAACTCAGCGGCTGCCGCAGCTGCTCCTGCTTACGGATTCAGATAAACGTTCCTGAGCTGCTGGAAGGACAGGTCCAGTAAAGCAGGAGAGAGACCACACATGCTTCAGCACCTACATGCAGATGAATTCATTTGACCTTGTTTCCGTAGGGACTGACATGAAGGCTTTTCTTGACCATCTTATTTTATCTCTCAGCTCTAGAATCAGGTCAGAACTGTTATGATAAACAGCTTATAGAAACCGACCCAAACCTGACGTGTTGATTAAATTATTGACTTTGCCTGAATTCACAACACAAGATTTATGTCTCCATGTCATAAACAGCATTTCCTCTTGAACCGGAGCGCCATTAAAAACGTACAGAGGACGCGATGCTAACGACTTTCTTCCATACATGCCAGGCTACATGACGATGCGGCACTGTCTCCATGGTTACTAATAGTTAGACGCGCCTTCTCCATATATTGAATATCTTTCTAATCATAGTTATGAAGATAATGAACGTTAGTCTTTGTATCTTGTATAAAAAGCATTTGCTGCTAATTCGCGATTACGCTGAGGGGAGACAGTCATTATGATTGACTGCTGTTATTAATCACCTCCGTATCTTTCCTCATTAAAAGTAAAAAAATAAAACGACATGTTTGTTTTGCATCCTTGTCTGTTTGTGCAGCGTCCTGCGGCCATTTTTAAAGTGAAATCAGCTGACTAGAAGCAATATTAGGCTACAAACTGACGTCTGCACCCTGTCCTGCTGAAGTTACATTCGTTCATCAGTTATCTGGCCACTTGGGGGCGCTTCAATACTAAATAAAGATTATTGAACTGTGACTGGTAAGACGATCATTGCTAATTAAAGAAAAATATACTAAATAAGTTAATTTCTTCATAGAGCATGTTTGCAGATGCGTCATGTAACAGCAGCTACGGTTTTTCCTCAGACTATAAAATTTGTTTGACATTCCTAATCAGGTTAATCTTAAACATTAGATACTGATGTGATTTACAGCAACCTATTCACTTTTTAAGGGAATTCAGTAGAGCTGATGATATTACTTAAAGAGAAAAATCACATTACAGTTTGCTGACGTTGCTGCTGCAGCGAGTCATAATGTAATGAGCGGGAATAATGTGATTACCAACATCATTTCTGGCTTGGCTTGCAGACAAACAGTGACTCAGGTGGTCATTCTGCTCCGAGGACCCCCTGCTGTCAAGGTGATTTTAACGCTCTCAGTGTCAGGAACATAATCCAATAGGTGCTTTAGTAATAGCACCTGCAGGGTGTACTCACTTTCTCTGTCTTGTGTCTCACTTTCTGCATCTCTCTGGGTTTTGTACACGGCCACGAATGGGATATCCGGACCTGCAAACACAAATTAAAAGAGTTACAGCTGCAGAATTTCTGAATTTTGCGACTTATTAAACTTAATATATTCACTTGGATAAACTTCATGTGGTTACTTGTAGCAACTCTTTTTAAATTGGATCACCTGTGAGCAGCAAGTTTACCAAACACTGCAAAAACTCAAAATGTTACTCAGTATTTTTTGTCAAGTTTCTTGTCCAAATATCTTAATCTACTTGAATTAAGACAAAACTAACTCACAAGTAACTTTTCAGCAAGACGTAGGAGCTTTTTCAAATAAATAATGCCTTCATATTGATGAAGAAGATCTAGTTATAAGTTTAGTAGCATAAAACACTTGATTGACAACATAAAATGTGAAACATTTCAAGGCTTTTATGCTTTTTCTGGCTTCTGTAGATGATGGAAACAATAAGAGAAGAATGTATGCCAGGATTTCTGTGCTCCAGACAAATCTTTGCTTATTTGATTTATTTAGTGCAATAGCAGGAGCAGCTTTTCTGTATCTGGGCCACAAGCAGAAACAAAGCCTAGAAACTGCAGACGCAGAGGGAGGAGCAGCGGCAAACCAAGTGATCGATGCACTTAGCAGATTGAGAACACAGAAACTTTGCGGCAGCATCCGCTGTAAATCATCTTTTTGTTCCTTCCTCTCATGATGATGATATCAAAACCTCACCAAATGTGATCAGAGGCAGGCTGCGAGGCAGTGAAGTGGATTAAAAATCCATGAGGTACAAGCTCAGACTGCAGAGCAGGTCAGCAGAGTGGGCTTTGATGTCATTATGGTCATTTTGTGTCTGCTCTTAAATTCAGATTCAGAGCTGATTTGTCACTGAAGTCGCTATGTAGGTGATTAAATATTGAAGCTACTGTCTTCAAACCTTTTCCCTCACAACAAAGGCGCTTCGACATCCAGATATTCCTCTGATCTGGGGATGGTTTTTTTATCCGTTCTTTGGGAATGTTCATGTCTGACACAGCAGAAGGAGATCAAAGATTCCCACATCATCATCACCATCCTCATCCTCGTCATGAACGGTTTAAAGAAGTTGGACGGCACAGAACTTTCACCACTCTTTAGAAAACATTTTTGAACTCATGTAGATGGAAACCAAACAGTGCGTAACTTTTATAAAAAATATGTTTTTTACATTTTTGTTAAATTTATTATGATGTCGTGGTTGTATAATATAACACGGATACTCTGTGAATAAATCAAGATATTTGCCTTCTCCCAGTGCTCCCAGTATAAACTGCAGAAATACACCACTCAATCATATATAACCAATCAGAAACAGTAGGAGGGACTTAGCGCTGTCAATCACTCTCATGCTCACCCCCTTCTCCTTTCCTGTACGACACAGGAGGTTTTAGCTAATAAACAGTTTTCCTGTAATGGCGAGTTTTTTCTCCTTCATTAGCACATTGAGCATCACATACACACAGGTGATTGACAGCGCTAAGACCCTCCTCTTGGCTGTGATTGGTTGTTTTTGACCGGGAGCGGTGCATTTCTTCAGACAGCTGTAATAGCTCAAGCAGGAGGCGGAGAAGATCGATGTTTTCACAGATTATTTGTCTCATAAACTGACAAAATGGAGATAGTTTTAAAAAATATGGAGGAAAAAACATATTTCTGTAAAAGTTACGGAAACAACTAACAAAGGGGATCAAAAGCCCTGAATTTGGACACACTCTGGATGGTTTGTACCTTGGCAGTTGAGCAGGAAGTAGCTCATGTTGTGGCTGAAAGAGCCGCTGATGTAGCCGCAGCTGTCGGCCAAGGCGCACGACAGGCAGCGCCGGTTAAACGACCCAAACGTGTCGGCGCTGCACGGACAAAACCCAAACCTTTCAGTTCCAGCATTTTCAACAGATTGACACAGTTTTTCTTCAGAGCGACCATTACCTGTACAGATGTCTTCGTTTTGGTCCGTCTTCAGTACTCAGGAAGTATCTGAGTCACCAGAGGGAGAAGACGTGGATATGAGAAGTAATGCACTGCTGTTGAGTGCGGCTCTAAACTTTTCAGCAGCGTTCACAGTTTACACGTGTGAGTTGAGGAGAAAACCACCTGGAACCCAGCTGCTCACTGAAATAGATGCTTCATAAATAAAAAAATAGTGGAAATAGAGAGGGGAGGAGCCGTCGTTTTTAGAAAAGAAGTGGGGCACATCTTCACCCTCAAAGCTGTTTGTTTCTTTTTACAAACATTTATTTTCATGTAGACTCTTGAAGTTAGTTGTTTTTCTGAACGTTTATCGGCATATTTGCATGAGAAATCACAACTGCTTTAAATAAAGCTTGAAATAAACTTGAAAGAAAAGTTAAAGAGGAATCAGAGCTAAACCAGAGAAACCAGAGAAATCAGAGGTATGCCACATATTTAGGACACTTTGTTGTCAGATTAATGACTGGAATGAACAATTTCAAACATTTTAAATGAAGAAAAAATATTTATAGAGTTGAAACAAAATAAATACTCAGATCATGTCAAAATTTGCATATTTTGCACAAAAAACAACCATTCTGAGGTTTGCATATGAGGAAGAAAATATCATCACTAATCTTTAAATGGTTACTTTTTAAAACAGAAGCAAAAAAAAAAGAAGAAGAAGAAACTTACATGAGCTGGTTTTCCTCGTTGTAGGCCAGAACCTGAGTGACGTCCCAGTCTCCAGATGTGATGGACTGCAGCGTGTCGGTGCTGGTGTTGGGCTTCAAGAATACAGAAGGAAAAAAAAGTTAGAAAGGAAAGATTTCAATATGACCAGCTGCTAAGATGATATATAATATAATATAAGTCCATTTAACTTGAAAAATGTTGGCAAACTGATTAGAATGTGTTTATAAATACCATCTTACTGGAATATAGTGTGTAATTTTAAGAGCTGTGCTTTAATCATGAGTTTTTCCCATTACTTTGTGTTGGTCCTTCACATAAAAATCATATTAAAGGTTTAATACTTTTGAATACATATATATAAAGGCATTAAGTATATATATACAGTACATAATAGTGTTCTATATAACTGAGGCAAGCTTTATAAAATCAGTTTTCAGTTGAAATGTGAGCAGTAAATGGGAAGAGTAACTTTATATCTAGACTGATTCCTTCTACCAGCTGATTTTTCAGATTGCTGAGTGTGTTAGGTGGCCATATATCTGCGTTCCCTTCACAGATACAGCCCTGAGCGTAGCCACCGGCCAGACGGGCAGTGAGCGTCTAAAGCAGAGCAACTTTCACACTTTACTTTATTGCTCATTTAGGAGGTGCACAGCTGCTGTTTGTCTATTGCAGCTGAAAGCCTGAAGCACATTCATCTACCTGCTGGCAGCCGTTACTGCACGTTGCGCTGTGCTGCAGGGATAAATCTGAGCATCCTTAAAGTGTTCAGTGGCTTAATGCGTTATATGTTGAAAAATGTAGCTGGTGATGGAGGAAGAAGGAAAGAGGACTGGTTTACGGCCAGTTCAAGGTCTGATTTTAACTTTCTTTTTAATGTTATTAGGAAAGAAGCCGCACTATCCGTCTTGTGGCTGTAGCAGCTTTTCCCTGCAGGGTCACGGGGGCAAATGCCCAACTCCAAAAGTCATTAAGTGAGAGGCGCAGTACAGAGGCGTACTGCAGAAACAACCAGAAAGGATGTCCTCACTTCTATTTAGCTAGACTAACAACTAGCAAGCAATTAATCTGAAAAAGTTAACGGGTCAACAATGAAGAACTCATGCAGCATCATGTTTGTAGCACATGTGTAATTCCTCGAAATGTTGCAGTGGTTTCTGAAAGGCCAAACTTTGTGTTTTCCAGCCAATATTGGCTTATTAAGGTGATTTTACTAATCTGAGTAGCACTCTTAATTGACAATAAATTGTAAAAATAAATGCTAGATATTGAAAGTTCTTGTTTTTATGGATAAATGGGAAAATATATTTACTCACGTGACTTTAAAGAAACTGAAATAAATAAAAATATCCAGGCGGACATTCGAAACTTAGGACTCAAAGGGTTAAACCTTCCATGAATATAAAATCTGAAAAAACTTTTCAGATATGTTTGGTTTGAGACAGTAGAATATTTTTTGAAAACTTGCAAACAGTGACGGTTTTTGGGCAGTTACCCAGGGCGGCATCAGAAACTGTTGCAACTATTTGTATGCGAGTGTAGTGAAGTAAGTTTCCCTTAGTCGCAGAATAATTCACCTTTTGTTTTTTGCTACAAAAAAAGGAGAAAATGTTGATAATTGCTTGCATTTTGATTGGTTGGCGTTCAGCAGGTGGAGCGGTTTGCCCAGGGAACTGTTCCTGTAAGAACCACGACTGCATACATATTTATATTTAAAGCTTACATTGAGATTAATCGTGATTAATCAAAGTGCCAGGCTGTAATTAATCTGCTTAAATGTTTCATTTGATTGGCAGAACTAATAATAACCTACACCTGCAAATTTCTGGACTCCTTTTAGTTCATAAACCCTTGTACACTGCAAAAACACAAAATCTTACCAAGTATTTTTGTCTAGTTTCTAGTGCAAATATCTTAGTTTACTTGAATTTAGACAAAACTTTTTTTTTTTTTTTGTATTTATTTATTATAAGGTGTCAAATTCCAATTAAAAAAACAAACGTTCTGAGTTTATCTTGTATGTTGATGTTCCAAGAACGCCGGTGTTTGATTTATGCCATCATCTATTGTTATTTCAAAACTTAAGGTATTTACAGACAACTTAACTGAACGATTTGGCTATTACTTTTCTAATGAAAACTTTGCACAAATGGAAGTATTAAGATGTTTGTGTGACACTGAAATGCAAAGCGTTGCCAAATGATTCTTGTCTCATAAATGACCCCTGACCTGGGAGACGGACATGGAGATGTGGAAGAACTTCCCCCGGCCTCCTTGGGGAATGGCGCGCGTGAAGAAGAGCTTCAGGCCATCTTTAGAAAACAGAGGCTCCTCATTCTGAAGAGAAAGGAAAGATTTTCCACTTCTGTTAGTGAGAAAACCGACAGCTAAAACATAAAAAAGAACAATGACCCAATTAGCAATGAAACAAAACAAAAAAAAAACGATACTGCTTAAATCAGTCTGTAATCAGGCAGAAAATGCGAAAAAACAAAGCAAGTAACTAATTTACCAAATTAAACCATCAGTTTGATAAATGAATCCCTGAAGATGTTCATCAAAAGCCCCAAACACAAGTTAGAAATGTGTTGAACATCCTCACCTGCCTGTAGAGCCAGCCTTCGCTTTCATCTTCGTGTTTCTGGAAGAACAGATTGCCAGTTTTCAGTCGACGCACGGAAACCGCCTCAGGCACAAACAGCTCTTATAAGACGCACGCCGGACCGTACCTTTGTGCAGACTCCCGTCGTGGCCTCACACAGCGTCAGCATGGAAATGTTCTGGGCTCGGTTCAGCCAGTTAATGGCCAGTTTGGTCGTGGTGGCCCACTTCACCATTGTCACGTAGTACTCACTGAAAAACACAGTTAACAGCTTCACGCTGTGCGGTTTGAATAAACCATGAGTGCATAAAAGCACTGGAACCGTCCATTAGCCGACTGCAGATGATAGTAAAACTAAATTACATTAGAAAAATCACACACAAAGATATAATAGAGAAGCACATGGAGAATGCATAACAAATATTACCTTTATAAAGATTGAGGTGCACATTAAATTAATGTGCATTTCAAATTCAGCTCAACAGCAGCAGAAAATGTTTTTTTACATAAATGGAGTCTAATGAGGACATTCATGTGAAGGTTTTTTTATTTTACCTGACAAGTTAATTTGAGGCAAAGAAACATCTTTGCAGTAATAACGTAAAAACTAAAAAGTTAAAATATTAAAATGTTTTGATTTGAATGTTGTTGTTTGCTGTGTATTTATTCAGAGGTTAGTTTTTAAATAAACTAACCTAATTAGGCCTGTCAAAATAACAAAGGTCACCGGATGATAAATTGTCCCAAAAACTATTGCAATAAACGATATTATTGTGGTACTGAGATTATTTTAAGAGAAGTTTTGAGGCTAATTTAAAAAAAACAAAAAAAAAACAGTGAGACAAACATTTGCTCCATTTTGTCCTGTTGAAGTCAAAAAATCCTAGAGTTAAGAAAAGCATCTACTACACATGTGTGAAATACGAGGCATGTGGGCCAAATCCGGCCCGCCACAGCATTTTATGTGGCCCCCTAGATTCTAGAGTAAATACTAAGTGTGCTTAAATATTATCTTATCAATCAAATCAATGCATTTGTCAGAGAATAGAATAGAAAGATTCACACAAAGTCAACAAATCCCTGCACTTTGTTGCGCTAACACATAATTGGGAGTGTTGCAGATTTTTCTCAAAAATTGTCAAAAACATTCTTACTTGTACTAAACAGCTGCCTCAGCTTTAATTAATGTCAGATTTTCCTACAGCAAGTAATAAAAAGTCGCCTTTCCCATTATAAATAAGAGCAAATATTTCTAAATGAGTTTTTACTGGAAAAAAAATCACAAAATCCTTGAGGAACTGAAAAGATGTTTAATAATATTACTTTGTAATAATATTTTAACAGTTTGTGAACAGGTCTTATCAATACATTCTGGAACAACCGGCCCTTTAAGAGCTTTTAAGATTTTGATTTGATCCAAAACGAAAATGAATTTGAGACCCCTCAGAGAAAATGAACTCTCTGCTTTTAGCAGCATTAACCACTAATATAAGATGCTTTATGGCTGTTAAATAACTTTTTTGGGCGATTACAGTTCAACCTATATGAAAGTAAAAACTGTGTTTTACAGCAACTAGTACAAATTATTAATGAGCCGCCGTGGCAGAAAGGCTAAAAACATATTTTCAGGGCTGTTACCTTTTTTTTTAAGCTGTAATTGTTCAAGACAAACAGACTTAACTCTGTTTCTGTAGGTCAAACCATCACAGAAAGCACAGATCGATACAAATGGCCCAGACGGTACAAATGTGAACGTTAATGGATTTGGCCTGAAAAAATACCCTCCAAGTGAAACTTTTATACTTGAGGCGTTTTACCGCTGGAGCTAAAAGAAACAATCAAATCAGTTGTCCAATAACTTTGTCAGACAAAGTTTTTTAACATGCCTTCTGACCGGCTGTGAGGCCTGGTGCTGGAAATGCATTTGCAGCATTAGAGAGCGAACAGCTTGCAGTAACCGATTTAACTGTGAAGTCCACACCATGCGGCTGCCTAAAAAACAAGTTTGGAAGCTGAAGCAGTTCTCAGATGATGCACAAAAGCAAAATGAGAAAAGAGTACTTTGTGTTCACCAAGTCAATTCCTGCTGGTTATGTTTTCCAGGTTTGAAGTGATAATATTTATTAAAAGCTGAATATGTCTCACCCGATCCTGGGATCATCAGGTCGTTTCATCTCGATGGTGTGCAGAGGGCCGTTGAGGTTCACCACATACAGCGTTATGACCGGGTTCTCCTCTCCAGCCTGAGCAGGACGAAAGCGTCTCGTTCTGATTGTGTAAACTGTATCGCAGCAGTGTTGCAGTAGGAGTCAGTACGCGTACCTTTGGGTATGGATATTCCTTCCCCATAGGGTAGGGAGATCCGGTGAACATCGGCAGCTCCATCTTCGGCACTAGTGTGTCGTTGATGGTAGCGTAGGCTAACCGGGCTCCATCAGGAGACCACCAGTGGGCGATATGCGAGTGGAAGATCTCCTCTGGAAGAAGAAGAAGGAAACCAATCAAAATTACATCAAACGACATTTCAAACTGGGTATAATTACTTAATAATGATGAAAAAGTACTTGAGCTGTATGCAGATAAATTAACTTATAGAAAAATGTCTTGTTATATGTTAAATAATCTGAAAATGTAACTTTTTCCACCAATATTAAGTAATTATTTTCTTAAAACAACTTGTATATCTTGCTAAAAAGTTTCTTTGTAAGATCAATTTTATTTCTAGTAGTTTGGTGGTCTGGAAATGGTCTTTTTTTCCTGTTAATTTGGTACTATTCAAAATGTATTTCAGAGAATATTATAAAGAAGAGCTGAAAATGAATAAAATAGATGAGGGAACTAAACTAGAGAAGCTCTTTGGCTCAGAAAAATGAGCAGTAGAAACAAGAAAGATGTGAACAGTCATAATAGAAACTATCTTGTTGTAACTAAATTGTATTACATAAATATTTAGTTCAATTTCTGTGCAGAAAAATGAAAAAATTACAGAACTCCCTCTATCCGGTTTAACTGTGTATAGAACAAATACAAAGTTCCACCGTAATTTTTTATGTTACCATTTTCCTGACTGACATCATCCATTTAATCTTAGTTTGTCTCAGTGAAACCTACAGACTGCAGCACAAACAGCACCGATGGCTGAGATCATAAATCAGCGCGGCTTTTAATCTCCACACACCCTGTTGACCGAAACACAACTCGGCTGCGTTCCTCCAAATGAACCCAACGGTTATTTCTCCGCTGGCGCAACAACTGCGCCGATAGTTGTTTTGGCTTGTTACTCGCTGTGCAAAGAAGTGTTGCTGTTCGCTGGACTGACCGGGAACAAGCACAGTCGATGCTGCATCATCTGTGCTGCAAACTGGCACAGACTCATTTTAACTAATTGTGCAAATAAAAGTAGGATGAGGCAAAAAATGTTGACAATTCTGCTGTTTTATTTCATAGCATCAGTGCAGGTGGTGTTGAAGTGATTACAATCACACTAAAACCAGGGAGATAAAGAACATCAACGCCGTTTTTAAGTTTATACTGACATTAAATTAAACCAGGGGTGTCCAAACTTTTTGCCAAGTGGACTAAGATTGTAAACTCAAACGTAGTTGTGGGTCAAAAAAACCCCCCAAAAAACACCAAAAATCAAGCAAATAAAGTAGCTTGATATTTATTGTAGATCCAAAACTTGAAAATGATTTTTAGGACGGTGTGTTTTAGGAATAAATTTCTGCCTAAAACTCTGAAATTGTGGGGTTAATCGCAGAAAACCTTTGAAAAAAAAATTCTACATGTAAAATTCAGACATTTCAATGTTTTTGGAGAAAATTTCTGATATTAATCTAAAAAAAATTTCTTTTTTTCCCAGTAAATTTTCTTGTTTTTTCTAGAAGATTTCTGAGATTACTTTAAAAGTTTTTGGCAAAATAATAATAATAATAATAATAATAATAATAATAATAATAATAATAATAATAGGATTTGGGTCACTTTGTTTCAAAACACTTGCTATATTTAGCCAAGCTTAATGAAGAAAAAAAAAGCTGATTTAGCTGCAACAAAGCAGTTTTTTTCAGTATAAAGTCTCTGGATTTAACATTTATTAAAACACTGGTAACACAATGATGAACACTTTCACATTTTCCTGAGTGAGAAAATTATGTTGCCATAAATTTTACCATGATTACAAATTAAAAGTGATTTGCATCATTTTTGAATTGCAGTCGGGAGCAAACAAAGCTGCATTAGTTGGATTTTATTAAGGGCTGCAGAGTAAAACAGGATGAATGCATGTTACATTTTCTAAATCTGTATTTCTGAAACATTTTCCAATCATTTTCCTTCACAGTTATTCCCCACTTTGTGTTGCTTTCTCAAATAAAATTCATCTAAATGTGTTTTTTAATGTAAATTGAGAAAAAGTTCAGGAGGTACAGAAATGTTTGAAGGGCACCGTATACAAAGTATAAAAAAATCCTCCCAGTGGACGCCGTACAGCTAATTAAAACACCCGTCGTCCTTGTGGAGGTGTGAAGTGAAGGAACAAGGCTGGTAGCCGGAGAGCAAAGCACCCTGCAGGCGTAGCGCAGCAGGAGCTGAAACGGACAGAGCAGCGAAGCACCAACCAAAGCTAAAGTACATTTGCAAATATATATCTATAAATTTCCCCGCCACATGGCTGTCTCCACCGGCGGCAGCTTTAAAAGGTCCTTCATGCGGACTGGAAGCAGCAGGCTGACAAATTTACTCATCTGGCTGGCGCCCAGTCACCATAGCTAGTCAAGGAGAACACAGCTACCTTTTTCAAAGCATCCTGATTTGTGTGAGGAGACGGAGGCAGCAGTAGGAGAAACACTTTTAATGAGCTAACTCTCATTTTCCCTCCTAAGTAATGGGGCTGTCTCCTTTTTTTTCCACAGTCGCCTCATTGAGACGATCACCAAGGTGAGCTCATCTCCTTTTTACTCGCTCTCCGGCTCGCCGTGCAGACTACATTATGCAGCGAGTGGAGCGCATTATTAATGCATGAGATACAATGAGTCGAGTGGCCGGTGGGAAATAATGAGTGCAAGGTGACAGACTTGGTAGAATGAGCTGATGAGATCAGGAAAATCAAACGTTTCGGGTCGGGTTCGGATCATATTTTCAACAACTCATGCAAAAGTTTGCCCTGAACATATCTAGTCACATGTTTAATGGGAAAAAAGTTAAAATGTTAACCACAGTCCTGAATGTGACCAACAGAGGGCAGCAGTGCAGCACAGAAATATTAATACTATATTTTTAGTAATCTAACCGCAGCTTCGTTTTGTTCTGGATTTTTATAATAATCCTGCCGTCAGATATCTGACAAATGATGTAGATTGATACTGAAACATAATTTAACTCAGAGGGATAATAGCAGAGCCGTAGCTTCAAGCCGCCTTAATGATGTGCAAATTAATTAGAGGGCATGTCAGAGAAAGATCACTGTCTGCGGATTCATCTCAACATAACAATGCATAATTGAAGTCCACACACTATGGGAATGTCGTGAGCAACCATCTACCTTCTGACAAGTTTCATTCGCATTAAAACATTTTAAATAAAAACATTTAATTTCATTTTAAGATGTTTTAGTCAGTTTTGGATGCCCAAGGCAACCAGAAGAGAAACAGAAAACTGAGATTTATTGATAGTCGTTTTATAAAGATAGGCCCACAGCATCACTGATCCACCGCCGTATATCACAGTGGACATGACGTGTTTTCCCACTTGTTCAAAACCACCTGCTGCAGTTTCTCTGCTGTCAATACGTTACATCTCAGTGTCATCTGAGGGAAGCATTTGGTTCCAGTTAAACATTGTTCTTGGCAAATGTAAACATTTGCCATGGTAGGAAAGAAATGTAAGCAAACACCTGGCATCAGATGGTTGCCATGGAAACTCAGCAACTCCAAGGTGTTACTGTTTTCTACTGTTCTGACCTCTATTAGCATTTTTGTTACTGTAGGTGAGAAAAATGGCAACAATTCCATTAGTTCAATGGAAATGTTTTCATGTCTTTCCTATTTTGAAGAGTGGCCAAGATGGAGGGAGGACAAAAATATGGACGGACGGACGGACGAATATTATCCTTTCCAACGTTTCCAAACCAAAATATTTCAGATTTTGGTCAAAACTAAAACATTTCCACCTGAATTCCTTTGATAATTACAAAAACCAAAACAGCCTGGCACCGATCCACTGAGACGTCCCCCTAAAACAGAAAGAAAAATCCACATTTCCACCCCCCTTTGTTAATCTTTCCCTCCTCAGTAAACAAGTGTTGATTATGCAGTTACTTTATGCCCTGCAGGCTCCGACACAAACAGAGCGATAAACAGAAGCAGCCCAGAGAACGAGCCTCTCGACGCAAACAGCCATCTCGTCAAACATCTATGAGGCAAGAACGAGTCGAATCAAAGCAACAGTGGGTTTTTATCTGGGAACGACAGAGCCCAATAAACAGCTGTTTCCTGTGGCCGCGCAGCACTGCAGGATGTGTCAGGACGTCTGCCGCCTCAGTAATCAGACAGCCGACAGATGACAGGACACCTGAGGTGTTTTGGACTGTAACACAGCTGCTGCTACTCCTCAATGTGTCCTCGGTCCTTTAATTTTGCTTTTAATTTTCTTTTCCCAACTCACTTCAAACACACGAATTCGTGGATTAAAGCAGAACAGCAAAACCAAGAGGATATTGGAGCCTGGGAGATTATTTGGCAGCCTTTCGCCCTCTCTGCACCCAATCTGCCACCGAGCGACAGGCAGACCGAGCCTCAGCTTGACCTTGGCCAGAGGAGAGGCTGAGTCATTAGCATGGAAAATGTTGTGCCTTGCAGTCTCACTGGTCATTGTAAACATCACAGAGACTGGCTCAGCTTATAAGCTTCCCCCTGCAGACACTTGCATCACCACTGGGCCAAAGCCAAATCTTTTTACAGGCTCACAGATACAGTTTTTGAGAAGGGATTTTTCTCTAACAGGAATGAAAAAAGGGGCTTACGCTTATTTACAACGGTAAAGAAATAAACCCAGTTGTCAGCATCAGCCTCTGGTGAGGAATGTTTGGCTTTTACACACATAATTTACCTCATCTTCTGTGAAAAAGTTTAATAGTTTTGTCCCCTCATTTGAGAAAGCAAAACTCATACACTGCAAAAACTATTTCTGGTCCAGTTTTTACTGCAAATACCTTAAATAGGACAAAAATAGCTTACAAATAACTTTTGATCAAGAAAAATTTGCTTGTTTTAATTAATTTCTTAATACTTCACTTATAGCAAGATATTATCCCCATGTTTACAGTGAAATAATCTACCAATGAAATAAGTACTTTTTTAATCAATATTAAGAAACTATTTACTTAAAACAGGATCCTATATCTTGTTGAGAAGCTCCTAGAAGTTTTGTCTTATACGAGTTTATTACAATATTTCCACTAGAAACTAGACCAAAATACTTAAGTTAGATTTTGTGTTTTTGCAGCGTATATTACATAGGTTTATTACTCAGAATGAAATATTTCAATTTCGCTTCTAGTAGTTCTAACAAAAACTCAAACTTCACTTTATCAGAGTAGTTGATCAAAAAGCGTTTGACTGGTGTAATTTTAGATAACGCCACACTGTGTCACTATCAGCTGTAATTTAAAAACAAACAAACAACAAAACAAAACAGAGGTGAATCTGGATCATTTCCCACATGAAAAGCTCAGTGGAGAGAGCCAGGGCTGAACACAACTGCCAAAGAACCAACATTCATGCTCTCAACATTTCTCTCCAGAAGACTTTGAGTCATTTGTACGAGCAAAACTGACAAAGGCTCTAACAGATACCTTAACTAGCTAAAAATAAAAGCTGTGCTGACAGTTTTTATCCACAAAGTGCCTAAACCCTGCTGTCGCCAAAGCGAAAAACGCAGGGAGAAACATCAGGCTGACGGCACTGGAAGCTCTTTAAATTCTAACGAAGCTCTGCAGCAGTAGTACTGGTGGCGCTACTGCGCTCTCTGGTTCAAATTAAAAAAGCTTAAAGATGTTGCTCATCACTGTTTTGGCTAGATGGAGTCAGGCAGTTGGACCATTAGACATCATTTATCCAGGATGTTAGGGGGTTAGGGTTAGGGGTTAGGGTAAAGGGTCGCATGGCGACAATATTTTATTAAAATGTATAAAAACTAAATAGCCTACAGTATTATTACTGTATTGTTTCTACATCTAAAATAAGTATTTATTAAACTAATCATGGATCATTTTAACTACAACTGAACCCAAATCATTGACAGTTAATTATTTAGTCTAGATCATCTGATCAACTTGTATAAATTATCATCAGCAGACGTCCAAGAATGAGCTACGTATTAGACGTTAGGACATTTACTGTCTTCCTTTCTTCTCTCGCTGTCAGTCTTCTGTCTAGCTGCTATAAATTAGGACCACAACTGTCACAACACACACACTGCAAACACAGATTTAATGTCATGAAACATTTTCTTGGTAAAATCATGGTTCCAATCCTTAGAGCAAACTCTTATTTGTTAGATGAAGATTCCCACTGTGGTTGTAATGCTTGAATTCAAACTAATTATTCTGTTATAATACGTTTCCCCAGTTTACAGTAATTTTTCTGACATTTTCACAGCGTAACATATCAGACGATATAATCCTCAAACCGAACATTTTAAATCTGAGCTGGAAGTATTATCCACTTTAAAGTTAAATTTGAGCCTGAAATGTGTCTAATTTATCCCTGCAAAGTTCCATATTTAACATTTTATTCTCGTTTAGCTATATATTATATCACAGACTTTTCTAACACCGTTCACATTTACCAGACTGTATTGAAGTTGAAGATGTGTTTTATCTCCGAGTCAACGCTTCATCCATCAATAAGTGATGAGTGTAAATTACTGGGCTTTCAGCGGTCCATAAATAGGAGTCACAAGGTTAGATGTTGCCGTAACGCTTTGATTAATGTTTAAATGTCAAGGAAAGAAGAAAGAAAAAACAAAAACCTAAAGGATGGACCTGGAGTCTTACACTGCAGGTGGACAGCGTTATGAATAAACAAAGCTTTGCATGCTTTTTCTTGATGCTCAGGTGGGATTTGATGCATTAGACCTCCAGCTACGTTACAGAGAAGCAGAAATGTGAATTACACCATCATGTATTTCTATCACAGCATCCATCGGCCTGCAGATCCACATTTCCCATGCTCTGTTGCTGCGGCAGTTCATGCTCCAAGCATATCAGAACAAAATCTATCGGCTGAATGCCAACACAGTTCCCCGTTCCAGTTTAGAAGCAGAAGAGCTTCGATCAGTGAGAGTTACACTGACAACTGACGCACACATCAGCTAAATTAATGCAAATGGCCGATGTACAACATTCATTTATTTTCTAAGCTGTGTAAAGAAGAAGAAAATTAATAGAGTTTTTAATTTGAATTTACCTGGAGGAAATTAAGAGCTACATGTCTGAAATGATAGTGAAGCAACAGACATTTTTATTGCTTATTGCTAATAAAACATGTCAGGGCATAAGGAGGGAAGAGCATAGAAAGTCTTTTAGTGTACATGTTTACAGCATAATGTTTTACAGGAGATTAACTGCTTCCTTTTATAAGGAGAAGATCCAAATGTCAGTTTGTTATTATGACACAGTTAACCCTGCATGACCATTTTATAACTCTAAAGTAGACCCTTCATTGCTAATGTTTTACAGTAGATAAAAAAGTCAGTCTCGGGAGTGTAAAGTAGAGCAAAATAAATAATTTAGGGCACATTTTGAGTTAATTTTTTATCCTTACATAGTTCTATTGGTGTATATTCATTTGTATTATTTTTACAAGGACATATGCAGCCTTTTTCCCCCAAAAAACAAAGCTTTTCCTACACTGAAGCTAACCAAAGATGGTTAGCTTAGCTTGATTTAAATCATAAAGTAAACCGAATATGCCTAATTTCATATATGAATACTACAAATTAGAACATAACGAAAAAAGAGGACAATACAGATATGTATTTTTCATAGTTTTAGAGGGTTTTTATTGCTTCATTTGTGAGAAGTAGTTGAATTCTGTCAATTTCTACATTAGCCTGTATAAAAAAAAACACTAGCTGTCCTCAGTTTTATCAGATTTAAGCTCCAGATGGATTGTTTCAAATGTAAATATCACTGTATTTGCTTTGTTTTTTAATAAATGAAATGAAGAGAATGCAAAACAACAAAAAAGACTTCACAGAAAAATAAAATGACAGAATCTCTCATCCACCAAGATTCCACTGCATTTTTTTTAAAACTAAAAGAAAGAAAATGAATCATTTTCCAGATATAAAACTTTGTCATTACCTTCATACAGCCAGTCACTGAGTCCATTGAAGATGACGCTTTCCTTGCCTGTAGACACGAGACGAATCGAACGGCTCTCCACCTTCGACCGATAGTAGATGTTGTTCTCAAATATAAATATCTACAGGGGATAAAAACAGACAAAATATGATCAAACTGATGCCAACCAACAAGTAAAAAGCTTTTATAAAGTTGAATATTATATTGAAGTATTAAGAAGCAATTAATCAATTAATGTGTAAAATTAAATCTTCATGTTTTTTGAAGGGCTATTTTGTTTACAAAGTCTTAATAATCTTTGTTTTATGATTTTGGTTGTGTGTGGGTTATATTTCCCTTTTATTTATCATTTTCAGCCATTTTTATTTTTATTTAAAAAGTTCTGCACAAAATGAAAGTTTGAGGAGATGAACTTGCATTGAGTCATTATCAATATTTTACTTGAAAATGATGTCAAAACAACAATATTATCATTATCTGAAAGACAAAAGGACAAAATTATGCACCTATTAGTCCAGTTTGGGCAATTTATTGTGTCATAACATTATGACACAATGTTCAAAATACAGAGTTTTTCTCAGAACAGTTCTGTTACAATGCAAATAAAATGGAAACCTTTTAAAGTCTTATGAAACTCCAAACCCTAGGGAATGAGATTTTGACTTTGACTCCAACCCCACACAGTCCTGCAGGGCTTTCAAGATAACTGAAGGTCAATTCAGTCATTAAGGAGAATAATGGACCATCAGAGCCTTATAGTAAGCGAGGGAAGGCAAGGCTGCCCTTTGGGCGAGAATTTTAAGATGTTACTGCTTTAATATACCACATGGAAATCAATGCTGTTGCAGAAAAAAACGAATTTGGCATGTTAGGAAGTAAATGTCTTGGCCTCAAGGAAGTGTCTTGGTAGTGGTTTGAGAGAGAATCTCAAATAACTATTCACTGAATGACAAAGCTTTGCACAGCAGGATGTCCACTTCTGTTTCAGCCGAAGATTTTTCCTTCTTCTGAAGCGTCCAACTCGTTTTTATTTTGAACCACAACAAGATCATGAATGTTCTTAAAGGGCCGGTTGTTCCTGAATGTATCAATAAACCCGATTAACTGTTAGAACCGTCTCTGCATTTCATAACTTCTTCTAAAATTAGATAACATTTACATTTGCAAATTTTTTTGCAATAAGTCTCAACATTTTTTCTGGTGCTAATATTTGTGCTTAATTATGGTAACAAATTTGACTTTTTATTACTAGTATCGAAGTGTATTTTGTAAAATATACTGCCTCCTGCTGGTGGGAGTTGGCATCACTAAAAAATAAAGGTTTTTGATGATTGTTCTTGAACATTTTTAATAAACTGTTCTGCACAAGCGCAAAAAATTTTTGATTTTGAGTTGATTTCTGCGACCTCAGTAAAACTGGAAGTACTGATGTAGCTTGGTAGTGCAGATAAAAACTGCTTTGATTAGATTAATAAAACAAAGGTTCAGAAAGGTTCTATTTCTGAAATTCCTCTGGAGTCTTGAGGGCCATATTAAAAGCGTAGGGCGGGCCAGATTTGGCCCCTGGGCCTCGTGTTTGACAAAAACAGCCAAGATTTCAGCTATCTATCCACTCGCAACACCGTCTCAGCAGTTTGACAGTTAGCATTTGTGGTGAAAAATTAGCCACTTAAGTTCCTTCAGCAAATGCTGCATCTTTAAAAGAAAAAAAAAAAACATAGCAGAATCTGTCACAATTAGTTTCTGTTGAGGAGGCGCAAGCTGTGGGCCTCATGTGCTTTGGTGACACTCCAATGCACACCAGGTCCCGGTATAGAAGCCAATCTAGGCCACAACAAAGAGAGGAGACCTGGCCCTGTTCTCTGAGGGAAGGTGAAAATCTGCTCTGAGGATAACTGGAGCACAAAACAGTTTGAAGAAAGAGGATAGTTTGTTTGGATTATGGAACTGAAACTAAAACAGCTGCAGCAGCATTAGTCTGCTGTACTCAGACCTATCGACTTAGCAGAGCTGCCAATCAAAATCAGTGATCAAAAGCATTTTAAACTGGTCTTTGTATTTACACCACACAGATTTACAGATAGAGAATAGTCAGTGGACAGAAATTAAATAAAAAACTCTTCATATATCACATACAAACCCAACTGGAATGTGTTTTCTATGTGTTTTGCCTGTTAAACTCATATAAAAAGTGGGGCACTCATGTGATTTGACAATGCAAATCAGGCATTTCTAGTCTGATTAATTAACAGGAACTGTGTTCAGAAATTAATTTGTGAAAATGCCTGTTTTGCGATTTCTGCCCTCTTGTTCATCTCTGAAAAGCAACAGAAGAATTAGGCCTCCTGAGGCCTCTGTAAGTATCTGTACTTCTGTGAAAGAGAATCGGCTCCATGTGGAAGATTAACCGCCTACAGAGTGCAAAGAAAAAAATTACAGGGGGATTTACTTTTCATGGTAAAAGGACTGTAAGAAAATCTTTATGCTGCGAATTTTCCAGACTACATGATTTTCAGAGGCTAACAAATAGCTTGATGTGAATAGATGACAAAAAAGGAGGTTCAGTCAAGAACATGAAGGATTTCAGGACAGAATATAAAGTTGACTGATTTACAATGATTGGATGTAACATTTAACAACAGCTGTTTCTGCTAAAGGCCATTTCCTGTTAACACGTCTCAGCTGCTGGAAGCGAAACCACAGCATGAACGATGAAGCAAAATTTGAGCCCACATCAGTCTACCAGCGAGTTAATTAATCCTCCGATCAGATAACGGGTAATTGATAGCATTTTGCTTCAGGACGTAATCGCTTACATTCTGACCGCCCTGTAAACCAGCCCGCCGAAGCTCATTAAGACTCCAGCTGATCTGATGGAGCGATGAGGGAGAAGATGCACAACGACTCAGTAGGAATAAACCACGACTTCTTGTGCTTCTTTAGTTTAACCTGAATCAGTTTAAGTTAATTTTCTTAACTCGTACTAAAGCATGTAGTCATTATGTCTGCAAAGGGTCAGAAATGTCGTCACCAATCAATGATAAATCTGCCTCATGAACCAGAGCAATGAAAACCATTTGAGGACATAAATTATGTATGTTAGGTATAAAACCTCGGTGCTTGTCCTTGATAGCCAGTTGGAAGGCCACGAGTATTTAATATAACTTGAGAACAACTTTGCGAAGGACAGGATTCAAACTTTTGGCACCAAACTATTTCAAGACATACACACCAGAGTGCAAAACCAATATTTTCTTGTAATCTTTTAATGCAAACAAGTAAAGTCCATAAAAAACAAAATGATGTGTCTGTTAACCCTTCTTGTTCGAACGTGTCTGCAACAGTACGGTTTTACAATTTGCAGTACCGTGATTCCTCTATCTTTGCGCTATCTGAAATATTCCAATGGTTTCTGAAAGGGGAGACGTTGCACCTTCCAGCCAACATCGGGTTATTACGGTAATTTCACTCCTGCTGTTGCAGGGAGCATTTTTTCACTTTGCTTTAATCTGATAAAACACTTTTGATAGACTGTAAATTGCAAAAATAACTGCTAGATAACCCTGAAAAAAGAAGTAATAAATGTGTTTTTGTCGTCATTTTTACTGTTGTCACAATAGAACTACAAAATATTGTGATAAAAAAAAAATCTACCCATCCCTTTGATGAAGGGAAAGCATTTTGCAGCAAATGGAAAACATTTTCAGCCTCTTTTCTCTTCTTATGTGTTTGTAAAGTTTCAATTATTAAAAAAAAAACAGCTGACCTTCTGATTTACTAATAAATCACATTTTTATGGCCCAGAGATGCGAGAAAGAAATCCAAGCTCTTCAATAACGTTTTGTTTAATTTCCACATTCTTAAAAAAACTGATTTGCCAGCAAGAAATACAGTACAGTATATTTAAATATGTCATAAAATACTTGGCATATCTTCTTTTTTATGTATGAAGCATCTATTTTACTTTATGGACGACTGCAACATGGTCACTATTAAAACAATGGAAGCCTCTTGCCACCCTGCTATAATTTTATATTGTTTAACAACAAGGAACATTTTAATGCACTATTTAGTTTGTTCTCTTCCAGCCTCTGTGTCCTTAAGGGATGAGGAGCAGATGGCTCTCAGCTCTTTATAAGAAAAACAGCTTTTATGAGTTTCAGCCCTTAAAGCCTCAAGACATCTGCAGATTTATGAATAAGTTTCAAGTTCAGAAATAAGATGAGGAAAATGCACCGTCTAAATACCTCACATTTCAAGGAGAGTTAAGAGTAGATGGCAGAAATGTAATTCTTTGATAAATATTTCTAGTAGACTCCTTGATTCTTAGAAGTTAGCATCTTTTCGTAAATCCTAATTTCTCAGCTTTCAGCCATGTTTTTTATGCCGTTTAGAAAAAAAACTAATTTCAAGTTTGTGGCCCACAAACACTGAACTAAAACGCTGTAATTTTAAACCGAGTTCAGTTTGCAGACTTCTTTTTACAATACATCACCAAACTGGCAACTTTAAAGGCACAAGCAGGAATAATGGGGCCTCCTGTTTGTTTCTGCTGAGTTGCCTTTCTGCTTCTGCTTTTAAATCAAAGGGCTAAGTCAGTGCCGACGTGTTTCTCCACAGCTTTTTACTGCAAACTTCAACTACAAAGGAGAGGAATCTTAATCCTGCTTTCGTTGTTCTTTAAAGAAACAGCAGCTTTATGCAGTTAATCAGAAACGTCTCTTAAAAAGGAGCAGAAAATATGAATTTGCTTTTTGTCTGGGGAGTTGTTGTCTACATTAAGACATCTAGAGGCTTTTAGAGTTGATCAAATGGGCTCACAAAACCTCACTTTCTTTGTGTGGGGCAAGATATTTTCAATCATAAAGGTAAAAACCCCAATCTGTAAAGTTTTTACTATTTCCAAACCTGTTCTTGATTATTAAAAGTTAGGATACGTTAACCAGTTAAGACATGTAGATAACAAGTTCAGCACAAACACAAACTAATGAAAAGCTAGTTTTAGACAGAGATGATGAAAATTCATTTTTTCAGGTCCTAGTCAAATCCCTCGTCAGGTCTTTGAGGAGCAACTTTACTTGTCCAATGGCTGAATTTGAAACGTGTCCATCAAAAGAATGACCTGAGGAATTTTTAAAAATATTTGAAAACCACATAAATCCATGTTTAAACCCTTTATTTTCATTTCTAAATATTACATACATTTTTTATATAAATTACAACATAATGAAGCAAGTACATCATCACTGTGAAACTTTTGAATGAATGGAACAGGAAGTGCTTTTATTTTGATATTTCCGACCAGCTTTTCATGAAGCAGCAAGCTTAAGAGCGAGAGAACGGGGCAGGTAAGTTACATTTTTATTCTAAAATGAACCAGTTATTTATTATAAAGTGTAATTCTGACTTTAATAAGTCAGTCGATCATATTCAGTTAGAAGAAAAGTCGATTGGATCATTTTAAAACAGGATTAGGGTTTTTTCAAATCTATTTCATAATCTTAATGATCTTTCTGATGGACGGATGGAAAATAAATCCTAAATTTGCTGCATTGAAAATTTGTGACCCTTTGAGTGAATTTGTGTGGCTCTTGATTCCAGAATAAAAATGGTTCAAGTTTGGTTTGTCAACTCAGGAAGTTGATGCAGAAACATTTAAAATTATTAAGGGCAACTTTTCACTGGCAGCAGACAAAGTGAAGTCTTCTAAAAATGAAAGATAACAAAAACAGGATCACCAACTGAAAGTTTTCCAAGATAAAAATCACAAACTTTTAGGGCAACTAGTTTGTACACTGATAACATCTGTATATAAGCCCCACATTGTATCACTTGACCAAAAACATGACTTTTAATCAATATTCTGACTAAATAAATGGCAAAAATTATTTTAAAAAAAAATCAGAGAATGGGAAACAAAATCCCTCAAAGAATGTGTGTGTGTGTGAAAGATGAAGGCTAAAAAAGAAGAACATGACCTGAAACAACATCATTCTTTCCACTCTGTGCTTAATAAAAATGATAACTGATTCACTAAAATAATACTAAAGTTTATCTGTTGTGTGTGCAATGGAAAAAAAATGTTTTCCAGGAAAGTTAGTTGGTTTAAAAGTATTTAAAATACATAATCAGGCATAATGAGCATAACAAACAGACTCATAATTTAAACCCTCCATAAAAAATAACACCGGAGATTTTACATGGAAAAACTGCAACTTGAGTAGGCGTGTGTTTTTTAATTAATACACTCTTATTTCTTTGACTGAAAAGCCAATATAAAGTCCCAGAGGAAAAACCCTAGCTTCAGATGTAATTAGTTTTATCCTCGATTAAAACTATAAACAGACAGTGAAGGGCATCACTTTTCTCTGTGTGCAAAGTTTCACGTTCACTTTGTTAACTCTGAATAAATTTATCTTAGAAAATAATCATGTTTGTCTAATTCCTTTAGTTTTAATAAGATTTTAGAGTGTGTTTGCTGGTTTGTATTAGCTAAATATTGTTTTTTAAACTTTAGTTCTGGGTGGAAAATTTAAAAAAAGTCAAAGTTTTGATTAATTAGGTGATGAATACTGAATAAAAATGTTTTATTTAATTGTTGTTGACCAACCAACTGTTGCTGTTTTCTCCCGAATTTTGCTGTCGCCATTTTGTTTACTAGCGTCGCCAGCAGGATGATTACGGAGCGCCGTAATTTGCCAGCTGACGTAAACTGCTTGGAAAAATTATCTATTGAAAACACAAAAAATTTGTAAACACGCAAAATAGTTCCTGTTAGTTATACTTTTTCCACATTAAATCCCTTTTTTTAATGAAAATCTTTTCCCAGTTTCAGTTATTTTGCTAGTTTTATATAACCTTGGTTGGAAAAGGTAAAATATAAAATTTTTTTTACCAGTTGTTGATCCTGGGGACCCCAGCCTGCGAACTGCAGCTGAGCATTTCGCACCTCCGGAGGGTTCAGGTTCCAGGTTTCTCTGGGGGGGAGAGACAGACGGGGAGAAGTTAACTCACCTGAACACAAACACAATGACTTTCAGTTCCCACCGCTGCAGCAGCATCAGCAGAACAAGTGTGGAACATCTTCGAACAAAGGTTTAAGTGTCTCCATAAATAGCCACAGTGTGTAAGGGTGTCACCTCTCCTTATTGGGAACAGTGCTGTGTTGTGCAGGAGGCTGAATTAGAGGCGCTGCTGACGTTTTGTCTTTGTCTGGTGCTGACGATGAATGAGGTCAACCTCAGAGATGTGAATGTGGCTTTAAAGAGGACGACACCACTGGATGGCAGCACATTATATCATATACATAAACAGATACAATGCTACCATACTGTGACCTGCAGCTCAGATAAATCACCAAAGGGAAAAAAAAAACATCAACTTTGGGATATAAATTCAGATATGTGGGGAAAGACTTCAAAAAGCAACAACCTCGCTGGGTTAAAAATCCCATCATTGAGATCTGAAAGTGATTCATCTGTCTGTAAGCTTTGAGCTTTTACTGCGGGATGCCAAAGCTGTAGCATGACAGTATTTTCATTTTCTTGTTATGTGCATCCATGAATGACAGAAACGACAAAATGAAAAAAAAAAACATCAAAAAATGATTTCAAATAAGGTCACTTTCAGTGCAAAATAACAAAATCTAAGCATTTTCGTCTAGTTTCTAGTGAAAATATCTTAGTAAATATGAAATGAGACACAACAAACTTTCAAGTACATTTCCAGCAACATATAAGAACTTATTTTGGTCAATAATTCATTAATATTACAGAAAAAGTATTAGTTCTACTGACAAATTACTTCACTTGTAATAACTTGGTATGATACTTGGTAAGATTCTGTTTTTGCAGTGTTTTTACTCCATACTCATATGCTGAAAGATGCAAAATACTATTTTGAAACTAATGTCATACATTTTGTTTATCAAAAGCAAAAGCCATATTAAATAGAGTTGTAAATGGCTCCTCTTTTATTAAGATTTAATGGAAATAAATTACAGCTGCAGGGCGTGCAAACTTGCGTCGCTTCACTAATTTTTATTTCTCCCCTTCAGCCATTTAAGTGCTCAACATTTAGATTAAATCAACTTTTGTTGCAGAATTTGTTTAGTGCATTTCCCTAAGGCCCAGTTTACAACTAATTAAGACAATGGGGTTCCTGCGGAGCTGGAGCCTGCAACCTCATCAGAGCCACACCAGGCTGGCGGCAAGTAAGACACTTAGTGGCTGTTGGGGGCGCGGCTGCTAATCTATGTGTGTCATTTGCGTCTCCAATCACTCAAATTGACAATCAAAGCTCTCGCACAAAGACTTGCATACCTTTTGCACTTGGTGCGAAAGGTATGCACACCCCCAAATTGCACCTATGATTAGCAGTAACTGCTGCTAGGACACAAAGAAATAAGCCGCAGTTTGAACTCATTTTTGTTTTGGGCCAAATCAAGATCATAAAAGCTCCTAAAGAGCAGATTGTGCCAGAATGTACTGATAAAACCAGTTCACAAACTGTTAAAATATCAATGAATTCTTAAAATTATATATTATTGAACATCTTTTCAGTCCTTCCAGGATTTCATGATTTTTTTGCAATGAAAATCAAAGTGTTTGTGGTGCTGATTTAGAAATATTTGCGCATATTTATGACAATAAATTCGACCTTTTATTACGCGCTGTATAGATCATGGACGATAATCTGAGATCAGTTAAGGCTGAGGCAGCTATTCAGTACAAGTAAAAACGTTTTTGATAATTTTTTGGGATTATAGGGACAAAATGCTGAAAGGCAGTTAGCTGTGGTTTCAGATTTACAGCCAGCTTTATGTGAGGTTCAGAAATAAACAATAAGGTTGATTTGAGGTGATTTATTGGATGATTTTGGAATTAATCTTCTTGAAAAAAGATCAGGCGAGATTTCACATAATAAAACCCAAAGAGTCTGTCATAAGCCGACTTACGGAGTCTCCAGACTGCAGATGATGTAAAATGCCGTATAGGAATGCTGGTACACCTGCAAGGAAAAATACTTTGTTTAAACTCCTTTTAGTTTACAAAAAGCGTCTGTTTTTTGTTCCTCTGATCAGTGAAATCACTAAAGTATTAAAAGTCCACCGAGGTTAAGCTGGACAACAGTGTTTTCTTTGAGATTAAAGAAACAGGATTAACACATTAATAAATCCCTCAGAGAGACGGAGTTGTTAATGAATAATACAAAGAAACAAGACATATCTAAGAAGATTTTAAAATATTTGCATGAATCAGACACTTTTAAAATAATATTGATGTAAGCTCCAACTTGTTACTTGATTTTTTTATTTTTATAGAAAAACAGAGTAACTCCCGAGCCGTTGAACATTCAGGTTCAGATGCAGGAATTATTTATAGCCAAGTCCAAAATAATTCATTCCTCTGGCAGATTTAGGTTTAAAATAACCAAGTTCCTACAATATCTGCAGCTCATATAGAAAAATACCACTTTACAAATTATCTGAAATTTTATAGTTTCATTGTCTTTTTGAGAAACGTCCAGCCTAATTTCCAATTAAAAAGAAACATCTTAATTGGATGAAATCTAAATCTGCATGGGGTATGAATAACTTTGGCCTTTTCTGCACATTTAACTTGAAATGCACAAAAAACCACCACAGATTTTACCACAACACATCCTGATGGACGAGTTCCAACTCTTCCTGATTCAATATGGCTTTGCACACTGAACAAAGCAATGTCCATTTGTTTTCCATCTCATAAAATTCCAATAAAATACGATAAAGCTTAAGGTTTAAATGTATCAAAATTACATTTTTAAGTGTTTAAAGGCATTGGAAGTACCTGCAAAATAGTTTTTAACGAACAGCTCACACACCAAATAAACCTTAATAATCATAACTAAACAAAGTGGAAACTGTGTATCAGAAGTTCTTATCTACAGTCTAAAACAAAGTCCTGAATCACATGCTAACTGAGGATTAGCTACTAGCATGTCAAATAGCATTGTCACTATTTATTTTGGTATTCTTACTATTATTTTAGGAATAAAAGCTGCAAACAGGCACATTTCATGTAAATAATTTGGAGTTCCAAAGAAAAATCTGCTTACATTGAACTGTGAATTTACTGTAGTTCCTAATTAATTTCCACACTAGCATTGATAAAATGTTGCATAACTATACAGGTAAACCATCAATTGAACTGATTTTAATGAGGGTTGCATTGAATTAGAACTATGTGGACATTATGCAGATACTGTTCTTGTGGTTTCGGATATATTTTCATTAATTATCTGCTGATCTGAGTTCACTTTCCAAAAGAAAAACATTAACATTGTAATTTGGAAGAGCTACGCACGTCTTGCTATTCTATGTGGTGTGCAGTACATCCATCCTGCACGGTAGAGAGACATAAAGCATGAATATGTGACTGTGCGCTGCTTCAATGAGCATACAGGAGGAATGACTGTCATCTATCAAAGTGATGGGGAGTTCAGTTGGATAATAAATGCAAATACAAACACTACAACACCATCCAGTTTGTCATAATATTCTCTATTCATCTCAGGCAATAACAGCAGATTATATATCTGCAGGCATCTTTCAGAGCCTAACAGGAACAAACACTCTGGCTGCAGCAGAATAAAGTGAGAACGAAGGTGAACACCAGGTAAGCAGGTGAATGATTCAATATATCTGATGTAGCTATACTAGGAGGCGAAAGCGCTTTGATCCATATCATCCAGTGCAGTTGCGGGGCACTCTATTCAAGAACCGCACAGAAATGATATATTCCCATCCGATACGTTCTGCTCGTGCCCGTCGATCTCATCTGCAGCTCTGCGAGCCCCGCGAGGCGTCGAGGGGGTTGTTTGTGTTTCTGCCTCCCTCACCGCAGTTCCGCTCAGCTGTGCTCGCCCCTCCAAACCCGACACCCCCACCCCCACTTCGCCTGTGTGCGCCAAGCCTTCACACCTCGCCGTGATTACTTCCCCCACCACCTTCTCTCCGCTCTCTCCTGACATATTTGGCTGTCAGTTTGCCAATTCAAAAAACAAGCAAACAAATGAGAAGCTCACCGCCGCGACGTTGTAGGCCAGCAGCACATGCTTCAAGTCCGGGGACACCTCATACCTGCTGGCCTTGTACATTTCCTGTGAATCAGACGTAGATTTCAGAACAGAAACACACATCGCTAACCATGCATGCTGTTTTTATTAAACCAGTCCTTAAAAGCTGTCTCTGACAGATTGCCTTGATTCAGACGTAAATGGGGGTTGCATTAATCTTTGCACTCGTGCTTCGCCAGTATGATTGCTGATATAATGTTATTGCATCTCCATCTTGACGTCTGCCTACATATTCAAATCACATTTCACTAAAAAAAATGATGCATGGTTTGATTAAATTTTCCAACAGAAAGAGCTGCAGGAGGTTGGATCTGCTGACCCAAAGAAGAAGAGCTAGGATTTAATTTAAGGCCTTCCACCGTCAGCAGAACTGTCTTGTCATCATTATAATAATACTGGGAAAAAAAGCAGAAAAAGGTGACTTACAAATTTCTTGTTTTGGACCAAGACAGTTTGCTCGTCGGTGTCGGCGTTGTACTTGACGACGTCGCCGTCTCTGTTGCGGTACAGCAGCTCATTACCTGCGAAGGAGGAGACAAGGCGATGAGGAATGAGGGTAAAGTTATTAAAAACATTTAATCAAACGAGATATTGGAGGAAAATCTCAGAAATCCATCTTTCATTAAACAGCAAACACAATTTTCCTCCCTTCACTACTGTCCCACACAAAGATATAGACATAAATGTCAGACTTTAGATTTATTATACATTAGTGCTGGACGATGTGTCTGAAAAATGCATCACAATATAATGGTTTCACATCAGTCAGTATTGTTAATTATTAATCAGTTTTTGATTTAAATATCTGAAATACTGCCAAGCTGGTTTCAGCTTTCACTCCAGAGGTTTTTGTTTATTGTTCTTAAACAGTTATGAGGCAAAGAGCCAGAACTTTAAGCTGCTACTGCACTAGTTACTCAACAAGTTGTTGCTAGGTAACCAAAGAATGAGTGAGTTGCTAGGTAACCAAAGAGCGACAATTGGTTAATGCCACCAATCTTCCTTAGCTAGCCCTGAGAGATTGAGTAATTTTTATTCAATATTAAGGAATTATTAACTAAAATCAGGTATGTTGAAACGTAACTTGTAAGCTAGTTTTGTCTTATTCTAGAAAAAAAACAAAATCACTAAGATTTTGTGTATTTTTCGCAGTGCGGTCTTGCAAATTCAGTTTTAAAAGCCGGAGGCTCTTGCGACAGAAAAGCAGAGTGCTGACTGCAAGCCACTAAAAGAAATCCTTGAGAGGATCCATTATTGGACAGTTGTATGAACATTGGTGCAGCTCTTCATCCATCAGGCCTTTATCAGCGAAGGACACGTTTAATATGGCAACTGCCCCCTTTAACCTTCAATCTATCCCTGCTCCCGTGTCTTATTGCTCTTGTGATCCACAGAAACATGAACAACCACGCCATTTGGTGAGGTAATTAGAACTCAGAGATTGTTATGCGGAGTGCTTTCTATCTGCTAGCATATCTAATTGTCCATTAGGGGTGACAGAATTACCATCACAATGGCTTTAATGCAGAACGTGCTGGCGATAGCACTTTTAGACAGTTTTAGATCTGCACAACCAAACGTCCTCTCCACAGCTTTTGTCCCCTTGTTAAAAACACTTGGGAAACTAAACAAGGATGGAAAATGGACTCATTTATGTTCTCTCTACTGTGCAACACAATCCGCTTCCACATATACCTGCAAATGGTCAGTTAATATACTGAAATTGAGTGAAAAAGCAGGCAAAATCAATAAAAAAGAAAAGAAAAATGGGGGGAAAATGAAAATGCTTGGGAACTATTGATTTAAAGCACTTTAAAATATTGAAAACAAAGTATATCAGTATAAGGTCTTTTATATCCTAGACCTAATGACAAAACATTTGTCTCTTCGTTTTAACAAAAAATAACAAAACATTTATGGAAAATGTCATATTTTGTTGTCATTTCATTGGGATGTGTTAAGTTTTTTACTAAATGTTATTACTTTAAAGTGAAAAGTGCACAATATGAGATTATATCAAGAAGCAAGCAGCCCTCATCTTCAGATTAAAAAGAAATTAGGTGTACTTTAATGATTTAGCTCTACTGCCAGAACCTTGGGGCTGGGATTACTAGAACCTGACAGAGAGAAGGATCCATTTGATTTTCGGAGTTGAGTTGTGAATTAAAATCCAAACTTCTTCCGTTTTTCTGTCATCACACAACTTAAACCAAAGAAATTTGGGAGAAAACATCGCAAATTCCCACCATCATTATCTAAAGATAAGCTGATCATTTTTGACCTCGTCGTCCCTCCTTCACCTTTTCAACTCTTTGTTTTCTCTCTTTTCAGATACACATTCCCATACAGTTCTCGAGGCATTGCATCTTCCCTTCGCCCTCTCTCTTCGTCTTTGTTCCCTTCTCTTCCACCTTCAGTCACTGTGCATCAGCCCAGGGCGCTGTTTTCCACTCTGATCTAAACCTCTCATAGCAGTATGTCTTATTAATTCAGCATCCTGCCCTGGGCGCAGCCCTTACCCACCCTCACGGCGGGGAGGCAGGGGGAAGATCCAGGTAGAAAAGGAGGCGCACAGAAACTCACAAAGATAGGGTGGATAAAGTGAGAAAGTTGGAATTTGTTAAGAATGGTTGCAGTGATGTAGCTCTGTAAAGGCACAGTTCAAAATCCTGCCATCCTGAAAACAGTGCATATGCTTAAAGGTCAACTGGAGGATCATTGTGACTTCACCAACCCAGACTGGAAAGTGGTTCAACTCTGATGTGGACCAAAAAGCAAACTCTGGTCTATAAACTGCGGAGTTGGGTTGCTTGAAGTGAACCCCGTTGCGATACGAGGGTTCAAATGCATATGTGAACATCAGGCGCACCAGAGACCGCTCCAAAAGCAGGCAGCAGACTATAACGCAGGGCATTCTGGGTAAAAACAACCACTCATCTGCAGGCTGCTTAAAGAGTTTGGATTGTTTGCACAGTGCAATGTGAAAGCAAACCATGCCAATTGAAAATGCAACAAAAGTTGCAATTTTGGACCCCAATCAAACCGTGTTTACAGGACTATCAAGTGTGAAAAGACTCAAATCTGTCCAAGTCCAAGCTGAAGTCATTCATTCATTTTGCGACTCAAGCTGCCATCTTTGGTTTAAGACAATCAAACAGATATAATTTGAGAAAAATTAAAACCGTTTTCAAATTCTGAAAACAAGGAAGCTCTCCAAACTAACCTGGCTCTCCGTCAAAAAAGAAACTGGCTCCTAAAGATTGGCTGTGCCACGATTAGCAGCAACTTCCATCATGTTTTTGCAACAACAGGAAGTTCGTTTTTTACATTTCTCTTCAGTCACAGGTGAGTTTTGCAGCCAGTATGGTCAGTTAAAGGTTACTCAATAGGATGTAGATCAGATTAGCCCAGTCCAGAGCCTTTAATGTTTATTGTTTTTGATTGCAGGTCGACGTCCTGCTGTGCTTTGACTCATTGTCCTGAATGGATTGAATGTTCTTGGCCAGACTTTCTCCTTCAGGATTTTCTGCTAGAGCAGAATTGATTGTTCTATTGACTACTGCTATTGACTACACTCTAAAGTGACACTGTTCTCGGTTTTGTTAGGTAAGCAGTCGTTTTGACCTCAAATCTCTGCCATGGAGGCCATTTTGGCAAACTCTCTTCCCTTCGTTGAATTAATTAAAGCAAGTGAGGCCTGCAGTGCTTTAGATGACTGACTGGGTAATTTTGGGACATCGTGGAGGTTTCATTGTGTTTTTGGCTGTAATTTCAAGCAGCTCCTGCAGAAGTCATTTGTGATGAGTAGTTCTCCCTGTGTTTCACTGAAAAATACATATTTGTTTTTCATGTAATCTTTTAAATGTCGGAAAGATCTGGGTTCTTCTGTCCACCGCATGTTGTCAGACAGATTTCAGTTTTATAACTGGTTGTGCCAACAAGTCGGACAATTGTCAGACCTGGTAGAAGGAATGAAATTAACAACTGACTCATTATTTAACCAGTGGACAATGATGTTTTCTCATAGGACCACATTTTTGTGGAGTTGTATTTATTTGGGTTATTGCTGTCTGAGGTTAAAAGTCATTTGAAGTCATGGAACCATAATGTCACAGCAGGAGATACCCAGAACGGAGAAATACTTAAAGTTTCAAGTAAGTGTCATGTGAAGCTAAAATTTTAAATGCTCAGCAGAAAACTGGACTGTGGAAACCGGCCAGTCAGAAATGTCCCCCACCAATGAAAATAACAGGAATCAACAGTAAAGAAACAGGCTGTTGGTGAATTACTACTTTAGGGTTCCCTAATCCCAAAGCACACCGTCCACATAAACCACCATCCTGTGATTACACAGTACTCTGATTGAAATAGCCAGTTTCTGTAAGCTGTGCTGTTAGTCGCGAGGTAAGCCGGGCCAGGGTGTTAAGTTCTGGATGAAATGAGATTTTTCTTGTCAGTTCCGGGTCATTTGTCCCTGCCCACAGCTGCGGATGATGGCCAGTTTGATGGAAGTGGCACAAGTTGTTGCCGAAGACGAATAGTTTCAGTCCCACAGTGGGGGAACGTTGCAGCTGCTGGCTTATATGGGCTGTGAAATATTGGTTCATAAAAATTTAAACTGCATTTTAATTAACAATCCACCTCTCGTATTAATAGTCATTTTCTTCCTCGTAAAAAGAAAATTTCCTTTGCGCATTTCCCAGTTGCAAAGCGCTGCATGCTGCATCGTTGGAGCCTGGATTTCATTTTCAACAGGCTTGATAAATGAGCAGAATAACAAGTGAATGATGGGCCAAACAAATGAGCAGAAAAAAAAAAAAAAAAAAAACTTGAATCTGAACTTGCTGACAAAACAAAACCACCCACAGTGAAACCAAGCTGCTGCTGGTCGGTTTTCACACAAGAAGGCATTTGTTTTGATCTGAAATGTCAATCACTGCAGACTTTTTCCTTCATTAGTCTCTCTCTGAGCCGAGTTGATTTATTTTCAGCGTAAAATCCAAATGATTTTCCTGTCATTAGTTAATTCAGTTGGATCTTCTGTACCTTAAAAAAGTTGCAGGTTCCCTCCAACCCCACTGCACTGCTTTCTTAGAGGTATGCATGGTTTAAAGTGAGTTTGTGGAATAAAATAGTAACGTATTGAGGCACCTCGCTGAGATCAGCAGAGTGATCAAAGATGAGCCTTTTCTCCTCAGACTTTCTGTGTCGGGGTCCCGTAAATAAGCAGCTTGAAACAGAAAGACCGCTTTCATCTACAGCGGGGGCTTCAGAGCTTCTGCACTACTCAGAACGATCCAGTATGTACAATAAAACATCTTTTTAGCAAATTCCAAAAGTAAAACCTTAAAAACTTCTAACTTAATAGCGACTAGGTGAAGAAAAATATTTAATTTCTGAGGTTTCTGTCGTATGTTTCAACTGAGCCGTTCATTTTGATGCAAACAACTTGAGAGGTTTTTAATTTATGATTGGGTTTTGAAGCCAAGTGACTCAGCAGAGATCTTTAGATTGACTTGGTGTGATTGTCAGTTTAATTACAAGATATTCAAATGTGTCACAACTTTGCAAAGTCGTGGATAAAGACTCAAAGTGTGAAATGGCTGAAAGGCTTATTGAGAAAATCTCTACGATTCACACATTTGGCCACAACCAGACTCTTCACATTTACAGCTGAATGGTCAAAACATAACAATATAACCATCCACCAGCAGGATAATAATCTCCTAATATTGCTGTCATCATACTAAAAATTCAACCTGACAATATCTTACAAAGAAATTATTCATTTTCAGTCCAGCAGCAACACTGTCGTTGCAAAATCCCAAAATTTTACTTCCTTATTATGACAAAGAGGAGTTTTCAGATGTCATTTATTTAAAAAAAAGTTAATATTCTTTATAGAAGTATGTGCTTTTTTTAAATTTTAATCTTAATTATAAAACAAACATTAAAAAAAAGGTTTTGTATTTGGTTTTATCAATATACAGACAAACAATTTCTTGAATTTTGGGGTGGATTTTCTTGCATTGTCTGGGTATGAATGTTTTATTTTTTGCTAAAAGGAAGTGGATTTCTCTTCCTCCCAAACACTTGCTCTAATTAACTAACTTTGATGAATAAATGTGCCCAAATTTTCCATAAAATTAAAAAATAAGACAAAATAAAATAGACACATTTTGTGTTGCTTCTAACGTTTTATTCTTGATAAGATTGTAATTTGTTAATGAAAATCGTTTGGGAAATAAATCATCCATCTGCACCAAAAGTGCTGCTAATAGCCTATTATGGAAATTAGCTAGTGATGTCATTTAATGACTTTTAGACAGCCAGTAGCCATTAGGAGTTGGCATCGTTGTCTCTGAGTTAAAACATTCATAAAACATCTCTATTAGGGGTGAAAACACAGACTGCAGAGGAACAGGCTAAACTTCCTCCAAGCTCATGTACTGAACAGTTGCTTTAATCATTTAGCTAAAGTTATTGTTGTAAAAGTCACCACACACTGTGAAAGCACTTTAAAGCATCACTGCACATCATTCATCACTTATGCAGACAGCTAAAATCTCAGTGATTAATGCATTCTCAGGTTCAAATCTCCTTCAGCAGAATGAGAAAATACAACATTTACAGCACAGCATGAGAGCAAACATTTAGGCAAAACCTGCCAGCCACAACATTTAAACAAACCATAAAATGGATTTCATGCGTTCACAGCCTCTACTTGCTATTAGTCCTTAAACGCTGCATAATTGATTTACCTCACAACCAGTGAGGTGACCTTCATGTCAGCTGTTTACGCTCCACATCAGCTCCTGCAGTCGCTCGTTTTAATCTCTCTCTGTTTGTGTGCCACAACTCTGCTTTGAAACTAATCAATGCACTTGGAGAAAATATGCATGTGCGCCTAATGGAGATCACTAGTGCGACTGCAGCGTGTAAAATAACAATTATAGCCACAATAATGACAATATAAACCACAATGCGAGTGTGGGGTTCTTCATCAAATCCTGTACAAGATCTCACTTGTTTCAAATAATGAGAAGAAATTATAGTTGGGTGATTTAAGGACCTGGGATTCATTTGGTAAGAAGCATAAAACATCAAACTGATACATGAGATCTAAAATTCAGACTTCAATGTGTTTGTAGAGACTTTGCAAAACATTAATTTGCTGAAATATCCCCACTTAATCAAAGAGTTGCTGCAAACACTTTGCCCTGCTCTCTCGTGCAAAAACACAAAATCTTACCACGTATTTTTGTGCAAATATCTTTGTATGCCTTAAATGGCACAAACTAACTTTTCAGCAAGAGATAGAGGCTTGTTTTGAGGAAATAATTCTTTAATATTGATGAAAAAGTGCAAATAAACTCATAACATAGGGGAAATGTCTGGATATAAGTTAAATAATCTGCGTGTTTACTCATCAGACCTGCTAACGTCCATTAGGATTGTGGTAGAAACATTAGGTAATCAGTAAACTCGAGCGGGTCTAGCCCTGTTTCTTCTCCATCTGTCAGTGCGGGTCAAAAATTGGCTTTTACACGTCAGAGAGCCGCTGCTGAGTCAGCAGGATTTAATTGCGCTCAATGAGTTCATAATAAGCTTAGTTTATTTTGTTCCAGAAGCACAATAGTGCTCGACGTAATAATTTGTGTAGCCATCCAAAATGAGCATCAGTTCCTGCCGTCGGAAGGTATTAACTTCCTGTAGCATCAATGCCTGATGTTATTGACATTTTCTGACTTGCTGACGTCACAGCAGCAAATCTATGTTGACTTTTATCATGTGCATGTGGGAGCCTTAAGTTAGCCAATAGCTGCTTTCCTTGCTGAGCAGTTGGAAACAGAATAAGGAGGTTCCATTGTTTCGGTTTTAGGTTATTTAGTTTGTTTTTCTCAGCAAAATACTTCAGATCATTTCAAGTTTTCTAGCACATAAACATATTTTAACTCAATGTTGATGAAAACAAGATGAGTTTATAGACACTTCAACTGAAAATACCTTAAAGGGACGTGAAGAAATTTAATTGGATTCTAAATTTTAATTTGTAATTACATAACTGCATTTTGTTAAATAAATGTGCAACAAACTGAGCGCCGTTTCCGTTCTGCAGCCTGAAAGATCCTTGAAAGCGTAAATTTAAAACAATACTGTACTGTTAAAATGAAAACATAAGCAGATTGTTGCAGAGTGTGAGCAGAATAATAACAGAAGTTTTTTTTTTTTCCAATAACAGCTCGACAAGAGCAAAGTTAATTGCTGAATTGATCGTCTAATTTCAGAGCTATAGGTTTACAGCCATACAGTCGGGTGAAGATCGATCAGTTATCCTGCATGGAGCAAACGCATTTATGTATGAATGCCCTGGGATTGTAGCTGGATGCTAAAGTGACAAACCAACACAAAGTAGAACATGATTGTGAAGTTAATGGAGTCTTATACGGAGTTTTCTAAACATTTTTCCAAAAACAACGGAAAAGTGTGGCGTTCATTTGTACTCAGTCCTTGGAAAAAACGTCTGCTGTGATTTAAAGCGTCAGAAATGAACAAAAGTAGAGAAAAGGATAAGAAAAGTGGAAGGAAGAAGGGATGAACAAAGGAGAGAAAATGATCAAAAATGGTAAAACAAAGGATGACAGGGTGAAAGAAAAGTTGACAGAAATGAAAGAACAGGAATGACAAAAGACAGGATGAAATGGATGAACAGAAATGACAAAAAGATGAAAGGAAGTTTCAAACAACAAAAGACAGGATGAAAGGAAGGATCAAAGGTCAAAGAAAGGTTGAAACAAAAGGAGGAAAGAAAGAATGTAAAAGGACAGAAGACAGAAAGGTCAGAATAACAGCAGGAAACAAATGGAATAAATAAAAATATAAGAAAGAAAGAATGGAAGGACACAATGAAAAAATAGAGGAGGGACACAGTGAACGTAGCAGGGAGGGAAGAAAGACGAAGAGAAATCCAGACGTTCCCAGGAAGCTTATGAAACAAAACACGGCGCAAAAGGTTCTTCATCCTCAGGTTAGTTTCTATGACACAACTTTTGCTGTACAAAGACTCAAAAAACTGACCATTACTTGCTGAAAACGAAGTCCAGCACATCCATCAAGCCTGTACGACATTCATAAAAACCTTTGTATAATATCTGTGTCAGCAGGAGAAAATTGACTATTTTTAGCAACGTCCTTGCAGCTCAAACTTTGATCAAAGATAACTCCCAACTCTTCAGATGTTGTGCCTTGACGTTTGCAGCTTTGGAGCAAAGAAGCTGATAAATTTACCATGAGATACACACAGACACACAACTCCTGAGATCAGATTTGTCTTTCTCCTCTCCGGGTTCTTATGACTGAACAACAAGGAACTTCACAGCTGTCAAAAGACTTCCTCGCTTCCTTGAGAGACAAAAGAAATTTCCTTTTGTGCCAGAAAGTCATTTTAGATTGACGTGTCACAAAACGAAACTTTAATATTTCTCTTCCTGTGACACTCACTAAATAATTAAAAAAGACGCTGCATTACGTAAAAACGTACTAAAAATGAGCTTTAAATGTAATAAAACTTTAAAACCGCTTTATGTGATGATTGACACAAAATATAATAAAATCCTGGCAATAATTTCTGCTAAATAAGTGGTAACATTATTACATTTTGCAGCAATTATTACAACTATCAAACCGTTTGTGTTCATGCTAATCATTTTAACAATCATTGTAGATGGTAAACACATTTAAAATGAAAATTTTAGGCAATAAACAAACTTTTTGGTCATTTGGTTTCCTTTCCAGACTGATAGCAGAAACCCGGTTGTTCAAATCAAAACCATTGATTCATGGTCAATCATTACGTAATATCATTTTAATTATAATTTATGATTTTACTGAACGAAAACGCGACTCGCTTCCACATAGGCTTCGAAGGCAGACCTGAGGCGCCTGGCGCTCAGATCACCAGGTTTGCCGTGAACGCGCCATAACTCTTTGGTTGCCTAGCAACAGCCTGTTGAGTTGTTGCTAGGCTAAGCAGTTTCAGGTTCCACCACTGTGCCTCAAAACTGCTTAAAAATAAGAAAAATCAATGGTGTGGAATGAAAGCTAAGCAATAATTATTGATATTAATATAAAACGCTGATATTGTGATCAGTTTTTCAGCCGTATTGTCCAGCCCCACGACTCACCAGCTGCCTCCAAATCCATTTTAATAAACCAAAACAAGAGGCACTGTGTCTGCTGTAAATCTCTATTATATATAACGACAAAACAAACACGCTTCGCCCTTCTTAATCACAGCCATAATTCCTGCCTGAAGTCACAATAATGGCCCTTTTCATTGTCCCGACCGGTCCATTTCTTCTCAAAAGGTTCCCCCCTTTATCATATTTAACAAACATTAAGGAGGGAAAAAAGAGACTCCTGGAGTGGCAAACAAGAGGAGCGTGGCCATTAAAATGGCAAACAGCTGCCTGTAGAGCTGGCATCACATCCCTGAGGACAGCTTTCACCTTGGTGGGATGAAAAGGATGGGGACGCTGTGTCGGATTCAGATGGAGCGCTACAAAAACAGGCATCTGGGTGATATCAGTGGTGTCTGCTAAATGTGCAATTACCAAACCAAGGCAGGCAGACTTGGTGAAGGTTTCCAAACATGATTAGAATATTGATGCACTAAAATGCAGTTCATGGAGTTATAGACTGTTCTTCAAAAAGGTATTTTGGAGGCTGCCTTGAAGATTTACAATTTTAAATGTTTCAGATTGTCAAGCCCATTTAAATGCTGAAGATGTTTTGAAAAAAATCAATTATGAAGGCCAGAAATCTGTCAAAGTGACCCAGGATCTCAATCATGCAGGCTTGATGAAAAATAATAATAAAAAAAAAAAAAAAATCAAGAAATCACTTGAGTGAGAGAGCAAAACTAAAGCTGTTTGCCAAGAAAGTTTGGTTCTTTTGGGTTAGCGCAGGGCATTCTGGGTAAATACAACCAAAACAAACATGGGAGGCTAGGGCTAGCGAGAGAAAGGCTCATGGTCTTGAAGTTTTTGTGTCGTTTCCTTCAGTGGTTCTTGGTAGAGCGCCCCCACAGGCGAGGAGGGAAACAAATATTTTAAAGGGTTTGATTAGTTTCACAGAAGCCTTCAGCTCTGATTAGCACAAAAACGGAGACGGCTTGGCTTTGGAAGCTTACTTCTTTTAATAAGTGACTCTGTCATTTGAAAACTGCAGCTGACATCGACTTGAGTCACCACCGTTAATTTGTTTGCAATTTGTTCTGATCTGAAACATTTAAGCTTGACAATGAAGCAAAAACCAAAGAAATCAGTACTTTTAAGAGCATTGTACCACAGAAGTAAATAATTGATGCTGTTCAGGTCTGATTCAATAACTTTGATACAACATTTAAAGCTTCATCTTGTTGCAACAGGTTGTACGGGGTCCATGCAATAGGAGTGTAACAGTACATTGTACATGGTTTGGTATGAGTCAGTACAACAGGCAAAAAAATAAATAAGAAAATCTGTTTTCTGTTTTTTGGATATCGATAAATAATCCTCTCAAAGAGAAAGAATGAACATCCTTGGCGTGGGCTGTGCTCAGAGTTGACTTTGTGTTCCGGTAAGTTAAATTAAAAATAAAGACAGTTTGTTTTTTCTGCAACTAAAAAAGTTTTAAAAAAATGTCAAGCAAACTACTTTATTAAGCGAAAGGTGTATTATGCAGCTTTGTAAGAATGAAAAGGTTTCACATGTCTGCAAATTCATAAAGTTTCATTGTAAAACAGGCGGACGGATTCAGTAATAACCAACTTTATGCTAATAATAAAAACCAATTAAGTAACTGAGGTTTTGCATCTGTTTGGCGTAACAACAGAAAACGACTCGATGCAGAAAAATGGCCCAAAAAGTGATGATTTGGCCTCTCCAGGTCATATTCAGTCTGTCTCTGGGGAGCTGACTGACAAATGGAGAGAGTCTCAGAAGAAATCATAAAATGAACAAAACAAGGTTTAAAAAAATTGTATTTAAACCTCCAACCAGAAGAGCCTTCATAGCTAAACCAAAACGCAGCCCTGAAAGCACAGATGTTGGTTTATCTCTGGGGGGAAAAAAGAAAAGAAAAGCTAACAGAGACAAACTAATCAGCTTACGGCTCTCTCTAAATCTCCCTCTCCCATTTCTCTCCTTTTTGTGAGCCACACTTAATCATTCAGCAGAAAAACACTGATATCATGGAGGAAGAGAAAAGATGAAGCGCTGAAGAGCTTTTAACAGGGAGGTCTAGTGTTTTTCAGAGATTGCTCCTGTGTGCGAGGACGGCTACAAAACCTCCTCCAGTCACCATGTCTTTTATCAGCTCAGGTCAATTTTTGGTTCAAGAGAAAATTGAAGTGCAAAGCAGAATTTATTCTCAATAATAATGATCTTACGTAACTCCAATTTTTGTTGCAGTTGAAGCCAAAAGTTTACATACGTCAAATCAAAAGACATTTTTTTCTTTCTGTGATGTTTAACATCTCTTGTTTTAACTATCAAAATCATTTCTATTTGCTAAATGCTACCATAATAAGATTTACTTAATAGAAGATTACATACAGAAGCATTATTATGTATTATTATCTATATGTTGGCATTATTGTGGAATTTTGCTTTTTCTATTTGACCTAAAACAAGAGAAATTTGATTTGACCTCAGAAAGTATGAAAAAAGGTGCATCTGTCTTAATAGTTGGTGCATAAAAACTTATGTAGACAAATATTTGCATATCTGGTGACAGAGGGAAATCAGAGAATATGCTTTTTTATTTTTATTTAACCATTACTTTTCCAGGAAGCTATTTCAGAGACTTTGTCAAAAGGTGTGTAGTAATTTAAAATTGCAGATGATTAAAACGTTTTAAAAAATCTTAAGTAAAACTCAAGGACAAATTATTTCAGACTGATCAACTTAAAGTAAATAAGTACGGAAATGCAGCAGTAATTATGCAAAAAGTTATTATTTTTAATGTTTGAGTTTTATTTTTTGCTAAATAAATGTATTTTTTTGTCCCATACTAGATTTTGCTGATACAAAATATTGTTTTATTTCATAGTTTTCCTTTTCCATTGGTTTAACTGGTAATTCTGAGGAACAGATGTTGTCTTCCAGATGTGTACAGTGGAACAGCAGCTTTCTGTGCTTATCCAGGCATGAGCGATTTGTTTACGCCCTTTGGGTCGCAGCCTGTAACAACGACAAATCGGCTACATGAGGGGAATCTCTTCACCCAGCACATATGGGTGTCTGCAGATAAAAATCTATTTTCCTCAAATGGTGGTGTTTTACTATCACTAATATAATTACTGCAAAGTTTCAGCTTTATGGCTACATGCTGATATGCTCCGCTCTTGCCATCTCACACGGCCTGCAAGGGGAAATGTTGGATCACTTTCTGTAAAGTGAAGAGCATGAAGAGCCAAACTCAGCCGAGACTGGGAGACACAAACTGGGTTCCTGAGATGCTTTAAGACAGAGAAAAGTGTGTTTCTCTTGTTACTGTTGCAGCATTAATAAAAGACAAAGCGTCTGCTGGATCAGAACAGCATCGACATTAGGAAGTAAAGAAAAATTAGTGTTATAGTTCCAGGTTATGAAGCAGCTCCTGAAGCATGAGGGGGAAATGTAGTTTGGAATAACGGAGAGAAATCAGCCGGTGAACAGTGAGTGACAAGGCAAATATAATCATGATTTAGATGTCTAAACGCTATGAAAAAAAGAAAACAACAGATCTTAATGGTGTAGCACATGCAACATTAGAGTGCTGCTGCGAATTGCTACGAACCGAAAATATATTTTTTTCATCGTCTCAAATCAGTTTTCTAACAAGGCAAATGGAAATGTGGTAAAAAAGAAAAGATAAACGTTAAAAAAACAGAAAGATTCACACAGATCAACTATGCAGAAATCATTTGTGAGCTTTATGAAAGTAGAAACGCAAACAGTTTCTCTATTGGAAAGAAATCGTGAGGCAAACAGTTTGAACAGGAAGTCAACAGCAACACTGTAGACCGGAGGTGTTGTTTGTGAGCATAAAGTTTCTCATATTACATTGATGTACAGCTCTAGAAAAAATTAAGAGCCAACTGCACTGAAGCCCGTTGAAAACCTCATGGTTATTCCACCAAACATTGATTCCTGAACTCTTCCTGAGCTAAAACATTAGAATTGTTGTTTCTAAATAAACATAAACTTTGGGGGGGGGGGTTGCATTATTCAAGGTCTGAAAGCTCTGCATCTTTTTTATTATTTTGACCGTTTCTCATTTTCTGCAAATAAATACAAAATCTTTACTTAGAATTTCAGAGACATGTTGTTAGTAGTTCATAGAATAAAAGAACAATGTTCATTTTCCTCACACATACACCGATAAAAAAGTAAAATCTGAGAAACTGGTCACTTTGCCAGAGATGTATGAAATGATTCTGGACGTATGACATTGCATCATGCTGATCGCAGATGTGAATTGAATCAAAATTGATCATAAGAGACTTTGTGATGTCAAGAAACATTACATTGGCATGAAAAAGCAGCAATTTAACACTGCATTGTGATAAAGCTACTAATAACACTTTCACTCTAAAACAGACATTATTGATTGACATTGTTCCTTTTTTTCTAACTTTTAAGTTCAATTAAACATTTAGCAGCTATCGCTTCTGGATTGTAACTAAATAAAACGACAGTCGTGCTGTGAGTGAGTTTGAGTTGTGGGTTGATGTAAACAGACTCATCCTGTGTTTATTTCCGTGATGTTTCCTAATGAGGATGCAGCTGTGACTCAAGATGCCACGTTGAGGAGCGAGAGCAGGGCTGCATTCACTCAGACAATGTGCTGTGTGCATTATCGATGAGGAGTGCCATGATTTCTCTGTTTTTAGGGGACGGATTATGGGAAACACACCAGCTGGAGGTGCAGCAGAGAAGCGGTAATTCGCAAAAAAAACACACACAGATGGAAGATTCGTTGCTTGTTGTATTAGGATTGTGTTACTGTGTTTCAAGACTTATGGAGCTGGTAAACCTGAACTTTTCCAGTGATGCATCAAACTTTATGTGCCGTTTTTCTTGTGTCCACATAATGTCTACACCCACGTGTTTCCTTAGAGTAGTTGTGCTGAAAGTCAAACTGCAAGTTTAAGTTTCAGTGGTTTGTTTGCAGACCTCTGCAGAACTTTATTATATGCAGAGGAGGTAGTTGAACCAGCTGAATGAGTTTTGTAGGACCAAAACTGGCAGAAAACTGCAACACTCAATGGGCAAGAGTTGAGGTCGATGCTGATCCATCATACTTTCATTATGTGTGATATGAGCCAAAAGAAACATCCAGACACGTAATATCAACATTTACACTCACACATGAAAGTTGCTGCAAACAGATGTGCAATTATGAAATCGTACATTAGTGAAAAGCAGAAGAGGAGCCTCCTGCACAATCAGTCAGGATTCAGCAACTGGTTTCTAACACTTGTCTTTTCCAGCAGCCACTCTACACCGGTAAAATCAGCTGATCAAACATGCTGGACTTTAATTTGGGTTGCTAGGTAACGTGCTGGAACTCAGCTGGGGTTGCTAGGTAACAGGGAGTGCCTCCTGATTTATGGCGTTATGTTGCAGAGGTTTTCACTTTCCAGACGCCAAAAAACATAAACTTATTTCCAAAAAGAAATAAGTTTTCTTTTTATTTCTTTAAGTGTTTGAGCTGTTTTTAGGAGTAAAAACCCAAATATAAGAATAAAAACCTGCAAAATGTGAATTTCACACAATTCGCGCCCCTTTAAACGAGATAAAAAACACAGTAGCGCCTCCACTTGGTGAGGGAACTCCAAACCTTTTAAATCGCTGAGGACATTTAAACTGTAGCCTACAAATCACTTACTGAATCAATCCACCTTCAACATTTCCTCATGGCTCAGCCAGTTTACTACCAAACATAAAACAAAACTTATTGCATAATTAATGAGACCATTAAAACAACCCAACTCTTGGCTGCTCAACTGAAGAACCCCTCCCACCTCGTTTGCCGTTTCTGTTGACCTTCTTTTATATGTTCAATGGCTTTAAATGTAAAATCCTCCACAAAGTTCCCTCTATTCAACCCAGGGGTCAGCAACCTTTTTCTATTCAAAGAGCTGCTTTGAGCCACAGAAAACATGTTTTTAAATATGTATTACCATAAAATGCTAAAAAATTTAACATAATGAATCTTCTATTAGAAAATATTTTTAAAAATTGTATTGAAAGTGAAAGAGATATGAAGCATAAGACTTTTAATATGCATACATAATATTTCATACAAACCTGCAGAAAATCTTCTAGAAAAAAAATTTTTTTTTCATTCCATTCATAATGAAAAGGGTTTCATTTTTGGCTTTGTAAGAGCCACAGGATTATCTAACCTATCACTTATTAATGAAGATTAATAAGAGCAACTTACTGCTGATCCATTTGGCGTTTGGGTCATGAACCTTGAATTCTTTTCGAAAGAGGTCTCCAACCGTAACCTTCCCTTTCAGAGCCAGACGGTCGTCTTCACCTGCAAAGGAAATGACTATTTCAGTTCAGGTAGGCGTTAGTATGCAGAACAGTAGCAGAGTGCAATTTAAGAAGGATGGGATGAGGTACAACGCGGATTAACTCAGATTTTATCCCAAAAAAATCAGAGCTGAAAAAATAAACCCCTTTATATAAACATATAAAAAGCCCTTTAACCTCGAGATTCTTGATTTTTACTCTGAAGTGATTGTATCTCTTGCAACAATGAACATCTTCAGTAAAAAAAAACATTTAAAGGAGCTGACTTGACTTCTAATAAAAACATGGATATGTTAACTAAAAGATACTTTTTTTTTTAGCTTTTAATGATTCAAATTTAAAGCCAGCACTAATTTAATGTCCTTGTTTCGCTTTTAGAGCTACAATATAATTAAATCCCTTCAATTTGTCACAAATACAACAAAAAGGGCAAAATAAATTTGCTGCTCTGATAATTAAACGCTTAAGTTAAATACAAAGGATGGTTTTGTGGTTTGAAAAGCTTTTTGAAGCAGGCGGTGAAACAGAAAAAGACCACAAAGATGGAAGAAAAAAAAAATCCTCTTTTTCTCCCGACAACAAAAAGCAGAGAATCTATAACATCTGATTTTTTACCCTAAACTGCATCTTAACAACTTTCTCCCCACAGGGTGTTCACCTTTCAAAGAAGAATACATTATATGAGATAGAAAGAAAGAAAAAAGAAGCCACACACGAGCATAATAACAAAGGCTTCATCGTATAACTCCCTCTGGCTTTTGATAAAACTGGGATGGCTTCTATTTGTCAGCACAGACGCACATATTTACCACAAGTGCCTCCTGCAATTTATTTCAGCTTAATTTCATCCATCGATGCTCATCATATCATCTTCGGCTCCATAAAATCACTCAATGCAGAGGGAAGGGAGAAGGCAAAAAAAAAAAAAAAAAAGCTGTTGCTGTTGCGTTTTGAGTTCAGCCTGTAATATTTTATTAAAAACTTTAAATTTTAGATTTTTTATCTTATTCTCTATGACATCAAACTGTCTTTGTCTTTATTATTAAAATATCATCCATTCAAAGCTTCCTACAATAATATTTAAATCAAGGACTAATTTGCTGGAAATTAACATAATCTTTTATTATGGGCTCATCTGGTTAAGAAACAATTATTTCAACTTCCTTTGTTTGCTACAAGAAAATTGTTTCTACATGCAAATTTCCCTGATATAAATTGACAGTTAAATGGCAAAGCATTTATATTCCTACATTTATTGAATCGGTTAATGTAAGCAGTTTATAGTTACTGTCTCTAATCTGCAGACACAATACATGTTTGCTGAAAGGTGATTAAAAAGTAATAAATTTCAGCATCTGAAAGATGTGGGCAGATGGAAAAGCAACATGACATTCATTTACATACTGAAACTCACACAATAAAATTATGAGTCTCATGCTGCGTTCGCCAAACGTAATTTGAGTTTACGTTTCGAGGGTTTGATGCACGTCCCAAAAAAATACACATATAGGCAAACTTTCCTTAGGTTCCACAGGAAATAATAAGCGGGAACTTTACGTACTTTCAGGGTTAATAAACACGGTTAGAAGAGAAAAAGAGCCTAAACGGATTTCATCTTCTCCACCAGGTGTTTGCTAATTGCTGCTGGCTAGTCTGAAGGAGCTGAGTGAGGGAGGGCTGTTATGTAAGGTGGAAACTCGGTCGCTTGGAAACTTTAGCTCTGAGGAGGAGCTGGGTCTCGAAGGCGGAGCTAAGTCCACCCAGGCGTTTTGTACAGCTGAATGGTTGCCATGGAGATTAAAAGACTTCTCACACATGCGTGAAATAATCAAGGCAACATTCCAGGTGTGTTTTTAATGAGGGAATAACATTGTAATATGATGTAAAGCTAAAAAAAAGTCAATTTAGCACAAGATTGCCTCATTTTTCCAGCTGTATGAAACATGCCTTACAACTAACTAAACTACTGTTTCCTCTTTTTGTAAGTTTATCTAAAAAGGTGTTTTATTCATTCTGACTGCGTGTCAGTGTTTCACTGAGCCGCACACCGTCAGCCAGAAAACCAAAGTGGCAGCAAACGTATGACCTAGATGTGCTGAGAAGAGAGTAACCTCTTAGGTATAGAAGTTGCACATTGTCAGAGAAGGAGGAGGAGGATGTGGTGTTCAAAAGTCAGAATGCGTGTGTGTGCGTGTGTGTGCGTGTGAAGGAGAACAAAGTGGCTGTCAGGTGCACTTAGAAACCGGTTGCCAACCTGTACGGGGAGCATCCATCAAGCTAACCCCTTAACTGAGTGGAAACAACTCCTCAGACAAAACGCAACGCCACAATTTACTGCTCAACGTTTCCTCCCTTTGTTTCGAAAATGGTTCTTCAAGTATAATTGGAGCAAAACAGGATGTTCTGAATAACCACTGGTTCAGCATTTTTATAGAAAATCATCCCCAAAGCATTTTAACTGTGAGGTAATACTTCACTTGAGTCCATTTGCACAACAAATTCAATTTATTTTCTCTGAAGCATGTTTGTTTTAAAGGGAAAAGAAAATCACCTAATTGAAAAGCCCACTTGCCTTACATCCACAAAAACAATCTGCTATTATTGTTTGCAACTGGCTCAAAACAAAATGTCTTCTCTCTTTAAATAGTCTGTGTTTTAGTTTTAAATAGCCCAATCAACATCAGAGAAATTCCAGGAAATTTCCAACAAAAATTAGAAAAATTCACATCTTAGTAAACCGTCTTCGTTTTTGGTGGTGATACTTGAATAAAAACCTACAGCAGCTTCATGCAGAAAAATGGATTCTTCATATTTCAACAGGTGGGCCTCTCATTCTTTAGCAGTATTCTGCAAATAAAGCGTTTGTTCCGACTGAAACCACATTTTTTTCAACTGGTGGTAAATAAGCAAAGATGAGAATAAAGGACTTCAATTACCACCACACAGGGAGACACTCGTTTTAAGTGGCAGAGATAATTTCCTCACAGAGGAGCCAGAAAATATTCCTTTGTCACACAGAAAGGAATATTTCTCCCACTGCATGTTTGGAGATCAGCATTAGCTCTGGAAAGTAGCATCCTTTCAAAAGTAATTTGAATACTCGAGAACAAAACAACTGTGTTTTGTTTTTCCTTATCCTAAAAGTTAGGCTTGACAGAAAATAAACTTTATCTTTAAAAGAAAAGGAGAAACGGATGAAGCAAAGCGAACAGTCGACGTGAACAGAGCCAGTTCACCCAGTCATCCAGCAGCGAATCGTTAGCAGCAATAACTCTCAGAAGTTGCTTCCTGCTTGACTTCATCAGTCTCTCACAGGAGCGTTTCTCCACCGTTTCTTATAAAGTTGCTCCAGTTCATTAACGTTTGCAGACATTCATCTCCACGTTGCCTTTTATAAAAGCAACATTTCAGCGTTTTAACTGGTTTAGGCCCAGGCTTTAACTGCACCACTGAAATCCATACGGTCATTATGTTACAGCATTGTTCCCGTGTTTGAATCAAAACTGTACAAAATCATTTCAATTTTGCATTTAAGATAAAAGAAAACCTCCTGTCTGTAAATATATTTTACAAAGTAGTCGAGTTTTAGCTTCATCTGGTTGAAAATATTTCGAAAAATTCTCCTACGATGCAACTTTTTCTGTCCAATTATTAATTGTATGACTGATGAAAGAGTCAACAGATCAGTTAAATCAAGAAAAAATGGCTCTTATCAAAAGATGTTGGTGTTAGAAACATCTTTATTTAGCTTCAGATGCAGATCGATTGATGCAAATGATCAAACGTTCACCAAAGGAATGATTCGTTTTTGCATTTTAGGCATTAAATGTTTATTTTCATATCTTCATGTTCATTTGGTTTGTCTGCATTTTGAATTTTTACAGAACAGACTTCAATGATCAAATGAGAAATCTGCAGAATGTGCCAATATCCTTTATCTGATTACTTGATTAGTTGTCAGAATAATTGATTAAATACCAAATTATTACTAAAATTTTGCAGCTCTACTGGCTAGCAATAGTTGGATAATATTTTTTTATATTTTTAATCTAAATACTAAAGCAAATTTTATACTTCCAGACCACACACACGAAAACCTTTGAAAACAGAAATTTTAAAGTTTCTTTTAAAAAGTTGACGTCCTCACCAATTTGTGCTTTTTTGATAAAGGCAAATATTTGAAAACACCAACTGGAAGCAAGAAACATATTTTTATCTCCAATAAACAACTGAGATTGCAACATCACGATGCAAAATTCAAATATATTCCGGATTTCTCAAATTATTCTGACAAATGAAAACTAGTAACTAAAATTTCAAACTTGGCAACTCAAAAAGTTAGAAAGAATGTGTTGTTAAGTCTGTGAGCACAAAAAGAAATAATGACAACACATTCAACTTTGGAGAATCAGGAATCCAATTAAACAACCACAACTCCTGAAGGAGTAAAATAACCAGTTTCTGCACAAGCCGACTCTGTCCTTGAGGAAGGATTCTTGGAGCCTGCAGTGTCTGTCGGCTCCACTCCAACACACCAAAACGCTAATTAAATCACACCAACTTCCACAACCAAATTTGACAAGGTCAGCACTAATATTAATATTCAACATCCCATTAAAAACACCCAATATTATTTCACTTAGCAGGCTTGTCTGCTTTGGGGACAGACACTGACTGGAGTGACGTTTCTGTTTAAGAAGTGAAATGCTGCAAACGGAGTGGACAGATTGAGGAAAGACGGAGACGCCACCTGCCTGCTGTTCAGGTTTTTCTCCTTCACTCCTGCTGTCCATATGTTGCAGAAATAATGTTTCCAATCTTTGAAGTCTATGTATTTAAATGCTAAATTAATCTACTCAAGGAAAAGAAAAGTGCAAAGCAGCAAAACTAGTCCTATAAACATCTTCAAACACTAATGATCTCTGGATAACTGCACGTGTAGGACTCAAATTGCTACACTGACCACAACGGTGCTTTTGGAACATCACAAACCAAACTTATGATGAACGGATCCCGTTTGGTTACAGTTGAATTCAACGACGCTCCTCAGCAGGACGATCCGCTGACTCTGCAGCGGCTCTCTGCAGGATGAACCGACATGCAGACGGCGGCAGAGATCGCCTCTGTCAGACCCTCAGGATGAAACTTGGACTTAGTTTCCAGATGTTGTCAAACAGTATTTTTATAAGAACGTAAAGATGCCAGGTTACCTGCTATTGCGGTAGCCTGAGCTGAAATTTTCAGTTACTCTTTGGTAAATTATTGACATTTTTTATACAATTTTCTAACAAACTCATCCATTTCACGTTTTGTGACGTGATTGCGGCCAAAAACATCAATTTCAGAGAAAAGAATCGACTAATTGACTAATTGGTGCAACCCTTATTGAGAAAACAAACCTTCGATATATAAGTTGAAAATATTATCAAAACAAAAGTATTATCGTTTAATTGTTTATCGCAATAATTAGCGGAACAATTTATTGCGCAACCAACAAAAAAAATAAATTTATAAAAATATACATAAGCCCATTTGTTTATTTGTGTCAGAGGGACATTGTGCATTAATGAACATTTTGAACAGCATAAATGTAAATGAATCAATTAGAGCCGATGCTAATTTACATTGTTTATGGCCCTGCCAGATGTTACAGGCTGAATACACTGTAATTAAAAAAAGATAAAATAAATAAACAAAAGAAAAAGACAGACGTGGATAGAAAACATCAAGATAGAATACATTATAATACAAATAAAAATAAAAACAAACCATAATTTATGATGATGGGTGAATCTGAAGCATTTGGACTCCAGGAACACAAAATTAAAAATTGAGCAAAAACTCACTTTTAATATTAAATGTTTAACTTAAACACTTTAAACACTCAGTGGGGAAAAAGTTCCCAGATTCAATAAATCTGAATATAAATGCGTGTGAGTGTGTAAGGGTGAAAGGTCAGGGCGACTAGAAAAGTTCTGTGTAAGTTCAGACCATTTCCCGTTTAGTTCTCCAAAGGGATTGAACTGAATTGCCGGAAACCCTGCTGTGACCTTATGGACGAGCAAAGTCACTTTTTGCTTATTGTCGTAAATTAATTCTAGTGAGCGCACGATGAAGGCCACATTAACCTGATTTGACTCCTGCAGTGCATAAAACCGTATCCAGGAGCTTTATGGGCCTGAATGCAAACAGATGGTCGTCTGATTAAACTTTAAAAAAATAAAAAAACACTCAAGGTCAGCCTCAATTGAAACTCAAGAGGATTTAAAACAACTCAACAAAGACGTAGCCGTCCAAATTACACAACTCAGTCAAAAGAGACACGTGGATTTGCTGGGAAGGAAGCGATGCCGCACCAGCTGAGCTTAATGAAGTTCCCTGACCTTGACTACATCTGTTGAAGGGAAAACATTCACGTGGAAACCAGGAGGGAGGACGAGTGTAAACACCTCGGTGGACGGAGTCAGCAAGACGCCGGCACTTTGTTCGCTGCATTGTTTGCGAGGAGATTGATTGTGAACTCTAATGGGCATGTCTGTGCATAACAATGGTTGTGTAAACAGAGCGATGTGGAGCGCACGCTGTGGCGGGGCCCCACCCCCGCCCGTTGCTGTACCTGGTGTCAACAGGATGACGGAGGTGACGATCAGCGAGCAGATGACCAGAATGACAAGGAGGGCGATCGCTATTCCCTTCCAGTTCCTCTGCGGAGGGTTGCTGCCCACCAGCTCCTGCAGAAGAGGAGAAGAAAGCTCATCAGTGAACGGCAACATGAAGCCAATTAGCGCAAAAAAAAAAAGAAAACGAACAAGAGAAACTAAAAGAGAAACATCAAAACAGCGGATGATACGTAAACGCTCCTGGGAAGACAAGATTGGGGTGTGAGTCAAGGACGAACATGAGTCAGAGCTTCTCAAGGAGACGCGGCGGCAGCAACGGCAGCGGGAGGAGGAGGGGAGAGAATCCTTAATGAGCCGAGCATCAGCAGCCATCACACGCAAACGAATGTGACAGATAAAAATGGAGCTCACGACACGTCGGTGAATTGCAACGCTTGGTGACGGTGCAGAGAGGAAGCTTTTGGGGCTTGCAAAACGGCTCTGGGTAATGAGCAACCTTGAGGCATATTTTATCTGCCTGACCTATGAATCCAAAGAGCAACGAGCTGATTGGGGTTTGGTGTTGTTCTCTATGAGGAATGGCTCTTTTTGAAAGATAAAACTAAACAGAGCAGCTCTCCCAGAACAACAGGGAGCAACTTAAGGAGGTGTACTTATACCCAAAGCAAAACAGAATTAAATGGATTTGACACATCGTGATCTGCAGCAGGTGGTCATGGGAAATTACTAAGTAAGCAGTAAATTTGCTCAATTTATTACAGAAAATTTTTGAAACAGTGCAGTCAGCAGCTACAGATTATTATTAGTGTACTCCGAGTTTCCAGTGGGAAGCTGCTACAGCCTCTGATTTGTCTTTGTAAAGCCTGGTGTCAAACCTCGTCTAAAGTTAAACCGAGCTATTGGTCGGTATGACGATGACAAATGAATTAATCTGACCAATTTTCTGCTACTGATACTTTTTAAACCTTGTTGTACAAGCAAATTCAACCTTATATTCAAACGTTATGGATAAAATATAAGCAGAAACAATAAATTGTGAAAACTATAAGAGCATTCATGTCTCTTTTCACTTTTTTGTTGTTATTCGTACTCTTATCCTGTTATTTTGCACTAATTTATTGGTCTGTAACATTTGTTCTGTGTGCACAAATCAATGACTTAAACAAAAAAGTAGAGTATGGTTGTGAACGAGCAGGAAATTATTCATCCCCCTTTACTATGAAGGCCCTAAATAAAATCAAGTGACCAGGTTAAGGGCCACAGATACCAAGAATACCTCAAACTCCCTATAAAAATGATAACTGCCTATTTTAAGACAAATATAATTGAATATAGTGTAGATCATCTTAGCACTAGCGCAGAAGCTAACTGCTACAGTTTCTCTTATCTCCACGCTTTGGGGTTCAGCCACTAAAACCAAAGGAAAACAAATAACTGGTTTGCAAATGGCAACCACTGGCATGTCAAGAAGCGTTGGGTCTTCATTTTCTCTTGAATATCTCAGATATACGCCACAAAAAATCTGCAAAGTTTACGCTAATAATACAAGTTATGTTCCAAAGGATAACTGATGTTTATTGCAGTCAAAGATTGCTGATAGTCGAACAGCAGACACAACAAATATTATTTAACTGTATGCAAATCAGGGTGTCTTAAGAAAACTAACATTGTGTTTGCATTCTGAAACGCAAACATCATGACAATATCAATATGTGCAGAATCACACACTTTTAACGGGGAATGTAAGTCAGAGATTTATGGGATTTGTTCTCTGATTATGAGAACAAATATGAACTAGATAAACTCTCAACTACTAACCACTGATTCCTGTAAATTAGCTCAGATTTTGTGTTTTTATGCCCTGTTTTTTCTAGTTTCCAGTGCAAATATCTTAGTACACTTGGAATAAGACAAAACTAACTCACAAGTAACTTTTCAGCGAGATATATTAACTTGTTTTAAGTTAATAATTCCATAATATTGAGAACTAGTTCCACTGGAAAATTAATTTTGTCTTATTTCAAAATATTTCCACTATAAACTAGACCAAATTAGATGATATATATAAGGTTTAAAATAATTTTAGTTGGGTATATCAGAGTATAGGAGGCTAAAATCTAGACGAAATACAATTACAGTTGTTGTAGCAACGCAACAAAAGGTAGAAAGATTAAAAATTACGCAAGATGTTCATGAGCCAACCAAGAAGTCCTGAATGTCTCCCCAACATCCCCAAACAACAAAGAGCTAAATCATTAATAGCAGGGAATCTGCCAAAAGCCTCATCAAGTATAAACTTTTAGAGCAGGATTAATACGTTTTTTAATCTATTTGTAAAGGAGAAAATGTCAAAGCAGAGCACACACTTCAGGGACCTATGACTGCGGTGTTAATGAATACACACCGAGGCTTTAATGAAGCTGAATGGCTGAGCTGAGAAACAAACCTTTTAGTGACCTCTTTCCCAACATAATTGAAAAGAGCCCAGGAAATCATTAGTCTGCAGATAAGGGCAATCAGGCCCAGACTGTCCATTACCCACATTCATTAAAACCAAGAACCAGTTCGTTAGTGGTACGCTTATTTGATGACCAAGAAGGACACGCACAAGAAGGAGAAGGTTATTAGGACTTGGATTCTGATGCGATACAACTGAGGTCTGCTGAGTTTACAGTGTTGAGTCTGATTTCCTTTCATAGGCTAATAACTAGAGCTGTGTGTTTTGGCTGACCTTTACAATTGCGCTTACAATCTTTATGTGTTGAACTATGAAAAAAAGGAAAGAAACAATTATTCCTCCTGCTGCTCGACTGATACAACATGTTTACTGTAAACCTCTGGAGGTCAAGGACCGCAGCCCCAAATGAAGCTAAAAACTACCAATAATTCAGGCTAGAAAGGTTTAGAAAATTTACTTATAATAATAATAGCTCACTTTCTAAGCTAACCTGAAGAAAATCATTAAAAACTCTGAAATTATATTCAATAATAAAGAGGCAGGCTCACAAATACGCCTAAAAAAATGTCTATGCTCCAGTTTTTAGTTTATGTTATCTTCAGGCAATTTAATAAATGAACTCTGACCTTGCCCAGACATTTATAGCTTTGTGCTCATGTATAGCAACAGGTGATATAAAATTTATTTTACGGTTCAGCGGTAAACCTACACTTGCAGTAAGCATCAACTACAGAACGATAGAGACACCCGCCGCGCTCTTCACTGCCACCAGGCAGCAACTCCAGGAGAAAAGCTGCTGTACTCCAATCATCAGTTACTCTAAGGATGTTTATTAGTCCTCAAAAAACTATACAAACCCGGACATCATCATGAATCAGTAAAAACCTCCCAGACTGGACGTTATGCTGCTAACACTTGGCTTTCGTCAACAACTCAGGCGGAGGCGAGATCGTTGCGCAATATAAATAATCATCCAGGTAAAACGGGTGCGCTAATTAATAAAACGCAATTTAAAGAAACTTTGAGGCAGATAAATTTTCCACAAATAATTTGAGGGATTGTTACCGCCCTACTTCAGACCCACGGAAAAATCGCTTAAAAGTGATATACATTGTGATATTTGTATAAAACTTGGAATAGAAACGGGGAAATACAAAATTAAATTCGATTTGGCTTCGATGTATAAATGTAAAGCAATAGTTGGATAACAGAATCCTTGTTTCGAGTTAATGTATAGAGAATAAAGGTTATGGTTGACCTGCATAGTGATGGGAACAGATCTCTATTTTCCCTTTTTCAGCGTGCAGCAGCTCCAGACTCACCCCTGGCTCAGTGTCATGTTTCACACTTTGTGGCTTGAATAAACAGCAGTAATGTCCGTGCTCACGCTGCACATTCGCACATGACAGTCGGTGAGAACTGAAACAGACTGGGATCTTGTTTTTATTCAGGTTTGGGGCTGTATCCCTCAGACTTCTGCACCCGCTCTGTCATGTTTTGGTCACGCTTCAACCCTTCCTGTCAGCGAATTTTCCCTTCAGTCTCCTAACATTTTATTTATTCAATGTTCCGGCAAGGTCTGATGTGCCACTTGTTCCTTTTTTTTTTTCTTCTCCATCTCATCTGTCTTTTTTTTTTTTTTTATTCTTGTTCCTGCCGGTCACTTGTAATCACCTCTACATTACTTCAGCACATCAGGTCTGGCTAATTAGTCCATTTGTTATTATAATTATAGATCATAGAGGCGGGATTGGGAAGGTTAGGCAAGGTTTTCAGCCTGTCTGTTTTCCTGAGTCCAGTGATTAGCCCTCAGGATTAACACAGAAAGCTAATTTTGCTCTTTTTCATCAGTCCACTTGTTAGCATAATTTAAAACATTTTACTATGTGGGTTCAATGTCTCTTTTTGAAAAACTGTTTTGTTGATTAGCTACAAATAAGAGCTATTCTAGCTGTTTTGCAGCTTCAGTCGCTTGCTTAGTCTTAATTGGCTGTCAGCTGAACTGTTTCTAATTAGTCAAGCTGCAAACGTTGGCTCTCTGTCTCCTACTGTGGACATGGAAAGGGGACAGTTGTTTTTATGGAGACTTTATGCTCCACAGTGAGAAGAAAACAGGATGATGTCTGTTATCTCGATGTGAGTTGTTGAAGTTTGAGGTATTGTTTGTCAGTGAATCAACAGATTCCTGGTTGATCGACAGCAGCATCAGCAATGGCGTCCCACAGGGATGTGTTTTCACCCCACTGCTTTTCTGAATGTATAAAAATGTCTGGGCCTCAGTGAACTGTCTATGAAACCCTGCATTCAGACAGGATTAGACAGTCCTCACTAGATATCGATTAATAAGTTAACCTAAAGTTGACTGAGAGCTTGTCAAAATATCTAATCTAGCTGGACGATAAATTATCCCTGAAGCTTTTGTGATAAACAATAGTACTGTTAAATACTGTAAATAGTACGAGATTCGCCCGGAGTATCTCAAGGCTCTGGATGTTGTAGGGTTGTGTTGGTTAACGCGACTCTGCAGTATCGCATGGACATCGGGGGCAGTTCCCCTGGATTGGCAGACTGGGGTGGTGGTCCCCCTGTTTAAAAAGGGGGATCAGAGAGTGTGCTCCAATTATAGAGGGATCACACTCTTAAGCCTCCCTGGCAAGGTCTATTCGGGGGTACTGCAGAGGAGGGTCCGTCGGATAGTCGAACCTCGGATTTTGGAAGAGCAGTGTGGTTTTCGTCCTGGTCGTGGAACACTGGACCAGCTCTACACCCTCAGCAGGGTCCTGGAGGGTGCATGGGAGTTCGCCCAACCAATCTACATGTGTTTTGTGGACTTGGAGAAGGCGTACGACCGTGTCCCTCGGGGTGCCCTGTGGGGGTTCTCCGGGAGTATGGGGTACCGGGCCCTTTGATACGGGCTGTCAGGTCCCTGTATGACCGGTGTCAGAGTCTGGTCCGCATTGCCGGCAATAAGTCGGGCTCGTTCCCAGTGAGGGTTGGACTCCGCCAGGGCTGCCCTTTGTCACCGATTCTGTTCATTACTTTTATGGACAGAATTTCTAGGCGCAGCCAGGGTGTTGAGGGGATCCGTTTTGGTGGCCTTAGGATTGCATCTCTGCTTTTTGCGGACGATGTGGTCCTATTGGCTTCATCGGGACGTGATCTTCAGCTCTCGCTGGAGCGGTTCGCAGCCGAGTGTGAAGCGGCCGGGATGAGGATCAGTGCCTCTAAGTCTGAGACCATGGTCCTGAGCCGGAAAAGGGTAGAGTGCCTTCTCCGGGTCAAGGGAGATGTCCTGCCCCAAGTGGAGGAGTTCAAGTATCTCGGGATCTTGTTCACGAATGAGGGAAGAAGGGAGCGTGAGATCAACAGGCGGATTGGTGCAGCATCCGCCGTGAAGCGGACGCTGTACCGGTCCGTCGTGGTGAAGAGAGAGCTGAGTCAAAAGGCGAAGCTCTCGATTTACCGGTCGATCTACATTCCTACCCTCATCTATGGTCATGAGCTTTGGGTAATGACCGAAAGAACGAGATTGCGGATACAAGCGGCTGAAATGGGTTTTCTCCGTAGGGTGGCTGGGCTCTCCCTTAGAGATAGGGTGAGAAGCTCGGTCATCCGGGAGGGACTCACGCTGCTCCTCCACATCGAGAGGAGCCAGTTGAGGTGGCTCGGGCATCAGAGTAGAGCCGCTGCTCCTCCACATCGAGAGGAGCCAGTTGAGGTGGCTCGGGCATCTGGTCAGGATGCCTCCTGGACGCCTCCCTGGTGAGGTGTTTCGGGCACGTCCCACCGGGAGGAGGCCCCGGGGAAGACCCAGGACACGCTGGAGGGACTACGTCTCTCGGCTGGCTTGGGAACGCCTCGGGATTCCCCCGGAGGAGCTGGAGGAAGTGGCTGGGGAGAGGGAAGTCTGGGCCTCCCTTCTTAAGCTGCTACCCCCGCGACCCGACCCCGGATAAGCGGCAGAAGATGGATGGATGGATGGATGGATGGATGGATGGATGGATGGATGGATGGATGGATGGATGGATGGATGGATGGATGGATGGATGGATGGATGGAATAGTACTGTTGTTCTGACACCATTTTCAAGTAATATAGCTGTCCCTCTCAAAGACCAGTAACTTAAACTGCAGGATTATTTAAAAAACAATAAATAAAACAGAAATAAAAGACACACACACAACAAAAACCATAAACAAAATGATTATTATAAAAATATTGATCACCAGAATGGAACTTATCAAGCTCATTTTCATTTATTATGGAATAAATTGATTAACTAATTCAAACTTTATGAAAATATTGTCTTATTTATACATAATTTTACATGAATCAATAGTCGGACGCCATGTTTTTTTTAATGATTTACTGCATGAACAAACTTATTCACATGTGGTTTTAATTGCATTTCTTATTTAGTGGAAATCTGCGACAGACTGGCGACCTGTCCAGGGTGAACCCCGCCTCTCGCCCGGAACGCAGCTGGAGAGGAACCAGCAACTCCCGACCCCGTTAGGGAGAAGGGTGACGGAAAATGGATGGATGGATGGATGGATGGATTTAGTGGAAACACAATTGCAAAATCGTATTTTTGAGTGGAATATTGACAACATTTTGAACACATGTGTAAAGGAAACGCAGCTACTAATAGGCTAATAGCCAGCTACAATCATGTTAGCTTTAAGATGCTAAACTGACTTCATGTATTTTACCTGAAAACGAGAAGATAACATCTCTAAAAACATTACAGTGTGAATAATGAGTGCTTAATTGTAAAAAATATCTGCAACCTGGATTTGTGGTATTGTTCATATTTAATATTTTAAGCCGGTAATACGACAATGCATGGAAAGTGGAGAGAACGGCCATTCAAGGAGACTGCAGCAAACAAAGAGAGGAGCATTCCTCTGCAAAGAAAATCTGGGAGTGCAGCAGCAGTATGCCAGGAGTGGATCTGCAGAGAATAAGGACTTCTTCCCTGACGCTTTGACAGACACCTGCTGTTCGCTCGCACAAGCTGCCAACTGAACGGATCAAACTTGCAACAGGGCCCAGACAATCAGGAAAGAGATCCAGTTCATAAAATAATAAGACCCATGTCTCTCCGCTCAGATGTAGACTGAAACATGTAGCTGGGAGAAATGGAGGAAGATAAAAGTCTTTTACTCTACAAATTTAATAGGAACTAAGGACGCCTGAGGGTTTATGAAAGGCTTTCTCTTTGAAAAACTTTTGTAGATGTATGGCTTTAAACAGCGAGGTGTACCGATAAGAGACAAAAACAGAACAATAGATTAAATTACACAGACGTGTTTTTTTTGTCTCCCCCAGTAGGGGCAAAACAAGATCTTGCAGTAACGAAGTAACTTCTTAGGAATGTCTACCAGCTTCTCACATCTCGATTCTGTCATTTCTGGCTGATTTTTCTCTGATTAACTGCTCTGGCTCAGTCAGACTGAATGCAGATCGTATCCTTCCCAACTTTCCTGCCAGACACTGGCATAATTGCACGATTGGATCGAGGTCTTGGCTTTGACTGGACCATTTTAGCACATTTACAAGCTTTTCTCCAAATGATACCATTGCATTTATCTGTGTTTAGAGTCATTTATTTATCGCAATATTCTGTGGTGTTACAGAAATAATGCTAAGATGATAGTAAACTCTTACTTCTTTCCATTCTTTTCAGATAATTCTACAGCAAATCAGGGTAAAAAACTTATTCATTCAAAATGAACTTCATCAAGACATTAGTTTTATAAAAATAAAAAGTGCGATATTTCATTACGTTTAATCAAGTTTTTGAATGCATTGACATTTATTGAAAAATGGTTTTAAAGTGGAACTAAATCCATGTCAAAGTAAAACCCCAAAAGTGGGCGGAGCCAAAATAAAAATTACAATAAATTTTTATTTATTGTGAAAATTTTATGAAATTTCCCTGATAAATTTCAGTTATTGATTGTAAATTAAAAAAAACAAAACAGTATGATCAGAAATGTTTTTTTTTTGCTATTAGTTCCATGAGAGTATCAATAAATTTGAAAATATGATTAAATGCTGTTACTGTGTGCAGTTCAGTGACATAAATAAACCTTGGATTTATTATTGCATTAACAGCCGTACAGTTACCTCCAAAAAATAAGTAATTTAAATAATTATTTTCATCTTTACTATGATATTGCCCAACCCGAGCGACTTTCCAGGCCCCTGTAGTGACTTTATTCTATTTATTTTTTATTCTACACAAAAGCATTTAGCACTAATACAGTTTACACAAAAATATCACAATAAAAATGCCTCTCTAAAAGTCCAATTAATAAGTTTCATCTGCAAAACAAAGTTGATTTGGAGATTAGCTCCTCTTAAGAGGTTTTAAATATTACTAACTTAAATTTATTGTAACAATACATCTGAGCAGTATGTTTGCTGTGTCTGATTACAACAATTTCCTAAGTGGACCAAAATCTTTCTGTCAACAGCAGCTTTCTTCTCGCCGCTCTTACACAAAGACAACAGTTACAGTTGTTACAAAACAAAATAACAACATTGCCATGTACGTAAAATTATATAATAATTAAATGTTTTGTATCTGCCTCTAAGTGACAGCAATGAAAGGGTTACATGATTAAAGCAGAGCTTATTATCTGATGGTTTCAGTTTCCTTCTTTAAAAGTTTCTGAATTTAATTTCCATCCGAGTAGAAGATGTGGTCCAGGCCCAAAATCGAGGGATTTAGTATCTCCGCTTGTTTAATCCTCCTCAAACCGACTTGATTTCTGCAAACCATGAACACATTAATCTGAAATCTCCTCCCTTCTTTAACTTTATTTATGTATTTCTCACGTGTTCCTTTTCCGTTTCCCCTCTCACCCTGGCTTGTTTTTCTTTAAATTAAAGATTTAAAAATCAAACTCTCCTGGGTTTATCTGTGTTTCACAGGTCAAAAAGCATCCAAATTCCTCCAGGCAGGCTTGTCATTCTTGTCCATGCCGGGTGCAGCGATGGGCTGCAAACAGAGAAGCTGTCTTGTTTGTTTTTCTGAGACAGGAGACAGCTAATTTACAACCAGATTGGGTGTGTGTGTGGATGCAAATGTTACTTTTTGAGGTTTTTCCACCTGATTTGTGTATGAATCTCTTCCAGTCCATTAGAGAGTGCCTGACCTGTCCCTGCCGTCTGAAATCACAGTTGCTTGTTTTTAATAAAGCAAAGAATATTCAACAAAGTAAAAAGAAAAACATCATATTTTACCAATAAATATGATTTTTACAGCCCTATAAACTCAAGGCTCCTTTATATGCTAGTCCACATTGTGCAGAGGCAATTAATCACATTTAGTCTGTTTGATCATCACTATGGAAACAGTTGAAATAAACAGGGTATTTATCCCTATGGCTATAGCTCTTCTGCATGGTAAACACTTAATGACACAGCTAAGCAAGCGACGAGCCACACGCGCATGGGGAGCGCGTCCCCTGCTCGCATCTCATGCATAATGCATGAGGGCAAATTTCAATTTGTCAGTCCTCACATAGACTCTTCTTCTTAGGAAAACAAAAACAATACAGCCAGAGTGAGTTTCTCCCCGTTTCGTCACCTTTCCACGCAGCGGTGAGCGTCTCCGCGTCTGTCAGATGAGGAAAAGTATATGAGCAAAACTTTATGAGGCTCTGCTCAACAAAAGATCTACATTTATCTCTCAGGGTGGGAAATAACCCCAATTATTCCTCAGTTTAACTTTTTGTGCAACTACCGTTTCAGGACCATTAAATGTCCAAAAATTGTTAGAACGTAAATGTAATTTGCTCTCACATAAAGTTTATGCAGTTAATTTGCTTAGTGCAGCGTAAAAAATGGAGAATACAAAATGTATATATACCAAGAAATAACATCTTTTATCTTTTTTGTTGTACCTCTATTGTAGCAATTTATTAAAATATTGTTTTAAAAATGTAAGATATGAAAAAAGATGCCATTCTGACACCGACAGTTAAGTTACTTTGGTTCAAAAGATTCAAACTAAAATCCACTGCATCATCTCAGCTTCCTTTGAATACTCGACGTGACGTCAAAGCAGTTTGACTCCGTCTGACTTTGTTGAGATCTGATCATAATTTATTCATCTAAATCCGTCTGGAGATGGTTCCACTCACAAAAGGTCAAGAGATCAAGTTGGAGGCAGAACCGAAGATGTTAAAGAGCAAATATATTAATTTTTTTATGGATGAGACCTTTTTGTTGGGATGTTTTTCACTTATTGGTAAATATATAACTTTAATTTAATTTCTAAAAATGTTTAAGTGATGTAATGAAGTGATGTGTGGACTACTGCAGCTAAATGTACATAAATTAACATTTCTATATTGCTTAAAAACAAACTGTAGCGTTTGTGAGCATGAAGTTCCTCAGATGAGACATGTTGGTTTTCTTTAGTTTCTACTTATATTTCCAAATGTTCCTCCTGCATGTTTATCTGCGATATGGTGTAGTGATTTTTTTTTTCCCTGTATCAAAACCAAATTAATTAGTCTGTGAATCTCTATTTTGACGATTCTGCTGCCAACCACAATAGCCAGATTAGCCATAGCAGCTAATGAAACTGTCACGCAACAACAGTCTTGAGTCAGAGGACTATTCATAGTCACTGCAAGATTGAGTGCTACAGTAAATCCGTCCCGCCCACAGCTTCACCATCCACAATAGGAAAATTATAAGACTAAAAACATTTAATTTGGGGGGGATTTGAAACTTTCTCCTGACTTTGTCTTCACTCTTTCTTTGGAAAATTGATAAAAATGAAAAGATCATCAATTATCTCAGGTGGAGCCCTTTAAAAACAGCCTGAAATGTTTTTTTTGACATGTCCACAGAAAGTATTGTGGGGATGAGTCGTAGAAGCGTCAGGAAAAAGAAAGACGACACAATTAGTTTCTCCGATGTTTGAAGATCTGAAACTTATCCTCCGTTATTTAAATTAGATCCACATAGATTACAGACGACATACAATAACCTGTGTGGGTTAAGTCAATATCAGTTTTTCCATCTCAATACGCCTCAGAAGGCAAATCCAAAGTGTTAACTTAAACGCATCCACTCCATAAACAGCTCTCCAAACAGCAAACTTGGGGTAAAACTTGTAAGACTGGGAGTCAAACAGATATATCATTAATGGTTCCTGTTTCTCTGTGTAAACAGTGGGTAAGGCTTCAATTAGGTGCAGAACCTGAACTGGTGAATGTGCATAAACAGCCGTTAGATTCAGTCTGATGAGCTGTTATCAAAAAACAACAAAGAAACCAAGAACAGGCACATCTCTCTGTCTGCCATTCTTTCAAAAGCCTTTGGTTGGAAATGAAACATAGCATGAAGGAAAACGTCTGTCCTATCATCAAAAATCTGAAAATCAACAAAAATATTAGCTTAGTTTCAGCTCCAGGTGTGTCTGCTATGAAACAGAGGATGAGTGTGTTGGAAATTATTTTATGCCCACGTTTAAGTACAGTAGAGGACAAACCCTGCTGTTAGGAAAAGCCCTGAGAAACCTCTTAGACAGCATGACATCATTTGCTCTTTGAAATATAAGTATGTTTTAAATAAATTGCTTGAAGTGTCTTCTTGACGACTTAAAATGGGCTTTCTCTTGGTGAAATCAACAAAGAAACAGGCTTTAACAACTAAAATTTAAGACTTTAAGACCTGTTTAGGACCGTGATGAATACAAAACAAATCTAGAATACTTACACATACATAAACATGTACAGACATTTAATTTTTTTTTGTAAACAGTTGCACTTATTAGTCTGTTGATGCAAAAAGCTAGCGAGTTAGCAATGGTATGTTAGCATGTTACTTAAACTTTTGCCTGACAAAAAAAGTCCTGCAAGAAAAAAACCTCTACATATTATAATGATAAAAAATTAAGATCTCTTATTAATTTGTTTATAGCTAAATTACATCGAACACAAATTTAAGACTTTTTAAGGCCTTAATTTTAGATGTGTGAATTTAAGACTTTTAAAGGCCTTAATTGTGTATGTGTGAATTTCAGACTTTTAAAGGCCTTGATTTTTAGATATGTGAATTTAAGACTTTTTAAGGACCCTGAAGGAAACATTTTTCTGACCTTTTCGATTCTCGGGCGTAAAGAAAACCTGCGGGGTGAGCAGAAGAGGAGTTGGCATTTATTATATCGTTTATCATTTATCGAGATACATTTTTATATAATAAGAATATTAATTTGTTCTTGTCAAGACAAATTCAAATTTTTAATGTTTAAAAGCCACTGAAACTGTTGGTATTTCCTGCAATGTTATTTTTTACCATTTTTCTCCTCTGCTTTTTTATTAAAGGCGTCATTAAATATGAATTAATTTGAAAATTTAATTAAATAGTTATAAAAAGAAATCACACTTCTTTATGTGACTAAAGAAGCGTATTACGAATAAGAATGTTTTTAAAGAGCCGCATTTGTGCTTGTGGGGCAGTGATTGCTGTCGTACTGCCATTTTCTATCGTTATCACAATCGTACAACAAAATATGGCAGAAAAACTTTAAACCCATGACACCCACCGCCATTGCCGTACCTTACAACTCCAACTTATGAGCCTCCAATCCAGAGATCGGTTCCTTCCAGCTGTGGCTGCTGGACGTCAGGAGGGCACAAAACGAAATTCACCTCCCAGCACTCAGAGCATCGGGTGCCCAAAGATCAGTTTACTCTTTTTATCTGCTCACCTGCTACTTAAGTTTTATGAGATGCGGGTTTGCTGCTGCTCAAGCTCACTCGAGTGTTTTCGCATGGAAACTTCCCATCTGCAAACTAACTAGAAAGTCATCTGAGCCACTGTGGAAAACGGCGAGTGGGGTGGAATACAGAGCGGATCCAGACTGGAGGGAGCACTTCACTGCAGAGTGCTGTTTGTCCCCACAGCCCACACCCACTGCCATTGGTATTCACCGCGGCCAGGCGGCAGCGCCAGCATGTGCCGCATCTCTACAGAACAATTTCAAATTGAAAAGCATCTTTCCCTATTGTTCTTATCTATCAGCCTTCATTCAATAACACACACTTGTTGTCGCCCTCCTGCAAAACAAATTGCAGTCATGGAAACAATATGCGGCAGCGCCAGCCGCCGCGTTCGCTTCCGGGAAATAAAACGCCCCACAACCCATTGCTTCCAGGAGCGGGGGGCTAATAAAAAGAGGCTGCTGCTCTTGTTGATGTTTATCCAGGCTAATGCTTTCTGGCCTGCTGTGTTTTTTTTATCCCTTCCTCAGACAGGAAAATATGACCATTGATGTCCACAGAATAGACTCCCAGTCTCTTTCATATCAGAGTGTTTGGCTGAAGAGCTCTCAGAGCGACAAAGGCCCCGATGCTGAAGAGAAAGTATTTTTCTTTCTGCCGAGAATAAAAATGAAAATCACCTGATTTCACCTGCAACAGAATAATACCAGCACTGCTTGGGGATCTTTCTCCACTCTCAGACCGTGCCCACAGAGGATGCTGGTTACGCATTTATGAGTGAGGTCACGTATTATGGCCACAACACTGAGGGCACCGAATACACACAGCAAGTTTTCTACAAAAGCCCAAAGGACGGGAAAAGGACAGGATTGCTTTTCTGGGACCAAACATGGACTTCTCGTCCATTTAATGCATTTGTGTGGCCATATCGTCACATTTCCACAGCGACTTTGCAGAAACAGTCATGTTCCTTTAGCTTTTTTCACATTTTGTCTCATTATAAGCAAAGATAGACCAACAAAAAGTGGTGCATAATAATAAATTAATGAGTCTGGTTTGCATTAGTAATATTCTTGAATAAAAGAAAAATCGATGACCTTCAGAAGTCACATTTAAAACTGAATCCCAATAAAAATCAAGCCATTCTGTGAACAAAAACTTAGTTTAGTCCATCTAAACTAAGACACAGTACTGTAACTCTGGATGAGCTGCAGAGCTTCACAGCTCAGGTGGGAGAATCTATAAGCAGGTAAACTGGTCCATCTTTAATTGAGGAAAGAGTAAACTTTACATTTTGTCATGTACCATCATAAAAATCAAAAAAACTAATAAATATGTTGGTCGACATTCCAGCGACTGAATTCTGAACATGTTGGGTTTTATAGGAACTCAGTGTTTCAGCTGTTCTGCAGTTTTCTGAAAGTTTGTTCCACATTTGTGGAAGCTGAATCTGGTCAGTATAAGAAAACCCAGCAGATATCATCAAGCCATTGATCATGCATGGAGCGACAGTGGAGAGGAAAAACTTCCCTTTCACAAGAAAAAAAATTTAAAAAATCAACTGCAATTAAACCCAAAATTATTCACATCCCAGGCAGATTTTCTTTAAAAATCTGATTGTTTTGTTCTGGTAGGAAATGAGATGAGATGAAACCTTCCTGCAGTTGCCGCTCAGATCTTTGCATATTTTTGCTTTTTTTAAATGAAATTGTTTTTCACGATAAACTCCAAATCTCTGAGGTTGAAGGCCAAGACCTACATTTCATATTAAAATGAAACTTCAAGTTTGTTATTTCAAATCTATTTTTCATCTGCTGAGCCTTTTCTTCCATTGGGAGATCGAATAAACGCAGTAAATAGTTTATACCATTTCTGAAATTATTTTACCCTGCTTTTCTCTTCAGTTCTGCCTCCAACTTGGCTTCTTGTTCGTTTGACTGCAACCATCTACAAATAGAAGCTGATGAATAAATTATGATCAGTTCTCAACAATATTAGAGAGCTTTAGCCTTCAAACTGCTTTTATGTCATGTTTAATATTCACAAGGCGTTAGAAAGTAAACTGGACTCTTAGTATTCAGAGTTGGAGCTGATGTCTGCAAATAGTCAAGACCGCTGCTAAAACCTGCCTATTTTAATAATTCGAACACAAAATATATCTTAATATGCAGAGTAGAAATTATCCTCACTCCTACAGTTCATAAACCTGGAAGGAAAACATGTTAGATGCATTTCTACAGCAGCCATTTAAATGAGAAAACTTTTTTTGTTTCAGCAAAATGAGAAAAACTGAAAATAATTTATATCTCGTTAAACCAAAAATATTTTCTTTAAAAAAGATTAATCATGAAAGTTAAACAGCAAAACTTGTTGGGATTTTTAGATGTAATCCAAATCAAACAATGTAAGGAGAGTCAGTTATGCCTCTTTAAATATTTGTATTATAATAAATATATTTAATTATTTAATCATTACAACCAGCAAATCTCTCCTTATTATATAAAATTTGTCATGTTACAATGAGAAACATTCTTGCTTTGACAAGTTTCGCATCTCGTTATTTGAAACCACTCCTGATTTGTAATATTTTTCTTTCCCAAGTTTTGGCAGCTAAATACTTTCCCTGCATTTCAAAGCACATTCACAAGCAAAAATGGCCCAGTCAAAGTCCAGAGGTAAATCCAATGGAAAGTCTCGCTTTTATTTTGCAGAAATAATAACAAAAAACAGAGTAGAATATACTTTGCGTATTCGTTGACAAACTATTCCATCTAAGGTGTTAAATGTCAATAATACAAATATAACCATAAGAGAGATAACATTTAAAATATATACATATTTATACCTGAGAGTGATGCAAGTAATTGCCAAAACAAAGTAAATATGCATACACATGCAAATATGTTATTCTAAAAATAATCTATAAATGAGTGCAGATAAACTTAAGTTTAAGTTACTCAGACTTGGGCAGAAACTACAATAAAAGTAGAAAAATATGTATTATTCCTGTATTTCTGTTTTATGACATGAATTTCATTAAAATAAAATACAACAGCAGTCATACTTATCATTTACCCTTTGCTCTGTAATCCCTTTGCTCAGATAAATAATAAAAAAGAGCCATATCTTGAAATCTTAAAAGTGAACCCAGGATGATTCAACAAGTTTCCAAGTGGTGTATTAATTAAATAATTACTCGTTAAACGCCTGTGCTCAATCTTCATTTCACCATATGGCTGCTTGTCAAACATGCCGTCCTTCAGCAAAGTTGTGCTGCAGAGTTGAATGAGTTTTAGTTGGTAACGGGTTTTCAAGCGTTTCCAGAAAAAGAATAATAATATTCACACAAACTGTTCACATATAATTATTATGACCTCTGCAAACACTTGGAGTTTTGTTAAAGATTAACTGTGGCTCTGATTTCTGCAAAAATGTGTCAAGGAAATTATTTTTTTTCTTAGCCAAAGTCATTAAAATAAGCTGAAATTAACACTTGAAATATTTTATTTTGTGTGGAAAGAATTGGATTTTGGGTCGATAATCGATATTTTTTATTTACGCCAATATTTTCCCATACCTGCTAACTTGTAGCTTTCTGTACTGTGGAATTAAAATACTGCATTATCTTTGTCAATATAGTATGCTACCAAATGCATCCCTGGAAGGAATCATGTTTTCACCTCAATAAACAACATTTTGGATTATATTGTAATGTTTTAAGATGCAGCTGTAATCGTCGGGGGCATTACAGAAATAAAGACGTTTTATTTTTAAAGAAAGAACGATAAGCCTGTACAGCACCGTCCAGCACGGTCCACTGCTTCTCTCTGTTTGAGAGCGGACTCAGCTGTTTCAACAGACGAAGAGAAATTAATCTGAGGTTTGAGTGTTTGCTGTTCTGATTGTTGGGTAAATGTAACAGCCTCTACAGCTAAAGTGACCTCGGTGTGTGTACAAGAGAAAGTACAAGCAGGCTGCTCTGCGCTCAGCTGCTGTGGAGGTTTTACAGATCCTGCAGCTCGCTCCATGTTGGGGAACACGCGTCTTTGAACCCAGACGGCTCATTAAAATGTCCGACCACGAACCGCTCTTTCTACGCTACACACACTGAAACATCACATCAGAAAGTTGGGACTCTTCTACTATACCCGATACTGTGGAAAAGGAATGTGCCTCTACAACTTTCTTCTGTTTTTATTATTTTTGTGAGAATAAATTTCCCTTCATTACAGGAAAACCAACCGAACCAACTGCAGAAGTCGTAGCTCCGTAAATCCAGAAGCTGCTTGAGAGAAAACTGGAGTGATGACTGCAAATTGGTCTTTTACACGGCTGTGGAAAAAGTTTTGCCCACTTTGCAGAATTGTTTCATTTCTGCCACGTTAAGATAGTTTTGAAGCATCATCTGTAACTAACGCACGGATTCACTTTTTTATTTTTTGCTGATAAACTATGGAGGGATTATTTGTTTGGACGCGTGCGCAACTTCACGCATCCGAACAATGGCAACTCTCACTGGTTGCCATAGTGACCTGCATTAATCTTGTTGTTCTGACATCAGCTAGCATGTTATCAACGTACTTTGACTATTTGTCGCACCGTAAATATAAATAGGTTATTCTATCAAATTGCCATTAGTGAATAAGATGCGTGTTAATAAATTAAGCCTTTAGAAATTAAAAATGCAGCAGATTAAACAGGAAGCAGAGCTAAAAATATAACCTCTGCTTCCGTGGGAGTTGCGCCAGGCGAAGAGATGTGATCTGCACTGGCTGCTAGTAGTAAATTATTTTATTGGCCTAATTACAAATAGTTTAAATAGTTAGAATTATGCGTTCTGAAGGCGGGTAGCTGCTGATGAAACGTGGCGTTGACTGAATATCCCTCTATTTAAAATGGATCTTGATGTTACTGTGCAAATTATGACCTTTTCTTGTAAACTCCTTTAATTCTGCTATATTTAACCTAAAACTGTCTCAGTGCTGCCCTCTTTGGGTTGAACAGTGCTTCATGAATCTGATGTAAACTCTGAGCTAACTGATGATTTTTGCAAGAACAGCAGAGTAAAACTGTAACAAAAACGTGAAAAGACTCATTAATCAGAAGGAAATATTAACAGAAATGTTGAATCAATGCTTTGTGATCCGTTTCATCGATTCAGGATTTTTAAAGGTAGACCCTGACACCGAAAACCCGCTGCTCTTCTTTTGAAAAGCAAGACGTAACGAGCTCTCTGAGGCCTTGGCACAGAAGTTACGGATGCCTGCAAGTCCGGCAAAGTGTAAGAAAAGACCTCCAACCTGTAGAGAAATAAATCATGCCAGAACTCCAGTCACACGGATTTAAAAAAGAACAAACCGCCTCCATGAACTCAGCAATTTCACATGAAGGCAACTTCTGCAGCTGCTCAGTGTCAGAGAGCAACTATCTGGCCTCCATGTTGGAAAGAAAGTTTTAATGTCACAAAAGAATCTCGGTTTGTCAGATCAACATTGATTGCTTCAAGTCGAACAGCACTTTGATTTGACACTAATAATGATGAGCTTTCAGACTCCGAGCTCCTTCTCCATCTCTCATCCTCGCTTTATGCTTTTATATCTGCAGAAAGCAGAAGAAAAGCAGTTTATTCATTTATTTGAGTCGGTTTTTTCCAAATAGAATCCCTTGATTATTTTCTAGAAGTGTTGCATTTACCACAGCCTGCTTTATTACTATAAATAAATTAACCTTTGGGTCCAAACTACAAAATATCTATATTAGAGTAAAAGTAAAAAAACTGAAATTTCAAAATAAATATTAAAGAAATCCTTCAAAATAAATAAAAAATATGTAACTGGGTATAACCTGACAAAAGTCATTACTAATGTGACTAAATTAAAGCTCATTAAAGAGCACTTTTCAAAGTAAAAGCTTTAATGTTTCAGAGTTTAGACGTGCACAAATTGATTTCCACACAAGAAAATGGTCTAAAATAGATTAAAATAATTTTTAGATTGGCCTTTCAAAATAAAACTTAAGGAAGCCCTTAAAAAGTCCAATTTTGTAAGATTCTTGCAGTTGTGACAATAGTAATGTGACTAAACCAGACCTGAAAAGGGGCTTCGTTGCCTTTTTTTTTTTTTTAATAGTTTTCAAAATAAAAGCTTTGATTTTTGCAAATGTAGATTCTCTATTACAATTTTGACAGTGACAAATAAAATAAAATAAAAAATACTGCTAGCATTTCAAAATTAAGCTTGTTCTTTTCAAAATAAAAGTGTCAATTACTATAGGATTCGTTATTTTACTTTGAAGCGTCGCGTCAGTAATTCGCGTAAACAAGGCATGAAACCAACAGATGCTATTGCTCTTTCAAAATAAAACAATAAAAACTTTGAAAATGATCAAAGTCGCTTTAATTTGACTTAATCTGGACGCCTTTATGGGTCGGCCCTGGTTTTTCTTTTATTACTCTGCAGCTTCATTCTGAAGACGTTGTAAAAAGGTTTCCCACAATGTAAAAGGGAGTAGAAACAAGCTCAACGTTAATAATGCATAGAACAACAGGAATAGAGGCATGAATTGTTTTATACACTAGTGGCAGCAAGAAAGGAATTTCTATTAGGCCTCCATATTAAAATATTGAAGACGACGATTCTTTGTATGCCTGCCGCATTTCTGCTTATAACATTTTCCAAAACAGAAACCAGTGCTCTTGTAATTTTTCTCCACTTTTTCTCATGCTAACCACACTGTAGCATAAGAAAAGGTGAATGCATTAAGGAGGCTCCCAGAAAGTACAAAATGGCATAAATTTAGCAGGAATATTTCTGCTCAGAAAGCAGAACCAGAGAAAAAAAAAAACACATTCTGACCGAAGTCAGGAGTGAAATGATTCATGGTTTTAATTTTTTAAATGAAGACAACTGAAAGGTTTGCTGTGCGTTTGTAATCAACTCAGACTTGTAACTCAAGTCTGAGTTGAGACTTTGCAGAACCGATTCCAGCTGCAAGGTTTGAATCTGACGACTTTGCACATCACCAGGCTAAATTTTTTTTGCCAAGCTCCAGAAAAATGGACTGAACATCAATTTTCAATTTTTTTCCCTCTTTTGAGTAACTCCACATTATTTGCAGAAAATCATTAAACCATTGAAATAGTTCAAACTGTCCTACCAGAGGGTCAACAACATTTGCCTGGATGCAGTGAGATGTTTTTTGTAACTCCACTTTGCTTTAGGATTCATGAACACCAGCTCTGTTTAATCCATTTTAATCAAACTTTAGTTTATTTGATTAGAAAATCCGGTTCGTTTTTGGAGATCAGAGTAAAAGGGGTTGAGAAACAAAACCACACTTCACTTTTCAAACTTTTATGAATAACAGAAAAAGTAAAAACGTTACATGGGCTGGACAGTGGCACAAATGGTAGCACTGTTGTCTTGCAGCAAGAAAAAGGTCCTGGGTTCGATTCCCGGACCAGGGTCTTTCTGCATGGAGTTTGCATGCTTCTGTCCGGATACTCCGGCTTCCTCTCACAGTCCAAAAACATGACTGCTTGGTTAATTGGTCTAGCACTTGGGTTGCCAACCAGTCAAATACTGGTGACATTTTCCTTCTACTTCAATTATTGTCTACGTTTTATCTTTTGCATAAAATCCCAATAACACAACAAGGTTTTTGGTTGTAACTTGAAAATTGTGAAACAAAAATGTTTACAAAGGCTTCGTCATCATTCCAGGAGACAGTGTTTGCTTGATGCAATCCCACTCGTAAAGATAATTACACTCATCACGTTGTTTAGCTGGCCAAACCATTTCCATCTGTGTGGCTCTAAGCTCCTCTATTGGGCTTTTCCACACTGACACAAAGCCTGACATTTCAATTCAAGCCTGGCACTCAGGTTGCCAAGCAGTCAATTATCGGTGAGGAGAATGCACTGAAATAAGGATCCTTCTAAAAACAACCAGCACTCTGTGATCCTGAACAAATCCTCAGCTGTGTGCCAAAACAGAGGGCAAAGCGAGAGACGGACGAAGCTCTGCGCTTTGACGGACACACTCAGTGGACTGCAGATAATGAGCCCTGATTGTCTCACCTGAGCATTAAGGTTTCCGGCCGATTGGTAGACTGAAAACATAAATGCATTGCAGTAAGTTAACTTAAGTGTATTTTGATTTATTCTTAAAATGTTCTGGTTATGAGTGACTCAACATGTTATTCTACCACAACCCTGCAGCAACAGAATCGATTCGTCGATAAAAACATTCATTCTTTACCCTCCTCTTTATTCCACTCCCCATCTTCTAACAATCTATACTGCCGCCGCTTCCATCTGAAAATAGCCTCTCTTCTTCCACAAGAAGGGAGCAGTTTGCTCTCCCACCGGCTATAGAAAAAGGAAAGGATGATGCAGAGAAAAGAAACAAGCACAAGCCTCCATCTGGGCATCAGATCTGAACACAGAGACGCACCCGGTGGTCAGTCGCTTTGTGATGAAGATCAACTGTCAGAAACAAAACGACGGGTTTTTGAAGGACTAGAGATGAGGGGTTGATCTCTGCAGGCGATCCATTGGATTCCAACGTTCTCAGAGATCAGATGGAAAACATCAAAAACACAGTCGTTACTTTAAACGCTGATTTTTTTTTTGTTTTGGAAAGTAGCTCCAAAATATTTGTGGACCATTTGCTTATTCCTCTATTTTTAAAAATAAATGCAGCTTGGGAAGCTGAAATCCCCTGGCCCAATGCGGCTTGTCGCACTATTGGCTGGTGTTTGTGAAAGCAGCCAATCGATTAGCGACATTCATTTTCTTTGTGTCCCCAAGAGTGTAAATAAGAGTGACTGTAGATATTAGCGTCAACAGTACTGCCAAGATGGTTTCTACTGTGTGTATTATTGAATATCAAGGTTCATTTGATGCTTAAACTATTAAAAAGGCAGAAATTAGCGTTTTAGAGAGTTACTCAGCTGTTTCTGGATTTTAGCTGTTGGCAGGTGGTTGTGGTCCATCAAGGCTCTTCCACGTTTTATCCAAAGCCAAACATTTGAGGTGCGAGATGTTCGTATTCACACAACCTTTTCATACAGACGCAGACCAGATGGAGACATGGCAGAGATGAGCGTGTACGAACTCTCTCACTTTTGAGAAGTGCATTTATCAGATGACATTTGACAGATATTGCCAAATGTCATTTTAATTTTTTTTCTCAGAATTCTGAGATTCTGAGTCATATTCCTCTCAGTCCCACACAAAATGCCTTCCGGCACTTGGAGGACTGTATGCGTTCATGCATGTTGTTGATGTCGTCATGTGCAGAAAGAATCTGTTTAAAAGAAAGTCAGGACTTTTTTATTTTTTATAGATTAATCTAAAACAAAAAACAGAATTCTGGAATTCTGTCTTTAATTTCAGAATTTAGAGATTAAAGCCAGAATTTTTCTTCAGTGGTCCTAATCCCCCTACTGAGCAAAAATGGACTTGAATATCTCTACAATTCTACAAACTCAACATAAACCTGTGTCCAATTCTTCCGCATGGCTCCCTGTTGTATTATTCAGTTACTATATTGCAGGTTTTGTGTATTTTTAGCTGACTTATCAACATGGGAATCAAAACAAATTAAAGAAAAGCTTTTGTGGCAAAGAGCTGCTTCTCCAAACCCCCAGAGAGCCTGACGAGGCAAATATTGCAGCGTTGCCTCCAGAGTGCATTTCAGAACATCTTAGAGCGGCTTGCCATTGGGTTGGACTGCGCCACTCTTCTCTCCGGCTTCACAACAGTAAAGAGAAAAGAAGAGGGTGAGAGGAGAACTGAGCGGTAGGTCAGGAATTGAAGGTGTTGAGAAGGGTCGAGCAAAAACAGGGGGAGAAAAACCTGAAACAGTTTCTGTGTGGCGAGGGCAGCAGAGGATTGTATGCATTCATGCATATTGTTGATGTCACTATGTGCAGAAAGAAAGTGTTTAACGAGGTTTTTGTTCATGCAGAATGCCTCCTGGACTGGAATCAATAGAGTATGTCAATTACTTGAGGGAAAAGCTATTGATGCTGTTTTGTCAATTTGTCATCTAATTATACAAGACTACACAGCACTGCACAATCCTACAGCAGAGGAGCTGTAATTAAAGGGGACTATGTTGACTTGTTGCTGTTATTGCTACATCTCTGGTGGCAGATAATGCTTGGTCCAAATTTTAATCAATACCACAGAACAATAAATTATTATACTGGTCTGCAACTCAAAGGACAGCCCAATAAATTGCTGTAATTTAAATGAAATAACAAAACTTCCCCAACTGTGTCATGTGGAGACAATATGCTATCTCTTATTTGCAATTGTGACTGTTTCAACTCCAGTAATGGAAACTTGTTTGTATTTCTCTGCATGTTCGCTTGTTTCTTTTCAGATTTCGTCAAAATTCAGAGCATTTTTAAGAGCATGTAGACCAGAATCTATTAAAATGAATTTGTTCAATGTGCTTCTTGCAAACAATGGTGCTAATTTTCCACTTATAAAGTTAAAAATGAGCAGTTGCTATGGTGACTAGCAGGTGCAAACATATGAATGGTGCAAAATCCATGAAACACAAAAAACAAATGGAAAAGAAAAATGCTGCAATCACAGAAACTAACAGAAAAACCTACAATCAGCAAGTTTACCCTGTTTCTTCCATTTCCTGCCACCACAGGAAATGAAAGAAATAGAGAATACCCCATCAAAAACAGCATCAAATATTAAATTCTTCAAATCTTGTCCACAAAGTAGAAGTACTCCAGGCCACTAGAGGGAGTATGGAGCAGCTAATATTACCTACGTAAAATTTTCTACTGTTCTAAAAGCTCCTTTTCTTCTCATTAAATCAGAAAATCCCATCTTTACTGTAGATTCAGTCCCATATGATTTGGTGGTTGGCTCCCCCTAGTGGTGTGGAGCACTTCACCTCTGTGGAGCAAGTTTTCAGCATTTCCTCTTTTCCTTACAGTCGTCTGTGATTGCTGCATTTTTAGCTTGTATTCATTTTGTTTTCGTTTCTTTTTTCTGTATTTGCAGCCATTTTTATTTGCAGCTTTTTCATTGCGTTTGTTTGTTTTTCCCACGTTTTCATTATTCGTGTGTTTCCACGTTTGCACCTGTTGGGCACATAAGTTTACAATGTTTTGCTTAGCTTAGCTGTAGTTAGGCTATCTACAGGTGCAGCTAGCTTAGCTTAGCGGATAATGAGCTAGACAAGATGGATACTTTATCAAGTTATTTCACAAGAATATTTATAATTAGGTTCAACCAGTATGTGTTGCTTTTGTGGGGAGATTTTAAGTGAGAACCAGATTTTAACTCACATTAAAGTTTGGACATTCCCTGCAATTTTAATGACCATGAGCCATGTGGTAAATCCTTGGAATAAGTGGAATACAGCCTCTTCTCTTTGCCCAGTACAAATTTAACTTGATTATAATCTTGAATGAAAAGCCTTACTCTGAACTCTAATAGCCTGTTCATCCAGTCTGATCTCAAAATCAATGTGGGGCCCAGAATGAAGAATGCAATCCATTACTTCTCACAGCTCCAGAATCTCAAACACAATGCTGCTTTCATCCAACCAGGGAGCTGCATCTCTGCTAGACACTCCACCTTGTTTCATGATCAGGCTGCACTCACAAAACCACACACCTCAAATTAAACTGGAGAGGAAAAGTATTCTTTAAGCCTTTCTGTACTTAGAATTTTTAAAGCATCCTTTAACGGATACAAACCAAGCTGCAGTAAACAACAGCCACCCACCAAGAAGAGTTATTAATTTTTAAATATAGTGAACAAAGGCTTCTAAAATAAATTTTACTTTTTGCCTCTCAGCCTTAGGAGTTGCATGCGGCCGGAAACCAAATATAGGCACAGGACTTTGGTCATAATTGGCCATTTTATTGATTTCCGGACCTCTCGTTACCTCTGAGGTGACCTTTTGTTTGAGAATAATTGCTCTATTATAAGGTTTATACAGGCATCTGCTGGGTATCTTGGCTACTATTATTGTCCAATGAGAATCATCAAGTATTAAAGTGGTGACCCTGCCCTGAAATGTGGAGGTGAATTAAGAGGTTCTGACTCCTTGGACTCACAAGCCCTAATCTTCAAATGAGAATCCAGGCATGGCTGCAGAAAGTATGAACCGGGGAAGTGAGCAGGAAGTGCGTTAGGGTTGCACTGTCTTTGAATTTCCAATGGTGCAAAGAAAAAAAGCACAAGAAATGAGAACTGAAATCAAATCTCAGAGTACTGATATTGCAGAAATATCAATTAGTGAAAAGCAAACAAAACATTTCACAATTTTTGTTACCATTTATTACTCATGTGTCAAACTTGAGGCCCTGGGACCAAATCTAGCTTTTTATGTGGCCCTCTAGACATTAAATTCTGATTTCACTGCAAATTGGTGAAAAATATTGAGTAATTGATACAGTGAGTGATAAAAAGTTACATTCAGAATCACACATTAGCGCAAATATCGTAAAATATTCTTAAATATTTTTAAATCTGTCAAGTTTGGATTGTAATTCTCCTGGATCTAAATCTGACGTAGCTTTTTTTATCTTTAAGAAATCTGATTTTTGAGGTTTTCCAGCCGACAGTAAACCAATGAGAGCAGAATCTAGTTTTTTTTTGTTCTACTTCTTTTTCACCAACAGTGGCATTAAAATGTGACTTGTGTTCTTTGAGTTTACTGAGGAAACTTCCTCGGGCTGTGACTGCCCCCTCATCCTCAGGAGAAGCAACCAAAACTCAATAACTAAATAATAAAAATAAAAAAAAAAGAACTTTGTTTCTCTGGACATGGCTATTTCTTATTTATACTACTGGCAATGACCAGAAGGCACAAACAAGTTTGAAAAATCTGAAACCAAGATGTGTGACATGGTGGCTGTGCTGGTATGCTGTTAAATAAAATATCTCTGAGCAGAGACCCAAAACTTTTCAGTGAGACAGGTAACTTTCGTACACACTGGTGCATATTCGTAGGTAGAAATATCTGTTTACTTTCACGTCTTGTTGTATAATTCAACATCAGGTTTGACGAGGTTCCACATTCTGCATGATGCAACCTCCACCATGTTCCCTGATGCGAAACATGTCTTCTTGAGGCCTTACACTAAGGTCAGGGGTCATGCTAACGGAAAAATCCATCATTTTGATGCATTACAGTTCAGATGTTTCACCACAAACAGATCTTTCCAACTTTGCACTTTTATCATAACACATTTTCTGATAATTCTGATTTATACTTTTCACAATAAATTCAAATTAATGACGTTTTAAACACAGCAAACCTGGCAGCTCCTTGCTAATTACATCAGTATGTCTCAAATTACACCTAAACCGGACCATCCACATTTGTTCTTTTTTAAAGTTTGCCTATTTAATTGTATCACAATAGAGAAGGATAAAATAAGTTTTTATTTAGTTTAACATTTCTTCCTCGTTTGCCTTGAGAAGGCCTTGAAACAATCAAATGTACATCGTGTTTTAAAAGAAAAAAAAGCTATAACTCGTTCCTGTACTGTTTAGATCAGGAGAGATTTGATGTTTCCATTCCAGCGGAGCCGGAGGAAACAGACTGATGAACACCGAGGTGAGTATTTGTCACTGTGGTATAGATGTCATATTTTCCCGTCCTTATGATGCAGGATTTGTATGCTCTGCGTTCCCTCTGGTGCCGCAAACGGATGGTATCTCTGGGTTTTGGAATAAACAGCTATGACTCATGTTTCTGCTGTTTGTGGTGACACCATCATTCCCATTGGCTTTTTTTCTTCGCAGCGCGGCTATAGAGAGCCATTCCTTACACTAACTAGCACAAATTCATCTCTCGTCCGACTCCAAGCAGGTAAACACACATTCTCACACAACAGGACCATCACAAACATGAATAAAAGATGCCATTAAAAATTGCTGGCGAGGCCTCTGAGCATCATGATGGTGCTAACATATGGGTAAAACTGCGTTCAGTGGTCTTAATGTGCTAATGTTTTCTAATGTACTCTGTTGCCACAAAGCAAAGATCTGAATAAAGGTTCTCAGCGTGATGAAATCGATTTTCATCATTTTATTTTGACCCCTGCTGGCAAAAATGCATCAGACAAGCTGCAAGACTCCTTTCATTTACCGAAGCATATTGCTCTCTTGCAAAAGCTCACCTTAAAAACAATTTATTTAATATAACAGTGAAGCTCTTTGCTCTCATGTTGTGATGATTTAACAAAAAGTAAGAGCATCACAGGTGAAAAGTTTTACCGAAACCCAAATATATAAGACTTACATAGCAATGTAAAATCAGGAGGAAAACTCAGGTAATTCCTCATTTATGAACATAAACTTCTAATATCAGCTGCAGATATTAGATGATTTTAATATCAGCAGCCAAAATATGATCAAAGTCGCTGGAAAAAATTAAGAGACCAGTTAAGATGACCAGTTTCTCTGATGTTTCAGGAAAATGAACATTGTTCTTCTATTCTATTAACTGCTGACAACATGTCTCTGAAATTTCAAGCAAACATTTAATTATTTGCACAAAATGAGAACTGGTCAAAATGCTGAAAAAGTTGCTTCCAGACCTCAAATAAAGCAAAGAAAACAAGTTTATCTTCATTTAGAAACAACAATAGTAATGTTTTAACTCAGACAGAGTTCAGAAATCAATATTTAGTGGAATAACCAAGAGGTTTTCAATGGGGTTCAGTTCATTTTTTACAGAGATCTACAGTAAAATACCAACAACAAACCATAAATTATAAGTGTACAAGCACCAAATAATACAAATCTGAGATTTTTCTAATATTTTAGTAAAATATCTCAAAATTACATAAAATTTGCAAAATATATGAATTGTAAAACGGCTGCACAGTGGCGCGGTGGGTAGCGCTGTTGCCTTGCAGCAAGAAGGTCCTGGGTTCGATTCCCGGCCCGGGGTCTTTCTGCACGGAGTTTGCATGTTCTCCCTGTGCATGCGTGGGTTCTCTCCGGGTTCTCCGGCTTCCTCCCACAGTCCAAAAACATGACTGTCAGGTTAATTGGCCTTCCCAAATTCTCCCTAGGTGTGAGTGTGTGTGTGTATGGTTGTTTGTCCTGTTTGTCTCTCTGTGTTGCCCTGCGACAGACTGGCGACCTGTCCAGGGTGACCCCGGCTCTCGCCCGGAACGCAGCTGGAGATAGGCACCAGCAACTCCCGACCCCGTTAGGGAGAAGGGTGACGGAAAATGGATGGATGGATGGATGAATTGTAAAACATCTTTTCTTCTGGACATGTTCTGACAATGTGGCCTCTTATGATTTGGTGGTTGGCTCCCCCTAGAGGTGTGGAGTACTTCAGTTCTGTGAAGCAAGTTTGCAGCATTTTTTTCTGCTGTTATTTTTGCTTTTTGAAGCATTTTTTTCCCTTTTGCTTCCATTTTCTGTAGTTATAACATTTATCAGTGATTGCTCCATTTTCAGATTGTATTTGTTTTGCTTTGATTATTTTTTCCTGCATTTACAGCAATTTTAATTTACAGAATTTCCCGTTGAATTTTTTTTCTTCTTGGAGTTTGCGTTCCTCATGTCAAATTCCTCATTTATGCACATCAACTTGATTCGAATTTCAGCAGCCAAAATATGGTAATTGAGTAAAATACCAACCACACCACTGATAAAAAATAAACAAATTAATTGTCATTATATTCCAAGCGCATCAAAATATAAAAACCAGAAATTTTTGTAATCTTCTAGTAAAATGTCTGAGAATTAAATAATATAAATCTATGGACTGAGAGAAAAACCTAAACTTTAGTCATTAATGTCATAAGAAGCTCATATGTTTAAGTATTTTAGTGAAACTTTGTTAAAATAAATAAACTATTATGTTATGTCCATTTATTCAGCTCAAGTTTTTGACCTAACCTCCTTTCCCAATCCTTATTTCAGGAAAAAAAACAAATAGGAAGTGTTGGAAAAAGAACAAACCAATGTTTGGAGGAATTTAAAGTCAATATGAAGCTGTGTTTGGAAGATTTGACAGTTTGTTGCTTTCCAAACCCTGTCAGACGGGATTAATCATCCAGGCTGCCAAGAAACATTAAAATCAGCTAACTGACGTCAACCAGAACGTCCTTTTCCTTGTTCCTGTCCCTGTCTTGTTTTGCTGGTTTCCAGGTTTCACACCTGTGTCACAAACTTGGAAGTATACATTCAGTTTGTTAAGTGCAAGTTTTAAAATCTAAAGAGTCAAAAATTTTATGAAATCATTCAGAACTTTCGTTCTTAACTCCTTCTGAAATAAGTTTGCATAGAATACATTGCAAGTCAGAGCAAACAAACATGGCCACAAGGCAGACAAAATCTATTCCAGCATGTAAAACTAGAAGCTGTGTGGACTTTTAATCACGTTGGCTTAATGCCACTGAAAATAATAGAGGAAGTCAGTCTGACTATGCAATAAAACTGCATGCCAAATCTTATTAGCGTGATTACAGGACCTACATTTTTCTGCAAAGAAAACAACCCTGTGTAATAAATAAAGAAACGATAGAGTGCACAGAACACTCATTTTGTAATTATGTATCACTGAGCTTAATTGCACGGGATGGATCTATTCAAAAAGCTTTTCGAATATGTTGCACAGAGTCGATGTGGGCATGAAAAAAATCTCATGATGGAAATTTGGAGTCATCATGATTAATCCTGCTGCAAACACTGGTTGCTTTGCCTTGAATATGACAAGATTTACCAGCACCTGAGTAAAAATGTTTGATAATAACATGCAATAGTTAGCATGTCTGTTGTTAAAATAAACAGAGCTTACTACGTAAGTAGGTTAAGTAGGTTTGTATTACCGACACAATATAACTTATCATATTGTTGACAGTTATTTTGATTACAAATGCAAAGATTAAAAGCAGAAAGTTATTGAAGGCGTTCGGTTTCTTCTCCTTTTTTCTAGCTAGCTTAGCTTAACAGAAACTTTATGCTCAAAAAATCTAAGGTAAGAGGACACTTACAAAACATTCATGACAGTGTCTTAATATAACAGTGTTGAAAAAAAAAAAAAAAAAACAACTACAGGCACGTTTCTGCCTAATGGTTACAAGCCTGAATTAGCATTGCTAGCTTAGAGCTCTCAAGGAAAGTAATCGTGTTTTACTTAAATAAATCTCAGCACACATCCATCTGGCATTTATTCTGTTAGCTGTAAGAGTGACAGGAAATATTTACTACTTTTTGCAGACTTGTGTAGCTCACTGCATGCCTGTGTCTTTGCTATCAAAGCTCCACAAACACCAAAACTCGTCTTAAAAGACATTCCTAATTTTAAATAGTCTTTCTTAAAATCACCACTCACAAAAAAGTGACTTTTATCAATAATAATTCAATTATTTGAAAGCACAGTGTTCAAACATCATTTATTACCACCATAAATCCAAATTCTCTTCATAAGAAATTTTTTATGATAACGAAATAATAAATGCCCACCCATGATCAAAGGTTATCCTCAAATCACTGCAATATTTTAACTTGAATTTTGTTTCAAAATGAAATGACTGAAACTATGGCACTTTTTTACTAATAAGCCAGAAAACTGATATTCTTGCACAAGGATTTCAGAGGATTTGTCATGCCTAAACTCTTATTCAAATCTGTGTTTTCTTTTTGCAAAAACCTTTTCAGACACATCGCCATAGAAACCAGGCGACCGCTGGGCTTTTGGAGCGGGCCCAGCAAATGTCATGATGAAAGTCGGTCTTTCATGCACGGACACTAAGCACCACTGAGGAGACACGCAATAGCTGCCAATATTTTGACCATGGGAAATCAGCGGGGGGCTGACATCGTCGCCTCTGACCATGTTTGAAAGCATGAGGAGGCAGCGGCGCGGGATGCGCGCCAGCTGATCGGCACTCAGGGGAGGCAAGCGGACAACGCGACTGTCAGATTACACAGATGCACGCTTTTCAACTCGCCAAAGATGATACTGCATCAAGTCGCGACCCCTCCCTCACTTTCACGCTCCTTTCACCATAATGTGATGGGCTGTCACATTCAAGTTCTCGAGCTGGTCAATTTGAAAGGATATCAGTATTCCTCACAGGAGACTCACTGCAGCCATAACAATAACGCCAAAGCTTTCAAGCCTTAAATGTCAGCAGGAACAGTGGTTGGAGGACTCTGAGAAGGAAGCTCATTCCTCCAGATTTGTGCCCTGGCACGAATGCCGAGTTCTGGTCACAACCTTCAGGACACTGCAGGCTATCGAGTGGCTCTCTGTGCTGCTTCATGAAGCAATTAGGAGAAATCAGAAAACAAAGGACGGAGTTATTGTTCTGCAGTTTTTCTATAATAACTCTGCAAATGAGGTTCGGTGATGAAGGGAGAGAAAAGTATTTCAAATTTGCAATCGAAGCTTGAAGAAGACAAATTTAATGACAGTCCTAGCTTGTTGCAAAAGTGTGCATCACTTTAAGCCATCATAGCTCCTCCAACAGCGCCACAAATAACCCCTGGCAGCGTGACCAATGAAGCCGGAGCACAAGCTTCGCCTAATTTGCATCCCGGCCCACAGGCAATTACCTGCTTATCGTTTGTGACTAGCACTCGCTCTTTTGAACGTTTGTCGCAGACGTGGAGGTGGCGCACAGACAACAAGAGGGACCCGAGGGGGGCTGGGAGGCGGCGGGTGGTGCGGGGTGGCAGACAGCAAGACCTGGATATGCCCGGCGTATCAATTAGAGGCTCGGCGGAACATGGCGGCTCCTGATCGCCTCCTTGCTCCGCAGCTCTGGGCCCCTAATTACAGCCGGTCGATAAGGCCAGAAAACACAAGCTCACGGACTGAGGCGAGGAACAGATAAACAAGCAAAAGTGGACGAGAATACAAACGTTTCTCCATACACACTCACCAACGATTGGTATATCTAATGCACATGAATATTACACAAGTTGATCAGCTACAAACTGAATCTTATTTATTGCTGTAAAATAAACATTAATTGACTGAATACAAAAGGTACAGTTGCTAAATAAAAATTAAAGGTTGATTTTAGGAAACTGACCTATTTATTTTAAAAAGTCCTCTTTGAATTTTGTATCCAAAACCTGAGAAACTTAAAAAGCGAGAATCCATTATATGTAGCTAGAAACACTACGATGAAATTACAGGAATACAGTCTCAGTATTATGAGAATAAAGTTGAAATAGTACAAGAAAAAAGTCTGAATAAGGCGAAAATAAAGTTGTAGTATATAAATTCATTTTATTACGACTTAATTTTTGTATTATGACGTTATTCTTGTAATATTACGACTTCAATCTCATAATTTTAGTGTATTTTTCTTAGCAAGGCCCTGATACTCCATTGTAAAGATTTGCTTTTTTGCATTTTCATTTCACTTTACAATCATTCACTACTGTGGTGCTTCATTACAACAAATTTAAAATAAATATATTTATATTTCTTATTTGTTTTGTATCTCCTAAAAATAAACTTTTAGGACTTATAAGTTGAAAATCCATTCCTCAGCATTGACAGTTCCAGTAATTCGGTGGAATATACATGCATGTTTTGCACAACCTCCAGCCTGACAACATTGCTGACCTTTTCCTTAACAAGATAGTTTTACACATATTTGGGAACTCTTTCCAGAAAACGTCCAACATACTCAGCCCACCTGACCGCAACATCGACTATTAACGAGGTAGAGGATTGTCGTGACATTTAGTTCGACCATTTTGCCGAACGCTGAATATTTATTGGAAAATTAAGGCACCAATCGCGCCTCATAAGCCGTCTCGGCAAGAACATTTGAATCCTGACAACAATCATGATGGATCGCCGAGGTGGCCGTCTGGCAATCTCGCCTCTAATCTCCACTTCAGGCCCCAACATCACGGCTCAATTGTTCATAATTGCCCTCAGCATGAACTACGGCACAAACATTAGGAGCATCCAATCCTCCTCTAAATCCATCTTCCATCCCCTCTTATCAGTCAAGGGCGCTCACCAAACACGAGCAATTGGTGCATTATCTATTGAGATTTCCAAAGCGAATAGTTGTGCTAATCTGTTTTGTCCACCCCTCCTTCCCGTCACTGACTGATGTAATAAAAACGAAACACAATCAGTCTGATGTGGCCAATCAGATGTGCGGTTTCAAATGAATTCTGTGTATTTCATCAGAGAGATGTGCTCGAGTGAATCAGCCTGAGCTTGAAAGGCAAACAAAGCGCAGATTGAAGATTAGCTGGGAATATTCAGTGAGAGGTTTAGCAGAATCTCAAATATACAGTCATGGGAAAACTCGGTACACATTCCCTGCTTCCACATGATTAAAGCCGGAAGGGGAGCAGCAAGGTGCAGCTAATCAGATTCACTTGATTATCCAATCATCAGCAATCCGGACCAAGTCGGTGAAGGCAGAAGTTTTCGAAGGATACAGGAGCTTTGTGTTAAAACACAAAGGTGGAAAGAGATCAAGATCGACCTTAGAGAAGCAACTGTTGCTGCCCATCAGTCTGGTAAGGGTTATACAACTTCCTGACTGACCGGCGTTGTCTCCTGAACAGCAGCAATCAGCACCGGAGTCTCCCAGGGGTGTGTCCTCATCCCACTACTCTTCTCTGTACACAACTATGAAACACCAGAAGTGTTCAGGTGACACCGTCGTTGGTCAGGTTCTAGACATTTTGAACTTTTTCTTCATCATAAATAAATTCCAAGTGCAAATGTATTTGTGGAGCTACACAATATATCATCATCACAATATCAACGGCAAGACAACATGGCTGAAAAATTGATCACAACATAAGCATTTCATATCAGTGAATATAAATAATTATTTTGTTTTAAATATCTGAACTGCCACATTTGTGATTTGATCTTTACTGTTTAATCCACAGTTTTCACTCCACGGCATTGCTTTTTTTTTTGTTTAATGTTGCTCAACAGGCTGTTGCTAGGTAACCAAAGACTGAGTGAGTTGCTAGGTAACCAAAGAGTGAGTGAGACAGTTGAGTCCACCACCAACCTAGCTTTGCTAGCCGTGAGAAGTCGAGCGATGAAAGCCTTTCCTCTGCCTACATCTCCCAGAATGCTGTGCGGTTCTGGATTTGAGTTCAGCGAATATCCTACATATTTAATACGTTATCTTTTGATACTGTTTGCATGTATATCGCAATATATTTCACTGTTGATTTGTTCTCCAGTCCTGCTGTCCACATTGCAAAGGACTGTTTTTAGTTAAATAATTGTTGATTAATGCATTTCTAATGCCATTAACCTTCATTTTCAAATGAAATATTTAGCTGGACAGAGCCGATATTAACACAGGACAAAAATGACTTTACCAAAGAAGCTAAAAGCGACAGAGGACAAAATAGGCAACTGATAGTCATCGCAATATTTACCAATAATATCTAACATCACAATTTTTTTTTTAATAACATGAAACTGATGCAACTCTTTGCCCTGTAAACATGGTCACATGAAAAAAGATCAACATCTCCCTTCACTGGGAACGGCGTCCAGAGCATTTGTTTCTACAAAGACCAGCTACCTGCCCATCATAGCGTGCATGCAACAGTCCATTGCAGGTTTCTGGATGCACTTTGACAGACATATGTTGAGTCGTAAAAAGTGATGCTTAGGAAGCAATGCTGTGTCATCTGTCAATCGAGAAGTTCCTGAATGGGATTTTCTGAGTTAAATGAAGTGAATCAGGTTATTAAGGCAAGAACAGAGCTTACAAATAGGGTTTTGTGCACACTCTAGGCTTTTAAATGTAAAATTTAAACCTTGATTATTTTTTTATTTATTTATTTATTTATTTTTTGCATAAATTCCTGCATCAGGACAGACACACTGAGTCACCAAAGTGTTTTTATCTGCTCTGGGGAATTATAGTAACTCTGCCCTGACATTCTTCCAACTTACTGCAGTTTGCCAACTTCCTGGATCTATTAAGTAATTTCAATCTACAAAACTGAATGAAATACTGTCTTAATTGCAGATACTGTACGCTTAACAGACTGAATGTGTGCTGGTTTTTCATCCTGCAGGTTTATTTCTCTCTCAGAAGTTTGCATTTTTCTCCACAGGTGTTTCAAGTTGAGTGTTTTTGTGTTACTTTACGCTTCCATCTGCTCCTTTATCACTCCAATTGATTGGAACAGTTAGATAAACCTCCTTTAATCCGTTTCAGCAGGACTTTCCTTCCTGCATTGCTGAGACAACTGTTAACGATCTGGTTTTATATACATATTAATGTCCTGACTGTACTTTTTCTTGGGTTTAATTGTAATTTGAGAAAATTGGGCTTTATTTATTTAAGTTGACTCAATTATAGTTAAATGTGTAACTGCATTTAATTGGTGGGACTTCTCTGATTGGACTTTAATTGGTTTGTTTACTTTCAACTTAATGTGCCCTGAGGTGACTTTTCTCTTAATTTGGCACTTCACAAGAAACTCAAGCTACATTGAAATACAAAAACTTTCTTGCATGCTTGTTTATTTTGCTACGAACCAGGGAGTCCGGATGGAAAATCTTTCACAACAATCTAATCTACAGAGGACATCTCTCCGTGTGTGGCCACCTTGTTCTCTACCGGGTCACCCTGACTTCTGGTTCGGCTGGACATTTTCACTAATGGACAAAAAAAATAAAAAAATTAACTCAGGAAAGTCCAATATCCAATTACCATGTTATTTATGTACAGTGTAACTCAGACATGATCAATATAAAAACATAACTCCGGGTCTTTGCATGTGTGGGTTAAGGTTTCTATGCAGTTTATCATCTTTGGAGCAATAAACTAGAAAATATCACTTGATAATTATGTTTTATTGGAAGATTAATACCTGCACACCAACTATAAAGTCTTAAAAAAGGGGCAAATATTAAAACAAATTAGAATAAACAATCCTTAGCCTGGTGGGGGCACAAGTAAAGCCTGGTGGCCCGCCAGGCTTACAATCTACAGATTATTTCCCATATGACATTTGAAAAATGTCTTGTTATAATTGAAGCCAAAAAACCAAATGTTGAGTTGTGACAGCATTTAGTTTCCGTTTGGGATAAATGAAGAACTTCTGATCTAAATGACATTGAATTCAAATTGGTGCCACACCTTTTAGGTTTTCATGTGGCGTTGCAGTTACTTGTAAATTAGTTTTGCCTTATTTCAATATGTTTGCAGAAGAAACTCAACTAAAATACTTGGCAAGATTTTGTATTTTTGCCGTGACATTGCGACTCGTTTTCCTCACCTCACACGTTCCCATTCTGAACTGGATTCAGAACTTATTTACATTGTCGGCCACTGCCAAGAAAGCTACCAGTTCCTATGAGTGCATAAAAAAAAGAGAGTTCTTAGTACCTGACAGCTGAGTGCTGCAGGAGCATTACAATATAACAAAGGACATATCTCATGGCAGCAATAAAACCTAAAAAAGTGAGTGTTGTTGTGTCCAAGTCTGGCTGTGGCTCCGTCGATCATGGCTCTCTTCCTCTGGCCCCCGAGATGACCATTTAATTCAGCAACACCCACAGGCTGCTCCCCTCAGCTGTTACTCAAGCTGCCGTCATGGCACGATGTGAGGGTTTGGCTGCAAACACTCCCAAAGTCCTTCTCTCTTCTGCTGGTGTGAAATGCTACACAACTCAACTTCTAGCAGACAGATTGTACGTTTCAGCTCTTCCTCCACGGTCTCGAGGTTTATAACTTCAGGCGGTTAACAATTCGCCACTATTGCAAAGTTTTACAGTCACATAAACGGCTATAAAAATGGAGAAAAGGCGGATCATTGGCTTGAATGATAGAGGTGTATTGGCTGCAGAAGTGAATATTAAGTGCTGCTTTTAAACCAAAGAGGACTTCAAGTTGAAAATAATTAACAATATGCCCCGTTTGATGTAATTTATAGAGATTTTCATGTTTCACCACAATCCAACGTGTTTTATTTGGGTTAAATGCTTTAGACCAATCCAAAAAGGTCTAAATTTCAAACAAAAGCTAAATATTTGGTTTTCTTTAATGCTTTTAATGCAGCGATTGTTTACAAAAATCCACAGTAAGTCTCATCTACAGCTGGGAATATTTGGAAAAAAGGACTTTAGTCATATCAGACTAAAACTTTACTTTCTACTGAAAGACCTGAGAAACACGGTTTATGAGTCTAAACGTGTTGGAGTAGCTCTGTTAGTCCTGATTTGTTCTTTTTGTGGACTTTTGTTATGGTTGAGGCTTTGTTTTTGTTTTTTTAGCAATTGTTCCCTCTGGCTTTGGATGCTGTGCAGCTGGAAGGGTTTTTGCTCTTGCTTTTTTTGACTTTTGGAGTTGCTATGGTGCTTAAATGTGAAAACAATGTCTGATTTTCAAATAATAACGCCAAATCCCAGAGAAGTTGTAGGAAAGAAGTTCAAACCATCTCTTCCATCCCACACAATGGTTTCGGATCAAATCCCCTGCTCCAACTTCTTCCCGCCGGCTTTTCAAATCATACAATCAGACTATGCAATGAGTAACAAAACCAAATGAGGTGGATTAGCAGTGCTTTTAGAAAACTGGTGTCATCCAGAACATGTTACTGTGGAATTTTCCTGGATATTGAGCTGCTAGCATAACCCTCATACTCTTCAGTCAGAGGCTTCTTCAAATTCACTGCAATACTGACTGCTACTGGAGAACTGTCTGTCTCCCTCTTTGAAGATACCTGAATGATAAAAGTTACATTTAGATAAATAAAGGACTTCTAGACTAAATTTAATTTAATTCAAATTGGTGCCACACTTTCAGTTTTTATGTGGCATTCCAAACTTACTCTGCACTGGTTTATTGTCCAAATCCCAATAAAATCATTTGGAAATTGTGCTGAAAACTTTTGAAAGTCATTGTTTAGTCAGCAGCACAAACACTTTAAGTCCAAGTCTGTTGGTTTGGGGACATTTGAGGCAAAAACTTTTGCTCTTACGATCTTTAAAAGCTGCAATAAATTGGTCTCGACTGTCTTGCCTCTGCAGATACATCACCTACCCCTCCTCAGCTCCACCGCTCGCACCTTCACACCCTCCACCTTGTTTTACTAATGAGTGTTAGAGCTCTGTTGATTACAGAAGAGCTGCTGCTATCTCCAGAGAGCTGCCCTCTCACTGTGTTCCCTCTAACTGGACCACAGGGCCTGAAAGCACACCATCAATCAGCCGGTATCAACAGGACCTCACGCAATCATCGGGTCTCTGGATGTTTTCGAATCCCGGTGTGCCGACATGTGTGTAAATGGACATCTGTGGATTGTACAACCTTAAGGTTGTTTTAAGGCAATTTTTCACTTTGTTGCAGGGTCATGCTGACACAAAAATCCACAGAAAGCAACAATTACTCTAACGACCCAGCGATGTCGCAGCAGCTCCGCCAGGTTCCTAATTTCCCCAGTAATTAGGAAAAAGGTCACTTTATGCTTGTTTTAAAAGGCAATTTCAGCTTTTCCTCCAATATCTGCCAACATAAAAGGGTAATAAACCAACGCTGGGACTGTAACTGATGGTTTAGGATGTAATATTTAAAACTACAGTGTTGGAGTGTTTATCAGTGAAGCCAGAGCAATAGTTGAGGACTAAATTAGACAAATAAAACTTGACTAAGCTGTTTTACGACTAAACAAAGAGTCTTTAATCTCAAATGCAGAAATTTTAGACAAGTTACTGTATATAAAAAATATTGTACTTGCTTTAAGACATGCTAGATAATGGAAAATTGTTTTGGAACGGCTAGCCTTAAAGCTCATTATTAGCCTAAAGAATATTTATTATTTTACCTTTGTAACATCAATTGATTGGTAATAAATGTAGGATATTGTTTCCTATTTATTGCCATAACATTTAACAGTTTTCCAGACCTGATTCAAGGCTTATAGCACAAATAAAAATAAACAAACATTGGTAATCTAACATAAAGGCAGTCTTACTAACGCATATCAACATCTGTCCAATTTTTTAGATTTGAGATTCCAGCAATAACTTTTCTGTAGTTTACATAATTAACTCACTTTCTAAGAAAAGTTGTAAAAAAAAAAAAGAGAGAAGTTATATTCAATTTAGTAATAAAGAGGCAGGCTCACAAATACGCTTATATTATTTATGTATTCATCTCAATTTAATAAATGAACCCGGACATTATCATCAATTGATATAATCCTCCCAGGCCGACGTTCTGCTGCTAAAACTTCGCTTTTGTCAATAACTTAGCCGGAAGTGAGAGGGCTGCGCAACGCAACAAGTAACCCGGCCAGAACAGGGTGTGCTAAATAATAAATCATAAATTAACGAAGCTTCGAGGCAGATCAGTTTTCCTCGAGGAATTTTAATAATTGAGGTATTCGAATCACTTCAGGAATCGTTTCAAGCAATAGAAAACATGGTCAATACCTGACATATCTATTTTTTTTTAAATCAAGTGGACATGACGCTCCACAGTTTTTGCCCCCCTGAGTGGTGAGCCATATCAAAAAGCTATCAAATCAACCAGTTTTGTCTTCATCGCCTTCATAGTTGAGAGTTAAACAAAAACGGAAATGTTTGATGAACAGAAAAGAAACCAAGAGGGAATCTTTCTTCATTATCTGGCATATCTTAGTTTTTTTTCCTTTTGGTTGGAAATTAATCTTAACTGGTGCCTCTTTAAGCAAAAAGAGATTGCAACCAGCAATTCTGGTTTAATGCTGACAAATAATGAAGTTTGAAATTCACCACTTCTCCGGCGTCTTCCAAATTTCTAGTCTATCAGCCAGATCTATGAAGTCTCGACGCCGTGCACTGCATACACAAGAAGAGACCGTTGGATCTCTGAGCTCCTCCGAGGGTGTGACTGACAGTTTGCTGCTGCCGCTAAGCAGAGGAGGGCTGCCCACATGGCAGCAGAAAAAATACAAATAAATAAATAAAAATCCCAAATGTCCCTGTCACCTTTTCTGTCATTCCTAGACATGTTCTGCACAGTTAGAGAAGCAGGTGACAGATTTCATCCAAAGCTGACAGATGACAGTAGAGCTGAGCAGAATTTGGATGCATTATTTTGCATGTTGACCTATTTAATAAGCAGAGAAGCATGGCAACGCATTAGAATGCACAAATTTGACTTTCTGGCTCATTTCGCATGCAAATATTTAAGATAAGTTAGCATGTGGCAAAAACTTTTTATTTTTCATTTATTCTACCTTGAAGCACAACTCTTTTTCTAGAACGTGAAGAGAAAACAGCACATTTCCTGTGTGATTTGGCTAAGTTTTGCAGGCTCAGGTTTCCCTGTGGAGAGGGCATTAACAGATGCTCCACAGAGACAGACTGATGAGGAATGAGAAGAAAGCAGAACAGAACCCCAGCGCATCACACACAGTGCAACAGGGCTAAAAAGGCTCCAGCCTGCGAAGGAATCTCGGGTTAATTGAGTTCTATTGAAGGAAAAGCATATTTAGGATGTAATTAAAATGTGCTGCATTATAGTCAGTGGCAGTTTTGCAAGCCTGATTAAAGTTGGCTTGATTGGGATCGTCTGCGTGTTCAGCTGAGAGGTGATGGAAATACATTAGTCACTGAAAAAGCGTCAATGCATGGCAAAAGATAATGACAAAACAACCATTTTTATAGGAAAGTGTGGAAATGATCCAGTCGTGATGCACAACTCCGCAGACAGCAATTCCAAATTGCCTCCAACTGTAAATGCATATTATAAGCAGGGTAATTTCACAATTAACGACCATAAAGAGTAACATATAAATCCTACCAACAGTGCAGGGGGAACTCATACAAAACCTGCGCAGGTTAATGTGCAGGGGGACAATAAACGAGCTTCTCTCTACCTGGTCTTGCTGTTGGGCCGCTTTCGACGGCGCATTGCCTTCCTTCGCCGTGGTCATGGTTCCCTACCGGGGGGTGACAAACTGTTGTTCCCCTCTCGGCCAAGAGGAGAGGGAAAAAATACCGGCAGAGAAAGGTTCAGGAAGAAAACAGTGCGTTCGCGGAGCCTGCGGGCAGCGAGTCAAGGTGCGAAATGACAGGAAGAAAGAAGGAAAAAGAAGAAGGAGGAGGCAGGAAAGATTCAGCAGTCAGGGGAGGAAAAGGAGGAGAAAGAGAGGCAGAGTGAAGCCGCGCATCTCCGCTTTAAACGCTTCATGCGGGACTCCGCGCGAGACATTCGATGTTCCGCGCGCGTGCACACGCCGGCGCCTCCGCACGCTGCGCGCGCGCGCAGCCATGACTCTCAAATCAGCGGAGGGGAGAGAAAAAACTCCACACTAATGTTTATTCCTTTAGTCTAGAGGATATTTATGGCGTCCAGGGGCGAACCAAGGTTGTTGGAGGTCCAAAGCACAACTTCCTTTGGGGGCCCCACCGCTGGCTAAGCACACTGCAACTGTAATTACATGTAAATGTGTTTTCACATCTGATTGTCCAGAATTGGAACATTTGTTGTATTTTGATCTTTCACAATGCACTGTGTTGATCCAACATATTTGAAAACGCTGTCCACTTCCTGTTTTTGGAGCATTCCCATGATGCATTTGAAATGCACCACAATTCAACCAAACTGGCCTCAGGTTTGTAGTTTTTGGTATGCAATTACAGATTCACACCTCCCCAAACGAACCACAACTTCTGGGCAAAAACCACTTCAGTCCAGTTGAAGCGAACCAAACAGGGCTGATGTGAATGCACTCTGAACAAATCAGATCATCATCAATACCTTAGATCATTTCCGTTTCTCTTCCTGTTGACACGATCATGCCTTACAGTTAAAGCTGCTCAATACAGTCACTGCAAAGTACACAACATGTTTGGTTTCTGGTGCAAATATCTTAGTGCACTTGACTTTTCAGCAAGATATCTGCACTTGTTTTAAGTCAATAACTCTTTAGTATTGATTAAAAAGTACAAGTTCCACAACATAATACATAAGACCAGAAGTTACACTAGATCAAACTTTTTGAGGACAAGATCTACTTTTTCTCTCACCAGATCAACCTCATGACACGAAGACATAAAAATAGTAAATTAAACCCTATTGTCTCATTTTCTATACAAAAATACATCAGTTATATCAGAAATGATAAAGTGATAGAAAACCTGATGCAGTTTCTTCCTCAGTGAGATTCTGACACTGGGAGCAGGTTACTGGTTTCTCAGTCAGAAGCTGGTTGCAAACCTGAGGCCAGCAGGAGTCGGTCAGTTCTGGTTGAGCTGAACTTTGGTTTGATGACGTCAACATGAGAAACTGCAGACTGATTGGAGGAACCAAAGAGGTAAAGGCAAATCTTCTGTATCTGGGATATAATTAATTTAAAATCACATAATTATCATGGTAAAGACCATTTGTTTGTTAAAAATCAAATATATTTGTCCTATTTGATGTTTGTTGTGACGTTTCCTGCAAACGAACAAGATAATTAGTCCAAGTTTGTTGTTTATTGATGGTTCAGAAACTGCAGCAGCTGTGATGAACCACAGCAGGTAAACAAAGATAAAACAACCCGAACAGGTGATCAACTCAGAACCACTCGCACCTTTTTACTCTCTCTCTCTCTCTCTTTATTGTTAAACATGTTGCCGTGATAATACTCAATAGTATTTGATTTCTATTCATTTTAACAAATCAACCCCAAACACGCTGAATGGTGCATACGTACATTTATGCATTAAAATATAAACTATGATTCAAACGCTGAGGCCTGAACACACAGCCTCACTTTCTCCTGAAATACTAAATCAATCGTCTGGGATTGTTGCAGAGCCTGTTGTCTTACGGTTTGGGACTTTTACCGCAGACAGGCTGAATCCACGCTTTGCTGCCACACTGGAAACTGGAATTACTTACAGCAGGGAACATTTTTCCAATTGAAGTGCTTTAAAACAGGCAGGACTCTCTGAATGGGAGGTTTCCTGATCACAGGTTGATAACGATCACTGTCATCAGATCCAAAGTCAGGACGGCCATTTGCCAGATGTTAGAAAACCTCAACTCCTCTGCTCACAACTTTTTATGAGAAGTCGATTTATTTTCCCAGCAAAAAATCCCGACATCTGCTTTCTTAGACGAAATACGGAGCACCAAGAGACAATCTGACATTCAGGGAAACATGGTTGCATGTAAAGTTTGTAATTTCCTGAGAACCTTTTGGGCCATAAAATTTCCAATGAACCAAAATTAATGCTTGAAACATTTACCTTTTGATCTGAATTATGGATTTCCGTATTGACGATGCTGCAATCCACATCAACAAGTTTTACTGCGGTTAATTAAAATGTTCTGGGGATAAGGTTGACATTAAGAACAAGAAAACAAAACAAAAAGAAGATCCTGAGCATGGTGAAGGATTCCACACAAATAATTGTAGCTCCAGGTTATTTTTGATTGTTTTTACAGTTTTCCTCCGGACATCCGACGTCCTCGATGGAAGATTAGCGCCACCGGAGAAAAAAAAGAATCACTACTTCTGAAGTTTTCACAAAAAGTCTGAATTCTTACTTAAGGTTGAGAAATATCAGAAGCTCGAAAATGTAAATTAAAGTCACAATTTTGAGAAGAAAATCAGAATTTCTTTTTTTTTATGTTGTCAATGTCCATCATTCTCTTCTGTATTTGTCAATTTACTTTGGGGATGTAACAAAAAAACAGGGCAGAAAACAGCGTAATCGTTTCGGTGGTTACACACTGAGCCTCTAATTATTTCACTAATTCTTGGTTGTTCAGTCTGCATGAGCTCCCTAAAAACATTAGGTTTCCTTTAAAATCTGGCTTATTTTCACCAAAAACTCAGCCTGTATGTATATAAGGGTTGAAACGCAGCGTGAATTATCCTTGTTAGTTTGGAGGGAGCTCTAATCAAACCCCAACATGCTGGCTCAAATTCACTTCTGTAAATAATTGGAACCAAAAAGTAAAAACAAATCATGCGGCGGGAGTCGATGACTATTAAAAAGAAGGAGGCGGCTTGAAACAAAGTTTAGCTAGTTATAAAATCTTGGCAAGAAGTAGAAAAAAAAAATGTTAACACCGAATTAAATCTTAACAGCCTCCCATGTCGTCAGCATTTCCCCAATAAGGACCCCGCGTCTTTTCATTGCTCGTTCCATTAATTACATCTGCAGGAGGTGTTGTACAATCCCCGTTAAACACAGGGAGGAAATGACTTACTTTGATTTGTTCTGAGATGTACTTAGAGTTAATTAATACCCCAACTCTCCGGTAGGACTCCTGTATGCAGCAGATCTGCAGCTGAATGTGCCACGCTCTTAATTAAAGTCAGGTGGAGACTGGGCGAAGTCAATTACCTTCGAGTCCCGAAAGAATATGTGTTGTTTCATGTGACCAGCGGGGCCAAACATGCAAGAATTTAAAAATGAGCTGTTCTTCACAAAACAAGGTCTCAGTGGAAATCAGGCACTTTCAGTTACCCTTGGATGAGATTTTGTTGACTTGTGGAAAAACCATCAGGCTACGTTGCAGGTTACGTTCTTTCCTCATCGCGTGAACATTTTCCATGTAGAATCACAACAGCCAGACTAAAAATGATTTTACTGTGCAGCTCTGCAAACATTACAGAGCAAAACCAAGAATTTAACCCATGCAAAAGCCTTTTGCCAAAAACTCTGTTATGATAGCAGTTAAAATTTGGATTGTAGATGTTTTTTTTTTTAACCTGAAGCTCTTAAAGTATGTAACGCTTCTAAAAATATATATGTATTTTTCTTTTGCATATTTGTTGAAACTGTTACCATGACAAATGTGAAACAGATAATCTGGCTCAGCGCTAACTCGAACCACCCTATCAGAGCCAGGAGGCGGGTCTTAGTGCTGTCAATCACAATCTGATTTGGTGCTGCTCCTCCCCCATCCTGATGCTACAGCTAGCACAGCTTGTTGCAAAGCATCAGGCTAGTTAGCGTAGCCACCAATGAGAAACAGTTTTCTTGTAACAGTAAATTGTTTCTTCACATTAACATATTTAGCAGTGTGTATATATGGATGATTGACAGCGCTAAGACCCTCCTCTTGGGTCTGATTGGTTGTTGCCAAAACTTTCTCCAACTGAACAAAAAAAAACTGAAGTTATCATCTTTGGACCTAAAGAGGAACGACCTAGAGTCAATGCACAGCTTCAGTTATTACAACTAAAAACCAAAAACCTGGGAGTAGAGATGGACTCTGCATCCTCAGAACCAGAACCAGAACCAAACGAGGAGAAGCAGCATTCAGCTTCTATGCACCACAAATCTGGAGCAAACTTCCAGAAAACTGCAAAGCAGCTGAAACACCGAGTTCCTTTAAATCTCGACTAAAACCACCTGTTTAGAAACATAATCCATTATGAATTTAATAATGGCACTAGACTTAATGTACTGTGTTCATTGTTGATTCTATGTTGAATGACTCTCTGTTTTTGTGTTTGTTATGATGTAAAGCACTTTGAAATGTCTTGTTACTGAAATGTGCTGCACAAATAAAATTTGATGGATTGATTTATTTTTGGTGCATTTCTTCGGAGAGCAATAACAGCTCAGTGAGGAGGTGGAGGAAATTTTTACAGATTATGTGTCTCAAACAGATTTATCTTTTCAAAAGTTGCAAACTGCAGCTTTGCGTTCACAACAAAAATGACAAACTGCATTATTTTCCACTTATATCTCATCTGTTTCCTGGTTTCCTGTGAATGTGAGATTTTTCTTTGTGAACATTTTGACCAGCAGTGGTTTTCATCCTGGAAGGTGTGAGTGAAAATCCGAGCGGGCTTCTGTCTGCGCTTATAGATCCTGCAGCTTGCTCCATGTTGGGGAACACGCCTCTTTGAACCCAGACGGCTCATTAAAATGTCAGACCATGAACCTCTCTTCCTACACCAGACTCACTGAAACATCACATTAGAAAGTTGGAACTCTTTCTGTTCCTCTAGTTTAACAGCTTCTATAAAATATTGACGTTTGGGAAATTATTTATTTCTATAACTTTCTTCTGTTTGTTTGTTAGTCGTATAAATGGTTTAGATCCATACATTTTTATATCATAAAATACAGTTTTCAGATAACAGTGACGGAAAATTGCACCCTGAAATCAACTGCTATCGAGATTTACTGAATACTGCAAATTAATTTAAGCCGCATGTGTCAAACTCGAGCCTCATGGGCCAAATCCGGCCCGCCGTAGCTTTTTATGTGGCCCTCTACATCTAAACACTAAGTGAGCTTTAATATTTTGTTATAAATCAAATCAATGTAGTTTTATTTGTTTACTGACAAATTACATCAATCAGTCCCTCCAGTTTCTTGAGAATTATAGTAGAAATTTACACAAAATCAACAAATCCCCAAACGTTTTGCGCTTATAATTGGGAGTTTATTGCAGATTTTTCTCAAAAATTGTCAAAAACTTTCTTTCTTGTACTAAATTGCTTTAGCTTTAACTGACGTCAGATTATAGTTTGAGATTTATACAGCGAATACATTTGGAGGACCAAATGTATTCACGTGATTTTAATGTATTTCCTTGTTGAATGGAAAAACTTCAATTCTGAAACATGTTTTCTCAACATAAGCAAAAATATGTACAAAGTTTTGCGCACATTTGTAATATACGACAATGTGTTGTAAGTTTATCATGGGATTTGTTCTGATTGACTTTAATATCTTTTGAATACCAGAAAAAGCTTGGGGACATCAGATGAGACAAAGACAGTAACAACACAACAGAGATGCTATTATTTCCATCCAGGGTGTGAAAAGAAAAGGAAAAGGTAATTTTATTTATATAATACATTTTCAGAAACAAGGTAATACAAAGTGCTTTACGGGAATTAAAAGGAAATACAAACAAAATAAACAAAAGAAAAGAGCAAAAGATAAATAAATCTAATGTTGATCTAAGTGGTTCACAAAGTGTGGGGTGCGCCCCCTGGGGGTGGCGTTGCTAAGTATCCTCTGGAAAAGGCTACTGAGAATAAATCAAAGTTCTGATGAATGAGAAGGAATAACAGCAACTGAGTTGCAGAAACCTCTGCAACTCACTCCATGGTAAGAATGATGTATGAATCCAAAACGGCCCCTCAGCAGCCAATCAATCAGCTGCAAACTAATGACGGCCATTTTCGGCCGCTGCCCTTTGGCTGGTGACGAATGCGCGAGGACTGCGGCAGCCGGGCAAGACAATAAGCACCTCTCAGTGGTTTGTGTTGGAGTCGGTATACAAACTTCCCGGGACTGATGGTGACGGATGGAGAAGACGCGGCGGTCTGATGAATGATGCCGGGTTGGCTCCTCTTAAACACACGATCCAGCAAAGTCGGGAATTAACTGCAGGAAGGTGCCAAACCGCCCGGGCGAATGGAGCCATCCACTCCATCCTGGCTCATCATTCGCTCACCAACGGCATCCAGCTGCCAGACCTCCTGAACCGAAAGCACTTTTTCCTAATTAAAGCTTCAATGCACTCAATAACTGTCCCTTTAATTTCCAAATAATGAACAATTATTCTTTGTTTGGCTCGAGCTGCAGCTCTGGAAGGGGAAGAAAAAAAAAAAAAGCATTAATAGAAATGATTGGCGTTGCTTTAAGTGGCGTCTCCAATTAACCCTGCAGCTTTCAAGTCTCGTATGTGTACCGACGCTGCTTCAGTGCAGCCAAGAGATTTCCTAACTGACTCGCCGGATATCTGGTGTCTATTACGTGATGTGAATGTAGTGAACGTTCAATCCGAGGGCGAAGGGGATCAAAAGAAAATGGATCAGGATGAAAAATAAAAAAAGGGAAGAAAGTTTCAGGAAGGGAGGATGTCTGGATCTGAAAAGCCATCAAAAATGACTGCATGGGTTGAATTTTGGTAGCAAAAAGCCAAACTGAGATGAATAACATTTTGCATTGTGTTGTTTCCGCAGATACTCAAAGGTCACGCTCTTCTGTAAGCCCATCCACAGGAAGGAAACATGCCCCAACACACCACTGATCGACAAAATAAAATCCAAAAATGCTTATTTTTTCTTTTTTGTTGGCAGTTACATTCTGCCAGAAAACACTCTGCCACTGCACACGTTTGAAGCCATCTATCAGATTTATTTTATTCCTGCATCAGTGCAGCGAGACTCCAGCGCTCTGGGTGAAGGAGACGCGTAACGGATCGGCGCAGAAACAAGTTTTCCTTCACGCCACAACTTTTGTGGCTAAAACACGTTAAGAAAGCATGGATTGTTTTTCTTAAAATATGATTTTTTTAAACTTGCATACAGCCAAAAATAATCACTCTGCACTACAGTGAAACGACTACATTGGCTCTGACGTTACCCCCGAGGTCTGGAAATGGCGTGTTCGGTTCTCTGTGCTTCAATTTTCTCCTTGCATTTGCTTGACGTATGATGGCAAGCATTAGAATATTGGAAGTAAGCAATTTCTTTTCCATCAGCTCCTGTTTGCTCTCTCCACGCAAATAGCCTTCCTGCACACTGCGACACTTCCTGGCACCAACATCCAGACAGACGCGCAGTTTTCCTTGTCAGCATACAACACTTTCTGCCAGGCATGACTGATACTTCACACCACTCAGCTGTGAAGTATCAACAGAGTCATGCCTCTGTTTCCGGGAATAGGCCAAGGTGCACAGCTGTGTCGGTGAAGCAGAGATGAGCAGAAATGTCTCTTCAGGACGGGAAAATAAGACCTGAGGATGAATTCACCAAGATGGATACTTGCTTGAGTTTTTTAGCACCTGCTAGCTACTCCATCTTGAAATCGCAGCGCAAAGAGAGCGCAGAACGTTTCTGCAAACACAAATATCACTCATGAAAACGGATTTACATGGACGGTGATATGGAGCGGAATAGAAATATCTTTTATTGTCCCACAACGGAGAGAAGCAGAATGACAGGCAGCAACAAATAAACTCACACAGAGACGGAATAGAAAGTTATGTGAAAAAACAATAAAAAATAAGGCCTAAACTTCAACATTGACATTATAATATTTACATTTAGAGGATTTTTTGAATGGCAATATTTACAAGTGCGACAATAATTTCATCATTAATTGAAATTGTAATAATTTATGACAATAAGAAATCTTTCACAATAAATGATAAGATCTTGCAACAAACTTTAGAGTCTCTAAAATCTTACTTTATGTGAGTCTAAATATCTAAAAGTTTATTTTCTGTCGTTTGAGTGTTACAAAAAGCTCTGGTTTTGGAGAATCTCACATTTTTTGCTCTGATTCAGATTTTTATCCCCTAATTGGATTAATAAAGCCCAAAATAAATGGCATCAGCAGAACATATCTCAATCTTTGCGGTTGAGATGTGTTTTGTGTAAAATATGAACATTGTTAAACAACATAGACAAATGCTTTGTGATAAAAGCGATGTGTTTCTTGGGTCTTAACAGTATTATCTCTGCAGAGCTTTTGGGAACATCCACATTGCGTGGAGCAAAAATAATACGAGTACCTTGGAGGTTTGGCATCTCGATTCTGAAACTCTCCTTCACTGCGTCTGCAATTTGCAGCAGGTTAGTTCTTTCTCTGTTTCTGCAAGGATTTAGTGAAGTATGTACTCTGTTTTTCAAGTTAAATGGACAATCTTGTTATTTTTTTCTCTCTTTTCCAGCCTCCTTTTCTTTGTTGGATTTAAGTTTTGGGTCCCGGTGGAACAGAAAGACCTGGAGCCTTCACCTGAAAGAAAATAGTTTGTAAAATCCTCTGCTTCAGCACGTCCTTCACTGAATTCACCTCCTTTGGTGCAGAATTTAATTCATCAACTCTGAAACTAACTGATTGCATACAACCTTCATCTCTATCTTTAAAACAGCGGTCCCCAAGGATTTTCTTGGCCCCCCTATGGATCAAAATAAAATCCCCCCAAGAAAAATAAGATAAAAAGTCAACTGGGCACACACATCGTTCAACCAGACATAAACCTATACACATATTTGGTTTTCGAACTCCACTGAAGTTTATTTAACACTTCAGGTTGCAACGTAACAAACTACAAACCATCCTTACAGTGAAACTGGATTTTTTGTGTGTGGTTTTCTTTAATTAACTGAAAACTACAGAAGCAACACTGCAGACTGACTGAGAAACATCTTGGAAATCATCCGCTGCTTTCTGCATCAAACTTCAACTCTTAGATCCAGTTGGCGTTCTTTTACCTCACGAATGAAGGCACTCGCTGGAAATGCTTTTGAAACCACAGTTATTCTCCTGCTCCTCTCCAATTATGCAGTAATTGGAGTCATTACTGCCACTAATTTTGTGCTCTCGTTCTGTTTTTTTTAAAATAAAAAGTACTCTTGGCTCGGCGCGTTGGCATTTAGCTGCGACTCCATTCTGGACGGCGCTATGGTTGACATTAACTCTGTTCCCTTTGTTTTTCCTCCTGGATTTGTTCTTCTGTGTTTAGCTAACTGGACAGAATCATTAAGAGGACACACTCCCATTACCAGTTTGTCCTTTAATTATTTTAACCTAGAAAGTAAATATTCACCATTTGCTTTTCCTTCCTGATGTGAATTAGATCTGAATTTAACTGAACAACAGTTGGATATTTGTTCCATGTCAGTGCACTTTAAAGAAAACAAATGAAAAATACATAAAAACAATGAACAGAAACCTTTGATGGAGCTTTAGGAAACCATAAAAACAGAAAAATAAAGCACAAGTCAAGGGCAACAGATGCAGGTGGCGTTTGGTCGCCGGCCAATGCTCCAAGGAAGCAAAATCTTTTCACCCCGTGTTATTCAGGTGCAGCAATGCTGCTGAATAAATCATAAATGCAAATTCTGTGACATTCTGGCTCTTTTGTGCAGCTTTGTTAGTACTTCTTCTATTGCTAAGCTCTGCTGCTCACGATGCAAATGCATTTTCCTTTAAAATGTGGAGTCGTTTAAGGGGAAATAAACTAAACTACTGCAGGGATATAAAATATGCAACCGGGATGCATCGTTACAAAACTGACCACAACTTCTTAGTCGATCATCCTCTAAAACATTTATAACTACCTACTTAAACAGTTCACAGCCCAAAAATACCTTAATTTGCATTAGTATGGAAACTATCTTGAGGCTCATATGGATGGTTCTCCAAATTCAATCAATCAACTCACTTTATTTTGGTAAATTGTCAACATTAAACACAGGAGACAAAAAAACAACAAACAAACAGCCGGGAATTGAACCTGCGACTAATGCCACGAGGACTGAGGCCTCAAAACATGGGTCGTGTTTTGCCCCGTTGCCACCGCAGCACTCACTCAAGCTGCTTTTTTATCAAATATATTCCATATATCTATATTGTTAATTTTAGGAGTTCGTTAAAATAGTAGCTACGCCACCTGCTGGCATAAATAGATAACTAATTATCAAAAACCTGAGATTTGCACTTTGGGCTTCTGTGTTTATTAATTTGCTTTTAATTAATTTGGTGCTAAAACTGAGTTTTCTGTTTGGTTTGCCGACTACCTAAATTAGAAATTTGTTATTTTGAAACTCAGTTTCTGCTCCTCTCTCCAACACTTTGCTTTTATTCTCACCTTGCGTCTAAAGAAATGGTCTTAAAAACACACACCTCGTTTTAAAAAGGGGCTCCATTGTCATGACGACAGCAGCTTTGTGCTAAAAATAAAAAAAGAAAGAAAATAAATTGGATTTTCTCAGGATTCATACTTTTTACTTTGCATCTCATAATACGCTTCGAAAACTGATCCCACTGTGAATAGCTACTTGAAATTATCTTCAAGCGCATCTGAGGGAGAAAGCAGAAACATTTCAGCGATGAGGCGACGGGCTTAAAGTGCAGCACTAACCCGCTTTTTGTTATTTCCACACAACCTAATCAAAGAAACTGTGATTAATGGTGCTATCTCACGCGCTCTTTGAGGAGATGACAAGCGGCGGATGCGTCTGAACATCACCTCTTCAAGGCCTGACACTTCCTGCTACAAGACGAATAATAACACGCTTTCCACACAGCAGCACCTGCTCACACAGCCAAACCCCCCGCCGCCGCCGCCTGAAAGGCCGGCAGATGACTAACACGTCTCAGCAACCAGGCAGGAGGACAGCTCCCGGTACTGATCCGGGCACCATTAAGAGCCAGGCTGAGCTGAAATGGATTTCAGCGCCGCTAAATGGACAGCTCCAGCAGAGTATTTCACTGCCACGTCCGTGACTCCTTTCACCGGGAGAAGTGGGAACCTGGAGAGAAAATCGCCGCCACAATGCACTTCTTCCACTGCAGGAGGCGGTCGGAGCAGAAAGCCAAGAGGAAATGATCCCGAATGGGCCTCAAATGTCATCGGGCTCCTGTCATTATTTTAAATTGGTGTGAAGGGTGAGGACTTGGGCCTGTATGCAGGTTTCTATATAATAACATTATTATTTGGAATTGCCATATTGAAGAACTACCCTGTATTTGACAGGGGGAAGTTTGTTTAAAGTAGAAAGAGTGGCAGAGTTGGGTAAAGAATGAGCATATTGGTTTGACATACTTAAACTGAACTACAAGAAAAAAGTTAGGGGCCGATTCAGGTTTTTCATTTCTGATACCGATATCTTGCTTATATCGGTATTGAATAATCAGAGCTTAAAACTATTTTTTTCCCCAAAAAAAAAAAAAGTACTAAATTACAAATTTATTTGATAACTCTGCACCAGTACAGCATATTTAATTAGCAACAAAATTTCTTTCAAAGTTGAGCATGACATCACTCAAAGCGCAAAAATAGAACTAGACTAAATAGATCTGCTCTTATGGATTGGGCACATTGGCTGGTGTTGTTCCAAGAACAAATGAAGGAAATGACATAAAAATCTCTTAAGACATTGAAGGCAACTTCCTGTTTCACAAAATGTAAAAAAATTGAAGTAACGTTTTAGCAGTTGTAGGATTTCACCTTCAAAAGAAACGCTCGGGTTTGTTTTGGTTGTATTTACCCAGAATGCCCTGCACTAAAGACTCTTTGCACGTCACTTTTTTTTTTATTTTTTAAACTCGGCCCGCTCCGCCATGACGGACGTCAAAACAACCAATACGCTCCTTTAAAGCCTAAAATCAGAGATCTGCAACTGAAAACTGCAATACTCCCGTCCCTCACTTCCAAACTCCATCATGGCGCCTTGAATGATTAAGTGACGTTGTTTTAAAGAGTCTATAATTTGCTTCAACTTGGATTCACATGCATTCAGATTGATTCTAGGACAAACCAAAACAACTAAATGCAGGAAAATGCCACTAAGTGCTACTTTCAGATGGACATCTGGGCTCAATCAGGGACACATTTCTAAGTTTCAGCCCTCAGATCCGGATTGCTGGAGGTAAGTGGTCAGACTCCTGCAGCAGAGTTCATCCTGTTCTCTGCATGTAAAACATGATGAAAAAAAAGAGATGACGTTTCTGATTTGTTTTATCTGAACATCCAACATGTGAGAGTTTCAAACTTTGCAGATGTTGTCTTCGATTTAAATTGTTGGAATATTTTCCGACGGCATTCTGAAGAAGCCAATGGTTGGATTTTCAATCACAATTTCAGAGTTATTTTTATTTTTCAACCACAAACGCACAAAGAACAAGAACACCAATCAAAAACTTTGTTTCGAGGACATTTTCCCACAATGTTACTACGGCAACCGAACCAGACCATTGTAAGTCACTCTCTTCCTCTCAATTTGGAGACGTGTGCAGGAAATAATTCAGTTGTCCATCGATTGAGATGAAGGAAATACAAAACTGGAGACTTACAGTGGCGATTACTCCTTCAGATCAGGTCAAACGTTTCTGCATATTTCATCCTGACATAAGTTTCATAAACTTCTCTGCCAAACCAATTCTGAGATTTGCTGGCATGGCTCACTTTCATAACTTTCAGTTTAGATCAGTGAGGCTGCAGACAAAGAGCAGAAAATGAGAAATATTCGCATCATACGGTTTTATGATGGCTGCATTAAAAATACATGGTTATTGTAAACACAGTTAACTTTAAACACATTTTAATAATTGTAATAGTTCTTTTTTAGTTTATGTATTTTTTAAATTATTTTTAATAGTGAACTATTAATGCACAAATCTTCACATTTATTTAATTTATACATGAATAACTAAATGCCTATTGCATAATTAATAAAACATTCATATTTAACTTTTATAGTTAGTAGATATTCATCGTCATATTCATGCATTTTTAGTTGTTTTATAAACACATGTATTAAATAAATCAGCTTATGAAATATGAAAACATTTCCATATTTCATTAATGAAAATATTTATATTTAATCTAAATATTTTTACTCATAAAATATTTATGAATATTATTTGATAAAAAATATAACAAATATTTACTTAAAAAAATATTTGTCATGTTTTTATTAAAGTATTACATATTTTCAAAAGAAAACACAAAGTTGTATTAAACACAACTTTGTTTTTATTCCAAAATTATTTGTTGGTTATTCAGATCTTAATTTTTTTTTATTTAAAAAAAATAATACATCTTCATAGAAATAAAATTTATTTATTAAACAAATGCATCTTCATTCATTCTATTTTTTTACTCATTAACAGAAATACACAAACCATCCTAGGATATTTATTTACGTTCGAATGTGACTTTTTGATCACCTGGTCGTCTCTTTAAAAACATTTAGTACTTTGACTGGATACATACAGACCTAACTGCAGTTCAAATGCGACAAAAACATAAAAATCCAAACTTATCAACCATTAAACCTGCTGGCCTTTGCAGCTAAACAACAGGAAAATGTGCCATGCCAGTGTTTTTTGAAACGACAGTGACAAATGTTTTCACTTTCAAAAATAGCTGCAAAGTGTGAGGTGGCTGCAGCCGTGTCTGACGGCGTAAATCACAGAACTTGTGAGGACATTTTACTTTCATTTTGTTAAAATTAAGCTTTTTCCCAGCATACACTAAGCTCTTTTTTGAAGGTCGACTGTGGAAAAGCCGATTTCTACAGTTTAAATGGGGCTGCAGGTCGCTGCAAAAGCTTGCAATAAGGACTTGAAGCGTACCCTTCCTAATCTGTTACAATTAATTACGGCTTCGTGTTAGGGATCGTTACCTTTTATGGCTGGAAACCACTGGGCGAAGACGCAGCATAGCCTCACTGTTCTGGATTATTTACATCACTATTAGAAACTTTCTCAACATTAAAACGATAAAAGGAATAACTGCTTCACTCTATGAGCTCTTTTGGAGTATATTTTGTAAATTTAAAGACAAACACACCAATCTGGGAATGCATCTGTATGATGCGCTGCGCTTGTTTTGCCTGCATTGCTCCCCCAGCCTCTTGACCGTGATGAATCGCATGCAGAGTGAACATTTGTCACAGTGGGCCACATGTCCTTTCATCACACCAGGTCTCCCCCTCTCTCTACGTCTCACTCTGCCTCTCACCTCTCATTCCTTCAACCTCCGTGGTAGTTTCATTTCCCAGAAAGAAAAAAAAAAGGCTTTGTTGTGAATTTATCACCATGCTAGCCTCTGAGCTGCATTAGCTACGCCCTTAGGGTTCCCATAGGGACCGGCGGCGCTTGGTGGAGCCGAGGCAGACGCTGGGCTCTCTAACCTGACTAAATGGAGAGCAGGAGGACATGGAGGGATAATTTCCACTACACGAAAAGCCTCTAACTGAATAAGCATGCAGCATGGCGGAGTGGAAGAGGCCACCAATGTTACACGCTGCTTAAACTAGTCCATGTTCTGTCGTTTGATTTTATGCAGCAGAACAAAAAGTAGAGCTTCATTCTGAAGCAAAAGGAAAATGATTCATGTTTGTTCACATCACCATCATTTGGTGTGATTTAATAGGACCGAAGTTTGTTTGCCTTGAAAGCCCAGTTCGTTTCTTGAGGTGAGAAGCCATAATCGACCAAAAAAGATCAATCTGGTCTGGCTCCAAACCTCCGCCTCCGTTTGGTTGAAGTGAACTCTGGTGGGTTTGAATGCATATGTGGATGCAAGTGGACCAGAGACCGCTCCAAAAGCAGGAAGTGGACTACAGTGCACTTCTGGCTAGTGCTAGCAGGAGAAATGGATTTGTGGTCTTTTATCAAAAACAAATGCTACAACCGCTAAAATCTGATGCTACTATGGGGGAATTTTTCTGCCGTTTCGACTCATTTTCAGTCTGAAAGCAGGAATTAATGTCTTTCTTCTCAAAACTTGGAGCGCCTGTACTCAAAACTTCGCCTCACTCTCAAACTTTTTCTCTGCTCGGATCAAATCTCCGCTTCCAAACCTCTCTGCTTGCTTCTAAATATTTTTCTGCTCACACATGAAACAAAGAAGTACCGTCGCCTGGCAACCTCTCAGCCAATAGAATGAAAGCGTTACACTGGGTGCGCTTGTTTCCTTCTAGTGGGTGTGCCTGTGTGGCTACTGATCTTAGGCAAACCAAAGAAATATATGTTTACAATGTGAGAAAAGGAAGTTGCGCATGTTGTTTCCTTTAGTAGTTCTTGGTGCAGCGCCCCCACAGGCGAGGAGGGGAACAAGTTTTTGAAAAGGTTTGGTTTGTTTTGACAGTGCAATGTGAAGGGCAGACCCTGTCGTAACTTTGGTCCTCTGTTGAATCGAGTCCATTGGACTATCAGGTATGAAAACACGCTAAAATCTGAAAAGTGTGGCATACATTTAGGGGAGAATCTCCAAACAGGACATTAGTTACAGCAGAAAACTGAATGGGATACAGGAAACATGTCGACTCTGGTCGGATGAGACCAAATTTTTAATGATTGAAACCTCAAATATGCATTAATACACATAGTGGAATATAAAACAAACCAAAGGTTTAGGTTCTGGTTACTATAGTTAAAAAAATTACACAGGGTTTCCTGGAAATAACTCCAATCATGTGCAGCCGAGGAAAACATATGGAAAACAGAAACCTGCATCATTTCCATCTGCATTCCAAGAAAACAAAGCCAATTTTATTAACATTCCCTTTTTGCTTTGAAGATGAAACAAATTGCCCCAAATCACAATCTTATTGGAGAGGTAATTATACGAATAAAAGTCCTCCAGAAATTCAGCTTGAACCTGTGGAGGTTTTCTTTGTGTGAGGAAGATTTGAAGGTGAAATATTAAATATCTGAAATATGAAAGGTGTGATTGCCAGGAGGGGGGTGCTCCCTTGAAGGAGGCAATAAAACAACTCATTAAAACTTCTCGTCTGCTAAGACAGAAGATAAGAAACAGGAAGAGGTGGAGGTGGTGAGAGGCTAGATTCTAACAAAGAAAACCCAAACAGGCTCTGAAACCCACCATTTTTATCAGGCTTTTCTGATTCAATGTCAAACCTACTCTACATATCAGTAATAACTGGGATTTTAATAACAAGGAGTGCCTGAAAAAAGTCGATAATAGATTACAGATGAGGAGGACTCGCTGTGTACAGGCACATTCAGGATGACACTTCTTAAATGGAGCAATCAGTGCAGAAGATGTCGAGCAGCACAATTATTGACCTTGAACTGAATACCAGCGAAGATGAATGGATGCAGACAGAATTACTGAAAACCAATTTCTGGTTTGATAAAACACTTAACATGTAGCGAGTTTACAGTGTTGCATTAAAAGCTTCTTTTTCTCTCTTACAACTCTGAGAAGATAGATGCTTTATCTTTGGTTATAAAGAGATTTAGAAAACTCTTTCTGAAACTCAAAGTTGTGGTTTCTCTCCACTTCAATGGTCTGTCAAATTACTTCATGTTAGACATTTTTAATATAGTCTAACTTTTTACATCAGACATCAAAATATATATTTTATCAAAATAAAATTAGAGTGTTGAATCGTGACAAATATATATTATCTATACTTTTTATATATGCACACATCATCTTGTATTTGATACAACGTTTTTCTTCCATTTACTTCTTTTCATTCAAAACTTTTGTTTATGTTAAAGTTGTAAGTGAATGAAATGAACAACAAATTGGCTTCTGTGGTAGCGATAAGGAGGTTTCTGCTAATCATATTATGCTTTATTTGGTGCTTAAACTATTATAATAAAGAGTTTTCAGAACGGTCTCAAATATGTGAGGATTTCTGTTACTCATTCTTAGATAATGAGATTTCAGTCTGATGAGTATTTTGAGTTAATTTTAGATTGAGATGTTTTAGGGCGTCTTGTCACTTTAAATTCAAATAAGCCGCTGCTAGCCACGCCCCCCCCCAAATCAACTTTTACACTCGCGCGTGAGAAAGGCCGCAAACAGATGCACAACTATACGATCACACATCTTTGAAAAGCAGAAGTGGAGCCTCCTGCGCAACCAATAAGAATACAGCAAGCGGTATATGGATAGTCCCACAACAACACTTGTCCTTTCCAGCAGCCATTGTACAGCGCATACAGCAGTGAAGCCAGCTGACCAAACGTGCAGGAGCTCAGCTTGTGTTGCCGGGTGACGGGCTAGGCTTGGCTGGGGTTGCTAGGTAACGGGTAGCGCCTGCTGATTTGAGACATACATTCTGGAGGTTTTTGAAACTGCTCATTTTCCAGACACCAAAACACATTAACCTATTGCCAAAAAACATTTTTGTTTTTTTTTTAGAAGCAGCAGAAACTCAAATGGAAATACAAAAACATGCAAAATGTGAAAAAATACAATTAAAATACTAATTGTATTTCAATCTCATTTAAATAGTTAGTTTGTGGACAGAGCCGTCACCAAAAGTCGATATTTTGTAAAAAGATGATGGTATTAACTGATTTGTTTGGAAAAACCTTTCATACCTCAGGAAGCAGCAAAGGAAACTGCTGGCTGGTCAGACGGATGAATGGATGAACGAATGCGTATACTGGTAATCTGGCTCAAAGAGAATCAACAACAGAAAGCAACAAGCCTTTCCCAACTGCCTCCCTCTGTGATTTGCTGACAGAGAACAGAGAGTTCACACATCACTTGTCTGGCAGATCTGAGCTTTCACTGTGGGGGGAAAAAAATGATGGCCATAAATCAGAAACTAATATCTGAAACAAAAGTGACAACTGGAGGTGCATTCGGGTGGTTCTGTCTCCTGCGTGCTGGAAATAGCCTCCTGGAAATGCCAACGCGCAGCACGTGTCAGCGAGCAAGTTGTACATCAGAGGGGAGAGGGAGGGAGGCGGCGCAGCCAGACTGTCGAATCAAAGGGAAATCAAAACACGGCACGGTCGACCAGTCAAAGTGTCAATGAGGACCTGCGAGACGCCGCCGCCGCCGCCGCCGCCGCCGCCGCCGCCGCCGCCGCCGCCGCTTCCTGCTGGGCAAAAGTACAAGCTGATTAAGTGAAGACGCCGGCATCCGGGGAGGACAGACAAGCCAAGAGACACATCAACAACACACACAGAAAACATCTATTCATCGGGTTTATGGGGAAAAAATTAAATATTATTATTTATTGACAAATGATATGAAATTAACCAAAACACAAGGTTAATTTTGCTTAGATAGAGCAAGTCTAAGTCTTCATTATTTATCCCTTTAGGCCATTTACAAGCCAACTTTGCGGTACTGAAACTCTGCATTGCTTTGCGGCATCTGAAAAACTACAACAGTTTCTGAAAAGGGGAGCCGTTGTGCTTTGCAGCCAATATCAGGTTATTATGGTAATTTCACTCCTGCCATTGCAGAGAGCACGTTTTACTTCAGCTGACTGTGATGAAACATTCCTAATAGACAGTAAATTGTGAAAATTACTTCTAGATATTAAAAGTTCAAGTTGTGATAGAGAAAAGGGCAAAAACATTTAATCACAGGACATTTAAAGAACTTCATCCAATTAAAAAAAGAAAAAATATCCAGACGCAAATTTGAAACTTGGGCGTTAAAGGTTTCAAATATGTTCAAAATACTTTGACCAAGACAAGAACTAAACACATATTGTTTCTGAAGAAATGAGAAAATAAGGTTTTTTAAAAAATAAAAGGTAAATAAACTAAAATAGGATTTAAATGACTCAAAGAGACATAAAGCCTGCAGAACATAAAACAAAACAAAAAACTCTACAGCCATTTAAATAAAAGGGTGAAAAAAAATGACAGAACTGCAACCAGAAGTAAACAAAACAATGTCTGTGTTTCTTATTTGTATGCTAAATATCGCTGAGCAGGAAACAGCGAGACATGAGGGACGTTGTTACGGCCATGTTTAGAGGCCCGTTGTTTTCACTGAAGTATTTGTTCTGACACGCAAGCCAAACAAGCGCCCTGCGCGCCTGGCTGAAAAGACTTCCTTCATGAACAGCCTGATAACAACAACAACTTATCATTGAAGTAATTATGAAAATGCCATTAGCCAGCTGCGATACTCTAATCAGACGAGGCGAAAAAGAAATGAACGGAAACTATCTGCCCGAGTTCGCAGGTTGATTCGGGGACACAACTGGGACATAAAGTCCAAACCCGACTCCCACTCTGCTCTTTACATCAAATGGATCGACGCAAAGCGTTAGCAGCAGGGCAATAATTAGCAGCAACTGGCGCCAGAAGAGAAGAGTGCCTAATGGCGTTGTTGGGAGGCTTTGTACGTTTTATACCCTCAACACTCAGGCTGCAGCTGCGCCGCCGGATCAGAGGGAGAACGAACGCATTCCTGGAGTTTGGATCAGCAACAACGTGGCAACTGATTCTTTTATACGCACAGCTGTCTGCATACAGGAGAGGTAAAATACTGCCAACTTTAAATTATTTTCCACACAGTAATGTGCAAGATAATGTGAACAACCAAACAGTTAAATCCAACATATGGTTTCTCTGAAAATTATCTTTATCACGCAGAGTGAGAAGAACATAATTTCTTTATCTTGTCCCTTGTTTTATTTTAACAAAAGCTGCATTTAATGATTAAATTATGCAACTTCATCCACAGGAGAGATTTCATTTCCACCCACTGCCTCATATTGATGTAGTTAGTCTGAATTATACCCCTTATTATGTTTCCAGTTTCATCCACACACAATTACACAGATTGCTTTGTCTTAGCTCATTGCCTAAGTACAGTAAGCAATAAAAAATATCAAAGAAACATGAAACTAAAAGAGCTCGAAGGTTGATTCAAGAAGAATCTGGGTTTCCACTGATGAAAGGTCGGCCAGTTGAAATGAAAATGAAAATGTTCTGTTATCTTAGACACCAACAAGGCTTTTGATTCAATCACTAAGAGCATTCAAGGTTTACTTCTTTGGTCTTAAACTTGTAAAAATTAAAACGCTGAACCAACTGTGGTAGCTTTAACTGTTTAATGGGAGCCATTTCTCTTTGGTTTCTTTATATTTTGTTTAATGCACAGTGGCAGAAGCTAAAGGACTGATGCTAACCACACACTCGATTTCCTCTTTTGTTAGAATAAATCCAGTAAACCTGAATGTGTTGGTCGTAAAGTCAACCATACTGGACCCGAGACGAACATAGAAGGGTGACACATACAGACCAAAACTCACAAAATATAAATGCTGGGTGTTTTCAGAGAATCTGAGTCACAAATTGAAAGAAAAAGCAGAAAAAGCGATTGCTTTTTCACTGCGTTACAAAACTCAATCATATTATTTTGAACCTATTTACTGTAGAGGATGTTTGGGTGGAAATTTGTCATGAGGAGGGTTGTACGAACCCTATCAGAGTCTTATTTTGAGGCCCAAGTCAGTGTCTGAGTCGGAGTGACAGCTTAATGACACCGCAGGACCACAAGGTTGACTTCTGGAGCCGGGCCGACGGCGCCGGCAGAGAATGTAATCATCAAGTCTGTGTGAGTCAAACAACTCGGAGCATCAGGAGTCTCAGAAAAGCAGGATTTCATATATCAGTAACCATCACACAGGGCAAAGACAACCAGTCGAAAGTTTATTTGCATTTGATTGCACTGAATTAAATATGTTTTTCAAAGCGCTAAAGGAAAATTTAGCTCCGCCCACCACTGATTTTTACTATCATTGCCTTTGTGTAACCAAAAAAATCTAATTATTCCTACTTAAATAAATTGTCAACAGAGAAGAAAATTTGCCGTCATTTTCTTTGCATTAAACAGACACTTGGATTTCTAGGAAATAATTTACTGACCAAAAAAAGGGAACAAACTCCACAAAAGTCCTCCTGTAAAATTGTAGCAGAAAAGCCAGAGAAGCTATTTTAAGTCAAATCTTTCCCGAATTGAGTTTGACAGATGTGTGAATGTACACTTTCACTCAGAAGCACCCCTCAGAGAAAGCCCGGATTAGTGCAAACAAGCCCCCACAGAGATTCAATCAAACACCTACGTCTCTCTGGAGAACAGTGACATTTGAAGGGAGAGCTCTGACTCCAACAGAAGCACAGAAACAGACAAATGTGCCCTTAAAGCTGCAGGAAGGCATATATAACATGAATATTTGATTGCAACATAACATTTCTCCTGTAAGTTAGCTTGACCATGCATGTAAACAGACAATGGAGTTCTTCTCAGGGCTGTGCAGCAATGTGCAGCCAGCCATTTTAAAGAAAAACCTTAAAGCCATAGAGTTCTCTGGAGCTCATTAAATATTAACAATGCTTTTGCAAAATCTTCTAATCAACACTTATTACTGCTGGTTTCATCTGTTTCCAGCCTGCTAACGAGACAGGAACAGCAGATTTAGGACGTTTTCAGCAGCTTGTGAAGTCCACATCTTGCTCTTATTCTCATGTATACTGAATATATTTATTCCAACTACAGAGAAGGAGCAGAGTGCACAGCAATGTGTTCATAAAGAGCTTCACCTGCAAAGGCTCAGGAGGAAGAGAGGTTTCAAGCTAATCTTCAACACAAATAAACCAACTTGACCCTTGAAAGAAAACTTTTATTTCCTCATCATGTTTCCTTCCAACTGCAAACAAACCAGCTTGACCAACAGCAAAATAACTTCATGGAGGTGTTTTAGGAATGGAAAGCTTCTTCATCGACAGACATATGTGCACAAAGAAGCATCATCACAGATCCTTCCTCTCGGTAAAACCACACAAGCCTAAATTTCTTTAAATTGTCTGTTTATGCGCATCATGTGTATTTTTAAATGATCCTTCTCTGTTCTGCATTTCTTATGTTGTAAATTTGCCCATAAATTTTTCTTACTTTTCAGCTTTTCTATACTTTTACCTTTAACTTACACACTGTAGGAGAAATAAATGCTATTTCCGTTAGATCAGTTCTGAACAAACACAACCAGATCATTCAGGAAATGCCTGGTTCAGACATTTCATTATATTTTTATATGAAGAAGTCCTGGATTAGTTTGTTAGTGTATTGAGATATTTCTTGCATTTTGTTTTTTTCTTGTTGGTGACTGCTGCCTTGCATGACGGCAAAATGAAAAAGAAGACAATTTCCACAAACAATTGAAGAAAATGTACATCTGCATGTACAAAAGACGCTGGTAAAAGTGTGTCACTAGCTACAATAAGGTCTTGAGCTAAATTAGAAAAGCCTGCTGTTGATTTGACTCATTAAATATTAATATTTGACTAAATAATTTAGTCCATATTGTCTATTTACATCTTGACAGCATAGATTAATTTAAAAGTTGGATGCATTGAACTTGCTAGTAACTGCAGTTCAATCAGTCTAAAATTTGACGTTCATGAACAGATTTTTAAAACAGAGTGGTCTTTAAAAAGTTGCAACTGGAAATATCAATATACAGCAGGTGAAACAAACCACGTCTTTTTCACTGGCGCTTCAAATTAACACACAAAAGCCGACTCGGTTTGCAGCTGGAAGGACTGTGGCATTCAGCGTTAAGTTGTAGGTGTTGCCCTCTAATAAATTTCTCTGCAGTGACCAGAGTCTCCTGCTCATGAATAATAAAGGGGGCTTTACTGATCCTATTTTTCACTCAGACATCGAGCTCATCTAACATTTGACACTGCAATATCACTCTGAAAGAGCCCGGTGCCGGGGCCCCGAGTCTCCAAGCTGCACACACAGCAGAGTCGCAACAGAGTTAGTTTTCATTAAAGTGTCACTTACAAGGCAAGGTGATGGCAAATTCATTTGCTCTAAAGGACTGGGTCTTCTTGTCAGGCAGGTTTATAAAGACGTACTATAGAAGGCGGCGAGCTGCATGTAGAAAATGAATGAATTAAAGCAGCAGCCATTTTTCAGAAGTGATGAAAGCTTTTATTTAGCGTGCCTGCTGAGGAACCGTTGAGTTTGAATTAAACAGCTCCCGCCAGAAAGTCTGCTGAAGCTGTGAGCAGCTCAACTGAAAGGAAACGTTTCTGCTCAGGTTCTTATTAATATGTTTATTAGTGAAAAGTGAATGAATTACTTTCCATTCTGGTAATAATTCTGTTCTCAGTTTGAAATTTAAAAAGTTTCAATTGAATCCTGAACTTCCTGCACAAACATGAATTATTCCAGCTTTAAAAACAATGAATGTTCTGGGTTCACAGGTCAAGCTGGAAATCAGCTGATCTCATTCGTTGTTATTATTATTATTATTATTTGAACATTATTGAATTAAAGTAACATTTGGTCTAAAAGAGTCATTGCATCTCTCACCAGCACACAGTTTTGTCCTCAAAAGGGGAAATCACAGAAACGAGACAATTCTATCAGGCAGACCCAAATGAATGTATAATCACTCATTGCCAACACAATAATGAAATGACTAAGCACTCTTACTTTTCCCAAGGAGACAAGGAGGAAATACAGATGAGGCTAAAAAAAAAAAAAAAAGATCACTAAACTGAAGCAAAAATGAAAAGTGAAGGATGAGGCAACACCTCTCATCCCAATACGACGTCAGATAATCATTCTCAAGGTCAGAATACTGATATTCTGACCTTTTAACAAGGTTTTAATAAGGTTTTGTTTGTCTTTTGTCAGTATAAATGGTCTACTGATGTCCACAAATAGTTTTATTAAATAAATCTAAAGCCACGTTCTCAAAGATCTTCTCCAACGTGTTTATTTCACTGCAGCACCAACCAATTTTCCTCAGTGTCTGAGCCAAATGGATGAGAATGTTTGGCTGCATCAGCATTTTGTTTCACTTCACAGCACAACATGTGTAGCATGAATGCAAAGTCACATTTTAGCGCTAAATATGTTGAAAGTGACCATTGGGTGACCATTGTGTTGTGAATTGAGGTCAAATGATCGAATCCATTTCTTCACACGTCACCCTTCATGAAGTTTCAGTGCACTGTTCGTTATTGTTAGAGAGAAATGTTTTTATAATGCCGTTGTGCAAGGAAAACGTTATGACACAAATCCAGGTCACTTTGCTTGCCTGCGTAAGACGACCAGCGAGAGCAAAAAGAAGTCAGAAGAGAATTTAGGACAGATAAGGAATAACAGTTTGACAGATTTGTTATTTGACGCCTTTGAGATGGAGCAGATTTCGAGTCCCAGAAAATGCAACACGCATCCAGAATATGTGTATAAATTGCACCAGGGTAACTGCACAGATGAAGGGAAGCAATGTCATTGGTGGAAACCTTCAACTACACACCAGCAGAAATGAAATCCTATAAAAGCTGATGTATCCAGCAAAAAGAGAGATTTTGGATATTTGTAAAAGAAGTGATGTGTTGGTCTCAGACGTGTAATAAATCTCTCCTGTTGTCTGAGCAGCGAGAAATCAAGGTCCTGCGTATTGAGTGGTTAATTCTCCAGTAGTATTCTTACAAGTTTTCCATATCATATTGTGTAAAACATACTGGATATAAACTATAACCTTAAATTGGATAAATGTAAACCCTGACAAGCATTCCTGGGTTATTTTGTGCAGAGGGAAACAGACAGAATGAAACGCCTCCGGCTTGGTCTGCGCCTTTATTACAGCAACATCAGAGACATCGCAATACCCGCCGGATTCTCTGATCTGACCATAACCTCAGAATGAGTCTGAATACACACTGTATATTAATATTGCATGAAGCTATAAAGCACCCTGTCTGAGTGGGTCATAAATTATATGCACACATTAATTCTCCAACCACAACAGCTGAAATATGACCTGAGGAAGAGAAAAGGAAAACAAAATCCTGTATCAGTCCAAACATGATTGATGCTCCACCTGTGGAGGAGGGAATTGTCTTTACAGTAAGGTCTGAAGCCAAAAGTATCGGTCAATTACAAAAAAAAAAGAGAAATCATCTATATAATGTCTCCCAAACATATTGATCAATCTTAATATTTCAAGCAATGTTTCTCAGTTTCATATTTCACAGTAGCAAAATGGAGAGACTGCTCATGCTGCTGGAGGTTGTACTATTTCTCCAAAAGGACTTCTGTTCTTAAATTGATTCTTTCATCCGTCTGAACCTGAAATGTTCCCTGCACCGCCGGTTCTACGACTCGTCCAAAGAGATTTGATTCACTCCAGCGCTGAAAAGCTAACGAGCTGGTCGGGTTTTTCTTATTTTTTATTTTCATAAAACCCTACAGCAGTAACTCCAGACCAAACATTGCTCAATGCAGCAAAATGTTCTGCTATGATTCATTTATGGTGTCATTTATTTTCAGTTGACACCAAACTTTTCAGGTCATGAAAGTAAATCAAGTCAAGTTTTGAGGTTCTACATCTCCCCGTGGAAAATTAGCTGAATTTCCTCCAATACTTGGAATAAAAAAAAATAATAATAATCAATGGGCAGCAGCTGCATTTTCATCAATTACAAAACTGCACCAATTTTAATTCTGAAAACAAATTTGCTCAATGGAAAATTGCCAATTTAGAGAAAAACTCTTTTTGATGAAGTTTTTGAAAAACTGCAATGGAAACACTTTTTTCGCATCACGAGTCACATGATCAACACCAGGATGCTACTACTGGTAGAAACGACAAAGAAGATGACAGGAAGTGGTAGGAGAACGATGGTTTGTTTGTTTTTGCAGACAATATGCAGCTGAATTCATCAGAGCCCTCTCATATTTAAGTTTTCATTTGAACGTGTTGAATCTGAATTTTCACATCAGTCGCTGCCATGATTTTTAATGACTTATTGCATGAAAAAGCTTATTCACTTGCGAATCTAATTTAATTTCTTATTTAACTGTTTAATGCCCATTTAAAAAATCTCCACCTGGATATTTTTGCTTATTTTAATTGTACAAAGTTCTTTAAATGTCCTGTGAGTAAATATTTTTGCCCTTTTTTCCATAACTGGAACTTTCAATATCTAGCAGCAATTTACCGTCTATTAAAAGAGTGTTTCATCAGACTAAGCGAAGAAAAACATGCTCCCTGCAACAATGGGAGTGAAATTATTGCAATAATCCGATATTTGCCAGAAATCGCAACATATTCCCTGTCATAAACCATTGGAATTTTCCAGATATTGCAAAGTATCGCAGAGTTTCAGTATCGCAAAGCTGGCTTGTAAAAATGTGTCGTCTGCGACGCCTTTCGGCCATTACTTTGGCCACAACTGCAAAATTGTATTTTCTTCCACATTAGCAAAAATATAGGCAAAGATTTGCAAACATTTGTAACAGAAATGTAGCTAGAGATAAGACAAATACCAATTTTCCCATTTGTTGAGTCGGAACAAGCCATTTCTTGGACTTCAGACAAGTTCAAATCATGCTAAAAGATCACCAGTGCAGATTCCTTCAAGCTTCTTCCAAGACATAAATTCAAACTTGATGACCTGAAAACCTATAACTGTGTGAAATCTTTGAAATGTCTTGTTAAATGAGAATTCAATAATTCAATTAAACAGCTACAAATGTGCTCATGTTTCACTGTTCAATTAACCGACTAACTGCTGCAGGAGTCACTGGGAGCGCGTCTCACAAAGGTAGCAACGGTTCACAGGCTCCCATTTTCCAAGCATTAGTACATTCTCCTGTGCAGGAAGCCAATGACACGCTGCCAGTGATTCCCTACAATCAGACACACAATACCTTCCTGTCAGCGGCGGCACTCCAACAAAAGACGATGGAGGAGATATGAAGAAAGGGAGCTGGGAAGGGGAGCAGAGAGGCATTGATAAATGAGGTAAAAAGGTACAGCGTCTGTTTTATGAGCTGATGAAGAAGACAAGATGGGGAAGAAGCAGCACTTTGGAACCGTCGTTTTACAGAGAGCAGCATTAACAAGCGCGCATCTGGTGGAAACAGAGACGACTCAAATCGATAGATCTCTGATCAATGCAACGCCTTTCTGAAGAGATATCAGCTTCTGCAGGGAGAGACAACTGTGACAAGACAGTATTTCACTTTCACTCAGCTCTGTTGCAACGAAAAACTTCCAACTTTTCGCTACAGCAGATTTAGCACAACTATCAGAAAGAAGATGTTCAAGAATAAGCCGAGATCTGGATCCAAACAGAGACGTTTCTCTGCTGGATTAATGAACTCCAGCTTCTTTTGTTCAGTTTAACATGTTACACAGAATAATGTCTGCTTTCACAAAACATCAAAATCAGCTTGTTTTCTTTCTGGGTAGCATTTGCTTCTTAGGGGAAAGGAGAACAGAGTTAGAAATGAAATAATAAAGAAGTTTAAAAAAAAAAAAAGAAAAAAGAAAATGTGGTTGATTTCTGACAAGCAGCCAGAACGTCACTTAAAAGTACAAGAAAGAGCGAACAAAAACAAACACTAAATGTGGGAAATTCATTACAGCCTACAAACAGAATGCTGACAATTTGTTCAATATACAAGCTAATCTGCAGTGCAGGGGAAATTTCCTGAGATTTTCTTATTGATTTCTGACATGAAGTAAAATAAAACAACAGGATCTGAAATGTGGGAAAATATTGTCGCTTTTGAATTAATTGTAGTCTAAAGGTCTTTGTAGCATCTTAATTTTACTGAAGCAGAAAGCATCTGGATACTATTGATTTGGTTTTGCGTATTTTTATTTCTAATTCTGTGCATAATAATAACATTTTCTAAGGTGCTTGGTGTGAAACAGATGAAGATTTCTGCTGCGGGTAACATATAGTGGTTGTATGAACTGTGCACACCAGGAATAATGTAAAGAAAAACAAGTAACAGAGCAAGTAAATTATACTCTGATAACTTGCACTAACCTAATATTGCTTTTATTATCTGTTCCAGTTGCTTCTATAAAAGACTGGAGGGAAACTTGATTTAGCTTCACATCTTGTTTGTTGTCAATTTATTTTAATATACCACAATCTATTTACAGATTTTTCCAAATTATTTGAAGAAAATTCACCTATTTGGTGTTTTCAAAGCAGCCAATCCAGGAGGGTCATTTGTTTTCCTTACTGCTGATTGGTCGAAGATAAGGAAGACTGAGAATTAGCTTCAATAGAGCCAAAACGTTTGAGCATAAACTTTATGTTTGCTCTATTAAAATAGGCAGTTATAAGCTATTTAAAATGGGTCTTCAGTATTTAGGGAAATGCTTTTTATAGCTACTTAAGTTCAGCAAAACTATATTTTTACTTAACTGAACTAAAGGAGTTTATAAAACAAAGTAGTAATGACCCAGGCATAGCATCAGGTAACAACTTTAGCTGAACAAAATCTGCTATAAAAAGGACAATAATATTCTAAAATTTATGCTACTTATACTTCATATTGCAATGTGTTTTGTAGAAATAAACACCTGGTGAGCGTCGTAGAAATATCTTCAATGGAAGCTAACTAGCTGGACTTGTTTAGCTGTAGACAAAAAATGTAAACAGGTTTACAAACTGTTTGCATCAATAAAACGTTATTGGTCACATCTTTGAGACACTTTCAAACTTCGTCTGTTAGAAACTTTCTACAGCAGGAGATGATGGAAAATTTATCTTTGGAAGACGTAATATAGGTTCAGAAAAGGAACCAACCCATACTTATTTTCCACTTGTTGTAAACATCACTGCTGTAACATAAAAAGGCCAGAAACGTGGAGGTTTATAAAACGAACCAAATACTTCAAATTCAAGCTTTGTTCAAATGTAAAATCTGTGTTGGAACTGGTTGTACTCTGAGCAGTTATCTTGACTTCCCATTCAGAACATGAAAGATGGGTTGAGTGAGAACCATGTGCTGCAGATAATCGTGCTTTCCATTTTTTCCTCCCCTCACAGACAGGATTCCAAACCCAGCTTTGGAATCTAAAGTGACTGTCACACTTTTAAAAATGAAGCAATCCAGGATTTTAAGAAAAGCTTCCACTCAGCCCACTGAGAGGGAAAATAAGGAGAAGCGGAAGAAAATTGTCATTTTGTAAGGGGGATATTTTCCAAGCATAATATCTCGGTGCATTTTAAACCCAACAGCACACCCAGGCAGAGGCTGGTTCATCCCAGGATAAAACCCCCAAAAACAAGCTCTGCGGTTTTGTGTCCATAGCAGAAAGTAATGTTCAAACTCCTACATTGGAGAAAACAAAAACAGCAGATGGCCCAAAATAGAGGAGCAAACTCATCGGCTCACAACTATTTACATCTGAAGAACAAGGAAAACTAACATGAAAGCAGAAATGTGCAGATTTTGGACAGGCAAAACGTGGTTTGAGAGGAACAAAAGAAGACATCTATGTTTGTGATTCAATTGCAAATGTGTGCAAAAGTTTGTCGATATTCCGCTAATGCCAGATAAATAGGAAACAATTAAAATCACACGTGAATAACTGTTTACATGATAAAAACATGACGCGCTGAAAAAATCATCCTCCAACCACTGTCGTCTTCTTCGTATTTTCTACCAGTAGAAACATCCGGTTGCTGGTCACATGCCTCTTGTGAAGTGAAAAATGTGTTTCTATTGCAGTTCTGTGAGAAACATTAAAAACCACACCATACTAAAAACTTACCAAAACTTTCTAACACCTACTCTACATCCCGGACTCGTCTCTTTATGCGTTTTTCCATCTTTGGGATAGATCGATGGGATAGATCGATGGGATAGTTTGGGACGTTTGGCTCAAGAGACAGCGACACATCAGTGACTCACATGTCCTAATTGCTCAATTAATTAATGTTCTGGCAACAATTTTTCATTTTACTGGAAAAGTGTTTTGGATGAGGACACATTTATAAAAGTTGTCTTAAATGAGCATCGAACTCCAGTCAGTATTCTGCTGAATAATGTAATTAAGTTATTAGTAGGACTTGTGTGTATGGAAAGATAAATGAGTAATTTATCAGTTGTGTTGGATTTTGAACAGATCAAACAGTTGCAGGACTCCAGCAGCACCTCTTAGAACATTGTTTTGATTTAAGTCAGCGATGAAAAAATGTCCCCAAGCACCAACATTAACAAGCCAAAGTTCACACAAAATAAATGTTTGGAAGGATTCAGAAGTATTTCAAAGCATGTCCTTGGACAGTCCAGTTTCTGGCAGTTCAAGCCTTTTGTTACAGATCAATGCCAGAGTCATCTTTTTAAAATACGTTTTTGAGCTCAACAAAAAGCAGTTTATCCGCATCCTGACTCACGGCGCAAACCGCCAAGTCTGCAGATTTACACAGGCCTCTGTTTTAGTTGGTCTCTTGAAAGCACTTCACAGAAAACTCAGTCAATTTCATTCAGACAAACAGAAAAGAAATGCGAAACTTGGAGCAGAATGCCTGAAAGAAACAAACCAAAGGCTTCCTCGCATCCATAAATTGCAGAAATGTCAACTGAGCACAACTAAAAGGCACTAAAGAGGTCTGAGCAGGAGAGTCGAGTCTCTTGTCCACAGACGCCTGTCCAGATTGACACTTAACCGAGTGCGAGTCAAGCGAGGTGCAGCGCTGCAAAGTGCAAATCAAATAGCAGAGAGTAAAGGTCGACAGTGTGAAATGGGGAGAGTTTAGCCAGCGCACACGACGAGTGATGGAGATTAAAGTGAAGGGAAAGCTCTCGGGTATCTAAAGACAGCAGCACTGATGCGGGCTGAAGGAAAAGAAAGCAAAAAGCAACCCGGACACGCTGAGGATCAAGATGCACTTCTGAATTAACTCTAGATTTTAAAGCAAGCCAGACTCCTCTGTAGTCAGCACTTGACCTCCAGCAGAAAGAGTCTATCTTTACCTTTTAAAGCCACCGTCAGCACCGTAATACAACATTGACTGGCCTCTGCTGTGCTTCAAACAGCCCCTCTGTTAGGAGCTCTGGTCGTATTCTTCACTGAGTTTAATACACCTGAGGGGATCACCTCTAAGGAAGATGACAAACTTTGAGGCAGAGTTTTTTTCCTGAGGGTTTTATCCAAGTTATACCTCCTTCAGAGGACTTTCTGGCTTTTCAGAAAGGCCAGAAGTTAATCTGCCAGATTGGAAAAGAGTGATAAGGACGAGTCTTTTATCAGGCAGCAGAGATTAGAGTTGGGTATTTATCGTATCGTTTGTCATTTATCGCGATAACATTGACACAATAAATTCAAATTAATGAGGTGCAGACTGTTGGGAATGTTATTTTTAATATTTTTCTCCACTGTTTGCTCAACAATATCAGTGAATATCAATTAATTGGACAATATGAGTAAATGCAGTCCAAAAAACTGTATTGAACCCCATTGAAAACCTCCTGGTTATTCCACCAAATATTCCTTTCTGAACTTTTCCTGAGTTAAAACATTAATATTGTTGTTTCTAAACAATATGTCCTTGTTTTCTTTGCATTATTTGAGGCCTGAAAGCTCTGCACCTGCTTCGATATTATCACCATTTCTCATTTTCCGCAAATAAATACTAAATCTTTGCTTGAAATTTCAGACATGTTCTCAGTAGTTCATAGAATAAAACAATAAAGCATATAAATATAAAAAGTTAAATCAGAGAGTGGATCATTTCATGTGGTCTCTCTATTTTCTCCAGAGCTGTATGATAAAATAAGTTTGATTTTTAAAAAATGATAATGAAATTGGCAGTAAAATACCAATAAAATACAAATAGAAACCAAAACACTTAATTTCAGTTAGGAGATGTTTTACAAGAGCAGTATTTGTGTTTAATAATACAATTTTATTAATTATGCTCTTAAAATTTAAACTAGTGCTGCAAAATGGCAATAAATTAAATTAATCAACATAAAAACAATACAAACTACCAAGATTTTAAGAGCAAAAGTGTTTGTGGGCCTATGATTGATTTGTCATCCAGTAACAATCACACAGCTATCGAAAGAGTAAATAAATCTAAAATATTGTGATAAATCTTTAAGTCTCTGTCAACCGATCCAAATTTAATAAACATTCACATTGAAGCTCTTTTCTTCACCTCTAAAGAGAGAGAGAGAGAAAATAAGGCCAGCAAACATCCACAAGCTAACTACTGTCAAAGTCGAACCAACACCTTCCAAAATCAAACTCACCCTCCAAAATCTCTTGGCGGTCTCCACCCTGGAGGGTTTCCTGCGAAGGCCCAATGGCGTCGCCATGGGATGATCGAATATCATCTTGAGAAGGTCCGGATCAGCCCGGTCAGCCTCTCTCGGCCTGCTGACGCTAGTCGACTGCTGCTCCTCTGGCCAGCCGGCGTCTGCCTCCACAGCCCACCGGCGTTTCCCACTCAGGCACAAGCTGCCACACCCAAAGCCATTACACCGTCCACTTCCCGCAACGACAAACAACAACAATCTCCCTCAAGGATCAGCCATCTGCAAACTCTGCAGCATGGCATCACCATTAGCGGGCCTTAATGGGGCGGACGGCGGGGAGCAAGGCCAGTATTAGCTTTCATCTGCTCAAGAGGAGTCCTCTTAAACAATAACTTACAATTATCACAGGGCCAATATGATTACAGGGCTTAAGCTAATGAGGAGGAGGGTGGAGATGCAGCAGGAGAGGAGAGGGGTGATGGAGGGTGAGCGGAGGTAATTCAACGCCTCTGTTTGAGACGCCACTGAGGGAACAATCAGTGCTAAACTGTTTATTCAACCATTAGAGCTCCAGCATGGAGCCCCGGCAGGTGAGGCGCTGATTTTGAGATCAGAAGTTTGCAGCTGTGTTGGAGGGAAACAACAGCTGCGCAGTCTGATTAGCTCTGTTTTGTCTTGTTTGTGCATTTACTGCTAGCTACGGCACACCCTAAGGTGCAAAACAAAAACAGCGGCGAAAAGATTAAAAGAAAACATGGGAAACATTTGACATGAAATTATTTGCAAACCATTTAGAACCTGAAAATAGTTTTGCATATTTACGTGTCTCCAAATGATTTGTGGAAAATACGCCAATTTGTGGAGGTTTTCGTGGAACATATATATTCTTCAGCTGAAACGACGCTAACTGGCTGCAGAAAATCCAGAAATGCCATTTGAATGCATGTTCAAATATATTTGGTGATTTAAATTTTAGCTATTTGCACGCGGCTGTGGTCCCTCGCCACATAAATACCAGCTGGTCTCCTCAACATTTGCTGTCAAATGGTTAAAAATATCAGAAACATCCAGAGTATGTGGATATGTATGTGTATGTGTGACCTATGTGGTTCTGGTGCTTCTCTGGTGTAGCAAAGACCGACAGGAGCTCAACTGGCATCAATTTTTCTTTAATTCTCCATCTGCATTTCACATAATGGGCTCCGAGGTGAGGTCAGAGGTCATAATATTACTGCGTGGGAAATTCCCGCCAGTTTCCTTAAACACGATATAATAGCAGGACTAGCTTGACTTAAACATATTTCAATAATAAAATGAAAAACATAAACACATTTTTATAAAATGCATAAATAATATTTCCTTTAGAATCTGACCTCAACAGGATCCTCATACCTCTGAGGAATACCCATAATACCTCGCTCATTCTCAGATGAATGCAGTACAACTTTTTACCAGCAGATGGTGCATTTTAGCAGAATTTAACCTGAACCATTTTAACTGAAATGGAGAACACCTGCAGCTGCTGTCAGTAGTTCATATGGGATTCTTCAAGGACCACGAGGCTCATAGTGGAGAACCGAGTAGTTCTCGTGTATTAATCATTAATGTTTCTATGACGTTGCGTTATCTAACCAAATATGCAAATGCAAAGTTAAAGGCCAAACCCTAAGTTATACTGAGAGCTCTAGAAAACTACAGGAGCATTTCATATCAGTCAATATCAAAATTAATTAGGTTTTTTTGTTGTTGTTTTAAACATCTGAAATACTTCCAAACTGTCTGTTTTATCCACAGCTTTCATTTTTATTTTTAACGCAGTCGTGAGGCAGAATGGCAGAACTTTAAACTCAGCAGGTTGTCGCTAGGTAACCACAGAATGAGTGGGTTGCTAGGTAACCGAGTGAGTTAGTCGATTCCACCACCAACCTAGCTTGGAGGCTGAGCTAAAGTTTTTCCTTTCCCTTCATCTCCCAGAATGCAGTGCGGCTCTGGATCGGAGTTCAGTGAAAGTATTGAATATTCTATAACACCCATTATCTATTGATGTTGTCAATATTGTTACTGATTTATTGCCCAGCCGTAGGATCAATAGAGAAAAAAAAATAAAAATGGTGTACGGACCTCAGTATGAAAAAATTCTGTGTGCCTGACTTAACTCTGACAGAAATGTGGAAAAAATTAAAACACAATAGAAACAAGACATAAAATGAAGCAAAAGCAAAATCATTATTACATCTTCTTATAAAACCTGCATTATTCTATCCATGTATTTGCTATATCTTCTTCTTGGTGAAATAGTATTCTGATTACAGCATCATAGTGATATTGCACAAGTCCAGCAGTAAATAATGTATAAACTCCAACACATATATTTTTGACCTGCATAAAAAATCATACTCTGCTACCCTATAAACTCGAATTTATAGCATCATCGGTCATGTCATACAACACATTAAAACAACACAAAAAAACTATTATACACCATTAAAATGTGTTTGTCTCTCCCTTATCTCCGCCCAGGAGATGCAGCGGGGGTAACTCATCTCAGCACAAGTCCGATAATAACTATTCCAGTCTTGTCAGGAAGTAATCTTCCTACAGAGCCAAGGCCGATAAATTAAGATAAATCTTCTTTTGATATCCGCAGCAGCCATCATTAAGCCGTCTGCATGCTTTAGAGGAAACGCTCTTCATATTTTCACTGAGCTGAAGTGACGCGTGCTTGAAGGGATTTCGGTCTGCAGGGTACACCTGGGTGTTGGTGTGCTAAACTTCATTATCTGTCCATTTCAGAGATTCTTGGATATATTTAGATTAACAAAACAGCCACGGATTCACCTACCAGCTATTTGATTTGCAACATTATCCCAGAGATAAACAGTGAAGCAAGGGCATCATTAATCATTAATCATCATTGTTGTTGCAGCAAAATTTACTTCCCTCTTATGTTATTAATATTACTACATCCTTTATTGATTCAGGTAAAAGTCTCATTGAGAATAAAATCTATTTTTCAAGTGAAGCGTGACCTGAATCGGTCTGCATAATCAGAGAAGCTTTTCGAGATGAAACTGAGTCGTGGGTTGGATTCTTGGGGGTTGAAACGATCAAAGTTGGACCATTAAAGTTGGATATGGGTCACATTCGCCTGCTGTGTGAATGTTGCCTCAGTCAGATCTCAAATCTTTAGAGCTAAAGTCTAAGTCTGAACTCTTAGTTTTTACAGATTCTTTTGTTAAAGACCTGAAAGGGGAGAATAAAACTATCTTTAAGGCTTTATTCAGTAGCACCACCCACACTGAAGTTAGTTGATGGTAGTTCAGCCTGGGGAGGCAAACTTAAGGAATATATGAAAAACACACTGGACTCGTATTCCTCACCTGATGTTACTTCTGGCAGAAATGAAGAAAACGACTACAGGAAGCAGTAAGACGATAAAGTTTTTAATATTGCGTTAACCTTTCTCACGTTTTAATTGCAATTATTATTTATTGGAAATTCCATAATTGTGACATCAACATTTTCTGTTATTGTCTTGTACATTCCACTATTGGCTTTTTATTTATATGTTTTTAATACTTTAAGAGCCACTATTTGTGATGCTGCTCTTCCACATGAATTTCCAATTTGTGAGACAATAAAGCTGATTTCTATTTCTATTTTTCTCGTAAGGGTTTGACCTCTCATTATTGAAAATTAGACACTAAAATGTGCAATTAGTTTGGCTTTGAAACCTTCTATACAACAAAAATACAAACTGCTGTAAGTTATAGACTGGTAGATTTTTTTCCTCAACACAAGACTCCACTCAATCTTCTTGCCTTTGACACATACAACATTACAGTATTTATCAGTGGTGTGTATAATTCAGAAATTTGTCCAGCTGCAGTTCCAGTCCAACGCCAGCCCAGAGGTGACAAACTGACACATAAACCAGGCAGGCTGCTTTCTGTTGGAGAAATGGATTACTAATGGATCAGACGGAGACACAAAGCGAGGGAAATCACCAGGGAGGTCCCTGCCTCGTCTTTGAAGGAAGAGCGCTCCAACTTCGCCCCTGAGGGAGAAAACCCCGCCGGGGATATGGCTTCCATCCTCCAGCAAACAGCGAAGCTTGTGGTGTAACTGCACCCCAGCAAGCCGAGGCGCCGCCTGAGCCGAAGGCAGCCATTAACCTCCCGTCTGCACTTTAGTTCCCTTCACATCACAAGCAAAGAAGATGCGATGCCCGCGAGGCCAAGCACGCTCAAAATCTATACAAACAAAGAAAAGCAACTAAGTGAAGGTGTGAAAGTTTCGTACGTGTCCCAGAGTCCCTGCGTGTTTCCTGCTGTGCGTCTTCGTAAATTGTGCCGACACAAGCCAAACGGTTATCACCAGGGAGCATCGGCAGCGCAGCAATCTCGCTCTTACAGGCCCACGCTCCACAAAGCTCATTTACAAATCCTTGTCCCCCTGATGGCCCTGGAATCACACCAACAACACGCTATGACCAGTTAATAACCGTCTCATTACAGAGTCCCCAAGGGAGAGGACTTAAATATGAAATTATGACTCTGATTTGACATGTTGCAGCATCTCAGAACATATGGATGCAGTTACATCTGTAGATGGGTTCACTGATATTGTCCGTTTAAGAGTGAACCACATGTGAAGCTTTATTTCTCAGCCTTTTAGTCAGGGTTTATTGTATGATTTTCAAGCTGCGGTTCTTCCTGCCAACTCTCCTTGGTGGGACATTCAAGGACACTTCATATTGCAAAGTTGGCAGCTAACAAGCAGCCAGTTTTGTTCTCTGTTATCAGAAAATGTAACTCTGAAGCCAAACATCAGGAAGCCAAATACCAGGGGGATGACTCTGCTTTAGGAATGAGAACGCTCAGATTTTTCCATCTGAATGAAACATGAGAAAAAAAAATGTTTTGTTTTCAAACGTTGCTCAAACAGAAGTGAAGAAATTTCAACCCCCGAATGTTTCTGTGCATCTGGCGAACCCTTTGACTTGATTCAGGTTTATGTTCTGGATCACAATCCTACAAAAGACATTTTCAGGGTTATGGCAGAGGTCAAATGTTAATTAATAACATTGTGAAATAATGAAGCTGTGCAGAAATGCTGACAAATCATTTTCTGCAAGTCCACATCCCAAGTATTGGAGTCAGTATTCAAAATTTAAATCGCTTTACAGTTTTAATGTCCATCATGACTCTTCTGCTGTATGGTTTGCCTATAAAGCTGAGTGATGATATATAAGGAAGTGATGTGCAATTACACAAGCGTACATCTTTGAAAAGCAGAAGTGGAGCCTCCAACACAATCAACAATAAAGCAGTGAGTGATTCCTAGATGGAAAGTCAACAGCAAAACACTTGTCTTTTCCAGCAGCCATTGTACAGTGGTAAGAAAAACTGGTCAAATGTACTGGAGCTCAGTTCCAGTACATTTGGAGCAGAAGATTTTTTTAAGTGGCTCCTTTTCCAGACACCAAAAAGACATTAACTTATTGCCCAAAAACAGCAGGGTGTTTTCTTTTAGGTGCTGGGGCTGTTTTTAGAAACACAAACGGAAGTACAAAAACGTGCAAAATGCGTAGAAGAAATGCCGTATTTATGCCCTCGGGACATGAATATAGAAGAAAAACTTTGCAAATCTGTATTGCAAAAATGTTGAACTTATTCGTTGTGTTTAAGTTTTTCATTTTTAAAACCTCCGCCACATTTCTGTGTTCAAACAAACTGCATCCAAGAGCACTTTCTGGAAAACAAACTCAATCCACCACCCTTCACCAATCCATCAAATTATCTTCTGTTCTGCTTGTTTATGTGAAATTGTGTGTTTTTATTTTTCTTTTCTCCTCATCTTTCCCCTGAGGCAGCTTTGCTCCGAGCACGCACAAGAAAGCAATATTCTCAGACGAAAATAAAAACCAACATTTCTTCTTTTTTTCTTATTTCCTTCAGTTCATATCTGAGACCAATTCTTCACGCACCTTTGCAGGGAAGAGCTCTGACGGCGAGCGGCGACACGACCTCGCTGCGTAATGTGATGGCAGTGTGGAGCGAATAAAAGAGCCGAGGTCGTTTGTTACGGGCCGTGAGTCACAATGGCCGTCCTTGCTGTCTGCATCCACTGTGTGTGTGTGTGTTGAGACAGGTGTTGGTTACACTCAGAACAGATGTTCACGTGTCTGCGAGAAGCAGAAAGGTCGTCAGAAAGGTGGCGTATTAATAGCTGTTGAAAAGCAGTGAACATCCACAGAGATGAAACATGAGGGGGAAAAATTAATGTCTGATGAGAGGCCACAGGAGATCTTGATCTATGACTCAAACAAATGTGGGGATAATGCGTCGACGCTGTGTGCTGCTACGGGAGGGAGGCAGTAAGGAGGCCTGTGATGAAGCAGTGCTGTTGCCTCTGTGCTCTCAATTCATCATTGTAAGCAGGACACCCACACTGCTGATAAAACTGATGGCAACAACACAGGATTTAGCATGTGGAGCAGAGGAAAACTCAATTTGGATGCTTTCTACTCTGACCTGGCTGGTCAAATATTCTCTCATTAATGACATAATATCCCTCATTTGTGAAGCAGACATCCATCAAACATCATAATTACCTTCCACTGGTAAATCATCTCCATCCTGTCATTTTAAAGGATGCATGTGAGCTGCAACTACAACATTCTCAAAGACTTTGGGAATTCATTACAGAATTCATTTCAGGCTTTTGTTTTTACGTCCTTTATGTTCTTTTGTTTATATTGTGGCGCTTTTGTAAGTTGTAATTGTGCTTTCAATTTGCTGAAGTGATTTGCACCTCAGGGCCACCGTACATATATCTATGTGAACGAATAATAATTAAAGTTTCACACAAGCTTCCTGATTATTGTTCTGACATGCTCAATTCAACATTTAGAGACTTTAGGCTCCTTAAATAAAACAAGTTTAATGGAAACCAGAAGCCATCATTAGACAAAAGCAATTCCATTTTTTATCTGACCAGGATTTACAAAAGTTTTTAATAATCTTTTGGCACTATGAGTGTTGATCAAACTTCAAGTCTTAATCATGCACATCTGTGGTTTCCCCACGAATAAGAGGAAGGCTACTAAAAATAAATGGTTTCACTTAACACAAATTATCCAGCCGATTTTTTCTTTGGTGTTACAAATTAACAGATTTGACAAGGTATTAAAAAGGTAAGAGCACTAAGCGGTAATCAGATGCTTAATTAGACAGTAATTATTCACTGGTGTCTGTAAAGTTTGTTTGTTTTCCAGCTAATTATTTAAACAGGCATAAACCAGTTGCAGTAACAGAAAAGTCAGGGTGTGATTTCATGTGAAGTTATGGCCAAAACTTCCTCTTTTATCAAAAGCACGTTTAATGCCTCACTCTAGTTTTACAACAATAGAACTGAAAGGGTAAAGGACAGGAGGCCAAAACCCAAACAATCCACTTTCATGCTTGGCAAACCTTGTCAGGACGGATTTCTCGTGTTGAATTAAAGGCTGTTTGGAGGAACCTGTATGATGCCACTCTCAATCAGTGCATCTGCTGCTACATTCAGTGTTTTTTTAAAACTACCGACCATTCACAGCTATGGGAGAATTTTTCTGGATGCTACAGATTGTAGCAACCTGCGTCGCCCTCTGGATGTAGGGAGGATCAACAGCTTTCCGTATTACACTGAACATCCACCAGGGGTGCGCTATTGATCACTAACAGGCAACTGATCTTAGGAAGGAGTTTGTTCACCCAAACAAAGAAAATGGATCCACAGAACCAAACATGTTACAACTTATATCTATCTATCTATTTATAGTAACCACACCTATTAGAAGGAAACAAAACACGCCTAGAACAACGCTTTCATTCTATTGGCTGAGAGGTTGCCAAGCGACGGTGCTTTTCTGTTCCAAGCGCGAGCAGAGAGGTTAACTCTGAGTAGAGACAAGTTTTGAGTGCGAGGCGAAAGGTTTGAGAAACACTGAATATTTCAGAGAGAGCAGATGTTTTGAGTACAAACATTAAAGGTTCTGAGAAGACAGACATGAAGTTCTGCTTTCAGACTGAAAATGTGTTTTCTCAATAAATGGCAGAAGAATTCACCCATTTTCATGGACATTGTTCTATAACTTATATAACGCCTTTGGCAGGCTTCAACTTTGTGCTTTCTTCTTTCATAAACTTGATCTAAACCAGTATGAACACTGGATTACCTACATATTTTCACTTTTTACTTCCTTTCCTGAAGCATCTGTCTCGAACAGATGAAGAAAATAAGAGCTTCAGGTGCAGAACGAGGTGAGTCGCAGCAGTCCAGCATAACAAGAGCCGAACAAAGACATTCTGGTCAATGCGACTCATTTCAGCTTGGAATACGCAGCCACGACCCGAGCCTGTGTCTCGGACAAAAGCCGAGCTCGCAGATGTAATGTCACGCTTCAGTTGGCCGGCGCCATTGAACAGAACAACGGGTCGGCAAAGGTGAGTGATGAGGAGAGGTGGGGAAGAAAAAAGGAAATAGATCAGAGGAAGGAAGGACGGTGTGTGGTGATGATCAGGATTCCTGGTTCTATTCAGGGGCTCGGCACGGGTCAATGGAAAAGGAAGAGGGGAGCAATTCTAGTCTGTGAGGCAGTCGTAAAACAAACAGGGACAAAGCAGGATCTTGTTAACAAACACTGCATGTGAAGCTGCTGCTTTTAGAAAAGACCGAAATTCATCTGAACAACAACAGAAATATGGGATCAACACTTTTGCAACTACAGAGTGAAATATAACACCAGGTTCATCCGTTATGGGAGCAAAATCAATGACTCCACACATCATTAAAAACCTGGTGATTTCCCTTACAGAAAAATCCTGTGAAATGTTCACATTTTCCACATGTGACTAAGTATGCTGTTGATACGTTTCCTGTTCCATTCAACGCATCATCACATAAAATATGTGAAACATAATTTATTTCTACCTTGAAACAAGACTCTATTCACTTTACGCCATTTTCTGCGAATGTGGCGTCACGCGTGTAAAAAATAAATCACACAGGAAATGTGAAGTATGTAAATCACACAATTCACACTGTTATTTCATTACTTTTGGGATAATGTGAAGCGAAAAAAAGGAAACTTCACATGTTTATGTCATAAAAGCACACATACCACTGCAGTGGACACAGTACACTGCCAACTACTGGTCATCCACTGCAAGTGCAAGAACATTTTTGTTTAATCTAATATGGTACACACAAATTTTATCTGATTTTTATTTAATATCACATGGTAACATGAAAGTATTTTGCTTTCTATAAGTTTCACCCGGGAATCCCTTTTTGATGCAATTCACAAGAGTAAATTATATTGGATTGTTGCCTGGGAAGAACATGAGCGGAAGTGTTTTACATGTGGAACGTTACTCCAAAAGTATCTCACGTTATTTCAACAACAAAAGTGAAAGAGCTTCTAAAAATGTTGCTGAAGATGTAAGATAGTGTCATTGTACCGACGTGGGCTAAAATGCCACACAGCAATGAAGAAACTATTACTCCACAAAAACTATAAAAGCAATTTATAATTATAACTGACCTAAAACAAGAAGTTGGGTTAGAAAGCAAGAGAATTTTTTTTCTTTTCATTTGGTGAAAATCACAGTTTTTCATGTGATTTTATTTCCAGTTCTGTTTGAATTTCTTGTGTCTTTTCTGTTTGTTTTCTAATAACTAATAATAAACCTAACGGTCCAATCTGTTTTATGCCACTTGTTTTTAGAAGAAAAGAAAAAGGTGAAAAGTTCAATACAATAAGTATGATGTAAAGAAAGAAAATCAAATTGGTTAAATCAGACTAAAATAAATAAAACACTGCCTGAATATTTAGATAATATGAATTATAACTCCATTTCTCCTCCTTGGCTATTTTCCAGCCTTCTACAATGACAGTTAAAACGCGACATGTCAACATTTTGTTCACTTGCATCATTATTACAGCTGAATGCGAGCCTCACATTTTAGCCCCAGCATTTCATTCTCCCAGCCCACCTCTTAGCCGAAAGGTAAAACTGCATCAAAGATAAACGCACTACTCCCTCCCAAAGATTTCAGTAATTGGTACCGTTAAAAGCCACAGAGAACCAGGAGAATTATTAAAGTGGAAAAGCAAAGTTTGAAAGAAACAACAAAAACAAAGCTGCAGAGAAATGCAGATTTTCTGTTGCACATTTATGCAGGGATGCTGACAGATTCTTCTGGGCCCGGGGCAGAATAGTCTTAGATGGGCCCCTCGACCATGGTGTTCTGTAACTAGCATAAAATGATGTTCATATTTATTATTTTAAGTCATGATTAATCTTAAGTAATAAATAAGGTGAATTAAATATAACAGGAAATTTTTATGACATAAAGCAAATAAATGCTCTAATTTTTTTTTAAATCCCAATTTACTATCCAATATTTCAGTTATACTTTAATTAAATTAAAATGAGCTTGATCACTTTCTTTCTGATGACAATTAGGAAGAACAGTAACAGAAAAGATTTTATGTGACCATCATGTGACAATATGCAAATCCAGTTCTGGGCACGATCTGCTCACCTAAATTAAGCGTTTATCTCCATCATATTTTTCCTTTATTCATCTCAAATCATTTGAGCCAAATGTTGATATCTGCAATAAAATGGCAAGTCTGGATCTGAGTGGTCATGTTGCAGGAAGATCTCTGGCCTAATGAGAACTCTGAGGTCTAAAAAAGCCTTTATCTGAAAACATGGTTGCCTGTTCTAATTAGAGAGCTGAGAATAATCTCTGCTCTCTCAAATAAAAGAAACTATCAAACTTCAGTCTGTGACCTCCCACTCTTCTTTAACACCCTGCAGATCAGCACAGAGTCACAGCAAAACCAAGGCTGCCTTAGTTGGAAATGAATGATGAAATCTTGAAATTAGCTTTTTGCCTAATTAAAAAGATTTTTAAATAAAACCATATTCACATATTTCATTCATGTAAGCTTGTAATATTAAATTAAAATAAAATTAAGTTCTAAAACAAATAAAAACTGAATTTTCATTCTAAACTCAATGGAATACCCTTAAAAGACAAGATATTTAATGTATAAGAAATATATTACATTTTTGCAAATATTCCCTCAGGGACAATAGACTGGAAAAGCATGTGTTACAACATGTCACAATAAACAATATACCAATTATTCGCACAAATTAAAACAAGGAAGAAGTTGTTAAAATGGCGGGTCCAAAAAACATCAATTATCAAGACCTGGTTTGGGTTCAACCAGCCATGTTGTCAGTGTGACGCTCAGGAGGAGTGCAGCAGATGTCACAGTCAGACAGCAGGGAAGCGAGGGGTAAAAACGGACTGGGATCGGTGCAACCAGGCCAGGACTCACACAAGGTAAAGCTTGCTGAGTCCAATGGACCCCGTTGCTAATCCTCCCGCTGTTTTACTGCGATGCTCAGGAAGAGCGCAGCAGATGTCACAGTCAGACAGCAGGGAAGCGTTGTGAGGTGGGATGGCGGACTTTCCAAAATCAGAAAAAGAACACCTCTGTAAGAGCACACAGTGCGACCCCTCAGAGTAAAAAACTTGTGTGGTTTAAATGACTCCATGTCTTAAGATCTTGGAAAGGTTGAACAATCAGACCAGGGGCAGAAAAATGTAACCTGGAAAGTGTGTGGAAGTTAGGAAATGCAAACAATTTGTTTTGCCACTGTAAAACGAAGCATATGCTTGGATACAGCAATGCAGCTGACTACAAATTCCAGTCACAACACCAGGAAGAAAAATCAGGATTTGACTGAGACGTCCATCAAATTGAACGTATTGATTTTTTATTTATTTATTTAACTTTCATTAAACCGGGCATTCACCAGTGAGATCATTAGGCTCCCTATCATTACCAGGTCTCTCTTAAAATGATATTTTTTTATGTTTGATACAACATCCCAGCTCCACTGGAACTGGGGTTTTGCTTGTGGATCTATTTCTGCAGGATGCAGGAGACGTTGCTTCCAGTAATGCACTTTGACTTGTGCAACATTATCTGAGCCTCTGCACTAAAACGCAGCTGTCAATGTGAATCTCATTTCCTGAAGCTGTAGTACGGGGAAGTGTACCTTTCTGGCTCTTTGCAGGATATGCAAGTGACTGTTAAATGGACAGGATTTACATCATCCAGAGTAAAAAGCCCTTTACAACCAGACTCGCCTTTATCTGTTGAGACACTTAAATACATAATGACTGCAGATTACTGTGCAAGTTATTGCCTTTCCTCCATTACAAGTCAAACCCAAGCATACCAAAGCATTGAATGAGCTTGTAATTGAAGCTGTATTCAGTTCTTGTTTATCATAGGATCCAATCTTGAAAAGTTACAGCAATTCAGACAGATTGTGCGATTTACTCCTCTCACTGCAGACTGAACCAACAATTTTAGTGACTTTCTGCTGCTGACATACCCCTCAGTGTGAAGTTGGGTCAGCTTGAGCTTGAACTGAACAAATCTATCATAGATTTCTGCATTTCCATTGATTTAGTCAGACTTACTGTGAACAAAGAATGAGACTAAGTGTTTTACTTTAGCTTCTTCAAGGTGGACTAAAGGTGTTTTCTCTCTTGACAGTCTGGTAGACTCGGTTTGATTGCAATATTTGTTTCACTTTCACACTGCACTGTGCTAAACAAACCAAACTCTTTGAAACACCTGTTCCCCTCCTCACCTGTGGGGGCGCTGTAGTAAGAGCTACTGAAGAAAACGACAAAGAAACAGAATGTAAACAAAACGGAAGAAAATGTAAACAAAACGGAAGTGCGGTGAGATTTTAGCAATTGTAGGATTTCTCTTTTGTGTTTGGTAAAAAAACCATTTCTTCCTCTTACGTGTTTGTCTAGGTTGCATTTACCCAGAATGCAATTAGCTAAAGTTCATTTCCTGCTTTTGGAGCACTTTGCATTCACATATGTATTCGAAATGAACCAGAGTTCACTTCAGCTGACCTGAGACCGGAGTTTGCCTTTTTGGTCTTCTTCTCCTGACGTTACAGGACAGGAAACCTTTAGTTTGTTTGCTGTTCACATTGCATACAAGCCACACATATATGTGGAGATGTGAACGACCACGCAAAATAAAAAAGTCAAAGTCAATCCAATTAAAAGTAAATCTAATTACAAGAAGCAAACTTCCAGTTTTATGAGTATTTTTTGTCTTCAAGATAAACTCGGCTGATGAAAACTGAAAAACATCACAATATTGACTAAAACTTTTATAAAATAAAATAACTGCATAGAGAGAAATGTTGCTTTTGTCATTAATTATAGCCTTTTGAAACCAAACCTCCATCACCAGTTAACCCAACAGTCATGTTGGGTTGTGGGAGGAAACTGGAGTACCCAGAGAGAACCCATGCATGAACATGCAAACTGCATGCAGGACTCAAACCCAGAAGCATGTCACAGAATTAGATGCTTCCATTTCTAGATTTTTTTCTTGCTTTATTTTGAGTAACTGCAGGCAAAGCTTTCTACTAATGTATCATTAGGATGAGATAGTGAGTTGTAACAGCAGCCGTAACAAATAGTCCTTTTCCCCTGCACAAAAATCCATGAAGGGAGGATCAATAACAGCTCGAGTGCTGATATGATCATACATATTCCCATCATCGTTTGGTTGAGTTTAGTTGAATATACCAGGTCACTGCTGTATCAAAGTGCTGGGTCATGTCTTCCTTTATCTCCTGAACATTTTATCTTTCATTACAATTACGCGCAGCCGAATTATCTGCTCCAGTTTTGATCAGGAGCCTCCCTCTGCTGGCCCCTTTCGCCTTAAAGGCGAAAATCGTTCTGTGTCCGGCCTCTTCCCGCCTCCCTTTTCCCCTGTCTCGGCTCTTTCCTTTCATCATCCCTCATCCTCTGTATCATTGATTTAACCTCACTTTGTATGACTGGCCTCGAGTCCCAGCAGACCCTCCTTTCAGGACGATATATGATTCAACCCTCGACTTTAAGAGGGGCTCACCGTGCGGCAGGAAAAGGACAGCCTCTAGTGGCGCACCAGGAGCACTTCAACTGATTTGGGTTTGTCTTGGAGACATCGACACGCTGGAACGCACATAAGGTTTTCTGAGCAATTTCATAGATATTAAAGACAAGCATCTGTCAAGGGAAGCTATAAAAGCAGAATCGTTCTGTTTACTAAGCTCCATATGCTCGGCTCGCCTGCAGCATGCTGTAATTTACGTCAAATCGAATCAATCCGAGCTGAACATCCGTTCTGACATTAAAAACACATCAATATGCATGTTGACCACATCTGCAGACAGGCTGATGCACACCTGAAGCAGATGGGATGCTGAATGAGCCGCCCCCAAAGCAAACACCACCGAACCTTTTCAAGATGCCTTTTCACACAAACCTGTTTTATTTTTGAGCTTTAAAGTTTGACTTGTTCCTGTTTTTTTCCAGGTTCAGTCGTTAATAATAACTAAATAGGCACTCTGGATTTCTGACCCACAAAAGGGAGGATGTGCAGCTCTTAAGGCCTCCGCTTGCATAATGTGGCGACGCGTGACGGATAAGGGGAGCGGAGAGGAGTTTTGCCTAAAAACATGAAGAAAAAGCAGACTTCAATTGGTCCCCCACCTCCCCTTCCTGTTGCCTGCCTCTCCTCGCGGTGAAAATGGCTCGTGAAGAGGCCGGATATGAATTCATTTTACGCTGAGATGAAGTTATTAATGCCCGCCATCTGTTATCGTCAGCTAGCTGCCAGACTGGAAGCGCCAACGCAGAGAGGACTAGCAGCACCAGTTGGGAGAGTCGCAGACGTCAGTGAGACACATGACGCCACCTTGTTATTGATGAATGGCCTGTTTTCAGAAATATCTACAGTCTGGAGTGCATCCACTGAGCCCCAGCTCTTCTGTTTATGACAAAGCAGGCAGGCAGAGGAGCAGAGAGCTTTAATAGAGGCTATTATTCCTATTTTGTAACTTGTAACAAGGAGCTAATTAAGTTCCGTCATTGTTTTGTTTGAATGTTATTGATTTATGTTGTCTCCTGTTGGTGATTTAAACTGAAATGTATGACTATATATGACATTGTAGACCAAAGTGTGGCCTGAGGGCTGTTTTCGGCCTTTTGGAGTAAATATGTGGGTCCAGTATGCAGTTCAAATAAAACTGATGCTTTTAGAATAATATTTTCAGTGAGGAATGTATCAGTTTATTTATTTATAGGACTTCTGCATCCTTGGTGCACAAGACAACGTTCTCACAGGTCCTTCCTCCCAGCAGCTGTGAAACTATCAGAGATTTTTAAAGACCCTTTTTGTGTCCGCCATTTTGACTGATGGCATCAAAATCATAATACTCAGTTTAGCAAATGAATACATGTAACTTTTTCTCTGCAGTGACAGATATATTAAATTCAATTACTATGTTTAAACTATGACCTATGATCACAATCTCACAACTTCCTCATTGAGCTGAATTGTGGGTAATCAAATGTCACAAAGGGGGGGTGAGGGTTGCTGCAGCTTGTCAATTAGTTTTGGACATTTGTCCTTGGAGAGGAGACTGGAGGACAAAGCTGTACTCTGCTGCCACACAGGAAACTGGAACTACAAGCATCACTTCTGCCAAAGTTTTGAAATCAGGGCACATTTCTACAAGATTTACTTTTGTTTTTTAAGGGCAGAATTACAGTGGCTCTGAAATACAAACCTCTTCAGTGAATCATTAGAAATGAACAACAAAATTTAAACACAACTAGAAATTATAAAAACTTTGTAATTGTGCCTCGTTAATGTGTCTTTGAATATGTTGTTTTTCAATTTCCAGTTGTGTTTTGTGATTTGTTGTAGTAAAAAATGTAATTATTTTTAGTTACCCTCCTCTGGTGTCCCTTTCTTTTAATCAGAATGTATTACTTAATAACTATACAGTATCATTCATCTTGTTATAAATTTGTCCTTACTGCACAATCTTAATTTTATATTAAATTTTTTTTTTTAAAATCATGTTAGGCATCACCTGATTGGCCATTATTACATTATTGCCTCTGCAGTCTATTTTCTGCTGCATCACTGTTGGCTTAGCTGCACCCCCCACTATGTGCACCTGATTGAGACCGCCAAAGCTTTTTTTAGATAAATAAACCATAGCACCACTTCGTCACGCCGCTGGCTGCATAATTCATCATATGGGGGGAAACGGAGCATGTGCCTGTGTGTCATGTTTGTTCATCATGAAGTGTTTGGGGAAATGTGGATGAGGGAGGAATTAGCTAGATGAGAGATCCGGAGCTGGAAGCCAGAAAGCCTCCGAACAACAATGATGGTGAGACGTTGTCAGCGACGGACAGGTGAGATTTTCTAAGCGAGTCCAAGTCGTACATTTTTCATCCTTCCTCTTTTGTTTCTCCTGGAGGAATCTGACAGGATTTTATCAACACTAACTCACATCAGATGTGCAACATTTCCAGATGTCACGTCGAATCAAGAGCGCAGGCTGACGACTCTATCCTCCCAGCGCCGTTATTGATTGCTCAGAGAATCTACTAATTAACACAAAACAAGGCAAATTCTGTTTCTGTAATCAGATAGAATTAGACGAGCAGCAGCAGCAGCTCATTACGCTGAACTAATTAGGACCAGTTCATTGGGACCAGGATACAAAGAGTAAATACTTTTGTTTGCAGGCAAACACAACGGCTGGTTAAAGTATCTTAATAGCATCAAATTCTGTAAGGGCACAACAGATGCTTGGCATGTGACCAGAACCGGCTGGTTTTCAGCTTATCAGGCTTAATACATGTCCAGATTTCTGCTTTTCTGCTGCAGAAACAGCAAAAAAAACCTGTTTATTTCAGCAGTTTGAGCCTAAAGCTGTGTGATTTTAAAATTCTGAAGCTCTCAAAGGGCAATTCTGCAATAAATCCACAAATAAACTATTTTTATTGCACCCATTACTATATAGAATGGTGTTACGCAAAGACGTAAACTTACATACAGACCAAAGAAAAAGTATTTTTCACCTCATAGGTTTCAACTGTTTAACCTTTTTTGTCACAACTAAATGTTTCAGATTAAACTAATTTTAACATTAACCAGAAAACTTTTATTAAGAGGAAAAAATCTATCCAAATCCACCTAAATCCACATTAAGTGGAAAAATACATCCTTCGTCTTCATTGTTTAATTATAAATCAAGTTAATTTAACCACATGAGAAAAAAAGTCATTACCTGATGAAACTAAAACTGAAATGTTTGGCCGAGTTTAAGATGCACAATACGAGGAAAACACGCGATAAGCTGCAACATTTCTTACAAAAAATAAATGTTTGGATAGTTTATGCCTTACTGCTGTGGATTTATAGTGAGAAAAAGCCGGGAAAAATGAAAAACAAATAAAACTTGTGAGAAAATGTTAGAAAAAAAAGGAGTAAATTTAAATTGAAAACTGAAATTTTGAGATTGACTAAAATATTTAGCAATTTCTGAGACCAAACACACTAAAATTTTGAGACTAATCAAATTTTCTAGAAAAAAAACGTGAAATTTTTGGAAGCTTCAAAAGTCGAAAATTCAACTTTTGAAACTCTAAAATTTTCTTGTTCTTTTCTAGAAGATTTCTGACATTTTCCGCAGAAATTTAGTCCCTTGTTTTATCTACTACAAATACATAATTGTAGGTTTTAATTGTACAATTTAAAATTCTGGTTGCTGAGAAAATGTATGTTTTCATAAACCACCAAGTTGTAAGGACAGTTGCTCCAGGTTGCAGTGAATGGAGACTTTCTCCTCCATATCTGGTTTCTACTGATTCTTTCCAACTGTGCTGAAAATGATAAGAACAGGTTTACAAAACGAGCCTCACTGATCCTGACTCTGCTGTTTGCATTTGCTCAAACGTTTGAAGCTCTTTGTCGCCGATTCTGAACTGGTGCCGAGGACATCAGTTCAAGGAGACAGCTGTCTCTATGGATGTTCCTGACAGCAATGTTAATCTTCTTGTTTGCAGAAAAAAGAAAGACGTATCGCTTTAGCGGCAACGCGCCTGTCTATTCTGTTCAGCAGCATTTTATTCAACAGATCAGATGGAGAACGATGGGAACAAATTGTCGCCCGTCTCCGTTTCCGACTTCCAGCTCGGAGAAAGACGCTGCACTCAGCCTGAATGTGAAACCTGCTCGATTTATTAGCAGCCAGCCAGATCCCTCCCAACATCTGAATCACCTTCAGGAGCCACAGAGAGGTTCTGCATGCAGGTTTCATTTGGTCCCACAGGCTGAATCCTTCAGCAATGAACTGGAAAAACATTCTGCTGTGAAGCAATATCTGGGCTGAAACCGATTCTCATGACTCATTTATGACATAACATTCAAGAAAATAAACCCACTATCTGCTGACTCGGTTAAAAAATGGCTGAAAAACCCATAAAAGAAACTTAATATGAAGTGTTTTGTTTCACGCGCCGCCATGTTTATTATTTTTCAGATATTGTGTTGCTTATTAACTTGTCCAGCTCATAATTCAAACCCCAAAATAAGAAAAAAACCAACATTTGCTCTGTTTGTGTGAGACGAGTTTTACAAAACTGAAACATTTTTATGAATTGAAATTAAAAACATGTAATTAATATGCTATGCTGGTCTGCAAAATGGCGCCAATCAATACATACCTAGTCACAATCAATACTGTAGTTCATTTTTAGGTGCTGAATTAAAAAATGTTAACGTATTTTCAATCTAAAATAAAACAACTTCTAACTACTAAAAACTAAAAAACTAGAGAATATTTATTTAAATAATAACTCAGGAAAACTAAAATGAAAAACGCAAAACTATTATAACCCTTCTCAAAGTGAGAGTTTATCTTTATCTCCTCTTTTGATTTTCCTCCATTTAATTTTCTTAATGAAAAGACGCACACACAGAGAGAAAACTCGAAATGACAAATCCCATCTCCTCTTGCGTTCAACGTGTGATTCCGGCTCGTTATGCCCGACGGAGGAAACGGATCCGCTTCCTGTTCTGACGCCTCCGACGGAAATCACACCGCGGGGACCGGGAGAGAGTAAAGACCTCCGCGCGTCCTGCGCTCGATTTAAACGTCTCTCTAAAACCACCAGCTCCGCAATATGTTACCTTTAAATCAAAAGTTGGGAAATGAGAAGAAAAAAATAATAATTCATGGATTTCATGATGATAAATCCACATAAAGAGGTGTTTGATTAAAAATTAATGAGTTGTTCCACCAGCCTGGAATTACAATCAAAGCGGATTTCAGCCTGAGATCGCTATCAGACGTATCGGCAGACAGGGATTACGCCAACAAAGGATCAACAGAGGCGATAATGAGAGAGAAAAATTCCTCTGTCTGGTCTGTTCAATTCATCAAATGCCTCTAAGCAGCAACTTATTACCTGATCATAAATACAACCAACACACCTGATGTGATAACGATGTCATTCTCCACTAAAACTTCACATCTGTGATCAAAACGACTAAAAGCAGCAGCTGGTTTATCTGTGCAACAAAAAAAAACAATAATGCAGAAACGTCCTTGAAGATGAGCGGAGAATAAACCTCAGTTTACGACAAGAAATGATCAATAAACAGTCTTATGTTTATCTCTTGACATCTGATCCTTTTTAGGTTATTTTCTCAGCAAAAGCAGAAAAAACAGGCTGTGAAATTGTTTATTGACCGTTTGCAACTACGTCACTAAATCATTCATGGACGTAGGAAGTGAGGGACGGGAGAGTTGAACAGAGCGACTGAAATTATTTCCCAAACGTTCGAGTCGAGCTGATTCGTCGGTGAACGTAACACACCTGTTCAGGGCTCAGTAGTTGTAGGAGTTCTGATCCAAAAGAAGAAGAGAAAAAGAACTGCAACAAAATATTGATTTAGGATTGAAATATTTATCTGATTTTTGTTTCAGAGCTCTGCTGCTTTCATTTTGTTTTGTCTTTTAAAAACATGATTTCCTCCATTTCTGGCAGGAAAAACAAAATAAAATACAAGATAATATTGATTTAGGGATCAAATATTTATCGGATTTTTACTAACCTCGGAGAAGCTTCAGCGTTTTACATGTGAAAGTTTATGTGTTTATTGAAGAAACATGAACTTTCACTGTAATGCTTTTCAGCAAAAGTGAGGAACATTTCAGAGCTCTGTTGCTTTTATTCTCATTTTTTCCTTTTAAAAAAACATAAATTTCCCCCCATTTCTGGCAGAAAAATTACTTTTTTTGGACAATTACTCCCTCTGGTTTTGGATGCTGTGCAGCTGAAAAGATTTTTATACTTCGGGGCATTCGTTATAATCCGTAACCATAACAACAAGGCGGTTAACAACGGGGAGAAGCTGGTTAATAATATCACAAAAGCTCAAAATAAAAAGTGCAACATGCGGTCACTGGGAAACATTTTATGCATAAATGGTTCGTCATAAAATCGTTTCTATACAGACCGAAAAAAGCCAATTTGCTAAAAGAATAATGTTGTCAGAAAAAGTAATCGAGTCAAAACTGCATCCAAGATTTAAAAAAAAAACACTTTTCTACAAATTTTCTCCAGTCAAACTCCTTTTCTATCCAATTATTAATTGTTTAATCCAAAAATAATAAACAGTTCAGTTCTACACTCTGATGTTACGTTTTTCACATGTTGACGTTAAAAGTATTTTCCTTTTAGCTGTAAATGTGCTGTGTTGCATTTGGCATCTTTCAGTGAATTTCTGATATTGTTTTAAAAATGCTGACATGGTTAAAAGGAAGAAAATGCAGAATGTGCTAATTTTTTTTTATCTATTAATCATCAGAATGATTGGATAAAAAAAAAAGTTGCTGCTATTTTCTGCTTATACCTTCTGTTGCCACAAACCAAAACGCTGCTCTCTTCTGACATTAATCCTAAAAACATGCAAAGAAAAATAATTTTACATTTTATTTTAATTATCCTAAAACCTCACAGCAGGTTTTTACTGGCTTTCCTCTAAGGTTGGGTTCCCCAAATCGGATTTCTGTTTTATTTTCCACACTCCACTCCACTAGGTGGCAGTAATGCACATAAATACGTTGCTTGAAACCACCAGGAAGAAGAAACGCTCAGTTTTTGCAGAAGTAAACATGGATGCTAATGGTGGAGCTTATCTTAAAGTTGTTGTTTAACTGGAGCAATTTATTCCTCATTATCGTCGGCCATGTTTGTCGTTTTTGTTCCGCATATCAGGAACAAAATAATAGTGAAGTTATTTTAGTATCAATGATGTTTAGGTCAAATGAATGCAACCAGTGCTGTACAGACTCAGGTCACATTTAAAGAGATCAGATTTATGACCGATTATCCAAGTAGTCTGAATAAGATTTGAAAAAATGTGATCTGTGCTGTTCAGACTGTTGTGAAAAGATCCGATACGTTTCATAATTGGGTCGATTCAGGCTGCAGTGTGAACCAAGTCCAAATCTCGCCTCACAGAGCAGCGATGGATGTTTCAGCAAAACAATCCAGAACTTGAACCCGCTCTTCTGCTCCGTCTCGTTCTGAACTCTGTGACCTTTAAGCAGCTGATCAAAGACGATGAGAAACGATGTGCAGAATCCCTTTCGACCGACTCCACAGACGGGCTCTTTTCCCCAGTGGGCTGCGGTTCTCTTTCACGCAGCACGGTGGAAATGTCACCTGGGTGCAGCCTCATTAAGGCCTAAAAAGTGGGAAGAAGCTCAAGCTTTGACCCGGATTACAGACGTACGAATGCAAAGCTCACTGATTAAAGCCCCTCTAACAAACTCAGTACTGGATTTTAGCATCATGAATGCATCCTGTGATCAGCTCTGCACAAATAGGCATCTTCAAAAAAAAACGCTCTTTCTACTGCTGTACCACCCAGCTCCAAATCACACTTCTAAGCTGACCCGCATGGATTATACATCTCGGTTTGTATTGATCTCAGATCATGTTGAAGTTCTCTGCACCAACAAACACAAAGGCGAGACCGCCGGTCAATAAATCAACCTCATGTTAAATTCATGCACACCTCAACCAGTGTTTTACCGTCTGCACCTTTCACCGCGGCTTTGGAGCAAAGCATCTCTGGCCGCCGGCACCAGCAGCTCATGTTTGGGTTTCAGCATGAAACGTCTGAGAAATATTCAGGTCAAATCAAAAAGCTGAAATAGAAACGGATGGTGATGTTACGTTTACGTTTTCGAGATGAATCGATTCTCTGAAAACCAAATCTTATTTGCAAAATGTTCAGTTGATTTCTGAAGGCATAAAAACCGTTTTCATGTTTTAAAAAAAAACATTTTTAAATGTTAAACATTTGACAAGATTGGATTAGCGTAGAAGTTGTTTTGATCTTAATCTTTAAGAAAAGCATCTGTTGATATTCTTCTTTTTATAATTATATTAGACGTGTTTAAAAAAAATTTGTTTTTTTCCTCTCTTTTCTTAAATATCACTTAAACTTATTATTTAAAAAAAATCATGCTAGCAACATAGCATTTAGTTTTCAATGAAGAGAGGAAGTTAGGGCTGCGTTTGAGTACTTTGTTCAGTAAAATAATTTTTATTAATTATATTCAACCTAACTACAAATAAAATCCATCATAGATTAAGTCTAACATCATAGTTGCTGTTTTTCTAACTTCCTATGTTGGCTAGCTGTATTGCAGCACTACTGCTAGCTATGTTAGCCCTTTAAAGTGATTGACTAATAATATTTCAATGAAATATGCAAAGTAGTCAGATATCTGTAGCTCTTTGCCAGATTAAAAACCATCAACCATATGCTAAATGTTTCATCTTTTCATATCTTTTTAGCCACAAGATGAACACTTTGTGTTGCACTTTACATTTTCCATATTAAGATTTTAATTGCATCCTTTTTTGACCAGCCTGGCATCAGTAAAAATGTCACCAACATTGATTTTAAATGTGGATCCGCATCAGCTTTCTGAGCTGGCTAACCAATTTTAGGCAAGGGCCGCCCAAAATTGTTCTCAGGGCCGCAAATGGCCCTCGACCCGCAGTTTGGACACTCCTGTACTAAGCAGTGAGTTCATGAACAGAGTCACAATATGGAGAGAATGACAAAAACTAGGTTATTTAGTAATATTTTTTGTCATTATTGTACAAAATATAATCTGTAAAATAACTAAAATCATCCAGATGTTTATATTTATTGGACTGCATGTTGTTTTAAGGTGAAAGGTCATCGTGTCCCTGCTCGGTCCTCTGTAACCTTTTCAGTACCTTGGACAGCGCTAACTATTCTCTCCTGTTTTTAGAAAAACCGGAGCTCTGCAAAACACTCGTAAGAGCTAAAACATTTAATATTTGTTGTTTTTGGCTTTCAGGAAAATAAAAAAATAAATGAATAAACTAGGTCATCAGCAGATTAACCACCAGGCTGTTGGGATTTTTACCCCCATTCCTGAAGCAGACTCAGATTTACACGTTTATAATCATATGGTTTTACCTTTGGTGCGCCAATAAAAGGCTTTATGAAGCGACCAGGCATTGAGACGTAACTGACACGTCACACATTGACAAATAATCCCGCCAATTGACGCGATGAGGCGCCGCCGGTTTGACAACTTCACCTTTAAAAGTCACGTCTGCCAGACATATCGAGCCCTAAACCGGATTGAAACGTAAAGAAACGCGTTCAGGCTTCAAGCAGCAGGAGTTTCTTACGTCCTCGTCCTCGCGGCGGCGGCGGCGCTGCGGCTGGAGCCCGGCTCCCCGGCTCTCCGCCGGCCGGTCCCCCGGGTCCCCGGCCCGCTGCCCCAGCAGGCGGCTCGCCTCCGGGGGCTCCGGGAACGTTTTGTTGGTGTTGATCTGACCGCTGAATCTCTGGTACAGAGACGCCATGTCGGACAGTTCACAGCTCGAGCGGGAGGGGAGGAAGTTGGGGAAGTGGAGCTGCTGTAAAGATTCCGGGATTTTAAGGAGTCAAACACGAACCTCCACGCCTGCAAGAGACGCTGACTAACACTTTACAGTTAAATAAAATAAAATACGAGCGATGAGAAATTCAGCATAAGGAAATCCCGATGAGGAAATAAAAAGTGATCTCATCCCCGTCCTCCTCCTGCGCTGTGACCTCCAGGGACTGACGGCCGTCCGCCGGAACCACAGCAGGGACACAACCTTCACACTTTAGATTGGAGAGGTTTACACTCCGAACTTGTCATGACTGTGCACTTTGAGGAGTTAACACGTCTCCATTAGTTTCTTCTCATTTTTCGCTTCCATTTGGGTCAGTGGAGGAGCAGTTGGGAGAGCAACAGTGCCCCCTTGTGGCTGAAACGGCGAACTGCAGTGGGTTCTTCACAAAGGGAGCCACAAAACAAGGTCAGGAAGACAGAAAAATGATCATAATGTATTTTATATTGATTATATTTTATATTTTAAAGATGTTATCGTTGAGATCTGCGGCCAGGCTTTACATATTAACATTCAGAAAGAGGAAGAAATGAAGCTGCTATTTATGTCTGCTGTGAGGAATTGATTTGTGAAGTCATGCATCCATCAGTCAAAATAAATCTTCCAGTTTCTTGATCAGTCCATCCATCCAAACCAAGTCACATCCATCAAAAGGCCCCATTTAAACAATTTGTTTTGTTTCAGTTAATATTCAGATATTTATGTAAAATCTCAGTTTATTCAACATTTGGTAAATAAAGTAATTAATAGCTAAAAGAAAAGTTCAAGAAATTATAAGGAAAGTGTTACCTACTTGTGAAACTTCTGCAGAAAAAATAAATAAGAAAAATACTGTAAAAAAGAAGAAAAAAGAAAAGACAAAAGCCTGAGATCAAATTTGAGGATTTATGGAGACTTCTTTTTGCATCTTGCAGTTTGTTTTCAGGGTAAACTGACTTTCATGTCCTCCATTAAAAGGTTTTAATAAAGGCGAAATGCTGAAATCTAATTCTTTTAATGCCTTTTTAATCCTTTTCCAGACTCATTAGTTTCCTTTCTGGACAGATGTTGCAGCGTCACTTTAAAGTTCTTACATTATCCATAAAACCGTTTGTTGATTCACGCTGAGTCGGGGAAAAAGGATTCAAGTCCTTCTCTCTTTCTGGCTGGATCCAGAATGAGAGGAACTCATTCTCCGAGTGATTCGTGAATTATTTAAATACAGTTGAATGTTTTTACTTTTTATTAAAATTTTTGTGACATTCCATGATTTGTAAGTTTAAGAGTGATGGCTTTTGGTGGCGTTTTTGTTCAGGTAATCTTTATAAATGAGATTTTAAATGTGGAATATTTCCTGAAATACTATAAGGTAGTGAAAGTAATGACAGAGTATAACGAGTTCTGCTGTCTTTTTTGTTGTTTCAGTATAGAAAAAAAAGCAACAATCCAACAGAAAAACACACATTTATGTGTTTCTCATTTAAGTACTTCAACATATATTTACTCAAGTAAAAAGTATCCAAGAAAGTCTGATCAAGTACTGAGTGACTGATCAGTTTATCGTTTAATATTTGAAAATGACAACAGATGGCAACAATTCATATAATTAAGGTAAAATAAATGTTTCCAGATCAGTTTCTTTCAATAAAAAACTTATTAAACTTTAACAAAAATTGCATGTGTGTCTCTGTGTCTGGTGAGTTTGTAGCAAATCCAGAAATTTTACTCAAGTAAGAGAAGAAATACTTCATAATAAAGTTACTAAAGTAAGAGTAAAAGTACATTTTGTCAAAAAACTTACTCAAGTAAATGTAATTTTAAACTCTGGTTGTCATTTTTAACGTCTAAAAAAGGTAAAAATGTTGCAGAGAATTGGGAATTTAGTTGTTAATTTTTGGACTAACAGGAAGAAATGGATTTCCAGTTCTCTGCTTCCTGTTTGAATGAAAGACTCGTCCTGCGTCGGGGCAGCAGAGGGCAGAGCGGCTCGCTTTAATACCCCGGCTGCAACGATCCTTCACCCAGCAGACCTCACAGGACAACACAGCAGCTCCACCTGCGTTAAGAGAAACTTTCCCACTGATTCAGAAGATGCTAATCACTCTAAAACTCATTCATTATCAGGAATCATCCTGTTTATCGTTCTGCTTTTCTCCCATGTCTAACTACACGTGCAGTTTGACAGAAATTAAAGCTTTAAAAGAGCAATCAGACGCCTCTATCAGGAGAGTTGAGTGTCGATGTGTCTGTGCGTCCCAGGCTGTCAGGCCGGCTTATGATGGATCGCTTCTCATTTCGTCCAAAGCTGCACTTATCCTGCAACACGTCTCAGGAGAGCCGCGCTCTCCAAATCCATTCCTCCTCCATAAAAACCGAGGCGTTACAGAAACAGCGCAGAGGTGACGGAGTGAGCTGCCACAGTCCAGAACACTTTGAAAAATAACTAATATTAAAAACAAATACAGCCACTGGCAGAAGGTTTCCACTGGGGGCAATTTATCCAAACCACTATCATCCCAGCAACTAGGAAACCAGACGAGTTAAACGGCAATAAATGAAAAAAATTTAAAGAAAACAATGTGTGTGACATTTCCGTTAAAAAAATATCAAGTTCCTCTGACAGAATTCAGTCAGAAACAACCAATCAGCATGAGGAGGAGGGTCTTGGGGCTGTCAATCATCCTTGCATACATGCTCACTCCCTTCCTCTTCCTCTAAGGCTAGTTAGCATAGCCACTGGACTGATGCTACATCAGTCCACTGCTACATTAAGCTGAATTGATTGACAGCGCTAAGATCCCCCTCATGGCTCTGACAGGTTGTTTTTGCCGTCTCATATTGTACCTTCATGACGTGGTGACACTTTTAACAAATGTGTAAAAAGCATTATTTTTGTTTTTTACGGTGTAACGTTTTAGTTACAACGTTTTAGTGAATAAATGTAACCGGGTCTGTTTTTGAGTGAAAAGCAGGTGAATTTTTCTGGTTCTACTTACAATGATTTTAGACACAACAGCCGTTTATTTTCCTCGACTCTGATTGCCTGAGACAAAGGAGGCTAAAGGCATTAGCTTCTGTTCTACGACGTTTTCCTCAATGCATTTTCAGAACTATTTGGTGCACAAACTATTAAAATAGGCATCTATAAAATTCCAAGAAGGTCCTTAAAGTATAAATTGCAAAATTTTTTGGTCAATAATTGCAACAAATCTGAGTTTAAGAAGAATATAATGCTATGTGCTCAGATTACAGGCTGGATTTTGTCTTTTTTTCCTGTGTAAGAGATTACGCTACTGCAATAAAAGATGAACATTTTAAATCTTTTTATGAACATTTACAGGATGTGTCAATAGTTCTGGAGGGTTCTGCGCTTAAAGCAGAGAAAAGGAGAAAATGACTGCAGCTGAATTCCAGAGAAGTTTGACCTTGCCATGTTGGAAGTAAATCCCTCTATTGAAGCTGTGACGCGCTCGGGCATTCGCAGTGGGAGCAAAGGTCACGGCGGGGGCGAGGAAGAGCCAGAACTTATGAATTTCTATCACAACCCGTCTCTGCTGCAGTCCATCTCCGGCCGAGACGAGCGTCATAAAGCTCCCGCTTCAATCGCCGGCTCCACAGAGGGCCGATCAATCCGGCCATTACTCGGGTGTGCTTCGCCACCAGAGAACCCAATTTGCAACTACAGCGGTTTTGCACACCCTGACATCTGCTCCCGAGCCGCAGCAAGATGTCGCAGCAGCAGTTTTAAAAAGTGGAGCGTCTGATTGATTTAAAAGCCCCATGTTTTTCAGGGAAGCAGCAGAATACGTTTCAGCTTTAGATTAAAAGCCTTTTAGCAAATGTGCTAGCTCCTGTGTGTGGGTGTGGGTTTGTGGCTGCCGGCCTGGGGGCTTGTTGTGAATGACGGGGGGAGATTGAAGGTGCTGGAGCCTGACGCTGTTGGAGTTAAAATTAAATGGACAAATTAATAGGTGCTGTCACTTTGCTGCTGCAAACCACCAACTCGCCTCGGCCCCAATCCGACTGCAACACCTCTGGTTTGATCGACACCCCCATCTGTCCTCTAATGGGGGCTGGGGGTTGTTTTCTCTCTCCACGGCTTGCTTTCATAGCATTCCCAAGGAGAAATATTACAAAAATGACAGAATGCAAGTAGTAAAAAGTTTCAAGTCACAATATTTTACGCATCCTCCACCTTTACGATGCAGAATTCCTCTGCAAGGCGACGTGAAGCGTGGGAAATTCAGTCAAAATCTCATTCGAAATGGACGAGATTAAGTCCACCGGAAATTTAAAGAGGCGGCGCGAGAAGCAGAGGAGCAGAAGCTGCAACTTCCAGCACAAAAACGATGAAAAAACTAAATATTACCAAGATTTTAGTCCAGTTTCTAGTAATATATTCTACTAATTACTAATATGAGCTTGTTTTAACTCAATAACTCCTTAAAATTGATTTAAAAAATGTATTTGTTCAGTGAATTCAGAAAGACACTTTCTATATAAAGCACGTGTCAAACTCGAGGCTCGGGGGCCAAACCTGGTCCACCATAACTGTTTATGTGGCCCTCTAGTCTCCAAATTACATCAATAAATCCACACAGTTTTTCAAAAATCCTCAAAATTGACCAAAATCTTTGGGTTTAAGTGACTGCATTAAACCCAAAGCCTGACTTGATGTCAAGCTATAGTCTGTGATCGACAAGACGACTAATAAACATTTAGCATCATACATCAAAAATACAAACATTCTTAAATTAGCACCATAAAGTCTGTTATTTTGATTGCAGCAATCAAAATTCTGGATGGACTAAAATGTTCAGTATTATATAATTTAAAGGAACACAGATTGAATTCAAAAACAGCTATTTATTGATATCCATCCATCCATCCATTTTCCGTCACCCTTCTCCCTAACGGGGTCGGGAGTTGCTGGTGCCTATCTCCAGCTGCGTTCCGGGTGAGAGGCGGGGTCACCCTGGACAGGTCGCCAGTCTGTCGCAGGGCAACACAGAGACAAACAGGACAAACAACCACACACACACACTCACACCTAGGGAGAATTTGGGAAGGCCAATTAACCTGACAGTCATGTTTTTGGACTGTGGGAGGAAGCCGGAGAACCCGGAGAGAACCCACGCATGCACAGGGAGAACATGCAAACTCCGTGCAGAAAGACCCCGGGCCGGGAATCCAACCCAGGACCTTCTTGCTGCAAGGCAACAGCGCTACCCACTGCGCCACTGTGCAGCCCTATTTATTGATATTTAATGGGTTTTGTCAATACATTCTGGCGCTACTGTCCCTTTAAGAACACTTTATTTGTTATTTTTATATTCAGTAACTTGTAATCTAACTTAGTTACTTTCCAAATCAAGTAATCAATAAGCTACACATCGAAGGAGTAATCAGTAACTTGTAATTAGTGAAATAATCTGTACTTTTCCACCAACATTAAGGAATTATTGACGTAAAACAAGCTCTGAAAAGTTACTTGTAAGGTAGTTTTGTCCTATTTCTAATGAGCTAATAAAAATTTCTTGTGTTTTCGCAGAGTTCAGAATATATATATATATATATATATATATATATATATATATATATATATATATATATATATATATATATATATATATATATATATATATAAAGGGTCAGAGGCACAAGATGTGAGGCAGGAGAAGAAATGCCTCTCAGTTATCTCCTGCTCCTCTGTTGACTTGGATCCTATTTCCCAGACAGGGCCAAGCAGAATAATTTCACGTATGGCGGTCCAAGTAGGGAGGGGAAAAAAAAACTCTGTTTGCTCAAGGTTGATTTGTCATTCTGGCAGCTCGGCAATAACCCAACAAGCAAAGTCCAGCAGCGGGGACAGAAAGGCAGAGAGAAAGAAAGTGGGTGAAAATTCAGAGCAGCCGCCGTACGAGCGTGATAGATTTTTTTAAATAAAAAGAAGTCACAAACCACTGAGTCGTTTCAGACAATAAAAGCCAGTCGGATGAAACGGTTTTATTTGTAGCTCAATTGAATAATGAAACACAAAGTTCAGTTCAGTTTTCAAAAATGATTTAAGAAGCAGTGAGAGTGAGAAAGACTTAAAGAGAGAGCTACACCGCTATGGAAGAAACAAACATGGCCGCCCTCCACAACCAGGCAAGAAGAGGATGTGGTGACTCTGGAGGAGCTGCAGAGATCCTGAGTCACAAATCTCCTCTTTGTGAAAGGGGAAGTTTTACGTATTTTCCAGGCACTTATTGTCATTTTATAGCAAAATCAGTTTGCTATGTTACCTTAAGTTGTTAGAAAAATGCTTTAAATATCAAATAAAAAATTGACAACTTGAAATTGGGTTTTTGTCCCTTTAAGAAGCTTCTACTCTTTCCAACATCCCCCTTCCAAGAAGTTATCACAACATGTTTTGTATATAAAGCCGTTGGAATGAGAAACCTGCTGGAACTGACATACATTTCCAACAGGTGTTTGATAACTGCTGCTGCTGCTAGTCTAGAGGAGCAGTATGGAAATCAATGAGAAATTCAAGGATTTCTCAAATGTGAATGAAAGAATCAAAACAACACTTTGATCATAAACATATTATGACAAAATAAAGCTCAAAAATGTTGATTTTATAAAATACTGCCATTTAAAGGGTACAGATAGAAAACAAACAGTTGAGATTCGATTCAAATATGTACCAAATATTTTCCAAAAGTCACAACTTTCCAATTGTTTACATTAAATAAAAAACAAACCTAAAATCACACATAAAAAAGTTTGTAAACAGAATAAGATATCAAAATTGCTTACAAAGATTATTATTTATATATCATGATGTCTTTTTCAGCATTTCAGAAAACTCCTTATGCTTTAGAGAGTATTTTTGGAAACTAAGGCACTTTCAGTTTCTGTGTTTCCATTGAGTAAATTTATTTTTGTAATACCAATTTGTTCAATTTTATGGTCAATGGAAATGCAGCGACTGGAACCAACACAAACCAAACCAACTTGGTTTTCAAATTCTCATCCATATTAATGCGTGTGTCAAACTCAAGGCCCGGGGGCCAAATCTGGCCCATCAGAGCTGTTTATGTGGCCCCATCGACTCCAAATTACATCAATAAGTCCCTCTAGTTTTTCACAAATCTGCAAAATGTACATAAAATCAACATGTTTTTCTGATTTTACTGCAAATTTTCCTCAAAATTGGGTTTAAGTGACTGCCTTCTCAGCCTTGCTTGATGTCAATTTGTAGATACAGCGATTAATAAAAAGTCACATTTAACATCACACTAATCAGCACAAATATCATTACAAATATTTATAAAATTAGCATCACAAAATCTGTGAACCACAAAATCAATCATGAAATCCTGGATGGACTGATCGGCTTGAAAAGATGTTCAATATTTCATGTTAAACGTTTTATCAATACATTCTGGCACAACCGGCCCTTTAAGAACATTCAGATTTTTGATTTGGCCCAAAATAAAACTGAGTTTGATGCTCTTGCTTTAATGCATATTAAGGTATTTTAACTTTTAACATATGCAGCCTCATGTCTCCAGTATATCTGTGGTGACTTCAGCCATTTTGTACAAATACTTCTAATTCCAAATTAGTTTGTATTCTTGTTCTTTGTTGAGATTTAAATGTATTTTCTAACACTACACTGAGAATTTAACCACTGAAGGACGAATTAAATACCTTTCTATTCCACCGAGCGCAAACAAAGATGCCGTTGTTATCGTCAGTTCGCATTGAACAGAAACAAACTCACAACTTACTTAAATGTTTGTAATCAGCTCTCCTGACTGCGGCCCGATTTGAGCGACTTGGTAGCATTCCTTTAATGGAAGAGTTTTAATTCTTCCTGATGAACAGTTAAAGTGAAGCGCCGCACTATCAAGGCTCTGTTTGGTTACGCTCTGAATTCAAACCAATTAAAACCTCAGATCAATTTGTTTTACTTGGCAACACTCCTTATGTCCCAACAGAGTTCTTAATTTAGCCGTTTCGAACAATATTTGGCTGTTTGGAAAGCACACAGCATATGGTTTCTCCTTATTAAACTGATTTAATGCTCTACCTGTGGCCTCATTAGGAAGGTTGTCCAAGACGAGCGTTTAAATGTATAGCTCTGCAGCTCTTTTCCTTATTTCTGCTTGTTTTGCAGCAGAGAATCACACTCTAACACACACCAGAGCTCAATGTTAATGTGTCCCTTCAGACTGCTCAAACTAGACCTGCGAGATGTTTGCAGGCTGGCCGGAGGAACAAGGAAAGCAGAGTCTGAATGGGGAAAGAAATGAGAAAACAGAAGGCGAGACTTAAAAGGATGAACCGTTCTGATAAATGAACACGCCAAACCCTCGACTGCGTCGGAAAGACGAAAAGAAAAAGCAGAGTAATTACCTGATGGCTTTTTATGTTTTCCTGCAGAATGCAGCACAAAAATAATCAATGCATTCAATCTAAAACTGGGCATTTCCCCAATCTTTAATTTTTTTTTTTGGCTTGGAAAGTTAAAAATGTTTTCTGAATGACCACAAAGGTTGTGGAGGAAAGGTGCACATTTAATGCAATTATCGATTTCTTTGAGGAGAAGTGGGATTTAAATGTCATAGAGGAACTGGGCCGGAGACAAATGTCCGCAGAGAAAATTATTTATTCATGTTTCAGCCTTTGCAGCGTGTTGTAGTCAATCATCTGTCATTTCAAGAAGAATCAATACTAAACGTAGCTTTTCTCATTCTCCAGCACCAATCTGCCACTTAGAGCAGAAAAAGTGTTTTTCAATAACATTATTACTTCCATCTGATCTCATTAAAAGGCATTCCAACATCCTTCACTTGTGAAGACTCTCCGGTGTTTAAAGTGACAGATTTCCATCAGGGACGGTACGGAACCATTTTAATTTTACAGAGCGAATGGAATTAGACGCATTAGGTGGGAAATGGGACGTCTTCATGTAGAGGAGCAGAGACGGCCGCGATCTGCCTGAGGAGAACTTGGAGAGCCTGGTGTTAAATCTCAACCTATCAAACATCCCAAACAGGCCCGGCGGCCCGTTTCTCAGCTGTAAATCTACCGATATGGCAGGGAAAAAAAACGGCATATAAAGGAAGAGAGCAATGAAGACGAGGCGACTGAAGGTTGCTGGCAAAGAAAAACCTGCAGAAAAATGGAATTTCACTGCAGTTTTTTTCCACTTTAATGCTGATCCTCAGAGTTGTGAGGTAGTTAAAAAAAACAAAGCCACCGAGTTAAAAGTTAAAGTCAATAATTGGCTCTTAATGGGGTAATTAAAAACTCCTCTGATGCTTCGCGGGCCAACGCTGTGGTTTGTAAATGTTGCTTGGCAGGAAGAGTTGTAAAAGAAGCATTTTCCAGTGCGAGCACCATATTTTACCCAGATTTGCATCAATATTTTCTAACATATGGTCGGTTATTAGATTGGTCGGTCACAGATGCCCAAAAGCTGGAACTAAATCTCTCTGTTTATATTTAAGCAGATATTGCCCTTATTTTTGTCTCTGATGCTGCAAAAACACAAAATGTTTCCAAGTATTTTAGTCTCGTTTTTGTGCAAATATTTTTATTTCACTTGAAATAAGACTAAACTAACTTACACTTGACTTTTCAGAAAGTTTTAAGAGCTTGTTTGGGTTAATATTTACTAATATTTATTAAAAGTGGTACTTATATTTGCATTTTTTTCACTTATAAGATATTTCTCTTGTCTTATTCATGAAAAAATCTGCCAGTGCTTTAAAAAATACTTGGTAAGATTTTGTGTTTTTGCATTTTATGAAAGTTTAATGCTCAGGAAATTTAATAATGCCACTTTTTACATCAATGTGAAGGAAGGCAGATGTAACGAGATTATATTGGCACAGATATTCTTAATTAGGGATGATTGGCTGATGCTTTCATGTAAAACTGATCCTTCAAGTAAAACATGAAAAAAAACTAAGCTAAAACAGATGCTAGCTCATTCTTAAGGAAATATTTAGCAGTGCCATGAATATAAATGGTTTCTGCTTTCATTCCACACGGCTGGAAATGTTTCTGTGTGAAACTCAAAAGTCAATATGATCAAAAACCTGCAGAGATCTTAATGCTGGTCAAAGAACATGTTGACATTTGGTTTTAAAAAAGTTTTTTTATATATTATTAACAAAGACATGCACGACTGAATTAAAACAAGCTCCTAAATTTATTAAAGTTACTTGTAAGTTATTTTTATTTAATTTTAAGTTAACTAAGATATTTGTACTTGAAACTAGACATGAACTCTTTGGTAGATTTTGTGTTTTTGCAGTGCGGTGTAAACAGCAGATGGATGGATGAGTTTCATTCTTAGACCAGCTGTTTTAGTTTTATTCCAAACTTCATTTCTTGCCTCAGCATGAAAGTTTGCAGTAGAAATAAACAAACTTTTCTCACAAATTACAAATATCTCCTACCTGAGTCGGGGCTGTTCTGTTTAATCTCCAAAGATGTTCTGTTTTGCTGCACTGCTGCCTTTAATTATATCACCCACACTTTGCTCTGAAACACCTGGAGGTTTCCAACTGTTGATTTCAGAGTCTGGTGATCAACCATGAAACATTTCTGACACATATCCTGCAAATAATCTGAAACCCAGCGAGGGATGAATGTCTAAATGAGCTGCAATAGTAAACATGCGGCCCCAACCAACACGCTTTGACCCAAGCGCTCCACCAAACCACAGTATTAAACACTTTTAAGGGTTTGAGATAAAGACAGAAAAGATCAAGAGGAGTGAGAGTGATGCAATGGAAAACAGAGAGAGACGTTTATTTTATCCTGAGCAGCCTGGAGAAATGCCAAGGGAGTTATGAGGAAAACCCCTCAGGGATTCAACTCTTGTTTCTCTCTCGTCATTGACACAACCCTCACATTGACGTGGCAGTAAAAAGAGATCGGACTTGAAAGCGAGATATCGTTACATCGCAAAGACAGGTCTGAACGCCTTACCATTTTGGAGGTGGTGGTGGGATCGATGCGCTGAGTAACGATTAGCATCGACATGACTGAAGTTGGAGACTACAGTGCTCCGCTCCTCTGGTCTCCTTTTGCTCAGTCACAGAAAGTCCTTAATGAGCGAAACTCCAACCCGGAGTGGGAGGATTAGCGTAGCCTGAGACCCGACCCGCCAGCTGACTGCAGGAGTCTGAGCTCAGTACCACGTTAGCCAATCAATCACGCGCCGACACAGATTCAATGAGATACGCGTCGATCCATTCACCAGGATGGACTCAGGAAATCACTCTCTCCTGCAGCTGATCCGTCCCTCCGACCGCTGCAGACCTCTTCTCTGACTTTCCTCAGCTTCTCGAGTTTCTCATCAGCGATTACGAGGCTTATCAGTCAGTGTCTCCCCAAGATGTCATCTTCTCCAACTCTCACTTGTAGTGGCTGCATCCAGCTTGTGTGTTTCGTCTGCACACTCCCTCCCACCAGACTCATTCTCAGTCTACTCCCTACCTTTCTCTCCTCTTACTCCTCCAGCGTGAGGCTGGCAGTATCTTTTCGTCAGGTTCTCCAGCCCAACTTAATTGGAGGTTCAAACGTAATCTGTTGGTTTGGCCATGAGAGAGACATCTGCCAGGAAGCGCGGCCAAACCGGGACTCTTTACATCTTCATCATCGCTTCAGTGATTTTAAGGTGTGCAGCAGTGTGTGTGTGTGTGTGTGTGTGTGTGTGTGTGTGTGTGTGTTTGGAGCTGGCAGGTGGGCAAAGAGACAGCGAAACAGGAGGGAGAGGACGGATACAAGAACAGACGGAAAACAAAACCGTCTTTGCCAAGTCGTGCAAGAGAATGAACCGAAGAGAAGCAACTGTATATGGAAGAGTTGCTTCAGGAGTTTCAATGAGTTCGTCATCAATTTGATCAATCTGTGTGACGGGATGCAATAAAGAGGCGACATCTTAATATGTCACTTCACAAATTAACCCGACCTCTTTGGAAAACTGACCGGCACCGATGGAAATCCATGTTGAGTTTACAGCGACACGTCTGAAAGGTTTTCCACTAAACCTTTGGATCCATATGAGTTCAACTGAAATTTCTCAGTTCCAGTTAATATTGTTTAAAGTTGTACCCAGTACAACACTTTTATTCTTTTGGCTGAGAGGTTGCCAGGCGACGATGGAGTTTTGTTCCACAAGCAAGCAGAAAATGTTTCGTAAGCGAGCCGATAGTCCGACCAGAGAGGTTCTGAGTGGCAGGAGAAGTTTCGAGCACAAGCATTACAAGTTTTGAGAACAAAAGACATAAAATCCTGCTTTCAGAAAATTTCCCCCATAGCAGCAGAAATGAGCAGAAACTGAGCTCCAATCCTTCACTCCAATAACACCTTCAGGTATCTTCTGTTTGCACAATTACGAGGGCCTCAGAAACAGCCCGACACACGATGCTTGTCATAACGCCAATCCATTTTTTTTGCCCCCAAAAGCAATTTGAAAACACCTCTGGGTAACTGCCAATATACGGCTCAGATCTAATATCGTTTCCCCTGATTTGTATTCCATATGCAGCTCAACGTGTAAGCCCGCTGAATAGTGGTGGCTCTAAAAAATGGACAGCATGCATGCTGCGACTGGATGAATATATGCATGGATACCCAATCCCATTAGCACAATATGGTCTGTGTTGGCGCTCATACTGATTCATGCTACCGGACTGGCAAGCTGGTGTTGGTCAGAGAAAAACTCCTGAAACTTTCCAACAATCTGAACCAACTTTAAACTGGAACAGTTTATTTGAGTAACTTTTGGAAAAACATTTACTTTTCACCTTTGAGTAATTTTATGAAGTATTTCTACTCTTACCGGAGTTTCTACCCCCGAATGAAAAACAAACAGACACACACCTGCAGGTTCTGTTGAAGTTTCATAAGGAACTGATTTGGAAACATTTCTGTTTATTTTATTTGAATTTTTGTCATTTTCATCCTTAAAATACCCAAATTTCCACCTAATTTCATATTTTCGCCATCTGATTATGATAATTTGATCAGCTGCTCAGCACATTTTTTTACCAAATACTTTTTACTTTTACTCAAGTGTAAATATGTTGTAGCAATGCTACTCTTGAGTACTTTTTTAGCGTACTCTGCCTGCCGCTGAGATGTAATTATCCCCCCTTAGCGCTTCGTTCCGATGGAGGTAAGTAGGGGCCAATGTCCCGTCTTATTTAGCAGTCATTGGGCAAAATTTGCATAAACCTAAAGATGCCAAATGACCTCACACAAACTTGAACCCCCTGAGAAAACCAATTTTACGTGGGAATACATAAGTAGCATTAGAAAATGTCTCAGTTCAAGCTCTTTGTAAGGGCGGCCCCCTCTGTGAGTAATTTATTGATCCCCTGACATTTTATCCTGCATCAAAATCAAATTTACTTTCTTTGATGAAAAGCTTGGGGGCTTTTAGCTAATTCAAAGGATGAAGAGAAACAAATCACTGTGACACATTTATTAGGAGTCCGATGGTTCTGTAAAGAGAAAGGAACATCACCCAGAATGGACTCGGTGTAATGTCATTCCTTGGACTTTATAGTCCCAAAGCTCCCTGCTGTTGCCGCTTACTGCTAACGTTTCTGTAACTTAACCACAACTTTCAGTAGGATGCAACTTTTACAAAAATGTTTTTTATCCCCATGGTTTTTAAAAACTGTCTCCATGTTGTGATCTTATGGTATAAAACACAAAATCTGTGAGAAAACCAAACAAACTGAGCTCCTCCACTTCCTCCTCATGTCACAAAATGCAAAAATGTCCTGCTCAAAAACAACCAATCAGAGCCAGGAGGCGGGTCTTACCGCTGACAATCAATGGCGCTAAATGTTTTAACTTAACATTTTGTGAAAACCGTTTATCTGCCGCGAAAAATCTCAGCAATGCTAACTAGCCTTAGCATTTGTGACCTGCTATGTTGAACCAGTTTAATTTTTTTTTTTTACATATTATCTGTTTTATATTCTACAGTAACAATGATCATTTTAACAAATATGTAAAAAAATAAACGTCTTTTTTCAAATGAAAGTTTAACAGAAAAACTGAACCAGATTTGAAAAAGTAACCAGCAAACTCCAGTAAAAAACCTGAGAAGTTCTTGTGAAGTAACTGGTATTTTTGAATGAAAGTATATTGAAGTTTCTGAAAAGTAACTTCTGAGTTAACAGGAAGTATTTGTAAGCTGCTCGGGTTCTGGTTCTGCAGAACCTGTGTAGTTCTGGTAACCAATAAGTTCCCAGAGACATTAAGCAATTTACCAGGTGAGGTACGGAAATCAACCTCTAAGTTTAAAATCTCAAAGCTCTGAAAAGAATCATGAAAACAATGCAACCAAAATAAATCGTCAACAAATCAAAGTTTGGCAGTTTTTCTGATTCTAAAAAGTTTATGCTTAAAGTTTTCTTTGCTACTGAAATTATTCTAACATTTAAATCATATCCAGATACTTTTCAAACTGACATTTTCTGCTTTTTAATGCCAGAAAAATTGATTTGCTAAACTGGTGAATATAAAACGAGGAGCAACTTTTCTCAGCCTGTTGGGTGAAATCAGGACCTCCAGCTTCACTGAGCAGCTGGACTCTTTCTGGGTCAGGTTTCATCATCCAAAGCTCCTTTTTTAGTTAATTTAATAGTGAAAAGAGAACAAGATTTGCTGCAACTGCTCAAAAATAAACCTCGAGTGTTTGTTTAATAAGGAATTTAGGCAGGATCACAAACTGCCGTTTTCAAGACGGATTAATCTTAAACTTTAACGTTCCTGGCTATTGTAGCGTTAAAGCCGATTGTTTCTCAGACACATCACAGGAAATTTGTCTGATATTAGAAAATTATTCCACTTAAACTTGAGAGAAAATTTACAGGTGCATAAAATCCAGTTGAGAAAATTGTTTTATGTCATCAGATGTTGTAAAATTATCCATTTCCAATTAGAAATGTCTTTATTTAAAGCAAAAATACACAAAATAAAACCAAATATTTGCACACAAACATTTTTTTCTCATTGTCTGAAGTTAAATCAGACGAAACGTTTCTTGTTTTACATTATTTAGAATCATCAAAATTATTTCTATTGTCTAAAAGACAGAAAACATGGTGAGGACATTTTTGTAACGTTTTTCAAATCTTGTTTTATTTGAATTTAAATTATTGCATTTTGCTGCCTTCAAAATGCAATAGAGAAAAATGTGCGCTAACTTTTTCTTACATACTGAGAAATTATTTGGCTTAAATTGCAGAATTAAGTTAAAACTCTCAATCTTGTCTTTTGTTGCTAAATCATCTTCATGAACTTTAATTTTCTTGTCGACTTAAATTAAAACACTTTGAAATGTTTTACAGTGCACCCAAGAGGTTTGAGCCAAATCAAGCAGTTAAAAAATAAAAAATAAAAAAAGATTTTCTGGCTTTTGCCAAATAGAAACAACTTTGATAATCTAGCAAAGCAAAAACAAGAAAACCTTTGGTCTGATTTAACTTCAGACAAAGAGGAAAAAGATGTTTGTGTTTAAATATCTGGCTCCGATGTTTCACAGTGTGCATGTTAAAGTTTTGGTGTGACATCATCACTGTCAGACGGACTCTCCAGGAAATAAATCTCGACGCTCAGCGTGTCCATCTGGTCCCTCGGAGGTCTGCTTCTGGTGCCGTCCAACAATTTTTCATTTTGATGTCAGATGTTTCATTTCGCACCGAAAGTTATGGCTGCTGCCGCAGGAGGAGAGCATTCACTCAGCCCGCAGCGAGCGGACTCAAACGCCTCATATTTTCTAGTTTACAGATGCAGCCGACTGTGTGATTGGTTGCATTTCATGAAAAGCAAAACTGACTTGGATGACAGAGTTTCCTGTTTTGAATAACATTGATGAATAAACGACTTCTGTGACAAAGTGTCTCAAATACTTAGGTTTTTGTGGATAAAGGAAACATCGGATGAGAGTAATTTAATTAAAATACAGTCAAGGACAAATTAGGGAACAAGAAGAAAATGATGCAAGAGGAAAGAGAAATGACTTCATTAGAAAAACACCAGCAAGAGAAACTGAAGGTGATTTAGACGGTTTGAGTAAAATATCCAAAAATGAAAGTAGCTGTCCAAGTAAGAGTCAATAATTCTACTCAAGTACTGATTAAATGATCAAATTACTCATTTAATAATAAAAAAATGGCATCATCAGATGGACTAAAATTTAAAGTTCAGTGGATTTGTTGGTATTTTAAGGAAAAATTGGCAATAATTCACTTAAGTAACCAAAGAAATAAAATCAGGCAAAAGAAAAATGTTTCCAAATGATATTTTTCAACATAAAACTTATAAAACTTTAATAAAAACTGCAGCCGTGTGTCTGTTTGGTGAATTTTTGGTTAAAACTGTTTTGTTTTTCACTCAGTGAGAAGAAAATACAGAGATTTTACTCAAGTTGATGGTAAAATTACTCAAAAGGTAGAAGTACATCTTTTCAAAAAGTTGTAACTAAGGAAATGTAACTAGTTACTACCCGGCTCTGATGGATGGGGATCGTATTGTGGGTTTACTGTAACGCTCAATAACGGTCAGATTCTTGGCATGTTGGGTTTTTGCTTGTGTCCCATCAGATAAACGTAAAACAAGCGACTCCAAACCAGAAAATGTGACCGTCTCTCTGCAAAATGCCGCCTCCTGCATCCGCGATTCATCCTTTGTCTGGGAAAACCTTCATTCACCGTTTCAATGCCAGATGTTTTAGAAACTGTCAATACTGCTGCGATGCGACTGCTCATTTTTAACATCACGGCTTCTGGCAATTTGAAGGAGAAGTTCAGTTTCTCTTGTTTTACTTTTATGAACTACTGACAACATGGAAATCACAAGGAAAAACAGAAAATGAGAAATGGTCAAAATAAAAAGATGCAGAGCTTTCACACCTTAAATAATGCAAAGAAAACAAGTTTATGTTCATTTAGAAACAATAATATTGACGTTTTAACTCAGGAAGAGTTCAGAAATCAACATTTGGTAGAAAAACCAGGTGGGCTCTTATTTTTTCATATTATGATATTAGTTTTATGCCACTCTTGCTTTGTTTAACCCCCCAAACAAAAAGCAAACCCACTTCTCGAGCTCATCTCAATGAAAATTGGCCATAATGCAGAACAAATCCATTTCCAAATAGGCTTCCTATTTTTTGATTAGCCAGCAGTTTAGCATTGTTCTAATTTAATCTGACTTCTGGATTGAATCTGTGTTGCAGCCTCGATTAATAACTTGACATTCAGCGCGCGGCTCTGCGCTATTTAGATAAGTGAGGCGACTTCTTTCAACACCCAGATTATTGTAGGCCAAATTGTTCCATTGCTCAAAATAAAATCTGCGTCCAAACCACCTGGTGCCGTTGCACTTCGTCTGAATTGATATTAATCGGAGCATCAAAACGAAACGGCAGGTTCATACAAACAGAAAGAAGAATGAGGAGGGTGTAGAAAGACGTCTATAACAGCACTCAGGTCAGGGTTTTTAAATAAAACAACTTCTCTCTTTTGTAGCTCATTTCAGCAACACAGAAGCACTTAAAAAGAACAGTCTGTACCAGATAATTTTTAAAAAAAGGAATCGCTCAAGGAAACGTCTCGTCTTTGTTACATGGAGGACAAAGACTGACACTGAAGGAAGTGTCAAAATCCCAAAACATGGATCAGCATCACAATGCTCTGCTCAGCCTGCAGAGCATTTTTAAAAAAGAAAAGTGAAGCACTTCTATCAATCACGGCTGGAAAAGCAGAACTCGATGTGCGCTCCATGTTTTAAGGGCAAAACAAAGCAGCTCTGTCCGTTCTGATGATAACGCAGCACAAATATTGATTTAGCAGGAAGATTGGACACGTTTCAGTCGAACAGAGCAGCAGGCCTTGAATCAAACGTGTGTGAAACTTAGAAAACACATAAATGTTGTTTCCAGGACGAGAACTGGCCAAAGAAAATATTAAATTATGAGAATAAAGTCACAATATTGAGAATAAAGGCTTAACATTCTGACTTTATTCTCATAAAACAATTTTTTTCTGTCATTGATTTCATTTTCATACGACTTTTTTCTGGAAATGACTGTTTTGTAATCTTTTTACTATTTTCTTCGCTTGAACTTCATTTGGTTCAGAAGATTAATGAGCTTTAAGTCAAATTATGTGGAAACGTTCCCTAACAAGACAAAAAGAAAAACCCAAAGGAAGCTAATTTAGTGGGAAATAATCAACTGATAGTATCAATAACAGGAAAAATACATTTTATCCTGTATTTTTCCTGTTTGTGTTTAATTTATATCCAGCCACAAATGCTTGGAAAAAAATTATAAAGTGCTCATATTAAGTAGCGCTTTAAATGCAAAAAGCCTCTGGCCACTGCAATCTAATACTTAACTCTTCGATATAGTGAATTTGATGAATGTAGCATATTACAGAGGTCAATAAAGTCAATAAATAAAGCAACAAAACTGAATAAATGTTTCATTTTCACTCCACTGGAGAGAATTAATTATCTACAAAACTTACATCCTATTAATTTCTCAATTATTATTACTTGAAACCATATATTTATTATTTGAAACCATGTTCTCATTGCAAATAAATACATATCATTTTACGTGCACCACACGGACGCATTGCAGTGTTATCCTTCGAGCACCAGACTTTGTTTCAGGGATTTGTTACACCAGGGAAATACTGGCACACATGTTGCTTCTTCATTTTAATCAAAGTAATACTTCATCATGGAGGAATAACATTGTTTTCCACATGAAGCAGCATTGCTCTCCAGGGTACTGCCCACCGTCAGCAGCAGCAAATAGGCTTATTCCCCAGTTTCAATACAACAAATAATTCATTTTAGTTGGAGGCTGTGAAACAAAATCACAAGTGTGGAGGTGATGAACGTTTAACAAGTCCGTTACGGCTGCAGAAAGTTGAGTTTTGTGGATAAAAAGTGGGATTATTCAAAATTCAAACTGCCTTGGAGAAACGCGCTAAGCTAATTAAAAAGTCAACCAGGAGCTCCAGACGTTCTTGTTTTCTCATCATGTAAAAGTAAAAATCCACATGAAACGCAGAAACAGAAGCTTTTATCTGAGTTTTGTCTTTTCTGTTGCTTTAAGGCTCATTTTATACTAAATTACAATAAAAAGAAGTGTGACAGATTAGAGACATGTTTGCTTTTATCTAAAAAAGAAACAATCCCTCAGGGTTGTGTGTTCGGTTCCCTACAATTAAAACTGTTGAAATTTAATTATTTTACTTAAAGTATTTTAATTTGTAATTTTGTTTAAACTTCCTAAGTTTTATTTTTGATAAAAACTGATTTGGAAACATTTTATTTTGCCTGATTTTATTATTTTTTTTGTTCCCAACATGAATTATTGTCATTTTTGTCTTTGAAATACCAAAATTTCCACTTAACTTTATATTTCAGCCCATCTGATGATGTAATATATAAACATTAAATGAATGACAACTCGATCCATTACTCAGTACTTTAACAAACTTTCTACCAAATACTTTTTTACTCTTAGTTGAGTAATTTCTTGGATGGATACTTTTTACTTTTAAGCAAAAATATGTTGAAGTAGAGCTACTTTTACTTGAGTAAAATTTCTGTATAATTCAACTTTGCTTGTAGATTTTTAGAACCTTTCAATTTTTTTAAACAATATCCTAACAGCAAGCATCTGTGCAGTTGTTTGACTGAACCATGCAACCTATTAAAGCACGTTTGAAACCAATAAAGCCTTACTGGGAACCAAAAGATCTGATATCTCAGATTTCTCTCTCCAGTTGAGGAAGATTCTCCGCTGTGAGAAAATATTAATTTATTGAAAGGTCTTTGTGGGGAAAAAAGAGCTAAACTTTAAACTGCTCTCAATAAAACAATCCATCTTCGGAACGAGAGAAGCTGCTTTTGACTAATTGCCTTTTAAAGTGACTTCTGCCTGATGGAGAAGGGCAAAGCAATTTACCCACAAATAACTCAAAAACCTCTCTTGATATAAGGGGCTTCAACCAAAAGGCTGAGATATTAATCCACGTCCTCCATTAGCCTCAGCTTGTCAGGACCAGGATTTAGGGAAGAAAAGCCTATTTCACAGAAATCTACTTAACTTACTGTCTTTCTGGTGATTGGACTGATATTTCACGACACTGCTAAAAGTATTTGCTCACCTGCCTTCAGATTAAGTGACTCCAGTTCCTGATCCATCGGGTTCATGTTGGTTCACCCTGTGCAGGTACAGCTTCAACTCTTCTGGCCGTCCACGAGGTTGAGGGGGATTTTTGATCGTTTTTCCTAAAGCGCTTTTCTGACTGATGTTGGATGAGAAGGCCTGACTCTCAGTCTCCGCTCTAATTCATCCCAAAGATGTTTTATCAGGTTGAGGTCAGTCCAGTCCAGTTCATCCACACCATGTCTTCGTGGACTTTGCTTTTTGAAGCGCCAAACTGATGGCACAAAGTTGGGAGCACGGACATGTCCAAAACGTCTTTCGCATCCGCTGAGCTCCTCCGCCAGCTTACGTGTTCCCAAACACGTCCATTTTCTTACCACGCAGCTGACAGTTGACTGTGGAATATTTATGGTACGTTCACATTAAACGTGTTTCGTGAATCTGGTTTATAGTCAAAGTTTATCCAGAGGAGCGTCGAGGGCCCGACTTGACGTTTTGAACATCTACGCTTCGGCCAGCACAGAAAACAGCAGCTAGAGCGACTATGACGCGTCTGACACGCTTGACGTTTCGCCCTCAACTAGCGAAATGTCAAGCGTCTGCATTCAAAGCGCGCACGCGTCAAACTTCACGCTTGTTTTTGACGAGGAATTCATTTTATACACGAGGTCATGGAAGTGATTGGACATCTGATTTTGATCATTTGGATGGGAGAGCGAAAATTTTTTCCAGGGACTTGTATTTCTCATGGTCAACAAATATGTTTGGAATTAAACATCCCCTTTTCGCCTGAATTAATATTTGCTTTGAATGGAAACAGTAAGTCCACGGTTTGGGAACTGATCCGACAAAAATCTGGGAAACATGATTGATGACGACCCGAACCAATCAGCTTGTTCAGCCAGGAGAGGCCAGGGCTGTGACAGATGGAGGAACATGTGTACTCTGTTTAATAATGTAAGGCGCTTGTCATACAGCGACTCGAGGTAAGTGACAGGAGGACCAGAAGGGGAAATGTAATTTTCCCACAGCAATGTCAGACACAAGCTGCTGATATGATTCCTTTCCTCTTCTGGGCCTTTGTTGACTTTCAGCCAGGAAATAATAATAAAAAAAAAGAAAACCACAAACTCATCCACATTAAGAGCTTCAGCGAGAAGAGAAAGCTTATTTAGTAGAGTGGATCTTTGATATGATTGCTTTGAACCCACTTAAATTAAGCACCTTTGATAGAAAGTATGTAGAGTAAACCAACTTAATAAAAAAAACCCCTGCTGTTCACATTAATTTAATAAAATTAATATCTTTGAGCAATTTCCTCATTTAAGTTCATTTTAAAAAATCAAGTAAAGCCATATTTAATCAAATATAAAAAAATTATACAAATTTTGGTACAAATTTGAAAAAAAACAAAAAAACAACGAAGACAGAAAAATGCCTCGAACCAAAGCAACCAGGATTCAGAAAGAGAAACACTCTTCAGTGCAGAAGTTGCTCCAGAGGGAATCAAACTTAGGATTCACATATAGCAAATTGAGAACATTTGTTTTGTCCTTTTGAGCTCCATTCTATAAAAAACCCAACAATAACTTTAAGTTGAGTGGTGATGATTGAGATAATTGCTAAATTAAGATGAACAAATGGTTTGAAATCTCAACTCAATGATAATCTTGTCTTTTCGTGTTAAAATCGCTCTCGGTAAATATTTTCAATGCTGCTCTTATGTTACAGTTTTTAATTTGCTGGGTTTGGTAAATAAAAATGTTTATTTTACCACTAATTTAGCTGCTAAGTACTTGAGTAATTTGAAAATAAGCTCTGGGAATACTTTCCCACGAAGATACATCAGTTGGGTTTTACTGGCCAACACCACTTTTGTCGTCGGGAAATTATTTCAATCAAACAAACATTAATTGTAAAAGAAAAGTTTAACTTCTTCCGCAGGTTGTAGAGGGAAAAAAACCGAGATCATTTTAATATATGTGCAACAATCTTATTTTTTTTAGATGACAATATTTCTTGAAAATCTTACTGGTATTATATTATTGCTATTATACTTAATCTTAAACTACAAAAAAAGTACAAAATTCTCTATTGTATTTAAATATTCTGCAAGTTTGAAGAAATTTCAGTACAAAATAGTAATATGAGTGAATGGTGAGTATGAACTAGATCATGCTCAAATTAGCCCACCAGCATTGATTTACAGGAAGTGAAGGATGTTTTGTAGGAAAGCAGGAAATTCTGGTTTTGATCAGATTTATTAACATTTTCCTCGCTAGGATTAAAATAACTTTTCTACTTTTCCCTCTGCTTTGGTTTCCAGATGGAATTTAATTTCGCCTTTTTCTCTGTGACTGCGGTTTTACATCTTAAAGCCCCTCAGCCTTTTTTAGGAGCATCTTCCTCCCAACGGCAGCACAACAAAAGCCCTTCACTGCGGCTCGACAGCTACAGAACAAATCCCCAGTAAATCAGCGGCCATACAGCCCTTCCTCTCCTGATGCGTCCGGCTCATCCTCCGCCTTTATTCTGCTTCATTTACACTTCTCCTGCTCGCACATAAAAAGTGACAAGTCCTTGCTCCCACAGCAGCAGTAAACAACGGGACTCTACCTTATAAACACAGCCTGTGTCTGTGTTCAATCTGCAGAAACTGATGTTGTAGAAGCTGCACTGTCAGATTCTCTCAAAACAACAAAACATTTGCATTTTATCCTGCAGCAATTTTTTGTTTCTTAGCAAAGACAGTATTAGAGTTTTTTCCAGTTGTAAAGTACCTCTAATCATTCACCACCTGCTGCTGTGTGTCAGCTTTGAACCTTTAAAGTATTTGGTACTAATGGGTCACAACTAGCATCTAAAGATGCTAGAAATTTTAATGAAAAGAAATGTAAATTTTTACACCAGTTTAGAAATATTTGCGTTAAAAGTGGAATTAGGGTCAGTATGATAACATTAGGGATTACTACAGTGTATTATAAGCCTGGCGGGCTACCAGGCTTTACTTGTGACACCGCCAGGCTTAAAAACCTTTTAAAAAACCTCCAGAGTCAAAAACGCATAATTATCTAGTCATATTTTAAATATAGTATTTTTGGGATTTTTTTAGAATACTGAAAGTTTTCTGGGGGAAACCATGAGTGCAGTGGGACTTTGACTGAAGGTTATCATAAAAAGAAATGCTTTATACTCATCACTGATGAAAAATAATAAGATCACCCCTGCCTCATAACTTGATACGACTTTAACTTTGTGCAATTACTCCCAAGCTAAATCTGGAATACTTCAAAAGTTTCAGATCACACTCGAGAGAGTTAAATTGTTTCACTGATAGTTTTAAACCTTTTAGTACCCGACTGAAAACGACGGGGTGTATTAGAAACAGCTTCGCTCTGCAGGTCCGAGCCTCAGCGAAAGGATGAAGAGATACCAAGAGAAGCACAATGGACAGGTAAAGAGGAAGACAATGAGGCAGAAGAGGTTGTGAAGCAGAAGAAAAGCGGTGGAGGGCCGACAGTCAGCTGTCCTCTTGTTTCTTTGTTTTCAGGATCTATACATCTTCCCTCCTCTGCAGTTCTGATTGCATTCTCCACACATTTCTCTAGAGATTACACCAGCCGCGCCGTTTGAGGGGGATATGCCGCGCAGCACAAAGAAATGCCTCAACTCTCCGTCTCTTCTCGTCTTCCTCTGTGAGCGCAGCACCATAAGCGCAGACAGACAGATCCCTCTCAGATGAAAGGGGCATTTCAGTCACAGAACCCAAAGGTAGACGTGGTCGGAGTTAGCAAACAGCTTGTCGCTTATTGCAGGGACTTGAAAACACCTCTGAAAGAAATAAAAGGCTAAGTTGCTTTGTTCAAACTTCTGACAAGCAATTTGTGGCTCTCCAAAGCCATAAAGACGTATGCTTATGCGCTTTTATCTGCTGCTTCCATTTGTTTGTTTTCCCGTCACCCTATAAAAGCGTTTGCAGAAGCGCCGCCCCGCCGGTGATCTCAGCCTATCATTTATTGTTTGCACAAGCGATTATCCTGAAGATGCACACGACGAGGTGAAATCTCTTTCTGCTGCCTGGAGCTGTTCAGGTGAGCAGTGCTTTAGTTTTTCCAGGCAATCTCACCGCAAGCTGCGATAAACAAACTCATTTTCTGTTAAAGGACGACATTATCTGAGCTCCTATTTGCAGTGCATTGTTTGATAAGAGCTACATCAGGGTTGTTTAAACCACTTGTGGTCCTTTGGCTGATTTTGTGCGGCCAAATTTGGTCAATAGATGCTGGTAAAATAATTACAGATATAATTTTCTTACAGTGGAAAATGCAAGTATGATATAAAGTGTTTTTGGTTTTATTACCAAGCTTTAGCAAAAAGTAAAACCATGTTTTATCCAGAGACGTTTTCCTCTAACATTTATCCAAAGTTAGGCAAATCAAATTTGACTTAATTTATCAGAAAAGGTTTTGAAAGAAAGTGAACCAAATCCTGTTCCAATTCAAAGAAACTGAAAACTAGATGCTTTTCTTTGAGTCCATCAAACATATGAAATCTATTATGTGGATTTTAAAAACAAGGAAAAAATGAGTGAGTTTCCATTTTAAAAAATCTGAAATTTTCAAAATAATCACTAAATGTTTATAAAAAAATATTTGGAAATGTTCAACTTTTGAAACGCAAGAAATTTATGAGATTAATATCAAAGTTTCTAGCAAATTTTTAACTTTTTAAACCCAGAAATTTCCCAATTTTTTCTAAAAACTGGAGCAATTTTTAAAAAACTGGATGTTTTTAACCGTTGTAAATCAAAAAGCTATTTTTGTTTGTTTTTAACCTACAACAGTTCCTCTAAAAAATCCCTTTCAATGTTTGGATCTACAATATCCATTGTGAGAAAAACATAAATAAATAAAACTGGACACTTTATTGTCTTGATGTTTGGTTGTTTGTCAGTTTCAGCTCAACCCTGAGCTGCAGAAACCGTTGGCTTTCTGTCCCATTGCAAATCCAAATCATATGGATTTTACTGGGAATTCAACAAACCAAATCTTTCTATTTGTCCCCCTTGACTCTGATGACTCTAAATGAAACCTAATGCAACCGATTTAACGTCAGTGTAAATGTGTAAAAGCCTCACTTTTTGTTAGTGAACAAAAAGCATGATGGAGATTAAAGTCCACACCAGTCATAAGCAATTAATCTGCATGATAAATTAAAGTGAGCTTGATCATTAACATTCTGAAGATTAATATTTTTTGAAGGGCAATTTTGTTTACAGAGACTTCATAATCCATTTTCTTAATGGTTTTTTTATAGTTTGGATATTTTAAAATCCAAAATACTAGAATCTTAGTTCCAGTGTGTAGATTTTTTTATTTTTACAAAATTTTAATTTATTGGTCTTTGAGAGTATTAACTTGCATTCTTATGAAATTATTATTATTATATTCCTTTAAAATGGTCTGAAAACAACATTGTTTATCGCAATAATTTCAGGGGGATGAAAATTTCTTATTACCAGATCCGTCATGGATGAAGTTCTGAAAACGGTTTAGTCAAAATTATACGAATGTGCTATAAAGTGACCAAGACACGGCTGATAAAGCGACACTTAAAGCTCAAAGTTAGATAGCAGTACTAAAAAAGTCCTCTTAAAAGCTCAAGTAATACATGAACTATGACCCCAAATCCCAGAGAAGGAAATGATCAGAGAGAAAAGAGGATGAAGTTCAGGTCGTCTCTTTGTATGCCCTACTCCAACATCTTTCAAACGATGCAGGGAAACAGAACGTTAAAGAGGAGCAGCAAAAGCAAATGAGGTGAACTTATTCTCAAACTTTCTACTTCTAACTCTTTAAAGATACTTTTAATGATTTAATTTCTCTTTGGGCTAAGTAGAGTACTTTTAAGGCGCCCCCTGGAGGACACAGAGGATTTAATTTTCTGTTTGCGTTACTTCGCAATGATGTGCCAATCATACCGAAAATCTCTTTCTGCTATAAAATAAGGTTTTTCCAAGTTTTATACCTTTTTCTTTAACAGAAGCAGATCAAACATGGGATTTCCATTCCTAAGATATAAACAGAAACTTTCCATAAGAAGGAAAGGAAAAAAAATACATCCAAACTATTTGGAGTTATTTTTATGGAGTAATAAAATCATCTGATAGTTTTAATTGGTTTTTTTTGTGTTTGTAATATGAATGTTTAATAAATGTTTTCATCTCAACTTTACACAAACATAAACATGCAGAGAATAAATCAATTTTCAATCAGTTTTCAGCACCAGAATGCAGAGTTAAGAGCATATAAACAGGTTTTCACTGATGTGTGCATATTTGAATACAAAATAGAGTTTATTTGCACATTTATTGTGAGGGAACGCAGAAGTAAATGTTTTCCCCATGTCCTGCAGGAGGCTCTGTACTTTTGAAATGAAGTAATGGAGGAAAGGTCATATGAGGTCATATTGATAACAATAACATAAAGACAGTTGAAATAATAGTCTTGCAGTCAAATGGAAACAAACGGAGCAGCATAAAAATGTTTGGGAGAAAAAAACATCAGATTTTAGGCAGATTGATTCAGCTAAACGCAGAAGAAAAACGGTTTTCTTCACCAATAATGCAGATTGATGGCAGAAATTTCACTAGAGAGCATAGGAGGTTCAATCTATGTGCACAACACACTTTTCAGACTTTTATTAGTAATAAATACTGAAAGTATTTGTGTTCATTTATCCAATAAAATCCAAACAAAACACAAGGAAGTTTATGTTTGTCAAAGAAAACGTGAAGGAAGTTGTGTGGTACGAACACATTCTGATAGCCTCTGTGTTTCTCAGGAACAACCAAAACGGAAAGCGCGAGCGTCTCCATCTGATTGATGATAACCGAGTCGCCTCAGTTGCTCAAACTGCTCCAGCACCGAGGCGGCCGCATGCTTCTGTGTTGGCACAAAGAGACATGCAAAATGTCAGTGATAAATTTATCTCTGGATGCAACAAGCACAGCGAGACGGAGCGTAGACACCGGAGTTTACACGCCGCGGTAATGTTGATATATTTCCCCAGAGACGCCGCGGCTCTCTGGACTTTCATACAACACATTTCAGCAACGAAGCAAAATAACCCAACTTTCAATTCCCCTTCTGTGAATTTCAATGAGCGTCTTAGTTACAGTAAAACCATATGGAGTTCGGAGCTAATTGCACAATTAAGTTGCAGACTAAATAGCAAGCAATCAGTGTGGTGTACAGTAACAGGAAGATGTAGCGGTGAAACGCCTGATGCGATCAGATATGCAAAACAATTTCTACAAATGGCATCCAGCTCATTATCATGGATGCTTCCTGAGGAAAATTTGACAATATGCTCTAAGTGACTGGAAAACATTTCAACATGTCGACAATCTGTTAAATTCTGCACACCGCAAGGAAACCAGCGACCATCTGACAGAATCATGTCATCTGCATATCCTGATTTGAAGAAAAACACAAAAACTCCTCCGACAGTTCATTACACACAAGCAGCTTTCCACTGAATTTGAGCTTAGAGAGGGAAAGTTTGTTTGTTTTGCGACATGAACAAACTTTTTCCATTTCTCTCCTGGTTGCTTTGCGGCGTCCCCTGAAATGTCAGCAACTTTCAGGAAAGTTGTCGTGTTGCAGGAAGCAGAGCTTTTAATAAGAGCAGCGCGACTGATTGGCCTGGGATGCTTCTCAGCAGAGGAGGGTAAACTAAAATGATCTCACTGCACAAAACCGTCAAATAATTTCAGCTTTTGTGGCACTGAGTTCAAATAACCAAACAGAAACAAAAACAGCAGAGTAAACCTGGACACTTTAAGTGCAATTATGAGACTAACATAACGTCTCTCTTGAACTCACCATTTAGTTTATTTCTCTGATAAACTGTGGAGAATTTATTACTTTAGATCAGCATTTGAAACAAACACCTGTTCAGTTTTGGTAATTTTAGAAATTGTGGAGTTCTTGTGACTTTAGACCAACATTTAGCTTTCTACTTTTAAAGAAACTCCTGTTAGTTTACAAATCAAGACCGAATTTGGAAAGTACCATCTACTTAAAAACCCAGATCAATAATCAGACATGTAGAACCAACATTTAGCTTCATATTCTACAAATCTACCGAGGAAAACTGGAACCAAAATTTTGTTTTATCAGACTAAGAACCCTGAGACACTTATGAGGAAACAAAATGTAGTTTTTATCTTTTTGTCTTTCTTTTGGTTTTGTTATTTGTTGGTTTTGCATTTCCTTCTAATTTATGTAAAGCACCTTAAACTGCCTTGTTGCTGAAAACATGGTATAAGTAAAATTACCTAACAAACCAAATGTGGGTCAACAACAGAAAAGAGCTTTGTGTATGTTTATCCATGTCAATTTAACCATTTCCAGTCACTTATTATTATCACAAACTGGACTTTTATTGGAGTGACCAACACAAATTAGGGAATAACTGTTACAAATAAAAATATGAAATCACTCATTTGCATTTCTTTTTCATCCCCCAAAGAAAAGTTTCTATAATTTTTCAGCATGTAATTTGCTTCTGCTTTATTTCCCTCAACAATTGTCTTGCTTGACAAGAGCAGTTACACTTTTTTTTATAAAACACAATTGCCATTTCTATTTTCTTTCCTTTAGAAATTTTTTCTATAAGAGTATTTATTTTGTAATTCAAGCCAAAACTAGAGACAATGAAGAAACATTAATTGTTTCTCTAACTTTACAAACCCCACATATAAACCAAATCAGCCTGAAATGAAATGTTGAAATGTTCAAGGGGTTATGGATATTTTGGGACTGTTGCCTCACAGCAGAATAACTCTTTATTTTCTATATGTGTGAAATATTGCATTTACGAGACAAACAAACCAGAATTGTGACTTTTAACCTCTGCTTATCTACGAGCCGCCAGCTGCCAGTTTTTACTTTTTTTAGGCTTATCTGTGCTAATTTATTTATTGAGACCATAAAAGTGTAATACATGTATAGCATTAAAATAAAGGCACTAGAAATGAGACCAATTCCAAACGAAAAATATGCGAAATCGACATTTTCAGCAGCTAAATAGATACTCAATGAGTGATTGTTTTATTGTGTTGGCGGCGCTCTGAGCTGCCTTTACAGAGTGTGGGAGGCACAGAGGAGTAAAAGCTGCTATTTACAAACTTGACTGCAGGGAGCCGAGCAGAGGAAGGATGCAATCAGATGAAGATGAGAGAAAACAGACACGGAGGGCAAGGCTTGGCGTCGGCTCATTTCACTGCAGCCAGAGCGCCAGCTGGCTGCCGTCTCTGGCACTGGTCACTGTGACTTTGACTCAGAAAGACAAACGCCAGTAAACAGAAGTTGTGTTTTCATTACAAAATATTCTGCAAGTTAAGGACATTCATACTGTGAAGTTTGCGGAGATTCTAAGATGCTGCAGAGAGTCAGAAAAGATATTTAGTTTTCCATATATTAAAAATATTAGATCAGAAATGCAAATTTTGTAGTCAATGAAGAAAACAATGGAGTAAATCTGAAATTTTAATGTTTAGGTAAAATGACTAACAGTTCAATATTTCACAGACAGGCTAGAAAAAAGTTAGCTGGGATAACAGTTAGCTTTAATTAACATTTAGCTACACTAAAAGTTAATTTGAGTTACTGCGAGCTCCTGTAACAACTTGATAAAACATCAGCTTTAATAACCTCTAGCTTTAGTAACAGTTAGCTTCTTTAGCTGTTAGCTTTCATAACCTTTAGCTTTAGTAACAGTTAGCTTGTTTAGCTGTTAGCTTTCATAACCTCTAGCTTTAGTAACAGTTAGCTTTTTAAGCCGTCAGCTTTAATAACCTTTAGGTTTAATAACAGTTAACTGGGGTGACAATTAGCTGAATTTACAGTTAGCTACAGCAGCCACACAGTTACACCCTGTAGAAAACAAGTGCGCCCAAAGAAGGCCATCATTCTATTGGCTGGAATGGTTGCTAGGCAGCAATACTCCTTGAACATAACTTAGAGAGAGCGTTTTTAAAGTGCAGCTTTTAGCTTTAACCAAAGAAAAACATTCACAGACAAAAACATCGTCGTTGGACGATAAGTTTTTTTTTTAGTTTGTATTCCTGAAAAAAAAACATTAAACCAAAAACGCATCCCTTTTTCATTGGCTAACATCCAAAGTATTTAGTTTATGTTTATTTTTTCATGTTGGGAAGCTTGCTAAGAAATACTGCTTTTATAGAATCATTCTAAAAAAGAAAAGAGCAAAGTGCCTTGAAGACAATAATACATGTCCTTAAATGCTCAGATCCTGATACCGTTAAATGCTAGATGAGTCAGTGGCAGCCAGCTCTATAGAATAAGCAATTTTCCAGGCTCAGCAGATATGACAAGAGTTTTATTTAGTACCCTCTTTTTTTTCCCCCAGTAATCACATTACCATTCTCCGCTTCTGAAAGCGAATAAAGCATAAAAAGCTCCTTTCTTTCTTCAATGCATTCATTGTCAGCTCCATGGTTAGTATTCCACGGATATGTACAGCTGCAACTTTTACTCCTAATTACTTTCCCGTAAACTTTGAGAGGCAATTATCTTCTCTCCACCTCGCAGACGCAGACGCACTATTTAAATTCCAGGGGCAAGCTTTGATCACCACTACATTAGCTTTACATTAGAAACAATCATTACCGAGGACATCATCCCCACGACCAATTTGCCTTTGGAAAATAGTAGTGCTGGAGCGTGCTGCAGCCCACAGAGGACCAATGAGCCACACCAAACTTGATTAGGCCTCCCAGTAATGCATCGCTCCTCCTGGCCCAGGCTTTGGAGATGAACCACTTGTCTCCATATTAAGTGCTCCATCTGGAAAGGGGCTAGGAACTGGAGTGGACTCATTTTCCAAAACGCGCCTGAAGAGCCCGAGACAAATGTGTCAAAAGGTAAACGTGTAATGAGTTTCGCTTGTTCAGACGAGACGTCCCAGGCGAGCGTTTGGGGCTTTGATTGTTCAAAGAGCCACTTCTGAGGATGTTTGGTTGGAGACGCTGCATCACTTGCACAAGCAAAACATTCGCAGATTCTGGGGTTTATTTCAAAAGGCAGGAGTTTTCATGAGCATTTCGAACTGTCTACATAAAATAAATTGTCTTTCACAGTCAAAACATGGAGAATTTAACAGTTTAACATTTCCCAGGAAGTTTTTAGCCTAGAAAAAAGTTAGCTAGCATTACAGCTAGCTTGATAACAGCTTTGTTAGCCTTTAGCTTCAGTAATAGTTAACTTGACCTACAGCTAGCTGGCATAACAGTTTAATAAGCCATCAGCTTTAATAACATTTAGCTTTATTAACAGTTCATTTGAGTAAGAGTTAGCTTTGCTAACAATTAGCTGGATAAGCTGTCAGCTTCAATAACCTGTAGCGTCAGTAAAAGTTAGCTTGAGTGCCTGTTAGCTGGTGTAACTGTTTGCTTGAGCTAAAACTCAGCGGAAGTTTCTTTGGTAACAGCTAGCTTGATAAGCTATCAGCATTAATAACCTTCAGCTTTGGTAAAAGTAATGCATCACTTTTTTCAGTTCTGGTCAATAATTTGCGTACAAACAAACCGGAATAAGATTTTTTATTTTTTTATTTTGACCTTTTGACATTTTTTTGGAACTGTGATTTTTGTAAACAACTTCAAATTTTAGAAATAAAAACTTATTGCTGAAGTTAAAACTTATTGAGTTTCTTTTTTTACAATACAAGGTTCAACATAATTCCAACAGATCTAAAATACGTGTTTTTAATTTTATTTAACCAAGGTGTCACCACTGAGATGCGGGCCAAGAAAGGCAGAACTACAAAATAAAACATACTTTTTGTTTTGTTTTCATCAAAACACACAACAATACTTGGTTCCTTTGACTAACTCACTCACTCACTCTCTTTTTGGTTACCTAGCAACAGCCAGTTGAGTTGAGTAATATGTGCAGCAGCAGTTTCAGGTTTCAAGTTTAAAAATAAACAACAACGTTGAAGGAAAACCGAATAAAACAGGAAAGGTTTTATTCGGTTTGGGAGACTTTATTTAAAACTAATCAAGTGGCAAAATCAACAATTATGGACAGACTAATATGAAACGCTTTTAGTGCGATAAGTTTTTCAGTTATATAATCCCGCCTGATGCTAAATATAGCAACAAAATTACTACATTGGCAACAGTTTGGTGAGTATTGTTGAACACGCATGTTGACACCCTCTCTGAAGGGATTTTCAAACCTTTTCGGGGTAAAAGTGCAGTAAGTTCATCCTTTTTCACTCCATTCTTGTGTTTGAAAAGGAGCAGCAATTCCCCATACCGATCTTATAATATTGTCCATATCAATTAGATGGTAACGATTAAAATAAAAGCATTATATAACCTCTCTTGTGCACTGAGCGCTGATTAACATTCATTAGACACATCAAACATGCACTGTCCCATGTTTCTGGCATAAGCGCCCATCAGATTTAGCTCAGCTTCCTCGGAGCAAAGCTGGCGTCAGATTTTGTGGCTTGGGGTAAGTTTCAGGGAGCAGATGGATGCAAACTTTAAACTCAGCAGGGAGAGAAAGCAGAACCGTCCATCTGACAGCGGACTTGGCCTGGCTGATGTTTGATTAAGAGGCACGTTGACCTTTCTGAGGCTCCAGGGGGCGCCGAGATAAACTCTCACCTGACAGCCCGCGAGTCAGAACCTTCTAATTATTGCTGGAAACCATCAGTCAAGGAAAGAGCACTGTTATTTATTTATTTTACTTCTGGCATGTCAGGGGAAAATCTAATGCCAGAAGAAGATGAAAGAAGGACAAGATGTGAAAGATGAAGGTAAAATATGTGAAAAACGGGAGATAAATAGTGAAAGCTGCAGAAAATGCTCTTGTGAATCCGAACCCAGAGGCTCAGACTGGCGATACGGCTTCCGCCATGAACACAAAGGAATCTCCTGAACGTGGACGCGTCTCCTCAATCTAAAACTATAGCTGATGGACAGGAAGAAGCAGATGGAGGTCGATACGGTGATGAATGGAGTGGCACTGGGTGTGCACCGTTACCGTTCATGACAAATTAGCCAGGTACTTCCCTTACAATCAATACATTCTGACAAAGATGGCTGCCAAGGCCGGCGAAGGAGATTAAACGCCATAAGTTTGAGACAATCTCACAAACATTTGATGAATGTAAGTAAGCTATTTCACATAAATTCATTTTGTTGTTAAAGTTCCCTCTGGAAACGTCATTGCAACCAATTTAATGTGTTCAACTCATTTTATCCGTGTATTTAAGACAAATTAATGAAATTTCATTCCAAATTTTATTTTATTTTTTTCAAAATTTGATCTTCATCTGATCACCAATCAGTCACAGATTATTGGTAAAAGAAAAATCTGAAAGCAATTTCAAAAGAAAGGTAAATAAAATATATTCAGTAAAAATAATATAAAAGTAAATATGATCTACATTACAAATATTAAAGTTTCAAACCAGGGTGTATGCAGACCCTTAAAAGTCTTAAATTCATTTTAAAAAGTAAGTTGATCTTTAATATGTCTTAAATTTGTAATTAACTGCTATCTTACTATTGCTAGTGAGCAAATAGGTCTTAAATCCCATTCAGAAAGATCTTAAATGACTTACATTTGAGTTGGTGAAACCTGTGAACAAGACTTAGGAAGATCGACACAATAATGGTTCACAATAATGGAACATTATTCTTGTTCCATGACTAAAGTTTCCCATATAAATGCTGTATAATAAAGTAGAGAGAAAGAAGCAGGATCTACATTTAAATTCTCCAATCTGCAGATAAAACAAAATGCTCTGCTTTTATTTTGAAGGCAATGACCATATTGTTCTCCTGGTGCGGATAACTACCAGTGAGCATCTGCTCCACCGGTAGGTTCTGGAAAATTGGACCCAGGGTGCCACTGTAATCCACTAATTCAGCCTCACTGGACAGCATGTACAGTATGAGAAAATACGGCGTCATCACTGACGGATCGCTGCGTCTCTGTGTGCAGTCTGACTGCTTCCTCTGTGCAGACATGTGATAGTTTAACCGTTTGTCTCACATTATCTAATCTGATTAGTTTAAGTGTGTGGTATCAGCTCAACTCACTGATATATTACTCAAAGTTACTAGCTAGTTATCACAAACAGTGTGAGGAAAATACTGGTAAGTCCCAGAAAGTGCCACCTTGTAAGTCAGCCTGCACACTGCTGGTAAGTTTCGGAAAGTTATCCGTTTTAGATAAGGAAAACTATCTGATAAGTCGCTGATATGTTCCACAAAAATAGCTGCTTAGCAGCTGGTAAAATATCATCCAAATTCTAGAAAGGAAGTTAATTCAGATGAACTTTCTTGAAAGTTAATTTGCTAGGCAACCTCCAGTCGACTGTCATACAAACAGACAGTGACTCCTGCATCGTGTTGCCAGCGTCATTATAAAGATATTCAGTATTTTATACCTTTTTGTTGGAAATATCAACAAAAAGAAACATTTTCGTTCATCTGTTAGCCTTAAATTTCCTTCGACTGTAAGTGAAAGTGTGCCTGGTTGGTTGTAAAGTGTTTCTCCATGCTGGCCCTGAAATGGACCTGTAACCTGCGGCGAAACACATCGACTGCTCAGACGGACTCCAGGACTTCGTGACCCTGGACAGAATTGAGCAGGTATAGAAAATGGATTGACAGATAAAAGAGAGGTCCACACTGAGGACGCCTCCAACCTCATATTTTCTCCACCTCCAGTCGGTTTCTTCGGCTTTTGCAGACCGAGGTAACCGTAGGCAACTGGATAGAAACATCACCCGGCTTGTACCTTTCATCTATCACAGATTGAAAATGTGATGAGCTGATTTCATGCTCAGACTTTAATGAGCAACATCCCGACTCACTCAGAAGCGAGATAGGACGTACTTCACCCTTAAAAAGTAATTAATTTATTGCATTCTTAAATGCTTTGGGTAATCAGACAAAGTTTAAAGACGTTTTTAAATAATGATTTCCCTTATTAAGGGTAGAAATCTGTTCCCTAAAGGAAATTATTACACTGTTCAAGGTTCAGTCTGAGCATTTTTCTGAGGAAGATAACTCTAAATTAGCTTAGAAAAATAATTGTAGAGCATATGCAAAATATGTGAAAGAAAATGCCATTGGGAAGCATAAATAACCGGCTGCCATGATACTTTGGACAGTAACGCTTGGCATTTACAAAGCAGCCAATCAAGGGGCTCCATTTATTTTTATTGGAGCCAATTGGTTGCATGTCCAAAACCAGGTAAACTGCAGATACTGGCTTCAATGGTAGTGCTAAAACATATTAATATTAATGGACATTAAGGTAGATTTACTGTTTGAGTGATTAAAATAGGCTGTACACCATTTGAGGGAAATTACATTTTCACCTAATGCTGTAGATTTCTTGATACAGTTTTTTTCTTAAAAAAGAAGTGAAACATTTTAAAACTGCTTTTCGTATTCTTAGCTTATCTTTGTATGATTTTTACATTTATTTTATGAACCAATGTGTATTAGGGTCACTGCAGATAGAAAAAAGGTAAATTTCTGCCAAAAAAGCACAGAAATTTTTAGACTAATCTCAGAAATAAAATTAAAAAATTAAACAGTCAAAATTTCTGAGTTTGAAAAGTTAAAAATTTGCTATAAAACAACTGGAAACTTTCAGATTAATTTCAGAAGTTTGAGTAAAAAACTTGCGAATTCCTGCGTTTAGAAATTTCTAAAAATTTGCGACTTTTGAAACTAAGAAATTTCCAAGTATTTTCTAGAGATTAATTGCAAAATTTCAAATTTCTTTCTATAATATTTGCAATTCTTCAAACTAAAAGTTCAGTGGGATTTCCTTCCTAGAAATTTCAGAATTTTATTTTCTAACTATTATGGCCCTAAAATGCCATCATACCTTCTCTATATTAAGCTCATTTTTCTGAGATATTTGGGGGTTTTTATTATTGCCGAGACATCGTCTGAAAGGGGCAAATACTTTTACACATATACAGAAATACATTTTTCACCATAAAACAATTAAATAAATCCCATGTTTATGTAATATTCCATTGTGTATGCAAAAGGAGACTATGCAGCATTTATCAAGCCAAAAATTTAATTAAAATATTCCCTTACATATTCATTTTGTAATTAATATTCCATCAGCTGGACAAGGCACGGCTGTACAAAAGTTAATTTAGCCGTCTCTTCGCAGTCAATGAGGTAATATCCCTTTAATGTTCAGGGAATACACAACATTCCCCTCTGTAACAGGTGCTTTTTCATTTTCTGTCTGGCTAGCTTTAATGATGTCATTAGACAGACGCTCTAGCCGAGGAAGCGCCAATGGCACACGACAGGAAGCGCAGCAACAACAGAGCAGAAGACGGAAACCAGGCGTCTTTCTGATGTCGCAGCTGTAACAGGAGCTGCTTGCTTCCACGATCTGAGAGGGACTGGAGGAAAAGGGCTAATTGAATTCCTTGTGTACATCCGTGCACAAAGCGCTGCCCTCCCTCCTGCACCGAGGCTGGAGAGGCGAGCCAGGGAGCCTCGACTGAGCCATACATCATTACCCAAGATTCCAGCGGGCACTTTCCCCGGCTTCCTCTGCCAGGACGCAAATGGCACAAATTAATCACAGCTTTTCCTGATGGAAATACAGGAGAAACGGAAAACAGCTCTGTAGTCAGAATTTAGCTAGAAAAGAGTCTGAAATTTTGAAAAAAATCTGTCAAAATTTTGTCCATTAAAAATTTTAAATATTTGATCATTTGACTCAGAAAATTCCATGTTTGTTTCTCTAGAAATTTTCAGATTTATCTCAAAATGTTTCAGTTTTTCCGAGCAACGTTTCACTCTGAAATTCACTAAAAATCTGATCCACTTGTTTGGACAAACACAGATTGAGAATTTTGTGTCATTTCCAATAAAAACACATTTTCTTCCGTTTAATTTTTCATCCTTTAAGTGCCGAAACCCATCACCAGATGGAGGTTATTAAAAATCTAATCACTGATTCTATTTTATTAACCCTGACATTTTACCCAGAACAATCGATCAGAACTACAACTATCATCAATAATGGCCACAGCACAAAATGAAGCAGCAACGAAAACAGAGCCGATGGGGTAAAATCTGAATGTCAGCTGGAGATTTAGGTCAAACGTCCAAATCCAATTTTATATGAAAGATGTCAACATGAAAACATATCAAGTGGTATTTCCTCTCTCTGTGAATTTCCCTCCTTTTTACTGAAATCTCAAGATTAAGTTCTCGAATCTTGCTATTGTTGGTCTCCAAACTTTATATCAAACCAATCAGGAACATATTTCTGTGCATACTTACCATCTTAACAATTGTGGTGATATAATAAGACTCTGATTTCAGATAAACTGAGCTCCTCGCCTCCCTGTGAAATGCAATTACATTCAGTGCCACGGGTAAGTAGTGGAAACCAGCTCATCATGTCAGACCCTTAATGAGCACCACTGAGGGAAATTATTATGAACGCCGAGCACAAAGACAACGTTCCTCTAAAAGCAGCAAGGCGGCTTTCATGAGGCTAACCTATATTGCATTCATATATATATATATGTGCATATTAGGTTTTTTGTAAATTGAGAGAAATGCAGGCATGCAGTTAGTAATCACATATTTCTTCAATTCTGTAAATTCAAAACAAAGTGTTTGAATTTACTGCCATAATTCAAGAGCACATGTGTTCAGTTTGAACGCAGGATTTTGTGTCTTTCTTCTCAAAACCGTAATGTTTGTACTCAAAGCTTCTGCTCTCTTTCAAATATTTTCTCAAACATTTCTCTTCGCGCTTAAAACTCGTCTCTTCGCTTGCAAACTTCTCTGCTCGCCGGTGAATCTTTTTCTGCTCACTTTAGAACAGAAAAGCACCATCACCTGGCAACCTCTCAGCCAATAGAATGAAAGTGTTACACTGGGTGCATTTGTTTTTATTAGAATTTTAAAAAAATCTGAGAACTGGACTGATCTGATCTCTTTTTGTTTTCGTTAGGACTCTTGCATTCTGGAGAAGCTGGAGCTCTTATTGCTTTGTTTAAGAAACAGGTAAAAATGCCATTCCAATAAAACAAAGGCATGAACTAATTTTTCAGAATCTTGTGAGGACATAAGTGCTCTAATTTTAGCAATATTTTTTAGATAGTAGTATGATGTTTTTATGACAGATTTGATGTCATAAAAACATCATGGTCACTCCAGATTCTTGGCTTTGTCAGAGCATCTTAATCCAACGGACTGAAGGTGGGTGATTATTTTTAATCTATGCTCTGTTGGTCCAAACATTGATATTTCAGTAAATTTGGTGAACGCACCATAAGACCTTCCTCCTGGCTCTGATTGGTCGTTTCTGACTGAGTGGTGTATTTCTGCAAATGGCAGTAGGACTACAAGGAGTTGTATGATACCGTCAGAACACAGGACAGTTTTTTTTTTTAAATATATAAAAGCATTTCTTCTTATAAGAGTTACCTAATGCAGTTTTAAGCTTCCACACTTGGCATACTGTCTATGATTAAATTATGGCATTTACTTTGTTTTGTTTTTTTCTTTTCGTCCCCAAGGGCAGTCGACATAAATTCCACTTCAGTTTTATGTAAATTAAGCAACAGAAACCTGACGGTTCCTTGTGAGGGGTAATCCATCACTTTTACCTCACCTTTTGGTTTTTAGGAAGGTTAATTGGTTATGTGGTTGTGGAAAGGTTTGGAAAACCTGGAAACAGAAACCCTTTTATAGAGGAGCGAATAACTTTATGCAACACCCTTTTGTTATTTGTCTTAATGGTTTAATAACTTTGGATCATTTTGGTAATTTTTTTTAAAATATAAAATTAATTACAAAGATCTATTTTAAAAAGATCCATGGTTTTATTCTTTGCTTCCCAAAGTGACCATTCATCTTCATCAAAAACAAGAAATTTTGTCTTATAAATTAAAGTAAACATCATTTATACATCAACAAGTTTTGGGAAACAAATTACTAAAAATGCTCTAAAATCTATAAATGCCAAAAACTAGACTACCTAAAACTCTCAAGACACAAATTGAGTTCACAAGAACAAAACGAGATTTTAATAATACTTTCAAAAAAAACTTTAAGGATCAAATTTATGCAGCAAAAAGGGCTTTATTCTGCGTTTTTATTGTTTGTGTTCCTGTTGGCATGGAAACCCAAAGACCAACATTTGAAACTACTTCCATTTACCAAACGCCAAAATCATCATCTTACCTAAATTTAACCATCACCACGCCTTGCTACAACATAGGAAACATAAAAACAAATGCATAATTCATAGGCGTTGACGGAGCAAACTGGGTCTATCCCAATTTAACTGATGAAAAATTACTCAGCATGGCTAAACAGCCCCAATTAAACCAATGCTCATAAAAGCCGAACATCAATGCTGACAAACCTTAACAAGCCTGGGCCCTCGGTTTCAAATTGCAAAAAAATAAATAAAACTCAAGCGTGCTGTGTAATGTATTCACCTTGTGTAGACTCATTATTTTGCTGAGACACTGAATGCGTAAGCCTGGGTGAGTGGGGATTGATTTCTACGAGCTGAGGAGAGGGCATGGCAGATAACACACACCGAGGCTAAAAGCTACTTTCCCCAAGGACATTTGCATGCACAAAGCATGGGAGAAACACGGCGGGCCACCGTGCCATCACGCTTAACAAATCCAATTAGCTACTAAATAAGATCCAACACAAGGAGAAACAATGGATACAATCAAATACTAAAACATTTTAAGCAGATCTCAAGTTTGATAGTTCGTTGTCAGAACTAAAAAAAAATCTGATTTGTGTGAGTTTAAAAATAGAAAAATAAAGGGAAGATACTTGATATATCTTAAGTCTTTATCTAAAAATAAAGCTATAATGGTTAGCAGCAGTTGGAACTTGCGTTATCTTTAGCCATAGTCACAGTTAGCTTAAGTTGCTTTTAGCCTGAGCAGAGGTTTCAGGAGGTTTTATCCTGAGTAGGAGTTAGCTTGAGTAGGTTATCCCTAGCATTAGCCTGATTAAGATTTATCATTTGTAGCAGTTAGCTTGAGCAACTTTGTAGCCCGAGCAGCAGTTAGCTTGAATAGGTTTTCATTTTAGTAGCAGTTAGCCGAAGGAGTTTTTACCTTGTAGCCGCTGAAGGTTTATGACAACTTTGAGGCTAATAACTCATTTAAAATCAAGCTATTTCTCTGACATAGGTTGCTAAATGAAATAAAGTATTTTGTGTCGACTACACTCATTGCTCACGTTTAGGAGTTTATTTGTGGTTGAGTGATTCTCAAAGTTAAGAATCTTAAAAACTATTTTGCTGAAAATTGTTGTGTACTGGACAGAAAACCATCCAAAAATGCTCCAAATGCAAATTTCATTTTCCTTAGGGATAAATAAAGTATTTTGAATTGAATTAAACATTATAACCAATTTATACTCAGCTAGAACAATACAGTTGTTGTTTTTTTACCAAACCAAAATGAACCTGGCTGAACACATTTTGTTACAGAAAAAAACAACTTTCCAGATGATTCTTGTTCAAACAGGCCTGACAGCAAAGTAGAGCAGAACCAATATGAACAAAAAGGTTGTTTTCCACTGAAACTGAAAACAGCCTTCAGAGTAACCCTGAAATCACTGGTATTGATCAATAGCTCCATCAAGCCCTGATTGCAGCCATTTTGAGCGACTTCAACCCTTCACCCCAATGTCCAGTCCGAACAAAACGACTGCTGAATAATAGAAAGCAGAAAAAAAAAAACATCAGAAGATTAAATGAAATTAGAGAACCAAACACCCTTGTCATAAGTTGTCAGTAAAAGATAACTGCAGCCATCTGCCAGAGCTGCTGCTTGATTGCTCGACAAACAAAACGCAGCCAAAGAAGAAAAAACAAAACACAAAAGAATCTCAGCATGATGGATTCCAGCTCGGGTAATGAAATGCTGCTGTTGTGCACTGTCACCACTGAAAAACTGTGGCCTGCATAAAGGTCACTATAAATCAAGTCCCCTTGGTCTCCAACGCCTGCATTTCTGATTGGGCAAAGAGCTAATCCCAGTCAAGTGCATAAATATCCCAGACGCACTGGGCTCATATTTTCACCTCATCACCGATTATTTAGCAAAATAATGGTGTTTAGTTTACAGCAACTTGACAGCAACTTATGATGAGCTATTATTTTTCTTTATCCTGTCCATTAAAAAAGCATTAAGGCCAGAACGTTCCAGCACAACGCTGGTTTTTCAAAAATGCTTCTGCAGGACAAATCCACTCAGGATTTATCAATGCAATTTCTTTTTTTATTCTCTTTTAAAACGTCCTCCATCGTCTATGCTGACAATGTCGAGGTTCACTGCTTTTAAGGAGGCAAATCCAGGTTTTACTCCAATACTTTCTCTAATGCCTGGAGAGTCAACATAAACGAGTAGAAGAGTCCAGTCGTGACCATTTAGGCTATCACCAAATAAATATCGCTTTGCTACCAAGACGGAATAGAAAAGTCAACTGGAACGCAACCTGAGATCGAACTGCAACTGGATGGATGATGGATGGAGCTAGAACTAGGAAGGAAGAGACGGAGAGTTGGAGTTAGAAGAGGGAAGGAATGAAGGAAGGATGGATCTAGAGATTTAGAGCTAGGAAAGGAAAGAAGGTACTAGCGAGGGATGGGTTGACACAGAGCGTATCATGCATACAAAAAGCAGCCGGCTTTCTGTATGCATGTGTGTAAATCTGCTCCTATGATGCTGCGTTTGCTTAAAAAAAATCCTTTGCTATGTATGTATGCAAATATTCCACTTTGTGGAGTCGGCTAAGCGCTGGCGCCCTCTAGGTGACCCCAGAGGGTTGGTGCTGGGAAAGAAACAAAGGAAAGAAAAGTAGATGAAGAAGAGGTCTCCTGAACTCGAGTTAGCCAACCCTGGGAATTTTCTCATCGCTTTGTTCTGCCAGAAGGTTTGTCTTTGGCTGCATTAAAGTTTCTGCTTTGTACTTTTTAATCTCCAGAAGATTCTGTCTCCGGTGTACAGAGTTATGGTTTCTCTTCCAGCTAATTGCACGGTAAGTGTGTGGACATTTTCACATCATCTCTCTACTCTGAAATGGGATGAGTGCGACGATGTTTTAGGGCAGACGATATATTTGAAGCTGTACGTGGCGCCCTTGAGGACTCCAGTCCTCAAGGGCCGCTGTCCTGCAACTTTTAGATGTGCCTCTGCTGCACCACACCTGAATAGAATAATTGGGTCATTAGCAAGACTCTGGAGATCTGATCTACACAAGGAGGAGGTAATTAAGCCATTTCATTCCAGTGTTTTGTACCTGTGGCACATTTAAAAACTGCAGGACAGTGGCCCTTGAGGATTGGAGTTTGACACCCCTGTTTTAGGGCTACTGTGAGATAAATTGTAAAAATTCTGCCCAAAAACTCTGAAATATTCTAGAAAAACAAGTACATTTCTGAGATCCAAAAGTTAAACTTTTGCGAGAAAAAATTTAAATTGTGAAATAAATCCTCATAAAACAATGCAATTGTCTTGAAGTTGAACATTTGTGAGAGAAAAAAACTCAAATTCTGAGACTAATCTCAGAAATTTTCACAGAAAAAAAAATTGGGGGAAAAAATTTACATTTTTGTGTAAAACAGAGTAGCTAGCTTCTTAGCAAGCTTCTATTTATTGTGACTGAAACATTTGATTTTAAGCTCCATTAAAAAATTTATATTTTTCAATTTCGAAAGTAGAAAATTGTACACTTTTTCTGTTTTTTTCTAGAAAATTTCTGAAATTATTCTAAAATTGTATTTTTTTTAGCAATTTTTTGACTTCAAGCTCAGAAATGTCATTGTTTTTTTCAACATTTAAGGGATTTTTTTGGCAGAAATGAATTTTTTTTTATCTACAATGGCCCTAATCATCAAAAGTGTGCCCCTATTACATCGCAAAAACATCTGAAAGTTTTTGAAACTCAGAAATTTTCCTTTTTCTAATAGAATGTCTGAGATTAATCTCAAACTTTCTGATCACTTAAAGCAGAAATTTACTCATTTTCTTCCATCTATAACAGCCATAATTATTGTAAATATGACACCAACTCACATATGACGCATCTTTAACATTTTGCCCTGAATTTTGGTTTGAAGCATCCAAACAACGGAGAAGAAAAAAGGACTGATTGTGCGGCTGACTCACTCCCTTTCTCTCTCTCGCTCCCAGATGTTGGGTAACAGGTGCACAGATATCAGATGTCTGGAAAACCATGTTGCAGCAAGCAATCGATAAAACAGCATGCATGTGGAGGCGGTCAAACAGCGCTCTGATTTCAATTCCTCTTTGTGTGATTTGAGCACAAAAACAAGCAAAGTGAGCTATCGACATGACTCCTACCAGCCGGCCTGCGGCCATGAAGGCTTGTATTGGAAAGGCGTTAACGGAGTAACGGAGCACCAAATCAGGCGCAGCCGTCCTCCATCAAAACGCGGCCGTCAGCCTGGAGGCACGCAGGCGGCTGCAGTTCGCCCAAACAGATGTTTGAGGTCCAGAACAGCAGCGTTCAGCGTGTTAACAGCTGCTGCCAGCGCGAGCTCTGGGGAAAACATAACAGCAGCAAATTAGGCTGATCTTCAATAAAGGTGGCAGTCGGTGCACTCAGCTTATCGCTGCTGCTGCTGCTGAGGGGAATATTATTGTTCCCAAAATGTCACCTGTTTTGTTGTTTTGTTTGTTTGTTTTTTTAAAAAAAAGGAAATTTCTATTTTCTTTTCATTTGAAAGTTTGAGCTTCTACTGGATTTAAGCGTTTCTGATGTTCAGTTTAGCCTGGAAATGAAGCAAAATACTAAAACGGAGTATTTAGTAAAGTCATAATATTATGAGAATAAAGTTATAGTATCATGAGAAGACATAATATCACAAGAATAAACTTTGTATGAGAGAATGAAGTCGGAATATATGAAAATTAAGTCATGATTTACGAGAAAACATTAACATTAAGAAAATAAACTTGAAATATGAGAATAAACTCAAAGTATGAGAATAAAATCATAGCATATGAAAATAAACTATTAGAATAAAGTCAGAATGTAACGAGAAGACGTATTACTACAAGAACAAACTCAAAATATGAGGATAAACCTGTAAGACTTATAGAATAAAGTTTTAGTAATACTTTTAGACCAACAGTGAAGCATGGTAGAGAAGGAGTGATGATGTGGGCCTCTCTTTGATTCTGAACCGAACCGTCAGTTTAATTCCAGTTACTCATGCAAACATGAACTTTAGGGTTGACAGCTGGAGATGCTTCACCCCAAACGGGTCGAGACCCAAATATCAATTCAAACTTAATGACTAAAAGGTCTGATCCTGACTGATACTTTGGGATTTTTAGAACGACATGCTACATAAATAATAAATTTATAAAGATCGGATCAAGAAACATCCACAATAAAAATTACTAGGCACTAATTAGTTACATTTACCTGAGTATCGTTTTGAAAAAAAATTACTTTTAGGAGTATTTTTACATTTACTTGAGTAATTTTATTGTTATTACTTAAGTAAAATGTCTGGATTCTGACTTCACTGAATGAAAAACATGTTTAACTAAAATTCACCACACAGAGATGTGCAGTTTGTTCTTTCAAATTTTTATACTAAAAGAAACGGATTTGGAAATTTATTTTCTTTTGTCTGATTTTGTCATTTATATTAATTATTGTCATTTTGGTTCTCAAAGTACCAACATTTCCACATAATAATAATATTATGGTCCATTTGATGATGTAATCTTTAAATGATTGCTAATTTGTTCAGTTACTTGAGTAGCTTTTCTACCACATATATTCTACTTTTTACTTTCACTTGAGTAAAAACATGAAGTGAACCTCTGCTGCGGCGCACTAAGCAAAAACAGAAAACATTTCCTGTGGATTTATGGTGCGATTACTGAGAAACGCCAACCAGGAATCTGTTCATCGCTGTGAGGCCTCGTAACTCAAAGCAGTTTGTCTCTTCAGAAACTGAACGTTTGCATCCAGCAGCGAAACGTCGCTGCAGGCGAGGTGAGAAAACCCGCAGCCTCTGAAGGCCGCGTTTCTTTCTCTGCCCACTTCTCCATCCGAGAGAAACAAATCATCAGATGCTCAACGCCGCCGTCCTTGAGTGGGGACGCTTCGCCGTGTCATGCACCAACATCATCAGAGGATTGTACATGTGTTCAGCAAGTTAGCAGCTCCAATAGCGGTATCCCATGGCAACATTTACCCTGTCGTTACCACTTAGGCATCAGCACGAAGACTCAATTATCTGCAATTTCCTGTGCAGGTAAACACCTCGAGGTGTTTTGCCACCCATTTTCACATACTACCACCTTGACTGGCGTACAGCGGACAACAGAAATCACGCTGCGCCGATTTCTGTCCGCTGTTCGAGCTCGTTTCTGTCCCAAGAGGACAGAGAACATTGTGAAGTGAGCAACAACCGGCGACAATAAAACCGTCGAGCTGAAGCCGCAGAGCTTCCTCATTCAGATCGGCTAAATCACACCTCAAGGAGGAATAATGTCACAGCTGGGAATACAGAGGAACCACAATGACAAAACAGATCAAAATTAAGATTCTCTCAGTAAAATCTAAGGGTTTTATGGGAGTCATGGGCTTTGACTGGGCCATTTTAACACTTATTCTCTTCATTTTTTATTTAAACTTTTGTTCTGTTGGTGATATCAGCTTACTTGCAAATTTTCTTTTATATAAATATATCTTTTGAGATGATGGCTTTCTCTAAGCACTGCAAAAACACAAAATCCAACCGAGTATTTTCGTCTACTTTTAGTGCAAATATCTTATTGCACTTGGAATAAAACAAAAAAAACTTAAAAGTACATTTTTAGCTAAACATGAAGGCTTGTTTTAAAACAAATAATTCCTTAACATTGATGAAAAAGTACTTGTTCTATTGACAGATAAATTAACTTATGACAAGACATTTTTAAGTTAAATAGTCTGACAATAAAACTAATACTTTTTTATCAATATTAAGGAATTATTTGCTTAATAAAGCCTCTATGTCTTGCTAAAAAGATACTTTCAAGTTGGTTTATTTCAAGTGTAATAAGATATTTACACTACAAACTAGAACAAAGTAACTTGGTAAGATTTTGTTCCAACAATTTTTGGAAATCTGATTTGGAAACATTTCCTTTTGCTTGATTTTGATATTTTACTACTTTTTACTTTTTCTTGACTGAGTATTATTTGTGAGTCCTGTGGAAACAGGAATGCTACATCAGCAGAATTAGAGCAAAGTTTTTTTATTTCAAGTGCACCGAGATGTTTGCACTAGAAATTAGACAAAAATACATGGTAAGATTTTGTGTTTTTGCAGTGAAAACATTACAGGAGAGTTTTGCAAAATAATAATGAAAAAAAAAAAAAAAACTGAGAAGTTTCTCAGATTTGATAAAAAATAATAATAATTTCAGCAGCTGCATTTTCACTACAAATGTGCACAAAACTTTGTCGATATTCTACTTCTATCCAAAAACAAGAATTTGCCATTTCAGGTTCCCAGGAAAAGAACCTGAAATGTATTTTCATGTATTTTTCTTTACATGAAGAAAAATATGTTTCTTCATGTAACAACTCATTTAAAAAAGAAATCCTGCGCCTTCTTCCTCCTACCACTTCCTGTCATCTTCTTCAGTGTTTCTGCCAGAAGTAACATTCGCTTGTGATGCAAAAAGCACAAAATACACATATTTTGATACATTTATGTCACCAATCTGAACATCCAGTTAGTCACATATCAAAATGAACAAACAATATTTTCTCATTTGTGCGTTTAAATCTCCAAAGCACCATCGGCTCTGTCGCTCTGCTAATGCGCCGCTCTAACTAGGCTTTACTCTTCCAGTAACACAAAGTTATCAAGTGATATTTTCAAATTTCCTGTCAACTGTAAACATTTTTTAACCCAAAAACACATCAAACTGCTGCATGACTGACTAGAGCACCAGGCTTAGAAAGTTTTCTGGGGGAAACTGATCATAAACTTAAGTTTTCTTTCAACAAGAAAGAAAATCTATTTATTCTTGTTCATCCAACATGGTCGCCTAAAATAATTTATGAATTAAAAGCAGAGCGTTACAAAAGTATACACTCCACTTTAACCTTTTCACTTCCAGTATTGTGTTTTTCATACTGTGAAATCAAATCATAGATCACTGAAAAGGGATGCCTGATTTAAATTGTGTCCAAACATAATTCTGAATAGTGTGGCATGCAAAGTTGCAGCTGCACGCCTGGGTTGCACCTTTTCCAGCTTTGCACAGCCAGAAACTGAAATATTTAACTGTTATTTGCAAGAAGCTGCTGTTCAAAAAGCAGGAGACATTTTTACTAAAGCATCACTGAACCTTTTTGGGATGTGCTGGAGAAGAATCTGATTCCCTCATGATCCTGATGAAAAATTAATGCCACTCTAGAGGATAAAAAAATGTTTATACATCGCAGAAGCCAATCGAAACTATGCCGCCGCAACTGCAGCCATTTCATGACGGACTGGTCGTGTATTAAGCCCTCGCATTCACATGATTCCTTGTAGCCTAATAAACCTTTTACTTTCTGACAAAATAAATTTTGGTAAACGTCCAGCGTTTCTCCCCCGGAGTCGATAAATGGCTTAAAGATTGAAGAAAGCCAGAACGGCAGAGCAGATGCCAAACGTCCGTTCTGTTTTAATAACTTTCTGGCTCCAAGCAGAAGAAGGTTGCATAAGTAACACAGATTGCTTCAACCTGATAACCCACTCTACAAAGCAAACGAGAAATTCAGAAGCTCCTCACACCAAAACATTTGTTTTTTATTTTATTTTTCTGGGACATAAAAAAAAAAAGATAGAAAACCACATTTCTGCAGAAAATAAGGCCACAGGGTGTAGAAGACAAGCTTCAGTGAAGGAAAAAGCCTGACTCCACACAGCTGTGCCCCACATCTTCAAAAAAAATTGCCCAAAGTGTTTGCAGAGTGAAGCCTATTCAGCCAGAAATAAAGCTATCGTAGGGGCGAATCAAGGAGTAAACATCAAACTTCAAAGTGTGGAGCGAAAGGAAAAAAAAGGTCTGATGAGAATTTTAATGCAGCAAACAGCTTCTATTAAAACCAGCAGAGGCAGAATAAAAGAATAATTCAGAACATCTCAAAAACTGGACCCCAAACGTACTTATTGAGGGATTTAATGAACAATAAAAATCCTCCAAACTGCCAATAAATAGTGGACCTCCAGTATTCACAAAGGTTATGGTCACAAATGGCTACAATCAATAAATATAAAAATACTAATAACTGATTTTAACAGTTAAAACACCAAATTTATCTTCAAATCCATTTTAGTAGTTCCACAAAAGGAGCATAACCAATCAGCGACAAGAAAAATGAATCGCACAGCTGGATTGGCTGCTGTGAAAACACTAGCCAATAGTTTCAACCTTATAGACTCGGTTTGATTGGGAACCAAAAGTTGCATCATTTGTTACATTTTCAGCTGCTGAGGTTCGTTTCCACTTTGCTCTGAGTCAAACGAACCAACCTTTAGAAAAACCTTTTCCCCTCCTCGCCTGTGGGGGCGCTGCAGCAGCAACAACTGAAGGAAATGACTGAGCACAACTTCCTTTCATAAATGTAAACAAAAATGGAGAAGTGTCAGATGTTGTCTTTGGTAAAAGACAAGTAATTTCTCCTGCTAACGCTAGACTCTAGTGTTTGTTTACCCAGAATGCACTGTGTTGTAGTCCACTGCATCAGAATCCACGTCAAACAAGCAAAAACCTGTTTTTAGGTGGAACAGAGATTGTTTTTTTTTTGTCTGCATCAAAGTTTGATTACACAATCACATCTCCCCGAACAAACCTGAGTGATCAACCAAACAAGGATCATTTTAAATATTATCTACAAAACAAAATCCACAAAAACGTGGGAATCTGCAGTATCAACACCCAAACATGGTGGTGGCAATATCATGCTGTGTAGCTCTCTAATTGCCAGAAAATCTGAATAATGACAATAATCTCCAAATCCTTCAGTAAAAACTGTGATCCCAACACAATCCTAATGAAATGTTTGGAAAAGAAGTTGAGAAAACAAACTAATTTCTGCCTCTGCAGATCAATCCGAAAGCCAAAATGCACAAGGAAAGGTTAGAGTTAGAGAATAAAAACAAAAATGAAACTACAGGAGGTGTCGTAACCCTTAATATCAGAGATATCCCGCACACCAGCGCTTTATTAATGCCTGCAGCTTCCTGCAGCTGTAATATCTCCCTGCACCCCTCAGCTTATGCAGTAAAATATTAATGGGACCCTGTTGGGCTAAAGGTTAGACCTCAGAGGCTTAAAGCAGAGAAGTCAGCAGTCACCCTAAACTTCCCCATAAAGAAAGCAGGATAAACTTTTGATCATATCCATGCTGGCTCCATCAGCACCAGGGCGTGAAGATAAATAAAGGAATTTAAAATAAAACAAAGAAGGAAAGGTGGAAACGCACGTACTCCCAGCGCATCCAAATGCGCGTCAAAACGCACAGAGACACCAGAATCAGCACATTTACCGGAGAACAAAAGCGCTAATTTAGCGACAAACGGGGAGAAGGGAAGCACTTTACCAGCACGTTGCCCTTCATCTTGGCGGTCTCGATCAGGCTCTTTTCCTTCATGTTTTGGCTCCAGACGGGTTGGATTCACGGACTTTTCACAAAACAGCGTCTGCGTGGTGAGCTCTCCGTCCCGCAACGTTTCCACACGGAGCCCCTCAGACTGTGAGCCGCTTCATGACTGGGTGGGATTACAATCTGACGGAGCGATTAAATACTGGCAAAAAAAAAAAAAAAAAAAACACCGAGATGTCCGCACGAGCGACCAGAAACGCACGAAACAATGGGAGACAATGAGAGGGTTTTTATTTCAGGACCTGAAGGAAGATTCATCAGAAAAAACACTAAATAGGTTCTTCAGTTGATGATCTCAGAACTGACACACCTACAAACCTCCTGCACGTCAGGATGTATGGAAAACAACCAATTATCACCATTAAATAAAGAAAATGGTTCAAAGTTTCACTCCAGTCAACAGAAAATTGGAATTAAGTCCATTACACCATATAGCATTGCAAGAATATATATATAAGAGAATTGTTTCTAATCAAATTTGAAATTTTCACACTGCAGAAAAAAGAAAAAGAAAACAGTACAATTTTCATTGCCAGTCATTTTAACAAATTTTCTAAACTAAGCTTTTAAGAGATTTTAAAACCTAAAACGCAAAACGTATTAAGGGTATTTCTTTACTTAACCTTAAATTGTGCCACATTTGTAATGAAAAGGCGCTAATTTGAGCAGCAGAGTGTGACAATAGTTCCCAGAAAATAAGAAAGTAAGATTTTCTCCAATAATCTGAGAACAGGAGCCATCAAAATGTAATTTTACATCAGATTTGACAAAAATGATATATGCTGTTACCCAATGGTCCATATTTGCACCAGTTTTATTTATTATCTGCATGATCTCTGAAGCTTGGATTAGAAAAAATAAGATTAGCTGCCATAACGACACATTTTACACACATTTCTGTGTCACCAGTTGACCAAAAGATGCTCAAAAACTATTCAATGTGGATTTCAAGGCTTTCTAACTGAGCAGAAACACAACTGAAGTTATGTTTGGCTGAAAATAGGAAGCAGCTTCAGTTTTTACAGCTAAAAACCAGACATGACCCTCTGGAGACACATAAAGGCGGTTACAAAGACAGCCTTCTGCCGCCTGAAGAACATTTTAAGGATTAAAGAACTAATGTCACAGCAATATCTAGAGAAACTAATGTGTTTATATTTAGTTTCATTGTCTTCACAGGTTTGCATAAAAGAAATAAAAGACATATATAAATCAATCCTCCAGCTGCAGCCGACTGAAAACGCTGCTGCTGATGTTCTGACTAATCCCAGGAAAAAGGAGCACATCAGCACAGCTATAAAGTCCTTTATTCCTTTAGCTGATAATTAACATTTCTGTAAACAATAATAATCCACAGAATCTTAAATGTTTAGTTTCTATCAGTCAAAATCATCAAAATTTAAAATACATCACTAGTTATTTACTATCCAAGTCTCTCTTTGAAGTGATTAGCTAAAAAATATTATTATAATTTATAAATATTCACAATTATGAAAATGAGAAAGAACGTAATGAATTAATAATAGGGGTAGAATAAAGCCTGAAAATAACTGATAATCACATGATAATTAAACACATTAAAGCCAATTCAGCTTCACATGAAATCCCATTTTTAAAACAGTTTTTAAAAAGCCTGAAACTAAACATAAATTATCCACTGAAACGACATGAAGCTTTAAACTTTTAGCTGGCTGTTCCAAGCAAACCAGAAAAAAAGAAACAGTTCAGAAAATTAATTTATTAGAAATTTACATTACAAATAATTCAACAGAAGCGTCAACACAAAGGACAGCAGAAGACAAACAGAAAAAAAAGTAACAGTGGATAGTTGTCTGAAAATATCTGAAAACATGCATGAAATTTTATTTTTTAATGTTTCAAGGCTTTTGTGAGCTTGCCCTCTTCTCATTTGGCTTTCATGTGGAGCACCGATTCCCTTCTGTTTCAATCCAAAGCTCCGCAGGAAGCAGGAGTTCCTGGAGTTTTCAAGTTCACAATAACCCAAATAACAATGTTTAAAGCCTCATCTGGGGCTGAAGGCAGAAAAAGGGGATTGTGCAACATGAAGAGAGTTTAGAAAGCAGGAGATGCTCCACAAACGCTGCCACTTCAACCCTCTATTTGTTTTATTTATATGTTTTAATAACTAGCGGTGGAAAATTAAAGTTGCAGTTCTAGTTTAAAGCTTGATTTTCGACGTAAAATCACCACCAGAAATTTTCAAAAACAAACTTAAAAGTAACTTCTCAACAAGAAAGAGGTTTAAAGCAAATAATTCCTTAATATTGATGAAAAAGTGCCAGTTCTATTGGCAGATAAACTTTAAGTTAAATAAACTGCCAATAGAGTGTGAATTTTAAGGAATTATTCACTTACAATAAGCTCCTATATTGCTCTAAAAATGTACTCTTTTTCTAAATCAGCTAAGATTTTGTGTTTTTTTAGTGATGGAAACCGAAGAACTAAAATCGTTTGTTTTGCTTCAATGTCCATCCTCAAAACTTTCCCTTTAAAAAGGTAAATTGAGTAAATTAAGACACAACAAAAAAGCAAAAAGCAATTCACGTTAAAAGGCAACTGATTAGGTACATGAAGTTACTTTTAAACGTGTTTAAGGCATTTTATCCTTCATACATGTGATTTCTGATCCATTTCCAGTGGCTGCTTTCAAGACAGTTTTAGTTTCAAGATCAATATTCCTCTGAAATCTTCTGAATTTATGCGTTTACTGGACTGAATCAAAGGCAAAAAATGAAAAAGAAGAAGAGCGGCGCAGATGATGCAGTCGAGGGAGCAGAGAGAGAGAGAGGCCTAAACTTTCCACCAGCTGGGAGGTGCAAACAGCACGCCTCACGTAAATCTTATTTAAGAGTGCCTGGTATTAATTACAGAGGATATGGCTGTCAAAACAACCTAATGGGGGGAAATCAGGCTCCCTCAACACCAGCTGGCCTGCTGACAGAAGAGGATTGCAGACAGGTAGGTTTCTGCTTCATTACTGAGTCTGCATTTCTTAGCGATTCTCCTCTGAGACGCTTAAGCATCACAACTTCTGCTTTCTAAAAACAAGCTTAGCCCGTATTTCGAGCACGATTACTAGCAAGGGAATATTTTGACTACATCTTAATTTCTAAGGAACATTTTCGAACTGGATGGACTTGAACGCGCAGCAGGTGAATCCGGGTAATGAGGGACTTTAGCAGGAAAATATCCAACATGAAGGCGTGCATAATAAATAGGTAGCAAAAATGAATTTAAATAGAGTCCAATTTTAATTGTTTAAAACTGAGTTTGGATGTAACTTGTTATATTCATTCACTTTTTTAGAAAAAAATGACTTAAGAGAATTTTGTTCTTTTACATCTGTAATTATATTAAGAGGTATCTCTACTCTTACTTAAGTAAAATTTCTTGTTTTGAATAAAAAAACAAATGTTTTAAGCTAAATTTCACCAGACACACACCTGCAATATTTGTTAGTTTTATTTTAAACTTTTTTATTGATGTGGAAACATTTCTTTTGCCAAATTTGGTTATTTTTTGTTGTGTTTGTCCTTAAAATACCTAAATTTCCACTCAACTGTATATTTTGGTCTGCCTGATTATGCAATTTTTAAATATTAAGTGATTAATAATTAAATTAGTTACTCAGTACTTTAGACTTTTTATTAAATACTTTTTTATTTTACTTGAGTAGTTTTATTATGAAGTATTTCTACTCAAGTAATATTTCTGGATTTTAACCCAAAATTTACCAGAAACTACAGTTTTTGTTTATGTTTTTTTTTTTATTGAAAAAAAAAATGATTTGGAAAAATTTATCTTCTGCCCGATTTTGTTACTTATATGAATTTTCATTGTTAAAATACCAATTATCTGAATCCGTCCGTATCTCTGCAGAAACGGACGATAGCTCCCTGATGTAAAGACTCTCAGGAAAGCGGCTGGTTAGGGATGGATGGAAAAGCTCTGCACAAAAAGGCAGCTGACTGTTGGAAAGCAGACAGCTGCCAGAGCTGCATGGGAGCTTCGCTGGAGAGAGAAAACATGTTCAGGTGGTGACAACTGCAGCCAGAGTCCTTTACAGGAAACCACAGGAAGAGAACACAAAAATGGGAGTTACTGAAACATAGTTTTACTCAAGAAAAGGTGAAAAGTAGCTATCAAGAGCAAAAAGGTATTTGGTAAAAAGTCTACCGAGTTCACTGAGCAAATTATCAATAGGATAAAATATACTTTATTGATCCCCCAGGGGAAATTGTTTATTCATAATAAGCTACATTAAATACTAATAATATCACAATAAGAGATAAAGTTTATAAAATATATAAATGTATCCAAGAGTGATGTATTTCAATATGGCTGAATATAAATAAATACACAACCATGATTTTAAATATCTTAATCTAAAAATAATCCATGAATTAGTGCAAAGAAAATTAGCTTTAAGTTGTTCATTGTAAACAATCACTTAACATTTAAAAAATTATAAAATCACACAGGCAAAAATATAAAATTTACAGGAGATTTGGGGATTTTAAGAACCAAAATGACAATTTATGTAAGTAGCAACAAAAAACAAAGTAAGGCAAAATAAAATTTTCAAAATCAGTTAATTTTAAGGAACGACACATTAATACTCTCAGCAGACTTCCTCTGATCATATTAATAGTCCTGTTTTGCAGGGATTAATATGAATAAATACCACAAATTTTTATCTCTGTTCAGCCTTCCTGTTATCTGCTGAAAGTCCTGCTCTCTCTCGGTCCGGGTCATAAATCCGATTCTGTCGCCTGTTACACAATGAAACTGAAACTCGTCAACAGCTGATTTCTTTGTAAATCTAAGGTTTTGTTGTTTTCTTTCTACCGACATCTTCAGTGTTTCTTTTGAAAGACCCGGTTTTAAGCAATTTATTCATCATTATTTTTAAATAACAGTAAGCTAGCTAAGGCTAAGCTAGCACTTTGAGCTGAGTAAATAAACTGTTGTTTACATGCAGTACCCTGCGGACCACTAGGGGGCGCCTGGGGACCAGTCTAAGCAGCTGATATTGCTATCAGCGCCAGATGAACTCCAAGTTTTGTGTTTGTGTTTTAGACAAAAGTGATTAAAACTCGTCCAAATCCAGGATTGATTGGCCCCAATTCCTGCTGGACTGAGTCCAAAGAACAAGCTTCATTTTGGTGACGAAGAGTCATCCGGCACTATAAACCCCTCTGAGAACTTCAGGAGGAAAATCAATGGTTTCATTACCAATGTAATTACTTGATAACATGATATCCTCTGCACTGCTGGAGGTTTTCTTCTTGGTGCTTTAATGACAAACTGGTAGATACTGGATTTGTTTCAAAGGTGAATAAAATTACTGTCAGCAATATCACTCCTAAACTAAATTGAATCCAAGAAATTGAGACAGTTGCTAAATCCTTTCCTGATGCTGCTGATGTTTCATTTCATTTAAGCCAAGAAGATGATAAGTAAAGGTCACTTTAAGCTAAAAAATTGACTTCAGCTCAGTTTAAGATAAAAAAAAAAAAAAAACTATTACCCAACAGCGGGACGAAACCATTTGAATGCAAACATAAATAAATGATTTCCATCTTTAGAAAATGTTTTAAATAGACAGTCTGCACATCAAAATAGCATTTTTAGTGACCTTCAGCGGCCTGGACTGCTGGGACGGCAGATCGTTATGATCTTTAATGAATTCAGGGTGATAAAAATGGCGCTCTGATATGTAAAGCACACACGATTTTTGCTGCTTCTATGCAGGTGGCCTGCCAGAGGCACACCTACCGCACAAAGAGTTAGAAATACAATGAATAGTTGAGACAATGAGAATGATAAAGGCTTTTAGTTTCCTTCCAGAAGAGCAGTTTTGCTATTTGTATTTCAAATTTAAACAGTACATCGTAGTTTGCATCCCAGCAGCGCTGTAATGACAGTTCCAGCTGTCAGGACAGTGTGGGGAAAGTAACTGCAATTAATTTTCAAGTTAAAGAGGTTTTTGCTTCCCACTGCAACATGACAGAACCACTAAGCATGTCTGAATATTAATGAAACGGTGGCCTTGAGCAGCAGGCTTTTGTCAGGACATTGGATCAGATTGATCACTTCAACCTGGTTCCCGCAGCATGGTGGCGCGTCGGCATCGCCACCAATCATGAAACGGTTTGAAAGAACGAGAATCAAGTAAAAACAGGCAGACTGATTTATTAGAATATTACAGCAATGCTTAAAACAAATCAGATACAAAAAAAGACTTGAACACAGTTCATTAATATATTTATGTTTACGAGGCTTTTATGTATATATAGATAGATCAAGCTTCTCTGCCTTTTCCCAGTGATAAATGCAGAAATTAACCAGTTAGAAACAACCAATCAGAGCTAAAAAGAGGAGCTTAGCGCTGTCAATCACTCTCACGCTCAACTGTGCCTGTCACAGTTACAACTTTTGCTAGATAAATTGTTCAAGAAGAAGACATTATTGCGATAAACGATAATTTTGTTGTTTTGATACCATTTTCAAGTAACATAATGGTAATGGCAGAATATGTTCTCAAACATCAAACTTCTAAAGTCTTATGAACATTTAACACTGGAACTGGAAGACATTGTAAATATGCAAAATAAACAGAAACAACAAATAAAAGGAATTATGAACCGTCACCTTCAAAAACAGGGCTAGTTGAGGCCAAAGCACCAGAATACTGACTTTTGTTATCCAGTTTTCGGTAGAAAGAAAAACAATAAATCGTGCAAATGGAAATTATTGAGTTTGCTTCAATTTATTATGGAATATATTGATTTATTCCAATAGGCCAATGCTCATCTCATCCTGCTTGCTCTTTGCTAAGCTAAATGTGGTTCACAACAACATAGCCTGTTATGGTTGCTAACGCTAGTTAGCATAACCTTAGCAAAAACTGCAAATTTGAGTAATGTCAGTTGATCACAACTGAAAATTTCTTTCAGGGGGTCTTTTTTAAGGATTGTAAATTTGTAAAGGGGAAAAAATATATTTTTTAACATGTACTAATATATGAACCAGAAATATAGCTGAAGATTTGTTCAGGGTAACAGGGCTATCTAGCTAAGCTAACATCACCTTAGGCAGTCAAAAAAATGCCCTGCACACGGGTGTTTTTAAAGAACATTGGTTAGGAACCAAATATTGTGGAATTTACTATATAAGGTCTTTGTGCATGGCTAGCAAGGTAAACATAATGCTAGCTTAACTCACTAGCAGTTCTAAATGCCTTCTGATGGCTCTTGTTATGAACCAATTCACTAAAAATACAACTAAAAAGTGCACAGTAACTGATGAGGTAAACTGGTAGCAATTAGCTGGCTAAGCTAACGATACCGAATAGTGGAAAATGTGAGCTGAACAGGAGTGATGAGGAAACAAATACACATTGCAGTCCACAGAAAACAAATGTGTAGAAACGTTTTAGTGATGGATGGAAACCATCATTCAGTATATTTTCCATCAAAGATGATGGCTCCTCACTTTCATTCCAGTTTTTAATTAGGTGTTTGACAGTTCTTAATGTTTTTTTCTGCTTGACGTCAATTATTTAGACATCTTTTCCACAACCGGGCCATGTGTATTTCAACATGTTTTTTTAAGGGATGTGAATTATTGGATAAATAGGGATTAGGAAAATTATTGCCAACTGAAAGATAATCAGTCATGCAGTAATTACCCAAAGATCAATCTTTGTCCAAACTCTCATATTATTCCAACTTTTTCATTGTAAGATTATGGATTGTTTTGGATAACAACCAAAGTTTCTTTTTGCAATGAACCAACAATAAAACTCAAAAAATAAATTAAAGGAGTATTTGCTGATATTTATTTTGATAGTTCTTATCACTATCCTCCAGACTGAGTGGCTTTTAGGGCAAAAAATTTTTTAAAACTTTCAGCACATCCAGTCAGAACCGGCAGAAATTTTCATTATCGTTTCCATTTCCTTTCCAGGCTACTGTCAACAGAGTAAAAATGATGAGCCCTAGTTAGCCAGTAATGCTAACAACCATTAAAGATGACTGATGGCGCTGAGCACTTGGCAATGCGCCGGATGCGTGTAGCTCATTTATCCGTCAAGAAGTTACAGCCGAGTGAATCTGACAACACTTTCCCTCTTCTTTACGATGATTTTCATGAGGATCTAAAACAGAAGAGTTATTTTAAAGTTTCACATCCTGGTAAAAGTATCAGAACATATATTATGCTGCTGTAACATTATTTAATTAACCTAATAAACTTATATTAATCATGATTAGGTGTAATAAAAATAGTACCTGGTGCTGCCTTTAAATGTATTGGGAAAAAAGGTTCTCAATGTACCTAAAAACTTCCCTGCTTTGAAAAGAACTCTATTCAGTGTAGAAAAAGGCCGTCTTTCATTACCAGTCAAGGCCCGTGCATGCCAGCTATCTGCCGCGTACGCCCATTTGAGAAGATTAACTGCAGGAATATGCTTTAGTGTGTGATAACAGGGAAGTCATATCACATCACCCAAGGTTGTTACTTGGGCAACAGCATAGCCATCAATCAGGTGGGTTGTAATCTCGGAAGAAATCGTTGTCAGCATGCAAATTATTGTGACATTTTACACTGCCTGCAAGTGAACGCACGCAAGAGGGGGAAAAAACGTAAATAGGATTGTAAAATGAGGCAGTATGTGTGCTTTCTAAGGAGCTAATATGTCAATGAGGCATTCGATTTAGCCCAGAGGGAACATCAGGGCCATATTTCACCTATGAATCAGTCACATCAGCGTTTGACCTGCATGCAAGAGTCACATTCTGCAGTGGAAATCTGACACAGCGTGCAACATACTGATGGAGGTTCTTGAAATGGAGAAAACTGATCATGTTGTCCAGAAATTTCCTTCTATTGGACAACAAAGGCTGATTCTAGTATGTGCAATAAAGTTGAACCAAAGTTTAATCTCTTAAATGACATTAAACTGCTTCGTAACAGGAAACACCACACTCTATGGACCTCTTGTTATTGTTTACAGCCGAATACTTCGCGCATGCGCACAACGCTGGCAAACTGGAAAAAAAGGACGTTTCTTAAATAAATGAAACCTGGAGCTGTAGGTGTTATTAACTTAGGGTTGTAGCCACAGCAAGAGGGGAAAATAGCGCAGAAACTCGTTAAAATACAACTTTAAAACCACGTTTTACCCCCTTTCTCTGATAGACTCGTTGCCATAGCAACTGAGAACAACGCCACTTCGTGTTCCGGGACTCAACACCAAAAACTACTCTAAACATTTCACACACACAACAGAATGTTAAATCCGTCACTGTACTATGTTTTAGGTGCAATGATTATTTTGCAATTATTAATAAGTGATCACTATAATAGATTAGCTACCGATGCTATTAGCTAATCCAACACTGCGGTGATAGATTAGCTACCGATGCTATTAGCTAATCCAACACTGCGGTGATAGATTAGCTACCGATGCTATTAGCTAATGAATAAGCAAGTGAATTTTAAAAATGTAAAATTGAGCAATTATACGGTCAGTGAAAACACAGCTTTTGTCTTTTAGAAAAACTACGTTTGCGCCAAGCAAACTGAAACATCAAGTCTTCACTGCGCAACAAATGCGCCTTCTTAAACTGCAGTCTGTGCCACAATGGACACAAAACATTAATTTTTACATTAACAGACGAGTTAATGATGTTAACTGGGTTTTCCCTGAGGATCATCATGCAACAGACTGCACTCATCCTGCACACAACAAACCAGGTTACCCACTGCAACAGCGCTGACTGGACTGTTTCTGGACAACACACCTGCTCATCTGTCCCACTTTCAGCTGCTGCACACAACTTGCTGCTGATTTTAGATTGCGCAGTCTCTGGGGGCTCAAGCTCATTAACCGAGAATAATACAAACAAGCATCAATGTGAGGTTAAACAGTCAGAAACGCTTTGGAAAGCGTCAGGCTTTTGTTGCACTTTAGTGACAGCACTTGCTGAAATGGCTTCATTGATCCTCCATTTTTCAGACTCATTGTTGGCTGACGGGATTCTGCATTCAGAGAAACTGGGCTCGAATAAAAGCAGCACTGCTTTAGCATATTTTTGTTGAAGTAAAAACAAAATTAGCCGTACAAGAAATTGCTTAAGAGTAAAAAAAGTATTTGGTAAAAAGTGTAGTCACGTATCGAGTTACAGATCAAATTATCATTTAATATTTAAAAATTACATCATCAGATGAACCAAAATATAAAGTCAAGTGGAAAATTTTGTATTTTAAAAACCAAAATGACCATTTTTTGCCATACAAGTAACAAAAAACAAAAGAACATTTTTCCAAATTGGTTTCCATCAGTAAAAAAAAAAAGTAAGTTAAAATTAGCCGCCCAATAAATTACTTGACTACAAAAATACTTGGTTAAAGAACAAATCTACTCGAGTACTGAGTAACTGATCAAATTATCAATCGTTTAATATTTTAAAATTATATCAGACGAACCAAAATGTAGTTGAAAATATGGATTTTTTAACGACAAAACTGACAATAATTCATATAAGTATCTAAAAATAACAAAATTAGGCAAAAGAAAATGTTCCCTAAAATCAGTTTGTTTCAATAAAACTTTTATAAAACTGTGTGCCTGGTGAATTTTTGGTTAAATCATGTTTGTTTTTCCATTCAGTGAGTAGAAAATCCAGAAATTTTGCTGAAATAAAAGTAGAGATAAATCATAATAAATGTAATTGAGAAGATGTGACCACCCAACCCTGCCTGCCTGCCTGCGTTCTCCCTCTGCTCTTTATCCATCTGCATCAGATCAGATCTGCGTTTCCTGCATCCTGAGGATTAACTCAGCATCGATCTGCTCGTTTACGGGCCGAGGGCACAATGAAACTGTTGTTTATGTTCAACCTGTGCATGTTCATCGTCAGCTGCCTTGGTACGCGTCCCTTCTGTAAAGCTCCGGTCGCGTTAACAGCACCTATAACTTCCTTTGAGCTGTCAGGGATCCGAGGACACGGGACGGCGTGCGGGATCGCTCATGCGGCAGCGCTGGGTGACGAGTCAATGAAATAGCAGGGCCAAACAATACATTTCAATAAAGGCTGCAGACTGGAATGGTGGATACAAGGACAGGGCTTGGAAAACATCGTCTCACGTCACGTGTGGGTGGAGATTCTGGAACGAACGACTTAGGAAAGCAACAAACTGGTTCCACCTAAACCACTGGTTGATGCCTCACATCCATCCGATATGTCAAACAACAGATGCTTGTAGGAAACAGTGAGTCTTGAGATCAAGATGATTGATTGTCAAATGTCATGGTTAAAACAGTTTTAAGTTTTATTTCCGGGTAACATAAGCCTGGCGGGCCACCAGGCTTTATTTGTGCCACATTTAATTTTTTTAATCCAAATTTTTTACAGGTATATCATACATTTGTTGTGCCTCTTTGGTTCACTTTTGCTTCAAATTAAAAAGTTTATAAAGCGAGAAAGTTTTATTATAGTAAACTGAATGTTTTTACAAATAAATTCAATCAAATCGAAAGCAACAAATTTTGTGGCACCTTACATTTTCTTTTTTAAGATTTTAAATTGTCTGCATTTACTGCCTGAACTGACAAATCATATTAAGGCTGATCTTGAATTCTGATCAAGGGCCGCCCAGAATCATTTCAGAACCCGCAAATGGGCCTCGGGCCGCACTTTGGGCACCCCTGAGTCAGATGTGGGATTCATGCATGGAGGAACTTCCATCACCCAGCAGATTTAAGCTCCTTCACGTATTTTCCCAAAGCTGCTCTTTTATTTAGGATTCATTTCAGTAGACGGCAGTAAAAGCAGTAAAAGTGTCCACAGAATGTGCCTCAGCCTGGAGGAGCCACTTTGGGAGCTTAGTGGGTATCAGGGCCTCTGGGGACACATGCTGGACGTGTTTGTGATTTCAGATCCGGCTCGAGTGTCTATCTTCCGATCCTCCGCCGCCAGATGGGCTGTCACGACCCGGCTGGCGATTTGCCGAGCCGACACTCGCTGGAAAGCGGCCCGGTAGGTCCTGGTGATTCATACGGTTACGCTCCCCGTGGATTCAATCATCGCAGAAACACGTGGCGTTTTGTTTCTGTTTGTGCGTTTTATTTTGTTTTCCCGTTTCCTGCAGGATTTCCTCTTTATAGTAGGAGCAGAAGTTACACTGCAAAAACACAAAATCTTACCAAGTGTTTTTGGTCGAGTTTCTGCTGCAGATATCTTAGTAAACTTGAAATAAGACAAATTAACTGACAAGTAACTTTTCAGCAACATGGAGGCTTGTTTTAATTCAATAATTCCTGAACATTGATAAAAATAAATTAGCTCCGTTGGCAGATTAACTTAAAACAAGACACCTTTCCCATTATATAAGTTAATCTGTGAATAGAACTAGATTTTTTTCATCAATATTAAGGGATTATTACTTAAAACAGGCCTATATCTTGCTGAAAAGTTCATTTATGTTACTTTGAGTATGTTGTACTTTACTTGAGTACTTTTATTTTAAAGTATCTGAGTAAAAGTTCTGGTTTTCTACCGACTGAATGAAAAATAAACATGTTTTAACCAAAATAAACAGACACACCTGCAGTTTTTGTTAAAGTTTAACAAGTTTTTTATTGAGAGAAACTGATTTTATTGTATGATAACGTGTTTTATTCTGATTTTTGTTAGTTTTGTCCTTTTAAATACCAAAATTTCCACTAAACTTCATATTTTGTCCCGTCTGATTATGTAATTTTTAAATATCAAACGATTGATAATTTGATCAGATACTCAGTACTTGAGCAGACTTTTTTTTACAGAACACTCTTTACTCTTGCGTAATTTCTACGTTTTACTTTTACCCGAGTTAAAATATGTTGAAGTACTTTGTAAACATGAATGCAGCAGCAGAATTAGAACAAACAAGTTTAAGAAGTAAACACATTTCATCTCCTGGTGTGGAAATAATAATAAAAAATCCATATTCTGTGTTGCATTATTCATTCCACAGAGAAAGATGCAGCACCAAGTTTTATTTCTCCGACTACTCCATAAACAACTTCCCCAGTATATTTGTATTTTTTTTTTACGTTCACACTCAGGACATCTCATCTCATCACTGACTGCGTTTGAGAGCACCATGAAAAAGCATCATCAACATGCGAATGACAAATCCGATGGCGTGGCTGCATCAGGGGACGGAGAGGAAGGAGTTTATGAGGACAAGTGCAACGGAAATCAAAGTGCAGAGATGATTGAGGCAGAAACGCTCTTCCTATTTCACCAAGAAGGCAAAAAATAAAAATAATTTTTAAAAAAATAGGTCAAGAAAAGGGTAAATCAATCTCCACAGAGCCCAGAGAAGAAGAGAGTGTTAACTGTGCATTACAATGCAGAGTCAGGTTCAATGAGAACCGAGATCAATACTCGGCAAATTTGCATTCGTGTTTGGCCTGCAGTGGCCCAACGAAGCCGCGGTAATTAAGGAGTCCAAATGCGTGTAAACTCAGTTTCCTTTCTGATCACTTAAACATTTAAAAATATAAATATTAAAAGGTATAAAACCCAAGGAGCAATCACCTTTTTAAAAACATTGATACACCTTGCAGTTACGCATCTCATAAAACCAAAAAACCAATACCATAATAATAATAATAACAATAATATTAAATTAATTGGATTCTGCAATGTCTAAGAAAAACATGTCAACAGAAATGTGATGAATGTGCTGCTGCTAGTTGGTGAAAAAACAAACAAGTTTTTTCAACAACAAAACAAAATGCTAAGTGAGCATTTTGATACAAAGACCTGCATATTCATATTCAAAATTACTTTATTAATTCCAAAGAGAAATTAAATTAAATATGTGGGCAAATTCAACTGAATAAAACTGTGATGGCGTACGGAGAACATTTCTGCCAAATAATGTAAATTTTAAGATAAATCTGGCATTTTCTAGAAAAAATGAGAAAATCTTGAGTTTGAAATTTTACCAATATTTGGTTTTTTATATTCTAGCAAATTTCTTAAAATTTTCTGAAATTAATTTTAAAATCTGAGGGGTTTTTTTGTGTAGATTTTCAACTTTTGGAGCTCCAAAAACTAAATTTGACATAAATGAACACCATCTACAATACAACGCAACAAAACAACAGTTTCACATGATATGAAATATTTGATAGAACATTAAATATACAGAACATTCGCTGGACCGCACTGCATTCTGGGAGATGTAGGCAGAGGAAAGACTTCAGCTGCTCAACCTCTAAGCAAGATTGGTGGAATCAACTCGCTCACTCTTTGGTTATCTAGCAACGCTCATTCTTTGGTTACCTAGCAACTACCTGCTGAGTAACTGGTGCAGCAGCAGTTTCAGGTTTCACCTGAAACAAGTAGGATCTGAAAATGTGAAAAGAAAAATATAAAAAGTTCTTTTTTAAAACATTTATATAGTTGGTACGCAACACCAAATTTTTTAGTATTTTGTACCAACTAAATTCAACATTGTTTGTCCATGTTTATATCATTTAGTTAGTATTATTTAATGTAATTTTAAATGTACGTTTTGCTAGCTTGGTGCTCCTGGGTGCCCTCTGGTGATGAGGGGGACTTAAGCAGCCTCTTAACTCGCTTATGTCTTGGGCCGGCTCTGCTTGAATATGACAATATAAAAACTTAAAGGAGTGTGAATACTTTTAAAGTGACTGGGAGTGAAATGTGATGAAATAAGGGGTGACTTAAAACGTTTGCACAATCAGGTAAGAGGCACTGAAATGAAACTTTCATATTCTCATCATGAAAAACGATCGGAGGGCGATCACGGGGGGATTTTCTTGGCTTTTGCTGATGCAGAGATTAGCAAACTTCTGAAACTGGAGGGAGCTAATTGGGATTTAGTGTGCACATGCAGTACCGCAGGGCTGTCAGGGGCCAAGATAATCAAACTATCCTGCTGTGACCGAGAGGAGGGGGGAGAGAAAAGGAGCAGCAGGAACTGGAGACACAAACGGAGGGAAGCTTATACCATGGCGTGATCCAGGAGAGGCACCGGGTTATAAACAACCAAGATATACCATTTATACATCTAAATTTGTAGTAAAATCATTTGCAGAATGAGCCAAATATTTAAACATTTCTAATTAGAATTAGAAACAGATTGGAAATCTGATCCAGTCCAGAAGAGTTGATGAATATAAAGAGTAAAAACAAAACAACATGGCAGTGTTGTTGTGATTGTTGGCTTCTCAGCACTCAATTCCTTACAGTGCAACACTGCCCTCTAGTGGTTACCAGATGTAATCTTATCTCTGAGATAAACACTGTATAACTTTCATTATTAGGTATTAAATTTATTTCATTTAATAGTGTTTTGTCATTTCATCAAATTAAATCAAACTGTGACGTGTTTCACTAAAATAAACCAACACAAAGTGATGTATGGTTGAGAATTGGAAGAAAGAAATATTAAAAGAGAGTAAAGAGAAAAAAAAAAGATGCCAGACGTTTATTGAACCCCCTTTACTCTGATACCCCTAAAACTTTAATTAAGTTTCTCCCCAACAGAAACTAATATTTCCTCCAGTCATTCAGTTTAAATTCTGGTTGTGAGTTTGGGTTTTTTTTTTGTCTCTTATTAATTTCACATGAGTCTTTTCATGTTTGTTGAACTGAGAGTTTGTTTTGATCCTGAAATGGCTGCATGAGATTGTATTTTTCTCTTCTTTTGTTGTCTGACCAAAAGCTGTGAACTGAATTGCCCTTTTTGTGATAAAGTTGTTTACTGGCTCTATTTAATCAATCGATAGAGCTAACCTGTGTGCAAGTATAGGGTCTAAACATGCTGAGAAAAACAACAGTCATGTACAAAAAGAAAGAAAGGGACACATAGTATGTATTCAATAATTTAGTTAGAAATTCAACAAAACAGTCAATGGCATACGATCCAAATTTGTAGAATGACGTTGCTTCAACTTCAGAAACTTCTCTGACACTTCACCAGTTTATCAAGTCCGACCAAAGCATCACCAGTCGCTAAGTTTCCATTAAATATGTGTGCAAAACTTTTTCAATCTTTCCCAAATGTCAAAAAAACTCAATATCACAATGGTGGTGTTTCCATTAAATCAGAAATGCAATTAAAGTCACGCAATAAGTTCAACTTCCCGTTGTCTTCTTTGTCGTTTCCAGCAGTAGTAACATCCGGTTGTTAATGTTGCAGTTTTGTGAAATACTCTAATTTAATACAGGTGAAAAACCAAGTCATCCTACCACAAAAACCTTTTCAAAATTTCATCTATCAAATTTATTTTCGTAATTCTCCATGTTCTGGTCAAAGCCAATAATCAGAGGTGTTAGCTCCAGCTGTAGGGCAAAGACTGTTTCCTCTGTTTACGTCAACACAAATTAAGGTATATTTGGTGTTTGAACTATTAAAGTAGGCAACTATAACAGTTATTTATGAATACCAGGTGTATGTTTCATTTAAAAACCAGTAAAATAGGTTCATTTTTTGTTTTTTAATTAAATCCTCTTTTTACAGGGATTTTTAAAACTTTGCCACTTCCTGAAATAGTAATGCACTGCTGGTTCAAAAAACTTTGTAAACAAGCTAAATTCTAGCTCAAATGTACCATTTTAAACCTCTGAAAGTGTAATTTAAAGCATGGGATTGTTACTTTATGACTTCCACTGGTATATTTTGAAGAAAACAAATCATGATTGTCTCATAAATGAATGTTTTTTATTTTTCTCCATTTCTGCTCTGCCAACTTGTTGATGCATTTCCTGCTGTCAGTCCCATAACGTCAACATTTCATTACGAAACCAGAAATATATTTAACTGAATCCACACTTTAGGTCAGGTCAGCCAGCAAGGAGACGATCCTACTCAGAAACTCCTGGTTTGTGTACATTTTGCGTGAGAGAAGGAAAAACATGTTTATACATCTGCAGCTGCAAAAAGGGCCGATTCTCACAGGAATGTCTGCGGATTCTCCCAGGAAGGATTCATATCAGACGATTCAACAGGCGACCTTTTACCGCCACGTCCCGCCTGACAATCAGACAGAATCTGAGAAGATTGGCTTGTTTTATTCATTCGTTTTCTCACTTAAAGCATAAATATCTCACCACTTTTCTATCTGAATATTCAGATTAACAGAAGAAGCCATCAAAAATATCTCAACCCAAAACATCTCAATATATACAGAGAGTGGATTATATAGAGACAGGATAAAGGACTTTCTTTCCTCCATCCATTCTTCCTTTCGTCCCTCGTATTGAATCGCGTTAAAGAGCCGCTGATAAATCAAGATATTTTCTCGTTTAAGTTTGGAAACTGGATGTAACGTGAAAAAGACCTTGACGTTTTAAAAGGTTGTTGCCAAACAGAGTTCATTAAAAAACAGCAGAAAAGTGCTGAGCAAAGAATGAATAAAATTTGAATCTAAAACAAGTGAAATGATTAAAAGTAGAAATAAAACAAAAGTAAAACGTTAACACTAAAATGTAACAGAAAATCAACTTTTATACATCAGAAATACATTCAATTAAGTTTTTAAATAAAAAAAACTTATTTTAAATGCACAATATATATATAAATATTTTACAGTATTATTGGCTTACTTAATTACATTACATTACATTTTTCCCTCAGAAAATTTCCCTTTTTTTCCAGTGTACGCCAACGATTAATCGATTATTCAATTAGTTGATTATTCCAATCGATTAATTGTCTCAGAACAAGCTTAAGAAAAAACATGAACTCGAAAATTTTATCATGTTTGAAATAAAGAATTAAAAATTAAATAAAATAAGTAAGCATTAAAGTCAGAATAACTGAATCTGTACTGGAAACACCTTAAAGTAGAGTTGGGTTGTAAATAGTTACATTTATTTAAGTAACTTTTTGGGGGGCAAAATTACTTTTAGGAGAAATTTTACTACGTTGTACTCTTACCTCTACTTCAGTAATCTTATTATGAAGTATTTCTTCTCTTACTTGAGTAAAACTTCTCGGTTTTTTACCCACCGATGAAAAAAAAAACATGTTTTAACCAAAATTCACTAGACACAGACAAACACCTGCACTTTTTATTAAAGTTTCATAAGTTTTTTATTGAAACAAACCGATTTGGAAACATTTTCTTTTGCCTGATTTTGTTATTTTTTCCAACTTGTATGAATAAGTTTAAATTTTATCCTTAAAATACCAAAATTTCCACTTAACTTCATACTTTAGTCTGTCTGATTATGTAGTTTTTAATATAAAATGATTGATAATTGATCAGTTACTTAAGTAGACATTTCACCAAATACTTTTTTTTTTTTTAAGTAATTTCTAGGAAGGCTACTTTTTACTCTGAAGTATCATTTCTGGATTTAAAGTTTCACAAGTTTTTATTGAAAGAAACTTATTTTAAAACATTTCTTTTGACAGATTTAGTTGTTTACGTGAATTATTGTCATTTTTATCCACAAGAACACCAAAACTTTCTATTTTGTTCCATCTGAAGTAAAGTCAGTTTCTTGACTTTTTAACCAAATATTTTTACTACTGATAACTACTTTTACTTTTACTTGAATAGAAATCTGTTTAAGTATTTGCTCTGGTTTATTGCTGGTATCCCAGTTCAGTCTCTGTTACAAATATCCAAAAGCATCACCAAAGTCTTACTTCTCCACGCTGTCAAATAGATTTCTCAAGTATCTGAAAATAATCTAGAGAAGCAGCTCAGTTGCTCTCTTTTCCTCTCAGGTGTTTATGAACCTGTCAGGCTGCTGTCTGGAGCGGACAGCCGTGACCGTTGGAGGCTTATCCGGTCCAACACGCCGACCCGAGCAGAGCCAATAATCCACAACGCAGCCACTGCAAACCCAAAGACAAAACCAATCGCTCATCAAAAGACACATTTTCTCTCTCTCTCCAAAGCTGTAAAAATGGGCACGATTACAAAAAAAAGGAGTTTGACACTGCGGATTATTGTGGCTGAAACGGAACCAGATACTGCCGTCTGGAGAGCCGCTTTGTCTCAATCTATTTTTCCCCCTCACACGTCGTCGGTGGGAAAGATGAGATGAAACGAACCGGAATTAGAAACAAGCTGGGAGAGAAAGGACACCATAAATATTACATGGATAATAAAGTCAACCTGCTGGGAATAAAAACTAAAGCACAGAGGAAAAACACCAGCTAAATATTCAGAAACGTGTTCCAAAACTCTCAATACTGCGCTAAATGTTTATGTTTATCTAAGGAAATATTCCTAAAATACAGTAATTATTAGAATACAGCTTAAAATATTAAAATTTTATTTTACTGAAACATCAGAGTTTTACCTACAAATGTGCATTTATCCAATAAATGAAATTTAATTTGAATCATGTTTAACCCCCTCCCTCAAAAAAGCTCTAGCTTGCCAGATGAACCTTCATTCAGCTCCTTCAGACTAGCCAGCAGCGATTAGCAAACACCTGGTGGACCTGCACATCTGCTGAGCTCATTATAGGAGCTTCATCTTAGTAAAAAGCTGGTAAAAACTTAAAGGGTTAATAGAGGAACCATGTTGAGATGACTTCCTGAAGGCGGAGCTTCAGAAAGAGATTTTTAAAGAGACAGAGGCCCAATTTCAAGGTGTGAACTTACAAAGTAAAATTTTATATGTACATACCAGAGACGTGTGGTGAGGTTGATGGCTGTGTTGGGGTCTTAATCCAAATCATAAGACCGCAACACTGAAGAGCAAAAAGACTTCACTTTCACATGCCACCCATGGAAAATCAGTTCATATATTAGATGTTTTTAACCATTTTATTTAACCTACTTACTTTATTGTGCTGTAAATTGGCGCTATGCCTGGAAAACATAAATTCCAACCTGTTTTTGAAAGGGGAGACGTTGTGCTTTCCAGGCAGTTTCGGGTTATTTTCTTTAGTTTATTCTGATGAAACACACTTTATAGACGGTAAATGTCTAAATAACTGCCAGGTATTGAAAGTTAAAGTTGTCAGTGGTCAAAAATATTTACTCACAGGGCATTTAAAGAACTTTAAATAAGCAAAAATATCCAGGAGGAGATTTGAAACTTAAAACCATCTACTTCAGAAATCATCCAGGAAGTGTAATAAATGAATGCTGCTCCTTGATTGGCTGCATCAAACGGCATTGCTTCCATATTTCATCTTCCCAAGCATCACTTTCAGATATTGCACTGGAAACCTCCTGGTTATTCCACTAACTATTGATATCTGAACTCTTCCTGAGTTAAAACATCAGTATTATTGTTTCTAAATGAACATTAACTTGTTTTCTTTGCGTTATTGAGGTCTGAAATCACTGCATCTTTTTGTTATTTTCACCATTTCTCATTTTCTGCTCATAAATACTAAATTTTTGCTTGGAATTTCAGACTCATGTTGTCAGTAGTTCATAGAAAAACAATCTGAGTAAAATTAAGAGTCAAGTTTAAGTGGTCTCTTAATATTTTTTCAGAGCTGTACATGTAAAAATAAGACAAAACGTCCAAAAATATTTAGTAAAAACAAAAGTATTTGAAAAGCCTCTCCTGAAGTACAAATGGCTGCGGTGGGCTGAGCCCCCAATGTCAGGATTATCAGAGCACTCCTGGAGAAAACGGGAAGAAATTCTGGGGATATTTAACTGCCTTGAGCCTCTTAGACACATAAAAAACAACTAATAAGAATAAAAAGGAGAAATTATAGGAAACATGTCATAAAAAGCCCCTATAAGACAAACAATTGTGTCAGTTTTCATGAAAGCGAACACTAAACACCTCAGCAGTGTTTCTTCAATCCAAACCATTTAGCAGACTTTCTAAACAGAAGCTCTTCCATCAATGCTCGCAGCAGCACAAATCGATATTTCCACCAGCGAGGGGTCTGCTTGTGGAGGCTCCCTGCAGGTGTCATGTATTCTCATGATAAGCATTCATTCGTCATCTGCGCTGATGCTGACAGAAGCACATCTGTAGAGGAAGAGCCTGGTTCTGCTCCTCTCTGAGGAAAAGACAGTCCTGCTGTCCCCTCTGTGTCCTCCCACATCCTCCATCCCTCCTCTCAGCAGCAGAAGTAATGTAGGTCACAAGAAAGAGGAAATAAAGAGGAAAAAATAACCAGGACTGGATCATCTCACCTTCCTGTTCAAAATTATCCAAACTAACCAGATAAATCCCATTTATTTACAATATAAAAACATCAAAAATAATCGAGAAAACCAGCTAAAATCAATTACATTTTAAAAAAAAGTTTCATATAAAAGTTCAGTTTCTATCAGCAAAAAGTTTCCCAATTCAATTTTAATGACAGACGTCAAACCGAGCCGAAAGCTGCGTGAAGCTCCAACTCTGAGCTTCCGCCATATTTCCCCTCACACACACACACACACGCTGCAGCGTTCAGACCAAACCCAAACTTGTCGCAGAAAGTTCCGCTCACCTTCCCTCCTTTGGAGCATCTGCGGTACGCATTGGTGGCTCCCGCGGTTTGATTCATGCTGGGAAGTTCTGCAAAAACAAAAAAAACAAAAAGCAAATAGCGCTGCAGAAAGATGAAGTTGGAGCAGAGAGCGGTGCGGAGTTTGGGTGATAATTACCAGGTGCGCAGCGCTGATTGATCGCTGACTGATCCTCCTGTGCGCTCAGATGAAGCCCAGCTTTGAGATCTGGTTACATAAGAGTAAAATCCGTGGATGAGTTCACTTCTCCGGGTTAGAGATTCCGCTCCGTGCGCGCAGTTTGGAGAAGCTTTGGAGCGCCAAGCAGCTCGGGCTGGTGGAGAGAGAGACGCGTTTGGAATTGCGCAGAAATGCGCAAGCGCATCTCCGCTGTGACGGCTCCGCCTGTCAACATGAGCGCCCACTCCACAGCAGAAAGCTGCGAGGGTTCACCACTGTAATGCCACGCAGCTTAAAAAATACGAATGATCCAAAACAGTTACAGATTGGTGTTTCAGTAAAGCAAAACTCAAAGTGACATATTTCCACATTTCCACTGGTTTTAACTTTATGCTGGAATATTTTTTGCAAAAACTTCTTGCAGAAAAAGGAGTTATGAAAAAATTCTCATCTTTTCTGCAGATTAAACATATAAATCTAATTATAATACCAGCAAAATGTTAATAATTTTAAGGAAACTGACTTAATCAGAAACTTGTAATTATCTCTTCTAATGAAATTTAACTTTATTTTATCTTTTTTTTATTTTTGTTGTAATATTTTATGTATTTAATGTAGTTCTGCACATTTTTTACGTTTAAGTCACGTTTTTTTAACTTAAAGGTGCATTGTTTTATTTTATCCATTTCACTTTTTCTAAATTTTACTTAAGATCATTAGAAAAATATTGCTTTATGTTTTATATTATTGGGGCCCTGCCATAGCAATGCATAAGGAGTCAGTGACAAAGTCACTGACTCCATGCATTGCTATGGCAGGCACTTATTAATCTACACCCAATAGAATGTCTCTTTATTTATTTATTTATTTATTTATTTATTTATTTATTTATTTATTTATTTTTCTTCCGTCAACCGGAATGCGGCTCGTACCGCTGCGAGCCCACCCACAAAAGTGGTATCAAAACGTGCGGCTCGTTCCCGGCATTGGAGCTATTACTTTTGGTGGGATTCGGAGTTACGATAAAAAAGTAAAAAGCGAAAAACGATCAAAAATTTTTGTCAGTTAAAAACTGCCAAAACTAGAGTGTAACTGACGTTTCGTTAGAGTGTGGGAAGCAGTGCGATTCTGACCCCAAATAAATTTTGAAATCGCCGTCACGCCCAGAAATATCGCCCTATCGGTATGAAACTCGGTCATGACATCGATACGCATGCCTGCTCCGGTAAAATGTTTTCGAAATTTTCCTAGGGCTTACGGTTTTCTGTCAAGGTGCTTCAGAGCGAAGTCATGCGACAGGATTTCCACACGCTCAGCCAGGTTCACTTCCATGTATTTCTGAAAAATGTCAGACCTCAGCGCACACCATTTTTATCTCGTCGCTGTTAATACTGTGAGTGATGTACAGATATGAATCGCGGGACTATCGGAGACGACAGATGGGCCTCTCAAACGCTTCAAACGGTTTTCCGATACGTATCACGGTTTCCGAATAGGAAGGAGTTGTTCGGACTGCTTTTTTCATTCAAACTGACTGAGGTGTCTCACAAAGATAGAATTCTTTCTCCACCACTCTGTCTCACACACATCACAGGTGGCAGGCAGAGAATCAATTACCATAGCAACGGAACAGAGGAGGGCGGAGCAGCTGATTAGAACTACAAAAACGCATCACTGTAGTTTTTACTCTGGCAGAGCTCTGAGGAAGTCGTTGGCCTTTAGAACTACTTGTGTTTTGGACATTTTATAACTGATTTTAACCAACCATTGTTACAAATGGAATTAGTATGTCAATTTTAAATAAACCTTAATGTAAATTTCAAAATAAAAGCTTGAATATTTCTCTCAGACCTTTCAGAAAAACTAACTGATTGAAGCATTTAGAATAAAGTCCTTCCTTGTGTGTTACACTGACATGACAGTTGACCTCCTCTTCAGAACTACAATTACTGAAGGATAGGACTACAACATGGCGGAACACTCAGTGCCTACAAAAGAGGTCAGAGCTGATTGTCAGAACTACAACATGGCAGAACTGCTGGCCTTTAGAATTACATTGTGTTTGGGCATTTTATAACTGGTTTTAACCAAGCATTGTTACACACAGGATCAGTGCTTTTAAATTAAGCTTAATGAAAATTTCAAAATAAAAGCATTGACATTTTTTTATATTACATAATTGCCTTCTTTGGCATTATGTGACTTTTTTAAACAAAACCACTGTTACACATGGGATTAGTTTGGCAATTTAAAGTGAAGCTAACTGAAAATTTCAAAATAAAAGCCTTAAGATTGATCTGTGGCTAATGGAGCGCCGTGAAGCTGCAATGATATTAGCTTGCATTATCGTTTTCTCTCAAGTTAGGGCACTGCCTTGCGTAGCAAGGCAGAGCATTAGCATTAGCCTTTTACCTTCAATGAGGTATTAGCTATTTCCCTTACTTATTACCCATGTTTAGTGTACTGAATGGAGTATGTCAGGCTTGTGACTCTCCACATGCTATTGATTACATTGCAGCTTTCTTTAGCATTGATGCTAATGTTTAGCACGGTGGGTCCAAATCGACGGGCAAACTTTGGCAGGGCCCCGGTTAAATTTCTTCAGGAATTTTCTAGTTTAGATATTATTCCTCTGTTTATTCTTCCATTATTGTAATGAGGATGTTTATGATTTAAAAAGAGTAAAAACACAGAAAATGTATTTAAATTTTTAATTCTATTCTACATAAAATTACATCTGTTTATATTTGAATAAAAAAGGTTTCTGTAAATTAAATTAAAAGTATTAGGCTATTCTGTTAGCTTCTTAAATGAAAAATTGACAATCAACATCTGACAGTCAAGTAGACAGGAATAATGAGGCTCTTTGCAAAAGAATGCATTCAATTAAATAACAGAAAGTTGAGTGGAAGGAAAAAATGGGATAAACTAACTACAAAGTTTACGGATTGTTGGTTTGTTTAATCAGCTTATTAAGAATTGATTTAATTCCTATTCCTGTGTAAAATAAATAAATGTGAAAGAAAGAAGCCTTATTAATAATTCAAAGTATTCTAGATTCCTTAAAAATAAAATAAATGTCCTATGAATCTGAAATGTATTTTGTTTTTTGTTATTTTTGTAGAGCAGCAGCATTTTTGGATCAGCTGCAGCTGCAGGATTGATCCTTTAGGACGAAACTGTTGCAGTAATCAATGCATCTAAAGACAAACGGATGAGTTATTCTAGTCCTTTAAGACTACATGATCTCCTACGTTAAAGATTTCATCATTTTGGTCTGGCGCTGTTCTCCGTGATGTGCAACGCTCAGTCCTCTCCACCTTTCTGTGCAGCTCAGCTCCCCAGCTCCTTTAAATCAGTCTGTTGACAGAAGCTATCAGCTGTCGGTCAGTCTGGAGGTCCGGCTGTCAGCTGCTTGACGATGCTGAAGCAACCTGACAGGTGAGGACATCAGAGAGGCAGATTCACTTCTCTGCTGTCAGAGTTCCCTCTGACCTTCAGATCATCTCAAAATGAGGACTGGATTCTGGACAACAGAGAGACGAGGAGGAAAACCTTCATTTTAACCCTCAAAGAAAAAACATCTAAATTTGATCTCTTTAGGAAAACAGAACATAAACAATTTAGGTTCCTAGTTTTTACGGATACATTAAGTGGATTTTCTAAACTCCAATAAATCCATTTGGTCGTGATTTTCTCAATACTTTAGTGTGAAATATTCCTGACCTCACTGATAAGTGATCAGTGGTATTTCCACCCTTTCCAACCGAGAAAATCTCTGGCTACAAATTATCTCAAAAACTGCTTTTTATAGTTATTTTTGTTTTTTATTGAAACTTATTTGATCATCTGAATCATTTAAATGTGGCAACAAAAATCTGTTACAGTGGACCAATCTTTGCTTTGAAATCCAGTCTAACTGCTTTGAATATAAAAATGCAGCCAAACAAAATTATTGCAATAAATGACAATATTGTTGTTTTGTTAGGGTTAGGGTGGGTTAGGGTTAGGACTAACCCTAACAATTTCTGTGGCCATTTTTAAGTCATACACTGGTAATACTGCAAGTTTGGCCTCAAAGACCAGTAAACTGGACTTTATTTTATCCAAAATAAAATAAAAACAACCAAAAACAATAAATAAAATTGCTTTTCAAAATATATTAATAACCAGAAGGGAAGTTATTGCGCTGCTTTTAATTTGATATGCAATTTTTGATTCATTACTCATTGTGGCAGGAGCAGTTCTGTGTGAAATACTTTACAGCTTCTGCAGCATAAAATGCTAGCGCAATCAAAAACCGCAACAAGTTTGAAGTTAAATTAATCTGAGTTCTGTCCGTTTAGTATTTAATGGGATTCAGTTCTGCCGTTTGTGCTGCTGACCCACCACCACGTTTTCCTGTTGGGGCCAAGACAAAAAATAAAAAAAATACAGAAACCAAAAGATTCACTCAGAAAGCTGTGCATAAAAAAATTAGCCTACATGCAAGGAGCTGAGTTTCTGCTGCGCCTCAGTGTGTGTTTACACTCCATTTGCCTGCAGTGCTGACGTACAATAGTTTGCCTGCTTGGTATTCCCAGTCCCAGCTGGGAATGAGGGCCGCCATGACAACCTTATTGATTGCGAAGCATGATTTCTAGTGTGGAAGTGTTCGTGTGAAATTAGCTGGTGCTGCTTGAGGCCGTTTAATTAAGGGCCAATCTGTTCACACTCATTTGTATGCCTTCGGGTTTATCCCACTATCACACACACTTTCAAAAGAGGCAAACTTTCACAAAGATCCATCAGGTAAAACTGTTAATGTGATGTACACTAATTAATAAAGGGGCTCGATAATGAAGAATACCAATGGGGAAGCGGCATCGTCTGAATTCTGATGGATCAGTCCGATTGGAAAATGAGTTTTTCATTCACACGCATTGGCATCATGCAGAATTCATACTTTGAATGTTCTTTGTACTTTTGCTTGGGTTTCTGCTGCTTCTAAAAGCAGCAGAGGTACTAAAAAAGAAAAAAAAAAATCAGTTTTTGGCAATAAGTTAATGGTTTTTTTTTATGTCTGGAAAATTAGACATTTCAAAAAGCTCCGGATTGTGATATCACAAATCACTAAGTTCCACCCATCACCTAGCAACCACAGCAGAGTTCCGCCCATCACCTAGCAACCACAGCAGAGTTCCGCCCTTTACCTAGCAACCACAGCCCATTAGCAGGCAACACAAGAAGAGCTCCAGCCTGTTTGTTTGGCTTGTTTTACCGCTGTATGTGTTGTACAATGGCTGCTGGAAAAGACAAGTGTTTTATTGTTGATATAGCAGCCAGAAACCACTTCCTGCGTTCTTGTTTGTTGTGCAGGAGGCTCCACTTCTGCTTTTCAAAGATGTACGGTTGTATAATTGCGCATCTGTTTGAGACCACGTTTATGTGCGAGTGTAAACATCAAGTTGGGAGGGCGTGGCCAGCTGCAGCTTATTTGGATTTAAAGAGACAAGACGTCCTAAAACAGCTCAAAAGAGGCAAAACAGACCACACTAAAATCTCATTATTTAAGAATAATTTTGTGCCAAACATGTTATAAACATGTTCTGTATAGTTCATAGACTTCTGTGAACCTGGAAGCACAATATGTCACCTTAAAGTAACTTTTATGTTCTCTCAGCTCAGTTTGGACAAGATCAGAGTAAGTTTGACCTCAAGATTTGTAACAAGAAAACAAAACGATTGAATTCAGTTTCCAACCTCTAGTATAGCCAGATTCTGTTTCGTGAACTGAACAAACCTAATTAAATTTCAAAAGTGTTTCGTTTTGTGTCTTGCCGTTTGAAAAGTTTTGGTCAGTTTTTCAATAAAAGCTGCTTTTGTTCCCGTTCTTTTTCTTCTTCCATCGGCATCTCATAAATCATACTTATTTCCCAACCTATTGGTATGCAGGTCTTGGGAGATTTATGCCTTCTTTCTTCATCCCGACTGTATCTTACATATTTATTGGACGTGCTACTTTCTGCTTTGCTACTGCCAGGCTTATGCATAATGATGTTTGCTTGAAATAATCGGATTCTGAAACTTGCTCTTTCTTCCCAGAAACTATTCTAATTTTATCAAACATGTTATTTATTTTTTCTTTTGTGTCCAAAGTTTTTGTAAAGAAAAGAAACCAGCTTCCTTAATGCATCAACAAAGAAAATCAGAAGCACAAGATAAACCAAAGTATTGATACCAGATTGCAGAGCTGCTGTTTTGTTATTTATTGATTTCTGATGGATATTTGGACATGTTTTCTCTTTTGGTTTTGGATGCTATGCAGCAGAAAAGATTTTTATCTTACTATTTTGCTTTCAGAAGTTTGCTATGATGTGTAACCGTGGCAACAAGGTGTTGTTTTTAGCACTGGGAGCAGCTGATTAGCATCTAAAAATCGATAAATAGATTTAACAGGATTTTCTTGGGTCATTAAATTGAATTTGCAAAAATGAAGACATTTAAAAGTATTGAAAAATTTAGGGTTTTTTTAAAGAAAAATACTTGCATAAATATAAACTGTTTAGTTTATTTCCATTAGCATAAATGTCTTTATAGGATTTGCCTACTTATTCCACATTTTGTTTTAATTATGTGGTTTTCTGTCTGTTTCTGCATATTACAATGGTGTATTAGGGTCATTATAGACAAAAAAAACTCAGACATTTTCCAGAAAAGAATTCTAAAATTGAAAAATATAAAGATTTTGGGGGTTTTTTAAAAGCCACAAAATTTTGAGATTTACTTCAGAAATATTCTAGAAAAAAATCTAATCGACTGAAATTTTAAGATTAATCTAAGAAATTTTCAACACAAACAAAAACATTTAAATTTTTCAAGAAAAAATTTTACATTTTTGAATTTGAAAAATTGAAATTTTTCTAGATAACAGATATTTTGATATTCATCTCAGAAAGTCAAAAGCAAAAGATGAAAGTTAAAAATTTTCTGAGAACCCCTGAGAAAATTTCAGATGAATCTCTGAAGGTTTAATAGAAATTTCTCTATTTACGCTTCCAGAAGCATAAAAACACAGCAACTGAAACTGCAACACCAAGAAAAAGAATCAAATAAATCCTAAAATGAAATCTTTATGTTTTACAATGAGCTAAATCTGAATTGAGTTTTGAAATTCAAAACCCCCCGTAGGTTTAATTTACATTAAACTGCAGCTGTGTGTGAGTTTGTATTTCAACTGGTGAGTTTCAGCAGATAAGTGCAGATCGAATCAAACCGAAAAGACAAAATGTAATTATCTGATATGAAGTGAAAAAGATACAAGTATGAAAGTTGTCTTTGCTTCCAGCTCAGTGTGATAACTGAACCAAGCTGTGAATCAGAGAGCGGTGACAGGATTTATCTTTCTTCTTCTACACTTTAAATCCACATCACTTTCTATTATTAGACTGTCAGTGGATTTCACTCATCCAGCCAGACGCCATGTTTTTGAGTTAAACAATGAATAAAGTTGACAGGAAATCTGAAAATATTACTTGAGAGTTATGCATCTTTGGACGACTGGACATTAATACCTAAACACCACCTATAAAGTCTTAGAAAAAGGGAATAATCAAAAGAAAAATTAATGCTAAGCCTGGTGGGGGCACAAATAAAGCCTGGTGGCCCGCCAGGCTTATACTACACTCAGGGAAACCCTGATGTAAAAAACAAACTGCAACAAAACTTTCAAATGGTTCAGAAAGTCCAATTAGGAACTCTAAATATAATATAAAATAGATAATAAAGCATTTTCACAGCACAAAGCATAGAACTAGACTGAAAAGATCCATCGCCATGGATCAGACACATTATCACAGATAACCAATCTATATATGTTTTTCAACATCTGGATCAATACAGATATTAATATCAGATTGGTGCATCTCTACTAAAACACAAACTGATCATGATTGTTTAAAACAAATAAAAAGCCTTAATTTTTTGGGCAGGAATGTGACTCCATACATTTCTGTACCCATTTACTGGCTGTATATGAGAAACGCATAACCGCCTCACTTGAATTAAATGCGCTCTTGTTTTGCCCATTTTGAAAAGTGACAGAAAATAAACTGCTGTCTCTCCAAATTATCCCAAAATATTAAATCTAAAAAATGATTCAGTTGTTTCTTTAGGGCACATATCATGTAAAAAACACAAAATTAGTGTGGACTTTATTCCCCTACTAAGTAAAAGTTTGATTTCGGTGCCGATGCATGAAAAGACGTCTGAATTTTAATACTTTGCTACCAAAGACACCTTGGCAGAAAGCAGCACATGTGAAAGCGAAGTGCAGGTGTATCAGATTTTTGTCGGCAGGAGGTAGCCGTATCTGTGTCCAGTGCAGCGAAGAATAAATCTCATAAAGGCAGCTCTGATCCAGGTATAAATCTGATCTTCAGCTTCAATAACAACAGTAAGAAGGAGCTGCTGCTGCTGGGATCAATCGGTGTCTGAAATCAAGACATCTTCAGGACTTTTTCTGCAGAGTAAAAAGATAATATTCTGCTTTATTTTGCTCCTTTTTGTATATTTATTTCATTTAAACATGAGAAAAATATCTTGATATAATAAGTGAGAGCCAATACTTCTTTAAATAAATAATGACTTGTTGGCTTAAAACAATCCCCTATATTTTGCAAAAGGTTATTTGTGAGTTACTTTTGTTTCATTTAAACAATACAAAGATGTTTGTACTAAAAGCATTTTCTGTTTTCACTGTGCAACCATTCATTTCAATGAAAGCAGCTTCATTTGAACCATGATTTTTAGAAAAAGCAAATATTCTCCCTTCAATCTGACTGATCTCCAGTTTGCAAAGAGGAATTGGGAAAATGTCAGCCTTTAAAAACCGCCAATGATTTGCAGCTGGAGTTGCATAAAATATGAAAAGATGAGATAAAATAAAAAATTATGAATATTGTTGCAAAGAACTGAATTACAGACATAATACTGGTCGTTGTGCAGAGGATCATCAAACATGTCCTCCTCTGCTGTTTTACAAGCACCGCAGTAAACAGCGACGCAAACAACTCTATTTCACATCAGACGCTGATATTATCATACTTCTCTGCACACCCAGGAGCAGAATCACCGATTTCCCCACCAATATGCTGAGAGTCATAATTTATCTTTCCAGTCCATGACACAGTGATATCAGCACCATCAATCTGCAGCATTCCTGCAGAAGGATAGTTATTACTGCAGATCAGTCAGCCTTTTCTGCTCCGTGAGAACTGTCAACAGACAAAGGCACATTATTGGTGTTAACCACCTTCACACACCACTGGCTGGCACAGAGGTGTGACATGAAGATGGATGGCCTTCAGGGTCTTTTATTTTTCTTTTCAATGAGACTTCAATGTGGTTTTGTCAAGTTCAAAATGAGTAGCTTTTAAAACAGAAATGTTCTTATTTCAAGTTCTGAAGTAGCATCACTTTCCTTCCAGGCTGCTCAATATTACCCCCAAAAATCATATCAGTCAGGTTTTCCTCACCAACGGCTGCATCTTATTTAACATCTACTGTATATCAGGGGTATGAAAACTCTGAAATGTGTTGGAACATTTCAGTTCAAATGCTTTGCATTACAAAAACACAGACAAAGAAACACAGTCAACAAATGAAATAACATTTTGTCCGGTGGCAGTTTGACACATCAGAATCTTTATCAATGTTTCATTTACGATGTTTGAAAACGACTCTAAACCGATGAGACAGAAATGGTTGTTTTGTTGTTTTTGACGGTGACAGGCTCGTTCGCAGTGTTCGCTAGCTGACTCCATGCTTTGGATGGTTTAGTTTTATGATGATCAGAGGCCTGACACTCAGGAAATTAGTGAAAAAGAAGATCGGAGAATCATTATCTGTCTATCTCTGTGGTGACAGCAAACAATAAAAACACAAAGAAACTTCAAAACAAAAAAAGCCAGATCTGTACTTCACAATAAATAGATGCAGAGCTGCATTACTTCATCAGATATGTGACTCAAACTGTGAGTCAGAGACGCAACAGTCCATTAATGAAGGTGTAAATCCTCAATATTAGCCTCAGTTGGTGAATAAGATTCATAAATGACATTAACACCAGCGTGTGCTTGATGTCAGCGACATAAAATGTGACGTTATTAAAGCAAAGTGTGATCATTTTTATCTCTTGGGCTGCATTCGTCCTTGAAGCTTAACGACTTTTCAACAGCTGCTTGATGCTTCGCCATTTCCAGGAGATTTAATTCCAAACAAAAATCTCTTTATCTCTGAAAACTGCACGAGTTTACGACTTTAGGAAAATGTTGTAATTAATATTATCTGCTTCGCAGGAGGAAAACCTGTGGTGAAAGTGGGATTTTTCTCAAGCATGTGTCTGGGTTACTTAAAAGAAAATGTCAAAACAAAAAAAAAGGAGGAAGATGTCTTCTTGATGCAGAGGCAGTTCTGCTGGGGAGTTTGGATTGCTGCTGCACTTTAACTAAGACGCTGCTACCAGCAGAGCTGCCAAGCCTCATGTTCCTCTGCCTCATCTGCAGCTTTTCCAGTTGGAAAACTGTCACAAAAAGAAGGAGGATTTGGAAACTAATGAGATTCTTACACAGTTCAACAAAGAAACATGTCACGATTTTTGGTGCAAGGATTAAACCTGACTTCTTTCCCACGGGCAAGACAATGAAAGGGGTTTCTTACTACATTTGGATGATGGCAGCGTTGAAATTTCATGTAATTTCCAAAATTATTACATACATACTTGACACAGGCCTGTCACATTAACAACTTTTACTGGACGATGGATTGTAACAGAAGTTATCGCGATAAATGATAATATCGTCGTTTTGAGACCATTTTTAAGTAATATAATAGTAATATGTGAAAACACACTCTCAATTCCAATGAACACCTAACACTGGATCTGGACAATATTTTAAATATCAAAATAAATAAATAAAACCACAAATAAACTCTCTGTGAACAAAACTGTAACAGAAAAAAGGCTAGTTGATGTTAAAGCAACAGGCTGAAGACTTTACCATTGGTAGAAAAGAGAGAAATGGAAATGATTATGTTTGTTTTAATTTATCATGTGGTTAATTGATTCAATGCTTATTGCGACAGGCCTACATGGAAGTAAACAATAAGAAATGTAAAGCGCATTTATTTAGTATTTAGGTTTGAATCTCAGTTGGATAAATTCTCTGTATCTCGCTGCGTTTTCTCTTGGTATTCCAGCCTGTTGCTCCCTGCACGCCTGTGAGGATAACCAGGTATAGAAAACAGCTTCTAATAGGTGTAAAACCCGGTCCCATGAGCTAATAACTCATCTTTTGTGTGAAGTTTGGCGCAGATGTGTAAGGCTGAACACAAATCCCACATTTCGTCATTCGCCGGCTGACAGCCGTCGTTCTCTTTGTGCCCGCTTTGCTCTAACCAGATTTTGTGAGTGGGAATTTTGTGATGTGGAGGTACAGTATGTGTTCGGCTTTCTGTAGGTGGGAATCAAAAAGACAGAGTGTTGGTTTCCAGGTTTCCTCTCTTCTGAGGAACAACCGCATCAAAGGGAATAATTCAAGTGGGAAAAAGAGAATAAATCACCTGTTAGCAACACAACCTGATCTCAACTGAAATGCCTCTACAAACCCCATTCTGTTCTACTCTAACTAAATATGACCCAGGATTGTTTTGTGTTTACCTCTTCCTTCCTTTCCTCAGTCTGTCGTTTTAGGTCAAGGGTCGTTTTTGCAAGTTTGCAACCAAGAGACCAAAATATTACTGTGTCACTGATGGTTGTAATAATAAAAAAGAAGAAACAGAACAGTGAGGTGAATCTGCATCATTTCCCACAAACAAAATAAGAAGCACCAAGTGGGAAAGAGCTGAACACCGAAGGGCCAAAATTTGTGCTCTCAACATTTTCTCCCCAGAAGACTTTTGAGTCATTTGTACGAGCAAAACTGACAAAGGCTGCAACAGGTGATCGTTACCTTAATGAGCTGAAAATAAAAGCCACAAAGCATCTAAACTGCTGCTGGAGAGAAACATCAGACAGACAGCAGTGGAAGCTCTTTAAATGCTAACGGAGCTAATTGCTATTGCTGAATATGAAACAACCGATCCCACCAGACCCAGAGCTATAGAAGTACTTATCGGCTCACACAGTCCAACCAGAGGTCAGTGTCATTCATAGTTTCATTTACGAAGCTGAAGGCAGCAGCAAACAGCAGCTCCTTCGGCCAACTCTGTCCTTTTCCTCCGTTTGGTCCTCCTCACCTTCGTCACACCTTGTGACTTCCACATTCCCATCGATTTCAACGCCCGGCGGTTCAAATCAAAAAGGTTTAAAGACGATACTCATCACTGCACTTGGACCATTACACATCATTTGCCCAGAATGCATTGCAGCATGAACAACAAGGCAACATTCATGTTACAATACAGCCTATGTTATTGTTAAATATATTGTTTTAACATCTAAAATCGATATTTAAGACATTCCTTTTTTTCTTTTTTTTTTTTTTTTTTTATGAATTTTTGGCCAAAGTTACAAAGCATAGTCACAAACTCTGGGTTTAAATTGCGGGTTTCAGTTGTCTTTAAATGTTCAGATAATGAACTAAACAGAGCGCTGCATGTTTTCCAAAGCTTAAAATATTGTTTTTCAATCTAAATCTGCTTTGAACGTCCCCACAGTTTCCTCTGCTGCGTCCCCAAGTCTCCATGATGCCGTTTGTTCCCTAACAAACCTTCACAGAACAACTGGATTTATAATTAGACTAAACTGCATGCTCTGTTTGGACTCTATATAACAGATTAAAAGAAGTTCAATGCTAATATGCCCGACATATTGCTGCGATAGTTGTGAAAGTCTTCTCCCTTCAGTTTGTGCTGCAGGACTGTTTGATGGCGGATATAAAAAGAGCCGAGCGCAGCAGCACAGATTAAACAGTCTCACTTATTTCGCGTTTCTTGAGATGATAGGACATAGATTTATATATATCCTTCAAAAGGTAAGTTAAAAATGCCCTTCTTGAGATAAAAAGAAGCACTTTACTGACTGTACAGACTAAAATTAGACTAAAGCCATTTTTTTTTAAGCAAGAAGAGCTTTTCTAAAATCCAAACAGGCTTTTATCAGTGCCTGAAATGGAGCTCTTTGTAAGATAAAAACAGCGCCGCCGCCTCTGTAACCCCCAACCCTTCGGCTGTGGGATCTCCTTGCGTGGCATTTTAAGGGCTCAGCAGTTCTCATGTGTGATATTGATGAGAAATCAAATGATGGTGTCATCTGTACCGTAGCAGTGATGGATTATGCAGAGCGAGCTCTCCGCTAAGCAGACGGCTTAAATTAAACACAGTTTCCGGCGAGATGAATAGCCACCGGCTGACGTTGGAGTCCTCTCCACTCCGACCACTTTTATTGGCAAATTATAGCGATGAACCTTAATATGCATCTTTGGGCTTACATGCTGAGTTGAACACAGACCGAGAGATATAGCCCAGAGAAACATTCATAAGGTGTGCAGAGGTACAGAAAATGAAGTGTCAGAAAGTGGCATTTAGAAACATTTGTCTCTATAATGCTGACAAGATGTTTCCCAGGATTGTTTCCTGTTGAGAGACTGCGTACACAAAACACAGTCAAGGTGTGTAACAGATTTCAAACAGATGAAAATGCCTTTCTTCTGCTGGTGTCTGCTTGTGCAGTGGAGTGAAATTATGCCAAATGACACCATTAATCTCAGAGTTTATTCTCTCAGCCAAGAAATATGGAAATTGCTTTATAGCTCTCCCTTCCACCCAACGGTGACTTTCAGTGGCCCAATAGGCACTTCACCTCATTTGGCTCTTTAATCTTTGCATTTCTCAGCAATTAATGTAATCATATTGTCAAATATATGTACACCCTTGATCTGGGAGGAATATAAAGTGTACAGACATTGCAGAGACACTATTTGCATTTCTGTTAACCTTAAAATTGACATTTTGAAAATAAATTCGCTTAATTGAAACATGGTAATTTTATCAAGAAGGTTTTGGTGCTAGGATGAGATTTTTTTTTGTTTTTATTTCACAAAACTGCACTGAAAACACGTAATCAATAACCGAATGTTACTACTGGCAGAAATGACAAAGAAGACGACAGGAAGCGGTAAGAGGATGATGGATAGGGTGGATATGTAAAATTATAATTTTTAGACTTATTTCTTGAACAAAAGTTACCATTTCAAGAATTTCATTTAAAAAATGTGTTTATTACAAATTATTTTAAGTAATTATATGGTTTAAATTATGGAACCATGAATCCACTGACTATTCCCATTTCTTAAGTGGATTAGTGCTCAAAAACTATTTATTTTGTTTAAAAATCCAAGAAAAATCAGGAGAATAATTACATATTTTTTCTCCCTGGTGGGTTTGAGCTCAGTAATGTCAAACAGTCATTTTGAGATGCCATAGCCAATGTATTCTAATGGCCTCAATCACCATGAAAACATCCTTCGTTAGCCCTCCTTTGATGGGATTAGTGTGCAGCTGTGGGCAGGAATTTGGAAAACTCCTTTTTTTTCCCACATTGTCTTTGTTTGCATGACTTGATGCTTGGAGCGCGAAGAAAAAAATTGACAAAATCACTTCAAAACATCTACAAAATGATTCATGGCACGCAAACAAACGGTGAAAATGTTCAACAGCCAGAAAACTCAGACAAAACTGATGGATTTCAGCATAAAGTTAAAAAATTTGGTGTCCTAGTTTCACTGTTATCCAAAAACGACTTCTGGAAAGTCGTTTTTGATAAAACTGTGGCCTTCCATCCTGATCTTTGCATGTCGCCCAGTGTTTTTCTCTCTTCAAATGAAATTATTTTCTTTTGTGCTCTCGTAATATATTCATAGCACAGGAAAACAAGCAGAGGATCAAGATCAAGCAGCTCAGAAAATATCAAATAGAATATATTCATGGGGCGTCATGGTTTGGTTTCTGTCTCTGTTTGGTTCACGGAAAAAGCATAAAGCATGTTTTATATGTGAGATAGACCGCGCTCAGGGGCAAGTTATACATTGCAGAAGCACAACATGCTGATTTTACTGATTTGTGTTGGTAAAAACCTCAACTTTATAAATCAAAACACTATTATATATTTTCTTTGTGAAGTAATTTCACAAAGAAAAGCTTGAGTTTAAAGTCAACTCAGCCTGTTACTTTATTTTGAAGCAGAGACGTTTAAATAATTTCATTCAAAACTGGAAGAATCATTTTTATTTTGGGGGGGAAACTAAAAAAAGAGAAAGCAATCTGCTGTGTCTCCAGTTCCTTCCAGCCTCAGAGGAGTGCATAAAGATTTGTTTGTTCCTGCAGCCAAAAAAACAGGCTTTTGTTGCACCGCGGCTGGAGCTGATAGACAGCGTTTCAACATTTCTGGATGCGCAGAACAAAATATGGTGGCCTGTGAGGCATTTGCTCTATTCAAGATTGAAGGCTTTTCTCTAACGCTGAGAGTGCAGCTTAGAGGCTGCAAACTTGCAGAAAGCTGTTGACATTTTTCTAAAGATTTTCACACAACAGCTCTTAGTTTGGGCTCCATTCAACTTCATGGAGGCACTTTCAAAAAGTTTAGCGCTATGCAGGGAGAGGCATATTATTTCTGTCGTATAAATAAATCCTCACAGGCCCGGAGGTGAGTAAAAATAAACAGTGTTGTGCAACAACAGGTTCTGCTGTGGCCATGAATACTTATTAATAATGGCTGATGCCATTTAAAATACTTTGATCAACAAACTCAAAAGCTATTAACGCCATCATGGGGTGAAAGGATGATAAAAACTGACAACTGCTGAAAATAAAACAATAAGAATTATAAATAAGACCAATAAAATTATCCAATGATGTCACAAGTCAGTATGAACTGTGAATGTTGAAAAACCAAATTTATTTAAAGGGAATTTAACATTTAGTCCAACTAATATAGTTGTATTTTTACCAATGATTTGTGCTGAGCTGAGTTTCAAAATGAGACCAAATTAGCTCTAAACCAGGATGCAGGTTATTGATTAATGCATTAATCTAAAGTTGATTGATCTCATTTCACGTCTGACCGTCTTAGTGCTCAATTTTTTATAATACGCTTAATTTAAAAAGTATGTAGTTAATATTTAGCATCATCCTGCATCAGTTAAATACTTACTGAATAAACAGAAAACATCATTAAACTCAGACATATTTATAAAATATAACAAAACAGGAACTTCCAATTTTGCTCCGCCATTTTTGTTCCTTGCTCCGCTACAGCGTGACCAACGGCGCCCTCTGCTGGATGGCAGGCATTGAAAGAAAAAGTCACAATTGTAGAGTGTTTTGTTGCAACCTGAAGTGTGGAATAAACCTGAGTGGAGTTTGAAAACAAAATGTCTGGTTGAACGACATTTTTGTTCAACCAGGATAATAATAATAATAATAATAATAATAATAATAATAATAATAATAATAATAATCATCAGATTAAAGTTACTTATCCAAATCACTGCGCGTTTTCTTTTGGAATTTAATTTTATTTCCTCTACAAATAATTGACTTTTACCAATCTCCAATATCTTGCTAATAAGCTACTTCTAAGTTAGTTTTGTTTTATTTCAAGGGTCCTCTGGTTTCTGGACCAGAAACCAGACCAAAAGTACTTCATAGTATTTGGGACAAATACTGAAACTTTACAAGTTTCAGCAAATAACACATCCAACGTAAAGCAATGGACAGCAAAAAGCATCAATGTTCTTCTCCAGAGCAGATCCTGGGGTTTAGCCTGGAAGATTGTTTATCCTATCCAGTATAATGGGATACAGAGGTATGTTTGTCACGGATTACAGAAAATCCCACCTAATCGTCTTCCATAAATGTCAGATAAAACCGGCACCATGACTGCAGAGAAAGGCTCAGCAGGGACTCCGGTAGAAAACCCGAGCATGCAGAGCAAAAAGGTTGCACGTTTTACGGGGCTCCCCGCTTTCTCCCGTTCGACATTTCGTTCTGATGGTGATGACTTGAACGTGAGGATAATGTCAAAGCTCTTCTGGTCTGGCTACGACAAAACAGCTGCTGTGGGTTTTTTTTTTTTACTTATTTAGTCGGTGTTAAACTTTTCCTTTCACAAATAATGCAGAATAGGAAATAAATATAACAGAGCTGGACTTTAAAACAATTTATATGACTTCACATCGCTGCACAGTTTTAAGACTCGCCTGCCTTCATGTTTTTCCCACTGCGTGTCTCAGACGCTCTTGGGTGCCTCATGAAAGCTTTTGCATAGATTCTTAAAGCACCGAGCCAAATAAAAAAGCTTTCTGAGCCAGCCTTTTGTCCTGCAGGATTTAAAAGAAAATCCTGCTTGCTGGTGCTCTTGCAGTTGTGCTGTTGCAGAGGGAATTTCTGTGCTTTCTCCAGGACAGTCGGGTCAAAACACAAATCTAAACTCAGCTTCTTCAGCAGCTGAAGACAAAAGAAATCGCTTAAGTCGAGCTGAAATGCAACAGAAATGTGAAATTCTTCAAAACATTTCTTCACACACCGAGGTGCTTTTCATTTCTTACAGAATCATTAACTGTACTAAAAAGGTTTAATTCTGTAGAAAGAGTTGGTGCAATCAATTGAGAGCTGCAGGAAAACTACAAAGAACGATTCATATGAATTTAAGATTAAATTAACAACTAACAACAAAGTCAAACTTCTTCTATGTTTAATACTGGATAATAAAACTAAAACTACAAATGGATCATGTAATCTGTCATTGTTGGTGTTTTATGTGACGAATATGACACGTTTGGGGTTGTAAGTCAGGTTAGCAGTTGGACTAATACGTACAGCGTTTTCAGAAAAGAGGTATATGTGCTTTTCACATAAATACATAAGGGGAAACTTTTACGTTCATAAGAAACATAAAACACCTAAAACGCCATTTCTGTGTGGAAGAGAGGCTCAAACAGAATAAAAAAATTTTTTCCATTTGGACAGAGTCTTATTTGTACTGGTAGGTTATGACACAGATTATCTGTGAAACGATGTATCTTCTCCAAGTCCTCCCTGAGCAGCTATTGCTGTCTGAATAAATGCATCACTCCCAACCAAAAACAACCAATCAGAGCCAAGAGGAGGGTCTTAGCGTTGTTAATCAACCTTATGTACTTGCTTGTAAATATGCTATTGACGGAGAAACAACTTAACGTCACCATCACTGGTGGCCATGCTAACCAGCGGCACATGGAGGGTGATTGACAGCGCTAAGACACGCCTCCTGGCTCTGATTGGTTGTTTCTCGGTAGATCTGGGAGCACCACAAATTAGAAGAGCTTGATTTTTCCAGTTTATTAATCTCATACCCTATTTTCAAAACATAGTGACAGTTTCAATAAATGTTTTATAAAGCTACATTCTGCACCTTTAAATGTTGACGCCTTCTCAGTTAGAGACTTCCTGCTGTTGTATAAAGTTCAATATCTAACGACCATCTGGGTCGTGTACTTCCTCACATTCACGCATTTATAAGGTGAAGCTCATTATCGTTTATAACCTCAAATAAGAGGCTAACAATTCACCTGACTACGCGACTTCTTGGAGCATACTTAAGAGGACCGAACCTCTGTCCCTGTAATCGATGGTCCTCACTAACCGATCCTCAAGGTGAGTAATGGCAGCCTCTCCTTGCTGTGCTGTTTCTCACTCCATCCCATAATAGCTCCTCTGAGAGCCATAATGGCATCTGGGGAAGGTAAATCTCTCATCTTGGTGTCACTTATGGAAGCAGGAGTGACATTTCATGGCCCCTGGACAGAGTTTGGTTGTCTGTGCAGAATACTTTAAGAAATAACTAATGGCAAAAGGTTACATAACGGTAATCATCCCACATTTTCTCCTGCACTGCGACCAGCAGAAAGTGTTTAGTTTAATTAGCTACAGTGAAAGCCCTGTCAGCTGCTGTAGTTATCGTTTTGTACCCCGTTTCCCGTTTGGCTGATGTGTCAGCCACAGAGAGGGTGGATGATCCGAAATGTTCTGCTTTATTCTCTTTAGAGGCCTAATCTGAGCTGGGAGGAACCACCCCCACCAGCAGAAACGCATGTTGGAAGGTGGATGTGTTTGAAGTGTAAATATCCCACAGGTCAACAGACTGCAGCTGAGAAGGCAGATAGCAACATATTTTTATCCATGCTAAACTACTTAGAGTTTTTTACTTTATTCTTCCCAGACTGCAGACAAAATTGCGAATCCATCGACAGAAGATACGAGTAACTCTTATTTTTGTCATCTTGTGTCTTTAATAAATATTTCTATTTCTTTAGGTTTATATTTATATTTCTTTAGGTTTGTCACAATAGCAAATTTTGCTAGATGAACTAATTAAAATTGATAATATTGTTGTTTTGAGACCATTTTCAAGTACTATAATAGTATAATATTGTATCACTGGTCAAATTTACAAAAATAATTAGTTTTTCCAGAAATCCACTACATAAGCCTCAAACTCAGATGAAACTTTCTGAGATTTTACAAGACGCTTTCTAGAAATTATTGATTATTTTTTAGGGAGTTTCCGGTTTATCTTTATCACCTGAAAAGGTTCCAGGAAATTACACAGTATTCCCAGAAGAACACCTAATAACTTTCTAATAGTTTAATAGTTTAAAGTCCAAATTAAATATTATTGACTGAATTAACTAGTTACTGAAGTTTTAAAGCAGCGGAGACCATCAGTGAAAGTTCAGCTTGTCCATGAATTATCATAAAACAGGATTTAATGTGGGTTTTATCGCTGACGTCCCATTTGGGAGACTTTAAAACATGCTGAATTAGCAAACTAAATGATCTCTCCCCATCAACAGTCTAATATTTTCGGACTCTCCAGTGACCCTGTTCAGCCAAATATCCTATTATTGCAGAAAAACTTGTTGTGGAGCCAATCTGTGGAGACACTGCTCATTTGGTATTCATTAGAAGGATTCCCACTGAGCCCAAACCACTCATTAAGCAGAAGCTGACCCAAAATAAATGTTTGAGGCTAAATATTTAAAGGCTGGATCAATTATTTTAAATGATTTCTAACTTTTTGGTATAATGGCTTTTAGTTTTTATAATTTCGTCTCTCATTCCAGCCCAGTGCGCACACAGAGGCAACTGATTGCTCCAAGATAATGACCCAACGGTTCCTAAAATAAGCATGCTAAATATTTCCCTCTCCAGTGATTATATTGATTTTTATTTTACTGGCTGAGCGTGTTTTGCAGTGTGAATACCAATTGGGACAGTGATATTTATTACATCTCAACAAAGACGAGTCATTTAAGCCGATCAATCCACAATACAAAATGGTTTGATGAAATATAATTTTGATCAGGCAAGCTTAATCAAAACACACATTTTTCATCATTTTGCTTTTGTAAAGTGATGACTTTCCTTCCACATAAATCTGACATTGTATTTCTTTGCCTCACTTTCTTATTACAAATTTCTTGACGAAACGTTTCATGTATTTAAAAATTGAAGCTATTTATGCATATATTGCATTTTTATTTCATTTTATTTCATTTTATTTCATTTTATTCTATGTTACATGACTTTGTATTTTATGTTTATGATGTAAAGCACTTTGAAATGCCTTGTAGCTGAAATGTGCTATACAAATAAAATTTTTGATTGATTGATTGATTGATATAAATGCTTTGAAAGCTTTTAGGTTTTGCTTTTGCCTGGGGAATACAAGGCAGAGAAGACAACCACCATTGTTTCTTGTCACATTATTGTTGAGGCTCTTGTTTGCTTTAATTGGTTCATCATTACAGGAATTTGTTCAAATCTGAGCTTTACACGTCTGATATCCAATGAAACTGTTGCTAAGCTGAAAATTGTTTTTTTGTTTGTTTTTTTTTACTTTTAACAATATAATAAATTAATCCTTTAATTGCAAATCAACCCATACAAGCCCAATGGGAGGAAAGAAAAGCTGTTTTTTATTTTCTTTCTGGAAGCTTGCAGTAAGATCCACCATTTGTAAATCTACTTTATATTCATGGGATGTCCTGATTTATATTCTGGCTTATGTCATCAGTGTTTACCATATTTTCTATGACTTTTTGTCCCTTTCTCTAAACTTGGAGCAAAAAAAAAAAGAAATAAAGTGCAGAACTGTGACCTACTTTAACATCAGGGAGGCATCCTTCCCCAATAGTTGGTCTGTGTTTGTATTGTTCTCATGAAAATCATCAGTAATGATTGCTTTGACCTTTAAGACCAGAGCAGGCTTTGCCAGTTCTGCATGTAAATGCACATCCAAAACAACAAAATTCAGCGTATTGAAGGAAATGCCAGAGCAAAAATATGTTTTATTTTGTCCCCAATGGCAAAAAGTGCAGAATAATTTATCATCGTTTAAAAAAGATGCTTTTTCTTAAACATGTTGAGGTTTAATCATTGAAATCCATTGCCAAAATCACAAGGTTAAACTTTAAAAAACAAGTACAATCATCCTTCTCTTGGACTTTTTGAATATTTGAATGTGAGCTCTTGGTTCCTTTTCTGAAACGGATCAAGCAAAACTTTTATTTTTTTTTAGAACAAACTGCTTAAATATCATCCGCATTCTTTTTATACTAACAAATTTAATTTGTTAGTTTGTGCTGGTAAAGCCATTTCAACTCTCTCTAATTTTATTCAATTATTTCTATGAATGTCGCAGAATTCAAATGATAAAAATTTAAACAACTTTGTAACTCAAACATAATTTCCACAATCTCCCCTCATAAATTACACATTAGACTGGCATTTAAGATTGTAACTTTATTTATTTCTTTTTTTAGGGAAATGATTTTGCAAATGAATATCTAACATCTTTGTGCCATTTGTCGCTCGGTGAAATAGCTTTGATCTCTCAAACAGTGGTTCAGACTCGGGTCTGTTTACTGTTTGACTTCCCTGAACCATCGCTGAGTTTTTCCTTTTCCCCCTTACAGATAATGAGGCTTGTGATTACCATCTTAATAGGCATTAATAAGAAACGAGTGCTGGCACAGGGCAGATTTGCAAACAGTGTGCAGAGAATGGTGTATCAAGGAATTAGGCACTCTTGAGATTCGAGTTTTAATCTCATGAAAATTCAATTAGCCCACTTCAGAAACGGATTATGCTGAAGAAATAAAATTAGCACGACAGGGTGCAAAACAAGAGCACATCATTAAATTGGTTAGCAGCCATTCATACAGTGTTTAATGCCATATTTCATTGGCTCCTGAAGCTGTTAAGAGGAAGTAAACATCTACGCTGACATTTTGGAAAAGAGTCAGTGTCATAATCTCCCCACTTGTAGGATCAAATCATTAACAATAATCCCTCTGTTTCCTTCTGATCCAACTAAACAGATGATAACCGGTTCATAATAGGACCGTTTATAGTTTGAGGAATGAAGTGATTGTGTGGGAAATGTGGTTTATAAGTCCAGTTATGAGAACATTAAAAAGTTAAGACACAATGCAAATTCAAACTCAATATGTTCTATCCAAAGTAAAAGTATTTGCTTCTTTACGTTCAGGCCCATATATTAATTTCTGATCTTTTCCTGAGTTAAAACATAAATAATGTTGTTTCTAAATGAACATAAACTTGTTTTATTTGCATTATTTGCTGTCACTCTGGATAATCAGTGTTTTTCAGTCAATTCCGGAAGCGGGTGTTGAACTCAGACCCATAGGAACCGCAATCCAAATCGAGCGAAATAAAAAAAAAAAACGAAGTTTTTTCATGCAAAGCTGACTTGGAGGTACTTGTAGAACTTCAAGCAAACAGAAGAGGTAGGTGTATGGTTGGCGCAGTGGATAAAGGCAAGGTTTTTTGACCATTTTCTGCTAATAAATACAAAATTTTTGCTTGAAATTTCAGACATGTTGTTGGTAATTCATAGAATAAAAGAACAATATTCATTTTACTCAAACATGTACCTACAAAAGGTAGGCATATGAGATTTTTCTTTTAAATCTCAGACTAAATAAATCAAATTAATTGGAGCATAATTTATTACTGGGTTACATTAAAGTCCAAATGGCAGAAAATAGATTTTACAACATCGCTACTTGTTGAAATGAATTCTCACCTTTGCAGGATATTTAATGTAAAGAGGATTTAAAACTGTTTAATGTTTAGTTAAAAAAGAGAGGAAAAAGTAAAGTAGTTTAATAGTTTAATACTAAAAACCTCTGAGGAAAAAATATTAGATGCATTCATGTGTCTTTATTGTGGCTGGTCTTCATTTGTTGAAATATATTTGGACTCTTGTTTGAATTTGCATCCAGATCTCTTGCAGAATTTGAATCTGCTTCAGGTTTTAAGTGCAGTTGCATTTCCTAATGCAGATTTGAACTGAAGGTTTTCTAAATGAATGAATTCCCTCTGAGGTTCATCACCTATTGATCTTCTGCTTGACTGACAAGAATCTAATCTTTTGACATTTACAAAGGGTCAGAGCTCCATAGACACCAATGGTTTAATTCGCTTTAATTTAATAGATCTAATAGGTCAACCTAACCTTATCAGTCACTGTTATATTAAAGCTGAAATGAGTCGAGTCCTGTGGGTGTCTCTGATGGAACAATGCGACCAAAGTCAGAAAGATTTGGAGAAACTTTGACATAATTGCGTTGGCTCACAGAATAATTAATCAGATTAAATCTACATCCTAATAGGTATCTAATAATCCAGTCAAGGTTTTCTAGTCACAAAACAACAAAAATAACTAATGAGACAAAAAAAAAATCAACATCTGAGCTTTGCTGCATTGAAAAACACAAAGTGAATAAATTATTATTTCAGCTATTTCTCATTTTCTACCAATACTGACATCTCAATAGTTTATTGTTCATTTTACTCATGTACCTATAAAAAGTAAAATCAGATCATTTTAAGTGGTCTCTTATTTTCCAGAGTTGTCTATTTCTATTACACATTGGTCAAGAGAGTCAATACTTTCTTTGTGTTTGTCTTTAAGCCGTGGTTCATCTACGCTTTGTGTTGAATTCGCCTACCAAGATGGCGCTGATCACTTCCAGCTTAGACTGGTGGGAACTATCCATTAAATCTGTCAGGGTTGAAGTAACTCCAGAAATGCTGCAAATTGTTTCAGTATAAAATAAATTCTAAGTTTTGTGTCTTCAGTGAAATGGTTGCGAACGCTGGGATGCAGTGGCATGAATCTCAATCCGTCTTCCCATTTGAACATGCATGTGGTTTCTTCATTGCTAGATTGGAAAAGCAAACGAGGAACCACCGAGAGCTGGCATCAACTAAAAACAGAATCGGTTTCAGATGAGTGGGTGCAGCTCTTCCTGCAGAATTACAGCTTGCTTTATTCATGGGCGCCAGCCAACACTCCGGCTTCCCTCTGGTGATGGAAGATGGCGGCGCGGAGCCGGCCCAGGGAATCCACTTGTCACTCATTGGATTTTGAGGTTGCTGAGCCGACAAAATGAAACAAGCGAAGCGTGGGGAAAACATGAATCAAGAAGATGTGTGTGGTCCAGGCAGGACTTTTGGGGATGTTTTCTCTTTTTGAACACAAAGCACCATTTTTGACTTTTGAGGCCGAGTTCAAGATGACTTTTGACCTTCTTCCTATATCACACTTTTACAGAATTAGTGGGGAATTAGTTTCAATTTATAGCCAGAGCTAGATGTGAAAACTTTCCTTATTTTGTCATGTTGCAAATACAAACCTCCATTTATTCATGTAACAACCCAATAGTGCAAGGACACCTAACAATGACTGTCAGAAATGTTTCGTTTTTGTATTTTCATTTGTATTCTCTGAAAATTGGCCCAGAAAAACATCAGAAATTGTGCCAGGGTGAACGTATGAGCACTTGTTCATATACTGTATTGTCTTTCAGCCTGGAAACATAAATGATCAAATAAATAAGAGTCCAAAATGAATTATGTTGATATAAAAGCTGAGCTTCTCCTTCTTCTTTCTGGGCATTTACACATATGGAGTATCAGAGGGTCTTCTTTGTTTGTACCATGACTGTGTGTCATTTTACTGAGAGAAAGGCCTGCGCACATGCACTGCCACCTTTCCCCCGCCAGTGAAAGGGCACCTTCAGAGAACAAAGCTGTTCAGACCCTTTGAACGTGGCTTTAAATATTTCACATAGCACTGATCAGATTAGCACTGAGAGCTGATCTGGGTCGTATAGATCCCCGGTTGTAACCCCAAACCAAATCAAAGCAACATGAAACAGCCTCTGAACTTCCCATAGAGCCATCCGGATGACCTTGGAATCGCTTCACTGAACTTGCAACAGCGACAACGGATATTTATATAAATATCCTTTCCTCCACAACCAAAACTAAATTATTTTTCTGGTGTTTCAAGCTTTTTCACATTCATAATCATAAACTTGATCTTTATAAACACCTTGCATGTGATTTAGACCAGATTAATAGAGACCTCCCCCGATGCCCCTAAATAAATCCAGCTGGACATTGAAGAGAAGTTTAAAACTAGTTTAGGTTATGAAATAAAATCCATAAAAAGCAACAAAAATGTAATAAAATAGCTCTTAAAACAGGACTTTTGTTGTAAACTTTTGGAATCAATTCAATTTTTCTTTTGCATAATGACCAGTTATGGCACCTATAGTTTGTGAAGTAGAGTAATCGTAACGGCTTTTTTTCTTCGTGTTGGCTGCATTTTCTGTACTGACTATTTATTTTTCTCATTTTCAGCACTGATCTTACTGAAAGGGAAAACTTAAGGCTTACAAAAACTTTATTTTCTGTCCTGGAGGGTTTAATAAGAAGCTGGTTCAGTTGTAAAGCAGGTTAAGTTAACCTAGTGGTTTAGGTAAAGCACCTAATTTTCTTAACTAAATGATGCTGCAGGTTTATCTATTAGCAGGTTTAATTTTGCCTGCACTTGGTTGTGTACATTATTTTAAGTGTATTTAACAAGTTTACCAAAATATAAAAAATGTCATTCAAACGGCATTTGCCTTGTTTTACTTCTTACTTTTACTTTTCATTACATTACTTGAGTACATCCATTTTTACAGTACTTTCAATACTTAAGTACAAGACGTTTCAGATACTTTAATACTTTAACTCAAGTAACATTTCAATCAGTGACTTTTACTTTTACCAAAGTCATATTTTGGAGCGGTACCGATACTTTTACTTGACTCCGAGATTTCAGTACTTTATACAACACTGGTTTTACTCAAAGTTACAGTGATTGTTAGTTATTCTATGAACCATATAAACATTTTACCAGAAAGCTAACATTGATTATTGATTACGTCGCTTCGCTTATGGGTGACCTGGTTGGAAGATTTGCTAACAGTTACAAAAAAGTAGAAATCAAAGTTTGGTATCACAGTTGAAATATTAAATAAAATAAAAAGCTTGAAACAGTGATGAAAACAAAGAATCTTTTGATTTTTTTCTTACAGTTTTGATCTTGATGTTGCATTTTAAACCGTTTTTAAAAAGTGAAGGTTTGAGTAAAATGAGAAGCTTTTTTCAGCCAAACAACAAACAGGAGGTTCAACAATCAGCAGGGCAGAGATGATCATTTACTGTGGATAAACACCTCTCTACTCTGTTTACTGTCATGGAAACAGCAACATCCACCACAGTGCAAGGTTATTTTTTTACAGGGTTTATTACTATAAAACCAGATTCATGTTGTTTGACTGATGAGGCCCTTTATCAGAAAACCCCTGCATATCTCTGCTGTTTATTTTGTTTTGGGAAGTCATCGCTGAAACGGTGAAAAGCTCCCAGAGTGAAAAAGAAGAATAAAAACAATGGTAATCAGTCAGAGCTGGTTTATTTCTGAGGGAAAGCTGAATTACGGATGAAAACGACTAAGTTCCTGTCAGCATTGTAACTGCTCCTCTGTTTTCTCCAGCTCTGGTCTGAAGGAGACAAACCCACTCCTGATGTCCCCTAAAAGCTTCAGTTTTAGCTTTAATTAGCCCCCCATGGGGTTCAGATTAACGGGCCTCAGGGCCGCCGCGCCGCTTCACTGTTCACAATCCCTCTGTAAATGGAGTGCTGAGGATTACACCTCATGTAGAGTTCACTTTAAACACTGCAAAAGGGGGAGCAATGTGAATTATAACTGTGGACTCATGAACTTGCTGGCTTATTAGTAGTAGGTTACCAAAACCGCACACAAATATTCAAAACCCCCTTTAAAAACGCTCTAAAATTAACCTTTTAACACTGGTGGAAGATTTATTCCAGGCAGAAAAACAGAGACTGGAGGATTTTAATTATTCAGTTATTTCTCTTTCTGAACAAAATGTCTGTCTGTTACAGATGATGGTCGTTCATTTTGGTACAATTAGTGTCAAGAAACAATTAAAATAAATAAAAAAAGAAGTTGGATGAAAATAAAGTTATGACATTATGAAAAGTTGTATGAGAATAAAAAAAAACGAATCAATAATTATTGATATTTACTGATGTAAAACACATATATTCCAGCTCTATGATCACATTAATGCTTAAATTGTTGGTTGATGATGCAGATGAAATTTTATATTGAATATCAACACAGCAGCCCCAAATAGTTTCGCTTCATAATCTCATTTTTGGAAAATCTTCCTTCATGTCTGCAAGTTTAATGTGAAAACTGAAGGATTTCAGGGCAAAAACACGTTTTTCTCTCTTCACGGCACGAAAAACTGTCATGATCATCAAAGACGACTCATAAAATAACCCTGACGGTTAAACAGGGGAAGGTGAAAGGAAGTGGAGAGACACGTCTGTGTTATCGAGAACCACTGCAGGGAGCAGAAGATGAGGATCTACGGATTGATGCTCAATCTGGCGGAAACTGCAGGACTTTTTACCTCATCCTAATGAAATAAGAAGTCACAATAAGCTCAAGGCTGAAGGTGAAAACGCCCTTAATCAATAGAGCGGCTGCTAATTTCATATTCATTACCGTATTCAGGCCTGATTAAAAGTTTCGGTCGTGGTATTTATCTGGGATGGAAACGACGAAGTGAAGGTGCCATTCGTTAAAGTTATGAAGGATTCTGTTAACATATCGATTCCCTTCTTAATTAGAAATGTGAAGAATAGCTCCTCATTATTTTGAGGGTGGAAGTGGATGATTAGACTGGATGAATCAATGAGTCGCACTGATTTTCATATCATCTTCCTGAATGAGGAGTTTCAAAATTACAAGCCTGCGTAAAAAGTTCAAAACGATGCAGGATTACATGAAGAAAACCGTTTCAGACGTAAGCTGTCCTCGTCTGTCCCGTCCTCCCCGCATTAGAAAATAAGTCACTCGCTGCCAACTGACATGGTAAGCATGTCAAATCGATGATCTATTTATATCTCAAAAGCAAAGCAAAGGGACATCGTCCATTTTTTAAAAGCTTCGTCTCGAGCCAAAGCTTTCAAGGCACGCATAATTCGTCCATTTTCTATCAGACTTCAGCTTCTTTATTTGGACATATATATATATGGTTTGGATATTTATAACTGAGGTTATGTGAAGTACTTATTGGTCGTCAGTAGCTTCTCTCCTGACTGGATAAAGGAAGGACTCATGTGCAGAAAGTTGAAAGTTGAAATGTTCAATTTCCAGATGAAACTTGGAAATTTTGATTCCCCAGTTTGAAACATTAAATCTTTTGATTCAACTCTTTTTATTATCTATTCTTACATAATATTTATAAGTGTACATTGATAAAAATTGGAATTTATCCGTTGATTCTCTTGTTATGAGAGTTAGTTTGTAATAACAGACGTTAGGGTTAAGGGTTAGAGGTTAGGGTTAGGGGTTAGAGGTTAGGGTTCGGGTTTTTCAAACTTTCTTTGAAGAAGGAAAGTTGACAAAACAAATCTTTGATATAATCTTCAAAAATAGAGAAAAAAAACAATAAAACAGTGAAGAACTTCACTGTCTTTCTTCTCTTTTATTGTGTGAAACAAATCTGAAAATATCACCTCTGCTTCTCGGAGGATTTTGTTCCATTGCTTTGTAATTGTCAGGGCGAACGTTTTGGTAAAGTTTTAATGTGAAACTTGAAAAGTAAAATCAATATTCCACAATGTTCCCGCATGCTGCTCCCCCCGACCCAAAAAAAAAAAAAAAAAACGAGCTCAGAGGGAGTCCAGAGGAGCGGGTCAAATATTCATGAGCCTTCAGAGAACCGCTGAGATGTCACTGCAAGGACGGAGAGAGGATCACCGCTCTTCAAAGTGGGAATGGAAATTGTGCCGAAAAGCATCGGGAGACGAATTTCTTTCTTACATTCACAAAGATTGTTATTTTTGCTTTATTATTGAATGACTTGTGTAGCTCTGAACCCCGGGGATTTTACTGCACAAAGGGGAATGATGGCTGAATTTTAAAAGGAAACAAAAGTTTATAAATACACTTAGACTTTTTTAATGTTTGGTGACAGAATGGGAACACGAGGATGTTGAGCTTTCCTCATCCAGCTGCTTTCAGAGTCAAAAATATTAATAAATCAAAGCAAATGGTACGTTATTTTCTCACAGTTATGCATCTGTAATTGCATATTAATTCATTTTTAAATACTTTTTAAATGTACAAGACACACAACTTAGAGGTTTTTACAACTGAATTGAACTTAAAGCTTTTATGTGACTTTTATAGAAAAATATATGATTTTAATTTGTTAACAACAAGATTATAACACCTTGTTGTTATAATCTGTGAAAAGAATCATCTCCTACAGACTTTCTGGGCTACTATTGCTGTCTGAAGAAATGAATAAAAAATAACCAATCAGAGCCAGGAGGCGGGGCCTTAGGGCTGTCAATCAGCCTCATGTACTCACTGCTAAATGTGCTAATTATGAAGAAACAACTGAAGGCGGTTCTAACTTTTTCCTCTGTTGTTCATGTCTTTTGTTCTATGAGAAAAACCATCTTTAAATTTTTACATTAAACACAGACGGAGTTTAATTTAGATGCTTGGCTCATTGTTATTGCTTTAAATGTGGTTAAACTCTCATATCTAAAGATAAGTAGGCTTTTAGAGTTTCCCCTTAAGAAAACTAGCTAAATTATAAAGTTTCCATAAAAGTTGATGAAAACATCTTTCAGGCTGTAGTTGCTGACAGAGATAAATTACTGTAATACACCTAATAAAAGGCTGCACAACCATGTAATTTCCTCTCCAACCTGCCTGTGGCAACATCAGATGTGCCAACTTCAAACTCTGAAGAGTGAACAGGAACGAAGCTTCACATTTAATTTTAGCCCTCAGTTATAACCTCAGCATCATATAAACCCACTTCTGAACTTCTGCACCTTCGATTATCTGGAACCCATAGCAGCACAGATTCTCTTCCTCATGTTTTGGATGATTTATTTTTATGTGCGTAGCTAAAATGGGAAAAGTTTTAATCTTCTGTTGTCTCGAACACGGTGGCTAAACTTCTTCAGTTTGCAGAGCAGCAAAAATATCCAGCCGATTCAGCAATTTCCTCTCAATCAACAACTGATTGAGTGGTTTTGCCTCATTGATCTGATGTGTCCCCAGGGAGGGGTTTCCATGTGCTGATGCCGCATGTTATTAGCCAGCCGTTCCGTTTGCTTTTGAATAAAACAGCCCTGTTCATGCAGATGGAGTCAAAGTTGAAGCTGTTTACTCCATTAGAAGCTGCTATTGCTGACTGAAGGATCAGTGTGAGCTCTATCAAACCAAACATTAGGCTTCGATGCGTTTATGGAGCCAACGCCAAATAACACATTTATAGATTCACAGATTCCAGAAACAAGAAGAATTGATGGTTCCTAAGCTCTAACTTCTAGGATTCACCAACTTTTACCCTTTTTCTACAAATCAATCAACAAAATTTTGCTTTTTTAGACAAAAACTTAAACTTCAGTGTCAGAGTTTTATTGTCAGCTAAGTAAAACAAATATCATCTGCTGAAGTACAAATTTAAAAACACTTCCTCCTTCCTTCTGCTGACACGTTTAATGAAAATGCAGAGGATTTGGTGCAAATACATATTCGCTTCCTTTCAATAAATGATACAAATGCACTAATAAAAAATACAAAAATAAATTTGCTTAACGAAAACACACCGATTTCAAATAAACTCACATTTTTTGATCAAAAGTTTTGTGCTACGATAAGGTGAATTTTCATCCATATTGAAATAGTTGCAAAACTAAACTAAACTTTAACAATTTAAGTTTAGAAAAGTCCAATCACACCAATTACCAAACAATGAATGGAAAGAAAATAAAAAGAAACTTTTCTACCTCTGCTCCTTCAACGTAGTCAGCCATTTCTTTTTCTTGTATCTGCATTACATTTCTTCTCTGACCGAAACAGCAGATGTACAGCGCTATAGTGCCCTCTTGTGGACATTTAAAGCACTAACAAGAGTGACAGGAGGTTATATTTAGCAACACTTCAATTGAAACATTTTGTTCTCCGCCCAGCGGTCTGAATGTCAGTGTGAGGGTTAGGGTTATCAACAACCAGATGTTACTAGTGGCGGAAACGACGAAGCAGACGACAGGAAGTGGTTGGAGGAGGACGGCGCCGGATATTTTTATTCTTATTTATTTATGGTGTGAATAAACTTCTTCGGGATTAACCCTGTTAAAAATGGCGTCACTGGGAGGCCATTTTAACAGGGATTTGGAGACTTTTGAGAGCCACTGTTGCGTGAGATACATTTCACCGACATATCGCAATACGGAGCTTTAAAAGGTTGAGCGAAAAGGTTAAAGGTGCTGCAAACTCCTCCACCTTGCAGCTCTGTGAGTTAGAAGAACTCAGTGAAGTTTTAGTGAGTAGCTGCAAACAATTCACACTTAAATACAAGCCGTTTCTCAGAGCTTTTAAACCTTTTTACAATTCAGGAATAATCAGCTTAATTTTTTGCTGAAATTAGGATTTATTTTTTAACACAAAATGATGACCTGCATGCTGGGAACCGGCTCTGGTGTTGAGCTGGAGCCCCCAAGGAGTGATGGACTTTTCATTTGACCCTCATTAAGTATTGATGGCCTGTAATAATAGAGATCAGAGAGGAAGATTTACGTGTCACAGCTCACCACTTACAGTCTTTAAAGGGGTTTTTATAAGCTTATTTCTGGACATATATGCAGAAACAAATCATAATAACCTTATTTTATTAATAAAATGTTGCATTTTTAAGTCTTTCCTTCTTTCCCAAGTTGCTTTCATTATTCAGGTTGCACAGCTGCACTAAATGTTAACCTTCATATATTTAAAACTCCTGACAGGGAAGGAAAAATATCTTCCCTTGTGATTAGTTAGTGAAATCTGCAAGTTAATTAGATAAGTGAGCAACATTATTCTGCACACAGCTTGTCGAATCTAGCAGGAAAACGACCTTCTGCAAGATTATTTTTTTTATTTCAGAGCATTTTTGTATCCGTAGAGTGTTATTTAAATGCACAACGTTCAAAAGTTTATCTTGTATTTGTATGCAAGCTGCAAAAATGGTCATGGAGATGCAATAAAAGATGTAAAAACGTGATGGAATTACACTGACATCTGGTGGAAAGCGGAGCTTTTTTAAAGCAACATAATTTTCTTTTTTAAGGAAAGAACATTTACAGAAATATCATGGTTTTATACACACAGGTGAGGGTAATAACTAAGTGAAAACAGGTGTTAAACAATTAGCGAGGAGAATTACAGGTGCTTCATAACAGAAAATGCTCAAAAAAGTTATTACCTGCAGGGGATTTGGAGGATTTAACAAAACAAGCATAACTTCTGCTTTCCTTGGAATCACTTTCGCTACTTTCCCCCTCTTCACCATAACATCTGCGTCTGCATCTATCCATTATTTACGCAGCGCCGGTCCTTCCTCAGAGGTCACGCTGCTCTGTAAAACTTTTAATCGGCAGCAGCTGCCAACCCTGATGGGCTGCAGACCAGGCGATGCCGGGCGGCGTGAGGCGCTCGGCTGGAGGTTCTGGTGGGAGCGCAGCGGCCGACCTGCCCATTAAAACCTGTTTGATTTAAGAAGCCAAAATAACACACCACCAGGCAACTCTGATGCAAAAAAGATCAAACAGAGTTGAAGTTTTAGATTATTTGACTTTTTGATTATAAAGGTTTCTTCTCATGTATCAGAACTTAATCCACACTTTATTATGATTTTTATTGGTTCTGCATATGACCCAAATACGATTTGATAACTCTGCACGAGTTATCAAATAAATTCATAATTCAGTACATTAATTTCTATTTAGAATTTAAAAAATAAACGTTTTAAGTCAATGCAGCACTTATTGGTGCTTCCCTATTAAACAGCAGATTTAGACATAAATTACACAAAATTGTTCAGATACAAAGTTAGTAGTTGAGTTTGGCACAGTTTTATTATGATTATGTTAATTAATTGACAGCAAAGCAGCATCATGACTCCTATTACACTTATCATCTTACTTGCAGTGAAACGATTGACTCTCAGCTTTAACAGTGAAATACTTTGAATTTTCAGTCAAACAAGCAATACCTCTGCTAATGTTCTTCCTGCATTATTAAAAAACAAAAAAATAAACATCAACCCATCTGTCTATCTATATATCTAATTTCATTGTGGAAATAGTGACACATTTTGCTTTGCTGTATAAGTTGGCTTTTTCAGTCTTCCTCTGCTTTGAACTATTTTTCTCCATCTACTTAAAAGTCTTCATCTACAATTAGCTTCCAGCCTCACTAATCTCTTCCCATCAGGGTTCGTCTAGCAGAGACTGGCTTCGCCTGCGAACCTCATTGAGGACCACGTCGCTGTTGGAGCGCTCCGATATGCCGCTGTCCACAAACACAGAGCCTGATGGGAGGCAAACGAGGACAAACATTGATTTGAGATGTTGTTGTTGTTGCACAGACAGGAAGAGGAAATGCACTGCGACACGTACTGTTGCTGTTAGTGAGGTTGCTGCCAAATGAGGAGCTACGGTTGCTGTGTTGATTCGCCGATGTTGTAGCCGTAGCCGCTGACAACTTGTTCTGTGTGGCAGTATGGCTCCATTCTTTGGAAAAATACACAATTACATCGAAGTCAAGCTTTCTTGGTGTGTTTTTATAATGTAACTATAATTGGTAAATGAAGTAAAACATTATTCTCATCTTTCAGTCACAAATATAGTTAAATAAAGTGAAAAAGAGCCACTAAACCAAATAGAATAGAGTGGAACTCAGCTTAGCTTAGCTTAGCTTAGCCATAGCTTGTTCTGGGCAAATTGAGCAAACAGAAAACGTCCAAAGTAATAAAATACACATTAAAAACCATTAAACTACCTTTGAACAACTTCTGCTGATTGTGCTGAACAAAATGTTACTCACAAAACGGCAGCGCCTACTAGTGGCGAAGCTGGGAACTACAATGCAGCTCACCTGAGTTCTCAGCCAGACGCATATTTCCGCAACACAGAAACGCCCTCCACATCCGGCGGACATTTTCCTTTATCGCACAGTGGAAAATGAAGACGAACAAACCTACAAGAGACATTTTTATCTGTTAGAAAGCTATTTAAAAAATAAATAAATAAGGAAATATTTTGTTCTTAAGATTAAGAGTGGATTAGCTCTGATTAGCGCTCACCTAGCAGAGAGTTGCATATGGTGAACAGGTATAAAAAGGCGAGTCTGGCTTCTCCCCAGGCAAACAGAGCGAAGCCCCAGGTGAGGCCGAGCAGCAGGACAAGACCGATGATGCTTCTGATGTCGGTCATGGCGGTCCGGTTGGGAGACTGGTTGTGAGGGTTCTGTTTCTTGATCCGGGACAGCTGGACCATAACGACGATGAAGACCACCAGACAGAAGACAAAAATGAGGAGGAAGTAGGCGACCACGCCCACATAAAAGGCGACGTCGTTACGCAGCCAGCAGCTGCAGAAACACACACAAAAACAAGCTTAACGTGGGTTAATGACGGTATGCTAGCAAAGAAGCTAGCCAAACATAACAAACGTGATGCATTATGAAAAAGATTTACACATTATTCTTTATTATTCTTTCTTAGATAACAGCAAAGACACCTTTACACAAATGTTTGTTTGTTTGTGCTAGCTAACTACTAGCTGTAGCTAACTAGTAGCTTGCTACTTTCAGTAGAATAGAAGTGTTTCTGAAGATAGTTGAAACTATTTCAATTCTTATTATCATGCAAACTACTTGTCGCTCTACAGCACAACTAGCTGCTAAAGTAAGCTATAAAATGGCTAAACATTTTTTTATTGATATCAAATTTCAACTTGTAGCTTTTGTTTCATACTTTTTAGCATAGCTAAATGAAGCTAAATAAAAGCAACTTCCAGAAGTTACAGCTTTCATACTGGTGAGCTTGTTTATGTTCCATGTGTTGATTAAATAACAGCTGCTTGAAATCAAAATAAATGTGCATATTATGAATTAATTAAAATGAACACCAAATCCTGTATTTGTTTACAAATGCCTAGCATTAGCATTAGCATAACAGCTAGCTGGTACAAACATTCCAGCTTAAGAAATTATGTCTAGTTTTGCGTAGTAACAATTTGAAGAGTTTTGTTCATCTGTGTTGTTTAGGATAAGGAACATTATCAACTGTAATTAAACCTAGGAGCTTAAACGTACAGTGTTTGTAGGACCATAAGACTTAATCCTTTATTTTGAATTTGCTCACAGTACCAATATGTCAACATAAATCTTCCCAAGAAAATGCAGCTGCAATTTTATGGATATTTTTGCATGTTAGATGATTGAGTGTTAGAAAAATAATAAAAATCGTACAACTTGTCAGACGTCCCATCTTCGTATTTTCCATTTGGAACCAGACCATAGTTGTTTTTGTCCACTGCTACAATAATGACCACCACAAAGAGAGGAATACCTGGTAGCCACAGTAATTAGATATAAGTGGTTGTCAGTACAATTAATAATAAACACCTTTAACTTTTGGAGCCTAATTTAAACATCTCTTACCCCAACCCATCATGGAGAACTTCAGCATGTATTTACTCAGGTAGGGCGTGAACACGCGCACGATGCTCAGGTACATGTGCAGAGCTTCAAGCCCCGCCCACGTGAACGAGGACAGCAGGAAGTAGTGCAGGAAAAAGGCAGTGCTGATGCACAGGTTGACGTTTTTGTAGATGGACAGCCAGCCGTCCAGCAGGAATACCAGGTTGAGGAGCAGGAGGGACAAGCACAGCTGGACCAGAATCTTGGCCGGAATGTCGCGGAGGAGTTTTCTGCAAAGACAGATTCATCATTACTGTATTAGAAATCAGTGCTTACAAAGCTAAAAAGCTAAAACTAACTTTTTTGTGATTATAATTAGAACATGGCATTTTTTAAACCAGATTTTGTGTTTTTGCAGTGTAATGTTCTTACTCAAATAACACATATGTTAACAGGGTGATGGCTAGAAAAATCGCAGATATTCCACATCCAATGTAGGTGATGAAAGTCAAAATCATTGCCTGCTGAGTGTCACGCATTCCCTCTCTGGATAAATCCTGTTTAAAGTACAAATACACACAAAATAATCAGACATAATTAGGTCACACCTTTGTATTATTTTGTAAAAGGAGAAACATTTAGAAATACCAGCAGTATCGCAAAGGAGGTGAGATGGTTGCAGCTGCAGGTTGTGTATTCAGGAGTGGTGCTGACGACGAAGCAGCCGGTATCATCCCAGCCCCCCGACCCGTCTGAAACAACAAAAAACGTTGAGTCAATGTCAGAGTTTTCTAAAGCTGCTAATCGACCTGAATGTTTGCCCTCACTTTTCTTTGTGAAATTCCAGAAGACACATGACGAGGCCTTATTCTGTCAACCAAGAAACAGAAAGAAACCGGGATTTTAAAACGGGAAGAAGACAGAATTTAGCTTTACTGTGAGCTTACATTGATGTTACTTCTGGTCTTACTTATAAATTCTGTTTTAAAGGCTTTATCTGTGTATTTTTTGCATTAATACTCACTCCAGTTAAATTGCTGTGAGTGATGGTAAACGTGATGTTCTCCTTCAGGTTGCTGATGGACAGATCAGCCACACTGGACCCAAGAACTGGGCTGACAGCCGTTTGGTTGTTTAAACCAGAATCCTGCAAAATGAAATCAGTTTTTTCATCAACATCTCTCAAAGTTGAATATATGAGCAAGTTTTTACATCCTGAACTGAGTAAAAAAATATTTTCTTGAATGATAAACTGCAGCGTTTGCAAACAAATTGAATTAATTTGGAGCAGTTTCTGCAACTGTCAATGTAGTTTTGGCAACCTACGTAAAATTAAAACCTGTGAATACTTGAGATCTCCTCTAAAAATGCTTATAAGTTCCTGCTTTAATATCTCAAATATGCTGGACTTATTTTGGAAATGTGCTGCATAGATAAATGAAAAGTGACACTGAATGCAAATCTATACCTCCATCTACACAACTGTGCACTCCTTTGTGTTGGTCTATTCTACAAAACCCCCAATACTTTGAAATCTTGTTTTATGATGACAAAATGTGAACAAGTTTAAAATCAGTGAGCTTATCAGCAGAAATTTACCTTAAAGAGGGAATTATTTTTGTAGAAAGTGAACTGGACTCTGCTGGCCTGCTGCTTCTCTTCATCACTGAGACCTGATGTTATGGAGGAGGGCAAGTCCACTGAGCCCAGAGCAGGAGCTGACCTTTTGACCTGGGATCTCCTGACATGTTGGAGCTGGAGAAAAAAAGCAAAAGCAAAATACAGAACCAACTTGATGCATATTACATTGTTCCTAACTGGTTCAAATCACAGACTTTTGACATGAGGTCAGCATTAGGTGAAGATTAATTTACTGTTTTAAGCACTTCAGTCTCAAACTCAGGTCTGTTTGGCAAATACTCCTGGTGAAAGTGTCTATGTCCTACAAAGAAAATCAGGACCTTAATCAACCTCCAGATGACAGATATTATCTATCAGGCTAATAAAAACACATGAAACCACAAGAAGACTATAAACAATACCTAAAAACTTCTACTGTGCAAGTAGGTATTCAATGTTCCCATTGGATGGTTGGTTTGGAATATCTTGTGTCAGATAGAAACATTTTGCATCCAAGAGAGTCGAGTAAAAATGAAAGATAATCAATGGCAAAATCATCAATAGTCGTAACAATGTATACCGTAATATGCAAAAATACAAAATCTCACCCAGTATTTTTGGTTTAGTTTCTACTGCAAATACTTTAGTACACTTCAAATAAGACAAAGTAATTTAAAAGCAACATTTTAGCAATAAATAAAGGCTTGTTTTAAGTAAATAGTTCCTCAATATTCATGGAAATGTTCCGGCAACACTGGCAGATTATTATAAGCTTATAATAAGACAATATTTATATTTTATAAGTTAATTTATCTGCCAATGAAACAAGTACTTTTTCATCAATATTAAGGGACTATTTACTTTAAAAAAAAAAAACTCAATTTCTTGCCAAACGTTACTTGTCTTATTTCAAGTGTGCTAAAATATTTGCACTAGAAACTAGATCAGAATATTTTGTAACATTTTGTAGACATTTAAAATAAACACGTATTTATGGATTACCTGGACATCATTCGTGTCTGAAAACTCAACAGAGATTACAGGAAAGTTGGTCCAGTCCACTGTCTTTACTGCCAGAACCAGAGAGGCTGAGGACAAGACGGCGATTTCATCTGCAGCTTCCAGCTTGAGAGCCAAATTATCGACCATATGAATCAGTCTGTCATCAACAAATAAAAAAACCCACATTATAAACATAATTATGGCTGTAGTCGTGATGTTGGTGTTTGAGGCATATATCAGACCTATTTGTTGATCCAGACAGAACCTCTGGGTCACAATTTATGAGGTTGCTTATGACACGAAGGACTTTTCGTCCCACTGATTGAGACACAGTTGGGCCCTCCAGAATTTCATCCAGGCCATCCAGCAATTCAGACACCTGAAAGATTCGTAAATGAAGCTAAACTCCCATACTTTACAAGAATAACAGAACTTCATTCAGCAGTTTCTTCACCTGAGAAGAGTTTAGCTTTGACACATCTTCTGTTTTCTTCAACAACTCATTTGTCTGTTCCTCATTACTTTTTGCACTTGTACTGGAAATCACAGTGGCTGTCAAAGTAGTTCCCAGCCCTCAAAAAACAAAACAAAGATCAACCCAAAAAGTCAGAAACCTTGATGGTTTTCTTTTTCTTCTAGGAAACTCTGACTAAAAATTAGAAGATGTAGTCTTTACTCACTGGCCACTGTGGTTGTTGTAGTTCTGGTGGTCGGGAGAGTCGTTTTCTTAGCTGTAGTTGTGCTTGTACTTGTTGGGGTGTGAGTGGTCGTCGTCGTAGATGCAGTGGCAGCAATGACGGGAGTCGCTGAGTTGTAACTTAATGGTTTATTCTCTTGAATAGTGCTGACAACAGCGGTGGAGACGCCGTCATTTTTGTGTACAGTTGTCAAGTGAGTCACACTGACTGTGGTCTGGTTTTCAGTCCGGTTAATAAAAGAAGCTTCGGTTGGTTTTGTGTCGTCAGGAACTGAAGTCCTACTTTCTGTAGTAAAGTGTGGATGTGTGGTAACTTTTGTCGTAGCTGGTACAACTGTTGTGCTTTTGGCAGAGGTTGTGTTTTGTTGTGGTTCTACAACTGGTGCGATAGTCATGCTGGAGAAAGTCGTTGCCTTATGAGGAGGTTCAGTTGCTGTTGTGTAATTGATGGAAGACTTAGTTGTGGTGTACAAAGTTGTGGAATCAACAGTTTTAGTTGTGTTGTGTACTGCTGCACCTTGGCCAGTTGTGTTATTATTGGGTGATGCAGTTGTGAAACCATGACTTTGTGTAGCAATGTACATATTTGTAAAATTGGTGGCGATGGTTGCTTTGTTCGGATTTGTTGTGTAATTGGTTGTTGACATGTTTGGTTTGTGTAGGGTTGTGAAATTGGTGCTAGGCTGAGTAGGTTTGTAGGCTGTTGTGTGATTGTTTCTGGTTGTAACTTGGTGCTCTGGTCTATAGGTGCTGCTGGGTGTTGCAGCATTGCTTTCTGGTAAGTAACTCCTGCTGGATGTTTGGCCTGTTGTATGAATGTTGCTAGTTGTTGTATTGTGTTCCATTAAGTAACTGGCTGCCGTAGCAACATAGAGTGCTGAGTGATTGTTGCTTGATGTGGCATTGTAGACAGTTGTTTCATTTATTGTTGCCTGTTGTAGGAATGGAAGGTGTTGTGTGATTGTTTCTTGGTGTTGTGGCATTGTAGAGCATAATGTTATTGTTGCTGGCTGTTGTAGTGCCGGTTGGTGTTTGGTGATCGTTTCTGGTTGTTGTGACATTGTTGACTGTTGTTGATTGTTTGTGATTGTATACATTATACAATTTTGTGTTACTGTTGTTTGGTGTTTCGGGAATGCTGCTGGGCGTTGTGACATTGTAGACAATTGTTTGATTGTCTGTGAATGTGGTAGTTTTGTAGAAGGTTTGCTGGATGTTGTAGCATTATAAAGTTCTGTGTTACTGTTGCTGGGTGTTACAGGATTGGTGCTGGGTGTTGTAGGATTGTGTAAAGTTGTTTGTTTGTCAATTGTTGTGTAGCTGTTGGGTTTTATAGCGCATAGAGTGTTGTGTGATTGTTGCGGGTATTGTGGACTTATCTACAGTTTGATTGTCAGTGAGTGTTGTGGGATTGCTGGGTGTTGTGTAATGGTTGGTTGTTGTTGTAGCATTCTGGATTGTTGTCTGATTGTTGTGTTTTGAAGCAGTGAACTCTGCTGTGTAGTTGTTGCCTGGTGTTGCATTAGAGTGTGTTGTGTGGTTGATGTTTTCAGTTGTGTGACTGTTGCTGGATGTTACAGAGCTATTGTCTGTAGACAGAGGATTTGGGGTTGTTGTCTGAATGTTGTAGGAGTTTGTGGGCTTGAGCTCTGTTGTGTAGATGTTGCTGAGTGTGGTTGCATTATAAAGTGTTTTTTGGTTGTTGTTGGTTGTTATGTGACTCTTGCTGGATGCTAAAATATTGTAGAGCGTTGTGTGATTGCTGGATGTTATAGTGTTATAGATGGCTGTGCTGTTATTACTTAGTGTTGTAGGAGTGTAGGATGTTGTTTGGCTGGGTGTTATAGTGTTATCATTGGCTATGCTACTGGTTCGTGGTGTTGTGGGATGGAAGGTTGCTGTGTAATTGTTACTGAGTGTTGTAGCATTGTGGGTTGTGTGAATGTTGTTGTGGTTTGTGGCATTGGACTCTGTTGTGGTGCTGTTCCTGTGTGCTGTTGCATTATACACTATTGTGTGGTTGTTGCTTGGTGTTGTACTATAGACTGTTGTGTACTGCTTGCCGGGTGCTGTAGTATTGTACACATTTGTGTGATTCTCAGGATGTGTTTGTTGTAGTAATGGGGATAGCTGTGTTTTTGTAAGTGACTGTTGTTGCATTGTAAGCAGTTGTATGTCTGTTGTTGGTTGGTGTTTTTACATTGTTTGATGTGTATTTGTTGCTGGGTGTTGTATTATTGTGAATTAGGACTATTGTTGCTATGAGTTGCTACATGATGTTCTGATCTGTCGGGTGTTGTAGCGTTGTAGGCACTTGCTTGATCATAGGTGCTGGGTGTTATATGTGACTTTGTGTAATTTGAAACAGTAGCTGTTAAAAGATTGTTTGTGTTTGTTGTTACATTCTCCAGTTTTACTGGAGTATGAGTTGGAGATGTTACATTTTGTATGTTTGTAAAAGACGGAGGACTGGTATTGCTTGTTGTATTTTCTACTATGTTGCTTTTGGTACCTTTATTGTTTGATGTAATTTCATTGTTGTTTGTTGCTCCACTGTTAATAAAGACATTTGGTGTAGGTACGTTGGACACTGCAAAGGGACTGGTGGAGGGTGTAACAGTAAATGTGTTGTAAGTTTTTGTCTGACTGGATGGTAGGACACTAGTTGAAGGTGCAGAATTGTGGGGCGGTTCAGTTGTAGTTTTAGTGGATGTCGTTGTACCATAAGTTTTTGTTTCATTGGAAGTGAGGACAGTGATCGAAGGTGCAGTTGTGTAACTGGGGGTCGGCTCATTTGTAGTTTTAATGGATGTAAGGAGGCTTGCTGTAGTTGCTGTTGTCTGATTGTGGATTGGTCCAGTTGTAGATACATTGTAGATTTTTGTCTCACTCAAACTAGCAGTGGTAAACGCCGTTTGATTGGTTGATATTTTGGGGTCGACTGTGGCATTCTTAGGAGATTCGGCAGCTGACGTTAAGCTGTGCAATGTTGAGTTGATTGGTGGAGTGAGACTTGTGTTTGGAGACCATGTCAGCTGTTTTTGCTCAGTGTTTGCTATTGTGTGGGTCACAGATGTTGGTGAAGTAAGGCTGTTAGACTGAGTGGTGGTCTGAGTTGTGCTTGTTGTTCGAGGATCTGGAGGGCAGCTGTCCGCCAGGAGAACAGCAAGTGTCTCATTAGCTTCACTATGGACAGAAGAAAAACATAAGTTAAGAGACTGTTTAGTGACTTAAGATAACTTTTGTTATTCTATCTGCTAGCTTTGCTAATTTAGGATAATTGCAAAACAAGATAGGAAGTGCTAATTGGAGTTACATCAATTTATTGGCACCAATTTTCTTAATCCTCTTCTGTACTTTTTCAGTTAACAATGGTCACCCCTATGTTACCAACTCAGCAACGTTTTTGTTATATTTAGCAACATTTTGGATTTGGAATTTTAAAGATCGGTAATTGGAGATTGGCTGGAAAACCGCAATTGGTGCATGCCTACTTTTGAAAATGGCAGTGTTATGCAGCATGTAGGGCTGTAACAAAATCTAGCGAACATTACCATGTATTACTCATTAGCTGGATGTACTATTAGATCCTGTGTCGCACCTCTACGAGACTATAAGTAGAGGTCCAGTAACAGTAAATTTAACCTGTTTCTGGTGCTTTTTAATGGTAGAATTAATGTTTCTTCTATCCAAGTTATCTCAGAGAGGGGAAACTTATTGCTCTTTTAATCCTAAACTCATGGCATGAAAAAACTTTGTCCAGAATTGGTCCAAAATAAGAAAACAAACCATTTTTATAGTTTTTATCTGAAGTTTTGTGTAAATACAAACCATTTTATTAGAGTGGAGCCAGGCTGACAAACATCCAAGGGGCACAAGTCAGTTTTACTCCAGCTCAGGTTGGACGCCAACAGGGCGCGACCAGACAAATCTGGAGGGCCGCCACACACCACTGAGGCAACAGAGAGTTTCATCAGTAAGTATATAAACATTTTTATATGTTATCATTATTGTTATTTTTAGATACATGTGAAAACAATACAGGCACTAACTCATTCGAGAAAGTGAGCCATCGGTCGTTATGAACTCTTCCTTTTCAATAAGGAGTTGCACAAGTTTACTGAGGGAGCAGCTATTGACGGGTCCGGACATTTCCAGCACCACCATGCAGCTGTAGAACCTGGAAAAGCCAGGAAGAGACGTTCATAATCTGTAATTCATGCTCCTACAGCAGGTATTCAATGTGTCCTGTATTTAAAATCTGTACAGTTTTTGATCTCACTTTAATGTTTAAAATCTTTGAATATGTTTTATATGACATATTCACTTGAATTATTTTATTTATAGCAGTAAAAAACTTATTTAAACCCATCTGTACTTTTGTGAAAAAGACATTTTCTTTTGGGAGAATCATAACTTACAAGACGCAAGCATAAAAACAACTTATTTGACAACATGAAGTAGGCTAAAAAGCAAAAAAAGCGACATCTTGTGAACTTCAAAGTCAATAAATTAAAATATTTTTCAAATTTAAATTACCTTTTAAAAACAACCTACATTAAACATACTTTTCATTAAGCCACACAATTCTGTATGCAAATATTTTTTATTATTTCTGATATTTGAATTTAAAATGTGTTTTCTTTAGCTATAAGAAGAAAATTACGTAAGTAACAGTTTAAAACATCTTTCTGAGTGTAAATAATCTGTATAATGTTTCACTTGAATTCAATGACATTCAGTTTTTAAATATGACTGAATTTTTACCTCTGATTGATTTCCCCGTAACATTCCAGATGGGTGCCCTGGAAAAAAAACAAACATATGTTATAATATTTTTACCTTATAAACAAGTAAGTTAAGGTCACTTGCAGTAAATTTACCGTGTGTTTTGTTATGATGTCTGAACAGTTGACCCCCCTGAAAACAAACAGTGGTTTGTGTGTATAGTTGTTAACTTTTCATATGTTCAGGTCAAACAGACAAAACAATCAATAATTATAAAACTTAACTTAATTTAGAGCAGATAGAATCACTTACTGTAAGTTCGGGATGCACACTGAGCGGATGTTAGATTTTAATAACTATCAAAGAGTAGAAAGTCAGTTTTCAGAAGCTATTTAATGCAACAAATTATGAACATATAATAACTTTACATACCAAGTGTTTGAGGAGGATAACTGTCATATTACTGGTGATATTAATTTTTATAGCATAAAGCTGGCCTGAAAACAGAAAGAGGGATTAATTATGAGAGACGCTGATATGCAGATATTTTCTCGTCTTATGATCATAAATAATCAGAAATAATAGTACATATTGAGGCCTTTGTGGACGGGGGAAAATTATAACAATTTTATCAAAAAACTGAGAAATTTTCTAGGAAAACCTTGGAAATTTCTGAGTTTCACAAGTGGAAAATGCTGGGAAAAAAAACACAGAAATTTTGAGGTTTATGTCAAAAAATTTCCAGGAAAAAATAAAAAATTATAAGTATGGAAAGTCAATTTGTCTCAGAAATTTTCTAGAAAAAATTTGGAAATTTCTGAGTCTGAAAAGTCAAAATTTTCCGGAAAACATTGAAATTTCTAAGTTTGAAAAGTCAAATATTTCCTCAGACCAATTAGCAATTAGATGGAGCAACTGGTTAGCCTCTTAAGAACCCAAATAATGATCTGCTACCGTCAGAACTGTTGCTATATTGTTTCATACTTTATCCTGAACCTGGGAGAATCTGAGAAGGTAGTGACTGAACTATGGAGCATTTATAACTGAGAGTTTGACTCCTTGGTAAACCAAAAGTAAAAACCACAGGAATAAACACAAAATGTTGCCCAGTCTTGATTTTAACTTCTCTAAAGAAACAAAACCCAGATTAAAGATATTTCTCTGGTCTTACTTTCAGTTTCACAGAAAGCAGAGCAGTTGCAGAAGCGAGGCGCCGTCCCTGAGAAGCAGAAAAACCTTGATGAAAAACATCAGAGGCAACAGTCGATTTGTTCTGGCAACACGGCAGAATAAATGACACAAACCGCTGCAGGAGTTTGGCATCTGTTGTGGAGCCGCCACCGAGTTTGTCTCTAAGACAGAACTGGAGGAGAAACGTGTGAAACACAGAGCATGGATTAATTAAACAGAGTGAAACTGGAGTTACTGCTCACCATGTGACATTAGAGGTCCTGTTCAACCGGCAGATTTCATCCAAAGAAGATGTGGATGTGCAGCGCACAAAGTCACCACTAGAGGGCAGCCCGTCCTCACAGAGCGTTCTTCCTGATGTGGAAGAAAAACAGAAAAATCTTTCATTTTTCTATTATCTTAATCAACTTTCTCACAGATTTGGACCAGACTGAACTTAATCTTACTCACATTTGCTACTGAATAAGTTGGATGTTTGTGTGTGAATTTATAGTTTGTTTTTGCATAAAGATGGATGTGCTTCCATGTGCAACATTTAGGTCATTTGCATGCAGACATAATATGGGACGGTTTGCAGAACAGAAGCTACATGAACAGAAGTGCATGCCAACACTGCATTTCAATAATTTTTTTTATCATAATTTAGAAACCTCCAGAACTGTTCTCTGCTGCAAATCAAGCTAAAGAACTAATTTACAGTGAAGTCTTGCTGCTCCAATATATTCTGCATAACCAATTTTATGACTCAAATGGTCCTTACCAAGTATATTCGTTTTAGTCTCTAGTGCAGATATCTTAGTACAATTGAAATAAGAGAAAACTACCTTAAAAGTAACTTTGAGTGTACAAAGATATTATTTTGTACACTCAAATATATCCAGACATAAATAATCAGAAGTTTAGAAGTTGCATCCTTGGTAAAGGTGTTTGAATTCTACTAAATGCCTTGGGTAAAAGATGCTGTGCTGCCTTCACTACCGCCGTTCGCGCACGAAATCCTAGCTCATCTGTCGTTTTTTTACAAGTGTTTAAAAATGTAAAAATCATGCAGGTTTTAAAATTAAATAAGAAAAAAGAAATTGGAAAAATAAGTAATTGTACTCTTATTTTCTTAATATTTGTAATAATTTATTGTATAATTTGTATTTATGATCTGAACCTTCAGAGCCACATAAAGACAGTTTCAAAGTCGGCCTTCTATCACCTGCAGAACATTTCCAGGTGATAGAAATGTCTCACCGAGATCTAGAGAAACTCATACATTCGTTTATATTTAGTCGCACTAGAACATTTAGTTTAGCTGCTTTTGAACCATAATAAATGAAACATTAATCAACACATTTGATGTGTTTTGATTATTTTGATGTGACGTCTGGTGGCTGCCTGTTGTTTTTATGTTTGTTTTTAATGATATAAATCACTTTGAACTGCTTTGTTGATGAAAAGTCCTGCAGAAATAAATGTAATTGATTTATTTTCCACTCGTGTTCCTTTAACAAGTTTGATTCAAACATTTAAAATCTCCGACAGGCTCACCGACTCTCTCCACATTCCCTGTGATGTTTGCCTGCAACGATCCTCTGGCGCGCTGCAGCGCGGCGTTCCCAGCATGCTGCAGGTCGCATGCTGACATGGCATTGCTGAGGAACAGCAGCATGTTGCACAGCCTTTGGCTGCAAAACAAAACGCATCCAAACCATTACGGGGAAATTCTTACCGGCGTATTTTCAGACACCTAAACGGACTTATTGTCACCTTTCAGTGGCAGCAGTTTTTGCTCTGCATGTCACTTCCACGACCTGTAATGACGCCATTTTGTCTGGTTTACAGGAGTGAAAAAAACATGTGTTGCCATGTTTGTGGAGAAATCTGACCTGAAGTTGTCCGTTAGCTTGACAGAAGTTGGTGAATCCGGCCTCTTTGCTGGTGCTGCTACAGTTAAACGCTTTTGACACCTGAGTGAAAAACAGAGAGAGAGAAAGAAAATAAATGGAGACACTGCAGCTGAAACAGTAAACCAGAATATTTTATGGTAGTTGTGTAATTAAATTGTGTTTCTTTGGTCATTTTTTGTTGTATTTCTGCAGCTAAAGGCAAAACATCTGCAAAAACACCAAAGGTCGGCCTGCTGAACTGTCTGGGACGCTGCATGTTCCTCATTCCTGAATGCTGTGATCCAATAGAGAAGAAATGTTTTTATTGAGAACATTTTTCTTCTTTATTGAATCATAAAGCTGAATAAAGACAAACAATCTGAACCCTGCGGCTTGGTTTTGCTTCAAACCGTTGCATGCCATCACATCTTTTTTTTTTTTTTTCCCTAAATTTGACATTCAGTGATTCTGTCTTGCAAACTTTGTCTGAAACTTGCTGTGACCAGCGGATTTAGGGAAATATGACCTAAATCCGCTGAAACAGAAATTAACTTTAAATTCAAACGTCTCTTAATAGAACCACTCAGATTTCCTAATAAACTATAAGTTGAGTATCATACACAAATTAAAGAACAAGAGATTTTTTTAAAACTTAAGGTACATTTGAGGAAAGTGACATTTTATTTGAAGGGGTGAGCATAAGACGTTTGTTATGAATTTTAACCAATTTGGGAAATAATGACACTTTTAATGCAAAGTTAACACTAAAAGTCGCATTAGAAGTTTTTATTAGTCTGATGTACTGTTCTAATCCAAGTAAATATCATGTTTTTATTACCTGTAAGCAGACAGTAATCATAATTCACAGAAATAAACACTTGAAAACATAAATTTGTGAGTAATTAATCTGTATAATGTCAAATAAATAAATTTTTCAGTAATATTCTAATTTAATCGAATGGATCTGAATTCAGATTTTTTTAGTTTTATATAATGAAAAGCATTTATTATTTATTCTCAGACACCACTTTGAGTTGGTTTATATCATCTACAATCGCAGAAGTTCAAATATATTTGACAAAAAGCTTAACGGGTGAGAATGCTTTTATAAGACCAGGAGTTCTGTCACATCAGTAAATTAAGGTTGTACAATGTTATAGCAACAGGAAGCTTGCTTGGTATATTTTAAATGTACTGAAATAAAAGGTAAATAAATTTTATTTGTATTTTTTTTAAAACAGAAAAGGAGGAGCGGGGCGGTAAATGTCAGCAGCTGCTGTCTGAGCTCATAACAAAGCAGGAATGTGGTGCTGATTCGGTTCTGGTGAGACCGGTTTGTGAGAATTTACAGTAATTAAATGTGAGATTCAGCTTCAGAAGCCCATCAGCACATGGATGACGTTTTTCTTCTCACCAGATTACGGAGGTCTTGTTCTGTTTCATTGCTTTGCTCAGCTTTCACACTCATGGGTATCCAGTAGTAAGCGCCTAACGGACAAAAAACCACAAAAAGCTATAAAAATGTTCATTTAAAAGGAGCAGATTGGACAAAAGTGAGTGATTCTTACTTTTATTGGAACATAATTGACTGATGTCACAGGTGACTTGAGTTCCTGCAAGACAATAAATGAAAACATTTTGTTCTTTACATGAAAAACTCACTTAAATATTCTCTGAATGTAAACCAACCTGATGTGAATAATCCTGCAGCTGTGCTTCGTTCTGCAGGCACAGCTGTGATTGGATGAACGCTGGTGCTTAGTGCAATCTGATTGGCTGAACTTTTGTCAGGTGTTGTTGTTGTCACCACTGTTGGAGATGTGATGTCTGAGGAACTGTTCTCTGAAATCAAATAAATCATCAGTCAAACTCTGTGACAATGTCCTATAATGCAGCAGAACAGTGGCGGTCCTAGCGTATTTGGTGCCCTGGGCCCATTTGCCCCACCATGACCTAAAATCAAGCAAATAAAGGAGAAATTTATTGTAGAGCCAAAATTTGAAAGGATTTTTTACAATGTTGCATTGGGGTAATTGCAGATAAAAAAGATTTTTAAAAAAATTAAGATAATTTTTGATTAATCTCAGAAATGTTCTAGAAAATTTTCAACATTTGAAATTCATAAGTTTTTTGTAGAAAATTTCTGATATGTAAAAGTTAAAGTTTTTTTTTTCTCAAATTCTGTGGTTACGCTAACACTGTTTCCTTTTTTATTTTCTCCATTTATCACTGTCTGATATTAAAAACTTTTAAAATATTTAAGAAATCTGTAGGTGAAGAAAAACTTTTTCATGACTGCTTCCTGTTCTCACTTCCTGTAGCGGCTATTCTACAGGAAGTAAAGAACAACAAGTCTATATTTGGTTTTGGCTGTTATTTTAATTTCTGTGCTCTTCTTTCACAATAGTTCAGCAAACATGTTTGGTCCCTACAAAAAAAAAACATTCTTTGTGGCTTCTGGAAATTTTCTGCGGCGCAACATTGCTACATTCTTCTGCTACCACTTCCTGTGCGGAACAGTGAAAACTGTTGCCATTCAGTGGTCAAAGTGGGTCTTTGCTGAAAAACAATGATCATCTCTGCTGTAAATAACAAGAAATGTTCCTTTCTGAAGACGACAAAGTAAAAAATGACAAATTGGTTCCTAGAGCTTTGTTATCCTCAGGCAGTGAATTGCTCTTTGGTAGGAAAGAAGACGTTCCGGTCAGGTACTTTCCCAAAGATTTTCTCACATGAATAATCCGATACCAGAACCACCCCTCATATCTTTTACATCATGTTTACAATAGCTGTAGGTTCTGCAGAATGTAATGCTAGCTGGGCGAGAGCTAATCACTTCACAAGAATAAGCCACTTTGTATTGGCCCCACATAACATATGAATAAAATGCGTCACTTTGGTGTGTAAGTACATTATTTTGTTGCTAACAATAAAATTTTGGCCTCTTAAATGAATTTTCTTGATTTAAAGCATCATTAGGATGATGTGCAGACATTATAAAAGTTACCACAAATGTGACTTGTATAAAAAAAAGAAAAAATATATAAATTTGTTAGAATTGTCACCATGAAGAGACAAATGATTTGTTTAAAAAAAAAAAGCGATCTCATCCACCTCCTCCCTGAGCTGAAGAAATGAACCAATCAGAGCCAAGAGGAGGGTCTTAGCGCTGCCAATCATGTGAACACGCTGTTAAATGTGCTGATGGCAGAGAAATAACTCATTTACAGAAAAATGGTTCATCCAATGTTGTCAGTGGACATGCCAGGTAGCATTGGCAGCATTAGCATTAGCATTTACGAGAGGCTCTGCTGACAGGAAGAAGCTGTATATACAGGTACTCCATTATCAGGTAGCATGGAGTCAAATTCATGCAGATTTTACGGCACACTCATTACTTTTTGCAGATAGAGAAAATCAAAAAGTGTGAAGAATTGTGTGAAAGTGTAAGTTTGTAATGTGTAAAGGTGAGTCTTACCTGCAGGAAACACACGACTGCTTCCAGCTCCACTGGCAATGACTGAAACGCAAGATATTGTCATTACATCTCCTGCTTTGCACTCAAAGACTGTTACTGAAATTACGCTTAAGTTTCTGCTTTTCTAACCTGCTGTAAGAAGCTAAAATGCTAACAATAGCATTGCTAGCAAACAGAGAGAACTCATGCTGGGTTAGTAAAAATGTTCTGCATGGTAACTTAATATAAAAAAAGTGAGGCCCATTAAGGATCTTTAATTAATACAGTTTTAGTTAAATCTGTTATTTTTGTCCTTTCTTTCCTCAAAATTAGCTAACTCCAAATTAGCTAGCACTGTTTTTATTAGCAATATTGCTGATTGGAGAAAATGCTTCACACTCATTTTTATTGTCATGTTTAGCTACTACTTATTGTGTCAATACAAACTTTACAAAATGTTTGTTTTTCATTCAATAATTAACAATGTGTTTGGTGTTTTAAAAAAATGGCTTTGAAGTTGCTGCCTTTATATCTGGAACTAAAAACATGAGTTTAATTATTGTAATAAATTACATTTGATGTTAATATAAACTTAAATTTTGTTATGTTTTAATATTCTATCATTTTGATGCAGTATTTATTTCTTACTTTTAAAATCTTAAAGTTTGAATGGGATTAGAAGAAAGACGAAAAACTTAGCCCTAGCTAAATTAAATGTTCCCGACATGAATGCCTTACTGTAAACTAAAACAATCTATTGCATTCATGTAAAATGAGTTAATCTGAAGAATGTCCTGCTTTCAGTTACAAACATTAGCAAAAAGAATCAGTCATGCATGTGAAAGTTAATAAATATGCCTGCTTTTCCTCACCACATGGAAGCGAATGGTCTGTTTCTTTGGCTTTGGGACTGGTAACATCCCAGTAGTTCGCATCCCAGCCGATCACAGTCCCATCCTCGCAGGACCTGTGTTCACCCAGGTCTGCCCACATGCGGAAAAGGTACAGCTCCACCTTTCCCACGGCACCTCCTGGGGATGGGTTTCTCTGATGGCAGCCCAGCCACAGGGAGCCAGATGTAGGGATGGCCTGAGCAATGACCGTCCTCTCTGCCACCATGTTGTGATCAACCTGGAGCATTTAGACAGGCGCTGTTGATTTCTCCTCAGGGCGAAAGGTTTTATCTTCAGAAAAATGCCATTATCATTATCAATTATTCAATATTGCTGCGCTAAAATTTTTTAGGAACATTAGCAAAAAGGCAGATTTTCTGCAAATAATTTGGAGTTACCCAGAAAAATCAATGAATATTGAACCACCTCTGTAGTACATAAAATATTCAGCTTATGTTTATGTTTTTCGCTTGAATTTCTCAGAAATTACTTCCCTATTAATACTTTAGATGGCGGTGGCGAATAACGTGCTAAAATTAAGCGTGTTAAATTCCACAAAAGCAGTCCAAAACACTAACTGAGCTATTTTATTGGTGCAAATCCAAATAAATCCCTACCTAAACATACTTTTGAGAATAAATTGACATATATTATTCACATATATGTGTGATAATATACATATTATTGTCTTTCAGTGCAATTTTCCACTTTTCCTGTATTTTCATTTAGCAAAAATATATTGGAACCTTTGGTGTTTGCTTTCATTCGCTATGGATTTGATTTTAAAAAAGAAGAAGCTAAAGTCAGAGTCTAATCTTATTTTACTACCTCCAGGCTGAAGATATTTCTCTGAACGTCCCTCCTTAGACACACCCTGTGCCACACCATTGGGGACATCTTGAACGGAAACCGGTGTTGCACTTGGAGTAACCATCCATAGATTGCTCTGTCGTCCCCTTCAAGACCTAAATTGGGGTTTAGTGTCCGGACTGAGCTGTAAGAAAAGGCCACCCAGGGTCCAGGGACAACCACGCGAATATTCACACATACAATCATCTGGGAAAGGCGTGGAATGGAGATCCTGTCGCGAAGAGCCCAGTGGTCTTCACAGCCATTTAATACTGCCTTAACGTCGCCGAGGTAATATCCGCCCACTAAAAAAAAGGCAGAATTAATGGAAAATTAAGGATTTTAATGGTTTAAAGTAGACATGGTTTGTGTTAGCAGTAATATAAGGTGCTAAAATAAAAGATTGGGATTAGATTTGGGTTTATTGTAGCTACTAAAGGATTATTAAAGCTTGTAAAAATAGAAAATCCTTTATATCATGTTGTGAGGATATATATATATGTCCCCACAACACTTTTAACCTTCTATTTAAAATGTGCTGACTGTAAATTTCCTGCACGGTTTGGTTTCTTAGCTAAAACAGCGTACTAACATGCTTGTTCGTAAACATCATCCAAACATCATCCAGATGTCTATTTGTCTTTCAAATAGACAATAACCCTAAAGTGGTTACCAAGAGGCTTAAGGGTCAAAAAAAAAAACAATGTTTGGCCATTACAAAGTCCAGATCTCAGAGAATTTGTGGGTAGATCTGAAAAGCTGTTTGTGCGAGTGACCCAGTTCCTCCAGTTCTGTCAGGAGAAATGGACCAAAATTCCTGCCAACTATTGTGAGAAGTTTGTGGAACGAAACCTAAAACATTTGACCCAAGTCATACTTTTTAAAGGCAACGGCACCACATACCGAGAACATTTTGGAGACGTAAATAAACAAATCACTAATACATTCCTGCTCCCAGTATTGTGGCATTTAGCCAATAGACATAATTTTGGTAATTCGAACTGGAAGTTTCCTCTGATTGAACTTCAGATTGTGCATAAAAAGTTGTTTTTTTGTTTCTTTTATTAAACCTCTTTGTCATATGAGCCATAGCTAGAAAGCTGCTCTTCCTACAGAGTTCAGGTTGAAGAAGGGATTTGCCCATGGGATCTATCTATGCAAACATCACTAGAGAAGTCACATGATATCAAATTTAAAAGGAAGAACATATAGTGCATTAAGTGTCTTCCCCACATTTAGAACACAGAAACTCTTTATTATTTTTTTCCGAACCGGTAAATGTTCATGTCAATTCAAATTAGTATCGCTGAATGGACAATCGTCAATTGGTGCTTTGATGAATGGATGCTCTTGTGTGTCCACGGCAACAAAACAGGCTTTGTTTACACTTAGATCTGATCTTTTGTGAAACCGTAAAACAATATTTGCGACTTGTGTGTGAGCTACAAGCTACCTTAAAGTGTTTCATATGCGCAGTAAAGGGCGCAATAACGTCACACATAGAGCGGGTGCTTAGCTTTGCCAACCACCGTACAAAAAGAAGAAGAAGAAGAAGTGCTCAGTGTTTGAGGAAGTAAACGTGGATGCTAATGGTGGAGCATAGCTCACGATTTTGAAGTTATCTGACCAGAACCAGCACGTTAACAGCTTAATCCTCATTATCGTCCGCCATATTTGTTGTTTTTCCTTTCGCTTGCGAGCATCAGGGCGCAGAATAGTGACGTTTGTCGAGTATCGATTCAAAAGATCCGATACGTATCGGATTTATAACCTCAAATCCAAGTTGTCTGGGTCGGAATCAAAAAAATCCGATCCGTATTGTTCAGACGATCATAAAAAGATTCGATACAGGTTGAATTAATGGGGGAAAATCGGATTTGAGTCACTTAAGGCTGCACTGTGAGCATAACCTCAAATGTTTTATTTGCTTTAAAACACCAAGCAAGTGCTGTTTTGTCTGATGCTACACAAATAAAAGTACTTTCCCATAGATCAGGAGAACTTTTTGTGGAAGAGACAGATTTGTATAATATTGTAAAAGTTTCTATATGCAAATATAAATTCAGTACGTTGGTCTTTCACGTTAAACTTTTCTGCCAGGTGTTTTATTCATACATAAACTTCTGCTCACCTGTGGGAGGAGCGGCTGCTGCTGCCAGGAAAAAAACGATGACTTGATGGAAACAAAGGCGCCGTCTCCATGTTGCTTCAAAAAAAAGGCCAAACATCCTCCTGGAAACATGACAATATTTCCAACTTTTTACATTTCCTCCCTCTTTCACTTCTCAGTTATGTAATAAAATTCAAATCAATGGTCACATTTTCTTTACTTTTTGCACAGCTGAAACCGTTTGCTCAGCAGCTTCCTCTTTTTAAACTCTTCCTCTTTGTATTCAGTGTTTCTATAAATTGTCAAAGCCTTTTTCACAGCTTGAAAGATGAAGCGATTGAATATCATCCGCGCTTTTGTGTGAATGAGGGACTTGACTTGAGGGCAGGGAAGGGGAGGACCGCGGGGAGTTGGGTTACACCTCATGATATTCACACCTTTCAAAGACGACTTATTGTCTCCAGTGCAGTTAGGCTGCTATGCATCTCAGTTCACACTTTTATGTGGATTCTAGGTGTTCAAAATATTAAATTATGTTTGTTCTGATGTGGAAATTAAATATGGCAGGTTTCAAAGTAATGACACTCCTTTATTATTAAATTTCTAAGCTCCAAAGCCAATTTTTTTCCTAAGAAAAGGCCGTGTTTGTTTGTTTCTAGGACGCAGTTCCAACTAGATTGGCAAAAATATGAACAAAATAAAAACTAAATATTTCCTCCAGCTTAGTTGGAAACTAAAGTTCTCTAAATCTGATCTTATAAATTCAAAAAGTGATCAAAACTTTATCTTAGAAAACCTCCCAGCATCACACTGGATATTCGACAAGCATAAAACATTTCCACCATAACTCTTTAGAAGTTTTTAGAAGAATTTAAAACATTCGCTAAGTCAAAATAATTATCATATTCTCTATGAAAACATAGAGAACTGGGACCTTCCCAGAACATTGGAAAACAAGGAGCATTTTAGGGAACAAATCTTTAAAATGTCCATTTTCTTTTAGATGTACTTCTGTTTTTGTGTAATACAGAGCATAGTTGCCTGTTTTGCTATTCAAATTTTTCAATCTTATAAAATCGCTTAAATTCTGGGAATTAAACATTGCAACTTTGTGAGTGAATTTTCACCAGTGCAGACAGAGCACCTGCACAGAATAATGTGACATAAACTAACTTGTCATTATTACCAAATTATTAAAAGTTGACTCTTTTAATGTACTTTTAATTAACTTTTAATGCGACTTCTAGTGCAACCTAGCATTAAAAGTGTCATTATTTACAAAATTAGGCAAAATTTACACTTTTAATGGAGCTTTGCATTAAAAATGTAATTATTTAATGAATAATGTCTCCTCCTTATGTTCATAACATTATTGTGTCAGTCTTAACCCTTAAAATAAAGTGTTACCAAATACTTTATATCTGCCTCTATAGATTTAATGAATTTTCATGAGTGCAGACTGAGCACTTGCATAGAATAATATGACATAAAGTAACTTTATTATTGCACCGTTAGAGTAAAATACTTTAAACCTGCTTGCATAGATTTACTTTAGATATTTCCATTCTGAATGTATGTTCAAAGTCAAACTTAAAGTTATTTTCATGGCTGAAAATGTAAAGACAAAACTAACTTATAAGTAACTTTTCAGCAAGATAATTGAGCTTAATTTAAGTGATAATTCATTAATATTTACGAAAAAGTTTTACTGGCAAGTATTAGTATACTTGTATTTTTTATTATTATTATAAAGGAATTATTTACTGAAAATAAGCTCCTATATGTTACTAAAAATGACAAGTGTACAAATAAACTAGACTAAAAATGATTGTTTTTGAAGTGTAATGCTTTGAGATTATCTTTTGATGACAAGATAAAATAATCTACTCCTTTTCTACTTGCCCCTAAATTCCTCACATTTAAAAAAGTTTTGAAGTTTTAAACATTTCTTACCTGATGGTGTTTGTATGGCTCTCTATGAGTTAACCTTTGACCCCTTCAGAGGAGGACTTGATATCTTCTCTCCGGTTCGCACAGGTCTCTCCATCTTCCCCGTCTTCATCCGTCTGTCACGAATCCGAGTTTTACGCGTTTCTCCTGAGTTTCTCCTTCCAGGATCCACCTGCGTCTGAGCGCCGATGCTGACGTGGTTGAGGAAATCAGAAATCCTGAAATGTAAAATCTGCCTGGAGGGGAAATAATGAAACACACCCACAGAGGGAGGAGGAACAAAGAGAACAAGAACATGTTCATCTATCTGTCTGTCTGTCCTGCAAAATAGTAAATATTGTCTAGTTTTATCTTAGTACACTTGCAATATACAAAACTAACAAGAGAGATAACCTTACTTTTAGTAAATAATTTCTTAATATTGATGAAAAAGTCTTATTTCCACTGGCAGATTATTTTATGTACAATAGGATATTTTTCCCATATTAAAAGTGAAACAATCTGCAAGTAAAATTACAACTTTTTATTGATATTAAGGAATTATGTACTTAAAACAAGCTGCTGGATCTTGCTGAAAAGTTACTTGTAAGACAGTTTTGTCTTCTAGAAAGTAGACCAAAATTACTTAATTATCCAGGTTAGTGAAGTTTCTAGTGCAAATATGTTATTATACTTGAAATATTAGACAAAACTGCCTAACAAGTTATTTTTTTAGCAAAACAAGACATTTTTTCCTATATTAAAAGTCAAATGCTAGAAATTTTTCATCTATTTAAGGAATTATTGAGTTAAAACATCTACATCTTGCTGAAAAGTAATTTTAGTGTACTAAACGATTTGGAGTAGAAACTAAACAAACCTGTTAAGATTTAGTATTTTTCTGTCTTTCTATCTGTTGCATGGCTGGAAGGTAACAGCTGGCGATACAGGATGCAGGGTCAGGCCCTTCCTTCACAGAGTGTTAGCCTTTCGCCGTTGTCTCAGAGTGTGTGTGTGTGTGTGTGTGTGTGTGTGTGTGTGTGTGTGTGTGTGTGTGTGTGTGTGTGTGTAGGGCAGAAAAATTTGCCAGGTTGCCAGGTATGAAATGAGGGAATTCAAGTTGAGGTACCGGTCACACCCACGTCTCCTTGGCAAGAATCAGACATGAAGTGAATCAAACAGTCAGCAGCAGTGAAGGGCTTTTAAAAAGTAAAACATTTAAAAAATCACGCTGCGCCCTTTGCTTGCTTGAGGCGCGCGCGTGTTTGTGAAACCACGAGGGTTCCTGCTGTTCTGCACTTTGTCCACAAGAGGGCAGTGTTGGACGCGGTATTTTTTCCTGCTGGGTATCAAGTGTCAGGCTTTGTTTTGGTTTTTTATGGGGGGAAACGAGGCTGTATCGCATCAGTGGAGCGCAGCTGAACTGCAGAGTTGCTGCTCCACATTCAGTGACTCAGCACTTTTATCAGACTCACCCCTTTTCAGTTCATGAATATTTCCATCCCTACAGATTTCTCAAAGATCATTGACACACCTGCTACAAACGTATTGCATCTCTGCTGTTTATATTATATACATGTATAACATAGGAAACATTTACTGGCCAACTGATTTATCCACCAGTTGATTTCTGGGAGGCAATTTTCTTAATTTGGGGGGATCGTGCTTGGCTGATACTTACACGTGAATCCCATCTTATCCCCTGATTTTAAGGTTTATATATCTGCTCTGCAGTGAGAGGTTTGGCTGACAGACCAGGTCAGGTCTGCACGTTTACAGTTAACAATATTCACCCCACTGTTGCTGACTCATCGACTTTCTAGCTATATTTCAGACAAAATAAAAGTCGTATAAAATAAAATCAAAATCAGCAGGTCAGGCTTTTCAGAGATCGGTAACCAGGGATCGGCCAGAAAACTGCAATCGGTGCAGCCCTACACACATATTCATGACATTCTTGATTAAATAAATTTCTCTTAAGTGTTACTCCAATAGCTAAAAATTTTATTTATACCGGTACCGGTACCAGATCTAACATGACACCCCCTTCAAAAACATTACACTTTCTGCTCAAATATTAAAATATTTCCAAAGATGTTGCTGATAATCAAGAGGTTTTTTGAGATGTTTTAGCACATAAACTCTCTTTATGTGCTAAAGAGATACTTTTGTGCTCTCTTTTTTGTGCCCAAACATTGACATTTTATCATAAAGTTAACTGGCAGAGCTCCCGGGTGGGAAGGTTGTGGGTTTTTCTTTGACGGCTCTGGTGCCTACTAAGAGCCTGAACAACAGTTTCATTCAAGAAGGCATCAAGGAGACGAATGTATTAACAATAGCTTGAACTCCTACGCGCACACCTTCAGCTTCAGCTGCAAGGATTAACGACTGAAAGCACAAACTCCACTTTCACCTGCAGACAAACACAGAAATCAGAAAGAAAGAAATCAGAGATTTCATTCACTGCTAAGAAAAAAACAGCATAAGAATGATGTTAAAATATGCTTAAATGCCAGGTAATCTGCCAAATTAAATAAATTATTCTAATTCTGTCCAGATTCTTTCAGAAATCTGTTAATGGCTTTCAAAAATGTAATTAAATGCCAACGTGCAAAAGAACAAAAAAAAAAATAAAATACAGACAAAAAGAACAGAGCGAAAAATTATCCACATGACTAAAAGATTTAGTCACATTCCTAAAATAAAGCCTTGTTTTTCCCCCAAAAGTGATTTTTGTGAAAATAAATCAATAAATGAAATAAAAATTAAACTAAATAAACACCTTCTATTGACAGGATAATTCAGGCAAAGGAATAAGATGACAAAACAATTTTGTCATCTTATTAATATCATGAAGATGATTGGTCCAGGTACTGAGCCTTGTGGTACTCCATAATATGACCATATTTTTTATTTAAAATAAAACTACATCTCTGAAACCCTTGATTCTGTACTTACTTAAAGAAAATCATTAATTTTACACATTTAAAGTGTGCCTTCTCTATTTAGATTAAAAGAAAAGTAAAAAAACAAACTCAAGATAAGCCTTCACAGCTACAAAAATTGCTTTGCAGTCTCTGGAAATAAGTAATAATAGAAGTAATTAGTGTTTTGAGTTGGAAAAATAACCTGCACGTCGGTTTTTATGTCAAGTCGGACAAAAATTACTCAGAAATCCTAAATTATATTCTGAGAAAATGTATTTTCTTTCCAATGTTATAATAATAAAAATCAGAAATACATTAATGCCCACAAAGTATCATCTGATCAACAAAGCTGCCAATTCAAGAAAGTTCCTTTGTGTAGCAATCAGTTGAAACAAGAGCTGAAGCATTTCTGAATCCAAACGAGGCAAACACAAACATTACATTCTCTTATTCTGACTTTATTTGTCCAGCATTAAAGTAGAAATACTAAGTGATACACAGGATTCCCTCCGGTCATCCAAGCTGAAATTGTGCAACATGATATGGCAAACAGAAAGTAAATACAGCAGTAGGCAGTAAAGGGTCAAATCTAAAGCAAGTTCTAAAGTGAAAAGTGTTTACATCCAGGCACATTTTCAATCCTGTGATTGGGAGAAAACTCATTTACATGCCGCATCGCCCCACCAATAAGCAGGAAAGACATTTCATCCAGGGTCTGCCTTTCATATTTTTCCTTGTTAAAGAGGCAGTATTATGTATTTTAGTGCCATTTTGTAGCACAGTCAAGTAACTATGTTACCTTCAAAATGCTGTTTCACTTCACAGAAATTTGATTTCGTAATTTAGCTCCTTGAAATTGGGTTTCTGTCTCCTTAAGAAGCTTCTGTTCTTTCTGAAACTTGGCTTTCAGGAAGTTATCACAATATGGCTCCTCTTTAAACCCTTTAACAATGTTTTCACCAGCATTGCACCGAGAAGTAGCTCCGCCAGATATGCATTTCCACCAAGTGCTTGCTAATTGCTGCTGGCTAATCTTAAGGAGTTGAGTGGGGGAGGAGATGCACCTTGAGGGTGGGGCTACGTCCAACCAGGGGTTTTGAACAGCAGAATGGTTTCCATGGAGATCAGAGGATTTCTCAAACATGCATTAAAGAATCAAGGCAACAATACAGGCATGTTTGTGATGCATCATAACCTGATGTAAAGCTAAAACAGTTGATTTTACATAATACTGCCCCTTTTGCTAATATTTCAACCTCTACATGCTCAAACAGTAGTGATCTGGTCCACTACTCTGGACCAGAGTCCAGAGTAGTGGCATTCATTTCAACACACTCCACTTCCTGCCTCTGGCCCTCTCTTCCGGGCCGATGGTCCCTGCTCTTGGAAGGAGGCAGGAAGGTGAGGAGGGTCGGCAGGAAGGCCAGTGTGTGCAGGGCCGAGCACCCGGCCGTCAGAGTGAGGCAGCGAAAGAGTGTGTGAGTGAGGTTGGAGCGCACAGCGCAGATGGGCACTAGGGCGGCGCTGTAGCACAAAAGCGTCTGTAGGGAGGGAACGCCGTGTCGCTCTAACGCCAAGCGAACCCAGCGAGTCCTGCTTTCACCGCGGCCCGAGGCAAAGCCACAGAGGAGGGGGCTGCTGCAGTTCGCCGAGTGACCCAAAGCCGTGATGAGGCACAGCACCGACACGCAGTCCATCTCCACGCCCCACAAAGTCATGAAGCCCAGAACCCCAAACTGGACAGAGAGAAGGGTGAGTCCAAGCCACAGGGATACCAGTGGCTCCACGACGACCAGAGAGGACAGACCCAACAGGAAGAGCACCGCCAGCAGTGAGTGTCTGAGGGGGGAGCTGACCGCTGTCGCATACCGGTCCAAGTACACAAAGGAGGGGTTGAATATCAGGAAGCGCACCCGAGAGGTGAGAGACAGGCGGCGCAGAGTGTCCAGCAGCACCGACATCTCCTCGCGCTTGTTCTCCGTCGTCTTGGCAACCAAGAAGATGCGCGAGGCCGCCACGTCTGGCTCCTCCCCTTGTCCGCGCTCTGCGAAGATGATGTCATCTGCAAAGTGGGCGAACTGCGGCTCGAGAAGGAAGGAGTGGCGCAGTGTGTGGGTGAAGTTCTCGCGAGGCTGGCTGGTGGACTGGTTGCGGTCAGACAGGTAGCTCAGGTACGCCTCCAGCCAGCTGATCCTCTGGAAGCCTTTGGCGTACTCCAACAGGTCCCGCTGCACCGAGGCGTTCCAGTAGGGGGCGCTTTCGTAGATGTAGAATCCAATCACTGGCGAGTAGGAGCTGAAGTACCGATGCTGCGCACGCGTGTACAACACCGTTACTGTATCCGTGGCAACCAGTGCACTGGGATCAGAGCCCTGGGTCACCTGTTGGAAACAGAAATATATTTATTCAGTGACAATAAGAAGAATTGGCAATTAAAAGTTCACTTTTTTGAGTTTATCAGAGTATCTGGAAGTTTATAACCTAATGTTTTAACCCCTCATTGCTATTGCCCCTATTTTTAGGGCAATAGCATTTGTTCCAAGAGACTCTAGGGATCAATGGGCAGTGAATATGATATGACACAAAGAGAGTCAATTGATCTTGGTAATTTTTGTAAAGTAGGAAAGTTAAGAAATAAGGTAGGGAAGTGTTGAGCTTCAAAGTCGCCAAAGGTTGTCCATATACCAATATAATGAACAATAATTATAGATCAACTGGTTGTAGATACCATGTCCTTTTTGTCAATTGAGACTTGTAGTCTCTTGACCCGTAGTCATCTGACTAACGGTCAATTGACTAAGGGTCAGGTATGCAGCCTTTGGCAAAGACATGCAGAATATCGGCCCTTAATCAGTCACTGACTTAATTGTTCACAGTTGCCACTACATCAATGACCTTTCCAGCGCAAGAGCAACATTTACTGGTGATAAAGAGAGGATTAGGACAAACAGAAAAACCTCAAACCATAGCACCACTGCTGAGGGTTGTAGCTGATAAAGCAACTGTTGAAAGAATCCCACCAAATCTACATAATTACCAAAACCTAAGTTACTTTATAAGCCATCCTTAAATATCTTGGCTTTCACCAAAAAGTGTTACAAAATGTGAATGTGAATTGCAAAGTCCTTGTTCAGATCATGAGGTTTTTGTGTCTCACCTGAAGAAAGCCCATCAATCCAAAGGAGATGTAAACCAGATACAGTAAAACTACGAAGGGTTTGACGTAAGTGTTGGTGATCCAGTCTCCATAGCAATGCCGAACACATCCCAGCAAAAGATGGCAGTCCAGAGGGTGAGGATCTGCAGTTATTGTTGAATGAGTGTGACGGGGCGAGTGGGTTTGTATGGAGTTAGCCATGTGTCCATGAACACAAGAACTGTTTGCCATGTGAGTTAGGTTAGGATTTGGCACATGAGTGTGACCAACTCCATGAGGCGGGTTGGTTGATTGTGTCTCATCTTGGTAACGGGTGTACATCAAACACCGGTACCAAGCCGGTTTTGAATCCAGCCGGTCTGGCTTTGGTACTCGCCGACAGAAGCAGCCATGTCTATACCTCGTCTCCAAGTAGCCTGTAAACACCAGGCAGGAACTGTAAAAGGACAGCATGTAGATGTAGCTGATGGTGATGGCGAGGGCAGCGGTGCGGCAGAAGAGGCGGACGGCCTCCATGTTGGTGAGCGGCGAGGCAGCCAGACCCAACGTCATCAGGTGGATCATGGTGGAGCCGGAGAAACGCAGCATGACATCCTCAAAGACGCTTGCCACTCGCTCTTTTACGTGCTGATCCTCCCGTGTTCGCCTCCATGATGACAACATCTCAAAGGAGCCGAAGAGACCGTGGCCTGTTGAAGACGGCAACAGGAATTAAAATCTACACCTAATTACACAAAAAACACAGACGTAAAACAACCCAGCAAAGTACCAACTACAGAACACATTTCAAATTGTATATGCCAAAAAGACAGATTTGTTCCCATGTTTTTTGGCGACCATAAAAAAAAATTCTCAACTGGAAAGTAAATGGCTGTTCACCGATAAGTGTTTGCCTCAACTGCTCAAAAAGGTCAATTAAAGCAAGATTACCAGCCACTTTAAATAGATGGCATCAAAGCTAGCCAATTTCCATCAAATTGGCCCTTGTGGACATTTTGGTTTCACTCTAGTTTCATCTTATTTGAGGCCAATCATATCACTGCACCAGGAAGTTGAAAAACTGTCACACCTTGAGTCTGTTTGAAGCAGAGATGCATGAAATGACAGATGTAACACACCGTGAAAAGCAGTTTTCCCACAACTTCCACAACCACTCTTGGAAAGTGAAGCTGCAGTGAAATCTATTAACACGTTTAAACTCAAACTTCAAATTAAACCTGCTTTTTTTCTCCATTCATAAATACAAATATTCAAATTTTAAATATTACAGTAATCCATTCATGCTCAGTCTCACGTGCAAGCATTCACATAAATATTTATACTGTATATGGGGAACAGATGGTTTTCATTGGCTTTTTTTTTTTTTTTAACATTTTTGTTGCCATGGCATCCATGAGTCACCAGTGACACACGGACACCCTTCTTCCTGTGGCGAGTTCACCATGGCAAAACACTTAACACCTTAGCAGAGCCACATTGTACTGACACTTTAATGTGGTGGCAGGAGAGAAAGTGTGCGACAAAGATCTGCAGAGTGTGAGTGTCAAAATGACACAAGTGTTAAATCCATGTTTCCAAGAGACCCAGAGCGCAAGGAGAAGATGAGGACAGCACTTAGCACATAAGATGGTTTTTAGCTGCTTCAAGTGGGCAGAAAAAAACACACAGCGTTTTAACTCATGTATATTTATAACAAAATTGTTAGTAGGAAATACTATACCATAATAACTGCCTATATGACTTTCACATAGAAAAAATATTTATAAAAGAAATTATAGGGTTGCTTAAAAGAGCTCCTTTTCTAACTTCATGTGATTGTTTTACAATGCTAACTCTAGCTTGTACATAAACCGCAATAAGTAGCAATTCTGTTTTACTCAGTGTGTTTATTTTCCCTTTCTCTAAACAACTACTAAATCACAAACAGGCCTACAAGTTTGGCAGCAATGTATTTTGGGGGGCTTTTTTCAGGGTGGAGGGTGATGAAAGCTAGCATTAGCTCATTTAAACAACGAGCGAGAAGTGGTGATTTTGTTATTGCATATTTATTTTTATTCTTGCCTTTCTCTATATATTCCTCTTAGCAACTACTTAGACATAAATAATCCCACAAGTTTGGAAGTAATGTTTTTTTGTTGTTTTTTTTATTTTCTATGGGTGGAGTTCAAAACTAACTTCTGACTTAACTTGCACAGCTAGCATTCTCACAGCTGCTAGCTGCTAGCTGCTAGCTGTGAGAATGCTAGCATTAGCTCATATTTAACAAGGAGCAATAAATACATTGTATTATATTCTTGCCTTTTTCTGTTTTCCTCTTAGCAACTACTAAATTATAAACAATCCTACAAGTTTTGAATTATTCAAAACTGTAATTTCTCTAAATACTTGTACTTGCTAGCTGTGTTTTAGCGCTAGCATTAGCTGTCACGAGGAGCAACATTTAGAGATCCTAGAAAAGATGTGGGTGTTTTGTTTTTTTTTTGTCCTACTCTAAGCAATTAAACCATAAAATATCCCACAAGTTAAGATTTGTAATTTAAGCATAAAACATCCATTTTGCTAACTTAATCTAGCAGCAGTGCTAACACTTAGCATGTACAGCATATAAACAGGTGTTTGAGTTCTAGCTGTCTTATTTTTGGAGAAATGAGAAGAACATAAAGGAGCAGAGAGAAGAGATAATTATTTCCCGGCTTACTATTGGTCACACTGGACTGAACGGTACATTATTTTTAATCGGGAAACATCAGACAGGGAAATGTGATTGTGGGGAGAATTAGACAATAAACATGTTATTTAGCATTGATTCAGAGAAACAAGTTAATTAAAAACCTTAGTAACACAAAAATAAAATTGGACATTGTTGATTTTTTTGCAGAAAGATTCAGGAAGTACAAGATATCAAGCTATGTATAATATATTCTTTTTTTCTTTTTTTTCAATATCCTCCTTTAAGATATTGCCATTCAATATGAACTTTTTGACCATTCTAACCCTAATACTTGCAAGCAGGAACAATTGGATATTCAATTTACGGTAATTGTATTTCCTTATTATTGAATTTAAAACATGTTAGTATTGTGCTTTTTGAAATAACTTTGGTTTTCGCTGCTGCTGCTGTGGAGAAGTCACTATAAAGTCAATATCTTTCAGACGCAGTTTTCTAATCACTTCTCATTTGCATCTTTTCCTCATGTTTCTTCTCACTTCATCACTAAATTAACTGCTAAGATGAACCTCGTCTCAGCTGCATTTGGATGGATTAATATTTTATGCAGGATTGCGGAGACACTTCCTGCACTTTTTCTGTTCACTCTGCAATTATTTAAAGCTTCACTGGAACCTAATCTGATTTTTTTTGTATTCTGCTCAGTTGCCCTCTTTGTCACCCTGTAGAAACAATTAAAGTTAATTTAAGATCTAATCAGAATCACCTTGCTTTACTTAGTTTCTGCACACAAACAAGAAATTTAATTTCAGTTTAATTTTCCTCTCAATGTAGACATTTTAATACGGGTAATAAAAACAGCAAAGTTTTGAGGAGTTGGTGCATTTCAATTAAATTAAAACAAAAAAAATAAGTGTGGTAGCAATACATGTTAGGGAAAGAATTTCAGCATTTGAGATTTTCTTAATTCCTTCAGGAGATAAAGAAACTGTTTTGGTTTCTTATGTATTGAAGATTTAGCAACAGAAAAATATTTTTTTCGCCAAAGAGTTAAGAATATATAAACGTGTTTTCAGAGGCTCTATAAATGTGTGTAAATTTTAAGTTGACATTTGTGACTGTACACAAAATAGACCAGCAAATCTACATGTCAAAAACTATCAGCTGTCAGAGAAAGGGAAAGATAAACCTTTAAACCATGTTTAATTTTTATGTTGTTTACTAAAACAACGAGAGACAAACCTACATTTAAAAAATAGGAGATTCTGTAAATTAGGTTAATGTAAATTAGTACATCAGAAAAAGGATCAGCAGTTACATCATGTATTTTATCAGTGCTGCATGTTCATCCACTCATGTTTAATTTTCCTTCATTTGAGGTTTGACTGACACTCTGTTCATTATATCTGTCAATACCCGATGTGAGTCAGTCGTGTTTGACGGTAAACAAGCTGCAGCTCAGCATGCAGGCAACTGGATCTGTTAGCGGAGAAGAAAATATGCAGTTTAACTACCGAATTAACCAAAAATCTCATTTTAAACAATAAAAAAGAGAGTTGCAGCAAATGAAGCACAGAAAAACAATTCTAAACATCCATGTATGGTGCAGAAATATATTTACTATTCAAATAAAACCTTTTGATTTCGTTCCAAATCTGTATTAAACAGCTGCAACACCAGAAGTCTGTTTTCTTACCTTTGCTTTAGTTCTGAATTTGCCTCTAGTAAGAAAATGTGTCATTTGTTTCGTCCTCCACCCCCTCAGTGAGTTCCTGTCCTACAGCCTGTCAATCATTTTGACGATCTGTCTACTTTGAGATGGCGTTCAGCCACAGGACTCTGCAAAATAAATCCCACGAGTTCCAGACGAGGAGCACAGCCGCAGCATTAATGTTCTTTGTAAGAGCATTAACACAAACACTGGTGTATTTCAATGGGGTTTTATATGATCAACTGATGCAAAACTCGTCCCTACCTGTAAATTAAATTGAGGACTGTGATGCAGATAAATCAATGACAATAAATATCGCAATCAGCATCAATAGATAATGCAGCTTAAAGTATTTTTAGTCTATTTTCTGGTGCAAATATCTCAGTACACTTAAAATAAGATAAAACTAACTTACAACTAGTTAGTTGTATTGGATGTACCGATACAAAAATTTGGGCCGATATCTAATATTAATATTGCTGTTATGGATGATAAAACATATTTAACAATATTATATATATTTCATTACACCTTTTGGGAAAAAGGCCCATCAGAAATGGATAAAAATAAATTTCAGTTGTTCATACTGTTCCAGTTTTATTGATCAGATGATACTGATATGTTAAAAAATGACTAATATCGGCTGATACCGAGGTTGGTACCAACAAAAAAGTGTTAGGTAAAAAATCTACTCAAGTACTGAGTAACTGATCTCTCATTTAATATTTAAAAATTACATAATCAGTTGGCCTACAATATAAAGTTAAGTGGAAATTTTGGTATTTTAAGGACCAAAATGACAATAATTAATTTAAATAACAAAAAATAACAAAATTAAGCAAAAAATTTCTAAAATATTTAACCAAATTCATGAGACATAGACACATACTTGCAATTTTTGTTAAAGTTTCAAAAGTATTTAATTGTAAGAAACTGATTTGAAAACAATATTTTGTTACTTTGGTTGAATTATTGTAATTTTCATCCTTAAAATACCAACATTTCCAATTAACTTTTATATTTTGGTCCATCTGATTATGTAATTTTTAAATATTAAATGATAATTTCATCAGTTACTCAGTATTTGAGTAGATGTTTTACCAAATACATTTTTTACTCTTACTTGAATACTTTCTTGGACAACTACTTTTTACTGTTGAGTAAAAATATGTTAAAGTAGTGCTATTATTACTCGAGTTTGTTTGGTAACATCTTGGGAACTCTGGTCTTCGTTGTATCAGCCGATAAACTTACCTAGCATGACGAAAGGGATTCCCAGGTAAGTGGAGTTGTATGTGGCTCCGGTGAGGTTCAGGATCCCAGCAGCAGTGAGTCCTGACAGAGCCACAGACAGCAGAGCCAGCATACCCAGCCAGGGTTTGGACCTCACACAGTCCCTCATGGAGCAGCAGAGGATGGCCAGCACCCCGCACACTCCCAAACTCGCCAGCAGGGGGCGACGTGCCAGCACGGAGGAGAACTGGAAGTCAGTCCGCAGCGAGGAAGACGTGGAGGGATAAAGCCCCAGCTTTGGATGCGACACTCCGAAGAGCTTCAGCTCGGCACAGAAGGCTTTCTCCCACCGACCCGCCACCCGATCCATCAGCCCGCTTCGGGATTGGAGGTAGTAGGTGAGCTGCACCGCTTTTGCAGAGCGGACGCCTTCCCCTTTGGCTGCCGTCCCTTGAGGTCGCACCGCGCCGCCGTGTCCCCAGCCCTGCACGCCGCCCAGCTGGTGCCCGATATACGCTTGCCTCCCGTCCGCCAGCTGTGTGATGGGGTAGTGCAGGACCGGGACGCTTCGGTTGGAAGTGCGGGCTGACTGGATCTCCTCCATGGCCCGGATTATGTCGTCCACGATGCAGACGTTCTTGTCGTCGGGGAGACAGAGGTAGGAGAAGGAGTAGTTGAAGCCGCCGGAGGCCGCAGTCGTAGCCGGAACCGTCACCTGCATCTGGTAGATCCGCCTGTGGAGCTGGGACAGAAACAGAGTTTCTGTTTTTATTACAACAGGAAGGAAAAATCTCAGCTGTGACCCATTTTATCGGAAAATTTGCTTTTGGGAGAAGAACGGCGGAGCGCACAGACACGTCACTAAACCAAGCTAATCACAGTTAGCTAAAGCTAACGAACGAAATCTGAATAAAAAAAAATACATTAACAAAAATAAATAAAAATATAGTTAACGGGGAAAAGCTATAACTATTGCGTGTTTATAAAACTAAAAAATAATAAAATTACGGATGTAACATCAACAGTCGGGAAATTACGTCATTCTGTACGCTTCCTGGCCACGTACACGCTAGTCCCCAAAATGGCGTCGGTAAAAGTTGGGAGAAAACGCCAATATCAACTGAATAAATGCTTTGAAAACTGCATCTTCTATTGCGTATTCATTACCAAATCGTTGTATAGATAATCACAATACAATACTTTTTATTTCCTGCAACTAAAATGAACGTAATGACTTCAAACCTGTCATAAACATGAATAAGTTTTCATAAATGTTTATTACTGTTAAGTGTAATTTGGTCAATTCTGACATTTTCAAAGCAAAGTTCACACTTTTAGTGGACTTTTAATGCAACTTTGCACTACAGGTGTCCTTATTTACCAAACAATGTTTAACAACAGTCGTAAACATTCATGACAGTGTCATGTGAGGTTTATGCACACCCCTTCAAATAAAGTTACCAACCAGGGTGTGAAAAAATCAAACTGCTACTATATCTAATGAAACCTAACAAACACTCTAAAAACTAACTGAAGTGGACAAACAAAATAAAACTAAACTATCATGAAAAACCTCAAACTATTCTAATTATTATCTGGAGAGACAACAGTGCCAGCATCCACCGTGCCGGTTGCTAGGCAACAGCCTTGATGCCAGTCATTGGCACAGTGAGCCGACTACCACCTCAGAGTGCTGCATCAACCTTTAAGAGGACTTCTGTATCAAAATTTCAGTTTCTATTTTGTTTTTCTTTTCTTGGCCTGAATTGAGGAAATGATTCTCTAAAGAAAACGTCACTGAAGAACGATGGCGTTTAATTCACAAAGCAGCAAGCTCAGTGTATTTTGCCCTAGATGTGAACAGGATTCAGGCTCTTGAAGGAGGCTGCCTTAAATAACTCCAAGACACTGCAGGTATTTCATCAAAGAAGACTGCAAGCAGGAACCGAGCTCAACTTTCAGATCTGTGTTTTGTGTGAAAATATCATAAGTTTTAAGATTTGTCATTAGCTAAGATATAGAAACGTAGTTAAACTTTTCAAATATAAATACCTATTAATGAGGCAACAATTAATAGCAGCAAAATCTTGCACTAAAAAAATGGAAAATCTATTTTGGTGCATTTAATCAGACGGGGAAAAGAACTTCTCAAGGGAAATGTTTTTGTTTTTACAAAAATTTACTATGCCACAATAAAGTATTAGGGTCATACTAAGACAAACAACAATTAGAAAAATAAAATGACAATAATAAAGTCAAATTTAAAAAAAAGCCTGAGTATTATGAGAACAAGGGCAAATTTTATGAAAATAAAATTGTATTAAGAGCATAAATTCATAGCGTTACGATAGATGTATTACGAGAATCAAGTCTATAATATTCTCATAGTAATGCTTTATTGTTGTATATTTCGACTTTATTCTTGTACATCTTTATTCTCATTACACTATTACTTTATTTTATAATATTACCGTTTCATTTTTGAACGACTTTATTCTTGTAAATTTCACTGGAGCTTTAATTATCAAGGATGCATGGTCAGATCAACAGAGAAATTATTCACCATAGACATAATAAACCTTCTTCCATGTCCAATTCCCTTTTAAACTCACAGAAAACCTTTTGCATGTATTGGGGAAGTGCATTAATAAATAGCTAGCTAAGTGCAGGGTAGCATAGTAAACCAATAGCTTCCTCTGTAAGGTTTTACTGACTCAAAATAAAATGGAATGTTTTCTGGTTTTATTAGTGTCAGAGGAAGCAGTAACTTGTCTGAATGAGTCACAGCCGGTTACGTTCTCGGGCGCTGCATGCAACAAGTTCAGCTCCCTTCTCTAAGGAACATTAAAAGGTTTGCAGGGAGACGTTATAACACACACACACGGTGGCCGACTGCAGGCACAGAGGAGAACAATTACAGAATCTCAAGCCTCTCAGACATCATCAGATTATGTAACAGTGGATTTATCTCTTTATGCACCACTCTGTTGGCTTCTCAGCTTGTGAGATGGAAATGATGTATAGCCCTGAAACAGAATATTTCCACTGTATTGCGGGAATCCCCTGCAGACCAACACTGTGTTCCTGCAAAACGTACATGAAACGGGTCACATTGATGGCTTTCATGGGGGGAAAAGAACAGCAAGATGCAGCCCTTCACAAAGGATCTCGTTTTCTTTCATATTATTAGTCAGCAAATCATTTCTTCCATCATAACTACAGTCAATATTGCACAAGCAAACACTCTTCCATAACAAACCGCTGGTTTAATGAATGCTAATGAGAAATGCGTGAATAAATATGAAGGTTGAGGCTCTGTAGGGGAACTTCATGATCAGTGGCAAGGAAGATGATGAGAATTTAATCTGTAATCACTCGGGGTCCAAATATAAGCTGACATAGATTCATCTTTTTTAGCCACTTTTCAAATTGGGAAACACAGGAAACATGCAATTGCCAACAATAAAAACCAATAAAGCCAACTTGGAAAACTGGAGCTTGAGTTCACCAAATTTAATGCAAATCCAACCTGGTTATTTGGGTTCAACGCCATGAAAAAAAATACTTTTTTTATAAACTTCACCATTTTCTAAACACTTCTGACACCAAAACTGTGAGTCAGATCAAATTAATGTTCAGCATTTCACTGAAAATTGGTGATAATTGGGTCTTTTAGCATGGTGGTAATCCCAAAACAGAAGACATTCCTCACAGGCTAACTGCGCATAGTGAAAACATAAGGCTGGAGGATATGAATGAAAAACATATCACAATGTAACCGTTTCATATCAATCGATAATTATTGATTTTTTTGTTTTAAATATATGAAACACTGCCCATCCAACTTTACATGCATCCTCCTTCTTCCTGTCTGTTTTTCCAGGGTCAATATTTCAACCCACATCACTGTAGAAAACAATAATAGTACATTATTGTTATCAAGGCATATCAGCCAAGCTAATCTCCAGGAGCCTCGCTGCAAGAGGCAGGGAAAACAGAGACAGTCCATCATAAAGATGTACAGGACAAACAATCATGAACACACACAATTTAGTCTACAGAAACTAATTAGTACCAGTTGTGTTTTGGAAATGCAAACAGAGAACATGTAAACAACATGCAGAAAGACACTGGATGGGATTTTAACCCAGCACCTTCATGTTACAAAGGCAAGAAATTGTGGAGAAATTTGACTTTGGGGAACAAAACTGTCACTGTTAAATAAATGAATCACATTTGCAAGATTTATTGTCTCCTCTTTTCTACCAAAAACTGAATGATGAAAGTCTTCAGTCTGGTGTTTTGGTCTCAACTTGCCCATTTTTGAAGGATAATGTTGTTTACATAGACTTCTTAATGGATTTTATTTATTTCTGTTGCTTTGTTTATTTATTCTGGGTATGTAAAGTGTCTTCCAATTCAAGTGATAAATGTTGATTGTAAGTTAATGTTTACTGATCTTTGAGAATCTATTCATTATTATTGTACCATTACCATGATATTAATTGAAAATGATCTCAAAACATCGTTTATCCCAAATTTATGGGACAATATATCGTCCAGCAAAATTTATCGTCAAAATGTGACCCCTATATAAAGCAATTTACCTCTAATTACAAATGTACTTTATTTATGTCTTGATTAAATTTCTCTTAACATCGGGACCAAAGTGTGTGCTCACCTGTAGAATGGTCTCCAGGTGAGCCGGGTCCAGCACGCTGCCCCTTCGGGTGGTGATGATCACGCGCCCGTAGCGTCCAGGTGTCTGCAGGTCGGAGTAGAGCGCGTGCTTGGATCGGTTCACGGGGAACAGGCTCTCCACCAGGTTGCCCTCGATCTTGGCCAGGCTGTGCTTGGGCGCCAGCAGGCTCTCCACGTCCCCCTCTACGCGGTAGCGGCTGAAGCTGGCCCCCAGCAGGATGGCCAGCAGCACGGGCGCCGAGGCGAAGAACACCGCGTGACTGGCCACGAACCGGCCCAGCGCGTGGAATGACGTCCTCAGTCCCGCGTGCAACACCTGGCGCAGCATCCTACCGGCGCGCGGCCGCGGCTCGAGCCTCTCCCACCGACCGGAAAGCCCCGGAGCGCCGCCGAGCATCAGGGGCCGCCGGACGCATCGGTGGGGAAGAGGAGGAGGCGCCGGGCGTGGGGAGAAATCTTCCCCGGAGCAGGAGGTCAGCAGCCGGGGGAGAATCCCAATCTGCTGCGGTCCCCGCGGCGCCGCTGCTCGCTCTTTTCGCGGAGTTTTCTCATCCGCTGCGGTTACGAAGCAAAACCGATGCCTTCTGCAGGCTGCGTGCGCAACAGAGAAATCTCAGCAACTCCTCATGACGCGAGAAAACTCACCAAACAATCACTTTGCACGCAGTTGCGGGGACCAGCCTTGCAGATAAGACGCTCCAGCTCTGCCCTGCAACATCAAGTCCCCACGCAGCCTGAAGGGTGGTCCAGCTGGGTGAATGTGCGGGTCGGAGAGTGATGCGGTGCACGCAGTGAAAAGGACGCCGGCTGCATGCAGCCCAGATCAGCCGAATCTGGTTTCCCTCTGCAGCGTGTCTTCCTCCTTGTGCCTTTTATTTCCCCTTCATCGTGGCATCTCCAGCCCACCCACCCAGCCAGACACCGCTAATTAACGCCCTTTAAACCAGAAATCCCATCTTGATCGGGCTCCTTTGCTGCTCCGCCTCCTGCTTTTCACGCCAATAAAACTGTTGTGTAGGATTTCTTAGCAGATCAGGAGAAATCTATCAATTCAGATCAAACATGCTGGAAAAAAACGATTTATTTACCATCCTATCCTCACCTGGCACAACTTTCTATATTGTGTTGTCTGTTGCTATGGAAACCATACAAATTACAGTCTTTTTCTTTACAACATGTCGTTTCTATGGAAACGCTGATGCCACCCATCCCCCCTCCTAAACTAAAGTCAAAACACACACACACACACACACACCTGCTGTCTCTCAATCTGTTTATAGTGTGGAGGTGTTTAATAAAAAGAGAAGAAGAAGAGATGTTGAGTTCACACTCTTCTCTGATCGATGACCTGTGGAGCTCATTGGAAACTGATGTATCATTATGAACAAAATCCTGGCGAACAAAGTCGATTTGCAGGGGAAAAAAAATACCGAAAGTCCAGGCTTTCCTCTCCGATCAAGGTCCAAATGAATCAAAAATAATTTTTTAAAAGTCTTATAAAACTCAATTTATTTTCAATTTGCTGACAGATGAATAAATGCGTAGATGTGCCAAAAACTTTCTCCAGCTGAACAGAAACAAAACCAAAGTTATTACCTAAAGAGAAACAATCTGGAGGCAACTTCAGCTATGAAGTGTTTTTTTTTTCTTTTGGCCATTACCAATATTTTTTATTTTGCAAAAACTGCAATGGAGGCACTTTTTTCCACATTACATGAGTCACATGACCAACAACTGGATGTTGCCACTGGCAGAAACTACAAAGTACACCATAACAGGAAGTAATTGGAGGATTATGACTTATCACATGAATAAACGTATTCACTTATTTTAATTGCATTTCTTATTTAATGGAAACATCATAGTTGCAAAATTGCCTTTGTTTCTGACATTAGTGGAATATTGACTAAGTTTGTTTTTTTTTTTGCTTTTTGTTTACTTGTATGTTTCTACCATGTGAAACACTTTGAACTGCCTTGTTGCTGAAATGGCAAAACTTTTACACAAGAACATCACTTCAGAAATACCCATCTTCTTTAATAATGAGCCATAGCTCAAAAGAGACAGGAAGCAACAATAATTATCTCCAAAAGGTTGAGTAAAAACATGAGTACAATGCGAATATGTCTTAATCTGTTATTCAATTAAGTCTCAATTAGCCCTTTAATTTCCATAACCAGTCCATGGAGGACGGAGCGGTGAAGAAATGACTGATTTATGCCTCCCGGGGGAGGAAGGAAGAGCAGGATCTGAAAATGAAAGGCAGTGGAGATATAAGTGGCTCGGGGGCAATCTGTGATAACAAAGGTTGTAATTAGTGTCGCTAAATGATTCATAGACATCAGCGAGAGCCAGACGGAGGAAAGAGACTTCAGACTTTTACCTCCACCTAAAGTCAAAGTAGGAGGGAATCCTCTTGGGGTTGGACAAAGATGGGTTGCAAAAAACTCATTTTTTGGGCATCCATGAACATTATGACCCATTTTCTGTCCATGACCAAAAACCCCAACATGGGTAAAATCAAAGATCACGACGTTTCTCTGACTTCCCCAAACCCTCGTCCTCTTCCTCCCATCCCCCCATCCATCTGTTTTGGTACAGGTCATCCATTAATAAAGACGCCGTCCTTTCATTTTCTATTTCGCTCCTTCTGTATTATTTATCCATCCATCCATCACCAGCGATGGTGGGCAGCCGTGGCTCGGATGTCGTCGTTCCACCTTCCTCTTGTAAATGAGAGCAATTTTACTGAGAAATGAAAACCTTGACTCAGCCATAAAAGTGAAATATGACCCACGTTACTTTATGACGGATTACGTTTGAGAGTTTCAAACTGCCAAAGTAACAGGTTTTTTATGCTTATTCGTCAAATCTGGGAGCGGCTGCTCACTCAATTCATAATATTGAGTTTAAGATGGACGCTCTAAATGTCAGATTATTTTTTAGAAAGCAGCATAAAAATGCAACCTGCTGTTCACCAAAACATTTGTTGACTTTATGTGAATTTCCATGATAATTCTCAAGAAACTGGAGGGTCTGATTGATATAATTTGGCAGTAAGCAGATAAAAACTGCATTGACTTGATTGATGGAATAATATTTAAGCACACTTAGTGTTTAGTCTAGAATCTAGAGGGCCACATAAAAAACTACGGCGGGCCGGATTTGGTCCATGGGCCTTCAGTTTGACACGTGCACTAGATAACTGAAAACTGTCAATATGTACACTGAAAAAACTCAATCTCAGCACTAGTTTCTAGTGCAACTATCTTAACACACTTAAATTAAGACAAAATTTGTACATAAGTAAAACAGTATTTGGTAAAAAGTCGACTCAAGTACGGCGTAACCTATCTAATTATCAATCATTTAATACTTAAAAATTACATCAAAATTAAGAGGAATTGTAAGGTAGGAAATTCTGGTATTCGTAGAAAAAAATGACAATAATTCAAGTAAGAAACAAAAAATAAAATCAGGCAAAAGAAAATGTTTCCAGATCAGTTCCTTTCAATAAAAATATTAAGAAACTTTGAGCAAAAACTACACACTGTGTCTGGTGATTTTTTGGGTTAAAACATGTTTGTTTTTCATTCAGTGGGTAGAAAATCCACAAATTTTACTCAAGTAAAAGTAAAAATACTTTATAATAAAGTTACTCAAGTAAAAGTAAAAAGTATAGTGCAGTAAAAATACTTCTTAAAGGACATTTTAAAAAAGTTTTGTCTTATCTTACACTCACTCAGATATTTGCACTAGTAACTATACCAAAAAATAGGCTACCTGGTAAAATGTTGTGTTTTTGTAGTGTATTAACAGCAGAATAGGAATACAATAATCAATTTGTGATTTTAAGATTAGAGTTTCTAATCTTCCAATAAATTGAAAAACATGAGGCAGAAACATTTTGACATTTTTTCCAATTGTTTTAAATTTCAGGGATCTCCTCTGATCGTCTATCAGATCGTCTATCCAGTTAGAGAGTCTTCTTGGAGCTCAGCAGCGGTCGTTTCTGCATCCCAAATGTCATTTGTGCATTAGCCAGAAAGGCCAGGCGGACTGCAGCGAGTGGGAGTGATGGTGAGGGGAAGCGAAATACTGTAAAGTCATCTTCAAAGCCTCTCAGAGACCGAAAGATTTGATTACCGCAACAGACCAGAAACAGAGAAGACGGATGCAGATGTGAAAAGAGCATCTCCCCACCCGGCTCTCCCGGAGAAGGAAGTGGCAGGAGATGAAACCCGAAGCGGCCAGTGAGACATGCAGGGAGAGGCCTGATGACGACAGCCGCGCCGGAGGGAAACCTTCACAGCAGAGAGGTCAGAGAGCCATATCTGAGGAAAGCCTCTGAACGCCCCATCAAAACGCTTCAGGGAGAGTAAATATTTTAAACTAAAACAATGATATTCATTTTAAATATGTATGAACATAAAAATCAACTACTCTGCTTTTAAAACACAATTAATTCCCAAACTTGGGTGTTATTTAGAGCCCGTCTTTCACCCTGAGCACTGCGGGATTTTCATGAGGAAATGACTCAAATGGCAACGCAGCTCTTCGCTTACTGCAGCCGTCAGTTTTACAGCAGCCACTAAAGTGGATTTACCGCAATCTGGTGACGTGCTTTCGCAAAGTAACGACTCGGGTCCCATTTAATGATTCTGCAGGAAGAATCAAGCTTAATAAAAGCCAGAATTTACGTTTCATTGTGATATTCAAAAAATCTCTTCGGGAATCGACAGCAACTAAAAAGATGCGATCAAATCTACAGAGTTGTTTTCTCAAGTTTTTATTTTGTTTATCTTTCTTTAAATATATTGTTTCTGATTGTTTTTTCTCCTTTAATTTGTTTTGTTTGTTGTTGTTTTTTGTCTCCACATCCTGGTGAATGCTGGAAGATGAACAAACTGCACAAAATGAGCCCAGTAGTTTTCAGTTATCATGCATTTAAAACACTTTGACATTCCCTGTATTATTTGTGGCTTTTTTCAGATTTTTCTGAGGATTAAGACTAATAAATATTTGCATAAAATTTATAGATAATTTTTTTTAATTCACTGAAACCCGTAATTGCAGATTTTCCTGTGAAATGTGACTAAATTATTCGCATAAAATACAAATGTTTTGTCTTTGGAACATGATTCTGGTTGTCATGTGATTAAAATGGTTTTTGTAGGGATCAGATTATCCCATTATGTGTTATTTATAGATTATCATCATTAACTTGTCATTTAAAATCTAAAAAACAAGATAACAGACATAAAAACTTGTCTCATATGGGAGCTTAGCAGATAGAAAAATGTGAGCAACATTTCCATCTGTTGTCATCAGCAATCAATGCTGCCAGTGTTGAAAAATGGCTGCCACGGTTATCCATATCATCTCCACCTCCGACAATCCGTTAATCAGCCGAACTCCCCGTCGAGACGACGACAACAAACCGGCGGCTGGACTGTTTCTCTTAATGAGCCGGCCACAGATACAGGCCATTACTGTAACTCCCCCCGCTGGGAACTGATGGCAAAACTGAGACCCACAAACACTGGGTATCAGGTAAAGACCCGGTCGCCATGGGAACCGCTGGTGTATGAATGAAGTGACATAACAGCTAATCCACAGGGTGGACAAAAAAAAATAAATCAATCCATAAACAAGCTTTTGTTGGCCATCCATCAGCTTTGTTTGTACTCTATCATTTTCATCCCAGACTAAATTTTAATAGCAAACGAACATCATGTCGTCCCACGGTTTTATTTTAACCAGAAACAGGAAAAAGGAGGAAATAAAAAACAAGGGACATGAACGCGTTACATAAACTTACATTGTAGAAACATTTTCACAGTAAGTTTCAGAAACATTAAAAAAAAACAGCAGATGATCACCATGACGATGAATATATTAGAGCTTTCCATAATAAAACTGATTGCACTGTACAGTAAAACCTTGAATGTTTTGATTTCCTTTCAGAATAACAAAGTGAGTAAAATAATTCAATAGTTTCTGTCTAAAATATATGATTGTATCAATTAAAATGGTTTGTAATGGACATTAGATTATGTGTTTTGGGGGTTTTCAATTGAAGATGTTCAAACAGGGGTTTATTATGGCCATTGTAAATAGAAAAAGGAGTAAATTTATTGCCATAAAGCAAAAATTTTTAGATTAATCTCAGAAATTTTCAAGAAAAATTTGGAGATTGGCCTCATAAAGCTGAAAAAAAAATTGAAAATCCCATATGGTCTAGCAAAAAAACTGAAAATTTCAGAGCATGAAAAATCAAAACTCTGAAAGTAAAAAAAAAATCTTTTTTTCTGTGATTAATCTAAAAATCTTTTTACTTTTGGAGCATTTAGTCACCTCAATTAGTGAAATAATGCCTCGAATTTTGTCTGTTATGAAACGTATTTCCAGATTGAAAAATGTTTCATTAAATGACACCAAAAAATACTAAAATATTTCAAATGTCATCATTTTGAGAGTTATTGAGCAACTTTAGAGGTGCTGATAACTCGGTTTATCGCCTTTCTTTGTCTTGTTTAAAATTCCCCCTGAAATTTTGTGTTCACTTTTTGTGCCTGTGGTTGTTTTATTTAATGAACTTACATCAAAACTGCACCGTAAACATAAGACTGAGGGCAACGCCACAAAGCTACAGGAACTATATTAAGACCCAAAACTTGGACACCAAAGTCATTGGCCCTGCACAGTAAAACAAAACAACTTGTATATCTGCTTTTTTAACAGTGTTAAGTTTTAAAAATATTCCAGCAAGTCTTTTATTGTTTCAGTGTTGAGTTTTCACATAAAGAAAAAGAAAATATTTAGGCTCAAACATGAACTGATTTTGGTTTACAGTGTTTATGATCTTAAAATATAAGCCAGTTGTGACTGGAATGTGTTTTTAATTAATATAAAAGTTAAAGACATTGTGTATTTACACTAATATATGGAGTAGTTGATCAATATTGATAAACTTAAAGTATAATCTCTAAATAGTGGTCGCTTTAAAGAGAAATTCATTTAGGATTTTTGCAATAAAACACAGAAAAAAAGATATTCCCACCTGATTGAACATGGCTGCACTATTGAAATGTTTCCATTTTTGTAGAAAATTACGGCATCACTAAGAAAAAGAATTAAATAACAAGAATAAAGTCAAAATATTACAAGAATCCTTTAGATCTTATTCTCGTATTACTTAGATTTTACTCTGCAATATTATGACCTTATTCTGGTACATTTTTATTCTTGTATTCTTATGACTTTATTCTCATAATTTTATTTTGTTTTTCTAAGTGTGGCTCATAAAAAGCATCTCTTTTCCAGACATGTTCAAACAACTCACTTGTTCGTTGTTCCCTCCTTATGTAAAACATTTTGGTCACCCTGTCAGATATTACCACCGTTTTCCAGCTGACAGATCTGTCCTGGTCCAGGGCTTGAGAACGAGGTCAAAGGTCACCACACGCGGCAGGACTGCGCTCCTCGGTTCATTACCGATGACTGAGGACAGTTGAATGCTTTCCAAAATTCTTCGTAGTTGCTCATTGCGCCGATGACTCTGGACGATGACAGAAATGTGAAAATGAAATTTACGGTTTTTACAGCGACTTCAGTCACCTTATAGCATTCATAGTGACTTAATAGCATTCATAGTGACTTAATAGCATTCATATGACTTCATAACATTTATTGTGATTTTCTAGCATTCACAGTGACTGTAGCATTCATAGTGAATTTATTGCATTCATTGTGACTTTATAGCATTCATAGTTATTTTATAGCATTCATGTGTTAATTTTTTCATTCGTAGTAACTTAGTAGGATTCATGGTGAATTTGTAGTATAGTGTCTTTATTGTGACTTGATAGCATTCACAGTGACTAAGAAACTTCATAGCATTCATAGTGAATTTATAGCATTTATAGTGACTTCAAAGCATTCATATGAATTATTGCATTCACTTTATAACATTCATAGCCACTTTATTGTGACTTTGCAGTATTTATAGTGACTGTATTGATTTTATAGCATTCATAGTGACTTAATAGTGAGTTATTTCTGTCTGCATGTTTTCTTTCTCACCTGTATTTGGGAGGACTGTGAGCTCCACTCTGGATCTGCTCTCTGGCTGCTTCTGGTCTGTATGAGTTACATCTAACCTGCAGGATGAAAAAATACTGAATAAGACTTTCACTTAACTATAATTGCAATACATTAACAACAAGTATTTACAAATCTGCCTTCACATTTACGCCAGCATCTCTCCAAGTTTCACTGCATAGCAGAGCAGTCATAGCCCCACAAACACAAATACTGCTCTTGAAAAACACTCCCAATTTATAAAAAGAATTGTAATTTGTACCATAAAACTTCACATAGTAACTGCATTATCACATTTATTGATGCTTTTATTGAACAAAATACCATTAACCCTCACAAAAAGGACAGTTCTGGTTTCTTTAATTTATCGTCATTAATTGGAATTTATTGCGACAATAAATTAAAATTCTTGTCACTGTAAATAAAAAACACTGACCCTAAAATGTCGTCAATGCATTTTTCTGTTTTATTATTGCAATGTCATATTTTGTTTTCATTTCTATTTCTGGACTCAAAACATCTGGAACCAGTACCACTTGCTGAGGATTGATTTTTAACTTAAACCCATCTATCAGCTTCATATAAATTATAAATTATTTGGAAATAAAGTCCCTCTTTCAGCTTCTATGGTTGTATTTCTATAAAACAAAAGCAGGATTGATACTAACAGAATAAAAATGATCAAATTAAGCATTTGTGTGTGTGCTTACGTGTGCATAGCTCAAGAAAAACAGCTGATTGTTGTTCAGCTCCAGTCCTGGCAGCAGAGGCTCCTCCACGCCGCCTCTGCTGCTGTCCACCCACCGCCTGTAGGCCTACGCACAAACAGAAAAAGAAACATCCACTCACCCACTGCCGAATTATGTTAGGATCATTTCAGGTAGTCCTGATTAATCACAGCAATGATTACTTTTGCACACAATAAGTTCAAAATATCTGGACTTCAAGAAGTATTACCTTGAATGCTTCTCTGATTCCCCCGTTGTCTGCTATGTTTTCTGCTAAGGTCCTCTTACCACGTACCTACAGAACAGAATGGAGTCGCACTTATTTGCATATTGACTTTGAATTCTTTCATAAGGAAGCTCAGTTCTGTTTTCTTACGTTTAGACCTGCTTCTTCCCAGTGGTATTCATTATACTGATCAATCATACACTGGGTCTTATTGGTAAAGGCTGTTACAGATGTCTGACTCCACCACTGGTCCAGATTACCATTTTTGTCATATTTGCGACCTTTTTAACATAAAAACACACACACACTAAAACAAATGTGTTACAAATTGGTTCAATTCGAAGTGTTTTTGGCCCATTAGCTTTTACCGTTGTTATCAAAGCCGTGAGTTAGCTCGTGTCCCACTATCACCCCGATGGCACCGTAACTTAATGATCTGGAGAACAAACGGATAAAATGATTCAGAGGTTACAAAATGGAAAAATAACAAATTTAAGTGAAGTAGCAGGAAAATAAATCACATTTAGACAAAAGTAGAAGTTGTAAGACATAAAAATCTCTTGCAACATTTTTATGTTTTTAGCCAAAAAGCTAACATTTACGCTAAATAAAACAAGCTAGCGTGAAAATGTTTTAATAACTGCGAACTAGTTCATATCTGTTAAAATAAAGACTTTATTCTTTAATGTGCATTAAATATGTAGGTACTATATGAAGCCAGAATTTTATATTAATCCTATTAAAACAGAAACTAGCTAAACAAATTTCCACGGCTAACGTAAATAAAAGTGTTTGACGACTTGAACAGGGTAGGGACGTTTTTCTTTTTTCCTGTCGTTTCTGGCTCTTTGCAGCTGAAAGTAGGAGATTCTGCATTCTGGACAGGTTAGGTTTTCCATGAGAAACTCGTGCCATGAAAATCCTGCAATTACTTCTGCCAAATAAAGCATGAGGAGGCGACACTGCCCTGCTAGCAGAGCATGTCGGATTTACTTAACCTCACCTTGGATACTCCTTTCCCCAGAAGAAAGGCTTTTGAAGCTCTCCAGCTGGGAATCCTGAAAAAAAGTATATATAAAGGTGAATTTCTCTCAACACTTTTGTTTTCTGGATTTTGTCCAAATAGCCTCTATTAAATTCAGAACATTTTCTCTTATGACAGAAATCTTCAAAACAGAAAGCAAAAACACAAAATCCTACTAAGTATGTTTGTTTTGTTTCTACTGAAAATATATCATCACACTGGTAATAAGACAAGTCGAACTGACACGATAACTAATTTTTCTTAACAATAAATTGTCCAAGAAGTTATTGCAATAAACAATTATATTGTCATTTTGATATAATAATTATTATAATAATGAAACAATATATTCTCAAAGATCAATAAACTTTAAATTCTAATGAACATTTAATACTGGAACTGAAAAACATTTTAAATATACAGAATAAATCTAATTAATTATGAAGCCTCTGTAAGCAAAATTATCCTTTGAAACCAAAGCATCAAACTGAAGACTTTAGTCATCCAGTTTCTGGTGGAAGAAGAAAAATCATGCAAATGCAAATTATTGAATTTACAATGAATTAGTCATTTGAACAGCCATACTTTTCTGTAAGATATTGGAGATTGTTTTAACTAAACAATTCCTTAATATTGATGAAACGTACTAGCTCTACTAACAGATTATTTCACTTATAAGACATTTTTCCCATAAATAATCTCCCAGTACTTTTTAATCAATGTTAAGGAAATATTGACTCCAATATCTTGCTGAAGTTACTTGTAAGTTATTTTTTTCTTCTTTCTAGCATACTAAGATATTTGCACTAGATGCTAAACCAACAATACTTTGTAGTCATGTCCTCACTGCAAAAACACCAAGTCTTACAATCAGTTGAATCTTTATTTAACTTTGTCTGAAACCTTATTTACAATTTGTCAGGCAAATGAGCAAGAAGAGAGAAATATCTCCCTTAATGAGGATGTTTCTCCCCCCACGTCACATCTTACTGATTTGATTTGTGGATGAACTGTAGAAGGCGTTCACGGTGGTTGGGTTTGTAAACCATCTGAAAAGATAAAATATATATAAATACACAACAAAGTGTGTCAGCTGGGATGTAAAACAAGAAAAAACCATTTGTGTTGCTAGTAGAAACTCACTCTGTGCGTGGGACGCGCCTTCGAAGCCAGGAGACGTCTGATTGGGCAATGAACTTCAGCGTCTGCATTACGTTGCCATAGTAATCCTTTTCATTGAACTCTAGCTGAAACGGACAAATGCAAAACATTTCATGAAGTAAACAAAATGGAAAATAATTGCTTCCTTTACTTTTTTACTTGGAAAAGAAAGTAAAAGTCCAATAAATGTCAAATTGAGTCCATAACTCAACCTAAGTTTTTGATGTGATTTGTAGTCATTAGTATCCTTGGGTTTTTTTAGTTTTCTAAAGTTTTTATTTAGTTCTGATGTCTAATTTGCAGGTTTGGGACCAAAAATACGAACTTTTCTAGTTTTTTCACATTTTGAGTTTCGGTAAGGGAGTGAATTATGGTAATAGATTTAATATTTTATACATTGAGTGACGGAAAGCTTGGAGAAATTTAAAATAAAAGTTGCCCGAGAACAGACCCTTGAGGAACTCCACTAACCAAATATTATTTAGCCATTATATTCCTCTTGTTTTTGCAATAAATGCACTGTAAGTGTCCTTAATGAATTTGTGTGGTACATACCTGTTCTAAGTCTGCTGTGAGGTAGGTATCATTCAAAATAAACTCTGGATACCCAACCTTAGGCAGGACTGCGTGAGCCTTGAGAAAATAAAACACAAACCGTGAAACATGTTTGAATATGAACACATGTGGCAAACTCTGATTAACTAAAATAATGTTTTGATTTAAATGTGATTAAAATAAAAACGGCTAAATGAGGAAAATAAACCGTGGTGGTAAATTACTTTGGTTCAACCTGAAATAAATTATTACATGTCACCAATGAAACTGAAAAACTACGGGAGCATAATAGGGTGATTTTAGATATAAAGAAAGGAGTACATTTCTGTAAATAATCTCAGGAAATTTGTAGAATTTTGGGGGGTGAAATTTGTAAATTTAAAAATGTTAAATTTTACTAGAATAAACTGAAATTTTAAGCTTGATATCAGAAAATTTCTAGAAAACAACTTAAATTCCTGACTTTCAAAATTTGAACATTTTAATCTCAAAATGCGAATTTTTTTTCAACTTTTAAAATTATAATTTTAAGATTAAAAATTTTTTTTTGATTTTTTTCTAACAAATTTCTGACTTAAAACTTCAGAAATTTCAAAGTTTTTTTCTATAAAAATTCTGAGATTAATCTCCAAATTTATGAGTTTTTTTCAAATAAAATTATCAAGTTTTATTTAGAAAAGAGACTAACCCCAAAATTTCTCAATTTGTAATTTTTTTTAATCAATAATTGCTTTCACACAACTTAGCAGAAAACTTATGAGGTTTTAGCATTAAAGTTTGGGGTTTTTAAGTACAAATAAAAAAGATCTATAAATTAAACCCTTTGGATTTTCAAGAAAAACGGTCGCAGTTTCATATATTCTGTTTTCCTCCAGTTCTTCCAGGAAAAATGAACTTAAATTCCAACTAGAAGTGTAAAGAAACCCAAAATGTTTTACCAAAATCCCACATTTTAAAATAATTCTGTACAAACCGTTTGAGTTTAATGTTTCTGACCTTTTCTATGGCTCTCTGTTTTGTTTGTTGGTCCATCCAGTCGTTTTCCTTCTCTAGCAGGTCGATGAAAGCCCACCGAATCCCCTCAATCAGCTCTTCCATCTGAGATTAACGTGCAATAAAAGAAAACCAATGCACGATTCGTCAGTAAAAGGCAAAAGAGCTCATCACTGCATCCTGAAATATATCTGTAGAGCGTAAAGAGATGAAGAACCATGAGCTTCTTGTCCTCCTGGAAGTGTTTGTCGACGAATAGCCGGCCGGTGGCGTAAACCAGGGAGTTCTCCACGTAGTTAACGCACTTATCCCAGCGTGGAGTCAGAGACGTAGTACCTGTGGTGACCTGCAGGGGGGCAAGAGTCAGCGTTTAATTAGAGTTGCCTTAATTAATAAGTAGAGATCAGAATGCACCAGCTCAAATGTAGTATCTTAAAGACACGGCGTGGAGGGATTCTTAAATTTGAAGTAAAGCAAATGTTTTCAATCGTCTGCAGATTGAAAATATTTGCAAGTTTTAAGGTTAGCTCTCAAATTAATGTACGATACAAGATACAATGGTTCGATTTAGATTGTGTTGAAAGGGTCTAGTCAAAGTCCAAATCTGAATAAGAACCTGTGAAAACTTGACTCTGTTAAATCTGACTGGGTTTGAGGATTTTTTTGGGAAAAAAAAAAAACTGGAACAAATTTTAATGTTCAGATTGTTTTTCTGCTAGACAAAAAAACCTTCAGCTGAAAGCGGAGTGAAAAATTTTATATATTTTTTTTGTTTAAAGTACTGATTTTGTGGTTTTATTGGTAGAATATTTAAAAATTATATACTCACATCCTTCTACTTTAAAGTAATCCACTATTTTGTTTCAAATTCTTTGTTTCAAACAAAGACATTAATTTTTTTTCATTTGGGTCGTATGCGATAGACAAAATAGTTTTAAAAAATGTTTAAGAGGTGTGAATATTTTGCAAATTGATGAGATAATGCGATTTATCAAACTCACTAAGCTCACGTTTGGCATTTTATTTTGTCTTTTTTTGTACTTTCAGTCTTTAATTTTTACCACAAACTCCATTAATATTTAAATTAAACAGAAACAAAAATATTCAGTTAAATGAGTAAAGTTGCAGTTTATGCTTTTTCTATTTGTTTCTTGCTGCAGATTTTCAGGGGTTAAACTTGTTTTAAAAGTTTATAAATATCTGAAGCAAATCAACCTAAACCTTTGAAATGTGACAATAAAACAAGTGTATATTTTTTTTTAACATAAAACGTTTAAATGAAAATTATGTGGAGGGATTTTATGAACAGCTAACCAGGCAAACGGGGCCATCTGTTGGAGGATCCAGGTACTGCATGATGTCAACATAATGCAGTACCAGTCAAATTAGAGCTTAAATGAAAACAAGAAATCCAGATCTAGTGTTGTGTTTTCTGTACAAATTAAACATTTAACTGAAAAGATGGTCTGTTCAATCAGAAAAACATCTAAAACATAAAAAATAGCAGAACTGAAACCACCTGCAATGATCCACATTATAGTTGGGTATTTTCATTAATACAAGATATTTATCTGCAAAATAAAAATGCTTCATAATGTTTATTTTCCAACTAACGTACTGAAGTAAATTCAGAGATGTGCTGAGAGTACAAACCCGAGCGAAGTCGAGGTATCTGTAGAGGAAACGGCGACTCAGAGTGGTGATCTTAGAAAAAACCGTCCTCCACTGGACGTAGTTAGCTACCGTCCTAAAGAGACAGAAAGATTAATATTAAATATTTACAAGAGAATGAACTCCTTGTAGTCATTGGTCATGTTTCAGAGCAAAGAAAATAAATATATCAGAGTGAATACACAATTTTTACTGAAATTATTGTTTTTGGACGTAAAGAGGAACAATTTAGAGTCAACACGCAGCCTCAGTTTTTGTTCAGTTACAGTCATAGTAGTGATGAACCTGGACCTTCAAGGACACATAAAGACAGTTACAAAATCAGCCTTTTATCACCTGAATTACATTTGCAGAATTAAAGGAGTAATGTCACAAAAAGATCAGGAGAAACTTATTAATGCGTTTACATTGGCGCAGATGTTGGTACCTGGCGTCTGTGCTGTTGATGAGCTTCATGAGATCCTTAAAATACTTTGGGGTTCTGACGATGACGGGCTCAGAGGAGGAAATGGAAAGGCTTGGATCATCTTTGGACTCCACCACAGCTTTCACAAAGCTAAGCCAATCAAACTGGAAACACAACAACAAATAAACATTTGTCAGTAAAAACAGTGGCAGGAAGAAAAACCAGGATGAAGAAAGTACATTTATTACAATATACTGTGGCAACAAAATTGTCATATATATGCAAACTGCATGACATTTGGTCAGGTTATAGTTTTCGGCAGGAATTTTCATTTCTGCTCCTAAACATTTCTTATCTAGATAGTCTTTATGGACCCCTGGAAGTTATTGTTTACATCCGGAAATGTTACACATGCGCCCAAAACTGGAGCAAAAAGACGATTCTTTAATGGCATTCATGGCCGTGGAGCCGCGGTTAAATAAATGAAACCTGGAGATGTATCTGTTACGAGTTTAGTGCAGTGCGCCACAGCAAAGGGGAAAATAAGGCAGAAAACCCGTTTAAGAACAACTCAAAACCACATTTTTTCCTCGCTGTGTCGGCTACGTAGCATGCGGACTCGTTACTCATAGCAACTGAAAATAACGCCGCGTCAGGTTTCAGAATTCAACATAAAAAAAACATTAAAACATTTCACACAAAAGAACAGAACGTTAAACCCGTTACAGTTTTATATATTTAGACTTATTGTTTATTTTGCGACGAATAAGTGAGCGCTGTGACAGATTAGCTTCCACTGCTATTAGCTAACCTAACACTGCGGCGGTTGATTAGCTTCCGCTGCTATTAGCTAACCTAACACTGCGGCGGTTGGTTAGCTTCTGCTGCTATTAGCCAACCTAACACTGCGGCGATTGATTAGCTTCAGCTGGTATTAGTTAATCTAACTAATACTAATACCACAGTATTAGTTAGTCACTGCGTGATTGGCTAATTTAAAGTTCAGGTCTCCCTTTTTATTTTTCATGTAAAACCATAGAAGTAAATAGATTAAAATTCCTCCAATGGACAAAAATAAAAAAGATTGGGGCTTTAATTACGTAAATTAAACTATTTCTGTATTAGTAGAAATTCTGAAAATTTATTTAAAAAATTCGCAAAAACTGAGATTTGAAATGTGGCTGTAGAAAAAAAACTTATTGAAAAATTGTTGAAACATAACACTTTCATGGAAATTTGTGAAAGATCCTTGTTTGTGTTACTTTGGAGCAAAATGACAGAATCCCAGACAGTTAATGGTTTTGCAGGTGGATTTCCCAGTGGCCTTACTTGTGGCATGGAGCGCTGCAGCCGGGACAACGTGTATTTGTTGTACATGTTCTCACTGGTGCGATTTTCATAGGGAATCAGGATCTGCAGGTATAATAAGAAGCATTTTTAGACAAAAATATGAGCTTAAAACATTTTTTCAATTAAACTGTTGGACCTGGTGCGTAATTAACAGTTTTACTGAACCCATAAATCTCAGATTTATTCAACTGATTTGTATTTTGTTTTTACATGAGCAAGTTTGGTCTCAAAGTCGAGAGCCATTTCCATCTGGGTCTGCGCCGCTTGCTTTGGGGCGCCCAGCATGACCGCTGTGTCCACCATCAGCCTCAGCAACGCAGCGCGATTCTTGAGAGAAAGAGACAAAATACACGAGGAAAAACGTTTCATTTCGTGGCAAACAAAACATCTTTTCTGTACGCCGCAGTGAAGAAGGGTTGAAATAATGTAATTTGATCTAAATGGTGGCAAGGCGCGCTAAATGTGATTCAGAAACTCACTCCGAGAGCAGAGGAAGTGTTTGTGGTATAATCCTCCCTAGAAGAAAGAGACAAGGATGCCTGATCGAGCTGCAGGAACAGAAAAACAATAAGTTTGCTGCTGCATCTTTCAGAGTTTCTCTGTTTGTCTAAACATTTGCTAGGCTAAAGCATCATAGACCTGATCAGACTTGCCTGCATCTAATTCATAAAGCAAATGACATCAGAAATATGAGGATGAAACATTTTTGGACTGTCAGACCTTGATGATGTAGTAGGAGGAGTTTTTGTCGTCAGGGGAGACGTAGAGGCGGATCAGGACGCTCTTGCTGTGTTGGGTCCTCATCTCCGCCAGTGTCTTCAGGAGACTCCACTGACTCTGAGACCACTGGTACTCCCGGCCCAGTCCGTCCCCTAAAACTGGCCATCGAAACTCAGGCTGTCGGAGCATTTTCAGCATCGGTCTGGCATCCAGTTCCTCCAGTATGCCTTTCAAAGAAACACATCAGTATCAGTGTATAGACATCTGTCTTTTATCTCTGCTACATTTCAGTGCAACAAATATTAATATTAGACAAAACGTAAGAAAACGAGGCAATATATAATGCTGTGAAAAAGCTATCCAAGCAAATCTAAACGTCTTTTTAAACGTCTTTAAATCTACTGACTTATGGGTTAATAGCACCAGTCAGATCTGCAGAATAAAGAAAATCTTCAAATAAACAAGGTTAAAAGGCTAAAAAGTCTAATAAAAACTATCAAAGAAAGTTTAGCATCTGCTGCAAAAACAAAAGGTTCCTCTAACTCAACGATCACTCAGACGTTTTGGAAAACGTCCCGAAAACATGGTTAGTTTTATTCTCCAGGACCAGAACAACTTGCTGTATTCACAGAAAATCAGGAAAAGTAACAGTAGTCCAAAGAAAACCAGCAAGTTCACAAAAAAAAAAGGTGGAGAGGCCGAGTTAAAGTCTGAATTTAAAGCTAATGGAGGTGCTGGAACGACTTACTTTCATTCATGCAGGAGCGGTACAGGATCTTTGCTTTGGTCACGGCCTGCAGCTCTTTTGCATCCGAAGGAGATTCTAACAACTCTGGAAGATAAAAACCACTAAAGAGTTCATGTCTCCAAAGTACAAATAAAGAAAATAAAATATATGTATGAGGCTTTATTTTAATTTGTGATTAGTAATATTAATAAATGAAACAGACATCTGTGTCTTTCACTCAGGGTTCTGTTCAAGTTCAGCATCTTTTAGAATAATTTTAGTTCTGTCGAGATTTCATATGCAAAGTTCTGCTGATTAGGTGAGAACCAGAGAAAAATCAAAGCTGATTGGGCCATTCAGGAAGGCAGCGGCAGGCCCGACTGAAGGCCTGATTAAAAAAAATATATAAAAAATAAAAAATAGACTTAAAACATGCAGCAACTACAAATTATACGATTGCTGTTCATAGAACAAGTAAATCTGCAGAAAAACACATGAAATGTTACTTAGATTTAAAGGGAAATGGGAACATCTGAAGGCTCATTTGCATCATAATTGAACAAAAGTACTTTCACCTTACATTTTTCAAATTGTATTCTAAAACATCCTGGTCAGGTTCTATAGTCTTTAGTCACTGTATCCAGGTTATTGGCTTTATTAACAGTGGAGTGAAGGGATGGAAGGAGGGACAGATGGAACATCAAATGGACAAATGGATGGACAGATATTTTATTGGATGGATTGTTAAAAAGACAAAGAATGGATGGAGAGAAAAAATGTTGGATGGATGGACAGATGATAGAATGAGAGATGGCTGGATGAATGGATGGCAAGAGAGAAAGACAAATGGATGATAAAGAGGGTTGAATGGATGGACATATCTTAAGTAATGAACGATGGATGGATGGATGGATGGATGGATGGATGGATGGATGGATGGATGGATGGATGGATGGATGGATGGATGGATGGATGGATGGATGGATGGATGGATGGATGGATGAATCCACCTTTCAGTCGGATGTCGACATGCTGCCTCAGCCAGGGGTAGATGCCGTGTGACGAAGAGTCTTCAGGAATCGTGTTTTCCTTCAACCAGCCGCCGCAGGAGAACGTGTAGAAGTCCTCACAGGGGTCGACCGACCGGTCCAACTTACTCAGGATGGACCCAGCTAAGAGACAAATCACAAGGTTCTGATCCAAACGACCCAACACAGAAACCCGAAGACATTTACTCCACTGCTGGAAACTTCCTCACCTGCTTCGATGCATTCTGGGGAAAGACAAAACTCCTCTTGACTGGATTTCTGAGAGACTAATGGAGAGAAAAACATTTTTTATTGGGTTAAATAACTGATATATTGAACTTCTTTGAAACTTTTCCAACAGTGAGGACTTTTATTGTCTATTTGGGTAATATTTCTCTATTATTGTTCCATGAAACCCGTGATTACCTAAGACATCAGAGGGAAGTGTCTGTTTGAATCAGACTGGGTGGAACCGGAACCACAGTCCAGCTGATACATCTGCGAGTTCTCTCACAGAGTAAACCGTTACATTTCTCTGAACTGAGCAAAGTTTGAGTGGTTTCATCGGAGCAGAAGCAACAGCTAAAGCCTTTCTCCTGCCTACATCCCCCAGAATGCCATGCGGTTCTGGATCGGAGTTCAGGGAATATTCCAGACGTATTATTATCCATTTATAAAAAAATCAGCAAATCAGGAAAAGTTCTAAGCTGCAAAGATCATTGGATTATGTTTAATTATCTTTCCTTATAACTGAGTGGACTTTTTGGACGTAATAAAATTGTAAGGAGACAGAAAGGGAGCGGCTCAAACCACATGAGAAGCTCCATATTGGTGTAGAAACTTGGAGTATTTTAATTTTCCATTTGAACGCATGAATCATTGACCGTTGATGGCCCAGTTTGGGTTCACCTGTCACATGGAGCATCAATGATTGACTCTAACGTACCAAAACCATCAGCCACCCGACCTCGGTGCATAACAGATGCCCTGAGGTCCTTCTGCTAATTTTCTGCTCCCACACATCTCTAATTTGGTCTCATTAGTTCAAAGGATGTTATTCCAGAAACCTTGTGGATCAAACCCACCACATTTTCTAATTACTCTGTCCTGACATTTAAGGATCACAAATTAGGCTTTTGTCTTTTTTTTTTCTGTCTCTGAATGATTTGGTACACAGATTGAAAAATCCTCTGCTGGGGAAACTAGAAACTATCCAACACGTTTTTCTCTCTGTAGAATTACAGACTGAATTTATGAGCTAATATGCATTAATTAACATTTAGCTAACTAGAGGTGGTCAGAGGACACACAAATTGTACTCAAGCTAGAGTAAAAAAGTGAGTACTGAGTAACTGATCAATCATTTAAAATGTAAGACTCACATATTCAGATGGACTAATTTATAAGGTTATGTGGAAATTTTGGTATTTTAAGGACAAAAATGACAATAATTCATATAAGAAATAAAAAAATAAAATCAGGCAGAATATATTTTTTTCTAAATCAGTTTCTTTCAATGTAAAACTTGTTTAACTTTAGTGTGTGTCTGTGTCTGGTAAATTTTTGGTTAAAACATTGTTTTTTTTTTCAGTAGGTAGAAAATACAGAAATTTTACTCAAGTAAAAGTAGAAATACGTCCTTATAAAATTATTCAAGTAAAAGTAAATAGTACAGCGACAGAGAAATACTCCAATTACTACCCATGTCTGGACGTATCTACGCTATTTTAAATTACAATAATCAACTATCATACATCTATAATGAAACCGCAGCTTGTGTCTTCAGTCAGAGGCTTCTTTAGGTCTTCTGTAATACTGACTGCTACACATCCATCAACATATACTGCTGCAACTCTGAAGAAAATTGTAATATGAGTTACAACCACATTTAATTTCCCTCTGGGACTAATAAAGCATTTTTTAAATGAATTGGATGAGAGAGCATCTGATCTGCAGCACCAGGAAACTTTGAGTGGGAATCTAATTAGTTTTTCCCTATGGATGAATTGACAGTTAAGGAAACTTTTCTCCTTTATTATCCTCCTCTGCTCTGCTGTAAGTTATCATTACTCCACACTGTTGTGATAAGGGTGAGCAGAAACTAAAATAAAATCACTGTAATCTACATATTGTTTATTCTCCTGGCAGCAGAGAAGAAACCGCAGGTTTACCGGTTCATTTCCGTTACTCGACTCTTTCTAGAAAGTTCGAGTGATGTGTTTCTGTGGTAAACAAGAGCTGCAAAAAAAAAAAAAAAAAAAACATGAAGCAAGCCGGCGGAGTGTATTTGGAAACCAAACTCTTATTGTAAACTGATGACCGGAGCAGGACCGGTCTGCGCCGTGATGTCTGACCTCAGAGGTTTGCGTTTCTTGGAGCCGCTTTGCAGAATCCCTCCACGATTTGGTCACTTTTGATTCAAACACACACATTTATATCACCAGAAACAAGCCACTAACGACCAATGATGGATGCAAATTCACATCAAAGACTCAAAGTCTGCTAATTGATGAACCGTGAGTAAATCAAAGCAGAGTGAGTCTCTCTTCGCTCACTTGGCTGGAAACTCAAGGAGCATTTCCATTAGAGTGGGAGTTTGGAACTGCTAGCTTGGCACATAAGATAATTGTACTTGAGTGTGGCCACAAGTATGCAGCTTTCCCTCAATAACAAAAAGACAATACTCACCCCACCCAAGACCAACTCATGAGCCCCTGCAGCTATGACCATCACTGGAACCACTGATGCCGTTTCCATGACTCCACTTATTGGGAAATTTAATTGTTTCCAGTGGAAGAGGATAGCTCATTAGCTTTGCTGCACATCAGGACTTGAAAAGCCAAGCTGAACGTCCTAAAAACATTTTTAAAAGAACCTCATCGGCCTTTAAAGGCTTACAGATGAATGTAGACGATTCAGTTTAATCACATAATAAATTATGTGCATATTTCTGCACTTGATTTTTAGATTTTTACCATGTTTAGATCAAATCCACAACAATTCAACCAGGCATATTTCCTTAGATCTCTCACTTATAGAGGAAGTATTATATAATGTTAACTTCAGTTGTTATAAAACTTCTATACTACTGAGAAGAAATTTGACTTTGTAAATTCTTGAAATTGGGCCTCTGTCTCTTTAAGAAGCTCCTGCTCGTTCTGAAACTCTGCTGTCAGGAAGTTATCTCAACATCGCTCCTCTATTAATCGTTTATCAGCTTTTCACTGAGAAGAGGCTCCTATAATGAGCTCAGCTGATTTGTAATTCCACCATGAGTTTGATAATTGCTGCCGGCTAGTCTGAAGGAGCAGAAAGGGGGAGGCCTGCTCTGTGAGATTAAAGGATTTCTTAACCATGGATAAAAGAATCAAAGCAACACTCCAGGTATGTTTTTGATGTGGGAATAACATCATAACATGACATAAACTCAAAAAAGTCGGTTTTAAGATATACTGCCCCTTTAAAGGAGGTAAATTATTCATCACTGAGAAAGTTGGGAATTCAAACAGAAGGTAATCTTCAGAGGAAATGGCGATCCAGGCAGATTTAGCACAATTTCAGACCATAAGATCTCTGAAACATAATAATCCCAGTACAATTAATCCCACCATTTCATGGTTTGTTATCCACAAATTCACCAATTCAAAGATTTTTTTTGTTATGCATTTCTAAAAATGGACCTTGGGAAGCTGAAATTACAGAGTGCAGCGGTTCATGATGTGCAATCAAAGCAGCCAATCCTGGAGTGCCATTCATTTTCCTTGGCGCTGATTGGCTGAGCCCCCAAGAGCAAAGACAAGAAAGATTACAAATGTTTCCTACTGAGCATATCAACATATAATTGGTTTTAACCACTTAAGCACTTAATTCTGTTTGAAATTCAAACAGAATTTCAAGTTATGACAGCTATTTGCCGGTGTTTGAGCCTGAATGCCAGTGGTCCACTGTAGAGATCCATGCCCATAATGACCAGTTTGGGCTTGTTTACCAGGTGAAGAACCATGCAGTCACTGATTTAATGACGTGTCACTGAGTCAAAAGTAAAGCCATCTGCCTGGCAGAGGAAACTAGGAAAGAAAATGTAGATCTAGAAAGGTCCGTCCAAAAATGACTCCAAATGTTGCAAAATCCAGAAGCTGAACAAATGTTTCCTTTTTAAGTCCGTTCTGTCTAAAAAAAGGATCAGGACTTAGGTTACAAAGTTGCATCTGACCAAACACCAAACTGTTGTGACTCATAACGTTTTACAAATTACATAATCAGACAAACCAAAACTGGAAATTTTGGCATTTTAAGAACAAAAATGACAATTCATATAAGTAATAAAACCAGACTAAAGAAAATGTTTCCAAATCAGTTTCTTTCAATAAGAAACTTTCAAGAAAAAACTGTCTTTGTGTCTGGTGAATTTTTGGTTAAAACATGTTTGTTTTTCTGTTCAGTGGGTAGAAAATCCAGAAATGAAAGTAATTTTACTAAAATTACTTTTTAGTAAAATTAAAATTACCTGAGTAAAATTACTCTGGTAATTTCACTGTAATCTACACATTAGATGTAGATTAATTTACTTTTAGTAAAATTACTCAGGTAAAAGTAAAAAGTGTAAAAATACTCCTTTCAAAAAGTTAAAAGTAAATTTATTGAGTAACTGTAACCAGCTGCTGACCAAGAAAAGTCCTATTTAAGGTTTTCTACAAGTTTGCAGGGAAGTAAACATGTGGAAGAAGGTTTTCTATTCCGATGAGACCAACGTGAAAATCAGCAAACCACCGCCATGAGAAACACAGTGATGGCAGCATCATAAAATCAGTTGGTGAACTTAAAGTCAAGAAGAATAGAGTAAAAACTGGGCAAAGATGAGTCCAGACCGGCAGGAAAACTGACTATATCCAACAATACTCTACTTAGGATGGCGTAGTCAAAGTTCAAAAGCTACGCACAGACGTAATGAATCCAATACTTGTTAATTTGTAGACTTCATAAGTGGTTTAATTTTTATGTTTTCATTTTTTAGTTTATTCTACATCCTCTCAACTTTTCCTGAACCTGCCGCTGGGACTGTAGATGGAAATCAACTAGTAACCCACTGATCTGGTTCAGTACATCTTCGCTTTCTAGTAATAATACGTTACGTACTTTGTTCCAGAAATATAAAGACATAAATACAAGAGGAAGTAATAAATACACACATGAAGTGAACTAAAAGAGACATATGACAATGAGATCAAATTTCCTCAGTTTTTGTGATTTTTATATCATTTAAATACAAAAATCTATTTGCTAATACTAAAACCAGGCAGGTTTTTCCTTTTCCTCCTCCTGCAAAATGACCACATGAAACCTTATGTGACCCAAAAATAGTTTGACTCATGTTACCCAACACCTCTCCACCACCAGCGCGCTGCTTTGTTTTGAAACTCTGCATGTGCTACAATCTGAGGACAGGACATTTCTGTACCATACAGTAGATTCCCCACAGTTTATAATGGAGGATAAAGGGTAGTGTGTGTGTGTCTGTTTGTGTGTGTGTGAGGACTTACCCACTATGAGAGCGAGCAGAAAAGCAGCACAGACGCAAACTGACATGGCCAGAGCGATCTTGTAGAGGCGAGTGGTGCTGTGCTCAGGTTTAGCCCCCCCACCCCGTAAATGTTCCAGCTCCATCGTTCACACACACAAAAAAACTAAAATTAACAACAAAAAAAAAGCTAAAATATGTAAAACAACACACTGGAAAGTGAAAAAGGTGTTGAGAAATAATAAATAAATAATTTAAAATTCAACGATTAAAAGGTTTTTACTATAGAGAAATTGTTTTTCTAACAACGTCAAGCAGCTTCTGTCTTCCTTCAATCTGTCAAAATTGTGTGCAGCTTCTCTAACTTCACTGACTGTCCCAAATACTCCTCCTCTCCAAAAACACTCCTCCCTCCCTCCATTCCCAGTGTCAAATCCAGGCACCAGTCCTCCCAGTTAGATGAGCGATCCCAGACCTCTTATCTAGTTGCTGTGTTCTCACTTTTAGTGTGGAAGGCGCCACGTTTAATGTGTGTAATCATGTAATCATGTCCAGGACAGCGGGGTGCTCTGCAGGACGTTTATCACTTCACAGAGTAACTGGACCAGAACAGAACCTGGGTCACGTGCGCCGGCAACCTGATTACGGCACGCTAATGTGACGCGGACGTCACCGTTTCTGGTTTTCTTTGAAGGCCTCGGAGGTGGCAACTGCAGTGACACCACAGCCCCCAAATCACTGCGGTCACATCTCTCTTTCTGCACGTGCTTATTAGGGGTTTGGGGCGTCGGCCTCAAACTCCTTATATAGGCGTGACTTCCTCTTGTGCTGAAAAACAACAACCATTCATCAAGCACCACAGCATTGTTCTCCATTTGGACTTGCAGCTACTGTGTCCTGTTTTTATCTGACTGTGTAAAATCAAATTCCAAACAAGAGGCTCTAAAAAGAGGCGTAAAGGTTTAAAGGTCAGGATTCACACAAGGTTTTCAAATCAAAATGATTTGATATGAGCTTTCCACATAGAAATTTCCAGGTAAGAAACCATTTAAGGCCTCCACACCACCTGAGGGTATCCAAGAGCATCAAGCTAGCATGATAAAATGCATACATACATTTAAAATAACATTGGATAAAATCAAACTGAACACCATTACATATAAAAAATAATTCATATATCATTTTATAGTTTTTTTACACAGATAATAAATTGATTTTGTCCTTATGCTGCCACTGCTGGGATACAAGATAAAAAGAACATTCAGTCTGGTACAGTATTATTAATATGTTTTTAGGCTGATTATTTACTTTTGCTTTGATTAATAAGTGATCCCTGCGGTAGATTAGCTACCAATGCTATTAGTGAATCCATCTGTTTTCAAATTCAGACATACTTTATTGGTCCAAAAGGGAAATTAAATTCTGCAACTCATTAATTCTTCAAAAAGTTACTGCAGAAAGTGATGGCTGTTGGAAGGAAAGATCTCTTGTAGCAGTCTGTATTACAGTGAATTTGAAGAAGCCTCTGACTGAAGACACTTTGTTTTCCCAAGACAGTTTCATGACTAGAACATTCTCGGACAGGGAAAAGTGACAAAACGGATCCGCTTTCTAAGAATCCAACACAAACACATTCTAAGTCCTGGAAGACTGTCCGCTCCCTCACATGCTGCTGAGCCTATTATTGTGCAGCAATGACGCCTTAAACGCTGCCGAACCTGCTGACGGCAGGGTCTGCTGCTGCTCTGTAAACACACCTCTGTTGCTGAGGTCAAGGCCACAACTGTATTTACATGTCTGACGGAAACACCCTCCCTAATTACCATGTGTCATATCTCATGCCCGCTCACGCAGGAAGTGTAATCACAGCCAGACTCCTTCACCACGCCAAAGAGGCTCTGCGGTTCGAAGAGTTTCTAAAAGTGTAGCCCGTCTTCTTCCAGGGCCCAGCGTTTGAGAAAGACAATATGTTGGAGGGTAAAAGCTGCTCTGTAATGTCAGGCGAATCACCAGGCTCTCTGGATGTGAGATTTTCCCACAGACAAACCACTGAAACCACAAGTTTACTTGGATTATTATAGTTTTGTACATCTGTAGTTGTTAGGGTGGAATAGTAGTGCTTGTACACTGCAAAAACATAAAATCTTTCCAAGTAATTTTGGTCCAGTTTCTACTGCAAACATCATAATACACTATCAATAAGTCAACCATGATTTTATATGCTTAATTTATCTAACTTTGGTCAAATTTGTCAGATTAACAAGGCTGAAAAAATGGTAAATCAATTACAAAAAACAAAAAAAAAAGTTTTATTTCACATTTTTGACACAAGTAACTTTTACAACCAGACTGTGAACAGTGAGAGGTCAGAAGGAAACAGAAACCTCAGGAAAGTTAGAACACAGTGAACACAGAAGGCTTTTTTCCTGCATGAATGCCTGAAGGAGATAAAGACAGTTGATCTGTACAGTACTCTCATTTACTTCTTGAGATAGACAGAGGTCCACTCAGGTAATTAACCCAAATGTTTTCTTAAAGAGTAATTAATAGTGCAATTTCTCCACCAGTTATAATGTAGATCACGATACTGCTGTGAATTCACCAAAACAGAAGCTGAGAATACCATTTAGAACAACTTAATTCTTCTGTTTCACAGCAAAAACACAGTTTGGCATTTTTAGATAACATTTAAATCCAAATTCAAACACCACAATTTTTAAAATGCAAAAATTTGCTCTTGTAAACATTCAGTTGGAAAAGTACATTACAGGAAGCATCTCCCCATCTTTACATGTGTAAGATTTGAACAAATGAAAAAGAAATCCGATTTTAACCACCCTCTTTGAATTAGTGATTTTTTTTTTTTTCTTTCTTTCTTTTTTTTTTTTTTTACACGTGATCCTCCAAAAAGTTAGTTCTCATAATGCAGAAATCACATGTGTCATTGAAGACGGGGGCCCACCTACGTTAAAGTCAGGATTCTGACTTTAACGTATGTTTGTCAGAAATCAGCAATTAAATTTGAAATTCAGAAGAAAACAAATTGAACTTCAGATGAGAAAAGTTGTAAATCTGAAGAAAAAGTTAGAATTTGGCAATTAAGATTGAAATTTGCAGAAAAAAAAGAGACTAAGAGGAAAAAAGTTGGAATTCAAAGAAAAATTATTGGAATTCTGCGGGGAAAAAAGGTCAGAATTATACAATTACACTTAAAATTTGGAGACATAAAAAATTCAGATGAAAAACATGTTTGGAGGGAAAAACTGAATTGGAAATTGCTGAATTCTGACAAAATTTGAAATTCAGAGGAAACTGTTGGAATTCAGAGAAAAATAATTGGAAATCTCTCAAAGAAAGTCAGAATTTGACAATCGGAAGTTGAAATATGGGAAAAAATTTAATTCAGACATAAAAAGTTGAATTCAGAGAAACAGAATTGGAATTCTGAGGGGAAAAGTCAGAATTTGACCATTAAAGTTGGAATTTGAAAAAAAAAAAAAGAAATTCAGAGAAAAAGTTGGAATTTAGAGGAAAATAAGGGAAAAGCAGAATTGAGGAGTTAAAGATAAAATTCTTAGGAAAAAAGCGTGAATTCTGAGATTAAAGTCGGAATTGTGTGTTGTGGTCCTGTTCCTCTTCCGTAGCTTACGTAAGTACGGTGGTAGAAGAAGAAGTCTTCATTGGTCGTAACGGCTGAAAGGCCAATGGAGGGAAAACAGTCAGCGTAAAGGAGCGGCGCTGCCGCGGCGTCGTCGCCTGTTCGCAGCAGCTTCACAGTTTGTGGTCAGCAGCTCGTCCCGAACTGGAAACGGACCTCCCTTCGTTCACCGAACCTGGCGCTACCGCGCCGTTACCATCCACAGGCCGAGCGCCACGTTAGCTGCTAGCAAGGCGCTGCCCGCTAGCAGCAGGAAGAAACCGATTAGCTCGCGCTTCTGGCGGTCCGTCACCACGGTAACCAGCGTGGCCTCCAGCAGGGCGTTGAGCATCCACTGTCCGTCCAGAGCGAAGCAGGGCACGGAGTTAACGACGGCCAGCGCGCCGGAGAGGGACACCACGTACCTGAGAGGAGGGGAGGCTCAGGAAAACGCCGACAGGAACGGAAAACCACTGAACTGGGATCGTTCCAGTTCAAACTGGTAAACATTTAGATGTTCCAGTCCAAACACAGAAGAACTAGCTAGCATTGAGCTACTTAGATAGCCTGTTGCTAGAATATTCGACTCTAGCAAATAGGACCGAGTCCTTCAAGAATAACGGACAAATATCCAGACAGAATGACGCCAGAAACTAATAAAAACAGACTTTGGTCATGAAATAATAAAATAAAAATCTAGAAAAATTTTAGTTCTAGCAAATATTTGACATTCCAAACTCAGAAATTTTCATGTTCTAGTAAATTTCTGAAATTTTTGGTTGGAAATTTACTCATATTTTTTCATTACACGCCATCATAATAATTAAATAATCCTGTTGCAATGTGAAAGTTTTTAAGACTAATTTGCACTTTTAAAATTAATTTAAGGAAGCAAGGGCTATTTATCCAAATATTAGTGTAGTTTAATATAAAAGGTTTAGAGGCTTCATCTTAACCAAGAAAGCTGCACTTAAAGGCTTCAGTGTTTCATTCAACAAACTTCTTTTAGAGGCAAAAGCTGCAAAACACATTTTTCTAACTTGAGCTTAGATCTGAAGCGACTTCACATTCAGTCTAAAACACAATGTTCCAGTCAGCAGCAGATTATAAAAAAGTCTCTAAATTGGTGTTAAACCTGCTGATCAGGGGGAATCTAAAGCCTTTCATGTCTGAAAAGCTCTTAATCTTTAAACTGCAACAAAGAGATGCTTAGATTACATAATCTTGCCACTTTATGTTGGTAGTAAATAAAAAGGATACTTTAGGAAGGTCTCCATGAAGACGGGCAGGTCCAGATGGAGAAACCCGAAGCGGGGCACGAAGTTGGTCAGACTCACTGGAGGAGACAAAACAGGAAGTAGAAACAACACCTACAGCGTCCAGCCGGCAGCAATTACCCGGATTATGATGTTTACACACCTGAGAGTCTTAAAAATTACACACTTGACAGAGGAAATATTCAACTTTAACATTTAAATTATTACCAAGCTCTGGCTGTTATAGATAACTACTTACATTTACTTGAGTGACTGTTTTGAAAACTAAAAAAATAAAACCACACTTCTAGGAATATTTTTTCTCCACTGCACTTAGTGTAATTTTATTATAAAGTGTTTCTAATCTTGAGAAAAATTTCTGGATTTTCTACCAAACTATGGAAAACAAATATCTTAACCAAAAATTCACATAGACCTGCAGTTTATGTATCATAAGTTTTTTATTCAAAGAAATTGATCTGGATTTTTTTTCTGACCTGATTGTTATTTTTTTGTTACTTATGAATTATTGTCATTTTTGTCATAAAAAAAGAACATTTTCACTTTACAATTACAACATCTGATGTTGTAATTTTTAAACATTAAGAAGCTGATAATTTGATCAGTTAATCAGTATACTTTTCACTAAACATTTCTACTTTCACTTGAGTATTTATGCTTATGGGTTCCGCCTCTGCAGGCGGCTGAATGTACCGGCGTACTGCAGGTGCGGCGGGAAGCCCACGAACAGCATGTGTGGGCTCGGTGGGTGAGCCACGCGGATGAAGCGGGTCTGGTTCTCGAGAGACGGAGTGACGCAAACGCTGGCCGAGTTCTCGCCGCAGTCGTTGTCGGAGCGACACGTCGCCGTTCCCGTCACCATCTTCCTTACTGGCATGCAAGCGAACTGCGGGAGGCAAGATGCGTCATTTCCTGGTTCTCTCCGCTTGTTTGGTTAATCTTATCAGCGGCAAATTGGTACAAAATGTTTTCTCTGTTTCTCTTAGCAGTTTCAGCACAAAATGTTCAAATATTTAGGTGTTTTTGACTCCAGATGCTTTGGATGTTTCGTCATCATTGACGTTTTTGGTCATTTTCTGACATCAGCAGATCTAAAAGGAAGGTTTTCATTCAAGTAGCAACTTTATGTATGAAGGAGGATCAGGGAAAATAAAAATTATAAATTCTGACTTTATTTTAAGAATTACAAGAAAAAAGTTAATAAAAAAAAAAGAGCTGCACAGTGGCGCAGTGGGTAGCGCTGTTGCCTTGCAGCAAGAAGGTCCTGGGTTCGATTCCCGGCCCGGGGTCTTTCTGCACGGAGTTTGCATGTTCTCCCTGTGCATGCGTGGGTTCTCTCCGGGTTCTCCGGCTTCCTCCCACAGTCCAAAAACATGACTGTCAGGTTAATTGGCCTTCCCAAATTCTCCCTAGGTGTGAGTGTGTGTGTGCGTGGTTGTTTGTCCTGTTTGTCTCTCTGTGTTGCCCTGCGACAGACTGGCGACCTGTCCAGGGTGAACCCCGGCTCTCGCCCGGAACGCAGCTGGAGATAGGCACCAGCAACTCCCGACCCCGTTAGGGAGAAGGGTGACGGAAGATGGATGGATGGATGGATAGAAAAAAAAGTCAGTTGTCAGGAAAAACATACAAAATTATAAGGAAAAAAGTCAAAATGATAAGAAAAATGAAAAAGTTAGATTCAAAAGTCAGAATTATAAGAAAAGCCCTAATTAAGTCATAAATATAAGAAGAAAGTCAAAATTACAGGTTAAAAAAAATGTTGAACTACAAAGGAAAAAAAAAAAAAAAAAAAGAATAAAAAACCTCAAAATTACAGGAAAAAGTCAAAATCCTGAGAAAAAATGACAACTTTTCTTTTTTGTCCCCAACATTCTCCCGTAGATAATCTCATTCAACCCGAAAAAACTAAATGGTTCTGCTGAAATCCCAGGTGAAAACAACTAATAGCCCAGAAACGTACTAAAATCTCTTCAACAAAATTTTCCACATTTTGTCTTTTTACAACAATAGACTTTAACATAAATCAATTGGATGTAAACCAACGCAACACAAGTCTATTGGATTGTATTGATTTATCACATTTGCTGTGTATAAATATCCATCCATCCATCCATCCATCCATTTTCCGTCACCCTTCTCCCTAACGGGGTCGGGAGTTGCTGGTGCCTATCTCCAGCTGCGTTCCGGGCGAGAGGCGGGGTCACCCTGGACAGGTCGCCAGTCTGTCGCAGGGCAACACAGAGAGACAAACAGGACAAACAACCAGGCACACACACACTCACACCTAGGGAGAATTTGGGAAGACCAATTAACCTGACAGTCATGTTTTTGGACTGTGGGAGGAAGCCGGAGAACCCGGAGAGAACCCACGCATGCACAGGGAGAACATGCAAACTCCGTGTAGAAAGACCCCGGGCCGGGAATCGAACCCAGGACCTTCTTGCTGCAAGGCAACAGCGCTACCTACTGCGCCACTGTGCAGCCGTGTATAAATATATTTTTATAAATATATAAAAATGTATTTTTTTCACTCTTGGTGCATAATGTTGAACTTGAAGCCTGACATTGACAATATGGTGACAAGAAAACATTTCACACAGTGATGAGTCATCAAGTTTTGCTTTGATGTCCAAGAAAAACTTGGACATCAAAGTATGAAGAACAGAAACTTCTGCTGCAGATGTTCGGTTTTGATGAAGGAAAAACTTTGACTAAACCCACTTTATTTACACAGCAGAGGAAAATGAGACCATTTTATCCCAGACAGAGAACTGGATTAAGGAAGCAATCTAGATGTTGCAGCTCACATGAGGAATTAGTCAGAAAAGGCTGACTTTGCATCAATATGTGTGTGTGTTTGTGTGTGCGCGCGCACGTCACCTCTCTCTCCCTGCTGTTCCTGCCTTGTGGTTTGATGTAGGAGAAGCAGAGGTCTGTCAGGCTGTTGTTACTGCAGCAGTCCATCGTCCCATCCAGACGCTTGAAAGCTACCACAGAAGAAGAAGAAACTTTTTGTTGACAAGTCTTCTGGTTTGGAAGCTGCTTTGATATCTCGTCATTTTAAAACAACGTTTTAAACAATGCAATGATTATACTTTTAACTTTCAGGACTGACATGGTCGATTGGATGGGAGGATGGTTGAGTGGTTGGATGGACGGTTGGTTGGTTGGTTGGTTGGTTGGTTGGTTGGTTGGTTGGTTGGTTGGTTGGTTGGTTGGTTGGATGGATGGATGGATGGATGGATGGATGGACAGATGGGACAATTGGTTGGATGGATGGTCGGAGATGGCTGATTGGTTTTATATTTGGTTTCACAGACGGATGGATAGTTGGTTGGATGACAGATGGATGGTTGATTGGGTAGATGGATAGAAGGATGGATGGTTTGTTGAATGGATGCATGGTTGGTTGGTTGGACATTTGGATGGATGGGTGGTTGGATGACGGTTGTCCATTCAGTCTGTTCTGAATGGAGAAGTAACTCTCCAAATCGTACATTCTCTTCTTCTACCAAAAACCTTTTATTATATCAGGAGAAGAAGAACTAGAATGCTGACTGAATGGTGAAAGACTCCCAATAAAACCCAGAGAAGCTAACAGTTATAGCGATGCGTTCAAGGACATCCTGTTGTATTTCTGCAGCAACGATGGAGTCACTCACGTCTGCCGTGAGCCCAGCTGGGCTGCAGGCCAGCCGCCGGGACGCAGTACCCGGTCTGCGGGCCACGGGACAGCTGGGACAGGCAGCCTGCCCAGTCCTCCACCCCCCGGACGGGACAGTCCTCCAGCCGCGTCACCAGATCCCCGACCGACAGACCCCGAGGCCCTTCTGCCGCAGAACCCTAGGGGAACAAAACACAGCACAAAATATGATGTCCGTGCTGGACTCTGTCCATAAACAGCAAAAACAAGCAACATTTCAAATCAGCGCTACAGATTCAAGGGCTTCCTGACTTCCTGCCAGAACAAGAAAAACAAACAGCATCAGCTAACATCTGGAGAAGGAAGTTGGTCTTTTTTTTTTTTAAATCTGTTTATATAACGAGGAAAAACACATCTAAACAAAAGGCAGAAGGAAGCGGAATATGAAACCTCATGTTTATCGTGACATTTAAATATTAACAGAATCAAAATGTATTGACTAAATACTTTTAAGCACTTTATTTATCCTGAAAGGAGACGAAATGTGAAGAGACTTTGTGGGGGAAACGGCTCTCCAGTACGAGTCAGTCGGACTGATTGCAGGACTCACCGGCACGACCTCAGTAACCATAGCGCCGACACCAGTGGCATAGACAGGAAACAGGAGGACCGGCAGCAGGAAGAGGAGAGCCAGCGCCGCCACGCACAAAACAAAGTTATGCCAAACTCCTGGAGAAAGAATATGGTGGAAGTTCTTGGATTTGATGCGTTAAATATTTTTCAGCATTTGCTCCTCTTAATTGATTATCGGAGTAGGTAAATGGAAAATTGTCTATTTAGGTTTTGTTTCATTAAAAGTCACCAAATAGCATATTTTTTTTATTTTATTTGTTTAAATAAAATCAAATTTTTTACACTGATTTATATATTTACAGAAATATAAAGACAAACCCTCTAAAATTTTCATTTGGTTAAATGAGAAATTAAAAAACAGCTTAAAAAAAGCTTCATAATGAATCTAAAGAGTTAAATCACGACTCTCCAAAGCTCTCAGTTCAAGTTCAATGCATGAACTGAGGCGACTTTAAGCTGAATCCTCTGCTGTAACTCTCTCCTGTATGTTGTGACTGAAGAGAAACCGCTGCTCGCTATAAATAGCCGTCTATACCATCTTAATTATGCAAGAACCTTTGAAACCACAGGAGAAAACTTCTCACGGTCTGATGAGTTCAGGCTCAACCTCTACAGACATATTTAAAGAAAAGGAAATTTTTCTCATACCAGAAAAAAATATGAGCTACAATCAAGTTCTTCATCATCACTTGTGTGTGTGTGTGCGTGTGTATGTGTGTGTGTACAGTCTGATGCAACACAGAGTAAACAAGCTGTTAACGTTTGTCAACTGGAGTAAATAATGTATCTGATGTAAAGGTCGATCTCACATGGCGAAACAAACAAACGCAGTGCGTCGTTATGTCACCGCTCCCCTGATGGGAACAGCATCCGCCTCGCATCACACACCGCACGCCTCGCTCTGCTCTCTTATTTTCTCCTCAGAAAACCAACTTGTTGGTCAGACGGCGATAAATGGTCAGAGCTGCTCTTTACTGCCCTCTGGTGGCCTTTCACAATAACAAATCTTAATGGATGATAAATTGTCCCCAAAGTTATTGCAATAAATAATAATATTGTTGTTTTGAGACCATTTTCAAGTGATCTAATGTTAATAATACAAGGATACATTCTAAAACATCAATAACTGGAACTGGAAGACATTTAAAAAATCTAAAATAAATAAAGAAAACAGAAACAAAAAGTATAATTAATCTATCATGTGATTAATTGATTTGTTGATTATTAAACATGTCAACTCTTATTACATATCTTTTGTTCTATATTTTCTTATTCATTCATCCAGGCTCAATCATTGGATGAAGATCCACGAACATCAGTTTTCCAGTTTGCTCACTTAATACTGCTGGGCTTTGACTAAGCCATTTAATTCGTCCCAGTTTTCAAATTCTTTGAAAAATGTAATTTTCCTCCCCAATTATGAGCTCCTTTGTGTTGCGCCATCATATAAAATCCCTCTGAAGTACATACAAGTTTGTGGATCAAATATGGCAAAACAATAAAGATTTAATCTTAAGAGGTTTATAGGTTTTAATTTTTAGTGTAATAGTAATTTTTATAATTAACAGATGCGGCTCTTCTGCTAAAATCTGGTAAAATATTTGGATTAATTTACAGATTAGACACGCTTTTAGCTGCAGTCTCGCCTGTTTTATCTGACAGAAATCACATTCATGCATGACTAACAGCTTTTCTCCGCCAATCAATTTATCAAGCTGCTATTAAATTAATTGAAACTGAAAATATTTTATGTGATGCAGCTGTCTGTCGCTCTGTAATAATCTGGTTGACCTTCGGAGTCAAAACAAAGTGATTCTAATAACTGTGATTAATAGATGTGATTACATTAGCTGGCAAACAAGAATAGGGCTGCAGTAAAGGGTTGTGACCAGAGGGGGCGCTTCTAGAAAATTAATGAGATGAGGGAAGGAGAGAGTGAGAGTGTTAAAATAAAATTTATATTTAATAAATAAAATTAAAAGAAAGTAAATATGTTTAAATTTTCTTAAATTAAGCATTTTTATTTAAAAATGCAACTAAAAGTAAAAAAATATACATAAAATTAAAAAATAAGATACTTTAAAAATAAATTAATTGTATTAATTTTACTTTAGGCCAAAAATAAATTAAAAAAATTTTTTTATAAATTGGAGAAATATTTATTTTTACTTTAAAAAGGTAATTATATACATTTGAATTAACCACATAAAAATGTATTTAAATTATCGAATATAGCAAGTATTTCATCAAAAATACTTTTACATTCATTTAAACTAGGTTAATTTTGTTGTATTAACAAAAAGTTTGACTGTTAACTTAAAATTATCAGTGACATTAAATAGGAAAACTAAAAATGGAAGATAAAATACTTCTTAATTTTGTTATATTTGGTTATAAAAAATAAAAAAAAATAGATGATTGAATATTCAGCGTAAAAGTTTTAAATCCGACCTGCACAGAATATTCTGAGCTGCTGAGCAGGAGAGATGAGGTTGAGGTGAGTGGTGAAGAGATCCACAAACGCCCCAGGATAAACGACGAAGACGAACATGCCGAAGCCGTTCACTCTCACAGACTCCCTGCAGGACGAAACATTAAAACACGTCTGAGGATACACAATCACAGCATTAATTAAAAAAACAATGAAAGAACCTTCACTGTGTACAAAATATAAAGAACTAGATAGTTAAAATGTTTAAAGAGGAACAGATTTGAACATATCCAGTGTCCTGAATCTTCTCTAGTCTCAGTTTCTCATTGTACATTTTGATGCTTTGCAATGTTAAAGCGTCACTTTGCGATGACACATTTTGCTGGATGATAAATTTGCCCAGAAGTTATCACAAAAAACGATTATATTGTTGGTTTGAGACCATTTTCAAGTAATATAATGGTAATGACAAAATTCTAGAAAGATCAATAAAATTATAATGTACAAACATGTCTTACGAACATTTAACATTAGAAATGGAAGACATTTTAAATATCCAAAATAAATAAAATAATAAACAGAAACAACAAATAGAATTAAAGCCGCAGGCGGCGTCATGCGGCCCTTGCAGCTAAGCGCCGCTCCGGCCTATTGGCCACCGCGGGGGTACGAGCAACCGCCGCCCGCCAGCCACCACAGAAGCTCTCACGCAGTTTCCAGCACCTTCGCCTGCACGGCATCGCGGAAGCTGTTGCGCAGATTCCGCGCTCATCCACCTGGCATATATATATATATATATATATGTTATATACATATTCATGTATATAACATATATATCATATACATATATATATATATATATATATATATATATCACACGTGTGTGTCTATATATATATATATATATATATATATATATATATATATATATATATATATACACATATATATATTAATATGTTATATATTTATATATTCATTCTTAATATGAATATATTAATATGAATGTTAATATTTTCATATTAATATTGCTATTATTATTACTAATAATAATACTAAATATAAACAAGTTAAAAAAATGTTTCCATCATCCATCTATCATCTAATGTGCATAAAGTCTTTTTGTACTGTGGGAGGAAGCCGGAACACCCGGAGAGAACCCACTCATGCACATGGAGAACATGTGGGTTTGAACCCAGGCTGGGATTCAAACCCACGACTTTATTGCTGCAAGGCAACAGTGCTACCAACTGTGCAGCCCTGATCTTTTATTTTTGCTATTTTATTCATGAAATTTGTTTTTTAAGAAGAATTTAGAGACCAGTTGACCAACGTACACAGGCACCGAGATGGGGGGGGCAACAAGTATGCCCATTCTTGCCCAGTGCCTCTCACCGTGGGCAACTCCATAGCTGAAGTAACTCCAGCCCCTCTCAAGGAGACTGGTTCCAGAACCATCTTAGTTTTACAACTCAAGAGTAACTCAGCTTAAAGAGAATTATGACCATCTGTTAAAACATGTTTAAGGTTAAAGAAAGATTTGCTATGTCTCACTTTAATAAACTTTAATAAATTAACCTTTAAAACTACTTGCGTAAAAATGCTACGAGCCTCTCAAAACTTTCATCATCTGGGACAATCTTCCAAGTCTGCCTTTGTCGGCGGAGGAGTTTCACATTTAATTCTCCCATATTTAGAGCGAGTCAAGCGCTCGTACCGTCTGAGGGCAGCGTCCAGCTCGGCATTAATTTGACATTCCTTTTTCTTTAAATCAGTTGAGTCTTCTTCCCCAGCCGGGGAAGTCTGCTTCACTGCCCAAGAAGGGCTGAAAAGGTAAGCTTCAATTTCATCATATTCTTCCATGGACTCGTCCTTATAACTCGTAATATCAAATTCGATATCAGGAAGGAGTTTGTTAAATAATTTTCTGACTCCCGTGGTCACCAAATATCCGGTTCCAAACGACAAGGGAAAAAACATAGTTATTAAAACCTCCTCCATTTGAAAAACGCTAGTAAAACACAGGGCTGATCGTCAAAGGGCTGCTTGTCGACTACCTGATGTTTTGAGATGGAAGCATTTATAACCTCAGATGTTCTTTGATCGATGACATGGATCTGTGTCATAGACAGTGAGGTCACAGCTACAATGAGCTCACTGTAGATCTGGGGTGATGTCCTGCTTCTGATCATTGCTATGGAAACGGTCAAATCAGTTCTGCGTGACTAACTATTAATCCTATGCAACTGCATCACCTAATCATTTGAGGCAAATAGTTAAACATGACGGACATTTGAAATATCTATTTCAGGGGGCTAGGGATTAAAACACAGATTTTAATAGTTAAATATTAAGTTTAGATTCACAATGGTATATTAAAACCATTAATTTATGTAGCCTTTTCTTTCTATAATTTTATCAGGTTTAAAATTTTTACAGCTTTAAAATTACATTTTACTTTACATTTCACTGTAAATTTGCCAAAAATTGCTCTTAAAAAATGTCCCTCTTTGTGCCCCCCTCCCCCAGTAATGAAATGGGATTTTCTCCCATTTCATGACTGGATGCACTTAGTCCACTTTGCTACGTTTTTATTATCTTCGGTATCTTCAGATCATATTTTAATAAAACAGTAGCCTTGCACCATCTGTTTTGTTCAAAATAATGTACAGATGTTTTTTTTTAAAAAAGAATATAAAACAAGTAGAGACACACACAACCAATTATCAAACTAACAAGATAGGCAACCTAAAGAACATTCCTAAACAAACAAAAACAACATCAAAAAAAGAAGAAATAGATAATTCTATCAACTACAGGGGATTTCTAAGCCAGAACAAATCAAATGCGTACCAGATGATAAGAATGCATAAAAAAATATTGAATGGATGGATTTCTTTAGTAAGTAATGACACAGATGTCCACTTAATGGCAGCACTACATAAATAGTAAAGACAAAGAAAAAAGCTGGTGGATTTAACTCTGAAGGAAAATGAAAGTGAAAAACCTTTTCAGATGGAGTTGAAATAATGGCCATTGGGACATTAGCATTTTTTAATTCTTCAACCTCCTTACTGCAGGCATTCAGAGGGTTTGCAACAAGCCAAGGCTTTATTATAAAGAATCTGAACATATCTTCAAAGTAGGTTCTCATACTTGGATTTATGACTACCAACTGTCGAGTTGCACAAATATTCAATGAGCACACAACCATTTTCATTTCAGGATTTGATAAACTGCCTATATTGGAGGTCAATGCCAGACTTGTTGTTTTGCACAGATGTTATTCCTGACATCAGTAACAGCTCCAATTTTATAAAGCAGTCAACAGAAACGTTTTTCATCCGTCAATTATCTTCCTTATTGTGTTCATCCCACACCCATCGTCTGTTTTTTAACGGTAAAACAGAAGATCGAAAAGTGGTAAAGCGCTTGGCATTGATCTGGGTCCAAATGCCACACACCCACAAAGTAACCCGTCTCCTCAAACCGCCCGACGACAGAACACATTCAGCCTACTCGTATATATTTCCCATCAGACATCTTGACCGACAGGTTTAGGATGTTTTCACACCTAATAGTCCACTGCACTGGGTCAAACAATCCAAAACCTTTGAGCAACCTGCGCCCCTCTCACCCCACTCACCCGTGGGGCCGCTGCACCAAGAACTGCTGAAGGAAATGGAACAAAAACCTCTGAAGAAGACACAAAATAAAAATTAAAGCCGCAAGCGGTGGAAAACTGTGGAGTTGAGAGCCAAACGAATGGCAATGGCGTTACAGGTCACTTCGCCACGCCCACCTGCTCCTTCGAAGCTGGTCGGGGTTGGAATCCTCAACACACCAACATCTCTTCTGTGTCTGGGTACAGTTTCATGTTGATGAGGTCAAAGGGGTCAGATACCGACTGTTCACAGTAAACATTACACTTCCTGTTCTCAGGGGGCGTGGCCTAAGTGATGTCATCATTCGACCATAGGGTATTGTAGGAGACCCGATGATGATCAATCACAGTAACTTTGGTGCCTCTGTGAGTTTTTGTGTAGGAGATACAACAGTTTATTTTTTTATGGCGAGTAGGTGAACTTTGACCCCTGGTAGCCCCCCTTCAGCATGCTCAAACACTCACCATTTTGATAACTTTAGATGGGACATGCCTTATGAACAGACTGACTGAGTTTGAAGCCGATCAATCGAAATCCCTAGGAGGAGTTCGATCAAATACGAAGGCTGAAAACGGCAAAAATGGGGTCAAAATCGGAACTTCAATCCAAAATGGCCGACTTCCTGTGATACTTGCACTATGACATTAATTGTAAATTTTGAGCATCTTGGGGAGCTCTCCAAGTGCACCAAATTTCATGTCTCTACAATAAAGTAAGTGAATAGGAAAGGGTCCTTTGAAAATTGCTAGGTGGCGCCGTTGTTTGCATGACTTTAAAATAGGAAATTTTGAAACTCCCTTAACGTGTCCGCCAAGTTTGGTGAGTTTTTGAATATGATAAAGCCCCCCAAAAGGCCCCTCTTTAGGGGGGCAGAATAATAACAAGAAACAGTACAAAAACAATAGGCCTTCGCAGTGCTAAGCTGCTCCAGCCTAATTAAAACTGAAGGTAGAAAGAGAGAAAACAGAAGAGCTATAAATGACTTATAGTGTCTAAATTTAGCATTTAGAAACATTTTAACCATTTTCAGACCTTAAATAAGAAAAATAGACAGCTTAACTAAACAAACTAAAAATAGAATTATACATTTAAAAATGTAAACACTGAAAGAAATTTCCTTGCAAGGCTCCAATAAAAATAAATAAAATATATAAAAATGAACAAAATAAAGGTGTAAAAGAAAGGGAGTGAGAATCAAAACATTTTAAGTACATTTATGAGAAACATCAAGTTTCAACAGACAGCAGCACGCTGCTTCCTCCTCGTTACCGTGGTAACGCTGCGGGTGTTCCCTACCTCAGCGCGGCCACAGCGTGACCCAGCTCATGGATGACGCCGCTGAGCAGCAGAGCGATGAAGAAGTAGGCCAGCTGACTGGTGGGCAGGTTTACACCCGGTACCTGAAAACAAAGTCACAGAAAATCAGGAGACCCTCTGGAGAACCAGCAGCGTCATCTGCAAATAAAAGTTATTTAAATATTTTCCTTGTTTTCTGCCCACCTATTTGCAGAGGCTGTAAAGTACACTCCGCCATGACGGACATTAAAACAACCAATGCGCTCCTTTAAAGCTTGTCTAAAAACAGGCAACCGGTAGCCGAAAATCACTTCTATTCAGTTGATTTCATTTTAAAAATGGTAATAGGACGCTGCGCGGTCGGCTGCATGTTTCTTCAAAAAACTTAATCAAGTAATTGTAACTAGTTACTACCCAACTCTGCATATTTCCTGTTGAAGGAGTTTTATTGTGAGCTCTGCTTTCTATTATCCTGCTGCCTGAGCCAAGCGTTTCCTCCAAGATGGATTCTCTCTTATTAAGATTCTGCTAATGGCTTCCCATGAATCAGAGCCACAGGTCTGAAGGGAGCTGCTGCTCATATTAGCAAATGCCTATTAGACATCATGGATGATTAAAACAGAAAAAAGGAGAGAGGAGCAGGAAATGAGTTCTTAGTAGCCAACAACACACAGTTCAGAATTCCTACACATTCATGTTTTCAGGAGATTTTTAAACTATAAATACAAAAGTTTAATTTGAATGAATGAAAATTAGTTCAATAGAGGCCAGAAATGAAATATAAAATCAGTTAAAACCAGACAGGAAGAGAGAAGAACAGAAGATTGTTTGGACGGATGAATGGATGGACGACGGATGGACCAATAGAGAGATAGATGGATGGACATACAAACAGATGGATGGACGAATAGACAGAAGATTGAATGGATGGATGGATGGATGGATGGATGGATGGATGGATGGATGGATGGATGGATGGATGGATGAGTAGGTGGGTGTGTAAGTGGGTGGATGGATGGATGGATGGATTAATGGACTGGACGTATCAATAGATGATAGATGACTGAATGAATAGATTGGTGAAAGGACAAACAGAATCCTGATAGACTTAAACTAAGTGAATACATTAGCATCTTACTGACAATTAGACAATTAGCCCAAACATATCGTACTGTAGTTCTGTCCAGTATTCGTACATGCCTTGCTCAATGTGGATGGAATTTAACTACCGACTCATAAACAGACGTACCACCACCTGCAGAGTCTGCTGCCCACCAATCCGTGGGTTGTCTGTGGTCATCTGGGCATAGGTCTGCTGCAGCGTCTTCACCAGCAGCACCACCGATCCCAACATGGCCGCCACACCAAACACGAGACCACTGCTGAACCTGACACAAACACACCAGTTAGTTCAAAGGTCAATCAGCCAACATTTAGGAACTCAGTGACAAGGGTTAACTTTTTAACTTTTGTTAATTTAAGTAATCAAGTGTGTATCCACACCAAAGGTAGAGGGCTTGGGGGTTGATGCGGGCACAGTAAGCAAACAGCCGGTTAAACATGGTGGTCTGCCATCTCACATGAAAAGGAGACAACATCAACCCTCGGCTGGCCAGCCACGACTCGTAGTTGATCCGGTGCAAGGCAGATGACTGCAGGAAAGGAGGAAACACGTTTTTAAAACGGATGGTTAAGTACACCAACTCAAAACATTAGACTTTCACAATAACACTTGTATATATGCACAATCAGGTTAGAACCAGCGCCTCATCTGGAGCCTCTGCTATTGTGCTGAGGTTTTAAATTTTACCCAATGCCAACATTTGACGTATGAAATGCGCCACTTCGATGCTATGTAGCTTTCCGGAAATACTTGCTCTATAAACAGTTATGCAAAGAGAGAAGTAAAGAGAAGAGCATGATGGCTGTTAATGTTAATTCAATTTCTGGAAATGTGCCCAACACATTCCCAAATTGCTATTACTAAAACTAAGCAAAGAGTCGACGTCAGCGTTCACAACTTCTCATTCTGTTCGCTGATTGGCTCAGTTGAAATTCAGTCAAATCCAAGTGAATGGGAGAAACCCCAGACTGAAATGTGAAGCAGATTTAAATCGAGGCGAATAGTGTTAGTAAACAACGGCTAGGCTAATGTATGTAAGTAAGTCATGTTCGCACTAACATTAGCCAGCATTAGCCATCCCACACAAATGTGTTACATTTGTGAATATACATTAAGGTTTTACAAACCCTAAGTGGTATGTACATTAACTGTTGGATATTGCAATACAATTTAGGATTGACCTAAATATGTTTAATTTTTAACGGAGGTAGAACAGTAGTAGTTTAGACTGAAATAGCCCTTTTCTACGGATGCTAACCGCTAACCGAGGCCGTCAAACACGACCGAGCCTCGTTTTTCACCCCCCAAAATCTGTAACATTCATTTCCTGAGAGCCAGTTCAATTAAACACAAATAAGGTTAAAGTCTTACCCTGAGAAGCGTGTCGGCCAGGTAGACAGCACACCAGCCTGCCATCACGAACACCAGCAGGGACACCGGGATCATGGTGCGGCTGTCAAAGGACTCTCCGCGGAATGGAACAACCGAACTGCGGCCTCTCCATGTCTCCGTTTGCGCACCGCAGGGTCGCGATTAGGCGGCTCGAAAAGCCGGTGGGTTTCTGCAAAACGTCCAAACAGGCGATAGTGGGTTTGTTTACAGCGGAAATGAGACACAAGTCACCGGGTGGTTGCTCTTCTTCTGCTTCGTTTGTGGTAGTCTCAGAGCGCACTACTGCCACCTAGCGCTGGATATGTTTCCTGAAGATTTTAGATTGAAATGGAAAAAGTGTTGGGTTTTAACTGAAAAAAGTTTGATAAAAACGTTTTAAAATGACAAAAAGGAAATTTTATTTTTAAAAATCCATCTGAATATTTTAATGTTAGTTCACACTACATTTTCATAAAATGAAGTGACTTTATGGGTCAGAGAAAATGTAGAAATTTCAGTGTTTTTGCTCTTTAAGCTTGTCAACATGTCACATTTGAATAAGCGATTTCTATGTATTTTAGCTCAGAGGGGAAGTTTTGGGGAAGATAAAAACAGGGTTAGGATAGAAAACAATACTCTAAGATTCTTAAACATGTTTAATTGAAAAGTGCAAATGCTGGAAACACTCAATTATTTTTGTTTTAATGACTTAATTCTACATTCTGTTTTTGACTCAGGAGGACTGAATACAAATGTGAACCACATGTTCTGGATGTGTATTTGTCAAAAGTGAATTGCTTTTCTCCATTTTTATCATAAGCAATTATGCGTCACTGTGAAATTCAATAAAATACATAAAATTATGTGGCTGTAATGAGACAAAATGGGAAACGGTTCAAGGAGTGTGGATACTTGTGCATGGACACTTCGTTGTGCATGGTGTCAAATGCTAAAAATAAATAAACTTAGACCAGAGTATTCAACAGAGCAGTGGACATGGTGATGATGTAAGTCGGTCGCTATAAGGAAACTAGCTCAGACTCTGACTCATTAAGCCAGTGAAACATTAAACTGCTAGTGGATAAATGCCTGTTGGTTTAGTCACTTCATATCTTCACAGCCAAATACTCAGAGCTTGCAGTACGTATCCTCATTTGGAGACTTTCAAACTCATAAATGCATTTACAGCTTATTATAATTGACGTAAGCCTCTCTTAGCACATTATCATTAGCATTCACTAGCTAGCTTTTAATTTTCTTCTGTTACCATCATTCGCAGGCTGATCTCAAATGCTCTGATTTTACAGCAACTTCCCATAAGTTTGAAAAGTTAAGCAATTACACTTTTGTAGGTGGCTACGCTAATATAAGCTAGCAACTAGCTATTTCTCTGATTTTACAGCTACTTCATATTAGCTTGAAAAATTAAGCGACTGCAGCCTTGCAGGTGTTGAGCTAGCATAAACAAGCAAATAACTAGATTATGGATTTCTATAGAAACTTCCCATTAGCTTGAAAAATTTAGCAATTACACTTTTGGCTAAGCTGATCTAAGATAGCAACTAAACTAGCTAGATCCCTGATTTTACAATGGACAATAAACCAGGCTGTCTCCTCTTCTCGCTACAGATGCTAAACTAATCTGAACTAGCAATTAGCCACTAGCACTAAAATTGCACTAAAATTACAGTAACAATGCCCTGTATTTCTATCACCAGCTCTATTAAAGATGAGTAAAGGATTTAAACTAAGCCAATAATATTATTGGTATAATATTGTAAAATTTAGAAATATATAAGGTAACACCTTTAATATGATTTACGGAAACATTTTAACAGATTAACATCAGTTTAACAGAAAATGGTTGGAAAGCCATTTTTAGAGCTTTGGGACTCAGTCATTTTGCGCCAAAAATTATTTTATTTTATGATTTGTTCATGTACTTTACCTAACTTAACTTTAAATCAATAACTCCTGAATACTGATGAAAAAGTACTGTTTATGCTGAGAGATTATTTCACTTATAATATGGTAAAATGTTTTGTTATAAGAGAAATAATTTGCCGGTAATTATTCACTTTAAAGTTTAAACAAGCTTCTATATTGCTGAAAAGTTAATCGTAAGTTAAGTTTAGTCTTATTTCTAGTGTGCTAAGATAAATTCACTAGAAACTAGACCAAAAATGCATGATAAGACTTTGTGTTTTTGCAGTGAAGGTTGCGAATAAATGCAGAGGGCTGCAGTAGCTGCTCCTTAACTGCAGTTTAACTATCTGCGGTGAGGATGTTTATCTCTGAAACGCCAGACTCCTTGCCAACAGGTGAGGACAGCATGTGGGCTGTATTTGCATATGTTGGAATAAATAACCGGGCTCCAGTTTAGGGTTTCTCATTTCACTACCAGGACACACAGCAGCTCCATCTGTCCGGCAGAACCGACCCAGAAGGACCCTGGAGGTTTGTTGTGATGAATGTGGGTCAGTTTTGACAAAGGTAAGTGAAATAGGCTCATCATCGACTCACACTGAGAGGGAGGGCTGAAGGCTCATTTAAGTTGTGTGATGCTGGGTCGGTTTCCACACTTGGAGGAGTCCCGTGTCTACCGGAGCCAATCAGGACGAGCTGAAACGGGTCAGGTAGCTGGAGAGGAGCTCAGAGAGAGCGCGAGGCCGGCCAGAGCAGCTACGCACAACAGGAGGTAAGACAACACACACACGACCACACACACTTTGAACTCTGCCGGATCCCTCCAGCTGCTGCACATCAACGTAAACTTTACGTTGAAAAGCATCGAGCGGCTCCATCTCGCCCCTCCTGGGCATCACAGCAGAATTAGGCCACTGCCTTTTCAGCCACTGAGATTAAAGAGGGGATTTATACGCATGTTACCTTTTTATACTTTGTTTTTTTTCACGTTTATTCTTTAAAAAGTTTGTTTTTGATTTAAATTTGACAATTATTTATGAAATCACCCTAGTTAAATATTCTAAATATGGTGAAAATTACAAATAAACAAATGAGTTCAAACTATGTGTAAGGAAATTAAATCTTTATTTATGTTTGTTATTTAATAATAATAATCGAATAAGTAAAATGTCAGAGATAAAATTGAAATAAGAAAAAAAAAAGTATTCTTAGTGTTTTTTCCGACATTTTATATATATTTCTTATATCTAGAAATAAATACTTAAAATATATATGAATATTTTGCCAATTAATAATTAATTCATGGTGAAGAAGGAATACAGAATATGAAACAACTGGATCCATCAACATTCAGATATATTACATAGTAACACTTCTAATTTTTACTCATGTCACAATTTCTATTCTTTTCAAATTAAATCTATTCAATTAATTTATATTCACATCAATCTAAAAACCACTGAAGTAGTTTTAAAACAGAGTTTTTTAGTTGTTATGATCCGTTTCATGGGAGAAGTGAGTGAGTGGATAGAAAGCAGGTCCCTTCTGTGTATCACTCATCTATTTATAGAGAGAACAAATCCTAGATATGAGAGGAATCCTTCAGCCACAAATGAGGCAGCGGCAGAGAGGAGAGGCTAAAGAGAAACACGTAGAGGCGTCAAGTCAAAGGAACCACATTTAGGACTCAGTATTAAACTGCTGTTCCTTCATCCGGTGGTGAGTTGAAGCTACTTCATGTTTGACATCGACTCCAGCCAGAGTGAACTTAATAAAGAAATCTTTATTTCGCTCTGACCTGATCTTAGTGTGCAATAAATTCAAATTAAATTTTTTTAATTTGATGTTTTGTAAGCTAGCTGTGCAGCTGCTCATCCAGCAGGTCGTTACTAGGCAACTAGAGCGAGTTAGTTGGTTGATTCCACAAACATTTCTTTTAGCTAGCTGGGAAAGTTTGGCTACATTTCCCATAAAGCTGAACTGCTTTGATTTGGAGCTCAGAAGTATTGAATATTTTATCGAATGTATTATCTATTAATATTGATCGCTAAAGTTTGGCGCTCTCATTTTGTTTAAACTTAATAAAACAAAGCGGCCATTTTAGCTTCAGAAACATTTATTTTTACAAAAGGCTAATAAACATGTTAATTATTTAATACTTTGCAATGTTTTTGGCTTTATTTTTTAAATTTTTTCTGACTAAAATTCAGTCTATTCTGATTGTTTCATTCAGTTCTCCTGATGCTAATTATTTCATCAACTTTCCAAGTCGGAGGCGTTTTTGACACGTTTCCAGGACATTTTGATTCCTGAAACACCCTGAGGAACATTTTATAAACTCCTCTTCTTGTTGTTGGGCCAGAAAGCCGAGTATAAAAATGACTCACTCTGTCATTAAGATTTCAATAACAAGTGAATAGGCTCTTATTTTGTATGTCTGTTGGAAAGAAACACAAAATTTGATGCTCCTTAAACAAAAAGTTAACTTTATGTGGCATAAAGATGTAATTAAGACATTAAATGTTATAGTCCCATCAAATATAATAATAGCACGCATGCACAAACCCAACTAAACATTCCTTGACACGAAAGAAAAAGATCCAGTTTGTGCACAACTGGTTGACATAAAATCTCCTCCACCTGCGCACAGAAAGCAAAAGAGAGACTTTATTAGGAAGCAGCTGCTTCTCATCACATAACATCCCACAAGCTTGTGCATATTTTGGGGGGAGAGCGGAGAGTTTTCCCTGTGTTGTTGTCAAACAGCTCCATGGAAACCAAAGCAGGGGAACGTTTCTGGTCCTCATGGCTGCAAACAGTCTGGATAAAAACAGAGACGCCTTCGAGCAGGAAGGACTACCGAATGAAAAGTAGCTTTAGGAACAAAATAAATACTTAAAAATGACTCAAAGCTGCTCAGAAAAAGTGTTAGAGTCACTGGAGCTAGAAAAACAAAAGGAAGGAGTACATTTTGAGATTAATTTTATAATTTTTGAGAAATTAACATGAACATTTCTGAGTTTCAAAAGTCCAACTTGTTTTTTCAAGCAAGTTTTTGATTTTACAAACTCAGACATTTTCTTAAGAAATATGAGATTAATCTCAACATTTCTGTCATTTTTCTAGAAAATGTTCAAAATTTTCCAATTTAACGTCATCAGAACTCATATTAGTTAAAAGTAGAGCAAAAAGTGAAGATAAGTTGCCCAAAGTCGATGTGTGGATGTGAATAGATGCTTGTTTTAGTGATTTTTCTGACTTTTCAGTGTTTAAACTCTCCAAAGATAAATTCCCAGAACACTGAACAAGACGAAGTTTGCAGAGAAAACGTACGAATGGATCCAACAATGTTTCCCTTTATGCCATCAGAGGTCCAGACTGATGATGCAAATGTTGGTCCATGTGCAAATTACATGAAAACAATGGTTTCAGTCTCCTCTGTACTCTTTGGAGTAAAACTCACTGATGAAAATAGATATTTACAAACACTCCATAAAAATATATCCATTTATTCCTCACTGAGTGAAGAGAAACTGGCAATTATCTTTGAGAAAGAGACTATTTTTAAAGAAAATTTTAGTTCTAGCTTCTTGAAATAATTCTTTTAACTGTAGGATTTTTTTATCTATAAATTCCAAATCAAATAAAATCAGGCAAAAATAATTATCAGTTCAGTCAGGAGGAATGGGCCAGAATTACAGCAAACTGTTGTGAGAAGCTTGGGGAGGAAAAGTGAAACATTTGAAATTAATTCTGCCAAATGTACGACGGTGCATGAGGATAATCATAGTTAGAAAACAAAGAAGCAAATTTATATCAAAAATACAAAAATCCCAGAAATTTTAAGATGATTCTCAGAAAGTTTCATAGGAAGAAATCTGAAAAGTCTTGGCTCCAAAAGTAGAAACATTTACTTGAATCTTTTTTTTTTTAAGTTATCTCAGAATATTTATTAGAAAAGAGATGAAAATGTCTGAACTCCAAAAGTAAAAAAAATAAAAAGTTTGAAAAAAACTAAACTCAAAAGTCTTGACTTTTGCAAGTCTTCTGAAATTTGAAACTCTAAAATTCCAGGTTTTCTCCATATTTTTTACTTTAAAAAAAAAAAAAAAATCTAGAAAATTTCTGAGATTAGTTTCAGTTCTGGACTTTAGGAGCTCTGAATTTTTTTTTTCTTTAATTTTTTTAGCTGGAATTCCCTTCTTTTTTTATTCATCTGCAGTGGAAAGAGTGTCTGTAAATGTAAATGTCTGGTTTCAGACAGTTTGCATGTCCTCTGCTTTAAATCATTCATTCTAACCCTAAATACTGTGATAATATAGCGCTGCATGCATTTCTCCACACATTTTTTCATCTGTGATTGATTGGTGTGACTTATTTATTGAATTACAACCCAAAGGTGCACCCAGAGGTCAAACCGGCTCACTTTTATTTTGACAGGATTTCTGTCTGCTTCTCATGAAAGATTCAGAGAACAGTTCCTGTACCTGGTTTTCTTTGTAAGAGTCGCTAAGCAACTGTAATGGTATCCTGTTCCTCAAAAACCGCTGTCCCAGTGCGCCCAGTATCCTCCCAACTCACTGGTGGATGTGTTGGATTTCCCTCCTGCAGGTCAGCGGACTCACCAAGGCGAGGATTATGTCCAAACCCGTGACCAACGTGAAGGCCTTGCAGGTAAATGACTTTCTACTGCAAAGAGTCTTTTCCACATAAAGGTATTTATTATTACTGAAGGTTCAAACAGTGCATTTACAATATCAAGGCTTTTTTTGTGCAAATAGGAGAGCGAGGCAAACATATGCAGCTTTAAATGTCAAAACAAGAAGTTTTATTCACTGAATCCGCTTCTTATTGTGCTCGTTTTCATGTCTAACCATGGGATAGGCGTCGGTACAAACAGGAAATTCACAGCTCACACTGCAAAAACACAAAATATTACCAAGTAATTTGGTCCAGTTTCTAGTGCAAATATCTTACTAAACTTAAAATAAGAATAAAATCACTTGTAAGGAACTTTTCAGCAAAATATAAGAGCTTGTTTTTTCTATTGCTGGATTATTTCACTGATAATATGGAAAAGTCAAAAATAATCTGCCTTTTTCTGCACTGTTAAGGAATTATTAACCAAAAATAAGCTCCTACATTTTGCTAAAAAATTACTTATATGTTAATTGTGTCTTATTTTAAGTGCAGTAAGATATTTGCACTAGAAACTAGACCTAAATTACTTGGTAATATTTTGTGTTTTTGCAGTGCAGACTCATAACAGCAGTACAATTTCACATTAAAAGTGTCTCATCATATAAAATAAACCAAAAAGAAAAACCTTCTGATTCTGCCATGTCAGCAGATTTGCATATTACAATTATTTATACCAAATGTTAGATTGCATTTCAAACATTTTCCAAATAATAACACAAAGTCGTGTTATCTAGTTAATCGCAACGATTGCCAATCCATTGATAAAAATAGCTGCTTATTTCCATTGCTGGATTTAATGGAAATAATAATATTAAAATTCACAAACGCAGCTTCACTTTGAGCTATTTCTGTCTGATTTTTCCTACATTTTGACTATATTATTCAAAAATATTTTCTTGGAACAGACCTAGTTTGGCATATTGAGCCTGTAAGGTGACAAAATGCAGAGAATTAAGACAAAAGTTAATTTTGATTGTATTATAGATCAATTCAAAATAGTGTTTTTGAATCTGTTTTAAATTATTGTTTTGTAACAAAAAGTCATGTTGACTGGAATGAAAAAATGGTAAATTATACAAATCTAATGCTAAAATGAACAAAACGATAACCTGAAACCTAATTATGCAAATTTATACGTAATTAATTCACATAATTTTTCAAATCTTAAAAGAGTTTATATTTTCCTTTTTAACGCAGAATGCCACTAGAACATAACTAAAACAAAATGTGTCACATTAGGACCCAATATTAGAACATGTATTTGTCTAAATATCTGTAAAAGGCACACAGATGCTAATATTAGCATTAGCATGCTAACAAGAGGAACTTCATAGGTCAAGGGTCAAGTCTATTTGTACAGAACGTTTCAGCAACAAGGCAGAACAGCTGAACTACTTTACTTTGTACTTATCAGTCTTACAAATTAAAAACCTTTTAAAACTTCCAGAAAGAAAAGACGACGACAGCTAATGCTAATGCTAGCGTTAGCCTGCTTGTATTAGGCCATTTTTGGTCCATTTTAAATGGCGTACATTACTACTTTGTTTCAAAATCAATACAGACTAAAACTGAAAACTTAATACATGAAAACATATCAAAACATGAAAATAAAACAACAAATAACCAATTAAAAGCTGTTTAAACAGTTCAAGTACTTTTTTTTTTTTTTTTACACCAAAACAAACATGAACTGAAATCTATAAATAAACAATTATATTACAAGGGTCTACATAAAACACATGTCAAGCTAATATTCAACAACAGTTTGGTAATATTCAATATGTTAAGCAAACACAAGTGCAATTTAAGGTTATTGGGGGAATATATTTGGAGGTTTTTTGGTAACAAGATAATGGGAATTTCACAACTCAAAGTAAATTAGAATCACATTCAAGACAAAATCAGGACTTTTTATTAAAATAAAAAGTTTTTCCTGATTATATTTCACAAATAAATCAAAAAAATTAATCAGTTTGGATGGTTTTAGTAGTAGATATTAAATGTTGCAGATTTTAAAATGTATCATGAAAGGGAGGGGGGGAAAAAATCATATTTTTACTTATAAAAAAAGTTAAATATCCAAAGCAGATTTGTAAAAAGAAAATCAAATACAAAAGAAAAAGTAATAAAATGTTGAATTGTTTTGTTGTGTATTTGTGATTTGTAATAGTCTATGTTGAAAAGTTAATTTTATTTTAATTCATAATTTCTTTCAGTTGTTACATTAACTATTCATGTTTATTATTGAGTGAATTAAATAATAAAAAAAAAAATGTAATGAAAAAAGTGAAAACTGCTTCTAACTTCTCAGCTATGCACTACTTTAAATAAAACATTCATATATTGGAGCTTGTGGATGTGATGCAATAAATACTTTATAGAAAATTGTGTCATAAAAGCATAAATTTTCATTTTAAAATGAAAATTTCTTTACATAAAATGGAGATAAAAAAAACAACTTTATATCGAGGTGTTGCGATTTTTCAGTAATGATGGCTTTCTTTTTAATACTCCTTTAATCTTTGGTTGTAGAGATGAATTAGTTTCGCTAAAAGCATGAAGACAGCAAACAGTTTCAGGCAAAGCAACATTACAGGAATACAAACATCAGCAAACATGCTGCAGGATTCAAGAAGTGACTTAATTTACTTTGTCCCCTTTCAGAGTCTGCTTCCGGTCTGAAAACCTTTAAAATACTTCAGTAACAAAAACTACTCCAGCTTTATACAATGTGCGCTTATTTACAAATACAGTAGAGATAGCAGCTAGCTGGCTAGCACGGAGCTAACCGGCTAGCTCCGTGCTAGCTAGCCGGCGAGCAGGCGCCAGCTAGCTGCTATCTTAAGTCCGTGTTAGCTACATGCTAACTCCACTAGCTTCCTCTCTTTATGGCCTAATTTTCATAAACACACACGGCTTTTATGGCCCGCTGAAACCAGGATGCAGTGGTCATTATTAAAAGCCGACTGGTTTTTCAGGAAAGCGCAAACATTGAGCTCCATTCACCGTTTCATTTGCCCCCACCAGGCTAATCTGAACATCCCGATGGGAGCGCTGCGTCCGGGGGCGGGACTTCCTGTCAAGAGGAGAGAGGAGACAGTGGACACAGAGGAGGTGAGACTGGACACAAAGCTCAGCTCAGGTCCACTTTATTCTGGTGAAGTATCAACACACAGAAAAAAAATTATAAATAAAATGTTACCAACCAATAAATTACTCAACACTAAAAAAAAAGCATTTGGTAAAAAGTCTGATCAAGTTATTAAACATTTACTATTTAAAAATTACTTCATCAAATGGTTCCAATATGAGTTTAAGTGGAAATTTTTGGTATTTTAAATATCAAATAAGCTTTTAAATGTCACCTTTAGCATTTTGGGCTTTCTCCTATTTTTTCTGACTTTAGCGTTCGTTCTCCAGATTTGCATTCTCACGGCTGTCTAGTTAAAGGAAGCTTCAACTAAACTCTTTGGTTCTGTTGAGCTTTTTGAACTAGATTGAGAGTCAGACAGCAGGTGTGAACAGCTCTGGTCCTGTTCGGTCACGCCTCGTGTTTCCCTAAGCAAATGAAGCCGGGTCACATTGTGGCCGAGCTGCACAAACATAAAGAAGAGAAACCAAATTTCTCAGAATCTGTGGCTTTAAAGAATGGAAAAAGGTTTGGCTTTCACAGCCAGCCAACCATTATGCTTGTAATTTAAAAGTTTTTCTTTCAGTTTATTTGTTGTTTTCCTGCAGGCTCAACCACCAGAACTACCAGCGCATCCCCCGTCACTAGAAGAGAAGAAGTGTTTGCAGAAGCTACCGGGCCCGGCCGTCAACCTATCAGAGCTACAAAACAAAAAGAGCGAACTACGATGGGTCACTAAGGATTAACATGTAGGTCCATCAGTGGTTTCACTCAGTTCATAATAAAAACTGAAATCTCTTCTATCAACAAGAGCTGAAAGTGATCATTTTTGAAGATGAATGGTTGAAAAGAAACAAAAGCAAAAGGTGGGATTGTCGATTTTCATATTGTAGCAAAACTGTTTTTGGCTATTCACTGCAAAAAACCCTAAATCTTACCAAGTAATTTTGGTCTAATTTCTAGTGTAAATATCTTAGCACACCTGAAATAAAACAAAAGTAGCTTAAAAGTAAGTTTTCAGCAAGAAATAAGAGGTTATTTCAAGTCAGTACTTGCTTAACATTGATGAAAAAGCACTAGATTAATTAAAAAGACATGCCATAAGTTAGTACTTGCCAAGTTAACAAGTACTAACTACTAAGATATTTGTACTAGAAAGTAGGTTTTGTGTTTTTGCATTGCGGGAAGAAAACATAAAAATGTAATCTCAATAATTAATATAATAAATTAAATCCTCTAGAAAAGGAACAAAACACAGCCAATGTTTTGTAAAAGTATGTTTGTTTATAATATATTTAGTTTTGACCAGACGGTTATAATAATAGAATAAATAACATATAAGTAGCTACAATATAGATTGTAAATGTATGTATATTATGGAATGTAATATAATGAAAAATTTAGTCAGATACATTAAATCAAATGCAACATACATGTATGATGAAAACGGAGCAACACTAAAATAAAAACCGAATGAGTTTATACTATATAACTGAGGAACAAACATTGTTAAAAATATACAACAAACGTACAAAAATGCATTTATTTTTCCGTTCCATGTTGTTGTTTTCAGAGTTGCTGAGTGGAGACGGGTTGTGGTGAAACTGTCCGGAAATAAAATTGATGCAAATAAGAACCAAAGCACAGAAAGAAAGGATAAAGGGTGATTTGTAAGCCATGTCACACCGTCATTGTGAGGGATGCAAATTCAGCCTGAATGAAAGAAAATAGTTAATAATTTTCCAACAAAAACGCAGCTGAGTTTTAATGTGCAGGAGGAAGTTTGGAGACTGGAATATATACAAATATTCCAGCCTCCTAGTTCTAGTCCAGAGCAGACTAGAACTAAAAAGAATTCAACAGTCTAGACAAAACTATTAACTGTATATTTTATTCCTTAGATAATATTTAACTTGAGAAAAAATAGTTTGACTTAAAAAACTGCTAATTTTAGCTTGTAAAGGTAGAAATATTTAAAATCTTTACTGTCAAAGGTAAATATAGTTACTGGTAATTCTCTTAGTTCGCCACAGGGGGTCACTGTTGGCCACTCTTCTTTCCATTGGGTCCAGCTGAGCTATTGTTGATGTGTGTAAGTGTGTGTGAGCGTGTGTGGGCTGGGAGGGTTGAGTCAGGCGCTATATTTGCATTTTATAGCATTACTAGTGTGTGTTTTAGGAGTGTGAGCAATGTGGAGCGGTCTGTGCTGTGACTTTGTCAGCAGGACACAGAAACACCGAACGCAGCAGGAGCCGTCCGATAATGAAGCGAAACCAGCACTAAAAACAACATGTTCTAATCAGATCTGTCACTTATTATTAAGCCTCATTATTGGAAATTTGGGTATGACAGCTTCTTAAAAATAAACATTAATCAGAGTAGTTCAACTTAAAAATAATGTAAATATGTATCACAAAATACAGGTTTTCATGTCAGTAGATGTTGATATTTAGTGATTTGTTTCAAAAACCTGAAATCTTTCCTGTTTTAGTGGTCTTTCCTATTTTATCCAAAGTTTTCCTCTTCAGCTGCAACCTTAAACTGCTGCTACGCAAGTTACTCAACAGGTTGTTGCTAGGTAACCATAGAATGAGTGAGTTGCTAGGTAACCAAAGAGTGAGTGAGTTGATTCCACTTACCTTGCTTAGCTAGCTGTCAAAGGTTGAGCAGCTAAAGCCTTTCCTATGCCTACATCTCCCAGAATGCTGTGTGGTTCTAGATCAGAGTTGAGTGAAATTATTGCACCATGGTTATTTAAAAACTGTATTTTATTTCCAACCCAAGTTATCAGATATTAATATTAAAATTTTACTTTTTACTCACTTTAACATAATCCGAACCTTTTCTTTTATATGTAACAAAAAAGCAAAGGATCTTTAATACATAAATAGTTTTTTGTATATCAATTTTCTTGCCATTGATCCTCTTTACACCAAGCAGAAGCTGTTGTCTCGTTGTAAAGTCTCTCTTGACAAGGAAAATAACAATACTGCTGCAATTCATTTTTGGAAAAAGAAAGAAAATGAATGTTTCTCTTTAACATCTGGATCATTTGATTCCTGCTGTTTCTTTGATAGCTGCCAAATAAAATTCCTCACTGCAGATTTTCTCTTTTCTCCTGCAGGAAATTGAGCCGAAGAGGATGGACGATAATCTCCACAAACTCGGACTTTCCCTCTGCTGTGAAGGACTAGAAACACTCCAGCTACAAGATATCAGAGGAACCCCAACAATCTGTCTAAAATTACCTCTAAAAACTTTCCCTAATTCAATATTTCAGATTAAAATACACATTTAAGCTAATTTATATATTTAAAAAGTAGAAATATTCTGTTTCTGGGTTTGGAAGATGAGAGGTGTTGGCCATTATTTGAGTATTTTACGGTTTGTTTAGTTTATTAGTTTAGAATGAAACACATTTAAAGAATCCTCCTTTATACCAAAACAAAATTAACTAACATTGTAGCAGTTAACTTTTAGACATTTGAGCTTTTTAGTGCTGCGTTTGTTGGGTTGAATAGGCAAAAACTGAACTCCAGTAAGAGTAGCGCTACTTCAGCAGATTTTTACTCCAATAAAAGTAAAAAGTTCAAGAAATTACAAAAATTTAAATAAAAATAATTCAAAAAATAAACACTTTAAATATTTTTTCAATACAAATTATGAAACTAATACTCAAAGCAGGTAATGTATACAGTATATGTAAGAACATCATTTTTGCTGTTTACTGGATTTTCTTCACCTTCAAATAAAATCCAGACAACAAAGCTTGTCTATTATAAAGAGGTCTCACTTCAACATAAACTGCAGAAGTGTTCATTTTTGGCTAAAACATGTTTGTTCTTCATTCAGTGAAGTTATTTGCAGTGAATAAGCGTTTACTCGAGTAGTAATAATATTATTAATGTAAAACTAAACAGTACATGTTCTCCTAAACGTTAACTGGCCTGTGATTAATTATTTCTACTGTATCAACTGAAAGGTTGATTGATTGGGGATTGGAAGTTAATATTATTTGTATTTTTGTTGATGTTTTTGTGTTTTCCAGAAAATTGATATCACAGTAAAACCTATATATATATAATATTATTTCCTGTTAAACTAAAAAAAATCATGTTTGTTGACTTTTCTAAACCGAAACATCTGTTACTGAGTGGAAATCAAATAAATGTAGCATAATTTCATTTTATACACTGGTGTAGATTTTCAGTGGTTGAATGAAAAGCAACAGGACTATAGTTATAGTCAACAATCACACCAATTGGGCGGTAACATCAGTAAGCTGCTCTGACCGTAACTTAATCTGATATTTCCTGCTCATGTTCAGAACTGAAGAAACCTTCTGGATGAGTAGTGAAGAGTCTAGTTCCTTCATTTGAGGATTTGTCTTGATTGTCTGTTTTATTTTTATTTTCAAGTGCTATCATATTTTTTTAATTTTGGGGTTGTCAATGACAAGCGTGGGATGGGTTGTAATAAAATAAATAATATATGACAATTGTGGCTCCAACCGTGAAACAAAGAGCTTAATACAATAAAAAAAAACTCACATTTTTGGTGAAAAGTTTTTGCCCCAGGATGAGGCAGTTTATCAGTTGTATCAAAATTAGTGTACTTTGCAAAACTGCAATGGAAACACTTTGGGGTTTTTTTGAGTCATGAACAAAATTCGGATGTTACTACTGGTGGGAATGACAAAGAAGACAACAGGAAGTGGTAGAAGGAAGATGGTGTGGCATGAATTTTAATGACTTATTGCATGACCAAAGTTATCCAGGTGTGAATTTAATGTAATTTTTATTTAACTAAAGTACTGTAATTATGAAATTGTGTTTTTTTTCAATATTCGTAGAATATTATCAAAGTTTCCCGCAGCTTTTTCTGCTAATATGGTTCTTCCTTAGGGTTGGGATCTAGACGTTTCTGTTCATATGGGTTGAGTTTAGGGATGTTCTGATCAGAATTTTTGCTGCTGATTCCCATACCGATCACCCATGAAGCCGATCTCTGCCCACTGATCTTTGCGATTGCTTGGATTGACTGTTCATTTTTTGCTTTTGGGTATAAACGATGCTATGTGGCAAAATCAAAAAATGTTCTGGCAATAAATTGACCTAACTTAGACAAACATACAAAATACTTGCAGGAACAATCCAGCACCTTTCACCACATAAGGGTCTCTTTTAAACCACTGATCCCCAAAGATGTTTCTTGAACTCCATAGTTTAGAGGTGATACAAATAAATCCACGTTTGTAATAAGATGACAGTTATTTAAATCTTTTGTAAGGCAACATTAAAAACAATAAAGCATCTTGGACAGAACAGAAAGACACAGAAAGTTAACAAACACTGTTGCGTTTCTGCTGTGCACCGCCATTTTGAATGTCAAGAGCTGCTCATTCAACGCTGGTTTTGCAATGTGATATTTCTAATTTTGGAAGTCCGTCAGCAAATGGGTGCTGAAGGAGATGAGATCAGGTATGATTTCAGTACAATCGGTACGTGCAGTGGTACCTTTAGCAACGCCAAAAAGAACAATATTCCTGTAGTCGGTTCAGATCGAGGCAGGTCAAGTGTCAGCCATTGTGAATTGGTAAAAATATGTAGGGGAATGGCATTTTTAAATAACATATTAAAGAATTTAGACATTTTAATTACTTTGTGTTGTTACTTTAATGTTTTAGTATTGGGGAAATTGAAATATAATTTGTATAAGTCCAAAAAAAATGTAGAAAAACACCCAGGCTTTCATAGTCTGTTCCAACATTTTTTTAATCGTCTAATCATGTTTAGGTTTTTAAACCAAATACCCCAACAGTAAGTAGCAGCTTTAGTTTTCCTAAACGTATAATATTGCCAGCAGATTTGTTGAACAGTTTCAGGTATAAAAAACATCCAGAAATAGGATGATTGACTGTGAAAGCAATACTGTGAAGATCACACATTAAAAACTGATTTGATCTTGGCTGAGACATTTAATCCTCTCAGGTGGGTGTTAAAGAGATTGACATAGCAAAGATGTGAGATTAGTTACCTCAAGGCTAAAAAATTTAATTCCTGAAGTTTTTCTGAGCCTTCCAAAGCATAAAATCTGTCTCCTGTTATTATTCTTGATTTTTTTTCTGTCTTCTCTTAGGTGGAGGTATCGACATTAACAAACACACATATCCCCCAAAATTACAGCACAAATCCATCCCCAAATCACGTGTCTTGTTGCACATAGATAAACGCTTAGCAGCTGCGGCTAAGTTTAGATGCCCATCTGGTCACGGAGGAATAGTCAACCAAACAAACACTCCAGACACCGAGCACCAAAGATTAAAAACTCTTTGCAGGTTATAAAAGATAAAAAGAACATGAGTATGGTTTTCACTTCCACGAGAAAGCAATGTACTGGCTTTGGAAGAATATACTACAACAAAAACATGCAAACTCATTTGCTGGGGTATCAAAATTCACATTTAAATGTCTCTCAGCATGTCGTGTTTTCATGGTTAAACCCTGACAGTAGCTGAACATTAATCAGAAACATCCATAAACATGCTGGGAAGCTCGTAGGCGTGCTTGTATTTCCCTCCCACCGCCTCTCTTCTGCTGCATAAAAATAATACAGTGACATCCATCTTTGTGGCTCTGAAACTCTGCAGGTCAGAGAGAGGTTAAATGCCTCCCCAAAGGGGACAGGATTAGAGTGTGTTTGCTGGTTTTTAATACATAAAGTTCCAATACTGATTTGAGTTTTTTCATATTTTGATAACTTTTAGGTGCAGACTTAAAAAGTCAAAGTATTGTATTGTGATTATGTCTGCATTGACTTGGTAACGGATATGCAACAGAAGTTACCAATTTCAAAAACATATTAAATTATTGTTGAACAACCAACTAACTGCTGTTTTTTCCCCAACTTTTACTGTCACCATTTTGTGAACTAGCTTAATTTGATGGCAGCTAATGTCATTTGGGGGAAAAAATTATTTAAAATCAGTTTGAAAGGTTCATAAACAGATTCATAAACACAAAAACAAAATACATTATTTTATTAACACTAAAACTAATTAGAATTGTGCGTTTCAAAACTATTTAAAGCATAACTGAACCTGAAAGTTTCTGCGTCTTTAATAGTTTCCAATAGCTCTTTTGGAATCACCTTGATTCGGATGAAATGTCTGTTTCTGTCGTCATACTTTTTTAAAATGTTCTGGTGGTAAAGTTGCAACAGATGAAAATTTTAGATTGCATCAATAAAATCCAGTTTAAAAGATTAGAGTCTGGTTTTCACAGTATTGTCCTTCCAGATGAATCCTCTAAGCTGTTTCTATTCTGGACAGAAAGGTCCTTTATCAACCGTGCCTATCGGATTCCTGGATGCCTTGACTGCAGCAGCTGTATTTGCAGATGACTTCATTCACAGAGATAGACTCTCAAACACCAATCTGGCTCCCTGTCCGTCTAACTCTGTTTGACAACACAATGTTTGCTTGTTGGTTGATGTTAAATTGAAGGCGTGCGCCTGGGGGGATACTCCCTAGAGGACTCGGAGTAAAGGGCAGCTGACAAACACAAAGCCAACAACGCCAGTATCCCAGACAGAGACAAGAGAGCCAAGTCTCAGTGCCAAAGAGGGATGGGTCACAGAGTTGTGTTGATGTGTATGTGCAGGGGGCTGTCATGACCTCCCTATCATGGTGTCGGATAACAGCTTCTGCAGACAGAAGAGGACTAAAACACAGATGGAGTGAGCTCAACTGAGGACGCTCTCTTCCAGCCTTCTTTCATGCAACGTATCAGCAAAAAGTCTGTCGTCCTTTCTTCTTCTTGACAGAACTTATGCATGGATACCTACTCACTCCTCTACAGTTCCTCACACAGAACCGGACTCCTCTCTGGCTTCCAGCGTTTGCGGGACCAGAAGAAGATGTGCGATGTCGTCTTGGAAGCAGGCGGTGTTTCCTTCCCGTGTCATCGCAGTCTGTTGGCGAGCTCCAGTGACTACTTCTGGGCCCTTTTTGGAGAGACAACCGCAGAGAGATCAGCAGACTCCATCAGGCTCCCGGCGCTGATGCCCGAGGGTTTGGAAGCCATTTTGGATTTCTTGTACTCAGGATGGTTGAGCATTTCTTCCTTCACACTTCCTGTTGTCATGGAAACAGCCCGGTACCTCCAAGTGGAGGCGGCGCTGTCAATATGCGAGCGATTTATGGCGGATGGCTTAACTGCAGATAATTGCTGCTACTACGCTAATCTGGCTGAGCAACAATTCCTCTTGAATGCACTTGAGGCTGCAAATCAAACCATTGCTAAGAAGATGGCGGTTCTGCTGCAGAAAAGCAGGGTTGATCTCCTTGGGTTGAACTTTCAGTCTCTGATGGCGGTGCTAGATGCAGATGAGATACCTGGGGTCAATGAAGTGGATCTCATTAGACTTTCTCTAGACTGGCTGGATGAAAATGGGCCCCTTCCACTGCTAAAGTCAAACCTTCTGCTGAGTCGTCTACGTTTCGGATTAGTTGCGCCTTCAGACCTTTCTGACCTTTGCCACGGAAACAGGGCCTTGGCCACTCCTCTGATCAGAAGTCAGCTGACTCGGGCTCTTGAGTACCATCATATGGGTTCAACTCAGCCAATAACACAAAGCAGGCAGTCGACCCTTAGAGGATCACCCAACCATGTGCTTCTTGTTGGTGGTGGGGTTAGCCCTGACTGGCCAGAACAGCAGGTGCTAGCATTCGACACCAGCAGCAGGAAGTTTTCATCGCCAGGTTTTGTTCTGCCTCTGAGACTCAGAAATCCCTGCGTTTGTTCGGTGGGAGGTTTTCTCTTCGTGATTGGCGGTGAAGACATGAAAAATAGCGATGAGAAGTCCGTCGCTGTGTCGACCTCTAGCCAAACCTGGAGGTACGATCCACGCTTCAACCACTGGAAGAAGATGGAGTCCATGCTGGACAGGCGGGTGCAGTTCACCTGCTGCGTGGTGGAGGACGTCATTTATGCTATTGGTGGACGGCAGTCATATCCAGACTCCATGATGTACACTTCCTTAGCTTCTGTTGAGTATTACGACATGGCTTCAGGAGCATGGAGGAGAGCTGCAACGATGCCTTGCCCTCTTCACGGCCATGCGTCTACCGTGCTAGACAAGAGCATCTACGTGTCAGGAGGACTCGCTGCCCACCATGGTGGCATCCATGGAGGTAACCAGGATGTAAACAGGGAAATAAGTAGGGAATGCCTCTCTTGGGACCTAACGGCCACAGTCTGGGAAAAGAGGGCATCCATGTCCATCCCAAGGTTTGGTCACAGAATGGCAACCGCTCACGGTTACATTTACGCTCTGCTGGGGATGTACGAGCAGTTTTGTGACATTGAACGATACGACCCACAGTCGAATCACTGGACCCGCCTCAAACCACTCGCAAACGGCTTGTTCAGCTACGGGATGTTAACCCTGGCAAGTGGGAATCTGCTGGTATTCGGCGGGAGGAGGTGGAGCAACGGACAGCAGGTGACTGTAAGGAGTGTGCTGGAGTACGATACGAAGAAAGATCAGTGGAGAGAAATCGCCCAGCTTCCGAGACCTCTGACTGGCACCGAGTGCACTCTGCTGCCTCTGCTGGATTAGTAGACCCATTTAACATCTACAAAACAGTAGCGATTTCAGAATAATCACGTTCAATTGCATGACGAAAAAATAAAAAAACTATTGCTGAAAACTTTAATGCCAGTTGTAGAAATGAGTTGTCTGAGATGAAAATTTGATCAACGCTCAACACATTTTCTTTCCACCGTAAAGCTGCAGTAGGGAATGGGCCTAAGCGCTGTCAATCAATCCTGGATACTCGCTGCTAAATGTGCTAATGGCAGAGAAATTAACTCACCATAATGGGAAAAACATTTATCCATGGTCATCTGTGACCATGCTAACTAACCTGAGCATTCACAACATGCTATGCTAGCTGCAGCGTAGCAGAGAAGAGGTTGATTGTCAGCGCTAAGACCCGCACCCTGGCTCTGATTGGTTGTTTCTAGTTAGCACTGGGAGAAAGCATAGAAACTTGATTTTTTTTCAAAGATTTTTATAAAAGTTACATATTGCAGCTTTTAAATAATTTTTATTGTATAGAATTACTAGATTTTCAAATTTTTATAGATTTATTTACAGTATAATGAAAATGTATTCACCATGTTACAGATTTCTTCTGTTCTTATATTTTATTACTCTTTAATAAATGTTGCAGATAGACAAAACAAACGCCTCAAACAAAAATAACCTGATTAAAATACAAAAGATGGAAGAAACCAAAGTAGTTTGGTTAATTTTAAGGTCAATAAATGATTATTTATTACAAAATAATAATTAAAATAAACTATTTTGTGACAAAAAACATCTAAAGTGACTTTTATTCATCACTTCTGATACTTTTGATAATCCAATTTATTCTAGTGATGTCGTCAGAGGAGATTTTATAGCTAATAAATTATGTTTTATAATAAAGTAAAAACGGTATGCTGTTTTTTTAATTGTCTGTGTTTTATGACATTGTTCAGATCAGATCACAATAATTCCTCTCAGCCAAAAGGTAAATTTTTCTCAGCCTCGTCTCTCTTGTTGATAAAAAAGAAAAACATAATAGACAAATAAAAAGAGTCTCTAATCCAAATGACTAAAACTTTATTGATCCAGTCTTTTCTTCCAGCGAAACATGAAAAATGAACACATAAATAAATACCGTCTTTTTACCATAATTTATAGATTTAACACTAAACATTCTTTACACAATGACAGTTTGCAGAAAGAAACCCTGATATAATTAAAGATATTCTTCCAAGACAGTTTACACTCTATAAATAGAGATCTACTATATCTCTAGGTTTTAAACACAAAACATAAAGTGGATATTGTTTTGATCTACAGCAAAAACATGCTACTACAACCAACCACGGGCAGCAGCATAAAAGGAGCATAAAACAGTGTTTGTCAGTGCAAGTTATTACATATTTATGATTGCTTTTGTTGTCTGTGAAACGTCGGAGATACATTATTACATCTTCTGGCAGCAGCATAGAAATAGACTAACATTATAAATAGATCCAAGTTTAATTTCCTATGTAAATATTCCTCATGTTCGATGCCACACGCCTAAAATAAAGCTGAAGAGTCTGAGGAAAAATCCACCCCTGGAAAATTTTATGCTGTTAATAAATAATTTATAACAGGGATTTTTTAGTTATTACATCTCCAGATTTATGTATTTATTAAATAAATTCATATTTAAGTATTTTTTCAGGGGTTAAAAAAAATTTTTCTGTTTAATTAATATTTCTTCAGGAATCGTTATTAAGCTAAAAGGATGTAAAAATACATATTTAACACAGGGTTTGCATATAACACTTTTACATTTTATCACATTACCCGACAAATTCTGATGTATTTTATTGTTTTTATGTGACATTGTATTAAATCTTAAAAGGACATTAAAATGCATGGCTTTTTATGTGTTGGTGTGACGTCCTTTCATTAAAAAAACAAAACAAAACAAAACAATAAAATGCATTTAAATTTGTGGCTGTGATGTGATAAAATGTGCAAAAGTTTAAGGTGTTTGAATAATTTTTTCAAGGCACTGCGTATCTAAATTTTCTTTATTATATATATTTTTATATAGTAACCATTTTGTGGAAAATTACGTCAAATACATTCAAAAAGCTTTCTTGGGTAAAACATTAATGCTTTTGAGATTTTTATAAACAACTATTTCTGTGTAGATTTTTTTCTGTCATGTTCAGAGCAAAGATTATTTTATTATCTCATATTTGATATGTTACATTTACTGTAAATGCTGAATATGATTTAATAATGTGGGTTTCCAAGCAGATTAAATGAAAAGTTTATATTATTACTGCAAAAGCATAAAAGTATTTCTAGTGCAAATACTGAGTACATTTGAAATAAGACAAAACCGACTTAGAGGTAATTTTTCAGAAAGATGCACAAGTTTGTTTTACGTCAATAATTTATTACTATTCATGAAAAATTACTAGTTATATTTAACTTATAACGTAGAAATAATCTGCCAATAGAACACATTTTTTAAATGAATATTAATGGATTATTGACTTAAAACAAAATACAATTTCTTGCTGAAAAGTTACTTTTAAGTTACCGTTTTAAGATATTTGCTGAAGAAACTGTATTTTGTGTATTTTGCAGGATGTTTGCTGATGCAGGTTCTGTTTGTGAAGCGTTGTGTTGAACTACTTTAGGGTGGATTTTTCCCTTAAATGGCTCCTGTTCCAGAAGGAGGGTGCATGCTTCAGGTCCAGCCCAGCAATTTCTACCAAATCTGCACAAACAAAAGCCTCTAAATCTAAACGGAAACAAAAATCAGAACAAAAGTTTAAAAAAGATCTCATTGTGGTTCGCTGTAACACTCACTGTACAGTTAATAATAGCAATATAATCAAGTATAAGGCTTTATGGAGTAGAAAGCGTCAACTTACTGGCTATGAGACACTGTGCACTCAGAGTAAACATGGCACAACAAGCAGGATGAGTCGAGATACATTCTGTGATTTCGCTTTTTATGAAGGTGATGGGAAGGAATCATCCACAGGAAATGATGCGAGTTCTTCAAAGGTACAGAGCACAGAAGCTAAGAGGTGATACTCAGGAACCTGTCGTGAGCTGGAGAGGCTCGAGGCGACAGGTCGCCGGCTCGGCAGGAGGCGCTCCTGTAATCTGTCGAACGAACCGATCGGGAAGCGGAAACCACGAGTCAGTCCGTCACTACCGGACCCGCCCTGCGACACTCATCTTGAAAATCGGAACCAGACGGTTTAACTGTCCGCGTTTAACAGGTCAGACGTGCGTCTCGATGTAGGAGTGTGTGTGGGACAGCGAGGGGGTGAGGGGCGGCGGCCCCGGGTCGGCGGGTTCGGTTTGGGGTTCGGGTTCAGGTTCGGGTTCGGCAGCAGAGTTCTGGTCCTGAGTGAACAGGTCCTGATAGGCGCGCTTCCACTCCTGGAACTCGGCCGATGAGAGCTGCGGATTGGCCAGCAGCCTGTCAATCAGCGCTAGCTCCCCCTCCCTGTCCTATGAGGATGCAGAAACACAGGAGGGGGCGGGTCACTCTCACACTTCCTGTTGCCACGACGACAGACGCACGACACATGGAGAGGAGGACACAGACGTGACTGGAGACACTCAGGTTTGGGGAGATTTAAGATTAAATCCAATAGACTGATATTTTTACAGATTATGTGTCTCATAACAAACTGTTACGATACGGTGATAGTTTTAACAAAATATGTAAAAAAATAAATAAATAAAAAAACATCTTTTATATAAAAGTTACTTATTGCATCACAATATTGAAAATCAGACTTTTAATAATATTAGCAGAAAAAGCAGAATTACATTGGATTACATGTGAGATTATGGCAAATATTAATAAATGACTTTAAAAGTATATAAAATTATATAAAAAATATATGCATAGTTATGTCTTCTATGCAATATACTAACATAATATATGTACTGTGACATGTATTTAGATATAACAGACTAGCATAAAGGAAAGTAAACTTTTCTGCAGCTTTTCCTTTTCTATGCTCCTAACAGTATAAGAAGTGGAGGCAGGAAACATGAGTATTTTACAATAATACTCAGTATTAATACTCATTAATACTCATTAAAATCAGTGTTACATGTAGCAGCTTCAGTTTTATGCTGAACTAATTAAAAGCTGTGTCAGCATGTGGAAACTTCAGCAAATTTGTAGCACTGAGACCTTTAAAAAAAAAAGTTCAATAAAATAACTGGGATAACGATGACAGCAAGGAGTTCCCTGTACTTATTTGTATATATTTACACACGCAGCCTTTTCTTGTTGTTTGTCTTTTTTTGTTCTGATGACAATAAAGGCTAATTCTGAAACCCAAGTCAGTTATTTGAGGAAATCCAATTATTTAAAGACAGCAGTACCAGCATAGCCATCTGCAACAAATATCCTTCCTCTCATCTGTTTTGATCCACTGATCGTTGATAAGACAGCGAGCGTGTTCACGTCCTTGTTGTTTCCACAGCAACCACTGCAGCAAACATGTTGAAACGTCCAAACCAGCAGCTTTATACTTTGCTGAGGATAATAGATGCCAACTAACAGGGTCACTGCGACCATCACACAATATTTTCGACCAAATGCTCCCCAAAGCTTGGTATATTCCTCCATAGACACCAGACAGGGTGCAAGACAGCCAAAGCCACAGACACGGAGATCTGGAGGAGTAAATACGCCGCATCCAAGGAATAAATACAGACATTACATGAGAGCCGTTCAGGCCAGAAGAATTAACTTTGCTCAGGCAACATGAAGACACACATGGACTGATGGAAACCGAAACCAAAAAGACGTGAGAGGTGTGGTGGTGATGAACCAGGACAGACATTTACCACAATGTGCTCATGTTTATGTGCATCATGTGTAAACAGTTTCCTGTAAAACTAAAAAATACCCACTGCTGAAGCCAATAATTAAGACTTCTGTTGTGAATGAACTCAAAAAGCCAGAAGCTATTAATTAACAGTTAAGGTAACATTAGCTTTTATTAATTTAATGCTAACTTTAGAAGCTGGTTCAGCAAACATTTTTATTTTAATTTAAAATGTAAAGAGTTGATTCAAAATATTAACCCTGATATTTTAATGATCTTTTTAAAAATACCTTCATTTTTTCTGTTTGGCACAGAAAGGCTTGCTAACTGCAATGTCTTACTTCCATCAAAACGCATAAATAAATGTACGATAAGTTGCTGTTGAATAGAAAAACAAAATAAATCTCAAAAATCAGCTTCCTGAAGAATAACAATGTAATTAGAAATGGACTACATTTTCTTTTATTTATGTACATTTATATATTGTTAATGCATTATTTTTTGTTTGCTCAGAAAAAAGGCACAGACACATGAAGCATGTAGTAAAATGTACAGAAAACTAGCCCAAAACAACTTGTTTTAGTTTTATTATTGTATTATTATCATAGAGTAAAAGTGACTTCTTTAAGCCACTCAGATCCTGCAAACTAGCGGCAGCAGCAATTCGCAAACACCTGGTGTAACTGCGAGTCTGCTGAGCTCATCAGACAAACTACTTCTCAGTCCAACACTACAAAAAATTATTGTAAATGGCATAAAGGAGGAAAATTGTTGTGATTATGAGCTGAAGACGTTGAGTCTGGAAGTTTAGAAGCTTCTTAAAGAGACAGGGACCTAATAACAAGGCATCAAATTTGAAAAAAACAACTGATAATTACGTGTTATTGGAAGATTAATATCTGAATATCAACTATAAAGTCTTGAAAGATACAAACATTAAAAAAACTAGAATAAATAAGCTGCGTTTATCTTCAAAGCAACTGAAGGTAACATTTAGTTTTGCTATAAAATGACAAAAATTTGTCAGGCGATTTAGAAATTGGTAGAAAATGAATTGCTAATTGTATCATCGGCTGCATGTGTCTGTGCTGATCCAGTGTGATTACAGTAAATCAGAGCTTCTGCAGCTCTCCCACTCTCTGTTCATGCTGGAGTGGACGCACCTTGAGCGTGGAGCTGAGGATGCGCAGGCGGTGCAGGCGCTCGTTGAGCTGAGGGTCCGCGGCTCGTCGGAGGAAGGACTGCCTGAACTCCGATTGGCCCTTGGCGTCCGAGCCCCGCCCCAACGGACAGACGCCACCCTGTTCGCACGCGCGGAACAGGTCGCCCAGGGACGCGCCTTCACTGCCACCTGCAACGCAGAAAGCCGACGTTAGAGCAGAGGAGTGACGTCTGAGACGGTTTTCTGGATTATTAACGATGACAAAACCTCATCTCTCTCCTGACAGCCTCAGGGACGTTCTCTCCTCTGCGGCAGGTTTATTTCCGCCTCCACGTCAGTATTTATTGTGCAATTAGTTTCTCAAACAGAGCTCACATATATCTTCTTTTTACAAAAATCACATCTATTTACTATTTCAGAGTGACACCTTCCTGCTGCTGCTGCTGGTTGTCTTGGCAACCAGAGCAGCTTAAGAACAAATCTGGATCTACACTGCAAAAACAAAATATTACCAAGTATTTTTGGTTTGGTTTCCAGAGCAAATATCTTAATATGCTTAAAATAAGACAAACAGAAACTTTTCAGCAGGATATAAAGGCTTATTTTCAGAAGATAATTCCTCAATATTGATGAAAAATTACTTTTTTTGTTGGCAGATAAATTAACTTACAACATGGGGAAAATGTCTTATTTTGTTAAATAACCTGTACTTTTTAAGGAAGTGGATCAGTGCATCTCTATTTTAAACAACGTAAAAACCTTCCTCATTTTTTAAGTTTCACAAAAAAATATTTTAGAAGCTTAATTTTTTTATGTCTTCATTGTTTATTAAACTTTTCTCCTTCTAGTTTAAATAAAAAAAACAATCCCAAATTGATACAAATATTAGAAAATAACAGAGTCGATGTTACAGTATGAGACTCGGTCGTTGTTTCAAAAGGATTATGAGAAGAAGCAGCAAAGAGAGAAAGCCTGGATTCCTGGAGGAGCTGCAGGAATGATGCCAAACGCTGAAGACAATCAACCTGCCAAGCAGCTCAGATGATTTAAAACACTCATCTTTTACAGAAGGTTAATTAGCACTTTGGGTGATATAAAAATCAATGAGTAGCTTCCTATGAGCTGGGTGGTTTCAGCTTCTAATAACATCATTTCTCTATTCAGCATCACAGGCCTGCGGATTTTTAATCCATCCTGAAGTTTTAAAATCAACTGTTTTGTACTGACAAAGAAAAGCAAAATGTTTTCTAAAATGCATTTCTATCCAGCTCTCCTTCCTTTTTCTATTTACCGTCTATTAAAGAAGTGTTTTATCAGATTAATTTCACTCCTTGAAGTGAAATTACTGTGATAATCTGATGTTGGCTGGAAAGTGAAACGTCTTTCAGAAACTGTTGGGATTTTTCAGACGGCGCAACATAACTCAGAGTTACGGTATCGCAAATTTGGCTGGATCGCTGGTGCTCTGTTTAGGACTTAGAGGGTTAAATATCCAAAATAAATAAACAAAACAACAGAAAAAGCAAAAGTAAAAAAAAATGTATTATGAAGTGTCTATAAACAAAATCATCCAGTTTTTGGTAGAAAGAGAGAAAAGAGAAAAACAATAAATCATGCAAATAAGGATTACAGAGTTTGTTTTAATTCATTATGCAACTAACTGATTTATTGCAGATGTATTTTATTCTTTAAACTGCAGCCTAATTATTTTCCAGCTTGTCGCTTGTTTCATAATAAATATGAACTCACAGTTGTGTGTTTGCTGCTCTTCCTTCACCGGCGGGGCGAGCAGAGTGTGCAGGTTGCTGTCGCGCGGCAGCGTGAAGCTGCGGGGTTTCCCTCCCTGGGTTGCCATGGGAACCAGCCTCTGCATCGCCACTGGCAGCGGGACGTTCCTCTGTGGGGGTAGAGTGTAGACGGCTCCGGCCATCATGGAGCCGCCGCCCAGGCCCGGCTCGGCGAAGACAGCGTCCTCTGTGAGGACGGAAAACATCAGAGCGATTCGTCAAAACAACTCAATTATTTACGAAAAGAAACTTCCAGCTTCCAGGTTTTTTATTAATTTGGATATGTCTAAGAAACATCTCAAACAATTTCAACATCTAGAAACCAGGATAGTGGATCATAGTTAAGAAAGAAAAGGAAATAAACACTTTTTATTTCAGTAAACCAACAGTTTATTTAAGCAAAAATGCTTTCAACAAGTTTTACTTTCTAAAATAAATGTGTGTAAAAATTTGACAGAATTTGACAATACTAAATAATCTGAACTAAATGAGCTGAATCTGTGCCTGATTTCACGCCTGTATTATATTAAAATGAGTTTTGTTGGTTTACGTTTTTTAGTAGACAGTGGCTGAGTTGTGGAAAACAAATATAAATAAATAAAATACATAAATAATAATCCTAAGGTTTAAAAATATAGATAAATTTAAAATTAATGTAACAAAAAGTTACCAAGTGGTCCAGTTTGCAGGTAGTGCAGTCCAGCTTCAGTCAGCGGCGTCTCTATCAGGTCCTGCCATGACCGCCTCTGTGAGGACGACGAGCGGCCCGGGGACCCCGTCTCACTGCTGCCCCCTGCCGGACTGGAGCGGTACTACAAAGAGCAGCAATAAAAACAGATCAACAGGATTTTCACAAAAAAGGATTAGCAGCACAGACCTCTCAGTTATCTGTGAAAAACAACTTGAAAAGTAGAGAAAGAAAAGTGTGAATGACACATATTTATACTTTAATACGACCTGAGTCCACATTTTGAACCACAAACAAGTAAAGCTCGTACGATGTTAAAAAAAATCCTTGAATAAAAATAAATACATGTTACCTCAAACATTTTTCCTACTTTGAAAAACAAAATGATCATTAATAATTGTTAGAATCTCCTCCAAAAGATCATATCTATTTGCTTTTTAAATTAAATTAAGGTTAAAAAATAACAGTAAAGATCTCCACATTATCTGCAAACAGCTACAAAAAAACTGCAAAAACATTAAAAAGAAAAAAAAAAAAAGAAAAATGTGGTTGCCAAAATGTCACATTTTTATATGGGAAAAAAAAAAGAAAAAACTTGAAAATATTTGCAGTTTTTGCTAAACTTAAACATTAAATACTCATCAAAGCAAACAATTTCAATCAAAGAGATTTAAATAAAAAACTAATCTTGTAAAGGAAAAGTCAGAATAAGTTTATAATGTAGTTTTATCTTAACATAAAAGAAAATATGTAAATAACATACAAACTCAAACCAAACAAGTGTTCACATGCATGCTTGTATCCATAAAACTGTAAAATTGTTAGTAATTGTAAATAGTCTGTGTTAATGCCCAAAAAGCAAATTTTATAGCCGAGTCTGTTCCTCTGGACTGGAGTATTTTTACGGTATTTTTTACATTTTTCACTTACTCTGAAATATTTTAATTCTTTATTCTGTTTTATATGTATTTTATATTCTTTGTGTGAGTATCTGCTGGTGAACAGAAATGTTCTGATCATTGGACAATAGAGGATATTTCTATTCTCCTGTTCTATTAAAATAATTACTTTCAAAGTTTTTCCTATTTAAAAAAGGAAATCTATGGTTAATATCTGCTCCAATCACCTCCACAGGATCACATCTGTACTGCACGTCACTGCTGCTGCTGCCCAGTGGTTTCCTCCCACTGTGTGTGGTGCCTCCCCCTAGAGGGCCTGGGTGGTACTGCGGCTCTGCAGCAGTCACAGGGGGCTCGCTGCACAGGAAGTCCTCCTGAGAAGATCGAGAGCGAGACGTCTCTGTGGAAGACAGGCGGGTGGTTCGGCCTTCCAGGTAAGCGCTCATCTGAGAAAGAGTGGAAAAATCCCAGCTGAAGCATCTGAGGTATAATCGAACGATTACTGCAAACTTTAGAGTGAGAAAAAGAAAACTGGAGGGCAAAAATGTTAATAATTGAATGAGATACTTAAGAATTATAGTTTAGGACGAAATAAATTATTCAAAAACTAGAGCAGGGATGTCCAAACATTTTGTCAGCTCAAGTCAAATGTATTCGCCGGCCAAGAAAAGGAAAAAAACAAAAACTAAAATCAAGTGAAAATAAAGTAGAAAATGGACATTATTCATTATAGAGCCAAAACGTAAAAATAATAAATTTGCGGTATTAAAATCTGTTTTTCAAAGTATTTTATACATGTTTAAATTAATTTATTCTCAGCTATAAGAACAAGAATTTGGGTCACTTTCTTTTAAAATGGTTGCTATATTTAGCCAAGTTTAATAAATTAAATAAAAGCTAATTTAGCTGCAGTAAAGTCGGCTTTTCAGGAAAAGTTTCTGGATATGAGTGGATCTACTTACTATAAATGTTTGGTGGTAAAAAAATAAACATTTTGTGTTATGCTTAAATTTTTTACTTCTACAGAGTATTAAAATTAAAAACTTTAATAAACATAATTCTTATTATTCTTCTCTAGACACTATACTAGGCATAAAATTAGTTTGTTAATTCTAGGTTGATATCCTGACAGACATCATATGTCCAGAAAGATTATTGCTGCCATGAATTTATGTTTACTACTTCCAAAAAGAGTCATAGCACTCGCAGCGTCCTAAGATAATCTTCTTTATTTGTATACTTGACTACTTTGAACATTCGAGTTTGTATTTTCTGAACCATGTACAATACTAAAATAGTTTGGGCTAATTCCTGGGAAATAGTTGAGCAGAACCGAGTCTGTGTGGACTCACTGATGGAGGCCGTGGATAGGTATCATATGGAGGTGGGGGGCTGTCCTGTTTCGGGCTGGACGTGGTGTCGTCCTCATGTTCACTTTCGCTCCAATAGTCTGCAGGAGACATGTGAACATTTCAAATCAGAAGCTCAATATACCGTCTGATTCTTCCATTAATTAGTTCTGTAGATGCAGAAACATTCAAGTCTGTGATCCAGCAATACGACTGATTCAGCTTTTCCTGAGATTAAAGTCAGAATTCTGAGATTAAAGTCAAAATTCAGAGATTAAAGTCAAAATTCAGAGATTAAAGTCTGTCTACTGACTTTAAATCAAACACACAAAACAGGGGAAATTACCAACTACAAAAGAGAAATACTACAACTGCTAAAATTTGACGCTGCCACGTTTTTTTTTTGCGTTCCCTGAAGAAGGAAGTTGCTTTAATTTCTTCTTCAGAGGTTTTCTAAAGTGGTTCTTGGTGCAGCGCCACCACAGGCGAGGAGGGAAACAGGTTTTTCAAAGAGTTTGGTCGATATGACGCAGCCGAAAATGGCGTCTGTGCAACAATCTCCAATCTAACCAAGTCTACCGGATGTGAAAACACCCTTAGCTCAGCAAGTTCATTAGAAATGTTTGCGTTATCCCAAACTTTTTATTAATAAAGCCATCCATCAGATAGTTTATTGCCAATATATGAAAACATAACCAGAATTTCACATTTTAACCTTATTCCTATCTCGAAGATGGAGCTTCCTAAACTTTATATTTACAAAACAAACTCAAAACAGAGTTAATTGAACTCTGAAGCCTTTCAACGAAAAGTCAACGACTCACACATCAAAAAGCAGTAAAAACACAAAATCTGAAGTATGTTGGTCTAACTGTTAGTACAAATATGTTAGGACACTTTACACAGACAAAACTAACTTACAAGTAACTTTTCTGTGAAAATTAGGAGCTTGTTTTAAGTAAATAATTCCTTACTTGTTCCACTGGCAGATTATTTCACTTATAACGTCAAAAAAAAAAAAAAGAGAACAGTCTTGTTATAAGTGAAATAATTACTTCTTTTCCAATTTTAAGAAATTTTTTATTTAAAATAAGCTCCAATATCTTGCTATAAAGTTACTTGTAAGGTAGTTTTGTCGAGTGCACTAGAAGCTAGACAAAAAATACTTGGCAAGATTTTGTGTTTTTGCAGTGAATATTCTGAAATCTGACATAACTGTTTGATAAAACCCAATTAAGTGTGTCGATAAAGCCGGGAAGAGGTCTCCAGGCGAGACAGATTCATGACCAGGAGTGGAGGCTATAAAAAGAAACGAGTGGCAGGCTCACTGTTAGTCCATAGGGGACTCTTAAGGCAATGATTTGCTCATGCAGTAACGGCAGTGCAATAGTAACAGCGGTGTTGTTGGAGTGAAGTCTCACCCTGTTCCTGCCGCATCCTCTCCCGCTCTGCATAGCCCACAGCTGCCATGTTGAGGCGACTCAGCCATCTATCAAACAGGAGGAAATAATAAAACTCACTTATTTAAACAAAGGGTTTTTATGGTACATCAATCATCGTAAAAAATAAGTCAAGAGTAACTATTTTTACTCGTGTTTTATTTTGTTGCAAAATTTCTTGTTTTCTGCTTTCTTGGAGCCAAACTGTGAGTTGCATTTTAATTTCGCCACCCAGCTGCAACACCTCCCTGCATGTTTAGAGCTTGCAGCCTTTACCTGTTCATGTCGTCCACTCCATCTGCTGCAAAGTAGAAACTCTTGACCTTGGGGTGGCACGCTTTGAAAGCACTAGAGAGACACAGAGAGCTATTTTTGCCCACACGCCTTCACACATTCAAGAGCTCACAGGCTCCACATACGGAAAATAACATAAATATGCAATAAACCAGGCACTTACTACTTCTTTCGACATTCACTGGCACGGTCAATCTTAAACTCGGGAAGACTGACGAAACCCTCCGCCTTCTCGTCCTGACCGGACAAAAGAAGAAAAACTCACAAAACGAGCTACAATTAAAGCAGATGGGCATTATGCATTAAAAATTACAGATGTTATTGTGGCGGTACGAGTCATGCACATTTTCTCGACCTTTTGTGTTAAAAAAGAAGTGATTAATGGCCACAACTTGAACTGCTGCTGGAGGCTGCAGATATGAAGAGATGTGTGTTTCTGCTGAGGTAATTAATATTACATATTTAATTTTATACTTTTAGGGTCTGTGGAGCTTGAAACTTTTGCCAAGAAGTCCAAAAAACCTTGGCTAGCTTTTGTCTATCACCATTTTAGTCAACAAAAACTCACTTACTACACCAGATATCTAGACACACTTGATAAAAAGACTTTAAATTGGACACATAAAACAAAGTCCACTTTTTTAGCCCTTAAATATATTTAGTTGTGAACTTGGAGTCTCTAGTTCACAATAAAAGTAGAGACTCTCTCTTCTAGGAGAGAAGAAAACTTTAATTTAGTTTCTACTGGTGCTGGGTAGATACCTTGATATTCTCTTTGGGTTTATTTTTCCAATTTGTTCAGGTTTCTCTATTCCTTATTACGCTTTTTGAACAAATACTTCAGAGTATTGTATTGTCAATATTGTTTTTGAACCATTTCAGTTAGAAGCAGAGAAAAGACGAACAAACGACGCACCTCCTCATTGATGTACCAGTACAAGCAGTTGTCTTTCAGAACAAACCAGTACTTCTTCCATTTCTGAGAGAAGTAACCTTTGGCATCCCTCTTTCTCCACAGCCAGCCCTCGCAGTCTCCTCTGCCCAGCGCTTTGCAGGAAACACGCCTCCGACTCAGCGAGGTCAGACCTCGTCCTGGAAACGCAAACAGAGCGATGTTTAAGAACAGAGGGACGATAAAACCAACAACCTACAGAACACTCTAATGACAAAACAAAGATGTATTCAAACCAACATGACCCTATGTGAAGTTCACTTGTCAGATCCAGATCTGTAGAACCAAGAAATCGCTTCAACAGAACCTGTCTGACAACCCGAAGAATGGTAAACTATCTCTAAGATAATTTCTCTATCGCTATCCTTTAAGAACATTCAAATTTTTGAAATTGCCCAAAATGAAAGCGAGTTTGACGCCTCTGGTTGAAATGCAATCTAGAAAAAAATAAAACAATTAAAAAATAGCATGCGAGATTAAATAGTCTGACAAGGAAAATTTAAGACCTGTGTTTAACATATTTAAGGCCAACTTACAGCTTTAAAAAATTTTTTTAAAACATTTTAAGGCCTTAAATTTACATACATGACTTTAAGACATCCTGATTTAGCAGTTAGCATGTCGTAGCAGCAAGGTAGATAAAAAAAATGCTACTTTTAGATGTAAATCATGACTGAAGAGAGCGCTCAAGTAACTGACACTGAGGATACTTTAAGGAGCATTTTGGATCAAAACAAACAATAACTTCTGCAACTGAGGGAAGGCCTGGATGAAAACGACAAGAAGAGAAGAATTATTGTTAAGGAGGCATATTCTTAACAATTCTTGTACTTTTTCAGTTCTATAGCTTAAAATGTCACAGGCTAATGTAGAAACATCCTTGAGCTCTGAGTGTTTTCCAGAATGCTGTATTATTGTGTGCAAGGTTTCTCCCAGAAAACCTGCTAAGCCTGGTGGTTGGATGTTAGAGCAGCCATTCATCCAGCGGCCCGTCATGTTTTTAAGGTAAAAAATGTTTAAAGATGACAGAAAATGTGAAAATATCACTTGATACTTATGTGTTATTGAAAGATTAATAACTGAACACCAACAATACAACCTTAAAAAATGCTAACATTTTAAAAAGACTTTAAAAAATAAGGAATGCTAAGCCTGGTGGCCCGCCAGGCTTATAATACACTGCCTGTGCTAAATAAAAGTGTTGCTTTCCTTTCCGGCTTAAAGGTGATGCATCAGTAAGCTCCTTATTAAAGATAACTGGAGCAACATGGCTTCCAGGTGAGGCTGGAAAAGAAACTCCTGCTGCTCTGCATGAAATGTCTTTTTAACGAGAATCATGATCCAGGAGTCAATTTTCCTCCTTGGCAGCCTTTTTCTAGTCTGAAAAAGGAAACAACTCTCCACGAAAGTGTTGACACACAAAAAACAAAACATTCTTGCATGAAGTGTGGAAAGGTTTTCAGCTTAGAGATAATGAATCATTTATATTCCTGCACAAGAGGGTAATATATCTAAAAACGCACAAAAGTGTTGTGCAATAATGATTATCCTCATTCCTGTGCAGACACTAACTAATGCCATCATCAGTTTGGTCACAATGGACCCATTTGTACACAGTTTTACTAATTACTAATATGTTGATAAATTAGTTATTTAGAGCTACAATTATTAACATCAATTTCTTTTAGAAAAGTTGGTTCAGTTGCTGTAAACAAACAGAACCGTGTGCAGATGGAGCCAAAGCTTTCAGAGCTTCTCACAGCAGCAGATGGCAGAACAAGCGATCAGACCGTGGAAAAAAATTCAAATCTCCCAGCATGTTGATCCATGACAGTGTGGAAAGTTTGTCACAGAGGCAAAGGCACTTATGTCAGAGTGAATATTAGAAATAAATGGAAAAATCTCAACAATTATTTAAAAAGTTGAATAAAACTGACAGAAATAATTAAGAGAATCTTTCCGTTCGGAAAGCTCTCATAACTACATATACCTTGTAAGGCGTTAATTTAAAGCTGTAAAATAAGCATAATTTGTTGAAATAAAAATGAAAATGCTAAATTTTTAACAAGATCCGATACCAGTACTGGGCCTTTTGGTTTAATTCCCAGATTGAGTCCAACCGAGGATACAGACCCAAACCTCATGTTGCCAAATATCACATTTTAGTTCATTTTACCCTGGAAGTTTCAACTTACAGGCACGAAATTTACACTTTTAGAGATTAAACTCTACATAAGCCTGTCGCAATAATTAATAAATCTATAAATCAATTCATTGCATAATGAATTAGCATATGCTACTCTTATTTTGAAAGGCAATTGTGTTGACAGAGACAATACATTTCATTTATTGTTTTGACTGTGTGTGCTTTTTCTTTTACATCCATTTTATCTACTGTTTATTTTTCATTATTATGCCATAATCAATTTATTACTTGAAAACTGTCTCCAAACCACAATATTATTGTTTATCACAATAATTATCAGGGCAATTTATCCTCCAATAAAATAAAATCTCCTGACAGGCCTACCTAAACACTCTACACTGTCTGATTTTTGGACAGAAGAGGACAAAAATCAGACATTCAGTAATTAAAATCAGTAATTTTAATTGGTTGGATAAGACCAAATGTAATGTTTCGATTGTTGACTTTGTATTTTTGTGTTTTTAGGATCTTTGAACTGGAATGTGAAAGACTCAAACTTGATTTGAAAAAGCTTTACACATTTTCCAGCTGAAGATGGTAAAAGTGAGTTATGATTCACAATGAAACGATTCCTGTGCAGAAACGGCTGGTTTTCTGAAAACATGTCCCTTTTTTGGGAGCAGCTTCTGCCCAGGCCAACCTGGTGCCGACCCCGTTTACCTTTATTCTTCTTCCGGTTCTTCGTCTGCAAAGAGGCCGACTGCTGGTATGTCTGAGGAAAGAAGAGGAAGACAGAGACAGAGCATGCTGTCAGGACGGATCAGTGGCCTTTGTTTGCTGCAGTGAATCCTGGGATATAAAAGATGACAGCAGATTTTAGAGGCAGCAGGACACAAAGGAAACCATCTCACTACATCCTCTCACACACAGACGCAGTCAGTCAGGGGTGGAGGAGTCAGAGCGGCTGCTTTCACACGTCTAAACATAGAACGGAGGGCTGGAGGTGACGTTAGGGTGGAACAAAGCACATCCAGGTGATGGAGGAAGTGTGAAACAAACAGAGCCGCGGGGAGTTTATAAATAAAGAACAGCTGACCATTGATAAGGAAGAGCTATTATCGGTTCTTCTCTTGTGACGGCAGAGGGACAGTGAGCTGGAGTAACAGAGACATTAACTGGTATTCTTCTGTTTCCAGTCTTCACATTGTGAGGGAATATAAAGCTGACATCACAGAAAATTAACGTACCCGGTCGGATCACAGCAGAACACTGTGAATGTCACACGAATCCAACTCCAGAACTGGAGCTGAACAGACGTATATAATAATTACTGTTTAGTTTTTTGTTGTGGCGCCAGCTTTCCTGTTTTATCCACAGTTTTTACTCTTTTTAAGCAGTTACAAGACAAAACCTTAAACTGCTGCTGCACCAGCTATTCAACAGGTTGTTGCTAGGTAACAAGTGGCTTTTAAGTAAAATAAGTCTCCTTTTTTCTTTCAGCCTTTTCTTGTTTTTAGCTTAATTTTTTTCTTCCTTTCTTATTTTCAGAAAAGTTTCAATGATGTATGAGACTGGTGGATTTGTGAAAGTTAAAATACGGTACATGAAACGACTGGCCTGATGAGTGGCACATTTAGTTAGAATTACTTAAAATGTATATTTTTCTAACCGTGGTCGTTGCTCTAAGATCACTAAGAAAGTAAATGAAAGCCACAGTTTTCATGAGGATGCTTCCTGAAAGCTGCAGATGGTTGTTTTGCATATGATTACTAATGTGAACCTTTGAAGAGCAAAACTCAGAATAAAACTTTTCAAGGATTTTTTACAGTGATTTCCAAGAGTTTGTCTATTGACAGCTGTACTGACTTCCTTGCTTACGAACCGTAAATATAATTGTTAAAAACAGGCTCTCTAGAATGCTTTCAAACACCAATTTAATCACTTTTGACCATAAATGAATGAACAGATGGATAAATATTGAAGCAGGAAATAAAGTCTGTTCTTAATGGATAATACAGATTTTATTTTTCTACAAAACTCCACACCTGGAAAATGCTCATATTATGTGAGACTGTCACAGAGCTCTAAATTAACTTGAAATTAAGTGTATTTTCACAACTGATATTCCAGTAGACTCGGTTTGATTGGGGACCAAAGTTGCAACATTTGCTACATTTTCAGCTGCTGTGGTTCAATTTACTGTGTCAAACGATTCAAACACAACTTCTTCCTCCACAAAATGTAAACAAAAGTGGAGTGGCATCGGATTTTAGCAAAAATCTTTAGTTTTGGTAAAAAAAAAAAAAAAACACGAGTCATTTCTCCAGCTAGCTGTAGACTCATATTTGTTTTGGTTGTATTTACCCAGAATGCCATGTGCTATGGTCTGTTTCCTGCTTTTGGAGCGGTCTCCAATCTGCTTGGTGTTCATATACGCATTTGAACCGCACCAGAGTTCACTTCAACCAAATCGAGATCACGGTTTTCAGGTGGACTGGGGTCACGTTTTTTGATTACGCATTCACACCTCCCCAAATGAACCGGACTTTCAAGGCTAACAAACTAAAGTTCAATTAAAGCAAACTAAACGGGCCTCCTGGTGAGTCATTCTGTTTAGTATTCATAAGCCAACTCACAGATGCTTCAGTAAACGCATTGTACTTATTGTGTAAAAGGTATGCATCTTGTATTTGTGACTTAATTTGACAGAGGAATGTTTCTGAATACCAAGTATGCTAAATTGAGGTTTGTGAATTCTCATAATCATGTTTCTAATCCATCATGTTTAGATTGAATCTCTCAACGGATCAGATGGGGCAACAGACCAGCTCTGATGTCACGGTATTACACATCTCAGGGGCCGGACCTCAGCCACTCACAGCCACAGGCTCAGTGGGACAGATGACAAGGGTCCTCCCACTCCCACCGACACGCCATCTGTCATCAGAGCATCTCACATGCAGCACACACACACGCACACATAGCTGGTGCAATGGAAGCACGACCTGAGTGCAAAACATGCAGCTGTGTTTCATTTTCAAAGAGATTCTGACAAGACGAGTAAGGTCACTGCCGGCCAAACCTGCCAGTCTGGATCGGCTCAGACGGACCAGATGTCATGGATGTGACAGCAGGGCCATAACGAGTCAGCACCTGCCAGAATCACACTTCCCTGCAGCGCTTTTCTGTCAGGGTCAAAGCTCAGTTGCTTGGAGACCGACTGTCTGATTAGTAAAATGACTTAGAAGGAGAAGGAGAAGTTCTAGGAGTGGGAATAGTTTTGATCCAAAGTGTGTGGTTTACACCTATGACCAGTGATGACACAATGAACTGCATATCTCTGATTTACTGGACAAATGTAGTTCATCCAGTGGTGGAAGTCAAACAGTGGTTGGATTGGAGGAACTAAATCGCAGTCTAGACTTTTTGTCTACTAAAGATCATCGTCCTGCTGCATAATTCAGGTGCGCTTGAGCTAAAGGCCAAAAGCTAAAGGGAGGCAGCACCTTCTCCTGGATTTTCTGTTCGAGACACAAGTTGTGTTTTAATATTTTGAAAATAAATTTGCTTAATAGACAATCTTTAACCAAAATCAATGACAAATAGTAAAACCACAACTGAAGAAAGACACCAAAAATGACAAAGATTTATAGTTAAATAATTTTAAAAACTTACATGATACATAGAGGTTTGGTCTCTGGGAGGCGATTCCCTCTGATTGGTCTGAAGCAGGTAGTGGGAGGGGCTTTGGCTGTGGTGGCTCCGCCTCTTCGCACGCTTGGCCGTGTCATTGGACCGTTTATTTGGACGTGCCGTGTGAGAGGAGTAGTCCTCCGAGACGGTCCGCTCGTCCGCAGTGGATAGTCCAACATAACGCAACAACGAAGCATCTGCAAAACAGAAAACATCAAACCTTTAAATTTATCTGCAGCTTCTATAATTTTCAGTGTTTTCAACAGGGATGAATATATTTATCTAGATTAATCCAACAATGTATAACATTTAAAAAATAGTCCAAAAAGGACTCATTATTCAAATCTTAACCTTTAATCAGAGGATCAATTCTGGTTAATCAGGAGTGAAATTACATTACTAAGCTTTCATCCGGATCAAATCTAAGCAGGAACTCAGATCTTTGTCTCGTTCAGTGGGAGTAAAAGATTAACCCAACAAAACACAGAAATGTTCCAGCGGCTTTCGAATTCAAACTCCTGGACCGTTATCTGTCAGCTCTGTGTTATCTCAGCTTTGGCGATGCAGTGAAGCTGTAAACAGGTAGGAGAAAGGCAGCAGTCAGCGGCTACAGTACAAACGAAAAGCCACAGATCCTCTCCAGGCTGCCTCTGTTGATAAGACAGACATTAATCCCAAAAATGCTTCATTTAAGCCCTTTTTTATTAACAGTGCCATTTGTTTTAGTGGCAAATGCAGCAAGAAAGGCAGCAAAAATGAAGACTCCCCACTTAACCTTAAAAGACTTGACTTTACAGAAAGTAAAGGTGAATTCTGCTGCAACAAACACTAATTTCACTAATTCTCTTCCAAAAGATTTGAGTCTGGTTTTAGAAAAGACTGATGAATTGTATTATAGACATATATTGCAAATTGGATTTTGTAAAGAAAAAAAAAAAAACTTATTTTCATTAGCTAAATAAATATAACTTAAAACTTAATTTACTGAAACAAAAATGTGGAAACATAAGTGAATCTAATTAAGAGTGTCTTCACATCTGACTGTATAGTTGATTCGGTTCGATTGGGACCAAAATGACAACATTTGTTACATTTTCACACTGCAGTGTTTCAAAATAACCTTCCATTCTGAATAACCTGTTCCCCTCCTCACCTGTGGGGGCGCTACACCAAGAACCACTGAAGGAAACGACATGAAAACCTCTTAAAAAGACACTGACCTCAACTTACTTCAACACAAAATCTAAACAAAGACAGATTAGCATCAGATTTTAGCAACTGCAGGATTTGTTTTAAATAATTTTTGTATTTTTTAATGTGAATTTCATTTTTTTCATTTTAAAGACAGCTTGAACACAAATGTCTCATAATTTCACAAATCTTAAAATAAATACATTAAACAAAATATTCTTGCAAATATCCATCCAATTTTTACTAATGTCACAATTTCTATTCAATCCAAATTATATCTATGCAATTAATTTATTATGTTTGTTTTGGTTGTATTTACCCAGAATGCACTATGCCACTTCCTAATTTTGTGCTTTTAGTTGAACTATTACATTTTATTAGTTTCTCCACAAACAATTTGTTAAAAAAAAAGGAAATTATTTAAATTTTTCATCCAGTTTTTGTTAAGTCGCTTTGCTTTAAGTCTGATTATTGAAACAAAATTCTGAGTTTTATAAAATGTTTATTATGACTACAGCTCATCCATCTTCCAAACTTCTTCCCACCTTCTCCCCAAACTCAGGTTTCCCTCTGCAGTTTCCTCCCTCCTGTCCTTCCCTGGTTGCTAAGCAGCGGCCAGAGGAAAGTGAGAAGCTGTCAGCGTCGCCATGGAAACTGTGTGAGTGATTCAGGTGGAGGTCAGAGAGAAAGATCTTTCTTTTACTCCTTTTTTTTGTCTGTTCTCATCCCTCTGTTCTTTCTATTCTTTTTTTTTCTTCGTCCATTGCTGCCTTTCATTTCCTCCGCCTTTGTCCTCGTGTCTCTTTACCTCCTTTGCTCCTCCGCAGCTTTTCTTTGGTTCCTCTGTGATGCTAATGACAGTGGGAATTGGAAAAGAGGCTTGCATATCCTCACGCTCGCATATCCTCACACTCGCTGATCGCTTTATAATTTGTACAGATGGGAACGTTTAGCTGATATCCAGCCGGCTCCTCTGGACTCACCTCTGCGGGTTTCTCTGTTCAGCTTGGCTGGGTCTTCGTAGTCGCCCACCCAGTTGCACTCCACAGGCATCGAGATGGGCCTCAGCCTGCCTACAAATGCACATTAGAATAAAATGAAATCTTCATTATTCGCTCTGGGAACTGTCCGTTTATTCACAAGATTTAGTCTGTAAGTGCAGGGAGTTAATTTTAAGGAAATATGTCAGGTCATAATTTGTGCAATTTATATGAATTTGGCTAGAATGAAACACTTTTAAGGGGCATACAGTGCCATTTTATAGCACAATCCAGTAACTACTTTAACTTCAGCTGTTATAAAAATGCTACATATATATTACAAATATGACATAAAGAAAATTTGACTTGTAATTTAACGCCTTGAATTTGGCCTCTGTCTCTTTAAGAACTCTTTCTGAAGCTCTGCCTTTAGGAAGTCATCACAAAATGACTAACATTTTACCGGCGTTTCACCCAGAACTAACTCCTATAATGAGCTCAGCAGATGTGTCGTTCCAACAGATGTTTGCTAATTGCTGTTGGCTAGTCTGAAGGAGCTGAGTGGAGGAGGGTTGTTCTGAGAGACAGAAACTCTGAAGATTGAAAACTGGAGCTTCGAAGATGAGCTGCACTTCGAAGGAAGGCCTAGGTCCAACCAGGTGTTTTGAACAGCTGAATGGTTGCCATGGAGATTAAAAGATTTCTCAAACATGCATTAAAGAATAAAAGCAACTCTCCAGGCATGTGACCTGTTATACTTCCTTGAACAGGTTAGGATAGGTCTGTGGCGACACAAAACATGTTCATTACATTTTTTTTTTCTCGGATAATAAAAGTTTAGCTAATACATCATTTCATAATGAGCAGATTATTTGGACAACTGGCCACGCCCCTAAACTCAACGTTTAGACTCTCGTATCAAAATGGCTGCAAACAGATGAGCAATTAAACAACTGTACGAATAAGAAAAGCAGAAGTTGTGCCTCCCGCAAAATCAACAAGAACGCAGCAAGTGTTTTCTGGACTGTAAGTCAAAAACAAACCATTTGTCATTTCCAACAGCCATTTCCAACGTCACAAACCATGGTGATTTGTGACGTTACATTCAGGAGGTTTTTGAAATGGCTCATTGTCCATACATGCGTTTTCTTTAAGAGCTATGTTTGTTTTTAGAAGTAGTAGGAATCCAAATGCAAGTACAAAAACAAGCAAAATGTGAACTTTGCATGCCGGATCCCCTTTAGCAGCACGTGCATTTATAGAAAAATAAATCAGAAACTGCTTTATTGATACATTGTGACACATTCTGGGTAGAACCTGCGCACCGTATGTGGGCGTGGTGCAGTACACCGGCTCCTCCTCTTCTCGCCGGTGAGACTCTTGATCCAGGAAGGAGTTTGGTGATTCAGAGCGCTTGGCAGCGCTGACGCCACCGTGGTTACGAGACGCTTCGTCTGCAGACAGGGCTCCTGTCTCGTCTCTATGGCAACCAGAGGCAGACGCTCATCAGAGGACGTTTGAACGACAAAGGGAATGGTTCGGCCTTCAAAGATGCAGAGGAAGTACCTGGGGGTGTAGGGCTCGGCAGGTGGAGGCGGGATGTAGAGATCCTGGAGGGCGGAGCTTTTGGTGGGTGTGCCTGACGGTGTGCCAGAGCCGCTGCCTGGGCTTCTGGTTGGCTGGATTTAAAATTTTAATAAAAGGGAAAATTTAGTCCATCAGATTCTCCTTTAAATGTTTCATTTGTTTATTTTTTGTGTTTTTAAGATGTAAAGCTGTTTGAACTGACTTGGTGCTGAAATGTGCAAAACAAATTAAAATCTGATTGATTGATCAATTAAAATGAGCTGAACTCAGACCCAAAGCATCACAGATCCTGTCATAGTTTTTCAGGAGTGTAAGAATATAAGCTAATTTCATTTACATTGTACTAAATATAAAAGGCATAGAAATAAATAAAAATAACAAAAAAGTCATAAAATGATAACTTCACTTAAAAATAGTCAAACACAATTGGAAACAACCATAAGACTCTGAACTTCCAGAGTTCAAGATGAAGTTTTGTGATTTTTTTGTCTTCCTTTAAAGCCATGTTTGTTTGTTTTTCCCCTTTTGAAGAGATAACAGATATTTATATCCCAGGAACTCAAAGATTTTATAAAAAAAATATATATATTTTTTTGTATTTGCTATTGTGACTACGTAATATGTAATCTTTGAAAAGATGAAAAAGAGGCGGGTCTTAGCGCTGTCAATCAACTTAAAGCCGCTGCTTAATGTGCTACCGGCTGACAAACATAAAACTAATCCACTTTATTTCTGGTAGGAGACCCAAAACAGGTCTGCAGTCTAACCTGTTGTTCAAGAATAGTATTTTTATTTTTTAGGGTAATTGACGGCGCTAAGACCCGCCTCCTGGCTCTGATTGGTTGTTTTTGGTGAATTTCTTCAGATGGCAATAGCAGCTCAGAGAGGAGATGGAGGATATCGATATTTTCACAGATTATCTGTCTTATATCGTCCTATCAAAACATGAAGATAGATTTATCAAATTCATTAAAACATATATTTTATAAAAGTTACATACTTTTATAAGTATGTAACTGATAAAAGTTACATACTTATATGTAACTTTTAACATATAAGTTTTATATGTTAAAAGTTACATAAACAGGATTTTCCAGTGTTAAATTAGTAGCCTTTATTTGAAGCATAACTTTAAACATAGTGTATCAGGTAATTTCTGCTGCAGTGGACCAAAACACACAAAAAAAAGTCAATTTTTGATGCACAAACACTTTTCTTTCTTGTTTCCTCCCGTTTGTCGCTAATTAGAGATAATTAGTGGTGGAAATTTCAGCCTCAGCGCCGGGAATGTGGGTTGAAAACCATTAGATTTCCCTTCCCCGTTTACTGCTTTCGATCCGGCTAGCAAACTCCGTGCTGAGACAGAGCTCCGTGACCTAATTACACGCTTTTTCTGCGGCCGAGCGGGAGGAAGAATGCTGCGGGGAATCGATGTGGGCCAGCGAGGTGCTTTAATAAAGTCTATAAAAGGTAGAGGCAGTCCCACCTGCAGAGCCAGGGGTTTCCAGCGCATGTTCTTCAGCAGTGCAGGGGCGGAGCTGAGCGTGCTCTGCGGACGCTTCTTCAGGGTCAGGGACACGACACCTTTATCGGCCCTCAGTGAGCCAACCAGGTTACGCAACTGCCAGCCCACCTGTGGAGCAACGAGGAACATCGTAAGGCAGGGAGACTCGCCACAATAAAAGATCATGAATGTTCTTAAAAGGCCGGTTGGAGTGTATCGATAAAGTACATGAGTCAAACTCGAGGCCCAGGGGCCAAATCCGGCCCGCTGTAGCGCTTTATGTAGCCTGGACTCCAAACTAATGCATAAATAAAACCGCCAAGATAACAGTTGTGTGGTTAAATATCACTTTATTAATCAAATCAAAGTAGTTTTTATCTGTTTACTACCAAATTATATTAGTCAATACTTTCAATTTTACTACAATCTTGAAAATTCACAACAAATCAGGTCATTTTTTGTGCTAATTCATAATTGTGAGTTTATTGAAAATCTTCCAGGAAAATGATCAAAAACAGGTAGAAAGTGATGCCAAATCCCACCTGCAGGTGGCAGTGTAGTTTACTTCTCCACTTCTGCCACATTAATGTTGACTAATTTGGCAGTAAACAAATAAAAAACTCTTTAATTTGATTAATAAAATACTTAAGCATACAATTGTTAGCATGACGGTTCAATTTTTTTGCAATAAATCGGTAATTTAAAAATATTTCCAAGAAATCTGCAACATTTTCACTTACGTTTGAAGATACATCTGACATTTTATTAACCACAAATAATCACAGACTAAAACTTGACATCAACAAAGGGCAGAGGCAGAAATGTATTAGTAAAATATACTGCCACCTGCAGGTGGGAGTCGGCATCACTTAAAACCTGTGATCATTTTTCTAGAAAGTTTTCAATAAACTCACAATTATTTATTAGCACAAAAAATGTATGTGATTTGTTGATTTTGTGCAAAGTTTCACAATCTGACTGATGTAAACAACCACTATTTTATTTGATTAATAAAATAATATTTAAACAGACAACTCCTCAAAGTTTTATTTATGCGTAAGCCGGTAGTTTAGAGGGCCACGTAAAAAGCCACATGGGCCAGATTTGGCCCTCAAGCCTTGTGTTTGACACATGTGGTGTAAGGAAATAAAAATCTCCCTCATTTACATGCAGGCTGAAGTTTGACTCCAGTCCACATCGTGAGCGAAACAAGTAGGCGGTGAGGCGGCATAACTATCTATAGAGGCTTCATGTGATGTAACCTGCCCTCATTTCCAAAACCAAAGCATCTTCTCATCCATCTTTTTTCTCTTTTTTTACATTTTTACCAACTATGTGCAAAAAGCCACGCCTACACTGCTCGCCTCCAGCAGATCTGCGAACGAAAACAAACTGTAAACAAACACGAAGCTGCCCACCGGGATGCGGCGCTCGCAGCCTCGTCGTACCTGAGCGTACCGAGCTGACCTGAGATCTGTTCGTGATCAAAGACCGACGGTTGTTTTTCAGAGCAGGCCGGCTCCGATACGGCAGCAAAACCACGATTACTGGGGTTTTATTTACGGAGGTTTATTTACTGGGGATGGATTTGTCTCCTGTTTCGCCACTGAAACTGTGCAGATCCATGTGTTTTACTTTTACCCCAGTTTTTTATATTAACAACTTCTCACCATTTCCATGTCATAATTACAAACATTTCCAGAGTTTATCTCTGTTCTTATTGTTTTATTATAAATATAAAGTTATCCATCGATCTATCCAACCATCCATTCAACTGTGGATGGATGGATGGGTGGATGGATGGGTGGATGGATGGATGGATGGGTGGATGGATGGATGGATGGATGGATGGATGGATGGATGGATGGATGGATGGATGGACCTCTCATTGTTTCTGATCAGTTTTTCTGTTGCTGATAAAGAAACCTCTCCCCACAGCATGATGCCTCCGCCTCCATGTTTCACAGTGTGTGTGGTGCTTTCAGGGTCCGTCGTTTGTTTCTGCCTCTTATTGAGCCACCATTACTGCTGTAAAGCTCAATAAGTACCATATAGATGGAATCAGCTTTCATGGATTCATTTTACAGTTAACAGAACCCAGAAGGAAGGAAAACATTTCATAATTTCCTCTAGTCTCATCATTTTCTCCATTTTTCATTTGCTTTTTCATGTAAAACGTCTGATTTCAAACATACCACGGTCTGGTGGTTGACTTGAATCACTTCATCTCCTGCGTGGATCTTCTTGCAGCGGTCAGCCGGAGACTATACACACACAAAGGGGAGATTAATAACCCATCTGAGTATCGATTTCTGTCTGACACTTTTTGGGAAGTTTCACATCAAACCCCACTTAAATAATCAATAACTGCAGGCAGCCATTTTGTCGTCCTTATTGAAAATGACAGGCTGCTGTTGAAACCAGATTCAATGATTGATTTTTACAGAAAACCCTCTCACCCCTTCTGTGGTTCCTGTGATCACATGCAGACCGTCATAAGTGGACTTGATGTACATCCCCTGATGGAGACAAGAAACAAAAATATTCATCATTTTATCACGACTTTCTCTTCAGTCTAGCCCAGTGTTTCTCAAACTTTTTCAGGCCGAGGTCCACTTACTCCATTTATTTTCAATAACAGAAAACACCTGGGAATATAAAAAAGTTTTGATAACATTTTAGGGCTGCATGTAATTTAGAGGCATAATAAAAGTAAATATTATTGAGTTGGGATGGAAAAACAAACATTTTCTTTCCAAAAGTAGGTAGTCCAACATAAATAACTTTATTTTAGCTGTTAAGATGCAGTTAGTCAGTGTGGGGCACGGCACAGTCATTTTGCACTCAGCACAGTCGCAGTCCCAGAACTGCATTCGTGTGGCATGCTTTGTATCGCAATAGTGTTGAAAACCAAAAGTACTACAGCTCCTTCTGTTTTTATTTTTATTGTCTTGGTCTTAAGCAATTTATCTACCGGTATTATTAATTGTAAACACAATTCTTTGCTAAGCTAGCTGTAGTGCCACACTTTGAGCTAAATAAACGGTTACATGCAGTACCTTGTGGACCACTAGGGGGCCAATGCGAACCACAGTTTCAGAAACACTGGTCTAGAGCAGGGGTGTCCAAAGTGCGGCCCGGGTTCCATTTGTGGCCCTTGTCTTGGTTCTGAGAAGTCTGGCCCTGCAGCACTTTTTGTAATTTCTTTGAGATGAGATTTTTCATTGAAAGTTTATAAATTCAATATGATAAAAAACAGATATAAAGTCAGTTTAGAGCAGTACCAGGCCTTCTGATGGCTTAGTGTTGGTGAGGTGAACCAGTTCAAGGTGGGCAGACTGGGAGACCAGTGGGTCCGATGATACGCAAACGATGTGCTCACACACTTCAGACAGAGTCTTACACTGCAGACGAGAGAAAGAAAACACCAAAATAAATAAAAAACAGAAGACTTATTCACTAAATATAACATTATTGTGATAAAAACATGAGAAAAACTCAGCTGTTTTTGTCACGGACCAAGTAAAAAATTCATTTTCTGCTGTAAGAATCAGATTAAACTCATGCAGGTTTATTTTTATTTATCAATTCAGCACTTCAGTAAACCACAATAACCGAATCCCCTCCAGATACAATGGAGGTGAATTTAATTATGCTTTTTCTTTTTTTCTTGGCAGATTTAGTCGTGTTTTCCATAACAGAGAAGTTTGAATAAAAACTGCTGACTCTATTTTTGGATCAGCCACAGAGGAAGTCACTAAACTTTGTCTAGAAAAGTTTTTCTGCCACATCGACAGAAAAATCCCTGCTACCTATCAAGGATTTCTCCTCCTGCACTTATCATTTCCAAACTTAGTAATGCGACATTTTGAACTCGACATTTTTCCGAAAATATCCCAGAATCTCGACAGGGTTTTGGCTTTGTCCTGGTTCTGGTTCTAGAATCGTCCTCGCAGCTGACATGTTGGTTTGTCATCAGAGCCAGGAGTAAGGACAAACTCCAAGAGTACCGAAGTACTTAAAATTGGCACGGAGTAGCGCAATATGTTCGTTTTAAATAATTAGCTGTACTGCCATTTAGGTTGGAAGACGTGGAAGCCCAACTTTCAGTAAAATGTTGTTAATCTCCAGACACTTAGAAACAGAATTAAAACCAGATGTGAGAAAAGTATCCAAACATTATACTCAAATAAGAGTAGCAGTACGTCAACATAATTTTACTCAAGTAAAAGCAAAAACATATATGGTAAAACGTCAACTCCTGTGCTGAGTAACTGATCACATTAATCATTTAATATTTAAAAATGATATAATCAGACAGATTAAATATAAAGTTAAGTGGAAATTTTGGTATTTTAAAAACAAAAATGACAAAAGATTTTTTTCCAAATGAGTTTCTTTTAATGAAAACTTATGAAACTTTAATACAAGTTGCAGGTTGTGTCTGGTGTTTGTTTTTCATTTCAGACATTTTACTCAAGTAAGAGTATCTATTTTTAAAACAAAGTAAATGTAATTGAGTAAACGTAACTAGCTACAACCCAACTCTGATTAAAACCAGTTTAGGTTTATTTCTTTGTTAGGTGGAGCATCTGGCTAAAGACAAACTCACCACATGGAGGATTTTGTTCTCCGTCTCAAACACCGTACAGTCCTGAGGGAATAGAGAGACATTTAATGTAGCAGCAAGAACATTTTGTGTTGCACATGCTGCTAAAATATCTCTGCATGCTTCCTGGGCCTCACATTGCCGCAGCCCAGCCACCTGGATACTATACACCGCCACAGATACAACAAACACCCACACAAACAGACATGCATTCAGCTTTTATTTATACACACATCAGTCACATAAAAGACAGGCTGAGAAAGATGTAAACAGCAAAGAATCGAGTCTCGCTTAAGGATGCAGACTGCTGCATCACACCCACCCACGCACATGCATACAGCGCACTAAGGGGGATATGTCAACCCACGGCAGCTCCCCTCAGCCTTGAGCTTCAAGCACAGCAGAATAAAAGCTATCAGCCTTCAAAACGAGCACACAAACGCTTCCACACACCTGCTGTACAATGGTGGTGAGCTCCAGGCAGAGCTGAATGACATTATTTCGGGTAACTGAGTAGTCTGCCACAGCAGCAAAGGGAGACCTGGGAGGGAAAGATAACAGCGGTGAGTCTTTTAATGCTGCTGCTGCGCCGGATGATGTGCAGGGGTGATGAACAGGGGCAGCGCTGTAGGGAGAGGTTAGCGAAAATGCCGCCATGCAGTATTTAAACCAGGATTTATTTCATTTTTCCACCTTTTTAAGATTTTAGAATAAATGTTTTTTTCACATATTTGTTCAAACTGTCACACTGTCACAACAGTGTGGTACAATTCAAATAATATGTGAAAAAAACATCGACCTGTTCTGACTTTGAAACAACTAATCAGAGCCAGGAGGCGGGGCTTAAGCTTGCTAGCAAAGCCTGTCATGAACGCTCTGGGTCGCTAGCACAGCCACCAATGACAGCAAATAAACGGTCTTCCTGTAACGTCAAGTCGTTTCTCCTCTGTTAATACGTTTAGCAGAGAGTACATGAGATTGATTGATAGCACTAAGACCCGCCTTACATCTCTGATTGGTCATTTTCATGCATTTTTTCAGACGGCAACAGCAGCTCAGGGAAAAGATGGAGGAGATCTATCTTTTCACAGATTATCTGTCTCATAATAAACTGTCTCAACAAGGTGACAGTTTTAAGAAACATTTTTTTACTAAACATTACATACGGCACCTTTAACCATTTCTAAAAGTTAGAGAGCTAACGTTTTTGCTGATCCCTTCCGCAGTTTTCACATAATCGATAACATCCTAATTGAAAAAAGTAGAAAAGAATATCCTGTGATATGCTAACCTGGTTTAGATGGCCGACTGAGATAACTTTCTATGATTTGGTTGATATAAATTTGAGCCACTAAATATTATGGAGTTCCTCAGGGTTCCAGTCATGGCCCACTTATACTAATAAATTAAGAAATAGAAAAGAATGCCTGGTACTGGACTAAACTAGCATTGATTTTGTTTGGGCAGACTGGGAAACTTTCTATGCTTTAGTAAATATAAATATGAACTATGAAACATTACGGAATTCCTCAAGGCTCCAATCTAAGACCACTCATATTAAGAAACTGAAAAAATAGAAAATATCTGGTAGTGTGATAAACCGGTTTACATGAACAGATCGAGACAACTTTAGCGTTATGCCATGCAAGTGGGTTTCTCTATTCACCAGTCAATGGGTTGTGTTGTGACTCCAGCCCATTGTCCTATAAACCTAGAACTGATGGGGAACCAGAAATAAACCTAAATATGAACATTTACCCATCTCATTATCCCTAATTTTGTCTTTAAAACGACCTTAAACCAAGCTAAAGAAACTCCAACTAAAACAGAACATAGAAAACATCGTACATATTTTGTACTTTCCATTGGTTACTGAAAAATAGTGATTGAAGTGACAGTAACTCATCCAAAAGTCCAAACCAACACCAGGAAAATGGAAAATAACACCGGTTTGTATAAGTCCCTGCTGGTGAAATGAATGGAGTATAAAACTGTATTATTCTATCTTCTTGAAATATAGTCAACAATAAAAAAATATTTCTCATTTAACGCGTTATGTTGATGAATTGCTCATGTGCTAACGATCCGGGATGGTGCTAAATTGTCTTCATATTTTACGGTTGTCGGATTTAAAGGTTGCCATCTGTCATTCATAGGTTGCTAAATGTCAGTGATGTGGTTTTCATGACTCTGTCGCGCGTTTGTTAATTATCTGACTGAATCAATTTGGTTCTAAATGAACCTAATCCACAGTTGTCAGCTGTCACAGCGCTCATGTGTGTATGGAGACTCATTCGTTTGTTATATGAGGCCAGAAGAAAAAAAGAAATGTCAAAAACATCATAAATGTGCCTCAAATGTAACTTAGAGAACATTTTTAATTCTGAAATGCCTTGATATCCACTGCAGAGACTGATTTCTAATGCTCTTTGAGGTTTATAGTATTTCAATGTTACATATTGGTCCCTTAAAAACAAAATAAAATAAGAGAACTTTACATTTTAGAACATATTAATGTGAAATTGTACCATTGGACTACATTTATAGGTTTGTCATCTTTTTAAAAATATATATATGTATATATATATATTTCCACTCTAGTCCATATATAAGTGTTAGTTCCATTGGCAGATTATTTAACTTATAATATGGGTCAATTGTCTTGTTAGAAGTAAATTTATCAACCAATTTTAATTATTTACTTAAAACAAGCCTCTATATGCCAAAGAGACACTTGCAAGTTAGTTTTGTTTTAATTCAAGTGTAATAAGATATTTGCAGTAGAAACGACAGTAAAATTACTCGGTAAGATTTGGTGTTTTTGCAGTGAACCTGAATGTAAACATAGAAAAATAGATTTAGATCTTACAATTAGCATCAGAGTCTTTATTGCACATGAATACGTCCACAACACAACTATAATCAATAATTATCAATACCGACAGATATGAAACGCTTTTATTGTGTTGTTTTTCAGTCATATGGACAAAAAACGGGATTTTAATTTGTTCTCAGAGGAAAAGAAAACAGTGTTTGCTCTGCTGAAGGTGAACAGGCCTTTCCTTTCAGAAAAGTCCAATTTTCAAACCTTACACAATGTTCAGTTTTCCGAAGCATACAAACACGGCAGCGACCTCTGCTAATGTCTGGATGTTTCTCTATAAACGGCTTTGTGAGCCGAGCTATTAGACCAGCTTGAATTTATTATGTTTTCTTGCCCCGAGCTCTGTTAGCTCACAGTGTCTCCTTTGTGTTCCCAGTTTCCACTCTAGTCCATTTTGTTGACAAGTACACTTCCCTAAAAAGAAAAAAGAAAAACATTTCCCAGTGAGGAACGGCTCATAAATTAAACGCTGCGAGTGCTCAGGTTTGAAAAAGGTGAGAGTGATAAGGAGCCGGCGGAGTTAATGAGGCGCTAATGACTGCACACAACAACAACGCGGCGCTACAGACAACAGCAACGTTAGCGCAGAGTCATGACACATATTAGGACGGCGGCAGAAAGCGGCACATTTCCTTCGCTGTTCCAAAGACCCAGATAAAGACTCAGCCCAGCCTCTAGTGTATGATTTATCAGTGGTTTGCGTGATTTGGGTCATCACTATTGAGGTTGACTACTATATATACACATTCCCAACCTGGGGGTGTGCAGGAAGTCTGCTAACCACCAGGCAACCGCCCTGAAAACAACTCTTTGTTTTTTTTTAACTAGAGCTATAAAACTTTAGGATGTAAAACTGTGCAGGTTATAAAAGAAAATTGTATTTATTTTCCAGGCACATAGCGTCATTTCATAGCACAATCAAGTAACTATGTCACCTTAAATTTTTTATAAAAATACTAGACATGTCAAATAAAATTTGACTTTGTAAATTAATGCCTTGAAGTTGGGCCTCTGTCTCTTTAAGAAGCTCCTGGTCAGATCACAACCCTCTATGAACGGGTTAGGGTTAATGGTTTCATAAGAGTTTCACTGAAGTAGCTTGTATAAGATGCAAAGTTCCACCAGGTGTTTGCTGATTGTTATGGCTAGTCTGAAGGAGCTGAGTGGGGGGAGGAGCTAGGTTCACCCAGGCGTTTTGCACAGCTGAATGGTTGCTATGGAGACTAACAGATTACTCAAACATGTGTGAAAGTATCAACGCATCACTCTTCCAGGTAGGTTTTTAATGAGGAAATAACATTATTAACATTATTAAAAAACAACAAAAAAGTTGATTTCACTTGATACCGCCCCTTTAAGAAATCTGTCTGGTTCTGGTTCTGGTCTGCTCTACATATTCAGAACCAGAACCAAACATGGGGAAAGAGCATTCAGCTCCTATACACTACAAATCTGAAACAAACTTCCAGAAAATTGCAAAACAATCACAACACTGAGTTCCTTTAAATGAAGACATAAAATGTATTTGTTTAGATTCACATTTAATTTGTAGTAAATTTGTAGGAATTTATTACTAATATTTGATGTAATTTTAATGATGGCATTTGACCAAATTTAATATTTGTTTTTATCATGGAAAGCACCTTCTTGCCGTTGCTGAAATGTGCAAATAAACTTGAACTGAATTAAAAATAAATAGATTTTTAGAAATCATAACTAATCAATTGGATAATTTTGAAAGTGAAAGGACTTCCACTTTGAATAGGAAAATCCACAAATTTGGACCTAGGATTTATGGATTCTGGGACAAAGTTTTGTGTATTTTGAGTCAGAATCCAAAGTCAGGTAATTTCTACAGAAAAAGCTCAATGCAAAGGTTTTGAAACTGCAAGGTGAAGCATTTCCAGCAGCTATGAAACTGTACTGCTGCTTTTTAGACTTTAAATTTTATAGAGCTTTTAATGAGCACAGTAAAGATAAGAGACGAACCGAAGAAAACAAGTCAGCGCAGTCATTACTCTGGCTGAATAAAGGAACAGTTCCTGCATTTTGTACCCATCAGCAAAATATATGACACATAAAACGCCTCTGTGTGAATAATTAATGTTGTGTGTACGCAGTTCAAAGACGCACACGTTGAGTTCAGCTCCTGAATTCAGAAGAAATGACGGTGAAGTAAAATATGTAAGGAGACCTGAACGTCTGCGGTTATTTTGTACACGGAAAGGTTGCAGAATGTTTCCCTGAGAGCTCGGATAAGCAGATGGATAAAAGCTCAATCTGACACTTTCTAATATATGCTAACCTTTATCCCCATTATTAAACTCATCACTCTGAGCTCCCCGGCTGCAGATATCAGTTTTACAACATGAGATTTCTTGTAGGAATTGTGTGCACTGATGCAGAGGTGGGCAGAGTACACAAAAATTACGTTCAAGTAAAAGTAGCGCTACTTTAACGTAACTTTCATTGCTGGTGAATTAAATTGGATGGAAAGGGAAATGGGAGAACCAAATAATAAGATTTATTCTTTGTTCTGGTAAACTGTTTACTTTTTTCCCTCCCTCTCTTTTCCACTTCTACCCAAAATATTTAGGTCAATCAAGATATTAGAGAATAGAAAAATAATTCAAATTAGAAAATAAATTCCAAGATTAAAAGAAAAAAATTGATCCACATATGTTAAACAATTTTATTGTTTTTGTTGTGAGACCAACTGGTTATGTTAAGTGTTTTGTCTTTATTTTGAATATAACAATTGTAATGTACAGTTGTTTGTTTTTTTATATATATTTTAGTTGCTGCTATTTGTTTTGTAGATCAATATCCTTTTTGTTGTTTGCTAGTTTGTAATGTTTGTTATATATACACTAACCGGAGAATATTTCTACTCAAGTAAAACTAAAAAGGTATATTTTTTTAAATCCTACTCAAGTACTGAGTAATTCTTCAAATTATCAATCATTTAATATTTAAAAATTACATCAAACAAACCAAAATTAAAGTGGATCTTTTTTATATTTTAAGGACAAAAATGACTAATTCACATAATTAACAAAAAAATAACAAAATCAGGCAAAAGAAAATATTTCTTTCAATCAAAAAACTTAGGAAAGTTTAATAAAAACTGCAGGTGTGTGTCTGTGTCTGATGAATTTCTGGTTAAAACATGTTTGTTATTCATTCAGTGGGTAGAAAATCCAGAATTTTTACTCAAGAGTAGCGATACTTTGTAATAAAATTACTCAAGCAAAAGTCAAAATACTCCTAAAAGTACATACTTTCAAAAAAGTTACTCAAATAGATATAATGGAGTAAATGTAACTAGTTACTACTCAGCTCTGGCACTGATGCAGAAACTGGACATTTGCTTTGTGTTGATGCAACATTTCAGGAGGCTGACACGGTTTGCACCAGTCCGTCTTGGGAGACTCAATGTCACTTTGCCACCTCCAGTTGCATCATGGGATGCGTGCAATGCATGCTTGTTCGGCCGAACGCGTGCGTGTGCGATTCGCACGGGCGTCTGTGCGAGTCCGCGGCGCGTTCGCGTGTGCCCGAGGTCAAGATGGCCTGAGGACTGGTGTGGGTGTCTGGCATTTCAAGAGCCGGTGTCGAAGACCTTTAGCTCTGTGTCTGTTTGTGTGCTGCGGGCGGGAGATCGTGTCGAGCCATGAATACAAGAGGAGACACAAAGAAAAGGGTAAAGAGTAAAAGAGACAGACAGGGAGAGAGATGCATGGAGAGGGCAGGAGAAAAGGCTCTGAAATGAAACCATATTTCCAAGCAGCAGGAGACGAGTCTGCTTCTTTTTATATCTGAGCTCAGATGGTGAAACGATTTATTCTTTATAATCACATATAGGCTGCAGCTGAGGGCTCTTTTTGTATTACATCAATCAACAGCATAACATTTCTTAAATTCTTACAAAATACACTGAAATATTTATGCAAAAAAATCATAAAGCGCAAAGATTTTTCCGTCAGATTAATAATTCGTTGAGTTTCTGAAGGCGGTTTGGCTTTAATGAAACTGAAAGGCTTTTAACAGCAATGCAGTTAAAACATTCATTGTAAGAAGGACTCTATTTCTTTTTACTGTCTGGCACTAAATAAGAGTAAACTTTTCCCATTTCAGGTCAATGAAAAGGCTAAAATGTTGAGATTTGTCTTTCAATCTCACAATATTTGGTTTTAATAAAGGCTCACCTGTGTGAAATCAAGAAAAGAATCAAAATAAATCTGCTAAAATGTTCAGATATTTGTCTTAGGCTGGACAATATGACTGAAAAACATTTCACAATATAAACATTTTATACCACACAATATTAATAATTAGTGGTAATTTTTTTGTTTTAGATATTTTTAAATACCGTCATACTGGCGTCATGATCTTTCCTGTTTTATATGTACTCAACGCTGTTGTTTTTTTATTTCTAATCAGGTGCCAGAACCTTAAACTGCTGCTGCGCCAGCTGCTCAGCAGGTTGTTGCTAGGTAACCAAAGAATGAATGAGTTGCTAGGTAACCAAAGAGTGAGTGAGTTAGTGGATTTCCCCAAGCTTGGTGATTCAGGAATGTTATGTGGAAATATTGAAACATATCTAAAGACGTCAACCAGGAAGTTAAAGGTTGAATGTAAGTAAGTTTTACCAAATTTTTCCATTGTCAGTTGAAATATAATTAAATGTACATATTTTGTGCTGCTTAGCTATACAATTTTGCTGCATAATCCAAATGTTGCACTTAATTAGACTATTTAATAATTGATAAATACCATCCCTGGTTTTAAATTCAAATTAAATTCTGTAGCCAAAGAAGCCTGAAGCCTTAAATACTGATTTGAACTCTGACCTGAACTGTAAATGAATCAAAACTGTTTCCAACCAGCATCCGCTTGCTTTTCAGCTGCTAGAAAATATAAACATAGAAACCAGAGGAGGTATAACCTGTCCAGCCACGCCAGCAGGCTCTTGGCAGCGGTGATAAGGTCAACCACAGAGGTCAGCAGGTCATTGGGGAGCCGCCGCGAGCTCCTGCTCTCCAACTGGCTGCTCCGCCGGCGGCTGGAGATGAAGTTCTGTAGGTTCTTGGCCGAGGCGCCCAGCTTGTGAGCGAGAGTCCTGACGCTCTCGGTCTCCAGACCCGAATTCTGGAGGCAAAGACGGATAAATATGCAGACCAGGGAGTGAAAACAGTTGAAAACAAGCACTTCTTCTCTGTTCTAAAGGTAATCTATTAGCTAAATATGATTAGCTAAATATGATTAGCTAATACCTAGGGCTGGGCTGCTCAGCCCTAGCCCTAGGTAACGGCACAGTGCCCTTCGAATGTGACTCAATAATCGGGGGGTTTCAAACAACTGTCTACAAACACTTAAACAGTCACTATTTTAAATTTAAATAAGTAAAAAAAAACTCATGTATTCAATCCAACAGTTTTGGAGTTTAATTCAATTTAATGTACAATTATATTTAAAAACTTAAAAGCTAGGATGTTATCACTAAAGTCCATCAAAGTGATTTAAATTTAGCCGTTTTACCTAAATAATGCCTGAAAAACTGATGAATATATTTAATTAAATTCAACTAGATAACATAAAATTCAAAACTTATTATAAAATTATACATTAATACATTAGATTTGTTCCTTTTTGAATTATAAATAAAAAACATGTATGAATTTGAAAAAAAAAATAAAAAAAACATACTTGTGAGAAACAATAAATCAAATCTATGAGGAAAAAGAGGGAAGAAAAAGAGGGGGGGGGGAAGAAAATCATCTGTTTTTGAAATTGCTCGTTTTCCAGACATCAAAAAAATCTGTGCAGACTTTTTTTAAATCACTTCGGATGCTGAGACTGAAATGGAAGTACAAACGTGCAAAATTAGAATTTTGCACAGTTTTGCTAAAATGTTTTGATGCTGATAGATGTGACCAACATCACGATTCTGAATGACTAAACTGGGCTGAATCATTAAAGAGAGCGGTCTAAGAAGTCAAAACTGTGATTATGAGGATGGCATTTAGATTCCTCTAATAAAAGCCCTGCTTTTTTAACCTTCGTAACCTTCTGGCTGGAAATAACAACAGATTTATTCATTTGTAAATCCATTAATGGGATGGAAATAGTTCTTTCTGGTTGGTATTTAAGCATTAAAACAAAGAAACCTTTGGGAAATCTAACAAAAATGAAGCAGGACACAAACAATTTACTCCCGACTAGTTGTTGCTTTGTGCACTGAAGCAGAGCAGCATATTTTACAGCTTGATATGAGGCAGGAAAAGCAGAGAAACACTCACCAGAGCGCAGAGCAGGTCCACGGCCTCCAGGATGAGCTCCTGGTGTCCGATCCGAGACACGCCCAGCTCCTCCAGTTCGGCGTGGCTGATCCTTAGCAGTCGCTCCCCGGACACACCCGCCCGCTCAAACACACCCACATACTGCTGCAAGCAATCGTCCAGACCTGAAACATAAACACACACAGAGCTGCTGCAGGTGTTTGACTCTAAAACCACAAATCACATCACAAGAGAAATAAAAATAAAAGAGTCAAACTTCATCAATAATCTGCTGGTGCTTATAGAGTTTGAAAATGAGTTTTAAACTTTATGTCAATGCAGATGATGACAAGAAACAACATTGTAAAAAGCATTAAAAATTATTGTTTTAAAGTTTACATTTTCTCGTGCCATCAGTCAATTAAAAAATTCACATTAGATCAATCACTGGCATTGTGATTAATTATGATTAATTGCTGTGTCTACCTTTGTAAGCATGAAATATAAACATCCTCTCAAGTCTTGATCGGATCAGGCAGGCACTGTCACAGGGTGTCATATAAAAATAACACCTTTTATATTGGTGAGTTATTTTGACAGAATGACCGATGCCCGATATTAAACAGTATATAGCTATAGTATAATACAGCTAATATCGGTTGATAAAGATACATGCGCATCCCCAGTTCCAGCTGTTTTCTGGAAGTTTGTTCCAGATTTATGATGAGTAGAAGCTGAATCCCGAGAGATCATCAGTGATTTACAAACTAACAACAGTATCTTAAAGTCTACTTTCTCAGTGGAAGGACTATAAAACTGGTGTAATGTGCTCCATCTTCCTGGTGTTAGTCAGAACACCAGCTGCAGCGTTCTGATTGATGTTTTAAGTAGACCTTTAAAGACAATGATGCAGTAATCAGTCTGCGGTCAAACTTGTGACCATCCTGAGAACGAGGTAAATTAGTGCACTCCTTTGCACTAATTTACTAATTTACATCCATTACTGCCGTATTTTATCTCATTTCTTCAACATTCAATCATCTAATGACGCCTAGTGAATCAGTAGCAGAATAAAATGAAGATTCGTAAATGTTCACACTCCTGTTCAATCAAAAAATGCATTTTCATTAAAAATGTTGCAGAAAAAAAAAAAAAAAAAAAAATCAAGTCAGCCTCATATTATACTCCAAGTATCTCCTGCCTGTAATGAAATATTTAAAGAAACCATAATTCAGTTAATTATTATTAGAGAAATGATGGGCTGTAGTCGTTGCAGGGGCTCTCATCCTAACAGCACTTATTCTGCCCAACGTGGTAATTTTGCCCCCCAGCCCACATTGCAAACATATGGCAGGACTCCAGACTTTCACTGGTGGTTCCCCTCATCGAGCTGCGCGTGCAGGGAGAGCGGATCGCTCCACACAGGAAGAGGCAGTTGCACTGCTGCTTGTTCCCGTAATAAAACAGCTGCTGTGTCGTGTTGTTCTGATGCCTTTTCTGTTGTTGCAGATCTGTATGCTTCCTGCGTCTTTTATTATTAAAGCAGAATATTAAAGAGATATTTTGTTAAATGTGGCGGTTTTGTTCTCCAAAATGGCAGGAAAAACACATGTAATAAACAGTTTTTATGCTTTGTCTCACCAGACTGTTTTACTTTAAACTGAGCAGCACTGATTGACCCACACAACAGGGTTCTTGTAAAAACACTTTCAAAAACTATTCATACCTCCTGAAATGTCTCGCATTTACCTCAAAGTTTATTTTATAATTGGGCTTAATGTGACAAAAGGAAGGAAAATAATGCCTGGTTTTCCAATTTCTTTAATAAAAGAAATTGGTTAAGCATTAATCCAGCATAATTCTGCCATCACCATGTTTCATAGTGTGGATTCGAGGTATGGATGTATTTTTGGTACAAAACCATTTGTGGCTTTTTACCAGTGAACTTGAAGTCACGCAGAGAAATACTACAGTTTGTTAGATTTGCTCCAATTGATGAAAAAGAAATGGTGCAAAACAAACTGTGTATCAAGAAAGACTCAAATACAAATACATACAGAAACCTGTCAGGCAGAAACAAAACTACTGTTACACAAAAACATTTTCCCATCATATTGGTTGTTTTACACAATCAGTGAATCCAACTGCATGAAACCAGTGATATGAGTCACAAATGCCATTTTCCAAACCAAACTACTTCCCTCCTTTTGTCACGACAACATTGGAACAAAATCTGTGACTTGACTATAATTTGTTTTCCCCAACAGCGACAGGAAATACCTGTTCTTGCTAAGAACGATCAGTGACCAAAATGTTCCACCAACTCCTTAAAAGATGTAGGAGCTTGTCTTAATAATTACTTAATATTGGTAAAAAAGTACTACTTCCACTGGCAGTTAACTTAACTTATAACAAGACATTTTTCCCATAAGACAAATAATCTGCCAGAGGAACTAAAGCTTTTCCGTCACTTTTTCAAAATAATTATGCGCTAGAAGCCAGACAAAAATACATGGTAAAATGTTGTGTTTTTGCAGTGTAAAGGTCTCAATTATTGTTTTATTTATATTCATCAATATGTGTAAGATGTGAGACTGTTTTCCCTCAGAATTCAGAAAATCTTTCTTAGAATTCTGATCAAAATTAATATATCTCTTCCGTACAAAATGACCCAAAACAAACGCTGAACCTTAAACAAGAGTCAGAATCCTGGAACAAAAAAAAAAAAAAAGGAGCAACTGAGCAAAAATGGAGCAATCAAGCAGCTTAAGACTTCACTCTCTGCTGGACTGCGTAACATCTGTGAGAATGTGTGGGACGATCCACATCGAGAGCGTGTGTTTGCATGTGTTAGTGTGTGTGGATGCATTGTTTAAGTGGTTGTTCCTGCGTCTGGCCGGACAACGTTTGCTGAGTCAAAGGAAAGCAGATCAAGACAGAGTGGCTCAGCTGCAGCCCCTGGCTCCCAAAACAATGAACGCATCCAGCGTCTAACCGATCAACAAACAGGCAACTGCAAACACACACACACACACACCTCTGAGGAAGGAGCATTGATTTCCCTCGCTTCAAGTCCCAGCTTTGTAACACAGTCATCTATCATAACCACACTAACAAAGATTGGGAGGAAAGAAAGGCGGAGGAAGGAAGGACGAGGAAAAGAAAAAGCATGAAGAGGAAAAGCTTAGAAGCAGCTGCTAAATTGCTTTCAAACGCATTCGCTCACGCACACACACACACACATCCCTTTGCTCATCAGCGACAAGCAAATAGACTTTTTTCCTGCCTCTACACCCTCCATCCGCTGTCACCAAATCTGAAGTCTAAATGAAGCCTTCAGTCCCAGAACAGCACATATCACGAAGAAGAAAAAATCTACAGGGTTCAATCAGTCTCAAATTTGAACCACACTGACCCTGCACAAAATGTAAACAAATACAAATTATGTGGCACTAAATGAAAAGATATAAATATATTTCAACTAAGAATAAAGAAAAATGTAAAGAGGTTGAACTGGTTTTATTATCTTTTTTAGTCTGTTATGGTGAGACCATTCAGAGGAAGTCCATCTTCTTTAAACCAACTGCTTCTAAAAACACACAAAACTCTTGGTGTTTGGCAATAAGCTGATGTTTTTTGGTGTCTGGAAAATGAGTAGTTTCAAAAACTTCTCAATTGTTAAATCACATTCCATGACAGGGGTTTCAAACCCATTTCTTTTTGGGCCAAACCAAGATCATAAAAGCTCTTAAAAGGCCGATTGAGCCAGAATGCATTGATAAAAACCTGTTCACAAACTGTTAAAATATCAACAAATTCTTCAAATTAAATAATGTTATTGAACATCTTTTCTGTCCCTCAAGGACGTTGAGATATTTTTGTGATTTTTTGCAATAAAATCAAAGTGTTTGTGGTACTAAGTAGGAAAGTTTTTGAGAAAAATCTGCAAATAAATACTAAACTTTTGCTTGTAATTTTGGATACATGTAAGTAGTTCGTAGAATAAAAGAGTGAAGTTCATCTCACTCAACCATGTACCCATAAGAAGTAAAATCAGAGGAACTGATCATTTAAATTTTTTCCAGACTTGTATAATTGTGCATCTGTTTGCAGCCATTTTCATGTGTGTCTGAATTTCAAGTAAAAACAACTCATTGTGAAAAGAACTCAAAAGAAATAAAACCGACTAAACTAAAATCTCATTATCTAAGAATGCTCTTGTGCAAAAAAATGTAGCGAACCTGTTTAGTCTCGCTCATAGCCCTACCTTAACCTGCTGAAGGGGAGATAAAGTCCATGATAACATCACAAAACCGCACTTGAAGAAATCGGAATGATCTCTTACTTCCACTCTGCTTTGACATTTGAGATTGTTCCCATCTCACCAATTAGTGTTTTAATACTGTTTTCGTTCTAATAAGACATCAGTCCCCTGCTCCCCAAACCAACTGTCAGTCGCAGTGGAGAGTTAGCAGAAGTGAAAGAAGCAAAGCTGATTAAAACAATTTCGGCTCTCGCAGACAGATTGTTACTCCAGTGGAAGAGGCAGAGAAGCAGAAGAAGAGGAATGTACAGTACGGCGAAAGTTCAGCGATAATCAGCACCGCTTATCGCTGGCAGTGAGGGCGAGCGTGAATGCCCTGAATACTGAAGAGTCAAATTGTAAGTGGCATCAGCAAGCACACACTCCCACACAGTATGCAGCTAAAAAATGGAAGCACTGCCATATGGTTTATATACATACAGAGTAATGTCATCTCTTTGGGATCCATTTAAAAAGAGAAAACATAACCTTTATCAGCTGAAGTCATCCATTATGTTTCCTCAATCTTCAGGAGTTCAGTAGCTATTAACTTCAGTCTCAAAATCATCGCTTTTATTAAACCTTTCTACCCAACTCATGCAACTCACGTTCTTATCTCCTTCTCACAGAACTCATGCATTTTCCGACCCAGTGCAAAACAAATTTATAAGCGATAGCATCCAGGGATAAAGAAAGGACCTCCAAAATACAACAGCAGAATAACCAAATAACAGTGCTAAGCATCAACACCCAGTTTCACCACACAACAGAGAGAAAAACAGAAATTTGCATGAATAAATGGATGCATTCTTGTGTCTTTGGCATCAATGTATCTTAGGTAATTTTTTTATGGCTCTGTTGGTTCCCACAGTGCACAGTGGCGCAGTGGGTAGCGCTGTTGCCTTGCAGCAAGAAGGTCCTGGGTTCGATTCCCGGCTTGGGGTCTTTCTGCACGGAGTTTGCATGTTCTCCCTGTGCATGCGTGGGTTCTCTCCGGGTTCTCCGGCTTCCTCCCACAGTCCAAAAACATGACTGTCAGGTTGATTGGCCTTCCCAAATTCTCCCTAGGTGTGAGTGTGTGTGTGCGTGGTTGTTTGTCCTGTTTGTCTTTGTGTTGCCCTGCGACAGACTGGCGACCTGTCCAGGGTGACCCCGCCTCTCACCCGGAACGCAGCTGGAGATAGACACCAGCAACTCCCGACCCCGTTAGGGAGAAGGGTGACGGAAAATGGATGGATGGATGGTTCCCACAGTCCTGCCAAATTGGGTTGTAGTAACAATCTGTTTTAAAAAAAAAGAAAACTAATGTGGTGTAATCACCCAAAAGTATCAAGTTCAAATGATTTTTGCACTTCCTTACATTTCTGCTAGACAGATAATCTGATATTCATAACACGTTCTGTTTTGCAATAGGTGTTTAATGTAGGAAGCTTATTATTATCAGGTTTCACATCTACATTGTAAACAACCATCAAATGCAAATATAACAGCATATTAAAGGTTTATAAAATAGTGTATGTATGAGCTGTTTTATGAATGGAAAGGTATAAAGTATTATGTTTAACAGCAATAATAAAAAAAATTATGAAACAAAATTAAATAAATAAATCAGCCTTTCTATTGGTTTTCAAAGAAAACAACTCTATTTAAAACACATTAACATGATTTTCTTTTAAAACAAAACAATAATAATAATAATGACAATAACATTGATGTTTTTCTTTTAAAACATCAATAATGTATGCATTATTGATGAGATAAAAAGCATTTAGTACATAGTTTTGTTGCAAACATCATTTACGAAGGAATTTTATACAGAAACCACAAAAGTAAACAAATGAGATTTTATAATAGTGGTTGTTTATAAGGTTTGGCAAGTCAGAAAATGTTTTTAAACGAATGTAGCTAAAACTGTACATTTATTTTAAAAATTACAATCTATCTGGATGCTGCTAGAATTTTAGCATTAACTTGATGAATTAAAGGTCATCTTGGATCATCAGCTTTTAAATATTTCCACGGAGTGCCGTTGTGCTAAATCTCCAGTATACTGGTTTGAGAGAACATATGTAGTTTTGCTAGTAACTTTTTAAAATTTCTTTGTTGATTTTAAAGTTGATTTGCTGGAATTTTCTAAAATTAAGTTTAAGTGTTTTTTTTCTGAAATGTCTCTGTGTTTTCTTCTGCACAGTATTTTAAATGTTTAGAAACTTTAATAAAAAAAAATTGCCTGTTTGACAGTATGACAGGTTCTTGTAGTAAAACACATGAATGCACATGAAAATTATGCAAACTCCACATGAAAGGCAACAAAATTTATAATTATGTTTACCTGATGGTTTAATCACAACGTTGTCAGATAAGTTGGTACAACTTCTTCAAATTTTAGTTTTTAGGAAATGTTTATTCAAGACTGTTCAGTTTCATAATTATTATGCTTAAGGAAAATCATTGTCTTTAGCTTGTTTTGCAATGAAACATGTTTTGTTTTTCTTTCAGCTGTAATTCAGACATTTTTCTAATTAGTTGAGCTACTCGTGCGCTGAAAGCTGCAGAAAAATTGCATTCACTACGAGAACTCCTACTGTAGAAAAAAAACAGGCTTTTTCCCACCCATGTTTTTCTATAAATTGACAGAAAATCACTGTCGATGTCAGTGTGGGTTTGTTGTGTAATGAGCCAGCGCAGTCATATGCTCATACCTGCATTTCAGTACGTCCATGTGTGCGCGAGACTGAAATCATGCGTGTGCTTGTGTTGGACTGTTAGAAAAAGCGTGATTCATAGCTGACTCACATACTTAACTCCCACAGTAGCACACTTTCCACAACAGCAGGCGAGCCAAACTCCCACAAACACCCTCTTTCTCTCTGTCATACGCACGGCTAATAAAATCAGATTTTGCACTCATTCCAGAGATGTTCACGACTCTGATAAAAGAGCCAGGCCCTCCCAGTCGGGTTATGTGTCATCTCGTCCAAGCGCTGCAAAGCTCCAGTAACAAAAGTTAGAGCAGCAGCTCTATCTGCTTCTCTCATTTGGATAGACATTATGTTGAAAAACTGCAGCTCTTAGAAAACGACCTTAAATTTGAAACCTGTCAGATTATACAGAAGAGAATTAGAGCCACTAAGAAAACAAAATTCTGACTTCAATCTCAGAATCTTGGTGTTTATCTCAAAATTCTGAGATTAATGTCAAAATTTGTTTGTTGTTTTTCAGTGGCGCTAATCCTCTTCCATAAGATCAAATCCCACTATTGTTTAAAAATGTTCTATTAAACCCAAATACCCAGTGGTACAAGAATAAAATACAAGAAAACAAATGTTCCCAATCCCAAATCTTCAAATTTGACTTTTTGCAGGGAAGTCAACATACATCATCAATTATTTGCAAATCTTTTCAAGATTTCAAACCTTAAGTGCCTCTTGTAGTTATTAAGTTCTGTTCTTAATAGAACAGACATATTAAATACCTATTTTCCAAAAAGGTATTTTTACTTTTTGGAAAAATATTCACAAAACGCACATTTTTCCAATGGCATATGTATATATTTAAATTTTTAGGACACATTTGTATGTATGTATTCAAATGTATTGGTACATTTTGTATTGGCAAAAACAAAATCTTACAAAGTAATTTTGGTCTGGTTTCTAGTGCAAATGGTTTACCAACTTAAAATGAGACTAACTTAAAACTAACTTAAAACTACTTTTTAGAAATATAGAGGCTTGTTTTAAGTAGATAATTCCTGAATATTGATAAAAAGTTACTTGTTCTTTTGGCAGATAAATTAACTTATAACGTGGGAAAATGTCTTGTTGTTAGTTAAATAATCTGTCAATGGAACAAGAACGTTTTCATCAATATCAAGGAATTATTTACTTAAAACAAGCTCTTATTTCTTGCTAAAAAAAATTACCTGAAGGTTGGTTTTGTCTTATTTTAAGTTTGTTAAGATATCTGAACTTAGACCAAAAGTATTTGGTGAGATTTTGTGTTTTAGCAGTGTATTTATTGAAGCCTCCATTGCATAAACAATGGAGGAAACATTAAATCTTATTATGATAAAATAAATGCCTGAATTAAAGTGATTCAAAAGAAAGACATTTATCTTTTAATTATATTTTTAATAACAAATTTAAAATGCACAAAATCATAACTTGAGCTACAGTCTTTGACAGGTTTTCAGCATAGCTGACATTTTATTTAAGCATAAAACATTTTGCTAAGTTAAACTGAATCTGGTTGCTAGGCGGATTCCCTTTCACAGCTTGTCAGAAAGCAGCAGAAAAATCAGAGTCCATATTTGCTAAATGGCAGCTATTTAATATTCATGTGGCAGCAGACGGGTTCCAGTCTGTTCAGAGGGTCAGAGCAGACAGAGCGGCTCTGTGGCCGAGAAAGGCAGGGCTCTCAAAATGGTCATCATCTGTCTCATTGTTTATGAAACAACCAGCAACCTAAACATATGACACTGTAATATTTGAGAGATTGATGTCATTACATGAGTTTGACTCAAGGCATTCGGAGTTTAAATCTAAACATGTCATTACCGCAGCAGCCTAAAATATGAGGAATTTGGACAATCAAGCAAAGTCAAAAGTTCCTATTATTGCCAGTTGGAAAATCTGCCAATTCCTTGTCTGTTCCAAAACAAAATCCATATTTAATTCAATACAAGGTGGAGAAAACTACTCTGACCCTCTAAACAAGATGATTAAAAATGCGAGTACGTCTTTAGGTCTTCAGGTGAACAACATTCCAGAAAACACATGAATAAACTGACTCTGATGTAAGCTAAGGCTACATTCACACTTATCCTGTTTAGTCCACTTTAATCGAACTCTAGTTCATTTGCATAGAACGATTGTTTTGTGTGAATGCTTAATCAAACTCAAAAAACCTCATTTGGGTGAACCCTGGTTTCAATGTATATATGGATGCCAAGTGGAAAAGCAAGGCATTGTGGGTAATTACAACCAAACCAAACACAATAGCCTATTGCATTTGTTTTCTCCTGCTACCGCTATAGCAGTAGCAGAACCCTACAACTAAAATCTGATGCTACTCCATTTTTGTTTCCATTTTTAAAAAGAACGGAGTTGTGCTCAGTGTCTCTTCGTTGGTTTTATATTGTTTCCTGCAGTGGTTCTTGGTGCAGCGCCACCACAGGTGTGGAGGAGAACACATTTTCAAATACTTTGGTTTGTTTGACAAAGCTGTGTGAAGACAAACTGCAGCTAACAGCTAACAGGATCTACCAGACTCTCAAGTGTGACAACACCATAAATCCTTATCTATAACAGCCTTTGAACTCCTGTGGATTAGAAGAAATCCCGAATGCCATTACTATCACTCAGTCTGATTCCTCCTGTGGCATAAAGTGTCAAACGCCGTCACGCTTTTTTCACTGCTGATTTTCAAGTCTGGCGGTGAAATTCACCCAAAGGGAAATGAGGTGAAATTCTGCCCGGATCACAGCGTGAACAGATGACAGCGGAGGAAAATTCCTGGCATTCCCATCCGAGTGCTCACATTACTGTTAGAAAGCCTCGCTGGTGTAACATTGCTGCACCGAGTCGACGACGTGGCGACCCTTTGGCCCACAACGCCTGCCGCATACAGACCGTACATATTACCGCACACACATACGTTACAGGGTTTTATTTTAACAATTTTATAGATGTGAAGTTTGTCAGAATTTGTTTAATTATTCTTTTCATTTATTTTTGTTTTGTCAATAATACAAATTTGGCCCAAAGATCCAGATGGAGAGTTTTAAACAGAGTAAAATTATTACTAACATAATTGTCTTACAAAAGTATTTGTCTTCTTACAATCAATCAAGCCTTAAGAAAAGGTAAAACCATATTCATCCAGAGACTTTTCCTGAAAAACCAAATAATCAACTTTTATTTATTTACCCTGGCTAAATGTAGCAAGTATTTGAAATAAATTGACCCAAATTGTTATTATTACTGAAAATAAAGTCAATCAAGCTCAAAAGAAGCTGAAAACCACATCTTTATTTCAATACATCAAACATATAAAATCTAAAATGGTGTATTAGGCTCACTGTAGAGAAAAAACCAGAGTACATTTACACCAAAAAAAAACTCAGAAATCTTGAGATTAATCTCAGAAATTTTCTACAAAAAACATGAACATTTTAGAGTTTAAAATATATTTTTTTTTTTAACTTTGAAACCCAAAAATGGCAACATTTTTTCCAAGAAGATTTCTGAGATTAATCACTAGTTTTTGGTAGAAATTTACCTCTACCTTTTATTTTATTTATTTGTATGTTTATAATGGTACTTATACACTGTTGTAAAAATCCCTTTCAAGTTTTGGAACTACAAAAATTTAGAAAAACTTAAAAATAAAAAAAATTAGTTACTCTATGTTGGATTGTTTTAGTCTGCAACTGCTTTTGAAGTTGGCAATTTTGGCCCACATGACAAAGGTTTGGACCAAAACGAGACCAAAATTACTTGGTGCGATTTTGTGTTTTTGCAGTGTGAAGGTTAAACACACATATACAGTATGGTGGATCACGTTACCCGCCGTCGCCACAGACACACCCCAACCCAGCATGAACCGAATACCAAACCGAGGCGAGCCACGTTTCTGAGCGGGCTTCGGCGTGTGTGTGTTGGTGCAAATGTCCGAGGATTCGGGCACGGCCTTCTGTTTGGAGCCGGCATGCGAGTCTGTCAGCTGTTGAGCACAAACGTGCCAAAACCGGTGGCCCACCACCCACCCAGACACATGTAAACACGGCCAACAAAGATCCCCGCTGTAAACAGAGCCTCACACCACCTGCATTTTATTGGTGCGTTCGAGTTAACGGACCCCCTGACCTGCTTTTTATGCAACCAACAGACATGATGAGTAACAAGTGTTTGTCATTTGTCACAGATTTGTTGTTTTTCTTTTTTTGAGACTGTGTCGTGTTTTTTTCTTTGACAAAAAGAAATGACAACAGTTAAAGAGAAGAAATGAAAACAAAGTTGAAATGCTTATTGATAATCAAAAACAAAAATGTTTTCAAATCAAAATTGAATCAAATTTTATCTGTATAGCAAATTTCTATGGAGGACCAAACCTGACAGTTAAAAATAAAAGGAAAAAAAAAAAAAAGAAAATATTCTTATTTCTTGTCGAAAACGCATATCTAAGGAAAGGGAAAATAAAATATAAATATATATATATATACATTTCTGCTTTTATTTTTAATTATGTCAGTTCTGGTCCCCCATGAATTTCAGCAACAAGGCATTTCAATCATTAAAGCCTTGTTTTGTAGAAATCAAAACAAGTTACAACTATTTTGAAAAATTAAGTGAGATAATTTTTTTCGCAATTTCGCAATGTGTTGTGAATTCAGACAGCCATAGGAAAACAAAATGATCTGTTTTTAAAGTTTAAATGAGCTACAAGTTGACTTTAAGACATAACTACTTGTGCTAACCGGACCGGAAAGTTTGTCTAATCATAAATGACCTTCATATTTTCTCCCTTTAGACCCAACTGAACGTATATCACTCTGCTAATGGAGCTGGTGCTTAAAGCATCGGCTTGACGGTAAAGAGTTGGCAGCTGGTTTGAGCCCAAATAATAAATCTGATTAATGTATTAGTCCTTAGAGCTGGCAGGGGATGCCTGGTGGATGTGGAGCCAAAATTAGTTTCCTCCAACAATCGTAACATGTCGCGATAATTCATGACTATTGACACGAAAGATAAATGAAGAGGAGCCAAAAAAACTAAAGACAAACTTCTTTTTAAAGGACTGAGACTGAAACAATGTCTATTTTTTATTTTTTTTGCAAACGTGCCAAACACAAGGCCCAGGGGCCAAATTCGGCCCACTGTAGCTTTTTAAGTGGCCCTCTAGACTCCAGAGGAATAAATAAATAAATATATTTATAAATAAAATCTTCAAGGTAACAGTTGTGTGGTTAAATATTATTTTATTAATCACCTTCAAAGTGATTTTTATCTCTTTACTGTCAAATTACATCAGTCAATACTTCCAGTTCAACTATGACCATGTAAATTCACTAAAACAAATCACGTTAGTTTTTTGTGCTAATGCGTAATTGTGAATTGACTAAAAATCTTCCATTTTCCATGGAAATGGTTAAAAACATTGGTTTCAAGTGATGCCAACTCCCACCTGTAGGTGGCAGTATGTATTACTTTATGTCATACAAAAGTGCAAATATTGCAAAATTCCTTGCAAATAGATTTAAATTAGCAATTTATCAGAAAAAAAAATTGGTGAAATCCTGAAGGCATTCATCGCTGTGAAAAACTGTTAAATCTGATTACATTTTAAGAAGTGCAGAGATGGTTGTTTATCGGGTTTATCAAAGCATTTTGGTACAACTGGCCCTTTAACATTTATGATCTTAATGTGGTCCAAAATGAAGGCAAGTTTGACACCTCTGTTCCAGAAGGTGTGGAAATAAACTGCATTTCCATACAAAAGCCATTTATGTGTGGAAAAGTGTTCAAGGCCTGAAGGTACAGACCTAATCAGCTTGGCTGCTGAATTATTCATGACTTCATCTCCCGTCTGATCGCTGCCCAATATCACAGAATCCCTCATAAACACTCAACTACATTCCCAGATAAATAATCATGCTTAGGTTAATCTGTGTGCGTATGTGTTTTTTTATTTTTACATAATCTTCCAGCCTAAGAAAGATTAGAGTTATGTCTTTAAAGGCTGCTTCGTCAGGACTTGATTACTGCATTTATGCGGTGCATTGCAGTAAACTATCCAGGCTGAGCCAAAGCATTAAATCTGTTGAACTTTGACCAAAGTTTAAGGCTGCAAACAATAACAAGGTCAAAATTTTAATAATAAAAGAAAGAACGTCTGGAAATAATTATATTTCTTCCTGCTAATACACAAAATTGCAAATGAAGATTCAGATTCATAACCTATAGCTGTATCTGAATGTAGCACATGCAAAATGTTAAGAGTTTAAATTAGTCATTTGCTTCGGAGCAATTACAAGCAATCAATAAAATCTGCCCCTGTGGTGAAGCAGAGTTTCTGTCGCAATAAATACAAGAATTAGGTCCAAATTGCATCGAGTCACCAGCAAAGTTAAATAGCTATAAATATATAATTCCTTGATATTGATGCAAACCAGGACACTGTGAAAAATATTCAAGTCATCAACAAGGAAATAAAATAAAATAGAAAACCAACATACATTATGTAGATGGATGGATGGATGGATCCACTTTATTAGGTACGCCAGTTGAATTGCTGGTAAACTTAATCAGCCAATCACGTTGCAGCATTTCAAAGCCTCCAAACACCAGATGTGAGAATCCAACCTGCTGAACTGAGCAGCTTCCAAGCTGCCTTTGAGCAAAACATGGCTGATTTTGGCAGAGAGGCCCGTTTGAATATTTCAGAAACATTTGGTCTGCTGGTTCTTCACACAACCTCACGGACACACAGAGAATGAACCAAAAAACAGAAAATACGTTCAGACCTGAGGGGAAATTATCAGCTTTTAAACCACGGTGTCCAAAGTGTGGCGCAGGGGCCATTTGTGGCCCTTAGACTGAATATCATGGCCTCCAACTGCAGTTCAAGAATGCTACTTATTAGTTTATTTTTAATCAAGGTGAAATTATTATTGACATAAGTTCTTACAATGGAAAATGTTATTTTTAACTTAAAATATCTATATTTTTACAACTCCGCTTCTAAAATAAGTAGAACTATGTCTATGCAGAAAAAAAACGTAGTTCAACTTTGTTGCTTTTATTTGATTTATTAAACTTTTCTGAATATAGCAAGCATTTTAAAAGAAAGTGACTCAAATCCTGTTCCTATAACTGAGAAAAAATGTGTTCAACTGACACTAAAAAATTTAAATAACTAATTACTTAATAAGAAAATTTGTAAAATCTACAATGGTGTATTAATTGTAGAGAAAAAACAGCAGCAAATTTCCACCAAAAAAACTCAGAAATCTTCAGATTAATCTCAGAAATTTTCTACAAAAAACATGGAAATTTCTTTTTACTTTCCAGAGCTCTGGGAAAAATCTGTATTTCAAAAGTTGAGCATGTAAATTTTTTTTTAACTTCTTCTAGAAAATTTCTAAGAATATATTCAAAATTTCAGAGTTTTTTCAAGCACATTTTCGATTTACCAAACTCAGAAATGTACTTGTTTCTTTCTAACATTTTATGGAAGCAATTTTAAAATAATCTCAAAACTTCAGCATTATTTCAGCATTTTTTTTTTAGCAAATTTCACACAATTCAAATTCCCAAGTTTATTGTTGAAAGTTTCCAAAAATAATTTCAGTTTCTTTTTTTGTGGAAATGTATTCCTTTTACTTCCAACTTACCTTATCTAACTTATCTGAGCTACTTTGTAAAAAGAACTAATAAATAAAAGGCTTAAAAAAACCAAAAACTTTAAAAAAAAACTTTCATATGTAAAAGTTTAAACTACAAGTCGCTTTCCTTCCACTGTACAAATATAAACTATTTTGTTTTGCTAGTATTTCATCTTTTTTGGTGCATTGGCTAAAATCTTCACATTAATAAAAAATGAAATAAAAAACATTGACAATAAAGTTGTTGGATGTTTACAATTAAATTAAACGCTAAATTTGTAGTTGGCAAAAAAATTAAATACTTTTCAATTCATCACATTTTTAATTTCACTGAAAAATGTGGCCCATTTCAGGTTTTGGTGGCCTCTTTGTCCCCCAGCCCCTGAAATCTCAAATGCGCACCCCTGTTGGCAGCAGAGAAGTTTGTCTGTCTCTCCTGCTGTCACTCTCACAGCAGGCTCCATCATCACCCACTGATCATCAGGTGCTAGGATGAGACATGGACACTCTCCCGCGAACACACCTCCCACGCAACATACACCCATCTACTCCCCTGAGCCCCTGCATGTTTATAACCCCCAGAGTTTCTGCATGTTTCTATGTTGGTGGTTACATGACGGCTCACCTTTCATCCAGTCCACCACCTGGTTCGTGCTCCATTTGCTCACTGGCTCCATCACCAGCGCCATCGAGGAAACTTTGCGTGGACTCTCCGTTGTGCCGTTACCCCCAAAAGCAGAGCCAAGTCAGGCGGACACCCCTCCACCTTCTCCTCCTCCTCTTCCTCCCTATAAAGCCCCTCCAGCTCTCTTCCTCCTTCGGCAGCCAGGTGACTCCTTACTTCTTCAAACTGGCTACGCTGGTCCCGGTCCAGTCCTCGCTCTGCAATTCGGCCCCGTTTGATACAGCAGGGTCCGGTACATCCCTCTGCCGGAGCCTGTCTGACTCCTTTCTCTCTCCCTCTCTCTTTTTTCTCTCTCTCTTTCTCCCTCACGGTGCGTCAGTCCTGCCGAGTGTGTGTGTGACAGCTATGGAGTGCGTGTAGGTGTGCGCAGAAGCAGCAGCAGCGCCGAGTGTAGGATAGATAAGTCACACCGGACTCAACATCTCTTTCTCTCCCTCCTCAGATATGATTAATCCACGCACGCGCCCTGTGGGTGGCTGTGCGCGTGCACGTGTCGGTGTATTTCCCACAGGAGCAGCAGAATCGTGTAGGGATGATGGAGATGGAGCTGATTCTCAGAGATATTCATGATTGGAGGCTTCATCTGCTGTGATGAAACCTAATGAGCCTTCAGCCTCCAGCTGATGTCTTCCTTTCCCAAATCTGGACAGATAAATCAGGTGATTTATCTGACAGCTATGGAGTGCGTGTAGGTGTGCGTTGCTCAGGTGCGAAATGTCGCACCTGAGCAACGCAATTCATCCCTTTCTGCAGCTAGCAGCAACGTAAATGGATCTGGAAGTTACAATCTTTATGTTCCAACAATTAAACAATTGTTTTGCGAGTTTAATGTGAAAAAAGTGGATGTAATTGTGAAAAATACATGTTTCTCTGGCTGGTGCAATCTGAAAAGTGTGGCATGCATGTTTTTTTTTAAGTCACCGCTCTACCAGCTTTACACAGCTACAGACTGAAATGTGTTTGTCCTTCTATTTAAAAAAAAGGAGAAACTACTCAAATGATTACCAAAATAAAAGGTTCCTTCACTTTTTATCAGTATTTATCTTTGATTATCCAGGAAGTTGGTACGAGTTTGGTGATAGTTTATCAGTAAAATAATTTTACAGGTTATATTTTTCAAATTGTTTTGAATAGATTTTTTTTCTTTTACTTAACATTTAAAATTGATTTTATAGTTCCTCAAATTACCTTTAGCTTATATTTAATTGAATTTTTATTATATGAAACATTTCAGAGTGACAAAAAGCAAAAATAATGTAATTCTAATTTTTTATGTCCAGCTTTCTACATCTAGGCTGAAATGCGCACCTAAAAAAATCTCAATCCGGAGTGGAATTAAACAGTGGCGGTCCTGACTCAAATGGTTCCCTGGTCCCCCACCAGAAAATAAATAATCAGATATAACCAGAATAAAGGTTTTTATCTGTATTTGTAAATTATTTCTGGTCAGTGTTTAATTATCCAGGTATTTTTGATGAGCTTGCTGGTGGTTCAATTGGTTCGAATCCCTTTTCTCTTCCCTTAATAAATATAATTACCATTTAAAAATTGGATTTTGTAATCATCTTTGGGTGATATTAAAATTCCTTTGATCGTGTGAAATACTTCAGTGTTAAAGAAATCTTTAACAGTGCTGTAATGTTGATTTGAAACCGATTGGATCAGATTAATGAAATAAGGAAACAAAGGACAAAATCTGCCATCTTTGTTTCCTTCTGCCTCCATTTTTTCTTCTTCTTTTTGTTTTCCTGTGATGTTTTTGTTTTAGATCAGAGGCAGAGCGGTCTCAGGGCAGCTGGTTCACGATTCATATAAACAGCAGAGCGATGAGACGATGAACCTTTCTGTTTGACGAAAAGGAGCAACAGAAGGTTTTGTTGCCATAGCGACAGTCTGAAAAAGCCACCAAGTGGCCGCCATTGAAAAGCTACACTTTCTTTAAATCAACAGCAGTTTGTTTGGAAGATCAAACGAGGAAGATTTTAAACACAATACATTCACAGCGCCTAACATTATTTTCCTCTTTTTTTCTTCTTCCTTTTGTGGATAAACAGTCCTGCCAACAATGTTTTTAATTTAATTTCTCCTTTAAGAACACAGGAACTATTAAAAGTAACTATGAGCTGCTATAAAGGTAGATGTTTCATCTTGTGAAAACCATAGAAAAACATCAAAATTTAAATAATAAAATACCTGAATTATGAAATGACAGGATTGTAATTTAAAAAACTTGAATTGTGTAAATAATCCGATTAAGGGAGAATAGTTTTTAAAACAATACTAACACATTTACAGTCAGACGTGTTTTTTTATATGTACCTAAGTGTTGAATCAATAAGCTATAGGTCCATGGTAAAGATATTCTGTCTTCTGTGAGAAAAAAATGACAGTTTTCTGTTTAAACAGCGACCTCTGCTGGTGACACATTTAAATGACAACAATGAAGGGAAAGGCAGCAGATTTCTGCAGCAAACCCAGACGATCTTTCACATTACAGTCTTTAAATCCAGTATATTTCACTGGGGCTTTATGAGGCAGACTAACTGAGTCAATACTTTCACTTCCTTTGTACATCTAGACTCATTTTTGTTATCATATCTGAAAAAGAAAAGAAAAAAAAAAACTCCCAGATTTAGCAGAGTATCTGAACATCAATTTTCAAGTTCAGTCACAATAATCATGTTATCCCAAATTCTTTTGCTATTTTTTTATTTTTGGTGCTAACTTATTAAATTTGTAGCCATTATGTTATCATTCCAGTTCTGGTTTAACATTGCAACAACTATGAGAAAAGCTTCTCACGCTAAAGATGTTTCTTTAAAACGGCTACAGTTTATATCCACTTCTGCCACATTAGGGAAGTGCTTATTCCTACAATACGTAAAATAAGGAAGCAACTATAATTTTGTTGGCATGAGAAAATTTCCTGCTGCAGTGACAGCTACCAGTTAGATGTCCTGTCCATCTATCCATCTGTTCTCCATAATTATAACTCACACTAAACCAATAGATTATCATAATTTGTGGTTATTAGGAGATTATTTGGCTTTGCCTCTGCTTTGCAAAGAAACAAAGCAGATATAAAAAAAAACTTCTTGTATTCTGACAGGGAAGCACCAAAACAGCAAAAATAAAAGAAAACAAAACACTATACAGTAAATGACTGTTACAAAAACATTAAAAAAAGAAAACAGAAAAACATATGTTCTGAAAAATAAATAGAAAAATCTAAAAAAAAAAAAAAAAAGAACAGAAAAATACAGAGTGCATATCAGATATTTTATTCTTTTCATTGATTTGCTTTATAAAAAAAGTTTTCATTTTTTAAAAGTGCATCTAAGCAAATGACAATGCTCAAAAATATTTCTGAAATTTAAATCTTATGCTTGATTTTCAGAACAATAGGGAAGTGAAAGTGATGCTTGAATTTCAATGGGACATTTCCTCTAATCGGACTTCCAGTTTGACTCACAAGGAAGAAACAGAAACATAAATATCGACAGAACAACCCTGAAACATCAAGAAGATATCACTCGTCTGCTCGTCAAACAAATACTCTGCTTTTCGTCAGAGAAAAGTTCATAATTACATGAACATCGCTGATTCAAGGTAAGCATCAGGAAACTATTTGAACTGAGATTAGGTTAAATTTTGATTTGTCAATACAATAAGTTAAAATGCGGATATTACCTGATTCTTATTCTACAATGCTGGTAAAATGGGCACAAAAACACACATCTCTGTTAAATTAACATATTTGTACTCAGGACCATTGTAACTAGAAAAAGGAGGAGTACATTTCAGTCAAAAGGTCTCAGAAATAAATAAAAAAAAATAGAATATTTGCTAGAAAACATTCATAAATTTTTAAATCAATCTCAGAAAAAATTGAGAGAAAAACATGGAATTGTTTCTGAATTTCAAAAATTGAAAATTTATGGCTTTTGATACTCAGAAAATTTCAAAAAGTAAAAAAAAATGTCTAAAGCTGCAAAAGTAAGTTTTGCTACTTGTCAAACTGTCAAAACTCCTTAATTTACATATTATATATAAAAAAATCGAACTTGTCAAACTTTCAAAACTCATACATTTACATATTTTATATATATTAAAAAATCTGAGATTATTTTAAAAATTACTGAGTTTTTATGTAGAAAATTTGAGACTTTCCTAACTCAGAAATGTTCTTGTTTTTTCTAAATATCAAATTTCTAATTTCTTGACATGGTATTCGAGATTAAAGTTTTAGAAAATGTTTGACGTTTTGAAACTTTCTGAATTTCAAAAGTCATAATTATTTTTCTTCAGAAACTGTAATTTTCAAGACTTTTTATAGAAAATTTCTAATATTAATTTTAAAATTTCTGAGTTTTTCTCACATCGAGCCAGTATAGGCTCCATGTAACTTCTTCTGGCTACATGGAGCCAGTGGAGGGACTTCAGAACTGGATGATCTGCTCTTTCTTCCTGGTTTAAACCAGAATGCCAGCAGCAGCTTTCCAGAATTGACTGATTTTTTTAGGCAGACACTGTTGTCTAAAGACAAATGCATTGAGTTTCTCTAGACCTTTTTGGGACATTATGTCTTCTGGTGTTAGAAGGCCAAGTTGATAACTGTCTTTATGTGGCTCTGAAGGTTCAGGTCCATCACTAAACCCAGGTTTCAGACCTGATCAATAGTTTCTAGCTGTAATAATTTAAGATGTGTGTTGAATCTATTTCAGTTTGAACACTAGAATGGGTTTTTAGTCACCTGCTGACATTTTAATGTAAAGCTGTGTATGATGATCTATGTAGTGATTGCAATTTATACTTGTTATAATCTGAGCAACAGGGAGCATCTAGGTAATAAATAAGAGGGACCCTAGGATTGAATCTCATGGTTCTCCATAAGAAACATCACAATGATTTTACCTGTGTACACTTATTTTCTTTTTTGACTGTTTAGGTTTACCAGCATCTGTTTTTGCTCGCCTCAGGAGTTAAAAATGGGACTGAAGGAAAGCAAAACCAAACCAAACGCAGGATCTAAGTGTTCTGATCATAGCTTTGCTTTTCTCCTGATTTACATGATCTGTTTAGTTCCTCTGGCCACCGGATTTTCCCTGAAGAGTTGCAGGGTCAGTCGGAATGCAGCCATATGTACAGACAGCCAACTCAAATTTGTTCCTCAAGACATTCCACCAACTGTGACAGGTTTTGATTTGTCTAAAAACCAAATTTCAAGAATACAACGTTCAAATTTCACAAATCTAATAGTTTAGAAGATTTAAACCTTCATACAAACCACATTTCAAAGATAGACAGCAGTGCTTTTGCCAACTTGATCTCCCTTCAGAAGTTGACTCTGAACAACAACAAGCTCGTTAAGCTAGGAGAGTTGGCCTTTGATGGGTTGGGCAACCTCACTGAGTTGAGACTTAACACTAACAAGATCACAGTATTGTCACCCACCGCTTTTCAGTGCTTGACCAGGTTAAAACTTTTGGATTTTTCTCAGAACAAACTGGAAACGATGTCAAATCTTCATCTAATTTTGCAGCACATGCCACAACTGCAGGAGTTAGTGATAAAAACGAATGTTTTAAGAACCTTTCAGTCATGGAAACTTACCAACCGCTCCCTGGATCTTCAGGTTTTGGATTTGTCCCATAATCCCATAAGAGACTTCAGAATCACTGCCAACATCTTCCCAAATCTGACTCGCCTCATCATCGGTGACAAGTTCAGCGTCATACCAATGAAATGGGACGTGAAAAACAAAACTTTCCTCAGACAGCTGTCCAGTCTTGATGTCAGTGGGCTTCATACAACTCCTGAAAACATAGAAGCATTACTCAAAACGGTGAACTCCTCACTAACATCTCTAGTGCTGAACAATATAAAACGCAATCGGACACTACTGATCAACCTCTTTTGCTCCGTCCCAACCATGTCCGAATTGCACTTTCGAAGCAACAATCTCAGAACAGTCTCTTCATATTACTTTAAGCCGTGTGTCAATGTAGTAGAATTAGATTTATCAGAGAATCACATTCAAAGTATCGATAAGAACGCCTTCACATCTATAAGAAATTTAACGATTTTGAGAATGAGTAGGAACAAACTTCGATCGGTTCCTACTGCAATACAAACTCTGCGAAGTCTCTCCAAACTTGATCTCAGCAACAACATGATCAGCACTCTCACCTGTCAAGATTTCTCCAATCAGACGAGACTGAAGGAACTAAGTCTGAAGAACAACTCCATCCTTACATTGACTGAATGTGCTTTCAAGGGTTTGGTACAACTCCAAGTTCTCAGATTGCAATCCAATCAGATTACTGATTTAAAAGGGGCTTTTAAAGCCTCTTTGCCAAACCTGAAACAACTGCATTTGAATGGAAATCAACTCACTACTATTAGAAAGGGAGAATTTGAAGGATTGAAGTCGCTTCGGAATTTGTCTCTACATCAAAATCAAATAAAGATCCTTGATAAAGGTTGCTTTGTTGGACTGTTGAAGCTCACTGACATTCAGCTCCAGTCAAATGGTATTACAACTGATACCCTAAAAACAAGTCCCTTCAAGGGTCTCTCTAACCTAAAAAGATTGTATTTAAACAATAATCGCATAAAAAATTTTACTATTACACCGTTTTCTGATCTTCACCAGTTGGAAGAGTTGTCTCTTCATGGCCAGCACTACAGGGGAAAGACTAGCCTATCTTCAAACTTCCTCCAAGGACTAAACCGTCTTTTAAATTTCAATGCTAGGAACACCCAGCTAATCAAACTTGACCAAGACATATTTGTGAACACACCTAATCTGGAAAGACTTGATTTGAGCTCAAATGACTTAGATATTCTGACGCCAGAGCTGTTTGCCCCAATTAAAAACCTTAAAAGCCTCTACATATCCAGGATTGCTGTTCACTCACTAGATTTCCTTGCAGACGCCAACCTGACCAAGCTGGAGTTCCTGCAGGGAAGACACAACCAATACTCAGTCATTTCTAAAGACATTATCAAGTCGCTTCCATCTCTTCAGTATTTGGATATTAAATATAATAGTTTCTACTGTGACTGCACTAATGCCTGGTTCGTCAACTGGACAATTTTCAGCAAACGATCGCAGGTTTATGACTCATATAACTATTCTTGCAACTATCCAAACGACTTCAAATCCAAAAGACTTTTGGATTTTGAAAAATACTTGAAATATTGCTCACAGGATATCAACTTCATCTGCTTTGTTTCAATCACATCTATGATCCTCTTCATCATGGCTGGATCCTTCATTTACCACTTCATGAGGTGGCAGCTGTACTCTGCCTATTACCTCTTCTTGGGTTGGCTTTTTGACTCAAAGTATAAAAATAAGCAAGTTTCTCATCAGTACGATGCTTTTATCTCCTATAACCACCACGATGAGCCTTGGGTGATTGGTGAACTGTTACCCAAACTGGAAGGAGAGCAAAGCTGGAAATTGTGTCTGCACCATCGAGACTTTGAACCAGGTAAGACCTTTTATGGATAAATGGTATTAGCATTTATGTAGAAAAAAATGGTAATTCATTGGATGGGGGTCCAATGAAGATGGACCCTCATCTTCATGGGGATTCATCTTCATTGAACCCCCATCCAATAAATTTCTTGCAAAAGTTGCTACTATAAAACACAAGTTCCAGTATGTAACTAGAACTTGTTAAACACTGGGTTTTTTGTTTTTTTTTACTTATTTGTCACACAAAATTTTGCTGTATGATGAATTGTCCCAGAAGTTATTGCAATTAACAATAGCTGTTTTAAAACATTCTCAAGTAATATAATGCCTAATAATGCAAGAAGCCATTCTCGAAGACCAAAAATCTTTAAATTCTTATAAACATCTGAAGACATTTGGATATTTAATCCAAAATAAATAAACAACACAAATAAAATGGATTATGGAGTCTTTGTAAACGAAATAATCCTTCAAAAAAGGGGCTAGTGGAGACCAAAACATCAGACTGAAAAGTTTTATCATCCAGTTAAGAAAATTATTATGCAAATGAAAATTATTGAGCTCATTTACAACACCATCACTTAATCATTCAAAGTTGGACGTGAGGAACAAGCGTATTGAACAAAGCAACTGAAATTGTTTTTTAAAGTTGTTTTTGTCAGTTTATTCGTGGCTTCTACTTGTCTGAGTCCAACTAATTTGTCTGTGAACGTAACACAGCTATTTGGGGCTCATAGACGGCAGTAGCTAGCTTAACCGACCCATATCTACTCCCTCCTGATGTATTGATTAAATTATTGACTTTACCTGAATTCACACCGCATGATTTATATCATTATGATATCACAATGTCATAAATAACGTCTCTTTTTACACCGAAGCAAACACAAAAATGCTAACCAGTTTTTTCCGTACATGCTAGGCTACATGACGGTGCAGAACTGTCTCCATGGTTACCAACCGTTAGGCGCGTACCTTTGTACCTTCATCATTTGGTATCTTTAATCACACTTAATGTTAGTCTTCTTACCTTGTAAATGGCGCTGTCCAGGTCCGAGTCTTTCCTCATTAAAAGTTGTAAAATAAAATGACATGTTTGGTTTGTCGTCGAGCCACGGCATGGAGACCGTCCAAAAAATATGAACCGACTGTTTCCGTACGCACTCATTTCTAGGAAAGCCGATCACAGAAAACATCATGGACGCCATTTACGGAAGCAGGAAGACCATCTGCGTCATCAGCAGAAAATACCTGGACAGCGAGTGGTGCTCCAGAGAGGTCCAGACAGCCAGGTACTGCTGGAGGCCAGAAATGGCTCTGGTTTTAACTCAGAAATTAAAGTTTGTGAAGTTGATTTATCAAGAGACAGTAGGCATTGTTTTTTTGTTTTTTTTTTATTTTTATTTAGTTTTTATAGCTCATTAGTCTTTAATTTTTATAGCTTAACACTGTAGTTTAAGCCAAGTTATTTCACATTCTGCAAAAAATAAAAACTCCCTGTTTGACAGGAATGAGAAGGAAATATCTTTATGACTGAGAACAAATATGTAATCTAGCCGAGAAATATTTAACTAAGAGAACAATAACGTTTCTGTATTTTGACTCACAATGAATTGACTTATTTTAACTTGATTTAAAATTATTGATTCAACTTAATACATGATGCATTTTATGAATGAATTTTGATCAGAAATATTGAATTAAATGGAATTAATGAGAAAACATTGTTTTCAACATAACACAGCATATTAGGGCCATTGTCAATAGAAAAAAATAGTAAATTTCTGCCAAAATCTGGAAAATCTTTAGATTAACTGCTGAAATTTTATAGAAAAACACATTTTTTCTGAGTTTGAAAAGTTGAAGATTGGCAGTGAAAAAAAAACAGGAATTTTGAGATTAGTCTTAGAAATTTTATTTTAAAAAAACATGAAAATGTGAAAGTTTTGAAAGTTTTTAAAGTCCAAAATGTTTGACATTTAGAATTTTTTTGATATTGAACAGTTAAACGTTTGCTAGAAAAATTACTCATTTGGCCTTAATAGAGGAGCCATGTTGTGATGACTTCCTGAAGGCAGAGTTTCAGAAAGAGCAGGAGCTTCTTAAAGAGACAGAGGCCCAATTTCAAGAAGTTAAATTACTAAGTCAAAATTTTTTTTAAGTCATATTTGATATATCTTGCATTTTTATAGAACCTTCTACATTTACTAATTTAATCTAAGCTATCATTGCATCCCCATACTTCAATCTGTCATAAACTTTCAGGTATTTCTTGTCAAAAGTCGTTTCTTTTCTCTTGGCCTTCACAGTTTCCGTCTCTTTGACGAGCAGAAGGATGTGCTGATCCTGGTGTTTTTGGAGGACATTCCCACCTACCTGCTGTCTCCTTTCCACCGAATGCGGAAGTTGCTGAAGAAGCAGACTTACCTGAGCTGGCCGCGCGCCGCAGACCACCCAGAGATATTCTGGGAAAACCTGAGGAAAGCTCTGCAGACCGGAAACGATCCAGATGAGGAAAACATCCTCAGTTTGACACAGGAATGAGAAGGAAATATCTTTACGACTGGAGAACAAATATGTAATTTAGCTGAGAAATATCTAATCATATTTTCTATCAATTTTGTGTTATCACTATACTCTTAATCTGTGTATATTTATTAGTTGTATTATATTATGATTGGATCCGGTTACACTATGTAACGCTCTAATTTTATTTTTCCCATTTAATTCATTACTGGGTTTATAATTTTTGATAGTGTTGCTCTATAAATACATTTTTTATTTGTTTTCACTTTCATAGAAATATATTTATTGTTTTGAATTAGTTCCAGAAAAGTTTGTTCTGTAAAAACAAAGCAATGTCTTATTAATAGTTATTCACCCAGTGGAGAAATTCACGTGTTACACCAGCAAAGTGGCAGGCAGTCAAGACAAAAAGATTAAAATAATATAGAATATGTAGAAAAACAGAAATAATAATATACTCTACAGTAGCATAAAATAATTCAACAAAATGTATAAAATGTGCATTGGTATTTGTGCATTAAAATCAGACTATTTGTGGTAAGTAAAAATAAAACCGCAATTGCAGGTATATGTTAACAATTTAATTGAAAATATAAAAATAAAACATTTATGAGAAAATTGAAAATTTGAGTTTCAAAGGTCAAATTTACAAGTTTTTCTAATTTGAGATTAATCTCTTTTTCTCACAAATTGTTGACTTTTTCAACAGAAATTTCTAGAAAATGTTTGATAATAATCTCAAAATATATAAATCTGAGTTTTTGTTCTCAAATTTACGAGAGATGTGTTTTTATACAATGTATACTTTTGAAAAGACGATTAACCACCCCACATTTTCATTCTTCAAGCCAAAAATGTTGGTAAAACGACAAGTTTTTTTTTAAATAACCCAGCAGAAGTGAAATGAAGTGGTAGGCCAGTAAGTTCTGCAAAGTACAGGAAGTATTTTACATATGAGAAACTAAACAGCCACAGAAGATGTGACAGTTTTCAGATAAGACAAAAGAGGAAGTGAATAAAGGTTGTTCTTAAAGCAGCTTTCATAGAAAATCACACATAAGTTGCACAAAACAAGCAAATAAAGTTAATATATAACTTCAATAAAGTTAAGATATAACTTTATTTTCAGGATAAAGTTATATGCTGAAAATAAAGGGTATGTTGTCACGGTACAATGTTCTCATAATAGAGGCTGACAGTTATATGAGACTACTGGGAACTTTTCTGGTGGGCTGTTGGTTTGGTTCATGAAGAAGCTGTCACGCTCCCCGCAACATGCAGAACATAAAATAACTTCTGTATTTTTTCACCACTCCCATCAGGCAGACCTCAACGTACTTATTATACAAGAAATAGAACTGTTTTACTGTTTATCATAAATTACCAAACATCTGCAACAAAAAACTAATTTCCAGATTTTATTGTCTTCACAAAATCGGGTTTAAATGCTAGCAATTTAGATTATATGTGCTGTTGAAAGATCACAACTCTGAGCACCAAATTAGTTTTGACAAATACTTGTTCTCTAATGCCCTCAGATATTTTATTAATTTTTGTATATTGTTGTCTGTATGTTTATAATTCGAATTAATGTTACTGGGGAAAAATAGAATATGAGGAAATGGAACTGCTGCATAAACTGTCTTCATCCACTTTAAAATAAAAGCATAAATATAAATATCTAACTACTTGGAAGTCTTTTTAACAGCTGATAAACTTCATGTTGAAATTAATTCAATTTGAAGTTTATAAATGAGAAAAAAATTAGAAAAATAATTTAGCGCACTAAACATTGTGAAAGTTAGCAAAAATGTTAGCGGTTAGCATCACTGGTAAGCATCATATGCTGTTATTGGAAGTACATTACCCTGTTCTAATATGTACATATGTGTACACTTAGTGTTTGTCTGTCTGATGACGTCATTGTAAAATATTAAATCAGATGTTTTCATCAGCTACTCTACATTTTAAACTTTTTTCACTCTTACTACAGTCATTATTTTTGCTTGAGTAAGAAAAATTTAAGTATTCTTACTTGATATTATTTTGGTACTCTGTCCATCAGAGTAGGAACAGAAAACAGAAATGCAATAGTTTCTAAAATACATGTTGCACACAAATATGCAGTTTTCTTAAAAATACTAACATTGATAAGGCAGCAGATCTTAAATGAGCAACAACCAAAATTACCCTTCTTCTACTGCTGCAGGCAACTTCCATTTCCTATGTGATTTGCAGAAAGATGATCTCTTTCTAAACTTAGCTACATTGTCTCACTCTAATGCAATATCTACAGAGCTGACTTTTTCAGCCGATGAGTTGGCACAACGTTTTGTGAAGCTCGCTGAGACGTGAGCATTTCTCTAAAGCTAAAGTAAGTGTCTGAAAATTTATATTTTAATACAAAAACTTCTAAAAATGTTGCAAACTTTTGTATTTTAAACACTTTTCTGGTTACTGACTTTTCAGGAATGCAGATAAACTCATCCAGAGGCTATTTACAAAACAGAATTTGATGAAGATTACAAAATGGGTTCAGAGGATATAACTAGACCAAGAAGACATTCAAGATGTTCCAAAGGCAATGTGGTTTTCCTCTTGATGTTTCTGATCTGTTCTGCCGTTCCTGGCAATGGATTTTCACTGAAGAGCTGCAGCCTGAGCAAGACTATAGCTTTATGTGCACAGAAACGACTGCCTACTATTCCTCAGGATATTCCTCCGACTGTTACCGGCTTTGACCTTTCTGTAAACAGGCTGACAAAGATACAATCTTCAGATTTCACACCCTTACCTGTTCTAGTGTACTTGGATCTGAATCGCAAAAGGATTTTACATATCGAAAGTGGAGCTTTTGCCACTCTGACTTCCCTAAAAAAGTTAAATCTTAACAACAACAAAGTTAGTAAACTAGAGGAAAGAGCTTTTGATGGGTTGAGCAACCTCACCGAGTTACGAATTAATCATAACCAGATAAAAGTCGTGTCGTCCACATCGTTCCAGTCTTTGAGAAAATTAAAAGTTTTGGATTTTTCATACAACAAACTGAAACAGATCACAGATGTTCATCTCATATTGCAGCACATGCCACAGCTACAAGAGTTGGTGTTAAAAGGAAATAGTTTAAAAACCTTTAATTCATGGGAACTTACCAACAACTCACTCAGTCTTTGCAGACTTGATTTGACTTTTAATCCTTTGGAAGACTTCAGGATCACTGCTGACATCTTCCATAATCTCACCAGTCTGAAGATCGGCAATCCTTACGGCAACAAACCAATGAGGTGGGATCTGAAAAACCATACTTTCTTGAGCACAGTGTCCAGTCTTGACATCAGTGGGCTGATTATGTCTCTTGATGATATGAAAGAGTTATTTAAAGCTGTAAACTCATCACTCACCTTTCTGCGGATGAACAGCATGAAACGCAACCAAAGTCAACTCATCAACATTTCCTGCTCCATCCCAACAATGTCCAAATTGCATTTTCGACGCAATAAGCTCAAGATTATCCATTCAGATTTGTTCAAATCATGTGTCCATCTGACTGAGTTAGATTTAGCAGATAATAAAATAGAAATTATTCAAGAAAATGCCTTCACAGCTCTAAAAGGTTTAAGGATTTTAGGCTTGAGTAGAAATAAACTTTCATCTGTTCCAATCGCAACAAGGAATCTACAAAATCTTTCTGAGCTTGATCTAGATAGCAACACAATCCGCTCAATCACATGTCAAAGAACTAAGCTTGAAGAATAACTCAATCTCAGCTCTGAACAAATGTGCCTTCAAGGATTTGCTACAACTCCAAGTTCTCCGATTACAATCCAATCAGATAGCACATTTAAATGGATCTTTTGAAAATCATCTTCCAAACCTTAAACGTCTGTATTTGAATGGAAATAAACTGACTAAAATTTTACCAAAGGAATTTGGGGGCTTGAGGTCTCTCCTTAACTTATCGTTACATCAAAATCAAATAAAGGACCTTCATAAAGACAGTTTTGTTGGACTGACAAATCTCACTGATGTCCGCTTGCAGTCAAACAGTATCACAAGACCGGCATTAAAGTCAGGTGTTTTCAATGCTCTGATTAATCTAAGAAGATTTGATCTATCTTCTAATCACATACAATATTTTGACAGTTGGCCTCTGACGCATCCACCATTTTCTAATCTGTCCCGTTTGGAGGAGTTGTCTATTATTGGTCAGCACTCTTCTGGAAAGTCCTCTCTGCCTGCAAATTTCCTGCAAGGTTTAAACAACTTGTTGAGTTTCTATGCCAAAAAAATTCATATTGTTTACATCGATAAAGACACATTTAAATACACCCCAAAGCTCGAAAATCTTGATCTTGGGTCAAATGATTTGAGGACTCTGTCTTCAGAACTGTTTGCTCCAATTCAAAACCTTAAAAACCTCTACATACACCGAACAGGTCTTCAGTCATTAGATTTCTTCATAGATGCCAATCTGACCAAGCTGGAGTTCCTGGAGGGACGACACAACCAATACTCAGTCATCACCGAAGATGTAATCAAGTCACTTCCATCGCTCCTGTGTGTTGACTTTACATATATTAGCTTTTCCTGTGACTGTGACAATGCCTGGTTCCTAAACTGGACAATTGCAAATACACAAACACAGGTTAATGATGCGTATAACTACTCTTGCAACTATCCAGATGACTTCAAAGGCAAAAAGCTTTTGGATTTTGACTTCACATCCTGCTTACAGGATAAGGGTTTCATCTGCTTTGTGTCCACAACATGCATGGTTTTCTTTGTCATGCTTATGTCCTTCAGCTACCATTTCATGAGGTCCCAACTTTACATCGCCTACTACTTATTCTGGGCTTGGCTCTTTGACTCAAAGTACAAAAATAAGCAAGCTCCTCATCAGTACGACGCCTTTATCTCCTACAACTCCAGTGATGAGCCTTGGGTGATCGGTGAACTGTTACCCAAACTGGAAGGAGAGCAGGGCTGGAGGCTGTGTCTGCACCATCGAGACTTTGAACCAGGTAAGACCTTTCCTACATCATACTGAGAACTATTTACATTTGCATGAAACTCAGGACAAAGGAAGAGTAGATGTCAAAGAGGTTTGATGCTAGAATCTGGCAGTATTTGAACATAAAACCAACCTCATGCAATCCTATTGTTGTCAATGTTAACATTTTACATTTGAGGATTTACTTGTGTACTCACTGGGTTCGTATTTGACAATACTTTACAATCCATATATTGAGTAATTGGGCTACTTGAACACAAAACCTGATCGAAAACCCAGAACTGAGACCTTCTGCTAATTGCTAATTGTCTATGATGTCTCCTTTGCATGCGGTAAAATTCACATACTATTTGATCTTTCTGTTAACATGGTTCCGATTTACATACCCACTGTTGGTCTTTATGTGTACCAAATACCTTCAAACTGGATCTTCACTTAACTTGACACACAAATGGTATTTTTCCCTCAAGTACCACTTTATTACAAATAGAAAAGTTAAACCACCTGCACTGTAATTTTCCTTTCAATGGTAGAAAAGGTGATCAGATCTGTAGACTTGATGTCTAAAGACTATCAAGTCGTTGGGGATGCTTTACAGAGCTGGATTTGCATTTTCGGGACAAAGACAAGCTCATGTCCAGGACTTCCTGGAGAGAAAGTGTCTGGTTTGGGAACAACAAAGTCACATATTTGCTTTTTAACATGGTTGATGTGATTATTTTAGTAACATTATCTTCAGTTTAGTCCAAACTTTGACTGTTGGACAGCTAGCAATACCTTTTTCTGAGGAATACTTTGACATAAAGTCCCCAAATTTCCCACATTTGCAATTTTCATTCCTAAGAACTGTTTTAAATGTTTCCCACAGTACACAATCTTTTCTCCTGTAGCAGGACATCATGTCATGTTTTCGCAAGCCGTACCAATGGCAAAGCAGGGGAGGTGGAAGGTTTGATGTATGTGAAAAATGAAATAACTCAAACAAAAACAAACAAAAAGTGAGAAGATCAGAGTATGGAGTACAGCGAGTACAAAATACACAACGGTACAATCACAAAGCAAAAGAAACAAAACAAGAAACAGCAGATTAGAAAATCTGACACTAAAGACCACAACTCTGAAGGCAAGAAAATGAACCACCTAACCGAATAAACACAAATTGTAAAAGTTAATGATAGTTCAAACACTTTGGAAACTTTCCAAGAATGTCTGGGGAATTATGAGATACAAGGGTCTCTGTACCTTCACCTCATGTTAAAACTGTTTTTACTCGTGTTCACATCAGAGGAGGCACCTTTAGGTGTGAAGAGCGTCACCAACACATTGTGTACTTTAGTCACATGTACAGTAATCTCATTTTCATCACTTAAATATTCTCATAAATATCTTGTGGTTGTTTCAATTCCTGTTTTTGGATTTGCATCTTATTTAGTCAAAGCTGAAATATTTTGCAGTTCAAGAAAGACCTTTGTTTCCTTGTGTCTGAAACAAGCATCTTTGGATTTGCTTTGGTTTTATTTTCTCAACATGATTTCTGCACTCAAAGCTTCAAGCTGTTAGTTTAGTTCGTCATTTCTTTTTACCACAGCTCCACCTTGCAGCTTTATGAGCCTCTGCTCTCTCATGTCGCAAGTTCAACAACTGACAGCAGTTCGGTTTGGTATAAATTCCCAGAAATAGTTTTAACCAATGAGTGTTGTAATACCACTAGTTCTCCAGAGGGTGTCACTGTTGTATATTAGCTGAACCTGTGTGGTTTGTTCTCCTCTGCAGGAAAGCCCATCATAGACAACATCACAGATGCCATCTATAGCAGCAGGAAGACGATCTGTGTGATCAGCCGCAGATATCTCAGGAGCGAGTGGTGCTCCAGGGAGGTCCAGACAGCCAGGTAAGCAAAAGAAAACAGCGCCGTCTAATACTATTTACCAGCTTTTCATGTTTGTGCATCCCAAACAATTATTTTTCTCTAGTTGGAAAAATTAACCAGTAACAAAAATAGCTGACTTTTTAAGTTAATCAGATCAAAATTATGCAAAAATCAGAAAATATGTTCAATATAGTAGTAAAGCAGCAGGCTCATAAACACAGTTATAAAAATATATCTATACTACAGTTTATGTATTCATCTTCAGTCAATTTAACAGATGAACCTTCACTGTGCCCAGCAAATTAGAGCTTTTATGTCCATGTGAATGGCTGAATTTGGTTTGTCACACACAGAAAAATATGTGTACCATCACGGTAGCTCCGCCACCCATTTGTTGCCACTGAAATGGTAGGAAATTTAGTTTCCAGTTCGTCCACAAACCTACACTTTGGCTTCATCAGCTTCAGCAACTCCATCTGTATCAGCATGAAGCTCTGCTCTAGTTGTACAAATGCACCCGCCGCGCTCTTCACCGCCACCATGCAGCAGCTCCAGGAAGAGAAAGACTGCCGTTCTCCAGCCATCGCACCAGACATTTTAAAAATCCTTATTGGTCCCTGGAAAAATGGAAAAGACGTGGACAATGTCATCAATGAAATCCCCCTGAACTTGAAAATTGGACATTATTCTGCTAGAACTTAGCATTTATCAACAACTTACAGGTGTAAATAAAAGCGTTGAGCAACACAAATAATCACCAGGCCAGAATGCAGCACGCTAAATCGAATCATTTGAGTACTCATTACAGCGCTACTACTAATTATATCGAAATGTAGATTATTTTAACAACCCTAAAATCAACACTGTTTTCCTAAAGCCGTTTTCTGTCCTTCTCAGTTTCCGTCTCTTTGACGAGCAGAAGGATGTGCTGATCTTAGTCTTCCTGGAGGACTTTCCCACCTCCCTGCTGTCTCCTTTCCACCGAATGAGGAAGCTGCTGAAGAAGCAGACCTACCTGAGCTGGCCGCGCGCCGCAGACCACCCAGAGATATTCTGGGAAAACCTGAGGAAAGCTCTGCGGACCGGAAACGATCCAGATGAGCAGAAATTACAGCTCGCTGTGATAGAAACGTATTGATGAGAAGGAATGACTTCCTTCTGGACGAGCTGGGATTATTTTCTGCAGTGTGGGAACAACAGAGGATTTCATTTATATCTCAATCAACTAAAAGATATTGTACTATGAGTCGAAAAACATCTTTAAAAGTTCAGACATTGTAGAACAGTTCTGGAAACCTTTCTATGATTTCGTCTTTTTCTTTAGAAAGATTTGATAAATATTGGGTTCTGTACTGTTGATTTTAAGGTTCTGTGTTTTTATTTTTATGATTTTATGCCAGTATAAAAGTTATTTTTCCAGTAAATCTCAACTGCATTTCTATACCTAACAGACTTTCAGTTTTGTTTGGTCAGATCCTGTTTCTCTTTCTGGTTTGATCACAAGTTTCCCCTCTCACAGTGTTTTTCTTTTAGATATTATCATATGTATGCATTATTTTCTAAATATTTTGCCTTTTTGTAATCTTTCATATAAACAAAAGTGAGAAAATAAACTTTATTTGTGTAAGTAATTCACCACATGCCATTTACTAAAGCATTATATGATTATTTGTTTAAAAATTATCTGGTAAAAACTAAACATTTGTACTAAATTTAAGTAAAATATATCAGCAATGCAGAATCACAAAATTGCAGCAGTTTTTTACAAATATAAATTCTTCACAGGCTGAAAGCAAAACTATAACAACTGAATATTCTGCATTTTTTGATTTGGATGAAAAAGTCCCAGCTCTGAAGCTCTTTAAATAACTTTCACTTCCTCACAGAAAGTGAACATAGATGAGTGATTTTAACCTTTTATTAATTGTTGGTGCACAGAAGAAGCAATGTTAGTGAAAACAATTTTTGCTTCCTCTTTTTCTACTTGAAAAAATTGATTATTGTAGATATTATTTCTTGCATGAATTTGAGAAATTTAATAAACATTTAAACCCAAAAAGATGTTCATAATTAAATGTTTGAAACTCTCAAATAAAATGAAATATACAAAGTGACGTTTTTCCAGCTTTATTACTTTTGACACCATTTAAAATTTTTATGTTAAAATCTCAGCAAATAAAAAGTTGCCTCTGCAGCACATTTATGTTGAACCATTGTAAATGTAAAGTTATGTTAGTTCAATTTATTGTTAAAAAAAACATTTTCCCATTATTGACACAGCTATAGCTTGGGTATTATTAATACTACACATTCCTGTTTATAAAACAGAAGAGATATATGTACAAAAATATGGCATTAAATCCCTGTTACCATTCAACAAGACTTTTTGAGAACCTTAAAAACATTTTCTCTTATTTTCCAGCCATTTTGTCTCCAAGTTATTTAGTGTTGTTGTCATTGCTCTGTTTCTTCATGACTTCATTAAGTCTCTTCTTCTGTCTCTCACTGCAAACAGCAACACAGATTTGATCAGTTAGAGGCTGCGAGAGCCGGATGATGATGCACGTGCAGAGGAACGTTTAAAATACTCACTCCACGCACTTCACGGCCCTCGCGGTCCACGGCGCTGCCGGGTTGGCGCACACGAACCTCCCGTTGACGTGGAAACTGCAAGACGAGAGCAAACATGCATGAGCTGAAATCCAGAGGGGGGCAGAGTTCCCAAAAACAAGGAGAAGCACAAACTCTACATGTTTTTACTCAACTGAGAGAAAAGCTCTGAGCAACTAATCAAATTATTAATCATTTAATATTTAAAAACTGCATCATAAGATGGACCAAAATGTAAAGTCAACTGGAAATTTTGGTATTTTAAACACCAAAATGACAATAATTCATATAAGTAATAAAAAAAATAACAAAATTAGGCAATTTTTTTTTTTACCAAATTATATTATGTCAATGAAAAACTTATTAAACTTTAACAACAACTGCAGGTGTGTGTCTGGTGATTTTTTTTATTTATTTATTTTTTTTTATTAAAATCTGTTTTTCATTCAGTAGATAGAAAATCCAGAAATTTTACTCAGGTAGAATTTCAGCAAAAATAATCTTAAATTTAAGAAAAATACTCAAGTAAATCTGAGTAAATTAACTAGTTACTGCTGAGGTAGATGATTAACAAGATTTTTCTCATCATTAATTTTATTTTTATTGGTAATTAACATCTGAAGAAGCTGTTTTTATTTTCTAACCAGGGTCGGCTTTACATGAATCTGGGCCCTGGGCTGGAAACCATTTTGGTCCCCATCCACTAGAGAAAATTACTAACAAATGCAAATTTATACATAATATTATAAATAAACTGGGTTTGAACTGGTGATTCCAATTGATGATGGCAGATTTAATACAAACTTTTCATCATGAGCCAAAATCATCTGGGATATTTTTCCTGCTCTATAATAAACTAAGATTAAACAAGTTTTTTATTATTGCAATATATGTGCAAATTTGCTTCATTTCATTCACATCCTTGGTTTAATACCTGTCTAATGTTTGACTCAGTATCTAACATGCACTGTGCAGAAAATTATTTCCGCAATTATTGTAGTTATTGCAGTTATTATTGCCTTAATAAGGCAATAACTGTCTCTTAACTGTGCATATTATTAAAAAAAGACATTAGAAGCTCCAGAAACTCACATAATTTTAAAAATTTTTTTGAAATAGTGTTGTCTAAACTCACATGATGGCATGGATGTCACAGGAGCCGTGGATGGTCTGAATGCTGTAGTTCTTCACCTGCAGACAGGACAGCTTCTTTTTGGTGTATCTGGTGCAGCAGCTCGCTGCAAACAGAAAAACCAACCGTTAATAAATCACATTCTCTGTAAATGTTCAACTCAAACACATTGGCGCTTCCACAGGTCCGACTCACTCACCTGAGTCTGAGCTGCAGACGAAGCTGGAAACAATGAGGAAGACGCACAGCGCTGCAAAGAGACACGCCTTGTTGCTCTCCATTCTCACGCCACTGCTGGTCTTGGTCTATCGAGTGTGAACGAAGCTGCAACAGGTCTGGAGGAATTCAGCTATTGCTACACATCAGGTGCTGCGATCCCTCCTTAAATAGGCGGTGAAGCCAGGAGTGGGACTTACCAGGTGGGCTGGGTGAAGAGAGACCGTGTGCTTTTCTTCAGTATGAAACCAGGAAATGATTGACAGAAAGCCTGGAAATTTCCTCTGGTTAATAAAACTAATAATTCACTGCATGGATGAGTTTTGCACTGCAGCTTTGGAGTTCAAAATAGTGAAGTTTGAATCAAGGCTATTGCAAAAAAACAAAAAATTAACTATTGTTGGTCTAGTTTATTGTGCCAGTATTGTAGCAATAAGATACAACTAACTTAGAGGTAACATTTTAGAAAGACAGAGGAGTTTGTTTTAGACCAATAATTCCTTAATATTGGATGAAAAAGTTCTGGTTCCACTGGTGGATTATATCACTTATTACATGGGAAAATGTCTTGCTATACATTTTAATAGAACTAAAGGATTTTTTACTTGAAACAAGCTCTTATATCTTGATGAAAATTGACCTGTTTTGTCTTATTTTATGTGTCTGAATTGAAAGTAGACCTAAAATAGTTGGAAGCATTTTGTGTTTTTACAGTGGAGGGAAACCTAAACATATGTTGCCTTACAGAAAATGGTCATTTTGAATTTGAAATAAATAGATTTTCAATGCAGGATTTCACAAAAAATGATAAAAGTCAAAGAAAACATCAACATGCAGGTCATATGATGTCTGGCGTGTAGCATGAAGATGTCAAGATTAATCATTATCATTAGTCAAGTCTTTTGTTTACATTTAATGCACCGTTTTCGGAAATTGTAGTTGACCATTTTACACTAGCGCTATAGATTCGACACATTTGAATGACACACAACTTTTTATGAACTGTGAGAGGCTGAGAGTACTACTTCCTGTTGTCTTCTTCAACGTTTCCAGCAGTGGTAACATCCGGCCGCTGTTTACGTGACTTATGTGATGCGAAAAAAGTGTTTCCATTGTAATTTTGCAAAACTCCCTCCTCAGTGCAAAAACTTTTTATCAAAATTTTTTTAAAATTTTTTCAAAATTAGCATATTTATTACATTTGTGCAATTTTATGGCTAAAGCAAACACAGCTGCTGATCAGCAAAGGCTGTGAATACATATGTAAATTTGAATTCTTGTTTTTTCTACATTTAGTAAATTTGCAAAACATAAAAAAAAAATCTAAACTGTAGTAATTGGGTAGTAATTGTAGAAATTTAAGAAATGAGATTAATCTAATACAATTTGGAATAAGGCTGTAGCATAAAACATGGAAAAAGTGAAATACTGTAGTCACACTCATTCCACTTCCTCTGCACATTTTTGTCAAACATTTACCTAAAAATAGTCACCCAGGAATCTACATGGGAGTGGAATTTCCTTTTTAATGTGCAAGGTGCATATCAACATCAGTTACTTTGTACATACACTCACTTTTGTTGTTTTTTTTTCGTTTTCCACAGTCGGCGTCCAACAACAAAAATGGAAGAAAAAAAATAAACCAAGCCTTTCAATAAAACCATGAAGGGGGAAGTTGGCTATCAGGAAAAGCAGGAAACGTTTTTTTGTTGTTTTTTTTTTTATCTGTGTGGCAATTGAAAAAGCGCTTTCTTCAGTGAATGTTGACGTAAAAAGTCCCTAATGATCGTAATCAAGTCGACCTTTGGGATTTACAACTAAAAGACCTCGTAAATTATGGCAAATTAACTCCATGTTCATAGTCTAATACTATCGTATTAGACCATTATCTTCTGATTAACTCCTTTGGTTGTTTTTTTAAAGCAAATCCAGAGAATAAAAGCCAGAAAATGGTCTATGGTTCAATTTTTTCCAGTACTTTATTAAATAAACACACCGTTTTGAAGAGGTAATTATTGATCTCATCTCTACATGACTGCCAAGTTTTGTACCTTTGGACTTCCCAGACATGTCTGAGTGTGTTGCAATACCAACCTCTGAGAGGAGAGAGAACATCAAGCACAATATTATGAGAAATGCTGTGAAAGAACTGCATTATGGCTCCAATATAAACAAATGCTCACATGATTTATGTTCACTAGATTGTATGATACAGAAATCTTTTTTCCCACTCCATCTAGTCTATTCTGAGTCAAGTTTTAGGACTTGACTCAGAAGTCCTAAAACTAAATAGGCGTTATTGAAACCCTCTTCAAAGGGGTTTAATAAAACAAAAAGGATGAAACTTTGAATAAAGTTTAAGAAAGTTCAGGAGCTGTCAATATCTTTTCAGCATACCTTTGCACTCACGTTGCAGTGGCATGCAGGTGTGAGCACCTGCGTCTTAAAAACAAAAAACAGTGTCGCTAGATGTTAAAGAAATCATATCGCATTTCAAAAAGGATGAAATCTATTTTTAGACTCCAGGTGACCAAACAAGCTAAAAATAGCACAGGTGTTTGGAGCTAGTTACCCATTGATGATGACGCTCAAAGGTCAACCATGACAATTTGAGTTTACAATGGTGACGTTTGTTTCCTTGTTGGTGATGCAACTGAGAATCGTAAAAGAAATCTGATCAGCCTTGTAGTAAAACAGTTGAGTTTGCATTTCCCAGACGGGTGAAGCGCTCAGAGAAGTATTGAGCGATTTCTCTCAAGTTAAATATTTGTTTCATGTTGAGATCCAAAAAGCATCCAAAGTGGTTCCAAATACGACAGATAAATTATTCAAACGCTGCCTTCAGCTTTCATAAAAAGCTTAAAGATGGTTTTGTAATAAAATTTAGAAAAAGCAGAAAGCAGCAACTTTTAGTTCAGTGGCAGATAAAATAGACTGTGGTGCAAGAACTGGACAGCAGTTATACAGTCAGTGGGTGCAAAGACTGGGGAAAATTAGCTTTAAGTTTTTTGTCAAGGGGCAAAAACAGGGACTGACCCAGATTTTGCTTAGAGAACCATTGAACTCTGCAGAAAGCTCTGATGCACCACTTTTATTGTGGTCTCATTGAGGTAATTTATTATGACTTTACAGTCTTCTTTAATTTGTCAATCATTTAGACATGTTCTATTTTTAGCTCCTGAAATGTGAACCTACAGCGTTTCCTGTGTACTAACTTTCCCTGTCTTTGACATGTTGCAAGCACAAACTTCAAAGTGGATTTATACTGACGCAAAGCGTTGCACGCATAACTATGTCTGTGAGAAACACTCAAGAGGATCACTGTAATTTGAGATAAACTGCAGAGAATATGGTTAAATGGTAATCATTAGTCTTGCAATCAACAAATCCACCTTTTTATTGAAAAATAGCAACAAAAAAGCCATTTTTAAATAAATTAACCTTGTAACAAAGTTTAGCAAAATTGTGGAAGATGGATGGAGCCAAATATAGAGGAATCCTTGCAGAAAAGCTTTTGGAAGCTCCAAAAGACTTAAACTTGTTTTGAGGTTCCTCCTTCAGCTGCAGAGGAACCTTACACAACCAGAGCGAAAGCATATTTATCAAAGCAAATCCAGAATGGCTCAGTCAAAGTTCAGAGCTCAATCCAACTGAGAAGCAGTTGCAAACCTTGACAACTGAAGTTCACAGATATTTGCTTCAAAGACAAACCTCGAAAACACTGAAAGGTGCTAAAATGTGTGGCACATTTTTCAGATAGTTTATACAAACGTTTGTGACCAGGTGTGTTTTTCTTTTCACCAATTATAGAATGTGTAAATAAACAATTTCAATTTCATTTTAAAATGTTCTTGACGCTATTGTGACAAAAATTCTTGAGAAAGGCTATAGATAGTTTTGAAATCTATTTTTAGATCTCTGACTAAAAATAGCACAGCTGCCAAATATAACCATTATTAAAATATTTCAGAAGACAAGCGTTGGAATTTGCATTCCTTGTTGATGACGCAACTCAGAGTGATGAAGAAATTTGCTCATCCTTGTGGGAAAACTGCTAAGTTTGCATTTTCTCGATTGGTAAAGAGTTTTAGGACATTATTGAGAGCATTTGTCTCAAACCGGCACTTGCGTCATTTGGAACCGGACGTTTTCACAACGCAGCCATAAAAAAACTTAACAATGACTATAAAGCAAAACTTAGAAAGAGACGGGAGCAACAACAGTTTATGACTGATAACAACAAGACCTGGAATGCAAGCTTACACATTTACTGCGGTGTAAACAACACCAGGGGCCAAACCTGGAAAAAATGAACTTTGATCCTAATCTGACACTTTATGCACAATGAATGACGTCTGCCTTTGTCACTGGGAAAAAAAAGGACCGTCTTAGTTTAAAGAGTCATTCAACTTTTGCTGAATAAATCCTTTGACCCTAAGTTACACAGTAGTTTTATGTATCAACGTAACAAAAGAATGGAAATGTACTCTTTCTCATTCACACGGGTGCCTCATATCATTCCTGCATTCAAGTGCTTCTTCAGACAAATAAGACTTATATTCAACAAATAAACTATTAGGGCTCTAATTTATGTTGGATCGACAGCTGTTATTGTAAAAGCCTTAGAAAGTGGAATACACAGTATGAACCATTGGTCACGTTTGGTTACTACATCTACTAAATAAAATTAGTCTAATATTTTTAACTCAAACACATTGTAAATGTAAAGATTTAAGTTTGCAAGGCTTTCATTGTGCGGAAAAGGTCAGAAAGACTCATAATATTTCAATCCATTGCATTATTATCTCGTGAATTGTTCTTGAAACTGGTTACCTGAATGAAACATATTTTATTACGATCCATGCTTTGCTGCATTTTTTGAAAATCTTCGTATGATAAATAACTCCAAAGTTTCTTCCTGTTTCATTCCCTCTCTATGGGATTATCGGTGCCACAAGTTTCAGCACACAGTGCCCAATCTGTGTGCACAGTGAGACTGAGCTGACTGCACATTTCTGTTTCATCGAAGAATAATTTGAGGCATGAGCAGTGAAATCTCTCACACGTCTCCAACAACTCTGACTCTGCCAGACACCGGTCAAACTTTAGATGCACACTCAGCTCTTTTCTTTGGTATAAAGCTGTAAACAAAGTAATACCAAGTAAACAAAACAACATTTTCCGTGCCAATCTGCTAAATATAGAAGCGAAAATACGACTTTGTTGCTGTTAATTTCTGACCATAACTTTGACAGCACCAGATGCTCCTCACTGTTTATATAAGTTATGAAAAAAGCCACCGACTTTTAAGCCCTTTCCATTAACACCTGACCTATATGACAGGTAGAATAACAAAAGGCTTTTGTAATGGAGATACTATGAAGACACAAAGAAATACCTCCAGGCTGTCCTTGTGAGTAGAGTTTCAGGCTACTGAAGGCACTGGTATTTATCTGCCTTTGAGATAAAATCTGTTTTTCAAAGTCCTTAGAAAATACATTATGTGGGGCAGTGAGCCAAACACAGATCCGATATGACAGAAATTTCTCAGCCAACTGCTCAAATGCCACTTCAATACTGACATGATGAAACAAAACAGCAACCGGTCAGAGTGTAACTATGAATGGATTTGTTCACAGATGAATTTGTGCATCACATTTATACATTAAACACCATTACCAATGCTCCTCCACGGCTGTTACACAGATTTAACCCCCAGGATAAGAAGCAGCTGGTTTTATCACACAGGATGACGACAAGAGATGTTTGATATGTTTCTGGTTTGAGTTGTTTTCATTGCATTTGGCTTTTTTACAAGATCTGTTCTGCTTCGCAGATACAATAAAAGCTTCTTGTGAAGTGCTGAGGCTGTTATATGCTGTGCTACGGCAGAAACTACTCAGATAAAGATATGTGGGAAAGGTTGAAAACATAGACTGCAATGCTCTTTTTACCAGTCTGAACAGATAATCAGTTTCTCGCCCTCAGGCTATTCTGAACGCAGGAGCAAAACTGCCTTCGAAATTGTCTATTCCTAGTAGTACTTACTGGTCTATAGTTAATGTTCTCTGCTACAGGCCATGCTTCTCCTTATTCCTCTAACCGGTGCCAGAATCTTCTGGCCCATTCCTATATTTTGCTTCAACTCACGGGAACAGGGCCTTTCCATCTGTGACCTCTAACCTGTGGGACAGGTTGCTGCTGCAGATGGCTTTGCTGACTCTCAGGACATCAATTATGCAAAATTCACTTTTTGCAGGTTTTCATTCTTCCATTGGGTTTTTACTGCCTCTAATAACTTTAAAAAAACAAGACACAGAGCTGCTTTTTGGTAATATATTCATGTTTTTTGGTGTCAAAAACCTTCCGTTAGGTCATGTTATGCACTGCAGTGTTTCCTAGCAACCCAGCACATTTGGTCAGCTTGTTTTCCCACTGCATGCACGGTACAATGGCTGCTGGACAAGACAAGAAAACAATTGATGCATTCTTGTTGGTTGTGCAGTTGTATGATTGCACATGTTTTTGCAGCCATTTTTATGTACAAACATAAATACTTCATTTCTGCTGTAACTATTGTTACTTTTCAAAATTTCTAATGAAGATTTTATTTACCTCTATACAATAAGGTTATGTTAATATTTTGTAGCTTTCTTGCAAACTTTGGGTTTAGCAGTTATAAGTGTTAAGGTTTTTTTTTACGGTTTATTAGTTTTTCATTAATTCATTTTGTCATTGAATGATAAACATAATCAGTCCACAGATTTCTCACTTTATCTTATTCAGTATGTTTTAACTAAGCTACCTATTTTCAATGCAGAATATTTGCAACTATGAGGAAAAAATATTCCTTCTCACAGTAATAGTAAAGAAGAAAATTAAACCCAATAAAAATGTGCGTCTTCTCTACGATGCCACAGTTTCGATTCTCAATAAATAAAGTGATAAAAACGAAACACTGTCAGCGGTTGAAGCCTCAATTATTCAGTTTATTTCCCTGAATCAAGTCCCTGGGAAGGCGTCAGGTTCAAACCGCTGAGCCACTGATTTGGTTGAAAAACTCGCCAGGTTGGTCGATGTGAATGTGACAAGCGGCGTCACATTCCGTGTTTGATCAAAGCAAACATCGGCTGCCATTTTTCCAGTTTCCATGTTCAACTTTATGACCTTGCAGCCTGCAAGATGTGAAATTTATTGGTGGAAAAAATCTTAGCGGTAAGTAAACATGGTATCTAATAAGACAAAACGGCTTCGTTCACACTGCAGCCTGACGTGATCCGAATCCGATTTTCTTATTAAATATAAGAAAATGATTAAATATGGTCGTTCACATTTCCAAATATATACAACTGTATATATTTGGTTGGATGACGTTGAATGCTGCCAACACCGTTGTTCTATCAGATCATCATACTCTGTTGCATACATGCAACAAGTACGCATGTCATTGTAATATAAACAATTTGAATCTGGCATTTTTCAGCCATGTAATCCAGACTCACGCCAGAATAATGAGAATGTTTCTTTTCTGTTGTTTGGATTATTGGAATGGTGTTTCTGTAACTAACTTTAAATACCTGCTAGTTTTTGTTTTACCTGCAAAAGAAAACATGGTTTTAAATGACCTTGTGCAAATAAACATGCCCTTCTTTGGAACGTTTTGTCTCCAGAGTAAATAACTTAAGACTTATGTGTAAACACAATAATGCCCGCATAATTGCTTTGTAAAAATGCTAACGGTGTTAGTTTGGAGTTTTTCTAATGCAAAAAGCTCCTTGTTGGAGGTAAGATAATGACTGAACTCTACAAAACCCAATTTAAGAATGTGACACTGCATAACTATCCCACGAAGACATTTTCCATCAACCCTGCCAGGTTCTAGCTATTTATAAAGATTTTTTGTCTAAACCTGAATGTGTTGTTTTCCAAAAGTAAAAAAATCGAAGCAATAAATAATCCAGTCGAGCGTCTAAACAGAAAGGAGTTAATGCTCAGATCGCCTGCAGACAAGATAAAAACTATTAGCACAATTAAATCCTCATAACCGCCTAAGTTTCCTTCTGCAGTTGGAATGTCAGACAGTGGCGTAAACAGGTTGGAGCGTTGAGCCGATGGAAGGAATGCAGGCTATGCTCAAACATGCAGCCGCCCATATTTAACTGCAGAAGAAGAAAAACTGTTTCCCTGAGCTGACAGCTGTAGATACCACCTGTCATCTCAGTTCTCAGCTTTAGCTTAAAGCAGAAGCAGTTTATAAAGTAAGGCGTGTTTAAAGTCGTTGGGTTGATTTTAAATGGCCGTTGATCGCAATTCAAGAAGTTTGGCCCGACGATGGTGTTTGTAATTTCCTTAGGATGCGTACAACACAAAATTTTAATTCAATTTTACTTTTATCTCACAATAAGTCATGCCAAGCGAGTTTTTACTCAAAATCAGACTTTGGCACATCCATCCATTAAATTTGGCTAAAGACGCAAAAGTTTAACACATCTGGACTAAATGGCAAAGCAGAGCAAACATAAAATATTACATCTTATTTATTGATGTCCAGGTAAAAAAATAAAATCTTCACCAAGATATTTAAGCATTTTCTAATTGGAGAAAAATAAAATTTTGGCCCCTGAATCCTTTCAACTTGAGGAATATGATTAATATGAGATTAAAAGCATCAAAACTTACAAATCAAAGGTGACAAGAACTTTGATAAATAAACCAAAAAACTCATTATTTTCACAATTTTCACAAGTTTATTGCAGTTGCAAAGCAGATAAATAATATACATCAAAAATAAAAAAAAAAGGAGAAAGGACAATTTTAGCTAATAAATTACAAGCATACAAACATAAAGGTGATAATAGGCGGTTAAAATCTATCAACATGTTTAATTAAATGTGACTTTAAGGCTTCAGGTTGACTCACCGAATCCGGACGTGTTTAACTCTGTGGTTTTACCCAAAGATCAAGTCAAATCACCTCAGGATGTTTGTTTGACATGGCAGCAAATTGACGGACAACAACCAGACCACTGACTGACAGATTTATCTTTTTCATGACACATGAACGGCTGAAACATGATCAAAGCATCTTCAGTTAAAAGGGGTTGGAAAGTTTTTAAGGAAAAGGTTAATTCTGTGTGCAACAAAACTTTGGTTTGGATTTTTGGCAAATTATTGGGCTCCAAAAAGAAAATTTGGCTGAGTTACATCTGCTGCAGATGAACTGAGCCATGAATATGTGTGTCAAATTACTCTCCTTAAAGCTACAGTACGCAAATTTTATTGAAAAAAGTTTTTAAAATATTTGTGAAAACTGTCATCTTGTCGTAACAGTTTGCTACGAGACAGATAATCTGTGAAAATATCTGCCACTCCTGCTGAAATTCATCACTTCTGACCAAAAACAACCAATCAGAACCAAGAGGCGGGTCTTAGCGCTGTCAATCAACCCCGTGTAGTCCCTACTGTAAATTCCAGTCCAGAAAAACTGTTCATCCGCCATTATTGGTGCTCATGCTAACTAGCCTTAGCATTCAGAACAGGCTATGCTAGCTGCAGCGTAGCAGATAGCAAGGGGAAGATTAGCAGCGCCACATCGAGGGTGATTGACAGCACTAACAGCTGCCTTCTCGCTCTGATTGTTTCTAGTTTTCACAGGGAAAATGTTCACAGATTTTGTCTAATTATAGTGATAGCTTCAACAAATATGCAAAAAAATATAATTTAAAAGTAATATTTTTTACTTTTAAGAAAGTAAAAAAAATTAAAAATACTAGTAATTTTTTATTATTATTATTTTTAACAATTTCCAGAGTGCCAGAACTCTCTGAAGGGGCCAAACAACAAACCTTTAATCTTCACCACGCCAGCCTTTCAGAACTGATATAAACACTAAAAAACCGACTTCATCTTTCCACAAATGTAAAAATCCCAAACCTTTCAAAGCTCTGAAGCACAAACACATTGTGGCAACACAGGAATACACATGGAAAGACATACAGTAGTGCCCGCACTAAAGCGCTTTGGTCTGATCCGTTAGGACTCTGCTTGGACTCGGTCTGCCGCAGACGACAGCGTGGAAAGGCACAGAGGAGACAGGCAGGAGGAAAACAAACGGCCATGCGGGGCTGGTAATGTGTTGATGTGCGCGTTACTTCCTCAGAAGTTAAAGTCGTAGTTAAACGTGCCCTCTGGAGTGTTTGCCAGCCGTCAGCCTCTCTCGCTCTCGGTGCCGCTGAATGGCTCGCCAGATCCGGCACAGCACTCCACCGCTGGGCGGGAAGAAAGCAGCGGTTCAAAACAGAAATACTAAATACAAAACACTATTTTCACATTTTGTCAAGCTTCAGACTCAAACTTCTGTGTTTTATTGGGATTTTACGTGATAGACCATCATAAAGTTGGAAGTGGAGGAAAAAATGTAAAACTGTTTCCCATTTTTTCTGCCTGTTTTAACTGTACATGTGTTTCTATTGAGAATCTCTTTTATTTAGATAAAACAAAGTATTTTTACATTTAAAAATTTTTATCTGACCCAATCTCTAATCTCTGTAATACTCCCTTGAACAGATTAGGATAGGTGTATACGTTAAACAAAATATGTTTATTACAATTATTTTGCACAATTATTCTTACATAGTGAGATTTTAATCTGATCTTTTCAGAATGAGATGTTTAAGCGCACTTTAAGTCTAAATAAGCTGCTGGCTGCGCAACAACAACTCAACATTAACATGTGAAAATGTCTGCAAAAACATGCCCAATAATGCAACTGCTTTACATCTTTGAAAAGCCGAAGTGGAGCCTCCTGCACAACCAGCAACAATGTAGCAGGTGTTTTCTGGATGGTGAGTCAACAACAAAACACTTTTCTTTTCCAGCAGCCATTGTACAGCTGTTTGTACTATAGTCATTTAAATATACATACGTATTATTATCTATTTAATCTTTTGCCGTTGAGAGTTGCTATCTTTTTATATTTTGTTGTGCTTTATTGCACAATGACAGTTAAAGAATTCTGAATTCTGGAGCTCAGCTTGTGTTGCTTGGTAACGGGGCTGGGTTTCGCCGAGGTTGCTAGGTAACGGTGCAGCACCTGCAGGACGTGACTTAACCATCAGGAGGTTTTTGAAGCGGCTCTTCTTCTAGACACCAAAAAATCTTTAATGCCAAAAACTGGCCGAGAGATTTTTTTAAGCGGTTGGTTAAAAACCCAAATAAAAATATAAAAACGTTCTAAATGTGAATTTTGCATAATAGGTCATCTTCAACAAGAGAACAATTTTTTTTTGTTTTTGCTAAACTGCAAACTGCTGAGTGGTATTTAAGGTATATAGAAAAAAAGACTTGTGGGTACCGGAGACGAAGAGAGCGGAGGTCATCTTTGTTGACCTCACTCAGAATGTCAGGCAGTGTGTACTCCTCCATCACAAACTGCAACACAAATTCACCATCAGACTCTACAGTACCGGCGCAGGAGGAAGCCCAAATACTCCTGCTGCTCTGCTACCTTGTCGATGGTGTCTGGGTCCGCCCCCTGCTCTTTCAGCCAATCAGTGAGCTGCTTGTCCGGCTCGTAGTCGGCCGGGACATGAAGGATGGACGGAGGCGAAACATCTGAAACATGAAGCACAAACAGTTTGAACAGAAACTTTACCTTATTCTTAATTATCTTTAAATCTTTCATTTGTTGATTTCTGCTTTTTTTTTTCCTTTCTTTTTTTTTTGCTTAAAGCAGAGGAATCAAACTCATTTTCATTTTGGGCCGTATCAGAAACCTGGATGTTCTTAAAGGGCCAGAATACATTGATAAAACCAATTAAACTGTTAAAACATCAATAGTTAGCTCCGCCTGCAGGATTTTGATTTTTGCAATCAAAATGAAAAGATTTAGTCATTTTTGGGAATTTTTACGATATTAAATGTGACTTTTTTGCTCGCTGTATAAATTACGGCCTGTTCTAGCAAAAGGCTGAGGCAACAGTCACATAAACTGTTTTTGGCCAATTTTGAGAAAATTTGTAGTAAAAAACAGAAGATTTGTTTTTTTGTGTGAATATTGCAGATTTGTGGAAAACTGGAAGGACTTATTGATGTAAAGCAGTCTAGAGGGCCACATAAAAACCTACGGCGGGCCAGATTTGGCCCATGGGCCTTGAGTTTGACACTTGTAGCCACCCTTTGACCTTTCTGTTGTGATTGCTGTTCCGTTTACGTCATCTTCTCAAGTCATCTTCTTTTTTTCCCCTGGTTTACTTCCTTAACTATTGTTAAAACAACTCCCATCAATCACACAGAGCTTTAGTTAATCGTTAGTTGATTTGTCAGATTTTTGTCATTCCCGACCAGGAAGACATTGTGTAGACATTGTTCTCAATGGGAAACAGAAAAATCCCCATCGTTAATGCCCTAAGCACAACATCACAGGTAGATAAATGATAAAATAGAAAATAAAATTAAGTTTAGTAACAATAATAACACAATTATACCATTTGGCAAAGATATCAAAAGCTAATAAAATGGATTAAAACCAAAGCAATACTTAATTTTCTTCAGATTGAGAAGTTTATTTATATTCTCTTATAACACTGCAAAAACACAAAATCTTACCAAGTAGTTTTGGTCTAGTTTTTATTCCAGATATCTTAATTTAATGTTGATAACTTACAAGTAACATTTCTATGAAAATTAGGAGCTTGTTTTAAGCAAATAAATCCTTAATATTGATGAAAAAGACGCAGATTATTTCACTTATAACAGGAGAAAATGTCTTGATGTAAATGAAATAATCTGACAACAGAACCAGCACTTTACTCCCAATATTAAGGAGTTATTGATGTAAAATAAGCTCCTATTTCTTGCTGGAAAGTCAGTTGTAAGTTAGTTTTGTCTCATTTTAAGTGTATTAACATATTTGCACCAAAACGACTCGGTAAGGTTTTGTGTTTTTGCAGATTGTTTGTTTGAAATATCTCTGAAACGGTGCGACATGCATCAAATGCCTGCAGCGTGTTCTGATGGTTTGCTGGAGTTTTGCCCGTGTCCTAGTGACAGAACTGGTGGAACAGAAACAGGTTTACAAGCTCGACTTGCTCACACACCTTTTGGCTCTGCCCACGTTTCCTGCAGGGTTGACGGCGATGGCCTTTCTAACCATAAACCATTTTGTAACTAATTTTTTGATGCTTAGGGGCATTGTCCTTTTGAAAGATCACTTTAAATCAATCGGTGTTGCTTAATTGTTTTTACATATTTCAACCATGTCAGAGTTACTAATAAACCTTTAGATGTTCTGTTGTCTTAATATTTTTCTTTGCATCAAAAGCTATGATAAGCTATGCTATGCTAAATGTGTCTATGTTTCTATAAAAGTGTGCAAGATTTGATTTTTTTGCAGGTGCAAAGAGGATAATTTGGTTAAGAAAGCAACAGTTAACTCGTCAGGTGCAAACACAGGATGTAAAACCAATAAATATGAAGAAAAGCTCCATCTGTGCCACTAAACGTGAGTCTGTTTTCACCTGGAGGTCTGTGCCTGACTCGAATCAGCTCCAAGTCATGAGTCCTCTGCTGGAGCGTGGCCTTCAGGACGTGCTGGTACTCCCTCTCCTTCTGCAGCAGCTCCTCCAGCAACCTGCAGCCACAGCGAGCCGACATGTCAGCAGAACGCCACGCATGTAACAAGAAACACGCAGACGACCCAAACAGGTTCTGGGTCCTTTCCAACCCCACTTCAACATATTTTCATTCAAATAAACTGATCAAATTATCACTTAATATTTAAAAATTGCATCATCGGATTGACTAAAACATAAAGTTAAGTGGAGATTTTGGTATTTTAACAACTAAAATGACAAAAACAAAATCTAGCAAATTTTTTTTTTCCAAATCAAAAACTGCAGGTGTGTTTCTGTGGCTGGAGAATTTTTTTTTGTTAAAACGTGTTTGTTTTTCCTTCAGTAGGTAGAAAATCCAATTTTTACTCAAGTAGGAGAAGAGATACTTCATAAACTAAAAGTAAAAAGGGCAGCACAGTCACTTTGGGTTTTCCCTTTCTTTCTCGGCACGATGATTGTTAAATGAAAACATCAATTTTAAGCACTTTAAAAACAGAACAAGAGGAAAACCCATAAAAGATGTTAAAAAGTAACTCAAACCAGAAAAAAGCAGATGAAAACAAATGAACTTCATGTTCAAATATTTTTATACAAGATTTTCTTCTTCTCTACGGAAGAAAAGTTGTGCCAAGAATGCAAATTATTCCTTATTGAGTCGTCTCCGCTTCAGTGAAGCGGAGACGACTTCACCTTTTTATGAGGTGAAAAATCAGAAGCTGCCTTTGTTTTATTTATTTTCCACAAACTTGGTTCACACATCATGACGCGTTTGCGATTTTGTTTTGTCATCCAGGGGATACGGGACAGAACGAACGTCTATATTTCCATTTGCCGAAACAAAAGACGGCTTGTGTGACACAACTTGTCAGTGCAGGTTTGTAGCATCAGGAAACATTGTTTCTTTAGAAACACCATTATATTTATTATCAGATAATTCCTTCAAAATCAAAATACGCCTGCTTCATAAAAACAAAACAAACACCAGGTGCATTTTTATTTCATGTCATGGAACCAAACACTGACACAAACTTCCCAGGAAAAAAAGCAGAAATACGTGTTTTACGTCAAATACTGAAATATTTTTCTGCTTCAGGATGCAAATGCAAACCTCTGCGTCCAAAACAGACACGACCTATGACCATTTAATTAATTTTTTAATTTAAAAAAATTTAAATTTAAAAATTAAAAAATGTTAATTTTAAATTTAAGTTGTTTAAATTTGCTAAAAAGTTTAGCAAATTTAATAACTTTTGTTTGTAAAATTTGGGGAGAAAAACATGCAATTTATCACTGCAAATTAAAATCAAATGACGCTCCAGGAAGCCCCTCGTGTCTGGATGGCAAACAGCTGCTCTGCTGGCGTATGCTTTGGGCCGGCTGATGCTTTGGGCCGGCTCATGCTTTGGGCCGGCTCATGCTTTGGGCCGGCTCATGCTTTGGGCCGGCTCATGCTTTGGGCCGGCTCTGTGCGTCACACTGCACCTCATGACGGCATCATTCATACATTCATGAGATGCTTTTGGGCGTTTTTGCTATCTACTCTTGACATTCTGCATTAGATAAACATATTTCTCATATTACTGGTTTGAGATTATCTGTGGACGTTTATGTCATTTCCACCTCATTTGAAACCCGAAGCTTGTGCTTTCTGAGCGTACCTGTTGGTCTCCTGCTTGAGCCGCCCCAGCTGGGCGTTGAGAGGGACATGCGAGCGCTGATGCTCCTGGGCGTGGCTGGAGTTCACCGTACTGGTGCTGCTGAGGACGGGGTCCGGCGTGGTTCCCGGGTCCTCCGAGGTGGGAGCTAAAACGGGACCGAACACGGCTTCCTCTTCATCCCCGTCGTCGTCCTTCTCCGCCCCCTCACACTCCGAGGCTGGTCCAAAGTGGGTCTGCAGCTCTGGAGGCCAAAACCAGCCATTTTGAGTCGAATATTACCCCATAAAACCAACGTATTTATTCATATTTCACTGGCAGCATCAATCAATCATAGAAGAATTCACTACTTGTTCGGTAGCTTGAATAAATGTTTATTTTAAAATGACAAAGTTAATCTGAACTGCATGATGAATTTGCCGTTAGAATGACAGGAATGCAAATAAGGGCAACGTACTTTAAGCCGCAAAAACAAAGGAAAGAGTTGATCTTAACAGATAAGAGCTGCTCAGTTTCAGAGTTTAAATTAAAAAAAACAACCCAACCCCACAGACATTGTGTCTGAAACCAATGTTAATTTGATATGCTATTTAAATATTGTCTGTGCACCGGCTTAGTGATGCAACCGCCCCCGTTTTTAGCTTCTGTTTAACATTTTAGCTTCATGTTGTTGCTTTTTGTTACTGCCTGTTGAGTCAAGAGCAAAACTTTGCTCCTGTCAATCACACATCTCAGAGACAAGAGAGCATTAGTTTCCTCAAGTCAACATCAAGTTTTTTTTAAATATATAGATTTATTTCAACAGACAGCTTCTGAACTGCATGGTCAGGTTTGGCTGTTAGCTTGAAATGCTGCTAAAGTTTGCTGCTAGCATTAGCAGCTGTTAGCCTGCATAACACCTTTAGTAGCTTCTCGCTTGCTATGCTGCTAAGTTGGATATTAGCTGGGTTAGCCTGAGTAGCTGTCAGCTTCCTTTTTAAAATGTTTAACTGGAAAACCATTTTCTCTCTCATGACTCTCATTCTGAATCACTGATTCTCATTTTGGGAGTGAAGTTTCCTCCTGGGAAATATGAATCGTTGCATAAATCTATACGGCCACATGCAAAACATCCATTGCATGTAAAGTTCATGTGTGATGATGCATACCAATAAACTTAATCAGCCAAATATGACATGCTAATAATAATTTCAGTCATTTTTATTGCTAATGAAGCAATATCTTGATCTTGAGATCATAATTTTGGTCTGATGATTGGTTGCTAGGGATGTTTTGCTAATAAGGGTAGTTAGCGTGACTCTTCAATGACAATTTCCCCATTACTCTCCAAACACACTCCAAGTGAAATCCTCACTTTTCACCTCTACAGACAAGAATATGACATGATTTAGTACAATACTGGGGAGGAAATATCTAGAATTCACCATTAAAAAGCAGCAGGAGTTTTAAATTCTCCCACCTGGAATGAGGATGGTGATGGCGGCCTGCACGGCTCTGCGGATGATGTTGTCCATGGCAAACATCCAGTGAGGTTTGATGTGATGATTTCGCAGAACCTTGTTCACCTGGGAGCATCAGAGACTTTCAAAATAGTGCAAAATATAAACATGTCACATGTCTGCAATCTTTAATAAACCAAGAAATTCCAGATTTAGCAAGTCTTAGCAAACATTGCATCTTTCTATGACACCTATCTATCTAATTTTCTGCTTTTATTGCCCCTCACATGTTTTTAAAAATGCAATATTAGGTGTTTTTTTTCTATAATCTCATGATGTTTCATGCTAATCCGTGAGATCTGCTGGTTCTGACCGAGTCCTGAAAGCCAAAAAGCACCAGCTGGATCTGGTTGATGGAGTTGGAGTCGAAGTCCAGATCCAGCTTGAGTTTGGAAATGGTGGCTGCCATGACGCGTCTTTCCGGAGAGTGAATAAAGTCCCGCAGGATGCAGATGATCTGCTTGATGTGGTCCAAGGAGAGCAGCAGCTCCTCGCTTCCCTGGAATCACAAGTTTACGTCAACAAACAAAATGCAGTAAAATGCATCACTTACTGACCAACAAACATCACTGAAAAGCCTGAATTTCATGCAATTAAATGGGCTGGACGGCAGTACTCTTAAAAAAGACCTGTGGCACCCCCTAGTGGTTATTTAAGAAAGTGCAACCTTATTTTCCCCCATGTTACTAAATATAAAACATGTTTTGTATGTCAGAAATTATTTCTGTTGGTCAACACAGAGGTGGAATTTTTCTCAGAATTCTGAGAAAAACATCAGAATTTTGACTTTTTTAGTAAAATTTTGTCTTTTTTTCCCCCACCCTCCAGATTTTTGTTTTTCTTTGAATTTTCACTTTTATAATCAGAATTGAACCACAACCCCCTGAATTCAAACTATTGATCTTAGAATTCGGAATAATTCTAGTAAATTCTGTGGGAAAAAAGTCAAAATTTGGAGGAAAAAATGTCTGAATTTTAAGAAAAAATTCAGAGCTTTTCCTTTTCGTGGCACTAATGCTAATCATTTGATTGATAAAATATTAGTTAAGCATACAGCAGTTATTTTCCAGGTCCCTCTGGGCCACATAAAATTTTACGGTGGTCAGTATTTGGCCCGCGGGCCTTGCGTTTGACACACGTGGCTTCATTCTTCATGCCCACTCTGACCTGGATGTGGTTCTCCTTCAGGTTGGAGATGACCTTCTCCTGGTCGTCATTCAGGACCTTGTAGAGAATCGCTCGCCTCTCGCTGTCCTTCTTCAGGAGGAAGAGGCCGCTGTCCCTGTCCTCCGGCGAAGGTGGGACGCTGCGGTCCTCTGAGACTGAACTCTCGTCTGGGACGCTGCAAGACAAGATGATTTACAACAACCTCGGTTTCAGTTTACTCGCAGATGCAATCCTCTCCTGGCTACTGTGTGTGTCCAGCCGTGCTATATGAGTCAGCACGGCTGGACGCAACCCCACGGCGCTGCAGACGACACACGATATGTGTGTACACAGCCGCAGCTGAGGATCACAAAATAATCAAGCTTTGTTATATTGATGTTGTAAATGGCAGCAGAGCACAAAGACTCCACCTGGCCTCCAAACATGAGCACAATTATTTACTGAGCTGGTGAATTCCTGTGAGGATCAGGCTTTAATTCTTTATTTTTATACTTTTAAGAAAAGTCCAGACATTGGTAGTTTTGTTGGATATGAATTTGTCTGTTCACCACGTTTCATTTCATACCCGTAACCAAACCATGTGCCAACAAGGTTTATGCAGGTTTCACCAAAAAATATATAATTTAAGACTTTTAAAGACCACCATAAATAAAATGTAAGACCTATATCAGGACAGAGGTGTAAGGATGAAATGCAAAGGATCAAAACTTTGACATTTCTGGGATCTTTTTGTGACTCTTGGCTGCAGTTTTGTGCTTCTCACATGGCACCTGGCTTTGTAGCCAGCTAGCTGGCTAGCAAGAATTAGCAGTAGCCTTAATCGCTTTCTCACAGAACCCACTGAGTGAAGCTATCTGCACACAACTCAAATTTTTGCCTGATAGAAACGTTCAGCGAGAAAAAAAACCTACAAAGAATGTATCAGGTCAAATAGGCCAGGTCTTAATATTTAAGACCTGTGATCAACATATTTAAGGCCAATTTGTGCATTTAAGACATTTTAAGAATGCCCTCTCTGGCTTAATTATTCCAAATCAGTTTGTTCTTCTTGATATGTAAGTAAACGGATTGATTAAATAATCACAAACTGACAAACTCCCAAATATTATTCACTTTAGTTCTAGTTTATCTTCTGAAAATCATGTTTTACTTTTTATATATCCAGTAATTGTGGTTCTGATTTGCATTTGAGCTAATTGACTCTAGATCAATATGAAGCCACTGATCAAACCTTGGTCGTAAATATAATTCAACTGAAGTCATGTGATTACAGTTTCTTTCAAGGAGATTGAGCAGATCCAGGAAATGCACTTTAACCTTCATGTTGGTTGTAAAAGAAGGTAGGAATCATCTCCAAATGAGCTTATGGTCGCTACGACGCTTCCCCGTGTCTGACGGCAGTTTTCTGTAAACTGCTTTCAGTTTACAGAAAACTGAAAGTAGAAAACTTTGCACTGTGGCAAATAAAACCTGGGCATCATCATTTTTATAAGAATAAAGAACATTATCATCAGCGTAAAGCAGTACGAATCTATACCACATTTTTCAAACAAAGTAAAGAGATCTTAAAACAAAGCCTTGAGGCACACCTTTTGTAACGACCACAAGTAAGCCACTTATTTTTGTATATTCCTACTGTATTTTCTCTCAGTAGAAAGTAATCATCTCTCATTTTATAAGACCTTATTTCTCATTTTTAATAGTTTTTCAGGGATGCTGAAACTCTTTTGAACCTTTTTCTCTGGATTGTTTTTTTATGCATTGGTATGTAATAGATAATCAACTGAATAGAGATTCTATTATTCTGACTTTGTCTTTCATTTTACTCAAATTTTAAACCTTTTTAAACCAAAAAGCAGCCAAAGACTACAGATAATTATAAAAAATTAAACTTCAGAAAGTTTGAACAACTTTTGATCACTTTTAAAGTTTACAAGAAGGTCAACTTTATGTATTCTGGTATCTAAAGCATCTTTGTGATTTAACCTGAGTCTACCTTCACCTTAGGTAGTTGGAGCTGGAGGTTTTGAGGTTTTCAGAGCCAGATGTTCGCTTCCTCTGGAAGAAAACGTCATGTTTAGAGTCGCAGTCTGGACTCACTGAGCCGTGTTCGCTGCTGCTGCTACCGGCGGCTTCGCCCTGCTGCTGCGCTGGGATGGAAACGCTGTGGATGTAGTCTGAAAACACAAACATGCATGAAAAATAAAGGTTTAGAAATGTAGCAAATGTTTCTGACGCAACCGAACTGCCCAACAACTGAACGCAGTGTGTTTATCTGTCTCCCACCTGATGGTTTGAAGGCAATTTTGCTTTTTTTGCCCTTGGTGGTTTGCCTGAGGAAAATGTCCCTGAGCAGATCTGCAGCGATGGGTCTCTTATTCGGATCGGGCTCAAAGCAGCGCAGGATGAAGGACTTTGCTTCTAGGGACAGAGATTCGGGAATCTCTGGGTGGATTTTAAACATTCCCACCTGCAGCAGAAAGTTAGTTTTTAAACATTTTCATTAACAGGAAGTGGAAACATCTCAAAGATGGCATCTCTGCACGGCGACCTTAAACATGGCCGCCTGTGGCTCTCCGAGCTCGTGAAACGGAGGTTTCCCAGTGGCCATTTCTATGATGGTGCATCCCAGAGACCAGATGTCAGCCGGGGCACCGTAGCCTCGAGGGCCCTTATCAATGATCTCTGGAGCCATGTACTGCAGAGTCCCTACAACAAACCAAACAAACATTTCTAAATAAAAACCCCCCCAAAAAAACGTCTGTTTTAGGAGATTGATGTTTTCAGGGTGAATTAGGTTTAATTCTGGTCTAAATCTGAACATCTTTGTTTGTGATTAATGCAAACACCAGATGAGATAATTAGCATACATTGAATTTTCCCTGCATCCCAAAGTTCAGAGCACGTTTACAGGACCAGCCATAAAAAAGAGCCGAGCAGCAGAAACAGATCAGCAGACCAACAGACCTGCTAATGAAAGGTAAACACCCTCCTGCCTCTGCTTGATTAGCTAATCTAATTACACACCTCTGTGGCTGCAGGAGGAGGCCAGATGGCCAATGAATGTGTATGTCCACACACGCTCGCATGCTGGAGTGTTTCCATAGAGGCTGATAGAGGCTCTTGACATTTGGAGGGTCATTTGATATTTACTCTCATAGCATGAGACAGCAGCATTTCAATTACTCCATTTATTTATTGCAGACTGAATTGCTGTCTGCTGCCCGACGTATAACTGCCTGCTTGGTTTTTGAGTCAATTTGTTGGTTTAAATTAAGACTTTAATACATTTTCACAGATTTATTTTAGCATTAAAGTAACTTTAGCTGTAGTTATGTTATCTTTTTATGCTTACGTTGTTAAAAAACTATGTAATATTTTTGCAACACTGCAAAAACACAAAATTTTACAAAGTATTTTTATCTAGTTTCTAGCACAAATACCTTCATACACTTGAATAAGACAAAACTAACTTAGAAGAAACTTTTAAAGAAAGAATTTGAATCAATAATTCCTCAATATTGATTAAAAAGTATTAGTTCCCCTACCAGATAAAAATTTGTTGTTATAAATGAAATAGTCTGCCAGTGGAACCAGTGATTCTTAAAACAATAATAAGGAATTATTGGCTTAAATCAAGATACTATATTCTAGTGTATTAAGACATTTGCACTAAAAAAAAAATTAAGATTTTGTGTTTTTGCAGTGAATTTTTCTACCAGCATTGAGTCAATTTATTATGTTTATAATAATAAACATTATAAACATCTTGTTTTTTATATTTTCTAAATATAAAAAATTTTGGTTTTATTGTTTACATATGTTGGTCTTTATTACAGATGCTATATGAGTGGCGTCAGTGATGTCAGCTGTAGGAGGTTTATTATCTGATATAATAATATTTCACCTCCAATAAATTTATTTATGATACAAACTGTTTCTGATTTTCTATCCTCTGTCTTATTTCTGTCTCAAACATCGGCGGAGGTGTCGCAGGCTACCTGTAAACGTTTCTGTGCAGGGATTTACTCCGGCCAACCGTTTGGACGTCCCAAAGTCGGAGATCTTCAAGACGCCGCTGTAGGTGTTTACCAACACATTGTCTCCCTGCAGAAAGTAAAATGGAGGTTAATTACCTTTTTACTTACCTTAAAATAAACATTTTTTGCTTCCTGTTGTTTTTTAATGACTAAAATAAGCGATTTAATAAGTAATAGAGTAAAAAATTTAAACCAGATTAACTTTAGTTACTAAATATGTACAGTGGTTGCCACATCCCTCAGACAGAAAGAAGTATTTAACAAGAGCTTGTTAAAAATTTGACGAACCTGAAACAGAAGCTGCGTTTCCATTCGCCGTATAATTCTGCAATTTGACATTTTGAAAAAAAATGTGCTTCGTGGAAATATGGCAATTTAAAAAAACTCTTGGTTATTAATAAAATGTTTTGGCACTAGGACAAGGTGGTTTTTTATTACCATTTTGAAATTACTTTATTTCGCAAAACTGCAATGAAAACACATTTTTCGCATCACCTGAGTCACATGACCAATAACGGGATGTTACTACTGGCAGAAACCATGAAGAAGAGAACAACAGGAAGTAGTTGTTTATTACACAAACAAACTTATTCATGTGTGGTTTTAATTACGTTTCTTATTTAATAGAAACACTGCAATTATGAAATGACATCAGTAGAATACAGACAAGGTTTTGAACTGGATCATTAACCTGCCATTGTATAAAATCAATTTCTCTCTGCTGAAGAGTTGAAGCTACCCCATATTTATCACCATTTTGTATTTGACTGCTGGCACCTTTATATCTCTGTGGACAATCTGGTTCTCATGCAGGTACCGCAGCCCCTCCAGGATCTGTCTGGTGTAGAAAATGATGGTTGCTTCTTTCAAAGGTCCCCATTTTGACCTCAACAAAGCAGACAAGCTTCCTGGAAAATAAAAACAAGTAATGCCCAACAACCTGAAAGCTTAAAGAGGTCACCTTGTTTCATAAGAATCGATCTAACAGTGTTTATCCTTCAAGGTGAGGCAACAGATTCTCTCCGGTGCAGATTTGTACCTCCAGGCACCTGTTCCATGAAGATCTTGATGTATCCGTTCTCAGAAACCGAGCCCAAGTACTGAACGATGTTCCTGTGCTTCAGGTACTTGTGAAGGGCAATTTCTTCATGAAGTGGCTGCGAGTATCTGAATCACAGAAAGGGAAGACAAAAAAAGACTAACTGCATTTTGATTTTTAATTAATTTATTACAATTTATATAAGTTTTCTTATTGTATTCATTAGGGGTTCACCGATTCCATCTTTTAAAAGCCTGACATGCTGCTAAATGCAGCAAGAAAGTTGGCAACAGTGACTGCAAACGTTCAGGTTGTGGTTGATTGTTAGACCTTTGCAGAGGCAGATAAAATCATCAAATAAGATCAGCTTCACATGTAAATATCAGTCGAGCTCCAAAAATTAAGGAAGTCGGTGCCAGTAAATCAGTGCATTTCTAATATTTTGCATTTATTATTACGAAAGAAGATTAGAGCCACTGCAAAAAAGAATAAAAAAATCTGGGTTTAATCTCAGAATACTGACTTTAATCTTCTGCTTTTTATTATGAAGCACAAATATAAAAATCTGGGGCATATTTTGATATCTGATTTTAATACTACTGTTATGGCCAAATAACCGTTTTTTATCAACATTATATAAAGCTCTGAAAAAAATTAAGAGACCATTTAAAATATCAGTTTCTCTGATTTTACTCTTTATAGGTCTATGTTTGAGTAAAAATAACGTTATTCTTTTATTCTATGAATAAATGTCTGAAATTACAAGCAAATATTTAGTATTCATTTGCAAAAAATTAGAAATGGTCAGAATAATAAAAAGAAACAAGTTTATATTCATTTAGAAACTTAATATTTGGTGGAATAATCAAGATGTTTCAATGGAGGTGAAACATCCTGACTACTTTTTATGTCAGATTTATTCAGCATTTTTGGCTTTATTGATAATAGTTACATTTAAAAGACTCAGGTTTTTTTTAATTGTGCTGGTGTCCTACCTGCTGTCTCTTTCAGGGATCTCTTTAATAGCGATCCGGACCTGGTTGCTCAGGTCTCTCCCAGCATACACCACTCCATAAGTGCCCCGGCCCAGAACCACCCTGTCTCCGTTCTCGTCCGTGTCGTATTCATACTGAAACACAGACATAAGCGCCAAACTTGCACCAACAGAACATCGTTTTATAACAGTTATGAAGCCACAGACTGACCTCCAGCGTGTCGCCATCCCCCTCTCCTTCCAGCTCCACGGCGTTCCCTGTACCATCAGAGATCATCTCTTTCACCAGGGAGCAGAACCTGATCCACCCCCACATGAACCCACATTAAAACTGTTATTTTGGGGTTTTAGACTCTAGATTAAAACAAAAATACTGGCAGAACCCTGAAGTCATCTCTCATTCCTTTATTTTCATGCTTTGCCAGGTTTTCATGTAAGTCTTCATACGATTTCGACTGGAAGGGCTTCAGAAGCATTTCACACTTTTAGAACAATATTCACATTTCTTTTGCTGAATAAATAAGAAAAGAGCTAAATAAATAATAAACTGATGCTTAAACACAAATGGGGTAAAATATTGGCATCCATCAGTTTTTTTCTTTCAAGTTTCTGCAGATTTCACAAACGTAAATTTAAGACTTTTAAAGACTTTTAAGACCAGCATGAAAGAAATTTAAGACCTGGATCACAACAGAAAATCGTGAATAAATGAATCAAAGTGAGCCAGTGGCGAAGATGAAGATCATCTGGCCAACTGCTGATAAATTTGCACTTACTCATGATGGACATAAAAAAGCTAGCTAGCTTTAGCCTTTCTAGCAAGCTAGTTAGCTAGCAGCAACCGAGCAGCAGTTGCAACTTCATGTAGTCACAGAAGATGGTACCATAAAGCCTTGCAAAAAATTTAACTAAAACTACATAGACTATGAAATAGCACTAACTAGCTTTACCCTTACTAGCTAGCTCATTAGGTATCAACAAGCTAGTTAATTTAAGACATTTTAAGGCCTTGATTTTACATATATCAATTTAAGATTATTATTTTTTTAAGATTTGCAGATACACTGTTCTTAAAGAAATTACTTTAACCGCTCTGGAGTGTTTTTGGGGCCTCAAACCTGAATTGACAAAAGATCTGGAATAAAATTTGTGCAGAGAGAAAATGTTTTTCTTAAACTGTTATACGAGATTACAAAAAGTCTGGCTAAGATTTTAGGTAGTGGTTTAAAAGTTTTGCAAAGTTTTGCACCTCTACACAGACACATCTAGAGGTGAGTGTCCTCACCGACCGCACTGCTCCTCGGTGGAGAAATAGATCTGGAAGTCGTCAGAGTTGTCATGGACGTAAAGGAAGCAGCAGCGCTCGTCAAATTTGCTAATACTGCAAATGAACAGAAAATGTAATTTAAGCGTCAGTTGAAAAGCACAAGAAAAACAAAAATAATGTGGGGAAAAAAACAGATTGGGGAGGGTATTAAATTCTTAATTCATGTCAGATCAGATTTTTGTAAAAAGTACAGCAACAAAGAGAAATAATTCACCTGGTTAAGTCACCATGAACAATCATGAGTCACATTTTCTCTGATACTTCACTCTATATGTGTTTTAGCAGCATCTCAGGTTGCACTACTTATGTAGCTGCTGTTTGAAAAATGCAGGAGGCGGTTAGGCCACATGGCAGGATGCCCAGACTTGTAATAAAACCTGCAGTTCCAGGTGGCAAAATCAGCATTCAGTTCACACACGCTGGAAATCATTCACACAATTCCAGGATGCATGTCGAAACTAAGAGGCTGCTTTCGCTTACAAAGGCAATCTATAATAATAAATGTTATTTTTGGAGTTTCAGTATGAAATTAAAACAATCCCAGTCATCATGTTCATGAATTAACTGCGTTACCTAATGCCTTTAATGGACGTTGCAGTGAAGTTCCACTCATGGATTCCCTTCTGTGGAGTTTAAAATGCATAATTTATAATTCATGCTGAAATCAAAAGTAATTCAAACTGAAATAAACACATATTGAAACCAAAGTGCATAAAAATTTAGCGAAAAACATCAAATTTTGCCAAGTGATGAATCTGTCAGCGATCATTTAAAATATGTATAATTCTTACACTTTCAACAGGAGAGACATGCCAGATGGAAACATGTTTCTCTTCAGCTTCGTTGTTTATGGACACATAGGAAGGCTGGTAAACTTTAGTTGGCTCCAAAATCAAAACCTACAAAACACAAAAATAATAGGATTTATTATGTTATTTTATATCACACACCAAGAACGTTTTTTATATTAAATTACAAGAATAAAGTCAAAATAATATTTTTACGTCTATTCTTGCAAAATTATGACTTTATTCTCAAAATAGTATGACTACATTCAATATAAATCTATTGTAATACTGCGAGCATAAAGTGGAATGAAATAAAGTAAATATTATGACTTTATTCTCTTCTAACTTTGACTTTATTCTAGCAACATTATGATCTTATTCTTCTAATATTAAGACTTGATTCTTGTACAAGTTTATTCTCGTAACTTTATTTTTAATTTTCTCAGTATTATAAAACGTCTGTAATTTTAAACATCTGTTGCTACAGTTAGGTCGAGCAGGAATAACAATAATAATCAATTTTACTTATAATGACCTTAATATGTAAAGCTTAAATATCAAAATGTGTGTATTTTAAGTTTATTGCTTAGTTGTGTGTACAGGAAACCGCAGTCTCTTGGTGGTTCCCTGCGTTGCCTCCACGATGATGTCCATCCAGAAGTCAAGTCTCTCTCTTTGGGGCGAATGCTCCACCGCCTGCTTTTTAAACCTCTGGATCAGCTGCAGGTTCTGCACCACTGACCGCAAATACCTGGAAGGAAACAATTAAACAAATCAAAAATTAATGAGGCCATCAGTAATCTCCTCTGAATGCATGCCATTATCCTCAAAATGTTGGTGGCAGAATATCTAATGGCGAGTTGCAATGAAAGTAAAATGCAGCGTATATTGGAAATTATTTTCTTGAGTTGGACTATTCTTGTTATTTCTAGATAACCAAACTGATTTTGTAGTTTTGGCAAAATACATATTGTTTGTTCTTCCATTAACACAAGTGCCTTTAAGTCATATACAGTTTTATTAGTAAATAATGTGAAAAATGATGAATATAAATATTTCTTATTTAAAGAATAATGATAAAGATCTCCAAATAATGTAGAAGCTCCTATGCAATATGTTTTACAAAAACAAAATAATTTGATATCCTACAACTACAACTGCGTATTAGGACCATTGCACACAGCAAAAAAAAATGAAAACTAAAAAAGGAAAAATATATGAGACCTAAAAGTCAAAAATTTGATACAATTTTTTTTGGATAAATCTCAGAAATTTTCTAGAAAAAAAAATTGTGAGTTTCAAAAGTTGGTTATTTTTGACTTCTGAGTTTCAAAAGGCAAACATTTTCTAATTCAGAAAAGTCCATGTTTTTTCTTAAAGATTTCTGAGATCAATTTTAAAGTTTCTGAGTTTTTTCTCTCAAATTTTCAACATTTGGAGATCAGAAATTTCTTTGATTTTGTTTTTTGTTTATTTTTAAAATTTTAACTTTTGGAGCCCAGAAATGTTCCTGTTTTTTTTTTTTAAAGAAAATTTCTGAGCTCAATCTTAAAATTTCTGAGTTTTTAGTTTTTAAAAGGCACCTTTTCCAGTTTGAAGAAGATCCACAATTTTTTTTTCCCCAAAATCTCCCTCCGTTGATGTTAGCTTAAAAACCTTGATACTGTTAGCATTTTCCTGACTATTTTCCTCCTCACCAAACTTGCGATCAGAAACGTCTCCATACAAGGAAACTCTGAATGTAGAAAATGGAAACTAGATTAACTGTTTCTACTGTAGTGTGAGGCGCTACCATAGCGGTGGCTTCAGTTTGAACAGTTTCTCAGCCGCTTGAGTAGCTTTGGGAATGTCGCTAGCCAGCATGCTAACGGTGAAGAACTGGCCCACGTCCCAGTAGTTGTTCATTTTCTCCAGGGAACCTTTACGCCCCAGCAGGCTGTTTAATCTCACACCTGAAAACAAAAATAAACAATAAATAGTTACCATATTCTCTGGACTATAAGTCACAGTTTTTTTCACAGTTTGGCCAGGGGTGCGACTTATACTCCAGAGCGACTGATGTGTGAAATTATTAACACATTGTCATATCATATCATATGTTATTTTCACACTAAACTGCAAGAGGGCGCTCTAGGCCTGGGTTGATAATGTGTGTGGTAGAAGCTACCTTCGGAGTTAGCGGAGTTTTTTACAAGCAACACCAAAGATGAAGATTTTGTGATTTGGAGTGACACGGATGGTTTGGTAAACTTGTTAGCATGTTATTTATGCCATAGTTATGTGAATAACTCTTAATATGTTATGCTAACTTACCAGGCACGTTCTCAGTTTGTTGTTTGTCATGTAATGTTAGCATACCGTACAGTTATTCAGCCTTTTGTTGCCTCTACTCTTTTTTTATTTTAAATTGCCTTTCAAGATGACATGTCTGTTCTTGGTGTCGGATTTTATCAAATAAATTTCCCCCATAAAATGCGACTTATCTATTTTTTCCTGCTTTATTATGCATTTTTATGGCTGGTGGGACTTATAGAGTCTAACAAACCATTTTAAACACAGCTGAATATCCACACAAATAAAAAACCGTCATCAGAGACAAAATAAAATAAACTTGTTTGCTTAAAAGCAACAGATTCTGTGGCTCTAGGAAATAAATGAAAGGGATTTCATGTCACCTATTTTCCTCAGTTCGATGGAGCTCTCAAACTGCTGGCCAGCAACGATGAGGAGGACAGCCAGGTTAATGCCAGAGTAGAGAGTGGGCTGCAGTTCAAAGCCCTTTCTGTACCTGCAGAGAAAAAAACATATAAATTGATACTATGAAAAAAAGAGAACCATTTTCAAAATGAGTAAATTCTCACCACTGTATTGCATTGTCTCTGTTTACAGTGTCTTTGCAGTCCGAGTCGAGGAAAATGTCCTTGTAGATCCGACCACAGAGGCAGAACATGTCCGGGGCGGGATGTTCGCTTGTCTGCAGCACCTGGAGCATCACCCTGAGCGCCTGCTCCCGGTCGCCAGGACTGTTCCTCCTGCAAACAGTCACACATTTAAATATAAAAGCCCGATCAGCCAGGTCAGATTCCTGAAAGTTACGTTCACTTTTAAAAAATCTTAATGCCCCAAATTAGTCATCGGTTTGTCAGTGGAGGAATATTATGGAAGGTTAATAGATGGATCACTTCTTCGAGTGAAGTTTAAAAAAAAAAATTTGAAAATATCTAGATAACCAGTCTAAAATTTACCAGTGTCATCAGCAAAGTGGCAAATGGAAGCAAATAGGAAGACACGACAATAACCATTGAAAGTAGAATAAAAATGAGTCAGAATTTTGAAATTAAAGTCAAAATTCTGAGAAAATTTCAGAATTCTGAAATTAAAGAAAGAATTTAGAAAAAAAAACTGAATTCTGAGATTAAAGTCAAAATTCTGAGAAAATGTCAGAATTCTGAGATTAAAGTAAAAAATTCAGATAAAAAAAAAGTTAGCTTTTTTCTGAGGCACTAGTCCTCATCTGTATTTTTAAGAACTGCAAAATAAATCAAAACTTCTCCAGATTGTATAGGAAGCTTGAATTTTCTGCATCTCAGTCTGGCCTTTAATGCTCCACCAAGTCACAAGAAACCAAACTAAAACAGCCAAACTGCTTACAGAGAACACAACATTTCTTTTTTAACTAAAGTTTAAACTATTTCGCCACAAAAGAAAAGCGTAACATGGGTATTGTTTACCTATTGAGAGCAAAGGCGTAGTGGAACTGGATCATCGGTTGGGTTGCCAGATCACAAGTCGGCAGCGTCTCCAGAGTCTCCACAAGCTTAACCATGGCATCATAATCCTGTTTATCAGTTAAAGTCAAACAGAACCAGGTAAAAAATAAAATCTTTTCAAAATAAATATTTTCATAGAGGATTAAAAAGAATTTGGCGCATTGTCATTTGAGTACCTGAATGTCTCTGTAGGAAAACAGCAGGTTCATGACGATGTCCTGCGTTAGGACCTCGGTGTTGTCCATCCGCAGTTTGATTCGGGCCAGCTCCTTGGCCAGCTCCTCGCCCTGGTACTTCTCCCTGGCTTTCCGGATGTCATTCAGCAAGGTGTCCTTAAAAGATGCGCTGAAAAGTTAAAAATGGCGGATAAATATCACTTCAATTGAAATGGGAAGCAAAAACTTTAACTGTTATTACTGTTAAAGTTTTTGAGGAGTTTCAGATTTTTTGGAAGTAGGATTTATTGGAGAAGTTATAAAAACTGTCTTAGCACCTTAGAATAACAAGGTAAAGTACAGATGCCAAACTCGAGGCCTGTGGGACAAATTCTGCACACCATAACTATTTATATGGCCCAGTGCCATACACATTGAACTTTAAGATAACAGTTGTCCGCTTAAATATTATTTTACCCATCAAATCAACTCAGTTTTCATTTGTGCAGAATAAATTACACCAATGTGAAAAGACCTTAAATGTCATTGCTACATCTTAAGAAGTACTCATTAAAAGTAGATGAAATTATACAGATTCTTTACAGATAATTTTATCAGTAGATTCTGGCACAACAAAAATTTGTTGACACCTGTGGGCTAAAGCTAGTGGCTAGTTAGCATCATTGTTTACCTTTACTGCACACAAAAGGAATTTATGCTGTTTAACTTTTCCTGATGCAATAGCAATAAAAATGCCTAAGTTGGGCTTTTTGTGGTGAAATATTGTTTTGAAAGAAACTGTTACATGTTCTTTTAAAGTTCATTGCTTTTAGGATCACATGAGTTCTTTTTAAATATTTGTTCTTCCTCAGCAAAAGAAATCAAGCTCAGTCCAAATGGTTTCAGAAGATGAAGTCTGTAGCATCAATATTGTGAATTCTGGCCTCTGTTACTATTTTATTTGTGCAATATCACTGTATAAGTAAATCTTTTGAGTGTAGCTGTTTATTATAATTGCAGGAGAGAAGTGTTTTTGTTCCTGTCTCACCATGATGTCACATGGATGTCCTTCAGGAGGCTGGTGAAACGGTCTGTCAAGGGGACGCACAGCGGCCCCAACAGGTTGTCCCAGCTGGGCTGCATGTATTCGCTCGCCCTGCGCTGTGCGTCGCTCTCACAGCACATATACTCATGGTTAGGAGTCACAATGTATGGGATGAAGTAGTAATTACCGCTGGAAGCCTGGAGGATGAGAGGCGGCGATGTTTAAAAGATAACGAGGAAATCACAGGCGAAGCAGTAGCTTTCACAAGCCTGCAGATGTAATAGAGTTACAGGGGAGGTAAACACACAGAGGGCAGGTGTGAAGCCTTGTTTTAATTAGCACCATGATAAAGCAGGGATGTTCAAACTTTTGGACACTGAAGCCACAAAATGTTTAGTATTTTTCTTCTTAATTATTATTGTAAAAACTATTTACATTTTCTATTTTTATCTGCCAAATAAACAACAAACTAAGCAGAGTATTCTTAGTCAGATTTCTGCAGATGAGAAAATTCAAAACATAAAAAAGTTTTTCAAATCTGCAGGTTTGGCATATTAAAAAAAAATAGATATATCTTTAATCTTTTTCTGATTCCTTGTCTTTTGTAAGAACAAGAACAGAATGTAACTCACTCTTGCTTTATTTAAACAAATTGATATAAATTTATTAAATCAAACCAGAAGTAAAAACCTGAATACTTTGTATTGAAGCCCAACATTGTTTTTAAATACGGATCTTCATCAGCTGCCTGAACTGGCAAACCAAATTTATCCTGGACATTTCTGAACATATGTAACAGCTGATATTTAAACACACAATCACATCCCTACATGTGAGGACATGGAGCCATAAATCATCATGTTTCACACTATTGGCTAAGAAAAGAACAAGTTCCAACATGCGAACAATGTTCCACACAGAAATGGACAGTCGGGTGATGAAGCCCATTTCAGATCAGAGTTCCTCAATAAACATGCAAAATGATACTGGGGTTAGAACCACAAGACGCTTCACAAAAACACAAAATATCACAGGAAAATAAAACGCAAAAGGAGAATAAAACTGATTAAAAGCCACTCTGACTAAATTGATCCTTAGATGCTTCTTAAAAGAATGAACAGAGTCACGACAGCACCATGATGGAGGTAACGTATTGCTCTAAAATGTTGGTAACAGGCTGTAAAAGAAAGGACTAAACATTTTTAAAATGGTAGCCAATGTAAAAAAATTAAAACTGGAGTGATTTGATGTTTGTTTCTTACTAATTATGAACTGCATGGAGACTATTAAGATCTTTCTTTTGCAAACATTAAAAAGGTTGTTCCAATAATCAACAAGTAGAAATAAAAGCAAGAATTATCATCTCTAGGTCAACTTTACACACCAAAATTTTAAATATTTCTTAGCTGAAAGAAGCAGTTTTGAGAGAATCGCACCAAGAAAGTGTTTGATCTGAGCTAAAATGTCACCATTTGATATGACTGACAGTTTTAGATATTCAGTTTGCTTAAAAGAACAATAGATCTGAATATCATCAGCATAGAAATGAAAAGAAATGACTGTCTGGCGTAATGGGAAGTTACAAAAATAAAAAATAAGACGTCCAAAATCTGAGCCCTGTGGTATCCCACACGGCAACCTCTTGTATTCTGACATTAAAGCTACCGAATGTAACTGCAAGTAAAATCACACGTGAATAAGTTTGTTCACAAAATAGATTATTAAAAATCATACTACGCCATGATCCTCCAACAACTTCCTGTTGTCTTCTTTGTCTTTTCCTGCAGTAGCAACATCCGGTTCTCCATCATGTGACTCGAGTAATAAGAAAAAATTGTTTTTTTTCATTGCAGTTTTGTGAACTACACACATCCACTTATGCTAGCACAAAAACCTTTATAGAAAATTGACATGTTTCCATTAAGTTAATTTGTTCAATGAATCACAGCTCTTAGCTGCTTTTTCAGTACAAATATGTCCAAAACTGTGTCAAAATGCAGTTGCACTGATTTTGTTCACGCAATAAGTCATAAAAAATATGCTGTGCCATCATCCTCCAATCACTTCCTGTTGTCATCTTCTTCGTAGTTTCCGCCAGTAGCAATATACGGGTACTTGATCACATGACTTGTGTGATACAAAGGAGTGTTTCTATTGTAGTTTTGTGAAATACACTCATCCACCTCATTCTAGTTCTAAAACTATTTAGCAAAAAAAATTGCTTTTTCAAAGATCATCATGTTTCCATTAAGTGAATTTATTTTTGTAATTGCAGTTTGCAGAATGTGGTCAATGGAAATTCAGATCTATTCCATTCCTCTCTGGACCATCGAGGCCTTCATTTGTTAGTAGTTGCTGCTTTGAGGAACTCTCTCTGCATGCTTTGCTGCAGGCAGGGTACCTACTTTATTTCTCAGTCCAGAGCCTCTGTACTCTGGAGGCAGCTGAATCCAAGGGAAGCCTAATGCTGGAGGACGACTGGCCTACTCCATACAGGCAAGCAGAGAAACACAGTACAATAAACACCAACTTCTGGGAAATCCTGCTTCTAACAAGCTGTCAGGACTCTGTTTGGCTGTCTGTAGTGAGAAAGAGAGGCGCAGTTCTACGAAAGTAAAGCATGTGGACATGCATTCCTGAATGCATTTCAGCACCAGTCATAGATGCTTTTCCTGGAAACACTGTGTCCACATAAATCACACAAACATGCAGAAACTTACTGTGTTTTTCTGTGCAACCATGTCCTGCAAAGAAACACAACAAAGAGCGAGTGTATGTCAGAACATGAGAGGTTCTAAGGAGAACTGGCTGTACAGCACACACAGATCTGGAAATAACTTCCTGGATCACTTTGTTCAGCGGTGGTGTGATAGAATGGCATTCATGCACTCTGGTTACACCGAGGGGCGTCTACGCGTACCTTCAGCGACTGGGCCGTGTCCGGGTCGGTGTCGTGGTACAGGATGACGTTGTTGGCCATGTCGAAGCTTTCCCTCACACCCAGGTGGTAAAACAGCGATGGCTGCCGAAACACGTCGCTCATGTCCACGACGGCGATGTCTGGAATGAGCCGGCAGCAGGTGAAATCTAATTTCTTATTAGCAGCTCAACAACCTGCGACCACCATAGTTGAGTCAAAGAAAAGGTCTGAGTAATATCCCAGATTAAATTCACAATTTGAGCATTTTTATACTTCCATTTAAGCACTTTTAAGAACCACACTTCCTTTTTTGGCAATGAGTTAATGTTCTTTTGGTGTCTAGAAACTGAGTCGTTTCAAAAACCAAAACTTGCCGGCACTGCGCCGTTACCTAGCAACCCTAGCCAAGTGCAGTGTACAACTGCTGATGAAAAAGATAAATGTTTTGTTGTTGACTTGACATCCAGTGAACGTCTCTGTTGGCTGTACAGGAAGCTCCACTTCTGCCTTTCAAAGACATATAGAACGGTTCATTCTTCTTGCTGAGCTAGCATGACATACAACATTTAACATGCTAACGTGGGTAAGTCTGAGTGTTTTTACATTCTCTGATTGTTACCTGATTGTTATCCTTAAAAAGTCTTAAATTAATGTCTCCAAAATTAAGGCCTTAAAATATCTTGATTTTGTTTTTAAAAAATCAAGTTGGACTTAAATATGTTATTCATAGGTCTTAAATTTTGTAGTAGGACTTTTTAATCTTGTATATTATATGCACTATATTTTTATCACAGGACTTTTCTGTCAGGCAATCGCACTCAGACATCTACGTTGATGGTTGAGGCTACCGCTAACTCACTGCTAACATATTCTTGCTGTCTGACTAGCTAGCTAGTTAATTAGCTAGCTTTTTTGCGTCTGTCATGGGTAAATTTATCGCCAGTTGGATGGTCGAAGTTCTATACATCTTCTGTGGAGATACAAGTCTTAAATTTCATTCATAATGGTATTTAACAGGTCTTAAAAAGTCTTAAATTTCATCCACAATGGTCTTTAACAGGTCTTTAAAAGTCTTAAATTTCATTTGGCGTAACCTGCAGAAACCTTTTTATAATCAGAATGATTCACAGCTGTCTTAGATGTTTTTCTTGAATAATATTTCTTACTGTAGAATTATTCAATTTAATTAGTTTGGAAACTCATATCCTATTTCTTTCTTTGGCAGTGTGTTAGAAAAACTACTAAAACTCTTTTTTCATAGAAGTAGTCATACAGGTGAAGAGCAAGTGCAGCAGGCTGTTAATTTCCCACTTAAATCGTACTAAAGTACCAACGGAAACTGCTTTTTCTGATTACTTTAGCCGTGGGAACTCTTGGTTTTCTATGTCTGTGAAAACAAGCAGCTTCTATTTTTTAGAAATGAGCAGGGGCTGCAGCAGGGGGTTCATCCAGATTCCAGGAAATCATGTAAATCACGAATCCTGGCAGCGATCCAAATGAATCAAAAGCTATATCAGCAAGAGTGAAGAGAACAAGAACAAGCATGCAGACATGGTTTCATGTACAGGCAAAATTAATAAGAACAGTCTGCCAACGACTTCCACACTTTATTTATGTATCATAAATTATTTGTGATTTTATTAATCAATAATAACATTTATTGGCATTGCAACAAACAAATCTTCATTCCAATGGCTGTCCAGCTTTTTCCACTGATATTTATATTTGGAGATTATCTGAGTTTTTAAGGTTGCCTTTATCTTTAGCTCTCTGCACAGATTCTCTGTTTGTCATATAAATGTTGTTCCTGGATTGGCTGATTTGAAAACGCCATCCAACAGCGTGTCAACTAACATCTACTTTCCAATATTTTAGATATTTTCTATGATGAAATCTTCAAATTTTTGACAAATAATTCCAAGACAATTCTACAGAATAATCTGCAAATGAACTGTGAATATGCGATGGACCACCTGAAATGTTTTTGATTAAAAAAACAACAGGGCCTTTTTAACATCTCCCTTACTTTTTTCCTTCTCTTCATCAAAGAAGAAACTGTATCTTTGGATGAACATTCATAATCAAACACCAAGTTCAGCCAAGGTCCATAGATTTACAGCAGGATAAACATTTCCGGCTTTCTGTTGTTGCTTTCTAAAAAGTTCAACAGAAACATTGTTCAGGTGATTAATCGTGTCTTTGTCAACGTGCTCTGACAAGTCAGAATCTACCATGAGGGAAGACTCATCTTTTCCCTTCCTTGTCTCCCTTAAAGGGGATCTATTATGAAAAATTCCCATTTTGCACGTTTTTGTACTTCCATTTGCGACTCAGTTGCTTCTGGAAACAGCACAAAAAGTTTCAAAAATACCTTTTAAGTTACTGTGAAAAAACTTATTTTTTCACCATGAGTTAAAGCTTTATATGCGTCTGGAAAATGAACCATTTCAAAAGAGTCACATTTGACAGGCACTGTCCAGTTATCTAGCAACCCCAGCAAAGCTCAGCCCATTACCTAGCAACCAAAGTTGAGCTCCAGAATGTTTGGTCAGCTGGTTTCATTGCTGTTTTTCCAGTACAATGGCTGATGGAAAAGACAAATGTTTGGTTGTCGAGCCAATGTTGCACAACAACATTCTAGTTTGTGCAGAAGGCTCTACTTCTGCTTGTCGAAGAGGTACGGTTGTATAATCGCACATCTGTTTGCAGCCATTTTTATGTGCAGATGAAAACAAAAGACTAAAATCTCACTGTTTAAGAATAATTTTTGTGCAAAACTATATTTTGTATAAATTATAGACCAATCCTAGCCTGTTCAAGGAAGTACACCAAGTCACCTTTAAATTGCCACATGACATTGATTTATTATTTTAGCTTGGTAGCTGATAGTAAGATTTATCATCTTACTATCAGCTCTGGGAGCCTGTGTAACTAAATCTTGCATCTGTGGCCGTGCTGTCTGCAGCAGAGGTGTGGAGAGTATCACAGGGTATAAATAGCTGCAAATTAGGAACAGCTCTGATTTCACTGCATAGATCTTTGAAGACAGAATGGGGAATCACTGAATAAAAGTGAGAATCTGTGTGAAGAGTTAATTCTGTTTACATAAAGGTTGCAGGATTAATAGCATCACTGAGAGATGATAATATAATGCAAAGCAAGCAAAGCATTGAGAGGACAGAGGTTATTTGATGTTACAGAACCAAACAACAAAATATTACCAAGTATTTCTGATCTAGTTTCTAAAGCAAATGTCTTATCACACTTAAAATAAGACAAAAACTTACAAGTAACTTTTCAACAAAATGTAAGAGCTTGTTTAAGTCAATAACTTCTTAATATTTATGAAAAAAAACTACCAGATTATTCATTTAGAGAATGGGACAAATGTCTTGTTATAAGTGAAATAATCTGCCACTATTCAGTATTTTACATTGATACAACTGATCAAACATGCTTTTGTATTTTAGGCAATAAAATGTTAATTTTCTTATTTTTAAAAATAAAATGATGTATATGTTGCTTAAGTGAAAATCTGCAGAACGCTGCAATTATTTAAATCTAATTACTGGATTAATAAAACACTTTATCATTAAGACAATGTTAGTTGCAGCCCTAGATGGATAGATGAATAAATGAATGGATGGAGGAACTGATTCATTCACAGATGAATAAGTGGGTGAATGAATGGATGAATAAACCGATGGATGGGTGGAAGAAAACAGAAGACTTTTCTCCATTCTTCTTTTTCTTCTCATGAACATAAATAAATCTCCAGAACTCCGTGGTGTGTAGAACTAAGAGTTCTGCTCATGTCTGGGGTCTTGAATAAAGTTTTCATCTGAAAGACTAAATTCTCATGGAAAAAACAAAAATTTTAAGGGGATTTTTAGGAAAAACATGGAATTTTCTGAGCTTGAAAAGTCAAAAATGTGCTAGAAAATAACTTTTTTTAATTGATCTCAAACAAGTTCTGAGAAAAAACGAGAAAATTATTTTAAAAATTATAAATTAAGAAACCCTTAATGTCTGAAATTCAAAAGTTAAACATGTACTAAAGAAAACTAATCCCGAAATGCACTCTTCCTATTTTCTCTATCTGGCCAAACGCCATCATAGGAATCGTGAGACGCACTGATTGATTACTTTCGATTTGCAGCTATGAGCCCAGGTCGGTTCCGACCAGAAGAACCCACCTGCGTCGTAGAAGCTGTCCAGCACCGCCGTCTCTCCAAAGTCCAGCCGTCCGAAGGTGACGGTGGTGAGCAGGGCGCTCTCCGCGTCGCAGGCTCTCTGCAGGCACTGCAGCGCCCCGGACTCCGGACTGCTGGCCATCACCGCCTTCAGCCCGTCGTTCAGGACGTAAACAACCCGCAGGGAGCGCTGCTTGGCCGGCGGGCTGGGGCTGGACACCTCGCCGCGCTCGGACGCGCACACCCCGGCTGCGTGTTCCCCCGCCATGTCGGCGACTTGCGCGCTCTGACCCTGATCCATGGCGAAGAGAGTCCGCTGTTTACCTCCTTCCCTGGCTGCCCGTCCCGTCCTCTGCCGGCTCACCAGCGGAGCACCTGTCCTGGCCGCAGAGGAGCGTGTCTGGGGTTGTCCTCCTGCATCTCCGCCTCATTAACTCACACCGATTATTTCGCACCAGGACGCCCGCTTTTCCAGCCGGCTGGATCCGACCAGATGAGGAAACGCAGAAGGGGGGGAGTCTCATGAATTCATGAAGTTTAATTGTTACTCTGATGCGTGCAGGTCTGTCTGGTTTAAAGTTTCCAGAGTGGGAGGCGGCTGGCTGAGCCTGCTGGCCAACTCTGAAACCTTATCACTGCTCCGCTGGCTAAATATAAAACTCCGGGCTTCTGGACTAAACACGGACAGGGGCGCTTCTTGCATGAGCGCAGTCCGGGGCAGGCACAGCCTTCTGCCACCAACCACACATCAACTCCTTCCAACAAGACTATTACTCAAAAATAACAAGAGTAACTTGCACTTGAATTAAAACAAACCCAATTTACAAGTAACTTTATAGTAAGATACAAGAGCTTGTTTTATGTAAATAATTCCTTAATATTGATGACAAAGTTTTAGTCCCATTGGCAGATTATTTCACCTATAACATGGGGAAATTGTCTTGTTATAAGTTAATTTATCTGTCAGTGGAACCATGGCTTTTTCATCAATATTATGGAATTATGTACTTAAGATATGTTTCTATATCTTGCTGAAAAGTTACTTGTAAGTTAGTTTGGTCTTATTTTCAAGTGTACTAAGATTTTTGCAGTAGAAACCAGATTTAAAATACTGGGATTTGGTGTTTTTGCAGTGTAGGTATGGAATTATGAAATAAGATTCTATAATATCAAGGTCTTGTAATTATGAGAAAAGATCTCGTTATTCTGAGATTTCTTCTCAAAATTATGAGATTTCTTCTTGTATTTAGTAAATCCGGATGTACAAACCCTAACTGTGTCACAGGGTGTTTGGTAGCACTGACTGGTCAGCTGATTAACTTCCTCATTGTTGTTTGACAAATTACTACAATTTGACCCAAGAGGGGTTTGTAAGTTTTATAACATTTTCTGCCAAAGACATAATATATTGCATTTTACATTTTTTCACATTAAAAGCACAATCAGCAATGTATTTGGATTTTATGTGATATTTGCTACTTTGTGTCAAACCAGTATGTGAAGTGGATTATTGTTCAGGTACATAGCTGTATCTGAATTGCACTTTTAGGTTTTTTTAATTGCAAAAAGGAATGTGAAACAAATAAAAATTCAGCATAAAATACCACAGTTGTAAAATAGAAGCAAATGACAACATTTTGGCAGTTTTTTTTGCAATTGCAGTTGAAAATCTTTGTTTGGGATGAAATGTTCACATATGGATACAGTCTGAAGACTCGGGATACTTTTTCTAAATATTTCAACCAATACAAATATTTTCTGATTTACTGAATTTTTGACAAATAAACTTTAATAAAATGTATTTCACGTAAAAAAATGCTGATGTTGCTAAAGTCCAACTGTGGTTTTTGGCAACAGTTGTTACAGCAACTTCTTCTTTTGTTCACTGAAACATTTCATTACTTATTAACTCTGTTTCTTTAAGTAAACCCACACTAATTCATTACAGAAGACACACACATACAGTACATAATAGCCTCTTTATTACACTGAAATATAAAAGTAAATATATATATATATATTCATTTATCACCATCTTGGAGAGAAAGGACCAAGTCAAGAAAACAACTTGTGGCCTCGGTTGTAGCAGTTTTCTCTTTGTCATATGAAAAGACAGAAAAGAGAAGAAATAAAAAGACTTATTATCTGAAACAGGAAGGCCACAGTGATGGGTTGTCATAGATTTTGTGCACACGTAAGGAAGGGAGGCAAAACAGCTGCACATGCTGTAATACAAAAACCACACATAAGCACACACTTTTCCTTCATCTACCCATGAGGACCTGCAACCTTCTACATTCACTTAACCCTGTTAATATTCACTGAAAAGGAACGGTTTCTGCTTGTTCGTGCACTTTCAGTTCTAAGTTTACACAAATAAATTGATATATTAATAATAATATATTATTTTAAATGTGCTTCTAAAAGTTTTCAGAAAAATATTTCTGTAAAGGAAAAATAAGATATGTTTTTAATGGCAGCAAAATCCCATAATATCCCATAATATCCCATATTCACATAATGTGAATATTGATAAATGATACTGTATTTTATTGGTGATTTTTGCTTTGACCCGCTCCTGTTTGAACAGTAACTCATTAGTTGACTCCCTCTGAATGTTGGATAAATGCAAAACATATCCTTAGTTCATTTTTAATGTTTGGCTTCCAGCATAATCCATTTATTTTAACAAGGTTAAGGTTTCAGAAATTTAAAGTTAGCTTGATTTGACAATTTCTGAAATCAGTTTTGATGTAAATTTTTAACAACACCCAAAGCTGTCAAAGTTTCAACCATCTGACCAACACTGCCAACATCACATAAAAATGGCTGAAAACAGATGTGCAATTATACAACCATACATCTTTGAAAAGCAGAAGTAGAGCCTTCTGCACAAACATCAAAAATGCAGCAAGTAGTTTCTAGATGGTAAATCAACAACAACAAAAAAAGATCTTTTCCAGCAGCCAATGTAAAGTGCATACAGTGGACCAAACATGCTGGAGCTCCAATTAGGTTGCTAGGTGACAGGCTGAGTTCAGTTAGGGTTGCTAGGTAACAGTGCATTGTGACTTATCTGGAGGTTTTCAAACACCAAAACATATTAACTTGTTGCCAAAAAGTGTCTAGGTAGCATTCTTAAGAGGTTTGGCTATGTTTTAGAAACAATTGAGACCCAAATGGAAGAACAAAAATACACAAAATGTGAATTTTGCATAAAAGGTCTCCTTTAAATTTCACCTAAAATCTACAGCTAGATATCTGAAACCTGGATGCAGTGTGTTGGTGGTCAAGAACCACCAACTGGAGTGGATACACACCCTACCAAATGTATTCAAAATATATGGACTATGCTGGTTAAAACTTCAAATAACTACCAATTCTGCCAAAAAAGAAGAAAAAAGAAAAACGTGATTCTATACATATATTTTCACTTTTGTATACTTTTGACCCTGTGTGGATTAGAAGAAGAGACAACATATAACTGCTTTTTTGTTTCTCAAGACAAAAAAGGCTGCTTGGTTTGTTGTCTTCTCATAACTTCTAAATTTCAGGCAGTATTGGATTCAGACTGCTAACCTGATGCAGAAGAAAAATGTCCTTTTAGCATCATGAATTTCCAGGATAAATATTTGTTCTAACAATCAATCAGACTGCGTAATGGGTGATTAAACAAAGGAAAAATTCACAAAATGTCACAGTAAGGCAAAAAGTAAACTAAAGTGTTGTACGAACTGATGTTTTATTTACTCAGTAACTTTTAGAGGAAATTACTGTGGTGTGGTGTGTGTTTTTAATCGTTATAAATCATAGCCTACTTTATAGGCTCATTAAAAAAAATCTAAAATATTAATTTGTATCCTGTTAATGTTAATAGATTTTGAATGCTTAGAAAAGGACATTGTGCTGTCGTTGGTCCCTCTTTCATGTAGATTTAAACAACAAAAAGTAAACAAACTCACTTATGGCACAAAAAAATGAATCTTATGGTTAAAACTAGTTTAAGTGCTCAGAATTTTATTTTTGATAAATTTGAAATATAGGTTCTAAAAATGTCCCCACTTTGAACCTCAATACATCAGGTCCTCACATTGCATGAAAACAAACATACAAACACACACCCATACACACGCACACACACGCATACACACACACACACACAGACAGGAGGTGAAGGCCGCAAAGTGGACGCAGAACTGCACAGAGGTCTTCTGGTCAGACCAGGCTACAGAGGCTGACGTTTCCTTCACTCTGGGAAACTTAAAACAGTACCAGGCAGCCGCGGCTCCAGGGGCGTCCTTGTACCGGTGGCACAGCGAAGATAGCAGTAAACCAAACAGAGAAGCCTCTTTAACAGAAGGTAAAAAAGAAAGAAGTAAACGCAGGATAAGGCGGCTCAGAGGGGAGGAAATGTAGCTGAATCCGTGGTGCTGAACCGTTGGTGATGGTGGCAATCGTTTGGCACAAACTTAGTTTTGGCGGAAATGTCAAATCCAACAGTGAGAAAGTTAATCTTTTTCCTTTTTTTTTTTTTGTTTTTTGTTTTTCAATGTGGCCTCAGATGCGGTGAGAAATTGATTCTTCAGTCCTCATTTGGACAGGCTCTTCTTTATGTGCTCTACTTCCACCTGTGAAATAAAGCCAGGGCGCTAGTTAATATTGCACATTGTTTGCAAAATTTTGCTTTTTTTTTTTTTAAAGTTATTTCCCTCGGTAAAACTACAAACGGTCTATAATTGTTAAGTAGAATGAAACCAAAAATGTCCTTCTATTGTGCATTTCTTTGAAATGTCAGAAAAAGCAAAACTTCCTCTCAATTCATGAGAAAAGTAATACATATTAGAAAATATTTTTTTTACAGATATAGGAAATATTAACACTTAAAGGAAAGAACCGTTTCACATGTGTAAAACAAAATCTAAACAAAGAATAAGTCTTATACAACAGCATTTCAGGATTTCCTTTTTGGGGGTCTATAATTAATTATAATTATAGACATTATTTGAAAAACACACATTTCATTTGTAAAAAAAAGACAAAACTAAGACATTTGCACCAAAAACTTGACAAAAATACTTTGTAAAAATTTGTTTTTGCAACGGAGATTGAGATGAGACCCAAACTGAGTCTTGTGGCCTGCAAGAAAAATGCTACAGTGGGAAGCTAACACCCTGATGGACAGATATCATGCTGTGTTCATGTTAGAAAGGTCCAGTCAAAGTCCAAACCTAAACACAAGCCTCACTTTTCAGATCTTTATTTCTAAAAAAAAACATTAAAATTGGTTTTTAATTAATTCTCTTCATAATTGTGCTCGACTTTGTGTTGATACTTTGAAATGTGAAAAAGTTCAAAAGGTATGAACACTCTGAATACGTATTATGTCAAGTTAAAAATCCTGATTTACTGTCTCACCTGTAAACTAACACGTATCTTCTTCTCCTCATCCAAAGCGTTGGCTAAGTGCTTCATTTCCTGCCTGAAACGCATCACAGTAACAGTTTGATGGTCTTCATTTCCATGGCAGAAAACCAAACAAAAAGAGGCCCAGCAGGCAGCCTCACCTGTGCTGGTGCTTCAGCATCTCTATGGAGGCTCTCAAGTCTCTCAGTTGGTTCCTGAGTTCCTCCAGCGTCGGCGGCGTGAGCGGCGACTGCCGGAGCTCCGGGGACGGGGTCAGACCCGAGGAGGAGGACGGGGACATGGAGCGGTGGCCGGAGTTAGGCGGGGGCAAGATGGAGGGTTTAGGCAGTGGGGCCTTAATGTCATGTACCTGTGGAAATAAAAAAGATTATTGACGAAGAGAACGACGGTGGCCCTGAAGTAGAAACCACTTCAACAAATCACTAAACACAATTTCAAAAACACAAATTAACTAAAGACAATTACCGATTATGAAAATACATTAACAAAGAAAACTAGAAAAAAAAGGAATTAAAAAGCATATAATTAACATTCAATTAAGAAAACACAACAGCATTAACTAAGCAAAGCTGCAAATTTAGAAAATACCACAACATTAATAAAGCACTACTAAAAATAAAGAAAACACAATATTAACTCAGCACACTGCAAAAACATAAAACTTACCAAGTGATTCTGGTCTAGTTTCTAGTAGAAATATCTGAAATATTAGTGTATTTGAAATTATCCATCCATCCATCCATCCATCCATCCATCCATACATCCATCCATTTTCCGTCACCCTTCTCCCTAACGGGGTCGGGAGTTGCTGGTGCCTCTCCAGCTGCGTTCCGGGCGAGAGGCGGGGTTCACCCTGGACAGGTCGCCAGTCTGTCGCAGGTATTTGAAATTACACAAAACTAACTTCCAGGTCAAAAAGCGAAGCTCTCAATTTACCGGTCGATCTACGTTCCTACCCTCATCTATGGTCATGAACTTTGGGTAATGACCGAAAGAACGAGATCCGATACAAGCGGCCGAAATGGGTTTTCTCCGTAGGGTGGCTGGGCTCTCCCTTAGAGATAGGGTGAGAAGCTCGGTCATCCGGGAGGGACTCGGAGTAGAGCCGCTGCTCCTCCACATCGAGAGGAGCCAGTTGAGGTGGCTCGGGCATCTGGTCAGGATGCCTCCTGGACGCCTCCCTGGTGAGGTGTTTCGGGCACGTCCCACCGGGAGGAGGCCCCGGGGAAGACCCAGGACACGCTGGAGGGACTACGTCTCTCGGCTGGCTTGGGAACGCCTCGGGATTCCCCCGGAGGAGCTGGAGGAAGTGGCTGGGGAGAGGGAAGTCTGGGCCTCCCTTCTAAAGCTGCTACCCCCGCGACCCGACTCCGGATAAGCGGCAGAAGATGGATGGATGGATGGATGGATAACTTTCAGGTAACTTTTTGTAAAGATATAGGAGTTTATTTTAGGTCAATAATGATGAAAAATAACATGTTTTATTAGCAGATTATTTCACTTATAGCAAGGGAAAATGTCTTGTCACAAGTTAAATAATTTGCCTGGGGAACTAGTTATTTTTCATTAATACTAAGTAATTAATATAAATGAAAATAAGCTCCTATATCTTGCTGAGAAGTTACTTGGAAGTCAATTTTGTCTAATTTCTAGTAAGATTTCTACACTAGAAACTAGACCAGAATCCCTTGGTAAGATTTTGTGTTTTTATAGTGCACAACTACAAATTGAGAAAACACAACATTAGTTGTGTCATAATGTAGCACAACAAAAATGTTTTTTAATATGCTTTTCAATTTGTAGTTGTGTTTAGTAATTTGTTGATATTTGCACTTCAGGGCCTCCCTAGGGAGTACAACTGGAGGAAAATAAAAACTTTTAAAAGGAAAATTAATGGTTTGGCGCCATCTGCTGGCCAAGTGAAGAACAAACAAAACAAGAGGAGGTGCAGTGATCTTACTGGGATGACTGGGATTCCTTTCTTGACGGGGATGGACTCCTGGTCGTCTTTCCTCTTGTCCTTCCTGTCCTTCCTGTCCTCCACCGTGGGAAAGTCCAGCTCTGTGCTGGACAGAGACGACTGCCAAAGAAAATAACAGCAGCTGAAAATCTACAGAAACAGCCAATAATCCAACAAAAACACAGAATCTTACCAAAACCTTTTAATCCAGTTTGAAATACAACAAAACTAACTTACAGATAAGTTTTCAGCAGCCTGGAGGAGCTTGTTTTAAATAAATTATTCCTTAACAATCAGCTGAAATTATTTCACTTATAACAAGAAATTTTCGCATATTGCAGGTATTATGACTTTATTCTCTTATTATTTTAACTTTACTGTCAAACCGGTTTACTTTTGTAACATCACGACTTTATTCTTGAAATTTTATTTATTTATTCATTTATTTTTCGATTTTCTGTAGCATTGCGCTACTCATGAATCAAATTTTTTGTTACTCTACCACCACTTGTCTAAACTGAAGCTGAAATCTGATTTATTGCAGATAAATGTAGTGACAGACGTAACTGGAAATAGCTGTTGTGTGTTTTAGTTTCGGAGACGCGCTTCATGCCTGTGCAGGTTGCCTAATAGAAACCTCAGGCTGAGGTTTCCTGAACACTCACAGCTGTGATGATCTGGGAGCGAGGCCGGCGGTCTGTGATTCTTGGCCGTGACGCCGTCGGGTGGCTCAGCTTCTCTGTCGAGGAGACGACCACGTCCAGGTCGAGATCTGAACACAGAAACACACATTCGGGGTCAGGGGTCAACTTAGTTCATTAGCTAGTTCGTTATCGATTTATTTCAAGTTATATAATGGAAGGATGCATACTGTAGCCCTTAGTAGGTAAAAAAAAGAGTAAAAACCAAAACACATATATATGTATTATAAGCAAATGTAAGCAGTAAGCAGTGATATACAACAGTAAGAGCAATATATTGTCTTCGTCAACAAATACATGTTTTATATAATAAAACTTATTCCAACTTGCTTCTCATATCTATAAATTGTGTGGTAGCCACTGTAAGTTGAGATTTAGCTAATTTAGTTTTTCATGATGCGTTTTCTTGTTAAAGCTGCAGTATGTAAATTTTATTTTAAAAAAAAGTATTTTACATATTTTGTTGTGAAATAATTTGTGAAAAAATTTCCTCCATCGCTGTCTTGACGTCAAAGAAATTGACCAACCAGAGAGCAGAGGTTGATTAGCGCTGTCAATCAATCTCATGTACACGGTGCTAAAAGTGCTAATGGCAGAGAAATGACTTACACTTACAGGAAAACCATTTCTACACCATCATCGGTAGCCATGCTAACTAGCATTAGCATTCACGACAGGCTATGTTAGCTGCAGCGTAGCAGAGAATGAGGAAGATGATTGAGTCTCCTGGCAGTGGAACTGGTATTTTGGCTCTGATTGGTTGTTTCTATTTTACACTGGGAAAAGGCGAAGAAGCTTGATTTATTTTATTTTTTTTTTTTACAGATTATCTGTCACAATTTTCACATTGTAAAATTGTGACAGTAAAATATGTAAAATATTTTTAAAGTTACAAACTGCAACTTTAATGCCACTTATGTCACTCATAACATTATCAAATTAATATTTGAAATTATTATTTTATGTATAAATAACAGAGCTTCCCACAGTGCATTATAAGCCTGGCGGGCCACCAGGCTTACTATCAGTTGTTTATTTGAGTTCTCTTTAATTATTGCCTTTTAATTTGTAGTTATACTTTACAGTTGGTGTTCAGGTATTAATCTTCCAGTCTTCCAGTCTTCTTCCAGGAAGAAGACTGGAAGACTGCAAGTCAAGTCATATGACTATCAAGTCATATGACTTGATAGTCATATGACTTGATATGACTATCAAGTCATATTTTCAAATTTACGGTCAAAAACACGACGGTCCGCTAGCACCCAACCACGGGCTTAGCAAGTTTTCTGGGGGAAACTGAATTATTTCTGATTCATACATCATATGTGTTTGTATACTTTTCAGTTATTATTAAAATTATATTTGGCAATTCTATTAAGATATTGTTGCAAAAGGGAATCATAATTAATTTCAGTTATCTATATTTTGCATTATTGAGCAAACCCTTGGTCAAATGTCCCGTTTTCTGCATTAAAAGACAAAATTTTGGTAAAATTCAGTTCAGGCAGAGGTGAGAGCGACGGAGTGAGTCCTCCATGGTCCAGCCAGTCAGACTCACCGGTGGCCTGTGACCTGTCAGGGGCAGAATCTGGTGTTGAAGCCCCGCCCTCAGACTTGGGGCTTTCACACCTGAGCAGGTAAACCAAACGACAGCATTAGGCTTAAGAAGGTCAAGGTTCATTTCTGGTTCTGTTGGTTCTGTGTGTGTACTGACGCTAATGTAGGCGGCCTCTCTGGACGCCGTGGGGGATGGGAGGAAGAGGAGGAGCTTGACTTTGGGGGGAGGGGTTTCTTGGGAAGGTGAGCTGGGAGGGAGGGCTTAACAAGTTCTCCAATCTTCATCTCTTCACCTAAACACACGAGAAATTGTAGAGGCTAAAGATAAGCAATCACCATCAAGTGAAGAAAATGTAAATACTGGAACTATGAGCTTAAGTTGAACCTTGAAGGTGAATTTTTAAAAAAAGTGAAAAGGTAAAAAAGATGCCAGAAGCTGCAGGAGAAAAAGGCAAAACAGCAACAGAAAACAGCACACTGCAAAAACGCAAAAAGTACTTTCAGTCAAATTTCTAGTGCAAACATTTAATACACTTGAAATAAGACAAACCTAACTTATAAGTAACTTTTCAGACAGATATAGGAGCAGATTATTTCACTTAAAACATGGGAGAAATGCAATGTTATAAGTGAAATAATCTGAGAATGGAGAGCTTTTTTGTCAATTTTAAGTAATTATTGACTTGAAACAAGCTCTTACATCTTGCTGAAATTTTATTTGTAGGTTAGTTTTGACTTATTTCAAGTGTAGAAAAATATTTGCAGTAGAAACTAAACTAAATATACTTGCAATTTGCGTTCTTGCCGTGAGGATTAAGAAAAGGGAGGAAGGTGGGAGCAGCAGACGTTCTGAGATGTTATCAGTCCAAACACAAACCAAGAGATCCGTTCTAATCCAGTTCAGTAAGCCGATCCCAGACGTGGATCTATCATCAAATTTCTCATATAAGTTTTTGCAGATTGAGCCATCTCAAATTAAATACTTTTTAAGACCATTTTGAATAAAATTTTATGTGTATCACAGCAGAAATTTACTAAATTTACAGCAAAAACTTCTGTAGTGTCACTTTTTTTTTTTTAGCCCATTTAAACCACGAAAGACACAGAAACGCTATCTACCCAGCTAGCTATTATGCTTTTGTTTTAGCTAGCTAACTTTCTTTTTCTTTTTAGGCATCTTGCTTTTCTTAGCTAGCTGGATAGTTTTTCTCCCCCTTCCAGATTCAATTGTTCCTGCTAACATAGCTGCTAATATACTTTTGGTAGCTAGCAAGAATATATTAGCAGCTAGTTAGTGGTAGCCTTAACATTTTCCAGTCAAAAAAGTTCAACTAGAAAAAAAAAACAAGGTAGAATATATGAGATTAAATAGTCCTGCCACCACAAACTCTAAGACCTACTTAAGGCCAACTTACCGTTTTTAACTGAATTTAAGATATTTTAAGATCTTAATTTTAGATTCAAGAATTTAAGACTTTTTAAGGATGAGCAGACATTTTGAATTCACGGTTACAGAAAAGTAGGACCCTCCAGAGTTTCAAGTTTACAACAATATGGTAGATTAATTCAACAGAGTTTGAAGAAATGGTCATAATTTCCAGCATATGTGAGATTATTTTATGGACTAAATTCTATTAGGATTTCCAAAATGCTAATTTTTATCCTTTATCCTATTTAAATAGAAAAATTCCTAATCTGATTGCCTTCTCATTGCTGTACTCCCTGACCATTCCATCATCAAAAAGAAGAAAAATTGACTTAATTTTTACTCCTTATTAAAGTGAATGTAACCATAGTGATTCAAATACATTTGCCCCCATTATGAATGTCTTTACAGTTATTCAACCACAGCACTTCCCACTACATCTGACACAATCTGTGAAATGTCTTATGCTTAATGTACCTGTAGGATGTTTCTGCATCAGTTTCGGCTGTGGAGGAGGAAATGCCGCAAGTTTCTGATGCATGAGGCGATGCATTTGGAAGGGATTTCTGTGCAGAACGGTGTGTACTCAGTGTGAACATCTTGTTCAATAATCTAGCCTGGCACATTACTTCATAAGGATAGTTCAGTAAATGCTGTCAGAAGGAGTAGAAACAAATAAAATCCAATTACATTTGGATTCTTAGCCTGTTCTTTTTTAAATGTTAAAATTTTATTATATCCACCATTAATGCTGCTTTTTTAAATTTTCTTTTCTCCTTCTTACCTGTTTACTAAAAACACTGGAGTTCTAACTTTGAAAGCCTGAAAGCTTTATTTAGTGCTGCACATGCTGCCTGAAAAAAATATCACAACTTTCTCTAAATTCCTAGCAACCAGAGCTTATGAACTTTGGCGCAATATGGAGATGTGTGCGCTTTTCCTCAGCTTGAAGCCCCACTGATATACAATGATTCCTATGTGAAAGTTATGTCACAAATAACCAAGAGTTCACTTCCATGCTTTTGATTCTGCAAGACATAATGTTCTTAAAAACATTCAATTCAGTTTTTGTCTTTATAAAGATATATTTTTATAATTTCTACCAGTGAGAAACTGACTCCGACTTGCACTGCAAAGGAAAAACTGCAGTATTCTTTGTGTGTTTAACACCAGACTTGTTTCATTTTTAGAAGATTTATTTAAAGACGTCAGTAGTTTCCTGAGAATCTTTAACGGCTTATCTTTGAACTTTGACTGGTTCCTCTTTCTGTTCAGTGCTTTTATTTGAGCAGGACAGCATAAGGTGAAGTGGGTTATTAAAAAATATAGCAACCACACAACTTTTTTAAATCTATATTTCTATTTTTATTAATTTATGGTTTTCCTTTTTTTTTTTTTTTTATTTGTCCTGATGATGAAAATCAAATAAGTTTTTTGTTTTCTTTTCAAAGTCTTTTCCAAGTTTTGTTAATTTTAACAGCTTAAAGACCTTTTCATGCTGTAAGTTATTCATAAACATTAACTTTAACTGCTTTAATAACTTTACTTAAATAATAGCTTATGCAAGTTAAATGTAAATTTGTCAGCTTAATCTGAGGTTTCCAGCTTCGAAGTGTGACACAATAACCTTTCTAACAGTCTCTAACTGTTAATGTTGAAACCTCCGTTTTTAAGGAAGTGTTTATTAAATGCCATGAAGAAGCAAGTAACAACCAATCTGACAAGAATATTTGAATTTGATTTGTCTAATCATACAGTTAACCAGCTTAAAAAGTAGTTTTGTTTCGCAGTTCTGCAAGATAAGCTGAAGTTAATGATTACTTGATTTATGGATTTCTAGTTCTGCCATAAGCAAAACTACAAATCATAAAAACAAAAAACTACCGCAAGTTCAGATGTGAAAAGACAAACTAAAAAAAAAAGTACAGACATTACTACACTTCAGAAACACAAATTCTTACCAAGTCCAGTTTCAAGTGCAAATATTTCTCTACACTTGAAAGAAGACAAAACTTATTTAAAATAAACTTTGAAGCAAGAAATAGGAGCTTGTTTTAACTAAATAATTCCTTAACATTGATAGGAAAGCACTAGTGCCACAAAATGATTATTTCATATACAGCAACATAAACTCTTACCAAGTATTTCTGTCTCGTTTCGAGAGCAAGTATCTTAATAAACTTGAAATAAGAAAAATAATCCACAAGAAACTTTTCTGCAATCTGTAGGAACGTATTTTAAGTTATAATTCCTTAACACTGAGTGAAAACATATTAGTTTCACGACTAGATTATTGAATCAAATTTATGGAATTATAACTAAAAACACGCTCTTACATCTTGCTGAAAAGTTACCTGTGAGTTATTTTTATTTTATTTCAACTTTACTAAGATTTTTGCACTTGAAACTAGTAGTCAGTGTGAATGTAATTTAAGTAATTGTTGGTGCATTTAAGAGTTTTGCAGAATTATTCTTTATGGCAGCAACATTGTGGTGAAAAGTGGAAGCATCTGTCTTGCACCAGCAGTAATGACGGTACCAGAGTTTGACAAGCATCAAACCACAGAGCCTGCAGCTTCCTGTTGAGTGCAGACAGATGCTGATTAGTTTTCTCAATCAAAGCTCTGTCACTTTGCACAACGACGGAGGAAACAAGCTGGAAGGGAAGTTTCAATCGATCTCAGTTTGATTTGAAAGAGATCAGTAGGAAGTTTGAGAGCAGTAGGAAGCTGCAGTGAAAGCGGGCCGGCGTGGGTCGAAGCGGACCAGGTGTTACCTCGATCCGGGTCTCTTTGAGGCAGATGCTCAGGCCGCTCTGGAGGAACCTTCTTCGCTTCTGATTTTTTCTCTACAGGTTAAAGTTTATAGTTTTGACTTCAACCAAACAATAAACAGATGAAAGCAAAACTGAGATATTAACCTGTGCTGTTTTTGGCTGATGGAGCGATGGGTGGCGGCGGTTTCTTTGGTCTCTGGAGGCACAGATTTAAGTGGGTAAGTTTAGAGAAAAGCATTTCTGTGTTTTAAATAAATGTCACAATCACCTCTTTCTCAACTTCAAGCAGTTTGACAAAGTTATCTGGGAAGACACCTTGCCTCCCACCGTTCTCCCCCATCCACCAACCTGCATCGGCACATTCCTGTAAGAGAAAATATTACTGTTATTATTGTTATTATTGACAACCAGGAGCGGGCATTTATTGTATCGTTTGCCGTGAAACTTCTTACCATGAAAAGAATTTAGATTTATCATTGTCAAGATGAATTACAATGAACAATGTTTGAAAAATCCCAAAACTATCCTTATTGTTTACTGTTTTCTCCACTCTTTGAAATGACAGCATCAATAAATACCAATACATTTGGAAAATATGATTGGGTACAGTCCTATGTGCAGTTTAATGATGCAAATCACACTTTTCAATGACACTGCAATGAAAAACACAAAATTTTACCAAGTATTTTTGGTGCAATTTCTTGTGCAAATATCTTGAATGAAGACAAAAGTAACTTGCAAGTAACTTTTCAGCAAGACATAGGAGGCTATTTTAAGTCAGTATTTTTTTATCTTGATAAAAAAAAAGGTTTTGTTCAACTGGCAAATTATTTCACTTATTAGATGGGAAAACAGTTTTGTTATAAGTGAAATAATCTGCCAGTGGAACTAGTATTTGTTTATCAATATTAAGGAATTATTGACCTTAAACAAGCTCCTATATTGCTGAAAAGTTACATATAAGTTAATTTTGTCTTATTTCAAGTGTACTTTGATATTTGCAATGGAAACCACACCAAAAATACCTGCAAAAATGCTACACTGTTTTTGCAGTGTAGCGTCCTAAAGAAGCATATTACAAGTGGGAATGTTCTTCTAGAGCAGTATTTGTGTTTGTGGGGCCATAATTGCTGTGACACTATTTTGTAATAAAAGTCAATATCGCCCCAAGTTTACCTCCAACTGTGAACACAAAAGCTGCCCTCACCTTTGTGATAATATTGATGATGTCCCCTTCTTTCAGCGTCAGCTCGTCTTCATTTTGTGCTTCATATGGGAAAAGGACCTTACACTGCTCCCGCACTGCCAGCCAATGAAAACAAGCATAAATAAATCAATAGTTAGTAAATAATTAATCCTCTGGAATCGTGTTAGAAAGTTGCACATCCTGAAAGATTCACTCGTCTTTTCCAGCGGCCATTGTACATTGGTAACACCAGAAGAGCTAATGTGAGGTATCGCCACCTGCGTTGCTAGGCGATGGGCAGAGTTCCGTTGGGGTTGCTAGGTAACGGTCAGCGCCTGCTGGTTTGCAACATTGCATTCCGGAAGTTTTCCATATTCCAAAAAACATTAACTTACTGCCAAATAAACAGTTTGTTTGTTTTTGTTAGGTGTTTTTAGAAGCAGTGGAGACTCAAATGAAAATACAAGATGTTCAAAATATAAATTTTGCGCATTACTTCCCCCTTTAATAGTTCACTCAAATAATTTCCATGAGACATTTCTATATATAGATTTGAGGTGACCATATTCAGCTCCTTGATTTTGGAAAATATTAATACTGTGTTCCTGTTTTTCTTTTCTTATACAATGCTTTGCTATTGAAAATCTAGAATCTCAGTCCTTTTCACAAGCAAAACACCAACGTTAGAAGTGACGACGATAAGAAACAATACTCTATTAGAATGAAAGGAAACCTGCACTACAAATAAAGGAAGTGATAAGGAAATGTATTAAAAGTTAAAAGGATTTAATACGAGCCAAGTTTGAGAAATTTAGGAGAATAGTTTCTTGTAACAGGAAGTTCTCACCATTAGCTTTGCCATCAGGTTCGGTCTTCATGGTTTCAGCTGCTACACTCGCGCCTTTCCCTTCGTTGACCTGAGGAGCAGAAAGATGACAGGAAACCTTTAGTTTCCAACAAACCCAGACACAACAGGTTGAAGTCTGGGTCTTGTGCGACAAGCACAAGACTTCCTGTGCTTGTCGCAGTACCCAGTCTGCAGAATGTGTTGTTAGTGTTGTGGTGCGCAAACAAGGCATCTGTGATTCAGCAAAAATAGACCTGCAATCCATTTCTCCTGACCAGCAAAAGTAATTATAAATCTGTACCCGAGTAAACGTCAGTGTATTAAGGCAGTATATATCAATGCTAAAGACAAAATGCTATCTTTCCGAGACAACTAAAGCTAATTAATTAGCATGCTAATGACAGATTTATTTCTATAGCATGTTTAAAAACAACCAAAGTTGACCAATGTGCTTCACAATTTACACACAATTTACACAAATCTAACAACATGGTGCACAGTAGCACTTATGTAGTGCAATATTTCACACTTAGCAAATTCAAAACAACAAAGGTGAAGTCAGCATTAACATGATGGCGAACAAATGAATAAATTAAATATATGGGTAATTTTTTCCCTTGTGTTGCAGAAAAACCAATCAGATACATTTCAAATCTGTAGATTTCCTGTCTTTCATCAAGTTCCTGGGATTTTTACACATCAACTAATTTATGAATCAACTCTTATAATGTGCTTCAAACTAATATCTGATGTTTCTGATAAAGCAGAAGTGTCTGGATCCTCAATGAGTTTGTTTTCTCTCAATCTTCCAACCACACTTCCTTAAAAAAATATAAATATTAAAACGTACCTAAATACATTTAGTTTCTCCCATGAACACCCTTGCATCCTATGAATAGATTCAACGCAGAAACCAAGCGGCCGATTTGCTGACGAAGAGCGTTAAAGCCGCCGTTGTTCCCCAGCTGGAGTGGATCCCTCAGTGGTGTTTGTGGAACCAGGGTGGCTCTTCCCCAGGAAAACACACACATTCACAGCACGCAGTCTGTCTGAACACACACACGCCTCTGTTCTGCCTGACCTCTCCCTTCAACACTTCCTCCCTCTCTCCCTCCCTCCTCTTCCTCATTCCCACCCTAATGAGACGCATGTGGAGGTGCGAGCTGTGAGGCATCACTGCAGCAGAGAGGAGTCAACATCCAGCTGTCGCATACTGATAGCAGCCGAACCGCCGGCGCAGGATCGATGGGGGAGACTTTTCAAGGCCAGGTGGGATGAGGGGGAGATTCAGTTTTTCACCAGTAAAATCTTTACACTTCTCACTGGTTCATAGGCTTTTATTCTGAAAATGTTTTAAGTCTTGTTAGCAAGATTCAGCCAGTTATTTTCTCTAAATATAATAAGGTAAACTGTAGATACATTAAAGATTAAGAATAGACGACAAAGTATATGGAAAAGACGTGTCATAAATGATGACGTAAATAAAGCTTAAAAAATAAAAAGACTTTTGGAAACTGAAGTGTTTAAACAAAGTGATGGCAAAACTTAAAACAAAGGAGATAAACGGAGATCAGGATGGATGGATGGACTTTCAGACTACTAGGAATAAAAAATACGTGTGGAAATAAAATCCTTTCCTCTTCATTTCCATCTGATCCTTCATTTACGTCAAGAAAAGTTCAAAGTGCTTCACACCATAAGAACAATACAGTAACCAATTAAGAAACAGGAATAAACAGTACATTTTCTCACAATCCCATCAAAATCATCAATACATATATTGATCAATGTTCCGGTTATAATCGGGTTTTTAGCCTTGATTTACAGGAACTCGGCGTTTCTTTTCTACATATTATTGTCCGCTGGTAAAAACAGGATTTCTGTGACAGATTCTGGACCTGAAATCCAGAATCTGACAGTTTGATGTTCGGGTTGGGTCACCCTGGCAGCGTGGCGGCAGGTTGCAGCCAATCGATACGCTGCAGATTGTGTTCGTCCTTGGCAGTGGCAGCAGAGGAGTTAAAGTAGGACACGGCTCTCTGCAGGTGGAACGTTTTTTACTGCTGCAGCAGGAAGAACATCCTGCATCTTGCTTTCTTAAAGCAAGAAGTTCAGAGTAAAGTGTTTGTAACTTAGTTGCCACAAAGCAGAAGTGGCTTGAGGTTCAGATTGTTGAAGGTGATGGTGCAATGAGGGGCTGATGTTTAGACATTTTTTAACCTTTACACATCAGCAAACAGCAGTTTTGAAGCTTGTAAGTTTAAACCTTCTGTCATTTTTTAGCCATGATGTTTTCTGCTCTAGCAGTGAAAGGCTTTAAGACTCAAAAAGATTTGTCTTGTATAACGGAGTCAGGATGATCAACCTTTCAGGTTTGGTTGCATTAAAGGTGATCATATACAGGCAATACAAAACATGTTCATTACATTTTCTTACACAAATTTAAGCTCAGGTCTGATTTTTTTGGAAGTTGTTTTAGGGCACAGGTGTTAAACTGTGCCCTAAATGCGCCTCAGCTGCACCACACCTGACTAGAATAATCAGGTCATTAGCTCTGGAGAACAACAGGGCAAAAAGACGATTGTTTTCCTTTCTATCCGTCGAAAGGAAAACAATCCCGTTAACTAAACGAAACCTGGAGATGCAAGTGTTATTAATTTAGTTTTATGGATCACAAATGGAAAAATGACAGAAAATCGTTGAAGAGCAACTCAAAACCACTTTTTTGCTCATTCTCTGAGTCGGCTACTCTACCCTCGGACTCGTTGGCATAGCAACTGACTGCAATGTAGCAGGACTCAACACCAAAAAACACGCCAACATTTTCCCCAACAAACATTCAGTCCGTTACAGTATTACGTTTTTAGGTTTGATGTTTATTTTGCGATTATTAAAAAGTGATTGCTGCGGTAGATTAGCTACCGTTGCTATTAGCTAACACAGCAGTGATTGATTAGCTAATTTAAACACCTGCGCTACTGAGTTGGTGTGTAGGAGGCCTTTTTTATGTTTTTATATCTGAACTGAAACACACAGAATTCCACATCACAGCTATGCTAAAGTTGTCAAAGTCAAGCTAGCTAGCATAACTGAGCTACTTCCCTCTCCCTCAATTAAAACTTTTTCTGACCTTGTTATTTAGTTGTCGTAGTGTTGTACGTTTAATATTTTGCGCGTTATATTGACAACTTGATAGCTAAAGCCAATGACAGTTTCCAGTCTTCCTTCAAACACATCGAAAGTACTTTTAATCTTTCCTTTAAGGGGCCCACAATGTCGCCGAAGCTAAACAACTGTAGGTAACATGCAGAAGAATTACAATGAGAAAGCCTCTTTGAAAATAAGATGATGGCATGAATTAAGCTGCATTTGGATGAACCACCAGATCTCTGGAGAGAAGAAAACAAAATGAAGATGTTTGGAGAATGCAAACACAAACACTTTTTACATTTTGCAAGGTGCAAAACTGTTTTGCACCTTGCAGAGTTTGAGTCAATTTTCCTTTTGAGTCAGACGAGAGGGTCTCTGTCTCTGTAAATGTACTTTTTCCCTTTACCAGAAATAACATTTTATATTTTAGGACTTCTTATCATAATTCAATTTAAATCTATATCCCAATATGATTGCTGATTTTCCGTCTGTTACCAGATAGAAAATAAGTGAAAGTCTAGCAAAATAAAACTCTTTGCTGAGAAAGTACACAAATTAAATTGCATGTCACAATTTTTATGCTGTTTTTTTATTTAAAGGTGTAGCAAACATAGAGAAATATGAAAAAATACATAAAAGAAGAAGCGAAATGAAGCACCAATTCATAACATAATGTTCACCGAAAGATAAAATATCATAGTCTCCAGCTGAAATCTGGTTGTCTGATGGTGGTAGATTGGAGACCTATCAAACCGACTCCATGGAGACATGCTTGTCACGCAAAAGAAGTGACACAAAACACTAACAACATTTAGACGTCGTAGCTTCTGCTCCAGTTCTGACCAGCATTGTCAGGCATCAACACATTCCTCTAAGCAACCGTGTCACCAAAACAGCCTGATCATCTGAGTCAGGCAGTGACTCTGTAAGTCTCCCTTTTTTCCACATGACCAGGTTATGTTTAGTTTTTGACTTAGTTATATGACAGTAATAGAGAAATGAAATCGTTACTCTGACTCCTCAATAAGTCCGTCTAACGTCCAAATGTTTTCACAACGAACGGGTCGGTAGATTTGGTTCAATTTGGGACCAGAACTGTGACATTTGTTGCATTTCCAGCTGCTGTGGTTCAAACCAAACTCTTAGGAAAATAAACTTTAAATTTCAATCAAAATTTAAAGCTGGAACTGGAAGACATTTTAAATATCCAAAATAAATAAACAATACAACCAAAACAACAAATATAATTTATTAGAAAGTCTCTCTAAACAAAAATGTCCTTCAAAAAAAGCTAATTGAGACCAAAACACCAAACTGAACTTTATCTTTGCTAATTGCTAATGCAAAAGACCTAATACTGCAGCTTTAATAAATTATTTTTAATCATGAAAACAGTCTGTGTTCTTCCTGCTGCCAAAGTCAACTGGATCCAGATGACAAATCCTCACTTCCTGTTTTTTAGAAAAAGTTTTGCTTCAAATTCGTCATCTGCTTTTAAAAATCAATGAAAAACGTTCGTTATGATGCATTCGTGGTTCATTCTAGATCACTTAATGGAGCTGACATTTGCCGTCTGAGGCGTGTGCAGCCTGATCTCAAACATCAGGGTCAGTTGACCTTCCAGATCTGCTCCAGAGTGACTCAGCCGGATGGAGCCGCTCCCCCGCCTCCCGTCGCCTCATTAGGGAGCAGAAAGTCTCGACTCACCGTAAAATAACACACGCAGCGGGAAAGGCGCGCAAACATCCTTCAGACACACAAACGGCTCCACAGGAAGCCCTGATGACCAGCAGCAGCTTTTAGGGATCATTCCTTAGAAAAGGTTTAAGAGTTTTAGCTTCACTTTGCCTTTTATTCACTTAATTGTATGAATTTCCCGAGTGCAAATATCTTTAAATGAGACAAAATAAGTTAAAAAAAACATTTTTCAGCAATACATAGAGGCTTGTGTGAAGTGAATAATTCCTTAATATTAATGAAAACGTTCTAGTTTTAGTGGCAGATAAATTAACTTAAAACATGGGGAAAATATCTTATTAAATGTTAAATAATCTGTCAATTGAACTAGAACTTTTTCATCAATATTAAGGAATTATTTACTCTACACAATCCTGTATATGTTCCTGAATAGTTACTTTTAAGTTAGTCTTATTTAAAGTGTAATAAGATGCTTGCAGTAGAAACCAGATCAAAAATACTAGATTTTGTGATTTTGCATTGCACTTTTAGCAAAAAACAGCTATTCTCCTTTCACCCAAACTGTAAATATATCAACTTTTAAATCTGTTTTATGAAGTTTGGAAGAACTAACTGTGTGTGTGATTAGATCTGCTGCTAAATAAGCAGCAGATCTAATCTGGTTTGTTTTATTCTTAATGGAAAAACGAGGCCTTTGTGTTAGTTTATGTGACCGAGAATGAGGTCAAGTGGCACGTTTACAAGCAAAATATTATTTTTTAGTGCAATAAAACTGTATAAAACATTCAAAATCCTCATTTTAGCCCTAAATATTTTAACTTAAACCAATTAAATGAACTCTATTTTTAGGTTATCTTTGTTCTATTTTGTATTTTTTGTTATTTTTCAATACAGAATGGTTGCTCATTTAGTATTTCTTGTTTCTTCGTTTTCAATCAAAAATATTTGCACAACCTTCAGCGGATAAGGAACGCGATATCACCAACTTCCAATCTCTTTGTTTTAAAACAAAGAAAGTCCAATAGAGGCATTGAAAAGTGGAGTAAATTTCAAAGGGAAAGGTGAGAAAGAGCAGAAAGACGGAGGAGAGGAGGCAGAAAAAGCTGGAGCCTACCGTCGGTTCTGGTTCGGTTTAAGTCGGAGCTTTGCTGCATCAGCGCAGAGGCAGCAGTAGAACATGTGAGCATGTAAAGGAGACTGAAAAGCCGTATTATTTCCCCTCTGCTCTCTCTCTCCGTCGCTCTAAGTGTGCGCTGCAGAGCTCTCACTTCTGCTTTGCTTGTCAAATCCCTGCAGGATGTTTGTGAGTGTGTGTGTGTGTGTGTGCGTGCGTGCGTGCGTGCGTGCGTGCGTGTGTGTGTGTGTGTTAACATAAAACCACTTCCTGAGCTGTGAAACTGAAACAGAGAATTGGGAGGAGCTAAATGTAAGACTTTCTTACAAAAAAATAACAAAATTTGTGTTTTAAAGAGCTTATGTTGTAAAAAATGCATTTTTAATGTGTGCTAAGTATATTTATTTAATATATGTTGACAGTTTTAGATGATGATGTTTCAGGAAGTGAAGGTGATTCAATAGGACATCCTCTAAGGGGAAGGAAACACGTGACGATGCAGCTTACCTTTTCTGAATCCAGATCCATGGAGCGCGGCCGGAGCTTGATGGGCTGGTCTTTGAAGATGTTACCGAAGCCAATCCCCTGAATCTGCAAAAACATGGAAAGAAAAATAATCAATTCTGCTCCTCCGACTGTTTCTGCTTGTGAGCTGGTTAGTGGGGCCCAATAGTTGGTTCAGGCACCCAAACCTCTGGAGGATCCTCCACCTTGAGGCACCAGAGGCCTGTACTTTCTCAGCAGCTTTGCTGCTTTGTAAGGGCATTTTAACAGCTGCTCTCTTAATCCAATGAATTTGTCTTGAAGAAACCTTCCTCATTATGCCTTTATCTGTACAAACTCATCTTTGTTCTGAATCAGCCACAATGATAACCCTTCAGTTTTCCTTAAATATCTAATATTTTCATACCTTGTCATATGGCACTACACTATTTGTAGTATAGTGCAGAGATCCTTTCTCTTTCCCATATTGCTTGAAACCTGTGGTTTGCTTAATAATGTGGAACATCCTTCTTAAGTAGATTTTCTTTAATTGAGCTCAGCAGACAAATTAATCAACCAATTCTCTGATATTAATTAAAGTGATTCAAAGAGCCCTGACACACAATACCATCTAGAAATTTAATAGCACAACAAAAAATTTAATCTCTATGACACTTAAATCCAATTTGGATAATAATGTGGAACATGCTGTAATAATGTGATTCTTGTTTTAAATTTGGCATATTATGAAAATTTTCCCCCCTTTATGTTTTGGAAAGACAGTCGACCATCTTGATACAAGAATAAACAAGTTTTTAAAAAAATGGAAACCACCTTAGCCCTACTGGAGAAGCTAACATCCACAGTCTCCCTTTAGCTTGATGCTAACGCTAACTTGTGTCAAAGAAAACAAATGGTGCTTCTGGATTGGCTGCTGTGCGAATTCCAGCCAATGGCGCGTCAACTAGCATTGTGGCTAGGTAGCTTAATTAATACATGGTAAGAAATAATCCCAAATTAAAATAATTTTGCACAAATATATTAGAGTTACATTCCACAGAATAATCCACTGTAGTCTGTCTGGTGTTTTCTGGGTTTATTTGTGTTTTTGACTTAAAAAAAAAAAGACTTTTTACCTTCTTAGGTTGGATTTCTGACCCTGATTCTGACCGACTGTCTCCTCCATCACTTTCACTGCCAGGACTGTCTTTACCTGAAGAGACAGAGACAAAATACAGAGTTATAAAACCATTCAAGCTTCAAAGATTGCTGCCTTAATAAAGGAGGCTTGGAAAACATGTTTTTTTTAAGACTCACTGGTGCGGCTGTGGTGGATCTCCTCCTGTGAGTTGGGAGTTTCCAGGGAGGGAGCGTCCGAATCTGCCAGCATCTCTTTGGTGAAATTGGAGGGAAACATTCCAATCTTCCCATTAAGAAGCCCTTCCCACCATCCCTCCTCCACCTAAACACCAGAGAAACCCAACAACAAAACTCCACATGAGGCGTTCAACTCTAAACAGAAACAGATTTTAGGTTTACCAATAATAGGTCATTACAGTTTAGTTTTATTTTGTTGTAACTTTTTTGTTTGTCTAATTTGGTTTATTTTAATTAATTTTTAGATTGCGTTTGCTAGTTTTTCTTAGTTGTTGTTAGTTAAACAATTAGTTTAATAGTTAAACTAATAGTTAAATAGTTAAACTAACTGTTTAACTATTAAACAATTAGTTAAATATTGTTTAGTTTGTATTAGTTGTAGTAGTTTTAGTTATTTTCGTACTTTGGTTAATTCTTAGGTGCAGATTTCAAAAAGTATTGTATTGTTATTATCTCTACGTCAATTGGGTAATAAATATTAACAAAAGACCCCTACGAAAGAAAACATAAATAAATAAATACATGTATATGTTTACTTATTTATGAAAAGATTAATTTGTTTAATTTTGACTGAAACGGCTCTGAATAACAGCACTGTCAACCGATCCGAACTAATTGAAAAATCTGTTCCCCTCCTCGCCTGTGGTGGCGCTGCACTAACAACCACAGAAAGACATGACAAGAAAACCTCTGAAGAAGACCAGCGCGACTTCCTTTTTCAGAAAACGTAAACAAAAATGGAGTAGCGTCAGATTTTAGCAACAGGTCATTTGAATAGTAATGAGGGAAAAGAAATAATACTGGATTTGGAGAATTTGAGGAACGGGAATGATGAGCAGGAACACGGAAGTAGTGCCATTAAAAACAGAAGAAGAAGTGGCGACATATTTTAAATGATTTTGGAGGATTTCTCTTTGGTTGAAACCAAAGTTAGGATAGGGTTAGGGTTAGGTTAGGATAGGGTTAGGGTTAGGGTTAATTCACCAGAGGTCGCCATTTCTCCATGAAACTATCTACATCTGCGCTGATTTTTTCTATTAGTAGAATTTTAAATTTCTTTGGACCCATGGAGGATCTACAGTGGGAGACTTCTCATTTATGCAACCATAGTAGAAACTGAACTATATCTGCACATTTTTTTTTTACTGAGTTAACTTCCTTGTTTAGACAGAGCCAGAATGTTGGGATTTTTCGATGATGATTTAAGCGCCATCTGCTTTCTCTGATCAGAAAGTAAGATGTTCTGAACTCCATTTTTATGTTTAGATTTAAGAAAAAGAGAATTAGTTAAGGCGAGAATTTAGTCGCCTTTTAGGAACGCAAGTAAATTGAAGGCAACAGTATGAAGAAAATGCACTAAAATGTTCATTCTGATTAGATTTACAAAATATGTCTGACATGGGTGCCAAAAAGGTGCAGGATCCTTTTTATGTTTTTATATTTCTGAAATTTTCCATCTCTTTTGTTGTTTAAATCTTTAAAAGAAGACTCACCTCTGCGATGATCTCGATGACATCTCCGACTTTCAGCTCCAGTTCGTCTTCATGCTGAGGTGCATAGCTGAAGGAAGCCTTACATCTTCGCTTACGGATTTGCTCTCCTGCATCAAGCACAGTAATAAACTAATAAGAAATGAAATAAAAACCTTAATTAGACACCTGAATCTCTGACTTCTCTGTCCGAGCTTAACTGACCCCATTACAGGTCTTCATGGCCTCGTGGTTGTTTGACTTACATCCATTAGTCTCATTATTACTCTTGACTCATTTCACATCAGTGAGGGCATGCAAACCTGACCCTGCAGTTCCTCTACTTCACCACATGGTGTCACTGTTGTTTGTCTTTCATTCAGTGAAAAGCATCAGCAATTATGCACAATATGAGCAGAATGTTTATCACCAAGGATTAAAAGGGATTTGTTTTTATTGCTTTTAATCAACCTATATTTTATTATTCAAACTATATAATGACAATGGCTATTTAATGATAGAGTAAACCTACCAGTGCAGTTAATTGTCCTTTATTTATATTCATAAATGTGTTATTTTACTTACTGTCACTCTTATGTGAGACTTTCAGAAATTGTTTATAGACCTATTTATTGTCGTTTTGCCCGTGGATGGATGGATGGATGGATGGATGGACAGACGGATGGATGGACAGACGGATGGATGGACAGACGGATGGATGGACAGACGGATGGATGGATGTTTGATGTAATTAAAATGTTTTTTGTTAAACCCAATCAGCTTGTATGTTGGGTTCATCAGCATTGTGAAGTAACTGGACACATCGTCTTTCATTGTACTTTCCAACCCCTCTTTGCGTCCTGCCGTATCTGTGTTCATGTCAGCAGCAGAGCGGTGAGCAATCCTTGACCCAAATCCTTCGTTACGCTAATAGGATCAAAGTGTGGGCCGGCGGACGTCAGGCTACCTAATGACGGCTGCGCACCTTTCTTTCCAGGTCGCACGCTGGTGTCTGACACCGGGCTGGCCCTGCCGTTGGAGAGTTCAGACTTAATCATCCCCACCTGTCCTCCATCTCTCTTCCCTTCCTTCTTTAACTCCTGTGAAGGAAAACAGAGGAGGAAACTTAATGAGTGCAGCAGCTCTTGATGCTCAGTTCAGATTTTTTGTATTGGTCATTCATCCTACTAATTAAACCCGACCATAACGAGAATACTGTGTGAACGGTTTTTGACCCTAATGTGACCCACATGCACAGAAGAAGAACATAAACATCACACAAAAAGCAAATGATTACAGGAGTAATAATGGATGGAGTCATTTAAAAATTGATTTTAAAGTTCATTCACAAATTGGAGCTGACAGTATCATCACAAGATCATGAAATCCTGAAGGAAGCTAATCTGTTCAGCCATTGTTTGCGTCCTGATTTACCGCAACGCACGTCATAATTCTGAATGTACGTGAATGTAACGTCACAAATCAATAACATAAAAGCCGGATGAAATGATACATGAGCTTTTACAATAGCAAATTTTGCTGGACGATAAATTCTCCCAATAATCAATAATAATTGTTTTTTGGCGATAAGTTAATATTTTTTGGTATTTTGAAAACGAGCTGTTTCAAGAATGTCTGGCATGTAACGTCACAAATCAGCAGGCACTGACCCTTCACCTAGTAACCAGTGAAGTCCAGGCCATTGCCTAGCAACGCCAGCCAAGCCCAGCCCGTCGCCTAGCAACCTAAGTGGAGCTCTAACTGGTCTTTCTAGAGCGGCTAAATCAGTATATGGATCAGATTTTTTATTTTTATTTTATTTTAATTTTTGGCGGGGGGGTGAAAGATCAGAATTTGGCCGTTTAGACTGCGGTGAAAAATTGATGTGTGTCGCACGCGCCTGCTGTGCGATCATAGCCCAAGAGTTGGAGCTTGAAAAACGAAGTGTTTATCTAAAAAGCGGCTTATTAATTCAGGGAAGCTATCATCAAAACTGCAGTCCTTCCCTCTCTGTGTTGCAAGGAATCACAGGACGGCATGAGAAACTGATTAAAGCCCAGAAGAAGGCAAGCGGCCTAAAACAGCGCAACAGAAGACGAGACATCAAACAGGGAAGACACAGAAACCTTCAAACACATGGTTGAAGGAAAAACAGACATGATGGTTCACATCTTCCCACCACATTCATCATGACACTGTTTCGTAAGCTCTGGCCTGTGGCGAGCGCGGCTCAGTGAAGCAGACGGGAGCGGGTAGACTGACTCACCGAATGCACACATTGGGTTGTGAATCTCATGGTGTGGCATTAAAGCCCTAATGAGCTCCTCAGATCCAAAAATATTAACGTCACAACACGCATCTTCAATAACAGACAGAGGAGTTGTCGAGGCTGACAGGCATTTGGAAAATGATGACGACGTTGGGGTTTGTTTTGAAGGAAATTCCCTCTTTTTGTTGAAACTACAAACAAAATAATTTGCAGTCTGTGGAGAAGAAACTCCAGCTCCCCACAGTGAAGACGGCAATTAAAATCTGACATATGGCTGACGAGCTCCTCTTCCAGCAGGAAGTGGAAGATTAAAAAGTAAGGAGAAGAAGAAACATACAGGGCAAATTGATAGGCTTCTTTCTAAATAAATCCACACGTCCATACAATAATTTCTAAAGATCCCATTAGATATTTATGAAAATTAATAAGCAATAAGGCTTTTAGCTAGTGCTAAATATGCTAGCCAGCTTATAAACTTCTCTTGTTGGAATCAAAGGGCTTGCTTCAATTTGTTACATTTTTAGCTGGTGTGGTTTGCTTTCACACTACACTGTGCAGTTCACCTATTCTCTTTGTCTCAGATTTCTTTTCATCAGTGTGGTCAGGGGCCTCAGTATAGTTCAAAATAAATCAGCTTGGTTTGCACTAGGTGTGCTTTCAGTAGCAATGCCAGCATATCAGATTACCCTGGCTAAAGGTTGAATTTATTTTTTAAATATTACTCATAAGAAACATCACTTCAAAACAAACAAAGATTATAAAATTATTTCTGAGCACTAAATGTACATGATAATCAAATTAAACATGCAGTCAAAGTTAGATGTACGAAAAGTTTATCCAAATTCTGTGAAGATGCCTGATTTATATGGAACAACATTCTGGAAGCTGTTAACTCACTCACTCACTGTATGGTTACCTAGCAACTCAATCACTCCGTGGTTACCTAGCAACAACTTGAGTAATTTGCGCAGCAGCAGTTTTAGATTTCACCACTGTGTGTCATAACAGCTTAAAAAAACAACTTTGTGGAGTAATAACTGTTGATAAAACAGAACAGGTAAAGCCACTAGTTCGGCAGTATTTCTGTTAGTTAAGTAAAATTAATCAATAGTTATCAATATTGACAATTGTGGTTACCTACTGCCATGAAAAGCTTATGTAGTGAAATGTTTTTCAGCTCTGCGACAGACTGGCGACCTGTCCAGGGTGACCCCGCCTCTCGCCCGGAACGCAGCTGGAGATAGGCACCAGCAACTCCCGACCCCGTTACGGAGAAGGGTGACGGAAAATGGATGGATGGATGGATGTTTTTCAGCTATATTGTCCACCTTTATTGGAGATACGAAACTTTAAGACGGTATTTACAGCAAAAACAACGACACTGAATGATTTCTCTTTATCTCATAATATGTTATACTGATTGCAAATGTTTTCTGTAAATTGATATAATGGAATGAACGTCCTTTTTTCATTATAGTGTAATGTATTTTTGATCGACAGCCTGTATTTCGCATCTGTTTATCATGTTGTTCCTTTCATTTTAAACTTGTGTTTGGTTGCCTTGTTGTTGATATTGAACCCCAGAAAGATGGAAGGAACAAAAGCTAATGGGATCCAAATAAAAAGGTAGAAAGAAAGAAAGTAAGATAGACTGTATTTAGGATTTGCTTTCATCCATTTTGACCTCAAACTGAGGAACATGTGGTTCAGTAGTTGATGACTCAGTTCAGCGAACATCCAACACAAGGAAGACCTCATTGCCTCAACATTTACCGTGACCGCATCCACTCTGGGAAGATTAGTTTTTTTCCTTCTTCTTCTTTCTAGTTGTGCAGTAACAAAGATCTGAGACAAGACTGCAAAATGTCATGAAGTAATCTTTGACCACAGAGGTCAAATTAAAATGGCAGCCTTGAATCTCATTACAGCTTGTTAAGAAGGCTAATGCAGCACAGAATCAATGTACGGTTCTGCCAGCAGCCATTGCAACAACAGGCTCAGATTAATTCAGGAACTTACACTCACGGACAGACAGACAGCTGAAAATAACTCCCTCCTGAGATGGAGAAACACCGGGCAGCCCACGCAAACATGCAGCAGCCATTTGTTAGTCTACAGTTTCCTCTGTTTTATGAGCGGATATGAGCAAGGCAGTGTTTACGTGGCGTTTTCTTAACAAGAGATTCAATATGAATAAAGAATAAAATCAAAGAGCTCATTGGGGTGTGAATAATTCATTTCTTTTAGCTGATTCCACCTCTGTTCGAAGCCTTTGTGGCAGATTCCTCCATCGCTGCCATTCCTGCGGCAGGGATGTGGAGGTAGCCGTGGGTTAAAGGAAACCCAGCAGAAAAAAGGGGAGGAAGAGAATGTGATTCACCGTATCTGAACAGGAAACACCTGCATTATGTACACTGTTGTGTTAGGGTCAGCGTGTGTGCCTGTGTGTGTTTGTATCTTTGAAAGCCTAATAGAAATCATGCCCTCTGAATGGTCAGCATTGCTTTCTGTTTCCCTTACAACCAGACCCTGTGTCCGTACTGCAAAACAGGACACAGAAACATTAAACTTTCCAGGATTCAAACACGGGAAAATTTAAATCCTGGAAATATTAATTTCTAGAATGTTGCTCAGAAAAAAAAAGCAGCTTTTAAATTATTTCATTCATTAATGCCTGATAGTCTGGTAGACTCGGTTCAATTGGTGACCAAATTTTAAGTGTTTGCTACATTTTCAGCTTTCACAGTGCACTGTGTCAAACAAACCAAAGAGTTTGAAAAACCTGTTCCCCTCCAAGCCTGTGGTGGCGCTGCACCAAGATCCACTGAAGGAAATTACGTGAAAACTTATGAAGAAGAATTGAGGGCAACTTTCTATTGCTTCTAAAAGCAGCCAAAGCGCTTATAAAACACGCTGGTGTTTGGAAAATGAGCCATTTCAACAACATCCTGATTGCTCTGCTCTGTTACCCAGCAACCCCAGCCGAGCCCAGCACGTTACCTAGCAACCCCAGCAAAGCTCCATAATGCTTGGTCAGCTGGTTTTACTGTAACAATCTCTACTTAATTATCTGCCTGACAGGAAAAATACAAATATTTTTCATATTATTATAAATAAACACATTTAGTTCAAGTTACACAAAAATTATTGTCTATCAATGCAATTTCAATAATCATCTATTTTTAAATATTTGTTGAACAATCAGGATTTCTGCAATTTAACAGTTTATAAATACACTTTAAAACATTCAACAATGTATGAATGAGTGGAGCCACTTGGCGCTACTTCTGTTTAGCCTTTAGAGCTGCATGACATGCAAGTTTCAAAATGTTGTAATTTAGAGAAGTTCTGAGATGAAATATTAGACACTAACAGGTTTGCACAAACACTCACTCTTCATTTAAAGTTATTCAAAATTTGTTTGAGAAAAAACCCGCAAAAAAAAAAAACAAACTGAGATAAAAAAAAAAAAAAAAAAAAATCGACAGGAAGATCTGTGATGATGTAAAAAAAAAAAAAAAAAAGATTTCTATTTCAGGTTGTTGTTTTTTTTGTTTTTTAGCTGAAACCACCAACAGCACATTTGGGTGGATTTGCTTATAAAACTGACAACACTCTGCAAATAGAAGCGCCTCTGGAAAGGTCAGAAAAAAATCTAACGACGGATATTTAGTGAATTCACAACGAACGTCCAGCAACTTCAAACTGGACACTTTAAACTTTAAGCCCTTAATTTTGAAGTCTCATTAATTACTTGGGAACACATTTTTTTTAAAATGAACTTTATTCCAATTTATAAAAAAGCACCTGATTTTCCAAAGCTATCTGCTTTTTGTGCAATAAAAAAATCACCTCCAAAGTGTTTTGGAAAAGAAAAAGTCGCCCCAATCTGAGCTGCTCCAACAACTGAGCAGCAAAAAATAAAGTTAGCAACAAGAAATATTTGACCGAAATGTGCATGTGCTTCTTTGTGGTTTTAAGATAAGGCTTGTAGTTTCTGATAAAAAAAAAAAAAAAAAAAAAAAGCACAGAAACATCAGTATTTGACGTCTCAGAACAGCCTCTGAAGTTTGTGGTCTCAGAAAATCTACAACTATTTCTGTGCTAAATGAATTAGCTGAGAGTCAGATGATCTCTGTCTCTTCCGTATTTAGAAGCAAACATCGCTATCTATCAGCGTTAAACGCTGTTCGGCTTTATGCCATTGCTCTTTGTGTGACAGTGGTGGATTTGCATGCTTTTACTTTGTGCCTCTTCTCTGACCTGTGTGTGTGTCCCCGTCTATCTAATGTGTTCATGTGCAGATCCAGCAGAAACACACATTCATCAGCCGCACGGCGAAGCTTACTGCCGCTGATTGGCGCTAACTGGAGTCTCATGACAGTCCGGTTGCTGTATTACTCACTGCCTCGCTCTTCCTTTCTCTCACTCTCATACAAACACAAACTCAAATTCTTCATACAGGCTTCGTCAGCCATTGTCTGGCGACGTACAGTCAGCACAAATGCAGCAATTTCCCTGACCAGCGCAGGGATCTGGCAGAGGTGTCTGGTACATTTTTCAACTTCTTCTAAGACAGTTTTCTGTTGTTTTGTCACTACAAACCAACTAACAAACCTTCGTACTTAACAAATGCACATTTCTTTTAAAAAGGAACCAACTCTCTCTAAGTGATAAATGTCAAAGGTGACCTACTATGCTTCCTTGAACCGGTTCGGATCGGTCTATGGGTTATATGTGATGGAAAAGATTCCAGTAAGGTCACATCTGCTAGTCATGTCATATGAAATGTTTATGAACTCTAACCAAAAGAACTATTTGGGTTACATGTACAAGGTTGGAAGTTTGTTTTCCACAGCTGCCATCCCTTATCCTTGTCTGCCCATAATGGATGATTATTGATTGTCTTATGAGCTCTCTGAGTTGTGCACAATTCAGGAATAAACCTGATTGAGTGATTTTTACCTGAACAGTGCTTTTCCACGACATTATACAAAACATATTTATTACATTTTTTGCACATAAACATTCTGAGATATTGAGAATTTAGTCTGATCAGTTCTGCTTATTTCGAATTCCTTTCAGAATGAGCTGCTTTAGGGCCTCTTGTCACTTTAAATCCAAATAGTTTCCCCCATTCAATGTGAAATGTGAAAATAGCTCCAAAAAGAAATGCAATCATATATCTATGTATTTAAGAAAAGCAGAAGTAGAGCCTCCTGCACAAACAACAAGAATGCACAAAATAGTTTCAGGATAGTAAATCAACAACAAAAGGGTTGAAGCTTTTGAAACAGTTAAAAAATATTAAGTTATTGCCCAGACACAGCTGGGTGTTTGTTTTTAAGCATTTCGTTCGGTATTAGAAGCAGCTGAGACCAAAGTAAAAGCACCAAAAGGCACAAATTATGAGTTGCAATAAGCTATGAATCAAAATGTACAGTGCATAGAGCGTTAAAACCAGCTCTGCTGGGGTTGCTAGGTAACGGCACAGACCCTGCAGAATGTGACCTAAACTGGAGGTTTTTGAAATGGCTCATTTTCCAGACACATAAAAACATTAACTTATTCCCAAAAAACATCTCAGTTCGTGTTTTTAGCACTTGGGCTGTTTTTAGAAGCAGTAGAAACCAGAAAGGAAGTACAGAAACAGGCAAAATGTTAATTCTGCCTAACAGGTCTCCCATAAAACACCAAATATCTGTGGATGTAAACTAAACTGCCACATGTTGCTTTGGAAGCTGAAGAAACTGTGTACATTAACACATAAACAGTTTCTTCAATCAACATGGAGATTCTGCTGAAAGTCTCTAAACAAGTTAAGAAGAAAAATCAGGAGGCAAAGCCTCTGCAGCTCCTTTTTCTCTGCTTAAGCCTGACAGCTGAAAGCTGCAGTAATCTGAACTCACATGGATCTGCGACTGAAGTTTTGAGGGTCATGTGGGCGACATAAGAGTGGATTAAAAAGAAAATAATTCAGTTTCTGCTGCATCAAATTTACCTTTGAATAGTTCCCAACATGAGGCCGTGAAGGTTATGCAAATGTTTAAATCTGCTTTTCCGTTTTTGGTTGAAGTGGTGAACCATTGCAGCTAAAAGTTGTAAAAATAATGAAATATAAATTTATAGTAAGTAGTTTAGGTGCTTAGACTACAACAATGTCTGCAAAGTGAAAGTGGAAATCAACGGTTTAGGAGGAGGCCTGGCATTAAAACAAATAACAATCATAATGGACGGACATTCCCTAAGTTCATGCTTTATCCTTCCTCCAGCACAGCAGCCGTTTGCATTTTAGACACCAACCTATGAACAAAGGATCATCACCAAACTGCAGAGAGGGAAGTGATAAGGTCACAGTGGAAGTTGGTAAGCTAAATAAATAAAATTACTTCAATGCATTACAGAAACTGAGTCACATAGTTTACTGGATGAACCTAACACTGCAAAAAACAACAACAATGTTTGGTCTAGTTTCTGGTGCAAATATCTTATTACACTCAAAATGAGACAAACTAACTTACAAGTAACTTTTTAGCAAGATATAGAGGATTATTTTAAGTAAAGAGTTTCTCAATATTGATAGAAATGTGTTAGTACTATTGAAGGTTAAAGTAAGAGGAAAATGTCCTGTTATAAGTTAAATAATCTCGTACATTTTCATCAATATTGATGATTTATTCACTCAACACAAGCCTCTATATCTTGCTAAAACATTACTTGTAAGTTAGTTTGTCTCATTTAAAATACTAGAAACTAAACCAAAAACTACTTGGTAAGATTGTGTGTTTTTGCAGTGTATGAAAGAAACCTCAAAATGGATGATGTGCAGAAATATATCCATGTTTCTCAACGGTTGGAAAGTACAAAAAAGTTATTATTGATCTAACCTTACACTGCAAAAACACAAAATCTTACCAAGTAGTTTTTGGTTTAGTTTCTAGTACAAATATCTTAATTAAAATAAAAGTGATGTTATCTGATTAAAAATCAAGCTAAAAGCTACTGAGTTTTGAAGAAATGTTACTAAAAATTAACACTAGTTTCACCATGTTTGGTAAGTCTACACCATGTTCCTTTATTATTTCATAAACTGCATTTCTAAATCTCATTTTGTTCATAGTGACTTCACGTAAAAGCCTGTAGCTGTTGATTCCGGCTCATTCTAATGCATCACGTCTTGAAATATTTGTTTTTCCTCTGACGTTTTTAGTCATTCCCACACTGGTAACCAACAAGTATTTGGCATCCAGACTTGTTGGTTACCAGTGACCAGAAACACGACATTCTGAAGCATTAAAGTGTTTTTAAACAGATGACATTTAAGTTGAGAAAATGGTAACGAAGGCTTTAACTGGCTCAAAAATAAACTATGCGGAAAAAAACTCCATAAGAACAAAGAACTGTTACAAAATGCCAGCTATTCAGGGGAAGCAATGGCTTGGTTTGTGGCTTTTCCCACTTCCTACTTCTCCAAACTGAGAATTTGAAGACGTCAGAGAAATTTGGTCAGAGAAATAAATATCTGATTTTAACGAACTTTTGAATGTGTAATAAATGCAGCTGCTTCAAGAATGAAATTCATAGAGTAGGTCCTGAAATTATGAGGATATAAACATGGTTAGCCACCATGTTTATATCCTTTTTACTGGGTTTACCACTTATCGCCTCTCATTTGCATAAATTATTTAGCGAGAAAACTGTTTGTCACCCAAAGGAGAAGAGAGGAAACAAACATTGGGTTGCAAAAGCGTTTGATTTTTTTTATATATATAAACTTACACAAATTTAAATACAATTAAACCTGAAGTGTATGGAAAATGAAGAATGAAAAATACAAAAAGTTTTACCGAAGTTTGCACATCGAATGTGTGACAAAACCATTCTTTTTCTCAAATGTTTGGTCATTTAAAACAGAGAGTATAAAGAAAATTACAGTCTTGCCACAGATTCTCATTTGAATTTGCTTTCTTCAGCAGGTTATGGTAGGTCTATGGGATACACAAAACATGTCCATTACATTTTGTATGCATAAAACATTCTTAGTTGATGAGATGTTATTCTGGTAAGTTCTGAATATTTTAATTTCCTTTCAGAATGAGCTGTTTTAGGGCATCTTGTCACTTCAAATCCAGATAAGCTGCTGCTGGCCATGTTTAAATAGCTGCAGTATAACAACAGTACATCTTTGTAAAGCATTAGCAAAGCCAACACTTGTTTTTCCAGCAGCCATTGTAGTGCGGGAATTCTGCTCGGGTTGCTAGGTAACAAGGCTGGGGTTGCTAGACAACGCAGTAGAGCCTGTGGAAAGTGACTTCACAGTCCAGAGGTTTTTGAAATGTCTAATTTTCCAGACACCAATAAACTTATTAACTTATTGCTGAGAAGAACGGCTGGGTGGTTTTTGTAAGCAGTTGGACTGGTTTTAGAATCAGATGAGACCCAAATGGAAGTAGAAAAACATGCAAAATGAGAATTTTCAACAAGGGGATCCCTTTAATATTCTTCTATGCTAAACTTTCAAATGCATCTCAATTTATACATTAAAGACCTAAGAGTGGTGAAAAGGATATTACACTAACTGAGACACCAATAGACACATAAACAAACACCAAACTATACATTTGATCTGCAGCTGGTTAGCATTAGCACACTGAAGAAGAAGAAGAAGAAGAAGAAGAAGAAGAAGAAGAAGAAGAAGAAGAAGAAGAAGAAGAAGAAGAAGAAGAAGAAGAAGAAGAAGAAGAAGGGTGAGAAAAGAGACACAGTGTAGTTGAGGAAGTGTGGGTTTCCTTTTCGAGTACTCACCCTGACAAAGTTATCGGGGAAGAACCCCCTGCGTCCGCCCAGCTCGCCCTCCCACCAGCCGCCATCGTCCCGCCGTATGTTCTTGATGATGTCGCCCACCGTCAGGGTCAACTCATCGTCCTGCTGAGCCTCATAATCGAACTCCACCACGGCCTCCACTGCACACACAGACAGACGCAGGAGGAAAAAGACGCAGATAAAACCACCTCGTTTCACATTTTCACAGAACCACAGGAGTTTCGCATGTCAGATGCTTTATTTATTACTTCAACTGTAAATGAAAGAGGAACACGCTCAGATCACATAAATAAAATTATATTTACAGTAAGCTTTAGCAACACAAAGAAACAGAGATGATTAATGCAAATAAAGTTGTCAACATTTCAAAACCAGAATCATTTATCCATAGATGGCATGTTTGATTTCTTCTCTTTATCTTTCAACGCGATATTTCTCCCCACACAAACCACTCGCTGAATGCACCTGTGTTTGTCACAAATGCATATAACAAAGTTCACTAAGTGGTAAACTCATTTGACATCGTCTGTGTGACGCTAGCAGTTGAAGACAGAGATAAGAAGCTCAATTTTTTGATCTTCCCTTTTCAAATACCAACTTTAATGCTGCACATAAGAAGACGTGGTGATAAAACTGGGAAGATACGAAACTAATATGATACTGAAATGTTTAAAGAGGTTATTATTAACTTATATAAAAAGTTACAGATGCATTCCGGTAACCATATATGTGGTATATGGTTACCGGAAACTCATATTTTATATGAGTTTCCTGTTTTATTTTTATATACTCAATCACTTCTTATTAATATCAGTAATAAATATTGTTATATGTTGTTTTTATTTCCAAAGTGGTGCTGGAAATAAATAAAAATTTATCTTGAAAATGCTTGAAGTTTGCTAAATACAAACTTTTTATTTTATTTTTTGTTTTGGTTAGGATGTATGCAACATTATATCTTAATCTCTGATTATCTATTCCTTTTTATTTTTGTCGCTTGTGTCAAATATCTGCATGTTGGTTTCATTGCTTTTTCTTCATAATCTTAACATTTCCGACAAAAAAACAGTAATTAATTAAACTAAATTTGATTTTATATTTTTGTGTTACCTTCAGAAACTCGGGACTTTATAAATATAAATACATAGCAGCATTTTAAAACAAATATCCGCTGTATAAGCACATATCTGCCTGGCACCTCTCACCACAAAAACACATCTACAAACGTCACCTTTCACTTTCACCCCAGATTTTAATGCAATGAGCGATTTGCTCTGTTCAATGCAGCTTCTGTTTTCAAGAACCAGAAATATATTTAATTTGACATTGTTAGCATTCATCTCCTGGGATTCAACACTTGATGTTTCGAATTATGCCGCATTCTTTTGAATTTTTGTGAGCTTCACAAGACAATGATTACGCTCGGCTTCAGGTTCAAGCATTAGGTGGGTGGGGTTATCAAATCATTTATCATTTGGAGTGATGAATTTCTCATCTTGATAAGAATTTGTCACCATAAATTGCAATTAATTATGTTTAAAACCCCAAAACTGTCCTGATTGTCCAGTGTTTGTCCAGTAAAAACATCAATAAATACAAATAAGGGATATGCAACTGTAAACTGTAAAACTCGACTTTCTAAAACTCGATATGTTTTTCCTACACCTACTTACTGAAACTATATGGATTTCCCTATCGTGTAATTAAAATACTGCATGTTACCAAATGAAAATGCTAAGAAGGAGGCTGAAAACGATGCAACTTATTGTGTTTAATGTCAAACGTATTCATGACATCTGCTCTGTTTGAGGCAAAACTTTGTCTTTCATATTAAATTACAATAAAACACATTCATGTTTTTGGTTGTTATGTGACAAAACATGAAATCTTTTTGCATAATAACCTCTCTCTGCAGCTGCGTTTACAGCAAAAAAGACGGAGGAAATGTTTCTTTATAACGAGGGTCGATCCTTGTTTAAACATCAGGCGTGATGGGAGGGGCATTCTGGAGTTGGGTAACCATGGTAACAACAAAGGGGGCAGCTAACACAGTAGCTTCCACCACCTAAATGTCTTCACACTGTGTCAAAGCCACAGAATGGCGACGGAAAGCATAAGCAGCCACACGTTGTGAAAGCAGCTCGGAGGTCAGGGCATTCCTGAGACGGTGCATCACAGGCCGGGGGAGGAAGACGAGGAGGAGGAAGGCTTTCACTGGATACCAGCATCAGACACACAAAGGAGTCAGCCGTGCCGGTCAGATGGGAAGGATCTGATTCTGGCTGCAGATAACTACAGGGATTAGTCGCAGATGTGATAGTGGAGTGGCTCAGAAACCATTTTCTGTCGCTGCTGGTAGTTTGTGTGTGTGAGAGAGAGGAAGTGGCAACAAGCCTGTGAGTGGAAGTAGAAGGAGAAGTGTGAATTTATAGCTTGTGACAGTTCTCTTGCAGACTGTATTACGGTACAGTTAAAGCAGCACAGCAGGAGAGACCTGAACCAACACGTCTGTTAGCATCAAGTACACCAGAAAGGAGATGACAGCGCCGTCTGAGGGGGTTCTGCTCATCACCGACGGCAAAAAGTGACAGAAACGCAAAGTTAATGAAGCCATGCAGAGGTGGATGAGTTCAACAGAGCAAACAACCAGTCAGAAGCAGCAATTCCATTATAAACATATGCAGAATGTTATTGATGTTCCACTAATGTTGAAAAAATGCAATTTTGCAACTGTGGCGTTTCCACTTAATGAGAAATTCAATTAACATCCAGAGAATACCAAAGTACCCAACATTTGTACCCAATTAAGAGTACTTTTATTCAAGTAAAAGTAAAAAGTATTTGGTAAAAACTCTACTCAAGTTCTGATCAAATTAGCAAGCATTTAATATTTAAAAATTACATCATCAAATGGACCAAAATGTAACGTTTAGTGGAAATTTCTGTATTTTAAGGACAAAAATGTAAAAATTCATATTAGTAACAAAAAAATAAAATCAGGCAAAAGAAAATGTTTCCAAATCAGTTTCTTTCAATAAAAACTTATGAAACTTCAACAAAAACTGCAGGTCTGTGTCTGTCTAGTGAATTTTGTTTGTTTTTATTCAGTGGGTAGAAATTTTACTCAAGTAAGAATATAAATACTTCATAATAAAATTACTCAAGTAAAAGTGAAGAGCACAAAGTAGTAAAATTACTATACTATACTATACTAAAAGCTATATATATATATATATATTATATAATGGATTATGAAGTCTCTGTGAACAAAATTGCTCTTCAAGAGCTATTAATCATCAGAAAGGAAAATTATCGAGCTCATTTTAATACCACATGGAGAACCTTCCTCCTCCTGAAACGGCAACAAGATGGAAACAAACATCGGATATTAATATCAGCCCAGTTTGCTGTGTGATTGTCTGATTCTTGACTTTATTTAGGCTTAAAAATGGAGTTTATCCTGTCCAAAGACATCACAGTCAGGTTTGGTAGACATTTAATACTCATAGAACAAAATCATTATCTATTTGTGAGTGCACTTACACCTCATACACTTCAACCACAATTTTGTAGAGCTCAGACGGAAGGAAACGTCCACATTTCTATGTATAATCAACAACAAGTTACACTTAGAAAAACAACAAGTCCTGTCTGAATTACTGGAAGAGTGATGGCTTGGGTTTGTGTTGCCACCACAGAATCGGGCCTTCATCAGCAGGAGAGAAATTACAAACCCAAATATGCAATGAAATGCCAAAAAAACAAAAGATTAAAGGCGTTACGATGGCCTATTTATTACATTAGCATTCAACTCAAGTTCTCAAGAGATGGTTTCATGCGACTTTTAGATCTGAATCAAAGCCTTTCCAAACATCAGTGAACTAGCAATGTTTAAATAAAAGTAGGTCAAAGTAAAAACTGTGAACTATTTCCCACGCCTGTATTGACAAACATGAAAAATGTTTTTTAACCCTTGATATTCCAATAGACTCGGATCGATTCCCGACCAAAATTGTAACATTTGTAACATTTTCAGCTGCTGTGGTTTATTGTCACAATGCACTGTCTGAAACAAACCGAACTGTTTAAAAGCCTGTTCCCCTCCTCTCCTACGGGGGCGCTGCGCTAAGAAAAAGAGAATAAAACAACCCAAAGAAGACATCAGGGCAACTTCCTTTTTTATGAAATGCAAACAAAAATGAAGTGATGTCAGAAGAGAAGTTTGGTTTGGTTGTATTTACCCAGAATAACCTGTGTTGTAATGCACTTCCTGCTTTTGGAGCAGATTCTGGTACACTTAGCATTCATATATACATTCAAACTGCACCAGAGTTCACTTCAACCGAACCAAAACTTCGCTTTTTAGGCAGAACAGATTGTCTTTTCACACCCCCAAAACAGACTGAACTTCAATTAAAGTACAAAAGAGATTGATTGATTGATTTTCTATTACTTTCAGACTTATAAAGGAGGATAAGTCTGATGTTATTTGACTTGGCTTCAGATTAAAGCACCAGAGTTGGCATCGTGAGGAAACTGAGTCTCGATCGATTTAAGACACAAACACTGTCAGACCAAGATTGTTTTGTTGCTTCATTGTTAGACCAATTCAAAATCTATTTCAATATCAAATTATGATGTAAATTAGACCAAGCTGTTAAGATGTAAACAGTTCAAACTCATTTTGGTGGTAGCATTTGCTTCTGCAAGAGTTAAACAGACCCGAGGCCTTGAGAAGACTGGAGACTGGATATCTGCGAGTCTGCAGACAAAACACAACTCCCACACAAGTGGTCAAGAAAGAGATTTAGAGAGGAATCTGCAATGAAGCCTGCAGCGTCTTCTGAACAGCTGCAGCTAGTTTAGATAATGGGGAAACGGCTCACAGAGAGAGAGATCTACGCCAAGTCGTGATGACATTTCAGTGGTTTACAGCGAACCTGTGTTTAGTTCTTGGTGAGTTTCAGCACCTCTGTCATTGGTGATGTCCAGAGCAGCTGTGTGTTTGTGTCTGTAAAACATTCACTCTGGACCGGAGCCCACTGGGAGCCAAAGCCACCCACTCCAGCTCCAACTGTGGCCTGGATCACAATGCTTTGGCAAAGAGGGAAAATTCCAACCATTCTCCGCTCACCCTTCTGCTGTTCGGTGAATCCTGCGGCCGAGTCTGTTACAGCTCGCATTGTCTGTCTGTAATATCGTACCGCTATTAGTGGGTAGTCTTGGTGTCAGGCGCTCAAAGAAAGAATAACTTTGAAGAGTAGGCGGTGAGAGCAATGCTGGCAGGGAGGGTTTTTCAGCTTCACGAGGAAAGGAAAACATAATTCAACCAGATATAAGAGTAAAAACCAACAGAGACTCGATTTGGGGTATAAAGGAGAAGAGTTCACCAAAAAAAAAAAAAGACATGAAGGTCAAACCGCAAAACAAACAGAGAATTTTTTTTTTTCTTGCACCTTGTTTGTAAAAGATGCCACAATAAACCTATAAACTCTCCACGTGCATCAATACAATCCAACTTACAGCCTCCTAAAATCTATTAAAAGCAAGAAAAATAATAGTTTTCATTCTGTATTTTACTCAATGACTGCCTAAAACACAGCTTTGTCCTTTTTAATAAAAACAGAAAGGAAGATGAGCGGTCGCAATTTGGTTTACCAACACTTCAGTGTGTCATATTTTCCAAACCAGCATTTGCCTGCATGTTGTGTTATAAAATAAATGGCCCCATCACTACTTTTCTCAACATCCAAGCATCTAGATGAGACGTTATGAATGCATTTTTTAGAAAACGCACTCATATTTATGCATTTCTGCTTAAATGCAGCTGGAGCCAAACGTGTGAGATTCTCAAAGATTAATGTTTGTTTTGTGGAGATCGGCAAAGATGTACGCTGATTATTTTTTCAGAAAACAACCAAAGGATCCTTTTGCTGATGGAGCACACTCGCCATTTTAGTGTTTCATTTTCACATTCGTTAAAGCAATAAAGATAGCAAAACGAGATAAAAATGAGGTTGTGCCTTTTGCAACTAGAGCAATTTGAATGCGAATCCAACCAAAAATATAGCAGATCCTCAAATAATGTGCAAAATGGAGCAACTTAATTACTTATTCCTTTAGTTCTTTTGTTCACTTTGCGGCTAAAAACACAGAGAATAGAGAAAAATGTGAAGACGCAAGTTTGCTACAACAGGAAATTTCAAAATGTGATACAACATGGAAATGACCAATTCAATTTGGAGTTTAATTCAAAAACTAATTATCAAAGGACATTTCTGAAGAACAACAAAAGACTTACTTTTTTAAATTAAGTGATCACAAACCGAAATTTGCACCAAACCCAAATCTGACACATGGATTTGCACCAGCTGTACCACTCAGACTGGATCCAGTTTTCATAAACATTAAATCAATGTCATTGCTTCCCCAGAAAGTAGGAACTGTTTGATTCATCAGTTCTACATTTTTAAGTCCATGTCAATGGTGTTTTATAAATGTTTCAAACTTCTGGGACTCAATCAACAAGTTCTTTATGATGTTTGAATCTATTTAATTTTAACTGTCAGTTTTGGAAGAGGATGTTTTACTTTAATCTAGGTTAGAGATTTAATGGCCTCTTTAGGTTAATTAAGGTGAATTTTACTGGTTTTCGATGTGCAGCGACTGCTGGGTTGAGTCATTTTCAGTGTGGCGTTAAGAGCAACAGATCTGAACAGGGAAGTCAAAAAGACACCGGATGTGTCACAACACAGTGAAGACTTTTCACATTTACAACATCCAACAATAAAATTCAAAAACATCAATCCTACTGTACAAACTGTCCCCACTTTCACAGTTCAAATCCGTTCAAAACAGACACACAACGTCTCACGTTAAACCAGAAAATATTCTCCAGTTTAGGTAATTTTCGGATTATCAACAATATTTCTACCTGAAATAAAAAGAGCAATTTTGTGCAACTTCTTCAATGATTATTACAGCTCTGGAAAAAGTTAAGACCTCTTAAAATGATCAGTTTCTCTGATTTTAATTTTTATATTTATTTGTTTGAGTAAAATGAACATTGTTCTTCTATTCTATGAACTATTGACAACATGTCTCCAAGATTCCAAGCAAAAATGTTGTGTTTATTTGCAGAAAATGAGAAATAGTCAAAATAACAACAACAAAAAAATGCAAGAAAACAAGTTCATATTCATTAAGAAACAACAATACTAATGCTTTAACTCAGGAAGAGTTCAGAAATCAATATTTGGTGAAGGTTTTCAATGGGTTCAGTGTAATGACTTCTTTATTTTTCATAGAACTGTACGCCTTTAGATTATTCAAGAAATCCCAGACGATCATGCCTTGGAATGGAAACAAACCCACGGATGTATTTAAGACAAAATCTCAAGCACACTATTTCTTCGGAAATGGAAAATAGGTAAAGATATCGGGAAAAGAGATGTGAATAGCTTTGGTTCATATTTGGGTTCAATCTGCAATGCCTGAATTCGCCCCATTGATGAGTTACATATCAATATTGTACAGCTCGGGAAGGAAATGGACCAGAACTGATGGACAAGATCTCATTGAGAGAGAAAAATTTTTAATTTGTTTGACCAAAGTGACCATTGGTACATAAGGAGGAAAGCACAGGAAGCCAGAGAACAACACCAATGTTGTGATGTACGGCGGTGGCAGCAAAGGGGTTACATCATGAGGAAAGAATGAGGAAATACTGAAGTTTGGGTTTTCCCAATTAACAGCAACAAAGTCAATGTTATGAGAAAAGACGTGCCAACATTTTCAATGTCTCAACTACTGAGACACCAATAGAGCAATACACAAAATGTTTGACTCAGTTCTACCAAACTCTAACAATAAAGAAACTTTATAATATAAAAGTCTGACATTCAGTGAAGATAAATTTGCTACTCCTAACACAGAATATGTTCAGTTTGATTTAAAGTTGTGAAAAAAGAGAAATTACTGAGTTTTTATATTGGATTTTGTATAAATATCTTGTTTCAGTTGTATATATTAGACATTTATGTATCCTATTAAAGTTGCACCCAATCAGAGGAACATTTTATCGTAAGAAAACAACATAATAAATGCATAACGTCGTCACAGTTGGGTTGGTACAACTGCAAACTTTCATTGGTTGCATGGTTTTCTGTTGCCATCATTGTAAGCAAGATAATATTTTAGGTGTCACATATTCAAACTTTGCTTTCCAGTTATATATTTTGCCACTTAAATGCATTTTCAATGTCTTTTATGTCCAAATCTGCTGAAGATCACAGAAAGTAAGAAGAAAATGTATTATTTTTATCACCTTCACAATACTCAAAAGGAGTTATTATCCTCATCATTTCCATTTATTGAGTTTTCCTATTTCTCTGCTTAATTTCAGATTAAATATTAATAATATTATCTGCATTAAAAAACTTCAGGTGGGAGAGATTGTTAAAATATACAAGACGTAAGCAAAATAATTAATTATAGCAAAATAATTATTCACATTTTATGGAGCTATAAAGTGAATGACAACGATTAACACAGTCTGCCTGAATATTAATAGAAATCTCAATCATTTTAAATCTTCAACGCCTTGGCAGAAAACCAGCAATGACAGCATATCATTACTGACAGAAAAATTTACTATGATGCCATCAATCCTCAACAATATGTGCAATATTTTTAATAAAATCAATCTACAAACTACTTAATCCACTGTCAAATTGGTCCCCGTTGATTCAAAAGAAACAATAAACAGGTCAACTATAGATAAAAACATTTCACAAATCAAACTCATGAAAGTTTTAAACTGCTAATCATCCGGCAGCAGCTAACTGTGCGTCAATGCTAATGTTAGCATGCACATCAATGAGAACAGGAAGGGGAGACTCAGTTATAGGTATGGTTTATTCCTGCTTTAATCAATAAGAAGATCAATGCGATAACTCGGTGTCTTTCGTTATAGATTCTAGCTGATGGAGTGGGTGAGTAAACTGCCATTTTTCTAGTTCCTCTAGTAGCTAGCTTTATAGCAGTGAAATATTGTTGTGTCCAGAAAGAAGAAGAACAAGTGAAGGTTTAATTCCAGGTATGTTATTTACATTGTCATGCTCTTCTGATCAATAAATGGATAATAAACATCCAAATATGTTAATGTCTTACATTATAGTGAAAAAGGCATATAGCAGCTAACTGTGCAGTATTGCTAACACTAGCTTGTGAACAAAAACAACAACATCAAATGTTGCATTTCAGCCGAGTCTTCTCTATTTTTATATACGTAATGAACAGAAAATAAGCAAAATGTCTAACTTTGAGGAAATTATCATTAGATTTTAAAACATATACCTCTCTTCATGTGTCAGTTAGCTTCACTGGTATGCTAACCCTAGCTTGTATGTAAAATTGATATTTAGTGTTATTTATATTCCTGTAATTGCATCATCAGTTATAGAATGATAAACATTTCACAAGTCAATTTTTACTTTTAAGGAGATGCTTCGGATGTGTTTATTATTCTAATTCTAGCTAGCATATGAGGTTTGTTTATAGCCATATGATTATTTTTATGCTCTTCTTACCATTAAATTGATGATAAACATCCCCACAGTTTAAGTCTTATTTTCATTGGAGTGGCTCCTGGACATAGTAAACTATGAAACATATTTCTAACTTCTACTAGCTTTTAGCTTTGCAGCTATGCTAACACTAGCTAGTTTGTAAGTTTTGGTGCAGCCAAATTATAAGAGTGTTATTTTTATACTCTTATAATCAATAACTAACAACAAACATTTTGAGATCTCAAGTCTTACTTTCACTGGAGAGGTGCATAAGTATACCAAACTACACAACACTTTTCTAGCTTCTGGTAGCTGCGAGCTGTACTGCTATGCTAACCCTAGCAAGTATTTGAGGTTTGGTTGTCGCCATGCTGTTTTTTATACTCTTATAATCAATAAATGTAAAACATATGTTGATATCTTTTTTTTTTAAGGCAGTGGTTTATGAATGCACTACTTTTCTAACTTCTAGTAGCTGCCAGCTGTCCTACTATGCTAATGCTAACTGGTACATAAGTAGCAACAATTTCAGGTCCGTGTGTAGCTACAAAATTACCAATATTTCTACTGAAAACATATTCGTGGCACATCTCCCTATGAAAAAAGGCGATACTCTACAACACTGTAAGTTTTTACAGCATCAAGATTCTGTTGAGTTATAATCTACAGAGCTAATAAAAGTCTGTAATGGGACTTTCAAGAATATTCTTAATCCACTAGCCTATTTTGTGTTCCTTCTTAAGTAAATAAAGTAATGGTTTTTGCAATTTCAGCAGTTCAGTACCTATTTCATTAATTCCTAATTAACCATAAAATGGGCACTTTGGGGTTTTTGGCTGATGGGTGGTTGGCAGCCATCACAGTTATACTTGGCACATAAGTACAACTCAAAAACAAGTTTGAGCCTGAGATGCATTGGTCAATGCATTAAAGGAACAATACACTTAAAATGGTTTATTGGTGTTTCTTGGAGATCATTTGGATTTTCAAAATATGCAAACAAAAGGAGAAGTCAGATCTACAATGAGTCTATTTTACGTTGCATCGAGTTATTGAAATCTCTTCCACCTTATCCGCAGCCAGTTACAGTCATGCTCCGTTAACATCAGCGCGCTGCCCGTGGGAAAAAAACGCTGGCGTGGATGAAAACAGCAAAGGCCTTTTACGTGCACACAGGCATTGAGCTGGACCGTGAAACACAGTGACACACAATAGGCTCACGGACAGAGTGGATGTAAACGTGTCAACATCTGCAACTCATCAGAGGGCTTTCCTTTCCTCTAAAAAAAGACGCATACTCTCCCACGCGTGGCTTTCTAATCATGCATGAAAAAAAAGCATCAGTAGTGAACAGGAAATAATCAAATAAATTAATGTGCATGCGTGGAAAAGACGGAACCCTGCGCGCATCTGGAGCCCTGTCCCATCCAGATGCGCAGAGGAGGCAGGAGGCTCGTAAAAACCAGAAGCAACCAGAATAATAATTATTATTATATTATAAAATGTAAAAACGCGCCGCGGCTCACCCATTTATGAGTCGCGGTGTGCTGGCTGCTCTCCTGCAGGACTGTGGGCGATAGTCTCAGGTGTTGGAAGCGGCTTTTACCGGGACCGACAGCCTCCTGTCCGTGTTTGCAGAGATCCGCTACTAAACGGGAGGAGCGTCGCACCGAACCATATTCCTTCCTCTTTTTTTTTTAGTCCAGTGACACGGCAGGAGGAGGAACAACGAGCCGTCAGAAAACAGAAAAAACGCTGATGAGCAAACCCCCTTTCTCTTCCTCACTCGCTCGCTTGTTCTTATTTGTTGCCTTCAATGACGCCTCGTAAATTGCAGCTCCCGTGTGTGAAATGTTCATTTTCATAAATGCGGTGTGAGGCCAGGAGGGAGGCGTGTCGCAGCGCCGTGCGTCATGCGCTCCGAACAGATGGCGGTGACACAAACTGTGTGGAGCAGCAGGAAATCCCAGGAGCAGAGGAACCATGAATTTACTCCAGTACGAGTAAAAAGGTATTTAGTAAAAAAGTGTCATTTAATATTTGAAAGTTTCATCATCAGATGGAACAAAAAGTAAAGTTATGTGGACATCGTCGGAATTTTAAAATAATTCATATAAAGTATTAAAATCAGACACCTTAATATAAAAAAAATGGAGTTTGAAAATGGAATTGAAGTTTTGTGCTCTTCAAAATAAATAAAATAAAGATACTCAAATAAAAGTAAAAAGTGCAGAAGAAATACTCAAAGAAGTTGATCAAGTAATATAACTGAGTAAAAGTAACTTATTATCCAACTCTGCAGAACATTTAAAAGTTAACACCTTAATCATAAATCAAACTATGAAAACATAACTAGAAATACATTTCACAATAAGCCTCTCCTTATATATAGATAATAAATAGTTCATAGATTATAAACACTTAATAAATGCTTAATAACTCTTTATTATGCACTATTTTGGGCAGAGAAGGAGATTATATGGTAAAAAAAAGTTTTTGCAAATGCTTATTGCTTTATTGTTTTTACAAGGTAACCTGAAATGTTTAGTTGAGTCAAGATGAGGTCAACAGATTTGGCCAAAAAACAAAAACAAGATGACAACTTTTTCCTCCTTCTCACCCTTAATTAAATACATTTTAGACTTCTGTTGACAAAGTTAATATAGAACATGTAATGAACAATAAATAATATAAGTAAATGAATAAATAAACCAAACAACGCAGCACAAAGTTAAATGTCTTTTATAATAATAACATTATTATTATCATAATATTATCATAATGTTATAAACTATAGTAGTAATTATAATAATTATCATTACTTATTAATAAAACATCAGTAATCATTAATAAACAATACAAGCTAATTTAATTCCAACTCTTTTTCTACACTGTTTACATTAAAAAAGTTTTTCTATTTCTCTTTTCCTAATTTTCATCATTTACTGAATTAAGTTAAAATTACAATAACAATGGTTTTAGTTTTATAATTCACTCACTTCCAATCCATAATGTAAATTAAGTATTATCTACAATTAGGTGAATGGTACATGATTAAATAATATGAATAAAACAAATTAATTTTGCAAAATGCATTTTGTGTTTACTTGTGGTATTTTTGACTAAAGTTTAAATTGAAAACACTGAAGTGTGAAAAACATAAAATCAGGAAACATTTTTCACACCATTTTATTGGTTTATAACACTGGAAACATTTTATCTGCTCATGTAATTCAGTTTTCTGTAGAGTTTTACCAAACACTCAGCTGTTCTGTTCGTCTTTCAGGATGGAGAATCTGCTGGCGGCAGCAAAACGATCATGATAAATGATACAGGAAAGGACAAAAAGATGAAGATCTATAGTTAATTTTTTTTTATCAGCCGCTCCAAGATGATGAGATAAACTTCAGCCCAGTCAGAAAAGCCATTCATTTGTTCCTGATTAGATGGAACAATCAGGTGATCAAGGTGATTACCTGACCTTGAAGTGAACGATTTGGATAAAATGAGGCTTTAGTTGCAACATTTCAAAAGGGCGTTCATACATTTTTTATTGTTTTCTTCCTGAATGAGTTTTCAATTATTATTTTTTATATTTTGTTGCAATATGTTGCCAGAAAGCAGATGAATATACACAAATACAGAGTTTTTCCTTTTTAAAAGCTTCTAAATTAAAAGGCAACTGTGCAACAGTTAAACAGTGTCAATTTATATTAAATATATATTTATTGTAGAATTAATGACGTCAAAATTCCTTTATAAATTTATTTCTCTCAGAAAAGTAATTTTTTTAAATAAATTTAAAAGGCAAGGAGATCTCAAATATTTCATGGGTTAATATTTATTTATTAATCAAATGAAATTAAACACACATAAAGAATGTGTAAGCTAATTTATATATATAAACATAAAATTTTGCTCCGCCATGATGGCATTATTTAACCATAGAGACGCTCAAGACTTAATATTTTATTTATGTAAATATTGTATATTATATATTTATTTATATAAAAATGTGGAAGAGAGAAAAATGGTATAAACACAGCTGAAAGTGTGCAATAAAAATACAAAAATACTGTCAAAAATTATCACTATTAAATAAATAAATTCGGTTCCATTTTGATCAATAGACAAATGTAACTTTTTTTCATCTTTTTTTTTATTTGCACACTCATAAACACAAATTGATTTCCACAACTTTTATAAAAACTCCTACATGAAATAATAACTTTTTCTTTCTTTATAGATATAATTAGAAAACTGCTCATGCTGCCCTAGAGAAGACGCCGCCCTGGGCATCTGCCCAATTGGCCCATATCTTCTTTGTAATCTGCTATTTGTTCCCATTGGCAAAAAAAAAAAAAATATATATATATATATATATATATATTCTTTTCTACTTCTACTAATGTGAAGCACATATTTGCAACGAGTTGTTCTCTGATATTTTGTTTGAAATAAAAATAAAAACATTCAGTTAGTAGGTTTTTATTGTACAGTAATTTCTATATTAACAGAAATATAAAAAGTTGGAAATCAAAACAGCAAATAATAATAATAACCAAAGCTTGTGAAGGGGGTTAACAGATTTCTTCCCATTCCTTCACACAGATGCTGTGTGTGCTGTTGCTTTAAAAGGTGACAGTTGCTTCTCCACCTGCAGGCGTTTGGCCTCTGGAGAGTCAAGTTTCACACAAAGCGCTGAGGTGACACCATCTGGGACTTTGCTGCTATTACAGTGTTACCTGAGCAGCAGGTCAACCAGAAAACAATTCCTGCAGATACAGGAACATCTGCAGCTTCATAATAACTGGTAATATAAATAATATATTATATCATTTAATGACAGAAAACCTTGTGTGAAGTCAGATGAATGACATTTTACATAATTCAAATGTGTTATTCTGTATCAAGAATAAAGACTGAAGTGCAAATATTGTTTTTCCACCCTGAACTTTTTTATGTTAAAAACAAAAATATCGACATATTTTACATAAACAAGCAAAATTGTGTGGTGAAAAAATTTATAAATGATTTTCATGCAAAAACACCAAATCTAACCAAGTATTTTTGTCTACTTATAGGGCAAATATTTTAGTACAATTTAAATAAAATTAAATTAGATTACAACTTTTAGGAGCTTGTTTTAAGTAAATAACTTCTTAATATTGATGAAAAAGTTTTAGTTTTAGTGGTAAATTATTTCACTTATAATATGGGAAAATGTCTTGTTATCAGTTAAATCATCTGCCAATGTAACTTGTTTTTCGTCGATATTAAGTAATTATTTACTTAAAACAATCTCCTATTCCTGGCTGAAATGTTACTTGTAAGAATTTTTCTTATTTTAAATATACATATTGTACACTAATTATTTTGAGCAACACCACTTGTAAATTTTATGGCATGTCATATAGACTACATAGCTCTTGAAGCTGAGCACAAATGTATTCTGCTACCAGAAGGCTTATTACAGTTAAATTTAGGCCTCTCATTGTTATAGCACTTTAGAGTGAGTAAAATTAGTCGTATTAATTTGTGCATAAAATAAAAAGTTGGTGTAACAAAACATAAATGTGGAGAAAAAACTAAAAGCATCGTTTTTAACTTCTGAATTTAGTTTATTTTGGTTGTTTTGAACTTAAGCGCTCTCATATACACTTCTCACCAGTTGGTGGCGGTATTGCATCAACCGACAGGGGGAAAAAAACGAACGAAGAAGAAGAACTTCCGGGGCGTGAATATTGTGCAGTGAAATAATCGTGTCGTTTGTGTTTAAATGTCCTTCATTCAGACATCTCCAAAGCGACTCTAAGGTGAGCTACGCTATATTACGCTTTTTTATATATTAATTTAATTAATTTATTGCAGCCTCGGATATATTTTAGGCGCATTGCGGTTTACGTAACTCCAATCAAAGTCACAACAATAAATATATGTGATATTAATAATGACTCTTCTAATTTGAATTAGCTTAACACATCCTTCAGCTTTTTACTTTAACGCAAAAACACGGCCTGTTTGTGCTTGTGGAATATAAATAATAATTATATTTTGGTTCCAGGAAATTGACTCACCACTGAAATGAGTCATCTGACTGTTTGTCCTCATTCAGGTTTCAGCTAAAACGATTATATGCTAATAAATGAGCATATTTCCTTGTTTTGTACAATTTGTTTTTTACAAAATAGTCTCAGAAAACTACAACCGAATTCTTAACAACACTTCTCTCTAAAATAATAGATAAAGACAAGCTGCATTGCTCTGATTTCCTCTTTATTTCGTTTTATCTATATAAACCAGATGGCCAACGTTTATTTATTTAAAAAAGAAGAAAAAGCTCTGTGTTTCGTTGTTGTAACTTCGAGTTTGGTGGATTTATTTTAATGATCTCTCTTACTATTTCCTCCTTTTGTTCAGATAAGAAGGAACTGCCTGCTCTGTAATCTTAGGTATGTTAGCTGTTCCACCCAATAAATTTTTAAAGTAAACAGTTAGACTTTCTTAGAAAATTATAGGAATTATTGGTTTTTCAGGTAGAACCAGAAGTGGGCAGAAAATTGTACTCAAGTATTTTTACTCAAGTAAAACTAAAAAGTAGCAATCCAAGAAATTACTCAAGAGTAAAAATAATATTTGGTAAAAAGGTGACTTAAGTAATGAGTGACTGATCAAAATATCACACATTTAATATCCAAAAATCAGCCAGGCCAAAATAAAAAGTTATGTGGCTCTTGATAATTACAAACGTTTTATAAATGAGTGTTTATTTTAACTGACTTGTCATACATTTTATTTTTTGAAAAAATAATTAAATAAAGAAAAGTTTTTAACTTCAGATCCACAAAGGTCTTTGTAAATAAAATAAAAAAACAAACAAAAACCAAATGCACAGTTTTGGCAAACCTTTATGCTAACTTCCCCAAAGCTAACATTATATTTCTCAGTTATTGACAAAATAAATACACTTTGTCTGTATAGTTGAGGCTCACAAAAATACATATGTGATTTAAATTATTTAAACAAATTTGAGATTTTGTTGAAGCTGAAGAGTTTTTGTGCGCAGTTATCTGATATTATTCAGCTGAAATGGTATAATTAGTTACAGAAAAGCGAGTAAAAAGCTCGACTTGACCGTAATCCGTCACATAAGGAACATAGTGTTTGATTCGCAAACAGAACACTGTGTATAAAACAGTTTTTTTTAAACTGTGTATTCTGATCCACCCTGACCTCAGGAGGTTTACACAGAAAACATTCCCCTCCCTATGTGGAAAGAAAAAACCGCATTCCTCACATTCTCAACACTTCCTGGTGTTTTTCTTTCAGTCTTTTTCTCTCCTGCAAATGTTAATATTTTTTACTGTGACTTATAATCTGTAACTATGGCAACAAGGTAGGGTTGGACAATAAATCAATAACATATATCACGATAGACAGTAGATATCTGCTATCAGTAGATAACATGTTGAATATTCTATTGCACAGAATATTCAAATCAAGCAAGATTGGTGGAATCCATGTGACTCACTTGCGCTTTGGTTACCTAGCAACTCGCACATTCTATGGTTACCTAGCAACAACCTGCTGAGTAACCTGCGCAGCATCAGTTTGAAGTTCCGCCTCATATCCACTTTAAAATAAAAAACAACGACGTGAAATTGTGGCTGAAACAGTTAGCCACAGTTTTAGCCAGTCTGGTGAAATATTTCACATATTTAAAACAAGAAAACGAATTGATAATTATTGGTATTGACTGATATTAAACACTGACATAGTGAAAGTTTTTCAGCCATATTGTCCAGCCCTGCTGTTTTTACAACTTCAAGCAGCTGAAGTTGCTTGAAGTTCCTGTTCATAGTATCATCATTAAATTACATTTTTCTTTTGGATAAAAAGTGATTATTTAATAGAATTGAATGTGAGATTATAATCTCGTGACCTCTTTGTATTCCTCTCTGTCAAAACAGCAACAATGGACAAGATACGGTCGCAGTTTCAGAGGATGGTGAGTGTTAAAGAACAAAACCACACTACTAAAACACATTTTACCAAGTATTTCTATCTAGTTTCTAGTGCAAATAAAGAAATATATAAACTAACTTAAAAGTAAATTTTCAGCAAGTTATATAAGCTTGCTTTAAGTCAATCATTCTTGAATGTAGATACGAACAGTAGTTCCACTGGCACATTTTTCCAATTCAAACAGGAAACATTTCTTATTAAAGGTGACAAAAATTTGCCTTCAAACTATTAACTTTTTTTTTTACCTGGAGTTTATTAATTATTGACATAAAACAAGCTTATATATCTTGCTGAATGTTACTTTTACGTTAGTTTTTTTTTTCAAGTATAATAGGATATTTGAATTAGAAATTATGCAAAAAAAACTTGGTAAGCTTTAGTATTTTCTGTCATTTTTAAATAATTTCTCTTTAACTGTAACTGTAGTGAAGGCATAATTTCAACCCAGACAAATTTTGAACAACTCCACCAAGAGACAAATTCGTCGCTATACTTAGCAACTTTTCGCATCACTCTAGCAACACTGTTTCAAAAAAATCAAGACTTTCTGCCCTTGTTGTGCGTCTCCAGATGAACAGTGAGCGGTACAGCAGGTTCACGCTGCAGCCGTCGGAGAACGGCGAGAGGCACTCCGAGGTCAACTTGTCTGACTACGCTGCAGACGGCGACACGGCGGCGGAGGAGCCCGGGTCGCCGAGCTTCAGGCCGGCGCCGCTGCATCACAGCAGGCGGACCGTGGCGTTCATAATCCTGGGAACCCTGATGGTGTTTCTTGGCGGTTCGTTACGGTTTCTCATTTTTTAACGTGATGTTTAATGTTGTAAATAACAGTTTTCTACATTGAAATTTCTCAGTGCATCATTTCTATTGCATAAAATCTGTTATTTAGGTCTTTATTCCCATATTTGATGGTATTTCTCACTGTCTGAGGCGAAAGGATATCATCATATGTGTCTCCTTCAGGGTACCTGGTTGGTTTCATCAGTCATCATAAACCTAAGGTTGAGTCTGACTGCGAACCGAGTTCGACGGATAAAATCAGCGGGATGGATCCAGGAAAACCTTCGACTCCGTCCTGGAAGGACGTCTCTGAACTCCTAACGAGCAAACTCAGCAGCGAAGCTTTCAAAAAGACTCTTAAGTAGGTCGTAGACGCACTCGGCGTCAGATTGAATTATTCTCACTGTAAAGCTGAGAACACAGCTCACCATGTAAACACTGGGAGTCAGACCAGTTGAATCGTTAGGTAAACAGGTGTTGGTGGTTCATTAAAGTCCAAAGGAGCAGATTTAATGTTGACTTTTTAAATCTGATATTTTTTACAGTTGTTCTAAGGCTGAAACAATTAATTGTCAACTAATGTAATAATCAGTTAATCATTAATTAATTAACTGAGGAACTGTACAAAGCATTTGTACATTTTGCATATAAGGTCATTTGTCTGTAAATATGTTTTACCCCAAACTCCTCAAACAGCATAGCTTTAGCTAAAAGGCTACGTTAGTGTTTATTTTCTTATTTAAAAAAGGAATTTAATTAATTACATTTTTTAATGTACTTCTAATAAAGTATAAAAAGATCGTTACCAGTTTATTTACATTGGCCTGCAGAAGTACAGTTTTACTTTCCCCTAAAAGAAGAATCATATTTACAACTTTGTTGGAAACTTTTTTAAAAAGACAAAACATAAATAGAAAATTGTATCTAGATTTCAACTTTGTATTTGTGAAAGTTTTATGCCGCGTGAAGGGCTAAAGGTTGGAGAATGCACAAAGTAAATGCTTTTTTCCAAGCGGGAAAAATAAATAAATCAAATGCCTCCCTTTTGCTCTGCAGGGATTTTGATGTGAAGAGCCGCTTGGCAGGAAGTGAAGAAGATATGAGTCTGGCGAACAGGATCTTCGACACCTTCAAGACGTTGGGGATGACGCCGTGGACAGACATCCATTACGTTCAGCTGCAGACGTCCGACAAGTGGGTGACATTACGATTTCTCAGGTTTACAAAACGAATCAATTCTCACCGATATCGACTGATATGAAACGCTTAGATCGTGGTTTTAATAAGTTGCTGCAATGTAGTTGTGTTTTTTATTTTTATTTTATTTTAAAAGTGAACACCCCACTGTTCATCTTCTGCTTTTACAGCCAGAACCTCAACACTATTTACTTTGGTTCAGACGTCATCAAGCCTGCGGGATATTTGGCCTACAGCAAACCGGGCAAAGTTGAGGTGAGTTATGAGGACGTGACCTTTAACTTCTCAACTTCAGGACCATTCTGAAGGATTCTCGGCCTTCTGACGCCTTAGACCGTATTACAGGTTTAAACATGTTAAATTGATTTAGACTTGGCATTAATCTCAACCAGACCATTAGCTTATTGACACTTAAACTGTTACAGAACAGCTCTGGGTATTATTAGACTGTTTAGGCTTCTTTTCCAGTAAACCTCACCTGCACTAAATCCTTACAGTCAGTCTTGTTTATTTCAGTGATTCACTTCTGCATTGAATCACCAAAGATCTTCTCTTTTGGGTTAAATTATGGGTTTGTTTATATTTAAAATGTGGGCAATATTTTTGCTTCATTTTCTGTGAAACCCAATTAAAATCTATTTTATTTTAGAATTAAATAGTAACGATAACATAGGACAACATTAATTTTCTCCTGACGGCTGCAGGGCCGGCTGGTGTACGGGAACTACGGCCGTCAGAAGGATCTGGACTTCGTTCAGGGGAAAGTTGACCTAAAAGGCGCCGTCCTGCTGCTGCGAGCCGGAAAAATCACTTTTGCACAACAGGTATGTGTTGATCAGTCTTTCTCAAACTGCGGTGGTCCGCGGGCGCCCCCTAGCGTTCCACGAGGTACTGCACGTAAACAACCGTTTATCTGTTACGTTAACTCAAAGTGCGACGGTACAAATAGCTTACCAGAGGATTGTGTTAAAAATAATAATGGACAACTGGCTTAAGTCAATTTATACTGCAGCAGATACGGAAAACCACAAATGCAAAAATTCAACCATGTAAAATTCTACTGTCAATCTCTGTATGTTAAATAAATTAATAAAGAAAAAAAGATTTTTTCATTTATAGTTTGAGTCATAAAGAACTGGTCTGATCGTTTCCATAGCAACGATCAGAAGCAAGACCTTGCACCAGAACTCCAGTGTCATTCATGACATCTATGATGACCTCAGGAGGTCATCATAGATGTCTGTGAGGTCATCATAGAAGGCCTATAAAACCTAAATGTGTGTGACTAAGTTCATGGTCAGTCAGGATCGAAACAGTTTGATACACAGCTTTGTCGGACAAAGATTTTCAGTGTTTCAGAAATGTATCCCTTCATTTTTCCTATTGGATTTGGTCTCGGATACCTGGTCACAACGGGTATGCAGAGACTTTGTGATCATTTCCTCCCTGGAAATGACTCGGACGAGAGTGCCACTCAAGATCAGAGCACTGTGGGAAATATTGAGAACAGACGTTCAGCGGTTCCCACAGAGCAAACTGTCCCGGCTGGGTCAGTTTGCTCTGTGGGCCAGAAAGTTGACCGTGAAGTCTGTACTTCGACTAAAACATCATCTGTTGTCGATGAGAGTTCAGTTGGCACATTTTCCAGTGCCTCTGACGTGGAAAGTTCCCCGGACGGGGAACTTATTTCAGAGGGTCAAAGGCATGACAATGAAAACAGAGTTCTTGATCTGTCAAATCGTAGGGTTTCCGTCAACCCTAAACTGAACTGCACCCCGGACAGAGAAGCAGGTTTAATGAACAGGAAGAGCACTGAAACCCCAGACAATGGTGGGGTTTTCTTGATCCCCAAAGACAAAACTATCCCGGCCGGGATAGTTGCCTCTCAGGATTGGAGAAAAGTCTTTGCGAGAACAGTACATTATTGTCCTGTTCCTCAGATGCAAACCAACCCGGACGGGACGGTTATAATTGAGGAACAAAGGATAATGGGACAGACGGAGACAGGCATCTGCAGATTTGCAAACTGGTTCAATAACAGCTGGATGAGTGCTGGTTTTCAGAGCATTCTTAATCTAAGTGTCACCAGACGGTGTCTGGCGCAGAAGAAACTGTTTGAAGAGGCTTCAAATATCCCGAACTGCGCCGCTCTGATTCACTCCGCCGTCCACCAGCCAGGACGACACTTTTCCCCAGCGGACATCTACCCTGTATTAACGGAGCTAAGGGAGAGAGAACCATCATCGGAGACAGGAAAACAGTTTGAGATCTTGTGTTTAGTGGAATTGGTGCTCGTCTGGCTGGACTCATACGGCGGCAACACTGATGAGGAAATGTACTTTGAAAGCACCTGCACTATGTGTGAGACGTCCTTCTTAGAGCTGCTGACGAATGGCCCCGTTGTTGAGCTTCCATCCACAAAATCATTCAAGGACACTGCTTCACTTTTTAGATACTGGGTAAGTTTGTTTGGCCAGCCTTGTTGTTCCATCTGCAGCTCAGACTTAACTCAGAAAAAGTGCCTGAGCAATAATAATGTGATAGTCCTGTTTCTGCCACACTGGGTCGAAAGAAGACACCCAGTAGTTCCCAAACTGTTCATGGAGGTTCCAGGAGAAAGCGGAGCCGAGTTATACCGTCTGTCGTCCGTCATTTGTGGTGACAATAACTCGGCTCACTTCTTCAGCTATTTGATTCGAGGACAACGGATTGTAAAGGTGGTAGATGAGAACGTCCTCTCTACAGATAAATCCTGCATAGAGGACATGTGTCAAAGAGGATTTATTTACCTTTATGAAAAGCAAACAGAAGCAGAGGAACCCGACACACCGATTTCTCCTTCCCCTCCTCTCCAAAATGATAAAGACGGTTTTGGAGAGCAGACAGAACCTCTAGATTTAGTCAAAGAAAATGGCACAGAAAACAAAGCAAGCGGCCATTGAGAGAGAGTCAGATAGAAAATTTGACTCCTGAAATGCACAGCAAAATAGAAGAAACTTTCTGGGAGAATATAATGCCAAAGTTGTTGTTTTTCTTTTTTTTGTTATGCATGTTATTTCCTTGTGTTGTTTCTTACTGGGCTGGTAATTTCACATATTTCTGTCTTGGCTTTTTTTTATTGTGTTTCCGTGTTTTTTTATTGGAATTTTAAATGACGTCTGAAGTTTCTCTTCAGGCGGTCCGATTTTCTCCCACTGTCTAAAAACATGTCTGTCTTATTGGTCTCTCTAAATTCTGCTGAGATGTGAACAAAAAATACATTCAACAAATGAAACATCACGGCATTTTCTCCATGGCTTCTCTCCGGCTTCCTCCCATAGTCCTAAAAGATAGCCTGTGCGAATAAAAAGTATTTTGTAATTCAATTTTATAAGTAGTTTGCAGGTTTCTCTCCGGGTGCTCCGGCTTCCTGCCACAGTCTAAAAAGATTTAGTGCGCTTTATAGTGGATGTGATAGATGTGTATATATATCTATATATATATCTATATATATCTATATATATAGATATATATATAGATATATATAGATATAGATATATATAGATATAGATATATATGTATGTCTGTCTATCTGTCTATATATAAATAATATATATAATAATGTATATATACATTATTATATATATATTAGACATATACACATATATGTATATATATATATATATATATATATATATATATATATATAATTTTTATTTATAAAAAATTCCCCTTCTCACCCACCGCGGGTGGTTCTTATCCTCTGAGCTCGGGTCCTCTACCAGAGGCCTGGGAGCTTGAGGGTCCTGCGCAGTATCTTGGCTGTGCCAAGGACTGCACATTTCTGGACTGAGATGTCTGATGTTGTTCCTGGGATCTGTTGTAGCCACTGCTCCAGTTTGGGGGTGACTGCCCCGAGGGCCCCGATGACCACAGGCACCACTGTGGTCTTCACCTTCCAGGCCCTCTCCAGTTCCTCCCTGAGGCCCTGGTATTTCTCCAGTTTCTCGTGCTCCTTTTTCCTGATGTTGCAATCGCTTGGTATTGCTACATCTACCACAACAGCTTTCCTCTGTTGTTTATCCACTATGACAATGTCTGGTTGGTTCGCCATTACCATTCTGTCTGTCTGGATCTGGAAGTCCCACAGGATCTTAGCTCTGGCATTCTCCACCACCTTTGGGGGTGTTTCCCACTTTGATCTCGGGGTTTCCAGTCCATATTCTGCACAGATGTTTCTGTACACTATGCCTGCCAATGGTTATGTCGTTCCATGTATGCTTTCCCTGCCAGTATCTTGCACCCTGCTGTTATGTGCTGGACTGTCTCAGGGGCCTCCTTACACAACCTACACCTTGGGTCTTGTCTGGTGTGGTAGATCTGGGCCTCTATTGCTCTGGTGTTTAGGGCCTGTTCCTGGGCGGCCATGATGAGGGCCTCTGTGCTGTCCTTGAGCCCAGCTTTTTTCCAGCCATTGGTAGGATTTACTGATATCAGCCACTTCGGTTATTTGCTGGTGGTACATCCCATGTAGGGGCTTGTCCTCCCATGATGGTATCTCTGGCACTTCAACCTCCGTTCCCTGTTGTCTGAGACATTCACTGAGCACATTGTCTGTTGAGGCTTTGTCTCTGATGTATTTATGGATCTTAGTTGTTTCGTCCTGGACAGTGGTTCTCACACTCATTAGTCCTCTGCCTCCTTCCTTGCGGCTCGTGTACAGTCTCAGGGTGCTGGATTTGGGATGGAACCCTCCATGCATTGTTAGTAGCTTTCTAGTCTTAATATCTGTGGCTTTTATCTCCTCCTTTGGCCAGCTAATTATTCCAGCAGGGTATCTGATTACTGGCAGGGCATAGCTGTTTATCGCACGGATTTTGTTCTTGCCATTGAGCTGGCTTCTCAGGACTTGCCTTATTCGTTGGAGGTATTTAGCTGTTACTCCTTTCCTTGTGGTCTCATCGAGGTTGCCATTTGCTTGTGGTATACCTAGGTACTTGTAACTGTCCTCTATGTCTGCTATTGTTCCTTCTAGGAGTGAGACCCCTTCTGTGCGGATCACCTTCCCCCTCTTTGTAATCAGCCGACCACACTTCTCTAGTCCGAATGACATCCCAATGTCCGTGCTGTAGATCCTGGTGGTGTGGATCAGTGAGTCGATGTCTCGCTCACTCTTGGCGTACAGCTTGATGTCATCCATGTAGAGAAGGTGACTGATGTTGGCCCCATTTTTGAGTCGGTATCCGTAGCCAGTCTTGTTGATAATTTGGCTGAGGGGGTTCAGGCCTATGCAGAACAGTAGCGGGGACAGAGCATCTCCTTGGTATATGCCACATTTGATGGACACTTGTGCAAGTGGTTTGCAGTTGGCTTCAAGGGTGGTTTTCCACAGCCTCATTGAGTTTGCAATGAAGGCTCTCAGAGTCCTGTTGATGTTATACATCTCTAAGCATTCAATGATCCAAGTATGCGGCATTGAGTCATAGGCTTTCTTGTAATCAATCCAAGCCATGCACAGGTTGGTGTGTCGGGTTTTTGCAGTCTCGGGCAACTGTGCGGTCTACGAGGAGTTGGTGTTTGGCTCCTCTGCTATTTACACCGATACCTTTCTGTGCCATGCTCATGTGCTTATCCATGTGTTTGCTTATCTTGGCCGCTATGATGCCTGACATGAGCTTCCAGGTTGTGGAGAGGCAGGTTATTGGTCGGTAGTTGGGTGGGACTGGACCCTTTGATGGATCCTTCTGGATTAGGATTGTCCGCCCTTCAGTTAACCATTCAGGGTGAGTCCCACTTTGTAGCAGCTGGTTCATTTGGCCTGCCAGTCGCTCATGGAGGGCAGTGAGTTTCTTTAGCCAGTAGGCATGGATCATGTCAGGCCCTGGTGCTGTCCAGTTTTTCATACCTGAGACTCTTTCTTGGACATCTGTCACAGTGATGGTTACCGGGGCTTGCTCAGGGAGGTTGCTATGGTCCTCTCGTAGAGAGATCAACCACTGTGCATTGCTGTTGTGGGACGCCTCCCTTTCCCATATGCCTTTCCAGTATTGTTCAGTCTCCAGCCTTGGTGGGTCTGCTCTGTTGTTATTACCCTGCCATTGAGAGTACACCTTAGCTGGTTGAGTGGAGAAGAGCCGGTTAATCCTTCTGGATTCATTCTCCCTTGTGTATCTCTTTAGGCGGCTGGCCAAGGCTTGGAGCCTCTGTTTGGCAGTTTGTAGTGCTTCAGGTATGGGCATCTGCCTGTACTTTCTGGGTACTTGTCTTTTCATTGTACCCTTGTGGAGCTCTGATAGTTGGCTCACTTCCCTCCTTGTTAACTTGATTTTAGCCTCTAACCGTCTTTTCCATGGTGGGTATTGGGTCTCATGGTTGCTCTTATAGCCAAGTATCTCAAGGATCACTGATGCTGAGTTGTAGATCAGCTCATTGGTTTCTGTTATGGTATTGGTAGGGATCGTTCTCAATGCTGCATTCACATTCTCAATGAGACTTTCTGATGGTACTTCACTCAGCCGTTGTAATTGGCGCCAGGGGAGGCCTGGTTGTCATTCGGGTCATGATTCTCTCTCTCAGGTCAGCAGCTGTCTCGTTCAGCTCTGATTCGCTCACTGGGGCCGTGTATCCCCTCACTGGGTGGGGACTTGTAGTTAAGTCCCCACAGTTCTGACTTTATCCAGGTTCCTCCCTTTTGCCGTAGCATTTGTGTTGTATCTCGTCAATCTCAAGTTGTGATAGCAGTTGCCGTTTGCGGATGTTGGAACACTGAGCTACTAGTTGTTTAGCACTTAGTGTTGACTGGGGATGTCGAAGTAACCATTCCTTCCCCAGTCTTTGCATGTAACCTCTCTGACTAGGGTTACTTGAGTAGTAGCATTCCAACAGATCCACATTTTCATCTCTCGCCCATTTCCGTCTTGTTCCAGTAGCCCATTTGTCATCAAGGTGCTCTGGTTCCCCAACACCTGACGCAGACCTTGTTTGGCCGGGCGACGTCTGAGCCGGCATGTTATGCAACTTAGTATCTCTCATGGTATGAGGTAGGCAGTAGCTTGAAGGGTCTTGCCTAAGGACCCAGACTGGATTCGAACCCCGCCCTCTCGGGTGATATACTGATGCCTTATCTATTGAGCTATCCAGTCATATATGGGAACCAGAGCACTACTACTGAAACAAGACGGAAATGGGCGAGAGATGAAAATGTGGATCTGTTGGAATGCTACTACTCAAGTAACCCTAGTCAGAGAGGTTACATGCAAAGACTGGGGAAGGAATGGTTACTTCGACATCCCCAGTCAACACTAAGTGCTAAACAACTAGTAGCTCAGTGTTCCAACATCCGCAAACGGCAACTGCTATCACAACTTGAGATTGACGAGATACAACACAAATGCTACGGCAAAAGGGAGGAACCCGGATGTCAGAACTGTGGGGACTTAACTACAAGTTCCCACCCAGTGAGGGGATACACAGCCCCAGTGAGCGAATCAGAGCTGAACGAGACATCTGCTGACCTGAGAGAGAGAATCATGACCCGAATGACAACCAGGCCTCCCCGGCGCCAATTACAACGGCTGAGTGAAGTACCATCAGAAAGTCTCATTGAGAATGTGAATGGCTATAAGAGCAACCATGGAAAAGACGGTTAGAGGCTAAAATCAAGGTAACCAGGAGGGAAGTGAGCCGACTATCAGAGCTCCACAAGGGCACAATGAAAAGAAATCCGACACACATTGATTACAAGAAAGCCTATGACTCAATGCCGCATACTTGGATCATTGAATGCTTAGAGATGTATAACATCAAGAGGACCCGAGCTCAGAGGATAAGAACCACCCGCGGTGGGTGAGAAGGGAATTTTTTTTTTTTTACACATATATGGGATGCTGGTGGTACATCCCATGTAGGGGCTTGTCCTCCCATGATGGTATCTCTGGCACCTCAACCTCTGTTCCCTGTTGTCTGAGACATTCACTGAGCACATTGTCTGTTGAGGCTTTGTCCCTGATGTATTTATGGATCTTACTTGTTTCGTCCTGGACAGTGGTTCTCACACTCACTAGTCCTCTGCCTCCTTCTTTGCGGCTCGTGTACAGTCTCAGGTTGCTGGATTTGGGATGGAACCCTCCATGCATTGTTAGTAGCTTTCTAGTCTTAATATCTGTGGCTTTTATCTCCTCCTTTGGGCAACTAATATTCCTGCAGGGTATCTGATTACTGGCAAGGCATAGCTGTTTATGTATATATGTATATATATCACACAGAAGCAAGACCTTGCACCAGAACTCCAGAAAAGTTTCCCTCCAGAAAGTTATGTGACAAATTTAAACACTGCTGTTGCTTTTCTTAGGGTCTCATCTTTCTTTCAGTGAACTACATTGTAAAATTGGAGGTACTGTATGTGTGTCGAAGGGCTTCAAGTGATTTGTTGCCAAATGGTAACATTATACCATAATCCGTGAATGTCTGGAGAAACAACTTATTGACAAATGGAAATACATTTTAATGAATTAATAAACACATTTTGACAAACTCCACATCTATAATATTGTTAAAATAAAACCCTGTCGCATTGTTCAAACTAAGATTAGACAAATAATTAAAGTGTAGAAACGTTCCTTACAAAATATTGTAAATATATTTTGTATATGTGAATATATTATATATAAATATTTAATGTTTGTTATAAAATATAGGCTGCAGGAGAGATTAACTTGCTACAAACAGTTTCAACTCAAACAGTGAGTTGAAAATATGATCACTGCAGTTTTTGTCCAGTTAGAAATAATAACTAGAACAAGTCCAATAAGTAACAGTTTGAGGTTGACCATTACTTGCTTGAGATTCACTATTGTTGACTTTTTCTACGAGCAAGAGAAAATGTTGAAAAGAATGTTGTTTGACCAGGAAGTGAATCTGTTTTGGTGTTTCAGGTGGACAACGCCGCCAAGATGGGAGCCTCTGCTGTTCTGATCTACCTTGATACTGAAGATTACAAGCTTGTTTCAGACACTGAACTCTACGGACACGTCAGTTCAAAACAGATTCTTTGCACATTATTGTTTACATTCGGAAATTTTAGGCACAACGCTGGAGGGCAAAAAGGCGATTCTTTTACATGCCGCCCGGTAGCCGCAGTAGAACAATCCTGTCAACAAAATGAAACCTAGAGATTCAGGGATTATTAATTTAGTGCAATGCGCCACAGCAAAGGGAAAAATAACGCAGAAAAACCGTTAAGATGATCTTGAAATCAGTGTCGGCTACGTGACTCGTTGCCATAGCAACTGACTGATAACAAAGCTACTAATGTATCAGGATTCAGCACTAAAAAAAACACCCAAGCATTTCTCACACAAAGAACAGAACATTCAGTCCGTTACAGTGTTATGTTTTTAGTAGAGGTGTGCTGATCCTAGTTTTTAGGCTTTTGTTTATTTGCCATTATTAATAAGTGATCACTGTAGTAGATTAGCTACAACTGCTGTTAGCTAATCTAACAGCGGTAATTGATTAGCTCATTTAAACACCTGCTCTCCTGATGATCTGTCAGAGAGTTGGTGTGTGCGGCGCCTTTTTTATATTGTAACTGAACCGAAACACACAGAATTCCACATCACCTCTACATGTCATGGTTATCAAAGTCAAGCTAGCACAACTGAACTACTTTCCTCTCCCTCGCGATTTTTTTCTGAGTTAAAACCTTTTTCTGACTTCATCTATTTGTTGTAGTGTTGACTATTAGTAGCAAAGCACTGCATCCCTTTTGCTTTTATATACATCACCGATACATTTAAGATAACTCAACAGCTAAAACGAATGGTAGTCATCGTCGGCGAACAGCTTTTTGCCTTCCACCGAGTACCTATATCGGATTTTGATCCAGCAGGAAACCAAAAAAAAAAAAGGTTTCCTATTCATTCATCTTTTGATTCCAGGTCCATCTTGGTTCTGGTGATCCCTACACCCCTGGATTCCCCTCCTTCAACCATACCCTGTTTGCCCCAACGGAGTCAGCTGGCCTCCCAAAAATCCCAGCCCAGACCATCACTGCCAGCTCAGCTACTACTCTTCTAATGTTAGCAACTTAACGACACTGCATGACAGATGTAGCTGAACCTTTTTGTTACAGGGTGGAGGTTGTACGGCACGACTTAAGTTATTCTTAAAAACAATAATTGGGTGCTCAAGTTTGAATTTCATTGTGGATTTAGAAAAGAGATGCAAGTTATAAATGAATGAGTGAATCTACATATGACGAATTAAAGCCATTGTAGATTGACAGGAGGAAGAAATGTACAATTTTGAGAATAATCTCAGAATTTATTTTTTTTAAATGTACAAATTTCTGTAATTTTCCAAATCAACTTTGGAAAATTTTGAGCTTCAAAAGTCAGAAATTTTAGACTTTTCAAGCTCAGAAAATGTCCATGTTTTTTCTAGAAATATTTTAGATTAACCTCAAAATGTCTTAATTTTTAGCACATTTTCAACTTTTCAAACTCAAATTCTTGTTTTTTGTTATAAATTTTTGAGATTAATCTAAAAATTTCTAATTTCTTTAGCAGCAAAGAAAAACATAAAGGTCTACATTTTTCATAGGATTAAAAAAAGTCATTAAATTTTAACATTGCTTAAGAATGACCAGCGGTGCCCTCTACTGGATGGCGGCCAAACTACAACATTAAAAGAAGGTCTAAGCAGACGTTAGATTTTATTCTAATAAACCATTAATCGACAATTAACTGTAAGTTGATTAATTGTTTGCATCTGTGATTCAGACCTAATGTATAGATAAAGGCCTTTCAAGTACTTTTCCAGAAGTTTCACAAAGCAGGTGGAGGAGTTGGAGGATGTATTGATATATTTTAGTTTATTTGCATAATTATGAGTGTCCAAAATGGAAAATCCACAATAAATACAAAATTATGCACCCAGTTTTGTCAGTTTTAGCATAATCATGGTACTGAAAAAGAGCAGTTCCAATAAATCATTAAAACCTCTTAATTTGAAAAAATAGAATTAACTTTTCTGTTCGTCCTTCTCAGGAAAATTGGTGGCCCTGAAGTAGATGCAAACAGTGACTTCAAAGGTGAGCTAAAGTCTGTGGTTTACAAGCTGGGTGGCAGCCAGAACGTCACTGTGGAGGTGAACAACGTGCTGGTCAATAAGGAGATCCACAATGTGTTCGGAGTGATCAAAGGATTTACTGATCCTGGTAGGTTTTTTTCTGTTGTTTTGTGAGTTTTATTATATGGAACGGTTCTGAGCTGAGTTTTAATTTGAATATTCAGATCGTTACGTTGTGCTGGGAGCTCAGAGGGATGCCTGGGGCAGAGGTTACGTCAAGGCCACTGTTGGCACCTCGGTGCTGATCGAACTGGCCAAGGCCTTCCAAGAGATGGTTAAAAAAGGTAAGAAGTTTAATTGTAAATATCATGTTTTTCTTACTCATTTTACATTTACTATGTTTTACTTTTATTTCTGAATGTAAGAACCAGGAAAAACAAATGATAGGCAGCAGCTACTCTACAAAATCTTACCAAGTATTTTGGTCTAGTTCCTAGTGCCAATATGTTAATACAAGACAGAACTAACTTAAAAATAACATTTCAGCAAGATGCAGGAACTTATTTTTAGTCAGTAATTTATTCAGATTATTTTACTTATAACAAGGTAAAAATATTTTGCTGTAAGTGAATTTATCTGCCAATGGAACCAGTACTTTTTCATCATTATTAAGGAATTATTGAGTTATTTCTTGCTGAAAAATTGCTTGTAATTTAGTTTTGACTTATTTCAAGTGTATTCACAAATTTGCATTGGAAACTGGAACAAAATTACTTGATAAGACATTGTTTTTTGCAGTGAAATTGGTGAAGATGTCACCCCAAACTTAAACCATCTTGGATATCTATCCAGCCGGCAATCTGCGCAGGGATTTATAAGTTCAGTTTGATGTTTGCCATGTTGCCGTGAATGGCCACTTGCTAGTTAAGAAGTTTGCTAACTCTAAAGGAATTAAATTCCCTTCGATATTCTATATGTTTATGTCTTGTTCTTTACTATCCATGTTTTATTCTGCTCCTGTAAATTTGAAATAAAGTTTCTGGATGGGAAAGAAAGAAAAAACATGAGGAGAAGAAACAGAAGCTTAAACAGTCTTCACCTGCTTCAGAATAAGAGCATGAATTATAAATTATAAACTGCTTTAAGGATTCTTAAGTCAGTAACCAAAACTTCAGCACAACAAAAATGCTAATTAAATTAGCGGTTTAGAATTTATCCTGAAAAATTTATTCAAGGGAAGCTAATGGATTTTAAAATTAGCCAAAATGCTAAAGAGCAAAATATAATTGATCTATTTTAAAAAATATATATTTTATACAAACCAAATAATAACTTAAGAATCTGAATTTGGTGTTGGAAACTCTTGTCCTCAATCCACAACGTGAAGAGTTTTAGATTTCAAAAAGAACAAAATATTATGTTTAAAATCTGGAAAATTATAACATTTTTATCTAAAAATATGGAGGAGCCTTATTCTTCCTTCATCATAAACGCTTTATATGCTTTTATATAAAGAAAAACTGAATGTTGAGATTGAAAAGTTTGAGCTTTTTTGCTGGTTTAAAACTTTAAAAATGTTCCTTGTTTTAGATGGCTTCAGACCAAGAAGAAGCATAATATTTGCAAGCTGGAGCGCTGGAGAGTTTGGAAACATTGGCGCCACCGAGTGGCTGGAGGTAAAACTAAATGTTTAAACTGAACTTTCTGCTTGGGGAGAAAAATGCTTAAATAAGTTGTTTTGTTGTTTTTAGGGTTACATGTCCTCTCTTGACCGAAGTGTCTTCACATACATCAACCTGGATGGAGTAGTCATGGGTACGCACTGTAAAAACCAAAACACGTTGGAAAAAGTGGCTAAAACTGATTAAGTTTATTTCTAACAGGTCAAGAAAGATTCATCGCCTCTGCAAGTCCACTGCTGTACAGCCTTATCGAGAGCACGATGAAGGAGGTAAAACACAACTTTATTATGAACCGCAAGCTAACTCTTAACTGCTGGGCAATAAATTATTGAGATAAATGACAATATTGACATTTTAAGACCATTTTTCAGCTAATAATAAAAACGGCATATTAGTACACCCTCCCAAAGATAAAAAAAAAACCTTCAATTTCTAAAGAATAGCTTGTAATGTAACTGGTAAACATTTTAAATCGCAAAGTTAAATCAACAAACAACCAAAACAACAATAAAAATAGATCATAAAGTATTTATTAAAATTGAAAACACACAAAAGTGCCAGTTAGGATTTTTTAACTCAAATGTTTGCAGTATTTTTCAAAATGGCGGCTTTATAATAGTATTATAGGGAAGTATCTTTTTAACCGTTATTGTCCAAATGTAAATAATCAACCTTCTGAATAATTTTGTGAATATTTGATTTATTGTGACATTTGTCTGTTTCTTGCAGGTGAACATGCCTAGAAAATCTGTCTCAATTTACCAGGCGATGGGAGGAAATAACTGGGAGTCCAGAGTGTAAGCAGGAGATCCCCTTGAAATGTTTTTATTTTTTCAAATCAAGTGAGATTTTGTTATTCATTTATTTTATTTACCATTCACATAAAACAACCATTACAGACAGACGTATTTATCAATAAAAACTGAGGTACAAAACAACCAAAATAACAATAATTAAAATGGATACATTTGAATTAATCCATTTTAAAGTAATCTACTAGTTTTACGCTGTACATATTTGGGATTACACTGCAAAAACACAAAATATTACCAAGTATTTTTGTCTTTTTTCTAGTGAAAATATCTTATTACTCTTTAAATAAGACAAAACTAACTTACAAGTAACTTTTCAGCAATATATGGAAGCTTGATTTAAGTTAATAATTCCTGAATATCGATGAGAAAAGTACTAGCTCTATTGGCAGATTATTTAATTTATAACATGAGAAAAATGTTTAAGACCAAAATAATCTGCCAGTGGAAGTAGAACTTTTTCCATTAATATTAAGGAATTATTTACATATAAGCTCCTATTTCTTGCTGAAAAGTTTCTTGTAAGTTAATTTTTTCTTATTTCAAGTGTACTAAGATATTTGTAAATGAATCTAGACAAAAATACTTACGACTTTGTGCTTTTGTAGTGTAATAATCCCACAATTTAACACAACGATCAGTCTTAAATTGAGTTTTTTAAGCCAAATGCAACGGTATCGTAGGAAAAAATGTATTTTTTAAAAAGTATTCGTCCTGCTTGCAGACTGAGGACGATGTCGATGGAAGATCCAGCTTATTCTTTCCTGGCTTTTGCTGGAATTCCCTCCATGTGTTTCCACTTCGTCCAATCAAATGTAAGTTTAACTCTTAAAACGTCAATATTTTTTTATTTTGAAAGGTTTCAGTTAACAGTTTGGGCTGAAACTATTAGCTCAAACTATCGTGATACATTTGATGAAAGAACTACATCCTCAAAGCATTATTAAAGCAAAAACTGTAAAAAAGCATGCATTTTGCAATTAAGATAAAAAACTTTCTTTGTAAATATATTCTACCCAGTTTTTGAAATCCTTAAAAATGATGCTGTTATTGGATTTTAGGCAATAAAATGAAATTTTTTCATTCATAAAATGACTTAATTTTTCTTTATTTTTTTTGTGTATTTTTAATATTAAATAGGCATAAGTGGTTAAATTAAAAATCTGCAAAATGCGTCCATTTTTGTATAGGATTAATCTATTAATTACCAAAATAATAATTTACTCAATGAATCTGAAGTTGCAGCTCAATTAATGGCTTTGTTGTGGTTCTGTTTAAAGTCCGAGTCGTACCCTTACTACGGCACCGGCCTGGACAACATGGACCACCTGAACTACCGAACGGGCCAACGCACAAGCAACGTCATGGCCACGGCGGCGCAGTTCGCCGGCCTGATGACGCTGCGTCTGGTCCATGACCACCTGCTGGGTCTGGATGTGAGCAGATACTACGGCCCCATCACCAAAGCTGTGGCCCAGGTCTACAAACGGGTCAACCAGCTCACTCAGGTTTGGACCTTTTCCACCTGATTCACATTTAGGATTCATTTTATCTAATTAAATGGAAGAGTCAAGATTATGGCTGGGTGATGAACTGATTTTATTGATTAATTGAATATTTGGTTTTTAACGACTTCATGTTTGGGAAAATCTGCGTCCTCAGCGGCGGCCATCTTGTTTCACAAGCGTTTGTTACAGCTTCTATGTCTTTGATCTTTGACTTCAGGAAAACTTTACAACAGGCTAAGATTTTTTTTATTTTTATGAGAATAAAATAACAATATTATCATATTACACAGGTGTCAAACTCGAGGTCCACGGGTCAAATCCAACCTAACAGAACTATTTATGTGGTCCACTGTAATATAAATAGTCTCATAAATTGAACTTTAAGATTTGTTTGTAAGATGTGTTTAAATATAATTTTATCAGTCAAATCAAATCCGTTTTCATTAGTATGGATGCCCTGCAGTGTGACGTAGGGCAAAAACCTGCTTGCTAACGATGGCTAGCATTGGTTTTAGCTGTTAAGTTGCCAAATAACCCGCTAAATCTTAAATGATATATAAAAGAAAAAAGGACACAGTGGTTCACTACACAATGACAACTAGGCAACAAGGTCAGTATTTCGGTTATGTTAGCTTGACTTTAGCATCCGTAACATGTGGATGTGATGTGTAATTCAGTGTTTTTCAGTTCATTTACACAAAAAAACATACCATCCCTGACAGATCATCAGTAGAGCAGGGGTTTAGATTAGCTAATCGACCGCTGCAGTGTTAGCTTAGCTAACAGCAACAGTAGCTCATCTATCACTTATCAGAAAATAAACATCAAGCCTAAAAACATAAAACTGTGACAAACTAAATGTTCTGTTCTTTGTGTGGGAAGTGTTTGAGTATTTTTTGCATTAAATACTAAAAAAATACTAAAAAATTTAGTAATTAAAAATTACTAAAATACTAAAAAAACCAAATTATTGTTGCTATGACAACGAGTCTAATAAAGAGCAAAAAAAAAATGTTTTTTAGTGATTCATCAAGGTTTTTTCTGTGTTATTTTTCCCTTTGCTGTGAAAAACTGCACTGAAATAGTCATACCTACATCTTCAGGTTTTGTTTCGTTAACAAGATTGTTCTACACCGGCAGCGCGGCTTTGGATGGCACGTATAAGAATCGTTGTTTTGCCCTCCAGCATTATGCGCATGCGTAAAATTTCCAGATAAATACAATAACATGCAGGGGGTACATAGGGGAAAATAACATCAATGTGAAAAGATGTTAAAACTGTTGTGTTTTAAGGAGAGCTAATCGAACGCAGATGAATCGTAACAGTTTGTTAACAGGTAGTTTTATACATACATTGTGCCTCAATCAGCCCTTTTTGGACATTCATAAACCGGCACCTGTGATCTAGATATATTCCCTAAAAGTGTTCATGCTGTGTTTTCTTCCTTCTAGTCCGGTCAGCTGAAGGACGTCAGTCCCAACTGGCTGAGTCGCGCCCGCGGCTCGTACAAGCGAGCGGCCGACGCCATCGCCAACGACATCGCCAACACGGACTTGACGGATAAGGAATCCTGTCGAATCCTGAACGACAGGATCATGAAGGTGAGATCGCAGTGGACGGTGATTACGGTTTATTTAAGTAAGGAGAACGTTTTGCAGAAGTAGAAACTCTTGTTGTGATTTTGTATTTCTTCTCCCCTCTCTGGTCCAACTGTGTAATTCACTTGCTGTAAACCAAACCACAGCTGTGGCCAGATGTTTTCCTAAGCCTTTATCTTCCATTTTTTGCCATCGTAATGACAAGATCGTGTTTTTTCAACACAAACATTGAATATAAATAAAGTTTGCACACATTTGTAATGAGAACACATTTTGTCATACGACTGTCTGTCAGAGGCCTCTTCAGAGTGGTTGTGAGACTGACTGCTGTCATAGGTCCGTCTCACTTTTCACTGCAAAAACACAAAATATTACCACATACTCTTGGTCTAGTTTCTAGTGCAAATATTAAACTTGAAATAAGACAAACGAACTCAGAAGTAACTTTACAGCAAGATATAAAGGGTAGCTTTGAGTCAATAATTCATTAATATCGATGAAAAAGTTCTTGTTCCATTAGTTACATTTTCCCACGTTGTAACAATTTGCCAGTAAAAGTAGCACTTTTTCATCAAAATTAAGAAATTATTTACTTAAAACAAGCTAATGAATCTCTCTGGAAGGTTACTTTGTCTTCTATCAAGTGTAATAAGATATGTGCACCAGAAACTAGACCAAAATTACCTGGTAAGATTGTGTTACGACATTTATTTTCCCTTTTGGGATAGCTAAAGTCATTCAGAATTGAATTGAATTGAATTGTTGATAAAACCAAACCTCTTTCCGTCTTTCCTCTCTCAGGTTGAGCACTCCCTCCTTTCTCCGTACGTCTCCGTCGTTGAGGCCCCGTTCCGCCACCTGCTGCTGGGCTGCGGCCCCCACACCTTGGCGGCCATCGCTGAAGCCCAGGATCTGGAGAAGCTCCGCCTCCGTCTGGCTCTGGCCACCTGGAACCTGCAGGGATGCGCCAACGCCATGGCCGCCAACGTCTGGGACATCGACGACGAAATCTGAAGCAGAAAACAGGAAATCTGTGTGTGAGTGTGTGTGAAGCTGCTTGAAGGTTAATTATAGTGCTCCAACGTTTAAATACCTGAAGCACAAGCGAATCGCAAAATCTAGAAAAAGAAATAACTGTGAACCTTAAACAAATCGCCTCCTCAAAGCACTGAAACCTTATTTATACTTTTAGTTCTTGTTTGATATTTATCAGTGGCAGTGCCCACTATATTTATTGTGTGTCTTTTTATACAGCATTATCGGAAGCAGTGCCTTCCATAATTATGACGGTTATACTGTCGAAAGCCACAGCAGCATCTGCTACTACAATGACTCCCTTACTGTTGCTGAAGAAACAGTGCATCGGATAACGCTGGGATTTCACTCTCCTGGCTCACACGTCTCCCGTTTGAACTCCAGATATTCAATATCTGCTGGAAGAAACAAAATATAGAAAATCGCACCAAATTTGCAATTGTTTTTTCTGGATTTGAGCAATTCAGGGGTGTCCAAAGTCAAACTTGTCGACTCAAAAGTCCAAAAAAAACCAAGAAAATAAAGCAGACCAATTTTTTAATTGTTATTTTATTGTATTTATTGTAATTTTGAAACTTGTGAAGGATTTTTATGACAGCGTAAAAGGGCCGTTGTGAAGAATGAAAATAAATAAAAGGCACAGTGAATCTCCACCAAAAACTTCAGAAATGTATTGATTAATCTTAGAAATTCAACATTTGAAACATAGAAATTTTCAAGTTTTTGTTAGAAAATTATGTGAGAATAATCTCAAAATTTCAGAATTGTTTGGTGGAAATTTACTCATTTTCTCCTGGATGACACTGACGTACTATTGTAGGTTTTGGACGTTTGTTGTTTTCAGTTTTGTCCAGACTTGACTGAATGATTTTATTTTCTGTAATAATGATAGAATTTAGGTCACTTTCCTAGTTTATTAAAAAAAAATAAAATAAATTTAAGTGAAGAAAATTTGGATTTTCGGAAAAAATCTTTGGATGTAAAAAGATGATAATTTTAAAAATTTTACCCTTATTACAAATTAAAAATCTCCATCTCCAGGCCAAATTTGATTAATTTTTCAAATGCTGTTGGGGGCCACAAAAATCACTCCAAGGGCCTCAAATGGCCCCTATCCCGCACTTTGGATACCCCTCCTCTAATTACTCAAAGTCAATATTTGGTAAAATAATTCTGTGTGACCTTAAGGCTCAAATTGGTTCCATAATTTGCTAAAAAGCCGTCTATGTTGCACGGTCTGCGTTGGAGCACGTATTAGGATCATGGCGTTATCGGGAGCAGTGCCTTCCATAATTAAAATCCATTATCGGGAGCAGAGTCTCCCATAATGCCGACCAGTGACGGTAGCTTTTGTCTACCATTTTCTGTGTATTTTTTGTGTTTGTGTGTATTTATCGGGAGCAGTGCCTCTCATATTTCACTTCAAGGGTGGAACAGCTTATCGGGGACAGTGTTTCCCAGAGTTTTATACTTGAAATATTCATTTGTTGGATTTTTATGTGTTTAAAAACAAACTTCTGGACCTATGTAGTTTCTGTGCAGCTATATTTTTTCCTGTTTAGATTTCTAAAGTGGTTTAACACTGGATGAACTTTACTGGGAGAGGCGGGCAGTGGACCAGTCGACAATTAGAAATTTATAGTTGTCAACATTTGGTGCATTTAGACTTGAGCAATAAATTATAATCTGAATGTTTTCAATATCAAATTGCAAACATACGACAGAATATTAGGGCCATGCTAAGATAAAATGTTAGAAAAAAATAAACCTGCAAGAATAAAATAGAAAAATCTCTAGAAAAACTCATTATTACAAGAATAAAATCAGAATAATGTGGAAATAAAGTTGTAAAATTACTAGAACAAAATTGTACAAAGTTTACAATAAAATTGTAAAATTAGTCATAAATTGAGAATATAGTTGTAAACTTACAAGAATAAAATCATAAAATGTATAAAGTAGTGAAATTAGGATAATAAAGTCTTAAAATTACAAGAATGAAATTGTAAAAGTCTGAGATTAAGTTTGTTTTAGACAGTTTAGCTACTTAACGGTCCTCATCTTGAAAAGTTGTTTTTAACGATTGCCCTCCTCTCCCTTCTAGATAATCAGCAGTTCAAGGCCTGTTTTAGATTTACTGTATGTTATTATCATTAGTGTCTAAATGCCTCACTAGCACCAAATACACTGCTCAAAAAAATAAAGGGAACACTCAAATAACACATCCTAGATCTGAATGAATGAAATATTCTCATTGAATATTTTGTCCTGTACAAAGTTGAATGTGCTGACAACAAAATCATTGTTGATTGTCAATCAGTGTGGCTTCCTAAGTGGACAGTTTGATTTCACAGAAGTTTGATGTACTTGGAGTTATATTGTGTTGTTTGAGTGTTCCCTTTATTTTTTGAGCAGCATATATTGCTGCTTAAAAGCAATTCACAAGCTACATAAGAATTATTCATTGCATGCATTTGCCTCTCAATATCCTGTTACTTAAACTTGTTTCAAATCTTGCTATCATGAATTCATTTCCATAAATGTTTGATCTGGTTGTTAAATCTGTTTAAATAAACAAAAGAATGTCTCAAAAGACCATTTTAATTCAGTATACTGTGTCTAAACCTCTTCAAATTGATGGCATGTACCATATCAAATATAAAATCTGTAATGTGGTTTCTAAATTCAGCATAAAAATTTAATAAATTCTTTGGCGAAGCATCACTTAACCCTGCTGTCTGCTCTTTAATATAACCAATGCATAAATTGCCGCAGTAAGGCATAAATGTGTTGTGCTGCAACAATCATTGTACCTGCAGTTTTTAAACTAATAGAAATGAATTAAAATTTCTCTCATCAGGAGAATGGTTCAAGCTAAACTGTAGCATGACAAATGTCCAATATCCTCTTAATTTTAGTAAAATGTGAAAAATTTAGTTTTTCTTTTATCACTTTGTCCTTACTGGTGAATGATTTATCTATTTTTTTCATTATGCATTATGTCTCATTCAAATACAAATTTCAGGTTTTGTACATGAGCTATTGATCAGATTATAAAGTAAGATATTTGGAAAAAAAAGTAGCAAAACCACTGTTAGTTTAATTAAATTAAGTTGCTCTTTACAACTTCAGAGGGAAATTAACATGTTTGTTGTACAAAATTCTTAATTTTTAAATGTATTATTTTGATTTGGTTTGGAGAACTTTACTTTTTTTGGTGGATCAAAATTACTATTTCTATCATTTTTCATTTTGTAAAGTTTGGCTTTTTTTAATAAGTGATGCATTTAAGTGTGTTGATATTCACGCTTTTATTTGTATTTGTGCTATTTTGGGTAAATCAGGTGATCAATCTAATATTATTCAAATAAAATTATTATTATTGAGCAAACCCAGTTTCACAGCATGGTTTTCCCGCTTCATTAACATGGTGTTGCCACTCACAATATGGCGGATTCTGTGACGCATCGCCTAAGCGGGGGGTCACGAGCAATCCGAACCCTAAAAGCGCCGGAGCGTCTTGACGTTCCTTTCTTACGCACCATGACGCTCAAATCACGGCGAACCGTTAAGGAATACCGGGAGGCAGAGAACAGACGGAGCTAAAGCCCGAATTTAACCGAATCAAAGTAAACCCGCTCCGGCTTCCCGCCGGGGAGCGGTGCGGCCGGGAGCGGAGGAGGAGGGAGGGGGACTGACCAGCGGAGAGCCTCGGCTTCATCTCCATCCTCTGAGGTCTGTGCGCTGGGGTTTGTTTTTGCTACATGTTGCTGTGATATAAGCTGGTAATGTATAAAGTGGATGACGCTAATAAAAGCTAATAACGGAAAATGTCGCCTTGACAAACTGAACCGAAGCTGAGGAGCTGGAGGCGACTGAATGCGACGGAATGGTAATCAGCTTAAGACTGACCGAGGATCAGTTCAAGTCTCCTCTGTTTACAAGTTACACTACTCTAACTAAATAGTTGTCTGTTTCTTTAAAATTGGAAAACCAATCTGTCATTAAGCAGCACATTTTGATATAAACCATAAACAACATATTAATTGATATTAATAAGTCTGAGGTTTGTTTTCTAATAAGAACAAACTGGTACAGATTTTACCGAACACCTGAACACATCATTCACCTCGTAGGGAGAATTAAGACACCTTACTGTGGACCGGATCATTTAGTCACCACCTGTCCATCCATCCGTTTGTTTGTCCATCCATCCTTCTGTATTTGAGCATTCATCCATTTACTGTATGTCCATTCATTCATTCTTCTGTCCATCCATTCACTCATCACTTTGACTCATCCGTCCATCTGTTCATCCATCTATCCACCAATCCATTGGTTTATCCATCCATCATCCAACCATCCCCAAACCATTCATCCACCAGTTGGTCCATCCATCCGTCCATTGGTTTTTCCATCCATCCGTCTATCTACCAATCTATTGGTTTATGCATTCATCAATCCATCCATCCATCCTTTTGTTCTACAGCACCACCCAGAGGACAACTGAGATAACACAACTTTCTGACAAAAAGTAGAGGAATTATTTGTTCTAGAGACAATCATGATTTATCATATATATATTTATCTACTAGATGGAAGTTTAATGTATAAATTTGTTAACTAATTATTCATTTGATATAAATGGGAAAAGGTGTTTTCCCATTTCAGTCCTTAACATAAATCAATTTAACGGTGAGGAGCCCTGGTTGTGTATTTCTAAAGTTTTTATCGTCCACAATGGAAGGTAATTTACTCAATTAACGTTAAATAAGCGTTTATTAACTCTAATAAATTAGAGGATGAGATAATGTACTATTAGGAGATTATTTTAAAATTAAATAAGCAAAAAAAAAAAAAGAAAATTACTTCCAGTGTCCAGGTACTGAAGGAGTTTTTGTGTTATGAAACTGTATTTTGGAGGTTTTCTCCTCTCCTATATTGAATAAAATAAGAATTTATTCTCGTCTTGACTCTGTAATAAAACTCTTTTGGTGTTGTTACAGCTCAGAGTTAATGTAATACTCCATAGAAGCAAATTGAACGTTGGATTTTTGCTATATATCTGAAATTTGTTGTTCTTTCTTGCAGATGTGACGCCCCTCCACCCATGGCTTTCTTCAGCTGACGTCGGGTTAATTAAGTCACTCCTGACTGCAGCTAATCACCAAAAAGACTCCTGCAGGGTAAGATCAGCGATCTAAAACCAAATAACATTTATAATACACATATTTTTATATTTTTAACAGAATTAAATCTGCTGTGTTGAATTACAGCTGTTTTATCCCCCTGGTGGAGAAACTGAACATTACAGGCATCAAATATAGATTTTATTGTTGTGGTTTTAATGGAAAAAGCCTTACTTTTGAAGTAAAATGCAAAAAGAAAGTTTTTAAAAAAAGTATTCTTTAATAGGGCTATTCAATGCATCACATAGAAAAACTGGTAAAATATTGCAGGTATTCAAGTATTTCTTCATTTAATTTGTAAAATATAAGGCAAAACAAAATATATTTAAACCAGAATTGTACATTTATGCCTTTATATGTTTTGCCAATCAAATAATCTAACAATGTTCTAATAAAAAACATATAGTAAGACAACTTTTAAAACCCGATAGACTTTACAGTCATACGTGTTTAAGAGGAGAAAAATGACAAAATGGCCACTGTGATGGGCTTTGTTTGGTGTTAAAATAATAAAACATGAAGTGTAAACAAGTACAACCACTGAATATGTGAATTATAGGTCCTAAATCCTGTTATTATTGAATCATATTGCAAATTTATGGGAGTATTTTAATTCCTTGTGAGTTTCACTCTGAAATGAGTGAAAAAATAACGACATTTCTTATTTTTTTAGCTGTACCTGTTTCAGGTGTTGCCATTAGAGCATCTTGGTATGTTTTTACTTCCTCTCCTCATTTTTAAACCGTCCAGAGTGAATCTGAAGCGTCTTCACGCTGATTCCAGGCCAGCTGAAGCTAAATTTAGCTCTGTTATATTTAGAGCTCTGCCCTCCATAAAACACGACTCACATTTTGTGCTCATTCCTTTCAGACGAGCAAACATCGATGTGGACTGATTTGATGCACCGTTTAGCCTTGTTGCTATTGGCAACAGCCCACTTTAACATTCACTCAACATTTTTTATTTTTTTTGCTTTAATCTTCAGCAGAATCTCGCAGGATACAGAAGCACATTCACTGTCCCACTGTTGACTTTAGGGGTGTTCAAAGTGTGGCGCGGGGGCCATTCGGTGCCCTTGGAGTGATTTTTTTTTTAGCGGCCCCTGGGATCACAATTCATAAATTTGTTTCACCAACCCGGGTAGTTGATGCTAATTCACTTTTGAAACCTTAAACATTAAAAAAGAAGATGCAGACAATTGAAAAATCATAAAATTTAAATTTTTTATTAACCAATTTTTTATTTAATTATTTTTTTGTTTGTTTTTGGTTAAATTTGGTATTGAATTGTCACATCCAAAATGTAAATTTTATTAATCACTTTCTGGGTATTTTAATGCAAATTAATGGACCAACATATCTGATGTGTACTGATGTTTTTGATCATTTTTGTTCTCAAATCAGTGACTGTAATTTTGTGACATTTAGTTTTTGTGATGGAAAGCTCTTTGAACTACCTTGTTGCTGAAATGTTCTACGAAAATAAACGTGATTGATTGATTAATAACTGGCAAACACAGGTAAACAGTATTACAATAAACAAGGTGGCAGAAACTGCTATTTCACTAGGAGGATATTAGTTGGCCGCATTGTTGCCTTGCAAAAGAAGGTCCTGATGAATTAAAAAGAGCTCAATAATTTCTATTTGTTTGATTTATTGTTTTTCTCTCTACCAGAAACTGGGTAATAAAAGTCTTGAATCTGGTGCTTTTACTCTCAACCAGTGTTTTATTTTGAAGAAAGGTTTTGTTTACAGAAACTTCATAATTCATTTTATTTCTTGTTTCAGTTGTTTTGTTTATTTATTTTGGATATTTAAAATGTCTTCCGTTAAATGTTAATTGGAATCTAAAGTTTATTGAGCTTTGAGAATGTGTTCTTGCATTATTATGCCATTATTAGCATTATATATCACTTGAAACGGTCTCAAAAACATCAATATAATCGTTTATCGCGATAACTTCTATCCAGTTCTGGGGTCAAACCTCAGCCAGGGGTTTTCTCTGATTAAATCAGTGGAAATCCTCGATTCATCCATCAGAGCGGCTGTTCCTTTGTGCATCGTCTTTCTAATGCATGCTGGGAACTGTCTCCGCATCTCTCTCCATCCTCCCTCTGATGAGAGCAGCTGAATTATTTAGCACCATCAGACAGTGGAGATCGGCTGCTGAGCCAGGAGCAGATGGAGAGGAGGAAACGCCAGAGAGAGAGAGGAAGAGAGAGGGAGAAAGGGGAAGCGCGGAGGTGTCCGACGCCGCAGGCAGCCGTGAGTCAGCAGGGAGCGAAAAGAGCAGCAGGAGGGAGGATCCAGAGATCGCTTTAGGTGATACGACCAGAGGAGTGTGTGTGTCACATCAGTTGAACGCAAGGAGGTCACGGAGATGAGAGGAGATTAGCGTTGGACTAAAAGCAGAGCTTCCTTTGAATAGCACAAGAACAGGAGGAGAGGAGCGGCTCCAGCATGGGGGAGAGCTACATGTACCAGCGACTCCCCTACGCCCGAGCGGAGGGGGAGGGCGAGGACGAGGAGGAGAGGAGAGGAAGAATCGGGGGACAAATGGTAAAAAGAAAGTCTGATGCTGTGGGTGGATCTGCAGCATTTCTTTCATTACATCATTTATGGGTTAATGTGGCCAGTATGTGGTTGTTTCTCCTGATTACAGCTGAATTATGGGAGATAAATTCCTGCTTCGCGGTGCAAATCTGTTTGTATCTTGCAAACTTTCCAGACCTCAAGATTTTATTTTGATATTTTGTCATAGAGCAACATAACTGGAAAGAGAATTATTTGTACAGTTTGCTAAATTTAAATACCAAAGAATCCAAAATGAGGTTTTCAATTGTTAAGGGGGAGAAAGTTTACCAAAGCAGTGAAGAGTTTGTGGTAACTAGTAAGCCTGCTGCAATAAGCAATTAATCAATTAATCACATGATAAATGATCATTTTCTCTTTTTCTACCAAAAACTGGGTGACAAAAGTCTTCAATTTGGTGTTTTGGTCTCTTATTTTGAAGGCCAATTTTGTTTACAGACTCCATAATTCATTATATTTGTTTATATATTTGGGATTCCTAATTGAACTTTCTGAACCATTTGAAAAAATGTTTGTTGCAGTTTGTATTTGTATATGTTTGACCAAGCTTATGAAGGTATTGGGTTTAAATGAGCTTTATTCGTGCAAAGTTATTAAATAAATCTGTAATTTATGTTTGTGTTTAAAGAAAAGAAACATTTCATGTCAATTTGGTTTAATATCTGAGGTTTCTGTATCAGATCAATATAAAAAGTGAACAAAGTCTTTACTAGTAATTGTCCAATTAATGAGATTCATCCCTAATCATCAACACCATAAATTAAACTCTTGAAATGTAAATACTTTGTATATAATGAATACATTTTTAAGCTAAACTACTAAAATAAATCACGTTTTTGATGATATTGTAATTTTTTAGAAGCTCTTTTATCGGGGTGAGTTGTTCAAAGTTGGATTCCATTTCAGATGTTTTTCCTACGTATTTAATAAACAATAGGAATATATTCTGGAAAATCAATACAGAAAGTAATTGTAAACTAAACTAAAACATTTCCCAAGCAAGTTATAATAAATACACAGAGTATAGATTATATGTAATATTAAACCTGATCTGTTCCAACATGTGGGTTACAGCTGAATGGCATCCAGTGCAGCCAGTGTGTTAAGCAGATAAAATGTGTGTGTGTCTGCGTGTGTGTGTCTGCGTGTGTGTGTTTGTGTGCAGATGCAGAGTGAAGAGGGCACAGAGTGGCTGCTGGAGCTGCTGACTGACGTGCAGCTGCAGCAGTACTTCCTGCGGATCCGGGATGAACTCAACGTCACACGACTTTCCCACTTTGACTACGTCAAGAATGAAGATCTGGAGAAGATCGGCATGGGGCGGCCCGGTGAGAGCCACTGATTGGATTGTTTTATGCCTTTAAGTGTGTGACTTCTTGAATGCAATACAATCAACAGTGTTTGTTATTATTATTGGCTTTGTTTTGCTGGGTCAGGTCAGAGGCGGCTTTGGGAGGCGGTCAAGAGAAGAAGAGCCCTTTATAAACGCAAGTCCTGGATGAGCAAGGTGCATTAAATACAACACTGACTAATGAGAAGACCTAGTGATACACTAAAGCTTGGGAGGGAAGCTTATATATCCTAATAAACATTTAAAAATAGCTATATTAAGTGCTGGTTAAAACATTTTGATGCATTGTGTATAATTTTGAGCAGTTTCTCCAGATTTATGACAGTAAATTTATGAAACAAAAGGAATCTAAAATATGAATGTGACAATCAAGCAAAATGTCTCAACAGGGTAACTCAATTAAAAGTACATACATACATACCTTACAACATTAAGTGATAGTTATTAGTCTTCTATCATTACTTAATAATAGTTTTTAGTCAGTCATTAGTACTAAGTGATAGTCAATAGTGAGTTACCATCACTTAATCACTATGAATAGTAAATTATCATTAGTTAATAGGAGTTAAAAGTGAGTTACCATACTTAGTTTTTCCGTTCATAGTTAGTTCCTTTTAATGATAGTTAATAGTCAATTAGCATTAGTTAATAACAGTTATAGTGAGTCACCATCACTTAATAACAGTCAGTTAATATTAAGAGGTGATAGGTATTTGTTAGTTATTACTAAATGGTAGCTAAGTCTGTTTCCACTATATATTAATAGTTGATATTTAGTTGCGGGCTGCACAGTGGCGCAGTGGGTAGCGCTGTTGCCTTGCAGCAAGAAGGTCCTGGGTTCGATTCCCGGCCCGGGGTCTTTCTGCACGGAGTTTGCATGTTCTCCCTGTGCATGCGTGGGTTCTCTCCGGGTTCTCCGGCTTCCTCCCACAGTCCAAAAACATGACTGTCAGGTTAATTGGCCTTCCCAAATTCTCCCTAGGTGTGAGTATGTGTATGTGTGTGCATGGTTGTTTGTCCTGTTTGTCTCTCTGTGTTGCCCTGCGACAGACTGGCGACCTGTCCAGGGTGACCCCTCCTCTCGCCCGGAACGCAGCTGGAGATAGGCACCAGCAACTCCCGACCCCGTTAGGGAGCAGGGTGACAGAAAATGGATGGATGGATGGATATTTAGTTGCCGTCACTTATTGAAGTTGTTGATTACCCAGACATGGTAAATGGTTCTGCTTGTCATAGTTAATAACCAGTAAGTCGTAAATGGTTGTTATTGATTGTCTGCAGGTATTTCCAGTGAAGCGGTCAGACACCGACCCCCAGCAGGGGGCATCGTCGGTCCCACCTGCAGCCAGCAGCGAGCCTGGAGACTCGCTCACCTGCCTCATCAAAGAGTCGGAGATGCAACTGTTTGAGCGACTCGGAGACGGCACATTTGGAGTCGTGCGGCGAGGAGAGTGGACCGCACCAAACGGCAGAGTGGTGAGACAAACGTTTCTCTGCAGGGTATTTACACAGAGTTTCAGAAAATGACTGCAGCTTTTGGTTTCCTCAGCTGTCCGTGGCAGTGAAGTGTCTGAAGGCCGGCGTGCTGGACTCAGACGGTTTGGATGACTTCATCAGAGAGGTGAACGCCATGCACTCACTGAGCCACCAGAACCTCATCAGTCTCTACGGAGTCGTCCTAACGCAGCCCATGAAGATGGTAATTCCTGAGCGTTTTCTCTCTTTTTCAGCTCACGTTAGGAGTCTTATTCAAAAGCTGTTTTACTTTGAAAGGATCCACTGTGTTTGGAATAGTTGCAGTTATTCTCAAGTTTACCTCAGGCTGTCCAACAGGAGCTCATGGGGTCGTTAATTTCATTTATAGCATTTTATGATGTGTTCATAAATGTGGGGCATGGAAAAAGTATCCAAAAGCTATGAAGCAACTGCCAAAACCATGACACAACAAAAAAAAAATCATAATGCAAAAACAAAAGTTGATCTAAGAAATTTTCCATAACCTTTAATGTGGCTTTTGCATTTTGATGACCCCTCTGGGCCGCTGTAGTTTTCAGCCTTTCTGAGTCGATACATTTTATCACCGTCGTTCCTGTTCTCACCAGTGCAGGTGTCCGATTTATTGTACGTCTCTACCTGCTTTGCACCAGTCCAACCAAAGCTCAGGTTGAGCTGGACTGAATCGCGTCTGTAAACATCAATGTTGAATTGATTGAATTGATTAAAATGGATTAAGGCGCCGTGATAAGCATGTATGAACACTGACTGCATCCTGATCTTTGCTCATGTTTCGTTGTTAGGTGACTGAGTTGGCGCCTCTGGGATCCCTGTTGGATCGCCTCAGAAAGCGTCAGGGTCACATCCTCATCTCGATTCTGTGTAACTACGCCGTACAGGTCAGTTTTAGTTTTTTAAAGGTACTGACTTTTATATATAAGCCCTTGAATGTCTGCCATTGTGTGTATTTGTACAGGTGGCGAGTGGAATGGCTTACCTGGAGCAGAGGCGATTCCTCCACAGAGACCTGGCCGCCCGCAACGTCCTGCTGTCCACCAACGAAACGGTGAAGATTGGAGACTTTGGCCTGATGAGAGCGCTACCTACTCACACTGATCAATACATCATGGAGGAAGGCCACAAAATCCCTTTTCCTTGGTGAGGAAAGCAGGCCGCTCCTCCTTTTCTTTATTGAGATTTTTTTATTATTACTATTTTGATTTTCCAGCTCGACATCTTAGCTCCTGTTTCTGTCCAGGTGTGCTCCAGAGTCTCTGAAGTCTCGCACTTTCTCTCACGCGTCTGATACCTGGATGTTTGGAGTCCCCCTGTGGGAGATGTTCAGCCATGGACAGGAGCCGTGGCTCGGGCTCAATGGGAGCCAGGTACGTCTGTTCACTTTATACAATAAAACCTTAAAGGAGACATTTACTGCTTGGGTCACAACTCCTTCTAAAAACAGATTAGGAAAACCTGCCAGCCATCTTTTGGCAAGAAGTTCATGTTTTTTGGTGTCTGGAAAATTAGCCATTTCAAAACCTTCTGGATTACGTCACATTCAATGGGAATTGTGCCGTTACCTAGCAACCACAGCAGAGCTCTGCCCGTTACCTAGCAACCCAAGCTGATCTCCAGCATTTTTTGCCGGCTGGTTTTACCGCTGTATGCCTTGTACAATGGCTGCTGGAACAGACAAGTGTTTTGTTGTTGACTTACAACCCAGAAATCACTTGCTGCATTCTTGTTGGCTGTGCGGGAGGCTCTACTAACGCTTTTCAAAGACGTACGGTTGTGTAATTGTGCAACTGTTTGCAGCCATTTTCATGTGACTGTATAAACATTGAGTTTTGGGTTGTGACCATCAGCAGATTATTTGGATTTGAAGTGACAGAGGCCCTAAAACTGCTCAATCAGAAAAGCAGAACCAAACAGACTGGTATCTAGGAATGATTTTGTGCATAAAAAGTAATGAACATGTTTTGTTTAGGCCTACCATAACCTGTTCCACAACGCATAATAGGTCCCCTTTAAGAGAACAATATATACGTTTGTTTTTTTGTTTCTGAGAAATGAATTCTCATCTGCAGATCCTCCACAAGGTTGATGTTGAGGCTGAGAGGCTGTGTAAACCTGACGACTGTCCTCAAGACATCTACAACGTCATGCTGCAGTGCTGGAGCCCCAAACCTGACGACCGGCCCACCTTCATCGCTCTCAGAGACTTTCTGCTCGAGGTCACTCAGCTTCACCTCGTTTATCTCACATATACGTAGAACAATGGGCTTAAAGAGAGGTTTTATGGATGATTTTAGATTATCTGACTTGTTGATACCAATTTTAGCCCATTCTGAACCAAAGATGACAAGAACATAGTTTTTTTCTTCTTTGTGAAGTGAGGTTTTTGTTAAAATAAAAAAAGATTTTTCAATAAATAAGATAATTCAAAATTAAGTAGCAGTTGTGTGAAACTATCAAAATTATTGGAAAGGAAACATGTCTACATTTTGATTCACTTGGATCATTTCAGTGATGATAAAAACAGCTAAAATATTTCTTCTTTCAGTAATAACTTCCAATCTGAAGAGTGTTACAGCAGTAACACAATGCATTTGATGTTGAATAACTCTAAGTGATATTTTTCACAAAAAGAAGTCTTAAGGATGCGTATAAAAGTGCCTCTACTTCTGTGTTTGTGTTTGATCAGACGTTGCCTACAGACATGAGGGCCCTGCAGGACTTTGAGGAAGAAGAAAAACTCCAAATTCAGATGAACGACGTCATTACGATCATTGAGGGAAGGTCAGTGTGGCTAACCAGCAGAAGCAGTTTGAGGCAGCTGAAACTTTTACATCCTTAAAAAGTCTTCAATTTGTTTATATTAAAATCAACATCTTAAAAAGTCTTAAATTTTATTATTTTTTTTAAAAGATAACTTTTGCTTAGGTCTTACATTTTGTGCTGACATTACTGTAATCTTGTGTATTTTATGTAGTTTTTTTTTCTCATGGGACGCTTGAGTTGCTTCTTCATTGTGCTCTGTGACATGAGGCGGTTCAGGCTACTGTTGGCTAACAGCTAATATTCCCCTGCTAACTAACCAAATTATATTAACAGCTCCATTAGCAGGAACCAAAGGTTCTGGTTCCTGCAGGGGGGAATAAGCTGTCAAGCCTAAAAGTGAGCTAGTTAGCTTGCAAGCTTGCTTTTTTTGTGTCTGTCATTGTTTAAATTCTAATTTATTACCAATTGGCTGGATGATGTTCCTGCTCAATGGGAGCCAGGTACGTTTATCAATGCTGCATTGATTCTGTGAAAAAAGCTTGTCATTTTGGGGATTGACACTGTTTCTTTTGTACATTTCTGATGTAATGCAGGTCTTAAAAACTTTTCAATGCTCTTAAAAAGTCTTAAATTTGAGGGAAACCCTGTTTTATGTGCTGTTTTAATTACATTGATCTTGAAAGACCTTCCTTGTCGCCATGTCTTCAGGGCGGAGCACTACTGGTGGCGCGGGCAGAACCGGCGGACGCTGCGTGTCGGTCAGTTTCCTCGCCACGTCGTGACGTCCGTGGCCGGCTTGTCCGCCCAGGACATCAGCCGGCCGCTGAAACACTCCTTCATCCACACCGGACACGGAGACACGGACCCTCACAGGAGCTGGGGACACGCAGACCGCATTGACAGGTGAACTGACTGATTATTAACTCAGTATTTTCAATGTAAAAGTAGCATTTAGGAGATTAAATAAAACAGTTCTCACATCACAATGTTGCTTATAATTTAAAATAAGGTCTAACAATAGAAGCAGTTAAAAATGCAAGTAGAAATCTTGAGGCTGGTAATAACAAGAAATTTGCTTATTTTTATGTCTGAAGACAACACAAAGATCTCAAAGAGATTAGTCAGTAAAATTACAAAATTTTAATGGTTTTCATGTCTGAAAACTAGGCTACATTATTGCGCCGTTGATTATGAGGAAAACATCTAATTATGATGCTGTTGATGGAAACTGACGCAGATTTCTTGTTTTTACAAACTATTCTCTCCAATTTCTGAGACCTTTACCATCCCAGGCTCTAAAAATATACATTAACTCTCAATATTTAAGGCTTATCAATTTTAAATATCTAAAATTAAGGCCTTAAATTGTATTAAAAGGTTAAATGAAAATGTAACTTTGCCTTAAATACTGGAATTACAAGTCTTAAATTGTGTTGTTGCAGAGACTATTTAATCTCTGATATTCTATGTAGGTTTTTTATTATGGGACTTTTTTATTAGTCAAAAAATTTTTATCGTGCGCAGACAACTTCACTCATTATATTCTGTGAATAAAGGCAGTAAAGGCTATCGTAGCAATCCGGTGATACTTGTGTGCTAATTAGCTAGCTAGCTATCTAGCTAATGAGCCATATGCCAAAGCTGCTGCCAAGAGCCACAAAAACCCCCCAAAAATTTCAGTATTGCTCCCTGCATTTTTTTTTTTTGTACATCTCTTGTCATGTAGTTCTTATATTTTATTTATTCTGGTCTTAAAAAGTCTTAATTTGATTGGTGAAACCTGCATAAGAACTGTTCTTGAATATCTTGCCAAATAACTAGTTCTTAGAGGAGAGTTGATGTCCAATAGATAAAGTAGCTCTACAGTAAAACATGGTTTCAACATTTCAACATGTGCATTTCAAAAAGCTGGATGTTAATTTGCTTTATTAACTCCCAAACAAGTTTTGAAGTGTTTTTGGGATTGTTGTCCGTTGAAACAGTAGAAAAAGTGGAGACAATGTAGCTGAATTACTCTATGTACTTGTATGTATATTTCCTATGGAGGAAATATACAATAAATTCAGACTTTTGGACTACATTAAAGTGATATTCACAGCTGTGATGATCTTATAGAAACTTCTGATCAGAACTGTATTTACAGTGCCTTTACCACAGCTCTTCACTAGAGGGCAGCAGAGCCCACTGCTGTTTCAGACGTTGATATTAAGGCATTTAAGTCCAGATTGGTTCTCCTCGCAGAAAATTGTGTGTCATATGTACTTAGACATTTGATTTGATTTTGTCCTGCAGCTTTTTTTAACCTGGACTAAATTTGTTCTTTCTCAGTTTGTATTTGGGGAACCCGATGGACCCTCCAGACATCTTGGGATTTGATTCTGGAACTGCAAGACCAACCAAACTACCCAACCGTACAAAGAGTAACTTGTTTTTATTTGATTTGACTGTGATGATGTTAGATCTAAAATCTCTGGTAAAGTCTAACAAAGTCTGATTTTAACAGAGAAGCCTCCTCCTCGTCCACCAAAGCCGGCTGTTCTGCTCAAAAGTAAGTTCTCCTCTTTGCAACCCAAGATTGCAAAGAGGAATTTCCAGCTGACCGTGGTGTTTCCGTGTGCTCCCAGAGCCGCTGTACGACTCCGTGATGGACGACTACGATGACGAGGACGACTTCAGCTCATCGTCTGGGCTGAAGAAGCTGGGCGCGTCTCTCGGTCTGAAGCTGCGGCCGTGGGAGGCCGGCGGCGGCGGCGTGCGATCGGCCAAAAGCGAGGTGTCGCTCATCGACTTCACGGACGACAGCTTCAGCTCGACCACGCCCTCGCCGCTCACAGAGACGCACCAACCGGATGAAGACACTCTGAAGGTAGATTCTGATTGGGTCAGATTGAACAAGCCGATCTCCACAGTCTGAACATCCAATTACGATATTTTCACCCAAACACAAATCCAATCTACTATTTCCATATATCCGAGTGAAGTTGGTCGTCCTCCCTTCTTCAAATTGAACGAAATTGGTGTCAAACATTTGTGCTACGTTTGTGCATAAACATTTTTTGTTTGTGCCACTGTCATTTTAAAGAAATTAATAAAAGGTTTCCATAGATGATGACCTTTCATCATCTCAAAATGTTGCTAAAGGCTTAATAGAGGAGCCATGTTGTGATAACTTCCTGAAGAAAGAGTTTCCGAAAGAGCAGGAAAGACACCGGGGGGCCAAATTCAAGGTGTTAAATTACAAAATAAAATTTCTTAAGTCATGTTTGATATGTATATAGCATTTTTTAACTTCTTAAGTTAACATAGTTGCTTTATGATGCTGTAAAATGGCTCTGTCTGTCTGGAAATACATACTACTGCCTCTTTAAAATCAATCCAGAGACTGGTCCATGTATTATTATTTCCAACAATGCACATGCGATTCTCTTTGGGGATGTAACCCATTCACACAGAAGTCTCATTGCTGTTTTAATAGCAGTATTAACTACTACTTGTTCTTTACTTGAACGAGCATCAAGTAAAGCCCTGGTGGCCTCCAAACCATGACGACACAAACTTGTAATTACAGCTACCACTCTTAACTTTTCTATTTTTTGGTTTTTTTGTTCAGCCAAATCTTCACAAAGCAAGTTCAGATGTTTTTATTTGTTTGCGTTCTTGTTGCGCAGAAGGCTGTAAAACATCAATTCTCCGCGGAGCTGCATCCAGACTGTGCCAAGTCACGGAAAATCTGGCTTTGTTTGCTCGATCTTTCACAGTTAACCATCCTTTCAGACAAAGTTTGTGTTTTCTGTTTGGATACATCTGTTTAGTTTCAGGCCTGAAGATACTATTGCATCACAATAGATAATAAGACATCCACAAAGAGGGATGCATTTTAGCTGAATGATTTGAAGAGGATGCACAGCTTTGGAAGATTTTTTTTTTCCTGATATCTTCTCTAAGATGACGACAGTGGGTTGAATTTCTAAAACCCACAAATACTTTTCTTCATGTTTGCTGTAGCTACATAATAATGTCCACACGAATATTTATTCTAAAGAAAGCTGTAATAAATTTATCTAGTTCTTATCTATTGTTATTTATTGTTTGTAATGGGGTAAATATTGCATGTGACTGGTTTTCTAAACAATATAAAGTAACTTTTTGCAGTTTTTTTTTGTGGTGACTTGAATCATTTTAAATGAAAGACTTCTGTTAGGAAATATGAAAAGGTTTCTAGGTAATTGTGGAATATTTATTTGCTAATTTAGACCCAAAAACAACCATAAGGGATACAGAGATAGCGATTAATTAGAGGTCATGGATTTGATGGAAAAATGTTTATTGCTTTTAGAGACTTGAGACTTTTATCTATTCTGAGAAAATGCATGAAGCTTGACATGAAATTGTAAAAAATGACTCAGGAGCGTCTGCTTTTTGTTTTTGCAACAGTTAACATGAGCATTAGCTCTGTCCGCCATATCAGCTACGTTGCCTTTGCTCTGCAGCTCGCTGCGGTCAAATGTCAGGTTTTAATTAACCACCAAAGCTCACTGACCGCACTGTGGGTCATGGAACTGAATTTATGGAAAGCAATGTTGTTCTACGCCTCACTGAGCTTAGGTTGGACGTTAAGATGATTTGCTTTTTCCATTAGCGGCAAACCCAAATCCCCCAGTGGAGCCAAGCGAGCAATTAGCGGAGGACTCCTATCTAATCTGACGGCTTCAGCCTCTGACCTTTTAACTTAACCCATTCCCACTGTGAAAGCAAGGTAACACCAGAACAGAGGGTCTAAAGATGCATTAGAGACCTTCCACAACCAAGAACTCTAATAAAATCACAGCTGAAGGCTCAAACAAGCAGTGATCATCATCGTTTTACTGTTCTCCAAACAGGTGGGATGACCTTTAGCCTGGAGACATGATTCATAACTTTTCCTTTTGGATGCACTCAGGCGGGTGCAGCGTGATGATGATTGGTGCTCATCGATTGACTGCGTACACCTCATGCTTCAGATATCGACAGAAACTCAAGCCTGGAGCTTCAGTCTGCTGTTAGAGATCTGGACTAAGGAACATGGTGAAAATGTGAAGCAAAATCAAACCAAAACTGCATTTTTGTTTCTTAAATTTAAATAAAAAGAAAATCTTGGAGCTGCTATTTGATATCTCACCCTACTTTTACCCAGTGACTGTTGCAGTAATAAAAGTCTGAACAAACAATCTACATCCATGACGCATGGTTTACAGTAAAATTATAAACAATTTCAAGCTACAATTTCATATCAACAATGAAATTAAACAATTGTACTTAAACAATGAACGATTCACCTGCAATAGCCTGAATGCTAACTCACTTCTAACTGTTAATCCAGAGAAATGTACAATCTTCTTCCAGCCAACTGTTGTTAATTTGCAGTTACCGATGATAGACACCAGAATTTATCTCATTTGCCAGTAATATAACTTCTTGTGTCTTTGATTGGACACAAAAGTTAGCTTCTGTGTCCTGTGGGCTAATTGTTCACCAGTTGGCTGGTTGAAATTTGCACTTCCCTGTGGAGATACAGTTCTTAAATTCCTTTCACAATAGTCTTCAAAAGTTCTGAAGAAGTCTCACATTTGAGTTGGTGAAACCTGCAGAAACCCTGTTTTAATCAATGCAGGCACTAGTTTGTTTATCCAGCTTTGCTGTTGCTGATATTTGGCTCCCCTTGTGTTTTACCATCATCTTTTCTCTCAATATCAGAAGTTAGCATCACATGTTGATTTGTGTCAGTTTCTCTTTCTCTCACTCTTGACTGTTTTAATTATCCATTTAGGACACGCCGTCCATCCTGGACTGGCCTCTGCCCCAGCCAGCCTACGACGAGGTCACTGCAGACTTTGACGACCAATCAGAGGATCAGGAGGTGCGCTCCATCAACAAGGGGCCGCCTGAAGAAACCCTGGGCCCCCCTGCGTCCAGCATGGCGGGAAGGAGCGAGTCGCAGTCTGCCGACCTTTTCCAGGAGCTGCAGAGAGAGGTATATCTGCAACCACTGGAAGCTCCTTGATCAACAGTAGATTATTAAACACACGGCTAAACCAGAACATCGATTCATTGCTTGATGAATTAAAATAAACTTCATCATTTCAATCTGCATGATTGTTTTTCTACACTGACCCTTCTTCTTGTTTTTGTCTGTTTACAGGTGATGGTCAAGCTCCAGGTTCCCATGGCAACCGGTCGTTCCCTCCCGTCCTCCCCCACCCCGATGCCTCTGGTTCCGTTTGGCGCCCCCGACAGATCTCCTTCCTCCGCCCTCCCCCTCCTCCTCTTCCACCTCCATCACTTCCTGCTTCGAGGACCGGCCCGTGCTGCCCCCCCGCAGCCCCGTGCCCCCCTTACGCCCCTCCAAGCAGAGCTACGCCACCCGCGGCGCCCAGCAGGGGGCGCGCTCTAGCTCCATCTCCCTGGGAGACGAGGACAACGCTCCGCCTCAGATCCCACCCAGAGATCACGCTTTCTCCCAGCCGGGCTCCCGCTCCTCCTCTCCGCTCCCGCTGGCGCCGGCTCTGTCCTCCACGCTCGTGGTGCTGCCGCCGCCGCCGCTCTTGGTGTCCCCGCGGCGGGCGGCGGGGCTCCTCGGCCCCCTGCTGTCCTCCGGCCACTCCTCCGCCTCCAGGCCGGCGGCCGCGTCTTACTCCTCCACCGCGCTGCTGGAGCCGCTCGCCTTCAGAGAGGGGCGGAGCCTGTCCACCATGATGGACGGCCCTCAGAGCTCCGCCCCCAACCCGCTGCCGGAGAGACCTGCCTTCCTGGAGCGGTTCGTTCAAACTCACCTGATCAGAGTTCAGTTCATCCAACCAATCAAGCAATCAACCATCCATCCATCCATCCATCCATCCATCCCCCAACCATCCATCCATCCACCATCCATCCATCCATCCATTCATCCATCCATCCATCCATCCATCCATCCATCCATCCATCCATCCATCCATCCATCCATCCATCCATCCATCAATCTCACTCATTATTAATCTGAGCTCCTGGTTTTTGTTTGTTCTGATCAGATACGGCGCGGCCAACATGGCGGCAGTCAAACCCATGATGCAGCAACCGGGCGAAGCGAAACCAAACTCCTCCTACAACAACAACAACGGCGGGACCGCAGCTCCCAGCATGCAAAAGGAGCAGAGCATCACACAGGTGAGCTCACATTCTCCTCTCTCTTGAAACGTGTGACGATCCCACAAATGCCAACGTTTGCTGCAGGCGAGGAAATCTGAAATCAGCCATTTTACAGCATCCGACTGACCTCGTTTGTTAAAGTAACAACCATTTGTCGACAGAGTTTTAATTAGCAGAACTCTGTGTTCACAAAGCAGCAGATGTGACCTGATTTCTGCTGAACATTTTAGCCTCAAAGCATAAAATCATTAATCATCAGTTCCTGTGATTGGAGGGAAACCTCAAAGTGCTGTGGGCTCGTTTAAAATAGGTTACAGCTTAATTCATTGTACCAATTAATGATTATTAATAACAAGATTACTCTGATGCTTTTCCTTCTTTGTATTAACAATGTTTGTTAATCTATTTATTCTAAATATTATTTGGCACCTGGCCTATAAAAGGGAAAAGTGTTCATGTTCACTGCAAAAACACAAAACCTTACAAAGTCATTTTTGTTCGGTTTCTGGTGCAAATATCTTGGAATACCTGAATTAAAACAAAACTGACTTAAGTATTTTGTCAACATGATATTTGAGCTTATTTTGATAATAAATCTTTCAATTTGATGAAAAATTACTAGTTTCTCTGACAGATTGTTTAAACTTTAACAAAACATTTTTTCTATATCATAAGTAACTTATTTGGCAATAGAACTAGTACATGAAGTATTTTTGGTTTAGTTTTTAGTATAAATATTTTAGTTCACTTAAAATGAGAAAAGAAAAACTTGGAAGTAACTTTTTAGTAAGAAATAAAGCTAATATTCCCACAAGCTAATATTCCCACAAAGTTAAATGTAACTTTTTCATCAGTATTAAGGAATTATTCATTTAAAGCAAGCCTTGAAAAGATGCTTGTAAGTTATTTCAAATCTACTAAAATATTTGCACTAGAAATCAGAATTAAATACTTGGTAATATTTTGTGTTTTTGCAGTGTTTCATTAACTTCTGTGTCACTTCCTGTCACTTGTGCTGTTGCAGGTCCAAGGCGCCGTTCACGGCGTTACGACGGAGGAATGTAAAGCTGCTCTGCAGAGCCACAACTGGAGCGTTCCTCAGGCTGTTAATTTCTTAAAGGTACATTTATTATCTGCTTTCTGTTTTTGTTTTGCATGAAAAGGGAACAAAAGTCTTTTCTGTGCCTCCAGGTTTTCAGTTTGTGGGAATAAATGCAAAACCAACCAATTCCTGCATTTTCTTTTTTCCCACAGAAATGCATTATTTGTGTTTTTTGCTCATTTTTGTTGGTGAAAAACACTGGTGGGAGTTATGCTAACTCCCACCTGCAGGTGGCAGTATTTCTTACTTCCTCTGCTGCTGCCTCATCTTTACTTGATGCTGAGTTACAGTCTGTGATCAATGTGGTCAGGAACTAAAGGTGACATTTTTACCAATCGAAATTTGTGATTTTGATTGGAAAAAATTACAAAAACTTTTGTGAAATCCTGGAAAATCTGAAATAATAAAAGTTCAAATATTACCTCAAGCGACAAGATGCAGCCTGTTAACAAAGAGTGTTGAAATATTAGGTTAAAGCTCTATCTAGTTTATATTTTTAACTCCCAAATATTTTTGTTTCTCAGTTGAAAGAAAGAGTTTTAACACTATAAATGTATAAATGTTTGCATTCTGCACTGATAAGAAGATCAACAACAAAGTCTGGTTGTTATTAGTGTGTTAAACTTCATTAATGTCACTGAGGATGCGGCGCCTGCCTGGATATTGAGGCTCGGTTACTGTTGACACCTCGCCGCTCCTCCTTCCTGCAGCTCCTTGGGGACTGTCTGCCACTTTAGGTGTCGTCCCAAACTAGTTCCCTTTAAGTGGCTCATAAATCAGAAATGCTGCTGATGCTCCTCTGAGCTGTTCATTTTAAAACATGAAACCAAAGCAGGCCGGCGATCTTCCTCTCTCAATAATATGGCTGAAAAACTCAGAACATAAGCATTTCATATCCGTCAATATTGATAATTATCAGTTTGTGTTTTGCTTTAAATATCTTGGTGGTCTGACTGTTCATGTTTTATTCACAGTTTTCTCTCAATTGTGTTTTTTATTTTAAATCAGTTATGAAGAAGAACTATAAACTGCTGCTGCGCCAGTTACTCACTAGGTAACCAAAGCTAGGTGGGAACTGTTCCTACTTGTTAGATTCAAATGAACTGTTCTTGTGTTAAATTCAGAAGAACTGTTCCTACTTGTGTTTAATTCAGATGAACTGTTCCTACTTGTTAGATTCAGTTCTTCTGAATTATTAAATTCAGAAGAACTATTCCTACTCGTGTTAAGTTCCTCCACCCTCTGCGCTGCAGGTGGAGCAGCTGTTTCGTTTGGGTTTGAAGTCGAGAACCGAGTGTGAGGAGCTTCTGCAGCGCCACCGGTGGGACCTGGAGACGGCCAGCACCGTCATGCTGGACGCATTCGGACCGCACAGCAACAGGTGAGTCAAGAAAAGATGAGGAGGGAACCAATAAATCCATTTCCTTCCATCATCATCGTTTGGTTCTGTTCACTGAGTAATTTCTTGGAAGCTACTTTATTCTTTTATTTGAGTAAAAGTATGTTGAAGTAATTCTCCTCTTACCTCAGTATATTTTTTGTGTACTCTACAACTGACTTCAACATATTGATAACCTGTGAGTTCAGAAGCGATCAGGACTAAATGAAGCGCTTTGTGTGTGAACAGGAAGTTGACCTGAGGGCCAATCAGACGCTGACGGCTCCTGATCCGGGGACACCGAGGCGCCCAGACGACTTGCCGCTCCAGAAGATCACGGCCTTTAGATGTTCTCACATTTGATCACGTTACAACCACAAAGTCCATGTAGGTGGTCTGCTGGCTAACTGCTGAAGGCTAATGGTTTCACTGGATCTTATTGATTAGGTGTTCAGCACCAGCAGAAAGTATTCACACCCATTTTGGGTTTTTTTTCTACCATCTGCTATAGATCGTAATATTCTGATCATTTTTCCAGCTGGATTTAAGCCCAGGTTTGATCCCAGAAGCCACTTCTTTACCTTTTGTTTTGACCTTCTGTTTATGTCTTGCCTTTAGTCTCAAGTGCAGATCTATCTCTCTTACCTTAAAGTTGTGCTTGGACACAATCCAGATTTAGAGAAGTCCTAAATCAAGTTCAGTCTGCAGATGGACTCCAATCAAGTTGCAGAAGCATCTGAAGGAGGATCAATAGAAATCAAATTGACTACAGCTCAATGTTCAGTGTCACAGCAACCAGTTTGATGCTTTAGTAGATCTATAACATTTACCAAGAAAATATCAAATCCTTTACAGTAATGATGATATTTTTCTTACTTAAATGTGTTTGTTTTGCACAAACGTGACAATGGCTTTACTTTGTCATAAAAGCTGCAGTATGTAACTTTAATAAAATATGTCTTTCGCATATTTATTAAAACTGGTTGTCAACATAACAACCAATCAGAGCCAGGAGGAGGGATTTACCAACTACTAAATATGCTAATGGCGAAGAAACAACTTACAGTGACAGAAAAACTGTTTTATCTGCTATCAGTGGCTATGCTAACAAGCCTGAGGATGATTGGCAGCGCTAAGACCCGCCTTCTTTCTCTGATTGGTTGTTTCTAGTTCAATTTTTCATACATTATTTGTCATAGCAAACTGACAGTTTTAACAAATAGTTTTTTTATATATATATAATATTGCTGCTTTAACAGCTTTTTAAAATAGATCTGCAACTAAGACAGTAGAAAATACAAAGGGGTGTGAATACTTTCCACTTTTAAACAAGGTAATGAGTGAGAAACTCTGTCTAGACTTGAATGCTGACGCTCACCGACGCTTTGTGATGCACTGTAAGGCTCTACATGCTCTTTCTCATGACCGAGCAGCAGTTCTAGTTTTAGTCTGCAGTTTGTCGGTGGCTGCAGCAGAATCCCTCCTCCTCTTCAGTGATACCATGTAAATCCTGAGGCGATTTATTTATGCTGAAATGTACAGATAATGTTGTAAATAACCTGGTATCATGTGAGCTGCTGGTCAGGCTGATATAACTTATTGCATATCTGGTCTTCTACATTCAACGTTTGTTTCCTGTGGAGGTTCTGTTTTTATTCTGTCTGTCAGATTTTTTACTGCTTTTGTGCTTGATGACACATAAAGCCACCTATTGATTAGTGGCTCACTAAGGAGGCCCTCGTTAGGTCCACTAGTGGGAGAAAGGTGACTAATTGTTGCCATCTTGTTTTGTTTTCCTTCTTCTCAGACAGCTGAATACAGGGTATTATTTACTGTAATGCAGATTTAAGATCTTCTCAATGAAGAATTAACTGTGTCCACATGTTTTCATTGATCCTCTATGCATTGCGCATGCGCCTGCCTAGTAAGCGTATGGGAACTACGTATTAAACTGCTGCTGCTCATGTCTGCGTGTGAGCAGAGGTGGATATTTAATGTGAAGCTAACCGGAGATGTACAGCAAATCATATCAATGCCAAACGTTTGTTGTTGCAGAAACACTGGACTTTATGAAACCTTATTTCATTTGTTTTATATTAATATCTCAGAAGCTCTTGTGCTAAACGGTTTGCAAAAGGGTTATGAAAACAAAGCTTGTAATGTATGTTTTCTTTTTTATTATTATTAAATTAAACATCTCATTAAAAACACAGGGTTTCTGTGTTTCACATGCAGATCGAATGAAAATAAGTAAAATTCCTGATTTCCATGATGTAGAAAATCAAGATGTCCGCGCATCTTAAAATGTCTTAAACTAATTTATAAAAAGGCAAGTTGACCTTAAATAGTTTAATCACAGGTCTTAACTTTTGTGGTGATAGGATTATTTCATCTCATATACTTTATGTGGTCTTTATTTTTGCAATATCAATATCGCTAACTAGCTAATATACCTTCGCTAATTAGCATAGCAAGGGTATGCTAGGTATATCCTAGCTAACATTCTTATGCTAGCTAGGAAAGTTATATTGGCAGCTGGAACTATTGATTCTGGGAACGGAGGTAGGAACAAAACTAGCTAACTAATGCTAGTTTTAACTAATGCTAGCTAGCATCAAACAGCCCCATATCATCACACTACCACTGCCGTGTTTGACTGATGTTCTTTTTGCAAAATTAGGATTAGAACAGATTTGACACAAACTTCCTCCACGTTTCATCAGGACCATCAAAACATTTCACTACTTTTTTATTGTAGCTTAACTGCAGAAATCTTACAGAGTGGTTGGAGGAGTTCATGTTGGTCATTTCTTCACAGTTTTTTGTTTTTCAAACATTTTCTGGACTTTGGACCTCAGGTCAGCAGCTAAACGGGCCTCGGGTTTCTAATGGAAGTCCTTTCTCTACTCCAGTGGGATTCAGCCGCCATTTTCCCCCACACTCACTCACACACACACCGACACGCACACACACACGGTGTCCCACTCAGTCAGTCACACCTGCTGGTCAGATTGGTTGCAGCTGCAGAACTCTGAGGCCTGGAGGCTTGCTGTGATCCCTGGGTGCTGTCCGGATTTCTCGGCTACATCGGTAAGCACTTTGTCACCCTCTCACGCACGCACAAACTTTTTCCTTCAGTCACAAACACGCAAAAAGTTACTTTTAGAGTCCTTCCACTTTGCTTTGAATGAAGAACTAGTGTTGTATTAAAACTGCATGAAGCTTCATTATAGTTTTTATTATTTAGCGCCATGACTTCTGCTAAGTGCTATTAGCACAGTGTGACAGGTTTTCATTGTCTTTCAGGGAACCAATCCTTAAACTAACTGACACGTAGCGTTGAAAACACAACTTTTGCTGACACTGGCTTGATTGATAGCGCTAAGACCCGCCTCCTTGCTCTGATTGGTTGTTTCTATTTAGCACTAGAAGAAGGTGGAGGAACTTAATTTTTTCATAGATTATTTGTATTACTGTCAAAACAAAGTGACAGTTTCCACAAATATGTACAAAAAAGTTACATACTGCAGCTTTAATGTCAGAATTTACCTTCATAAAGATAGACAGGTGATGAACTCAGTCATTTTACTGAATTAAAACAATTCTGCCAAGAAGATGTGGTCAAAATTCTCCAGGTTGATAAAGAAAAAACGATTGCCAAATTAAAACTTTTTTATGTAAGGCCAAGTTGGACAACGTTGGTGGAGAAAACTGTTTAAAACATGTATTTTATGTTATATTTAAACATTTAACAATCAAACACAGAAACAAAACAATACTTTTTAGAGCACTTAACACAAATTAATGAGGGTATAATTAGGCTCAATGCATAAAGGTCACCACTTGTTTATTTTTATCGTTTTTCACAACAAGCTTTATTGCTGAGATCCATTTCCAGTCCTGAGTTGTTTTTTAGTTGAGTTCAATGTGATGCTGACTTTCACCTCAATTTGTGCTTTGTCAGATTGCTTTGTTTGTGTCTTCAGTCTCAGGACACTGCAGGTTAATCAAATTAATCCTTTTCAAAGCCGGGTTTGTTTCAGATAAAGTAACAGAAAGCAGAAGTTGCTTTCATTACAAAAGAAGAAACTAATTAATACATTCTACCTTGGATGGAGTTTCTGTAACTTTCATTTTCTTTCAAGAGTTTTAAAAACATAATCTGCTCTCATGTGAAAGCCGGAGCGGACCTCCTCGCTCCGTCTCCCATCTGTTTTCTGCCTTTGGGCCCGGTCCAGTTGGAGTTGGAGCGCAAACGTACCCAAAGGTTTCGCTGACGCAGATCTGAACCTAAAGCCGTGTCGTCCCCTTCATTGTTTGTAAGGGTGATTTGCTGCTGGTTTTTGAACGTAGAGCCAGAAAAATCTGAGGGCGAACATTTCCACCGGGAGAAGGGTGACGGAAAATGGATGGATGGATGGAATGTTTGTGCCCCTGCCAGCACTGACCAAACACAATCTGGCAGCCATGCCTGACCGGGGGCACTAATGAGCGAGCGGCTCCACATCTTGGCGGAGATGAGTGAGAGGCACAAAGTGCACACGCTCTCATAAGTTCAGTTAGGAACATGAATAATTGCAGTATTTAGCAGCAGACCGCACCACCGCTAGCATGCAGAAGGAAAGCCAGAGTCAATGTGGTCAATGTGACTTTGATTAAAGTCACATTGACCAAAATCAAACAAAAAAAGTTGATCAAAGGGTTTTTGTAGGCTCCAGAAATGTTGCTGAATTATTGAACACAAATCATCTATCATGTCCTGCTTAGCGGTGGTCTGCAAACGCAAAATTGTGTTTATTTAATAACGTGTCAAATCAGTAAAGTCAGATTTGAAGGAGACATGGCAAATACTCTGTGAGGAAGCCATACATTTGATCTATTAAAGATTTCATTACATAGTCGGGATTCTGTTAAAGTCACAACCCTTTATGGACCGTGGGTCAGAGAGAGAAAATTGTCCAGATGTCCAGCTTTGGGACAAAATATTCCCGTGGGTTGGATGAAGGGTGAATATTGAAGTACTAAATAATGACATTTCCACCACATTTAGTATTGGTCTTTTCTTGATGATTAAAAAACACACAACAAAAGCAGAATCGGCCCAAGGAATATGCAAGTTAACTGACTGCTTAGGGCCTCCACACCACTAGGGGTCCACAAGAGCACAAAGCTAGCATGATAAATATATGTATTTACTAATAATTGTTAATGGATGCTGGGAAAATGTAAGATATGTAAACAAGTGTCAATTTTAAGGACTTTATTTTCTTCACAGATGCAACATATTTTATTTTCATTAATCTTAATAAATCCAGAGGACACACTTCTGGTTGGAGTCTGGCTTTAACTGGTTTGTATTAGTGACCATATTATGGCTTTCAGCTATTGTTTTTCTTGTATTCAGAGTCCCTGTACCAGCCTCTCTGTCCTGCTGTCCTTTCACTTCTCTGCAGGGAAACACACATTTTCCTCACAATCGATTTTTACCCCACTTCAAGGATGAGTCGTTTTCGCTCTCTTTATTTATCGCTCCTTCTGCTTCCTCGCTCTGTCTGTCTCTCTCTCTTTCTTTTCAGTGTACTTATGTAATTATCTAATTGCTTCTTCGTTTCAGTCACTCTAATCAGACCAGATAAAGTGAGATTTCAGCCTGCCGTGTCTGTCCACGGTACACAGAAAAATATGTTTGGTACAAGAGAGTAGCAGACATTCATGAGACAAATTTAAAAGGCAGAGCTGAAACATTTAACACTGTGTTACTAATGGGATTGACCGAAGTGGGCCAAGCGCCGGAAACGAGGAGAAAGTCCACGAAGATGACTCGTTTGTTCACGACAGTGTTCACTACAGCTGCTAAAATGATCCAACCTGCACAGCAAATAAGCTTTAATGGCAATTGTCCTGTTTTTATTTTTAAAAAATACACAAAATATAGTTTTAAACAGTTAAATACATTACATTTTAAATTATTTTTATTATGCCTCCTTAAACAGTTTAGGATATATCAGTGGCCTATACAAAACATGTTCATTACACTTTTGCATAAGATTATTCTTAGATAGAGAGATTTTAACTTGGTCCTTTCACAATGAGCTGTTCTAAGGCGTCCTGTCACTTTAACTCTAAATAAGCTGCAGCCGGCCGCGCTCCCCCAATTCAAAAGTTTACGCTCGCATGGAAAAATAGCTGCAAACAGATGCGCAACTATGCAATCTTACATGTTTGTAAAGCATAAGTAGAGCCTCCTGCACAACCAACAAGAATGCAGCCAGCAAGTGGTTTCTGGATGGTGAGGCAACAACAAAACACTTGTCTTTAACAGCAGCCATTGTACAGAGATAAAATCAGCTGTCCAAACCTGCTGGAGTTCAGCTTGGGTTGCTAGGTGACGGGCGGAGCGCTGGTGTGGTTGCTAGGTAACGGCGCAGCTTTGTAACATTTAGGAATTCGAGGCTTTTTTATTGTCGTACCACCTTTGGTTGTTTGAACTCAGGTCCCAGATTAAGAAATCTAACACACAAATAAAAGATAAATAAATAATAAAGTAATTTGTGTGATATATATATAAATAAAACATTCTGGACGTTTTTGAAACCGGTCATTTTCCAAGCACCAAAAAACATGAATCCAACTGAGTTTTTTTTTTTTTTTAAGCACTTGTGTTTTCAGAGGCAGCAGAAACCCAAATGGAAATACAAAACCATGCAAAATGTGAATTTTGATTAATACATTCCCTTGAAGAATGAGGGTGAAATTCTTTGTTCCTGGTGTCGGTCAAATAGAACAAAGAACGTGTTTAATGCACCACTTACCTCATGACATGACACCACAAAATGGAGCCCAAGACTGTTGACATGTTGAGCTAATTTCCAGCTGTGAAACTTTGATTTGTCATTCTTATTCTTTTTAAAACTCCACTTATTCTCGTTTTTTTCCAGCCTCATACCGGATCTTATATTCATTATTATTCTTCATTGTAGATCTGGGATTGATCACTGGACTGTGAGGTCAATCTCGCGACCTTACACTTATGAAAGTTTGTCTGTTGACGTCCTCCGTGCTTCAATAACCTCAGATTGCAGAGACATGTGGAGGAATGGCTCGGGGCGCCTGCTGTTATTGATTGGCATCGCGTTGATGTTCTTCGCCCGCTTGTGTTCCTTCCTTCAGGTGGAGGAGAGTTAGATTTTCTGAGAGCTTTCTGGCTTTATTCCTCTGCTGTATGGTGCTTATCAGATTCTTCCTGTGGTGGAGCGTCAATAATAAACATGGATGTTAAAAATGTTCAGACATTATTTTAATTTATACATATTTTTTAAATCTTGCATTTTCACCCTCCATCATTGCTCAGATCAGGGTTGTAATAGTTTTGGATGTTTTGTTATAGTTACATTTTATTTTGTTGTGACTTTGTCTAATTCAGTTTTTCTAGTTTTATGAGTTAAATATTGTTTATTTTTAGTTGTAGTAGTAGTTTTCGTTTCTTAATGTTTTTTCTTCAGTGACTGAGATTCGGAAGCTCATGGAGGAACATGACGGCAAAAAAGAGAGAAAAACATTTCTAAAATGACACCATTCCTGATTTTCATCGATTAAATTGGTAGTGTTAGCATGGCTAACATTAGCATGCTAGTGTCAGCATGCTAATTTCAGATCCTGGCTCTGTTTTCTAACTTTTAGGCGGTTGTGCCTCTTTATTTGAATCATCAGCAGGTTTTTGTTTTGTTGCTTTAGTTTCTTGAGCCATGATGTTTTTGTTTTGTATTTTTTTATATAATTCTGGTCCCTGTTTTATATTAGCTTGCTGATTCTGTGCCATTCGTCTTCTCTCTAGCTTTTGTTTTGTTGATTTGGAAAGTTTTGCTCTGATCCAATCACTATTTTAGAGATTTCCTACAATGGTGCCTTTTTTAATTTTTATTTTATAGCAAATACTGCAAACGTTCCTTTTCTGTTTGGCTACTCTGAAGCTAATCTTTGTGAGCTCAATAATATCTGCTGCTCCTGCCATTGTTTTCTTTCCTTTTTCTTCCTGTAAGTTCAAGGAAAGAAGGAAATGTTTTGCTATTCAGCTGCGAATCTATCTGAAACATCTCGCTGAGGCCTAGATTGTCACTGAAGGCCGAAGCCGAAATGTAAAGGTTGTCTACAGCTTTGCACTTGCAGGCTAGACACATTTTGAATGTAAATGTTTCCATTCTATCAGGGACAAAGAAGCTGCAACTCTTCACCAGGGTGAAATGATTAACAAGCTTTGGAATATTGTTTTGGTTTTGATGATCATTTATAGAAGAATCTTTCATAATAATCATTTTTGAAAGAAAGTAAAAACGAAAATGTTTCTTCATTGCTTCTCACTTCTTTTAACATTCTTTTGCAAAAATAATGATGGCATATTAATAAATTATGCCGTCATTTATATCAAATAAGCTGCAACAGAGGCACATCTAAAGCTAACAAAACGGTGGAGCCTGAAGACCGGGACTTGGAGATACTTTCCCCTAAAAGATCTGCACAGAAGACTTTTAAAAGGACTTTAGTTTTGGCACTATTATTAGTTTGCCACCATTCAACTTTAAAGTATTTCCCCAGATTATTTGAACTCTGAGCCCTGAAGCAAAAACACTTGAAGCTCTTATAAAACTGACCTCCAGCGAAACATTTTGGTGTTTGGGATAAAAGATGAATTCCTCCCAGAATCTCCTTGAAATGCTGAAACGTTTCCCCGATTCTCAAATCCTCCACATCAAACCCTGTGAATTGAACTGTGAAAACAAAACACCCTGCTGGGGTCAAGAGGAGGAAGTCTGGTTGAAAAAGTGTCTTTGTAGCCTGGCGATAAATTAGGCTCAAATTAAAACTAGATATTTAAATGCTATAAAAATGTCTGACAGACTTAAATAATCCATGTTGTATGTCAGTGTAGTCAACAGTATGCTGACAACATGCTAGCTAATGCTAAAACAGCCAGACGACAGTGGGTAACCATGGCAACCGGTAACAGTGTCATAATTTTTTGGACTTCAATGGAGTCAGAAATGAAACGTTTTTGCAGTTTTCAATTGGACATGAAGCTGAGAAGGATTTAAATCAAGCTTGATGTAAATATTGTGCAATTACATCACAAATGACACATTTTGTCATTAAAGTTACAGTATGTCATTTTTGTCCAGAATGGGGTTTTTTTTTTAGCATATTTGTTCAAACTGTCACCTTGTCATGACAGATAATCGATGTTCACCTTCTGCCTGAGCTGCTATTGCTCTGAAGAAACCAAAAACAACCAATCAGAGCCAGGAGGAGGGGATTAGTGCTGTCAGTCATCCTCATGTACTCGCTGCTAAATACACTAAAGGCAGAGGAACAAGTTGTTCCAGAAAAATCTTTTATCTGCAGTTATAGGAGGCAACGCTAACTAGACTGAGCATTCACAACAGGCTATGCTAGCTGCGATTTGGATCTAACCCGTGAACTATTTGTGTTGTTGAATCCTTTCAAGGATGCATTTTCAGTCCAGGAAACTCTCCAGATAATTCCCCCTGCCAAGCTGCACTCCATCTCTGTCTGACTCGGTAATCACATGGCTCCTCTTCCCAGGAGCCAAAGTGTCTTAAACTGAAGATTGGAGACCAAACTGTTGGATTCGTCTGCCCCGTTGGTTCATGCGTGTAATGACGTGGATAAATGGATACTGATGCTTATCCATCCCAGCCGTTCGCAGCCAAACGAGCCCCCCGGCGGAGGACAGACGGGACAAAGAGAGAGCGTGAAGATCCACAGCATCTGTCCAACTCTTTTGTTTGTTCAGAATAATTCAGAAAACCTTTGATTGAAGGTTATGTTCTCGTACTCCGGTGTCGGTCGGTGGCCTGAGAGATGGGAAAATGGAAAACTAAAAGCATTTCCTGATGATCGAAGAGAAAAATGTCTCCTGTTGTTTGAAGAGAGTCGGGTTTAATAAAAGGGCTTTCGAGGCAAAAGCATCCGAGCTTTGAGGGAAGAGCTTACAGCCATTTACTGGATGATTTCAACAAACATGACATACTTTAAAACTCCCTGCAGAGCATTGTCAGTCAGTTGTTTCTTTTCCTGCCGTGAGGAATAAAAGAAGGGGGTTTATTTTAAATGAAAGGTTTGGTTGCTGTATAAATCCTTTCCGGCGCACTGACCAGGTTACTGATCTGCTGTCCTTGTAATTGAAGGATAATTAAATTAGTTTACGAAGCAAAAACTTGAGTCAATCGATGTCAAATCAATAGGAAATAGAGTTTAATCAGAAATGAGTTACAGATGATAATAACTGTGACTACAACTGAACAAATGTTCAAGTTTTAATTTTAACCAATCACTAATGTATCGTAATGAGCTATGAAGCTTACCAGAAGTTGTCTGTGCTTAAACAACCATCATCCAATAGGAAGAGAGGAAGGTTGATTCAAACAAGGAACTTGGTAATGTTTTGTTTTTATTATTATTATTATTATTTTCATCGTGTTCTTTCTGCAGTTTGACACTCAGAGTTGTTAAGTAATTTTCTTTCCAAACAGCTTTACGGCTCCAGTGGATCAGCTGTTTTCCTGTAGAGCTGGATTGTTTCTCCACATTTAGCAGCAAGTACATAGAGATGATGCACAGCGCTAACACCTGCCTCCTTGCTGCGGCTCTCACTAATTATTTTTGGTTGGAAATAGACTTTATTTCTTCCCCAAATTTGAAGAAACTTCATTTTTTATTTATTTCCCTCCTCTTTTGCTGCAGAGATTTTTCCACAAAAGTTTTTTAAAACAGAATTTATCAATTGAAAACTGATCCAAATGAAATCGTCTTTACCTCTTACTGGTGCAGCACTTTGCTTAACTCATGATAGAACAAGAAAAACACAAAATCTCAATATTTGTAAGACGTCAGGAAGCACCAAGATGGAAATTTGTTTATCTTTTTCCAAAAACTCCCTGAAGGAAAATGAGGAGGAGCCTGGAGAGATGCACTTAAAGCTGCTTTCTGGTGATCATCTTTCCAAAATAAATCCATAATAATCCCGTACGTGAGCAGAGAATATCAGTATATCGGTTACATATCAAATGTTTTAAACCAGATCTTCATCATTTATTCATATGTTGATTGCTTATTTATTAAATTAATTCCCTTGACTGAAGTTTTATTATAATTTCAGCAACAACTTGACATTTTGTGCTCCTTTCTTTGCAAACCGGTTTACAGAAACAGGTCGAGGACAGAATCCAACTAATGAGCATTTCATTTCTGATCCCGGCTGAAAAGCTGCTGCTTTTTTCAAACACTGAACTGGAGTTAAGTGAATTGGTCAACAAATCCACTTACATCCTCATCAGGTCTTAAAGAGGAACTGTTAATGCAAAATTCATATTTTGCACATTTTTGTTCTCCCATTTGGGTTTCTGCTGAATCGAAAATCAGTTAAAAAAAATAAAAACCCACACAGCTGGTTTTTGCCAAGAAGTTTGTCTTTTGTGATGTCTGGAAAATGAGTCGTTTTAAAAACCTCTGGGATGTAATGTCGACAATCAGCAGGCACTACCCCGTTACCTAGCAACCCCAGCAAAACCCAGCCTGTTACCTAGCAACACAAGCTGAATTGCAGGAGGTTATGTCAGCTGGTTTCACCGCGGTACAATGGCTGCTGGTCGTATAATTGAACATATGTTTTTCTCATGCGGGTGTAAACGTTGGATTGCGGGGGATGTTGCCAGCAGCAACTTATTTAGATTTAAAGTCACAAGAAGCTGTAAAATGACAAGTTTCAACACACGTTCTGAGAACAAGTCAAAGCTAATCTATGAAACATGTTGTCAGTAGTTCATCTAACAAAAGAACAATGTTCATTTTATTCAAACATACCTATGAATCGTAAAATCAGATAAACTGATCATTTTAAATGGTTTCTTAATTTTTTCCAGAGCTGTTAAAATAAAAAACATAAAAAAACACGTCTATGTAAATGACAAAAGCCCAAAACAGAAGCACTTTATGCTTCTAATTTTACCACCAGATTTTAGTACATAATACATTTAAAACTCCCCTTTCTTTCGCACTTTGTTGGTTATTGTTCCAAGAGTAAAAATCTCCCATTTGGCCAAAGTGAATCCTGGGATCCTGCAGCCTGAAAAGCGAAACACTTTTCAATCGCAAACCTTTTGTTGCTTCTCTCTGAAGTTCAAAGGAGCCACAATCTATACTTACTGTTGTGCAGCAAATATTATTTCACTTAATATTCTCCTAAACCACATGTGGATCTTTAAGAGAGTGTGGAAAAGAGAAAATAACGTTATCTTTGAGTCGCCCTGGTTTATTTTTGCTCGTTGTTCGGCGGCGGAATGAAGCCATTTCGTTTGACACTCTGTGATATCTTTGATTCTGCCGGGAAAGTTGAAGCTTTGATGTTTTTCTCTGAATCTCAATAAACCTCATGCTGACAAATTTCCTCATCACTCGAACACACGCGCACAATCCGGTTGCACGTATTTGCAACACTTTGAAAAATGTTTCAACTTCAAGGAATTCCTGAAAGCCCCAAATTCCCAGAATGTGGAGATTCTTTGAAGGTTTCTTTCTGCGACTGGAGCGTAAACATTTTTATTCGTTTTGGACAGTGACAGCTACTGAATAACAACTCTGCCCTACAGGTTTGTGTCTAAATATCCAAAATAACTAATTTAATATTCATTTATTCATTTCTTATCATAATAAATGCTCTCTGTGAGAAGAGAGGGAGTTTTTGATGTGCTAACGATGCTATTTTCATTCATTCACACCTGCAGAAAGATCTCTGATTGCACAGTTGCAATAAGAAAATTACCATAATCCCAAAAGCAAACGTCTTTTCTAGGTAGATTTAGAAATGCGACACGTATTTTGAATACGATTTTGTTCTTAGATCAACACATTTTATTTAATTGGTGATTCCCTTTTGGTTTTCAAGGTTGAAATGGACAATTTCTGGAAAAAATACATTTTATTTATGTTCATGTCTGCAAAAATTGTGCTTTTAGTTAAACAGTCTGTAACTCAGATTGACAGAAGTTGAATTTAAGATGGAGACAAAAAACAGAAATGTTGAACTTTAGCCATTCATAAAAGTTACTGGGAATATTGATTACTATTATGATAGATTAATAATCTCAATTATTATAAGTTTTTTTTACTGTTCTACTGAGTGTCCACTATTTCTGAAGATTTTTTTATTTTTTTTTTTACTTTTGCAGCTCAGAATGTTTTTACTTTTTGAGATTAATCTCAAAATTTCAAATAAATTTTTCCCATAAATTTTCAGATTTTGGGGGTCAGACATGTTATTGTTTTTGTTTTGTTCTTTTGGGAAAATTTCTCAAATTAATCTCAAAATTTCTCAGATTCTCCTTGCAGATTTTTGACTTTTCAAGCTCACAGATTTTCTAGATTTTAAGATTGAAACGTCTGTATTTTTTGTGTCAGTTTTTTACATTTGAAGCTATAAAATTTCCTAATTTTTGTTAAAAATGTCTGAGGTTAAAGTGAGAAGTTTTTTGGGGGGAGGGGTTGCAAATATTTGACTCTTGGAACTCAAATAAAACTTTTTTTCTGGAAAGTTTCCAGATCAATTTCAAAATGTCTTATTTTTTTGTTCACAACTTTTGGAATTTTTTTGTATAAATTTCTTAGATAAATCTCCAAATTATTTGTTATTTTTCTCACAAATTTTTGACTTTTCAAACTCAGAAATGTGGTTTTTCTAGATAACATTTTTTCCCTATAAATTTTAAACTTTTGGAGCCCAGAATATTTTTCTAGATCATGTTTGACAGCTACTATCTACTGTTTGTATTTTAGAGTATGATGATGCATGAATGCACTGTAATGAAACCCAGCAGAGCCCCTTGTCTTTCTGCTCTCATCCTCTCTCTCATTGCCTCCTGACTCGTCAGTCACACCGAGCCGCTGAGTCTCTGGCGCAGTCTGCGCTCCGACGCCGCCTCCTGTTGAGTTTCGGCGCGTTAAGAGGCGCAGTTGGCGATAAAAGCAGAAGCGCACAGCTGCATGTGCAGCGAGTTGGAGGGCGGCTCTCCGGATCACCTCCGTGTCCTCTCCGAGTCTTCCCTCATTGGACACTTTGCTCCGCTGAGCAGGAACACCTGTGTGCACGATGCGCGCAAACTGCCGCGGTGCGCCATCTCCTCTCCGGATGCGCTGACCGAGACCCGGATGGGTGCAAACTTCCCCTCTGGTCCAAACTTCCCGGTATGATCGCTTCCAACGCGAGCCTGAGCTGTGCGCGGTGTCCCGGGGAAGCGACGACGGAGGCGAGCGGAGCGGTTCCGGGCTCAGTGCCGGCGCCCTCCCTGAGTCCGACCGGCCACCTGGTGGTGGCGGTGTGCCTGGGCTGCATCGGCACATTGGGTTTCCTCAGTAACTTCCTGGTGCTGGCGCTGTTCTGCCGGTACCGGGCTTTGCGCACGCCCATGAACCTGCTGCTGGTGAGCATCTCTGTGAGCGACCTGCTGGTCAGCGTGCTGGGGACCCCGTTCAGCTTCGCGGCCAGCACCCAGGGGCGGTGGCTGATCGGACGCGCTGGATGCGTTTGGTACGGCTTCATCAACGCGTGTTTGGGTAAGAGAATCCTTCTGCATCAGGATTAATGGGGCAATAAATAAAATGTTCCAGATTATCGGAGCTGCTTAATCAGAACCGGGTTGTTTTACATCCTCACCTGTTTATTCTGATTCAAAAATATTTTATTGATAAAAATAAAAATAAATTAACGCATTTAGTTAAAGCTGCAATATGTAACTTTTATTTCAAAAATATTATTTTTCCCATATTGATAAAAAAATGTTATCATGTCATAACAGTATAATCTGTTTTTGTGAATCACAGAATTGTTCAGATTAAAATTACAAAAATGAATTTAATGGGAAAATGCCACTTTGAAAGAAAACGCAGGTTTTCTTGAGGGAAAAAAAGTTTCTTCTGCTTTGGATGAAGTGTTTTGATTTGGTTTTTTAGCCATATCTGAAAACATAATTTTTCACAGGAGTCACGTGATCAACAGTCGGACGTTAATAAAACACAACATGTTTTATTTTTATTGATCAAATTTAGTCATGTGTGATTTTAACCTGGTTTTCTCAACATTATTGCCATTGTACCGTGAATATTGACGAGTCACGTGACTGACAGCTGGATGTTACTACTGGAGAAACCGATGAAGAAGACAACTGGAAATAGGAGGAGGATGATGGTGTGTTTTTAATTTGGTTTTCTCTAATTTGGTTGACTTATCTTAACATGGCTATCATAGGAGAAAGCATGACTGAAATAGCTAAGTCCCGCCTCCTAGCTCTGATTGGTTGTTTCTAGTTAGCACTGGGAAAAGGCAGAGGAGCTAAATTTTTGTCACAGATTATATCATACTGTCACAAGATGTGGAAAGTCCAATACTGCATCTTTAAAGAGTTATTGTAGATGGTAATGTCTGTGGGTAGGAAAGATCTCCTGTAGCAGTCTGTACTGCAACAAATTTGAAGAAGCCTCTGACTGAATAGCTGCGTTTACATTACAAATATCTACAAAACTTTGTTGATATTCCATTAATGTCTAATAAACATAATTTCACAGTTGTGGTGTCTCCATTAAATAAGAAACACACCTAAAATCAAACGTGAATAAGTTTGTTCCTGTGATAAATCATTAAAAGATGTGCTATGCAATCATCCTGCGACCATTTCCTGTCGTCTTCTTCGTCATTTATGCCAGTAGTAACATCCGGTTGTTGATCACATGACTGGTGTGATGTGAAAAAAGTGTTTCCATTGCAGTTTTGTGAAATAAATCGGGAGAAAACAAACCCATCTTTATATCACAAAACTAGTTTTCTTTTTTAAATGCCGTGTTTCCATTAAGTGAACTTATTTTCGAAATGTCAAATTGCGCAATATGGTTAATGAAAAGCTACATTATCAAGACAGGACATGTCCAACATAATCTGATAAATATATAATAAAAAAATAAACAAATGCTTAAAGTGAAGTTCAGTGAACCAAACTTGAAAACTGAGCTTCATTTAACAACAGAAAGCAAATTTAATCGTTCAGCTTTAATCCCAGAGGTAAATAAAGGCACATAATGTCATTCACAGAGGAGACGCATGCTAAAGTAAAACACAGAAAAAGCATTTCTGAACCTCATCTTTAATAGATTAGCTCTGAGTTGATCCTCTGAGGACGTGTTGAATAAAAATCAAGACTTGTAAGCCTGTAGATTTGAGGACAGTCGGTGTAATTACTGCCCGGGTTTATTGACGTGGCTTCTGGATTTTCCAGCCACTGGAGCGGAGTCAGCTGAAGGCGAGCGGTGACGTGACGGAGGCCTGACCCTGCCGACCTGATCGGGGTTCTCACTTCTGATCTGCTCTGCCTGTTCTTAAAGAGGCTTTAACAATCAATCCTCCTTTGAATAGAGACTGCTCTTTATTTATATAACTTCTCTGGCATTAATTACCAGTTCACCTTCTGAAATGTGAATAAAAGGTTGTGAGATTAACCTGTTATTGGTCTTAAATTAGAGGAAATTATCAAAATAATTGGTTGTTATTAAATAAGTGCTAGAAGGCCGACTTTGTAACTGTCTTTATGTGTGTCTGAAGGTTCAGGTCAGGTTTCAGGCCTGATCTATAGATCTAAACTGAAGCTGACTCTTGATCGTCCCTTTTTAGATCCAAAGATAATAAATTCAGTTTTGTTTCTGTTCATCTGGAGAATGTTATGGTACATTTATCTGTTAGCATCTGTTCAGTGATTGGATGGTTCAGAGTCACATGGTGGCATCGTAATGTAGAGCTGTGCATCATCTGCATAGTTATGGTACCTAATCTGATTACTTGTTGTTACCTTGAGATTAAGTAGATATTAATTAGAGAGGGGCTAAAGATTGAACCTTGGGGTACCCCACACATGTGACTTCTGTCTGACTTGATGTTTATATATAACAATAACTAAAAACCTATGGAAACAATGTGATAACGTGATATAGTACATTAAAGTTATGATAAACTATGTTCATCTTTTACCTCTTAATCAGTAAAGGAAAATTTAATGTTTGTAATTAGACTTATTGGTAAAAGAATCTGGAAATATAAATAAAAATCCCTAGTTTGTTTTCTTTTTCCACACCTATTCAAATTAGGAAAATACTTCAAACTATTTTCATGTTTTTCTTTAATTCTCCAGCCGTTGAAGGAATCCTGTGATACAGAAATATGTATCTGTGTGTGTCTGTGATTGTTTGATGTTTCTCAGATTGAAGTACGTTAAGATATCCAAATATATCCCATCAAGCACTTTACATTTGTAGGGCTTCGTGTTAGAACTAGAGATCAATGCTTCTTCTGTTTAGCGTCTAACATTAACTTCATTTATATATATATTTTAATTATATTTAACAACAGTCATTCTGCCTAAAATAATTAGGTGAAAACTACCAGAAACATTTATCTGTTCGGTGGTTGAATGTACAAATTGCCTCGTTTCCACTGTGTGCTTCAGTATGTTATTTTATCTGTTTCGATTCTGAAAGAAAAGCCATAATGTTGCAAGAATAAAATCAAAAATAATACGTGAATAAAGTTGTATAGTGTTAAAAGAATAAAATCACAATATTATGAAAATAAACTCATAATATTAAAAAGAATAAAGTGGTGATGACACAAGGAAAGTCATAATGCTGCGAGAATAAAGTTGTAGTAATACAAAAATAGTCATATGAGAAATAAGTCATAATATCAGAAGAATAAAGTGGAAATAATTCCAGAATAAAATTATGACTTTTATTTACTTCAAGAAAAATATGTTTTGATTTTTCTTCTTTTTTGACAAATAAAATCAGAAAGGTGAAAATAAATTTGTACATATTTCTTCCTTTAATCTTCAAAAGTCACTTAATTAGTATATATATGAATTTAATCTTCAGTTATTTTGCAAAGGCCTCAGCATCACAAGGGTCAGAGGTGAAGTGGTGGAAGGTTTTAAAGAGGTGAAGTTAGAAAACATCTCACAAAACTCTGTTCAATTGCTACTAAATAATTCAAACTTTTTACCTGTTTTGTTTCCAGAATAAGCAGAAAAATAAGGAATAAGTTAACCATGGATTTTAACAGTAGGATGTTAAAGAAGAGCTTCTTCTGAGATTTCTGGGATGTTCGGGAACGGCTTTTCTAAAATGCTGGAAAAAGATGGATGAACATCAAACATTCATTAAGTGGTTGGGGGTGATTGATGGCTGTAATTGGCCACCGAGTGGAGAAAACGTCCTGCCGGGTCGAAAGGCTTTGCGTGATATTGATAGAAGTCAAGATGATGTTGATTTAAGCATTAAATCTGAATGTGATCTTAACATCTTTTGGAGGCGTGAGATCAAACTTGACTGTGTTTAATTGCTACCCACAGAGGATCTTCAGATTGAAAAGCCGCGTTTGAATTCACACTGAGCCGCAGCGTGTTCATTAGGTGCAGTCAACTCCTACTTATTAACTCTGATATTTCACTCGCCTGCAGACGCGTTCCCAGTTTCAGCCTTGATAACAGAAGAACGGTCAAAGAAACATTTAATTTCTGCTCATAGACCTTAAATTCAAAGCCATCTCTTAAAAGCAAAGCAATTACAGTTAAAGTTCATCTCAAAATGGATATTGAGTCACTTTCAGGCCGACTAAACATGCATTTTTCTGCTTCGGATTAAACTGGGATGTCGTTTGACCCTTCGCCTGTACAAGTGGAGATGAACGGCGCTCTGTCCGGAAATTCACAAACAAAACTATGTCCGCTGCAGAGCAATTACCTCGGACAACATGGGAGTTATTGTAGCGTGCAGCGCCGGACGGTTGGCAAGCTGGTACTACAGCCTGGTTAGGTCACTCTCATGATGATAAAATAACTTCAATGAGAATATTTGATCTGCTTCTTCCTGCAACTGTGAGATGAATCTCTTCTCCAACACACTGAAATCAAATTAATGACTCAAATAACGAGTTGATGAGGGAAATTAGGTGTGTTTTTGCAACATTGCACAATTGTATTAATTGATTAGTAGAGTAATCGTCAACTTATTTAATCGTTAACTTGAATATAGAGAGTCAAAGAAAGACCAGTGGCTGAAAGAACAATATATTCAGAGCAGTAATTAAACTAAAATTGTAGAAAAATGTGAACATTTTGCATTTAAGATGAAAGAAAACACTTTGTAAATATATTCTACCAAATACTCCTCAAGTGGCACAGTTCAGCTACACCTGGTTAAAAAAAAGGTTTAAATGACAATTCTGCAGAATGTGCCATTTTTCATGCTACTAATTGATTAATGGTCATAATTTATATAATTGGTAACTAACACAATTGTTATCTTCATCCAAAAGTTGCTCAGGACTTTTGGCACTCCTGGTTTAAAGAGCATTTGCTAAAAAATCCTTAAAAAGTTTTGAAATTGATGATCTTCTCATTCCTGTAATCAAATGTTGAAAGTATAAGAAAAAACCCGGCTTTCGCTTCAATTCATTTATTTAGTGAAAAAAAATCTTTTGTTAAGAAATAATTGTTTTTTACTGTTGGTGTTATTTTGAAAAAAAAAAAACCTTTAATTGGCAATTTTATGCCTCAGTGATGCACAAGGACAACCATACATAAACAAAAACTTGTATTTAACCAAAAAATACTTGACAAAATGAACAGAAACGCAAATATTTTTTAAAAAAAATTCAGAATAAAGAAAAACTGGTCTGTAAAAATATAAATAAAGTAACACATTATTACACACAAATGCTATTGTACAAGAAACAACAAAACCAATGAAATGTCAAGCCAACCAATTAAACTATGACAAGAGTTAAAACAACAATAACTGGAAAAAGTTATTGTTTCCTTCACCAGGAAGCGATTCCTTCACTTCCTGATGTTGCATCATAAAAAGCCCCCCTCTCCTAACCAAGCTCTCATTTTACCAAATGTGTGGGCCCATATTAGCAAACAACGATTTTATGATAGAAAGTGAAGTTATTAGAAATAGACTGACCGTGAGAAATGGCTCCGTTACTTGCTCGTGACGTCACGCTCTCTGGAACTCCGCCCACTCCGCCATGACGAGTTGATTTCGCTTTAAAAATGGTCGGCTGCATAAACAGACAAGGATGCAAACCAAATGTCATTTTATTTTATAACTTGTCTATTAATTAGAAAATATTCAGCAACAATGACTGGCAGCGAACACCTTTTACAAGATAAGAAGATCAACGTTCATTTATTTTATAAGTAAGCATGATTAGAAAGAAGTTAAACGTGCATTATGGAGACGTTACGCATCTAACCGTTAGTAACCATGGAGACAGTGCCGCACCGTCATGTAGCCTAGCATGCATGGAAAAAACTGGTTAGCATATCACCTTCTGTAGGGTTTGCCCGGTTTAAAGGGAAACGTTGTTTATGACTGACATAAATCATGTGGTGTGAATTCAGGGAAAGTCAATAATTTAATCAATACGTCATTAGGGAGGAGGAACGGGTCGGTTTCTAAGCTAGCCACCGTCATCTATGAGTCCCAACCAGGTGTGTTACGTTCACAGCCATGAATAAACTGGAAAAAACAACTTTGGAAAATAATTTCATGTTCAATACTAAGCAGTTAAAATCCTAGTTACTTAATCGTTTAACTTTATCTTGCGAGCAAAATCCATCTTTTATGACACTGAATCAATCACTAAACCTATTATTTACAGGAGATGGCTGTAAGATTGTGCTGAGGAAGCAGCAGCAGGGAAACACTGACAAACGACCTGATTTGTTAGAAATATAATCAGGATCTGGAAAAGAAATAAAACAAAGATGCAACAATGGAAGGAAACAGCAGAGGAAACAAAGTAGAGAGATGAGGACAAAGAAAACTCCAGAAAGGAGGTGAAGATAAAAGAAGCAGCAGCCGAAATGAAAAATGCTTCGTTAGTTTGCTGACTCAGTCCAGGGACATTAGGTCATTCATTCCCCCCATAAATCTATTCTACACCTTTCCTGAGTTGGAGGATGAAGATTCAGGCCTTGGGTAAAAAACCTATTAAAATGCATGCAGGAGAATCAAAGTGGGCCGTGTTTGAATGAGAGCCAGCATTAGGGACCCATATTCCCACCAGGCTCTGGGTACAAACTGTGCAATCGTCACAAAAATTAATAGAAAACCGGCGGCTGCTGAGATAAACCTTCAGAACACAGAGCACCCACTTCAGCACCGCAGGGAAGTTTCACACAAATATTTCTCTGATCTGTTTACCCATTAATGACAAGATGAATCCCTGTCATTATTTTTTGTTTACTTGTCTTTTTAATGCCATTATTGCATCCTTCTTTCCATTTTATATAACCTTAAATCCAGAGATCGAGCTAGACGTCCCAACACAAAACAAATAATTTCTTTAGCATCTCAGCAAGTTTTACAAAGGTTACCATTCTGTCATCCGGGTGTGTTTGAGCAGCAATGCTCCGAAAACATGCAGGACAGCAGAAAACACAAAACAATATTTGACCTTCACATTTCTGCTGCAAAAGATGTTTCCATTTATCATAGAATTATATGAAACACACCAATTTTGAAAGAAACTCTGTTTTTTTTTATATTTGCTATCACACAAGTCACATGATCAATAATCAGATGTTACTGCTGGCAAAAACCACAAAGAAGAAGATGACAGGAAGTAGTTGGAGGATCATGGTATAGCATGTATTATTGTGTGAACAAACTTTTCCACGTGGAATTTTAATTTTGTTTCTTAATTAATGAAAACACGGCATTTGTGAATTTATGTTTTTCTGAAATTAGTGGAATATTTACAAACTTTGTAAAAGAAATGCAGCTATTAGCAGCATACTTACCAGTACCACATTTATTGCTGTCAGTCTGTCTGAAGCTTATTTGGTTTTAGAATAAAATTAATCATGTAAATGATTTTTTAAACAGTTTTTACAAAAATTAAAGTCAAATTCTGTAAAACAAAAATGTTGAAAATAAAAGTGAAAATCGCTGTAGCTAATGATTCAAAATAAAATCATGTGCAAAGATTTAGACAAAATAACAGTGGATGGAAGGAGTTAAAAATCCCAATACATAGCCAGATAGAGAGCAAAAAAAAACAACAATAATTTTAGTAATTTTCATTTTGAAAAGATGGAAACTTTTATTTTTCATCTTTAGATTTTGTACTTTACCTATCCTCATCCTCGCCAAATTTTCAGCCAATCATCAGCCTCCGTTTGGCAGGAAGGTGAGGTGAATATCTGGGATTAAAATCCTGCAGAGTCGAGGCAAAGAGCCTCTGAATCAGCACTTCAGCCTGATTAACTTTTATTGAGACTTATTCTATTCAGAACAATAGCTCCACCATTGATTTGAATACATTCAGTAATTTACAAAGGTGACTTTATAAACTTAATGAAGTAATTAGTCATGTCTCACTGGCTTATTGTACTTCATGTGGTGCTACAAATAAAAGTTGATTAAAGCAAAACGAAGAGGGGATAAATAATATTTTCTTTAGCCAACTAAAGACAAACCTTAATTGAACTCTTACTGTTATGTACAATATATTAAATTACATTTAAAGCTCTTTATCATGAAACAAAAAAACAGGTATTATGACCTTCGTGAAACAATTATTTTATTTTCCATGGAGCTCAGTGGGTGCTGATTGTTACAGCAGGTTTGGAGGATCATAATATTTATAATTTCATATTTTTAATATTTTTTCTTTCTTCTATTTGTTCATCTAAGTAAAAACATTGAACAAACCCTGTAGCTTGTTAATTTTTGAGACAGTAAATATTTAACAAAAGCTGAAATCTCTCAGGGTTTCCTAAACATTTATGTTGTTGTGTAACCATGTAAAATGAAAATAGCCTGAGGAAAACCCAATCCACTGACTGCTTTAGAAACTGTTGAATTATTTATTTAACAGCACAGAAACATTAATTTGTGAATACATACACAACATTAAGGTTTAATTTGTTGAACATAGTTCCATTAATTAAAATTTTTTCTACCATGTACACAAAGTAAAGGCAATTTATTCCAGCAGAGATGAAGGAAGAAGATTTTAAAAAGTGGTGAATGTGTTGGGGGTAAAATTACCATAAAGCTGCTATTGGAAATGATTCAGGTTATTATTATCATTATTATCATTATTATTATTATTATTATTACTATTAGTTGTCATTTTGTTGTGGGAATGAAACATGGAAGAAAGTAGAAATAAAAGGTGATCAAAATTAGATAAAAAACAGCTCCGGTTTTGGCTCTGATTATTCTCAGTCATTCTTTTGGAAACTGTTGATTCAGTTGGGAGAAAACCCGTCTCATGTTGTCATAGCAACGCATTTTCATTGGTTCATGATTCCCAGGCAGCCTGGAAAATAAAGAATATGGAAAATATTTGTATTTATCCATCCATCCATCCATCCATCCATCCATCCATCCATCCATCCATCCATCCATCCATCCATACTCAAGTTGTCATTCATCCATCTGTTCAATGGTCCATTCGTCCACCAACCATTCATTCACTCAATCAGTTTTTTTATTAATTTGTCCATCCATTGATTTGTTGGTTCGTTCATCCATCCATCCTGAAGTACATCCAACCATCTTATTTATTAATTTGTCCATCTTTTCTTTCTTTTCTTCCATCCTTTGGTTTGTTTGCCCATCCATCCATCCATCCATCCATCCATCCATCCATCCATCCATCCATCCATTCTATTTAAACGTCCTGGGTAAATTCTGGAAAGCTTGTAGGAACCGGGTCAACATGCCTTTCTTTCCTGCCTCCCTCAGGCATCGTCTCCCTGATCTCCCTGGCCGTTCTGTCCTACGAGCGTCACTGCACCATGATGACGCCCACCATGGCGGACGGCAGGGACTTCCGGCCGGCGCTGGCAGGGATCTGCTTCTCCTGGCTGTACTCCGTGGCCTGGACGGTGCCGCCGCTGCTGGGTTGGAGCCGCTATGGCCCCGAGGGGCCCGGCACCACCTGCTCTGTTGACTGGAAGACCCAAACTCCAAACAACATCTCCTACATCATCAGCCTTTTCACCTTCTGCCTTGCCTTGCCGTTCGCCGTCATAGTCTACTCCTACGGGAAGCTGCTGTTCACAATCAGACAGGTGAGATGCTGCAAGGTGACTGCGCTGCTCTCTTTCTGTAGAATAAGAAATGCAACTAAAATCATACATGAATAAGAAACCAGCTCTGAGATAAAACTTTTTTAACTTAGATGTGAGTGAAAGGCACACCAGCAGTGCACTACCTTGTCTGTGACCTTAACTAAATCATCAAAAGCAAGTTTGAATGCAGACTCGATAAGAGAGTTAGGAATATTCAAACATTTCAAAGACAAACTTGAAATCTGAGAAATGCTGTGACCGGAGAATCAGATCTGACATCTTCACATCGCAGCCATGAAAGCTGAAACATTCATGTTTGTCTGGTCCTGAACTCTGCAGGATCTGACGCCGCTGCCCATTAAGCCGCATGGAGATTAATACGAGTCTGAAGCTGCATCTTTAATGACATTTAATTTGCAGAAATGGCACAGATGAGTTGAAAGAGGGCATAATGAACTTTAATAATCATGCTGTATTAGTACGCGGTTCGGTCATAACGACCTTAACTCTGTGATGCACCGACGCAGCAAGTTGTAAGAAACTTTCTTCAAAGATTTTGGATCATATCAATTAGTCAGTAATAATTTGTTATCAATACTTTAAACCACTGCAACAATTAAAACAACTTCACTTCTCTTATGTAAATAACAAAAAGAAACAAACAGAAAACCAAAACAACACAATTTGAAGTTATTTACTGTTGTAGTCATCAAATGACGCATTGGTTGTATTTGTGTCTGTTTCTTTTACAACAAAAACAAAGTTATAAAAAAAAAAAAGAGAGAGAAAGAAACATCAGCCCTTTATTTTGGTTTGGTTTTAGTTTATATTGGGAGATTTTATATTTCCTTCTTTGTACTGAGATGGTTCATGCAAATATTAGTCGTTTCCTAAAGTAAAACAAGTGCAACTAGTTGTTAACGTGGATTTGGATTTATACAATATTTTGTTGTACTATTGTAATAATAATAAAAATTGTAATTAAAATGTATTTACTTATTTTTTAGGTAAGCGAATGGCATTTACTGCTCTAGAAAAACATTCCTGTTTAAATTAAGCTTTTTCAGGACACCACATACTTAAAGAAATGTGACAATAAATGCACATAAAAACTTTGTTTAATCATATTTTTGAATTTACTTATTTTTTCTGATGCTTTTGTGGAAAAAATAGGGGAGAAAGAACATTTTAGTCAGATTTTTTTGACAAATTTGTCTTGAATCCAAATTCTTATAATGACAAGAAACTTTTCACAATAAATGATAAATAATACAACAAATAATTTATCTAAATGTACAAATAGATGTATGTTTTCAGTTGCTAGAAGACTTTCTATTTAACTGGATCCATTTTTGACACACATACCAGTTTGCATGTGGACTATGTCCCCTTCGTGTCTCTTGGCAAACTTTCTTATGGCTAATGATGAATCTGTTCTATTTGAAGTTTTTTTCATTGCCAAGACCCGTAACATGCTGTAAGGACTATAAATGTATTCCTTCTGGCCTGGAGATTTCTCAGGATTTCTGATAGAAGATCCAGACTCTTGCTTGAGTCTCGGTTCTGGTGGCTGATGGATGAATTGCTGCGTAACGTTTGACTTTTTGTTTCCAACCTTGAATCCATTCTTCCATTATAAGTACCTGTGCAGGGGAGACCGGTGTCTAGATAATTGTGAATGGACAGGTCACCAGTCCATTGCGGATCAATCCTTTCATATAATGATGCAGAACGGGTCAGTAGCTCGTGTCTGCTCCTGTCTTGTCACTTTACAAAAGCTTTGGCTTCCTTTTTTTCAAGAGCTTTGACTGCATTACATAACAAAAACAAAGACAGTTGGAATGCTGGAAATAATTCAATATTTTATCTTTCTGACTTAGTTGTTCTGATAAAAAAGACGAATGAAGAGGAAGGTGAATTTCAAAGGGGACCTATTATGAAAAATTCACATTTTTCACATTTTTATGATTCCCTTTGGGTTTCTACCGCTTCTAATAATCCGCCCAGCTGTTTCTTGGGAATAAGTTAATGTTTTTTGGTGTTTGGAAAACAAGCCATTGGAGAATGTAACATCACAAATATGCAGTCAAGTTGAGCTACAACACATTTGGTCAGCTAGTTTTATCGCCATATGCGCTCCTGATACAGACATTATGTTGTTATTTTACCATTCAGAAACCATTTGCCGGATACTTATTGGTTGTGCAGAAGGCTCCAATTCTGCTTTTCAGAGCTATTTTAGAACCCAAGAGGCCCTAAAGCAGCTGATTCTGAAAGGAGCTCAAAATAGGCAGAGCTAACCAGGCTAAAATCTCATGTCTGAGAAGCATTTTGTGCAGGAAATGTTTTGTATAGCCAATAAACCTGCTCTAACCTGTTCAAGGAACTATCACAGGTCACCTTTAAAAGAGTCAATGTGACGATTGGGAGCAGTACAGTATTGTTGACGGTCATTACACCCTGCCAAGGATCCTCATTAAACCTCAAGGCCACAGACCTCGTGACCCATCATCATGAAATAATCTGTCTCACGCCACCAGTGGTGACCCAGTGCCAATTGTCTCTACAAGAGAGGCAATTTCCATCAACCAGTGGAGGAGAGAAACCACGCAGCAAAGCTACTGAAATGTCAGTTCACTGTGTGGGCCGATTACAACTGCTGCTGCTCACATCTGATCTGCTGTGGCTCTAACATCCAATCTGAGGTGAATAATTAACTTACACAGAAAGGTTGTTACCAGAATCCCTAATATATCAATGTTGCTGCACAAACCTTTTGTTTCATCTAAAGGTGGTGGGTCCAACTTCACTCAGATCATCCTGCCCGGATTAATACTCTTTAACATTTAAGCTCTACTTTGTTTCTGTCTATACATAAAATCCCAATGTAAAACACTTTTAAAAGACTGTATCTTTTGTTGAGAATGTTCATTGTTTTGGCTTATAGACAAACTCCAAACAATCTTTTGCCTTAGGCTGAGTAGGTGTTTCTCTTTGTTTACAGCATTTCTTCTTTATGCTGATCAGTCTGCATGTTGACAACTTAATGAGGCATATTTCAACTCATCCATCTCCTACATCTGTTTACCTTCTTTATTTGCATGATGTATTACATCTTTTAGACACTTTTTGTGCATCATTCAACTTCAAGTTGGGTTATTCTTTTTTTTTTTTTGCAGGCCCTCTGTTTCATTTATTCCCAGTGGATGAGAAACTAATTTGGCCACTCCATTTCCCAGTTTATGTGCTGTGCTTCATTTGATCTTGCACAAAGCTCTCCTATAAAATTTGCAAGGTTGCAGTTTTAAAGAATGAGTGACTCTCAGGACTGGCTGTAATATAAAGTGAAACTCCAGTTATAACTGAGAAATTCCTTTTCCTTGAAAGCAGAAAGAACTGATCCTGCATGAAATATTGTAACGGTCACATTAGAAACTAGGAACAACATGGCAGACCTACAGTCATCCATTTTTAAAAAATCTGTTTATAAAACTGGTTATTTTGTTGATCAATACCTCTATTTGTAAGTCTGTAATGTTTGTCTTGTATGCACTCATTGGTGAATAAAAAAAAAGACAAACCCTAAACGTCAAAGAGCTGCAGTGAAAACTGGTGCATGCCACACTTTTCAGATTTTAATTTGTACAAAAAATATATATACACATTTTTATTTGAGTTTAAAATCAGTCTTAAATAAAAAAAACTCCGAAAACTCAAATCTTATCAAGTATTTTTGGTCTAGTTTACAGTGAAAATATCTAGCACACTTTAAATAAGACAAAACTGACTTACAAGCAACTTTTGAAAAAGTTATAGGAACTTGTTTTAAGTGAATAATTTATTAATATTGGTTAAAAAAAATATTGGTTGTAAATTAAATAATCTACTGATGGAACAAAACATTTTCCCCATATTACAAGTCAAATAAATAACAATAAAATTACTATTAAGTCAGTAATTCCTTAATGTTGATGAAAAATTATATACCGGTACTTAAAACAAGCTCCTATATCTTGCATAAAAGTTATTTATAAGTTAGTTTTGTCTTATTTAAGTGTGTTACAATATTTGCACTAGAAACTAGACCAATAACTCAGTTAGATTTTGTGTTTTTGCAGTGAATCCCAGCATTTTATAGCGGGATAAAGACAGGACTTTATCAGATTTGGTATCCAGATGAATCTCTCATTTAACAGCTTTAATTCATACTCCAGTTTCTATCTGCAGAGGTAAAAGTTAGACCCAGTTGTGCATCCACAATCTGCTGTGAGCTGTCACGGATGTCGGCGGGAACGAGGTGCAGAAAGAAATCGGTGCTGCGCTCATGTTGTCGTTGGCGCCATCTGAATTAATTATGGGAGGAAAACAGAGCCAGGTGCAGCGAGGAGTCTCTCAGTGTGCCTCTTGTTAGTGGTGGCAGGTATGATGACGGATCCATGCAGGTGTAAAGAGGAGCGAAAACCTGACAGGAAGAGGAAAAACAGCTGTGATAAACTGACAAACTGGTTTTTCTTAAGTTACTCTATTGGGGTCTCTGTTATTTCTGGTTTTAGGGTAGGAGGCAAACTAAGAGCAAATTAAACTTGTTCTTGAAACAACACAGATTATGGAGATCGAGAAACTCATGGTGTTAGGGTTAGAGTTAGGGATTAAGCAAGTTGATTGTTTCTTCACAGATCTCTGTAGTTTTTAACACAGCATTTAAATCAGATTTAAACCCCTTGCTTCTGTTCTACTGTAGTTTTGCTCATTCTTCTAATGTTGATTCATTTTGTATTTTTATTTGATCCAAACTGCAAAAACACTTGAACACTTAAATCTGGTGCCAATAGTGTCAAAATGTTTATAATCTCTGCAAAAAAACAAAATCTTAAGGATTTGTGATTTAGTTTTTAGTGCAAATATGTTAGTACACTTAAAAAAAACAAAAGACTTTTGAAATAATTTCTTAATATTGATGGAAAAGTACTCTTTTCACTGGCAGATTAATTCACTTGTAACAAGACATTTTCCCCATGTTGTAAGTGAAATAATTTGCCAAGGCAACTAGTACTTTTTAATATTAATATTAAGGATTTTTATTTATTTATTTTTTTACATAATACGAACTCCTAAATCTTGCTGAAAAGTTACTTGTGAAACTGAAAACTTCATCTATGATTAACTTCCTGGGGTTGCTAGGTGACGGCCTGGGGTTGCTAGGTGACGGCGGAGTGCTTCTCAAACGTGACTTAGCATTCGGGAGGATTTTGAAACAACTCATTTTCCACTAAAAAACATTAACTTAATGCCAAAAAACAGCTGGGTGGATTTCTTTTTAAACTTTTTATTTTTTGAACTTTTTTTCTAAAATCTACTTATATATATTGTCATATAAAGATCACAGTTCTTCCCGACTTAGGTTACCTACTTGTGATGTCCTATATCATTCACTTCATATTACCTACTGACTACTGGATTAGTGAAAATAATGTAGGACACTGTACCTTTAAAAAAAGATGGAGAACGATCAGGATTAAAATCTGAAAATTCATGCATTTTAAATGTGCTTTGCAATCATAAATGGTGCATATTTGTGTGAAATGTCACATTTCTGCTGTCATCCTGCAGCTGACGAGGTGCTCAGTTACTTCCAGAGAAGATAATCCTGTGCTTACACAGCACACACTTTTTCTTCGCTCCTGAACCGGTCAGATACTCTCATATTGTCAGGGTTTTTCAGACTGATATAATCTGTTGAGTTTGTTAAAACCAGCAAAGTAGAAATGTTCCAGAAGAACATGCAAATTCATGCAAAGTTTTAGTTTTGTTAGAAAAGGTTCTGCTATAATTTAACTTTTCTATGTCCGTCTCAGGTCCAGTAGGTTGACAAACACTCAGATTTTCTGCATTTATTCCAACAAAAGAGAAAATCAGGATGGTGGTTAACATGCAATAAATTACCCTTAACATATCTACCAACAAGCAGCTAGCAGCAGTTAAAATTAAAGCTAGCTAAAATGAACAACATTAGTAATAACAGTTAAAAATAAATTTACTCATGAAACACTGCATTTGTCTAAAATATAATACACAGAGCTGCTCCTAATACCTGCCAGTTACCGACGGCAACAGAAGAAAAGGGGGCGGAGCTGTCTGTTACTGGTTACTATGGCAACCGCCAAGAGTAGCCTAACACTACCGAAAATGAAACAGCTTCTTCGCAAAGAAAAATAAATTCAAAGAATAAATAAACAAGTTTTGACAAACTGCAGATTTAACCCGGTTACCCTTGAACAAAATAAACAAAGTTTGACTCCAGAAAGACTCTTCTGAAGCATTCAGTATCGACAAGTATCTGAGTTATGCGTGTCTTTTGTCTTTTGCAACATTCTTTTAAAGTCATTTCATCATGAAAATGTTTATTTGTTCAATAAAAACACAAAAAAATAAAGCTTTTCTTTGTAAACTTTATGCTTTTGCAGCCTTCGAAGTTTGACTCATCGGACACATATAGCGAAAATTAGATTGTTGCTTTTCGACTCTTCACCACATTATTGTCTGATGTTGACTTCGCCCAGAATAACCAATTAATAACAATAACTTATTGTTATTGACCTCACTTTGTCCCTCATTCTTAACATGAGACAGTTGTTTTATGCATCTATGAAAAACCAACTCTGTGTCCTGCAGGAAGTGGAAATATTTTTGAACTCGCTCAGCACTACGCTGACGCAGCAGCTGTCACCTTGACTGAGAGGCCGCATGCTAACACTGACAGTGTTACTTAGTTCAGAAAATAATCGGTTAAAGGGTGACCTGTCAAAGACGGACATGATGGAAAAAACTTCTGCTTTTATAGGAAGACATGTTGGACGGAGCTGATTGCATGAGACCTGCGATGAGTTGGACTAAAACCCAATTTTATTTTATAATTTCTCTCAAATGAGACCAGAGAAAATTAAAAATTGGATGCTTTTCTAATAATAAGACAAAAAATATATATATTTTTAATCTTTAGTGACTGACATATGACTTTAGTGAGTCAGACATATGACTACTTTGATTAAAATATTTTATACTTATGTAGTTTTATGGTAAAAGTTTGAACCCCACCAAATCAATTAATCGCATGTTAAATTAAAATGAGCTCAATAATTTCTATTTCATGATTTATTGTTTTTCTCTTTTCTCTCTGTTTCTACCAAACATTAGATTACATTTTGTGTCCAGAACCTGTCCAAAACATTGCCACAGTTTTATTAAAATATGAATAAATAATTACCAATTGTAAAAACAGTATTATAAGCATTATTATTTTTCTTATCTTTTTTATTAGTAGTAGGAGTTACCGTCATAAAATAAATATAGATTTAGTGTTGAAGCTGTTAGCAATGGCTATATATAATATATAGCTAGTTCGTAATGTATTTTATTTTCTGTTTCTGTTGTTTATTTATTTGGGATATCTAAGTTTTTGCACTATCATGCCATCACCATTATATTACTTGAAAATTGTCTCGAAACAACAATATTGTAGTTTATATCAATAATTTATAACAATTTTGCTGGGATAAAGTTCCAGCAAAATTCATTAAGTTCACGGTTGAAACCTAACAATCTGTAAAGAGTGAAATTGGGATGAATACTTCTGAAACATTTGCAGGATAGAAACACATGATTCTGAATATTTCAACTCATTCTTTGAGAAAACTTTTAAAACTTTTAGGAACCAAAAGTTTTGGGTCATTTTCCTCTTGAATAAAAAAAAAAGTCATGCAGAAGCAAACGCAAAAAGCTTCATGTCGATACACAGCTATGCATATGAAGCCCAATTTAACTTAGAAATCAAGCATTCATGCATAGAAAGATGGTTGCAGAGTGAGAAGTCAGCAAATATTTCTCTGAGGAAAGCTGGCAGCGTTATTGCTCAGTTATCCAAACTGCATCGGGTCAGCCTGACCCGTCTTCACTCTTTCTGCCCGTCTCGCCGTTTATTTTCACATTAAAGCGAAAGTGCCGTATTTATGAACATTAGGTCGTTCCTGAAAGCAGGATTCATACTGGCAGAAGAGATTCTCAGCTGGCAGATTTAAATGTCAGCCTCTGAAAATCCCTGGTGGAGCAAAAAAAGTCCTAATAGATCCAGTTTGGTGCTTCTCTCAGTGGATCAATACAACAATTGATCTGTCAGGCTGTTTGGTCCTGGCTGCTTTCTGTATGTAAACAGAGAACTGATTCTCAGTCTTTGTCTCAGAGAGAAAAGCAGATTATATCAACATCACCCTACTTAATGTCCTACATACGATAAGTATTGTAAAAAGTAACAAATATTTTTTTAAAATTGACTTTTTACACATTTTTGTGCTTTTGTTTGGATCTCAACTGCTTAAAAAAAAACTATACATCTGTTTTTTGTCAGTAATTTCATGTCTGGAAAACGAGCCGTTTCAAAAACCTTCCAGTTGCCAAGTCACATTTGCTGTTACCTAGCAACCCCAATCTGTCACCTAGCAACCCCAGGAATTCATCCACATTGCAAAACACAAGCTTTTACCAGGTGTTTTTTTATCCGGTTTCTGGTGCAAGTATCTTAATTTTGTTTTATTTCAAGTGTACTAACTTACAAGTAATGTTTCAGCAATAAATAAGAGTTTGTTTTAAGTAAATAATTCCTTAAAAATATTAGTTTAACTGGCAGATTATTTTACTTATAATGTGAGAAAAATGTCTTGTTGTAAGTGAGATAATCTGCAAGTGGAACCAGTTCTTTTTCATAAAAAAATAACAAAATATTTACTTAAAACAAACTCCTATATCTTGCAGAAAAGTTACTTGTAAGTTTGTTTTGTCTTATTTCAAGTGTAATAAGATATTTGTGCTAGAAATTAGATTTTTTGCTTTTGCAGTTTTGACACTATTAGAACCAGATATATGGAGAAAAACAAATCTGCTCCTATTTTTTTAATTCCCTTGAAATGTAAAAAGTTGTTCAAAAATCATAATTGGTGTTTTTCATTATCTCAAAATTTTTTAGACTTTTTGAACTTCCTCTTTTTGATTGACATTCTGAATTATTTCAATACCATGTCAGTAAAAATCTCCTCAATGACGGCAAATTGGTTCGAGTTTGAATCAACTTTAAATTTGACGGGCTGATATTAGAGGTAGTCTTTGTTCACACAGTAACAAATGGAAGATTACTACAATTTGACAGAAATGATGTGTTTTGATAGTTTATTTAAAGAAAGTGCATTTTAAGGGTTGAGTCAGAGTCTTGTGTCTTGCAGGTGCGTAGAGTGAGCTCATTGGTGACGCGGCGCAGAGAGCAGCGCGTTCTGGTGATGGTCGTCATCATGGTGGTCTGCTACCTGGTCTGCTGGCTGCCGTACGGCGTGGCCGCTCTGCTCGCCACCTTCGGCCCCAGAGACCTTCTGACCCCGGCGGCCAGCATCACGCCATCGCTGCTGGCCAAGCTTTCCACTGTGGTCAACCCTTTTATTTACATATTCATGAACAAACAGGTGAGACGCTCACTTTATCTGCAATATGGAGTCCAAACTATGGTGTCAGGACCAACATTTTTAAATTCAGAGAAATCAAAGGATACTTAAAACTGGAAAGATTCATTTCTTAAAATATTTGTTGTCTTTATTGCTTCAATAATATACAAAATAAAAGACAAGACCTTTTGTTGAAAAGAAATTCTTGTGATAAAATATAAACTGGGTTCCACGCAGTTGCTGTATTAATTTCCAAAAACTTTATTGGAGTTATTATCCTTTTTTTATGTTTGGCAACAAAGTTTGAGCAATGTGAGGTGTAATCAATAAAAGCAGAAAAAGACTAAATAAATAAAAAGTAAACAGATTTTATTTGTAAAAATATCAAATTAATCGCAAATTCACTTCATTCTTGAACCTTGGACCAACGGCCAAACAACATCATCCAGAGGGCTGTAAATGGCCCTCACGCCACACTTTGGACATCCCCAATTTAGAATTTTATTGTACTATTTTGTAGTATTTTTGTGATGACAATTATGATAAAAACAATTTATTATGTATTTTTTGAGGTATCTGTCTGCACTTCAAACTCTAATGTTCTTGAAAAACATTTGAAACATTTCAGTACGACTTAAAAAATATTATTTTTGCCACTACACTGTGCAAAGTAACTACATTTAATTATACAGTTTAAATTCATATACTCATATGTATTGGTGAGTAATTTTAAAAAATTCCAGTTTAGATTAACCCCTGCATGTTTTCACACCTTCGCCGTCTATTTCATGTTTCTTCATGTGTCGTCTCAGCTCTTCAGCGTACGTTTATGATTTCTCCTAAATAGCTTTATCCAGCGTTTTTATCCTAATTTCATTGCACTTGATTAACTGATGTTTATCTCAGAGTTGATAAACACGTTAATTAAGTGCATCAAATATCTTTTGGAAATCTAAAATAAATTTCAACAATTAGATTTTAGAAAAAGACAAAAATAAGGATCTCAGAGGCATCTGTTCTCCGTCAATGCGGGTTTAATTATGCGACACCCAATCCAGTAATTAAGTGTTTGTGTGATTTACACCCGCAGGAGGAGCGAGCAGAAGGCACGGTTTCTATCTGCCGGGTTTTTGTTTACACTTTAAGGCAGGACACACATGAAGCGACACCCCGCCGCCTGCGCGGCTGCTCAGCGTTTCAAGGACAGAGAGCAGGGAGACGAGATAAAGACAGGAGAAATAATCTGCTTTCATTTCTAATTGAAAGCAGCACAAACATCAAGGTGTTTACTGCATGCAGGATTCCACAATCAATACATCTTCAGTCATTAGCTGATTAATACAACAGGAATAGCACTGATAGGACAACCTTTACCTGCTACGGCTTTTATCCGAAAAATATTTCGCTTTTAAATTTCTCGTTTTGCATTAACATATTTTAAATGCATAAGCATTAACATATTTTAAATGCATATATATGTCTTAGGATCAGGAAGCAGCACATTTTCATATGTTTCAATTTGTTTAAGGCCAGAAATGGCCTTTAGTTTTAAAATTATTCTTGTTTTTCTGGAGATTTTATGTGTTTTTAAACCACAAACCTTCAGGAGAAATTCTCAATTTCTTCATTCAAGATCCTTGACTACTTCATTTCAATAAATCAGTCAGGTTTATTGGTGTAGCACATTTCAGCAAAGTTCAAAGTGCTTTACATTGTGAAACCATAAGATTATCACATTTTGTTAAGGAGCATTGTTAAAACAATCAACATACATCAAATACGTTGGTCAATGTTCGATTTATTTTGGTTCAAAAGCAACTCCACTTGAGTTTTATTCTCGTTTTCTGTTAAATTACTTTTATTATGGTTTCAGAGTTTCCTGTGGTTGAACAAACTTTATGCTGTTATTTGGATTAAGAGCTAATCAGATTTGTAGTAGATTAGTTTTAATCTGGATTTGGATCAGGTTTTTGACAGATTTCAGATCCTATTCTAGATTCTCAACCAGTTGAAATGGGGTTTCCACTGGTTCTGGACTGGTTTCAAGTTGATTTAAAGCTGGATTTGCACCAACAGATTTTTTGGGATGCATTAGGTGAGTTTAAAACTTTTGGATAAGATCTTAAGCAGGTTTAGGGCCAGCAGTTTGGTTTTTTATTAAAAAAAAGTTTCTACATAAAAACATAAAAACTTGGGTTTTATGTTGGGAGTGGAAGTGGCTGTACTGGTTTTTAAATTGTAAGATTTTTGCAGCGGCTTTACGTTTTCATTCTGCATGTACAGTATTTTGCTTGAGTGATTTTTAGAGAAGTTTTACAAAGATTTAGATGGTTTTTTTTGTTGTTTTTTTTTTTATCATTTTGAATAGGTTTTGTTGTGGTTTGGTCCAGTTCTTGGATTGGGTATTTGTACTTAATTGGAAGGGGATTAGATTACCAATCTGAGTAGTTTCAGATTATTTTTACGTTGGTTTCTGACGATGTTAGAACTTGTCGTTGGGTTGGTTAAAGACTAGGACTTTTTGCCTTTTAATTTGAAGTTTTTGACTGATTTTGAGTCAAAAATTGATTCTGAATCACTTTTCAGTGGATATTATGCTGGTTTTGGTCCATTAAAAACATTTTCATTTGGTTTTTAATCTTCAGAAGATTTAGATTTCATTTGGATTCGATGTGGGTTTTTTCTGATTTTAAAACTGTATACTGTTTTTTACTATAGATTTTATTACTGCTATTGAAGTTTTTGTTGAAAAAAATGTGAGTATAAACAAATTTAACTAGGAGATGTCTTCTTTTTTGATGAAGAAAAGTTTAAATGAGTCAATTTTATGGAAATAAGTAAAACATGCAGTTTTTTTTTATATTTGAATTGCCATCCTCCACTTTAATGTAGCACAATTTTAAAGGTTCGCTGTTTAAAGACAGTAATATTTTTACTCACTAGGTTTCCTGTAAAATATATCAAATCCAACCTTTATTGTTACTCAATAAAAAGTTTATATAGTTTTATTCAGAAATGTAATTCAGTAATACAGTTTTATGTTTTTCTCTATTCCTCTCTGTGCAGCTGAAAATATTTTATTAATCTAATATTTTAATCTGTGAATTAAAGAAAGGCAATAAGTTAAATAATTTATTAGATTCTTTTTCTCAACATTTGTGTTTTCTTTAAAGGTGTAAACTCTCATTGATACTGCAAAAAAAAAATAAGACAAATACAGCTGAATTTTCTGTACTCTGCAGCTGTATTTATATTTAAACAAATTCCCAAAGCAATCTACAGTAAGTGTTTGTTTAGGTTTGCTGTTCAGAAATGCCTGGGGATGAAAACTGTGTGTCCAGGTGCTGATGCAGCACAAGTGCTTCCCATTGGTGAAAAGACCATTATGCAGGTGGCATGTGTCCTTCTTCATGCATCCTGCTGCAGAGAGAGGTCCTGGTGTCCTGCAGCTCCGGACATTTTTAGACGACGTTTGCACATTTCTCTTTAGGACTTTGTTGTCATATGCTGTGATGTTACCAAACCAATTAGCGTGTTTTCTCCCATGTGGAGTCACTGAAGTTGATTTTTTTCTTTATTAAGCATGCTATGCAAGGGCACCGATTTAGAGGAATGGATACAGGAATTACTCAGAGTACATGAGCTGGATTAGTTGTAATTACTCTCAAGGCAGGAATCAGATGTTTGTTTTCACTATATTAAGTGACAAATTAGTGTTAAAGGGGACCTGATTTGGAAAACTCATGTTTTTCACATTTTTGTATTTCCGTTTGAGGCTCAAAAACACCCAGCCGTTTTCTTTGGTGTCTGAAAAATGATCTATTTCAAAAACATATAGATTAAGTCATATTCTGCTGTTACCTAGCAACCCAAGCTGAGTTCCAGCACATTTGCTCAGTTGGTTTTACTGCTGTATTGACAACGGCTGCTGGAAAGCAGAAGTGTTTTGTTGTTGACATACCATCAGTAGTTTATTTTTATTCTCTTAAATCCAGTTTTGCAGATTTTGTATCATCTGTATATCTAAGAAAATACTTTCTGGAAACATAGAGATCATAGATTTTGTCAGTTTCCAGTCTGGGGTTTTTGTGAAGCTCTGACCCACCTACACCAGTTTTAGATTGTTACATTTTCAGGTGCTCCAGTTCTCTTTCACACTGTACTGTGTCAAATGATCCAGACTCTTTGAAAAACTTGCATCACAAACCACTGAAGGAAGCACCATGAAAACCTCTGAAGAAGACACTGAACACAACTTCATTCTTTACAAACTGTAAACAAAAATGTAATTTTTAGCAGCTGTAGGATTTGTTTTTGTCTTTGGTAAAAGATCACAAGCCATTTCTCCTTGTAGTGCTAGACTTTCGTGTTTGTTTTGGTTCTATTTACCCAGAATGCCCTTCACAGTAGTTCACTTCATGCATTTGGAGCGGATCCTGTCCGCTCAACGTTCACATATGCGTTCAAACCTATAGCACTTAGGTTTTTATAGACAGACCAGGGTTCACTTTTTTGGTCTCAATTGCGCATTCACACTTCCTAACCCTAACCCTTACCATTATGTTATATTTGATGTAGCAGCCTTATGTATGTAGCATTTTTCCCTCCTGAGCAACTTCCACACCGAAGAGTGTTTTGGTTAGCACAACTTGGTGCATTCACTGGCCTGAAATAGATCTGTTTTTTTTTTTTTTTGGATTTTTTTTTACTTTTAATATGTAAGCAGAGTAGCAGCATATTAAAGAAGAGGTATTTTAGATATTAATCTAATATCTAATGCAGATTGACAACATCTGTGCTTCGTATCTTAAAAAGAGAAGAATCAGAAAAGACCGAAAACATCATCCTTTATCTGATCATCAACTGATGAAAAGTTTCCAGTTAAAAGCTCTTTGGGAATCACTTTGAGGCTAAAATCAGACTTTATATCTTTGGTCATTTAATAAACTCAAATGAAGTAAGAGGAACAAATAATGACCTTGTGAGGAAATCATGTTCAGAAATTAATTTCTCGAGCCTTTTTTATGCATCAGAGACTCAGTAGTCAGAATTAAGTAGCTTAATAAATTAAAAAAATACCTATGAAAATAATCCATAAATGGAGGTAAAAGAAAATAAAAGCATCTTAAGATCAAAGACAAAAAAAAAGACCTTCAGATATCCGGAAGAACTCGATCAATACTGATCAATATGAGGAAAGACTGAAGATTTCTGCACTAGTTTTAATGCTTTGATCTTTGTGAAAGAACGTAACTTTTTTGGCACAATATATGTGAAGCGCCATAAGATTAAAACTCCTCTTTTCCTTTCCACACCACAAATATTATTTTAAGACAAATAAAACTTGAGTTAAATGTAGTTTTAAAATGATGATTTAATTAATTTAATAAGCAGAAACCTGCCATCAAGCATTTGTGAAGATTGAAAATTAGTTTTTCACATCACTGTGAATTAAATCTGGTTCAGTCTTGTTTGCTGAATAATTTTATTTGACACACTGCAGGGTTTTAAATTATGAACAGATTACAGGAAGTCATCAACACTGTAAAAACACAATTACCAAATATTTTTGCTCCAACGAGTCTGAATTAGTAGTTGTTTGCAAATATGAGAGGATTCTGCATTTGTCACGTTTTTTACAAGTTGGACCAACTTTACCTGTTATATAAAACAACTTAGAGGTTAGAAAAGTGATTTTTTTTTTCTCCATAAAACAAAAAAACAGCTGAGTGAGTATCTTTTAGGATATTTTTTCTACATTAGTAGCAGGGTGAAGAAACGTGAGGTGCAGGGAAAGTCCCAGAAGTGAAAGTGTAAAGTCATGACTGAGCGATTAAAGACTAGAAGGACCGGGGAATTTGGGACTGACGACAAAACGAGAACGCAGTAAAAACTGCAAGATGAATGGAGAACATTAAGATAAAGAACAAGCAGGCAATGCAAAGGTGACCATGGAGATGTAGAGTTTCATTTAATCTTCTAAAGGTAACACCGCTTTGATTTTGATTAGCTTGTGATGTGGTGCACTTTGGCGATGACCTTTTCGCTCCCCGGCCTCCGTCGCTCGCTCCTTTTATCTGCGTCTTCCTCAGGCTGTCGCTCAGACATTCAACTTGTCACTTTCCAGCCTGAGAGACATTTCGTTTTGTTTGATGGCTGACTTGTTGTGACGGCGGCGGGAAATTCTCACCGCTAACCAGAACCTGCGGAGCTGCAGACGAGGCTTTGCTGTGTGGCGCTTTCAGTCTTCAGTTCCTCCCAGCCCATGACAATAAACGCAAACGAGTTGAGGCGAGTTGAAGACTTCAAGCGCTGTGCAGATTCACGACCCGGACCAGCGACGCCTTTACACCTCTCAGGTGCAACTTTTTCTATAAAAATAATTTAAAAAACACCGTAAAAAGTCATTATTTCTATAAAACTTGCTCACTTTTGGGAAAATTACAGTAAAGGAGCTAAACATTCAGTTTTGTTTTTATATTTGCACAGCATGAATATAAAAACAGTTTATCTACTTCTCTGATTCATCTGAGCACACTGCATAAACACAACATCTTACCAAGTAATTTTGGTCTCGTTTCTATTTCAAATATCTTAGTAGGCTTAAATTAGGACAAAACTAACTTACAAGTAACTTTTGATCCAGATATGAGCTTGTTTTAAGAGAATAATTCCTTAATACCGACGAAAAAGTACTGTAATGTGGGAAAAATGTTTTAAGTGAAATAATCTGGCAGTAGAACCAGTTCTTTTTCATCAAAGTTAAGGAGTTATTGACTTAAAACAAGCTCTTATATTTTGTCTAAAAGTTACTAGTAATTTAGTTTTGTCCTTTTTGAAGTGTACTAAGACATTTGCACTAGAAATCAGACTTAAAAAAAAACACTCAAATATTTTTTGGCAATAAGTTTATGTTTTTTAGTGTGTGGAAAATGATCCCTTTCAAAAAGAATTCATGGGCACAGCGCCGTTACCTAGCAACCTCAGCTCGGGTCGTTACCTAGCAACCCAAGCTGAGTTCCACTGTGGCCAGCAGACGTTTATTTGGATTAAAGGTGACAAAACGCCCCAAACAGCTCAAAAGAGTCAGAACTGAGCAGACTAAAATCTCATAATCTCAGAATAATTTTGTGTGAGAAAAGTAATGAACATGTTTTGACCTTTGCTAACATGTTTAAGGAAACATGACTTACAAGTTCTGAGAAATGTATAACATCTGACTGCAATAAATTTATTAAAAGTTCCCCTTTCGAAATCTCCTGGCCAATCAGGAAGTAGAACATCTAAATTTTGATCATAGTTTCATCTTTTTTAATAATCCCGCTGTGTGGGATGCGGTATAGAGCAGCCATTATCTCTGTGACCTCAGATAAACTGCAGCGTTTCACTGCTTCGTTTCTGCGCCGTATTATAAAAGCTATTGTGGTTCCCTATGAATAAATTTGTCTCGTTTAAGTCTTCCAAAGCGTTTCTTTTTCTTCGGCACATTGTGCTCACTTCAGTCTGGGATGGCGTTGCAACTTCTCCATTTCGTTGCCATTGTAGGAAAAGAGAAATAAGATTCAGAAAGACTTTAAATATTTTCAAAGTGGTGGGTTTTTTTTGCTTTCTCATGCTTCAAATCATGTTTGCTATCTTATAGCTGTTTGACACAAAGCTAATTTTTTGCAGAACTTGGACACAAGTTCTTTAATTATACTTTTTCTGAAATTGTATGTAATAAATACCTATTAATGGCTTATAACTGTTTCTACTTTCATTAAATGAGATGAAGTCAACGCAGAAATGCACTGCAAAACCACAAAATCTTACCAAGTAATTTTGCTCTAGTTTGAAGTACACATCTTCAAATAAGATAAAACTAATTTAAAGTTATTTTTTAGCAAAATAGTTTTAAGTAAATAATTCCTTAATATTGATGGAAGTCCTTGTTCCATTGACAGGTGAATTAATTTATAACATGGGAACAAGTTTTAAGTTAAATAATCTGCCAATGCAAATAGGCAGATTTGCATTATTAAATATTAAGGAATTATTTACTTAAAACCAGCCTCTATATCTTGCCAAAAGTTACTTTTAGTTTAGTTTTGTCTTATTTTAAGTGTACCGGGCCAAAAATTCTTGGTAAGGTTTTGTGTTTTTGCAGTGTATGGTGTCTGTTTTATGTTTTGCTGCTGAAATAAACGAGGTTAGCTGGTCACTCTGAGTGTTAAATAGATTTTTTATTTTTACTCCGCCTCCTGCCGCGCCACCGGCCCCTTAACACCCGATCGCAGCTGCCACTCGCCGCCTCATGGTGGGAACCACACATGCAGAGGCCATCTGTTCGTCCTCTGGCGGCCTCGCAATTTAGTCTTTCTCAGCCTCCCTCCGTCGTCGCCTGATTATCACAGTCTCCTCTGAACAGACGGTGCTGAGTTGGGTCTGCTGCTGGAATGGGCGAAGCACTGATGGCGACTCCCAAGCTGCTTTTAATTAACTGCTTGGCAACAGCTGGAAACGTAGATGCTTTGAGTTTTTTTTATTTTTATTCTCTCTTCGTCAGTTTGAGTCAGGAATGGTGAAGGACGTCACAAGTCCCAATTTGTCCAAGAGAAGAGGCTTCTTGGGTGATCTTCACAGCATCCATGTTGTGCACTGCGAAATGACAAAATCTTACCAAATGATTTGGTTTACTCTAGAGAAAATATCGTAGTACACTTGAAATAACACAAACTGACTTAAAAGTAACTTTTCAGCAAAATATAGAGGCTTGTTTTAAGTAAATAATCCTATATTATTTATGAAAAAGTTCTTGTTAGATCTGGATCAAGAACATTTACAATATTAAGGAATTATTTACTTAAAACAAGCCTCTATATCTTGCTAAAAATATGCTTTTAAATTAGTTTGTCTTATTTCAAGAGTGCTAAGATATTTGCACCAAAATTACTTGGGAAGATTTTGTGTTTTTGAAGTGTATCCAAAGGATTTTGAGCAAATAAAAGCCATAACAGCCTAATAATAGCCATAAATTTGACAGAAAATGTTGGCAGGATGGGCTGCATTTAATTCACTCTAATAAACCAGTTTGCTAATGGTTGAGAAACCAGTTTGCTAATGGTTGAGAAACCAGTAGCAAACTGGTTGAGAAACCAGTAGCAAACGTTACATTTTGATGATTGTCATCATTAGAATCATTAGACATCAGATATGTTGGTCAACATTCCATTCATTATGGTTTTCAGCCTTGGTTTAATGGTGTTTCGACAGTTTGTTCCAGATTTGTGGTGCATAGAAGCTGAACAGTTCTTCTGCTCGTTTGGTTCTGGTTCTGGCAGAAGACCTGAGAGGTCTGGAAGGTTGCTATGAAAACAGCAGATCTTTAATGTGTTGTGGTGCTAAGCCGTTCAGTGATTTATAAACTAACAGTTGTATTTTAAAGTCTGTTCTCTGAGCTGCAGGGAGTCAGTTGAAGGAAGTGGGTTACATGCTCTAACTTCCTGGTTTTAGTCAGAACGCCAGCAGCAGCGTTTTGGATCAGCTGCAGCTGGAGATTTGATAGTTTTAGGTAGACCTGGTGCAGTAATAAATACAACTAACGATAAATGCATGGATGAGTTTCTATAGATCTTGTTGGGTCATTTGACCTGGAAATGTTCTTCAGGTGACAGAAGGCCGACTTTGTAACCGTCTTTATGTGTCTCTGAAGGTTCAGGTCCAGATATTTTGCTGGTTTTTCCCTCACAGATTTGACTGAGTCTTTGATTTTGTTCCCTGTTGCTTCTGTCTTATTTTCTGTTCCTCATTTCAGCACAAGAGTCTTTTTATTTCCTTTGGGGCGTTTTTTCCTCCCCTCCTCCCTTCATTCTGCAGTAGATTAATATTTTGGGACTCTAATAGACTTAATATTGAGCGCTAACTGTGAAAGCGGTATAATTTCACGATGTCCTCCGGGAAACAGAAATTAATTGGCTCATTTCTGACGCTCCGTCTGTCTTAAGTATTTTGGTTAAGAACCTCGGCAAACTGCTCCCACAAATAGGTGGATTTTATTTTTTTTAATTTCTTACAGCTGAAGAATGAGAACATGTTGGGTGGATTTGGGTTTTGTTTTGTTTAAGCTGCAGGTCCATGGGGAAATGTAGTAGACTTTCAGTATACGTGTGGAACTGAAGAGTATACTAAGTACACTACGTTTATCCAGGGACGCCTGCTGGACGACAAATACGATAAAAAAAAACTGAAAAATTATTCAATTTGACTCAAATATTTTAACATCCTGACTGGTAGATTTTAAAGTGTATGAAATAGTTGGTTACTTGATTTAGACTGTATCTATTATGGATCTTAAACTCAGTTACATCTGGGGTTCCGCAGGGCTCCGTTATTGGGACACCTTTACTCAACACCAATAAGATTGGAACAATTACTTCCAGTTTAACACAACAAATACAGAAGGTAATATTAATAAACCTAAGATTATAGTGTGTTGTATAAAATTATGTTTTATTTTGGTTATATTCTTGCGTTTTTTCTTCTGATGTTTGTTTTTTATTTGGGTTTTTTGTGTCTCATTTTATAATTTCTCCAAAATAAGTTTCTATATTACAAGATTAAGTTTTTAAAACAGTTTTTTGGACATGATTTTATATAATCTGAGTTCCAGTGTCCTTCTGAAATATTTCTCATGTCTTTTTTCTACATATTTGCTTTCCTCTTCTTCTGCCCACCTTTTTTTTTTTCTTTACCTTCTTTCCTGACTTTTCCCTCTTTGCATTGTTTTTCTTCCTCCTGGCTTTCCATCCATTTTCTTTCTACCTTTTCCTTTATAATTAAATTTATTCATTTCTTTACTCCTAATTTATTCTTCTATTCTTAATTTTTCCCTTCTTTTTCTCTCTTTTCCTCCTTTAGGCATCTTTGCCTTTCATCAACTTTTCTTCTCTTCTGTTTTTCTTCTGTTGTTCTTCTTTCCTGACTTCTTCTGAACTCTCATGTTTTTCTTTCACCTCCAGAGAATTTAAAACGTCTACAGGCCATTTGAAAGGACAGGGTTTTTTGTGATTTACAGAATCACAAATAACTGAATCTTCTTTGATCCGACAGTCATCCTGCACAACTGTAAAAACAAATCTGTTAGAGAAACATAAAAAAAACTGCAGTAACTTTAGATAAATCTCTACTTTTGGGTTTTATTTCAGCTCTTCGTCTTTCTTGGTCCATCCCAACGTCCCAACTGTCTGAAAATGTATTGCAGTTTATTTGTTTTTGAGTGAGAGAAGCTTTTTAGTCTTATTGTCTTTGTGCCCATAAAACTGTCTTTAAACAAACAGAGTCCAAAGTAAAATTAATAACAAAGCCTGTTTGCATCTGGAGTTTTGTTTCCACTGAAATGTCCCAGTTTAGATACTAAAATCCTCCTCAGATTTCTTATATTAAAAAAGTCAAAATTCTGACACTAACTTTTTTCTCAGAATTTAGATTTTTTTTTCTCAAAAGTTTGACTTTTTAAATTTCAGAATTGTCATATTTTTCTCTTTATATTTTTTTTCAGAGTCTTGCCTGTTTTAATTTCAGACTTCTTTTTTTCTCAGAATTTTGACCATTCTGATATCAGATTTCTGAGTTTTTGTTCTTGAAATTTCCAATTTTTTCTCAAAATTTTGACTTTTATTTCAATTTTGTTTTCCAAAATTCGGACATTTTTAACTAAGAATTATGACTTTTTTTCCCTCAAAATTTCGCTTTTCTAGTCTGAATTGAGGTTTTTTCTCATATTTTTGCAGAGAAACCAGCTCCTTCTTATATTTTGACTGAAACAGAGGGACAAGATTTGTTTAAATGAATTAATAAAATAATCCTCCTCTGTTAGTCAGAGTTATTCGTTTTTTACAGCTGCTGCTTGTGTTTGTGTGCAGTTTCACAGATGTTTCCGGGCCTTCTTCTCCTGCTCCGCTCCAGAACCAGGCTCCACCTTAAAGACATTTTCTCGGCCCACCAAGACGTTCCGCTCCGCGCGGCCGGAGAGGGACCACCAGGTGACGGCTGCCGCCCCCTGCTGCTCTGCTGCAGAACCTCCGTCTGCTGCCCGACCCAAACCCAAAGTGATTCTGGTGGCTCACTATAGGGAATAAAGAGACGCAGAACAAAGGGAGCAGGTCTCCGAAAAGACAAAGCATCTTTTTTAGCAGAGAACCAAACATGCAGAACATAAAACCGGGCCGTTTAATCCCGGTGGATCCGAGAACAAACGCTCTGTGAAGCTTTGTGTACAAAGCACACTGAAGATGTGAGATTAGGGCTACACGCAGTGCTTTGTGTTGACATTACACACCTTTCGCTTCTGGATTTACAGACCGAATCCCATTCAGAAGAATAACACAAACACAGAGGAGAGCGGAGGGATTCTTCCTGGATCCACATCTAAATGTCTCTGTGTTGGTTTGTTTTGGCAGCTGTTTGTTGTTTCAGTTCACCTTGTAGAAATGTTGCAGTTAAATTAACTGAGGATAACTTGTTTTTATTGTCCTCAGATATTTGGGCTTTGAAATGTTTTTGCCTAGATTTACAGACTCTGCTTGTGAAATCATTCAGTGACCCAATAATTAGCCTTCATAAGGACTTTATTTAGTTTTCACATTTTGTCAGATGTTTTATATGGATTTCATGTTTCTAACCGACACAAAGAGGGTCAAAAAGAGGACACAGGTTTAAGGTTTAAAGTTTTGAAGAAATAAAAACCCAAAATGTACGTTTTTCTTCAGTCACCTCCCCTCTGACATCTACGGAAGGCAATTAGGGCCATTGAAAAAGATATAAAAAATAAATCCAAACATTTTTCTTTTAATTTTTACTTTTTCAAACTTGATAATTTTTAGACTTTTTTTTTTTAAATGTTGACTTTATTTAGTCTCAGAATTATTTCTTACTTAGTTTTGAGTTCTTCAAAATAGTTTTTCTTAGATTTTTTTTTCCCCACAGAATTTTGGCATTCTTTTCCTCATAACACTGTTATAAAAAATGTTTGTTTTTTCAGATTTCTAACATTTCCTCAATTTGTTTTATTAGAATTTGGACTTTTTTCTCATAGCTTAGATTTTTGCTATGAATCAAAAGAATTGAGTTCTCAAACTTTTGATGTTTGTTTTCCCAGAAACGTTTTGGACCATTAAATATTATGTCTTTGTATTTGTTGTTCAGGTTGGAAAGGACATCCAAATTATATTTTGCTTTTATTTATGTTTTACGCAATGTCCCAACTCTGGTGTAGATACCTGAAATTTCTACATTAATTTTATTTATCACCAAGTGTTTGTGCTTCAAGAAGCAAATTTATGAAAGGAGAAAATTATTTCTTTCTTTCTGTTCTCATTGACCTGGTATTTTATTGTTTAACCTAAAATGAACTTGATATTAAATTCCACAGGGAGTCGTTCTAGGAAGGCAGCCAAATTACACAGAAAATAAACAGCTGTAGAAACAGAGTATTTTTATAATTTATAGTGTCATAAACATGATGCAGCATTAGTCTCTTTCACAGTTTCAGTCTTTTTCAGCTTTATTTTCTGTTTTTATTGCCATAGTGTCTCCAGAGTGTTGGAGATTATTCCCGACTGGTTTTATAAAAACAACCTTTTCTTTTATTCTGAAAAATGCAGATTTTTCTCTTCTTGAATCACTAATATCAAGAAAAAGCTTCAAGTCATTAAAAAATAAATGTTTCTTTATTCGGTGTTGATTTATTTGTCGTTCATCCTTATTGTTCCCACATAAACACTGTAATAGTCCTTTAACCAGTTGTAGATGCACTTTGATTTAGTTAGCTAACTTAGCATTGCTTAGTCCCAAATACTTAATAGGAAAATATTCTGAGAACTAACATCCAAAGCCCCCGGACATTTAGAATGGCCTAGTCAAAGTCTGGACATAAATTCAATTGAGATGCTGTGGAAGGACCTTAATTATGCTTTTGATAGTTGAAAACTCAACAATGTGGATAAATAAAAGCCAAAAAATTACTTTTTTTGCAGATACGTTGGTTTTCAAAGCTGTTTTTCAACATTGTGTTCCTTTTATAAAACTCAGATTATTTTCAAATTATATTTTCTTAATGATCTGAAACAAAAAAACTAATATATGCAGCATTAAAAAGACTTTCAAAGTCTGTAGTTGTTTATTTTTAATGAGCCAAACTATAATAGAAAATGAAACTCCTTGCGATAAATTAAAATTCTTTTAAGCAAAGGAAAGATGTCAAACTTCTTTTTCTTGTCCTCTCATTTAGTTATTTCCATATTTCTAATTCTTTTTGTTGCGTTACGGTGTTATTTTAATTTATTTGGAAGGTGTATTCCTGGTTTAGGGAAACAGTTTCTTCATGTCTCCCATTTCCATCCCAGAAATTTGGGGAATTAGTTAAAAATATGAACCAATTTAATCAGTAATTTCATGCTGTTCAGATATAAGAGGGTTTTGCCAGATTTTATTACCGTAAATCCAGCCCAACTCCTTCCAGTTCTCCTTTAAAACGTCTTTCCAACCTGGAACTGATAGTCAACATTTCATTGAACTGATATTTTAAAGTCTTTATCATCCTTAAGAAAAGGTTTAAGAAACACTGCAGTTGTACAAATGTGTCTGTGTTGTGCCTTCATGCATTTCTGTGAAACATAAACAAGTTCATGTCCCAAACAGATGCCTCCGTCTTTTCATTTTCTTAGTTCAATGCAGAGCCAGAGTAAATTTGTCTTTCTTCAGAGAGCGGGACACGTAGATTACTTTCTCTTCTCTACATATTAACGCATGCTGATTAATCCAGGAATTATAATAGGGAGAAAAGCAGATTAAGGATTCTGTATAACAGCCTTCATCTCACAGAGAGCCAAACACAATTTGCAGTGTTGTAACGCAATGCTCTGAATTATGTTTAGGAATGAACAGGGAAGGAAGGCTAACAGTGCATAATAGGTGGTTTACAACTTTATATAATTTTCATTTTTCCCACAAACAATGTCCAGAAATCCGTTTAGGAAACTCAATCAAGCTGTTTTTGGTGGTAGAAAAATCACAAATTGCATATTCATGGGGGTGGAGGGGTAATAATTTAACTTTCCAGGAAAAGTTTTTGCAATAACAAACATTTAAATGTATTAATTCCAAACTTTTATATACTCAAATTTCTAATATCCCCCACTTTACGCGCGGCTGTCTCAAAGCTAACGGCTCGAGGCTAACAGCTCGAGGCTAACGGCTCAAAGCTAACGGCTCGAAGCTAACGGCTCGAAGTTAACGGCTCGAGGCTAACGGCTCAAAGCTAACGGCTAGAAACTAACGGCTCGAGGCTAACCGCTAAGTGAGTTATCTTTGATGCTAAATCACGATCATGCAGACAGTAAATAAAAGCCAAAAAATTACTTTTTTGCAGAGATACGTTGGTTTTCAAAGCTGTTTTCCAACATTGTGTTCCTTTTATAAAACTCTGATTATCTTCAAACGATATTTTCTTAATGATCTGAAACAAAAAAAACTAATTATATGAAGCATTAAAAAGACTTTCAAAGTGCTGTAGTTGTTTATTTTTAATGAGCCAAACTATAATAGGAAATGAAACTCCTTGCAAAATTGTGACATTTTAGAAGCTACTGATATAAATCAGCAGCAGAAGTAGATCAAAAATACGACATAATACATGATGGTGGATGTTTCTAAATATAAAATGACATATTTTGGGATGTATACATATATATTCATGTTTATTATGTATGAAAAGCACAATGTTTTGTAAATTTTGCAATATACTTCAATATATTACATGAATATATATTAGGTTGTATAATACTTGTATAATCTATATAATGACCTAAATTATACATATTTTTTTATGTTTGCTTCCATTTATTAATAGTAAGATTCTTTCTCAAAATAATCTGTCATTTTCCTAGTCTCTCCTTTCATCTGTCGATCAACTGCTTTGAGAGGAAATTTATCTCATATTGACATTAATTTAATTTTAACCGGGAAATGATGCTGCCGTACCGTTAGCTCCGTCGCCGATTGCCCAAAGGCAACGCAAACAACTTGTGTATCTTTGCTATTTAGGGATCTGTTTAAAAACACTGAACCATCCACTTGGATAGAAACTCTAAAATGGCAGAAAAACATTATCTGAGGTGATAACTAGCTATTGTTTTCACTTACTAAATTGAAGAAAAATTCTTTCAAGAATGAAATGCATCACTGTCATTGACTGGGGTTTGATTTTAGCTTCTTCCTGCCATATGTGCCCTCCGGCAAGGCACCTAATTAACATCAAGTTCCTAGTTTGAGCAGCTAAATTTTTATTTCAGGAAAGGCTGAAGTGAGTTGTTTCCTGTTGCTGCAATGTTTAACATACCAAAGAACCTCTTATGACGAACTCACACAACTGAATGCTAGTTTCTGCAGTCCCAAAAGAAACAACTAAACATGGATAAAAATGTGCAATATAAATATTTAATTTAGTATTAATGATGTGGAGAAAGACGGTAAGGAAAGAAATGCCAACAAGGTAATTAAAGTCTGCAGAAAAAACACTGTCGATCAAGGTTTCTGTCTCTTTGAAGGTTTGTGAGAATCCAGGCTCATCAATTCAAAACTCTTGCACAGTCCTGTAGCCATCTTCTTAAAAATAAGGATCAAACTTTAAACCTAATTATATTAGGTTTTTGTTCAATAAAAGAACAAAACTGGGATACTGATGTTTATCGTATAATTTTACATGCTCTGTCGAGGCATCAGCTGTAATAATTTGACCTCAGCAACATGAGGATTTAAATAAACATGGGTCCTTTCAAACAAACGCAAGGACAAAGAGAATTAAAAAGATTAATAATCTCAATTCAAGGGTTCATGTGTTGCCAGAGCAGAAAAAAAAGAACAGAAGAAAGGGTATCGAGATAAATTTAATGAACTGATTATTTGGCAGATCCTCTGCCAGAAGAATCTCCAACTCGCTGTCCGTAACTGAAAAGTCAAAACCACTGGGAGTAATTTAGGAAAAATGACTAACTATCTGTGCAAAAATCACCACATGAATCCTCATTAGTGCTTCAATTAAGAGAAAAGAGAAGTTCAGAATGTCGAGAGTGAAAGTGACCGCTGAAATTTCACAGCGTTTGCAGCAACTCTCTCTGCTTTCTCCATTTTGCTCTCAGAACCTCCCCTACAAAAGTATAATTATTTGTTTTAAATCTTAAAAGTGACCTATATGCTTCCTTAAACAGGTTAGCATTGGTCTATGGTCTATTCAAAACATGTTCATCACATTGTTTGCACAAAATCGTTCTTAGATAATCAGATTTTAGGCTGGCCAGTTGAGCTCCTTTCAGAAGGCGATCCACTGGTTGCTAGGTAACAGGCTGGAGTTTCGCTGGGGTTGCTAGGTAACGTTTCAGTTAAACAACCTAGAGGTTTTTGAAACATATTCTTTTCCAGGCACCAAAAAACATAAAACTTATTGCCAAAAAAACTTCTGGACAGTTTTTTCAAGTTTTCAGTTAAGGCTCAAATAGATGGTGAGGTAACCTTTCTTTATATTATCCATTAGGATTGTTACTGACACCAGACGGCCACTTTTCTGAGAAATGCACCCAAACAGGAAGTGTGTGTGTTTGACCAGCATAATATTGTGTTTGTTAAAGCCAGATCTTGTGGTTCTGCAATATAAAAAAAACAATGCTGTCACATTGGCTCCCATATAGCCTCTTAAAACAGTACATCACCTTACAACTGCTGCTGATTTTCACAGGAAAATCATTTATCCGCCATCATCCATGGCCATGCTAGCTAGCGTTAGCTTTAGCTGGGATGAGGTAGTTTTTCGGCTGAATTAAAATCAATCAATCACAATTTGTAAATGTACTTTAACCCTTTCAGTGACTGAAAGTGCATTAAAAAAGTTTTTTTTAAAGAACTTCCTTTGAATAGTTTAGCTTCTGCCATCAGCTGCGACTTTCAGATTTAATTTGCAGAGCCATTGAACTTTTAGACCTTCAGCTGAACAAAGGACTCTCATACAATAACAGCAATCCTATCGATCCCTGATCAATATTAAACGCAAGGCCATAGCTTCAAAGGAGAACTGATCACAGCTTTTACCCCAGAGATGGAAAGGGAAGAAACGAATCCAAACTCAAGAGAGAAACACTGTTCAGATTTATGTTGTTATTGTCAGAGCAGAAAATCAATTTCCCTTCCTAGAGCTTATTAGTGTTTGCTTTGAAAAGAAGCGCTTATAAGTGCTGAAAATCTGCCAAATCTGTTTAAGTTAATTACGAAAATATGTAAAAAATAATAATGAAATTAGCACATATGAGGGGAAAGATTCAGCAAATGGGAAGCAGATAAACGAATGTAACAGTTTTGCTTTAACCAATCATGCAAAATGCATTAATTTACATTTAATTCAATCTTCCATCTTATATTTATTTGTGGAATCCCAGAAATCAACCATGGATCTTTTATTAATAGAGTTTCACATATCAGGACTTAATGAAGGTAAGATGACCGATTGACCAGAAAGCTTTTTGTGCTCAGGAATCTTTATTCTTTATTCCTCAAAGTGTCCAAACATTCATTCTATTGTTAAAGGTTTCCAGCTTTGTGCAGCAAATAGGTGAGAAAGTAAATGACAGACCGCAAGTTAAATGCGGAATAAATAATGAGGGAGACAGATGTGAGCTATTACAGGAAGGGAGTTGAGAAGCAGCTGAGAAATGTGTGATAATAATCACAGAGGGAGGCGAGTAAACCACAGTCACCAAGAAGCTTTAGACCAGTCCTCATTTTCTGTATTTCCTTTATAAGCAGCCAAACTTTCAAAAAAGTGGTCTTGATCAATAATCGTTCAACCTGCAGGAAGGTTTGTAAAAGAAAAGGGAAAAACAAGTCAAGGGGGGAAGATTAACACGAAATAAAGACCACAAAATTCAAAACTACAAAGAAAATAACAAAAAATAAAAAAAAAACATAAATGGAAAGATTACTGACAAAGTGGCAACAACGAAAAGAATATAAGATCTGTGAAATATAAACATAAAGAAATTATCAAAATACACAAAAGGGACTACAAATTCAACTTTGACTTTCTTCTCAATACTTTCACATGAACTTGACCCTTGAACTTGAATCTGGGAAACATTTCTGATTCAAATGGATGCGAATATAAAAATACACTGAGGAAAAAACAAACTCCTACTGCGATTACCATTCATTTGTTCTGACATCAGCAAAATTATTGTCTTAAGAGCACAAAAATATTATAAACTACAGTAAAATACAATTTATTAACAGAAAAACTTTCAATTAATTCATTACAAATATTTCAAGGCTTAAATCAAGTATTGACTCATATTTCTTGCTGAAAATGTAAGTTAGTTTTGTCTTCTTTCAAGTACTAAGATATTTGGAGAAGCTATTAGGAGTTATCAGAGATGTAATGTCTTCACCCATCTATGATTTACATTTCATTTTCATGTCAGAAGAGTGAATGTATTTAATCTGTAATCTGTAATCTGTAATCTGTATGCCTCGTGAGACTTAAATATTTTGTCTAGCCAAGCATTTTCTTCCTCCTTTGATTGGACCAGAGCTGCCAATAATCTGCCACGTCCCTCAAACACACAATAAACATGCAGCTTCTGATTTCTGCAAAGAAACATCGAAAGGGCAAAGTTGAGTAATGAGAATATTAATCACAATAAATAAATAGCAAACAAACACACCTGAAGTGAACTCACACCTGGACAGCTGCAGCAGCAGAGCTTTGTGCTGCTTGTTTATTATTATCATTATTATTATTCATCTATCATCTTTCACCTTTGACCCCTCTCTGTGCCGTGGCTGATCGGAGAGATGAAGACAAATGCGGCGGCTCGTCCCTCTCTGGTCTCCTTGACCGACACTCGTCCTCCCGGGATGTGACTGTTTTCACTATTTGCTCTTCAGTCCTGGTTTTGTTTTGTTCTCCATGAAAATCAAAATGCAACATCAAGAAACTGAAGCACAAACTTGGAACCAAAAACAAGATTAGAAATCAAATTAAAAGCAGCAAAGACATTTTTGACACTTATTACGACCAGTAATGGAAGTTTTAATTGTGATTTTCAGCATGTTTATTTCTGTGGTGTACAACACAGGTGTCCAAAGTGTGGCCCAGGGGCCGTTTGTGGTCCTTGAAATGATTTTGTTTGGACTAAAAGTTAAGATTTTGGCCAACAAGAAAGAAAATTGATGACCAAAAGGAAGTCTTTCTTTTCCCTATTTATGTTTTGGATCTTCAATTATATAATTAAAAAATATATATATTTATTGCTGAGTATGTAAAAGTAAAGAAGAACAAAAAACATCAAAATAAGCGACTTTTTGTATTTTAAATTTTATCAAATTTGTGGCTCGACAATAGTTTGGACAACACTTTTGTATACAAACCCAAATTTTCTATGTTCTCTTTCACACATAGACTAAAACAGAAATTTTGCAGCAGACCTTTGCCTTTGCGTGATTCAGTATTTGCTGTTTCCTTGAGAATATTTAAAGACACGTCTGATCCCCAAATGGACCGGAGACATTTGGGACGCTCAGAAAGACATTTAGAAACTAAACGTCTCAGAAGATGTCAGACTTCTGCTGGACTCTGACGCTCAGAGCCAATGGCCGCTCCACTTCCACCAACACTTCAGCCTTAATTTCCAGAACATTTCATCACTTTCCCCTAATTAAATGCTGAAAGTCTGGCACTCTGATGGAAGTGAATTAACATGAGTTTTGGAAAACAAACACTTCCCATTGGCTCTGCAGGGAACAAACCTGAACATGGCTGCCTGGTGGTGCTTTCCTGTTTTGTGATTCACATTTAATCAGATGCGGCGCTAGTGAGGGCCGTGGCTCATATTTCAGCAGCAGAATGATGAACGAGAGCTCAGGCCGAAGGATGCGTGATGAACATGGAGGCGATGCCAGGATAGCAGCAGGAGGATCTGCAGATCTATCAAACCAAGGTTAGAAACTTCTCCAGTCTCTCCTCAAATCTTTAAATATTCACTTTTGGTTCATTTTTATTGCCCCAAGAACCAGGAAGAACCCAAACTCAAGTAGTTTAGAAAGATTATAAACTCACAAACAATTATTTCCAATATTTGTAACATATCAGAGCAATTAATGGTGACCTTCATGTAAATTTGGTTTTAGTCTTTGAGCAACTCTGCAACATGAGGATAAGATGTGTCTTTGTTGCCTTTCTCTTTCCTCGAGGAAAGAACGGCTTAAAAAAGGCAACTGGAACCAGCAACAGAGAAGAGCAACCAGCAAAATAAAATCTACTCCACTGCAGTAGAGCCCATAAACCTTTCACTGAACCAATAAGTAACGAGTAAAATATCTGGAAGAATCGCAAAAATACGAGAAAAAGCTTCAAATAGGGCTGGGCGATAAATTAATTTTAACATTTAATCAAATAGTTATTTTTTGAGGATTAAATTTGTGAAAAATCTGGATTATTTTTCATCAATGGACTCATTGAGTTACGGTAGTTTAGAGGGCGGCCATCTTGTTTGACAAGCATGTTTTACAGATTCTTTTAAGAAAATTGTTATGATGGTTCTAATGCTTCGTTGTGGAGTTGACTTGAATTCAAAGTTCAATTAATTAATGCAGATAATGTCCTAATATTACTGGAGAACAGTCATGGTATTAGGAGAATAATAGTAATTGTAACTTTATAAGAACTTCAACACAAAAAGTGAAGTTGTGAAGTTATACTTTGGTACAAATTTTACAGATGATATTTTAAGTAATCTTTTAATGCATCAGTATCAAATATTTACCAATAGCAGGACTTTGAAATTATTGCACAATTATTTTCTTGTAATTAAACGAAAATTCTCATTGCTTGGCTCGAGTCACAAAAGGGAGGATTAAATAAAAGACACATTTTGGAGTTTTTTTTTTTTTTTTTTTTAGAAAAGAAATAGAATAAAATAAAAAAATTAAAATCGGAAATCAAATCTGGTATGAAAAAATCTGAGATTTTATTTTTAAGCCATATTGCCCTTTATTTAGCAATAAAAACAGAATGAATGGTGATGGAATAGAAATTACACTTTAACATCAAAACATGTACAAAATGAAAACAAAATTAACCGTGACGACACTCAAGTTGGAGTCAAGTTTAAGTTTAAATCCAAAAACATTATTTTCAAACTGTCTCCTGACTGTGTGGTCTAAAAATAAACAGTGACTCACTGTTTTAAAGGCTGAGGCAAATTGAAGCTGAAGTTGTGTTTATGGTGGGTAAGCTAAAAATAACTCATACAACTTCACTCCATGTGTCTTATTTAAGTAAAAATAAGAGAAATAAAAAAGGAGCAGAAGAATGTCCTTTAAGAAATAAAAACACCACACTGCTGTTTCAAAAATAAACAAAACAAAGGGAAATAAAACCAAAAGGAACATATATTTTGGCTTCAACTAAACAGATTTCGCAGTTCTGAAATATAATGGAAAGAAATGGTCATCACTTCAATTTCTTTCCTATAAGTCAGATATTAAGCAAGCAGGAATGAGTGAATCTTCATCAGAGGAGTAAAAATATCTGCATACAGTAACATGTTAATTATGTTTATTGCTGAGATGTTAAAGCAGAATAAAATGCTTTCAGCAGTGGCATAAAGAGGAGGTGGAAACTGTGTCTTTAAGTTGAGACAAGACTCATTAATGTAGAGAAACTTTTACCCCTTATTAGCTAAATGTAGCAACATTTTATTTGCATTTTTGTTTCCAAGTAGATTATTAGCGAAGTAGTGACCAGGTAATACAGCAAAAAACATATATTTAGGGATTTCGTGTGCAAATGAGTCAAATCAGGCAAAATTAGGCAAAGTTTTGACCACTAGATGGTTGCAAAGTGCCTTCAATGTGACCTTTGTTATGTGTAAAATATGCATCAATAGGGTTTAGTGGCATATCATCTTGGTTATCTGCTACTTTGATACAAACTGGGAAATAAATACAGGCGCAGGAGAAGGTTTTTGTTATAACAGTAATAAAAAAATACATAAAAGTGCAAAAATGATACAAAACTATATCCCAAAGTATTACTATTTTACTGTTTTGATATTTCTTGTTTAAGAAAGAACATGTTTTGGATATAAATCTTGATATAACAATTTTTTTTTAGTTAGGCATCAAACAGAAAGTAAAACAAAAGTAATATTATGTCTTTATCAAAAACAAAAACGCATATTAACGCTAGTCTGTGTCTTTAGATGTTCATTTAAAGATTTATTTTCCTCATTAATGTATTTATACACATTGTGTTGTAAGTCACCATGTACCGGCTTAAAACTTAAGTTACTGCATCCCTGAGCAACACTCAGTAATGAGGCTAATGAGGGACCTTTAGTTTATCCCACATTTAAAGGGCATTAAGTCATATGTGACCTTTACCTCGCAACTCAACTCAGCATGAACACACACAAATCATACACTGCACTGTTCTTGTGTTCTCCTTTCTGACTCGGAAAAGAAACGAGTCCTGACAGGTCAGTAGCGTGTCTCATAATCAGCGACCAGCACTGAAATATTCCTGCACATCTAAAGGCCATGAGGTCGTCCTGTTTTAGTCAAAAACCTGCTGTGTTCCTTCACTTCTCAACCTTTTCCTGTGATTATAATTTTCACATTTCTTCTCACTTTGTCATAATATGCGGTGGAGAGGTGGTGAGGAAGACGCCTTTTATCACCAGATCCTGATTCTCAACCCAAAGTGACAGAAGAAACACCTTCTTGTGCTTGGTGGGGAATCAGACCCCATCATGTCAAGTCCTGCTGTTTGTCTGGTGGTTTTTCTTTTCACTGATTTTACTTTATGATGATCTATGTGGACCAAAACAATGAAAGTGCTTTATAGGACTTTAGTGTGGACACCCTATTAAATATCTATTCTATTTTAAGAAATCTTTTACTACAAAAGAAAGTTATAGATTTAAGAGGAGCAAAATTCTAACTTTTTCACATTTTTATATTTCCATTTGTGTCTCAACTGCTTCCAAAAACAGACCAAGCACTTAAAAAACCCACGAAGCCATTCTTTTGGCAATGAGGTAATTTTTTTTAGTGTTGATTCAAAAACATTACAAATATTAAGTCACATTTAACTGGCACTGCAGCGTTACCTAGCAACCCAAGAGGAACTCCAGCATGATTAGTCAGCTAAATGTATCAGTATTTTCTTGTTTTATCACCTGAAATATCTTTAGCTTTAAGGAGATTTCATTCTAATTTTGAATTATGAACATAGATACACATAAATGGTATCTGTTGAATTTTAGACGCATCCGTTCAAAGAACATTGTTCATTTTACATTGTTTTGTTCGTTTTCAAGCAGACAGAAACGTCTTACTTGAATGTGAAGAATTACACACTCACACGTTACATTTTGTAGTAAATATAGAAAGGTTAAATTTTGTAGAAGGCAGATTTACTGTAATTGTTAGTTGAGCTTTTTATTGTGTTTTAACTCCTTACTGCACAAAACATTAAGAGAAGATAACCATCTGAAATTACAAACAACTTTTACTGACAAAAGATTAGAAGAGGAAAAAAACAAAACAAAAAAAACAATCTGACCTTATATTAGATGTTGACTTTGTCTTCAGTCTTCTGTATTATTATTTGAACCTGTTTTATATTCACTGGGCTGTAATCAACGTCTCATCATTGTGTGGAAATTTGATTTGCCACATTCTGGCGACTGAACGGTGAAAAACAACGCAAACACGGGAACGTCAGCTCAGTGAAAGTACAGCCTGAAAACGTTAATGACTCATATGCCAGAGAGTGAACACCGAGAAGACAAAAGCCTTCGGGACTGTTCTGTGTTACTCTGATATGCATAATTTATTTCCTCATAATTCAGAGGGAAAATATCTACTGAAGCTGATCCCTGTCCTCCATGTTGTAAGTTTGCTCTGAAGGAATTCACTATCTGTAATTCTTAGTATTTTAAACACGATTAAGACAAATATGTGAAATTTGGGATGGATTAATTGGAGCTGAAATAAATTAACACACGTAAGGTTGAACCCGGGGCAAAGAAATATGTAATCTCTTCTCCGGTAAATTTACTTTTGTTGCAAAAATCCTCAAAATACTTTACCAAACATCTGAATATCCTGTAAATATAAAACATGCTGAGCATTAGTGTGCATACTGATGCTGTTGTAACCATTAAAATAGGTTTTCATATCAAGTAGAGGAACTGAACTCTACTTTGATGACACAAGACAAGCTAAGCTAATTAAGCTAAGAAAAAACTAAACCAGGATAACTATGATTATGCCACCATAGACAAGCTAAAATAAAGCATGCTGAGCTAAGCTATGCTGGCTAGCCTAAACTAAAGTCACAAAACTACAATAAGCTATGCTAAGCTAAACTAAATCATACTAAACTGAGTGTTCAGTAATAATAAAAAATGTATAAAACCCAAATTAAACTAGACTAGAAAGATAAACTACTACTACTATAATCTAAAATAAGATGAGAGAAGGTAAGCTATGCTAAAAGGACAATACATTTAGAAAGTATTCACAGCACATCACTGTTATGCTTTGGTTTTATTCCAAATTTTATCAAATTAATTTCTTTTCTCCACATTCTAAAATGTGGAAAATGTGAAGTACTGTGAATATCTTTCACATGTAACTAAATTAAATTAAGCCAAAGTAAAGCCACGCTAAGCTACGCAACTTACCTGTATTAAACAAAGCTAATCACAACATAAGTCAAGTAAGCTACATTACAATAACTAAACTAACAACAAACTAAACTAAGATCATATCAAATGAAATGTTATGTTTGATGTTATTTGTTGTCAGATTTGCTTTTATCTCAACTTGGCATTTCCCCCTCAGTGCCACCAATAACGATGTAAAGCAACTCCTCCTGTTCTTCTTGCTTTTAATGGATCCTAAGACCAAATGTAATTTCCCTGAATTCACTTGCTGCTTCCCAATTTAGTTAACGTATCCTTCTGAATGGATTTGGATTGAATTAGCACCATAATAAACAAGAAACCGACTGATCCTGCTTTAAGAGTAAATGAAAGAAATGAGGATGTTTATCACACTCAGCATTAATCGGTTTAACTGTCAAATCCAGTGAATATTTAGGACTTTCTATTAGTCCTCCACCCAATTAATATTGATTTAAGCACCTTCAGTTATGTCAGATGGGTTTAAAAAGTTTAATTACATGTTTTAAAATACCAAGTGAGGAAATCGTGATCAGACTAAATCAGGTGGTGCCAGAATTTACTGCCTTCATTCATGGACCTTTCTCAGTTTAAACTCAGTGATAAAAAGCAGGCAATTTAACAGAAACCTTATGTGAAGAATTACTTTTTTCTCTCTTTTATGCAACGTCTACCAATTTTGATAGTTTTAAATGACATGTTTTAAAGGGGACCTTTCATGTAAAATTCACATTTTGCTCATTTTTATGCTTCCATTTGGGTCTCAACTGCTTCTAATAAGCGGTCAAAGGGGCAGTATTATGCGTTTCTAGGCACATAGTTCCATTTTATAACATAACCAGGTAACTATGCTAACTTTAATTGTTATTAAAATGTTGTATATATAAAACATGACTTAAAATAAATTTTACTTAGCAATTTAAGACCTTGAAACTGGGCCTATGTCTCTTTAAGAAGCTTCTGGTGTTCCACTTTCAGGAAGTTAAGACAACATGGCTCCTCTATTAACCTTCTTACAATGTTTTTACCTGTGTTTTCCTGAAAAGTAGTTCCTGTATGGAGTTCAGCAGATGCACAGTTCTACCAGGTAGTTGCTAAATGCTGCTGGCTAGTCTGAAGGAGCTGAGTGGGTCGAACCATAAAAGGTACATAATTATTTCCATGTTTGCCAATTATCTTTTTGATCTACACTTTGTTTTTTATCCTACATGTGTAAATTTTTCTTTTTTTTTTTTTTTTTTTACCTCTGCGCCTTTATTTTCCAGTGAAGAACATTGAATTATGTGAGCAGTTGGACAGGGTCTGTAAAATGAATGTGTCCAATAAAAAGCCTACATTATTGATAAATGATAACTAAGGTCGAGAAAGTTAATAAAACTAAGTTAGTTGCTGCAAAAAGTTGCTGAGTTCCTCTAAATAAAACTCACCAAGTGATTCCAGAGTGTTTTTCTTTTATTGGAACATTCAAAATTAAGAAAGAAATCTTTACAAAATTAATTACTGATAGCAACACATACGACTTTAAAAGGTTTGAAGTATAGATTGAGAAGCAAATTTAAGATAAGAAAATAATAGTGCAAGAATGAGGTTGAAGGTGGAAGGTTGAAAGCAAAGACACTGGATAGGCCTGAAGCACCTAAAGTCATACAAAGCCGCTGATTTTCAGCATCATTACTGAGCGTGCTCCTGCAGCCGGAGGTTATATCTGGACGTCATGTGCATGTTCTTGCTCATTTGCTCTACAAACTTGACCCAAGTCCCATTTCATGACCAGTCAGAGCTGGTTGCTTGCTGCATAAGGCGTTCAAGGTCTGAGCACCATGAACGCTTGGGACCGTGTGTTTAATGTCTGTTTTCACCTGCACCTTTTACTTCTTGCGGTAGTCGTCTGCGTAGGCTCTGTGGTCGTCCTGTTCAGGGAAGCGGTCTCCGTAGCTCCGGAGGATGTCCTGCAGGCTCGGCGTACCCTGCGACTGAGGCGAGTAGGCCAAATAAGGCTCTTCCTGACCGCTCTGGTAGGGCTCGGCCTCATACTGGTCTTGTCTGTGTTGCTCAGACTCTTCTGTTCTGCGGTCTTCCTGAACGTGGAGTTCAGGTTGGGGTTGCGCTGGTTCGTAGCGACGCAGGCGGCAGTCACGGTCGTACTCCGGGTCACAGTGAGGGTTGTCTGGTTCCAGGACGCCTCTGCGGTCGCCGTCTGTGTTCTGATGGGGTTGGTAGGGATCAACGGGGTAGGGAGAGTGGCGAGGAGCTCCGGACTGAGGTTGGCTAGGTCTTACTGGGAAGCATTCGCGGTCGTAACCAATGTAGCAGTCATAGCCCTCTTTGGTTTTACCTGGAGGCCCCAGAGAGTGACGCTCCTCCTGGGCCGGCTCCTCGTAACTCGGGTTGGAAAACGGGTACTGCTGCCTGGGCGAGGGAGGACTCTGACGATTCAGGGCTTCCCGGACAGCAGTGAAAGGGTCGTTAGGGTTAGACTCAGGAGCAGACATGCGTGGAGCGTATGGGTCATTATTCTGTGCCTGGGACATGAACTGACGAATAATGTTGTACGGATCGGTAGACTGAGGAGCGGCTGTAGTCGGATACTGTCTGTACATTGCGTACGGATCTGTAACTCTGTTAGCATAAGCATCTCTAAACATGGCATAAGGGTCATTCTGCTCAGCTGGAGGAGGAGCTGCACGAATAGACGCAGCTTCGTCTCGTTCATTGCCTCTGTACTCCTGTGGGGGGGAAGAGAATCTGGTGGCAGTCAGAGGATTGCAGTTGTCTTCATAAAGAGGGTTGCAAGATCCAGGACCGGCGTGGGCTGAAGGGTTGGGAGCACGAGGAGCCTGTAGGGCCAGATAAAAAGTTAAAGTGACAGCAGACAAAATGTCATGAATTTGCAATATATTGACAAAAAACATACCACAAGAGAGGCAGCATGGGAACAGTAAGGGTCCCGGAGAGGATCACAGTTGGGGTACTGATGGTAGAGACCAGAAGGTGCCTTTTGAGCTAGTTTAGCTTTGCACGCAGGGTCTTTCTTGGGGTCACAGCCCAGGTGGCTATATGATGGTAGGGGTCCGGAAGAGGCACGATACCCATAGGCAGCTCTGAGGTGGTACTGCAGACACTCGATGTCATCAGAAGAGCAGATACGCAACAGCTCCGCCTTCTGCTCCTAAAAAAACGAGGAACAGAGACTGACACATGCACTTAAGGCAAGAAAAACTATCCTTATGCTTTTATTGAATCATACAAGTTTGTTTTCTTAGAGCCAATCAAGCTAAAACTAACACCCCTGAGAAAGTGGTGTTAGATACACTGACAAATTTTGTACAATTCCACCTAAGTGGGTGGAGCTAAAAGACACCAATCTAGCAACTTTTCATCAAAACTGACAAATCTAAAGACTTTAATCTGAGTTTTTAGAGTTTCTTATTGCTTTCTGTCAAAGCTCTGTAGCTCAGCTCTGTCCTGAGCAAGAAGCAAGTGTCACTGTGAGCCCCTTCCACTTCCTGTCCTGCAGTCAATCTGACTGCTGTCCACGCTGTTGAATGCCGTCAGAGCAGAGGAGACCCTTTCCACAATGCAAATTAAAAGAAGTTGATTTGGTGGGTTAGTTACTCTGTCCAAATGACTGAAAACACATCTTACCTTGGTAAGGAAGGACATTGCAGATGGAGCGTAGTAATAATGGGCCGGCTCCTTCGACTGAGCAGCAGCACGGACATATAAAGGGGCGGGGGCCTTGACTGCTGCTGTGGGGGCAACTGGGACCACCAGGGGCAGATAGGGACTCTTACCCTGGACTAGAGCCATATACAAGCAGTGAGTATCCTTGGTTGGGTCACATGTTTTGACGGGGGCTGGTTTAGGGGGCTCTGGTTTGGATTTGGGCTGGCCCGTGTAAGACGCCACGCAGTTGGGATCGTCAGTGTCGGCGCAGGACTTGTAGATCTCCCCCAAGTGGCGCAGGTAGGCCTTGTAGGAACGGCGCGCCTCGGCTCGGTTCTTGTTCTGAAGATAGGCCAGATAGATCTTGTCCATTTCCTGAACCTGGAGGTGAAGGGGGTTGTTAGTGGTGAGCTGCCTCTATTAGCTTAAAGTACAGAAAAGCAGTTATACGAGTCCTTTAGCAACCTTCAGGAAGGATTTACCAAGAGATTTCGTCTGAGTGAAGGTCAATATGGAAATGATGAACACAGGAAAGCAGTAAGCTGCAAATAATGCTAAAATGACAACAAGCTTCATTTTAGATATGAATTAATTGTTTGTTGTTTTTGCTAGCGGTAGCATTGTGCCATCTTGTTAGTGCTATGTGCTAGCTGTTAGCTCCTTGATGACAAAAGTGTACTGTTTCAAATGGTTTTGTTACATAAATAATTTGGCATTGCTTCTAACACTTTTGTCTTGGGGAACAATGAATCCAAATATATTCAGTGAAATCTACGGCACTAGCATTAGCTAACTCGCTAACTATGCTAAGCCTTGTTTACGTTAACATTTTCTGGCTCAAACATGTCAGTTGCTAGATAATGGCATCTCTGCTACCTACAAAAATGGCTCCATAGGTGAGAGTGGAATGTTCTTGAAGGGGGCGGGGCCTGAAGTGTCTCATTTGCATTTAAAGAGACAGTAGCAAAACGAGATGCTCTCAGCCTGTGGAGCTACAATAATGAGAAATTCACACCAAAGTATCGCAGTTCCACTTTATTTAGACAACTTAAAATAAAAAAAGGAGTTAGAAGATATATCCACTTTAAAATGACTATTGAAAATGGAAACACTCATTTAGGTGTTTTGCAATTGTAATCTTTTAAAACCTTTGTGAACCTGATAGCAGTAGCTGGCAGGTGTGTAATGCAGACAGCTTCGTGTGTGTGTGTGTGTGTGTGTGTGTGTGTGTGTGCGTGTGTGTGTGTGTGTTAGAGCTGACTCACTGCCTGTTGGTTGCCGTTGTCTGTGAAGTACTTGTACCAGGCCCAGAAGTCGGAGTGCTGTTTGTACCAGCTGATGTTCCTGCGGTTACGGATCAGCCTCCTGTGGGAAGCTGCAGCTTCTGCCTTTTCCTGGATGTTTTCTCCCACTGAGGCCAAGACACAGGAGGTCAGGGCTCAGGATCCTTACCTTACAATACACTTAATGACCTAAAGCTGATTTTATTTACAAGTTTTCAATTTCCCTAAAGCTTTTTTTATCTTTTCCTCACATTACAACCACTAATCTTACTGTTATTGTTGGGATTTTAGGCATATTGTGAAGAAGAGCAAGATAAATACAAGACAACAGTTTAGGCCAAACTTAATCTTTCTTTCAAAACACAATATGGACCCACTGATGGAATTTAGCAGAGTACAGATAAACATTGCTTTGATTTGATTGATAAAATAATCTAGCTTATATCTTGCTGAAAATTTACTTGTAAGTTCATTTTGCCTTATCTCAGGTATTAGTAATGAAAGATAAACGGATACTTACCATCTCCTTTGGACTTTTGCAAAATCGGCCCAGCAGACAAGAACGCTACAAACAGAAAAGCAAAAGTAGATGTCATGTCACATCCAGAAGTTAGTTTGGGAAACTTTCCAGGATTTTTAATTTGCCTTTAAGGCATCGATAACATGACATTAAACCTCAAACATTTAGAGGCTGGTTTCATTCATGAAGTAAGCCAGAGGTAATTGGCTCAGCCCGGAGCGCTGCATCGGCAGCTCTTTGTAGATTTTATGGTGACGCCTGTAGCATCAAACCTCCTGCTGCGTGTCCAAAACGCTGTGTGTGCACCAACCCTTATTTGTTTGTGCGCACATGTGCATCGCACAGTTTGACCCCCAAACAGTGAAGGGGAACAGCAGAATCAGCTCCTGGTTCCTTTCATCTCTCCAGGGGAAAGGTGTTAATCCCTTACAGAGGGGAGGAGGAAGAGGAGGTGAAAAGAGCTTAAAAAGGTCCAGAGTTTGAGGATGACATGGCAGAGGTCCAAAGGAAACATCAAAATGTGTTTGGAGTTGAGAAGGTTTGATGGAGAAGGACAGAAGGTGCAGATGAAAGCGACACTGTTACAAAACTGATGCGTTTTCCTGTGGAAATGGCAGGTTTTAAGTAATTAACTGTACCAAAAAGAAATCTGAGATTTAATTTACCGCTGAATTACATTAATAATCTGTTCAGTAGAGGTGCGCTGGTTTATCGGCGCTGGTTTCCTCAATTCTGGAGGATCAGTGACCGACTGATGTTTACATGTGAAGCCGATCTCATCTACCTCAGGGTTAGGGTTATGTCTGAAGGTTGACCTCTGAACCACCAGGTCATGTCTGAATATTTACAGCAAACAACTGTTTAAACTCAGCAACTTTCTTGCTACATTTAGCAACATTTCAGCCGAAAAAGATTTGAATCGGCTTCTTAAGGATCGGAAACGGTGCAGCCCTACTATTTAATCCATTAAAAAAATCATTTTGCATAACGGATTTGTTTTGACTATTACAATAATTGTCCATTTGAATATATTCACATACAGCTGCTGTAAAAACACGGTGATGTTTAAAGCACCTTGTTAATGAAATGTGCTTCACAAATAAACTTGATTGTTTACAAAACAAACTGTTTAAATCTGCAGGAGCAACTTTTTTTTACAGTGTAAATCACCTGTAGTGATGAAGAGGAAGAGGAAGGGGGTGGGAGCGCTAAGACGCCGCTGGATTGTTCTTTACAAGCTTGTAAAAAGAAAGAAAAAAGCGAGTTGCACATCTGGAAGCAGCCGGGCTTTAATGCTGACAGGTCCGGTTTTTTAACAGGACCGGGAACGATGAAAAGAACCTCGGTTAAACGTCTGAAAGTATTTCAAAAAGGAAAGAGGGGGAAAAAGCCCATCGGGTCGGGAGCAAACTGGAAACAGGTGGCGGAGGAGATGAAATGTTTATTTATGGACGTCAGAGGAGAGATGAACGAGCCGCAGCGACGGCGTGGAGGTCAAAGGTCTCCGCCAACAGAACCTTCAGATGAGCAGCTATAACTTATCATAAGTGTCATTTACTTAGAGGATCTAGAGGCAGTTTTATTTAAGCTAAAGGAAAAACAAGGCCACAGGTCAAATTATGTGGTAGAAACTCTGAGTAATAAAGAAAAGCAAAGAAATCCAGGAAATAAAAGCTTTAAAGCGATGAATACAGAATTTATCTTATTAATTGCATATTTTCATTTTTATTCATTTGTTACAAAGCCACAGGTGCCACGTCGGTTTTGTTATTTCATCATTATTATTATAAAAAATTATATTTACTTGCAAATAAATACATGCATATATTTACTTTTAAATAAACATTTAAGTATAATTAACTTATTTGTATTTATTATTAAAATAAATAAATATTTCATGTATTTATTTGGAATTATTTTTGGTTCCCAGAAAAATATTCATGAAATAAATTAAACAATGAAACTTTTGGCTACATTTTACTTTTACTACAGTGAAAGTATGTTAAAGTAGTGCTGCTCTTAGACGCTCTGCAGCTGCAGTTGCTCATTAAAGCTGAATATTGCGGCACACTGATGCTGTACTCACCAGGCAGCAGCACCACAACAAAAAGGGAAGTGATCCAAACAGCGAAGCAGCTCCTCCGTTCAGCCATGACTGGACTTCTGCCACTCCTACAAGAACCACAAAACTGAAGATTTACTTTTTAAAAAAATATTCACTTTGACTTTTTTTTAAAGCAAATTCAATCCCAATTGCAGTTATTCTTGCAATAATTAGGTTGTTAAATGAAACATTTCTGGTCTCCAGCTGCGTCTCGTGTCACTGCATGAAGTTTTCCCAACTTTGACACCAAGGCTTTGTCATTGTAACATCAACACCAGGTGTTTTTCCACAGAAGAAAACTTTCATCTGCGTTTGAAACCTTGGAAATTACCCAAAACTCCTGAGGTAAACACAACCTTGGGCCTCTTACCTGGTGGTTATTTTGACTCTGCTGCGTCCGTCTGGACTGGGAAGAAGCTGAAGAGACTCCGGTTTGTTTTCTCCTTACAGACTGCCCAGAATGAACGAACTGGGAAGGTTTTTAACTGGGAACGTCGTCTCAGACACACATGGAGCACCTGAGGGGGTCCAGGGGAGCCGCAGCGAGATTGGCTCGAGGTTTGGGGCCAATGAGGCGTCGAGCAGGAGCACTAATTAAAGGCAGGATGGAAGAGAGCGGGAGGGCCCGGAAAATAGATGGAGACGTGGAATAACACTGAAAAAAGACGCTGCTTCTGTTTTATTTTAGGGCTGCAACTAATGATTCATTCAACAATCGCAACATATTCTAACAATTCCTCGATTAATTGTCACATTGTGCAATTTTCATTTAACTACAGAAGCCTTTCTTTATTTGGAAGACTTTTGCAACTAAATGAAGTTGTAAATGCTGAAACCAAAACAGACTGAATGTTTACTGTTCGAGATTCTCAAAATATTGCAGTTGAACTGCAACAGCCGAGTGGAAAATGACAAAATACTAACAATGTTTGTGCCGGTGAACTAGAATGACGTTATAAATAGAATAGATAGTAAAATTACGCCAAAAAACTCATTTGCAAGAAAAAAAACCTCAAATTTTGAGCTTAATCTCAGAAGTTTTTGAGAAAAAACTCAGAAATTTCAGAAAACATCTTTTTAGATTAATATAAGAAATTAAAAAAGAAATTTCTGACCTTCAAACATCAAACATTTCTGAGTTTGAAAGTTTAAAATTTTCACGTTTTTGAAATACTCAAAGATTTTTGCCGTTTTAAACTCAGAAATTTCCAGATATTTTCTAGCAAATATCCAACTTTTCAAATTCAGAAAGGCCCAGATTTTTTCCATAAAATTTCTGAGTTAAACTCAAAAATTTTGGAGTTCTTGCTAGCAAAGTTTAGATGTTTCAAAGCCAGAAATGTCCAAGTTATTTCTAGAATATTTCTGAGATTTTTGGGCAGAAATTTACTCATATTGTTTTTTTTTGTACCTAAATGGGCCCAACACGCCGTCGCAGCTGACAGACAAAAACTCTTTCCTGAAAGATTTTCTCAAAAGTCAGTTGAACTGCAACCGTTGCATTAATGACGAAATATTACAAAATGTTAGTCAACAATCCCAAAGCCTTTTCAAAAACACAGAAGTGGCTTCATGACGACCAACAATCCAAAACAAGGAGAGAAAAGATGAACGGGAGGGCAGAGGAGTGGAAAAACAAAAGGAAAGTAATGAAAGGAGGTCGGAGCCACATAAGCAGTTTTTAAGGACCTGATGGCGCCGAACCACAGCGGACCTGCAGAACCAGGCACAGCTGGTCCACACATGAGTAATCTGATAATCTACAGTTTCCTCCACGGTTCAGACTTGCCAGCCTCGTAAGAAACACACGCACACGTGCACGCACGCACACACACACACACACACACACACACACACCGCGACATGGACAGACATGATGCAATATCACCATATCTAGTAGACAGGAGGCGAAAATCCAGTTTTGATGAGTTCTGAAGCTACAGATATTAGTTTATGGCTTTATGAGAGAATTTTAACTTAGAGATGAATATTACTTCCATGCAGAATTAGATTTTATTCCAAATAAACATCATGTTATAGTAGTTTTAAGAGGTGATGCATGTTTCTCATCATTTCTTTGGATGTTTTCAGGGTTTATTCACACTTTATTTTTTGATACCACAGCTTTTCCTGTGAAAGTCTAATGAATGAGTTAAAAAGCTACAAATATCAATATTAGTTCGGTGAGGACTTGGTTCACTATTGGACTCCATGTTCGCTCAAAAAAAAAAAAGGTTTTACTTAATACAAAAACAAACATTAAACAGAAAATATATAAAATTCACATTTAGCCTGTTTTTGTTCTTCCATTTGGGTTTTTTCTGCTTCTGAAAACAACCTAAAAAACACAAACACAGAAAGTTTGGTATGAAATTTACATTTTTTGGTTTCAAAAGCTTGTGGAAGGTCACTTAGTAACCCCAGCCCATTACCTAGCAACCCAAGCTGAGCCTCCAGCACATTTGTTCAGCCTTTTTTTCTCCCCCCCAATTACAACTAATTTTAATCTAATAAATCATTAATCTATCACTCTACAATTAATTTACTAGTTTTCAGCGTTTATTAACTGCTAGTTTTTTTTTAAATGTAGTTAAGTCTTGAAAACTTTTGTTTTTCTCTAAAGCAGTTCACCTCGTGTGAAAAGATCCTGCAGTAATAAGTGGCTGTTTCGACTTTTTTGGGAGGAATTAAACAAACAGAAAGCAGCTTTATTTCTTTCACCCTGTAGATTTTCTGCAGCAGCTTTTTATCTACATCAGCTTATAGAAAAGAAAGTCCCTGAAAATTAGATTGAGACAGAAAACGTCCAATTACATCTGAAAGAAGGCAGAAATATACATGTTTTAGAATTTTCTCATCCCATACGCCTTCAGAGTGTTTACAGGCCATGTTAACACAGATCCTTGTGTGTAATTATGTTTGGTAACAGATGGTCCTCACGGCCCACAAACCTGCAATTGGAGCAGATTGAAACGAAAACCATACTCATAATGTAAGAGACTCTGAGTTTTCACCAACACCTGGTTCACTCAGTTTTCAGTGGAAACATAAAGACTTTATTTATTTTAATAGCATACTTAATCACCAATGAGTCTGTACAGATAATAAGAGAAATTAAAGGCCGTTTTCTTCATCTGTGATCACTGCAGGTCATCGTCGTCGAACAGATCCTCAAAGTCTGAAAACAGGAAGAGAATCAGCAGGTTAGGACGAGTCCAGCTGTTTTCCTACCATCCAGCTAATTATTCTGAAAATAATAAATCTTTTTTCTTCTTCTCCCACTCAAGCTGAGACGCTCACTTTAAATGAGCTAAAGCTTCCCCCTCAATAAGTGAACGAATACAGGCTGGCATTGATCCAAAGTGTTTTTGTCTTACTTTGTTTGCAGTTTAAAAAAAAAAAAAAAAGACATAATCAAAACAGCTTCTGAATCCACCCACACATTTCATATGGTTATATAACCTCAAAAAGAAACAGAGATGTTTTCCTTTGTAGGAAAAAGATAAGTAACCCTTATTATTGAGACGAAGCCTTGAATGCAGTCCTCCTAAAATGATTTTCTTTTGCTTATTATAAAACTCCTATTGGTTGTTTTTATTCATTTTTTACAGGATTGAATTATAAATGAATGAAGTGTTTAAACTCAATCTTCTGTTGGTGATGTTATCAAGTTTGATGACTTTTTGTCATCCTAGAGAAATGACAAAAAGTGTCACAGGGTCAAACTTCTTGGCCGCACAAAATCAATCCAAGACCCACAAATGGCCCCCGCCCCACACTTTGGACACCTCTGACTTAATTAATGCCTTTTCTGAGGTGAATTTGCACCTCAGTGCTGCTTTCGAATGAATCCAGAAACTGAACTGCTGATCACAGGACGTTCATCAAAGGTGTCAGAGTTCATTAGTGACATTTGATTTTCATTTACAACGCCAAGCTTTTTGAAATTTTCTACACTTTTTCAAGGGGTTTTCATTACCCAGTGGACATTTAAGTGCAAAACATTGATCTTGTCTGGTTTTGGTGTTGCAACTTGTTGTAATTTAGATGTTCTGAGCGTTTAAAAGACAAAATTAGAGAACAAACGGCATCACAAAGTCAGGTGAAGAGGTTCTGGAGGAGTTTAAGGCTGTATTGACATAAATATGTTTAGTCTACTTTAATTGTCTAGAAAGTCTGCTTCGTTTGTGGGCTTTCAGAGTTCGACTAGATGTGAACAGGTAATCAAAGTTTTCCAGAGAGTTTGGTTCATTTGACGCAGTGCAGTGTAAAAGGAAACTTCTCCAGCTGAAAATGTAAACGTTGCAATTTTGGTTCCCAATCAAATCAAAACCACTGACTATCAGGTGAGAAACATCCAGGTTTAAGTCATAAAACAAACTTTTATGACTCGCAGCTCTGTGAGATGTTTTAGATTGAGATGTCGCGTTAAAAGTTTGAGGTGGTAACGTGACAAATGTAGGAATGTTCAAAGGGTGCAGATATGGAATAAGCATTTTTACAAACTAATACCAACTAAATCTACTTTTTCAGACTTCCTAGGAAACCCAGCTATAAGCTGAAGGGTTTTGAACTTGTGCTCATTGATGAAGCAGGTGAGATTTTTATTGAAACCTCCTCTATAGAGAGAGTTTCTAAATGTGCAGGCATTTAAAGCGGCTGACTGACTGAGGCGAGGCGTCCCACTGAGTTTGAGTCTGAAAGCACCTATAAACTCACTTTACTTTACGATGCAACAGCATCGTCTTTTTAACAATCAGCTCTTTTTCTTTCTAGGTCATGTGCTGCTGAGCCAGAATTGTTCATCTGGGAGCCAGCGCTGCAAGACAGAAAACAGATTAGCTGGGTATTTTTCTGTGCTCCACCCGCACATTAGCTGCTGTTCAGAGCGGGAAGCAACAGGACTTTTTCTAAGGTTAATGTGAAACAACAATGTGGTTCAGGGAACAAACTAGATTACAAGCTTCACATTTCCCTGGAGCTTAGCATGCTGGTTTCTACCTTGGAGAGGGAATTTTTCTTTTAAATACCATGGGAAAGTTTTAGTTAACCTCTTTTTCAGTCAAACTAAGCTGCTAATTTAATTTCAAATTGCCTAAGAATGACTACTTTGTAACATTTCTATTCATTAATGTTAAAATTGTATTACCAAGGGACATCAACAGAGGAAAATCAAATCATTTGCTTGATAAAATTGAGCAAACATTGCCTACACATCTTTACAAAACAGAAATAATGAGTCTCAGGTTTTCTTTAAACCACCTCGGATGTTTGGAAACATTTTAGGAAGAAGAACTGAAGTTCAGGTCTGAACAAACTCAGTGGATAATCCAGCTCTGTGTCTTACCATTAAAGAAATCTGAATGAACGGCTTTCTCGTTGGCTGCTAGGTCCATCAGCAGGCCGCTGCTGCCCCCTGCCTGTTGACACACAGCATTGCATTATTGTACATGAGCGGAAAACGGAGCAAAGCACATATTTACATGCAGGATGCATTGAAAAACTGATAATTAATAGAGAATGAAACTACTCCAGTATTTCAGTAAACTGTTTAGGTACGAATATTTCATCTATTTATCTTCATGCTGACAAAATAAAATAAAAATATATGGTTATAAAACAGTTTGAGAATGTTGAACAAGTCCATCTCTAGACAGATTAGAAAACAAGCTAAACGTTGAGTTAAATAACTTAAATATAAAAGGTAAACTTATTTCTTATGTATTTATTTGTAACAGTTTTGATACTGTTTCGCTTAAACTACAGATTAAAATAAGTCATAAAACTTTAATTTAATATAAATAATAAATTGGTTTTTTAAAATTTTTTTTAGAAATTGTTGTAAAAAGAAAACTTAAACCTTGTAAAAATGCAAAAATGTTGAATAGAACCAGAAAATAAAGCAAATTATCATCACATTACTTTTTGGATCTGGATAAATAAAAGCAGTCTGTTTTGTTTTTGGTAAACATGAATGTTCACTTCTCTATCAGGTTGTAGCTGAATATATTTTTAATATTTAGAAAGACCGTATGCTTTCTAATTTGTCTCACTGTTAACGCAAACACGGCAGAAAATAACAAAAATATCTCAGATTAACTGTTATTAGCATTAGCACCCATATTAGCATTAGCAGTTTAACTTTAAACCGACCTCGTCCAGATCGACGTAAGGTCCGGCTCCTTCCGGAAACATCTCGTCCACTGCAGGCTTCATCTTCTTCTCTTTTTCTGCTTGTTTGTCTAAACGCTAAATTCGTTTTAATCCGCTCAGTTTGTAAGTAACAAAACTAGCTAACTTCCGGTAAGCACAAAACAACAGTGTGCGACACTTATTTGAGTCCGCCTTAAACGCTTGTCCGTCACATTAGTTCCTCTATCCCAACAATGAGAAACAAACATAAAAAGGGGATATAATAATTTTACCTCATAATTAAGATGGTTGAAAGACATTCACTAGAGTCAATATTGTCAGTCCGTACAGACAAATAATAACAATCCTAGTAATAATTTCTATTATTAATATTTTTATAAGTAGTTGAAATTATAGTTTCATTCCTACTACTTAGTTATTATTATTTAACTTTTGATTATTCATTCTTTTTTACTTTTCATCACGTTATTATATCAATACAATTATTTTTAAAATAATCTGGCTGCTACTGTCATGTATGAATGTTTTTCTACTTCTTTATATATTTTTTTGTCACCATATGGAGATGAATGGCAAGGAGTAAGGTTGGTAATATTTGTTAATGTTTAATTATCTATTTTATTGTTTTATTGATACTTTGAAATGCAAAAAAACTTCAATAACAAGTTTAAAAATATAGAAAAAAAACTAGGGAAAGCATTATTTTAATGATGGGATCTAATTTGCTCACTTTGCTTTTTATGCTTTTGCTTCTCTATATGTATTTGCTGCAATGTAAAATATTGCAGCAAAGCTTTGCTCTATATCATAGGTGTCAAACTCTGGCCCGCGGGCCAAATTTGGCCCGCAGTGTAAATATATTTGGCCCGCGAGGCTATACCAAATGACTACGCGAGCTGGCCCACCGGTATGATACAGCGCATTCATTCATCGTTAATACTACAAATCCCATAATGCCTTGCTGTTGTTTTGGCGCGTCAATCAGGACGGGTCCCAGAAACGCCCTCTCCTCTGTGACAGTAGTTATAGCGATCTCAAGCTACAACTGTCACTGTAGAACCGAAAAGAAAGGCAGACAACAGGAGCTTTCTGGACAGGTGGGAGACAGAATGTCTGTTTACATATGTAAAAGACAGACCTGTTTGTTTTTTACAGATGTTAACAGATGTTCTGATATTAAAAGGTTCATTTGTTCAATGCTGGCCCGCGACTTTGTTCAAGTTTTACATTTTGGCCCACTGTGTATTTGAGTTTGACACCCCTGCTCTATATAGTCCATCTCTTTGCTCTGAGGATAACAATCCTTTTTAAGTGCAGCTTCCTGACCCTAATTGCTCTTGTTGATGAAATTTCAACAGCAGAATAACATTGAGGGATTTCATTGATACTCCCAGCCAAGTGGCATTCTGCTTGTTGCTCACAATCCCTGGGATAAATATATATAGATGAACAGATTCCTTAGACACTTTTACCTCGAAGCAAAATGTCTTGTTTATTTTTCACACAATACATGGATATAATATGCAGTGATACCAATAAAGCTTCACTGTTATCTATATTCATTGCTATGTTTCAAACTATTTAAGGCAGATATAATATTCCCCGTTTCTTTTGCTCTTTTCATCAGAATATTTTGGTTTCGTTCTCTGAACATCCTGGCGGTCCTCTCAGTGTTCATGTCCAGCATTGGTCTCGTATCCCAGGGTGTCTCCGAGGTGCTGGTGGGCGTAGAAAGCCCGAGCCATCTCGTTGATGTGGTTGTAGGCGCCGATGGACCTGAAGTATTCGACGTAGTTCCAGAAGTCTGAGGTGGAGTAAGGCCAGTAGGGAACAGCTGGCGGTTCGTCATATGGAACTGAATGGGACAGAACGACAGGAAACACTCACTTTATGTGCAATATACTTACAATTTTATCAGGTGTTAATGACTTAAATCAGTTCAATAACAGACAATGCATTGATGGCGTATGAATAATGTGAGAAAATTAGTTTTTGCACCACAAAGAAACTAGACCAAAAGGTTTTGCGGCATGACAACCTTCAGAAAGTTTCCTCCTGATCTGTTTTGGACAATTAATTACCAACACTTTGATTTGAAATGATCTTATAAAGTATAATTTTGTGATTGAGATGCTGTTAGGAAAACAGCAACAAAAAAACAAACAGAGAAATCAAACAAAAGCTCTACTTCTACACTCTGAATCCATTATTAATGAAATTAGTAAAGTTCAATTACATTTTCAATTACAAATACATTTATTTAAATAACAACAATCTGGTTAGGTTTCTTTAACCTTAAACCAATTAAACAAACACAACCAGTAAAATCAGAGAAAACTTCCATAAAATTAATTTACATGATTCACAAAATGTGCTGAGAAGTGTAAAAGGTGTCAATTTCAGTGAAATGCATCTACATATTTATGTATTTTATTATTTTATGTACAGATTTTATTTCCCTTTTGGGTCAAAAAAGTATTTTTTGAATTTGAAAACCTTTCAATCTGGTCAATTGTTTGATTATCAGGGCAAAACTATTGTAAATCTGAGGTTAAATGAGAAACGTCATTGTCTAAATTATGTTTTTAATGAATTATGATCTCTGTTTACAGCTTTCCTTATTACAATTCATTAAATCACATGACTAATCCTCATGTTTAATCCTCGCTTAAACATTTTAAAAATCCGGTTGCCTCTGCTGGAGGCGTCAATACGGCTGATCATTGTGACTTTCTGCAGATTTGGTCCCTAAAAATTTGCAGAAATGTAAATTTGAAGGTTGTAAGAAGATAAAGATGGAAATATTTTGTTTTAATGAAACTGTACCTCCTTCTGGGACAACTCTGGCCACTGTGAAGCGGGAAAAGAGACAGAAAAAAAAGAGTTAACATTCCCAAACATGCCACAGTTTTCCCTGAACAAAGAAGGGATTCAGCCTGTAAAGCTAAAAGACGGTTCTTTTTCCAGGTTCCTCAGCAAATATTTCTCCCTTTACTGAACAAACACAGAGCCATAGACCGCGCTTTCAGTTCACAACTAAAACTCTCATCTCAGTCAAAGTACTTGCATCCAACTTGATCAACAAATAAACAAAAATTCAGATACAAAACTATTTTCCTTTTCTTCCATCCAGCAGGTTATTAGTGGAGATTTTAACATTAAATGAAGAAACTCACCGCAGAGATGGAAGGAAAAAATGCAGAGGAGTGCGCTGATCCATAACAGCTTCATCTTGAGTTCCTAATTCAATGGAAAAAAGTGAATTTGTTGGGATAAAGAAGTGTTTAGCGTGGAGCGAATGCACCGATCTTTACCTGTTCAGGGTGAAGGTTTGCTGCAGTTGGTCTCCTGGTCGGCTGTGGTGTGTGGGGCCAGCAGAGGAAGAAGGAGCCCAGCTCCAGCACACACACACACTGGCTAGAGCCATGCCAATCACATCCCACTGTAACATCGCTCAGCTGCTGCCACGTCAAATATTTGAACTCCAGATAACTTTCACCAAAACCTGAGCTGTGACTTTTTCCTCAGCTCCTAACCTTCACTGTTGTCTTGATTACTGCCTATAAAAAGTAATCTGGATCATATTTTCCCTAAATGCTGTTGGATCATGATTTTTCAGTAGACAGGAAATTCTTTTTATAATCCTCATGTCAAAAATGTTCAGAATGTCCAACAAACATTCAGAAAACCAATTTAACACACTTCGCTTTTTGATTTTCCTAATGATGCATATGAAGAATGTCCAAACATAAATACCAGAGCTGTTTTTTTCTGCTGTTAGATCAGTTTGTGTGGATCAATGATGTCAAATTATTCGTATTGTTGTGATTTCTGCAGTTACATTTCTAGAAAGGTATGAGGAGGTAAAGATGGCGCCATCTTGTGGTCTTCTATCTGAATGACTCAAAGCCCGTCACCAACACTCAACAATTGTTTTTGAAAAGAAAATGATCAAAAGTAACTTTTTGAAACGGCATATATCTAAAGTATATCCCGTCGTTAGCATGGGCGGTTTGATAACCATGAATGAAATGTTTTAGCTGGCTACAGCTTGCTCGGTAGCTAACCGTTACTTAGCTTCCGAGCTAAATAACGAAACTTGCTAATTTGAGCACCTGATAATGTCAACATTTGATAATTAATAACAAAACCCATTGACACGTATCTAAACAAAAATATATGTATGTTTTTTGAACGTGTTCATCTTTACATTTTTTATTTTTTATTGATTGTATTGTTAGCTAGTGTGGCTAGCTACTACTACACTAGGCTAGCTGGGTTCAAGCTAACAACTCTCCAATGTCTCTAAGTCAACTCTCATCAGCTGATGATCAAAATAATTAATAGCAAACAGAAGTTTATGGGCATAAAATGGCACTGATTTAATATTTTCATTTTTTTTTTTAAATTCCTATTTAAATGTAAACATTTTTAGGGTGGAATGATTGGCGTAGCCTGTGACAGACTGGCGACCTGTCCAGGGTGAACCCCGCCTCTCGCCCGGAACGCAGCTGGAGAGGCACCATCAACTCCCGACCCCATTAGGGAGAAGGGTGACGGAAAATGGATGGATGGATGGATTGGCGTAGCATCAAACTGCATTAATTTTTGGGACACAAATTATTGTAGATTTTCTCTCATCCACACAGACTCAAATATATATATATATCTGCAGTAATATTTATTTAAATGTCCTTTATCAAGTTGCATATACACCTCAGTTCACAGGAATTTAACATATTTTTATTCCAGTAAAAGTCAAATGTAGCCTTTCAAGAAATGACTCTAGTAAAAGTCCAAAAGTATTTGGTAAAACAGCAACTTAAGTAGCGAATAACTGATAAAAACATCAATCATTTAATATTTAAAATTTTTTATCTTTATCATTTGATGTTTAAAGCCTGAACTCCCTTTAAATGTCATTAAGTAATATGTTTTATAATAGAGTTACATAATGTTAACAAAGCTGAAGGTGTTTTCAACCCAAAGCAACACCTTGAAACTGAAGAACAGGCAGGCACGTGCAGAGGGGGGGGCTAAGGGGGCTTGAGCACCTGCCCCTTTTGCTCCATGACCCCAAGTGCCCTTTTGGTATTTTTTTTTATTACACATGTACTACAATTATTATTATTATTATTATTATTATTATTATTATTATTATTATTATTATTATTATTATTATTACAACACAATAAGCCCACGGGCCACATTGTTACCTTTGACCTTTTGCACGTGACGCACTTGCCTCTCGCGCGGTGAGATTAGGCGGCTAACTGCGGAGCTCAAGCTAGCGAACGTTTTTGGTGAATTTAAAAAATTATTTTTGGTGAAAAAACTGGAGTCGGCTTGCTACATATCAGATAACGAAAAACGTTAAATGTTGTATCGTTTCTCCTTCGGCATGAAGTCGCGGTTTAAGCAGAACTATAACAAGACAGGCGGAGGAAAATATAGTCCCTCTCTAAGTCCGCCTTTCTCTGAATATCTACTGATCGGGAGGAGACGCCAGGGGAGCAAAAGCTGTTCTTATCTATCGATCCAGTATTTTTATCATACAGACATTACGCTGTTGTTGTTGTGCTATGAGCTAGCTGCTAGCTAATGACTTTGCTAGCAAAGCAAGATAACTCAACAATGTAATAATCAAACTGCTTCTGTCCAATAAAAGCATGTCATTAATGAAGGGGAAAACATAAACTTTTATTTGCACACATCAGAAATCTTTGGTTTTGATTTCAGGCTCTGCCAAGGGCATCATGTGAGAATCACAAGCAAAACTTTGAATAGCAAGCAAAGATTTCTGACATGCGCAAATAAGTTTGTTTGTTTTTAAGTCATGAGATAAAAATGTGTGATTTCAGTTTTTAAAAAAATTAAGCTAAACATTTTTTTGTTGAAAAAAATGTTACAATTCAAAATGTCTTGATCACAATTTTATATTATTTAATTGAGGTTAGTATTTTAATTGAATAATTGTGAAACAAATTGACCTCCATAGGAGAGGTCTCATTTTCTCTGAAATTAATATCGTTATGCTTTGGACTGAAAAACATATTGGTTTAAACACAAGGGTAAAGAACTGGTAGTGTGGTTTATTATAGTGTTCTGATCATAATTCATTATGTTTTGCTTGTTTCAGGTCAAAGATGCCACGTAAAGACAGACGTCAGAAACGAAAAAGAAAGAATCTGCTGGAAGCAGCGAAAGGTACTGAATTGTTGTCCAACTGGGTCAGAACCAGTACCGCAGGTAAGAACAATAAAAGTAAAGGTTCTGACCATCATCAACCTGCAGTTTTTGGTAGTGAACACATATTTAATATTACAAGGCAGCTATTATGCTTTTATTATGTTAAGAGTAGTCTTTTCTCATAGGGACATGCATTAATAAAATTTTTGCTTTTGTTTTTGTTTTTTTCTGCAGCTCCAAGTTAAAGTTTGATGCAGCTCTGTTTTTCTGAATGGACCGTCTTCATCTCCACTGTAAGTACAGCAACCCAGGCGGATGTTCTTTGATTGTATGTCTCACAATTTTGTAATTTTTCATTGTTAATTAAACTCTGAAAGCTGTGTGACTTTGTTAATATTCTATCCTAAAATGCGATCAGATGTGCCCTTTTTTTTTTTGAGCACCTGCCCCTTTAGTTGTCTCTGCACGGCCCTGAGAACAGGTGTGGCTTTTCATTTTTCTTTTTAATCCCTCTTTAAATGTAAAAATTTTTAGGGTGGAATGACTGGCGTAGCATCAAACTGCATAAATTTTTGGGACACTGGTTTGAAATTATTATAGATTTTTTCTCATCCACACAGACTCATATATATATATATATGCATAACATGCCGGCTCAGACGTCGCCCGGCCAAACAAGGTCTGCGTCAGGTGTTGGGGAACCAGAGCACCTTGATGACAAATGGGCTACTGGAACAAGACGGAAATGGGCGAGAGATGAAAATGTGGATCTGTTGGAATGCTACTACTCAAGTAACCCTAGTCAGAGAGGTTACATGCAAAGACTGGGGAAGGAATGGTTACTTCGACATCCCCAGTCAACACTAAGCGCTAAACAACTAGTGTTCAGTGCTCACTAGCTCACTATCTCAGTGTTCCAACATCTGCAAACGGCAACTGCTATCACAACTTGAGATTGACGAGATACAACACAAATGCAAAAAGGAGGAACCTGGATGTCAGAACTGTGGGGACTTAACTACAAGTCCCCACCCAGTGAGGGGATACACGGCCCCATTGAGCGAATCACAACTGAACGAGACAGCTGCTGACCTGAGAGAGAGAATCATGACCCGAATGACAACCAGACCTCCTCGGCGCCAATTACAAGGCTGAGTGAACCAAAATTGAGAATGTGAATGCAGCATTGAGAACGATCCCTACCAATACCATAACAGAAACCAATGAGCTGATCTACAACTCAGCATCAGTGATCCTTGAGATACTTGGCTATAAGAGCAACCATGAGACCCAATACCCACCATGGAAAAGATGGTTAGAGGCTAAAATCAAGGTAACAAGGAGGGAAGTGAGCCAACTATCAGAGCTCCACAAGGGTACAATGAAAAGACAAGTACCCAGAAAGTACAGGCAGATGCCCATACCTGAAGCACTCGAAACTGCCAAACAGAGGCTCCAAGCCTTGGCCAGCCGCCTAAAGAGATACACAAGGGAGAATGAATCCAGAAGGATTAACCGGCTCTTCTCCACTCAACCAGCTAAGGTGTACTCTCAATGGCAGGGTGATAACAACAGAGCAGACCCACCAAGGCTGGAGACTGAACAATACTGGAAAGGCATATGGGAAAGGGAGGCGTCCCACAACAGCAATGCACAGTGGTTGATCTCTACGAGAGGACCATAGCAACCTCCCCTGAGCAAGCCCCGGTAACCATCACTGTGACAGATGTCCAAGAAAGAGTCTCAGGTATGAAAAACTGGACAGCACCAGGGCCTGACATGATCCATGCCTACTGGCTAAAGAAACTCACTGCCCTCCATGAGCGACTGGCAGGCCAAATGAACCAGCTGCTACAAAGTGGGACTCACCCTGAATGGTTAACTGAAGGGCGGACAATCCTAATCCAGAAGGATCCATCAAAGGGTCCAGTCCCACCCAACTACCGACCAATAACGTGCCTCTCCACAACCTGGAAGCTCATGTCAGGCATCATAGCGGCCAAGATAAGCAAACACATGGATAAGCACATGAGCATGGCACAGAAAGGTATCGGTGTAAATAGCAGAGGAGCCAAACACCAACTCCTCGTAGACCGCACAGTTGCACGAGACTGCAAAACCTGACACACCAACCTGTGCATGGCTTGGATTGATTACAAGAAAGCCTATGACTCAATGCTGCATACTTGGATCATTGAATGCTTAGAGATGTATAACATCAACAGGACTCTGAGAGCCTTCATTGCAAACTCAATGAGGCTGTGGAAAACCACCCTTGAAGCCAACTGCAAACCACTTGCACAAGTGTCCATCAAATGTGGCATATACCAAGGAGATGCTCTGTCCCCGCTACTGTTCTGCATAGGCCTGAACCCCCTCAGCCAAATTATCAACAAGACTGGCTACGGATACCGACTCAAAAATGGGGCCAACATCAGTCATCAGATGGAAAACATCAAGCTGTACGCCAAGAGTGAGCGAGACATCAATCATTTAATATTTAAAAAGTTTTTATCTTTATCATTTAATGTTTAAAGCCTGAACTCCCTTTAAATCTCATTAAGTAATATGTTTTATAATAGCGTTACATAATGTTATAAAAGCTGAAGGTGTTTTCAACCCAAAGCAATACCTAGAATCCTGAAGAACAGGTGTGGCTGCTGCAATGCAGTCAAACAAGACAAAAGAGACAAAATCACTCCCTGCAGTGTTTTCTCTGTTCATTCATACGTAACCAGGAACTTAAAGTTAACAATCATAACTCTTACCAAACCAGTGTGTTCAAAAGCAAACTATAATGGGCACGCATAGAGAGTAATTAATATGAACATAAAAATACCGTCTGATTGATCAGGTGATATAATCAAATAACTTTATGTGAAAACTTTGGTATTTTAAGGGTCAAAATGAGTGTAATTTATATAAATAATATACTATACAATAACTTATAATATAGATAACTTACTATACAAAATCAGGAAAAAAAAACATTTTTGAAAATACAAAACTTATAAAACTTTAACAGACATACACTGTAGGTATTTGTGTTTGGTGAATTTTTGGTTAAAACATGTTTGTTCCTCATTCAGTGGATTGAAAATCCAGACATAAGAGAACAGACACTTCAAAGAAACCTTATTCAAGCAAAAGCAACTGAGTAAACGTGACTGGTTGGTTACAACACGCCTCTGGTGAAGTAAGAGTTCGTTAACGATGGGAAGGAGCCGTAATGTCACGTTTACGTGACATAAATGAGTCAAAGTGTTTGTTTCCTGAGTCAGCGCTCCGTCAGGGAGGGAATGTGCGCATGACAACAACTAGCCGACTGTCTCTTTAACAAGGCAGAGAGAAGCCAGTGTTGATCCAGAGAGAATCAGACTGAGCTCCAGACCTCCACACCACTCAGGTAAGGAAACACTTCTTACATATAACTTTAACTTTAACTTTATTTTGCACACAGGTGCAAAACATTCACATCTTAACATGGTTTTTATTTTATTTTGTCTTGTTGAGGATTAATTTCTGCCACATCAGATTATATATTTGCACTTACTCATCAGATTAAGGTAATAGTTTTTATCTTTGTCATTTAACATTTATAGACTGAAATCCCTTTAAATGTCATATAATATGTTTTATAATAGTTGCATAATGTCAACAAAGCTGAAGGTGTTTTCAACCCAAAGCAATACCTAGAAACCTGAAGAACAGGTGTGGCTGCTGCAATGCAGTCAAACAAGACAAAAGAGACAAAATCACTCCCTGCAGTGTTTTCTCTGCTCATTCATATGTAACCAGGAACTTAAAGTTAACAATCATAACTCTTAACAAAAACCAGTGTGTTCAAATACAAACTATGACGATAAAACCTAGACTATTCTAGACGTTTACAGGTTGGTGGCCTGTAAAGATGCACTGCAAAAACACAAAGTCTAAGTATTTTTGGTTTAATTTCTAGTGCAAATGTCTTACTACACTTAAAATGAGACAAAACTAAATTAGAAGTAACTTTTCAGCAAGATATATGACTTTAAGTCAATAATGAAAAAGTAGTAGTTCTGCAGGCAGATTATTTCATTTGTAACATGGGAAAATTGTCTCATTATAAGTGAAAATAATCTGACAAATACTTTGAAGGAAGAAATTATTGAGTTTTATTTTATTTCAAGTGCACTAAGATGTTTTGTACTGGTAACTAGAACAAATTACTCACTAAGATTTTGTGGCTTTGCAGTGTAATGTTAACTAAGAGCCTACTAATGACTGTATGAATAATTCCCACAGATAACCTTAACCTTAAAGCTGCGGTGTGTAACTTATATAAATAAAGTTTTTTAAATATTTGTTAAAACTGTGACGATGTTGTGAAAGTTTGTTATGAAACAGATAATCTGTGAAAAGATCAATCTTCCCCACTTCCTCCTTGAGTTACAATTGTCGTCTAAAGAAATCCTGACCAAGAACAACCAATCAGAGCCAGGAGGAGGGTCTTAGCGCTGTCAGTCATCCTCATGTACTTGCTCTTAAATTTGCAAATGATGGAGAAACAACTTTCAGAAGAAACATTTATCCCCCAATATCTGTGGCTAAGCTAACTAGCCGTAGCACTCGCAACACGCAATGTTAGCTGCAGCCTAACAGAGATCATGAGCTTGTGATTGACAGCACTAAGACCCGCCTCCTGGCTCTGATTGGTTGTTGGCACTGGGAGAAAGCAGAGGAGCTCAATTTTTGTCACTGAATATCTGTCACAACATAGTGACAGTTTCAACAAATAAGTTAAATATTATTTTTATAAAAGTTTCACAACTCAAATTAACATACATATTTAAATTTGTCTAAAAAGTCTTAAAATGACGTCATACTTTCCACTGACAGTGAAGTTTCCAGACAGTGGATTTTGGATTTTCACCCAATTTCCATCTCTCTTCTTAATAAATCTTGATAATATTGGTGTTTGATTTAGTCTTACATCTGATAAATTTGCTTATTCTCTGCAATAGTTGCTTGTTTTATGTTACAACAATGAAACTGTGTAGTCAGAGTTCTGATCTTGGTGCAGTTATATTGCATTGTGACATTTCTTGACTTATTTCTTGTCTCAATGTTTTACCTCATCGATTAGCTTCTTTAAACAGGTAAAACGTTTCCATATGTCCCTGTTTGTCCCTGCAGGAACCATGTCTGCCGTCTACCTCGTCCTCCTGCTGCTGCCTCTGATCTCAGCTCAGACGTTTCACTGGGGTCCCTGTCCCAGTCCGGCAGTGCAGCCCGGCTTCAGCGTCCAAAAGGTAAATCTTGTACAAACATGTTGGGAGCACATATGGACCCAAAGTGACGCACTGTTTCTGTCGCCAGTACCTGGGACGGTGGTACGAGATAGAGAGGCTTCCCAATTCCTTTGAAAAGGGGAAATGCATTGAGGCGAATTACGCCTTGAGGAAAGACGGAACCATCCAAGTCCTGAACTCACAGCTGTAGTGAGTAAAACGATTGATTCTTCAATTCATTTGATGTTTGGTGTGAAAACTAGAATTTTGTCCTGTTATTATTTCTCTGTCATTATTTTTGCTTGGCTTTCTGTCAGTTCTGAAAAAAATGTACAGCATGTGCAGCACATGACTCCAAAGGGAACAGCGTGCCAAGACTTTTAATGTTGATATAACGCAATACTAACGTAATCTGCAACAGGAAATCCCGTTAAACGCAGAGAAACCTCAACCTTCTTTGAATCTCAACTCTACATCTGACTGTATTAATGTTTTTACACCTTTCTAAGTTTTATTTTTCTCTCTCTACATGTCATAGTTGGATAGTTTTAGTCATAAGTCACAGGTTTTGCACATGCTTAGATTATTGTGTGAAATAAAAATGATGGAAATGTGGAAGTGCTGTCCCTCCATTGTTCCAGAAAAGGCGGGAATTCCCATAGCAACCAGTGACTCAGCATTCTTTGGGATCTGATTTTTACTTATTTTTTTGCCTAGCTTAGCTGTTTTTCTTCTTTTTAAATCTGCCAGTCTGGAGTTAACAGAGAGACGTTGATGTATGTCGGATCATTTTAAACCAGAAAATGTTTAAAACCGTAGTTTAGCGTTGTTGTTGTTTGGTAATTAAATGTTTGCGACTCTGTTTTTCTATGTTCCAGCAAAGATAAAGTGAGCACAGCTGAAGGGACGGCTGTGGTTCGCGATACGAGGGAAATGGCCAAACTTGGAGTCAGCTTCTCATACTGTAAGTGTGTTGAATAAAGAGCCTGACGGCAACGAATGAAGAGATGGATGCTAATTTGTCAGTGCTTGAGTGCAACAATGAACAAAAGCTCATCAAAAAAAAAATATGTCAAATAGTGGAATCGGTTTAAGAAAAGCGTTTATTCACACAAACTTGCTGTGAATTTCAAGGCTGAATGTTGTTTTAAACATGCCAAAACCATAGGGGGCAGTGTAGCGCAAAGCTAAAACCAATAACAGTCCTTCAAAACAACCATGACTTCCTGTTAGGAATGAAATATGGCGCCAGGAGAGGTTGGCTTAAACATTGGGTTATAAGGTTAATAAAACACAATACATGCCGACTGGGAATCATGTGAATCAGGAAGTGAAGTTTGTCATATGTTGTTTATATATTTGTTAAAATTATCATTATGTAAAACTATAAAATATAAGACAGATAATCTGTGAAAAAATCGTGATCCTGGTACTAATTGTAGAAATACACCTCTGCCAGAAACAACCAATCACAGCTTGGAGGAGGATCTTAGCGCTGTCAATCACTCTTGTGCTCACCCCTTGCTCTCTTCTGCGCTACAGCATTGTTGTTCACCACAACATGGCCTGCCAGGGATGCTAAGGCTAGTTATAAATGGCTCTCCACCAGTTATCTTCATTTACACAAATTTGATTGGCAGCGCTAAGACCCGCCTCCTGGCTCTGATTGGTTGTTTCTGACAGCAACAGTAGCTCAAGGAGCTTCTTGATCTTTTCACAGATGATCAAAAACATTGTGACGGTATAAATATATATTTTAGTAAACGTTGCATACTCGGACTCTTAACCCTTGACCTCCTGAATCAGCAAATAAACTAACTTGTATGGTGTTTGCTCTCAGTCACTCCCTACAGCCCGTACTGGGTCCTCACCACCGACTACACCGGCCTGTCGGTGGTGTACTCCTGCACCGACATCCTCCGCCTGTTCCGATTTGAGTACGCCTGGATCCTGTCGCGGTCGCGCTTCCTGCCGCCGCAGACGCTTCGCTACGCCAAAGAGCTGCTGGTCAGAGAAGGAATCGACATTTCCAGGATGAAGGCCACCGATCAGAACTGCAAAGACAACTAGGAGACCGCTTCTCATAATATTTTAAGATTTTCATGTTTAATTTCTAAGCACAACAAACTTTGTATATTTTGATTCTGCTTTTCTGGTAAAGGGTCGCTGACTGAAGATGAAAATATTATCTGAAGGGTTGTTATTTCCTGTACTACCACACTGTCACATATTCAGTAATAAATAATGGATAACTGTTTTGTCCATTATTCATATTCTAGAGATTCTATGAACTGTAAAAACTAATTCATTGGGTATTTCTGTCGTCTTTTATAATAAACTGATCAAGTTTTTCTCATTGGGAATCGACAACAATGTAGATTTTTATTAATAATTTTCCTCTTTCATGAATCTGTTTTAAGCTTAGCTGTGAAATGTTTGACACAGTGCAGAAGCTGAAAATGTAATAAATAATGCAATTTTGGCGTCGAATGACGCACAAAGCTATAAACGAGCTGCAACTCAATAGTTTAAAGAATTCCCTGTCGATCTGCCGATGCTTTAACTGTGGCATGTTTGGCTTTATGCTGCAGTTCTGATTATTGCTACAGTATTTTCTCTGATATTCATTTTGTGAACTCTAATTGGGCCGAATCTTGCTTTAACACCTGCAATAACTTCTATTTCCAGCCGCGAACCTCCAGCGGCTTTAACCGCCTGGTAGAAACGTTAAGGACAAACAGAGCAAAGGATTAAGGATGAAATGGGCAGGGGCTCAGGCCCCCTTCGGCCCCCCGCTCTGTACGTGCCTGATTAATATTTTTATTAGCAGAAATACTCTCAACTGTGATTTTGCTCTTCTCGTTCAAAATGAAGACAGCAAATTGAAAACCAACACTTCCAAACTCTAGAAACTCTGTTAAAGTGCAAGAAGACAAATTAAGCAACAAAATGTACTTAAGATTTTTATTTATTTCCAGTGTTTGTTGGGACGAGGGGGCACTGAACTCATGCTCTGCTGCAGCAAACATTCGTATCATACAGGTTTAAAACCCAGTTTATACATTTTTCCCCAGTTAAAGGCGCTGGTGCCTTTTACTGCACTTTAAAAACACAAGAGGGGCAAGAAAACAAAGCCATTGTTGTAAATTTGACTGAAAACTGGATTTCTGGTTTAAAACTGTCCTGTGAATAACTTTATAAAAACGACTTTTAGAAAGAAAACAAAGGAGGCACTTTTCTTTTTGAGATAAAAACAACTTGCACAAGTAAAAACAAACTTTTTTTTGGAAATAAAAACTAATGTACCAAAGAATTACATACGATAGAGTCAGCATTTCACCATTACTGTTTCTTAGCCCACTTTTTTTGTTTTTTAGAGATAAAACTATAACCATCCTCCAGTTGTCCCAGCTAATATCTGGCTGGTGTTTATGTGCTGTGGAAATGAAACTTCCCGCAGGACGCAGCTCAGAAAGCAGCTCGGTACGCCTCAGTACTTCAAGTACAAACAGAACAAAAACAGACAGTATTGTCACAAGCGTCTAACATTCGCCCAGAAAGAGATGCTAGGGCTGGGCGAAATGGCACAGAAATACAATTAGTTTATTTATATGCACCAGGTCCCATATAAATCGATTTTGTTGCCGCTTATCCAAGATTTGATTATTTTTATTTCCCTTCTGTGAGTTCCATGACAGTTTTAGGGATCGTCTATGATTTTTTAAAATTTAATTATAAGAAGAAAGTCCTAATATTAGCAGAATAAATGTGCAATTTTATGTTTTAATTATCCTTTTAAAAGATATTTTAAATTAAAATCAATTGGACGATCGTTTCAAAGTCCTGCTACTCAATAATTTTGTGCTAATGTGTTAAAAAGTGCTTTCATTTGTAAAATTTACTTTTTTTTTTAAATTTTAATAAAATTGCTGCTTTATTCTCCTAATATTACGACTTGATTTAGACAATATTTCAACTTTGTTGTGGCACAACTTTATTCTTATAATTAAAAAAATCCTAGCTTCACCCTGACACTTAATCATGAAGTTGATCTAAATCCAAGATGGCGGCTTTGGGCGTGCTGGCGTCACTATGGAAACCTCAGGAGTGTATTGGTGGAAAAAAAAAATTAAAAATCCCCGTTTTCCAACAATGAAATCTTCAAAAGCATGAAGTGCAGGAGTCGCCCAGCCCTAGGTGATACATTCTTCATGTATGAGGAAGAACTGAACCATGTGACGAAGTAAAGACTCTCGGGTCGGTTCTGCTGGAGAAAGTTCACGATTCCTTTCCGGCTCGGTTCCAGTATGGCAGAGAACTTCATCATCTTTATTAGTTTAGTAACAATCATCAGAGCTTATACACAGTATGTACATTAGATACAGAAAGTATATTTTAGTATAAAAATATTGTGCTAAAATACACACATTTACGCCTGAACACACACTCTGGTCGGGTTTGTCCGTCTACAGGTACTGGTAGAACCGTGAGCGGGTCACTTGCGCTCCGGACAGTTTGTGTGGGTGAGCGTCTGATGTTGGCGCGGTTTTATTTGTGTCCCGCATCCCGCCACCGTTAACCTGCTCCGCGGTTGCCGGCGGAGGTTTTTCGGGATTTTCCGGCGCTTCGGGATGATCGTCCTCCGGCTCCGCTTTGGGCGCTACCTCCGCGCTCGGTTCGGATCCGCGGAGCCGTTCGTGGGTAATCCAGTCCCGGAAGGAAAGGTCCTGAGAGGAGCACCTGGGTTTGAGTCGGTCCAGCGCTGAGAGGTCGGCCTTCTGGTCGACGCCGCCCTGCTCCCGCCAGTCGTTAATGACCGCCAGGTCTGCGAAGTCTCTCTGCCCGCCCATGGTGTGCCTCCGCCGGATGTTCTTCTTCTTGCTCCGAGCGTCGGGTGTCTGACTCTTTGTGGCGAACATGTCGTCAGCGGATGATCGGATCCTGAACCTCAGCCGCTCGGTGATTTTCAGGTGCCAGGCTGGTTCGGGCCGCTCCGACTCGCTGCGTGAAGAAGAGCTGATGCTGCTCGACGACCGGCCTTTTTTCATCACCTCCAAGACTCGAGACAAGCGGCTGGAAGACTCTGCTTTCCCCTCCGTCCCCGCCGCGCCCTCCGCCGACGAGTCGCTGTCGGTTTTATGCCGCAGCGACCACCGTCTGGACAGAGTGTCGCACTCGATCATGCGCTGCGTGGGGAAAAGGCGGCGCGCTTCCTGTTTCTGCGCGCCGGCGATGGGTTTCTCCTGACTCTGCGTGCAGCGAGGCGTGGACTGGCCGCTGCCGCCTCCCGGCGCGAACACCGGGAACTCGCCTTCGCTGTCCGTCTCCATGGGTCGGCCCTCGCTGATGAGCTCGCTGCGCTCGTCGTCGGCCTCCTCCCCGCCCTGCAGCTCCGGACTCAGCACGCCAGACTCGGCGCCGGTCAGGAAGGTGATGGAGGAGGTTGTGGAGTAGTCGGAGGTGATGGAGCTCACCTCGGCTCCGGCCGACGCCGGCAGGTCCACAAAGGCCCCACCGGTCCACTTTTTGGGCCTTGATCTGGGGACTGATGCCCCGGAGCTCATGGTGCCGAGGTCAGAGGTGTTTTCCTCCAGCTGGGACAGTGGATCCGACAGGGAAATCTTCCTTTGCGCCGCCGTTTGGTCGCTGATGATTGGCGACGGCGAGGCCCGTCGGGGAGGAGTCTTCTCTTTCTGGAATAACGAGTTTCTGTGGACGGTTCTGCCGTTCTCCTTCCTCTCCTCGGCCCGCGGTTTGTCGCCCTGCAGCGGGTGGTGGTTCGGCTTTTGCCCCGAAGGAACCTCCTTTCTGGGGAAGACCGCGTCCAGATCGTCGTCAGAGCTGCTAGGCTGCGGCTTCTCCCTTGACCTCCCTCTTTTGCGGCTGGCGGCAGCAAAGATGGAGGAGACCAGCAGGTCTCGGCTGTACTGGTCCTTCCCAGAACCCCAGGAACCCTGCAGCGAAAAACGGAGACCGGGAAGAGAAGAGGACAAGAATACAAAAATGAAAAAAGTTAAACTTTGAAAAGACAAAGAGAAAAAAATCCCTCATTCCTTAAATCAGTACTCCACCTGCTCCAGAGTCGCACCGATCAGAGAGAGAAAGAGGAACATTAGCAGCATCGTAGCAGGAAGCACATCATTTCTGTCGCCATGCAGCTTTACAGCAGATAAAGCAGAAGCTGCACAAGCACCGCCATGAAGCTGAGCAGGAGCAGCGAAACGAAACAGCAGCGCCTCCCTTTAAACCCCACTGATGACTCAAATCCAGCCATGTGCTTTAATATTATTTTATCAAATCAGTTTTTATCTCTATTCTGCTAAAACACATCAACGACGTCCTTCAACTTTTACTATTTCACGCAAAATCAACAGTGAGAGAGTATATTGCAAATTTTCTGCAAGATGTTCAAAAACATTGAATTAAAGTGATAACTCCCACCTGCAGGTGGCAGCATTTCCTCCTTCTACTGCACTGCTACCTCATCTTCACACGAAGTTAATCAATATTCTGAGTCTGAGACTTATATTTACAAATGTAAACATAAATATTGCTAAATTTCCTGGAAATATTTTTAAAACGGCACCAAAATTTTATTATTTAAATAAATAATTACAAAGTAACAATTATTTTAATGTGTAACAGACAAGAAATGTCTGTTACACAACCTGTCAGAGAAAAAAATACTAATGTAATAACAAAAAGTACTTTAAAGACGTTTAAAGTATAAAATAAGAGCCAAACCTTATGAAAAATACACAGAAAAATTGGTTTAAACTGTAAATTATGTTTTCTAAATTTAGGCTTTTAATCCAAAGTTAGATTTCACCTTATTATAAATCCGTGTAGTTTAAAAATCAAGGATTTATTCAGAAATCAAGCATTTTCCAAACCTTGAAAACACGTAAATGAAAAGCATTTTCAAGGATTTCAAGCCGTACGAATCCCGTTTCTTCCACTACGAATATAGATCACAATATCGTCTGCAAACATGATGATCCTCCAACAGGAAGTCCAGCTTCTGCTCCACCGTCTTCCTGTCTATCATGAATAAAGAGGAGCGTGACGATAGTAACACCTCCCGCACACCTCACCACTGTCTCACTGCACCACCCTCAGAAATCTGAAGCGATGTTTCTCGGATTTAAGAAGTTGAAAATGGAAATAAACACATTTGCAGATTTAAAAAGGAGGAGAAATATGCAATAAATAAGTTAGGATTGTTTAACAACTCCTAACTACAGAAGCATTTACAGTGTTATGCTTCTGTAAATATTATTGCATCAACTGGGTCAGGAACAGTGGATCTCTTCTCTTACGTAATAATTTATACTGTATATAGATCAAATAAATCACATTAATAGTATACTTTATATTCTTATTTATGATCTTTGCTATCACAGGCAGATTTATTTCTTTAATTTAACTTTTAAATCAATTTTTGTGACAACAGAAACTTTCTCGTTATTCACTGAAAACCTGAAACTTGATGCTTTTTATTCAGATCAAATCAGGATTTTTTAAAAGCAGAGCCAGCAGTTCCAGGTTGTTAAACCTTGAAAGCGATTTCCATGCCATTTTCTTCCTGTAATCCTAAACTACCAGCGACCTGGACACACTCACCTTTGATTTAGCTGAGTCACTAGTTGGTGAATCTGTGGGGGAAGAAATAAGAGCAAAATTAGATAATTTTACATGAGACTAAATAACACAAAAGAGGAGGTGCAACACTGGGGAATGAATTAAGAAGAAATAAAATGTTATGCTGATGAGTGAGAGCATGAAAACTGATGAGGTGAGAGAGGATTAGACGAGACCGATGAGCAGTCAAGAGGTCATGCATGCAGACAAACAGGTGAGCTCCATGTTACACCTGGACGGGACGCTCTTAACGACACACCTGAACATAAAGACGATGATGAGAGAAACATTAGAAGTGAATAGCAGCAGATAATGTGCCATGCAAAGAGGATGATGACAGTCAGAGGAAAAGACACTGATCTTTTTTGCTGAACTTTAGTAATAATTAACCCAGAAGTCAGTTTGTCGTGTTGGTGTAGAAAAATTAAACAGCAGATGGTTTCTAATAATAAGTCATATTAAAGGTGACTTGTTATGCTTCCTTGAACAGGTCAGGATCAGTCTATATATCAAACCCCTTTTCATTAAATTTTTTGCTCAAAATCTGCGTTAGATTATGATTTTAATCTGGTCAGTTCTGCTTATTTTGAGCTGTTTTAGGGCGTCTTGTCACTTTAAACTCAAATAAGCTGCTGGCCACGCCCCCCAACTCAACCTTTACACTCGCACAGGAAAATGACTGCAAACAGATGTGCAAATATACAATTTTACATCTTTGAAAAGCAGAAGTGGAGCCTCCCGCACAACCAACAAGAATGCAGAAAGTGGTTTCTGAATAGTAAGTCAAATGGTCTTTTCCAGCAGCCGTTATACAGTGCTTCCATCGGTAACGTGCTGGAGCTCTGCTCGGGTTGCTAGGCAACGGGGATAAGTTCCATTTGGGTTGCTAGGTAATGGCGCAATGCAGCTCAGCAATCAGGAGGTTTTTGAAATGATAAATTTTCTAGACACCAAAAGACATGAATTTGCTGTGTTTTTCAAAAGCTTGGGCTGTTTACAGAAACAGTAAAAACCCTAATACAAATACAAAAAGTACATAATTTTACAAAATAGGTCACCTTTATGCATATTTAAGTATATTTGGTGTTTTGAGTATTAAAATAAGCAATTATAAGGTAGTGGACTTACACATCTATCAGATATGATGTGCAACAGGCCAACTAGTGAATATAAGTTGAGCTACTGTGAAATTATGGAGTAAATACAGTTTTTATGTTTGTTTACACACATTTGCCAGTAAAACTTTACAGGATGTAAAGTTTGAACAGTAACTAACCTGCTAACAGAGCAGGCAATTCAGTGCGACACAGTTTTGAGGTGAGATGAAACGAGACACAAATACGACAAAGATGGCGACTGAAATCAAAGAAAAAGTGACAGGGGGGTCACAGAGGGGCTAGCTATATGAGAAGAGAGGACGCTACATGAGAGAGATGAGTGTGGGTGAGGGAACCTCATAATAATCATTTCCAGCTTTAAAATTTGTGTTTCGTAGCCGAGCCCCCCTCCGTTCCCCTTATATACAGTACAGATGAGGGTAAATATGTGCAGGTAGGAACCATACCATGCTATCTCTCCTGCAGGCCAGCTTGTAAAACAGTGAGGAGAGACAGCGGAGAGCCTTCAGACAGCAGCACCGGCCTGCGTTATGTAAACTCTGACAGAAAACCTGCAACACCGGGGACTGTACCGTGTCGCCGCGCTGCTTCCCCCCCAGGTTTCTGTTGCTTTATCTCTTTTATTAAAGCTTCGCCTCATCTTTCTGGGGTTTAAAACACCTGCGGGTTCCTGCAGACTAGGCAGCTACAGTGCCGGCAACAATCCTCCTTCTTCCTACAGTTCCAGCTGTTCATTACAGAGTCCATCAGAGACATCACGGCGTGATAGACTCCGCCCACTTGGCCTGTGTCAAGATCAGTATGTGTGAATGCTGGGAAAGCCGTTAGGACACCCGACAGAGCCTCACTAGAGACAGAGGGATCAGAGGTCGCCTTTTACTGTAAAAACATCTGCACTGATGTGGAAAGAACATGCCGAGTTAGTGCAACAGTAGGCAGGGGGATCAGGGGAGGGGAGCACAGCCCAGGTCAACATCACATCATGTATCATTTACTTTACCAACAACATCAGCGCCCTGCAGGAAGTATCTACACACCTTGAACTTCATCATATGTTGCGTTTTATAGAGGTTTTATGTGGAAGATCAACACAAAGTAGCACATTGTTCAACCATTTTAATTTTCAAGACAGCTAGGAACTTGAACCAGTTGGACAATATGACTGAAAATAGAAGCGTTTCATATCAGTCGCTACCAATAGTTATTGATTATTCTTTTGTTTGAAATATCTGAAATACTGAAAGCATGGAGTGAAAACATTTCACTCCATGCTTTTTTTATTTTTAGGCAGTTATGAGGCAGAGTGGCAAAACCCTAAACTGCTGCTGCGCAAGTTACTCAACTGGTCAACCGAAGAGCGAGTGAGTTGCTAGGTAACCGAAGAGTGAGTGAGTTGGTTGATTCCAGATTGTTTTGTCGTACCACCTTTGCTTGTTTGTGGCACAAAATTTGGACTCAGGTCCCAGATTTAGAAATCTAATACAGAAATAAAAAACAAAATAACTATATATATAGAGATATAAAAATATATATATAAAAAAATATTTTTAAAAAGTGTGTTTGGAAATAATTTATGAGATGAAGCGTGGCTTGGCTAGGCTAGCTGTGAGAGCTAAAGTTTGTCCTCTGCCTACGTATCCCAGAATGCTGTGCGGTTCTGGATTGTAATACAGTGAAATTATTGAATATTTTATCAGGCGTACTTCCTGTTTCAACATGGCCTCTCCTCGCATAAACAGTAATAAAATGTTATGGCAAAATGTTAATTTTATGAGACACAATTGTAAAAATGTATCTAAAATCAATGTAACATGTAGCATCTGGAACTCTAAACTGAGAGAAATTAAATGTTTATGGGCGTCTCCATGTTGAAATTATGACTTCTTAAGTGAAACACTGAATTAAACCCAAAACACTTCAAAAAATCAACATCTCTAGAAAATAAAATCAAAGTTACAACTGAATTTATTCTACAGTAACTATGAAGAATCATGTTGATGTAATAAAAAACATTTAATATTGTTTTCCTCCACTTTAACCCTAAGAACTACTTTGTGCTGCTCTATCACATAAAATCCCAGTAATACTGATAAAAAAAGTTCAAGGAGTATAAATAATTTTGCAAAGTGTATCAAGAAAATCCAGCAAAACAGGAAACACAGCAATTTGTTTGCATCCGTTTTAGAGATGCAGATAAATTGCAGAAGCCAAAGAAGCTCAGGGAGAAGCTCAGGGAGAAGCTGCGCTGTCATCGATTTAATCAGAAACGCTTTGGGCCGGGACAGAGGACACGCGTTACCTGATACGTCGCCCTGCGACGTGCCGGTGCGGCCGATGTTGGTGAGCAGGTGGTCGATGTTGGGGACGGGCTGAGACTCGATGGCGCTCTCTTCGTGGGAAACAGTCTGAAAGAGCAGAGCGAAGTTTGACTGCAGTTATCCAAATGGAAATAAAATGACAAACACGTTTTTAAAACAGCTGAACCAATGGTTTTCGTTAAATCTCCACTAAAAACCCACATGTTTGGAGTTCTATTTGAAACGTAATCAATTACAAATTTAATGATGGCACTTGACTTAATGTAATGTTTTGATTGTTGATTCTATGTTGCATGACTTTGTTTTTGTGTAATAAGATAATAAAGACTTAATAAAAAAATAATAAAGTCACAATGATACGAGAACAAAGTAGTCATTTTATAATACATAAAAAATAATCCAAAATTTAAATGAGGAATGTTGAGCATCTTGTGGAGTTTAACTTCATGTTTTAACTAAATGCTTCTCATCGAACTTCATTAACTCACCACTGGTTCTCCGTTTCCATCGTCGGTGAAAAACCAATCGTACTGAAAGGAAACAAGACGTTATAAAAGCTGAACTTCCCGTTTTTAATGTTTAAAAGGTCGAAGGATGAAAGGCTCACGTTCTGAATGAGCGTCTCCACTATTTTGTACTGGTCGGGCATGTGGGTCACCATGTGGGTCATGTTGTCGTCGGTGGTGCGCACCAGAGTGGGACCGAACACGATGGCCAGGTTCCTGGGCTCCATCTGACAGGAAACGGGAACCAGAGGTGTGTTTTACAGTCTGAACTAATTCCAAAGCTAAATTAATAGGGGTGATAACCTTATGAGGTTATAAGGTGATAACCTTGTTTTTCTCTGAGTTCTCAGCTACAGTTTTCAGATGAGCGGAGAGGAACTTCAGCGTCTCGTAGTGATGATCCGGAAGCTCATGAAGCTGCAGCAAATATACAAATATGAAATACTTTCTAGATTCCCAAAGGAAGGAAGGAAAGAAGGACGTATGGATGGATAGATGGATGGATGGATTGTTTGTTAGTTAGTTAGTTAGTTAGTTAGTTAGTTAGTTAGTTAGTTAGTTAGTTAGTTAGTTAGTTAGTTAGTTGGATGGACAGATTGATTGTTAGTTGGATGGATTGTTAGTTGCATGAAACCTGACCCAGTTTGACCGGTTCTGATTGGTTCTGACCAGAACCATCCGGCCACGCTTACATCCCAACAGAAACTTGAAAACCTTGTTCTTGTATTTTGAGGTGAATTTCTTCAGTTTTACTCACCAGCCTCTTGAGCACCTTCAGTCTCTCCACTGGATCTTCTATCCTGTTGGCTTCGATAAAATCTGCGTACCGATCTGCAGAGAGAACCGTGTCTGTTAAAACTGCAGTTCACCGCTTTGGCCACCAGGTGGGGGGCAAAACCAGCTCACCGTTAGTGAACAGGGGCTCAGGAAGCTTTCGAAAGAAGGACTTCAATAAGCTGCTGATCACATTGAGGTCCCTCCATTTCTGCAAGAGAAACGATCCAAAATATTGATTTCTTTATCCTGAGGTTCAATAAATGGCAGGTGTTACTCTAACCTAACGAGGACAGAGCCCTGCAGGCGATTCGGATCGATGAAGGACACTTACATCATCCTGGATATCGATGTCGCCCATGCCCTTGTTATTGAGCTCCTCCTGCATGTTGGAGATGGCAGCATTATTCCCGGGGACCCTGTAGATGCCCGTGTACTCCAGCCCTCTCTCCTCCACCAGCTTACAGCAAACCTCCACGATCAGAGGCACAAACTGCAGGACAGAGAGACATGATGGGGCTTAATAAACAAAGATACAGCACAACACTCATTTTATTCAAACACATTTTATATATGAAACCAGATTCTTAAATTCATGTTATGAAAAGACAAATGACCGTTACATCCTCACTGTCAGGTCCAAAAACAGATTGATGGAATGTTTAGTTAGTTGGACAGACAGACTGATTGATGTATGGACAGATGTATTTATCGGGGCTAAAGAGTTCTAAAGAGCGTTTGGACCCGACTGTGGACAATCAGCCTCACCTTGTTGGTCTGAGCTGGAGGACAGTCATCCAGTCTGACTCCAAATGTGACTCCAGGAGACGGTTTCTTCTCAAACGGTTTCCTCATCAGCCCAGGGATGCCTTTCCTCCATGTCCCCTTGTCTTTGGGAGGGCTGGTGTCATCTGCACACAGTGGGTAACATCAGCACATACTGAACCCTGAAGCTTTTTAGTTTGGCTAAATAGAAACTGTGACTTAAAGTGGAAGTTTCCCACCTTTGTGGCTGCCCTTCCTCTCCTGCTCGGGTTTGGGTGAGTGCGGACTCGTTGCTTTGGTCTCTCCTTTGCCTCCCAGCAGCGTCTGTCTGATGCTGAGCGACTGGCGCGACGCCCTGGGCGACGGCTCGGTCTTACTGCCTGTCGGGCTGGAGGAACCGATCAAATAAATGATAAACTGAGATTTCAGATCAGATCGAAAGGCTCTAACCACTGAAGACGTCTCTGTTGTCTCCTGACCTCATCAAGGTGTTGTACTCCTTGATCCTTCGACTGATGAGGTCATGGCTGGTGAAAGCCGCGTTCTAAAAGAAAGAGAAGAAGAAAATAAGATGCAACCATTTAGTGCTTCAAATAATTATTTTAGTTTTATGCCAGAATCAGTTTCTTTTTCTTTTTTTCTTTTCTAAGAATTACAAATGAGAGAAAATATTTTCAAGTATGACTTTTATTTTAATAATCCCTTCTGTGAGTTTTACAAATCAGGGCCAGGCTGTGAGAATGTTTAATTACGAGGATGAATAAAGATGCAATTTTCTTATCTTAAAACTAAGAGAAAAAGGTAGTTTTAATGAGAAAATATCTTGAACAGCTAATTTTTTTTAGTTTCTGTATTAGAGTTCTTATAAAATTACTACTTCGTTCTCCAAATGTTATGATGTTATTCTGATAATTTAAACATTTTATGCCTGTATTGCTTTATGCGACATCATCACTTTATTTTTGTAAATAAATAAATACAAATAAAAATATAAGAATAAATAAAAATCTCAACCTGACTCATCTTTTGTCGTAAAGTTGACCAGAATTTGTCAAGTTCATTTAATTTAAATTTGTATTTGTATAAATATGTAATTTGTACTTTTCATTGGAATTGAAAGTCCAACTAGAAACAAAAAAAAAAAAATCCAGATTTTCCAAAAACTAAACCTTCAAATTAAAAATCAATTGACTGAATTCAGTTCCTTCATAAGTGCATTCATTGTATCACTAACATTTTTAGACGCAGATAGCCGCCTCATGCAAACATGACATCAAGGCCAAACATGCAAACGACGATGATATGAGCAAAGGATGAAGATGAACCTCCTCATCCAGGTTGCTGCTCTCCTGTATGACTCGGATCCAGGCCAGCATGTCCTCCCGGTCCTCCGCCTGGAACAGGTACTCGCAGTCCGACGTGGTCAGCCTCAGGACGTTTTTGCGCTTCGTGTCGCTATAGGATATGTCGATCAGACAGGCTTTGATGGTGATCTGCAGCGGCTCCTCTATGGTCTGGCAGCTGGCGTGAGCCTGGCCCTCCTTCTTGTCTTTGTACAGGCAGAGGTAGTGGCCTCTCAACACGGCGTACATCTGTTTCCACTGCCGGTTTCCTCCTCCGACACGCTGCAGAGGGAAAACATTCATTTTGTAGCGTACCCAAAACAACCGGCTGTTAGTGACAACATAACTACAGTAGGTCAGGTGTGTGTTTCCTGCAGGTTTCACCAACTCAGATTAAAGACTGTGTAAGTCCTCAAAAGACCTTAAAAGTCTTGACTTAAAAACTTTAGGATCTTAAAAAGTCTCAAGATTTTTTTAAGGTCTTAAAAAGTCTTAATTTGTCATTTTTTAGAACCACTATGATGAACAAAAACTTTGGATTTAGTGTTCCCTCGCCCGGACGCGGGTCACCGGGGCCCCACTCTGGAGCCAGGCCTGGAGGTGGGGCACGTTGGCGAGCGCCTGGTGGCCGGGCTTTAACCCATGGAGCCCGGCCGGGCTCAGCCCGAAGAGGAAACATGGGTCCCTCTTCCAATGGGCTCACCACCTGTAGGAAGGGCCATAGGGGTCGGGTGCAATGTGAGATGGGTTGTGGCCGAGGGAGGGGGTCCTGGCGGTCCGATCCTCGGTTACAGAAACTGGCTCTTGGGACGTGGAATGTCACCTCTCTGGTGGGGAAGGAGCCGGAGCTGGTGTGTGAGGCTGAGAGGTTCCGGCTAGAAATAGTCGGTCTCACCTCGACGCATGGCTCTGGTTCTGGAACCAGTCTCCTTGAGAGGGGCTGGACGTACTTCCACTCTGGAGTTGCCCACGGTGAGAGGCGTCGAGCAGGGGTGGGCATACTTGTTGCTCCCCATCTTGGCGCCTGTACGTTGGGGTTCACCCCGGTGAACGAGAGGGTAGCCTCCCTCCGCTTACGGGTGGGGGGACGGGTTTTGACTGTTGTTTGTGCTTACGGGCCAAACGACAGCTCAGCCTACCCACCCTTTTTGGAGTCCTTGGAGGGGGTACTGGAGAGTGCCCCTTCTGGGGACTCCCTCGTTTTGCTGGGGGACTTCAACGCCCACGTGGGCAATGACAGTGAGACCTGGAGGGGCGTGGACTGTTGCTGGACTTCTGTGCTCGTCACGGATTGTCCATAACGAACACCATGTTCAGGCATAAGGGTGTCCATATGTGCACTTGGCACCAGGACACCCTAGGCCGCAGTTCGATGATCGATTTTGTCATCGTTTCGTCGGATCTGCGGCCGTATGTCTTGGACACTCGAGTGAAGAGAGGTGCGGAGTTATCCACTGACCACTACCTGGTGGCGAGTTGGCTCCGGTGGTGGGGGAGGATGCCGGTCAGACCTGGCAGGCCCAAACGTGTTGCGAGGGTCTGTTGGGAACGTCTGGCGGAGTCCCCTGTGAGACGGAGCTTTAACTCCCATCTCCGGCAGAGCTTCAAACACGTCCCAGGGGAGGCGGGGGACATTGAGTCTGAGTGGACCATGTTCCGTGCCTCCATTGTCGAGGTGGCTCATCGGAGCTGTGGTCGCAAGGTTGTCGGTGCCTGTCGTGGTGGCAACCCTCGAACCCGTTGGTGGACACCTTCGGTGAGGGATGCTGTCAGGCTGAAGAAGGAGTCCTATCGGGCCTTTTTGGCCTGTGGGACTCCGGAAGCGGCTGATGGGTACCGGCGGGCGAAGCGGCGTGCGGCTCAGGTGGTTGCTGAGGCAAAAACTCGGGCGTGGGAGGAGTTCGGAGAGACCATGGAGAAAGACTTCCGTATGGCTCGAGGCGATTCTGGTCCACCATCCGGCGTCTCAGGAGGGAAGCAGTGCAGCACCAACACTGTTTACAGTGGGGGTGGTGTGCTGCTGACTTCGACTCGGGACGTTGTGGGTCGGTGGGCGGAGTACTTTGAAGACCTCCTCAATCCCACCAACATGCCTTCCATTGAGGAAGCTGAGCCTGAGGACTTTGGGTTGGGCTCGCCAGTCTCTGGGGGACGAGGTCGCCGAGGTAGTTTAAAAAGCTCCTCGGTGGCCGGGCCCCGGGGTGGGATGAGATTCGCCCGGAGTATCTCAAGGCTCTGGATGTTGTAGGGTTGTGTTGGTTAACGCGACTCTGCAGTATCGCATGGACATCGGGGGCAGTTCCCTGGGATTGGCAGACTGGGGTGGTGGTCCCCCTGTTTAAAAAGGGGGATCGGAGAGTGTGCTCCAACTATAGAGGGATCACACTCTTAAGCCTCCCTGGCAAGGTCTATTCAGGGGTACTGGAGAGGAGGGTCCGTCGGATAGTCGAACCTCGGATTTTGGAAGAGCAGTGTGGTTTTCGTCCTGGTCGTGGAACACTGGACCAGCTCTACACCCTCAGCAGGGTCCTGGAGGGTGCATGGGAGTTCGCCCAACCGGTCTACATGTGCTTTGTGGACTTGGAGAAGGCGTTCGACCGTGTCCCTCGGGGTGCCCTGTGGGGGGTTCTCCGGGAGTATGGGGTACCGGGCCCTTTGATACGGGCTGTCAGGTCCCTGTATGACCGGTGTCAGAGTCTGGTCCGCATTGCCGGCAATAAGTCGGGCTCGTTCCCAGTGAGGGTTGGACTCCGCCAGGGCTGCCCTTTGTCACCGATTCTGTTCATTACTTTTATGGACAGAATTTCTAGGCGCAGCCAGGGTGTTGAGGGGATCCGTTTTGGTGGCCTTAGGATTGCATCTCTGCTTTTTGCGGATGATGTGGTCCTATTGGCTTCATCGGGACGTGATCTTCAGCTCTCACTGGAGCGGTTCGCAGCCGAGTGTGAAGCGGCCGGGATGAGGATCAGTGCCTCCAAGTCTGAGACCATGGTCTTGAGTCGGAAAAGGGTAGAGTGCCTTCTCCGGGTCGAGGGAGATGTCCTGCCCCCAGTGGAGGAGTTCAAGTATCTCGGGATCTTGTTCACGAATGAGGGAAGAAGGGAGCGTGAGATCGACAGGCGGATTGGTGCAGCGTCCGCCGTGAAACCAGGGCGCTGTACCGGTCCGTCGTGGTGAAAGAGAGCTGAGTCAAAAAGCGAAGCTCTCAATTTACCGGTCGATCTACGTTCCTACCCTCATCTATGGTCATGAGCTTTGGGTAATGACCGAAAGAAAGCGAGATCGCGAATACAAGCGGCCGAAATGAGTTTTCTCCGTAGGGTGGCTGGGCTCTCCCTTAGAGATAGGGTGAAGCTCGGTCATCCGGGAGGGACTCAGAGTAGAGCCGCTGCTCCTCCCACATCGAGAGGAGCCAGTTGAGGTGGCTCGGGCATCTGGTCAGGATGCCTCCTGGGACGCCTCCCTGGTGAGGTGTTTAGGGGCACGTCCCACCGGGAGGAGGCCCCGGGGAAGACCCAGGACACGCTGGAGGGACTACGCTCTCGGCTGGCTTAGGAACGCCTCGGGATTCCCCCCGGAGGAGCTGGAGGAAGTGGCTGGGGAGAGGGAAGTCTGGGCCTCCCTTCTTAAGCTGCTACCCCCGCGACCTGACCCCGGATAAGCGGCAGAAGATGGATGGATGGATGGATAGAACCACTATGACCTCCATCATGACAAATGTATAAGGGCTACAACTGACAATTATTTTAGTAATCTGTCAACTATTCTGATTATTAATCAATGAATCGGATTCTACAGTTTTTTTTCCTTAACCACATAAGTCTTTTTTAGACAATATTAGGTATTTAAAATACAAATATGAAATAACTCAATGCAATTTTTAACTAATAAATAAACTTTTTATTACCTAAAATTCAACAACATATAATTCTCTTAGTAAATCTGAACGGGGTGGATCTAAAACTACCGCTTGAGGAGTTTTGGCTAAAACATATTTACAACAGTGTTTTAATCTTAAATACACAATGTATACATTTTTGTACAATTTTGTTTAATTACTAGTCTGAAAATCTTATTTTCCTTTGGTAAATGATCTTTTTTGAGTCTAAATACTCCAGTTAAAGTTTAATCAATTTCTAAATTAGGTGATGATTACTTCAACAATCAAAATTTGCCCTTACACCTCATAGTTAGCTAGCAAGAGCATGTTAGCAGATAGCTACCTCTATCCACACCTGCCTTGAATCACAGAACAGATTAAATGTGTCTGCAGGTGACTCAAACTTTTGACTGTAAGAAAAGTCCCGTGAGAAACAAATCCAAACTAATTTAAGATCAGTGATTGATGTATTTTAAGCCATATAATTAAAAAAAAATAAAAATCTCAGACATTATAAAGATTCAATTTCTAGATACGCGAGTCTCAGAATTTACAAGGACAGCAGGGCCTGTGTTTTATTATGCAGGGAGAATACACACCTTTCCCTTATCTGCATGAAGCTGCTTCAGATGTAGCAAACCCTCCTTGGTGGCGTCGCAGAAGACGTCTGATGAGGAATCTCGTCTGGACCCAGAATCTTCTGATGACCTGTCTACAGCCTGAAATATAAAAGAACACAATAAACTTTCAATAAATAAAATACTAACAAACATATGCAAAATCTGACCAAGGTATGAAACATTTTATGGAACAAAAACGATAACATATTAAATTTCCTATCAATTATTTACCTGGTGTTGACTATATAGCTGTCTGTGTTTTCCATAATATATTCACATTCCAGTAGGAGAACATTAATCTTGTGGGTGTGAACTAAAGGGCTGATAAACTACAGAGGAAGACATGCGGATAAGCGGGTCATGTAAGGACAGCCGGGACTCTCTCACAACGGACAACTTACCTTCCTCAAACTTTTCAGTCCAGGAAGCAGAGACCTCCTGAGTGCAAGAGACAAAACATGAAATTTTAGGAGACTTGAAAGAGCTGCTGCATTTTCAGTGGTTTGGAGTTCTGTTTGTTGAAGCTGTGTTGGTGGTTCAGACAAACATCGACGTCTCTCTGGAGTGCAAGTGAAGCCTGAGCAAACAAACACTAAAATCCAGAGAGTTTGATTATATTTAAGGAGGCCAAAAAGGCTTGGTCACTGTTGCTGCAGGGAGACTTACGAGCCGAACACTCACAACAAATGAAAACAAGACATTAGTTGTTTTCATTTTACAAACAAACAACAGGACGTCACTTAAACTGGTTATCTTCAGTCGCATGTTGATTCTGTGGCTAAAGACATTTAAATCAAAGAAAATAACTTTTTATTAATCTATTATAAAAGTAGAAGTGTAGGAATGGGGTTTGATTTCACTGTAACTCACCCTCTGCTTTCCTCATGGTAGTTATCGATGCCTTCATCGTACGATTTGGACCGTTCAGATTTGGCACCAGAGTCTGACTCGATAACTGAGAGATGAAGAGAATCTATAGGAGAAATGGATTCACAAATATATGAAACATTCATTCATTTGGAACAAGATATTTAAATGAGATGCAAGTTATTGATTAATGAGTTGATCGATAACTTATCTATCGACTGGTTCTTAAAAACACAACATTTCTTTTTTTATCAAGAGGGATAATCGTCTAACGTAAAGGCTTAAATTCTTCGCAATATGCTGAATTTAAATAAAAATAGAATTACTTTGTCAGCCGAACTAAATTGCATTATTAAACTTAACGAGATTTTATGAAATATCCCAAAACAGGAATAAAATGTGGTATGAAAGTTAAAACATCGCTCATTTATTCACGATGGCTTTTCTGTCGTCACATCATCCTCGCCTTTTGGTTGACAAATTGACGTTGCTCCGCCATGTAGATTTGTGGTATTTTAAAACAGAACCGCATGAAGTGAATTTTGAACCCCATAACGGTCTCTGTTAGGACCGCTGCTCTTTCTCGTTCCGTTAAGCTCCGCCATCTTTGTTTCTGTCAGTTCTAAGAATGATCAACGGCTCAGGTTAAGGAGGACCAGCGGCGCCCTCTGCTGGATGGCGGCCAAATTACAACAACAACAACAACAGGTCGAAGCGAACGTTATTGGTTAATCGTTTGGAACTAACTTTAATCTAATAAACTATTGATTGATAATCATAAGTAGATGAGCTTTTTCTTTCCTAATTTAAATGAGTCAGTTCACGTTACCTTGATCGTGTGACAGATGGCGTCGAATGAGAGGAGAGGAAGACGTGGGGCTGGGTGGGATGGTGGTGATGAGGGGAGTTGAGATCACCCCGGACGCGGGAATGTGCGTGCTGTCCTGGTCGATGCTCGGGCTGGACGGTTCGTCTGAGGACACAAATCAGGGCCCAGAAGTTGAGAGAAAGGAGGTGAATTTCCCTCGTAAATCAGAAATCAGAACCAGAATCACGGGTTCGTAGTAGAAACAACATGAGGCAGTCAAACAGACAGATGAATGTTTTGTGTATGAAAATAGAGGCTGGAAATGTGACTGAAGGATTAAAGAATGTTCTGGTTTAGTCAGTGGTTTCGATCCATAATCAGGATCTGGGATGGAAACTGAATTTACAAGTTTTAATGTTTTGCTTTGGGTTTTTATTGGACTGGGAGCCAAAAACATCTGCGAATGTTAAACCTCAGCCCAAAACATTGTTTCTTTGTGTCACCAGACAGTTATTTATAGATAAAATGTGTGTTGCTTTAATTATACATGAATAACATGATTAAAAGCGTGTCATACACAGCTTTAGCGACAAACAACACGCAAAGATTCAATTACTATTTTCTCCTGAACTCAAAAACCCTCAAAATATAAAATAACCCACTGAATCAAAAACAAAAAAAAAACTAATAAACATCAAAATCAAACATTGAATAAAAAAAAATAAAAAAAAGTAAATAAAAAAATAACTTTCTAAAAATAAGTAAAAAAACAAACAGGTATTTAAAATTATTAATTTAATATTAATATTTAATAACATTTAGGGATTAAAAATAAAAGCTTTAAAAACTAGCAAAATGGTAAAAATGTTGATTAATTTAACACTAACATTCACCATTGTGGGATCAGACTAAATATAAAAGCTTTAAAAAGTAGCAAGAATACAAATATATAGTTATAATTAACTTATATATAATAGTTAAATATAGATATAAGTAATTACTAAAGAATAAATACATATTTGTTAATTTAACAATAACGTTTGCCATTGAAAATCATATTAAAAATTAAGGTTTTGAAAAAAAACCCTGCAATTCAAATTAAATTGTCAAACTTAACACACACATATAAATAAATAAAGATAAGTTCAAAACAGTTGATCAACCTAAAAGCAAATGTTTGATTTAAATTAATATTAACTTTCTGTTTTCTCACCTGAATAATTAACCACATCAAACATTTCTTCTCCTTTCCACTTTATGATATCTGAACTCATGTTGATCTTAAGTTTATTTAAAATGGCCGTTTTCTCCTTTTCCCCCCTCCGTGTTTTTGTCTAGATTATTTTTCTCAAACTCTTTGAACATTTCTCCTGTGTGGGATTTGATAATAAACTTGTAACTGACCTGACTGAAAAAATAAAGTTTATGTTCTCACTGCGGAAGAACAAAGATTTATATTTTTATTAAAGTCTCTTTTGTTCCTCTTCAAATTTTCTGCAATCCAGGAGGGTAAATACCAGCACAAAGCTGCTCTCACCTGATGCCTCAACTTGAATAAAAACATTAACAGACGGCAATAAAACACAGCGATAAGAGCCAACACGGCTAAAACAAAACGAAGCAGTCAGCGTGACGTTTCTGCCCGATAAGCTGCCAGACGGCTTCGCTTTTACATGAGCAGCCAGTCGGCGTTAAATCATCCTGTCATAAAGGCCGATATGAGCCATCAGCAGGATGGCACACCCGCAAAGCAAAGGAGGTAACAACCACAGACGACAAATATGTCAGGAATGAACAATATCTGGGTCAGAGATGCTGGGTGATCACAGAGATCAAATATCAATAACTTTATGGCAAATTAAGGAGCAAAACACACCACTAAATATTCTGAGGATTCTTTTTTTTTCTGATTTCTTGGTTCCCATGGCTGTAGAGTAAATATGAAACCAAAAGCAGGAAAACACCACAAAGTGGAGCCAATAACGAGCCAGGATGATAAAAGGACTCCAAGGAGCTCTTTGTTGTGTTTGGAAGCAAACTCTGACTTTATAAGAAGACTTTTTGTTATTCTGGGAGGAAAGGCTTTTGAATTTCTCCACTTTGATAAGCAAATCTAGACGGGAGACAAAAGAATGTCTCCAGTTTTCTTATCTGGATTTAAACAAATTTCTTAGTGAATATGTAAAACAGCCATCAGACGAGGATCACTTACTTTTAAAGCTAAATTTAAAATTTTCTCCAAAATTTAGTGACGTTTTCTATTAGTTTAATTAAATACAGTTACAAATACTTTATTTATCCCAAAAGAAAATGATCTTATATCTGAGTGTTTAAAAAGTCCCTGCGGAAGGTGATGAATCTCCAGTAGCAGTCAGTGTAGCAACAAATCTGAAGATGCCTCTGACTGAAGACAGACATATGACATGAAAACAGCTGACTAACATGGATGGATGGATGGATGGAAAAAGGATGGATGATAGATGGATGGATGGATGGATGGATGGATGGATGGATGGATGGATGGGGATGGATGGATGGATGGATGGATGGATGGATGGAGGAGGATGGATGGATGGAAAGGATGGATGGATGGATGGATGGATGGATGGATGGATGGATGGATGGATGCCTGCACCTGAACATCCAATCGAAGAACTGGTTTCTGATGAGTGTATAGATCTGAATCGATTAGCTCAGCATTGACAGATCAGCGTCTCTAACAGGAAGTACCTGTTTCGCTAACAGGAACCTGTTAAGAGTCGGACATGTTGCTGCTGCCTCACCTATGAAGGGGATGGAGTCCAGGGAGTCATTCAGGTTGCTGGAGCCGGATTTGTGCCTTGTGTCTTCCAGCCTCCTGATAAGCGTCTCATTGGACGCCCAGCATATCGCTGCGTCTGCTGACCCCGCCTTCAATAGCGGCGGCGACTTTACTTCTCGCTGCCTGTCAATGACGTATGACGGAGGCCGGGCACGGGCGAGTCCGGCGGTCTTGTCTCTTCGTAGGACAACAACCGTGGCATCGGGTCCTTCGACGCCCTCGGAGAGACCGCCATTAGTCCGCTCTGGCGTCTCCTTGACGACTGGTTTTTGGGCGACAGTGGCGGTTGAGGATATCGTGCGGACTTCGCTCTTCATCGGCCTGAGCGTGGGCAGTCTGGAGGTGGCGCCGGAGCAGGACGACGACCTGGCAGCTAATCCCGACTCAGACCGGTTCTCCGTCTTCAGGCTGTCGGCTCGGCCGCGGAGCTGCAGGTTCAGCGGGGAGAAGCCGAGGTGGTTCCCCACAGCGTTGGCTCTTTGGTCTCGGAGAGGCTCTGTGGTTTTAATGGCGGACGAGGCGGGGGAAAGGTCGCAGAGGGAGTTTTTGACGGGCAGGCGTGAAGGTCTCATTATGAGGCCGTCTGCTCTGACCGCTAGTGCAGAATCTGTTGTACCTTTTGTAACATCAGGCGAGTTCGACAGCCGTTGCTCCGGCTTTGGAGGAGGTAAACTCCTCCTGCTTGTTTCCTGTTTGTCCTCCATTTTGTGATTGATGTGGTCGCAGGACCTGGCTCGGGGTTTGGCGACGCGGGCGGCGCCGGGGAACGGTAAAGCATCCTGAGATGCGCTCCGAGGCCAGTGGCGGGAAGTTCTGTCTGGCGGGCCGCCCAGTCGCTCATGGGAGGCGCTGCGGAGCGGCGGCGGTGCGGTCGGGTCCGCCTGCCCGCGCTCATTGGAGGCGCTCCTCTGTCGGACCTGGGAGGCGGCGGCGCCTTTGGGGCGTAGGCGGAGTTGGCAGCAGCTCGCAGGCTGTCCAGGCGTTCCTGGATGGTGCGGCAGCCGTACGTGTGCAGCCGCTTGGCGTCGATGTAGTCCTTGTAGGTGGTGTAAGTCCGCCAGTCGATGTTCTGATGGGGTGAGGTGGTCGGCGATGGGGAGCAGTGGTTGGCGGTGGGCGAGGTGGTGGTGGAGAACGTGTCCGTCGACATGGCGGCGAGCGGCGCTCGCACCAACGGCGAGAACGTTTCTGGGTACGGCAGACATCCTGTGGCGAGGGGTCTGGGTCGGTCTGCTGGGGAGCGGTGCCGGTTCTCCTCAGTCCGGTGGCTGGGTCCGGCCCGAGCCAGCCGGGACCCCCGGTCCACCGGATCGGCCGGAGTTCTGGTGCCGTCGTTGCTGACGGACGGGACTCCGGCCTTGTCCGTGGGGACCGGTCGCCTGGCGGGCCCCGGGTCGGGTGGCGGCGCCATCGCCGCCGCCTTCAGCTCGATCCGAGGGTAGCATATGGGAGGCGGCTCCGGGATGTTCTGGGCATTTCCGCTGTACGCCTCATTTCCTTTGAGGTATGCATCCTGGGAATACGCCTGCAAGAGATCATACGACAACATTTACAGAGCCCTGGAATAAAAACATCTCAATCCTCTGAACGTTTTCACATTTTCTCACTTTAGAAGAAAAAACTTCAAAATACAAAGAAACTAAATAGCCAAAAACTGTGAAGAAAGGAAGCAGTTAATCTGAAAAGTGTGGTGTGCATTTGTCTCATTTCTCCTTACACCCATTAAAGGTGACCTCTTATGCTTCCTGGAACAGCTGAGGATGTGTTTGTGGTCTATAGAAAACATTTTTGTTAAATTTTTTGTACAAAATGATTCTTACATTATGAGATTTTAATCTCCTTTCTGAATAAAAACTTTATGACGCCGTATCACTTTAAATTGAAATAAGTGTTTACACTCGCACACGAAAATGGCTGCAAACACATGCACAATCGACTGGCTGCACAGTGGCGCAGTGGGTAGAGCTGTTGCCTTGCAGCAAGAAGGTCCTGGGTTCGATTCCCGGCCCGGGGTCTTTACGGAGTTTGCATGTTCTCCCTGTGCATGCGTGGGTTCTCTCCGGGTTCTCCGGCTTCCTCCCACAGTCCAAAAACATGACTGTCAGGTTAATTGGCCTTCCCAAATTCTCCCTAGGTGTGAGTGTGTGTGTGCGTGGTTGTTTGTCCTGTTTGTCTCTCTGTGTTGCCCTGCGACAGACTGGCGACCTGTCCAGGGTGAACCCCGCCTCTCGCCCGGAACGCAGCTGGAGATAGGCACCAGCAACTCCCGACCCCGTTAGGGAGAAGGGTGACGGAAAATGGATGGATGGATGGATAGTTTCACTAGCAGATTATTATACCTACATGGAAAAAAATGTCTTATGTGAAGTGACATAATCTGCCAGTGGAACAAAAATTAAGGAACAAGCTCCTATATCTTGCTAAAATACTATTTAAGTTAGTTTAATTAAAGTGTACTGAGGCACCAGAAACTAGACCAAAAATACTTTGTAAGATTTTGAGTTTTTGAAGTGCAAAGACAGCCATATATACAACACATAATGAAATGGCCTAGTTAAAGTCTACAACTAAACACTAAATTGAGCATCAAGGCAAGTAGATGCAGAAAGCTGATGGAATTTTATACAGCTGTCTAAAGCTGCTTGAAAGTGGCTTTAGTATTTATTGTGGTGTTAAATATAAGTGCACACCGCACCTTTCAGATTTTCTCTTTTAACATCTTAAGCCCTTTCACTTCCTCTTAGCAATTACGCAAAACTGTAACACAAAATCCCAATAAAATAAAGAGAGAAAACATTGAAAATGTGAACCAGGTTCAAACTCCAGATCCTGTAAGAAATGATCTGGAGTTAATCTGAAACCGTCGCAATTCCTGGATAAATTTCCTGCTTTCTCCATCTCCATGTGCCTCTCTGCCCTCACAGATTCAGCTCGTTTCTAAAAATACCTCCTCTGCGGTCTCTGTGAGAGCTGATGAGATTATCAGGGGAGGACAATCAATGCCTGACTGACAGATGGATGAAGGCAGAAAAGCAGCTAACAGTTTTAACATTATTCACCCAAAATGATGGGATTAAATGTTAAAAATCCTGCAGATATACCCACCTTCTGTACCGGAGAGCCCGGCCTCAAGCAAAAGAAGTGAGCCCATCCGAGTTTCCGTTTTTTGTTTTTCCCAAACAGCGCTACTTCTGTTAGCATCTTTGATTTAACCTGAACTAAACCGCTAATTAAATCTTATAAATAAAACCCTCTGAGTGGGAAAAGGGAAAAATCTCCCATTTGTATCCAACGCTGACATATTTCCTCATCCTTTCAGCGCAGACGGTGATGAGAAAATGAAAGGCAGAGAGAGTAACTAGACTTTAATCAACGGCACCGGCTCTACCTGTGGTGTCAGGTTACAGCTCCCTCTGGATCCTAACTCCTCCAGTTAAACACAAACCAATTTCCTGATTGTGGAAAGTACAGGGAGGGAATGTTTGTGGTCTGCTGAAGGGTAATGTCAGCGCAACGAAAGAAAAGCCAAGCGTGACCAACAAAGATTCAACCAGAAACACAGATACTGGTGGAAAACACTGGTGGATTTCTACTGGTTCTACTGGTGGAGGAGGGGGGAGAGGTGTTAGCTTGGCAGGTTTTCCCTTCTTACCAGAGCAGTGATATCCCTGGAAAACTGCAGTCCGCAGGTTAGGTAAGCGGGAAAAGAGAGAAAGAAAGGGTTAGAAAAAGGTCGACAGGTGAGTGCACTGCAAAAACTCAAAATATTACCAAATATTTTTGGTTTAGTTTCTATTGCAGATTTCTCAAAAAATAGAATAAGACAACAATAACTTACAAGTAGCTTTTAGGAACAATAGACACTTAATTAAAGTCAATAATTCCTTAATATTGATGAGAAAGTGATTAACATTTCACAAATAACATATAAAAAATGTTTTATTATCAATAAAATAATCAATCAGTGGAACTAGCACTATTTAAAAATATCAATATTAAGGATTTATTTACTTAAACAAGTAAATACATCTTTCTAAAAAGTCACTTGTAAGTTAATTTCATTTTATTTTAAGTGTGCTAAAATATTTGCATTAGAAACTAAACCAAAAATACTTCTTGGTTAGATTTTGTGTTTTTTTAGTGTATGAAGAAATGAGAAACGATGTTACAGATATAGAGGTTAGAAATTAGACTGTGGCCGATTGAGAATGATTCCAGTTTACTACAGCATGTTAGCAGCTAGTTAGCGGTAGCCTCAACAGTCTCCAGTCAGTGTGGCAGAAAAACAAAATACGTAGAATATACAAGATTAAATCATTTAGTTTTTCAACTTTTTAAAAATTTATTTTAGACATTTTAAGTCTTTTTTTTTTTTTTTTTACGAGAAATTAAAGACTTTTTAAGGACGTGTAGACGTCCTGGTTTGGGTTAAATAAAATATGTCTGAATTTATTTCAGCTGGTTTTAGAGCAGCGGTTTCCTCCTAATATTGTGACTCAGTTGCCTTACAAGTTTGCATCCTTGAACCGGAAAGCAAAATCCAATTTTCAAGAGCCAAATGTGCTAAAACAAAATAAAAATGTGTGATTCTAGTGACCCGATTAATTGTGCTAAAGATGCACCATGATGTCTCCCTTCATCTGTTCCCCATAAATCAAAGCCGCCTCTTCTCTTGCGAAGAGTCGCTACGTTTCCTCTGTCTCGCTCAGGGCTCTCTGCCTCCCCAGGCTTTTCCATCTTCCCGGTGTTTATCGCACGTTCTGCACGGCGGCGTGTTGCTGGATGTTTGTTTGCTGTAAACTGGAGTCATCTGACTGCAGCTGCACTCCCTACTGACTGACTGGGCTCAGCGTCTCTCAGGAAATAATTCAAAATATCCACTCATGGTCTGTTCACTAGTTTGTGTTGGTCTGTCAGAAAAAATCCCAGTGAAATAAACAGTAGCATTGGCACTGGAAGAAACAAACAAATAAAATCTTACAAAACACTTTTGGTTAAGTTTCAAGTGGAAATATCTTAGTGCTGGTCTGTTTTATCGTCTGTGTGGCCCTGGACCAAGACTGGATTACGACACGGTTCTGATCGGTAGAACGGCGTGAAGCATGAAGTCTCGATCGGCTCCTGGTTTCATTGCGATACGACTGCTTTCTGACGACTTTAATCTCACCCAGCTGGTCGTGATCCAGGCTAACACTCTTTCTCTGCAAGCTCACTGAATCACTGCAGGGTTTAAATTTAAGACTTTTAAGACCTTTTTAATGCCAGTTTGGATCAAATTTAAGATTAAAAAACTTTAAATCTTGGTAGCAGAAGTAAGCCAGTAGCAGAAATGAACATCGTCCATCCAAGTTACTTACAATAGATGCAAAATAAGCTAGTTAGCTTCATTGCTAATATTAGCATCTTAGCAATGAAGACGTTTGAGTGCGACTCAAACTTTTGATAGAAAAAACCCACAAAACAACACAGGACTCAAAATTCCTGCCACAGCAAAATGTCAAATCTGTGATCAAGGCATTTAAGGCCAACTTACATAATGAAAAAAGGAAACAAAAACAAAACTTGCTTATTTACAGCCTCCATCTGTGATGTTTGCTGTGCGAGACTTCAGGTGCTTCACTGAGGAAAACACAGCAAACTGCTTAATCTCATCTCTGCTTGTTGCTCCAGTGAATGGGAGCTAAATCATTACTGAGGGATTGTAGCTTAAACAGTTTTTATTTTAAAATATTGATTAAATCTGTACTAATGAGGTGAATTGGTAGTAATAACGGAACAAATGCATACATACCAGTTGCAAAATGTCTTCATCTTTTGGCATCACGCAGAGCTCCAACGAGGCGTCGCTGATGGATCAGAGAGGAAACGGATACAAAAATTACAAAAAAACTCAAGTTTAAATCTCCAGTCTGCTGATTTTATAACCAACAAAAAGCTTTAAAGGTGTCAGCAGAGGATAAGCAGGAAGGTTGGTGATGCAAATGTATGTGTTTAGATTTTCTTTACAATAAAAATATGCATTTATCAATCAGTTGTTGATGGATTGTTGAACATCTGTTTTTTTATAATTTTACTGCCAGTTTGCCATTTTGTTCCTCTTTCCTCTTTGTAAAGAGGATTTTTTGTGTGAAAAGTGTCTTTTAAAACTGACTGTGTTGCGAAACACAACAGAAAGCTTGTGTTTCATGTAGGGCTGAAACAATTAATCAGATTAATCATGATTAATCAGAGTTAAACAATTAGCTAATTTAGCCATTGATTAATCGTTAACTTAATGCAATTGTTAACTGTATTCAGACTCAAAGAGGCCATTTACTGAAAAAAAACAACGTATTCAGAGCAGTAATTAAGTCAAAACTGTACAAAAAATATATACATTTTACAGTTAAGATAAAAATACAAATTTTCTTAATTAGAAAAAAAACTCTTGAATTATTTGTTTAATTATCTAATTATTTATTTCTAATGTCTAAAAAGGCTTAAGTGGTTAAATGAAAAATTTGTAAAATGCATAATTTTTTATTTGACTAATCAGTTAATCGATAACTAAAATAACTTTTATTTTACTTTAAGACTTAAGTCACTTTTAACAGCCACTTTTTGTAATAAACTTTTTTAAACTTAAAAAAAAAAACTTAAGTAGTTAATTTAAAAAAGTTGTAAAACCCATTTTTATTTGATTAATTGATTAATTGTCTCAATAATTGACAGATTAACCAATTACTAAAAATAATTTAGTTCATTTAAAGCCTTAGGCTTCTTAAAAAGAATTAAGCCATAAAAAAGGCTTAAGTAATTTAAAAAAAAATCTTTAAATGTTTCATTTTTATTTGATTAATTGATTAATCATGAGAATAATCAACAGATTGATCATACTTTCAAGATATTTGGGGATTTTTTGGCTTGTAAAAATGATGAAACGTTAAAATCAAGGTGCTGCCTGGTTACAGTCCTACCTGTTCTGGATCAGGGCTATGACCTGGGAGTAAGTTTTCCCAATGATGCTTTCTCCGTTCACTTTCACAAGCCGATCCCCTGGAAGGAATTAAGGGAATAATTTAGAGAACCTGCTACTAAGGGATCTGAAAACCACTTCACATAATTACTGAGCAGAGAGACCATGCAGCTCAAATACACATTACTTCTGCCCAGATCTCACAGGAACAATGTGTGTTTATTTGACAGTAAGTTCAGGGTTTCTGAAGATGGCCATCTCCAACAGGAAGCGAGGCGAGGTGAGTTTGGGGGATAAACCGGATAAATGTGGGAAAACACTCCCTTGTCCCAGGAGTGGAGACAGATAAAAGCAGACAGCTCTGAAGGCTTGTCCAGACCACTTACTGTAACATTTCCTGGAAGAAGCGTGCTGACCTGGCAACCCAGCACTCCTAACCTCACCTTCACTTTAAACTTTATGCTGCTGATTCATTGTCTCAACACTTCCAAGTATTTTTATGCTCGCTGCTTATAATTAGAACCGAATCATGTATAAATAAGATGAGAAAAAAGTAGGAATGCAGAAGAAAAGAATGTTAGACTTTGTTCAGCCATCTGTTATTTTCTACCTCCTTTTTGTTTTGCTTGGCAATTTCCAATCATGACAAATGATGCTGTCTACCTGTGCAGAGTCCAGCTCCGTGGGCGGGGCCTCCCTCCTTCACCTGCTTGACGAAAATGGTGTCCATTGGCTCCAGGCGGTTCCTCTGTCTCCCTGGCGATGATAAGAGAGAGAAAAGGCATGGAGATGATTGGTCAGAGCGAGGAGACATAGGAAGGCCTCACTGCCTCACTTTTTCTGACTTGCTGTTTGATTCATGGAAGAACAGGCAGAAAACTGAAGCTTTTCAATCATAAAATATAAAAATAAGCTCTAATTGACAGGATTTTTAAAGTGTTTTAATTACAGCCAAAACGATTAATCATATTATTCATGATTAATCGATTTGTGAAATAATCGTTTTTAATTGATTACATTTTTTTAAAAGGCTACTTGCAGATAAAACAACTCATGAAGAGCAGTAAATAAGTCAAAACTGTGGTAATTATGCCAGTGATGTGTAGTCAGGGGAGGTAGGTGGAGCCGAGCCTCACCAGCCTCACCGAACGTCACTGAAATATGCATGGATTTTGCAATATTTTGCTTGTAGCAACGTTTCACCGAAAACTTTTCAAGTGGCACAGCTTGAGCTTCACCTGGTTCAAATTCACTGAAGGAATGAATGCAGTGTTACTGCATTTTAAAATGTTTATTTTCTTATTTTTTGAAAAATGGATCAAATTATTTGCTTATTTGCATTTTTTTAATGTAATGTTTTTTGTTTAAAACAAAAAAGGTTTCAGTAGTTATGTGAATGTGCAAATTTCAAAACTGATTTATCAATTAACCCTCAGACTAACAACTATTTCTGACGATTAAAAAATTAATCGTCAGAAATAACCGTTTACTAAAGTAATCATTAATTTTAGTCTCAGTTTTAATGAAGTTATAAAAAGTCAAATATGTAAGGACATTTCGAAGCAGTCACCAGTTTTTCAATTTAACAGTTTGAAACAGTGATGGACAAAAAAACCTGCGAGAAGTTATATATACTGTCCTATTTAAGTAAAATCTATCAACAGATGCCCTTCGTCGCTGTTTATTCACTGTGTTTTCAGTGTAACTGCACAGCACTGCCTCCCTCTTGTGGGCTGGCATGGTACTGCAGCAGACGAATGTAATGTTTAGATTGTCTGCATCTAATAAAACAACTCAACTACTTTAGAAACAACTAAAGGAAGAGCATCTGGTACCAGATTTGACTGCAGACAATATAAAATAACAGTTTCGTATTTTGCAAGGTGAATTTATTTTTAGCTAACGTACTAAGCAAAAACAGGTTAATTCATTTTAAACTGAATCCTTAACTCCCAGACTGAAGCAGATTTTCTCAGAAACAGCATAACATTTTATGATCTACTCTTTCTGATTGCAACCCTCCATGCTGCAGTGGAGCGCATGCTGCAGTGGAGCGCGTGCTGCAGTGAAGCGCATGCTGCATGCTGTACGTGCATCTTGCCTACAAACACACTCCTCCCCTCCCGTCTCTCTCCAGCCTCACCAAACTCTTCAGCACAAATTGGATTCTGCAAGTTTCCACGCCTGGAGCTGGATGAGCGGGATTACATGTGGAAATCTCAAGCTTTGGACATTTTTAATGCTCCAAAGTGTCTTAGTAAAAGCATAAACTGCAGCTGGTTTTAATTGAAAACGCAAGCAGCGACATCAACTGCTCCAAATAGAAGAATTACATTTTGATTACAAAACAGTTCAAACTGTTTAAACACTGGTGTTTTCAGAAGGAGGTATTAGTTACAAAAAAATGAGTCTGATAATGATGCATTCAAGTGGTATTTGTAAACCTTTTAATCCATAATAATCTGGTTATAAAGTACAAATTCCACTGACAGATTATTTAATTTACAACATACTGTAATCTGGGATATTATGCTTGAAATTTTATCTCTGCTTCACAGATATTGAACTGACAGCATGTCATCAATCTGTCAACAGCAATCTTCAGTCAGAAGCCTCTGCAGATTTGTTGTAAGACTGACTGCTGCTGGAGCTCTTTCCTGCCCACAGAATCACCATCAACAACAACAACGCTTTAAAATACATGGATGAGAATATTTCTGTAATTTTGGAGGATAAATAAAGTATTTATATATAAATATGTAAATAAAAATAAAAATATTTGTAGCTGCTTTTATCTCTAGTTAAACAGAATATCACAACTTTAATGACGCAAGTTAATTTATTAATTATTCAATATTTTACAGCAGAAGAAAAGCATTCCTAATTTATAAATTATTATTTTTCTTCACCTGAGTGAAACAGGAGATTCAGTTTTTATATAGTTTGCTTTATCACAGTTACGGCTTTGATTTGAAATTGTAAGACGTGAAACTCAGGCAGAAAGAGAACCGGTTTGAAGAACTAGGTCGCTGCATATCATCAGAGCCAACACTTTAATCATTTATTACACTGACATCGACTCGCCGGGCAATGATGTTTGAACATTAAAAATAACCGTTTCAATGTAAAAGTGATTTTGATCTAGTGTTAGAAATGCAGCAGCAAAAACCCATCAGTTATTTTTATTTATAGGCGTTTAAATCTTTCTCCGAGTCGTCCACAGGGGGGCGCTAAGAGCTGCACTGCTCCTCTTTCCTTTCATCCATCCCGACAGAACCGATCTCACCTGATTTAATTAAATAATAAACAATGCTTCATTTCTAAAATCCTGCCAGCTTCATGTTTCCTCTGATCCTGTCGCTCATAAACATTCAGGAGGTTAAAATAACTGATGGCTCCCAAACTGGGAACAAACCGTAAGACGATGAATTCAGGAATCAGGTTTTCAATTTGGAAATTTTAAAATGATGGATGATCAGCAAATGGATGGATGAACAGATGGATGGATGAACAGTTGGATGGATGAACAGTTGGATGGATGAACAGATGGATGGATGAACAGATGGATGGATGAGCAGATGGATGGATGAGCAGATGGATGACAGCCTGGATGAATGAGCAGATGGATGGATGAGCAGATGGATGACAGCCTGACTCTAACTGGTATCCTGTCTGCAGGTAGCAGCTCCCAGTTAGCGCTGGTCTCTGGTTTGGCAGCTGGCCCCGCCGCCCAGCTGGGCCCGGCTGTGTGGGCCGGCCCGCCGCTCCCATGTTGTTCTGGGTTAGATAATATTATTCTACAGAGATCTGGGTCTGCTGCCAAATCCCTGCATTAACCTCGGCATAAAAACACAGCCCGCTTACACATTAGCATTAGCGCTCTCACATTTACAAGCTTCGGCAACCACATACAGATGTACGAACGTAGTCGACGTGCCGCACATGTGCTCGGGCCTTCCAGCCCAGGGAGGAGGCCTTTGTTTATGTTTAGATGATTATCTGCAGCAGGTCGGATCCACAGGAGAAACCTGATGACAGGAAGTGTAAAATCCTGGCAACGAACGCGCCGTCTTTAGTGTGGGAAGGTCAAAGCACAAGTACACTTTACATGAAATTAAAACGCAAATTTCCCTCAAAAACCACTGAACCGTTACCATCAAACACGGTCAAACACCTCTAAAAGCTGAACACTGTAAACCAGGGGTGTTCAAAGTGAGGTGTGTGGGCCATTTGTGGCCCATTGCAGTGATTTTGTGCAGCGACCAAAATTCACTAACAAATTAAATCAATTAGGACAAAACTACAACTTTTAAATTAAAATCTACATACAAAAGTCTTACATGCAACACAAGGTGATCATCTTTTCCAAGCTTCTTGTTTTACTCCTGTTGTCATGGTAACTAGGACTTGGTCTACTCATTGATTTATACTCTAAAAAACACATGGATGACAGTGTCATCCATGTTAAAGGCAGATTTAAACCCAAATCTGCCTTTAATTCCTACATTACAACTTATCTAGATACAGAAAATTTTTTGACATGAAGACGGACCAAGAGTTTGTTTTTATTGCTGACAAAATATTTTTTCTGTTTTCCTTAATGAAGCCCAAAATAATAAGCAAACTGCTTAAGTTTCACTTAACAAGGAAAACATGCAAAAATTATTTCCATTCATGATTTAAAAAATATTGAATTACTTTATTTGTTTAATAAAAATATGTCATGTTTAGTTTATCATTGATTAGGTGACAACAACAAAAAAAATTTTTTTTTAAAAACATTTTTCAGCTGACAATTTTGGCCCAGCTGACAAAAATTTTAGGAAAATATCCAGTAATTTCAGAAACAAACTCATGCTGTTTTCACATTTGGCACCATAACATTTGTTACATTTCCAACTGGCGCGGTTCCGTTTCTCACTGCACTGGGTCAAATGAGCCAAATCTTTCGAAAAACATGTTCCTCTCCTCACCTGTGGTGGCGCTGCACCAAGAACCAGTTAAGTCAATGACACAAAAACCTCTGAAGAAGGCATTGACACAGCTTCCTTCACAAAATGTAAACAAAATGTAGTAGTGCCAGATTTTAGCTGTTGTGGTATAAGACTATGAAGCATTTCTCCTGCTAACATGTTTGTTTTGGTTGTATTTACCCACAATGCCCAGCGTTGTAGTCCACTTTCTGCTTTTGGGGCGGTCTCTGGCCTGCATATAACAAACCAGATCTTCTAGCCAACAAACTAGAGTTTGATTAAACCCAAATTCTGCCTAGTAATCAAACCTCACCTGGTTGTAAAATCGATACCCAAACTTCTTGTAATTATGTGTCTAACTTTAAATATTGGTGTTCAAACCTCAAACTGACTACGCTGCTACATCTGTCCTCACACACACTCCCTTCAAAACACAGTAAAACACATACATGCCTGGTGTTTTCCCACCAGAACAGGAAGGTGGGAGAGTTCTTTCCATCACTTTTTTCAGATGAATTACACATACCAAAACCCACTCGGGTGGAAGAAATTAACATCACACTGATACATGCAGCTAAAATATGTCCAATGATTTGTTTTCTCTTTGCTAAATGAGGCAAACAACAAAACAAGGGAGATTAGGTTCAAGCAGGGGAACAAGTGACAAACATCTGGAGCTTGTTGGTTTAATTTCAGCCTCAAATGCCAAATCTATTTCCAGGAAAACTGAAAATAAGCTAAACATTCCCTGGAAAAGATTATCCAACTGTACCTAGCAAAACTAGAGAGCCAATAAAAGGAAAAAAGAATGCAAAGGACTGAATGTGCAAAACGTAAATTAATTTTCAAAACTGTTAGGACCAATTTGAGTGCCATCTTCTTGGTATGTTCTGGTATTTAATTTACAATGTGACAGAATGAGTGGTAAATAATACAAAAACTAGGATCAGATTATCATTAAATGACTAAACGAACAGGAAGAAGCTTTGATTTCAGGTTTTTGAGTGAAAAAAGGTTTTTCACCAAACCTGACCAAACCTTAAAATCCAAGATGGCTGCTGTTTAACCATTATAACACTTACAGCAGTTTGTGTCTCATTATGTTGCACTAATTGCATCTGCTATATTCAATAAAATTAGAATTAATTCACATAAAAAATTATTTTACTTCCTCCTGAAAAGCAGCAGGTGAAACTTCTTACCATATTTTCTGATACCAATTCCCAAAAATCTCTTGTCAATTCCTAAATGTCTACTTTTTAAAATTGTTAGAACATAATAAAATATAATTCCTAATGGAATTTAAAAAAAAAACAGTTTAGAACTGACTGCAGTGACAAAAAGCATATTTTTAATTGTTAACCCCTTAAATCACCAAAGATGTACCAAAGCATAGTTTTTGTTCACCTTTACGCCTGCACTCCACTGAATGGATGGGTTCTCTCTGGGTACTCAGCTTCCTCCCACACTCCAAAATCATAACTGTTAAGATAAGTGATTAATGTATATCGGAGCTGCAACTAATTGTTATTTTGGTTATCGATTAATCAAATATTGTGATGATTAATCGGATAAAAAAATAAATCAGCACATTCTACAAATTTGTCATTTTACCACTAAATCTTATTTTATACTAAAAAACATACAACGAATCAAATCAACAACTTCTACCGGATGAAACTAAAACTATGTGAGTTGAAGAGTTCTGGGGAGAATATATTTACATACAAATTATTTTTATTTGCCTTATATGCAAAATGTGAAATTTTTGCTTAGTTACTGCTCTAAATATGTTGTTCTTGCAGCAAAGCCTTTTTTAAATTGGTTAAGCTAACTTAGTTGACAATTATTTCAAAAATCGATTAATCACGTTGAATTTGATTAATCGTTTCAGCTCTACTCTACATTTCCACTCAGGATGATTGTGTAGAGTCTGTGTTCACATCCAGAAAGCACAAACAGACAAATACTGGTATGAAGAAACTGGATAACAAGGGAAGAGGAGAAAAGCGAGGCGTGTTTGAAAAGGCTCACTGGAGAAAACAGGAATCCTGTTTGCTTGTGCTGCCTCGCATTCCCTCCGCAGACTTTATGGGAACAAATTGAAATCCAAGCAAAAACGAAAAGGAGAGAAAAGTGAGGAAATAAAGTTGGGAAGAGACTCATGTTGAAAGAAAAGCAAATATTTTAACAGATGGGGAATTTTTTGTGTGTTGCTCCTCTTGCTGTGCGGTTTAACAAGCATTGCAGAAAAGAAAAAAAGAAATTTGGGATTTTACCCTTCAACAGCTTGTTAAAACACACAATGGGACTGGATCAGTCAGAGGGAAAACGACAGAAATTTAGATTTAGGATAGCAGCCTCTTGGTATGTACACAACTGCTGTGAAAGCAAATAAACTCAGAAACTCCAGCTTGGTTTTCATAGATTTTAAAGAACTAAAGCTTGTTTGTGCGTTTTGTTCTTTCTGGAGGATTGAAGAGCGTCCAGCGGCAACACCAAGCAGTCAGCCGACCCCCACCTGCTGCGCTGACCTGAACGCTAAAACCACCAGGCACATGGCTCGTATTATCCGTCCGCGTTTCGGTGCGACTTCACATAGCTTTTCGCTGACGTTATGAATGTTTTGGACCGATTGCAGCCGCAGTCGTCACATAGCAACCACAACAACGTGCATATCAACAAGAGAAACCACTGAAATCAAAGTCATGACGACGTTCCTCACTGTGGATTAAATATCGAAGGTTCAAATGGCTAAAATGGCTAAAATGGCTAAAATGGCTTGTGTTCTGCTGCAGGAGGGACTGGTTCACTTTCCTGCTGCACTGTGTCAAACTAAAAAAACCTTTTGAAAAACCTGTTCCCCTCCTCGCCTGTGGGGGCACTGCACCAAGAACCACAGAAGGAAGCAACATGAAAACCCCAGAAAAAGACAATGATTGCAACTTCCTTCTTCACAAAATGTAAACAAAGGCGTAACGTCAGATTTTAGCTGTTGCAGGGTTTCTCTTTGTCGTTGCTTGAAGACCACAAGTCATTTTTCATTTAACGCTTTACTTGCGCATTTGTTTTGGCTGTTTTTACCCAGAATGCCCTGCATTTTAGACCAACTCTTGCTTTTTGAAGTCGTCTCTGGTCCATTTGGCATTCACATGTTCATTCAGACTGCATCAGAGTTCACTTTACTCAAACTAATACCGAGGTTTGTAGGCGGACCAGAGTTCACCTTTTTGGTTAGATTGCGCATTCACACCTTCCCAAACGAACCGGACTTTCTACAAACTGGTGTTGGATTAAAGCGGACTAAACACAGCTGGTGGGAATAAACCCTTAAAGTTAAACCATGTATGTAAATATCAGGTTTCAGCTCTACATGTTGCAACATATGAAGTGTTTATCTACTTATCTATTGACTTTTTCCAGGAATTCCCGACATTCCTGATCTTAGTTTCTGAAACCCTGCGGAGGTACCAAGCTGTCAGCAGGTTGAAAATTACCCAAATCTCTCCCAGGACGCTCAGAAACGTTCCCGTCCATGGAGAGATCACACAATGAGAGGGAAGGGAGAACATGGAGGAGTTAATTTTGTTGGTGAGGGGTGAGAGGAGGAATGTGACACCACAGGCTCACAGGGGAGGATGAGGGACACTTACAGGAATCTCTCTGATTCCCGTTTGAGAACATTGAGGTCAGATTTATGTCAGATGCTCCACTGACCCTCCTTTCACTTCCAGGGACTTTTTTTTTTTTACACTTTCGTTGCCTACTGGTGACTCAACAACTGCTGAAACAGCCGACTTCCTCCCCCAGTCGGGGCGCTGGGAGCTTTCCAAGACAAACAAAAAGCTAAAGATGGATTATCTTCCTCTCTGTGCAGCTATTTCCAAGAAATAACCGTTGTTTGCTTTTATTTTGAAACACTTCAAGAAACCCAGATAAGCAACTCAGAAATGGGGAACATTCAAAGTTTCTGCAGACGACCGCAGGCTCACATGGAGGCAAGGTTTGCGGCTGTGTGTGGACATGTGGATGTGACTGATGTGGCTGTTTGAAGGTTTCTGATGAAGAGCAGCAGAGCGGTCCTGCTGGGCCGCAGACGTGAGCCGCATACTGAACGCTGGAAAGACGAGCCGGATGCTCCGAGGAATGCCGAGGCCGCGCCAGGATCAGAGTACTGGCTGCCAGAGAGCAAAGACCACGAACTGCAACGCTACCTCACAGATGCTATATGCACGAATAAAAATATTACTTTAATTTCAGAATTCTCACTTTTTTCCTCAGATCTTAAACTCTTTTCTCAAAATGATGAGATTATTTTCTCAAAATTTCGATTTTTGGCTTACTTTCTCAGAATTCTGACTTTTCTTTCCCCAGAATTTCTACTTTTTTAGTGGAATTTCAACTATTTTCTCAGAATTTCAGCTTTTTTCCCACTGGGAATTCAGAATTTCTTTTCTCAAAACTTATTTTTCTTCAGAATTTAAACTTTTTTCTCAAAATTCAGACATTTTTTAAAGTATCAGAATGATTTAAATTGTTTATACAGCTTCAGGTAAGTCTAGCAAGTAAAATTGGGAAAGACCAAAGTGCAGGTTTACAAATCCTATTACAAGAAAGAAACATACACCTAAGAATGTTTGATTATTTATTAGGATTTTACAAAGATTGACAAAAAAATTGTCTTCATTTAAATTCTGTCATAATTTCTAATTTACAATCATAATTTGGGGAAAAAAGTAATATTTCTGATAAAGTCAAAATTCTGAGAAAAATTCAGAATTATGAGTTTATGATTACATTTTTTTTGGTGGCCTTAGTGGTCTTCCATACGTGTGAGGCAGCTACAAATGTAATGTGTGGCTTTTAACACAGAAAACAACCATTACAGCCTTTTTAAATCAGTGGAATTGAAATAAAGCTGCAACAAAACTAGCCTTCTCAGTTTCTGTTCATATGTGAGGCAATACATCAGAGCAACAATAATAATTTAGCTCCCATTTATTGGAGCAACAAGCAGAGATGAGATTAAACGGTTTTCTGTTTTCCTCAGTGAAGCACCTGAGGTCTCACCCAGCAAACGTCACAGATGGAGGCAGCAAATAGACAAGTTTTGTTCTGGACTCACCTCGGCTGCCGTTCTCGTCATCCTGCAAAACAAACAGAGAGAAAATGTCGTCAGACTGAAACTGTTGGTCATTAGTTTATGGAAAATACTTTGTGATTTTACACTAATTCCCAGTAATTCAGAAGGTGCTTTGATGGAAGTTAAGTACGATACATCAGAGTCGACGTCGGTATCGGCCAATGTTTGGAATGAGATTGTGTTTTTTGGCGTTTTGGTTTCAAACATTTCCAGAATGTTGAGTCACATTCAACTGGCAATGCCCCGTTACCTAGCAACCCCAGAGAAGCCCAGTCCCGTTACCTAGCAACCCAATCTGACAATTAATCAGATGTTAAAAAATTGGCACATTCTAAAAGATTTTTCATTAAATTTATATTATTTAAAAATAATATAAGTTAAAAAAAAAAGCTAATGTCAGTTTGTGAAAAGCTTAGCTCCCTTCCTAATTGACTTAGCATTAATAGAGTGCAAGGTAACAATTGAACAGAAAAAGGTGCTTAAACAGATTTTATCTACATAATTCAAACCAGGTGAAAATGTTGCCATTGGAAGAGTTCTATGTGGGAAATATTTATAGACAAAGAAGTTTTTTACATATAAAATGCAAAATGAATGTATATTTTGGCTTAATTACTGCGTTGAGTGCATTGCTTTTTGATCAATTGCCGTTGTTTGTGTCTATATACTCCAGTTAATGATTAATCAATTAATAAGTAAGATGACGATTATATAAATAATCACAGTTAATCCGATTATCCATTTAATGAGGGAGGAAAACAAAACAACATGTTGGGGTAGTTTAGGATTAAAAGGCCAAATCTTGGCATGTTTTTTGCTTTCCTTCCAGTTGACACGTAAAGCCTTAATTTCCCTCTCAGTCGCATTTCAAGGCTGAACCTCTTTAGGCAAACCCCAGCATCCTGAAGGAAGGATTAAAACACCAGCTCCTGATCCAGGACCTTCAAATTAATTAGAATCCACCAGTTTGTTTACTCTCCACTAATCAACTGATCCTGGGAAAGATGTGCTGGTTTGAAGTGACCGAGCTGGAGACGATTCTCTGGTTCTGTGTGAAAATCCCCCATTGATGCTCCCAGAACAACAGACTTACTTCACTGTCGGCTTCAGGAGGATCACAAAGAAACAAAAATGTCTCACCGTGGACTAAAATATTCAAGAAAACCTCTGGGAGAAACCGTCCAGCGTTTCTCCGATTACACAAACGTCTGAACATCCGACCAGCTTCTCATTTAGCATGCAGAACCACAGCCAACAGCTATAAACAGAAGGCGCTAGGCTAACTTTGTCGGAAGAGGAGGTTAACCAAATACACTTCAGAGGAAAGTAAACCCAACTTATCCTGAATTATCACTCACAAAAACTAATACGAGGCTGACTTTGATAAGAAAGCCGACCCACATTTAGCATTTTCCAAAAACCCCTTTAGCCGCAGTTAGCCTGGATGAACGGCAGGGAGCGGATTAAAATGGCTTCCAGCCAAAACGGAGCGGCCAACATCTTCAGCGATGGAAGGTCAGAAAACAGGTACTTTTCTTTAAGGCTTGGATTCACAACTTGGATGTGTAAAGATTCTTCACGTAAATTAATACCAAAGGCTACATTATCCTGGAGAGTGGAATACAAAGACTACAGTGCAGCTTTAGCCAACTTAAGTGAATTTGATTTAGTCTTATTCTGGAAAAGAAGAAAGGGAGGAACCATGGAGAAAATAAAGAATCAGAAGCAAAGAATCAGAAGAAGAAGGGAAAAAAAATCAAACCAAAAATTCAAGAAAACAGACTAACAATAAGATTAAAAAAAAATAATCAGATAAAAAGAATCAGATCATAAGGAAACAGAAGAATTAGACAAAAGTCAAAGAAGAATCATTTGGAAGAAAAGTCAGATGAACCAGACAAAGAAAAAGAATCATATAAAAAACAATCAGACGAAAAAGAATCAAAAGAATCAGACAAAGAAGAATGCAGATTCTTCTTCTAATGTCGTCTGAATTTTATTTTGGGGTATTAAAGAGAAAGGTGTCTAAAAATTATTTTAAAATGGTGTCATTTTCATTCAAGATCATAATTATCTCCTCTTAACAGATCATCCCTGAGGTATTATGCGGTAGTGGCAGTATTATGCTGCTATGATGCTTTTCTGCAGCAATGTATTCAAAATGGTCCAGTCAAAGTCTTTAGATGAATCAGAGATTATTTTTGTGTCAAGATGTGCTAAATTGATATAAACATCTCAAAGGGGCTGAATACAAAAAGCACACCGCACTTTTAAGATTGCTTATTCCAAGTACACATATGTAAATATTCACACTAATGATTTGTTAGTTTATCCCATGAAACCCAAATGAAATGCATGGAGGTCTGACTCTATTCAGATGTTAAAAGGAAAACCAAACCGAACAGCTGGAAAAAGTTTCACTTTCAGGAAGATCAGAAACTTTTCTGTTTGTAAAGTTTAAACACATCTGAGCTTAATTTCTTAATTTCTGGGGATAAAAGTCACATTTTTATTAAATCAGGTCCCATCAGGTGCTGCTCTGAACTGTTGCTGTTTTTAATCGGCAAATCTAATATTTGACTCCTTTTGTTATGGTTTCAGGAATATTTTTGTGATTTTAAAGTCTGAATGATATTCCTAGAAAACAACCGTCTGATTTGAGCAGCAGATCAAATATCTCCTCAGTCCTTTGAAGGGGGTAAACAAACATCATCAGGCCGTAAAACTCGCCGTTACCTTCAGGGAGTTGTGGACGGCGGACTCCGGCGGGTAAACGATGAAGTGGCGCAGCGTGAAGCCGAAGCCCTGCGACGTTCGGCGCAGGCGCAGCGTCTTCGGCCCCGGCCAGGAGAACGGCTCCTCTTCGGCCCCGGGCGTAACGGTGGCCGACGTCTCGCTCTGATCCCGCCCATCCTTCTGCTTTGCCTGAAAACACAGAAATAAACAGGTGTTAGAATTGACCTACGGGGGAAATGAAACATTTTCGTTACACATTTTGCACAAAATCTTTTCAGAATGAGTGCTCTGTCACTTTAAATCCAATTAAAGAAGTTTGTTCTTTTTCTCCAGAAGACACAAAGTAATCTCTGATTTTTATTTGGTAAGAAGATCACTGTGTCGGTTTTCTTTTCCTTAAAGGAAACATTTCTCCTCTTTGTTTTAGAAGTGACCAGAGGAGATGTTAGTGGAAGATGTTTTCACTGTGAATCATCTGAATTAAATTATATTCAGAAGTTATTTATTTACCCCAAAGGGGAATTAAATGTTGTACCTCGTAACTTCCAGGTATCTTCAAAAAGAAGGTTCTCTAACACTGAATCGTTCAAACTTTTTAACATAAATGCGTAAATAGTTGAACTGAAACCACTTGGTGCCAAAAAAAAAAAAAAATTAGGACCATAAGCAACAAAAAGAAATGCAGCTTATTGTTTTTTTAAATGCTGATCTTCAAGCAAGGAGCAATGTAATTTCAAAAGTTTAAGTTATTGAAGACGTGAAACATAAAAGGATCTTTCATTAAAAGAGAAGCAAAGAACCTGAAATATTTATGAGGATCCATTATGTTCAACTATTTTTTTATCTAATGTAACTAATCTATTATCCACAACAAGTTATCATTTCTTGACTTAAAAATGTTTTGTTTAATTAACGATCAGTGGATGGATTTTTGTATTTTTATTTAACATGAAACTGGAACGAAAGTAAAAGAAGGTGATTTAAAAATGATGAGCATTTTGTTGGATTAAATATTTCCCATTTATGGTTTTCATTTTCATCAGATCATCTTTAAATTTTTCAAAAAAGGGCCCATCAGTTACATATTTAATGCGCCAGGCTTCCTTCATTCCTGAGTCGTGGCTGTGGAACGAGCAAAAACAAAAACAATAATTCCCAGAACCTCATTGGTGAGAAAAATATAAACCTGAATAAAATCCTGTTATGCAGCAGCTCTTCTCTTTCACACAGTGTGACGTCGCCTCCACTTCTTCCACTCACAGCAGCAAAACAATTATGACTCATTACATTCTTATCTTACTGCTACTAATTAAAATAGAAGTTTCACTTTCTAATTATTCTAACCTAATCAAGAAGTTATGAAAAGCTGAAGAGTTAAATGGATGCTTTCGCCTTTACTTCATTGCTAGAGCTCATTAACAACCTGATGAAAACATAAACTAAAAACTCAACACTGGGATAAGTTCTGTTTTTCATGTGTTTGTGTAAAATAGTTTGTTTTGAAGCTGCGAAACGTTGAGTAAAGCCGGGGGAAACGTCGCCGTCTGACCTGCACTCATATGGCTTCAGTTATTGCTCAATTTTCTGCGTGTTTTCATGATGACAGACTTATCTTCTACATTCCTACTGTAGCGGACAAAAGGAGGAAAAAACAGCTAGCCTGAGGCTCGGCTGCAGGTCTCTTGCGTAAGAACTGCCTACATAACAAAACACGTGCAGAAAGTTTGGACCGAGTTGGTCCTGCATAGCAGCTACAGCTGAGCTGACTTCCCTCCTTCACAGAGGGAAATTTTATATGTTTTAAATTAAACTTTTACATGCAGAGTGGGGGAATAACGCTACATGAAAATGTGAATTTTTTAAATTTTGCATTTTTATTTTCCGTTTTGTTGCAGATATATTTGAGCTCTTTCTACTAAAAATGGACGACAAAAGCCTTCAGTTTGGTGATTTGGTTCCATTTTATTTGTTGTTCTGTTTATTTGTAGTATCTAAAATATCTTCCAGTTCTAGTGTCAAAAGTTAATTGATTTTTGATCCTTTTTTGAAAATGGTCTCAAAATAACAATATTATTGTTAATTGCAATAATTTCTGGGACAAATTATTGTCCAGAAAAGTTTGTTATAACATAATAAATTAGCTTGGTGATAAATTGTCCCAGAAGTTATTGCGATAAATGATAATATTGTTCATTGAGACCATTTTCAAGTAATATAATGGTAATGGCAGAATAATAAAGAGCAGTAAACCTCTAATTAATATTTACCAATGGAACGGGAACTAAATATTCCAAACAAAAAAAACCCAAAACAACAGAAACAACAAATAAAATGAATTATAAACAAATACAAAATCAAAATAAAGAGGCTGGTTAAGACCAATGAACCAGACTGAAGACTTTTTTTAATTTTTAAAGAGAAAGAAAAAAAGAAAAATGATAAATCATGCAATTAATTAATTTATTGCTTGTTGCAGCTGCTTCTCTAAGCTTTAATTTCCAATATTCTCACCAGGTTCTTCAAACAAGGAGACAAAAAGCAGAGAAACAAATGCATGTTGGGTTCTCTGGATTCTCCTTCTCAACACATCAGCAGGAGATTTTCTGTTTCTTTCAGTCACTGAAACTGAACATGAGCCGCGTCACGTCCATCATCAGCGCTGGCTGTGCATTAGCCACTAATGCTAACGCCGCCGCCGCTCTGCATGTCAGGCGGCGGCTGATGAAGAGGGAGGGAGGAAGAGGTTTGGTCTTCGTTCCCAGAGAAGGAGAGAAACTCCTCTGGTTAAAATTTAAAGAGAGTTTGGATTAAATACATCACTTACCGCTACAAAAACACTAAATTATTCATTTATCCCCCATTAACTTTTTCACTTTTTACTGGGAGTTTATGGGATAAATGAGAGGAAAGTAGCAATAAAATTACCAGTTTCTAGCTCAGATTCAGTAAATATAAATTTGAGAGTCTTTGTGACTTTGACTGGACCAAACTTCAGGAGCTTCATCTATCTTTCCAAGTATATGAGCTGGAAGAATCTCCTGCAGCAGGAGGAAGGAAGGAAGGAAAGAAGGGAGGAAGGAAAGATGAAAGAATGAATGGAAAGAAGAAAGTGAGTAAGGCAGGGAGGAAAGAAAAGAGGGAAGGAAGGAAGGAAAAGAGAGAAGAACAGGAGAAATGAAGGAGAAAATGAAGGAAGGATGAAAAGAAGGAAGGAGCGAAGGAAGCAAAGGAGTTGAACTAATTAATTATAAGTTAATTAGTTCAACAGTCGATTAATCACGATTAATCATCTCAGCTGTAATTTCAAACCCCGTTTAATTTGCCTTACAGGAACTTTTCCCCTGAATGGAAGCAGAAGGTGTCACTCTGAGCCCTGCAGACGGGCCAACCACAACAAACGAAACCTGACCCAAACACACACAAACACACTCGCGTTACAAAAGATGTCGGTCAGTGAAACGGGACGACCCAGCTGCCGGAGCGCAGGATGACGCACACGAAATTCCTCAGGCAGCACAACAAAGACGTTTTTCCCTGAACGGGTTCTCCGAGGATGCTCTCCTTACCCGACATCGGATGCGGCTCTTCCAGGATGCGCCGCGGTTCGGGCCAGAGACGCCCAGCTCCACGTCGCCCCAGTAGGCGCGGGCCAGCAGCTGGAACCAGAGGCAGTACGGCTCCGACAGGCAGCCGTCCGCGCCGGCCAGCCGAGCCCAGGGGCAAGAGGAGGAGGAGGAGAAGGAGCAGCAGCCTCTGGCGCTCTTCTCCGCATCCCGCAGCCCGCTCCTCTGAGCCAGCATGGCATCGCCGGGTCGGACGCCTGATCTCAACTCAGTTCCCAGAAAGCGGGCCGCTCCCCTGGACGACCCACAGACTCATGATGTTCCCACAGAGCCGGGAGGAGAGCGCACTGCAGAGTCCGGGCCGACCCACCCACTCAACACGCAACTCTCCCTCAAGTATGCACACACACACACGCACACACACTCTCCTCCTCTTCCTCCTGCAGACGGGCTGTAAAAGTTTCAGCCGCACGTGCCGAGGGCGATCCATTAATCATGAGGACAGCAACATTTTAAAAGTTTCAGATCAGAAAGGAAATTAATTTTTCAGAGAAATTTGAACAAATTCAGGCGACGCTGCTCAACGAGCCTCTAACAGAAAACAAGACCGATACGAGAAACAACGGAAAAAAATATATAGTTTACTGATTTATTCAGTTTATGAAGGAAGGAAAGGTAGAGGAAAGAAAGAAGGAAACAAAGAGGAAAGGAAGGAAGGAAGCAGGGAAAGAAGTTAAGAAAGATAGTAAGAAAGAGAGAAAGGAGGACAGAATGAAGGAAGCAAAGGAAAAAAAAAAGGAAGCAAGGAATAAAGGCAGGGAGTAAGGAAGGAAGGAAGGGAACAAAGTGAGAAGGAAAGAAGGATATGAAGGAGGAAGTAAATAAAGAAATAAACAAAGCACAGAAGAGAGGAAAGATACAAGATGCAAACCAAGGACTTGTGTCAGAAATACAGAAATCAAGAGTCCTTCCTCGTGTCCTTCAGAGGACGAACCAAGGACACAAGCTGTGAGTCCAATGGACTTCAGTCCAACATGGATGGTGGAACCAAGATGGAGACATGATGGAGACATCCGTCCCTCTGGTTCCCACCAATCACTCAGATTAAACTTCAGTTACTGATCAAACTGCACCTGGAGGGAGATTTCACTGGCTGGATTCCTCCAACAGGAAACACAAACACCCGTCTGACTGAAGGAAATCTGCCATCTGAGACGGCAACATCAGGATCGCAGTCGTGGAATGTTCTCTCTCCGCGTTCGGCTGCCAGCATCTTGTTACCACATTCCCTCGGCTTGATTTAGCCCGCGCTATCCTGCACGGAAAACACAGCCAGAGTAGAAACAGAAACGACGCAAAGCCGCCGAGTCGCTGGTCAGGAGTTAAAGTTATAGACGCTGGTCAGGAGTTAAAGTTATAGACGCTGGTCAGGAGTTGAAGTTATAGACGCTGGTCAGAGTTAAAGTTGGATGGCAGGAATAGAAAACATGTACAGTTGTAGATGTTGGTGGGGAAAGTCGCCTGGTATCCTGAATCACAGAAAAACAAGACGGGCCACCCAGGAATGTTGTGCCTTTGTCATGGCAACAAACAGGACCACAGCGATGTGTCCACAAACGGGGATTCTGCGTGGGCACTTGTTTGTGTCGCGGTGTCGGTGTGGGACTCAGAGGAACGGCTTCGCTACTGACTTTCTCTTCCTGAGACCATCAGATACGTTATAAATCACAGAAAATTGCTTTTTAAATGATATTTATATTGAGAGATAGAAAAAACCTCCACCTCACATTTCTTTTCTTGATCTTATGTTTTCTTTTTCAAAATGGCTGCTATGATCATCATGGTGAATATATGTATACGCTAAAATGGGCAGGAGGTATTAGGAAGGATGAATGGATGAACCGACCAATAGATGGATGATGGATGATAGAAAGTTTTTCTCCTCCATCTGTCAATCAGAACCAGTAACTCGATTCTATCTGGAGGTAGAATCTATTCCTCTCCTCTCTCCGCTCCTCTCTCCTCCCTGCGTGCCTCGGCCATGAGCTTCATCTTGGCCTCGTCTTCCTCCTCGTCTTGAGACGCGTCCAACCCAAACAAAGATCATGACGCAACGACTCCACATGAGTCATGGCCGCCGCATATTTACGATCCGGTGCATCGCTTCTCCTCCGCTGGTGAGAAACAGCAAAAATCAAAACCTACCGGTTGCTATGGAGACCATCTGTGTGGAGCGCCGCGGAGGGGAACAACAGAAATCAAACTTTCAGAGGGGGTTTTCCATGACTCTACAGCAGGGTTATAATAGTTTAGGGGTTTTCTTTGTGGGTTAGTTTCATCTAATTCAGTCAGTTTTTAGAGTTATTATTAGTATAAAATAAAAATATTAACACTTTTCAACCATTTCCATTCAAACAGCACTGTCGTCATCTTGTAAAACATTCAAAAAGACATAAAAAATGAATGCCTCTAAATTCTAAAAATACGTCTTCTCAAACATGATGTGAAATATTTATGTTTGTAGGAAGTGCTTTCCTGATGGGACAGGAGCGCATCGAAAATACGGACAGACGAATCGGACGTGAAGGAAATCAGAAATCGATCGATCAATCACCAAAAGAAGTTATCAATCCTTTAAAGAATATTTCTCCACAGAAAATTCAAAAACGTTTCAAGAATTTTAAAAATGTTTTCAGCACCAAAAAAATAGACCATCATTCTTTTATTCCATGAACTACTGACAACACGTTTCTGAAACTCCAAGCAAAACTTTGATATTTATTTGGTCAAAATAAACGATGCAGAGCTTTCAGACCTCAAATAATGCAAAGAAAACAAGTTCATATTCATTTAGAAACAACAATACTAACTTTTTAACTCAGGAAGAGTTCAGAAATTCGTATTTGGTGGAAAAACCAGCAGGTTTTCAGTAGGTTCAGTGCAATGGGCTCACATAGACGTTGACATCAACATTGCCTGCCGTTGCGTTGCCGCTCAGTGGATTGCAGTGATGTGGTTTGGGAAAGATTAGAGTCAGTTGAGCAGCCTGAACTGAAGCCAGCGCTGATGACGACAGGGGGACACACCCTTTAAACAATACACACACACACACACAGACACGCACACGTGCGCGCACACACACACACACACACAGACACGCACACGGCGCCGCACACACACACACACACACACACACACACACAGTCGTGACTTCCATTAATTTCTACAGCCTGACCTTTACCTTAACCTTTACCCTAAACCTAACCATCACAGACCCAACCCAAAAACAACAATTTCCCTCATACCCCCGCGACCCAACCCTGGATAAACTACAAGAAAATGGATGGATGGATTAATAAAAGTAAAAAAGTATTTGGTAAAAAGTCTACTGAAATACTGAGTAACTGATCAAATTATCAATCGTTTAATATTTAAAAATTACATCAGACGGAACAAAATTTAAAGTGGAAATTTTGGTACTTTAAGGACCAAAATGAAAAAACAATTCTTTTAAGTTACAAAAAATAAAATCAGGCAAGATATTTTTTGGCAGTTTATTTTAATTAAAAACTTTGACAAAAACTCCAGGTGCGTCTCTGTGTCTGGTGAATTTTTGCTTTTCACTCAGTGGGTAGAAAATCTTCTTAAGCTGCTACCCCCCGCGACCCGACCCCGGATAAGCGGCAGATGGATGGATGGATGGATGGATGGATGGATGGATGGATGGATGGATGGATGGATGGATGGATGGATGGATGGATGGATGGATGGATGGATGGATGGATGGATGGATGGATGGATGGGTAGAAAATCCAGAAATTTTACTCAAGTAAGAGTAAAAATACTTAATAACATTACCCTAAGCGCAGCATAATAAACATATTCCTAAAGTAAATAAATTTTTTTTTTAAAAAAGCTACTCAAATAAATGTAACTGGTCACTACCAGACTCTGCTTGTAAGTTAGTTTAACAGAGAAACTAGACTAAAGTTACTTGGTAGGATTTTGTGTTTTTACAGCGCTGGAAGGCAGTTTGCTGCGTTTAGACATCCCTTCCTTCCCCTGCCGTTGGGCGTGTCCCTGAACTCCCACCAACCCTCCATGCTGCTCTTCATCAGACCTCTGGTTTAACCCGCAGAGCCCCTGTCAGACGTTCTGACATCATCCTGCATCTCTGAGCTAAATGACAGAGAAGCCACTTAACAGCTGTGATGTGGCCAACAACGAAGTCGCACATTGGCCAAGAAAAACCCAACGAGTTTGTTTCCATCTCTGTGGGGAAAAGATTCAGGATCCTGTCAGCTGGGTTTGTCAGCTGCTGCAGGGATGAAGCAGGAAGAGATGGAGGAAGCAATCTGGGCGAGACGAGAGTCAAAGACGACGTGGAACGTTGCTTCAGGTTTCTGACGAAAACAATAATAGCAACTCTTGACTGTCACGCTTGGTCCACATCACGTTTAGTCCACATCACAAATAAACATCTGAGTGACCCGATTGGTGACACTTTAACTCATAGAAGTCAAAATTTTCCTTTAAAATGGATATAAAACCAATTAATCACATGATTAATTAAAATAAGCTCAATAATTTCCATTTGCATGATTTATTGTTTTTTTCTTTCAACCCCAAACTGGATGGTAAAAGTCTTCAGTTTGGCATTTTGCTAACAGAGACTTCATGACTCATTTTATTTGTTGTTTCTTTTGTTTTGTGTATTTATTTTGGATATTTAAAATGTCTTCCAGTTCATTAGAAATTAAAGCTCATCGAAATTTGAGAATGTGTTCTTGCATTATTTTGAAGTTATTATTTATCGCAATAACTTCTGGGGCAGATAAAAATAGTTATCTGTGGTACCTGTTCAGGTAAAGTCTGGGTAAAGAAGAGTTAAAAAGGAATCAGATTATTCCCAAGAGGAAACTTCAGGGAGATTTTTGTGAGCCAAAACATTAAGATGTTAAACATTTTCAGATTGATATTCCGCTTAGCACAATGAACGCTGGTTTACAAATAAATGTCAAACACTGAGATGTTTTGGATGATGGAAATTTGCTCCAGTTCAGGAAGATGTTAGCTTGACTTATCCATGAAAACTCATCACTGAGTTTGCAAACTTAGATTTTAAGGTACACCACTAATTAAACTCGAGTCGTCCTAACATCCCAACTTTTAATTGGCAAACTTTAAAGATCGTCTATAATGCTTCTTTGAACAGCTTAAGATATGTTGAAAACATTCATTTTAATATTATATCCTTCTTAGATAATGAGATTTTAGTCTGCTCAGTTCTGACTATTTTAAGGTGTTTTAGAGCCTGTTGTCACTTTAAACCCAAATAAGCTGCTGCTGGCCACGCCGCCCAACTCAACGTTTACATTCACATGTGAAAATGGTTGCAAACAGATGCACAATTATACAACCGTAGATCTTTGAGAAGCAGAAGTGGAGCCTCCTGCACAACCAACAACAATGCAGCAAGTGGTTTCCAGGTGGTAAGTGAACAACAAAACACATGTCTTTTCCAGCAGCCATTGTACAGCGGTAAAACAAGCTGACTGAACTTGATGGCGATCAGCTTGGGTTGCTCAGTAACGGCGTTGAACGTGACTTAACAATCTGCAGGTTTTTGAATTGGCTCGCTTTCAAGACACTAAAAGCCATTAACTTATTACAAAAAGCAAAGAAAAAAAAGCAGCTGGGTGTTTTTTAAAGTGCTTGGGTTGTTTTTAGAAGCAGTTGAGACACAAATAGAAGTAAAAAAAACATAATAAGTACCTTTAAATGTTCACAGAAGGATAAATAAAGGTCTGAGACCTTTTTTAAGCTAGAAACTGCATTTAATTACGGGTTGAAGTAAGACTCCTCAGGAGGAGGAAAGTAACATTTGCCAGCACTTCTCAGAGTTCAAGTGAGTTCATGTGATGCAGAGACAGACGGGCTTGTAGCGGGTGGGGCAGGTGTGACCGAACAGTAATGTCCTGTATTAGCGGAGGAGGGAAGCTGAGCTCTAACGTCACTCGGCTGAGAGAACCTCACTAGCTGAAAGCTGAAGTTATCTGCTCAGTTTTGCTGCTTCCATTCAAACTTCTCAAGAGGATCAAAGCATTCCTGAAGAACAGACTGTTTGTTTACTCAAACAGCTGACATCTCTTTACAGCTTTCCTTACACTGTCCAACAGAACCACGTTATGTAATCCACAACATGGCTCAGATGAGCAGAAGAAAAAGCCATTTAGATCTCCACCACTCTTCCCCGCAGCATGAACCAACTCGGCCAAATTTCACAGGAATGTTTTCCTCCTGTGTTTGTCCAGGGGGAAGCGTTAGGGCTGACGAATCGCTGCTCTGTGGGTCTGTCTGTCTGTATTTTGTTAATCTGGAGTAAATGAGTCCAACTTGAGTGATGACTAAATGGTTACAGGAACTGCCTAACAATAAAACCCAAAGCTGGTACTACTGCTAGAGGGATGCAACTTGTTTCAAAGCGGTTCTCCACTCAATTATTATTTACCCCCATTGTTTACATCCAGATAATGCATGCAACATAAAAGTTGGATTAAATGTGACAGAAAGGCACTTTGAACACCAACAGGTACACATGTGACATAAATGGTACCAGTCACATTTCTTTGGGGAGATAAATGGATTGGAATTGGCCCATTTAGACAGCAGTGAAAAAGTTGGACATGTGTCGCATACGGGAAAAAACAAAATTTAGGTCTGGATCAGGCTGCATAAGACACTCTGATAGGCCTGTCACGATAACAGATTTTGCTGGGCAATAAATTGTCTCAAAAATTATTGCGATAAACGATAATATTGTTTGAAGACCTTTTTACATTGATTTAATGGAAATTACGTAATAATACATGTGATTTCCTGCCAAAGATGGATACACTTTACTTTCAAAAGACACTTAACACTGGGACTGATACACAAAATAAATAAAACAACCAAAACCAAAAATAAAATAGATTCTTAGTCTCCATTAACAATAAATGTACTTGAATAAAAACTAAACAACATAAAGCCAAAGTGGAAATAAATACTGCATTCAACCAAAAGAGTGCAGATTATGAAGTCTGTTTAGTATATTGGCCTTCAGTAATCATTAGATTTAAATAGAGAAGACATCCGACTGCCTGATGCAATAGTTCAAACTACAGGATTTTTTACCCCGAACCTCAATCTTAGAACGTTCTTCGTTCTGAGATCGTCACTAGTGTTGTGTGTTACGGTAGATCGTTGTGCCGCTCCGATCTAAATCAAGGATTTATCCAGACTGGGAGAGTGACGCAGCCTGTTGAATGTGACCGGTAGCCAATCAGAAAGCGCGGATTCTCCTCGTGCTTTCTGAGGGGAAACACGGAGGGAATCCCGAACAGCTGACACGGTGCAACCCGAAGTCCAGCAGACATCGGAAACAACATGAATGTTTATTCAACAGTTCGTGCAAAGAAAATATCAATAACTAGGGGAGGAGTTGGAGCGAAATTTCTACCAGAAAACCCGGTAACTTTTCAGCTGTTCTTCGTTAAAGTGACATAAATAGTTATAATGATTTTCATTCAGTCAGACTGACACTAGCTACATGCATTGCAGGTAGATTGTAGTAAGGAATTGATTAATGCCTGGTTTCAAAGTTAGTGAACTGGACAGTGTTGTATAGTAACGAAGTAAAAATACTTCACTACTTTACTTAAGTATATTTTGGAGTACTTCATACTTTCCTCGAGTATGAAAATTTTTGAAAACTTTCACTTTTACTTCACTACATTTCCGAACTTAATTGCATACTTTTACTCCGATACATTTTCAATGTGTGGTTTAGTTACAAAGAAGCGAGAGAGAAACGCAAATGTTTTGACTCAACCTACTGATTGACTGCAACAAAGTCGGTAGCCGACTTGCCTGGGCTTGTTCATCACCAACCAATAGGATGCACAGGTTTCACCTCCCCACGACGTCAGAAACTCCAGCAAACAGTCTGATTGGTTAGAGCTCCGTTTGTGTAGGTTTGTGCAGCTTTGGTTTCCGAGATATTAAAATGATTTTTTAGGCCATCCAGAGTTTACCATCCCTGCATTTTGCTCCAAAACAAACCAAAGTGGTTCGTTAGTGCTGCGTTTGTGCCGTTAAAACAAACGCAGCAAAGTTGTTTTCAATTTGGATTTTGGCTATTCCGATATCCGGTGTGAGCGGCTCCTAGCTCGAGGTTGATCCGATTCATGAACGCTAATTTCGGCCAGCCGTTCTCTCGGTCTCCCCTTCCTCAAGGTGTCGGAGGTTCACTCAGGGAGAGTCAACAAATTTTACATCCAAACTCCTGAGAAACTAATGGAAATAGATTTCTTGCCTTGTGACCTACTGACACAAAATTCATTTTACTTACTCTTTAAGTAAGTAATGGATGGCCTAAAAATAATTTTTAATATCTCGGAAACCAAAGCTGCACAAACGAAAATTTTAACGGCACAACCAATCTAACCAATCAGACTATTTGCTGGATTTTTTGAGTAGGTGGGTGTCAGCATCACGGAGGTCTGTTTCACTTCTCCCATTAAACACCAAGTTAACACAAAAGCTCTCCCTCTTCAGATGTCAAATAAGCTGTATTTCCCTCCCAATTCTCTTTTTCTTTTGCATAATGACCAGTTGTGGCACCTATAGTTTGTGAAGTAGAGTAATCGTAATGGCTTTTTTTTTCTTCGTGTTGGCTGCATTTTCTGTACTGACTATTTATTTTTCTCATTTTCAGCACTGATCTTACTGAAAGGGAAAACTTAAGTCTTACAAAAACTTTATTTTCTGTCCTGGAGGGTTTACTAAGAAGCTGGTTCAGTTGTAAAGCAGGTTAAGTTAACCTAAAGCAGGTTAAGTTAACCTAAAGCAGGTTAAGTTAACCTAGTGGTTTAGGTAAAGCACCTAATTTTCTTAACTAAATTATGCTGTAGGTTTATCTATTAGCAGGTTTAATTTTGCCTGCACTTGGTTGTGTACATTATTTTAAGTGTATTTGACAAGTTTACCAAAATATAAAAAATGTCATTCAAACTGCATTTGCCTTGTTTTACTTTTTACTTGTACTTTTCATTACATTACTTGAGTACATCCATTTTTACAGTACTTTCCATACTTAAGTACAAGACGTTTCAGATACTTTAATACTTTAACTCAAGTAACATTTCAATCAGTGACTTTTACTTTTACCAAAGTCATATTTTGGAGCGGTACCTATACTTTTATTTGACTCCGAGATTTCAGTACTTTATACAACACTGGAACTGGACTTATTATTTTGTGTCCATTGTTTGACACAACACGGTTTCGATCGAACCGTTATAGCTAGGATTTCTGTCGGCTAATGTGTCTCTCAGGTTTTGATAATGGGCCGACAATCCGCGACATAAGATCGTGCAGCGCACTGGGCATTACACTAAGGAAACAAGGAAGGGAGGAAGTGGAGAGCACCGGAGTTGAGCCTTTTTTCATTCAGTGTCATCAACAGTAAGAGAAAAAGGCAGGAAGAAACGATATAGCCGATAATTAAAATGAGGTAGATAGTTTTAATTTATCGTGCGATTAATTGACTTATCGTTTATCACGACAGGCCTACACTCTGAAGACAAAAGGCTTGAAAAGACGTATCACAAACTCGACCACACAAATTTTGTTCAAACCAAATTTTGCATAAAATGACATAATGTCTGGCTTTATTTGTCTTTCCTGGATGGTGATCAATAAATATCACTTGGAGTAGATCCTGTCCAACACTCTGACTCAGAATATTGTGTTGAAGGATGTCTGACCTCATGTGTGAAACTGTAAATGAAAAGGTGAAGGGACGGTTTGTGGTTCTGCAAGCCCAGACTGAGGACCAGATGATTTCACCGGCAAACTGTTTATGTCCTGTGGGAAAAGAAGTGGGCGAGGCTGTGAGCGAAAACACCTGACTAATCACTAAATCTGCTTTGAAACCGATATCGACTGAGATCTGAGTACCTGGTTATGATTAGACTAAAACTGGTGCAAAACCAATAAAAATGAAAAGAATGTAAAATGGAATGAGATTTTACTTGCCAATCATTGAATGGACCAAAAATCTTTCACTTTTAACGAAAAAGCCTAAACGTTAGGGTTAAAGACGAAGCTCGGTTTCAAATTTGCAGATGAGGTTCAAGGTGAGTTTAGGAGCCAGTCGGTGGTGATGCAGACATCAAGTGGCAGCCATGAAAGCGTGCTTCTATTGGTGTAACCTCTTTAATCCTTCTAGGAGATGCAGGATCATCTGCTAAACTAAGCAGTCCTAATGACAGCCGAGATACAACGTTGTGTCAGGAATAGCAGCAGGAGTCGGTCTGCAGTGCTGCGCTGCTGCGTAATGCTTTCAGTGCAGCAAATCAGCATCACAGGTGAAGAAAGAAGTAACAAAATATACAATATCTACTGATGAAATCCTTAAAAAGAGTAAGGATCCTTCATTCCAATTAATAAAGACTAGTAGCATGATAATTGGCATTCCAGAAATTCCTATTTCTGATTAACTGATTCAAGGCTGAAACAATTAATCATGATTAATCGATTACTGAACTAATCAACTAATTTAGCAATCAATTACTTATTAACTGGCTATTTATTGAAGAATAAAACAAAACATTGAGGGGAGTAGTTAAGCTAAAACTACACAACAAAAAGATTTTGCATTTCAAATAAAAACATCTTTGTCAATAAATATTTTTTAGGAAAAAATTGGTAAGTGGCGGTTTTAGCTTTACCTGGTTCAGATTCACTAAAGGATTGTTTATTTTCTTAATTTAAAAAGTTGTTTCTAGAAATGTTTAGAATATTGTATAAAGAAGGTTTCAGTGGTTAAATGGAAAATATGTAGAATATGCCATTTTTCATACGATTAATCGATTAATCATCAGAATACATGATAGGTTAATCGATTATTAAAATAATGCTTAGTGCAGGCTTAAACTGATGTTTCTTTTTTGAAAGATTTTGTGGCACTGAAGGCATGTTTCAGACAGGAAAAGGTACTTAAGGTAAGAAGTTGAACCTACCACATCACCATCACCCCATAAGCTGATCTAAGCATTTTTAACAATTTATACTTCATTTGTATGAATAAAAGTATAATTTAAATTTGCAGAGAATGATTTACGTTAAAAAAAAAATCTTCAAAATGACTTTCAAGTAAATTATGAAATGCAAGTCTCCATAACAATTGGCGGACCTCACTAACACGTCACAACCATCACAAACATGGTAGAAGTTTAAAGTCTGGGTCTTTAAACAGGATAACAGTCAAACCCATATGTTTAAATCGACACAGAAATCGTTAACTGTACACATAATCAACTATTTCAGTCCCTTAGGTCTAAATCCTTATAAATAAATTAAAAAAAACCTGTGGGTTGAATCAGACCCTGCAATGTGAGACATCGATAATAGAGGGAAAGAAGTGGTGAGATGAAAGACAGGAAACAGTTTCCAGGTAACAACAGTAAGCAAAACAGTCAGAGTAAGACAGAACAGCCAGGAAATCAATGCAGCAAACTGTAATTATGTTCAGACAAAGACCAGCAAGAGACTGACTGCTCAACAACTGAAGGGATAAATTTACTAAACAACGTTTACCTGCAATAAAATACTTTGGTTTTTTAATTAATCAATTCTATTTATGAAGCAACCTTCATACTGAAAGCGGCTCACTATAATATTACACTGAGGTGTAGCACTTAATTTCAACTAATAGTTTTTGCACTAACTTCTAGTGCTTCATCTAAGGATTGTTTAGATCAATTAATTGGATTGGCAGATTCTGCAGATGTTCGTGTATGCTATTTCTGTACAATCAGAGAAATACATTTAAAGATACAAATAAACAATCATTGATCATTTGTAGCAAATGTTGCATCTCCAGCTAAAACAATATTTCTAACATCTACATGTGAAAAGCTCTTTCTGCTTGCCTTAACATCAGTACTGAGTATGGCTAATCCATTGATTAGTTTTGGGATAAACCAATTAATAATTGGATAGTAAAAGATGTTCAACAGAATCGTTTTCACAGAACTGGACCCAGGTGAATGTAAAACTATACCACTTGATTACCTATGGCTAGAACAGATTTACAGCAAATCACATTTTTTGAGTCTGGCTACTCCAGTTAACGACTAACCAGTTAGTAAATAAGTTGACAATAATATCAGTAATCGATTAATTATTCTATTCGAGCTACGCCATCTGGTCAAGAATTCACCAGGGCTGAACGATACGGCTGAAAAACGTGTCACGATGTAAGCATTTTGTATCAGTCGATATCGATAATTATTGATTAATTTTTGTTTTAATCTCCAAAGTGCTGCCAAAGCGATGACACTTTGACCTTTCTTGTTTTATCCAGTCTTCACTTCACGCCGTTGTTTTTTGTTTTTAAGCAGTTTAACTGCTGCGCCTGTTACTCAACACGTTGTTGCTCGGTAACCACAGGGTGAGTAAGTTGTTGCTAGGTAACCACAGAGTGAGTGAGATAGTTGATGCCACCAGCCTAGCTTAGTGGGTCGTCAGAGGTTGAGCAGCTAAAGTTTTCCTCTACCTACATCTCCCAGAATGCTGTGTGGTTCTGGATCAGAACCTATTGAACTTATTGAATATGCCATCAGACGTATTATCTGTTGATACCGATCACGAGTCTATTGCGATACATGTTATTGATTTATTGCTCAGTCCTACTGTTCAACTATAAGCTGAACTTAACCATCGTAAACCATAAAGTCCATCTTCGTCTTCAGACTGAACAAAATCCCAATGATGGAAACTGTTTTCTGGTAAAAGTCTGTTAAAAGTCTTTGAGTGCAGAAGGGCCGGGGTGGTGCAGCGCTGTCCAACACCGGTCTCTAAGGAGGGTGATGCAATACAAGGCGGGAGGGGATGCTGAGAGGAGAAGAGGCACAGATATGTTGACTATTACAAACTCCGGCCCCCTCCACCTCCGCCATGTCCACTGCAGCCCCACCCAGCGCTGAGGCCCATCTGGAGCGCCTCGTGACCCGGCTGATTAAAAGCAGTCGGTGAGATACGCCTACAGGAATGCAGAAGCCGCAGAAAGGGCCCTGAGTGAGTGTGTCTAACTCTCTGGCTGTGCACGCCGACTCTGTTTACTCACATATATGTGGGCGTGCAACCACTGGTGCATTTAGATCGTATGTGGGTACAAAGTCACATGACCGCCAGCGCCAATCGGCATCCTGAGTGGTTTTGTACTTTCCAGAAAGACATTTTCTGTCCTGCTTGAGTCTATTTTGAAAGTTTAACCACTAAACACAAAAGAAAGCATCACAACAGTGATTACATATGTAATTAGAAACTATGGGAACAAAATGAAAGGATGAATGGAAAACTCTGAAAACCGGACAATACTGCTTCAGTCAGCAGTTTATAATGATGGATGGATGGACGGATGGATGGATGGACGGATACTAAATACTAAAGGTCACTTTGAATCTATGCAGATAATTTTACAAGAGAACGACTATAAATAGATATGAAACAAAAAGTAAGAAGGCACAGAAAAAACTGAAAGGAAGGAGACAAGGACAGAAGGAAACGAGTTTCTAAACTCCTATATTTCGCAGGTTCTTCCTTTTCCCAAAGCTCCATCTGTTTCTAATTCCAACTTACCTACCGACTTCCCTGGCTGCGTAGCGAATTCCTGGTTAAATACAAACCAGGCAAATCAGTGCATGACTAAAGAGCCCACGATGGATCTTTACTGCTTCCCTCCATCCAGCGGCTCCTCCACGCGGTTAATGCCAGACCTAACATGTGTTTAACTATGTAATTGAATAATGAAGAGATGAGAGACGAGGATGGAAACCACACGGCGGAGGCATGCACCGAAACGCTGTCAGAAGAGCACAATGCGGTGAGGCCGGTACGGTTTGGTTTTAAAGTCGTGTTTTTTATGAGTTGCACGGTGGTACAGCTGTCAGCGACACTTTCGTTATCTTTCACAACTAAATCCTGACTTCCATGCCTCCGTCTAGCAAACTGGTTAGGAGTTTTTATGTCAGAAAATGGTATCCTTGATTCAGGCATTATTTCTCATAACGAAGCATCGATTGTTTGGACACTGGCAGCTCGGAAAACTGAACCGAACAGTTTCATATGTACAGTTAGTGGTTTTTGGTCCATATTAAACGGAAGAATGTGAAAGTGCATCATGAATTGACATAAAGACACAGTGGACTATGGAACCTGCAAAACAATGACTGGTTCTCACATTGGTGCAGATCTTCAACTCTACATCCTGGTTTATTAAAAACCAAAAACCAGAGAACAGGAAGTGGATGGATGGATGGATGGATGGATGGATGGATGGATGGATGGATGGATGGATGGATGGATGGATGGATGGATGGATGGATGGATGGATGGATGGATGGATGGATGGATGGATGGATGGATGGATGGATGGATGGATGGATGGATCGTTCGTCTTTCGATCGTTCGTCTCTCCATCGTTCGATGGAAAGACGAACGAATGGATGGCCAGATGTTTGGTTGGACAAACAGATGAATGGATGATGGATGAACAGTTGGATGGATGATGATTAGGACGTCAAGTTTTCCTCAGCTGAAGATGAGTCTCTTGTCCAATCAGCTGTTGGAAACAGTAAATCCTTCTTTACGCTGTTGAGACATTTTCCTTCCTCCCAGTTCATCGGGTCGCAGTTTGAAGGAAAAGCAGCCAAAACAGCCGCAGTCCTGACAATAATCCCAGAAACTGAACCCTTTTAATAAAAAATAACATTGCAAAACCAAATTCCACTGAAAATGTGCACAAAGAAATCATCTGGCGAATGGGTCAGAACTCAACAATCCAGGCCAGGACAGCCCCGCCCCGGCCCAGCTGGAAGAAATAATGGACTCACTCCTCTTCCCTCCCCATCTCTCTGCACTTCACATCTCACAACATAACATCTCTATCCCCGGACTTTTTCTAATTTACTCTACTTTAATTTCCTCTGATGGTTTAGTAATCATTAGCTGGCAGCACAGCAGCGAGGGTGTGGCGGCTGTGTTCTCCGTCTCCACAGTAAACAGCCAGTCAGCTTGTGAGCCACTCGCTCTGGCACGCAGAGGGGGCCCTTTTAAAAAATTAAAACCAAAAGAAAAACACATGGATGCCATTTGTGAAAACTGGTTGTAAAACAACACGTAAACACAGAAATGTAAAGTTCTGCAGGGAAATGACCTTTTGAGCCGAGTGTTTTCACCTCTGGCTCGTTTTAGCTGCCATTCGTCACCAGTAGCTGCGTTTCCATTACAAGTGTCCTCAAATTTTTGTCTAAAAAACACAATTTCACAATTGTGATATTTCCTGTAAATAAGAAACTTAATTGTAATCATGTGGAAAAGTTTGTTCACGACAAGATAAGTCTTTAAAAAAAAAATCATCTTTATTGTTTCCACCAATTATAACATCCTGTTGTTGATCACATGATTTGTGTGACACAAAAAAAGTGTTGCCATTGCAACTAACTTATTCAACTTATTCATTCACAAGATAAGTAGTTAAAAAACATGTTGCATCATTATCCTCCAAACACATCTTGTCTTCTTCGCTGTTTCCATCAGAAGTAACATCCTGTTGCTGATCACACGACTCTTGTGATGCGAAAAAAAATGTTTTGCAAAATGCATCAATATCGACATAGCTGAAAAATTACATAGTTTCATCATAGTGCAAAAACTTGATCAAAAAACAAGTTTTGCCGAAATTGCCTTGTTTCTATGAACTTCACTGTCAGTCTCGTTTTAGCTGCAATTCATCACCGCCAGGAGTGTGTCCATTACAAATGTGCCAATACTCTGCTAATGTCGGAAAAAACTAATTTTCAATTTCAGTGTTTCCTCTAAATAAGACACAATTAAAAATCACGTGTGAATAAGTTTGTTCAAGCAATAAGTCATTAAAAAACACATCACACCATCGTCCTCCAACCACTTCCTGTCGTCTTCTTTGTCGTTTTCACCAGTAGTAGCATGATCCCATAACTAACATACTAAAAACAGACTGAAAACACAGTTTTCTCTCTACGACAAGGCTAAAAATAAAAATAAGATAACAAAATAGAAACAATATTAAAACTATGCTGAATCAAATTTTGGACGCAGAAACAAAACTAGTTTTATACTGCTAATATTTCCCAAAATGCCTACACTCGTTCTTCCTTTTTATGTGTTCACACTTCCCGTTTCTCCTTTTTAGAAACATTTCATATGAAAGCTACAAGAAGAGGAGGACAAGGTGCTGTTCGCTGACTGACATGAGGACAGGTCAAGCGGTTTGTCCTCTGGAAGCAGCAGGATGTGAGAGGATAGAGCGGCTGACCGACACACACCAGTGGTGTATAGATTGCCTGTCAGGACTCTGCAGAGGGATTATTCAACCCTCCAATCCTCGCCATGCTCTCACTATCATGCATGATGTAACCGCTCCTTTCTGCTTGAAATCTAGGAGCAGAACAGAGAGGGGCGCTGAGGAAGAGAAGAAGATAGCGTGGGATGATAGGAAATAACAAGCCAATATATGTTTTATTAGTAGTGTCAAGGAGGGGATAAGTAGATCAGGGAAATAATACAGAGAAATCCCTGCAAACACAGCGCCACCCTCTGGTGATGTTCCCTCCAGCTCTGTCTGCAATGCAGCAAAGAGAGCTGCATCTTTTCCAACCTTATTTTGTCAAGCAGACTCAGCTGCATTTACTATCATCCCGTCACCGACGCGCCATCATTCCTCTGCGTTACCAAGGTTACAACTCCACGGATGAGTCTGCGCTCCTTGGTTTCGCTAAGACCGAGCACCTGAAAACGTGAAAAGATAAAAGCGGCGGCGGCGATGGCCGCAGTGTGTTTACTGCGGCGCCGCCGTGCACATATGTCGCCAGGATTAAGTGGCTCTGTGTGGGGGGGAGGGCTGTTGTTGTGAATCAGCATTCTGTTCACGCCTCTTTTCACTACAACCGCTCACCCACAATGCAGCGCTGCAGCAGAGATGATGCAGCAGCTACATTCAGCACTCTGGGTTTAAAACATGACCTATTTGTTACGCTTTGACTTTTCTAAAAAAAAAAAAAAAAAAAAGGAATGCATCACAACAACAAAGTTTGCTGGGCGATAAATTGTCAAAAAGTTATTGCGATAAATGTTAATATTGAGTTTTGAGATAATTTTCACATAATATAACGATAATGTCATAATGTAAGAACACGTTCTTCAAAAATAAAGTTTAAATTCTCATGAACACTAAACACTGGAACTGGAATACATTTACATATCTAAAATAAACAACCAGAAATGACAAATAAAATGAATGATAAAAAAAGCAACAAACTGAACATTTTTATCATATAATTTAAAAAAAAAAAAAAGAAAGAGAAAAACAATAAAATATGCAAATCGAAAATAGAGCCCATTGCTCATTGCGACAGGCCTACAATAAAGCAAGTACAAAGTAATGCATAATTGTGAAATCTAAAAAATTTGGTGTACATTTATGTAATTTTGTTCACAATATGTAAATAAAATCCAGGACAAAAAGTTTCAGATGTCAGGATGTTTCCACACCTGAGAGTCTGGTAGATTCGGTTTAATTCGGGATGAAACATTGCAACATTTGTTACATTTTCAGCTGGCGCAATTCGCTTTCACACTGCATTGTGCTAAATGAACCAAACTCTTCAAAAACCTGCTTACCCTCCTGCACTTTCAACACTCTATAATATTCGATTTTATCATTGGAAACTATTGGGATGTAGATTTATTTCAAAAAATATTTGAAATTTTCTGCTGAATTTGTCGCCTCTGCATGCCAAATGCTTGAGGTTGAAAGTGAAGCTAATAATCTGATTGCTTTCTCTAATTTGAGCATTTTAGGATTTAAATTTTAACTAAAACAGTGAAAGAAAAACTTGTTTATTTTCAGAATTCGGTAGACTAACCAGGGACCAAAGTTTCAACATTGGTTACATTTTCAGTTGGTGCATTTTGCTTTCACACTGCACTCCGATCTGTACTCACTGAAAAACTTCTTGCAAATGTATTCAACAATTTTAAGATTTTCCTAAGTAAAAAAATTAAAACCATGTATCCTGTTTCCCTCAAATCCCAGGGTCTGACATTTTGAACCTTAATATAATAATAATAATCAATCAGTTAGCGCACTTAACCTAGATTTTGTGTGCAAACATTAACCCGTCTCAGCGAGGGGCATCACTCTGGTTTAATGCTTCACTGCAGCAAAACAACTGATTCTACATTTATTGCACAAACCAGAATCCACCTCAGAAAGAATAATTTACTAACGCAACAAAATCTAATGTTCTCTTTTGGCTGGAAGTTTTTTCTGTCTCTTTAATTCTGTCTTTGTGAAGAGACAGCTTTTTCTGTCTCTTCACAAAACCTTCTTATCACTTTCATGATAAGAAGGTTTTGGTTAATGGGTAAGGCACTTTAAAGTCTGGTAGTTTCTTAATATGTGTGTCTGACGTTCTGCAACCAGGTGAGACACAAGGCACCAGAATTGCAAATAATTTTTTTCACCTAATTTTGAGATTAAACTCATAATATTACGAGCAAAAAGGAATAAGACAATAAACCGATCCCCTTATTTAAATAAGAAACATCCCAAAAAGCGTCGGTTTGATAGAACCGTTGTGTGTCGGGTGGACAGAACCATTTGGTGTCCATCATTTTCCCCTCCCTGCTGGGTGTGTTTCCTCTCCTGTGGCAGGTCCAACCCCCACATGCCAGATCTCAGAGGGAACGTCCCAAACAAAGGAACGGACCTGCACACGGCGCTCCGCCCAGACGTCACCTCAGCCGACCCCCAGGAGACGGAGGGCAGGTGGGCCAATCAGAGTCCCCGGGGCCCCCCTGCCCCAGTGCAAGCAGTCCCTCCAATAATTGGTTTTCTCATCTATGAATTATTAATCCGTGTCACTGTTTGAGGTTTGGGCCGTCTAACTCGCCCCCAGAGCCATCTCATGTGTGTCCTTCACAAGGAAAATAACAATAAGCGTTTAAATTAAATAACGCTTCCATCATTTTTCAGTTTAGCTTCTGACAGATTCTTTGTATTTTAGACAGGTTAGTTCGTATTCCAGTTAAAAGGGAACATCACCAATTTCAAATATATGCAAAATTATGCAAAGCCTCTCTGGTCCTCCTAGTTGCAGAATAAATTTTTTTTTAAACGTAAAAAAATAAAATAAAATTATATCAAGGCAGCCGATTCTCATGCAAATCAGGTAAACTCTAAATATTTACTTTACTTATCAATTATTCTGATGATTAATCAACTAATCAGATAAAAAAAAATAGGCATATTCTGTTGATTTTTGACCATTTTTAGTAGAAGTAGAGGATATTTTTAACCGGGTGAAGCTAAAACTTCCACTTAAGGAGTTTTTGGTCGAACGTATTTTCAGAAGTTTTTTTCTTCAGTGTAAAATGTTGATTTTTTTTACAGTTTACGCTTAATTGCTGCTCTGATGGTGTGATTTCTTTAGCAAATGGCCTTTTTAGACTCTGTATACTCTTGTTGACAATTAATAATTGCTAAATTATTTAACAATTATCTCAATAATCGATTAATCACTTCAGACCTTAACTAAAATCTGTATATATCAGAGCTTTGCAACACACTGGGTCTGGAAATTGATGGATTCATTTCAAAATAAACCCAATTTCATTTTTCTTTTAAGTTCAGGATAATCGCCTGATTCAAAATTATGGATATTCTTGTCAGGCGGGTTTATTATTAGAGTCTGCCAGTCATTGGTGGCAGAGCACTTGGATCCACAGCTTCTCTCTCTCAGTCTCACACCAGGTGTTGGCCTGTAAATATTTCATGAGGCCTCTGTGCCGTGCTGCTGGCGCACAGAGGCTGTTTTCAGCGGCTTTCTGGAAACAGAGCCCCGTCAGTTCAGCTTGCGACGCAAACAATTTTCAGCGCGGCTAAAATTAAATTAGGGGAAGGGACGGCGGCAAGACCTCTTTACTCCTCACATCGGACATTCCAGGGCGAAATTAAAAAGTGGAGAGACGGGAGGAAAAATTCATGAAACAATGAGCTGTCTGTGCGAGAGTGCAGGGGGAAAGCCAGAGGCATGTCAGAGATACGACACGCTTGTAAGGATGCCAATCCGACTTCTGTCCACACAGACACAAACCATCAGAAAAGATAACACGATCAAGAGCACTTTATGATAGACAGAAACCCATATCAGTGTCTCCACATGCTAACACACTTACATCATTCTGTGAACTCAACCACTTTGATTCGGACATCTCCTGCATCAATCAACTGTCATAAAACGTAGGATGGACAACTACTCTAGTGTTCAGCTGAGTTTTCTATTTGTGTTTGACATGCCAATTTTCTCTGCAAGAGCTAAAAGTCAAGCTGCAAAAATGAGTTTTTATTTTGATTTTTGTTCTCCAAATCCTGCATGTTCCATTGCAAAAATAATCCTTTAATATCTGCTTTTGAAGTCTTGCTTTCTCTCGCTTTCTCGCAGCCTAAATGAACTGCTACATCACAGAAAACAGTTTCTTTGTCATTTATATCCTTGCTATGAAACTACAGCTTGCAAACCACAAACTACATATCAAATCCCAGCTAATCAACCAACTAATATCACATTATTGATCTCAAAGCGAGCAGAAAGTCATATGTCAGGCTGGTCTCAACCAGCTCCTTTTTGAAGGACAATTATGTTTACAAGATTCAATATCCATGCTTCTATTGTAAGCAACAAATCAATCACATGATAAATTAAAACAAATTTAATAATTTCCATTTGTATGATTATTTTTTTTTTGCTGTTTTCTACCAAAAGCTGGATGACATAAGTCTTCAGTTTGGTGCTTTGGTCTCAACTAATCGTCTTTTTGAAGGTCGATTTTGTTTACCGAGATTTTATAATCCATTTTATTTGTCGTTTTGCTTATTTATCTTGAATATATAAAATATCTTCCAGTTCTGGTGTTCATTAGAAATTCATCTTTGAGAGGACGTACTGGTATTGCCATTATATTACAGTTTATAGCAATAACTTCTGGGACAATTTATCGTCCAGAAAGATTTCTGGCTGCATTAAAAGTTGCACAACATTTTAGATAACATTAATACACCTAAATATTAATTAGTTTATAACAGCAGTGATGGTGTAAAGTCAAAGTATTTTTAGTAAAAGGTCATCATGGGGTGAGAATCTCCGATTGGTTGGACGTTGACAGAGTTTAAGAGGGTTAGTCTTGCAGGTTGCCATTAGAAACTTGCTTCTACTGCTGTTCTTGACATATTAGCTCCTTGCAAATGAAGTAATTTACATTCCCTTCTCTGGTTTCCGTGTTTAGAAATGTTCACAATACTGGACTCTTTCCTCTGAGTTAACTTTTACCAGTTGTGGAGTTAAAAACCCACTGGTAATACTTTATGGAAGTTGTTCCGGACTAAATAAAATTCTAATGAAACCACCTGAAACTGCCTGAGGCACTCCCAGTGGACACACAGGGACACCCGGAGGTCAGCATGCCGAGCAATCCATGGTCTCCTGTTCCACACTTCTGAATGAAGGCTGGCTATTAATAGCCCAAATGTCAGGGATGCCTTTCCTGGAGAACTCCAGCCTCTCAAAAGAGGCCAGGACATTGTGAACTCATGTCGCTCCCATCAAATTCATTATTTTCCTGTCATACATCTACATATTTCTGAAAGTGACAGACTCAAACTGGTCACACTTTCTCTATATCTAGACCACTCCCAGCAGTCAGTTGTGAAGAGAGCATGTTCACCTGCAACAGAGATCAACCATGCAACTCAAACGTTTTTACCCAAAACATTATACTTTTTGTCAGTTTAATTGGAGTTTAAACTGGAACATAACTTAGAACAACAAGAAGTTTTTTGCTGCTCCTTTCCAAAACTTGACTTGTAGTTCTGGGTTTTTCTAGGTCTATGGTCCTCAGGGACCACTGTCCTGCATGTTTTTGATGAGTCTGGACTCCAGCACAGCTTATTCATATGATTGCATCACCTACTTTGCATTCTTTCAATTGCTGCAGAAGCCAGTTAATCACCTGTTTATTTAACCAAGGTGTACAGCAGCAGGGAAACACCTAAAACATGGCACCACTGTTCTAGATTATTAAACCCTGAAACTTGGGACTTTTCTATTTGGGTGTAACAATTCACAAAAATCATGTTGGTACATTTGAGTGTTTATACGCTCGGTTCGATTGGGGACCAAAGTTGCTACATATGTTACATTTTCAGCCGCTGTAGGTAGATTTCACACTGTATTGTGTAAAATTGAACCAAATTCTTTAAAAATCTGTTCCCCTCCTCGCCTGCTGGGGGCGCTGCACCAAGAACTACTGAAGGAAACCTCACAAAAACCCTCTGAAAAAGACAATAAGCACAACTTCCATTTTCAGAGAATGTAAACAAAAATGGAGTAGCATCAGATGACGAGCCATTTCTAAAGCTAGCGCTCTACTCTCATGTTTGATAGATACAAAACTGAGACAATTTAAAGAAAAAAAAAACACCCTAGACAGGCACATCTTTCTCTCTTTTTCATTCTTTTCATACAAACTGATAGTAGGGCTGCAACTGCTGATTATTTTAGTGATGGATTAATCAATTAATGATTTAATCTAACAAAAAATTGGACATTCTTCAGATTTTTCATCAAATACATTGAAAGATGCAAATAAACAAATACTTCCTTTTTTAAATAGGAAAATTAACATTTTATTTTCTAAAACGCAATAACACAGCATTTCATTAGCAAATCTGAACCGAGTGAAGCTAAAACTGCCACTTCAGTTAAAACGTATTTACAAACGTATTTATCTTCAATACAAAACTAAATTAGATGATTGTTTCAATAATTGTGATTAATCACAATGAATCTGATTAATCACAATTAATGATAAATTGTGATCAATTAGATTAATCGACACCTGAAAATATACTAACATTTAACTCCTCGTCCTTTTCAGATTGCTAAGGAAGCCTGTTTGTGCAACTCTGTGATTTTGTTGCTTTGTGCATCTTACAGATCTTCATCTTAGAGCCGCCTCTTCTTACAAAAGACTAGGAACGGCGACCTAGATCTACAAATTTAAGCAAAATCTAAAACGTTTCAACTGGAAATAGCAACAAACAAAGAAAGAGAAAAAACATCCAAAAAACAAACAAAAAAAATCCTAACAAACCTGACCTGATTGCTCCAGGCGCAGTACAGATCACAGATCAGGGTCCAGTTGTTTCTAATCATGCAGTCCAGAACTTTAAGATGTGACATTTGCTCTGAAAAACCACAAGCTGCTCAGACACCTGCCCCGTCAGCCGTCCGCGTTGGGCCCCGCTGCTCCCAGAGGCTCCCTGCAGGCAGCGATGCTCCTCCAAACGGGACAGGAGGGAATACAGCCGAACACACACCTCCGCTCCCATCTGTGAGCCCAACGGGTAACCCGTCAGCTGTGGCCGACGGCCCAGCCACGCTTCATTAGCCGTGTGTTAATGACTCCGGCTGCTCGAGCCTGAGATAATCCTCTGATTTCAAAAGATAAAGAAAAACAGCTTTGTGGAAAAAAGGGGGGATTAATCTGCAAAAACCTGCAAGAGAGGCCAGATTTAGGCAGCAGGATCCAAACTGCAGAACGGCGAAGACGAAGAATGAGCGAAAACAGAGCAAGTTGCACTTTTTTCTGTCCTATCCATGCTGATGAGGCTCCCTCTCTCTGCTCAGCTCGTCGTGCCGCCCTGTGCTCGTCTCCGCAGCGGCACAATGAGATTCAGATCCATCCAGAAAACCATCAATTAGGCCGCAATGCAGGACTCCTAAAAGCTCCTCTCATGGTCCCAAACACAACTCAAACGGCAGAGTTTGTCTAATCAAACTTGTCCCAAGCAAAGAGGACTGTGCTGCCTCCAACTTTGAATCTGACTGCTGTTGCTGCACTTTCATCGGCAGTGCAGGATGCTTTTTTCTTTTTTTTTTTTGCATTGGTCTGCAAAAAAATACAGCAGGAGTCGAGGCTGCTGCTGCAGCCCCCGCTGCCGCAGAGCAGAGACTCCTGTAAAACTTACAAAAACAAGCAAGATGAATCCACGTTTTTACCAGAGTAACTCAATCCAATTCAAAAATACTTTAAGGGAAATTGAATGTTGTCGTAACTCATATCATCCGACTGATCTCCAGTAGCAGTCAATCTTCCAACAAACCTATAAAGGCCTCTGATTGAAGACTGTTGCTGTATGAATGCCAAAACATGCAGCTCAATTTCTGGACAGAAATAATCCAAAAATGTGCCCTGGATGACAATATCAGTTGTTGGAAAGCTCGGCTAATCCACCTCATTTGCTTTTGCCGCTCCTATTTAAATCTCTATATGATTCTTGCTCATTAGGTTCAACGTAATTAGCTGAAATATGAGACCTTTAAAAGACTTATAACTGGATATTTCAATGGTTCAAACACCAAACATACTTTAATTTGTACAGTGGAAACAGTTCCAGCACTATAAAAGAAGCTATCATTCACAGTCTTCCATATTGTCACTCTTTGGGTTCGGCCAATTGGACCAAGAAAAATAAATGGTCCTCCTTCATTGGTAGCTTTGCAAATGCTAGGCAATAGTGTCTCAACCAGCACTGAACCGAAATACTCTAAGATGAATTTCATTTGAAATATTTCAGATAAACTCTGGGAACAGGCACATTTTCTGTTAATTATTTGGAGTCACCGTTCTCAGAAACATATGTGAAGATGTGAACCAAGTAAACTGGAAACCAAATCAGTACCATGTAAATTTGGGGTTAAAGAACCCTATATTTGAGCTTAAACTAAAAATTTGTAATAACCATTGTATGTTTACTGGCTTTGTTTTTCTATAATCTCAGGAAATACCTTTGGGTCTAGGCTTTTATAATGCCAAAGAGGAAATCCAATCAACACTGAGACCAACAAACCATTAGCAACTTTAATGAATCAAACTTTCACCTTGAATTACTACCATGTTGTAACATTTCTCTGCTTCAGGGACTCTGTGAGCTGTAATCTGTGCTTTGGAGCGCTGCGCTCTGACTATGTGAGCAACACAAGATCCATAAATCAGAATTGATTGGATTATATTTACTTCACTGTGGGGGAAGGGGACACGTTTCACTTTCTGCTGGACAATTCCTGGTTGATGATGAAACAATGGAGGGATGCTTCCTGATGCATTATGTCACAGTAGTTTCCTAAATGGATGTCAAAGATCAATGAAGACCTCGTAATGCATTCATTTTCATTTAATATTGCACTAAATGAATTGATTAGACATAAAGAAACAAATAAAAGTACCGTTTTAACTAATACAACCCTTAAGATGTAGCAAAAGGTCAATGCTTTGAGGGTTTTCCTTTGCATGCTAAAATGCCAGATACTGCATAAAATGGACAGTAAGAGTATCTTCTACCCTGAGCGCTGTGAGGAAATCTGGGAATATGACTCCATTTAATAATATCTACCAAATGTAGGCGTGTCAGAAACATTTTTTGTTGGATTGGAGACACTAACTTGCTAACTTTCTAAAGAAACAACTGGCTAAACGGCATATCAGAACTAAAATTAATGGAAACTGAAGTTTTCAGAAAACAACATACAGTTAAATTAAGTTATACTAGAGGTCAGAGCCTTTTACTTTGGTAAACGGGAATCGAACCCGCGACCACCACCACGAGGATTATGGCCTCCATATATGGGTCGCGCCCCGCCCCTGCACCACCACAACACCCAGTAATTACAGTTTTTAAAAGAAAAACTGACTACAATTGGTATATGTCAGATTCTACAACAAATTATTCATCAGTTAGTAAATTAGTTGATTATTTGAATAATCAATTTATTAAAATTTTGTCACGTTTCATTACGATTAATGTGATTAATCTTTTCAGCCTTAATCTGCGAACAAAGTCAAATGGAACAGCATTTCCAAAGCAATGAAACAGCAATCCCTGAAATTTAGCTACAAAGGGGCATATTGACCCAGACTCAATAAAACACCAAACTGACGAAACCTGCTTCTTTGAGGAAGGGGAATGACCCGATCTACTGCAGCTGGATCTGTTCTGTGACTTCGCCACCATCCTTTAATGAAAATCCTCCTCAGTCTGACCACAATTGCTCCTTTCCACAGAAGATACTTTCAGGAAATGCGATTTCCTGCCAAGCGAGAAACCCAGACTCCCACAACTGAGGGCCAAGATACGTTCCCGATAACACCGTGTTACGTAACTCTGCCTGAAAACCCCAGACTGATATTTCACACGAAGCTGCACTTGTTGTAAAGGAGATCATTTGTGCTGAATGACCTTTCAGGTGTCTATCCTCTTACTATCTCCCTGCTACTACACAGAGAATTGCATAATCTGTGGCTTATGAAGCCTGCAGGGAGTGGAGTGAGTTAGGAGGGAGGGGGACTGTGAATACTGCCCAAGAGAAACGTGCAATGCAAACAAAGTCAATGATGAGCAGCGAAAACCTTAAAGTCATAAATGGACCCAGATGATTGGCATGTTTTGACAGATCATCACATTTAGACCTGAATTCCTGCCTGCATCCTTCTCTTGAACACAGACAGAACGACGGAGGCATCCAGGCAGCAGAAGCTGTGACATCGAGTCAAATGGCAACAAAGGGATACGTGTTGACAGAAAGGGGGGCATTTTTCCGGTTGTTGCATTCTCTGTACAAATCACAAACCTGACAATCACTCTTCTATGCTTCTGACTGCAGAATTCAGCGACAGAAACGTCAATGAATTTTATTCTGATTTAACAACCCAGAACAGACAAAAGTACTGCATGACTTTAAAAAGGAAAGAACAGTTTCCATTCCAGGAAATAATAAGATTAGCTACCATAACTACGCAGATGATACACTGCTCTACATCAAGACGTGATTCTGAACCCAACCAAGAAACAAAACTGAAGTTATTATATTTGTACTTAAAAACTTACTTCAGTTATTAGAGCTGGAAACTGTAGATCAGGCCTGAAATCTGACCTGAACATTTAGAGTCACATAAAGACCTGAAGAACATTTCCAAGATTAAAGGACTAATGTCTCAGCAAGATCTAGAGAAAATCATCCATGCATTTATCTTTAGTTGCATTGATTATTGCACCAGTGTCTTTACAGGTCTGCCTAGAAAAAAAAACTGCAGCTGATCCAGAACACTGTTGCTGGTGTTCTGACTTAAACCAGGAAGGTAGAGCACATCGTCCCAGTTCTAAAGGCCCCCATCTGGCTCCCTATAGCTCAGAAATACTGTTGTTTACAAATCACTGAGTGGTTTAGCACCACAGAAAGACCTGCCTTTGTTGCATCAACCTTCCAGACCCATCTTCTGGTCTGTCTTCAAGTCTTCTGGTTCTGGTGTAGAAGAACCAGAACCAAACATGGAGAAGCAGCATTCGGCTTCTATGCACCAAAAATCACGAACAAACTTCCAGAAAACTGTAAAACAGTTGAAACACTGAATTCCTTCAAAAGTAAACTAAAAAGTTGCTTTCGATTATTAATAAATGGAACATTGACCAACATATGATGGTTTCTCAGTTGGTAACTGTATATTTTATTTTGAGTTTTAATGATGTAAAGCCTGCGATGGACTGGAGCCCGTCCAGGATTTACCCCGCCTTTCGCCTATTGACAGATAAAGATAGGCACCAGCGCTCCTCCTAACACCAATGGGACAAGGCTGTAGGGAAAGCATTTGGAACTGCCTTGTTGCGGAAATGTTCTATACAAGTAGCCATTGAATCCTGCATGCACCCAGATGATTCAGTTCGACGTTTACAGCTATGGCAGCTCTGGTCTAAATCTGGTGACTCTTACAAGGCGCTCCATTTTAATCCAACACAACAGCCACTCTGTGTTCGCATGCTAAGACTACACCCAAGTCACGTCCTGTTCAGTGTCTGGTTTGGTTAACATAAGAGAGCCCTGATGTGCTGACCAAATGCAAATTTGTTTCTCAGATTCATGCAAATGAAAATCCTTCTCTTCTCTGACTGATGAGCTGCCACAGCTCTGAACGGTAATAAATGAGCTAATAATCCTCCTTTTGCCAGAAAAACTCCTGCAGTGACTAAAAGGAACAGTGAAAGTATTAAAAATAAACACACACACACGTCTCAGGTTGACACGTAGAAGTGGAAAAAGCTCCAATGGAAAAAAGAAAACATGGGACAAGCTAACCACAGTCCCAGTCTCTGTCTCCTAAGGTGATGACCAACGTTCACATTTCCGCTTCGTGTTGCACCATTCAGGGGGAAAAGAGAGAGCAATGCCAGAGTGCCGACTCCATTTTTCCCTTAACATTCATCTTTCTAAGGGCTAAATATAGGCGCACTGAAGACACACGGGAATAGAGGACGGGTGAAAGGCAAGCATGTGGATCGAGAGGAAAAGGAAAGAAGAGCAGGGTACAACACGGCCGAGAACATGGCTCTGAGGGCCGCCATTGGCCTCATCCCCAACGACAGGAATGACTGAGGGATGCAGTCAAAACGACTCAGTGATTTATTACACATATTTTACCATCCATAGCAGCATTTTACTGCAGCGATGGATGGATGGATGGATGGATGGATGGATGGATGGATGGATGGATGGATGGATGGATGGATGGATGGATGGATGGATGGATGGATGGATGGATGGATGGATGGATGGATGGATGGATGGGAATGAGCTGAATCAGACACTTCGTTTCTTCCAGTATAAAATGGTAAAAATGCAGACAGAGTGAAAATGTAAATGAGATCATAACAAATTAGCTGCTCTTATTATGAAATATTTATCAGTCGGGTCCTTTCCCCTGAGACAGAACCAGCTGAGAGTGTCAGCTGGTTGGACCAACCCGGTTGGTTTAACCATGAGAGCGAGGACAGGATTGTGAGCGACACACGGGGTGTTTTCCTCTTAATGATCAGAGCAGCTGGGCCTAAATTACCCCCCTGCTGCTGCCATGCTTCGGCTCTGACAGGCGGGATGTGTCTGAGTCTGCTACAGGGGCTGTTGTGGAGGAGAGACCCCCTGATTATCAAGTCAAGACGATGCAGATGAGGGCCCTCAGCTCTCATCATAGCCTGGAGGGACGGTGGTTAGAGCTGTAAATCTCGGGTTTGTCTTCCTCATTCTGGGCACTCAGCCATAAAATATTCACTAAGTTGGTTCTTGTCATCTGTATGTTCCAGAAACCATAAAACACAGGCATGATACCAATAGGAAAAAACATCTCTTTGGCATTGCTTTGCTATACTTTTAACACTGTATCATACATAATTAGATTTTTTTACACATGTTGAAAAATTCTGCTGTATGACTCACATCGGCATGCTTAAAGCTTGAAGTGAAGCTATGTTTTGATTGATTCATCTATTTTGAGCACCTTGAGAAAATGTAGTTCATTCCTCATAAACTTGGTTCCTCATGGAGAACCAACATTTAGCTTTATATGTTACGTTTACTTTTAGAGAAACTCCTGTTAGTTTATGAATTATGGAGTACTTAGCAACCCAGAACAAGAATCAAACATGGAGAACCAACATTTTGCTTTATATTCCCGATCAACTGGAATATTTTAAAATGTAGTTTTTCTTTTGCTGTGCTTGTTTGTCTTTCTTTTGGTTTTGTTGTTTTGTTTATATTTCCTTCTAATTCATGTAAAGCACATTAAACTAACCACTAACGGCTGAAAATGTCCGAAATAAATAAAATTACATTACAATTACCCATATTCTATAAAGTACCACAATGATTTAGAGAAGTATGCGTTTAGTTATTAGTATTTGCTCTTTTAGTCTGTGTTGAAAGAGTTCACTATTCACTTCAAACTGCATAATTAAAATACAGAACAAAATATTTTGATAATTTTTTAGCCCAGCTCTATTTTAGAGGTAGTCCTTCAGTTACTAAATGTTTATACTTTAAGATTAAGTATAATAGGGTATAGAAAAGATTATTACATGATTACATTTATTATTACATTTTCAAAGCAACACAATTACCTGTTTTAAATAAAACCAGTAAGATCCTACTCTGAGTTTTAGTTTTAAATTCATTGTGTAAATGTTTTCAAAATCATAGGAATACTTTATAGACAAAAGTAAGAACTTGTCTGTCAAAAAACCATCTTGGATCAGCTGGTAGAGAGTCCTTTGTGGACAAGGGAAATCGAGTATTGAAGCTGACTGATGTGCTTCGGATGTTTCTGCCTAACAGCTGGGAGTTTGAGAGGATGTGGTGGTTTTAGTTTTCCGCAGAGGCAGAGCAGAGTGTTGCTGTGGGAAGTATTTATTAGATTGCAGAGATGGATGCAACGGGAAAGATTTCATACTAGCTAATAGCTACAAAACCACGCCTTGGTTAATGAGATTTCTCCAAAACGGCGCCACTAATACACTTTCAACAACGTTCTGGTCACTTCCATCAGACAATCACACATCACAACCACAACCAACCTCACGAAAATCACTGAGTTACTGGATTTTGTTTCATCTATTTGCAGTTTGTAACTTTTTGTCTATCAGGATGCTGACAGATTTAAGTCATCCATCCTCAGCTAGTTCTAACACAGTAAGAGGATTACAGGCACACACTGTTGCCATTTTCTGATGATGGATTAATCCAAAACATGCCGCCGCTGCAGAGCTGGCTCGTAGTGATGATTATAATGATGTAACCGCTGGAGGAAGGAAAAAAAAACGGATGAGTTTGACAATGTGCCACTTTTTCCGAGTTTGGCACGCAGACCAACAAAGAGCCCAGTAACATCAGCAGCCCTACAAGTATAAAACTCTCATTGTGCACTTAACCAGTTGTCAGAGGAAAGAGAGGGACAAAATGAACCCAATCACCCCCAAACACTGGCAGATGTGCTACAACGCTTAGCTCACTCTCCCGGCGCTCGCTCCGACACTTCTCAGGCATGTCACAAGTTTTCTGCAAGAAAATACCTGCGGAAAGCAGCCCTCCTCATCGAGTCGACTTCCTAACACAGTTCAGGTTACAAATCAGAACAAGCGACCCCTCAAGCAAGTGTTTTTCTGTTACATTGTGTCTGAAATAGTCCACTTAGTGTCAAAGATTTACAGTGTGATGCATTCAAAAAACAACAACAAACAGCGGAGGAGCGTTGAAACCCCAGCTACCTACCTGACAGGCGGGAGCTACAGCTGAGTGTTTCCGCTCTTCAGTGTCCTTTGGGGAATCACTCCAACGCGCTGCCATCATTTATTCCAAACCACAGAGTTGGGAGAGGTCCTTCAGAGCCCACATTGACGTGAGGAGGATGAAGCCCCAAGAAAACAACAGAAAGTAGAAAAAGAAGGGGGAGGGAATAAAAAGATCCTAATCCACACCGTCCACTTTCTTCATGTCGATCGGTGGCCACAAATCTGCAGATGAACAACAGGCAGAAATTAGTCAAAGTTTACCTCAAACTGGATGTCAGTTTGTGCTAACTGCAGGTTGTTTCGTAAAGCATTTCTAAAATATTCAAAAGAAAACGTAGCTGAAACGCCTAACCGCAATGTTTATATACCATTATCTAGCATTATCAATCATTACTTAGAGCTGATTGGCTGAACCTTCAGATATAAAGACCATAGATGTTAGCTTCTAGCTTCGTGCATTTAAAAGCTGCAGTTTGTTACTTTTTTTTTTATGTTTATTTCATGTCACCATGTTAAAAATGTCACCATGTTGCAGCAATTTAGTATGAGACATAAAATCTGTGAAAAGATTGATGTCCTCCAACTCCTATCTGAACTACTATTACCATCTGTGGAAATGCACCAAGCCTGGTCAAAAACAACCAATCAGGGCCAGGAGGCGGGTCTAAGTGCTGTCAGTCAACTATGTGTACGTGCAGCTCAATGTACTAATGGTGGAAAAATAACTTACTGTTGGCCATGCTAGCTAGACTGAACAGGCAGAAGCTGAAGTGGGGGAACAGTGTGTACTGGGAGACGGCAGAGGAGCTCAATCTTTTCACAGATTACCCGTCTCATATTATACTGTTATTATACTGTATGTAAATAAAAATAATTCATTTTTATGAAGTTACATACTGCAGCTTTAAGAGGTATTTCATATATTTTGATCAGCCGATTCATACATGAGAAACCAATCCTATCCACCTCTACAAGGGTCTCAAAATAAACTGCTGTTGTTTTATTTTGTCATGAGAGAGGATTGACTCTGATTGATGAATCTATCCACCAGGTCACATCTGCATGTCCACTTCTAACCCAAAAGTTGCCAACTTTGTTACTATATTTGGAGACTTTTCAGGCAAAAGCAAAAAGATCTGTATCGACACAATATTGGCCCAAAGTGTTGGTGCTTTCAGAGGCGGACCCCAGACCACCAGGGGGCCCTCAAGAGCACCAAGCTAGCATGATAAAAAATATATATACATTTAAAATAGCACTGAATAAAATGTTATTAAATACAGACAAACAATTTTTAAATTATAGTTGTTAATCAAATAGTAGGTTGATTTCTTGCTCCCACTGCTGGGGAAACATAAGATGTCAAACTTATTAACTTGTTTACTAGAAACAAGTAGACCTTGGTTTCAAATCAATTAAATGATGTGGCACACTTAAATACCACACTGCATTTCAAAATCTAATTCTAATAGTTTTCTAATTCTGTACGGTTAAAATTCAACATAATTACACTGCTATGTTGTAAGCTAATTAGAAATTATGCTAATGACAATCGGCATGTTAGTTTCAAAATTATAAATAATCTGGTGTTCACATGTCGGTGTGGGGGGCTCCAATGAAAATCTGCTCAGGGCCCCAAAAAGTCTTGGGCCAGCCCTGGTTGCATCCCCAAAATATTATATTTTTATTAGCATTTAATACAACTGAATAGTCTACACAGAAAACTGAATTTGTGGGGTTTTCTTTAACTACCTTTAAAAGCAATTTCTGTTTTACTTTCCTGTTAAGGTGACGATAGAGAGGCAGGTGCACAGGATGTTTTCATTTATTTAATTTGTGAATAACTTCAAAATAAAAATGGCTGTCAGGTGAAATGTTTTTGAAAACATGGGGAGCAGGGATGTAAATGATGATTCTCTATGGGAGGAAAGTGAACAAACAAGGACAGCAGGACAACAGCCATTATAATTCAAACCACAACCAAACAAAACCTAGCTTCCTGAAATAGCAACCATGCAGCTGTTAGGATCCTGAGTATTAATAATAATATTATTAGTTTTATTTTAACCGATGCTTCAATCAATCTACATCTCAGCTGCGTAAAATACAAGGACAGATTGTTGTTGTTGTTGTTGTTGTAACTGGGAACAAAACCTACCTGTTACAAATCATGAATAACAGAGTGAGAAAAACACGACATCCATGGTTGTATGAGAGTAAAGCTGTTCCCAGATCCCTCCGTCAATCCACGGAGGGGTTAAAAGGGCTGTCAGGAGATTACAAAGCGGGATATTCAGTCTCTCTTCAGCGGCTCACTGACTGACCGCCGCCGCCGCTACCTGTTAGGAAAAACGGGCTGGAAAACACTCGGTAAACGCCCCTCACTGAGCATTTCTCCGCGAAAGGGACGCCGAGAATTTCTAACCAGTGGTCCTCATTCATGTCCGTCCATTTGCGAAATCCAATTCGAGGCAAAAAAAATCCCCCCTCCCGAAGAAAAACCGAGACAAAAAGTGCTCCTCCGTCCTCCCGTTTGGCGGCGCGACAATCTGAACTACCAACTGACGAATCTCCCGACCCGGCTGAAGCTCCGCCCCCTTCTACTTGCCTCCTGGCAGCACACTGTCCAATCACAGCGCGGGTTTAAATTTGGAATTGAGAAGCGGACCAATGGGAGAAGTCCTTACATAACGGATTCAGTAAAGAGTGGAAGCTGGTTTATTCTGGTCACCAGCTGAAAAGCACTGCTTTACATTGTTTACGTTGGTGCTGCGGCCAAAACATGGGGTTTTAGCATTCATTTGACTATTTATGCATTATCAAACAAATATGCTATTGATTTAAGCAGAATTTAAAAAGTACATTTTAAATATGCATTATTGTTTCTGTGTCCATGGATTTCTGCATTAAAAACAGAAAAGTCCCAACTGAATTTATGAAATTATAATGGCTATGCAGTGTTTTGGGAAAGTAAATGTACCTTTTGTTCATTTTCATACTTCTGCATCCACCATTCATTTGGAATACAGCAATATGCAGTGTTTTGTTCCAAATATACCATTTTATTTGACACACCAACACAAAGCAACGTTTTCTGACCTGAGATAGATGGATTGTGCTAAATACACAGCAGTTCTGGAGGAAAACCTGTTATATGCTGAAAAATAATCAAGACAGAACTGAAATTTCACCTTGAAGGATGATTGAACCTTTATTAAAGTAGCTTAGATGAAGACATTATGGTATTTTTAAAGAACAAAAATTACAATAATTGATATGAGTAACAAAAGTTAACAAAATAAAGCAGAAGACAATTGAGTAAACAGAGTAGAGTATCCAGAAATTGTACTGATGTTACAGTAGAATACTGTATTTAAAAATAGTCCCAAAAGTTACTCAAGTAAATTGTAATTGTAAATAGTACCATCCAACTCTGCTTCTGAGTATGAATACTTTGTAAAGAATACATCTGCCAAGATCCGTGTGACATATTTGCTCCAATTAACCCCTCGTTGCCACACATTAGCCGCTGCCGTTTTCCACCTTTAAAGCACATAAATCACTACATCATCATAAAAACAACCGTCAGGCTCACACACAGATGCTGAGCTTTCCAACTTCCCAACATTCAGCCAGTGAAGCATATCTACCTCTCCATTACAAACTGTATTATAGCGCATATGGACTCCACCAGGGCATGAAGAAATCCCAGGACAATCCACGCAAAGACAAAGCCCTGCAGAATTCAGTTTTCTGGCTTCTCCTGCAGCACAATAGAAGGTAGGACAATGGGACGAAGCTCTCCCGGTTTCAGAGAGGACCTATTGTCTAGAGAGCTTGTGCGCTCTCATCCAGACAATGGAGAAGTTCATCTGATGGATGTGGGTCTCTGCCCTGAGTGATGGTAAACATGAGGTGCAGATTCATTTCATGCAACCTGCTCGTTAAGCTCTGGAGAAGCAGAACTTGTGCTTATTGTTTCCCAGCATCCTTGTGGATTACATGTGTGCATAAAAAATTCTTCCAGAAACCATAAAAGCTTTTACTGGTTTACAGCCATGCAGCCGCCTCCTCCTATTCCCAATTTGGGAGGAAGATTCCCAACTTTTCTGTAGCTTTTGCTCCAAATATACAATAAGAAGGAGGCAGAGGTGGGCAGAGTACCAGAAAGTTTACTGAAGTAGTGATACTTCAACATATTTTTACTCAAACTACATGTACAAAGTACAGTAAGAGTAAAACGTATTCGGTAAAAAATATACTCTTGTACTGAGTAACTGATCAAAATATCAATTATTTAATCTTTAAGAATTACATCAGATGGAGCAAATTAAGCAATTATGTGGAAGTGTTGGTAATTTAAAGAAATAAATGAAGCATTATTCATATAAATAACATAATTATAAACAGAAATCAGGCAAAAGATAAAAAATCTTCTACATTAAATTTATTTATTTTAATGTAAAACTTATGAAACTTTAACAAAAGCTGCAACTGCAGTATTTGGTTAAAACAAACGTATTCAGAGAAGTTACTCTTAGTGGGTTGAGTATCCAGAAATTTTACTTAAGAGTAGTGATACTTCATTTAAAAAATACTCAACAAGTTACTCAGATGAGTAAATCTAAGTAATTTCTCCCCAACTAAGGTTACCAGCTCTTCCAATATTTGGCTGGATTAGGACATTACATGAAGATGAACACAAGTCCAAAGCCAGACTGGGCTTGGATTAGGACATTACTCTGCATGTTATGTCTTTATTTCTTCTTTTGTTTTATTTTTTTGTGGAAGAAGACCTCTCAGCCGCTCATCTACAGCCACTCTGAGGATTTTTCCTAGTTTGAGGGTTTAAGAGGATGAGGATCGCTGCGGACTCCTGGTTGTGTAAGTGGATCTGGCACCGAGTTGGATGACTGGATGAAACGCTGCCTCAAACCCAAGTGACGCTGCAGAGGATGTTCTTTCTATTTGTAAACCACGGTACGCCGTAGAAGTAAAAATATGGTTTGACTTCAGAAGGTCAAATTCTCTGAAAACATTTGACTGCCCTGATTGGAAAGATCAATATTCTAATGTGATATGATACATAATAATCTAATTGATAAGAGTTACAACAACTAAAAAAATAATATATAATAGTCATAGATACTTTTTGAGATAGTTTTGTCCAGTGTTGTGATTTTTAAAACACAAAACAATACTTTTGATAAATCCTTTTAAATGGATCCTTTAGATTTCAGTATTTAACCAAAAGCTCAGTCTGAGATGTTTTTAATGCTTACCAGACCTGAGATGTTCTATTTCTAGTAAAGTTGAGTGTTTCTTAAATGTTATAATCCAACCAAACCAGCAGATAAACAGATTAGGTCTACAGATTAAATATTCTCCATGTGTTGTTCTGTTGAGGTGAAATGAAATCCCAGCTCTTCATCTGTAACCACCGGCTTCATATGTCAAAAGCTGGGATGTGTGGCCATTCAACTGGACAATCCCGGTTTTGTTCCCTTTGTGTTGGTCGCAGTTTACCTGTAGTACACTTTTCCGGCCCCGGCCCCAGCCTCTGTTCCCCCGGCGAAGCTCCACAAAGCTGCAGCATGAGAAACCTGCCAGGCTTTTTGTCTGCTCCCGCTTTCACCAAACCCTGGCTCAAGGCGACAGACAATGGCCGCTGAGTTCCCAAGGCAATGCAGGGGGCATTAGTGCTGGGATAAGTTAACAACTACCAACAAGTGCTGATGTTTTATGATAAGGGTACATGGGGTTTCAGTCAGTGGTACAATGTGGGTCTTTGTTGCCCAGACAGCAAGAAACAGAAAGCAGCATCATTTCCTACTGGTTTTTAATCATCTTGTTCCTCTGCACCTTAGAGTGAACTGAGTAAAAGACCAAACCTCACTGACATTCATGATCTTCTAATGTCCCTTAATAACCAATTTCCCCTTGGGAATCATTAAAGTATAATTCTCACATGATGTCACACTTCCGAGAACATTGTAGCTGGCAGCCATCTTGGTAGGTACAGAAACTAACTGCTCCGCCCTGCAGAGGAAACACACTCGAAAGGCAGGACTTAAACAATTCACCTCAAATTGAAACAAACTGACATTTCCCCACATTCCTGCTGTCCAGGAATTACGGCCAGCCCCTCTGCCTGAAAAAATGTTTAAACAAATGTAGCTGAATGAAAATCTGAAACAAAAAGTACATATAATATTATTTATTAGGGATGGAGCCCCTGGTTTAAAACCTTTTTAAAATTTGCCAAAATTGGTCTAAAGAAATTTTTCTGTTTATGGTCCCCCAAGAATGAGACGGGATTTTACGCCCTTGGATGCAAGACGCACGTTATGCGGTTCTGTTTTGAAGAATAAACTGAACACAAACTAAGGCAACAGTTTAGAGATGAGAAATAAAGTAGTATGAAAGGTTTAAGTTTTGACATTTTAGTATTTACACCCTTTTCTCCAATGACCCAAAAAAACAAGCAAAACAACTTGTTTTTCTCCGTCTCTGTCTTATGTCAAACTAATTAGAACCCTGCAGAAACAAGTTGACACAAAAATGATGGCTTTAATTTGTTTGCAGTTAAATCTGTCAGTTATTCATCCCAAGGTCCAGGAAAAGGCAGCTAAAAGTTGAAACTGGCTTGAATAAAGTGGCGTAAAGATGGCAGTTTGAGAACAACGCCCGCTGTGTTTTCCATGAGTCAGAGTGGGAATCATCCAACGGTGAGGATGCCAAGGTCCATAAGCTCCCTCCATCTGTCACCTACGTCCTCTTATAGTGAACAGCTTTTCTTTCTTCATCTTTTCGGTCCCTGCGTTCATCTCGACAAAGAATTAGCGATCCAAATTTAGCATAATTTTGTATTCTAGGTGGGTAGAGAATCCAAAAATTATACTCAAATAAGAGTAACACGACTACAACATAGTTTTAGTCTGGTAAAAGTAAAAAATATCCATCCAAGAATTATTTTAAGAGGTAGAAAGTCTGTTTAAATAGTAATTAACTATATTAAATAGTAATTAATATAGTTAATTATTATAGTTAATTACTATATTAAATAGTAATAGTAATTAAATAGTAATATTAAGTTTTACATTAATATGTAAAACTTACATCATAAGACAGACCCAAATATAAGGATAAATGAAAATTTTAAGGACAAAGAATGACAATAATTTATGTAAGTTATGAAGGATAATTCTGTTTACAAAGACTTTATGATCCGTTTTATTTGTTACTTTTGTTCATTCATTTGAATATTTAAAATATCTTCCAGTTACAGAGTGAAATATGCATTGATCTTTCAGAATGTGTTCTTTCATTATTATGACATTAAAATTTAAATGATCGTCAAACAATATTATCGTTTATCGCAAGAATTTCAGGGACAATTTATTGTCAAGCCATTTTTTTTTATTGTGACAGGCCTCGTGACAAAAAGCAAAAAGGAAGTCAATATATATCACCATATTACAAATACAATTTATCTGAAGCACATGGAAATATGTAAATAATAATAATAATTAAAGTTCAACACAGCCACAGTGCTGAAAACAGCTAATATATTTATTAATGCCTTTAGTTCTCTAAATCTTGTACTTCATCTTTCCCGTTTTGCTGATGACGCAGATGTGCTGAAAAGAAAAAGAGGGAAAAGTTTAGTGTCCCAAATAATGTAAAATTAGCTCTTTGTACGTGACGTCACGCTCTCCAGAACTCCGCCATGACGGAGGTCAAAACAACCAATGCGCTCCTTTAAAGCCTGTAACACAATACCCCTTATATTCAATTGATTTCACTTTAAAAGTTACCATGTGCGCGGTCGGCTGCACAAACAGACAAGGATGCAAACCAAACTTGTCATTTTATGGAACAACTTTTAATGAAAAAAGAAACGGCAGTGATGTCAGCGCTCGGTGTCACCGCGGATTAGCAACGAAAACTTCTTACAAGATAAGAAAATTAATGTTCTTATATTTTATAAGTAAGCATGATTAGAAAGATATTAAATATAACATTATGGAGAAGTTGCGCGTTTAACCGTTAGTAACCATGGGAACAATGCCACGTCGTCATGTAGCCTAGCATGTATAGAAAAAGCTGGTTAGCATCTCGTCTTTTGTACGTTTTTAAGGCTGCTCCGGTTTAAGGGGAAACGGTGATTATGACATAGTGACATAAATCACGTGTTGTGAATTCAGGTAAAGTCAATAATTTAATCAATACATCAGGAGGGAGGAGGTACGGGTCGGTTTCTAAGCTAGCTGTTTCCAACTTTAGTAAACACCGCCGACTACTAGCTCCAACCAGGTAAAAAATTAACTTGGTTTATTCCTTGGCCAAGTTAGGAAAGAAAAGGAAACATTTCTCCAGTGATTTTATCAATTAAGAAAGCAAAGGGTTAAGCCAAATATTGATTAAATATAGGTATGTTACATTCACAGACAAATTAGCTCGACTCCAACAACATGAATAAACTGGAAAAAACTACTTTGGAAAACAATTTCAGTCGCTCTGTTTAATCCTCCAGTCCCTCACTTCCGACCTCCATCATGGAGCCTCCAATGAAAAGTGACGTAGTTGCAAAGGGTTAATAGAAAGCAACTTTCCATTTTGCATAAAAGCAAGAACACTCCATCTACAGGAATAAATTGTGTGAAACCTGGAGTTATTTGAAAGCAGGCAGTGTGATCTAAAGACATCCATTAATCAAACTCTGAGTCTGTGGGGGAGCGCTTGATTCATTCTTCTTCGGTGGGATGAGGACAGATAGGAGGGTAAACCTGAACTCTGTCTGATAATGAGATTCCAAACCTCCACATTCCACAGGTCGGTTTTTCAAACTTTCACAATGAGATTAAACGCCCCCTGAAACATGCATAGGAGCTACATACAGCGCAAACATGCAGCAACATACAGCGCAAACATGCAGCACAAACATGCAGCGCAAACATGCAGCACATAAAGTTCTGGGAGTGAAACTAGATTTTCACACTGGCGAACAGGTTGGGCTAGAGGTGAATATCAGTTCCCATGTCTGCAAATAAAAACAGAAAATATTCCAAACATTTCTACTGACTGAATTCTGACCTGAAATAAACGTCCAGGTTTGGAAAAAAGAGCACAGAAAACTGTAATTTTTATCTGAAAGGTAAATTGAGTATAATGAGGAAATAATGCAAGAAACTAAATAAATCATTATTTTATTAAATTATTTGCAAAGGTTGAAACAGGATGAGACACCTAATTTACATGTAGCTAGTTTATCTATCGCTAGATAAACTAGAAAACGTAAAACTAATCTTAATACCATATATTGTTATGTTATCAACTAGAATAAGTGTCATATATATTTCAAGCCTTATTGATCAGAGAAGCATGAGTCGATATTTGCTTGTTTAGTTGAATAATCTGCAGGAAAAAGTTGCCAACACTGCAAAAACACCACATTTTACCAAGTTTCTAGTGCAAATATGTTAATAAACTTGAAATAAAACAGCTTACAAGTAACTTTCAGTGAGAAATAGGAGCTTGTTTTTAGTCAATAACTTCTTACTAACAATGAAATCGTTTTAATTCCACTTTATTTTGCTGATGAGAAGGGAAAATGTTTTGTTAAAAGTGGAATAAGTACTTTTTCTTAAGGAATATTTTTAAAAAGATACTTTATCTTGCTGAAAAGTTTCTTGTGAGTTGAAACTAAGATATTTGAACTAGGAACTATAGCGAAATACTTGGTGAGATTTTGTGTTTTTGAAACCTCTGTAACATCTATGAATGTTTTCTTTTAGCTTCCATGTCAGCAGAATTACTTTTTCTTACAAGCTACTTCTGGTTTTACCTGTAATGGACGTCCAGGGCACTAAATCGGACGGTAAAAATCAAATAGTGCAAAGATAATAAAGCAGACTCTCCTGGATGTTTCTGTCTTTCAAACAACTGTACTCTCATAAAGCATAAAACGCTGCAGCTGCATGTAAAACCTCCTCAGCCCGGGAGGATACCTGTTGGGTGAGTTTGGATTTCACAGAGGAGAGAACCGCTTTGATTTACCGTGTTTGCTCTGCCGCCTCCGCCTCTTTCATCTCTTTTTCTCCACAGCTTTTCAAAAGGTCACGAGGTTAGCAGCAGCAGCAGCAAACTCAGGACTTACGTTCAGGTCACGGAAGTACTCGTTGTAGTCCAAGGCGTAGCCGACCACGAATCGATTGGGGATTTCAAATCCCACGTCTGCCAAAGCAAACAGATGTTTGAGCCAGCGTGTTGCGATCAAGTGCATCAAAATACACCTATCTTTTACTTATAGTTTCAAAAAACATGCATATTCTTTGTCTTAAAACTTATTTTTATTCGTTTTCATTTAACTGAGACTTGATACTGTAACTTTTCTGTTGGGACGTTTTATTTTACTTTTTTCTCTATCAACATTGTGTTTTTGTGCAGCACCTTGGTGAAGTTTTAACTTGTTTTTAAAAGTGCTAATCCGCTAACCTGCGGGACGAGAATGACTGTATGTAGCAGACTAAGAATCACAAAATTAAGAATGCTATGTTATTGTTGTATTTTAGGTAATTATTATTTTCTCATTTTAAAAAGCATCTGAATAATTGTTTATTTGGATTCTTTTAATTCTTTTCTAATCTGTATAAAAAAATGGCTAAGAAATATAGGTGAAATTTTATTGCCTAAAATGTGATTTTAGGCAATAAAATGTTTATTTTCTTATTTATAAAAGTATTTGAATAATTGTTTATTTGGATCTTTTAATATATTTCTTATTTTGCATAAAAAATTAGAAGGAAATATCTGTAGAATGTGCCTATTTTATATCCGATTAATCGATTAATCATCCGAAAAATTGATAGATTAATTAATTACTAAAACAATCATTAGTTGCAATACATCTATTTTGCACTTAAAACACCTTTTTCTGTAATTATGTTTTATCTAAAAAGCCTCAGGTGGGGAAAAAATGGCTACTATTTTAAATATGATTAATCAATTAAAAGATTAATCAAGACAATTGATTAACTGATTACTAAAATAGTTGTTAGTTGTAGAAAAATACTTACAGTCTGTCAGATTTTCAGTCATGTTAGAGAGCCTCTTCACCAGCAGACTGAAACACATCAATCACTGTTAATTAACTGATTTCTTGTTGATTTATAGATCTGACCGGATAAGTTTCTGCTTTTCTGTCATAAACTGAAAAGGAAATAAAGCTCTACAATAAGCCATGTGTGCTGCAGGACGATAATCTTCTCTCCAATCTATGGAAAAGCTGCCCACAAAGTGACATCTTGTCCTCCTGCTCATCATGCGCTCGGCATTTCCCTCACAGTGGAAAAACTTTGGGGCAACTGAGACGCCGACTCACCCCGCGACCTTGACCATCTTGGGCTCAAAGGTCTCCACATGCTTCAGAAGAGCCTTCATGGTCTTTCCTGTGTCGACGATGGCCTGAGGGACGGGAAGAGCAGAGGAAGCCGGAGCAACAAGGGAAGGAGGGATCCGGATCATTGAGACCAGAGATATGAAGATACAAAGAACGACAATTGTTTTTTTCCCTGATACTGGAAAACTTCCACATTTCTGTGAATGTTTTCTTTTCTCGCCCACCACGAGAAAATAAACCAGAGGAAACATCCATTTTTATCACAAGTATCACATCAGAAGATGTTCTCTAATATTATTTTAGATTACATGTTCATAATTTATTCACTGACTTTTCCTGAGTTTTTGTACATAAAAGGTTTTGTGTGTTCGTCATCAGAGGTGGATGAAGTACCCAAAAATTGTACTCAAGAAAGAGTAACACCACTTCAACATATTTTTACTCAAGTAAAAGTTAAACGTAGCATCCAAGAAATTACTCCAGGGACTGGAATAAAATCCAATGAAAATATTTCAGTTTTAATATTTTAAATATTTAAATAAATGTATTTAATTTAAATTTATCTAGACAAAATTAAATACATTTATTAAAATATTTGGTAAAATTGCATCAGATGCATTCACTGCAAAAACACAAAATCTTACCAAGTATTTTTGATCCAGATTCTGGTGCAAGTATCTTATTACAGTTGAAATAAAATAACTTAAGTAACTTTTCAGCAAGAAGTGGAAGATTGTTTTGGCTAAATAATAACTTAATATTGATGAAAATTTACTTGTTTTGTTGGTAGATTATTTTACTTACAGCAATCATTTTTTTCCATGTTATAAGTGAAATAATCTGGTAATTGAACTAGAACTTTTTCATCAATATTGAGGAACTAATTACTCAAAACAAGCTCCTATGTATTGCTGAACATTTTACTTGTAAGTTAATTTTGTCTTATTTCAACTCTACTAAGATATTTGCACCAGAATCTACACCAAAAATACTTGGTAAGATTTTGTGTTTTTGCAGTGCATATTGTTGAAGTTTTCATATTTCTTGAGTTTTTTCACATCCTCACATGTTTAAACCACAAGCTTTTGTGTATTTTATCTGGATTTTAAGTGACAGACCCAAACTACGTGGACATTTTTGGTTATGAAAAGATGAATATTTTGTGTTTTATTTCATGTTTTCCACTGTAAAGAAAAAAGTCAAAAATAATTATACACTTGGTACAAGAAGTAATACTTGAACTGTAGTTGGAGAGCTAAAAAAATTGTCCAAAGGCCACAAATGGCCCCCGAGCCACACTTTGGACACCCCTGTTCTATGTTGTGCAGTCATCTAAAATCCCAATTAAAATACACTGAAGTTTCTGGTTGAAACGTGAAAAGTTGCAATTGGTGACAAGCAAATTAATTCCACGTCATAAATAAAAAGTATGCAGTTTATAGACTCACCTCAACAACGAGCACACTCTGGGTCACATGTCAAACAAGAAAAAGATAGAAAAACATCAGTAAGTCATCCTTGAATTTTTACACTGTTAAGCAAAGGGTGAATAAAAGCAAGGCTGTTTCCATGGGGGGTTTCTATGGCAACAAAGTTGGCTGCATCTTCACTGTCTCAGCTAAAAAAAAAAAAAAATACAGACAACTCTTTCAGTTCTCCGCTGTAATGAAACATCTGTTTTCTACAATGACCAAAAGTCACCAGAGTGACCGGGCGCTGAGCGAATGCCCCGCTGCTTCTGGGTTTTCCGACAAATTCTTCTTCTTCTGGCTGTGAGGACTCTTTGTGAGCGTGTCTATGGTTTAGGGACAGCGATTGGAGAGAATGCAGACAGCTGGCCAATTTTAATTCAGTCTGTACCTTGAAACCTTCACATCAGGTTTTGAGACACTGAACTAATCGAGCCAAGTTAAAGAAACTCTGCGCCTTAATGTGAGCTGGATGTGTTAGGTTTTTATCAATTTTATTTATTATGATCTTAAGATGTCGCCAACATCAAAAATACTCAGCACAACCATTACTGGATATTGAATTAATAAATGTATGAAAAAACCCCAAATAAGATAATAAACTTTCAAAAAACAAATACTTGTGGGACTTTTAAAATACTGCTTTTTGCTTTCAGCGCCGCATTGCTAATGCTAGCTTTTACTCAAATAGGTACAAAAAGTGGAGATACATTTCTTTTAGTGATACATTTTTTTGCTTTTAATAAACATTATGGCCATTTTATAAAAAGATATACAAGTAGTTGAAACTCATTGCACTAAGGCGCTAATATTAGCTTGTACATAAACACATAGGACTGGTACATTTGATCTCAACTGATTTATTTAGCTTTTTCTGTGTATTATTCGCTCAGCAATAAATAGATAACCTCATGAGTTCACCTCATGTGAAAAGCAATTACTTATTGGAGGTTTCAAATCATACATTTATAACTTTTTTTCAAGCGCTAGCTGTGCTGCATTGCTAATGCTAGCTTGTACAATAAGTTGAGAATCATCACCAGGCTCATAATTACTGTTTTGTTGGCGAATTAATAAACAGATCATGAGAAACTCTCGGAGTATTTGCGTTATTTCTGAAGCAATGGCTCAACCTATATTTAAAATGCTTTTTTGAAATGTCTTGTGGCAGCTAGCTGTGCTTTAGTGATGCTAGGTTGTATGTAAACAAGAATTTAAAGAGGGAATTTAGTTTCTGTTGTATTATGTTATTTATTTCCTCTTCCAAGACTTAAACAAACCCACATGGTATTGCATAAGTTTGAAAATAGCAACACTGTAGTTTTTGGCTACTTTTTAAATGACTTAATTCTTCTATTTTATTGCATAAAGGACAGGACGTATAAAGTCAACAGTTTTTCCGTATATGATGGCGACAACATTTCTGCTTTTAGCCACAGGATTATACAGTGTAAGCATGTTTGTGCTCCCATTCAGCTGAGTTTGTAACATTTCTGCCCTGATTCATCAGTCTTTCCTGACAGCTCTTCAGGGTTAAACGGTCAAATGTCCGTCCAGAAAGGTCTGACTAATATCTAGCCGGGTGCAGAGAGAGGCAGTTTGGTAAAGAGAGACCACATTCACAAGGAGGAAAGTTTCAGAGAGTTTGATACTTTCTGCCCTCAGAATGGGCAGATGGATGGACAGAGAGACCAATACAATGATGGATGGATGAACATATGGATGGATGAACAGATGGATGGATTGATGAACAGATGGATGGATGAATGGACGGACGGATGGATGGACAAACAGATGGACATGAATGTAATACATTTCCTATAGTCATTAAAATCAACCTGAACCAGGAAATCAATATTTATCATTGAGACAAAAGGAACAGGAAGTAAAGCCTTGACACTCAAATATATCCAAAGCACTGTTTTCATTCTCCACATTATTCCAGATTCAGTCTGAACCCATGTCTAACAAGTCTAACAGCGCCCTCTTCAGGCTGGGAGTACACTGCAACGGTAAAATATGCATAAAACAAACCTTTCCACGTAGAAAAGACAGATCACTGCTTCCAATGATGTGAAGATCCTCTGTTGATTGGTCGTTCTGGAGGAAACACAAGATTTGACTTTTAACTGTTTCACAAAGATCCGCGGTGATCATTAATTTATTTAGTTAATTTATATTTTACACAATCTAACAATGGAAGCTCCCGCAAATATACAGCAAAGATTTGAGACAGGATATTTTATAATAATCTATTTTATGCTATGCACTTGAGCTCTGTTATTTTTCAAAGGTTAGATTAAAAACATGTTACTATCTGAAAACAGTCAGACTGAAAATGAGTGAGAAAGTCAAAGCTACACTACAAGATTACAAAACGTTTTGTAAGCAAAAACAAGCAACAATGGGTGATGCTGCTCATTTAAACTTTTTGTGTAGAGAAAAACAAACAACCCAAAACAAAAAATAAGGTTCTTGACCTTATCTGACTCAGAAAACCTGCCATCTTCTCTTGTGCAGGAAAGGGAGTGAAAGGAATGTGGCCACATGCAGGGAAACATAATTCAGACATGAGCCAAAAACACACCATAAAATAACATCGTCCAGATGACAGCGTTCAAATTCACTCAGTGATATCACTGTACAGACATCTTTATCATTCCCCAGAGCTGTTTTTCTTGGCAAAGGCAAATGAATCTATCTATACTGGCAGGTTTGTGTTTTTACTCCAAAGCCTTGAAATCATTCCTCACCAAACCGGAACAACAGCGACACCTGGTGGTCAATCAGTGATGTGTTCATGCTGCAAAAAACATTTTGCTAGTGGCAGCTGAAACTGCCACTAGAGGAAATTTGGCTGAAGCATTTTTATATACAATGGTGTTTTTACTTTAAATGCAATAAATATCCATCCATCCATCCATCCATTTTCCGTCACCCTTCTCCCTAACGGGGTCGGGAGTTGCTGGTGCCTATCTCCAGCTGCGTTCCGGGCGAGAGGCGGGGTACACCCTGGACAGGTCGCCAGTCTGTCGCAGGGCAACACAGAGAGACAAACAGGACAAACAACCACGCACACTCACACCTAGGGAGAATTTGGGAAGGCCAATTAACCTGACAGTCATGTTTTTGGACTGTGGGAGGAAGCCGGAGAACCCGGAGAGAACCCACGCATGCACAGGGAGAACATGCAAACTTCGTGCAGAAAGACCCCGGGCTGGGAATCGAACCCAGGACCTTCTTGCTGCAAGGCAACAGCGCTACCCACTGCGCCACTGTGCAGCCCTGCAATAAATATAAATATGTATATAGGGCTTAATTACTACTCTGAATATGTTGTTTTTTTTTCAGTAAAATACTCCAGTTAATGATTAATCGATTACTAAATCAGTTGCCGATTATTTCAATGAACGATTAATCACGATTAATTGTACCAACACTACTCAAAACAAAGTTTGTATTTTTCTAAATATTTATGTTTCTGCAACAAAAGATGATTAAAGTTTTTATCCAGATCTTTACCAGAGGAACATAGAAAGCTGTTAGCTTTTAGTTTGTTTCCATGCGTTTGCCTACCAGGTAGCTCTTCAGGCGGATAAACTCCACCCGAGTCTCCAGATACCGGTTGGAGCTGCGTCCCAGAACCTTGATGGACTCCACCAGATCTGCACAGAACTTGTATCCTCCCTTCAGGACGCACAGCACCATGATCTTACTGTCCTCAAAGTCCTCCATGATGTACCGGGCCAGGCGCTCTATCCTTAGCAGGAGGAGAAAACCACACAGCAGGAGATGGTTTACCGACACATCATGTGTGTTCGTACCGGTTCATGATGACTCCGTGGGGAATGTAGACGTTCTCAATGTCGCCATGGTAATGTTCAGGATAGGTGAACAGATCCAGGTTGTAGCCAGGCCAGTCATCTTTAATCTGGAACAGGCAGCAGAGATTAAGTACAACAGCAGCTTCCTGCAAATCAGGCAAATCATTCCAGGTGATCTTTAAAGTAGATCACCTGGAAGCTCCCACTGAGAGTGATCCATGCCACTGAGACCATCAAAAAAGAAAATATATGGATACTCTTAACCAATGTGCGATACAAAGACACATGAACGAAATGGCTGGATCGACCCGTATGAAACGGGGAAGGAAAATAGGACAATATGGAAACAAAATGAACAACATGGAGCAGCTTCACATTAAACCCATGGCTGCATACTATCACTGTATCAACGGATTTGTAAAGGAGTACAAAATCTTCCCGAGAACAACAAGAAGGTTCTGGTGACTGGCAGAGAAAGTACATGTAGTCACAAACAGATAGGCGACATGTCCATACGTGCAAGGTCGGCAGTAAAAACTACAGTAAATACCGTTGATATTCATCATGGTATTACACAGAGGTGAGTACTCAAAAATTATTAATCGTTAACATGAGAGTTACGTTTGTAGCGGGTAAGATGATGGAAAACATTATTGAAAAGAGTAAATCCCATTTTAAAGCAACAGTTATTATCTGTAAATAGAAAAAAAAACAAGTAACTTTATTAAAAAAATTTACTTTCTGTGAGCTGGACTTCCTTGTAAACGTTTTGTAAAAAGTAGCTTTCTGGATTTTTAATTTCCCGTATTTTATTGGGATTGAAGAAATTTTCAAGAGTTTCTTCAGATTTCCTCAACATTCACTGCAAAAACAAAATCTTAATTTTGGTCTAGTTTCTATGGTAAACATCCGAGTACACTTCAAATTAGACAAAACTAACTTCAACGAGAAACAGGAGCTTGTTTTAAGTAAATAATTGCTTAAAATGGACAAAAAGCACTTGATCCATTAAAGAGGTGTATGGCAAGCCCCAATAATTAAACAATTATTGTTTGGCTTGACAAAAAATCCAGAAAACTATTGATCAGGACTATTTTAAATATCAAACATTCTAGCTGCTTGGACTCAACATAAAGAGTTTTAGTTCACAACATTTGGAAAGTGAGCATAACAACCTACCACAATTCCTCTTTTTACTCTCATTTCATCCATTTGCAGTGGTGGTAAAATCAGCCGTTGTTATGATAAAAAGACTTTTTTATCCTTAGAGGAAACACATCAGAATAGTTCAGACCAGAGGATAAAAGCATGCATTTGACTTAAGTTGAAAATAGTTAAACTTTTTCCTGAATATCACATTTAGTTAACTAAAATGATCCCCAAAGCATTGCCAAGCAGTTATAATCTATTATAACTAAAACTTACGGGTTTGTTGAGCAAAGAGGAGGAAACTTTGCTTTCCAGAGTTAACCAGAGAAATCCTGTCCACCCGGCAACACAGGCAGCACGATCACGCTCAAGTCATTTAGGTAAAGGGAAAGCTTTGTTTGGAGGAGAGCTATGCTGGCTAATCAGCCTCATGTGATTCCAAGCAGGCGTTGGGGTGGATGGGTCCAGGGACAATATTTAAATCTGGTAATTATTGCTACAACACAGGTGAATATGTTCTGTACTCCATTACTGAGTGAGTCCTATATTATAACATTGCAACAATGGGAAACTGTTTGTAAAGTTAGTCAAAAATTATTGGTAATACTTTGGGATATTTTGGAGAAAATTAAAGACTTCATTTTGCAAAGTCATATTTTCACCAGTACATTTATAACTAACAGTTTCAAACTAAATAGGCAATTAGCAAGCAAATATTTAGTTACACTAAATATTTAGCTTGATAACTAAATACTTAGTTGTTTTTTAAGAATGGTGCACAAGTTGATGCTTTGGGAATGTAGTTCGAGAGAATTAAAGAGAACTTATTATGCAGAATTCACATTTTGTACAATTTTATACTTTCATTTGGGTCTCAACTGCTTCTAAAAACAGTCTTAAGTGCTTATGAATCATGTATGTAAGTTATGTTTGTTTTTTGGTGTGTGGTAAATGGGTCATTTCAAAAACGTCCCGATTGTTTAGTTACTTAGCAACCGAAACTTAGCACTGTTTACTGTTGTACAATGGCAGCAGGAAAATACAAGTGATTAGTTGTTGACTTACCATCAAGAAACAACTTGCTGCATTCTTGTTGGTTGTGTAGGAGGCTCCACTTCTGCTTTTCAAAGATGTACGGTTGTACTATTGTGCATCTATTTGCAGCCATTGTCACAGGAGTTTAATGTTTGAGACGGGGGATGTGGCTAACAGAAGATTATTTGGATTTACAGAGACAGGAGCTCAAAATAGACTGAACTGAGGAGATTAAAATCTGAAGAAAATTTGAACAAAAAATGTAAAGAAAGTTTTGTGTAGACCATCTATCCTCACCTGCTCAGGGTATCATTATAAGCGCTTTCCCAATTCAAATTTTGATCCAAGAGGAAGATCCAAATAGGTAAAAAATGTCCTCATTTTGTCACTTCTTCAACTGTGTTTTTGTAATCAGTCCAGCATTTTTAGGCTTGACGCCTCCAAAGATGTTCCACTCTGGTCAGATACCTTAGACGTTCCCTCCAGAAGGGATTTCCCTTGTTCATGGCTGCCTGTTTTATCCACTCCACAATTTGAAGCAACAACCATCCATTCTTCAGTTGTGTTATGTGGCTCCTGATGTGAGTTAAGTTGAGAAATCAGAGGCAATGAGGGGGAATTAGTCACCTGACGTCACTAAAAGGTCTGGATGAGCTCAGCGGAAAAGGGTGATGAATAACGACAGGCTTTGTTCGGGGCTCCAGGAAGCACTGGGTTGAAAATAAACACGATTCATTGCAGCAAAAGTCTGGAAACTATGGAAACTCTTTGTTCTTTCTTGAGTTTGTCATCATTCAGCACGGATTATTTGAAATGCCGGCATCTTTCTTTGTTTCAGCGAAGTCTAAATGGAGCATCACAACACAAAACCACAAACTATTAACTTAATAAGAGTGAAACTGTTTTTAAAGTTAATGGGAGGATATTTTCAGTTTCACCACTGTTCCAACTTTATTTCAGTAAAGAAAACAAAGCTGTAAAATACATTTGTTGTGTAGCACAGCTTCAGCAATCAGAGAAAATAACAGCATAAATACATTCAATTTATAGAGGAGAACGAGGTTGGTCATCTCACCTTTTATTTTCATCTAAAAATAAATCATCTTTTTTTCAAAAGATACAAAACAACACATTTGACTTGTTCCTATAATGTTTTAATAATTTTGCAAGAAGGCTTCTGGAGAAAGATTACTTTTAATACAGTCTTTCAATTTACAACGCTTAATTTAGGTTTGAAACAATTAATTGAATTTGTTGCGGTTAACCAGTTGAAATAATTGTCAACTAATTCAGTAACTGATTAAGTGGAAGCTCAGAAAAAAGGTTGTTTGCTGAGAAAAAGAAAAAATACGTTCAAAGCAGTAATTAACCCAAAAACTAGACAAAAAACATTAGCATTTGGATTTAAGACAAAAAATGTTGTTTGTCTGTAGATACTTTCAACCCAGAAATCATCAAGTGGGAGTTTTAGCTTCACCTGGTTCAAATTTTGTAAAAGAAAAGTTTATTAGCATATTCTGCTACCCATTTATTAATCCTACACTGAAGTTAAGATTTGTTTAGCTGCAGATGTGTCCTTTTCTACAAATGATCAAGCAATCAATGCTAGGGCACTTAACCAAGAAAATCCCTTTATTCTTATTTAAAAAGGAATTTAAATATTTGCTTACTTGCCTTTTATAATGTATTTTAAATGTATGAAATCAGCTTCAGTGATTTAATAAAAAATTTGCAAAGTGTGCCCATTTTTATAATCCGACTAACTGTCAGAATAATTGATTACTAAAACAGTCGTTGGTCACAGTGCTGGTTTAATTTAATATATTCTTAACATTTCATAAGCTGACAGAACATAAAGGCTATCCAAATTATAAAACAGAGAATCAAATTATCAGCAACAGAGCAAGTTCATACTAAAAACAAAATATTTGTATATTAGAGCACTAACTTTGTACTTTTAAATACAAATAAGTGTTTATTTCTAAAATCACTATTTAAAGATAAGTGAAAACAAACACAGAAAAAAATCAAAAGTTACATTTTGATGTGAAAAACATGAAGAGGCTCCATTCACACAGCAGGTTTTGGTCATCACTTCAGATTTTTTTTCTGAAATTCGGTTATTTTAGTGCAGTCCTTCACACTGTTAATTAAACCACAATGAGATTTGTGAGTGAACGGTTTAGATCCCCGAACCAACCCGCATGAGCGAAGAAAAGTGTGACGTAGCTTTGCTCTGTTTACGGGAGTAAAAACTGATGAAGCTGTTCATGCATTGATTTTAAAATGGCAGTTTTATGTCTTTTCCAGGCACATAGTTTCATTTTACAGCACAATCAAGTAACTATGTTAACTTCAGTTGCTATAAAAATTATAGCTATATCAAATAAGATATGATAAAAATCAATTGAAATTTGACATTGTAATTTAATGACTTGAAATTGGGCCTATGTCTCTTTAAGAAGCTTCTGCTCTTTCTGAAACTTCACCTTTAGGAAGTCATCACAACATGGCTCCTCTGTTAGCCCTTTAGCCATGTTTTTACCAGCATTTCACTGAGAAATAGCTTCAACACATATTTCCACCAGATGTCTGCTAATTGCTCCCGGCTAGTCTGAAGGAGCTCAGTGGGACAGGGTTGCTCTATGAGGTGGAAACTCGAAGGCGGAGCTAAATCCACCCAGGGGTTTAGCACAGCTGAATGGTTGCTGTGGAGACTCAAGGATTTTTCAAACATGAATAAAAGAATCAAAGCAATAATCCATGTTTTTGATGAAGGAATGACATTTTAACATGATTTGAAGCTCAAAAAAGTGATTTTACATAATAGTGTCTCTTTAACAGCTGACAATATCATCACATAATCATATTAAGAAACATAAAGGAAGCTCATAAAAAGAAAAGACAGCTAACAGAAACGGCTTTTTGAAGTATGTTTAGATTCATAATCAAACCAAGGTGTGACTGTGATTTGAAGCACTGACTTCTTCTTTCATAATTACAATTTACAGTCATCCTTTGTGTCCAGATTTAATGAATCTGGCTTTTTTATGACTCATGTCTCACATCAATGACATGAACGTCAGGTAAAACGTGTCATGACTGCCCAGACTGAAGACAGTTTGAAAACAATCAGAATCCGAATTATTACAAAGCATGAAAGTAGAACAAAACTGAACGCCCCGATTCATAATCGGGGCGTTCAGACTGAAAAAGTCGGGATACGGGTCGCGTTTCCCTGCTGTGTGAATGTAACCACAGTTATCTCAACTCAATGTTGAGAGTCAAACTGCTGAAACAACAACGTATCTAATTTGTTAAAGCTACTTTGAAAATTCACACACCAACATTTTCTAGAGCAGCTCCCTCTACTGGTGAGATTTAGCAACCAAAACCATTCTTCCCTAATCGTCGTAAATAAAAATGGTTTTGAACCTTTCAAAGAAGCTGATGTCCTTCTCCAGTTGACTCATCTTTTCCTCCAGGCGGATCTTCCGGGTTTTCTTGGACGGTGTGTCGATGAGGAGAGGAAGGCCCTGATATTCACAGTGGAGTTCATCCCACTTCTTCTTCAGGCCCTTAAAGATGAGTCACATCATGATCATAAATATCCTTAAAGGGACCGTTGTGGCAAAATGTATCAATAAAATCTATTATCAAACTAATAGCTGTGTCTTCAAATTCTTTTTTAAAAATTCTTTTTAATCAAAATCACAGAATTTGTGGAGCTTCTTTGGAAATCTTTTGCAATATTTATGTTTAACAAGAGAGTATTAGGATCAAAATAAAATTACAACTTTATTCTTAATTTTCAAAAAATTATGACTGTTCTCAAAATGCTATTACTTTATCCTCATAATAATTTGACTTTACTCTCTTAATATTATAACTTTTGTTCTCAAAATATTACTTTCTTCTTGTATTATTACAATTTACTCTTGTAGAAATACAAGTTTATTTTTGAAATACCATTACTTTATTCTGATATTTTGAATTTATTCTCATACAACTTTATTCTTGTAATATTATGACTTTATTGTCGAAATATCGTCATTTTATTCTCATAATTTTATTTTTAAATTGTATTATTATTATGACCCTAATACTCTATTTTAATGCAAATGTATGACATAAATGTGACTTTTTGTTACACTCCACATCAATCACGGAGTATAACTTGACACTAAGTCAGGCTGAGGCAGCAGTGCAGTCGAAGAAACAGAATGCTGCCACCTGCAGGTGGGAGTTAGCATCACTTGTACCCAACGTTTCTGATCATTTTTACAGAAAATTTGCATTAATGTAGAATTAGGCTTTCCTGCATAATTAAAGTGAGGGGATCTAGAGTCTAGAGGGCCATTCTAGATCCTAGGCCTTGAGTTTGACACCTGTGTTCTAAACAAAAGATGAAAATATTAGCAGCTAAAAAAATTAGCCAATTAGCTTTAAGCTCGTTTAGCTAAAAGCTCATTTTTGCATTAAAAATACATATTTCTGTGTTTACATGCCTCTGACTTCGTCAGTCTAATGATGTTTACTTTAGCAGAGGTTTTAGATGTTCCCAGTTCTTCTAAAAAACAATTGTGTACCTTCAGGACGGCCTGGTGATCCTCCTCCGTTAGCCGCTCCAGCACATTCCGCTCCCGCGCCAGGCTCTGGTCCTCCGCCTGGGCCTTCCGCTCGGCTTCACTGCGCAGCTGCAGATACGTCGGCACTTCACCGTAATCCTGCAGGTAGCAACCCGAATCAGGGTTCTTACGCTTTTCACACAATAAAATTTTAATAACTTTCAGTACAAAAAGTCACTGTCAGTACAAAAAGTCTTTAGTTTTTAGGGTAAAATGCTGACAGCTGTGGTTGCCAGAGTTTTACCATACAAATATCAGAATTCAAATGTTATTGATCTTTGAGAATATGTTCTTACATTATTATGCAATTATTACTATATTACTTGAAAACTGTCTCAAAACAACAATATTATTGTTTATCGTAATAACTTTCGGGACAAGGTTCAAATCTTTTTCTTTTTTTTTTTAATAAACTTTGTGGCCCAATTTAGCTCCATACGATTTCTTCATCAGTTGCTAAACACAGAAGAGAAAGAAAAACTTACACAGAATGAGATTTACCCATGAAAGAGACACAACTTAGATACAAACACTCATCCAAGCTTTCTACAAAAGGTACACAAAGTTTAGAGACAGGATGAAGAAAAATATGGAGAGAAAATAGTCTCAAAATACCTTTTCTCTTCATAGAAAATACCTTTTTCATGACGTATTTAGGGACAAGTCCAGAGTTTTCCAGGAGCTGTTTGTGTCCATACTTTGTGTCAACAGAAATGGCCTTAGGCTTCATAGGAAACATGACAGTAGTCTGTAGAAAATCCCTTTTGGTTTGGATCCCCATTAGTGGTTTCTCGGTTCGCCGAGGGACCATTGGCTTCCTCACTGTGCAGGTCCGAGGCTTATGTCCATCGTCAGACTCTGAAAGAAATGGAGACATCAGATTCACACCCCAAAGGTAAATCCTCATACAGTTGATAGAGGGACTTACTCTCAGGTGGTTTGGGATGCTTCGAGTGTTTTTTCAGGTACTTATGTGGAGATGGCAATTCCACTTTTGGTGGTCCCATAGTCTTCTTCGCATCTTTGTTTAGCTTCTCCTCAAGAATGATAGCTGGCCTGAACTTGGATACATATCTTTATGGAGATTTCAGAACATGATATTACACCAAACAATCACTTCAATCCATATTCAATAATACTTGAGGAGGAAACGACAAAAACAAATAAATGACTAACAATTTAAGAGAAATTCCACTTTTTACATTTGAGGTCAACAATAAGATAACATTTTAATCTCTCTTGTTGTCTTAGGTTTTAAAGTTGAGTAAAGATATTAAAAATGTGTCTTTTGCTTCCTTGGCTGAAAACAATACCATGGTTGGACACCAGGAACTGGTTGAAATGGGAAATCAGTGGAACTTAAAAACCCAATTTTAAACTGTGATTAATACATTGAGGATACCTAGACATTTGATGAGATTTAGATCAAATTTGATACATTACACTAGTAGTCAAACCTCAGTTAATTTTGTGCTTTTTTAAAGACATATTCTTTAAAACTCGTTTATGATTTATAAAACTCACCTTGGTGGTTTTTTAATTTCTTCTTGCTCCTTTGGGATCCAGTCGTAGACGCTTCCTGCTGGGTAGATGGCTTCAGACATTGTTGGTACTTCAAAATGTAAAAGCAGTGATCCAGTTCGTTGCTGGGCAACAGTACAACAAACGTGACATTCCGCAACACTCGTAAAGCACCTGACTTACAAAACCACTGCGCTCAAAACATAAAATTACTGTTAGAATATCTTAAATAAGTAAATGTGACTTTTTAGAAATAATAGCTGTCGAAAAATAGCTAATCCAACCGTTACTTTTGTCAAACTTCTGCCGCCTTTGTTACGAAAGCACTAGATTCCGAGGTTTTAACGTGAACTTGAAAGCAGCAAATTATTCTTCCTGTTTTGACGTAACGTGTCTAAGCGCTTCTGCATGTCAATGACGCCGCCATACTGTGGAGGTCAGACTTGTCAAAACTGTTGCAAGATTGCGCAGGAGAAATACAAATGTTGTCATTACTTATTGTTTGTTTCAGGCTCCGTGGTAACAACAGCTTTCAGTCACATTTTTATAAGAAAACACTTCATGGTAATTACTTCTAATTATAATTCATACTTTAATATTAATATCCAAACATCTTCAAACGTAGCATTTCTTCATTCCGTTTTTAAATATCTCTGTTGTGGAATATGACTTCTTGAAAAATATTTTTAATAATGCTGGACGTCTGTCTTAAGAACTTTTTTTCCCCAACATTGCGATAAACTGAAACCAAACATGCTTATTTAAGTTTTTCTGAAACTGCTTACCTATTCTTTTAAATCTTAAAAAATTACAATATTTACCTGTAGTTCGACCTGATATGTCAAACAATTTGAGAATAATTTCATATAAAACAGATTTTATAAAGATCCGAGCTGATTTGGAGTAATTTTGTCCCTACGGGCTGCCCGTAGTTCACAGAGGAACGCTGACAACGGTGAGCAAATACAAACACAGCTGCGTAAATAAATCATTATCTCGGCCAAAGAGCGAATAAACGCATAACACACATTTACGTGAGTATTTTCCTGAGAAGGTGTATAATTTATGGAGCCTTTTGAAACTGTTTAAAACAACATTGATAATCTTTTGATAATGTAGTCTGAAGTCCAATGCAGTCAGTTTTGTGAGCAGGAAGCTTCTCAAAACGAGTTTCCTTCTATTACTGTAGGCACCACATAGACAAACCATTTAACACAGTATTATAACAGACTGATTAGAAAAATGCACAATATATATTTTTTATTTATGGCCGTCATTTTTTTTACTTCTTCCGATCGCATTTATTAAGTACACCTGTTTCATTTATTTATCAGGCTGAAAAAGTCTTATTCTTACTCTAAAATATATGCATGTATATATATTTAAAACTGGGCTTATGGATGAACTGATGGATAACCTGGATTGTGTGAACAAAAAGTAATTCATTTTCAGCTTTTTGTTAGATACTATTCCCAAAAGTTTTTTTTCCTTTGTACTTTCCTCAACATTTATCATGCTAACTCAGACCTTTAAAGTCAGTCTAAGATGTATCTCCCTGTTTTTTTTTTTTGTTTTTATCTTATTTCTCCATTTCACATGCTTATCTTGGGGCAACAGCTACTAGTCATCCACAAGATGCACATCAAACTATTTGTAAAGATACAAGGCAACGGTTGCTCCTCTAAGGTCCTTTCTCATACCTTCCATTCAAAGGGAACTTAATCAAAATTCTAATCCGTTTGCAGCCATTTTCATGTGAGAGTAAAAGTTGAGTTTGGGGTTGTGGCCAGCAGCAACTTATTTGGATTTAAAGTAACAAGAGACCCAAAATAAACAGAACTGAGCAGGTTAAAATCTCACTATGAAGAATGATTTGGTACAAAAAATATTTTAGATCGATCAAAGACGATAATTAAGCATAACAGTCACCTTTAAAAAGAAAAAAGAAGTCCACAGTTTTTTCTGGTTAAAGGTTGATCATCAATATTTGGATATTTGTGTTGTGTCTGCATCCATCCATCCATCCATTTTCCGTCACCCTTCTCCCTAACGGGGTCGGGAGTTGCTGGTGCCTATCTCCAGCTGCGTTCCGGGCGAGAGGCGGGGTCACCCTGGACAGGTCGCCAGTCTGTCGCAGGGCAACACAAAGACAAACAACCATGCACACACACACTCACACCTAGGGAGAATTTGGGAATTCTCCCTGACAGTCATGTTTTTGGACTGTGGGAGGAAGCCGGAGAACCCGGAGAGAACCCACGCATGCACAGGGAGAACATGCAAACTCCGTGCAGAAAGACCCCGGGCCGGGAATCGAACCCAGGACCTTCTTGCTGCAAGGCAACAGCGCTACCCACTGCGCCACTGTGTCTGCATCCATATTCTTGTATTTTCATCTCCCTGATGATCTGTGTCTTTGCAGAGGGAAAAGCAGCTGCTCCGTCTGCTTTCCTGAATGGGATTACTCAGCGCCATTCAGCTTTCCTCGAGGACCGTAAGATGCCGTCTGTGCCAACTTTCCACATCAAAGTCATGGTTTTCCACAAAATCCTCCCCACTGGGGGGCAAAAACATTCTGCTGATGGGTCCACCCGGAGCAGGAAAGACAACAGTTGGGAAAATTGTGGCCAACAAACTGGGCCTGCCCGCCGTAGACGTCGATGACGATGTTTTAGAGCCGGCGTGGAAGATGCCGGTTGCAGCCAAGCTAGCGGAGGTTGGAGGAAGACGTTTCCTGGAGGAGGAAGGTCAAACTTTGAGTAACTTCTCTGCATCTGGATGCATCATCTCCATGACAGGCTCCAATCCCCTTCATGGCGAGGCTATGCAGCACCTGAAGCAGAACGGGGTCGTGGTTTACCTGGACGTGGACAGCCGGGACATCATGGAGAGACTCGGCAGGATGAAGATTAACCGGATAGTGGGCCAAGAAGACGGGGTGTCCATGACAGATATTTTACTGTACAGGAAGCAGTTCTATGAGAAATGGCTGGACGTGAGGGTGTTTTGTGGAATGGGAGACACAGTGGAGGAAGTGGCAGAGAAGGTTTTGAAGGCAGTGGAGAGATATCTGGAACACGATGAGGAGACTTATGTTTCAACCCGGAGAGGCGGCTCAGAATCACCCAATCAAAAAACGTATTTCAGTGATGTGGTTATAGAGGGCCTGGCTGCAGATGGAGGTCTTTATGTTCCCAAAAAAGGCTTTCCAGACGTTCCTAAAGGCGAATGGCTCAGATTAATTTCCACGTCATACCCAGAGAGAGCTTCGGTTTTGCTGGAAAAGTGCATCCACCCACTGGACGTCTCTCCTCTGGACCTCAGGAGTATGGTGTTTAAAGCATATGGAGACAATTTTTCCAGTGACAGAGTTGCTCCTGTGAAGCATCTTGTTCAAAATCAATACATCCAAGAGCTTTTCCACGGTCCAACTGCCTCGTTTAAAGACCTCGCCTTGCAGCTGATGCCCCAACTCTTCGTCCACTGCCTCCCGCCAATGTGTAACTTCCTCATCCTGGTTGCCACGTCCGGGGACACAGGCAGCGCCGTCCTGAGCGGCTTCAGCCGACTGAGCGGCGCCAACAGACACCGAACAGGCGTGTTGGTGTTTTTCCCAGAAGAAGGAGTGAGTGAGGTCCAGAAGCTGCAGATGACGAGCTTCAGGGAAGGGAACGCCAGGGCAGTCAGTGTCCTGTCAGACTTTGACTTCTGTCAGAAGAGCATCAAGAGGATGTTTGGTGAGTCGGGGCTGACCGGGCATCTCGCTGTGGAGTACGGCACCGTCCTCAGCACCGCCAACTCCATCAACTGGGCGCGGCTATTACCTCAGGTGTGTTAACGTTCTCCAAAAACTCAAATACAACTCAAAGTTCCTGGGCGGTTTGGAAAAGTCTTGAATTTGATTCTGTTATTTTCAGTTCGCCTGATTTGTAGATTAGCTGCTAATCGGTATCTTTATTTCTAGTAGCAGTTAGCTGAAGTAGCACTCTGCCAAAGTATTTTTATTGTCAGTACCAGTAACCCGGCAATATTGTGATGGTCTCCTAAAGCCGGAGTTTAAGGAAGAGCTTGAGTTTCTTAAAGAGACAGAGACCCATTTTCTTTAAATTATGAAGTCAAATTTCTTTTACATCATATTTCACATATATATAATTTTAAAATAAACTTAAGTTAACTAGTTGCTTGATTCTTGTATAAATGACACAATGTCCCTGGAAAATACATAATACTGACCTTTTAAAAGAGTTAATGATTAATTTGTTTTTGAGTAGGTAGAAAAAAAGCACAACATTTTTGGTGATTTCAGCTTTTTAAAGTGCGATTTTGGTCCACTATGAGAAAAAGCTTTGACACTAATTGTTTGTTTTCCTCTTCCAGGTTGTTTATCACTCTTCTTGCTATTTGGATCTGTGTAGAGATGGTGTGATTAACTTTGGAGATCCTGTGGATGTTTGTATTCCTACTGGGAACTTTGGTAATGCCATGTCAGCGTTGTACGCCAAGCAAATGTGCATCCCGATAAGAAAAGTCATCTGTGCGTCCAACCACAACCGAGTCGTGTCGGACTTCATCACCACAGGGCAGTATGACCTCCAGGGTCGCCCCCTGCTGCTCTCCCACTCCCCCGCCATCGACATCCTGAAGTCCTCCAACCTGGAGAGGTTCATCCACCATGTCTCAGGAGGAAACAGCCGCCTGGTCGAAGACCTCTTCACTCACTTAGACGCGCAGAAACGCTTCCAGCTTCCTGAGCGTCTCCTCGGCAGGATGCAGCAGGAGGTGCAGGGCGGCTGGTGCTCTGAGGAGGACTGCTTGGCCGCCATCCAGGATCTCCACAGTCAGACGGGATACCTGATGGATACGCACACCGCTGTGGCGAAAGTGGTGGCCGATCGGCTGCAGGATGGATCGTGCCCTATGGTGCTCTGCTCCACTGCGCACTACGGGAAATTTGCTCCTGCCGTGTTCAAAGCTCTTCGGATCCAGAATGTTCCTTCTGATCCCATGGAGCAGCTGGAGCAGCTGGAAGCGGCTGCGTCTGAACCGGCAGCACACGGAGAGATGATGAAACGCCTGAGGCAGAGAGGCGGGAGCGGACACGGAGCTCTTCAGGCAGATTACAGCGTTCTGGTGGAGGAGGTGGACAGCATGATACAGGACTCCTTCCTCAAAGTGTCATAGATACTCCTAGTTTTACCTTAAATCTTCAGTATGCAACTTTTATAAAGAAAATGTTTGATACACATTTGTCAAAACTGTCACCATGTCCTGACAGTTTAATATGAGACGGATAATCTGTGAAAACATTTAACTCCTCCCTGAGGTACGATTGTAGTCTGAAGAAATGCTCTGCTCCCAACCAAAAACAACCAATCAGAGCCAGGAGGAGGGGCTTAGCGCTGTCAGTCAATCTTGTGAACATGTTGCTAAATGTGCTAATGGCAGAGAAACAAGTTACCATGACAGAAAAACTGTTTATCCGCTGTTTAACTAGCAATCTGAAAACAAGTTTCTGTTACATGACAGTTTACTGCTCTAATGTAAATGTTTTCCATGTGTTGCTTTTCTTTGAAAAACACACCAGCAATAAATCTCAGGCTCTGAAAGGAGTGAAGGGATTATTTAAATCCATAAGGTGAACTGAACTGTCTTACACTAAAGACTGAGCACGAAAGAGAATTAAACCCAACCATGTTGTTTTAGTTTGATGTAGAAAATATGGCATTAATTACACTCAGAAAATGTACATTTTAAAACTATTTGTGGTTTATAATGGTATCAAAATATAATAAATAAGCTCATGCTTGCTTGTATTCTGTATTGTTCAATGACTTGAGCGACTGCTATGCTAACAGATGACATGATGCAGAATCCAGATGTTAACGTCTTCGGGGTTGTAGCCACACTGAACGGTTGTCTTGTATGTTAGTACCCAGTTTGATCACTATGTGGTTTTATGCAACCACTGCACATTATGATTCGCTTGTGTCAAGTCACTGACTTCACAGCAGTCCCTCATACAGAACATGCATGTAGTGACAGTGGAGAAGAACTCTCTTCTACCAGGAAGAAACCTCCAGCAGAACCAGAACCGGGCTCAGTACCAGCAACTACTGCCACGACCTACTGGAGCTGACAGAAGACAGAACAGAGTCACAACAACAGGTCAGCTGATCAGGAGAACTTTAAATGTTCATGGAAGTGAAAAGTTAACAGCAGGAGACGGATGATGATTAGGTGATGGCAGCATCATGTCAGCTGATGCCTTCCTCCAGGAAGAAACCACAGCCAATCAGAACAGCAGACCAAGTGTAGAATCTATGGAGAGAAAAGTAATTGAGAAAACTTTTAGTTTAGTTTCTAACTAAACTTTGGTTAGAAACACCAGAGTGCCACCTTCTGGCCTCTCTCCAGATCAGTTCAGGTCAGAGAAGGGAACTGTTTCTGGCTGTTTTTTCCCCTCTGTGGGCTGCCACCTTATCGTGGTGGAGGGGTTTGAGTGTCCCCGTGATCCAAGAGCTGTCAGAGGCTTCACGCCTCTACTTGTGCCGGGTAAGCCAGGGCAAACGGGTCCTAGGTGAGGGATCGGACCAAGAGCAGCCCAAAGATCGCTTAGAATATAAACACTGAATGTTCCTTTTTTTAGAGACAAGTTTTCCGCTTAGAGCAACAGACACAAGTCAAGGTTTCTCCCAGTGTTTTGTCAGCCTGGCAGAAGATTCTTCAAAGAATTATTGACTTATTTCCATAAGTCAGAGTGATGTCAGCACACTTAAAGCTGCCATTTTGTTTGACGTGTGTCAAAGTCTTAAATACTGTTTTTTAACTAGAGCAGATTGAACAGGCTCAAGGTTTTGAAAATTATGTGGAAATGCCATTTAGATGTTTTCTGAAGCTGCAATAGAGAACACAAACATTTTTTTGTGCTTAAGGTGCAACATAAGGACTGTTAAACTAAATGTTCATGGGGCTTTATGTATATTTCAATCTGTAAGTGTAATCCTGTGTAGCTCATATACATTTCTGGACTCAGTTATTGTATATAAAACTTGCTGAGATTGTTATGTAATTATTATGCTCTTTACATCTCAAAAACAATAAAGTGTTATCAAGAACAGTTAAGCATTTCTGAGCATTCACTTTCTTCTTCACTGATAAGGATGGTGTCTTATAATGCCAACAAAATAAAATATGTTGTACAAGGATATGATGTTGGAACACCAAAAAACAAACTGCTCCATTGAAGCCATTTTTATTGGGTCTTTTATTGATGTTTTAAAGTTTCATTGCCTTTAAAACATTTCTGGAAATTGATAAATGAATCATCCCATAATTTGGACAAAGATTTGATGTTGCTTTGAATTTCTGTACCTGCTGGGCCAAAATGAGTTTTTCCAGAAATTTGGTTGCGTCCAGCTCTTAGAAGAAATGTGTAAAAAATGTTTTGTCTTTCCTGAGAAACTATAAAAATTATGTCACTCACAAGAAACGTGTTGTTTTATGGTTATTCAGTACAAAGGTGTGTGTTTGTAGGGATTTTGCAACCAATAAAATTCCTTCGGGAAATTTCAGATTTTAGCATAACTAACGGAAACCTGCAACCGTTTTCTGCAACATCCTTCAAACTTAAACTTGTACCTTAAAGTGTTACATCAACATGGCCCTGAATCTCATTGAGTCAATGCTGTTAATGATTTCTATGACCCAAATAGAATTGATACACAGGACAAAGTTTGATGATTTGAGTGCACGCTACAAGAGTAAAATCTTTAAATTTTAACACACAGCTCTATGAATTGTTGGTGAATTGTCTTTTTAGCAAGTAGCATCTGAATCACAAACTTTGTCTGATATTTGAGCACTCAGCTTGTCTCAACTGGTAGAGATCCTGCATTCAAACCTAGTTGAGATTATTTTGAAGTAACTTTGATTAAAACTAGTTTTAAAGTAGTTTCTCCACCCTTGGCACATTTACAATGAAATGCAGTCGGTTGATTGACAGCGTTAAGGCCCGCCTCCTGGCTCTGATTGACTATTTTTGTTTGGTTGCAGTGCATTTCCTCTATTGGCTCAGAGACATTGAGATTATCTGTCTCATAAACTATCATGAAATGGTGACAGTTTAACAAATATTTTAAAAACATACGTACTGCAGCTTTAACATAAAACTGGACGAAAGCCAATGAGACTATTATTTGATGACAGTAGCTTTCAGTAGGAAATCTTGAAGTTTCAGGCGTCTGCTGGACTATGACTGTGGTTGTGTAAATAGATGGAAAGCCGAGCCATATTTGGTAAATCTCTTTGCTCGCATGTCCTGTGAACTGGAAAGCTGTCTCTTTAAGTCGTTTCAGTGAGGAAAACAAGATTTTTCTCTGTTCTATTTTCCTTACTGCTAAAGTTTAAATAACAGATTTAATTCCTACACTTGTATTCATTCTTCCGTGCTTTAGCTACATGAATATATTACATAGTACATGGTCACACATTGTAGCCTTCCTTGTAGCCGGTCGTAGCACTTGCTTCCCCTTATCTCCACTCTGTATCTGCTGTTTGCTTCACTGTGAACATTGCCCTTATTAATCAAGCTGGTTGGCAGGTGAGTGTGAAGAATCGGTAGTTAACAGTCTGGAGGAAAAGGAGGGTGGGAGTGCGCAGGTGCATGAGTGTCTATGCACATGTGAGTGGTGGTGGTAAAGAGTGAGCCAGCTGTTGCTCAGCATCTAGTGACCCACGGCTGGCTGAGCAGGGATAATTGCAGGTACCAGCCTTTCCCCGTCTTCTTAATGTGAACTTTTGGCATAATGGATGCTGCTTTTTCACAGGGGAAGGAAACTGGAGGAGAGAGGAGGAAATGAACCTGTTGAAAACCGGGTGGGTTACACTTCGACTCGATGACAGTCTATCCTTCCACTGTCAATACCTAAACTGGCTAACACCATTAACTGGGATAATCATAAAGATTCACACTACAAAACCCACTGATTCGAATGACTGAATGTAAAAAAAACCCTTAAAGAATTAATATTAGTAATAAGAGTAACTGAAAATCTCAAAATCTTAACTGTGGGTAGTCTGAGTTGCCCCACTTTCTGGGTGGGAAGTCTGACTTGGGTGCAAATTGAACACAGCAAGCTCCACAGGTACATTGTACCTGTCCATGTTGATTGATTTAAAACATATTGAGTATTTCCTTCTGTCTGTTTTATTTGAAAATTCAAAAGTTTAAATCTTTAGTCCTGTATTCAAAAAAGCACGTATGTGGAGATCCTGAACTAAAACTTTGAGATGCTGCATTAGCTAAGTAAATAACTAGCTAGCTTTCAGGTTTAGTAGCTCTATCGAGATAGCTCATCTATCTAGACAAGCATTTCCAGCTTGTAAAAATGATAGTCAGACAAACAAATTTTACTTAGGTAGGTCGTGTATAAGCAACTGAATAGGTTGGTAGCTGTTAAGTAAAGAGATAATTGCCTAGCTAGCTAGCTTAAAACAAGAACTCCAAAATTGGCCACATAGATTCTTAGCTTAAATGTTGATAAGTGGCTAGGTTGCTAGCTAGGTAGCAACTAAACTAAGCACATGATCATCTATCTTGACAGCGAAACAAATGGTCAGGTTGTAAGCCAAACTAATTTTAGATAGGTAGAGAGTGAACAGGCAACTATTTAGGTTGGTAAATCGTTAGCTAACTAGATCACCTGGATAGCTTGCTTAACAAATATTTGTCAAGCTAACAGATTTCTAGTTACTTAGCTTGACAAATGAATACACAGACAGATAGATGAGACACAAAGATATCAATTATTAAAATACTTTAAAGACATAAAAGTGTCATCCAGTAATTCTCAACATCCTGTTCACTTCTGCAGCCAAATAGCCTCAAAACACTAATTTACACCTAGCATGTCTCTGAAAAGTAGGAAAAAAGAAACAGGAGGGGGTGAGGAAGCTGTCAGAAGGAGCGTTCAACCTGAAAATGATAACTGTTGGTGTTGGGATTGAACGCATTTACATTTTGAAGCAAACTCATGGCTAAGCAGCACCAAAAGTGGCAGTTTATTTTTAAGTATCTTTATTAGACCTTAAATAATAGTCCAAGACAATGATTCAATTAAAGGTGAGCTGAATCAATGAAGATTGTTAAATGAAAATACATTGACTCAATGTCTTCATTGAGCTTCTGGCTACTATCTGTCAGATTTTTTCCCTATGATAAAAGAGCTGGAATGCATCCATCAGTCATAGAATAATACAAGAAATGACCTTGATAGATCTGTGTGAAATAAGACAGGAGTGTCGCCTCGACTGAGAATGACAGCTGATTGACAGGCGTTAAATTACAGCAAAGCTTGGAAACCTACTTTTGACTGATTCCCTCTCCAAATCTGATGAAATCTTAAAAATGACATTTATAATACTTTATCATAACTCATAATTCTGCTGTTTAGATTAGCACAACCAAGAGTCCTTTGGGTTGCTCTCCAAAAGCATATAAAATGGCACCTGATGGTTTATTTGGCACAGCAATATGAGCTGAAACACTTCAGACCTGAATGTGTTGGGGAAATTAGAAATTCGATGTTCATTGGCAGATATTTGAGATCAGAGATCTTCTGTCCTGTTCAGCAGGACTTTGAATCTATATATTCTAAATCAATTTAATGAGTTTGTTGAACTTTATTCTGTTTCTTCTTTTGTTTGTGTTTTCTTTTTTAGTTTTTGTTCTTGATTGAGTTAGACCTTCAAAAGTAGTTAACCTGGCTGAAGAAAGCAGATGGTAAGGTTTAAAGAGACTCCCCAGAGTAGCTTTTTGCTTTTTCTGGAACAGCAGATGCATTGTCAGGTTGAAAATACTCAAAGTTTAAAAATATTTAATGGTCTACCCTTTAACCCAGCCATTTTCGTAGTATTTCTTACGAACATCAATTTAAAGCTATAGTCATCTGGGTGTAAGGTCTTTGTGCTGTCAATCAACTTCTGTACTTGCTGCTAAGTGTACTAATGGCCGAGAAACAACTTACCGTTGGAGGAAAACAGTTCATCTGCCGACATTGGTGGCTATGCTAACTAGCATTAGCATTCATGATGGGTGCTGGTAGCTGCAGTGTGGCAGAGAGCAAAGAATCTTGACGTCAACAATTGTTGTGAAACAAATTTCCAAGATGTCCCACATTTCTTAACTCTTAGAAAATCTGGGTCATGCAGCACAAGACGAGAAATAAAAAAGTAAATATCCTGTTGTTAAATCTGTCTACACAGCCTATAAAAGTGGTTAACCTTTAAACTCCAGTACAATGAATCCATTGAGCAATGACATTCAGGGTTCTTTTATGGCTTTCTTTTAGTGACTTACCACCTTTAACAGGCAGTTTCATATCTCAAAGGTGCAACAATTATGGTAGTAATTAACAATGACATAATCACTCCTTTATATGTCTCCTTTTTATGGTAATAAATGGTGATCTAAGTCAATGACATGTCATAATTGGGTCACTGGTCTTGGGGTTTGTCTTGCCCAACTTTTTTAATGTTTTTAACGTGGCTGCTTATCAGTGTTACTGGAAGGAGCCTCATCAGTACTTTCCCTGACTTTGACTTCCTTGAAAGATTGTTCCAGTCTTTATAAGGAAAGCTGTCCATTCCTGTTCGAGTCCTCCAGGAGTAAAGATGGGCTCCAGACGCACAGACTGCCTCTCTCGGCCTCTGTCAAACTTTTTTGAAAAACTTGGCTCCACAGTTGGCTCCTATCCAGTTTATTTCTTCGTCATTCCCATCTTAATCACAGCGTCTCTTAGTGGGGGGTTTGTTTTTCTCAAAGACAGAGAAGACAATGATCTTGAGCGCCAGTTTACTCCCAAGAAAGGACCCTCAAAGGCAACGAGGGCTTTTGTTAGGGAAAACTTTCCGTATAATACCTCCATGTTTTCTGAGAACCGTTTGTACGACAAGGGGAACTTTGCATCCCTCATTGCTGTCGCAAAGAACAACAATATTTTGGAAAGCTCTGCCTTTGAGGACATCGTCAGACTAAACAAGAAGATCCTGGACATTTCTGTGGAGAAAAAGGCGTTGGGATTCAGCCAGGTGTGTGCCAAAGCCAATGGAAAGTGCTTCTCAAACATCATCCTGGAACTCATCGATGGGAATGAAACCGGCATCACCTACCCGGAACACAACCACGGGTCCGAGTTGGTCTTCCTGGGCTCTGCTCTTGGTGGAGTGGTAACAGATGCTAACAGCACCATCCAGAGGGCTCAAGCTTTGAAGCTCTACTACTATTTAACCAGCCAAGAAAGTGAAGCCGAGGCCTCGAAGTTATGGCTGAGAGAATTTAAAGCTCTGCTGTCGGATGAGATGGACAGGAAAAACATTGACGTATGTGTTATTCCCATTTTATTTCATTTGTTTAGTCAAAACATTTCATATCCACACTTTTATTTTAAATGGGATTAGAAACTTTAGTTTAATATATGACTCTAAAAGATTTGTAGATTTTTTTGTTGGGTAAAAAGCTTTCAAAACCAATCTGTATTAATCCCATTTTGTCAAATCAGGTTATACCTATGACTGAACACATTTTTCTTGACAACTGAAAAATGTGTTCAGTTTCACAACTGCTAAATGTGTACAATTAGAAAATCATATAAAGGGGGCCTGTTAAGCAAAATTGGCATTTTGTACATCTTTGTACCTCTATTTAGGTCTCAATTACTTCTACAAACAGTTCAGACACTCAAAAAACAAAACTGCTTTTTTTTGGCAATAACTTGGGTGTCTGGAAAACTAGCTGTTTGAAAAAACCTCCTGATAAGTCACATTCAACAGTCTTTGTGAAGTTACTTAGAAACTCCAACTCAGCCCATCCTGTTACCTAGCAACCCTCGCAAAGATTCAGTATATTTGCTCAGCTGGTTTTGCCTCTATATGCGCTGTACAATGGCTGCTAGAAAAGACAATCATTTAAATAATTTCTCTGTCAGACTGAGTTATCGACTGACTGACATAATTTGACAAAGCTTAACATTGCAGCTATTTATTTATTGTGCTAACAATTTACTTTTTGACTTGTTTGGAAATCAAAATTGTTGATGCTTTGTGCTAAACTGACATATCTGTTGTATTTTTTGTATAGATTCAACTGGAAACAAAAGAAACATTTCTGTTTTAGTTTCAGTTCTTTGCTGTTCTGATTTCTTTTGGCTTAAACTGGACAATGAGCTATAACGCGTAAAAAGGAGCCAAAGTCCAAGGAAGAAAATGGAAAATAACATCTTTAAATGTAAATTGACAATGTAAAAACTGTTTAAATTGAAGGTATTTTAACAGTTTGTAAACTGTGCTCTTGGTTTTTGTGAGAAAAACATGAACGTTTACGTGTGGTAAGAGGCATAGACGTGTATTTCCACATAAATTGTTCTTTGTTTTTGAAAATCTCCTGCAGTCCAAACTATGTTGCCACTGGGGTGCAGCTTAAATCACGACACTTGTGCGAAACATGATTTTCTTTCTGCTGTGCTGCTTTGCAGGTCTCTTACTACACCTCTAAATCCAAGCAGGAGGAGATCGACAGCCACACCATACATGGGTTCCCTTTATTCCTCATCACTTACGTCTGCGCTATAAGCTTCTCTGTGATATCCTGCCTGAGGTAAGGAGTGATCAGCGGCCGCCACGCAGAGTCAAACGCAGGACACAGAGAGCTGTTATTTATCAGTTTGAGTGATGAAAGAGTGACAAACGCAGGAAACACAGCATCATTTCTGACTTAATGGGCTCAAAGATGAGTTGCTAAAAATAAAAGCACTTAATGTTAGTGTGTATGTGCAAGGAGGAAGACAAAAAGTTTTAATTTTGCAAAATTCATAAAACATTTGATTTATATTATTTAATTAGTGAATTCTTGCAGAAGTTTCACATAAAGTAATATAATTTTTTTTAACTTGAACTGTTTCGATATCCAGAGATTTCTATAAATGTAACTTTTATTTGAAAAAATATTTTCTTTTTACTTATTTGTTGAAACTGTCATTATGTCGTGACAGTATGTTATGAGACAGATTATTCCTGAGCTCCTCTGTCTTCTCCCAGTGCTAATTAGAAATAACCAATCAGTCATTAGCGCTGTCAATCACCGCTCATGCTAGCTATGCTACAACTAGCATATCCTGTTGAGAATCCTAGGCTACTTAGCAGGACCAAGGTTTTCATGTATCTGTTTTTTGGCAGTTAGCATGTCTTCAAGTGTGAATGATTGACAACATTAAGACCCTCCTCCTTGCTTTGATTGGTTGTCGAGAGCAGCAGACAACAGTAGTAGCTCATAGAGGAGATTAATGTTTTCCCAGATTATCTGACTCATAACAACTTCACGGCATGGTAAAAACATACTCTTTATGTAAGTTACATACTGCAGCTTCAATAAAATAATATATGACATAAATAATTGTTTAACCTCCCTGGCAGATCGGACCATGTCAGGAACAAAATGTGGGTGGCTGTTCTTGGCGTTTTAACCTCTGGGCTAGCAGTCGTCTCCTCTTTCGGCTTGCTGCTTTACATCGGAGTGCCGTTTGTCATAACCGTGGCCAACTCTCCTTTTTTAATACTTGGTGAGGAAGCAAAACAACATCTTTCTAATTCAACATCATTTGAGCAGATCCTAAAACAAGCATGTAATTTTTATTTTTCCTAGGAATTGGCCTGAACAACATGTTCATCATGGTGTCCGACTGGCAGCACACCCATGTGAACGACCCCGTACCGAAGCGGATGGGTCACACCTACAAGGAAGCGGTGATGTCCATCACCATCACCGCCTTGACGGACGTTCCCAAGTTCTTCATCGGCGTCATGTCTGACTTCCCGTCAGTGCAGTCCTTCTGTCTGTACACCGCCACCTCCATCATATTCTGCTACATCTACACCATCACCTTCTTGGGTGCCTTCATGGCTTTAAATGGCAGGCGAGAGGCTAGCAACCGGCACTGGCTAACCTGCATGAAAGTCCCATCAGAGAAGTTAGTGAACCAGACAAAGATGTACAACATCTGCTGCGTGGGAGGCAGCTACGATAAGCTCACAGGCGCGGAGAAAAAACAACCAGCGAGTAATTTCTTCAAGGATTACTACGGACCTTGTTTGATGAAACCGTGGGTTAAAGGCATAGTAGTCCTTGTTTATCTGGCGTATTTAGCTACGAGTGTGTTTGGATGTTTCCATATTCAGCAGGGAATTGAACTTTATGATCTGGCAGCTGATGATTCTCATGTTACAAAATTCATCCTTAAAGACAGGCAGTATTTTTATGATTATGGACCATCTGTTATGGTCATTGTAAAAGGGAAATTGGCGTACTGGGATAAGGATAAAAGATCTGAACTTCAGGCATGCATAGAAGACTTTAAAGAGCTCCACTTCATTGATAGAGACATCTACACATCCTGGTTGGACTCTTACTTGTCTTATGGTCAAGAGAAACATCTAAACCTTGATGATAAGAATGTTTTTCTCTCAAATCTGCCTCCATTTTTTGATTTATATCCATTTTTTAAGCAAGATGTGAACCAGACCGGAGATGCCATCCATGCATCCCGGTTTTTCATCCAAACTGTGAATATTACCAAAGCCAGCGAGGAAATTGAAATGCTCAAAATCCTCAAATCTACTGTAGGTAGATGCCAGGCAGCGTCTTTATTGGTCTACAACCATGAGTTCATCTACTTTGACCAGTACGACGTTGTGGTGAAGAGCACCATTAAAAACGTTGGGGTTATCATGGCTGTGATGTTGGTCGTCTCTCTCCTGCTGATTCCCAACCCGGTCTGCTCCTTGTTGGTTACTTGTTCGATCGGTTCAGTCACTGTTGGGGTCAATGGGTTCATGGCTCTTTGGGACATCAGTCTGGACTCCATATCAATGATCGTCTTCACCATCTGCATTGGATTCACCGTGGACTTCTCCGCTCACATGGCCTACGCCTTTGTCTCCAGTCAGAAGCCCCATCCCAAAGACAAGGCTGTGGACGCTCTGTCCAGTCTGGGTTACCCCATCATTCAAGGTGCCCTGTCCACAGTTTTAGGCGTGTCAGTGTTGTCCACGTCTGAATTTCATACCTTCAGGACCTTCTTCAAGATTTTTTTCCTGGTCATGTTTATTGGGATGGTTCATGGTCTTGTTTTTATGCCGGTATTCCTGGCAGCCGGTATGTGCTGTGCAGATAAAGACGAAAAGCAAGAGGACGATTTAAAATCCAGTAAACTTTGACCACTGGAGGGATGGTTGGAACATTTTAGGCTCAAAAGTTTTATAATCCAAAATGACTGAATGTACATATATTTTAAGTTATTTTCATTTGTTGTCTGGGATAAATAATGTATTTTCCAGTATTGTAAATAAATGTCACAGCATTTGATTTTGTTGCATCATTTTGTGCTTCTGAGGTTTATGTATCTGCAAAATAAATAATAAAAAAGGCTAACTATTTCAGATTTACCCAACAACAGTCCATCACAAGGCCAACACAGACCCACTGAGAACCACTGAACACACACAAACCTTAGTGATTTCAAATGATTGAACAGGTTTTAATACCAGGCAAAGATAACCTGAGCAAATATAAAAATGCAGTTTACTTTTACAAAAAATCTATAAAATAGTACAGGTGTATTTGTTCCATATTTAGTGTTAACTAGTGTGTTTGTATTGCACCAATTCATAATATGTAATTTAAAAGGGACTTTACAAGAAAAAATTGATTAAATAAAAGCGTATTTATCAAAAAATGCAGTCAAGTTGAGTTTATTATTGAAATTGGTTAAAAAGTTTCAAATATGGCCATTTGTGACAATGACTTGGCTTGAAATCATGATTGGTTTGAAATCACTTTTTGTTGCTAATTATTATTGTTTGTTTGGATTAGTGTATCCTGTTGTAAGTGTTTAGACGAGGTGGCAGAAGAATTTTTGACTCGGTTGTTCAACAACATCGTAAAGAGTGAGAAGATGCCTGGGTATTCTGGTGACGATTTCTAAGGGTGAGACTGTTGTTTTGAAGAATCTTGTTCTGTCCAGCTGGAAGAACAAAGTCTGAATCAATGAAACCTTTCAAGTAGGTTGTTCAGAGCAGCTGCCCAAACATCTGTACTCAAAGAAATCAAACACAAACCAGGGATGCAGCTTGACCTAGTTTGGTAAACAAAAGCCAAGAGATCTTCCAGGTCTGACTTGAAATATCTTCCATCTTTCAACGGAGCACTTGGGTTGACTCTGGGCTCTGCCACCCTCCGTCACGCCTGTCTTCTCTCACCACTGGACGAGATGCTTCTGGTCCACACAGCGTGACGTGACAGGCCCAAACACCCTGAGGGGAAAAGGAAGATGGATGAAATTTAAGAGCTGAACCCAGGAAGCAAAAAAGAATGACAATGAGGAGAATAGCTTGTTTTATCAAACCCTGATTAATTCAGCAGACATGTTTAATGTCAATTTTTTATGTATCTTGGGTAATAAAGAAAGTTGTTCTTAAACAACAACTTTAAATTTAAATAATTAAATTTAAATTTAAATAATTAAATTTAAAGTTGTTACTGAATTCAGTTGTCAAACTTACTGAAGGCAAAATGCAGTAAGAAAACAAAAATTATCACCTATTTTCAGTTCAATGACTGAAATTGCTCAAGGAAGTGGCAACCGTCTTCTCTAACGTATGCTAGCAGCTAGCTAATGTAGTGCTAAAGTTAGCTTTTAAAGTAACAGAAACAACAAGCTGACATTCTGATTTTACATTCGATTCTATGCTAAGTAATGAACAGAGGATAAACGATCTTCTGGAGTTTGTTCTACTTTTAAATTAATGTTTAAAAAGAGTTTCTATCTAGCCACACGTTTTTAGCTTAATGTAGCAGCTAGCTAGGCGACAGTGCTAGCATTAGTTTAGCTGTGGCAGAAAAATATTTTATTTGTTCATATTTAATGTCAGTTTTTTGTAAATATTGAGAAACTTTACATACAAGAGTATATATAGTTGGTTAGTAGCTAATTAAACGAACTCAGTTATATTTACATGATTACAAAATACTTTTAGGAGTATTTCTACTATTTTATATTTAAATATTAAATCAATTACTCAGTACTTGGGTACACTTTTTACCAAATACTTTTTTACTCTAAAGTAATTTCTTTATTCTTACTTCAGTAAAAACATATTGAAATAGTTGAATATTTTTTGGTACTCTGTCCAGCTCAGGGATACTTCATAATTAAGTTACTCAAGTAAAAGTAAAGAAGTACAGCGTAAAAATGTATTTTTACTCAAGTGAAAGTAACTGAGTAAATATAACCACCAGCTCTGTGTAAATCCGGTTCTCATTTGGAGTAAATCAGGCGCTTTCCTCTGATAAACCTCTCCGGCTGCCTCAGCACCCTGGACAGCGTCTCTCCGCTCCACCAAACGCGGCTCGGTGATTGACAGAAGCGGCGGCCATAGGCGGATCGATGCCGCTCCCGGAGCCCTATGAGGCGGACGGGAAGACTTGGAGGGGGCGCTCGGATCCAGACGCGGTTCTCCCCGGCTTCTATAGGCCCGCTCGGTGTTTGCCGCGGTCGGAAGAGGGCGGAGTGCGTTTTGCTCATCCAAGTGAGGAGCTCCCTGACTCTTAAAAAATATATAAATATAATAACAACAAGGCTCTTTCTCTAGCCCTCCCTTCCCTCCCTCCTTCCTTCCGTGTCGTTTTGATTCAGTGTATGTAGCCCACACGCAGGGGGAGAACATCCGCTGCACAGCAGAGCCAAGACTGAGAGGGGATCTTCAACATCAACAAGCTGCATGAGGCATCTTTGACAAGAGAGAAAAAGAAGGTCTATCTGCCTGATTCCAGCAATAGAGGTGCAGGTGTTTCAGAAATATCCTACAAGTGGTGATGCGATGGTTTAGAGGAGCAGTTTTGGTCGATTCTTCACATCACGCCCGCCCGACGACGCTGTAAAATCCCCCCGCTTCCTCTTCAGACATCTGTGGACGCTTTCTGCAGGGGGAGATGGCTGTTTTCCGGCTCTCGTTGCTGCTGCATGTGGGCTTTGTGATCGGGTCGAGTCGGTTCGACGCGGACCGGTCAACCGTCGGGGAGGTGGAGGCGAACCTGGGCGCTCGGCTGGCGCACCTCCGTGCGCCTCGCCTCGTTCCCGGGGAGAAAGCGGAGGAGCATTTGCCCCGGGTGGTCACGGCTTTCCTGCACACGGGGGACTCGACCACCTTAAGCCACGCCAACTGCTCGAGAAAGTACGAGCTCACCTCTCTGCTGCGTGGAAGGTCACACGAAACCCCGCATTACTCCATGAGCGGCGTGTTGGAGACGGTGCTGCACGCAACCAACTTCCTCAACATGATCCTGCAAGCCAACAGGTCCAGGGAGCACAACCTGCGGCGAGACATGGAGTGGTACCAAGCCCTGGTGAGGAGCATCCTGGAAGGGGACGCCAAGATCCACCGGGCGGTGGTCACTTTCGGCGGAGATGCGTCGTTTGCGGGGCCCCCGGTGCTCCTCCAAGCCACCAGGGCCGGCGGGGAGATTGTGCTCCAAGACCTCCCCCGCATGGCGCGCCGCCATCTGCACAACCGCACCGCCGACACCGAGTATTACCACGGGATGAGGGAGAAGCAGGAGCCCAGGTTCCACAAAAGGGTTCTGAGTAAAGGTGGTGACGGATCACCGGAAAGAGTCGAGAGTTTCATCCCGGACCGAACGCATGTCAAGTGGTCTGCGCCTTACCTGGAGTGTGAAAATGGGAATTTTGTCCCCCGTTGGCTTCTGACCCTGTCTGCAGCTTTCTACGGCCTGAAGTCCAACCTGGACCCGGAGTTCAGGTAGAAACGCCGACAATTAACTTCAGTTTGTTAATTAAATAGGTGTAATTTATGGGCCAACAGGTCCAATTCATGTCGAGTTATAATGTTCCACTCAGTTCTGTTCCGGCTCAGCTTGGAAAAGTCTAGAGTTTAAGTTTCTTAAGTCTGGATGGAAGAAGTGAGCATTTCCGGGCTTAATTCGCAAATCCACGCTACAAACATTGTAACAATTCCACCATTATTCGATGCTTCGATTAATTTGACGATCAGTCCGTTAATTTGTTTTTTTATTTTTTTATTATTATTATTTTTTTTTTTTACATTTTTAACATTTTTTTTTTTACATTAGAGTTATTTGTTTTCAGAAATAACCAATTTCCTTATTTTTTTAAATATAAAAATGAAACTTTTGAAATGCAGTCACAGAACATTCCTTTAGTGTGTTCTTGATCATTCTGAGCAAAGGATGCAGAAAAACATTCCTGCAATATCATCCTGTGAAAAGTTCAGCCCTTTCTGTTTCACTACAATACTATGCAAGGCTGATCTCTTGATTACTTTATGGATTAATCGATTAACAAATGAATAGAAAGGGACTTAAGAGATTTTTTACAGTAATTTGAACCAGGTGGTGCTAAAATTATGCCTATTGAGGAGTTTTGGTAAGAACATATTTATAAATGTGTTTATAATTTGATTATTTTTTTGCCTCTATAATGATTGCTAAATTAGTTGATTATTTCAATAATTGATTAATCACGATTAATCGCTTCAGCCCCAGTTCCATCTGTTTTAAAAAAGGACAATTTATCTATCCAGTCAATTTTCATAATAAATTTATGATTTATTGTTTTGAAAACTGGTCAAAAATGTTATAAAGTCTTGATAAAATGAATAAATCCCATAATCATATTAACAGTAGAATCGAAGCCATTTGATGCTGTAACTATAAAGTGGTGAAAAGTTGTCCCATCTCATTGGATTGAGTCATCAATTTTGCCGGAATTCCAAAGAACTAAAATGTTTTGATAACATTTTATTCTCTTATAATTAACTAACATGAAGCACTACGTCGCCAATTAAAACAAATTAATAATATGTGACTTCAGGTTGGTTTATTCAGCACTTCGTTTCCAAATCTGGAGAGTCTTCCCTGAGCTGATTCCCCCTCCAAACGCGCAGCCTCTCACCGACTTCCCTCTCCTTACAGGAGGGGGTTTCTCCTCTCCTCCAGTCTGACAAGGCGGCGGGATGCTAAAAATAACCTTGATGTTACTGGATGTAGCTGCGGTGGAAAACCTCTGGCTACAGGCCCTAATTCATTTTTCAGACTCACTCGTCTGGATGCTTTGCTGCACAGGAAGTGTCGCGTGTCATTTCTTTTTTTTTTTCCATCCCCCCTCCATGAGAAGCTGTTCCTAAAATCTGACAAGTACAAACGAGGCAACTCTTAACGCTTTGCTTGCACCTTTATGCTATAAAATGCTGTTTTTTTCCTTTCAGAATCCGTATGTGCTGGTGATTGGCTTGTTGTGTTGTGCTGCTTTTACTTGATCTTTAATTGATACGCTCCGGTTGCTCACACACAAGCATTAATTGCAAATGAGACCAAAACCTGCGGTGATTACGCTGTAATAGGCTATCAGATAGCAGACATTATCCCAGTCCGAAGCCTCTCAGAGCAGCTTTACATGTTTAGACTGGAGCAATTTGATTGCAAATTCACAAGCAGCGCCTGAGGTGATGAATGCGATCACACTCCCATCTTTTGTCAGCATCTGAAACTTCACTCCAAGAAAAAGAAATCTGGTTTACATTTTGTTATACTGAATGCAAATACATTCAAACATCGATTAGCAATTAAATGGTTGTAGAATTAAGTTGGTGCTGTTTCTTATTGCTCTGCAGAGGGAAAGCTCATAATGATGGGAGTTTATGTATTAAAAACAAACAAACAAAGCATTGCTGCTTAATTACTGCCGTTCTTTTGTTGATCATATTTGGTCGTCTGAGCTAATTTACCGTTGGAGCCTCAGGCAGGTTGAAGCTAACAACAGGGATCAATATTTATTTCACAATTCAAGATGGATAGTGTTTTTAAAGCTTTAAAGTATAAATACAGAACACAGAGAAGGTCTGAAAGGTCAATGGATGGATGGATGGATGGTTGGATATTTACTGCTAATGAATTTTACATGCAACAGTCTGCATACAGTATGGAAGTAGGTTGCTCACATTTTTTCTGTTGGTTTTAGCTTACTGAAATGTCTCAAACAGTGATCTGTAGCTAAGCTAACTATGCTAACTGGTTGATAATCTCAGTCTACCCACCTCTCTTAGAGAAAAACTGGGTAATATATTGACACTCTCACCTTTTTCTCCCTCTCTCTATTTTTACTTTATCTTTTGAAAACGTGATTTTATCATTTTTCTTAGCAGCACAGTAACTGCCACAGTTGTTCTTGTTTTCCACTGACTGCTGTTGAACCGTCAGGAACGAACCATTTCATGCAGATCCAGGGCAAATATGGATGGATGTGTGTTTTTTGGTCTGGGAGTTGGAACTTTACATTTTTACTGCTGAAAACAATCCTAGAAAATACAATATGATTAATTTTGTAATTGACAGGGCCCGGATTTTTTATTTTATTTCTATGAACAAAAAATAAATAAATAAATTGTGGAGGGCCCCCTGTCGGCCAGGGGCCCTTAAAATTGACGTAACTTTTCCCCTGGGTTGGAAGAATAGATGGGTGAACAGTTGGGTGTTTGGATGGATGTTTTGCTTCTTGCTGATCTGTGTTTTTTATCGCTGATGAAACAAAATGTCCATCAGATGTGAGAAAATGACTGTGAAAATCAAACTGCAGCGTTTTTTTGAGCCGAATCCAAACTGGAGTTAGAATTAAACCGATCGCATGCTTCCCTCCCATCCTCTGTTCATTAGAGCCGATGCATTCGTTGGTTTTTTCACGTCACTGAAAACCTTCACAGCTTGATTTAATGCTCAGCTTTGAAATTCAAATCACACATCCTCAAATAGGCTTAAAGTCTTCTCTTAATAATAGTGGAGCATTTGAGGCCACAAAGAAATCCTTTGTGCTTCTGAATACTTTCTGTCACGTCTCATTTCTCTGTTTGTTTGTCAGCTGTCCTTCAGATGCATCAGTGGGAAAAACGCTGGTTGGTGTAGCCAGTAGCTTCTTCAGACACCAGCTCTCCTCATTTCCCTCCAGATAAATACACAATCAATACCAGGATGAATTAATAATGAATGATGTAGAACAACAGCTCTGCACGGATGATGTGTATTTCCAGCCTCTTAGTGCTTCCTGTTTCAGGTGATGATGTTGCAAGAAGCAAGGTGACTTCTTAGTACTTTGTCCTCATTCTCCGATTGCATTAATTCTCTGACTGTTTCATACAGCTTGTATGACAAAGGATGTTTTCACACCTGCTAGACTCATAGACTTGATTCAATTTGCGAACAAAATGTAACATTTGATACATTTCCAGTTAGAGGTTTGCTTTCACACTTCACTGTATCAAAACTGTATTAAAAGAAAAACCTGTTCCCCTCCTCACCTGTGGTGCCACGGCACCAAGAACCATTGAAAGATACAACACAAAAAGGCACTAAACTTTGTTGATATTCCACTAATGTTGAAAAAGCAAAATTTTGCAATCAGATGTGATAAGTGATTAAAAAACCCCCATCATCCTCGCACCACTTCCTGTCGTCTATTTCTTCATTTCTGACAGTAGTAATGTCTTGTTGGACAACATTTGTCTTCATCTCTGGATCACTTCTGTTGCCAACCCATACGATTCATTCTCTGCTAAAAAAAAAAACATCTGACAAGATACAGGTCTTAAATTTCACGTATATGGTCTTAAAAAGTCTTAATTTTCAGTTGCAGAAACTTTCAGAAACCTCACTATAAAGGAATGAGTGCTGACTCCAGACTTTTCCACTATTTTAAATCGACCTGCTGTTTCTGAGAAGGTGTAAGATATCACACTGTTCATGCTTTATCTCTTTTTCCTGCTAACTTCCTACAAAACTGCCTATGTTTTCAAGCTGTTAGTGTGTATATGTGTTGATGGTATTGTTGGAGTTTCAGACATTTTGTGGGGTGATGCTGCGCCGTCCTAATTGGCAGATCACTCTGAGCTCAGATGCAATGCCGAAGACACAAAGTGGAGATGCACAGGAAGAAAAATGAGTCAGCAGGTGGTGAACAGACTTCAAACTCACCTTGCACAGCAGAAGCTGTAATTGCTTTAGGAAGGGGAAGCTCACATAGAAGCAGCAGCAGAGGCAAAATAAAAGAAATTCATTGAATTTGACTGAGAAATGCAGATGTATGATGGAGATTTTTCAAGAGGCTAAATGGGCTCTAAACAGACAGCAGATTTCTCATTATTAGGGCTTCGCTTTGCTTCCAAATATGTGTGTAAAACCAGCTGTAATGTTGGACGGCTTGACTTCGATGGGAGGCCATGAGCTCCAGGAGGACCTGGCAGCATCTGCTTCCATGGACACCGTCCAGAAACAAATAGGAAGAAACTCCCAACAGTTCCCGAGGCTAAACGCGATCAAGCTTGATGCTAACTCGAGCCGAAGCAGTGTAGGTGTTAAAAAAAGACAGAAAAGAGGCAATTCATGATGAGAAACAGTGAAGATCTGCAGCTTAGCATAGCAACAAGAGTCCTGCTGAAGTATTCCACTTTAGCTTTCTGACCCAATGAGGGCAGAGGAACAAGAGGAGAAGTTGAAGTGAGCGTAACCTCGGAGCGAGCGGGGGTTAAAGACCCCCGAGGTGATCCTCCTGACGTCAGTGGGGCTCCGCGGCTCAGTCAGGTGGCCTGTCGATGCATTGCCCTCAGCCTCTAAATGTCAGAGTTTCAGAAAATAGAAGCACTCAGGCTTTCTGCTTTGAACACAGATATGTATGCGCTTCATGTTACTGGAGAAACTGGGGACATTTCTTTAGCTTTATTCAGATAAATTGAGTATTTGAATTCACCCCAAGGATTGATTTGGTATATTTGCAAAATAGCTCAAGCCTTGTTGACTGGATGGAGAATGTAATGTGAACACCAGATTTCACAATTTAGATTTATGTCTGTACTTTGGCTAGGCCATGCTAACTGATGTTAGCATTGCATCCTGCTGGAAAACCTTTGCACTGCAAAACCACAAAATCTTACCAAGTATTTTTGGCCTAGTTTCTAATGCTAATATATTAGTGCACTTGAAATAAGTCAAAAATAACTTACAAGTATCTTTTCAGCAAGATATAGAGCCTTGTTTTAAATAAATAATTCTTTAATGTTGATGAAAAAATACTTGTTCCACTGATTGTAAGTAACCTGTTATGTTTCCTTAAACAAGTTAGGGCAGGTCTATTGGTGATATAAAACAGTCATTGCCTTTTTTTTCACAAAATTAGTCCTAGAAAATGAGATTTCAATCTGCTCAGTTCTTTCTATCTTTAGCTCCTTTTCGGGCATCTTGTCACTTTAAACCCAAAAAAGCTGCTGCTGGCCTCGCCCCTCAACTCAACGTTTACATTCGGACATGGAAACAGCTGCAAACAAATGCACAATTATACAACTGTAAACCTTTGAAAAGCATTAGTAGAACCTTGTGCACAACTGGTAAGAACACAGCAACTGTTTTCTGGAAATTAAGTCAACGACAAAACATGTCTTTTCCAGCAGTCATTGTAAAACCAGCTGACCAAACATGCTGGAGCTCAGCTTGGGTTGCTAGGCATTAGTAGAGCCTCCTGCACATCCAACAACAATGCAGCAAAGTGGTTTCTGAATGGTAAATCAACAACAAAAAACTTAACTAACTTTTCCAGCAGCCATTGTAAAGTAGATACGGACGTAAAACTAACTTGCTGGAGTTGCGAGGTAACAGGAAGGGCTCTGCTGGGGTTGCTAGGAAATGGAGCTTTTTGAAACTTCCCATTTTAATGACACCAAAAGCATAAACTTATTGCCAAAAAAGACAGCTGGAGGATTTAGCGCTTTTTTAAAGCTGTTTTTAGAAGCAGTAAAGACTCATATGGAAGTAGAAAAATGTGCACAATCTGAAAAGGCAGCTTATAAATGTGAACTTCTATTTCTGAAAGTTATCATTTATGTTTTCAGATGTGTAAAACATCTGCTTTATAAGTTTATAAGTTTTCTGTTTTATAACTGAAACACGGTTTGTCTGAATTTCAGAAAACACCTCACTTTGTTGTCCTTTGACATCAGGAATGCAGAAAGTGAGATGAAAAGAACCAAAATGGAAGCAGTCTTTATTGTCATTCAATCGCAGCTCCTTTCGCCCCGCGGCTGCCACATCTCTTTTGATGCTCGGCGACAGAACTCAATAAAATGACCCGGCCTGCACTGAAATGCTCATAGTCGAGCAGCATTGTGCCCGGCGGCTTGACTCGCATTAGCTCCGGCGCGTCCTGTCAACTTAATGCATTTCCATCACGGGAGAGACACAGGAGACGTTTTCTTTGGGAAGACCCAGCCGGCTCTCGCATTGTGATTGTTGCGTGACATAATGCAGAGACCGGGCCGCTCTCAAAGGACAGACATGTTCCTATCGGGGCACAGAGCGTGCATTCAGGTCTTTCTTGGACATGTGTTTGGGTTTGAATAAGGTGGATTATTCTTAGATGACATTTCTCCTTTTCTGCATCAAGAGCAACGTCTTTAGACTGTTGCTCCTTAGACATACACAACAAATTCTGCAGAGTCTACTTGTCAGAATTGGCATTAATTTAACTCTTACATAGTTATTTGAACAATAGTTTGAGGAATTATTACTATTTCAAGTGTTAAAATTACTTAATTACTCAATGTTTCATCATTAAAAACATGGGATTAAATCTGTAGAGCAAATACAATTTCTGTTTTTGATGGAAGTTTTACCAATTTTTTCTTTTCAAATTACAATTCATTATAAATTCATATTAATTCACAACTCATTTTTTTCAGGAAAAAATTAAGAATGATTTTGTGCAAAAATGTCATTTATATGTTTTGTATATTCTGTCCTCAAGAAAGCATCATGGGACATGTTTACGTTCTATTTACTTAGTTTATCTTTTACCTTTCCCTTCCCGGCTGTTTCACATCTTCTCTGCTTAGCTGCCTCTACTTACTTCTGATTAGCTACTTTGGGTTTTTGTCACCTCTCCCTTAGTATTTAAGCTCCTCAGTTTTTTTCATTCTTCATTGACTGTGAAATTACCCCAACTTCCTGGTGATCTATTGTTGACTTTTCTGAAAGTGACTTCTAGTTTTCATTAGATCTTTTATCAGGATCATGTTTACAAATCATAGCAAGAAGAAGCTAATCATGTGGAGCTGGTTCCATGTTTTTCAACAGTTTTAGTCAATTTCAGGACAAAATGTGGTAAAGACAAGGTTCCAGTCTCTCTTAGCTGTGCAGGACTTTAAACTCACAAAAAATGGCGGATGAAATGACTGAGTTCTCTGTTTCCCGGGGCGCCTGTATCTCCGACTCTCTGTGGTAATCCCGTCTTTATGCCCATGGGCCTCGATGGCCACCATGATGCCTCTGCTCCTCATCGTCACTCTCAAATTACCAGCCCCTCTGCCACTCTCTCAGCCATTAACTCTGTGTCCTGCCCGGCAGACGTTCGCTTTTATTTCTCTCTCTTCTCTCACAAGCTATTTTACACACCATATGTCTACACTGGCTGGCATGGTAAAGCCCACCAGGGAGATGGAAGCAGAAACAAAACCTCAAGATTGGGCGGATTACATCCCCAAAAATGGGAAGTAATTTCTCAGCTAAATCAGCAGCACAGCAGTTTGTCCCAAAGAAGGACCAAACCAGCAATTATTATTATTAAGAGTACAGACAGAAAGAGGTTTGCGCTCGCCTGGTGTGTCCAGGCTCCAGGATACCTGGAGAACCTGCTGAAGCAGCAGCATTTGTGGAACTGTGTGTGTGTGTGTGTGTGTGTGTGTGTAGGGGTGTGTGTGTGTGTGTGAGACGCTCGTTCCATGTTTTCTGTTAAAGTTTTGTGTAACCATGTGACTGCTTCCCGATCCAGCCATCACTATAGTTTAAATTCTTTGCTCTTTTGTCAAACGCATCTTCTTGGGTATCTGAAATATGAAAGAAATGTCCATTTTACTTTCTCTTATGTATGGAAACTTATGGCTCACCCCGTAGACTTTATTGGACCTGAAAAAGCATAGAGTCAATGCATCCGTAAAAAGTCTTAAATTCATGAATCTGAAAATAAGACCTTAAATATGTTAATCGCAGGTCTTAAATTTAGTCTTGACTGTTTAATCTTGTATATTCAATATTTTCATATTCATTGATGGTTGATTGAGGTTACCTTAGTTAACAAAAACATCACTATTTAAATAGAATTAAAAACTAATTCAATACCAACATGAAAAGCATTTTACTTACTTATCATCGAACTTGATTTAAATAGCTGAGATAAATTGTTCTCAACTTCACGTCCAGTTGAAAGCTCCCAACGGCATAAACTGTAAAAACATTTTATCACATCACCATTTAGCTGAATGTGTTTGCTGTCAAATCATACATATTTTGAGCTGTAGAAATCATAGATATTGTCTTGATCTTGGGTTTCCTTTTTCCGGTAAACATTTTAAAAAATGGCTGTCATGTAGCAGAGAACATAAAGTCCTCAGTTTCACTTTTGGCCTCAGATTTTGCAACATATTTTTAGTTTTTAGTATATTTTGAGCTAAGATTTATCCAGAAAGGACTATTTCTAGCTGACATTTACTGTTGACTATTTATTCCTCCGTATTGAGATGTTACACAAGTTACGTGATTGTTTACTATATTTGCTGTATTTCTGTTTGACCAGACTGTTTTATTTTACATAAAAATGTACATTTAAGTAGCATTAGAGAGGGAAACTGAGATTCTGAGTTTGAAGCAGTCACATCCAGTCTCTTCCCCCAACCTTTGTGCTTCTCTTTATTGGTGTGTAATGGATGGCTTTGTTGCTGCATCAGCAAATGGGGCTTAATGGTCCTGGGAGAAGTACAAGCGATTGGTGTGAATGAACAAAGAAATACGATGGGATGAAAACATTATCTGTACTAGACCTGAACAGTTGGATGGCTGCGGTACAGTGGCATAATTACAGTGTTGTAGATAAAGTCTTAATACAACATTTTTTTACAGGTGATGAATATGTTGTGTATAAGTACTGTTCTAATTACTGTGTTGTGAAACAATTATACACTCTTTAATGAAGGAAAAGGTGACAAAATGCATTATTAAAACAAATCTGTATTACTTTCGCTAAAACTGCTTTAGTCCTTATTACAGCTGTACTGGGAATCTACATGAATAACATGATGGTAATTTGTATTGGGAGGCCAAAGTTATGTGCATCTATATTTAACAGCCAACCAAAATGCTTAGTCAATTCCTGCCTTATTTCTGCTGGAAGCTACTTGCCATCATCTTCCTTCCTCTCATTATGAGTCTCTTTACTGTATGCAGTTTTTCGTGAAGAGAAATTATGATCTGGAAAGTGAAGGGAAAATCTCAAATGTCGTGAAACTGCAGAGATGTGTTGAACAACCCGAGTTTCGCAAAGCTGTGAGTCGGCACAGATTTGCCTCCAGCTGTGCTTTACTTTTAAGTTTAGCACAAGTGTGTGTGGGCTGAGGTCAAAGGGGTTCATTTCAGCCATCATTAATTATATTTAAATAATACAAAAGGTAAATAAAGTAACTTTTTACTCTTGTTGAGTTACAGCTTCCTACAACAGAGAAAAGATTTGCCAGAATCAGAGAGACGACAGCTCTCTGGTATCACTGAGCTTATTTAAGGACTTAAATTGGTTATAGTTATTTGAGAGAAATGTATTTAAAAGATTGTTGTATTTTGCAGTGCACTTTATGGGAGTTTTCCCACCTGACAGTCTGGTACTTGGTTTGATTTGGGCCAAATTTACATTTGTTACATTTTCAGCTGCTGTGGTTCGCTTTTTCACTGCAAATGCGGCCCTCTATACTCCAAATTACATCAATAAGCCTGAACAGTTTTTTACAAATCCGCAAAATTTACACCAAATCAACAGATCCATACTTTTTACATTGGGTCTAAGAGACTGCTCCCTCAGCCTTATTTGATGTCAGTCCATGACCAATAAGCTGATTAATAAAAAGTCACATTTAACATCAAACATTAACACAAATATCGTAAAAATATGGTAAATAGTCACAAAGTCCTGGCTGGACTGATCAATATGAAAAGATGATGAATATTATTTCATTTTAGGAAACACTTACCGAATGCTGAAACAAACAGTTATTGATATTTTAACAGTTTAATGGGTTTTATCAATACATTCTGGCACAACCGGCCCTTTAAGAACATTCAGAGTTTTGATATGGCCCAAAATGAAACTGAGATCGACTCAACAAAGTTAACTTTTTGATCCGCTGCCTTTTAAGGAAACTTACCCTAAATATTTTCAAAATCCAGAAAAAAGTATGTTAGGTTTTGTTGTATGCCAATAGTTATGCAGCTAAATGTCAGTGATTTGATCGTCGGTTCCCTCTTTGAGCGTCATGTCCTCCTGTGTTGTAGGGGCGTGGTGCGGGTGGACGTTAATCTGCAGGATGTTGATATCGACCAGTGCTCTACTGACGGCTGGTTTGCTGGAACCCATCGATGCAACCTGAGCACTATGGAGGTGAGTGCACCGGACATGAGGCCCAGACAGGGATCGATTGGCTTTGGAAAGTGAACTGTAATACACCCACCACCCCAAGAAGCTCTGAAAGGAAAAGCAGTAAATCAGCATGACTGGTGACAAAATGGATGGAGGTCTGATTACTTCTCAGTGTTACCGTTACTGCTGGCTGACACGTAACAAGGCTGTCTTTTTAAATTTATGAACTCAGACGTATGCTCTGAGTTTTCCATCAATGTCTGTAGGTTGCAACTCCTAAGCTGCAGTTTATTTGTTTATTTAAGGATCCCCATCAGGGCTGTTGTAAACAATTATCTGAGTAATTGAGTATTCTGTCAGTTATTCTGATGAATAATAGATAAAACATTTTATAAAATAAAGCACTGGTAAATACTGTCATAAAGTTTAGATAGGGCTGATATCTAAACTGGTGGATATCAGCCCAGTTTTTAAGATTTAAGCATTCCTAACAATTACTTTTCTGTAAAAGTAGCCCGCAGTTTTCAGTTTATCTGCTCACCGGTATAAATACACCCGCCGCGCTCTTCACCGCAGTTTGCTCTGAATCGGCCACCAGGAAGCAAGAAAGTCTGCTGTACTCCAGGCATCGCACCACTTATTTTAAGGATTCTTATTAGTACCCCGAAAAATGACAAAACCCTGGATTTAATTATAACTCAATGAAATACCTCCGTATTCTCCGGACCTGACTTGAAAATTGGATGTTATGCTGCTAACACTTAGCATTCGTCAATAATTCTGGCAGCAGTAAATAATCACCCTCCTGGAACACGGTGAGCTAAATAATAAAACATAATTTAGTAAAGCTTTGAGGCAGATCATTTTCCTTGAGGAATTATTAAAATTCCTCGAATCATTTGAGGAATCGTAACAGCCGTAATTCCCATTAGGTTCTACTGTAGTAGAAACTATTCTTCTTGGGGTCTACACCAAACATTACAAAAAAAAATGCTTTTCAAACATTAAAAGATATAATAGTATTCTTGAACAAAAACAGATTAAATACAAAACTGCTTCAACATCTTTCAAACATTACAGACATAACAAAATACCTTAAACATTCCATCATTCTCCATTATAGATTTTTAAAGATTGTTTAAAAAAAAAAGGTTGTAGGGAAGAAAGACGTCATGATTCCTCATGAAGTTTTATGATAGGCAGCTACAAGCCGTCTCAGTTATTACCTCCATCAAGGCCGCCCTGCGATGAAATATGATGTGTTTCTGTTTGTGGACACTGAATGCACCACCTTGCACGAAACAAGCAGAGTAAGTTTGTAACCATTAGTAACAAAAAGAGGCTCAAGTCTCAAGAGTCAGCTTCCAGGGTCAGAACATAAAACCCAAGTAAAACATTTAGCAGGTGGAAACTGAAACGTAATATTAGAGGACATGTATGTGGCTTAGCATTGTTTATTTTTAACTCTTTACAAAATGTTTGCATTTTCAAGCCTTTATAGTTGGTGTTCATGTGTTAATCTTCCAATCTTTCAATAATTCATAATTATCAAGTAAAACTTTGGTTATTGTCATATTATTCTCTGCCTGAGTTTTGAACAGTCAGCTGCTGTCAAAATTTAATCTGCACAAAGTTGTATAATTTACATTTGTTAGCTGGTGAAAGGGATTTTTAACCAAAGCATGTTGTTTTTTTACTTAACCTATCATCACAGAAGTAAAATTTATAAAAACATAGCTAACCAAAGAGAGACTATAAAGGTAGATATGTAATATTGGGAAAAAATTTGATCGATTTGAGAAATTACCCAATTATCCAAACAAAAACAATTCTACTTTACAAGCCCATAGTTTACTCAAAGATGAATAGGTTGAAGCCTGTTCATGTAATTATTAGCCTAAAGCAATAAAGGTTTTCTTCTGTCTGACCACTTTAAATAAGAAATGGTCACATATTGATGTCTAATGGAGAAAATAGTTTATTTACAGGTAAACATATTGGTTTATGCATTGGACAATGCGTTAAGCGTGATACTTCCACCTTCGTTATCCACAGCTTCATTTTTCTGAAATGATTTATTTGGTTTGTGCCAAAAATTTAAAGAGAAATATACAGAAATTAAAGATTGACAGTTCATCATAAGGTCAGGATTTGACAGTGTTACAGACGGAAAACCCAACAGTTACCCAAATATTAGACTTATTTAAGCTTATTAGTGTTTCCTGATGAGGTGAGCCAATGAAACGAGCTTCAGCCTCTTGAAGACTGATAGATTTCACAGACACGCTGCAGATGAAACTCCTTCATAATGCATGTGTTGTAATGTATGGTAGTGAGCCTCTGTTAATAATTAATCACTCTCTTTGTCTGAGTACTTCCACTCCGTGTATATTCAATAAGAGTGGCTTTTGACCGTGTGTGTGTGTATGTGTGTGTAAAGATGGAAACACACGGTTGATGGCATGTTTGTTTGAAAAACACAGATCTGTGTGTGCTGTCAGCGCAGGAGTGTGTCTGAACTTTGCTCGATTAATAAGACGTTGTTGTGGTCGTAGCGCGCGGCGGCGTACGTTCTTCCCTGTATGACAGCTTCTTTGTGCACAAGCTCTCATTAGTGTCATGCCGGTTCCATAAACAAAAGATAAATTACACGTCTGTGCAAATAGGAATTACAGTAAGCTATAGCCCTATCTGTTACAGCTTTCTTGTTAGGAAGTTAGAGGTGGTAAGAGATGGCTCACCTTCTGGAAATGCAACTTGGTCTGCTACGGTTTTAATTTTGATCACACATCTGAAGTTAATTTTTTTTCACATCCGCAATGGGTAGAGATAGAAACTGATAATAATGTACCAATACTGATTCTGTTACATGCTGTTAAAAAGAATAAACTCTTCAATTCAAGATATGCACCATGTTTTATTTGATTCAAACAGCATTAAAACTGGTTTAAAAAATAAGAATCCCTTTTGTCCAATGAACATTTTTCTATGAATGCAACTTTTTCCATGTTAGCAGTTTTTGTGCAGACAAATTTGCATCTCTGCAAATTTGGTTGTGCAGGACGCTCCACTTCTGCTTTTCAGGAAGGATTTTTAAAGACTTAAATAGGACCTGTTATGCAAAAATTCTCATTTTGTTCTTCCTTTTTTGTTGTTTCCTGCTTCTAAAAGCAGTTCAAGGGCTAAAAACATCATTCCAGCTGTGTTTTTTTTTGTGTGTGTCTGGAAATTGAGCTCTTTAAAATCCCTCCTGAATGTAACATCACAAATCAGCAAGCACTTCCCCTCACCTAGCAATACCCGTTATCCAGCAACCATAGCAGAGCTCCAGCACATTTGGTCAACTGGTTTTACAGCTGTTTCCCCTGTACAATGGCTGCTGGAGAAGACAAGAGTTTTGTTGTTGACTTGCCATCCAAAAACCACTTGCTGCATTATTGTTGGTTGTGCAGGAGGCTCCACTTCTGGTATTCAAATAGTTGTATAATTGCGCCTTTGTTTCCACCCATTATAATGTGTGAGTGTAAATTATAATATTAATGAAAAGTCTGTGTATTTTTAAAACTCAACTCACAAGTTAAGCCCATTGTAATAATTATTTCCTCACAGACATTAGTTTTAAAGGTTCTATGTATGTTAAAGATGATCATTTTTTGCTTCCAGTTCATGAACCAATAAAAACATTCAAAAATATGTTTGATACCCTCTTATAGGTTGTTTTCCAAAGGTGCTTTTAATCTGACAAATGTAAATTCAGTTTTTACGAGTAGATTTGTGTTTGGGTTTTAATATCACAGTTTGCCTCAGCAAACAAAATATAACTCATGTTTGATTTACAGGAGCTTACATGTCAAAAGCAATCTATTCTAATTAATTAAGTTTGACTGACTGCGTTTATTTAGTTAAGTGAAAGCATAACAATTCCCTTGGTAATGTTTGTACGCCTGTCCCATAATCAAATTGTGTTAATAACAAACACAAAAACGATCATCTACAAATGCAACTGAATTTCCTGCTTGAGAAGCGAACTTGTGCTGATGAAGGTGAACATTTGCTCCCATCTTTCACTGTCAGCACTTTCATTAGTGTGTTTTGTCGCTTTTTGGGACATGGCCGCCCTCTGGGCACATCTCATGGCAGAACGTGGTCCTGGATGATGATGAATGTTTCAATCAATTAGCTTATTGCTCAGAACAAGTGGTTCGGCCCTGGGGAATCGGAGCCAGTGAAAGGCAGTGACACACAACTTAAATGATTACTGCGGCCGCCAGAAAAACGACTGCCGAACAAAAGGAGCAGAAACCACCAATCAGAAATCATCATTTACGCCCTCAAAGGCTTTTCTGGTGCAGCAAAACGTTCTGATTATAGATATTGTGTGTTTTTCACAAATAACATGGAAACAAACTATTTCCTTATACTACAAAAAAGAGGTGTAACCTTTAATTTCCTCATTGTGTGTTAATCAAACTCAACTTTTTCCTGTTATGTGTCAGTCAGACTGGCTAAAATATTTCTATATTTTAGCCAACAACTTATTTATGGTTGTTAGAGAACAACCATAAATAAGTCAACAGCAAAACATTTGTCTTTTCTAGCAGCTTCTGTATATCTCGCAGTAAAACCAGCTGATCAAATGTGCTGGAGTTCCACTTGGGTTACCAAGTTACAAGGCTGGGCTTGGCTCGAGTTGCTAGGTAACAGTGCAGTGCACTGGACTTTCTAGACAGACAAACTGGAGTGTGTTTGAAGCGGACTGCACTGAATCCACCGCACCAGAGTTTGATTCACACCACCGCAAATGAACTGGACTTCCTGGACAAACAGACTATCGTTTGATTAATGCAGACTAAACAGGGCTGGTGTGAATCTACCCTTAATTTCCCTATAGGATGAATTAAAGTTCTTTTGTTGACGTACATGTACATATAATCTCTAGACACTCCTCACTAATGTTTGTTTTTCTCTCCACTGTCCCCTGTGTGGATGTGACACGTGTTAGTTGTGCAGCAACGAGGAACATTCATACACTTGTTTCTCTCACAGTTTTTCCTGTCCCGGGTGTTTCCTCTGCTTTCATTCAGAAACAGAAAGAAAAAAATAACTCAGCGCTTCATCTCCGGGCCGGATCATGTTTTGTAGAGTAAAAATAGCGCTCGTTTTGGCGTCTCGGGAATTCCCCTGCTGTTGGAAACGCAGCGTGGTTGTGGGGCAGGGCTCCCCTCCAGGGACCCGTGTCAAGTAGAGAGTAACAACAAGCTGTGGCCTTTTTAACCTGTTGATCTCATCTCTGCAGTTTGGGTGAAAAGAAACGACTTGATGCATCCTAATCGGGAAGATTCCTGCAATGTTTTCTGTTAAGAGTACATTCAGGACATGAAATAGGGTAATTGCTAATTATCAGCTGCGATCTGAGCAGAGCTGTAATTATGTGTCAGAGTTGATAATGGTCTTTGATATAAAGGAAACAGAGGAGTGCACAAACAGATCGGCTCTTTAATTCAAGTTAAAACGGATTTATTATGCTGGCCCTGAACAAATACTGAGAGCATCGCTATGTTTTTCTAAACATGTTGGACTTGTGAAAACATTTTTGGTTTCACAGCTGTACAAATAATGTTTGCTTTACTTAAAAAAGCCCTCTCTTACTGTTTCTCTGTTTTTACAGGTTTATATAGATGCAAAAAGTGTCAAAAGTGACTATTATTCCTTGAACAGGTTATTTATGGGCTATACAAAACATGTTCATTACATTTTACATGAGATTTTATTCTGCTCAGTTCTGATTGTTTGAGCTCCTTTCAAATTCACATTTTGCAGGTTTTTGTTCTTCCACCAGGTCTCCAAGCTTCCCCATACAGAGTCACATTCCCATTTGACTCCTCCACTCATCTCCTTCAGACTAGCCAGCAGCAATTAGCAATGATCTCATTATAGGAGCTCAGTGAAACGCTGGTAAAAACAAGGTTAAAGGGCTAATATAGAGAAGCCATGTCCTGAAGGGGGAGTTTAAGAAAGAGCTGTAGGTTTTAAAGAGACAGAGACCAAATTTCAAGGCGATAAATTACAATATTTGATGTAGTATATGTATAGTACTGAATAATGCTGCCCCTTCTATGTTTTATTTTAGTGTCTGGAAAAAGACCCGTTTCAAAAACCTATGGATACAACGTCACAAATCAGCAGACACTGTCTCTCATGTAGCAACCTCAGCAAAGCCCAGCCCGTTACCTAGCAACCCAAGCTGAGCTGACCATATTTGGTCATTTTATCTGTGTATGTGCTGTACAATGGCGACTGCTTAACAAAAACTCTCAGCTGTACTTTTTGGCAATAAGTTGTTTTTTTGTTTTTGGAAAATGAGCCATTTCAAAAACATTTTGCTGTTACCTAGCAACTCTGGTGGAGCTCCAGCATGTTTGGTCAGCTGGTTTTACCTCTGTATGTGCTTTAAAATGGCTGCTGGAAAAGCCAAGTGTTTTGTTGTTTACTCATCATCCAGAAACTACTTGTTGCATTCTTGTCGGTTGCGCAGGAGTCTCCAATTCTGCTTTTCAAAGATGAACGGCTATATAATTGTGCATCTGTTTGCAGCCATTTTAACACGTCGCGGTAAACGTTGAGTTGGGGGTGTGGCCAACAGCGTGAAGACGCCCTAAACAGCTCATTCTGAAAGCAGCTCAAAATACACAGAACTATCAGAATGAAATCTCATTATCAAAGATTGATTTTGTGCAAAATTTGTGTAGAACGTGTTTTGTAAAACCCACAGCCCTATCTTAACCTGATCAAGGAAGCATAACAGGTCATCTTTTGAACCGTGATTTTCTTCTCATTTGTTATCGCAGCTCAGGGGTTTTCAGTGATAATTCAGCTAAGTCATTTGCGGTGAATCAAAAGGAAAATGCATCATCTTAAACGTCTCAGTTGAGAAATAATCATCCGTCTTTTTGAACACTTCTGAGATCCTTCTTCTTAACTACTCTTTGAAAATACTAGAAGTTAATTGCCATGTGCTCCTATGCCTGTTTAACTATAGGAACTTTGTGCTAATGAGCGCTTTGGGAACATTTCGAGCTCCTCTGACTCTGTTTTGTGTGTAAGTGTATATTTAAAGGAGCTCTCAGGCACTTTAGTGGGAAAATGTGACACTTCCTTAAGCTGTGAACGTCATTATGAAAGCGATATCCCATGGAGTGTGTTGTGTGCATCAGGAGCTGTGCCTGATGGCGGCGTTAAGCCCCCTCTTGGCCAGAGAGCTTATCTCGCCGGTGTCTGGGCTTTGCTCTTTCGACGGCGCCCAAAGCGAAGCGCAGCTGTCCGTGCCTCTCTGTTCGGGGTAACGTCTGATAGTTGACCTCTTTTAAAGGCCTGGATGCCTGCTGGCTGTGTTCGTCCAGCCCCCTGAAATGTCTCAGAGCTTTCTGCATGTGTGTGTTTGTACATCTGAGGTGCAGAAGCTTGGAATCCTGTTCAGAGCCGGAGCAATTTATTCAGCCTTCAGAATAAAAAAAAAAATGGAAATGTGGTCTAATCCCAGCCTGAAGCAAACGTTTTTCAAAATGCTCTCTGTTTGCCCTCTCTGTCTCATTTACTCTCTATCAGCACACACAAAAACACTGCTGCACGTAAATATAGCTGGAGCTCAGTTTCTAATTAGAAAAGGAACAGAAGAATTCACACCGTCAAACTGCAGATGTTTTTCACTGGGATTGGATGCAACAGACTAGTTCACAACTGTGCAGCTGAAGAAAAGTGATTTAAAATTCATTTGTATGTTAATTTTTTCATAAAATGGCTGTAAAATTGTAAAATAAAATAGTTACAAAAGTGTCTTTCATAGGAACTACACATTATTTCTGTTTGCAAAGTAAAGATGACTTTTTAGCATTTTGACTGAGCGCCGTGAGCAACACAAAATAATTTCAACGTCAATCAGCACAACCACAATTAATCCTTATTATTTCATTAGAATTAATATGGATCAATTAATTTTGTATATTGCTATTTTTTACTTCAGAACAATATATCTCTCAATATATAGCTCTGGATTAAAAGGCACACTGTTGGTTTTTGATCAAATTGAAGGCTTTTAAATGCGCCGCTAGTCTGGAAAATACGGCACTTAAAACAGAAAACGTTCCTGAAACTTTCCCTGAACTCAGTTTGTACTTTCACAAAAGTAAGATGTTACTTTCTTGGAACATAACAGGTGTTTTCTGAATCTTACTAAATATTTACAATACTAATAAATACAAAAACTAATAAAATATACAGAAATTTCAGACGATATTCTTTGCAAGTGAAAAGTGACTTTAGAAAAGCTTTCGCTGATTCTTATTATTTTCCATCCAGTCCATCTTTTTGCATTGTTCTAGATAAAATGAGATAAATGGACAAGTGGAGGACAAAAAAGAGGAAAAAATATCTACTGAAACATTAAATTCCCTTCGAATAAAACTCTCTAAAAGCTCAATAAAATGACACCAAGATGTCTTCCATGCCTTCTCTATAAGTTGGCACAGATTTCACTCTATACCTCATTTAGTGTGCACACATCTGTGAATATGGAAATTAGTCTCCATCTATTTGTGCGTCTTGCCTGCAGCAGCTGAGTCTCGCGTTTGCTCAAACATTATAAAACCCCTATATGCTACAAAATGGCAAATATTAAAGCAAATTACCCGCAAATCAAAGCAGGAAACATTGAGCAGGAAGAAGAGGAAGAAATATTTTACTCTTTATAACAGACAATATACATTTATGGCTAATATATTAATTACATTTTAACTTTTGTGATACGTAAAAATGGAATCATGGAACTTTTTATTATTTGTAATGTATATAATCTGTATATTTATTTGGCGGTTCTTGAAAATAGAAGGTGAATATAGTGATCACTTGGCATTTCACAACTATTTAAAGAAGCAGTTCCATGTAAAATGGACTTTTTGAGCTTTAAATCATGTTATTATGTTTTTCCCTCATCAAAACCAAACCTGAAGCGTCTATAGGGCCTTCCCCTCTCAGCTCCTTCAGACTAGTGGCAGCAGGAACTTTGAGTCTTCACTTCTCAGTGAAATACTCATAAAAATGATGTTAAAGGCTTAATGGATATATATATATATATATATATATATATCTTCCTGATATATCTTCTCTGCTCAGTGTGACTCAATAATCGGGACGTTTTTGGGATGGCTCATTTTCCAGACACCAAAAAAATACATTTATTGGTGTTTTTTAAATGATGTGCATTGTTTTTAGACGCAGTGGAAACCCAAATGGAAGCACAAAAATGTTTAAAATGTACTATGATAGTACATTTTAGAAAGGATAGTCCCCTTCCAGTATGCTATGTAGCTTTTATCATTATCCATACATATGGAAAGTTCTCACTCCGCTGGCTCTTTTATATAACATTTAAGTTTTTGTTGGGGCTGCACAGTGGCGCAGTGGGTAGCGCTGTTGCCTTGCAGCAAGAAGGTCCTGGGTTCGATTCCCGGCCCGGGGTCTTTCTGCACGGAGTTTGCATGTTCTCCCTGTGCATGCGTGGGTTCTCTCCGGGTTCTCCGGCTTCCTCCCACAGTCCAAAAACATGACTGTCAGGCTGACTGGCCTTCCCAAATTCTCCCTAGGTGTGAGTGTGTGGTTGTTTGTCCTGTTTGTCTCTGTGTTGCCCTGCGACAGACTGGCGACCTGTCCAGGGTGACCCCGCCTCTCGCCCGGAACGCAGCTGGAGATAGGCACCAGCAACTCCCGACCCCGTTAGGGAGAAGGGTGACGGAAAATGGATGGATGGATGGAAGTTTTTGTTTTCTTGAAAATTAGATAAATTTTTGTTTTAAAACGTTTCATTGACTACATGTTTGTAAATAAATCAGTCACTTAAGTTTATTTCAGGAACAAGGCAGTTTAAAGTGCTTTAACACAGAAATCCATTGATGTAATCATGTTTACGTTAAATATGTTGGTCAACGTTTCATTTCTTATGACTCAAAAGTAACTCTATCTGGCGTTTTGGGGCTTTATGTAAATATTTTTGAAGTTGAAATGACAAAAGTGGGTTTTGCATTTCTACTTTTAACCCTAAAAGTGATATTTCTGCTTATTGTTATGCAACAAATCAAATAAAAGTTTGATGCTTTTCTTTGATGAGAACCACAGGCTTGTATTTTCATGCTAACAGGGTCTCCACTGCCTCTATTTACTCCTCCTTCATTTGACGCTACGTTTGTCTCCATTTCAAGGCGAACATCTTGTGCTGACTTGGTAATTTGCAGCCTACCTGGCAGCGTTACTGTAGGTACAGGATGAATTGCTCTTTTCCCCACTTCTACCTTCCTGCTCACGTATTCTATAGTTCAATCTGTAATTACTTGATGATAGGCTTTCCGCAGGCTTCATGTTGCACTCTGTAGGGTCATTACAAATATCTGCCGAGTCCTGTTAGAGCTTGATTAGGCGCTGTGCTGGACCGGAAGAGCGTGGGCTTGTTTCAAAGAGAGAGGAAGAGGATTCAGCGGGTTCTAATTAGCAGGCAGAATTATAAGCAAGTTTCTGGTTTCCTGGTCAAGTAGAAGACCCCTGGCCTCAACTGCAATTAGTGCTACACTTAGAGTTGTTTTTTAATTTAATTCCCCTGATTTATTTCATCTGAAGGCAAAGGAGGAGAGCCATGTTTAATCCATGTGGACATTGAAGTGCAGGAGATGAAGAATTAAAGTGATATTTTAATGTAAGTGGCAAAAAATGTAATGTTTTTGATCAAGTTATTATTTTAAAGCTTAAAATTGTATGGCATTGATACATTAATGATCTAACATTTAAAAAAGCTTCATAAAAATGAGTTAAATTAGTGATTTACAGTTTTTAAAAAACACTATTAATTATTTTAACAATAATGTTTAAAAACATTATTAAGTTTTTAAGCATTACTTTGTAAATGTTTAAACATTTGTAAATACAAATATTGTTTTAAAATGTTTTTAATGTTTAATAAACATTATTAATGTTTTTAAACATCAATGTTTAATAATATTTTTAATAATGCTTTAAAAGAATTAATAATGTTTTTGAACATTATTATCAATAATACATTAAAAATTAATAAACACTAATAATGTTTATTAATTATGTAAACATGACTGTTTACATATTACTTTAAGCATTAAACATGAATGTTTAATGTTGATTAATCATTAATAATGTTTAATAAGCGGGTTTATTAACATCTTATGCTTTTTAAACATAATTATTGTTTAAAAATGTAATTATTATTAGTGTTTTTTTTTAAACAGTTTCAACTTCAAAAAATATCAGATGCATTTTTTATGCATTAATGTGTATGTATGATCAGTTCTATTTAAAATTTTACCGTGTTGTTTGATATTATTGTCTCTTTCCCTCAATATTTAAAAGCAGTGAATATTTTAATGCATTTCCTCTATTTAAAATATTAAAGTGGGCCAACAAATAAAACTGAAAATACAGCCTGATGTAAAACAAAGTGTATTTTCTTTTGTTCTGTAACAGCGTGCTAGTGCCAATAAAACCTTTAAAAAAACAGGAAATATTTCTCTACTAGTGTTGTCTAACTGTAAACCTTCTTTATTTTACCTCTTTTTAAAATATCAAGGTATATTAAACTGGAAGCAGCGTTTTTTTTTTATGATTGCTTTGATTTGTCTAAAAAAAAATCCAGAGGAGCTGAGAGTAAAAATTGTTCTCATGTTGTGATTTGCAGGTGAATTTGCGCTGCAGAGTTGCAGCTCAGCTGGTGCCGTGCTGAATGCGGCCATCTTTCTCCGAGGAGCTTTTAATGATATGTGACGTTGTGATGTTTACTCACGTCTGCAGAAGCTTGATAAGATTTCCAGTCAGCATGTTGAGCTTAAAACACCATCATGCATAATGTCGCTTCAACTCAAGTCAAAGTGTTTCTGAAGCACTTCAGCTGAAGAGTATGGAAGCCCATCTCTGCCATGAAAGCGGCAACTTTTAAAGTCATAATTATGGACTTATAACTCATAATTTTAACTTTCAAACTCATAATTTTGAGTTTAAGTCAACATTTTGAGCCTAAAAGTTGTAACTTTGACTTTCAAAGTCATAATTTTCAGTTTGAAAGTTTGAATTTTGACTTTCAAAGTCATAATTTTGAGCTTGAACGTAGTAATGTGAATCTTATGTCAAAATGTTAGACTCTTAAGTCATCGTTTTGAGCTTCAAAATCATAATTTTGACTTCCAAAGTAAATTATGAGGTAGAAATTCACACCTTTTCTCATTATAATGACTTTGAATCTCATAATTACGACTCTGAAAGTCAGAATTATATGATCTTTACACATTTTTGCAATTTAAATCAAGGTCAAGTTGATCAAAAACTGTTTTAAATTGATTAAAAATGGCAGATTTTTGTGATTTGTGGCCTCCTATGATCAAAGTTATTAAACGTCATGCCAATAGGGGCTTTGAGTGTTTGGTGTGTTTCTGTTGGGAGAGCTCTTGCTTGCTGGTCTGACAGCGTGGTGCGCGTTGGTAAAAAGGTCCTCACCGGTGGCCATGCAGGCGTCCCGATGGCAATTAGCTTGTCACAGTGTGCCTGATTGACAGCTGTCACAGCTGGGATGCTAACCGCTATGAGCGGAGCCGCAGGGGGCGCCCGGGGTGCAACCACACCACCTGCAACAATCTGTGGGTGTTTCTCAGACACGTGACTGTCACACAGAGTTAATGAGATGGGTCGTATTCGCTTATCTCTGCAGGTAATGAAGATGTCAGCTCTGTAACAGACACTGATTTGTTTTTATCATTAAAAAAGCCGTCAGCAGCTGACAGAGTAGTCGCCTTATCAGAAACAGCAGCTGAAGATCCTGTAACCGTTTACTGCACAGCTCATTATTTCTCAGTGATTTGGTGCATTTTTGCCTTCAGCTTGTTGTGAAAACAGCAACATGATTAACTCCTGCTAATGTAGAGTAGCATCATTCCTGCACACACAACTGAGCATGGGCTTTAGTTTAACATGGTGAATAGTTTCAAGACTTTTTATAGATCTGTTTCTATAGTTTCTATTGCAGATATCTTGGTACACTTAAAATAAGACAAACTAACTGGCAAGTAACATTTCATGAAGATATAGGGACTCGTTTTAAGTAAATGATTCCTTACTATTGATGAAAGTAGTTGTTCCAAATTCAGATTCACTTCTAAAAAGGCATTTGCTATAAGTTCATTTATCTGCCAAAAGAACAAGAACTTTTTCATCAATATTAAGGAATTATTTACTTAAAACAACCTCATATTTCTTGCTGAAAATTTACTTTTGAGTTAGTTTGTGTTACTTTAAGTGTCCTAAGGTATTTGCAGTAGAAACTGGATAAAAGAAACTATTTAATATGTTGTGTTTTTGCAGTGTATTTGATGAGCTGTTGAAATATTTCTGGTTCACGGCTGAGATCACATGTGACTGATGGCAGGTGGCCGGGCGGTGGGCTGCTTCGCCGTCCGCCAAACTCCACAACCTTTCATCTGTCTCTGGCCTGGGATGAACGACCAGAGCTATTCCTGGCTCTCCTGTCACACACGCTGAAAATATGCAAACACACACACAAATACACCTGTCTCTGGTCATTTCCTCTCATGTCTCCATGAGGTGGGCATATTAACAATGGCAGCCGGCTGCTGCAGCGAGCACCAGCTGTCCCGAGGAGACGGCCGCAGGGCGATCAGAGATGAAACCAGGTTCCTGGTTGCACCGCAGCGTCAACCTGGAGGATTTTAATGAAGGTATCTGCAGCGCAGGAAATACTTTACAGGCACATCCTTTAGCTCTGATACCCACATCGCACTTCATTAAGCCACTCCGTAAATCCACTTGGTTTGGTTTCAGAGATCGAAGCTTGGTGTCACTGGTGGATAATTTCTTCCAGTTTACATCAACAAACTAAAAAAAGTTCAATCCGAAGCTTCATCAGATGAGAGAAACATCGCTCTCTTTCTGCCTGGATGTGGAGTTTGGCAGGAAACCCAGGATACTTTCTAAATAATCTACTCAAAATGGTCCAGTTAAAGTCTGAACAGACACAGACATTAGCCTGGTCCTGTGATAGAGAAATAAGAGAATCAGAAGAAAAGATTGTAGATATTAACGTCCGTCCATATTGGCTTACCAGTCAAAAACCACTTGCTACATTGTTGTTGGTTGTGCAGGAAGCTCCACTTCTGCTTTTCAAAGATGTACAATAGAATAATTGTGCATCTGTTTGCAGCCATTTTCACCTCCCTGTGTAAACGTTGAGTTGGGGGCGTCGCCGTCGTCAGCAGTCATTAAAATGGCTCAAAATAGGCAGAACTGAGGAGACTGAAATCTCATTTCCTAAAAATTGTCTTAAAATGTGTTGAACATGTTTTGTGTAGGCCAACTGGCTTAACCTGTTCAAGGACGTATACTCGGCCAAACTAACATTCCCTGAAAACAGTCAGATATGAGACAGAAAGCTGAAAAACTAGTGATGGAAAAAAGTTTACAAACCAGGAAGTTCAGGGATAACAGAAGATTTTGTGGAAAATATACTGTTCACATAAAATGAAGGTATTATTAACAGTTTAAGCCTCATGAAGAACTTCAGTGGAGTTCATTTATAGAACTTGTTCATTAAATACCGACTTGATAATTACTTTGGGTCTTTGAGTCTCAGCAGGCTCCGTCAGAGAGCTCTGCAGAGTGAAAAGGGTTTTCCGAAACCACCAAGGAGCTCGACGAACAGTCAGAAATAGCTGCAGACCTCCAGAGTTTGGTCCACTGCTGCGTTTACACGCCTCTGGAGAGTCTCTCTCAGGCAGGTCACAAACACTTCGCGGCGCGTCAAGTGTTGGTGGAAGTACTAGAGCTATTTTGATTCCTGCGTTGTTTCTTAGAGATTATATCATATTATTACTCCTCCTTTATCTCCAAAGTCATTTGTAAAAAAGGCTAATCAAAAATTAAGAGACCCATTCATGCACACACTAGACACCAGAAAAGTCTCATTTATTGTAATAAATTAGGCATAAGAGTCTGAACTTCTCCATTACTGAACGTTTTTCTTCAGTTTGTTCCGAATTCAATGAAAAGTATTTTACTAATTTAATACTATCCGTCGGATAGTTGAACCTCGGATTTTGGAAGAGCAGTGTGGTTTTCGTCCTGGTCGTGGAACACTGGACCAGCTCTACACCCTCAGCAGGGTCCTGGAGGGTGCATGGGAGTTCGCCCAACCGGTCTACATGTGCTTTGTGGACTTGGAGAAGGCGTTCGACCGTGTCCCTCGGGGTGCCCTGTGGGGGGTTCTCCGGGAGTATGGGGTACCGGGCCCTTTGATACGGGCTGTCAGGTCCCTGTATGACCGGTGTCAGAGTCTGGTCCGCATTGCCGGCAATAAGTCGGGCTCGCTCCCAGTGAGAGTTGGACTCGCCAGGGCTGCCCTTTGTCACCGAATCTGTTCATTACTTTCATGGACAGAATTTCTAGGTGCAGCCAGGGTGTTGAGGGGATCCGTTTTGGTGGCCTTAGGATTGCATCTCTGCTTTTTGCGGACGATGTGGTCCTATTGGCTTCATCGGGACGTGATCTGCAGCTCTCACTGGAGCGGTTCGCAGCCGAGTGTGAAGCGGCCGGGATGAGGATCAGTGCCTCCAAGTCTGAGACCATGGTCCTGAGCCGGAAAAGGGTAGAGTGCCTTCTCCGGGTCGAGGGAGATGTCCTGCCTCAAGTGGAGGAGTTCAAGTATCTCGGGATCTTGTTCACGAATGAGGGAAGAAGGGAGCGTGAGATCGACAGGCGGATTGGTGCAGCGTCCGCCGTGAAGCGGACGCTGTACCGGTCCGTCGTGGTGAAGAGAGAGCTGAGTCAAAAAGCGAAGCTCTCAATTTACCGGTCGATCTACGTTCCTACCCTCATCTATGGTCATGAGCTTTGGGTAATGACCGAAAGAACGAGATCGCGGATACAAGCGGCCGAGATGAGTTTTCTCCGTAGGGTGGCTGGGCTCTCCCTTAGAGATAGGGTGAGAAGCTCGGTCATCCGGGAGGGACTCGGAGTAGAGCCGCTGCTCCTCCACATCGAGAGGAGCCAGTTGAGGTGGCTCGGGCATCTGGTCAGGATGCCTCCTGGACGCCTCCCTGGTGAGGTGTTTCGGGCACGTCCCACCGGGAGGAGACCCGGAAGACCCAGGACACGCTGGAGAGACTACGTCTCTCAGCTGGCTTGGGAACGCCTCGGGATTCCCCCGGAGGAGCTGGAGGAAGTGGCTGGGGAGAGGGAAGTCTGGGCCTCCCTTCTTAAGCTGCTACCCCCGCGACCCGACCCCGGATAAGCGGCAGAAGATGGATGGATGGATGGATAATACTGAAAAATTAGAAGAGTGTAAAATGCTAACATCTTCAATAATATTTTGTTAAATTAAAATTCAATCAATCAACTAATCATGTCCGTTTAGGGTTGTAGTTTGGCCGCCATCCAGCAGAGGGCGGCGATGGTCGTTAATACACAAACAAAGATGGCAGCTGAACCGAAACAGAGACCTTTGTGGGATTGAAAATGCACTTTATGCGGTTCTACTTTGAAATATGAACACCAGATAAGCTGCTTAAGTTTTGCTTTAAAATTTTAGTGGTGAAGAACCAGAAATTACTGATTTGCCACAAACGAGAGGCTGACGTGGCAGAAAAGCAGAGGAAATGACGCAAAACACTTTAACATGATGTGAATAAAAAGATTGCTATGCAGTTATATTTTACACAAAAAATCATGTTAGAATTTAGTATATTATGTAAAATACACAGTTTCCCTCCTGAAAAAGCAAAACACTAAAGGAAATGGCCGCTTATCAGTTAATCGTTGAGCTCAATCAATGTTAAATCCACCCATTAATCAATAACTTGTGTTATATTAATTTTTTTAAATTTGTGTTACAGCTGATGCACGGTGTATGTGCTCTTCTGTTCGTAGTGCCTGCCGCTGCGTGGTCATGGGTTTGTCCTGGATAAATACCAGTGCCAGTGTAAGAAGGGATTCTACCACCCCAACAGAGTGGCAGTCAATGGCTTCTCAAGTAAGTTGCACAAAATCTATGCTGATTTCTGCATATTAACATTGTTCATGTGTTTGATTTGAATGGCAGCATCTAGTTGAGTTTATCTGAGTGAGATAATAGCAATAAAATGTTGGTAATTTAACACAGTTGCAGTATATTCAGCGGTGCAATGTGTGGCACTACTTAAATAAAGTTGGTGCGCTCTGTAGTCTGGAAATACGGTAATTAGCAGTAAATGCATTTTCAGCATCTTTACATACATATAAGCATGTTTAGCAAAGTAGTTTCATACTGTAGGTTGTCAAAGTTTTTATTTCTCAATAAAAACGGTCATTTCTGCAGATATTTAGCATAAATCTGATGTCGTTGCACACAGATGCTATAAGTTATGTCTGTTTATGACATTCCCTTGCAAGCAGTTAGGCAGCTGTGAGGTATTTTTTTTTTTAAATATGGCTGAAGATTGAATAGTAAGTCCATTTTCCCCTTCATTAAAGTTTATGATGAGCATTTATCTTCTCGGTCTGGAAATGGACGCAGCCTCGCCACCTTGGGAGGCTAATCCAGTTCGAGATGGGAAATATCTTTTTAATGATAGTTTCTATCTGCAGTTTATTCTGTCTGCTGCGAGTTAATTAAAAAGGAGGCTTTTTGCAAACACAGACCCCCAGTGGTTTCCACCTGCCCTCTTTCAATTTCCCTACCAAGTTTTCATTTTAGTCATCTTTCCGTCCTGCTTCATCCCACTCAAACTCCCTCTGGTCTCCTTTGCCATATTGTTCGCTTCGTCTTTGCAAAATATGTTTGAGCTCATAGTTAACTTGAATCTTCTGGAAATATGTTTAATTTTGCTCAAGTTTTTGCTGTGTTCTTGAACTTTTTCCACTACAATAGATTGGAAATGATGACAGTAATAGCAAAGTGTGGCTTGGAAATCCATTAAAAAAAAACATCTGTAACATTATCTTGCAGTAGAAGCCATTCTACTCTCTTCTAGGTATATAAAGTTATTGTATCCAAGCTTCTTCTGACCATAGTAGCACCAAACCAATGAAAATATGTGTGACTCATTGCTATGGAGATGAGTAGTCCCTTTGAAGCGATTGGTGATGGGCTTTGAAAAAAAATAAATGGGACAGTTCTTTTTAAAGGCAAAATCCCTTCAAATCTCAAAGACAATAGCTTCTTCCCGTAAAGCCCCCATCAAAGCTCCGTAAGTCTGAAATCTGTTATCTATCCAGCCATATGGGCATCTCTCAAGGGGTTTCTATACAAACCAATAAACACATCTCTTTTTACCCGTTTATTTTTGTAGTTTGTTTTGGTTTCCTGAGCGTTTGCAGTTGTAATCAAAGCCTTCGTTCTGCTCAAGTTTATTTTTATAACTTATTTTTAATCCATTTATCTAACTACGTATTCAGCCTCACTGATGGTTTTAGCATTTACAAGGCTCATTACTGTTGTTCTTATTTACGGTGTTTGGGTTTTCTAGTTTTGTTCAGACAACAAAACAAGAATACATAGAAATAATTATTGTATGTGTGATAACAGCAATTTAATCACTTCCTGCATAATTGTTTCATTTTTTAAAATTAAATAACATTAATCTGTTATTTTTCTGTTATCCTACAGTGACCTAGTGCTTACAAAGTTAACTGTTTTTTTTTTTTATACAGTACAAGTGGATGTCGACTATCCATGTTCACACATATTGATCAGTTCCTCCTGTCTTGACACGTTGTTAATAACACCTGTTCAGGTCAAAGAAGGATAATCGTATTTACTCAGCGATGCTTCACTCTGTTACAAGCCAGCAAGAATGTCAATAAGTAACAAAATTTATAAAAATCGGTTCCCTCTGCTTTTATTTCCTGAAATTTAAACTAAAACACAATGTCAGTAAAGTTCAAACTTAATGAGAAAACATAAAAATTTTGGATGACTTTTTAAAGAAAATGTTAAATCCTTAGCTGAGTGGGAAGGAGAGGAAAGCATAAAAAAATAACTGAAATTGAGTAATATTCCTAATTTGTTCAAGCTTTTCTGAGTACTGCAGGACATTGGAAAAGCAGCTGTCTAAAACCTTTCAATCAGGATTTCTGAAGGATGAGAATCAGTTGTTACATATTAAAAGTTTTTAGATTTTTGTGGACATTTTCTGAGTTTCAAACATCACATTTTCAACTTCTGAAACTCAGATGTCAAAATTACTTAACCCTGCGATTAACTGGCAACCAGGCAACCAGTCCGCTGGAGATTGGCCCGCGTCGACCTCGATTCATTCACTGCTAAAACACAACATTGTATCAAGCATTATAGGTCCATTTTCTTTCGCAAATGTCTAACTCACAAGCAACTTTTCAGCGAGAAACAGGAGTCAATAATTTCTTGATATTGATGAAAAAGTGTGTGTTACATTTGCAGATTATAAGACATTTTCCCATGTTTTAAATGTGATAATCTGCTAATAAAACGCCAATTTCTACCAATATTGAGGAATAATTGACTTAAACGAGCTCCTATTTTTTGCTGATGAGTTGGTTTTGTCTTATTTCAAGTGTACTTAGATATTTTAGAACCGAGACCAAAGGTACTTGGTGAGATTCAGTGTTTTGCAGTGTTGGGATGGAAATGGAAGGATGTCGCTGTTTGGTGCAGCTTTTCAGATTAAAATAATCTCAGTAATAGTAGTGTGGTTGAGACCTGAAGTTGTTTGTAGAGAAAAAGTTCTGAATTTGTTCGCCGTGTCCCTGCTAATACTGCAGTATTACAAAATATAAACTTCAACGTTAAGGTTTTCGGAAGTTTCGTACTTTTACCATTTCATCCCAACTTTTGTCAGATTTCCCCAAGGCGACTTAACCTAACCGCTCTCCTGCAAACATATCTTTTCTCCAGCAGCAAATATTCTAGTTCATGGACACAAAATCAATATGTGGAGAAATTATTTCTTGTTACTTTTGCCTTCGCTTCTCGATGATGTGTGCAAAGTTTGACCGTGTCGTCGTCCTCCGGCAGAGCCTGGGAGAACGGGGAAAGCTGGATTTGGTGGTCTGGGTGAAGACGAAGGCTCCCCCAGCGACTGCCTGCCCTGCCAGCAGGGCTGTGCTTTCTGTAAAGACGACTCTCCCTGCGTGGCGCTGGAGGACGGCGCCCTTCGCTTGGCGGTGCTCTCCTTCCAGTGTCTCTGCATGCTGATCGTCTTCATCAGCATGGTGCTCATATACCACTTTCGCAGGAATAAGGTAGGCGTAATCAGCTCCCCATTGGCTGTCAGGCCACCAGAGCATTAAATCTCAGCTCAAAGGAAAGGCCAAACAAAAGTTAGTGTGCAAAAGTCTTGAATCATCCCTCACTTCTTTATTTTGTCTTAAAAAGCAAGACTTTTCTGTCAGTATTTAGCTTGATGCTTACACTTTGGCCTTTCAAACCAGCCAGTCAAACATTAATTGGACAATCATAATCAGTCAATACTGGACAGATTATTTTGTTGAGGAATCTTCTTTAAATTGAAATAAAATGATAAAGCAGAACTTAATTATTAAAAACTGCTTCCGAATCCACATTATTATTTACTGTTGACTCTTTTTACAGAGTTTTGATAAAACATTAAAACCTCTTTGTAGGTTTTATTTTGACTTAAAATAAATTAAACATCCCTCATGTAGCGAAGAGGCTTCACTTTTCTTTTCTTTTGTATGTATTTTTAATTTGGTGGCACAGCTGTATTCCTCTCTCTGAGAGCCCCCTCAAGCATCTTGTCAATTAGAGGACACAATGTTACAAAAATATATTACATAAAGGAAGAACAGGACGTGCCTGAAATGGTGACTCCATCAAAATAATAATAAAAAAGCTTTAAAGGAAGAGCTTTTACTATGCTTTATTCTTTTTTGTGCACAGTAATGAAGAGGCAGAAAGTTTTTCTTTTGTGTCTTTTAGCTAAACTCTGAAGGCATTTGGTAAACCAGCTCGATTTAAGATCACAGCATAACTTATTAGGGTTTATAGGCAAGATAAAATGTTTTATTAAATCGAGGATTTAATTATTAAGGATTTATGTCACATACTAGAGTAGATTTAAAAAAGCTTTCTAGAGTCACCAAAGAAAAATGTAACAGAGATCATGACTTCAACCATACAAGCGATGAAAAACAATCAGAAAAATAATAAAAACACTTAAATTAATAGGACAAATCTGTCCAGTTGCTTATTAAAGATAACTTTGTGCAATTAGTTTTTTAAATTCTGGATTTGGAAAGATAACATGTTTTGTTTTAACATGTAAAGTCAAATAAATGCCATTGCTATTAAGAGTTGTTTCACTTTTATTTTCCTTGTTTTGACTCACCCTGAAGAAAATAAATGTAAAACCTGTGATATGTTTTTGCTTTTGCAGAGCATCAGAGCGTCAGGCCTGGTCCTCCTGGAGGCCATTCTCTGCGGAGCGCTCCTGCTCTACTTTCCGGTGAGACGCTCCTCGCAAACATCTATTTTCATTTGTTTTGAATAAGGACATCCAGGAGTTTGTTGTTTACTCCACAGCACACGTGTCAAACTCGAGGTCCAGGGGCCAAATCTGGCCCGCCGTAGCTTTTTATGTGGTCCACTGGACTCCAAATTATGCCAATAAATCTGCAATTTTTCACAAATCCACAAATCTCCACATTTTTTTCCTGATTTACTGCAATTTTTTTTCTCAAAATTGACCAAAAACTTTGGGTGTAAGAGACTCCTGCCTCAGCTTTCAATTGGTTTGATCGATACATTCTGGTGCAACCGGCCCTTTAAGGACGTTCAGATTTTTGATTTGGCCCAAATGAAAATTAGTTTGCTATCTGCAGGTTTTCTGTAACCAGAAATACTTTCAAACTTTGTCTTTCACTGAAGAGAAAACACATTGTTCAGCTTTTGTATTCCTGCACGTCTGATTCTGTTTATGAGCAGAGAGTGAGTGTGATAGAACAGAAGAGGCAGAAGCAAACATCCCGCGGCTTGCTGGTGACCCCCTGCCTAACAAACACCATCAAGTCGCCATCTGTTGAAGAGCCTCACATGCTGCCTCACAGTTAATCACACAGTTTCTTCCTTTCAGTGTGTTTTCATGCTTTTTGGACTCTTTAATTTAGGAGGTGTTTTAATTAATTAAATACAGACACGTTATGCCAACCATATGCAGACATTTTCTCCCTCCTAGAAAGTCAGTTTTCATTTCATTTTGTATTTGGACGACACGACAGGAGACATGTTTGTTTGATATTTTTGGTGTATGGAAAGTGAGACGTTTCATAGACCTCCCGATTGTTCAACCATATTTTAGGGAATTGCTCCATTTCCTAGCAACCCAAAGTGAATTCCAGCATGTTTGGTCAGCTGGTGTTACCACTGTATGTGCTGCACAATGGCTGCTGGAAAAGAGGAGTGTTTTGTTGTTGTCTTGTCAACCAGAAACCACTTTCTGCATTCTTGTTGGTTGTGCAGGAGGCTCAACTTCTGCTTTTCAAAGATGTATGGTTATCTTACTGAGCATCTATTTGCTGCCATTTTGACATGTGTGTTTAAATCTCAGCTTATTTGGATTTTAAGTGACAAGATGCCCTGAAACATCTCGTACTGATCATTAAATAAGAGGAAAACAAAATGAACATGTTTTGTTTTGCACATAGATCTATGTTAACTTGTGTAGGGAAGCATAATAGGTCACCTTTAAAGCATATTTGGTGTTTGAACTGTTAAAATAGACAGTTTTCAGTGTTTTCTAATTTTATTGTGGTTCCACCGTATGTAAACTTGACTGCACTTGTTTCTGGCTTTAAGCAACTGATTCTGCAATAAAGCGGCTAAAGGATTTAAAAACGTGTTACGATTTCATATTAAGCTTTTAGACCTCTTCCTTTTGTCTCAGTTTGTCCTATTTAAAGAATATAATGATGCTTATGACAAACTGGGGGTTTATTAGGGAGAAACTGAATTAATATAAAGTGTGAGCGAGTATAATTACTTTAAAAACAAATCAATTTGTGTCGATCAGTTATATTTCAAGCCGATCCTCTGCAGAACCTCATCATTTCTTCAGATGATTAAGCTGAAGAAACACCCACGAACCCATCGATTTACCTTGAGCCACCATTATATCTTCCTCTTTGGTGCTCAGGGAAATGGATAATTGCAATTTAGTTGCAATCATGCAGAGCCGCACGCCTCGTGAAGCGATACGAAGTAAACGTAATTAAAGCCAGCTGATTTAGAGCTGGCTAATCAATGCAATTTGCAGCGACAAGGTCCTGGAAACTGGTAATGTTTAAGATGCGCAGAATGAAAGTGAGCCTGGGAGCCATGTTATTGCTCAGCGAATGAATGAAAGGCAGATATTTCTGTTTCCAGCTGGCGTAGTGATGGCAGTGGCTGCTAAAAATAGAGGGCTTGTAAAGGGTTGAGCTCCACTTTGTAGATTAAGTCAGATCTGTGGAGTGAAGGCGTCTGGATTCGGTTTGATCTGCTCTGCTGAAGTGGTCGCCGTCGCTGATCTCGTTTCCACGGTTCAATGTCTTTGCTCGACGCTGGGCCGATCTCCACCCTGATGCATCCGTGTGCGGCTCCTGTGCATCGCACACAATCCAAAGCTGCAAGGGCGAGAAGCTTCACTCTAAATATAGATCCTGAAATATTCCTGCAACCCTGCTGCTGCTGCTGCTGCTTCCATTTTAATAATTCTGCTGTTATTAAGCAACTGGACACGCACGCTGGTCCTGCAGCTTCTTTCATATCGGAGACGTGCTTTTCCTACCCCAGAACACTGAAAATGTCTTACCATGTAGTTTCTAGTGCAAATATCTTAATAAGACATAACTGATTTACAAGTAACGTTTCAGTAAGTTGTTGACCGTTTGTAATTGTTATTGGGCCAATTGTGTGGTTTCTGATTGTCTTGTGCTTTTGGTTTTTAAATTGCTTTGTAAATAAATGAATGAATAAATGATAAATAGAAAAAGATGTTATTTAATTTTAAGAAGTATTCATTTTCTATTAATTGGTTTTATCAGTACATCTGGCCCTTTAAGAACAGTCACAGCCCAAAATAAAAAGGACTTTGACATTTTTTCCCTAGAGAGTTGAAAAACAGTAACTACCAGGAAGGTGCATTTATAGGTTATTTCAACGTCAGAATAAAAAATAAAGAGCCGAGTTTCCCGTTGCGTCTCTGTGAGCTGGATGGAAATGTCTCTCTGGATCGGAGCGGCGATGAGGAGGGGAGGGAATTGCGACTCGACTCTGGTCGTGCCTTGAGCAGAGGCCAAGCTGGATGTAATTTACACTCAGCCCACCTCAGGGACCAGCAGGAGAAGAAACCATTACCTCCCTCCAGAAAGCCGGCCGTCCCATGTGGCAGGGAGTGTCAGCTTTCATATAAAAATGGATCCGTCGCTATTACAAGATCCCACCTATCCTTAGCGGCATTCCCTCCCGCTCAGTCGCACCGGAGGAGCTCAGGGAAGAGGAAAAACGCAATGAGTGGGAAATGATGTCCACATAAACCGTCTCCACTCGGTTTCTTCATGTCAAAACATTAAAACTAGCATCAAATCTTCTGCTGTGACAGAATGATTCCCAGATCTGCTGTATTTCTCAGATGGAGAGAAATTCCCCCTCATTTTTATATATCTTTTTAAGCTGGTTGTAGTTTTCGATGACAAAAGGCTGAAATTCAGCCTGATGTTCAGCTGCTACTGCGAACCAGAAGCGGAGAGTTTACTCTGCGTCACAGACAGATGACTCACGGCTGATGTTTTTATTTTGGCATTTTCGTTTCAATAAGTGCTTCGTTGTGAAGTTTCTCTCCTCCTCATCAAGCTCGGCTGCCAGTGGAGACAATAACTCCATTCAGGCCATAATTTTCAATTTCCACGCTGATTGAATGACTAAATATGGTTTAGCAGAGTTGGAAACTATTACTCTAGAAATCCAAACCAAAGACAATAAATCCATCCATCAGTTCAACGCTTATTCAAAAATGCTTTTAGGCAGTAGGACTGGGCGATACATGTAAATAAATTTGGTTTTGAAGATGCATTTTTAGGAAATGTGGATGTTTTTACACTCTTTGAGTTTTGACTAAAACATATTTAAGGACAAAAAGTTTTTTAAATCAAATGTTTGTTTTGGATTGATTACTTACTCTAATTATGTTTGTCTTTCAGCAAATTGACTTATTTGGAGTCTATAAACTCTATTTAGCAATTAATTGATTGCTAAATTAGTTATCGGTTATATTGACAACCGATTAATCACAGTTAATCTGATTAATCACAATTAATCTGATTGATCGTTTGAGCCCTGCAGACCACAGATTGTGTTTGGAACATAGATTAGCTGTCAAATCAAGAGCTTTACTGAACCAATCAATCCACCTATTGATCTGCTATTGATCAAGACACTTAAACCACTAACACTTCAGAGCCACTTCATCATGGTGAAGAGGTTTGAGTGTCTGGACAACTCCAGATGCTGTATGACTCATTTTCCATCACAAAATACAGAAATTAAAAAGAAATTTAGATTGTTGTATTTCAATATGGTTCCATAACCTGATACATGAACATGTTGATGTCTTTGTAATCAATATCCTGTGGGGTCATGAACTCCACAGGAAGCTGGATCAATCTCTGAACAGTTACATTCAATCCAACTTCATGAGAAGCTGCTTCTCCTAACTGCGTAATTCTGCTAAAATAATCCACTTCCTTCCTTCTTGATGTTATTTTTTTAAATGTTTTTTTTTCTGCCCTGCAGCAAGAGCTAATTATCTAAAGCGTCCCGGCGCGAAACACTTGGTGATATTCTCTGTGGTGCTTCCAGTCGTGTTTGGTTTTTTTCCCATTCTCACATGAAACCTTTTGGGCTTTGTTTGTGTTTGGAGGAAACCCAAGTTCTGTTTATGTTAATGCTGTAATTACGGCTGAGGGTCGCCGTTACTGTAAGGTCACTGTCTGCTTCAGATCGAGAAAGCTGCCAAATCTCTAACCCAGACAGTTAGCATAGTACAACAAATCATGCAAGTGGCAATAATGGCTCATATTTGTGAAAACTGACAAGACTGAGAAGTCGGAGCCTGAAGGAGTCTGACAGCATGATGGTGTTTCTGAAAATGTCTAAACTTGGAAACAGATTATCCGTTTCTAAAGACTGAAAAAATGTCCAGACTGGTTTTACATACCACATTAAATTTGATATAATAAGGAAAACTGGTTGTCATGCGTAAAAATAGGCCCAAAGTCACATTAGCTTATCCTGCTCACATTATTCTGCGATGCAAATCTTTAGCATTGTAGTACAGCTAGCTGCGAAAGGAATGTAGGAAAGACTTTATAACTTCAATGAACAATTTCGGATACAGAAGTCATAGTTGTCAATTTTCTTTTTTGCCACAATCTTTTTTGCCCTAGTAGAGTTTGTTGCTAAAGCTGGCTTTAGCGCTGTAGTACAGCTATCTTCAACAGGAATGAAGGGAAGAGTTTAAAACTCCCATGAGCAATTGCTGTAAAAATCATATTTATGGTCAGAATTTTTTCTGGCCTCAGCTGTTTGTTTTATTTTGTTGTTGTTGTTGTTTATTACTTATGTAAAAGCTAGCTTTAGCACTGTAGTACAGCTAGCTGCAACAGCAATGAAGAATGTATAACTCCCATGATAAATTGCTGGAAAATCATAGTTCTTTATGGTCAGAATTTTTTTAGTCACAACGACTTTTCTTTTTTTTTTCTTTCTTTTTTCTTCTTTTTTTTTGCTTTATATAAAAGTTAGCTTTTGCACTGTAGTACAGTTGAATTCAACAGGAATGTAGGAAAGTGTTTAATTTCTTCATTAAAACTCATGGATTTTTTAATGTTCCATTTGTTCGTTTTATTTATACAATATTGTGACTTGGATGATAGGTCTTGTTGTGATTGTCTTCTATTGTTTTTAGCTTTTATTTTGCTAATCAGGGTTTCTGCAAGTTTAACTAACTGTAAGTAACTTTTAAAGCCCATTATAAATAGAAATTAAGACCTGTGTTTCTAAAGCAATGTACAAACTTCTTCCAGACAACTGGCAATAAATTTGCACTTACCCACTCATGACAGATGCAGGCTAGCTAGCAAAGATACCGTAGCAATGTTGTGCCTCCACCTTTTGCCCGACTGAAAAAATAAATGAATAAATGCGCTGAATATTCAACTAAATAATAGAAATGTTAGGATGAAATTTAAGACTTGTGATTAATGTATTTAAGGCCTACTTAATTTCTTTTTCTTTTTTTTTAAAACAATTTAAGACATTTTAAGGCCTTGATCTCAGATATGTGAATTTAAAGACTTTTTAAGGATCTGAAGATAATTTGTGCTAATTTGTAAGTGAAGTCTTAAAAGTAACAAGTATTGAAATTCAAGGGGAGAGTCGGTGTCTGTGTGATGTTTAGGAGTTAAATGAAGACAGCAAATCTTGTGCTAAAATTATTAACAGTGAATAACAAATGGGGGAGCTGCTTGTTGCGCCACAGCTGGGTGGTTTACATCATGGGATGCTTTCCAGGCCCTGACACTGCATGAATGCCAGCTGGTGGGCGCTGAAACGAGGAATGGTTCGGAAGAAAAGATAATCAGAAATAAAGCGTTGATTGAGCGAGCAGATGAGCGACTCCTTCTCTTGTTCCTTCAGGCCCCGTCGATTTATCAACACCTCACTAACAGTTGGAGATAAATCTGTGCATGATAATTTAAATCCTGTGAAATTTAGCACACTACCTGTTGTTATTCTCAGCCTTTCAAGTGTTTTCCATTTTAATCACTTCTAGCTGAATACACTTTTTTTTTTCAATCCTGTGGATATTTGTTAAATAATTTTCCCTTTTCTTACAGAAACATACAAACAGTATTCAAACAACATTTGTACATTTTGGGCCACAAATCTCCATTTATTTTATTTGGATTTTAAGTGATAAAGTCAGTAACTGCTTTGCTTCTTGGATCTAAAGTCTGGATTTCATCTTCTTTAAAGGGCCAGTATCATATAAAATAGACTTTTTAAAGCTTTACATCATTTTAAAATGTTATTACTTTGTCAAAAACAAACTTGGAGTGTTTTTTGATTCTTCCATGCATGTTTAAGAAATCCTTTAATCGCCATGGCAACCATTCAGCTGTGCAAAACACCTGGAAGGACCTAGCTCCGCCTTTGAGGCACAGCTCTTCGCCCCAATCAGCTCCTACAGACTAGCCAGCAGAAGTTAGCAAACACCTGATGCCTATTTGATGTCTACAGCATTTTAATGACAACTGATGTTAATATAGTTACTTTATTGTGCTATAAAATCATAACAGTCTCCCTTTAATAAAAGTAAAAGTGATTTCCCAGGCTTCAATCAGCCAATTTCTGGCCCAAATAAATCACCTCTCAAGGTGGTTGAGAAAGTTTAATCTTCTGCAGGAGTTTGTCTAAACTTTACTTTGTTTTTTGTGGATTTGAACACGTTACAGCTGCAGTACTTAACTGTTATCAAAAACGTTTTTTAACATATTTGTTGAAACTGTCACCATGTAATGACCGTATAGTGAGACAGGCCATCTGTGAAAAAAGTCTAGCTTCTCTGCTTTCTCCCGGTCTTAGTGTTGTCAATTACTATCGTATGTGGCGCTGCTCGTCCTCCCCTTTCCTCCCAATCTGCTCTCTGCTAAGCGACAACACCTGAAAATGTAAAACAAAGTTAAGCGACAAATAAAGATTGTAGTCAAAGTTTTGGAGAGAATTGTCTCCATCTCTGTGGGTCAAACGCTGTACGTTCACACAGTCCTGAATACCGTTTGATCCCTTTTCTTACAGACGCTGCTGAACCCTTAATGCAAAGCACTTAGCATCGATTATTAATGGGAGGTTTGAAAAGTGAAGGAGGGCAGAAACTGATCTTCCTCCTGATGCGTGCTGGCGTTAAGAGAAGCCGGCCTAAAGATCGGGGGCCAGACGCTTCCCAGAAAGCCTCCTAATGCAAAGTGCAGCACCAGAACGGCCTTGGAAATGAGTTTCTGAGCACCATGAAGAGACGTTTGAGGACAAAGACTGTCCTCAGTTTATCTTATGTGCCTCTTTTGGTTCTCATGACAAATATTTTTCAGCTTCTAGTGCAAATATCTGACTTGAAATAAGACAAAACTAACTTACAGGTAACTTTTCAGGAAGATGTAAGAGCTTGTTTTAAGTCAGTTATTCCCTAGTATTGATGAAAAGTACTAAATACACTGGCAGATTGTTTTTCACAGGAGAATTGGCACGTCTGTGTTTATAGATGATATTTTGAAACAAGTTTTTGTTTATTTAAATCATCCATCTCTTTTTTTCCCCCACCGCAAACAAAACCAGCACTTGATTCAGATCCCAGTTAAAATCTTTTCTGGTCTCTGGTGGTTTTCCTCTCCGTCTTCCTGCAGCCGGTTGCATCCCTGCAGACCTGCAGCGTGTTGCTCAGTACCTGCCCAGGTATCATCTCTTGATCTCCATTTGAAAAAGACGTCCCAATGAAGTGAAACACCTGGTCTGCAGGTAAAATGGAAACCTCAGCATTCACTTTCTGCTCCCTGGAGAAGCTGAGTCAACCTCTTCCATTGGGTCAGAGGTTTCGGTTCGGTCAGGCCGCCGCTCCGCTCTCGGTTCCTCCGCGTCCCTTAACTGACTCAAACCCGGTGAGCGGCAGGCAGCATGGCTGCGTCTTTTCTGCTGCCTGAGGGAACGTATTAATGCCTCAGCTAATCCGATTACCATTAACAATCCCACAGGGGAAATCACTGCACATCTGCAGCGGACAGATAATTATGTCGCCTCAGATGTTTGTTTCTGTCTCTTCTTTCTTTCTTTTTTTCGTGTTGGCTCTTTTCATGTCGCTGGAAGGCCACCAGGGTTTATTTTTTCCTTTTAGTTTTTTTTATTTTTATTTGGCAGCAGTGGACCGGCCACATTTCAGTGTGTGGAAAACACAGGATGATGTCCTCCTCTGGGTCTCAGCGGTAAAGCTTTCTGTGATGAAGAACGCCAAGAACGGCTCTGAAATGTCAGCGCACGTTTAAACTGACTCATGCTGTTTATGAACTTATCCTTTCAGATCACGCTGCAAAGCTTCTTGTAGCTCTGCAGCCATTCTGGTTGTCCATCTATTGTCACTTTATATCAAAAATGTGAGCAAAACCTTGTCTGCTCAGTGGACTCGGTTTGATTGGGAACCAAAGTTGCGGTTTACTTTCACATTACACCGTTTCAAACAAAACCTTTGGAAAAACTTGTTGTTCCCCTCCTTACCTGTGGTGGCGCTGCACCAAGAACTACAGAAAGAAATGACATGTAAACCTCTGAAGAAGACACTTCTTCACAAAATGTAAAAAAATGGAGTGAATTAAACTCAATCATCTGAGTTTAATTCTATTCATCATGTTATTCATCAAACTCTTTTATAACCATCAGTAAATCAGAATGCAAGATTCCTTTTGTCTCTCAGGCTTTTATAATCTGTTTCCTGCGTTAACCTGAAAAGATCTCACCACTTTCTGACAGTTTTCACAACAGTTTTTTGGCTGCATCCAAATTTGTTTATGGTGCAAAACAGCAATAGAGTCACATGATCCATATCCGGATGATGCTACTGGTGCAAACTACAAAGAAGAAAGCGACAGGAAGTGGGTGGAGAATCATGGGAAGCCATGTTTTTAACGACTTATCCCAAAAACAAACTGATTGTGTGATTTTAATTGGATTTTTCAACATTAGCAGAATATTGACAAAAGTTTTCTGCACATTTGTAGTGAAAATGGAGTTGAGATTCTGATCATGTTGAACAAAATCCCTCTTGCCAAAACTTTGCACTACTGTTCACTAAAACTTGCGTGTTTGTTTTATGATTGAGAGGAATCCAATAACTTTAAAAAATAACAATAAAATTACATTTTGCATCTTTTTAAACTCATTCTTGTGGCTTGTGGGTGCTTTCACTTTGATGATTTCAGTTGACGTCTCTTTGAAAGCTCCAACCCAGTGAAATATTATAAAATACACCAGAGGTTTCAATAATCGTAGCTAGCTGCTCTTATATCTGCGGTTGAGTTAAAAGCAGCAGCATCTGCATCGCATGTTACCTGAAGCATGAACAGATCCCATCTGCTGGTTTATGTGACAAATCTCAGGAGGTTCTTCAACTTTGATAAAACTTTTACCCTCCTTGTTTGTGGAGACGCTTCATTTTACATCCTTATGCCTTTAGCTTTGATTGTTAGAAGAGTGAAAAATGAACGCAGTCTGCGTTAAACGCTGTGGGAGAACGTAGAACCAGCAAACAGAGTCAATGAAGCCCTGCTGCTGTGCTCCAGATGCAGATCAGAACAAACATTTAAATAAAATCTCTTCAGTGTTTATAGAGCTGTTTGCTGAGTCTGCAGCTTCCGCCGACTTGAATTTAATTTCCCCACAACACAGAGGCCATTATCTTCCGACGACGGCGTAACAACGCCTCTGGGATCAGAAAAAAGGGAGTAAATTTACACCAAAACATGTCCAATTTTCTAGAATAAAACATCAAAATTTCTGAGTGTTAAAAGTTGCATATTTTCTAGAAGAAAAAAAAAACGACTTTTGAAACCCAGAACATTTCCAAAGGTCAAAAATGTTTTTGTTTTTTTTTAATTCACCTTTTCTTTTTTCTAAAAATTTCTGAGTTTAATTTCAGTTTGTTTTTGTTCTCTAGACAATTTTTGACCTTTCAAACTCAGAAATGTTGTTGCTTTTTGTAAAAAAGATTTGTGACATTAATCTCACAATTTAAAAAGGTTTTCTGGCAAAGTTCTTTAGAATTTCTTTAGAAAATTTGAGCTTTCTAGCAAATTTTTAACGTTTCATGCTCAGAAATGTCCTTATTAGATATTTTCTGAGATTAATCTCAAAATGTAAGATTTTTCAGATGCGAAAACCCTCTTTGGTTTTTCTGCTTCCAGGTCGGGATTCTCTATTTCCACCCGAGCGTTTTCCGCTGCATCCTGCTGCGTTGGGTCCGACTGCTGGGCTTTGCCACCGTCTACGGGACGCTCACTCTGAAACTCTACAGGTCCGTTATTCACTCCCAGAATCACCTTCACCTATCGACTTTATCCACAGCAATTACACCGAATCTCACATCTTAATTCCCACTAAAAGAAAGAGAGTCAAGAGGTTGTGTGTTTCTCAGCTACTTCATCACCAGACTTTCTTTTGCATTCCTTGCCAAGAGAAAGTAATTAAGGAAGCTCTGGCCTCGGCTAACCTCTAAATACTACAGAGAGACAAATGTGACAGCAAGAAACTGGCAACAAGCGGCAATATTAGTGGTTAGCTGCAGGAGGAGCTTTTTTTTATTTGAAATATGAATCTTTCAAAAGTAGAGATGGAGATTAAGAGGCTGTAAGTGGACATTAATGTAGCGCAGATCAATTTTTGATGGGGCTCATTAATGGAAATTATATTGATGTTGCTTTGAAGGGCAGATCCTAAGAATAGCAGGTTGGTCCTGCGTTTTAATGTCTCTCACGTCGGTGGGTTTAAAACGCCACCAGGGGGCGCTAGGGTGGCCTCAGAAGGTTGGAGGGAAGATGAGGAAAACACATAAAGTAAAAAATCTAACAGATAATATGATGACTCCCATATATAAGAAAAAAAGTCTAGAAATTTTGAGCTTCATCTCTAAAATTCTGTAGAAAAACCAAGATAATTTCTGAGTTTGAAAAGTCAAAATTTGCTAGACAAAAATCTGAAATTTTGTGATTATTCTCTGAAGTTTTCAGGAAAGAACAAGACAATTTCTGGGTCTGAGTTTGAACAATTTAAAATTTGGAAAATTTCAAGAAAAAACTAATTAATTTCTGAGTTTGAAAAATAAAACATTTGCTGGAAAATAATCTGATTAATCTCAGTCGTTTTCAAGAAAAAACAAAAAAAAACTGAAATTTTTCAACTTTCAAAAGTTTAAAGTTTGCTAGAAGAAACTCAGAAATTTTGGGATTAATCTCAGGAATTTTCTAGGGGAAAAAAACCAGAATTTTCTGCATTTGAAACAAAAAATGTGCAAGGAAAAATTTCAGAAATCTTTTATGTTAATAAAAAAAAAAAACGTAAGAAGTTTTGGAGTTTGAAAAGTCAAAAATGTTCTTGTTGGTTGTGCAGGAGGCTCCACTTTTGCTTTTCAAAGATGTACAGTGGTGTAATTGCGCATGTGTTTGCAGCCATTTTCAGGTGTGAGTGTGAAGATGGATGGGGGAGGGGGCGTGGCCAGCAGCAGCTTATTTGGATTTAAAGTGACAGAGGCCCTCATTATGAAAGGAAGTGGCCAGACAAAAATCTCATAATCTAAAAACAATTTTGTATGAAAAATGTAAAGAACATGTTTTCATATAGACCACAGAACCAGGGTAATCTATGTGAGCCTTTCTCTCCATAGGGTGTTGAAGGTCTTCCTGTCCCGCACAGCCCAGCGGATCCCCTACATGACCAGCTGGCGAGTCCTGCGCCTGCTGGCCATCATCCTGCTCATCGTCTGCTGGTTCTTGGTGGCGTGGACGTCTGCCGTCTGTCAGAACCCAGACAGAAAGTTGGCGCTCATCGACGTGGGCCAGACGCCCGACGGGAGTCAGTTCGGCATGTGCCTCCTGGATCGCTGGGATTACATGATGGCCGTCGGTTAGTCAGCACAGAAAATACCTGGGATAAATTCAAGATTAGGATTAAAAAATGTAACCTGATTGCATTTGATGGCCAGATTACATTCCACAGTGATGTAAAATATCTACCGAGATATTATCCCATTACAGCTATTTTTCATTTAGTTTTTGAAAGTTTCACATCATTAAAGTTGTAGTTTGTAACTTTTATAAAAAATATGTTAAAACATACAGAGAAATGAGACAGAAAAGATCGATCTCTTCCACTTCCTCCCTGAACTATTATGCACAAATGCACCGCTCTACCAAAAACAACAATCAGAAACAGGACGTTCTTAGCACTGTCAATCATCCATGTGAACACGATGCTAAATGCGCTAATGGCGGCGAAACAACTCACCATTACAAGAAAAACCATTATTGTTGGTCATGCTAACTAGCATTAGCATTTATGACAGGCTGTGCTAACTGCATTACTGCAGAGAGCAATGGGGGGCATAATTGACAGCTCTAAGACCCGCCTCCTCGCCCTGATTGGTTGTTTGTAGTTAGCAATAGAAGAAAACAGAGGAGCTACAATTTTTAGATTATCTGTCTCATAGCATACAGTTTTAACAAAAAACCCCAAAACTTTTATAAAGGTTAAATCCTGCAGCTTCAACACAGAGCCATGCTGCACATGTTGTAATAATATTGATGCATTAAATCCAGAAAGATGATTTTCTTCTCCACAATGATGCAACTTTTATTCCCTGCTCCATTTGAGAGGAAAATAGCGGAGGCAGATGAGAAGTCAAATATGCTCATCTGTTGTGTCCTGTCTGCCAGCCAAGTCTTTAAGAGAGAGAAGTAGCTTCTAACAAACAGATGGGCCACAAGCAGAGACACCCTGCTGTGCTACTGTACACTGAGCTCGCAGTCTCATTCTGTTCATTAGATGGTAAAAATAGGATATGCAAGTCAGCGCTGTCTCTGCCTGAACGCGACTCGTAATTCAGACTCCCAGGAAGCAATAAATCTTTCAGAGTTTAAGAAATACACCTGCTCTGGCTCGCAGTCAGAGTTCTGATTCAGCTGCAGTCCTGTGTGGTTAATTTTCCTCCCAGTTCCAAAACAATACTATAAATTTAAGGGTCTGACTGAGCAGGTCTGCAAGTGGAGCAAAAGCTGCACTTTCAGCACTAATATTCTTCCATTAGAAACAAAATAAATACACTAAATATTGCAGACCAATCAGAAACATTCTAAATATTTAATTTAAACGTACTCTGTGAAACAAATACTGTGAAGAAAACGAATCACTTACAAAGTTTTTATTAATTTTTAAATTACTGTGTTTTAACTTCTTCTCTTCAAATGGAGTCAGTAACATTCAGGGTGATTTAGGAAATAAGATCATAAATCTATCAGGTTTGGTGTTTAGTTGAACCCAAATGCAGCCAAAGGGAGCAAATAAAATATAAATTATTATTATTTTTTATCTTCTCCTTTGCAATTTTCTCATTTTTAATGATAAAAATGATTTTAAAAATAAATAAAAATCAGACCCAGAGAAGCAAATATAAAATAAATGACATTTTAAAATATTTTTTATCTTTTCTTCACAATTTTCAAATTTTTCTGTGATAAAAGTATTTTTATAAAAACAGACACAGAAAAGGTTTGAAAATATTTTTGTATATATATGTTTTATAATTTTGTCATTTCTCTGTTGCTGATTGTCTTCAGAGTTAAACCTGACCTGTAATGAAGCCGTTGCTTTTATTATTGCGTGAATAAAAATCAGAGCTGCAACCAACATTTTTGTTGAGCAAAAGGTTTTCCTGTGTATCTGAGGAGGAAATATGTTGAACTTGGAAAGTTGTGGCGTTTTTTTTATTTGGCTTGTTGGTCAGCATCATTTTGTCTTGCACAGCGGAGTTCCTCTTCCTGCTGTGGGCCGTGTACCTTTGCTACGCCGTGAGGACCGTGCCGTCGGCCTTCCACGAGCCGCGGTACATGGCCATCGCCGTTCACAACGAGCTGGTGCTGTCGGCCATTTTCCACGTCATCAGGTAATCCTCCGTTCTGCTCCCAAATGTAACCCACATGTCTCAGTTCATCCAGGATGCAATGGTTGTTTTTTTGTGGATGCTGCATGGTGTTACAAATAACCTTTTCCAAAAAAAAATAGACAGGAATTTAATACTTGAAGTATTTGAAGTGCAAACAACATTTTCAAGTTTTGTGAAGAGTTACATGACCTGTAGACACAGTGTAAGTAAATTACCAATTACCATTGTTATCACACTTGCCTCATCTTGAATCAGGAAGTTAATTAGAAGGAGGCTAAGAGGATTGGGTAAAATTCAACCGAGTTGCAGTGATTGGTCGGAAAAGACAAAAATACAGAAAATATTAAAGAGGCACCATTATGCAAAATTCACATTTTGCTCGATTTTATTTTGCCATTTGTGTCTCAAGTGTTTCTAAAAACAGTTAAAGCGCTTGAAAAAAAAAAACACGCTGTTTTTTGATGTCTGGAAATTTAGCCGTTTCAAAAACCTTCCGATGAGTCACATTCTACAGGCTCTGCGCTGTTACCTAGCAACCCCAAGCCTAACCTCGTTATCTAGCAACCCAAGCAGAATTCCAGCACATTTGGTCAGCTAGTTTTAACGTTGTGCACAATGGGTGCTGGAAAAGACAAGAGTTTTGTTGTCGAAACCACTTGCTGCTTTACGGTTGGTTGTGCAGAAGGCTCCACTTCTGCTTTTCAAAGATGTACCATTGTCTAACTGCGCGTCTGATTGCAGCCATTTTCACGCCTCAGTGTAAACGTAGATTTGGGGGCAGTAGCTTGCAGAGTAAAACGCTCTTTAAAGAAACACGCTGTGTAGAAAATTGTGATAACCACTCCTAACTTTAATTGAACCTCACATTTATGTGCCATTTTGTTTATCTCATAAAATCATTAAGCATAACTTCCATGTTTGTTACATGTGACCTGAGAGCGAAGCCTCATGTTGCTGTTTCACAGTGAAGTTCCTCCGCTCTGCACGTCAAACCGCTGCACAAAGATGTTATAAATGAACTGACATCACCGCAGCTATTCTTAGCCCCTAGCTTAGAGATCAGCTCCATCACATTACTTACTAATGAAGAGCGCCACTGTGATTTATTTTCTGTGACGGCATTAAAGGGGAAATTATCGGCAGACATATTTTAGCTCTAAATAAACATTTATTCATCTTGAATGTTTTGCTATTCATAGGTTTTCAAAGAAATGTTGAGTTTTGGAGGCTTTTGAACTCCGTATAAATACTTTGCCATTATAATCGAAACCTTTTTTGTCTCTTTACATTTACTCTGTTACATTTACTTTAGTAACATTTTAGGAAAAAATTATTTTTAAGAGTATTTTTACTATGCTATACTTTTAACATTGTAACCTTAATTTTTAACAAGTTAGTTGTATCTCTCTCTGCGCTGTACAATGGCTGCTGAAAAATCCAAGTGTTTTGTTGTTTGCTTACCATCCAGAAACCACTTGCCACATAAATGGTTGTATAATTGCACATCTGTTGGCAGCCATTTTAATGTGCAAGTCTAAACGTTGAGCTGGGGGGGCGTGGCTGGCAGCAGGTTATTTGGATTTAAAGTGACAAATCTCTTTTCTAAGAATAAGTTTGTGTAATGTGTTTCTTAAAATTTAAATGTGTTTGACACCTTTCCAGTCCATTAAGATAAGATTTTGTGATTGTTTTTGTGGTTTTTTTGCAATCAAAAGCACAGATATTGTGGAGCCATTTTGGAAATAATAGCGCTGATGTATGATGTTAAATGTGACTTTTTATTAATCGCCGTATTGACATTTAGGCCGAGGCAGCAGTCACTTATGCCTTATGTTTTTGGCCAGTTTTGAGAAAATTTGCAGTAAGTTTAGAAAAAGATGTGAATTTTGTGGAACTGTGAAAAACTGGACGGACTTCATGATGTAATGTGGAATCTGGAGGACCACATAAAAAGCTACTGCGGGCCAGATTTGGCCCTCGGGCCTTGAGTTTGACACATTTGATGTATAAGTCTATCCTAACCTGTTTAAGGCAGTGTAATAGGTCACCTTTTATAAATCAGAGTTTCTATTTGTCTCACCACGCAGCTGCTTGATCCTCAGCGGCCAGGTTTAGATTTTACCCCGGTGTGGGGAATGAACTGACGATTTGGGCTGAGGAGAGACAAAACGCCGGGGCTATTAAACCCTCGTCTGCACAGAATCTCATCACCAAACATGAAGGAGGACAGACTTCAAAGCTTCCGGGACATTTCACATGCTGGACCTTTGCCTTCATCCGCGCCTTCCAGCTATTACCACAGTAACTGTTCGTTAATTACCCATTTGGTGACTTTAACGAGGCTGCTATATGACATTTGCTTGCATTGTGGCGCCATGCCTTCAAATCCTGACCATTCCTCTCGCCGCTTTTGTCCCAGCCGCTAATTATCCCACCGAGCGTCCGGCTGTCGGATGCAAAAATAGACCCAATCTCATGTCCAGATCAAGATCGCTTCTCTTTTCTTGTTTTTGCAAATCATCCTGAAAGTTTTGGAAGAAAATATTCCAGCTGCCAAAGCGATCACCCAAATGGAACGATAATTGAACCAGTGGAACCGACGAGACGGTTTATTCTCTTCTTACAGGCAGAAACAGAAAAATATTATAATATTATGAGATCATATAAGCATGGTAAAATAAGGAATGCTGTGAAGTTAAACTTTGGTATTTGTTTTATAAATAAAGTAAAACTTAATCTGTTAACACATTAGATAAATGTGTTTACTACAATTTTATTCTGGTAATATTTCTACTTTATTCTCAATTTTATGACTTTATTATCATATTATTTAAAGTTCATCCACCTAGTAATATATAACTTCATTATCATTAATATTATGACTTTATTCTTATTTTGACTTTTTTCTCATTATTTCAACTTTAATCTCGTAACACTGACTTTATTCTTGTAAGAGTTTTTTTTTCTAAGTCCCAGTCTAGTCAAAGTTTTCCTGCAGTCTCTCTGTGTTTTTTGTTTGTTTGGCTGTTTACTTTTTTCCGTTTGCGTCCAGGTTCACTCTGGCTCATGAACTCCACCCAGACTGGATGCTGCTGCTGTTCTTCAGCCACACCCACCTGACGGTGACGGTGACTCTGGGTCTGCTGCTCGTTCCCAAGGTGGGCGAACCTTGGTTTTCATTCTCTGTACCTGAAACTGAGACGCATTTTATTAAACTAACAGGTGCAAAATTCAGAAGAGGCATTATAGGCATTTTACAAAACTTAAATAAAGCAAATTTTTAAGGTATTTTATGTGCAAATGAAGTGAATTAGAGATAACTGGGTGATACTCAGCCTCTAGATGGCTGCTACATGCTTCCAACATGATTCTTGGTTTGTGCTGAATTTGCATCAACAGGCATTAGTGGAACACAAACACAACTTTTATAGTTTACAAGGACTTAAATGTTATATTGCCAGTTTCTGTTCGCTGGAACCCACATGAGGGATGATATCGCCTCTGAGGCCTACGAGGACGAGCTGGACATGGGTCGCTCCGGGTCGTACCTCAACAGCAGCATCACTTCAGCGTGGAGCGAGCACAGCCTGGACCCCGAGGACATTCGGGTATGCAGTGTTTTCACACGTCTGTTCTTCTCATTTGCATAACCTGGCGTTGCGTTTGAATCCTCTACAAATACTGAGCCATGGCAGTTTTTTATTGCAGACACCAGAAGAAATGGGCCATCTCAGTTCTATTAATGGCTGTGGCGTAAGGTCTTGCGACAGCCTTTGGGAAAAACGTACCAACGTGAGCAGAGATATCTGTTTGTCTGTTAGAGCTGAAGAAGTCTCTCTACCAAAAGCTTTGGGTGCCTTTGGAGTATTTTCTTGAGGAAGTGGTTTTATGATCACATCCAGGTTGCTTGGAAGCACTTAATGTCTTGGATGAAGATACAGATGGAGCCAATCAAGGACCCGGGATTAGAGGCTGTTTCAGACCTAACACTAAAACACGTTGTTTCCTTATTTGATGCTGTCCAGAACAGTCCTGTCTTTGCTTTTCTTTCAGCACGCATGTGATTTTTGAGTAGTGCGTCATTTAGCAGATGTTTGTTGCCATCTGTCATAAAGTTGCATGGTCTAAGTGGAGTAGATTGTGTGTTTTATCGTCTGAATGCCTCTCAACAAAGATTCACCAATCTGCTTTTCTGTTCTTATTCATTGTTAGGAGGAGCTGAAGAAGTTATACTCCCAGCTGGAGATTTACAAAAGGAAGAAGATGCTAGCGAACAACCCACACCTGCAGAAGAAACGAAGCTCCAAGAAAGGTCTGGGACGCTCGCTGATGAGACGCATCACCGAGATCCCAGAGTCTGTGCATCGGCAGTGCAGCCGGGAAGACAAGGATGTGGGAGACTACGGGAGCAACCGGAACAGCATCTGCATGCTGAAGAAGAACCCGTTGGATCCCAGTCATCAGGTGAAACCAGCCAAGGAAGAGACGCTAAAGAACAAGGTTTTCTCTCTGAAGAAGTCCCACAGCAGCTACGACCATGTCCGTGACCAGAACGAAGACGCTAACAGGGCCGCCGCAGACAAGACGGAGACGGCCACAAATGAAGGGTCACTACTAGAAACGCTGATGGGCAAAAAGCTGGTCAAGAAGAAGTCCAGTGAGAACATCAACGCCCCCAGTGAATCTACAGAGTCTGTTCCGTTAGTCTGCAAGTCGGCGAGTGCCCACAATCTAACAGCTGACAAGAAACCGATTCACCCCAGAGCGTCCATGCTACAGAAGTCTTTGAGTGTCATCGCCAGCGCCAAGGAGAAGACTTTGGGCTTGACTGGGAAGACCCAGAGCTCAGAGGACAGCAATAAGAAGAGTCAGCCAAAGAGCAGAGACACGAAGGCAAATGCAGAGACAGAGAACGACTGTCAGCCAAAGATGATCATCAGCCAATCGGTTGACTACAAACAAAGTGCAGCCAAAGGCACAATCATGAAACAGCCGGTGACCGGCAGCCAGCCTGCAATCTGCTCCGATCCAGTCCGCGGAAAGGACCTGTATGATGTCTCCGAAGTGTGTCCATGGGAGCTGGAAGACCTGCCAACTCCGTCTGAGAACAAGATCCAGAAGCACGTCTCGATAGCACCGACGGAGTCGACAACGATTCACGGAGGCAGCACCAAAGGGAGTAAATCCCAGAAGCAGAAGGCCTCTGATCAGTCTCCATCGGGTGGAAGACACTCAAAGGAGAGTCAGAGGACGACTTCTGTACGAGCCGAGGTCTGTCCATGGGAAGAGGGGGGTGAGATACAAACCAGTCTCTCAGAAGGACCAAGGCAACAAGTGTCCAGTCAGTCAAGGTCAAACAGGCCTCATTCTACGTTAGAAAGCTCCAAAACAAAGCGAGCAGACATTTGTCCGTGGGACTTCGAAGAGCAGCAGAAGGTGACAGAGTTAGCCCTGTCTCCAGATACAATAAAGCAGAAAAAGAGCTCCTCTCCTGTTGACGGACGAGGTAGAAAACCCATTTCAGATGCTCCCAAAGGGGTAACATCTCTGCCCCTACCAACAACGAAAGCCGAAATCTGTCCTTGGGACTACGACAGTGCTGCGGTTTCTCCAAATACAGACAGGACACCCAGTCCGGCACAAGCACCCAAAGCTAAAGAATCGCCCACGATAAGGAAAGGCGCCCCTTCCACCAGGACGGTTGAGAAGGAAAAGTCAAAAGACACTGAGGATGAGAAAAGTTTAACAAAGTCATCAGATAAACGTTTTAGCCAGCAGAAATTGTCCGAGGTCTGTCCGTGGGACGTAGAGGGTCGGCAGGAGGGGCTGCAGGTAGAGAAAAGGAAAAGCGCTAATGTTGGAGCAGCCAAACCAAAGCAGGCTGAAGTCTGTCCATGGGATTTTGAGGACGTGTCGAGTAAGACGGGCTCTGATAAAAACGCCCCAGTAGAAAAGCAGAGCAATCCAAATTCAAAAGCTGTGGCTGCTGGTTCTGCGAAAAAGGCTGAGGTTTGCCCCTGGGACTTTGACGAGAGCAAATCAAGCAAGACGGCATGACACTCAACCTGAATGGACCTCTGAAATTATAGTTATCAATGTATAATTTTTCTTTTTTCAATTGCAAAGAGTTATATATATTACCTTTTACTATTTGTATGGTAACTTGGAAGCAAAGTTAACCCACAAGTTGCCTTCCTTTCTGAGGTTTTGTTCCAGTTTTACATATTTGGAATATGTACAAAACGACAAAACAAAGTCAAGAAGAGCATTCCAGATTACTACAGGGAAATTCCTGGAAATAAAATTGTAGACCAATTATGCAACCGTTACACTTTATGAGCAATGTCAGACATCAGCTTTCTCCATCTCTGCAGTCTTTACTTTCTGTTTGCTGTCTGATGTTTTTTCACCCACATGTGACAACGAAGTGATATTATTATGTTGGTTCCAGCTCAGAGTTTTTGTCTTGTCACATAGATGAGATTTGGGTTGAAGTATAAAACAGGAAGAGTCTGCGAAGTGTGATGTTGGTCTTTAACTTATATTTAATGAAGATTTGATCCAAAAACATCAAGGAAAGTAACTCAGTAGCACCTTAGCAAATGTCAAATTCAGAACAGATTACGTCTTTTATGCACATTTTATTCTCTTAATTTCTATATTATATCACTGGCAATCATACACACAACATATATATATTTTTTTAGATCTATTTAATTGTAGTTCTCTACAGATTAAAATGCTTCCAAGACTGTAGAGATGTACTATTCGTGCCTATTAGAATCGTCTTGTATCAGTCTAGAGGGAAAAAAAGTGATTTTTGTCTGGATTTTGTGACGGTGATCTATATTAACAGCATGCACAGCCAGGTGCCGAGTAGCTGGACTTTGCTTGTTTGTCGACTGATCAGTGCTAATGTTTTAACTAGCGTTTTTTCCCATGAAACAGATATTTTTGGTCCTGTTTTTATATCCCTTAAAAGTTCAAATGGAGAATACAGAAGGAGGTCATTTGCACGGGTCAATACGCCGCATCACCATTTCCTAGATTATTGGTTTTGGTTGTTTTGTCCCTGAGGTTTGTTGCCGTCTACTAAGGGACATTTTGTACCAGCTGAGGAGATTTTACACTTTGACCTCCCACAATTTGATGTAATTTACTATTTTATCCACCAGAGGTCACTTAGCTTTATTGTAATAAGGATATTTTCACACCAGATAGCCCTGTAGACGCGGCTCAATTGGGGACCAAACCGGAACATTTCTTACATTTTCAGCAAATAAATCCTTTGAAAAACCTGTTCCCCTCCTCTCCTGTGGGGGCACTGCAACAAGAACCACTGAAGTAAAAATGGAGTAGCGTCAGATTTTAGTGGATGTAGGATTTCTCTTTTTTTTTTCGTTAAAGACTATGAATCGTTTCTCCTGCCAGAGGTAGACTCTCGTGTTTGTTTTGGTTCTATTTAACCAGAATGCCCTGTGTTGCAGTCCTCTTCCTGGTTTCGGAGCGGTCTCTGGTCCGCTTGGCATTCACATATCCATTCAAACCGCAGAGTTCACCTCAAACGAACTGAGTCTGAGGTTTGCAGGGGGACCAGGGTTTGCTTTTCTGATCTGCATCAGAGTTCAGTTACACAAACTCTGATTTTCAGACAAACAAACCAGAGTTTAATTAAAGCGGATTAAACAGTCCTGGTGTGAATGCACCCTGTCTTATTCACTATCTATAATCAACTGTCCCAAATTGGATCAGAACCAAAATACTGGTGATAATCTCCAATACCCTGGTACAACAAAATGGGAGTATGAACTGGCGAAGCCGCGAACTGCAGTCAGTCTGACCCGGTTTTGTTTGGGAATCCAGCATGGCTCTTTATGTTGCACCCAACGTGTTTGTAGATGCGGCTTAATGAATTATTCATGAGGTTCGGCCATATTTCTGACTGTTGTTGTAATTCGTCAAAAATACTTAACCAGCAATGCAAGGAGTAAATTGCTTGTTTATCGGTAAAATAATAATAATTAAAAAAAAAACAAAGAAGAAGAAGAAGCAGCATTTTGGGTCAGAGTATGAAATGGGAGTTGGTCCGATGTTTGTGGTACCACCATGTTTGTGGATGAAACTTCATAAATCCACCAAAAGGGGTGAAGCAGTAACCTGGAGATCAACACAACACTGAAACTCCTTTCAATTTTAAAAATAAATAAATAAAACGAGTAGGCGAATGGATTCACACATAAAACAAGACGCATTTTTCTTGGTTGCATCTTGGGATTTATTGGGAGTTTTGCTCGTCTGATTTCATTAGATAATCAAAAAGAAATCACTTTTTTTGTATCAGTTTGAATGATTGTTGGTGCTTTTTAATTTACCAATTCTGTTGCTTCAACTGATCTCTTTAATGTTTAACATACACTGAAAAACAGGAATGGGTGATCCAGCTTGAAAAAAACTGAGTTAATTTGTTAAAAATGATTAAGTTGTCATGTTAAACAAACCTGCTCCTGTTTATTGTGCTTTTAGAGTCTTTTTTTTTTATTTTTTTTTTAAAGGGACTATTTTAGAAAATTTTACCTCCTCTGATTTGTGTGTCATGAAAATAATAATACTAAATAAAGCAATATAATAATGGTAACTTTAAAAAAAGAGATATTTTTGCTTTCAAATTAATTTTAATCCTCAAATATGAGTAGAAAATACAATGAGTGCAATATCCCATCATGAAACTAAATATCACGTTACAGTGAGCCCAATTTGTTCTTTAATTTTAACAATTTGTGATTTGTCAACTTGCTGTTTTATTTTTCTTCTGTCCATTGTGTGTGTGTGTGTGTGTGTTAAACTCTGTGAAGCATTCTGGTGTCTGTTAACTGTCGGTCTCTCTGGAAATCGCTGTATTTTATCGTCATCATCAAGGAATCGGTGCAGGTTTGAACCCGAGCCGTCGTCCTGGTGCCATCACAGACAATGCCGTGTCCTGTAGCTTTTCTGTCCACTGATCGTCAACCACGGTGTGTTTCTGTTCGGCCGGCCGCTTTCATTTAAACTGGACTCTTGTGACCGGACAGCGTCACACTACGACAAGTACTAGCAAATCTACTACTACTACTACTCAATGCTGTAACGTCGTAATTCTTGCTCTTGTGGCTTCTGCATGAATTCAAGAACTTAGTAGGACTGATGTTTCACTGCCCTTGATAGAACAAAAAAAGGAAAAAATGTTATATTTTATGGACTGTTACAAGTTGTATAGTGAGTGACACTGTCCCCAACCCACTGTATTTTGTGCTTGTTATGACTATTGCTCTATAACAAGCTTATAGCATCAATATATGGGAATATTTGGTAGATTTATATTGTGTTATATTGTGTTAGCATGTACATAAAAGATACCTCCTCTGCAATAAATATTTATATGAAAAAAGTGTGTGGCCAAGGTTGTTATAACAAAGAAAACATTTAACTGAAATAAAATCAGTAATTAATGGGGGAAGTATATAAAACGCACCGAACTTATAGATGCAACATTTTTCGTTTTTGTGTTTATTAATCTATTTTTTAGTGTTTTCTGATAAGTATTAATTACCCAATCAATTTAAACACAATAACAGTAAAGAGTTCAACCCTTTTAAATTCTGCACCTAAAAATTTACACAAGTCTGTAAAGAACTAAAACTATAACTAATAAAAAAAAAAAACAATTCAAATCCATAAATACTTTACTAATCCCAAAGGAAAATAAAATTAAAAACTAATTAAAACTAACCAGAGACAAAAGAGTCACAACAAAAAACCCCCCCAAAACTATTGCAATCCTGGGATTTGAAGATTTATACAGAAATCTGTTGAAAAGAACCAACAAATGCAGGATTTGTCTGCTTTTTTATCCTACAATGTTCTCTCATCCAAAATCCAACTGATCATGATGCTTTTATGCCTCGTATTCCTTCTCAGGTTTGTTTGCTTTTTGCTTGTGCGGACATGCAGCTGGCCTTTAATGGCGTTGTGCATGGTAACCACAGCTTGGCTACTGTCCTAACAGGCTTTATGGCTCACCGTGGCGACATCAATTCACTAAGGAAGAGATAGTCGATGGTGGAAAATGCTGACTTGTTGCAGAACTTCAGAATTACAAACCCAAATATATTTATTTGTATCTGGAAATCATAAACTGAGTTATTAATTCAAAGTAGTAATCCCAGAATATATAGGCAGCAGAAAAACAATGCTGAATGGTAAACAGGTTAGCATTGATCTCAGCTTGTTGAGCACTTCAGGGACGTTCTGGTTACATATAAGATCAATGCAGCCTGCAGCAGGGATTAAAATTACAGCAATATCACCAAGGAGATCCTGGGAATAAAATGTGATCCACTCAACTGTTTTGCACTGCAAAAATACAACATTTCACCAAGTATTTTTGGTCTAATTTCTAGTGCAAATATCTTAAAACACTTGAAACAGACTAAATTCAACATACAAGTCAATAAGTTCTTAATATTGATTATAAAGTACTAGTACTACACAGATTATTTCACTTATAACAAATAATTTTTCCCTTTGATAAGGGAAATAAACTTTTCAATCAATATTTAGAAATTATTGGCTGAAAACAAGCTCCCATAAGATGTAAGCTAATTGCAAATGATGCTAATAATAATAGAATAGTTTATCAATGATGAAGTATCTGGTGTTGACATTTTGGGCCCCCCCAATAAATTTGCTCAGGGCCCCACAAAGGGTTGGACCGGGCCTGGTGTTGACTCTGCAGGAGACAGGGGTCCAGCAGGACTTATTTTTTCAGCGCAGACAGTGATTGGTGGGTGAATCACTCGGTGATGTGGGTAGTGATGGACAGCGGCTGGAAGGATGAGAGGAAGCCGATCGCTTTGTCCACTGACTCATCCGTCTGCCGAGGCCGGGGGAGGGACGTGGGAGGCGGGGGAAGACTGAGAGGACGTTCGGCAGTGTGGTTCCATGAGTCATGCAGAGGGGAGGGAGATGAACCAGGATGGAGGCAGAAACATGCAGCCAGCACCGCGTGAAGTGTTGGCTAAAATGAGACGACTACCTCTGGCAAAGAATTTTAAAGAATCGAACATTTTCCCACTGGAATGAAAAAGAATTTTGAATTTTACAGTTTTTCTCATTTTTATTCTGAATTCTGATTTTAAATCTCATTTTCTTTTTTGAGAATCCTGAACATTTTTTTCTGAATTCTGATGAGATTCTGATTTTCTTCTCATTATTGTAAAATTTTTGTCAGAATTATTTTTTTTCTCTCATTTTAAATCTCATTCAAACTTTTTAGCAGAATTTTTAAGTTTTTCCTCATTATTCTGACATTTTTCTAACAATTCAAATTGCTTTCTCTCTATAGTGAATTCATCTCAAAATTATTAAATTTCATCAGAATTCTGATTTTAAATCTCAGTCTGTTTTTTTAGAATTTTGACATTTTTCTCATAATTCTGATATTTCTTTTTCATATTCCCAGAATTCGAAATTTTTGTAATCTTGCCATTTTTCACAAAATGTTGAAGTTTTTTTTTTAAAAGAATTTTGAAGTTGTTCTCAGAGTTCTAAGATTTTTCTATAAACTTTCATTTACTCATAATTTTGATTTTAATCTCAGAATCCGACTGTACTTTTCACATTTTTTAAAAATCTGAATTTTCTTGTTTCCCCTCAGAATTTAGTCTCAAAATTCAATATTTTTTCACAGAATTCTGTGGGGTTTTACAGAATTTTGAAGTTTTTTCAGAATTCTGGTGTTTTTCTTAGAATTTGGAGATATTTTTCTAAGAATTCAACCTTTTTCAAGTCAGGATTCTTTGTTTTTCTGCCTCCCTAAATTTAGAGCAATAGTTAAATTAGGGTAAAATATTGTACCAGCATTTCACTGAAGAAAAAAGCCTAATTCTCGAGCCTGTAAAGAAAAGAAGCAATAGCCTTTATGTGACGACAGGAACCAGAGCAGGTGGTTTAAAGATGAAACCGCTCAGGTGTAAACCGTTCCCTGATGTTTTCTCCAAATCTGTCTGTTATCTGAACGAGCCAGGAAGGCAACGCAACACAAACAGCAACGAGGAGGAGGGATGTGACAGACTGTGGGCTGAACACTTTGTGCAACAATCCTTTACTGAGCAAAGCGTGGTGACAGGAGGGAGAAAAGCAGGTTTTATTCAAACGGCAGTCATAAAAGGCAGCAAGTGGGCACCCGGCGAGCTGAACGTACATAAAACACAGCCAGGATTAAAATCAGACGTGGAAACCAGGCTGAGAGGCTGGTTGTTTCCAGGAGGCGCAGTAGGTGGTCGACTATGAGACAATGACTCTGCAGGCAAAGTAGCAACCAAAACATTCCCTCCTTTTTCCATGTTTTCTTTTTTTTTTATTGCAAATGATTGAAATAAGTGTATGAAATAAAATGTATTGGTTTGATTTCTTGCTGCAATAAAAGACAGTGCTGTCTGTCTGTTGCTCAATGTCATTCTTTTAAAACTCTTTCCATATTCATGACAAACACCACAAGACAATGTTTAAACACATTTTCCGAGGCTTTTATCATTCCAAATGTGACGAGCCCCCGGTTGGCATCTATTCATGCTCAGTGATTGATTGCACCAAATTATAAACCCAAAGGGCTAATAGGCAATTTATCTCAGCGGCTGACAGGACGGGGGCCATTTCTGGCTCTTCTCTAATGTCGACTGACGAACATAATGGATTTGGCCCAAAATGAGATGTGATATTTCTGGAGATGAACTCCGCAAATATTGGCACATCAGCGCTGATGCTACTGCCAGTGAACCCAGCATGTCAGTCAGTCAGAGGCGGCTCTAGAAACTTTAACATGGGAGCGGAAAGAGGTCTGAACAGAAACGTATTCATTTATTGGACCGGTAGCTGGATTTCCATTACAAATGTTGAGACAGATGTTGCAATTTTGGACCTTAATCGAACCGAGTTTACTGGACTATCAGGTGTGAAAACACTAAAATCTGATGGTATATAACAAAAAAATGTTTTAGGTACATTTATCTTAAGGGTACTCAAAACAAAGGGTGACTTTTTTTCCCCGCCAAACAAATATTTTGATTAAAAGTTGTATCTTCTTTTACTTTTTGCAAGATTATGCAACATCATAGATGCAACCATTTGACACACACACAAAATGGCACCGATTATAATTTATTTACGAGAACTTCATTCATTTTTATTTTAAAATATGTATGTAACTGTCCAGGTTGTCATTAGCTGTGTTTTCGTTACAAATGTGTGCTAACATCGAAAAAACACAATGTAGAAATTATGGTGTTTCCATTAATTTTATTAAAAATCACATGGGAATAAGTTTGTTCACAAGATAATTCACTAAACTAAACATGCCATGCTATTATCTTCCTCCACTTCCTGTCGTCTTTTTCTTCATTTCTGTCAGTAGTAACATCATGTAGTTGATCACATGACTTCTGTGATGTCAACGGAAAAACAAAAATGTGATTTTATCGACGTGTTATAAAAGCTCTGTCATCAGAGTCTGTGCCTCCTCCATCCTCTCTGTCTCTCTCTTTCACACACACACACACACACACACACACACACACACGCACACACACACACACACACACACACACACACACACACACACACACAAGATAGGAGGCCTGGGGGAAGACTGTCTTATTGTGAGTGGGCTTTACTACAGCAGGAACTAAATGCAAAGCTGGGTTTCTCACAGAAAGGCTCCTTCTTTACTGTCGATAGAGACTGAACACATTTATTCATTTCTTTTTTGACAGGAACTGAGCTAGACCCTCCATAAAATAAAGCTGCAGCTAAAATGATTTTACACTTTAAATATGAGGTTAAAAAAATCTGTTTTGATGCCAAAGAGAAAAGGAGACAAATCATGTTGCATGAATGGAAACATAAAGGTTTAGTTTTTAGGAAAGCTGAAACAAAAAAGAGGCACAAAGAATACGAAGGAATTTATTTATTGTCAAGAAATGAACAGATGAGAGTAATTCAAGTAAATCATGACACGGATGGACAGCTGGTTTCCCGGAATCACGTGACTCCGTGTTTTCCAAAGATGGCGCCACCAGGGAGCGCTGTGGGCCTCAGGAAGTTGGAGGGAAGATGAGAAACATAAAAATAATTGAATCTCACAAATTGTAATGTTAAAATTTTTTATAATTTTTAAAAATCTTAAATAAAATTAATTTTATTCTTTTAATCATGTGACAACAGAGTCAGAATTCTGAGAAAAAGGAAATTAAAAATTCTGAGATTGAAGACAGAGTTTTATTTTTTCTAACCCTCTTCCGCACATTTCAAAGTCTTAATAAAAGGTTTGTAAATTCATGCATTGTAGTTGAACAATGCACGCTTAGAGCTCGTCAGGATCTCAGCGTTGATTTTAAGCTGCAGTGACTAAATATGACCAGCAGATGGTGCTGTCGCTCCTTATAATGTCAGTTTATAAATCAAGCCCTGCAGTTTTGTCTCTTTTTATTTTGTCTTTCATTTTTTGTTTTGTACAGCCACCAGTCTAAAAGTTATAGTGAATATTTAAGACCACAAGAGGTGCTCTTTGTTTGTTTCTGTGATTAATTATTTGCTTTAGAAATTATATTTTTGAGGACTAGAGTGGTCCAAGTTTTTCAGACACAGATTTGTAAATTTATACATTCCCACCTACACTGTAGATTTTTTAAAACTGAAACAATTTCTGATTTCCCCACACACATTGCATTAGATCAGCTGACAACAATCCTCTGTCTGTGACTATTGACTGCAGGAGATTGTCAGGCTCCAAACACAATGCGTTTGAGGTCCAAACAGGAGCCTGAGTGCTTTGTCAGGAGGACGTTACAGTCTACAGATTCTCAATGTGCCCTTTGTTTCTTCCACAGACTGATACCGCATTCCACCTTTAATAAATTTGTGAACCGGACTCCCTCCAAAATGGCGGCCTTGCATATTAAATTAAATTAATAAATGAATGTTTTATTCTTATTTCTGAGGTTTTCAATCGTATTAAACCAACTACAAGTGAGTATGTTTCTTCTGTATTTCAGTAAGGAGAATTGACAGTTTGTTGTCATTGGGTTGTGTTGATGCTAGTATCCATGTTTACGTCCATCTAAATTAATTTTTCCAAAAAAAAAATAAATAAATAAATAATAAAAAAATATATATATATATATATATTAAAAAATTATACATAAAATTATCATTGAATAAAACATACCGAGTACTGTTATACATAGAAAAACTAGCATTTGTACTTTCTTATTATTGTTACTGAAATAGTCGCTGAAATATAAGATGACTTGTTATCGTTCTGTAAATTTATCAGTTGGTGTTACTTTCAAATGGTTAAAATAATAATCTACAATTTCAAAATAATTTTTTTTCCTACTCCTGTATTGTTACAATCAAGCCATAATAACTCTGGTATAATTTTAAATATTTATGAATTATGATAATGTTAATAGGTATGTTACACACATACAGTAGATTCGGAATGATGGTGTTAATATATTAGTATGGGGGCGTCCCCAATGGAAATCTGCTTTGGGCCTCATGCCTGTGTTTCAAAGCCGGGGAAAACGTCACATGGGAACGTAACAGTTAACGGACGGTCCGCGGTGACGTCACGCTTCGGCTCCCAGTGCTTTTCGGGTCGCACTTTGGACTCGCGACTGGGGAACGATTTTTCCCAAAGACCCACCGCCGCCGACCACTTCATCCGCCACCGCAGGAAAAGAAATGGGCAACTGTCAAGTACGTATGCTCCGTTTTTTAGTATTTTTATCTCCGAAAACTGTCGAATTTACCTCAGTTTTGACGGTATCTAAACATTTAACCGTTGGGGATTTTTTTGGCTAAGTGCGTCGCGCGACGTAACGGATAGTGCATAGAGAGTGAAAGCTACGCCGTTACGTAAAGCTGCTGAGGAATTCAAGAGCTTCTGATTTATTAGAAAAAAGTGATGCTTCTTTAAGAGTTACCCGTGAGAAAGACGCCGTGTCAGGAGCTTACGGAGAGGAAACAGCCACTCCTCTGCGGAATGCCTCTCCGCTGAGTGGCGGTCTGTGGATCCCACTAGCGGCGGTTTAGGGGCTCTTTTCTACGTAAGCTACGTAAAGAAAAAAACGGGGTTTCTTTATGAGGTTTGAAATCTTTAAACATTTTAATTATTAGCAATGATGAGGCTATAATTATTATATTTTATGAAGTTTATTACATGTAAGCGTAAAAATCTGCTCTAAAAGCAAAAATTATGACTCAAATTCATAACTTTATAGTCATAAAGAGGAGCTTTAAAGACAATTACAAAAATTTAGGTTAGTTTTAAAGTCAGAGTTGTAACTCTAGTGACTATTACTGGTAATATAAAACTATGAGTATATAAAATTGTCAGAGTGATGACAAAAATGCAGTTATGAGATTAAAGTAAATTTTTTAAAAATCATTAGTTATAGAAAATACTAATTAAAAACAATTCAAAATAAAGTCGTAATCACAAAATATTGTTATAATTGAGGGATGTAGTCCTAATTAGAATATATAGGAGATATTTTAATTTTATTTTATTATTGTGATATTTCAGTTCAGAAATTTGAGGTTCAAGTCATGGTAAATTAAATTAAAAAATATTTTTCTTTGATAAAAACTCAAAATTATGACAAATCTATAATTATGAATTTAAAACTTTCTCTTATGACATTCCATGTGCTTGATTTTGCTTTGAAGTAGTGAAAATAGAAACCGCTTTAATACCTGAAAGCCATAATTTGTCCTGTTTCTTTAACATTCATAAGTCAATTATTGATTCAGGGAAATCAATAATTTCCCTGATTTTAATTCTTCGGAGAGGGTAAGAAACAAAAAATAAAATGTCATTGTTCATTAATGGTGTGGAAAAGGAAAGTGAAACTGTTCCATGTGTTATGTTCTGTGACCTTTAATTTGAAATTCAAATCATTTTTTGGTTGATGATTGCCTTTATCACCCAACCATGTTGTTTTTGGACTTCTGGTCCTGAATTCTACAACCTAAGGCCTTATCTGCACTTTCCCAACCCGTCTGCTGCTTCATACAGCTCTGAATCTCGGTTTAACTGATAATTAGTTTGATCTAATCAGCATCTGTTGCATAACAACCTTATTATCTTCCTGCAGCCCACAGTTTTTCCCTACGAGGATTTCGACGTGATGGCAGACATCAAGGCCATCCGCAAAGCCTGCAAAGGGTTGGGTAGGTTGGAAATATTATAAATCATGTTTATGAGATTGCCTTTTTATTTTTGCAAGAACAAACATCAAAAGTTGAGCGTTTGTACATAAATGTTTTATTCAGGCCTTTGTGAGGGTCATTATTACAAAGAGTTGGAAAAAAAAACTAAAGAAAACATGAGAAAAAAAAGAAATGCAAATATTTGTATGACAGAAAAACGATTATGAAATAAAAAAACTGACAAATTTTAAAAAGTAACTAATGAGTATGATTGGAACTAGAATGGACAATTAAATATAAATTAGTAACCTTACAGTTGTTTTTATCATGTAACGTTTGCTGTTACATGATTAAATAAACTGGAATTTAATTGAAATAATAGTACTAATATCACTAATAAATGCTAATTTATCTTACACTGTAGAATAAAATAAGTCTTATTTTTACTTTTAAAAATTTTTGGAGTATAATATTTGGCACTTTATAAAGACATTTGTTGGAAATTTTGTCAGAATTTGTCCTCCATATGATTTTTCCATCCAGCAGGAGAAGGATCCTAACCATTGAACGGTTTAGATCAAATTATATTTATGTGTTTGAATGGCCTAGTCAAAGCCCAAACTTAAATCCACACTTATTTGCAAAAATAAAGAAATGAATTGAATTTAATTAAAAATAAATAAATAAATAAAAGATGTTTTTGGTTGTAATGAGAAAAATGTTCAGAGGTGGGTGTGAATAATTGATGATCTTGTTCTTCTTCGTTGGGTCTTCTTTTCAGGAACCGATGAGCAGGCCATCATTGATATCCTGGCTAACCGCAGCTCAGCGCAGCGGCAGGAAATCAAGACAGCTTATTTTGAAAAATACGACGACGTGAGTGACTTTCTGTCTTCTTCCAACTCCGTTAACTTCTAAAGAAAACCGCGTCATTTCTCTGCGTATCTTTAAGCCTTTCTGTTTATTGTTTTACATGTTAGGAACTGGTGGATGTGTTGAAGAGTGAGCTGTCGGGAAACTTTGAGAACGCCATCTTGGCCATGCTGGATCCGCCCGTCGTCTACACCGTGAAGGAGCTGAGGAAGGCCATGAAGGGACCGGGAACCGACGAGGACGTCCTGGTGGAAATCCTCTGCACAGCCTCAAACGATGTGAGCCGCCATCTTCACTTTCATACAGCTCTTTACTAACATCCCTGAGATAATCTCCTTTCTCTCTGTACTTGACTTCCCTACTCTGTGTGAATTTCACATTCAGGTTTGATTTTTTTGCACAATAATAAAATAATTTGGAGCAACCGTAGAAAAAGTGGAGAAACTTTTGTTGCTTTGATTGTTTCTCTTTTCTCATACACCCTGTAGTTTTTACTAAGAGCTGCTTTAAGATTTCTCTTGCAAGAAAAAACAAGTTGAATGCTGGACAATAGTTTAGTTTCTCTTCCTTCGATGTGAGAATTTGCTTTTTTCTGTGCATCGTTGGAAACGTTTTTGAAAAGCCAATAAAGATAATGATGGGGGAAAACCTCTTACACACTTGTTAAAATGATTAAAAAATATATATAAAACCTTAATTTTCCCCTCAATCATTTTGATTATTTTAAATAACTCAAATAAATTGGTACTTAATTAAGTTTCCATCCTTTCTTTTCATCACCTCAGGAGAAATGATTGCTGTGTTTTTTGCTTTTCTCCTGACTGATAACTTTTGTGAGAAGATTATTTTGATTCTCGTTTCTCTGCAAACTATGGCCTTAGCAAACGTAGATATCAGGAAACTTCAGCTTAATTTTATTTCTGGCTAATTGGATTTATTCTAATTGATTTCAGACGTAATGCAGGAATTGCATCAAAACATGATCTAGTGACATAATAGTTTAAGGGTGAGCACAGTTATGTAATCAGGGTATTGCAGCTCCTTTTTTTGGTTTTTGCTGTTTTTCTTGAACAGATTTGTTTGTTTTATTTTTGATTTATGACATTTCCAATGTGTGAAGAGCTTTCACACAGGCAACATCATCTTTGGCCATAATAAAAATAATGATAAAAACAAAACTAATCAGAGCTAAAGTGGCAGAGGTTCTTCAACATGCAGCCACTATTAGCCAGAGTTACGTAGTAATTAGTTGCATTTACTCAGTTACATTTTTTGAGTAGCGTTTTGGAAAAGCTTAGAAGTATTTGTACTTTGATGTACTTTTTACTTTTACTTCAGTGATTTCATTATGAAGTATTTTTACTCTTGAGTAAAATTTTTGGATTTTCTACCCACTGAATGAAAAACAAAAATGTTTTAGCCAAAAATTCCCCAGACACAGACCTGCAGTTTTTGTTATAGTTTTATACTGTTTTATACTGAAAGAAACTGATTTGGAAAACTTTTATTTGGCCTGATTTTTTGTTTTTGTTTTTTTGTTATTTATATGAATTATTGTAATTTTGATTCTTAAAATACCAAAAAGTTCACTTAACTTTGTATTTTGGTCCATCTGATGATGTAATTTTTAAACATTAACAGATTAATAATTTGATCAGTTACTCAGTACTTGAGTAAATGTTTTACCAAATACTTTTTTACTCTCACTTGAGGACAATATTTGAATACATGTAATATGAGCAGCACCGTTCTAGAATAAGAACCGGCCCCCTTTCTGTATGCTGGTTAATATTTAGTGGAGTTAAACAGTAATTTGAGAAAAATGTTTTTCTCATATGTCTGTGTTTTTGTTTCCTGTCAACAGGACATTGCCTTGTTTAAGGAATGCTACTTTCAGGGTAAGTTGTGCATTTTCATTATTCATAGTATTAATACAAGTTACTAAACCTTTGAATTCCTCTACTGTCAGTATTTCCTTTCAGCTTTTAAAGGAAATGGGTCAGACAGACTAATTATTGTTTAGCCCATCCGGCTCCAACTTCCCCTTTTACACTGACATTTAAAAACCAGCGCTGTCCAAACCTTTCTGATCAACATGAATCAGAAAGGTTTCATGTTTTTCAGTACATTGAGTTTGGTTTAGTCAAATTAAACTGTTTATGGGGTGGAGCTTTGAATGCATGAAAATACAGGCTTGTCATCTAATAACAGACTGCAGAGCAGTTATTGTCAGTTCAGTTAATTATGAGGTTTAGATTTAAGGTTTCTCTGCTGCTCCAACAGACTCGGTGTACAAGATCTTCATAAACTTAAATGTTTGATTTACTTTTTACTCATCTGGAAATCATCTTTGGAACAAATTATTTACGTCAAACACTTATTTAAATACTTTTGTGTTTAAGGATTTCTGCTACAAGAAAATACCTGTCTCAACCTGCCAGTTTTTAGAGTATTTAAGGTTTATAAAGAGATAAAGAATCTTAGGACTCAGATTATGATACAGGAGCCATAGATGAGGATGAGGATTGGTTTGTTGTTTAGGTTTGTTTCTGCATGCAACATTAGAACAGAGGAATTCAAATATCAGACAGAGAAATGTATTATCTTCATCAAATTGGAGCTGATTATAAAATTAAAACATATTTTTAAAGTAGCTTTATGGTGCAAAATTAACATTTTTGTACTTCCATTTGAGTCTCAGCTACTTCTAAAAATGAGCCATTTCGAAAACTTCACTGTAATGAAGTCACATTCCCGTTACCTAGCAACCCCAGCTAAGCCTAGCCCTGTTACCTAGCAACCCAGCATATTTAGTCAGCTGACTTTTCTGCTGTATGTAGAACAAATAGTGGAAAAAAATTGTAAAAATAAAATTTCTGATAGTTTCTTTGTTTTTTATTTAACATCATTAAATAAAATGTATGGAGACAACAATAAACCTAAATTCTTTTAATAATGAGACATTTGTTACAATAAATGATCAAAGATAGGATAAATGCCACCCCTACCGCTGTATACACTGTACAATGGCTGCTGGAAAAAGACAGGTGTTCTGTTCTTGACTTACCATCCAGAAAGAACTAGCTACATTGTTGTTGATTGTGCTGGAGGCTCCACTTCTGCTTTTCAAAGATATACGATTGTAAATTTGTGCATCTGTTGGCAGCCATTTTAACATGCAAGTGTAAACGTTGAGTGTGAGGGCGTGGCCATCAGCAGATTATTTAGATTTAAAGGGACAGACGCTCTAGAACAGCTCATTCTGTAGCTAAAAAAGATTTAAAATCTCACTATATAGGAATAATTTTGTGCACAAAAATGTAACAAACATGTTTTGAATTACCAGTAAATCAGTCCTAACCTCTTAAAGGAAGAATAACACGTCACCTGAAAAATGATTTGTGTCTTTAAGCAGTTATTACTTCATAGCAGCTTTGATGCGAATGCCAAGCTTCCTGTTTTGTTTTTTAGTGCATGAGCGCGACCTGGAAGCGGATATCGAGAGCGATACGAGCGGAGACGTTAGAAACCTCCTCATGGCTCTGCTGCAGGTACGGAGTTTCCACTCAGTGCAGGAAACTCAACTCCTGCAGTGAAACAGAGCTCACTCTCACTGCGCCCCATCATGGCCCTCACACACACTTTCTCTCTCTCTCTCTCTCTCTCTCTCTCTCTTCCTCTCTCTCTCTCTCTCTCTCTCTCTCTCTCTCTTCTCTCTCTCTCACACACACACACTCTCACACTCACTGGCCTCAGTTCAGCCTGACTCAGATTACTGCAGAGTCATGGAGCCTCACATCTCCTCTCCTTACAGGGAAACAGAGATGAGAGTTACGAAGTGGACGAGGATCTGGCGGACCTAGACGCCATCGCTCTGTTCGATGTGCTGCTTTCATCCTCACATTTACAAAAATCTATAAGCTATAATCAATAACAATCAATTTTATTAATAATCACTGGTGTCCTGCAGGCTGGCGAGAGTCACTTGGGGACAGATGAATCCACCTTCAGCTACGTCTTGGCCAGCAGGAACTACCTGCAGCTGCAGGCCACCTTCAAGAAATATGAGAAGGTGCTAAACTGCCGCAGCACATTATATGTTCAGATTATCAATATATCTTTTACTTACTCTGTAATAGTCAATGAATTGTGGAGTGAATCAATAATCTTGATTTCAGTACGGAAGAGGATTTAGTCACTGAAAAAATAGTATAATGACTTTAATCTCAGAAGAGTAAAGTTATAATTCTCACAAAAAAAATAATTCTGAGATTAAATTCAAAATTCAGGAAAGAAAAGACAGAATTCTGAGATTATGGTAATTGCAAAATTCAGAGAAAAAAAAAATTCTGAGATTGCAGTCATAATTCTGCAAAAAATTAATAATTCTGAGATTAAATTCAGAATTATGCAAAAAACCTCATCATTCTAAGATTAATTTCATAATCCTGATAATCTCAGTCAGGCTCTCCTGCAGTTTTCCTCAAATCATTTTTATGACTTTTTGAAGCTGCTAACACAAAGTTTATTTCTGGCAGCTTTCTGGAACTGAAATCCTGGACGCTATTGACAGCGAAACCTCTGGAACGCTGAAGAAGTGCTACACTGCACTTGGTAAGAAAGGGATGAAAAGTTTTTTAACATTTAGATTTAAATGAAATGTTTAAAGTCTTAAATGTCGGGTCTTTTTTTCGCCCCGCAGTCAGAGTAGCTAAAAACCCGCAGCTCTACTTCGCCAGACGTCTGCACAAAGCCATTAAGGGAGCAGGAACAGATGAAGACACCCTGATCCGGATTATCGTGTGCCGCTCCGAGGTAATTACTCTGCTGTCCACCAGGTGGAGCCAAACCCACAGAGAGGAGTCCATCTCTGAAGTTTGTCTGTGTTGGGGCCACAGGAGATGAGAAAAAGAGTAAATTTACGATAGAAAACTCAGACATTTTCGGGACAAAAGTCTGAAATGTGGAGATCAGTCTCAGAAACTTTTATGGTTTTTTTTTTTTTTTTTTTTAAAGATTTCTAAGATTAATCTCAACATTTTTGAGTGTTTTTCAAGCAGATTCTTGACTGTCCAAATGCAGAACTGTCCATGTTTTCTGGAAAATGTATGAGATTATTCTCAGAAAATCTTTACTTTTCTATATCAGAGATTTCCTTTAATTAATTCAGCTCAGCTTTTTTGCAATTTGTTTGACTTTTCAAACTCATGAATTTCCTTTTTTTTTTGTAGAAAATGTCTAAAATTAATAAAGCTTCTTTTCACAAATGTTTTGACTTTTCCAACTTTGAAATATCCATGTTTTTAGGGGAGATTTCTGAGATTAATCTCAACATTTCTGGCTTTTTCTCTAGTTTTATACATGAAAATGTACTTTTTTTTTCTACAGTGACCCTAACATGCTGATGGATACTTGTTGCTTTCTGATGCATAAAAACCTTTTTATTGTGACTGACATCCAGAGTAGATGCTTCATTTACACATAAGTCTGCATTAGATTTAGTGAAAGTTTGTCAATAAACATACAAAGAACTCATAGAAAACAATTTGTATTAAAACTTTTTGATCGGGTTGAAACGACTAATCAGATTAATTGAATTAATAAATTATTTAAATAATCAGCAACTAATTTAGTAATTGATTAATTATTAAATAGAGAATAAAGACTCTAAAAAATTGCATTTAATAAATTATTAATCAATTTATCCAAAATGTAATCAACAGATCGGTCCCCCACTGTTTTCATGTTAAATTAAAATATGGATTTAATTTTAAAATCAGCTATTGTTTTTAGCTGCAGACACATTATTTGCTAAAGGAATGATACTACTTCATTTTAGGCAATGAAATGTTTATTTTTATAATTTAAAAAAGGAACTTAATTTTCTTGTTTGTATTTTTTATGTATGAAACATGAGGTTAAAAATAAAAAATTACTAAACTAATCATTAGATGCGCTCACTCATGGGCTAAACTTCTTAACTTTTCCTTTCAATTTCTTGTGCCACCCCATGATGAAATGCCACCCTGGGCAGTGTGCCACAATCTTGTTTGATAGTCAGGAAACTCATCTCACCAGACAGATAATTTCTCTCATTTCCCCCATCAGATCGACTTGGAGACGATCAAAGACGAGTACCTGGAGAAGTACGACGTTTCCTTGAAGGACGCCATCCGGGACGAGTGCAGTGGCGACTTCAAGCGCCTCCTGCTGGCCATTTGCCACTAGAAGCTGCAGGAGTTTTCATCGACTGAAACTCCTCAGTCCCTGCAAGGGATTAAGACAGAGCAGCCATTACTAATCTCCCTTAAACAGGGATCCATTTCTAGTTCTTAACATTCATAGAGACTAATATTTCTGTGTTTGTAACAAAAGTGAAACCCCGCTGATGTCACAGTGATGTCATAAATCACGGCCCTCTTCACTGCTGCTCCCACTTATGCAATCACTCCATTTGGAATGAAGTTTCTGCTTTTCTTGAAGGTTTTGACTGTTAATGAAGGCGCTACCTTGAAAGAAACAATTAAGTCATTTTTGAAATGATCATAATTTGCTTTATGTTGCGTCTTTTATCTATCTTGAACTACAACACTGCCTAAACCCAAAATCTTACCAAGTAATTTTAGCCTACTTTCTAGTGCAAATATTTCAGTACACTTGAAATAAGACCAAACTAATTTAGAAACATGTAGGACTTTAATTTAAGTTAATCATTTCTTTAATATTCCTGAAAAAGTACTAGTTCTAATGGTAGATAATTTTACATCTAACAAGACATTTTTTCTGTCATAAATGAAATAATCTGCCATTATTTACTCAAAATAAATTACTTGTAAGTTAGTTTGTCTAAGATATTTGCACTATAAACTAGACTAAAATGACTTGGTAAGATTTTGTATTTTTGCAGTGCATGACTTGACAAATCCAAGTGCATTCACCTGATTACTTCCTTGTTTTGTATTTTCTTTCTAACAAAGATTAGTATTAATAAATATGTAGCTACCGAGCCAGTGCAGATGTGATACTGTATCAACTGTGTTTAGATTATCTGAATTTAACACTGACATAATCTGATGAGTTTCTTGTTTTTTATTTGTGTCTATTTATGGCAGCTTAAATTTCAACATTAATAGACACAATAAATACTGACAACATAAACACTCTGTAGCCAAAAAGTTTTAACTTAATAAAGTTTACTGTATAATCATTCTTTATGGGTTTATTTTATTTCTTAGTCCAGATTTCACCGATTTAAACTGGAGCATCTCTAATTATAATCAAAAAGTTAATTTATTCAATTCAAAAACACACAGATGTTCATTTCTGGCGTTTATTTGTGTTCATGTTGGTGATTATGGCTCACAAATGCAAATTAACAATGAAACAGATTAAATAATCACTCTGCTTCATTTATATTTGGGTTAATGAGTCACAAGAATCAATCAGCTGATCGATCAATCAGCTTCCAATGTCCATTGTTGCCAAATTTGAAATATATTTTTGGGACACTATTATGTTATAACGTGACACATATGTTGTATAAACGCGGTAGGGATAATTTCATTTCCGGAGGAGGCGTTATTACGGTTGTAGTACAGGCATAAAAACAAGGCTATAAATTAAAAACGTGAAATAACAAAAAACGAACAAAAGTCATAAAACTGAGGCGTTGCTTTCACTGAAGCTTGTGTGTATTTCGGGTTAGAATGTATCTAGGCTAGGAATTGCATGGCATGCTATTTTAAACTGTATCTCTAGCGGTTTTAGATTACAAAACAGTTTGATTGTCAACTTTGACAAACAAAGTAGTAAATATTTGGTCTACTTCGTTTCAAGGAATCGATACAAATCAACTCTTCCCTTTTAGTTGTCACAATTCCGACATTCAGTGAACGCAGCCGTTAGCTCCGCCCCCTTCCCTCAGACATGCTTGGTGTGGTGTCGCATTTCTCCTCTTCTCTCTGTTTATATTTGCATCAAACGGGGAGTTGTGTTTCAAATTAACACCATAACAAACCGGGAACATAACCAGGCTGTATCTGAGCGTCTGGACCCAGTTCTAGGTAGGTTATTCTGCGTGTTTTACCGGCCGCTTTCCTCCGTTTTCCCCCGTATTTTGATGGTAATTACGGTGATTAGCATCCATGTTGGTTGTAGGTAATTGAAACCTCTGCACGGAGGAAAGGTTTGCTCTTTGTATAGGTTTAATCACGTTATGCGGATGCTTAATAATTTCTGTCATTTTAAATGTTAATTTGATAAATGCATCCGGAGAATACATCTTTATAGAAAATGGATTAAGCCGACTTGTAATGATTTATTCTGGCTGGAAGTGAGACAGATAAATTGGTAAAATAACGTGTCAAATATGTGACACTAACTCATCTTTATAAACAGTGTATTATGTCATTGTTATAACCAGAAAACACAGTTATTATGATGTAACATTAACACTGGCTTCAACAGTTTGATGTCAAACACTTGAAGTTTGTGTCCAGCATGTGTGGGGTCTGCAGCCCATTTCCTGATCCCAGGCTCACATAGGTCCTGGATGGAGGAAAGCACCAAGAACAACTGTGCAAAAACCTCTGAAGAAGACAACTTTCTTCTTGACGAAATGTAAACAAAAATACATTTTTGTATTTTTAGCTGGATTTTTCTTTTGTCTTTGGTCATGGACCAGGAGCAATTTCTCTTGCTAGTGCTGGCCTCCAGCGTTTGTTTTGGTTGTATTTACCCAGAATGCCCTGCGTTGTAGCCCACTCCCTGCTTCTGGAGCGGTCTCTGGTCCGCTTTTCGTTCATGTGCATTCGACCTTCCCCATAGTTCACTTTAACCGAACCGAGACCGAGCTTTGTTTACACCCTAAGTGTCCTAATCCTGAATTTTAGTATTTTCTGTAATTTCCCAGTTGGGATTAAGATCTAATCTGGTTGTTTATTTTATTGTACAAACAAACAAACAACTATAAACATCAATGCTAAAAGTTAGGTAGTCCATAAGTAAAGATATTAGAGGAAACTGCATTTATTTTTTTATTGGAGATGCAGTGAACTTGAAGTGTCTTCAAGAAAACACAATTAAACATGTTTTTTTGGAGAATTACATCATGAAAGATGCTGCTCTGTTTGTAGAGACTATTAGTTGCTTTATTATTATGGACATCTGAATAACTAAAAGTGGATAAACACTCATTACTTCAGCTTATTTAATGTTGAATTGACATTTTCCCTTTAAATATGCATTCATTTTCTGTCAGGTTGTTATATATTAGTTCTTTCTCATCCATTTGACCTGATCAGTTGGAATAAAGGGTCTTTTTGAACATAAAACAAGTTACAAACCCGTCGTTTGACTTTCTGCGTCATCATTTCACTGGAATCTCAGCATGAAGAGTCATGTTGCAGTTCCTCATCATAAAGGTGGATCCACTTTTCGTAAATGATCTGCTAATTACAAGGTCTTCTCTTAATTACAAGTTACAGATGTCATAATTGCACAGGCTGCTTCTTGTTGCTATGGAAACAGATTCAGTTAAAGTGTTTATTTTCCCCCCAAGCAGCGAGTTGTTGATGGCGATACCGGTGTTAACAGCAGCATCAGTCAATGTTGGGGATTTCCCCAACATTTTTTGCCTTTAACATTGCTGTTGGTCCAATAAGTAAAACCGGCAATAATGTCCTTTATGTTTCAGGAGGAAACGAATATTAAGCATCTGGGTTTTGTTTGGTCACGTAACTGTGACATTGTAAGATGTTTAACTGAAACCGAGAAGCAATGTCTGTGTTATGGTCACTTTTTACAGTGTTAAAAGGTTAAGAAAGAATATTTAATGTTGGTTATCAGGCATCATAGCGGAGTTATCGGATATCATTTCAGTCCATGTTTCTCTTCTCTTTGCCCTGGTTAGATTAGATGTCGTCCATGTGGCAACAGGAGCCATCCGGTTATTCCCCATGTGTGGAGATCGACTCCAGCTCCGTCAGGTCCAAGGACCGGCTCGGCTCTTCGAGCTGGCTAAAGCAAGAGCAGGATGAGCTCCGGATAATCAAGTGGGAGAACTTCCAGGGCGGAGCGTCCTCCGACGCCGTTCAGGACAACACTCCCAGCAGCGCCATGTCTGGTAAGAGCTGGATGTCTTTTAATCAATCAATTGTTAGCAAATCATCAAATTCTCATAAAATAAATTATTTCTCTTCGTAACAAGCAGCTTCGTCGTTCGAAGGCTTGCCGCCGAGGGTGCTGCTCACCATCACAAAACTGCAGTGCATGCTGGAGAGCAAGCAGGAGCGCATTGCTGCGCTGGAGCGACAGGTGGAGGACCTGATGCAGGATCGCAAGTTTCTGCGCAGTCAAATTGAAAACCTCACCACCAATCGCTCCATGGCACCGTTTGTTGCACCCAGTTCGGCCACTGAGGGTCAGTAAATGCAGCTGAAGGAAGCTGTCTTAACGGACTAAGAGGTTTTATTTTGGTGTTTTGTGTCTTTAGCTCCCAAACCAAGCAAAATGCAGCATTCAGAAAACAAATCTCGAAAGAGAGAAAGAGCTTCTTCTTCTTCCTCGGCCAGCAGCGTCAGCGGCTCGGAGGTGTCCGACTCCTCTGACGCGTCGGCGGCGTCGAGTGAGCACCGACGGAAAAAACACCACAAAGACAAGAAAAGGTCAAAGAAAGGGAAAGACTACAGCAGGAAGAGAGGTAATGAACGGATGAAAGGTTAATATAACACATCTGATGCAAAGCTAAAGGACCATTAGCTTGACCTCCTGGTGCTTCAGCACATCTGTTTGAGCTCTTTGGAGATATTTCCACATAAACTGTAACAAACAAAACCTGTTTTTTCATAAAACTTCCAACAAAAAAACATTTTATTCTGAATCAGAGTGAAACCAGGTGACTTTTTGTTACACAAACAGAACTGAAACCGGCCCTGTTGCACCTTGTTACGCATAATTTAACAGCAATTACACAAAGTAGATCAACAGGAAAACTTATACCAGTAGCTGCTCAAACTGATAAAAATAGATAAAACATAAAGTTTTATCAAATCAGCACCCCTCCTCCACCGTGCTTGTAAGTTGGTATTCACTTAAAACCTGAAGTGAGAATCAATCAATGCTAATGTATGATAGCATCTCATGTAGCATCTTGTTTGTTTTTGTCCCATCAGCCACTGGCGTCCTGTACGTCATTAACCGCTACAAACAGGTCCTCTCAGCCTTCATCAAGAAGAAGAGCATGAGTGAAGCCTTCCGTCACCACGGCATCGACAGGAACACCATTGCCAACACGGCGTCCATTGCGGAGCTGCACCTTGCCGGGAAGGAAATGATCCCCCTGGTGGGCCAGTTTCGGCAAGGAGAAGAGACTCTGGTGAATTATGCTCAGAGATGCACCCTGGTCATTGACAGCGACCCCGAACTGTCCAGAAAAATCGACCAGATGAAGGCGAACGGCCAGCTGCTGCCCATATCAGGGAAAAGGTCCAGGGTGCTGCATTCTCACATGCAGCCACTAGTGGACGGTACAGAGAGCATCTTAATAGGCTGATGCTAAAAAAAACCAAAAACTGATGGGTTTTCTTTCAGTTGAAGCTGCTGTTTTATGTGGCAGATCCTGTAGTTATTCTAATTATTCTTTTTTATTTGTCTCTTATTATTTCTGGGGAAAATGTAGCAGTTAAACTCAGAAGGTTTTATCACTGTAATAGCGAAAATATCCACCAGATGGCAGCATTCACCTGTTCTTTGATTCTCATAAATTATTTCAACATGGCGGACGTTCAGGTTTCTTTTTCCCCAATTACTTGATTTTTAATAGAGGTGCAATTTATCAAATTTTTATGATTTAAAAAAAGAAATTATTAAAAAGATTTAGCTATTTGCCTCTGTTTACATTCAGGACGATTTAAAGTGAGCCTGACAGGATAATGCAGCCATATTTAATAAGTTTTAATGAGGCCGGTTAAAAATACCCTTTAGGCAGGAATTAAACATACTTTTCATAAAACCCACTTTTCTTATTTTATATCTGATTTCATATTTTAATTGTAAATGTTGTGTTGTCTTTAGAAAATCATTACAATTCACAGAAATAAAAGCTGCAAAACAACAGTCTGAGTGAAATTAATGTATCTTATATGCATAATGTGTATATACTGTACATATATCTATTATTTTTAATTATAAGGAAGCTGTAAAGTGTGGCATGCATTTGTTTTTGAGTCAAAACTTTGTAGAACTGCGTTTTGCTGCAATTCTATTTCCAAATGTTTGGATCAAAGACTTAACATTCATACAGTGAGGATGAGGCACCAGCAGTGGAAAATACTGCCACCTGCAGGTGGGAGTTAGCATCGCTTCAACCCAATATTATTAAAAATGTTTGTGGAAAATGGGCTGCACAGTGGAGCAGTGGGTAGCGCTGTTGCCTTGCAGAAAGAAGGTCCTGGGTTCGATTCCCGGCCCGGGGTCTTTCTGCACGGAGTTTGCATGTTCTCCCTGTGCATGCGTGGGTTCTCTCCGGGTTCTCCGGCTTCCTCCCACAGTCCAAAAACATGACTGTCAGGTTAATTGGCCTTCCCAAATTCTCCCTAGGTGTGAGTGTGTGTGCATGGTTGTTTGTCCTGTTTGTCTCTCTGTGTTGCCCTGCGACAGACTGGCGACCTGTCCAGGGTGAACCCCGCCTCTCGCCCGGAACGCAGCTGGAGATAGGCACCAGCAACTCCCGACCCCGTTAGGGAGAAGGGTGACGGAAGATGGATGGATGGATGTTTGTGGAAAATTTGCAATAAACTCACAATTATTCTGAAATGATTGACAACAAATGGCCAATTCTTGGTTCCACTTTGTCTTTGTGTAACTTTGTCTTTTTGCATAAAATCCCAATGAAGTGTTTTGCGGCGCTCCGTTGCAGCTGGAAGCTCCAGATGAATATTTTTAGATCCTGACTTTGTGAAGCACCCTCAGCTAATGGTGTCACAGCAAAATGTCGCAGTTTGCTTTTCACAGAGTGACAAATTACTTAGTGCAAAGCCATTACAGGGCGCTGCACCCTCACTGTTTATCTTTGCATGGGACTCTGTCTCTGTCACGCAGATTATTTCTGTCCACCACCTCTGCTGTGTTTCTTGTTACTCTTTAAGTCTCCATATTAAACTTTCATTCTCTTTGTTTATGTGAAAGTTTTGGCTGATTTTCACAATATTTGATGGATTTTTAGAAAATGTAAAGGGTTGTCATTGTACGGCAGAAAATCTAAAAACTTGCACTCATTTTACAGTTTATATTATTTTTTAAATGTCTGAAATGTATCATCGATGTCATTGGTTAATTAAGTATAAACGGGAAATCTTGTGCAACTTTGTGATTTAAAAGGACATTGAGCCACAAAAAATATTAAGTAAGCATAAGTTAATTTTATCACACTGTGATAAACAACATGCTGTCTTACAACGGTTTATTAGGGCCACTAAGTGAAAAAAAAGGGAAAAACTTAAAAGTTTTCTAAATTTCTGACCCCCAAAAGTTGAAAATTTACAAGAAAAAAAATTGTAAACTTTCAAACTCAGATATTCCCAAGTTTTTTTCTACAAAATTCATGAGATTCATACCGAAATGTCTGAGGGTCTTAATTTAATTTTACTTTATTTTGCTTTATTTAAGATTTCTGCACTTTAACACAAAATTTCTGAGTTTTCTAGAACTTTTTTGACTCTTCAAAATTCAAATATTTTCTCCAAAAACTGGACTTAATCAAAATTTTTTGGGTGAGATTTTTGTAGCAAATGTTTCACTTTCTAAACTCAAATATTTCCAAGTTTTTTTCTAGAAAAAAATTCAGTGATTAATCCCAAAATTCTTTAATTTTTTTTTTGTAAAAGAAAAATGTCAACTTTCCAAATCTCAAAGTTTGTTTTCTATAATTTTGCTGAGATTAATCTGAAAATGTTTGAATTTTTTGGCGCAAGTCTACTCCCTTTTCATGCCTGCGGGTTATTATTTTTTTTCAAGCTGATAAAAACACAAACAACATATTAAGAAAGAAAAATATCTTGAAAGTGTCAGTCAGATCTGGCAGCTCTTCGCCAGCCAGACAGGGGGACAGGTGCATGCTGGTGATGTGTTTGCATCTCTCTGCCAGCTTTCTTCTGGTCCCCACCTCCCGAGGCAGGAACATGTCACTCCCGCTCTCTTTGTCGCCAGATTTAACAGCCTGAATAGTAGCTGTAGATATTATAGTGTAGCAACTGGGGAATGTGAGGCTAACGACTCGAGGACGTGGGCCTAATCGAGCCTGAAGCAGCCGCCGCTCCTCCCCCGAGTCCCAGCTGAGACTCCATTTTGTGCCTTTTTTTGGCTGCAGGTGCTACGTCACTGCTCAAAATTCAACCCACTCTCCTCCTCCATCTCCGTTTTCCTCCTTCCTGTTCACCTTTATGCTCCCGACCTTGACAGAAAGGAGCATCTGGACTTTCTCACCCACAGCAGCTTGTAATCTCCACCAATCGTTGACCTAATGATGCACGTAAAACTGGTGAACTGGTGAAATTGGGTTCGCCTGAACTAAACCTGCTCATAACAAAGCAGCGGCCTTGTTATGTAAAGGATTATTAGGACTGTAATGGAGCCAAAGAGCTCAGACTGCCGAGTAAACGCAGTCAGAGAGTCGGATTAATGGTTTATATTTGTTTCTAACAAGTGATTTGTAAAAGTACAGGATGTTTTTGTTTACTATGAAAAAATGTTAATACCTCTGTAATCATTCATTTCATTTCAGGATATGTTTATTTGTAAAATAATTCCTAATTTTTCTTCGTTTTTTACAGTGATTTTCTACTTTTTGTTGTAGTATCTCATAAAAACTGAAGAATATGGATGGATGGATGGATGGATGGATGGATGGATGGATGGATGGATGGATGGATGGATGGATGGATGGATGGATGGATGGATGGATGGATGTCATCCATCTAAGCTGCTGGTCGTTCTATGGAGAGCCAATAACATGTAAAATACCATCTTAACTTCCACATCACCAAAATATATGACAAATTGGCCTGCCATATTTTTCCTCACCAGTTTAAATTGAGTTTCTTCCTCTAATATTTTCCACTAACACACTAGATGCTCTTTATTAGAACTGGTGGTCGCTTCGGACACCTGGCTCTATCACTAAGCAATCAAAGAAATCGTCTCTCAAAGCTTTTTAAGGCGATTCTTACTGACTGCAATATGGCGGCATGTGGCTGACCCGTAAACGAGCCACCAGGGGGCAGTGTTGCACCCAGAACAACCTTTAGCTGGAAAACCTCCAAATAAATCTCTTTTTTTCTCGTTTTTGGTCGGTTTTCTGTTTTTTCCTCACTTCCTAAGAAGCCCAAAATACACAGGGAACATTTATTAATTGTATTTGAGCTTCACTGTTTTAAAAACGGCGAACAATAATCGATGCTGATCTCAAATCCTCACAATTACAGCATTTTCTGCTCCATCAACAAGTCTGGAGGTGCTCTCCATCTGGTTGTCACTGATAAGAAACTAACTGCAGGCAGCTGGATAATAGTCTAGCAAGCTTAAAAGCAGAGAAGGAGGAGGAAGAGGAGGAGGAGGAAGAGGAGGGGGAGCATCATGCATTCTGGGGGACCCCATAGAGCAAAAAAAAAACTCCGGCCCCCTCAGTGTGAATGATGGGGCTGGAGGGGGTGGGTGGGGACGACATGCTGGCAAACATAATTCTGCATGAATGTGGGGAACAAGATGGCTGCAGTGGATGTGAGTCACAGCATGTTTACAATAAAACCTGAGTCACATGGAGAGGGATGCAAAGCATACAGCAACCTATTTCTGTTTTATATTTTAATAGGCAAAACAATGATAAAATGCACAAAGCTTTGTTTCTAATTCATGAGCATTTTCAAAGCTGCATCAGGTTCTGATCTGGCTCTCTCCCCAGAAACTAACCTGCGGACTCGTGTGACGCAGAGTGACGCAGACAAACGTGCAGAAATGGCGTCACGATGGAACCCCAACTCCACCGTCCAATCAGAGTTGGTTTCTGGTCCAGTGACGCAGGAGATATGAAAGGCACTACGATCTGAATTTTGATTGGTTTTTCTTTTTTCTTTTAGTTTGATACACAAAAAGTCTGGAAACATTTGTTTCCATATTTATCTCAATGTTTTGGCTTCTTATACTTTGTCTTCAAGGTTACACTGAAAAAAATCCTACTAACTAATAGGTCTCATAATCTGAGAGCAAATCAAGAGTTGAGAAATTACAATGCAAAGCCTCTAGGTATGAAGCTAAACTACTGATCTTACCAGTAGATCAGTAGTTTAGCTTCTGCTGGTATCAATCCGATACTTGGTATCGATATCATCAATATTACATGAAAAATCTGCAAATTTTTCATGATTAATTTGGAGTAACATTCCAAAGAAATCTGCAAAAACCAAACCGTGAATAGTGCGGTGCGTTTTTTTTTGTTTTGTCTTGTAGCCTTTTGCCAACATTCCTTCATTCAACACAGAAGATTGGAAAAGAACGGTGTCTCCATGGTTACCAACAGTTAGACACGTACCTTCTCCATAAGGCGATATTTGATATCTTTAAACATACTTTCCATAAATGATATGTATATTAAGCAAAGGGTCCTTTTCATTAATATAAACCCACCTTTTTCAAAAAACAAAGAAACAAGAAAAAAACAACAAAAGAACAATTATCGGCTCATAATGAGCAACTTTTGCCAAGTTGATGCAAAACTCCCATCAGGATTTACATCACAACTCCCACTCACTGCTCTGTTTGGACTGTGAGTCACTGTTTGCTGCGTTCAAGTGCCAGTCATGAACTCTGCTGATTGCACTCATGTGGGATAAGAGGAGTTTGGGTAAAAATGGTCAAAACCACTTCACTGGTTGAGTTGTATTTTCTTCGTTTAGTTAGATTTATGCAAAAGGTCGGGTTGTTTGCAGTCAAGGTTTACCTTTAAGTAAAACAGAACATGTTTTCTGATTGAAGAAGGTGCAAATGAGTAAATGTTTCATTTGTTTAGCAGAAAATTAGCATCACTCAAAAAAAAAAAAACAAATGAAATAAGTGGATAAGACTCAACTAATAAACAAAAGCATTTATTTTGTTATGAATAAAATCACATTCACTGGTGATTACAATCGATTTTTGTTTGTTATGTTATTAAAACTGTAAAGTTTCTTGTTCATCACACATTTCTTTGCTTTCAATGTCTGCTTAACTTCTAAACAAACAGAAACAGAATATTTGTGAGTAAATTCAAGTCATTCTAATTTTAACATTTTATTTTTCTAACTATATAATATTGCATATAAAGAAAAGCTAAAGTGGCAAAGTGAGAAATATGCAGAATGGACCAATTTTGTTACCCGATTAACTGATTAATCGTCGGAATTGATTGTATACGCTTGTATTCAAATAATGAGATTTTTTTCCCGTCGCATAGTGAACAGACTGCAAACTGTGCAACTTGCACACCAAGTAGTGTGCTTTGCAGCAGTAAAGCGTGTCGACATGATGTGCAAGGTCGTTCGGTCAGCCGAAGAAAGGAGTGCCAAAATGGCGCACGGCTCCGGCAATGATGGCCTAATGATCTTTATATCAACTGCATTCCCAGTGTTCATTTCATCGGCCCTATAGAAGACAGCTGGGGAAGTCACGGTCCGGCGCTTCGCCACAATGCCCGGCCATTGACGCAAACCTCGGGCCCGTCAGTCATTCACGCCACGTCACCGCGGACACAATCGCATCATCAGTGGCCTTATTCAATCAGTCTTCACAGGCGGCGCCTGGCTCGGATGCGGCAGAGCAGAGCCGTCCAAGGATCTGCATCACTGGAGCATCAACAATCAGAGCAGCGCCTCCTTAAATCTCCTTCAAGTGTTCTCTGATTTCTGCTGATTGGCTCTGACGCGCTGCCGTCGCTCCGCTGGCGGCTCTCTGCGTGTTTGGCCGAGCAAAACACAGAAGGACAATGTTTTCACTGCGTGAATGTGGAGCTGTGGCAACCAGATGAGACGAGAGGTGCGTTCAAAGTCTCTCTGTGTGACCTACATGAGAATTTACCTGCGAACGCAGCACGGTGCGTTCAGGTACAGGAACTGCAAAAACACCAAAAATGTTACTGTAAAACTAAATTACCAGGACATTTTAGCAGCATATGTTTTAACCAGAAATTCACCAGACACTGACACAAACCTGCAGTTTGTTGTTTTTTTATTAAAAGAAACTGATTTTGTTTTTTTTGTTACTTATATAAATTATCATTTTGTCCTTCAAATAACAACATTTCCACATAAGTTTATATATTTTTCTCCAACTGATGATGTAACTTTTAAATATTAAATTATTTTTCTGTCATTATTTTTTGTTGAAGTAGTCTATACTTACTTGAGTACATCTAATATTGATCACTTCCAAATATTTTTAGACATTTTTTCATGTTTTAAGTGAAATAATCTGCCAGTGCAACTAACACATCTTTCCAGTATTTGGGAAGAATTGACTTAAAATAAGCTCTTATGTCGTGCTGAAAAGTTCTTTGTGAGCTTGTCTCATATTTTTTCAAGTGTGCCAAGATATTTGCAATAGAAACTGGACCAAAAATCCTTGGTAAGGTTTTGTTTTTTTGCAGCAGTGATTTGGGCATGCTGCATTCACAGAGTGTCAGACAACACAGATCAATGCCCTTATCAGTCAATTAATCTGCCTTAATGAACTGCAGCGTGTCCTTCAGGTCGCAACGTCGCCTCAAAATGCAAAAGGAAAAGCTTAAAGGTGTTATATTATGCTTCCTAGAACTGGTTAGGATACATCTATGTGTGATACAAACATGTTCATTACATTTCTGTGTACAAAATCATTCTTAGATAATGAGATTTTAGTCTGTTTTAGGGCCTCTTGTCACTTTAGATCCAAATTAGCTTCTGCTGACCACACCTCCATATTCAACATGTACACTACCTACAAACAGATGCACATTTATACAACTGTACATCTTTGAAAAGCAGAAGGGGAGCCTCCTGCACAATCATCAGGAATGCAACAAGCAGTTTCTGGATGGTAAATCAACAACAAAACTCTTGTCTTTTCACCAGGCATTTTAAAGCAGATGCACAGGTAAAATTAGCTGACCAAACATTCTGGAAGCTCGGTTTTGGTTGCTAGGTAACAGGCTGGGCTTGGCTCTGGTTGCTAGGTGACTCAACATTCTGGAGGTATTTGAAACGTCTCATTTTCCAGATATCAAAGAACAATAACTTATCGCCAAAAATGGCTGGGTGTGTTTTTTTAAGCGTTAGTATTTTTTTTTTAGAACCAAATGAAAAACATAAAAAGGTTAAAATCCAAAAAAAAATCTGAATTTTCCTTAATTTGTTCAGTTTAATCATTCAAGTGTGGTTAAAATCCAAAGGCTTACCATTTTGTCTTTAAAAAATAACAAAATCTGAATCCAGTTAGCTTTAATGGAAATACTTGCTGTACCAAATTACACTGTGAAGACATTTAGTGTTGGGCCCTGAGGAGACAAAGCTGAACTACTTGTTCGTCAGTCCAGAACCACTTCAGTTTCAACAACATAATTGTCCTCAAGCCTTTTATTAGTGTTCTGATTCCCAACGTTTCATCTGTCAGAGGAGCCGGGCTGAAAACACGACTGAGAGCGGCGCCTTTCATCTCAGGTAAGACGTTGTTTCTATAAAACGCTCATAAAATATCACAGCTTTTAGTGTTTTATGAGCATTTGAGCCACTATTCAGGTTTCTAGGATATTCTGCATAAAAATCAAGGCAGTTATATTATGTAATTATGTGCAAAGATATTTAACTTTAGTCAAACGTGCCATCAGGTTTGACCTTGTAACTGTTAAAGGAAACTAGGTTCAGCTTAAGCTCTGCAGGAGGATTAGTGAATCGTGTCCCCATCCTGTGAAACGTTGTGCTGCAGTCAGAGCAAATGCTGTTTTTCCTGGAGTGTTTTTCCTACAGCAGTATGTAGGTTACCTGTCAGGAAATTAAGCTTATTAACTGTTTATGTAATGTGTCATACGCCATGCTGAGTTCCCTGATATTTCACGTAACGATTTGTGGTAAGAGATTATAACTAGAGAAGACCAGGTTTGGCACTTTATGCGTTTTTTTTTTCATAGAGAAAAGAAATATCTGGATACATGAACTGCAAATTATATCTCATTCCACAGATTTTTCATTTGGAAATGTTTTATAGAATATTAGAGATGCATTAAAATGCAAATAAACAATTCATTTCCTTTTTTAAGTAAGAAAATAAACATTTTGTTGCCTAGAATCCAACAATATGGGATTCCTTTAGTTTTGATAACATTTGATTTAAGATCAGTACAGTTTCTGAATGATTTATTGATAATTTTTATATTTATGGATTAATATTGAATAGCAACAAAAATATTTGATATTTTACTATCAATTTCTACTCATGAATATGGTGCCTTTTAACATATAAAATGAAAAGTAATGCATTATTATTGGAATATAGTAGCTATACACACCATTAATTACCAAATCCCTCTTCATAAGCCTCATATGAAGGCCGGATATGGCCCTGTGTGACATCAGCAGTACCAATGAAGCTCTGTCAAAGCATCAACATTTGACAAGCGTGTAATATAAACAGGTTAAATAATGAGGTGGGGGCAGGGAGGCTCTACACCAGTCTGGACCTTTGTCTGCTCTAATCATGCAGCTAGCATAGCCGTCGGTGCATCTCCATCCTTGGTCTGAGTCCAGCGTTCATGAGCCATTTGTAAAGCAGCAGAGCAGGAAATGAGGTTGGAGCTCTGCAGTCGTCGGAGCCTGGCGGAGTCATGCCAGATCCGCCGGGCCCCTCCCACACAGACAGGAGCCGGGGTCAGCAGGAATGGGTGGGGGTGTGAATACAGGAGAAGCGATCGCAAACTGGTGTTAATGGACAAAGACATCTTTGCTCTCCAAATGTATTACAATAGAAACAGAGGTTAAGTGAAGCGAAGTTATTGATGAGGCGCTGTCCAGTGTTTATCCTCTGTGAGGTTTGGGAGCAGCACTCTGACTCCACTGTTGTCTGATTTCTTCTTCTGTGTCTGAAGTCTTCTTCTTGTCTTATTTTCATGGCTCCTTTCCATTTTAGGTTCTGGAGCTGAAAACTCTGTCATTATTATTATTATAAAAGCTCCAGTTTTCTGCATTATTGTTAAAATTGTCACCATAGTGACAGTTTGTTATGAGACAGATAATCTGTCTCTGAGCTTCTATTGTTGTCTGAAGAACTGAACCAATCAGAGCCAGGGGCTGGTCTTAGCGCTGTCAATCAGCGGTGTGTACTCGCTAAAGCTAATCATAGAGAAACAACTCACCATTACTGGAAAACTGTCAATTTGCCGTAATCGGTAGCCATGCTAACTACCATTAGCATTCACAGCTTTAGCAAGGTGTGCTAGCTGCATCGTAACAGAGAGGAAGGTGATTGACAGCGCTGAGACCCGCCTCCTGGCGCTGATTGGTTGCTTCTAAATAGTACTGGACAAAGGCAGATGAAATAGATTTTTTCACAGATTATCTGTTTCATATAAACACATAAAAAAATTTTTTACATATAAAAGTCACAGACTGCAATTTTTAAAGAGAACGTATTGATAAAACTACCTAAAAACAAAAATGCTTCAGAGTATTTGGGGGAAAATAATCATGGCGCCATCTGTTAGTCTGAATGATGAATTATCAGCTTCACTGGCACAGCAATTTGTTTCTGACAGTTTGAGCAGAATCAATAATTTGCAGAAAGCGAAACAGAGTTGCATGAATCGCTTTCCCTGCTCACACAGGGAGAGCGATAATTGAGCAAAGTTTTGTCAGATTAAGGTTGTCATTAATGTAAACAAATAGGACAACTGGAGGGAAAAATCACCTTATTTCAAGGGTAATTTCAGGCAAAACACTGATAGAGGCAGTTTGTCATAATTACTATGCTATTATATTCTGTCATACATTGTTTTATTACAAAGGTTCCAATTTACAGACTGAGCAAAAGACTTGGGTCGCCGACATTTCATTGTTTTAAAATGGTTTGATTACAATGTCGAGGATTTTATTTTCACTATTTTTATATGTTACCTTTATATTTTGTCATTCTATAAACACATTTTTTTCATTTTTATTTTCTATTCTCAACTCATTTCCATCCAAACCCAGAAACAGTGACTCCTCCTGCAGTGACCTTTGTGTTGTTGGGGTTAAGCAGCAGCCCTGTTGGCCGGACTCTCAGGCCCGGCCCGGCCCGGCCTCCCGCCGCCTCCGGCCCCCGGTGTAATGGGACACCGCTCAGCGATGCTGGGAGCTCCGTGTCTGAGCAGTCATGGCCTGTTCCACCTGACTCGCTCCCGGCTGCTGCTCCTGTTAGCTTTTCTTCCACCGGGCTAATTTATGACCCGATCACAATCCACCAATTACTTAGGCTAATTACTGGAGTCTAATAACTCTAATATGCTCACCTGAGTTTTGATCTCTGATATATAAAGAAGGAGCTGGGACACATGCATTGCTAGCATGTTGAATCACTTAAAAAACTGTAAGTATGCTGATCTTTTTAAACTTGCATATCTGTATTTTTTGGCAAGCTGCATGTTTTCCTTTCTTTCTTCCTCCTTCATTTGATTTCCTTATTTGCAAGTTCTGGGAGTGGCTCAGCCGAACTGCATGCTTACAGTGTTTGTTTCCAACTGTCTTGGTGACTTTCTTTGCTTTATTAATATTATTTTTCTCAACTCCAACCATCAAAGGTCAGTCAATTAATCTTGGTCTTAATACTTATATCAAGTAGTAGTGTTAATATAAATTTGATCATTGTTCAGAGTAAAATAACTGCTAATCTTTTGTTCTAAAATATGTTTATCATTGCATTTAACATCATTTTGTTCAGACTTTATTAGTCAATATGTAATAAATTGAACATTTTTTGACTAAAAGGAGTTTGAGAAGTTAATTTTGCTTGCAGATGTTTCTTATGCCAATGATCTGAAAATTACTTGTCATTTTTATCCAAAGACTTATAATAATATAAACACTGTGTTTTAAAGCAGCTTAGGAAATATCAACATGAGTCTTGTTAGCTGTAGCATTCGTCTGGACAACATAAAACAAAAGAGAACCAGCTAAATATTGACGCATTCAGTTCTCAGTATCTTCTATAAGCAAGAAATAGAAAGAAATTAAACACTCAATCACAGCTAACTTGTCATTAATGGCTTCCTCCAAAACTAAACACAGATGCAATTGTTTTTTATTAATAAAAACACAATGCACTGTTTATCCATTTAAAAAACTATGCTGGGTAATCTGTACAGTGTGATATGATTTCTGGAGAAGGAGACGTAGCTAAATACAGTAACATCGTCCTGTAGACTCGGTTTAATTGGGGATTAAAATTGCAACATTTTGAGTTGGTGCATTTTGCTTTCACACTGCACTGTGTCAAACAATCCAAACTGATTGAAAAACCTGTTTCCCTCCTCGCCTGTGGTGGCGCTGCATCAAGAACAACTGAAGGAAACGACACAAAAACCTCTGAAGAAGAAATGAAGCGCAACTTCCTTCTTCGCAATATGTAAACAAAAATGAGAGTCAGGTTTTAGTGTTTGAAGGATTTCTATTTTGTCTTTGGTAAAAGACCACAAGCTGTTTCTCCTGTTAGCGCTAATGTAGCGTGTTTTATAGTTTGCTTCCTCCTTTTGGAGCCACCTCTGGTTCGCTTGGCGTTCACATGTGCATTCAAACTGCACCAGAGTTCACATCAACCAAACTCAGACTGAGATTTGTAAACGAACCAGAGTTTGATGTTTTGATCCACAATTTGATTAGATTTTTGTATAGTTTCAGTTTAATTACTGCTCAGATATGTCCTTTTTTCTTTTTACATGCGTAGTTAACAATTAATTGATTGCTAAATTAGTTGACAATTAATCAAGCCCAGAAAAAAATGGTGAGTTCTTATTGGTGCTTCCTAATCAAACCAGATTTTCTAGACAAACAAAGTGATGTTTGATTAAAGTATCTGCAAAAATATGCAGTCAGACACTGATTATCACAAAAAGAAAAACAAAGAGCACAAACAATTCATGGCAACAACAACTCCACCAATGGGAGTATTTTCTTTGCTCACACAATTTAGCATTCCTTATTTGAAATCTTTCAAGTCCAGGCCTAAAGAGTAAATCAGTTAATGACAGCAATAAACCGTCAATGGCTCCGTCCAACAACACAAAGAGAGTTTAAAACACAAGCACTGACCCAGGAGCTCTTGCTACAGCAGCAGTGGCACAGTCCATATTTCATACGTATTTCATCCGTTTTAAAATCTTTCATTGTTGTTTCAAAAAGCCCAATCGTGTCTGTTTATACAAGAGACACAAGCTGAGTCTTACATGTGTAGCTCATTATATGTGCACTTGTACACAGGCTGTGGTTAATGCCACGTCCCAACACAGTTAATGAAAAGCGACATCCAGCCAGCGCTGCAGGGTATACAGGGTTAGATAACCCTACACACACACACACACACACACACACACACACACGCACACGCGCACACACACGCGCACACACACACACACACACACACACACTGTCTTCTCTGAGGGATTATTTCCTCGCATCCTGCTTGTGCTCTGGTTGGAGGTGTCCAGTGTGAGTCTTTGGGTTTCGTCTTCTTGTCTCATGTGTCAAAGCGTGTTGACACATGCAGAGGCAGCGATGCATTATGGAAGACGTCCGCAGATTGCTCAGTGCTGCACAATACCTGCACAGGGATTCACATACAGGAGTCTAATTGCTCTGTGCAGATAAAGGCTGGCGACATTTCTGATCGATAATCGATTAGTTTTATCTTCCTACATCCACAGATGCATCTGTATTTGAATCATCGTGAACATAATTAGCTAAAAGGTGACCTTTTATGCTTCCTTAGTAGGTTAGCATAAATGTATGCTAGCCTGAAAAACATCTTCATTACATTTTTATTTGTTTTTGAAGAAAATTATACTTAGATAATGAGATTTTATTTGATTTTGAACTCCTTTTAGAATGAAGTGTTTTGGGGCTTCTGTCACTTTAAATCCAAATAAGGTGCTGCTGGCCACGCCCCCCAACTCACTCGCAGATGAAAAAGGGTAGAAAATGATCAGGAATATTAGTTTTTACTATCCTCAAGTTTATTTCACAAGGGAGTGCTTTTCCAAGAACATTATTTGTGTTTGTGGCGCTGTAAATGCTGTTCCAGTCACAGTTAACTAAAACATAAATTATAAATAGTTTTTTACTCATATATATGTTCATAATAGCAACACAAAATATTGTAATAAAATTCTACGTCCATATTGCAAACCCTTGTACAGCAGTGAAACAGTGAGAGGCTTCTCCAAAGCCGCTGTAACACAGACTGCTAGAGGGGATTTTTCCTGCCATCACCATGTACAATAACTCTGAAGAATCTTAAGTTTAATCACTTTGGGATCAATAAAGAATTTTGGAATTGCAAACATGCTTGAGCTCCACTTGGGTTGCTGGGTAACGGAACTGGGGTTGCTAGGTAACGGAACTGTGCTTGGCTGGGGTTACTAGGTAACCGCAGAATGTGACTTAGCAGTTGAAATAGCAGTTTTTAAACAACAAAAATGAATAAGTTGTTGCCAAACTTATTCAGAAGCAGTAGAACCCAAATTTGAACAAATCCAAAAGGTGAGTTTTGCTCCTTTAAGGAGACATCTGAACACCCAGTTGGCCTTTTGCGCCAGTGCATGCTGCAGGCGTCTGAATGGGTGTCTATATGGGGAAAGGCTCAATGCTGCAATACAGGCTAATTCCTGCTAATCCCGCTGCAACTCCTACTACTTACAGAAGGTTTCCAATGGCAGCCCCCAAGCAGGGGAATTGCTGGTGAGATTAGCTCCTGTGTTAGCTCCTCCTCTGAGGTTTTCACTCACGGCCAGACCGGCCCAGCCCAACATTGCTAACCTTTCGCTCAGAAATGGATTAATTTTTTAAAATGTCTCGTTTCATATTGGGAGAATAATGTAAGTAAGTGTGAGTCACCTTTTCAGATATTTCATTTTATCCTAAATAGATGATTGATAGATGGGAATCTAAGAGCAAAACAAAAATGGATACCCTTGAGAGGAATCTCTTTATTTGAAAGTGTTGTAAAGGTCGAAGCAATGTTTTTATTTTGTTTGTTGGTTTGTTGGTCTTCTTTTCTCGAGTTTATCATTTAAATGAGTACATTTCTCATTTTTATTCTTGTCTTGAAGATTTTCCAGTTCCATTTTTAAAATAAATGTGGCATTAATTGATTGCTCTCTGGATCTAAATATGCATCTCACATGTCACGCATATAATTAAAACCGAGAGTTTGACTTGTTTATATAACAACCAGAAAGTTGGCTGTCTCTTGAAGTAACCCCTACTTATCCACAATACAGTGCAAAGGTTTTAAACCATTTTCTATTTCATTAAATATTGCTTTTTGTCATCCAGATTCTCTCGTTATATTTAAAAGTCGTTCTTTCAATATTTCCAAATGCTCTCAAAATGTGTTTCACCTTTTTAAGGCAGTGTATTGCTCCAGTTTTTAGTTAAAAGCTCTTTAGGAATCAATTGAACTGAGTTGATATAAAATCTGATCTCACAAAAATGTCTAAAAAATGCATTATATATAATGTGTTGACACAACACTGGTTTGTTCATTGGGTTTAAGAGCCTTCATATGTCATAGGTCGCAGTTAAGTGGCTTAAATAAACAAACAAAACAAATAAACAAGCCACTTTACAATTGATTCACTACTGAAATTGGTCCAAAACAAAAAATCTGACAACTATTTTGAAAAGCTAGAGGATCTTTGGAAGCAAAGATTTTAACTGTTCTTCCTGCTTCAAGAGCTTCAGTGACAGTGGTTAGACCAGAGGTGACCAAAGTCAGTGTCCTCCATGTTTTCTGTCTTTGTGTTTTCTGAATCAAATGTTGATTTATGAGCAGAACCTCTGCAGAAGTTTAAGATAAAAGGAGTTGAATCAGCTGTTTTGGAGAAAAGACATGTCAGAAACTGTGTGGAGTTTGACATCTTCTGCCAGAGAAGCACTTTATCTGTTTTGCTTTGCTTTGTGTCGTTGTGCAGGAGATCTCTCCTGAAAATGTTTCCACAATCAGGAAAATCGATTGTCTTCGACAACTTTCCGGATCCCACCGACACCTGGGAAATCATTGAGACAATCGGGAAAGGAACGTACGGAAAAGTCTACAAGGTTCTGAACAAAAAGGATGGAAGCAAAGCAGCTGTGAAGATACTGGATCCCATTCATGTGAGTCGTAAGTTTGGAAGTTGACTGCAGTACCTTTGTCTCCTACGTCCAATATCTCTTTTTTCCAAAAGCGAAATAAATTGCTGGTGGAGTAGATTTAGCTTTTCAATCTTACAAATAACAACATTGTATTCTTAAAAACTGGAATACAGAGAAACACACACACCTCCAAATTGCACCCAGATTTAGCTATGAAATGTGCTGGACGACTAAAGGAAGTAAAAACATTCATTTCTACCAAGTATTTTTGGTCTAGTTTTGAGTGAAAATATCTTAGTACACTTGAAATAAGACAAAACTAACTTACAAACAACTTTTTAGCATAAAGGAGCTTGTTTTAAGTAAATAATTCCTTTTTTATTGATGGAAAAAGTATAGTCCTGGCAGATTATTTCACTTATAACATGGACTTTACATTGGCTGTTGTACTCCTAAGTGCTGTGACTAAACAAATTAAACAAAATTTTTACATGTTTGATCAAACCTATGTAGCTATTGGTTTATTTAACTGTGCACCACTGGTGCAGCATTATCAATTAAATTTGTAATTCAGTAAATTTATGTTTGTGTTTAAAAAAAATAAATGTTTTAAGTCAGTTCAGTGTTTTTCTGTATTGGACCGATACTGATACCTCATATATAGGTAATCTAGATTTGGTGTTAAAATTAAACATTAGATATTCATGAAAGTTGAGAGAAAAACCGGCGCATTTAGATTTTTTAGCCATTATCCATCCCCAAAATAAGGGATAAATACACCTTCCTGATGACAGCTTTAAAAACTTGCATCAAAAAGTTGATAGTTGTTTTGTAATGATTTTAAAGAGATGTGTTGTACAAATTTCTCTGCTTTGCAGGATATAGATGAGGAGATTGAGGCAGAATACAACATCCTCAAAGCTCTGTCCGACCACCCAAATGTCGTCAAGTTTTATGGGATGTTTTACAAGAAGGATCTGAAATGTGGCGATCAGTTGTGGCTTGTGCTGGAGGTAAGGACCACAGAATGGTTTGATAAGGTGGGACGACGGGAGATGATATCAGGTCTGGGCGTTGAGACTTAAAATTAAAATCTCTTATTTTTTCCATACCAGATGCAAGTTTTTCTTTCTTTCTTTTCTAAAACAGACATTACCAATGACAGAAAATATTTTCAAAAAGTGTCTTTTATGCAGTCATTCATTCTGTGAGTTGTACAATGGAGTCTGCAAGAATCTTTGTTTAATTTGAGAACATAGTCGTAATATTAGCAGAATAAAGATGCAATTTTACTAGAAAAACTTCTTAAAATGACAAGAAAAAGTTGTTTTAAAGAGAAAAGATCTTAACCCTGGTAGGGTGGTTCTTTATTTTTCTCAGTTTGCTCAAATTTATGATATTGATAGTACTTTGATGCTTTGATATTAAAAGATGAAGGATTTACTCATCTTCACAAGATGCTCAACATCCCTTGTTTTATGTTTTTGTTATTTTTTTGTGTTAGAGCTGCTACTTTATCCTCCTAATATGACAACTTTATTCTTGTAGTTAAAAAAACCCAAATGAAGTCCTGGTGCTGATTCTGTACCGTAGAGCTCAAAGTCCAACAGCGTTAAAACACGCTGATGAAACAAGATGGCGGCTCTTGGAGCGCTGACGTCACTTCTGAAATATGAAAACCCACAAAGTGCAATGGTGGAAAAAAATCCTGATTTTCCAAAAATTGCATTTTCAGAAACCAAAAACTGAATTGCTGAATCAACTTATCACCAGACCTGTATTGTACGTCTTGCTGTCCATTGGTGCCTCATGATGAACGGGGATTATGTACGAGATTTAGCCACCATTGGCATCCCAGGAGTTTACTTACAGGCTACCTGGGGGATCTGGTCCCATGCCAGCTCACATCATGTGGGAGGAGGTTTGCTGTGAGCAGCAGAGCAGGGATTTCTATTCACCAGGGATGTCTCTGCAGATTACCTTACAACATCTCAGGCTGAAATGTCCAATTGGCTTTATGCTCCTGCATAAAGCCAATTGGCTTTATGCAATTGGCTGCTGTTGTTCAGGGTTGGTGGGATGCCACAGGATTGTTTTTGTCAAAGAGAGCAGAGTAGTAAAAACCCACTGCCTCCTTGTGTGTCTTAAATGTCAGGTTCTAGCCAAACGTGTAATGGACTGAGATCAAACTCAGATGAGGAAACGTGATTGTGAGGTTTGGTAAAATGTCAGATATTAATGTTTGCTCTTGTGTTTTAGTTTCTGCATTCAGGACATGGATGTGATGCCAACGAAGCTAAATAGTTTTTAAACAAAAAGTTTTTGATGCCCCCTGGGTCTTACATTATAGTTCTGGTGGATTCTGTTCAATTTGGGACCAAAATTGCAACATTTGTTACATTTTCAGCTGCTGTGGTTCGCTTCCACACTCCACTGCTTCAAATAAGCCAAATTTTTGAAAGACCTGTTCCCCTCCTCACCTGTGGTGGCGCTGTACCAAGAACCACAGGAGGAAAAAATTGGAGGAGAGTCAGATTTTAGCAATTGTAGGATTTATCTTTTGACTCCCTGTGGTTTGTTTTGGTTGTATTTACCCACAATGCCCTGCGTTGTAGTCCACTTCCTGCTTTTATACCGGTTTGTGGTTCACTTATAGTTGCATAAGCATTTGAACTGCACCAGAATTCAGTTAAGTCAAACGAGACCGAGGTTTGTATGTGGACCAGAGTTCACTCTTTGGTCCGCATCAGAGTTTGATTCACAAATGAGCTGGAGTTTGATTAAAGTGGACTAAAGAGAACTGGTGTGAATGCAACTTATAGTGAAAGTCCAGTTCATTCGGGGAAATGTGAATGCACACTGGACCACTGGGGACTCCTTACGCGATATCTGGTTAACTGGGAGGCAAGACGAGACTCTTTAGCTTAGTTTTGTGTTAAGTACAGTGGAGGATCTGTGATGCTGTGGGCCTGTTTACCCCCCAGGGTTTGGGTTTGGATAAAAATCAGGCGGTTTCTGACTGAGCTCTATTTTGTGATCTTCATGCAGATTTTTCAAACGCGTTGCTTTATCTGTGGCGCCCTAATCCAAAAAACTTTAATATCAGCATCAATTTCTGCAGAGTAATATTTTCCTCAGATCCGCCATGAGAAAGAAGTAAACCACCGTGCTCTTTGAATTGCAGTGGTTGTGATGCAGAGTTTCCATATTTTTGTAATCCTATCCCACAGGGTTCTGCTCTGACAACAGGGTTGATGGTTTTCACCTTTCCATCTTGAGTTTTGTTGCCTTTTTATCGCCGTTCTTCCTCCAGACCTTCGTAGAGGTCCTTCAAGTTCCTTCACTCTAAAAACAAATACCTGCTGGAAAGACAAAAATTTAATCCTAAACCAGAAACAATTTTTATTTTCTGCAGGGTAGTTGTCGCCTAATCAGTTGACGTTTGCTGAAAGCAAGTGGTGGTTTTAGATATGTGGAATATGGCCTGACACCCAGGGTAATATGGACCAGGGGGCGGCATATGTTTAAAAAAAACAACAATAACAAAAAACAAAGCTTGATTTATTTTTGTAGAGCTTATGTAAAATATTTCAAAGAAAATGAAGCTTTGGAAGCGACAATGCGACTTGACACACATTGGTTACCATTTGCAAAGCAGCCAATTAGAGAGCAGCATTAATTTTCCTTGTACCTGATTGGCTGAGCCACCAAGAGCGGAAGTAAGGAAGACTAGATGTCAGCTTCTGCTCCATCCATCCATCCATCCATCCATCCATCCATCCATCCATCCATCCATCCATCCATCCATCCATCCATCCATCCATCCATCCATCCATCCATCCATCCATCCATCCATCCATCCATCTCTGTTTTATTTACTCCTTGGCTTCACATTTCTCTTGTGAGACGTTTCTCTTGTGGCAGCGAATACTGAGGTTGAAGTCGCTGCCTGACGGTTCACTGAGTGTGTGTGTTGTGTATTCATTAGTGTGTGTGTGTGTGTGTGGTGTGTGTGTGTGTGTGTGCGCTGTGAAGTGGCTGCACATGGACTTTCAGGAGGTAAATGACAGGAAAGCATGAAGAGAGGTGGTCACTCACCATGGTTACTGCTCTTCCTTTTCAAACTGTAATTTTGGTCCTCTTGCGCGCTGAGAGGAGCCTTTAGTGGCAGACCGCTCATTATGAGTGAATTCATACGAACTGCATCCTCTTCTTTGTTAGCCGCTTCATTGAGGTCTGGGAGCTTTTGGCTTTGACTCTGTGCAGCGCTTCCTTTATGATTGCAGATGTGCGCAGAAATGAGCAAGCTTTCATGTGCTGAAGCTTAACGAGGTTAAAAATACTTCCAAGACATGCAAGAGGGAGCGACTTTTGTTCTGTGATTGAAAGTGAAACGCTGATTTGGGTTTGCTTTTCGTTTGTTGCATCAAAGGATGAATTTAAAAGGGTCAAAAAAGGCAAGATTTTAAAGGCCGCTTCATTTCTTCCCCAAGTCTGCCTATTGTACTTTATATTGTTCACTTTCTATCGTGTCACTAAATTTAAAAAAATAACTTTTTTCAATCTCGAAAATGGAATTTACTACAATTTAGAGGTTCAGTTACTTTGAAAAAATAACTATTCAACCCACCGTAAAATCAGGAATGCGTTGATACTGATATTTGATAATACTAAAGGCGATAACCGATATTTACCGATATTATATACAATACATTTTTCAACCATTTTGAGAACTTTGGGGAAAAAAATTACCTGAAACATCAACAACACTATAAATATTGGTTGTTAAATTTGCCTGAAATATATGTTAAAATATAACCAGTTCAGAAAACACAGAGCTAATCCTAACATATACCAACAGAAAAAAGGGAGCGGAGCAAATTTATTTGCTTATTTATTCACATCTATGATAGTTAAAATAAAACCCTGATACGAATTGAATGTTTGTATATAAATGCTGCTATTATTATCAAACCTTTGTTAATAATATATGAGCAAAACAAAAAGAAACAGCAAACAGGTATGATTCTGCATGAGATCAGCTGTAAGCGTCTCTTCCTCGCTGCGTCTGTGGACGCTAATTACTAATGAGGGTTAAAAGTTTAATCCCCATTCAGACTTCATAATAAACGCTGTCAGGAAGTGGATACCTCACCTGCGATGCCTGTGACAATGACGAGACTCCAGGAACAATGGGGCTGTTGCACAAACATACAGCTTTCCAAACGCAGTCACTTATGATAAATTAAAGATAAAAAATAAAGAAAACAACCCCACACAATCTGAATTCATCATAACTGGGAAGCAGACATCAAACGAGCGCTAAATTTGTTTCATCTTTAGATTTGTTTCATCCTCTTCCTCGGCTCGTCTTTGATGACGGCCTTCATTTCCATGACTAAACAAACACCTGACCTGCTGCTCCACTTCATATTCACCGTGTTCAGTGAAAACTAAAGGAAGACCATCCTTTCAGATTAATGGTAAACATTTAGATTTTAAAACTAAACACGAAGAATTAAGAGAAATGCTCTGCATGTGGTTATTGATCTGATAGATTTCTTGGTGCTTTATTATGTTTTTCCTGATCAACAGCAACCAGCACAGGTTAAGATTAACTTAGAAAATCAGACTCATTGCTTCCAAAACTGCTTTGATTTGAGTTTTAAGCATTAGCGTAACCATGGAAACGTGTAACATTTCCGCTTGACAGTTGGATTCTTGAGCAGAGTTCAATCTGTCCGAACAGGTTGTGTGAATTAATTGTACTTATGTGATTATCCGAACATCACGTCTAATAAAAAACAGTGAGATAGTCATGACTAATAAAATGACACTCAAACGAAAGTTTAATCTCGTTGCCTTTTAGGATTATTATCATTTTTGGAGACGCGTTAAATGAAACAACGTCTGAAGCTTCTTGTGTTAAATGTTCATTTCTAACTCTGGTTTAGAAACCAAAAACCTTCACCTTTAACATCCAGAACATCATAGTTCTGGTTATTATGGATCTACGACTCTATGTTTGTCTCAGATCTGGTAGGTTGACGTCACGACAAATACAGTCAAGTTCACTGTATTTATTCTTACAAAAGAGAAAATCAAGTTAACGTCAATCCTATATGTTAAATAAAGTGACATAAATAACCCTAAACAAACCACAGAGCAATAACAAGAAAGAAAAGCACAAAATTCATGATTAAGATGACTAAAATTCTCACAAGTTGCAACGTAAAAGAGACAAAACAACTATCAAATAAAATAGCATTTTGCTTTTATGTCACATTTTTCAAAGATAACCTGAATGGAGCAAGAGAAATCTGCAAACAAAAAAAATCTTCACAAGGATTTTTGCGCAGCTTCTTCTGCAAATATCTTGAAGACAAAACCAATTGACAATTAACTTTTCTGAAAGACATAGAAGCTTATTTTAAGTCAATAATTTTAAAATATCAATAAAAAAGTACTGGCAAATTATTTCATTTAAAACATAGGAAAATGTCTTGTTATAAGTGAAACAATCTCCGAGTACAACCAATACTTTTTTATTGATATTTTAAAATTAATAATAATAATAATTAGTGTCAATACATAAAGTAATGTTGTTGGAATAAAGTTCATTTAAACGTATAAATGTGCAGAAATGGGCAAAAATATGCATTAAAACTGACATATTTTCCAAACTAACAGAAGAGACGATTGATTTATCCGTGAAGATTGTTTCTTTAACCACATTTATTGAATATTTTTGTGTACAAGAAGCACTGAAGCCTAAAATCAACACTTTCAGCTCTCAGCACGGTGACTGACATCCTCTGTGTTTTTATTTCTCTCATACCTTTGGCATCTCCTGAAGACAGGCCCAAATTAGGGGTTATTATTGTTGCCAAGGCAACCTAGAGGGTAATTTTCTGTAATTTTCCAAGAGAGAGATATCTATTGACAGCAGAGTCCATACAGTGTTGCAGTATAGAAAAAGAAAACACAGACAAACACAAGAAGCCTATTTGTTGTCCAGAATATTCTGCTGCTGTGTAAAAATGCAGCTGAGACAGATGCCAAACATTTTACTCAGATAAAAGTAGCACTAACTCAACACCTTTTTACTCTAGTAAAAGGAAAAAAGTCATTTTTACATTGTAAGATGTTTTTATATGTTTGCATTAGCTCCATTATCTGTTTTTCCAATTGAATTTAACTTTATTGAGCTCTACCTACAATTTTTCATCACTAATATAGACTTCTGCCTTAAGTATATTTCACAGTGTGTATCTGAGGACATTTTGCATGTTTAGTCATTAAAGCTCAGATTAAAACGTGCACATTCACCCCCGCTAAGCTCACTCTGCAAGATAAGCCTCCATCGACTGACAGAATTACTTTTTCTCTCTGTGAAATCTTCCGATTTCTTCCTTCGCTGCTTCTCTGTGTAAAATATTCCGCATGTAGGTTTGAAATGTTGTGTAAGCTGAGCTATTCATGCTGACTCATGTTGAGTTTTGTCCTCTCGACTGTAGATTTTTTTTTTTATCCCTTTCAGCTCTGCAATGGCGGCTCTGTGACGGATTTGGCCAAAGGCATGCTGAAAAGAGGAGAGAGGATGGAGGAAGCCATTATTGCCTATATTTTGCATGAAGCTCTGAAGGTGAGGATTGGTTTTAGCTTGCAAGAGGGGGAAGGGAAATTGGAAAATAGTCTAAATGGGGTAATTACACCAACAGGTGTTTCACAAAAAGAACAACAAAAAGAGTTAACCTCTTGTATTCACAGGGCTTGCAGCACCTGCACATCAACAAAACCATCCACAGGGACGTGAAAGGCAACAACATCCTGCTGACGACGCACGGAGGGATAAAACTCGTGGACTTTGGTACGCAGAGAGAGAGAGAGAGAGAGATCCTTTAACGTTACTTCTCTTTCTGGCACTAATCCGCCCAAATCGTGTTCTGGCTCTATTTTACGGAAGAAGGTCAAACCCATTACTGCGAGCCGCCTGCCAAATAAACGGCGACGCCAATTAGTTTCGTTGAGAGGCCGAAACCAAATTACACCAGCTCGCCAACGCAGCTGATGATTACACTTTTCATTACACCCTATCTTCACTATTGTTCCCCAGACAGCAAAGGGCAGCGCTGCTATTCTTCCCCTGTTTTCGCTCATTTGCTTTTTTGGCTTTCTTAACCAAATGAGGCAACCAAAGTGAAGGGCTCATGATAGGCAAAGTGATTCTGACTATTTACAGCAGATGACTCACTCCCAGTTTTCTTCAGGCGCTGGAAGGGGAAAATAAAAACAGCTGCCTGTTTTCATTACAAATAAAATCCACCCCACCTCCTCCCTCAACGTGTGTGTAGGTTTGCATTTTGTCTGCTAATTGTGGGCCGTCTCTTAAAAGCCTTTCCTTGTAGCTCCTCTTATATGAAGAGGAGCGGAGTGGAGGGGGTTTAATGGAATCACTAATGTGCAGCAAGTCCATCGCAGCTTTCTGCTTTCACTGTTTATTACAAAAGTTTTCAACAATACAGGGAAATAGCCGAAGTTAAACTGCTCATATTTTATTGAAGTTGACCTGTTACATTAGATTTCATTCTGTTTTGATGTTTGGTATTTTGAATGAGCTGATTTAGGGCCTCTTGTCACTTTAAATCCAAATAAGCTGCTGCTGGCCACGACCCCAATTAAATGTTTACACTCGCATGTGAAAGTGGCTGCAAACAGTTGCACGATGGTACAGCCGTACATCTTTGAAAAGCAGAAGTTGGGGCCCCTGCACAACCAGCAGGTATGCAGCAAGAGGTTTCTGGATGGTAAATCAACAGTAAAACACTTGTCTTTTCCAGCAGCCGTTGTACAGTGAACACAGCAGTAAAACCAGCTCAAGTTCAGTTGCTAGGTAACGGTGCAGTACCTTTAGATTGTGACTCAACATTTGGAAGGTTTCTTGAACAGCTCGTTCTCCAAATGCCAAATACATTCACTTTTTATATTTTAATGTGTATATTTTAACAAGCAATTGAGCCATAGCTATACTAATACCGTCTGAAAACACTTTTTTTCAAATTGAGGCTAACGTTGAGTTGTTTTCTGTGCCACAAATGGAAAGTTGTGATTGACTGTAGCATATTTGAAAGCAAGCAGATCATGCAAAGCTTAGTAATTGAGGGTAAAGTGCAAATAATAGTCAGTGACCCAAAGATAATCCCAGATGATGAAAAGGATTTTGTCCTGAAGCATTTGAAAGCTAAATGAGTTCAACTTTTTCTTGCTCCACATCTTGAATCTGCAGTGTGTCATTGCAATAAAAGCTACAACTCATGATTTAGGTAAGAGATGCTGTGGTACCACCACTTTAGTCTGCAGGAAGTGGACTGAAATGCAGGGCATTCTGGGTAAATACAACCAAAGCAAACGCGATAGCCTACCTAGCACAAGTGGGAGAAATGGCTGACAGTCTTTTACCAAAGCCAAAGAGAAATCCTACAACCACTAAAACCTGTCGCTACACCAATTTTGTGAAGAAAGAAGTTGCGCTCATGTCTTCTTTTTAGTGGTTTCCTCCTCTGGTTGTTGTTGCAGCGCCTCCAGAGGTGAGGAGGGGGACAGGTTTCATTTAGGTTGAATCTTGAGAGAGAAAGATGGAACGGTTTGGATAATAATGCTGATGTGTGACGGTGATTCAAAGCGGCTGGCGGTTTGCTCCGCGCTGCGTCGTGCTGCTGGGATTAATGTAGGTTTTTTCTCATGTGGCGGATGAGGAGATAAAACGCCGGTCGTGACTCATCACTAACAGAGACAAAATGGCAAAGAGCAGCGGAAGAATGAGTGGAGATCTTTGCTCATGAATATTTTAATTGTCAGCGTTATCTCTGTGATGGTTATTAAGTGGGGCCCACTTCTGGCTAGTGCCAGAAAAAAAGAGCCAATGTCAATAAGAGTTGTTTACGTACTCTGACTTATTCTAGATGTTCAGTTTGTCTTGACTCATGTCAGGAGATTGTTTGGGGAGGGAGGATTTTAACGATACAACGTCGCCTGGCTGTCTGTGCCGCTTTGTGCTGCAGATGATGATAATCCTCTTTGATGTTTTTCGCTTCAGTGTTTTCTCTCCATCCTGCGCTGCCACAGCGTTTCAGAAGCTGCTCAAAGTTGGGTTTTACAGGCGCTTTTTTCATGCTGCAGCAAGAGCCTTGAGAGACATTGTTTCTGGGACAGGAGACATCTATTCCTGTTTAATCTTAGTTACACGTTTAACCATCTGGATAAGCAGCTTTGTTTTCCTTCAAGCCACTTTATTTTAGAATAATTCAGAGTTTATACGCAGAAAAATCTGGAACTTCCTGATTTCAGTGTTTTCTGGAAAAAATTACAGAAAACACTGGAAGATGAAAATATGAGAAAAAAGAAAAAAAATTATTTGCTATCTGTCTTTCCTCCCATCTTTCTTTTCTTTTATTCCTCCCTTCTTATTTCTACCTTTCCTTCCTTAGTTTATATTTCTACTTTTTTCTCTCCTCCTTTCCATTTCCACCTTTTCTTCTTTCATTTTTTTCTTCTCTTCCTCACTTTCTGCTTGACAAGCTAATAAGCTAACTCGTTTCAGCACAACTTGAACACAACAGTAGTTTTGAAATGATCTTGTCCTGTCCCCAGTTTCCAAGCCTTGTTACATTTGAATTATATTTAAATGTTGTTCTTGAGATGTCCAGCAAAGTCACACTAGGATTTGTAATTCAAAGTGATGAATCAGCTTCTACCTGCATGTACAGTATGTATGCCACAGAAAAAAACTTTCTTATATGGCTTGGAGTTTCAGCAGCTTCTGTTTTTTGTTGAAATTTTGACAAATCATCACTTTTAGCAACGGATTGTAAGAAACAGAAACACAATGAATGGATATTTATCAACATGAATATGCCAGATTTAGCCAAATAAGCTAATTTTCATCTGCAGCCTCCTGGAAGGAATTTAAAAGAATTACATTATGATTTACAGTAAACACTTATACTGAAAAATTGGTAGGGAAAAAACATTTTAAAATAGATGTGATAGCTTTGCACTTGTCTATTATTACCTCCATTGAGCCTGGAGGCTAAGCTAACTGAAGTGTGCATTATTTTTCCTTGCAGGTGTTTCAGCCCAGCTGACAAATACCCGTCTGAGGAGGAACACGTCGGTAGGAACCCCCTTCTGGATGGCCCCTGAGGTACATGAAAACGGCCCCATAAAAGCTCCCCAGCCTCGTTTTTTTCCACTACATTAGCCTGGAGCAGATCCCAGTGGGCAGTTCAGTTCATAATGATCCAAGAGATAACGCCGTCAAACACAGTGTGCAGGAACAGTGGCAGCCTCCATCACTCATGTCCCATCATGCCCCACTGCGCACAAGCTGCAGGCAGTCGTTGGACAGAAATGATCGTATTTAAAAGAGGCCATCGCTGATGTAGATTTTATTATTGGATCATTTCTCGATTGCTACACATAAAGGAAGTCAGTTTCTTTATGGTCGTATTTTTATTTGTAGACAAATATGCAAACATATAAGTTATTAAACACAATTTGTAATTAAATTTCACCTGGAATATGTTCATATAATATGTTTAATATGATAAAATACTACTATTTGTAAACTGAACCAAATTCGGCTTTGGTTCAAATATTTAATTTTTCCGTTGACAAAGGAGAAACAATAAAAAAAATAATAAATACATAGTCCAGTTAACCTTTTATGCTTAAGTCAAAATGTTTATTTTCATCATAGTTCTTGGACATCTAAAGTTAAAACACATTAAAAAAGGACAAAGAACTGTAAATAATGTTAAAAATTAGACACTCAAAGCACTTTTCACAGGAAACAAGAAAGAAATTAGTTTCGAAACTCACTTAAAACCATTGCTTTGTAGAACTAATTTAGGTTACTTTATTTGTTCTTCCTCTTTTGATAATATTTTTGAACATAATTACTGGCGAGCTTTGTGTCAACAACATTTACAAAACATACAAAGAGTTTCGGGCTTCAGAAACAGAAGCTTTAAAGCAAATCTTGAGACTTTTTTCTTTAAATTTCACTGGACTGAATTCACAGCACCTGTAAACCACAAAGACAGACACAACAAATAACCAAACACAACTACAATTAACCCCAAAACTACAACAAAAGGGAAATTTGCAACCTCTGCTGGGTGGAATTAAACTTCCAGGCCACATTTTGTATTTAAACCAACGTCTGATTGGAAACTGTTTCCTGAAACTCTCAAATCAAAGGAACATTTTACATACGGTTTGCATGCAGTGCAAACCAGGCATTGGACCACAGGTGGTGTGACGCAACAAGTCTGGATCCAAGGATTTTAATTCACTTTGCATGTTTATAGACAAAATCCTGAGAAAGAGCCTTGCTTGTTGCTCCGTCTGACATCAAACAATTATTTACTGACTGATTTAGTTCTGCAGAAGATTTAACTGATTTAGTTTGAGGGTAAGTTTAATATTTTTCATCAGATTTATGTTGTTTTTTTTTACATTTAAAACCTAATGTTTCTCTTTGCTAGTAAATGATCTTGGAAATTGGCTTTGTTGTTATTTTCTTTAAATTCTGGGAGAAATTTGATAAATTTTAAATTAGCACTTGTACATCTCTATGGCAAGATAGCAATGATTTCTTTGTTCATGTCATCTGTGTACATCGGTTAATAGCCGTTGAGAACAGAGAACACAAATTGTATTGATGTCAGGCATTTTGCAATAATAGCAGCGAGTGTGTGTGTGTGTGTGTGTGTCTGCATGCCTCCCACTCGGATGATTCATGTTTTTGATTGGGTACCATGTTACCCTCAAGCCAAATATGATTGACTGGAGGAGTGTGTGGCTCTGTGTGTGTTCACCTCACTGACTTAAGTAGTTTTTCTTGATGATCCCTGATTGTTACTTAGCTTAGAAGATATATTTCACTGCAAGATGCAGAGCTGCACAAAAGTTTAAATCATCCTATTTTCAAAAATACAGTTTTATGTTATATTGCTGTCTTTTTATGGAGATGTTTAAATATGTTTTTGTAGCAGATCTTTCTTCCTCCTGTGAATTTTTTATTTATATCTAAATAAAATCAAAATCTAAACATGTTCTTTTTTTAATGATAAATGTGGTAACAGTGAAACTGTAACACCTTGTCGGCTATTTGTCTAAAAGAAACAGCCGCCTGCCTTTCTTAAAGGGACAGTAGCTTGATTTTTACAGCATTTTATAGCACAATAAAATGCTGTTACGTTCAGTTGCTATGAAAATGCTGTTCATATTAAAAACAGCTTAAAAAAAATTTCACTTTGTATTATCGACCTCTTGCAACTACGTCACTTAGTCACACGAGGCGCCATGATGGAAGTCGGAAGTAAGGGATGGGAATATTGATCAGAGGGACCAAGTTTATTTTCCTGAGTTGTTTTGCCAATATATTTATGACATCTACTTGTAGTAGTCGGGCTAATTTGTCTGTAGCGATAACACTCCTGGTTGGAGCTCATAGCTGAGCTAGCTTAGCTTAGAAACTGTAAGGCTTCTGTCTCTTTAAGAAGCTCCTGCTCTTTCTGACACTTTTGTATGATATCACAGCAATGTGCTAGGAAATAGACTGGGGTTTGCTGGGGTTGCTAGGTAACACGCTTGGCTTTGCTGGGGTTGCTAGATAATGGACTAGTCTTCGCTGGTGTTGCTAGGTAACAGACTGGCCTTTGCTGGAGTTGCTAGGTAACAGACTGGTCTCTGCTGGTGTTGCTAGGTAACAGTGCACTGCCTGGTGATTGAAACGTAACAATCTGTAGGTTTTTGAAATGGTTAATTTTTCAGACACCAAAACACATGAAGTTATTGCCAAAACATGACCAGGTGTATTTTTTTCAAGTGCTTTCACTGTTTTTAGAAGGAGTAAAAACCCAAATGGAAGGACAAAATGTGAACTTTGCTTTATAATTCCCCTTTAAAAACCAGCATAAGTGGCAGAATAAGAAACAGTGCAACAGTGGCTTCATAAAGGAAGTAGACTCTATTTTACACTTATTTCACACAGTTCTGCCCCCGGTTCTTTCTCCGCAGGTTATAGCTTGCGAACAGCAGCTGGACTCGACCTACGACGCTCGCTGTGATGTCTGGTCTCTGGGCATCACAGCTATAGAGCTGGGAGATGGAGACCCTCCTCTGTCTGACCTCCACCCCATGAGAGCCCTTTTTAAAATACCCAGGTAAGCCTCCACTGACAAACATTACCAGTAAGCTGATTGAAAGGTGAGAAAATGTAAAAAATGTTTGTTAGTTTGAATGAAACAAAAGAAATCCAATTCGGTTGTTAGTGTCCAAAGTGCGGCCTTCATGTTTTCATTGTTTTTATTTATTCTGAAGGTGAAAACTAATTGTTTATCACCAATGATTTTGGTGTGGGACCTGCATAAGCATTTACCTTTGATGTCACTCTATCTGCTCTGTCTGTCCCTAATCTGACACGCACACACACACACACACACACCCACACACACGCACACACACACACACGCACACACACACACGCACACACACACGCACGCGGTCCCAGTGCAGCAGTGTTTGCCGTGGGGGTCGTAGTCCACTGGACCCGTCACACGAGCCTCTCTGAATCTGTGCGACTGCTGCAGTCAGAGCTCCAGGCTCATTGTTCGCACTCCTTACCTCCCTTCTTTCACAGCTGCTGGTTCATTCGGCAGGCAGACTTAGAAAGAGAGATGCTGCGGGCTTTAACTGAACCACTGTCTGATTTTATTTAACACAAGATCACTGAGGTCAGCTTCCGCATACCCATGTTGCAAATCTTAATTATTATCTCTTTCAACTCTTATATTTTAGATTTATGTTCAGTCTGAAACAATGTTTTGTGAAAACACTTTTAAAAGAGTTTTTAAAAATCTAGCTGCTAGCTATTATTTTCTGCTTTACAAAACATTGTTTGTTTATGTTTTATTTTATTTTATCAATCTTGTTTTTTTTTTCATTAAATTTCAACATCCATTTAAAAGAATCATTGATGAGAGGAAATGGTAAACTGCGTTGAAGAAAATACTGCTTTCGAGAATCTTCCGCCTAGCACTATTTTAGCCATGCAGAACAGCATGGCATTCTGGGAGATGTAGGCAGATGAAAGACTTTAACTGCTCAACCTTTTTGGAATCAACTAACTGACTTACTCTTGGGTTACCTAGCAACAACCGATTGAGTTACTGGCGCAGCAGCAGTTTAAGGTTTCTCCACCGTTTTTTTGAAATTTCTTAAAAATAAAAAACAACAGTGTGAAGTGAAACAGAAATGTCACACCAAGATTTTGGCAGTACTTCAATAATCAACAGTTATCTGTATCAGTGTTTATTTTGTAATGTCTGGAGTCATTTCTATATGCCACTCTGTTTGTCTTCTGGACAACAAAACACTCTTTAACAGTCCCTACATTTGCTGAACGCAGTCCAGATGCAGCTGCCATCTATATTTGCTGTTTTGTGTGATAAACAGGAGCTCATTAGAGCAATTTATTGCTGCTGTTTGCAAAGCCGGCTGCATTAGCAGGGACCACTGACTTCTCTCCCATGTGCCAGAAACTCTCTTGTAAAAAGGTACTTAAAGCAGAAGGAGGAATTATAGTGAGTCATTTGACTGCTGTGGAGTCTTTTTAAGCAGAAGTGCTCAGTCTGTCAATTTAACAGGGTTTTTTTTTCTCCACTAGAGGCTTTTATGGAAATCGGCACAGAAAAGAAAATGTGTTTTTATATCATAAATTAGCCGTATCTCTGCCACCCAAACACTTTTGCTTCGGTTCACCTAAAAAAATAGAAAACAGTCCTTGATGTTCTCAGTGACAAATTGTTCCAGTGTTGAGATTTCTCTCCATCATTCCTCTGGGTTCCTTTGTTCTCTTCCTGTGTTAATCCCATCTTTTCTTTCTGCTCATCTTTTCCATTTCTTCCTTCAACAGAAACCCTCCGCCGACTCTCCACCAAACCGAGCTCTGGTCAGACGACTTTAATGACTTTATCTGCAAGTGAGTGTGACCGTCTCTCTGCTCCGGTTGGGATCGAGTTGTTTACTGGGAATATGATGCTCTGTGTTTGTTGTCCTGCGTCGCAGATGTCTGATAAAGGACTTTGAGCTGAGGCCCAACGTGTTGGACCTGCTGCATCATGTGTTCATCAAGCAGACCGTCGGCAGGGAGAAAATCCTGCAGAAGCAACTGATTGAACTCATTGACCTCAATCAGCAAATTGGATTGATTGAAAAAACAAGGTATTGTACCCATAGGGAAAGTGTACAGAAAAAGGTTTTGGCCATCAAAAAAATGCTTAAAAAATATTTTCTGATTTGTTTTTTTTTTTTGGAAGAATGTAAATATTTTCTTCCCCAAAAATTCTGATTATTTACTCAGAATTCAGATTTTCTTTCTCAAATTTTGAATTTTTACTTTGATAGTGAAATTAATCTAAAATTTCTGACATTTTTCTAAGAATTCTGTTTTTTTCCCCTCCAATTCTGATTTCTTTTCCTTAAAATTAAGAATTTAAACTTGTTTCTAAAACTTCTAACTTTTTCTCAGTATTCTTTGCAAATCTTTGTCAAAAGTTAAACAAATAACCAAACTCTTTAAGGTGTCAAAGGTGCATTGATGATAAAAAAAGGGAAGTAAATTTTCATCTTTTGAGATTAATTTCAGAATTTTTCTAGAAAAGTCAGAAATTTTGTTGGTAATATTTGACTTTTTGAAATCAAGAATATTCTAGTTTTCCTAGAATATTTCTGAGATCTCAAAAGGATTTTTTTCTTGCAAATTTTTGACTTTTGGAGCTTTTAAAAAAGTTTTTGAGATCTCAGAAAATTAATAGAAAAAATATCGAAATTTTAGAGTTTTAAATTTCTTTTGGCAGAAATGTACTCTTTTTTTTCTATCAACAATGTCTCTAATATTCTGTTGTACGTCAATTATATTGTTAGTTTATGTGCATAATAGTTCTTCCTTGTTATTGGATGTGCACATTTGCACTTTATCCTGTCCCAAAGTTAGTTGGTAAATTTGAGTTTTAAGATTAAATTTCCATAAACAATTTAAACAATTCTGATTTTGAGAAATAGTCAGAATTCCCTTTTTTAGTTTTTTCAGTGGCCCTAATCTTTTTCCTTGTTTTCTTGTGTTCCTGTCCCTGCATCCCACATTTCCACCCTAAAATGCCTCGTATTTCCTGTAAACCCTGTGAGAAACACTAACCTCCCGCTTTATGCCAGTCAGTTTTAAGTGCCGCTCCTCAGCTTAGCCTTTGTAGGTTGCATAATCCAAATTAACCTCCTTTCTGGATGTTTTACAAGCCCTGTCGCCCCCAAACAAACAGTGGAGGTGCAACACGTCGGTCTGTTCCTGTATGATCATGAAATGTTAATCCTGTTTCTTTCATTTAAGCCATCAAGGAAAGACAGACAGAACTACAGACAGTAATGACAGGTAATGGAAGTATTTGTGGCCCCGATAAGCCACAGTAGGAGCTTTATGGTTCAATTAGGCGTGATTGTGTATTTATATTAACCAGATCAATTAAGTTTCAGATGTAGATTGTTTATATAGTCCCTTTTGTTGTAGAAATTGAGTCTATTTCCTGTCATTTTTTTCTAGTTTTCTAGTCTGTAGAAATAGCAAAAACAGATTAGCTTTAAAAGATCAATAAAATTCCTTATTAATCTTAAATAATCAGCATTTTAACATGCATTTCCTTAAAAAAGTCGTTATTCTGCTGGGGTTTTAAGTGAAATGCAATAAAGTATAACTTTGAAGGAGAGGAAAATGAAGCTCGATTTTCAATTTTCTCTCTTTCTCAAACTTTGCTTTAAACCTTTTGGGTTTTTTTTATTTTCTAAATATATTTTTATTGATTTCCCAAGTAATCAAGGTAGTATTTTTGAACAATGTTCAGTAAAATTTGCATTTGATGTGAATTTTATCCCAGGCATGAACGTATTCACACAAAGAAAGGAAGCCACATGAAGACGCAAGCCGACACAGACGAGGTGGACGACCTCGCCACCCTGGAGGTTCTGGACGAGGTGAGAAACAAAACGCTGGATTATTCAACTGAACAGAAAATATTTAACAACTTTCAAGAAACAGGTTGTCTCTGCAGTTCAAAAGAGAATTAGGACCTTAAAAAAGACTTTTTTTGCTGAGATTTTAACATTTTTATCTCAGAATTCCGACATTAATGTCAAAATTGTGACTTTTAACTCAAATTCTGACTTTAATCCCAAAATTGAGGCCTTAATTTCAGAATTTTGACTTTAACATTTTGTTTGATCTCAAAGTTCTTGTTTTATTCTCAGAGTTCTGGCTGTAATCTCATAATTCTGCCTTTGATCCCAGAAGTATGGATTTAATCTCAGATTAAGGTTCTGCTTCTGCTGGAGTCTTTAATACAGAAAAGTATCTAGGAGGAACCAAAACTAACTTTCTGTAAGAGCATGTTGAATATTTTTTAAAATATCGTCTGTTAAAGTCAGAATAATTTTTTTCAGTCTCCTAATTCTGTTGCGTTCTTGTGGGATTTCTGTTCCTCTCCTGAATAAACAAACTCGACTCTGATCTACAAGGCTGCTGTGAAACTATTTTTCTCTCAGAAACTGTAAAATGCAGATTTATATAATATAAACTATTTATTGGTACGCCAAAATAATAGATTTTGCTGAGTAATTTATCAAATCTGGTTGCTGCATTGACGTCTCAAATGATGCAATCAGCTTCGGCTGCCAGCGGATATTTTCCTCCATCCATCAAACTCGGAAGCTCAGCTGTTGCAGATGTACCTGGAAGTGTTTCGACATCAGTATTGATCACCACCTCATGAAAATAATACGCTGACACAGCAGTGGCTTTGACTTGCTGGGGATTATGGGAAATATTTCATGCTGATGCCCTGATGAACACTGAGGAAGAAGTTAGATTTTTTTCTTTATGTTTGTGTGTTGTTTGGGTCAGAACACGGTCACAGAGCATCTGCAGAGCCGCTACACCAGAGATCGGATTTACACGTATGTTGGTGACATCCTGATTGCTGTGAATCCCTTCCATAAAATGGAGATTTACTCTCCTCAGGTCAGTGGAGATTCATTCATTACATTCATTTTACTTATTCTTGCTAAGCATGTTTTGTTTTCAAAACTCTTTGAAAATCTCTGCTTTTTCTTTTGTGGTGTCATTCTGACTCTTATTTATCAGAATGTATGACAGGGGTGTACATTAGGACATTTGTGGCCCTGGGGCTGAATTTTTTTCAGGCCCCCAACTGCAGTTCAGGAATTTGTTTATTTATTTATTTATTTTTTAAATCAGGGTAAAATTTTTACTAATATATATATTTTTTGCAATAAAAAATATCAAATACAACACAAAGAATTAGTTTTTTAAATAAATAGAACCACATCTATCCAGAGACTTTTTTTGCACCCAAATCAGCTTCTTATTTAATTTATTACAATCAGCTAAAAATAGCAAACACTTTTTAAAAATCTTGTTTTTATAACTCAGAATACATTTGGTTATCTGAGACTTGGGAAAATTTAAAACTGTGCAAAATCTTTCTTAAGTGTTGGATTTAAGAAGAATAACATCCGTTTCCTGCAAAAATATAGAAATATCTGGTTGCTTTATTTGCTTGAGTTTTTATTTTTATAAATAGAAACTTTTTAGCCCACATGACAAAATGTTTGGACAGCCCTGATTTACTCATCATATTTAATGTTTATCTTTCACCTCCATGTGAATATTGTGTTTGAATATAAATATATATTTTTATTTTATTTCTTTGTAGCAAACTAAGATGTATATTGGCGCCAAGCGCACAGCAAACCCTCCACACATCTTTGCGGTGGCGGACATTGCCTACCAGTCGATGGTCTCGTACAACACCGATCAGGTAAATGACATTTTGGGACATAAGAACCTTTAAATAAATTTAAAATATCATTACAAAGTCAATTTATTTCAGGATCTATATCTAATTAAAAACAGATGGATGTCTTCCAGGCTTTATTTCTGTAAATTATGATGATTTTCCACTTAGCATCAATAATAACATGAGATTTAAGATTAAAATATTACATCAGATCATTAAAAACTGAAATATGGACTACACCTGGTTTCATCTCTTTTTGCTTTTTTTGTTGCTAAATGATTCAGTTCATCAAACTACATTTATTATCAGACAAATATAAGCCGAGTGAATACAAAAAGCGGTTTTCAAAGCGGCGGCTTTACTTTTTCAAGGGAAAAACATGCAAATCAACCTGGGAATATATGAAAATACAGTTGTTTAAACAGTTTAGTTGTGGTTATTCTGTGCTAAGCTGCTTTTTTGTGATTTATTTTAACTAGTAATACCAATGCTGCCTGACCTGTAGAATCAAGAAATCAACATGAGGTAGGCTAAAAGGTCCTAAAAAGCAAAACATTATTCTTTGCAGTTTCTAATGCTTTCTAATGCCAGCGCATAACAGAAATCAGCAAAAACTGAAGTCCTCCTCCAAAATCGCTTTAAACTGCATGTTTTAATAGTCAAATATAACCTAATACGCAGAGTGGAAGCCATTCTGTTGCTACTGCAGAAGCTAACATCCACAGTCTTGCTTATTTCTCCTCTTGAAGTTTCAGCCAATCAGCACCAATGATAAATTGGATTGGCTGCTTCGCAAACACCAGCTAATAGCATTTTAGCTAGCATTGCTCCTTCCTGTTTCAGCTTCCCAGGCTGAATTTTCTTTCAACTATTTTAGAATAGGTGAATTTTCCATGTATAATTTGGAGTTACGTTCCACAGAAAAATCTGTGAATAGGCAGAAAAATACTGTCGTAAGTCTTTGATCAACGACTAGGTTGGTTTTGATGGTTTTATGACGGCGTATCAGGGCCGTTCTATATAGAAAAAATAGGAATTCATTTCCACTGGAAAAATGGAAAAAAACAAAAACAAAGAATCAAAAATTCTGAGATGAATTTGAACATTTTCTTGTTTTTTCTGGCAAACTTTCGACTTGTATTTTTGAGATACATTTTTTGGAAGAAGTTTAGTATAATCTTTATTTTTATCTACAATTTTATGTACTATTATGCTTTTTACCCTTGAGGAAGAAACTGCATTTTTATTGTAGTTCGTGATTAAACTGATTAGAGTGCAAACAAGTATAAGGTATTATAGCAACTGAGCATTCAATTTAATTTATAGACTGTCTCAATACACTCAAATTTTGCTTTCTTCTTAACATGCTAGTTTTATTATTTTTTGTGCTATGCTAGTTAGCATCCTTTACAATTCTCTCAATTAGCATGCTAAGTATTTGGCAAATTTATTAAATCTGATGTTATTGTTGGGATTCTCCACCTCTAATCAATTTGATTTTGCTGAATAGTAAGTCAGTAATTTTTATTATTATTGAATTTTAAGTCATTTAGTCTTGGTTTTTGTAACTCCCTGTGTGCAGTGCGTTGTGATCAGTGGGGAAAGTGGAGCAGGGAAGACGGAAAGCGCACATCTGTTAGTGCAGCAGCTGACCGTTCTCGGGAAGGTGAGTAAATCAACCTTCATCTCTTTATCATCATATTTTATATTCTCTCTATTCTGTTTTCCTTAAAATCACACAATTAAAAACAAAATATTTATTGATGAATTATTGCTGCATTATTGCAAAGATATTTGCACTGAAAACTTGACTGAAAAACACTTTGTAAAAAATGTGTTTTTGCATTCTGGAGCTCTGCTTTGGTTACTATGTGACGCGGCTGAGTTCCACTGGAGTTGCTGGGTAACAGGCTGGTCTTCATTGGGGTTGCTAGGTAACAGTGCAATGCCTGCTGACTTGTGTCCTTACATTTCGGAGGCTTTTGAACCAAAAGAGATATTTGCACAAGAAACTAGACAAAAAAATAACTAAATACATACTTGGTAATATTTTGTGTTTAATTTCCAAAATGATGAATTCTGGCAGTTTGAGTTTATTATGATGAATTTTTTGATTTACAAACTATTGTCTCTTCCATTCTCTTTATGCCAAGCGACTTATTGCGTTGTTTTCTGTCGTTTTCCTCCATTCTGACCTGGAATAATCTTTCGTTCAGGCCAACAACCGAACGCTCCAGGAGAAAATCCTGCTGGTCAACAGTCTGGTAGAGGCTTTCGGAAACGCCTGCACCGTCATCAACGACAACTCCAGCCGCTTCGGGAAATACTTGGAGATGAAGTTCACCGACGGCGGAACGGTGATCGGAGCGCAGATATCTGAGTACCTGCTGGAGAAATCCAGGGTCATCCACCAGGCGATGTAAATACTTTCCCGTCTTCCTGAAATTCATCCGCACTGACATTCATACAAATTTAAATCACCCAATGAGAAAACAGCACCATAAAGGTTGTGTTTCCACTCAGCGGTCGGGTTCAGTGTGTAATGGACTGTCTCTTTCTTTCCTTTCACCTTTACTCACCCATTTGAAGCTGGTGACATTTCCCTGCGGCCTGCACTTCAGCCACTCCGTCTTTTCCTCTTATCAGGTGTCTGGGGTCAAGTGCAGAGGAGGGTCCATTTCTTCTTTGACCAAAGATTGTTTTCTAGCGAGCTGAACTTCAAAGACAGACTCAAGTATTTCATTAGAAGACAGACACAGGGGTCAGAGGGGCTGAAACAAAGTGTGCCGCTGCTTTTTCTGGAGCTTATTATTGGAGAGAAGGCGAACAAGATGGGATCCATATCAGGCTGCAGATTCTTTAAAACACAATTTGTGATAAAAGAAAGATCAAAAAGTCAGGAATTTATTGCTTTTTGTGTCCAATGGACGTCTTTGATCAACATCAGTTTAAAAAAACAATATCTAAAAGAGTTATTCTCCACTTCTTAATTTATAATCAGTATAATCTTTTTATTTTGTATCAAATTTGGTTATTTTCAGGCAGGAAACTAATTAAATTGATAACCAAATTGACAAATTAAAGCTAGATTTATTTAGGAAAAAAATAAAAGTAAATTATTTAAAGCATTTCCCGTTATGCCGTCAGCACAGCATCGTCATGTCCAGCTTAACAGTGTTTGGCACTTATTGTCAAAGATTCATTTAATGTGTCCTGCTTACTTTTCTTTTAAGCTAATCTCTGCTGTGCTGTTTTGTTTTTTTCTGGTAAATTGAAAAAATAAGTAAAAAAGTATTTGAATGAAGAGGAAAGTAAGGCAAAAAAAAAAACTCAATTAATTAATTTGGAATAATTTTAACAAAATTTCAATCTATTTTGAGCTCCTTTCATAATGAAATAAGCTGCTGCTGGCCACGCCCCCAACTCATCGTTTATTCTCTCACATGAAAACGGCTGCAAACAGATGCACAATTATACAGCCATACCTCTTTGAAAAGCAAAAATAGAGCCTCCTGCACAACAAACTAGAATGCAGCAAGTAGTTTCTGGATGGTAATTTAATAACAAAACACTTGTCTCTTCACCAGAAATTGTACAACACTTACATTCAAAGCCAGCCAACAAAACGTGCTGGAGCATATCTGTGGTTGCTAGGTAACAGGTAATTGGTAGGCTTTTGAAAGGGCTCATTTTCCAGACACTAAAAACCATTATGGAGTGTTTTTTTTTTAAGTGTTTTGTTTATTTTTAGAAGCACTAAGGACCAAAATGGAAGTACAAAAACAAGCAAAATGTAAATTTTTCACAATCCGTCCCCTTTAAATAATGATGAGAAAAGTGTAGCTTATACGATTCTAAAAGGTGTGCAAACACGTTTTATGTTCACAACTAACAATTGCAGTTAACCAATCTGTTATTTTCTAATTGTGTGGATCTGAGCTTTAATTTGGTGGTCAAACCCAGCTTTTGTAATTCACAGCGTTACTCCAACAAATCAGAGATACTTGTGCAGTTTTAGATGCTCTTCTATGTTTTTATGTTTTCTGCAGAGGTGAGAAGAACTTCCACATTTTCTACTACATTTATGCTGGTCTGGCTGACAAGAAGAAACTAGCCCACTACAAGCTGTCTGACTGCAAGACACCTAAGTAGGTTTCATCCCTCAACCCTCTTATTTTCTTCCAACTATGTTTACTTTGTGCTTTTTCAGAGTCCAACTGTCACCTTTGTGTTTCCTCTTTGTCCTGCAGGTATCTTTACACAGAAAACTTGAAATTAGGCCCTGACATAGTGAGCAACGCCCTCTACAAAGAGCAGTTTGATGCAGTGGAGCAGTGTTTCAAAGTCATTGGATTCACCCTGGAGGTACGAACTGCTGCAGTGGAAACCGGGCACAGAGCAGCGAGTCGCCCCTCCTCAAGACTGCACCACAAATTATTACATGGAATATCATCAAACTAAATGCAAACGTCTTCACTTTTCTCTGAAAAGCGGCACATGACTATTAAAAAGGGTGAACATCGTCTGTGATGTAGCATAAAGCTACAGCAAGGCGTTGTCATTGAAACGGCTAATGAGGCTCAAAGCACCAACCTCTCCTGGGATCGGCACGTCAATATCACTTATCCTGTAATCACTCTGTGGAGCTGGAGCTAAAGCACATCACGCATCTCAGAGTGTGTAATAAATCCCCTATTTCAGGGATTAAACAGTGTAAAACATATTTATGAGATTGTTTTTCCCAACTTAAAAGTTCTTACTCAAATACTTTTTTTAGATTTTAATTTTCCCAGTTTGATTGGGGAGAAAAATTTCAACATTTGTTGCATTTTCAGCTTCTGTGGTTCTTTTTCACACTGCACGGTGTCAAACAAACCAAACTAATTAAGAAATCTGTTCCCCTCCTTGCCTGTGGGGGCGCTGCACCAATAACTACTGAAGGAAATAACACAGAAACCTCTGAAGAAGACATGAACGTAACTTTCTTCTTCACTAAGTGCAAACAAAAATGGTGTAGCGTCAGATTTTAGAAAGGCCGCTAGCTATTTATCCAGCTAGCGCTAGACTAGCTTGTTTGTTTTGGTTAAATTTACCCAGAATTCCCTCTGCTGTAGTCCATTTCCTGTTTTTGGAGGAAACGGATTCCAACCACACCGAGATTCTCTTCAATCGAACTGAGACATAGTTTTATGTAGGCCTCCAGTAAAACATGGTGGTGGCAGCATCATGCTGTGGAGATACAAGTACAAGTACAAGCCACACTTTTCAGATTTTAATTTGTAAAAATATGTATCACCTTCCTACTTGTGGTGGGAAAAATATGTATCACCTTCCTACCCTGTGTGATTTATCACACAGGGATTTTTGTTTTGCCTATATAACAATCAAAAATGTTGATAAAAACCATTTGAAGTCCAAATAAACCTTTTAAAATCCTTCAGGAAGCTGATGAATTATTACCAGAAAGTTTAGATTCTTGAAGGAGAAGTATGTTTACAAAAATGCGAGTCGTTTTAATCTTCTCCAGCAGCTGTTTATCTGTCGTTCCTGCAGGAGCTGGGCAGTGTTTACAGCATCCTGGCGGCCATCCTTAACTCTGGTGACATTGAGTTTTCTGCAGTCGCCTCAGAGCATCAAACTGACAAGAGCAACATCACCAACATTTCAGTCCTGGAGAACGGTGAGAGATCGGGAGAATTTGTTCTGCTCTCCGTCCCTCCTCCCTCTGTCGCCTTCCTACATTAACTCTGCAGAGAGCGCGGGTAAAAATAGCACTCTGTTATTGGGAAATAAATTATACATCAGCAGAGACATGCAATTCACTGAAAATTATTAGCAAACATGTATTACAATAATTAGATTTTGCCCTGTGTGGTTTACATAATCTTCTCCAAATATAAACACACGTTTCAGCTTGGTTGTTTCTGTTAATCTGAAATATTTTTATCATTCCATTACTCCAGTTTAGCTTTTATTATCTTGTGTTTCCCGGCAGTGGCGTCCCTGCTGCGCATCCGGTCAGATGAGCTCCAGGAAGCCCTGACCTCCCACTGCGTGGTGGCACGGGGTGAGACCATCGTCCGGCCCAACACGGTGGATAAGGCGGTGGAGGTGAGGGACGCTATGGGGAAGGCGCTGTACGCCCGGCTCTTCAGCTGGATCGTGAACCGCATCAACGCGCTGCTGCGGCCCGACAGTCAGCCGGGGTGAGACCAGGAGCAGAACTTTATACTTTAGAGCAGAGGTGTGCAAAGTGCGGGTCGCGGGCCATTTGTGGCTCTTGAAAGGATGTTGCTCGGCCCCTGGCCACGAGTCAAGAAGGTTAAAAGTTTGGTCAACAGAACAGAAAACAATTGATGACCAAAACAAAATGAGAAAATTGTCTATTTTTCTTAAAGCCCTTTTTATGTTTTGGTATTTTTAAGATTTGCTCAATAAATCTCAATAAATTAAAGTCTTGTCTTTTCATTTAATGAATTTGGTGCCCACCACCACCAGTTCAAATCTGCCAGTTTTGGACTGTGGGGCAAAATGTTTTGACACTCCTGCTTTAAGGTGTTTCCACCAGTAGATTTGGTTCAGTTGGGAGCAAAAATATAACATTTGTGAGATTTTCAGCTGCTACAGTCCACCTTCACACTGCACTTGTCAAACAAGCCAAACTAATTGAAAAACCTGTTCCCCTCCTCGCCTGTGGTGGCGCTGCACCAAGAACCAATGAAGGAAACAACATGACTAAGACATGGATGCAACTTCCTTCTTTACACAAACCAAAATGAAGTGGTGTCAGATTTTTGAGGTTGTAGGATTTCTCTTTCGTTATCGGAAAACACCACCAGCTGTTTTTCCCGCTGAACACACACATTTGTTTTGGTGGTAACTTTTTATTTGAAGGGGTGTGAATAAAACTGACATGACACATGTAATAAACATGAAGGAGTTTTTATGAATGTTTATGTCTGATTGACACATTTATTGCACTTGTGATGCAGTCTTGCATTAAAAGTGTCATTGTTTACCAAATTATGCTGCATGACATTCATGAAGGCTCCTTCAGGCTTATGATAGGCGTTATCTCAGTCCTATATACACCCCTTCAAATATTCAAATGCCCTGTGTTATAGTTCACTTCCTGCTTTTTTATGTTTGTGTAACCAGGCTGAATTGTCTTCCTTTGTCGTTCTTATCACCTCCAGAGAGGACGATAAGGGTCTGAACATCGGCATCCTGGATATCTTTGGCTTTGAGAACTTCAAGAAGAACTCTTTCGAGCAGCTCTGCATCAACCTCGCCAACGAGCAGATCCAGTTTTACTTCAATCAGCACATATTCGCTTGGGAACAGGTAGAGATGCACATCCTGTCAGTTGAGATTCATTAAATCCTTCTGATTAAAAAACAGCTATCATCATAATTTCATCTAAACCCGACTTACATGTCTTTTGTCTGTTCGATATTTTAAAATAACCTGTTATGCTTCCTTGAACGGGTTAGAATAGGGGCAACACAAAACATGTTCATTGCTTCTTTTTTTTTTTTTTTTTTTTTTGCACAAACTCATTCAACAAAAATGCAGCAAATGACATTTGTGTTTTCCAGCAGCCATTGTACAGTGCATTCAGTGGTAAACTGTATTTTTAGTCTGGTTTCCTGTGCAAATATTTCAGTAAACTTGAAATAAGGCAAATCTAACTTAATAGCAACTTTTCAAGAAGAAATTGCAATAATTCAAATTATTTTGCTTACACCAATGGAAAATTTTTATTTTTATACGTGAAATAATCTGCCAGTGGAAGTAGTACTTTGTAATCAACCTTAAGGAATTATTGACTTGAAACTTGCTCCTAGATCTTTTTTGAAGATATAGGAGCTGTTTTTCTTTTAAGTTAGTTCACCTGTGGTTGCTAGGTAATGAGCAGAGTTCCCCTGTGGTTGCTAGGTAATGAGCAGAGTTCCCCTGTGGTTGCTAGGTAGCAGTCAGTTACTGATTTGCGATGTTATATTCTGGAGGTTTTTGAAATGGCAAATTTTCCAAAACACCAAGAAAAGCATGAATTTATTTCCAAAAAATGGCTGGATGGGTGTTTTTTTTAAACGCTTGGTCTGTTTTTAGTAGCTGTAGGGATCAAAGTACCAAAACATAAGAGGTCCTCAATAAAAACTTTCAATAATGTCTGCTGCTGTCTTTATTTATGGCAGAATGAGCTTCACATTTCTCCCTTTGTGTTGTCTCGTGGGAGGCTTTGCCTTGAGGGGGTCACAGAATGGTTTGCTAATGTTAAACGATTTGGACCTTCCCGCAGAGCGGGGCAATAAATCACCCCAAATGAGGGTCAATTAGAAGCTGGAGACACTTAATGTTGGACTTTAATTCACTCTTGGGGATTGTTGGAACCGGGCCCAGAAAGACATTGTTCTTTTGCTAACTGAATGTACATAGAGAGCATATGTCAAATGTTCATTACTGAGATTAATAAGCATATCCTTAGTGTATCACAGGTTCATATGCATTTGCTTTATCACCTTATATTTCCTTTTACATGTGTTTGGGGTCTAAATTTGTTTGTTTTGTCATGGTTTTTCCTGACATGCCGTGATTACGTAACAGTGCTGTTTTATGCTGCAACAAGCAGATTGGTTTAAGGTTGTTTGTTCCCATTTTGTCTCTTTCTCTGTTGAAGTCTCTTGTAATATTTTACTGAGTCATCACAGCTCTGAGTCAGCCTGATGCGATAAGGGTGACTGAAACGGTGGCTGCTCTGCCTCACATCAGTTGTATTTAAATAAGGAACATCAAATTAGATTCAACATGTTTTTTTTAAAATAATTGATTATTCTGATGATTAATTGAGTGATCAGATTTTTAAAATAACACGTTCTGCTGATATTTTCTATTTAATCACTTACCCTCCTGTTATATACAATCTTCAGCTAAATATATTCTTAAATAAGCCCTTTATGCTTCACTTAGCTGATCTTTTCTCTATTTTTTCAATTAACCAATGAATAATTGGATAGACAAAGGTGCTTAATAGGAACATTTTTACAGAATTTGACTCAGACGAACGAAAACTGTGACACTTGAAGAGTTTTGGGTTGAACATAATTACATAGAAAGAAGGTTTTCCATCTAAAATGCAAATTGTTTATGTTTTTGTACAGTTTTGGAGTGTGTTTTAGGCTCCTTGCAGGTTGTAATCTCATTAATCACAGTGTTGTATCGACTATTTTACAGTTACAGAGTATTTATAGGTTGGTGAAAAGAAATAAGATGCAAACAAACATTTAAAAATGGAAAAAGTAAATAAACTCGCAAACGTTACTGAATGAAAACACAACATTTTCTGGAAGCACAAAAGTTTCCCAGTTTTAGTTGAAGGTTTTTCTCTCCTGATTAGGACGAGTATCTGAACGAAGAGGTCGATGCTCGGATGATCGAATACGAGGACAACCGGCCCCTCCTCGACCTGTTTCTGCAGAAACCCATGGGGCTGCTCTCCCTGCTGGACGAGGAAAGCCGCTTCCCACAGGCCACAGACCAGACACTCGTAGGTCAGTCCATGTTTGACTGTCTATCCAAAGATTTTACATGCATCCATTTTGTTCAATTTTTTTACTCTCCGTCTAAATTCACCAAAATTGGAGATTTTATATTGAAAAGAAGCATTTGTTTTTAAAATTTGTGACATTATATTAGCGTGATAACAACCTGACTAGTTTTGTAATTTGCTAACTGATATACTGTTTGGTATTTTAGAGAAATTTGAAGATAATCTGAAAACAAAGAGCTTCTGGAGGCCTAAAAGGATGGTCCTTGGCTTTGGTATCCATCACTATGCTGGGAAGGTAAGTCCCCTTTTATAGGTCATCTTTATTAAAGATGACCTATTTATTCTTCTTTGAACAGGTTAGCATAGCTCTTAGCATAGCATAGCCGCACAAAACATGCTCATTACATTTCTTGTACAAAATCCTGCTTAGATAAGGAGATTTTAGTTTGGTCTTGTCACTTTAAATCCAAATAAACTGCAGCTGGCCATGCCCCCCCAATTCATGTGAAAGTGGCTGCAAATATATGCTCAATTATGCAACTGTACATCTTTGAACAGCAGGAAGTGGTTTCTGAATGTTAAGGCAACAACAAAACAGTAAATACAGTAGTAAAAGCAGCTGACCAAACTTGCCGGAACTCTTCTTGAGTTGCTAGGTAACAGGGTTGGGCCTGGCTGGGGTTGCTAAGCAACGGCGTAGTACCTATCTAATGTAACTTTTTGAAACACCTAATTTTCCAAACACTACAAAAACATTAAGTTATTGCCAAAAACACAGCTTGGTGTTTTTTTAAGTACTTTTAGCAGCAGTTGAGAATCACATGCAAGCACAAAAAGGTACCAAATTTGAATTTCGCATAACAGGTCACCTTTAACTTCCAAAGTGCACAGCTTAAACTTTTCCAGAGGGCTTCTTCCTGATGTTGTTAATCTTTGTGAACTTTAAGGTGATTTACAACGCTGCTGGCTTCTTGGCCAAGAACAGAGAGACACTCCCAGCAGACATTATCCTCCTGCTGAGGTCATCGGAGAACGAGCTGATCCGCAAACTGGTCACACATCCTCTCACCAAAACGGGTAAAACCACCAGCACATTTGGGCAAATGAACTAAAACGTCCTGTAGAAAACAACCTCCCAATGATATCATGGTGTACAATTTCAACAAGAAACAAAAATCTGGTTCACACAACAAGGTTATTGTTCTTCATTGTTTGCAAGATATTTGTTGTAAGGCTTACGATAGACCCAGTTGGCAGCCAAAACTAATCTCTTAATCGCCTCAATGAAAATCTCACAGCTTTTATGTCAAGCAAAGTGAGAGTTTTACCACTGAGCTAATCAACAGTTATTCTAGGTTTTAAGAAAATCTAAACCTTTTTAACAGAGTTGTGCAGAATATAAAATGGTGTAAGAAACTGTTCAAAATGCTATTTTGGGTATTGACAACATTTGAGATTTGGAAAATTCTACCTTTGTTTACAAGAAAGAGTAAAAAAAATATTGTCTTCAGGGCTATCATACATGCCAAACCGGTGGTGTAACCTTCCCCGTTTTATCCACAGTCAATACTTTTTTATTTTTTGGCAGTTGTGAAGCACAGTGGCAAAATCTAAAACTTATGCTGCGCAAGTAACTCTCTACTTTGTTGCTAGGTAACCAAAGAGTGAGTGAGTTGCTAGGTAACCAAAGAGTGAGTGAGTTGCTAAGTAACCAAAGAGTGAGTGAGTTAGTTGATTCCACCAACTGGTCTTAGCGAACCGGGAGAGGCTAAAGTCTTTCCTCTGCCTACATCTCCCAGAATGCTGTGCGGCTCTCGATTGGAGTTCAGTGGAATTATTGACATTCTGCATGACATTGATCATATCATGGTATATATTGTTCTTGATTTAATGCCCAGTCCTGCTCTAATCTCATCATTTATTGTGTAAAAACTCTCAGGGGAAACTCAGATTTGTTAGACCAGTATTATAGTTTAATATAAAATGGAAGAAATTAAAGTTTGCTCAACTTGTTGAAGAAACATAAGATTTATGATTATTTCATAACCGTTTGTAAAACATAAGGATAATGATAAATTCTAAATATGAAATGTTATTTTTTATTATATTTATTAATTTGAGGACAATACTGTGGAGAATTTCTGCAGGGAAATTATTTATTTAAAGTGCTGCATCTTTGATGCACTGTGTATTTCACAGGTAACCTTGCCCACACTAAGGGTAAAGGCGTAAACACATTGAGAGGCCCGCGGACCCCCACGCGGACTATGACCTTGGCTAAGGTACAGTGTACTTACCTGCATTATTATCATCACGTCATCTCCTTCATACACACTTTCAATTTATTTATTCTGACTTAATTCCTCTGTGACTTAAAGTTTAATCTTTTGTGTTACTGTAGAGTTTTCTGTTTCAGCTTTGGTTACTCCTTGTTTTATTCATTTCCTTCCTCTTTTCTCTTTGCATTTGTTTCGGAAAAGATGGGGATGCTTACGTTGTACAGCTCTTTTTCTTTTAGCGAGGTAATCAACATATTTATTTATGGATTACTCTCCTTAGTAAACCTTTGCTCCTCTTAGAGATCCCCAAACAAAACCGATAGATCCAGATTCCACATGTCGGTCTATTTGAGCTTCCTTATCACCAACATGCTTGTTTGATACAAAAATTCATCATTTTGTGGGTTAAAATCTGATGTTTAATATTTATTTAACTTATGGTTCATCTGTATTTGGATTTTAATTGATGGCAAAACAGAAAGTTGTGCATGATGTTGAAATGGAAGAAAATTATTCATATTTTTAAAGTTTTTTAAATTAAAATCTGGAAAGTGTGGCATGCATTTATATTCTGCTCTCTTTATTCTTAGTCCTCTAAATAAAATCCAGTGCAAACAAGTGGCGATAATACCACAATGGAACGGCTCAGATGGATTGTGAAATCTCTGTAAACAAAAATGTTTATAAAAATATGAATCATCAGGATGGAAAGTTTATTTTAATCTCCACTTTTCAATCCAAACATTCACTAACCCACTCTGCTGCGATCTTTTAGCATCCGCTAAATAAAACCCCTCCTGGCAACTTAATTATGGTATTTGCTTGTGTGATTTGCTTTAGGTTGCAGCCGTACCGTTTGTTAAATGTGAGCCTGCAGGCGACCAGCTAACCTCAAAGATTTGACAGAAGCTACATGCTCTGTGCTTGACGAGTTCTTGCATTAATTTCCATTCATTTGCATAAATTAGAGCCTGAAAGGCTCATCAAAGCTCATCATGGCTCAGCTCTTAACAGGAAACAAAGAGACAATTAAACCGCAGAACTGAACCTGGAGCAACACAGACCTGATAGTGGGGAGGTTCATCATGCATCCAACTGTACATCCAACTGTACATCCAACTGTACATCCAACTGTACATCCAACTGTACATCCAACCAACCAACCAACCAACCATCCATCCATCCATCCATCCATCCATCCATCCATCCATCCATCCATCCATCGTACTACCTACCTACCTACCTTCCTTCCTTCCTTCCTTCCTTCCTTCCTTCCTTCCTTCCTTCCTTCCTTCCTTCCTTCCTTCCTTCCTTCCTTCCTTCCTTCCTTCCTTCCAGCTTCTTCCATCCGTCTTTACTCCGTCATTTGCAACAAATTTTAGGAGGAAACAAAAGTCAGTTTTTAAATAAGTGTATTCATGGCCAATTGATTCATCAAAAGTGTCACATCAAGGTTATGCTTAAAACAGATTAGAAAACACTGCAGGAAGTATAATTACAGGATACAGTTGGTAATATTTGTTTGTTTTGTAATTTTTAGCCAACAGAACATGGTGACGCCCCGTACCATCCGAGAGAAACCACCAACATGAAGACGCAGACTGTGGCCTCGTACTTCAGGGTAATCCATCTTTAAAGAGCTGTTGTTCTTCAACACTTGGAAATCTTTGAAAAATATCAAAACCACTGAAGCTGTAACAAACATCACAATTAGAGAAGCCCAAATGTTCAAAGTGATTTCATTCTGCTGAAATAAACTGAATCAATTAATCATCTTTTTACACATACCTGTAATATGGAAGGTTTTATCTTTTTAGACATCCTGCTTTGTGTGGATGATACTGACATTAGCTTAAATCCAACCTATTTGTGTCGTCACAGTACTCTCTGATGGACCTCCTGTCCAAGATGGTGGCCGGGCAGCCTCACTTCGTCCGCTGCATCAAACCCAACAATGATCGCCATGCCAACAAGTTCGACCGGGAGAAGGTTCTGGTCCAGCTGCGCTACACCGGCGTCCTGGAAACCGCCAAGATCCGGCGCCAGGGCTACTCCCATCGCATCCTGTTTGCCAACTTCATGAAGAGGTCAGTTTTCCACTGAAGAACCTCGTAACGTCGGCGGAAACTTTAACGCTTTTCCTGGTTGAATGACTGCGATGAATCCTGCAGATACTACATCTTGGCATTTCACGCTCATGAAGAGCCGGCTGTGACTCCGGAGACGTGTGCCGCCATATTGGAGAAGGCAAAACTGGAAAACTGGGCAATGGGGAAGACCAAGGTGAGCGGAGATGGTCGTCAAACAGATTTGCAGTCAGTAGCTAAACTAGCATTTGCCAGATCTAAAAGTTTTTCTTATGTTTGACCTACTCTACTAAACACCATAAATTATTTTGAAATTTAATTTGTGAATCTTAATTAGCTCCAGAGCAAAGTGAATTTCCAGCCTAAAGGGACAGTTCAGCAATTACAGTGCAGTGTGTTTCAGTTATCACATTTTGCAAATTTTTGTACTTAAATTTGTGTTTCAACTTCTTCTAAAAACAGACAAAACATTTAAAAAAAACCCACCAAGATATTTTTAGCTAAAGTTAATGTTTTTTTTTGTGTTGGGAAAATGACCCTTTTGGAAACCTTCTGATTGTTAAGTCACATTCAAAAGCCTGAGCCTTGTTACCTAGCAACCCAGGCTGCGCTCCAGCATCTTTGGTCAGCCGGTTTTATCGCTATATTTACAAGGCAAGGTCACAGGTAAGGCTGCTGGAAAAATAAAATCGAGTTTCGTTGTTGACTTAACACCCTGAAACCATTTGCTGCATTTCTGTTGACTGTGCAGGATGCCCCACTTCTGCTTTTCAGAGATGTACAGTTCTATAATTGCGCATCTGTTTGCAGCCATTTTCTCATGTGAGTGTAAACACTGAGTTGGGGGCGTGGCCAGCAGCAGATTATTTGGGTTTAAAGTGACAAAAAAAGCAAATTCTGAAAGGACAAGACTAAACTCTTATTTAAAAATGATTTTATGCAAAAAAATGTTTAGTTTAGACCATAAAGATATCCTAAGGTGACCTTTAATCTCCAACTGTCTTACCGTTTCCTCCCTGTTGTGCTCCCCAGGTGTTCCTGAAGTATTACCACGTGGAACATCTGAACCTGATGGTGCAGCAGGCGACGCAGAGGATCGTGCTGCTCCAGGCTTGTGTTCGAGGATGGCTGGGAGCCAAACGGTACCGGAAGATGCTGAAAGAGCGAGAACAAAGTGCTCTGGTTCTGCAGTCAGGTCGGTCGGTCGGTCCACGCTGACGCTTCACTCAAAACACAATCAGATCTCCAAACATTTATGCTGATTCACGCTTTCCTTTGCAGCTTACAGAGGCCACAAAGTTCGGAAGAAAGTCGCTGACGATAAAAGCAAAGTGAAGTTTGACACTTTTATAATCCAATTTCAGGCTGGTAAGAAAACTCTGCAGACCAAACTTCAGATTTGAGTGTAAAATTGTTTGTTACTTTGGTTGATTGCTTTGCTTGCTTCAGTTTGCAGAGGATATCTGGCAAGAAAGACGTACAAGGAGTTGGTAGATGAGAAAAACAAAGCAGCTACCAAGATCCAGGCTCGCTACAGAGGCCACAAGGAGCGGAAAAGTTTTCAACGAAAACGGTAGAAGAGAACCAACATTTTAATATTTATTAATGAGCAAAAATATTTACATCCTTTGAATTCTTTACATTTTGATTCAGTAAGAACAAAATGTTTGGACATTTTATTTTATTATTTTATTTTATTTTATTTTATTTCATTAGGATATTATGAATTAGATCAACTCAAAATGAAATATTACGTGAAGTAGAAGAAAAAAATCTAAAAGTTTTACATTTTTGTTTTTACAAATATTGTGGAAAAATCCCCTTTACTTTTTCTGACAATATCTGAAATGTTGTTTGTAGGGAAGCCAAAGAGAAGGAGAAAGCGGAGACCGCTCTTAAAGAAACGGCGCCGGAACCTGCTGATGAAACGGTGTCTAAAACAGAAAACAGTGAAGAAGAAGAAGCGAAAGCTGCTGTTGTTCTTCAGAGCAACTTCCGAGGCTACAAAGAGAGAAAAAAATTCAAGGAGAGAAAGAAGACGGTGGCCGGAGCGGAGCTGGAGATACCAAATGAAAACGAGGAGGAAACAAACGCGGCGCGCAATCAGGAGGAGAACGAGGAAGAGGATGAGAGCACCTATGAGGCAGAGGAGAACGATGACAGCGATCACACCCAGGTACCTGAAGACGAGGAAAACACAGAGGTGAGCGACGAAGCCGTGATTCAGGACGCAGAAACCGGAAACACGAGCGCGCAGGAAGGATCTCCAGATGAAACTGCCAATCTAGAAGAGGAAACTAAAGCAGCGACTGTCATCCAGAGCAACTTCAGAGGCCACAAAGAGAGGAAGAGGCTGCAGGAGGAAGGCAAGGTCACAGGTAAGCAGCAGAAGAAGGCGGAGCCAGAGACTCCAGGTGTTTCTTCTTCTGGTGGTGATCCGGATGAGGCAAAGGCAGCTGTGGTGCTCCAAAGCAACTTCCGCGGACACAAGGAGCGGAAACGACTGGAGGAGGAAGGAAAGATTCCCAGGAGGAATAAGAAGGAATCTAAAAACGAAGAGCAACCCGTTGCCGATGAACAGGAGAACGTTCCGGAGGCGGCGGACGAGGAGAAAGCAGCGACTGTCCTGCAGAGTAACTTCAGAGGACATCGGGACCGGAAGAAGCTGAAAGCTGAAAAAGAAGCGCGGCAGAAAGAGAAAGATGGCGGAGCAGTTCCTGATGAAGCGGAGCCCGGCGGGAAGGAAAACGACGAGGCGCTGGATGTCAGCGATGTGGCGATCGAGCGCAAAGAGCAGGAAGATCTGGAGAAAGAGAGGCGGGAGGAAGAGCATGCAGCGGTGAGAATCCAGAGCAACTTCAGGGGATATAAGGACCGGAAGAACCTGAAGGCCAACAGGGAGGTGGCCCGGACGGAAGCCGAGCAGCTGGAGAGTTTCTCCAATGAGGTACGGTCCGATCAGAACCGAACCAACATTTACTGAGACACACCTCACCGACATGACCTCATCTACTGATGAGGATTAGGGCACTGAAAAAAAATTATTCTGACTTTAATCTGAGGATCATCTCAAAATCCAGATTTTTTTTTTTAAATAGAATTATTTTCTTCAAGATTCTTTTTTTTCTCAGAATTTTCTCAGAATTTTTATTTTATTTTTTTCTGAATTTTGATTTTTTTTCAGAATTCTGATTATTTTTGTTTTTTTCCTCTGAACTTTAATCTCTTAATTCTGACTTCAATCTCAGAGTTCTTATTTTTGTCTCAGAATTTTATTCTGAGAATTCTTAAATTTTAATGGTAGAATTTTGACTTTAAAGTTTAAGTATGTAGGTTTTATATTAAAAATATATATTTTTTTCCATTATTGTTAAAACAGTCACCTTGTAGTCACAGTGTCATATAAAACAGAAAATCTGTGAGAAACATCACGCTCCTTTTTGTGCTGTTATTGTCATTTGAAGAAATGCACATTTTCTGACCAAAAACAACTAATAAGAGCCAAGAGGCGGATCTTGGCGCTGTCAATCACCCTGATTGTGACGTGTCACAATTAGCATATTTATCCTGGGTGGCTTTACTAACTAGCCTGGCTCTGATTGGATTTCTTTACATAGTGATATGTAGAAATATGTCTCTTATAAAAGTTGCATCCTGCAGTTTTAAGTCTGTGATTAGTAACCAGAGCCACATTAGCTATACACATATTTTTCTTTCAGCGTCGCTGGTTGGTGAAAGAAAACATCGTTATTCTTATTCTATCATATCTTCACTAATCTCTCCGACAGATCGCGGAGACTTCCCAGGACTTTGCGGCCCTGCAGCAGAAGCTGAATGAGATCATCCAGGCCCATCAATCAAACCCTGAAAACAATGGCATGTTTGTGAGAGGAAAAGCAATCAATGGCTACGCCCCACAGATTCAGTCAGGTAAGATGGTGAGATTGGCTTAGTAAGAAACAGATCATCCACCAATGGATATCAGTCATTCTGCCGGCAGACACTCAGCCGAGGTTAATGTGAACTTTGGGCTTTTGAAGGATAATTAATACTGTCACTTAAGAGAGAGATGGTTCAATTTTTTTTACTGTATTTATGAGTCAAGGCATTAATAATCACCCAAACACAAAGACACCAACTGAACTAGGAAGCGATCCAATCAGCGTTTGGATCTTTTTCTTGAACTATTCAGCAGATTTTATTGCAACCTTTCTCGGTCATATGATGATTTTATCAATGCAGCTATTTTTCTCCTCTCCTGTCGTGCAACTTCATTAGATCAGGAAAACCGAGAAAGTCAAGTGCCAAAACAGGAAGCGCCTCGCCACTTGATGTGTCATCAGAAGTGAAATTTGATTTGCACAGTTGATAGCTGTAATGGTTTCAGGGCGGTGAGCAAGAGAAGCTGGAAACGGAAAGTTTGGAGTCTGAAAGCCCAGATGGCGCCTCGAATGTCACAGTCGAGATGGATTCAGGTGTCTTTAACAATGAAGCACTGGAATACTATTTATTTAGAAAATATTTCAAAAATGATCTAATTTGTCAATCATTTGATATTATTTTAATTGTGTAACTCAAGAGTATTTCAGCTACTTATTGTTATTATTACAAAAACTGTAACTTGTTCACTCAGCTATATTTCAATATTGTCGAAAAACACAATTTAGCATTTCCATTAAATAATAAACACAATTAAAATCACATATGTATAAATTTGTTCATGCGATATATAATTAAAAAACATGCAATTCCATTATCCTCCAACCACTTCCTGTCGTCGTCTTCTTCGTAGTTTCTGCCAGCGGCAACGTCCTGTTGTGTTTTTTTGGCAGTAGCAAAATATTGACAAAGTAATGGAAGTAGCTGTGTTTCCATTGACCATAGAATTGCGTAAAAAAAGGGTAAGCTAGTAAGCTGCTAGCTTTAGCTACATAGCATAAAAACGTACTTTAACAAAGGATTCCAGACATTTTTCAGACTGTCTGTGGTCACAGATTGAAACATCTGTGTAATTTCTAAGGGAAATTATCCGTTTCGCACTCTAAGATCACTTTTCAACAATCTAATCCGTCTTTATGAATTTTGGTGACACAGTAAGCTGAACCAGAATCATTAGCGCCACACGCAATGAAAGCAGACGAATGTCGGCCACACTGTTCTTCATAGAAAAGGTCAACAAAAGTTAATCATGTTTTGTGAGCCAACAATTACGGCCGAAATTAATTTGATGGTGTTTAAAATTAGCGTTAGTCGTCGGTGTGAAAGAGAATGACCTTTTAGATGGAGTTGTTTAATAACATTAGACACTTTTCATCTTCTTTACCTGGGAGCTTTTGCATATGATGGATTGTTTTTCTGCCGGTTTGAGCGTTAATAATAAGCGGCAAGCAAAGGTCAGTCTAATATGTTTATAATTGCAATAACATAGATGAGTGATATTGTCTAGCGGAGCACTGAAGGGAAATTATGACAAATTGCAGCTTTGGTAGAAGTCAGACATTTTGGGATGATGCAACATCGATGTTAAATCATTTATTTGTTTTTGATATTTTGTTGCAGAAATGTGATCGACAGCATCCAGGTTATATAAAATACACAGGGTTATTGTTAGATAAACTGCTTGGTCTCATAGTATTGTATGAAAATATATTTGTGTAAAGTTTAGTGGAAGGAAAAACTGTCAGAAAAAACAATTTCAGATTCAGTCGCCTTGTAAACATCATACACTTTGTTTTTCAGCAAGTAAGTTGATATTTATTGGGTCTAAATTCATAAATGGACACTTTTCAGATTCATGAGAAATTAATGTTTATGCATTTCTAGAATGGTTTGTATTAAAAATCTCAGTTTTACACACAAAAATACTCTTTCCTGGATTAACTTTACATGACAACCAAGCTAAATTTAGAGTTCTAAACACTAAAACTAACATTTTTCCAGTTTTTCCTGCAGAGGCACAGTTGCAATCGCTTCTTTTGTCGCCTGAAGCTCCAAAATACAGAACTGCCACCCGACATTTTTAAATGTTTTTGTTACTTTTCAGCTGACAAGAGATTTTTGAGAACCCCCCGCAGAACGCAGCAGCCCAAAACCCTGAACACACCAGAGGACTCCACTTACTACACGCTCATTCATGTGAGTGGCAGGGGAAAAAAAGCCGATCGATTCGTGACATTTCTGACTGCAAACTTTAGAAACCGTAATTGCTTTCACAGTTGCTGGTTTTTGCAATGCGCCATTGATTGGCTTCTTATTTTCCTTTTATTGTGCTTTGCTGACGAGGCGTTTACCGCCAAATTGACTGAAAAAGAAAAAGTTCTCTACTTTTTGAAAATGTTTTTGTTTGTTTTTCTTTTTAATTTCTGCAAAGTGACACTTTATTAACTTTATTCGGCCAAATGACTCATTTTTACTTCGCGGTACCAGAACTCTGTGACACTTTGCGTTATCTGAAAAATTCAAACAGTGTCGGGTTATTACGGTAATTTTATTCCTGCATGTTTTCTTCGTTTTAATCTCATAAAACACTCTTTTAATTGAATGTAAATGGAGAAATTGTCACTAACAATCCTATTTATCAATTTCATTCATGTTAAATATAAATTATATATAATTATTTTATTATTAGTAGGTGCCTCAGTATGTTTTTATATACAGTATTTCTCTAGAAAATCATCCTGGAATTTTCTTCCCAATGAAAATATATCCAACCTTTTAAATTAAGATCCATTTATTTAAAAAGGTTTCAAGTTTTTTTTTTTACTTTCTTTTAATATGGTTGTACTTTATAGTTTTTTACTTGGCTCTGTATCTGTTTTGTTGTTTTCTGTATTTATTTATTTTAGTATAAATATGACATAAAGCTCATAGATTTATGCGAGGTGATTTTGTAAATGCTTGATAAATAAAGTTTGATAATTAGCTATTAATTACAACTTATATTAATTCAATAACTATTATTTATTTCATATTTACTTGTTTAACATTTTGTTTTTCATTTCTTTTTATTAGACTTTTTTCTTTTAGGAAAGTATTTCTTATACTTTCCTAGTATTTTTAAAATAATTTTTTTTATATAATTTTTTACATTTGTTTCTCTTGCAAACAGTAATATTTGCTTTTTTCCGTTTTCCCACTCAGAGATCTGTCCAGGACGATAAACGCAAACCCAGAAAAGAGGAGTAAGTATCTAGATAAATCGATTAACCGTTGATTCATTCACTAATATTTATTGTACCTGTGAATGAAGTTATAATTCTCTTTAAGAAATAAGTTAACTTCTTAAAATTCCTGCAATTTGACCCGAAAAGTGCTGTAGCATTCTGGGAAGTGAGTGTCCATGTGGGAGTTCATGCATATTTATGTTGTGCAGAAGACACAAGGTGAGTTTACCGCCCAGAGCGAGGAAGTGAAGATAGACAGATAGGGCTGGCTGAACAAGCAAGAGGTGCTTTATCACTACGGCTTGAGGAAAACACACACACTCACACACACACACGCCACGATGCTCTAAACATCAAGGCGAATAATTTGTTAGCAGATAAATAAAGCCAGGAATGGACAGGAGTAGTTTACATGCATCATTAAGGATGAGAAGGTCAGGAGAAACGATGGAGCTGACAGGTGGGAGATGGGAAAACGTTGGTGATAAGGAGGGAATTGTACCGCGAGTAAATGATAATAAATGTGTGAAAGAAGGAGAAGCAGGAAGGGAGGCTATGCTAAAGGTATGTGGAGATTATAGGCACAGCTGCTTTAACGTCTCTGTAAGATGCAACAAGATGGGATGAAACATCCGGAATGATCCTGGGAATCCTCCACTTATTCTGAAAAAGTGATTTTACCAAAGGAAACATTTGATTTAACATCTTAATCTAGTTTCTGCAGAAATAGAAAACAGTGAAAACTTATACAGAGCAGGATCACTTTTTAAAATGTTTCATCGTCTTTTATGAAATGTTACAGGGGGAATTATCATGAATTATTTCCAAGTTTAGCAACCCTCAAATATCTGGATCAAAATAATATATCGATTCAGGACGTTTAAGCTGGTCTAAACCTTGAAATTGTGAATATGCAAATGGGGTCCTATTATGCAAAATTTACATTTTGCAGGTTTGTGTACTTTTATTTGTGTCTCTACTGCTTCTAACAACAACAAGCCAAGGTCTCAAAAAGATGTTTTTGGTGAAGATGAGTGGTTTCAAAAACCTCCCACTCAGTCTAATTCAACGGGCACTATGCTGTTACCTAGCAACCAAAGTGGAGCTCCAGCATGTTTGTACAGTTAGTTTTACTGGTGTACAATGGCTGCTGGAAAAGACAAATGTTTTTGCTGCATTCTTGTTTGTTCTGCAGGAGGCTCCACTTCTGCTTTTCAAAGATGTACTGTTGTATAATTGCATCTCTGTTTGTAGTCATTTTCAGGGGTTGCGCAAATGTTGAGTTGGGGGGCGTGGCCAGCGGCAGATTATATGGATTTAAAGTGACAAGGCGCCCTAAAATGCCTCATTCCAAACTGAGAATAAAATCTTGTTATCTAATGAATTAATTAGGACTGTCACAATAACTAATTTTGTAGAACCATAAATGGTCCCAGAAGTTATTTGGATAAATAATAGTATTGTTGTTTTGAGAACATTGTTAATTAATATATTGATAATGGGATAATAATGCAAGAACACATTTTCAAAGATCAATCAACTTTAAATTTTTATGAACATTCAACTCTGGAAAACAAAATTGGAAGGCAAAATGTCCGGTTCAGACCTGTGTTTGTTCTCCAGTCCAGGGAAGCTGCTTGACGTGGACGACCAGTACTACCACACCCTGTCCACCAACCGGCCCGAACCCTCCAGCTCCGCCAGGGGGACGCCCGAGAGGAGGCAGTCTGTAGAGAGGAGACAGTCCATGGAGCGAAGACAGTCCATGGACAGGAGACGATCCACGGTCCGCAGTCACCACGGAGACAGACGGCTGTCCGCGGACCAAAGGTCGGCAGGTTCTAGTCGACAGATGAGAGAGAGGGCGGTCACTGAGCCCGAGCTTTCCAGACCCGCGAAACAAGACAACAGGTGTGTCCTCAAAGGTTCTCGATGTGGAGAAGACGATATTTTAAAGTTCTGCCTCTTGGAACTGTTAATAGTCCGGTGCCAGAACCCCTCAGGGTCCACAGGGGTTCATAAGGTTACAGCAGCTCTGCAAGATTAGATGGTGCAAGACATTTAAAAACCAGTAAAAGAATCTTAAAATCGATCCTGAGACGTAATGGGAGCAGGTGTGATGTCGGGTTGCTGTAACACGAATCACTCAACTGGTTTTCTGTGTTTGTGGGGTTTTAAATGCTGTCATTCAGTCAGAAAAATACATAAAAAAACAATAAATTGTTCTTAGCATCACTTTTATTGTGATAGTACAACAAAAATGGCCACATGACTCTCTGGACGTTGTTATACAATTTATTCATAATGTAAACAAATTTCAAAATATTCAATCATTTAATTAAAATAGATTGTTTATAAATGAGTATTTTTAAAGTTTGAGGTTCTAAAAGGGCAGATTTATCCGCCTGGTGTCTGTGATGGGCAGTTTGGATGATGAATGGTCAGAGATGATAACCAAAATGAAAAACACAAATCGTTTCATCTTCTCCTTTTTGTAATTTTGCTTTGTTTGTTTTGTGAGTCTCCATCTTCAGAACCATCTCCGACACGTTGGGTTTGTGTTTGCAGGCGCTCCGTCCCGCGGATGTCGTCGACGGAGAGCCGAAGCGGAGACAATCCGTACGACTTCAGACACCTGCTGAGGAAGACGTCGCAGAGACGAAGGCTCATCAAGCAGTACTGAACCAGGCCGGACTTTATAACGGACCTGCAGCTTCTCCTGCTGCAGATTTAAACATTTTAGAGAACGTGCAGGAGATCATGCGTCACTGGTTTCTGAGAATCAAGACTAGATTGTAAATAATAAATGTAATAAAGTTGTTGTAAATTAAGATTTATTCATGTTGACTATGGAAAGTGTTTGTGTTGATGCCCATTTTCTTAATTTTCACATATTTACTTTCGGAAAATAAGCCTCAGATTTGTTGTGTTTTGCTGTCTTGTTTGTTAATTTAAACATAAAATATTTTAAAATGATCTTTCTTTGCAGTATCATCATATTACTGCATCTTAAACTGTCTTATATTATTTTCTCTCTATTGCTGCTTTGCATGCAGTTCACATAGTCACTTTGTTATCAGGTTGATCTCAGACCAACCCCAGAGATTTACTATATTATTGTGAATTTCTCTCACATTCAGCTTGTAACCTTTATGCGACATTTTAGAGGAGGAACAACCCCAGAGGGACTGTCAGGAAACCCCCAACTACCCCCAAAAGCTACCACCGCTCATTAGGACCAATGTAGATAGAAAAAAAAAGACTTTGACATTTTGGGATTCGTCTCAAAAAAATTCTGGAAAAAATTTTTGGGCTGCAAAAAGTTGAAAATCTGCAAGAAGTAGCTCAAAAATAAAAAACGAGCTGCTCTATTTACATTATTTTCTTTTTATAGATGTCTGTGTCACTAATTAGAAACAAAATCCTAAATCTGGCAGGAGTTTGAATAGTTTTGGACTGTTTATGCAAAACATAAAACATCAATACTCAACAAGAGAAAGCATTTTATTTAACCTTAGAAGCAATAAATCCCAGATCTAAACTATAACTGTTAGCTGCTAGTGCTACCTTCAGCTTCTGTTTTACTCTTGTTTACAAGATGCTGCTTTTCAAAATTATTGCTATTATTACTACTAGTAAGTATTTACTACAGCTTCATTCTTTTATGTTTATAATTTGAGACATAAATGGCTATTTAGATTATTTTAATGTACAAATCCTGATTAATTCACGTTTTAATGAGAGTTTCAAACAACGCAGGAAGGAGTAAAACTGACCAATTAGAAGATTCACTGAGTAGAAAATGTGGAGAAATGTCATAATTTCTCATTTCAGTCACTAGAAACAAACTGAAGTGGAGCGTAAATCCATAAAGGGATTATTTAAAGACTTGTGTATCTAAAACTATTTGCACTTCAACTATCTTTGTGGATTATTTACATTTTTATGAAGTTGCAAAAAAAAAAAAAAGCAATAATAGTGATTTTAAATCAATGAATTTCCTGCTTTTTCTCAGTCAGATATTTTGGCTCAATAGCCGCAGTGATGAGCGCAGCTCTTGGAGTGAAACACGGTGAGAAATGCTGGACATTTTGAACCGTTTTGGCTTTTGGAGCGGAGCTTCTCTGCTCTCCTCCCCGCCCTGCAGGTTTCTCCCCTGGACGCGGCCAATTAAAGCAGCCGGTCGTCAGAAGAAAAAACTCCGCAATCGCCTTGCGGATGAATTAGTTGGCATTCTGCGGCTGTGCGCAGGGTAAGTTGGGCGCTCCAGGGGAACGAAATGTTGGGGGTGGACGGAGTCACGACGCGCCACGCAACGCGACTCGTCATGACCCTGGACTGAATCACGCAGGAATTTCTTTGCTGACGTGAAATTTTCTGCGCGGCTGCGGGTGTTTGAGTATTTACAGACATCTGTGTTTGGTTCCCTCCACATCAACACTTGATTTTCTTCTTCTTTGTTTGAAAAGGTGCAACGTTTCATTCAGAACTTCCTTTGTGTTTTTGGTTTGTTTTCTGTTTTAATCCCTGCGCGCACAGAAGACGCGCCGCTGTTTTTTCTGTCTGTCTGTCTTTTTTTTTTTTTTTGCGGATTTTTATGCGCTCACGCAGCTCCATGCATCCCGCACCTGTGGACGCTCTTTGTGTTTCATGTTTTTGACGCGCTCGCTCCCACGCCGCACGGAGCGGTGAGTCGGATGCGCCGCGGCTCTCCGGTCACATCCAGCGCCGCAGCGGCCGCGATCAGCTGCGTGTGGATGGGCTCTGCGCCTGCTCCCCGCGCCTCCCGCACCTCCTAACAACCGGAGACAAATGGCATCACACGGCTTCTGGTCCCTCGGCGGGGAAAATGCGGGGGCCAACACCGGGAGTCAAAGCCCCAGCACCCGTGAGTGGCTTCTTATTCCTCCTGGAGGATTTCTTTTTTTTTTTTTTTTTTTGTCTCTGGCCTTCCATTTTTTAATCTTATCTAGCATATTTATGTATATTTTTTCATAAAAGTTAAAAAAATAATTCGACAGGTGAATATTTTTATGTTTTCCAGCCAGGGCTTGGTGCCAAGCAGCTGCCCAGAAATTATCCGGAGGAATTGGATCAAAATTATGTGGTACGTTTGCGATTCTGGCGTTAATATCTCAGTAATGTAGTGGGTTTTTGGGGGGTTTTATTGAGTCATTTTGGGATTTTTTATTCCCCCAAAGCGCTGCTAAATGTCGGAGAAGGGGAGAAACCCGCCGAGTCGGCCGCCAAGCAGCCGCCGCAGACCCCTGCGGGAAGCTGCGGCTGCAACAAATCCTGCACCTGCACCAAAGGCGCCGATGTGGGCTTCTCAGACCTCTACTCAACAGGTAAACAGCGCAAAAACTGCGCCAATTCATGCGACTGCAAGTGTTTCATTTCACTCACGTTTTCGTGAAAATATTCTCAATTCTCAATCAACCAAATGCTCCAAATCAAGGCCTTTTGTTGTGTTTTCCTTCTTCATTACAGCAGAAAATAAAAATAAAACTTCTCCTCAGTCCTATTTATTGTAGGTGAATATTTTCTGTCATATTTAGTTAAAATACACTGTTAACAAATAAATAAATGATGTGAAGAGTCTGAAAAATACGTTTAGTTTTTATTTATTTATTTATTTTCCTCAGAGGTCACCTTCACCTTTATCTCCTCATGAAGTCTAAAAATCTGAAGAAAACACAAATATTTCCATCGTTAAAAAATATAAGAACGCGTCAAATTTTCCACAGGGATAATTTATTATGAAATGATTGGAATTTTTTTTTTTTTTCCTCCTTCGTCGTGTTTAGAAATCCTTCACATGTTTATGTGATTTTCTATCCTTTCTTTTGGCCTCAGACCTGCTGCCTGCCATGGACGGAGACACCAAAACGATGACCTTCCTGCAGGAGGTCGTGGATATTTTAATGGCCTACATAGTCGAGTCGTTCGACCGGGAAACGAAAGTGATCGATTTTCATTATCCCAACGAGCTGCTGCAGCTCAACAACTGGGAGCTGCAGGACGAGCCGGCCACGCTGGATGACATCTTGATCAGCTGCCGCGCAACTCTCAAATACGCCATCAAAACAGGTGAGCGCTTTTACGCACCTGTGTGTTTGGATCTTTACCGTTTTACGCGTCGAAAATGAAACGGAAGCGCCGATGGTTGGTTTGGATGGAGGCCTGCAGTCAGATTGAAGCATTTTAAAATGAGAATTTGAGTTAAGATGCAAACAAAATGACAAAATGCAGTAAGAAAATCAGTCGTTTTTTAAATATGCATTTGTATGTTAAAGCAAAAAATAAAATAAAAAATAAGTCGCAAAATGTGCAAGAAATTCGTAAAGTTGCACAAGTGAATTGCTACACTTAGAATAAATTAATAATAGAAAAAGACATGAATTAGAATATATATGTAAATAAATATTGATAATAAACAATATTAATATATATAAATGTATGTATGTGTACATATATAAATATATGAAAAAGAGAAAGAAATTTAGCGAAATGAACCAAAAAATCTGCCCAGAAAACGCAGAATAAATGTTCTGTCTTTTAATAATAAAAATGAGAGAGGAAGGAGAGTCAACATGGAATCTGTCCTCCTTTGGTTTTTAATGTCCTCCTCCTGCTCTTCCTCCTGCTCTTCCTCCTCCTCCTCCTCCTCCTCATGCTGCTGCATGGCCACCAGACCGATAAATGCGGCGGCGCAGTAAATCTGGTTCAGCAGGCGGCAGATAATAGGCTAATAATCAGGCTTCATAGGCCAAGTCCATTATTCTCTGCTGAGTGACGTTTACAGGAGCAGGATCAGACCCTTTCAGCGGCCTTAAATAAAGGATACAGCCTGTTTTGATCACACAATAACCGATTTACTGCTTATTTTAGGGGCTCTGTTGTGGTTCTAATGTTATATGTTTTAAGTGTGAAATGAATCCATGAATAAAAAGCTTGATTATGAAGCAGTGGTGCAGATTTGGGGTGTTTACCCTTTAATAAATCCCAGCGCCAGCCTCTGCACCAGTGAATGTTTTCATCGTTTCCGCGGATTATTCAGAAAGCCTCGCTGCATCTTCATTCCCGCTCTGTAATTAAAGCATTTCTGAAATGACAGTTCTGATGCAGTTTTCCAAACAAAAGCCTTTTAAATTGCATTCCTCTCTCTCTCTCTCCTCCTCCTCCCTCTTTGTTTTGCAGCGCACCCCAGGTACTTCAATCAGCTCTCCACAGGATTAGACATGGTCGGGCTGGCAGCCGATTGGCTCACATCCACGGCCAACACCAACATGTGAGTATGCGGCCTGCCTCAGCGCGATGCTGCGCGCCGATAACCAAAGCGATGACAATGAATTTCCATTTCCTGCTCTGCGTCTGCAGGGGCAGATAGCGGCTTTTTATTTACCCACTCACCCTGTTACCCCTCCCCGTTCACCTCTCGTCCTCTCGGGGATTCAAGGGAAGAAAATTAGCTCTGAAATTAAATCCAGAGCCAATCAGGATCTAATTCTGGATGTGTGTTTTGGGGATGATAAACTCTTTGGCTCTGGGTGCGACGGGTTGCTCCACTTATTGCTAAAACAATAAATATTGTGTATTTATTTCAAAACGGACAATCCACATCTCATAACATGCCAGAGTTTTCCACAAATGCTAGTTTTCATCTCTACAATCAATATAGCCTATACAAAAATACGTTCTAAGTTTTTGTTTACATCCGGAAATTCTGCGCATGCGCACAATGTGCATAGCAACTAACTGACAACAACCGCTAATGTAAACACCAAACCATTTCACAACCAAAAAACAATATTCAGTCTGTTGCGATATTGTATCTTTAGCCTGGTTGTTTATTTTGTCATTATTAATAAATGATTGTTGTGGTAGATTAGCTAACGCTGCTATTAGCTAAGCTAACGCAGCTGTGGCTGATTAACTGGATTAGCTAATTTAAACCCCTTCTATACTGATGATCTGTCAGATAGCTGTATTATTTTTATTATTTTATATTATTTTTTTAAGTGATTCTAACTGCAGCACATCTACATGTTAAGGTTGTCAAAGTTAAGCTAGCTAACAGACCTACTTCCTTCTCCCATCATAAATCTTTTCCCAATTGTCTTAGTGTTAACAATTAGTAGCAAAGCACTGCATCTCTTTTTATTTTACATATCATGTGTACAATTAAGATTTAGCGAGTTATGTTGACAACTTGACAGCTACCAAACACAGTCTTTATCGCCTAGCATAGGGGTCGGCAACTCTTTAGCGCCGCCCTAGTGGGTCTTTTTCAAAAATGTTTGAAAATGGGAAAAGATGGCAAATATATTTGTTGTTTTAATATGGTTTCTGGAAGGACAAACATGACACAATCATGTGGAAAGACATTTCCAGGGAAAGCGCTGCATAAGATTAAAGTTGATGTTGAGAAACTGTCCAGTGAAGTCACATTAAACACAATCCTACCATCAGCACAAATATTTAGTAACAAAGTAATTGTTTCTATCAATTGATTAGTGATTTTTGTCAGTACATATTTAGAATACACTTAGAACAATTGTTATTATTATGACAATTATTAATTATTACAAATTATGTATACACTTAGTCATTTTAATAGTAGGCTAAAATAACTAATATAAACACTTAAAGCCAGTTTTGCCTCCATTATAAAACCTTTAAATTTTTTGCGGCTCTAGACAGATTTGGTTTTTGTTTTTTTAATCCAAAATGGCTCTTTCAACATGTGGTGTTGCCTTGATGTCAAATTGCAACATGTCTATTATGACAGTGCAGTACAGAAAAAAGTCGTATGGCAAAAGTTCAAACGAAAGCAAAACAAAAAAGCAGAATAAAAATAAGAACGACATGATGAGTGCCTGCATATGTGATCGTCTAGGAGCCATACGTTTAAGTTTAAAAGACTCACAAGTTCTTAGACTCTCTTGTGTTTTGTTACAGTTGTGAGAAAATATTTTTTTATATCAATTTGTGTGATTCATAACCACACATGCATATTTTTATTTTACAAATCTAAATCTAAGAGCCAGATTTTCCCTTTTCTTTAAATGTTTCCTAAAGGTTGCAAAATTTCAGCTAAAATGACAGAGAGAAATCTTTGTTATTTCTCTTGGTGATGAGTCATAATTGCACCAGATTTTTTTTTAACTTTGGTGACGCGTCTTGTGTAACGCAGGTTCACCTATGAGGTGGCGCCTGTGTTTGTGCTGCTGGAGTACGTCACCTTGAAGAAGATGAGGGAGATCATTGGCTGGTCGGACGGGCGAGGAGACGGCATTTTCTCACCCGGTATGCCTTTTTTCTTATACGTGAAACAGACCCTGCTGTTTGTGTCGTAATGTGTCAATTTGCATTTTGATGATATAAGGGGAACCAGTTTCAAGGGCAATTAGCATGAAATCGTTTTTTATTATTCTCACCCACAACCCCCTCCTCACCCTCTCACTTCTGGTGACACATGATGAAGTTTGATGACTGTTACTGGCAGATAGAGAGACTCAATTTGCTCAAATTGTTCTCTAAACAGGAGATGTTCCTTTTTCATTCAAAGACCAGGGGTGCACTTAGAAAGCTTTGCATATGGGCCAGAAGGGGGCCACTGCTACTCCTGGGGTGGGATTTGAAAATCTAAAAACAATTTTATAAAACAGCCTGATTTCTCTTGGTATTTTTTTAGCAACCTGAAAATAATTGATACACATAACCGTAAAAAAAAAATTAAATAAAAATCTTACTTTAGTTTCAAAATTACGCCTTTTTCAACGTCAACCTCTGACTTTAATCTCAGATTAATCAGATCCGATTATTCAAATAATCTTCAACTAATTTAGAGAACAATTAATTGCTAACTAGGATATACAGACTCCAAAAATGTTGCTGACAAAGCAACATTCTCAGAGTAGTAATTAAGCCAAAACTGTACCATAAGTAAATTTTACATTTAAGACAAAAAAATCAGGGCATGTAAATATTCTTTACCAGAACGCCTCGTTGTAGCTTCACTTGCTTCAAATTATGTAAAAATAAATAAGTAAAATCTCAATTAAGCACTAAATGAATTGCTTCTTACATTTCAGACAGTAAAATGTTTAATTTCTTATTTCAAAAAGGAATTGAATTATCAGGATTTTCATTTTAATGCACATCTAATTTTCTACAAAAAGGCTTACATAAAAAATGTGCAGAATATGCCAATTTTCCTTATTCTGATTAATTGATTGTCAGAATAATCAATCACTAAAATAATTACAACTTGCAACCTTAGTTCAAAAGAATGTTAACAAAATTTTAGAGCACTTTTTTCACTTAATTTTTTATATTTTTTATTTTTTATATGTGTCGTTTGTATGATTTGAACCTTAGTTTCAGCTCTTCTAGAATGTGTAATTGGTTTTCATGTGAATTTTTTACAAAACCAGCTACAGCTCTGGTATTTTCGTATTTTACTTTTTATGGGTATACGTTTGAGTAAGATGAACATTTTTATTTTATTCTATGAACTACACACATATGTCTCCAAATTCCAAGCAAAAATATAGCACAAAATGAGAAATAGTCAAAATAATGCAGTGCTTTCAGATCTCAAATAATGCAAGGAAAACAAGTTTATATTCATTTAGAAACAACAATACTAATGTTTTAATTCAGTTCAGAAATCAATATTTGGTGGAAAAATAACAAGGTTTTCAATGGGGTTCAGTGCAGTGGGCTCTTACTATTTGGATATTTTTTGGTATTGTCATAAATTGAAATAATTGGAGTGCGTTATATTCAAATATTGCTTACTTTCTAATAAAAAACAAATAATTTAAGCATCCTTTAATGGAAAAAAAACAGATGTTTTCTTTGTCTCAGAGTGAATCTCCCCCATCTGTCCCCCAGGGGGTGCTATTTCCAACATGTACGCCATGCTGCTGGCCCGCTTCAAGATGTTCCCTGAAGTGAAGGAGAAAGGAATGTCGTCCGTCCCCAAACTGGTGGCCTTCACATCCGAACACGTAAGGACTCAGGCGGACGCACTGTTCCTTCAAAGTTTAAACCAAATGTCAGATTTTCCAGTCCAGTTCTCATCTTCGCTGCAGCTTTCTTACAAAGCAAATGCGCAGCACCCTTACACCTCCGGCCTTAAGCCAACATTATGTTGAGCAAACAGAAGGTCACAAGCTGCGGAGAGCATCTGTCACTTTATACGACACCTCCTTCATCTTTAAAGGGCGTTTTGAACGATGCTGTGAGCGCGACAGCCATTAAATGACACACAAATATGTCATCACGAGTGTGTTTTCACAGATTTATTCTGCCTCCTGTGATCCGGGTGCTTCTGCTGTGTTTCTGTCATCTCACAGAGCCATTTTTCCATCAAAAAGGGAGCGGCGGCGCTTGGCATTGGGACTGAAAGCGTGATCTGCATCAAAGCAGACGAATGGTAAAATGCATTCAATCAGAACTTCCTTATCTCTAGTTTCACTGGCATTTTCAATAATTCTTTCCTACAATACTTATTAGAGATTTAATAAACAGTTCAAATCTCTCAAATAACAACAAACACTACAAAAACAAATTTTATCACATATTTCTGTCTAATTTCTAGTGTAAATATTTTGGTGCACTCAAAATAAGACGAAACTACCTTGCAAGTACATTTCAGTTTGTTTCAAACTCCTACTAGCTTCTCTACTGTTGTTGACGAACAGCATGCTTCCCGTAGCATGCTGCTGCGTCCACCATGTCTCAGTGGTGTGTAGGTTTGGTTTTTTTTGAAGATCATAATATTATAAAGATTTTTAAAAATCTTTAAAGGGAAGTATAATGTGTTTTCCAGCCACATAGTGCCCTGTATAACATAATCAAGAAACTATATTACCTTTAGTTATTGTAAAAATGCTCTATGTATCAAATTTATCTTAGCAATTTAATGGCTTGAAATTGGGCCTCTGTCTCTTTAAGAAGCTCCTGCTTTTTCGGAAACTCCGCCTTCAGGAAGTGATCGGAACATAGCTCCTCTGTTAACCCTTTAACAACGTTTTCCCCAGGATTTTCACTGAGAAGTAGCTCCCATAATGGGCTCAGCAGTTCCACCAGGTGTTTGCTAATAGCTGCTGGCTAGTCTGAAGGAACTGAATGGGGAGAGGGCTGCTCTGGGAGGCAGAAACTTGGCGGGACTTGATTCCCTCAGGCGTTTTGAACAGCTGATTGGTTGCCATGGAGATTAAAGCATTTCTCAAATGCGCATAAAAGAAGCAAAGCAACTCTCCAGCTATGTTTTTGATTAGGGAATAATATTATAAACTGATTTAAAGCTTGAAAAAGGTTAATTTTATATAATAACTATAGAAACCCTGAGAAACATCAGTGATATAGGAAAAGAAATCTGTAAAAATTTAATAAAGCAGCCAAAGACAATATAAATTGCTTATACAAGTTAAAAACAACATATTATCAGAAAAACACATCAAACTGATTAAAATTAAACAAGTTTAAAAAAATTAAAATAAAATTATAGATAAAATTAAGTGTAAAGTTTGTGTTTTTGCACATGTACTCCATCTGCTTTACCTGGTTTTTAGACCCAAAATGCGTTTTTCTCCTCTGCAGCGGCAAACTGATCCCTGCCGACCTGGAGAGGAGAATCCTGGAGGCGAAACACAAGGTACCAGATTCACATCCCCGCCGTAGAAAGATGGCTCCTGCTTCATACTGCATTGGTTTTATGGGATTTGTTGCACTGAAACAGCCCTGATGATGATCATGAGAGGAATTTGGACTCGTGTTACAACGGGTAACATTGTCTGTCCTTTCCGCCTCAGGGGTTTGTACCGTTCTTTGTGAGCGCGACAGCTGGGACGACCGTGTACGGCGCCTTTGACCCGCTCATCGCCATCTCTGACATCTGCAAAAAGTACAACGTCTGGTTTCACGTGGATGTGAGTCGAACAGACGGATTCCTCATCTGGTTCTATTATCTAAGGCTTCGTTCACATTGCAGCCTGAAGTGACACAAATCCAATTTTTTGTGAAATGAGACTTTTTTTTTTTTTTTTGCCACATTTCCAAATATGCAGAGGCGGACAAAATTTTACTGAAGTTAGAGAGGCATTACGTCAACATATTTTATACTTTAGTAAAAGTAAAAAGTGGCTGTCCAAGAAAACAAAATTAGGCAAAATATTTTTTTTCCAAATTGGTTTCTTTTAATAAAAAACTTACTAAACTTTAACAAAAACAGCAGGTGTGTTTCTGCTGAATTTCTTTCATTCAGTGGGTAGAAAATACAGAATTTTTTTTAGCAATACTTTATCATAAAGGTACTCAAGTAAAGTACTGCTTAGTGAAAATACTCCTAAAGTAAATTTTTTCAAAAAAAGTCACTCAAGTAAATATAATTGAGTAAATGTAATTAGTTACTAACCATCTCTGCAAATACATGCGACTTCTATGTGATGTCCAATGCGCAGTAGGGGGCGCAGTGGAGCGTGCAAATCAGTAGAGAGTGCAAATTTGCCAACTGTTATGAAAGAGTAGAAGTGTTTGGATTTATGACCACATTTCCAAATAGCCTGGGTCACATTTCTAAAAACAAGAACAAAACAAAACAAAAACAAAAAACCAACAAAAATCCAGGTCGCATTCAGGCAAAAAACCGTATTTGGGTCACTTCAGGCTGCAGTGCGAATCAACTGGAGTACCTTACTGTAACCTAGCTGATTATTTCAAATATAACAAGGGAAATAAAAGGCATTTTTGAAGCAGTAAAAACATATTTAGAGATTATTTCTAGCTGCTTGCTTCTTTACATCTGTGACGCAGAGTGTGTCTCTGGAGGTGATTTTAGTAAAAGTCAGACAAATCTATTATGTCCGTCTGCTTGCGGTTGACCCAGATAGGTAGCAAGCCATTTCCTCTCTAACACTGGAGATTAGAAAAACTGGAGCAGAGGCAGTAAATCATCTCCTCCCCCTGACTTCGCCATCACTGCGAGGAACTCTATCTGCTAATGGAGGTGAAGCAGTCCTGACAGGGGACGCCTCTATTAGGAGACACAAATGGCCTTGTCTATCATGTTGCGAGCAACTATAAAAAAAATAAACGTATTCTTTGGGAATCATGGAGCTGTGAATTATGGGTGTTTTAGCGTGAGCTTTTACGATGCTTATAAATCAATATTTTCCTTTAAGCAGCGTCTTGGGATGTAATTTATCTTCTAGAATGATGGGAATGTTTAGAACGAAGTCCAAGAATGAGGAAAACAATCAGAGAAATTGTAAACAATCGATGCCAGTTTTACAATCAATAGTTCGGCTTTTAAAATACAGTATTATATGTAGGATTGATTGGAAAGGTGCTGTGACACCTTGGCTTTTAATATTTGCCTCTGGATGCTTCGTTTTAAAGTGATTTTGCATCAAACAACTTGAACAATGTTTAAAAATGGGGGAAAGCTTCATTTGGTTTTATATTTTGTTTGGATAAATGTCCATAGAGAAACTTCACAGGTTTTTGTGTCCTTATAACAAGCTTCTGTCATAATTTTGGTTGGATATTTGACCACAGCTCTTTTCAGAATTGGTGTATTTCATTTAAACTGGTGAATTTTCAGACCTGCTGGTGTTTCAGACATTTTCATGCTTCATCCATTCCAACCTTCATCTGTATTTGGACTCTTGGAACTAGAAAACACCCAATTATCTTTGAGTTTTAACTTTCTTGATGCTTGATGTATTAGCCAATGGGGAAATGGAAGCCATTTATGTTTCAAGTCAGAGTTCCTGGGTGTTTGTGGTTTTGCTAAATCGGACCTTTTATCCAAAATTGACATTTTGCACATTTTTACGTTTCCATTTGGCAAAACGACACTCAGCCATTTCCTAGCAATAAGTTAATGTTTTTTGATGTCTGGAAAACACCTAAAAACATTTGGTGATGAAGTCATAATTAATGGCCACTGCACAGTTCTCTAGCAACCTCAACCAAGTCTGTTACCTAGCAACCCTAGCAGAGTTCCAGCACATTTGGTCAGCTGGTTTTACCGCTGTATGTCCTGTACAATGGCTGCTGGAAAAGACAAGAGTTTTGTTGTTGACTACCCATCCAGAAACCCCTTGCTTCATTCTTGGTGGTTGTGCAGGAGGCTCCACTTCTGCTTTTCAAAGACGTATCGTTATACATTTGCACATCTGTTTGCAGCCATTTTCACATGCGAGTTTTAAACGTTGAGTTGGGGGGGGCGTGGCCAGAAGCATTTTAATTGGATTTAAAATGACAAGACGTCCTAAAATAGCTCATTCTGAAAGGAGCTCAGAACAGACTCTCTTCTCTCTAAGAACGATTTCAAAATAAAATGAACATGTTTTGTATGAAGAACAAAACAGCAGCAGAAGCTCCACTTTGGTTGCTAGGTAACGGGACTCGACTGGGGTTGCTGTGTAACAGCAGACTTCCCGTTGAACATGATTTAACATTCAGGAGGTTTTTGAAAAGGCTCATTTTCTAGACACCAAAAAACATGATTTAATGCTACAAAATGGCTGATTAGTTGTTTGTGGAAGAAATTGAGACAAAAATCAAATAAAAAAAAAAATACAAAATGTGAATTCAGCCCACAAAAAGTTTAAACTGTTGTTCCCAGTTCTTGTTTATCGACATCTGTGAGGCTGTTAATTTTAAAATTATTCCCCAAAAAACACATATTTGATTTATTATTACTATTTATTTATTTTTTCGGTTGATTTTATTGCCAAATGACCGATGAGTTGTGTTCTCAACAGGGAGCGTGGGGAGGGAGTCTGCTCATGTCCCGGAGACACCGGTGGAAACTGGACGGCGTTGAGAGGTGACCGTCTGTCTTTTTATTTATTTCACCGCCATATCAAATCCTCTGAGAGTTTACGAAGCCCAACTGCCTGTTTTACCGACCGCAGGGCCAACTCTGTGACCTGGAACCCTCACAAAATGATGTCCGTCCCCCTGCAGTGCTCCGCCCTGCTCGTCAGAGAGGAGGTCGCCCCTCCAGAGTCTCTTTCATTTCCTGTTCCTGTTCCTGGAGGTGATGCTGAACAACCTGTTGGGTTTGACTTTGCAGGGTTTGATGCAGAGCTGCAACCAGATGCACGCCTGCTACCTCTTCCAGCAGGACAAACATTACGACCTTTCCTACGACACCGGGGACAAAGCGCTGCAGTGTGGACGCCATGTGGACATCTTTAAACTCTGGCTGATGTGGAGAGCGAAGGTCTGGATTGCACACTGCAAAAATGACACTTTAACTGTTAATCATTTGATAGAAATAATTTTTTTTTCAGGTATTAACACTGACAGATTTTCCACTGCAAAAACACAAAATCTTACCAAGTAATTTTGGTTTAGTTTCTAATACAAATATCTAATTACAGTTTAAATTAAACCAAATTATTGTAATTACTATTAATAATAATTAAAATAATGATTTTATTATTTTACAAGCTAAAATAATAACGTGTATATTATTGCATATTCATTTAGAAACGACAATATTAACAATATTAACTTAGAAATCAGTATTTGGTGGAATAAAGTGCAGTAGGCTCTTCATTTTTTCCAGAGCTGTAAATATAAAAACCACAACAATGATCTTCAACTGATTTTGCTGCGTTTTATTCATGGGTATCAAAGTAAAGGGGTAGACACAGCTGCAGTGTAGCTTTTCGCTTCCCTTTTTAGGGTTTTTTATTGTAGAAATGGTGAAAATGATGCATGTTGTTGATTCCACTCCTCATCATGCTCTAGTTTTAGTTTTCACATAAAAACACCCCCAAAAATAACGTTTGTTTTGTGGAAAGTGAAAAATGCTGATGCGACCAAACGTTTTGTTGAACCTCCAAATCTTCTCCCCAACAGGGAACCATCGGCTTCGAAGCCCAGATTGACAAATGCTTGGAGCTGTCGGAGTATCTGTACAACAAAATCAAAGACAGAGAAGGATACCAGATGGTGTTCGATGGGAAGGTGAGGAAAACCTCCAGCCTCTGGTCCATCCGGCTCCATTTTACCTTTCAGTCGTTACTGGTGACCTGATTGGCTCCAGCTTTGTGTTGGATGGGAGCCATTGTTACTTCTAGCCTGCGGTATAATGTGCTGCTATTATGGTTAATGGGTAGCATAAGAGCCTGTAATTGCTGATATGCATATGAATAGCCTGCTGCCTGGAAGCTAAGCTATGACACCAACATATGTGGAGGTTTTGAGTTTAGAGCGGCGTGTTGGACACCTACAGTCCTTCATAATGGCGGCTCTGTAATGTTTAAAGGCCTTTTGTCTCCCTGCTGAGGCCAGAGAGAGACTAAAAGCATCGGAGTGTGATCCGGAAAAGCCTCGTCCTTTGGGCAATGACCCAGGTGTTGGTTTGACTCCGACCCCCCAGTGAGCCATTAGATCAATCTGAGGCTGAAAGTACAACGAACCGGACCGGTCCAGCTGTGTAAACAAGGCTGGTCTGCTTGGTTGGTTCGGCTGCCGGTAATGAATGCTTTTCCACTCGAAGGCAGTCAGCGGCCACAAAAACAGCAGTTCAGAGCTCTGAGGGAAGATCAACTAAACAAAATACTTGATTTATGCTGAAGCTGCTTTAAAAATGACCCGTTGTGGTTCTTTGGACAGATTAAGATACATTTCAGGGCGATATAAAATATCTTTATTGAAATTTTTAGCACAAAATCATTCTTAAATAATGAGAATGAATTTTATTTGAGCTGCTGCTGGCCGACATTTACACTCACACATAAAAACAGCAGCAAGCAGATGTGCAGTTATACATTTATTTTTTGTACAGTTTTGGCTTTATTTGCATACTGTTAATGATTAATTGATTATTAAAGTAGTTGATGATTATTTACTGCAGGTAATTTATGTAAAAGTTTTTCATTATTTCTTAAAAAAATGGTTCGATAAAAGCTGATCTGGATGGTAAAAGTTGGTCATTTTCACCCAGAAGAAGCGTTTCTATGTTTGGGTTAATTCCTGGTTGTTCCTCCTCAGCCTCAGCACACCAACGTCTGCTTCTGGTACCTCCCACCGGGGGTCCGCTTCCTGGAGGACAAGGAGGAGAAGAAGAAGCGTCTTCACAAGGTGGGTGAGCTGAGATAAGAGGCCAGGCAGCCGTATCTGCCCAGCACACCTTCCAATCCCAACAAGCCTGTCACTCACGTCCTCAAACACAATCACCTGATAATTAGCAACTGCTAAAACCCAACATTAGAAAACACTTTGTGGTCTGCATCAGGAATAAACTGATAGCCTTTAAATGGAGGTGAGGTTGTTTCCTTGCACATGCAGCTGTTTCCTCTCCTAATGTTCTGCTGAGATCAAACCAGACGTGCGTCAGTCGCCAGCTTTGCTCTTTTCCACAGACTTTGTGACTGGAGGGATGACGTAGCTTTAAACGATGAGGCCTGTAAGGAGAAAACCTGAACCAGAGGAGTTCTTCATCTTCGTCTTTAATGATTTGAACAAACCTTTGGCTGACAGGATGTTATGTTAGGATTTATCTATATGACCTTCGTTGTTGGACTAAAATAAGCAGGAAAAACGGAGATGACACCCAAAAAAATCCAACTCCGTTATCAAATGATGGTAGATGCTTTGTTTCCTTTTTATTATTTTCTTTTGTCTAAATGTGTGTTCACCGCTTTCTTTTTCAAAGAAAGCAGTTCACAGCAGTGCATTGTGGGAGCGACGAACGACAGAGAAAGATGAAAGTTGAACGTTTGTTGCGTTGCTGTGCGTCTGTCCTCAAAATCTCAGGAATTACTCCGTTTGCTCAGCTGGTTGAGGACAAGCGACTCTTGCCTGACGGCACAAATTCCTCAGGAAATGAACAAAGAGCTTTTAAATTAACGTTTGGAACAAAATGGCTTCCTTCAGTCCTTTCCTAAATATAAAAACAGAGAATCTCCAGACATTTTTGACTTGAGAAAATGAAACACTTTCCTAATTATTTAAAAACCTGCATACAGCAGCGGTTTTTGATTTGGGCAGTTAGAAAAATTAGTTTCTACCAAGATGTAGGAGCTTGTTTTAAATAAATAATTCCTTAATGTTTTTGTTCTATTTGCAGATAAATTAACTTATAACACAGGAAAAATGTGTTATAATAAGTTAAATAAACAGCCAATAGAACTAGAACTTTTTTTTATCAACATTAAGGAATTATTTTCTTAAAATGAGCTCCTATATCTTGCTAAAATTACTCGCAAGTTAATTTTGTCTTATTTCAAGTGTAATAAGTTGTTTGCACTAGAAACTAGATAAAAATACTTGCTAAGATTTTGTGGTTTTGCAGTTAACATTTTGTAACTATAGCATTTGAAAAGATTTAATGTTTGCTGGTTTCCTCAGTTGTCTTCTGTTTTTGTGCATTTTTTCGAAATGTGATTGATTGATTCCTATAAGAACCATATTTGTGTGCATATTTATATCTCAAGCTTACGAAGTTAAGCCTAGTGATTAATCATGATTAATTGATTAATTTCTTTGTGTGAAGTTTTAATTGATTGTCACTAGAGTTCTCCTCTGGTATAGTGTGTGTGCATATTGATAATCTTTCTTAAACCTTGTGTGATTCCAGGTGGCTCCAGTCATCAAAGCCAGGATGATGGAGTACGGCACCACCATGGTCAGCTACCAGCCGCAAGGCGACAAGGTGAACTTCTTCCGCATGGTGATCTCCAACCCTGCTGCTACCTTCGAGGACATCGACTTCCTCATCGAGGAAATCGAGCGACTCGGCAACGATCTATAACTCTCCTCTCGCCAAATCCTCCTGTACTTTCCCCCGTTGATGGATGAAATGTTTGTCATGAATGTACCGGTAACCATTTTCATTTCTCTTTTCTCCTGTAAAGGCTAATATTTAAGAGTATATTTAAGAAGAAAAAAGATGTATTAATACATTATGTACTGCAGCTTTTTCTGTGGACTGACTCGGTCCAGCGCGATGTAAAAGTGCTTCTGTCCGCCTTTCTTGTGGTGTAGTCGCCGCAAGATTAGTGTCATCAGTGTGACTTTATATGTATTTTTGTGCTATGAAATGCTTGTGCAATAAGTCGATGAGGGAGATCTGAGATTTTTGGATCATTTCTCATTCGCAGAGTTTGTTGTTAAGTGCCAAAAGTGTTGTTGTGTTCTATCGTAACATTTTAAATTTTAAACAAAGAAAGCACTAATCTTTACCTCAGCTTAATTAACTGCCTGTACAGCAGGGAGTAGAGTCCAGTCCATGAAGCTGTTTCAACTAAAATGTAACGTTTAAATTGTACATTGTTCTGGATATCACTTTGTTTTCCTCTGATAGACAAGATGAAAACACAAAACTGCCGAATTACCCAAACAAGGCCAGCAGGTGGCGCTAATGTTAACATGAATTAAGCAAATGTTTTGGGTGATTTTCTCAGCAAATTCCACTAAAGTTGGAACCATTTCTTTTTTAATTGTTCCTCAATGGAGCCAAAAGGACAAAGTTTGTTTTTCTCCTTTGTAATTTAGTCGTTTTGCTTCTTGAAGAGTCATCGGCTCCTTTACCGACTAGAAAACTATCAGTTCCTTTTGTTTTAGTGACTAAAGTACATTTATGTAAACCACAAAATATGACTGCAATAATTAATATCCACCAGCAGGAGACCAATTATAGTTATAGATTTTGAAAATCATCATAATCTCTAATATTCTAAAAAAAAAAAAAAAAAGCTAAATATTAATCAGAGAGTCAAAGTCAACAGAAACAGAGTTCAAAATATAATATACAAAAAATAGTGCACAACAAAAATGATTAATGAGTTTTAAATTTATTTATGATTGCTTATATCCAGAATAGACCAAAAATATTCAATGACCAGTTAAAGTACATGTGAGCAAATGGTTGATATGGGTATAAAGTGGCAACAAATATGGTCAAAACAAGGTAAAAAAAAGTTTAAAAATTGAGGAAAATGCACCCATGTCCTCCGCTCATTTATTACTGCAAGTAAAATGTGCGAAACACCTTTATGTTTAGCACATAAAGATGTAGGCTGTTTTATTGTTATTTTCCAAAATTCACCAAAAATAGTTTCTTTAACCAAAACAGTGTTTCATGCAGAAGGTGCATCATAAAATCTCAGTTTTAATAAAGATACTGCGCCTAATTAGGAATGCTGGCCTAAAAAAACAAAATGTAGTTGAATTTCAGTGATCATGATGTTGGGTTTAAAACTACAAGTTAAAGGCCAAGGCACTGATAAGATGACCAGTTTAATACTGGTAGCTTCTTGGTACTTTTCAAACTGAGACTGGTGGGACTGACCAACCATCCAATCAACCAACCATTAAACTAATCAACCAACTAATAAACTAATAAATTAATCACAACCAACTAATAAACTAAAAAATCAACCAATAAACCAACTAACCAACCAACCAGTGTTTCCATATTGTTCAACGGTTCAGGGTAGTTCCAATTGATAACTCCAGTATGACTTTAATCAGAGCTTAATAGTTTGAATCGTAAGGAAATTAAAGACACTTTAATGTATTTTAATGTATCCATTTGTACAGCTTAACTCTTTTTCTGAAAGTCTGTTAATTGTGTTTAGGTTTAGCTCCACCAACGTCATAATAAACTTTCCCAATGACTTTTACAAATGTGTGCAGATGATCTTAATTAGTCCTGCAAAAACACATTCAATTATATTATAAATACAATAATAAAAATCAAAAATTTAAAATGTCAGTAGGCCTGTCAGAATAACAAATTTTGGGTAATCTTTGGGTAAAACTGTAGAAAGAAAAAAAGGAAAGTTAAGTGGACAAAACAAATGATTTACCATTGTTTCTATGGACCTGCTTGTGTATAAAATCAAAACTAAATTATTTCATCTTCAGCTGAAAAAGGCCAAATGTTCATTTTAGCATCTCTTCCTTATGTTTAGCACTGAAGAACAAAACTTTAAGCAGAATTACCTTAAAGGCGGGGCAATAATAATAATAATATTACTGTTTTGGTCAGATTTGGGTACTTTAACACTGGACATCACTTGCACTAAATTATTGTGGAGAGCAACTCAAGCAGCAACTGAATTTGCTTCTGTTTTCATTCACAAGCAATATTTAAGGGTCCAAGCTACATATCCGCAAAATCTTGCAAAGAAGCAGTGAAATATCAGCGCACGTTAACGGAAGATAATCAAGTTTCCAAACCAAGCACATGATAACTTAGATAATAATAATAATAATCTGTATAAAAGCTTATTGTAGGCAGGGTTAGCTGTTGAAACTCTGGTTTTCTTTTAAAAAGCAGAAGTTTTGTAGCATTTTCATTAGACCGAGGTAGAAAAGCACAATTTGCTCAACACTATCAATCACTTTGAAACATAGACTGTAAATACAACTACAAGATGTCCTAAGTACATATCTTTGTGTATACATATTATGTATATAAGACGTATAACCAGAGACTATTTGTGAGGTAAAGTTGTTCATATTTTCTCTATATCTGATATAGATGCCCTGTATTTTCATCTCGTCGGCCCAAAAGGCTTTACTTTTCACTGTGCGTGTGTGTGTTTGTGTGTGTGTGACTCTTCTAGCTGTTTCAACGACAACTTGTTTCAGGGACTGGCTTTTAAAAGAACGGACAGATTTCACCTCCAAGTACTTCGTTGGGAGGTGTGAAACTCTGGCGTTAGGGTTTTAAATGAATATGCAAAGCCATTTTTTTGACTCTGAAGCTCCGTGTTTTTCTGTGCACAAGTGAAACTCGACTGTATGTGCCGACGTGTACCTTAGCGTGTTTGTGACTGTGTTGCCTTAGTAGAGATTTTTCAGTATCGTCTAGTTGACCTCCGGAAAAAAGCAGGAGGTTGTGCACTTTAGAGTATACGACCTAAATAACGTGCAATGTCTAATGGTTGTTTATGATTTAATGTTAAAAAAGATTCCCTGACATAATGTAACAGGAGCTCTTTGGTCTGAATGTGAAAGGAATTAAGGGTCTGTTTTAATTTGATTTTGTAGATGAAAAGCTTATGTTGCCACTTTGTCCCTAAGTGAATCTGTTGTGCACACTGTGACAGAGACAACATCAGATTCATGCCAGCTGACCTCACGGCGGTGAGCCGGAAAAGCCAGACACTTTTCACAGGGTTGCGGATTCTGGTCACATGACCTGAACTCAAGTCACAAATCGAATGACTTCCTCATGAAATGCTGAAAAACTTGGACGTCAATTCAGACTTTAACAAAAATGTTGACTATTGACTGAATTTAATTTAGGACTGAAACGATTAATCAGATTAAGAGTGACTAATAGAATTAGATCCAATCCAATCAGATTAATCGAATCATTAATCCAATTAATCACAGTTAAACGTAATTAATACAATTATCTGTGATTCATCAGATTATTTGAAATTAATCTAATGAATCGTGATTAATCGATTACCAAAATAATCGGGAACTTATTTAATAATTGATTAATCGTTAACTGGAGTATAAAGACTCAATAAAATGCCATTTTTCTGCAAGAACAACACACAGAGCAGTAATTAAGCCAAAACTTTACAATATGAATATATTTTTCATTTAAGATAAAGAAAAACTAACCGTTGTCTGTACATATAAACATATTTTTTTATAACAAAAATTACTGCCCCTTTAAGATTTCATAGAGAAAGGATATTGTGATGACTTCCTGTAGGCGGAGCTTCAGAAAGAACAGGAGCTTCTTAAAGAGACAGAGGCCCAGTTTTAAAGCATTAAATTGACTGTAGGTATCTTAGTCACTTGACTTAAAACTTGCTTCAGATTGCAGTTTCTGACTCAGGACTTGCACTGTTTGACTTTGGACTCAACCCGGGACCAACACGGGTTTTTTTTGGGTTCTGACTTGAGTGTGAAGGTGACTTGTGACTCGCTCCCGTCTCTGCTCGTTCCTCTCGCTGCTCTCGCTGCTGCTACACTTGCGCCCCTTGCATGTGCATGCGATTCCCTGCCTCTCCAGCTTGTTCCATGTGCAGTCTCCTATATATCCATGTGCATATATGTAAACTGTATGTATAGCTCCTGTAATTAGCCTAAGTGTCCTACATATACCAATATTTATATATATAGCTTAGCTTGTAGATTAGTGCACTGTCGCTCTAGCCTTTACATGTAATCTTTGTGTCTTGGGCTTCCTGTAAAGTCTCTCTGTGCTGCAAGCATGCCGACCTCGCTTCGCATCGTTTTCCTCTCCGTGCTTGATCTGCCTTTCTCTCTCTTCCCTCTTTCTGCTTGGAAACTGTCGCTGCTTTCAGTGTCTTATATAAATATATATAAATGTAGTCCTTCAGCATGTCTTTTTGAAAGCTTTACTCTGCTCTGACCTTTTCTATCTTTCTCCTTCTGCTACGCCCTCTGGTCAGCAGTATATCTCCGCGCTTTCCTCTTAACGTGTCTCGGCGACCTGATGTTGCTCTGTTTTTGTGCCTCAAACGGTAGATTAACCCAGAAAGACACAAACAGACTCTGCTTTCTTGTTTAGGTTCAACGTTTTTGTTTTCGTTGTTTCATGAGGACAAATAGAAACCCTACTGTTGTCCTCAAAGAGGAGCTCAACTCTAAATATGTACTCTGCAAACATGCATTTGTCCTAAACTACATGTTATTCTAAGAAAGAAGAAGAAATAAATATAACAAGACAACACTTGTGAATATCTGCTGTTTATTTCCTCCTACTCAGAGTTTGGTATTAACTGCATTAACTTGAGTAACTTTTCTGAAAAAAAAAAAAAAACCTTTAGGACTTTTTACTTTCACTTGAATATTTTTATTTTTAAGTATTTCTACTCTTTCTTGAGTAAATTTCTGGATTTTCTACCCACTACTTGAAAAACTCACCAGACACAGACAAACACCTGCAGGTTTTGTTAAAGTTTCATAAGTTTTTTTATTGAAAGAAACTGATTTGGAAATTTGTTTATTTTTATTTTTCGTTACTTATATAAATTATTATCATTTTTGTCCTTAAAATACCAAATTTTATAGATTTTGGTCCATCTCACGATGTAATTTTCAAATATTAAATGATTGATAATTTGATCAGTACGTTTTACCAAATACTTTTACTGCTGTAGATTCATTTTAGCAAGTTTGGACAAAAAAAGTCTGATATTTAATAAATCAAAATGCTAAAAATCTAAATTTTTCACAGCATGTTTTCCGCACACCATCACACTGCCACCACCATGCTTTAAAGTCCAGAGAATGTTTTTCTAAAAGTCTTGGGAATCTGGAAAAACTGAGAAATGGAGGCATGACCTTTGACCTCAACCAAGGCAAGTGAGACCTGCAGATTTCAGATGTTGTGGGATCTTTTGTGACTTTTTCTTTAGATATTTAATAATCCCAAAGCTTTAGAAATCACTTTCCAGACTGATCTTTTCTGTCTTTCTCACTTTTTCCACACTGAGCCATTAAGTTTTGATTTCTTTTAACTTCCTTACTGATAATCAACATTTAAAAACTGCATTTTGTATTTACTTAAGTGACAAACCTGCAGGCACTTTGTTACGGATCCTGCTGAACTTCAGTCATTTTTTGGATCATCTGCCAGAGAAAAGCAATTAACCTCTCAGACCTCAGAGGAGTCGACATGATCGAGAGTTAAAAATACACCACAGGGATTCGCTCCAGCACTCATTCAGCAGCAGACCTGATGTCAGACCATGTTCAGACCTCATACATATAGATATGTGTCTGATGTTTATTTCCACGCTCAGGCGGTTGGTGCTTCAGATCGACCTTGACAGAAAGGATGGAGGTCAAGAAGGGAGAAGGAGAATTAGAGCCACAGTGTAATGTTTATAGAATAAAGTCAAAATGTACAAAAATATTATAACTTTACTCTCCAAATATTCTGACTTTATTCTGATATTATTGCAACTTTATTACGATTATTTTTCTGGTATTATTTAGACTTTATTTTTGTAGTTTTATGAATTTATTCTCATAATTGATTATTTTTATTTTCTCTTCTGAACGCTGCATTGATCAGGAAATTTATTAGAGACAAAAGCAAAGGGTGTGAAAATATATATTTATATTTAATTAAGTAATAAGATGAGATTAAACTTATGTTTGTGTACTGATTTAATTTTAATACTGGCTTTGATTAAATGAAGCAAAATTAAAAGTGTTTACACATCTTCACCAGAAGGGGGCGGCATGGACAGGTAACCAAGTTTAATCCAAATGTTTCCATTGAAATACATTTCCATATTCAGTCTAATTGATTAAATAAACTTTTCTATTAAAAGAACATAAACCTCTTTATGAAACATGCCAGTAATTTCCTTCTCTCTTGTTTTCCTGCTGTGACGCCTGCAGCGTCTAAACTCACCACATGCTCTAAACATTTTTCCTCCAGACAAAAGAGACTTTGGCTCTGAGAGAAACATCCGATTCTGATTAAAGCCAGCCCGCCTCCTGCTTCGTCCTTTTTCAGTCGACTCTGCAGCGCTCTGGGGCCGCCTTCACCACAAATCACGCAGACTGGTGTGTTTGTTAAAGTGACACCATATTGTTGTGTTTTATTCCGGGAAAAAAATGAACAAATGATCCTGAAGCTCTTTTTCTGACACTCGTTTAGAGAGGATGTGTGTTGTGCTTTTAGCTGCTGAAACACTGAGGTTCCTGCTGTGTTTGCACGACATTGACTGAGTCAACGCCAAACACAAAAGCACCCTGAGAAAGCCAACAAACGCACAGCAGGCACACATGTGGCCTTGCCTCAAATCGTCTGGGAGGAAATTCCCAGATATGCAATCCATTCAGGTTTCATATCTGGTTCATTCACTGCAAAAACACAAAAACTACCAAGTATTTCTGGTTTAGTATCTTGTGAAAATATCTTACTACACTTGGAATAAAACAAAACTAATAAGTAACTTTGTAGACAGAAGTAGGAGCTTGTTAGGAGTAAATAATATCCATAATATTGATTAAAAACTATTAGTTCCACTGGAAAACCATTTAATTTATAACATTGGTAAAATGTCTTATTAAAAGGGAAATAATCTGCCAATGGAAGTAGTACTTTTTCATCAATATTAAGCAAATACTGACTTAAAACAAGCCAAGTGTTATTCGAAGTTTATTAAGATATTTGCACTATATAAACTAGACTAAAAATAGTTGGTAAGATCTAGTGTTTTTGCAGTGTAATCAAATTAAATTATATTAAATCACAGCAGATAAAACAAACATGACTTTCCCTCTTAACAAACCTTCTCTGTTATTGGTTCAGTCATTTTTGCACAGAGAAAAATGAGCTTTTTTTCTGCAGACTGTATAAAAATACACCCTCAATTAAACCCTGACGGCTCTCCATTGAAATATAAATAATATGCAGTTAAATCAGAATACCCAGTGAATTGCAGGCTGCAGGGCAAATTTTCAGAGTCGCACTCACTCTCTCTCCTTGGTCTCTTCTTTTTCTGTGATCTCTGAAACATGTGAGGCCATCATTTGATCTGCAGCACCCGACATCTGGAGCGATCCTCCCCCCCAGAACACCTGGTTTCAATCCAGCCGCCGACAGAAACAGTCATTTGTGTCTAGAAACCAGAACCTTAATTTCTTTGTTTGCTCGCTGTGTCATTGCCTCTGAGGATATTTGTTATGTTGAAGTCCAAAAACAGCTTTCCTGTAGCGAGCAGACGGGAGAATAATTAGACCCGGACTCAGGGAGTCCGTGTAAATTATCGAGTATGATTTTCAAGGTGATTTGTGAGTAATTCTGGCACTTTAGCTGCTAATTATAGTGAATCGGTTCAGTATGTTTAAGATTCAACCTACAACTCTGCAATTTTGATCCCTTAAAAATAATAATATTGTTCTTGCTACTTAATGCTGCTCATACTCCCCAGAACTTAGAGAGGAATTTTAAGGAATTTGCAAGATAATTTCTCGAAACTTTCCATTATCTAACCGGGTAATTTACTGGAATGAACTGGCCTCTTTTAGAAATTGGGTTGCAGCTGTATTTCTATCACAAATGTACTCAAAACTTTGTAGCTATTCCCCCAACGTCAAAAAAATGAAACATTGCAGTTGCAGTGTTTCCATAAAATAAGAAACACAACTAAAATCAAATGTGAATAAGTTTATTCACAGGATAAGTCATTTGAAAATATCATCCTCCAACTGCGTCCTGTTGTCTTCTTTGTCGTTTCTACCAGTAGTAACTTCCAGTTGATGATCACGTCACTCGTGATGCAAAAAAAGTTTTCATAGCACTTTTGTGAAATAAACCAATTTCAATATGGCTGAAAAACTGCCTCAGCATAGTGCTTTTTTTAAAATTTATTAGAAAACCTGAGTTATTTCATTCAGTGAATTTACTTTTGTAATTCCAATTTCTGCATTTAAATAATAAATGCAAACGTAGCTTATATTACGAAATTATATATAATGACAAAAATCATTAGGTACTTTCTTATAACTTTAAATTCACAAGTTACTGTCGCAAAATTTAACATGCAGGTTATTGTGTACTTTTCTGATTTTGTTTTACTATTTTCAAAAACGAGGCTAGAATATAAGTTGAGACACTTTCTTAGAATTTGCCAAATACTTTCCTACAACTTGCCTATTACTTACCTAAAATTTACAGTCACTTTTCCAAAATTTACAAGCAATTTGTGGAAATATTTCTGTATTACATGGTTACCTTTAAGCTTATTTAATAGTTTACCAGGGTTAACAAGGTACTTTCCTAGAACTTTAAGTTTGTTTGTTTTTTTTTCACAAACCAGCCAGTACTATAAAGATAATATATAGCATAACACTTTCCTCAATTTTGCACGGTACTTTCTAATACTTTAATTGATGTACTAAAAAAAAAAAACATACTAGATTACGAGCTGAAGTACTTTTAGAGAACTTACTGCTGTCCTGAAACTGTACTTTTATTTACTTTTTAGTTAATTACCTGAAACTTACCAGGTACTTTCCTTAATGTCACCAAATGTTTTCCTAAAATTTACGAGGCATTTCCAAACAGCAGTTTGTGTTATAAAGTGACTTGTAATGTGGTACTTCCTGAATTAGTTTGCAATTTTTCTGGTATTTGCAGAAAACCTGTAATGTTTTTAGTACATACTAGTACATATCTCCCTAAATTTACAGGTTACTTTCCTGCAAGGTGTCCAGTAAGTTTCATACTGAGGTCAGAAAAAGGGTCACATCAGTTCCAGAAAGTTACCTACAGCACCAGAGATAAAGTTTATCCTCCATATGTTTGAGCTTTACTATAAAGGTGTTTCCTCTCATAAATGTACATAGATTAAATCCAGCAGGAAAACTATTTTACAGACATGGATGGAAATTGGTTCATGACAAAATCGCACACATAATTTGGTGTTGAATGAAAACGCATTTAAAACAGAAATGAGAACGCTGAAGTGAGAGCTGCTGCTGCCAAGTCTCCCCAACACGTCATTATGTCTCTAACAGTTTGGACAAAACACACAGAGAAGCAATAAGGAACATGAAGTGTGAACAGCTTTTTACTGAGAAACTTTTCTTTCTCCAAAACAATAGCAGATGTGTGCATTAAACATAACGCTATATGTGCATAAATATAACTGATACAGAAGCTATAGCTGCATGTTTGACAACAAACTTTACATTTTTATTGTGATGCAAAACATTAAAGTCTTGTAAACGCTGCATAAGCCCTTAGTTGTTTTACTGAAAGTCTTTGTCAACAAACTTCTCTCAGCAACATAGGAATGGTTTCAGTTTTTAACAGTTTAGAAAGTTTAAGATGGTAAATAAGAGGCTAACCAAACTTAGCATGACAATTTTGTTTTAAACATTCAACTCTGTTCATCTTCAACCACTTATTTTTTTTTATCACAAAAAAGAAATGTTAAAAAACAGTTATCCATAAGACAGTCAGTGCTTATAATTGCCTATTTTTAGAGGTCCAACAATAAGTCTTCATTAATATGCAGCTACCGTAGAAGCTAATATTCTTACTTACCTACCTTCAACATTTTACATCAGTATTAAACAACAAGTGATACAAAACATGTTACATACAAAACCCTAATAAATGGCACTTAAATAATTAGCTAAGTCCTATTGCAGTCCAGGTAGTTCTTCACAATATGAACACAGCAACAGTGAAAAAAAAACAAGAAATCTGTAAAAATGCTGTTTCTATTCACTTTAGGTGACCAAACATTTAACAGCGACAAGAAGTTATTCTGTGTAAATAAAGGTGCATGGCATCTAAACACTGATTTCATTAATATTGACTAGAATGAACATTTTAAACTAACTATAGAGTAGAACTGAAGCCCTTGTGTAACTTATCCTTAAAGTCATACATACAAAAGATACATTAAATATAATATTCTGCAATAAAAAATAAAAATAAAAATTGAATTAGCAATGCATTATTATAAAATAAAGCTTATCAATGATTGTCTACATACAGACATATATTCAAGCACCACTGTATGCACACAGTCTGACAGATATGAAGACATTCAGATTTTAAGTTGGTCACTTTTCAACCAGCTGAAGGACTTCAGAAGAAAGCAGCACTTGAACAAACTCCCAAAATAAAAATGTTTGAACAAGTGGAAAACCATTCATTTAAAGCAAAAATTCAGTCAATATTCATACTTTAGTAAAAAGGGATGGTGGACAATAAATCAACAACAGTATCACTAAAGACACATGATCAATATCAATCGATAATACGTATGATTGAATAGTCAATATGTAAAATGCTCACTGACGACCGACCCAGAACCACATAGCATTCTGGGAGATGTAGGCAGACATCTCCCAGCTTAGCTAGCTCCTCAGACTCTCACAGCTAGCTAAGCTATGTCAGTGGAATCAACTAACGCACTCACTCTGTGGTTACCTAGCAACTCACTCCCTCTGTGGTTAGCTAGCAACAACCTGCTGAGTCACTTGTGCAGCAGCAGTTTAAATTTCCGCCACTTAAACAAAAAGACAACAGCGCTGAGTGAGAACTGTGGATAAAGTGACGGCGTCAGTTTGGCAACATTTCAGATACTTAAAGCAAAAAACTAATCAATGATTATCGATATTGACTGATATGAAATGCTTATCTTGTGGTAAGTTTCTCATCCATATCTTCCAGCACGACTGCATAGCACAAAAAAGTCTTTTGAGTTTTCACAAAACGATTTTTTGAAAATGGTAGAAATCCGTCCTCCTGGATCACTGAGCGACCCAGAGAATTGAAATGTTGGTGCCGCCCTCTTGTGTTATTTGGTTTACACGTCCTCTGATACAGTCCAGAGTAACGTAAACAGCTGTGCCATTCTGGACCTGAAAAGAGGCTCTCAGCCCGATGCTAGTCCACTCGCTGCCTTCAGGCATTGATCCAGACACCTGCTGAGCCACAGGACCGGCCTGCTGACCTCCGACCCTCTGCAGAGTCAGTTTGACTATATTACATGAGTGGATCAGTTTGAGGTTGAGGGCGATGTTTGCTGTACCTTTCTCATGAAAGACGAAGTTCTTTCTGGCGTTTGAGTCCCCGGAGTGAGTCAGACAGACCTGCGGCGTATCCGGGCTGATCTGCTGAAACAACAGTGGTTTATTCCTGACGGCTCCGGAGGGAAGACCGGTCCGTGAAACTGTGGCGGTCAAGGCCGAAGACACAGCCCAGGGAATCCAGATCAGACTCAAGATACTGATCCCGGTGCTGTCCCCAAAGTACCGGATATTGCACTGCGACGGAGACGTGATCTCAAAAGTGAGGATGTCTTTGCTTTCCACCGTCACTGCACCAGAGAGAGTGATGGAAGTATCCCTGTAGTTCACACCCGTCTTGAAGGCTTGCATCGTCTTCAGTCCAGTGGTGTTCCGGGTGGTGTAGGCGATCAGGGAGAAACCTTCGCGAACGCAGGTGTGACCCATGGAGTAAAGCGCCTGCTGAATGACAAACTTTACTACTCCGCTCTCTGTGAAGCGCACCCCACGGCTGTCATGAGTCAGGCTGACCATGTAGGGGTCGGACACTGTCGTGATACGGAAAGTCGGGCGGTAGCTGGTTTGGTAGTGCGCCAGCAGGGACATCTGGGCCATCATGGCAACAGCACCGGTATCATGTGACAACCAGAGGAGACTCAGAGACGGGGTGGGAACATCAAAAACTTGAAGGTCTTTGCTCTGATTGCAGTGCTGGTTGGGACTCTTCAGCAGCAGAGTGAAGATGTGGTTAGGTTCAACCTCCAAGCCAGTACTGACGCTCACCCCCTGGAAGTACTTCCCATCCGGTTGCTCGATGCGGATGCCGCTAAGGTCCTGACCTTCTTCCTCCTGGCTCTTGTTGAGTCTCATCCCAACCTGGAGGAAGTTTCTGCAGCTGTGCTTTATAGCAAAGTTATGATCCAGCCACACCAGACCATGCTGGAGGAATGTCACTCTTCCAGCCTCGTTGGACAAAGACTGCTGCTCTCTTTGCCTCGGATGTTGAGCTGCAGACCAGGAAAGATGTGGGAGCTAGAGGTACCTGCAGGAGGTAGCGTCACCTTTGCCATCCAGATCTGGGAGAGTTGGTTCTCTGAAATCTGGCTGCAGACTGCGTCGCTGATGGCTGTGCAAGGGGTGACCAAAGGCTCCCCATCGCAATCTGAGCAGGCTTGGCACTCCTGGAGTTCCTGGTTGTAGAAGTATTCATGACCACAAAGACCCATCGCTGCTTCTCTCTCCGAAACCCCCAAACACTTGAAACCACCTGCACGAAAGGAGACGTCAGATTAGCTCTGGCAAGGCTATAAATATGTTGGAGAATATGAAATGAAACAAAGACGTCATGAACTGACCAGGAGTATTGAGACACTTCACTCGCTCTCCGCAAATCTGTGGTAGTTCAAGACATTCGTCCCTGTCCTGCAATCCATACAATTATACTTTTAAAGTATTTCCTTGGACCAGTTTGTTCTTGTCAAGCAAATTTGATTTTTGGCATCTGCCTCAAGGATATTCAGTGGATTTAATGCATTATGCATAACATTCAGTGAATAGACTGAAGGTACAATGCCTTATACAGCTGTTACTCTTTGCCTTTTTCCTATCTTGTCTTTTTATAACCATAAGCTGCAATGTATCTTAAAATGGTTTTATGATAGACTGTAAAGTTTTCAATCTCTTGGAATGATACCGCCACCACCGTGTTTCATTAGCTGCGTTTCCATTGACACAATTGAACATTTAAAAATTAAATTCACTTAATGGAAACAGCCTCCGCTCCCCCAGCCCATCCGAAAAAAACTCTCCTTTTTTGACAACATTTTTTAGCTTTCGCATGAGGAGGGGTTTTTTGGCCACATCAAAATTGGTTTAATTTGCAAAACTGCAATGGAAACACAGGAGTCACTTGATTACTACTGGCAGAAACCATGAAGAAGACAACAGGAAGTGGTAGGAGGATGATGGAAGAGCATGTTTTTAATGACTCGTCACTTCAACAAACAAACTTATTGACGTATGATTTTAATTTTGTTCCTTATTTAATGGACATGTACAATGCAAAATAGTTTTTCTGACATTAGCGGAATATTAGCAAAGTTTTGGGCACATTTTTAATGGAAATGCATCGAGTGTAGCCTGTTGTTCCAAAGGGACAAAATATGGCTTAGATTGAAGAGTTTGGAGTAGTTTTGCAAGCTATTATGAATCATACCTGGCACATTTTGTCTGCAGTTTGTGAGCACTGCGCGATGAGGAAGAAGCCCGGCGGACACATGGTGCATTTCTCACACTGCGGTGGATCCCTCTGAAAATCACAGAACTCCTCTGATCCGCAGGGCGATCGCAGACACGCAGAGGCTGTGGGAAATGAGTCTCTCCCACCACATCCATCACTTTGGAGTCAATGTCCATTTTATGCACAGCGTAGGATTTTTGCAGATGGCTGCGGGCCTGGCTCTGCAGTCCCGCCAAGTGACTCTCGAAGTAGCTCTGCAGCTCCCCCTGCAGGCCCTGGAAGGAGGCATGCTTGACCGTCTCCAGCAGCTGGCCGAACTGGCTTTTCACCACATCCATCTGCTCGTACATTTGTCGCTGCTGCTGCAGGACGTCCTGCTGCTGCAGCAGCAGCGCCTCCTGCTGGTCGACGAGCTTCTGCTGCAGGTCACGGATTATGACCTGCTGGGCTCGGAGGGCTTCAACCAGCTTCTCCTGCCCCTTCGCCAACTGGAGGTGCAGGATGAGAGCGTCTTCTGAAGGGACTTCATTCTCCCCTGAGGTCACATTTACAAAAGGGCCATTAGAGATGGACAAAGAAAATTGAGGAGTAAATTTCAACCAAAAAACTCAGGAATTTTTGGATTAATCTCAGAGATTTTGTATAAAACAAGTGGAATTCTTTGAGTCTGAAAAGGCGAGAATTTTCTAGAAAACACAAGGAACTGTCAGAGTTTGAAAAGTCAACATTTTTCACAAAAAATATGGAAATTTCTGAGTTTCAAAGGTCAAATATTTGCTATAAAAACTGCAATTTTGAGATGAATCTCAGCGCTTTTCTAGAAAAAAATCTAAAATTTTGAGGTTAACAGACACTTTCTAGAAAAAAAGGACATTTCTAAGTCTCAGAAGTGCAGGTTTTAGTTTTTGTTTTTTTGTTATTTTAATTTAGGAAATTGTCTGAGTTTGAAAAGTCAAACATTTTTGACATTCAGAGCTCAGAAAGTTTCATGTTTTTTCTAGCAAATTTCAACATTTGTTCTCAAAGTTTCTGTAGTGTTTCGTAATTTTAACAATATATTGCATGTGCACTCAGTCAATCAAAGTGCACTGAAAGCTTCCTACATGATCAAATATCACAGTAGTCGACATTTTCCAGCTAATTGACTCTGAGGTATTTTTCCAGCTCGGCTATTGTTGCTCTGTCATTATCCCTTTTCTGAATGGCCAACAAGAAGTTACTTTTATGATATGATAACAGGACACGGTGTGTTACTGAAAGTTAACCATGGTACCAAACATCACATAAAGATAAATACAGGATTAGGAATAAACTGGAGGAAGAGTCTGTTTATCCAGATGAAAGCAGATCTTAATCTGTCTCGGTTTTAACTTTCATGTTGTTATTCTTTGACGTAAATAAATCACATCCAGTCTGGAGGAAAGATGATAAACCTGAAGATAACAATTCATGACAAATATTGATGAGGTTGGGTTCTAAATATGAAATATTACAATAATACAAGGATGGATGGATCAAAGTCCAAAGATGAAAAAACTAATTTAATCAGATTTTTATTTTTGTTTGTTTTTCTTGGGTTTTTGATCAAACGAATCTTTTACAATCTCTGGTTTTGGTGGAAAACAACAGATTTGGATAATCAAAGATTTTAAAACGCAACATTTAAAACTACTGAGACCATTTGACTAACCTGCCCTTTAAGCTGCCCAGGCCTGAACTGCAAACACATTATTTAGCTGGAAAATGATCAACATTTGCTGTAATTATAAAAAGTAAAATAAAAAAATGTGTGTTTGTCTCTTTCGGTCAGTTGACAGCATTCACACCTCTTTAGGTATAAAAACTGTTCTGAGGGTTTTTAATCTAAATAACCGGGTTGTGATGGAACCAGACCTGGCTTTATGTCACATGTGAGCTGGACTCCCAGCGGAGCCCCGCCGAGCTCCGAGGCTGCATGTCCAAACTCCGGATAGTCTCCCAGAAACTGCGCGGCTCTGTCGGACAGGTAGACCGAGGACATGTCCGCCTCCGCCGCGGCTGCGCATCCCTCTCCCACGCAGGAACCCCCGCGGACTTTGGGCCGGATCCTCAGCGGCAGCCGGCACTCGATCCCCCGGCAGTCTCTGGACTCGTTCGGGGCGGAGCATCCGCCGTGCGGGTCGGTCTCCAGAGGCGCTCTCTGCGGGCTCGGGTGCGCATGGTGCGCGGTGGCCGCTGCGTGTCCGCTTCTCCACTGCGGCGCCGGGTTGAACTGCCGGGGGAGCCTGGAGGATCTGCCCCCGGGACAGTGCGCTCCTGTGCACGGCCTTGGCTCGCCAGTTTCCCCGCCAGAGCAGTGCGACCCCCGGCACGAATCCCCCAAAGCGGGCGCAACGCTGTGCATGGAGAGCAGCACCGCCAGGAAAAGTAAGACCATTTTGCATTTAGCAATAAAAAAAACAGATATTTACAGCTTTCCAGATGAAATCCCCATTCCAAACAAAACCATGATGCAGCTTTCAGCTCAGGGTTCGGTCAGACTAACAGGAATTGGAACATGAGCCAGTCAGACCCTGAGTGGCATTCCGGAGATTTAATTAGCATCAGGTTTTCCCCGGCCGCATTTTAACCCTTCATCCTCTCTCCAGCCAAAACAGCCATGAAAACCAGCTGAACACCAAAAAAAAAATAAAAAAATAAAATACTCAATTAAATTTAAATGCTTAACATCTGGCTTTCTGCAACCAGAAAAAAAAAAACAAGAAAATTTGAGTTTGAAACACTGAAAATATGCTAGAAAAAAAAATCAACATTTCCAAGTTTATTTTAGAACATTTTTTAGTTGTTTTTTTTTTTCTTCATGTTTTCAACTTCTTAAACCATTCGCACATTTAGCAGTGAGTACAAGAGATTGATTGACAGCACTAAGACCCTCCTCCTGGTCTGATCGGTTGTTTTTAGTCTTCAGATGGCAATAGCAGCTCAGGGAGGAGATTTATTTTTTCACAGATTATCAGTGATAGTTTTAACGAATATGTAAAAAAATCCCACATTTATCATAAACATCACATACTGCAGCTTTAAGCCTTGAGATCTAAAGAAATTCATGCCAATATAAGAGGACAGTTATTGACATCCATCAGTCTGAAAAAGGTTATAAAGATGCAAAGTTTTTGGAAAATCAAGACAAAAGGGGAACTTTATTGATGGTGTTTATTTCAGACAGTGGATCTCTGTAATGGCAGCACAACAGGTTCTTCAGAAAGAAGATCCTGCAGTGTAATGCCTGCCCATTAGTTTCTGGACTCAAATGTTCTTGGGTTTTATATGAGGAAGCACAAAATGAATGGTTTCAAAGTGGCCTAATCAAATTCTGGGTATGAATCTGAATGGGATTTGTAGCATAACCTAAAGCACAAGATACACCTTCCAGTATGGCTGAACCAAAACAGTTCCACAAAGGAAAGTAGGTCCACAGCGGTTCAAATGATATTTTAATAGTTCGAACATTTAGATGAGACAACAAAAAAACAGAGAGGAAGTCAATTTTTGCATTAAATTGTTTGTACTTCCTTTGACCTTTAATCTTGATGCAATCCTACACCAACATTTGAACACCTCTGGACAGCCGACTCAGATAAACTCACTCAGAGAAAACATTCTTCTTTCTTTCACATTCTTCTGCCTTGTACTTCTCCAATAAAAGGTTGACCTCTCCTGACCTTTTCTATGTAAACACGGTTGGGGTGTTTATGTTCACCAGGTCAGTGTTAGTGGGAGGATCCAGCATCTGCCTCAACACACAGCGCAACGCTATGGCAGCTTTCTGCAGCTTCGAAGGTCACAAATGTAAAAAAAAAAAAAAGAAAGTAAACAGAGCAAAATGAGAAGAGACAGCAGTTCTGAGAATGTTACCTTGCAAAAGTATTTATGTCCCATGTCCATTTAGTCAAGTTAAAACAAAAAAAAGTCTTATTTTTTTGGGCAGTTCTCTTGCCTCATGGCAGGGGGCGCTCATGATCCCAGACATTGTGACTCCACAACTGTAGAAGAAGACAGTAACAGCCAAAGCCATACAGTAAAGTCAAGTGCAACTATATATTTATAGTTTTCTCCTCGTACTGCGGCAATCACCTATTAATATTCGCAAAATCTTTTTCTTTTTGCCCTCCAGCGTTGTCCGCATGCGCGAAATTCCCTTATGTAAACAATAACATGCAGGGGTCTGTATTTGCATGTATGATTATGATTAAGTCAGTGACTCACCGCACGTCACTGCTAAATAATCCACCTTTGGCACACATGACCTTTGACCCAAATGCTGACAGACCAAACACCAACCAACCACATTCTTTCAGAGCAATCAGTCTGGCTTCACTCACTTGAAGTCAATAGTAAACTCAGTTTGAAGGACTTAATAAGAGCAAGCTTTAAATCAGGAGCTAGAAAACTGCTGGTTTTAACAGAACCTCCATCAGAACCAACGCCATCGGACCACCCTGTTAGCCAGAAATGAGGTTACAAAGACTCAACAACACAAACCAATTGCCTTGGTCCCTGCTGCTGAGCTCCACAGCCATCAATCTGTGGATTTATTTGGGAAATCCTCTCCTTCTCGTTTTGGACGTCTGCCTTTGGTGTCCATTTGTTTGTCAACCTCAGCGAGGAAATGAGCGCGGTCAGGACAAACGCCTGCACCCGGGGTGTTTGTGTAATTTATCACCTGTCATGAAAGGTTCTTGGAGGAATTAGAGGTCATTAATTTCCCTCCATTGGTGCTCCGCTTCCCTGCGCCGTAGCAACTGCCACGCCAACGTCTGCGCTGCTCGCTTCTCCTGTTAGGTCCACGCTTGTACATTTGATTTTGATTTTTTTTTTTGGGTATTTCCAAAAATACTCAATCATGTCGGAAATCATGACAGATTTCCACCACAGAATGGGGCGGTCTGCTTTCCTCATCAGACCTGAGGAAAATGCAGCTTAAGAAACCTTAAGATAGTTACAAAACCCTGAAAATCAAGTATTTACTTTAAAAATACAGTTAGCGTCGGGGGAAAATTTGTCTTTTAGTGAATATCTTTGCATAAATGTCTTGGACGTGATAAAAACAGAAATGAAATCTTGTTTGTTGGCCGCAGAAGAGGGAATCCAGTGTCTGCATGAAGAGATAACGGAAGATATTCATAGCATGATGGTTTGAATCTTTGTGGTGCAACAGGTGCTGTTGCACCACAACGTTCTGTTAAGATGTTCTGACCTGATTGCCAGTAAAGAAAAAAACAAAACCACTTATATTTTTGACCATTGGTGTTTTCTGCAATGGATCTCAATCTTTGCAGCATTGTGAATGTGAAAAGTTTGGTTATTTATATGCAACATGCAGCGAAAAATTGAACTGTATAGTAATAAATTCATAATATATTTGCTGATAATAAACTTTTTCACCATGGCCAACTAAAATCAGACAATCTGAAGCAACATTTATGCTAAATGAATGTAATAATCACTGAATAGAGAATAAAAACACTCTAAAAGTTGATGTTTCCTTTTATATGTTGTACTTTTGGCTGTGGGTTTGGAAACAGAGTCTCTGTTAAGACGTTAATGGTGTTTGGGAAGGAAAATCAATTTCCTCAAATCGTTTGAGATCAATCAACTTATCAGGTTTTACAGTGTACTTCATAATTACATACTATATTTTTGCAAAAATCAGTCATTTAAAAAATAAGAGATGTATTAGGTAAACTCACTCACTCACAATGTTTTCTCAGTTTCAGTTTCTGTAATTTTGTGACTTTTAGTCAGTGGCAGCTCAGACTGACGACTTGCTGTAAATCAGTTTCTGTTACGGTGAATTATTAACCAGTGTGGCTGATTCGCCTTTGTTTTCTCTCAGAAACTTCCATCATCTGCTCCAGCGTTTTCCCTGCATCTCCTCTCCCCGCCAGAGCAAACTCTGAACTTCTGAAGGCGAGTCAGTCCAGGATTGTGAAAGTTTTATCTCTCAGCAGGAATGCAGTGGCAGGTCTGGACCTGAACTTCCGCGTTGAGCAGGAAGAAACAGTCAGAGAGCCCAAATGCAAGCCGCATCAGCACACCCAGATCTGCCTGCATGTGGCCGTCACCTAAGGCTCTTTTCTTAGCTGAGCGAGATTTCAGGGTGGATCTAATGTCCATGTGGATTTTATTTTGAAACAAACTGGTGAATTGAGGATTATTACAACTGAAGAGGTGAGTTACATCTCTATTTTTCAGAGTTGTACCTTCAGGTAACGGCAAACACCTACAGCTGATCTCCTCTTTACTTAAACCAGGAATATTCTGATTGTTAGTCACTTTATATGACTGATTTTCTCTTTTTCTTTTACTAAACAAGGATGTTTAATAGAAAAACCAGCTTTTAAAACTGAAAATATTACAGTTTCCACTTTTTCACCAAGAAAATGATAAAATATTGAGTTTATTTAACTTAACAGAGGTAAATCTGGTGGTTTTGTTTACATAAAGTAGTTATACATCAAAATCTGAAGTGGTAAAAAGGGATGTAAGTTCATGTGTTTATTTCTAACTGGGTGTAGCCTGAAACTTGCTGCGCTTACACAATAACTCCATAAAACCATCGGGTTTGTTTTGAAAGCGCCGAGTGATTTCAGTTTGCTGCTAATATAAGAGAAACCTTTTAAATGTGGATGTGAAGCCGCTTTGGAAAGACGAAGTAAAGGTAATTTTGGTTGAGGTGGCGTCTTTTAGGTGCCATTGGGGACGTTTTAGTCATTCGTTTCTCTGTGACTCATGTCCAGCCGGGATTCTGGGTTTTAGCAAAACACGCCAACGAAATGAAGATAAGAAATTATGTTTAGTGGCACGTCGGTTATGAGTCATGGCTTCTCATCCCCTCAGGCGACGTCTTTTACTCTAATTTCTCTACGTTAAATCTCTGTTAATGCATCTCCGAAATATAAACATCACATCCAAGTCAAAGCGGCCGTTACTTTTTCTGCGTCTGTATTTGAATTTGAAAGCATTCATGGATAAAACGGTGCAAACATGTTTGACCTTTTGTTGGATGGTTCTGTAGAGAATGAATAGTCAGTTCTGCATTTTAATTAAACGTTACAATCTGACCACGAGGCTAACAATATGAAGAGTTTCACAGGGTGTTTAAGAGGAAGTGAAAACTGTCGTTCTCTCCATCTCACCTCAGAGATGGCAGCCGGCCGTTTTCATCTCAGTTACAGTGAGAAACGTTTACATGGTAAAAACAGCCACTTAATCGATGCCACACCAGTAAATCTGAGTCTGAAATAATAAAAACATTGTTGACCATATTAATCACTGTTTTTGAAAGAAACTGCAACATATATTTTTATACATAGCATTTATTTATGTATGTTGCTAGCTTAGCTCACTCAAAAAAGCTGCAAGTTTAAAGTTGCAACTTTGATTTAATTTCTCCATTCTTAATTTTATGCAATTTGTCTTAACTTTTCCTTTTTGTCAGATTATTTCTCTTATAACCACATTTTTCCATAAGTTAAATAATCTGCCAATGAAAATAGTAGTTTTTCACCAATATTGAGGAATTATTTACTCAAAATAAGCTCATATATCTTACTGTATGTTAGTTTTGTCACATTTGCTCTAGAAACTCAACAAAAATACTTGGTTTTGAGTTTTTTGGAGTGTTTCCATTAATGTGCTTTTTGACAATTCTGCTTGTGACTCAACTTCACCCTTATCTAAGAAGGAAGTGTCTTAAGGATCAGGTCCGCTTTTGCCTTCATCAGCAGATGTTTTCACAATCCGTCCAAATGCAACGCTCTTCTTTTCACTTCTCCGCAAGCTGGGAATCGTCTGTTTAAGGCATCGGGCCTCAGAAATTAACATTTGGGAGCCCTCTGACTGACAGAGTAAACCTTTCCTCATGCGAGCCGGGTTGGAAAATGGCTCATTATGGAAAATAAAATGTGATGCCAGGAGAAAAATATAAAAGAGCTGTAGAGCTTTTGGTATAATTAAAGAAAATTAGTAATTTTTAATGGTTCAGCACAAACATCTCCTCCCTAGAGGCACAGCGAAAATGAGAAAGGCAGTGCAAATTGAGTTTGCAGGTGGTTGCTGACACCATTTCCGAGATGATTTCAGTTTGCAGAAAGACAGGAAGTTAACCTTTCTACCACTTCCTCTCCAGACTGCGTGCCCTCCTCAAACATTGTTAAATGGTAAAAACTCAAAGTCTCCAGATGCTCCAAAATGCACATCTCTTGAATTTTGTGGTTCAACATTTGATTTCATTAGAATGGAATGAAAATTGAGCAGAGATTAAACCAAGTTGGTAGCTGCTAGTTTTCACTTTTCCAAAACTGAAGTTTCAAAAAGAAAAAATAAATGTTCATCTTTAACTGGCTTTTTATTTCCTCCAATGCCAAGTCAAGATCTTTATAGGATTAAAAAGGAATGCTGCAGGAAACCATATGGCTGGTCAGGACAGGCTGATGGCCTACACAAAACATGCATTTTTTGTACAAATTTCTCTTAAACAGTGCGATTTGTTTTGATCTCCTTTCAGAATGAGCTGCTTTAAAGCCTCCTGTCACTTTAAATCCAAACGAGCTGCTTCTGGCCACGCCCCCCAACTCAAGAGAGTAGTTGTGAACAGATGCACAGTTATACAACCATTCATCTTTGAAAAGCAGAAGTAGAGCCTTCTTCACAGCAAACGACAATGCAGCTGGTGATTTCTGAATAATAAGTCAACAACAAAACATTTGTCTTTTCCAGCAGCCATTGTACAGCAGTAAAACCAACTGACCAAACGTGCTTTAATTCAGCTGTGGTTGCTAGGTAACGGCCTGATTTGTGACACTCTGTAATCACTCATTTTCCAGACACCGAAAGTGATTTATTTATTGCCAAACACCAGCTGGGTGTTTGTTTTGTTTTAAGTGATTGGTCTGTTTTTAGAAGCAGTTGGAACCCAAATGGAAGTACAAAAATGTGCATAATGTGAATTTTGCGTAATAGGTCCCTTTTAAGGATCATTCCTTGATTATCAAAAGATAAAAAAAGTTCTAATCTTTTATAAATGTGAATGTTGGCAAGATTTTGCTTGAATCTGTACCGTGATATGAACACATTTAGGGAACGCTCCCTAAAGTTTCCTATTGTAACAACTTTTTTGGTTTTGAGAAACCATGGCAATATACTATACTATATGAATATTTTAATTTATTAAAATAAAGATGAATGTATTAATAGACCTTGGGTAGAAATAAATATCAGCCAGAAACAAGCCCACGCAATCAAAGGAAGAACAGAAAAAACAAAAATTTTTCTCTCTGAGGGGTTTTAATTCATTCTTATTTTAAGTGCAAAATGCATAAATTCAACATCAATATTCCTCCAAATGGACAAAAATGAGAGGTGAGCTATACTGGACGTCTAGCAATAGTGCCACACTGAAAACAGAGAAAACATCCACAATTTACTTCTTATTTTCCAGTGTAAGAAAAACAAATCCAGGACTCTGTTTTGACTCCAAATTCAGGATTATCATAATATTCACTTTGAGGAGTGAGGCAGCAAAAATACATGCTGCTGGCAGCTAATGCAACATAATTACACTAAGTCTTATGGAGATGTTTGTTTTTTTAAAAACAGCCACTTTAGCAGCTTCTTGGACTATTTTGCTTTAACCTTAAATAATTAATTTTGATAATGTTGAGCTCAAATGGGTTTTTTATGATCTGAAAGGGTTTTTAATCTTATTTTTTAGCAGCTTGTGTGTTAAACTCTGCCCCAACTAAAATTAAAACAATGCATTTCATAATCTCTCATTTGGTATTTCGTAAATGGAACCAGACTGAATGTCTTAATATAACCAGTATTTGAAGTTAGTGGTGTTTGTGTGAAGGGTGGTGCATATCAAACGTTGCCTCAAGGCGTATCAATACTCTGCACCGCTTTCAGTTTTACAGAAATGCAAAATAGGACTCACCAGTTCGACACGTACAACAAGATGTGGCAAGTTTCAACAAATATCTAATGCCTGGAGTTATGCATGCAGTCTTTCTCCAATTAACGTGGGTTGAAGACGAAGACTGTGCAGCTTCAGGGAACATATTTCTGCACACATTTTAAAGGAAAGTGTTTGAGTTGCATGAACATTAAATCTAAACTTTAATCTCCATTTTAGATTTCTTTGTCACTATTGCATTTAATCATCTCCAAAGAAAGTAGTAATTGTTATATTTGTAGGTCATTTCTGGCATAAGGTTGTAGATGTTTATATTTTATTGCAAAACAAGAACAAAACTGATATTCCACAGGCGTTTTTGCCAATATTGAACTAAAAATTTTATTTTTCTATGCTGCAAATTCACCAAATCTTCATCCAGATTTGAAATTGCTAATTTAAAAGCTCTAGGATGTGAATCTGACTTTAACTATATCAGAAAATCAGAAATACACCAAATGTCCCATTTTCAGAACCAATTTTGACTCCAAAGTAAAAAACATAAACAACATCATCATTACTTTTCAAAAGGCTTAAACTTCATTGTCATTTCCACAGATGTTAACAAAAAGACCATAATTCCCAAGTATTGGACAAAACCAGATCCATAATCAATAATAGTTTACCAAAGTTTTGAAGCTCCTTGTAATTTTAAAGCTGCTTTTTCAAACCTCCAGTCACTACTAGCTTAGCATTAGGGCTAATGGTAGCCTGTGAGTGAAACGGGAAGAAGTGTAAATTCGTTTGGTTTCTGGATACTTTTATTATTCACTGCTTCCTACATTTAGTTTCTGTTTTATCAAACTCTCTTTTCGCATGTTATGAGTCAGTGATTTATGGTTTGCTCATGTTCTAAGAAGATAAAGTTAAACATTGATCAGAAATACAATCATTGACAAAAGAATTCTCTACAAACTATTAAAAAAATAAAATAATAATAAAATAATCCCGTTACAAATCAGATCTAAACCAAAGTTAAATCTAAATTAATCGCAGATCATTTGTAATTTTTCAGGGAAGATTGTTTCATTTGTACAAATGTTTTTACTTTGTGTTGTAAATAAGTGAGTTTTGAGTTATAGATCTGTGTGTGAATCACATGTGGGGTTCCTCAAGGCTGTATTCTTGATCCACTTTATTTTCCATATCTGTCTGATCTCCTTAAGTCATACATATGCTGATGGTGGACAATTTTAAATCTCTGAATCAAAGTTGGGCGTTTTTATAAATATCTCTCCTCATTTCAGCTACATATGTAAAGATTTGAAAACATACAGATATATGCAGTGGTAAGCGCAGAGTGTAAACTGGCACCACTCAGTCACATCTGTGTTATTTTAATGTTTCTTTTCCTCTTGCATATGAGAAACAATCCAGCGATGACAAATTACCTTTGAAATAATGGAATGGTGACTTTAAAGCTAAAGTTTTCTAACTTCTGTGTACAGCTAGCTGTGCTGCAGTGCTGATGCTAGCTTGTGTGTAAACAAAAACAACATGCAAAGAATAGATTGTAGTTGTGTTTCCAAACTTCCTCACAAACCTTTATATTACTTCATTTTAAATTGCCACTTTTCTCATTTTCAGTAGCAGCTAGCTGTGCTACAGTGCCAACATGAGCAATAATTAAATATTTTTCATCTTTCTTCATGCATTATAATTGTTTTGCATGACATGTCTATCTCTTTCAAACATCAGAAACTGGGATGGAAACCGGTTTTATTTCTTGTGATTAGATCGTCTGAGTTTTAATTGTTTGATGTTTTATGTGTTTTCTTGTTCTTGATTGCATCATGTTACACTAAAATGAATATTTCTGTTTGTTAGTTTATGTAAAAGCAAATCAAATCTCTCCTCTTAGAGCTTTTTGTTGTTTATTTCAGATGGATGACATTGACGCTATGTTCAGCGACCTGCTGGGGGAGATGGACCTCCTCACTCAGGTGAAAAACTTTAGCAATACTTTTTTTTTTTTTTTTTAATCTCCACTTGGATTTACGTGCCAGTTTTTTATGTCTTTTAGAATTTTTTATTTTTTTAGATGACATGAGAGAATAAAGTAGAAAAAAAAGTGTTAAGTAAGAGTGTCAAGGTTTCTGATATACTGTGTTTAATGTCAAATCAAAGATAAACTTTACTCTAAGATACGTTTATTTTCCAAATGTGGGAGTACAAGTTAGTTTTCCACTCATTTGATTGATTTCAAAATCATCAATTAATTATTAGATTTTTTTCTAACTGTGAAAAAATTTAGCTAATGGGTTTTAGCACAAATTTAACTGTATATAATTATAATTTATTAGGAGAGATTGATTCATTTTGCATATGTGTTTACTGTGGGGAACTCAGTGTGCTGCAAAATTTTGAGTCAGATGTGGGGTTCCTCAAGGCTGTATTTTCGAGCCACTTTATTTTTCTTAGTTTTCATTCAGCAATATTACATCTTTTAACAGATGTATGTTGGTGACATCATTTTATATCTTTGTGATCAGAGTCCATTACACATTTATTATTTTTTAGTTTTTTAGTGCAAATATCTTATTGCATTTGAAATAAGGCAAAACTAACAGATAAGTAACTTTTCAGAAAGATATATAGGATTGTTTTAAGTAAATAATTCCTTAAAATTTATGAAAAAGTGTTAGTTCCATTGTCAGATTATTTAACTTGTAACATGGGAAAAATGTCTTGTTATAAGTTAAATAATATGTTCTTTTTATTGACATTAAGGAATGCTCATATATCTTGTTGAAAAGTTATTTGTAAGTTAGTTCTGCCTCATTTCAAGTGTACGAAGATATTTGCTTTACAAAGTGGACCAAAAATACCTGGTAAAATATTGTGTTTTTGCAGTGCATAATATTAATTTATAACTTTATCAGCACAAACGTATGAGAAATTGTAGGTCCTTGTACAGAAACAATCACATTCTCATAAGTTTTTTATTTCTGTTTGCAGAGTCTCGGACAGGAAATCAAAGCTCCTGAACCGCTTCCCAGCACTGGGAAGGAAGTCAACTTCTCTGTCGGCTTTACTGGCCTGAACGGTGACTTTCCTTTTTTTCTGTTTTTGTCAGACTCTCTCTAACAGAAAGTCACTTACACAATAACTTCTAAAGTTACGTAAAGATGAGACACAGTCCATTTTACATCATCAGTAAAATAGTTCAATATTTGAACAATATAGTTCAAATATTGAACAATATAGTTCAAATATTGAACTATATTGTTCAATATTTGAACAATATAGTTCAAATATTGATGCAATATTTGAACTATAGCAAATTTTGCTGGACAATAAATTGTTCCAGATGTTATTGCGATAAACCATATTATTGTTGTTTTGAGACCATTTTTAAGTAATTTGATTTATTAATTACTGTAACAGGTCTAAGCATACATTTATATAACTTTTTTGCACAAAACTTGTTTCAAAGTCGACTTAATAAAAGGCTTAATTGTTAGATTTGTGTTTGCAGAGAGCGACAGAATAACAGGATGAAATTGAAGTCAGTTTTTAAAAAAAATATTTCACATTTAGACTAATTTAATGTTAGAAATGGGAAACAATTTTAAGTTGCTTTAAGCAGGATGTGTAACGTTGAAGGAAGATAAAAGATGCCTCTTAAAGGCCTTAAACTTTTCTTGAAGTTGATATTTGCTGCTAAAAAGGCAAAATTAATTTAAATTTACAATAGCGTACTTCATACTAATGAGTAATTTTACTGTTTACTTTACAGAAAACAGTTTATGGTGATACTAAAAAATCAGAAAAACATTTAATCTTCCAAATTATCATTTGGAAGATTTCCAAGTTTTTAGGTTGGAGCCAAATTTTTAAATATCAGTGATATTCACTGATTCCTTATTCAGAATTGGATTTTTTAGGCTATTTAGTTTGATTTAGCATTTAGTTTTACTTCAGGAGTGGAACTAAAACTAAATAGAGCATGTGAAAGTAAAGTAATGCATGAAGAGACTGTGCATCAGCAGTCTTATGTGGGATTTTTTTCTTTAAAGAAGGAAGATAAAAAGTGGTAAAAAGTTAAGCAAACTTCCTCTTTACAATGTTCCTGAAACCCAATAAGAGCCTCAGTTTAAGGGGACATGAAAGGACCATAAAACATTTGAATTATGTCTTGATGATTTGATTCTGCTCCACCAGCGTCTGTAGATGACCTGGAGGACAATGACTTGGACGCCCTGATGGCCGACCTGGTGGCCGACCTCAGTGCGACAGAAAAGAAACTGGAGGCAGAAATACAAGGCCTGAACACGCACCATCGTCTTCATCAGACCTGCCACCTCCGCCCAAAGGCCTGAGCGTCCAGCCTGCCTCCTCCATTACATCACCGCCGTCTCCAGGAAACAACAGAAGCAGCAGCGTCACCACCCCGTCTTCTTCCAACACCTCGCCCCTGCCGCCTCCCCCTCCGCAGTCATCAAAACCCACAATGGTACGGGTCCTCACGCTAGAGAGTTTGACTGCAGCTAACATTTGGAGGAGTTAGACTCTACAAGGCGAAACACCAATGTGGTAAAATGATTTTTTCAGTTCACTAATCACCAGATGTGGGTGGAGTTCCCAAAAATTGCACTCAAGTAAAAGTAAAAAGTATCCAGAAATGACTGAAGTAAGAGTAAAAAAGCATTTGGTAAAAAGTCTCGTCAAGTACTGAGTAACTGATCAAGTTATCAAACATTTAATATTTAAAAATTACATCGTCACACGGACAAAAAACATAACATATTCATTCCACCTCTGACAAGGCTATTCCCTTTATGTAAATTTCAGATGACTTCTTTATTTTTTTTCTTTCTGTCTCTGTGGAACTAAAAGAGCGGTTCGGGTCTTACAGCAGTCGGACAGTGAGGTCACAGATAACTGGATCCATCTGTCGGAGTCGGAGAGACGCGTGAGGAAAAACAGTTGAGGGTCTGTCTGGAACAGATCAAACGCGTACAACCATGCGAAAACTGTAACAGGATCAGGGAGTAGAATAGTGTCAGTATTTGGATGGTCTGGGTAGGTAAGGTAGACGGGAGCTTATTGCTTTAACAGAAATCCTGACATCATCTGACTGTGGTCAAAACACCAGCTGTGGCAAAATTCTGTGGCATTAGTAGACGAGATGTGCACAGGTTAGCTTTATAAGCTCTAAACGTACAGAGGTGATGTTACCATCAATGTGAAGACTGCTCCGATACTGAATTTATCTAAACATACTTACCTTTCTGATAAGAAAGCCAAACCTTAAAGCTGCAGTTTGCAACTTTTGTAAAAAAATGTATTTATTTTTACATATTGCTATTTAGCATTTCTCAAAATGACAGTAGATAAACGTTTTTTCTGTAGCGATAAGTGGTTCTCTGCCATTGGCATATTTAGCAGCGCATACACAAGGATTATTGACAACTCTCTGATTGCATTTCTTCAAATAGCAATAGTAGCTCAGAGAAGAAGAGGAGAAGATTTATTTTTTCACAGATGATCTGTGTCGTATTAAACTGTCACAATATGGTGACAGTTTTACCAAAAATAAAAATAAAAAGTTTTTTATTTAACAGAAGTTGCAAACTGCAGCTTTAATATTTTGAATTTCTGGATGGGAAATGGCTGAAAAAGCAAGAAAAGTCTAAAGAAAAACTTAAAAAAAAAAACTTTAAAAGAAAAGTTGCATCAACCTGCTGCAGAAATATCTGTCTGGTTGGGAGGAAAATACTGCACTGTTTTACAGAGTACAGAAATGTTTTGGGTTTTTTAGTAGTTAGATTGGAGACTTTTACCAGGTTTCACAGGCAGGTAGAAAACATATTTGGAGATGCAATTTCTTTGCTAACTACTAAATTAATAATGTGGTCACAAACTGAGTTAAACACGACATTTGAGGCCCAACTATTATGCGTATTTTCAGCTCTGTGGCATAATTTTACTTTGCAGTCTTGAGTATTTTGTGGTATGCTTTTCTTGTATGCTGTGCCATCTTTGTTTACTCTAAACCTACTTGAGCAGCAATCTGTCTGATCTTACTCTAGCAACAGCTGACCAATGAATCTAAGATGTGGCTACGTTGTAAACCACACCACCCCGAACCAGAATACGAGCCAATAAACCTGATTTGTAATATAATGGTGTTTATAGGTCAGAGCTAACAAAGGGAGAGTATCTTCCCTCAACTACATATCAAATGTTGCTTAAATCAGAAAAACATCTCCTAACTCAGTTCCTCTACTTGCTGTTTTTCCTGTTTAGGAAGAAATCGAGGCTCAGATGAAGGCAGATAAAATCAAGCTTGCCTTGGAGAAGCTAAAGGAAGCAAAAGTGAAAAAGGTAAGACATGTAAACTTCAACTCCACATATTCTGCTCTGATCTGACTGAGCTGCATTAAAGATGCAGAGAGTTATGGAGGACGGAAAATGCCTTCTATTCCAACACAGCATGTTGTAGTTTCCTCTCCATCTGGCCTGACAGAGGAGCCATCAATCACATTAATAGATGGGTATTTTTATCTAGCCAACATCCTGCTCTGGATCATTCTGTACATGGACACTTAATCATCTTCAAAGTGGCACAAAAGCACCAAAACAGAGTCTTGGATGTAAAATTGTGCATTGGACAAAAGTAAAGTTTAAGTATTTGACCTGACAAAGTCATCCATTTACTATAGTTTCAATGCTGTCTTGAGATAATTTAAACGTTATCTATTGACTTTTGGCTACTTTTCATCTACTTCCACATGGAAGCTCAATAAATTCAGCATGTCCACTTTTATAGGCTTATATATATGCCTCAGTTTTGATGTATATCCAGTGGCTCCAGCAGATGTTTCTGTGGTCAGAAATTTTGATGTATCCCTCAGCAAACCAACGCTGCTGCCACCATGCTTGATAGTGCAAACGGTACAATATTCACATGTCTGAAAGGTGATGTGTTCAAATATTCTTCTTATCATTGTGGAAAAATGGTTTCCCTGCAAATGACTTCAGCAAAGTCATTTGTTTTGGTCACCAACAGAGCTGGAAAGTTTGTTGGCTCCTTCCCATTCCTTGATGTTCCAACTATATCTGGTTTATTGCAGACTTTGTTAGTAAACTAACTCAGCACTGTAACCAATGTCAGTTTATCCAACGGTGATCTTTTGAGACCATTGGTTGAAACTTGGACACAGTTGGACCCCAAGCTAAGAAAACCTAGCATTGCAATTTTTGCATGAACAGAAGAAATCCAGACACAATATTTTCTGTGGTTTGTTCTTTTTTGAGTTTTAGATGTATAAAACTCAGATTGTTTCTGTTACAGGACATATTGTTCAGCCACATGGAGAGGCTGTATTTCGGTAGAGATTGAAAAATCCAACCAAACTGGGATCTTATTAGTCTTAGCCATGATAAGATCTGCAAAAGCCCATATGTGTATGACAACAGCCAGGTGACCGATTTCATGAAAAGTCATCAGTCTTCCAGAACTGGACTTGTTTCCATATGGCAGGAAGTGTCAATTCTCTGGCCTAGATAAAAATAAATCCCAGTCAGCGCTCTGTCTGAGGACCTAAAATTACATGCAGACATTTGACTGGAATAACTGAAGTGCTGATGCTCTCAACAGTTTTATTAAAGCTAACATTATGAAGCAGAAACAATCATTTGGGTACATAACATGTTATTAAACTGGTCAACCAGCTGCATGTACTTAAAGGTTGGATTTAGTCGAGGGACTCAAACTGATGTCCACATTATATCAGAGACATTTAGTCTACAAAATGAACAAGTAGATGTAAATGCATATTAGCAGATATTAAACATGCTTCTGTCATATTTAGTCATGCCTTGAATATGTAGCAAGGAAATTACATTTACTTCATGGTAAGCTTGTCTGCACCAATCCACAGAGATGCTGATTATTTCTTCGACTAGTCAGCATGTCTGGTGCCAGTGTGGCTGACTTAGCGTGATGTAACACCAAAAACAATCAGAAGTAGTATTAATCACCTTTCTACCATTGGCAACAGTACATTGTAGTAAAAAATAACGGTGGCCAAACAGGGTCAACAACAATCAGAACACAACAACAAAAGCCACAGTGGGAGTTATCCTAAAATGGGAGCAGAAGCTGTGCTAAAATGGAAGCTAATACTACAACAAAGGATGTGCTAAAATGGAATCTACGCTAAAATAGAATCCATTCTAAAGTGGGCGCTATGCTAAAACAACAATTATCCTAAAATGAAAGCTATGCTACCATGGAAGCTAATGCTGTGACAGAAATAATGCTACAACTGAAATTATCCTGAAATAGAAGCTATAGTGCAATGGAAGCTAATGCTACATCAGACGTAATGCTAAAACAAAAGCTATGTTAAAATGGAAGCTATGCTAAAACTGAAGTTATGGGATAGCTTTAACTTTAATTTTAGCATATCTTTCATCTCAGCATATGATCAAATGGAGGTGGTGGTAAAACTGAATTTATACTAAAAGGTAAAATACAACAAACTTGCTAATATAACTCACATTTTAGCATAACTTCCTTTTTAGGAAAATTTCCATTGTGGCTTTTTAATTTTGTTGACCATAGAATTTCAATACTGACAGTAAAAAAACATGGTGTTGCTTGTTTGTAGCCTAGCTATAGCTTAGCTTTGACTTAGCTGTAGCCAGTTGATTTTGAAACATTGCAACTTTCCCTGAAGCTTCAGTTGTCCTTGTTATGTTTTGTTTTAGTATTTAGTAAAACACTGTTTTTATGTGTTTTTACACATATAATTTACATTTTTTGGTTTTGTTTTTGACAGCTGGTGGTGAAGGTGCTCATGAACGATGGCAGCTCCAAGACTCTGATGGTTGATGAAAGGCAAACTGTGAGAGAAGTTCTGGAAAACTTGTTTGAGAAGACTCACTGTGACTGCAACGTAGACTGGAGTCTGTGCGAAACCAACCACGAGCTGCAGCTTGGTGAGTTCCTAAAATGCCACCATCAGGTGATGTCACAACGCTATCATGGTCTGTGCAAAGACACGAGGATGGAAGTGGCAAAAATAAACCAAACTCATGTGATAAAGCATCTAAAATGAGCAATGAACTGGTGAGCTTGTATGCACCAAGCAAAAACAAGTGGTAAAATATAGTTTGACTTGCTTACGCTACAAAAACACAAACCTTTACCAAGTATTCTAATTTCTAGTGCCAATAACTCCTGTTAAGGAGTCCTTGTTGTGTGTGGATGTGTTTTGTTTTGGTACCATTGGACCACACAAAGCTTTAGAAGAATGGACAGCCGTCAATTGCAAAAACATAAAGTCTTACCAAGTATTTTCGTCTACTTTCCAGTGCAAATATCTTGAAATGAGACAAAACTTACAAGTAACATTTCAGCAATATAGGGAACATAGCAAGAATTATAAGAGAAATAATTTGCCAATGGAACAAGCAGTTTTTCATTAATATTCAGGAATTATTTACTTAAAACAAGCTCCTATATATATATGCTATAAAGTTACTTGAAGTTAGTGTGAGCAAGTGGATTTAATTTGACATCCTTTTAATCAGACGTCAATCATCTCCATCTGTCTAAAATAGGAGCCTCATGATCTCAGTTGTATTAGCTATATACACCAACTTCACATTATCCAGCCATGTTGCTTTAAGTACGTCAGGAAATGCTGCATGCAGCTTCATTTTAGCAGTTCCTGAAACTCCCCGTGTAATGCATCATGAGGCGAACACAATGCAGTATTTAATTTTTGGGGAACTATTTGCAGTAGTGGATTGACTCATGACATATGCTACTATTAACTGCTTTGAGAGCATGATGGTTGTTTTTAACTTCACACTCCCACACAGAGTTAAAATTAAGCTTCTCTTGTTGAAGGAGCTGAATGTTAACTTTGGTCTGTTAGTGTTAAATGGGTATCCTGTAGCAGTCGTTAAAGAAAATCCTTCTAATTAGCTTTTTTGTGGGCGTACTTCATAGATGGGAGAACAAAAACGTTTTTATTGGCTTTGGACTTTCATCCACACAAAAACTCTGTTGAAATTTAAAAAAAAAAAAACTTCCACTAAAGTGGAGATTTAACAAAACTCTGTATTTATGCGGTTTACAACCAGCAAAAAATAATGCATCAGAATATCCACACATTTTCCCAATCGACATCGTCTTGTGTTATATCAATTTCATATTCTAATACGCTCATTAAAATGTGCTTAATTTATATATCTGTTCATGTAAATTAACTGTCAGGCGCCATGTTTAATTCCTAACAGGAAGTGATGGTTGTTTTGAAGCAATCTGATTGGCTGACGTAGATTTTAGCTTAGCGCCACACTGCCCCCTATGGGTTTGGCAGGTTCAGAACAACGCTCAGTGGCGTATATTTGTGCCTTTCTGAAACCTTTATTATTTTTGTTTTATAAAGACTCAGCTGCATGTGTATTTCCTTCCTTTTAAGTTTATTTGCTAATTTATTGTGCTGCAAGATCAAAGTGATGACCTTTGCCCTACTATGATATTCCCAGCTGTCTGACAGAGATTCCCATTTCCACCATGACTTCTTTGCAAAGAAAACATAATTTGTAGCTGCTGTGACTGATGAGCACGAGGAGATGAGTTGTGTTTTCTGTCATCGTTTACTAACCTACAACTCAAAATAAAAAAATAAAACATAGATGACTTATGAACATCTGCAAACCTTGAGACTGTTACACCATCTCTGCTGACCTTTAATCTTCACCGAGATAAAGTTGGGTCGAGTCAGGCCCAATAAACACCCAGTGAGCTTAACAACAACACGTCTTCAAACAAATCTGCTGCTCTAAAACGTCGCCATGTGCTCGCCATTCGCACCAGTGAAATGAAGTTCAAAGGGACCTCAACTCTTAACAGTTCGTTCCCCTGCAGCGAAACTTAAAGATCGCAGCAGCTAAACTGTAGCCTGAAACCGTGGCAGCAATTTTATGTCATGCCTAGCTTTTCCCCAGCTGGTAACCTGCAATTAAAGACAGTGATAAAACTGGCAACTGTGATGGAAATTTGTATGATTAAATCGGTGGGTGGGCAAGAGGGGGAAAAAGGAAGCATGTTCATGTGTCTTTGTTTAAAGCCGCTAAATGCCTTCTATGAAAATTTTAAAAAGTAGCATTTTATTCTTATTTTGGACCATTGTAAGCTGCTGCTGGTTTAAAGAATTGTTTGGAGTACTGTTAAGGGTAAAAATGTAAAATAGTTTACATCAAATTACACAAAAAGAGCTAAGCTAACTTTTCAACAGAATATTTTATTGAGATAAAATATTTGATAGAACATAATGAATGTGGTTGTTTTTTATTGGCATTGTGTGGCTTCTTGTAAAGGTACATAACAAAACTAAATGTGTTCCTCAAGGCTCCATTCTCGGACCACTTCATTTTCATTTCAGTTTATAGAACATCTTGTACAATAAGTGATTGTTTTTGGTCCCAAGAAGCAAAACAAGCATTCAACTAAACACCCAGAGAAGACAACCAGCTAATGCTAACATTAATTTTTTATGGGTTTATATAAACAGAGGAGTCTTGAGTTTACTAAACTCTAATTGGAAGAATTGTTGTTTTGATTCTTCGGTGTGTTTTTTTTGTGTTTTTTTTGACAGAACGGACATTTGAGGACCATGAGAACCTGGTGGAGCCTCTCCTTGCCTGGACAAGGGACAGTGAAAACAAAGTCCTTTTCCAGGAGAGAAAAGATAAATTTGAGGTTTTCAAAAACCCGCAGGTTGGTCTTGTCATTGCTTTAAAGAAAATACCAGATTTCTGCTCTTTGTACTTAGCGTGATATCATACAAGTCTTGGATGATTGTGCAAATCGCTCTGTGAAAAAAAAAGACACTTTTCTGTGTTGAATTATGATATTTCTTTCCTCTAGGCAGGCTGACCCTTTTCTTTAATGTCGTGGCTGCAATATATCAGTCGCAACAGCCAAAGAGATCTTGGCATGTTTGTTGTTATAATGGGACAATTTACAATCTCTGAGAGTTTAATGGATTCAGTCTGTTGGCAGAGACAAATAGTCCGTCTGGATCAGCGCCGAAGCACTCCATCATTCACTCCAAAGAAAAAGACAGAACATCTCTGTTCATTTACATTTTTAACCTTCTGACAAGTGCGTCCAAACAGATTTTTCTTCCGGGGTTTTTCCAGCCATTGGCTGGAAAGGAGCTCTAAATATTTTAGAAACAGAAAGAAGGGAAAGTGGAATGCTTTTTCTTTCATGCATGGGCTGTATGTTTTAACAAAAATAATGGCTTAATAATGACATCACAAAGTCAAGATGTGATTTATGGAAACGTTTAGAGTCCAGGAAGTGGAGCTGTGAGCCAATTTTTATCTCTAATTTAGCAGGCAAGCTTGCCAAGGTTTGTTAAACTTTCTACAGCCTAGAGAAGAGTATAAGCCACAGATCTACTGCCACGTCAATGGTATATCTTCTCACATTTAAATGTTTTATACATTTTATCATCAGACAATCACATGTTCTGAATAATTTAATGTTTGAAGAAGAAAAAAAGCTTTCCCTCTTGTTAAATCATAAATTAACTGGTAAAATGTATAGTTTTTTGGTGAAATTTTAATATTTACACCAAACCTGATAGTGGTTTGTCATGTAGAATCAATAAATTAAACAGAATTGGAATGAGAACATTAAAAAGGGAAACATGTCCAAAAAAAATAACACCAATGAAATGCCAATGAACAACCGAGGATCGTTTTCCACAAATGGTCGCTAAAAAAATTACTTTTCCAGATTGTTTTCTCCTGAAAGATCCCGTGAAACTGTTTCGTTTCAGATTATCTTGGATATTTAAAGTTTCTTTAACTTTAACTAAAACATTTAAGCACTAAAAAAGTTTCTGAACCACCACAAGTGACATTTTAGCTAGTATTAGCTTGAAAAAAAAAGAGCTTAATTCTCAAATCAACTTTCTTTGTGACTTTCAGAACTTTTATCTTTGGAAAAAGGACAAGAAAACTCTAAAAGACATGAAAGACAAAGACAAAGAATTGCTGGTGCAGGTAAATAAATAAAAGTTTCCCAGGTGTTGGTAGCTAAATGCTGTTTTGTCGTCTCAGATTACTTCATAATGTTTTCGGTTGTGCAGGAGAACTTCTGTGGAACGTCAATCATCGTGCCCGACCTGGAAGGCGTTCTGCACCTCAAAGAAGATGGAAAAAAGTCGTGGAAGCAGCGACTCTTTCAGCTCCGAGCCTCAGGAATTTATTACGTTCCCAAAGGAAAAACCAAGGTAAAGCAACGAGGATGCTCAGCCATGACGGATCAGTGATGGCTGATCCGTCATGGCTCAGTGGTTTTGATGCTTCTTAAAGCGATACCAACCTATTTATTACTGGTTTTACTGGCCAACCGGACATGAGGATTTAACTTGTAACAAGACATTTTCTCTTGTTTCATTTATAATTCGTCAATTATAAATAGAACTAGAACTTTTTCATCAACCTCAAGGAATTATTTACTTAAGACAAGCCTCTAAATCTTGCTGAAAATTTACTTTTAAGTTAGTTTGTTTGATTTCAAGTGTGCTAAGATATTTGCACTAGAAGCTACTTGGTGAGATTTTGTGTTTTTGAAACATCTTCTTCCAAAACTTTGTGTGGTCACAGACATTCACACATAAGAATGACTCCAAGGGAGGAAGATTTAACCTTTGGAAGGGCCTAGTCAAAGCCCACAGTCAAAGTTGACAGAAAATCAGGAGGCTATTTATTTTTGGTTCAGTGAAAATGTTGCTCTTGTTTCCAGTCGTCCCGCGATCTGATCTGCTTCGTCCAGTTCGACAACGTAAATGTTTACTACAGCAAAGATGTCAAGAACAGATACAAGGCCCCGACTGACTTCTGCTTCGTTCTCAAGGTGAGTTCATCTCAGTGGACGACAGCTGTGGCTTCTCAACAAACATGAGTTGAGATCTGGCAGCTGTTGGAGATGCAATAAATACTTTAATTTGAAGAAGTGAAAGGAGACATTCTAATCCAGTGGATCTGAAAGCTGTAAAAAAGGTTAATTTTGTTGAGCACTTGTATTTTTTTTTAGATGTCATTATTATAATTAATCAGCAGATGCATGACAGTAAATATAGCACGACTGAAAGGGGAATGCAGACAGAAACATGCTAATAGGATAAATATGAGGCACTGGATGATTTTTTTAACAGTTAAAAGGGATGTGAAACTTTTTTCTCTGATCTTGTTTGGGAATGCCCGAATCTGCTCAGTATTTCTTTGAAAATTCTTACTTTATTTAGCCAAGACATAGTTGTTACTCATAAACTGCTAATGAGTAACTCAGTGAATAACAACCGAAAGCAAAAGTTAAAAAAGAAATACTTAAGATTTTACACTTTAGGAAGAGTTAAATTTGTTTGCAAATTTATTGTCAGGCCTCAAATAAGAGGAAATATCTTCCTTTATTTTGTTTTGAAAAAGATGACATTTCTGCTGAGATGTAAGAATGTTTCCAGAAAAAACAAAAAAATTCCCCAGTCTGAAAAGTTTTTTAAAAAATCCTAGAAAAAAAATATAAAATTTTGAGATTAATCTCAGATATATTCCAAGAAAAGTTTGAGAATTTCTGAGTTTTTGAATTAATGAAATTCAGAAATGTTCTTGTTTTTTCTGAATTTCTCACATGTATCTCAAAATTTCAGACTTTTTTCTAGAAAATGTTTGACTTAAAAAAAAAACTTAAAAATTCTTGTTGGATCTACAAGAAAATTTCTAGTAAAAAAAATTTCCAAGTCAATTTTTTTTACTTTTGAAACTTGGGAATTACAGAATTGTTTCTAGAAAATTTTAGAGAAAAATCTAAAAATTAGAGTTTTTTGGCAGCAATTGAAATTTACTCTTCCTATTTTTATGTATCTACAACGGCCCTAGTATGCAACAGGAGAAAAGTGATACTTTAAAATATCAAAATGACAATGAATATAACTTTTAAGAACTTCAACTTTAAGTAGAAACTATGAATTAATTATGTTTGTGTGGAGAAATTTCTGATGCCTAATGTATGGCAAGTAGAATTGACTAATTATTTAATGAACTTTTAAATAAGTAACAGATGCATTGTGATTTTTTCTGCAGCATCCTCAGATCCAGAAAGAGTCTCAGTACATCAAATATCTTTGCTGTGACGACGCTTGGACCATGAACCTCTGGGTGACCGGGATTCGGATCGCTAAGGTACCAACTGATCTACGCTGTGTTTCAAAACATATTTCAATGAAACTCAAGTGTTTTATGGCAGCGATTCGTCTCTTTTCCAGTACGGAGCGTCTCTGCATGAAAACTTCAAAACGGCAGAGAGGAAGGCCGCTGTCAGCGCCGCCATGTGGACAAACCGCAGCACTCCGTCCAACTCCAGCCCTTCAACGCCGTCACCAACCATCAGAGGTACGGCGGCTCGCAGGACGCTCCTTTATTTAGCTGTGATGTCATTTCACTCAGCTGATTCACGTTTCTGTTTCCTGCAGCCAAAGCAGAAACTCAGGCCAACGGCCACGCCCCCAAACCGCAGCCTGGACCGCCGCACCAGGTAAGCAAATCACCTGAAGAAGAAACTATGACGGTTTCACAAACTCACACAGTCAGGAAGTTTTATTAACATCCCTCCTTCATTACTTCCTTCCTTTGTGCCCTTCATTCCTGTCTTTGTGTGCTTCCTTTCTTCTTATTTTTTGTCCTACATTCCTTCTATCCTGCCTTCCTTTCTTCATTCCTTCCCATTTGTGACCTTTCTCCTTATTTTTGTGTCCTTCCTTTGCTCCTTCTGTCCTTCCTATCTTTGTGTCCTTCCTTTCTTCTTATTTCTGTTTCTTTCCTTCCTTTCTACTTTAGTTACTTGTGTCTGAAAACAAATAGTACTGCCACTTTAAAGCTGCAGGATGTAAAAAAAAAATCTTTATTTTTTAAATATTTGTTAAAACTGTCACCATGTCATAACAGATTAATAAGAGACAGATAATCTGTGAAAAGATCAATCTCCTCCACTTCCTCCCTGACCTGCTATGTCTGAAGAAATGCACCACTCCCAACCAAAAGCAACCACTCAGAGTCAGGAGGAGGGTCTTAGTGCTGCCAATCATCCTCATGCCATTGCTGCTGAATGTGCTGATGATGGAGAAACAGCTCAGCGTTATAGGAAACTGGTGGCTATGCTAACCAGCCTGCAGATTCACAACATTTACTAGAGAGGGTGATTGTCAACGCTAAGACCCGCCTCTTGGCTCTGATTGGTTGTTTCTGGCCTGGGAGAAGGTGGAGGAGCTTGCTTTTTTTCTCATACCAAACAACATGGTGACAATTTTAATAAATATGTAAATGAATATAAGTTTCATGCTGCAGATTTAGATACGTCTCCCTGTTGAAAATCTTCCATTGATTCATTCTGTTTTTTTTCAGGGCATCGGTAATCTCCCTGCTCCTCCCCCTCTGAACGAGATTCTCCCTCCTTCTCCTCCCGACCCCGTCCTTCCTCCTCCACCACCGTCACTGGCCTCCAAGCCTCCACCCAGCAACTTGCCCCCACCTCCACTTTCCATGGACGGCCTCCCTCCTCCGCCGCCGCATCCATCCATGGACAACTTATCAGAAGATCCTCCAGACTTCCTTCCTCCTCCTCCTCCTCCTCCTCCTACTGGATACAGCTCACTTCCTCCTCCTCCTCCTACTGGATACAGCTCACTTCCTCCTCCTCCTCCTACTGGATACAGCTCACTTCCTCCTCCGGCTCCCGCGGCTAATTTTGGAAGAAACATCAACAAATCTCTTCCCCCACCGCCTCCGGATCCAGAGTTTCTACCTCCACCTCCACCTGATCCAGTGTTCGTAGCTTCAGGTGCGCCTCCCCCTCCTCCCCCACCTCCACCTCCTCCTGCTCCTGTTTCCGCTCCGCGACCTGCAGCAAGGAAGTTGCCTCCAGCTCCTCCGAAGAGGACAACACCGACGCTGCAAGGCGGCGGTGGAGGCGGTGGAGGCGGCGGGGGAGACTTCATGTCAGAACTGATGTCAGCCATGAGGAAGCGTACTGATCAGTAGCTCCAGAGGGAAAAAATACAAAATAAATAATTTTACTCCAGATGATTACAATAAAGATTAATACTAGGGATACAAACGATTCATTAATTGTAAATTAGATTAAAATTAGGTCTAACAGATTCACTAATAATGTCTTTATTCAGTTAGTGTTGTAGTTTGGCCGCCATCCAGCAGAGGGCGCCGTTGGTAAGGAGCGCCATTGAAACAGAATTAAACATGGCGGCCATTTCAGAAGGGGGAAGAGAAACGGTCTAGAGTCCTTTGTGGGAACTTAAAACAGGTTTTATTATTAAATGCACTTTATGCAGTTCTGTTTTGAAATATAAACCGATTATAACAAATACGACAAAACAGGAACTTAAGAAGTTCCTGTTTTGTTGTATTTCATAAATAAGTTAAATAACGTGAGAAACCTGCAATTTTATGCTTATTCAGTCAGTATTTAAGACAGCTGACACAAAATGTTCAAATTAATTTAGATAAGTTGGTGTAACATGAAAAATTTAGCCCTTTGTAGTTTGGAAAAATGCTCATCCCTTTTTATTCAAGAGAAAACTCATCAATTAATCAGTTGATGAGATTAATACGGTTACATTTCTGCATCCAGTGACTGTACCTTTCCTGAACCTTATTTTTAAAGTCATCATTTGAAATGAATCCATAAAGGTTGAAAGTTTGTGTTAACAGAGGATAATGTAATAATAAAGCTTTACAGATACTTGTATGTAAAGAAATGTGTATATATTGCATTGACTGTAAATACTGCAGAAAGACGTTCGTTCGGTCTGTTCAGAGGTTTTATTGTTACAGAGTTTTGGCCCAAGTGTATTTTGTGTGTTGACGTTTCACTGCATGTAATTGATCTCTGTTAAAAGCTTTATTAAATTAAAATTTGATAACAAAGAAGCATTTTCCACTGTGTTTTTACATAAAATGTGGAGAGAAAATGTGTGGAAAAATGTGTTTTTTCTGTTCTGAGTAACTCTAAAACTTAAAATACAATTTTAAATGTGCAAAATTAAAGCCAAAATGTGTTTTCACAACATAAATCTGGGATAAAGCAGCATAAAAATGGGGGCACTGACTTAATATATTTCTGTCTTACTTTTAATAATGTGGTAATTTTGGTTTTCACAGCTAATAAAAACATCAGATTGATGGTTTTTATTATTTGGTTTATTAATTGTAAGCCTCAAACATCAAATTAATTAAAATAAATATCACACTTTGCGTAATTAATTAACACAAGTTTCACCTTTTGAACTGAATTGCTGAAATAAATGATTTTTTCAATGCTATTCTAATTTTTCATCATGAGAAACAGCTGACCTTTAACCTTTCAGCCCACAGAGGAAGTCTTGCTGCTTGATCCGCCTCTTCTGCAGAGTCTTGGGTAACAAAAGGAGATGAGGATGATGCGGTGCAGCAGCGCCACCTGGTGGTAGCCAGAGGAAAAGACGATGAAGGCGCTGCTGTGTGGCTGATTTTGGAGAACAGGTTCATCTTCCTGAAAAATCATTCTCTGCTTTTATGATTCCCCGGAAGACTAAGGTACAACATTTCCAAAACATACTTCCCATTGAGTACCCGAAAAAACTCGACACATGAACACGCAAATAGCACGTGGCACCATGCAGTGTGCATACCACACCTGCAGGGGGCGGAGAAACTTTGTCCCAATTGTTCTTTCTGGCGTGATTTAGAGGTCAGAAATGTTCCCTGGAAAGTTTTTGTGGAAGAACAAAGTGTGATTAAATATGATTATTAAAAAAAATAATAAATTAAAAATGAAAAGAACTGCCAAATAATATTTCAGTTTTTTAGATGTGTGGAGGCAGTGACAAGTCAACTAACAAGAGAAAAAAGAATATTTGACTCTTTTATTATCCAAAAACTGTCAAAGTGTTTGTGGAAGTCACCACAATAAAAAACTGAAACACAGCTGCACACAAAAAGTCAAAAAAACTGAAAAACTCTCATATTATGACTAGAAAATGCCACAAATCCTCCAAAAGTATCAGAAATTAAATCTCAAAAAGTTTAATTTTGTCCAAAACTCACAGTGAGGCCTAAATTAAACTTTATTCACATTTCATACCCACATCTTTTATGTGATCTTAAATGATCATATACACGTAGCGTGTCCAAAGTATGGACGGACGACCATTTCAGGTTCTCTAAAGGATTTTTACCAGATACATTTTAGATAAATAATGTCTTCTTAAAAAATATTAGACACAAAAAATAGATTCCCATTCATTGACAATGCTTTTTGCGTTCATCTTAATTTTAACTGCAGTTAACATTGGCCTGCTTCTTCTGAAAAGAAAATTTTATAGATTTGTTTTCTACAAGTATCCAACAATTTTGTTAGGTTTGAAATTTAAATTGAAATTGAGCAAACCATATAGGAAAAGACACCAAAATGTTATTGAAAGTGTTGATACAAGCCACACTTTTCAGATTTGTGGCTTACAGATATAGGAAATCCTGCACCATCCAACATTTTTCTTCCACTTTACAATAATACACTGATGTAAATTACATATACATCCAATAAAACCCAACTGAAGCTAAAGGTTGTGAACAGAGAAAATTATAACATTTTTGTATTTTTATTTTCTGTTATTCACTGAATTATTTGACTCTAATTTGTAGGAGGATGGAAGGCGGAGGGGATACTTTACCATTGTAATACTTGTATTTCTAACCCACAAGGAAATTAAATATTGTAATAATTCATGTTATTCAAGTATCTTCAAAGCATGCAATTATTCATTTGAAACTACTAATATCTGCATTTGTTATTGTATCTAAGTTTGTGAAAAAAACATCGCTTCTTAATTAAAAACTGTTGTTTCTAAACGTTATTGAGAAACAATGCGGATGCTTGGAAGAGCCAAAGGTTGAATGAACACTGATGCTAACTTTAGCGGCTAGCCGCACAGCAACTAGTCGGATCCCAAACACTGGTATATTTCCTGGAAGTACTGCCATAAAAACACATTTTACTGCGTTCATTTATATACCTAAAATAGTCATTACACTTTAGTTTTTCTGAGAAAGACTAATATTTTATAGATACTATTATATCTTTTGTACGGTAACTCACTATATCCGGTGTCCACTCTTATTTTGAAAGGTTGTGCTACCGACGCCCCGCTCGCTGTGTTCCGTTTCCGCCGTATCTTATAACCGGTTCCCCCCTCCTATACACGCTGGGAAAGCAACATGGCGGGGTCCTGGTGGCTGTGCTGCCGGAGGTTGAATGGGGGCTGTACGACCTCCGGTTTAACCGAAACGCTACGGTGTTTTAGCGGACAGTCCGCGTACTCCTCCACATCCCCTCCGGGTAGGCCGTCCTGGAGCTCCACACCGAGGACGCAGGTGAGTTTGAACCTGACAGGAAGTGCCTTCAGACCCGGGAAGGTCATTGAGGCAGCCCGGTCCTCCTTCAGCGGTGGTTCCTATCCTCAAGTTACCGCTGTTTCCTTAAGGATTTTATCACATTTTGTTTGCTAAAATAATCTGTTTAATTTCCGATTCATTCAAGAAGTGAATCTGTGTTTTATTTATACTCTTTACACACCCAAAGTTATATATTCCAAGTGTTAATTTGCATTGTTGTGACAGTTATATTTTAAGAAGATCATTTCTGTCAGTATTGACCAAATTTTAATTAAGATTTCTCATAAGATTAAATTACCAGACATCAATTAAAAACATCTTTTAATAAAGCTGTCCTTCCACTAAACTTTCCATCAGTATTCTGAGATTCAACAGACATCACATAGAGTTTAAGATGCAATTATTATTTATAACTGCCATATAAATCATGTTTCTACTATGTTTGTTGTCTTTCAGAGGAGGCCACTGTTTTCTGCACAAATCCACTCCAAATCTCTTAACCTGAATCCCTCTTTACTCAGGTGAGTTGTGCCGCTGAAGCACCGCTTCTTCTTCTTTGTTTTGTTTTGTTTACGTTTGTGAAGTTGGTGCGTTTTTCTCTTCACAGACGCCGCTCTAGTTCGCTGTATGCGACGTTACAGTCTTGCGGCTGCAGGACGACGCACAGCGACGCAAAGCTGAGGGATCCTTTTACGTTAGCGCAGAAAGACCTGACGAGTTTATATGACGACATTAAAAAGGTGAGCAAATGAGAAAATCATGGAATAATAAATAGTAATGAGATACTTTCTATTCTTTTCGTCCATGATGAGCTTTTGAAGATACTTGGATGATTTATGGCAACATTTAGTTTCTTTTTGGGGCAAATAAAGTATTTTGTGTTTGTTTTTCAGAGTCTTATTGTATCTAATGGTTTCTTGTTGTGTCTCACAGGAACTGTTCATGGCTAAAACGGAGCTAAAGTACCTCTGCGATTACTATTTTGACGGTCGGGGCAAAGCGATTCGACCGATCATCGTCATCCTGATGGCGCGGGCCATGAACATCCACAGCAACAGAGCCGGGTAACGATAGACACTCAATCCGGCATTAAAAACATTTTTTAAATCTGAATGTCTTTAAATATTATTTTCTGAGCTTTTTTTTGCTGTGCAGCTTAAAAACGTTCATTGAAGCTTAGTGAAAAGTCTCGGGTTGTACTTTACCTTGTAATAAATCAATTTATGAGGCATAAAAGTGTGATTTGATTTTATTTTCTCTCCTCTGCTTCCTGCAGGGATCTGCTCCCGGGTCAAAGGACGATAGCGATGATTTCTGAAATGATTCACACCGCCAGCCTGGTACACGACGACGTGATCGACGGATCCGACGAGCGAAGAGGGAAGAAGTCGATCAACGACATGTGGGGGGAAAGAAAGGTTTGATTTCCTGCAAAATCAGGAAACTTGACTTTTATTTCTTGCTCCCTTTCCTCCTTTATCTCCTTTCATTCCTTGTTTACTTCCTCCCATTTTTTGATTCTTCCTCTCTTTTCTTTCCTATCTCCTTTTATTTGCTTCCATCCTCCAGTCCCTTCATTTTTTCCTTTTTTGTTCACTTCTATCCTTTCCTGGCTTGTTTCTTTATTTTCTCCCTTCTTCTCACCTTCCTTCCGTTACTTGGTCCTGTTCTTTCTTTACTTCTTTTTTTTTTCCTCCGTTAATTCTTTTCTTTCTCCCATCCTTTTCTTCTTCCTTCCTCGCTTGTCTCTTTCTTTTCTCCTTTTCATTGCATCCTTACTTGCTTTCAGGAATGAAGACCTGAACTCAGCTTTTTGTCCCTTCCAGGCCATCTTAGCCGGAGACTTCATCCTCTCTGTGGCCACCATGGCGCTGGCTCGCATCGGGAACAGCGCCGTGGTGAAGGTCGTCTCCCAGGTCATCGAGGATCTGGTGCGAGGTACGTCCAAAACGCTCCACATCTTCGTCGTTTTGATGGTTTCGACTCACTTCCTGTTTTGTTTCTTTTGTTTGTTTGTTTGTTTTCCTTCCAGGCGAGTTTATGCAGCTCGGCTCCAAGGAGAATGAGGACGAGCGATTCAAACACTACCTGGAGAAAACCTACAAGAAGACGGCGAGTCTGATGGCACACAGCTGTAAAGCAGTATGTACGTTCAATAAATCAATCAATAAATCAAATTTATTTGTACAGCACGTTGCAGCAACAAGGCACTTCAAAGAGCATGAAAACTAGTAGCAAACATTACATGTATCACCATCAATTCGCATCAAAATGTTGGTCAATATTCCAGTCATTAAGAGTGAGTTATAAATGAACAGCATTTTAAAGTCTAAAAACAAAAACAAACCGTCATTCTCCTACCACTTCCTGTTGTTATATTCTGCGTTTCCACAAGTGCTAACGTCCAGGTGTGGATCACGCGACTCGTGTGATGCGAAAAAAGTGCTGAAACTTTTTATTGAAATTGGTGTTTCTATAAAGTTGATTTAATTTCGCAATTTCAATTTGCGCAACTTTATGGTTCAAAGAAACACAGTGATCAATACGACTGAAGATAAACATGGATGAGTTTCTGCAATGTTAATTCTTCAGCGATAGAAATGTTCTTCAGGTGATAGAAGGCCAACTTTGTAGCCATCTTTACGTGGCTCTGAAGGTTCAGACTCAGATTTCGGGTCGGATTGATTGCACTCTGCACTCGTTCTAGATATTTTCTCTTCAGGTCCAAAGATAATGACTTCTTTTGTTTCTGTTCACTACTAATTTGTTCAGTGACATCATAATGTAGATCTGAGCATCATCCTGCATAGCTATGGCATCTAATCTCGTTTCCTCTTGTAACCTGATCATATTGATTCAGAGTCTGAGAGAAATCTGTCTTTCTGTTTCCCACTGATTGTCGTCTGTTTCTGCTCATCTCAAGGTTTCCATTCTGGTGAACTCTGACCCGGAAGTCCATGAAATAGCGTACCAGTACGGGAAGAATGTCGGCATCGCCTTTCAGGTAATCGACACTCCATGTTTTAAGGGTTAAACGTGAAAAAGTCGGGTTCTGATGTGTGGTTTTCGCAGCTGGTGGACGATGTGTTGGACTTCACGTCGGGCGCCGAGCAGCTGGGGAAACCAGCAGCCGCCGACCTGAAACTGGGTCTGGCAACCGGGCCGGTTCTGTTCGCTTGTCAGCAGGTGAGGCAGCAGAAAGCAGTTTCCATTTAAAGAGCAGCCAGCAAATCAGAATGGACATTCTTCAATTAAAAGAAAAAACAACTTGTTTCTAGTTTCCTGAGCTTCACGCCATGATCATGCGACGCTTCAGCTCCAAAGGAGACGTAGATCAAGCCTGGCAGTTCGTCCTCCAGGTAGGACGGCGAAAAGTTTGGAAAGTGATTAAAGAAATAAATCAACTTCCTTTACTAAGCCCTTCATTAAAAGTAGTTTTCCAACCAATTCCACCCTGATTTTTGGTAATTTACAGCTGATTTAATACAGATAATTTTATTTTTTAGTTTTGATTGTTTCATATGTTGATACTTTGATGATCCATCACAAGATAAATGGGTAGATTCATTTTGTCCTGATATATTTGCACTTAATTTCCACCAAGAATGACCTTAAAGGTATCAGTGATATTTTAGTTCTGTTTTTCTTATTAAGTTAGACTCTGTGCTTTTAAAAAATATATTTTACATCATTTTACATCCCACAAAAATGAAAAACCTATCCATCTTCTTTTTACAAAATCTTCTTAACATTTTAATCGTAAAAAAGGTTTCTTTCCTGTTCCAGAGCGACGGCGTGCAGCAGACGACTTACTTGGCGCAGCGATACTGCGAGGAAGCCATCCGACAGATCAGCCGGCTTCGGCCGTCTCCGGAGAGGGACGCCCTCGTCCGGCTCACGGAGATCGTCCTCAGCAGGGAAAAGTGACGCTGCCGCGGGGCGTCCATCTCTTTTCAGGCAGCTAAATGCAGAACAAACTTGCCCTGCTGCCATGTGGGACAAAAACATTGAGGAAGGTTGGATTGGAGCAATTTGTTGGAACAATAATATATTAAGTTAAAAGTCGCTCTATCTGTGGCGGAGAGGGCAAGATTTATGGAGGTGATTTCAGAGGAAAGCTGCACCTCAGACTTAAACCTTCGTCTTGTACTGTAACCAACAGCCTCACACGCCTCGAAACGGGGAACCGGGCCGTTTGAGCCGCAGAGGATGTTGGGGAAAAAATCTGTAATTCCACAACGTGATGAAATCGCCGTCATTGTCTGTCTGGATGTGACATCTTTGGATCCGTCCAAACCTCAAAGGCCAAACTGTGTGTGCGTTTTACACTTTGAACTTTTCTTAAGTGTCCTGTAACAACAAAAGGCCTTACCACCAATGACAGTGTCTCAATAAACCAACTGCTTACGTTTCGGGTTCGTTTTTTATTTCGTCTGATTGGGAAAAAAAAACCTCCCTCTGAATCGACGCTCTGCTTCGTGAATGCTGAAGTTCTATCGTTTGTATTTACAGCTTCTGCTTTCTCCTTCCACCCCTAAATAATCACACAGAAACAAACTTGTACGTAATAATCGTTTATTATAAAAGTCTGTACATTAATTTCTCAATCAACATATATCTACAAATGAGCAGATTCAGTACTTGGACTCATAAATTTGGGAAATGAAAAGAAGGCTGCGACAATCCGAAAGCCGACAAGATGATTCCTGAGTGACGCCTGGTGTCGGGTTTTACTGAGCGGAGACCTGCGGTCGTCGCTGCTTCGAGGAAACCGAGGAGGTATTAGTAGTTCGGCCTGGACTATTGAGTCTGAATTGTCTCACGGCAGTGTCGGAGGGGCCGCCGCAGATTAGCCTGAATCCAGCAGCGACGGGAGGCTGATTCGAGATGGAGGACAGTTTGAATGCTACATTTTATTCCAAAACGGGGAAGAAGCCAGAATCCTGTGAGAAAACATGCAGCTTTGAAGCAAATGCAGAAAGAAATAGAAGAAGCATTTTGTATCCACTTGAATCCTATTTTAGAAGAATTAGGGCTTCAACTAACAATCGTTTCAGTACTTGGATATTTTGACAATTAATTGGGATAAAATAATTAGCACATTCTGCAGGCTTTTCTTTTAGCCACTTAATCCTTTTTTAAAAATGTATAAACTAAGAAATTTATTGCGATGCCTAAATATTAGCATTGCTTTAATGAATGCTTGATCAGTTGATAGCACATTTTTCATCTGCAATTCAAAATATACTTTTATTAACTCAGCCTTTTCTGCTTGACTTATTATTAAGATGAAAGCTAATCTGTTTACAAATATTTTGATTAACCAATTAACTGGATTTTTGCCCTAATTTGAACCCAGTGAAGCTAAAATGAGTTCTGAGAACAGATTTTATTCCTAAATGCAAAATGCTTCTATTTTTATAGTTTTGGCTCTCAGCAAATGATCTTGAGTTACATTTTCCCATGCACAATTAATCAATTACTAAATTAATTGATTTAAATCAAGTCATGATTAATCATTTCTATTGTAAAAAATTCACAATATCTTAATGAAAAACACTAGGAGTTACATTCTTTATTTGGCATAATTATACTTTGAAGTAAAACTTACTGGATGTTTGTGTTATGTGCTATTAAATTGAAAGCAAAAAAGGTCATTAAAATATGAATAGTTGCATAAGTTTTTAATTTTAAGATTCATTTGCGAAATTTATTTTTGATTTCACTTTGATTTAAGTGCCTCACCATCAATAGTTTGTACAGTTCTTGTCTTTAATGGTGGACAAGGGCCACACAGAATAATTCAAAGGGCTGCAAATGGCCCCCCACCCACACTTTGGACACCCCAAATCTAAAGTAGGTGTAAAAACGATAAATTAGTTTGCTGTTTTGGTCCTAAAGTTTCCAGCAAATTCCATAAAGCAGAGATACTTCAATACTTCTAAAAGACGACAAATCTCTGGCTCACAGTGTTGCACATCATCTAAAAAGGATATGTAAAATAAACTGCTTGGGTTTGAATTTTCAATTGTTAAACGACTGCAAATAGTGAAGTTTTTGCTACTGAAATGACAATAATTCAACATAAAAATGGACTTTAGACCAATCAGCTGCTAGTTTGAGTGAAAACTTGATGCTTCCATCTCATCTCGAATGAGCTTAACGTCTCGATGCTTCATAAAAAGATTCAAATTCATAAAAACAAAAACTCAATTTATTTATTTTAAGAATAAGTACAAAAAAAAAGGAAAAATCCCATGGAAAAGTTTGTAAATTGGCTTCAGAGTAAAAACTTCAGTGATTTCGACAATCAAATTTAAAAAAACCAAAAACATTTACAACATAATTGAAGCAAAGTGGCTAAAAACTTAAAGATTACATCAGATTTTCATGCTTTGATTCTTTAAAATATCATTTACAGTGTTTTGAAATCAAGCCGTCTTGTGTTTGTTTTCCTGTCTGGGCTCAAAGGAACAGCAATCAACTCTGACGTTCGCCGTTTTCACAGATTTCTGCGAAAAAACAAGCCCATGTTCTGAACCGATACTTTGCCTGAAGGTGCTTTCCTTTCCTTTGCTCATCTTAAAAGTCTTTAATTAGATCATCTTTGTTCAGGAGAAATGTAGAAATGCCACCCACCAATCCCTATCACACCATCTAAATAGATATCACTTATATTATTTGCATTCAGTAAGAGAGAAAACATTCTGCCATTCTTTAAAAAAAAAAATAATAAAATCGGGATCATATGGTTATTTCTATGCATCTGCTGCTGCAGCTATCAGTCTGTCACCGGGTTAGGATATGACTGAATAAATAGGACTTGTTACTGCCGGGTGGCTTCACTCGGCGTAGTGCATGATGCTCTCCACGTAGTTGCCGGGGAAAAGGCCGGTGACGCCGTTGCAGACGCCCTCGAACCAGCCGTCGTCGTTCTTCTTCACCACGTAGATGATGGCGCCCTCCATGAACGTCAGCTCGTCCTCCTTGTCCTGGGTGTAGTCGTAGATGGCCACCACTGCAGGAGCAGGACGAGAGGCTGTGAACACGTTGCCATGACGACCGTAGGCTTCAGCTATGCAGAACATAACGCGCTGAAGCTTAAATTTGCACGTAATGTATAAAAGAAAAAGGAACATTGTGCTTTGCTACTAATTGTCAACATGAAGACGACTAGATGAGGTCAGGGAAGAGTTTTAATTAAAAAATAAAACACAGGGAAGTCGGTCAGTTATGCTAGCTTGACTATGACAACCTCAGCATGTAGATGTGCTGCAGAATTCAGTGTTTCAGTTTGATTGAAAATAATAAATAAAAAACGTCACAACAAACCGACTAAACAGATCATCAGTAGAGCAAATGTTTAAACTAGCTAATCAACCCCCAGAGTGTAGCTTAGCTAATAGCAGCAGTAGCTAACGTACCACATCAATCACTTAGTAATTGTCGCAAAATGACAAAACTACAAAGGACTGAATTCTGTTCTTTGTGTGGGAAATGTTTGCGTGTTTTTTGAATCCCGTTACATTAGTGGTGGTGTCAGTTGCTATGGCAATGGGCACGTATGTAAACAGAGAGCGAGAAAGAAAAAGGCTAATATTTCTGTAGCTGTCAGGGGTTAAATATGCTCTCTGTGAAAATTACTGATGGATGGATGGAGTAACAGAGATGAATGAATGAATGGAAGCTGGACTGATGGGCTTTCTTTTAATGAAAGAATTAAAAGAAGAATGAATGGCTGCAAGGACAAAACAGTTGGATGAACAAATGCTTGGATGGACCAGCATGAATGATGCATGAATGGATGAAATTCGTCCATTTCTAGACCTGGAAAACCCTTAAATGAAACTACAAACTTAAATCCCAATCATATAAATCTCTGTCACTAAGCTGCAGAGGAATCCTGAAGCCAACCTTTCTCTATGTAGTTCTTGGGGGCCCACTGCGGGTCTCCGTCGGCGTACGGGTCGTCAAACTTCAGGACGGTGGCTTCTTCGTCCTCGTAATCCACTGGAGGAGGCGGTGGCGGTGGGGAGTCGTCAAACATGGGGAGGTCATCCGGCGGCGGGGGGGGTGGAGGAGTTGGGGTGTCTGCTACTGTTGGACAGTCAGAAGTTAGCAATGAAAACTTGATTTAGTTATAAAACAGGATGAGGAGGGCAGCAGAGGGATCATGCAGAATCATTCAGGAATGCACCAACATGCAGAGGAAGAGGTGTTCATATCCGGTGAGCAGACTCCAAGACATTAATATAAGTCACTTAATATTCTTTAAGTCTCCTGGAAATGTTCTCAGACATGCACATATGTTGTTTTATTTACTTCTGAAACATTCAAAAGAATCCAGGTTATGTTTCAACTAAATTATGTTGATTTTACCATTTTTTGTGACTTTTAATTGACTCAAGATTAATGGTTTACTAAATTAAAATGACTTCCAATATTTTAAACCTTCTTTTAGTGTAGTTTTAGCCGTTGGTATAGAATCAAAGAGTCTAAAGAGTGCAAAACGCACTTTATTCAGTTCCGTTTTGAAATATAAACACTCGAGCTCATTAACTTCCACCTTAATAGCGCTTCTGAACCAAAAATTACTACAAAGTTGAGGATGGGAAATTTCAAACATGGTGTCAATGACGGCTGATTTTTAAAGCTGTCGTGAGTTAAAACGAACAAAGTTTTAACATTCATTTAAGAGAAAAAATAAATCTACGTTTGAAACTGGCAGAGGTTCAGTTCATCCTTAGCTGCCATACATCTTTATTATTCAAAACTACAGAAATGCTAGAAAAGCGATGCATGCATCTAACAACTATGGGTTTATAAAAAGAGGACAGAACTTTCCAAATCTGCTGCAAAGACACAATAATGAGGCACCAGAGTCATAAAATGCACTTTGCATGCGAAAAAAAGCTGAAATAAGTAGGAAGTAACCGAGAGTAGCCTCTTCACTTACTGCTCTCCTGCATCCTGGCCACAAAGCCAGTGAGAGGTATCTGTGGAGTCAGCTGGGGCATGGGGGGAGGAGGAGGAGCGACAGACACTGAAAGCCAGCAGAGAGAGGACAGGAAGGCGAAGAGAGGCGAAAAACAGAGACAGGAGCCCGTCAGTCATCGAGTTCAACCCACTACTCAGAAAACACACCAGAAAAGCAGTGCTAAAAGAGCTCACATTTTCTCTTCTGATTTATTTATTTGTTTTGTTTTAATCTCTGGATCACATTCAGCAACAGTTGAAAAGTTCAGACTGTGATGAGATTTCAGGGATCACTGGGGTCGGTGGATAAACTACGGATTATGTTTGAATTCGGTCAGATTGTTTAAAAACAAAAGGTGACTGTTACTGTTCACCACAAGGGGGCGCCGCTTCTCCACGTTTACCCTAAAGCAAAAGTCTGGCTGGACGATATATGTTGGCATAAAGGGCGACAGCAAGAAAACATATTTAAATACCGGAAGAAAAAAATAGGGACATTAGTGTTGGATTTAATAATTTAGTAAAAACTAAATGCAAACTATAATTTTAATTCTGTTTCACTTCATAATAATGACTAGAATCCATGATCCCAAAAGTGAATCTATCAATTTATACCATATCTGATATTACATTATAAGTGACTTTACACAATGCAAATAAACAAATAATTCCTTTTGTAGATAACATTTTATATCACTTATATCAACTCAGTCCGGGCCTTTCGGTTCAACCTAATGTCAACATTGAAATTAATAATTATGGAGCACAAGGTGCTTTATAGATTTGAAATACAGAATTCGAACCACATAAAGCTACAATAGTTATTTTCCCATCTTAAATGCAAAATGTACATATTTTTGTAAAGTTGTGGCTAATTACTGCTCTGATTTGCCTTTTAAATCTACATATTTCAGTTAATGATTAAATGATTATTAAATTAGTTGATTTCATTAATCAATTAATCATGATTAATCCCAATTAATCGTTTCAGCCCTATTTATTATGAAAACATTGATTGGAGGTAAAGTTTAAAGGATTTCTAATATGTTTAAATGAAAAACCAAGCAAGAAAACATGAGAAGAGTAGTGCTCTTTCTTTGAATTTGTGGATATTAGAAGTTACTTTTCTTTAGTTGGTGACTGTGTGTGATTCGAAAGATCGTGACCTTTCATGCTTCTGTGTCAGCTCAGGGTTTAGGGTTAAAGATGGAGACAGAAGGGCCTTACTTGAGTTTTGGCCGTAGCCAGGAGTGCCTCCGTTAATATGAGGCTGCTGCTGCTGCTGCAGTTGCTGCTGCTGTAGCTGTAGCTGCTGCTGCTGCAGGGAGAACTGCGACGTGACCGAAGGTGCCCGGCGGTAGGTGCCCGTGGCCGAAACCATAGAGACAGAGGAGTTGGAGGGGTTGTGCCGCGAAATCTGCCGCGAGATGGTTCCAAACTGGGACACTGGAGCGGGGCCCAGTCCGGGCCCGGAGGCCACCACTAGACACACCCAGAAAATGGGAGAAAGGGCAGGAAGGAACCAAGGAGGAGGAAGAGGAAATTAGAAAGAGGAAGGAAAAAAACAGAAAAATAATCAACACCAAGAAGGTTATGGAGAGCTTTTAATAACCGATTAGAGCCCGTTTGATTAAAACGACACCTTGACAGAACAAGAAGATGAGGGGAGCAATTAGGGCTGGACAATATGGCTGAAAAACATATCACAATATAAGCATTTCATATCAGTCAATAGTTATTGATTAGGTTCTTCTTATAAATATCTGAAATGCAGTCCAATTCTTGACCGTTTTATCCAGTTTTCACTCCGCACCATTCGTTTAATGCTGAGCAGTTATGAGGCCGGAACCTTGAACTGCTGCTGTGCAGGCTACTCAACAAGTGGTTGCTAGGTAACCAAAGAAAGAGTGAGTTGCTAGGTAACCAAAGAGTGAGAGAGCTAGTGTTCTGTTTGCTCATCTGTGCTGAAGAAATACTTCCGGATTATTCTTAGAATGTTGTGTTAGAAGAAATTGTGTAGCTAGCGTCAATGTGCCCTCTGGTGGACTCACAGAAAAATAAAACTTTATTTTTATAATCTTCTATGAGATTATCGGACTGTACCAAACATTAATTTAATATTCTAGACAGGGGCACATACATTTACTTTTTATTTCTTGTGAATCTTTTTAAAGCTTATACTATTCTTACAATTAAAATGACATACAAAAAGAAAAAAGAAATAAAAATATACCCTCCTTGAAAGCATTTGTTAGCATATGGGTAAATTAGCATAACGTGCAGGGAGAGGTTGAGCAGCTATAGCATTCCCTCTGCCTCCATCTCCCAGAATGCTGTGCGGTTCAAGTTTAGTGAATATTCTACATATTGAATATCAGATGCATCATCTGTTTATACTGATCGTGTTTTATTAATTTATTGTCCAGCCCTATGAACAATATAAATGAACAATATTACATATGTAAACGTAAAGAAACTGACCATTAAATGTGTCTCAGAAGCAGAGATAAAGTGAGAAATAAGCAGAGGAGCAGCACAAAAGATCAAACCAGTCTTAAAAATAACTTTGCATTCCAGTCGGGGTGTGTTTGGTAGAGCAAAAAGCATCTCAAACATTTCCTGTTTCATACTTCTACACAATATTCCATCTCTCAGGAGAACAAAACTCTCAAACTGGAAATGGGCAGGACCAGAGGAAGTTAATCTTCGGAGGAACACAAACAAACGTCTCCGCGCTGTCAGCAGCGGAGGTAATTACAGCTGGAAGAGAGCGACAATATTCAGAGGAGAAAACCTGCAAGTGATCATCTCGCCGCAGAATTCAGATTTTGTTTGGTTTATGTATCAGACAAAGAGCTGCAACAAAATCCCACATTCAAACCCAACCGCACTCAGATCTGGAGTCAATATTTCTGAAAGACCAACATCACTGTGAGCTAGCTAGCTCTAGTTAGGGTTAAGAGGTCAACTGGTTCCCTTCATGCTGGCATGACGCTGCCACCACCATGCCTCGTTGTGGAGATGTTTGCTGAACTTTATTTTCACACCACATAGCATTGATTTGTGACATAAAACCCCAACATTGAACCCCGTTGAATTCATATTTTACAAAGCACTGTGAATTTAAAATCACCGTCACCACAGGAGAGACGCTTCATGTGAAAAGTGAATGTGATTCTTAAAGAAGACAAGAATAAATGGTGAGCTAAAATCACAAGACTTCTCAGTACCAAACTAAACTCAACCTTTCGTTGTTTAGTCAGTGTTTCCTTTTAAAAGAAACTGAATTTATCAGTACGACTATTTTTGTGAGACTATTCTCATACAAGTATGACTATTAATATTAGTAGCAGTTCTCGTATCACTGCAGCTTTATTCTCGTAATATTTCGACTTTATTTTTGTATTACTTCATTCTTGTAATTTTTTTTATTTATGCCATGTGGGGATGTTTGCTGCACTTTACCTTCTTTCTTGAACTTCACCATTAAACGTCACCACATTGCATTGTTTTGTGCATTTGTCTATTTGACCTATAAAGTATATTCATTTGTCACTCCTTTAGTCATCAAATAAAATTTAATTTTTGCAACTTTTGGAAAGCACGATAGAAACCATAAAGGGATTAAAATCACCATCACCACAGGAGAGATGCTTCATATGAAAAGTGAATCCGATTCTTAAAGGAGACAAGTATGAACCTTCTCTGCACCAAATTAAAGTTTTTATTTAATTAAAGACGATCTTCAGTAAAAACAGCCAGAAGACACCCAGAAGACAGGCGCAGCCTTGATCCACCACCAACGACGGAGGAAGTTCTGGAGCCGATTTAGTCTCACCTATGGCTCCATAAGGAGGAGGAGGAGGTGAAGGAGGAGGCGGGGCCATCCCACCCATGGGAGGAGGAGGTGGAGGAACGCCAGGGGGAGGAGGAGGAGGAGGAGGAGGAGGGGGGGGCTCCCGGAGGAGCCGGCACGAACGGGACTGAAAGAGGGATTAGCGTTACTGGAAGTGGGAACGGAGAGAGAGAGAGAGAGAGGAACCTCTGCATCTCCCGTTACATAACATCAGATCCACTGGGAAGCCTTCCGAGGCTGACGGATCGTTTCCACGGCAACCGGCTCGTGGTGTAGAGCGCGGCGTGAATCCTGAAGCTGCAGCACAAGCCTAAAAAAAATACTGCCTCATCTGCAGAAGATCAGCCTTCGTCAAGGTCATGGTGTAGATATAGACTGCAGGTTGATCTCCATAATAAATCGATTTCTATAAAATCACTGAAAACTCACTAATTAAGATAAAAACATATAGTGATGTTCTGTTAATTTTGATAATACCTTATAGATAACAAAAAAGATGATCAGAATATCTGAAATTGCATCAAACCATTGAAAGAACAAAATCCAGGGAAAACAAAATTTAAATATTCATATTAAAATAATCCAATCTATTAATGGAAAACTTTGTGGACTACAGAGTCAGAACTGTTTTCACTGCAAAAACAAAATGTTACCAAGTATATTCTTAATGCCTTTTTAAAGTTCAAATAAAACAAAATTAGTTTAAAAGTAACTTTTCTGAAAGATATAAGAGCTTGTTGCAAGACAATATTTCCTTAATATTTATAGGAAGTGCTAGTTTTACTGGCAGATCATTTAATTTATAACGCTAGAAAAAGTTATTGTTATAAGTAAAATAACATGGCAGTGGAACTAGTATTTTTTTAAGTCAGTATCGACTGAAAACAAGCTCCAACATCTTGACGACAAGTTACTCCTGAGTTACTTTTCTTTGAGGTCAAGTGTACTAAGATTAGTTTTGTGTTTTTGCAGTGTTCTCCGGTTCACTAGCAACGTAACCGGCATATTTTTGTTCGTTACATTTAGTTCTCAAACGGGATTAGCTCGCGGACATCTCTGTTCGTCCAGCTTTCTCTACCACAGTTTTTCCCTCCACTAAACTTTCCTGAAGGAACAGCTTCTTTAGAAATATGCCGGTTTTATTTCCTGCCCACAGCACCAAAAAGTAAACATCCGATCTGATCGTCATGGTAATACCAAGCCGGAGTAAGGCAGTACTGTCAAAAAGGAAGTTGAGCGGCACCAGAACCAACATCTGAGCTGAACAGGGAATAATGTGGACCTTTAGCTAAATAGGCCTCTCACAGCTTGGCCTATTTACCTAGTGGGACAGGGAAGCAGCTGCGCCGAGAACACAATGGTCTTAATAATCCCCAACAAGCTTTGTGCTGAATAAAGTCCTAAATAACATTTTTATAGGCTAAAAATCAACATTATGCATTTAAAAACCACCAGCTTGCAGAAAAACACTGAAAGCTGTTGAATCAAGGGTTTGTTTATTTTCAGGTTACTCTGTAGTGGAGAGAGAGACGGTGACCTGAGGGGTCAGGTGTTGCTCACCTGGTCCAGAGTTGGGAATGGCGGGCGTTGGCACGGCGATGGGAATGCTGCTGCCGCTGTTCTCCCTGCTGCTGCTTCCCCCGCTGCTTCCACTGAAAAAAATTTAAATCTAATTTAATTCCACTTTTCATTCAGAAAGTTATGTTCAAGTAGAGAATAACAAAAATGTTGAATAATGTTGCAATAAGCAATTAATCACTTAATCATGTCATAAATTAAAATGAGTGATCATTTCAATACAATTTTCTTTAATTGTATTTTTCGTTTTTGGTTGTTGTGTTTTACTTCAAATATTTAAAATGTCTTCCGGTTCCACATTTAAATTTTCTTTACAAAATTAAAGTTTATTGGTCTTTGAAAAGGGAGAACTTCTATGGTGTTATGAATACATTACTTAAAAACAATATAATTTATCGCAATAATCACTGGGACAATTTATCGTCAGGCTACGGTTACTAATTCTTGAATTAATTTTAAGTAATAAATGCCCTAAAAACATTCATAAACAGGATATTTCTTGGCTTTAGAACAGAAGTTTGGCATCTTTATTGTTTTAGGACAGGATTGCAGCAGGGTTAGATGTACAGTAAGCGCTGGCCTTGATAAAATATAGGACATCTGATTGGAGAATGTGTGTCAGCTCTGTTACACGCTGCCTTTCACCTCAGGGCTTTTAGATCAGCAGTCTGGCAAGCTAAATCCCCTCCTGCTATCTCGCTCTCTCTTTCAGCCTGGCCTTGATCCCAGATTTTTTTTTTTTAAACTTCAACCCAACATCCAAACATTTCCATTTCATCCCTGCACTTCGGTTGACCCTTGCTGTCTCTGCCGGTGACTGCAGCTCGACTCTTTGCAGAGATTCCTTACGAGTCTCCCTGGACTCTTACGATTCTTTCCGTCGCACTGAACCGTCCGCTGCTCCATCTCTTTATCCCCTTCTCCCCCCATCAACGCTCCCCTCCCTCCTGTCTGTCTCGCATCAATCAACCTCCCACCCCCAACTCTAAACGCGCAAACAAAAGGGTCACCGCCTTTAAAAATTAGGCTAGCGGCAGTGAGAGCAAAGCGTCAAGTCAGCAGATTCTCAAAGCCTGGAAAGTTTACCTTCATTAAATCACTAAAAACTCAAAATTACATGTTTTTTCATTCTCAAATTCCCAGAATTCACAGCTATTTTAAAATTCTATTTAGCTTATTTATATCGCGCCAATTATTACATGTGAGCTCCAGGCATTTCAGAAAAGTAAATAACTTTTTCAATTAACCCCTTTAAATCTCACATCCACTGGAATGGATGTGATATATTTCTGGGTTTAAAGCTGCAGTACGTAACTTTCATAAAAACATATATTTTATATAAATTTGTTAAAACTGTCATCATGTTGTGACAACAATGTTTGTGAAAACATTGATCTCCTCCAAATCCACCCTGAGTCACTACTGCGGATTGAGGAAATACCTTACTGACCAAAAAAACAACCAATCAGAGCCAGGAGGCGGGTCTTAGCGCTGTTAATCAAACCCATGTACTCGCTGATAAATGTGCTAAAGGCAGACAAAGAACTTGCTGTTAAAGGAAAACCATTTATCTACCATCACCGGTAGCTAAGCTAACTAGTCTGAGCACTCATGACAGCAAGAGGGACAGGAAGTTATTGTGATTGGCAGCACTAAGTCCCGCCTCCTGGCTCTGATTGGTTGTTTCTATTTAGCACTGGGAGAAGGCAGAGGACCTTGATTTTTTAACAGAGTATCTGTCTCAGAACAAACTGTTACAACATGGTGACATGTTCAACAAACTTAAAAAAACATGGATAAACGTGTGGATGGATGGACAAATGGATGGATGGACGGTTGGTTGGATGGATGGATCCTTCATCAGAATCAGTGTTGCTGTATCCATGGTGGTCATTTAGTTCCTCATCATGAACATTTTGTTTCTACGCTCCAGAAAGCAGAAACCTACAGATGAGGGGAGCCGTCTAAACCAAACCACTGGTAGCCATTTTTCTCCCACAACAACAGCAGCAGCCCTGTTCTCCAACAGCAATAGTATCAGACACCATAATGGCTTCTGCGCTACACATTAAGGTCCAATAGGAGCTTAAATTCGGCTGAGTCTGACTGAGACTGATGAGCTGAATAAGCCCAACTGATCCCAGGCCAGCATAATCGAATCATGCTAGCATGGTGGTCATATTAGCAGCGGCTAGACTGCATTAGGCTTTTAAACAAAAGCTACAGCAGCTTCAGGCCACACTTTAGCAACAATAACGCTGAGTAGACAAGTTCTGCACATTTGTTTTGTTCTTCGTCCAAAAATATGAAGTCAGGAGAAGAAAGAGAAGGAAGTCATGGGATATTTTTTACCATCTCAGTCAGCATAAACAGCTTTTTAGCTAATGAGACCGATTCGTTCACTCGTAAGTCAAATTTAATGAAAGCGCAGCCGCAGCGTTCACTGCTCTGCACGCAGCATTAGTTTTTCCCCTCATATCAAATCGCCCTTCATATCTGAGGCTTTCACAGATATTAATATCACAGATTCTGACCGCGGTAAGAGCCACTTCAAGCCTCGTCAGACAAATACAGGATTTAGTGCGGCAGAAAAAAGAGAGAGGTGTGAACACGCACTAAGCTGCTGAGGCACATGAAGAGATTAAAACTTTCAGACATGGAGACGTTTTTCACACAGCAGTGAAATCCTGGCAGCATTTTTTCTGAACAGTTTAAATGTTCGGATCACACTTCAGATTTGTTCTTTTATACGTTTTGGAATATTTTAGAGTTTTATTTATTAAGTTTAACATTTAAATAGTTAAAATTGGCAAGTAAAATACTAAAAATCATGAGTTTTGTGCAAAGAATTAGTTTTTTGCATGGGTTTTACAAGTTGTGGTCAAAATTTGCAAATTTGACCGCAGTATGCAAACTTTTAGATTCCGAATAATAATTTTTCAGATTTTTTAAAAACTGTTCATGTTTTTCTTTTGTTTTAAAACTTTTTCAATTTCACAATTATTTTAAAAATTATTTTTGTTTTTTTGAAATTTTTTTAAATTTTTTTTTTTATTTTCAGTTTTAAATGTTTTCTTCAGTTAAATTTTTTTCCAACTTCAAATTTAACACATTTTTTTGAGAAACTTCAAATTTATTTCCCAGTTTCAGAATGATTATTTTTAGAAATTTTTTTGTTTTCAAACTATTTTCAGCTTCAAAATTATTATTTTGTTCAACAGTTTAATATTTTTCAGCTTCAATGAAAACCAAAAACTGTATGGCAGCTTAAATTTATTTATTTTGAAACTTTTACAAAATGTTTTAGCAAAATACTTTTTAAAATTATTTTTCAGTTTCCAAAATGATTTCAGTTTCAATTTTATTAAAAAAAAACAACAACAAAAAAACGATTCATGTTTTTTATTTTTCAGTTTTTTCTATTACAAATATTTGTTTTCCAGCATCAATTTTTTATTTTTTATTTTTGCAAACTTGACAGCACCAATTTAGCCCCACAGGCTGGCTCATAGGCTGTAGTCAGAACAATGACAGTAATAGGAACAACTCAGTGTGACATATTATGACTGTCATCAGTCCCAGGTACCTGTGCGTGCGTTGCCTCTGGTTGAGCGACGCCGTGCGTCCGGGGCTGTTCTGCTGGCCGTGCTGGCTGCCCAGTCGGGCTGGACTGGTCATGTAGTCGTTAGGGACCGTGGGCGGCTTCACTGGCTCCAGCGTTTTGTACGGCGTGTTGCGTCTGCAGCACCCAGAAAAGTTTTATATTTAAAAATTAAAAAACACCAAATAAATATTGAACATAACATATAAACTTTTAATTTAGGTATTTTATTTCTATTGATATTGCTAAAAATACAAATGACAACTTCAATAATTTAGAAAAATAGGAATTGTGGTCTCATATATATACACATTTCCACAAATATTTAGATAAATATTTGTTTAAAAGTTAAGTATTTTTTGATTAACTATTGAATATAATGTTTAATATGTCTTGGCTATATAAATTCAGTTTGCTGATGCTTACAAACAAATGCTGTTGGACTTTTTTCCAAATATTAGTGAAGAGTTTATGTATAATTATGACTCACAATACAATCAAACATATGAAGCCAATTATTTTTATTTAAAAAAACAAGATTGGCATAAATTAGTAGCCAAAAAAATGTAGATAATTTTTCAGATAGAGGGATAAGGTGCCAACAACAACAAAAAAACAAAAACAAAAATGCTACAGTCTCTCTTATTGTTCCTTGTTAACAGTTTTGCAATTAAAGACTCAGCCCAACTCTGAGGAAACTCGACGGGGCGTCTTACCCAAGCGTGCCTCGCCCCGACATCGGCGGACTGGGCGGCTTCTGTGTTGGCGGATTGGTCCTGGACAGCGTTCCCGTTCTGACTGCCTGATTGTTTCCATGTTGCTGTGGTGGAAGAAAAACAAAACAGTTGCTTCATTTTACAAAACTTCTTCTGACAAAATTGGATGATTATTACATCTGCGACTGGAATTAAATGTTTCAGGCTGCTCAGACGGCGTATTTCTGTTGGTATTGTTTGGCGAGTTACAGAATCCCTGAAACAGTACCTGAATTAAGCATGTAATCTGGATTTACATTGAAAACCGTAAGAAATTATCGCATTTTTTACATGTGTCTGAGCTGTCTGAGAAGCCTGGAAGATTTACCTCCACTACAAAACTTTTAAGGGCTTTTTCAGGATCTTGAAGTTTTTTGTTTGTTTGCTTTTTTTTCCCCACCATAGCAGTTGCAGTGCTAAGCTAATACTCATGCTTAGCAGCCGACAAGCTTTCATTAGCAAACCATTGGCTTCTATCTTAGTGCCAACTCTGTTTTAGCCAGTAGTTTTGTCAACGGCTGGATCAGAAAGTTAGAAATTAAATCAGAAGTCCAGAGGAATATTGAATCATTAATTGAGCAAAATGACTCAATAAGGGACAAATCTGAGCATTTTTCTGTGTACTAACCATGCATATTCCAGCAGTGAATATGCATGGTTCCAACCCAAAAGCACTAGTCAAATATCGGTTCTTCTAATGCTAATTCACTAGAGCAATACGTTATTTAGCAGAAGTTACTGCTAAACTGCTATAGCAACAAGGTACTCAGCAGAAGCTAATGCTAAAAATGGTGTAGCAACACTAGATTCACCAGAGGCTAATGTTAAAATGCTGTAGTAACCCCATAGCAACATGGTATTAGCAGAAGCTAATACTACAACAGTATAACAATACTAAGGCACTACATTCAGCAGAAGCTAGTTCTAAAATATTGTACTATAGCTAGGCCTGTCGCGATAAACGATAAGTCAATTAATAGAACGATAAATTAAAACTATCGATCTCATTTTAATTATCGGCTATATCGTTTCTTCCTGCCTTTTTCTCTTACTGTTGATGACGCTGAATGAAAAAAGGCTCAACTCCGGTGCTCTCCATTAACTCTCCCTTCCTTACTTCCTTAGTGTAATGCCCAGCGCGCGCTGCACGATCGCGGATTGTCGGCCCATTATCAAAACCTGAGACACATTAGCCGACAGAAATCCTCGGTATAACGGTTCGATCGAAACCGTGTTGTGTCCAATAATGGACACAAAATAATAAGTCCAGTTGACTAATTTTGAAACCAGGCATTAATCAATTCCTTACTACAATCTATCTGCAATGCATGTAGCTAGTGTCAGTCTGACTGAATGAAAATCATTATAACTATTTATGTCACTTTAACGAAGAACAGCTGAAAAGTTACCGGGTTTTCTGGTAGAAATTTCGCTCCAACTCCTCCCCTAGTTATTTATATTTTCTTTGCACGAACTGTTGAATAAACATTCATGTTGTTTCCGATGTCTGCTGGACTTCGGGTTGCACCGTGTCAGCTGTTCGGGATTCCCTCCGTGTTTCCCCTCAGAAAGCACGAGGAGAATCCGCGCTTTCTGATTGGCTACCGGTCACATTCAACAGGCTGCGTCACTCTCCCAGTCTGGGCAAATCCTTGATTTAGATCGGAGCGGCACAACGATCTACCGTAACACACAACACTAGTGACGATCTCAGAACGAAGAACGTTCTAAGATTGTCGTTCGGGGTAAAAAATCCTGTAGTTTGAACTATTGCATCAGGCAGTCGGATGTCTCTCTATTTAAATCTAATGATTACTGAAGGGCAATATACTATACAGACTTCATAATCTGCACTCTTTTGGTTGAATGCAGTATTTATTTCCACTTTGGCTTTATGTTGTTTGTTTTTATTCAAGTACATTTATTGTTAATGGAGACTAAGAATCTATTTTATTTTTGGTTTTGGTTGTTTTATTTATTTTGTGTATCAGTCCCAGTGTTAAGTGTTCTTTTGAAAGTAAAGTGTATCTATCTTTGGCAGGAAATCGCATGTATTATTACGTAATTTCCATTAAATCAATGTAAAAAGGTCTTCAAACAATATTATCGTTTATCGCAATAATTTTTTGAGACAATTTATCGCCCAGCAAAATCTGTTATCGTGACAGGCCTAACTATAGCAACAGAGTTTATCAGAAGCTAAAACCAAACTCTATAGCAACACGGTCTTTAGCAAAAACTAATCGCAAAATTAAACCATGTGAATGGCCACCATGTTTCAATGATACAATGTGTTACAACAGTTTATTCACAACGAAAGAGGTATGTGGCTAATTAGCATCAATTGTCCATAAAGGCTTAAGTGATCAAGTAAGGTTCCTCAAGCCAAAGCTTTGCCAGCCATGTACAGGAAACGGGTCATGATTTTTAAAACATGGAGGTTTACAGAGACCAACAACCAATTAACACATAGCAAACTGGACCAATTTGGACCAAATCTACTGTTAGCTTTGAATTTATAGTGCTTATATTTTATAAGTGTAAGCCTGAAACAGCTATGGTGGGAAAGTCCTAAATTACAGCTAATTTACAACATGGTTGGTAAAGAGACAAGGTGGGTACTATGGGATGTTTTTGGTTTTCCGCAGGAAGGACTACAGGTTGGTTAACATGGGAAACAACATTATTTCACACTTATAGGGATCTGATAGGAAAGGGAACAAATAGAGGACTAAACAAAACGGGTCACATAACAGACTACACTTACCTTGGCTTTTAGCCACTTAGCATGGAAGGAAAAAATATAAGCAAAAACAGAGAGACAGAAAGAGGGCATGTCAACATATTCATGTAATTCCTTGTTATTTACACTGAGTCAACATTTTGCAACACTAGGGAGGGTCAGCAGTTACATGCTATGCAACCAGAGGAAAAAAAACAGTGGCTCCAATAACCCAGAACCATTCCAAGTTCTTAAAGTCAAACTCCAAATAAATCAAGATCAAATCTAATCAAGAAGTTTTACAAGCAGAACCAGAAGGTTTTCAGCTAACCTGACTTTACCTGTGAGCAGACGATCAGATATGAAAATGATTAAATGCTGTAAATGCTGTAAACAAAAATCTAATTGGTTCTAATAAGTGCAAGATTTTGGTGAGGAAGTTTTGCAGAGTGGAAAGATTCAAAGTTAGCCACTTTTAACACCAATACATAGTTTTCATGTGACGTCAGCCTTACAGGAACTTTGCAGCTGACAGATTGTTCATGTTAAATATTAAGTTCATCGGCAATCAGACTTCTGTGTGAACAGTTTCCACATAAGCACAAGAATTCAGACATTACACAACAGCTCAGTTTTTGGACGTAATAGTTGATGCCACTAAAATTGTCGATGGATCAATTTGTCACAATATCACAACATAAAATAAAATAAAACTAATGGCCTAAAAATATCTACATCCAAAACCAAAAAATGAAGCATGAGAATCAGTGTTTCTATATTCTCCATTTCCAAGTTTAGACCAAAAATAATGTTTAATTGTCACAGTTTTGGCAGCTTTAGTTTACATCCTGGTATCGAGGCGAGCCAACGCTGCAGTTAAGCTACAGAGTCAAGTTGCTCATCTATAATGCAGCTTCCCTGGTGGCCTCTGCAGAAAGCTGTGCGATAAAGAGACCCAACTCAGAGTAAAACTGTGGCATCATCAGCCTCTTTTCAGAAATATAAAGCCATTTAACTCAGCTGATTTAACTCAGATTTCACATTCAGATTAATCTATCCCATCAACTCGCAAACAGATTCAATTTACTATCTAGGTCATGGTGGAAATGCCGAAACCGTGGCGCCTCATCTGAATGGGAAACGCTGCATCTGTTCTGCTGAATCAGTGTGGAAACGTTTCGGTGATCATTATCAGGTTTGTGAGAACTTGGGCATGTTGAGTTTGGATAGAAGCTCAAATCAAGCAGAGCTACGGGAGAGTTGGTGTGTCTCTAAATAATGCAGTTTGGACTTTATTATTGTTAAAGGAAACCAAACGCTTAAATGCTGCTGAAAGAAAGAGAAACAATCCAGCTCATTTCTACGGTATCTGCCAACAGGGCATCTAGATAAAGGATCTGAGACCCAAGACTTCCTGCTGTGAGGGTCACTTTCAGAGAAGAAACAAGAAAAAATCCAACTGTTTACACATTCAGCCGTATGTTTTAGGGCTGCAACGAACAATTAATTTCATAATCAATTATTCTGACAATCGGATAAAAGAAACAGGAGCATTCTGCAGATGTTCTACTTTAACCACTAAGCTTTTTATACGAAATACTACATTAAAGAATGCAAATAAAATAATTTAATTCCTTTTTTTGAATAAGGTACTTTAAATTTGAAGTGGGGTGCATAATACGGTCGTAAATATGCAATAACGCCCTTATGAACATGAAGGAGTCTTCATAAATTTTTACCACTATTATCATGACGTGCCATTTGGTAAATAATGACACTTTTAATGCAAAATTGCACTAAAAGTTACATTATAAGTGTCATAATTAACCAAATAACACTTCATGACACTAAAAAATATTTTATGTTTCAGTTTTCCTTTTGTGAACACTTGATAATTTGCAGCAAAGGATGAATCTACATTAAAAAAAAAAACTTCTAACAACAATAATATGTTTATTTATAGCAAAAGGTCCTAAATATGAGATTTGTTTTTTGCAACATTTGAACCAGGTGAAGGTAAAACTGCTACTTTTTTACACCTATAACTCCACTTAATTATTCGATTTACTAAATTCATCACGATTAATTCGATTAATCATTTCAGCCCTAGTTTGAGGTATCAGATCAGGAGTAGTGCTCGTCTGTAAGGTGCTCTGTTGGTGACATAATGACATTTATGCCTCCTGTCAGATTATGTTCAATCTCGTCAGCGAGACATTCAGGAATCCAGCTGGGATGACGTCAGAGTTTTAAAATTAGATGTCAGATGTCCCTGGATTTACACAACAGCCCGACTGAAGTGTTTCAGCTGCTGTAAATGAATGGATTAAAGTGAATATTGGGGATGGTTGGTTCGGCTCCCTTGAGTGTATTTACTCTAAAACAGGCGATTTAGTGAAAGAACGACAAAGTCAAAGATATAACTAAGTCAAAACTATATAAAAAATACATGTATTTTATATTTAAAACAAAAAAAAAGCACAATAATCAAATGCTTTAGGCAATACAATGTTCATTTTCTTATGCAAATACATTCATTTTTAAACATTTAATGCATTTTTAATATTTTACAACAAAGGCTTAAATGAAAAATCTGCAGAATGTGCACATTTTTATGCGATTAATCATCAGAATAATTGATTAATCCCGTTATATTTCTGAATGTGATTGAAGGATTTTGTGTTGAACAAATCAACTTTTAGGCCAAAATCCACCCTTGGGCGGATATTTTGATTTTACCCATAAACATTAATTAAAGCCCCCCCACCACATCATTGATTCTGATCAGTAAGTAAAGCATGTCGCCACTGAAAAGCCCACATAAACTAATACAGAGTATTGATATCAGGTATTGATTGGCTCTTTGGACGGTGACGTAAACAGATTAGAGGAAGTTTAGCCATGAAGACCACAGCAGCAACATGGATTGGTTTTTATGGTTCCCCACACAGACGGATAAAATCTAGCATTTCTGCAACCTGAGCACACGAGAAAATCCAGTTCATGCTACAAGAATCTTCCCATTATGAGAGCAAAACAAAAAGATCAGAAGTTTTCTGGATTAATTAACTTCAAAACTGGCTGATAATTAAATCCATTTGATGGCTGCTATCGATTGTCTGACTGGTGGGACAAAAGACACTCCAGAGACGGGACAGACGCGGGAAAACATCAGGAATTATGTCACTATGCTGGGACAAATTTCTGGCCCCGACAGTGAGAGAGGTTTACTGCATCTAAAAGCTTCTTGATGACCTTTTGGATAAAGCTGACTGATATCTAAATAATTCTACAACAAGATTATGAGGATCTAAGTGCTCTGAAAAATCTTGCAAATTCGACTCTATTGCCTCTTTCACAAAGCTCTGAGAACAGATCGGTTTACTGAAAGCTGCATGATGTAATCTCTTTACGGTTCATCTCCACCCCCGTTTGGTTCCCACCAACCCACATCCAAACCTTTTCCTCAGGGGCCAGGCGGTTTGGGGGGGCTTTGTGAAGATGAAAGAGGAAGTGCAAGAAAGAGAGAGGAGTGTGAATTAGGTAAAAATTGGAAATAGTGGTAGATTTTTTTCCTCCTTGTGTCTTCTCTTTTTTGTTTCACATTAAGATTTAATTTTTTATTAAATTGGACGTATTATGCAAAAATAACATTTTATATGTTTTTTGTATTTCCATTTGGATCTCAACTGCTTCTAAAAAATTTTTATTTGGAGCAGGAAAATGAGCCGTTTTGAACATTTCGTTACCTAGCAACCTAAGCTGAGTCTAGCCTGTTACCTAGCAACCCAAGCGAAATTCCAGCACAGTTTTGTTTTTTAAAACTTTTACACCGCTACATTTTACAGTCCATATCTGTACTTTCTTGTTCTCTACATTTCTGCAAAGCGCCACGTTACGTCCAAGTGTGTCTATCTTGTGTTGAATAAGAGGCATAATTCCTCACTTTCTCACATTAGGCCAGGTTGACTTCAGTCTTTGTCTGATACTGGAATTTTTTGAATGATCCGAGACATTTATGTTTTAAAAGAAAGCAAAAGCTGAAAAAAAAACAGAAAGGCAGTGGAAGAGCTGAACCAACAGATATCTTACATTGCAAAGAGTCCCAGATGTTTGTAGAGTTAAGGAAAACCTTGAAAGCGCTCACCTTCACCCCATGGCCAACATCGTCCAGGACATTGTAGTCTATCGGCTTCCTGATGTACCTGACGGGCCGCTCCAAGTTGGCCGGAGCGATGATCTTATGAGTCCTCGCTGTGTTTTTGTTGGTGGTGAGGATCCCGATCTCCCGCCTGGCGACCTTCTCCTTGTGTATGTCCACCGTCTGGAAACAGCAGAGGAAGTGGAGCGGTGATGTGATGAAGAGGGTTTATTTAAATGTTTTTTCCATCAGAATCTCATATTTGTGCTAAGCATCAATTCAGTGAGCGTCTGTTTTCCGAGCGGTCCAAGCAGTTGACTTGTATCCATTTAATGTAGCTTAGCATTATTTTGGGACTGTAAAAACTGCTTTTTGAAAAAGTACAAGGGTCATGTCCCCTCCCAAAATAATAACAGCAGAGCCCGACAACAATATTATTATTCTACCAGCCTTCAACTCTGTTCACCATGATATGTTTTGTAGCGACTGGAAAGCACAGTCAAATTTTCTGGTCCAGTACTGGATCAGTTGGAGTTTTACCAAAAGAAAAGGAACTTTTTTGTATCAATATGTTGTTCCCACAAGTCTGAAAGTAAACCGCACCATCTTAGTGGGCAAGCGCAGTGCAATGCATAGCTGACCATTGAATTCAAGACCAACAAAGAGAAAATATATTGGCACTCTTGACCAATGTGCAAGAGGAAGATACATGACTCGTACGAGACGGAGAAGGAAAATGTGTCAGACGATGTGGAAAAGCTGCCTCGAGAGCTAGTTCTAAGCTTGTGGCTTGTTTAGTGTTGTCATAGCAACTCCATAGCAACTGACTGCCAAGATGGCTGTTGGCTACAAAGTTCACGGAAGAACTACGCATAGGTAACTTTTCATCAGTCCAGACATGAGTCACATTAAGTTTATAACAAGTTGTGGAGCCAAAGTGTGAATTTCAAATAACTGATCAGAACTAATGTAGGGAAAATTTGCCCTTTAGTTTCAAAGACCAACCAGAAAAACAACTCCAGCTACAACAGAGGATTCCTTTCATACAAAGATCTGGATATCGACTGAACTCCAACTCTTTTCCTCCAGACTCTGCCCTGAAGTTTGACACGCAGACATGACTCATTAGGGATGCTCTGGTTGGCTAAAATTAGGCCTACAACAATGTGATTCATGTCGGATTTCAAGTCTTGCGCGAGAATAACCAGATTAAAGAATAACTATGTATGAAAGAAGATGCAAAGCAGAAATCTGCTTTGCAAAAACCAACCTGAACAATTAATATTTCATAACAGGCAGAGCAGGTCCTGTGTAATTGCTCCCACAGAGAGTTTTAATAAAATAAGAGAAATATTCCTCCTTTTCCATCCGTTCGGACCAAGAAAAACGACGGAGAATGAATGACAGTCATTTTCACCAAATTCAGATGGGAAACATTTTAATATTGATAAGAGACATTTTATCTGAAGGTAGGAAACAACTGAGCCAAAAATAAACAGGAACAAAAATACATAACACATATAAAACATTTACTGCTTCAGGGAAGATTGTATTTATCTAACTAAGTTAAATCCCCCTATTAAATCAATTTCTACATCCCGCAGGCTGCTTCTTTTCTATTAAATGTTACATTTACCCAAACAGTGTGAGAATTTCAATGACCATGGCTTCTAGATAATAAAATCTGACATTCAGGGTCTCAGAAATGTTTAATGTTAAATAAAATCAATAGAAAATGATATTTCAAAGAGGATCTATTGTGCAAAATTCACATTTCAAATGTTATTGTACCTCCGTTTGGGTCTCAACTGCTTCTAAAAAAGCAACCCAAACACTAAAAGAAATAAATAACCAAATAAAACAGAAGATTTTTGGCCTTTTTTTTTTAAACATTATAACGTCTTTATGCAGTCACAAACTATGAAACAAGCAATAAACTTTACATTTTGTCAAATGTCAATCAAAATCATCAAGCATATATACATAAAATATGTGGATAAATGTTCCAGTTATTATTAATCAAAAGCAACTCTAAACAGGTGGCTATTAGCCTTATTTCAAAGGAACTCAGTGTTTCGACACTTTTGCAGAAAGAAGGGAACGCTTTCTAAAAACACAACAAACAGAAAGGCTATATCTAAAGCTAGAAGACATCTGGTTTGATCAGCAGGACAAACATCAGTCCAGCTGGCAGAACGAGGGAAGTGAAAAGGCGGCTCACCTCCTTCCTGCATGCACAGACAACAGCTGCAGCTCCGAAAAGAACCACCGTTCTCTTAGATGGGAAAGAAGCAGAACCTTTAAAGCCAGATTACTCACATGTGATGTCAATGAATGACACACACATGTTCGAGAATGGTTGCCAGTTTTCCAGAACATTCTGGCTGTGGTGGGGTTTTTTTTCTTTTTTTACTCATCAGATGCAGACTTTCCAGTTTTAAAGTTCAAACTTCTGAATCTGATCCCTTGCCCAGCAGAAGTTTACCACACCTTTAAATGGTACAATTCATCTTTAGTCATGAGAAAAGATTAAGAAGATCTCCGGTCTTCATCAGTTTGGGTTATGAATGAGTCAGCGCCGAGGCTGATTGTTGTGTTGTTAGTGGCTACAAGAACCAGACTGTTTCCATCATGTTTAAGGAAATCTGGCTGCTTCAAATCTAACAAACTGGTGGCTATTTTTAAAATTGAAGCGTCAACATCAAAGGATCCAACAAGGTGACGTACTGCAATATGTCTGGAGAGGATTCAAAAGGTAATTTTGGAAAATTACAACTTTTCCAAACTTTTCATGATTAGGAATCCCGTTCACTGCAAAAACACGAAATCTTACTATGTATTTTGGTATTGATTCAAGTGCAAACATCTTGATACGTTTGAAATACGACAAAATTAACCTGCAAAAATGTTTTTTGCAAGACATAAGAGCTTGTTTTAAGTCCATAATTCCTAAGTATTGGCTTGAACTGGCAGATTATCTCACATATAATAAGTTTTGTGAATGCCACCCACATTTTTACTCCCTTCTGGGGAATCAAATAATTATTAGAAAGCAGCAAATTAAAACAAAACCAGTTATTTTATAGAGATATGAACCCATACTTAATAAAATGAATAAATTAATAAGAATTAAAAGAAATAATGGATAAGTGAAACAAAATATCCAGAATGAATACATTAACACATAAATAATATCCATAAGTAAAATAAATAAAAATAAAAAATAAATAAATAAATAACTTCCAGAATTAAAATAAATTTAAAATAAATTCCCAAAATTTACATACATTTTTAGAAATTAAATTCTAAGAATTAAAATAACTAGATAATCTTTTTTTGAGATAATTTCACACATGACTTCAGTTTTAGAGCACTGTAAGAATGTTCAAACATGTATAAGGAGGTTTGTTCAGCAACATTAAATGTTTTGAAGTGGAAAATTCATTTTAAGTGACTGAAATGCCTTCTTAATTCAAATTAAATTGAAAAAAACGTTACGTGAAACTCCTCGAGATTGAAGCCATTCTGACTCTGAATGATGATGTATGAATGGACAGAAACACAAACTATATTTAGGTTTCCTGCTTCCTGTCAGAAACTGTTACATGGGTGTTCACTCTTCTGAGAAACAAAACCCGAACTGAAATGCATCACATCGTTTTGTTCTGGACAGCTCAGATGGACGGGCTTAGCTATATCAGCAAAGATGCTTAAATGGCCTCAAGCCCGGAGAGATGGCCAATAATAATACTGAAAACAAAACCACTGGGAGGGGTCAGAGGTGAAAATATCTTCCTCAAAAAGCTTCTGGTAAATATAGCTAATGATAAAACTATTAATATTACTCCTACTCTCCCTCATTTAGTCATATTACAAACCACAAACTTCAATGCATTTTAAGTGCTGCACCAACACAAAACAGCGCAAAATTGTTTAGTGGAACAACAACAGAAAAAAAGCTTTTCAAAGCTCAAACTCAGCTGGAATAGATTGAGAGCGTCTCAAATGTCTTAGCGTTCACTTTGGACAAACCAAGTGAAAGTTTGGTTTGCACATTTTCATGCAAACCAAACTTTTGCAAAATTTGTTATATTTTCAGCAGTGAAAATACATATTTATACATAAATGTAAGAAAGACAAACCAAACTAATTGAAAAGCCAGTTCCCCTGCTTGCCTGTGGTGGCGCTGCACCAAGAACCACTGAAGAAGAAAACCAAGAAGACATGGAGCGCAACTTCCTTCTTCAAGAAACGTACGCAAAAATGGAGCGGTTGTAGGATTTCTCTTTTGTCTTTAGAAAAGGACGATGACCCATTTTTCCTAATAGCGTTAGACATGCGTGTTTGTTTTGGTTGAATTTACCCAGAATCTTGCTTTGGAGCTGTTTCTGGTCCACTTGGTGTTCCCATTGCATTCAAACCGCACCAGAGTTCACTTCAACCAAACCCAGTAAACTGCTGCTGGCCACACACCCTCAACTCAACGTTTACACTTACACATGAAAATCCCTGCAAACGGATGCGTAACTATACAGCCGTACATCTTTGAAAAGCAGAAGTGGAGCATCCTGCACAACCAACAAAAATCCCTGAAAAAAGACAAAATCTTACTAAGTATTTTGGGTCCAATTTCTAGAGCAAAATTCTTATAAAACTTGACATAAGACAAAACCTATTTCAAAGTCATTTTTCTGTAAAATATAGAGGCTTGTTTTAAGTAAATATTTCCTTATTATTGATGGAAATGTACTTGTTCCATTGGCAGGAGTTATTTACTTCAAACAAGTAAGTTTGTAAGATATTTGCACTAGAAACTAGACCAAAATTACTTGACAAAGTTTTGTGCTTTTGAAGTGCTTACTACAATAAAACCAGCTGACCAAATGTGCTGGAGCTCCGCTGGGGTTGCTAGGTAACAGCAGAATGTAACTTAACAATTGGGAGGTTTTGAAACTGCCCGTTTTCCAGACACCAAAAAAACTTAAACTTTTTGCCAAAAAAACAAGAGCTTGGACTTTTTTTTAAAAGCATTTCAGACCCAAATTGAAGTATAAAAATGTGTGAAATATTTAATAGGGATTGTATTGTAAGTTTTGTCACACTACGCTCTTCGACTACCTCGCAGGTTCCAGCAGATTTAAAATACTTTACGGAAACCTTGAGGACAAACCAGCCAATAAATCATCTCAGATTTGAACAATAAACTTTAAATCACACCTGTCCTCAGCTTCTCACGATCTCCAGACTTTAGACTTTCCTCTCTGTACTTGGCCTAGATGGCCGCTAAGAGAGTCTGGTTGACTGCAGCCAAGGCGTCATCTGAAGCTCTCATCTGTAACGTCACACAGTTTTTTGTGCTACACTGAGCATGCTAGAGGGGTGAAACTGCATAGAGATGATCTCTGCTCCAAACACGGCAGACAGACACGAACTGTGAGAGCGAGTAAACCTGCCAAGGTCAGGGTTTTGTTTGCTTACGCAGCACAAATGGAGACACCTTGGCTGACTTTTCCCAATCTCACTTTGGGCTTTGGCCAACGAAGCCTCCTGTCCTAAAAATCTGCGTACAAACTCTGATGTAACATTCTCAGGCCGAGAGCCAAACAAAAACAAAGATAAAAACTCAAATCTGAGCAGCAAAACATCCGAGTTTGAATAACCCAATCAGAGTTTCACCAAGAAACTGATTGGTGTTATTTAAGAAACTCACCACTTAGTGTTAGGTTTGCTAAGTAGTGAGGAATGTGCTGGTAATGATGATGATGAGGAGGAGGAAATAATGACTGAGTAGACTCAGACCAACTGGGTGATGGGTGGGTGATGAGTCAGTCGTTTGTAACCTTTAGTCATATTGGACAGATGGAGAGTGTGAGTGTGTGTGTGTGTGTGTTTCTGCACGCACACACGCATACACACGACATGACTGAGAAACTCTCACCTACTAAAGACATCAATCTCTCAGGTTCTGAGAGTCATTTGCTGGTTTCAGGTTTATGAAATGTTTTTCAGGTCAAGACTCCAGTGACGATCAGAGTTCTCTATTTCTACATATAAACATTGATGTCAGTGGATATTTAATGTAATTATTTTGTTTACAAACACATTGTTGTTGGATGAACAGGTAAGTATATGAAGTTATAGCCAACAATCCTGTCATTTTGGTTTAGAAGAAGAGATTTTTCTACAGTTTCCAGTTTTCCCAACTTCTTGCTAAATCCAGATGAACCAATACAAGCCGAAAATACCGGATCACAGCGACGCGTTACTTTCATAAGCCGATGCAAGAAAGACGAACTACAGGAAGAGAGAGAGTCCAAAACAGCCGACAAGTCAGGGAATCGGCAGGAAACACAGGGAGCAACACACATTCTAAAAACGCCGCAACGCTCCACATCCTGTTCGGACAGCCGCCATTTTTTCCTCAAGAGGAGGTCAGGAAGTCATCGCTGCAGCAAACAGGCACAGCTTTAATGAGCTGCTCTGCTGCATGTGTGTGTTTCTGTCACAATGCTGCAGAAACAAACAGCAGACTGGAAACTTCATGGCGGTGGGAACAAACCAGCAGAGGTGTGTGTGTGTGTGTGTGTGTGTGTGTGTGTGTGTGTGTGTGTGTGTGTGTGTGGTGTGTGTGTGTGTGTGTGTGTGTGCGTGTGTGTGTGTCAGCTGTTTTCTGCATTCATCCTGTTGTTCCATCGCTCCGGTCAGAGAGTTCAATACGAACGCCGGCCAGATCCAAATGCAACCGGCAGAGATTTACAGCGTCCCAAATGGATCAGCGCTGATGAAAACCTTGTGTTGTTCTGGATGAAGCAGCCAGAAATCATTGGTTCGCTTTTTACTTTTAACATTTCAAACAATTAAACCTGATTAATAAACTTTTATGTTTCACTTGTAAACATTCAGGGTGAAAAATTTATTTTCAAGGATGTTTCTTTCTGGGATGCAGATTCTGTGTGAAAACAAAACAAAACTATAAAAACTCCCACATTTTAAAATCTAAACTGATTGAGGAAGGCAGGAAGGAAAGAAGGAAGAAAAGAAGTAACAAAAAATAAACAAGAATGTGAGACAAAGGAAGCAAGGACATGAGGAAAGAAGAAAAGAAAGAACAAATGAATAAATAAAGGAAAGACAAAAAAAGAGAGAAGGATGGAAAAAAGGAAAGGAGGAAGAAAGGAAAGAAAGGGAAAAATACAATGCACAAGAAAGGAATAAACGAGGAAGAAAAGGAGCAAAAATGAGAAAAGAAGAAGGATAGAAGGAACAAAGACACAAGCAAGCTGAATCTGTTTTTCTGCACCATTTCTATTTTTCATACATTATAAAACATCTGATGTCTTTTAATGCAAAATATCTACATTTAAGAAATTTAAAAAGTCTTCCTACTCAGTTACAAATCACTGGAGCCTGGAGTTTACGATCAGCTTTGGTTTTGATGGTTCTTGTCTGTTCCTGTACCATGAAATCTAATTTCCAGTAAGTGAGAGTTTGGGTCAAAAAGCCTCTTTTTGACACTTTGGTATAAAGGAGTAAAATAAACAAAAGATTAAACCCGACCAAAGCTTAAATAGTTCTGTTTTTGACGAGCTGAATCTCAGCAGCTCATTATTTGATCACCAACAGACGAAAGCTGGTCATGGATGGCAGCACGTCTGTGGGTTTGACTTTTTCTGAACACAAATGAGGTGAGAGAGGCAGCAGGAAATGGGGAAACTGCTGTTCAAACACCAAACATCCCGTCTTCCCTCTCAATCCAGAGCGCGACAAAGAGCTCCCTGTTCGCAGCCTCTTAGCAGCCACTTCACACGCAGCGCAAGGTGGAAGCCCCGCTGACCGCACCACGCAGCTCGCATCACTTCCTGCCACAGAGCTGCAGAGACTCGGAGGGGTAACAACAGGAGGGAAGGTGGCAACAAAACTAACACCTCAAACCGTGCAGGCGGGCAGGCGACTGATGGTGATGCGTCTGCAGGCGTATGCAAGCATGCTTTACACTGCAACTGTGGTGTAAACGTGTGTATTAGCTTTCCAAATATGATATCAGATAAATCAAAATCTGTTCATCACACTGAGTCAAGCATAATTACCATGACAAACAGATGGCCTACGAATGAACAACAAATAGGAGGATATATAAATGGAAAAATGGGCTTATAATTAGACTGACAGAAAAATGGATGAATAATTGACACCTTTGCTTGTGGTGCAAATGAAATGAAAGGCGCTCCTGGATTGGCTGCTTTGAAAATACTAGCTAATAGCAATGAGCTAAAGTATTTTAGCTTTCAAAGCTGCATTTTCTTTAGAACATCTTAGATAAGAACTACAAAAAAAAAATCTGCAATGGTTTTCTGCAAAACATTTGTCATGTTTGACAGAAAAATGCGATTTTAAATTCTAGTTCTGGTCATTTATTTTTAATTCAGCGGATCACACAAAAACTAAGAGCTTCAGGAACTGCAACCCTGGCTTTGAGGCTTTCCGCTAATTTAATTTCCATGAGCAGTAAAAAGGAAACTAAATCATGATCCACTTCAGAGTCGTGGCAGCCCCACATCCTGTAAATCTCACAGCCTGGCCGCCACATTTGAAACAAACGGAGAACTCAGACCGCGCTCATCCAGAAACAAACAAATTGAAACAAGGTGGAGAAAGAACAAGTTTTCACTCGAGCTACTGAGAGATACTAGCTGCTAAAAGTGAGAAAACCTTCAGCTGATGCCGGTGAGATACTATGTGTTTATATTTAACACTTTACGAGAACCATAAAGGACACAAGACTGGGTTTAAATATAGCGAAGGAATTTCCCATTCATGTCAGCCAGTGGAGACAAAAGTCCAAGAATGTAAACTAAGCTGGGAGTTCTCCTGTTAAAACCGTCTCTACCCCACTGTGGATCAAGCAGCTGTCATGGAGACGAAAGCAGAAAATGACCTTATGGTGACCTTGATCCGAAATGGCAACATTTGTTACATTTTGACCTGCTGCAGTTCGCTTCCACACCACACTGTCTCAAACCAACCAAACCTTTTGAAAAATCTGTTCTCCTCCTCACCTGTGGTGGCGCTGTACCGAGAACTACTGAACGAGACAACAGAAGAAGACACTGAGCGCAACGTTCCTCTTCGCAAAATGTAAAGAGAAATCCAATAACTGTTCAAATCTGATGCGGCTCCATTTTTCTCTTTAGCCTTGAAAAAACAAAAACGACAAAAAAACCAAGACATTTCTCCTGCTAGCGTTTGTTTTTGTTCCATTTACCCAGAATGCTCTGTGCTGACGGCCCCTTCTTGCTGTTGGGGGGTTTTCAGATAGCTTAGCATTCACACCTCCCCAAATGCACCAGATTTTCAAGACAAACGAACTACAGTTGAATTAAAATGGATCAGAAATTTCTGATCACCAATTCACTTTTTCCTTTTGCGATACCAAAACAGATTTTGGAGGTTTAGTCTCAACCAATACAAAAAACAAAAACAGGGCTGAACTGACTTAAAAAGTCACCTTTTTAAAAAAGCAAACATAAATGTAGTGAATTTCTAACTTATTTGATAACTTTGCACCATTACAGCTCATTTAAATATGACAATAGCTTATTAAAGATTTGCTGTTGTTATATCAACCTGCCAGACCTCTCAGGTCTTCTGGTTCTGGTCTGCTCTGCATCCCCAGAACCAGGACCAAAAGAGGAGAAGCAGCTTTCAGCATCTATGGACCAAAAATTTGGAACAAACTTCCAGAAAACTGTAAAACAGCAGAAACACTGACTTCCTTTAAATCTCAACTAAAAACACACCTGTTTAGAATTGTATTTGAAATGTAATATGTAACAATGTACTTTTTTTTCCTGTTGTGGGCAACGGGGCCCAGCAAATACCTGTTGTTAAACGGACGGCGGAGTCCGGCGAAAACAGGCGCTTAAATTACGTGACAAAAATTTTATTCTATGTTGCATGACTTTGTGTTTTGTGTTTATGATGTAAAGCACTTTGAAATGCCTTGTAGCTGAAATGTGCTATACAAATAAAATTTGATTGATTGATTGATTGTCGTATTTAAATACGACCATTTTGGTCAAAAACAAAAGACAACTTTAAACTGTTAAACTGTTCAGTCAGTCAAAGAAAATGACAAAAACAATAGTTTTCAACAATAAACCTCCTTTTAAATGTTTTCAAAATTGAAATGAGAACTTCTGAATATAATGTAACATAAATGATGACGCATAGAATTAGACTGAATAGATCCACCCTTACGGATTAAACGCCTGATTATCGTAAATAAATATCTTTTAGAGCTGCAGAATGTTAAAATCAGTGCCAGAAAAAGAAACAAACCACCATTTCCTTTAAGATAATTACAACACCAGACAGACCTTGATTAGAAACGACAGCAGTAAGAAGAACCGTGTCTCGTTCAGACAGCCATTTTAAAAACAGCATCATCTGTGTGAGAAGTGGTAAAACCCAAACGCCCAGCTGTTTGGCCTGCAGCGCGTTTTCTGACCTGAGAGATGTGGTTGATGGACGACTCCATGCGGCGCAGCTGCGAGGCCTGGATGTCCAGCAGCTGCAGGACGTTGTTGGCTAAGGCATTGATCTGGTAGGCCACGCTGGCCAGGGACTGGGTGGTGTAGGCTTTGGTCTCCTCCAGGGCTTTCCTCTTGTCCTGGGCCTGACACAAAAACATGACAAAGCACTGGTTAAAGAGAGAGAAAATAAACCAATTCACTCCTAATGTTATTACAACAACATCTCATCTTGGAGCTTGTGTGTGGTTTTGCAGCCGCATGAGGTCAGCAGTTCAGAAAAGGCATGCAGCTGTCTCTCAGGCTCTCATTCCACACATGCCACTCTTCTTTTGAAGGCATTTACATGAAACATTCTGCAAATGTTCAACCGAACCTTACATCCAATCCAGTAACATTTTACAGAATAGAGGTCAAGCTTAATATTTGTTTTTTTCTTTAAAATGCGCTGCAAAAAGTAGCAAGTTATAAAAAGCCAAAAGGATTAAAACAAAGCAATAAAAGTTTAGCATGGCGAGGAGTCAGATTCTCCATCTATCATGTTTCCAACAAAACAAACAAACAAACAAAAAACACATGTGTTTCAAATTGACATCTGGAAAATTTTCAAACTCAAAGATGTTAATTATAGGATGATCTTCTTTTGAAGTGCAAACTATTTAACATGAGGCCAAACAGAGTAAATGTAAACTAGCAGCATCTTAAAACAGCTCACAGAAGAGAGAGCAAAACAATATACTAATAATATACCAAACAAAATAGAAACAAATATATTTAATTTCCCTTTGGGAACAATAAAGTATTTTTCAATTTGAATTGTATTATAAAAAGAGAGAAAGAAGAAAGACATTTCACGCTAAAATGTTAATTCTTAAGTAAAAGGCCAGGTTAGCGTACAAGAAAGGTACGCTAGCAGCATCAAAACTAAAAATTATTTACCAAAGTTTTAACAGTAAATTGTAAACATTTTGTGCTTCACATTTAAAATATTTCAGCAATGACCTGAATTAAGGACTTCAAAAGAAAAAATAATGAGATACATCTACTAGTATGGGAAATAGCGCCCCCTTCAGTTGCAGAGTGCAATTGCACCAAATATGGTGGGTCTGACATTTGACCCAACATCTCCCTGTCATTTGCAGCCCCACATTTTTAAATCAAACAAATTTCATCTCGAGTGTTTCATTTATGACGGAACAAAAGTAACTCTAAACAGGTGGGGCTTTAGTATATATTTAAAGTTAGTCAGTGTTTCGGCTGTTTCACAGTTCTCCGAATGTTTGTCCTAGATGTGTGGCGCATAGAAGCTGAATGCCGTTTCAAAAAAATATATATATATAAAAAAATATTCTGAAAGTTTCATTATTTTGTAAAACAACAATTTAGCACAAGATAAAAGTATGCTAGCAGCATTCTAATTAAACATGCTAGCTGCCAACAAACTATTTGCTAGGACAAAAAAATATTCGACAACAGCTTAAAGTGGTTCACTTCTACCTAAATGTCATCCAAGCGGCTAATTATTTAGTAAAAGACCAAAATATCACACTGGAAATTATGCTAGTTTCTTATGCTAGCAGCTAAATTAATTAGCTTGCAGGACAAGCTGACAATTTAGCTGCTACGTGTTTAAAAAGCCACAAAAGATTTTTAAGAAATTCCAAGAAAAGTTTGTGAAACATTTATATTAGCAAGAATCCAATATAGCATTCAGTAACAGATAAGCTAACAGATGGTGAGCTAGTTTACAAAATAAACTTCAGAGGTGAAATAAGGCAAAAATAAAACAGCAACAAAGTGGTATAAGGTGTCATTTCAAGCATGTCAAGTATTTCCACCATCTAAAATTAAAGCGACAACAGTGTAGTGCGTGGTGAGAATTTTGAGACATCTTTCTTTGAACTGGACGAAAGCTAAAAGCCAGGCTCCCACTGAGTGGTGACGTTTGATCGCTTTGTAGCTGGTCCTCTGCTGCTCACTCAGTCCAAAAAGCCATGCCTGGAGGGGGAACACTGGGCTTTGATAACAGGCTGCTGAAGCAGGGGGTGGGCGGTTCCAGCAGTGGCTGAGGAGCAGATAACTAGAGCTAGTAGTGGTGGTGGTTAGGGGGCAGAACGGGAAGAAAAGAAACATTTGGTCACGAGAAAAAGAGAGGGGGAAAAGAAAAAAAAACAACTGGAGTCGTTAATGATTCAGCCACCAACCCAGAATCAATCCGTAGATTGGAGAGATGAACGTGTTGAGCAATAACTTCAGAAAGGAGAGGAGATTCCTCATCATGTCAAAATCACATAATCCACTGGATGCTATAACAGCTGGATAGGAACAGATTAAGACAAAACAAAGCTACATCCTGGTGGGAATATCTAGGCCGGTGACAGGGGCAGATTTCCTGAACGGTTCACTGAGACAATGTTTATTTGCTTCAATACAGATTACAGATCTTTTTATATTGCAGAAACAATCGGAAAAGGGATTAAACATATAAAGTCTTGAAGCAGAAATAATAAAAATCTGTCATGTTTATTTGATTTTCTAAGTGTTACAGCTTTATATGACATTCGATGACTGTGAATGCGTATGAGATTTGCTTAGAGAAATTGCAAAAAACCCAAGACTTCTACGTCTATTTGAAATGGCTTTTGGGGTTTAACTGTGCCTTCTTTTATCATGATTGTGGTTTGACCTGGCGCTGATTTATTGTGCCATGCATTTCTTTTAGAAATCAATTTCACACCTTCATTTGGGGAGGTCCATCCATCCATCCATCCATTTTCCGTCACCCTTCTCCCTAACGGGGTCGGGAGTTGCTGGTGCCTATCTCCAGCTGCGTTCCGGGCGAGAGGCGGGGTACACCCTGGACAGGTCGCCAGTCTGTCGCAGGGCAACACAAAGACAAACAGGACAAACAACCACGCACACACACACTCACCCCTAGGGAGAATTTGGGAAGTCCAATTAACCTGACAGTCATGTTTTTGGACTGTGGGAGGAAGCCGGAGAACCCGGAGAGAACCCACGCATGCACAGGGAGAACATGCAAACTCTGTGCAGAAAGACCCCGGGCCGGGAATCGAACCCAGGACCTTCTTGCTGCAAGGCAACAGCGCTACCCACTGCGCCACTGTGCAGCCCTTGGGGAGGTGTTAATGTGTAATCAAACTGAAAACAAAAAAACAAACTGGTCCACCTGAAAACCTCAGTCTCCGTTTGGCTGAAGCGAACTCTGAAGCGGTTTGAACGCTAAGCGGACCAGAGACCACTACCAAAGCAGGAAGTGGACTATAGTGCAGAGCATTCTGGGTAAATGCAACCAAAACAAACATTCAAATCTAGTGCCAGCAGCAGAAATGGGTCGTGGTCTTTCTCTAATTCCTCCAACTGGTAAAATCTGACGCATCTCCATTTTTTGTGAAGAAGAAACTTGCGCTTCGTATATCTCCAGAGGTTTTTGTGTCATTTCCTTTTGTAGTTCTTGGTGCACCACAGGTGAGAAGGAGAAAAGTTTTTTGAAAGGGTTTAGTTCACTGGTGTCAAACTCCAATCCTGAAATGCTGGTGTCCTGCAGTTTTTAGATGTGCAACAGGTACAAAACACTGGAATGAAATGGTTTAATTACCTGCTTCTTGTGTAGATAAGTTCTCCAGAGCCTTAATGACCTAATTATTCTGTTCAGGTGCAGCAGAGTCGCATCTAAAAGTTGCAACACACCGGTCCTTGAGGACTGGAGTTTGACACCCCTGGTTTAGTTCATTTGACACATTGCAGTGTGAGAGTAAACCACAGCAGCTGAAAATGTAACAAATGCTGCAATTTTTGTCCTAAATCAAACCCAGTCTACCGGATTATCAGGTAAGAAAAGACTCCAAATCCAGTTAGCATGTGGAAAGTGAAAGTTTGCCCCATTCTGGGTGAAACCCTGGAAGACGATATCTAAGATATCTAAGGTTCTGTAGTAAATATGAAGCTGCAACCCAAATAAAACAGAAACAGGCATGCATTTTTGTATTCCTGCTCTAATCTGGTTTTGGAAATGTGAAGCAAGACTTGATTGCTTCCCAGTTGCCTATTTGCCACTCGGTGCACAAATTCCCTGACTAACCAGCTTTGCATCTCGACAGGACGATGTCAGGAGTGAAGCAAATGAGTCAGAGCGCAGAATGAGACATCCGCAAAGAAAAACAAAACAAAGTGTGTGTCGATCAGAGCCAAAAGCAACACAAGAGAGACGGAGAATGAGGTGAGCTCATTCTCGGTGCTCCTGCGGCACTTTGTCTCATATTTCAGAGCCGGGTAATGACGGAGCAGGAGAGGCTACATGGTATCCAGGAAGCAGTGGAAGTGTGTAGAGGAATGCAATTCACAGGAAGCATGTAGCTGGGAGCTAAAGCGAGACAACCAAACAGCTGCACGAAAACAGCTAGCAGTGAAATCCAGCGTGGGAGAATGAAAGGTTTCTCAAAAATCCATTGGCCAATGAAGTTCTGCGAAATGAAAGGGAGCGGCAGCCACCGCCGGCTGTCATCAATCCAGTTTGGCGAGAAAACAGCCACAGATGTGCAGCCATGTTTTTAAAGACAATGCTTTCCAGTCAGGACTGACCTGTTGGACAGAGACTGAAGACGACTTCCCTGAGGACAAGTTCAAGGGCCAAGAGTATGAAAACACTCAAACAAAAACCTACATATACATTAGTATTCTCCACATTTCATTGTGCTACAATAAAACTCAATGTATATCTGAGCTTTATTCTTTATTTTTTGCAAATTAAAAACCTTAAAAGCGTGCCAGACTCATGAGGACTGGAGCTGTCCCAGTCAAAGTCATGAAAATATGTGCCAATGTTTGAAAATTGAGGTTTAGAGTAAGGCTGCAACAATTAACCCGATTCATCGATTATGGAAATAATTGTCAACTAATTCAGTGGTAAATTAGTTGTCAACGGGAGGATATATATGCAAAAAAAAGACCATTTGATTGAACTAAACACTCATAGCATTAATTAAGCCAAAAGTGAACAAATGATTGAAAAAAATGAATTATTTTCTACAATTCCTTAAGTTGTACAAATTTGTCTTCACCTGGATCAAATTCTGTAAAAAATGAAAATAATCTTATATTCACCTTTTACTATACAATTACCGTATGAATCTGTTCATCTAAAAAAAAACAAAAAAACAATAAGATCAGCAGAAAGGGCTGAGAGTTTCACATTTAATGCCATTACTATTTTTGCAACAAATTCTAAAATTGATGTTTATTTTCTTATTTAAAAAGGACATGAATTATTTGTTTACTTGCATCTTTTAATGTGTGTGTATATTGTATAAATAAGCTTAAATGGTTCAATGAAAAAAATCTATCAATTAATGATCAGAGTAAATTATTAATCATTAGCGGCAGCTCTAGTTTAGAGAGGCTCTCCATTCAATCTGACTCATTTAATTTCTTTAATTATATTCATATTTAATTTTACTTTGGGATCAATAACGTATTTTTGAATTTGACTGAACTTAAGCTTTTCAGGAAAAAAAAATAAATAAGAAAATAGACGAAAATAAATAAAAAATCAGACTCTGGAGGTTGAATAAGCAAACACTTTTTAAAAAATGTATAAACAATTGAAAAATCCTATTTTTTTTTTCCATTTCACAATGATGAACTACTTAATGTCCATCACATAAAATCTCAACAAAATACTGCTAGCTTTGTTGATTTAATGTGAGAAAATATGTGAAAAATAATCCATGAGTCTGCCAGAACGGTCAGACATGTCATAACATTTCGCAATAAAAAAACTTCACGTTTCTGCTGTTGATCTGGGCCTGGATTTGCACAGATGTTGAACACGTTCACGCGCTCCTATTTCTCCAAAGGGAATTGCGCTCAGGAACACCAAAAAAATCCAGGAATGTCTGGAATTCTGCAGCATGTTGATCAAATAAAAACTTCCCAGCGCTGTTGAGGAATCCTTCTGCAGGGATCTGCTGAGGTTATGGACATAAGAAGAGATGTAAGGCTGAAAGGTCGCAGAGCGCCACATGAGCCATCAATCCCGACTGCAAGGACGGGTGGTGTGGGGATAAGTGTGCAGAGATCCGCTTTATCGACATGGATGTCAAATATTCCCCCGTCTGCCAGACTGTGAGGTGAAACCATGTAATGAGATTACAAGACGGACGTGTTTAGGAGCTGCCTAAGTGTTGGACAAGCCAGTCAGAGATCATCTACTGAAGGGTGAACTACCGGAGAATGTCTGGACAATAAATCAATAATGCACAATACAATAAACATGTGATCAATATATCTGATAGAATATTCAATTCATCAAATATTCACTGAACTCTGATCCAGGATCGTACAGCATTTCAGGGATGAAGGCAGAGAAAAGACTCATCTCTCTCATTCTTTGGTTACCGAGCAACTCTCTCATTGTATGGTTACCTAGCAACAACCTGTTGAGTAAGTGGCGCAGCAGCAGTTTAAGGTTCCGCCATGGTGCCTCATAACTGCTTCAAAATATACAATAATGCCATGATAATGTTTTAAGTATTTCAGACACTTAAAACAAATCAACCATTATCGTTATCAACTGATATGAAACACTTATAACACGATAAGCTTTTAAGCAGTTATGAGGAACAGTGCAGAAACCTGACACCGCTGATGCGCAAGTTACCCTAGAGGCTGTTGCTAGGTAACCAAAGAGTGAGTGAGTTAGTTGATGCCATTCACCTTGCTTAGTCATACTTTTTAAGTAAAAAAAATACATACAATTTTTATAGCAATTTTTCAGTTACTAAAAAATGTTTAAATTTTTTTATAAATTCATAAATATAATTTAATTTCAGAAATTTGGATAATGTGCATTATTCAAAACTTTGTTGCAAAATGGAAAACATGTTAATTATAGCTTTAAAAATTTATTTTCAAGGAGGGCATGACAGCTAAGATTTAAGTGTATCCAATTTTATTTGACGTCTACTGTATCTATTTTATTTTAACATAATTTCTATGTTACTTTGCATGTTTTCCCTGAACATTTAAGTGGACCAGTGCTGTCCCTGGACCAACGCTCCCTGAAGCACAAAAATAAAAATCATCCCTACTTCACACTGTGGGAATGTGGACACCCACACAATCTGCCTGAGGGGGTGAGGTAGAGAAAAGTTACTCTGAAGATAAAACGACTTCAGTTCAACCTTGTCCTGAATGTGACACGCTAACTCAAGAGTCTGTTCTCAGACTCGCCTCAGCAAGGCAGATGGTGGCTCAGAGAAAGGCCATAAGGTCCAGCTCAACCTCACGCCATTTAAAATGTGTCAACAAGGACACAAAGGGGACGTTTGGATATGGAGCAAGCTCATTAATCCCAACCAAATGACTCAGTAATGGGTTCAACAAGAAAAAGAGAAGGAAAGAAAGGAAGAAAGAGAGAAGAAAAGTGGCCATTAAACATAGAACTGTGCATTTTATTAAGGATTTTCTCTCTGCTGATTAACACTGAACCATTTAGGTCACAACTTAGTTCCACAATTCAGCTTGGACCAAACTGACCCTGGTCGGCTGAAAGGACGGATGGGTCTGAATAGTCGGCTGAGAGCCGCAGGGCGAAATAAAAACAGTCCACGTTGCAAAAAGAGATGGAGGAAGGACAAAAAAGGCTAATGGTAAACAAGATGAGCAGAAAAAACAAAGAAATGTACATTAATTACGCTCAAACAACCAAAAAACCAGCATTAATTACACTGGGAAACCAGAACCAAACAGCCGATAAATCAGACCAGCATTTTGAAACTATTTTGCTGTCTTTGAAATTTCCAACCAAGGACTGGGTTTGTAAATTAGCTTGTAGCTAGGAAACCAAACAATGGTTGCTTTGGTTTTATCACTTATGTTTCCTTTGGATCAAGAAAGTTTGTTTGTTGTCGATTTATTGTTGTTGGCAATAAGTTGTTGTTGCCCGGAACGCAGCTGGAGATAGGCACCAGCTGCGTCACCCTTTCCGTCACCCTTCTCCCTAACGACCCCGTTAGGGAGAAGGGTGACGGAAAATGGATGGATGGATGGCAATAAATCAACAACATATATCACAATAGACACATATCAATATCAATAGATAAGTAAAAATGATTGAATCAAATAAATTAACTCCAATCTAAAACCTGCACAGCATTCTGGGAGTTGTAGGCAGAGGACAGTCTAGCTGTTCAACCTCTCACAGCTAGCTAAGCAAAATTGGTGATGTCAACCAACTCCCTCACTCATTGGTTACCAAGCAACTCTCATCCTTTGGTTACCTAGCAACAACAGCAGAGTAACTACACAGCAGCAGCTTCAGGTTTCGCCACTCCATAAATATGTGAATGTTCTACAACAACTGCGAGATACGTTCCACAGAAACTTAACAGGTGGGGTTCCACTGTAAGCTTAGAAAAGTCAAAATGAGGATTTCAGACATACAGTAAAAACTATAACACATGGTGACAGTAGGATTTTAGAGCAGTTATCCCAAATGAGCACCAAATCCAGTTCGTTTCAGTAAAACAGGCAAACATCAAGTGTCAGGGATGGTCGTACTGAAAATGTCTGGACTAAAAGTGATGTTAGTAAACTAAGCACTTAAGTGAACTTTACCAAATCAGTCACAATGATAGTCGAGCCTCTATAACAGGGGTGGGCACTCCTGGTCCTCGAGGGCCGGTCTCCTGCAACTTTTAGATGTATCTCTACTTCAACACACCTGAGTCAAATAATGAGGTCATTAGCAGGACTCTGGAGAACTTGACTGCATTTAAGATTTAGCTGTTGGACCAGGGAGACGTCTAAGAGTTGCAGGACACCGGCCCTCGAGGACCAGGAGTGCCCACCCCTGCTCTATAACGAGAGATCGACAATAACCAGATAATAGCGGTAATTTGAGCACTTGTGTAAAGCAGAGAAACTAGAGAGTGAATTTAAACTTGTTTTAGACATCCCAAACAAGAATAAACATCTGCAAGTAAATATTATTTAAAAAATAAATAAGATTTCACCATGAGGTTTCTGTGTAAAAAACAGAAACCTCACTAGAGCATTCTGCTGCTTCAGCAAAGTCAGACTTATGACCTTCTGGTTTCCACATCACACTTCCATTTCCCCATTCCTACCTTACCATCTTCCGTTTGCAAAACACTGAAACCACATCAGACAAACTGCTGAGATCTTAGAGCTGGAAATAAAAAGCAAACAAACAACTAAGGTGTAAAATAAGAAAGTATTGAAAGAAAGAAAGAAAAGGATTGAAGCACAAGGATGAAAAGAAGGGGGTAAGAGATGTAGGACTCAAGGAAGGACAAAAGGTGGGAAAGATGGCAAGAGGTAGAAACATGGCATCAAGAACCTGGTTAAAATAGTTTCACTGTAATTCATTGAAAATGTTTTGAATATGAGCACAAGTCCTCGGTTTGTCCTACCAACACAGCCAGGTGGCCACTTTGCATGCAGTCTGTTCGTCTTTGTCACAGAGGTTAAACCGCACACTCTCCAAAAACATGACACACAAACGTCTGACTACACAGGAAACTATTTTTGATAAAACTCTGATCAGAAAATTCATGCGCAAGTGTCTTAAAGTCACGTGTCTGTCTCTATTAATACCCCACTTCCTGACAAATACATGAGGCATTTCCAGAGAACCAAACAGGAAACATCACTCTGCCCAGTCTGTGTGTCATACGTCTATCACATGCAGACTGAAACCTACATTCAGTGAGAAAGTTGGTGCTCACACCAATTAGTTCGCTTTAATCAATTCCAGTCCGTTTATCTAGAAAGTTCGGTTTGTTTGGGGAGATGGGAATGTGTAATCAATCCAAAAAATCCAACTCTGGTCTAAAAAGTGAACTATGCAAATGTAGATGCCAATCGGACCAGAGATCACTCCAAAATCAGGAAGCGGACTAAAACACAGGGCATTCTGGGTAAATATAACCAAAAATAACCCAAGAGTCTAGCACTAGTGGGAGAAATGGTTGGGGGTCCTTTACCAAAGAGAAATCCCACAACTGATTTTTAATACTTTTTAAGACCAATGTGAATGGAATTGAAGACATGCATCTCTATAGAAACATACTTCATCCAGCCAACTGGCGATGAATCTGAACTTACTCATTAGAGATGCAAAAAAGCTAGCTGGAATAATAGCGAGGGTATGTTAGAAGTGAGCCACAGAAAGCAATGAAGACGTCTGCTTGTGACTCAACCTTTTGCCTGACAGTATGATGAACTATAGAGGCCACACTAAGAAAAAAACAAGCAAAAATAAATAAATAAAATTACAAGAAAAGTCATAAAAATATGAGAATGAAGTCATAATGTTACAAGACGTACGAGAATATGAGAAGTTGTAATAATATTTGAAATAAAGTGAATATTTTGAGACTAAAGTCATAGTATTAGAAGAATTTGTACAAGAAAAAAGTAAAAATAATATGAGAAATTGTAATAATTTGAGAATAAAGTCAACATAATGACAATACAGTCATAATAATAGGATAACGAAGTCAATATTTTCAGAACAAAGTCTTAACAATAGGAGAATAAAGTTATAATACCTCCGAGACAGAAAAAAAAGAATATATAATCAAATAGCCTTGCCAAGATTAAATTTAAAACCTGTGATTAACCATTTAAAGCCCATGTTAATTTTATTTTTAATGTATTTAAGACATTTTAGGGCTTTAATTTTTTGATGCATGAATTTCAGACTTAAGGATCCAGACACCATGGGCGAGGAATTGAACAGGTTTCTCAAGGGCTTAGATCGTTTTTGGTTTCTGATCAACCAAATCTACCGGACTGTCAGGTGTAAAAGCCTCCTGAATGCTGCAGCTCAAGCACAGCCTCCGTGACAGGAACGCAGAGCGAGAGAAGAAGGGATGGGAACGCAGGAGGGAGGAGCACTTGACGAGACGAGACATGTAGATCTGCAGAGTGTAGAGTCAGAAGAGAGAGGGCTCATTCTGACACACAAAACGCTTCAAATCTTGCTTCGTTTTGAGCGTCAGCGCTAAGATTGAGGTTTTTTGCATGAAAAGTTGTAGCTAATTTTACATGAGCGGCAACTCGATCCCCCACTTGCTGTTCTGCACTTAGCTACAATGATTTTCTGGCACATTTTTCAGCTCTGACTGTGGCTGCCAGGGGAGATCAGGGTTTCTATTAATGGACCAAAACCATAGCCGCATCAAAGTAGTGACTTTTACAGAAACAAAAATAAAACAAAAAAATAAATAACAGCCTCCGACTCCCTGTGCCAACTCTAAAATAAACTAACACAAAACAAGTCGATTATTTACAGAGATGTACAGGTTTACGATGACAGCTTCATAGCATTTTTATAATTTCTTACCTCCCCCTGTTGCTGTCAAAGCAATCAAACCTCACCACACTGGCCTTTAAACATTGGCAGCGTTTTGTTTCCTGTTTAAACAAAAATCACTCACACCACAGGTTTTCTAAAGGAAAGGAGGAGAATTTATGTCCACTGAACCTTTTAACCATAACTTTTGGTTCACTATTCGAAAGGTTTCTATTACAAATTATCAGACTTTTTTTTAATGTCCATTTATGTTAAAGAGTTCATGATGCCATGAAAGAAAAACAAAATCTCACAGGATCACAGATCCATCATCACAACTTCCAAAAATCTGAAATTCAATTTGATCTGAAATCAAAGTGACATTTAGCATAAACCAGAAAAAAGTTTGATTAAAAAAATGTAATATATATATATATATATCTCGCCCATTTCCGTCTTGTTCCAGTAGCCCATTTGTCATCAAGGTGCTCTGGTTCCCCAACACCTGACGCAGACCTTGTTTGGCCGGGCGACGTCTGAGCCGGCATGTTATGCAACTTAGTATCTCTCATGGTATGAGGTAGGCAGTAGCTTGAAGGGTCTTGCCTAAGGACCCAGACTATATTCGAACCCCGCCCTCTCGGGTGATATACTGATGCCTTATGTATTGAGCTATCCAGTCAACTATGTGTCCAGTCCAGAAATGTGCAGTCCTTGGCACAGCCAAGATACTGCGCAGGACCCTCAAGCTCCCAGGCCTCTGGTAGAGGACCCCGAGCTCAGAGGATAAGAACCACCCGCGGTGGGTGAGAAGGGAATTTTTATATATATGAAATTGACATTATTTTTATAAAAACAAAACAAAACAACATAAAAGCGCAGGTGCACAGGGTAAAGCCTTCATGCGGACTATGGGAGGGTTAAAACAATTATTTGATATTTTCCTCCCATGTTCTGATCAAATTTGCACAATTTAGAGATTTTTTCTTTTATTTCAACAATTTTGATGCATAAGATGATAAGATGTAATATTGCATTTGTGTATTTTACATAAACCAACATGCAAAACTTGGAAACAAAGGCTTTTTCTCTTTCTCTGCAACAATGCTCCATACCTAAAACTGTGGAGTTTAATTGAACTAAAAGCTTTTAAACATGTTCCAAGATCAATAGAGAAAGCATTATTACATGACTATTCCCTCTCTAAATGTTTTATTGGTATTTTCATGTATTTTATTCCATTTTGTCAAGATCATTAGATTGATTTTTATGACTTATGTTGTTTTACACTTTGTAATTTCGTGTGTTTACTTAAAGCAGATCACCTTGAACATGAGACTTCACTTTTTAAAAACAATTAAACATGCAAAGAAGAACTACAAAAGCCTTTTAGAGTTTTGCAGATCTGATAAATAATTTAAAACATTAAACTTTAAGTAACACAGTCCGGAAAGAAAACTGTTAACACAACATGTGGGAAATCAACAGATTATTTGAGCAGCACAAAGTACAAGATAACACTTCCTGTTAAACATTAAGCATGACAGTTACTAACACTCCCAACAAAGAGTCAAAGCAAACTCAGTTCTCCAGAGTTGTGTGCATAATTGTGGGAAATTCAGATTGCAACGTCTTGGTTTCATGTTTTCAGTCACATACAGTGATTCCACAACAAGGAAATCTCCCACATTGGGCTCATGAGAAAACAAAACTGTTTCGGTTGTCTGGTAAGGAATGGATCGGGCACTCATATGCAAAAAAATAAAGAAAAGAAAAAAGAGAAACGACATGAAAGAAAGAAACACACGATCCCAGGACAAGGACGGAAACTAAATTACAGGGAGTCCTTGGGGAGTACCACTGAAAGGACACACCCCTCTGTAGCTGATATGTTGGGTTCCTGTTTGGAAAGAAAATACCAATACAGCACCAAGACACAACTGGGTGAATGTTTGCATAGATTATAAAGAAATGTGCATTGAAAACACAACATTATGGAGTGAACAGCAACAGGTGGAAGAGCCCTGACTTAGTACGGTAGACGCCTATACAGAGTACAAGTAAAATATCTTAAGTGTCAGTTTTATAAAAAATTAAATTATAAACATTGAGCAAAACAGTAATAATCTACAAAACAAATATTTTTGAAATAAAGTCTTTAGTTGCCTTCTGTGATGTCACCGCCATCATTTCTAGTGGAATCTTGTTTATTGGGATGTTTTTGATTGAAAGACCATTTCCAATAAAACAATTAGCACCAACTTTGATATATTGTTGCATATGTAATAGAGCAGGTATGACTGATTTTACAGAAAGAGTCTGACCAGTAGCTTTAAGTAAGCATTATAGTAATGCAGCAAAAGTAAAAAGCCAAGTTCAAACATGGTGCTCACAGGTCGAATATTGTAGACAGTATCTTACCACTACTGCATAATGGGCTCCCTATGGAGACTTTGACTGTGTGTGGTGGTATTAAATGGTTGTGTTTAGCTGACCCTACAAAGAGCTGGCTGGCAGGCTCATAATTTTGCTGACAACTAAAATAAATGCAACCACAAATACCAGACACTATAATATCCATCAACATGTCCTGTGGAAGTATATATTTGAAAACTAAGAAGAAGCGTTTGCTGTAAAATCAAATGGAGCCTCCTTATTGCTCGAAGTGGTGAAGTGGGAGCAGTTTTTAACCAGCAGTTCAATTACTTAGATAGCACACCCCATGTTTAAACGGAGAACATTTGGTCAAAATACACTAAAAACTAAAACGTCCGACGATCACCAGTGCACCACCTTTAGGGTACGTGTGTTAAAACTTGGGAGCTTTAGGGCTGACGTTTGCTCGAGGCGTTTCTGTATCCGCATTTCCTGTCAACAACCTCACGAAGCCGCGGAGAGAACGGGATAAAGATGTCGGCCTGCTAACATGAACGAGAATAAAAATAAACTTTCTCACCTGGACATAATTGTTTTCGCATGATAGTCGGCTACTCTCGTCAGGGTTTGGTAACTCTCCACTAGCGCTCTCTTCGGCCAGGAATCTCTTCGTCCAACAACATTTGTAGCTCTGCCATCTTACATCTCCCTGCAGAGCCTCCCTTCCCTCTCTGCCTTCCCTCTGATCGAAACAGCCACCAGCCCTGCAGCTCTGACTCGGGGAAAAAAAGAAAAAGCCCTCCTTCTCCTCCTCCTCCGCCTGGTATTGTAGGATTCCTGTCCCCGATTTGGCGTAAACTCAATTCGAAGATCGTCTGTATTGAGAAAGAGGAGTCACTCAGGTGTGTGGCTGGCTGACTATTGGCCAATAAAAGGACCTGGTTAGGGTGAAGTGTTTTTATGGTCTCCAATTGCAGGACTAATATAATGAAACACAGCCATCTCTAAATTTCAGAACTTTAGTTTATACGTTTTTATTCTACATTTAGTGTGTAGTGAAAGAAACTGAGACGAAGAAAGAAGCACCCCCTGGAAGTACCAATACAATAAATTAGTCTGAAACGTAAATAAAAATGACCAACATAAACAAAAGATTTTCCGCTTTTCTTAATGATTTTTGTAGCCTCTACATATATATAATTATAGAGGCTAAGCGAATTACAAAATTTTAGCAAACAAATAGAATTACACCACACTTTCAAACTAAGCGTACAAATCTTAATTAGTCATAATGTTTTCTTAATCTTCATTACACATGCACATTATGTGCATTGTTTGAAAAAATGTAAGACTCAGTTAGGAAAATCAGTGGGTTGAGGCTCTGGTATTACTATTATTATTATTTGTGTGTCTATTATAACATAATAGTAAACTAACGATAATAACATGTTATTGATATAATCATATAATAAAATAAAAGAGATTACTATTATTCATTTTATTTTGGGCAAGCCGCAGTTTACAATGACGTTATGAGAATGAAACAAAACATCAATAAAATGACATATAAAGACATCTGAAGATAAGTCAATATATTTCAAAGATATACATTATTTACATATGTCTATAAACATGTATACATATAAAGTTTGGAGTTACTGCTCACATCAGTGTCAGTATGCATCAGTCAAATTGGCCCATTTTTACCTGCCTTTTAGAAAGTTTTCTAAAACAGACCAGAGTGAGAATTCTAACTTTTCTTTCGAGGTCACGCTCACCGCAGTTCGATATGGGAAAAATGGGATGCGTTACAGAGCATGCTGGGATGTGTAGTTCCAAACTAATTGGTAATTTAGTGACAGTTAGCGTTTCGAAAAATACTTTAAAGAAATTCTGAACCATTTTTTAATTACATCAAACAATTAACTTTTATATTCGGCGTAAAAGTCCGTTCCCTGAAACCTTTACACTACCTGTTGTAGGAGCTCGTGTTCGGGAGAAACCTGAGCGTTATGGCGTTTGTAGGACTTACAGTTGGAAGAGAAACTGCAGCTCCCATGATGCACTCGGCGCTTTTATCTTTGCTGTTCATGGCGTCCTATCTCAGGGCTAAGGACAAGTTGCGTTTTGACGGCTGGATGAAACGTTTAAGTAGAAAAGGATGCGTGTTGTCTTACTAAGTAGTTTGACGATTTCGCCTTTCCGGGTAGCGTCAAAGTGGCTGACATATCATGCAGAGGTTTTCATATCTCACGTATCAGACTGATTAGATCTCTGCTATGAGATGAAGCAGAGCGCTAACTCACGAATCTGCTTGTTTATTTTGTGTTGTTGCTTTGCAAGGCGGTTTCCCTGCTAACATACTCAACTGGCACCAACATGGAGGTGGAAGTGTCAGCGCAGGAGAACGAACACGTCGGCCGAAAGGTTCGAAGCCGCAGTGAAGAGACATCAGGTTTACCCCGAACGGTGGTGAAGACCTCCAGCGACTTCCGCTGCCAGTTTGACCAGTTTAGAAGGACTTTAAGTCACGTTTGATCAGCCTGAAGCAAACTCTTAACTGACTCTGTCGAGTTGGCGAAATAAAGGCTATTTCTCAAATTTCTTGCTGTTTATTTATTTATCAAATAAAAACCTATGCAATTAAGTTTGTTTATTTAGTAATTTACAACACTGCAGGGGCTTACAAAAATGTGAGTTCAGACTACATATATTCAAACTCTGCCATCAGAAAAACAACTTTTTATTCACATTCTGGGGTAGTGTTGTAAAACAAACTATGATACTTACTGAAATAACTTTGTCATAAATCAGGTGTCTATTTCCTGCTAGATTTTATTTAGGGGTGATGGAGTAAAGGTTTGAATAAAGCATACTTGCTGAAGTTTTCATTACCGTACAAGTCTGATTTATTTTTTTCAGTTAAATTGGAGCATCAAATAAAAAAACTTTTCAGATGTTTTTAATCTGGGGAAAGATTCTTTAAAATCATTATTTGTGGTGCATAAATGGTTTGCCAAAAATAATACAATGCAATTTTATTCCATTAAATTGAGTATAATTTTAGGTTTCAGTCAATTTTTTGGTCTTTTTATCCAGGTTGGACATCTAAGATTGGTTAGAATAATACAACTTAACTGTGCAAGATATATTTATATTTAGCACCACAATAGATTTTCTATTAAAAAATGTATACATTTATTAAAATGTTGTCTATTTGGTATTTTATTAAAGCAACAAGAACCTTTAAATGTCTTTAAATGATCTCTTCAGTTGTAATAAAAAATTTTGCACAATATGAAATTTATTTGATATAATGTTGTTCCAGTGATAACCGATATTTATTGACAAATATATTTTCTGCATTTTGGCACCTTTGGGGAAAAAAACAGCAAGAAACGAGCAGAAACAACATGGAAATAAATATTGATTTACTAATATTGGCCCAGTTTTATTTATCAGACCGATTCAATATGCTAAAATGACAATGTCGGCGTGCTGATTTTAGTGTCATTCTCCATTTTCCATAATATCAAATAAATGAAACTTGTTGCTCTCGGGTTCCCTAACTTAAAAATGTCAAGTTTGGTGTGCAATATAATAAAGGATTCTCTGATTAACAGATTTATCATGAAACACAGCCTAGTGAAATAAAAAAAATATATATATCGGTAGGAACAAGCAGAAAACAAGAAGATTTTCGCTCTTTCTGAATCACTTGTGTAATCATATCCATTTTGTCTCGATTCTGACCTTAAAAACAGTCTCTGAATCAGATTCTAACCAGCCTGGTGTTAGGTGAGCCGCCGCGGCGGCGAGTGATTTAACTAATCCACTTTGCCTGTAGAGCTGCAGCACAGAATCAGCTCTGTTTACTGCGCCGTTCAATATATTCACGTACCATCTCCGAACAAAGCAACATAGCTTGTGTTTTCAGGTCCACTTCAATGTCAACGACGTAGTCTAGGATTCTACAGTTACTATAAATAATTACTATGAGGGCGTGTAATATTCTGACACTTCTGGGATTGATTGTCGCGAAAATGGTTTTATCGTTTTCTTTGTTTTTATTTGCTTGGTACCAAATAAAACTTTTGTCAAAACTTTCTGTGTAACACAACCAGAGTTGGAAGTCCTTCAAAAATTGTATCTCTGGACATCACGTTTGAATGACACTGACCCCAAAACGAGACATAAAGCTAAAATCCTTTTAACTTTTTTGTTCTGCGTTTCTTTATAAATGTGTTACAGCTGAAACAAGATAAACTAATAAAAGTAACAGGCTTGTTTTTATTAAAATGTCTTAATTTTGGCAGATATTTTGCTTATAACAAAAATGTTCATGTTGTAATTTGATAATCTTTCACTTTAATCTTAAGTTGCTAGACTTAGAAAAGCTCCTATTATATTGTGAAGTTACCGGTGCGTAAGTTAGTTTTGTCTTATTTAAGCGTGCTTGTGTTTTAAAAAGTGGAGCCATCCAGCAGCCCTCACCCAGGACCCTGCGCCAAAAATAACATAGAGAACTGTGGAATCAGCAAAATTTGATGTTATTTAATATAAAAGTACATATTTTTGTCAAATGAGGGTTATGGTGGCGATGTATCATCTGGTAGATCTTGTGTTTTAATACCTTTGCCACCTCAAAACTCCTTATAAAATCATCTAAAATCTGAGCATGAGCAAATTTATGCTAGTAGATGTGTATCATTACTGAATAATTGAACCCCGAACATGAATATTGATGTTTCCTGTGCTTTTGTGGCCAATATTGTATGGAAAAAGTTTGGAAATGTGTGCTAGATATTGCATGAACTGAATATTAAAGCATGTAAGTGAATTTTTGTTGCTCTAGTTGATCATTTTTCATTTGGCAAAATGTTGTGAAATCATAGTTCTCAGCTGTACAGCCCCCAGATTACAGGAACACTGTTATGGTAAACTTGATTATTTAACTTGAGAATAGCATAGCTTTGGCGAAGATATTTATTTTTAATTAATATTTCTCTTAGTTACAATCCCTTTAAGAAGTAGAGAATTTTCCGGAGAAACAGTGTGGGTGCTCAAAGACCAGCTTTTTCCTGTTCAGTAATCTTTGATAAATTTATAAACAGTGTAAAATTATAACTAAACATCTGAATAGTAACATTATTTTAAAACTGATGTTGTTTGAAAGCTATTTAATCCAACATTGGATTATTATTTAGATTTGCCAGGTTCACATTTGTACAAACAGGATGATGGAATTCTCTTGGGAGAAATGTCTGAAGAAAACAATGGCGGCCTACATGTGATAAATGAAACTGTTGGTTTCATAACTCAGGTGCCATTATGTAAACTTAGTTCAGCTTTGTGATGTTTTAAACCTATATCTCCTGTATTCATAGCCTAACTGGGTTTGATTAGAAAGGTTAGAAGAGTGACAATCGATCTATCATTGGAGAGGAGCTTGTGTTATTGTTTGGTGACTTTGGAAATTCTAACAAACAACACCTGGAAGGATTAAAAACACTATTATTATTTTTAGTCTATCACCATAATTCACTTTTGAGGAAATACATCTCAGAAAAAATGAAGAGTCCCCTCTCTTTGATTTTGACGGGTTTCCTACTAATGGGCTGGAGTGCAGTGGATGAGAATATTTGCACCTCAAAAACTTTCAACAAATGTGTTTCATCAACTCTTTGTTTGTAAAATCAAAACCATCTATATCTAATTCAGCACTTAATCAGGTTCTTCTTTCGGCATATGATCAGGTGACTCTTTTATTTTGAAAACTCAAGCATCTTTTTCTTGGCTCCAAATAAATCTTGATCAATATATGATTGCTTTTCTGGTTTTGTAACAAACAATAGGCCAAGCTAGCCCACAGATCATGGAGAATACGATGATAGCAAGTGGAGGGGCTTCGCCGGATCTCGGACCGTTCTGCTAAGCTGGTGTGAGAAGAAAAAAATCAGATATGGGACCTGCAAACACAGGTCTGGTGCTTCCTGTCTTCTTACTGGAGTGTCATCAGTAAAGCGAAACTTAACTGTTTACAATTGCCTCTGATCTGTAATAAGCCATTTGAAGTTTGCTAGTGCTGGAAAACTTAAATGTCATTCATGTTTTTATAGATATAGGTAAATCTTTGTGTGCTACTTTAGCTCGTATCTTCTGGTCTTTGATAGCAACACTGTTTCCTCTTAAAGCGTGAGTGCTGAGGGTTTATAAACCTTTCTACTTTACAAACCTAAATAATTAACTTATTTGGCTAATAAGTTTAACTGCATATTTGCAAAATATTTAAAAATCTCTCAATTTTTTATTAATTATTGCATTATTTGTATAAATTTTAGCTTCTGATTGTTGGTTTGTAGTTGTAGTTTTCAAAGAATGAAAGTTTCTTTGGTAAATAAAAATATTCTTTGTTGCGTCAAAACTTGTCCCAATTCTGTGCTTGTGTTAAAACAATGATAAACAAATAACTTATAAAACTGGCAGCCAATGGGAGGATGTAGCAGTAACATTTAAATAAAGTATATTTGAAATGATTAGCTTGATGATTATTTTTAGCTAAAAATTCAGTAAAATTTTATTTCTAAACAGCATCTTAACCCTGAAAGGGACAGAAATTCCACTGAAACAGTTGTGCTGTGCCCCCTCCAATATTGGTCTAGTTTTCCAGTATTTTGTTTTGTTGTTGTTTTAAAAGCTTATCTTTTGAAAAGGGTTTGTTTTTGTTTTTAAAATGTTCAGCAACAAAATATTTTTTTTAATAGTCTTGGCTGTGTGTTTAAAACTGATGTTTTATAATAATGTTAAAAAATAGATTCAATGTGATTAAAAAATGTTGAAGGTTATTAATTAAAAAAACTTATTTTTGCATTGTTTTTCTCATTTCCTCCTGCCTCCTGAAAGCCTTCTCCTGATTTTTATCAGATATTCAGATTTCTGTGTAAGGTTTGATAAAGCAAAATCCATTTTTGTTCAGGATTTGGACAGCATTGATTCAGTAGAATCAGCGTGTAAGCATCATCAGAAACATGGAGATACAGGCAGAAATATACGGAGACCCGGCCTGCCAGGCTCAGACAAAAAAATGAAGAAGTGGAGCAGGAAGGAAGAGGAGGCAGAGGATGAGTACGGGGAGGTGGTAACACAAATTTCTTTCTTTTCTTTTTAGGTAGTGTTTCTGTTGGCTCACTTCTTTCTGTAACTCAACCCAGAAGAGGTTGCAAGGAGCCTGCGTCGGCTCCAGAGCAGGAAGCTGTCTGTGGCGACCACCCTGTTGTAATATGAAGACAGCGCATTGGCGCATCATGAAGGCTGGTCATGGGATTTCGGGTGGAGGAGGCAAGCGTACCATAATTTGGACCACTTATATATCATTAGTCATCCATCAATCAGTTATTATCCATCCTTTTTTGCTGATATAATATTATTCAAATGCATCTGTCATCAGTGTCTGATCTATAAAATTGATCAGTTTAGGGTCTCTCATCAGGCCTGATAACCTGTTAGTTCCATTTTAGCTTCAAGATCTCCATTTGAGATCAAAATATTATCATGTTCCCAGGCCCACTAAGATAATAGGTGACCAGACTCTGACAGAAATTACCAGGCTCTCTGGATAAATTAGGCAGCAGAGGTCAAACTCAGAACCAATTCTGATCAGTTCATGGTATCACTGGCTGAAGTTAGTTTCATGTAGACTCTGAGCTGAACACTTTCTGGTGACCTGAAGGAAGAGGGACCAGTCTTCTCACAGAGGAAGATCAGGAATGGTCATGGCGCAGAGGAAGAGAATGGGCAGCGTACGAGAGGCTGAACGAATGAGGTAGGGCAGGCAGGTTCTTAGGACGTTAGGTACAGTCAGAACTCAGTTGGGCCGGAGCTTGAGGCCCAGTAGAACCGGGATACAAAAAACTCTGGGAAGTTTAAATACATCAACTGTTTAATCATCATATCATCATCCCTCATTCAAAACATTTTGGAAATGCAAGACAGATAAAATGTAACCAAGCTGAAATATCAGGGTGGAACTGTTTACTTTCAAACTTTGTTTCAAAATGAAAGTTTGGTGTTTTGGATTCCCTATAACCTTTATTTGTTAATAAGGTGCAACCTACATAAGTCTGCCATTGCTTCCCTTAAACTGAGTGATGGTTTTGTTTGGAAGCTCGGGTGCAGTCCGGGATCAGCTACCTTTCTGGTAGAAGAATGGACCAGAACGGCTTGAACATTCACCAGGCCAGCCTGGATGAGCAGGTGTTTGCGCTGGCCGGGTTGGAAGGAACATAGACCGTTCTGGAGAATGCAGAACCGTGGGAGGCTCTAACCAGCGAAAACTTCAGTTAGATCAGATGGAAGGGGATAAATGGTGGGATGGACGAATGAAATTAAAGTTGTTTGTCCGTTTTGTTTTGACAGTTTTTTCCAGCTAGAATCAGTGACTCTGCTGCTGCTACAGGATCGCCTCAGGCAACAAAGAGAATGGTGCAACAGTCTCTACATATTACCTTTTATTTCTTTATTATTTTCATTTTTATAAAGCATGTCTTTCACTAAAGATCCATCATGGTGACCTTTTAGACATTTCACAACCAGTCTGGCCTTACCATTCAATCGGCGTTGTGGTTCAAATTAATATCCGTCTATGCTTCAGAAAAGAAGAAGGTAATATATTGTTTAAAAAAAGAAGTAAATGTTATTTTTCTCATAAATATAAGTTTGATATATTTACTGTTTTGTTTTATGTAAACAGACGAATCAACAGTGCAGTTTCAGTAGACCACCTTAAATCCACCACTGTTGGTTCTGTGACTGTTAGGTCCTAATTAAATGTTGCTTTGCACTTGAAGAAGGGCCTTGGAGGCAAGAGAGAAGGGTCTGGAGTTTGACAAACATGGATCTTCTGGTTTACTGAACGGTTGTGAGACTGTTGTAGCTTCTCAGTTAATTTCCTCTTTGTCATTACTTTGATGCTCTGATTTTATGCTCTTGGGAGATGCTGCTGTGGATGTGATTAAGGCCTATAAACATGTAATGGAATGTAAAGCTGTTGAGATCAGGGTCTGCCAGTGTCTTATTGCTTTTTAAATAGGTTTCGATATAAAAAGTGAATAAATTTAGTTTGCTGAATTGCTTCCATATCAGGATGTAGCTTTATAATCTGGTTGGTGGTTTTCTTTCATTCTCTGGAAGAGTAGCTGATCATCAAAATGTCAAAGAAGGCATTATGTTCGGACAACTACATTGGACCAAGTACAGTTTAACATGAAAGTGTTTATCAAACTACTAATTATTTAACAAAAAATCAACAAAAAGCATTCTTTTCTCTGTTTTATTTCAGTATAAGTTACTGATCTCCTGTTTTGCAAGCAGTGACTAAATTATATCAGTGGCTATTACAGTTCAACATTCAATGCAATGTTTTTAATTTGCAGTTAATATAATATTACAAGTTGGTGAATCTCATTCAGTGATCTTTCAGAAAAACAGGTTTCATCAACCAATAAAATGGTTTGCCTTTCTCTTTAAAATCTTACGGGCTTTTCACATGCTGCCTGGGAAGTGGTGTGTGCATCAATTGGCATGACGGATAAAGTTTTGACCAAATATTTTGAGAATTATCACAGTTATTTGTAAAATAACAATTTGATCATTTTAAATGTTTTTATATTAGATCCATTTACAGTAATTCACATCTAAGTATTATATATAGTAGGAAAAAACTGTATACTATGATTATACATCATTTTGGATGGTAAATAAAAGCCTTGATTCAAGTGCGTTTGGAAGTCTTTTTAAGCTCATTTGGTCCACTTTTTAGCTTTCAAGGCTTTTAAAACTAAATAAGCTGTTGATGTCATTATTCAAAAGGCTATCAGCCAAATCATTTATCTACTAGTTTGACATTCAACTGCACTAGCGTTGAATATAACTCACTATTAATCTCAATCATAGTAGTAAAGATTTATGATGCTGTATTGAGGCAAACTAAAAAATTACAGCAAAATTATTAGAATAAACTCATAAAGAATAGTCATATTACAGAATGAAATCATAATGAGAATGAAATCATGAGTATTATGAAGATAAATTTATAAATAAAATGAAGATAATAAACTTCACAATAAAATCATTATTTACAGCAGAAAATTAATTATTATGAGAAAAAGCAATTAGAATAACAAATAGACAAAGTTATATTACAGAAGACCTGAGAAATAAAACCATACAGAATAATATAAAAATATATATATAAAAAATTCAAAGACAATTATGAGAATAAGTCAAATTTTAACATGTCATATTACCAAAATAATCTGGTGCTGTGTGACCTATTCATTATTCAATACCTTCTGTTTTCTTTAGGTTCTCCTTTTCTTGGAATATCAAACTATTACTTTCTAACTTCCTGTACAAGCAGCTATGCACATAACATGAATACTTATGTGTGTAAAATGAACAAATTTCTGTTTTATATTAGCAGCTCTAAATTAACCGTTCTGGTTTCCATTGAAAGAAAGAAGTTTCTGAAACCACTGAAACAAGTGCAGCATATATAAAGTATTTAGAGTTTTATTGAAGAGTTAGAAAAATGTGCAGCAGGATCATGTAGCAAACACTTTGTTGCACTTGTCCCTTTAAAAAAAAGTAGCATTGAACAAGCTGGTACAGGCAACAGAAGAAACATATCCAAAAATACATTAAAAAGAAGGAACTTTCTGTTTTAATTCAAAAAGCGACATATCTTAAAACAATCAGACCAAAAAAAACGCAAAGTGACACATTAAAACATTATTTATGATTAAGCAGGTTCCAGTATTGTTGCACTCCTAAGCGGTTTTAGGGTCCATAGAGTCTCAGACCTTTGCTACTGAAAACGTAGAGGCAGAGGAGAAAAAGAAACTAAACTTAAAACTTGCAGATGATAAAAGTTACCAACAGCAAAGAAACATTATTTAAGACTTCTTAGTAAATAAGTTTTAAAACACTTTCCTCTCAACAGTGTGCAGCAGCTTGGTGATTGCACATGTGTAAAAGTTTGTTTTTCAAAGAACCAGTGAACAGAGAACCAATCAGAACCATTGCTCTCTCTCATGCAAATCAGTGCTTGATTCTTTCAGAAGTAAAGGCAAACAAAGCCTCGCGGCTAGAGACGCTGAAGCCAGACACGGTGATGTGCTGGCGTTGTTTCTACGCCTCAAAGTACGAAGTGTCGGTTTAAAGTCTTCTGGCTGCGGAATGAAAGCCAGACATCGGCTGTGATTCTGCAGGTTGTCCCAGTCCAGGCCGTCAGAAGAACAGGCGGTGGCGCGTCAGTTCTGTGAACAAGGCGACAAAGGGTGAACCAGACCGCTGCATGTTAAGCCTGGTCGCCCAATATCCTATAAGTTTACACATTCAAAAGCAAAGAAGTCAAAAACAAAACTTGATGGTTATGTTTCCTAATTTATAATGCAACATAAAACATAATCATATGAACTAAAGAGAGGTTCATATTATTCCTGATGTTATTTGTAAATTTCTGCCCAAAATTTAAAATTTTTAATAGCTGAATCCTGATTCCAAATACAAAACTTTAAGCGAGACACGTCATAGCTTTAGAGTCAATTTTCCACATAATTAATGAAGTATTTGAAATTCCAAGGCCGGACAAAAAGAAAAAAATAAATCAAAGCAATGGCCTACTGAAGGCAAACTTTCTGACTTCCTGCAATTTCCACAGAATGTAATTTTACCCTTCAAGCCGGCGTTTAGTCATCCATGGTGAGCAGGATCTGTGGGCGTTCCTGGAGTTTACAGGAAGTTCCTCCTCTCGCTGAGCCCAAAAGGGATGTCTAAAATATACAAGTTAAACTGGAAGTAAGCAAAGCTGCCCTAAACAGAACAGTATAAATACTAAGTTAGTCATTTTAAAAACTTTTCAAGATTTATGAGTATTTTACTTGCAAGTTTTTGATTTTCAAAATTCAGAAATTTCAATGTTCTGAAAATTAATGGGATTGTTTTTGAGGTGGAATTTTCTAGTGTATTTCTTAAACCTAAAAATTTGAGTTTTCTGGACTTTTACTTTTGAAATTTAATCTAAAAAGTGGCACCCTCCCGAGTCTTTTTTTTTTTTTTAGGATAATCTAAAAAATTCTGATGACTCTTCTTTTTAGTAATTTTTTTATTATCTCAAAAGAATTTATCTGTTTTTTTTTTTCTAAATATTTGCCGTTTCAATATTCTAGAAAAATATCCTCTAATTTTTCTTCCTATTTACAGCAACAACTGCATGTCAAGCAGACTGACCTCTGTTGAGAATATTCTGGAAAACCAGCTGGGAGTTTCGTGGTGGCGGCACTCGATGAGGAACTTCCCGAACAGACTTCTGCTGAAGCGTGCAGTCCTGCAGTCTGGCCCAGAAGCAAACAGGAAGTAATGAGGATTCAGTGAGATGCTAACGTGCTAACATCTTCCCCTGTGATTCCTGCAGTGTGACCTGATTGGGCAGCAGTGGCTGAAGCAGGAAGGACTATGTTGAGAGGTTCACCTTATTTTCTGCACATTAATTATTCACTTTAACATGCAAAAATACAAAGGCTGAAATCTGATATTTACACCTGAGAAGAAGACACACATTTTTCTCCTCATGAAAAAAAAAAATCAGACTAAACTTTCTTGTTTCGCTTAATTTAAAGATTATAACAAAATTATTTATATTTAGTAAAAGCCAGGAAATGGCAATAACCTTTTTCTTCTTTCCTTGAATTAAAATATGTTTCCTCATGTTTAGCAAATAATTGCAATTGGCATAATGAAACTAAAAAAAAAAAAAGTTTAGTTTGATTTAACTAAACTTCAAGAAAAGAATTGTTTTTATGCTCAGCAAATATCTAGGTTTCAACTGTACATATCACTGGGTTAAAAAAACATTACTGTAAGTGAAAATTCAGTAGATCATCAATTCTGAATTATTCATGTGAAATGCATTTAAAAAAATAATCGAGTCTGAAACCAGTTTTAGTTTTCGCTTTTGGAATATAGTTATTATTAGTTCCTTCTTATTATTTAATTGCATCTAACCTTCTATTATACCATCAACTATTATAATATATTAACCTATTATTTTATTATTAGTTCTAAACTTATTATTCTATTTATAAATGAAATATGTATATAATACTCTATTATTTATTATATTCTAACTCAAACTAAACTGTTACAAATGCAGAGAATCTTTGGTTATTATGTTATTATTGTTCTAAACCAAATAAATATATAATTCAATATAATGAATTACCCATTATTATATTCCTTCTATTGTTTATTTTATACTATAAACAAGAAAAAAAAAAAGAAGAAAATAGGAAACAGAAAAGTATTATTTTACATATATATATTCTCATTTGTTTTGAATTAGTGGGTTTGATTTTTAAATTATTTAAGGAAATTTGGTGTGCTTAAAAAAATCAGGCTAGAAATAAAATTTTGATGTCACTATAAATACAGAGTTAAATGATAAGTAGATATTTATATATCTATATTCATATAAAATACTATTCCAAAATTATCATTTAGATAACATAATAGGAGAATTTACCTCTGACAAACAAAAGCGAATTTTGATTTAATCAAAAAATTAAACCAAGATAAATTAAGTAAAAACAAAACAGGAATATAACAATAGAAGAAAAAAGTAAAATCTGGAAATATAAAGAAATATTATTAAAGCAAGAGTTAAAAGCAAAATAAACATTCTTCATATATGACAACTAGATCAAAATAATAAAATGAAGCCAATAAATTAGACACAAACTTAAGTTATTTCTAAATCAAGAATGCAGTGTGTAACTTGTTTGGATTTTAATTGATTATATAATAATTAAGACAATTTTTTTTGCTGTTCTCAGCTTCCCTCCTGATCTTATTACAGTTGGGATCTCAATGCGAAAACGCTCCATATTCTATATCTTCAGGAGCACCGATGACCATCGTATCGCTCTTATTGCTGGATGACTGGACCGAGTTTGATCGAACACGTGGTACTGTGTTTTCTCGTTAGGACTGGAGCTTACATTACATTAATAACATATATATTTATTGTTATTATTATTCCACACTTTGTATCGCCTGGTCGGAACCACTTACCATATTACGTTGGGTGAAGAAAGAACTTTACCCATATATGTTTGATGTGAAACTTCTGGATAGATGCATGATCTAGTCCATTACCATGTTATGTAAGCTTAAGCATTCCCAAACTGATATGATTGTCTTTACTGAACCTTTCTGATACTGTAACAAAGACTTTTGGCAGTGGGATTGGGCTGGAGCGCATCGGATTACAGTGATCATACATCATATTTCTGCAGTGCAGTTAAAAGTCGCCAATCTGGTGTGAAGCGTCTGATGATTCAGTGTGACTCATTGGTCTCGGAGTCTCAAAGAATCGCTTATAGTCGTTTGTCTTCACCGGGTTTGGTCTTCAGCAGCTCTGAACGGTTCATATCTGAAAATGTCCTGCTCTTTAGAGAAGACGTGGCTGGCGATTATCGCTCTGTTCAGATGTTTGCGTTTCATGGACGACACTTTAGGTTTTCTGCTGGGTGGCTTTTTGGGCGATCTTGGAAGAGATCTTGGCGAAATCGTGCTCTCGCAAATGGTTTCGTTTTTATAAGAAGAGAAGAAATGTAATCATTTAACAGCTCAAATAAAATCAGCTTCACCTATGACAGTATTCTAGGTCAATGTAGATAGAAAAAGAGAGTAAATTCCATAAATCTTAAAATTAAAGATATTCTATTAATTTATTTTGCCTGATTTTTTTTTGTGTTAGAAAAAGCAAAAAAATGTTACTTTTGAAACTCAGGCGTTTACAGGTTCCAAAATTCTGGCGTCAGTCCATTGGAGTTTTTCTGATAGATTTCTGACACTGACCATAAAATGTCCTTTTTAAAGCTGTATTTTTATAGACATTGACGTTTATTAAAATATCTGTTGTATCTCAAATTACCTGTTTATTAGCAAATTTTCAACTTTTATTCTCAAATTTTTCCGTTTTCACAAATATTTTGACATTTAAACCAGATATTTCTATTTTTTCTGGAAAATTCTGAGATCAATCTCAAAATTTGAGTTTTGTAGAATATTTTTATAACTCAAACTCAGAAATGTCTTGTTTTTTTTTCAGTATTCTCAAATTGACATCAAATATGAATTTTCTATTAAATGTGCTCTTTTTCTTCTATTACAGTACTCATCACACCCTGTTCACATAATTTCTCTAATAAAGAAAAACTGTAACTATTTGGTACAGCAACAAAATCAGGCTCTGCCATTGCATCTGGCCTAACCCGCTGGGGACTGGCCTTGGCCGGTGTCGGGGTGGTGCTTCCGGCGCTGTCGTCTCAAACCACTTTCTGCTCCTCAGCATTGAGTCAAATTTTTTCAGTTTTATAAGGGACTGAAAACTCTGGTTTAGGCCCTGCAGGAGATGCTGTCATCATAGGGAAGAAAATTTATATTAACTACCTTCTTTAATCTTTTGTAAACACATGAATTATTTTAGTAATCAATTAATTCAAGTATAATGAATTAATATTTTATTTGCATATTTCTCATCTCAGCTTTATTATATACACAATATTAGAAATAAACATCAGACAACAATAAGGCTTTAGTTGTGATACAACGCTTTTAGAAATATGTGGACTATTTGCAGATCAGCACCTTTTTCTAAACTGGAAACAATTAAATGAAGTTAGAGTTAATTACATACTCATTTACAAGATAGTCAGCTGGAAAATAATGTTCTGATTGTTCATCACCAGGGAGAATAGCGAGTTGATATGCCATCACTTTATGCAGGACATTGGACTGGACCCCCAACCAGCTGCAGTGCAGCTCTACCATTTGTGTGTTCACAGATCCAAAACCAAAACAGAAAGTTTAGAGTCTGGGCATCCAGTCCTCTTTGATTAATCATTTAGACAATGCTTACGAATCCCAGAGAGGGCTGATCAAAGACAGAAGAACTTGACCAGATGCCCGAGGAAAAGTGGATTTTCGGTTTAAGATGGAGTGCTGAGATGTCCATAGACTCAGTTCTGTTTACACACATGGTAGAGCGAATAAAAAATTCAACAGTTAATGATTACAGGTTTAGGGTTTTGGATGTGGACTAAGAATTGCACATTTATTGTTTCAACAGGTGAGGTTCACCAACCCTTTGAAAAACCTCTTCACCTGTGGTGATGCTACATCAGAACCTGAAAGAAAATGACACAAAAATCTCTGAAGCGACGCCAGACTTAATTTCCTTCTTCATGAAATGTAAACAAAAAAATGAGTAAGTCAGATTTTAGAAGTTTTACATTCTCTTTTGTCTTCAGTAGGAATACAACCATTCTCAATGGTGTTAGGCTGCATGCGTTTTTGGTTGTATTTGCCCAGTTCATTTTAGTTGTATTTACTTAGAATGCCCTTTGCTATAGTCCTGCTACCTGCTGTTGAATAAGTTTAAGCTGGACCAGAGTTCCGTGATGCATTCACACCCCCACAAATAAACTAGTTTAAAGGCAAACACACTACAGTTCCGAAGGTAAGAAGCAAACTAAACAGGTCTGGTGAATTCTGCCCAACACACTCTGTCAAGGCTTGATATTTGAGAGCAAAGTCATCAAACGATGTAGTATCCGTTAAGATATGACATGTCGGTTCAGTCCCTGGTAGCATCAGTCACATAATAGGCACTGATCACTTGGTGGCGGTAAAACAACTTAACATCTTAATTTCTTGGCAAGTTACCTGTGGATTATCTGACAGGTGAAGGTAGTCAGAAACCAGCGCAACTGATAGCACTTCACAGCCATGTGCCTCCTCAAAAATATCCATAATACAGATTAGAGACTTCACGTCTCCACGATGAATATTCCATCTGGCATTAATAAAATACTTTGACTAGGATATGACTAATAACAGCAGTGGAATGTTTAGTAGGAAGAAATTATTGCATGAATGTGCAATAGATACCACTATTTTGCAAGATATTTGCACAAATGGGCTGCACCAAGGTATATTATACATCTTTATCCATGGAAGTGATCAGACAATGATAATTAATAATTTAAAATATTGCCAAAAATGAACATTTTTGGCAATATATTACATTCTTCATAGCTTTGGCTTAGTAAATAAAATGTTCCTGAAGTTTCACAGAACAGTGTGCTGAACCATTATATATGCCTGATTATCCAATAGACAAGACAATCGATAAAGACAATTAGCACCAAAATAACTAAATAATGAAAGCAATTTGTCCAAATGTTAATAAAAATGAACGAGCTCATAAATGTTTTATAAAATTATTTTGAACTCTTTCACTCCCAGCATTACCAGATAGATCTTGGCTGGTCTGAGGAGTAAAACAAGTAACAACGAAGGGACTTTTATCAGAGCGAAGACCTCTCTCTGCCTTCATCGACTCATATAACACACCATGTCTGCCTTCTTCATCAACTGTGGCAAAAAGATAATAATTATCACAATTTATACAAAAACTAGCAAATAAATGTAATTAAATTTAACAAAGTCGTATCAACCACATAAACAGCGTATAAGCATTGCCATCTCTTCGAAAACGAGATAGACCTTTCCAAAAAGCTAACATCTGATGAGCTTGAACGGTGAAATCATCGATCCGAAGGAAGGCCACGATATTCCTGTTTACAGTTAAACCAACTTTTGCTTTTCTTCACCATCAAATATTTCATAAATTCGGCAGCAGATTAGCGTAAACACACCATGACAGACAACAAACAGTGCGAGTTTGTTTTGAATTTTAATTCCCTGCCTGTGCGAGGTCTATAACGTCTTAGTACTCAAAAATTTGCCTGTAAAATCTTTGCAAAACAAAAAATCTACAATGTATAATTTAAAATCCATCTATCAATATCAGATTTATAACAGATATTTAGAACGAAAGCATTGATCCACCTTCGCCATTGCAGTCCATTTTTCAACAGGCGATGCAAGGACGCCATATTCCTGAGCGGTTTAATTAACAATCTAAATAATTTGTGATCCATCATGCCGAGAAAATCCATTTCAATGATTAGCTAAGAAAAGTTGTGTAACTATCGAGTTATATGGCAGGGGAAGCTAAAGATATCTGCGACGGTTTGATTGTTAACGTGTTATTGAGTTCTGCTCTCGTGTAACCTGCCGAAACAGATTCTGAAAATACTTACGGGAGAAAAATAAACACTCTGTCGACGTCATTTCAGCCACAGCTGGTATCGTAAGAAGCTGAAACAGGTTGATTATTTGATTAATATGCCACGTGTATTAAATAAAGTTTCAAGTTTGTCATAGCTTTTTGTTTTAAAATCGTACAGTGATTCTTAACGGTATAATGCTATATCATTGATATAGTTTTGAATTGACTGTTCGAAGCCAATGACAACTCGGCTCGGCTCAATGCTAATGCTAAAGGTTTGCTGTAAACGCTACATTTACAAGATCCACATTAGCCGTGCTTTTATGCCATTTGGTTGTTAACGACTCATTAATTACCATCTATGTCTCCAGCTCAATACCTCAGTTAATTAAAGCGTGTCAGTACAGACGGTCTCGGTACTTAAGAAGCATGTGACTGGCTTCTTCAATCTGACCTACTGCCGTGATGACTGGACCCTACTTCCAGTTTATTATTACTATATAATAACTATTATGATCAGTTGCTTTAGCTTATGAAAGCCAGCGTCAAAGGTCTTAAGCGTTGTATGGATCATCATGTGAGGCATGTTGTTTACCTCCTGTCTTTATGCTCACAGATGGTGGTTCCTCTATTAGGTCTTCTTCCTCACATAACAAAAGCTCAACTGACTTCGATCCACTCTTTTGCTAAAACTTCAGACGAACTAAGAAAAACCTGAAAGGGTGGAGAGTATGGATATTACAAATGTCTCAAAGAGTTTTTCAATCAAATAGTGATTATCAAGAAAGTAGGATTAAAAGTAGATGTAGGTTGATATCAAGAACATCTTGATCGTTTGAATTAGATATTGGTTGCATTTCAAAAAATTACTCAGCTAAATTATTGTGTTCTATTACAGGAACATTTTCTGTGTTAGCCAGTTGGACGTTTCTCAGCAGCAGGTCGCACTAGGCAGATGAGATCCCCAAAAAGATCAAAAGTGAAATTAAGTCCAGATAAAGAGAAGAAGACAAAAATAGACATGTGTTGTAACTGCTGGCAATATTTGCTCAGTTTCTTAATTTTGTGCAAATGAGAAAGCAATTAAACGATACGGACAAAATCACACAAAGGCAAAAACAAAGGAGAATAAAAAAAAGTAAACCAAGTCTTCCATCAGCTAAGTACTGATAATTCATTATATTACTTTGTAAATTTAGTTGATTGCTATTAACCAATTCATCTAATGATCTTAGTTTCATCATGTATTATCGTGGTTAATGAAGCGATAATGTTTATCGAACAAAATAAATAGTTAAGTTGTTGAATTTGTGTATAAGTAATCTGTGTGATAACACTTTTGGAATAATTTGTAAAATTATGATTTTAATTAATTTTGAGCGTATTAAAGAGATTTAGTGATCAAAATTATTACGTTGTTCATTTCAACCTAATCTAAACAGACCCCACCAAACTCATGGAAGTTACGGCTTTGCTTGTTTGTGTCTCTTCGTCCTCCACAGCTGTTGTGTTTGCTGCCAGCCAGAAGTGTCAGCCCTGAGGATCTGGGCCTCTCCGACGTCCAGGGCAGTCATTCTGAATGACTGTGATGTAGGTTGCTTCCTGAGTCTAAGAAGAGCCTCCCACTCTTTGCCTCAATATGGAAGACTAGTCATGTTTCTGCAGGCAGCTTCTTTCAGAACAAATATGGTGAGAAGATCAGCCTGTTCTGCTTCTTTTTATTTTATTACACAGAAAACAACCTCTGACATTTTGTTTTTACACAGGGTTTTTTTCTCAAAAAAAAAGACATTAGTTGTGGCTGTAGTATTCTACAGTCGGTACCAGCCTCTTAGGATGCTTTAGCTGCGACCTCAACTGCTGCTGGTAAGACATTTACATTCAACCTCTCTCCATTTATGAATGGATTCAAATTTTAGCATTTCTGTTTCTCCTGTAATTGGCTACAGGCGAGGTTCAAAACTCTCGAAACAAAAGACAGGCGATGGGAGTGGTTGACAGATCCAGTAGAATCAGTGCCCTGCCACCACCAGCTTTCATGAAAGGCGGAGTTATTACAACGTTAAATTTGGCTTTTCAACTTTTCCAGTCATTGCATGATTTATGATTAAAAAGAACACCAGATTGGTCAAATCTGCCGCGTTGATCACTTACTTTTGGGGTTTGCTCCAGGGAGAAAGGGCAGGCCACTCTCTGGTTAAGTGGTGAAGCTCAAGGCCTTCTGAAGCCGCAGGCTTTCAGGAGGCCAAACTGCAGAGTTCATGAGGTCCCAGCTCTAACTCAGAGAACTCAAGGTGTGAGATAATTTTGGTGGAAACTTGGCTTGTTGTTAGGGTGAGAGAGGCCAGTGAAGCCTTTGCTGTTTTGTTTAGACTCATTAGGGAGAACCGGGCTTGTCTCCAGCATGGAATTCACCTCCTCATCGGCATTCTGGCTCTCTCGAATACTTTCTCTGATGAAACCCACCCTTTTCTGACGCGGTTTGTTTGGTTTTCATTTCTTTCTTATGTAACAATAAATTCAGCTCTACATGCACACAGTTTATAGTTACATCACTTTATCACATGCAAACCACTAATTGTTTGGGTTTGATTGACCAACACAAAGTACCGGGTGATTCTAGGGAAGGTGTAGGGGGGCCTGGGTCTCAGAAGAAAATGAATAAAAACCTTTTGTTGCTATGTCATAAAATATCTTTATGGAACCACAAAATTCAAAAATAATCTAATAAAGCATTAATTTGTGAATATTTTTACTAATATAACAGTATTCAGAAAACAAGAGGAATAAATAACACTCTGCTCATGTTACATCTTTATTTTTGGAGAGAAACAAATAAGAAAACAGGCGTACCATTAACAACAATCAAGTTCTTATATCACATGAAAGCATCACAAAAACACATTTTAGACTTAATTTAGTTGTGTTGTGTGGCTCATTAGTGTGCAAGTAGAGTTTGGTAATTTTGGTGTATCTTTTTCATCATATGTGCACATTTCTAGAGCAGCTGCCTGTAGTTTCACCTAGAAAATTTAAATGAAAAACTGACAGGATAAGTTTGGATCATATTTACCTTTGTACCACAGTAAGCAGAAGCTACATTTTTGCTTCACAAAACCATACTGAGCATGTTTTGAGAGGGTTTCTTGTTTTCTGGGTTTCCATGGCGAGTTCGCACCCGCCAGGACCTCATTCAAACAGAAGGCTGTTCTGATCAGTGAAGAACGTGACGTTTGAGCATGTCCAAGAGTGTGGAGGAGGCGAAGAACGAGCTGCAAGATGTTGTCGAGGTTCCTCAAAGCTCGCAGAAGTTCACTGTGTTGGGCAGAAGCTGCCTAAAAGATTTTCCAGTAGTTTTCATTTTGAGTGTATCTGCTGGTGTAGGAAAGATATGACCTGACTGTTTATTCTCTGTGCAGGGATTCTCCTTGTCGGGCCGCCCTGGCACAGGGAAAGACCCTGCTAGCGCGAGCTGTAGCTAGAGGAGACAGGCGTCGTTTCACACCGCGCCTCAGGTCGGAGTTTGATGAGAATGCATTGTGGGCGTCGAGGCGCCAGTCGCATCAGGAACCTCTTTCGAGATCACGTTTTGAACCGGTGAAAACCGCGCAGGAGAGGAGACTGGTAAAGCAGCGAGTTTTCCTTTTGTGGTTTTGCAGAAAAGAGAGGCAAAGCAAGCGCTCGTCAAGTCTGTCTTCGCGGCGAGTTGGACAGCGTGGGAGGAAGGGTGGGTCTCCATTGCCATCCCCTGCTCCAGACTGACTATAATAGCTGCTGGCTGAAATGGGCAGGTGAAGTTTCATGTGGCGTCTGGCCTAGTCCACACACAGCTGGATATTTGGAAAAACCAATCATGTTTTGGCTTTACAACTGGCGCAACGCTGTCTTGCTAGACTTTATTTTGGGAGCTGGGCCGTTTGGCTGAAAAACTTAGCGATAGCGTTCATATCCCTGTTCCATGAAGCCAGCACTCTGATGTTTTCAGGTTTCAAAACCCAATGAAAATTAAAATGATATAAAATTTTCTAAAACTTATTTCAGCTCTGAATGAAGTATGTTACTTTGAGTTAGTATTTGTCTGGAATTAACACTTCTTTAAAATTAAGATAGTTTCAGCACATAAAATAAAGGCAGCAAAAACTAGTCACTCCAGAATATCCAGCAGGAAAATAAACAAGGCTGGAGATGTTTAAAAATTTATAGTGGGAGACTGAGAGCAGCCGCCCAGCAGAACAAAGTTAAGTTAATTTAACATTTTCTTTTGTTTAAGAGAAATAGTTAATGGCGGTTTGAAGCAGGGACAGCTTAGAAAATAAGATTTGAAAAATTGAAAAACCAGTGAGCTTCAAATCTACTCCAAGACCATTTTGCCTCTAGACTCTCAAAATGACAATAACTTGAAAAGTATATATATATATATATATCTATATATATATTAAATAAAATTTTAAAAGTTAATTTTGCAGGTTTTCTATCTTTTTGTGGATATATTTATGCATAAACTTTAGTTGTTTCAGTGTAATTTGGAAGTTTGTTTGAATTGTTGATCATTGTTCTTAACTATAGAAAGATGCTCTGGTGAGACCCGGCAGTTTTGACATGCAGGTGACCGTTCCCCCTTCCAGTGTGCAGTGTAAAGATCTCATGTGCTCTCAGATCAAAAGTGGACCCTGGTAGGTCATTTTCAAGGGATATCTACAGTAGTGTCGCATAATCTGATGAACCATGGAGATCCATGATGAAGTCTGATATCTTAAAAGTCATTTTGTTTTGGTGCTTCAAATTAAATGAAGGATGTCCACTTGAGGCTGGTGAAGCTCTCTCAGGTGAGAACTGGAGAACCTGGTGAACCAGTGCTGCTGTAGTGCCGCAGTGGACGGAAAGGAAGAGTGGTGCCACCTTTGAAGGACCTGGAGTTCGCCAAGGACAAGATCCTCATGGGTGGTCGAGCCCAGATCAGCTCTTATCACAGAAACATGTGCAGGTATGGAAAATAAACACAATCATTAATAAAAGCTATGTGAAAAAAGAGCTGACAGAAGACTCAAAAATTATACTCAAGAGATAGCACTAACTTCTAGCGTATATTTTACTTGTAGAGTACAGTAAAAGTAGCCTTCGCCAGAAATTATTCAAGTAAGAGTAAAAAAGTATTTGATATGAAGTCTACTGAAGTACTGAGTAACTGATCAAAGTATCGATCATCATTTAATATTTAAACATTGCATAATCAGACGGACCAAAATATAAAGTTAATTTGAAATTTTAGTGCTATTTTGAGGATGAGATTGACAATAATTCATACAAACAATAACAAAATCAGTGCAGACGAAGATTTTTCGAAATCAGTTTCTGTCAATGTGCAACTTCACAGAGACTTTAATAAAACTGCTGCAGGTCTTTGTCTGAATGAAATTTTTGGTTAAAACATGTTTGTATTCAAAGTTAGTGGGCTGAAAATCCAGAAATTTTACTCGAGAGGAAAAGTACACGATACTTCACAATAAAATGTCTCAAGTAAAAGTAAAAAGCACAGCATAGTAAAAATCCTCCTAAAAAGTGTTTTTCATGTTCCTCAAAGTAAATGTAGATGGAATAGATCTAACTAGTTACTGCTCCATCTGCTTCTTAGTGAATCTCCTGTTTTATAACCATTAGATGAAATCTTTCTGATCTAATCTCAAAATACGAGGAAATAACACAAAAACTCAAAGCGATGTGTGTGCATTGACTGTTACGCCAGTCATGCTCATGTGCCTCACTTTTGTCTGTTCTGAATCTTTTGTAGGAAGCAGTTATTTTCTACACACATGTACAATATTGTGTTTACTTTACTTTGCTAATATGTTTTTATCTATGTGTTGACATTATCTGGCTATTATAAGATCTCTTTCTGTCAATATATTTGCATTTTTCTTAATCTAGCATATCTGTCTTTGTGGGCTTAATTTTCCACATTTTATGAAAGTAATATTTCCTCCGTATATGTCTGCTCTTTCTCTTTACTCATTTGCTATTGACTCTGAAAAAAAGGTTTCCTAGCTGAATGCAGAACAGCAGAATATATAGTTTTTCCAGTCTTAAATTTTATTCGTGATGGCATTAAAAATAACACTGATTACGCCTTGACTCTTTCCTTTCAGGTCCTGGGAGAGGCGTAGCGTGAAATAGACAAAAAGAACACGACTCATCACGGCAAGTGCATCACGAAGTCTGGACCCGCCAATGGTCGCTCTATCACACCAAAGGCTGCGATGCCCATCAACAAGGCCACCATGATGCCCAGAGGACCGGCTTCCACGTATGTTTGTTTGTTTTAAGTCCTTGTCTCCCAGAATTGCTTGTTGCTGGCACAGCACAGCAACACGAGATTGTGTTTTTTGTTTCAGTCCTCCAAGGTGTCCCATGCTCCCTGAGAGCGACCGCTGAGCGGGACGGCGTGGCAGCCACTTCAGCTGGCCCCAAATGGGCGTCAGCAGTGGGCGGCCGTGCTGCCAGAGTGAGAGCTCATCTTCGAGGCGCAGTCGTCACCACAGGTACCAGCTGCTGGGTAAATGCTGCTTAGATGTGACAGGATGTTCATTTAAAACATTTATTTAATATGTCGAGGGTCTGTTTTAGGAGCCTCAGCTGACTTTGAGTGGAGCATGCTAAATCGCAAAAACTGATGGGTGACCGGCCCGGTATGAGTGATATAGAATGTAAGTCAAAGCTCATGCATTTTGTCATTAGTTGAAATGCTGGTAAAAACAGCACAATGAGCTCAAAAGCAGCAAGCTTATTTGGATTTAAAGTGGCCAAAATGTGATTTTAAAGATGTACCAGGTGTGCTATTTGGCTCAGTCATGTACCTACAAAGACATGCCAGGCAGAGCCCGCAAGACGCAGGGGCCGCGAGCATGAAGTCAGAGGTTCGCCCAAAGGTGAGGCGCTCTGTGTTCCAGAAGTTGACCTTTCACCCAGTTCTTAGCATCAGTTTCCATCGTTCCTTCATCTGTCTCTCTGCAGGAATCCTACGACCGAAAGCAAAGAACATCCTGAAAGCTACAGCAAGGAGCACCAGATGGCGGACAGCTCTGCTGGCGTTACACGCACGCTGGGCGCCAGAGAGATCCAGGCGTTGCTTGAAGGTAAAATCTCTGGACCACTAGAGAATATCCAAAGACTCTGTAAATAAAATGCTCGTGCAGGCGGGACTGGCCTTTAAAAGCCCTTTCGCAAGCTGTTTTATTCTTCTTTCACGACAATGTGTGACAAGCTGGATGAAATGTTTGAGCTCCAGCAGACGCTTTCCAAATCATCACAGTATGATGAGTCTGCGCATTTTAGTTAAAGTGTCAAACTCCACAGCTGAAGGGTTTCTGTATTTTGTGTTTTCTCCTACATGTTATGTTGTTTTCTAAAGTGTTTAAATGCCCAAAGGTCTGTGTCATTATTATTGTGTTGTTTTAATTTTTCTTTTCTGTCAGAGAAAATCATGATGGATCCTCTTATTCACACCCGAGGAAAAACTGTAAGTGTTGGCCGGTTTATGTAAATATTCGTAGCAGAGTCTGAAAAAGACGGATTGGGTGCTTCTCTGTTACTTTACGAGCGAGTGGCCTTTCTTAATAAAGTTCCGCAAAGATTTCTCGCAGCACAAATGTGGGAGCGATTTCTGTGGACCAGGAGTCGGAATTAATGGTATGTAATTTTAGCAGACAACAGTTACATAAAAAAAGAAAAAGTGATTATTTCTTCACTTTGAGCAGTGAGTAAGTTAAAAACACCAAACACATTCAGGAAAAATATGCATTCTGTAATAAAAATAGAGTACAAATGACACTTTGTGTCTCCCAGTGGGTAAATTCTTTGGCTTACATTTCACTTAGTAAATCTACTTAAAGCAAAAATGATTACAGTGGATCAAAGCAGGAAAAGTACAGAGAGATATGTAAAATACAAAATAGAGACAAAAATAAAATCCAACTAGTTGATTATAAAGCTTATAAAATGCATTCATCAACACAAAGGACACTCTACTGAAACAGACTAACCGAAATGCACAGAATGCTCCTTTGTCAGGGATAATTAATGGTTACTAATGGATCATTTTACACCTGCAGCGAGATTTGGACCTGAGAAAACAGCAGCGACCCGAACAGAAGGCCCTATCGTTGTGCTCAGCTATTTATAAGAAGGCAGCAGGTTACAAGAAAAAGCTGCAGAAGTCTCGGCTTAGTTTTACTCATGACAAAAGCTTAAAGAGCGCTCAATCGGCCATCCTAAATAAAGCATAAGCGGACGCCGATGAGGACTGTCGCTGTTAATCGGGATGCGGATCGCCATGTAAATTTCCCGGAGGTGGGAACATTTTCTCAGTTGGCTGCTGTCGAGTCGCATTTGTTGTTAAAGTTAATTTATTGTCTTCTACTCTACGTTAGGTGAGGGTCTGGATAATTTCTGGAAAGTTCTGCAGGAGGGAAGGAATTGCGTGTCGGACATTCCAAATGAAAGGTTCGACAGCAACTTTCGCACGACGCTGACGTCACCAAACCCGAAAGAGCCAAACAGCTAAAAAGCTGCATTTATCAAAAAGGGTGAGGAGAGTCATCAGGTCTGATATGTGGAGAAAAAATATTTCTGTTTATTTATGGGTATCTAAAGTGTATCTTATATTTAGTGTTTTGTTCTTTTTACACTGCTACCAATAATTAAATGTATGACCGTGTTTTACGGTAATTGTAGAATAAAAAAGTAAGGCGTAAAATTCCGAGAATTCTCAGAATTTTTCCAGAAAAAAGTGGAAATTTCTGAGTTTGAAATGTTAAAAATTAGCGAGAAAAAAATGCAGAAATTTTGAGATCAATTTTAGAAATTTTCTAAAAATATTTAGTTTTAAAAGTGGAAATTTTGCAATGAAAACTCAGAAACAGAAATTTCAGGATTTGCAAGATCAATTTCAGAAAATTCTCTAAGAAAAGTGGAGTGTCAGTTTAAAAAAGTCCAAAAATTTGCAAGAGAGAGTCATAAAATTTTGGGATTAATATCTGAGATGTGCTGAAGCAGACAGGAATTCTCTCACTCAAAAAGTCAAAAATTAAAGCAAAACCAAAGACTCAGAAATCAATTAATCTCAGAAATTTTCTAAGAACAATAAGAATAGAAGGTTTACCTCCACCACTGTGTCTGGATTCTGTCCTTGGAAATTTAATCTTTTTATTTTTCTAGAGAATTTCTTAGGATTGTTCTCAAGACATTGAGTTATTTTTATTTTTATTTTTTTGGCTGTTGAAACTTAGAGATTTTTCTAAAAATTTCTGAGATTAATTCAAAAATTTGTTTTTCAAATGTAATGTTTCACATATTTAAACAAAAATAATGAGATGATCAAATACCAGCTGGATGAGACACTTCTAAGTTTTTCATAGTCATCTTGTCTAGCCCAGTATATGTAAAAATTTAAAAGCTAAATTTTTCCTGAAAAAGTTACTCCAGTCCAGTGTTACTGGTTACTACCTCAACTGTGACTCTGTGCATGACAGATCTGTTTCTGATTTCACCTGTAGGTTTCGCTGAGTTTGATCCCTCGTTTTTGGGATTCCTGAAGTAGAAGTGACTTCGTGGATCCTCAGCAGAAGCTGCTGCTGCAGTGCAGCTACAGAGCCTTGGAGGACGAGGAATACCAATGGAGAGCCTCAGCGGAACCAGAACCGGTGTTTACATCGGTAACTTATCTCATTTAAACCCACCGACTCATGAGGAAGCATTTTTCTAACCTGTTCTGCTTTAATGCTGCAGGTTTAATGAACAGAGACTATGAGATGATCAGGAATAACAAACCGGAGACAATAACACATTACAACTGCACCGGGACGGCCGTGAGCATCGCAGCCAACAGGATTTCCTTCACCTTTAATCTCACTGGTCCTTCTCTCGTTATCGACAGCGCCTGTTCTTCTTCGCTGGTGGCTCTGCATCTTGCCTGTCAGGCCATAAAGCAAGGTAGGCATTTCTAATTTACCTCATTAGTCTGCAGAAGCATCCAAAAACAATTTTCCCTTACATGTTATGATTTTCTCAGGGCTACTTGAGAAGTTACAGCCTTTTTTGTATGGACTTAAAAGGACAAAATGAGGGCAAAAATAAATAAAACTTGTAGTAAATTAATATAAAACAGTATGCATATAAACAGTTTGGTAGTAACTCGGTACATTTACTAGTTCACCAAACTATTTTTTAAAACGTTCTTTTAGGAGTGCTGAACTGTTTACTTTTATTTGAGTAATTTTATCATTAAGTATTTCTACTCTTACTTGAGTAAAATTTCTGGATTTTCTATCCACTGAATGAAAAACAAAAATGTTTTAACCAAATATTCACCAGACAAAGACACACATTTTCAGTTTTTATTAAAGTTTCCTAATATTGTTTTGTTGAAATAAACTGATTTGGAACCATTTTTCTTTGGCCTGAGTTTGTTATTTTTTGTTACTTATATGAATTATTGTCATTTTAATCACTAACTACCAAAATTTACACCTAACGTTATATTTTGGTCTGTCTCATTATGTAAGTTTTACACATTAAATGATTGACAATTTGATCAGTTATTCAGTACTGATCAGTAGACTTTTTACTCTGGAGTAATTTCTTGGAGGATTACTTTTTACTTTTACTTGAGTAAAATTATCGTTTGAAAAGAACGACTCTTATTTACTTGAGTATAATTTTTGGGTACCTCTCTTTAAAAAGACGAACTAGGAATGAAATCTTTAGGAGCATCACTTTCTCCAGTCACCGCTAGAGTGCACTGTAGTTCCTGGCATAATGAATTTCACTGGTAACAATCAACAGTCTTTCCATGTACAGTTGCCCAGAGCAAAACAAATCCATCAAAGTTCCTGATGATATTATTTTACATTATATTTAATAAACCAAACTCTCGATAACATTTTAGGGCCATTGTAGGTTAAAAAAAAAAGAGTTAATTTCTGCCAAAAACTAAAAAAAATTAGATTAGTCTCACAAATTTCTAGAAAAAACTTGACAATTTCTGAGTTTAAAAAGGAAAAATTTGCTAGGAATGAAAATTGGACATTTTTGACTTTCAAGAGTAAAATATTTTCGACTTTTGGAAATTTCCTGAGTTTGAAAATTTATGTTTTTTTCTTGCATTTTTTTTAACTTTAGAACTCAGAACCTTTTTTTATAGAAAATTTCTAAGATTTATCTCAGAATTTCTGGGGGGGTTTTCTAGAATATTCCTGAGATTAATCTGAATTTTTTTGTTTTGTTTTGTTTTTGGTGGAAAATTATTTCCTTTTATTGCTGTCGTATTAGGCATGACAACATCAATACGCCTCACTGTGCTTTACAGACATTTATTGCTTATATTAAGTCTCAAATCTCAAAATATTTAGTCAATGTAAACCAAAATAACCTATGAAATTTACGCCGCTGTTCTTGTGTGATGAGTGGCAAATCTAGACATATTTAGGAATGCCTCTTGTCAGCTAAATATGACTATATTTGTAAAAAGAAAAAAAATAAGCGCCAAAAAGTTTCTGTTTTAGATTAAGTGTTAATATTTTCTGCAGCTTTTCTATACAAATTATTCATAACCAAGAGGTAATTGGCTTCACTAGCACAAAATTATTACATATTGAACAAAAATATTAGAAAAGAAGCCAAAGTTTGATGTAAATAGTTCAGAGATATTCAATATGTTCATAGGTCCAGTAATCAAGACCACTTCAAAGAAGGTCTGGTACAAAAGAAAGACAAAGTACTTTATATTTTATTAAAAATTGTATCCTAATGTATGCAACTTTGCTCTAGGTGACTGTGAGATGGCGCTGTGTGGAGGAGTTAACTGCATCATCGAGCCAAGAGTGTTTGTTGCTCTCAGCAAAGCCAGGATGATTTCACCTGAAGGAACCAGCAAGCCTTTCTCCACCAGCGCAGATGGATACGGAAGAGGAGAAGGCTGTGGCGTTTTGATCCTGAAGCCTCTAAAAAAGGTTTTAGGAACATTTTTCTTTTTGTTGTCAGAAATAGACTAAAAGATTTTCTAGACCAAATAATCTGGGCAAAAAATGATCCAAAAAGCTAGGAAACACTTTGCCTTTCTTTGCCAAAACAATATGGCTCCCCGAGTAATTTGAGGGATTCTGCCCCATGTTGCAAAAATTTTGGACACCTCTGATGTAGAAAGATTTATGTTGTTTGTCATTTTGTAAACTTGAAGACCATCTAATTGATTCTTTTCTTGAAGAACTCATAGAACTAAAAGGACAGGTTTAAATTCATGGTAGTTAACATAGATTATCTATCTATATTTATCAGTATTATTTTCTGTTTCTTTTCTACTGAAAGGCCCTGAAGGAGAACAATAAAATATGGGGTGTGATTTGCAAGACTGCCGTCAACCAAGACGGACATTCAGTGACTCCTCTCACCAAACCTTCAGTGATGCAACAAGAGGAGCTACTCAGGACAATCTACTCCAACGCTGATTTCAAAAATGTCCAGTACATCGAAGCTCATGGGACTGGGACTCCAGTTGGAGACCCAACAGAAGCAGCTAGCATCTCAAATGTCATAGTCAAAGCCAGACCTCCAGACTCAGAGACACTCTGGGTTGGCTCGGTGAAGGGCAACATCGGACACACCGAATCTGCAGCTGGAGTGGCTGGACTGATCAAGGTACTCCTAATGATGAAGCACCAAACTATTGTTCCCTCAGTTTTCTATTCCAGAGACAACTCAAGTGTAGATACACAAACCCTGAATTTAAAAATACCAGACAAATTAGAAAGATGGGAGGCAAATCAACCACTGGGAAGGGTAGCTGGGGTCAACAGTTTTGGATTTGGGGGAACAAACGCGCATGTAATTTTAAGAGAACACATTCATCAAGTAGTTCCCACAAAAGCTTGGCAAAAACTCTTTGTGTTGTCAGCTGCTTCTGAGAAATCACTCATAATGACCATTGCAGAAACCCACCAAAGACTGTGCAGCAGTCACACACTTGACTTTCAGACACTTTCATACACCTCTGCTTGTGGGAGGAGTCATTTCAAACACAAATATCGGAAAGCCTTTTTGACATCTTCCCTCTCAGATCTACAACAACAGCTCAAATCGGCACAAAAGACGGAGTTTCAGTCGGTTCAGTCTGACATCCAGGTTGTCTTTGTGTTTTGTGGAAATGGGGTTTGCTACAGGGGTATGTGCAGACAGCTCATGAGGCAGGTTCTTGCTTTCAAAGAGACAATCCAAAAAGTTGAAATTGCCTTTCAGACGTACACTCCCATCAACATCAGTAAACTCCTTGAGAGTGAAGGTGATGACGTCAATATTAACCAGCCAAATGTTATCCAGCCTCTTCTTTTTGCAGTACAAGTTGGGATTGCCACCCTGCTGAAGCAGTGGGGTGTTAAGCCCTCTGCCATGCTTGGCCACTCTATTGGAGAGGTCGCTGCGGCTCACTGCTCAGGTCTTTTGTCTCTTTGTGATGCGGTGAAAGTGTTGCACCACCGCAGTACTCTTCAGAGTAGAGTCACAGGAGGAAAGATGCTTGTCATCGGCAATGTGGCTGTAGAAAAGATTCTTGAAGTTCTCACAGTCTTTGGTGGCAAGATCTGTGTTGCTGCTTTCAACAGCCCTCAGTCCTGCACTTTGTCAGGTGATGCAGGTTCAGTGGATGCTCTCCATGATATGCTGAGGATTAAATTTGCAGATGCAAATATCTTCCTCTGTATCTTAGATGTCCCTGCTGCTTACCATAGCCACATGATGGATCCAATTCTAGATGACATTGAGAGCAGCATAGGCTTTTTGAATACTAAAAGCATAGAGTGTCACCTGTTTTCCACAGTTACTGGAGAGAGACTTTCAGATGGGGATTTCACTTCTGGCACATACTGGGCAAAGAACGTCCGAGAGACTGTTTTATTCAAGAAAGCTCTTTGTGCTGTTCTCAAAGAGAAACCGGCAAAAGGAAATGTGGTCTTTGTAGAGATTGGACCTCGAATGGCTCTCCAAAGGTACATCTGTGAAACTCTTGGCAATGAAGCCAAAGTTCTCCCATCAGTCCACCCAAACAAAGACTATGACACCATTTCCTCAACTCTGGCCAGACTGTTTGAATTTGGCATTAATGTAGACTGGAAGGAGCTCTTCAGGGGCTGTGAGATATTACCCTGTACTCCTCCAGTTTACCAGTTTGACAACACAAAGAATGAAGTGAATTTTGAAGCCTTAAGGGGAGATAAAGAACCATCTGGGGGGTTTTGCGATGGACTTGAGTCCCAAATAAACAGGGACAAGAAAGAATACACATTTGAACTGTCTCTGAAGACAGCACCCTATCTCTGGGATCATAAAAACAATGGCATTGCCATTGTGCCAGGGGCATTTTATGTTGACTTAGCTTATGCCTTGGTGATGGCCAACCTGAAGCCAAAGAAGCCTGCCTCTCTGGTCTTCCTCAGTATAGAATTTGAGAGTGTGCTTACTCTCAATTCAAACTCTAAGAAGCTGAAGATGATACTGGAACAATCAGAAGCGAAAGCCTTGTTTAAAATACAGTCACCTGCTGCAGTTCATGCCTCAGGCACATGCAGGTATAAAGGTCAGCAACCACTGCTAGAGGAAGCAACCATTTGTCTTGATATGATCTACCAAAGGTGCAAAATTATTCTGACACAGCAAGAAATGTATTCACTTCTCTCTCAGGCTGGATTTGAGTATGGCCCGCTTTTTAGGCATCTAAACAATGTGCGTCTTGGCAACAAATTCAAGGAAGCCGTGACTGCTTTTCAAGTTCCAGAGGACATTCTGAAAAGTCTCCATAACCATTTCATTCACCCTGTGCTACTGGATTATTTCATTCAAATGGCTGCAGTGGTAGCAATGGGACAAAAAGGATTCAAGCAGGGATTCCCATCACAGATCGCTAGTATTGCTATTTCAGAACCCCTGCAGGAGACAATGGTCATGTATCTTCGGACAACTCAAGAGACTCAAGATTTCTTTGAGGTGTGTGGTTGCTTTTCTACCAAAGATGGGAAGGTATTGGTGGAATTTAAGGGTGTGAGGATTTCTTTTTTGCTCCAAAAATCAGATGTTACCAAGTCATTGTTTTTTCATAGTGAAACAATTGCATTAGCAGAAGACAGAGATGTGGATGGCTCTAAAATAAAAGCCATCATCTTTGAAGATCACATGGGCATTGCTAAAGGTTTAAGACCTTACATATGCACTGATTCAGTTATTGTAGGGATCAGAAAGAAGTTAAGTGCAGATGAAGTAAAAAGCCTAGTGATTCATTCATTGACCAGCAATGAGAATCTGAAGAACGTTCTCTTCATTTGGGGTGTGGAGAACCTGACTCACTTGTCCTCTGAAATGATTCTGGAGAGCTTAGTGACTTGTTGTGAGATATTTCGTCACATTGTTTTGGCTGTTAAAGAGACCAAATGTTTGTGCGCCATCAAAGTCATAACTTACAGATCAACAGAACTAATGGTGGACCATGTGAGTCCTGGTTTTGTGCTTTCTGGGATGATGAGGTCCTGCTCAGCTGAGATTGCAGACATTCATTTCCAGCATATTGATCTGGCTTCTGTGACAAGTGAAGACATTCAAACATTGGCTTGTGTAATTAAAACCAACCAACAACAAGATATAAGGATCAGCAAAGGTCAGGCATCGACAACGAGGATAGCACAAACTCCAATTAAAGACAGTGATTTATGTGAAGAGGTAAAAACAACTGGCCAGTCAAGAGATTTTGTCCTACAGACTACCAATCCCTATGGAATAGCCAATTTGTGTCAAGTCTCTAAAAATAACTCTGATACAAATCCAGTTCCAGAAAGCTTAGTTGAAATTCAGCTGACTAATGTCTGCATACATTCGTCCGACTACTTTCCAGTCAGCACTTCCCATTTCAATTTTGGCAGGACATTTTACTGGAACAAGCATGTGACAGAGAATCACGACCTTCTGGGTTTAGATTTTAGTGGTATTGTCTCAAGTGTCGGCAAAGACGTCAAAACTCTAAAACTGGGAGACCAAATTGCTTCGTGTTATCCAGTTCCTGCAGCTTCGAAGATCTTGATTTCTGAAGCTGTGTGCTATGACACAAAAGCATTTCCCGTTTTTCGAGAGACACCATATGTGTCCTTCTTCATCCTTGCATGGGAGATCTTGCAGAGGTTGCTGTGTGAAGTTAGAGGAAGGCACAAAAAATTGGCAATCATCTCCCCAGACTCAACTGCTGTTCTCATACAAGTTCTTGCCCTCACAGCAAACAAATCAGGCTGGAGCGTTTCCTGTCAAGCTAGTGTTACCAAGGAATCGACAAATTTTGATGCTTTGCTTTTTCTACCGCCATTTAATCAATCATTTGAAGGATTGTTTGGCAATAGTGACACTGTGAAGCATGTCATCTTTGTCTTCAGCAGTCACATGTCACTCTCAATGGCCACAAGCAGCACTACATTGAATGATAAAAACATTCATGTGCACCACCTTGATGTGGCTTATGTTCTCCAGAAAGCAAATCTAGAGGCACAAAAAAGAAATATTTCTAACTGGCTTCTGTCACTAAGCCTTGATCCAGCTTGTCTGCCGCATAGGGAGGAGATCCTTCATGTGAAAGAGCCTAAAATCAAGTCCTCTTTCACAACAGCAGCAGTGCAGCAGGTTGTTCTTGATAAAGGATTGGATTGGCTTAAATGTACTCACAGCTCTTTGCCTACAAAAGCCGCACCACTCTTTGAACAGAGATGTGTTTACATTGTAACTGGAGGTTTGTCTGGCTTGGGGCTGGAGACTGTTAAATTTATTGCACACAACGGTGGATGTTGCATTGCAATCCTGTCAAGAAGTGTCCCATCTGATGAAATCCGCTTTCAGTTGGAGCTTCTTCAGAAGAGAAAGGGGGTTTCTGTCCTACACATCCAGTGTGATGTTTCAGAGTCAAAGCAGGTGGTGGATACCATCACCAAGATTGGGGTAACGTTTCCATCTTGTCCAATCAAAGGAGTGTTTCATAGTGCTGCCGTGCTGCATGATTCCCTCATTGAATCCCTCGATGAGTCGCTGTTCAGAAAGGTGCTAAAACCCAAAGTCAGTGGTACTCTGAATCTCCATTTTGCAACTCTTCACAACAAATTAGACTACTTTGTATGCTACTCCTCAATCTCATCATTCATTGGAAATGCCTCACAGTGTAACTATGCAGCAGCCAATGCTTTTCTTGACACATTCTGTCATTACCGGAGAAATCTTGGGCTTGCTGGACAGTCCATCAACTGGGGTCCCTTGAATCTTGGTCTATTGCTCAACAAAGGCCACTTTCAAAAGTTCTTGGAGTCCAAGGGGATGATGACAATGGGTGTACATGAAGTTCACAAGACACTTCAAAGGTGTCTGTTTATGAACAGACCGCAGCAAGTAATTTGCAAATTCAACTTCAAGAACCTGAGCTTGCATGTCCTTTCCCAAAATCCATCTCTCAGGGAGCGAATGGCGACTTTAGTGGAAACAGCAATCCAAGATGAAATACACAAACCCCCCAAAGTTCAGAGTTTCTTTACAGCCTATGAGACAATGAGGACAATAGTCAGTGAAATGCTCAATATAGATGCGGGAAAAATTGATGATGACTCCTGTTTGTCAGGACTGGGCATTGACTCAATGCTGGCCATGACTCTGCAGAACAAAATCTACCAGGAGACAGAAATAAATGTGCCTTTGGTTACAATTCTGGATCCTAACACCACACTTACCACTCTGGTCAGTTTTGTGCAGAACAGCATGTAGTTAAGTGTAAAACTTGTGCATTAATGAAAAACAGAGAAGAAACTCAATTATTTTGCAGCTATCACTGTGAAACCTTGCTAAAACACAAACAGTTTCACCACAACTCTTGTTCATGTGTCCAGCCATGATGGCAGAGACATTTCTAAGATTTATTTGATTATGAACAATCCTATAAGCTTCATGGGAATAGCTTGTTGGTGCTTTAAACTGTTCTCTGTGTCCTCGAAAATGCTAGCTTGAACAACTGTGCTAATGCTAGGTTAGTATTTTTAGGGATTTTGAGGTTTATTTTAATCCACAAACAGTTGGTGATTTCTTTTTATTGCCAGATGAGCTGAACATTGTGCAAATCTGTTATCATGTATGTAGTAATGTAAAATAATAATATAATCTTGCCATTGAGAACTTTTTATTTAAATGTTTGTATCCCATAAATATTCTTTAAATAATCTTTGTCAGAAAATCAAATCACATGAAATCACATTTTATTTGTATAGCACATTTCAGCAGCAAGGCATTGCAAAGTGCTTTACATCACAATAAATACAAAAACAAAGTCATCAAGTGAGGGGTTCTTGCCATTGCATCTACAAAAGGTTTACTGGTTACACTCCTACTGTGTTATATGGAACAAGTATTTTTATTCCCACTCATGCTCACAATCATGCAGTTTACAACGGTGTTAACAGCTTTCTGGCACGAGACTCCATACACCTCTTTCGGGGAATTTCGAACAGGGACACGACATTTCGTAAAAGCCCAATACTGGCATTTTAAAGCTCTTAATCTACTGGAATAAATATTTATTTCTTTTGTTCATAATTTTTTATGTATTTTTGTTTTCTTGCAAAATTATTCTAACAAGATAATGAAATATTGATCTTTACATAATTTTATTTAGCGGTGTTAATCAAGGCCAATGTTTGTTTCCCACAGTGTTGTATAGTAACGAAGTAAAAATACTTCACTACTTTACTTAAGTATATTTTGGAGTACTTCATACTTTCCTCGAGTAAGAAAATTTTTGATGACTTTCACTTTTACTTCACTACATTTCCGAACTTAATTGCATACTTTTACTCCGATACATTTTCAATGTGTGGTTTAGTTACTCGTTACAAAAAAGCGAGAAAGAAACGCAAATGTTTTGATCCACCTACTGATTGACTGCAACAAAGTCGGTAGCCGACTTGCCTGGGCTTGTTCATCACCACCAATAGGATGCACAGGTTTCGCCTCCCCACTACGTCAGAAAGTCCAGTAAACGGTCTGATTGGTTAGAGCTCCGTTTGTGTAGGTTTGTGTCGTTAAAGTTTTCATTTGTGCAGCTTTGGTTTCCGAGATATTAAAATGATTTTTTAGCCCATCCAGAGTTTACCATCCCCGCATTTTGCTCCAAAACATACCAAAGTGGGCTGGTTCGTTAGTGCTCCGTTTGTGCAGGTTTGTGCCGTTAAAACAAACGCAGCAACGTTGTTTTCAATTTGGATTTTGGCTATTCTGATATCCGGTGTGAGCGGCTCCTAACTCGAGGTTGATCCGATTCATGAACGCTAATTTCGGCCAGCCGTTCTCTCGGTCTCCCCTTCCTCAAGGTGTCGGAGTTTCACTCAGGGAGAGTCAACAAATTTTACATCCAAACTCCTGAGAAACTAATGGAAATAGATTTCTTGCCTTGTGACCAACTGTCACAACATTCATGACACAAAATATTGAGTATGAAGTAGTCATACTCAATATTTTCAGTAATTGTAATCTTAAAAAGTATATATTTTGGATGGCCTAAAAAATAATTTTTAATATCTCGGAAACCAAAGCTGCACAAACGGAGCTCTAACCAATCAGACTATTTGCTGGATTTTTTGAGTAGGTGGGTGTCAGCATCACGGAGGTCTGTTACCTTTCTCCCATTAAACACCAAGTTAACAAAAAGCTCTCCCTCTTCAGATGTCAAATAAGCTGCATTTCCCTCCCAATTCTTTTTTTCTTTTGCATAATGACCAGTTGTGTGCACCTATAGTTTGTGAAGTAGAGTAATCGTAATGTTTTTTTTTCTTTATGTTGGCCGCATTTTCTGTACTGACTATTTATTTTTCTCATTTTCAGCACTGACCTTACTGAAAGGGAAAACTTAAGGCTTACAAAAACTTTGTATTTTCTGTCCTGAAGAGTTTACTAAGAAGCTGGTTCAGTTGTAAAGCAGGTTAAGTTAACCTTGTGGTTTAGGTAAAGCACCTAATTTTCTTAACTAAATTATGCTGCAGGTTTATCTATTAGCAGGTTTATTTTGCCGACTTGGTTGTGTACATTATTTTAAGTGTATTTGACAAGTTTACCAAAATATAAAAAATGTCATTCAAACTGCATTTGCCTTGTTTTACTTTCTACTTGTACTTTTCATTACATTATTTGAGTACATCCATTTTTACAGTACTTTCAATTGACTTTTACTTTTACCAAAGGTCATATTTTGGAGCGGTACCGATACTTTTACTTGACTGCGAGATTTCAGTACTTCATACAACACTGGTTTCCCACATGTAATAAATCAGTTGAAAAAAATACTTTTTATTGGACGTGGCAGATTATTTTATCATCTTTTCCCACCATCACCATAAAGTCAGTCGTCAGTCCGTGATAAGAAAGGACTATGACCTGTGGACTTGGGTTAATACAAGACAAGTAAAAAAAAAAGATGTCTATTGCAGATTTCTGGGCTTTGCATTTGTTGAAATTTAATAAAATAGCACAAAAATGTACTAATATACAGAGAATTTGTAATATTTTAAAATATTTTTAGTGACAATCATATTTTTTAGGTCTGATTTGGACTTTTTCTACATTTTCAGTAAAAATTAACATAAATTTAAAAAGATTTTTAAAAAATTGTCTCAATTTGAAAAGGCATTTCTCCTTGATAAATCATGAATGAAATTTCATTAAACACATTTTTGGAAAGCTGAGTACAATTTCAGGTTACTACTAGACCAGATGTAAAAAAAAAAAAAAAACTTAAAATAATCTTTTTGAAGAATAAAAGATTAGAAAAACATGCATCATGCGTCATTCATTTCCCGCATGTTATAAATTAGTAGGAAAAAGGCTTTTCATGTGACGTGGCAGATTATTTTATCATCTTTTCCCACCATCACCATAAAGCCAGTCGTCAGTCTGTCATAGAAAAGGACTATGACCTGTGGACTTGGGTTAATACAAGACAAGTAGAAAAAAAAATTGATGTCTATCGACAGATTTCTGGGCTTTGCATTTGTTGAAATTTAATAAAATAGCACAAAAATGTACTAATATACAGAGATTTTGTAATATTTTAAAATATTTTTGTGACAATCATATTTTTTAGGTTTGATTTGGACTTTTTCCACATTTTCATTAAAATTCACATAAACTAACATGAACTAAAAAAAAGATTTTAAAAATTATTGTCTCAATTTGAAAAATCAGTTTACCCCTTCATAAATCATGAATGAACTTTGATTAAACACATTTTTAGAAAGCTGAGTACAATTTCAGGTTACTACTTAAAATAATCTTTTTGAAGAATAAAAGATTAGAAAAACATGCATCATATCTAGATCAAAATTTTTAAAAGATTAAAAAACAGCACATAAACTAGACAAAAAAACCCAATAACAGAAATGAGGAACTGAATCACTGAGTTACAAAATCTAATTTCTAAACAACCGTGAAGAACAATAGTTAGCATTCACAAATGGAGAAAAAAACAAACAGTAGTAAAAAACTTGTAAAAGTAGCCATCCAAAATGTGGGATAATAATATTTGCCTACACTACACTTCACCTAAAATGTACTAAAAACATGGAGATTTTTCATAAGAATTTGTACAAAAAAGCTCATCACAGAATAATGATGAGCCATCGACACATGTAGCTGATTATTTTGTTTCATTTTTTATAATCTTGTTAAATTGTCGTCGTCTTGATCTATGGGAGACTTTTTGTTGACATTTGCTTCACTCAGTATGGTTACCACTGTTGATATTGTGGCGTTGGGATCCAACAGCTTCACTAGAGGCACATTAACTCCTCTCTCCTGAAACATCATATTCTGCACAGTCATTGCCTGCATGGAGTCCATGCCTAAGGAAGTCAGAGGGGAGTCATCACTCAGCTCACTCTTATCAATGGCTATTGTCTCGCTGAGCAGAGAGAAAACATATTCCTTTGGTGAGACAGAGTCACTTTGTTCGGTTTTAGCCTCTTCCTCTTGGGATTTTTGGAAAATCTCATTGACAATTGCAAAAAGACGTGAGGTCAAGGCTTTATTTTGAGAGAGGATGGTGCGTCTGATGTTCCTGAAGTGAAACCTGCAGACAGCCTGCTGGGGTCGATTCAGGATGAGGCATTGCTCCAGGCTTTGATGGACTTCTGCAACATCCAACACCATCATCCCCTTTGCTTCCAGAAAGCGATGGAAGTGTTCCTTGTTTAGGAGCAGCCCGAGGTTCAGAGGCCCCCAGTTGATGGACTGCCCAGGTAGCCCGAGTTTGCGCCTGAAGTGGCAGAACAAGTCTAGAAAAGAGTTGGCTGCTGCGTAGTTTGTTTGGGATGCATTTCCGAGGAACGCTGAGATGGAGGAGAAGCACACAAAATAGTCCAGATGGCAGTGCTTTGTAGCATGGTGTAAATTTAACACCCCATTGACTTTTGGTTTAAAAACCTTTTCATAAAGGGCTCTGTTAAGGGTCTCAATGAGACCATCATGCAGGACAACCGCACTGTGAAACACCCCTTTGATTGGGAAACCCCTAAACTTCTGCTGGATTTCACAGATGACCTTGTGCACATGCTCAGAGACAGAAATGTCACACACCATGCTGGTGATGGTGTTTTGACATTGCTGCTGAATATTGAGAATTTCTTGCTGCACCTCTGCTGTGGGCTTGCTCCTGGAGAGAATCACGATGTACCCCCCTCCTTTTTGTGAGATGAACTTTACTGTTTCAAAACCCAGGCCAGAGAGACCGCCTGTCACAAGGTACACCGCTCTCTTTCTGAACAACTGCTTTTTCACTGGCAGCAGCTGCATCTCAGTCAATGCAGTCTTGTCATCTTTTTCCAAAGCAATCACAGCCAGTTTCTTTGAACTGAAGTATGATGATAATATCTCTGGTTTTACACCATTATCTTGAGATTTCACATTCTGAAAAGTGAAGTTTTTGATAACAAACTTCCTGCTGAAGTTCAGCGACTTCAGCCAGTGATAAATGTGAGGTGTATGTGTTCTCAGATAACCCTTCTGCAAAACAGTTTTCATCTGAAGAGTTTGCACATGAACACTTTCCTTTATGTTTTGGCACAAGTCCTGAACAAGCAGAGTTTGCATTTGAGATTCACAGAGCACTACGACATGCCGAGCCCCTGGGAGATTGCAAGTTTTCACAATGAGAGACTCATCGAATGGTGGCAGGATGACAAATGTATCCAATTGTTTGAGATCTACAAAAGATCCATTACACTGTGTGCTTACAATCACATTCCAACCAGATTTATGAAAAAGTAAGTACAAGGACTTTCACAACAGCTGAATCAGGGTTGGGGCAAATGATCCCCAAATTCTGTTTGGGTTTAGGCAAGACTCGATGAAGCATCTCCCAAGCCAACACAAAGTAGGAAACACAAGGTGTTTCTTGAAAATGTGGGAACCTCTTGATGCTGTAGCATACGTCCTCTGGTACATGAACCTTACTAGCTGCCACAACTGGATAACAAGAGGCAACCTGGTCCCCAACTTTGAGTTTTCTGACATGTTTTCCGACTGCAGTGACAGTACCACTAAAGTCAAGCGCGATTAGCTCATGCTTCTGATTTGAGTGCTTGTTCCAGTAGAGTGTCTGACCAAAGTTTAGATGTGAGGCACTGACTGGAAAGTAATCAGATGAATGAACACATATTTTACTTGGTCGAATTTCAACTGATGTGCCATTGATTGGATCCGTTTCGTCGTTGCGAGGAATGGCATTCAGTTGAGTCACCGAATGTGCATCAGCCGTCTGAAAGTTGCAAAGTTTAGAAGTTGTGGAGGTGTACCTATTTTCTGTATGGTCAGTGACTTCCAGTGGGGTTCGGGCGATTGACGGTTTTAAGATCAGCCCATCTTTTATGACCAATTCTGGGTACTTTTCACAAGAATGTGAGCTCAGGAGTTGAGAGAGAGCTTTAATGTCCTCGGTAAAAATGGAGCCTATGTCAATCAGTTGAAACGAAAGTTCAGGGATCTCTGCTGCAAAAGACCTGACCATTCCAGCCAGAGCAAAACCTGGACTTATGTGATCCACGGTGATGTCAGATGAGCGATAGGTCACTGCTCTGATGGCTTTGGGGAACTGAATCCTCTTCAGCTCCTGGACAATTTGTCGGAAAATCTCACAGCAACTTGCAAGATTATCCAAGACAGCATCAGATGATTGTGATGTTAGATCTTCTTTGCCCCACAAAAATAACACTTCATCAAAGTTTTTCTTAATATTCGCAATGCTGAGGTTTGAAAGAAGAGACGGGAATCCATTGCTTAAAATGTCCTTTGCATGTGTGAAGGAAACAAATCTAGATTCTTGATCTAAATGCAGTTGTAGAGCTTTTGAGATGCCTAAATGATCAGAGAACACCAAAGCCTTGGGAGGCTTTGAGGAAGTGGAGCTTTCAGGGACAGTATTGAAGTCATTATGGTAGAAGTACTCTTCAACCACACGACGACTGCCAAGGTACTGGATTATCACGTGCTTCACCTCAACCAACACTCTGCCTTCCTTATCTGCAAAGCAGCCACAAACCTCAACGTGATTGACACTCACATCGGTTGCTCTCAGGTAGATAATCATCTCATTCTGCAAGGGTTCAAATACAGCAAGGCTCCCTATTTTGGCAGGAAACCCCATTCTGCCTGCAAATATATGCTCAACAGTGACAGGGAGAAGTTGCATGAAGTAATCCAACACAACAGGATGAATGCAGTAGTCATGCAAATGTGGTCGGAGCTCTTCTGGAACTGAAACAGCTGCAAAGGCCTCCTTTAGATCAACACCATAGTGCACATTTGCTTTATTCTGGAAGACATCACCATACTGAAAGCCGCTTTGAGAGAGATATCCATAAAAATCCTGAAAACTCACAACAGAGGTGCATCTTTTGGAGATCGAGCTTAGCGAAATGGTTTGTTCCTCAATCTGCCTCTCTCCCTTTGTAACCACTGTGCCTGAAGCGTACACTGTAGAAGAAGAAAACACTTTGAAGCCAGTTTCTTCTCCTTTTTGCTCTATTTGGACCTTAATTTCAGCAGAGTTCTGTGTCAAAATAAATGGGCTGTGGAACTTGACGCTGAGGTGCAGCGAGCTCAGGGGCACTTTTGGTTTAGTGGTGGCCATTACCGATGCTAGACCCAACTCGGCGTAGAAGGCGCCGGGGATGATGGGTACATTATTGTGCCTGTGCTCCTTCAAGTAGAAGGTTGAGTCAGATGTTAAATTACAGCTGAGAATGTTGCTTTCACTTCCAGTCTGACAGAGAACAGAATGAAAACTTGCTTTATTGTTCTGGGCAGCTCCAATGACCACGTCTCTATCGGAGCAGTCAAATTGGTACTTTGGGAAAACCAGTGGTGTTGTCTCATAGCCTTTGTAGAAGACGGTCCAATCTACCTGAATGCCCAGTTCGAACAACTTGGAAACAACTGAGATGACTGATTCGTAATCTTTCTTGGGTTCCACTGAGGCAACAACTGCTACTTTGTCTCCAAGAGTTTCCATAATGTTTCTTTGCAGTGCTCTTCTTGGCCCTATCTCTACAAGCACTACACCTTTCTTCCCTTTAGCTGCTGACCTTAAAGCTTGCTCAAAAGCAACGGGCTCACGGATGTTCCTCGCCCAGTATTCACCCGTGCTGAAATCGCTGCTCTCGGCTTCCCTTCCTGTAACTGTTGAGAAGAGCTCAGTGTCCAGCTCATTCTCATGCAAGGTGCCAATGGTGTCCATAATTTCCTGGAGAATTGGATCCATCATGTGGCAGTGGTAAGCAACAGGGACATCGAGCACACGAAGGAAGAGATTCTGATTGTCTGATGAGTTGCTTAACTCTTTTAGGAAGCTCTCGATTGCATCCGTTTCTCCTGAGACAGTGCAGGACTGTGGGCTGTTGAAGGCTGCAATGGCAAGTCTTCCTGAATATTTAGGGAGGATCAAAGCCACATCTGATACAGCCATGTTGCTGACCACAAGCATTTTACCACCAGTAATTTTTGTTTGAAGGGTGCTGCGGAAGAATATGACTTTCACAGCGTCTTCGAGAGACAAGAGGCCAGAACAGTGAGCGGCAGCGACTTCACCAACCGAATGTCCGAGCACAGCATCCGGTTTGACACCCCAGTGCTTGAGAAGGGTGGCAATCCCAACCTGAATGGCAAAGAGGAGAGGCTGGACCACATCTGGGCTGTTGAAGTCACTCCTTTCAACCTCACTCTCAAGTGTGTTCAGGATGTTTAGGGAGCTCATCCTTTGGAAAAGGTATGTGATTTCTTTGATTTTTTCTCTGAATACAGGCTGGTTTTTCAACAGCTGCTTGCACATGCCGTGGTAAGTGACACCATTTCCACAGAAGACAAACACTAATCTTGGGTCTGAGAGAGCCAAGCTGACGTTTTTGCCAGCACTGGCTGTGAGCTTCTCCTTAAGATCGCCTACAGATGAAACTGCAATGGCCTTTCTGTATTTATGCTTTTGGTGACTCCTCCTGCAGGCTGATGTGTACAAAACAGAACCAAGATCTACTGTGATATCATCCTCCAACTGTTTGATGGTGTCTTCCATCATCATATTCAGAGATTTCTGTGAATTTGCTGACAGGACAAAGTATTTCACCTGCTTCTCACTGCTATGTTTCTTTAAGTTTGTCTGCGTGTGCTGTTTGACAATGGCATGTGCATTCGTTCCCCCAAAACCAAAGTTGTTCACCCCTGCAACTCTCAGTGTGGTAGATTCCCATTTCTCAATATTCATAGGAATTTTAATATTCAGGGCTTTGGTATCAACACTGGACGTTTCATCAGAGTAGAAAATAGATGGGACGATAGTTTCATGCTTCATCATCAGCAGAACTTTAATTAGTCCGGCCACTCCTGCTGCTGACTCCGTGTGTCCAATGTTGCTTTTCACCGAGCCGATCAACAGAGTCCCTGACCCGGAAGGTTTGGCTTTGGCGATGACGTTGGCGATGCTTCCTGCCTCTGTCGGGTCTCCCACTGGGGTTCCAGTTCCATGGGCTTCGATGTACTGGACATTTGCAATGTCAGTGTCTGAGTAGATTCTGCGCAGCAGATCCTCTTGTTGAGTCATGGAGGGTTTAGTAATCGGACTGACTGAGTTTCCATCTTGGTTGACTGCAGTTTTGCTGATGATTCCCCAGATGTGGTCATGGTCTTGAAGAGCCTGCAAATTGAAAACAGGACCAGGATGAAACGATAAATGAGGAAAAGAACATTGTGTAAATGTTTTATAAGGTCAAATATTTGTGGGATTAGGAAAATTGCTAGCTGTAATTTTTAAATCCAACAAAATTTGTATTACATATTACCTCGTCCAGTGGACTAAAGTTAATGTAGTTAGGTAGGTTGCAGATTTAGGAACATTGGGTGCATTTATAAAAGTATCCAAAATCTTAAACATATAAATCAGAACTTAACATTATTGGACATTGGTAAAATAGAATCAGTTTCTTTAATCACTCTGAAAATCTTCACCTTTTTCAGTGGCTTCAGGAGAACCACACCACAGCCCTCTCCTCTCCCATAACCATCTGCTCTGCTGGAGAATGGCTTGCTCGTCCCTTCAGGTGAAATCATCTTGGCCTTGCTGAGCGCCACAAACAGTCTTGGCTCAATGATGCAGTTAACACCTCCACAAACAGCCATTTCACAATCGCCTAGGTAAGATAAATCTCATAAATAGCATCGATAATAAAGCTGCCTGTGGATTTGGCAGGTGTACCAATGTTGGAGGACAGACCTTGTTTAATGGCCTGGCAGGCGAGATGAAGAGCCACAAGCGAGGAAGAGCAGGCGCAGTCTATGGAGAGTGATGGGCCGGTGAAGTTAAAGATGTAGGAGAGTCTGTTGGCTGCGATACTCATGGCGAGTCCGGTTCCGGTCCAATGGTTGATCAAAGTTGGGTGCATGTGTGCAGCATTAGTCTCGTAGTCTCTGTTCATCATTCCTACCATAGAAGAAGAAAAAGAATGATCTCAGCATCTGGTTGTCTGAATAGTTGATAATGGGGGACAATTATTCAAAACCAGTACAATGCACATTTCTGTGATTCTAACAACACCCCAAATACTTGGAAAAAATAAATAAACACTCAGGTGCTTTGTTTTTGAAATAAATTAATGTTTTTTGGGTACTTTTCCCTTCCAAAACCTCCTGGTTAAATCACAAAGCTCTGTCACCTAGCAACCCATGTGGAACTCAGTTTGTCACCTAGCAACCCAAGAGGAGCGCCACCACATTTGGTCAACTGGTTTCACTGCTGTGCAATGTCTACTGTTGTTGACTTTTTATCCAGAAATCACTTTCTGGATCCTTGTTGGTTGTGCGGGAGGCTCTACTTCTGCTTTTCAAAGATGTGCAGTTACATCATTTCCTATCTCTTTGCAGCCATTTTCATGTGCGAGTGTAAAACATTGAGTTTGGGGGCGTGGCCAGCAGCAGCTTATGTGGATTTAAAGTGACAAAACACATAATTCTGCAAGTGGCTCAAAATATTCAGAACTGACCAAATTAGAATCTCATTATTTCAGGTGATTTACTGCAAAAAAATTTAATGCAAATGTTTTTTATTGCACATAAACCTATCCTAACCTGTTGAGAGAAGCATAGTAGGTTATATTTATTATGGATCTAAGGGTCATATGTTTTTCCATGTTACCAATAAACACTCCTGTCCTGGTCCCACTGGCTCTCTCCATGGGAATTCCAGCGTTTTCCAGAGCTCTGTAGACACAATGAAGGAGCTGCTTCTGCTGAGGATCCATTTGCTCCACCTCACTGTCACTGATGCCAAAAAACTTGTGGTCAAATTCATTGAACCTGGAGAAAAAAATAAATAAACATCTAAAATGTAGAACTGTATAAACATTAAATTATAATTCTGTAACATTTAATTTTGACCTAAACAGTACAAGTTAAAATTTAAAGATTGTTATGATTCCTGTTATAATTGGGAATAATTTGATTTGTTTAGCCAACCATAGAGAAAAGAAAAATATGGGTGTGAATTTTTCAAAGTCGTGTTTTCACCATGTTATTCTTAAATTGATAAATATCAGAATTAAAAACTAAATGTTTATATTTACAACCTAAATATTCAAACTGCCATGTCAGTAAATACAAGTTTACAACCTAAATATTTAACTTACAAACTTAATATTTAGCTTGTGAAAACTTAGTTTGCACACTAAATATTTAGGTTTCAAATTAAATGCTTATTAGCTCCAAATCTAGTATTTTTTATTTTTCTGACTAAATATGTTGTTTCATACAAAATATTTATTTTCTGATTAGACATTTAATTTTCAAGTTAAATATTTAGTTTGCAAATGAAATATTTAGATTTCTAGCTAAATATTTACTTTGTAAGCTAAATATTTAGCTCAAAATTACTTAAATAGTTTTAACTAATTAGGAATAACATGGTGAAAGTATTACTTTTTTTGACACTGAATAAAGAACAAGCAGATGTAGAGAACTTTTTCGATGAGGTTTGTACCCGTCAATGAGAGCGGCCTTGGCCGTGCGGGCTTTCCCCGGTTTGGTGTCGTCTGGGTCAAACCAGCTCCCAACGTCGAACCTCTCTCTGGGGATTGAAACAGAACAGTTCCTCCCCTCCACCAGAACCTTCCAGAAATTATCAAGACCTTCTCCTTTTGGTAAAAAACACAATATGTGGAGAGAAAATATTGTTGGATTTGTTTCTTCAAATCAGAGGAAACATATTTGTAAAATCAAATGATTATTTTTCAAGCTGAATCTGCCAGTTTATAGTCGCTTATATGTTAAGCTGACTATAAAAAGACTTAATGGTTAATTTTCTAACTGGAAAAACTCTAAACAAGCAGCCAGAACTACAATGGAGTTGTTTCAATCAAAACATTTTAATGGCCCAGTCAAAGTACGGACCTAAAACGCCATGAAAATCTGTGAAAGGACTCAAAAAATGTATTATTTCAGAAAGAAGTGAAATAACTTCAATCTCAAGATACACAAAAAATATGTTTTTCTTAAAAAATAACAAAAACTTGCATCATTTTTCTTTTTGTTTATATGTTGCTCAGTAATATCCTATCTTGGTTATAAAGATAGGATATTACTATCCTAAACACAAATATTTAATCTATGTTGAAATTAATAAAAGAGGACAAAAAGAATAACAAAAATAAATAATTTTAAATATTAATTGTTAATATAGAGCAAATGTCTAGTGATTTTGTGATTAATGTAAATATAATCGTAAGAAAAGCGATTATATTATCGTTTATCGTTCACTAACATGAAATATTATTTCATGTTCTGACTAAATATGTTGTTTCATACAAAATATTTATTTTCTCATTAGACATTTAATTTTCAAGTTAAATATTTAGTTTGCAAACAAAATATTCAGATTTCTAGCTAAATATTTACTTTGTAAGTTAAATATTTAGCTCAAAATTACTTAGATTTAAGTTATAAATATAGGAATAACATGGTTATATTAATATGTTATTCCATTAACATGAAATAACATTATTTCATGTTCATGGTTAACTGTTTTGATATGTTTAATAAACCAAAAAAATATTACTAAAGGACCAAACCAAATTTAAAGAAGCTCTAAAATGATCTTTACCTCCTGGAAAGTTGCAGCCGATTCCCACCACAGCAACTTCATCCTCTGCTGCTTCCATCCTAAAAAGCTCCAAAAAGTAAAAAAATGAAATCCTAAATCATGTTTTTATCACTCCTAAATATTCTGACTGGATTTGAACAGCAGCCTGTTTTAACTCTGTTTAAGCGTTGAGTGGTTTAGTGACGCCTCAATGCGCCACAGCATCCATCCCTGCGGAGATGTTATCACTGCTCGCTCTTATAGCAGCTATGTTTGGTTATGAAACATTAATGATTGACTGTATATGTGGCCATGGAGATGAGGAACTCCAGTGAATACATTTATGAGATACTGCAAATGATTAGATCAAGTTTAATCCACATGTTATACAATAGAGAGGCTGTTTTACTAAAACCTGCTCAATACCTTGTTTGCCAAAAATGGCTGCTTTAATATTTATTTTTATAGAAAAAGTTCAGCAGTAAAAACTAATTATTTTTGAACCAATCACTTGAAATATGTAGACGTATGTATACTTCCACATGACAAAGGAGCATTCTGTGCATTTCAGTTAGTCTGTTTCAGTAGGCGTCCTTTGTGTTTTTTTATGAATGCATTTTATAAGTTTATAATCAACTAGTGGATTTTATTTTTGTCTCTATTTGTATTTACATTCTCTGTACTTTTCCTGCTTTGTCCACTGTAATCATTTTTGTTTAAGTAGATTTCCATTATGAAATGTAAGCCAAAATTTTCCCACTGGGGGACAATAAAGTGTATTTGTATTCTATTTTATTACAGAATGTATATTTTTCCTTAATACGTTTGGTGTTTTAACTTTACTCACTGCTCAAAGTGAAGAAATAATCACTTTTTCTTTTTTTATGTAACTGTTGCACTAAAATTACATACTATTTTATCTGAATCACAGAAATCACTCCCAACATTTGTTTCCTGAGAGAAATCTTTATTGGAACTTTATTAAGAAGGCCATCGTCTAAAGTAACAGAGAAGCACCCAATCCGTCTTTTCAGACTCTTTACAGAATATTTACATAAACTGGCCAACACTTACATTTTTTCCTCGGGTGTGAATAAGAGGATCCATCATGATTTTCTCTGACAGAAAAGAAAATGAAAACAACAATAATAATAATTTTCGAGTCTATATTCCACTTATCAATTAATCGATTACTAAACTAGTCAAGTTATACTAACAAATTTATCATTTCAACACTATAATTAGGTGTTGTTGTTTTTTTAAGCTACTTTGCAATTTGTCTAAATTGATACTCTTTTTAATTCTACATATTTTGGATCATTGACTTTTCTGGAGAACCTGGAAGATTAAAAAGTTCACTACCTGATTAGAATATGAATTAAAGCTGCTGGTTAATCGAACTATTGGCTTTCCTGGGGAATGTTAAACTATTTTAGCTTGTGCCTCTGCAGGAAAAGGGATTGAAAAGCAGCACTGAGAACCTTAAAGTGTGGTTTTACAGATTTACCCCAATTCTAACTGCTTCTGCAGTTGAATGCAATCAGCAGCTTTGATCTGACTGACATTTAGAATCATAAATGTTCAAGTTGTTTCAGAAGAAATGAAATGGTGGTTGACATTTGTCAGTTAAATAACCAAATCTCAAGTCAGCCATGTGTTTTAATCATCTGCTTTCTGTGGCTCAGATCATCAGCTGTTTAACAGCAGATGCTCATTTGGACACTAGTTTTAGCATCTGTGCTTTTTGAGTAGACTGAAAGAAATAATCATTAGGTTTTTGCCAGGCTGCCTTCAAGATTCAGAATGAATATTCTTTTGCACCTTGAACAGAAATTGAAAATGTAATTTTATGTTCTAAATTAGTTGTATGTTTTGATTTCTGCATTTGAGGCTTAATCTAAAACCTTAAGATGCAACTCCATATGTGAATATAAATCTCTCGTCTCATCTGAGATTTCCACCAAAAATATTCTGGCTTGTCAGTGTGTAAGAGGTTTGCCAAAAGCTTTTAACCAACATATTTTATATAGTCCTAAATGTGCAACCAATTCTTGCACCCTTCTTGCATTCCCACATTCTCCACATGTGGGAATCATGTGGATATAAAGTAGTTCATCTCAATCTCTGGTTGTTTGCAGTGACTGCGCTGCTGCTAACTGCTCCGCTGCAGGAAAAGACGACGAGTTGGCACAGAAGCTGTGGGAGCTGAGCTGCAAGATGCTGTCCTTGTCGTGGGACTAAAGCCTTTCATCCCTTTTTACAAACTCATTCCTTAAAACCTTCATAGAAACTACTTGTTGCATACAGCACTTGTCCTGCTGTTTTACATGTTTATGTTAATACAAGGTTTTATTAACTTTTTTTGTAACAAATCCAGCTATAAAGTAATGTTACATGGTCTTATTGACTAAAATGGAGAAATCTTCTCCCATCTGCTAACATGTATGCACAGTAAACATGGATCCAGGTTTGGAAACGTTATCATAGGAGCACCTACTGATAACTGGATTAGTTTGGTTCTGGTGGGTTTATCCAGGACCCATTATGTAGAATTTTCTACCATTTTTGTGCACTTTTATAAATTAAAGATTTGAAGTTAAAAACATAAAACTTTGTGTTTGAGTCAAACTTTTATATTTAGCTTTATTTTTACCTGCTAGAGGGATACATATGCATCAACATCATTGGTTAAGATTTAAAGTTTTCACTGGAAGAATTTTACAAGACATTTTCCACTCACTGAAATAATCCAATGGGACTAGTACTTATTAATCAAGGATTATTGACTAAAACAAGTTAATTTATCTGAAGTTTGGAATAGAAAACTAGACTCAATGTTTTTGTTTTTTTGCACCCTAAATAAATGAAACTTGTTTTAGGAAGAAATGTCTTGTATGCAAAAATTAAGGATTTCAGAATAGAAACAGATTTTATTGTCCCACAAAGTGGGGAAATTCAGGTGTAACAGCATCACGCATAAAATGTTACTCCCTAAGCTTGTATTATATATATTTCATTAAAAGGAAATGCAGGTAAAGCCCAGGACAGCTGAGTCCAAAACTGAATTATTTGGACATCAGGATAGCGGACACATTCAGCAACCACAAAACAGAATTACAGGAGGAGATGCTAATGCTAGCTGAAGTACAGTGGGGGTAGTGTCATGGTTTATCTTTTCAAACCAAAAAAAGTCAACCATTTTAAAAGCAATATATTTTGAGGTTTTTCTTGACCGCTTGGCTCAATGTTTATCAATATAATCTATTTCTGGTCTGTCAAGAAAATCCGAGATCATCCCACTTCCCCATGCTGGAGATTTTAGTTACCAGTAACGATAAATAAAGTTACCTTTAAAATAAGTCACACAAATTACATCTGGATCCAACAGTCGACCCAAACTGCAATAAAATAAACCTGGTTGTGTGTGTTGTTTTTGTCTTCTGCAAACTCAGCTTTAATAATACTTATTTCTCCTATCTAATCATAAGAAATCATAGTCAGAGAGAGAGATGAGACAGGAAGAGCAGTTTTCCTGAAAAAAGAGGGAAATAAGTTTCCAGCTTGCAGATGTATAAAAATAGCTGAGACCAGTCCTTGTTTAAAAGCATAAAAGTTTTAAAGGATGAAAACAAGTAACTGTAACTTTGGTATCAAATAATAATAAAAGAGTAATAAGTTGTGGTTATTATAAAATTATAAATGAATGCTAAATCAAAGAAACTAAAAGGTTTATGAATGTGATTCTAACATTGAACTGAAATGGTATAAAACATGTAACTGCTATTAAAGATCACTGATGATGTGTTGGAGGTGGATAGTAGGTGAAAGGTTCGGGGTAAAATGGGACTAACAGGAGAGCAAAGATGATCAACACCTTATTAGGACATAGATTGTTGAACAACTTAAACGTGTCAGAGAAAAGACCTGGGCAACCCTGAGACATTAGCCAAGACATCAGGACAAAAGGTCTGTACGACCTCTAAGACCTTTTGACCTGACAGATGAACAGATGAGATGAGTTCATCTGTCCAAGCAGTTACCCAATAAAGCAAGCACAGCAACAGTGTTATCCTCCAGGCAGCTTCAAGCCAAGACCGAGATGGACAAAGAACTCTGCAGCTGAAGAAGAGCCGGGGCCACAGAGCCGAAGACTGTCCTGCGCATGGGGACCAACCCATCAGCCCTGCAACATGTGGCTTCAAATCGCACTTCTCTCATCAGCTGGGTTCAGACCCCAAAGGCAAAGATGAAGACCAAGGAAAAGATAAAGACCCAAGTCCTGTGTGACTCACCATCGATGCAGAGATGAAAGCTCATCAGACCCACAGAGATCCCTGCCTTCATCGATCCTCCTCCTCCTCCTGCTGCAACACCTTCTTCATCATCAAACCAGTTCTGGGGTTGGAATCACCAAACTCCGTCCGTCTCTCTCAAAGGTTCCCTTTTTAGTTCTTAGTATCAGCGTTAGGGAAAGATAGGCTAGATGATTGATTTTACTCATTTGATTATTTCTGCTACTGAATTAAGCTGTACTGACCCTTGCAAAATTGCTTTACTAATAAAATATTTAGCATAAAGAAAATCTAAAAGATGTTGTGGACATTCAATTAATGAGTCACCTCAAAGTTCTTTGACGGTAGTAAAATAGCTATGATGTTTGATTCTGGGTAAGAAAAGTAGGTAATGTTTTATAGGTTGCTTTAGCCCAAATTTAAAACATCCTTGGGACTCGCCCGAGTCACTAAAACCAACCTGATTCAGTAACAAGTGCAAGTTGTAAAAAAAGAGAAGGAGCGACCATTAACAGATGTGCTCTGTGGAACTAGTTGGCTGTAAAAGACATCTGGATGTAGGTCGTAGAAATCAGGCGAATTCTTTCTCGAAACCAGCTTAAACAGAGTTTACTTCAGTTCTGGATAGGGTAAATCCCAGCAGATTTAGGAAACTCAATTGACCCGTTAGATGGAGAGCTGGTAGCACATCTCCCCTCTCAGAAGAGGAAGTAGTGACTGAGCAGAGAGTGAAGGAAGGGGGAGGTGTTTTGGCAAACAAGGTATTGAGTAGGTTTTAGTAAAACAGCCTCTCTATTGTATAACATGTGGATTAAACTTAATCTAATCATTTACAGGATCTCATAAATGTATTCACTGGAGTTCCTGGAGTTCCTCATCTCCATGGCCACATATACAGTCAATCATTAATGTTTCATAACCAAACATAGCTGCTATAAGAGCGAGCAGTGATAACATCTCAGCAGGGATGGATGCTGTGGCGCATTGAGGCGTCACTAAACCACTCAACGCTTAAACAGAGTTAAAACAGGCTGCTGTTTAAATCCAGTCAGAATATTTAGGAGTGATAAAAACATGATTTAGGATTTCATTTTTTTACTTTTTGGAGCTTTTTAGGATGGAAGCAGCAGAGGATGAAGTTGCTGTGGTGGGAATCGGCTGCAACTTTCCAGGAGGTAAAGATCATTTTAGAGCTTCTTTAAATTTGGTTTGGTCCTTTAGTAATATTTTTTTGGTTTATTAAAATTATCAAAACAATTAACGATGAACATGAAGTAATGTCATTTCATGTTAATGGAATAACATATTAATATAACCATGTTATTCCTATATTTATAACTTAAATCTAAGTAATTTTGAGCTAAATATTTAATTACAAAGTTATAAACAACATATTTTGTTTGCAAACTAAATATTTAACTTGAAAATTAAATGTCTAATGAGAAAATATTTGTATGAAACAACATATTTAGTCAGAACATGAAATAATATTTCATGTTAGTGAACGATAAACGATAATATAATCGCTTTTCTTACGATTATATTTACATTAATCACAAAATCACTAGACATTTGCTCTATATTAACAATTAATATTTAAAATTATTTATTTTTGTTATTCTTTTTGTCCTCTTTTATTAATTTCAACATAGATTAAATATTTGTGTTTAGGATAGTAATATCCTATCTTTATAACCAAGATAGGATATTACTGAGCAACATATAAACAAAAAGAAAAATGATGCAAGTTTTTGTTGTTTTTTAAGAAAAACACATTTTTTGTGTATCTTGAGATTGAAGTTATTTCACTTCTTTCTGAAATAATACATTTTTTGAGTCCTTTCACAGATTTTCATGGCGTTTTAGGTCCGTACTTTGACTGGGCCATTAAAATGTTTTGATTGAAACAACTCCATTGTAGTTCTGGCTGCTTGTTTAGAGTTTTTTCCAGTTAGAAAATTAACCATTAAGTCTTTTTATAGTCGCTTAACATATTAAGCGACTATAAACTGGCAGATTCAGCTTGAAAATAATCATTTGATTTTACAAATATGTTTCCTCTGATTTGAAGAAACAAATCCAACAATATTTTCTCTCCACATATTGTGTTTTTTACCAAAAGGAGAAGGTCTTGATAATTTCTGGAAGGTTCTGGTGGAGGGGAGGAACTGTTCTGTTTCAATCCCCAGAGAGAGGTTCGACGTTGGGAGCTGGTTTGACCCAGACGACACCAAACCGGGGAAAGCCCGCACGGCCAAGGCCGCTCTCATTGACGGGTACAAACCTCATCGAAAAAGTTCTCTACATCTGCTTGTTCTTTATTCAGTGTCAAAAAAAGTAATACTTTCACCATGTTATTCCTAATTAGTTAAAACTAAGTAATTTTGAGCTAAATATTTAGCTTACAAAGTAAATATTTAGCTAGAAATCTAAATATTTCATTTGCAAACTAAATATTTAACTTGAAAATTAAATGTCTAATCAGAAAATAAATATTTTGTATGAAACAACATATTTAGTCAGAAAAATAAAAAATACTAGATTTGGAGCTAATAAGCATTTAATTTGAAACCTAAATATTTAGTGTGCAAACTAAGTTTTCACAAGCTAAATATTAAGTTTGTAAGTTAAATATTTAGGTTGTAAACTTGTATTTACTGACATGGCAGTTTGAATATTTAGGTTGTAAATATAAACATTTAGTTTTTAATTCTGATATTTATCAATTTAAGAATAACATGGTGAAAACACGACTTTGAAAAATTCACACCCATATTTTTCTTTTCTCTATGGTTGGCTAAACAAATCAATTATAATAGGAATCATAACAATCTTTAAATTTTAACTTGTACTGTTTAGGTCAAAATTAAATGTTAAAGAATTATAATTTAATGTTTATGCAGTTCTACATTTTAGATGTTTATTTATTTTTTTCTCCAGGTTCAATGAATTTGACCACAAGTTTTTTGGCATCAGTGACAGTGAGGTGGAGCAAATGGATCCTCAGCAGAAGCAGCTCCTTCATTGTGTCTACAGAGCTCTGGAAAACGCTGGAATTCCCATGGAGAGAGCCAGTGGGACCAGGACAGGAGTGTTTATTGGTAACATGGAAAAACATATGACCCTTAGATCCATAATAAATATAACCTACTATGCTTCTCTCAACAGGTTAGGATAGGTTTATGTGCAATAAAAACATTTGCATTAAATTTTTTTGCAGTAAATCACCTGAAATAATGAGATTCTAATTTGGTCAGTTCTGAATATTTTGAGCCACTTGCAGAATTATGTGTTTTGTCACTTTAAATCCACATAAGCTGCTGCTGGCCACGCCCCCAAACTCAATGTTTTACACTCGCACATGAAAATGGCTGCAAAAAGATAGGAAATGCTGTAACATCTTTGAAAAGCAGAAGTAGAGCCTCCCGCACAACCAACAAGGATCCAGAAAGTGATTTCTGGATAAAAAGTCAACAACAGTAGACATTGCACAGCAGTGAAACCAGTTGACCAAATGTGGTGGCGCTCCTCTTGGGTTGCTAGGTGACAAACTGAGTTCCACATGGGTTGCTAGGTGACAGAGCTTTGTGATTTAACCAGGAGGTTTTGGGAGGGAAAAGTACCCAAAAAACATTAATTTATTTCAAAAACAAAGCACCTGAGTGTTTATTTATTTTTTCCAAGTATTTGGGGTGTTGTTAGAATCACAGAAATGTGCATTGTACTGGTTTTGAATAATTGTCCCCCATTATCAACTATTCAGACAACCAGATGCTGAGATCATTCTTTTTCTTCTTCTATGGTAGGAATGATGAACAGAGACTACGAGACTAATGCTGCACACATGCACCCAACTTTGATCAACCATTGGACCGGAACCGACTCGCCATGAGTATCGCAGCCAACAGACTCTCCTACATCTTTAACTTCACCGCCCATCACTTCCATAGACTGCGCCTGCTCTTCCTCGCTTGTGGCTCTCTTCATCTCGCCTGCCAGGCCATTAAACAAGGTCTGTCCTCCAACATTGGTACACCTGCCAAATCCACAGGCAGCTTTATTATCGATGCTATTTATGAGATTTATCTTACCTAGGCGATTGTGAAATGGCTGTTTGTGGAGGTGTTAACTGCATCATTGAGCCAAGACTGTTTGTGGCGCTCAGCAAGGCCAAGATGATTTCACCTGAAGGGACGAGCAAGCCATTCTCCAGCAGAGCAGATGGTTATGGGAGAGGAGAGGGCTGTGGTGTGGTTCTCCTGAAGCCACTGAAAAAGGTGAAGATTTTCAGAGTGATTAAAGAAACTGATTCTATTTTACCAATGTCCAATAATGTTAAGTTCTGATTTATATGTTTAAGATTTTGGATACTTTTATAAATGCACCCAATGTTCCTAAATCTGCAACCTACCTAACTACATTAACTTTAGTCCACTGGACGAGGTAATATGTAATACAAATTTTGTTGGATTTAAAAAATTACAGCTAGCAATTTTCCTAATCCCACAAATATTTGACCTTATAAAACATTTACACAATGTTCTTTTCCTCATTTATCGTTTCATCCTGGTCCTGTTTTCAATTTGCAGGCTCTTCAAGACCATGACCACATCTGGGGAATCATCAGCAAAACTGCAGTCAACCAAGATGGAAACTCAGTCAGTCCGATTACTAAACCCTCCATGACTCAACAAGAGGATCTGCTGCGCAGAATCTACTCAGACACTGACATTGCAAATGTCCAGTACATCGAAGCCCATGGAACTGGAACCCCAGTGGGAGACCCGACAGAGGCAGGAAGCATCGCCAACGTCATCGCCAAAGCCAAACCTTCCGGGTCAGGGACTCTGTTGATCGGCTCGGTGAAAAGCAACATTGGACACACGGAGTCAGCAGCAGGAGTGGCCGGACTAATTAAAGTTCTGCTGATGATGAAGCATGAAACTATCGTCCCATCTATTTTCTACTCTGATGAAACGTCCAGTGTTGATACCAAAGCCCTGAATATTAAAATTCTTATGAATATTGAGAAATGGGAATCTACCACACTGAGAGTTGCAGGGGTGAACAACTTTGGTTTTGGGGGAACGAATGCACATGCCATTGTCAAACAGCACACGCAGACAAACTTAAAGAAACATAGCAGTGAGAAGCAGGTGAAATACTTTGTCCTGTCAGCAAATTCACAGAAATCTCTGAATATGATGATGGAAGACACCATCAAACAGTTGGAGGATGATATCACAGTAGATCTTGGTTCTGTTTTGTACACATCAGCCTGCAGGAGGAGTCACCAAAAGCATAAATACAGAAAGGCCATTGCAGTTTCATCTGTAGGCGATCTTAAGGAGAAGCTCACAGCCAGTGCTGGCAAACGCCAGCTTGGCTCTCTCAGACCCAAGATTAGTGTTTGTCTTCTGTGGAAATGGTGTCACTTACCACGGCATGTGCAAGCAGCTGTTGAAAAACCAGCCTGTATTCAGAGAAAAAATCAAAGAAATCACATACCTTTTCCAAAGGATGAGCTCCCTAAACATCCTGAACACACTTGAGAGTGAGGTTGAAAGGAGTGACTTCAACAGCCCAGATGTGGTCCAGCCTCTCCTCTTTGCCATTCAGGTTGGGATTGCCACCCTTCTCAAGCACTGGGGTGTCAAACCGGATGCTGTGCTCGGACATTCGGTTGGTGAAGTCGCTGCCGCTCACTGTTCTGGCCTCTTGTCTCTCGAAGACGCCAGAAAGTCATATTCTTCCGCAGCACCCTTCAAACAAAAATTACTGGTGGTAAAATGCTTGTGGTCAGCAACATGGCTGTATCAGATGTGGCTTTGATCCTCCCTAAATATTCAGGAAGACTTGCCATTGCAGCCTTCAACAGCCCACAGTCCTGCACTGTCTCAGGAGAAACGGATGCAATCGAGAGCTTCCTAAAAGAGTTAAGCAACTCATCAGACAATCAGAATCTCTTCCTTCGTGTGCTCGATGTCCCTGTTTAGCTACCACTGCCACATGATGGATCCAATTCTCCAGGAAATTATGGACACCATTGGCACCTTGCATGAGAATGAGCTGGACACTGAGCTCTTCTCAACAGTTACAGGAGGGGAAGCCGAGAGCAGCGATTTCAGCACGGGTGAATACTGGGCGAGGAACATCCGTGAGCCCGTTGCTTTTGAGCAAGCTTTAAGGTCAGCAGCTAAAGGGAAGAAAGGTGTAGTGCTTGTAGAGATAGGGCCAAGAAGAGCACTGCAAAGAAACATTATGGAAACTCTTGGAGACAAAGTAGCAGTTGTTGCCTCAGTGGAACCCCAAGAAAGATTACGAATCAGTCATCTCAGTTGTTTCCAAGTTGTTCGAACTGGGCATTCAGGTAGATTGGACCGTCTTCTACAAAGGCTATGAGACAACACCACTGGTTTTCCCAAAGTACCAATTTGACTGCTCCGATAGAGACGTGGTCATTGGAGCTGCCCAGAACAATAAAGCAAGTTTTCATTCTGTTCTCTGTCAGACTGGAAGTGAAAGCAACATTCTCAGCTGTAATTTAACATCTGACTCAACCTTCTACTTGAAGGAGCACAGGCACAATAATGTACCCATCATCCCCGGCGCCTTCTACGCCGAGTTGGGTCTAGCATCGGTGATGGCCACCACTAAACCAAAAGTGCCCCTGAGCTCGCTGCACCTCAGCGTCAAGTTCCACAGCCCATTTATTTTGACACAGAACTCTGCTGAAATTAAGGTCCAAATAGAGCAAAAAGGAGAAGAAACTGGCTTCAAAGTGTTTTCTTCTTCTACAGTGTACGCTTCAGGCACAGTGGTTACAAAGGGAGAGGCAGATTGAGGAACAAACCATTTCGCTAAGCTCGATCTCCAAAAAGATGCACCTCTGTTGTGAGTTTTCAGGATTTTTATGGATATCTCTCTCAAAGCGGCTTTCAGTATGGTGATGTCTTCCAGAATAAAGCAAATGTGCACTATGGTGTTGATCTAAAGGAGGCCTTTGCAGCTGTTTCAGTTCCAGAAGAGCTCCGACCACATTTGCATGACTACTGCATTCATCCTGTTGTGTTGGATTACTTCATGCAACTTCTCCCTGTCACTGTTGAGCATATATTTGCAGGCAGAATGGGGTTTCCTGCCAAAATAGGGAGCCTTGCTGTATTTGAACCCTTGCAGAATGAGATGATTATCTACCTGAGAGCAACCGATGTGAGTGTCAATCACGTTGAGGTTTGTGGCTGCTTTGCAGATAAGGAAGGCAGAGTGTTGGTTGAGGTGAAGCACGTGATAATCCAGTACCTTGGCAGTCGTCGTGGTGGTTGAAGAGTACTTCTACCATAATGACTTCAATACTGTCCCTGAAAGCTCCACTTCCTCAAAGCCTCCCAAGGCTTTGGTGTTCTCTGATCATTTAGGCATCTCAAAAGCTCTACAACTGCATTTAGATCAAGAATCTAGATTTGTTTCCTTCACACATGCAAAGGACATTTTAAGCAATGGATTCCCGTCTCTTCTTTCAAACCTCAGCATTGCGAATATTAAGAAAAACTTTGATGAAGTGTTATTTTTGTGGGGCAAAGAAGATCTAACATCACAATCATCTGATGCTGTCTTGGATAATCTTGCAAGTTGCTGTGAGATTTTCCGACAAATTGTCCAGGAGTTGAAGAAGATTCAGTTCCCCAAAGCCATCAGAGCAGTGACCTATCGCTCATCTGACATCACCGTGGATCACATAAGTCCAGGTTTTGCTCTGGCTGGAATGGTCAGGTCTTTTGCAGCAGAGATCCCTGAACTTTCGTTTCAACTGATTGACATAGGCTCCATTTTTACCGAGGACATTAAAGCTCTCTCTCAACTCCTGAGCTCACATTCTTGTGAAAAGTACCCAGAATTGGTCATAAAAGATGGGCTGATCTTAAAACCGTCAATCGCCCGAACCCCACTGGAAGTCACTGACCATACAGAAAATAGGTACACCTCCACAACTTCTAAACTTTGCAACTTTCAGACGGCTGATGCACATTCGGTGACTCAACTGAATGCCATTCCTCGCAACGACGAAACGGATCCAATCAATGGCACATCAGTTGAAATTCGACCAAGTAAAATATGTGTTCATTCATCTGATTACTTTCCAGTCAGTGCCTCACATCTAAACTTTGGTCAGACACTCTACTGGAACAAGCACTCAAATCAGAAGCATGAGCTAATCGCGCTTGACTTTAGTGGTACTGTCACTGCAGTCGGAAAACACGTCAGAAAACTCAAAGTTGGGGACCAGGTTGCCTCTTGTTATCCAGTTGTGGCAGCTAGTAAGGTTCATGTACCAGAGGACGTATGCTACAGCATCAAGAGGTTCCCACATTTTCAAGAAACACCTTGTGTTTCCTACTTTGTGTTGGCTTGGGAGATGCTTCATCGAGTCTTGCCTAAACCCAAACAGAATTTGGGGATCATTTGCCCCAACCCTGATTCAGCTGTTGTGAAAGTCCTTGTACTTACTTTTCATAAATCTGGTTGGAATGTGATTGTAAGCACACAGTGTAATGGATCTTTTGTAGATCTCAAACAATTGGATACATTTGTCATCCTGCCACCATTCGATGAGTCTCTCATTGTGAAAACTTGCAATCTCCCAGGGGCTCGGCATGTCGTAGTGCTCTGTGAATCTCAAATGCAAACTCTGCTTGTTCAGGACTTGTGCCAAAACATAAAGGAAAGTGTTCATGTGCAAACTCTTCAGATGAAAACTGTTTTGCAGAAGGGTTATCTGAGAACACATACACCTCACATTTATCACTGGCTGAAGTCGCTGAACTTCAGCAGGAAGTTTGTTATCAAAAACTTCACTTTTCAGAATGTGAAATCTCAAGATAATGGTGTAAAACCAGAGATATTATCATCATACTTCAGTTCAAAGAAACTGGCTGTGATTGCTTTGGAAAAAGATGACAAGACTGCATTGACTGAGATGCAGCTGCTGCCAGTGAAAAAGCAGTTGTTCAGAAAGAGAGCGGTGTACCTTGTGACAGGCGGTCTCTCTGGCCTGGGTTTTGAAACAGTAAAGTTCATCTCACAAAAAGGAGGGGGGGGTACATCGTGATTCTCTCCAGGAGCAAGCCCACAGCAGAGGTGCAGCAAGAAATTCTCAATATTCAGCAGCAATGTCAAAACACCATCACCAGCATGGTGTGTGACATTTCTGTCTCTGAGCATGTGCACAAGGTCATCTGTGAAATCCAGCAGAAGTTTAGGGGTTTCCCAATCAAAGGGGTGTTTCACAGTGCGGTTGTCCTGCATGATGGTCTCATTGAGACCCTTAACAGAGCCCTTTATGAAAAGGTTTTTAAACCAAAAGTCAATGGGGTGTTAAATTTACACCATGCTACAAAGCACTGCCATCTGGACTATTTTGTGTGCTTCTCCTCCATCTCAGCGTTCCTCGGAAATGCATCCCAAACAAACTACGCAGCAGCCAACTCTTTTCTAGACTTGTTCTGCCACTTCAGGCGCAAACTCGGGCTACCTGGGCAGTCCATCAACTGGGGGCCTCTGAACCTCGGGCTGCTCCTAAACAAGGAACACTTCCATCGCTTTCTGGAAGCAAAGGGGATGATGGTGTTGGATGTTGCAGAAGTCCATCAAAGCCTGGAGCAATGCCTCATCCTGAATCGACCCCAGCAGGCTGTCTGCAGGTTTCACTTCAGGAACATCAGACGCACCATCCTCTCTCAAAATAAAGCCTTGACCTCACGTCTTTTTGCAATTGTCAATGAGACTTTCCAAAAATCCCAAGAGGAAGAGGCTAAAACCGAACAAAGTGACTCTGTCTCACCAAAGGAATATGTTTTCTCTCTGCTCAGCGAGACAATAGCCATTGATAAGAGTGAGCTGAGTGATGACTCCCCTCTGACTTCCTTAGGCATGGACTCCATGCAGGCAATGACTGTGCAGAATATGATGTTTCAGGAGAGAGGAGTTAATGTGCCTCTAGTGAAGCTGTTGGATCCCAACGCCACAATATCGACAGTGGTAACCATACTGAGTGAAGCAAATGTCAACAAAAAGTCTCCCATAGATCAAGACGACGACAATTTAACAAGATTATAAAAAATGAAACAAAATAATCAGCTACATGTGTCGATGGCTCATCATTATTCTGTGATGAGCTTTTTTGTACAAATTCTTATGAAAAATCTCCATGTTTTTAGTACATTTTAGGTGAAGTGTAGTGTAGGCAAATATTAATATCCCACATTTTGGATGGCTACTTTTACAAGTTTTTACTACTGTTTGTTTTTTTCTCCATTTGTGAATGCTAACTATTGTTCTTCACGGTTGTTTAGAAATTAGATTTTGTAACTCAGTGATTCAGTTCCTCATTTCTGTTATTGGGTTTATTTTGATCTAGATATGATGCATGTTTTTCTAATCTTTTATTCTTCAAAAAGATTATTTTAAGTTTTTTTTTTTTTTTTTTTTACATCTGGTCTAGTAGTAACCTGAAATTGTACTCAGCTTTCCAAAAATGTGTTTAATCAAAGTTCATTCATGATTTATGAAGGGGTAAACTGATTTTTCAAATTGAGACAATAATTTTTAAAACCTTTTTTTTTAGTTCATGTTAGTTTATGTGAATTTTAATGAAAATGTGGAAAAAGTCCAAATCAAACCTAAAAAATATGATTGTCACAAAAATATTTTAAAATATTACAAAATCTCTGTATATTAGTACATTTTTGTGCTATTTTATTAAATTTCAACAAATGCAAAGCCCAGAAATCTGTTGATAGACATCAATTTTTTTTTCTACTTGTCTTGTATTAACCCAAGTCCACAGGTCATAGTCCTTTTCTATGACAGACTGACGACTGGCTTTATGGTGATGGTGGGAAAAGATGATAAAATTATCTGCCACGTCACATGAAAAGCCTTTTTCCTACTAATTTATAACATGCGGGAAATGAATGACGCATGATGCATGTTTTTCTAATCTTTTATTCTTCTTCATGACATCAAAAAAATTATTTAAAGTTATTCTTTTCTTTACATCTAGTCTAGTAGTAACCTGAAATTGTACTCAGCTTTCCAAAACTCTGTTTTTTCGGAAAAACAGATTCATGATTTATCAAGGGGTAAACTGCCTTTTCAAATTGAGACAGGATGCTTTGAATTTTTTAAAATCTTTTTTAGTTCATGTTAATAATTTATGTTAATCAATTTTTAGTAAATGTGGAAAATGTCAGAATCAAAACTAAAAAATTTAATTGTCACCAACAATATTAGTCATATATTAACCCAGATCCACAGGTCATGGCCATTTCTTGTCACAGATTGACGATTGGCTTTACGGTGATTGTGGGAAAAGATTATGAAATAATCTGCCACGTTACATAAAACTGACTTATTACATGTGGGAAACAAACATTGGCCTTGATTAACACCGCTAAATAAAATTATGTAAAGATCAATATTTCATTATCTTGTTAAAATAATTTTGCAAGAAAACAAAAATACATCAAAAATGATGAACAAAAGAAATAAATATTTATTCAAGTAGATTAAGAGCTTTAAAATGCCAGTATTGGGCTTTTACGAAATGTCGTGTCCCTGTTCGAAATTCCCCGAAAGAGGTGTATGGAGCCTCATGCCAGAAGGCTGTTAACACCGTTGTAAACTGCATGATTGTGAGCATGAGTGGGAATAAAAATACTTGTTCCATATAACACAGTAGGAGTGTAACCAGTAAACCTTTTGTAGATGCAATGGCAAGAACCCCTCACTTGATGACTTTGTTTTTGTGTTTATTGTGATGTAAAGCACTTTGCAATGCCTTGCTGCTGAAATGTGCTATACAAATAAAATGTGATTTCATGTGATTTGATTTTCTGACAAAGATTGTTCATTTTGTCATTTTCAAGACAGTTAGACTGACGACAAGAATATTTATGGGATACAAAAGGGTACAAGTCACTAAGCTCTCCAGAATCATTTCAGAGGACAAGTGAGTCAGGTTCTCCACACCCCAAATGAAGAGAACTTTCTTCAGATTCTCATTGCTGGTCAATGAATGAATCACTAGGCTTTTTACTTCATCTGCACTTAACTTCTTTCTGATCCCTACAATAACTGAATCAGTGCATATGTAAGGTCTTAAACCTTTAGCAATGCCCATGTGATCTTCAAAGATGATGGCTTTTATTTTAGAGCCATCCACATCTCTGTCTTCTGCTAATGCAATTGTTTCACTATAAAAAAACAATGACTTGGTAACATCTGATCTTCGGAGCAAAAAGGAAATCCTTACACCCTTAAATTCCACCAATACCTTCCCATCTTTGGTAGAAAAGCAACCACAAAGAAATCTTGAGTCTCTTGAGTTGTCCGAAGATACATGACCATTGTCTCCTGCAGGGGTTCTGAAATAGCAATACTAGCGATCTGTGATGGGAATCCCTGCTTGAATCCTTTTTGTCCCATTGCTACCACTGCAGCCATTTGAATGAAATAATCCAGTAGCACAGGGTGAATGAAATGGTTATGGAGACTTTTCAGAATGTCCTCTGGAACTTGAAAAGCAGTCACGGCTTCCTTGAATTTGTTGCCAAGATACACATTGTTTAGATGCCTAAAAAGCGGGCCATACTCAAATCCAGCCTGAGAGAGAAGTGAATACATTTCTTGCTGTGTCAGAATAATTTTGCACCTTTGGTAGATCATATCAAGACAAATGGTTGCTTCCTCTAGCAGTGGTTGCTGACCTTTATACCTGCATGTGCCTGAGGCATGAACTGCAGCAGGTGACTGTATTTTAAACAAGGCTTTCGCTTCTGATTGTTCCAGTATCATCTTCAGCTTCTTAGAGTTTGAATTGAGAGTAAGCACACTCTCAAATTCTATACTGAGGAAGACCAGAGAGGCAGGCTTCTTTGGCTTCAGGTTGGCCATCACCAAGGCATAAGCTAAGTCAACATAAAATGCCCCTGGCACAATGGCAATGCCGTTGTTTTTATGATCCCAGAGATAGGGTACTGTCTTCAAAGACAGTTCAAATGTGTATTCTTTCTTGTCCCTGTTTATTTGGGACTCAAATCCATCGCAAAAAACCCCAGATGGTTCTTTATCTCCCCTTAAGGCTTCAAAATTCACTTCATTCTTTGTGTTGTCAAACTGGTAAACTGGAGGAGTACAGGGTAATATCTCACAGCCCCTGAAGAGCTCCTTCCAGTCTACATTAATGCCAAATTCAAACAGTCTGGCCAGAGTTGAGGAAATGGTGTCACAGTCTTTGTTTGGGTGGACTGATGGGAGAACTTTGGCTTCATTGCCAAGAGTTTCACAGATGTACCTTTGGAGAGCCATTCGAGGTCCAATCTCTACAAAGACCACATTTCCTTTTGCCGGTTTCTCTTTGAGAACAGCACAAAGAGCTTTCTTGAATAAAACAGGCTCTTGGATGTTCTTTGCCCAGTATGTGCCAGAAGTGAAATCCCCATCTGAAAGTCTCTCTCCAGTAACTGTGGAAAACAGGTGACACTCTATGCTTTTAGTATTCAAAAAGCCTATGCTGCTCTCAATGTCATCTAGAATTGGATCCATCATGTGGCTATGGTAAGCAGCAGGGACATCTAAGATACAGAGGAAGATATTTGCATCTGCAAATTTAATCCTCAGCATATCATGGAGAGCATCCACTGAACCTGCATCACCTGACAAAGTGCAGGACTGAGGGCTGTTGAAAGCAGCAACACAGATCTTGCCACCAAAGACTGAGAACTTCAAGAATCTTTTCTACAGCCACATTGCCGATAACAAGCATCTTTCCTCCTGTGACTCTACTCTGAAGAGTACTGCGGTGGTGCAACACTTTCACCACATCACAAAGAGACAAAAGACCTGAGCAGTGAGCCGCAGCGACCTCTCCAATAGAGTGGCCAAGCATGGCAGAGGGCTTAACACCCCACTGCTTCAGCAGGGTGGCAATCCCAACTTGTACTGCAAAAAGAAGAGGCTGGATAACATTTGGCCAGTTAATATCGACGTCATCACCTTCACTCTCAAGGAGTTTACTGATGTTGATGGGAGTGTACGTCTGAAAGGCAATTTCAACTTTTTGGATTGTCTCTTTGAAAGCAAGAACCTGCCTCATGAGCTGTCTGCACATACCCCTGTAGCAAACCCCATTTCCACAAAACACAAAGACAACCTGGATGTCAGACTGAACCGACTGAAACTCCGTCTTTTGTGCCGATTTGAGCTGTTGTTGTAGATCTGAGAGGGAAGATGTCAAAAAGGCTTTCCGATATTTGTGTTTGAAATAACTCCTCCCACAAGCAGAGGTGTATGAAAGTGTCTGAAAGTCAAGTGTGTGACTGCTGCACAGTCTTTGGTGGGTTTCTGCAATGGTCATTATGAGTGATTGGAGTAGATTGTCCTGAGTAGCTCCTCTTGTTGCATCACTGAAGGTTTGGTGAGAGGAGTCACTGAATGTCCGTCTTGGTTGACGGCAGTCTTGCAAATCACACCCCATATTTTATTGTTCTCCTTCAGGGCCTTTCAGTAGAAAAGAAACAGAAAATAATACTGATAAATATAGATAGATAATCTATGTTAACTACCATGAATTTAAACCTGTTCTTTTAGTTCTATGAGTTCTTCAAGAAAAGAATCAATTAGATGGTCTTCAAGTTTACAAAATGACAAACAACATAAATCTTTCTACATCAGAGGTGTCCAAAATTTTTGCAACATGGGGCAGAATCCCTCAAATTACTCGGGGAGCCATATTGTTTTGGCAAAGAAAGGCAAAGTGTTTCCTAGCTTTTTGGATCATTTTTTACCCAGATTATTTGGTCTAGAAAATCTTTTAGTCTATTTCTGACAACAAAAAGAAAAATGTTCCTCAAAAATCCTTCCATTAACCAGATATAATAGAATAAAAATGCTCCAGTCATTTTTTTTAGTACAAAGTTGCTTGATCACTATTTAGTAGGAAATTACTGTTATAGGAAAACATTTACCATTAAAGAAGAGTTAAATCTATCACTGAAATTCTCTTTCTAAAAAAATTTAAGAAGTTTCCTCTGGAGAGCCAAATTCATAGCATTCTTGAACTGCAGTGGAGGGCCACTCAGAATTGTTCCAAGGGCCACAAAAGGCCCCTGTGCCACATTTTGGACACCCCTGTTCTAGATGAAACCTCAAACCTTTTTTAGAGGCTTCAGGAGCAAAACGCCACAGCCTTCTCCTCTTCCGTATCCATCTGCGCTGGTGGAGAAAGGGTTGCTGGTTCCTTCAGGTGAAATCATCCTGGCTTTGCTGAGAGCAACAAACACTCTTGGCTCGATGATGCAGTTAACTCCTCCACACAGCGCCATCTCACAGTCACCTAGAGCAAAGTTGCATACATTAGGATACAATTTTTAATAAAATATAAAGTACTTTGTCTTTCTTTTGTACCAGATCTTTGAAGTGGTCTTGATCACTGGGCATATGAACATACTGAATATCTCTGAACTATTTACATCAAACTTTGGCTTCTTTTCTAATATTTTTGTTCAATTTGTAATAATTTTGTGCTAGTGAAGCCAGTTACCTCTTGGTTATGAATAATTTGTATAGAAAAGCTGCAGAAAATATTAACACTTAATCTAAAACGGAAACTTTTTGGCGCTTATTTTTTTTCTTTTTACAAATATAGTCATATTTAGCTGACAGGAGGCATTCCTAAATATGTCTAGATTTGCCACTCATCACACAAGAACAGCGGCGTAAATTTCATAGGTTATTTTGGTTTACATTGACTAAATATTTTGAGATTTGAGACTTAATATAAGCAATAAATGTCTGTAAAGCACAGTGATGTCATGCCTAATACGACAGCAATAAAAGGAAATAAATTTCCACCAAAAACAAAACAAAACAAAAAAATTCAGATTAATCTCAGGAATTTTCTAGAAAAAAAAACAGAAATTCTGAGATAAATCTAAGAAATTTTCTAGAAAAAAATGAGATATTTGTGAGTTCTTCAAGTTAAAAAAATGCAAGAAAAAAACATAAACTTTTCAAACTCAGGAAATTTCCAAAAGTCGAAAATATTTTACTCTTGAAAGTCAAAAATGTCCAATTTTCATTCCTAGCAAATTTTTCCTTTTTAAACTCAGAAATTGTAATTTTTTTCTAGCAAATTTGTGAGACTAATCTTAATTTTTTTAGTTTTTGGCAGAAATTAACTCTTTTTTTTTTAACCTACAATGGCCCTAAAATGTTATCGAGAGTTTGGTTTATTAAATATAATATAAAATAATATCATCAGGAACTGTGATGGATTTGTTTTGCTCTGGGCAACTGTACATGGAAAGACTGTTGATTGTTACCAGTGAAATTCATTATGCCAGGAACCACAGTGCCACCTAGCGGTGACTGGAGAAAGTGGCTGCTCCTAAAGATTTCATTCCCAGTTCGTCTTTTAAAGAGAGGTACCCAAAAATTATACTCAAGTAAATAAAGTCGCTCTTTTTCAACATAATTTTACTCAAGTAAAAGTAAAAAGTAATCCTCCAAGAAATTACTCCAGAGTAAAAAGTCTACTGATCAGTACTGAATAACTGATCAAATTGTCAATCATTTAATGTGTAAAACTTACATAATGAGACAGACCAAAATATAACGTTAGGTGTAAATTTTGGTAGTTAGTGATTAAAATGACAATAATTCATATAAGTAACAAAAAATAACAAACTCAGGCCAAAGAAAAATGGTTCCAAATCAGTTTATTTCAACAACAAAAAAATTAGGAAACTTTAATAAAAACTGAAAATGTGTGTCTTTGTCTGGTGAATATTTGGTTAAAACATTTTTGTTTTTTATTCAGTGGATAGAAAATCCAGAAATTTTACTCAAGTAAGAGTAGAAATACTTAATAATAAAATTACTCAAATAAAAGTAAACAGTTCAGCACTCCTAAAAGAACGTTTTAAAAAATAGTTTGGTGAACTAGTAAATGTACCGAGTTACTACCAAACTGTTTATATGCATACTGTTTTATATTAATTTATTTATTTTTGCCCTCATTTTGTCCTTTTAAGTCCATACAAAAAAAGGCTGTAACTTCTCAAGTAGCCCTGAGAAAATCATAACATGTAAGGGAAAATTGTTTTTGGATGCTTCTGCAGACTAATAAGGTAAATTAGAAATGCCTACCTTGCTTTATGGCCTGACAGGCGAGATGCAGAGCCACCAGCGAAGAAGAACAGGCGCTGTCGATAACGAGAGAAGGACCAGTGAGATTAAAGATGAAGGAAATCCTGTTGGCTGCGATGCTCACGGCCGTCCCGGTGCAGTTGTAATGTGTTATTGTCTCCGGTTTGTTATTCCTGATCATCTCATAGTCTCTGTTCATTAAACCTGCAGCATTAAAGCAGAACAGGTTAGAAAAATGCTTCCTCATGAGTCGGTGGGTTTAAAATGAGATGAGTTACCGATGTAAACACCGGTTCTGGTTCCGCTGAGGCTCTCCATTGGTATTCCTGCGTCCTCCAAGGCTCTGTAGCTGCACTGCAGCAGCAGCTTCTGCTGAGGATCCATGAAGTCCACTTCTACTTCAGGAATTCCCAAAAAACGAGGGATCAAACTCATTAAACCTACAGTGAAATCAAAACAGATCTGTCATGACAGAGTCACAGAGTTAGGGAATAACCAGTAACATTTACTGGAGTAACTTTTCAGGAAAAATTTACTTTTTAAATTTTTTTTATACTTTGGGCTGGACAAGATGACTGAAAAACTTAGAAGTGTCTCATCAGTTAATATTTGATAATTCATTATTTTTGTTTAAATATGTGAAACATTACATTTGAAAAACAAATTTTTAGATTAATCTCAGAAATTTTTTAGAAAAAAATCTCTAAGTTTCAACAGCCAAAAAAATAAAAAAAATGTCTTGAGAACAATCTAAGAAATTCTCTAGAAAAATAAAAAGATTAAAATTTCCAAGGAAAAAACAGAACCAGACAGTGGTGGAGTAACCTTCTATCTTATTGTTAGAAAATTTCTGAGATTAATTGAAAATTGATTTTTTTTAATTATTTGAATATTTCTTCTCTGACATTTCCACTTTTTTCTAGAAATTTTCTGAAATTGATCTCAAATCTAAATTTCTGTTTCTGAGTTTTCATTGCAAAATTTCCACTTTTAAAACTAAATATTTTTAGAAAATTTCTAAAATTGATCTCAAAATTTCTGCATTTTTTTCTCGCTAATTTTTAACATTTCAAACTCAGAAATTTCCACTTTTTTCTGGAAAAATTCTGAGAATTCTCGGAATTTTACGCCTTACTTTTTTATTCTACAATTACCGTAAAACACGGTCATACATTTAATTATTGGTAGCAGTGTAAAAAGAACAAAATACTAAATATAAGATACACTTTAGATACCCATAAATAAACAGAAATATTTTTTCTCCACATATCAGACCTGATGTCTCTCCTCACCCTTTTATAAATGCAGCTTTTGCTGTTTGGCTCTTTCCGGGTTTGGTGACGTCAGCGTCGTGCCAGAAGTTGCTGTCGAACCTTTCATTTGGAATGTCCGACACGCAATTCCTTCCCTCCTGCAGAACTTTCCAGAAATTATCCAGACCCTCACCTAACGTAGAGTAGAAGACAATAAATTAACTTTAACAACAAATGCGACCGACAGCAGCCAATGAAAATGTCTCACCTCCGGGGAAATTACATCCCATCCCGATAACAGCGACGTCTTTAATAGCAGTTACATGTTTTACACCATTTCAAGTTCAATGTTAGAATCACATTCATAAACCTTTTAGTTTCTTTGATTTAGCATTCATTTATAATTTTATAATAACCACAACTTATTACTCTTTTATTATTATTTGATACCAAAGTTACAGTTACTTGTTTTACTTGTAAGTTTTCCCACAAGTGAGTGTAAATTTAAGTATTGTTATAAGTAACCCAATATTAATATAAATACTTTACTTTAAATCTTATCTAATAACTCAAAATGTTTAGATTTCATCCTTTAAAACTTTTATGCTTTTAAACACGGACTGGTCTCAGCTATTTTTATACATCTGCAAGCTGGAAACTTATTTCCTCTTTTTTCAGGAAAACTGCTCTTCCTGTCTCATCTCTCTCTCTGACTATGATTTCTTATGATTAGATAGGAGAAATAAGTATTATTAAAGCTGAGTTTGCAGAAGACAAAAACAACACACACAACCAGGTTTATTTTATTGCAGTTTGGGTCGACTGTTGGATCCAGATGTGATTTGTGTGACTTATTTTAAAGGTAACTTTATTTATCGTTACTGGTAACTAAAATCTCCAGCATGGGGAAGTGGGATGATCTCGGATTTTCTTGACAGACCAGAAATAGATTATATTGATAAACATTGAGCCAAGCGGTCAAGAAAAACCTCAAAATATATAGCTTTTAAAATGGTTGACTTTTTTTGGTTTGAAAAGATAAACCATGACACTACCCCCACTGTACTTCAGCTAGCATTAGCATCTCCTCCTGTAATTCTGTTTTGTGGTTGCTGAATGTGTCCGCTATCCTGATGTCCAAATAATTCAGTTTTGGACTCAGCTGTCCTGGGCTTTACCTGCATTTCCTTTTAATGAAATATATATAATACAAGCTTAGGGGTAACATTTATGCGTGATGCTGTTACACCTGAATTTCCCCTTTGTGGGACAATAAAATCTGTTTCTATTCTGAAATCCTTAGTTTTTTGTTTTTTTTTTTGCATACAAGACATTTCTTCCTAAAACAAGTTTCATTTATTTAGGGTGCAAAAAACAAAACATTGGTCTAGTTTCTATTCCAAACTTCAGATAAATTAACTTGTTTTAGTCAATAATCCTTGATTAATAAGTACTAGTCCCATTGGATTATTTCAGTGAGTGGAAAATGTCTTGTAAAATTCTTCCAGTGAAAACTTTAAATCTTAACCAATGATGTTGATGCATATGTATCCCTCTAGCAGGTAAAAATAAAGCTAAATATAAAAGTTTGACTCAAACACAAAGTTTTATGTTTTTAACTTCAAATCTTTAATTTATAAAAGTGCACAAAAATGGTAGAAAATTCTACATAATGGGTCCTGGATAAACCCACCAGAACCAAACTAATCCAGTTATCAGCAGGTGCTCGTATGATAAAGTTTACAAACCTGGATCCAGGTTTACTGTGCAACATGTTAGCAGATGGGAGAAGATTCTCCATTTTAGTCAATAAGACCATGGAACATTACTTTATAGCTGGATTTGTTACAAAAAAAGTTAATAAAACCTTGTATTAACATAAACATGTAAAACAGCAGGACAAGTGCTGTATGCAACAAGTAGTTTCTATGAAGGTTTTAAGGAATGAGTTTGTAAAAAGGGATGAAAGGCTTTAGTCCCACGACAAGGACAGCATCTTGCAGCTCAGCTCCCACAGCTTCTGTGCCAACTCGTCGTCTTTTCCTGCAGCGGAGCAGTTAGCAGCAGCGCAGTCACTGCAAACAACCAGAGATTGAGATGAACTACTTTATATCCACATGATTCTCACAAGTCATTAGCTGCTACCTTTACTCAACGTACCTGTAATATCCACCGCTCTCCTTTTCTAAAGACGGCTCCACAGCGCAGTAGATCGTTGTCTGAGCTCCTGCCACCGAGTCTTTGGTGAACGGTTTGGCAATCTTCATGAAGAACCTCTCGGGGGCGCTCAGGTGGCGCCAAAGGTCCGTCTGAACGACGCCAGGGTGGAGGGAGTAGGTGGTCACCCCAGTGCCTAAACGAGAACAAACCGCATCCAACACATCAGGAGCTGAAATGTCTTCAGAGTCTAATGATCAAAGGGGTTTAAAAGTTTTTAAATTTTTATGTGAATTTGAGTTCCACTGGAGTTGCTAGTTAATGGCAACGTAAGACCTCAGGAACTTTTTGAAAACTGCTCGTTTTCCAGACACCATGAAACAGTAATTTATTGGCAAATACATTTTTATTAAGTGTTTGGGATGTTTTTTTTTTTTAGAAGCAGTCGAGTTCCAAATGGAAGTACAAAAAAAACATTCAGAGTATGAATTTAGCATAATCAGCATCTCTAAATTTACTGGAGCCTGTTTTTATTCTCACCAACTTCTAATACTTTCACAAGCCATTATATTCCTGGGAAATAAAATAAAACTCTAAACATGTAAATTTCCAACAACAACAACTTTAAATGAAGCGAATAACAGCTTAAATGATGAGGTTGTGGCAGACCTTCCAGTCTTTTGGCCAGTGAGCGGGTGAAGAGCACGTTAGCGAGTTTGCTCTGAGCGTAAGCTTTGCTCTTGTTGTAGCTTTTCTCGCTGTTTATGTCCTCCAGGTTGATGGAGCCCCAGGAATGAGCCATGGAGGACACGTTTACGATTCTGGCCGGGGCCGACCTTTTAATCAGGTCCAAGAACAAGTAAGTCAGCAGGAAGTGACCTAAAGAAAGAAAAGGGCAAACATTTCAACTTAAATTCAAATGTTTTACAGAAATAATGTAGAACAATCACTAACAAACTTCTGTTTTAAGAAACAAAAAAACTGTGTGATAATATTTGAATTATCCAATGTAACAATTATCACAAATGTGTTTGTTTGTTTGTGATTGGTTATATTTACCAAAATGATTGACTCCAATCTGCATCTCGAAGCCATCGGCTGTTTTCCCAAATGGACAAACCATCACACCCGCATTGTTGATGAGGAGGTTGAGCTTCAGCTCATCTGCAGAGTAAAGAAAATAAAGTGGTTTTCAACTCTTGAAGCATTTAGGTAAATTTAAATCTATTCCTCATGAAAGTCAGTTTACTTTGCTGAACGTTTGTTGCAAACTCTCTGATCGATTTGGTGTCTGATAAATCCAGTTTCATGCAGACGACATTGTCGTTGCCGGAGCTTTGGATGACTTCCGTCAACGCCGTCTGGGCTTTCTCCATGTCCCGACACGCCAAGATCACTCTGGCTCCTAAATAGATAAAAAAAAAATTATTGAAAACTGCAGTTTGGCATACTTTAAGGGAGAGATAAAAAAAAAATTGCAAAAAACAGCAAGAGATTAAAACGTCCGATCACTTCACACACTCAAAACATAAAGCCACATAACATCTGTATTAATGCAAAACTGCAAGAAACTCTTAAATGAATAGAGCGCCCTCTTGTGACCAAAAGTGTGAAGGTTTCTCAGGAAAAGGGTGCAAGAATTGGTTGCACATTTAGGACTATGTAAAATATGTTGGTTAAAAGCTGTTGGCAAACCTCTTACACACTGACAAGCCAGAATATTTTTGGAGGACGAGACGAGCAATTTATATTCACATTTGGAGTTGCATCTTAAGCAACCATGCAACCTTTGACTTTGGAGCAAGCCTCAAATGCAGAAATCAAAACATAATTTAGAACATAAAAAGTACATTTTCAATTTCTGTTTAGGTACAAGAGGATGCTCATTCTGAATCTTGAAGACAGCCTGGCAAAAACCTAATGAGACAACGGGGATTATTTCTTTCAGTCTACTCAAAAAGCACAGAACTAGCTGTACACCAGCTGGTGTACAAACAGATCTGCTGTTATTTAACAGAAAGCAGATGATTAAAACACATGGCTGACTTGAGATTTGGTTATTTAACTGACAAATGTCAACCACCATTTCATTTCTTCTGAAACAACTTGAACATTTATGATTCTAAATGTCAGTCAGATCAAAGCTGCTGATTGCATTCAACTGCAGAAGCAGTTAGAATTGGGGTAAATCTGTAAAACCACACTTTAAGGTTCTCAGTGCTGCTTTTCAATCCCTTTTCCTGCAGAGGCACAAGCTAAAATAGTTTAACATTCCCCAGGAAAGCCAATAGTTCGACTAACCAGCAGCTTTAATTCATATTCTAATCAGGTAGTGAAGTTTAGCATTTTTTTTATCTTCCAGGTTCTCCAGGAAAGCCAATGATCCAAAATATGTAGAATTAAAAAGAGTATCAATTTAGACAAATTGCAAACTTAAGAAAAACATATTATAGGGTTGAAATGATAAATTTGTTAGTATGACTTGACTAATTTAGTAATCGATTAATTGATAAGTAGAATATAGACTCAAAAAGGGTCAATTTCTCACCCTATCTCTAAGGGAGAGCCCAGCCACCCTACGGAGAAAACCCATCTCGGCCGCTTGTATCCGCGATCTCGTTCTTTCGGTGATTACCCAAAGCTCATGACCATAGATGAGGGTAGGAACGTAGATCGACCGGTAAATCGAGAGCTTCGCTTTTTGACTCAGCTCTCTCTTCACCACGATGGACCGGTAGAGCGCCCGCTTCACGGCGGACGCTGCACCAATCCGCCTGTCGATCTCACGCTCCCTTCTTCCCTCATTCGTGAACAAGATCCCGAGATACTTGAACTCCTCCACTTGGGGCAGGACATCTCCCTTGACCCGGAGAAGGCAGTCTACCCTTTTCCGGCTCAGGACCATGGTCTCAGACTTGGAGGCACTGATCCTCATCCCGGCCGCTTCACACTCGGCTGCAAACCGCTCCAGTGAGAGCTGCAGATCACGTCCCGATGAAGCCAATAGGACCACATCATCCGCAAAAAGCAGAGATGCGATCCTAAGGCCACCAAAACGGATCCCCTCAACACCCTGGCTGCGCCTAGAAATTCTGTCCATAAAAGTAATGAACAGAATCGGTGACAAAGGGCAGCCCTGGCGGAGTCCAACCCTCACTGGGAACGAGCCCGACTTATTGCCGGCAATGCGGACCAGACTCTGACACCGGTCATACAGGGACCTGACAGCCCGTATCAAAGGGCCCGGTACCCCATACTCCCGGAGAACCCCCCACAGGGCACCCCGAGGGACACGGTCGAACGCCTTCTCCAAGTCCACAAAGCACATGTAGATTGGTTGGGCGAACTCCCATGCACCCTCCAGGACCCTGCTGAGGGTGTAGAGCTGGTCCAGTGTTCCACGACCAGGACGAAAACCACACTGCTCTTCCAAAATCCGAGGTTCGACTATCCGACGGACCCTCCTCTCCAGTACCCCCGAATAGACCTTGCCAGGGAGGCTTAAGAGTGTGATCCCTCTATAATTGGAACACACTCTCCGATCCCCCTTTTTAAACAGGGGGACCACCACCCCAGTCTGCCAATCCAGGGGAACTGCCCCCGATGTCCATGCGATACTGCAGAGTCGCGTTAACCAACACAACCCTACAACATCCAGAGCCTTGAGATACTCCGGGCGAATCTCGTCCACCCCCGGGGCCCTGCCACCGAGAAGCTTTTTAACTACCTCGGCGACCTCGTCCCCAGAGACTGGCGAGCCCAACCCAAAGTCCTCAGGCTCAGCTTCCTCAATGGAAGGCATGTTGGTGGGATTGAGGAGGTCTTCGAAGTACTCTGCCCACCGACCCACAACGTCCCGAGTCGAGGTCAGCAGCACACCACCCCCACTGTAAACAGTGTTGGTGCTACACTGCTTCCCCCTCCTGAGACGCCGGATGGTGGACCAGAATCGCCTCGAAGCCATACGGAAGTCTTTCTCCATGGTCTCTCCGAACTCCTCCCACGCCCGAGTTTTTGCCTCAGCAACCGCCAGAGCCGCAAGCCGCTTCGCCCGCCGGTACCCATCAGCTGCTTCCGGAGTCCCAAGGCCAAAAAGGCCCGATAGGACTCCTTCTTCAGCCTGACGGCATCCCTCACCGAAGGTGTCCACCAACGGGTTCGAGGGTTGCCACCACGACAGGCACCGACAACCTTGCGACCACAGCTCCGATTAGCCGCCTCGACAATGGAGGCACGGAACATGGTCCACTCAGACTCAATGTCCCCCACCTCCCCCGGGACGTGTTCGAAGCTCTGCCGGAGATGGGAGTTAAAGCTCCGTCTCACGGGGGACTCCGCCAGACGTTCCCAGCAGACCCTCACAACACGTTTGGGCCTGCCAGGTCTAACCAGCATCCTCCCCCACCACCGGAGCCAACTCACCACCAGGTAGTGGTCAGTGGATAACTCCGCACCTCTCTTCACTCGAGTGTCCAAGACATACGGCCGCAGATCCGACGAAACGATGACAAAATCGATCATCGAACTGCGGCTTAGGGTGTCTTGGTGCCAAGTGCACATATGCCTGAACATGGTGTTCGTTATGGACAATCCGTGACGAGCACAGAAGTCCAGCAACAGAACACCACTCGAGTTCAGATCGGAGGGAGCATTCCTCCCAGTCACGCCCCTCCAGGTCTCACTGTCATTGCCCACATGAGCGTTGAAGTCTCCCAGCAGAACGAGGGAGTCCCCAGTAGGGATACTCTCCAGTACCCCCTCTAAGGACTCCAAAAAGGGTGGGTAGGCTGAGCTGTCATTTGGCCCGTAAGCACAAACAACAGTCAGAACCCGTCAACCCACCCGTAGGCGGAGGGAGGCTACCCTCTCGTTCACCGGGGTGAACCCCAACAGTACAGGCGCCGAGATGGGGAGCAACAAGTTGCCCCCCCTGCTCGACGCCTCTCACCGCGGGCAACTCCAGAGTGGAAGTACATCCAGCCCCTCTCAAGGAGACTGGTTCCAGAACCAGAGCCATGTGTCGAGGTGAGACCGACTATTTCTAGCCGGAACCTCTCAGCCTCACATACCAGCTCCGGCTCCTTCCCCACCAGAGAGGTCACATTCCACGTCCCAAGAGCCAGTTTCTGTAACCGAGGATCGGACCGCCAGGACCCCCTCCCTCGGCCACCACCCATCACACAATGCACCCGACCCCTATGGCCCTTCCTATAGGTGGTGAGCCCATTGGAAGAGGGACCCATGTTTCCTCTTCGGGCTGAGCCCGGCCGGGCTCCATGGGTAAAAGCCCGGCCACCAAGCGCTCGCCAACGTGCCACACCTCCAGGCCTGGCTCCAGAGTGGGGCCCCGGTGACCCGCGTCCGGGCGAGGGAACACTAAGTTTCTGTGCATCATAGGGGTCTTCGGGCTGCGCTTTGTCTGGTCCCTCCCCTAAGACCTGTCTGCCTTGGGTGACCCTACCAGGGGCATGAAGCCCCCCGACAGCATAGCTCTTAGGATCATTGGGGCACTCAAACCCCTCCACCACGATAAGGTGGCAGCCCGAGGAGGAGAAGTTATTTACAGACAACAAGTTAAACATTGTTGTCTGTAAATAAGTCTTCCCAAAACTTAAGTCACCTAGTTCAAATTCACTAAAGGAATGCAATGTCATTGCTTTTTAAACAATAAAATAAATGTTTATTTTATTTTTAAACAAATTAAAGTGTTTATTTACATTTATCAAACTGTATTAAAAAGGCTGAAGTGGTGAATTGAACAATCTGTAGAACGTGCCCTTTTTTAATTTCGATTAATCGTCGGAATCATCCGGTAGAATGATCGATTACTAAACTAATCGCCATTTGCAGCCATAATTTATAAAGTGCCAAGAATGGCAGGTTTTTACTCTTTAGATGACTGCACTACTAAACCTTCATATCTTGACGAAATTATTTCCGATTGTTGTGACGTCAAGACAATTTAAAGTACCCACTGTCAACCCAATAAATTACCTCTTTTAGCCAGATCGATGGCTGTCTCTTTGCCTATCCCGGTGTTAGCGCCTGTGATCACCGCAGTTTGCCCATCCAGCCTGACGTCAGAGGACCAGGCAGTCCCGAAGAGGTTTCTGGGGAAGTTATGAAATCTCAGCCGATGTCTCAATCAACGTAATGGGTGTGAACATTACTAAACTACCGCTAAACACAACCATGACAGCTCGCTGTCAAGCTTAAATGTAACAAACGAGACGCTAATAGCACTTAGCTTACCAACTGAAGTTGTTTGTTTGGCTAGAAGTTTACATACAGCTTTAGAAAGGCAACACTTTAAACAACGTAAAGAGTAAGCGATTACAAACAGAACAGCAGCCTCACCTAAGAGCTTGCATGTTGCTTCCACTCAGTAGACAGAGAAAAATGTTACAAAAACCCGAAAAACCTGCCCAGTTCTTCGACAGCGCCCACCACAGCGTTTCTCAATTGAAATGTAAGGCACAACTGTGACTAGACGCTTATGCCCAACAGACAGGCGTTCTGACCAATCAGATGCGAGCTGGTCAGAGTTAGACAAAGCTGATTGGTCAAACTCTAAAATTGGTGTCGCCCTTTCTGATTGGTCTGGTTGATTACGCATACCGGCACAACCTGATGGCAGATAAAACAACAAAAACATTTTAACCTTTTAGGGAAAAATAATATTAAAAAAAATAAAAAGAGAGCGTAAAAGAAGACGATATAACAAAAAAAAAATCTTAACTTTAAAAATGTAATTTAATTATGTAAACGGTAAGAATATCTTTTTGTTTAATTTTTATATAAATGGATTATAATATTAGCGAAATAAATCCCTGTCCAGAGATTATTATGGTATATAATGGAGGGCTAACTGTCATCAATTAAATTTTTCAGTCTTTTGAAGTGGTTGGGTGCCCTGTGACAGACTGGCGACCTGTCCAGGGTGAACCCGCCTCTCGCCCGGAACGCAGCTGGAGATTGGCACCAGCAACTCCCGACCCCGTTAGGGAGAAGGGTGACGGAAAATGGATGGATGGATGAAGTGGTTGGGTAAATAATTATGGTTCATAAAATTTTTATCATCAGAACATGTTTGCATTTTTAATCTTGATTTAAAGGAGCCAAAAGTTTCTTCACATTTTAGGGTCGCAGGCAGTTGGTTCTAGAGTTAAATAGCATGAGAAACTAAATGCAACATAATTTAATTCTGGTCCTGCGAACACAAAGTAAGCAGGTCTGGGTTAACCTGATGGTCTAAATGAAGGGTGTCAAACTCCAGTCCTCCAGGGCCACTGTCCTGCAGTTTTTAGATGTGCCACAGGTACAAAACGCTGGAATGAAATGGCTTAATTACCTACTTCTTGTGTAGATCAGTTCTCCAGAGCCTTGTAATGACCTAATTATTCAATTCAGAGTTGTTATTATTATGTTTATATACACACAGTGCCTTTTTTGTGTTTAAAGATGTATCACCATGGATAGTTAGTTGATGTTTTGTTGCTTCGAGTGAAAGTTTGGGGGTGGACTATATAATATTTATTTTGAAACAACTCCTTTTCATTCAAATTTTTGTTTATGTTAACATGTGACATGCACATTTTAAAATACAAATGAATGAAATGAACAAATAAACAAATAAAATAAACAATTTCTTGGAATGCAGTTGCACAGGAAATGTTTATTAAAAAACTACCACAGTGTCAAAAAGAAAAGAGTAAATTGTCTTCTCAACATGTTTGGGTGTATAGAAACACTTGCTCAGAATTGTGTTGGTCTTCACATAAAATCCAAATAAAATACATTGAAATGATTTTACATTTTAACTAAATTTGTTGTCAAATTTATGTCTTCATATATATTCCACATAACATCTTTTGAAATCCATTCACACTATAAATTAATTTGTAAAAGTAAAAGATGATTAATGTCATATTAAAGTGATTAGATTTTTTTTTTTAATTTAAGGTATGAAAGCAAACTCTAGCAATGTTGCACCATTTGTCCAGCAGGTGGCAGCAGACGACCACAAACTGCTTCAAACCACCAGCGGAAGTATTTTTCTCTTTCACGCCGTTGGCCCTGAGACGCGACTCTTCAGGCAGATTAACAGGATGGTATTTGGGTAAATCGCGTCCTTGGCACAGATTCTGCGCTCTCCTCCCGGCCAGCAATTTGCATGAAGCCTTTATTATTCATCAGGCCTCTTCAAAAAGATCTCCAAAAAACACCATGAATGGCTCATTCATGAGCTGCAGATAGAGGGCTTACACTGCAGAGAGAAGGTCATTAGAGTCGGAAACACTGACTGCGCTGTTCTTCAGCTGATTGTGCGCAAGCAAACATTTTCTTCTCTTTTCTGTCTGTAAGATCAGTCAGCAAAATTGTGTGTGTGTGTGTGTGTGTGTGTTTTTTTTTTTTTTAGTGTCTCAAGTGCATCTGTGGAAGAAGAAAAAGAAGAAATCTGATAGGGAACATTACATGTTGTACAAATTGGTTGTAATTTAGTGGCCGCCCCAGGAAATGCATGTAAATCAGCTTTCTTGGATTTTGTCAACAACTAAAACCAGCAATCCTGCGATTATGTAACCTTTGGCCTCCAATAGTTTCCTTAAAAAACAAGTTCTTCTACAACAATCAGTTTTTCCAGTATTTATTAATCTCTCATTCCATATCCGACTTGTTTATTATTTCCTTGCCAACTTCCCGTTTTTGTTTGCTGTTTTTGTGTCATTGGACGAATGAAACAGTTGACGTAACCCCTTACCGGCGCCACAGTAGCAGCTTCCCGAAACCCAAACACAATAGTGAGGCAGGAGGATGCACTGCATGAACAATGTGAACAATTTGTCAGCCATTTTGGGAGTATTAATATTGCTATGACAGATGGAGACCCAGAGGATGCAGTTATTATTTGTATGTAGGAGGTGAATGGGGAATAAATAAACAAATGACAATTAGAGGAGAATAGCTTGTGCTGATGGCGATGAATTGACAATGGCTGTAATGATCTGATGGGCTAAAAATAAACCTGCTGTTAAAAATAATACACAAAAAATAAAAAAGGGAAGGATACACCCGTAAAGGCAACTTCTTGTTTTCATCAGGGCCGGGCAAAACCTTTTCGGGGCCCTAAGCCGATTTTCATTTTGGGCCTTCCATATGCTAACACTAGCACGTTGATATGTTATATCAATGTGTATAACATAGCTACTGTCATTAGCATGATTAGCATTATTTCAGTGTTGTTATGGTAGCAAACTTAAAAAAATATATATTTTGAAATGCAGTTATTTAAATGCTCCATATTATTTTAGTTATTTAATAAGTAAAATAATACTAATAAAGTAAGTATTATTTAGTTTAGAAAAATGTAGTGCTTTTTGTCAACACAAAATGTACTGTAAACAAGTTAAGAAGATTTAAAAGTAAAAAGTAGCCATTCATATATTTCCTCTGCAGAAGTAGCAGCCAACAGAAAAAAGACATTAACCATTATTTGTGTAACAACTATAAAAACAATATAGAAATTGTTTTAATAGAACTTATTTTGAATTATTCAGAGTTATTTTAAATATATAAATATATTTTATTGTGCTAGCTTGGTGCTCTTGGGGGCCCCCTGGTGGTGTGGAAGTTTATGTCCTCTCTACAATAGTGAAAAAGCAAATAATAGTGGAATCAGCATAGCTGCTAATGCTCTATTTTTAAAGTATAAAATGTATTTTGAGGTAAAAATCGACAATAAACTAACAATCCGAAAACATTAGATCACAAACGCTAGAAAAAAAGACAAAAGGTAACCAAAAGTTCACATTTTTTCAAGACTTAAAAAAAATCCCTTTCACAAGAAAGGAAGAGATATTCTTTGATCTTATGCAAACAGAAATATTTTTAGCTCAGCTTTAAAAAAAAAGAAAAAGAGAAAGTAAGATAAGTTTGTATCCGTGTTTCTTAATTAGATCAGAAGCAAAGCTGGAACAGGAACCACCCAAATGTTTATGTTACAACAGTATCTGTCCAAGGTCACTTTCTTTCTACCAACCCAGACACAGGCAGCCAGCAGTCTGGACTCTCATCTACAAAACCTGAAATTATCTGGAGCTCTGGGGGATGATAAGCATCTCCAAGTGTCCACATCTGTTGTCACCACCTCCACAGGAGACAGACAGACAGACAGACATCTTTTCTAATGTTTTTGTTTCTTTTTAACCTTTCCCCTCCTCCACCGCCTCCCTCACCTCTTTGAGTGATTACATAACACATGAATGCTGCTATTCATTTGCTTAAACTGTCCGCCTTTGCTGATACAATCTCTCCATACATTCGTAATTACAGTCCCTTTTTTAAAAAAGCGGCCTTGTTGTACAGCAGATGACAGAGTTCTCCCTCTCTCCATGGCGCTGCCGACCGAAACATGATGCATCGTTTAGCCGCTCCACTTCCCTTTGATCGCTCAACATGCATTTTTTTTCCTCATCATTTTTCATTTTGTCAGGGGAAATCAAACTTGGAGGTCACTCGAAAGTTTCTAAGTCTTTTGAGAATTGAAAAAATATTTATACAACTTGTCAAAGGAGAATATAAACATAATTTGCCTTAACTTTTTTATGTTGACATTAAGTTTGGATCTTGTTCTGCTGTGCTGTGCACTTATTTTAAATTACTTTGAATTCTGTTTTTATTTACTTTTCAGTATTTGATGCTTTTTTTTTACTTCACAAAATGACAGAACATTGTTCAATATTTGATAGAAAAATCTGGAAAACATTCAATAAATGAAGTTGAACTATCAGGGTTAAGAAAGCAGTTTTCTTCAAATGAACAGAATCTAAATCACACGTGTCAAACATGAGGTCCAGGGGCCGAATGTGTCCACTCTGTGATTTTATGAGGCCCTCTAGACTCCAGATGCCAAATAATATTCAGCAGTTTCTAAATTTTTTTGCGTTTAACGCAAAATCAACAAATCCCTCAATTTTTTTCATGCTAATATATAATTTTCTCCAAAAATGGTCAAAAATCTTGACTTTTTGTGATGCTAACTCCCACTTTCTTTTTCCCTTCACTTGATGTCAAGTTATAGTTTGTGATTGATACGGCAAGTAATAAAAAGTCACATTTAATAATATCATACATAAGTGAAAATAATGCAAAATTCCTTTCAGAATTAGCATCAAAAAATCTGTGATTTTAATTGCAAAAAATTACAAATAAATCACAAAATCCTGGCAGGACTGATAACTTATAACAAGACATGAGTGGAACTAATGTTTTTTTTAAATTTTTTTTATTAATGTTAAGGAATTAAAATACTTACAATTAAGCAATGTCTTATTTCAGGTGTTTTAAGATATTAGTAGAAACTAAACAAAAATAGTTTGTCAGGTTTTGTGTTTTTGCAGTGCAGCATCCTGACAGCGTCATCAACACGCAGGAACAGAGCAGCTGGTAGGAGCTGATGTGAAGATGAAACTAAGTACAGGGCAATCCTGGAATAAAACCCGTTGAAGGCCACAAAACACTTGAAACTGAAGTGGAGTTTTACCTTCCACCAGAAGAACGACCCTAAACTTACAGCCAGAGCTGCAACACAGAAATCCAAGCAAGAATCACAATCAAAAATAAACATTCACAGACAGTTAGACAGCAAATATTTCATCAAAATAAAAATAAGAGCCAGGAGGCGGGTCTTAGTGTTGTCAATCACTCTCATGTTCACCCTTGTCCTCTATGTCTTTGCTGTGCTACCACTGTTACACCACAGAGTGCTAATGCTAGTTAGCATACCCATCAATTACAGTGGATAAACAGTTTTCCTGGAACAGTGAGTTGTTTCTCCTCCATTAGCACATCAGCAAGGCAAACACAAGATTGATTGACAGCGCTAACAGCTGCCTTGGTTGTTTTCGACTGGAAGTGTTACATTTCTTCTGACTGATTTTTTTCACAGATTATCTGTCTGACATGGGAAAAAAACCCATATTTTTGTAAAAGTCACATTTGCAGCTTTAAATCAAAGATAGCCAGGTCCAATCCTAAACAGCTACTATCTTTTAGATGCATTCCTTCTCCAACACGTGAATCAATAAAAGGGCCGCTCCCAGGCGTCTGCAGAGCTGAATGACACACTGATTAGGAAATTCAGCCACTTCACTTGAGCGTATTGGAGAAGAAATGCAAATAAAAGCTGCAGGATAGCAGCCGCTTTAATTCTTCAATTAAAACTCAATTTATATCATTATATGTTAAAATAATAAGGAAGTAAAGCTAGCTAGTTATCATGTACATTGTGGTTCCAGGGAAACAGGAGCTGATCAATACTCACTGCAGAGTCATTAGATGGAGAGCAGAACGCTGATTTCAACTGATGTTGTTGGCTCTTAACAGCTTTTTATCCCCACAGTCAGCTAAAGTCTAGAGTGGCGTTCTGATCATAATTTAAATAATTTTATTTTAGACTAGTGCAGTTAAAGTTTGGGTTTGAAGAAAACTGCAAAGTTTTACTCTTAAATGTTAAATTTTCTTCTTTTTTGGAGACAGTGATGTTTAATTAGATGGTTAATTATTTATAAATTAGCCTCACCAAATGATTTTGATTGCAAAAAAATCACAAAAACTATTACAAAATCCTGGAGGGACTGATCAATGGTTTCAATAATATTACTGAACCTAGAAAGAGATGCTTATTAATATTTTAACAGTTTACTGTGTTTCATCTACTTGAATTGCATTCAAGTAGAAATAGCACTACTTCAACATATTTTTATTCAAAGTATCTGTCCAAGAAATTAAAAATAAAAAGTATTTGGTAAAAAGTTACTCAAGTGCTGAGTAAATAGTCAAATTATTAGTCATTTAATATTTAAAACTTACATCATGAGATGGACCAAAATATAAAGTTATGTTGAAATTTTGGCATTTTAAACATCATAATGACGGTAATTCATTTAAATAACAAAAAAATAACAAAATCAGGCAAAAGAAAATTTTTCTTTCTATAGAAAACTTATGACACTTTAAGAAAAAACTGCAGGTGTTTGTCTTTGCTTAAATTTTTCTTAAAACATGTTTGTTTTTTATTCAGAGGGTAGAAAATCCATAAATGTTACTCAAGTAAGAGTAGAATAGTGAAAGTAAAAAGTACAGTGTAGTGAAAATACTCCCTAAATTTACTGAAGTAAATGTAACTTGTTACGACCAAACTCTGGTTTTATTAAGTTGCCCTTTGAGGAACTTTATGATCTCCATTTGGCCCATAATAAAAAACGAATTTGATGCCTCTGGTCTAAACTAAAAGCTGCAGGATCTCCAGGATTTTCGCCCTCCACGGATTGATCCTCACCATTTCATCGAGATGAAAGGGTGAAAGGACATCAGCTCAGTGTCGCCTAGTTACTCCAAACTGGATCAAACAAATGGGATCCACTGTGTCCTTTTAACATCAATGTGATAAGTGGATTCAAAGCGGCCCTTCAGGATGAAAGTGGGACAAACGGTGAATCTAGGTTGGGTTTCCCTTTGAAGGTGAGCAGACGCTCGCTGCGGCTCTGTAGTGTCCTGCAGGAAACAGGCGAGCCGATCTATTTATAGAGACTTTTCAAGCAGTCAGAGGAGCTGTTAGAGAGTGGAGCAAAACAGACGCCTGCCGATTTCTGCATGAAATTTGTAACAGGATGAGGCATATAACATGCATCACGTATAGAAGACTCATACTTGTCTTGATGTATTTTTAATCATTGCGTTGCAAGCATGATTTTGATGTTTTTCTTTATGGATATTAGAGAGAAATGGTTTATAAATCCTTTTAATTTTACAGTGCTGAAACTCTTAGTGGTTTCTAGGGAGGATGGAAAGTAATAAAGGACGACCTGATCTGATTCCAGTCGGGCAGAAACTCTGCAGGACCCTTCAGAAATAAGATAAAAAATGTCTTCCTGGAATAATTGTTTTATTTTATTACCATTCCCTTCCATCTGCCATCCATCATTCTGATTTTTCACCCTGATTTCTATGGAACATCAAAAATTATGTCTTTAAATAAAATGTATTATCGAATTGATACATTTCATATCAATTCGAAAGGCTAATGAATAGATACAAGAAAACAAAAGCTGTTATGTGTATAATTTAATTAGTTTTATGAACGCACAAGTTAGTTTCAGTTAGCTATCGTTTCCAATTAAAATGTTGTTTCAATTTCAGTTTTTATTAGCTTTAGTTAACTATAGTGACCTTGTTTCCCACAGTGGGATAGACATTTGTCTTCCAGACGTTCTCAGGCCGTAAACGGTTTATAAGGTTGGCTAAACATAACATAATCGACTTGAATGATTTGTGATCTTCCTCCAACAGTTTAGCAAATGGGAAGCAACTCACAGGATTTGACATTTACAGCTGTGTATTTAGTTTCAATGCAGAACGCTGGGCAGCATGATTTCTGATAAAATGCCTCACTGAGTGATTTTATCCATGGATATTCAAAATGTATTTAAATGCTAAGTTCTGAGTTTGCTTAATCAAATTGTAATTACCTGGTTTGGTAAGCTTAGGACGGCCTGAGAATGCAAAGACTTGTTGTTTGAGCTTTGCACTAAAGTTATTTTTTGGTCCACCTAAATGGACATAAACGTTTTTATATTAATTTTAAATAGTTGTTGATTTAGCAAAGAAACAGCTTGGGATGAATACAGTAGTTTGTTGCAGTTGAGACCAATTTAAATGAGTCACATCTTAAATTGCACCTCAGTTTTAGAGGCAAAATGGGAGATTTTTTTCTTGATTTCAACAAATGAAGCCATCACATATGCTGTTATTTTGAAGGAAGTGCTTAATTTCTCATGAGACATAATTGGTTCATCAGGTGTTCCACGTCATGCTAATGAACCGGCGCTTGTACAAATATAATCAACCACAAGGTTGAAGTTGTGTCTAGGCAGAGCAGAACAACCAAACACTTTCACTGGCATTTTGTTTTACGTTTCCATGCAAAATTATAGGTGACAAAATGTGACGCCTTGCATAAGAAGGCTTCAAAAGCATTTATAGAGATTGGTGATTAATGATGTTTATGCTCTGGTGATGCATGTGTCTCTGTTTGCTAACTCAGCTACAGCATTTTTAAAAGCTACCAGCTAATTGCTGCTCAAACACATCACGCTTTTAGTTCTCCTGAGGGCATGTTGTGTGGAGCACAGAGGCAAAACCGAGTGCATTTTGAGATGGAGGCGATTGTACAATAGGAAAAAAAAAAAATCATACAGCTTGTTCTTAGAAAAACAAATCACTCTGACCTCATCCGCCCTCTTCCATGACTCAATATGCCTCTCGGGCTGGCAGTGTCCAAAAATACCCGAGTCCTGTTGATACTCTTGGATTGGGGACGCTGCTTCTTTATGTAATCTAACTTGTTTGGAGTTGGAAGAAAAAATGCAAATCTGTGGTGTCTAATTGGTTTTTAGATGTAGAACATTATTGCTAAAACCTAAAATTTATCAGTAAATTAACACCAATCTATCAAGAGTAACATGTCTGAGTATCATCTCTAATAAAGAAGTATTTGATTCAGACTTTCTTTGTGGGCTAAAAGGCATTTCAACAAATTCTCCAGGGCCGAAATTTGATTTTCTATGTTTTTCTTTCAGGGATTACATTATATAAAATGTCACATAATCCCTATTTGTATGTAAACTAGATATCTCGAGTGATCAGACAGATTAAAAGCGCTTTCAGGCTGAACAACATTTCAGTGTTTTGACCATAAATTCACTTCTCCCTTCCTAAATTCACTTTTTTAATCTTTAAATCTTTCCAGAAAATATCCTTGAGCTTAAAATACTATAATTACAACACTGATCACATAAAGTCTCTTTAATCTTTAATGTAAAAAAAAAAAAAAATCCACCACATTTAAGCTTTGAGTAACAAAAAAAAAAGGAAAAAAATAATATAAAAAGCAAATAATATTTACCAACACATTGTTTTAATTTGGCAGTGATGAGCATATGAGGCCAAATTAAAATTTGTTAAAATCTGACAAGTAAGTTTTCACATATAGTTAGGAAAAAAGAGTAGAAGTGAAAAGTGTAGGTTCGTCAGAGTTGAAAATAAGGGCTGAGAAAGTAGAGAGTTGCTCTTGGGATTGCTAACTAGACTCTTGAGTGTTCTTGTGGTCTCCTTGCAACACCTGAACAAGTATTTCTCTCATGGATGAGTGACCCTGAGAAAGTTGATAAAAACAAAGCAGTATATTAGGTATATTCAAACAACTGAGGATAGACTGCAATTTACAAATGGAAGAAGTAATGAGTTCAGTTAAATATTAATATGTTACATATTTTTGTAAAAGGGCTGAGAAAGGAAAACATTTCAAAATATGCAACCTGATGAGAGCAACTGCCTTTTTGCTGCTCAACTCTCACTCTCATAGCTCCGCCCACTCACTACAGAACTTTGTTTTGAGTGGCAGCCTTGTAGCCAATCACATGTGAGGATATAGGATCATACCATTATGTGAATATTGAGAGGGGGACATGACAGTCAGAATCTGAGGAACTGTTCATCTCTTCAGTATAAACAAAGCAGCATCTGGTTGAAGTTTAAGAATATCACACAATTATATAAATTCTGTTCAGTAGATTTCTTCGCAGTGTTCATTTGTTTTTGTGTTAAATAAAAACTAATAATTTGATATAAATAATATGGTAAAGTAAGAAAGCCTGCTGTCATAATCAAATCATATAAAGTTTCTTGTGAAAACACAGAATTCAAAAGGACTTGTTCACATGCAAAACATTCAGATTTGCCACATGAAGCTCCAATATGAGGCCACAGTGAAATTAAATTAAAACACTCAGGAGCTGAAACACTCGGCTCTCTGATAAGAGCAAAACTTCCCATTCTAGTGGTGATGAGAAAGACGCTGTTGAACAAAACTATCACCAAGGCTCGACTAGACTTTGGTGAGAGTCCATGGTGAAGTGATCTGATAAGACCAAAATGAAACCTTTTTGCTATCAGACAAAATGATATGTTTAGCAGATTAAGGCCCAGTCAAAGCCCGGAGCTTAATCTGATTGATTTTTTAGCTATGCTTGAAACCCGACAGAGCTTGGAAGAATGGAGGAAAACGACATCATCCAGATGAAACTGATGGAGGTTTTTCCACACAGATTTAGCTGTGATCACAGCTAAAGGAGGAAAATACTAAAAACTGTCTTGAAGGGGGAAATATTTGTGTAAAACTTATTTCATGTTTTATATTTTTATTTAATTAGCTTTGTTTCCATTTCAAACATGCTCAAAACTTTGATATTTCTCTAATGTCAAAAAAATAAAAATTTCCATCAAATTTAAATAAGAAATGTAATAGAAACACCATATTCAATTGAATTTAACTGTCCTTCAAAGGAAACTTATTATTAATTTCATTTGGGATCAATATTTGAATTTGAAACATAGTTAAAATCAAGTTGTTTCTCCTCACAATATGTCATTAAAAAACATGCAGTCTTCTTTGTCATTTCTGCCAGAAGTAACATCCGATTGATCACAAAATGTATTTCCATTGCAGTTGTGCAAAATATACAAATTTTGATAGTTCTGAAAAATCTCCTCATTCAGAGCCCGGCTGGTTTCTGCATTCATGGAGTCCTGACGGCTCTGGGTGTAAAATCTTTTGGCCCTGTAGGGTCACTGCTGACTGGCACATTGTTAAAATGGAGAGTAAAGTTCCTTTTGCTATTCAGTGAACATAAATGAGCTGCAAGGGCCAGAATAGAAGGAAACCATCCAACCCTGTCCAGCTCTGAGCGAGAGAGCTGCAGGGTTCATATGCATCTAAATGAAGGCCTGACTTGATTCAAGCTGGGATTAATGCCAAATATTCTTTTTTTTTCAGTTTCCAGATGCAGCAGAGTATAAGATCCAGACATGGACGGTTGCTATTCTGGTCTGTTTACCAGTTTGGATCCATTTAGGAGGCAATGTTTGGTTCAATGTCTCCATAATTAAAGTTTTATGACATTTTCTCCATCCAAACGCTGGGAATATTTTTAGTCTCAGCTTGACAAAGAAAGGAAAAACTTTCAGTTTTATGCACATGAGTGAAAAGATGCTTGGATCTTGTATGAAAGGGGGAAACTCTTGAACACAATTTTCATATCCTGCTACCAGATATCAGATATCGTAAACAGATGGAAGTGTTGCTGCAGGCGCACCTGGGCTTTTTATAGATAGATTACTGACAACACAGATTTGTGCCTCACTTTTTGAGCCTGTATTTTTCTACATTGTCTTTAAAGGAGAATTGGCACCTGATGTGGGAACACTGAACCCAACCAGCAGCTGTTGGATTCAGCTTTTTCCATTCCCCCTCCAGGTTACTGGACTGATTTCAGATTCCTGGGAAGATTTCTTTGAGAGATATCTTTGGCGACTCAAGACAGAAGAAAATAGCGAAACCTTTACTTTTATACTTTCCTGTGATTTATGTACAATTTTGTGCTTTGTCAGAATCTATTTAGTCTTAACTTAAACTCTATAAGTGTTTTCAACACTTTAAATAATTAAAAATATAGTTTTGAAAAGTAAATTTTAATAAAAAGTTTGTAAACTTGTTGCCTCAAAAAACAAAAAATCTATTAATTTAACTACTAACTTGTGTGATTTTTGTAAGCACAATTTAAGAGAACTTGATAAATCAAATATATTTAACATCAAAAACTTTAGTTTTTTTTGTATATAGTGCACCTGGAAAGTATTTACACCACTTTTTACATGTTTTGTTACTTTACAACGTTATTCCAAATTGCATTAAAGTAATCTCTGAAAACCAAGTCATCAAATTTATTTAACTAGAAGTTAATCAGAGAAATAAAAAATAAAAAAAGTCAAACTGCATCCCTTTTATTAGACTTTATGTAATAGTATCAAAAATATGAGTTGATTTCTTTCCACAAAGTGTTGCTTCCTGTTTTGGATCAAATACTAAACTTTTACTGCTGCGGTGACCTCATCAGTTACATAAATGTCTATCTTATCTTCACAGAGTTTAATACTTTACCACGTCTGCAAGTTACTCATTCTGCAGCATTGACTGCTTTCTGTGAGCGTGAGAATTAGAAAGCTGTCTGACATGAATGCATGAAGTAGTATAACCGTCGCTTACAGGTGACGTGTGAGAAACTATTTTGCGGCAGGTTTTAAGACAAGTAATGAAATCTGAATCCATGAAAAAGAAGAACAAGGGTAGAGCTGTTTTAATGTTTTGCTTTCACTGAACACATAAAGAACAATTATAGAGGTGCTGTTAATTTTCTCCTGTCAGTCACTTTGTCAGGATTAATTTTAGAAAATCTAGAAGTTTCTGTATAATAAACTGAACTGAACTTATGTATCATTGGATGAGTCAAACTACATTTCTAGCAAGACGTTCAAACAATTAACCATTGTTATTTAAAATCAGAGATATGCATATCTGAAAGGATTTGTTCTGAAACTGATGGGTTGTCGGTTCAAACACAGACTCCAACCATCTCAGCTCTTGTGTTTTTGGTTGTCGGAGTCAAAACACCAATTCAAGTTTTTTTTTTATTTTTTTTAATGTTGACAAAATTCTGTGCACATTTACATTGCAAATGCAGTTATTGTTACTAGAATGTCACCAAAGTTCATGTATTTGTTGCAGTAGACGCTTCAACCACTAACCACTGTTTAAATCCCACTTTAAACAGTTTAAAGAATAAAATTAAGAAACCAATTTTAAAAAAACCCTTTGCAATAACTTGATGTCATGCACATTTTAATTAAAGAAAATATCACCCAGGAATGACGCAAATCTGTGTAAGGGGTCTCACACACAACACGAAAGAAATACAAATAAAAATCCCCCCAATGTTTACATTTCTCAACAGTTCACATGCACCAATTACAGACTGATCTCCCACCTGGCATATCCACTTTCATTATAGTTAAAACTCAGTGTTGCATGAGCTATAAACTGTATTCACACCTTTAACACACAAACGTGACGTAGTAGGGATTGTTAACTGATTAAAACGTGTAAATCTGTTTGGGTTCAAGTCCAGTTAAATCATTATTTTGAGGAAAAAATTAAGATCTCAGCCACTGTGTCTGCTGCGGATATTTTTACCAATCGGTTAAGTTGCAATCTGATAGCTTGTCAGTGTGTTTACTCTGACTCTTTGGATTACAGCCGTGGCGAGCGATAATGAGATCTGTCTTTCAGGGACAAATGTCCAGGAGGCAGCAGCTCTGACCGACTACAGCGGCTTTAAAATGCTCAGAGCTGAAGGAGGTTTTGTTTTGGACGTAACCTTTAGCAAATCCTTTAATCAGCATTGAATTAACACAATTAGATCCTATTAAATATTTGATTAATAAGGACCTTTGTTCATTCCTTTAAATCTTGCTGGCCTTAGCAGAATAAAAAGATCCAGCATGACCTCAGAAAATCTGCAAAGCTTTGTTGTGACCCAAAATATTAGCTTGCCAAACTCAAATTAAGCTTGTCAGCTGCATGTTGACAAGTTGACCCTTATTTATTGAAAGTTCATGCATTATTACTGACAAAGAGAAAAATGACATTTTAAGTATTATTTTAGATTTTAGTAGATTTCTTTTTCTTTTCCTGAAACATTGTTATTGAAGAGCAAATGTTGCTGTATACTTAGGTTAAAAATTAAAAAGAAAATTGAAAGATGATCAGAAAATGTAAAGAAACAGCTTCTTTAAAAAGTCACAGAAGTCTGTACTATTGAAGGTAAATTATAAAGAAATTAGCCTATATTTTACAACCAAAAAGTATAAAGTTGAGGTGTTATACTTCCTTGAGCAGGTCTGTGGGCTCTAAAAAAACATTTAAATTATCTTTTATGTTCGAAATCATTCCTAGATGATGAGATTTTATTCTGTTCAGTTCTGCCTATTTCGAACTCCTTCCAGCTTGTCTCTTTAAATCCAGATAGTCTGCTGCTGGCCACGCCCCCAAATTCAACATTTAGACTCTCATGGGAAAATGGCTGTTAACAGATGTGCAATTATACAAACGTTCATCTTTGAAAAGTGTGCAGCGCATACAGTGGTAAAACCAGCTGACTAAACATCCTGGAGCTCAGCTGGGGTTGCTAGGTAACGGACAGAGCTCTGTGGGGGTTGCTAGGTAACGGACGGAGCTCTGAGGGGGTTGCTAGGTAAAGGGGCGGATTTGTGAAGTTACATTCCAAAGTCTTTTGAAGCAACAAATTTTCCAAATGCCAAAACAACATAAATTTATTGCCAAAAATCGGCTGGGTGCTTTTTTTTTTATTTTTTATTTTTTTTTAAGCGGTTGTTTGTAGAAGCTGTAGAAACCCAAATTTAAGTACAAAAATGTGTCAAATGTGAATTGTGATATGGTTGCATGAGTAAAGCTGTCCTGCTTGTTACTTCTGCCTTGTACCAGCAGGATGACGGTGAATGTCTGGCCTCTTACTCTTTTTGTTTTAACTTCAAATGAGTGAAGTACTTTCTGTTTGGTTTACCAACACAAACCTAACCTACATCTGTCTTTGGCGCAAATGAAGATGATGTTTGGTGTCAAATCAGTGGTGCGACTCAGAGAAAAGTCATTAGTCAATTAGTCTCCAGTAAAATGTATCTGTGAAGTTTGGCTTATCTTTAAAATGTCCTTGAGGAACCCAGTATGGTGGCCAAAAATTAAATAGAGAGAAAATAATGAATCCAGGTCAGTAAAGCAGACTGATGGCAGGTTCTCACATGTGGAGCCATAATGGGAGACAACATGCAGCCCAAACAGCTTCCTGATAATTAACTATAATCAGTATTATCAGCTAAGAGATCAGAGCAGGCCATCAAAGCGCACAGATTGACTCTTGCATAACTCAGTTTCCTGGCATTTTTTCACTCCAAGTCTCCATCCTCCGGTCATAGTTTGGTATTTCTTTCCTACAAACTCAATTATGTTCAGCATTCCCTGGGAGATGGGAAACCCGTGTTTTCAAGGTGAATTCATGGCGACAAAAGGTCTCAAACTGTTGTGAGCATCAAGTTTCTAAACCTTTGAGCTATACGTCCGACTGAATGGGATCTGTGGGAAGTGTGGAAAAAAATCTGTATTCCAAGCACCAACAGAACAAACTATTGGCTTTATTTTAATCTGACAAAAACAATGAAACCACAAACTTCAGCATTCATAAAAAATCTACTTATTTGCAGATATGCATTATAAATTGGGCTTGAAGAGCGCTATTGTTGTTTGTGTTCATGTAAACCTAAAACCATCTCAGTGCTGCCCTCTATGGGTTGAAAGGTGAGTACTGCAGCCGAATTTTCATCAATAAATCATAAAATATCTTCTATATTTCTTAAAAGGGACGGGCTGCACAGTGGCACAGTGGGTAGCGCTGTTGCCTTGCAGCAAGAAGGTCCTGGGTTCGATTCCCGGCCCGGGGTCTTTCTGCACGGAGTTTGCATGTTCTCCCTGTGCATGCGTGGGTTCTCTCCGGGTTCTCCGGCTTCCTCCCACAGTCCAAAAAACATGACTGTCAGGTTAATTGGCCTTCCCAAATTCTCCTTAGGTGTGAGTGTGTGTGTGTGCATGGTTGTTTGTCCTGTTTGTCTCTCTGTGTTGCCCTGCGACAGACTGGCGACCTGTCCAGGGTGAACCCCGCCTCTCGCCCGGAACGCAGCTGGAGATAGGCACCAGCAACTCCTGACCCCGTTAGGGAGAAGGGTGACGGAAAATGGATGGATGGATGGATGGATTTCTTAAAAGGTGTACATATAGCGACAGGGTGCTAAGTTAGCTGACCACACCCCTTATGAATCACTGCCACTCATCCCCTCGCTTGACCACGCCCCCTAATCCATCTTGGCTCCGCCCACTTTGGTGAATTTTTTTTTCAACTCTGACCAACTTCCATGACCTGCTGAAGAAATAAAATAAGGTGATCTGCATTGTTAGTTGTCCACCACACATTTCTATTCTCCAGCATGTATTTTGCCTGCAGCAAACTACTGAAAGGACAAAATGTTTCCTTAAAATATCTGTTTCTTGTCGCCACATTTCCACAAATACCAGATCTAAATCTACATCAACTGTGTTTTTGAGTTCAGGAGGATTGATATCGGTTTATTTATCATTCCACTGAATTTTAAGATCTATCCGTGAGATAATTAAAGCTCTGTTTCTTTTTCATTGTGCTTCTGATGCGTGCTTCAAATGTGTGAACAGAGGAAAGTAACAGAAGCTGTAATCACTCCGACAGTGTTTACATAACTGAGTGTCGCTTGATGACACAGGGTGAATTATGTTCCACTGCCCAGTTTAACCTGCCTGGTTATGAGCTAAGAATGCTGCTGACTTTTACACAGGTTCAGCTTCTACATAGTGAATAAATACACAAAAACAGGAAGAAAACAATAAAGACAAAGGAATATCCATCCATCCATCCATCCATCCATTTTCCGTCACCCTTCTCCCTAACCGGGTCGGGAGTTGCTGGTGCCTATCTCCAGCTGCGTTCCGGGCGAGAGGCGGGGTCACCCTGGACAGGTCGCCAGTCTGTCGCAGACAAGGGAATATATGAATGGTAATTCTGGATGCCTTGTATCTGTCTGAGCTTATTGCTTTGAAATTTACAGCGGCTCATTTCTAAATATTTTTTAGTCCTATAACCTGTCAAATTTGGCCTATAAAAAAGTTCTGTTTTTACTTATTAACTTTTTGTTGGGCTCTGGTGAGAACAGGCAGGTGAAACATTAACACTCACTACTACACAGAGGAAATGAGAGATTGCTTGCTTGTCCCAGAATGTTCTGCTGTGACTCAGCAGATCCATCATCAAATCAAATCTGGACAGCTGTTCTTCTAAAAATGGCAGTGTTACTGGACAACAATGCCTTCTGGAAGAGAAAGAAATGGGTTCAATCTGGCAAATACAGAATTTCAAAAACTTTGTCATTCTGAGTTTGCATGTGAAGATTTTAGCATTTTTTGTGTAACAAGCGAAAATAAAATTTCACATTTCTCCTTTAGGCATTATTACAACCCGTAGGAATCAGTTCAAGTGTCATTTAACAGGATCTTCGTCTCAGACTTGGTGTCAAACCCACTTTACCCACATGTCTGAAAACAACCACCCAACTTCCTCAAAGGACTCATCTTGCAACTTTGATTGACACAATGATTCCTCAAAACTGTTTGGCTCATTTGAGCTTAAAGTTTAATATTAGAATTACTGAAGTAAAAAAACTGGTGCAGTAAAAATACTCCGTCAAAATCTTGTCATTCATCCTGACTTGAGTTTTATCCTCTGTAAATAGACGGTTTGTGCTCCATGAATTCACAGCCACTGTTTTGACAAAACGGAGCAAATTACTGCTGTTTTTCTTGTCTTCTTGAAGCTGTTTAAAAGCCGAGTTTCTCTGCTGTTGCACTTTATCTGCTCATCACCCTTTGCACCATTTCCTTACTGAGGTTATTTAAAGTTACAGCTATCAAACACTTGCTCCGTCTGTCGGAGGGTACTTCCTCTAAATGGCGCCAAATGCAAAGGGCTTGTAAATGTTATTCAATTTCTCTTTTTTAAATAAAATATATCTAAATGTTATTTCTGATCCTCATTATATGATTAATTCAGGAAGCAAGAAATGGAAAATTGTGGAAGAACTGGGAATAAAATAAAATATGATGTGATAAAAATAAAATGAAGAGGCGATTGTGATGAAAAAATTTTATTTTCTGGTAATAAAGTCATAATATATTATCTTAAAATAACATTTTATTACACAGAACTCATAGCGATTTAAAATCAGAAGTTATGAGGCAGAATTTATGGGTGTTCAAAGCGCGGTACGGGGGCCATTTTTTGGCCGTTGGAACAATTTTGGGCGGCCGTTGATCACAATTCAGGACCAGACTGAAATTGGTTAGTTGAAGCAAATCAGCATTTAAAACCAATTTTGGCTGTAAAGAAACACATCAAAATCTGAAAATGAAAAATGTAGTTTGCAACACAAGGTATTTTAATTTAATAATGTCACCATTAATTTAATTTATTAGTAGCCAGGGCCAGAAAGAGGTAGTGATTTTTATTAAAATGGAGGCTTGGACAAGGGCATTTAATAAACCTGGAAAAAAAAAAAATCGAGAATGAGCCACTGACTGTTTTAGTAGCTAAAAATCTAGAAAAAGATAAAAAATGTAGCACATTGTTTACCATTTTTATTTTCAATCTACAGAGAGCTACAGACATCCGACTGCGTTGTGTATTTCATTAAAATATTATATGCTCAATTTGTTTAATTAGCAAGTAAAAATTTAAAAAATAAAATTGTTTATGTGATTATAATTAGAAAAAATTACAAAAAAAATTATAAATTGAAATCTGTGACTCCACTGTGTGAGATGGATGTAATGATTATTGAATATTGACTAAAAATGATTCTGAAAGTTGATGTTTCTCTATCTATTTTGCAGCACTGAGTTTTCCCAGTGGTTCTCCAGCCAGAGGCTGATGTTTTTTGTGAACCACAGAACCGAAAAAACCATTAAGTCGTTCTCATTCTGTTTGGACTGTCGGTAAAAGCTCTGGCTAACAGGTTGTAACGCGAGAGGCGTGACCTGCTGTCGCCCCAACAGGAAACCCAACTCTTCTGGGTAACGCTAACCAGCATACCACTGAGAGCGGACAGGACTGCAAACAGAAACACGGCCCATTCTTCTATTAATTTGATTACATGAAGGAGCAGAAAGAGAGAAAGAAAGAAAGTGGAAAGTAATTAGAAAATAGAAAAACAGAAAGAAATAAAAAAAACATGTCAAATATCTGGTAAGAGTTTGGATCTGTGAGGAAACTATGTAAGCTAATTGAAAAAGGATCAATCAAATAGAGAAATGAGAACATGAATTAATACTAAAGCAGCTTTATTGGATTGGATGTTGCAGGTTTTATGAGGATGGCTGTGGGAGTTGGAGGAGGGGTGAGGTTTGGTGTAGGTGACCCAGATAACGTTACAACCAGGCCGAGCGACGCTCACCCAGCCCACATTTATCAGTGTTCATCTGTGAAAACTTAAACACGTTAGATCAGAAGATATAAACAAGAACCAAAATGATTTGTTGGCAAACTGAATAACAAGTTTAGATTCTGACCTGGAGCTTAAAATGAAGAGCAGGAAGAAAGAAAAGAGCTTTATGGTGATTTTTACTCCTAATGTTTGTCTCTGTTAGGTTAGTAGTGGAAGTTTATTACGTCATGAATTCACAAAAAAATACAAACACACAGCCAACAATTTTCAAGCACTATCATTACACATCCAAACACCGATTTAAGTTTAATTTATAATGCTTTAAAATCAACTCTAAAAAGTAATTTGTTCAAGAAAACAGTTAATCGTAACTGTTTAGTAGTCGTCTCAGTATCAGTTTAAATGTAATATTTTTAAAAGTAAGGGGTTAAATCCTGTTGTTTCCACTTCCTGCAGGGCTGTGGCTTTAATTTGAACTCTGTGAATGAATAATTTGACCTCTAATCTGCTCAGTTGACCTTGAGCAGCGGAAAAAACTCCTTTCCTGGATCAGTCCTCCAGAGAGTCATTCATAAGTCACTTCATGTATTGTTTATTGTTTCTTTCTTTAACCTGGGGGAGGAATACACTGTAATATTTGTATAATGGGTTATAATAAGAAGACAAAACGGTTTGTAAAGATTTATTGGGCTTGTGGTTGAGTTGATATAATTGATGGATACTTTGAGAAGTTTTGCAATAGTATTCATACTTTGAATATCTTACTGAACTCTGTTCAAACTATCTTCCAGAAAAGGAGCATCAAACCTACCAAAGCATTACTTAAAAAAAAAAATCTTAATAGTTATTTCACCAAAAAAATGCCATTGAGATTGAAAATATCTCAGAATTTTAATACGGTAAAATTCTGGCAACCACTTTGGCCGTATTGATAACCAATTTCAGTGTATAGATTATCACTGAGACTCACCCGCAGCGTAGAGTCGCTGTCTGCAGTCTGACAGGAGATGATAAGTAGATAAACAGCCGCTGAGCTCGCAGATTCACAGCGCTGTAGGTTCCTGCAGGGCTGCGGTCCCGACTCTGACCCTGCAGGGATTTTCCCATGATCCTGTTAAACTTGGAGCTGCGCTGTGTTCACCTGTCATTATCAGTTTGGGGTTTCTGCATCTCTAACTGCAACCATTTACAGCAACCGAAATGAATAAAAAGGAGAAACAGAAAAGGAAATGATGCGGTGTCACTTTAGTTGCATTTTCTACAAGACACGTTTGGCTGCAAAAGAGAACAAGGACAAAAGTCACCAAGTTGAGTCACTTTTATACTCAAAGTTGTTTGCAAGCTCTCCACATGCCTGAATGTGTTTTCTCCAGGTACTCTGACTTTCTTCCGCAGTCTAAAAACACAGCTGTTGGTTTAAATAGTTACTTTTAGAATAAAAAAATACTAATACTGAATATAAAAGTCACAGAAGTTATTATAGTTGAACTCCACACATTTGGCCTTTATTTGCAACCTTCAGACCTAAACTGAATTGAGAAACTTTGACTTTAGTTTCTCAATATTTCAATAAACCCTGCATTGTTTTATTCTGCTGTTCGGTAGCCGCTCCTAAATTACTGCCGCCCTGGGTGACCTCCCTGCTGTCCCCGAACCAATCAGAAGGCAGAAAATCACAGAAACTCTGATCACGGTCATCCAGAAAGCAAGTAAAACTTGTCTTAGGCACAAATGAAAAATTATATCTTTAATCCCATTTCTACACTCTTATGTCACAAATGGGAGCTTCCGGTTTGGTCCATGTATTTAAAATGGTTTTAAATACGTATTTTGCTTTAGTTTTGGGGTTGATCTTCATCTCCGTTGGTGTTACTTTTTCTTGGAGGGATTAAAAGAGTCCAAGGGATAATAATGGATGATGTGGACACTTTAAAATTTGATTTTTGGGTCTTTTAAAAAGGATGCAGAGAATATAAATCTGATGAATACAGATGAATTCAGAAATGAAACATTCTATCTTTGTCTTCTTAATTTTAAAAAACAGTAAAATACTACACTACTCCTGATAGGTATTTTCTGAACCTACATGAAAAGAGAACCACAGACAACATTTGAGTTTTTAAGCAAGTCTTTTGGAAAAGGAGAAGGCACAGCAGACCAGTTCCGCAAGGTGTCTGCCATGCGTTCTGACCTTCTGCATCAGAGCTGGTCCTTTATTACAAAGCATAGCAGGAAAGGAATGTGGAGGGAGGCAGTCTAAGGAGTATCCCAAAGATAAGAAATGGACTGGAGCTTCAAGGTCTAACAAGTTCCTTTTCTCAGGGATGTGAATACTAAATCTATTAAAACCACAAATGTAAGAATGATAACAACAACTCTAACAACTCCTTCATGCTCTTCTGTAGAAAAATGTCTGCTTGTGTATCTCTTAAAAAGTGAAGTTTCTGTTTTAATCAGATTTTCCTTCATGCATTATATTGCCAGAGGAAAAGATGAAGTATCCTAAAGCTTTCAGTTCCGGATTCAGACACGTTGTAGAAGAAAAATCTTCTTCTCATTTTCTCATTGCAGAAAATGAGAAATGGTCAAAACCAAGATATTTTAAAGCTTGTTGAAGTGGCACATCATGTTTACAGTAAGCTGTGATAAAGATTGAAAGAAGGAAATAACACAGGAAATTTGCCACTGAAATATTTACACCGGTACCATTCTTTTTTTCGATTTGACTAACGCTTTGAGTTTCCTGGACTCTCTTTGAACTTGTGGCGACCGAGTGCTTGGAAATGTTTTCTGCTGAAGCAGAAATGAAATGAATGTGTCTCTCATTTCATATCAGATGCATCAGTGAGATTGTTTTCAAAAGCTGCAGCAGTGAAAACAAAAAGGTAACTTTAATTCTGTTAAAACCCGAAAGGAAAAGGAATCACTTACCCTTTTGCAGCACCATTTTGATTTATTATTGTGTCTCAAGGCTTAAATAAAATAAATGTTTATTGTGGTACCATAATCTCTCACGCAGTTTTTAAACAAAATCAAACCTATAAACATAGTATATGCCTGTTCCAGTCAACACAATATAAAATACAGATAAGTTTAACTAACAAACTAAAAATAAACCGATCTGCGGTGCATCTGGCGTTCACATGTCATTCGAACCACACTAGAGTTCACTTCAGTCAAACTAAGACCAGCTGTATTTGCAAAAAAGATAAAACTTTGGTTTTTCAGAATTTTAATTGAATTACGCAACAGTTCCTATTGGTCTATCACACAAAATACCAATTAAATCCAGCTCTGGAAACAAGTAAGGGACCACTGGAAATGATCAGTTTCTCCGATTCTATTTTTTATAGGTATATGTTTGAGTAAAATGAGCATTTTTCTTCTATTCTATAAACTACTGACAATATGTCTCAGAAATTACAAACAAAAATTTAGTATTTGCAGAAAATGAGAAATGGTCAAAATAAGAAAAAAGATGCAGTGCTTTGCTTTCAGACCTAAAATAAAGCAAAGAAAACAAGAAAACATTCATTTGGAAACAACAACACTAATGATTTAACTCAGGAAGAGTTCAGAAGTCAATATTTGGTGGAATAATCATGAGGTTTTCAATGGTTTTTCCAGAGCTGTGCGTTTAGTTGTTGTAGCGTGACAAAATGTGAGCAAATGTCACCTCTACCCTCATCATTGTTATAAAGTCTAGCATTAAAAACAAAACAGACACATTTGTAGTAGGACATCTGACTCCCCTGACCGGTTTAAATGTTTCCCATGAAAAGTCAGTGAGGTATGGGTCACTGAATGTCTCATCTCATTGTTAGCGTTTATTGAACTTTGTGCATTGCACCACCACTAATGACATCTGGCCCCAAGCAAACTTTCCTCTCTCCTTTTTTGTTTTTATAGAGCTCTGTATCGACTCGACTGTATTAATGAGATTGAGGCTTCACCACTCGATACTAGTTATTTATATTGATCTTTCAGGACGACACACGTTTCATTTGTGTCACTGTGCAGCTCTGCTTTGAACTCGGTCAAGTAAGGCCAACGTTTTCTGTAAAGTGACACAAAAAGTGCCATGAAAAGAAAGAAGAGTGAAGTTGTCTGCTCACATTTCCACAGAATGTGAAGTGTCACTGCTAATTAACATCTGCAGAAAACTGACATGGAGATGTTACCAAATACCAGCAGCTCATGCTGCATTTTAACTACCAATGTCTGATCAGTGCTAATCCTACTCGACCAGTTTAATAGACAAAATATTCACTTTTTAGACCAAATATTGCTGGGTAATAAACTCAAGAGCAGTAATTCATTTAATGAGATACAAAAACCATTCAAACGAGAAACATTCTGGTTTTAATGACTAGAGTGATTCTGTCTGTGTTTGCAAGGCAAATTGTGTATTTAAGTGATCCTGGTTTCCTTAAATACCCAAAGCGAGAAACTGCAGTAAATAGACAATAATATTGATTAGTGAGACTAACTGGATTTCAAGCAAGAATTTAGTCATTTAGATGACTTTAAATGTGTCCAATTATGCTTCCTTGAACAGGTTTGGATAAATACAAAACATGCTCATTCCATTTTGTTTGCATAAAATCCCTCTTAGATTTTTAGATGAGATTTTAATCTGATCAGTTCTCCTTTCAGAATGAAATGTTTTAAGGCTGCTCATCATTTTAAATCCAAATAAATTGCTTGCTGGCCGCACTTGCATGTGAAAAGGAGGGCAAACAGATGTGCACTATCACAACTTTGAAAAGCAGAAGTGGAGCCTCCTCCACAGCTGACAAGAATGTAGAAAGAATGATAAGTAAAGAGCAATGATAAGTAAAGATGAGTAAAGAGCAAAACACTTCTCTTTTCCATCTGCCATTGTACAGCGTATACAGAGGTACATGCAGCTGTTTAGGTATAACCAGCTGTGTGAACTTGCTGGAGTTTAACTTTAGTTGCTAGGTAACAGAATGGGCTTCTCTGGGGTTGCTAGGTGACCACATATGACTGCTGACTTGTTACCGTAGATTCCTGCTTACCTTCAAAAAATTAAAAATAACAAGATGTTTTTTTTTAAAGAAGTAGAAACTCAAATGGAAGCATAAAAATGTGCAAAATCTGAATTTTGATTAATACATTTTACCAATATATTACTGCAAACTATTCAAAAATAAAAGCACAAAACAAGCATAGACACAAAAAAAGAGAGTGGACACAAATTAATCATAAAATGTATTTATTCAACTATTAAATGTCTACACCCAAAAAATAATATTACACCCCTGGAACAGCTGCTTTACTGATTCACATTTCTATTACACGTTTCATTCAAATCTTACTGGAGTAACAAATGCCACACTCAGACGTCCTGAAGGGCGTTTTGTTAATCATTGTCCTGTAAAGAACTGACAGGATGTTCTTCTGTTTTGGCAGATTCATGTCATGTTTTCCTCCCAGGACGGTTTCTTCATTGGCGTTTAATGCTAGCTGCTATGCTGTATGGCCACAGGGCTACAGTGAATCTACACTCAACAACTGTGTCAATTTGCTCCTTATTGCTATGATTATCAGGATTTAAGCAAAAAAAAAAGGTGATTTTTGTCACAATGCATTATTTAAGAATTATTAAAAGAGCTGTCAGGATTTAAAAGTCAATTCATCATGAAAATAAAGAAAATAGACCGTAAAAATAAAAGTTACAAGCTGTTGTCATGGAGCTGTCAGCCCTTATGTACAATTTGAATCAATAAGGAGGTCAATGCCGTCAGGCTGCATGTCTGCCTGGGACTGCACGTGTGTGCGTGTGTGTGTGTTGGAGTGTGAGCCAGAGGGGGATTTTCTAAGTCAATCACTTGCAGTGCAGGCAGCTGCAGCAGTTCAGTAAGCTGCTGCGTTGCAGAGGCTGGCAGGCAGTCAGAGATTACAGCTAGATTGGCAGCGGGAGCATCCTCATGTCTGTGTGTCCAATTTTGGCACCTTGTAACTCACACATGGCGATATGGTGTTATACTCCCCCATTAACTGGAGCTATGCGGCCTATGGTTTCTGCAGAGCACCACTCTGGTGAAAATGTTTAAGCCAACATGACAAGTTTGACTTTAAAGAGGCAGCATTGTGTAAACATTTCGAGCTTTACATCATGTTATGATGCTAATCCCTCATCAAAAACATAACTGGAGCGTTGGTTTGATTATTTCATGCATATTTGAGAAATATTAACTGAGCAGAGACTAACGTCAGCAGAAATTAGCAACTACGTGTTTTGCTGAGCTCATAGTTCAAACTATTTCTTAGTGAAATGCTGGTAAAAATGTTGCAATTTAGGCTTAATGGCAAAACTTTGTGGCGACAACTTCCTGAAGGCGGAGTTTCCAAAAAGCAGGCGCTTCTTAAAGAGACAGAGGCCCAATTCCAAGGGGCTAAATTGTAAAGTCAAATTTCTTTTCTTGACAGCATTTTATGGCACTATGTGTCCTGAAAATACACAATGCTGCCTCTTTCAAAATAAACTTTAACAGGCCATGCTTCTTGAATCCAGAAATAAATGCAGGAGTTTGAGTTTTAGAGCTGGACGGAGAGAGATATGTCTTCTTCCTATGGTTTGCAGCAAAGAAAGGTATTTCTGAAAGGGGGAAGGAAGGCAAGGGGGCAGCAGAGGGGGAAGGGAACTACTCGAAGGAAGCACGGACGGCGCGACCTTTGAGTGGCTGCGGAGGGCGGTAGTTGTCCACCATGCAGCATTCAGCCTCGTCCTCACCAGAGAAGAGGAGGCTGCGAAACTTGGCCATCTGTGAAACAGGAGGAGAAGAAAAGTAGTCAGAGCATCCCACCTGTGATTTACTCACAACACTAATTTAATCCCAGAGACAATGCACACAGTAGATTACTGTCATTCAAATCAGCTGCAAATCTACTTTCCCAAATCAGAGGACTGATAGCTCATCAAATCTGCAGTAAAAAAAACCCTAAAAAGGTCATTTCCTGCAGCTAAATGTTTTTGAGCAAAAGGAAAAGCTTAAAATAATCATATAAGTTTTCTGTGATTTTTTTATGTCATGTTCAGTTCAGCTGATCTTAAATCTTGAGCATGTAAATCTCAAACCTTTTAAATTATTCATGAAATGGAACAAAAAATAAAAATAAACAAAAATAACATTGATTTATCAGGCAACATGTGCTTCATAAGCCACTGATTAGCATGTAAACATTACATTTTGTATTGATTTTGTAATAAAAAACACATTAGAACCATAAGTTAACTTTCCAAAGTAATCAAAAGAGATGCTTTTTTTAATTTAATCTGACCCAGCAGCGATAATCTAACAAAACAGTTGCAACATGATTGTGTCAGATGACCTATTTGAAGGATTTTTTATTAACGCTGGATAATGAGTTAATAATTTACACACTCCTTCACAAAGCTTCCACTACATGATGGAGCGCTCATAGCAAGTTAATTGTTTTCTTGTTTTTTTTAACAGCTTTGAGCGAATAATTTAGGTGATAGTTTCAATCCCTTGTAATCAGGTAATATATGACTGATGGGTAATCACTTACTGGCTTGTAAATGTTGGGCCAAGTCTGAAAGGGCACTGAGTCGAAAGGTTACGCTGCACCTTTTGCGACTTTACTCCAGGAAATGCAACTTGTGCATGCAGTGTTAGTTTCAACATTGGCTAAGAGACTTGAGCTACAAACTAATGAGTCAAAAGTCTTCTGCGTTTGGTGCTCTTGGATAGATAAAAAGCTGCAGAATCATGCCCTAAATACATCAAAGTCCCTTCAGTTTCAGACTTTCATGTGTGGGTTGACTATTTCCTGCTGACTCTCCACACATTCACTCGCATGTTGTGGTAAGCCAGTAACAGCGGTGTGAACTCTCATTTGAACTCTTGGCAGTGCCACATTTTTCTCATTTGAGACTAAAATGGGAGGCGCTGTATTGCATTTCTTCCCCCTACAAGAGTTTTGTTCTTCTGGGTTCAGGAATGCCAGCAACTCCAACAATTAGGCCCTTGATTCGGACCGCAGCAAAAAGGAGAAGGTTTGCCCACAGAGCCGTGGAAGAATGGGCTCTTTAATTAGAAATACCTGCTCAGAGCTGACGCTGATTGGCTCTTTGCAGACGATCCAAGTGACGCTTTCCAGCAGAGGAGGCGTGGTCAGAGAGCCCTCGTACGTCCAGTAGTCTAGGCAACCAGGCAGCAACGTCTCAGGGTTGAAGTCAGCGAAGGAACATTGGCTACCCTGAATGTACATGACAAAAAAGTTAATAAATTCATTGATTCAGAAGATGAACAAGAGTGGTTCTATAGATACGTACTTTGGTCTTGATTGAGTCAAATGCATCAATAAGTTTCTGGAGATTAGGATTTTCTTCCCCAATCTGAAAGACAGAAAATAATAGCACACCAGTGTATATTTTTCTGAGGTGTTGAAGTTACACTGAATGACTCCAACCAATAATGTTTACCTGCAGGAAGACTCCAACTACAGCAAGCCCATCAGGTTGACTGGCGGCTTCCCCAAAGTTTGCATATTTAGTGTTCCAGTGCACCAGATGGAGCTGGAAGTCAATTAGTACAACAATGTTTTTATTTAAGAAAACTAAATAACAACTGTTAAGCTGTTTCTGTGCCCCAGAGTTTATGGGGTTAATGACAGTTAATCTCATTAGTTGTCTTGGAAAATAGAGTATTTCTGTCCAAATACTATGAATAGTCCTTTCCTAACCACACTGGATCACTTTCTAACTGGATTTTAATGGATTGTTTTGTAATTAAGGAATCAATTTGGTTTGTTTGCATTTTTGTAAAATAACTCTAACATGGTTTCTAAAGAGTGAATAGTGCAGATTTGAATCTCATAGTGGTAAAAGTACTGAAAACAAAACATTTTTGTCCATAAATGATTTTAATATAATATAATTTAAAAGGTGAAGTATTTGCCTTCAAGAAAGTATTTCTACAGAAACTGATGATAATTTACACAGGAAATTGGTCTGCTCTGTGAGGCGGAAGCTTGGTAGCTTGGAAATTGCAGCTCGGAGGAGGAGCTGCCCCTTGAGGGCGGAGCTACGTCCACCCAGGCATTTTACACAGCTGCCACAGGAGCTTAAATGTGCAGTTTGCAACTTTTATATGTGAAAAATGTATCTTTTTTCCATATTTGTTGAAACTGTCAAAATGTCATGACATTATGGTATCAGACAGTCTGACAAATTTGAACTCATCTGCTTTCCCCCAGCCAACCAATCAGAGCCAGGATAGAAGGCGGGTCTTAGTGCTCTCAATCACGGTCTTGTGTGGCACTGCTCTTTACTATAGCTTATTGTGAATGCTAACACGCTTTCCTGAACAGTCAGCTGTTTCTCTGCCATTAGCACATGTAGAAGCGAGTACATGTCAGAACATAGTGACATTTATTTTTAAATAAAAGTTATGTGCTGCATGTAGTATATGTAGTGGGTCTATTTGCTTTAGCGGAGCCACTCCCCTTTTTGTTGAGTTGCCTTCTATGTTATCCGCCTGCGCATTGTTATGTTGTATTCGAGACTGAAGTGAAGATCAGTAAAGTTCATGCTGCACCTCCGAGTTGAATCTCTTTATTTAATTATACTATGTTGGAGTAAAGACACAACACTGCACCTTTAACGGATTTTGCAAACATGCATGAAAGAATCAAAGCAACTCTCCAGGTATGTTTTTGACAGAATCCTGAACTGCACCCTTTATATTCTGACTTTAATCTGACATAATGTGATGTTTTTATATTAGAGCATTCTTACTTCAGCTGGGTATTTGGTCCCGGCCACAGTATGTTCAGACCCTTGGTCGTCCGAAGCCCCCCAGTGAAAATGAAACTGCTTCAATCTGTGGTTAAATATGACTGGTCCGTCTTTCAGAGCTGCAGAGAGGACAAAAAAGGAAATAGTCCTCCGTCAACTCAGCCTACAGTCAGTATGACTCAGCCACAGTGAGGGTTTGAATGTTGCACTGCAAAGGAAATACATCCTTAAACAAAGATTATAAAGAACAACCTAAATAAGAGGAGATACAAACTTCCTTCTTGATGAAAAAGACTCAGTTCCTGTTGTGAGACTCGACTCAAGTTGCATAATCTATTTACTGACCACAAAGCAGTGGAAATGATCAAGATGGTCAAAACATTTAGCAGTGACTCTTTGTGAAAGAAACAAATAGAGGTAGTCGACATTTTTCATGTTTTCCACAGGGTGGATATGATGCATAATCATATCCTGCAGACAAATGGAGGCTTCATGCAGAAGAAGTAGGAAGAAGATGAGCAATCCGAGTTAACAACACAGAAATTACACTCTAATCTCAAATGTGTAGATTAATTCAGAAAAATTGCAAACCAAGAAAACAAAGCAACCATAGATTGTGTTCCTCTTGCAGAAAAACCACCAACCCCCAACTTTTTCACAATTGACCTCGTCGCTGCCAGCTTAAAAGTTGCCATGGGAAACGGTTACCAGGGGCTTTTTTTTTTTTTCCAGGATCTGCATGCTTTTGTACTTTTCTTTTCATTTACAATTGAATGGAAGCAAAAAGTTTAACTTAAAATCGTAAAATTGTAAAATAGCCAGTAAAATCTGTTCAAAATTGGTGGAAATTCTGAAAATCATTTGTTCTTAATCTTAACCATGTAACGCCAAATGTGTAATTTCTGATTCACATATTTGTAAGAGAAGCTCTAAGGCCAGGATACTAGGAAGCTTCAAAGTCAACAAATAGAAAGTAAAATATAAATACCAACTATATACAGATTTCTGGCATGTTATTTTAATTTACGGAATTGATTTTAGTTTGGTTTGCAAATTACGATTATAGTATTAGTTATACAAAAATAAAGACATTCAGGTAGTAGTAAAGTAGTTTGATGAAAGTCAAATTGTTTTCAACTTTTGTCACTTCAACTCAAAGTCTAAAATGTACAAATAATTATAAATCTGTTTGCTTACACTTACTACACACCATAATCTGCAGCCAATAATCTATATGACCATTTTGCATCGGATTGATTTGATATATTTCTATATAACTGGATGCAAATTGCACCTGCTTGTCTTGAAAAGCCCTTTATGATTAACATGAATTAGGCAGGAACGTGGAAATCTTAACTGGGGGAATATTTATTGCCCTGTTGACCTTAAGAATCCACGCAGTATTCAGACACTAACTTGAGCTGTCGATGTCGTCCAGGAAGGTCACTTGGAAGGAATGGCCGTTGTTGAGGATCTCCAGGCAGGTGGACGGGTCGTACTTCAGGACGAGCGGCTTCAGCACCGGGTCGTACGATGCTTCACCCGGAACGATGTCGATGGGAGACTGGCGGGGTCCGTTCGCGATTGGGAAGCTGTCAGCCCATTTGTCGGGTCCTGGATGTCATGCGCATAGTAAACAAAATTAATTGGATTAATTTCAGGAGGCTTTGTGTGTATAAAATGCATTTTGAGGAAGGAATCTGTGCGTAAAATTCCCCAAGACGCATTAGTCATATTCTATTGACACAAAAATCTCTGCAGAGATCAGAGGATGCGCATTCTGCTTTAATTTATTCAGCACCCTTCCCGTTCCTATGACTGGTTCTAATATTAATTTAATAACGGCATCATCCAAACAGCGCCTCACCGGTATCCGCTCCGTATCCCCAAGCGTGAGACATTGCTAATGTGTTTTCTGCAGAGTCTGTGTAATCTCCCAGCGCAGAACAGAGCAATGCAGTGCAGAGCTGCCAGTGTCCTCCACCTGACAGCTGCGGAGCTTATATAGCCTGTGCGCGGCGCGTCTGCCAGGCTGGTGGTGGCCACATGATGCCCGAGTATAGTGACCGCGGGAGGAGTTTAGACGCGCTGAATTGACTCTCCGTATCAATCCAAGGCTCCAAATTCCTCATTCATGCTGGAGAAAAATGCAGATTGATGCGCTTTCGGTTTTCATCTAACGGACTTTGCTGCGTCTTACGCAATGATGTGACGCAGTACAGGGTGGCAGCACAAGGTGAAATCGGACTTCAATTATACCAGTAATTGTCAAAATGCAAAAGCGAAAAGAAAAATTATTTCTTCCTCAATAAAGGAAGAAGATTGTTTATGGCTTATTTTTTTGTGGCAATCTATAATCAATCTCAGACTGTTAATACCTTCATTCAATAATAAAGTCACAATTTATTACACGAGCTCATCAAAACATGCATCTTTACCTCCATATATTTATAACACTAAGTACATAATAAATGTGACAACTCAATGAAATAATTTCAGATAATTATTCATTCAATCTCATTGAGAATTTCCACAGACCTTGTAGATTATCATTTGCAGCCCAGTGGCAACTACTGCTCAGTGCAGCATGACATGATGAGGTTTCATCGCCGTGCTGCGTGAAGATCGTGCAAGCTGGAGGGAAGGGGTAATTATTTGTATAATGGCACCATCTGGTGGTGTGAAGCAGAACTGCAAGAGTTTTAGTAGACCAGAACAGCAAAATTGTATGTATTTCATAGGGTTTTTAATGTAGTAAACCAACACAAAGTATTGCTTTAATAGTTTTTACAATTAGCAATCTTAAAACGGTGGAGTGGGTTTTATTACTTTTTTTTCAACTGCTGTAAGTCTTTTTGGATACATTTGTACTTACAGACACTAGATTATTTGACCATACTTAGCTCCAAGGAAACAGAGCTCTGAGATATTAAAAGTTTGCATTACTGTTTTACAACCTAATCGTGTTTTACACTTTTCTGATATAATACAATGTCATGTCTTGTAATATAATATATATTGTTTGCTATAATATCCATCCAGCCATTATTTGTTCACCCTTGTCCCTAGTGGGAGAAAAATGCTGTTGCCTATTGCCAGCTGCGTTCCAGGCGAGAGGCGGGGCTCACCTGTCCAGGGTGTTGCAGGGCAACACAGAAATAAACAGGAAAAACAACCATGCACACACGAGGGAGAATTTGAAAAGCCCAAGAGAAGAATCGAACCCAGAACCTTCTTGCTGCAAGGCAAGAAGGTATTACTGTACATATACTGTATAATATAATATAATATAATATAATATAATATAATATAATATAATATAATATAATATAATATAATATAATATAAAGAGAGTCAGGTTAAAGCTTCCCTTTAACCCACCTGACCAAGATGGCGCCCGCATTGACGGGTTTCACAAACCAGTCATTTTATCGCGTCGTCGCACGCAAGTGACGTAACCGGCAGGGCACGTTTGTAGCACATGAATTCCCAAACATTGCTCTTCATATGAAAAAGGTATGTAAACTTTTATTTCGTGTTTCTATTTTCTGATTTCGATTTTTGGCTCCTTTAGCTTCTCTATGGCTGTTAGCCTGTTTAGCTAAAATGTACGTTGTGACGACGCATTTGTTTACTTGTTTACAACGTGGAAAGTGAACAGCTGACAACAACTAGTTTGATTTTAGCTAAAGAGCACATTGCGTGAAAGGTTAATTGTTTTATAATCGCATTTATAAACTATTAAAACATCATGAAAGAACATAAACATCTATTTTAGTAGTTTAAAGCAACAAGCTAATGATAGATTATCAATACAAGAAATCAACCATAATATGATACCTAGATACCTAAATGTGCTATTTTAATATTCTAAACAAGTATATACAATATAAATTGTGAGAAGAGATTTTTAGGACGTGTTATCCACACTGATACTAGTTTTGTTCTGAAATAGTCTGTTTGGTCTTAAATATTTCTCTGTTGCTGTTTTTCCATTTCCTTCAGGTAACATGGCGAAGAATAAGCAGAAAGGAAAAAAACAGAAGAGTGTCTTCCAAGTAGCAAACAGGCATCTGAAGATGAAGAACAAAGCAAAACCTGTCACAACATCGCTAAAATATGTGAGATTTTACCCTTCCCCCCTTAAATTATGCACATGCATTATCCGTCCCCTCCATATATCTGATATATATCTAATTCAGTGTGGCGTTTACACCTGCTGCTTCGGTGTGTGTTGTGTTTGGACAGATCAATGCAATGAAAAATGAGAAGGTGGAAAACCTAAACCAGATATTTACAGAGGTGCAGAGGGATGTGAAGAGCATTTCCAAAGGTGTTGCACTGCCAAAAAAGAAACAAACACAGGTAGAGGACGAAAACGTTTAATACTTTATATACGTCTATGACTCTGATAATAACACGTATGTTTTGGGTTTTTTAGGGTCCGAAAGAGCCACCAAAGGAACCAGTAAATGTTGACAACGCTGCTGAGCTTTTCTCTCAGCTTTAATGAAAACTGATTCTGTTTTTTTTCTGATGGACCTTGTCATTAAATGTCAAAAAGAGGAATGCAGATTTTCCCCCAGCAACAGCTTGTCGTTTAGTCCTTTGCTGAAACTGCAGAAGTTTGTATATTAGCAGCAAAAACGGGACTGTCAAAAATTAATCTTCTGCTTTTGTTCTTGACTAATTTTTCTATGTTTGCACAGATTAATTAATAAAACAAATAAAAAAAGAAATTGAAAAGAAACGAGTGATGTCTTTGAATCAAACACCATTTCATATGTTTGGATATTTTTCCTTGTGAAACTGCAGTAACTGTTTTTGAACGCCAACCAAACACGTTTAACTGAAGTTGTATGCATTAATTAGAATTAAAATTCAGAATCAATTTAAATTTATACAGCCAGTTCTTGTTTTTATGAAGTCACTGAAGTTGTTTTCCACCAAGAAAATCTCCTGCTGGTTTGTCTCAAACCACCACAGCCAAACTGCTTTAATTATCCCACGTAGTGCCTTTAGATGCAATTTCATGTTGCCGTCGCTCTGTCGCCGCCTAGCGGCCAGAATTACGCATAATCGTTCCAGTTTAGCCATTTTGTTTGTGTGGTATAACGCCTCAACGTTGAGTGATATCATGCTTTACCTTTATGTAAAGTAAAAAAAGAAAAAAAAACATAATGTTCAATTTTTATTTATTCGTTTTTGCCATTTTCCAGTGCTGGTGGCTTGCAAACTGGTTAAACTTTTATTATGTAGACAAAAAGATACTATACATAAAAGGCAAAAAATGAAATATTTGACTATAGCCTTGTAACAATAATAAAAGAAGAAAAATTAGAATTAGACAAAAAAAGCCACAAAAGCAAAGAAAGAGTTTCTTTATCCTGGGAGAAGCTGCAACTTCCCTCTTTTATTATTTAACATGTTTTTTTGTGAATCTCAGTTGACTCCTGCTCCCATTGTTGGTGGGTCAACCCAACATTCATGACCTCCTGCCAAACAAACCCTGTTCATCAGGGAGTTCACAGTTTTAGTTTCCTCCACTATAAAACTCTAAACTTGAAAAGTGATGTTTTCAGCCAGAATGGTTACAAACGTTCATCTATACTCTGCAGAAACAAAATCTTACAAAGTAATTTTGTCTTGAGAAAGTGTCTTAGTACACTTGAAATAAGAAAAACTAATTTATAAGAAATCTTTCTGAAAGATAGAGGAGCATGTTTTAAGTTAATAATTTCTGAATATTGATGAAAAATTACTAGTTCCAATATAATATATGAAAAAAAAAGATTACCATTAGTGGAACTAGTACTTCATCAATACTAACTTATTGACTTTAATTAGCTAATATATCTTTCTGAGAATTTACTTGTAATCTTATTTTCTCATTTCAAGATATTTGCATTAGAAAATAAACAAAATGATTTATTATATTGTGTTTTTGCAGTGTGGAGTGGCTTCTACAGAGCATTACACTTGAGAGGCGAAGTATAATTTTAATTTTGTTCTATGTCAAACTTTTTAGATTTGTTTAGAAAACAAATAAATTACAAACAAATGAAAACCTTCAATCCTATTTTAGGTTGGAAATAAACAAACTGAAGTTATTTGACATATACCAAAAGAAAAAATGATAAAAATCAATGCCATTTTAAAATGTTTACGCCTTTTACATTTTTATTTCTGAATTGCATTGTTCTGCCAAGCAGTTCCTTGCTCTCCTGTGCAGGTAACAAACATGTATGTAGAAAAAAAAACAACTTATTCCTGGACTTCACGCTGTCATTTCCATCTTGAGGACACCTGAAGGTGGAGTGCAGATTTTTTTGGCTCCATCATGGAGCTGCAGAGCCGTTATCAGTATTCTGCGGCTGCATACTTCTGGAGTAAGCTGACATCTGAGGTCACCGGTGCTCCATCGCCCTCCTGATTGCTCGTCTCCATGGCGACCTCTGACAGAGTCCAGCTGGTCAATACATTTGGAGTAAGCATGAGAAGAGGTCTGTGGCAAACCTGTGCAGGACTGTGATGAAATGAAAAGCATTACAGATTCAAAAATAAATTTGGACTGATGCTTAGATTATATTAGTTGGAAATTTATTGTATTTCTTGCAAATCTGCAACTTTTTATTCAGATTTTTAACGTCTTTTCTGAAAATAATAAACAATACATTAGCTAACAATATATTGGGTCTTATTAATTGCCTATTCACACTTGATTATTGACAAATATTTGTAAAAATGGGATTTCTACACTGCAAAAACAGAAATCTTACCAAGCGTTGTTTTAACCTAATTTCTTGCGCAAATAACTTTGTATACCATAAGACAAAATTAACTTACAAGCTATTTTTCAGCAAGATGTACAAGAATGGTTTAAGTCAATAATTCCTTAAATTGATAACAGCATTGGCCTATTAAGCATTTCCTTGCCTTCATGTGCAAATATCAGAAATTTATGTCAAAAATCATCCAGAAACTTTTTGTTGTAAGTAAAATAATCTGCCAGTGAAACGAGTGATTTGACTTAAAGAGACAAATATACTTATTATTTACTTGTTCAGAACATAAATATTTGATAATTAATGCTAAATTACTTAAGTAAGATGACAGTTGTGTAGCTTTAGGGTTATTTATTGTATTTTATGTTTTTATTTTAATGTTTAGGAACAGAAACTGCTGAACCGACGTTAACCACCAACGTGATTTTCTCTCTCTCTCTCTCTCTCTCTCGAGAGAATAAATTCAATGAACCTGAGTGCATCATGAAGTGAACCTACAGAACCTGAGATGAACAGAGAAGGGTTGCAGATGTGTCTGAATATGAAAGAAACGTGGATTTAGCAGTGTTGCAAAAAACACATTTCTGAATCTTAATTAACAGGACATGGTTTGGCTGAAATCCTTCGCCTTGATCCCTTCTGGATAAAAGGTGCAAACGGCTGATGAGAAGAGTCGACTGGAGCTGATTTTTAAAGCTGGTGCTTCCCACTGCGATCCAGATGGCAGCATCAGAACACAGGCGGAGGGTTTGCACCACTTTCACACCCCAGGGAAGCGGGTTTCATGCCAGAGCACGCACACATCGGATTGGATTGGGTTTTTAATCTACATGAGCTGGATGGGTGTGTGTGTGTGTGTGTGTGTGTGTGTGTGTGGATCTGTGGGAAGGACGGTGAGGGTGTGTTGCTCCAAAAACACTAAAATCTTCAGCTGTCTACTGATTCCTATGATGTTTTAGAAGGAGATATAAGATGCAAAGTGACCAAAATGACCAAAATAAAAGCAATTTAGACAGAGAGAGAGTTTGAAATACCCACAAGATGGCGCTGTGGATAATGGCATCAATATGCAGAGAGAGGCGCAGAGATGCGGGTCTGTGCGTTTGTTTTGGGCTCACATATAGAGAAAGAAACAAGGGTTTGGCTCCCTGAATCCCAATGAGAATCCAAAGGCCCATTTGCAGCCTGACGTTCCCTCCACTCCGCTCTGTTTTTCACTCTGATGGGACCAACAGCAAAAGGTTACAGCATCTGCTCTCCTCCATGTGAGAGAATTGGGAATCGATGGGTGTGTTTGTGCAGGATCGGGACGCACGGAGCACGAATATGGGTGTTGGCTGTTGTTCAGATTTGCTTTTTCAGTCATTTCAGGTGCAGAGTTTGTCACAACTCATGCAAGCTTTATTGTCAAACATCCACATCGTAATTTCTTCTGATTCCACTTTATGAAACTAAATTAAATTACAGATCGATTTTTTGAATGATGCTTTAAATTAAGCCACAATAAAGCACCTTATATAAAAGTTATGGTCCTTAAAAGAACTTAAGTCAGACGTGTTTCCATCACAACTTATAGAGAATGCTATTAGGTAACTCTAATAAAGCTGGAAAACCTCTTCGTAACGTCTTAAAACGTAAATTCATTAATATTTATTTTGTTCTTCAAATGCACTTGTCCACTTAGTGGCTTTTAATCTCTCCTCTAATGTCATTAAAGACCATTTGCCAACTTGTTAGATAGCCAAGATTTAAATTGTGATTAAAAGTTTGACTCCTAAAAGATGCCTCACTCTGTCCTCAAATTAAAGCTTTATTTTATGAAAACTTGCCTTAAAGGTACTTTGTTGCAAAATAGGCCGTTTTCTTCACTCTGTTGTTGTAAATATTAAATATATTTTCTTCTTTCATCAGCAGAGTGAGATTATAACTCTAGTTTTGAAGGAGTGTCTCATTCATTTTAATTTAGAAATTCATCTTTTAAAACATTTTTTATACATGTGATTTGACTGAACATGGGGGGAAAGAAAGAACCTTCATGAAGATTTTGATTTTGTTTAATTGACGCAATCACTTCTGCTCTTTGTAACACCTCCGGTTTGTTTGAAAAGTCTTGATTAGCAGGACGCCTTGCTGAGTTCATGAAAATACGACAGAGGGGACTGCGATGGAAATGTGCTTTCTGGTTATTTTTTTAAATCTTGGAAACATAGAAAAGGTGGTTTTCTGTTCATGTAGAGATGCAAACAACACATTCTCCACTTCAGCTGCAAAGACACATAGGAGTAAATTATTTTAATATTTTAACATTAAATTATTGCAATAAGGGTAGCCCTGCTTGAGGAGCTTATTTACGGATAGTTTCCAATATATTAAGATGCATTTATGATTGACGAAGTCATGGAAAAGCTTTTTGTGTTAAATCTTTAGAAACCTTAGCAGAGGACAGCTGTCAGTCCAGTTGTGCAGCAGAGAGTATTAGACAATACTAGTAAAAAAGTATAAAAATAAAATTGTGAAAAAATGTCATAATATTTGAAGAATTACGGTAAGTTGTAACATTATTACTTTATTCTTGCATTATTTTGACTTTACTTTGGACAAAATTATTCCCATAATTTCATGACTTTATTCCAGTAATTTTATTACTTCTTGTAAAATTCTCGTAATTTTATTTATTTTTATTTCTTAGCATGGCCCTAATACTCCATCGTAATATTTCAGGTAAGCTGGCGGCGTGATGAGACGAGTTTTGCGTTACTTGGATGACTGGTTTTCAATGTGTTTTGGCCGCGGTAGTTGACAGAGGATCCCTCTTCTTCCTGTGATTTGTTGTTTTATTCTGCAGCTCGTGTGTAACGTCCATTACTCAGTTTGAAGCAGTGCAGAGATTTGGCTGTGTGTTTTTGCTCCTGCATTGTGTGGAAGTACCTCAAATCATTTGTTAAATGCTATAAAACATTTATTGTTATCCTCCTCTGTGCTTCCTTTAATGCAGCTGAAACGTCGCCCGGTTGTCTAAATGAGGATGACGCAGCCTGGAAACACGAAACAGAAGGTTGGAAATTTAAATCTCACTGATCAATGCATTCAGTTGCACAGATTTACCGCTCTGTGTACAAGTGTCTGCCTCCATCTGGCAAACACTCTTTAAGAAAGATAATTCCTGCTTTTTAAAAATGCACTGCTTTGATGGATCAGTGTTAAAGTTAAAGCAGCCATGTAATCCTTGTCCTGCTTTTGCCTGATGGTCACAGGTTGTGTGCAACGTGGTGCAATTCTTTTCAAAATTTTGTATTGAAGAAAGATGACTTTGTGTAGGTGGCAAAAGCGCCTGGTGCTCTTCGTCTTTTCTATTCCACAAGGGGGGGTAAAAAAAGAAAAGCATGAAAAGAAAGACTCCCCCCTTGTTGTGCAGCTGAATTTTTTTCTCCATGGGAAAAATCAACCCATCAGCCAGTATGACAGCTTTCATGTGTCACCTGTGGCAGCCAGCGACTGTCCAGAGATTAGTCAGTGTAAACTGGACTAACATAGAATTTTAAAGGTTTGTAAAGACTTTATTATTGTAATACCAACAATACAAATGTATTGAAAAAGTACATATTTAGCTGTCGTCAAAACTTTAATTCGATGCAGAGTTTTTATGCACTTCAGTTCAGCTTAACTAATGTAGCTTTTATTTGCTAGTTAAGTCAGGTGTAAAATACGAGATGTTCTTAATCTGCCAGTCACCAGAACCTTGTTATTCATGAGTCTTTTCCAAGTCCATTTAAATATTGATTAATGAGTCCCTGGGTCTCAGGCTGTGAAGCTCAGTGTTTCAGAGGCAGATTGTTCATGTTGTCTGACTTGTTTTTCTATTCCGTCTTATACGGGTTGGTCCTGGAAGCAGCCATTTTGTTCATGTATCTTTGAATGTGTCAGTCTCACACATTGGTCAAGAGAATCCGTATATTTTCATTTTGCCATGGTTCAACTCTGCATCTCATGCACTTGCTTACTAAGATGCTGCCAACCACTTCCAGTTCAGACTTGTGGAAATTATGTACTGAACAAAAAACAAACAAACCTCAAATTATTGAGAAAATTCATTGTATACTGAGGGATATATTTCAGGTGGTTGCTTCTGGTAATTTTAAAGGTTCAATATTTAGCTTTTATAAACAAAAAGTTTCTTATATGTACATGACAATGAAATATGAGACAATAATCTGCCTCCTCCCTGTGGTTCAACTGCCAAAAGCAGAAATGCATTGCTCCCAGTCAAACAGACACAACCAGTCAGAGCCAGGAGGAGGGTCTTAGCGCTGTCAGTCAAGCTTGTGTGTGCACTGCTCCACCCTCCCTCTTGCTCTCTGCAACCGTACAGCTCCTTCCCTACACTGCAGCCTGCTGTGAATGCTAAGGCTAGTTAGCATAGCCACTGGGTTTAATGGATGCTGAGCTCCATTAAAAGTCAATTAAAAGTGTCATTATTTACCAAAAGACACTTTGTGACAACAGTCATATGATGAAGACTCCTTCATGTTTATGACAGTGTCATGTTACTTAAGAATGTCTTTTGTTTTGACACCAAAAATGTGAATCTGACTGTGGATTGTTGTGTCTAAGTTTTGAATCACTTTGTTTGAGCTTTAGAAAAACAAAGCAACGGCCCGACAGCAGAAATCCGTCTTTTAGAAAGCCATGTTCTTCGTCAGTGACACCTTACAAAGGATGAGGGGACGAACAGATGTACTTTGTTCATCCGTCTGACAGGTGTAGCAAGGCGCACTCGCCTCTCTCTGTCTTCACTGACAAGCAAAACACACTCTCCTGTCTTCTCCACACATCTCTCCTGAGCCGCCTCTTCCTGCTCCGGACCCTTTTACCTGCAGGTTGGGTCCTCACCTGAGACTCCAGCATTGTGTCCAGGTTCCTATTGTTGAACACACACACTCAAACACGCGCACGCAGCCCCGTGTGCTGTGTTTCTTCAAGTGTGAAGCCTATTTCATACCCAACCAAACAGCTTGCAGTGGTGTGACGCTCTGCTGGTTCGGTGCAGATGGAAAATAGAGCTGCAGAAGCTTGGGATTGTTTGTTTGGGCATTTGATTGTTATCGAGATCCAGTTTGCTACGTGTAAATGGCTTGGCGGAGACCCAGCAGATTTTGATCTGCAAATGGTCACACTTCTCTGTAATTTGGAAATGTCTGACATCCTCATCAAATTGTAAATTAGGAATTTAGATCTAGTGACTTATTATGCGTCCCTGAGCAAGTTAGGATACGGGCCATACAGGACATGTTTACTACATTTTTTTTCTTTTTTTTGCACAAAACTATTAGAAAATTAGATTTTAGTCTGTTTTGAGCTGTTTTAGGGTCTCTTGTCACTTTAAATCAGTGGGTCAAACTTTGGAGCCCTGCTTTAAATCCAAATAATGTGAAAAGAGAGACATGTGAAAATTATTGCAAAGTTTCTGAGGTTAATCTCAAATATCTGAGATTTTTCTATCAGTTTCTGAAACTCAAAAATGTTTGTTTTCTAGGAAAAAGGTCAGAAATTTCCTTGCTTTGTTTCTTGAACATTTTTAAGATTAATCTGAAATTATCTGAGTTTTTTATAGCAATTTTTTGATTCTGAAATTTAAAAAAAATCTGTTTTCTAGGGATTCATCTCAAAATAATTTTTTTTAGCAAATTTTCAGTTTTCAAGGGTCAGAAATGTTCTTGCTTTTTTTCCTGAAAAAATTTTTTTTGTTTGTTTTTCTAGCAAATTTCTAAAGTTTAAAGCTCAGAAATTTCCAAGACTTTCCAGAAAACGTTGGAGATGAATCTCCAAAGTCTTTTAGTTTGAAATGTACGTCTAATATGCTGCCTTTATGTTTTCAACATGCTCTTAAAAATCCCCATTAAAGTGGTTTTCTACAAATAATCTCACTCTCCAACTAAATACCGAACCACAAATACATGAAGGTTCCAGGTATTATTTATTTAATCGTTTGAACCTTTTAAGTTTGGCCAAAAACAGCAGGAATGTGTAAGAAGGGAAAATACAATTTCCACCTCACTGTCTTTATCGATTAATTTTCTTTTTAAAACTGGACACCCAGTCGATTCCACAGCTTCACCCAGTTTGGGTTTACTGGTGAACACCAAGGGAAAGCGTCTCTGCTGAGCCTCCCAGCGTCTGCAGGAGCAACTTCTGCCGCGGCTCAGCTTCACTCACTCAGAGCAGGATGCATCGATGTGTGCACACATAAACAAACTGTGTTTTCAGCCTAAGTAATGAACTGTGCAAAAACCCATCTGTGTTCTATTTCCAGTTTATAACATCTGCATCAACATTAATGAGCCCACAGACATATTGGTGTGCAGCATAGTCTGCATTGTAGCATATATTTCCTTCACACTTTTCTTTCTGGTTATCAAAAATAAAAAAAAAAAAACTGGATTTGGGAAAACGCAGTAGGTTTATGAACAAGAGAACATTTAGAAACCATTTGAAAAGCCAATGAACTCATTAGTCCTGAAGCCATAAATGTGTTTTAAATAGCCACTATCATTAACAGGGAGTACTGCCCGAAGGGTTCATGTTTTAAGAAACAGATAAAATCTCGTTTTTATCATTTGAAGCTGCATTGGGACATTTAAAATCAGTAATAAATGCTTCTAGTTAAACTTTAATTATGATGGTGGAAACAACACTAAGAATTTTCAACCTTATTAACCTCAACTTTGGCAGAAACTGTTTTGTCAAAGCTTTAATTCATGTTATTTCATTTTCTCTTTTTCTTGTAATCTTTTAAGGTGGTTATGATCAATACACGGGCTTTCTGAAGGTCTCGAAGATTTTCTTTACGCTTTAGCTCTAACCTTACATGATCTTGAACTCAAAGACTGAATATGAATTAAATAAACTGAAATGATACTATTTCAATGTGAATAACAATGCAAAAGAAATCAAATTAACTCACTAAATAATAAATTAAAAGGTAGATTTTTAACTAATAAGGACACGGCTTTTTCCTTGCACTAAATATGTGCAAACCAGAGTTGTTCAAAATCTCAAACTGGATTCAAAGGCAGATTTTTCCATCCGATGAAGCCAATAAGTAAACATTTATTTTTATTAATGTAGACGGTATGAATGCTGGTTGAGTATTTATGGAGATATGAACAAAAATCAAGGAAGAAAAGTTGCATTTGACTGACAGGAAAGTTTTTTTACTTGTTAAAACAAAAGTGAAAACAAGGCCTAATTTAAATCTAATGCATAAAATGTTATTCAGACCAAAGGGAAATTAAATGTCACTCATATACAAGTTGTTAATGAAAGGAGCTCCTGTAGCAGTCAGTGTTACAGCAAATCTAGAGAAGCCTCTGATCGGAGACAAGAGCATGCTCAGGATTCTGAGGAATATTCTTAATTTTACGACAAATTCCTATTTGCACAATTATCCGATCATTTTCCAGTGCCATAAACAAAATCACTGATCAGTCTCCAGTAATAACTGATGAAGGAGCAATTTCAGAAACGAGATACCAACAGTTAGCAGCAAAGAAACTTCCTCCAAATAAAAGCTGATAGCCAGCATGTGGGAGTCTGATCACAATAAGCTGTTAAAGTTGTTAACTGAGTTAATATCTGTCTCTCGGTTTGCCTGCTGCAGCTTTTACACCAGCATTGTGTTGCTTTGTGAAGCGTTAACTCTCGCAGAGTTATTTTGCTTTGGCACCTCAGGGCCTCCATGCCTCACAGGCGGATGTTTTGGAGGTAATGGGGAAAAAGGCTTCACAGAGTTTCAGAATTAGTGTGAAGGCGTAGAAATTAATCAAGGCGATGCAGCAGGAGCCGCAGCGCCGAGGACATGAGAAGACTCTAAAGAAAAATGCTTGTCTGGCTTGTTATAACCAGGAATTTATGGTATTTAATAAAAATAATATATGAGGGCGATCATAACTCCTAATAGAGACGTGGAAAAATTAAGTGAAACCTGTGATTTAATAATGTACAGCAACGTTTAGCTGCAATAACCTGAAGAAATGATTTTCTCCATCACTTTCTCACTGTGGAGGAATTGGCCTTCAGTTTATTGAGGTTTGCAGACATTTTTGTTTCCTCTGCAGCTCTCTTTCAGCCCCACCACAGTTTAATTGCAAACTGTTAATTCTTCTGTTTTTCGGCCTCATTGTTGTGAATTTGCAGCTTTGTTTGGTATCAGTTGAGCCTTTTGGGCCAAGATCCGTCTGTCGGACAGATGGCCTCACATCGGACTCTGGAATACTTCGGCATACAGAGGAGAGAGATTATGTTAACTCAGTGACTCCAAGGAACTCAGGTCTATGGTTGTAGAGTACAGGGTACAGTAGAAAACTAACAGCAAATATTTGGTTTATTGTTTTCAAAGTCATAATTTTGCACAATACAGTTAATTTAAAGTAGTACATCTCCTTCTCATACTGAGATCATCACATGTATTTGTGTCAGCTGTTTTTTTTTAAAATGAGTTTTTCCATTCTGTGCTCTGCAGAGTTGGAGGATGAAAATAAACATCTATTTAATGCTGGAAGAAGTTTGAGCTGCATGTTAGAATTGGAAAGCTAATTAGAGAATTTAACCAGGTGCATTTGCATCTGCACTGGTTTAATTGTGTCTCTTTTACAAATTAAGTTGTTCTACCAAAGCAGAAGAAGCAGATCGACTCAGACAGCTTCACACGGATAGCTAAATTACATCCAGAGTATTTTCCCAGGATTCCTCTGGCGCTGGAGGCCATCTTCAGGATTCCTCCTTCTCCATCGATCCCCCGTCACAAACCCCCACATCGCCCTGAGCATCTGTTTGGAGAATCAAATTATGCATGGAGATATAATTCAAAAACTCAGCATAACTCATGATTTATTGATGCTTTAGAGCCGACATTAATATTCACCCTGTGAATAAAACTAATCTAACACGGTTTCTGATTGGTAGCCATTCTGATGTCTTCATTATCTGCCCAGCGGTTTGCAGGGAGGTTAATCTGACTCTCAGACATGTGGTGTTTGTACAGTATGCCTAACCTTTTAAAAGGTTGCAGCGTTTCATCTGACATTTTAGAAACGGCTCATTTGCTTTTGCCGGCGCGGCATAAGAGAAAGAAGACGTTTGGGTTTTAGCTTAAAACCTGCAGGGAAATGTTTTCTCTACTGGTTGAAATTACATTTTATTGCCTGATCTAGCAGTTATTATAGAAACTATTTTAGATTTGGAGTATTTTTGATTTCTTCTTGTTATTCTTGATGTTTTTAGTTGAAGCGTTGCACGTCTAGGTTTTGATGCTGTGCAGCCAGAAGAGTTTTTACTTTTCGGACGGTTGTGATGATGCGTAACCATGGAAACAAGGTGTTGCTTTTACAAGGAGAGGAGCTGATTCGCAGAGAAGGAGGAGTGGCAACATTTCACTTTCCTTTTGGATAAATAGGTGTTTTCAATTGAATTTAAAGTAACGTTAATATATTTGTGACTTTGCTACCTGAACTTTACTTCAAACCCAATCTTCAGTTTATATTATCAGGATTTCATCTGATAGACCAGCAAAACCAAAAGATAATTAATATTTCTATCTTTATATGTTTAAGACATGTAGTGACATTCTTGTACAGTTGCAGTTGCAGCAAAATAAGTCATTAAAATCATTCAAAACCATTTATTTTTCTTCCATTCCACAAAAATTTGCAATTTTGCATCAGTCTTCTATATAAAATCTCGGTAAAGCACATTGATGTTTGTGGTTTTAATGTGCAGAAATATGAAAAGATTCATTTGCAATGCAAAAATGTAAAATCTTACCATGTAATTATGTTTAGTTTCAAGTGCAAATATCTTAGTGAACTGAAATAAGGCAGAACTAACTCATAAGTGACTTGTTATCAATTAATTGAAGGTTGTTGTTAGTCAATAATTCCTTAATAATGATAAAAAAGTAATGGTTATTTAACTTAAACCAGACATTTTTCCCATGTTGTAATTTAAAGTAATCTACAAATAGAAGTAGAACTTTTTAAAAATTAATATTCAAGAATTATTTACTTAAAAAATGTCCTATATCTTAATGAAAAATGACCTGTAACCTTCTAGAAATTGAAACTGGACAAAAATATGTAACAAGATTTTGTGCTTTTGCAGTGCGATGCAAATACTGTAAAAAAAATTAAAAAAAGGATCAGGATTCCTAAACCAAATTCTTTCTATGATAAGACTTTGTGAGTCATATTGCAGTTAAAACAGAGAAAACACATAAAATAATGATAGGAGTGACATTGCTGACGAGTATCATGAGAGAAAATGCATTTTAATTATAGATCAGAGATGTGAAGTGGGAGTAAAAGCAGCTTCGGCTGCAGTTTCACATTAATTATCGACAAACTTAGAAAGCTTCAAACACTTTAGAAAACTTCCATCAGTGAGTTCAAGCAATTCTCCTTCTTTTGCAAAACAAACATGTGAAAAATTAGATTTATTAAGTTAAATTTGAGCTGAAAGGCGTAAGTGCTCTGAAATTCAGAGGCACATTTTAGGAAATCAATTCCTTTTATTCAAACCAGTAAAAGCCACAGATGAGAACTCCTTTGGAGAGAAAAAGCAATCAGGGAAACCATTCATGCTGGGTTGCATAAGAGAAGTTTTCCTTTTCTTTCTCCTGTTACCTGAAGCTTTCTCCTTCTCTGCTCTGCCGGAGCGCGCCAGCACCTTCAAAACGAGGGAAACAGCGTCGGTCTGATTCCCATTACTAAAAAATTCACCAAAAGGTGTAGAGACCGGCATTACACTGCAAAAACACAGAATTTTACATTTTTTGGTCAAGTTTCTAATGGAAAAACTTGAAATAAGACAAAACTAACATACATGTAATCTTTTAGCAAGATGGAGGAGCTTTATTTCAGTCAATAATTCCTTAAATTTTATGAAAAATGACTGGTTTGGCAGTTTATTTCACTTTAACATGGGAAAAATGTGTTGTAAGTAAAATAATTTGCCAGTGGAGCTGGAACTCTTCCAGCTGGAACCTGTTAAATTAAAAACAGGAATGTCTTAAAGGGCCAGAATGTATTGATAAACCCATTAAACTGTTAAAATATCAATAAATAGCTGTTTGTTTCGGAATTCAATAAGTCAAAAGTCACAGATTTTGTGATGCTAATTTGATTTATTTGTAAGAAATTTTTATAATGTGTTATAATGTAGGCTGTTACATTAGCACAGCGAACATTTGTAAAAATGATGTTTTTTTAATTGCTTATTGCTCATGGACTATAACTTGACATCGGCTGAGGCAGTGGTCACTTCAACTCAATGGTTTTGGCCAATTTTCAGACAAAATAGGAGTAAAAAATAGAGAAATGTGGGAATCTATAGATTTTGTGTCAACGTTGAGTGAGTTTTGCAGATTTGTTGAAAAACTGGAAGGACTTATTCATGCAATTTGGAGTCTGCAGGGCCACATAAAAAGCTAAGGTGGGCCACATTTGGCCCCCAGGCCTTGAGTTTGACACACGAGTCCTATGTCTTGCTGAAAAGTTAGTTTTGTCTTACTAAGATATTTACAGTAGAAACTAAACAAAACTACTTGGTAAGATTTTGTGTTTTTGCAGTGTACTGATAATGTGAACACTGTGTGTGTGCGTGTGTGTGAATACACGCACACACACACTTTTTGGTCCGCCACAGCGTGCTTGGAATCAATCAGCGTTGAGATATGGCCGCCGTCATGGCTGTGGCCAATTTTGGCATGCAAGGTTCCCCTTAATAGACAAAGAGATGAAGATCAATAGTCAATTTGGCCTTGGAATGAGTCTCCAAGGGATCAGGCAAAATTCATCTCTCAAAACTCTATTTTCGCTGTTTTTTGTTTTTGTTTTTGTTTTTATCCTGGAGAAGTCATAAAAAACAATGATGAATATTCAGAAACTGTACAGTAAAAAGGAGAACTGTTATACAACTAACATTGGTGCCTAAAACATTTGGAAACATTAAAGAAAATATTTTCTTCTTGACCTTCTGACTTTTTTTTTTTGAGGTAGTGTACTTTGAAATGCCTTGTTGTAAATTATTGTGAAAATGTATTTATTTTTTTTCAAAATTGTGTGTTTTTATTAAGAGAATTAATTTTTGTAATTTCAATTTCCTTAACTACATAGTTAATGGAAACAATGCAAAATATATTAGTCCTGTCACGATATAAAATGTTTACATGCAGTGACTCCATTTCACTCCTGTCCTGCCAGATCAATAGCCTTCAGCTTAAAAGCTGCATCATATGAGTTAGAAGAAATTTCTCCGTTGTGCTTGTTCTAAATGAAAATCAGCACTTTCTTCTTTCATTTCCAATTTAGACTTCCAATGAGTCACTTCCTGCTAAAGAGCCCCCTGGTGGTTGAAGAAGAATCCACAGAAATACCACACCGGGCTAAAAGCCTCATGGTTCAAAACGTGGGAAAAAAGTAGAGTCAAAAAATATGAGAGATTTAAATAAGCTTGATCATCTTTAAACCGGTTTCCTCTTTCAAGAGAGAATAAAACCAGTCACAAAACTCATTAGTGATATTATTTCCCGCCTGATTGAGAATCGGTCTACATTCGGCGTTTTGAGTGGGTGAAGCTGCATAGGCTGGGTTATTATAGGCAGGGATGGAGGTATTCTTGACATGGCTGTAAATCTGTCCCTGATCCCCATCGACCTCTCCACAGAACAAAGGAAGTGATTCAATAACGACGTGACACCTCGAGGCATGCAGGCACACCATGCAGCTTCAGAAGAGATCAGTCATTATGCTTCCTCTCCTTTATCTCCTGTCTTCCTTCCTCTCTGTCGCTCTTCAGACAGGTATTCCTCCAGACTGCAGCAGAAAACACAGATAAATGATTCTCGTCTACCTGAAGGTCCTCGTGCTTTCAGTGTGATGGAGAATGTTTCTTTTGAAATAAACAGTTTCATTGATCCAGAGCAATTAGTGCAACACTGAGGGGATAACTCGGCCCTCATAGCTGTATATTGAAGATCACTCCCTTATGAGAAATGTGTTTTACTAAGATGGCTGACATTTTATTATTGTTTCTAGTGTTATACATTAACTTAGCTAGTTTCTCTGTAAAGCGTTTTGGGTTTAAAACATGCCACTGAAATAAATCAGGTTTATTTTTATAGAGCATTTCAGCAACAAGGCAGTTCAAAGTGCTCAAAAACAGCATTTTGTCATTAAAATCATTGATACACATGAAATATGTTGGTCAATATTCCAGTTATTATGCATTAAATGCATGGATGAGTTTCTATAGATTAGTCTTTTAATCCTGGAAATGTTCATCAGGTGATGGAAGACCGACTTTGTAACTGTCACTAAGTGCCTCTGAAAGTAAATAATCACTTAAAGCTGCAAAAATGATAGATTGCAGTGAAACAATGATTAACTGTGTTTAGATTTTTTCTTTTTCATTTGACATAATCTGTCGTATTTTATTTATTACATCAAAAACCTGTTGGAAACAGTGACAGGAAGCCACTAAGCTTTGCATGATGGTCAGTTTATGTTGTCAAGATCAACAGGTTTTACCTTTTTGAGTCCTGCTGTCTGAAAAAAAACTCCAAATCCCAACGTCATCCATCAAACGGCGGTCTTCTCATGACTTGCATTTAGCAGAATTAACCATTACAATTCGCCCTGCTCTCCACTCTACCTTTGACATTCATCACTGTGTCGCGTTTTCAATTTTGAACCACATCATGATTGATTCCATCTGTAAAACCCGGATGACTTTTCCATCCCAGGCCAGGGGAACTGATTGATCGCCTTTGCGACTGAATCAATGCGATATCATCTGGCAATAAAACAATTTGGAGAGATGTAGTGTGGCATTTAAATGCTTTCATGTCTGATCATATTCAGGGGAAGAAAAATTGAAACTATTATTTAGCTTTTGAGCCATTAAAAAAATATCTGAAATGACAAAATGGGTTTCTGGGAGCGAGCTCATGGTGGGTTAGTGTGTTGCTCCTCCAGTTGAACCTGGTGACTTTGCAACGTGTGATCCGTCACTGTTATCAATTTTATTAAAGCTTCTGCACAGATAAAAAAAAGAATCTCATCTGAAAATGCGAGTAAATTAATTTGTTTATTAAATGAAACCTTGAATGTATGCGCATCATGCAACCCACCGCTCCCTAAGCTCATATAATATAAATGTTAATTACGTTTTATGCGGTGAGCTGGAGAAACAAATGTTTACAATAGAGAAAATGCTCTCCAGCTTTGAATGCCAGCATGGAAAAGGTCGCAGGTTGTTTCCCGACATACACTTGCTTAGCTTGTACAGAAAAAAAAACATATTTACAGACGATGATCCACTGCATAAATCTTTATTAAACATCTTGGTGAGCGTTGCTCTAAATTATGTTTACTTTCCATCACTGTATTCCCTGCAATTTGAAAATGCAAATGCTTTTGCAGTCTCACAGCTTGAGAGTGAACCGATCGCATAACGTGGTTCCCAAATGGAAATTAGATTTAGTGAAGTGAGTTAATAAACTCCTATAAGCATGTAGAGTCATTTTCTGTATGCATGTCCAAGATGATATAATTGGGGCGGCAAAAATTACTTCTGTAATGACATAATCCAGCCATAATTCATGTTTATAAGTCATGCTATGATGATTTTCCATTTATGCTCTGTTCCAGTTGTACTGGGAACTGGGAAATTCAGACATCCCAGTCAAAAAAAATCAACTGCAACACTCTCTGAAGTCAGATTTTCTCCTGGGACCAAAGTCTCCAGTTAGGACTTTGTGGAAACATTTATTTTTCAAGTCAAACGCGTAAGAGCGACTTAAATCAACGTTACATGTTCACTGCAAAAACACAAAATCTACTTTTGGTCTAGTTTCTACTCCAAATACACTTGGAATAATACAAAAGTAATGTACATTAATTTCAGCAAGATAAAGGAGTTTGTTTTAAGGAAAAGTGTAATTAATATAGATAAAAGCAGAACCAGTTCCGCTGAGATTATTTCACTCGTATTTTTTTTTAAAAAGATTTAAGCATTAAAAATCATCGTCCTCCATCTTTTTCGGAAGTAGTCACATCTGGTTGTTCATCACAACGTGTGTGATGCGAAAAAAATTACAGTTTTGCCAAATACATTAATTTTGATCAGGGATGCACTGATTTATAGATGCAGATTTTATATAAGACATCGGTGGATTTTTACACGTGAAGCCGATCTTATCCACAGATCTTTTCTACTTCGATAACGATCTAAAAATCCTCTTCTGCTCCACCATCAGAGACGTTTGACCAACAGACCAGCCCACACATTTACAGTTAACAGTAGCTGCCAGTTTCTTGCTATATTTAGCAATATTTTTTAAAAAATGGGCCAAAATTGGAATCAACAGGTCAGGCTTTTGAATCGGTGATCGATCTGCAGAAAACTGCAGACAAACCACCTCATCGTCGAGCAACAATATTTTAAATCCAAACATTTGACTTTTTTCACATTTGACGTGTTTGCAGTAAGCAAATTTATTCATGTAATTTCAATTTATACAATTATATAATCAGTGGAAACACACTACTATTAAAAATCCTTAAATAGGGAAAAAAAGACTCAATTTCACTGTAAATACAAGTAAATATTTAGCTTCAGCTCTAATTCTTAACCATAAAATTTACTGTTGTGTGACAAAAAAAAAAGCAAAACAAAGAAGTTTGAATAACAAAAGAACATTTTTGTTCAGTATTAAGGAGGTAGATTGATTTTCTTGGTCTGCCGCTCCACTGAACATTTGAACAAACCTATAAATGGTGCAAATCCTCTGGTTCATTTTCATTGAATAGTCGCTAACAGCGTCTTCCTTCCTTTACCTCAGAGTTTCCAGTCTTAACTATACAGATGAATAAACTGCAGCACTTTAATAAGAAGTGAAAAGTTTCGTGTGGAGGTTAAACAGCTGTGTCCAGTCATCCTGAGCGCCGGCGCTGTGGATTTTATTCAGCTCGCTAATTACTTGTTGCATTGAAGTTGGCCCTTGTTAACCTTTAACCATCACCTTTTACTCAGGATAATTGGAGTGCTTTGAATCAGCCATCTGTTGCTGACAGTTCACCTTTGCAGAGTGTAAATGACAAGGCTGATATTCAGAACGCAGAAAAAACTATAAAGTCCTTTACCATCTATCTGAAAACACATTTATGCAAGTCTGTTCGTCTCACTTTTTTTTCTTATTTCATGTTGGAAAACTAAACTCTATAACGGGGAGGGTTAAGCAAAAAAATACTTAATTATTTACGTCGCAATTTCAGTAAAAGTTCCCTTTAAATTGGTGACATGGTTTGGTTATGGCAACACAGTAAACAACATGCTGCAGAAGTCTTAAAATCTTCAAAAATCAATATTTATACACAGCCATTAAAATTACATTAGGAAGCAAATGGATTTGGTTTTTCATGTAGCATATTTTAAAGATGAAACTATCATTTTCAGCCTGAAGCCATAAACTTAAACTCATTTTATTAATTCTTTTGACAGCGTGGCAGTTTTTGTTTTTTTGGTTGCATAATTTAGGGTTTTATTACTATAATTTCAAAACTAAATGTTTAAAATGAAAAAGAGAATCAATGAAACAGATTTAAATACAGGACACAATAGTTTTATTCACCAATAAGAACACAAAGTTATCTACAAGGACGATGACTCCAGCAGCCTCACAACAGTTAGAGTAATAATGAAAACTGAAAATACAAAGTTACAGTAAACATGCCGTTTGATAAAAATATCTTTACAAAAAAATGTACATTTCTATACAACAGTTGTCACTTACACGTCTCTACAAGTCCCACAATACTGGAGCGAGCCAGTTTTCAACAAACTGTCAGCACAGCATCACTTTGCTACAAGTCGTCGTCGGCTGAAATAAACATGGAAGGGATTAATTACAGCGAATGTGAACGCGATGAGCCAGAAACGCTCCGAAGTGACCCAGATAAACAGATGACAGATGAAAGAAAGGAGTGTTTCCTTTTTTTTTAAAGTCGTTCTTTTTCTTTATGAGTGTGATTATTTTTATTTGCAAAAGATGTGATGCATCACCGTACTGCTTAATAATAAAACAAAATAAAGAAAACATGAACCAGATCTCTCTCAATAAATGTGTCCTGATACAAAAATAGTGCTAAATATTACACTTTATCATTATTAAACAGACACTGAATGAGCTGAAGGCAGTTTATTATTTTTTAAGCAGTTTTTTGGCAGCACTGCGAGGCCTGATGGGTTTGTTTATGAAAGTGAGAGAAGTGAGCTTTTCTTCACATTCTGCTTTGAAGTTTAAACATCTGCTTCTCTTAATTTATTTTAAGAAACTAATGGCTAAAAAAAGTGGTAAAAAAAAAAAATCTATTTTAATCTCATTTTAAGAAGAGAAATTTGTATTCTACGTAATTTAACCTGTAAAATTATGTGAATAAACTTGAGAATAAAGTTGTAAAAAATGAAGTTGAAAAAATGTGACTAAAGTTGTAATGAGAATAAAGTCACAATATTATGGGAATAAAGTCTAACTAATAAGTGAATAAAGTAATAAAATTACAGGAATAAAGTCTTACTATGAAAATAAACTTGCATGACAATGAAGTCACAATATTACAAGAAATAAAGTTGTAATATTAGTAATAAAGTAATAAAAAATGAAGTCAAAATAACATGAACATAAGAGAATAAAGTTGAGATAATATTAGAGATTAAGGTAATAAAATTCTGAGACTAAAACTGCAGGAGAATAAAGTTGCAGTATTGCAAAAATAAAGTTGAAATAATATGTGAATAAAGTTGCAATGAGAATAAAGTCATAATATTACTATTCTTGTAACACTTCGACTTTAATCTTGTTTATTTCCATAATATTATGACTTTTATTCATATATTTTTTGATTTTCTTAGTTTGGCCCTTACACATGAAAAAACAAAACAAACAAACCCTCGATCATTTTGAAAGCTCCTGCTTCGCTCACTCGCCTGAATGAGACGCTGTGAATCAGTGCAGAATGACGGAGATGGAGCGGGAGAACAGCAGCAGTGCATGTTGGGATGCGCGGGGCCGAGCGGCGCCCTGCTTCCCCATCAGGAGGTCCCTGCCAGCGTTGGCTCGCTCTGCCACAGGAAGCCCTCGCTGCTTCTGAAACTTGGCAGGAGCGGAGATGCACGGTGGAACAGCCCCACAGGGACGCTTGTGTGATAAATGGATAAAGCTGGATGGCGTTTTGCTCACAGCTATTGGCTTATGCATGAGTCCAAATCCAAAAGCAGACGGCGGCGGCGTCTCATTTATTTTCTGAACACCACTCTGCGACCGGAGATTGTTCTTACCTTCACTTATTCATTTGATGTTTGAAAAATAAAAACGCCTAAAGAAAGGAGTAGTAAGATTACAGCGCAAGCACATTTCATAAAAGCATCAACAAATATTTATAAATCTTCCCGTTTCCTTTCGTGCCGCGTGATACAAGCTGCTTTTTGAAGTAAACTCCAGGAGAAAAATGTTAAAACAGGTCTTGGGTAAATTTACTTGAACAGTTTGTGCTGCAAACATGACTTGGCATCTCCAAAACACAACTTACAGTCCCAGAATCCCCGTCTTTCACAAATTCCTTTCATTCTGCCTCTCGAAGGTGATGATGAAATCTAAAACCTACAACCAGGAAAGCTTGCATCTTTGCCCTGCAGAGGAAAAGAAGAAACACGGTGACCATTTCTCCTGCAGACCTACATGCTCACTGTTTGTTTACGCGGCGTAAATCCGAGGCGGATTAGGCAGAAATGTTAAAGCTTGCCGGTTATAAATAGACTTAAAAATGCAGAAACAGTTTCCCAGGTCTGCAAGTGAAACATCCATGCATTTTGCCCAAACTCAAGAGGGATTTTTCAGTTTTTAAATACATGTCATGCAAAGAGGCTTTCTGAAGTGAACTCTGACAAGAAAAAAATTGGAAAGGACATGGAAAGTACAAGTGTTATGTGATTTCTTTAGAGCTGGATAAAAGTGGGTCAAGCAGCTGCCAGAAGCAGCTCTGGGGTGAATATAATTACACTGAAGACAGAAGAAAAAAATCCAGCTTTTGTTTTAAAACATTTTGCCTTAAATTTAGAGAAAGTTTAACAGGAATAAAGGAGTTTAGAAGAATTATCTACTAAGCATTTAGAAACATAAACGTTTACATACAGAATGATTGCTGTCTCTTTAAATAATGAGTCCAATCATTTTTATTATTTATGTACTGATAAAACCCATTAAAAGTTGTTAAAATATTAATGACTAGCTTTGATAAAATACACTACAGGATTTCACAATTATTTTTGTGATTTTTACAAAAATCTCAGTCACTGATTTTGTGCAGAAAGTTTGAAAAATTGTTTCTTACACCAGACAGTAAATGTGACTTTTTGTTACTCGGCGTATCGATGACAAGTTAACATGAAGTAAGACTGAGGATGAGTGTAAAATTAAATAAATAGTGCCGCCTGAAGGTGGGATGTTCCTCACCATTTTTGGGAAAGATTTTCAATAAACTCTCAGTTACTTATTAGTGTGAAAAATTGAACTAATGCAATTTTTTTGCAGACCTAATTGCACTAAAATTGAATCTGCAAATTTTCACGGTTGCAAAATTGTGAGACGTAATTTGGTGTCTTGAGTTTGACGCACTTGCTTTAGACGCAACATTTTTTTCTTTTTTTGGAGGGATGTTCAAAAGTTTCTATTACAAACAAATATTTTGAGTTTTGTGAATGCTACTTGGAATTAACTGGACCAATGAATATATTGATAAATATGCCAAAAAGCACCTCATTCTCATTGTTATGTACAGTTGAGGATGTATGATTCCTTGACTGTAAATCACTTTAATAGGAACCTTTTCTGCCCAACTCTGAGTAGTTTTTAATTAAATACAAATAAATAATAACACAAAATGATTTACCAGAGTTAAAATTAAGTGTAAAAATGCTGCCCAATTGGTAAAAAAAGCAAAATTTACTAATTTTAAAGATACTCTCACCGCACTAAAAGATTTAATCATTTTAAGGGTTTTTGCACATTTATACATGTGTATGAGGGATTTCCAAACTACGATGCAAACAGTATGACAGTCTTATGTTTGAAAAGGAGAATTGGAGAAAATAACCAGCCAACGCATGGGGGAAAACTCTCCTGAATTATGCAAGCGAACATGAGAAGAGTGTCTGCCTTTCAACATGACAGCGACCCAAAGCACAGAGCCACGCTGACGGCAGCCCTGGAGAATAAAAGAGGATGAACATCCCCCTGCTTCAGCCCTAAATCCATGTGAGGATGTGAATCAGATGCAAATTGAACCTTTTTTTTCCTCATGAGGAGCAAATATTGATGAAGAAACTGAAGGCAGCAATTAAAGCAAAATAATTTTTTATAAACTATTAATAGAAATGGAAAAATTGCTTTTTTTCTGTGTATCTTACCAAGTACTTTTGGTCTAGTTTAGTGCAAATATCTTAGTATTCTTCCAATAACACAAAACTTGCCTACAATTAGCTCATTAGCAAGAAATATCATCAACATTAAGGAATTACTGACTTAAAACAAGCTTCTATATTTTACTGAAAAGCTCCTTTTAAGTTTGTTTGTCTTATTTCAAGTGTAGTAAGATATCTGCACTAGAAACTAGACCAAAAAAATTGTGATGGTCTATTGCAGGGGTGTCAAACTCATTTTCGTTTTGGGCCAAATCAACATCATGAATGTTCTTAAAGGGCCAGTTGTGTCAGAATGTGTTGATAAAACCCATTCACCAACTGTTGAAATATCAATAAATTCTTAAAAATAAACAATACTGAACATTTTTTCAGTCTTTCCATAATTATATGATTGTTTTGTGACTTCTTGCTATAAATATCAAAGTGTTTGCAGAACTAATTTGGAAATATTTGCATTTATTTATTTTGGTAAATGCAACTTTTTATTAGCCACTGTGCAAATTAGTGGCTATAACCTGACAAAATTAACTAATATTGAGGCAGCTGTTTGGTACAAGTGGGAAAGTTTTTGACAATTTTTGAGAAAAATCTGCAATAAACTCCCAATAATGCTTTAATGTGAAAAAGTGCAGGGATTTTTTGATTTTGTGTGAATTTCCACAATAATTTGCAAGAAACTGAAGGGACTGATTGATATAATTTGGCAACAGATAAAAACTCAATTGATTTGATTGATAAAGTAATATTTATGCATACTTATTGATTAGTCTGAAAAATAATCTCTTATTATAGAACGTAGAGGGCCACATAAAAAGCTGTGACGGGCTGTGTTTGGCCCACAGACCTCGAGTTTGATACATGTGGTCTGTTGCATAAATTGCATTGAATAAAATCCACTGAAATGTGACAAAATGAAACAGTCCTCACATCATGGCCGTGATGTCGGTGCTGGATCATTATCCACACCATGAAACTCTTTACTTTAGGCCAACCATTCACACCCCCATACCTCACAATTCAATTACATGAATGTTGTTTATCGGCTGTTCTGCCCCATTGAAATGCCATTAATGCTCCCTCTGCTGAACTCCATATTAACTGCCCTTCAGCAAAGCCAGTTCTTTAAATGTCATGGAGCTTATGACTTCTGAGATGATTAGCGAATGTTTAGAAATCCTCCACACACAGTTCAGTGGCTACGTTTTAATCAGGTCTGGATGTGAGTCTTTGTAACGAGGAGTTTTGTTGAACAACCGCACGCTGCAACGGTCATAATGCAGACTTTTAAGTCCAAAGCTCTTACCTTATCTCAGTTGTCGATGTCCGATACATGGTTCTCTATCTGAAAGGCAGAAGATGCAGAGAAAGGGACTGAGCTCACTAGTCGTATTTTCAGTTTTTCTAAAGGTCACGGCTGATAGAAGCTCAACTGGAGCAGCCGCTTGCAAAGCCGTCTTTGTGATACATTATCATAAATTGTAATCAAGAAACCTTTAGGGTGCAAAATTGCTTTCATATGTTGCTGAAAAATCTCAAACAGGAAGGTAGGGCAAGCTTTTCTGAAGAAATGCACAGTTTTGTTTACTGGTTTATACTCAGTAAATGTAATAGAATAAAAAAAAAAATCAATTTTAGTACTCTGATTACACAGATATAAACTGAAGATTTACCTTCGAACAGCAAAAAAAAAAAAAAAAAAGCAGAAACATGGCTGACAAAAACGCTAAAGCTATGCTCACACAGCAGATGCTAACGCTCAATTTTTATTATTTTTTGCGGAAAAGCATGGATTAGAAGAGAAGTAATAATGGCCACAAGATCATAGCAAGATGAAAGAAGTGCAACTCATAGTAACAGATTTTTAGGGAACTGTGATGTGATGTGATGCGTTTTATGGTAAGTTCATAATCAGAATTTTAAGTTATTTAAATCCAGATGAATGCGTCTGGCTTCTTTTGGTACCGAAATGACACATCAGTGACATAAACAACAAATAAGGAGACGGATTACTTGGTCCAGTAACTGGATGTTCAAGATTACACTGTGGGTGGGATTATGTGACTTTGTGGATGGGTTTAGGTAGATTTGAAAAAACTTTGAGAAACTAGAATTGTTCAGAATATATGGGGATTTGATGTGCTTTTTCCTGCAGCAAACATTTGGGCTCAGGACACAGAAGAACTGTCTCAACCGTCTTTTGTTAAAAGGTTTTTCCATTTCAGCTCTACAAGAAAAAGCCACAAGTAGGCAAAGAACCACCGTAAAGGAATAATGTTAAACACTAAAGGCTTTTTAAAAGCTCTGGCTTAAGAGCTCTGTTAAGAATTTCAAAAACATTCAAAAACATTTTCAAGCCCTTGTGGCTTGAAAACATAATTTCAAGCCACAAGGGCATCAATTTGTGCAAAACGTATTAAAAAAATACCAGAATTAAATTTTGCCTGTAAAGCAACAGTGACCTCCACCTTTTTAAATCTGCAGAAAACATGTAATGCATAAAAAAAAAAAAGAAAAAAAGAAAATACAAACCAATCCAGTGAACCTGCAGGTTTATCTTTGGTTAGAAAAACCACATGCAGATGAAAAATGGCTTCTAGTTGCAGTTTGCCTTTGGAATCGATGTTGTGACAAATGAGCGTTGGGAGCGCGAGCTCGCTGGGATCAAATGGTTCAGTGAATTCAATCGATACCAGCTTTGAGAGAACAATCACATTAGATGGAAGACTGATGAGACCCGCTTCTTCACTGAAGTCATCGATTGGTTTAATTTCTGTTTTCTGCAATGTGGGATTCAAACCGCTTTTCTTTATTTGTAATGGAAAGCAGTAAAATACAATGTAATAACACCAACCTGGTCAAGAATTTAGAGTTTGTGGCACAAATTCATCATGACATTCTGTTTAAATGTTACTGACTTACAGTTGTAGTATGTAACTTTTTTATTTTTACATATTTGTTAAAACTGTAACCGTGACGAAATAGTTTGTGATGAGACAGACAATCTGTGAGAAGATCGTCTTCTTCATCTCCTCCCTGAGATACTATTGCCATCTGAAGAAATGCATGAAAACGACCAATCAGAGCCAGGAGGCGGGTCTTAATACTGTCAATCAACCGCATGTACTTACTGCCCAGGAAAAACATTTATCTGTCATCATTGGTGGCTATGCTAACTAGCCTAGCATTCATAAAAGGATCTGAAAACTGTAGCAGAGCGCACAGGCGGGGATGTGGAAGGAGATTGTGATTGGCAGCACTAAGACCCGCCTCCAGGCTGTGATTGGTTGATTTTAGACAGGACTGGAGGATACAGAGGAACTCAATCTTTTTTTCCCAGATTATCTGTCTTATGCCATATTGTCTCTACCTGGTGATAGTTTTGAGAAATAAGCAAAACAACTTTTTGTTTTTGTTTTAAAAGTTACATAGAATCTAATCTATTCAAATCTGAACAGAAATCTCTTTCTGGTTTTCCTTCAGTGACCTTGTTGGAGAAAGAAGATTCTGCTGTTCTACATCCAGCACTTCACTGTAAATGTAGGCAATGTATTTGTAAAGGCTCCTGCTCTTTCTGCATCGTATGAGTGTGCAGTGCGGGCCTCTGAAGAGCCTTTCTTCCCTGGTTTCAGCCAGGGCAGACTGGAATAGAGTGTCATTTGCTCATGCGAAACCCTGATCTGTCAGAAATGTGCTCATGAATAATTCTGGAAGATTAGCTTTCAGTCGGTGAAGGCTGCGCCAAGTTGAGATCTCCCAAAGTGCGTCAGCCCTGTCAACCTTTTTCCACTTACCAGATGGTGGCTGCCCTCCTCGTCGTAGTCGTCCTCCCCTCCATCGGTCATCTCACCCGCCTCCACTTCCAGCGCTCCCTCGCCTGCCTCCTCCCCAGAGTTTTCTGCTGTCTCTGACACAGACTCCTCATGCAGGGAGTCGCAGTTGTCTTCGTATTTTCTTTGAGCCTCTGAAACTGAGCAGGGCACGGAAAATGAGAACAGACTGCACCTTTCTTTCATTGAGAAGGCAGCAAGCACTTAAACAGGTAACCGGGTTAAATGTGAACTCATAAGTCACTTCAAATAGTGTTTATATTGATAAACTGTTCATATTACTGAAAAGTTGAATTAGTTCAGAGCACTGTTGATGAGATATCCAAATTATTGTGAAAGGTTTAGGGAAAAAATGCCATAATAAGATTCAACAATAAGCAAAAAGCTTTAGAAATTTTGCATTGCACTCTTAGGGTGTTTTGTAGGAACCCAACCACAGTCAATGCTTAATCAACACTCTGAGGGAAGTTGTTATTGCTTTAATCTGTATCTCGAGTCAGAAGCGGCGTAAAATGTATTTACGTTACCGACTAAAAACTTTAAAGAAAGCATCAACGATAGAAATATTTTCTCTCTGTATTTGTGGAGACATTGGGAGGCGACATCTGTGTTTCCACTAAGTTCAGGGGATTTTAGCAATGCAATTTAATGCTAATTAGTATTGTGTAAATGATGTTCTTACAACAAAAACCCCGAACTCTGGCTCTGTAATTTAAAGTTAATTGAAAGCATAAATTGCAGAGTATTTTCAGATTCCAGATATAGTCGTTGCCACTAAGCCACTGTGTAGCAACTGAATAATCTGGAATTAAACATTCACTGTTTCACAAAGTCTAAATGAATCTGTGTTTGCTGCAGCTCATTAATAAAGACCCACTGTTGGTTTTATCTACCTGCTCAGTATTTGTGTGTCTGTGTGGTCATGTCTCGCTCCTTGTTAGTCTTTTTGTTTACCCATGTTCGACCAACCCAACAAATCGATGTGGCTGCTCCTCTTTCCCCTGAGCCAATGCGCCTCGACTCCTGCAATCACACGGACTGGAAGTGTTTGAGCTCCTTGCAAATTGTTTTCTCGTCTGCATTTCCAAATCCTGCATATGGATCCTCCATCTACTTCACCAAGCAGCTTAATTGTCTTTTTTCCTGCGACATATTCACTGAACTCCGATCCAGAACCGCACGGCATTCTGGGATACGGAGGCAGAGGAAAGACTTTAGCTGCTCAGCCTCTCACAACTAGCAAAGCAGGTTTGATGGCATCAACTCGCTCACTCGCTCTTTGGTCGCCTAGCAACTCAATCGTTCTGTGGTTACCTAGCAACAACTTGCAACCCATGTTCCTCATAGTTTCTCAAAAATAAAAAAAACAACAGCGTGAAGTGAAAACTGGATAAAAACTGTTTAAAACAAAACAAAAAAACTAATTAATAGTTATTGATATTGACAGAAATAAAATTGAATGCTTATATTTTATGTTTTTCAGCCATTTTGTCTGAGTATGGCAACACTAAACTCAAGCAACAGATTTATCTACTACTAAATTAGTTGGTGAAATCTGAAGCTCTATGAGAATATATGAGGAATTAACATGAAATAAGCAACACTGTTGGTGGAAAATCACGTGACGTGGCCTTTTCATTGCCTTTCCTGAATAACCTTCACAGTGATCAGCTGTGAGGTTGTCCCACAGAGTAGGACATCTATAAAGACCTCATTTAAACAGAGTCAGCGTGGGGCTGACATCTGTCTGCTGATATGACAGAGAGCTCTGCTGCTCTTATCTCCCAACATGTCAAAAAGACTTATGGCCAACGTGAGCGTTTTAATTTCCGTTTCCGTAACCGCTCGCCGTGCTTCGGTCTCCTCCCTCCCTTCGCCCCGTGTCTGCCGCTCACCGGATTCTGTCCTCTGCTGCTTCTCAATCTTCTCCAGGCGTCCCAGTAAAGAGTCGATCTTCATTTTGATCTGGGTGAGCTCTCGTTTAATGGTCTGGAGCTGGTCCGTCTTCACTGTAAGCACAAGAAGGAACACAAAGGATTACCTCAGGTAGCCCCAACTGGCTGGTTCTGGTTCTGGTTCTGCAGTAATTTCATTTTACTGTTTGATGTTTCTCATTAATACCCTCATCACACCGAGTCAAATCTTCCACGGGGAAAGAGCGTCTCAATCAGAACTTTACTGACAGGTTATCCAGCTAAGACTGAGGACGTGCTGTTTTTCAATTTAAAGATTAGTGCACAGCTTACAGCCACCATGCCGTGCAGCAGCACGTTTTCCCACAAGCAGTGCCAGCATCTGACAAAAAAAAACAAACAATAAAATGTGTTTTACAGTATGACATTGCAGACCCTAAAGCATGCTTTAGGGTCTGCAAAGCAGACCCTAAATGCTGAGCATTTAGAGCTCCCCAGTGGTACTTTATCATTTTGTGAACAACTTAGAAGCAAGTACCTACAGACAATTTGCAATTTTAGCAAGAAATAGGAGCTTGTTTTAAGTAAAAATTCCTTAATATTGACAGAGTAGTACTAGTTCCATCGGCGGATTATTTAACTTATAACAAAACATTTAATAAGTGAAATAATCAGCCAGTGAAACAAATACTTTTTCATAAATTTTAAGGAATTATTTACTTAAAACAAGCTCCTATATCTTGCTGAAAGTGGCTTGTAAGTTATTTTGTCTTATTTCAAATGTACTAAGATATTTGCACTAGAAATTAGACTAAAAATACTTGGTAAGATTTTGTGTTTTTGCAGTGCATACCTTGGCTTATTACGTTTAGAAATTTTGGAGTACTAATTACTAATTATTAATTACCAAAATTTAGATTTTTAAGGAGAATCCCACCTTAAAAATCTAAACTATCCTTCTTCATGTTCATTATTATTGGATTATGTCCGTTTATCCAAATCTGACAACTGTAAAATCAAAATTAGGTGATTATATCTTAGGGAAGAAATCATTTTATTAGTCAAAATGCCTTTAAATGCATAACATCCCACAAATTTAGATATGCATCTTTATATTTTAACATAAGTCAGTGTTGAAAGCAGCAGGATAATTTTACCCCTGCAGCGTCTGTTTACAGACTTTTAAGTAATTTGCGCTTTAGGTCTCAAGCTGTCTCTCAATAACGCACCGAGGGTTTAAGTTGAGGGGCTGAAGCAGAATTGGATTATGTCAAAGTTTGAGACTTAACCTTGATATGTCATGAGGAAATAGGAAATAGCAGCTGAAAATAAAAGCACTTATCAGAGGAGCTGCCGCAATAAATTCAGACAGCTGAAACGAGGACGTGCTCAAGCTGAGCAGATTAAGGAACTCAGACCATGAGGTAATAACATAATCTTATTTCTCAACCCTCGGTGGATGAAGTGTGTCATATCTGAAGAGGCGGGCGGAAATACAGATGCTAAAAGTTGAGAAGAAAACAGAAAATTCGGCTTGACACCTATCAGATTCAATCTATAAACAAGCCCACAAGTTCCTGCATAGCGTGAGCTGGAAACCAGACGAAGGAAACGCGCAGGAAATAAAACAGAAACACACTAGTTTGCTATCAAGAAAGCATGATTCTGTGATGCATGTGCATATGTACACCTACACATCACAACACAGATCGCCGCCAAAGTCTGTGAACAAGACAAAAAAAATAATCATGAATGAAACATAACCGTCCAACAAAAACCCAAAACAAAACGAATTCTCTCAGAGTGAAGCACATTTTAATCTTTCACCAGTTTTCATAGTGATCCAGTTCCCTCTGCTACATATCTGTCAATGCAGGATGTTTTTTAGATGAAGCTGGAAGATTAATATGTCCATGTAAAACAGAAAGAAAGCCCAGCAAATATAGCTGCACTGATTAGAATGAAAAGGTGATATGTAATAGGAAACCGCAGGAGCTGTTCTCATATTGTTTTCTAAAGCTGCTACTTATTCTTGATAAAACAAAAAAGGGCGAAGACACCAGACATATAATCACATCTGTATGGGGGGAGTCTGGGGGAATAGTAAAGTGTTTCTATCTCCTGCATCACCTACAAAACGGTATCTGTGAATACACTCTCTTTCTAAGTCCAGTGATATTCCAGCAACATTTCCGCCGGCTCTGGGAAGCTCACTGGGAGTCCTTTGATGATAAAACAGAGTGGAACAGTTTTTAATTTATCTGGACCTCCAGGCCTCTTTCCTTTTGTGTTATCAACTACTAAGCTGCTGAGAGGAAACGTATGCACTCGTATCTAGCAGATGATTCATCAACTGCATCTTCGATAGCTGCGCTTTCAGTGGAAGGATACGGAAAAATCTGTTGTTATTTAGGAAGCTTCAGGGAAGCTCGAGGGGATGAGCAATTGGTCTAATTTTAGGCATTTTATGACCTCATTGTGACAAACAAATATTCTGTTTGAGGAATATTCAGTAAATCCTGCAAAACCGCACAAGAATCAAATACTGAGTGGCTTTTAAAACTACAAAATGGTAATCAGCGTTACACAAATTAATTGCACATCAGTAAAATTTGACATGATTGTAAATCCAATCTAACAAGAACTTCAGCACTAAATTATTCATGTCAGCTTTCCAGCAAAAATCTGACCTGACTTTTTCATTATTTCAAATCCTCCAGACTTTGTTCTAAAATCTCCATTATTGCTTCACTTCCTTACAACAAAGCTACCAGGACACAGAGCCTGAAAAGCTGAGAATGCTCTGCTTTGATCGAGAAGATCAAGAAAACAGACCTGAATATCACTTTTTGCAGTGAAAACCAAGAATGATCGGTGATAAAATGACTCGTTTCCGAAATAAACCACATAAGGTGAGCAAGGTCAAACACAGGCGGTCTTGTGTTGCAGAACACGATGCGTCATAATGCAGATAAAATCCTGGTCTTTTATCTTACTCAAGTGCATGAGTGCTCATGCTTTCTTCAAGTCCAAAAATATGCATTTAACTTTAAAATAGAAGTGAGTGTGTGTGTGTGTGTGTGTGTGCGTGTGCGTGTGTGTGTGTGTGTGTGTGCATGGTGGTCTTGTCACAGACCAGCAACCAGTGAGATGGAGAACAGGCACAAGGGGAGGGCCGTGCATAAATACATTCATCACTAGGCACAATTTACAAAGACAAATTAACCTAATAAATTTGATATTAACGAGAAAGACATAAAATTAGTTGCTCAAGAGCAGCCTAAAAAAAGTAATAAATACTTCTCCTTGTCGTTTTTAATCACAATTGTACTGCAAAATATTGTGACAAACTTTTACTACAGAGTGGTTAATAGATTATCCCTTTATTTGTGAGATTTGGCCCAACTTTCTGCAGTGGAAATGCACCAAAGCACAAATATAGTTGAACAAATATTATTTTGTTTAGTTTTTTGCTTTGTTTTCCTGAAGTGAATAATTAATTGTGCATCTATTTCAGGTTAACCTGCCAGCAGACGGATTAGATATTCTAAATATATTCTATTTGAGTCAAAGTCAATACAAACCAGGACTTTTCATGGTCTTGGCACAGGAAAATTAGTCTCCCCAAAATACAGAAGTTCAGCTTAGACACAGCAGAGAATTTATTGACTTTTTCCCCAAAAAGAGAGGACAGGAGATTGGCTTTTTTCCCCTTATCGTGGCTGTAATAGTATGTAGGCTCTGCAGAAGAGTCCTCCGGACAGAACTCACCAAGCTGCTAACGCTGATAACACCGGCCGAGACTGCCAACTGTGAAACAAACAATTACACTAGATAGATAGAGACTAATGTTTGGGAAAGCACAGCTGACCCACAGAGATGTTCTCAATCTCACTTTAATTACACCTAGCATGTTTTAATGCCTATCGAGTTAATTAGGGAAGCAAATTAGATCCAGATGTGTGCAGTCTGGCTGGAAAGACGACGTGAGCCGGCTCTGCGATTTGGTTCAGCTTGTCCTGAACTGCAGGAGCACAGCTTGCAAAAATTGGTACGTGTAATTGGTGCAAAAAAAGGAGTAGAAAAATCTTGTTGTACGTACATTTGATACCTGAGGAGGAGGAGGATGATGTTGGAGGTCTGGAGGATGAAGAGGAAGAAGAGGAGGATGTTTTGACAGGGAAGGAAGTCTTCCCACGGCGAGAGGAAGGAGCGAGGACCCTGGAGCGTTTCAGGGGGATCACAGCTCTGGGTGGGGGGGCCACTCTGCCGTGGTAGTCGAAAAGCCTTGAGAGAAAGAAAAACCTATATTATTACACTTTTTCTGTAAATCACAAGAGGCTCTATCAGGTTGAGAGTTTGCTCATTTATTAGAGCTAAAAAGAGTTTCTATCTCACATCAGCTCTTTTTACAGTCGACTCTCTTTTTCCCAGTATTGTATTTCAAGATAGATTTACTCTCTGTTCTGTTTTTCAGACAGCAAAGAGAAACAAAGGGCAGAAATTACCGATTAAATCTACCAATATCTTCCTTTTTTTTTTTTTGCCATCGAGTTTCCAAGACCATTGAAAGGATGAGAGTTTCCCACTCCACAGATCCTCTGGATGTGACGAGGATGAAAAGAAGAGGGTGCTAAATGTGAAATGAGGGCGTCATCTTTGATTGTTCTCAGTTACAAATGGTGTTGCAGCTCAACCTCAACACGGCTGACATTTAGAAAATGGAAAGTGCCTCCATAGATAAGCGCTCTGATTGCTGCCGCTGCATAAATGAGTGAAAACAAAACATTCCTTCATCAACGTGTTTAAGTCAGGCGCTCACATGTCCAACCGTTTTGAGAAGTTGACAGTTTCTGTTTTCAAATGACTGTGTTTGACTAGACGGAGAATTTTAATCAGCCGGCTGCAAAAGAGATGATTTTCCATTTGCTGGTACCCACACAAAACAAAAAGGGTTCAGTGAAGGCCTCAAAGATTTGCCAAAATTACAACATTTGTTACATTTGGTTCGCTTTCATGCTGCACTGTGTCAAACTATTCATTTCCCCTCCTCGCCTATGGGGGAACTCTGATTTTAGGCGGACTGAAAGCTAATCAGAGTTCAATTGCGCGTTCACACCTCCCTAAACAAACTGGAGTTTGATCAAACTGGGCATAAACAGCACACAGACAAACACGCACATTTTCGTGACATCATGCTGTGGGAATGCTAGCATTTAGCGTTGACAACAAAACCTGAGGCAATGGGAAAATAGATGAAGCTAAATACATGGGAAGTGTCCTGTTAAAGTCCAGATCGACCTGGAAATATGTGGACTTGACTTGAAAACTGATACTCTTAGACGCTCCTTCCTATTTCACATGAGAAAATAAAACCAGTCAGCTACTGGATATACGAAGCTGGTAGAGATTTATACCATAAGACTTAATTGTAGGTGCAGTAAAAACTCCCTGCACTTGTAAGATTTGACAACTTGTCTTGGTCTATCACATAAAATCTCAATGAAACACACCAAAGTTTATGGTTGTAATGCAATAAAATGTGACAAATGTTAAGGATTAAAAACACTTCCTTTCACTGTATTTGAATTTTACCTTCCTGCAACATTAACTGAGACGGGATTGGCTTGGGTAACAGGTAGTAACAATCTTAAGATATAAAAACGGATGATGCATACCTGCTGTAGAAATCATCCCTGTAGTATTCGTAATCAAACTCGTAACCGCTACAAGGGAAACAGAAGAGACAAAGAGAAAAACTCTCTTACTCTCTGTAAGGTCAGCTGCTCTGTTTTCATTTGTGTAAGCCACAATTATCGCACTGAGAAAAAACCCACTGTGTAACACACATTCTCTCCTATAAAATGCATCTTCACACCCTTAAATATTCAGCTGTATACTGAGAAATGTTCATATATCAAGGTGATTTTCAGTCAGGTAAAAAAAAAAACCTTAATGGTTTCCTTGTTGCTTACTGGAGATGAAAGCTAGCTTCGGGCCATGCACTTTGAGACTTTTATAAAGTATGTTTTTCGCATATTTGTTAAAATTGTCACTACATCCTGACAGTAGAATATGAGACAGATTATTGGTTAAAAAAAATAAAATAATAAAACTTCTCCGCCTTCTCCCAAGTGTTAAGTAGAGAAATACACAGCTCAGTCAGAAACAACCAATAAGAGCCAAGAGGAGGGTCTTAGTGCTGTCAATCAATCCTAAGTACATGCTGCTCATGACCTCCCCCTTACTCTCCGCTATACTACTGCTGAATGCTCAAGGTAGTTAGCATTTTCAGCGATGACGGCGGATAAACTAGCACATTGAACAGCACATACAGGAGCTTGATTGACAGCGCTAATACCTTCCTCCTGGTTCTGTAGATGACACAAGGAGCACAGGGAGGAGGAGGTAGTAAACTTGATTTCCTTCCTTCCTTTCTTTCCTTCCTTCCTTTAGCAAAAGACTCACACGTTTGCTTTCTTCCTTCCTCCCTATTTTTTTTTTTAAACAGATTATCTGTCTCTTAACATGGTGACAGTTTGAACAAATATGTAAAAAATAAATTGTTTATAAAAGTTACAAACTGCAGCTTTAACATCAACATAAAGTAGGTTCAGTGAAGCCATTCTGCACCTGATCGTCTTTGAATAGCCGGATCTCGGCATGCACGGTTTTATTTTCCATTCAATGGAAATTTTTATATTCTCTGGGAAAATCTTTCAATCCTTTACTTCTTATGTCAGGAGGAAACTAAACTACATGAGAAATGATGTTTGACTCACATTCACCTGAGTAATTGTTGCCTATTACTCCAGAAATTGCTTTTTTTAATTTATTTATTAAATTTTAGTTAAAGTTTTAATCGATTTCTTTGTTTGTTTTTGCTGTTTGTGTATTTTCTGTCATTTCAAAAATGTCAGCAAAACACTTTGACAATTGTTTTTTTTCCTCTTTTTGGATTGAAATACTGAACTAGAACACTGAAGTAGCTTTTTAATGTCATTTTGTTTTATTATACCTGCTGTACCATGGAACAGTGTTTTTCTGTTAAGAAACTCCAGAAAGAGAGAAAATAAATGACTTTAGGACATAAAAAATGAGGATGATGCCGGAAATGAAAAAAAGAATGAAAATAAAACAGTCCAGTTTGTCCTGCGGGAATTTAACTTAGAATTTACGGCGTTTCATTTAGGAGAAATCTCTCTCACTTGTGGGCTATAATTACCATTTCACATCCTTCTCGCAGCAACAAAATGCAAATGAGGATCCATGGAAACACTACACAAGCTGATAAATTACTTAAATCAGACATGCAATGAAACAAACCAACAACAAAAGGCAGGAGTTAATTTGTTGGATTGTTAACTTTAGGAAAAATATCAGAAAACATGAGCGTTCCTTTGATTACGAAACAAATCTGGACCTTTGTCACGTTAAGACTCCAGTAAACATGCTGTCAGGGTTCTTGCACGAAATGAAATGCGCACTGGGCAGAAAATCGGGGTCATGTTTAATGAAGCTCACACAACATTAATTCCTCTGAGCTTTCACTACTTCTGCTGTATAAACTGAAGTCAGGCCTCAGAAATGCAAAAATCATGCCGTTAATTGGAAATGCAAGGTTCAAACAAGGGGAAGGAGGGAAGCATAATAAGGAATCCTCATATTTTAAAGATTACAGCAGATTTACATCAGCAACAGCTGGATGCAAAAGCAGGTTAATATTCATGACGGTGGTGAATGAACTCACTGAATGTTCAAAGGAGGACGAGTCGTACCTGTAAACAGCTGAGAGCGGCCGCTTGGAGCCGCCTTTGGGCCTGTAAGGCTTGGGCTCGCCCGCCATGTTTATGTCTGTAAGAACAAAAAGAGAAAAAACTCGTTAGTCAAGGTACATCAAAGGAAAATTCACAGATAACACTCCACACAGCAAAAATAAGATGTTACCCTTCAGTCTGGGTTGTCTAATTATCTGCAAAATGTCTGTGCAATGTGGAAGGGTCTAAAATTTTCCTACATTTCTGCAAAACCTGCTTCCAGAAACAGTATTTTTATCAGGCAGCTCTGTTCATTTTCTAATAAATACTTTCTGATTGTAATCCCACTTATTTCTAACATGAATCTGAATCATCCCAGCTTCAAAATGCACCTGATTCAGTTTATTGACCTCACATTTCTAAGGGAAAAAAAAAAAGAGAAATAGTGAAAAGTCCTTGGTGGCGTCACCCTGAGCTTTGGACCATTTGAAGCATGTCTTATCCTTCTGTCTCCAACCTATTTTCTGTCAATTTACTGTTGAAAATGCAATAAAATCTCAAAGAAAAAAAAGTACCAGAATCAGTATCAAGTCTCAAAATATCAGTTTCACAAAAAGAAACATTATTTTTGCACCAGATATGGCAATTTTCAAGCTAATCTTTCTTAAAAAGTAAGAAAAAATAAACAATGATCACTCTCCAATATTATTTAGATTTACTTTCCTTATTTTGGATGCCAAATTTAATTTCCATACAGCCAATAATATCTGAAGCAATTATTTACGCGCCTTTTAGATAAGCAGCAACAAAAATTATGAGCGTATGATAAAGATGATAAAGGATTAAAATGAGAGGAGATAAAAGGAACAAAAAAATGCGATAATGTCAGCGTTTAATTACTTTTTAATAAATTGTAGAGATGCTATTCCTTCCCCCACCTGTATTGTATTAGGATTTAGGTTACAAAAAGTGATTGGAAATACATGATTCTGTTTTCTCTTTCTAGATGTGAAATGTTTCAGATTAAATACATGAATATTAGCTTAATTTTAAGTCAAACTCATAGCAACACATGCAGTCTTAGCATCGGTATTTAAAGTTGTATTAAGTGAGCGAAAGTTTTATGCACAGGATGTAATATAGGCAGTGCAAATATTCTCTTTTAAATGTTAAAATGATGCAATAAAAGCTGTGAAAAATGAAAGACTTGAAGCAAAAAGTGAGAAAACTCTTTCCTTGTAAATTGACTAAAGGCAGTGCAAGAATCCCATCATATTCTTCTTTTTATGTTCTCCCTGGGATCACACTTACAGAAGCACTCGAGAGGCTGCTTCATAACTGATTTAAGGTAATGACTTAACAGAAATATTGTCATGAACACTGCAAAGAAACTTAAACCTTGTTGTAAAGTTATTTTAAATAAGAGCTCAGAATAAATCCCTTATAGACCTTCGAGACGGTCTCTGACACTTTTACCCTTCCAGCTGTACATATTTGCTTAAATATTTCACGCCTCTGCTTTTCCGATGCCAAATAAAAGGAGGCGCCCAAATCCCTCAGAGTGGGATGGCACTGGGGTAGAAATAAGCTGCTGGCGAACTCCTTCTACCAGAAGAAAGAAGATTAAATCCGTGTGTTTTTGTACGCTCACTACTTAAGAGTGGAGCGACCGGATGAGCGTGTTTTTGTGTCAGCATGCTTGATAGAGTTTGACCTCAGTGCCGACTTACAAGATAATTACAGTTTTGCTCATTAACCTGGAGTTTTACCGACATCGGAGGCAAACCTTCAATTAGTGCCAGGCAGCCAGCATGGCAATTATATCATCCGAACCCCAAAAGCAATTAAAAACAATCCCAGACACAACAAGTTTGATGTAAACAACATGTGGTCCATATCCCTCCTGCTCTGTGTTGGGATTTTGGGTAATACGGCTTCAACATTTGCTGAGTGAAGCTGTCAGGAAAACATTGAGTTCAGAGCAGAAAGGCAAAGATTTCCTGGGCCATCTAGTTTCTAACACTCGAATATAGTCACGAGATAAGAATCAAAACCACAACTACAGGCAGATTCTTTCCTGAGCATCTGGGATCAACATTAGACATAAGATGAAAAGTAAAATCTCTGCTTCCCCTCTTAAAAATGAGGCTGCATTCACACAAACCCTGTTTGATTCTTTTTAATTGAACATTAATTGGTTTAACTAGAAAGACTGGTTCATTTGGGGAAGCATGAAAGTGTGATCAAACTTTGAATCTAGGGTTCGGTTTGGTTGAAGTAAACACTCGGTCAGTTTGAATGGATGTGAGCACCAAGCGACCTAGAAACCCCTTCAAAAGCAGGAAGTGGACTGTAACGCACAGCATGCTGGGTAAATACAACCAAAACTAATGGTTGTCTTTAACTCAATAGTCTTTTTACCAAAGACAAACTCCATTTTTGTTTACATTTCATAAAGAAAAGGAAGTTGCACTTGGTGACTTCTTCAGAGGTTTTGGTCCAGCGCCCCCACAGGTGAGGGGGTGGAACAAGTTTTTCAAAGGGTTTGGATCGTTTGACACAGTGGAAAGTGAACTTTGGTCTCCAATCGATTAGGTGTGAAAACAGGAGAAGTTGAAACCATTTATGCATCGACTCAGGATTCCTTTCTGCAAGGAGTCGCAATGACTGACCAAAAAGTAAGTAGAAGAACCTATTGCTTCTTTTTCAGAACCATGTAAAGGTCCATCAAGACCAAGACAGAACAGACACTGATTTGATGGATTAATGAATTGATGGATCAAAAAATCAAATAGATGGGATTATTAATAGATTGGAAGCTGGGTCAATGAATTGATGAGCTACAGAACAGATGGATTGGACGTGTTGTGAAGAGCAATTGCAGTTTATTCTGTTGAGGTCTTTCTCAGTTTATTCTCTCTGAACACGTTGCTCCCCTGCAGCCACAAACTCTCCTCGGTGTATGTATGAGCAGTTCCCTGGGTAAGTGACCACACTGGTTGTTTTTTTCTTTACTTAGTTTCCTCCCTTTGTTCTGTTGTTCTGACTTGTTTGGCAGCTCGATGTGCAGCTGGGGGAGCCAGAGAAGGAGATGGAGCTGTCTGTGGTGCTGCATAAGTTAAAGAGGCTTCTGAAGGTTTCTGTCTGTGGTCTAAAAACAAAAAGACAGCTCCAGCTCGCAGCTATGTAAATGTGCAAATGATGCAACGTGAATTTTGATGCCCCAACAACTTGCTTAGGCAGGTTTGAGCTTGATTCTCCTTTACTGTTATTCTCAAAAGGAAGGTCCCTGTCTGTCAGCAGAGACTGCGATGAGCAGAGCGTTGTTTCTTTAAGTGAGCATTGTTATGGGTAAAAAATAAAAAAAAAGAAGAGTAAAACTGCAGCGGAAAGACTGAGCCACGGAGTGCAAGTAATCACCCAGACAGGCTTGTGTTCCTCTGTCAGGAAAACAAGGATCCGTGACTCCCCGGAGGAAGCTGCCCATGTGTTTTATTGGTCTCATTTGTTGCCTTACATCTCCGTCTCCCTCACCCTCCTCTTCCTTGTGCATCCTTCTGTAACCTGAGCATCACCCAATCCTTCAACGTCTCCTCCGTCTCCTTCACACTCACAAAAGACAATATCTAACCCTAATCACCCTCCGTCGCCCCATCAGACACTGCGTTTCTTCTCTCCGTCTCTTCACACTGAGGCGGCTCATTATGAGACGTTTCAGAGCTGCGGGGCCTTTTCTGTGTGACACCTGCACAGCTGAAGAAAGCTCCTACTTCCCATCTCCTTTCATTAACAAGGGTGGAAGAACAGCAACGCAATAAAAAGAATGCGTTTCCCAATAAATCGAGGCCATAAGCCGAGATGTAAGACAATTTACTGGAAACGAAAACAGAAAAGTGAACGGGGGGAATGCAAATCTCATTCCTGGAGGGAGTGTGAGCTGTCGGACCAGAGGAAGCCACAACAAATCCCACTCTGTCTCCGCAGCTTTATCTTCCTCTCTGAAAATCTCTCTCCCTCCTTCAGACGGAACAAGGGGAACACCAGCTAATAGCCCGAGGCTCAGAGAGGAGCTAACAGGCGATGGCTTGCAGGAGTCAACAGAAGGTCAGAAGAGATGGGTGGAGGTTGTTCCAGCAACAACACTGACACTTTTTGTTGTTTAAGATGTTTTCTGAAAGATTTAAAAACTCCTGAGGATCATTTTGCAAATCCAGAAATGACACTTGGTTTATTTGTGATTCAGTTAAATATATAATTATTTTAGTGACTGATTTTTCTGCAGACTATTCATACAACAAATCGGATAAAGAAATCGCCACATGCTGCAGGTGTTTCATTTAACCACGTTAACCATTTCTACACAAAAAAGCCAAAAAATTAAAAAATTAATTTTTAATTTTTTTAAATAAAAAAAAAAGGAATTGCTTGAAATCCAATAACACAGCATTCTGCTATCAGAGAAACTAATCATTTTAAGTGGTCTCTTAATTGTTTCATAGCTCTATATATATTTTATTTAGTTTTGGCCAAATTTCTGTTCTAACTCTGTTCTTTCAGAAAATAAACTTTTCTGAGTTTCCTTGCTCAAGTTAACGATTGATCGATTATCATTAAAAAAAAAAGTCAATAGTTGTAAATAGTTGAATGTGTGATTTTGATTGAGATACAAAGCACAGATGTTTCATCTTTGCCTCATTCACCTCCCAGTGAATTGTTAGTGATTTTAGCTCCAGGTTTCAGTCCCTAGTTACTGAATATTTAAAAAATTCAGGCCTGTAGCAACATTTAACATCTGAAACAGAAATTGTTTGCATCTCCAAGTAACCAACACAATTCTAATGAATGATTTTTCTACTCCAAATATATTCTATTTGGTTTTTGTTTCTATTAAGAAAAGGATTAGAGTCGAAATGAAAAGCTGTATTACATAATGATTAAACAAAAAAGAGAACGCGAATAACCTTGTTAGGAATTACACCCACTGTAAGCCAGAAAGAGGTCATTTTCCTGTCAAGCTACAGCATATTTCTGTAAGAAAAATAAAAAAAATATCCAGCCTACTAAAAAACACTTTGGCAAACGACTTTGTTGGTTTCCATTGCTGCAAATGACCTGTTTGTACACCAGCAGCGAAGAAACATATAGGCTATAATTGAGACAATAGCTATTCATGTGTGTGTGCGTGTGTGTGTGTGTGTGTGTGTGTGTGTGTGTGTGTGTGTGTGGGCCTTCATCCACAGACTGGAAATAAACAAGTGGGGAATCAGTTTTTAAAAAGAAAAAAAATAATCCCTTTACTAGCTGTTTCACATGCTTTATCTTATTTAGTTTTAAAAAAATGTTTCTATATTATAATAGGCTTATTCCGGAGCTATTTGGGTTAATCTTCAGATAAAATGACCCAGTAAGACAAAGAGAATGTTTGCAACAAAATGGCATTTATTGTGGTGGTAATTGACCATTCGTATTTTTGCACACGAACGGCAGAAATCGTATTAAAAGATTAAGGATTTATTTCTGGACTTATTTACAAAGTGAGGCAAACGTTGGAGATTTAAATCAGATGAGGCATTGTGTGTTTAATGTTGCTATGCGGTAAAACTGGGCTCATTATTAGCAATTATATGCTTGGTTATAATCCTGTTTCAAGTTGCCATGTTCCAATTGCTAATTTAGTAAAAAGACAGACAAAGAAATCACCCAGTTCTGTGCTAATTTTGAAAAGCGACAAAAAAGGGAAATAAAAAATAATTCATGACATTTAAAGTTCTTCTTATCAAGCTACTGCTCTCAAGTACAAGAAAATATGAGCAAAAAAATCAATTTGCCATAGCCTTGGTTTTTCTATTCTTATAAAGATATTGTTCCATATTAAATATATATTAGAATGTTTTTCTTTCTGTAGTGCTATAGATCGCTTGTTGTCTAGATCTGATTAGAAAAATGTGACTTCCATTAAATCTCTATAATAGTTTAATGTGAAGACCGGCAACCTGATGAGGGAGAGGCGACATACAACCTGTACAGGTCACCAGCAGGTCAAAGGGTCGATCTGAATTTGCAGAACAATGTAAGCCACATATTTCTAGTTTTCTAGGAGGTACTAGCAGGAACCAAGGCTGCAATCCATTGTAGCTTCATAGTCAGGTGAAATAGTGGGTACATTTGAGTAGGCAAAGGCATTTGATTAAAAGTTAAGTAATTATCTGCACAGTTTTAAGTTTTAAGATGCATGAAGGAGCGTCATTCATTTGTGAAAGCGATATACGAAAAGAAAAAAACTAAGTAGTATAAATCCTAGTAGAGCAGGTAAGCAGTTGCTACCTATTAGTTTCTAGTGCAGGCTGCTACAATCGATAGTAGCCACACAGGCACGCCCACTAGAAGGAAAAAAAAAACGCACCCAGTACAAGACTGACATTCTATTGGCTGAGAGGTTGCTAGGCGACAGTACTTTTTTACCAAGCGCAGGCAGAAAATGATTCGCAAACGAGCAGAGATTTAATCTGAGCAGAGACACTGGATATTTGAAAGAGCACAGAAGTTTTGAGTATAAGAATTACACATTTTCAGAAGAAAGAAATTAAGTCCTGCTTTCAAACTGGAAAGGTAAGCGCAGGTTTTTAACGTTTTGAGAACAAAAGACAAAATCCTGCTTATAAATATTTTTTTAATACCCACAATGCATAGGAATGATTTTCAATTTTGAAAACCAAAAATGCGCAAAATTGGGTCTCTCCAGCAGGGCATCCTGCTGTTAATGAGGTACAGAAAGTCTGTCTCCACCTGATTAAAGTGCCTCAGTACAGCCTGTGCTGCACATCAAATTTTAGACGTGCAGCACAAGTGATTGACTACAATAAGCCACCTTTGAGACGTATCAGCTAGAGCCTTCAAGGCATGAGTAATGGCTCCTTTCTTTTCCAAAAACAGAAGAAAAAATAGTCTCAAATGAACCCTGCAAGGTGACTCCATATCACGATGTTCCCTTCTTTTATGCTTCTTTTATTCCTTTATAATGTTCCCCATTTCCAAGCAAGGCCAGGAGTCATTTCGATGAGATAAACATTAAATGTGGAGGTGGAAAAAAAAAAAAAAAGCAGCACATAAAAAGGGCTGCCAATCATCTGTTAAAGAAGCACATTATTTTACACTAATTAATTGTAAAAAGTAACATTACGAAGTTGTTCCCTAGCAAAGATATAGAGGAGCTGACAGAGATCGATGTTCAGAGGGTGATAGGTGGAGATGTAGGGAATATATCTTTGCTCCAGATTTAGCTCAGATGTCTTTGACACGAGTCTCTCGCTGAATTGTGAAGCTGGACAGGTGTGTGACGAAGGCAGGAGGCAGAGATAAAGAAATTGCTGCATCTAATAAGGACTGAGGACCGGCAGCTGGTCTGGATCTCATAAAAGCTTTCATCTTTGCTCCACTAAAGGATTTCCAAGGACAGATTTTCACTGAATCTCACAGGGGCAATAAAACGTGTTATCAATATTCTGGAGATGTAGACAAAGGTCTTTCTGCTTCACTCAGACCTCATGATTCCTTCACTCCCAGAAACCAACCCTTACTCTTAATTTTCTCTGCTTGCAGAGCCGCAAGTTAAGAGGAAAACATGCATCAGTCCCTGCAGACAGGAGAGTAAATATAACACAACATTTCCTTGAATCAGAATTTGAAAAATCTTACACATCGGCAGAAAACTGCTTTGTTTACCGACACCTCCCAGCAACAACAGAGGCTGGATTTACTGCTGATCTAATTACATGGAAAAAGACAGCAGCAAAGCAGGAAGTTATCTGCATATCAAAGGTGCTGCACGTCAATCCTTTGAAGATCAAACATCACCAAACAGTTGAGGAGAACGAGTTCAGGCATAACTCTTCAATTGTGAACATGCTGTATTATTTTACAACACTACTGTGAAATTAGATTGAAGTCAAGAAAGGACAAAGAAAGCTTTTTTTTTATCATTTAAAAAGATTTTCGTTCATTCTGAATGCACCAAATGACGCCCAAAAACTCAGATTTTTCACAAATAATTTAATGTTACATAACAACAATAAATTATTTTTAACAGATTTTAACACTTGTTAGCATCAATGCAACATGGCATGGGTGTAGTTAGCCTTTAGTGGTGCAGAGGTGCTAAGAATACATAGAGTGCCCACAATTTTCTAACATACTTTTTCCTTCCACTCAACTTTCCAATAAAATTCTTTCTGAACTGTTGGTTTCTTTAGCTTATTTCAGCAGCTTTTCATGGCTTAAATTCCTGGATTTTACATGATTGCAAAGGAGAAATTTCCTAAGAAGCAAAACTTTGGGTTTCATTAACTGTACGCTGTAATTATTAGGATTAATTTGAAATAAACAATCAAAATCTATCACTTTATGAAAGGAATAAAATAAGTTTTTTATGTTATTGTAAAAAAAAAACTTCAACAAGAATCAAATGTATTGAGATGCTGAAAAACAACACAAACTAATTCAAACATCATTTGCTGAACAATAAATAATGCAGCAGTATAAAAGTTTTAAAATATTTCCATATTTGTTGTAATAGTTCAGGGAACTATGTAAGAATAATTTATGCACGATTAATTTAAGAAAATTAGCAGTTTCAAAACGTCATCTTGGGGTGTAAGGTTTAATGAGTTTCATAATTTATTTTATTACATTTTATGGACCAAGAAATTAAACAATTATTCAAAAGCAGAGATAAGACGAGCTGCACACCTCATCTGAACCTGGGAGGGAACAAAATCTATTACTGCGTTGCTAATTAATTAATTTCTGTGATTGACACTTTAGTTTCTGTGAAAAAACACGGTAAGCACAAAATTTAATTTCCAGTCCATTTATTGCAGCCAGTTCATAAAACTAGCATCGTCTCCAGCTTTCAATGTAAACTGACTACAGCTATCTTTAAGCTCCAGAGACCCAATTTACTTTTATAGACCATTTGAGAGGTTTTGATTTGATTATGCTTTTAGTAAGTGAGAAATTAATGAATTTATCACTGAACAAAAGAACGAGTTTCTTCCCTGCAAGACAAATAATAAGAAAATGTCCATCGTATTAAGTGCTGCTAAAACAGGATTTTCCTTTTTCTATGCAAACAAAGTAACATTAGCAGGATTTTGTCTTTATGCAGAAACAAAGAATTGGTAAATGTTAAAACTATTAATCTGGTCTCTCTTTCCAGTCCAAATATGATGAACCAATCAGATCTTGTTGCCAATTCAACATTTTTTGCTTTTTATGTTGCTTTGACCTGCAAATACTAACTTCAGTTGAACAGAAGATACAAGAATAATAAAGACAAAAATCCTTTTTTTTGTCTTCCTGCAATTTGGAGTTATTGTTTATTATCATGAAAAAAAACATTTCCCCTCTTACAGATTTCTTATTTTTGCTTTTTTCCCCCCAGATCTTTTCTAAACAGAGCTACCCACAGTGAATACAAATTAACTTGGGCCTGTGTGAAAAAGTAATTTTATGAGGCAAGTGGCCTTGCTGGGCTGGACAGCGGCGCAGTTGGTGGCGCAGTTTTATTGGTATTTTATTCTCTTTCCTGTCTAATCACGAGCCTGCATGAAATATTTCTTTAAGCAGAACTAAACTACGTCCGTTAGCTGGCATGCTAATGTAAGAGCTAAACGCTAGCTAACTATTATTGATTACTGAATCCTCAAATCATTCTATTTTTATAGTTCAGGTTTTATTATTATCTATCCTGGTGCAGGTGTGCGAGTTAATAACAACAGCTTTTTGGTCCCAATTAATCTAAGTGGTTGAAAGCTAATTTCTCCTTTTTACCAGATTCTGCTTAAATAAACCTCATTTATTAACATTTACAGTTCATACTGAATTGTAAATTGCAGCATTTATATTGGTTTCATTCTTTTTTTTTTTTTTAATTGCACTGTTTAACTTTGTGGTAGTTTGTTAATTGTTTCATAATTTTGGTGCTTATTTGGTTTGTTGATGTAAAAGTAGTTTTGTTAATTTGTTTCCTGAATATATTAAATACATCATTTTATTTTATTAGTAACTGCATTCATTAATAGTTATCCATAGCTCAATTAAACAACACCGGATTGCATTTCATCATTTATACTTTGAACCCTAAAACAAACCTGAGTTACAGGGTTCAGCATTTTTTTTTAAAACTTATTCTATTTGAGAAAACACAAAAACCGCTTTCAGTACCCTCAGTGCCTTTCTGCTGGTGCATATGCCATATTTTGGGAGAATCGGCTCATAATCCGCAGCACCTGCAGGCACTGCCTCAACAGATAAAGGCACAGCATTAGCCTGAGATCACATCCCTCTGTGTGACCCATAAACACCAGGAGCTGTGCTATCCAACTGAACAATGAAGCACTCTGGGTTCTTAACATTTCAAGTCCATTTCATACTTGTTCCACAGCTTTTATACCTTTTTGCAAATTAAATGGTAGCATATATAAAAGCTCAAAAAGAGCTTCTTCTATGAAGATCAAGCTTTACAAACCCTGGAAAAATGGCTGGTTGGACCAAAGGATATAAAGAAGGAGATGTGTAAATGCAAGGATATACTAACCGGGAGATGGAAATTATATTTCTATTTCACTTTCATTTATGTTTGATAAAAAAACATTTAAGGGAACCTTCTATAAAAAATTTACATTTTGCACATTTTTGTACTTCCATTTGGGTTGTAACTATTTGTAAAAACATGCCAAAACACCCAGCTGGTGTTTGGCAATCAGTTAATGTCTTTTTGGTGTCTGAAAAACGACCAGTTTCAAAAACCCCCGGAATGTAAAGTCACAAATTGCAGGCCAAGCACCGTAACCTAGCAACCCCAGCACAGCTCTGCCCGTCACCTAGCAACCTAGGTTGCTCTGTGACTCTGCCCATCGCCTAGCAACCCAAGCGGAGCTCTAGCGCACTTGGTGATTTGGTTTTAGCACAACAGGTCGCCTTAAAGACAGAAGTTGAAATTTTTTAAAGATTGGCCTAATTTGAATACAAGCCGTTTTTCATGCACCATTGGCTTTTTTCTTTACTAATCTAGACCTGGAAAATACCACATTTAAATATCTCAGATGTAGCAACTAAAAAGCATAAAACTCAAGACAGATGAATGGAGAGGATGGCTAGTGGTGGGAAACAAGACATAAAAATGACATTTAGCCAAAACAAACCGAGTATGGTAGTTTTCATTGTGAGGAAGCCAACTCTTTCATCTGGACAGACAGATAGACAGACAGATATCTGTTTCTCATTAATTCTCCGTCTTTCTGTGTCACTACTTGATGTCCTGGCAGCCGGTGGTCCAAAGAGCCTTGATGATGCTCTTGGTGGGAAAGACAGGGTCTCTTCGGGAGCAACATCTTGTGACAGCTCTGTCACATTATTTCATCATCGACAAGGGAGGCACATTAGGTCTTCTGTGACAGATAGATGAAATCATATTTCCAGCACAGACAGAAGTGCGCTGCCTTTGGCTTGTGCAGAACTGAAAAGAGGGAGTCAGATTTTTGGCACAGCTGGAGTTTTTTTTTCAGTAGCTGCAACTTGCATCTTACGTGAGAACTAAAATGTTCTGAACGGATTAAATCCTGGAATTGCTGGTGGCTTATTAAAGGGAAGTAGAGCTGCCCCCCCGAATCGCTACAGCATGGACTGTGTTGCGCCTGATTAGCATGCCTTCCCACGGACATGCACGCTGAATTTCTGGGCAAAGAAGTGTAGTCTGTAGAGACAAACAGCACAGTCTCACATGCAAACTCTGAAAACACACACCAAAAAAAACTGTCCCAGAGGAAATCTTTCTGGAAATCCAGCAGCTTGCCCAGACATTTTAGGCCAGCTAGTCTGTATATTTGCGTAAAATTATTTGGCCTGTACTGCCAACCACACGCATCTGAAGTTATTAAGTAAATATTTTTTGATTAAAAAGGGTTTTGAAAACATTTTTCCAAATATCAGCCTGTGGTTGTGTTTGTGACAGAGCTCCAAAGTTTTCAAGCAAAGTCTAGCATTCATTCAACTTTAGTTCAATCAGCCTTCTCTACACATACATCTCTGCACAACTAGAGACTTACATTTTTGTTAATTGTTCTTTGCTAAATAGCTCAAGCTCAGTTACAGTGGATGGAAAATGTCTTGAAAGCAGGAGGTGTCAGAAAAGTCACCACAGGGATAACTGGCTTGTGGCGTCCAAGCGTTCATAGCGACGTCGTTTTTTGATCCTTTTTGACATCGTCTCTTTCTATCACTGTGAAGCAGAATTCACCAAGCGTTGGATTGTTCACCCACTCATAGGGAACGTGATTTGGGATTAGACTGTTGTGAGATAGGTTAAATTTACCCTACTGATAATGTGTTGTTGCAGAAGTAATCCTGCTCAGGTTTCCACATTTAGATTCAAGTCCAATCTAACGTATGAATATAATTTGATCAAAACATGCCATTGCAGCTCTGGCTTTACTCCTAAACCAATAAATTACTTAAATAGGACCTGTCGGACAACATGAAGTTTGCTAAAAAATCTCAAAAAGTAACATAGCATTCCTCGATTAAGAACAGATACAAAACAACTGCCTCCTTTCCACCGACAACAGGGTATGCGACGATTATTTTTTCTGCTTAAACACCACAAAGGAATATCTCAGATTTGCCAAAGTAATCCTCATGATCCCTAAGACTTTTGGGAAAATATACTGTGGGGTGATGAGAAAAATGTGGAATGTTTTTTAAGGAAATTAAATCAGTGTTTTTTTTTTTAAATAAATACAGAAAAAAAGCACTTTTATTCTGGAAAAGTTTTCCTTATCCAGCAAAATGGTCTCTCTCTTGTAAACATTTAAATTAAGAAGAATGTTTATGGCAATCACAGATAGTTGTACCAGAGTCAACAGCCAGACCATGAGAACAACGTCTGGGTTTGTTTATAATCATAATGTCTCTAAGAAAATGTGTTGCTTTGTAGGCCTGTCGCGATAAACGATAAGTCAATTAATCGAACGATAAATTAAAACTATCGACCTCATTTTAATTATCGGCTATATCGTTTCTTCCTGCCTTTTTCTCTTACTGTTGATGACACTGAATGAAAAAAGGCTCAACTCCGGTGCTCTCCACTTCCTCCCTTCCTTACTTCCTTAGTGTAATGCCCAGCGCGCTGCACGATCTTATGTCGCGGATTGTCGGCCCATTATCAAAACCTGAGACACATTAGCCGACAGAAATCCTCGGTATAACGGTTCGATCGAAACCGTGTTGTGTCCAACAATGGACACAAAATAATAAGTCCAGTTCACTAATTTTGAAACCAGGCATTAATCAATTCCTTACTACAATCCCAAGAGTGGTCAGTCTGACTGAATGAAAATCATTATAACTATTTATGTCACGTTAACGAAGAACAGCTGAAAAGTTACCGGGTTTTCTGGTAGAAATTTCGCTCCAACTCCTCCCCTAGTTATTGATATTTTCTTTGCACGAACTGTTGAATAAACATTCATGTTGTTTCCGATGTCTGCTGGACTTCGGGTTGCACCGTGTCAGCTGTTCGGGATTCCCTCCGTGTTTCCCCTCAGAAAGCAGGAGGAGAATCCGCGCTTTCTGATTGGCTACCGGTCACATTCAACAGGCTGCGTCACTCTCCCAGTCTGGATAAATCCTTGATTTAGATCGGAGCGGCACAACGATCTACCGTAACACACAACACTAGTGACAATCTCAGAACGAAGAACGTTCTAAGATTGTCGTTCGGGGTAAAAAAATCCTGTAGTTTGAACTATTGCATCAGGCAGTCGGATGTCTTCTCTATTTAAATCTAATGATTACTGAAGGGCAATATACTAAACAGACTTCATAATCTGCACTCTTTTGGTTGAATGCAGTATTTATTTCCACTTTGGTTTTATGTTGTTTAGTTTTTATTCAAGTACATTTATTGTTAATGGAGACTAAGAATCTATTTTATTTTTGGTTTTGGTTGTTTTATTTATTTTGTGTATCAGTCCCAGTGTTAAGTGTTCTTTTGAAAGTAAAGTGTATCTATCTTTGGCAGGAAATCGCATGTATTATTACGTAATTTCCATTAAATCAATGTAAAAAGGTCTTCAAACAATATTATTGTTTATCGCAATAATTTTTTGAGACAATTTATCGCCCAGCAAAATCTGTTATCGTGACAGGCCTATTGCTTTGTATCTCACCATAAAACACCTGTTGTCATTTATGGATTGCTTCAATAATTTAAGACACACTCACTCCAAGCATTCCTTCTGCATGTTTCCACTCAGTTATTTGCTCCAGCTGAAACTTGTTTATTTCTCAGCGTCTTAATTTATTGAACAACAGTTTATAAATCAGCATTCTTGCTGCGCTCCAAGCAGATCTGCACAATATCAGGAAAATATATAAGTGTGAATTGCTGAAAACTGCAACAATGTTAATTATATCACATATAGATCAGTGAGGCTTTCAGCTAGTTCCATGTAGCATGACTTGCTAATATGAAAATGCTGGTCAGAACAGGAGCAGAAATCACAACATCTGTCTGATTGCTGCCTGAACTTCAGTGTTCACCACAGAGTGATTTTAAATCCCTGGTTGGAGTTTTTTTTTTTGTTTCCTGCTGTTTTTATATAACATTTCTCCTGACATCCTCCTCCTCACTAGAGAAGTCATCATATAAATCTTGCACCTATTAATTTCACTCACCCTGGAGACTTTCATATCAATACTGTGGCCAATCTGTTCCATCATTAATTCTGGGGAATTTTCAGCTAATTTTTTATTCCTTCAAAAAAAAAAAAAAGAAAGAACATATTTAACAAATTTGGAAATAGAAATACATATAAATACCAGTCCAGATCACAACTCAAAATAAAAAGTAGTGAAAATGGTTACATATGCCCTTTAAAGTTTCATGCTGATGCATTCTCAAAGTCGCTGACTGCTTTAGGGGAATGTTCAGTTCAGGCAGATAAACAAGCCAAAAAGAAAGAAAACACACTCCTCTCTCCAAGAACACATTTTCATTCACCAGTTACAGCAACACCGCGGCACTTTTTGATCATCTCACCCAGCTTGACATTGCTCACCCTTCAACATGCACTCCCTGCAATTATATATACATATATTCTTATATATTCTGAGTACTGGATGGGCTGAGTATTGAACAAGCTGCATATGAAGCTGAGAGTCAGTTAAGCTGTGAATTTACTAGACTATATGCAATTTGCAAAGATAAACATGAAAATAAACGCAAACTCGTCATTTTAAATCCTAAAAAGCAGCAGGAAGCAGCTTTTTATCAATCTGACTCTGCATAGGTTTCCTGTGTCTCTGCCTCTTCTGCTGAATGTTTTTGCCGTTTTTCTCTCTTAACACTTACTCCTCTGTGTATTGTTCAAATGTGTGCAGAACCAGAAAGAGGTAAAGCAGGGTCCATTTCTGCATTTTCAATTTCCTTTTGTCAAGCCAAAGCAGCATACAGATCCCTCTTCCATGAACCACAGTTATCTTATACTATAAACGTGGAAATTTGAAGGCATTAAAACTGAAATATCCCACATGAAAAGCTACAAAATATAACTGGAATAATTTGGATTAAAAATAATGTACATAAGCAGACATTTATGCTCACTAACCGCCTCAATACTTTCCATTCCTCCAAAAATTATGCAGTGTTTGCAGTTTTTGAATGCAACTGCAAAACAGAAGTAATTGTTTATCCTTCCATAGACTTAATCAGCACATGAAACCAACAAAAGCAGAAACAGGTGCAATATAGGCTGCAGCAAAAATACTTCAGTGCAGATCAATTTATTACAGCCACAGCAGCAACTCATATTTGTCTCCTGAAGCAGTTTGCAGCTTCTAAGCAAAGCAAAGCAGCGCAGAGAAAATGTCCCCAGTGTTATTATCACCTGTCCGCTCAGGACGCGGTGCAAACTTACAGCGATTGTTGCGACGCTTCCCCTTGTACATGGTCATTATGTACCGGTCCAGCTTTGCGCTTTTTCACAGACAGGCAGCAACGAGACGCGGGAAGGAGACGAGAACGCGGCGTGCAGCGAGACTTTCCGGGTCAGAAATGTGCCGTGAATCAGCCTCTCAGACAGCCAGACGGAGGAACTGAGGGCGCTTCTTCTGCGCGGATCGTACCATGATGTGACCGGGGAGAGGGGGCGGACCCGGGCTACCGGCAGAGCGTCTCTTCCGCGGACAAACCCGCAGAAACAGTAATCTGTACCGCATGTTAGGTTACAATATCCCTGCTGTCAACTATAACTGTACGATATCTGGTACGTTCATAAAGTTCAGACAAAAGCGGAGGGTTATATCAACTGGATAATCGAAAATACATTTTACAATGACCAAGATTTTTTTTTTCTCTCTAATCAAGATTGGAGTAGATGATGGGTCTACAAACTAAATAACATAAACACTATTTCAGATCAGGTAGAATTAACAAAATAAATCTATTATTTTCTTTTATGTGGCTCATATTTATAAGTTTACATATTTGTCTATATTTGGAAGGACTGTATTAGATTAAGATCTTGTTTGCAATGTTTTTGCTGGATTTGTTGCCCATTCCCCTGTATGTTATTTACCATTACTTCTTATTTTTGTGTTTGTATGATGTAAAGCACATTGAACTGCCTTTTCCTGAAATGTGCTACACAAATAAATGTGATGTCACTGGAGTCAATTTCTTTTTAGATTGGCTTGGATTGTCTTGCAGATTGGATTGAGACATTGGAGTTTTATGATTGCACATATTTTATTTTTTATATTTTTTACAAATTTGTAACCAATTTTCCATCTTTTTTATGTTTTCTTTGTCTGTTTGGAAGATTCAGTTGTAATGAGAGTTAAATTCCTGGCTGTTTCAAGGTTTCAGCATGTCTTCTTTCTGTTTTAGGAAGCGCACCAGTCCCTCCTGCAGCAACACAATGATTTTAATGCCCCTTCTTCACAGTTTGAAAGGGTTTGTCCATTTTCCTCTGCTTTTCCCCTCTAAATTTAGCAATGGTCATTATTTCCAAAACATTGATTTTAGTTTCAGACCAGAGGACATGTCTGTTGCATTTGCAAACTGCAATCTGGTTTTATATGTTGGTTTTGGAGTAATTGCTTCTTCCTTACTAAGTGGCTTTTCTTCAGGACTTTTTTTCCTCTGAGAATAATTACACTCTGTTACCAGATTCAGACAGGATTTTCTGATGGTATTTTTTTTTCTGCTGTATAGTCACACGTTTTACACCTACTCTTTGTTCATATCTGGGACACAAAGCCTCTTGCTGAAGTTATTTAAAACAATTAACATCATATTTTCATGAGTCTGGACACAGGACCCAAGAATAAATAGGATTTAGGGAGTTTCACAACTCTATGAGTTATAAATCAGAAGAATTATCCCAGATAGCGACTAAATGTATGTAAATTTCTGGCATGTGTTCTCTACATATTGTGGCATTTAGCTAAAAGAAATAATTTTGGTTATTCTGCCTAAGCTAAAATGAGATGTTTCAGTCTGATTTAACTTCAGAAAGTGAGAAAAAAAGGTGTGCATATTCTTTTTGGGGGGTATGTAAAACTCTGGTTTCAACTGTATGTGTAAAACAAAGTGACCTGAGGATGGAGCTGTGGGGAACCCCACATGAGTTTTGTTCTCTCTTATTTATTATTAAGTAGAATATGAACCAATATTTTTTTCACAGTGTCCAACAACTCCACAAACCTTTCCGGTCCGTCCATCAATGTGTTGCAATCAGGTTTGTCAAAAGTTGATTACAATAAATTTAATAAATTAGATAGCCAGTTAATCAGTGCCTGTATACTATAAAAACACCAGAATTGGACATAAAACAGTTTATCTTCACAGCAACTAATGATAACGTTAGTATCTATAATAAAAGCCTATTATCTTTCAGAGTAGCTCGTAATACCATGGACCATGAACATGGACCAGAATTTTACAACGATGCTGCTTCGATTAAACCACAATCCTTAAAATATGACTCAACGCGAGGTTTCAACCACTGCCAGCTGGAACACCAGTCTTATTATCACACCAATGTGCAAACAATGTCACTGGGATAAATGTGATTTAATAATAACCTCCAGCACATCACTAAAAAAGCGCATCTCATTTTGCTTGCAGAGGTAGACTGTGTTGCCAAGGAGATGAACGTACAAAAGCAGACTGAATTTGGTTAATTTATTCCACTATATCACATTATTGCGTTGTGGACTGAATACCAACAATTGTTTTTGGTTGGAACAAGATTAGATGTGTGGTGGAGTTAGAGCCAAGCATTTGGTCGTAGCTGGGATTCGATCAATAATTCTAAAACTGCTTTGGCTCTCACATCACCCCCGAATGAGAAAGTCTCCTTCTAACTTTTCTGGCTTTAAAGAAGAGAAAGAATGAAATCCCACAGAATGGAGAGAGTGTGATTACAGCTCCATGCATTGGGCTACAGGTCAAAGGGATTTTTGGTAAACATTGTCTCCTTTATGCTGTGAATCTCAGCTAAAAACATTATTTTTAACAATAACTGGCATCTTTTGAACGTGCTACATTCAGAATCAATCAATAGTGGAATAAAAGTACTTTTATGAGTAAAGTGGGGACATCTGCTGTCCATTATAGATTAATGCATCCTGTCAATTTACATAATTTTCATGGGGATCAATAAAGGGTTTATTTATACAGCTCTGGAAAAAATCGAGAGATGATTTAAAATCATCAGTTTCTCTGATTTTACTTTTTAGAGCTATATGTTTAAGCAAAATGAACATTGTTCTTTTATTCTGTGAACTATTGACATGTTTCCCAAATTCCAGGCAAAAATCTAGTATTGATTACATTGATTACAACAAAGAAGACTCCAACAGCATTTATAATCAGCTTTAAAACTACGTATATAAATAAGTAAAAACTAAATCTTCAGCTTCAGCTTCAGCTGCATGAAGCAGATTTATTATAAGATTTATTTTTTCTAAATACATTTATACCAGGTGTGGAATGTGCTTAATATGAAGAGTTAGAATTTTCCCACATAACTGCATTAACTACTCACCATAAAGCTAATTTCATAACACCTGAGAACTATATTGAGTTATGACTGATGTAGATAAGCACACATGGGGCTTTAATATAATTTCTGAAACAATAAGCCATCTCTGAACTCCTGCAGCACATCATTACCCGACTCCACCACAAATATCTACACAAAATACACACAAACTTCAGGCTGCTCTGAATCTCAATTGCTCTGCATTCTCAAACAGCACCACCAGCCTTAAAGTGCCTTTTTAGAGAAAAAAAAGAGCCTCATTTATGCAGGAGATGAAGGGAAACAGACGACGCCCAGGGGGAAGATTTCCTCCACGAAAGATACAAGTTGCTCAAGCCATTGGATCACGTCGGCCTGCAGATCTTTTTAGCTCATTTGACAGCCGCAGCTTTTTGGCTCTAAGTAATTACAAACATATCAACTGCTGAAGCCGATAGCAAACTGTCAGTGTTTGTTCACATCACGCTTACAGAGGCCAGGCGACTCATCAGCCAAGCTTCAAGCCCATCTGTGTCATAAATGTCCCGTAAACAGTGAAATTTGGCTCCACTTTGATGGACTTGGATGGGCCTCTGGTTCAGTTGCACGAGATATTTTATGCTGGAGTTGATGCAGCAAAAATCTGCAGAGCTACAAGGACAAAGAAAGGCTTATGCAACACAAGAGCTACTAATAGGATTCCTGTCTGAGCTGAAGCTACAAGAAATATCACCCCAAGGTTTTAATGGGAGGATTACTCCGGCTCAGATGCTAACTGCAACCAAAACCTGTACAATAGCACACCCTAGTGGTCAAAACAAAGCATGACAGTGAAAGTATCAAAAAAAAAAAGTTCCTGCAGCTCTTGATGACATAATTGTGTAAAAAACTATCTTGTCTTTTGTTTTTAATTTTTGTTATGGTTTAGTACATAGCATGTTGCATGTTTTAAAATAATAATAAAAAATAATAATAATAATTAAAAAAATGCATAAACATCCAGTGATGTATAAAATCTGACCAACTGTGCTTTTTCATTAAGTCTTTCTGACTGTAAAAAATATTTTTCTCTGATTTCTGGATCAAACAAGGATTTTCTGACACTGGAATAAAATCACAGACCTTCACAAACAACTATGCACAATTTACTTTCTTTAACTTTAAAACAGTTTCATAAAACATAGGCCATTGGTTCTGGGTTTAGAACCAATTCCAACCCGCCTCTTCAGAGTGATGTCATGTGGGCTAAATTTTAGCTAACATCATACTGACTTCATTTCATGAAAACCTACTAAATTTAGTCAATGTTAGACAACATGGTATTAACAGCATTTAATCTAATATTAGCTTTAAGCTAACATTTTATACATTGCTATTTTAACAATTTAATGTCATGAAACACAGTGACCCATAACCATTAGCATAATCTATTTTCTTTAGCTAATTTCAGGTTATGACCTGGTCTGCACTTGATGACCTAAAAATATTTTTTCTTACTGTTTATATCCTTCAGAATATCAGAAAGTTTAGCTTCAATGTTTCTGCTTATTACATTTTGTGTGGAATATGTTACTATAGGTCACTATGCTAGTGCTAGCCTAGCTGCTATCATCATTATTTTATCTTGCTTTAGCTTTTTAGGTAATTTTAGCTTTAACATGGATGTTTTAATATTGCATGGAGTATTTTACTGTAGATCAAGATGCTAGTCTTGACCTACAGCTAACGTTAGCTTATTAGCACACGTTAGCTCATAAACTGTTGTGACTTTACAGATTTGTAGTTTATCTCCAAATTTCTTGCATTTCTGCATGTTTTTTGCTGTTGACTTCAAATGCTTCTGTAATTTTCACTAAAAACATTCGGCTTACAACATTCACACTGTCTCTTCCCAGGAAATGCAAATTTTTCTAGCTGCAATTGGGATTCACACAAGCATTAACGCCTGCCAAATCTAATTCAGCTCTGACGCTATCGGTTTCGTGGTCGTTGATCCACTCAGCAGAGATAATAGAAGCCGCATAGGGTGGCCGGGGTTAGATCAATCCAATACGCATACAGTAATGTTTCCAGGACGTAATGGAGCTAGAAAACACAGAAGTGCTGCCTGCTGAATGATTTTAACCAAACGGCCGTGAAAAGAAAGAGCGAGGCTGATGGATCTCACTTCATTTCTCACTCTGACCTCCTGCATCTGAGATTAACGAGGCTGTGAATTCTTTGGCAGAGCTTGAAGAGTCATTAAAAGAGTGAACAATGTGAACTTATTAAAGGGCATTTTAGTCACTAATGAACACAATAATGTTAATTCTTTGGGACTATAGCAGGAAGCACGAGTACCCAGGGAAAACACCAACTTAACGGTGGTCTGTCTGTGACATAACAGTGCAAAGTCCAAAAGATTTGAGTTCTGTGAGAAAAACAAAGAAATCATATGCATACTGTAGAGTATTTTGGTCAATTTCTATACATATATTTGTACCATGGAGCAAAACTAAGAAGTTAGGCCACAATTTTTCCAGTTAAAAATAAAAAACTATTTTAATATGATTTTTTTTCTTTCTACCTGCTCAGCAACAAAACATACATTTTAATTAAAAATGCCTGAAAAGGGTCTCAAAGTTGTACACTTTGGTGAAGATTTTAGTTCATTCCCTGCAGCAAAAATGAGCAACGTTTGAAAACTCTAAACTGCATTTAGCCCGTTTTAGTTACTGGATGTGACTAAAAAAATGTTGGAGATTTTTGACACTAAGATGAAACAAAACAAAACAAACAAACAAAGCAAACAAAAAGATGCAGCTAACAAAAGAAAATATATAATATATATATAGATATAAGTGCATCTATATCGATATATAAAGTGATGGATGGCTGGGAGGTGCGGTGCAGGACATGCAGAAGGTCAGCAGGAAGACAACAGTGAGGTGTGCGGTGGGAGGGTCACATGGTTTCATGGATTCATGGATTCATGGGTGTGAATACATCTGCAGCAGCCATGGACCCCATTTTGTTTGCAGTGGTGATGGACGGGTTGACAGATGAAGTGATGCAGGAATCCTCATGGACAATGAAGTTCACAAATGATCCTGAGATCTGCAGTGAGAGTCAAAGAGAGAGAAGCTCATCAATTTCATTTGGATTTTGTTAGAATATGGGATGTAAAACAATGTTGTATAAAAGCATAAGTTAGAAGTAGAAATTTCTTTTCTCAGCTGTACAGCAGTATTATCAGCAGTACTGGTTTATACATAAAGTTAACATAAAAGAGTAGAAATATACTAGCAGGAAGAGAGTTGGAAGGAAGTAATTGTAGTAGCAGCATCTGTGTTGGAGTTATTCATCCATGTTTGTTCATTATTAAAGTATTAAAATGAGAAAACCTAAATAGAAGATTTAAATTTTATTTTTATGTGTTTGATTTTCTTACAGTAGCAAAATACTATTAAAAGTTTATCCTTTTAAATAACTAAATCCCTGATTTAACTAGGGTTATTATTGTTTCTTTTTCCAAAACAGCACTTTATTTATTTTTTTGATGTAGGAGAATAAAGTAGCAAAAAAGAAACATATTTTTATGAAATATGCCAATTTTAGTTAATTCAACATAACTGAAGCAGTTATATCTAACCTTTATCTTTATTTATTTTCCATTCTACATTATTTTGGTACTTTATAGTCATGTAAATGCACTATTTTCTGAAATATTCATACAATATATTACATATAATAATGATTACAGTATTACCTCAAAACTTTGAGTTCCTATTTTACATTCAAAAGTGATATTAACCAAGCAAAAAAGTAAAGGAGGAAAAGATGAAGGAAAAAAGGACTTGAAAATGTAGGAAGGTAGGAAGGAAAACAAATGCAAAGAAAGACAAAGGAAGTATAAGTAGAAAAAAGAACAGGAAAAAGAAAAGTGGGACATATGTAAGGAAGGAAGAAAATCCACAAAAAGTAGGAAAAATGTAAAGAAAAGAAAAGGACACAAGGAAGATATGAGTGGAAACCAGAAAATACTCAAATCAAATTCCAGGCTTTTGCAAATTGTGTTAAAACTCAGAATAACAGAAAAACCCAAATATAGGATTTTCAATGAATAAAACAACAATCTGTGCAGGGCTGTAATAACTAACTATCACCACGGGGTGGCAGTATGTGACCACACAGTCAAGGCCAGCCTTCCCAAACAAAACGCTCCTGCCTCAATGAGACTCATGTAGCTCACATCCAACTGCGGCTGTCTTGACCCATCATTTCAACACAGATTAATACCTGATGAATTTGCCTTTTTTATGATAACAGGCGCTCGTCTTGGCCAGGCCTCAAATTTCACTTGACAGGACAGGCAGCACAAAGACAGCCCATCCTCCTCAGTTAGATGAGCCCCATAAATCCAGACAGAGCTCATTAATAGTTCTGTCACACAGGTGGGCTACTAAGCAAACGGTGACACACTTTAGGGCCTGGAACCCATGCGGTGCTTAGGTTTCGCAATAATCCACTTTAAATCACTTTGTTTTGGATTGTCAATCAATTTAAAGATTTATGATGCACAAAATACCCACTTCATAATTAGCTTTGAAACCTGCTTCTTTGTTGCAGCGTAGTAAAAAAGTGTGAACGAGCTACAAGGATTGGCCAAGGTCAGGACTGCTCCTCTAACCAGCTGCTATCTGCATCCGTAAAGCTGCCGCTTGTCCGTTTCCCCTCTGAGACACAACAGCCAACATCTGTGCACTACTCTCCCCGTCTCCCAGCGCTTATTACTAATAAGGACGTCTTTGGTTCCAGCGACTCGACTCTTATCTGAGGCAAGTCTCAGCGAGTCAGCAGACAGTTCAGTGTCTTAATCAAATCTGCAGAGATTATGCAAAATATTCTGGACACTTTTTTTACAAAGAGGTCAGCACAGGTGGAAGTCATTATCCCCCCCTTCTGAGTGATGTCCCTAATTAAATCTGTACAGTCGCAGAGAGGAGGTTGATAAACCACAAGAGGCTGAGTTGAGCGTAATACTTTTAAGCTTCCAGATAAGATTTTAATAGAAATAGGAGGAGGCTGCAAAACTGTATTTAACTAATGAAGTTCTGGTTGGGGCTGCACAGTGGTTCAGTGGGTAGCGCTGTTGCCTTGCAGCAAGAAGGTCCTGGGTTCGATTCCCGGCCCGGGGTCTTTCTGCACGGAGTTTGCATGTTCTCCCTGTGCGTGCGTGGGTTCTCTCCGGGTTCTCCGGCTTCCTCCCACAGTCCAAAAACATGACTGTCAGGTTGATTGGCCTTCCCAAATTCTCCCTAGGTGTGAGTGTGTGTGAGAGTGTGTGTGTGCATGGTTGTTTGTCCTGTTTGTCTCTGTGTGTTGCCCTGCGACAGACTGGCGACCTGTCCAGGGTGACCCCGCCTCTCGCCCGGAACGCAGCTGGAGATAGGCACCAGCAACTCCCGACCCCGTTAGGGAGAAGGGTGACGGAAAATGGATGGATGGATGGATGGAAGTTCTGGTTGTTATTTATCAGGAAATAAGGCAGGAAAATTATCTCCATTACTTACAGCTCGTCTCAGTAGGTCAGATAATCATTCGTAAAGGTTTTCTCTTACCTTTGGGTGACTATAATGCACCAGTACTATTAATTTTTTTGGGATTGTTATGTTGAACCCAGAAGCATGATGTATTTGGTAACACTTGATTTGATGAGTTATGAACAAGACTGTCATGTCATAACATAAACATGACGTAACACCTGTCATTACTCATATTCATATAATTTATGAATATTTAGGATTAAACATCCGGTAAATCATGACACTTTTAATACAAAGTTGGTATTATTCAAAATGTCTTTGTTATGACAACTTGACATTAACCAAGAAATCATGATATGACATAAATTTGTTGTAAAAGTATTACTGATTAAACTTTAGTTTTAATAACATAAAGCTACTTCATTTTTATTTCACTTACACATCACACTCTGCCAAATGAATCCAACCTTTTGAAAAACCTGTTCCCTCCCTGGCCTTTGGTGGCGCTGTACCAAAAACTACTGAAGGAAACAACATGAAGAAATTGTTTATGACAACAAAATGTAATGGGGTCATATTTCAGCGGACGTAGGATTTCTTTTTTCACTTTGGTAAAAAATCACAACCCATTTCGACTGCAAGTGCCACATTCTTGGGTTTGCTTTGCTGCATTTACCCAGAATGCAGTGTGCTATAGTTTGCTTTCTGCATTCAAACTCTACAAGAGTTCACTTTATTTGAATTGACACCAAGGTTTTTTAGGAGCCTTTAGGTTCATATCAGAGTTAGATTCACAGCTAACCAGATGAACTAGAGTTTGCCTAATGCAGGCCAATCATGGCTGGTGTGAATTAAGCTCTACTTTCTGTTGGTCTATAACATGAAATCCCAATAAAATTTTAAATAAATTAAGGTTTTTGGTCGTAACAGAACAAAATGTTGAGAGATTTTGCTGGATTCTGTTCAGAAGTGATACAAACAGTTTTCCTGGTGCAGACAAACTTCAGATATCAAACCTGGTGTGACATATGTGAAAACACTGAAACACCCTTAATCTGGATTTCCTGCAGCAGGAAGTGGATGCCCTAAGTCACCAGTCCTCATCTCTGCAGTGTAATCAGTATGAGGAACTAAGAAAAGGCTGGAAGTCAACAACTGAGAGAGCGAGAGAGCAAAGACATGGAGGGAGAGTCAGTGAAAAGTCAAACAAGGAAATTTGGGAAGTAAACACATGAAGGAGCATGATACTGCTCTGGGCGAGGTTATCGGCCGTTTTTAATTTTATTCTGTTAGCCCTGATTTGATTCTCACTGATTCTTAAGTCATGCTCTTTAAGATAAAGGCGAAGAGTCAGAGGGTCTAGGCTGTGGGCCCTGGCGTCCCCGGGAATGCTCCAGGGGCCCAGTAATTACCCCTGCATGTGTAATCACAAGTCACAAATCATCACTTACGCGCTGTACGCTCCTTGTTTCTAACGCTCGGGTTCCTCCTTCACATCCTGTGCGTCAATGTCTGAATCAAGAGAAAGACACGACGAACCCCCTTCGACTTGTATGAAGTGTTAAAGGGCAGATTTTCCATGTTTCGGGTCCGCTATGAGGCTGCTCATTTAGTCGAGGCTTTGAGTAAAGGTTGCACCACAGAGGTCTTCATCATATCACCTGCCACAAACACGCAACCGACTTACTGAAGTATTATCTCCCAGCATGCCCAAGTGAAAGACACTAATCCAACGTAAAAAAACTCATTACTTCCAACGCTGAGACTCGTAGATAAAGTCCCGGCGAATGCATGACTCTTATGTTAATGTGCTCATTTCAATTACGTTATCCAGTCTTTCCCCAAATTCATGTTCGATATTGCTTTGATTGCATAGAAGTCTGGCTCAATCAGCCAGTGACTCCTTCATCCGGCTGCATCAGTAAGCCCCGGTTGTGAACCTGAACTCTCAACAGCACACCAGCATCTTTGATTATGCAGAGATGAGAATTATACAGCTCTGAGATCCTTCTGCTGCTCAACGCCTCTCCGAGCTCGTCGTCTTCCTCTCCTTTGCTTCTACAGATAGATGTAATATTAATGAACGCTTGCAGGATGCTTGTTAGTCTCAATGTTAATCCTGTTTCAGGTCTTCTACACCACCCAGCTCAGAGTGGGCCCCCACAGGCCTATTTAGCAACTGCTATCAACTAGAAAAATACCTCAGTCGGTTAAAGGAAAGATGAATTTCCCTGGAATCTGAGGTGGCGAGCTGGTCAGCTGGAAGATATTAGGACACGAATGAAAAGTGATGCATCATGAAAGGACCGAGCTGTGAACTTCATACAACCACTTTATCACCCTCACTTGTGCTTCAACAAATTTTTTAATTTCAAAGACAGCCAGAGTAAAAGAAATGCTACCCAAACCAACTTGTTCCTTTTGAGAAAAAGTAATCACTCCTCTTGTTAAATCCTGATGTGACTGAGTTTAATTTCGTGCTTTACTATCAGAGCTGTAAAATCACTTCATTGAATCTTTCCTAAAATATCTCAAAAAGCAACATATCATGTCTGGAGATGAAGAAATTCAGGAACAGATGAGAAAGTCATTGACATGAGGCACTGTCTTAATCAAATCATAACCCCTGCACGTTATTGTTTAAATAAGGACATTTCGTGCACGCGGACGACATTGAAGGGCAAAAAGACTTTACTTTCACATGCCATCAATATCCAAATCCTGCTGTGAGTGAACAACCAGATGGAGATGGTGTCTGTCTGCTTCTAAATAAATTCTGGTTTGAATGCAGACCAGCCTTGATTCAAACCAGCTACAGAAAATATGGATCTTTTTGGACTTCATGAGCCACTGTTACTGGACATTATGGTGAAAATGAGCTCTTCAGTGTTGCTAACATTACTGCTGCACGTATGGATTAATCTCAAATTGTACCTGATTCTGTTTCATTTAGTTTTGCTTGTTGGTCAGGACACAGAGATCTCATCTCTTCTTATTCAGCATGCAGCATTCGTTGCTGATGCCATGCCAAAGTTAAAACATCACAAAAACTTTCCTTGATCGAGCTGCTCTGGACTTTCAGTTATTGTTTTTAAGAACTTTGTTATAGCAACATTTAATTCCCCTTCGGGATCAATAAAGTGTTGTTATTTTGAATTTGAATAAAAGCACAAACGTGCACAACAAAAATTCAGCAAGCAATGGGAGTGATAATCATCAACTGCTTAGCTTTGTTAGCTTTATGTCTTCTTGCAAAAAGGCAAAATGTGAAAGAAACCAAACAAAAAAAGTCTTCTTTTGGTTGAGCAGATTGAAGGCTTTCCAAATGTGAATACACCCTTAATTCTGATAAAACAGATTCATACATAGTTGTTAGTTAAGTTATACTTGAAATATTCTAAGTTTATCTCCCTTACATGTTTTAGTTGAATCTGCACACAGAAAATGCAGCTGATTCAAACTCCAGACCACCAGAGCCTGTAGAGCCCAGAGAGTCGACTCTGATTCACAGCTCAGTGTTTCTCTACTGTTGAAACCTCGGTTTCTAATCAGAGAATTAGCCGCAGTGTCTGATGCCAAAATCCACATGGTAATCCATCTCACTTCCAGTCCACAAAGTGGCTCTGGCCCCAGCTAAGCATTTTGCCAGTATGAAAAAAAAAAAAGAAGACAAAAAAGCATCTTGCAGGCGAGGTAAATAGCAAGCTTGATCGTCGTTGCAGAAAAAAGAAGCTTTGGTTTGGCATGACCATGAGCCTGTGTGCAACTCAATACCTGGTGTTATATCTGGAGGCTTTTGTTAAGGACCGGGTCAGGCTAACTGTGCATTCAACGTCCGGGCTTCTCCTTCAGCGCGTGATTAATGAGGAAGCAGACAGACAACCGGGGTGCATTCTAATCACCCACAAGGACACAGAAAGATAGCAAGAGGGACTAAGAGCGGAAGGAGAAGAAATAGATTACATATTGATATAGCAATTTGTGGGGAATAGTTCTTTTCTTTAATCGAATGAGGCACAAAGCTGAATTCTCGCATGGCTTCCTGCACACATGCTCAGATGCATTAAATATTCCTACAGCCTTGGAGGCAAAGGAAGGGACATGAAAGATACCGAGACTTCCTCGTGGGGTTAGCTTTGGCACGGCTCAGTCCAGCAGATCAGGAGGAATTGGCCCATCTCTCTGCAACGCCCACAGGGACTCTCACTCACGGCTGTTCATGCTTCAAAAAACTGGCACTCAAAGTTAAGTTAGTGAAGTGTGCAGCCATTGTAGACACCCTTTGAATTATCCGCACAAATATCAAAGCGGGGAGCGAGCCTGTGAATGCTGTTGGTGAAAATGGAAAGACTTACAACAGCCAGGTGGAGAAGACGAAGGAGGATTGGGCTGGATCGACATTAAAGAAGAAATCCCCCCGGGCTGTGGCGCTCACGCAATGTTAAGCCTGTGATATTTATTCACTGAGTCACACGAGTTTTATACCGAGGTACTGCATTTTTCTTTGCTGCCTCAACTGCCTAATATTTGTCTAGGTAAGTAGCCGTTTCTTTTAAACTGTCTTTTCATCTTGCAGTCATTTTACAAGTGAATTTGGTGTCATACTGAAGGAGATGGGGCCAAATCAATATCTTTTTCACAAGGCAAATCAGACACATGCAAGCCTGTTGAATGTTAACGGCGGAGTTCAGCACAAAACCAGCTTTGTTCTCAGTCCTATGGCTGAAGGTCTGAAAACAAAGCAACATCCAGGCTGATTTTCACACTGTTGGTTTCACAGAGTATTAAACAAAGACGACAAACTGCATGAAAAACAAAAACTGCATGAAGTCACATGTAGCTGCAATAACTTCTATTATGTGAGTCTCTTGCTATGTTGTGGACCAACTTTTCTTTAAAACTCAATGTCTGCAAGGATGCAAACCCAACTCGACATTTTATTTTATAACTTTTAATGAGGAAAGATACGGCGGTGATGGAAAGTAGCCGTTAATCATAACGACTGGCAGCCCTCGGTGTAACTGTTAACATTTTTTACAAGAAGACTAACATTCATATACTTTTTAAGTAAGTGTGATTAGAAAAATACCAAATATCGCAATATGGAGAAGGTGCGTCTAACCATTGGTAACCATGGAGACGATGCCATGCCAACACGTAGGCCTAGCATGTACGGAAAAAACTGGTTAGCATCTCGTCTTTTGTACGTTTTTAAGGCTGCTTCGGTTTAAGGAGAAACAGTGTTTATGATATAATCATATGAATCAAGTGTTGTGAATTCAGGTAAGGTCGTTAATTTAATCAACACATCAGGAGGAGGTATGGGTCGGTTTCTAAACTAGCTGTTTCCAACTTTTGTAAACACCGCCGTCTCTGAACCAGGTGTGTTACCTTCGCAGACAAATTAGCTCCACTGGAACAAGTAAAAGCCACGAATAAACTGTAGAAAACAACTTCGGAAAACAATTTCAGTTGCTCTGTTCAATACTCCCGTCCCTCACTGCCGACTTCCATCATGGAGCCTCCAATGATTAAGTGATGTAGTTGTAAAGGGGCAATAGAAAGTGTCACCTATTTACACAAAGCTACTTCCTGGAGCTCCCACCGCCCCCACTCAACTCCTCCAGACTAGCAGCAGCAATTACTAAACACCTGAAACTGAGCATTTGCTGAGCTTATCATGCAAACTAATTCTCAGTCCAACTTCTATCATGCACCGATGTGGGAGTATCAGAAAGGGGTTTCTGAGAGAGATGAGGCCAATTTCAAGATATAGCTGTCTTTCTTTTATTTATGCAGCATTTTTATATCAATTGACAGTAACATAACCTGGTTGATTGTGGTATAAAATTAAACTATGTCAATAGAAAATAAATGACAAGCACATTTAAAGAAAATAAAAGTCAAATGATATATTTATATATTTACTTTAGCAGCTTAAAATCAATCCTTTGTGAAAAAACCTTGATCTAATTTTTTACAGCTCTTTTATTTAATACTCAAATTAATTAACAAAGCAAGATTTTTCAAAAAAACTTTGAAAAGTCATTATGTTTGTTATGCTGGGTTTTGTAATTTTTTGTGCAAGGGTTTGCTTTTAAAGCTTGTTCTTGGAAAATAATGAGTTGGTAAGTGTGACTATATACGCCATTCATTTGGATACTCCTTGAATTTTTTGCCACTTCCTCTCTGCTCATTCCTCTGCTGCTTACTCATATAGTTTACTCTCAGAATCCTGCTTGCTATGCATCCTGTTGGCCCAAAATGACGATTGATTGCAGTGCCACTGCGTTTGTAATCCGCTTAGGATGGATTTTGCATCTAAATCACTTTATTATTTATGTGCCCAACTCTTGCCAATGCCATTTGGAGGCAGGATGATTGGTGATCCATCACACATTATCCTTCACTGTGGTCATTAATATTGTAATAGGATGGACCTTCACCATGAAACTTCCAGGTGAAGGGAATGCAGATCTCTTTAGGGAGGGTCAAACTACTCAAAATAAGTCCACATCAGACAGCTTATCATACGCTGCTACTATAAAAGACAGGCTCTCTGGAGATGTTGTTAGAGTCCGAATCTTTCCGGTTTGCACAGTTCCTTTCACCTTTACACAAGGCCTCTCTCAGAAAAAATGTAGGATGCTATTCTTTCATTGTCCTTTTCCATCAGGACTTCAATCACCTCCTGCCAATCACTCATCGGCCGGCTCAGGGCAGATACACAAAAAGCCACAACAAGACACGGCTGAAATAACCACCTTCAGAAATGGGAAAAACAAGACTGAAGCCATAAATACCATAAATAAGACCAGAAGCTCCAGCAATATTTGCTGAGAGCGCATGAAGGGATGTGTCTTAACATCAATTAATGCAGAATAGGTCTAAAAATGTTGAAAAATGATAATTTGACATTGAATAAGGTTTCTATTTTGTTGAGATCAGCAGTTTTTCAAGTAAAATATATTTTGTTGTCACTGAAGCAGCCCAAAAAATCTACTGAATTGCAAAAGCAAACAATAAAAGCCAGAGGGTTTTTATATTGCCATTTTTTCTTGATATTTAGCTATCATTGAGCAAGACATTCTTGTAATGGTAATACTTTCTGGAGGTTGTATTATTTTGGGGGACCTTGGACCTACAGTGCTCTTTTAGGGCTTTCTCCCATTCACTTGGATTTCTCCTGAAGAATTTCTTCTGGGCCAATCAGAGAACAGAAGGAAATGTGAATAATGATGTCAATTTTCAGAATTTTTTTGTAGTTTTACTAAAAGCAGCAGAGGAAGAGAACAAAGACATTCAGTCCATGTTAGTGACGCTTTCAAATATTGAATTAACGTTAACAGCCATCTTGTTCAGATCTCTTCATATTACGAGGCAAATTCTGGTAAACCTCAAAGCACCCAACTAACACATCACATATATCTTTGGACAAAAAGTAGCAAATGGATAAATGTTTAAATCTAAAATTAGTCCATACCTCCACTAAGTAATTGCCTCTAGATGAAGCAAAGAGTAGAATAAAGTGCCATTTTTACCCAGTATATTGCTAATGCAGTCCAAAAGGACTTTATTTTAAATTTAATTGCACATCTTTAGTAGTTTGTAAATGTGTAGGAAGATGAATCTAGTACTATGTGTAAATCTAACAAACTAAATTAAAAACAGACTTAAAAGACTCCAGGTTTCTATCAAAAATACTAAACTATTTTCTTATTACTGAAAAATATGTTTATCTACAACACATAGGCTTTCGTATTTTTTTGACTTTGTCATTTTGTTACATTTAAAGATTTCTTTAACTGTAACAGAAAATGCATTTAAAAATATCTTACATGTTGCCTCATGCAAAGTACTTACAATCTTCACCACTGAGGAGCAAAATGCAATTCAGAACAGCATTACACGTAGCATTATTTAGTAATGAAAGCTGTTTTCTGAATGCAAGCTATGACGTCATTAACTCCTTTTCATATTTGACGGAGTAATGGACCATTAAGTTTTTCATTCAGCGCCAGCGGAAGGCGGCGCTTCCAGCTGTGTTATTGTAGAATTTTTCATCCTGTTCTTCATCCTGATGCAGACAAACACATTCAGTTTCCACGCAGTCTCATTTCCAGTTGTGGGAGCCTGTGATGACGCTACAGTCTTATGTGTCACTGAGAGAGATGGCACTTTTTAGTGGATCCAGGTTTCTGATCTCCTGGAAACAATTTCTGAAGTCAAAACAGTCGCTTCCTTTTCAAAAAAAGTGCTTTTTTCACCTTTTCCTAACTTCAGTGTCACTGAACTCAGTAAACATGCTCAATAATGTCTTGAAATCGAAAAATATGAGCGCTGTCCCTTCAGAAACAACAATATACGCGCTTACCTTTGAAACCGGCATGCAATCAACTTGCAAGTAATAACACTTTAATGAAATGTTTTTGTGCTGGAAGCCGCATCCTTTGCAGAGGTCGTTCCTCGACCCAAATCATTATATAGCCGATTCATTTCTCCACTGTGTTATTATTAGAAGGATCAGCTTGAGAGGATGAGGCCGAGTGTGGCTTTAATTGTCAATTAAGGATGTATCTCCCATCCCTGCCCTCGCCACCTAACTTGCAGATTGACTAATACGGCGAGGGCGCAATACCCTGGTTGGTGTGAACCAAACTCACTGGGGATAAAAGTTCTTTCAATTCTATTTGCTCTCTCAAATAATAAATAATAATAAAAAAGCAGATAATAATGCACAAGGAATGCAGAATGACTTTTGCAAAGAAATCAGAAGCTTTCCTGCTGCATGTATTTTCTGTCTTTTTATTGGAAAATATAACTTTTTTACCAGCTGGTTGAGTTCTGGAGTCATTTCTAACATCAGCAAGTGAAAGGGATAGTTTTGTTTTTTTAAGTGAGTTTCTTGTAAAAGATTATGACCATGAACATTATCACAGCCGCCCATGAATAATGTAATATAATGTAAGATACCACCTGAACAGACAAAACGTCTTCAAAATATAAACAGGAGCAACAGCTCTTTAAAAGCTACAGTATGTAACTTTTACAAAATATGTATTTCTACATATTTGTTAAACTATTACCATGTTCTAATGAGATATAATATGAGACAGATTATCTGTGAAAAGATCAAACTCTTCTGTGAGCTTCCAGAAATACACTGCTCCGGGTCAGAAACAGCCAATCAGAGCCAAGAGGCGGGTCTTAGCGCTGCTAGTCAAGTTCAGTACACGCTGCTAACTGTGATAGTGGCGGAGAAACAATGCAATGTTGCAGGAAACTGTTTATCTGCTGTCATTGTGGCCATCCTAACTAGTCCTGCATGGAAGAAGCTGTACACTCAGGAAGAAGCTGTATCGTACAAGAGGATGATTGATAGCGCTAAGACCCTCCTTCTGGCTCTGATTGGTTGTTTATAGTTGCTACTGGGGAAGGCAGAGGAGCTTGATTTTTTTTACATTTTATTTGTCTCATAAAATTACTCCAGCTTTAATTTTGGAGAGGGAAATCTGAACAACCAGGATGTTTTAATGCTTTCCACATTTTTCTAATTTCTTTGGATGTGATAAAAGAGAGGATAAATTACAGCCTCAAAATCCTCTGAAACAATCCACTGCAAAGTCTGTGTGCAGCAAAAAAGGAAACTCAAACACCACACTGCGCCGATATCCCAGGCCACTTAACATATCATGTTCTGCTCTAAATTGTTTGGTACGAGAGCTTTGACGTGCGTTGCTGTTTGGTAAATGGTAAAATCAAGTCCCCCAAGTGAGTGATTTACACTTTCAGAGGGGATTTTCTCCAAAACAGATTGACAACAAACAGACAGTTCAGTGGGTTCAGTACTTCAGAGACAATAGAGGTTCTGAACTGAAAGTCTGAGGAAAGCCTGAGGCATTCGGTGTTCCCAGGGGAGGCAGTCCTGTTCCCGGCTTGGCTGAAATGTTTTCTGTTTCAAGGGGAAAGTGCAGCAATGGCTGTAGTTTTCCACTCGCTCATTAGTTTAGAATGAAAACTGAAATGCAAGAAACGACTCACCTAGAGGCTGTCCAGCAATGATCCGGGCGTTTTCTCCTGCCACGGCGGCTCGGGCGTTCCTTTCGTTTATGTACTGTACAAACGCGTAACCTTTATGCACAGAGCAACCCACTATCTTGCCGTACTTGGCGAAGATGACCTCTATGTCGGTCTTCTTAACGATGGCTGTGTTGAGGTTCCCGATGAAGACTCTGGAGTTGAGGGAACGAGGATCATTCTTATTGGTCACGTTGCTGGTCTGGGTTTTACCAGTCATTCTCCTCCAGTTGCCCTCCTGGGACACAGAGGAAGGAAGGAACGGAAGGGAAGAACTTTAGTGGCTGGACAGGCCAGCTCCAGCTTATTCTGCACCTGAGAAAAATACACCAAACATATTTGATATTGAACAGCACAATCTTAAAATAAAATGTAAAATGGACCAAATGCTTTTGGTGTCTAGATTTGTTTTCTTAGGGGGATCTGAAAGGGGCACAAACTGTAGTACTAAATTAGTAATTTCATCAACATGCACTGATGTTTAGATTACATTGAATAGTGGGTTAAAAGCTGAATAACACAACTATTTATGTACCCAAACAAAATTAAATTAAAAATACAATTTTCACGCATTTCTATTTCTGAAAATGATTTTCTGAAAGCCATTTTCTTGGGTTTCTTGTAGTTTTATGCTATAAACACACACCGACCACTGAAGTGGACACTAGTGCATCATGCAATACACTATCAACTACTGGCCATCCACTTAACATGCAAGAAAATTGGTTATTGGTTAAATCCAATATGGCGGACAGACGAAAACCCAACTCAGAAGTATCCAGTCCGGGTAGAAAAACAATATATATTGTTATTCTTAAGTAACTCTTACAGAGTAATACTACTGATGTAACTTATTTTTTGCAGTTGTCATTTTCTCTTTTGAAGAGTTAACTGTGCAGTAATCTGAAGCTGCTTTTTCTTTTTCTTAATAAACATAATACAACCTCCAATGGAAATCAGCCATTTGGCCACAATCTCAATTTATTTTGTTAGTTGGATCTTGAATCAGGTGGGATTTTGTGCTAAAAATGGCTTCCACAGGCTCCAGATCCACTTTGCACTGGTAGTTTGTACTTCTGATGGTTTATATCTCATTAAGTAAGTCGAACACATTGTACAAATCTGGTAATGAGCAGGATCTTAGTGAGAAATCCACCAATATCTCCTTCAGAAAAATTAAATGAAAATGAGATTAACAGAGGAAAAAAGTAGCATGAAAATATAAACTTTCTGCAATATACTATTTTTTTATTTTTTTTTAAATCCATTTCCATCCAAACTTGGTAAAAAAAAACTTTAAATTTCATTCAAACTTCTCCAGACTCTGCTAAAGAAGAGTAGCATCATTTATTTCCAATCTCTTGTACACATCTGTGAATTGATGAGCTAAAATATACTGTAGCACTGTCTCCAAACTAACGCTACTCTAGCAATTACATATTTCATTTTTATCTGTGTAATATGGAAAAGCCTAAGACTTCATGACACATGCTGAGTGTTTTGCCGGAAACAAAATGAAGTTAGACGCACTCTTGCTGAAAGAGGGTCTTGTTAAAGATCCACTTTAGTTTCTGTAAATAATGTAAAGTGACACACAAGGTCATTGGCGAGTCAACTGTTTAACCATGCCGCAGTGTTTTTTGCATGGCTGAAATGTTATTACTGGGTGACTGAGGGCAACACAAGAAGGAGCAACAATATGTGAATGTCATGGTTTTTATCTCTGCTTTGTGAGAAGACAAACATAGAGGCTGCCAGTTTGAAAGATTTCCTGTTTCAATGCGCATATTGTGTTTTTTATCGAGTGCAAAGTGAGGAGGCTGTAATTTGTGGTGCTGTTTTATTCAGACTTTCTGTTTGTGTCAACTCTGCAGCAAACACCATCCTCTGCTTTTGTTATAGCCCTCTGCGATTATTTTTACTTCACTTGCTGTTTTTTTTATTCCTTTTTAACGGCCCGAATGTTGTGTTTTTATGATAGACGAGGAGCTGCAGGATCAGAAAAACTATTCCAGTCCGTGGAAAGGATGCAACTTTACAGCTGTATCAGTCTTAGCTATCATTAAACCGATAGGTGAATGGATACAAGACACTCTTCAGTGCTTGTTTCACTTTAGCTGTAAAAATCTAGGTGTTTATGACAGCTTATGCTCCACGAATTGTTTCCCTTTAGTGAATTAATCACTCAGAAGTGGTGTGGAGAAAACACTAAATATTCAATATTTACCTGCTCTGAGTCTCTGTCCCTGACACAGGGACAGAGACTCAGAATTGCTCTGAGTCTCTGTCCCTGACACAGGGACAGAGACTCATTATTTAGGTTATTTAGGTTCTCAGCTTTGAGACTGAGAACCTAAATAATGGATCCAATCCTCAGTAAATAGGATTAGTAACCAAGGAAACACTGATGTTGGAATATCATGCTCAGACACAGACACACATTTCTCATACTTGTGTCTTTCTTCCTTTATTGCACACACTCTTTATGGTAAAACGACGCTTAGTTTATACAACTCAAAAAGCCTAGCTAAACAGTCTTCTCCTATCAGGCGCATAAATTTTATTTTGATTAGCATTTTTTCCAACAAATTATTAGTTTCCTTTAACCCAGCATGGAGAAATGTGGATTTTAAGTGTATTTTGGAGCAGGAGAGGATATAAAAGACATAATCCACACCTTTCATTCTATCAATGTTAACTAATTTCAACAAAAATGAACAGTTGTGATTATTTGATTAGTTTCTTTGTTTCAACACTGCTTTTTGGTCATAAATCTTACACCATTGGAAACCCACTTATTCCTAATTGGTGCCACATTTGTAGAAAAAAAGGACTTCCTCGGTTGCGCCCATGAAAACCTTGATAAATCCTCACTGCCAATTGATTTAATTTAATAAAGCGGAAATTATATATAAATGTGAGAAATTAATTGCCTCCTTTGTTAAAGCATGAAATATCTGATTAACCATGTTTCTTTTAGTGAGCTGAGTTTGATTTTTGCAGGCGGTGTGGTTCTGTGATGGACAGATTTCAGAGAGTAAAGTGTCCGTTCTGGGTTGGAGATGATGTGCAGAAATTCCCAGATTAAGTGGAAGATAATGGAGGGATGGAGTTAAAAATTTTTTCACCCCTGCAAAATCATAAATTTATTTTATGAACTTCTCTGTTAACACAAAGTTAACTAAATGATAAATATAAATGATAAATAAAGCCAATGACATTCATCAGTCTGGAGAAGATAAATACTGTAAATACTGTAGTTATTAAGCAAAAAAGAAGTTAAACAACCTGGTATTATGCTGTTGAGTGGATGTTTTGATTTGTCATGATTAATGTCCACTGATCACATTGGGATCGAAGGATGTTTTCACCCCTGATGGTCCAGTAGATTCAGTTCGCTTTGGGTCTAAAATTGCAACATTTGTTACATTTTCAGATGCTGTGGTTTGCTTTCACACCACACTGTCAAACAATCCAAATCTTTTGAATAAAATATGTTCCCCTCCTCGCCTGTGGTGGCACTGCAGCAAAAACAATCCATCCATCCGGGCAATTATCAGAGTTCGGTAGTAACTAGTTTCATTTACTCAATAACAAACTTAAAAAAAGAGAGTATTTTTAGCTCTCTGTTTTACTTTTACTATCAAGTTTTGCTACTCTTACTTGAGTTAAATTTCTGGATTTTCTTCCCACTGAATGAAAAACACAAATATTTTTTTTTCCAAATTTTCACCAGACACAGACCTGCAGTTTCTTTCAAGTTTCATAAGTTTTTTTTATTGAAAGAAACTAACTGGAAAACAATTATTTTGTCATTTTTTTTCGTATATCAATTATTGTCATTTTGGTCTTTAAAACAACCACATTTTCACCTAACTTTATATTTTGGTCCGTCTTATTCTGTAATTTTAAAATATTAGGTGATTGAGAATTTTATTAGTCACTTACTGCTTGAGAAGGCTTTTCACCTAATATTTAATTTACTCTTACTTGAGTAATTTCTTGGCTACTTTTTACTTTTACTTGAGTCCTAAATGCTGAACTAGTTCTACTTCTACTTGAGTACAATATCTGGGTACTCTACCCTCTTCTGGAAAGGTATAGAATCATAAACCATTGTTTAGATTAAATCAAAATATCAGTTGAACTTTGCATTTATTCATGATCCAATACATAAATCTGTTTGTTCTGAAATAGTGAAGAAGACACTTTTTCACAGCAATGTGACTAAAACCAAAAAAAAAAGATAACAAATATAAAGCTCTAAGTCAAACACACGGTGACATTGATCTGCGGTTTTATGATCATGTGTGAAGGTTCAACACCTGACCCCTCTGACCTCTGAATGCTGCGTTTGCTGACTCATAAATCCAACGATCGCCTTCCTCTGTGAGAGCCCAGCAAATGCCTTCAGACTAAATCCCTTTTAATGAATTTTTTTCCCATTCTTATATATGAAAACAGAAGCGACTCATCAGCAGATAAGAGGTTGTGACGGTTGTTTTTCTGTACAACAATATGCCTGAGTGATGATTCATGTCTATAATGTTGCTCCAGTTTGTCGTTCCTCTGTGTGGGTTGGTGTATGTGGGGGGAACCAGAGCTGCTCGCAGTCTGTCAAGTGGCCTTGATGTTTATCTGCAGCCGACGTCGAAAATTAATGTGCTTGCAGGTACACAGACGTACATGCTCCCCCTCCATCCTATGGCGGTTGCAACCAGCAGTCTGACACCAACTTCAAATTGATGTTTGCAGACAGGTCACAGCGAACATGACAAATCAGAGCAGAAGCGTTAGATTGCTTCTGTTGTCAGATAAATCAGGGGGGGCTGGCTGGTCATGGGGCTATTTTACAGCTCCGTACTGGTGTACTTTATGTCTGGCTCTCTGTTGTTTTCTTAGGGGAAGGACGCACATTTATTTCATCAGCAGTTCTCCATCTGACCTTGCTTTTTTTTTTTTTTTACTAAAATTATAACCTCCATCAAGCGTCTCATTTTCTGACGTGATCACATCATGATGAGAGTTGCAGGTGCATCCAAGAACCGTCTCAGAAAACTTAACATTTAAATTAAGTTTCTACTGCCCCTTTATTACTTCAAGGGGCAGTAGCATGTTTTCTAAGCACATGGGGCTGTTTTATAGCACAGTCAAGTAAGTGTGTTTCTTTCAGTTGTTATAAAATTGCTATATATATTAAATAGAACTTTAAAGTAAATTAACACCTTGAAATTGGGCCTCTGTCTCTAAAAGCTCCTGCTCTTTCTGAAACTCCACTTGCAGGAAGTTACCACAACAGCGCTCGTCTTTTACCCTTTCAGCAACGTTTTTGCCAGTGTTGCACTGAGAAGAAGCTCGTATGACGAGCTCAGCAGGTGCGCAAGTTCCACCAGGTGTTTGCTAATTGCCGCTGCCTAGTTTGAAGGAGCATAGTGGTTTAAAGAAGGGATAGGGCTGCTCTGTGCAGCAGCTTCAAGGAAGAGATGCATCATACAAATGGTGAATGGTTGTTATGAAGATTATAGGATTTCTCAGACATGCATGAAAGGCTACATAATTTAAAGCTAAAAAACTGAACTTTACATAATACTGCCCCTTTAAAGAGCAGAATAAAACAACAGCATCCCAGAAATCTTGATCTTCATTGATTTCTTTTGAAGCGACTCTCATCTTTGAAATCGGCTGCAGCTTTTGCAGCATCACAACTTGTCGATGAAGAGCACAAAACAGGCAGGTCTTTAGTTTTCCTTTCATGCCAGGATGTTCATGTACGCAAGGTTGTTTCAGTTTTTCAAAATGACAAACACAAACGTCTGACACACGTCGACTTTTAGGTAATAAGCAGTTAAAATCAAACTTTTATACATGCTGCACAAAAAGACAAAAAGCCTTTTATTCCGTCTGACATTACATTGGAACAAATGTTTCATGTTGTCAGCTAGGATCACCAAAATTATTTCTAGAGACATGATAAACACTGATTTTTTTTATTTCCTCAAATTTAGAAGTGTACTCACATTTCCTGAATATTTTTATATTGTATGACTTGGACCAAATGTTTTGTAGAAAAGCTTCTTTTCTGGAATGGAGCTCAATCTTTTCACACATCATTTGTCACGACATGGTGACAGTTTTAGCAAATATGTTCAAAAAAAGTCACATATTTCAGCCTTAATTGACCTGGCCAAAAATACCTGAGAACTGAGGCGAAAGCTTCGAGGAAAGAGAGAAAATTCCTTCACAACAACTTAAAAACTGATATGATCAGGCAGAAAACGACGACTAAAGTTGAATCATGGGTAGGACTCACTTTTTCTTTTATTATGGCTTGAGCTTGTTAAATCATTTTTATAATTTCCTCTAGCTGCACACATAAGTGCATGTCACCGTTCTTTATTTATTCAGCATGGAGGGAGCTGACTGAATTGATTCCTGTTGCAATCTCCACCACTGTACATTTCTCCTCAGCCATTCTGCTCTGATTGTTGCCAAGGCAGCTTGACTGGCAAGAGGAAGCTGGAGATGCTGCTTACTGACTCAGAACACTGAAAGGTAACCTGATACACCTTTCCCTTTGGTTTCGCTGCCATGTACTGCAGAGCTGAAATAATTGCCTTGTGGGTTCTGTCCATTAATATCTTGTCTGTGTGCATGTCTCTGCAGCAAAAGCAATGCGAACAGCTGTTAAAATGCTTCCCATCTATTTGTAAATCAATGTCTCTATTTGTATGATGGCCTCCAAAGCATCTCAGCTGCACAGCACGTCGTTCATTTGTGCACGTCTGTGGACCTTGACTGAAAATGACTCGTCTCTACGAAGATAACCTGCAGTCGGCACATTCTGCCTTATTTGGAGTTAGAAATTAAATCCACAATGAGAAAAAAGGAGGTACTAAATGAATTTAATGTCAAATTAGACATTTCACATATCAACCCCTATCCTGAAAAATGGCTCCCATCCGCAAGACGGAGAGACATAAAACTAATTTTCTCCACATTTTCAATCACCCACTGCCTTTGGCTTTATGAGTAGAGGTGCACACTGCTGGGCTGGAATTCAATTCAAAATTTTAAAATGGCTAAGCAACATGGGTCTATAAAAAGAAGAAGGAATGCCTTGAATTTTCTCTTTAAAAGCTGTTTGAAGTTTAGTAAATGTGAGATAAATTACCCTCGATGGGACTATAATCCTACCTCAGAAATTTTGGTTATCATAAATCATCACTGAGGTTTCAGTTATGTGTTTGATAGAGAAAAGGTAAAATGTACTTCCCCTGAAACTGAACATAACATTATTTTTCCTCTTTGACTCTTGAGCTGATATCAAAATCAGATTTATTTGATTTATTTATCTAAATATTTTACATCAAATAATCTAACTACAGAATTTAGTCTTTTATATACAGAGCCCTCCAGGGGATGTGGGGGATTTTTTTTATCTTTTGCGTTCCCTCGCAATACTGGACTAATCAGTGAACGCAAAAGAAAAAAAAAACATTCCCATGTCCCTTGGAGAACTCTGTAATGTTTTTTTATCAACGAAGAAAACCTGAGTCACATGGAAAGTGGTGAACCTTCCTAAAAGTTATCAGACAAACAAGATTAAAATATATTTTATAAACAAAACATTTAAATGGATGGTACTGTATTTTGTTATAGCACAGTCAAGTAACTATGTTACCTTCAGTCTTTATGAAAATGCTCTGCTTATCAAATTTAACTTAAAAGAAATTTGACTTTGCCGTTTGACGCTTTCACATTGGACTCTGTCTCTTTAAGAAGCTTCTACTCCTTCCAACACTCTGCCTTCATAATACACTGACCTAAACAAACAATGCTTCCCATGCTGTCTATTAATTTCTGCAGATGTGTTTTTCCAACAGGCTTTTGTGTTGCAAAATCTTTTATATCCATGCACTTCTACTGCGTGTTTATTTTTTGCGTAAATATTTTCACTGACAATTGCTAGAAATGATAGCATGTATATGTAAAACTGTTATATAGAACAATTTCTTCTCTGCTGCAGTCAGACTGCTGTACTCCAGCTACTTCTTCCTTTTTTAAAATTAATTAATTTATTTACACACATATATAGTATATAGTACGCCATTATTTATTTATTAGACTTCTTGATCTGGGACCTGAGTTCAAATTTGGTACCACAAGCAAGCAATTTCGAAATGCCATGACAATAAAATCACTGAATCCTTAAAAAATTCATAAAAATGCCAACAACAAACTTATAGTCACACAGTTGTACATCATATTGTGAGGATTTTATTACAACTTATTTCCACTGATGTGGTTCTGATCCCTCTGTGAAATGAGGGAGATTATGACTCAGTCAATCCAGATTAACTTTAAGTAACTTTTTCCTGTCAGATATCAATTGAAACTGAATTTTACTTAAAAGGAAAATGAATTGCACTCTTGCATTGGCTCCAATACCAATGCAAGGCTTTAAATACCATTTAACCAACATGTTTCAGCTTCCTAATCTGCATTTTGTTCCCCTAATATTTTAGATATAGTACAAAAAAAAAATACATGAATAGAGATATTTTTGGTTATAATTGGGAGAAAATGAAAAATGAACAAGATCTGAATCACAAATCTGAATCAAAGATAGACCAAACCATGAAACTATTTTCTGTAAAACATGAACAGAAAATAGAATATTTTCAGTGGAGCTGGCAGTCTAAATGAAAAGTAATCAAGTGTAAAAATCATAACAGTATTTTAGTTCCCGTATTACCTTTTCTCCTTTTTCTTTTATGATTAGAACAAATGCTAGTCAAACCTATTTCCGTATAAAAAGTATAGGTATATTTAGATTTATTCCCTCCAAGTGCCTTTGGATAAACATGTACAAGCAGCGCAATCAAATAAACAGAGAAACAGGAAACTTGTTTGTCTTGTGTCATGGCAGCTTTCCACCAGCTGTGAGGATAAACAGCTTTCCCCCTTTCATGTGGAGCAGGTTTTGTTGGCAATGTTGGAATTAGGTGCTATATAAATGGCAATGCAGAGTCCCACAGGTTAAAAACACCACAGGAAAGACTTTATCCATCTTTCATGTCCAAAGGGAAAAAATGTGGATCAAAGGTCTTAGAATATAAAATGATAAAACATAAATAAATCATTATGAAATTATGGCAGGGTGAAGGATCTTACCAAGTACTTTTGGTCTAATGTCCAGTGTAAATGTCTTAGTACTCTTGAAATAAGAAAAAAAAAAAAGACAAGTAATTTTTTTTTTTTACTTGTTTTAAGTAAATAATTCCTTAATATTGATAAATAAAGTTCTACTTTCAATGGCAGAATATTTCACTTGTAACAAGACATTTTCCCCACGTTATAAGTTAATTTTTATCAATACTAAGGAGTTATATATTTAAAATAAATCTCCATTTCTTGCAAAACATATTGTAAGTTAGTTGTGTCTTATTTTGTGTATTTTGTGGTTTTTCGGTGAAAGAAACGAGTAAAGAGTGAAGAACAAAACTGGAAGAACGAACCTGAGGAAAGAAGAAAGAAAAGGGTAAGAAAAGAAGAGAGATGGAAAATAAGAAAGGGAGGAAACAAGGGAAAAAGAGAGAATATAGGGAGGGAAGGAAGAAAGGGTGGTAGGACAGACAAATGCAAACAAGGACATAAATTATAGAAGATACAAGTGAGGAAAGAAAGGAGGAAATGACCAGAAAGAAAGTTGAACAAAAGAAAATTAAAAGAAAGAAAAGAAGGAAATAGGAGCATCAGGAAGGAAGGAAGATATAAGGAAGAAAAGAAGGAACAATGCAAAAAGTTAATGAGGGATGAAAGACAAAGAGAAGAAGGACAAATGTTAGGAAATGAGTGAAAAGGGGACACAAAAAGTGACAAAAAAGAAAAGGTAAACAAGGACCAAATGAAGGAAGGAGAAAAGGTCATGAGAAGTAACGGTCGAGGTGATGAGGGAGGAGGGAAAGAAAAACAGACAGAAGGATGGACGGATATGAAGGTATAAGTGGAACAGGAAGGCAGGAAAGGTGAAGGATGAAGCAATAAAACAAAAGAAGAGACAGGACATGAAGAAGGACAGAGAGAAAAAGAAGAAATGAAACCAGAGAGAGAAACAGTGAGGAAAAATGCCAGGAAGGAAAGACATAACGAAACTCAGATTTAGACAACACCATAAAGTGTGAAAATATTTTCCAATAGTCATATTTTATTTTCTATACTTTCCCAGAGTAAATAGTAACTATAAAATACTCAAACTGTTTCCATTCTGTTTCCATACACTCTTCATAATGATAACTGAGTGATGTACTGTATGCTGCATCGACTGCGACATGGTAAAAGTAGAAAAACATTCGTCTTGTTTTCTCTAGAAGACCTTCGGTGTTAATTCACTTAGGTTCATATTTTTAGCTACATTTATTTTGACGTGAAATGAAACCGTAACAATGCAGCTTGAAGACAACGTTAAATGCAAAAGTTTGACCACATAAATGCTCAGTGTTTTATATGGGCTTAATAATTCGTTTTTTCTTCTTCTTCACTTGGGTGGTTATGGACTTGGGAGAAAGATTATACCATGTTTGCCTCATATATCTTTCCCAACTTCAATACCACAGCCCTTCACAGCAGGACCTCTTTTTCCTTTCACCTGCGGCAAATCCCATTTCACAACAAATAGTCGCTACATGCTTTGAAGCTCCAGCCATTTTTATTCCCTCTGAACTCTGTTCCTCAGAAAATGCATTGACTATTAGGAAGCCTAGAGCAATGACACAATTAGCTAACATGCAAATGGAGTAATTTCTCTGCTGGCTCTCATTTACCTGCACCTGGGAGTTGGGAGAAACTCATTTATGCTGCAGAGTATTAGACGTCAGGTGATAAGTGTGATTTTGATATTTTTTTTGGTTCAAAGACAGTTTGGTGCTTGTTGGAGACGAGGAGCATTTCAAAATTAATGACCAGATGGAAGTATGAAAATAATCTGGTCAATTTTGAATAAGAATAAATAATTTGTTTTTAATTCAATCTGATTAACCAGAAAAATGTAAAAAGATGTCTATTTTCTCCCTGGAATTTAATAAATGTGTTTTAGTACATTGTGTAAAAAGACATGAATCGTTTTAGAATAGAAAAGTTCAAAAATCTGTTTTCTATCTGGTATCTCTACTTTATTTTTGATTGTTTTGTTTCCGCCTGAATCCTTTTAGTTTGTCATTTTCATATGGAGACAAATGGTCTCTTTCAAAGAAAATACAAGAACACAAAAAACATGTGGAAGCATCAACTTCTGCATATTAAATGTAACAATAATAACATTAACATCAGTAAAATATGCATAAACTATTTAGAAGTTGACATGTCCAAAGAAGCACAATTAGTCTAAAGGAAGAAAGCATTTTGAAATTTAGCTAACGGCTAACCACTTACTGAAAATAATACTTAAAAAATAAAGCACACAACATCCCAAAACAAACAATTTCACTGCAGCTGTTGTGATTCTATGGGAGATTAATAACATGATTGATTATTCAGCAACATTACCAAGAATAAAGTGGATAGAGTGAGAGGTAGAGCGGCCATAAAACGAGGTGCTATAGGTGAACGTAACGTTTAACACTTTGTGATAATAAAAAAGCATTTACAACTTTTTTTCTGTCTTTTTAGGCAGCTGTATTGCTTTGACTGCATCTAACCCGTACCACTAATCATATTTTAGAACTTAATATTTATGGATGCCCTAGTGGCATAAGCTTAGCTTTACAATCTTCATTTAAAGTGAGCAAAACGACTGAGACAAATAAACCACAGAAGCATCTGGATCCACTTTTCTGATTAAATGAACAGCAACATTTTTCTCAGAAAATATCTCAGATTTGTAAAAGACGTTAACAAGAAGCTGCATAAGTCTAGCGATGAGATTTAACTGGTTGCTGCTAGCCGGTTATCTCAGCTAACAGCGCTTTGTTATTTTACAGTGAAAAGAAAGAAAAACAAAAATTATTACGATTAGGAAGTTTGCTTTAGAGCTATAAGTAAAGCTGAGTTTTACCCTGGATTTTTATTACGGCGTTCCACCTCTACCTCCACTTATTAATAAAAAGTACAAATTATTATAATCAACAAGTTTTTGGCTGAAAGTGGCATTTACTTCCACTTTCAATTTAGTGCTTGAGATGGAATAAAGCTTTAAGCCGTGGTCTTTGGACACCAATTTAAAATCGGTTTCATGGTACATGAAATAATTCGCGTTTATACTTTTAGTCCAACCTAAAATGTAAAAAATAAAAGCCCTCATGGTAGATATGTCTAGAGCTATCAAGCTTTATGCAGTTTGCATGCTTGCACACTTTTTAATTTCAATTAAATCAAAATGTACTTTTTGTTATTTTGTTTTATTATTATTTATTAAAGAAAAGTCAAACCAGTAACACCAACTAAAATATTAAAATATTCTCGTAAGAATATAGCTGTTGCAACGATTAAGCCTGGCAAACATATCATCATTTTTATTCTAGATTACAGCTTCTGAGACAGCATTCTGATAAATGAAGTTAAAAAACCATTTGTCATCTTCAGGAAAGATAAAAATGCTCAATTGTTTCACTAAAAGCATCCATCTGAAATATACCGCATTAAATGAACAAGCTGCAGCCATGGCTTCATCATCTCAGTCAGTCAGTGAATGTCGCCACTGAACGGGGCATTTCATTTAATTTTGTTGTCAGCTCACGACAATTAACAGTTTGCAGAACAATTTATTGCTGCCTCTGAGAGCCGTGCACTCAGGAGCCTGTATTGTAAGACGATGACAGACATATTCTGGCTTCAAACGCTTGGCAACAGCTAAAAGGATTTTAAATAACCTTAAAATTAGTTTGTTTGCAGAATCACGATGAAGAAACCTAAAATATTATTAGCAGAAGCGAAAAAACAAACAAAATCCCTTTTTTTAATGCAGCTAGTCTTTTATTTGCAGTCAGCAGATTCTTCTGCTTATGAGTCAAATTTCAATAGGATACAAAGAAGATAAATTTGGCATGGTTTCTCCTCTGGTGGTGCAGCGCAGCGCTGCTGGTCGGCCATCTGCACTGCTGCTGTGACCCAAAGGGTCAGCAGAGGCCGTGTCCAGCAGCTGTTAGCCTTGCCTGCAGCACAGCTGGGTGCTGAAGCCATTTGATCGGTTCACCGAGAGGCGAGGTTCTGCTGTGACATGCAGCCGGTCCAGACATACGTTTGCACCTCAAGCGGCACGATTTATCAAGTCGCCGGGATTTCATCAGTTTCATTTTGGAAGTCCAAGGCCGGGGAAGCGTAGCGTAGCTGTGGACTTTTGGCCGGGAACGTTGGCGCCGGCTTTCCTTTTTCGTGGCCGTTACTTTTGATTTTTCTCATTTTGCTGTTTCCAATGTCAATTTTGTTTTTAGTCATAATCATTTAGCCAACTGCACAATATATGCAAAGTTTATGCCAGTTTCAAGGGAAGAATAAATATGAAGAAGGTATTAGCATTTATATGGTGGCCCTGAGGTGAAAAACACACCAGTGGACAAATAACAGCGTCTTAGAAAACACTATTGTGTTTATGGTGAGTTTCTGTTTTCTAAGAGGAGAAAACAGAAGAATGAAATCTTGAGATGTGGTTTTAATTATGATTTCTGTCACATTTACTTTTTCACTGACTTTTTTCACAAATAAGTTAAAATCCTGCAACGCTGATTGAATTAACACTTAGACTGATCACTGAATGAGGGACTACTTATTAGTCAATTACTTATATCTTATGTACAGTATCTCCTTATGATTCATGAAATAAAGTAATTTTTCCATATTTAAAAAGGCATTTAGCACTTTTACCCATTACATTATTATGCAGAAATGATCAAACTGTCATTTTGATGAGATATTAAACAATATTCTTTGATCCATGAATAATGCGTTGTTTGTTGAGGGTCTATCTGAAAACATATATGAGTTCATTGGATGGCTTATAAGTTTTTTTTTAACTCCTTTTCAAACATGTTATAATTTCTGCGGCTATGAAAAAGCATCTGTCTCTTGCCTTCCTTGTTTATATTTGTTATTTTATACTGTTATGGTGCTAGAAGTAAAGAGTTTCAATTTTTCCATCTTTTAATTAACCTGGCTAAATGTCACACACTCTTGGGAAAACCAGCACAGGCCTGAGTGAAAGGACTGGAGACAACGAGCATATTTCCCTCAAGTCCAATTCATTACTCGTGTCTGGGAAGCATACATAACATTTAAATCTGAACATGAGTAAATACAAGGTTGTCATGTACCTGTGGATCTCATAGCCAAGCAAAGTTTTGCTATTAAAAAATGACACTGACAGGTCAGTGTGAAGGGACCAGCAGCATCTGTACTCTGGTGTCTGAAACAGCTCTAAGATGGACTTTGATGATCCAAATCTTTATCATGTCATGTTCATGCCTCTGACTGCTCCTTCCACTTATTCCTTAAATGTTGAAAGCTTGCAGAAACCTTGTGTAACACTTTGACAAGGTGGAAAGAAAAAAATAAAATAAAACCCCCGACCAACCTTGCATCACAAACTTCAAAGATTCGGCAACACTTCAAAAGCTCCTTCACGCGTCAGTGACTAATCTTCAAAGTCACGCCAAGGATGGAACTGATAGCGTGCGTGGTGTCAGGCAGCAGGTACAAACATGCTCGTCGTTGCCACTGAGGTGTGAGGCGTTGGGAGAGGAGATAAAAACGAGAGCTAATTGAGACAAAGTCGGTCCCTGGCTGGAGAGAAAACACAAAGCCTCGCTGAAGACGTTCGGTAATTACAGCCAGCCGAGAACCAATAAGTCAAATGAAATTCCCATTAGAGCTTGAAGTTAAACATTGAGGTGAACAGGGCTATTACTGGTGATCTGGGGGTTCATCTTGCTCACTCAAGAGCTTTCTGTATAAACTCTTCACTGCCTTGTGTGTGAAACTCTAAAGTCCTGGTGTTACTATTCAGGCTCACATTAGTCGTTGTTTTGTGTTTTCTATACTGATTGAGTTAAAATGCATCTTTCAACTCGCCTCATTATTTGAGTTGGGTGTGTTGACATTTTTTTTTTTCTGACATTCAAGGTTTTTAAAGAGAAATTAGTATCAGCTGGTCAGAGATTTGGTGCAAAGTCGACTGTACCGTCTCTCATCTGTGAATCAAACATTGTAATTTTTTGCAGAGAATGACAACGTCCTTCAGTGAAACGTGTAATCGTCTTTGAATGAATGTTTGGCATAAATAAATGTATTTAGTTTAGTTGTATTCCTTTTCCAACTAAACTTCTCAATTATTGCTGATCCAACGTTGCCAACATACTTCTTTAGATGAAATGTTGCTCCATCTGAGGTTTATTTATGTTATTGCAAAGCAGGTCAAAGCCAAACCTAATCCTCACTCCTACTTCATCCCATTTTAAGCCTTTATAAGCTTTTAGAAAAGGTGTGCAAATCAAATATTTCTTTGCAAGCTTCAATAAAAAACCAGACAAAAGCTGAGCTCACTAGGAGTTCAATTCAATTGATTTCTCTCCTTTCAGAATGTGCATATCAGAGTAGCCTCTTGTGGTGAAGGGCACAGCCTTTGCCGTCCCAAAGATTAAGAGTTGAATCTTAATACCACGAGGACCCAGTTGCTGTCGTTGCGGAGAAAATGGGCTTTTTGTACTCTCACCAATATGCTAAATGCTGGGCGCCTTGCAGGAGCAATTAAATGTGAAACAAAAAGAGATGACATGTGCAGCAGCAGTTAAATCTATATTTAATATGAAGCATAAGGCTCCCTCCCTCTCCATCTGTAAACACTTCCATCACGCCTCCTACAACTCCATTCTTTTAAACCCCACAGATTTGGGGAAAACACACTTAAGAGTGTTAACCCATTTGCTTAAAGACACAGTCTTTGATCTGTTTACTTGATGTATAAACCTTTTTCAAAAGGTGTTGACAGGAAGGATTAGTAAGTGTGTGATTAAACAAGGGGTACATTATAGTTTTGTTCAAAAAAATCTAATTGAAATATTTCATGCAAGTTCCAGTTCAACTTTTGCTGTTTACAACCTGAAAATGTATTTAACTCAAAGAGCTGAAGAGTAGAAAAATGTAATGTCTCAAACTTATTCCTTCATTTAAAAATATAAAATATGAAAGTTCAAAGAGGGGAATTTCATTACAGCACCTGCAGAAAACAAGACAGGAAGAAAAAAAAGCAATAAAAAGAAGTCAGGAAAAGATGCAGACATGATGGAGGGAAAGGAGGAAAAAATGGGAGGAAACAAAGACAAAAAGAGAAGGCAGGATGCAAGGACTTGAACTAGGACACAAGAGAAGAAGGCAGGACTGGAATGAATGAATAGGTAGAAAAGCAAAACCTTTAAGTGTATATTTAGTTTTTAATATTTTAAATAAAATCACCTTCAGGATTCTAATGCACATGCTTCATTTCTGACTGTAAATATTAAATTTCCATCTGTGCTCAAAAGCAGGAACTGCAGCAGCTATAAGAATTGCCCAAGTGAATTGCGCTGGGTAATATCTCCATTTATCGGGCCTGTTTGTGGAGTATAATGTCAGTAAAGTGGATCAGAGGGTGAGGCTTGTTCACAAGAGGGAAACTCATAAACATTCAAGTCGAGTATATTCAAATGCACACACATTGAGGAAGAAAATACACAAACATGAGCAGGAGTCCTGTAGTCACTCATACAGAACAGCGTACACAAACACCGCGGATATAAAAGAGACGGAGAACCCTTACACGGCAGGCCGATCACAAGCCTTGAAGTTTGAGTTTTGACAGTTTGACAGCACACGCTTGGTTTTTGTGTTGCGGCGGAGGCTTACAGAGTTTGCTGCCCTCGACACTTATTCTGCAACTACGAGTAACAAAAGAAAAAAATAAAATCTGCGCCGCATCTGGCTTTGTGCACAACAAGCTCGGAAAACTTCAATTGGCAAGCGAAGAAATAAACACAATAAGTATAAATAGACACTGAAGAAAACTACCAACTCAGTGTCAGAGAGGGCATCATCATATGTATTTGAAACTGCTCTACTTGAAGTCAGACATCACTCTTTGTTAATGTTGTCATAAAAGAATGATTTGATGATTGTGGAAAAAAATGGTTTGCAAATCTGTGAATTTATTTTTATCGCAGCAAAACATATTTCCTGTTTTGAAAGTAAAAAAAAAAAAGATAAAACAGCATCAAACGTGTTTGAAAGACGTACAATCCTTTAAGAGCAACCCTGGAAGATATTCATAAACATTTTACAAAATAATAATGTAGTTTTATAAAGAAGAAGCAATTAATGTGCAATAAAATGAGTCAAATGAAAGTCAAACCACTTTTAAATTTTGGAGATTTTACAAAGTAAACATGGATGCCAATAAAAGGGGGAAAAATCTCAAAACTATTAACCTGAATTAGTTATCTGGGCCTGTCAGTTCGACCTCTGGCTCAGTTTTCAGTATCACAGTATTTGTTTATTTTCTGGCTCCCTGTTATAAATGAACCTGCACTGATCGCAGATCTAAAAGACTAAAATCTCAATCAATCAATCAATCCTCTGAGGAAATAAAACACTAAACAGCAGCATGATCTCCCTTTTCTTAGAGACAGACAAACAATTATTATTGTATACACCATCCATCCATCCATCCATTTTCCATCACCCTGCTCCCTAACGGGGTCGGGAGTTGCTGGTGCCAATCTCCAGCTGCGTTCCGGGCGAGAGGCGGGGTTCACCCTGGACAGGTCGCCAGTCTGTCGCATATTGTATACACAATATGCAATAATAATACAATTGTGTATTGAATACACAATTTAAGTTTGATTAGGGGGCCTAGATCTCTTAGCTGCATTATGGCTGTCACAATAATTGATGTGTTGTTTCGGGCTGTGACATTAACATGTTAATTTCGATTGCATAGATAAAAATGTTAACTCGAGCTGGAACGTTTCTGGTACACCTGTAAATCTGATGTACAAGCAAGATTAGCAAACAGCGACGGATGACAAAGCCGCCTTTCTTAGTTCCACTGGGGAATTAAGAAAGGTTTGTTTCAAAACATAATTTGATGGGACGCAGGATTATTTTAGCACTATCATGCTAACAGGAGTTAGCCTAACAACAAAGATATTCAAGGCTAAAGTATCAACTCAATGATAGACATGCATATAATCATATAAATGCATGGTGCTCCACCCTCATTATGAAAACCAAAAATAAGGTGCATAAATTAGGACTGTATGAAATCCCACAGATTTTTGTCACAGCTTGAGAAGTCCAGACTGTCAAAATCAAAACAATATTTAAAAATATTGAACTGAAACTAATGGAGAACAGTCAGAACTACGACTGGAGCAAAGACTCCATGAAGAGACTTGTCTGTGAACTTCTTTGGTGGGAAACGATGACACGTTATTCATGAGGATTAGCAGCTGCATATCTGTCAAATACTAAAACAACTGGAGGTTCAATGAACCCTAAACCTTTGATCTTCCTCTCCCTGTCGCTCATCTTCGTCACTGCCTCTCGTCTTTTGCTTTGGGTGACACCTTGTGCTAAACTGTCAGGCTGTATAATCAGTGTAATGTGGGATAATTGTTATGTAAATAAACCAATGAGGCAGACGGGTCACTAAGAGGTCAAAGAAGGGAAAATAGAGTTTTTTTTGTAATTTTTTTTGTCAAGAAAAAAAATTCTAAAATAAATAAGCTGAAAACTTTCTCAGGCCACAGAAAACCGGAGAGTCATCATTTTTCTCTGCCTGTATGAAATGCAGAGCAATGCTTCATCATTGCCCCCTCCCCCACAGGTTGCTGCTTCCTATCTAGTCAACTGGCAGAAAGAAGGTCATTACTCTTCTCTCTTACTTAGTCATGCTGGAAATAAAAACATAAATGTCTCTAAACAAGCTGTGTATTGTTAGAAGTGAGTAGGGGGATGGGTGGAGCAAAGACTTAGTTCTACTTTACATGAGGCCAAAGAAGGAGTTCCTCAAGGCTCAGTCTTAGGACAATCTTCACTCACTATCACCCAGAATTGGACAATTATGACACACAATGTGTGAGCAGCAGGCAAAATACAGACAAATCTGTTTATTCGTCTTTTCTTTAAACTAATTACTTCTACTGGTCAGTAAATTTATCAACCAACAGCATAATAATACAGTTAAACGCTTTTGATTGTGAGTCGTCATTTCAACACTATAAACAAAGTATTTGTTTGATATTTTGTGCAGATAAGATATAAGGAAACATTACAATGCTCCCGTTCTGAGACGTTCCTCCTTCCTTTTTACGATTCTTAAGGTGTTTACAATCCTGTAATGATTGCAAATAAAATACCTTAAGTATCAAGTTCCTGCTTATCACGTGCTATTATTTGCCACTCGCAAAGTTACGGATTTACTTGAATAAAATCTATAAACACCGTAGTGCGATAATGAATGTGCGCAGATTCCCTGCTTTGCCTTGCAGAGTTGAAGAGGATTAGGCTTGGGTTTCCTCAGCTAACCTAATAATATGTATGACACAGCTGCAGGCGGCTTATAGTGTTTACTGCCTCACATCTCTCAGAGGAGCTGAAAGCACGGCTTCGGCAGGCCCGATGTGTCTCCGTCTATCACCTCTGCTCCTCCTTAGCTCACTGATACCTGCTGCACTGCACCTCTCCTTTATTATATCAATGCAAACAGCTCCATCGGACTGCAGGATTTCTGCTCTGGCTTATGGACTGTAGCAGTCCTCTTCGGATAGATCCAATGGGACAGGAAACTGAAGGTCCGTCTTGGACGAATGTAAATGAAGCTGCACTGATGCACTTTGACTGAAAAACATCAAAATCACTTGTATGCTTGGTGATATGAAAAAGAAATATTTGATATTGATACATCACAATACAAGAGCAAATCTCTTTTGTCAATCTTAGGACTGATCTATGGGCTACACAAAAATGTCGTTAAATGTTTTCGCACCAAATCAGTTCCTTATTTTTAATTTGAGCTCCTTTCACAATGAGCTGGTTTAGGGCCTCTATTTCTTGGTGGCCACAACCCCAATACAATGTTTATACCCACACAGAAAAATGTTTTCAAAGAGATGCTCAATTATACCACCATGCATGTTTGAAAAGCAGAAATGGAGCCTCCTGCACAAACCACAAGAATGCAGTAACAAAACACTTATTTTTTCCAGCTGAGCAAACATGCTGGAACTCTTATAGCTGGAACTGTCAATTGTGACTCAACAATGTGACCAACAATCTTTTGAAATGGCTCAATTTAGAGACACCAAGAAACATCAACTTATTGCCAAAATTCACATGGCTGTTTATAGAAGTAGTTGAGACCCAAAAGCCCGTATGAAAACACGAAAGGAGTTGCATCATAAGTCCTCTTCTTGTACTATTAAGTGAAATTTAAAGGTTTCAAAAACTAATTTTGGATTTTAAAGGTTTATTTTTTAAAGTTCAACATCTCATCAAACATTATGTTGTATTTCTTTTTTAATTTAAAGCAAGCGGATCATATTATGCATAACTTTTTGTTTCAAAGTTTTGTGAGTCACTATTGAATCGTGCCATTTTTTAAAATTAAAGCTTATCCTACTGTGAGAACCTCAGTGGCGTCTGCCAGCAGAAGCACACGGCAAACATTTGCTGAGGTGTTTTGGGGACGCTGTCTGGTTAAGACGGTGAAAAAGGCCCGGTCCTGTGCTTGGCAATGACCTGAAGTCATTACAAACGCTGTTACAAAGGACCACAACAGACAAACTGAGAGAAATAATGGACAACAGCAGATACCATTTTCACAGCCTCTGCAACAGGAGGCATCTCAATTGGCTGTGACACAGAATGGAGAAGATTTTTTTGTCCCCAGGGCATTTAGACTTTAACAAGTCTCTGATATTACATGTAGTGTGGTCTTTGTCCAGTGTTTTCAGGAAACAATTTTATATTTGTTAAATTTTAAACAGTACCATCGAAAATGTTTCTAATCTGTTCTTTAATAGCATACATGTGAGTGGCTGTTGCAGAAGATTAAAATAATTTGGAACAAAAAACTCTTAATATTAAAAACACAAAATACTTACACTAGAAACTAAGCAAAAAATACCTGATAAAATTTTGTGTTTTAGGAGCATAACAATCAATTTAAAATAAATAATCACACAGTAGGTTGACTGCCTCCATCAGACATAAATGCAGAGATTAATATTGAATTGTTCAATCTCTATTAGTTATGCACTACCATACGTAAAGGCACAAATCATAGAAGAAGGCAAATTATTCTGCAGGCTCAGAGCACAATTCAAATGTTTTGATTATTATCATTTTTTTTTACAACGTAACATAAAGCAGAAATCTAACATTTTATCTGAGATTGAGCAAGAAGCCGAGGAAAATAAATCACATGCAACTGATTCTTCCTTTGTCACAAAACACTTAATTACTAGAAGAGTCACTTGTTATGGATCCACTCAACATGGTGCCACATTAATATTCATCCGCAGTCATGTTTGAAGCCACAGCTATGAATGTAAATTCAATATTTACTCTCCTTTTAGCCTTGCTTTAGTTGACACCTAAACCCCCAGGAAGATGTCTGTCTGCTCTTTACTGTGGCTGCTAAATCCTCTGCTATGGTCACTGGCTGCACGCTGGCTCTGTCTGTTGTTTTCTCCTGGGCAGATGGCATGCTGGGACTTTAACTTTTTTTTTTTTATGCAAAAACAGCATCTGGCATTGGATTAAAATTAGATGGGAGTCAAATTTAAAATGCGCCATAAAAGAGAAGCTGTTTCAAATTGAAGGAAAAATGTAAATTTACTGACTTTCTTAGATTTGTATTTTTTTTTTGGTAGTTTGTAAAATTTAAATGCCTGATCTGATTTAGCTGAATGAAAACGGAAAGAACAGCAGCGGTTCTGCGTGGTTCTAGAATGTGACGCTGCAGAGCCTGAGTGCCTCTTTGACACTACTGTCAGTTCAGATTAAATCCCAGATGATATGAAGGGTCACATAAAACAACATTCAAATGTGAGCAGCTTTTTGGCTTGAGGTATCCAATGTTCACTGAGAAAAAAAAAAAAAAAAGCCACCCAAAACACTTTTGCTAAATCTAAAGCTCAGGATTTAGTCAGAACATTTTTAGAGACATTTTTAGCTTTAAAGATGACTTGACTTGCCTGATAGAATATGGATGAAGTGTTTCTTGATGGAGAAATCAGGTAATTAAACAAAAAGTGCAGTAAAGGCAATCTTTAAATCTAAAAATACTCAAACAAGAAAGAATCTTTCTTTATGTGTAAATCAGGCTTTGAATTCTCATTAAAAGCTCTGTATCAGTAACATAAGAACCTAAACTCAACTAACAGCTTATCAGGATCCATTTGAAAGAATAAAAGGTTTTCATTACAACAGTGTGCAGCACCAACCGAGACATTCTGTACATTAATGTTAAGGTGTTTTAATGTGGGTATTTTTGTCATTTCTTGACAAAAGCAAAGATATTCCAATATCTTTGCTTTTTTTTAATTATTTTGTTCTACAGATCAGTGTGAACTGGTCACACCAAGACTCCAAAGCCAGCTTTTTAATAATTTCACAGTGACAAAAGAACATTTTCCATTTTCTATTATAATACCAGCAAGTTGTGACTTCTTCTTTCTCCATCTCTTCTTTTTTCTCAAAATATAAACTCAAAACTATCTTCGCTCTCAGGAACTAAACATGCAGCTTGAATGTTTCCACACTAATGTGAAATATTCACATCTCCATTTACAAGTAGCTTTGTAAAAGCAAAAATGCAACTTAAGTGAATATTAACCGTTACCAGGAACATCAATAGACCTGATGCAAAGACAATCCCTGTAGTGACACGGTTTCCTGCTTCTTTGCATGAATAATAGGCATTGAGAGGTTATCATTAAGGTCAATGTACTACACTTATCATTTAAATTGGATGTTGCATATCAATGCCAAGTCTGAATGTTGCATATGTTCTAGATTTAATACATAACAGCTGCTTCTAAAAGTAGACGGGTTTCAATGGAGCAGAGAACAGCGCTGACAGAACCGTATGTCGAAGTAGTTTACAATTTTAGATCCGATCTACTTTAGGAACCACAAATAAAAGTAGAAATGTATAAATTGATTTAGACAACAACAGTCTTATAAGGTGCTCAATGGGATAAAAACGTTTGTAAATTTCTAAAGAATAAATTGTGTTTAAATGTAGGATCTTGTTTATTTTATGCTGAACACTGTTGCAACATAATAGTGTTTATTTTTTGTATACAAACAGCAAATTTTAAGGTAATAAAAACAACAATATTGGTGTTTATACTGGGACAATTTATTGTACAGATTTGTTTTGTACCTTTTTCTATTTTGAAAGAGCGCACAAGATGTTTACAGTAATATATCTTTTAATAATATCAGACTGCATATTTAATTTAAAGCTATATGTCACAGCAAAATGTCACTATTTTGTGTCCAGTACCCAAAATAGAACCTAAACCATTCAGACCCGAATAGAAAATAAAATAAATAATAAGTCCTTTATTCTCCCACAGTGGGAAGCAGGAGGTGCTAAGTCAGCAGCAAAATGACAAGCAATCGAGGCGTCTAGGTTCACACAAAGACAAAAGTATAAAACATATGATGAACAGATCTGAGAAAAACATGCTGCACAGTAGGAGCAAAATTACTACATAAATTGTTGTGGGCCCAAACTAATGGGCTTTCAAGCAGCAAGTGAAATAATTGGGAATAAAACTCCTACAGCTGAGGCTGATGAGAGAGCAGTTTCCTGTATTTGGGTCCTTTGCAAATGCATAATGCAAAATTGTTGACATGTAGGGCGAGTCGGAAGAAAAATCTGAATATTAGATGAAACTAATGACTGAACTAGCTAATGTGGTGATAAAATAGGCTATTTGTTATTCTTATAGACACATAAAGCCAAGTGAAGTTAAGTCACCGTAACATGATGTAAAATAACGCTACAAAAAATCAGCACTTTGCTCCTTGTCTGTCACATTTTCCTTACAGCCAATTTCCAGTTTACATCCACATTTCTTGAAGCAGACAGTCAGGTGTTTTGGAAAAGCACCAAGTTATTGATTTTATGAGTTGTTAGTAACAGTGAGCACCCTCTTAAGCATTTCACCTCTGATCTTCTAGTATAAATTTATAAATACAGTGTGTGTAAAATGTACTCACACCCTTGGATGTTTTAGTCTTTTTCTGTTTACATATCAATTATGTTCAACAAATTCAGACCAAAAAAAAAAAAAAACCCTTTATGATGTCAAAGTGAAAACTGATTTCTATGAAATATTGACAAATGAAAACATGTTTTGTTGTATAAATAGCCTCTCCCAGTATGTAGTCTGAGTCTGTGTGTTCAGGTCTTCACAATGAAACTTCACTGCAACATTACAAAAACACAAAATCTTACCAAGACATTTTAGTCTAGATTCTAGAACAGATATCATATTACACTTGAAATAAGAAAAATTAACTAAAAGTAACTTTTCAGAAAGATATAGAAATATATTTCATGAAAAAGTATTAGTTATATTGGTAGATTTTACTAATAAGACTTTTTCCCATGTTATAAGTTGATTTATCTGTCAATGGAACTGCTACTTTTTCTTTAATATTAAGGAATTATTTACACAAAACAAGCCTCTATGCACTGCTTAAAAGTTACTTTTTAGTTAATACACTTATTTCAAGTGTATTAAGATATTTGGACTAGAAACTAGACACAAATTATTTGATGAGATTTTGGTTTTTTTTGCAGTGAAGCCAAACAGAATAACAAAGATGTTAAAAATCCAAATTATTGGATACTATAATTGTTAGAAGAATTACTTAGACCTGGATTGATTTGCGATCATGCATACCCACTTTCATAAATATTTGTCATGTAACTATTTACATAAGACAAGTTGTCCAGAGTGACTAGGTCACTTTTCTTCACTTTGCTATTTTCTCCTACTGCTCTACATATGAATCATTTGCAATATATTTGAATTTTCGCTTTATTTTCGCTTGTTGTAGAAAGTACACTTACCTTAATGCTTCTCTTCTTTACAAACAAAACTAATTTGCTTGTTGTATAACATTCATGAAACATGGAAGTGTCCAGAAAGTGTTTATGTCTCAGTACTTCTGTGCTAAACTGTTTTGGGTTTTTTTGCAATCAGTGTTTGTACTTTGGCTGTAAACACATGGAGCAACAGCTGTTTAGGAAGTGACAGAATACCAAGTCTTATATAGAAAACAGACCACCAACCCTGTGAATAATAACACCGTTAATAAACAGCTAAAGCTGCGTTTCAATTGTTTTAATTCAAAGTGGATTATTCTGAAATTCCCTCTTACCTAAGTGTTTTATTGATACTCTTTTGCAGTAAGTATTCACTTAACATTCATCTGAATGTGTTTACTTTTGTCTAACTGTATGTTCATCAGCAATCCAATAGAGCCTCCAGGTGTCATTTTTTAAAAAGTGCATTTGTGACCCACGGTGCTTTGGCTAGCCAGGATTTATGTGTGTTTACTATGCAGTGCGAAAAGCCCTATAAATCTCCAGTTACTGGGACAATAAATAACAGAAAAATAGTCAGGGAGTCCTCCAGTTTCCTTTGTAAAATGAAGCAGCAAGCTTATTTGTTTTCTTTTTATGTAGAATACATAAAAAGGCAGAAATTCACATTTTATTCTATGAAATTGCATTTTGTTTTTTGACATCGACTTCCTGATTCCTCATCTGAATCATTTCTATCTTTTTACGGTCAAAAAGAAAATGACCTTCTTAAAGAGTCAGAGGCCAATTTCAGGTAATACTTGTGCTAAAATGGGACGATGTGCCTGGCAAATACATACTGCCCCTTTAATTGTGTGGCTTAATCAATGAAATTAAAAACCAAGGAAGCATAAATAATGTGTGCCTAGTTTTTACACACCATAATGTGCACTGCAAGGTAAGACTAAACTAAACCATTTCATGAGAGCAACAGGTACAACTGATTCCACAGAAAAAAAGAAATGAGTGTCCTGTAATCCTCTGCAGAGGGTGCTGGAAATCCACTGATCACTAAACTCCCTTCATAGCAGTCTTTTATATTCACAAGGATTTAATTAAGGATGCTAATAAAACTGAACTTAATGTACCCACAGAAAGATGGCACAATAATTTCCCAGCCCCCATTCAAAGACAGTGTTTACAAATAACTCAGGAAATGCAAATTATTATTTACATTTTGCAATTTTGGATCTGAAAAAGTCAATAATGCAAGTGCCAAATCGCTATATCATCTCATGAATACATGCTGACTCCCAGGGTTATTAAAATTTAAATTTAAAAAGTGTCTACAAGATAGATTGCAACTTTAAAATGAGAGTGTTATTACAGATTCTTTTGAGCTCACAAACATAATCTGGAAGAAATACACAATATCTGTGTATTGGGTCAGGCAGCAGGCACTGATTAGCTAATTAGTTTAAGGACTAGAAGCATAGGGATACAGCCAGCCTCTAAAAACTCGCTAATTAACTCATTTGTCTAATCTGTACTGGTAGCAAACTGTAAAACTGACATGTTGTGGTTTGCAGGAAGAAAGGTGCTGTAACAATTATCGTTTTAGATCCTGCAGCCTGGCCAGAAGCTCTGGGTTGGCATCCCAGCAGCTGTTGATCAAGATGTATCATGTAGCGTTTTCATGCTGCAGCATGTCAGTTTTTTGTTTTTCTTGTGTCCTTCTGATAGAACACAGCAATGTAGCTGAAAGGGGGTTCTTCCTCTGTTTTAATTACTACATGCAAAATAAAGTTAACAGATGCCTGTGAGTGGTAAAACTGTCATATAAAGTGACAGTTTGGTCTGTTTTGCATTGTCTAAATAAATCCATACATTGTCTGTTGATTTTGGAGGTTACATATTTAAAGGTGGCCTGTTATTTCCTGTAGATCTATAGGCTACAAAACATCATCATTGGGTTTGTTTGCACAAACTTATTCCTAGATAATGAGATTTTAATCTGCTCAGTTCTGTCTGTTTTGAGCTCTTTTTGGAATGAGCGGTTTTAGGGCCGACTGTCACTTTAACGTTTACACTCAAATGAAAATGGCTGCAAACAAATGCAAAATCAGACAGCCCTACATCTTTGAAAAGCAGAAGTAGAGCATCCTGGACAACCAAAAGGAATGCAGGAAGTGGTTTCTAGATGGCAAATCAACAACAAAGCACTTGTCTTTTCCAGTAGACATTGTACAGCTCATGGTTTGGGTTGCTAAGTAACAGTGGTCGATTGTGACTTAAGATTTTGAAGCGGCTCATTTTCCAGGCACCAAAAAACATCAGGGTGTTTTTTTTATGGGATGATTTTAGAAGCATTTGAGACTCAAATTGAAGCATAAAAATATGCAAAATGAGAATTTTGCATAATAGGTCTCTTACAGCTGTGCAGAAGAGTTGGTTAAAAATGGTTGTTTTTATATTTGGAGGAAAGAGAAATCTGTGAATTTTATGGAAGGCAGTAAAACTGGAAAAACAGAGGGCTGGAGTATTTTGATTTAGAGCTATGGATGACTTCTGCTCCATCTGAATCTACAACAGGGGCTTGTGATCTATTTAGGGATCCAAGCAAACAACAGGATATGTAATTATCATCAAACACAAGTGTACACAATGGCTGCAATCAAGCCACCGCCGTCTGTCTGCCAGTCAAACCAAAGAAAGGTTAAGTTTCTCTCCTACTTCACAATTCACTGCTGACCTTTCTGGATTGACGTCTCTAACCCAGTAAGGTTTCCAGGACACCATTAAATCAGCCAAACCACAATCAGCAGAAAGGCCATTTAAAAATAAACCAGGTTCTGTCTATATTGTGTCTGCTGCATCACAACAGCTCTCTTAGAAAGCAAGGTAAAAAAAAAAAAGCAGCTCTCGACTCATTCCTCTCCAAAGTGTTGCAGGGATAAGACGATGACACATTCTGACACATCACTGTGACACTGGCAAAGATCCAAGCCAGGAGCCGGGACTTGAAGGCATGAGCAGGATACAGAAAGCCATCCTGAGAGTTTACATGAGGTATTTTTGCTGCTTCTGATGTGCTGATTTCCCATATGAGAGCACATGATTCAGCACTGCTTGAAAATGTTAAGCGTGTTTTGCTCTCTGAGGAGGCAGTTTGTTGGGGATGTGAAGTATTGGGCTGTTTACAAATGTAGGCGAGTGATACAGAACGAGCCTCTGCAATAAGACGCAATGCCCAGCCCAGTGCAAAGCAGGAGTTTGATGCTGGACCCGAACCAAGACATTCCCACATCCCTGAAGTCAGCAGACTGCCACAGCTGGGCGCTGTGGTAAGGGCGAAAGGACAGCGGTCTGAATGCATGATTCTATGCAGCCCCGATTAAGAGCCCACTGCACTGAACCCCATTGAAAACCTCCTGGTTATTCAAATAAATCCTGATTTCTGAGTTAAAACATTAGTACTGTTGTTTCTTTACATTATTTTAGGTCTGAAAGCAATGCATCTTTCTCATTGTCTGCAAATAAACACTTAATTTTGGTTGGAATTTCAGAGACATGTTATCATGTTCAAACAAATACCTATAAAAAGTAAAATCAGACAATTGATCATTTTGAGTTGGTCTTTAATTTTTTCCAGAGCTGTATTAGTGATAAATGAATTATTGAAATAATCATTTACTAATTCATTAATCGACTAGACTGCATGTCATTTGTTGCAAGAACAACACACTCTGAGAAGCAATTAAGCCACAACTGGCTTGAATATATAAATATTAACAAGACAAAATCCTTCTTTTTCTGTAGATTTCTACCCAGAACACCTGGTTTAAATTCTGAAAGAAAGAAATCTATCAAAGCACCTTTTGCTATCCAGTTGTTAATTGGTTAAATCAAAAAAGAATCAAGAAATCCACCTTGAATTTTATAGATATCAAGAAAAGCCAGAGGATTTTCATATGTTGATGCTATTTTCTTAGCTGCAGATGCATCTTATGTTACAAATGAACAAACGTACACTTGCATGTTAGGCAACGTGATGTTCATTTTCCTATTTATAAAGAGAATTTTGTTACTTGTTTATTAATGTATTTCTAATATCGTACAAAATATTATAGAAAAATGTTTCCCAAAAGGCAGAGAAGACACCAGAATATCTTGAAACTGTTATGTTTATTTAAACTATTCATCCCACGAGCTGTTTCTCATCTGTATCAGTGGTTCATTCAGTTTCTTTCAGCTCCAGAACAAGTATTTAACCAGCCATTCGTCTGAAAGCCTTCCATGCAAGCGCAACAAGCTTTTCATATTAATATCAGATACAAATGTTTTGCATTTAATGGTTCTTTCCTTTTTTAACTAAATATCAATCTTTTAGACTTGCGTTCAGATAAGAGGAAGACTCGGGTTGAAAAACAAATTTATCTTCACAAGGAGAAACAATAGGATGTTGACCAAGTAGTGTTCGCCAGAGCAGCTTTCCATTAGCTGAGAGCCAAACAATACCGCATAAAGCCTCAGAAACAAACTGAAATTGATTAAAACAACCTTGTTACCATTATTAGGTCTGAATTGTTTTTGTCCCAAAAGGCTTTTCTCTGGAAGGTAACCTTCTCCATTCCCACTTATTTAACCAGAGAGGCAAGACATGCGCACACCTTACCCCCACCGTGTGCTTAGAGTTCTGATTTTTTTTCCTTGAAATTTGCACAAAACAAGAAAAACTGAATTCAGAAAAGTCCTGTTGACAATGGTTGCTGTGGACATGTAATGAGAAATACAACAGCAGAGGAACCGTGCTGGGTTCAATCCTGAGAGCCAGAAAGAAAAGATAATATTGTGACACTGCAGAAAGTCACAAAAGCTGGACAAAAAAGTGAAAAAAGAGAATAATTCCACTGATCCAACAGGCCTTAGCTAAACAGTAATATTATTTTATGCAATAGGATTATTTTCTTTGCACACTTTGGGTCTTGAATCACCAACGTGAGCCGAGTTTAGATGAGATGGTTTGAGCGTTTCAGTCATTTTCTAGGATACTTGCAGTTTCTTTGTCAACCCATTGTTTTCAACAAATGCAATTGAATAAAACTTGTGCAGGATAAAGTGAGAATTTAGTCAGTAAAGGTTTAAGACATTGGTATCTAAAGCCTGACCTTAACAGCAAGTGTCCATCATTATGTAAATGAGCCACATCACTAGCCAATCACAAACAGCCATTTTAATCCAGTCAGAGTATTCCTTGCAAACACTGGATGAAAAAACAAACAAAACAACCAATCACAACCAGAAAATCAAAATACTGTATCCAACGGCAGACATTATTAACACAAGAAATCCTATCTCAGTATGTTTTGTAAGAAATTAAAATATTTATTGTTTTAAGGATGCAAATACTCATTATTGTCCATTTTCCGTATATATTTATTTTCTTTTCAAAATAAATAAAATAAATTGCCATTTGAGTATTATTTACCGGGGAATTTTTTTGTACAGTTCCAATAAATTCAAATGAACACTGGAAAAAATTTTAATCATTTATATAAATAATTTCAATAATTTATTAATGCATAGAGAAAACAACAGAAACAACAAATAAAGTTAAATATGAAGTTTCTGTAAACCAAATTGTCCTTCAAAAAAGTACTTTGATACCAAAGTACCAGACTGAAGACTTTTGTCATCCAGTTTTTTGTAGAAAAGGAGAAAAAAAAATAGTGATAAACGATGCAATTAGAGATTATTGATTTAATTTATCATTTGATTTAGTCCTTATTGTGGCAGCCTGATGTTTAACAGCATTTTTAACACTGAGAAGGAGATTGTATAATGAACTCAGCAGATGTGCAGGTCAACCAGGTGTTTGCTAATTGCTTCTAGCTAGTCTGAAGGAGCTGAGTGGGGGAGACTCTGAGGAGGGTACAGCTGCAGCAGAAGGTGCTGCTTGGTCCCCCAAACATTTAGGTACCTGCAAATGGTTGCCACAGGAGATTAAAGGATGAAAGAATCAAAGCAACACTCCAGGTACGTTTTTGTTGAGAAAATAACATTATAACATGATGTAAAACTCAAAAAAGCTATTTTTCCATAAAACTGCCCTTTTAAGTAATTTTTTTTTCACTTTGAAGAGACAGCAATGACTAAATAATAGTTGTTACTTTGAAGTCTTGGATCAAAATGATTTGAAATCTACTAAAATGCCTTAAATTACATGCAGTGCTTTCTACTGTAGATAGAAGGAAATACAATTGCATCCTGCGATAATCTGAAAAAGGCTCAACATGAGCAGAAAACAAGCACCGCCTTACTATAAAACGCGGTGGAGTGGAGGATAATGAATTTACTCAGAATCCTGTAGAATCCATGAACTAAATGCAGTTTTGCAGCAAAGTGAAGCTCTGGCAAAGACAGCTCTTAGTGTGTGAAAATGCACGCAGCGTTCCCATTTCCAGTTTTCCTTTAATATCACACCACACGGCAAGCAGACAGGTAAGTGTGCCGTTCCACTGAGGTATTGCAGGTATTTAATAAGTATTGCATGAGAAACTGAATATTTGACACCAAAGGTTTCTTTAGTAAAATATGCATAAAAGGGTAGAAATGTCTTCTAAAACCCAACACATACCCACTCATCACTCTGTGTGCTCTTTAAAAGTTGCTGTAGGTAATTTCAGAATAAGACCAGCACTGCCTTCAATGTTTCTCCTCTGGCTTTAACTTTTCACCTTGGTTTAATGAGCATCTAGACCCATTTTCTTCACTCCTCCACATACTGAATAATATGCACATATAAAGTCCGAGCTTCTTTTCAGAGAAACTTTAAAGGTTTTGATATTTGATCAGTAAAGCGTGCCTTTATCTTATCTTTGTCTTATCTTTGGAGGATGATCCACAAATAATCAGGCCTTGATTCACTTCGATCAAATGTCCCTAAAGTTCCTTCTCATTTTTGCTAAATTAATAAATTGCATGTTAACTGATGTCTTCACAGGTTGTAAATGTTTGGAGAAAGTTTTCATTTCTTTAATAAATGGAATGAAGCAAAATAAGTTTATTTAAAGCATCGTCAACTCAAATTCTCTTGAGTTCACAGTAAGAAAAAAATAAAAATTAATAAAATTAAATCATGAGAATAAAGTCAATGTTACAAGAATAAAGTTGCAGTAATATGAAAAAAAGTCACAAAATGCTTTATGAGAAAAAAGCTGAAATAATATGAGAATAAAATCGGAATTTTACAAGAATAAAGTTTAAATTATTTGAGAATAAAGTCATAATATTTTGAGAAAAGTCAATATTATAAAATTGTGACTATTTAATTTTATTATAATAATCACAGATTACAGATCAAAGTTTATCACTAGAACCACAATCACCTCTCGCCATCTGATTGGCACAGCTCTAGTATAAAACACATCATATCACTAAATGTTTAAAAATTAAAACAAAAAGGAGTTCTTATTTGACAAGCTGGCGTTGCAGAGTTCTGCATCTGAAGTTGACAATGTTTGTGTGTTGGAATCAAAAAGGCAGCGACCCAACATCCTCCTGTGGGGTCGCAGAGGAAATCAACTTAGACGGTGTTGGAGCCAGAGGGAGAGTGAGGCAGGCAGCGGGAGGGGCGGCTTCATGTGTTCTTGCATAGAAATGGATAGATGTTGAATTGGATGCCGCTTTGCCCATCTGCCATAACAGCTGGTGATGCTCTGACTTAAAGAGAGTACGAAAGAGGAAGCCAAGAAATAAAGCCGGCAGGCGGTTGATCCTGGCTTTCTGCAAGCCAACTTTATGCCTTTTCCTTTTCTTCATTTTGCAGAATGCGTCGTCAGCTGAAATAAATGAGAGGATTTTTTATTTCTCTTTTTCCCTCAGCCATTATTTTCATCACTAACATTCGCATTAATGCGGTAAACACAAATCGGACAGGTCATTCAAGTTCTTCCCCTTGATTTTAATGTCTGAACCATGACATTAGTCTTTTCCTTCTCTACCGAATCAGAACTAACCTGCACAAAGTGGCTTGGCAGCAGATAAAGGCAGCGCGGCAGGCAGCTAAATAATCAGCCTGCAAAAGATCTGACAGAGGAATGTAATTACAGAACGAACGGACAAAGCAGCTGTCTTTCTGGGTGAGATCTCTAAGACAGGGGATGTGAAGAAGTGCCGCAGGACGGATGGAAGGAAGGAAGGAAGGAAGTGAAAATCAGGATAACTTGAACAGAAAGGTGAGGAAATAAAAGACAAAACAAGTGTAGGAGGATCTCCAAGGACACATCGCATTGTTTCAGCAGCTGCTTCATTGTAGTTTGGAAAAGTATTCTCATTTCTGTCCAATGGAAAGAAACAGTTTACTTGTTATTGTTTGATTTGGAAAAATCCAGCACTGGCCAGGAAGCCCATTCTTAAGATATGTCAACAAAAAAATAAATAATTAAAGACTGACATATTTCAAGTGTTTATCCACAGACCCACAGGCTAATGCTGAACTCAGACCCATGTTTCCATGGTAACACCCAGAGGAAACTGCTGGCAAAAAAGGGGGCAAACTTGTGAAGGGTTAGGATAACGAAGACTACCCAAACTTCACTACTGCTAGTGAAGACCTACAAGCTCTTAAGCACTAAGACTGTACTGGACCTGATTGTATCTGCAGATATTCTGCTGCAGAGCACCAGTGTTTAATTCACAAAGCAAATAGCATGAGTTATATGCCAAATTCAGCAGACTTATTATCCTCCATTGGTTATCTTTTCAAAATGTGACTTCACGCCACAAACACAGCAGAAGGAGAGGAAACATGGCTGCTACACAGCATGGAACAAACAAGGAATTTAGATTTTTTCCAGATCTATAAAAGTTTGCAAAAATGTTTTTATTTCCAGAGTGTATTCCAAATCCCATTGTCTAGCCATGCATCCATTTATTCATCTACTGCTCTGTTTGTTCAGCATTAATTGATCCACATATCTGCAGCTCTGGAAGAAATTAAGATAAAATTACCAGTTTACCCGATTCTACTGTTTATAGGTACATGTTTGAGTAAAATGAATATCGTCCTTTTATTCTGTGAACTACAGACAACAAGCAAAAATGTACTATTTACTTGCAGAAAATGAGAAATGGTCAAAATAAGGAAAAAGATGCAGCGCTTTCAGACCTCAAATAATGCAAAGAAAACAAATTTATAATCATTTAGAAACAACAATACCAATGTTCTGAACCAACGTTCAGAAATCAATATTTGGTGGAATAACCAGTGGAGTTCAGTGCAGGGAACTCTTCTTTTTTTCCAGAGCCGTGTTTGTTTATCACTAATCTGTTAGTCATCCATTTATTCATGCAACCATCATTTACTGAACCAAATCCTGAAACCTTATTTTATTTTCACAATTGTGCGAAAACTGGAGCTCACTTTTCTGAAGTCAGTAGTGCTGCACATATTGAAGTTAAGTTATAGAAAATTATAGACTGCTTACCAACTTCCTCAAGATTTCTCTTTGGAAAGATAAATCTTCCCATGGCGGCACCATAATTCGTTTACCTCTAAACTTGCAAACAATGCTTCCGACTGTAACTTTAGGTGCATTTATGACCTTTGGAAACCATTTTAAACACACCCGAAGCAACTAATGATGCCCTTCGTGGTTTGCAACCATTCTCTCTGACCAAACAAACAAAGAGAAACATTGTTCACAGCCTTGACCCCAATATGCACAACAGCAACAACATACAGTACATCAATCAAAGAAGTGACAAGGTCTAAGAAAATCTGCTCCATTTCCCAACATGCAGCGATATCCATGTCCATATTTCCAGCTGCTGTTTAAAAGTCCTTTTTCTCATAAATAAACATATTATGGGATTTTAGCTGATATTTTAAATTGAGACAGCTAAATAAACATCAGTTGTTTTTGGAAAAAAGATGGTGCAATTTCTTCTAACTGGTTAGAAACTATTCATTTATTCTTCGCCCAAAATGGTGACTGTCACATCTGAGTCAGTAGCTCTTGACAAATAATAACACAGCTCTGCTTTATGATTTCCAGTAATTGTTGTCTATTTTTGTGTGTGCGACTATGTTATTGTGTCCTTCCTGTCCCTTCACGCATTTGGATCCCTTATTGCTCCTATTCTCTCAGTTTACAATTAATTGGAACTGAAATTGCTTTTCAGATTGTTTCAACTCGCACCGACTGACCTAATTAGTACAATGATTTTAACGCTGGCAGGAGATCCATGCCTAAACGATGTGGTTAATTTGAATGAGTATTCCAAACCCATGTCTGCAATTAATGTCATTTACATATGTGATGCATCTTCTTGATTACTTAATTACGTATGCTCGCCCTGATGATGTCATTGACAGGTGTCTTGCAGAGAGAGAGGGGTAGATGTGGAAATCTGTGCAGATGTTGCTCTGCATCTTGCAGGAACTGTGACTCCACCTGTAATGTGGAGCTGTCGAGCTCCTGCAGCTCCAGACTTTTACATCTATTCCTGTCAAGTACATTCGCCGTCATCTGCTGACTTGTCACAGACTGGCTGATACTGATTTTCTTTTCAGTTAGCATCTACAGAAAATATCTCTTTAGTGATCTGGCTGAAACTATTTAAAAAAGCTGAAAAAGTCAAATGTTTTTTTTATACATGCACAAGTCTTCTCTTCTGACTTAAAAAGAGTCTTATTTTCTCTATTTTCAGCCTTGATTCGCACCCTGCATAATTTTAAACAATCCTAAAAGGAGCACAGAAAATGGAAAGAGAACAACAAATCTTTATTTTGAACTATTCCAAAGCAGGATCCCTTAGGTCAGAGATCAGCGTCTGCCTGAAAAAGAGGAGCTCAAACATCTTGGAATCGAATACGCGTAGTGCTTCCTGTTGTAGTGAAAAAAGAGCTGAGCTAAGAAGCAAAGCTCATGATTTACTAGTCTATGTATGTCTCCAGTGAAGAGAAAGGAAACTTAACTGAGAGGACAAGATCCCAGAGGGAAGTGGCTAAAAATGAGATTACTAGGTCAAGTGGACGAGCTCAGTCTTTGAGAAAAGGTGAAGGTGAGATTCTCTAAGTGGAGCTTGGAGAAAAACCGTTCCCTCTCTACATCACAGAGAGTCGGTTGAAGTGATTTGAGCGTCTGATCATGACGTTTCCAGGGTGGCTCCCTGTGGAGGGTCTCCAGGCACAACACACTCAGAAGAGACACGTCGGTAGGCCAGAAGTTTCCAAATGGAACTTTTGTATTCAGTCGTTTCTGGTACGACCGTAAATCTGACAGAATTGTGCAGCTTCTCTCTTGTTCATTTTTGCTTCAAAGAACAATCTGACGGGACACTGAGAGTGACAGTTGCTCTAAAGTGAGTTTTGCCTAAAGTAGAACGTCGATGATAAACATGCAGCAGCAGAGCCGACATCCTGGAAGCTAACGTCAGCGTCAACAGTCCATTTTTTCAAAGAATAATCAGGGTTTGCGTCGAATGAGCACAATAGATGTTTGAACCAATCTGATGGTTGAAAAACATGACAGATTAAAAACAATAAACAATAAATATTTGCCTCATCCTTCCTGCCCTCGGCCTCCAACAACTCTTTGAACAAACATTTGATTTCCTTATGGGATTAATAAAGTACTGATGAATTGAAGAAAATAAATTCTCCAGAAAGATGAGCTTTTAGTAGTGCAGCTAAAATATTTACTACTAACTGGACAAGATTCTCAAGATTTGATGAGCTTCTATCAGTGGTTTTCACACTTATTGCTAAGTACCGAAACAGAAGTGTCTGCCACCAGGACGCATGCTGCAACGAATGCCTGGATTTCCTCTGATGTGACAACCTGCAACACACCAGCTGCAGTTAAAGTGTCTCTGCAAAGTCTTGACAAGCTAATAATGTGTCTGAAGTGGACTCCTTCTTTGAAGCAAATTGGGAGAAATCAAGCAACAGAGGTTCTGCTTTAACCTTAAACCAGAGGGAGAGAGTTTCTCTTTAAAGTGCAGATTTCTCAGAGGAAACGGAGTCAGAGTTATCAGACAGCTCAGTAATCACAAAGTTGGAACGCCAAACTTTAATCTGTGAATCGAAGATATGCCAAGATCACTTTTGCTCTTAGTGCAAAACAGAACAAAAAAATCTAAGATAACGAAATAGATGCAAATAACTTTTCTAAGTTAGAAACGAAATCAGACTAAGCTGCATGTGAATCTCTCCTGCCACTAAGCCCCGTGTTTATCCATATGCTGCATTCTGGAAAAGATTTGCTGTCAGCAGAAATCCAACTTTGAACGTGTGGAGGAATACATTTCCTCCACCACCGACAGTCCCCTCGCTTCCCAGAGTGATCCGTTTGTTGGGGGAAACATAAAAAGGTTTGCTCGGCGAACATGTTTCTGCCCTGAGGGTTACACAAACTCAATAGCTAGCGTGCTAGCATAGCCGTCTCTCCTCGAGTGCACCTGTGCTTCTCTTACAGTGGCGGCGGCTGAAAATTGAGGTCATGCTCCTCGTGAGTATGCGAGTCAAGATGCCTCGATGTGGAAATGCTCGTCTTTATTCTCCGTTTCAGTGCGGATCTTCCTGAAATATCTATTTGGGAAATTTTCCCCACAGTTGCTCTGAGATATTTCAGTGTTTGAGGATATCTTCTTAATTATCTGAGTCGCTTTAAGTTCTGGTGTTGCAAAAAATGTGTAAAGTGTCAGTTTAAGTTTATTTTCTCTTAAATCTGTCACATTTTATGGCCTGAAGTTATCAAAAGGGAACTGATCAAACAGATTTGTTCTTAAATTACAGGATTTTTTTTTTTTTTTTAAACCTGTAATTAACCTTTTTTACAGTGTTTCTGTTTTTTCACATTTTCAGTTTAATTACCTATTTCCACTCTAAGGAAAATTTGAAATTGAAAAATGAAAGATCTGGCATCATCAACCACAACAAATACATGAAAAAGAGAGATTAATGGAGATGACGTCATTCTAAAGCCTCTAATTAATTAGATTTCCATTTCAATTAAAAGATTATTAATAAATCCTGTTTTTAAAATTGATACAACTTGAATATTACAGTGAATAATTATGGTTGGTTATCCTTTATGGGGTTATTTTTCTTCAGAGTCCAACACAGACCCCACAACAACAAATATTTTGTTAACCAAACAAAGAGTTCATTTTCTGACTCATAAAATTCAGCTGGTTAGCTGAAGTGGGCAGAAAATCTCTGGAGATAAAAGGTCAAAATATGAAATGTGGATCTCACTACAGTATGATAAAAATATAACAGCAACATTCTGTAGGAATTAGAAAACTGTAGCCAACTAAAGGACAAACTGGAATTGCAGAGATCGCCTTTAAATTGATCAACAATCAAACGCGGCTTTCAACTGATGCTGTATAAATTACAACCTGAACAGTTTCACTTTAATTTCTTGTGCTGCACCAAGCTCTGGGGGAAGTGTTTAATGTAAATACACCTGAGTCACTGGAGCACATCCTTTTAAAAGCACTGCAACAAAATTACCATCACGCCCCGTTCAATTTGCAGTCTGTGTGGAAGGGTTAGCTCTGTGTCTGATGCACTCCCACAAACGCTGAAAGACTAATTGAAATTTAAGTCCAAAGCGGTTTCTTCACTGAAGCGACAAGCGAGCACGATGTCCAGACAAAGCAAAGCAGCTGAGCAGAACCTCCAAACTGTCCCCGGAAAGGTTTGTTTTGCATCTTTTAATTCTCTTCTTTTCCACAATGATCTTGTCTCTTTAAGAAGATTTATTTAATCTTTCTTTAAGGTTACTTTCAAGTGATTCTTTGTGTTTTACTTAAGTCTGTTTGCAGCTGTTTTGTGGGCCCTGTACAGCCCATTTGCATGTCTTTGTCATTTTGTGGCGCTCTGCAGTTATTTTCTGTCTCTTTGTGGTCATTTTGTGCTTCTCTGTGGTTGTTGTTTGGTCTCTTGTGTATTTTTGTATTCCTTAATGCTGGTTAGTATTTTATTAAAGTCATTATGCTGTGATATTTGGTCTGATTTTGGTCTCTTTGCAGGCATTTAGCTTGTTAACAGATAGTTTGTGTCTCTGTGAGGCCATTTTGTGGCCCCAATAGCAATTTAGTGTTGCTGTGTGTGTTTTCTTCTCAGCTAGCGTTTGGTAACGCTCAGTTAAAGTCCAGTGAATTTTTTAAATGTATAGTGAATTACAATTTTCACTTTAATCAAATTAATTTGTGGATTTTAATTTTTTAAATTCAGTTATAATAAGAAGATGATTTAAATAAACTGAGGGCCTTTTGATGTAAAAAAAAAACATTAAAAAAATTAACTGGTGAATTGAGGCACCACCACCAGCAGCCACTAATTAAACCACTTTTTTATTTGTCAGGAAAATTAGTTTTGAGATGTTTAAAGCGACTCCAAAACTTCATTTGCATTCAGTCCATCAATAATGAGCCGACTTTGGAGCAATGCAGCTCTTATTGGCGATTTTTTTGCTATTTATATTTGCATGCATGAAGCTGCACCATGAGAGAGTCGTATGTTTATTTTTATGAACAACCTGCTCCGCCAAAGGTGCAGCCTTGCATTTGCTTTTGTCTCTTTTACTGAAAAAAGTGAGCAAACTATTTTACTGCTTTATTTTTTGTCAAAGTTTGTATAGAGAATCAAGTAAAAAGCAGAAGTCAGGTTCTGCTTCAACTTCTTAATTTTTTTTTCTGTATATGTTTTTAAAAAGTGCCTTCAGAAATCTTCCCAGTTTATGCAAAAAAGAAAAACTTTGGTTGTTGTTTATGTCATTACAACACACCAGATAGAAGTTTATTAAGTTACATTCACTAAAATTGCACAAGTTAATGAAAGCTAAAGAATTTTGAGGCAATGAGTTTGCATTAAGTAAGAAGAACTAATTAGGTTTTACAGTGCATCCACTCATCCATAAAGTGTAGAAATTTCTGCCAAAAATTAGTTGAAGGTTTTTGTACTTATGCTTTAAAGGATGGCTTAAGAAAGCTACAAGAACTCAGGAAAAGCATAAAAATGAGATATGAAGAATGTTTTGGATCCCAGCTTAGAGTTTTGTCTCTTGCATCACTTTGGCTTCACGCTGCATCTCGTTTTGGTTGATTTTCTGCAACGCTGCAACTTTCAGAGATGAAGCTGGCATCAAGAAAAAACTGCACAGTCCAAGCCATAAATAAACCTGGCCGTCACGGCTGTCAATAATTTGGAAGAGTGTCGGTGTGCAGACAGATCCGCAGCCAGTCAGGAGCAGGTGAGGGACAGCTGAGGCCAGCAGCAGGCTGGAGAGAACAGCTGATCCCTGCAGAACCGGCTGGACCGGACCCAGAGGAGGGGAGGACTCTCGCTGTAACCACCAACCCTGTGGTAATCCAGGCAGGACATTATCTTCTTCGGTGGCTCTCTGCAGCATCTGGAGGGGTTCATGCCACTACTCTGCCTCCCTTTTCCAGATAATAACATCACACAGCCATTTAGACCCCATATGTGCCTGAAAAGCAGGTATGAAGCCGTTGTCTTGTGCTGTGCTGCCACAATCAAACCAGTCCTCTAACTGTCTCAGCTGAAATGATTGCTGTTAGCGATGCCCAATTGCTTCTACACTTGCAGACAGAAATGATCTCACCAATTAGATGCTGGTCGTACACTTACTACGTTCATGCTCTGGTCAGCTTGAAATTACCAGTATATTATTCGCTTTTGCATGACAGCAATAAAATAATTAGGGAAGATTTGCCTCTTGGTCTATTCGCTGAAACAGAAATTAGCCTCCAGTCCCAGACATATAATGATATTAAAGTTTTGGAGGATTTTCTTTTGTTTCTTGGTCTCTATTTTATGTTGCTCTTACATCTTTGATGCACCTTTAAGTTCCAGTGATTTAAAAAATATATAAACTGCATGTGTTTTCTGCTTTCCAGTTAAAAATGTGTTCACCTTTTATTTAGCCAGTTTTTTTTTTTTTAAAGAAGTGGCTTTAAAAACGCCACTGTATTTCATAGGCATTATCTCACAGCTGAATTTTACTATAAATCCAATATTAAAACTATTTAGAAAAACTGTCATGTCTTCACAGTTCAATATGAGAATCTGTGACAAAAAGTCAAGCTCCTGTGGTCCTGCTGCTGTACACCGCTTCCTGCATGAAACTATCAATCAGAGCCAGAAGGAGTCTCTTAGCGCTGCCAATCAAGCTTGTGTATGTTGCCCATTGCTCTCTCCGGCGCTACTGCACCCATAGAGGAGTCTCTATGTTGTCTCTGGCAGAAAATACACCATCACTAGATCCTTCTTCAGGATAAAACATTTGTCCACCTCTTCATAAAAATGGTTAAAATGACAAAAATCACAAAGTTAGACATAATTCTTATCTATTGCATGTTATAAGTCCTGTTTGCAAATAAATTTGTGGCACATATAATGTAAAAATCTATATGGTAACCTGACCTTAACTTCCCCTCAAAATGAAAAGATTAATTTTCTTCCTCATTGTGAGATTAGACTGCTGCATTAAAAGATACATTTATTTTAAAGTGCTTTGCACAGAATAATTTAATGATTTAAATGTTTTGCTTTGCTTTTCTTTTTCATATTTTCATCTCAATATTACTACAAGTTTACAGTACAAATAGTTTTGATGCTCATTAAATTAGTTTCTACTTGCTCATTAAAAATTAAATTAAATATAAATTATGTGAATAAAAAGGGAATTTAAAAAAATGTCGTGTTTTGAAGGACGGCAGATGCAAAAATTTTCCGAGCGTCGTTGTTTTTCTTGTTCTTTCTGCTGCTCTTGCTTGTCTAAATTACTATACAGCAGGTTTTATGTCACGTGCACAGGTTTCACAGCACAACGCTGACTTCTGTCACATCTCCAGACAATCCGCATGTACAGGAGCCAAGATTTCACATCATTTTCAGACAAGACAAGCACATGAAAAAACACAGGAGGGAATCATCTTTGGCAAGGTCACCCGCCTGCCTGCGGGTTAAACTTTAATGATCATATTTGGCAGACGGATGTGAGCAACACGCATTAATATGCCAAGAAGACTGATGGAGCAAGATTTACACACAGGCAGACCATCATTCTCCAGCACTGCAGTTTAATTACAAGGAGCTGTGGCGAGAGTTTGTTGTGGTACCGACCAAGTCATCAGGAAACAATATGTATCGGGGACAGCGTCGCCAAATCTATATGTAATCTAAAAACAAATTTTCATGTTTGAATCCCTGGTGACGCTGCTGCAGCCTGTAATTTGATTAAAAAGTCTTCCTGGATGTTTTAACTCAACACGGATGTCCGAAACAGGCAATGAAGCTGATCAATAACACTGGCATGACGACAGATTAAATTAAACGTTTTCATTGTGATTTGCACAGAATGAACCTTTTTATCGTTTCAGTTCTAAATTAATCAGAAACAAAACCACAATTTTAAAGTCTCTTGTTCACTAGTTAAAGGTAATTTTATTTATGAAGCACATTTTCAGCAACAAGACAAAACAAAGTGCTTTACAGAAATTAAAATAAATATTTGCCTTAATAACACAAGAGTCAGATTAATGTACTGCACTTCCATCTCAGGATACAGAAACATGCCGCTAAGCATTCTGGGAAATAGTTCCCATGCTTGTCCTTTTCTTCTGTCAGTTTCTTTTTTTGAAATGCCAACTTAAAAACTCGTTTATTCAACTTTTGGAGGTTTGCATTTAATAAAAAGTTAATGCAAGTTACTACCGTAGGTTTATCTTTCACAAACACTTTTAGGATCAAAATCTGAAATTGTAAATTTATTTGATTTAAAGAGCAAGACATAGAAAACTAAATAGGCTCAAATGTTTTACAGTGCAGAAAGTGCAACTGGGACAGAAACAAATCTGAGTTTAAAACAATCCTGGCCCAGTGTTTCAATGTCTAACATAGTATTTCATTGATATGGTTTCTTTCTTTTTTTTTTATCCGTTTGTTAATTCTCCAGACTCGATGAGAATTGAGTTTATTTTCTCCTTCCTGTCCTCTAAACTGCCTCCTCATAATAAGTGAGGTTTGCTGAAAATTTCATCTGTTGCAACATGCTTCCTCCGCTTGAAGCATGACAGCGCAGTCAAGGTTTGATTCAACCTGCTATTTTTTTTTTTTTTTTACAGGCAATTGCCATATTATAGTCTATTTTATTTCACTTTTTATTATAACAGCAATAAATTTGAATTGACATAAATGGATCTGAGCATACCTGCCTGGATTGAGCTTGACTATAGAATATCCGGGTGTGAATAGTCTGTGCTCGCCTTGTAAAAGTGCTTTGTGAATTAGTTTTCCCTCTTTCCTAATTAGGCCTTCCTAACCTCTAAACTAAGCAACTTACACAAATTCAAACCACTTCCACAGTATCTGCTTGTTTTCTGTGAAAATCAAAAATGAAACATGATTATAATCGGTTTCTTTACAGACCTGTCTCTATTATATTGAGCAATAGGACACAGTCGGTGTTAATTAGTAACGAAACAAACCAAAATTATATTTTCTGGTGTGATCCTGAAATTACAATCAGGCCTCAGCATGTCAAACTGCAGTACTCGTTTCAGTGCTGCCCTGTATGTCGAAAGCAAGCAGTAAAAATGTGAGGAAGACACTCACTGTGGTCCAGTTCTTTCAGGACGGGTTTAATTGCCCAGAATATGAGCCGACATCCCCTCACTTATCAAATTAAGAGCTCGAAAAAGGGAAGTGAGGTGCTCAACACCTGTCTGAACTGGATCAGGTTGTTCTGCATGTGTTTCACGTTGAAACTAAAACACAAAAGTTAAATAATGTCACTAAAACATGCTCAATATTGTTTTTGGCTATCAAAGTTTAAGAAAACACAGATTGCAGATTTCGAATCCACTTAAGGGTTAAGACTGCAGTTTAATCATTGCAAAATGGAAGTGTTTTGTACTTATTGTTAAATTAAGAGGTAAAAGAGTCTAAGCTACTTTAGAAAGGTTCAGCCAGACGTTTCTATGAGTTAGAAAATTTTAAGTCTGGATCTAAAGCCAGTTGGGAATTTGAGGAAACACTAGAAAACCAACGTTCACAGAGAATCTACATCATAAGATAAACGGATAAAAAAAATAAATTCTTTACCTCCGTAAACCTGGTAGAAATCATAAATTTTGCAGTTGGATTGAGGCAAAAAGTGTTTTTTTGTTGACAAACAGGTTTTGCTGATGTTTTGTTCACCCCAATAAAACACATTAACATTTTGAATTGTAACATGATCATATGCGACTCAGAACAAAAAACAGTAATACTCTTAAAAGCAAATACAGTATATATATAAAACAGCTTATTGCTGCTGAGGTTTGCTGCCAAACAGAATAAACAGACAGCAGAGCCATGACTGTCCCTTTTACCCCTAAACACAAAGAAAAACAACAACAACAAACCACTGTTCCTTTTTTAACAGGGGTAAAAGTTCAGGAGGTTTCTGCTCATTCAGCGATCGCATGCAGCTGACTGACAGCTGGCAGCAGCAGGCGGGGTAAGACAAGTGTTACTCAAGGTTACATCTGGCCCGAGGAAAACCCCCCACCGCCTCTGCCTTCTCACTAAAAGGAGTTTAAACTACAGGAAATGGTTTAAAAGAAGCTTTCACCTGCTTTTAGAAAAAACAGACGTCAACTCAGGCCTTGAAGATAAATATATGTTTTTTAAAATCCTGGAAAATAATCTGTGTAGAAAAGTCGAGGGCTGAAACTACAGGCTGTACAACTGAAACTGGTAATAAGGCTTAATTACAGCTCATTAGCTTTATAGTTCAGCTCAGATAATATCTGCTGTAATAAATGCTTCAATGCTTCCATGAGTCTTACTTTTTTATAAAAAGTGATGAAGCTTCATTGAGATGCTATTTGGTTTTCTACATTTACAATATTGTACTAAACAGACAGACAGTGCAACTTGGAAACATAGATTGAAGTTAGATTATAAAATGGAAACGATTGCAGACTTTTGAAGCAATTCTGCGGCGTTCAAATCAGAAAAAAAAAAATGTTTTTCTGAATTCCTGCAGGCTTGATCTGCATTGAAATTTTCATCTTTAAGGAAAACAACCGAATGTTGCCAAAGCCAATTAAGATCACAGGTTTTTCTCGTGGTGACAGGGATGGCAAAATAAGCTCTGCAACACATCATTAATATGTGATTCTTTCCAAGATTTTGACAAAAATAGCAGCAAATGAGCAATTTCCCCTACAGACTCGGAGGTAAAGACGCCAAATTGAGTTCTTTCACGTATCTAATAATGTTACCAAAATGATTTTGACTCAAAAAAACGTTAAATCTGTGCTCCAAAATGAGAAACTTCGTCCATATCTGCTGTTCTCTTCTCTCTCAACAGCACTATCCACAATAAACAAAAAACATTAACTGGAGTGACCCACCTAAAGCCCGAATTTGAATGCATTTTGGAGACGAACACCCACATTCTTGCACACACACATACTTACACACTCTAGAGAAAGATGGGACTTTTTAAGTGTGATGCTGTGGGACCTTTTAGAAACAGTAGAGACTCAAATGGAAATACAAAAACATGCAAAATGTGAATTTTGTATAAGTTAAAATAGTACCTATCTGCCATTCTCATCTGATCCTGTCATGAATACACAGTAATTCGCTTTTGTTACGATTTTTTTATGTGTTACCCCAAAACTCAATCTCTATTCACGCCAACAAGCAACCATGTGGTCACACTCACACCTGAGAGAGCCAAGGACATGCTAGGTGCATACAGCAGATTCCTTCGTGATATTTTATTTATGCCAGCAGAGGTATAGGCACACATGAGCTTTCACACCCTCCTCCTCTCTCTCTCTATCTGAGTCTCCTGTGCAGTTCTGGCTTGGCCCAGATAACAGCAAACCTGCCTGGAGGCGAGAGACACCAACACTGCAGGACGTAATGGAAGCTATCATAATGCTTAGCAGGAGCTCGGCTCGTGGCGGCGAGACGGAAACGCCTCTCAGCTCGGAGTGTGAGGACACGTCGGTTTGTTTTGATGCAGTGCCTCATGGTTTTAAAAGCTGACAAGATGGACTGACTTAGGTAAAGGGATGGGAAATGTGTAAAAAGGACTATTGGCTGTGCAAAAAGAATGAATTCAAATCTCTTTTTAAATGATTTCTGGAAGTTGCTGAACAAATATCAGAGTGAATGTACTTCAGTGCAAGTTTACATGTGATAAAGTTCAGATTGATGTAGTTAATTTTGAGCTCTTGGTCTCTTCAACAAAGTCAATCAATTTTAAAAACAAGAAGGAATTCATTAGGAAACAGAGTTAAAATTAAAGGCTCAAATATCCAAATTTATCCCAATATTTGGATAAATATTCCCAAATGTGGTATTTTATCATGCATTCAACTCATTTAAGTCATTACTGTTCTAATGCTGCTTTAACATGAGTCTCTTCATCTTTGTTGCTTTATTTCCCAGTTAAAAACTTTGAATAAACGAGTTTTAAATGGTGTTTGGAGTTTGAAACCACTGGAATAGATGATGGATATTTAAAAAGCTTATGCTCTTTTTCAACACCGTTGGACTCAGGTCAAGCATAATAGTGAGTTTTCACATGCCTGGATGTTCGAATCAGAACATCCAACTGGACCAATCTAACCCAAACTGTGTACACAAAAATGCTTCAAATGTTCAAGATAAAGCCTGGCATCAATTCCAACACAAACAGAAGATGTTGAGACAAGAGACTTTAAGTAAGAAGATACAACTCCTTCAAGCTTGCCGAAAGTCAGCTGCAAAAGCTGAACAAAGGTTCAGTTATTTACAAGGTCAGAAGTAATACAAAGTGAGATATTTCAATCTAGGAGCATCGTACCGATTGGTAAGCATGGAGGTGGAAGCATCATGCTGAGGTCATGCTGACACACTCCAAACAGTAAATGGAATATTGGGAGATTGTTTAACTTCACATAACAGCTTTAACATCAATGAAATTGTAATTTTATGATCTGTGTTGGATCAGATTACGCTTTAGAAAATAACTGCACGGTTTTTTGTGTAATTTTGTTTTTGCAGTCGCGCCTGGGTACCAAACTGATTTTTATTCAATATTATGAACCATTATACAATCCGATACAAAGGACAGATTGTGGCAGAATCCAAAGGTAAAAAAAAAATCTGCAATCTTAAAATATGTAGCATCTTTTCACATTTTTGTAATTGGGCACTATTCAAATAAAAACCGACTGATAAAATAAAATAAATCTCTTCAGTTCTATTTATGTGGCTCTTTTTGGTCTCGATTTGACCTGCAGACCTTGAGTTTGACTCGTGCTGCAGAACATTTAATACTTTAATCTGTTTTAATTATATTTCTGACTCTGTGTGAATCTACATGCTTGCTTGCTTGTCACTTTGTGACACCTGCGTTTGCCCTTTGTGGGACAAAGACCAATTGTAGTGTAATGTGCTTTGGAGTCCTTGGACTTGATAAAGAGCTATAAAAGTGCAGACCAATTACCGTTTTACAAAAACCGAGTTCAGAGTGAAACCTGACATCTCGCCAAACATTAGTGGAGGTGCGAATGAATTTCACTGTGTGGATTACAGAAAATACACACCGCAAATCAAACTTGTGTCGCTCTGAAACAACTAACGCGTCACTATGGTAACTTTTCCTTTTACATTTACTGATAGTTGTAATCTTTTCGTCAGTCCAAACACCAGTGAGCCCTGACTGATAAAATGCAATACTTCTCAAATTACCTCGCAAATTAAAAGGCATTAAAACCAACCCCATCTTTTTATCTACCCCTGCTTTATGACCCGCATAGATTTAACAGACAGCAGCAGAATCAATACACACTAACAGCCTTTCAGCTCTGGATACAATGTTTAATTTAACTGCTCTAATTAGCCGGCCTTATTAAAAATGTAAGTTTACCCACAGAGTTCTGCATTCTGTATTTATCAATATTCAATTCCATCGGGTAAAAAAAAAAAAGAGAAATGCTTGTTTCCGGTCTACTGCAGCGAGCTGTTTAATGACTCCCTGAGTTAACGGTCTATACACGGACTTAATGGTCCGCTCTCATTTGTTTTATGGGTCCATATTATGGTGATGAAACCTTTGTTCTGTTCTGTCAAGCTGGATACATACGGAGAGTTAATTGGTGACTTTTAATAGCATTTAAAACGAGATTCAAGGCAAACAGGAATAAACTTGTCATGAACTGACATAGTCTCGTGTTGGCTCAGTTACACTCCCTGCAAATCCCTCCTTCACCGCAACCATACAATGTCTTTTTTTGCATTTTCTGCAGCATACCGATAATCTGAAGTCAAACCTTCCTGTTGAGGGATTTATTTCCTCTAAGCCTCTCTCTTAGTCGTGTCTGTGGTTCTATTAATTTCCTGCAAAAATCAGATTTGACAAATCCAGGAAGTATTTTGTGTATCTGCAGGGCCGGGAAAGCCGATTTGAGTTTGTCCAGCAATAAGGCAGGTACTTATGAGTGGCGATATATTTGCTTCAGCTACCAAGGGTTCTGAAAACAGTTACTTAGAGGTATATATAACCTTTAAACTCTTTCAACATTTTATCAAAGCTGTAAACACAAATTTGAACATAACACTGTTATTTGACAGTTGTGAATAAGACTGTCTTGAAACCGTCATAAACATGACATAACACCTGTCATAAATATGAGTAAGTCTTTATGAATTAATCTTTAGCTTTAATAACATGAAGCTACATCATTTTTATAGTTTAATCAGTATTACTTTTATAACAAATGTATGTCAGATTATGATTTCTTGGTTAATGTCAAGTTGTCATAACAAAGACATTTTGAATAATGTCAACTTTGTATTAAAAGTGTACCGAATAACACTTTATGGCAACAGTCATAAATATTCACAAAGACTTACTCATGTTTATGACAGATGTTACGTCATGTTTATGACGGTGTCATGACTGTCTTACTCACAATTCATCAACTAAAGTGTTAAATAAAGTAAAATCCCACATTTTAATGGGATTTTAAGTAAGATTTTGTCTGAAGTAATGCATGAGATGGAGTCAACATTCAGACAAAGGTATTCTGATGAGATGAATTAAAACATCTTTATGACCTAACAGCAATAAGAACTGCACATCACTTAAACCAGCTGCTCTTATGAAGCGAGATGGAGGAGGCAGCATCATCCTGTGGGGATGCAAACAGGTCAAAACTAATGCAAAGCATGATGAGAAAAAACTGTTAACCCTGGAAGAAATCCAGGTTTGTTCACAATTGCTATCCCTTACAATAATTAGCAGCATCAAGCTGTCTAATTATTATTTTAGTTTCTTATTTTTAGCAATTTGTTGTTCCAAATCCATTTCATCTAACAACTTGGTTCAAATCTCAGATGATCAAACTCTAGAGGTAAGAAAAACCTCGAAATGCTTGTCTTACTAGTTTGTATCCGTACACATTTGTAAGCCAGACTTAAATCCCATCGACTGCAACCTTGACAAGTTTAGTAACCGTTATCTGTCCAATCTAACAGCCTGAGCTTCTGTTCAGAGAAATATGGGGAAAAAATTCAGTCCTTAGATGGAAAAATCTGGTAGAAATATACCAGCTCTGACAAGTGACAAACTTTGAACTCGGTTTACAAATTAGCCGACTTCTAAAAGCCATTAACTGGATTTTATTTAGTGGTGTCAGTTTTATTATTTAAGAAACCATGCATCCTTCTTTACAACTATGTCTTTGCAGTCCCTACTGTCAGTCAGTCTGTCGAGTCAAATCCCAGTAAAACACATTAAAGTTGGAGACTGTAAGGTGCCAAAATATGAAAAAGTTCAAAGGGTGTCAATATGTTTGCAAACTACTGTTGGAATCCAAATGAATGAAACTTGATTGTGATCTCAGCAGGTGAAATCAATGAAAAATTGTTTGCTCTATGGAACAACTTTCATCAGCTTTACAAAATAACACATCAGCCACAGGTGCAGAATTCTGGTACCTCATTCTTTATTTTAAACATTTGTTAATGTACCTGCGAATGGGAAAATGTCTGTTCATCCTTGTTGAAATAGAAAACAAGAAAAACGCATTGAACTCTCCCAAGAATCTAGTAAGAAAAAATTACATCCAAAAATACTTGACACTGCCATCTGCAAGAGTACAACAGGAAATAGGGGGGAAAAAAAGAGATAAAACAAAAAGCACAAACCTGTGAGCTCAGCTGCAAGAAAAGTGTCAGGTTAAAACGTCAGAGAGGGGATTTAAAAAGGATTGCCTTGTTTCTTTTTTTGGTGAAAGATAAAGAAAAGAGCAACAAAGTAAAAGCGAGAGGTTTCACCGGTGAGATTCATCAAAATCACAAACCACACTGCCAAAATGCAAACCAAAGCCACAGCAAAAGTCGACAGAAAACAACAACAAAAAAAAAAGAAAAAAAAAAAAAAGAAAAAAATCAAAATAATAAAAAAAAAATGTTCCAAAACCCACCAGTAAATGCGCAGGAAAAAGAAAAATCTCTGTACTGATAAAATCTGCTCGGTTTCTGCAAAACTGCAAGCAAAGTGAGAGGCTTTCTCAGAGACCGATAACGCACTCGTTTTCTTTCTTTTCCTTTTTTTTCTTTCAATTTATACCCTCTCGATCTGAATCACCGCATGCTGAAAACTTGAAGCCTGGATGGACTGACTGTAGAGGTGGAGTGGGGGGGTGAAAAAACGCTTAAAACCAGCACCGCAAATGCTCAATTCAAACACCAGCAAAAGGAGGAAAAACAACCCAAAAAAAAAGGAAAAAAGAAAAAGAAGGGGGTGAATTTAGAAGACCAAAAAAAAATTGTTTTTGTTTAGAAAAACAGAAAAAAAAATAGCCAGTGGAAGTGTACTCACCGAGCGGGAGTAAAATGTTGCAATAAAAATGTGAAATGGCTCAAAAGAGGCTACAGTATGGCGGTGCGAGGCGGAATGCTCAGCCTTTTCCTCTCTCTAGCTCCCTGCCTCCAGTTCTGTCATGTGACTCCTTCAGCTCCCACTTCCAGCAATGAGAGTCCAACCTCGAACAGCTGATGATGCCGAATGCTCTCCTATAAAGGCTTGGCTTCTTACAAAAGTACGGGGAGCAAGAAAAAAAAAGAAAGATGCGCTCCTTATCATGCCACGGTTACAACTGAGCTGGTTTTATGTTTCTCTGCTGCATTTTGAACGTGCACAGCTCTCTCTTTGTGTCAGCGCCACGGGACGATCAAGCCATGCGGATTTTTCTTTTATTCATTCGCTGGCTTCGTGAGCTTGTACGTAAGGCATGGATGGGAAAGCAGAACCAGTATGATGATGATCAGTGCATAAACAGTTAAAGGGGGGGAAGAAAAAAAACACTGGAGCATCATATTCTTAACAAAGCTTTGTCCTATATGGTGAAGCCTTGATGCAGGTTAGAAAACACTTTGAGTTATCAGCCAACATATGGATCCTAGAACAAAATACGGTGCAAAAGAAACAAAAATGAATAAATCAAACATACGTCTGGAAAGTATTCACGCTTTATGTTACAACCTGATTCCAAGTTGAATTAAAGTAATCTCTTGGCAATGTGGGGAAAAATAGTTTGACAGTTTTGCAAATTTATTGAAAGTAGAAAATCAAGAAATCACATTCACATAAGTATATGTGTAACACTTTGTTGGTTCATCTTTGGGATCAATGACAGTCGAGGCTTTTTGAATTCAGCTGAGCTCAGCCGTCTTCAGGCGGTTTGATCCGTTCTTCTCTGCTGTTCTTCTCCAGCTCCTTCAGCTTGGATGGGAAACATCTGTCAGACATTTTCAGGTCTCTCCAGAGATGTTCAGTCAGATTCACACTTTTGAGATCTTGTCCGTGTGTTTTGAGTTGTCGTTCTGCTGAAAAATGAGAAGTCGCCCCAGTTTGAGTTCGAGGTGCTCTGCAGCAGGTTTTTATCCAGGATGTCTGTGTACGTTGCTGCATTCGTCTTTTCCTCTATCCTGAGCAGACTGTCTGTTCCGTTATCTGCAAAACAGCCACCTAGTATGATGCTGCTACCACCGTGCTTCACTACAAGGAGCCGTCCCTGGTTCCCTCAAAACAATGATGCCTGACATTCACACCAAAGAGTTCAATCTGTGTCTCATCAGAGCAGAGAATCTCATTTCTCATGTTTTCTCCGCACAGTTCCAAACTTCTTCTGAATTCATTGGGACTTTGAAAGGAGCAGAAATGTTTGTTTCTTCCCCAGATTTGTGCCACAAGACAGCGCTGTCTCAGAAGTCTACAGGCAATTACTTTGATTTACTGCTTAGTGTTTGACCTCTGACCTGCACTGCCACCTATGAGACTTTATATAGACAGGTGTGTCCCTTTCCAAATCAAGTCCAATCAACTGAATTTACCTCAGGTGACCTCCGTTTAAGTCATAGAAACATTGGAAGGAGCCTAAGCTTTTCTTAGAGCAATAATCAAATCAGAACCATCTTGAAAACTTGCTCCAGCAGACAGATTGCTACAAATAAAAGCATTTGGATTTAAATCTACATGATTAATTTGATTTATCATAATCTTTTAGATAAATTAGATCTCGTTTTTTGTAAAGTATCTTAAGATGACATTTATTTTGAGTTAGTGCTGGATATATAAACTTAATTTAATTTAACTAAGTCTTTGGCTTACTTAAAAAAAAAAAAAAAAAAAAACAGCTGATGGGGATTTTTATGTCTGCTTTTCCACCTTCCTGCAGCAGGTAGTTTGTTTCTGAAAAACACAAGTACAATTTCAATCTACCAAATTGAATATTAAACAGGAATTTTTATGCCACACAGTCCTTGGTTTTCAATTCCTAATGAGAAATTTAAATTTTTAAGCATAACACATTAGAGCACAGCTAACCTTGTCTATGACATTTGAATGATGATAATAATAAAAAACTAAAATGTTGTGTGCTTTCTAAGAATCTGAAACTAGGATGGGTTATACAACAAAACAAATTTCCCGTAGGATACCTTGGCCCTTAATAAGTGAGAGTAAAGCACACAAATCTCACCAAAGTGGTACATTTAAAAGAGAGAAAACATTTAATAGAATCTCTTCAGTGGTGCTGAAATTGTCCAGCACAGAAACAGTTAGTCTGCTGTCCATGGTGCTGAAACCCACAGCGCTCTGGGTCGTCGTATCCTGGACGAAGCTGAACAGAACCAGAACAATTAGACCAAGCAGTGTGTGGTTGATGCTCTGTCCCTGGTGCTGAAATAAACCTGGTGTAACACAATTTAGGCCTAAAGGTTGTGCTGGCTGTAATTCTGAACCCATGTATGAGCCGTACATTAGAAGCCTGTCTGTGGAGCTAAACTGGGTAATTGCTGCACAGCTCGACATAATTGTTTTGCTGGAAGGTTGTTAAAATTGCTATGTTTAGACACACTGTGATTTTGCCTAATTATGTATTTGCTTGTATTTTTTTAACATGAAAAGGGCCAAACAATACCTAATATTAAGTTGTATCATGTCATTTAAAGTTTCAAGCATCATCCCAACTTTTTTATAGACCCCACTCCACACACACACACACACGCACACGCACACACACAGCTCTCCCGCTCTTATCCGTTAAATAAATACACCTGAGAAATGTAGGTTATCGCTGATGGCAACAGACAGAAAAGTAATAATGCGCTATTGATGCATTAGAGTCTGACTGCGGTTGTCAGACAGAATTCAGAACAAGTTTATGCAACACACAGCGTTGGAGACAACTGTCACCATTCATAAATCAGAGCGGAGGTCGGTGCAGTGCTCCCACCTTAAGCACTGTCTAATTTAATTCACGTTTCAAAACACATCCATGCCTGTGGGAGGCAGTGAGTAAAAAAAAAAACATGCTCTGCCATCCCCAAAGAATACATTCAAGAACTGTGATCAAACTCTGGCAATATTACCGCCACACACATTTGCTTCCTCTCTTCATTTAGCCCTTGAAGCTGCTTCGAGGTCTCTTTTGCAGCATTTAGTAATGCTCAGCCACTGTTTGTCTGCTGCATGGCAGTCCAGGGCTTGAAAACTAAAGATAGTGGTCTGTGAGTCATTGTGCAGGACATCACTTTAATTGTTGATGCCTGAGGGTCCACATGGTCTGATTCAGGAACTGGACTGTTCATGGTTTATTGTGCCAACATGTAGGCAGGGAGGTAATGAAGAAAATTAAGGAATTAAAGCACAGCTACAATAATTCCCTCCAACCAAATATGACACGCTATAAAAAATGCCTGATGTTTTTGTTGACTCACTGTTATAAATAGTTATCTGGAGTTTATAAAGTTTTCGAACTCTGGCTTCTGCTAACAGATAGTGATGCTGTTTTAGTGTTAGCCTCTACAGAAAGAAACATATTCTTTTTTTTTATTGATGTTAATCTGGTTTAACTTTGCATATTAGCTCAATAGTTCAGTGGAACTTGAATGTGTTGCTTTACTAACGTCCTGTAGCCGTGCTGCTTGTGATAAAAAGACACATCGGTCTTATTCAGGTATTGGATGAAGCATAGATAGATGCAGCTGCCAAGATGTAGGCAGAGAGGTAATGAAGAAAATTAAGCAATTAAAGCACAGCCAAAATAATTCTTCTAATCCTGTTCTGCACTCTATAATAAACTATGACTAATACTTGACATCTTTATTGACTCAACGTTATTAACAGTCATTTGGCTTGAAATCATCTTTTCTTCCATTCTAAATCTGCATAACTTTCACACTGTGTGAAATATGCAGAGGAGTGAGGACTTAACCCTTCGCTCGACATGATTTACACATCAGGCTGTAAAACGCTGGAGAACGCTGTCACTTTTACGGTGAAGCTCGCTCCGGGTTTCTGGTCCGCTACCGTTATCAGGGTCCTGCTTGCGCGCCAGAAAGAGACTCACAAGGTTAACGACCTTCGTGAATCTCTCAAATAAGACGTATCAATCATATCAACCTTTTGACACGGAGTCGGCCCGATCGCCAGGCTCAGCAAGGCCAGAGACGCGCTCAGTCTCGCTGAACCTCTGCCTCGCCAAAATCACTTGCAATCCTTGTGTACATACTGTTGGATGTTTCTTGAGCTAAATAAGAAATGAAGCTAAAAAAAATTTAATAAATAATAATAATTCATTACCTGAAATGAAATTGTGATAAGCAGAAATACAGTGCAAAGACCATGCATTGCCTCTGGCCATAAAAAAAAATTTTCAATTTGAGGCAAAGCTCAAAAACATTGGGGCTTTTGAGCTTTCTTGTTCCTCTTGAGGTTCCTGAATCGATACATAATATTGCATTATTTATAGAAATAGTGTGCACCATGTAGTGAAAAAAAAGAGAAAGTTGTGATTTAATTTCAGTCAAGTTTTACTCTGACCTGTGATAGGATAGTAGTAAAGGAAAAAGGATCCTCAAAGCTCAAGATGAACATGTAATAGCACAACATTCACTTCCAGTCTAACCTTTTAATGTAGAATGAGATGAATTATTCTTTAGAAAGAGACATGACATTACTATCACCCATGCTACATGGAGAACCACTTCATCGCGAGCCTGTTATGCACAGAAAAAGGAAGGAATTAATGTCTTTATAAAGCCACGGAAGTATTTTCTATTCTTTAATTAGCAATTGTCAAGAAGTCTGCATAGATTCTGCAAGATGTTTTAATTAAAAGTGAAATGAGTGTACAGACAACTGTAAGTGGATTTAACGCTCATTATAATAAATAGGTTGCTTTTACAAATCCGGAGCTTGACATGGAAGGATTATGAAAAAAAAAACAAACACAAAATATAAATAGACTCTGAAACCGTTTCTCATTGTTTGTGTTTGCAAATACGAGCAGTGGTGCATGGGCTCGGTAAAGAAATCGTTACAGGAAAAGATTTTTTGTCACCATGATGCATATTTTAAAAGGTTGGAATGTGCTTGTGTAGGCTAGGTCAGTGGGTATAATGTCAGCCTGTGCATTACATCCATCAGACTCGGCAGGATGCTTCTCCAAAGTGTTTATGTAGCAGCCTCATTTTCTTTCATCCTTGTCGATGCCTCCAATCTGAGGGAGCTGACTGACCCCTCTCAGTCTGCCGAGACCAAAGGCATGTTTACTGATGGATGAATAATAGTCAGAGTCTGAGTTTCTAACATCTGCCTCTGGTGCAGCCTTACACCAACCATTAAGGTTTTATGACTTACTATAGACTGTTTTTTAGAAGGTTATTCAATTAAGAAACAGATGGTTTAAATTTTCCATAAAGAGATTATCTACAAGTTTCCTCCTTTCGCTCAAATCTTCTTTTCTTTTGCTTTTCTTCAACACAAAAGCTGTTCGGATTGTCACGTTGAGTAATTTCCTCTCTATTTTGGTTTGTATTGTTTCTGCTGTTGCAGCAAAGGATTTAAATCCTCAAACTAAGTCCATGGAAAGAAAACAATGCTCACATGCAATCCACTGGTTAAATGATTTAATTATATTTAGTTTGATCTCAGTTGTGTCAAAATAATATTAAATCAATACTCAATGATGACTGTATCACAACTCACTGTTAAAACTCATCTCAGTGTTACTTATTACTCACAATAACCTGCAACACAACAATAATAATAATCATTTAAACAATATTACCTTCATATTCACAGTTATATTTTACTATATTGTTTACTATATTTGTTTTAGTCCTATTGGATGCTATTATTAACATTATAATCAAACATTTCATTGCATTGTTGACTTGTGTTAACTTGTCAAATGACGAATAAACCGTTCTGAATCTGAATACTGATGAATACCAAATACACTAAAGCGGTTTTGCAAAACATTATCTATCATTATCTATAGAGAAAAGATTTTAGACACCATATCAATCAGTCAATCAGCATATGTTGATAGAGTTTATTTCACGTCCAAGGTGACTGAAGTGCTGTACAAGTTCATAAAATAAAACGTAATCAATTAGATATAATCACCCAAAATAAATCAGGAAAGAATTCACACTTTTCTAAAAACAAAGTTCTATTAATTTAAAAGTTGCTTCTTTGTTTTTGTCAATTTGTCTAACAGCAGTTTAAATAAACTGAAGAAAGTAGACAACAACTGTTGTTCAGATGAACAACATAACTTCATCAGAACTTCTTCTTCACATCTCAAACAAACAAACAAACAAACAAACAAACAAACAAACAAACAAACAAACAAACAAACAAACAAACAAACAAACCTGATAATGGAGCAGAGGGTGAATCCGAAGTGGGGAGGTCACGCTGAAAGAATGTTCACATTATGTACTTAGCTTGTTAACAGCTGTCAGTTTAATTGTCACATCGCACAGGGACGTTTCTATTTCAGCGTGGCGGTGGCAGGCACCAACAGAGACCGAGGCAGGCTGACCTTTTCAGCACAAAGTAACAGGACTCTCCTGAATTCGCCACGGCAACCAGCAGCGTATGACTGACACAGGTTGATTGTGCTTTGTGCTGCTCGGACCAGCATGATGATTAATTTATAGAAGAATATGACAGCTAATTTATTTTCACGCAGTGCTGCTGTTCTCGTGCGCTCATGTTTGGAACATATGGCGAGACGCAATATTTTAAAGAGGACGCTTTTGTTTTTTGTTTATTTTTTATGGAAGATCTTTTTATTTTGGAAGATGATAGCAGGATAACATTTTACTAGTCTTTTCACAGGACCATGAAATTGGTCCAGCTGTGACATCTGGGAATAAATTGTGTGGAAATGAAATGTGATAACTGGATTTTAATGTGTTTTGAAAAGTTTTTACCTGCTGCACATGCTAATCTGAGCAACGTCAAGAAAACAAAAAAAAACTTAAATCACAACATTATGGGGGATTTATTTTATTTTTTTATTTTTTTTTTTTTTTGCCAGTTGTGCACTGTAAAATATTTTCGCCACATTTAGTTGTTTCCACCAAGTTCTAATCTTTACATCAAAATAAATTTAGCAAGTTTTATATTTTGAACTTCAATGTGTTGCAGCATGAGAGCCTCTTGTGCGTTACCATGGCAAATGTCTATTTTATTGATACAATCAGTTTGAAATAATATTTTGTTCATACAAGCTGAGTGAAAATTTAAAATTCTTCTAACTTAAAACAAGCAGATATTTTAACTTGAGGGCTGATTTCCTGCATAATGTGAACTAATTATTTGGTTTAAACTGCAGTTTATGTCATAACTCACTTCAGATATCAGGGTTTGGAAAACAATACTCAACTTGTTTCCTGTTAAATCAACTTTAATTTGAATTAAAACAAAATCAGTTTTCTAGTTGACTTGTATTTTCAAGGTTGCCTGTGAAGCTTCATTTTCAATTTGAACCACCGTCAAATGTTTCACAGTGCAGTTTTCACTTTCATAATGAGCACAGCTGATTAAAAGATGTTATTTAGATTCTGGGATGTTTTGTGCTCTCTTTTTATATTGTTAACTTTATGAAACTGGGGTATGTTGTGTTGTTTTTTCAGAACTTTCAGCCTTTGCCAAGTTGTCATACAATTTCTATTTAGGTGACTTCTTGATTCTGTATGTGTGGCAGTAAATGGGTCTGGGTGCTGGTAGTGAAATGTAATTAAAATTGGGTTAATTACAGTTTATTATTGGTTCAACTATGGATATGGAGAGGTTTACATGACATTTATTTGCCCTTAAATATTTTTGTGCGACAAAAAAAGCATAAACATGACAAATCTATGCAAGAGCAAACTAATTGTATTGTTCTAAAGACAGTAACTGTAATTGACTAGTTAAATTTCAAAGTGTCATTTTGTTTCTCTTTTATTGTGGCACATTTTGCTCCTGGTATCTCTGCTTGTTTTCCCAAGATAAAAAGTTTCGCTCAAACAGTAATCAAAGCAATCCTGGCCACGACATGAACCTAACTGATTATGTCCGGCACTGAAGTGAAAAATGAAAAGAATATTTAATGTGGTTGAGTTGAAAGAAGTAGAAGTTGTGTAGATGTTTTTGTTTTTCACAACTGTCTGGAATAAAGCAGGTCAGTTTTGGCTCAAACTGGGTTTTCCTTTATGTTAGAACGAAGTTTCTAGCTGAGGAAGTGCCAAAACTTTGCTCACTCACTTCACTCTTTGCTGACAAGAAGACAGACTGTTTTCTCTGCAAAACATCAAAGTGCTACTAAGCAGAATCTGGAAAAAAAGCAAGCAGTTGTCTCTGCCGCATTAAAGTTTAAAAACACACAGAGCATTCATTCAGCAGAAAAATAAACTCTGAGAGTAATTCAGAGTTAAAAAGTGAAGTAATACAAGAAATTAAGAGTTTCTTTATGCATCTGTGCTCTGGTTTCCAGGCTGTTTGCTCTGCTGCTTCAGCCAAACCAAAATGTCTTTGGCTCGCCAGTTCAGGTGCGATTGGAAGAAGAGCTCCCAGCGGCCGTGGCGGGAGCCACGAAAATCCTTCTTAATCAGATTCTGCAGAAGCTGATAGTGGAGAGAGACGATAAAAACAAAGAAAAGAAAGAAAGGAAGAAACACACATGAAAGAGGCCAACAGTAGTTTGGCAGCCAGTTTGCAGAAAGAAGGGGGCAACAGTGTCTGAGGTTGTTTGCCCACGATTGTCCCTTGTAGTGAGGCCCCTTATTGGTAGTGAATGCCTTCCTGGTGCATTTGGCTTGTGATGCTCAGCTAGTTGGGAAACATCCAACCTGAGCTGTCTGCTACCTCAAACCTCTTGGCTGCAATTTGTGGAGAGTCTGTAGGGCAGAGACTGCTGCAGGACCTCATGGAGTTGCAGATTGAAGCTGTGTTGATGTTTAACATTTACATTGATGACACATTCTGTTATTGTTGTCTTTTATTGTAATTTACAATGATTTTTTTAAATGATTTTATTGGTTCATTTTGCTACAAAGCTACAGTCTCTGCAAAGGGAATAAAGCGATGAAGTTGAGACTGTAGTTTTATTTTTATTTTTATTGTAGCTCTCGTTGTCCTGTCCTCTTCTGTTTCAACCTCCATCACATTTTTCACTCTTTTTACAGCTAAATGTTTATAAAGTCACATTCAATAAATTTGAATGCATTCGTGTGAATCCTTGTCAGATTAGGTTTCTTTTGAAAATAACCTTTAAGCATGAACTTCATTAAACCCAGATTTGCGTTTAACGATCTGATATAATATTCTAATCGTTAATTTGTTGACATAACCTCTAAGGAAAACAAATCACCATTATTTAGACCACAACCAATGGTATCAAACAGCAACAACAAAAATTAAAGTACAAAAAAAGATACAAAATAAGTCTCAGGTTTATTCAGGCGTGAGTTCATGCTGTAAAAACTGATTGGCTCCCACTCAGAAAGCACACCAGGAATGTACATTTTTCTGAACTTAAATGACCCGGCAATGTGAGAAATATGATTTCAGTGCTTCTCTGCTGTTACTGTGTTTCAATATTTTCACCAAAATAAAAATAAGAGAAGCAGGATTTGTATTCACTGTTTCTAAGAGGAAGGTAGAGTTTTTCTTTGTCTTGTTCGTTCGACTTTGACGGCAATCATCAACAATCATCCGAAATTGTCCTCTCTAAGACATTTTCTTACATTGTTTTCAAAAAATTCTACGTTTGTGTAATTTGACATAATTGCAGATTATCTTTTTTTTTTTTTTTTTTAAATGCAGGATGAAGTGGGAAATGCGAACAGCAATTCTTTTTCTTTCTGTTCCTCCACAAAAACAGACACTTCTAACAAGAACGAAGCGTTAAGTCAGCTGGGATTTGCACATGAATATTAACCATGTCTGTATCTCCTTTTCTCTGTAAGCGTAACACCACCAAGAATATGTCAGATATGCATGAAAACAAATATTAAAATTAGAACAATTTCTTTTTGCACTCTGTTGACATCTTCTGACCATTTGTGTTTTAAAGTGTTTCTTTTAACAACCACATCCATGGAAGACGAACGGCAAGAGACTTTTCTTTAGGCGATACATAAATCACCAGAGCACAAGAAAAACAAATAGACGAACGACAGACTCCTTGTTATTGTTCCAGAGCTTTTCATCATGCTGTAATTATGTACATATAACCCAGATTTCTTGATGTCTTCTCCTGGCTGTAATCTCAATTAGCTCATTGTTGACAAAAAACCTGGTTGAAGCAATTTAAAATCTACACAAAATGCGATTCTGAGCTTGGAACAGTTTCCTGAACATGAAAAACAACGACGAAATTCGTTTAATGAAAGCTGGATATAAATAAGTAAGCACGTCAAACGAAAATGTATCAGAGGAGGCGACACAGAAGCTGGCTGCTTCGTGTCGGAGGAAGGCAGAAAATATTTCAACAATCTGTTGATATATTATGTGCCGTTTCAGACTGATGTTTACTTACATTCAGTTTGGTCATGAATGTCATTATTTAAAGGATTTCACTCAATTATTTGAGATATTTTTCAGAACGATTTATTTTTACAGTTGCAAACAGAATGTGTATTTTTCAAATAATGATTTCTTTTTCAGCAGTATTAAATAACGATAACGACACCGAGTAGTCCAGACAGATTCTTCCACCTGAGCTGGAGATCTCTGTGATTCCTCCAAAGTCACCATGGACCTCTTTGCTGCTTCTCTACTGTCAGTTGAGGTATAAAACCTTTGAGATGCAGCTCCTCCTCTGAGCTGCAGTTTCCAAGTTTCTGCCTCACAGACTCTCCCACTCTGCTCCTCCAGACTAGCTAGTAGCAATTAGCAAACATCTGGTGGAACTGGACATCTGCTGAGCTCATTAAGAAAACTACTTCTGATTGCATCGCTGATAAAATCGTTTCTTCATTGTTAAAGAAGCCATGTTGTAATGACTTCCTGAACATGGAGTTTCAGTAGTTTTTTAAAGAGACAGAGGCCCGATGTCAAGGCATGAAATTACAAAGTGAAACTTATTTTAAGTCATATCTGATATATGTAGCCTTTTTAAATAAATGAACTTAACAGTTACTTTTCTATGCTACAAAATGGCACTATGTGTCGGAAAAACGCAAAATACTTCCCCTTTAACAAAATGAGTTCCAGTAAAAGATCTCTGACTATTTTGCCAAAGCAACTCACACAGATTGTAAAAACCCCTGCTATTAATGCCCTTATAATTATAATATAATATATATAATATATAATTATATTTTTTCATCATCATCCCATGTAGTCATACAAACACAACATACAACAACCCTCAGGCAAAGTTGATGTACTTATAAAAACATTACAGAAAACTTTCATCACCAACATTGCTGTGAGACAGAAGAAGAATTAGGTTTCCAAAAAATAAAAAATAAAAAAAAGATGATGGAGGCAACATATGAGATATAATCACACTAAGATGCTAATTAATTAGTCCTGCATGTCACATGCTTGCTGTGCAGAGGGACCCACACATTTCTCCATTTGCTAATTAGTTTTCTTTTGGGGCATTTTGTGTAAATACATATGAATAAAAAATAATTTAATTGCTTGTGCTCTTTCTAGATTGTCTTTGCCATAACCCAGAGCCTTGAGAGTTTTCTACTACTGGTATGTAGCAATACCAGCAAATATTTTGCAACTTCATGTCAGCTGCTCTGCATTTTAAAATGTGATGCAATTTTAAACCAGACACAGTTGGAAAGGAAACATAATGAATATTTAAAAAGAGAACCACTGAACCCATCTTCTTTAGGTTCTTGAAGAGCTTTCAGCCTTTATCCAGAATCTTTTTCCATTCTACCTGTTAAAAATGTGGCTTAGACTAGTTTTTCAAAAGTTTAGATTAAAAATCATTTTCATAATAAAGATGTGTGTTTGAGGAATGACTCAGGTCTATCAAAAACAATGAAAATAGGAGTTTCGGTTTTGGAAAAATGTACGTCTCTATTTACAGTTGACATAAAAAGACAGCCTTTTTATATAGCATCCTGTGGAACAAGACTCCATACTATTCATGGAAAATTTGTGAATTTTTTTTGTTGGGCATATCTAAGACATTGCAGCTTGGGAACCTGAAATAACTGAGCACAACACTATTTGACACCCGATAGTACCATTTATTTTCTTTGGTTCTTATTTTATGCACCTCCAAAAGCAAAAATGATGAAAACTGTAGATATTAGCTTTTGTAGTAGTGCCATTTAAAAGAAACAGACTTCAGATGAGTCACAGCAAGAAGGATTCTTGATTAAAATCCCTGCCAAGTTTGTGTTCTGCAAGGAGTCTGCATTGTCTCCTGAGGCTCACTTTGGTTCTTTTCTGGTACTTTAGCTTCCACCCACAATCAAAAAAACATTCACATTATAAAATAACTGAACATTTTAAGGCAGTCTGCTGACAGTGTGTTTGCAAAAAGTTTCTTGGTTGTGTGTTTCCTTCTCCTTCCTCCAACTGCTGCAGTGAACGCTCCCTGCATGTTCACCACCAAGCTGAGGAAACCAGTTGCAAATCTGATCATTCATCGGCAGGATACACTGAACCAAAAGCAAAATCTGCTGCGCCAGGACAGTATGAAGGATCACAGCTGCTTTAACACAGCAAGCATTAGACGGATGGTTTTGATAGAGAGAAAATGCTCTTCAGTATTGGAATCACAAGGGGAAAAGAATCACTGGAAAATGCCCTGAAAATATATAAAAACCAATAAAGGTGAAGAGATGATGGAGCCCCAAGAGCTTTATTTCAATAAATAGCGTTCATGACTGCCGAGTCTATCACCGTATGGATTTTCGCTAACATACTCTCTCATTGCCTGTTTAACAATCTGTCATCCAAACAGCTGACCTTTCTCAGTCTAATTGAAGCAAATCTTTTCCCAGTTTCCTCTCAGAAGTCTCTGGTCCTGCCCTAGTTTGTATTCCATGCAGTGCTTCCTTCCAGCCTACATATTGCAGTAGTTTGCTTTACCACCCGCTAAGCCTCAGCTGTTTGTTGAGCCATGCAAGAGAGATAATATTCAAACAAGCACAGATATATCTCTCGCTTACTTTTGTGGGTCACTACATTTAATAAAAATTATCACAGAAAGATTGAGATTAACGGAGCAAAATAAAAAATATGTTATGGAAGCTGTGTGGACTTTTCTATTGCTATAAAAAAAAAAGTTTCAGTATTTTTAGGGCATCAAATCCATTTGGTAAGTAAAACTGTAAATTTTTAGACTAAGTTAATGCTTGACAGAAACTGGTTTCAACTCCAAAAGTTTGGTGTTTGATAAACTCTACTCTACATTCAAACGTAGATAGAAAGGATGAAAAAGTGGAAGAGCTCCTCATATTCACTGTTGAGCATGGTGGAGGAGGTGTGATGCTATGAGGAAAGTATTTATAAATGAGTCTATTCAGATCAAAGATTGGATTTACCTAAATTTGGCAGTGTCATATCTGGCTGATGCAGTCAAAGAAAAGGTGTAAAAGCATTAATTTAAGCCTCTTTACACGCTCTTACTAGATGTGTCAGTAATTGCACAGTTGCCGTGTAGCACTGGAAAGGTAAATGTTAAATATTTTGTAACACCTTTATAAACATATGCAGTCTCCACAAAATGCGTTACAATCTGCTTCACATTCACCCACACAGAAATGCAGAGAAGATTTGTTCCTCCGTGTTTACAAATTGAGTGTTGCTCTGGAATTTACATTTACAGTCATGTTCAATAAATTACAATACATTTTGAAAATTATATTCAATTATTGTAAAAAAGAAAAAATAAGAACAATTTCACCTTTCTTATTTCTATGAAATAATACATAGAGCTTATTCACTTGCTTTCTGCCAGCAGTAACTAATTGTTTCAGTACATTCTGGACATAAAATATACAGATGTTTCCATTTCCTGGGGATTGTTTCACCCACGGGACCATAAAGAGAAGGGAACTATTTACTCTAGAAATGCTGACAATAAAGAAGAATAATGAGACAAAACAAAACCAAAATCTATGAGGCATGGATCGAAATTTCAGCAACATGAAGGAAAGGTCAGAGGCAGAAATGCAATCACAGCAGTTAGGAAACAGACAAAGGCAACCATTGTCAATGACTTTGCCTTTGAGGTGTAGGTTTTAAAACCCTTGCATTAGAAGTTGCAGAAAACTTGGAACTGGGGTGGATATCAAACTGAAAATATCTCTTCTCCATCCAGTACAGCTGGGTTTGACTAGTTTCACAAAGACAATGTGATATGAGGTGTAACTCTGTGTTGGTCTATCACATAAAATACCTCAAAAGACAGAAATTATTTTGTGAAGAACTCTACTGACAGAGAAAGACATGAGAAAGAGGCAAAAGTTAAGTCACACGTTTAGTGATGTTCAAACCTAATGATTCACATTTTTACAAGGCCTGCCAACAGTTTTTCTGTAGATCTTATTTATTGGAGGTGTTAAAACTTGAAAGTGGAGAAACTTTTCTCAAGGACAAAATGGAAACACTTCACATGAAAGAACAGTGGCACCATGTTCTTCAGACAGTTTCACTAAGAAAAAGTGTAGATGATTCATCTTTTCTAATCTCTGTTGCCCTACAGACTTTCTTTGGCTTTAGGAAGTTATATTATATCTCCATTTTTGACAAGTTGTGATCAGTCACAAAGAGTTTCTAGTTTCTGAGTTGCTTGATTATGGGCTGCTCATCTTTCTATCTGGAATAAGGACTAATTGCGAGGGATCAGCTCTGGGAGTTTGTGACAAATGGAGGCTCACAGATGGAGTATCACGTCTAAATGCGATTAAGAGGAAGACAAGTGTGTTGGAGTGCAACGGTGAACTGTTTGTGTTTGTCTGGGTGGAGGCGACGCATGTTAAAATTCCAGTGATTATCATCAGTTTCAGGGTTGTAAGCTAAAGGAAGACGGACAGAGCGGGAGAGGCAGGAGAGATTTTTCTACAAAGCCAAGGAAGGACTGAAGGAAAGCTCTGATAAGGCCCCTGCGCATCTAAGTCTTTGCCAGGACTTGTGCCGCAGCGAAAATTGAATCATAACAGACAAGAAGAGATAAGGAAAGAAAATAATCATGCTTTTATGCTCTGTGCAGCAGCATGACAGGACATCAGTTTCACCAGTGCAGCTATTAAAACTTGGAAAAGTACATAAAATTACACCTAAAGCTCATGTTCTTTTAGTAGCCACACTGTAAAATGGATTAAAAGATCTGAATGTGAACTTTTGTACAATGATTTCGACACTTTAAGCGTATACTAATATATATCAGATATGCTCATTGGGGCAATTGCTAAGAGTGGCATTCAGAACCTCAAGAACATTTTATTTCTTTCATTCCCGTCCTGTGTTGATCAGGAAACCGCTGCTTACGTTTGAGAATTAGCAAATATTGCTAACACACAAGTTTGCTAACACATGGGCTACATGGCACAAGTTATTCTGAGACTTTTCTTTTTTTAAGTTGTTCTCTTTGTGTGTTACCTTCACTACAACCAAATTAAAAGTTAGAAAAATGTAGTTGTAGCAAAATGTGATAAAAAATTCACATTTTGCAAAACATGCAAAAACGTTTCTCTTTGGGTCTCAAATGTTCTTAAAATCAACCCAATCACTGTTGCCAGCCAGTTTTTGGCAATAAATTATTGTTTTTTGGTGTCTGTGAAATGACCCATTTCAAAAAACTCTGGAACGTAAAGTCAGCTTCGGTTGCCTGTCACCAAGCAACCGAAGCTGAGCTCCAGCACATTTGGCCAGCTGGTTTAAAATTGCTGCTGGAGAAGAAACATGTTTTGTTGTTGACTTGCCACTCAGAAACCACTTGCTGCATTATCACTGGATGTGCAGGAGGCTACACTTTTACTTTTCAAAGATGTACGGTTTTGTAATTATCTATTTGCAGCCATTTTTACATGCGAGTCTAAACGTTGAGTTGGGGACCAGGAATTTCTGGCCAAAGCTTCAGGATTGGCCAGAAGCTTAATTGGATTTTAGTGATTTAAATATGATAAATAGATTTATGTGGAGAGAACTGACTATGATGGTGAAGGTGAAGAAGGTTTCCAACCTCAAAGGCGTGAAGAATTTTAAATCTGTCTAATGGACTGAGCTCATTGAGTATTTTTGTTTAGAAATTGGGTCTGTTTGTTTTGTAAATTTTCTTGAGATGACATTTGTTGTGAATTAACGACTTCCTAAACATTCATCCATATTCAGTTACTTGTATGTGCAATCTAATTTTTTTGGTCACTATCCAGAGTACCACATTACTGCATACTGCACGATTATGACTATCACTCTGCAGAAGAACTACAAATGGAAATATGTTATGATTTCTTAATAAACAAATGGTTTGCTTGTGTGTATGTATATGCAGTTAGACATAAGTGGATTTATAGGCATAATGTCTAATCCTCATACATCCAACCAGTCTCAAACATCTCTTGTCAGTTGTGGCTTTTCTGACTAAATGATTGCACCCTCTGCAGAGAGAAAGAAAAATGTCTGACTGATGCTAAATAGAATGAAAGTGGTGACAGGAACTGTGAAGTATCAGTGGTCCTTTCACCACTGAGCTGGTGACTCAGCATTGGCCAGCAGCAAATTTCAATAAATCAAACCACTAACTGGACTCACGGGGCAGCCATGGGCAGAGTGTTTCTCATTACAGCTTTGTAAGTCTGCAATGAGCTGATTGACAGTTTGGAAAACGGCCCAGGAATAATCTCCAAACATTTCAGTCGGTAAGCAACTTTTCTGCTCATTCTTTGTTGTTTTTCCACATTGGCCTCTGATTTTGGATGACTCATATTTTCCAGCTACACCAGTGTGCTATAAACATTACTCATGTGAAAATGTTAAAACACTGTAATAAATCTCGGTAAACCCTATATTTGAACTTAAAAAACAGACGTTATCAGTTTCATTCTCTCTGGTGACTCTCATGTTTTGGCATGATTTTGGTGTAACAACCCTTTTTTCTGTAATTACATCATTAAATGTAATGTCAACACCAACAGACTTCATTTGAAATTAGTCAACATGTTTACAGAACATTGAGCTAAACAGATATACGTTTATATTGAAACTTTTTATGGCAATCCCAGCATCACTTTATATTACGAATTCAATCCACATTAACTTGATTGGCAGCAGCAAGACCCGCCTCCTGGCTCTGATTGATTGTTTCCAGTTAAGGAAAAAGGAAATCTCTCCAAACCAACTTTACTCTACAGTTCATGATGGTTCAGGTAGAATTTAAACATTAAAAGAGATGTAATCGCTTTAACACCACTCCAAAAAGTCGCCGTCATTACAAACCCATTAAGGAAGGCCTACAGTGAGTAGTGAAAGTACTTAAAGACCTGGCATCTTGCTTCCAGCTCTGATGAAACACCATTTCTCTTCCTAATGAGAGCAAAAGACGCACAAACACCAGCAGAGGAAGCAAACAAAAATTACAAGCTCCGCTCAGACAAGTAAATATAATTAACAGGCACCAAATCTAACAGTGCACCTGTTGTAGTTCTGAGAAGCCATCTTGCCTGAGGCTTAAACGGTGCATATCTGCTCTTCACATAATGATGCTGCTATTTTAAAATTGGTAAATTGTTTCACTCTACAGCAATTTCCTGTACATGTTGCCATGTGGTGTATCGATGAGACCCAATCTCATGCTTTTAGCAGATTTTTTTTATTTTTTTGGGCCTAGATGTTTATGGACCTGCATCCTGAGAGGCCACAGTTTTGGCTTTCCTGTGTGCATGCAACATTTGGGCATAATGAGCCTGGGAACTCTTGGGCGCTGCTCTAATAGCTGCACTCTAAGCCATCCCCCTCGGCTAACGGCTCGCGCTGCGGCGATGGGAGCTGATGCGAGCGCCTGCACCCGGCAGCCTGCGGCCCAGCAATCTATCAGCACAGCTTAGGACATCGCCACTGCTCAGCACCATGGCCGAGGCGCGGGGCCGACACACAGTGCCCCAACTGGAAATACACAGACAAATTGCATTTATAAAGCACATGTTGAGTTTCATCACCTAAGAGCAGCATTGAATCGGAGTGAGAGAAGGAAAGATGCAGCCACAGCCTGCTGGATCACATTCTGACATTTTTGTGATCTCCCCAAAAACGCAGCGATTACTTAAATCCTCTCAGATTAATAGATTCTTTCACTGATGGAACTCTATCCAAAAGATGAACTCTTAAAAATAAATCCTTTCATTTAAAGCACAGGTATCCAAAGTATGATTGTATACGGCCCCCATTTGGCCTGTAGATGCACATAGAGACTTTTAATTTGTAATCAGGGTAAAAATTGTTACCAACATAATTTTCTTACACAGGAGAAAGTAAAGTACAACAAAAAGTGTTTGTAATTTTAAAAACAAGTTTTAGCAAACAATAAAACCAAGAGACTTTCACTGAAAAGTCAACTTTGCTTTACCCAAATCATCTTTCATTTTTCTGAAACTTGGTTGAAAATAGCACATGTTTTGTGACCTTCATCATGTACTTATTACTGAAAATCAATTAATTTAATTGAGCCCAAAAGAAAATGAGAACTAGATGTTTTTCTTTTCATGGAAAATCTGCTATGGCGTAGGGCCACTGTAGGAGAAAAAAAAAATAATAAAATTGCCAAATTATTTTTTTCTTGAGAAATAAAAAATAAAAAATAAAAAATAAAAAATTTAGATTAACAGGAAAAAATTTGTAAATTTCTGCCAAAAATTCAGGAATTGTGATTGGATTGTTTTGCTTGATTAGACGTTGACTATTTTTGAGTCTGCAGTGTTGTCCCATGTGACAAATTGTTTGGATACCCCTAATTTAAAGGTAAAACAAACTATAATTCCAGTATATTTATAATCGTATGAGGCAGTTCCTGTGTTGGTACTGTAAGGGCGAGTGTTGTTCTGAGCTCATTACCATCAACTGGTCGAGCTTGATGAGAGCCGGGCTGCAGTTTTTAAGAAGAGGCTGATATGTAAAGAGGAGATTAAGACCCTGTCAGCATGCTGGAGGAGAATCCAGACAAAGTCCCACGTAGCTGTCTGGGCCATCAGAGTTCATCATTATTAAAGCATTTAATGAGATCATTTAGCTAATTCTAATAAATCACACAGGATTTATGGAACAGATGCAAAGTTTTTACTTTTTTTTTCCTCCACTGAAACTTCAAATTAGAATCTGCGAGGTTGACACGCTAAAAGTCATTTCTGTAATTTATCTCAATGATGGCCACACACTAATAGTTTCTCCAGCAGTCATCTTTGTCTCTAGAATCTCAGTATTTCACTGCGATGTTGAAAAGTTGTATCCTGTTAATGTGGCGCTGCATGGTTTCATCTGAAGGAAATTTAGTCCTCAATGCTGCTCTTCTGGGTTCAATTCCCGGTCAAGGCCATTTGATGCACGGCTTCCTCCTCTATTTCTAGAGGACTATTTTCTGTCAATTTACAGTTCAATGAATTCAAACAATATCTATCAATGAAAAGAAAAAAAAAAATACTGATGAGGAAAGTAATTAAAAGGCTGACATTTGAGGCACAAATTAAATATTTAGAAATACACCAATCATACAATGTCTAGCCCGTTTTCTGCTGATCCAGATTTCAGCAAACAATTTCTTCATAAGTATAAATATACAAGTCTGACTTTAAAAGTATTTCTTGAGTCCTTCTGACATTAGTGTTAATTTTAAGCGCTAATATTTCTTAGGTTTAGATGAGCAGAAGCTGCGTCGCAATTGTTTAGAGAGAGCAGTAATGGTGAAAATGGGCAAAACAATTGTTTTAAAAGATATATAAAAAAAATGTAAGAAGTCTTTACTTCTTTAATTAAACAATTAGCTTTTTTCTCATTTTGTTATGGTGCCCTCACAGGAACTATAAGGTCCAATCTGGCCATTTACTGGTAACTTTTAGGAAATCAGCAGATTTCCTAAAAGCACAAGGAAGCACAAGCCACCTGTGTTTTGTTTACATCCGTCTTAAAACAAAAAGTGCAGGGAACTCACCAAATACTTTCCCCTCTAAAGTTTCATGGTAATTACCATAAAGGCAAATAAATAAATGTCACTTTCCTGCCACTTGCACATATATCAGCATTTTAATCTGCAGTCCTCCTTCTTAAATAATGGGACACCTCCATAAAACATGACAAAAGCCTGAGGTAGTATAGACATAAACTGCTGCCTTCGGGTACTTTAGCAATAATCTGATAAATCTTCACATAAAATAATTTCTCTCCTTGCAGCATGCATGAATAATCCTTCACGGTGACAGCAGAAGGAAGGGAGCCATGGGCATTGATCGTAGCTGTGATTGTAAGGAGGCACTGGATTGAGTCGCACAATCACCAGCAATTACATTGATTGGATGAATCTTCAATGGAGCATCGTGGCTAAACAAAGAGGAAGCAGTTGGAGACTTGGGAGGACAGTGTGAGGTGATGAATGATTCACTGTGTATTCTGCACCTGTAATTTAGTTTGACAAGCTGATGAGACTGCACTGCGCGCCTCACTGAATGCTAATATGCTTCCTGCACACTCTGTTCCTCAGCCCAGATTAGAAACAGCCTCATAAGCTGTAAATCCGTGAAAAGTTCGGACGTTTTTTATCTTATTTTCTTTTTACACGATGGGGGTTTTAATGAAACATCAGAAGCCTCTGCATGCAGAAGAACCACATTCTGACATCTTTTGTTTGAGCTAAAAAGACCAATTGCTGTTCATCAACAAAACAATTTCTTGTCCAAGACTTATCTTTCCTTCACCTGTCCATCATTTTCTGCCATCCAGAAATAATATTCACCTATCCACCCTTCCAGGACCAACATGGTTCAGTTTAGTTTCTTTCGAATAAACATAAATCATTACATCTATAAGAAATACTCTGGATTGTGTCAAGATACGAATGAATCTTCTCAATGTATTAGTTTCATTTTTTAGCAGGTGTGAATTAAAATTCAGCAAGACACCATAAGAAATATTTTTTTAATCACTAAATTTTTTTGACAAACATTTTTCAGACTTGGTAATAAAGTGGCACCAAACAAAAAAGTGTAAAAATTGGTTTCCATTCCAGCATCGGCGTTCTGATTTTGTTCTGAACCTTTTATCTCTGTTCTTTCAACTTTTAATTAGAAAAAGAGTGGCGGGAATCTTCAGGTAACTGTGTCGCATTAACAGTTTTATCAGACTCTGACCTAATGTTTAACTGGCTAAAATACCAAATCTTACCTGCAGCAGTTAGCAAAAGATAAAGTTAATTAATTTCATTTCTGGAGATAATTTAACTGAAATAGCTCTGGTTGAAATCACTCCACAATCATTTAACACCCCAAAATAGATAATGAATCTGATGAAAAACACAAACTGTCATATTATAAAGTTGTATCAAAGCATAAAAACATAGAAAACACAAATTTGACAAAAAATGACTAAACTTCTATTTTTAGAAACATTATAAAACATTTAAAACATTTAAATTGCAATGAATCATGTGCACAAAACATTTTAAATGATATGCCATTTCCCTTCAACTTTACAATAATGTATTACTTTTGGTCAATGACATAAATCCAAGAAACTGTGTGGGTGTAACAGCAGAACTGCTGCCAGGTGCAACAGGAGGGGAAATCTGTCAGAGAAGCTGTTGTGAGTTTTGCAACGCAATCACTAACCTTCAAAGGTTTTAAACAATAAAACCCCAAAACCAGAGTGGTTTTGTTGTTTGCTCTGCTTTTATCAGAAATAACTAGCAGTCATTTATTTCAAATCAGAAGTCAGCTTTTCGACTCATCAAGCCTGTGGAAGTATATAGGGTGTTTCATGATTTTCCAATGATTTTGGAGGTCAGAGTGATCAGTAGATGATTCAAATGTGCCAAAGCCAGAAGCAAAACCTCTGGACGTAATTTCTCACCCGCTAAAAAGCCCATTATCACTTGCTCTTTGCAGTGCCATGTTTCCATTCTTTCATGTCTCTTTCTTTCCCTTTTATGAAAGGTTGGCTGGAAATGTTGCCACATCTTTGAGTTAAGGTTCTTGTTTGCAACAACTTCCTAGACAAAAAGCAACTGCAGATAGTTTCCAAGAGACTCCAAACATTTGTCTTCTTCTTTACTTGTTGATTTTGAAAGAAACAAAATAAACAGAAATACCACTGAACAAACAACCTACAAGCCGTATGAATCTGTTTAGTCAACATATTACTAAGGCATTTCACATTTCCCCACACTTTGTAAAACTATTAACAATTAGTTTATAGTTAGCTGGGTTAAAATTGATTATTATATGTTTTGTTCTGTAGATATTTATGCTTCTCCCTTCATTATGAATCCGAAAATCGTAAAATAAAATTGTTGTTCTGGAGATTTGGTGACTTAAAGATGATGCTCTTTCCTGCTATTCATCTCCTTTGCGATTTTCATCACTTTATTGTGGCAAAATAACCCAAAGTCCTTAAGTTCATTTTTTTTGTCCGTCTACGACTTGAATTACCACTGAAATGCATCAAAGCAAAGTTCTCCATGTCAGAATTAAACCAAATCTCTTTTTTACACTTCTTCAACACAAATGCTAATATGAGCAGAGGCTGCTATACGTCAATATTTACACTGTAGGTATTTATATAAAACATACTGAAAGATGCAGAAATATCTAACCACTGAAGATACACTTCTCCATCAGTTGCAAATGGAGTAAAATTTTAATCATTTTCAGAGGTACAGCTCTAAAACCAAGTTTTAATTACGATTTGAATCAGCTTACCTGATTAAAAATTTGAATATGAATTAATTTTTGCTTTGTTGTCGAATCTGGCTTTTATAAATTCATAAATACAGAGTAAATGATGAAAAAAGATGATTTTGAACAGTTTAGAAATGATTGTGTTTTGAAGGAAGTGTGACATCAAGCAAACATTTAGGACTGCCGTGATTGAGATTTGACTTTTTCACCGTTCTGAACTAATAAACTCAACCCGCTTCTTTTACAAAAGATCATAATTATTTCTAGATTTTGGAAACCAAAGGTCACTTCCCATGTAAGGCAAATAAAAAGTATAGTGCAAACATCATAAAACATTTCTGGTGTGTCATGAAAAAACACTCAGAATTTCTGTCCGTCTATAAAACTTTACTTTCAGGACAATTTTTCCATGAATCTAAAAGAAGAAGAAGAAGTCCTGATTTTTTGATAGGTGAGGTTGCAGTAACATTCAGCTGCTGTGAGAACTGGAATAAAATCTTCATTCAAGTGCAAATTTCTCAGGTAAAGTTTGAAAATTGCTGGGAAATGTTCACACCAAATCAGAAGAAAGTTTCAGTGCTTCATAATCGTAAGCTTTCAGAGCTCTGAGGTATTGGAAGAAAATCAAAAACACTTAACATCTTCCTCAAAAAATACATAAATTTATATTCTGAATATATTTAAAAATGTCTAAGGTACAAAAAGAAAATGAATGCGATAGCTGTATAATACATGATATGATATATTTCTCATTTGATATATATTCTCTGATCAACAGCTTCTTGATCAGAGCTGTTCTTCCCATGTTAAGTTAAGCAACTTAAATTAATGCTAGCATAAAACAAATGTTAGTCTGATTGATTGTGCCGTCCTCTGGCAAGATGTTTAAACAGCATTTCTCTCTTTCAGTGGAAGAAGAATTACGTTTCAGGAAATGTGCGTCTTCCACCCATCTGTGTGAAATGTGGCGAATTAATCTGAGCAGCTTTCTTTACGCTCTAGAGAGAAAAACGAAATATATATGAAGCATTCTTCACAATGTTCATTTAACAGTTTAACCAGTGGGAGAAATATTTCTTCACTGATTGTTTAAATTTGGAGAGGAATGAAGACAAAAATGTGTTTATAATGACAGAACGACTCCTTGACTTGACTGTAAGATAATAAAACTAACTAACTAACCAGCTTAATTTAACTTTTTAAAAAAAATTAAATTTTTTATATAACTTAATATTTGGATTTTGTTTTTAAATTAAATAAAGCATTAGAAGATTATGTAGTCGACAGTAAAAACATGACAGTGTTTGCTACAGTTGGAGGTGGAACTCAAGGAACTCTGGTAGAAACAATCAGATCTCTAATGTGAGATGAAGCGTTAATATTCAGAGCTGTAATTAAGAAGAACATTTTAAATTTGCTAATAAGCTGAATAAATCTGTGATAAGCTGAAGGCGGTTTACATTTTTTTAAGATTGAAGAAAAACTTGCATTTACAACTTAAGAGCTACTGTAGATCTTTATAGCCTCACTTTAGAACAGATTTATACATTTTCTTAGCATTATCATAATAATTAACTGGATCTGAAGCTGGCTGAAATTTTACAAAGTACTTTCACAAAGCGAAAGTCAGCATAGCCAAGCCTTGAACCCTGTGGTACTCCATTATTAATATTTCTCATAAGGAAAATTAATCTTTAACAAAATATGATCTAATGAACCTGGTGCTGTTCCTATGAACTCTACTCTACCTCAATAAAATAATAATAATAAAAAAAAAAACCTTCTTTAATGATTTGGTCAGGTTTGCTTTTAATATGCAACTTTAAAGCTAATATTTATGATAACTCAACTGTTTGAACTTTCATTTCTTTTCATTTCAGAATATAAATTTTACCCTCCAAAATTTGCCATTTACTCCTGAAATCCACGAAAGTTTGCACTGCTGTCTGCAAAAAAACAGCCTGCGTCAACACCAGAGGCTGAGAACAGATCCCTGAGGTCCACCTTAAACCCATCTACCATTTCTCTTGGACAGTGCAACTCCTTGCCTTTTTTCTACTTTCAGATAAAGCTGGATTATTTTTGAAATGTTGTCATGTTAGCAGATTTAGTTCAGACAACTTAAAAATATCTATGATCAACATCGAAGCGATTAAATTGTCTTAAATCAATTTAGTTTTTTCACCTTCCTCCAAACAAATATTCTCCAAGAGCAGTTCATTCAGCCACTTCTTTTAAGCTAGAAAATAACAGCAGCTTCATTATATAAACTTTCATTTAAAGCTTTGTTTTTTTTATAAACCCTTTATTCAAACCGAGTTAAATGCTGAATTAGATAGATTCAAAAAGAAATGTGCCTTTCTGATGATTTTTTAAAGCCCTAAATAAAATATGCAAAAGTCTAAATTATTCCAAATCCAACATCTAAATTATTCAAGTACTGGAAAAAAGAAGAAGAAGAAGAAGAAGAAAAAAATCCCTCTATGTTAGAGGAAGGCGTTCTCATCCTGTATCTATTGCTTCTGGTTACTTTCGCTGAGAAGACAATCATGATTAAGCTGCTTTAAATGGATAATTTGCGAGTAATGAGTGTAATTTTACAGGGTAATCTTCTCACAGAGTTCAGTCAGGAAAAAAAAATCAAGACAGATAATCAGCAACTAAAGTCCTGTTATTAAAGTAATAGTAGGTGAATCCCTAGGTATGCCTACTGCAAGTGCCAGTGGCAAAGACCCTGTCTTAACCTAATTACAGTTCAAACCATATTTATTTCAATAAAATTAAAAAATACTTGTGTTGCACATCTAATAATGGGATCGTTTTTCAAGTACTGAAAATACTTGAGTATTATAGGTCAACAAAACCTATAAAATTATTTCAAACTGCTTGAGTTTCAAGGCATAATGGACAGAGGTGTCAGATGCAATACATGAAATTCATAGTATTTAGTGCAAAACACATGATTTCAGTTTAAAACTAAACAAATGAAGGCTCAATTTATGCAAAAACAAAGCAATAGAAACAATAAAAATAGGACCACACAGCACTCCATTGAAAATGATTGATTTCTTGCTCATTACGCTTCACTGTCATTGATTTCGTAACAAAAACTGAACTTGCTCAACCCTCCAACATTTATTCAGACATCGTATATTTCAGCTTGTCTCAAAAAAATTCTGCAAAATACCGAATGCTGTTTTTGGCCACAGCATTAAAGTTTTATCTCAAATCTTTGTAAAGCCTGTCCATGTGGGCATGTTGTCAAAAAATAGTGGCATAACTGAGATGTAAAATTAATTGGGAGTCAACGTCTATGAAGCAACAGCAATGCTTCAGGACGGTCTGCATATTTCAGCAACCTCCAAACCTGTTGAGGGTTGACTGAGGAGAATTCTCGCAAAAAGTTGTTAGAACTGTTTGGAGTAAAATTGCTCTTATCAGTTCATTCTCAGCCTGAGCAGCCTTCACCTGTTCTCTCTTTTTTTTTTTTCTTGAATTCTTAAGATTTCTTCTACCTGCAGGTATTTGGAGAGGTTTCGGGGATAGCAGGCAGACGTGTCGTAGGCTGTGAAACATCGAGGCCAGTCTGTTAGGGCTGTCTCCCTCTGTCACAGTCTCAGCCGGTTCTCTGTTATCTGCACCGAACACATGTCCAACCGTGCTATTACACACTGACTGCTAATGGAGCATAAGACTGAGCTGGACCTCCCATTCACTGCTGGCTCCACGGCTGCCTCTCTGACTCCAATGCTTTTCTTCGTCGCGCTCAGAAAGAGACACAGAAAATGTGGCGAACAGCTTCTTCAAAATAAAAGGCGCCTACACAGTTTTCATGTGGAAAATTTGGACTTTTCCAGACTCAGGAGTTCTCAGTTCAGCGATTATAATCCTAATATAAAACATAAAGGAAACAAGGGAAGGAGAAAAGGAAAAAAAAAAAACAAACCCAAGGAAGTATTGCCTGTAGGACACATATAGGGTGCATGTGACAGAGAAATGACAGAGCGAAAGACAAAAGAAAGGAAAGAGTGACGAAGGGATGGAATAAGGATTGAAGGAATAAGATAAGGGAACAATAATCATTCTTTGTTTATCTTTTCCCATCACCAATAAATACCTGGGAAATATAAGAACATTTATAAAAACATAACTCAATCTCATAACTTTCTAAACTTTTCCAAACTGTAGAGAAATCCTGAAACTCAAAGTGAATTAAAAAAAAAAAAAAAGCACAAAAAAGTCTTTATATAAAACGTTCAAAGGACTTTTTTCTATAAAAAAACCAGGTGGCTAAGAGTGTCAGAATAGAAATTGGTGAAGCTGCCTTTGTATCAGATTCTGTTTGGTCTGAATTTCTTTCTGCAGGTCACGATTGGAGCCACAGCATATTCCAATTTCCTTCCTCTGTTTTTCTGATAGCCTCTAATAACACAGCGGGATGCTGCAGCGGAGACTGTTTACAGCCTGAAAAAGAGGCAAGTCGATGCATTTAATGTCACTCCATGATGTTTCGGTCTTGACTCTCATTCCCATGGCCACACACACACACGCGCACACACACCCGGACTGTCACTCTAATCCTTATTGTGGTTTTCTGTGATTGGAGTCTGTCCTCGGAGGTATTGGGAAGATGTCAGGGAAATATGCTGGTCTGGTTATTAGGACTCCGGAGAGCTGACATAGACAAAAATATGCGCATTAAAAGCGCGCATTTAACATTTTCCCCATGTAGCATCCCAAGGAAAGTTATTGGAATTAGTTTGTAGAAACACCTGCAGCAGCTTTTAGGGAAGTTTCTCCAAAGTCTTTGTACATCTAGACACTAAAACAAATATTCATTCTTTGTAAAAAGAGAAATATGTAAAGCTTAGTCAGCTTGCTCCATCTATAGTTACAGTGAACTCCCACCTATCTACAGATTTTCACAGGTTTTTCTGTGGAACGCAAATCCAAATTATTTGTGGAACAAATTTATGTAGCACAAACCTAAAATTGAAAGAAAATGCAGCTGTGGAAGCTGAAATACTGAGACGCAATGCTAAACGGTACTGGTTGGTGTTTCCAACCCAGAAGTGCCATTCTTCTCCGTGGTGCTAATTAGCTGAACACCAAAGAGTCTCGAAAAGTTTCCACTGTGCATATTAATGCTTAATAAGATATATTTAGTATTTAAACTATTTTAAAAAGGACGTTTTTAGAGGAAGCCTCACGTATTTGTGGATTTTAGCTATATGCAGGTTGCTGTGTATGTTTGGGTTAGCTTCCCAACTTCATCTCTGACCTCTGTGGTTTGTCCTCTGGCATTTATGCCACACTTTGTTCACAAACGTTCTGTTTTTTTACACTGATTATGTTACTCACATGAAGAGTCCAGTGTTTAATTGAGACTATTTAATGCATTTCAATCCACTACATTTCATTTAGACATGTCAGGTGCTAAATACATGAGCATATAACATTTTTTATGATTGTTGTTTTGCATATTTTTCTCCGCTTTACAATGATACACAATGTTGTTGTTATGTCACATAAAATCCAACTGAAATACATTGAATCTGGCTTGGAAGCTTGGCAAAAATGTTCACGGTATCTTTGCCAGGAGCTGCACACTTGTTATTTCCTTTATTTATTTGGACCTTTCTTCTCTTAGCACATATCACAAGCCCACAATTTATAATTTCTGTGTCTTCCGTCTTATTTTTATGCCTTGTACACCTTTTTTTGTGAGGTCTCTTTAACAAAACCATTAATAACAGTGGGTAGGAAAAACAAAGAAACATTACATGGAAGCATTCAGACTCACATTCATCATCGTTTCTGATTTATTCTGTGTGCCAAAAACATCCCTGAGGCCTGTTGCTCTAAACAAAAGTCAGCAGGAAGAAAAAGGACTTGGTTCATGACAGTGACCAATGAGCACAGCTGCAGCCTCTGGCTGAACCCTGGGCCCATTTAATCGCTGTTCCTCACTTCCTAATCAGTCCATGTGATAGGCTTAACATGCTTCCAGATCTGGCAAACTGCATCGCAACATTAATGCTTCTTTAATTTTCCAAGAGTTATCAGATTTCTTATAAATGCAACTGTTCGTGGAATCTGACCTAATTAGTGCTGATTTGTGTCAAAATACATTTTTAAAACTTACTTTCTTGCACTTCTGAGCAGTAATTCAGCTTTGGAAAGTCATTTTAGCCACAGCTACTAATAGCTTTATCCAATATTCATAGCATTACATGCAATATATTAATCATGGGTTTTACAGCGTTTTGAAAACGGGATCTGAATTCTCCACTCTGTCTCTGCGTTGCATTACGTTTATTGGCTCCTGAGATTGATGTTTTAAAATATTTACTCTTCTGTTCTCTCCACTGTATTAGAGGATGGATTTGGAATAAGAAGTTTTGCTTCAATGCATTGCAGCAAGACAAATGAGAATGAGCAACTTTTCCACATGAATATGCAGATCAAACCCACCCTGGCAATCAAAGGTCAGGAGTCACCTGGACAGGTCATCACTCCATCGCAGGGCTCTTCAGAAAGGACACTGATACGGGCTGGGAAGAGAGAAAGCAAGATTTAGATGATTAAGTTACAAAATATAAATATTTGCTGTAAATCTGAGGGAGCTTGGCTTAGCCAGAAGTCATAATATTTGAGCTGAAGTATTAGATGTAGTGGATTATATCAGCATACAGAGCTGCAGATCATCACAGGCCTCCGATTTATGCCTGAATATTAACACAGACCACAGAGATATAATTAATTGTTAATTGAGAACATTAATATTCTATTTGGTTTGACAGCTTCAACATACATAAATTAAGTTTTTAAATTCTTTAACTTTTTTGTTTTATTTAAAGGGATAAATGACTAGTTGTTACAACAGACTTTATTTGAGAAATATTTATTTAAGATGTAGTAAAAATGCTGCAGATTCTTTACCTTGTATAAGTAAATTATTGCCACCTGAATGTCGCAATGTTTACTCTGCAATGCATCCTGGGTAAATGGCATTTGGTAGTTGGTAAGGCGACAGCTCTATCCTGCCAGAACAGTAATGTTATGACAATAAAAGATGAACAAATACATAAAACACCGTCTATTTTTGTAAGTATTTTAAGTACTTATCAGCAGAAACAATTAGGATTGTTTTAATAGCTCCTCTATAAAATAAAGTAGGTAAGAGACATTTTCCATTAAAGCACTTCCTATATTATCCAAGGGATTGGTGTTTTATGAGAAATTTAAAACAATGTTTCTTGCAGAGGACGCTTTTGGCTAATTAAAGTCCCGATCAGGTAATGTAGAAATGCACTGAATTTTTTCCCACCTCAGTCTTAAGTTCTTGTTTCTTTGCCAATTAAAATGATGCCAGTTGGATTGATGTGTTACTCACTTGGCTGCAGTTGTTCTGACGTGGTATTTTTACACAAATAAACAGAGATGTGGGCCTTGCTTGCCTCCCGGAGTTTGTAGCCGGCCAATCATCTCCTCCCTCTTTCCAATTATTCCTCCAGATGACAGGAACAAAGCTGCGGTTTGACCTCCACATTGTATAAATAGGACTGAGTTCTGAAACAAACATTTTTTTTCCTCCCTTGAATACAGCTGCAAACAAGCCATTCTGTTCTTTGCCGCTATCCATTTATCGTCTGCATAAATTCAGCCTCATTGTAGCAATCTGAACATGTCGCAGTGACTCCGAGAAGCTCTCCAGAGACAGTGGAAGAATAATTACCACTTCTATTCTGGGGTGAACAGCAAAAAGGGTCGTTCAGGAATTCTCAAGTGGCTCAGGAGCCGACATGTGTGAGCTTTTAAAGCAATAAGGCAGGAACTGTTATTCATGATTCACTTAGTCCTGCATCATGACGTATTTGTCAACTTTGGTTTTAAATTCTAACTTTCTCTGAGATTTTGCGAAGAAGTTTTTTTTTAACATACAACTCAGATTTGGGAAATTAAAGGACTCGCTGTGTCTTGCAAAACTTCATACAAACTAGTTAAAGTCGCTGAGGTGCGACAACATAGTGGTACAGTTCATGCTGACCAGACGGGATTTTCCAACAGGTGCTCTTTTACGGTGCATTCAAGGATATTTTTACACTGCATAGTCTAAAGATCAAAACAGTAAAGTGTTTTAATTCTTAAATCTGTGCATTGTCTAAAAAAATATTGTTAATTAACAATATTGAGCATTTTAGAGTTGTATAATCAATCCTAGAATTTACATCGGGCCTAAAACACCCTAGAAAATAGTCAGACACTGTGACTACTTTATTAAAATCAAAATCAAATCAAATTTTATTTGTATAGCACATTTCAGCAACAAGGCATTTCAAAGTGCTTCACATCATAAACTTTTAGAGCCAATTAGAGAACCACTCCAGAAATAAATAATAGTTCTGGAATAAGATTCAAGACTTTGTTCTCCACTGGCTTATTAGTGCAACGTCTACTATTTTTAGCTTTTTTAAAACACCTTCCAGGTCCATTTTGTGGCTTGTTGTAACTGCAGGGTGAGTCTAGTGCGAACTTCTGGGATGTGTGATAGATAGGAGCTGTAGCCCAATCAAAGTTTTGGCCGATTCACAACTGAAAATCTGTGGCGAACCTTGAAAAATTCATCTTCAGATGCTTCGTATCCAGTGTAATAATGTCCAACATTATTTTGCAAAGAATGAACACAAATGTCAACATCTAGATTTGAGAAACTGATAAAGCTCCCAAAGACACCTGCAGCTTTGTTTCATATTCAGGAAAGTTAAACATAAATGAACGACATTTGACACAATGTTAAAAAATGTTTCTGCTTTGAAAAACATTTCTGGGCTTAGACTTGTATATTTAGGACTTTAAAGATGTTGTTTTAAAAGAATATTGGCCATAAAATGGATCAGAAACTATTATTGAAATCAGTATTTTTGGTGCTCCAGGATTTTATTTGCATATGAACTGATTAGATTGATTATATTTGCCGACACTGTCTACCAGGCACGTCCCCATGAAAAGAACATTTTTATCACATTGATTATCTGCTCAGAAACATCTAATTTCATGATTGTCCTATACAGTTTTCCTGTGTGAATAAATTAATCAAATCACAAACGTGTCTTCTGGCAAAAATCAGACGAGCTCAGAGCGTCTTCGGGGAGGGGAAGTATCCATTAGTCAAGACCGTGATTTGATCTCTACTGTCAATGACAGCAATATGTGGAGAGCTTATTGCTTCGCTGAGCAGCATAAGGGGCATTTGCTGCAATCACATCTTGCCTCTGCAGAGCTTTCCTGTTTGCTTTCTGGGCTGAAAGCAGCAGATCTTTGAGATCTTGTTACTGGTTGATGTTTAAGTCCAGCCTGTCCTTGAGACTCGGTGAAATGTTGGATTGTTTCGAAAATGACTCAGCATTTCTAACGGGCCTGAAAAGAGCTTCGCTGCATTTCAGCCAACGGTCTCCTCAGTCAATTTGAGTTGATGGGTTGAAATGAGAAACTTGTGATTTATGTGTCCAGTGTCTGGCTTGATGTTGTTCATTATTGCAGTGCATCATTTCCAGGGCAGAAGCAACTTTTTTGTCGCTGAAGCAAATGAGGTCATGTTCAAAAAATGTTCAGATTACTTTGACTGTCAGCCTCTCGGAAATTTGATAAGCACACGCAACTGGTGAAAAACTGATTTATCATAGTTTTGGAAGAACATGAGCCTTAAATGTCGAGCGTCTGGGAGCTTTCAAAGGAATGCACGACTTTCTTTTTGCCTGCAATGTAAATAATGATATATTTTCTATACTATTCAAAAGAGGAAAGAAAGCAAAAATACACCAGCCAACTAAAAAAAATGTGTGTTGATTTTTATAAGTCAGTAAAACCTCGCCAGTCTTTGAAAGAAACATCAGTGTTTCTTGCATGATTGTAGTTTCCCAGTTGTTATGTTAATTCAACTAGTATTTCTGTCTCCAAAACCAAACATAAAAATGAGAGGAATATGTTAAAGTTCTCAAAATTCCTCCAACAAAATATGCATGTTAGGTTAGTAGGTGTTTGAACAGTTACATCAAAAGTGAGATTATTCTAACATTGTAAGTGTGAGATTCTCCTGCTGCAGTAAGAGATTGTCATTTTTAAGCCTTTTCTCACATCTTTACCAGTGGTGTGGGGCACTGTGGAAAGGAGATGCTATTTTTACTAGTATAAGCAATTAAAAAGAATACAAATAACACTGCAGCGTCTCTGTCATTAAGTTTTATCATCGGACCGTCCTACTCCCTCCTGTTTGATAGCTGAAGAAGTTTATGAGGTGTGTCTCAGTACTAAACTAAGTCAACACTCCTCTCGGCTTCCATGTCTTCGTCCTGCAGGCTGGTCAGAGTTTATCACCACGTGTGAGATGCTTTACACCAAAAAAATAAAACAGCAGAGAAAATGATGGTTGCCCAGGAGCGGGTGTTAATAAGACTTCCACCTATATCCTCTGCTTGTTGATTATGGCTCGTCGGGATGCGGGGTACCGGTTTGGGCTGGTGGAAGCCAGAGTTTTCACCTCCATGAGAACATGACTAAGAATAATAGCGCTCAGTGATGCGCTGCGGCTGCCCGCACTGTTGTGCACAACAATACTGATTAGATTACGTCTCTGACTAATGGTGACTTCCCCTCCCTCCAAGGAGAAAGTGAATCTCTATCTGATAACCAGTCTTCCATTCAGCCCCGAATCTGTCCGCCTTTTTCTTTAGCTGGACTATATCCATCCTGTGTGCGACATCAGTCTTCATTTGATTTTCTTCTCTTCTTTTGCCACAAAATAACGAATATGCGCAAACAAGAGGTGCTTGCCATGTCTTCTCACTTGAAGAGGTACGACTCAATAACATCACCTATGCAGCAGAACACCGAGCCAACACGCAGTGCAGCTTGCTCTTTGCAAAGTGGTTTTAGCTGCTTGCATAAAATCCCTATTCCCCACAGAGTCTAAAGAGTTTCACTCTCCCTGCACTCTAACCTTTACTTGTTATTCCTGAGTTTGTTTGCCCCAACATTATTTCCATGAGGATCCCTCAACGCTTGGAGTTAAAACTTCAGCAGTATTTGCTTTTTTTTTTTTTTTTTTTACAGTGCATTGCAAAGGTATTCGTTGGCAGCAAAGTTGAGTAAATGGGCTGCAGTGATAAAAAAAATGTGCCAAATCCTGATTGATTGCTTCTAGCACGCAATTGCCTAAATTTTGCGTCACGTTACTTGTTCCTCATTCTTAAACTCAATTTAGTGGTGACATTTGGAGCAAAAATCTTTTCTTGTTCACTGAATTCCAAATGTTGGACTTCACTTTACCAGCACTCGTGAAGAAACTGATGTAATGTGAATCAGCATATAAGGTTTTACGAGGCGTCTTGGCAGGAGGGATTTTGATTCATTAATGAAAATTTGTTCAGATTTATTTTGGGATTTTAAAGCACTTTTTGGAAGAATCGTTTGGGGTTTCCAATGAGTCGGATGTTTAACAGAAAACATCTGTTCCAGCTCCCCCAGCATTATCACCAACAGTCTGTCGGTAGAGTTGACAAAAATTGGTAATTTGGCTTGAAAACACCCCGTGTAGAGCATGCAGCTCTATCTGGCTGCCATCTGAAACACCTCCGCATTAGCTGGATGTGCAGGCACCTATGTGTACATTTTTGTGTAAATGTTTGGCGTCTCCCATCTGATGTTTGCTCGGTTAATCAATAGCAGCAATGCTCCACTCAGGCGACTGCAATTCAGACATTCCTCTCAGCTAACCTCGATCAGATTAACACCGAGAATCAGTCATGTGTACACACTTGCCTCCTGGCTATGATTTGAAGCCCTGGGATGCTGGCTGCCTCACCACTGCTGGAGAGAACAGCCTCAAATCTGCACAGCTAGCTGGTAATTTCAACAGAATAACATCAGATTCAAATGAGAAGAACACAGTTACAGACTTATAAGCTCTAAGCTTAATTGTTTTCTGTAAACCAAACGTATACACTCGGTATTGAAGCTCTTCAGGAAGCAGGTGTGTGAGATCTCACAGTAACTCTCTCTTGACTCCAGAAATGCATAAATGAGCAGCAGATATTATGTTCAAACTGGCAAATGGCTGAATACAAACATTAGCCGCAATCATAAAAGCCATTTCTTGGATGACTTCTATCAGCAAGAGACAATTGTGCGCAGCGTAGAAGCATCAGCGTGAACTGTCATTTCCAACAGGGTAAGAGAAAACACTTTTTCTCCTCTACATTTGGAATTGTTTCCTAATTCCATCCCTGCCTCCTCAGCCATGTAATGCCATTCTCTCATAATCAGTTGAGGATTTAATTTCACAGAAAGGATTAAAAACAAATGGCTCCAAAAGCCATTTGCCATTCACCACATTCATCCATCTCTTTCTCATTGAAAGACACTCGGCAAGGTTTCCCTGTTCTCCAGAAAGCCATTTAATTTACTGAACCCTTTCCTGCTGGTTTATTTTCCCTTTTTCGCTTTCCTCCCACGCTGCGATTTGGACAGAGCTGGAATCTGAGTGCTCATTTTAGGAACAAACGTGACAAAAAGAGAAGAAAAAAATAAATAAATCAAACTTCTGCTGGTTGATTTCCCACTGGGAATCAGTTCCAGTCGACAAGTCAACACAGGCAGGTACTGACTCTAATCAAAAGGAAAGGCTGTGCAATAACCGTTAACAGTGACAGCCAACACTGAGCAGCTAAGAACACGCGTTCACAGCCCCACTTTACTTTAAGGCTCTCACATTATTATCTTTCAATCACGCCGAGATTCAATGCATTAGCAATCAATCACGGTGAAACTATTTCCTAAAATCTTTCTCATTAAAAAAAACAAAACAAAAACAACCTTAAAATTCTGTGGCCTAAACACTTATGAGGGTTGTAGAAAAATGTTTTTCATTTTTTGTTCTGGCTTTGAGGTTCCATGACCTTCAACCAGAGGAGGAGGAAGAGGATGAGTAGTTCCTGTGTCGTGTGGGTGGAATTGATCATACCTAAAAAAGTTTTGTAAAGTGACACCAACATTGCATGAGTTCACATCACGCAGTAAAAATCGACATTATTTGCGTATTACTGTACAGAAAGATCAATTGATCGATTTAGAAGCGGAAAGCTGGTCACGTATGAGCAGCACGAGCAACTCTGGGTTCAGGACCCGTTTCAGCAGTAAGCTGACCTTCAGCATGATGGCGATTGATGAGACTCTCCTGGATCCTAAAAGTCTGCAAACGGTTTGTCCAGGAACAAATTGCAGAGAATACATTTTAATCCCAAAAGCAGCAGCAGCAGGAGCTCAGATATTTTTTTTATTTCCCTATCAGACAGTCAATGGCATTTAAGCAATGTAAATGAACATGGCAGTCCATTCATTTTACTACCTCATTATCAGTGCTATACAACCCTATTCAGCTGAACTCTGCTGGGAATTGAACTTCTATTTATTCATACTGACTGTTACATTCACCTCTGCTGTCAGATGAAAAGAAAGCATCACTGAATTGCACGACTGCAACACAATTTCTCAAAAAGTTCATTTTCCACAGATAAGTGCTTCCTTCTCGCTTCTAATCACATATCAAGAGTCGGCGATGACTTTCTCCCCGCGCTGCTACATTAATTATGTATTCTCTGGTAATTTTCATTAATTACAGAAATGCCTGCAGTTAATCATCATTATTCTCTTTTCGTATTTGGGTTATTTTCTGCATTCAGGGGTCGGAGGAACTTGCAAATGTTGATAAGAAATCATCACAGGGATCTTTTCAGGGAAGTATGAAGGGAAAGCAGCTTCAGGAGCAGAAAGAGTGGAGCGACCTGCTGCGACTTAAACGACTCCTCTGCATCAAGCACACACACCTAAGGTCTGAAAGTGTGTGCTAAATTATAAAGTTGCTGGCTAGTATTTAATTATGTCTGACATACAAGAAGAAAAGTTCTGCACAACATCTTGAAAAATAAATCCAAGAGAATTTAATATTGACAACCAAGACTCAGTCAAGGCTTGAAAAATTATTTGTTGGCAACTTGTTGAAAACTAATGTCAAAAGCTTGCTGTGGTAATTGATGCCTTTATTTAGAAATCTTTATTTTTTTCATCATAGGTAGTGAAGCTGTTGTGGCTCTATCTGATGTTGCTGGTTGTTATAGCGTGGATTTAAAAGTGGGGCAAACATGTTGATACCTTGCAGTGGGAATTTGGTGAGTTATCAGATAAAATACGCTGCATTTTGTGCAGAACCGTTATAGAGGCTTAAGTCTTCAACTACATAGTATTGTGTACATGGAATATGAATGGCTACAACTTCATAACATGTGTTGTTCCTGTAAGCATCAGCTATGCTAACAGTCTCCTATAAAAACAAACCCTGTTGAGAAACCAGATATTTCCTACCTGTTGCTCGATGTTATCTCGTCTCTCCAGGTCCGTTAATGTTGTGTGCAAGAAACCACAAAGACGACAGTCACTGTTCAATTTCACAATCATCTAGAATTTTATTCAAACAATCAAATGCAAAAATTGATTGAAGAGATGATAGAAAAATCACATTTTGGACCAAATGCAATAAATGAGGGAATAAATTTGTGCCATGAGGTCAGGTTTGCCTTGACATTAAAAATAGCAAACAATTAATAAATAAATGTGATACAAAATAAAATTTTGACCAAAATAATGTTTCTGACTGCATCTCAGTGTGAGTCTGGAAATCCAAACCAACACTTTCGAGTCACAGAAACATAACAATAACAATTTTTCCCTCAATCTGATGGTCAGCAATCAAACTCCTCTGCCATAATTTATGATTACAATAAAACAACAATGCAGGTCCATGTCACTGTTTATCATCTCCAGCTTTCAGAAGCAAACCTTTGTGAGAACAAAAGTGGCTTGTATCAACAAGCATCAACCCCACAACAGGAACGCTCTGGCAAATCCCAGCCTATTGTTTATGCTGCACTAATCCGAGGCGCCGTCTCTCGCTGCCGGATTTATTCCACTTTGCTTCTAATTAGCATATTTGATTATGCAAAGGAATTCTCTTGATTTGCCGGGCCTTTCTGAGAGCCTTCATTAATTTCCACCGATGAGGATTACTCTGATCACAATAACGCGGTAATCGGTGGAGTGGTGCATGTGGAAATCACAGGCCGCCTTGTTTGGATGCAAGTTGTATCTGTCCGGAATGAATAGTGGTGATTTAGCTTGAAAGGTCACATCCACGCCAGGTGGATGATCGGGCGCTCCACAGCGCATGTAGATTGCTGCTTTGCATAAATCATTCAGTCCTTCAAAGTGTGTTGAGACTGAACAAAATTCTTTGAATAACTTGTTCTGTAAAGAAAGTCTTTCATGCAATTTGTGGGTTCGGAACATGAAGAATGGCTCATTATCTGAAGGTTGACTGATGTCCTCAGACAAATTGAATTCTTTTGTGTGCAACGTGTATTTTTTACTGCTGGTAGGATAAAAAACATGTAACATTTGAGACCAAATATCCTGAATTCAACTAAAAACATGAAGAAATATTCCATGAGCAAACTGACTGGATAGTGAACACTCAAACTGACCAATCAGAAGAGAGATTATTCACTAGCGGTAATAGCTTGTCTGGCTTCATCTGGCTTCATCTGCCTTAATATGCGATGCTCCTTGTCTATCCACAAACCTTACAGATTTACAGGCTGATTTTCATCTCCACTTACCAACTGGTTGATGATGAAAATGGACTCTGAAACACAAATGGTCATAATGATATGGCTTATTCTATCACATATAATGTACAGAGTGTCATAAGACTAGCGTTATGATTTCAAAAACTGATCGGTTCGTAGTCATTAAAAATCAATGTTTGAATGTGGGGAAAAAAACACAAAACAAAAAAAAAGTGCAGTTACTTCGAGATCTCTTCAGATCTTGTCAAGCTGATCTTTCCAAGACTTACAATTGGATATTCTGTTTTATTTAATTTTCATTTATGCTCTCCTATCTTTGACATTTCTTTTTCTTTTTCTGCAACTGAGGTGTCATTTGTAACTTTTGAAAATAAGTAAAGATCACACACGCTGTTGATTGATAAAAAAAAGGAAGTCATGCCTTAAACAACAAAAGGCAGTTCGTCTGCAATGTTTTCAGCTAACCACAAAGAAACCTTTGAGCACCGAAAGCACGTCTCTGTTGGTTCCTGTCAGGCAGTTCAATAGAATGTAGAATGGAAGATCCAAATTTTTGCTGCATCCGGGGATTACTGTAACCTCTGGATGAACTGCACACTAACAGATGGGCTCAAACAAACAAAAAAAAAGTAAACCCAGAATCCTATTTCTCGGAAAACAAAATGCATGCCACTGCACTTTCTGCCAGACAGAAAATTTACTGACACTCAGAATTATTCATACATTTCATATTTCTGGTCAGCAGTTTTAAAAAGAGTTAGGCTCTTCTGATACATTTTTAAATGATTTTTTTAAAATAAAAAATCAGATTTTTAAATAGCTACTGTTCTGATTGATTTATAATTTTTTCCATTTGTATAAAAACTAATAGATTAATGGAGAATTTCACTTGACTTCCTAATTCTGCACCACTTTGTGTTGAAGTATATGGTTGTAACAACATACATATAAAAACGTTCAATTGGCATTAAGACTCTTGTGTTGAGAAATGTTGATTTCTTTCATGAAGATTTTTAAAAAAGGGAAGTAAACCACCTTTGGATCTGAAAATCAATCAATAAAAAATAAACATTTAGAAGAAACATCCCAGTTTTTAACAGTAAAACCATTTAAAAAGAATGAAGAAATAACATTATAGATCCCAAACTTTGTAGGAAAACATGTGCTGTCTTCCTGACTGTTTTCTTTTCCTTCGATTTGTGTAATCAGGGAACATTTCATGAAGTTGGAGTGTGGATGCTCTCAAAATGTCAGTGTGTTTCTAACTCATAGCACCAGTGCTGGGAACTGCACTGGGAAATCAAACTCCACAGGGAACTCTGTTTGAGAGCACAGCATAAATTAGTTAAATTAGTTTTCCACCCCCCCAACTGCTCAAATGACAAAAAACTATTTTGCTTGTGTATGAATGATAGTTTCATGCCACAATTAGCTAGACGGAAATTTCCAACAACCTCATAAAGGTTAAGACTGCAGATATTTCCCCAGGTTAATTGAAACATTACATTACTTTGAGTGTTAGCTTGCACATGTAGGTGGGTGCATAATATCATGTGAAGTAATTGGCTGGGACAGACGTTAAGGCAGAAATGAAATTGCAGCCTGTTCCATAGCGATAAAAACAGACAAACTAGAGAGAAAAATGAAAAATGGAAATGATGCTGAAGGTGACTGAGAGACAGCTCCCGCAGAGCATTTCGCAAACGATGAGAGTGCAATATGAGTGCAGAACAAAAGGTGGTTATGTAAAACATGCTCATTTAGGAATAAAAAGCGGCGAATCCAGCGCATGCATAATATCACCCCTCCATTCACACTGCGCTCTCTGGATCTGGTCCAAGCCAAAGAGAGAGTTTGTGTTTAAATAGTATGAATGCAGTTCCTGCAAAAGTTGTGGGAGGAGAATGACATTATTTTGGCTTATCCTTTGTGCCATAAAATGCATTCAATTATTGTAAAAGTTCCTCAGTCTGCAGCATTTTTAAATGAATTGGATTTGGACTACTTTAACCTAAAGTTTTATTGTAGATTAGAACCTTTTTGCCCTCCCAGACCATCATGCAGCAAAAATATAATTTTGTAACAAAGTCTCCACGTCCTTTGTGGGAGTCTTTGTTAATTTCAAATCAAATTAAAAGTACAAACAATACCCGAAGCTGTTCAATTTCAATGGATTTGTATTCAACCCTATCTACTGCGATAACCCCAAACAAAATCTTAATTTGCTTTATTCTCTGTATAAATCCAGGTATAAAGTTTGTTAGAGGAATTTGGTGAGCAAACATCATGAAAGTTTAATCTATAAAACTTTATATGAAACTGTCAGAGAAGCATAAACCAGAGAAGCAGCTAAGAGACTTATGAAAACTTAGGAGGGGACACAGATCCACAACTCGGGTGAGAGAAATTTGTCAACAGAACAACTATTAGTTCCTTGCCCCACAAATCTGGTCTTAATGGATGTGAAGCAAGAAGAAAGCAAGAAAATATCTGCACTGGGGAAGAAGTTCACCTTTCATCAGGTCGGCTGAAACCAAAGCTACAGTGGGACAGATTAGATGAAGTCAAATTCATGTGTCTAAATGGTTCAAATCCAAATGAGAATATATGGCAAGACTAGAATAGATGTTCACAGACACTTTCCATCCAATCTGACTGAGATGGAATTATTTTGAAAAGAAGAACTGGCAAAAATCTGAGCCACACTTCTATTTTTTCCCAAATAATATCCCAAAAAATCCTTTAAGGAATGTGAATAAAATGCGAAAACATTTGAAGTGTGCAAATTCTTTCCAGGTCCGTATACAAGCTGATGTTAAGCTTCTAATTTTCACATCATTCCATGTTTGCATCCTATTGTGCTTTCACACTGTCCAAATATTAGCATCATTACATCAGCCATTAGCTCTTCATGTTTGATTTTTTTCCCCCCTCATTTTAATTTGGTTTAACACCGCCAGTTGTCCAAGCCTGAGACTATTTGTCCAACTCCCGTCCTGCAGGTTTCAAAATATCTGAACTGAACGAATATGTGCAGCAGTCTCACAAGAACTGTCCCTGTTGAGGAGACAATTAACCCATATGAATCTGGTGCGCTGCAGCAAGGACACTTGAAAGTTGCAGGCAACTGGCCGCAAGGGACTGCAGTTGGAGACTGATGTCTATAAGAGGAAATGCACACCTTGCTGTCCACCCACTAAAATAAAAGAATCAGGTGGAGAGGAAAAGCAAAACAGCACACAAGGACAGCAGCTTTCAAGAAATACTAGGTATTTAATGTTGTTCACTTTGCTCCCCATGCCTTCTTGAACTAGTTTCTTGATGTTTTTTTGTTTGTTTTCTTTTGCTACACCATCTAATGGATCTGGTTTATAACCATCTTCTTTCACTATCAAGCAGTTTTGGAGTTGTAAAATGTATTTCTCCGAATGCTTCTTTCCTTTTTTAATGATTAAAGAATTCAACTTTTAGTAAGCCAATTCCAGCCTCCATTTTTGTTTAACTGGCCTTGGATAATTGTTTAAAAGCCAGTGCTATGCAGCTTTTCTTTGCAGCCAATTCGGTTTTAATCAGCAGATGAATAGAAGTCAAAAGCCTCATCGATTTACAAGAGCTCAAGGAACATTGCGCAGGCTGACCTCAATCTGGGAGGTCAGAATGCAAACAGTTCAGCACTGGAGCCGCTTGTTCTTTTTCAACCAGACTCATGGAAAGTTAAAGTAATATTAGTGTTGCAGAGTGATTATTCCCTCTATCCCTGAAACCAGTTTACAGGGATAACGAGATTGGAAGAAAAATCCCAGACATCTGAGATCAGCGACACTCTCCAGCTCATTCTGAGAACCCCTGAAAGTTCACATGCTGTTAGAAAATATAGCCCGTTTGCAACAGGCTATTCTCCCAGCTGGATGTGTCATGAAAATCTCCAAGGAGAAGGAGGGAGTGAGGAGATCAGGTGGCCAATGACCCAAACTGACTCAAAAAAGCAGCATCTTACAGACGTCACATTTGGAATTTGAAAAACAATTTCAGTTCTGGCCTTTTCTTAGGTTTTGTTTCTTCTATTTTGAATGAAATATGTCGTTATTATTGGCTGAACAAAATTTACATAACGTCTCCTGTTAACAGAGATTAAATCTTTATCTTAAAAACTTTAGATGTGTAATCTGAAAGAAAAACTATTTTCAAATGTTTGAAACACAGCAGAACATTTTACAGCGACAGGAAACTATTTTTCTGGGCAAACAAGCCAAACTCAATGTTATTTAGGGGAGCTTTTATCACAAAAAACAAAAAAATACAAAACTGAACATCTTAATGCATCACGCAAATCAGAGATGGAAATGTAAGATATAGAGAAATGTCAGGTAAAAACCAGAATAAGGAGCTAAAAATAGGAGTACAAATCAGTACTTTTAATTTAATTTTTAGCAGATCATTCGTTCCATACCAGCATATTTAGCTCATATGCAGACAGTAAACCAAACCAATACAAGACTGTCAATAATAAAGAGTGATAAAGCATCTTTCTGATTGGTGCGTTTGCTGCTTCAGGACCTTACAGAGACTCCACAGTACTGCTTTACCAACGTTGTTTCTTAGTACAGTCTGGAAAATGTGCCAAAAATGCAACTATTCCAAACAGAAGGAAATTGATAATAAAAAATAAACAACAATGTTAAGAGGCGGAAAGTAGCGAGTTAATTTTAGTGCAAGAAGTAAAGGAACCTGATTCAATGCCTCTGATTAACAATAAAGTCTAAATGATCACCTAATTCTACTTAACTAGTGACAGCACAAACAGCATTCTCATTTTCTCATAAAATGTTTGAAAAATCTAACCTTCATTTTGAATGCACTTATTCAGTTAAGAAATTGTTTAGTTTTCCAAAATTTCTGCTTCAAGTCGTGTTTCCCCCTGTTGTACTTTGCATCACTGACTTTTTCTTGTACCACACTGTGTGTCTTAAATTATTTCTCACAGTTGGAGAATCCAGAGAATATTCCTGAATATCTCTGAATCTCTCTGGATTATCCATAGTGCTGGATTGAATGCTCCTCAGCTCAGAAACACAGGATCTCAAAGATATTTGGGTCTGGAAGCAAGTCGATTTTATGCCTCTTAAATAATTTCTGCATTATCTGTTCATATATTCAGAATCAAAGCTCACATATTTCCAGTATTTTTGCCGGAGAACTCTACATTTCTATTCAAAATGTGGCATTCAATGGAGTTCCTGATGCTGTGCAGCACATTTTGAACAGAAACAGAACCTAATAAACAACAGGAAATGTTTTTCAGTGAACATGCTGTTTAGGATTTTTAGAGGTTCTTGGAACAAAATGTTTTTGTCTTGGAGAAATAATTTGACTTTATAAAAAGCTTATAGTCAAAGCCGCATTTCACCCACTCACCCGCCAATCCAGACATACATCTGGTTTACAGCAGGACTGGAAACATTTTTTTAAATGTGATTTACAATATGTTTCTGCACTGCACCTAAACATAAATCACAATTACTCAAAAAATTGTAAGATTTAATTAACAAAAATTAAAAAAAAACTAACCTATTAAAGAAACTTGTTGTTTATGTAGTGATTTATGCAGTTACTTTGATGGAAAGTTTACCGGAAGGAAAAAATAAAGTGCAAAATACCAAACAATACTGATGATTGCATAGTTAAGATAGAAAAGCCTTAATGTAAATTTTTTGAAAGAGAATAATGCCAAAACAATGAGAACTGTTTAAACATCACCCAATCAGTTTCTTCTCTCTGGTACATACAGAAAAAAATGACTTCAACATAAAGTTGCTCAACTTTTTTCTGTCTTTTATCATGGTGTGTACATATATGTCCTGCATACATCAAGTTGGATACTTCTTCAAAGGCTCTGGTCATGTATTGCAAGTTTTATGGCTGACGTTGCAATGCTCAGAAATAACCTAAGGCAAAAGCAGAAGAGGCAGAAGGGACACTCATCTTCAGAATAATGGGAAATGATGCTGAGGGAACAGAAAAAGAGGGTGCAATACAAAAAAATAAAAGGAGAGAAGGAAAGGAGGTTCCAGAACAGTAGGCGATCCTGACGAGTATTATTCCTGCCTGATCACAAGGGTAGCTCTCTGATCAGATGCTGAACTCAGCACAAGAAAAGCAGCAGACATCACCATGGGAATGAAAAAAAAAAAAAAAATCTCCAATCCAAGGCAACATGCAGGAAAGCAGAGGAGGAAGAAGGCAGAATCAAAGATGTGGGGAGATGGAGAGAGAGGACAGAAAAGTCTTCATCTCCTGCTAGCTTCTAAATCCACAGTAGGGAGAAAACTTGATGAATCCTGGGAATTTTTGAAGATGAGAAAGAATGAGGAAGGGAGCAGCAGGAAGGAGTGAGCACCATTTGCATTTCGTAGTTTCATATTCATCCAGAGCTGCTGCGTCCTGCCATAGGATCAGCATCTCTCTGAAACTTTTCTGCATTTTATTTTGTTTAAACTAAAATAAAATTTGGTCCGTATTTTTGGTTAACTTTATTTTTTTTAATAATAATATGAAAGTGTGCCAAGAAAGGCTTTTTCTCTTCAGTAAACATAAAATTTAAAATTTAAATCATTTAATTAATTTACATTTACACAAAACCTGTGCTCGTCTGTCATGTAAAGTATAATGACGTTTCTAGTTGTAACAAGTCAAATTGTGGAGAAGTTCAAGGACTACAATTGGTACAGGAAGAATTTCTTACTGCATAGAAGTGACATATAGAAAGATAAATTCACACTAAAATATTAAAAGATGTTTAATTGTTGCAAAATAACTGACTCTGTATCTTCACAGTGGTTCAAACAAATTAGTTTTTTTTTTTGCCAGAGACCTAGAAATTCAATAACTGAGTGCAGAGGGACTTGATGTATGAACAGAGAATTAGCCTATCTACTCTATTTTTCTCAGTGTGGAAAGGGAGATACTGAGGCCCAGCAGAAGGCCTGTGAAGACTTCTTTGTAAATGGCACCAATTACGTTTTCTCATATTTGAGAAAAAATGAGTTTGAAGGAGTTGAAAACTCTGGTCCCTCATATTTGCACCTGAATATTCTCTTGCTATAAGTTTCCCCTCCTTTTCTTTGTCGTTTTGTCTTGAAAACATCTTATGTGTCCAGTTTTGTATCTGGTAGGCATTGATGAATTGGAAATAATTGCAATGAGATTGAATCAATATATCTTATTTGACGTGGACCTCCTTGGACCTGCAGTCCCCAGGTGAGCTTCCGCCCCCCAGAGCACACCGCGCCCCGCTCTGCTCCTCCAGACTAGCAACAGTAGCAATTACAAAACGTCTGGTGGAACAGCGAATCTACTGCGCTTATCATATGCACCATATAGCTCTTAAGAATGGTTGTCAATGGCGTCAACGGCAAGCATTGTTGTGAGGAAGTGTTGAAGGCGGCATGTTGGAAAAGGTAGGATGCTCTTAAAGAGACAGAAGTCAATTTCAAGGTGTTAAATAGATGCTAAGTTAAATGCTACAGCATTTTCACAGCAACTGAAAATAACCTAATAATTGAGTGAGCTACAAAATGGCACCATGTGTCTGGAAATACCCCGCACATCTCTCCCCAGTTCCACCTTTTAAATATTCGCATCTCCTGCCATGACCATTAAAAGATCAGAGATTCAGTTTTAATCTTCTTGAACCAGCTGGTCTTTGAAGATGCTAAAAGAGTAAGATACTTACAGCTCATAAGCTCTCAACAGAGCCTCATTTCTTCAAAAACATCAGAATGAGTCCTTCAGTATCAAGCCAGTGATCAGGTCATACAGCAGTATAAACACAAGCCTCAAGCAAATACCACGCCACAACCAATACTGGAGAAAACAAAAGCATTTTCGTCTACCTGTGAGAGAGTGAGACACGTTCAGAGTTTCTCAGCAGCAGAATGTCAGCAATCCTAATCAAGATGTCTAAGAAGATATCGAGGGACTGGGAGTTTAAACAGCCTGCCATTTCAAGTCAAACTGTGGTGAGGATTGCTCTCCAAAACGAAATGTCAAGGGCACAGGCAAAGTCACAGGATGGTGCCTGTATACTGTAAGAATGTGAGCCATTTGTCACTGCTCTGCATCCTATTTCAGAGACTCTAATTTGTAGCCTCCGCATAGCATCACACACAAAAAAATCTCCTCTAACACCTAATATAGCTCTGATAATCTCTGCAAAGCTGTCGTAAATTTGTCCTCTGCTTCCCTTCTGCATGTCGGAGGCAGCGGTAAGACGCAGAGTGGAAAATGCTGCGAGGTTTTTTGATTTGAATCTGGTTTATTCGGGCGGAGAACATCTCTGCAGATTAACTTTGTTTTTCCTCTCTGCTCACCTGCAGGAACGTTTTATCCACTGAGAATCAGATCACTCCCCCAACCCCCTCCAGTTTTTCTGGCATATTTTCAGAAATGGTCCTTGCTTCTTACAGCGTTACTTAAGCTCCAACAGGGTTCTCTGTATTTAGTGCTTCTTGATCAATGCTTCATGATGGAGCCTCTTTCTGGCTGCCGGCATTAGCACAACCATTAAAGTCCTTCTGATGCAGCACTTTCTTCGTAAGTGGACAATTTTGCTGACTTTTTCCAGTGCAGGTCGATAATAAATTGGATTCTAAGTAAACAGTGATGAAGCACCCAAAGCAGTCGGTATTGGCAGTCATAAGCCTCGATCTATAACCCAGCGGTTCCTAGTCATCAGTGACAAATTTATTTAGGCGGAGCTTTGGGGGCTCCCCTGACAGAAGCATTGTGTATACCTGAGACGAAGCCGACCTCACTGCCCTCCTTACCCACTGCTGGCATTTATGGAGTTTATTTTCACGATAATCCACTCATCCGACAGTATCTCTGAACCCTTTCATAATAATCTTTCATGAGGACGACCTTTGATGCCACAGACGTCTTCACTGGGCTGTCTGATTTCTCTTCAGCATTCTGACAGCAGAGCAATCCTCCTCTCTTATCTCGGCTCGCTCTGATATAAGCTTTTTTTTTCTTCAAGATGTTGCTGTTCTGGCTAATCAGCCTGACATTTTTTTCTCTTCCTTACACAACATTGGTTAAAATATTCTAAAGGAAAATGTTGCTCTTCTTGTATCAGTCAAAGTTGTTCCAACATGAAGTGCCCTCAGCTGACCAGAAAACTAGGCCAAGCCCTGATTGAAACATTGTGTGTTTACCATCTGCGGTGTGTTTCTGAAAACTTTCAGTGATCAGAAATGCTGGTTGATTTTACGAAGAGCGTCAGAAAGTCTCACATGTTGAGAAGTGACTTCATGAACCAAAGATTTAAATGAAGATAAAGACAAAACTGTAATTAATGTGGACAAATTATCTCCTTGAAATCGGATGTCCTACATAAAGTCTGAACACTATGGTGAATCAAAATGAAAAAACAATTTTTCTTGTGACGTTTTTAGTGTTTTCTAAACTTTTAACTAACCCAACAAGTTTTATATCTTTGAGTCTCTGGGTTTTGCATTTGTGTTGGTGTTTTAGTCGTTTTGCTGTTTATTTATGTTTGTCAGGTCCAGCCATCGAGACTTATGTTTTCTGGGTTTTAAGGTGTTGCTGTGTAAGTTTATTCCCCTGTGTTTAGTTTCAGAGTTGATTCTTTGGTTCTATTCATTGTGTATTGGGATTTAGTTGGCTTTGATCTCTGTTCGTCTTTTGAGTCTTAATTTAACTTCCTTTTGTGTTAATTAGTCTCATTTCCTCCCTTTCTCTGCTTTCTATATGCCACAGTTGCACAACATTAGTTCATTTTATCCTGGTTTTTCATTGTTCATGGCTGGATTCTTCCATTTTACTGCCTGTATTTAATAACATGACTCTCCCTGGAAGTTTTGTTTGTTCCTTAAAAAAGTTTTCTATCTGTTGTAGCCACAGTCTCGGCTCATCCTAAACCCTGTAATGACAACTAGCAGGTTGAAGCACAAAACCAAAGGGACAAATGATGCTGAGTGTAGAAATAAAGCTGCTGTTGAAGCCTGACTGGGATTTTCTTTTTATTCTTGAGATTCTGTGTATGTTCAATCACTCATCAATGGGCTCTATCATATTCCTTATTTATTAAATAAGGAATATTTAATTCCAAAATGAATTCCAACAAGAAGAAAACAAAAGCAGATTAATTTTGTTTGTATTTCAGAGAATACCACTTGTTTTACTGTTCTTCTCTTTTGTATTTTCATGTTTTGCTCTTTGTTTTTTTTTTTTTTTTCATTTTTGAAATTCATGCACAATTTTTTTTTCTTTATTATTTAGAAGCCGGTTCTTTTTTGTTGTATTTTTGCCAGTGTTGCTGCTGGATCTGTTTACAGCACCCTGCTTCTGTTGCTATAATTGCACAACGGTCAGCACAGTTTCTGTTTCTGACCAGCACTTTGACCACTGGTGATCACTATTGTTAGCACCATTGTATGCAGAACGACTGTGACTGCGTTCGCAAGTTTAATGAATATAAGCCTTTCATTTTTTTTATACTCATGGTGCAGAATGTGTCTCTGAGGAGTTGTGGACAATGGTAAATATAGAAACTGCTGTTTAGAAATTCTTCATTCCCATTTATTTTCTTTTCGGGAGGTCAGCTGTATGTGACATTTCTGTCTAATTAGAAGTCGCTCTTTGATTCTCTTGTAGAGTTTTGTCCACAGATTGATGATGATTGTGTTTTCAGAAATATGTCCAGACAACCTCACAGGGCTTAAAAAGAAAATACACCCTATTTCAGTTTCAAGGGGATATCAAACGTTATTGATCAGGTTTTTACTAGATGACATAAATATAACCCCAAGGGAAGATTTAAACTTGACTGAATCCATCCATTCTGCAGGAGGCTGGTGAAGTAATAGGCGAGATGTTACCAGTCTATCAAAGGCCAAAAGTTGTAGACAAACAAATACACACTAACACAACGCCAACATAGGCCGCCCAGCTAAATTTGATTGATTGTATTATTTATTAAATAAAGAGAAAGGCCAAAACTCAAAACACAATTGATGCTTTCATAAGATTTAACAGTGAAAGTTGCACCAGGTGTTGATAATCAGATTCACTTTATCCTCAGCAGGTTTAGCCGCCTTTCGTTTTTTAGCAGTTTGTGAGTCTGGAACATGCAGGTGGGTCAACATAATGCCAAAGGGGGAGAGACATCATTTATGGTCTTAGAGAAGCAATTATTTATGAGTTGTAAGGTAATTTCCTAACAATTTGAGGTCTGTCATTCTGCAGAGTGAATGATTTTTTCTAAGCAGGAAATATTTAGGACAGATGCCAGTCTTAGCAGGAGTGAGAATCCTGGCACAATGTGTGAGATGTTCAGAGGAATTGCAAAAAATATAAAAGCTCCATCTCAGATTGGACAAGATTTAATTAACAGGTCAAGAGTTGCAGTTCTTAATAGGACAAATAGAGAGAGCGTAAACAAGGCTGTCTGGAGAAACTCAGTTTCTAACAAGAGACATGTAAGACTTAAATGAGAAAAATTGGATCTTTATGAACACACCATATCTTGAACAATGTCTTCTGGAGAAAGTAGAGGTGAGAAAAGATGTCTGATCATAATAAACAGTATAGCTCCGTGTTTGGGGATAAACAAATAGCATATCAGCTCAAACGCCTCTAACCAGCTATAAAGCACGGTGGTAGAGGAGTGATGCAAAAAACTATTTGACCTGAAGATAAAACTAGACCAATCAACAGGACATTGATTTTGAACTCAGCAGCAAATCTATGTCAAAATGCCAAAAACAATAAACAATCAAGGTGTTGCAATGTCCTAGTCCAAGGGTTTGCAACCCTTACAATCTAAGGAGACATTTTTGTTTTCAGTCCAGCCAAAGAAAAGTCATTTAGTCACAAACCTTTTAAAAAAAAGAATTTTTCTTTTTAGTTTTTAACAATTTTACTTCAATTTCATTGGATTTTAGGGGAAAAAACAATTTCAAAAAGAAGATGAATGTAGTTCATTTTATGGGATGTTACATAGAAAATGACATGGTATGACAATTTCCTACCTAATGACAAGAAAAATGGATTTTGAAAAACATTACTGAGACTTTTAGTGTGATTCTGTTCCACAAATTCAATCATATTAATCTATGAAAAAACTGCTAAACCCTTTATTTTTAAATATATTCCTATTTCAAAAAAATCTTGTTGGTTTTCCTCATTTAGTCATTGTGAAGGTCCAAAGAGCCACTTGTTGATCTGCAGCAACAAGTTGCTGCTACTTACAGAGACGTGAACAGAAACACTGTAGGAATCTCAAACTGAATTAGTCTTTTATAGATTTTGAGTCAAGATTTACTCCGAATGAAAAACTGATAAACTCTAAACATTTCTTGATATTTAAAACAAACGAGTTAGAAACTGTGTGTGCTTTGATTTCCATATCATTTTATTTCTAAACAAAGACATTGCAATCCTCCAGAAATGAACATTTCTCCTTAGTTTCTTCCTCAGTTTGAAGAAAAAACAACACTTAACATGTACAAGAGTAATACTGAATCTTCCATCAGGGCACTACATGTCAGCCATGCCACAGTGCCGAGCCGCCAGCTGTCTAAGCTGAGCTGATAGATGGCTGAGCTGCAGGCGTCACACCAGCGCCAAGCATCACCGCTCAGCACATTTGAATCTAGTTGCAGCCTTGGGATACACTGAAAAGAAGAGAGCTGCTGGAGCATTATCGGTATTCTTAAGATTAGAATGTCATTAAAAGCTTGTAACTCAGAGATTTGTACTTGGAGAACACACACACACACTTTTAGAAGTTGCACATTTAAATGAAATTATATTCACACTGAGCCTCTTGTTCAGGGAGAGACACGCAGGTAATTTATTAACATTCCCATCATGAATGTCACAGTCTGAGACTCACCGCTGAGCCAAGATTACGCCCCAGAGTCTAGCAAAAGACTTTTCAACATGCAGCCGTTGCTTGAACTTTCAATTTTATATCGCTGAAGTTAGGACACAGATTAACACTTATTCTCGGGGCAAAGAGATCCAGACAAGGTGAAGAGGAACCTTCTGGCAAGTCATTTGAAGGCCATCCGTGGTAATCAGCAAGCGCAGCTGTCTGCTCCGGAGAGATGGCACAAACAGCCAGCCAGCGCCATATGTGTGGGCTATTAGTGTTCACTGTTTTAATTACTGTACAAATCAGTGCTGCTTCTGTATGGGAATGGGTGGAAAAATGTGAAAATGCGCCCTGCTGGTTTACCTGTAACAGATGGCGGAGTTGGATCCTAATAGAGCTGTTTTTTTTTTTTTCCTTCTTCTTGTATTTGAGGGGAATAGAAGTTCCCATATCACATCCGAAATAATTCACGCGAAACAATCCCCCAAAATAATCGACGCTCAGTTCTCTGTCTGGTGGGTGAAATATTGCATGGTGTCTTCTCCTCCGCCACCTTCATACCAATTGATGTAACGCCAACCTGTAATTCTCTTCTCTTCTCCAGATCCCCACTCTGACATCAAGCGAAACAAGTCCATCCCTCTTGCCTCCGGAGGCAGGCCGCCAAATTGTTCCATTAGCATGCCTCCGGAGGAAGGTAGGCCAGGCAATAACGTTCCTCATTCCCGGCGTGTCAGGAGGGAAAGGGCAACGGCGACGCTGCAGAGAGTCCCGTTAGCAAGACGATTTTATTGCAATAAATGTAGACAAATAATCCACAACATACAGATGAAAGTTCCACTTTCAGTACAAGCGGAACTTCTTTTTGGATCCGACCTGAACTCAGAGATTGTTGTTCAGTCGTTCCACTATATTTCATTCATTTTGGTAAATGTGAGCTACTCTTCTTCATTATTATATGGCCATTTGGCGAATGCTATTGTGCCAAGAATGCACAAAATCTTGAGTAGGTGCTAAAACTTGGAGTTACCAATTATACATACAGCAGCAACCAGCTTTACAGCAATGTCACGGATCTGTCATATTATCGTTTTTACTCGCCTCCACCTACTCTTCACATTTTCACGAATCACACCAGAATCCGTTCTCCAAAAACTGATCAGTCTGGCATTACTACAGGGCTTACATGTTCTCGGATCATCTACTTATTTCCAATCTTCGTTTTCTTTTGGTTTGTCAAGAAAAATGCGTGCACTGCCGGTCGACAGCTCTCTCCGAGCACTGAGCTGAAAGCGCTTAGTTCAAATCACAGTAAAGCCACCCACATTGCATGTGGATTTTTTCACAAAGGAATTTGTGAACATTAATGAGGAGCCTGGAGGACAGACTTCTGACAGGAACCTTTCAGAGCCTCTGCAGCTCTTAAACAAGCATCTAAGATTCAGCATACACTCTTGTGGCAACAGAAATTGTGGGTGGATGAAATAAGATGTTTGTTTTTTTTACCTGCACTGTGATAACATCTAGAGTGCATCATGTATTTATTTCTAAAGATATGTGCTTTTTATTTACCTTTTTTCTATTTCATGTACCGCAAAGTATTAAACTTTTTCCACATCTTTACTGTGTTTTTAAAATGCATAAAAGTCCATGCAAAACTTATTAAAGTTATTGTTTTGACGCTATGCATTTTTTGAAAACAATAATAAAACTGATTCGAAGCAATAATCTACATCTGGTATTCGTTTTCACTCTACAGCAGTAATAAAAGAACTATAAACGAGAACATATATATGGGTAAATAGACTATAAAGGAGTGAAAGAGTATTTTTACATATACAAATGTTAGAAACAATTGTTTGATGCAGCCAGAATAGATGTTTTTTGAGGTGATGCTGCAGCTTCTCAACCAAATTTAGGACGGGCTTTGAGAAGGACAACTTATTCTTTTCTTTTTCTTACATGTACTGCAACAGGTTAACCAGAAATCTTTGGTTTCATCAATATGGTATGTTTTAGGAAATAAAAGATGTGTTATTGTTTATCAGCAGTTATTAACCTTGCAGCTCCAGTCTCTTTCCCCTTGTTGAATCATAAAAATGTACCTTAACTGAGCCTAATGTTGGTTTAACTGAACCAAGATCATTTCTTTTTCCTCCCACATAGGGCCATGTTAATAACCAATTACTAAATTATTGAAAGATTTGACAAAAAGTAGATGAACATAGATAAACAGATGGATCGATCTCTCCCTTTTTTAGTCGAAGTGAGCTCTGTCTACCCTGGAGCTATTTTTTTTTTGCATACATTGAAATATGAAGGCAGGAGAAAAAGTGTCGCAGAGAGTGCAGGCAGTCACCAGGAGAGTCCTTTTGTGGCCTGCTGAGAGTCTCATCAAATACATCAGAAAAACACATTAGGCTGCACGCGTGGCTGCCACCGTCGTGTCGATGAGCAGCGCCACGAACATACAACGGGAGTACAAATCAAATGCTGCTTGTGTTTTATGTGCTGAAACCCATGTGTCTGCTGGAGGGCTGGAATAAAGACGGTGTTTGACATTCACTAGTTTGATTTCAAGGCTGGGCTTGCTGCACAAAAAACTATGTTATGCAAAGCACTTATAGGTTTAAAGAGGAACAATCTGGTCACAGAGCCTGTTCTGAAGTGGACATTCATAAAACTCTCCGTCTAACCGCAACTAAAGAAGCAGAGGGAAAGAGATGTCTAATAATACCTCAGGAAGTCAGTCAGCTCCCTGACGACAGTGGGACAGATGAACCTCTCCTCAGTCCTTGACACCTTATTTAAACGTAGAAAAGGAACATCACTGTACATTAGGTTTAAACAATTTCACCGCTACGCTCCAGTGATGCCTGAGTCTGTCACTTCATCGTGAGACAAGAGACTTCTTTCAACTCCCAGTGCTCTGCAAAATGACCTCACCTGTGTGAAAAATGAGACAGGAAACATGTGAATTGACAAGTAGTGATCCAGAAATTATATCTTTGAATTTTACTAAATATTATAACCATGAGTGTCAAAAACGTCGGCGAAGATTCTCAGTCATCTGGGAAAAGGTAACCTTGAGAGTTATGTATGAGAGAATCTGGACTTTACTTTTTATTGATCTTTTCAAACATGTGGAGCCACATAATTTAGGTCAAACCTCTGTGTGCTTCTTGCTGTCACAGAATCTCACAATTTTAAACCGCTGCAAGCAAATCCTACTCTGAATAAAAACTCATAAATTCTTCCTTAAACTGTTCACTGCATCCCAACAATGTAATTAAGTCACAGGCCACTTCATACAGAAATGGGCTTATCGCCCTCTGCAGAGAGAGAATAATCAATGTATTTTACAAGGTAAACATAAAGTGCCTGGAGAATCATCATTTCAGTTTTATCATTGCTTCAGTGGATACAAGAAGTGCACAGACTCTTTTTATGTGAAAAGTGAGACCATGAGAAATTATTTTTGAAAACTTTCAGCTCCATTAATGTGAAATATTGTACATCCTACACTCATTGTTAGTTTTACGCCAAACTTACAGTTGACACATTGTTCCATAAGATTTTAAGAAAGCTTAGCCCACTAAAAGTATCAGGAAACACGCTTTGGCAAAGTGTCATTTTCTTTATGAGGTACTTACATTTTTCTTACATCACAAAACCTGGAATCTCTGCACAGTGGTGTGTAGAGATTTTATGTCCTCTCAACAAGAGAGTTTTCATCCACTCAACCGTCCTTCGCTTCACTGCAGATGTGAGACTCTTTGACAAGTCAATGAATTACCTCTCGACTTGTGAATAATGTAGTCAGGATGTGGATAAGATGGGACAGAGAGGTGCTCCGCTGAGAACAGCAGGTGGCTTTCAGTGCGACGACACCAGAAACAAGTTCGACTCAGCGGGGTGTTTGTTCGCCACAACGACAAATAAAGCAGAAGAGCATGAAATGCATGCATGTGGAGAGTGCGTGCGTCTGCAGACGTGGATGTAACACAGAAATAGAGGGAGCTGAATTACACCCTTCGGGAAATCACCGCCAAAATATGTGATACTTTATAGAGCAGCAGTTTTGGAGAGCTCTGTGCATGCATAGAGATGTGGAAGGCAAAGCTTTTGGGCTTTTAAATAAACCAAGACTTGGATATGAATATAGTCTAATATTTTCTAGATAATTTAAAAGGCATGCAAGATACGTTTTATGCATACATCTACATACTGCACTTTGCAAAACGTTAGAAAAAAATAACGTTTTGCTCAGGTTTTACGTTTAGAGTCCTTGAACTTATTTCATGCAAACCAAAAAGTTTAATTCTGGGTTTAATAAAGGTGTACGTTATTAGTTGAAGAACATGCATATGAACTCCATTTATTTAGACTGAATCAAATGAAGCAGTCTTCTAATTTAGGTTAAATTTCTCAGGCTTGACATTTTATTTGTAATTCTAATTCTAAGCTTAATCACTTTTAGACTAGGCAGTTATGGGCAGTCTAAACATTTTTTATTGTTTATCTTACATTTCAGGTTTGTACACTGCTTTTTAAAAGCTCTTTAGCTGAAAATTTGCGATAGACCACAGCACAATGTGCAAAGTTCCTGCATCTATCCATATTCTCTCAGACGCCGAGCTCAAGCGAGAAGCTCCAGGACCCTGAAGTGAATCGCATGAAGTTTAGAAGCATTGGCATTCCCTCGGTGAAGATCCAGTTTAACTTTTAATCACCCTTGAAACTCCCTTTGATATGGGTAACTGAGAGGAGAAGGAGAGGAAGAGATGAGACAATGAAGGCTTTCAGCGGCCTGTACCGCGTGATGATGCCTGATGTAGATAGCTCCTCTGTCTAATTACCTAAACTTCAGCTGCGATTTCCTTTGAAGATGACAGCCTTGCAGGCATGATCAGACTGTGACCGCGGGCTAAATCTCTCTAACATTCACTTCATACACAGCCAGGACTGTTGGGGCGAATTGCTGCAGGAGATTTCAGAGATGATTTGTCATTTCTATGGTAATTTTAAATCTGAAGTTTGGGGGAATTGGGCTCTTTGATGCTGCATTACAGAAATGGGGTGAAGGGATGCGGAGGGGTCTGGTCATGTAATCAAGATGAGGTTTAGTTGTTCTGCTTTGGAGATGTTCTTCCTTAGCTCTCTGGGGTTCCTTCATTTTCTGCATTACATTTCTTCCTTTTTTTATGTTTGTAAATGCTATTATTAACTTTAGTCTTCACCACAGTTGCCATAGATGTGTTTTTTTAATATTTTTTACAGCTTAAGGCCGAAAAAAAAACAGACAGGTTGAGCAGATTCTTCCCTCATGCCTTATTGTATATATAGAGAGATATTTTGGTGAGTTCATTGGGGAAATATAAATCATTTCAAACATTGAAATGGTTTTTAGAGTGAGATGCAAGTAGACTCAACAACTAGAAATAAAACATGAAAAGGACATTAAAAACTAAGATTTCAGAAACATTAATCAGTAATGCTTCTATCAACACTCAGCCAACAGGAAATTTAAACTGCAGTAGCCGCCATTTAATCTAAAGAGGGCAACACTGATGCAGTTCTATGCAAAATATTACAATATTAGATAATTTTTTAGAAAAATGACACAATTTGTCACTTGGGGTTTTATCACTTTTTAAAGAAAAATCCAAAATGTTCACAATGCAAGTGCTCTTTTCCTGTACTAGTCAGTTGTTGCAGATGTTCCACATTTAAAAAGCATTTTATGCCAAAACTTGAACCTGAGTCAATTTCCAGCATGCATATCCTTACCACACTGTTCTATGTTTTATTTTAATGTAATGCTTTTCAAAGTCCTATGATTTCCCTATTTTTGTTTCACAACAATGTCCTGTTAGTACTATTTGAAAATCTACAAGTCCAGGCGAATTTCTTCGTTTCCCAGCTTCCACGGCTTTTTCTCCATCCACCTTTACATCAACTCTGACCAGTTGAAGAAAAAATATCTCACAACTTGACTTTCTTTCAATCATTTTTTATTTCTTTGTGATACTCTACCATAAAGACCCAATTAATTTAATTGACTAAGTTGTTTCATTCGAGTAGCGAATCACTGAATCTTCTCCAGAGTCACCATTGATCTCTTGAATTTTTTTGCTGCTCTTCACAAGTACACATCACTTTGTTGTATTGAGTGTGAATACTCGTCCTTTCATCTAGTCTTGATTTTTGATGTCATTCTCACAGGTATTTAAAAGTTAAACAATGTAAACAATTTGCTGACACCGAATGAGTAAAACTCTGCCTCCAGCATCGTCACTACGAGCCATGTTCCCCCTTTTTCCTCTTTTCAACTTCATTCTACATCTATATTAATCTCTAGCAAATCAACGCCTCTGCCCTCATAAAAGCTCCTCCATATGTTACTATGGAGACGAAGGACAGTGGTTATTATACGGCAGAGAGAGAGGGAGAGAGTGGGGTGGGCTGCATGGCGCAAATGTAGAGAACACGACTTCGACACGCAGGAGGAGTCGCAGGTAGGGAAAGCCGGAGGTTGGGTCTGTTCATCTGTCACATGTGTCGTCCTTTAGAGACACTCACATTAAAGAGTTAGAGGCGGAAAAAAATCCAACCAGAGGTGTGAAATTTCACTGAGATTGTACAATACATCTACATTATCTGTCTGCACTGCAGCTGTCTGCGGTTCACTTTTCTTTATCCGACTCACTGGAACCCCTGCTGAGAGTATAACAAGAAAAACGCAGACAAAACACATGAGAATCCAAATGGATTTTTTTCTTTTTTTCTCAGATGGAGAAAGCTGAAACATCTCTGTCAACAACCCTGAGTCATGATATTCCTCCATGTGTTTTCATTTGTAAAGAAATCAGCCAAGGATTGTGGAATGCAAACAGAAAGGATACGGAAAACGAGAAAAAAATCATTTAACAGAATCAAAACAAATGTAGCTGCGTGAAATTTAATTCTTGATATGCATTTTACTTGTTTTGCACATTTCAGAAAACCAGAAGCAACATCAGTGTCACTTAGTCTATAAATCTAAGGCAGAAAAAAACTCCATCAACATCGTTGCCATAGCGCCGTTTTATCACCATTAAAATATGGTTAAAACTATTAGTTAAAATATATATGGTTTAAGTGATAACTCCATAAAATCATGGGCATGTCATGATAAATGTGTTTGATTTAGGATGCATTAAGACTCGTTATGCAACATAAAATCCTATTGGGTTTAATTGGGTGAAAATTGACAACAATAAAAAAAGCATTTTTGGACAAGTCAGTATTAAGAACAGAGACAAGAATACAGAAGAGAAAAATCTATCATCAGAAATTTCAAATTCATAAAATGAGACGGAAAATTTATACATGCCTAAACTCTTCCTCTCTCTTTCCAAGAGGCTTAGGAGAGCGTTTTTGGATCAATTTGATAACTGACTGACAAAGAATATAATAACATAAAAAGCATAAATAATACATAAATATCAAGTGTGTCATATTTTCAGTTTTCAAGAACCTAAGTGTAAAAGACAAACTGGCAAACTGGCAAAACAAAACTTATTATTTTAAATAAAAATAAGAACTTACAGAAGTAAATGGAGAAGGAAGAGGATAACGAATGAAACATGTCGACAGGCAGGTTTATGGAAGGATCCAGTCAGAAACAATGACAACGCAGAAGCTTGAATTCACAGGCAGAGGGAAAAATGACAACAAAACTAGACAAGCTAATCAGAGGCAAATTGGGAACAGCTGGTAAAAATGCTGACGGAAAGGTTATATGGCAAGACATTTAGTATAATAATAACAACAGGGAACTGGATGAAATATGGCAAGAACTAAACAGATATAAATAAATAAATATAAACAATTAAATGATCAGGACACCAAACACAATAAAGCCATAACCCATTTTTTGTGACATGACGATACGATGGTGACAGAATAATAGTGTAGCCAGAAGTCCTGGTGCATTTAACTCCTGATTCTTGCGCTTCATCTCAAATCAGCAGCTCAGCGATCAGGAACACACATCAAAACCGGCTCTGAAATGTCTAAAATTGTTTTACCAAATTTTTTTGCTTCAACCCTGATAGAAAATTGTACATCTAAAGAAATATCAGGAAACCAACTAGCGTAAATGATCTGGAACAGTTTTACCTGTAGGAGTAGTTCAGGATTCTACCAGACAAAAAAAAAAAAAATCCAAAATAAATCCTAATTTTTCACACATTTATTTTTCTTTTCTTACGGTGTAAGAAAGATTGTTTGTTACATAACTATTCCTTCCTGAAGATAAAAGCAGTTCAAAAAATACATTAAAAGGTCAAAATAAATATGTCATTCATGTCAATGCTGAGCATATCTATACACTAAATTGCAGAAAATTGCAGCATATCTTCTTCCACACTGTGCTAGGATCCTTTTGTTGGAATACAATTTCAACTCGGAATACACTGGAACAAATTGTTTGGTTTAAAGCAAGTTTTTCCGCTAAGAGTTTTGCCTCAGGCAGCAGACAAAAGCTTAAAGGAGCAAAAAATAAAGGGGTAGAAATTGAAGTTCTGTTGACAGGGCTTTTTTCATGACAACAGAACAAAAATATTCAATGTTACCTGTGCCTTGAAGCTGCCACAACCCTAATGGTCTATTTTACTGTGTTGATGCCAAAGGTGCAAAAAATTGAGAGCAAGTTTGCAGTGTTGGCCGAACAGACTCCATGACCCACGCCCACTTCGATGTAGGCCACTGATCTTCGATGGATCCGGTTACATAAAGCCAAAATTTGTGGAGGAGTCGCTCAGCACTAATCTGGAGTGTGAGCGGCAAAAACAGGGTGAAATTAAGCCTCATCTCACACATTGAGGGCATTTTTACTGTAGATGATGGAAGGATGATGTAAATCCTTAAAAGCAGCCAGTTAATGATGAAAAAAATGAGTTCAGGTTACACAACTTCACCTCAGCTCAACCTGATGTGTGATTGTTGATTGTGATTATTTTATCAAATGACAAAGAAATGCATTTTCTTAACTTGAACTTGAGTATTGTTTGCTCAGTTATTTGAACAGTTTTTATTTCTGCAGAGAAAAGTTTGGAAAATGGTTGAAGGAATAAACTGCTCTGTCTCTTGGAAATGCTTGGCAGAGTTTCTGAGAGGAGAGTTCACCTCATGGCAACGCCTCAGCTTCACAGAAAATGAGATGCAGATTTTCTCCTCATCAGAAAACGAGGGATTTAAAATATTAAACTTGTGGTGAAATAACATCTTAAATATTGTCTGAAAATTAAGATTTTGCTTTTTGTCCAAGCTCAGATTTTACTTCAATCACAGAACTGAATTAAAATAATTATATTATAGACAATGAGTTTATAATACAATATAATACATAATACATGATGAGAATGTTGGAGATGTTTCTAGAGGGAAGTTGCCAAAACAATATTCAGTGTTTAGCATATTTGAGTGATGTTACCATTTGATTTAAATGATTTTTCTCATGAATGTAAGTTAATCAGCTGATGGTTGTCACCCCAAACTTTTGCAAGAATTGTGTACGAGTCAGCTGCAAAAACAAATTTTTCAAGTTTATCAAATGAGAAAGCGCAGACCTAACAGTCACACTTTTTTCTAAAATTTTTAATTGCAAAATATTCAAGCAGATCTCTTGCAATGACCTCATTTGAAAAGCTTTTCATGCTTTCCAGAGTCATTAATCAAATAAAAAAAGGTCCATGAGATCGGGTGTAGTGCCGTATTCACAGCGTTTTTCATTTTGTCAGTTTTTAATGACAAGTTCTGTTGAGAAACAAGAGAGCAAAATGATATTCATCAATATGACAGTTTGAGGCATTGAAAAGAAAGAGAAAAAAGAAAAATCCTAAGGAGTTTTGATTCAAAATACTTCTCTTTTGCATTTTAAGGATTTCCTTCGGGCGGCATGAGGGCAGAACTAGGACACAAGATTTCCCAGCTGGCCTGAAAACACATCCCACACTCCAACATGAAAAATGACAGCAAGTACGCTTGATTTCCTCTGGTGAATTGTAATCCATAGGCAGGGTAAATCCGGGGTAAGTGGCTGCAAAATGAACGGATTAATGGAGGATTGAAATAAAGATTACAAAACCAAACACTGGAGATGTTAATTCACTTTTGTCAATACTACAATCCTAAATTACTCAACCTGTCGTATAGTGCCAGAGGCACTGTGAACACTGCCGTCTCTTTCATGCTTTTCTTTTTGAAATAATAATAATAAAAAAACACAAAATGTTGATTTATTTTATATGCCATATGAGCAATTCAGATTTTTTTTGATGGGGATGTTATTAGCCAAGCCTGGGAGTGATAAAAAATATGAATGGTTAAATAATATATGCAAGCATAAACAGGCATCACACTTTTCATGTATCTATACAACGGAGATGAAAAGAAAATGACCTTATGAAGATATTGATTTAAAAGAAGGTCAGCATCCATAGAAAACTAGTCCTGCAGTGACATTGGAAGAGAGGCGACTCAGCAAGGAAAAAGTCATCACTCCAAAATTTATAAAAAAAAATAAAAAAAAAAAGAGATCAGAATATGCCAGCTGTTACGATCCGGTTCAACCAGATTCAAGAAAAAACAATGAAACCCCGATTTTAGAGGTTTAACAGTGAACAGTTTTTTTTTTTTTTAATTAATAAAAGTAAAATAGAATCAAAATCCACAAAACAAAATTTACATCTTAAAATCAGAGCTGTAAGCAAGAGCGCTTAAAAACAAAACTTGGCCAAAAACCTCAGGCTAAATAAAACAAGAGGTAACAGACCAGTGTTAGACTAATATTGAAAAAAAAAAAAAAACTAAACTCTATCAGCATATTCAAAGATTACAAAACACCACAACAAGACAAAGCTATCAAAAACCACACCAAGCAAAAAACTCTCAATAAAGAAACAAACACAGACAGGAAGTAACACAGAAGGAGGTCTGACCCAGTTTTCACAGTGACACCAGCAGGCAGGAAGCTGCAACTGCAACTGAACAGAACAAAAGAACAGAACTCGAGCCATTTACAAAGTCTCATTTACAAAGACTTAAACCTTTAAAACATGAAAGTGATGTTGATGTGGAGGATCTCAGTGGGAAGTTCAGGAGAGGGGGTCAGGTCAGGACTTCCTGTTTGCAGGTGATGTGGTTCTGTTGGTATCCTCAGGCCATGACTTTCTTAAAGCAACAGTGCCACCATGGAGCCTGACAACTAAATTTCTAAACAGAAGTTGAAAAGAGTAATGAATATCTACTCAATTCTTGGTTCTTTTTCATGAATTACTGCAGAAACACATGAAGAAGATCAGTCTGTGACTCGTGAGGTCTTAAAGAAGTTCAACTGGGTTTGATGGCAACCTTCAGCTGGCCTGTTTGTTTGCCCTGGTGTCTCTCACCTGGACAACACCCATGAGGTTTACGTCTAGCCAGCATGTTAGCACAGAAAATAATTTTCTAAAGCATTTTTTAAACTATCTTTATTTGCTCCTGCAGTGATTCTGGGGTTCATAAAACGCAGTGAACCATCAGTAACCAAGGAAATGGTTTCCTCAAATCCTCACTGAAAGTGGACCTTCTGTGTGTCTCCACTTTAAGATTGCTGAGTCAATTAAAAATATATTTTTTATTGATCTTATAGCTTAGTTATTTTAATTAACTTTGACATCATCATAAAAATTAACAGAAATACTTGGATATACATAAAGAATCAATTTGAAATATGTTTCACCTTTTTAACTGGAATAAATTTACTTTTTGATTAAAGTTTTCTTTTTTTTATTAAAGTCATTAAAATTATTATCTATTATTAACTGCGTCACTGCGATGCAAAAGAGAAAAGCCGAAAGGAAAAGGAGAAGAAGAAGATTATTAAAGTTTTATTAAAATACATCTGCATGACTTGTTTAGCAGCAGGATTCTAAAGTTTAATTGAAAAGTAGACAAATATCAGCAGTTCAAACTTTCATGGTGGATAAAATTAATGGAAAAATGCAACACAGGCGCATTACTGCAATAAATCACACTTTCTGATGAAGCTCTCTGCAGCAGAGTCAAGCATAAAAGTCATGACATGTTCTGAATTCATCATGTTAAAACAGGTCAAAGAGAGTGTCACAGTGATGACTCTAATTGGTACAAAAGATGATATATCACCACTCCTCACTGAAAGTTACAACCTGGAAGGTGGCTTGAAAAAAGGGTCTCAGCGGAGCAAAAATCAAAGCTTTAAAAGCTCACAGAGCTCCCATCCGTTGTCACCTGTCAGACTTTCCACCTCCGCTCCTGCTCTGATTATTTTTGCACAACTTGTCCTGTTTTTTTTTTCCTCTCTTTTTTTTGTCTCACCCACACTTACTTTTTAAAACCAAGAAGTGGATGCAGGTAATGGCAATAGATGTTTTAATTTCCTCTCCAGATGAAAAACCTTCCATTTTCCTGTCGGGAACCAGCATTTGCAGCAGCTCTTAAATCAAACAGAGCTTTGCACACTCAATTCACGAGGGTTTTTTAAAATCCCTGTTCTTGACAGGTGATGTGTGAGAGGATTAAATCGCTGCAGAAACGGAATCACTCTGGCCATAATGAAGAAATAAAAGGAAAACACTCCAATGTGTAAACGCGATAAGCCAGGAAAGAGCTGGTGGTGGGCAAAGAAGGGATTATCTGGAATTATTAGAAATTAGAAAAAATCCATTGCAGGCTCCTGGATGATGAAATACAGGATGATTAGGAAGTGACCTTATTAACACTATCAGCATTATTACTCAAATAAGCCGTTACATTAGTTAGTTATACTAATTATGTTAATAATTACTTTGTTACAAACTTATAATGACAGGAGAACCTAACTCAATATGTGGCCTGTTATCTCTCCTTCTAGTATTATGTTTTCACTTAGACACATTTATTATGTATTTTTCAGTATTAGACATAAAATGTAAATTGATATTTAAAGCGTTGATAAGCACCATTCATACACAAGTTTTTACTGTTGAGGACAGCAAACAGGCAAACTGAAGGAAGATGAATCATATAAATTAGAAGCAAATAAACTACAAATCATGAAAAAAAAAGATTATGTTCTAAGGTAAATAAATTCAAACGTTTCAAGAAAACGAACACAAGAATAATACATTAAAATAAAGTAATGAACTTATATGGCAACGTCTTCTAGCAATAATGGACACACAGCGAGAAATTGAGTATGGCAAGACCAATTGATCATAAATGAACAAGGAAATAGTCAAAACACAAATAAAACCAAGATCTTTAAGGATTGTGGCAATCTCATGATAGCCATGGGATGCGCACTCCTCCAAATTGCACCCTGGCTTGGCTATGTTTTTTGGTGGATGATAAAAGGAAGATGTGAGGTAGTCGAGGTCCGTTCCATTAATCTTGTATTTGGTTGGTTTCTAAAGGTCATAAATTAACAACAGAAAAATATATTTCATATTTAAAAATACTTTTACGAAGGGTTGTGACAGTGAAAAGCATTTAAAAATGAAGATTTTTCAGTTTCAGTTTGAATATATAAGTTATTTAAGGTCTACAATCATTATAAGTGACTGAGAAATTTGCACGTCTCAAACAAACAGCTAGTTCATATGATTTATTTAATATTTTGATTATTTTAAATTAGAATAACAACTGTAGGAAGTTTATATTTAGTTTTGCTGTCTTTGCCCATCGTGTTTAATAGACTGACTGTACCTGACAGCTGCTTAAAGGAAAGAGAAGGAAAGGAATCCAATTTATGTGTAAGTGTCTCTAAAAATGTGAGGAGACTGTAATATAAAGAATCTGACTCCTGTCTCAGGAGCTTTTGATGGTTCAGTAACTGCTTCTTCTAGCTTGACATCTTTTAAAAAGATATCTATGATACAGGGAATGTGAAAGTTTCTGCTTTTATCAAGACTTTTCTTATCATGCATTTAAAACCTCTACGCTTTCTTACTTTAGCTTGTTTATTTGGGTCATTCGTCTAAATTAAAGCTGATTTCGAAGCTCATCATTCCTGGCTTTCTCTTGCAGATTTGCACATCTGGTCATAATTTCTTGGATGAACTGATATCAATAAACAGAATTACGTTGTAATGAAAATGGACAAATATTTTCAGTAAATATATTTTTACACTTGTCATCAGTTCTGACTAATATATTGAGTTTTTTGTCCTTGAGCCATTTTATAACTATTGTATAAAATAGTTGGCTGATTGTTTTATGTCATAATCCCTTTGAAAAACCTGGTATTTCCCTTATTGTTTAAAGAGAGAGCGGTCATCCATAGGCAAACTTGTGATTTTGAATAAATCCATGACTTATGATTTCTCATTATTGTGACTTTTAGGAATTTATTTTGAGTCTCACTGTCCTAAAAAGAGAAGTTTGGTCTGATTTAACATCACTCAGAAGAAATGAATGCCCATGAGTATTATTAGAACTTGTGCATCTAATGTCATGATGTGTGTTTTGATTTTGGACACAAATGGAGAAAGGCAGAAACGTCAAGTAAATGAAAAATGTCTAATAAAAAATATGAGGGACAAACTTACAAAAACCACAGGGAGCCAGAGTAGAGCAGCAATGAAAAGGACAGCAGGAAACAGATTAGAAACAAAGAAAATAACAGGGAAGTAACGGGATTAGATTGGAGGATCCAGCAAGGAGGAACTGAGAATGAGTTTTATATACATATATATATAGTAGGGAGGATGATTACCGAACAGGGATTAGAAACGGGTTGCAGGGAAGAGAGCAGAAAGCAAACTGAGGAGGGAAAGAAAGAAAGTGGCAAAGAGGCTGAGGGAAAGTACACAAGGGACTAAGAAATAAATCTTATGCTAAAGAATAACTAGACCTTAGAAACATGATTAAACTATAGTAACAAAAAAAATAACAACTACACTCAAGATATAACATAATAACCTAGAATTACTTAGGAAGATTTGAGCCAAAGTAAAACAGAAACAAGACTGATCTAATCAAAGAATGATCCTGAGGAAGAGCAAACTAGAATTAAACAATCAAAGCAACACAAGATCCTAACATCTAATCCTTGTGACTAAAATTTAATGCAGTTGTTTCTTGAACAGAGTGGTTGAAATGCATCCTTAAAAGCATTTTTTGGACATCTTTGTGCACCAAGAATGCATATAAACTTTCTAATGAGTCAAAGACATTCATCAATATGTTCTGCATACTGGTGCCACAGTTTTCTGTACCTTCATCCTGACAAAATGGCGTTTTCTATTCAGAAAATAAATAGCAGGGGGGGAAAAAAGGCTTGAATTTCCATGTCAAGGTCCAAATTACTGCACTTTCCTTTAATCCACAAGACATTTAGTGGCACTCACTGTGAGCACCGGGAGCAAAGGGGGTTATTTGGTAAGAACGAAAACCAGGAGTGGAGTGACCAAGTAACTATTGGCCAAAGTTGGAATAAAATAATCCAACTCTTTGCCCTTTTGAGACTCCCCCACTGATACCCACAAGGCTTTCTGAGAAACACAGATTTTAGTCACCTCTGAAACATTTCACATTGATTTAAATGAGTTGCACAGACATTTATGATGTATTTCTTGGAGCCGCACACAATGGGGTTATGAAACTGCCACTGAATGGGGAACGGCATGGGAACATTACATACATGAGGAGCCTTTGTGATATAGCAGCTAAAAATCCTTGTACTTCAAGGTAAAAAGTGTTTTATAACTGCTTGCCATTGTGTGTTCAGGCATTCTCTCTTCTGTGACCACTGTATTGAGTGCAAGCAAGGCCAATCCTATTTTCAATGAGGGAGAAAATGGATGCTGTGAGAGAATTATCTTTCTACTGATGCACATTTTCAGAAAATTTTACCTTAAAATCAGAAGCATTAATACAATTCAGAGCATGAATAATGTATGCAATCATTGTAGGGGTGCTTGCATTGTAAATATTGATATTGATTGTAAACGCACAGTTAAGAGTGCAAAAGTATTCACTGCCCGCCACTAATGATGCTAATGCGCTAACAGTGAAGCTATTAATTGTAAGTCCAAATCCCAATAAATGTAATATCTCCCTTCACCGAATCAAGCTGCACGTTTGGTACCATTTTTGTGGCGGGGATACGCAGCGGTGCGAGCCGCATTAACGTAAGTTGACCAGATTTCCAAGACTAAATGTGGGGACATTTCTCGCTCGGTGATAAAGTAAAAGCAAATTTATCAAAATAAAATGGAGAAACTGGGACAGTTACAGCTAACATATTTATTAACATTTAAACATTAAAGGCAAATATGAAAGCAGGAGCGTGTCTCTCCACAATGTAGTAATATTGCTGTTAATAATAATAAAAGTAATAGAAAACTAAAACTGTAAATATGGGGGCAAATTGTGTACATAGTTTGTAAGGGAGCATACATGAATAACTGGTACCTTCTGTTAATGAACGAAAAGCCCACAGTGGTAACTGAAGTAGCTTGAAACTGACAAAAATAGTAAACAATTATTTCCTGACAAACTGATTTAGATTGTGGCTCATTTTAAATTAATGGTAGTTAAAACTTATTAGCGTTTTTGTGTCTGTGACCATAGAGCTGATGGACATTTTGTCTACCAGCCTCACTTTTTAATGATTTGCTTTCTTCCTTGGTCATATTGGTTAATTTTCAGTAAATCTTCATTTATTACGTTTGTCAATTTTAGGTTGTTTTAGTGACACTGTGGGTTTTCAGTCTTTAACAGAAGATACCAAAAATTTTGTCCACATGTGAATGGACACATAAGTGTCCATAAATATATGAGGTGTGTGTAAAGTTATGTAGTTAATATGTTAGGACATTGTGTGTGTTTGAGACGAGTGAACTCTGGTCAGGAAGTCCACTAACATGAGCTCATCTCTTTATCTCTGGACCTGAAAAACATCCTGGGTCTGAAGAGCCTCCAGCCACATGATCAGGCAGAGACACCTGGATAGAAGAAGAGCAGAAAACATGATGTGAGAGAAACACCATCATATATATACAAGAATAGTAAAGAGAAACACTTAAAATCAACATATAAGATATTAAATACTAATGTTAATATTTCATATTTCTCTTCAGCTTTGTCAGTTTTCCCATTTTCCTCATTCATTCAGTTCATCAGAATATTAGATAGTATCTCATTATAGATGCTATCTCATATTATGAGATAATTATATATTATAATGACATAGTATCTCATTATTCTGAGGTAGTATCTCATTATTATTATAATGACATACTATCTCATTATAATATATATAGTTATCTCATTATAATAATATAAATAATGAGAGGGGTATCTCAATCACTGAGTGATTCAATTTTTTGTGAGAAACTTTATATGTATAAACTCATATCTAGCTTGAAAAATACAACTTGATGATCACCAGTTAATTCCCAAACATCTTCCTTTACGATGAGTTTATTTATTTTAGCCTTCCTGTTACTATTTCTCTCCCTCTGGCTAATTCTGTAGCTGCTTATGTTCTCTTGTCTTGTTGAGTTTGTTAATAAAACCTTAGTTTAATTTTACCTTGAAACAAATCTTTATGACGGCAAAGATTATCTCAGTTCAAACAAAACACATCGTTTCACACATACCGTATCACGTCAGCTGCTCAAAACTCGAGCTTTCTTCTTCCAGCTTCCAGCTGCTATTCTTGATTTTTATTGGTTGTTGGATATGATGCTCTTCTTCTTCTCTGTAACGTTAACAGCAGCGCAAGCGGCTATTTCATTTTGAAATTTTCATTAAGTTTAATTTAAAATTGCCATACTAATTCTATGTGTAACAATGGTTGGTTAAAGTAAGTTATAAAATGCCCAAACACAAGAAGTTCTAAAGGCCAGTTTTTTCCTCAGAGTTCTGCCATAGTAAAAACTACAGTGATGCGTTTTTGTAGTCCTAATCAGCTGCGTTGCTATGGTAATGGATCCTCTGCCAGCTGTCATGTGTGTGAGACAGAAAGGTGGAGAAAGAATACTATCTTTGTGAGACACCCAGTCATTTTGACTTAAAAAAGCAGTCCGAACAACTCTTTCCTATTCGGAAACCGTGATACGTATCGGAAAACCGTTCGAAGCGTATGAGAGGGCTATCTTTCGTCTCCAACAGTCCCGCGATTCATATCTGTATGTCACTCACAGTAATAACAGGGATGAGATAAAAATGGTGTTGCTAGGTCTGACATTTTTCAGAAATACATGGAAGTGAACCTGGCTGAGCGTGTGAAAATCCTGTCGCATGACTTCGCTCTGAAGCACCTTGACAGAAAACCGTAAGCCCTAGGCAAATTTCGAAAACATTTTACCGGAGCAGGCATGCGTATCGATGTCATGACCGAGTTTGATACCGATAGGGCGATTTTTGTGGGCATGGCGGCGATTTCAAAATTTATTTGGGGTCAGAATCGCACTGCTTCCCACACTCTAACGAAACGTCAGTTACACTCTAGTTTCGGCAGTTTGTAACTGACAAAAATTTTTGATCGTTTTTCGCTTTTTACTTTGTCATCGTAACTCCGAATCCCACCACCTGTGATAGCTCCAATGCCGGGAGCCAGCCGCACGTTTTGATACCTCTTTTGTGGGTGGGCACGCAGCGGTACGAGCCGCATTCCGGTTGACGGAAGAAAAATAAATAAAGAGACGTTCTATTAGGTGAAGAACAATAGGTTCTCTCCTTATGCATTGCTATGGGCAGGCCCCAACAATACCTGCTGTAGATTGAGAACTCTGTAAGCAAATGTGCTAATATATTCTATCTGATTATCATGTTTTCAGACCCTCCCTTGTGTAAAGTTGTTTTTTTTTTGTCTCTTTGACTCATTGCTCTTCCCTTTTCATAACAAATGTTTTAACACAGCCAGAGGGAGGCAGGCAGATGGCTGAGACATTTCTCGCTCTTGCTTTTAGTCACAGTTAAACAAATCCTCCATGGGATCCAAACTTGTATATAATTTGTAGATGAGCATATTGCCAAAGGAAAACTTGTGCAACTTGTTGTCATTAATAAGTGAATTAAAAGGTTTTTAGAATATATGCAATTGAACCAGATATTGAACTGGGTGCTTGCTAAGTATAACCCGGCTTCTTAGCCTCATCAACTCTGACCCATCCATCCATCCATCCATACATCCATTTTCCGTCACCCTTCTCCCTAACGGGGTCGGGAGTTGCTGGTGCCTATCTCCAGCTGCGTTCCGGGCGAGGCGGGGTCACCCTGGACAGGTTGCCAGTCTGTCGCAGGGCTCAACTCTGACCCTAAAGTCATAATGCTACCATCTTGCGTGGCCACATTTGTTTTTTTTTATGGTATCATTTTTCTTCCACTATTTTTGTCACACATAATTCTACCAAAAATAACTGAAGTTTGCAACTGTTGTGAAAAAGCTGGTGAAAACTTTTAGAAGTTTGAAAACTTGCGAGTAAATAATAAAGTTAAAAAAACAAAAAAAAGAAAATTTCACTTACTGAGCCGAATCTACAGCATCAGTCTCGGAGCCAAACTTTGAGCCTACAAATAACATAAAACTGAATACTTACGGAAACCTGTGGGTAAAACAACTGGTGGAATAATTGGAATAATCACCAATATTTTTTTGAAAGTTCTTGTCTAGAAAGTTCAATACCATTAAAACTGTTACATCTGGAGTGACACTGTCAACATGTGTCAGTGGCTGCTTTTAAACCAGATTATCATGACCGGATTGTTCATGCTGGCAAACTCTCCATGCGACACTATTTTAAAAAAAAGAGCAGGTCAAAATTCAGTAGCCAATTTGATTTGGATCACTTTTTTATTCATATAAGGGGAAAATACTTTTTATATCAGTGTATTTTTGTGGCAGTTGGAAGCTAAATGTTTTAAAATTACTAAAAGAAAACCACTTTCAGCAACATGAGAAGATAACTGTGCTAAATGCATCCTGTCTTCCCAATAAGGGTTTGACTCTCCGTTCCGGCGCTGTTGATTTGGCAAAGTGCTGAGGGACAACTAACGAACCAGATGTCATTGTCTCACCTGAAAAGGCATGGGAAAAAAAAGGGGGCACTCTGGTTTCACATCCTTGTTCGCACAGATAATAGTTTTTATTTTAAACCGCTGTTCTACTGCTTCACTAATCACATCAGTTTTGATCTTCGTCTTACTCAAGTGTGGCTGCTGGTGAAGTCATAACCATGCAGAGCAGCACTGCTGCTGCAAATGTGTCCCAAATTAAAAGCGTAAAAACAATGAGGCCATGTCACATTATTGTCTCTGCTGCATACAAATTTAATGGCCACCTCTTCTGAAAAGATTAAAATGCAGATTAACAGAAACACAGGTGGAAACATTAACTTGTTACCACCTGTGAGTACAATAAGCCAAACTTTAATTGTTTGGCTTGTTGTACTCACTTTGCAGTTTGCACATATTTTGCATCATAATCAGTGTTGTGCATAAACAAGGAATGTGACGAACGTGATATTTTTTTTTTATCTTGAAGACAGATTAGTCATTTTAGTTTGAGACTAAACCAAAATGTTTGCATGTATGCTGTATGCCTACCAACCTAGGGTGTGATATTAAGGGGAAGCACTTGGAGAGAGCTGAGGTCGTCTGCCACGTCTACTCTATTTTTTTTACTTCCTATTTTAATAGTTAATATGCATCAATATGCACAGTGAAAGCTGTTACAATGCAGCCAATTTCTCCATAAAACAAATTGTCGAATTTTCCACAAATAATTTGGAGTCAAATTCCACAGCAAATAGGTGAATGCAGATTACTGAACCGCAAATAAGCAGGTGTTCAATGCATTATCCCACCATATGGAATATACTATTATTGTAATTGAAGAAAATTTTGCAAAACACTGATGAATATAGCATCTCTTTGTTCAATTAAAAATGCCTGGGTGAAGCTGTTGAACAATCGATCACATGTTAAATTTGGTGGTAAACTTTACAAAAACTATCAGAACTGCTTGAGAACATTGGAATATTTCAATTTTATATGTATTTATTTATTTTAAATTCTGCACTGTAAGTGATATGACCAAATAACTTTGTTCCCTTTTCACATATCAAAGTTGTTTTTATTACCTCTTGCTGTTAGGAATTAGAGAAAGAGAAGTAAACACAGTTTGGTTCTGCTGCTGTCTGAACCCCCTGCCTCCTGTTTGGAGCGTCTAACTAAATAGGATTGGGCAAAAGGAAACACAATGCTTGTATCTATTAAAGCTGTGACATGGGGAGCTCTGCAACAACTTCAGAGGAAGAAGATAGATGATAATGTAAACAACCCACTGTGAATGTTACAGATCCTGAATGACCACAGTCACAAACACAGTTATCTCTGCCCAAACACGTTTGTTTGGAGTTACTGTTGGTGCATGTGGAATCCAAGGGATAGACAAGCATCCAAATCCAGCAAAAAATAGGTTTCTTCTCATCGTCAAGCAGAAGTCTGCGAAGTGGTCAAACTGGAAACAAAAAAGGGTTTCATCAGATTCGGCACATTTGATCTGTGATTACCTCCGGGGGTCTGAAAGGTCTCTCCAAGTATGAAAAATATTGAAATTACAGTGCAGAGTACAACCTGACCACCCATGCCCTCATTACCCTGAGTGCTCCTGTTTTCTATTTTTAGAAAAAAAAAACATTTTTGCCATCAAGTGGCAACCTAATACCCCCTCTGGTGCCCATTAGTGCCCCGATGGTTGATTTAAGAGCTCTGCTGTAGTGGCTTTGCAAGGTGACCTCATCAGAAATTAACAAAAGCATAAAACTCCTCATTTTATTTTTCACTTTTTCCACTACTCATATAGATATATATGCAAATGAAGAAAGAACTTTGAAGGCATAAAAGATTCTTTGACCAAACTGGTGACTTTTCAGTGCTGAGCCAGTAAATACAATTTTTGACTAAGAAAGCAGGACAGTGTCTAAAGTTTCATTTTTACATTAAAATTGAAGATGACTTGCTGCATATGTGCTGTCTAATATCTGAATATGTCACTGCAATTCTCTTAATTCCAACAAACAAAAATGATGAGCAGCAAAGAATTCAGTTTTTTGTTGTGCACCATCTCACAGATTTAAAATGTTTTTTTTATTGTTTTTTCATTCATCCGATGGAATATTGTAATCTTGAGTTTAATTTTCCATACACTTATTTGATTCTCTTACGAAAGTAGAAAAACTTTTCAACAATATTCAAATTTATTGAGCTGATTATGTAATTTCTGAACAATCACAGCAATATTTATTTAAAAAATAAATGCTTGAGGCTCCTGAACAAATTTTCTCATGTTGTTTGTCTGGTTTCAGCTGATGGTGAAAAATGGGAAGCCTCGCATTTTTTCTGGGGGAAATTCTTGAGATTGTGGGAAAAATCTACTAAACTAGATGTGGAGCCTGTTGAGTGTTCAGATTAAAGTACAATTTCCTTCCCAATTAAATAAGGTTTCCTGATAAGTCATAAGATTTGAACTGTGGACCGTTGAATGTCTTAATAAAGAGAAAAGGAGGATTACGGTAACAAGCTGCAGTCAGTTTACCACAGCACCAGAAAATCCCTTGAATTACATGCATTTACTATTATTTACACTCACCATATAGTAACCGTTGCTTTCCCACATTACACACTTTCATTGAATTAATCAAAAAGCTCCAAAATCGTCATTTTGGTGCTAATATTCAAACTTCTGAAGCTTAAACCTGACACGCTTGTACATCTTTGCCTTTGTCAAGCCAGCTGGCATTCACTGCTCGCTGCTCACTCTCCTCTCTGAATGGCATTTTGATAAGAGTTTTCAGTTGACCCGCATTACCATATTTCTTGCAGGGTGTTCTGACGCCTGCATTACTCTTTAGGATGGTTTGTCGGTCCTCCAGGCGGCTTCACTGTTATCTGGATCCAGCCAGACTCATGCAGGAAAGCTATAAATGAGCACTGAGAAATATGATAGCATGCATGTGGCCATATACTACCTTTACAGTCATAAATAAAATATGAAGAAATGTCAGTCGGCTCGGCAAGAAGTGCATGTCGGTCATTTATTGTAGCTGTATGCTTTGTGCTCATCCTATTTGTGTTTAATCCAGAAGAACTTTTTTATATAAAATGTGTGGAGTGTGTCCTTTTTTTTATTGTTTTCCTTTATTTCCATGAGTTGTTTCTCCTTTTATTCCATACATCCCTCTAAGAGAAAAACAGCTTACCTTTGGCATGACCCATTCCACTTTAATAAGCGTTAAGTACTCCACTGCCCCACTTTTCAAATCCATTAATTTGATAAGTGAGAGGATCTCTCACTTAGCAATCATTCTGGACAATTAAACGCATATCTGAAGAATGGGGTCTATCTTGAGGGCTTTTTATTTCCAATTATGTGGAACCGTTTGACTCAGTATCTAATACTTTGTTGAAATGAGCCATTGTTGCCTGAGAGCATTGCCTATACTCTGACGTAGCATTAACCGAAGAATGGGGTCTATCTTCAGGCCTTTTCTCTCACAATTATGTGGAACAGTCTGACTCAGTATCTAATACAGCAATAAAATTAGCCACAGCTGTCAGAGAGCCATCACTAAGCATTGGCACTGCATGCTGCCTTTGTTTCATTTCGATGAAAAGACTTTAATCACAATGCTGTTTTGTCCGTATTTGAAAATAAATGTTTTTCCCTTTATTTATAATTAATGTTCAATGAGTTTACCCAACAAACATTAATTTGCTTTGAATTGGATAAAGGCTAAATAAAGGCCCTTTCCATATCAAAAGGTTGATATTTTTTTGTATTGTTCACATTCAGTCACACTGGAAAGAGGCCATTGGAGAATTTGACTTTTCAAGTCTTTCCAAAAATTCTCAGCTGGATTTTGATCTGGACTTTAACTGGGCCATTGAATCAAATGAATGTGATCCTTCCTGTTCCCGTACGTTTAGGACTGCAGTCCTCCTAGATGGTCAAACTTCCCCCAAGTGAAAATCTTCTGAAGTCGCAAATAGATCTTCTTCAACAATTGGTCATCTGTTAGCTTCGTTAGCTTTAACTTGTGTTCAGGTAAAGGAAGATCCCTTCAGACTCCATTTCTTCATAATTGTCAGGGTGCAATCCCTTCCAGTTAAAGGTGCCATATTTCTCTTTTTTTATTATTATTTTTATTTCCTTTGTTTAATCAGGTAAACGCGTTTAGATCTTGATCTTATTTTCAAGAGGGACCTCTTCTCGCTCATATCCCCTTTGTATCTGTCGTCCTTTTGTTACACAGCACACGGCTTACTTCTTCCTATCTACAGCTAGTTCTTTACCTTGTTTGGGTCTTGCCAGCAAGCAACACACCTGCATCTTTCACAGTATCAGAAAGTCTAACCTTTAACCTGACTAGATGCCTGAGTTTTCCTCCGAGGCCCTGTTGGGTATGAGGTCAGACATATGGATACTGAGATAGAATAGTATCAAGTAGCATTCCCCAGGTATTACAGCTTCCCACGCTGCATTTTCTTTAGAATATTTCAGATATGCTCTACAAACCAATCCTCAATTAGGTGGGACTTTCACCTAATTTGGAGTTACGCTCTACAAAGAAATCGGTGAATCCGTGAATTATCATGCATAAGCAAATCCTTTGACATAACATGACAAAATATAGAAAGGTTTCAATGGTTTTGGAAGCTTTGGCAGGACTGTGTGTTCAGTTTGCAGGTACATCGAGTGTTGTAACCTGAAATAACTCAGCCTGACCCGGGTTCAGACCTGCTGCTGGTTCTTTTTACTCTTCCACCAGAATGAAAAGTTAAGAATCGTGATTCTGCAGGACAGCTGGATAAACACAAGCTGCACAGCCATCACTCAAATGTCATCACCTTCTGACAGCATGCGCAAGGCAGGTCTCATGTTATAGTGATGAATGTTTCTCCTGCATTGATCTGAACCAGCAAGTCGATACAATCAAAGGAAAAGAAAAAAAGCACCAATTCCCAATGATGAGACTTACTTACTTGATATTTTTAAGTGTGTTGCATTGAACAGAATAAGTTACTTGTATGATTGCAGCTTTGCATGTGAGTAAAATCTAAGGGCATCTCCCTGACTGTTTGTGATTAGACATTTGCGATGTGAGCTTGAGTCACTCTGTGATTCAGCTTGCTTGTCAAAAAAATGAACAGCATGTTGTGATGACAACAAGATCCTAGAAGAGGGAGTTTGTTTTCTCCTTCCACTTTAATGACTGAAACCTATTTGAAGGTTTCTGACTCAAATCACTCTACATGGAAGCGAAGCTGCAGCCATTGGCTTTTTATTCAGGTTTTAGTAACAATCAAAGCAGCTTTGTGTTCAATCTTTAAACGCGGGTCAGAACATTTCCGCTTTGTATTTTATCTGTAGAACAATCCACCTGGTTTCGGTAGACAAGATTAGACCATGATTCACTTCATGGAATCAATTTCACAGCGTATTACAGCAGCATCTCCTGCATGATCTCCCTGAATGTCATTCCGGGGAATGATTTGTCTCGCTCAGAGTTGTGCAAGCATCTCCCCACCCCTCCTTCACAGCGTACCTGCACTTCTCAGTTTATCATATTTGCCCTCGGAAAGCCTTTATTAGCGTGAAAGGCTTGCTCTGTGTCTCCTGGGAGAGAGCAAGCTGGCACCAACCCGGTTGACAGCCAGCGGTTCCTTTCACACTCCTGTACCATTGACAGACGTGGAAATAGTGCGGATCTGTCAGGAAGCGCTGCGGAACTCCACTACTTGAACCGCATCAGATATAAATATTTCAGGTGACAATGTTCACGGCTGTTTATTATTCTCCAAGTTATCTAAGAAGTGTGACTGACTTGTTTTGAAGCAGTTGTTGTTGTGACAGATTTTAGAAAGACAGTGATCCTTCTCTGTCCTTATGCTGCGTGCATGCCAACGTTGTCTCTACCACCTGCTCTGTAAATGTACACAACAGCAACAACTAAACAAAAGGATGTATTCTTTTAAATTGTACAACAAGAAACTTTAAAATCAGACATAAATAAACTTGCACACCTGGTTAAGACACATAAACATGGCTTAGCAATGACTTTGACCTTTGCAATCTGGATCAAGAAACTGATCCAGTTTTCTGGACATTTATTAATTACAGTTTTATCAAAAACAGTATTTAGTTACATAAAAACCTTTGGAGTTTTGTGCATACCAAGCAAGCACTGCTGTTAAATTCACCATCCTGCAATCTTCTCCTCCTCTGCTCTCAACACTTTCTAATAAATCATTGAAACCAAGATGACACTGACAAATCATCTTAACAATCGCATGACAAAATAATCTAAAAAAAAAAAAATATCTATTTCTTCAAGTGTCACCTGAACCATGGGATAAATCACGGGAAAACAAACAACAGAATTGATCCATAATACCTGAAAATACATCGGACACGGCTAAATGTAATGTTTAGCAAATCAGGGTGAAAACAAAAACAAACATGGTGAGAAAAACGGTGGGGTGGGGAAGCGTGAGGCCGACCTGGGCAGGTGGCAGAGCCGGCCAGATGCTGCAGAGACGCGCTGAAGCGCATAATGTCCTGCTTAGATTACCTCCAGGGCCTGATTAAAGTGGCGCGTCCTCATCTGGGTCGGCTCCAAGTCGGTTCTGCAGGGATCAGCTGTTCCCACCGTCTCACATGACAGGTCTCATCTGTCCAGGCGCATGCAGGTCTGAAAACATCTCTGTGCACAATAAAATTAAATCTCACTCGGAAATGTCACATATCCATTTAGGACAACAGTAACATGAAGTGGAGCTGATGCTGCATCGAATCTCTTAAATTGGAGTTTATTGTTTCTGTTTCTTAGCTGCACATTTAGTTCTACATCTACAGACTGAAGTACAGACAATATACATTGAGTTCATCTGTGAACCCAAATTTTCATGCATTGTCAAAAATTCTGAATTGCATTTAGTTCTGGGCTTTGACTAGGCCGTTCTATCGTGATCGGCTCTAACTCTGAATATTTTTTGGTTCATGATTCTGCTGGTAGATAAACCTCCACTACTTTCTCAAGTCTGTTTCAGATTCTCAGAGCAGTGAATCTCTGCTTCTGTTCCAGATTTGCTATTGGCATCTTGTCCGTTTTTCTGATAAATGTTCTCCTTCTTAAGCCTGGCAAACAATGACTGCAATGTGTCTGCGCTTGTGCCTCTATTTATTATTGGATGATGGATTGAACAGAGCACTGTGAGATGTTTAAAGAGAGGGACAGTGTTTTATGATCTCATCCAGCTTTCACCCTGACCTGTTTGTTTGCTCACTGATGTTCTCCAACAAAACTCTGAGGCCAACAAAGAAAAGTTGATTTTACACTGACATTAGATTACAAACAGTTTTTGCTCATTAAGTGACTCGCAGGGTTTTATTTTACAGGTATTCGACAAAAGGCAGCTTAATCCAAGAGTATGCCACGCTTTAATAGTAATAATGCTCCCATAAATACCACATATTCACAATTATGGTAACATTTATCATAATTGTTACCAGCTAAATCACTAGTTTTATTAATAATTTCCAGAATCAATTATTTACATATATTACTAATTTAATAAATTAGCAACTGCAATAAAACAGAACTGATGTTGCTGGACAGAAGAGATTTTTCTTTTGGAGTTAACAACTCTTCCTGTTTTAATTTTGTCTTAAGTAATTATTTAAAATCTTATTCTAATACATGAATTGTTGGCAACTAAACATCAGACTTATTTTGCCATCAATCTTGCATCTGTGCCAGAAATATGTTGTGTGTATTGAAAGAAAATGAGACTTGACTCTCAGACACTTGGCACCGCAGTCGTTAAGAGTGTGCAAACATGATTAACTAATCATGCTGGCTGACATGATACAAATACAGTTGTAACTGGCCTGCCAGTGTGAGTTTGAAATACTCAAACAGATGAGCTGCAACACTTAGACAGCGACGCTGCAGCGCACTCAATCCCAAAACTAATTGGGTCAGCCACTCCTCAAAGAGGCAATTTCTAAAGCAATTACAGTTTCCAGTTTGTTCATGAGCAACTGATAACCGAGCGAAACGTCTGAGGAATCTTTGCAAAATACAAGTTTGGTGTTTTCAAACGTGACTTTACCATCTTTAGGGATCACAGGTAAAGCCATGAGTAGAGAGATATTACAGCGTTCTGTGGGAATGTGTCCGGTCCCATCATGCAATCCTATTATCATGAAAGGAAACGCTCCCTGGCTGCCACTGATCAAACACTGGATTGGTGTCTGTGAAGTTCACTGACTGATTGACTGACAACGCATCCGAAGCAGCTGAGAAACGGAGCGACTGGAATAAAAGGGTTAATGTAATGTTTACAGCCTCTGCTGCATATAAATTAAAAGACTCTTGACAAAAAATTATTTTCAACACATTTTCATTTAGCTTTCCATTTGTCAACTTGCACAAAGTACCCAATGTCAGTCCTTCATGCTTATTTTATATGTGGACATATAATATGAAATTAAAGTTAAAGGAAGGAAGGGAAGGAGGGAAAGAGGCACACAAAGAAGGATGGAAGAAACAATTAAGGAAGGACACAAGATAGGAAAGAAGGAAGATGAAATGGAGGATGGAAGGACACAAAGAAAGTGGGTTGGCATCACAAGGAAGGAAAGAAAAAAGATGAAAGGAAGGAAGGAAAAAAGAATAAAGGAAGGGAGGAAGGACATGAGTAAAGAAAGAAGGAAGGACAGATTGGAGGATTTAAGGAGCTGCAGGATGATTCTTCGCCTGATGGTTCAACTCATTTAAAGTATAGATGTTTTACTTACCTTTGCCCCAGCTTGTTAAATCTGGCCTTTGTAACTCTGGATTCCTTCCCATGTTCCACAGAACATTTCCACACCCCGGTTGTCTGACACAGCTTCAGTCATTCCCAAGCTCTCAGCTGTCTGCTCACTCTCCATCCCGCCGATATTCTCGGTCTACTCACCAATCTGCCCATTATTAGCTATTATACTTAAGACAACTCTTTCATACTCAACACCAGGATCAGCTCAACTCCATCTTTCTGCCTCAAAGCCAGTATCCCTGCAGTACATTATCCAGTACTGCAGAAAGATCCCAGTGTACACCCAAGTGTCCCACTGCACACATTTTGTCCTACGCAACATTGAGTTGGCTCCAGCACTTACTATCCCATCATTTCCAGAGCCAGCATTGTGGGGTGGCTCTCAGTGTCTTGCGACTTTTGAACTATATTGGCAATGTTTGACTCCTTCTCCCTCCCTTCAGTAGTCAGACTTTGAGGATTTCTTTTATCCGGTCACTGTGTCCTCATAAAAGCAACTAAGTGCGCTGGAGTAATTTTGATCCTCTCAACAATCTGTTAATCTCTGTTGTCAATGTTTCATTACTGTGTATTTTTTAAGTGCACCAAAAAACAAATGTGCGGTCAAGTTGGTGTTCTGATGGGAACTTACAATATACAGCCATGTCAATTAGCTGTTAGGATATACAGAACCGTGGGAATAGCGCACTGCCTCAGCCAAAATTAAAAAATGGAATTACAAACTAGACTTCACCCCAAACAAGAATGTGGAAATGCATCCCTTCTCTAAACACACATCTCCATATTCCATCCATTCATTCCATTTTCTCGTCCATCAGTGCATAGCGTGATAAAAATTAGTCACAACTGGGTGCCTTGAGTCGACTAATGCTCAGCTAAAATCATTAATTAGCTCCGATTAAAGAGGAGAAAACCTATTTCCGGCTCACACAGTCTCCGGAACAGCTGCGTTATAAGTTGTTGATTAAGTTTGTTCGTGAGCCTCTGTTCATTTGCATTTTTGAAGCTCCTTACGATTCTCCAAAATGCACCCAGAGTGAGCAGGCAGATGGCTGCTATTCAGTGTTCATCAAGCAACAGTAGCTTTTATGTCTTTAACTCTAGACTCCAGAGAATCATTATCATCGCTCATTAGAATGTATAGTAAAAGGCAGCTCAGAGGCTGAACACCTGGCAGCAAAGATGAATGACACCAGATTAATGTTATTTATTATACAGCTAATCCTATGGAAATTAGTTAAAAGTAGTCATTTAGAAGATTACACGGTAACGAGTGAGACTGATTTAGAAACTTTCGCTCTCTTGGCCGTCCGGTGAAGACCCCACATGAGTTTGTCTAATTTTTCCTTCTTCATATTATATTTATACCTCCATGACATAAGCTTATTTTCTTTTATAACCAGGCTTTTTTAGTGAAGGGTGACAGGGCCCGAGGCAAAACGCACTGAAAACCATCAGAATAATTCAGGTTGCCCAGAGATCTCATTAAAGAGCTGGAGCAGGATGCAAAGCATTAGACTTTCAGTGTTGCCAGCAGAGATTCTCTGAAGGCATTGCTTTCTGCTGACTGACAGACTGAACTTTTTTCTTTTTTTTTGACAGACTGACTCCTCTTCATTTGGCCTCTGCTCCTCATTCTCTTTATACATGTTCTGTCTTTCTGCCAACAACTTGTGATATCTGCTTTGATAATCCTTCATTTTAAATATGTGGGTACAAATTCATCTCCTAGTTTTTGATATTTTTAAAATTCATCTGTAAGCCTGACATTTGGGCATGTGAATCTACAATTCCACTTGGAAGTTTATATGCATTTATCATAGGCAAACATTCGGGAGCAAATGTTTGAATTTATGATTGATTTTTCCTACTCAGGGTCAAAGTATACATGGAAACTTGAATATAATATAAATATAACTCTGCAGATAACTGCTGATATTTGGCGAAACAACCTTGAGGAAGTTCCTCGTCAACACACACAATTCAAGATTGATGTTTTGCAACTCTTTTCGGCAAAATTGGTAGAGTTTGTATAAATTGTTTTATTTGTAGTTGGCATTATTTGTGACCAATACACAGAGACACTTGGATTTCTCCTTTTGAGGCAAAGAGTTTTCCTCCACTTGGAGGTAAACAATTTTTTTCAATTGAGAAATGGAAAAACATTTCAATTCACACACATTTACACTCTCCATCTAGTTGTTGAAAGATCCCCACTGCCCCACATGACACTCAAAACAATGTATTAAAAACTGACACATTGATGTACTCTAAGAGTTATCAAGAAGTAAATTGGAAAAATATTTTAGTAGTAAACTCTTCAGTTCATGTTTACTTGTACCATCTGCTTTTGACTTGAGTCATATTTCATTTGAGTATTTTCATTATTTGGTTCTTATTTACATCTTTCCTGCTTAGCTTTTTTAAGACATCAAAGTTGCTTGTGGTCCCTTCAGTATTGGTTTGTTTTGAATTACATAACACTCTGGATGGATATGAATGCATATTCAAAAAGTAAACATGAACAATACAGGGCTCCATAGAGCAAATGCATTGATGGATTAAAAATAATGGTGGCTATATTTGTTTCTCTAAAGCTTTCTTGATAAATTAAATCATTCTGAAACATTCCGGGCTTTACAAACAAATTAAAAGAGTCATATTCTCATTTTATGGTATCGCCAATCAACAAGGATTACCTATAAAATATTTCCCTCTTTCATTTTAATTTTGTTTGATCTTAATTAGTACATAGTCATCTAAAGAAGTAAATAGGGTCATAATGGCTGCTTTTCTCTAACTGTTTAACAAGAAATGACAGTTCCCCATTTTAAAACCCTTTTTATTCTTAAAGGTCAGGAGACAAAGTCCTCAGAGTCTGACGACCCACAGGGAGAATGTAGTTGGCGAGGTCAAGCGACTTACGGTCACAGTTCCTTTGGGTAAAGACTCGGCCTAAAGTTGCACTAATGGGCAGCAGACTGTGGTCTGTGTTTGTACTGGGCAGCTCCCAAGTGTGAACATGTGTAACTTTGTGGAGGAGAAAACCTTGACATGCTGTGAAGCCTGTGTACTCAGCAAATCTTTCCCTGTATAATTAACGCCTGGAAAAGTGAACTTGGTGGGATGAGGTCAGCATGCTGTTGCCATCTGTGCATGGCTAAACTGTGCACTGAAGAATGCACATGTTTACATGATAATACCAAATATGTCCTCAAGATGTTTCAGTAGCACAAAGGATCTCTAAGTTCACAGTTACAAAATGGGTTTTCAAATATTTATATGGTGTTGTGAATGTTTGGCCACTGGGTACAGCATGAAATATAGAAAATCTGATGTTTTTGAAGAACTTGTTATCTACACAAATCTACAAAAGTAAACATCTCATGTACGCTAGACTTTGAGGTGGTCAAAATACAGCAAATATTAAAGGTAAAAGCTTTGATCACAAGGGAAGTAAGTATTACTTGTGAATGCACTCTAAAATATTTGATTTTCAAACCAATACTTCAGTAAAACCATTGCCATGTCTGTCTGAAACCCAGTATTTACATGCACTGTAGAAAAAGGTAGAACCTTTTTCCTGCTTTTGGTCAGTTGGAGTTACCAAATTTATTTCTACTTTTTAAATGCCAGAATAATTAAATTTTGCATAGAGAAGTGCTGAGACTTTAACACAATAATTTTGATGCCTTCTATGTAAAGAAGACATACTGTCCAAAAGTTCATAACCAACAACAATTGGGTGCAGAGCAGCTGGAAATGAAAGCACCCACTCACTAAACAATCCTCACATGTCAGAAACACAACATGTCACTCAGGACTGACTGAGAGTTTATAATATGAACACCAACAAGAGACACTAAATAGAAAAAATGATCGAAATGTTGATCTTTGAGCAGGTTGGCAGAGAGGTGAGGAAGATCTCATGCCAAAAATGCTGGCTGACGTAAAAGGAAATGTACAGTACACGACTTTAAAAAAAATCCTACGGTTGGTTTTAAATGAGTGAATGAAACCCGAGAGCCCAACACTACAATGGAAAGAGCGTGTTGTGTGAAAGTAAGTTAGAAACTATGTCAAATTCTCTGCTGTGCTGCAATGCACCAAACGGCTCTTTCTGAATGTGTCATTGTGTTTACGTCTTTCCACGTTCACATGGAGCGTAACTAAATGAAACCATTTTGTTCACTCAGCAGCGAGGCTTATCCACCGTCTGCTGCTCCGCTGGCTCCGCTCCTCACTTACTTCAATCTGTGCCAGGGGCTTTGCCTGTCCTGGAGATTCACTGCTGCGTACCAAGCCCATCGAGAGAGCCGTTTATTGTAAACAGAGGAAGCTTGGGTCCATAATGAGGTTTTTAGGCCAGGGGAAGTGGAGAGGGTCATAACACAACAAATCAGCAGAGCCTCTACAGGATAACAGGAGCTGGATCACAGCCAAGGTATTACAGGAGAGGAGGAAAGAAAAGGTGAGGTGGTTAAACTTTTATTTGGGAGACGGAACATAAAACAATACTGAATGTTAAGCAATAGGTATCAAAAAGCTTCTGGTATCAATGTGTTTCAACCCAACTTCTTCTTCTCTTTGCATTTAACTTGGAAACAATAAACCCAACAGCAAGGGCAGTAAAATGACCCAATAATTGGTTTATGTGTTATACTTTAAGTCACCAGGCTGTTACTGTAGAGATCTGCTGCATCAGTCGCCTCATTAGAAGTCATCAATTTTCTACTTTTAAGTAACCACTGTTTATTAATGAGTCTGGACTCTAACTTCCTATAAATTTATTCATGGCCTGTTAATTTAAATTCATTATTTATTATTAGTGTGAGAATAAAGCGTCCAGTGTTGAGCCTTAGATTTACTACATTTGTCTAAAGTATGATAAACCATAAAAAAAATATATATATATACATATATATATATATATATATATATAAACCCTTTCTGTGAACAGGTGTTTAAATATAAAAATGTATCTCGACCCTTTCTGTGAACAGGTGACTAATTTATTTATTTATTTATTTTCAATTAAAATGGCAACAATCAAATTCTTCTGATCCAGATTTTTGCCGGTTTCCACTGTATTTTTGATGTTGGGCTAAAAGTCTTTCAAGTTGGAATGCCTCATTGCCATCACCCTAATTTTTAGTTTTCTTTGCAGATTCTCAACCAGATTGAACTTTGTCTGGGTTTCCTGGAAACAGTGACATTCTCAGCGAGAAGGAACTTGTTAGTCAAATTAAATTACATGTCATCCGTTTTAATAATTTTGGTTTTAACTGTATGTGATTTAAAAAAAGAAAATTGGAAAGTTTTGGTAATTTTCTGAAAAAAATGTCAAGAATCATTTTCATTTAAATTTTATTCAGACTTTATCAAGGTCATATTAAACAGTGCTAAAACAGGAAATTTCAGAATATGCTAAAATATGACAAAATGTTAAAGTGTTTACATTATTCTGTACCTTTTTAGAAATTAAAAATTGGGAAATTATGGTTTTGCTCATTCTTACTAAAGGTGGTAAGTCACTTTCGTTTTTGGCTTGAAAACAACTTCGTACGTTACTGCCATCTGGTGGTGGAACTGTAGAACAGCATAAAAAGGATCCAAAGTGCAAAAGCAATTATGATCATTGAATAAAACTGTAATAGAAATTAAAATGTTGTTTTAGAACTTTTTTTTGTAACAAATGTGATATTTATCAATGACTCAAGATGTTTCTTTTGTCACAGTAGAAGGATTTTTTAAATTACCCTTTTCTTTTTCATGATTGTTAATTTCGTTTTGCAACATGGTTCATATCTGAATGTTATTGTTTTGAAAACCTTTATGTGTGCATAAGAGAAGCAACACTATTTGATTCAGTGACGTGAGATCTTGAAAAGCATAAAGCATGTTTTGAGAAAACTGTATCTCGGAATGATAGTTTGAGAAATGAAAGGACAATAAATTCAGACAACAAACCTCAAAATGGTTGATTCTGTTTCACGAGAGCCGTAAACCACTGGAACATCATCAACATTGTCTTCATTAAAGGTTAAAAACTTGCCCCAAGTTACACAGTTAGTTATGTTTAAACATTTATTCCTGAATATTCAGTTTTACTGCTTTAAGAGATGTGCAAAGAGGAAGCACAGAAAAAGCAAATGAGTTTCATGCTGGTAGTATCAGAGTGAAAATGTCTACAAAAAGGTTCCTTAATTTTTAATTATCATTTTTCATTTTGCTGTTTTAATTTTCAGTGTAATTATTGAAATAATCTCTGCTCTCACAGTTGAGTTCTGATGTTTCCCATAATTTTAATGAGTAATGTTTTAAAAGATAACATTTTTCTTGTTTTAGGGAGGCAATGCTATGAAGAAAGCGATCAGACCCTTTACAATGAGGGGACTATACAACAGTTCCTCTTGCATGAAGGTTTCTGCTTTGAAGTTATTTCCATTTTAGCTTATAGAAAATAAAAGTCCACTTGTGAGTTTGGCCTCTTGGGCTAAATTGCTAAGAAAATGGAAATGAAGCCTTCGGGTTGATTGCCTTTGCAAATCCCATTAGATATTTGACCCATCAAAAACGGAATCTTTGGTAGCAGGCAAATAGAAATACGTGATTTCTGATACATATTAATCAGGAAAAAAAAGATACATTGCTGTTCCCCTGAGATTAGCTGCCTGTGGCGTTTCCTTTAGGAGGCATTCTGTGCAAAAATTGATGCGAAAATTACATCTTAATTGAGTTTTGTGTCTGGGAAAGGACCCATATTAGAGCCAACACTGTCACAGTGTTTTCAAAGATGCTTCAAATGTTAAAGAAAATTATACAACTAGAGGCAGTTTATTATAAACTATAAGTGTTATGCCTATTTTCTTTTTCAGATTTGGAAATGTTCTAATTTTACGATAAATGTCTATACATACCTAGATTAATTCATTCTTGTATACAAAATCTGTTAAGGCAAAAACTGTTCAACAAACAACAAAAACCTTCCCAAGCATCTTAAATCTTGCTTTAAATCAAGTGTGTGTCTCTTCGGTCTCAGCAGAGAGCAAACATGTGTTTCCTCAGTCAGAAAATCCCTTCTGCAGGATTCTGCTAACACCTTCTATCACACAGCATCAGCAGGATGTTTATTTTCAACGCCCCGCTGCTGATTGTACTGTGGGTGATTTAATAAGCAGAGAGAAATTGACTTTGCAGGGTTTGATACTTCAACCCTGTGAGCTTAGCCAAAGTGGAAACCTTATTATTGGTGCGGGAGCAAGCTTGATGCATAGACCCCAAATGGTCGCCTGGAGTCTCAGCTGCAGCGAGTCTCCTCAAGGTGTTTGATTGCAGCAATCTCCCGCATCTGCCGGTAATCGCACATCAAGCTGTGTACAAGCCTCCCAATTTGTATATGATGGAGAGCGCAGCGTGACACGCGGGACAACACCTGAGAGAATTGGAGGAATTAATTTGTCGTGTTTGAGCTTGATTTTTTGAGCAGAAAAACAACAAAAAGTTCTTGAAAAAAAAAAACTTTCTCTTGAAAACACATGTTCATGCCTTTTATGTGCTTCTGTAACATTGAAGGTATTTGTTCTAGCTATCCAACCACTTCAACAACATAGACAACATGAAGGTCAAACTTATCACCAGGAGCAACAAACATACCTGCTGTGGCACCTTCCAGTGTTTAGAAAAAGTATTTACATCTCTTAAGTTTTCATTTATGTTTTCTTTTAAACCTTATCCTACAATTTGTTTAAATTAAGCATGCATAATTTCAGTCCTTGAGGGCTACTTCCTGCAACTTTTGGATGAATCTGCTTTTCAGTTTATGTCTTTACGCGTTTGTTCTCTCTTGTTTTCCAAAAATAAAACTTCACAGGACTTCACAGAACAACTGGATTTAAGACGAGATTAAAAGTAGAGGAGAGTGAATTCTTATGAACGTCTGTCTCTTTTGATCTTCACTTATAAAACTTTTTGAAACCATATATTACTTTCTTCCACTTCCCAATTTTTCACTACTTAGTGTTGCTCTATCAAATAAAATCAAAATGCATTAAGTTTTTGGTTGTTATATGACAGAATGTCGAACGGCCATCTTTCCTTTAAGACTAAATGTGTCTTTGAATTAATAATAAAATAAATACATACATTTTTAATGCTCCATGTTTTGTTTATTCTCAGTTTAGTTATGAAAGCAATAAATCTTTTGCATCATTATGGAAGGATTTTGACCCGCTCTTCTTTGCATTAATGCGTCAATCAAGCCAAACTAGAAATGTTTCCAATGGACTGTCTACTTAAGATCGTTCCATTTTGACTGGGATATTTCAGAACCTTCATTTTATTTCTTGCATTTCAGCAATGCCTTAAAACTCTCTTGCCCCTCAGTCTCTCCGTCTTATTGTCGAATCGTGAACGCTGGCCTTAATTCAGACATGTAAGGCCTGCAGTGCTTTACTGGATGTTCTTTGTGGATAACCATTTCTTTTTATTGTTTGTGGATAATGTTTCTCTCACCTTACGTTACTTGTGTCCCAAAGCCTTAGAAATTGCTTTTTTAATGAAGAATCGACTCTGCAGTTTTTCAAAGTTGAGCACTTTTACTGAACTTTTGACGAAAATAATTTGCTGTGCAAGTTAAACTTAAAGACGTCGTAATATCTGATAGTTTTCATACCATATTTAGAGCTGCAGAATGCAACACAAAAGTAAGCATAAAAATGGTAGTTACCACCATTCCAAGCCTCACTGGGGATGCAATGTATTGCTGAATTTACAGATGCGGTCTGTCATGCTAATTAAGACAATAAAGCTGAAGCAACATCCAAATCAGTGGGGATGCAGAAGAATCAGCAGTTGTTAAATACAACATTTTCCCAAACGATGTGACGTTACAAAACAACTTCCTTCTTTAGCTTTCAAGACTTTATAAGGTGTCCTGTTGTGATTGGTCATTAATTTCTTCTGCTTCTACTCCTACTCAGTTAGTTTGCGTCAATCCATTCCCACATTTACGTGTACTGTCCACAGTAACGTGGGTCCAAAAGCTTATGGTGGTCCTAAAGGATGAATAGCATAGAGGAGGAAGGTCAGTGCCATAAAACATGACCGGACCACTAACACTCTAATAACCAAGCTGTTTCGCTGAGCGTCGTCACGATGCAGTGGGGTCAGCTTCTGCCTGTACAGTCAGAGGTCATCTCAGAACTGCATGTTATCATTCTGAGCTAACTGAGTCAGTAAATGCAATACCTTTATGACGAGAAAAGTGCAAGAGCAGATCGATCTGATCGCAGCAAATAACAGTACTGCTGCTGACCTTCTGCCTGCTGGGAGAACTCCACTGGTCCTAGAGACAATCCTTCTTGTAATTACCTTTTTATAACAAGTAAAATCAACTGAAAAGTAGTAACCCATTTGTAGCATTTTTTTTCGTTGAAGTTTTCTGAGAAAAACAGGTTTTAAATGGGAGAACCAAGTGTCCCCCTGACTATGAAGGATTCGGAGCAATGCCTTTTGGGATTAGAGGAGCTGCGGGTCGCCCCTGCAGAAGAGCTGGGTTCTGTTTGCCAATAGGAAGGAGGTGACATCAAACAGAGAGGATGAGATATGAGCGCAAAGGACCAGACGCTGCAGAGAGCAAGCTCTCCTGCAAAGATTGAGTCAAACAGCAACAAAGTCACTAGAATATCTCAGTATGCTCTTAAGGACAAAGCAGAACCAACAAAGTTTGGTGACAGGGATTCTTCAGGCAAGATGTGTGTAAGGGACTGGACCTCCACTGCCACTTGTGAGCAATACACTCACCTTTATAAATTGTGAACGTCACACTCACTGAAAGGAATGACATTGTATTTCAGGACACTGGTAATTCTCTAGGAAGTCACCAAGGAGGAAGAGGAGCAGAAAGGAGCGTTCGTTTTCATAGGCATCAGCGAACACAGAAGGATTATTACTTGAATGTTACCCCTCATTCAGAAAATATAAACGTAGCAGCAAGCTGTGTGGTCAGAACTCAAAATCGATACTCATTCCTGAGTTGTTTGCTTTCCAGTCTTGATTTATAATTTAGTTTGTGTCTAAAGCCAGAAAGTGTCCAGAAAAATACTCTTAAAAAAGCTGTGTGTGTGAAATGACTGGACCCAAACTGCCTGTAGACTGACCACCAAGTGTTTCAAGGCTTCTCAAACTGGATTAATAGCTTAATTACTATGCTATTCACTTAGAAAAAGTGGCAATATGGCTCAGTGCCCAGAACGTAGATCCATCTCAGGGGGTGCTTAATAAATGCTCACCGAAACTTATTAACATAGTTTATAAAAGCACAAATTACTTTGCATCTTTTTAAATGTTTAAAGATGACTGATTAACAGCCTTTTCTTTGCAGACTCAGTAGCAAAATGCATCCGGTGACACCACAGCTCAGCGGCATTGACGAACCGGCCTAATTCACCAGCTTCCCACAATGCCTGAATCAGCAGATCATCGAGTGCGAGCAATGTCTGTGTGAGGATTTGTTGCCGCAATATCTAAAGCCATGTGGGTCAATAATTACATACCCAGTGGGATGCTAACGTGACCGTTTAATAGAGGCCGAGTAAATCCCAATTTCCAGTCCTGGGAGAACAATCCTCCTCATCGCATGGTTCTAAAGATGAATTAAAGTTTCATTTTTCCCCCGGGAGTCAAACAGCTGCAACTTTATGGCCTATTTACAGGCAACACAGGTATTATTTGGATTTAAATTATACTTCAGGAGTGTGTACATTATGAGGCCCATGCCCAAGAGCAAAAACGAACACAAGACATAAAATGGATTCACTTAATACTTAATTGAATCTAATTAACTTGTTAAAATGGCGACAATTCAATATCATCTAGAAACTAAATCACACAATTTAAAATTTTGTTAATACGTTTAGTTTACAAGGTACCAGTTTTGCTCAAGAGTTGTGAATTGTACTTTTTACCCTTTTTTTAAATTTTGCTTCTTTACCTCTTATGTTCACAAAGTATGTTTTTAAGGTTGCATCATGTTTTATTTCTGCATATTCCTTGTTTCACTGCTTTCAGGGTTCATTACTCAAAGAGCAGTCACTGAATTAAAGTTGCTTGTGCTCTGAGAAAAAAAAAAAAAAAAAAGAGAAAAATACTTTCTTGGTGGTGCAAGCTAAAACACAAGCTGACATTTGATGTTCAAAAACTGGCTCGCACCAAAAGAGAAACTTCAAGGAAAGCAATACACTTCATAAATTATTGAAATTAGCATTTAAAATTAAAGTCAAACAGCTTTTATGTACACTAGAGGAAGTGTAAAGAGGCAATCTATTTATTTGGGCTTCACAAAACTTTTAATTAATCTGGAATGACTATATAGTAGAACATCTTCAATCTCATGCTCCTTCATCTTCTGCCTAATACACACAAGTGCCCTTTCATAAATAAGCCGAAGCTCAGGTCATTAATAACAGGAGGAAGTCATTACATCTTGCACAGGCGGTGAATAATTAAGATGTTGGTCATATCTTTGCTGTAAATATACTCAGGAGCTGATGTTTTTCCCTTTTTTATTTTTCTTGACTGGCTGCGTTTTGGCCAAGGACGCACGCACGATCCCCGCCGTGCGCGGCCTTCAGCGGCGTTTTGGTTCGATGCGTCCCAACCTGAACAGACACGCTTAATTGGATTATTCGTCCGGATGTCGTGTCGGTGTGATGTCCTAGCAGAGGCGGGAGTGGCACACCTTTGATCCCTGATGAGGTAAACACAACCTGTTAACACGGATGAGCTAATCAGAGGGGGCGGCCTCTGCCATTTTCCTCTCCTGCTCCTTCAGGTCATGTTATAGTGGCGGATGAAAAGGGCCTTTGAAGATTTCTAATTGCCGTTCATACAGGAGAAAATGCTGCATGTAAAAACAGAAATTAAAGCACTTCTGGGCCAAATTTTCAGAGCACCGTGGTTTGTGTTTTGTTTACTAATTTAAAAACCTTGAGATTAGGTACAGTAATGCAAAGTGCACACCATGACTCAACAGTTTGTAGTCACATTTAATAGCAACAATCCTAGTAGTTTTCTGTTTCATAGTGTGGAAGAATTTTGTCCAACTCTACATGTTATGTTCCGGGGTCTTGGGTTTCTTTGTGGAGGTTTTGTGCGTGCACTCGCTTTTCTCCACCACCAGATGGCGCCTAGTCCATTCCACCAGAGGGCGTGGATGACAGCACTCCACACCTGATGCGAGTTTTGGCTCATCAGCGAGAGTTCAAGAGGAGCTGACTGCCAGTCCTTCGGCGCCTGAGGGTCACGGTACCTCTGAGCCCCTAGAAGCTTGCTTCTGTTTCCCATGTGGTGATCTGCTCCCAGTGAATGGTTCTTTGTTGCTTCTCCTGCCTTCAGGTTCTACCTCCTGGCTCCTCGCTTCTTCCAGTCCATCCTCGTGACGCCGTGGAAAGTACCCACAGGTTGCCCGAGTTCCCATACTCACCTTCCCCGTGTGAAAACCAGTTCCTCCGGAGTTTCCACGACTGGCAGCCGTTCCGCTCCTCTCCTCCGCTGATCCTGAGCCTACCTGTCCGCCCTCCGACGTACTTCCGTTGCCTCCAGAATCTCCGCTGTCAGAGAAACGACCACCAGAAGACTCTGAGAACCAAGACCCCGGACACTGCAGTACCCTCTCACTCCCTTATCCTGCCGATCACAAGTAAGATCAACTCCTTCACTCTCAACGTTGTCTTTTCCTACAAACCTGAACTCATCACCTCCCTCTGCCTCTTTAGTGAGCTGTTTGATCCCTGACCCTGCCTTTGTCCCTGGACCCGATCCGAGCCAACTAAACCCGCCAGCAGTCTTTTCAATATACTTATCTCTTTTACATTGTCTCCTGCGTCGTGTTCTGCATGTGGGCTTGAAATTGTACACCCATCATGACACTACAACCTAATCTACAATATTGCTTTGATCTCCAGGGTTCATAACGGTCTATAATTTGAATCAAGTTGTCTCCAGAACTGAAAATATTTTAAAAAGTGCGTATGTAATGCCAAATGTTGTGACATGCTAACAGCAGAGGCAATTTTGTATGAAGCCTCCTTATCATTATGCTGCTAACACTTAGCATTCGTCAACCACGCATAGGTGGAAGTAAGAGCGTTGCGTAGCATAAGTAATCACCCGGCCGGAACGCGGTGCACTAATCAATAAAATATAATTTAACAAAGCTTCGAGGCAGATAATTGTCCTCAAGGAATTTTAATAATCAAGATACTTGAATCACTTGAGGAATTGTTAAAGGCCTCGCAAACATCCTTCCAGCTGCACGACATCCAAAACTAGAGGAAATGTTGTTGAAAGAAGCAACGCCTCAACCAAAAACATGATAAACAAAAAGAACCAATCAGAAACTAACATAACAGAGTTACTCCAACATGGTGCCACCATCTTTTACTCCAAGTCAGCCACTAAATGAGTGTGTAGTTAGTTTTAGACATGACTGGACTGACAGTAGAGGTGCACAAAAACACTGCAGGACAAAAATGAATTTTTCAAGATGCACCAATTATTATTCCATGAGAACAGAGCATAACCTTTAAAACATTTAATTTTGTCCCTTTCATTAGAGCCGTAGAAGACAAATAGGACACTGAAAATAATGAAAATGGATATGCAGTAATGATTCAGTGAGAGGATAGAGTTTGTCATGGACTGCTCCCCACCACATCATTATGCAATGTGAGTAGCATAATGCAGAATAAATCAGCCTAACGCTGCTGCTTTAAATTAGACTCCAATCAATTTTGCATTATTGTTTACATTTGAATAAAAGCATTGTGCATGTATGAGTCCATGCAGAAATTAAACGTTTTTCTTTCAGGATGAGTTGTCTTTGGGGAGAAAATTGCAATTTAACTCAATCATTTAAACATGAATATATTACTTTTTTATGCCTAACAAAGTTTGCTCCCTGGAGTTGCAAACAACTTTTTCACTTAACTCTAAAATATTTAGCATTCATGCAGAAAAGTGTAGAGTTTTCTGGAACTCTGCAACCTTTCAGACATTGTGATTTTGTCAAAATGTATGGCATCTCTGACAAACTTTGGCATCGATGCGCCGATGTAAAATGTGTCACTGTCAAAAAAAGAAAATTTCAGAATTCTCAAGAGATGTCTGCACCAGATTTAACTTTAGATTGGAGGAAGGATTTTGGTTCCTCCAAACCAACTGCTGTGTCACTACTACATCTCTTACAGGGGAAACACATGAGTGAAATGAAGGACCCAAATGCAGGGAAGAAGCAAGAGGCAGGCCACTGATAAATAAACAGCTGTTTGCTAAAACTGAGGAAAATCAAAAACTCCAAGTAAAATTCAAAGCAATAGTTTACAGGAGTGACTTGATGTCCAATGAAACAGGCTGGTGACAACAGCAGGAGGATCTGACATGAGAACATCAACTAGTATTTATGCAAGAAAGGGATATTAATCACAGCAACCCAAGGTATTGATGGATTGATTTTATTTAAATGGGAGAGTACAATGTTGTGGTAAATACACCGGGTTTAGCAAAATGCTAATTTCCACCCACAGTCCCATAACGGTAGGTGAGTTAATGAGAAAATGAAAGAGAACAGCTAGAGAGTGATGGGAAGGTAGTGGGTAAATCAAGAAACATAGAAAGAAAGCGTAGTGAGCAAAATCTTTATGCAAACTGTAAAACACAGAAACTCCAAATGCTTCTGTTCCTTCCTTGGTTGAAGAGGCACAGGGTGTGACGCAAATTATAAATTAAATGAGAAGCTATTAACTTAAACAACTCAAGTTGGATTTACAGTGACTCATATTTCCACTGGTTCAGAGCTTTGCACACAGAAGGGAAGCAATAAAATTCAGGGCTTGCAAGGCCACCCTGAAAAAACAACAAAAAAAATACAATCCTAGCTGGAAAACAAAATCAACTCTTATCTGACAAAACAAGTACAATTTTCTGAGCTCCCTGTCTGGCCACAAAACAATGAGAGAAGTTAGTTAAATGAAAACGGCGGAGGACCCTCACCAGTATTTCCATCTAAACAAGATCTCTTGAATGGAAAAAGTCAAAGATCAGAAAGATCAAATCAGAGTTGCTGAAACTCTCGGTACACAGAGCTAATCACAGAAGCGTTTATGCAATCCAGTGATGAAGAGGAAGTGATTATTGTGTGACAGCAGGAGTGCAAACAAAGGAGGAGAAAGGTTACCCTGAACATTTCCAGGGATTTAAGGATTAGGGTCTGGGCGTTCTCTAAGAAAAACCCTCGAGATCAGCTGATGTAGCAACTACAAATCGTAACATGCTTAACAGAATACACAAGAAAACAAGAAACATACAAAATACTAAACAAGACAGCCAAAAGTCTAAGAATGTAAAAGCTAACGAATTAACTGAAGTTGGAAACTCAATGGTGACAAAAATAAGGAAAATAAAAGTTCCAAACATCATGACAGATCAGATCAGTAAAGTTTTCAACTGCATCTAAAACACCATCTGTTGCAGTGTTCATAGGCGATAAATTTTAATATGATGGAAGAGGGACAAATGAGGGTTTAATTGTCTTACCAGTCGGTGGTGGTAATGCACCGTCGTTTGCCAACCACTGATAAATATCACAAGAAGAAGAACAGGGTTTGATTCTGAAGAGAAAGCCTGGGAAACACGTTACCACATCCCAGAAAAAGGCACTGCTGCCTTGCAGCGAGAAGATTCTGGGTTCAAATCCCGGTTGAAGGTCTTTCTGCATATGATGTAAAACAGTCCTTCATATAAAACCACAATATGTTCTTCTTTGACCAAGACAAAATTATTTTATACACTGCCTGGCCAAAATAAAAGTCGCCACCAAAAAATGCTCACACACTCTAATATTTTGTTGGACCGCCTTTAGCTTTGATTACAGCCCGCATTCGCTGTGTCATGGTTTCAATAAGCTTCTGCAGTGTCACAAGATTTATTTCCATCCAGTGTTGCATTAATTTTTCACCAAGATCTTGCATTGATGATGGGAGAGTCTGACCACTGCGCAAAGCTTTCTCCAGCACATCCCAAAGATTCTCAATGGGGTTAAGATCTGGACTCTGTGGTGGCCAATCCATGTGTGAAAAAGATGTCTCATGCTCCCTGAACCACTCTTTCACAATTTGAGCCCGATTAATCCTGGCATTGTCATCTTGGAATATGCCCGATCCATTTGGGAAGAAAAAATCCATTGATGGAATAACCTGGTCATTCAGTATATTCAGGTAGTCAGCTGACCTCATTCTTTGGGCACAATGTTGCTGAACCAAGACCTGACCAACTGCAGCAACCCCAGATCATAATACTGCCCCCACAGGCTTGTACAGTAGGCACTAGGCATGATGGGTGCATCACATCACCTGCCTCTCTTCTTATCCTGATGCACCCATCACTCTGGAACAGGGTAAATCTGGACTCATCAGACCACATGACCCTCTTCCATTCCTCCAGAGTCCAATCTTTATGCTCCCTAGCAAACTGAACATGGTAATGATTTGACCCTTCATGAACAGACTAACGTCTTTTCCACGACCACAGGATGTGTCTTTTGCCATGGTTGTTTAAGAAATGAGGAGTTACTCATTGCATCAGCTGGGGTTAAATAACTTGTTGCCAGCTGAAAGATAATCGCCTATGCAGTAATTATCCAATAGGCGGCTTGTACCTATTTGCTTAGTTAAATCCAGGTGGCGACTTTTATTTTGGCCAGGCAGTGTATTTCCCAGAAAACACTTCAAGTTTAGATTGAAGTTAATATTTATTTGTGATTTTTAGAAATCAACTGATAACAAGAGGCTTGGCACTCAGTGTGTTGTGTTACTATGACTCAGCAGTTACAGCTTGTTCACTCTGGAGAGGAAGACGCTGACAGGTTCAAAGTCTACGACAATTTAAAGTAATTTCCACCCAGTTTGTGGTGACAGTTTCTTCTGGAACTCAACAAACCTTCAATTACTTGCACATGTGGAAGCTGTTCCTACTTGAATGACTGTGAATATGCAACTGTTTAAAAAAAGAGATTTTTCTGGGCTTTGGTAAGTTTTAGGTTTTATTCAAATTTCCAAAGAAATTTGATGTAATTAATTACATCAGGAGTGCTGCCTCCTCCTCGGGAGGAGGAGGCAGCACTCCTCCTCGGGCTGCCACCTTATCGTGGTGGAGGGGTTTGAGTGCCCCAATGATCCTAAGAGCTATGCTGTCGGGGGGCTTCATGCCCCTGGTAGGGTCACCCAAGGCAGACAGGTCTTAGGGGAGGGACCAGACAAAGCGCAGCCCGAAGACCCCTATGATGCACAGAAACTTTGGACCTAGTGTTCCCTCGCCCGGACGCGGGTCACCGGGGCCCCACTCTGGAGCCAGGCCTGGAGGTGGGGCACGTTGGCGAGCGCTTGGTGGCCGGGCTTTAACCTATGGAGCCCGGCCGGGCTCAGCCCGAAGAGGAAACATGGGTCCCTCTTCCAATGGGCTCACCACCTATAGGAAGGGCCATAGGGGTCGGGTGCATTGTGTGATGGGTGGTGGCCGAGGGAGGGGGTCCTGGCGGTCCGATCCTCGGTTACAGAAACTGGCTCTTGGGACGTGGAATGTGACCTCTCTGGTGGGGAAGGAGCCGGAGCTGGTATGTGAGGCTGAGAGGTTCCAGCTAGAAATAGTCGGTCTCACCTCGACACATGGCTCTGGTTCTGGAACCAGTCTCCTTGAGAGGGGCTGGATGTACTTCCACTCTGGAGTTGCCCACGGTGAGAGGCGTCGAGCAGGGGTGGGCATACTTGTTGCTCCCCATCTCGGCGCCTGTACGTTGGGGTTCACCCCGGTGAACGAGAGGGTAGCCTCCCCTACGGGTGGGGGGACGGGTTCTGACTGTTGTTTGTGCTTACGGGCCAAATGACAGCTCAGCCTACCCACCCTTTTTGGAGTCCTTAGAGGGGGTACTGGAGAGTATCCCTACTGGGGACTCCCTCATTCTGCTGGGAGACTTCAACGCTCATGTGGGCAATGACAGTGAGACCTGGAGGGGCGTGGTTGGGAGGAGTGCTCCCTCCGATCTGAACTCGAGTGGTGTTCTGTTGCTGGACTTCTGTGCTCGTCACGGATTGTCCATAACGAACACCATGTTCAGGCATAAGGGTGTCCATATGTGCACTTGGCACCAGGACACCCGAGGCCGCAGTTCGATGATCGATTTTGTCATCGTTTCGTCGGATCTGCGGCCGTATGTCTTGGACACTCGGGTGAAGAGAGGTGCGGAGTTATCCACTGACCACTACCTGGTGGTGAGTTGGCTCCGGTGGTGGGGGAGGATGCCGGTCAGACCTGGCAGGCCCAAACGTGTTGTGAGGGTCTGCTGGGAACGTCTGGCGGAGTCCCCCGTGAGACGGAGCTTTAACTCCCATCTCCGGCAGAGCTTCGAACACGTGCCGGGGGAGGTGGGGGACATTGAGTCTGAGTGGACCATGTTCCGTGCCTCCATTGTCGAGGCGGCTAATCGGAGCTGTGGTCGCAAGGTTGTCGGTGCCTGTCGTGGTGGCAACCCTCGAACCCGTTGGTGGACACCTTCGGTGAGGGATGCCGTCAGGCTGAAGAAGGAGTCCTATCGGGCCTTTTTGGCCTGTGGGACTCCACAAGCAGCTGATGGGTACCCGCGGGCGAAGCGGCGTGCGGCTCTGGCAGTTGCTGAGGCAAAAACTCGGGCGTGGGAGGAGTTCGGAGAGACCATGGAGAAAGACTTCCGTATGGCTTCGAGGCGATTCTGGTCCACCATCCGGCATCTCAGGAGGGGGAAGCAGTGTAGCACCAACACTGTTTACAGTGGGGGTGGTGTGCTGCTGACCTCGACTCGGGACGTTGTGGGTCAGTGGGCAGAGTACTTCGATTCTGCTTATGCATTTTATAAAAACCCAGTTTGCTCCAGCTGCTGCCTTCAGTTTATTGAATCCTATGTCTCCGATCAACACTCATTGATTCTTTATGACGTTTAGGTTAATCTTCAGAACTAACACAAATAAATGCTTAAAATTTAACTTTTGGATGATGTCCTGATTTATCAAGAATGTTTCTCTGAAATTAATGATTTTTAGGAAGCGTTTTATATTCAAGGAGACGCTGCTTTCAACTTGCACTCTGGACTTCTTGTTCAGAACATTAAACAAGCTGCCAAAATATAAATGGTTTACATTAAGCACTGACATGGCAGCTGAATGAAACTTTCAGAAGTATATAAGATGAGTCGTTTCTGCAACATGCTGGAGAAAAAGAAACACCCAAAATGTTTTTTACAGCACTGCGTCCATTCAGCCACCACATGCATATATTTATCTAATCAGGTATAAAAACAATCTCCCAATGATGCACACTTCACCTGTGAAAGTTTTAGCTTACAATTTAAGAAAGATTTAATTGGTGGTGACTCAAGATGTAGAGAAAGTCCTAATTTTACATTGTTTGAAGGTGTTGTGTGATTATTCTTTCCTGGAAATTGTGAAGTATGGTGATTTCTTTTCTAAAAATGCAATCAATGTGTCATTTAACTTATTCTGTCTAGATTTTGTTTTGTCATTTCCTTACCTTGCCTAGTAAAGCGCTAAGGCTGCACAGAAATCTTTTGAAAACTGGCTCCCAATAAGTCAACAAGCTGTGAGATTCTGACGCAGGAGCCTGTGATTCATACCCCGTCAATAATGTTATATTTAACTGTAACAGCACGGCGACGTTATTCAAAACTCCTTTTCCTGCCATCCGTCAGCTTTTGTGGATTTGGGTTTGTTGCTGTTCGGCGAATAATGACCAGTTCTCCAAATTAGCTTTGAACGAAGGGTTATTTAGTTTACAAAATACTATAAGGAATTATGTTTAAAGAAAAAGGCATTTAAGTCACCTGGCTGTTTTTACGTTTTTTGAGCATTTTGAACAGAACAGAAGGGAAGCTGAAACATTAGCAGCAGCTGAGTTATAATTTATGTCGAAGCTAAGTGCTTTTAAATGTGATTTGCTCAAAGCTGGGCACGTCACTTCTGAGCATCTGCTTTCCAATGAGAACAAGCAGATAAATCAAAAACATTGCAAATGCAGACGGGATTTTCTGAATGGGTAAAATCTGCTCCGTTTGAATGGGAAAAGATGCATTTTTGTGAACTGAACACTTTGTGTGCGTGTTCAGTTTGAAAGAAACATCAAGGCAGCAGAAACAGTCAGATTTGTTTGTTTTTTGTTGTTTTGTTTACTTTTCCGTTCCCTTCAGTTTATTTTTATTTTATGAAATGTAAAAAAAAAAAAGTCATTTTATGTAATTATTCATTTTGAACAAGCACAAGACAACGGTGGGAGTAATAATTTCCTTTAGGCGGGAAGAAACCTCCAACAGATTGACAAAACCAGTAAACTAATGCACTTTTTAAAGCACATTTTCCTTAAAATAATTCTTGGGCTTGTAGATCATGACAATAACTTTCAAGAATAAAAGTGAGAAATTAGTAAATAAAAAAAATAAAAAAGAAAAGATATATAAATTATGGCAAGAAGTGTTTGGAATATTGATCAATTTAAGACCTTCACAGATCTCAAATTGATCCTGCATAGTGCTTTTTCAGAGTGTTCACAACATCAATATGCTAATAAATATATATATATATATTTTCCAGCCTATTGTTGTGGTTTAAACAAATGGATGGTCAGAGTCTGGGATCTCCAGATGGCCGGCCATAACTCCATCTATACAGTTTCCTAAAAACTAGCCTCTAAAATAATTACTTATTTATTGTTTTTTTTCTTTATAAAAAGTGGAAAACTAGACTGTGACTTTTTTATGTTGTGATTTGCAGGCTTTTTAGCACCAGCATATGAACAGGAAACGACTAAAGGTGAGGTTGATTTGAACCCCCACTATAGAAGAAACAGTCAATAAAGTAAAGTTTAGTTATTTTCCTGAGAATAGGTTGTAGACTACTTTAAAAAAAAAACAACTCTTGGGCAACATTTAACAGCTCCCCTATCAAGCAGTGGCACATCAAGTCATTTTAAGCAATGGGTTTTTGTCCTTGTCCTGCTCTTTAGGAGACAAAATGTACAATGCTTTCTGTCCTTTTTCTAATTTAAAAAGCCTTAAAAATCTCCCACAGAGGAAGGGACATCTTGTTATGAAAAGGAAAGAATGGCTGTGCTATTTCTGTCTGTCAAATCCAGATACAGGAAAATGGTGAATGTTCATAATTTTCCTCTTTTTTCTGCTGCTGACCGTCACAATTATGGGTTCTTTTGAGTGAAAGAGAACAACAGCAACAGGGGGAAAGCAAACATCACTCAACACAATTTTCAACCAACAACAACAACAAGTTTTTCTTTCCTGTTTATGTGAATACTTTAAGTGGTTATCCCCCCACTAAAGAAAACTCATGAATGAATGAATAATCAGTGATATGGTTTCACATTTTTGATGGGCAGCAAAGTTAATTAAACTGTCATGTCTGAGAGGTAATCTCAATGCAATCTCCAAACTGCACAAAACTTTCAAATCTAAATCTCTGATCAAAGACAATTTAAAAATAAGACTTTATTCTTATGCAAACTACGGAGAGCAAAGAAACATTATTGATGTTTAAGGCAAAACTGCTAAAGCTTTGATGGCAAGTTTGCAAGCTGACTGTTTTCTTCTGAATATATTTGTGCAACAAATATTTTATGACTGGTGCAATATTTGCATCAGTGCAGTCATTGGGAGTATTTGCTCACATTGCATCATGCCAGTTTGTTATAAAACTTGAAAAGCTCATCAGAGCACACTGGTGAAGCGGTGGGGGAAGAGTTTTGTGAAAAATATAAATTCAAAATAAGCATAAAAACATAAGTTCACTTTTTGAACCTGCAGGAATGAAGGTATTGTTTTATTTTCTTTTGCTGAAGCAAGAACCTACAATAGATGAAGATATGCGACTATTCTGGATCTTGTGAAATCCTCTTAATCCCAGGGGGATAAACTTGAAAAGTGCAACAGGAAAAAACAATTAGCTTCGGGAGATATGGCATTTGAGAGTAAGAAACTCAACATGGAGCACGTAACAAACTTTTGTCTGTTTATTGTTGGCATTTGGTGGAGGCAACATTTGGGATATGTCCCTCTCAACTGAAATAATTTCCCATCCATCTGCAAATAACAAATGTAGGTCTTTATACTTTGCTTAACTTGTTTGCACAAAAGAGAATAAAAATACATCTGATTTTTTTATTCAGAATTTTGAGAGGAAACTGGACGTACTAGCAAACAATAATTTCTAGATTTATAAGGTTCAGGTTTTGCAGGGATTTCACAGCAATTTGCAAAATCACAAAACAACTTTATCTTCAGATGAGCTGCATGAAATTATCCTTTGGATTAAAATCTTTTGTGAATGTGCAAATTCTGTCATTTTTGTGTAACTTTGTTGAGTTCAACAATATTTGCTCATAAACTGTTCCATTGCTACCCTCTTTGGGTTAAAGGTAGCTAAAAGTCGCTAGATTTGTCTCATTTGAATAAAGTTGATAGATTGGTCTGAAAAGTTGATAAATATGTCAATAAAAAAAGCGAAGACAGCAAAGGGGCTTTCCCTCTTTGTGACCAAACCCCCAATCATTCACACTTTTGGCCATGCTCCTATGCGTCTCCTGGCTCACACTCAGGATGCTGCGTTCAGGGCGAAGTGCGATGTAACTTTTCCGACTGATTTGACATGAGAGTGAAACAGAACCAGTCATTTATACACTTGTATAAATGTCCCATTATTTAGTAAAATGTTTATTTATGAGATAAAATAAACAGATTTTAATGTCTCCATCTGGCTCTGAATCTGTTTGCGATGCACCGAACACATGCTAAAAATAACACCCAGGTCAGCTCTGGAACTTTTCTTAATAACAAGCCCAGAAATATTTTTACAAACAACCTCGGCTGCAGGTATAAACAATTTCATAGCACAAAACCGAAATAAAGATGAAGCCATAACATCTATTTCCTAGTGTTATCAGGTTCTGAATTCACCTCTTTTATGCCTTCCTGTCACCATGGCACCAGCAATAGGAAGCAGTTTGATAACTCAGACGCTTTATCAGAAAAAAGCCCAGCTGACATTTGGACTGAGATGGCTGATATGACATTCATTTCACCTCCTTTCAGCCCCCATGTATGTCTCTGTGTTTTCACAGACCAATAATCAGACTGCAAACAGATGTGTTGTGATAAAGCCTGTGAAAAGATCCTTATTATTTCTGTTTTGTTGTAAAGATTCAAAGTGTTGTCAGTGTCATTTAATGCAAGATGCTCTTCGCATCTCATCCATACTATATAAACTTCATCATATATGGAAGAATGCATAAAAAGTTTGTATTTAGAAACTTTACTTACTCTGGAAATTTAGTCACATTTTCAAGGAATCATTTTCTATAGTTTTTGATTAACATCTCTGACAATTTACACAAAATTTATTTATGAACAATTTCATACTGCAAAACCGACATAAAGATGTTCATACCTGAGCTGAGGTTGTTCTTATTTTTACAAAATTTATTTTGTGTATTTTTTAATGTGAACCTTCTAATTAATAACCATTGATGACTAAATATGTTGGGACACAGGCCAGTTCAGCTCCACCATTCTTCAAAATGTGAAAGACAAGCAAGCATGTCATTCCCTAACTGCCCTGAAACCGGCATAAGAACATTTTCACAAAATAAAGTCTTACAAGCAGCAATAGTGTGGTTTGGCTTTAATTGTGTAATCATTTAATCAGTTCCATAATTTAAAACAGTTTAAATAATTAAAAGAGAAGTGTTGTAATATTCTCACTTCCATTTTTACCAGCTTGTGTTGAGTGCCGTCACGGTTGCCAGGCGACGGGATGTATGCCGGGGTCAGGGCAGGAATAAATCTGAATGCTGGACCGTTCAATTTCACAGCCGCTAACTTTTGGTCGTCATGGTTGACGAAGGACCCGGCCTCTTCCAGGAACGTTGCCCTTGAATTCAAACACACCTTAAATCTTATTATGGGGGCATATTATATATTTTCCAGGTGCATAGTGCCATTTTATAGCACTATAAAGTAACTATGCTGCCTTCAGTTGTCACGAAAATATTGTCTGTATCAAAACAACTTAAAGGAAATTTGAGTTTGCATCATAGCCTCTTTAAGGAGCTCCTACTCTTTCAGTACGTTATCACAACAATGACATCCACTGATGTGTTTATAATTGACGGCATTCTCTTAAAAGCATTGTAGTTCCTTTAGGTGTTTGCTAGTTGCTGCTGCCGCTAGTCTGATGGGGCAGAGTGGGGAAGGTTTGGAGGAAGAGATGCTCTGTGGGGCTGAAGCTAAGTAGACTGAAGTTCCAACACGGAGGTTTGGGCAATTGTATGAGCAAGTAAATAGGCATCCCAGAATGGTTGCCATGGGAGACTCAATAATGATTCCTCATAAAAGACTCAAAGCAACAATCAAGCTATATTTTTGATGAGGGAATAACATTATAACATGATATAAAGATTAAAAAAAAGTTTATTTTACATAATACACCCCATTTATCCTATAAGTTGCAAATCAAGTGGTTGCCAGAAATGTTTGACTTAAACCTGACTTTTATTTACAGTTATAAATTGTTAAAACTGTCTTTTTCCATTATCATGGATTCAAATTAACATTTGCAAATTATACCTAATTACCAAAGCCAATATTGGAAAACGATTTCTGATTTCCCTCTGATACTGATTATAAGTTGTTTATGTTCCTGTGTAGATCTTTAAAGCACAGCAGGGATTTTAGATGAGCAACAGTGTGAAATAACATGGAAGGAATGTGACGCCTAAGGAGGACCGCACCAATTTAGCTTGAATTAAATTAGTCATGTTGAATGTGATAATTACTCTTGTTAAGCAAAATGATCATCCGACACGAGGCGCCGCCACAACGTGGCATGACTATAGCTTGTGGGCATTTTATTTTCTTACTCATAACAGTGGGGGATGGGCTGCCCCTAATTTAATAGCTTTAATGACTGGAAGCTTGGAAATTTTCCAACAGTCGCTGTGCACTCAAGCATTGTGGGTACAAATGTAGGTTCTTAAAATTGATCTGGTCGTACCACGATGAATATACCGGCATTAAATCCAAACTGATATGATATAACAACCTGTTCTTGTGCCAAACACATGACAACCAGGCTGGCTTTATACAGGCCAGTAATGAAGCACAGTGGGTGACCTGTAATATCTGAAACAGATGCTCTGGGTCTCAAGCTGCTGGCTATGTCAACACGTGATTAATTCAGTTCACTTTATTTATTTAAGAGGCATCTCAAGGCATCTTACATATTAAAAAGTAACAACACTGAAAATGCAGATCTGAGCTTCTATAACAGCACTCAGTTGCAATAATTCTCAGTAGCTGTTTTCTATGCAACACTGTCATCTTCAGACTTTGTTGGGGAAGGATTTCTAAACTTGGTTTTCATTCACTAAAACTGCAGAATGTCAATATTTTTTCATAGATTATCTATCTCATACCATGCTGTGATAACATAAACAGTTTTAGTGAATATGTAGAGTTTGAGGAGCTGGTGGATTTTTGCAGTTTCTCTTTGCATTGCAGATGCTAAGTGAGATGCTTTAAAGTGGGGAACAATCAGGTGTGTTTGCTTAGCAACACCTGGCTGATATTTTACCCTATCAGTCAAATACAAGCAGCAACGTTGGTCACACATTGTTTCTGCAATATTGTTTCAAAAACAGTCATTGTGTGGAATCTGCTGCTTTGATTTAAATACCTCGAGAACCAGGTGAAGAGATGTCCTGATGCACACAGCTTTGGAAATTTGGAAAGTGTCTGTTACATTTCATAATGACTACAAAAAGTTATTTCATCCCACAACTTTTGTTACTTGCAGTTCCTAATTTTTATTGGAGACTAATCTTAAACTTTAATCAAAATTGATCCCAGAAATGGTTCAAATACATTTTACCTGGAGCAACTCTGACAGACTGTTGATTTATAATTCAAATGTTAAAAATAAACTGAACTTTTGTACTTCTACTCATTTTATGCACTAAGAGAAAAATCCAATCACCAAACCAATCTGCAGATGCTCAAGCTCTTCATTGATTTTAGGGTCAATATAACACAAAGATGTTTGCTAATGCATATCTTAGAAATTATTATCAAAGTCATCTTTTGCACAATAAGTTTTCATTTTGGAAGTTTTATTTAAAATACATTTTAGGTCAAGTTCACAGGATTTCTACACTGCTAATATAAAGTTGGAGGTTGTTTTGTTTTTTGATTAAAGTCTTTTTAATATGAACTAAAACCTGCTGTTAATCTTAAAGAATATGTTGCCTTCCTTACAAAAAGGCCATAGAAACAATGATGTAAACTCCTGATACCATTAGATCATGAGGTATGTACACTTCAGCTCACGTGGTTCTGAAACATCTACAGGGTTTGAAAATCTGGACACTTCTGCTGCCACTCCTGCTTTACTCCTCTGTAAACCTCGCAAGGCTTCATCATGTAATAATCTGTATCAGTCGCTGAAAATGAGCCTCCTTGCAGTCTATCGCCTCCTCAATCTGCTTGGAATTAAAAACAACAAAACAGCTCTTAACAAGGCCTTGTTTTATTTAAAGCCTGTTTCCTGGTTGAGTGAACAAAACAGCCTAATTTAAATTCACAATCACCCAGATGTTTCTCTGAGTGCTAAGGAGACAACATCTGTGATGTTACTGTTCTACCTGAAACTACTGTCTTATCATTTTGAGATTCAGAAGTTTTTTTTACATAATTCTTGAGTCATCGTAAACTGCTGATTATTGTTTTAACTTTTTTAAAAATTATTTTTAAAGGCACGCAATTTTTAACGATGTTTGATCAATTGTGATTTAGAATATTTCATATCTGGAGAAGATTTTTTTTTGTTATAGAAATCTCCTGAGAAAATAGTTTTAATCGTCAAGTGCTATTTTATAATTTCCTGATAAAGCTAATAAATAACTAAAAAATACATCAACAATTAATATTTTTGCTTCTAGACTTCTTAATATATAATTTTTCCCCCTTTAATTCTGCTTTTTACAATGTAATATTGTATATTCATGAGTCATTTTACTGACTGATGAAACAAAACTAGATTTTTCATTAAAATACTAATGCAGCTTTCACGAGAAGGCATCCACATTGAGAAAGCAGTAGAGCTCTCCTCCCTGTATTTCTTTAAAAATACAGTTTTTTTTTTTCTTCTTCCTCTTCTCAGATACAACCCGTGTTTTTTTATTCATCGTGTTTGTGTTGCTGCTGCAAGTGCATATGAAATGTGGCCTGCATGCTGACATCTGCAGAGGCCCTAGTGAACCCCAGTGAGAGGATGCAGTTGACAGAAAAATATTACATCACACAGGCGTTGCAGGTAAACAAACAACAAAGTGAAATCGGAGATATGGGGTAAAAGTAGAAGAATTTGACTTTAGATTAAGTCATGTTTTGCTACTGTCATCAGCTGAATGTAACAGACAGAAATCTTCTATTTGTAATTATTCAGGGTGTTTCAGTCATTCACTACAATCAAAAAATACAAAACACCTTCGAGCTCAAAGGCCAGAGAAGGTAAGTTTTTCTCTACCAAAACATGAATACTGAAAACATTTGCCTGAAAGCTTCTCTAGAAAACAAAGTTTAAAGAATAAAAAGACCAGCAGTGCAAAAATGACTGTGCGTGACAAGGATACTTATTACCTCTGCCTGATTTAGCCGTGCAACCATTCAGCTTACTCTGAATAATTTAGAGCCCCAGTAATGTGGACTTGCATAACTTCTGCAGCAACACTCAGATTCAGACGCTGCAACATGATAATAAACATTATAACGCACGTAGCTGATGGTCAGCCTGAAGATTTGACTCCTGTGTCTTTCTTTGAACTGCACAATTATAGATTAGAGGGGGCTTAACTTTTTTCTACCAGGCTTTAACACCAAGCAACAAGGTAAATTGAGGTACAACAAGGCAGCAGCAGGAATGTTGAAGTTATAAAAACAGCCTTTTCAAAGAGACAAATACGGCAAAAATTGTCTTGTATGTCAGCAACCTTCTTTTAAAGAGTCTGGTTCTTGTAAAGCTATAATTACCTGGAGTCAATGTCCTCAGCATAGACAGAGGGTGGACTTTCCTTCAATTAGCATCATCTGTTTCATCTTCCTGCACAGACATGAGAGGTGTGGAGATGAGTGTTTGTCCCATGCACCTGCGTCAAGAGAGGCCAGCCTCTCCTCTACACAACAGAGAAATCCCGCAGAATGAAGCAGGAGACTTTCAAACGCTCCCTTTGAAGTAAAAGCTTGCGTTTTGAAGTCTATACGTGGCACTGCAATTCCTCTCTGATGAAGAAGTGCAGCGGTGCAATCTGTGAGAGCAGCCTCTGGTAGAGTTTTGAATGCGGGGAGTTTTTTTTTCCCATTATTATTAATTTTAAATTGGTGAATCTGCAAATACTGGCTTGTATGTCTTTATCCGCTTTGCACACCCAGACACCAAATTTGGTGGGTCGAAAAATAGTTCAAGCTCATTGAAAGTATCTGTGAACACCAATTTTAGTCTTGCTCAGAGAGATTTAAATCTGAACTTTGACTAGTCCATTTTAACATTTAAATAACTAACGCATCTCACTGAAGTCCTGCAGGAAGTTCAACATCTGGCCCAGGACTCAAGTCTTTCTGTAAAATATATATTTAAAATAAATATTAACATGAAGAGTGGCTGTTAAATCCCGCATAATAAAAGCACTGCAACAAGAAGTAAACTACTGTTTTGTAACTTTAAGCAGTGCATGTGTATTTAATTAAAAAAAAGAGAAAAGTATGTCATGAGGTATCAACTTAAATTTCACCTTATTCCTTTTTGGTAATGTTACCAACACCATGCTTCACCATAGCGATGACGTGTTCAAAGTATTTAGAGTAAAAGAGGCTAGATGCAAATACACACCACACAATTCAGATTTGTATAAGAAAAGATTAAGAGCAATGCCGTTTTTTTTTCTCTACCATGTTACTGTAAATAAAATATATTTAGGTCTCTGGCAGGAACATGACAAAATTCAAACAAATTTTGCAACTGTGAATATTTTTGCAAAAACACTGCATATTTCGCACATTAAAAGGTACCGACAGCTGACAAAATCTCCCCTTGGCATTATCATATATAAAATGAACCACCAGCAGCAGGTTGATGGTCCCTGTGCTTCTTTTGCACAATGTTCCAACACAACCTGTAAAAGCTCAGAAAAAGCGAAAAGGCAGAGCTGTCATCACGACAGCGAAACAGGGCGTCAAAGAGGCTGGCAGCACCACAGGCAAGGTCTGACACCGCTCTGTGGGCCCCAGGAAGAACAAGCCAAATCAACAAATGCCTCTCTAGCCCTTCACACACACAAAGCACCAGAGAACAGAGCTGGAATGTGTAGCACGGCACCTGAATCAAGTGAGGTTTTCACGCTGAAATATGACACACAGGATGACTTGTCCTCTACTTTCATACCACAGGGAAATTTACCTGCTGCAGGAAAAGAAAGAAGAGGAACCCACCAGACTCGGGTGCAACAATTTCTACCACTCTGAATTTAAATAGGCATTTTCAAGCTTAATAGGCATGTTGTCTGCAACCACAGAAATGTGATGTCACAGAGGCCTCCATGCTGCTTTTATGTAGAACAGTGCTCAGCTAGACGCTAACATCCGAAACTCTGCCACTGGCTATTTTCAGCCCTGCCTGGAAAGTGCTGTTGCATTGTCTGAACAAAGATGCAAAATCCAAACCAAAGCACTTCAGTGCAGTGTTGCTCGTGCTTCATTTTATAGTGACACTTCATACAAAAACTTTTTAGAGCATAAAACGGAGCCATTTTTACTCCCAGTGGTTGTACAGTATAGATAACAGATTTTGCAGAAAGTACATTGCATTGGGCAGAACAAAATATATATAGCATTTGGACAGGCGTACCCAATGAAGTAGCCAGTGAGTGCAAAACACATACGATTTATAGACAGTCATGATAAGCAGCCAAATCTATTAATAATTTTTATAATTAATTTTGGTTTTAGGAGACCTAGTTAGAAAGTTGCTCTACTTAAGCAAGTAGAATTAAATTCTTATACATACTGATTGCAGAGCTTTAATAACTGAAGTATTAATTTTCTTAAAAAAATAAATACTTTAAAAATCTCACCTTGTTCTCATGAGTTGGATTTTATGCTAAAATACATACATTAACCAGGTTGTCTCCTGTCATTGTTCCCAACAACACTTAAAAAATAATTAGGATCAACTGAAACCATCGTACTAACAATCCGATCCAGAGTTGCTTTCTCTGCTCAACAACTAAAATATTTCCACAATTATAATTCAGACACTTTAATACCCTGAAACATTTGCTTTCCATTATGCCGTTGTGAGAATGCAAAGTGCCATGAAACCCATCGTTAACTCATTTTAAAATACTGCTGCAGGCAGGTGCTAACTTCGCCTCCCACACTGTTTTTGGAGGCTTGGTGAGTGCTGACACCATATGGCTTTAAATGAAGCACAGAGAGAAATATGGCAGCTGTGTGCGAGCCTGGCTGCAGAGGGCAGCCCGGGGCGAGCACTTTGTAGCTGAAGATATGTTTACGGCCCCTAATGGATCGGAGCAGGTCCAAGGAATCTAAAACGAAGCCAGAAGTTGAGGTCAGAACGGTCAGAAGAGTAAAATGTTCAGGTTTAATTATGACGTGAATCACTAAAGGGCAACCAGAACTTTCACTCCAGGAGAAAATTTATTAGTAGGTAGTTGGTGGATAATATGAGGGTTTTGAAGCCTGTTTCTGATTCTTTTCCAATGCAACCACCAAGTAATTCATGTGTTTAATATTCAAAACTCTGCTTACTCAAAACATTTGCATCCTCTGTTCCTCCTAAAACTTTAAAATACTGCCCATTGCTCCCCTCTTTGCAGGTGACAAGCTCAAATGAGAGATAGCTCCATTAGCTTCCTATAGCTAATTGGATTAGCGCTTCAGGCACTACAATAACGGCTGAATTTAGCGAGGCAGGCTGAGAGAATGGGAAAGGGGGGGGAGCCAATTTTCCAGTGAAATGAGCTTTGCTTCAGGTAAAGTGAAAAACTCCTGCAAAGAAATAAAGAAGCTGAGTGTTGAAGCATTTTCTCCTAGCAGGCTCAGTAATAAGGCACAGAATTTACGTTCAGTGTGTTACAAGAAAGGGCACCCGGCTGCAAATTGCTCGACTGCATCTGGTGTCATAATGCAACACAAGAACTGAGAGCTGTGTGTCAAATTGTGACAGTTACTTCAAGGCTGTAAGAGTTATATTCTGATTTCTTTTTATACACTGTAAAGCAAGGCTTTGCTGGTTTGTTAGCTTAACTGTTGGATCATTAAAAAAATAAAAAAAAGACCTTGCTAAATGGCCAATATAGTTTTAAGAATTTGAGCAGTAAGTAAATACATTTAAAAAAATCTAAATAATTGATGTTTGTTTGTTTTTACCAATGAAAGTTTCATAAATCACAAAGCATACTTTGAGGAATTTCCAGTGAAAATAATCCAATCCATTTTTTGACCATTGTCTTTTCTTAATGCCCATAATGAACTGGAAACCTTATGAATAAAAGATGACTTCTCTCAAAATGCATTACTTAGGATAATAATCTCAGTCTGCAATTAAGAAAAAATGTGAAATATTCTTTTAATATAGATATCCAGGACAAAGCAAGGGTTTCTTTGTTGAAAAAGTTTAAGATTATGATATATATTGTGAGTTGTTTGCTTCAGTGACACGAAATATGTTTAAATGAGTCAATGTGAGGCATTAAAATGGAAAAGCACTGCACAAGCTGTAAGGCATGGTGATGGCAGTGTCATGCTGTGGGACTGTTTGACTGTCAGCGGTACTGTTGCATTCCACAATGTGGGTAAAATAAATAAAGAGGAGAACTATTTCCAAACTTAAAACATAAACAAAAATCAAAACTGGTTTTAAATGGATCAGGCAGATAAACATTACAATTTTGTAATAACTCAGACATCAACTCTATTGAAAATGATTGAAAAAAATTATTAAAATTTGAGAGGATTGTTCAGTTGCTCAAAATGATCCCAAAGGTCGTAAGGTTGTAAAATGTTTCCTCTGCAACTTGTTAATGATTATTCATAATACAAGTCATAGATATGCATATATTTGTGCATTTATGTAGGATTTTGACATTAAATGTGGCCTTAAATTAAAATTTGTGCAACAAGTTTTTAGGAATGATCAAGGTTATGTTCAGCACAATTTCCAGTTGACAAAATAAAGGTTCAAATGCATCATTAAAAGCCAAAAAAATGAATTAGAAATTCATGCTTAAGAGGTGTGTGTGAACTTCTTTTTAGAGCAGATATTGAACAGGAAAGCAAGTTCAGCACTTTTCTTTAATTTATGGCTGGTCTTCATGCCTGTCCTCCTGATTTAAATAGGAGTTAGTGTTGCGGCCTTAAATAACTCCCAGATGCTCATTAGGAACCAGAACTCTGCATCAGTTTGGTCTGTCTTGGTGTTTTTCTGTGCATCTGCCAGTAAAAACTAAGGCCATGTGGTGATTTGTGTTGCAGAACCTTAATCAACAAGAGGAATGATTTTTCAGTCTTTCCTTGTCACACACACGCACTCACACTTCTACACGAACCAGAGGGGAAAACACTTCGCTCTCCTTGAAGCCACCTTCTTAAAACCACAAGTCTCCTGGTGCACAACGTAAAATAAATCAAAGAATGTTGCTGCGCAGATAAAACATGAAATACTGAGCTCACAATAGGATGATCAAAGGGCAGAAAAAGCAATAAAAGAAGTGTGTCCATCCATCAGCGGGCGGCTGAACGCCCAGAATGATCGGAGTCTCAGGTGGACCGGCTACCTGACAGGGAAGCTTCTTTCTAAATCACAGAGCTGCTCTCTTATTTGCTGGATGACTGCGCAGTTTCTCCCCTCGGCTACGCTCAAGAAACAAGCAACTTCTGAAAGCGGGAAAAAACTTTGCCAGTCAGTCAATGTGACTCGCGTTTACGTATTATTGATTTCTTTTTTTGGTTTATTTGTTTATTTGTTCCTGTTCACAGCTATCAGTGCATGTTATGAGTCTTGAAGTACAAATGAAAGTCTGTGCCCACTTTGTAAAAGCAACGCATTTCATGTATTTCACTCTGCTGTAAAGTGAGTCTTTTTTATTAGTTTTCACAGTAAATAAAAACAGAAAGGACATCACATTCGAGAGAAACAACTTCAATTAAGTTGAAAAATAAGTCATTCAAGATATTCTTTAGCTCACAATAGTAGTGCTTGTTCAAGTTTTTCCACTTACAAAGAATGAAGAGGTCTTTAATTTTCACTTCAGCTGCAAGAGATATCATGTAAAATCAAATTCATTGTACAATTTTCAAATAGTTAATTAGAATTTTAGTGGAAAACAAAATATATTTGATGACCCACCAAACAGCAGGAACTCTGGCAGTTTTTATTTGTAGACTTTAAAGTGCAACTAACCTCTAAATCAACCTTTTTTTTCCCCCTCAAACTGCATAACTAGGTAATTTAGGGCTCTATTTTGTGTTTCTGTGCAAATTTTTTATGTTTTAGTATCCTCAAGTTAAAAGGTGCCGAAGCAATTTTACTGCTTTTCATCACACAGCTCCAAGTTTGGGTATAAAAGCATTTAGTGAGCGAGTAAAAAATGGATTTGTGTCTTTTTTTTTTACATACTTTTTTTCCAAGTATGTAAAAAATCAAGTAATATCGATTATACAAAGAACTGCAAACGATCATTCTTTGAATGTGCAGCATTAAGTGGTAAAATCAAAAGCTATTTCAATCAAAAACATCTTAGCAGACTGAGTTACATGTTAACATAGAATCCCTTCTTTAATATCACCTGCTCAATTCTCACATCCATTGAACTTGTGAGTTTGAATTTCTTGCAAGGATGTCAGAAAACCTTCCCAGAGCTGCTGTTTAGATATGAACTGCATTTCACACTCAGATCTTCTCCTTGAGGAAACTCCAAAGGTTCTCAATAGGGTTGAGGTCAGAGGAGGATGATGACCACACCATGAGTTTCTCCAATTTCATGCATGAAGATGATTTTGCTACGGCTCTTCTTTTTGACCCATGAAAGAAAGTGATCAGTCAGAAAGTCCATATACTTTGCTGAGGTCATTTTCACACCTTCAGGGACTCTGAAGGGGCCGACCTGCTCTCTCTCTCTCCACATGATTTCAGCCCAAAGCATAACTCCACCACCTCCTCGCTGACGTCACAGCCGTGTTGGGACATGGTGGCCATCCACCACCAATCCACTACTGCGTCCATCTGGACCATCCGGGGTTGCACAGTGAACAAGTCTGTTTGAAAATTAATCTTCATGTACGGCTGGGCCCACTGCCACCGTTTCCATTTCAGCTTTGGGCTGAATAATAGGTTCAGGCACCACAAGCCTCTGGAGGATCTGCTAGCTTGAGGTTCCAGAGACACCAGCAGCTTCAAATAACTGTTTGCTGCTTTGTAAGGGCATTTTAACAGCTGCTCTCTTAATCCAACAGAACCTTCCTCATTATGCCTTTATCTGTACAAACCCATCATTGTTCTGAAACAGCCACAAATCGCTTCACAGTACGACAATAACACTTCAGTTTTTGATAAATATCTAATGTTTTCATACCTTGACATACTGCACTACACTATCTGATGATTTTGTCAGCAGAGATCCTTTCTCTTTCCCATATTGCTTGAAACCTGTGGCCTGCTTAATAATGTGGAACATCCTTCTTAAGTAGATTTTCTTTAATTGAGCTCAGCAGACAAACTAATCAACCAGCTCTCTGAAATTAATCATAGTAATTCAAAGAGCCCTGACACACAATAGATCTATAAATTTAATAGCACAACAAAAAATTTTATCCAATTTGCATAATAATTTGGAACACGTTGTAGAAACTTTCATTATTCACAATTAAAACTTTAGAGCAATGTTTAGCAAGATTATAAAAGATCTTTATAATCTTTTATAAAGATTATAAAAGATTACATATGTGTTTGTTTCACCGACTGCTGCTGCTTCTGGAGAGGAATTATTTAAAACAACAACAAAAGAGAAGTTTTTAGGAGTTTAATCTTTTAAAGGATCTAAGATTTATGTCTGTTGTCGTTACACTTTACAAATCCCAGTAACTCATGTAGGAACATTTCAGAGCCATCGCCTTTGCGAGCAGAGGAACGCGGTGCGGTGTGAGTAATTAGGGTTTTGTTTGGCAGTGTCTCTGAAGCGTTTTGCCTCTGTAGATAATCCTTACAGGAAAACACAATGCCTTTGTCTGAGCTATGAGGAAACTGTGAACTCAGGCCTGAGTCTGGAAGCTGCCTGTGAAGAAAATGAATGAACACCCACATCTGAGACAAAGCGCACAGTTACAGAAGCAAACAGGAAGAGCTAAAGAGAGGCAGAACATTCTGCTGTACTGCAAGTTTTGTGTCACAAAAGTTGAATTTGAAGCCAATTTATGTTCTAAAACAGTGTTAGTTCATTCTTTTAATTAAGCAACATGTTGAGAAATAAAGCTTGAATATTACATTACATCCAATATGTTGGATATTTTCCCTCCTTTAGCAATAAAAACCGACATTTTTTTTCACTAACGTTTAAGTTTGCATGAATTGTGACAAACAATTAATCACATCACTGTATTTTTACCTTTTTGAAGTAGCTCATTTCATTTTTCTAACATTTAAATATGTCTAAACACTCAAAGTTCACCAAAATCCAAAGCCAGCAGTGAGACGAGGAAGATCACTGGTGGGAAACGAAGATGAGAACAGGAAAATAAAGGCTGTGCAGGTAATTTGTTCAAACAGGTTCAACCGTTACAAATCAGCAGCTGTGAGGAGAGCAACACCACAGAGCTGAAGGAAATTGACTAATGACACAGATCTCTGAAGAGAATGTAAGCAAAGGGGAATAGCCGATAATCACAAAATAATTAAATCGACAACTAAACACAAGTGAGAAAGACAAGAGGCAAATATTCAAAAAGTTCTACACTTCTCCAACTCAGCACAAAATTCGTTTGGTTTCAATGTAATTTCTTCAGCTTGGCTGCTTAAATCCATGAAGAGGAAAGGTAGCATCAACAGCATTTCTATCAGCTGGATCTTTTTCATTTGCAGTAAGAGTGATAAAATATGATACAAAACTTTCTGTCACAACAGAGCTACATTGACATTAACCAGCAGGGACAAACATCTGCTGTTCCTCACTACTTTTAGAAACAGAATGTAATAGATTGTTTTAGAAATTTATCTCACTGTAAACTCTTTGAATCGACTAAAACAGCCAGAGTCAGGGTAAAATTGAACACCTCGACACATTCCTCGCCTCCAGGAAGGAACCGTTACGATAGCCAAGCCAGATTCTCTGTACAAAGCAACTGGTGTAAAATTATTTTATAAACCTGTGTTTTTCCATTCTACTCCATTGTCAACTCTGTATACAAAACCAGAATTGCTCTTTGCCTGGTTGTGCTCAGTCTGTAACCATTACATGAGGCAAGTCTTTGTTCAAATTCTCGGATAACGAGCCAAGATGCTCCAACCAGACTCCCCAATTCAGCTGCCAGGACCACAAAATGCGACCACCATGATGATAAACCCTGATAACCTCACCTCGGACATTTCCTGCACCAAGATCTTGACGCATCCCAACAAGACCCTTCAGAAACCGTCCTCAATCTGGTTGACCTCTAAGCTAGTTTTTTCCGATGCAAATCCGGTGCTCGAATCTGCTGCTGCACGTTGACAAGAAAGAAAAACAAAAGACACAAAATTTAAGCAAAGTATGAAAACTGAAAAACATTCACAGCAAGCAAACAGCCTTTTCGTTAAAACCTTCTGCGGACTCTGCATTGTAGCATCACGTCTGCAGTAAATGTTTATGCGCCGATATGCCTTTCTGGATGGACGATGATAGCTCATGTGTCATGGCTGCAAGCCTATCATTTGCTTAGTTTCCTGCAGTGTGAGCCAATATGTTCAGCAGACATAGATGTGGGCATTGCCTAATGGAATCCAGTCAGCACGCCTGATACAATCACCAAGTCACACTGCCAAGCCTCGATAACACCGGGCTCTCTCCCTCTTTGGAGCCAAAGCAAGTGTCCTGGAGAGCCCTGCAAAATGTTACATATTAATATTTCTCAACAAACGCTGGCTGATAAGCAGCCTGGGTAAAAAATTTTCTTTTACTGCAATCACTTCGCCACAGGTTTCCAACAACATCTCAGGCTTGTTTTTTTTTTCCTTCCATGGACGCGTATCTGAAAACAAATGCCTCGACCTTGGTAACCCGTACTTCCTAAAAAAATCCATCTTCACCCAGAAGAGATAGTGGAATGTCTTTCAGAGTATTTTGGGAATAGAATTGGGTATATAATTGTTTTATTAAAAGAAGCGTTTGGTAGATGAAGGGAAGTTGCAGAGCATAATAATTGTCAGAGGATATTTCACCAACTGCAACTTTTAGATGCATGAGTTTGTCAACACATTGAGAAATCTAGGGTTTTCAATATCATCTCATATTTAATCAGACAATGTGAGGGGGAAAAAAACATCCTTATTTAGTCATATTTTAACCACAGCCTTCAATATATTTAGTTCAACACAATGTTACAGAAAAGTGCAAATTCAGGGGGGAAAAAAGCAGGTTTTTGACCATCAACAGCTAATATGTGTGTGTGTTTTTTTTGTTTTTTTGTCTTTTTACCTCCTTGGAGCTGGGCTTTTTGATTGTAAAATGAAAAGTGAAACAAAAATAAATAAATAAGTAACCACACAGCTCCTTGACTCACTCCATTTTTCTTCCACCGGGAGAAAGTAAAAATCCTACTCTACCCCTCATCAAATATGAATTGCAGTTTATAAGATCACATTTAAAATTCCGACTCACAGTTCATGCTTTCCCAAATGTTGTTGGTAATCGTTGCTGCTTTATATACATATACATTTCAGGGGCCAAACACACAAAAAGACACAGCTTGCATACAAATTTGTAACCTCGCACGCTCACGCAAACACAACTATGACTGTGTTAAATGATGAAATAACAGAGAGGACCTTCTGTATTTGAATGGATATGTATTTAAATGTGTGCTCCAACTATCCCGGTGCTGCATGAGTTATGAGACCGTCTGATCACTTGTCACCGGCTAGCGTAAGGGAATGGGGCATGTGTCATATCTTGTTTAAGCAGCCCGATGCAGTGTGTTTGCGTGCATGCGTGTGTGTGAGTGTGTCGACTGTTCACAGCGACTCCTCTGCTTCTAGTTGCAGCTCCTGTTATTCAACGGTTCCTCCCCTCCGGCTGTTAGCTGACTTGGGAAGTTTCCCGCCGGATACAGTGACGACAGCTGGCATCCATGTTTTGCAGGGAGGTAAAATGTAGTCAGCTGAGGAGACGTCGCAAGCGTACCTTTCGTTTTCTCTGGCTCGGCCTCTGTCTGTACATGAGACAGGCTCCCTGTAGCCTTCAAAAAATCCTGCGATGTGGTATACATCTCAAGAGGGCCAAAGCCCAGCATCAATTCCAGCACACGTGTGCCAGGAGACCGGTGCGCCATGTGCTGGTATCTTCTCTAAATCCAATTCTTGTGGGTCTAGAAGTCCTTCAAACTCCAAAAAACAAACCCCCAAGAGGAAAACAAAGTAGATGCAGAAAAGTTTGACTCTCCCTGTTAGTGGCCCGCTGCATGAAATGATCAAAACACATTAATTATTCATGACACAGAGGAGATTCTGGATCTGTGATGTGTGGAAAGCCTCAGCGGGACACTTGAAACTGTGATTTCGCTTCCTGGTCTACGTGAAATCTACAATAATTAAAAAATTTAAAAAAGTCAAATTCTATTCAAGCCACTTGAATTGTATTTTTTATTTTTTTACACATATTGTGACGCAGCAGAAATCTTGTAACTCTACAGAAGCTGCAGAAACTCACAAGCCAGACGGGAGATTCTGTCAGAAAGATTTTTAGTTATGCACCAATAACATTGCAGGGGACACACAAAACATCTGGAAGAAGATCCACTTTCTGGTAGACAGCTGTGCTAGTTAGAGCTGGTTGGAAAATGTGTGAAGCTACACACAGGACAATCCTTGAAGAAAACATTTAATAACTTCATATTTATATAATTACAATAATAAACCTTTACTGTGCAAAAGAAAACTGCTACAATACTTGGTTTGTGGTGAAAAAGAAAGTAATACTGTTGATCATCATTTTGTATTGTGTAACAAAAACACATGATAAAAAAAAATAAATAAATTGAGTTGAATTGATAAATAGATTGTTTCATGATGCTACAGCCAATCAGCACCAAGGAAAATAAATTCCCCTTCTGGATTGGCCGTTTTTGCAAAAACCTGCCAATAGCATATCAAAATAGCATTGAGACGAGGTATGGCTGAGGTATTTTGGATTCCCAAGCTGCAGTTTTTTTTTTTCTCAAATATTTTAGACATGCTCTACAGAAACGTTCTGAATGGCATTACTTGTAAGCGGGTGTAGTCAATAAATGGAAGCGTTAATTTTCCACTTCAAAGTCATGCAAAGTTAATTATTGTTGATCATGACAAATTTCAATGAAGCTTATGATTGTAACACAATATTAAAATGTTGAAGCGCCAGGCTTTTGCAAGGCATCGTACAAAGATTCACCCAACAAAAAAAAATCATTTTCATGACATCAAATTATTTTACAGTTTTGTTTTCTTATGATGAACTCTTCCCATCATGAGCATAAAACATTTAGATTTCCCATTAATACTTTGTCTCCGAAGTGAACTGAGCAAGACAATGCCTGATGATGTTATTTCATTCATAGTTTTCTTTTGACGCTTAGTTTTAGTGGGGTCCCTTTTGTCTGCTGCAGGCACTGGGAGTAATGCACTAGAAAAGATGAATAGCGCAGCAGATATTTAGAGATCATGGCAGAACGACACGCACGGCTTCATCTGGTAACGAACGACGCAGGAGAACAATTTGGTTGCTGGCAACTACAAGATGTTTCTCATGAGGCACGTTTACATCAGTTTTGTGTTTCTTCACTGAGTTTCAGAGAAAGAAAATAAAATCTGTAAAAAGTAGTCAATCTAAAATTCCTCTACAAAAACTACATTATTTTTCATTGCAGAATAAGAGCAAGCTGTCATGGTTTGTATTGCAATGCAATACCGTGCATATGCAGACAGCGCAGAAGCAGCGTTGGTGTGGAAAAGGATTCAATGACAGAATAGTTCAGGATTTTACAATTATATCACAGCAGGAACAGAACATCCCAGAAAGTAAGAGAAGAATCCAGCAAGGATCAATGAAAACCAGGCAGCTTAAATACAGAGGAGGAGTGCTTAGTGACATGGAAACCAGAGGGGTCTAATTAGGGGAATGCTGAACAGCTGAGCAGGAGAGGTGGTTGAGGGAGACTAGCTGGCACAAACTGATCCACAAATCAATAGAAAAAATCTGAAAACAACTTGACATCAAAAAGTAGAGTATGGAAAGACCTTACTGACAAAAATAAAGAGATCTGATAATTATTTTATCACATTTTCTACTTTCCCCAAGAGGAAAACAAAGTAGATGCAGAAAAGTTTGACTCTCTACTTTTTAAAACTGTTGTAAAAATTGTTTGCATTTTTAAAATCACAGTTTTTTTTATTTTGTAATCAAAAAGTTGTAGTAATTTTTTATTACTAAAAACGAAGTAATCAATTGGTAAAAGTTGCTAAAAAAAATCCTTCCTAAAAGAGAAGAATGATGATCTTGTAATATATGACTAAAGGAAAACAAAGATGGATACAAAAAAAGGTAATTATATCACAGTAAATCTGCACACCAGTCTCAAGCAAAAGGCTTTCTCTTCATTAATTCATTCAGTTATTGATAGAAGGACAGTTCAAGATGAATCAAAAGTGACAATGGAGCAAAATGGTGCCGCAAAGACCCGGCGGCATGAATAACAATCTAAATCAAATATTAAATTAATTCAAAAGGCGATGACAGTGGCACTGACAGAGTAATCAATCCACATTCTGGTCTGATCAATTGTGGAGCAGCTCAAACAAAAGAGGCCAAATGAAGAAAGAAGTCGATTCCTCCACTGCTCTGAACACCATTTCTCTCTCCGTCTCTCCCCCGCCTGTTCTCGCCTGTTTATTAATGTTTCCTTCCACTCATTTTTTAACTTTCTGGCCAGTATTTTCCATTTTTGCTCGACCGCATGAAACAGTCTGCCGTTTAAGAGCAGTTTGTCTGTGTCTCACAACGAAGGAGAATGTGAATGCCTTATAATTCACTCTGTGATGGATTCCATCCTCTTGATATCAGTCTTTCTAGCCAGTTTGGGCCACATTTATTGCAAAATGGCATGAAAAGTTTAGGATTTAGTCACAAACTAACGATTCTTCTGAATAACAAAAATTTGTGGTGACTGTTGATTCCATTGCTCTCACGTAGATGCTCAGTTATTTAACATAAGAGTTTGTTTTCCAATAAAAGTATTTTGTGCTTCATAGGTAAGAAGGCTCCAGTTTGACCTCATCTCCAATCTTAGATCACCGGTAACAGAGAGTGCATGTGTTTCATTTTTAATGACTTAGTATATACCATGTTTGAGGTTTTTGGCGGATTTATTCGGATTTAAAAAAAAAAAAAGCTTTGACACCAAAAGCAGGACAAATTACAGAACAAAAGATTTTATTTTATCTCCAACTGAAGCTAAATTTAGATGTAGAATAACAACCAAAAACAGAGATTATTAGATGTTCCCAATATTGACCCTCTGCACTTTCAGTATTCAGTTCAGTATTTATGAATTATGTAACTCCAAATTATTCACAGATAACTCCTATTTGTGAAAGGTAATGTGTGTTTTTATTTTATTTTTTTTTAAAGAATAATAACAGAATAATTTGTCCAAGGAAACATTCTGAGTGCTGCTAATGTGCTCTGCACAAGTATGGCAATTTCTAGAATAAGTGTGTTGTTTCCATTATTAGTTCCACTTAAGTGTTTTTCAGATTTAAGACAGCTGAAGCTATTAGCAGGCAGGCATTTCTTTACACCCCCAGTTTCACTCTATCACTCTTTGTCCTTGTGGGTGATTAGAATGTACTCTGCTTGTCTGTCTGCCTGCTCATTAATCACACTGCGAATGACTGGGTCCAACACTAAATATACAGTTTGTCCTCATCTGGGCTCTCAACACAAAGTGCTTCTGCAGCAGAAACCTTCTGGTCAGAAGTGCGGGTTCAGGAGTCTGCAAGTGAGAGCAAACATCTGGATGAAACGGGAAAATAATGTGGATGAAATCTTGAGTGGACCCACTAGATGCAATACTTCCCCTGTCGAAGCCAAGAAGGAAACAACAGTGCTCTCATGACAGAGGGATTATGCATGAATTTGAATGTAAACTAAATTCATATCCTTGCAGTATCCTTATCAATATTCCAATCTCTCAAATGCATGTCAGTCTGACAAGGAGAGAGGAGGCATCTGGAAGGCTCAAAGAATTAAAGTCTACTTTATGTATCATTGCACATATATGTGCAAATGTTTCTGCATTTGCACATTTTTAACACCACTTTAGACTCATGTAATTGAATCCAGAATTTTCCATTTTGTAATTTATGATTTTCCTGTGCAGGCTGATGCTCGTCGGAGGGGCAAGGACAAACACACGCATGATGAAAAACACTTACAGTCTACTTTGAAGGATGATGATATAACACACTTTATTTTGTCACCAGAAACATGATATGCTAATGATCCCTGAGTGGGATTATCACTGCTTCAGTTTCAGGTAAAATTTCTTCACAAATAAATGAGATGCGACTAATTAAGTCTGAAAAAATAGTCGGCCTCATAACAGTGGAAAATCACAGCTGGTAGTTTAGATGTTTTCTTGTGTTAAAGTAAAAGACAGGGAAGCAAAACTTTTTATTGGCAACAGAGTTAAGGTGTTTACACACATTCATGCTTTCTGAAAGAAATTATATATAAAATTAAGCCCAAACTATTCAGAACCTTGATAAATTTAAGTTTAAAGCAAGTTCTTCACTGATGTTTAGAGCTGGACTCCCGACTTGAATCTAATAAATAATCTTTAGAGGAAGTTGAAGATAAGTGTGATGGCAAAATGGTCTCCGTCTCTATGACTGGGAGCTCATCTTTTAAAGATGAATTATTAAATTAACAGTGATAGCTAACCACTGGTCAGCAACGATTAGAGTTTGTGCGCCTAAATCAAGTATTTTTCATTTATTTCACAGGGAATTTAATTTGCTGTGGATTTTTTTATGGGATGTAGAAAAAGGAATAATCATTTTACGTTATCTTTGAAAAAATATAAACAGCAAAGACCAAAAGTAAGCAGCTGTGAAAATGAACAATCTCACCTTCAGATTTAATCCCACTCTTACTTTGCATTTTTTTGTTGAAGTTGTTGTTTTCTAGCAACTGTTAAAGCGCTAAAAACAAGCTGACAAAAATCAAGATAGAAATCTTTTCAGGTTTTTTATTGCTTATGTACTCTTTTAAAATTATTAACTGACTTTGTTTGACAAAATGTTATTACAGAACTTGTATCGCAGTACTTTTGCCAGCATTTAGAACAGATCTACGTGAGTTGTTCAGTTACTGGGACGTAGCTACAGTATGGAAGGACAAAGCTGTGCTATCCGATTTAAGCTAGCATAACGCTGTCATGTCACACTTGGATTTAATCAGTCTTGGAGCAAACAAAGGTGGCAAAAGATGCAAACATTGACACTGACGTTTCACAGGGAAAAACACCTGCTGTAATGAGAGCAGACATTTTGCTCTCATGCTCCAGTGGTGCCAACTGCTTATGACAGTTAAACAACAAAAAAGGATACTTGTGATTCAGAAGAGAGCATTCATCAGCCAGCTTCACATGAAATTCAAATAAATTGACAATGTGCCTGATGAACTTAATCACTCAACTGCCAAATCAGATCAAGTCTTCTGGGAGAAGCTGTTTTTTACATAAAGCCGAATGCCAGCTGATGTGTAATCTCTTGTGACTGGTGGAAATGATTAAAAACCAAGGACACTTTAATGAGGACCTTTTATAATAATCTGCCTTTTTTCTAATTATCCTGCTTTAATAGGTGTCTACATTTAAATGCCAGCTCAGGGGCAGGCATTTACCTGCAGCTAAAGCCCACATAAGCCATTACTTCTGGATGAATCACTGTCAGCGTAAATGAGGTTTCCACATTAATTTAAATCTAAACAAACTAATTTCTTTTTAGACTATTACGTGTTTGATGAGTCACCCACCAGCTGAGGAGGAGAACACAGTGCTGGGATGTTCAGTTCTCAGTGTCTGCGCGTTGATAAATCTAAATAAAAACATCAACATCTGGCCCATCAAACTCAGATTTATCTTGTGAGATATATTTATCCTCTAAAGGACCTCTCTTGGAAAATCACTCTTAAGAGAAAAGAATTTCAGTTTTATAGTAAATTCAGGAAAAAGGACATTAGCTTGTGTGCCAGTTGAATGCATTAAAGCAACAGAAATGTGGGAAAAATATATATGTTTTATGACTGCAGATAGTCCTGGTGTGGAAAAAAATACATTTGCATCATTTTAGGATGTACTGGAGAAAGCCCAACTCTAAACTGAGGACCACTCTGTAAAACCAGCCACTTCAACAAGTTAAGTTATGACTAGGATATATTGTAATTTTTTTGGATGGTATAACAAATAAGATAAATCAAATTAAAAAAAAAACTCAAAATAATAATAATAAAAAAATCTTCTTTATGTAGTCCAAAATGTACTTTAGACAAGAATCTTTCTTTGGCAAACATATTTTAATTTAACCAGCATCTTCTTTTGCTTTGTTGTAAAAAGACCTAGAGAAAAATTATTGTCTTTAATGAAACAGAAATTGTTCCAAAGTCTCAAAAATATCAGTAAAACTTTTTAAATCTGTAGCATGTTTAAATAGATTGGTTGCAAACCATTAAACATAAGTGAATAGTTCATTATAAGCTATCTTAAAAATGTTAATATAAAAATGTGAATTATCTTGTTAAATGGCTTTGATACAATCTGATTCTGTCATCATTATGAAAGATAATTTTCTAAAAGAGTGTCATTCGTAGTTATTGGACTATTTAACTATGTTCCTACTAAAAACAACGGCAACAATCTTTGCTTATTTTGTTGTTTTGATGAGTTTAAGAGCCTCCAGGGTGAATTTTCCCTGCAGGTAATCATCAGTCTCTAGGTGTGTGGAAGTGTGTGTTTTCTGACAGGTTCTGTTGCTCCGGAGGATGTCAGCAGCTCACTTGGAGCTCGGGTAGATGGATACGAAGCCTGAAAAGTCAACATGGAAACGCCGCATTTCTGCAGGAGTCTGCAGAGAAACAAGTCTCAGAACAGGGTATTTGAAGTCACTGCAGCTCCATATACGTCTTCCAGTGCAGGGTTAAGGTTATAAAAACAGAGCCGCTGCGTTCAAACAGTAAAACGCTTTCGGGCAAGGCTGAAACTACAGAGGATGCATCATAACCAAGATATCTTATTTGCCTTTATGCATGTCGGAGTGGTTGTCACCCCAACTCCTACACTCCCCCGTGACATTTCAATTTGAGCCACAATAATTCTTTGGATTGCAACTCACATTTCACACATGATTTCACATTTCCCTTCACATTTCTTGAAGAACACTTGTGTTTGCTTGAACAATTCCCATTAATAGCTCCGCAGATTGTTTTTGCCGTGGATTGCACAGCCATAATGTGTAGGAAGCCACTTCATAAACCAGCTTTACTCTGTTTCACAGGTCATATAGCTTTGGAGATGGGAGACTTTGCATGGCCTGGAGCAAAGGGATTTGTTGAAAAAAGTAGCATTGTACCAGAAGGAGCAACTTTACACATGCTTAATAGAAATTAAAGACATACAAAGTAACATAAGTAACCAGAATCTTTCAAGTCTAACATTATTTTTACTTGATCTAGCTAATTATGTAGTCAAATGTTTAAACACATCTGACTTAATGAGGCTTTTTCTCATGGAAAAATCAAAAGAAGTCATTTAAGATGTCAGCAGAGGAAATTCAGATCTCCACAAGTCAGGATTAACCATGGATGCAATTTTCAAATGTCTGAAGGTGACAATTTAATCTGTTAAAACAATTGCATGCTAACATAAATAATGTGAGAATGTCAAACCATCGTGATGTTCAGGAAGATGTTCTGTGTGTCAGAGAGATGTGTTTTGGTGTAAAACAAAAGCAAAAGACTGGTGAGAGAATATCATCTACAGTAAAACAATTTCTGTACTGTACCCAGGCTGAAACGCCACTCAGCGAGAAAGAAGCCAGGTTAAAGTTTGGAAACACTCTCAGATAAAGGAGGCATGTCATGTGGTCTGATGATGGGACAGAGACTCAAATGTTTGGCCATCATGACTGTTGCAGGAGGTGTGAGTGAGCAAGAAAACACTGGTTATGTCAGGAGGAATGAGCCAAAAGTCCCCCTGTGGAATAGGGATGTCAAATTCTTCTCCTTCAGAGCTTGCAAAAAGTCAGTCCTGCAACTTTTTGCAAGACCGACACATCTGAATCTGAGGACTGATTTACCTCATCATTCCTCTGGTTCTCCAGAGTTCTGCTAATGGCCTAATTATGTAATGTGGGTGTCTCGACAAAGTTTCAAGATGCTGGCTGTTGAGGATTAGAGTTTGACACCTTTGCTTTCAGATACCCAGAATGTTTTTTTTAAGGGTTTGCAGTTTGTGGAAGCTTTTTTTCCCCTCCCCAACCGATTTGTTTGATTTTCAGTTGACTTTTCCATGATATTTAAGGAGTGTCAGGTCTTTATAGCTCCTGGAGAGCCAGGTTAACTTTTAAAGTGACTTACATTGACCTTACCCTTCAAAGGTAAAGTCTAATGGTAGGCTGAGAATGACATTTCTGGATAATATCTGCTGTGTGTGATTTGCGAGCCCTTTGTCTTCCTGCATGGAGTTAATGGAGATGTCAGTTAGAAGTTAGAGCCTGACCTCATGTGAAATAACGCATTCTGTGAAGCAAATTTAGCAGATCGTCCTCTTCAAAAAAAAAGATATGAAGAGATTCTGACCTTTTCGTCAACGTGATGTCTTGAGTAACCGGTGGTTATCTCTGCCACCAAAGGTTGGTGCTCAATAACCTTTTAAGAAGTGTCACCTTGCTGCTGACCTCGAGGATCTGATGCACAGCGCCAAGAGACGAAAGGCGGCCTTTTGACACGCCATCATTCCTGATTGGCTCTGACGGCTAAGAGAACATCAAGCCAGTCTAGGATCTGTCTGTAACACACTTCCTTTAAAACCCGGCCACTCATTAGAGGAGATTAACACCCCGTAATGCAGTCCCATTAATGGCTGGTGTTGCACGCCAGCTGTAATAATATGCATCATACTGTAATTACTGACACCATAAGAGGGTTTGGCTGTGCGTGCATGCATGCGGAAGACTGCACCTTCATTGTTTCCTCGCCGCTACTTTTAGATTCTGCATTTTAATTAAAATGAAATAAATAAATAAGGACAGAAGTGAACGCAGCACCGCGAGGGAAATTGCTTGAAAAGAAAAACAAGAATGCATTTCCTCTGTTCCTCTCTCTAAACACACACAGACACGCAAAAAGAAAACAAGGTTTGACCCGGAGCCATGAAGCTCCCATTATTTCAGCTTACACACCCCGTCAAGGAGCCACCGGCACCAGGATCCTCTCTGGTATTATGGATCTCAAAGGTTCATTCAAGGTCAGCATGTTTATTTCTCAATAAATTACCCTGGACTCCTAATTATTTTTTCCTTCCACATTTCAGCACCAACCAACCCACTATGTGGTACTTCTTCTAGTCATTGGGTTTCTCAAGATAGTACTGAGTTAGCAAATTACATGAACCTGACAAGGTCGCCCAGATGTCTTGAAGAAAGGAAACCACTCTGCCACGATTAAACCACAATGATGGGGATTAGAATGCAGCGCCTTCGTTTTCAGAAACTGAAGCATTCAGATTCATAGGTTAATGATCAAGGATGAGAAGTACAACTCATCCTTTACACTTTTATAACATATGAAATATTGTTGAGATGATGTGAGACCTCTGATGTAGCCTCCTGTCCTGCAGCACCACCCTGTGGATTAACTGGGCATAACAGCTGTTTGTTTTGTTGCATGTTTGTAGTGTTACAGGCAAAAATATACTGTTTGTTTTAAACAGTAATAAACAAACACAATGTAGCACAAAATCAAAATGAACGTAAGAAGTGAGTCCAAGTCCCTCTGCAACAAACATCACTTGACATATTGCAGTCAGACGCAATATTTTAGTCATCAATTATTCTATTGATTTTTCTCATGATTAATCGATTAAACAGATTTAAAAAAAAAAAGATCGGCACATTGTGAAGATTTTTCATTTAACCACTTTAACTGCTTATTTTACTCAATATTAGACACATAAATGTGCAAAATAAATTATTCAATCCCCTTTTAAATAAAAAAAATAAACATTTTAGTGCCTAAAACGCAGCATTCATGCATGCTTGATCATTTGTGGCAAAGAATCAATCTGCAGCTGAAAACATACTTACAGCCGTTTCTGCTTGACTTAACATCAACACATCGTAGGGCTGATCCGTTGATTATTTTTAGATTAACTGGTAGATTAACTGGACAGCAAAATATCTTTTATTTTCTTAAACAGGGTGAAGCTAAAATAATGCCAGTGAAAAATGTTTTTCTTCATCTTAAATGCAAAATGTATATATATTTGTACATGTATGGCCTAATTGTTGCTCTGAATGTGTTGTTCTTTCATCAGTTGACCTGTTTTTGAGTCTGTAAACTCCGAATATTATTAGAAACAGTTAAAAGATTCTGATTTCTACACAGAACTAAAACAACAATTTCTAGTTTTTATGCACCCTGACTCATTGAAAGCATTGGAACTTTAATAAAATAATAGGATTGGCAACTTAGTAAAAACTTTTTATTTGTACATTCTCTGCAATGGAATAAAAAAACTTCTATTATAAAGTGTCTTCAGTGACCAAAGTTAATTTTCCTCAGCCTCCAATTCTGAATTTAACATCCTATATTTTTCTTCTTTAAAACTGTGTAGGCATTTCATGTCCTGTAGAGATTTTATTAAAAATATTTATATTTCTTTGCTGATTTCAGATCTGCAACCAGCACTAACTGCTAAGAAAAGCAAAATTTAGTAAAAAAGCTGAAGACTAAATATTTCAATTAATGAAATATTATGCCTGATGACGTTAACTTTACACTCTGTAATATTTTCCCACAAGGTCCCAGCTGTTTGTGGGTCATAATTTGATTTTAAAAAATGACAAAAATCGCCACAGTTGACTGTGTTTCCTCCATCCACATAAGCTCTTTAAATTCTACTGGAAACAGAGCGATGATGCCGGTCTCACTGAAGGCATCGTAAACTTTCAGCAATCCATCATCCATGCTGTATTAATCACAGACTCTGTGCTGTCAATGTTCTGAATCAGCTTTGCTGAACAGATCCCATCAAGAGATAATGGCTTTTTTATCACCAGCAATAAAATGTGGGGGGAAAAATTGAGTAAAACAAAACAGATGCATGAAAACTCCCTATAATAACATGAAGCTTTAGTTTAAGTTTGTGTTTTTAGCTAGTGTCAGTCTTTTAAAACAGTTAATGGCTAGCTTCCCATGTAAAAATATTTTTCTCGTTGCAAAGGAATTCCCAAGACATCTAAAATATCTTTATTTCAGAGATTAAACTGATTCTGAGTGGACAAACCAATTGCTCTGAAGCTGCTGTACAGTAGAATATTGTGGACAAAATAACCTGATTTAATGACTGAAATAAACTCATAACACAAAGAGTGATTTACTTCAATCATCTGCTACAGTTCATTTTGATAAATATGACTTACAAAGAATTAAAACGAGGAGGCCAAGCCAAAAAATGTTATTGCCAATGATGCTGGCTCATATTAATAGAATGTTTGGGGGAATAAAAAGTGCAGAAGAAAAAGGTATAAATGCAATAGGGATAATATGGCCATATGAGGATCAGAAAATACAGAAATATTACACATCTATGCACTGTACATTTTATGCACTTAGTATTAGGTCTCATTTTGCATAAATTACTGCATCACTGTGACGTGGAAGTTCCTTTCACAGATTCTCTGAAGGGTTTCGGGTCTGTTAAGTAATCTGGCGAGATTACTTAACAGACACACCATGTAAAGGCAGGCGTTACTTTCAGCTCTATAGGCAGATATAACGTCCTACTAGAAAATAAACCTTTTGGCAAATGAGCGCTGAAAATCACCCGGTAAATAGTTGACACTTTGCCTTACACCAAGCTTCCTTCCTGTGTTTAAATTATATACGATACTGTTGCTCTTAATTCAATTTTCTGACATGATTTTGAAGTTTAGTTTTTAGTCTTGATCAAAATATTTGTAAACATTCTGTCAAAAAATGTTACCTGCACAATACCATTTCTTGAAAAAATTCCTGATTCTAATTTAAATTCACTTGTAAATTTTATTTATTTTTCTTTTTACAATTTTCAAGACATGAGTGTCAAATAAGAGCAAGAAGCCAGTAAATCTGAGTCACTGCTTCAGCAGAACAGTGAACATCTGTGTGGAGATGCTTGGCCCCACACTGCCCCCATGTGGTGGGGTTCAGCACAAGACAAACTTTGAAATTAAAAAAAAAAAGAGAAACAAAGACACATTGTTGGCATTTCTTTAATAAACATTTGCCAAAGGACAAGGGAGGAGGACAAATCATTTTAGTACAAAAGAAAAATTATTTCCTTTTTGAATTCTGGATCAGTTTGCTTCGCTCATCGATGTTTCATTGTTTTCTACAGTGCCGAGGATTCCATGGAACTCCAAGACTTCGTGATGGAAAATCGGGTGTGCTGCGGTCGTACAAGTGCTACCCAGTCCTTGAATACGCTCCCCGCTCCAGCGCCTCATTCTTCAGCCATCGACTTCAAGATGGAAAAGACGACAGTCATGTTCATAAATCATGTTCCAAGTGTGCATCCATCTCCGTTCGTAGCCAAAATAGTTTCTGCCTACTTTGGTCAGTAGTGCAAAACATTAATACTACTCTGCCTGGGAAAAAATTACAGAAAGGCTAAAAGGTAGAGATTAAAAATTTTACCCGGCCTGACGCTGTACATCCCAAAAACAGAACAAAAAGCAAACGAAGAAAAAAATAAAGGTAAAAGTTTAATTTAAAAGACAGCAGAATAGATTACAAAAAAATATGAAAACAGTACGAGCGAGAAAAGCTCCTGGTGTTATTCATTTGTCCTTCTGCAACATATTCCAGATTAAGGAAAAAATACAATGCTTTACACAGACTTAAGTTAATAAAACTGAGAGTGCATCTCCAGATCTGATAAGGTCTAGAAAAACGGCTCCAGTACGGCGCTGCCTTCAGAAAGGCAGCCCTCGTCCTCTGATTGTTGCTGTAGAATTCACATGTGGAACAAATCCGAGGGGAAGAGGTGGCGCCCCGACTTGGGACGGGGAGCCCCAGGGTTGTCCCGGCGCCGGGATGGGAGGCGGACCCACATCCTTCCTGGCCAGGGCGTGGTTGTACATGTGGATGGCGGCGGGGTTGGGCTGCCCCTCTACGGCTAATGGACTGTGATTGTACTCGAAACGGTGGTCCTTGTCCCCGCTGAACAGCAGGCTGCCAGGGGCCGCCGCTGCTGGGGGAAAAGGCTCCGGGTGGGCTGGTGGCAGAACCCCAGCGCTGTTTGAGGCCGCAGCGCCTGGACCGCTGAACACTTCCCTCAGTGCGTGGGGCGGCAGGCCCCCGCCCATCATGTGGCCCATGTAGCTGTCAGCAAAACCAGCAGGAGTGAAGGGAGGAGGAGGGGGAGGAGGGTGGCTGTAGGCAGACCCCTCTGCAGAGGGAGGAAGAGGAGGGTAGTCCGGTTCAGGGGGCCGACCTCCTTCATCTCCGCTGGCAGAGGTGATTGGGGGGGCGTGACCCAGCTTAGGCTCAGGCGGCGGCTGGCGGTAGTCCAGATCGGCGTGTGGGGGGGGCTCTGGGGGTTCAGGGGGGCGCTGGTCCGGGGGCAGGATGGACACGCCCCCAACCTCAGATACTGAGGAAGAAAAAAAAATCATGACCAGAAACATCTCATTTAATTATTTTGATTTAAAACAGGGTGATGGTTCACAAAGCTGTGAGGAACTGGAAAGTTGAGAGAAAGGAAAAACTGAGCTGCCGTCTACCAAGAGAGTTCAGAAGGTCGCCATTAAAGCCACCTGGACTTTCTCAACACTTCCACTGAGCCACAGCGTCCCAAAGGACTGACGAAGGAATTAATGCAAGAATCCCAGACTAATTACTGAGTTATGACTGAATAGTACATAGATGAAGTGGCATTTTTCTATTGTGCATGACAAACATTCTACAGGAACAAGAGACAATAAAAATGCTTCTATAAGTCATGTCAGCACACAGTGACAGTTTTATCAAATTTACAAAAAATATATTTTTATATTCAAGTGAAGCTTAAATGCTAAGTTTGTCATCTGTAATGTCTGTTTCTGGCTGCTGGACTTTTTCTGGTTCTGGCTTTAATGGAGTGCTGCTCTCTCACCTGGAGAAACAGGGCTGGGTTCTGGAGGCGGCTTGACCTCTGGAGGTGGAAGCGCTGGAGGCGGAGCCGCGGCGGTGCTGCTCTCCGCTCCTTCCCCGCTGTCGGCTGCTTCCTGTCTCTGAGCCTGCTGAGCCTGCAGCAGCTGGGCCAGCAGCATGGTCACGGCCGTGTGGGTAGCGGCCGCGGCTTCGCCCTCAGGATTAACCGGCGGGGCGGATATGGGGGGCGAAGGAGGCTTGGGCATGGGGGGAGTACGCGGGACTCCGGCTGGCACGGGAGGCTGGGGGGGTTTGGCAGGAGTGAGTTGGGGCGCGGGTTCTGACGGGTCAGAGGGAGCTAAGGCTTTAGTGAGCTGTTGCAGTGCCTCCTGGTTGACCTTTGTGCTCATGGACTGGACAAACTGGGCGGGGTTGATTGCACTCTTGGGCTGCCCAAATATGTTCAAGAGGACGGCCAGCTGCTCCTGGGTAAACTGGGAGTTTGGACCCTTTGGTTCTGTGACAAGACACAAAAGAACATCAAATGGTTTTCTGATAGAAAACACATTTAGGAAAAGTAGGATGTCCAAAAAAAACTGCAGATCAAAAGTATTCATATATCTTTATTTTAAAATCATTTTGATTCCACTATATTAAGTTCCATCAATCAACTACAATGGAGGATTACTGCCAGGTTAAGAAAAAAATATTAATTACGAGAAAAAAGTAAGACTTCTATCATCTGGTTGAACTGGATTTTATTTATTTCGGGGCATTAGAGTAAAGTGAGTCAATTTCCAGATTTCCATTCGTAAAGTTGTTCAAAACCATGTATGGTTATACTTCTCCATCACATAATGCACTATGTTGTCAGACTATAAAATCCCAGTAAAAAACCCTGAAGCTTGTGGTTGGAACATGTAAAGCATGAAAATGAGGCTGAATTTTCTGGAGCCTGGGTCAACTCCCAGGTGGGTTTTATGGGTGACCATCAAGCAAATCACAGAACAGCAAACGTAGTTAAACTGACCCAGAAGTGCAGAAGCAGCTGAATTCTGTGCTTTGATGCCTCCCGGAGCGGTGAAGCCCTGCGGCGTGTTGCTGCGGCTGTCATCGAGGCCCAGCTCCTTGCGGGGGGCCTTAGGGGCCACCAGCTCCTCTGGCATCTGCTTCTGGCGGCGACGCTTCTTACTCCACAGCTCATGACAGTCCTGCCAAAGGGGAAGGCTGCAGAGACGGAAAAACGTCAATGATTTGATGATGCTAAAAACAATCGGCGCGTGGTAACGACGCGGACGGAGGGACGTACTCTGGAGGAGGCATCTTGTCCGGATCCACGTCTTTGAGGAACTCACTGCCCAGCGCTTGTTCAGCTGTGCAGCGCTTGCTGGGGTCCAGGTTCAGCATGTGGTCGAAGAGATCCAGGGCGGACGGGGGGATGCTGAGCGGCAAAACAGAACAGCTGGAGAGCAGCTCCCAGGAATATAAAACAACACTTCAGGTTTAACTTACAAAGCAAACTCCTCCCTCAGGCGTCTCCGGTACTGCTTCTTTGGCTTCATGGTGTTGAAAAAGGGAAGCTTTATGACATCTGGCCAAACAGCAGGACAGGGGCTGCCGCAGATCCGGCTACAAGAACATTTATTAATTTATTGTAGCAAAAATGCAGTGACATGAACATTTAATTGACAATAAACTACAGCTAAACTCTGTCCTTTTCCTTTCCCCATCATGAAGAAACAACACTATTCCTTTAAAGTTAAAAAAAAATAATAATAAAAAGCCACAAAACTCACCACTTCTAATCACTGAATTTAACTGAAATAATTTTTATGACGTCTTGGAAAAAACTAATCACATTCTGTCTGAACATTATGAGTTTCCATAAAAAACTAATAAACACCATCACTGCTGTGTGACGCCTACATTCTTCTTTTGCTCATGTGGGACTCTTTGGAGGTCTAAACTGTTTATACAGAAGTCTGATTGTGTCACTCAGTAGTATGAAGAGTTTTCATTTAACATTAATTTACCAGGAAGTCCCTCAAGATTAAATTTCTTTCTCAAGGGAAACCTGGCCAAGAGAAATACACAAAACCACAAATAAAAGGTACAATTTAAACAATATAAGTTTCACCTAAGTACATACAAAATAAAAAAACTACCAAAAATAGAACACGGAATTAAGACTTTATATACAATGATTTAAAAGAGTTTAAGAACAGCGTTTACACTCGTTAGTTAAATCATTTTAAAAAGAGTTTCCTGTAAATGCAGACTGAAACGTGCAGGAGAGTGCTGCTGTAGTTCGATCCAAGAAGTGCTAAACTTATCAGGCCATTGCTAAGTAATTTTAAGTCCATCATTCAACAATGAGGAAGGAAAACAGAGAAGAGCCTGCGAAATAACAACTTGTGTTTTATACTTTAGCAATAATTACTAAAGAGTTAATAAGCGCACCATGTTTGGAGAAAACAGCTGACTGTGGATATCAAGATATATTTGTTGAAATGACTATTTCATGAATACAAGTTGATGTACCTGATGAGTTCTAACTGTGCAAGCTCCTGGTTAGCTTGAAATATTGGTTTCTTTGTGAAGAGTTCACCCAGAATGCATCTGTAATACACAAAAGAGCTCATCAAACATGAACGTATAAGTTGTAAGAAACGTGTTAAGTACAAGTAAAAAAAGGAAGATCACCTACCCACAGCTCCACACGTCAATAGCTGGAGTGTACCGCTCTTCCCCCAACAGCAGCTCCGGGGGGCGGTACCACAGTGTGATCACTTTATTGGTGTATGGTCGACTGGAGAAGCAGGTGTGTTTGTTACTGACATACTCAAGCTGAAAAGCTGGGCTAATAAAGTTAGACTCAAAATCAAAACGATTGTGCCAAGAACACAAGACTCACCTCTCTTCAGAGTTGTAGAGTCGAGCGAGTCCGAAGTCTGCCAGCTTGATTTGACCTCTGATTAAAACAAGGAAAACATCGATTAATGACTGTTGGAGGAAAATCTTCACTAAACAGAGGCTTGTTCTTTCTCCGTCTCACTTGTTATTGAGGAGTATGTTGGAGCACTTGATGTCTCTGTGAAGAAAGTTCTTCTTGTGGCAGTAATCGAGGCCCTCCAGCAGCTGCCGCATGAAGGACTTTATGTGGTTCTCATTGAAATGGACCAGACCGGACTCCAGAAGACCCATCAGGTCGTGGTCCATGTACTCGAACACAAGGTAAAAAGCACCTGGGACGAGAACGAAGCTTCAGTCAGCACAGAGGCGGTAAACAGCCAGTTACACGAGTGACTGCAAAAACATTGTTACCTTTATCATTCTTGAAGTCCAGAGCATCCTCTTTGTCAGTGACAATCTCCTTCATGTTTATGATGCTCTTGTGATTGAGCTGTCGCAGAATTTTAATCTCTCTAATGGCTGTGATTGGGAAGCCCTCTTTTTCATTGTCCAGTCGAACTTTCTTCAAAGCCACCATCTCACCTGAAGGAAAGAAGTCAAGAGCAGCTGCTGACAAAAGTCCTAGAAACTGTGTTTGACAGGGTTACCAGGTGGCTAAAAACTTTCAAGAGTTTTATATAATTTTTAAAGTCTGAACGGACAAATGGACAAGCGATTGGAAGGGTGGATTGACAAATGGTTGGAATGGCAAACAACTTTTAAGTCGAGACTAGAAAATATTCCAGACTTTTCCAAATTGTGCTGGAAAGTTGATCCTTCCAGAATAAAACATTTGTGTTGATGTGAAATCTCACCAGTGTCTTTGTCTTTAGCCTTGTACACTTGACCGTAGGTCCCTTCTCCCGTTATTCCTATGATCTCAAACTTGTCCACGCAACGTTTTCCCCAATACATCTCTGTTTCTTTAATTTCACCGTGTCTTGGGCCACAAATTCTGGTGAACCACAAAAAAACATTTATAAAAGATTAAGAAAAAAAGCACAGTTATTGTGAAATACAGTAAAAAAAAAAAGAACTGTTTGAGCAAACCTTGGTCTTCGACGAAGCGTTTGGGACTTCTTGTCCTCAAGTGGGCTGTGTGGAGAAGACATGCCTCCAGGAAGCTCAGGGGGAAGAGGTAAGTCGGTCAGGAGCTGACGGGATTTCTTCTCTAATTTCTTCTTCGTTGAGGCGTCTTTTAAGCTGAAGATAAAATCAGAATGTGCTTGAGCAAATCTGAGTGATGACATAAAAACCTAAAGAAGTACTCAAACAGTATGAAATAAACCCAAACCTTTCTCCTTTATCAAAGTTCTCAATGACAGGGGGCAACGGTAGCGCTGGCAGTGTGGAAATAATTGGAGCGGTGGGTCGCTCCTTGTCTTTGCTTGGTCCAGAAGTTGCCACTTTCCTTTTGTCCCTGTGTATCGAATCATCTCTGCCCTTCCCATCTCTGTCCTTACTGGTCTGGCATTCTGTGGTCTTCTTGGACAACTTGTCTGCAGGGGACTGGGGCTGGCTGGATTGCGGAGTTCTGGGTCCCTTCTCTGGTGGAGGTGGAGAGGGAGGACGTCCCTTCCTGGAGGTGTGGTTAGACTTGGGGCTTGGCTGACGAGCCAAGGAGGAACCTTTGGTCGGAGTAGATGTATTGCTCGAGTTCTTGGCCTTGGCGGCAGCCTCTGCTGCTTTCGCTTTTTTCTGCTTGCTGAGCTCGGCGGCGAGGCTGCTTTTGAACGTTAGCGTGCTCGGCGAGAGGCTGGAGTGGCGACTGCGGGAACGAGAGTGCCGGTGGCGGCTGTGAGAGCGTGAATGCCTTGAGGTTGAATATGGACTTCTGCTACGTGACTTAGCAGGTCGTCTGGAAGAATAACCAAAAATATATTTAGACCTAAAAGAATTTAATTGTGAAAGCATCCAGTTTGTCTAAACTGGATTTTTATCATTTCACCCATGTACTGTGCCTTCACTGCTCTTTCACACCCACATGTTGGTACAAAAACAAACTATGCCACATAATGTTTCGTAATGCTCATGCTTCCCTTCGTAAACAGTTAGATGCCAGAGCCAGGAAATAAATACAGTAGTAGCATTTCATTAAAACGAGAAACATCCTTGTTTAAGCAAAGTAAAAATCTAACTATGACTTTCATATTTTTTTAAAACAAAAATAGGTTTTAATTTAAACAAGAAAGGTTGTAACAGTAAAACTTTGTGGGATGTTTGGGTGTTGTCTTGAAGAAGGTGATGTTTTAGGAAGATATATTCTGTCAGATGAATGTATTTTATGTTGTTAAAATTAAAAATGTTCTCATTTAAAGTAGTTTTCTGTCTCTTTATAACAAGAATGTTTTTTGGTTTCAACGAGATCATGCTCCTGAATTCAGTTCGTAGCTCTGGCAGTTAAAATGCCTCTGTACGTTTGTACCCACCTTGAGGACATTCCGGTCTCGTTTTGAAAACCTAAAGTAACTTTAAGTTACTTTAGGCAACCTAAAGGTACCTAAAGTAACTTTAGGTAACCTAAAGGTACCTAAAGTAACTTTAGGTTACTTTAGGTAACTAAAGTAACCTAAAGCTGAGGATGCTCAGCTTTGTTTTGATTTAAGATAGTCGAAAATTGGTCCAAATAAGAATTAATACACAACTTATAATTATGTGCATTTAGAGCCTTTTTATGACAAGTACACCATTACCAAAACAATAAAATGGTGCACTATATTTAAGTGCATGGGTACAAAATGGAGGTTTGTTGGAACATAATGTTAATGTGTCTGAAAACAAACTGGCGAAAGGTTGGATTGACCCAATTTAAATCTGAATGACTTATATTCTGACAATTTTCACATAAACACACAGAACCTGCTCAGGTAAGTTATTCTAATCTTTCTCATGTCTGTAAAAACAAACAGCGTCTAACAATAATTGTTCCTTTCAAAGTCTAAAATGATTCAAAAACAACAGAGACACAGGTAATGCTGTACAGAATGAAGAATATAATTTTTAAAAGCAATGTTAGTATGTTAATGACTACGCTAACACATAAAAATGGAGAAACAAAACAGCATAAAGATAAAAGGAACTTTCATTTATAGTCTTCACTAGTACAAATAGACTTGTTAATAAGGTCAGTATGAGCTGTCTTCCTGATGCTTTCTATCTCTTTCCTCCACCCCCATAAAAACAATTTAGGAATATTTATAAAATGACAGTAGTCTGAAACAGACCCAAGTAAAAAATATTAGTGGCTTCATAATATCACAAAAATCTCCAATCACCAAATGTATCATTCTTAGAAGCCAGCTGACAGGCAGTCTGCAACAATAAGTGTGGGATGGCCTAGCTGGATTGTTATGACAAATTTTAATCCTAGATAAGCTACACTTTAGGAGCTCACCTGACATCTGGACTTGGACTCATGGACTTCCTGTAGGGGCTTCGGGATCTTCTGCGATTTCCATTGGGACTTGAGACGAACTCTCCTTGTTCGTATGGGCTATGCCTGCTGAAACTGGGCGACCTGCGCCAGTTAACTGGACTGGATGGAGATCGCTTCCTCTTGTTGCTGGAGTACGAACTAGGTGACTTTGAAACACCATATGCTCCGTACACGTCTATGTCCCGACTATAATAAGTGGAGCTGGGTGAGGGTCTTTTACTTATGAAAGTTGGACTTCTTCTAGATATTACCTGGTTGAACCCACCAGGAGACTGGTAGTTGTAGGAGTAAGATGGCCCATAGGGACTGTCTGCTTTAAAACCAGGACTTCTCCTGTATGCCCTGAGGTCATCGCGGTCATCTCTGTAAGCCTGTGGAGCTTCTCTGTATGCAGACGGAGGCTCTTTGTCAGACCTCGTTTTACTTTTGTGCCTTTTTGAATCTTTTTTGTCTGCGGATTGGGAGGTCAGAGATGTGGAAGTCCTTTTGCCATTCCTGTCACCGCTCTTTGCAGCGTCCCTGTGATTTTTAGAGCCACTCAGGCTACCTCCACTCCTGACTTTTGAGGGGTCTCTCTCACGGCTGCGACGGACTTTCTTTCTACTTATCTCTTTCCCTTGTTTGTTCTTCACGGATGGTCCTCTGGTTATGCTATCCTTACTAAGGCACACCGCCTCCCGGCCCTCCAGTTGGCTTCTTACTGGGGATGCTGGTCCGTTAAACTCCCCCAAGTCAACATCGCTAAGTCGATCCACTGCCAGCCCGTCAGGGTGAGAGTAAAGTTTAGGAGAGGGGCTTCCAGAGAACCGCTCCGACTGGGAGCTAACGTCATCATATTCCACTAGCGTCCGAAGTTCGAGCTCCTTATCAAAAGCGCCCTTTCGATTATTTTCTGCTTTTTCTGTCGCACCGATGGGCCACAGGTTTCTGTTCTTCTCCGGCCTGCGTTTTTTCCTTCGGGCAGCCGACGAGCGCCTCTTCTCCCGGTGCCGCTCTCGCTGTGTCCCACCGCTCCCCGGCTTACTCCGCCTGTCCTGTCTGTTAGCATGTCGCTGTTCAGAGGGGCTCCGTCCGCGACCCTCGCGAAGCACCTCTGAATTGGGCATTTATCTTTCAAATAAATCACAGCTACCACAAAGTCCAGAATAACAGTACAGAATGTTCTCTCAAAACTATGTCCCCCTATGTGCAGCTAAACAAAACATTGGGCTAGCGGTGTAACAGGCTACTTAGCTGACGTCTCTCAATTAGACAGCCTGTCGGCTAGCAGGATCAAAAGCTTAACGTTTCCATTGCAAAACCAGCACAACAAAGAGCCCAGATCGAGTGCGTCCTACAAATGATGACACTTGGTGGCAAAAAATCCGCCACACTCAAATAATATTGTGTTGCAGAGTCATAAAATCAGTCGGTACTCAACCATTGTACTCCAGAATGGCTGTCTCCCAGATTGGATAGCCAATGCTAATCGCTTAAATCAGCTAGCTCAAGCTAGCTAACTGTTCTGGTCCACAATCGCATTCCATTGAATCGCCTACAGAGGCCCAAAATTACTCCAGTTATTAAAAAGCGTGTTCTTCTTTACCGCTACAATCCGCGCGATGCTTTAAATCCATCCACCAGACAGTGTTACATTGTAAAAATTAAAAATCGTCCCCTTAGAAACTTCTTCTCGTCTTCCAACACACTCCAGTGTGCAACAAGGAAGTAGATAGCCCGCTAGCAGCTTAGCTCCGCTAGCTCTCCTTTCTCCTTGCGTGGAGTTCAAGGCAAATCAGTCGGGAAAACAAAGCCATTCAAAACACGCCGTTCTTTGAACAAATCCAGCCGGACTGATGATGCATCTCCTCACAACATCATCCAAATAGAGCAGCCACCCTGACATAGAAAGCTGATCGGAAACACTTTGGATTCATCTCAAGATATAAGTTTGTGCGTAACGTGGCTAACGGTTCAGATCGTCGAGGCCGTGCAGCGTTCGAACTACAGGCCTCGTGCGACGACGTAAACCAATAGAGTCCGCGTGCGTAATCCAGACGAGAGCTGACGTCAACGCGAAGGGAAACCCTTGCCTTCAAAATAGAAGTTAACAATAATAACGCTGTTATTATTGTTTTTCAGAAATTATTAGAAATAATTAAATCACGTTTTTGCCAACAGATTATAATAGGTATGACACAAATAGTTTTTAAAACTCGACCTCTAAGATTACAACTACATCTAAATTATTAAGGATATTAATGTAAGTAAAATTATCTCACAAATTCATGTCAGACAGTAAGCTGTATATAATTAGTTTATTTGCCAAGGGTGATATTTTCTAAACCTTTACCTCTGATAATTTTAGTAATTCTGTCATTAAAATAATTAATCCAAAACTTGTTTTTTCATGTTTTGAGGTTTTCATTTCTTTTTTTTGTTGTTGTTGAAACCCCTGCTACTCATTTAGCATTTAGTCAACTCTCAGCCTCTCATACCTTCACTTAGCAAAATTTGTCCATTTCACCTTGCATACATTCTCAGCATGTCAGTTTGTAAACATTTTCTATCAGATTTAGTTCTGGATTCCACCTAAACCATTCCAAAACTTTGTCCTCTTACAAAGTAATTATTAAGTGAATTTGGACATATGTTTGGACTCATGATGATACTAACAAAATTTTTTTCTATCCTTAACTTTCCAGAAAGTTTTGGTCACACAAACACTGACATTTAGAACTTGACAAACCTGACAAAAACCTGTTGCATGTAATCCCAGAGCATAATGGTGTTTTTATGTGTCGTTTGGTGCCGTTTTCATGTCAAACTTACCTTTTAATAATTATGGATCAAAATGTAATGTTCAGTTCAATCAGATTAAAATAAATCCAGGATTGTAGCCGATTTTTAGCCATACTTACAACATAATTCAAATATATGGACATTACTGAAAATATTTGCACCAAGTAGGAATGTACAATATATCATTAAGATTGATATCGGCTGATGACAGTCAATGTTAAACATATCAATATTGGCTGGATAAAATAAAAACGTTATCACTGATATGCATTTGCCATCTTGTTGTTTTTATATTCGTTTCCAGGCAAGGAACATTTGGTGTTTGTTTGGTCACATAACAGTGATAATGGTGCAAGAATGTCGGGTGTTTATCTGAAGCAGCAGAGCAATGTCAGCATTGTGGTCATTATTTCAGTGTTGAAAGGGAAGTGAAATATATGTAATATACATACCAGATGTATATAACAGATGTGACTTTTTGTTGTGACTGAGAATGGTTACAAATTATTCAACTGAAATCCACTTTTTTGTAAAGATCTGCGGCCAAACATTTAGGAAAGTGAAGCAGATGACATCCTGTGACGCATTCCCTAATGTCCATGGCAAAAAGAAGAAATAATCTAGCATGTGATATAATTCTGTTTGAAATATCAAGGTCAGGAGGTTGCAGAGATTCAGCATATTCGCAAAAAGAAACAAAAACAAACAGCCGAAAGGCGAAGTGTTCCTAAGGGAGCTCTTCGTTTTAAAGGTCAGCCTATCTTTTCAGAGTAAACGAAACATGACCACAATGAGAGAGACCGGCTGTTTCACAAGATCTCACAAACACGTCTCCAAATGTTATTAGTAATATCCACTTTATTTGCCATTTCCAAATTACTCACAAAAAATGAATTGAAATGTAAGCTTCACCTCTTGCATTCACAAACAGGCTACATTAGTGGTTATGCTCAAAATAAGTAAACATGAAGGAGACATTTAACCGATGGCATACGTACAACAACCATCCAGTCCAAGACATAGATAGCTGTCATCATTCCAAGGGCATTAATAGAAAAAGGTAAAGCAAGTTAATTAAAAGCCCCATTAGGACATTCTGCTTGCAGCTTTTCACACAATATCTGCTTTAGAGTCCTGCAGAGGTGTTGGCCTGTGAAGTTTGTTACATGAAAATGAAGCAAAAATAAAAACAACAACAAAACAAACAGGAACAGTGTAGAGGAAGGCCTGCTCAAAACAAACGGGGGTCTTTCTTAGTTTCTTCCCAAGTCTCACTAACTTTTTGGGAAGGGCCCAAACTGTGTGATGCGCCGAAGGTTAGCCCTTAGAACATCTGTAACCGCTTTGTGTTCTGATGTAATGGCTTCCCAACATTTTGGGTCTAGCCTCCTTCTCTCTAGAGTCCAACTCTTTGTCTCTCTGTGCTTAATGCTCAACATTTCTATTAGGAAACACAACTGTGCATTTTCTATGCATTAACTCTGGGAATCGATGAACTCGCACTGAGTCACTTCAAATCTAATAAGACGCATATCTTTTCGATGATGTTGTGTTTTCCGAGCTGAAATCAGATCCCTACTGAGAGCTTTAGAGCTGAAGTGCTTCTACTGCGCTTTGCCTTTTTGAAAGGTAGTTTAAAAGACACAGAGCCGGTATTTTGAAATTTTTACATTCCCTCGTTCCGGTTCCAAAAAACCTTTTGCATAGACACCACATACATTTTTGGACAGAAGTTTAGATCCATTTTTCATGGGCATGAATGCAACACTAATACTAGATCTTCATAATTCATCTAAAGAGGGTTTTCTTCTATCATTTGGCTAATCAAGCACACTGCTTTAATGCATTTTAAAAACTGCAATATAATGCACAAGTTTGAATTTATCAAATTGATCATATTTATACGTTCAAAACCCACAGTAACCACTGACAGCTAAAAGTTTCCCTCAGAATGATGCTGCTTTCACCAAGCCTGACAAAAACTTTGGACGTGCCAAACTGATTTTGTGGAAAAATAGTTCAATTGCTGGACCTAAATCCAATTTTTAAATTTACTTTAAGTTGTATGTTTAAAAATCATTCCACTCTGCAAAGATAAAGGATTAAATAAAGTATTTAAAGCCCTAAATGAGTATAATATCTATGCCCATGAGAAGTGATTGACCAGAACTGTATTTACGCTCAAATCAATAGTTTAAAACATAATCAGACTGGATGTTAGCAACAACCTTCGTGTGGCTGTCAGAGAAAAAAAGTGTAAACATTTTAAATAAATGTTAAGAATTAAGAGTTAAGAATTAAGAATTAGAGCCTCTGTCTCAAGAATTAAGAATAGAAGGGTTTAGTTGGTGGTTTTTTTTTCTTTTCTCGGTCAAATTTAGCTATTGCTGAAGAGCAGCCAGTTCCTTTCTGTGCTATTCAAACATCAACTTTCCTCTCAAACCATCCAGTTACAAGAGCTAAAAAAAGAAACGCATGAAGTTTTTGTTGACATGTTACAGAGAAGCCTTGCCACAGGATGCAGGTGATGGAACAGAAAAAAAAAAAAAAGTAGAACGTCGATGACTTCTATGCTCTGCAAAGCACTGGCAGTTTAGGATTACAGGATGAGTAAGAAGGGATTATTCACATTCACAACGGACAGAGAGGCAACCGTGACGCACTGCACAAGAATTACAAAAGCCCTCAGAACCATTTCTTACACCAATTAAACTGTTTCACTTCCCCCTTGTCGATCCTCTGCTAAGGTCGTTTTTGCACAACGCTGTAGTGCTGATCAGTTTATGCTCACCATGGAAATTTCTCATTCACTGGGTTTAACAACTGGGCACTTATTTCAGGGTTCCAACACATTTTTTATTTGAAAAATCCAGACTCAAATTTTGAAATTGCTCAATCATGTTTTAGGTCATTTTTGGGTTGTAGGTAGGAGCTAAGGAGTATTTTTTTAAAACATTTATAATCAGTATTTTTCATACACAAAACTCTAGAAACCTGCTGCCCATGATCCACGGTAAACTGCAAGAGCGTGGGCGCAGTTCTGCATGGCTGCAGTTAAAACTGCATGGCTGATGTGAGGGGCCTCACTAACAAAGACTTGCATGGATTTTTAACCCAAACACACACACAAACAAATCCAGATGAATAAAACTGAGCATGCAAATGGATCCACACTTTTTTCTCCCTGTTCATTAGCTCATTATTTTGCAAAAAACAAGATTGTTTCATTTTAATGTGCTGTTATGGAGACACCAAGAGCTTATGTTTGATTTCAAAAGTGAGTCCTTTATCTCAAGAAAAAATCATTTGGACTTTTTACATGTTAATTTGTAATTTTATCAGGGTAAAAAACATTGTTCTGTTTTTATAACAGTTTTACTATGTTGTTTTCTGAGAAAAAAATGTCTGCGTGTGTTTTGTGTTAACAGTTTAAAGATAACCTTATTTAAAGGAATTGTTATTTTTTTAGAAAGGTCTGGAATTAAGATTTTGTAATAAAGGAACAAATGAGAGTCCATGAAGACAAATGTTTTTCTAGACAAGTTGAGTTCATCAAGACCGGTTCAGAATTTTTAAGACAGTGTAGGAACCCTGTTATTTGTATTAGCTAGCAGTTTTCTTTGGTTGCTGATGGCAACGTTTTTGGAAAGAGGAAATCGTAATTCAATCTTTGCTTCTGTTTGTTTTCATCTTTTAACTCCTCCTTCTGTTAAGCTATTCCTAAATAAGCAATACATTGAAATGAAAACTAGTGTAAAATAAAGTTGCTAATTAAAAGTCTGAGCCAAGAAAAAATTTAAATTGTCTGGAAGCAATTTTTTTTAGTATTGAGTTGCACGTAGTGTTATGGAATCACCTTTTTTTTTTTATCACAGCACCAGGGATTCCTCAATCACAAAAAAGGCAATGAAATTCCTTAGCCGAGTGAAGTAACACTTCTAAAACGTTAGGACTGAAAAATGTTCAAGTGTTGCAGAAATCCCTTTGAGGATTCAGGGTAGTGATCAATGTTTGTGCATTTTTAGAAGACAAACTGACAGGAAGAAGTAAAGGAAATGGAAAAATTGTGTGCCTATTTTGCAGTGTTTCATGTGGAATAAAAAAAAAAAGAGAAAATAGTGTTTAAAAGGATGTCATAGCACAAAAAAACAAGTAGGAATGGCAACAAATGTGGGCACCTGCTTAGAAAAAGGAGGCGTTATTTCATTAAAATCCTTTCCAGATTAACCAGTGGGAATTATATTTACTTGGTGGCACTTGAACCAGGAGTTCACGCTACAAAGCTGAGTATTTCCAAGCAAAGGTGGGGGACTCTATTTATGATCTGGGGGTTTTCCTGACTACACCTTCCCCGTTTAAGCCTTAGCTCTGAAAACTTCTCAGCCTTTCTCTATTGAACATACACCTGTACAGCTGTCTGAAGATAATATGAATACACTTTACAATTAAAATGGGGGGTTTTTTCAGGACATTTTAGGGCTTCTTGGCAAGCTCAGGCCTAAAATTAAAACACCACTCATCTATTAAAACTCTGTCATGTGTAAGAGTAAGAAAAAGAGATTACATAAATCATAAATTATTTGGAGTGTCAGCACATAAAAAGTTAGCTAAAAATGGTGTATGAAGTGCCACCTCACTACTTCCTGACGCACGGTCAGAGGTCCTGCTTTAGCCAGGAACAAAAAGTCATGGTCAGGTCTGGGCACAAAAGAAATGCAAAAGTCTGAGAAATGTACATGTACACTAGCAGCTACCCTGCTCTCATTCACCACTATAAAATGCAGCATCTCTCTCTAATTCTTTTAGCCAGGCTTTTACTTTTCTTCTTCCCGTTCTTCTCTTTGCTGTCCTCCATTTTTCTCGCTCGGATCTCTCGCATCAGGTCAAAAAACACCTGAAAACAAACAAAAAAAAGTTACATTTTTTAATTTAAATTTCAAACAGTGAGCTCGCTCAACCAGGAGGGGGCGACAAACCTTATCCACATTGGCACGGGTTTTGGCAGAAGTCTCCACGTAACACACGCCCCACTGCTCTGCACGCGCCTTTGCTTCGTCCGCACTGACCTGCCGCCGGTCGTCCAAGTCCGATTTATTGCCGACCAAGAGGAAGGGCACATTCTCGTCTTCCTTCACTCGCAGAATCTGCTCTCTGCAAAAACAGCCACGGAGCATGTACAGGTACAATGGAATGTGCGCCTTAATTAAAAGTACCTTTTTGGAAATTACAACCTCTAAGCAGATCTTAAAGATATGTTTCCTTAAGTCCACATTTCCATTTTAAAACTGTCTTGGTTTTAAGGTGAATATTGGTAACCCACGGAGTCACACCCTAATCAGTGAATGAACTCCTGCAAAAGATTCCTGAGCCTCTAAACGTTCTCACAGTCTAAGTCAGTAGGCGACACAATCATGGGGAAGACAGCTGACTTGAAAGGCACAAAAAGTTATTGCTATGGATGTAGGTTTTTTTTATAGAGTGCTTTTTCCAAGTATAAAATTAAGTGGAAGGAAAAAGTGTGGGTGTTCATTTTGATAATCTCTCTCGCACCTGAAGTCCACTGTTGCTGCAAAAGACTCCAGCTCTGTGATGGAAAATACGCAGAGGAAGCCCTCGCCGCTGCGGAAGTAGTTGTCCCGGATGGCGGCGTAGTCCTCCTGGCCGGCCGTGTCCAGGATGTCTATCTGCACCTCCTCTCCGTCCAGTACTACTTTCTTCCTGTAGCTGTCAGCTTTAGTGGGCTCGTAGTCTTCAACAAACTGGGAAAATAAGTAGATTTGACTGGTTACAGGTGGAAGAAACGTGTCAGCTTCACATGTCTGCTGAAATGCGAGACACCGACCTCATCATACATGAACTGGAGGGTGAGGGCTGATTTCCCCACCCCTCCGCTGCCCACCATGATCACTTTGTGGAGGGCCAGAGAGTTCTGTCCTTTGGGCTTTGCAGCGGCCATGGCTCGGCGTAGATGTCAAGGGCGGGGGGCGGGGGGGTGAAAGGTTAAGGCAGCGGGTGAATGGATGGGATTACGAAGAGAAGATCGTAAAAGGATTCCAGGTGTAACAAAGTGCAGGGTAAAAATTCCTGTTAAAAGTACAGTGAGAAGGAGATAATAATAAAAACATTGCATCATAATTTCCACAGCCTCCTTGTTCCATGTCTGCAGGTTGATAGATTCGTCAGGAGAGACGGATGTTGCACTTAAACAAACTGCGAAGACCAACTGTTTCAGATTACACCAGATAAAATTAAAATGTCTGCATTTTATTCCCTCTCCTAATACGCTTTGCTCCTCTCTTCACTGAAATAATTTAATTATTCATCTTTTTAATACCAAAGAAGAAGATAGACATATTTGATTGCTGGTACAAATTACTCATTTAGCAGCATTTATCATTAAATTAAGATGAAATAATTTAAAAGAAAGAAAATCACTGCTCTGTTTATTATGATTTTCTCATTTTTGCTACTGTACAGCCACAAACTTTTCTGTATTTTCCTGGAATTTTAGGAAAACAAACATGTTTAATTTTTTTCTTGACAAATAAAAGCATATCATGCAATTGAATTTGGACGTTTCTTTCTAATAAGTATTTTGTAGAACCACCTTTTGCTGTAATTTCACCAGAGCGGTTTTTAGGGGTATGTCTCCACTATGTTTGAACATCTACGGAGTAAAAAGTTTTTTTTTTCTAAAATAGCTCACAATCAGTCAGAACAGATGAAAATTGACTGAAGACTCATCTTCAAGTTTTGCCTCTGATCCTGAACTTTGACACAACACACAGCCAAGTTTCAACCTAGTTTGGCTGTGTGATTATTGTTGTCTAACTGGAAGGTGAACCTCAGAAAGAAAGACCGCTGCAGAGCATGATGCTGCCGCCACCATGTTTTACAGTGGCAACAGTTTCCACTGTGATGTTCAATCACCTTCTCCCACGTTTTCGGTTTCTTTATGTGGTTTTCTTCCAACAACAACTTTTTTCTCACCATTGTTCCATAAATGACAGGTATTACAATTTTTGTGGTTCATAGTTGACGTGCCGTTTCCTCTGACTCTGTGAAAGCAACGCATGCCGAAGTCAAAGTGCACAGAAATAAGATTCACTGAATGCAAAACAGCCTCTTTATGCAAAGAAGGCCAAGACTGAGAGGCAACTATGATTCACAAAGTTTCTAGTGTTAAAGCTAAACTTAGCAGTATGTGCAATTCTTATAGAAAATTAAATAATTTATAATGGATTGAGATAAAACAATTCAGGCTTTTCAGAATAAGAGACAAAACACCTCAACACACATTGGAATTAAAACATTACTAAAGCGCATCAACATTTAATTTTTAACTGCGCCTTTTCTTTTAAATTAAAGGTAAAACAGTTTGGAAATCCTGTAGTATCCTGTAGTTGATGAAGGATCGTAGATGCACATTTGTAACCTTTTTATTATGATTAATATTTCTAGGCACCATCTGGTGATCTTTTTTTCCCCCCAAATCTGACATCTGCAAGAGCAATTTAGTGGTCAGAACTAATGCATGGAGACCATAAGGGAATCATGATGTATAGAAATGAGTGGGTGAAGGCCCATTCCCAGCACAGGCCAAGCCAAACCACTTGGAAGCAGGAATTCTGCCAATACTTCATTAGACAAATTAACAAACGCTAATTTGCAACGTCAGCTGTCAGTCAATACAACGATTTAGCATTTAATGCAATGCTCACCTATAATTTACTTAACTTAAGTGCAAATAATAAAAATAGTGAACTATAAACACCTTGTAAGAGTCTTATTCTCTTGATAAAATGATTAAATTATTATATTTTAACATATTTCAAGGACTACACTAGGAAACATTGTCATTTTCCTAGTATAAACCAGTAAGAGAAATAAATTAGCACTGAAATGACGACAATAACAAGTCAAGAGCAGTTTCTGCAATCTATAATTGAGCAAACTAATAAAAGAGGATATGGAAAACATAAACAACCCCGTTAACAGATGATTAAACTAGACATTTGCAGACTAAATACTCTAAAAATCCACGCCTGGAGGCTGTTAAAGTGGGCGATGTGGCTAAGCGAGCAGCTACCTAAACCGCACGGAGCAGGTAAACATGTCACCTGACGTTTAATTAGCAGCTGGGGAAGCTCAGGCTGATTGAAACGCCTCTAAAATCAAATCTGTTTTATCCTGACACCCAGCAACAGATGCTTACACCGTTGAACAGCTCTGTCGATAGCAGAAGGGGGGAAAAGAGGAGCTAGCAGCAAGTGTTTTGGTACCACAGCAGCTAATCACAACTAACATTAAAAAAAGGGGGGAGAAACCGGTTGCCCCGGTTAAAAGACGCTTTACTAGAACAACATACCTGCAAATTAACTGGTTTTCCCTTGGGGCAGAATGCTAGACGGAAGGTAAGTGAGAGGATGCAAAATAAAAACACTCTGCTTCCTGTGCTTGTTAGCTCATGGCTAGCTCGGTGGCTAACTCCAGGGACTCTGGTGGTAGCTGTTAGCAGCGGACTGACTGAACGTCCTGTGGGCTTGGCTCTGTCTGGCAACGCCCGCCCGCCAGGGACACTCTCCCAGCTCTGCGTTTCACTTCTGAGTTTAAACTGAATCACTTTATTTTGATGCTACTGACTTTAATAATTTCCCTGAAGCTTATGATATGAAATGGGACAATTTGCCTAAATGGGGAAAGCACTAAGATGTCCAAATAGAGGTGTTGTTGAAAATTACACTTTCCTGCTATAAAAGCCAACTCTTGCTGCTACAGTAATAATGTACTGAAAATTAATCTCATTTGCCACAGTTGACATTTTCTGCTTTGGTTTTCTTTCAGTAATGAAAAAAACACCAGAATTTCTACCTTGCGCTGCATGTTTGCAGAGAAAAGTTGGAATCACACATTTCAGCTCCTCTGCAGATGCACGGTAAGGGAATCTATGCTTAAGCCAAACCTTTTGTTCTTTTAATCTCACATTCATTTAAAATAATAATAAAAAAAAACTGCCTTACAGTTTTGTTGAGTCAGTTTGGGATGTGCCCTTTAACAATATAACATGTGACGAATCAGGAACTGCTGTGTGGCACTACACTCCCATTAGATCATCTGTAGTGGGATACTTGAGCCTTTGTTTGATCATCACTATGGGCATTGATGTGCTTCTGATGTTTACTTAGTCTCACTTGCCATCTGCAGTAGAATATAAGGATATGCACACACTTTAGAATAAATTAGTTTTATCACAGAAGATCACACTCAAACTATTGTAGGACATTTGCTGGCAATGAACACAGTCATAAAAACAAGCTAATAGCTAATTGCAGTTGAGGTTCTGTGATGCTGTGGGACTGTTGTTTTTGCTTTTTCAACTAAGCCCTGGAAATGCACATCATATTAGGAAGTCTTTGAACTAAGCTAATAAAAATGTGACTGACTCCACTAGAAAACTGAAAACGAGTAATTATACAGGGTGATGATCCAAACTTCATGGCCAGTCGACAGAGAAGTGGCTCATTGGACACAAATTTAACCTTGTTCTGTGACCAGCCCAGTCCCCACATATTAAAATATTTATTTATTTTTGTGTGTGTAATGCAGAATGGTGGAACAGGACTCAGAACTTGAGAGGCATAGTATGTTTGCCAACAATATGATATAAAAGTTTAAGAACAAAGGGTTGAATGTGCAAATGTTTCTTATGCAGTCCAATCATAATGTCTTTAAAGATACTGAAGCTGGTCTGGCCTTTGCCTTCCTGCGCTGTTTCGCTTGATTCAAATCTCTCTTACAGCTCAGTCTGGGTTTTCTCCTGTTTACTTGGATTCCCTCCGGTAGAATTTCTACCAGGCTGATCAGCGAACAGAAGAAATTGTGAATGATATCAATTTCCTGTGTTGCTTTAGAATTGTAGTCTGCCTGTACTTTTACTATTTAATGGCAGCAGCGTAATTGTACAAAGCCATTTAGTGTTGGAAAATGTTAAACAGCCATTTTGTTCAGATAGGCACTACTCTTTTTGCAGTGAAGGATTGTTAAGGTCGGCCATGTTGGTAGTTTATAGCTAACGTGTTGAACCGTGCGTGGGGAGGCGCGCGCCAGCTCCGGTCACACGCACTGGCGTCGCGCGCTATCTGGTCATGTAATGCACTTCTGAATTTTCGTAACAGATCGCACTCCATTCACAAAAATCGGACGATTACGAAGGTGCTGTAGCAGCGCAGGTCCCTTTGCACTGTCATTTATATGCACCCTCCTTGGAGGGCTCATTTTGAATCAACAATAAACATGATCATTTTTCTGTAAGCTTCTGGAAACTGGCGCGTTATATGCGTAAAATGTAAAACTTCAACAGCGTCTCCGCCTGTCGGAGGCGGTAATGCACCGACTTTGCTGTTTGCCAATTGCCAAAAAACATAGAAGAAGAGTCCACGCCTCCGGGAAACAAAAGACCCCAGACCTTCTGTACGAAGCAAAGGGTAATGTAAGGAGACGTGGAGAGTCTGGAAGTAGAAGACTGTTGAGTTTTGTTTAGATTTTCCTGGGTGGAGCCCGAGGAGAGGAGAATATTTGTGGATTTATTTAAAGTGGAGTTTGGCAGGGGTCAGTCTCCAGAGTCTGGTAAGCCAATCTTGATTACTTGGTGGTCTAAAGTGATGTGCGGCCCAAAAGGATACTGCAGCTGGGGCACGTCATACAATACTGACCAGCAAGGATTATGAAGAAATTAGATTCTCAAACTAAAGGATGAGTTCACAGTATATTTGCCCTGTGTTTAAAACGCTATGTAAAGGATCCTCAGTGTCAACATTTCCCTTGCTGTGGTATCGTGCAGTGTTTGTTGAGGGGACGGGCAGACGGCACTAGCCTGTTGACACAAGCCTCAAACTGCTGCACAACGCATCCTTTGTTAGGTTTTCACTTCCCTTTGTCCCACAATAGGAGAAATCCAGGGATAAATCCAAAACTTGTGAGCTGCTTGTTAGATCTTTGGACAAACTTCAGGAAGAGCTTCATGGTAAACAAATATTCCAATGATTCATTTTTCTGCTTTCTAGCACAGTAATATTGGTATTTATTTATTTTTTTTCTTTAATTTTCAGCACCAACTATGAACAACATAAAATCCAGACTGGAAGTGATCGCCAAACAACAAGGGTAAATGCATTTGGTTGTAACATGACAAAATAATAAAAACTTTGAACTGGCGAATAAAAGCGTTTATTCAGATCTAGAGCTTTTGTAGTTGATCCATAATTTATTGTAGTGTCTAACTTTCATTCATATCTATATCTTTTTTTTTTTAGGATGGGTTTTCACTCTACTGAGGCCTCCTGCTACCTGACGGCTGACCTTTTCTACCTGGAAGTGTTGCTGCTGCCGTCTGATGAGGTGCAGGAGGTAAAGGTGGCTCTACATGGAGAACACCCTGCTGTAAGCAGACTCTGCCCTTCAGACAATATGAAGCTATCCCTGTTTTTGAATTTTGTTCACTAATGCACTTAAATCGCTTCGCAGCCCAGCAGGTCCCTTTTGCATCTTCTTAGGTAAGCGATGACGGTTTGTTAAATTTACATTTCTTTCATCTTGTCAGCTAAAACAACAACAGTTTCAGCTGTAAGATGAGTAATTTACCTGCAAATGTTAATTCTCCTTTTTCTGGATAATTTAAAGGTCCAATAACTTTTCTGATTTTTCCACGAGGCTGGGAGAACTGTTTGCTCAATATAACTTTCCTGGAGACAAGTAGGTTTTCCTAAGACATTCACAATTCACTTTTAAAACTTGGAATAGTTGCCATTTGGTCTCCCATCTCTTGCTTTCACAGTGAAACAAAATCAAAAATGTTTAAATCCCTACAATGCCTCTGGAAAGACCTTCAGCAAATATCAGACAAGCCAAAGTAAGTAACAAAAAAGGCTGATTTTTTTGTTGTTTTTTTTTAGCAGTTACTATTAAAAATAGTAGTAACACTCTACACTGTTTTTTGGACAACTTGAATTAAACTGTTTATTCATTAAGGATTTTTTCTTTCTTTTAGTGAACCAAAGTGCTTTGAAGCCCAAATGGGCTTAATAAACAATGGCAGGGTTGGCTTTTTAATGGCAGAAAAACAAGGTACGAGTTGGAACTTTTACAGTAAATCATACACATGGATTTTTTTTTGTTTTTGGGATCTGATTTTTTGTTTTATTTGCTTATTTATTTTTCTTAGATTATCCTCCATCTCTTTACTTCTATATCTCACCAAATGATTGCCCGAAGAACTCAGAGTTGTGTAAGATTCTAATTTGGCTTTTGATTTCTCTTCTCAATTCAATGTCTGATCATGCAGCAGATTCTAAGTTTAATCTTTTATTCCTTTATTTCATAGCATTTGAGGATTTGTTGGAGTTCAAACCAGATGTCCAGGCAGCCCAGGCTACAATCGGAATCAGCGAATTGACTCGCAAGCTCCAGATGACATCTCTAACCTCAAAGCCTCCTCAGCTGGACACTCGGAGGTCTGTATTTTATTTTAGTCTCTCATTCAGTAGAATAATGTGAAAGTCCAAGCTGTTGGTTAACAATAAACTTGCATCTTGGAGCCAGTTGTCCTGCGGTCGCTGCTTTCAGTGAGGTTTCGAATGAGACGCTTCCCACGTGTTTCCTGCTCAGACTGAAGACGCCAATACCTGTGCTTGCTCATATTGTGGAGAGAGTTGGACAAATCACCGGTTGGGAACTTTTCCTAGAAAAAAAAAAAAATCAAACTTCTTTTTGTTTTCAAAAGCGCCACATTATTCCATTGTGTTTTCAGGCGTGACTATACCAGATTGTGACCTCCAGTGGGCACCATTACCCAAGCTTCTGATAAAAGCTTCTGCAAGTGCAAAAAGCCCCTCAGAGCCATTACATGGACAGGAGATGTTTACAGTGGTACAAATATGTGTTTAGCTTTATTTTTTATTTTTTGTCAATTTAAATTCTTATGGAAAATATGCTGAGGGAGAATTGAAATCTCTTGTCCAGGTTTTTCCTGAGGGTGGGATGCACAGTTATGTTCTCCCTGATTCTTCATGGGATGTTCCCACACAAAGAGCAGCTTTGCTAGCCAGCGTTCCTTTCACCCAGCCGGCTCACATCTCAGCCGTGCTGGAGCTGCTGCGTCACCAATGTGCCTTTAACACCCTGCTGAGGAGCTGCTTGGATCAGAGTGACAGTCCAGGTGGGAGGATGTTCATGTGGTAGAATTATAACCAGTATGCATGAAGGGATGCTGCCAAGAAGACTTGTAATGCTCTTATTATATTTATGTTGTGTTTTGCTTTATTTCTGTGAATTCCCACCAGCTTCAGTTTGTGACTTGCACTTTGAAGTCCGCCCAGAGTCCACTACCAGCATTTCTGTGACCTTCCATCAACCCCACATTGACCGACTTGCCGTCTGTAAGCATTTTTTAAGAGAATTTTATGAGGAAAAAAGCCACTTAATTTAAGTATTTTTCAGGTCTGGATAAGTATAAGAGAAAAATGGTGTGGAAAATGTTTGAATTTCCAGACTTTATCTCGTATGGTTTTTGGTTCCTGCAGGTTTGGTATTTAAAGCCTGTCCTCTGCAGTAATTTCTGTCATAAATTGATAGAGAACATTGTGTTCTATAAATTCAAAAGAACTGTAGTGTGTGAGTTTGGGTTAGAAATACTCTGCTAAGCATTTTGAATCTGCCTTAGCCATTAACATTATTAGATTATATGTAGTGTAAAAATGAATAGTTTCCTGCTAAAACTAGAGATTTTTAAACGACGTAAAAGTGATTCTGAGCTGTAAATGTGAGTCTGAGATTGTGCAACTTTCACAAGAAATATTTATGAATCGTGTTTATTGGTAAACTTTTTGCTTCCAAGTGTAAGGAAAGTAAAAAAAAAATTAAAATATTTAGTCCATTTATGTACACCTTAAAATTTGTAGGCTAATTTTTCAGAGTGGTGTAATTGGTGTCTGAAACGAGCCTTAAAGGTGACGACATTGTCAGCTCAGGCTAACTGTCTGCTGCAAGCTTCTTTCTGTTTGTCCAACTGAGATTAACATTGCTTCTTTATTGCAACTGAAACACATATACCTTATAACCTCTACAGAACTACTTAGAAAACAAAAAGACTCATGTGTTTTTCTGTCACCAGTGCTGGTCAACATACCTAATGCCCGTCAGATCACCTGCCAGTTGTTTGGAAGAAGAGTTCATGATTTATCTTCTGCCATAGTGGACAAATGCATCGCCTTAATTCTGACTAAGTTTGTTTTGTACTATTGCAGAAATACAAATTTTAATCATTGCTTTCACTGATTCCTTGCATAATACTTGTGTGTGTTTTTTTTTTTTTTTATCTCAGATATATGTCCATTCCTCTGGCCATGCAGACATTATACTACAAGCTCAAGAAAATCACCAGCTGCCCCATCACCACAGTAGCTGAAAACGATCGAATGGATACCGATGGCCAGTCGCCTGCAGCCTCCCAAAGCACAGCCATGCCAGGTGTTCCTGGTTCAGTTTGCGGTGCCGTATCTGAGCTTCATCCTGAAATGAGCGCCAGCATGCCTGACGACCCTCACCCATTCGTTCCTGTGGCTCCAATGGCAAACTTTCAGAGTTGATCTCAACATAAGGAGGGCTTAGCAGCTGCCTGCGTCACAGATTATTGGACTTTATTAAGAAACTGGCTGCTGTGAAACAATTTGAGATGCTGATGGTTGAATCTGTCTCACTATGCATTCCAGTGTGGTAGAGATGGCTGGCTGTAAAGGTTTTTGAGGTCTGGCAGTTGGCCTCAAGAGGGCAGGAAACCAGTTGCTTGTTACCATGTGAGCCAGTAAGTCCTGGTTTAAATGTCTCTATATTGGCTTGTGGAAACCAAACAGATCTAACATTTTTCAGCTTTGAAAAAATGAAAACTTTGTTGAATAAAGAAACAATTTGGGTTGAAGAGAGAAAAGAAAGCTAGAAGAAATTTCTTGATTACAGCTGAGGACCATCTTGCTTTTTCTGGGCTCCTGCCAGGACTTGTACAAATATAGGACAAATGCCTGTACAAAGAAGAAATGTTTATGACTATATGATTTTTTTTTTTTCCCCTGCATTACAGGTTTTTGCATATAATTTTCTAAACCTACTGAAATGGAGGATTTTCTACTTTTTAATTTTTTTTACATATTTTAGAATATTTGATCCAGCTGTTGACAATAGACAACTGGCTTTGTTTATATGCATAGCCAATGGCCTGTGTGACTGCTATTCATAGAAGCAGTGGGGTTAGAAACTCCCTCTTCTTTCAGAGGAACTGTCCTTGAAATATTTGTTTTGTTCTGATTGGTTGAGAAAGTACACAAAAGGAGTGCATGGTGATGCTGAATTTTAAATAACTGTCCAAGCTTTTGTAAACCTGGTTGGATGCTTCGTCTAATGAGCGTAAATGTCTTAAGAGACTCTTGACATTATTTGAACCGTTTTTTCATGGATTGAAGGATCATGGGATGTATATATATATGAATGTGTATATAAGCTGCAAAAGTTTGAACATCTTTTGTGGTCAGCTGAGAAAGAAATGTAGCCATTTACACAGAATCGCAGAAAGTGTGTTTTGCAGGGGTTGTGAAGCTTTCAAGCATTAGTAAACTTGCACATGGTCAGCTGGCGGTGGCAGCATCATGCTATTGGGCTGTTTTACATCATCACAAACTTCAAATTACCATGTAGAATATTGAAACAAAGATGCAGGGAAATGTTCTAGCAAAGCAATAATATGAGGGAGGGAATTTGAATTTATATTTTCACTACATAATGTATTACAACTAAAAATTAGAATATTAAATCAAATATTGAGCTTCAAAGTTTGGCCAGTCAGAAGGATGTACTTTCTTACCTCTAATACTAATAAAATCTGAAATTACCTTTTTTTTTTTTTTTTTTTGTACAAATCAAATAAAAGTTTTATAAATTTCTGTTTAAAAGTCTGTTTTTAGTCCAGAACTATTCAAATCATTTGATCAGACACTAAAGTATCATTAACCACCTGCCATACAAGATTATGGTGTTTCAATCAAAATTGGCTCCATTTGCTATGTTTGTGCTCCGTAGCACTTTACTCTCAATATTTAAAATGTAATTATGATTGCATACATCTGTAGCACTGAACTGAAGGAAAACAGTTTGTGTTCAGGATATGTGGGATCTGCATATTTGCCATTTTCCCTTTTTTTCTGAACCTAGACCTGTAAAAGAAGGTCCTTTCTGCAGATATAATTGTTCATTAGTCTGATCTTGTCGCGTTTTGTTGATGAACGCAGGACAGATGTGTAATACATCTGTCCTGCGAGTATTACAGTGCCCACTTTCTTAACTGGACCCATAACTTACAGGTCTTCAATTTCCTTATACTTGTGCCATCCCCTCATTCTTTTCACCCTGGGAGGTGAGCCACATTACTCCTACCAAACACATCTGTAGGTGGAAATTATTGACCAGAATTGTATACACAATATATAGAACTGTAAATATTTTAAGCTCGCGTTCTTAGCCTATTTTAAGGAAATCCTAAAAGGGGGGGAGGAAGCTCTCCTTTCTTGGTCTGCGGTCTCTTTAAATCCCAAACCAGTGGACGGGATCTGCGCGTCCTCACAAAGCCTGTCTGGACTCTCCACTCATCCTGATAAACAGCTGCTTACCATTTAAGGGGGGACTTCTCAAGGAAAAAAAAAAAAAGAAAAAGAAAAAAAAAAAGTTTTCCTTGGACCTCCTCTGGAATCGGGACTTTTGTCTGCGGATGTTCGGATTTAGAGTCTGCAACGCTGCAAAACGCACCAAATCTGGACTCTCGATTTTTTTTTTTTTTTTTTTTTTTTTTTTTGAGCAATGCTCCGCCGTCCTCAGCTCAACATCTGGATTAACTATTTGAAGTCGGATCTAACGGCAACAGCAAACTTCAACTTTAAAGCAGCCTGCCTCCTTTGTGTTTTCCTCTGGAGTTCAGCCTGATCAACCCCAGTTCCTGCTCGTAGATTATGTATTCTTTAAAATGGGTGCGAACAATGGAAAACAGTATGGAAGCGAGGGTAAGTGAAGCAATAACTTCTAATCACGCTTTCTGTTCAATCTGTTGATCTCATGTGTGATTCTCGGTGTGGCTGGCATGAAAATCCCGTTATGCGTGTTTTGTCCCGTAGTAAACTAAAAATAGAAGACCATGCAGGGTTGGTTGAGTTGGAGCTGTTGTTTCTCTCTCCAGACATCCTTAGTTTTCTTGGACTTTTTCGACCTCTAAAGGCTATTTCATTAGATGCAACATTTGTTTTTATAAAGTCTTTCAGAAAAAAAACCCCCAACAAAAAACAGAGTGACATCTGCTGGTCATGTCTTCTCATTTTTGAATGTAAAACTTGTTGAACCATAAGCGCAACTTTACCTGAATAAATTAACTCCTCTTCATCTCATTTCAATTTCTGAGCCATTTCAAATCGGTTTGCATTCTTCTTTATGGAGTGAAACCAAACAACTGACTGTTGCAGACACTGGCTTTGATATCTTGAGTTCAAATTCAGTATCACCTCACATAATTAGCTGCCTTGGCAGAGCAACATAGTCATCTGTCAACACAACTGCTGTAATTTATGGCCCTTTTTGTTGAAAAGGAAAAACCTTCTCTTGCTGGTTAACTGAAGGTAGATATGGAGACAAAATGTTGTGGTTTGGGCACCTTATCTTGACAAGAAACAGTTTCTGGGCTTTTTCTTCCCAATCTTAAGGCTTGGAAGCCATTTTATGGATAATACTCACCTTATTTGGTCTGGGGTGTTTTATGAGCAGGCTCTAAAATTATTCTAAAATTAAATCTGTTGGCCACTGACATAAAGTTTATTATTATTCAGTGCAAAAGTATCCATCCATCCATTTTCCGTCACCCTTCTCCCTAACGGGGTCGGGAGTTGCTGGTGCCTATCTCCAGCTGCGTTCCGGGCGAGAGGCGGGGTTCACCCTGGACAGGTCGCCAGTCTGTCGCAGGGCAACACAGAGAGACAAACAGGACAAACAACCAAGCACACACACACACACACCTAGGGAGAATTTGGGAAGGCCAATTAACCTGACAGTCATGTTTTTGGACTGTGGGAGGAAGCCGGAGAACCCGGAGAGAACCCACGCATGCACAGGGAGAACATGCAAACTCCGTGCAGAAAGACCCCGGGCCGGGAATCGAACCCAGGACCTTCTTGCTGCAAGGCAACAGCGCTACCCACTGCGCCACTGTGCAGCCCCAGTGCAAAAGTATTACAATGAAAAATGTTCAGAACAACAAAATGTCTTTTTTTTCTTTTTTTAACCAAACTTATAACAAATAGAACCACAAACATCATGAGACTGTCAGAGGAAAGCCCCATTTTGCTGCACCCAAGTTAGCTTTTAATTAATTTATTAAACTTGTCCAATTATGGCTGGCATTTTGGAAGAAAGTGATACAAATCCTGTTTTTAAAGCTAAGATAATTTTGTTCAGCTGAGCCAAATGTGCAAAAATCATTTTAAAGTTTTGGATCTATGCCATGAATAACCCGTTTCCTACTAGAAATGAATACCAAGCTATTTTATTTGCTTGATTTCAGTTTTTAATTCGTTTTCTTTCTTGGCCCATGAGTACATGATTTTGACAAAACGTTTGGACAGCCCTGGTTTACGGGCTGCGTGGGGCAGTGAGTAGCTCTGTTGCTATGCAGCAAAACGAACTTGGAGAAGACAAAACTGTGGATCTTGTAGATCCGCCTTTAACGACAGCTATTTCAAAGTTTTTGCATTTTAGCATGTCTTTATCAGCCTCTCCCATTGTTGTGGAGGAAAGTTTCCCCGCTCTTTACTTTTCTTCAATGTTTCCATGACTCAAATTCGTGCAAACTGTAGCTGTCAGGTAGGTATTTTACTCACATGCTTCAGTGATGGCAAAATAAGCTCAAATCAGCACCACTTCACCACTGTGTTTAAGTCTCTGTGCTGATGTGTTTCGTGTGGTTTCCTCCAAATATGGAGGTGTTCTCTATGCCCAAGCACCTACACTTTGGAACTGAACTCTCAAACCTTTTAAACAAGTAATATTTGTTATATAACATGCTATCAAAGCCCTAAGTAACATCTGGTATTAGGTGTCGGTGAGATAAACTGTGAAAGGTTTTCTCCAGCATAGAATTATGGTCAGATATCTTCACTTTAGTCAGTGTGATGTCTTCACTCTGTCACTCCGGTGAGCCAGAACTGTGTCCTCCAGATCTACAAACGTTCTTCTGCTTTTGACACATTTGCTGATTATCAGTTTAGTTAATTTGCTTAACAACAAATGCACTAATCCACTTTCAGAGGATTCCCTCTAAACTCTTCTAAAAAATAAGCAGAATAGACTTTAATCAGCCTTCTTTTTTTTAGTTTTACTTAAACTTTGAAAGTATCCAGTCTCATGCTAGTGATGGAAAGCCATCTTTATGTTTATTAGTTTTGTGATAAGAAGATTCCTGCAGCTGATTATTATCATAAATGTGATGATGTGTGCGGCATCAAAGATTAGAGCTGGGATAGGAAATATAAGCAAAAAGTAATTATCATCAAATATTTGAAGGTAAATCCAACAATTACAACAGCTTCGGAACTAGAAAAATAATTAATAAACTGTCCAATTTCTACGACTTTTTTTAATCTACAGAAATGTAACAAACTCAAACTGAACTTCGCTCAACTTCATTCTTATCAAATTGCTGTCATCTGTTGATCCTCATACCACAAAATGATTCTATCTGTGTCATCTTTAGTACCATAAATAACATTTTACTAACATTTTGGGCATAGCATGTTCAAGTCGCTGTGTCGTGCGGCCAAATGCATTATTTCTTGCCCCAGAGCAGTGGTGTTTGTACAAATAGCATTCCAATGAGCTCTCTTCCAAAGTCAGTAAGTGCAGAGAAATGCCTGAACCTCGTGATTTATAAAAAACAAAACAACATGTGGTCCTTCTCTACCTTTGATTTTATCATGTTAAGCTTCACCAGTGGCTTTTCTAATTGAGTTGAAGTTGCTCTTTTGCCTTCGCAGAAGGGATTCTGCTTGAAAACGCAGAATCTTTCCTTTGTATGTATTTAATGTCAAAGAAATAGATTTACAAGAAAACTGAGATCCCTGTTTAACTGAGGAGATCATTTGAAATTGTATTCTAATAATACTTCATCAGAAAAATTATATAGACACCATTTAACATTGGGAACAGCATTAGCTTACTCTTCAGTAGACATTTCTGTGATTAATATACTTTATCTGATCTTAATACAACTCAGGGGTACATCAAAATAAAAGCTGCTGGTTTTTAGTTTGATGCTTTTAATGAGTAGATCATAGGTTTTTATTTAATCTGTCAATAATCAGCCAGAGCCCATCAAGGAAAAACTGGCTAATTAATGGTTGGTGCCGTGGATATAACTGAAACTTTACATGATTGTAAAATCAACACACATCTTTTTAAATGCTTCAATAATTGAAGTTCAGCTCTAGCAGTTTAAATAAAGATCCACATGTTTTGTGATGGGAAGATTGAGTTTACTAAGAAACATGAAACTCATTGAGAAGATGGAAAATCCACTTCCTCAGACCCACTCAGACTGATTGTTATTCTCAGCTCATGCTGATTCACTCTTTGTCACTCTAGAATAGGAGGGTAACAATAAATTTAGCTGAAGGAAATGAGGCGTTACATGGCAGTGGGTGTACAAGAACTATAGCATATTGTTTTCATTATCATTGACCATTACTAAGAACTGCTGTAAGGCAAGTGTTTCAGATCTCTAGCTAACGTTAGCTTAGCTTCTGCTTGCTTATTTTGTCTATTAAAAATATAGTGATTGTTTAACATTAAGCCTTGTGTTTAAGGGATGTTTTAAAGAATATGTAAGCTGGGCAAAATATTAAACTATGTAAGTAGTTTAAATTTTCAACTTCAAATGAGAATCTATAAACTGAATACCAATTCAGTATTGTTATTTACAAATATATGTCTTTTTTTCATCATGTTTACAAACCACTTGTCTTCTCTGTCACTTTGTCACCTCTTTGTTCCTGTGGGTTCACAAGACTGTAATTCTAACCCTAGAAATGATTCAAATATGGATTCATACCATTTTTGCCCAACCACTTGGAATCATGACCACTGACCTTAAATGACCCCCAGGGGAGGCCTGCAGGTCTTTAGATTTTTGTCAAAGTGGTTCTGGAGTAATGCTGATCAGCTAACTACTTCTATTAAGGTCCAACTCTGTTCCAAAGTTTCTCAATTTTCAGATAAAAGTCTTTGCTGTGGTGTCCAGGATTCCCAAAGTGTTTTAAAGCTGCAGTACGTAACTTTTATAAAAAAAGCTGGATTTTTTTCACAGATTACTCATCTCATAACATATTATTGCAACATAGTGACAGTTTCAACAGATCTGTAAAAAAATATTTGTTATAAAAGTTACACACAGCAGCTTTTCATGGCTTCATAGCACTTTCTAGTGGGTTTATCTGGATATATGACCTTTCCTCTGGGCAGCATCACATGTTTTTTTTTTAATTGATGGGATTCCTGGCATGGCCTCCCCCTCATCATGATACTGCCACCAAAATACTTGAGCACTAGTGCAGTACCATATTGAAAAGCCTCATTCTTCTTCTCACTGTGGCTAAACGGCTCCATCTTTGTCTTGTCTGATTAGAAAACATTTCAATTTTAAGATCCGCTGCTTTAATTATTGTACAAAAGTATAATTTCTGCTTGAAAATCCACAAGAGCTGTGCTTTTTATTTACAAGAAGGGAATTCTTCAGGGGTTCAGTCCACATCTGTTTTCAAGTCTATCTCCACAATTAATTACACACTGGTTACAAGTATGCAGCAAACCATCCACAAGGAAACAAGCAGAACCTTTTCCAAAACTTGTTTTTTTTTTTGCCCCCAACTAAAAACAAAACAAAAAACAAGACAGCCAAACAAAACACTAAATTGAATTTTTTTTCAACCTGAAGTTTTCTTGGCGCTGTTTGTTTCTTATGTAGGCATTTGCATTCTTCTTGTACATTTTGCTGTGTCTTTTGTGCTCATTTCTTGTGAGCTGTATTAGTCGGAATGTGCTTTTAACATTTTTTTCTGGACCCTTCAAATGACTACTTCTTTCAGGAAGAGTTTATTTCATGGAAGTGACTGTTCTTTGGGCATCGCTTCTTGCAAACAGCTCTCCAGCCTGCCGTGCGCACTGAAGGCCACAAAGCTGCTTTTATATCCCGACAAAGGAACGGAACGCCAAATGCAACATTTCCAAGCATGCAAAAAGCAGCCAGCAGCCACCACTCCAACAGCAGAGGCACTCTTTCGTAGTGATATCCCTTTGTCCATAACTTCTATAGTCATTTAAAAGAAATTTAAACCAAATATCTATAGAGACAAACATAAGTCATACAGAAAGACTTAGGAATTCATGTAAACACAATAAAACTGCTTTGATGTGGCAGTTTAGAGAAGAGACCGTGACCTAAGAAATATGCTGCGGAAGAGCTGTAGTCATTTATTAAATGCTTTTGTCTTCCTCTGGAGCGTTTCCTCAATCGTCCTGTGGAAATGAAGACCGGGGAGAGATTGCAATGGACTTAGTTCCGCCTCCGAATATATAAAAAACCCAGATACTTAGTTTAACAGAGCAGACTAGACTTTGTGCATGTGCCAAGAGGAGATATTTATCCTCAACTGAGCAACATAAACATCATAAAAGCAGAGACTGATGGCTTTTCCCATTTTCGTACACTTGAATTGTACTAAGGTTGTCAGACAAGTGGAATTATCTCTGTTGCACTTGAAAAGCTTGTTTTCTTACAGAAAAACAATCATTTTCAGCAACTTTTGGGCACAGATTTCCTAAGATTGGTGATGCTTAAATTTGAAAAAGTTGACTTGTCTTCTCAGCTGTCAAGCTAAAGTCCATTTGTTTTTCATTTATGCAGGTAAAGGGAGTTCAAGCATCTCCTCTGACATAAGCTCGAGCACAGATCACACACCAACTAAGGCTCTGAAGAATGTGGCTACCACTGAAGGTAAGGCATCTGGTGCTCATTAACCAAACTGCCCTCCCTTTTTCCTCTTCTTCTTCTCTTCTCCTCCTCCTCCTCCTTTTGTGCTGCCTTTTTTGGGACAGAAACCTGTGTGTTTCCTGGTTCCAGCTCCCATCAGAACCAAGAAAATGTTTCAGAAGATGGAGGAAAAAATACACACAGTTCTGGCTCCTCATAGTGAAAGAATGCTTATCTAAACTGAGGTTGTATCAGGCTCAAAGTGCTGCCCAGCAGGGAGGGAGGTGCACAGCTGCAGGAGAGGTTTTCTCTTTGTTGTTGTAAAGATGAAGACAGTCTAGAGAGTAAATATGAGGTCGAGGAACTTAAACTTCACTCGGTTAGGTCTCTGGTTTCCTCTTTTCTCTTCATAATTTTCTGTTTGCTTACCCCAACAAAATGCCAAACCACAGATTGCCTCGGAAAAGTATTAAAACCCCTTAATCTTTTGCAGGTCTTGCAACCACAAAATTCATTTTTCATTGTCGTTGTTGTGGTCCATATTTGTGAACAGCTTCCTCAAAGCACGGCGCTACCACCACTGTGTTTTACAAAAGGTAGGGTGTGTTCAGGGGGATTTACAATTTTTAACCATACATTTGATCCCTTATTTTTACTCTCGCAGTAAAATGTTTTGCCCTACTACTGTCCATAATATGGTTCTGCTGATGAACCATATTTTGGAGAGTATGGTTCCAAGATTTGGCAAGCATGACTCAGTAACAGATCGTACTGATGAAATATCTTCTGCTCCTGTTTGAATCCTGGGTTCTGGTGTTCTTACTTTCTTTTTTTGTGGGTAAAACCGACGCCCTCAACAAAGCAGACATGCCCCAAAGAAGGCAGTGATGTCAAAGTCACACTGCTGATGCAAAGTCACCGATTCGTTCCAAGAGTATGAGAACATTTTGTGAGCAGCGATACCTTAACTGAAAAGGCTGATTTCACCACATGTTTGATGTAAATGCTCCTTACCTTCAAATTTTATTCATGAAGATATTATTGGTTTTCATTCTGAACAATTATGTGACAAAATGAAACTTCAAAGTTATGACTTCATCCCTTGATCCTTTGTGTTTCTTTGTTTGTTAGTGTTTTCTAATACATTTCTGAGGTTACACTGACTAATTTTAATTCGGGGAACTGAAGTAAACAAGAATGAATAAAATTTTTTGGGATTTTTGCTTGTAAAAATCCCAAAAAATTTGATCATAACTCATAATCTTTGTTTGAATATCACATAAATCCTTAAACATTTGTGGTTTTAACTTGACAAACTGTGAAAAAATTCTGTTTATTTGTAACAAACATATCATTAGGAGGCATTAAGTTTCAAAACTTAATGTCACTGATCAAGTCTGATTGAAAGCTTCATGCAGTTTCTTCCGGCTGAGCCGTGACTCATTGCCTGTTTTCCTCACTCATGCACATACAGAGCACACTCACCCGGCTGCTGTCAGCCATTGTCATCACCAATCTCAAATTTGCTCTGGCATGGTGAACGTAATATTCCTGTGGCTTGGCGCTGCCCACTCAAAAACAAATAGCAGCTACAGCCTGTGTTTATAACCGTCGCTCGGCAGAAAGATACAAGGTGTTTCTCAGGGAGCAGAAGTTAAGGACTGAAGAGGAAGAAAATCCCTAGCAAACTTACGATGCGTTGGCTGTTTTTAGTTTTACACTAGATGTGAGAGGCTACTTCACCCGTTTAACCTTTACGATTCAGAGTGAGCAGAATCCAATTATTACCGCACATTTAGCTCATTTGGAAGCGCTGACTCATTTGGATCTGTCCACCTAAAGGAGCTTGAGGAAATAAACCCGGGCAGTCGTATAATTGTCCTGAATACGTCTTCTCTGAGCACAACCTGTGCAGATACGGGCTGAGTGAGTAACAGACCGTAGACAACTGCCTCCAAACCATAATTCTCAACTGTGTTTTGACTGAAATTGTTATTTTTTTCTCCATGCTAAGTGGGAGTAATTACATGGTCTACAACCACCACAGCCACAGTCAAATCCCCCCTCCTTAGAAAGACACGCACACAATAAGCGTGCACAGGCACAAGCGCACACAGGCCGTGCCGACCCCTGTATGGATACTCGCTTGCAGTGGCAGATCAGGCAGCTCTGGCCCACACAGTCCTGTGGTCCACTAAACTAATCAGGAAGCAGTCTGGGCTGTTTCCCGACCGCACACTGGGAGTATTCATACCGTCCCAGAGCTGTACTACGGCCACCGCTGCTCTGATCCGGTTTGCTTTTTATCTCATCATCAAGCATCACGATTTAATGAGACTTTTACTGCTGCCACTGTATTTAACTGAACTGGAACCACACATGTCAGGCGTTCAAAAACAACAAGTGATTCTAAAATATTCCGCTAAAGTTAACAAATCAGTAATCCGATAAAGAGAAACATTTCTAATTTCTCCAGCACAAGCTGGCGCTGCTACAGCCACAGGTTTTGGTTTATCAGCCAACAGGCATTGACTGGTTTCTGATTCATAATAAACAACTCTGTTTTAAACATTTGCAATTTTTTTTTGCTGTGTAACTTCCTTGACCCATTGCATGCAAGCCATCAGTCATCTGTGTATGTGTAGAGTGGCACCCTGGTATTTGTGGGGGTTGGGGGAAACAGTTGTCCTTAAACAGTTAACATCCACAAATATTTGACACCCCCCTCTAAAAACATGTCTATTTTAATAATTTACTCACTAAATATTCCCAAATATGCATTATCACACACAGTGAGAATCTTCTTAGCACTATTACAGAAGCTAACATCGACAGTCTTATGTATCTCCGTTCTTGGATGATCGGCAAGAAACTAAGTCCTGTTTCTGGATTGGCTGCTTTGCAAACACCAACCTATAGCGTGTCAAATCATGTTGAGCCCACGCATTTCATTTTGAATATTTTAGATATGCTGTACAGAAAAAAAAAATGAGTGAATCTGTGAATTTTCCGTTTATAATTAAGAGCTACGTTGCTTCCTAAGTGGACAGTTTGATTTCACAGAAGTTTGATGTACTTGGAGTTATATTGTGTTGTTTGAGTGTTCCTTTTATTTTTTTGAGCAGTATACTTTTCTGCAGAAACTCCAGTTGTGATAAAATATGTGTTGCTAACAAGAAAAAGAAAGAAAGAAAGAGGGACACAATCAGAACTATAAAGTGGAGCATGTGGTATTTTGACTGACAATGAAAACATCCACAATGATAAGTTTCAACATCAGAGGTATTAGCAGTTTGTTTTCGGACTGGCATTTGTCCAGCATATACTTTTCTTAGATTTTAATTCTAGTTTTTGTTTTCTTACTTTGACACCATGCTGTTTAAGCTCAAAATTATCACTACCAAAATATTACACAAGTTTGTGTCTGTTGGCCAACAAACTGCCATTTTTTAAATCACAAGTTTATTTCTTGGAACAGCGTTGCAGCTCTTTTGGAGACATTTTCATTCTCTACCAGATATTCATTGGCATTTTGAGTATATTATGATTCTGTGTGGTGAATGGAAGCAGAGACTTGGACTTACGGTGTCTGTTTTGTGAAGTTTATCTAATTACCGAGTGAAATAGCAGTCTGGTATTAACAGCGTGCAGCCACAAGTAATCCTAGAAGTTCAAATTCAATTTTACCTTCTTCAATATATTAGTAATTTTCTATGCCTTTAGAGGACATAGTTTTAGTAGCCACTATTCTAGGATTCCAACCAGAGATACTGTTAGAGTGAGCATCAGTTTTCATTTTTCTGTTAAAAATAATTTTAAGGAAAGATTTTCTTTAAGACTCAACAAAAACCACAGTACTAAGTTATTGGCCTGCATTAATATCTGTCAGCTAATGAGAACCAGGGCCTGTTGTCTTTCACCAATCCTGTGTGCATTCCCAGAAAATCAGTATGAGGAAGTTGCACTCACTCTTCTGTTGGAAACAAACCGAGTCGGACAGGGAGCTGTGCATTTCTGCTTTCAGTTATTATTTAGGCAAGTTTGAGGTAGCCTGACCTAGTTTAGCTTCCTATTAGCTGCAGACTCAACAGGCACAGTCCTGGACAGTAAATCCTTCCTTTGGGATGAAATTGAGTATTTCTCAGCAGGGGTTACATTTCGACCCTATCTGGGCCTCTGGGATTTGTTCAAGTCAGGGTACCTGAGGAATGCGGCCCAGAAAAAATGGGAGCCCAACAGGATGTTGTGTGGTTTGACATTTGTAGACAGTTTTGTGTCAGCTGGAGATTTTGTTTAAATTTTAAAGACTGATGTGACACAGAACCGGTGTGGGTGTTGGGCACCTCAGAGGAAAAGTTTGAGGTCAGTTTCTTCAACCGTTTATAGTGGCACCAGGAAGGTGGGAAGCAGAGGGAACAATGAACAGGCCGACTTCCGCTCTGGAGTCAAGGACCAAAGAACCAGTGATAACGCGAACGGAAAAGCTTCCCCACAACCCCAACCGAGCCATACGAGTCTGCACAGAGTTGAGGTCAGATATTTACATACGCTCGTCTATTGAGCTTATTTTGTCTTTGTTTTTTTGGTCCAGGTGAATCAATAAAACAATCAATAACTTTGATTAATTTCTAAACACCATTTGAATGCACAGGTTTAAATTAATTGTGAATTTTATGAATTTTAATAAGATGTAAACAAAGTCAAATGTATATGAACATCATTAATAGTATTTGCTTTGAAGTTTCTGATTTGGTCCCATAAAAGCTCATTCTAACATAGTTAAATATACTTTATGAAATATTATTATTACGCCGACATTATGAATACATGTTCAGTCTGTTGTGAGTCACTGTCACCTTTTGAATCTGGGAGCAACAGGGAGTCAGCATATCTCAATCACCTCATTGTCCATAAACTCCAACCATGCATTCAGTTTCTATAAGTGTTTTATTCTCGTTTGGGCTTCAGGGAAGGCCTATCCCAGCAATTAACGGGTCACCAGGCCATTCCAAGCTCACCAGTAAAGTACTAATTGTGAAAACTGCTCAAAAACTCTCACCATTCACTGAAATAAAACATAAATTTAAAACATAAAAGCTGGGAAACTGAGCAAGAGCGACTAATTAACACAAGGGAGGTGAACTGAGACTCAAACTTTAAACTAGAGGAAGAGAACACTGATCTATGAGAATTAAGTCTAAATGCACAAAGAATAGAAAATAAGAATAAACTAAGAATATAAACACAAAGCAATGAACTACAATGGCCAAACCCTAATGAGAGTAACAATTAAATGTGGCAAGACCTTTATTGCAATTATAAACCCACAAATGATGAAAACACAAACCCAAATTAAGCCCAAACATAAACACCAATGAATTGTGAAAAAAAGTACAATTTTGGAGTGTAAACAATATGCTCTGATTTTGGCACCAACTGCCCTCCTTAAGCATACATAATCAGAGTAACACTGATAGGAAAATACAGGTTCGTTGAGAGGAATCCAAATTACTCCAAGAAAGATTATAATCGTTAATTATTAAAGGTCAAGGATAATAAATCATCAAATATAGTAATAAACCAGAATCCCTTGACATTTCTATTACAGTTTCACATCATCAGCGCAATTATTCTCATCTGTTAAAATAAGGCAAAATCATATAAATAATTATAAGTGACAGACTCATGCTTCAGTGTGAATTATGTATGAAAATAAAGCCTCCTAACACCCCCACAGTGATGTGTTGAAGGCAGAGTAAAGGTCAGAAATGAAGTCTAAACAGCTCTGCTATGAAAACTCCCTTCTTACAACATGTTCAATTTCTCCAACCTTCCAGGAGCAACAGATCCGTCACACTTTATCCATAAACTAACCTCGAGTACTGACGAACTGTTTACTCGTGTTTGCTCAGCCAGATATATAGTGTTTCACTGTTGACTTTTGCTGCGCCAAGGCTAAAATACTCCTTACAGAGAGATGTTTGCGTGTGTGTCAATGCCACTGGGACATTTTTTACTGTAGAGAGACGATTTGAGTTGGAGTTGCTCTGTTGCTTCACCGGAGCTCTGTTATGTTTGCATCCAAACAGAGAAGTTTGTTTAAATGTGGATGCATCTGTTTCTTTGGATGTTTGAACTTCTCACCTTACAGAGCAAATACTAACTTGAGTTGCTTTGAATTTTTTTATGCTTAGAAATGTTTTTTTTTGTTCCACTTCAGAGCATTTTGAATCGACCAGTAGCTGAAGCGGTCTCGTGAATTTATAGCAGGGTTCATTGGAAGTGTAAAATGTAAAGGTTTTGCTTCTGGGACTTGTCCATGTAAAGAACACAGAAGAGAAAAACATTCAGTGCTGCTTTCCTCACGTTTTCTCCATCAGCTGTCTTCACTCCTCCTCCTTTTTCTTTCGGCCTGCCAGAGCCAGGAAAGCGAAGCAAAAAAGCTCATAACAAGAGCGAAAAAAATGCAAAACAATTGCAAGCAGATTTCCAGAAAAAGGAGGAGGCGAAGGAGAGATACACCAGAGCAGAGAGGAGATCTCTCTGTCTCATAACTCTTCGCTGATTACTGCTCAGTCTTCCCATCCTCTATTTTTGACGGGCAGAGAATGCAGACCCTGTACTTTTGAGAGCGTTTGAATTTTTGGAAAAGAGTTACGGTTCCCGGTTCTCAACAGAAGCATGTTTGAAAGGATTTGGCAGTGACACCACCTGGCTTTGCTTCCTGTAAGATCCTGGCTCAGGTTATGTTTTTGATGTAATTCACCTGGGTCTTTGGGACATTTAAGTGGCAGCATGACCACAGCTATGGACCAGCTGAACCAACACATTAGACTCTCTTCGTCTCATTTTGTGGTGTGTGTCATTACGTAAGCTTGGATGTGTCAGCTGTGGTTGAATCGGCAACGGTACAAAAATGAGAAGCAGTTTTTATAATTCCACAGGGAGTCTTGGATGGCTTTCTGTTTTGCATGGTGACAGATTAAAGAATAAACACAGACAGTTGAATATTATTACAATAGAGGATTGGTGTTTCACAAGGAAAGGACCCAATTAGATACACCACTCATTATACTATTAGAATACAAACCATCACAATGCAGATTTAACTCCAGGGCCAAGCAGTCAAACAAACATAACCCCTATTATCTAGAAGACAATGTAGACATAGGTTTTATTAACTCCACATCAAGCTAATGCAAGAATGCCTGATGACATATGCATCCCAGTTGGGAAGTTTTTGTTCCATAAATTCAATTCATACATTTTCGAGAAGGAATTGTCCTGTTCTAACTTCAAAATCGTATTTATTTTAAATATTCCTCACACTTTTTTGAATTCCAAACCTCAACTTTGATCTGTCCTTACTCACTTTCAGTAAAGCTAAGTGAGAAAGGCTACAATTTGTAAATGAAAGATTGGACTAGAGTACTGTAAGAAGGTCAGGTGGCCTGATGAATCCAGATTTACCTTCTTAAATCAGGGTGTCAGGCTAAGAAGAGAGACACATGAAATGATCCACCCAACATGCCTATTGTCTACTGCAGCAGCCTATGGGGAAGTGCAAGGATCTGGGGTTGCTGCAGTCGCTCATGTAAAAGTTCAGCAACACTACGAGGTCAACTGACAACCTGAATACACCAAATGACCAGGTTATTCCATCAATGAATTATTTCTTTGCTGATGACGCAGTGGTATTCCAAGATGCTTGGATTCATTGGGCTCAAGTCATAAAATCGTAGTTCAGGGATCAGGAGACATTATTTTCACCACAGAGTTCAGAGCTTTACCCAGTTGAGAATCTTTGGGATGTTCTGGTGAAGGCTTTCCACAATGGACAGACTCTCCCTTTATCCATTCAAGATCAATGAGTTGACTGTGCCACGCAAAATGCTTAATTTCCACAGGGTCAGCCTGTCCACAGATTTATAGGTAAGGCAATTCATAAGTATCATGTGGTTTCATAAAGGGCTGCTCAAAATGAAAGGACTCAGAGTAACACAAATCTGTCCAAAAAGAGTTCCAGGATAAGATGTAGAACTAGAAAGAGGACAGTAATAACTCTCATTTAAGCTGAATCCTTTTTATCAGGAGCTTAGAGCCCCAAATGTTGGAACCCTCCCCCCATTTTCTGTTCCTTTTACCACATAAGATCACAACATTTGCTACTCATCATCACCAAATCAAGGGCCCAGTTTTCCTTTTCCATTCCTGCTTGGTGAGGAGTTCTTCTGGGTGCCATGTGTAGCCACATTTCCATCCTTCATCATTCAACATGACTTTCCTTAAACCTCGTCACGCAACTCCACCAACATGAATGAACTGTACAGAGAGGCACACTGTGATCTTTACTCCTCCTCCGAACTTCGTCAACCTTCGTCTTTGGCATTCCAATTGAACAAACGTTTAGGAATGACATAATTTCCCAAAAAGCCTGCTCCTTTTTTTTTTATTTTTTGATGGATGCCAAATTACTTGCTTCTTCCATATGTGTGCTGGAAATGTGGGGAGGACAGACAACACAAAAATGGATTTATGAAAAGAAGTGAAAGCTGAGTATGGAGAGTTTTAAAGAGCTCAAGTTGGAAACAAGTTGCACTGTGGAAAAAAGAAAACTTTGTGGTTTCTGCAAATCTGCTTTAGCACAGTATCTTGAGACTGTGAGAAACGTTGCTGCCTTTAAGTAAAAGCGCAACAGGGAGGCTTTCTCAGTGAGAAGAGGTCTGTTTCCTGCCCAAGTGTGCACGTTGTGAAGGAACTAGCAGGTCCCATTGTTTTCCTGGTCGTGCAGTGCCGTCTGCGCTTCCTGTAGTGCTGATAGCCAAGCCGCCACACTGTACGCTAATATCAACTTCCATGTATTCAATAAAACCCGAGACAGACCCAGATGTTTTTCATCCCAGCAGTTTTTTTTTTCTCAGATGTTTGGTTTGAAATAAAACTGGAGCATGTAACCATCCAGTGCTGATAAATCATTTGTGTTTGGTTTAGTTAAACCCAACGCCTGTAGCTTTCTGTTTTCTGAAAATTAGGGTTTGCGTTTTGGAGGATCCACCTGATTCCCTTACATTCCTGGCCTCCAGGGCCCTAAGGAACCTTGCAGCGGTAACATGTCTCAGAGCTAATGGCACAGAGGTAATAGATAGGTTCATTTTGCCAGATGCAGCAGTAATAATCCTTGGAGCACCAGACAGGGTCTTTGCAGGGCCTCGACGCGCTGAAAGATTCTGAGTAGAATCCCCCTGGCTCTGGTTTATGACCAACGTCTGGACTGACCGTTCCGTTGCACTTGTCTCCATCTCTGGTAAAGTCTGCAAGTTCTTTTTTCCAATTTATCGTCTCTTTTGCCCAGTTTTCTCTTTAAAAGTCCCATGCCTTAAACCTGCTCTTTTATTCTTCTTTTTTTTTAAAATTATTTAGGTTTTTATCATTAAAACCACATCGCTCCTTACATCTGAGGCCTCTTGGCTCTTTAGTGATTCCACTGATTGATTTACATTGAACTTCTAGTGTGAAAGCACCATCCAGATGTGCCTCAGAACCAAGGCTAAGTTAATGTTAATGAGATCCTGGTGCAGTACTGCCGTGCATCGGCACAGATCGCACATTAGCGGCGAACGGCTTCAGCCAAGTATGCCTTGCTGTGGCTATGTGTGCATTCAGAACGCATGAGATTTTCTTTCACTTCACCAGAGCTCAGTTGTTCTTCATCCAGGGTAAAGACCAGATGTTCCACTGTTTTCCTCTGATTTCCGAAACCAAGCTGAGTCGTCCACCAGCTGCACTTGCAGCGCCTTCAAGAAAAGAGTTCAACAGCTGCGTGGTATTTGTTGGGATAATGATACATAGATATAAAACATGACACTCGTGGTTAGCTCATTCAAAGACTTTTTTTGCAGCTTAACCTTTGAAGCTGAGAATTTGGAGTGAAAGTTTAATTTTCTGCCGTTTCTTAGCAATCAGTTTTCCCTTTTGTCAAGATTAGAAATCAGAAAAAGTTTTTAGGATTTTGTGTCCACACCTATGAAAGCCATGTGTTTTTTTTTTCTTCAGATTTTGGTTGCATTGTCTTGTATAACTAGTCCACATTTGTTCATAGTGACACTGCAACTTTATTATATTTTATAGGGTTTTACTGATTAGGTAATACTCAGCAAAAATGGAAGGAAAATGATTGTTCAGCTCGGGTTGTATGTTTATAGTTCAAAGGTGAATATTTACCTTAGTTTTATGCTTTTTTCAGCTTAATTTAGGTTTTCTGTCCTGTTTTTATTTATTTTCAGTATTCAATTCCTCCCTTGGACAATTTGTTTTCCAGGCTGTTTTGCTTTTTGTTGTCGTAGAACTTATGGATCAGTAAACTTAAACTGACAATTAAACTGACTGTTGTCAGTGAAATGTCAGGGAAAAGTTCGTAAAACACTGAAAAGTCCCATCAACTGGAGTCAGATTAACAAAGCATCCACGCAAAAGTGAAGCCAACTTTACTCATCTGTATCTCAGGATGAGTGGTTGGTGTGATTAGTGTCCTGTAAATGTAAAAAGCTTAAGCCGCCCTTTGATCAGTCACACATGTAATCTCACCAACTGGAAGTCACTCTTTAGGCAGCTGCAGATGTTTTGCATACAGAATCCACAGCATTACTTCAGCTTGGAGCTGAGCAGAGCCATGCCTCATCCATCAGGAACTAATGACTCAAAGGTTGTTTAGATCCGATGTTTTGCTTTAATGTATTTTTGATGCTGTTGATTGAAATTAGGCCTGTTAATCTTAAAAACTAACAGCATTCCCCCAATTTCTGGAGTATTTCCCTGCAGCCTGTGATTCTTTTTCATGTCTTCACAAACATGACGTAATAAAAGACGAAGCCATTAAAATTTTTAAACTCTGCATATAAAAACTGCACTGCCATTACTGTCAGAATATATTTGAACAGCTGTGTGACCTTCACAATGGAGGATTGGTTTTTAATGACATCAGCCTATTAAAGTCTTCTGCATGAAGCTAAAAAATGCATTATTGTTTAAAATATGTATTTGCCAAAATAAGCCAGATGACCTCAGGCAAACTGAACTTAATCATTATCAGACCACCTGCAGAAATGCAATGCATGAAAATGCTGCAATTTTCCAATTTCCGATCTTTGTTTCACCTCACTTTGGTTGCAAGTTAGCAGAGGAATGGCGTTTCTTTTTTCTAGCATAGTCGTGAATCAGACAACATGCTCCTGAGTCTGTGGATGTCATCAGAGCCCAGAGCCAGGAGGCCGACTGAGACGCCGGTCTGGAATAGAGATCTGCAAGGGCGGCGCCACCGCCCAGCTGTCCGACCCGGCTCACGGATCCACGTGACGGACGGGATGGCGCACATTTGTCATTTATATCGACATCCGGTGTGTAAATAGCTGACTGTTGGTCCAATGGCGAACATTTATCAAGTTAGTTCTAGCTATGACAGATGTCTTCCTTTTTTTTTTACTTTTTGTCTCAGTTAATAGTTTCAGATAATCAAACATTACTACCAGATCAAGAACACTTGGGTTTTGAATTAACCAGCATGCCTCCCATCCCCATTAGGGACAGGGGAGTTAGAAAATGGAAGGATGGGTGGTTTGACTTCAACATATGTCAAAACATACGTTTTTCAAAGCTTTGGCATTGGACCATTTTCTCTAAGAAATTCTTGCTTTTTGAAACTTTCTTCAGAAGGTCAAAATAACATAGCTCCTGTTTTAACTGTTCATCATTATTTTCACCACCTCGCACTGAGAAGTAGCTCCTATAAAGAGTTCAGCAGAAACTGCGGACACGCCTTGAGGGCGGAGCTAGATCCACCCAGCTGTTTTGCACAGCTGTATCGTTGCCATGGGAGATTAAAGGATTTCTCAAAGATGAATGAAAGAATCAAAGCAAAACTCCAAGTACATTTTTGATGAGGAAATGACAATATGATAAGATCTAATGATTAAAAAAATCTATTGCATGCAGAAAAAGTACATGCCCTGCATAAAGGTTGTGAATACTTTATGCAAGCTTCTGTTTCTGGTGGAAGCATCATTCTAGTAAGGTTTAATTTTCTGTTCTAAAGCTGCATCCAGATGCAGTTTAAGAGGACTGTGCATGAGGGAGGTCTGTGGAACTGTGTGACTGTGGGTATGTGGTAATATAATTGACTTGCAGATGCAAAAAATTGCAGGAAACAACCTTTTTGGTGAGTTTTACAAGAGTGGCAGCATTTTGATTGCCCTCTCTGAAGACATTTCTAGTAATTTTGAATTATGTAACAGGTTAATGGTTTTGCAGCATAAAGGCACCTTATCCAATAGCTATATGGAGGCAATAGTTATATTAATAGTCTGAAAATGTATAACATCTGGGTTTTTGAATACCAGGAGCTGAAAACTGAGTTGATTTCTTCATGAATCAGAAAGTTTTTCTGACATTTGTTTGGACGTAGCTCGTTTTTCTCTTGTGTCAAAGTAATTTTTCCAATAATATTGCTCCACAGTTTCATTTTTTTTCAGTGTTATAAAAACCTTAGCAGTTCTAACACTCTGTAAATCCTTTCTGAGGATGGGTTTCTGGAAAAAAAAAAAAAAAAAAAAATCCCAGCATAACCTCAATAGCTCATACAAGAAGATTAATCACCTCATTATTTTTACCAAAACGCCAGTAGAGTGAAGGTTGAAGTATAAATGATGAATATCAGGATGCATGAGAGGAGTTTACGCAGCGTCTCGGCTTAATAGAGAAGAATCTGGGTGATCAGAATTTAGCAGACGAAGGATTTTGTTGTCTCATGCCACAGTGACGGGATCTAACGATTGCTCATTACAGCTACATCGACGCACAATCAGTGCATAATATTTCAGACTGGAATGACCTCGACCTTTGCACAGGGCTGACCGCACTCTGGTAGCTGCAGCAGCAAATGCTTCTGAAGCTTTGAAGCCACTCAGCTTATCTGATGGAGAGGCACTGCCAGTGCTTCAGCAAACGCCTGGTATAATTTGATTTGTTTTTTTCCTTCAAACGTCCCAAAACGAGATAATGAGATCCACAGAAACTGTATTACATTTAAAATAAATTATGCTGGTGTGACCTGCTCTTCTAACCATCACTGTGAAAGTTTGTCACTTCAAACACAGAAATATTGAAGAAATAATTTATTCTTTAAAAACTTCTTATTTCTTACTAACTTCTTGTTGGCTGTCATATTTTCAATGTATGTCCAAGGTATATTAATTTCTCTCTCCTTTTAATTAAAAATTCTCTTGACTATTGATCACTATTTATTACTAAACTGGTGTGATGTCATCTGTAGCTCGGGTAAAGTTGGTTTAGTCAAAGAAAACAACGCTGATGGTTTAAGCAGAAAATGTGGCTCTAAAGCAAAGATTCCTTAAGTCCTTCAACAAATCACTTAAACAGAACCTGCTTGAACAGTGGTGGACCTTATCAGGGGCGGTCGGCCTACCAAAATTACACACCGCTGACTCATCCAAGAGGTCACAAGAGATCCCACAGAACAACACCTAATCTACTGCAGGGTTAGCTTGCCCCAGTTAAGGTGTTGAGATAGGAAAGAAAAACAACAGTGAATAAAATGTTTCACTTATCTGATTAAATATTTAAAATATTAAAAGGTACAGTCTGCTTCATGACAATATGACAGTATGCAAAACATTTGCTTTTGTGTTTTCAGTTTGGGTGACATGTACTTAAATGAGATAAAAAATAATATTATCCAATCAAAAATTCTTGGGTGTGGTTTCTAGGCAGACCTTGGGGTATTAAGGTTAATATGTTTCCTTGTACTGTCGTATTGACAATGCATCTTATTGAACTGACTCAACCTAAGGGTGTGTACTCTCAGCCCTTTTGTTCATATTGTATACCAATATGTGTCAGAGTGCTTTCAAAGATTGCTTCGTCATCAAGTATGCAGAGGACTCAGTAATTGTCAGTTTTCTCTGAGGCAATGAGAGCAGCCACTGTCCACTCATTGACTCTTTCACCAGGTTGCGTGAAGACTTGTGTGTGCAAAAACAGAAAACATAGCCACTGATTTCAGAAATTCATCAATACTCTGCAGAGTCAATTTGGTCACTACAGCAAATCTGGAAGCTGTTTAATAGTCAATTATGACTTTTAATCGAAAAGGTTTTGCTGTAGTGATTTCTTATAAGAAGTCATGTTTAAAGCCTTTTTGTATAAAGATAAAAATCAGTCATATTTGGCTTAGAGTTCAGTGTTGAGGAGAATCACAGATTTACATCAGTTAGTTGCAGGAAAATATCAGCAGAGCAAAAACACAACAATTGTAGAAAAAACATGTTAGGGGCTGGGATATCAACACAGCCAAAGCATATTGGTTCTGAGCTAAATCCAAATGAAAAAAATAGGCCAAGGCTTTAAAATTTAAAGATTTGTACAGCAGATAGTAAGTTTACAAATTTGCTAATATTCATCTTCTGCTGTTTTTCTTCTCAGGTTTGGAGACGAGCACCAGAACATTAAGTACCCCCAGCCCAGGTCTGATCTTACCGTCCAAGTCCTCCTCCCTCTCCTCACCCGCCCTTTCAAGTAATGGCAATGAAACAAACTCTTCATCCTCTTCTTCCGCCCATACTGAGACGGTGGCCGTGATCCACCCTCAGCCTGGCGTCCACTCCCGCTCTAGACAGTCCAAATCCCACCACTATGCTCCTATCAACCTACTCCCCGACCACACCCTCCTGCAGATCTTCTCCCACCTCCCAACCAACCAACTCTGTCGATGCGCTCGCGTGTGCCGCCGCTGGTACAACCTGGCATGGGATCCCCGGCTGTGGAGCACCATCCGGCTCACAGGAGAGCTGCTGCATGCCGACCGCGCCATCCGAGTCCTGACCCACAGGCTGTGCCAGGACACCCCCAACGTCTGCCTGACTTTGGAAACAGTGGTGGTCAATGGCTGCAAGAGGCTCACCGACCGCGGCCTGCACATCTTGGCTCAGTGCTGTCCGGAGCTGCGACGTCTGGAGGTCGCCGGCTGCTATAACATCTCAAATGATGCTGTGTTTGAGGTGGTGTCCCGCTGCCCCAACCTGGAACACCTGGACCTCTCAGGTAAGAAGACAAACACAAAAGAAAATAGAAGCAAACAGAAGATGTTTGTAACTTAAAGGCGCAGAGCACCACCCAACAGAAAATAAAAATCAAGGTGTGGCTTTTATTTTCTGTGGCATTGATTGCCTAAACCCCCAAGAAGTAGAGATAAGGAAGACTATAGATGTTAGCCTCTCTGGTTGTGCTAAAACTGTTTCTATTGTGTGTATCAATGCACATAAAGGTATATTTGGTGTTTTAACTATTAAAATAGGCTTCTATGAGTGTTTCTAGACTATCAACTGGCCAAAAATAACTGAAAACCTTGTGTGGTGCCAAGCCTGCAAAACTCAACATAAGTAAATTTAATTATTCATGACATTTGCACAATTTTATGACTTTGCTCCTCCATCATTCATGAAAATTCTCATCTACAAACATAAACCGAATGATATGTATCAGCTAAGGGCATAGGTATGAACTGATGAGTTTACTGGTTAGAAACGGAAGTCAGAGGAGCCAAACTGGCAACAAATGGGTCAAAATGGGAGCACAATTTAGTGAAGGAGCGAATTGGCCTGGAGCCCCAACCATTCCATTCAGGTTAAATTAAGAAGTCGCTGCTTCCTTATGTTGTACACATGTGTGGATTTATCTCCGGTCACTGGTTTTCAGTTATTTCTTGTAAAGCTGGTAAAAGCATTAGAGGTTCAAGAGCAGCTCTGCCAACCTTCAGTCCCCCTGTGGGAGAAGAAAGGCTTTCTTTAACTGAAAGCAGAGTCTTCTTCAACATGAGCAATGAGTCTGCTGCTTTCATTAAGGAAGTGACACAAATAACGTCGACTTGGAACGTTATTGCACCACTAAATTACCACAATGCAAGCAAACTGAGTGAGTTTGATTGGAAGAAAAAAATTGTAATAATTTTAAATACTCAAGCTGATGATGTATTCCACTTCTAACTCTGAATATTAAACTCCTCTGAGGAAATATAACAAAACGTACCAAGCTCTCTGCTGCCCCCATGTGGCAAACCTGTAAAATAAAGCCCTGTCTCATAATTTTGGTTGCTGTGATGATTCCCTCTATCCTTAGCCGCCTTTATGAGATTCCCTCCTGACTCAGATTGAATGTTAAGTGATCCAAGACAAAACCCGCAGACCCATTCTGTTCAAAAATAACTACCAAGCATCAGTTTAATTTATTCTGTGGTGGATCAAGTGGGCATCTTCAAAGAATTAAGTCTTTTTCAAGTTTCCCATTCATGCTTTCTGGATGAATAGAGCTATAGGCAGGACTTTGAAATGAAATCAGCATCAAAGTTTTGGGTTCCTTCCACTGTATCACCACTGAGTCTGTGTGCTTGAGGAAAGCTGCAGTTGAAAGCCAGAGAAAATGAAAACAAATGCACAAATAGTAATGCTAGCATGCACTAAGAAAACTGCTTGGTTTGAAAAAATAGCAATTGAAATCTAATTAATTAAACCACAATTTAGAAAAAAAAAAAAAGCTCAAGTTTATTTGTGTAGCACATTTCAGCAGCAAGGGAGTTCAATGTACTTTACTTTGTAAAAACATCATATAGTCACCAGGTATAAAACGAGCAATAAACATTACATTTTGCCAACATCAAAAATCATAAAGCAAATACACATTGCATGAGGAAAAAGTAATCACACCTCGGTATTTCCTCATTATGGGCATTTTCAGTTTTTCAGACTAATTTTTACAGAAATGAAAACGTACTAATGTACATTAATTTACTGTGCAATCCCACTGTTGGCCACTAAGCAGACTTCTAAACTTCTATGGTTCACTCAACTCATTTTCTAAGGGAAAAGTGACTGTCATCAGCAGACCGCTGCATTTTTAAAGATTAATTTTATTCATTTTACTTTTTAATTTTCTATTTAATTGTATTTTATTTGTTTCATTTTTTTTTACAAGTCTCTAAATTTTTGTTTCATCAAGTTTTATCTTTTTATTTAAAATATATCCCAGTTAGAAGTTATTTTTGAAATTACAAAATAAACTAGTGTTCAAAGTAGATTCCTGTGGAACTCCCTCAGACATTTAATGTGGTGGTGTGTAGTTCATGCACAGGCAGTCTGTCTCACTTGAGTTTTTATTTTTATTGTTCTGACCAGGTTGCTCCAAGGTGACCTGCATCAGCCTTACCCAGGAGGCCTCACTGCAGCTGTCCCCCATGCATGGCCAGCAGATCTCCATCCACTTCCTGGACATGACCGATTGCTTTTCGCTGGAGGACGAGGGTTTACGAACTATCGCCTCGCACTGCCCTCGCCTCACTCACCTGTACCTGCGCCGCTGCAGCAGACTGACAGACGAAGCCCTGCGCCACCTCGCTCTCCACTGCCCGTCGATACGGGAGCTGAGTCTCAGTGACTGCCGCCTGGTGGGGGATTTCGGCCTGCGTGAGGTGGCCCGCCTGGAGGGCTGCCTGCGCTACCTGAGCGTAGCCCACTGCACCCGAATCACGGATGTGGGCGTCCGCTACGTGGCCCGCTATTGCCCCAGACTGCGCTACCTGAATGCAAGGGGCTGCGAGGGGCTGACGGATCATGGTCTGGGCCACCTGGCCAGGAGTTGCCCCAAACTGAAATCTCTGGACGTGGGGAAATGCCCACTGGTGTCGGACAGCGGGCTGGAGCAGCTGGCCATGTACTGCCAAGGCTTGAGGCGGGTGAGCCTGCGGGCCTGCGAGAGCGTGACGGGCAGAGGGCTCAAAGCTCTGGCGGCTAACTGCTGCGAGCTGCAGCTTCTCAACGTTCAGGACTGCGAGGTGTCGCCAGAAGCTCTGCGCTTCGTGCGGCGCCACTGCCGCCGCTGCATCATCGAGCACACGAACCCGGCTTTCTACTGACGCAGAGAGCCGGGTCGATCTGGCGAGCGTTTGTCTTTGTAAGTCAGTGCCGGTTAAATCTCCAGCAGAATGTATTTAACATATTTATCTGTGAAAAGGCAGAAAAGTACAGTATTTCACTTTCGTGGCATCTTCCCCCAGCATCATAATTAGCATTGCAACAACACTGAGCACTGAGTACAGCTGTGTTTGCATTTAAAGCCTACTAATATATATTTCTACTTTAAATTGAATTCAATTTAAGGCATTATCATGCAATATTCTATTCATAGTCACACTGTGTCAAAGTAAGTCATTGAGAATGTAGCCAAAAAGCAGCAAAAAAAGTAACATAAGTATTGATTTCTGTGTGTTTTGTGCAGATGCATTTACGCTGTTGCGCTGACAATCATTTCAACTGAGTTCAAAGTGTCAAAACTTCCAGTTTTTTTGTTTGTTTTAAAGGTTACTGTTGCATGAGAGGAAGTTTACCGCAATGTTATGAGACCAATGTCGGAAATGAACAGGGACACATTGCTGCTAGAACTGTGCCAATAAATTTCTTCCAAAAATTTGTCTTGTGTGTGAGTCGTAACTGAGAATATTTGGTGAAAAGATGTGTAAAAGTTTAAGAGCTGTGGACTCCTGGTACAACTGTGACCATGACGGTTCTTCCCAAAGCTTTTTTTTTTTTTTTATTTTTATTTTTTTTAAATCAAATATAAACTGATAAAGTATCTTGACCAAAATATTTCGGTTTTAGTAATATTTTTATCCCTGAGCATCTTTTAATGGAAAAACAAAATCTGGATGTTTCTGTCACTTCCTTAGACTCACCACTAGAGGTCACTAGAGGTTCGTCCTTCTGGTGATCAAGAACTATAAAAGCTTTTGCAAAGTACTGCTTGCTAGTATGTTGTCCAGTTTTCTTTGAATCTTTTCTTAAGAAACAAGAATTGAAAGAAAAAAAAAATCCTGACACAAAGGATCATAATTCATGCATGAAAAGGTAAAACTAAAATCTTTTTTTTTTTTTGACAAAATTCTGCATCATAGTCAGCAGTATTTCTTGAATGACATGCAGAATCAAAACGTGAAGAAAAGTTTATTTTCATCATAAATAAACAACTATGGAAAATACAAGTGCCATTAAATCCATCAAACCTAAATAAATAAATATACTGTATAAAATAAAAATTTTCTTGGAAAACAATTACATCAGGTATTTCCTAGAGTTTCTTTTTTGTCTTTTTCCAGTCTTAAAAAGCAAAATGCAAGGTCCTAAAAGTGGTTAAATGTTAATAGTGTATAAGAAGTCGGATGCTATAAGCTGTAATTACAGCTTAGATTCAGCTTTTTCTTACTTGTGTGATAAAGCAAACAATTATGGTTGTGTTCTATTCCTTCCTCTCTTGCATACGTATTTATATGCCGTAAAACATTCACTTGAAGTCTGAATCCGTCCTAGTGTTTTGACAGCACAACATTTTCTGTGTCTTCAGCGACACGAAGCTGCTGCAGGTTGTCCTTCTGAAGGCTCTTCTGTCAGATCCTCCTCCTCCACTGAGATCCATCGAAACATCATCATTCAAACTCTAAACGTTTCATTCAGTCTTTGCTGCTGAAAGTGTAGCGTCGTTGCTGCTGGACGTGCTGCTGCTCCCTGTCTGGGTGTTTGGGTCGATTCGCGCAGGAACAGCAGTGCGCCAAAGTCACCTGGAAGAGCAAAAGCGCCAGGTCAGCATCCGTTGGGTTCGACTTGGAAAGTTACAAGTGGAAAACGCTCGTTTGAAGTACCTGGGATTTGAAGGCACGCAGCTCGTTATAAACCTTTCTATATTGCTTCTCCAGTTCCAGATTTTTCCCCTTCAGCTTCTCCCGGTCCCTGCGCTCTTTCAGAAAGTCCTCCTTGTAGACTTCAGCCTAAAACGGGCAACAATGGCAACATGTCTTCACAATTTTTTTTTTTTTTCATTTTTTCTTTATTATTTGTTAATATTGTTCCACCTGAGCCGCATGAGTCTAAAAGATAGATCTCCATGAAAATAATACACATCAGTGTGTTTATAACTTTCTTTTATGAATGTAATTAGCAGCTTCTCTCCTCATAGCAAATAATAATACATTTTTATCAATATTTAACCTCTTAAGTGCCAATTTCAGCAATCCAAACGCCTGATACCCTCCTCCCAGATTTGAACAAAGAAAAAGAAAAAATTCTGCAATATACTTGACGTATATTATGCAATTTTCCTCAACACAGCCAAACTTATGCTAAAATAACACAAAAAGATCCCAAAAGATGCGCATTGACTGAGTGCTTTGAGGAGCAGACAGTGATCATTTCTCACCTGATGTTTCCAGATGTCTTTTAGTGTTTCACTGCTGTTCTCCAGAGGCTGAGATCTCTGGAGAGTTTCCTCTAAGACCTTTGGGAGACACAGTGAAGCAGATGTTACAGCCGGTAAACACGCCTCTGTGCTGAATCGCGGAGTGAAACGTTTGAAACTGAGTTCTGACCTTGTTGAGCCTCCTGATCTCCTCCTGCTGATGCTGCCACCTACGGGTCAGAGTGTGGTTCTGCGCTCGCAGCTCTTCAGTTTCCTCCTCTGCAGTCCGTAACTCAGTTCGAACTCTGTCTTTTCCAGGCTGGATTTAAAAAAAAATTGATAGAGCTTAGAAATGAAAAAATAAAAACTAAAATGTTGAAAACTTGTCCGGTGCATTTACCTGGGTGTCTTCATGGACCTTTTCCTTTTTACAGAATGTGACAGGCCTCTCTTCTTCATCGCTTCTCTCCTCTTCAGAGACAACATCTTGTTTTAATGCTTTTAAAAACTGGACCTGTGAATAAAGTACAGACCATGAAGCTGAAACAACCTCAAATTAAATAAAAAGTAGTGGAACTTCTCTAATTTCATCATAATGCACCACCAAACTGCTTTGACATTTACTGGGATTTTATAGAAAAACACAAAGTAGTGCATGTTTGTTATGTTGAAGGAAAATTATACATGGTTTTAATATAAACATAGACGTGTGCTGCTGCATTTGGGGTTAAGTTATATCATAGATTGGTTATAAGGTTTGAACATGACTGGACAGAAGCTGGATGAAGCAGCCAAGTGACCTGTGGAGAAGCTGCAGAGATCCAAATCTAAAGCTAATCTGTCAACAGGACAACTATCATTCATTTACTCTGCAAATATAGTCTTCATGCAAGAAAGCCATTGTTGAAAGTTCCAACAACCATGTGGGAAACACAGCAGGCATGGCGAACATTGTTCTCTGGTTAGATGACACCAACACTTGGCCTACATGCAAAATGCCCAAGATGTGAAATAAACATTTCACATTCCACTCAGCACACAAACCACAGGGTGAAACATTAAACCGTGGGAATACTTTTTACCAACATGAAGGAAGAAAATTTGCCAAACTTGCCAAAAAAAAAAAGAACTTATTTTTCGTTGCCCAGCTGAACAAAATCCCCAAACATCCAGATCCAAATCAGGTCAAAGACTTTTTATGAGTGGGAATGGCCTAGTCAAAGTTCAAATCGACTTGAAAAGTGATGTTTCCAGACAGATTCAATCTGGTTGAGTTTCAGCTGCTTATGCCAAAGAGAATGGGCGAAAATGTAAAACTCCTGACCATCTAAGGTGACAGAGACAGAAGATTTACGGCTGTAACTGCAGCAAAACAATGGCTCTAAAACCGCATCAGTCAATTTCTCATGTCTATAACATGTCGAAAAGCAAAGGAAAATCCAAAAAAAGGGCAGAATCCCAAAAAGTTCAAAAGGTGGTTATGTATTGTATGAGAAAATCTCTCTGCGGTCCTTACCTTCTTCTTGTAATACTCCACCATTGTTCTGTACTCTTTTGCCCACTTATTGTTAATAGCAAGAAGCTGAATAAAAAAAGAGAACTGTTAGCAACAAAACTTAATGCATGAGTTGATCCAACTCAATTCTGAAATGTTCACACCTCTTTATTCTGCTGCTCCAAGATGAGAATCTGTTCTTTCATGGTGGAATAACTGCTGACCGGCTCTTCCGACTGAATCACACCCATGAGAGAAAATGAGGAAGCATTAATATGCAGCATCCTCGAGTGAGGCATTTGTGCAACATAAAACTTCCTTTTACACAGTTTGGGAAGTTTTGCTGTAATGTTGCAGTAAAGGGAGAATCATGAAACTGAAAAACTGACCGCGTTCACCAACCTGTGTGTCTTTCTGCTCATTGTGACTCTCAGCAGCTGCGCAATGTTTTTCCCCAGTGGAGCCGAGTGGAAAGCAAACCTCAAACCTAGAGAAATAATAATAATAATAAAAAAAAAAAACATGATTTGGCTTCAAAGCTATAAATCTGCCATTTCAGCTTCAGGAGGTGATGTGAAGAGTCTCACCTGTTTATATTTGGCAATGTTGGATACAGTCTGTGGGTTTGTTTGTGTTGTGTGGCTTCTGACGTCTTAACAGGTGAACTGTCTCCTGTGTTTTTATGCACAGACTGTAAGAATACAAAATAAGGCAAATCCAAACTGATGAAATATCACATAAAGATCTGAACATAAAAAAATTAATAAAACTTTTTACATCATCTTTACTACTTTTTTTTTTTTAATTGACATTAAATTCAAAGTTATGCATTTCTGCTTAGTTTCAACAACATCCAGTAAATCATAGTTCAGCATTTCAACAGATGAGCCACAGAACCTGCAAGGGTGCTGCTGATGCAAAAACAACTCGAACGTGATTCAGAGTAAGATCCGGTTCAAACCCACAGAACATTATCTCACCTCCACATGTTTGCTTCATCGTGGCAGTTCAGATATTTCCATTTAGACATTACAAAAGGCTTTGAGTCATCCCTTATTTCGCAGTCTGTCTCACCCGGAATAGTTTTTAAACGGTAAATAGTCTCTTTCAAATTTGGTGTTTTAAATTAAATTAAGCTTTTTAGCCATTTCAGCCTTAAGAGTTTACTATACATATCACTTATGTTACATAAATTCAACATAATACGTAAAAGTAAATATACAAGAATATGTATAAAAAATATAAGAACAAATCATATTATTGTGATTTTTAACACGCTAAAATAATTAAATTAAGAACAATACAGATTACTTTAAATTCTCCATCTGATACAGTGCACTAACTCACCATGCTGTAGTCCCGAGGAGTCTTCAACCAGTGTAGGTGTCTGTTTTAGCGCCTCGCTTCTGCCCTGCACATTTAACCCTGCAGCCCTGTGACGTGTTAAAACCGACGGCGTCCAATCAGCGGCGCCGGGGTTCCCTCACGAGCGGTCGCTGACAGAGTTTGAGAAGGAAAGGAAAGTACAAACTGCGCGTGCGGTAATTTGCCAAGTGTTTACAGTATTAATCGATGACTAAGAGAAAAGTCTGCAGTCACACTGCAAAAAGTTACGTAAGTAAAACACGCAGGTTTTCATGGTAGTGTGAAAGCAGCTGTGCAGGAGGTTTTTCTTTATTTGTCATTTGCTTTGAATTGACGCAATTTTGTTGAAAATAATGTATTCATACTTTTATTTAAGCACTTATGTGTAGTTTGCACCCAAAAGGATCACATGACATGAATGTAGGAGTACAGATCACCTCAGTAGAACATGTTGGTGGCAGCAACATGATGTTGCAATAACTATTTTTAGCTAATTTTTACTTGACGAATCAGGTAAGAGAGAGAAATAATCCTTTTGTAGATAGGGATGTTTAATCACCATTCATTTTCAAATAGCAGCAGTAACATTTTTACTGGTTTGGGAGCACAAATGAAGTGTGCCATACAGAAATATGAATGCAAAATGATTAAAAGGTCAAAAGAGGCTGGTTCAACATTAAAAACGAGGAAGATAATTTTCAAAACAACCACAAAAAACAAACAAACAAACACAAGTGCAGATCTATGTTCATAATCAGATCTACCATGTAAACATCTCCATTTTTTATAGTAGGGTGTCAACTGTGTCAGCACCGCTTCTTTTCGACTTCCTGAGTGGTTTGACTGCAGCTGCTCAGCCAACACAAAACGTTTCAGAGCCACTAATACTGAAATGAAACTGTCCAAAAAAAAAGTAAACTACAGAGCGGTGGGTTAAGGGAAAAAAATCACACGTCGCTCAGGTTAATCTTATTGCATAATCTAAACTCACAGCCTGTTCTCAAAGTTGCTGAGTCAGAGCAGCCTTGTTTCAGGGAAGAAGAAGAGGGGAAAATACGTCGACGCTCCTGCTCCAGTAAACTCGGTGGCTGGGGACTGGACCCATAGGTGCTCTTTACCATTGCTTGTGGAAATATGTATAAGCTGAGGATCCGTGGCCTTTCATTGCCCTACGTACAGAAAGGCGACCCCCTTTTATATTGTGCAGACAGATAGAGTATAGGATCAATTATCTGAACCATCATCCTTTGGTTGGAGTTTTTTTCACCGAAACAAGCAACCAAACATGTATTTTCCCAAGGATGCTGGATTAAAACTCACAGGAACACACATTATGCTGTGCTGGAGTGTGTGTTTGTGTGCCTCGTTTGGTTAGAGCGGAAGTTTTCATTTCTTATTATTTTTGTCAGGCTTCGGTAAGGGTTTTAAACCGATGTTGCTGGATACCCCAGCTTTTATGCTGAGATATTCCAACGTCTCAGCCTGGGTGGATAAAACACATTTAGGGATTTTTTTGTTTTATTTATTCTCAAAATGTCAAAAAAAAAAAAAAAAAAAAAGAGAGAAACAAGAAAAACTCCAGCAAATAAGAGAAACATCTTCCTTTCCAGTTGTGCCAAATTGGAAAACAAAAGAAAATTACAAAACATTTCAGAAATATTCAGTGTTTTCAAAAGTGAATTAGCAGAACTATAAATAAAGGGATGCTCAAAAGTATTGGCTCATTTGAACACTGCTTCTGTTTTTAGATCTTGATAAATACAAAATATTTATATTTAAATTAATTTATTTTATTTATCAGGGTAAAAGCAAAAGCAATCCAGAGTAACTTGGTCCTATCAGTAGTTCATTTTATCATCTCATCTGCAGAAGGAAAAAAAAGAAAAATTCCCTAAAATAGTGCCCTTCTCAAAAGATGAAGTAGGATAAATCATTCTCAAAATTCAGCAAATCATTTCCTGATCTAAATAAACTAAATGACGCTGGGAAACAAAGTTACTGGTATCTGTCGGATCTGTAAAAAGTTAAGAGGTGTGACCTCATGTTAAAGTCGACGAAAGGGTTATGATTCAGGGGAATAATCCAAATCAGACCATAAAATTTTTGGATAGAACAAAATGAGCAAAAGGGTGCAAACTTAAACAGACTAAAAATGAAACGAGGCTGAATTAAAACATTTTGGCACAGAAAAATGGGCCTATCTTGTATGAGGTCGGTAGATGCATTTTTGACTCTTCATTTACAGTTTCCCATGAAACCTTGTAAACATGCGGTTTTGCATACACTCAGCAAATTACTGTTGGCTAATATTTCCAGTATGCTCTAACGGGCCCACAGATTCATTTACGAAATATTAAAAGTCTCAGATTTTTCTTAATGTCCTCATATAATTCATGCTGACACACCAATGTAGCAACATATCCTATTTTAAAAATAAAACATACTTGCATAAGCAGGCGGTATCGGTTACTGGTGTACTTCCACCAACCCTTGAAACTACATCTATCACTTTCAGAAATTACATTTCTGATAACTTCCCAAAAACTATGTGGCAAAACAGTCAAATGCAATATTTTGGTCTGGTGTGGATTTTGAAACGCCCTTAAAAAAACATTTTGCTAAAATTATTAATAGTTTTAATTCAAAGTCAAAACAGTAAATCCCCAAAATATTTGTACCAAAGGAGGAAAATAATTTTTCATCCGACCAAAGTTTTTTTTCTCATGGAAAATGAGACAGAATCTCTCAAAAGACAACAAAACAGTGGAAAACAGGCATCAGTTTTGAAAAGAAAATACTAAATCTGATGTAATGGCACTTTGTAAAGAAATAACATGTTAAGAATGATTACTCATAATAATCGGTTTAAGGTAATATTTTGGTTTTCTGACTGGGGTAACATTAACATTTTCAAGCTAGAAGTTTGGATTTGATCCTGTGGAGACAATAAAAGTTTAGGATGTCAGCAGAAATTATAAATAACGAAATATACCAGTGGAAGAATGCAAAAAAGCAAGTAAGTAATTATTAGAAGGATGTAATGACTATAAAAAAATTTTGACTGACTAAACCTGTAAGTGGTGTGAATAATTTCGGGGTTAACTATACATAATGTTATTCCTTGTTTATACACATAATCTTGGCCAATAAAGCAGATTTTGATTCTTCCTAAAACTAATCCTAAAAATGTGCCAAAATCTTAAGTGCTTAACTTCATGTCTGCAATGTGAACTCGTCCCGTCTGCTGTAGGTTTCTCTTTCATTTTCTGACTTTCTGCTCGTGTTTGTGTAAATATCTTCCTACGTGAAGCAAGTCGTATTTTCACCCTCTTTTCAGCCGCCCTCTCCCCACCATGCAGATTTTTCTGTTTTCTTCTGAGAAAGCTACAAACACTCCAGATCAGTGGTTCAATGCTTGATCATTTTGGAAAATCCACAACATCCACTAAGAAATCTAACCTCATGAGTAACTAGGTGAAATACCTCTTCCTGGTTCTCGGTTTGAGACAAAGTAAAAAAGATCACTGGAAGTCTCTTTGCTCTGGGTTGTGTTTGATTTACGTATGAGACGCTCTCACAGTCATTCTGATCAGGCTTAACCTGAAGTAAATTTTCTGCTTTTGTTAACGTGTCTGTGCCTAAAAGAGGCCATAAAGCTTTTCCAACCAGCTACATAAATAATTCTTGCTCGTAAAACAAGAGGATGTAGAAAGGAAGACAGTAGTGATCTAAAAATAAAGTTCAGATTCATGTCAGCAACAACAAATATTCACAAATGTCGAAAAATGACCTCATAGCTTTCAGTAATGCCACATCAGCACTTTGCCATTGTCTCAAAAGCAGAACATAAAAAAATATATTTAAAACGAATGCTGCTTGATGAGTGACTCAAACTGCGACCGTGTTTACCGACATTACAGTACATCACAGAGGGCCATGGTGTGGTTTTTATGAAGGGGCCTTCTTCATGCTGCACCTGGGTAGCGACAACCCCGAAGGTTTGTTCCCAGCACCGACTCAGGCCCCTTTTACGGTACGTGTGACACACCAGCAAGTCACCAGAAAGGAAAGAGGAGGTTCAGCCCATGTCAGTGAGCCTCCTCCTTCCTGCCGCAGCACTCCCACTGCGAGGGACTCGCACACATTTCTCTTCGCACTCGTTTTGATCTTGTCAACTGTACAACAGGTGCTCCCTTTTGTTTATACATGAAACGGAGCGAGACCTTTTGTGGACAACGCCTACGGATTGAAGCCCAGAAGTGAGTGGGACCAGAGAGTTGGAAGACTTTCTAGTCTCTAGCAGGTTCATGCATATTTATACGCTCAAGCCTGCAACCCTTATTGGTGTCAAGTTGCTGTTTCACAAGAACAAAGAAAGAAAGCAGACACTCACTGTCAGGATGTCAAAGTGGTTTATTAATAATCAATATCTTGCCACAATAGATAACTTATCAGGTCTGGCTTATTCATTTACATCAGTGCATCTTGGTAAGAAACTGATTAAATTTCTACTCCATAGTTAAAGAATAGAAATACTCCATAAAAATAATATGTTTTTTATGGAGATATTTTAATTTGATTACATTTTAGTCCCTTGAAAAAAATTATGAATAAACCATTTTCCTGCTGCTACCACAAACTGCACAGAAAATACATGTAGCAATAAAAAACCTAGTTTTCTAAATATATGTTTTGCAGAACCTCCATTAACTGTATTTTAGGCCTGGGTGATGGACTAAAAGTTGTATTCTGATATTTTGTGGTACTACCGTGACTATAGAAGTGACAATAAAATCTATTTATTGCTTCTTTTTTGATTAACTGTTTATATTGACACATAAATAATAGTTATCCCATCATATGTTTGTCCTGCTGGAAGCTGACCCTCGTCTCAATACAGTTTCAATACTTTTTCCAGCTTCTAACAGGTTTTCCACCAGGATTATCCTGCATTTAGCTGCATCCAGCTTACACAGCTGGATTTATATTGAGATTAAAGCACACATAAGTGGACTCTGTTATTAATCTAAAGGTAATTGGTTGTGCTGGATTTTATTTATAGTTATCAGTGTAAAGGGGCTGATTTTAAAGTAATTGCATAAAAAAATCTTTATACCCTTGCATTGTTTCCTCTCTACCTCATAATGAGGAATAACTTTGTTTAAACCCTAAAATCCCAAGAAGGTACATTGAATATTCTGGTTTAATTTGAATAAGTGACAAAATACACAATAAAATACAAACTGTGAATGGTAATAAAAAATGTAATTAAGTTTTAAAGATATTTCTTTACAGCTTGTAGTTTTAAGTCCAACAGGCATCAGTGGTTGTACCTGATTCTACACACTCCAGTATCTTGGATCTATGTTAAAAGACAAAATACAAGATAGTTACACTAATCTATGAAGGCATGTCTTGATTAAAATGATTACAGTACAATATGCTGAGGTTGAACTTACTCAGTAACTGAACGGCAGTGGAGAGTAATACTTGGATCCAGAATGTCTCGTAAAACCTGCAGAGACTCATGGCTACAATCTGCACTGAAAACAAGAAAAGCACAAATGAAAAAGTCACACTTTGTATATGACTTATCAGAACAAACCTGCCACTATTACACATTCAAACTAGTTATAAAATAATTTGTCATTTCATATTACACACTGTATTTTATGAGTGTAAAATACACATAGAGGTATATAACTATCACAACCAAATTCAGAGTAAATGTACAAAGTAAAGAGCAAATGAACAAATAAAGTTCAGCAGACAACTAGATATGGAAGAAAATCTTACTTATCATTCTTGACAACAAGAATAACAGTCAGGCTCTGCACTCTGGGAAAGGCGAGTTTCCTAACTTCGACAGCTCCAAAGTAACTAGCAGAACAACAACAACAAAAACAAGAAAACAGGAAATACTGTAAAACATCTGCGCTATAAAGATGTGTTCAATAAATACTTTAAATCAATAAAAAGAAGTACATAAATAAATGTTAACAGATTTTTTATTAAAGGCATCCAGAGGTCAAACAGGAAACAGCAATTTTCTCAAACACTAAACCAATCAAACTCAGAGGACATATGGTTTAATGCACAATCTGAGCAGACCTAGAAATGGAAATTACTCCTTCCGTGTGTGTTTACGTCGAACCATCTACAATTGCAAACTGAACTTTCACCTTGCTTGAATTGCAATTTTGGCAAAAAAAATAAAAATAAAAAAGTTTATGCTAACAAATCACTTCCAGGCTGATAGGCTATATAAAAAGAGAAACACAGACAATGTTTATAAGTTTTCTATCAAGCCTTTTGCAAAAGGGGAAGGCTTAGTCTGCCAGCCTGGCAGAAACCAGCCCGGCCGAAGCCAAGCTGGCTTCTCCCAGTTCACAGTGCGTTCTGACTCTGCTTCAGCGCTTGCCTTTTCATTAACACAAAGCAAAGAAGGAGTGAAAGAAATGTGGGGGGTAATAAAAGAAGGAGGTCATTCTGATAACAAAGAAGGAGGAACACAGGAAATAACATCCTACACACAGGTAGTTTCACGAGGAAGGAGGAGAAAGGGAAACAGCTGCAAGGTTAAGAAAAAGCAAGTTTTGTCTTTCACACGGTTCAACAAATTCACTAAACCTTGAAAGAAAAACAAACTAGTAAAACTACTAATGTAAGAATGATAAGAAATTGACTAATTCTATCACAGGCGCTACAAATGGTGCAATAATGTAGACATTCCTGCTCTAGATGTTTGGCCCTTTTATGAACTTTAAAGTAAATTGTTGAACGTTGATAGGGTACATCCGGTAACCAGATAAAAAGCTTCACTATACCTGATAAGCATTTAATTTCTCTGACATTGTGTCACTGCACACCGCGCTTACCTGGTGGGATCAAATGGTTTGCTTATCGCTCCATTTAGCAGAACATTGGCATTTCCACATGCATAGTCTGCAAACTATACAATGAATAAAAATAAAATCAATAAATTAGGAAGATTGTCAGATTAAAAATGCATCTGTTTTTAAGCATGTATTTGATGTACTTGTTAAAAGTGTTTATCAGTCTGATTTAATATTCTAACTTCAAATGTCATGTTTATTTTAACAGTAATTAAAATGACAATAAATAAACAGTAATAAACACTTAAAAACATAGGTCTGTGTAATTAATCTACAGAATGATTTAATGAAACAAATACACACGCTGATCATTGGGTTGAGGTTATATATAAATATAACTATAACTTGTTTCTTTGTAAAAAAAAAAGAAAAAAAGAAAAAACAAACAAACAAAAACAATACTGTAGAATTATTCAGGAAGGAAGGATTAATCCAACTTGGAAGTACTTCTACATTTTTGGTCAGTCATTTTTTGGGAGTGCTCACCTCTGCAGAGGCTCTGACCCAGAATGAAGACACGGTGTTGATGTCACACTTTTCACACAAATAGAAGAATGTGTCTACGACCAAAACAGAACACAATGTTATCTGTGAGCTCTTGTGCAGCAGTTGAAGCATATTGTGGACTACTGTAGATGTTCTTGCCTTTGCTGCTCTTCTTTCCACACCATGTCAGGCCATCCATGATGTATCCTAACAACGTGTTCTCCAGGGAGATGAAATGATTCCTTCCCTTGCAGAAATGATGCACCAGATCTTTTGTGTCGCTCCAGAACATTGTCTGAAACAAGAATGAGATAAGACAGTCAAAACTTGTAAATTATGCCTGGATGTTCTGCACTACAACCAGAATCAATTACCTTGTCACATGAATGTGTGAAGGGACTCTCCACAAAGAGTGGATGGTAAGCTTCATCTGGAAAGTTACATGGATCTTGTCCGATATAGGCTTCCTCAAACATACTTAATAACTGTTCACATCTGAAAACCAAAGCAGAACCAAACAACACTGCAACTTTGCTTTGCATGCATTTTTAAAAACTGAAGAGAGTTTTTACCTTTCCCCGGTTTCTGGGAAGGCCTGACATTTCTGCCTGAATGTTGCCCTGAACTGTGACGTTCGAGGAGAAAGGAGAGTTGCTGGCGGAACCACGACTACAACAGCCAAAAGAAGGAGACCAGCGGCTATGGCCAGGTTTGTTTTTAACCCCATTGCAGAAGCTGCTCTCTCACTGACGTCTTTTAAGTGGAATGAAATTATTCTGCAGAGCGGCAACTTAAAATAAACCTGGAGCACAATGACTTGCACATTTCTTGAGGTCAAAGGTTGTTTATATTAACCCTGTGCTATCAGAGGTGTGAAACAAAAGGATGAACCTATACACCTTTATCAAATTAGTATTTTTATAACTAAATGTAAGCAAAGGAGTTTAAATAACAGTTATTTTATAAAAATCCTGCTAATATAATTGCTATTAAAAGAATGTGGGAGGAGTACACATCCACTGCAGGTTGACGTTTAACAAGCTGCAGGGGAAGAGTAAACGTTGCCTTTGATTCCAAACTGAGGGGTCTTTTGTTCTGACATTCAGTCATGGGAAAAAAAACTAAGACCACATTCAAAGCTGAAGATAGATTTTATTTTTCTGCATCACTGAGAGTCCACAAACATATCCAAATAAAAAAACATTGACTTCATGAGAGCACAGTGATGGACGTCTTAGAAAGAAATAAAAAGATGCACTCGCAAGTTATTATTACGAAAGTATTCACACTGATGTTACCTGCTTGTTGATGTTTTGTAAAATTTTATTTCACCTTTAAATGATTTGTTTTCCGATAGAGAAGGAACATTAAAACATTGAAAAAGTTGGGAAAAAGTCAAAATAATAAATTTTTTATAAAATGTTCACTTACAAATTCTGCAACAGGGTGATAATGCAAGGATTGCACATTTGTTATAATACATGTTGCATTTTGACATAATCTTTCATAAATGTTGATATATAATATTTGTAGTTTTTATTACTTTATTTTGATGCTCATGCATCAGAGAAATTCAGATATATTAAACACCTGACAAATTAAATGCTTAGCATAAAGAATAATCCAAAATAAAGTCCTAAATCTATCTTGAAAGAAGGAAACTCAATACATTCAGGCAATGACATGAGCTACACCTAAAAACAAGCTAAACAAGGACCTCTGGTGGCAGTGAAAGGATAAAGAACAAATCTCACAAATTGAATAACAAAAACAATTCAAGTCAGGAATACTCCAAACCCCAAAGGGAAATCAATTTCTGATTTAATTCATATTATTCAAGTATCTTCCGAACCGAACCAGCCCTCCTTATCATCAACAAACAAAAAAAAAAACATCTAGTGACATTTCAAAAGTCATGAACCACAACACAAACCTCAAAAAAATTTCACTTTTAGCGACACGTATGACCTTTATTTTACAATATATCAGTTTTATCCCAAAATATGCGAGTTGGATGCATTGACAAACTGCTCCTTACTTGAACACATATAGCAGCATTTTTATTTAACACTACAGGACATATAAAATAATAATAATAATAATAATAATAATAATAATAATAATAATAATAATAATTCCCTAATTCCACCCTTGATAATAAAAAGACATGATTCGTGTTGTACTGACTGACAAATATTAAAAGATTGTTAAGACTGATTTAAAGTAGTTCCATCTGTTGGTTCTTTCAGTGTCACCAACAGGATCCACAGGTTTTCTCCGGGTCGGAGCCACACTCCTCGATTTGAGACCTTGAACAGAAAAACCTGTAAGGCACGAGAAGACATAACAATGTTTCATCCGTTCTCATGTTTTACTCACCTGGGCACCTCCAAGCATCTATAACTGATCCCTTTGTCCAACGCCATCACCAAGTTTTGAAAAGATGGATTTGTGCAGTTTGTTCTGAGAAAGTAAAACACAATAATATGTTTTTTTCCTCCATTTCTGCTAATAGTGTTAAATCAGACAGCTGTATTTGATGAAACTTACACAGAGTTCTTCTCGATGACCAGAACAACATTCAGGTTTTTCACCCTGGGAGACTTAAACCTCTTCACCTCAATGCTGGCAAAAATACTGAAAACAAAAACAAAAGAGAATTAATTGAAGTCTTTGAGCAGCATTTATAGCAGAAACCAGCAGCAAACAACAACCCTTAATAGCCAGTTGAACATCTGATTACATTTATATTCTAAAAGTGCATGTAGAGTTGGAAAATGTAAAACATATCTTTTTGACAAAAAAATGAGCAAGATTTAGATCTAGATTCAGAGCAACACTTTCAACGCTTGGACTGTGAAGAACGAGTGGAATAATCTGGCTGCAAGCTCAGTTTTTAACCCCCATGGTACTCTGGGTTATTTTATTGTGTACTTTCTTGTCTGGCTGCCCTAACCCTAACCCTAACCTCAATTGTTAAACAACATTCATAAGTTTCAGTCTGTAGGTCCTTTGAGTTGGTCTGGTTGTCATAGTGATCTTGAGATCAGTCAAACCCACCTGTTTGAATCGAACGGCACTGTGATGGAGCCGTTTAGCATCGCGGTGGCGTTTCCACAGGCAGCGTCTCCAAACTGCACACAAAATATGCATTAGATTTATGGATCAAACCCTCTTCATGGTGCTATTATGATTAAAACTGCAGTGCTGGACTGTTTTATTCTTCTTGTAGAAGTGTTTTTTGCAATTTCTGAAGTATAGCAATGAATAAAAGTATTATAAGTGTTTCATCTCTCTCTTTTCAAGAAACATAAGGTTAAAGTCGAATGGTTAATGGAACGTGTTTCATGAAATCCCGATTAGTCGTCAAAATATTGCCATTCTCAGAAAGATCATGGCATGGCCAGTTTTAAATAAAAAACATAATCAAATAGGTAAATAAATAAATGCAAACTTATAAAAGACCACATTCATGTAACATATTTAAATAAAGAAGAAAAACATTCAAAAGACTGCAAAGGAACTCAATTGTGATGAAATCTGTGTCACTGCATTTTAGTCTCTATAAAATATTCTTCCACAATCTAAATGTAATCTTATTCTAGTTATTAGTTTTTCTTCAAAACTACTGTGTAAAAAGCAGAAGTTACATGTGAATTGGGGTTAATTTATGCACATTTTCTGAGGTTGATTTATTTTGCGTCTCTGCAGCCGAACCGAGAAGCGGCCTCTTCTGAATGTGTGGGCTGCTGCTTTCCCAGAGGGAGCAGTGCAATGCGGCTCCATGGAGACCCAGACAAAGCCTCATTGATGAAGATCTTTTTCTGTTCTCCTCTACATTGTTATCAGAACTGCAAAGCCACGTGGAGTTGGTAACCTTCCATGGCCCAAACTCACAGCCGTGTTATTTCCTGGAGTGAAAAAACATGCAACTCGCTCTTCTTGACTCACCGCAGCCGAGACTCTTTTCCAGAAAGAGCGAGGAGGGTTGTTCTCACAGGCTAGCCATCCAGGGCAGTCAGTGGTAAACGTTTCTATAACAACACAACCAAGACGGTCAGGTTCTCACATAAAAAGTGAACTGAAAATTGTGATGTCCAAACACAGAATTAATGAGTTGTAGTTGAAGAATTCAATGGAAAAAAGTCCCAAAGTGCTCCAGAGGATTTCTCATATTTACCATTAATATATGAAAAAAAAAAAAAAACCTTTGGTAACTTTACCAAATAACTTAATTGATAGTTAATCAGTGGAAAACAAAAAAATAACTTCATGTATAAATACAGATCTCACACAATGTTCAACTTTATTAAATAAATAAGAGAGATTAACAAAACACATGTAATTAAAAAAAAAAATTTTGTAACCATGTACTAAATATGTTTATTTTTCTTGCTGTCATATTGTTGAAGAACATGGAGATTATCAAAGCATATTTAATGCTTTTAAAACAACTTAATGTTTCAAGTAAGACCATAATTGAAATGTTTGCTTTCATTTTGTCTGACAAAACAAGCAAATAACATGCCAGTACCTGCTCAGTGGACCTTTGTACAAGTAAATCAAACACTCACCAAGGTAAAAAAATAAAAAATAAACAACCTTTGCTGTCCACTATTCTTACCTTTGCTGCCCTTCTTTCCACACCAGGTCAAGCTGTTCAGGACTGATCCCAGCAGGGTTTCCTCCACAGCCTGAAAACAGTCGTTCTTCCAAGCGAAGTCTTGGATCACATCCCTTGTTTTGCTCCAGAACAACAGCTATCCCGAAACACAATCAACACAATGCAATCACAACACTGGCATAATTCGGATCAAGCAGAATTACGATACACCATTTTTATCAGTTTTACTCTGTTGCATGAAGTTTCCAAGGGAGCTGCAGCAATCAGGGCATCGTAGGCGTTTGGGGGAACTTCACAAGGATCTTGGTTCACGTAGGCTTGCTGAAACAATTTCCATAGGTGTTCACAGTTATACCTAAAAAGCAAAAGTCAGAGTTCGGCTTTCAAATGTTGTGGAGATGAAGTTTGTCAACAGGCATCGTAATGAGAATTCCCGTGTTTCCAAACAAAAATATGAAAATGATTTTATTCTTTTGTACAGTGCTCCTATAGTGGACTAGATTACACTCTCCAACTTTTTTTAGTTAATGAAATGCTGAAGTTCAATGTGCATTTACAGGAATTTTCTCTACTTTATGTAAAAACAACATTAAACAACATATTAAAACAACATATTAAAAGTTAATATCAACTTTTCCTGGAAAGTTGATATTACTATGTTACAATTGACCAGAACACCTTCGCCAACTGAGTCCACTCTCCAGCTTGTATCCAACTGCAAACTGGACTTCTTTTTTCTTGTTCTCGCTTTTCCAGGAAGGCGTTTGCGTCGAGATTGACTAATTGGCTCAAATATGTGGGGAGCGGAGAATAACACCGACAGGTGATAGTCATCACTGGTGCATTAACAATGCTAACATCACAAATTTCATTTCACTATGATGGTGGCCTTTATTTTCTAGTGACCTTTATTTTACAGTAGATTCACAGGAAAGTGGGTTGTGACAGAGGGGGAAGACATACGTCAAAGGTCAACGGCCGCACTGATGACCAAGGCCGCTCTACCCGATGCGTCACCGCCGCGCCCTTCAACATTTAAAACCTAATCCTTTAAACTTCTCTACAACTTTCTGGACCAGCTTGTTTTATACAGGTGACTTTGCATCAAAACTAGGAACACTCCACATTTTCTGTGTATCAATGCAAGAACTGAGATTTTGAACATCCATTTGGTACAAAATTATTGAAAATCTTGCAATTTTTAGCATTTTTCTTTTGGACTCAAACTACTTTCCCTTTCAGACAGCCAGTTGTTTTACTTTAGGTCTTATTTTCCTTCAGGAAAAGCTGGAATCAGAATGTCAGAAAACACAAAATCAATAGCAAACAGGAAAAACCTGATCAGTGCATCAACTTCATGACGACCTAGATTGATGACAACAAGTGAAATAAATCTTGAACATAAAAATCAGACCTTTGCTTATACCAAAAGAAGGTAGATTTCATTTTTTGATTTTTGCAATATGCTGCTGTTCATGACCAGATATGTTTAATCAGTATTTATTGATCACTGTATTGACACAGTATGTCAAGCGAATTCATGTAAAACATTTTCTGACTTCAATACTGCAGAGCAAGCTGCCAAAATCTTCAATGAAAATCCATATATAAATATATGCTTTTAAATATAATCGTGTGATGTATTTATAAATGTGACTGTTATATTGTTGACATAACAAATGGAATGGTTCAATTTGTGTGTAAATTCATACATATGAAGATTTAGATGTTCAAAGGAGCCTTTTTTCATGAACGTGAAAAGTAGCTCTGTTTCTGCAGAGATGCAAGATGTTTAAATGATGCATCAGCAGAAATTGCTCATGCTTTAAACAACGTGACCCTAACCCATTCAACAGCTGGTCTCCTGTTAAATGATTTGAAGTCATATTGGCAAGTTTTGTTCAGCGTCTGAAGCTGTTGCTGAGCTGAGCAAGCGCTTAAAAATAGCAACACTCACCCTTTGAACTTCTGACATCTCTCCAGGAACGTGTCTTTAAACTCTTCTCTTCCCCGACTGAGGGTCACCCCTAACACAACAGCGAGGATAATGAGAAGAAGGGCCATCGCGGCCACAGCCACAATGAAGCAGCGTCTTCTGCGCTTCTTTTCCGAGCCGTGAATCTCCCCGCTCTCCATGTCTTTGACCCCGTGGGAGCGTCACAGATTAGCAGAGGGGGTCACTTCTCAGCTCGTTTGTTGTCACTTCTGCTTGACTCGCGCTCAGGATGTCTATTTATAGGCGCGCCCCGCGCGTGAACAACCGTGACGTGACGCAAGTGAAGAGAACTCTGAGGACTGCGGGATTTACTAGAGCAGATTCTTGCACTATGCGGACTTTGCAGGCGCACTGGGGGACCCCGAGCCACTGGTTTAGTTCTAGAATATAGTATTCTAGAAGTAACTTCATCCATGTGCAAATTCATTCACTCTGAGTTAAATTTGTGGGAAATATCAGGAATAATATTTATTGATTGTTGTGTCAAATTAAGCTGTTTTTCTTTGAGCACTTCTGAATATCTTCACAACTGCACTTCGAGATACATAAATGTTAAACAAAAATCCAAATATTTTGCACTTCAGAATAATTGTTTGTTTTTATGTCATCATCTAATTTAAGCACAAAATACTGGTGTAAATACAAACACATGCAGTGATGGATGTGTGTACAGGATTTAATCTGGCCCCAAGAGGTTAAGCATTCATCTTGGTGACTTAGGTAGAGGGTTGGGTTCGGTGGCACGTCATGGAAGGAATAAAGCTGGGTGGTAGCGTAGTGCAATTGAATGAGAAAGCAATAGATGAAAGCATCTACAGTAACCTGTGTCATATTCCCAGCATATACAGAACATATATGGACGTGCAACTGCCAGCCTTTCAAAAGCCCCAATTTCATCCTCCATCAAGGGTTGATAACGCCATGCTGGTTGATGGTTGATGGAAATCCAGAAATGTTAATATTTAATGAAGGTTTCATTAACAAGAACTTGCAAAACTGCCATGAGGACACAAAGAAAGGACAGGAACAAAAATTAACCAGGTACATGCAGGAAATAAAATGGGGATATAACAGGAGGAACCAGCAAGGAATGAGTGAAGGAGAAGTAGTTAAATACTGAGAGAGTAAACTGGAAGAATAAACCTGAATGATTGGCTAACAGGTGACAGGTGTGATGGGAGAGAGCAGATGGCACAAGAGAGCCAGGGTGAGTAAACAAACAGAAAAACTAGGAAAATGAATCTAAGAGTAACTCAATGAATAATAAACATAATCTAAAATACCTAAGAACTGCCTGAAAAGAAACAAAGAAAAAGAAACTGAGGAATACAGAATAAATAATCAATAATCAAAAGTATGAACCCAAAGATCCTGACAGATAATGCTGCTTATAAAGCCTACAAAGCGTCGATCTGTTGACGCCGTCGCTCCACAGGGGGTGATTGCACGCATATCTGTATCCTCACAATTGTGGAGTTTTGCATAAAACAGAATGATGTCTCCAGATGTTCAAGCCCAAACTTGTTTCATCTTAAACATTTGAATCAAACAGGATGTGAACCTCTTAAGCTGTGCTTTGAAAATGACAGTGTGATAAAATACATGAAATTTCTTAAAAACAGCAGCTTCTGTAGAAAATGGTCTTATTAAGGATGAAAGGCGAAACTGCTGTTTTTTCACATCACTCATCGGCAGCTTAAAATGGAGAACATGTTCACAAGTACAATGGTGGTTGCAAGTTAAATATTGAACTTCTAGTTGTGGTTTCAATTCAAGCTAGAACTGGAGGTGAACAGTTCAGACGTACTTTGTTCACATGCAAGCAAGCATCATGTTTGCATAGGTGTGTTAAAGCTCAAGACTTTATTTTTAAAAAGTGTTCATAAGAACGATAAACACTGTGGAAATACAGAAGTATTAAATGAAAACACTTAGTAGTAGTTAGGTCTGCAGAACCGTTTTGAAATCAGGTAAATTAAATTAGCCATCTCACTCTGATCACTAAATCATGTCCTGATTGTTATGAATGCACATCAAATGTTTGGTTTGTTTCAGTTTAGTTTATTTATTTCAAACATATTCATATTCACAATTTAAATACCAGAGTATTGTTGCACCTAACACCTCTGATGTTCAGCAGTTATGCGCATAAGCTGCAGATGTGCATATGTTAGCTAAAAAAGACCCACTTCTTCCAGCAAATGTTAAACATAAGGGAGAGGTTAAACACCAAACATTGATACAAAAATCTATATACATATTTTGATGAGTATTTGTTTGAAAAAGAGGAAGGCAGAAGTTTAAACTTTTTAAATCCTGCCCCTTTTCCATCTCTGGAAGGTTTGGAAAGAAAATGTTAACGATTAAATTAGTTTCATTACCAGGCAGACATATTTTAAAGCTTAAAACATGGTTTCAAAATATGATTCATGTGGATGTATAGTACTTTTGCTGCAACGTGCTGCTTGCCAACATTTGGCATTTGGGCTGATTTAGGTCCTGGATACACTGAAGGATCACCAAGGTCCTGTGGAAAAAAAAATGTTTAATTTGGCTTCTCACAGCTGACAGTTTGGCTCAAAATTTTTAGAGAAACATATTTCCACCAATTTAGATCAGTCACAGGGTCAAAATGGTCCCAAGAAAAGACTTGAGATTCAAAATTATAACCTTTTGAAAAGGCAAAAAGCATCCCCAAGAAGCTACACTTTATTGCAACACATATACACTATGCTTAAAGTGGATGCTTCATAATATTCACAATAAAGATTAAAAAAAAAATCAGTTCCTCCCAAGCAATCTTCTAAACTTGCACAATGATGAAAAGTCTTCAAATGTCACTTACAGGTCAGTATCGGTACAGGTCCATCGGAAACCTCGTGACCAGAGGATTTGGATGAGCTCTACGATAGATCCTTGACTGCATGATTCTCTGCAGGAGAGCCAAATGACACAATAGTTTGAAATATTTTAGTAAGTAACTAATTATAATAAAGAAATGGTGAAAATAAACTTAGCTTAAATTTGCTGTGTAGGTGACAATAGTTCTGACTTTGCACAATGATGTTACTTTTAAGTCCTGCCTTTCTGTGTTAATATCAAGTGATAAATGACACTAGGTAGTTTTAAACTGTTCAGCTGGGACTAGAAACTGACATTTTGAAAATTAAATAGGAAGAAAATCTCAATTTTAATGATAGAAACTAAAACTGAATTAGTTTTATCCATTGCCAGCACCTGAGTGACCATTATATGTGTTCTTATCAGACTGCCACATCAATTAAATCAGATTCACAGACCCTGAAATTCACAGAGTGTGACAGAGGAGATGAACTTCATGGAAATGCTGACGCATGGTGTAAAGAAACTCTTTTGTCATTACCTTTGACTCTTCTGTCAAATCATAAAAAAAACTAAGAGTTAGTCTCTTAGAAACTGTCTCAATTTACTGTGTTTGTCTTTTTGCATTTTACTTCTGCCGGTGAAAAATGAGCATGCAGTGCTGCTCCTCACAATTTGTCACGTTAAAAACAAATTACAGTGTATTTTGATTTTTTATGTGTAAGGTCAGACATAATTGTAAACTAGAAGGAAAAATGGGTTTTTTAAATTTTACAAATAAGAACCAGAAAATGTGATATATATTAATTTATTCCCTCTGAATCATACTAGATAGATACCATCTGCTACCAGCACATTTTTAATTCTTGTCTCAACCAGTTTGACTGGACTTTAGCTGAACCATTTTAAGGCACAAATATGTTTTGATCCAAACTATTGCATTATATCTCTGGTGTCGGGAGGTTAACCTCTATCCCATGTTGGAGTCGTTTTCAGCATCTAACAAGTTTTCTGTCAGGACTATCCTGTATTTAACTCCTTCTGTTTTGTAGTAATTGTAATAATGCTTGTTGTGAATTTGTTCAATTCAACTAGAGGCAGTTTTAGAAGCTAACCCAAGGCACTACTCTTTGATTTTTCATTAGATAATTTTTTAAAATAGGTAACGTTTGGTCTCCCTTTCTCAGTTACACTTTGTGTTGAGCTAACCAGAGATACAATCCCAATAAATTTATTTCCATTTGATGTTTGTCATATGATAAAATGTAAAATAATTCATACAAATAAAGAAAACAAGTTTGAGCAGCTTCATGACCATTGGGACAATAAATCACCTGCTGAAAAAAGTCTAACTGATTCCTGGTTTTGTGGTGGACGTCCTGTTTGTTGAAGATTACTTTGTGATACAGAGAAACTGAAACAACATACATCACTGCTGGAACACAAGCGTCTGCCAATAACTTCTGTTTTATTTCTGCTGGAACATCTTCTGCACCAAATCATCACCTCGTAACGTGGTCAATTGGTGCATATTGCAGCCAAAAACGAGCTTTATCATAGCGATGTGCTTGAGGCAATATTTTTAAAGAAAATTGTAGTTTTTGTGCTTACATGTGAGGTCCCTCTGGATTTGTCACCACCTTTATGTTAACATAGTTCACTCTCTGAGGTTTCAGGCTGTCCAATTCAATGCTTCCAAACATGCTAAAAAAAAAAAGTCAAACAGTTGATTTTTGAACACGGTTTCAATAACTTATTCCCGTCATCTTACCTCTTCCTGTTGAATGCATTAGTAATAGACCCATTCAGCAACACGGTAATGTTCCCACATGCCATTTCTGCAAACTAACCAATGAGAACCCAGTGAGAGCAAATTGGCACGCAAGACTCTGAAAGAAAAGTTGTATTGCTGAAGAACAAAGAAACTTTTACGTTTTGTGAGGCTCGTTTCCATAAAGAGTAAACTGGATGGGTTCTGCATGTTGACCACGCTGGACAAGAGTTGAAATCAAAGTCTGCACCACATAAATTATATTTATGTTACATTTCAATAAAATACAGATAAATCACTTTGGAATATTAGTCTAAATAGGTGTACACCAGCCTCAGCATTTTTATGGCTCAGCAATAGATTATTGAAGGTGTGCTAGAAGAAATACTTGAGCCTGGGCAGGAACCAAATGAGATAAATCATCCAGTTTGACCAGATGCTGAAATTAATACTGTAAATATTTTGAAATTCTGGAGTGAGACTAAACAAAGCCATAATAAATTCTGGATGCAGTTGGTCACGTAGCAGACATGTGAAAGAAAGTCTTGTGAAGCACAGCAATGACAGCATGTGGGTTTTTTTCTGCAAAGAAAGGGAAGCGAGTAAATGTGATAAATGCTGCTAGATACGTAGTCGTATAGAAAACAAAAACTGTTATAGGGTGTAGAGAAAATGTCTCAATTTCCAGCAGGATGACCAGAAACTTAGAGTGGTTTTTAAATGTCTATGTGGTAAAAATTAATCCACTGTTTTCAGGTTTTTATTTCTAAAATATTTGAAATACGTGTATCCTTTTCGCGACCCAAATATGCACATTATTGTGTTAGTTTATCCTATAAAATCATAATAAAATGCATTGATGTTCAAGGTTGGGCTGTGATGGAATTTTAACAAAATTATAAGACACTGTATTCATATTTCTTTTTAAAAACTCTTCTTTATTGCAGATAAAGATCAACTAACCAGAGTCTTCCTCCTGGCCACACCAGATCAGGTCGTTGAACAGGAAACCAACCAACGTGTCTTCCAGTGTCCAGAAATGCTGGAAAACAGCCGCATAGCTGTGCACCAACTTCCTGGTTTTACTCCAAAAAAGAAACTGAGCAGATAAAAAGAAACCACTGTTCACCAAGCGATTTAAGAACTGATTTATTAAAACTCCAGTTTCAACACTCACCCTATCACATGGCCAGACCTGTGGCATCATGTTAAACATCTCACAATAATGCTCTTCTGTCACATTACAAGAGTCATGCTGGACCACTGCCTTCTCAAACTGCCTCCAGATTTCCTCACAGTCACACCTGAATATGAAACAATTTATCACAAAAATAACTGCTGATGAAAGACTTGCAATTGTTCAGTAAAATGTTAGAAATTGACCAAAAGGGTAATTTATTTGAGCAATTTTTGCTACTGTTAAATTTAATGATTATGGATCAGAAATACCCAAAATTCAGTTTATAAGCGGCCTAGAATATCACATTGCTTGTGGACATTTTTCTGAGTTTTTCCTTCCACCTAACTTTCCTATTCTGTGTGAGCAGCCAGGTTGCCAGGAATGAGGGTTAGAGCCGTACCCTCCTGGGCTTAAAGTGAGTATGGGTGACTGATGGCTTGTCAACTGAACAAAGGACCATGTCATTTAGGCAGGGCACTGGCTTCGGTATCTTTACGTGTGAGGACATGGATACAAGAAAAAATAATAACTACCTGCTTAAGCGTGTCGAAGCAATAATTAAAAAAACAACTGGAGTAATGACATACAAGTCACAGTTAAGAGGATGACAAGGGAGGCTCATTGTTAGAGAAATACAAGAAAGTGTGTCATCTTTGGGTCACGGAGTTTAAGAACCAATCACTTATTTTTAGCATCTTGACACAAATGGAATTTACACTTTAGAACATTTGGGACAATGAACCAAATGACTCCAGCAGATAATCTAAGTAAAATCAATCTTCATGGTTTTAGAGTGGCTTAGTCAAAGTTTGGATTATAGTCTCATTGAGATGCTTATAGGTTGATCTCTTTTTTTTCAATACTAAATAAAATCATTTATTGTATTTTGCATTTTCCATATTTTCATATTTCCACATATTATCTTGTGATAAAATCTCTTACAATTTGAGACATTTAAATGCAACAATAAAAGCAACCTCATAAAAAGTCTGTAAACACAAGCTGGTGGATTCCGCTGAAAAGTTTCTGACATGTAAATAAGTTACTACAAATCCATCAACTTTAATCGCTGCTTTCTTATTCAAGCTCTTTCATTCTTCATACGGGAGCTAAGTTCACATATTAACCCATTCAAAACCATTATTTAAATGTCAAATCTTAAAGCCACCTGTCACGTGCATTGAATTGTTTAAATAAGTCACAACTGCTGATGCCAAACCGCAGATGTGACTGCTCTCTGGGCTTGAGAACAAAATTAATTCAGTAAAGCTGTCTTGCTCTTTGTCAAGGCACATAATGTGTCTATAAATACATTGTGCTATTTGTTAATGGTACATTACCATAATCCAGGCTGAACCAGTGTGGTGTAAGTGAAGCATCTTCCTATCACAATGTGCTTAATGTTTGGAGTTGTCCCAAATGTGGCTTGTACTGGACAGAGGCAGAGCTGAGGCACAATAATCCCTTTGAGTCAGGCACAAAGGTCAAAGAAAAAAAAAAAAGACAGTATCATTTAGGAGTGGTTGAGTTTGTGAAAGAATGTCACGAGAACATTGAAGAGAATTACTTACATATGGTGATTATTACGGAGCAAACCGATTTAAAGGAAGGCATAATCGTGAAAACCTTGATCGCACCGTAGATCTTAAAAAGAGACATGTTTTAACTTCCAATTGAGTCATAAAAAGGAGGCTATTACAGAATGTAGCTGAAAAGTACGACATTTAATTCTGAAAACTCAAAAGATGTCTGTTGTTGGCTGAAATATAATTATTACTTTTGAACAGCTAACAGTTTTCAACTACTTTATTGTACTTTTTGCACTCAGGCAGTAAGTGCAAAAGGTAAGTTTTATCAGTGTATAAATTTCTGCAAAAATGTCAAGCTTACCACCTTCCATTTCCTAGTAATGGCCTGCAAAACACTCCCACAGTTGAAATGGGAAGCAGTTGATTCTTTATTTCCAGCTTATTGGTATGTCCGATAGTTCCATGCATCCAACAGTTTCCTTATGGGACTAAGAGTTGTTGAGGTTGTTTTCGCTGGTTAACAAACACGTCTCCTTACTATGACCAAGGCGTTCTTGAAAAACTTTTTTTTTTTTCCACCCCCATTTTCCAAAAGAAGATCCACATGACTCCTATTAGGATGCTGGTAGGAATCTCCCAAACAAAGCCTCTGCTGTACTCTGAAAATTTGCACCATAATTTGGGAGATAAAATATACAAAGTCCTCAAGAATTTTATTATGGGAAAAATATCCAAACAGTTCAATTTTGTTAGTTTTTCTCTGCTGAAAAAAATCAGTTCTATAGAATTAAAGTTCTCAACATCAGTTTCTCTGAGTCTGAAAACTGAAATGTAATAGTGTTGCTAATTTTGATTCAAAATAATACAACCAACATTGGTAACAATACAAACATGACTTTTTCCTGAATTTAGAGATGGCAATCTGCAACTTACCAGTTATGAGTTCCTCTAATTTTATAAATACTGATTATTTTTCACTAACTGATCTATATACCAAACAAATTCTGATTTCATTATGCTGCTGCCACCTGTTGGTTTAAATCAGGAGTTTTCTGCATTTGAACACTTTCAGTAAAGAAAAAGAGATAGAAATATGGCAAAAAAAAGAAAGAAAGGAAAACATTGTGTAGAATACCAAAATCTGTAATCACAAAGAATTGGCCGTGAAGAAAGAAGAAGAATGGAAGATGTAATAATGAAAATAATTATTTATAATAAGGAAAAAGAAAAACAACAAATGTGACATTTGCGGGGGAGAAAGAAAGTGCTGATCATGTTTTGATGAAGCGTATTAAAAATGCAACTAAAAGAAAGAGAACAAGAGGAAATATCATAAATGATAAATAAAGAATTATTCATTACTTTGTCAGGAGACAATGTAAGAAAACAGTGGGTGGAGACGATGAGGTTACAGTCATGTACACTAGGGGGCGGTATGCACCTCTGAAGTTGTTTTCAGTCCTCCAAGAAGAAGAAAGAGAAACGGAAACTCCAGCCTCCCCGGTTAAACGTCAATGTTGAGGCTGTTTCTCTTTCTCCAGGTTGGTTAAATTAGCTTGATATCCTTCAAAATGTGCAGTCAAAATTAAATCAAATCCACAATTGCTTTGGAAATTATCTGACGGTGTTTTGGTACATGATATCGAATCTTCCTGCACTAAATCTGTGAAGCTACAAGCTATCTTAGAAAGCTAACCTCTGCTATAACTAATATTTCCTTCTTATTTATTCAAAACATGTTGTTAACCCATTTAAAATGTTTTGTATTACAGTTGGACTGGATGCTGCTGTGTTTTAGTGAACCCTTCCTTTATCTTCCAGGTATCTTAATTTTTATTCTTCGCTCCTCTATCAACATGAGCGATCCTTGGCAGGAATGTATGGACTTCTGTTTAGATGTCACCAAACGGGCAGGAAAGGTAAGCAAACTATTTATGGGCATAATAATTTAATTCACACATAACCAGGTTTATTGATTTTACCAGAAAGTCTTCCAACATAGTGCCTCAGCAGTAAAGTCTAATCATTGCCTTTTCTTTGAAAAAGTGGCTTCAGAAACCTGTTATTTTTATTTTACTTTATTTTAGTCACTTTTGCTAAAAAAGAGCAAAAGTGACTAAAAAAGAGCAAATGAGAAGAACAATCTGTCTCAAACATACCAGTTCTGTCAGGAGGATTGGGTCAAAACCCCAGGAAATTATTGTGATAAGCTTGGTGAAGGAAAACTTTTAACCCAAGTCATACAGTTTAAAAGGTAGTTCTTCCATATATAATGTATGCAAACTTTTCAAATTTAAGAAAATAATATTAAATGATTTTATAATTCTGACATTCAACTGATAGAAATAATTTGAGCAATACTATGTGAATGAAAACTTTAGACTAATTTAATTCTAAGGAAGGAAAAACAGAGTATGTCTCTTTATTTTGTGTCTTTACATGTCTATTTCATATAAGTAAAACATAATTAGATAATTAAACATTAAATATGAAACCACTGATTGGAAATGCATAATATTTAAGGCTTTCTCTTTAAAAGGTGCAGATAGTCCTGCTTTCTGTATGCAAGTTGTCATTTGCATTTTTTTCTGCTCCTAAAGTGTTCATTATGGAATTCGTTCCTCAGTACTAACATGTTACAGAATGAACATAATGTTGCACTGAAGGAAACCAAGGTGGAATAAATTTATGAACCTACAGAGCTCAGACACATTGTCGTCTGTGGTCAACTCTTGCCAACAATCTGTCACCATGACGCTCATCACATGGGGCTAATTAGAGCAGCAGATGTGTTCAGTCGTTGCCGTGTTTCTGACAGATGATCCGTGAGGCGCTGCAGAAGGACATCACCATCATGCAGAAGAGCTCTCCGGTTGACCTGGTGACCGAGACGGACCAAAAAGTGGAGCAGCTCATTATATCTTCCTTAAAGGAGAAGTACCCTACGCACAGGTGCGCTGCTGTTAAGGGAAATCTGCGATGCATGAGTTTGTTTTTTACTCCATCTGAAGAACAGCTGCTTCCAAAGGGCATAAGAGGAATGGAGCAATGAATTATTATGCAAGTTTGCAGGGTTTCAAATCTGCAGTTGCTTTTGCTATTCGTGGCATTTTCCCTCTTGCTTCTATTTCCTGTGGTTGCAGCATTGTCTCTGTGGAAGCCACATTTGCTGTTTTCTGTGATTGCAGTATTTTGTTTATTTACAGCGTTTTCCTGTTGCAATAGTTTGTCAGTGTTTGAGTGTTTTGGGTCATTCATGTGTTTGCAGCTGATTCTGCCGTTTGCGGCTACCTTTGTGTATATATGTGATGCGTGTCAAATTCAATATAAACTTGCGACATGATTGGGGAGGAAACTAAGTTTATTTTAGAGAATTTACCAGTACGCCCTTTTTTCCCCCCCCCAGATTTATAGGACAGGACAAGCCTGCTGTATCCTTTGTAGCCCAAACTATCCCAAGATTCATTGTGGCTTGAATGGGAGATTTTTGTTGCAACAATAACTAATGAAACAGGAGAAAAAGAGAGAGAATTTTAAATAGTTTTTTGAGCTTTGTGTCTCGTTAATATGTTATTTATTCATAAAGAGTGTACCAGAAGTGGTATTGATTATTTCGTGCATGTTTTAAGAATTATTAAATCTCCCATGGCAACCGTTCAGATATGCTCTGACAAAGTGCCGCCGATTTCCACACAGCTGCAATCCCCAACCAAACCTTCACCTCACAGAGCAACCCTCCTCCATGCCTCAGCCACTCAGCTCCTTCAGACTAGTGCAGAAACAATTAGATAACACTTTATGGAATCTGCTGAGCTAATCTACCTTCAGTCAAACGGCATAATGAGAAGCATTGTTGCGATGATGTGCTGAAGGTGGAGTGTCAGAAAAAAGAGAAGCTCCTTAAAGAGACAGGGGCTGATTTCAAGTGGTCAAATTACAAAGTCAAATTTATTTTTTGTTATGTTTGATAAATACATGTACACAGCATTTAATAGCAACTGAAGGTAACATAGTTGCTTGATTGTGCAACTATAAAGTAGTGCTGTTTTCCTGGAAAATGCATGATACCGTCCCTTTAAGTGTAAGTATGTACTACAAAAATTAAAAGCTTAAAGCAGGTCTGTTGTTAGGCTTTTGTCATTTGCTTTGTAGTACAATTTTTGTCAAAGATCTTCATATGAAATCTATTTAATAATTCAAAGCTGCTGCTGTTTCATCTGTTTCCTTTTGTTTTTGTTTTTTATTTCTAAGCTTCATCGGTGAGGAGTCGGTAGCCGCTGGTGCTCCCAGCATCCTTACCGACAATCCCACTTGGATCATCGACCCCATCGACGGCACCACCAACTTTGTGCACAGGTACTACTAACCGGGTTGTAAGGCTCTCCTGGAAGCCTGAAACTGCTCTGAATCTGTTTCATCTCAGTCCCTCCTTGACTATTTTTATCTTTTAATTAGCTTCCCTTTCTTGGATTGTCCTCTCATGGATTGTCTTCAGGGATAATTAGATGAAAATGAACTGATTATAGAAACTCGCTTCTTAGAGCCTGATTCCTACTGGGAGTTGATTAAACGGATGTTTTATATTTTACATTTCTGTTGGGTAGGTTCCCCTTTGTGTCTGTATCAATCGGCTTCACAGTGAAGAAAGAGGTAGGTCTTAATGTATGCAAATCTCGTGTTTATTCCCCCACTGTGATTTCCTGATTATAATAGACATTAACCCCATTGTTGCCTTGTGAATCTCTGAATAGTGATGCTGAAAAATCCTCCTTGTTATGCAGCTGCTGCTCTGTTTTTAGCCCTCCTCCCACATAGCTTCAATCATCAGCGTGTTTCCTGCACTGCCTTTTGCTCTCAGATAGAGTTTGGGATTGTCTACAGCTGCATCGAGGACAAAATGTACACGGGACGGAAGGGGAAGGGGGCATTTTGCAATGGAAACCCCATCAAAGTGTCCGGGCAGAAAGGTCCGTATGACACATGACTGGTACTGTAGTTGGAAATCAGTCCACTAGGTGGAGCTGGACGTCCGCTGTTGATCCCGTTTGTTTCAGGAATGAATGTATTTCTTTTTGTTTCCCTTTCTGAAGACATCAGCAGGTCTTTGGTGTTGACTGAAATGGGCTTCAAGAAGGAAGCTGAGCACTTCAACATTATGTTGGCCAACATCAAGACTATCCTCACCATACCTGTACATGGGTAAATATTAACCTATAGAGTGATGCAGCAATTAATATACCGTAGGAGATGCAAAACCAATTTACTTCTCAGAAGCCTGACATTATGGCTTAATGTTTTTCACTGTATGTGAGATGACTCCATATCATGTAGAAGGTTCAGTTTCTCCAATGAGTGACAAAAAATATTGATCGTTTTTATTCAAAGCATGTTTCCAGCTGAGGCCAGGGTGTCATTTAGCAAACTCCACATGTTTAGGTTTGTGATATAAAAACAGGAAAGGCTTTTTGTCTGGCATGAGTCAGGATCCGGTAGATACTGTAACGGTTCATCTGGAAACTTGCTGACTTCAAGCCATTTCCATTATTTTACTTGAAAATGTTCTCAAAACAACAATTTTATCATTTTTTGCAATGACTTCTGGGACAATTTATCATCCAGCAAAATTTGTTATTGTGCTCCAACTCTTTAAAACATGTATTTACTTTTGAGTAGTTATTTTATAAACTTCTACACCTTCACACTCCATATTCGTACCCCCTAATGCACCCATTCAGCGGTATGATATTGCACATCTTGCAAACTAAACACTGATTAGCTCTAATTTTTTAACGTTAGGTTTTGTTTACCCAATGAAGACACAAAAATAGGAATTTACCTAAAAGCTCTTTTTTTCATAGACCCATCCCTCTGTAGTGTTTTGTGATGCGTTTTTTTAAATAACCTGAAAGCGCCTGAAACCTCCCAGTGGGAGGTGTGTCTAAATGGTCTTACCCTCTTCATTTTTAATCTTTTGACCTGAATTAGATCAAAACACCTATTAATAAATCATAAGGAAACTGCTGCTGCCCTCCACTTTCTTCTCCCTTGTTGTTGTGTACACAGCAACCTTTTTATCTATTTCTTCTAACAATAAAAGCCGCCTGTTGTTAATGTTTTCTCAAAATTAAAGTAAGTTGTGCAGACTCAACAGAAAAAAGGAAAAGTTTAAAAGGCAACAATAAGCACAGTATTAAACTGTTAAGCAGGGGATAATTGCTGCTCACTTATTATTCTAAATGTCCCGTTTCCAGGATCCGCTCCCCGGGCAGTGCAGCCATCAACATGTGCCTAGTGGCGTCCGGTTCGGCCGACGCTTATTATCACATGGGGATCCACTGCTGGGACATGGCTGGAGGGGCGGCCATCGTGACTGAAGCCGGAGGAGTCATCATGGACATTTCAGGTGAGTCACAGAGACAACCGGACGTCTTCAAACAGCGATTCTGCTGAAAACCTACTGAAGTCCCTGTCAAAGTGACCAATTAAATGTGGACTTTAATAACACTTCTACTAATTTGGTGTCGATTCACAACAAATGTCACCTTGAGATACTTTTCAAAAGATTGGGCAACTGATCCTAGTTATCAAGTTTAGTGAACAGACTATGGCTCTTACAGAGATAATTAAGTAAAATTTAATTATTGCCCAGTGTATTTGATTAGTCCTCTCTTGCATCTTGACAGAACTGACTGAAACCAAACCTTTTATAGATTTAAATCTAGGGAGAATACATATTTTATATCTTTAACCATCTGCAATTTCTCATGTTTAAATTAAACCACATGTTGTAGAAATCAGATAATAAATAAGAACGCGTCAACCATATATATTTTTTTTGACAGATTCACACTCATCCCACATTGTACCACTATGGTCTTTGTGGATATTATTCAGTGCACAGTAATGGCTCCTGCAGGTGTGTGTCACTAGCTATAGCGGCTAATAGGCCCTGTCCAGTTCAGTAATATATATTTATGCTCCCTACAAAGCTTATCCCCTAAAACACCCATAATCCTGTCATTCATTTCAACTTCTTTAACAATGCATTAACTGATTTGTCTGGTAGATACTCAAAACTTCTCCATGCAATCAATATTTGCAATCAGGCCAGTGAGCTGGATGAATACTGCAGTTTGCTCTTCTGGAAAATTTCCAAAGGGAACCTGGCCTTATCGAATCCTACAGACTTCCTCGACAAACTGCTTCACCTCTCCCTGGTTTCACTCCTTTCCACCCAACTTTAGAGATTGTCATGGCAAACTCAAGAAGGGGCTCACCCTGAGAACAATCGACACATCCTTGGCTAAAAACTGAAATCAGTCTGTCTAATCAGGTGAGGGAGGTGTTTGGATGTGGAGCTGATAACCCACCGCCCACTGGGGCAGCTTCTGCAGGTGGTTTCTTTGAGGTAAAGGCCCCTCTTCATTCTGAACCCCCACCTATGCTGCATGTGCTGTGCATCAAGGGGTTTGCTCTTAGGAAAGTGAAAGCAACCTTTGCGCTGTGCCAAACATGCTGCGATGTACAGCGAGACACGTAGAGGCAGGAAATCTCTCGCTGCTCTTCTCTAAGCTGAATGTAGCCGGTCACTGTGGAAACGGAGCTCCGTCTCCAGCACCGGCTCTGAATCATAGCTTCCCAACTTTCTCACTTTTTTTTTTTTTTCTCTTACTAGCAAGATGAGTTCCAACTTAAGTTATTTAAAAAATGCAACCTATGCTTCACTTTTCCAGATTTGGAGTGTAGGGGTCACTGTTGCACCAAGAAACAAGCTCAGCAAAATGTCATTTCTGGTCAGACAGATCTGTTATAGAGCGTAATACACTTTCATTGTAGACAAATTAGACACATAATGGTTACTATATGCTTCCCAAACCATTTTAGAGATCTTTTTATGAGTTTTACTTAACATTATTCAAGCGTCACCCCATTATATAAGCACCTTGGTTTTCCTTCCATGTAAACAGAAATGTCAAGATGTGAGGCAGCAGCAGGTGTCGGGATATTCACAAGCCCCCCCGGCTGAGCACAGCTGTGTTCATGGTTTCTGCAGAATAGAAAATGTCACCTTAGAGTACTTGATCTTCTTTTTCTGTCAAAGTTTTTCACCGTCTTCTACTATTCTCGTCTCACGTTTGGTCCACATTTCCTATGAGCCGCAAAAGGTAGTCTAGGTAAATCGAAAGTGCAAGAGTTTCACATCTAGGGACAAAATAAAAATAATCTGGTCTTTATTACAGTCTGGAAAGTGTGAAGTTTTTCTTTTACCCTTTTCTAGGTCTGCATTTTATTCTCATTTTAAACAAAACTATAAATTGACAAAACAAGCAACATTTTCAATTCAAAAACTTTGCTGCTAAACTATTGAACAAAGAAATGCGTTGTTTCCAATATGTCCTTTAGGTTCTTCAACTATCTGTTTGGTACAGATTATTATACCCATTCAGCTTTCCAGTGCTTTAGGAACCCCTGATCATTCATAAAACTTGAAAAAATTTACTTTTCAGAAATGTGATCTGTGGACGTCTGATAGGCCATCTCCTTTTTGCACAGCTTTCCGACAACAAAGGTCTTTCCCAATGACCCATCAGATTGTTTTTTGTAGGGAAAATTAACTCCCAGTTACCATATTGGTGGGGAAAAAAGTCCTTAATTTTACATCTCTCTCCCTTAACCAGGTGGGCCGTTTGATCTGATGTCTCGCAGGCTGATTGTTGCCAGCAGCAGGACGATAGCTGAACGAATTGCCAAGGAGATAACAGAGTTCCCCGTTGGCAGGGACGACACAGAAGGCTCCTAAACCTCCACAATCAGCTAAAGCCAAGTAAAAACACGCACAGCTGCTTTCAGTGTAACAAAGCCTTAGGAACCTTAGGAACCCAAATGATACAGTTACCTCTGAACAACAGCAAGCGGGTTTGTTAAATATTTTATTCTCCTGTATATCAGTACTTAGTCATACACACATACTTTAATGTTGTTGAATTGTTTGCACTGTGTTGTATTTTATTGAATCACTCAGGCATTTTTTTTTAGTATTCAGTCAGAAACAAGAACTTAATTTTTATTAATAGGTACCTCAAAGCATCATCATTACAGCCATAAAAATATTAACATCAAGGTTTACACTTATTTTTAAATAAGTTTAAATCAAGAATATTTATTCAGTTGGGGGGGGAAAAATGTAAAAAATGTAACTATTCTTTCATATACTGGAGAGCAACATATACTCTCATACAAGTTATTCACAATATCTTTCTAAACTTCAAAGGGTATTTATCATCATTCCTAAAAATGGGAAAGACAACAGAGCACTGAATTCAATCCAAATTGGTTGATTGATTGGTTAGGCTTCAAGAGAAGAGCTGCTGAGTCTAAACTTGCCCATATCTGCAGTCACTCTGCAGAAAAGCGCAGCTTCTCAGTATGCCTTCTTTGCAGCCAGCACATGCTATCTACATGCAAACCAGTTTTTGCAGGCCCCTAAAAAAGAAGTCCTATTTTTAATAACCTCCATTTTATGGCCTTAAAAAGTTTTTAGATTTCTTGTAGTAGGTCTGAAATCTAGTACGAGACAGTATATCTTAGATTATTTGTTTACTGCTTAATTTATCAGCTTTTCTTGACAATGGACCAATTTTTGCCTAAGGTGAAATATGGTATGGTATCTTCAGGCCATTCTAATAAAAACTGCTCAGTTGTCCATAGCCAGCGCAGAAGAAATTGTAAAGTTTACTATCTACTGTGAGAATTGCGTTGAAGTTGGGTAACACCAAGTGTTAAATTACTGAACTCGAGAGACAAAATACATCAACTTAATTTGCCATTCATATTTAGCTTGGTAAGTAAACTTATGAATCAATGAAGCTAAGTCTCTCTTTTCTTTGGAATTCATGTCGCTCCTGTATTAAACTATTTTTGGTCCTAAAAAGTCCGATATGTAACTTACTGAAACTTGTTGAAACCCTTACTTGGGTTTATTTCCTTTCCAAAGCCTCTGAGTTGTTGTTGGAGTGGTTGGTATCAAGTCTCTGAAAAGCCCTGAAAATTTAAGTCAAATTTTCTCAAAAGGATCATTATTTCTAAACATGATCAAACCAACACAAAAACGCAATTATTTCTTAATGTTGGATTCTTTTTTTTTTCTCCTCGGAATAAATATAATGTTGGGTTTTATTGAAATTGCTCAGTCTGAGATTATTCAACCTCAATAAGTTTAGGTTTCTAGATATCTTTTCAAAAAGCGCTGTACCTGTTTTAAGAGTGAATTTAGTTTGCACTGTCCACAATTCATCACATATATCACATGACGAACTCCTGTACTGTATATCTATTTTTTTCAGTACTGTATGACTCCTTATTAAGTCTTGAATAAAAAAAGCGTGACATGTGTATATTTAGTGTGTTTTTTTAAAAGTTATTTAAATATAGTTCCTGCCTCCTTCCCTCTATATTTCAGTTTCATAGATTGACTCGTTTAGCTGCAGCAAAGGCTGGTGTCAACCTGCACAGACACGCCGATGTTGTAAACTACAACGTAATGGACAACTGGCAGCAGAAATAAGAGCCTGTGTGTGAACATTTCTACAAGAAATATGCTGACTGAGCGGATGGCAAGCTTCATGACTAAATATGGGAGCTCAGAGTCATGACTCATCCCTGCAGGAAAATAGAAATGAACAGTTAGGAGAAGGGAAAAATGGAATAAAATCTGTCAAGACACCTCTCATTTCTGTTTTGCATCATTTAGACATTCTTGTTAAATTCTTGCTTCCTATGTGCGAAAAAAGTTATTCACACTCCCTTCAATTTCATCATTTATCACTGGGAACCTCGGTATGTTTTACTCAAGTTTTGTGTGCAAAACCAACTCAAAATGATGCAAAATGGTGAGAAGAAAGGGAAAGTATGTCTACATAAATCCAGGGCTTCCAAAGGAACTGACAGACTTTGCAAGAAAAGCATTGATTGGATAAGCAGCCAAGAGAGCTTTGGTAACTGAAGGAGCTGCAGAGGTCCAACCAGAGCAACGACAAAATGGTTTGGATGAAATCATCATCTGTTGGGATGCGTGGCCTCGTTATAAATCAAATTCAGAATCTACTTCAAGACTTAAAAATTATAATTTTTTCTTGTATTTGCCGGTAGAGATGGTTTTAATTGTATTGTGGCTGAACATCTACGCTCCATCCATCTTACCAGGTTTGACCAGCATCCTGCTGCCACTACCGGCTGGGAGGTGCATTAAGGGGGTCTTCTGTTAATTTCCTGAACACATATAGCATTTTACATGTACTTTTGCAGGGGATCTAACTACAAATATCCATTAAAATGCAATATAACATCCCCAAAAAATGAAATGTTGGAAGATTTATTACCAGTTTGCAGAGAACTGTTGAGTTGAGCCACTGTGTGGAAAAAATCGTTCTGTATCCCAGCTTTCCAACACCCAGGCGCAGTAACTTGAATCTACAAAGTGTGGCTTTGACCTAGAAAAGGGATAAATCTATAAAGTGAAGGCACGAACAAGAAAAAATGTCTCTGGTGACAAACTGAAAACAGGCCTCTGGACATGCAGTTAAAAACAGTCACAGCTACTGTTGTGATTTAGGAGAGAGATAAAAGCCATTACAGCATGTAAAGTTGTGTGCTGTGTTTCCCCTGCCCTTTCAGTCAGAGCTGCAAACGGTTCACCCCCATCCTAGGCTGATATGCTCTATAAAATAAGCCTCCATGGGCTCCTTTTTTTTCTCCCCTCCAGCTTGTGTTTGCTGATGACTAACAAATGGTTTTAAAACACTTTACTCGAGAAAACCCAGACTTTATGTGTTCTGGAAGCCAGTGGTGCATGCTCGTGTGCAGGCGGGGAGTTTGGTGGAGTCGTTATCGGCGTTTTTTCTCCAGCGGCTCTGCAGCAATCCTCCCAGATCCCTGCGTCTTTAAATTTTCATGCTCTCTTATTGTTTACGGAGTCATTAATACCTCAACCAACCACGTCCTCATTCTCCATCTTTATGACCTGGTAACCTCCACAAGTGGCAGGCATTGTTCTCTGCAGAAGCTGTGATTTCCGAGCTTATCCCAACAAATTTACCCCAAGTGATTTGAGAGTGGTGTACTAAATATAGTTATGTAATGTTAACATACATTCAGCACAGGGCTATTAATTTGGGGTCTTTAGGGACACATTTCAACAGTTTTTTTAGGGTTGTGTAATTAAACTATATGCACTGAGTCAATTAATTTTTAAAAACAAGAATTGGGTGCACAAGTTTGAATTTATTTGAACCACACAAGTAGTAGTAGTCTTGGTAGAATATATTTATTTTGGGAGGTGTCAAAGCACAGACTGAGCCTGTAAGCAAATTCCAAAGATTTTCGACTGACTTACTGTCTGACACAAATTTTTGTTCAGAAGAAATGAAACAGTTTGGGACGTTCAGAAAAATCAAGCTTTTTCATAAATTGGGAACTCATAGGAAACTCTGTGTCTTTGTCTTAGACTGAAGGAAAAGCTTTATATTACGCTGTTACTCCCTCATGAAAAACAAAAACAAAACAAAAAAAAACTAAAAAAACATATCTAGAGTGTTGTTTTGATTATTTTTTGCATGTTTGAGGAATCCTTGAATCTCCCAATGGCAACCACTCATGGGGTGCTTGATCAATAGTTCTCACAAAGTGTTGCCTTTTCCACAAAACTCGTCCTTGGAACTGCAGTGTCCAGCTCAGCTTCTGCCTTACACAGCACCGCTCCCCCAAACAACTCCTCCAGACTAGCGGCAGCAGCAATTAGCAAACACCTGCTGGAGCTTCGAGTCCACTGAGCTTGTCCTACAAATTATTACTCAGTCCAACACCCCTAACAACGTGTGTAAATGGCATAATGAGAAGCACTGTCAATGTCATAAAGAGAAGGAGCTTAAGCTGAAATTTCGGTATCAAATTGTAAAATGAAAATTCTATTATGTTTGGTACATTTTTATTATAATTGAGGGAGACAAATTTACTTCTTGGTGATTCTATAGCTGTAGATTGTAAGATTTTGTTGTAAGATTTATGCTTTTGTAGTGTTGGACAAAATTGTTTTGTTCTTGTCAAGGATACATTTTCCAGGCAAAATTGTTTAGAAAATGCTTCAGTTTTGTTTCTTACTTTGATCTACTAATTTATAACAATGCTCAATATGTGTGGGACCAGGCTAAGACGGTAAGTGTTAAAGGTGGCATTGCTGTTGTCTTCTTCCCTAAAAAAAAAACCCCAAAAAAACATCTCTTAACCTGACCAAATTCTGCTCGCTTTTCCTGCTTTACCAGAAAATCAAAATGTCAACCATGTCACCAGTAAACCCCCCCAGGAGAGCAAAATGAGACATGCAGAATTCTAAGCAGTTTTCCAAGAAATGAATAACTTCAGGCGTTGTGAAGCCACACAGGGTTCGAAGATTCAATCAAGATGAGGATAGTATTTGGTAGAAACTTTAGGGGCATGATTGAAAGAAGAAACAGGCCCTGAATTCACACACCAGTTTAAACTGAGACCTTTTGCAGTAGTAAAACACAATAAGTGATGGATGAATTTTTAGATTCCAATCTGAATGTTTATGTATTCAGTTTCACTTCAGTCCATGACTATTTTCAGAAGAATGCTCACTTAGCTTGTTAAAACAGTGTGACCCACATGTAAATGCTGCTGGGACATTAGACCATCGACTGGAGGATGACTCACCTTCCACATCCTGTTTCAGGTTTTTGCTTGACTTATTGTTTCCTATTTTCTGGAAAAACATAATTTCAGATACTTTTTTCATGTGCTGTTTGACACTGATACTTTTTTTGAAGAACAAGGTACACAGTCCACTCTTATGGTTTGGTAAACTGGAACTGAATGGAAAAATTTAACCAACGTCCAAAGAAAAGCAAGACCACTTTGAGAATCACACAATGAAATTTGGTTTCTTGGAAAAAGCAAGTGTGTTAAAACTAGAACGTCCTTCTCACAATTATGCACTACTTTGTGTTGCTCTATTACATAAAATCCTAATAAAATACAGTGAAGTGTCTGAATGCATCAAAGCAAAATGGGAAAAATACTTCGAAGTGTATAAAAATGATTGTAATGGTATTGTAAGTATAGGAGAACACAACAAAATACTATTCTGCAGCTTTGCTGTAGTGACTGGACAAGTCATAGCCAAGAACAATTCATCTATTTTATTGATATCTTTTGAATTTTATCTGTCTAATTTATAGAAAGTTATCAACACCTAGAAGAAACAGTTAATTACTCATTTGTTTTATATTTATCTACACATACACACTCAATTATCATTATTATTTTTATTTTTTGGTAGCTTTTAGTGTCCATATGCTTTGTCCATGATGTGTACTCAATTCAGCTTTTCTGTCTGAGACCCCAAATGTCACTTGAAATGTGTCATTTCCTGGAGGTAAACTTTATTATTCTGCTCTTGGAGGCAAATCCTTGTTAGGGTTTTTAGTGAAATTCTTCATATTCTGAATTTCAGGGAAAACCTGAAATACCAATAAAGTCTCATCAGGCTCACACTCCGACGGCACCAAAGAGTCTTTTGAGGAGCCTGAGGAGGGTTAAGAAAACGGCAATAACATTTTTCATGGTTACCAAATTGAAGTAATAGTAATGCTGGAGGTAAAGTAAGGCCAAATATTTGTATAAAAGAACTGAGCATATATAGTTAGTGACTGCCATGTAATTTGTAAGGTTTGAGTTGTATTTGCTTTTGTTGCAAAAGCAACAAAAACCATGTATTTGGTTCCGACAAATACATGGTTCAATGGAATACTTCATATAGATTGTAAGCATAGTAGAACTCTAAAAACAGTCATAGCAAATAATCAGGAATGAATGGATGGATGTTTTTTCTCTAGCTCGGCCCTAGACAGGATGATGCTGTGCATTCTGTCCTTTTGTTCTTCTGGGTTCCAGCTGTTGCGGCGGGCTGGTCCAGGCATTGACTGGGCCTTCACTAATGGATCTAGCAGTGACACACCCAATTAGACGTATTGGGTGTGTCACTGCTGTCAGGGTGTCTGTGTCTGCCTGCCTGGGTTGCTGCACCCTTCAAGTAGAGGATTATTACTGCTCTTCTCATAAATCAAACCTATTTATGATGGTGAGAGCAGCGAGACCAGGTACATCGTAAGTCGTTTGAGCTCACGTCGCACAACGATGTGGAAAATGTTCCCCAGGTTTAGGGATTTAAAACTGTAAGTTTCACAAAGGTGTTGCACAAAGGTGGTTTTACTCAAGAATCCTGTTGAGTAAAGAAGACATGACATTGTATTTCTCAGACAAATTGCAAAAGCATATGGTTGTACAGGAACATTGCTTTGTCATGTAACTCCTGAATATTATGTAATGAAACATGTAAATTAAAGAAGCCAGTGCCTGATAAAGGCGTGTTCAGGACACTTTGAGGTGCTTCATTATCCTGTTGTGCCTCACAGAGTTGGCTGCAGATACAAAAGGCCTCACTTTCATTACATCACCTTGCTGAAGTTCACATTATGCCCTAGAAGAACGTCTAGAAAGTCCTACCACAACTAGAACTTTGTGTTAAATAACTCATCAGGGTTTCAGAGACTATCTTTCAGAGTGAACCGCTGACCTTCAGCAGTTTCCCACCACCACATCAGTGCCTCAATTTTGCAGCTGTGATCCCGGGGAACCAAACATCCAAAACATCCGTCATCCCGGATAAATTATTCATAACGGAGCTGCCACGGAGACGGCAGGACTGATGCATTTGTTTTGCTTGTCCCATCACTTCCCCTCCGCATGCCTCTCTACATCTCAAAGACTCTTAGTTCGGTGCACAACGGGGACAACAGGGTGACAACGCCTCTCCTGCTGCTCTCCTCCTTCTCTCTCAAACAAAACTTTCAACATGATAACTCTCACTGATCTGCCTAAATCTAACGCCAGTTTGTTTATTTCAGCTGCAGCCGGTGCGTTAGGATTTCCCGTAGATCTGGAACTTGTTTACAAGAATGGATCTGCGGTTTCTACCAGCTTTGCTGCTGTTTAACAAAGCTGTCGCCAATGAAATTTGAGATCAGACGTAGAACTTCCTTTGGGAGGGCTCTGGTGCAGCCCAGCTCTGCCGTTACCAGCGCAACATTTAGGACTGCGGAGCAGACATGAGTCTAACATGTTGCGACACACATGAAGAGAAGCTATGCAAGGTGTGGTCGCATTAAGCTTCATGTCAGAACGCATTCATCAGGCACAGAATATTAGACAGTGATGCCATCTTTCCTGTGTCTGAGCACAAGCACAGAATAATATATCTTGCAATATTAGAAGCAAAAAGAAAGATGCAACTTCATTTTCTTGAGACATGCAACATTTAGCACTAATTGAACGACTTTTCCTGCAGCAAGGTGTGACTTTATATAACTGTCAACAGTTTCAGGAGAAGCTTGACGATCCAGAAAATATCCTTTGGTCCCTCAGGACTTAAATGCTGCATGCATTTGAATAATAAAATGCAAGCTATGTCACTCCCGGGCGAAAAACCTGAAGTAAATACCTTCCTGGACGAAGAGTCAACACAATCTATTGTTTAGCTTCGAGGGTTGGATGGTTGCGGTGTCTGATTTTCTTTTTCAAGCGACAGGGATACTAAGAAATGCAGAATCTGATTTAAACACACAGATATGTGCTCTATTCGACACTATCCGTGTAGAGATTCACATAGTTTGAGAATGTGTTGTCAAGAGCTTCCAGCAGGCTCTCTGAGAAACAGACACTTATTCTACATGGGCTCACCAGGGGATCTTTCAGACTGTTTTCCACCACTGGAAAACAATAAAAGGGAACGAAGCAGGAAAGCTGTCAGGAAATATGAAGCTGTCAAACAGCTTTGTTTGCTATGACACAGCGCCTTGCAAAAGTATTCACATCCCCGTAACCCTTTGTTTTAAACCTTTTTAGCAAAAATATGTAAACTTCGGTGTACGATCCAAAAGAAATACTGCACAATTGTGAAGTGGAAGTATAAATTATCCTGCCCCCCTAAACCCCACCTCCACCCTCAAGGGTAAAAAGCAGGAGCCAGCTGCATTGTGTGAGATGGTATTTGACAAAAAACTGATATGCGGAGGCACTTCATTGGTCACCCCCAAGGCTGAGGAGCCTCTGATAACACACACACACAAACACACACACAGGATGGATGCATTAACAACACACATAATACATTATCATTTTTTTGTCACTGTGCATTAATGCACTATCTTAAATGATAACATCTCAGGCGTCAAGAAACTATCCGAATAATAAAAACAATCTGAACTGGGGCAGAGATATAAAAAGAGGTTCGATCATCTCTTGTTTGGACCAGTAATTTATTTTTCTTCCGTTGTATGAAACATGTTTGCATTGTATGATTGTATTCTGTGTGGGATACTTTGCATCTCCACAGCATTATGTTGCCATCACCGTGCTTCAAAGTGAAGACGGTGTATTCAGGGTGATGTACAGAAATCTGAATAGGAGCGGAAAGAGAGAGATGGTTTACTGATTTAATTTTGCTAATGTATACTTTGTTTGAAACTTGTACATTCTTTGTAAATACATTTTGTATTACATTGGACTTCAATATGGTCTTTGACTAGACCTTTAAACCCATTTATATGTTGAAATTTAAGGAATAATCTAAAGCAACAGGTTTTTCCTCGTGTGTCAGTTCTGACCAGCTTCCTGAAACATGTTGTGACATCAACCTTCAGGAATTCACTCATTATTTAATAACCTCTCATGTCAATTGTTGCGTTGAATGAAGACGGGTGTGTCTTCCTGTTTCACCTCCACTGGAGTGAGGGGAAGGCTCCCTTAAATTTTTCCACTTTCTTACTCAACCCTAGTTGCTCTCAGCTGAGAGCAAATGGGACATCATGCTGTTTCAGGTCTGTCGTTTTGAAAGACAGACAGTTGTTTTTTTCCTTTGGGCTGATGAGAATGAAACTCCTAGGGGCGTGTCTAGTACTTTTCCCCTCCTCGTCATGCCAACTTTGTAAGTTGCCTCACCTCCATAGTGAGTCAATTTAAAGGTTTGGGCCTTTCAAACAAGCACCACTAGCACCTGAAGGGTTTCCTGGCTGCACATCTTCTCCTCAAGGTGAGTTTTTCTTTCACTATTTCTGCTGTTCCGTATCAAACTGGAGGGGAAATTATGTTGGGGTTCCACTGGTTCTTAAATGCTGTCTTGCTGCCATTTACCTCAACTTTTAGATGGCGACTTAATCTTTGTAATAAAATCAGCATTGAATTTTCATTAATGATTATTGCCTGTAATATTTTTAATAGAATTATCAGGGCCGTCTTACTCACCAGTTGTCAAATTTTAGATGAAAGAAGAGAGGATGGGAAATGGTACTTAACAGACTGACATGAGACATCATTAATCACAGAAACTGACTTCTTAAGAACATAACGGAACAACATTCCTTCCAAGAAGCTGCATATTCCTTAAAAAACTCAATATTTATTAAAATCAAATGCTATATGTATCCAGTTCTTCTGAGATAATGTAAACAAACCAATTTACCTAATTGTGGACATTTACTTAAGGAGTTTCTTAACATGAAAATTGTCACTTAAGACAGTTTTCTTCCACAACAAGGCAGATATCATTGGATACAGTCATAAAAACCATGTTCTAACTCATACTAAGCATTTTGCTTTTGTCACTCTCTCTAATTGACGAGCAATATAAGGACACATTTCAACACAATGTGTTGCAATCCTGGTTTGTGGTGGTGGTTTGGAACAATGCTGGCAGACTTTGTTGCAGAAAAAGTCTTACATAATGCATGTTGCTGAGATGAAAGGATACTAATCGCAATGCAGGTCTGTGGTGATTCTCTTGTATTCTTTTGCTCACCTCAGAGTCACTGAGGCTCCAGTCGCAAATAATCCTTTTTACAGGTATATTTTTCCATACATTAAGCCGTATTTGCATGTTGTCCGAATAATGACCCACATTTTATTGGATGTTGTTGCAATTTTACAGTCTTTGTTTTATTTTACAGACTCTTCCAAACAACCTTGTAGCAGAAATAAAATGGAGGACCCTTGGCAAAAGGCTTATGACTTTGCAGTCGCTGTGGCAAAAAAGGCTGGAGAGGTACAATTTCTATCTTTGTTTTTCTCTTTTTGACAAAGCAACAATAAATGCTTTAAAAAGCTGAAGTGTGGGTGACATTGAGAGTAATTCTGTTCTACTTGCCATCTAAACAATTAGGAAATTCGAAAAGCTGGTGAGAGTGAAATCAGAGTCATGACCAAGAGCTCTACTGTCGATCTTGTCACCAAGACTGACGAGAGGGTGGAGAAAATCATCATCGGGTCTCTAAAGCAGGAATTTGGAGAAGGAACACACTGGTGAGCAAGTCATAGAGACACATGCGAATATCACAAAGGTTTAACCATGATATACCTCATTTAATTTTGCTCCTCTTTGTACTCTGTGCTATAGTTTCATTGGGGAAGAGTCTGTTGCAAACGGTGAGCCGTGCATCTTGACCGACAAACCTACGTGGATCATCGACCCAGTAGATGGCACCACAAACTTTGTGTACGGGTATGGTGATAGTTGAGCACATTTATGCAATAGAGATGTTGATGTTTGGCAACTTTGTTATGTAATATACTACTGTAAAAAATTCCTGATGTTCAAGAATCTCAAGTAACCAGGAAGTCAGTTTTCTTGCAGTTTGATTGTATTTTTTTGGGGAAAAAAAAAAAAAAACAAATAGGAAGAACAACTACTAGGAAAAAACTCAAAAAGTGAGCCCTAATTTAAAAAAATAATAATCCCTAAACAGATTAAATTAAAAGACCAACTATATTTAGAAACGTAGATAATGAACTTGTGCAGTGTGTGTTTGAGGTAAAATCTTTCAACAAAAGAGCCAATCAGCATCTCATTAACTTTGAATAGAAATGCAATGACCCATTATTTGTGTCTAAATGCTGCTATTTATTTACAGCATTTAGACTGCCACAAATAGAAACTCCCATTCGTGGCAGTTTCTATTGCCTTTGCTGTCAATAAACAGGTACGTGAAAAAGACACAAAAATCCACATTTCATTCTCAATGCTTGATGTGACATTTTAATAAATGATTTCTGTTTATAGCTGGAGTTTGGCGTGGTGTACAGCTGCTTGGAGGACAAGATGTATAAAGCCAGGAAAGGGAAGGGTGCATTCTGCAACGACGAACCCATTCAAGTTTCTGATGTGAAAGGTAAACATAGAATTCACTTTTAATATTTAGATTAAAATTGTTATGTTTAAGTCAAGCAAAAGTGTTAAATCTCTCTGACCTTCTGTTGTTGTAGATATCCACAAGTCCATTATCATTTCTGAACATGGAACTGATAGGAGTCCAGAGAAAGTGACCAAAATCTTCTCCACCATGCAAAAGATTCTCTGCATCCCAGTTCATGGGTAAGTTGAATGACATGTCTGCAATTTAACTAATTCAGAAATGTTACCTCTGAAGGTAATGTTAAGCATTTTCAGTTTTTTTTTCCAAGTCTCCTTCTGAATGATCATTTTTTCAAACTGTGTGAATAAAACTTCAGCCAACTGCTAGCATTGCTAAATCAAGGTTTTTTTCTGGCAAGTCAGTAGTAATCACATAGACAGTAATAATAATTTATTTGTGCAAAAATTGTTGCACAACATGACATTTGTCTCTCTGCTTTTAACTGCGGTTTGAAAAATCTCCTTTGCCAATAGAAACGCAAAAACATTGATCTTAATTTTGCTTTGTGCTTCCATCTTGAAACGAAACCTACTAATCTGAAAAGAATTATATAAAAAAAGAAAGATTTGGCAAAAAACAAAAAATAAAATTCTTCTGGGTTCAACAATTCCTCTTAGCATAGATGGAATATGATTCTTTTCCTGTTATTGATTGTTGATTGATACCCCTCTGAGTTAACGTTTTCTATTTTCTGTTTGAACAAGGCTCCGAGGGTCAGGAACAGCTGCTACCAACATGTGTCTAGTGGCCACCGGGGCGGTGGAGGCCTTCTTTGAGATCGGGATCCACTGCTGGGATATCACTGCTGGAGCAACGTCCAAGAAGCTGGAGGAATCCTTCTGGACGTTGATGGTATACTCACTTTTACAATCGTGCTACAAAGCAAATGTTTGTAATCTTGGGGATTCATCACTGTAAATATCAGCGTTGCACTTTTTAACAAAAGCTTTGTTTTAAACTCAGGCGGGCCATTTGACTTGATGTCTCGAAGGATGGTCTCAGCAAACAACGATGTCATTGCCAAACGGATCATCAAGGAAATTGAAATATTCCCCTCAACGAGGGATGACGCACCAATTGAGAAAAAGTGAGAAGATTTTTAAAGGCTGGCTGCTCTGAATTAGTATATGGACTTGAAAATGAAAATAAGAGAAAAGTATTTTTTCTATATGTCTAAATTAAGTTACTATTCCACAATCATTCCTGATTGCTTGGTGTGATTTTTGGTAGCATATTATGCCAAATCATATAATTGTACTCATCATTTCAAGCTCGCATTAAATTTGATTGCATCTCTGTTTTGTGTCTATCAAATATTTTGATTAAAGAAGGAGATGGTTGTAATTTTGCTTTATCCAATCTTGTATTTTATCCCCTTTTTTGTTGCTGACTAACCATGTTTCTCTTTGCTTTGACAATAAAACCTTTAATCAGCAATCACCTCCACAATTTTCCCTTGCTTAATCTTAGCCCTTACCTTCTTAAATCTCTCCAAGACTAACGTTTGAGAACTAAAATGATGTCAGTTTGGTTGTAAAGGCCTGTTTTTTTAAAAAAAATAAATATTAATTAAGAGACGTCGAGTTCTACCTATTCTCACAAAAAACTTAACTTTGCTTGCTTTTATTCACTTCACTTCCTAAACCAACCACTAGAGGTCAATAATGCATCAGAAACTAAATTTTCCTGCAGCAAGCGTTTCAAGTTATATTGTTGTATGCTTTACCGTTTTAATGATGCTCTTGAGTGTTTTCTCAGTGTCCTTCGCAAACACATTTCCTATCCTATAAAACACCGGTCAAACACTTGAGATCACTCATGATATCTATTAAATCATTACATTTCTTCCTGGTAACCCCTCAATGAACAATTGACTTTGGCCACAACAGGGAGAGAAGATGGAGGTGAGAGATGAGAAAACAGCTGCAGTTGTAAATAAAACAAGATAAACAATCAGAGATAGCAGCAGCAACAATAAAAATAACAGCAGGAGGTCAGGTAAAAGGCTGTGGGGGCGACGTGCCTCAGAACATGCTTACACTGCTTCCTTTCAAACAGCAGGATAAGGATTCTGCGCTCATGTTGCTCGAGAGGGTTTTAAGATGGCAAAATGTTAGTTACATTTCATCTTCTAATGTGTAATATGAGCATAATTCTCTGACAGAGACAGTAATGGCTGCAATTAATAGTTGCAGTTTTACTTTTGCCCCAACTTCCATAACAGATGCCAGAGATTTCTATTTTAGGAACAGAAAAAACATGCAGCACAAGTCGAAGAATTTACACACAAATTCTCAAAGTTTGTCTATTTTGGAAATGTTTTAAAGAAGCCTTGATGTTTTTTTGTTTTTTTTTCTTTTTATATCAAGTCACAGCGTCAAAGGATGAATTTTTGTGATTGAGCAACACAGCACAGTGCATCACTGTGAGGATTTCAATATATATATATAAAAAAAATCAAATCAGAAGAGTGTGCTGTAGATTTCGTATGCTCGCCTGAGTAAATACATTTTAAAAGCAGCTTTCCCTATTTGTCTTTGCAAAACAGCTCAAACTAAAACAAATTGGACATGGAGCAACCGTGAACAGCAATGTTCAAGCCTTGCTACAGTTTTTCAAGGTCTGAACTTTGACTGGGCCATTCTAGCTGATCTAAATGGAAGCACTGTAATGCACTGAATTGCAGTTGTCAATCCTTTTCAAGGTTTTTCATATCTCACAAAATTGAGGTTAGGTGCAGTCATTGTGGAAGGCTACAACATTTAAAGTAACAGAGTGAAACTCTGCTTACCAATAACGTGTTTGTTCAGAGAGATAAACATTTATAGCCCACAGCTGACACATACTTTGGTGACAAACATCCTAAAGGTCATGTATGGTGGAGAGTGCACTGAGATGACAGAAAGCTTAATTGCAAACATATCTCAGTTTGCAACAATAACAAAACAATTTCATGTTTTCCAATCATTAAAACCTAATTTCAGCCATTAACAGCATTTCTTCTGTCTTTTACTTTGAAGAGCTTCCACTTTCTTCTGAATTAACTCCACCGTATAGCATGAAGCTTCCTCCTCCATGCTTCACTGTTCTCTGTGATGTGTTCGTTTTCTGCCATACACGGTTATTTAAAGCTACTTTCTAGTTTGGTGTACTGTTTTCTAACAGATGCCTTCCTTTAGAACAGCCAGATTTATACTCAGTGTAAATTCCAATTGGACTCAGTAGTACAATTTTTGGCGTAATTGAGTTTTGAAATAAATAGGAGTTCCAGTTTTGACACCACAACACAACGACATCATAACATCCACTTCATCGTAGAGCAGTATTGGATGTCTAGCAATAATAAGCAGCTTATAAAGCGACATGAATGATTTATAATTCAGTGCAGTATAGCTGTAAGCAATTACACAGACATTAAAAATTCTAGTGCCATTCATCAACGTCGACGGATCCTTCTACGTCTAATGGATGTGTGTGGAAAGATAATGAGTTATCGACAATGACATAATGGTGCGTTTGTCAATAAGCATAACTTGTCCTTAGAATAATTAACAAAGGGATATACATTATTTCTCAGTTATTGAGTGCCAAAAGACAAACAAAAAGCTTTAGAGAGAGATATACAATACGCTTATAGGTAAATATGGTTGAAATGTCTCATTAAAGCAGGATTTACTCAGTTTTCATGACCAAGTTACAGAATTTATAAATCAGAGGAGAGAAAATCACATTTTGACAATGCAGCTGAAACCAAATGTTTACATGCACTAAATTAAAATATTTTCTTCTCAATGTTTGAAATTACATCCAACTAACTTTCTCTTGTTTTAGATAAGTTCGAATTATCAAATTGATTTCTATTTGCTAGAGGCCAAAAACCTTTTAGAGATTTTTTTTTTTTTTAAATAACTTAGATTCAACAAGAATATATCAGGAAAAATATTAATGACCTGCACAGCTCATTTCTGACCAGTTATAGAAATTAATAATCTAATAATCAAGTGTCAAGTCTTTTACAGCCTCCACAGAATTTGGTGACTAAGATGCTAAAGCTAATTGACCACAGGGGGGCACTATTGTTAACAGGGAAATGTTATGATCAAAATAGCGATTTCATATTTACCTGGTATCATCCAGCCTAACCTAAAGCATGTCTCTGTAGCTATGGTTGTGTGTTTACTGCCTTTATTATGTCCACTTTATCTTCCCTCCCCGCAGAATGATTCTGCCACCACCATGTTTGCTATTTTCAGGGTGCGACTAGTCTGCATTGCTTCCTCACAAGAAAACCAACAAGTTGAATTATGGCTTCTTCCTACCAGAGCAACTGCATGCTTGCTGTCCCCTTCATGCCTTACGGCAAACTTCAATATGACAGCTTTTTAAGGTTACTCATTTATTCAGACTATCCTCCTTCTCAGTTCTAGATCAAACCAACTTTTTGAGCCCCAAATAAACCCCTAACCCTGTGATCAATATCCAGGCTGCTTTCAATGTCATTCAAATTCATTTCTCTTCACCTAAACCAAGTTCATTGGCTGCTCAAACAGTTCAGGACAACAGAGGTAAAGGGGGACAAATTTGCCTCTCACATGGGACCAAGACTCGCCTGACACTCCTGTATCCAGTGCATGTTGAAATATAATAAAAATGGCTGCTCACTTCTGTTGAACACAGATTTCCCAGAGGAGCGTCTGGCGGCCTATATTAAAGCCATGGAGACAATGTTGACATGACATCTTATGCTCTACATGTAATATATAGTTAACAATGTTCCATATTTACTCCTGACATAACTGTGCCACAGGGAAATTGCAATTCAAAATACGTTGTGGTCGTATGTTGATTTAAGATGTGAAGCAAAGTGGCACGCAAGCTATGACAACAATTTAAAATGCTCAGGCTAGAAGTTAGGACAACTCTCTGATGAGATTATCTGCTGTCTGTTATCATACCTGTTCCTTTAAGAAAAAAGCAGATTTTTCTTCTTTTGATTTTCATCCATTTGAATCATGTCATGAGGGAATAAAACCTTACATCTTTGGTTTTTATTTTGAAGTTTTCACTTTAAATATATGTCTCCTCTTCAGTGAACGCATAAGACACTGAAAAAAGAGAACATTATTACAATCCCCACAATAATTCATATATCTGGTTAGACATCTACAAATGTGCACACATTTGTGTTTATGTGTTTTGATGATTTGTTGGAATGTATTTTTCAATGTGGAACAACCAGCAAGCAAAATAAAGTAGGTTATTTTTTTGAAAACAAGAACAAATTCAACTAGTACTGAGCCAAAATGAGTTGCCCTATTGTTAAGTCATGCTGTAACCATAATTAAACACATATTTTGGAAAGCTGAGATAAATTTTTTTAACCTCACTGACCTCCTGGGGTATGTAGAAACTTGTTTTGATGGGACGTTTGATCGGGGTTCTTTTAACAGGAACTGTGCTCCATAGCACAGTCCCTTTCTGTTTTCATTCAGAAAAGAGTTGACTTTGTTTTCCAGCCAGAAGGAGTGCATTTTTGTAATTTGGCTTTGGGAACCTTGAAGATTTTTCTTTTTCTTCTTCCATTTTGTTTGTAAAGCCCAGAGCAGGTGGAAAAATAATTGAGATACTCAACTGAGATGTTTTTAGTTATTGCCTTCATGTTTAATTTACAATTTGTGCTACAACCTGCTACATCTGAGACTAAATCCAAGGGCTGTAACACACATGACTGCCAAGCATGTAGAATCAGGAAACCACTTAAACAGCCAACACAACATGAAGGCACCTCGATTCTGGGGTGTTTGCACTTTCATCTTTTTCTTTCAGCTTCTATATGTGCAAAAGATCTTGGTGTAATTAATTCAAGATGTTGCCATATATGTTTAGGCATTTATGATTATTTTCTTGGTTTATTCTTGTGCATTTTAATTCATTGTCACTTTTTTGGTTCTAGATCAGTCTTTGAATACATCTTTAAAATGCACCCCTGCTCCATCACACCTGAAATGAATGAATGACTCATTACCTTGCTTCTGCAGAGCTGAATGGCATGTCAATGAGGGAATTAAGCCATTTGATTCAGGTGTGTGGAAAAAGGGATCCTTCTAAAAGTTGCTCTTGAGGACTGAACTTGGGCTCTGGTGTTATTGATCCTTTCAGTCTTTTTTCAGGTCCTTCTGTTTTATTATTCATCTTCTCTGAGTTTACCTGTTTGTCTTCTCTCCCAGCTGCATCCTATTTATAATTAACAATATTGAGGCTTCTGAATTTTTATTGTTTGTCAAAGGATCCTTCCATTGCCCTGTCTGTCCTCTTCCTGTGTTACCACTGTAAGTTCCCATTTTAAGTAATTTTCTAAATTTTTACTGATGTTTTGTATACTTGTGTAGGTGATAACCCTCACCACGGCAACATGCATCATGCTAGTGATGGCCATATGAAGCCTGGTGAAGCAGTAAGGCTTCCCAGCCCATTGCTTTGCCTGAAGGTTCATTACTTGATGCTTCACTCATTGCTCACTAGCGACATCTGCTACTGCTGCACTGAAACTCTGACTGGCTTGTTACTCAACTTAATCATACCATTATTATGAAATGATCAATTTGCATCTTGCCATCTATTAAAGTCTCATTCCTAATTTACGGTTTCTGAGATGTCCTTTGAGGAGTTTTAAAGTAGCGCCTTCACTCATCCAGTGAAAACTGTCTGCTGCCAATCAAATCATTTGCGTGAATTAACTGGTTACATCCATACCTCCAGATAAGCTTAAATTTGATTCATGACCATCAACAGGTTGTTCTTGCAAAGAAATTAAATCAAATGTGGTCGAAATGAAATATTTCAGCAAAGAAAAGCTTGCCTAAACTCCTGTACTGTGATGTTGAAAAATTGGCAATTATTGCAAAGGCTTGATTCTAGTTGTTGCCACCAAGAGCTCAGGTTTAGATGGGAATTACTTTCTCACTTAGAGCCAAGTTTACTTGGGTAACTTTATTATCTTGGCAAATGAATCATTTTATATTTACTTTGTCTTTTTAGGACATTAAAATGTTATACAACATTTGATATTTAAGGGTGACAAAAGGACAAAATCATTTTAGGTGTTGAAGGTTTTTGAAGGTTATTTAACTCTCTGGTTTGTAGCTGTTAATCATTACTGCCTGGAGCTGTTTTTTTTTTTTTTCCTTTTTGAGCAATAAAATTATTTTCTCAGAACGTTAGAAAAAACTGAAAACAATGGAAAAGGAACACAGTAAAAACCCAAGGAGATGCAAAAGCTTCCATAACCTTTTCTTAGCAAACACAGAGTAATTAGTTTAAAGAAATTCACATCAAGCATGTTATTTTGTATGTATCTTTGGCACTTTGCAAAGAAATTACGTTTAATAAATACTGAAATCGAACAGGAAGATATTACTGATGATATTGGTGCCCATAAGAAATCACTTTTTCTTTCAATTTCAAAAAATTTGATTTATCTAGAAATAGAAACCACTTTTCATTGGAAAGAAAGTTACCAAATTACTGGACAACCAGTGTCTTCTAAATGAATTTGTTTCCTATTATGTAAGTGGTGGGAAATAAGTTAGTAATAAATGTCCATTGGACTGAAGCTCGGCTATTAAACTGAACATATTCAAAGCTACTGGATGCAAAAAAGAAATATGGTGGAGATGTTCAAGACATGTCCACCAACGAGCTTTCTTCTTATCTAAATGTCTTACATTATCAGATAAATCCAACTACTGAGAGCTGAAAGTTTAAATATTGTTTTACTGTAAAAAATTATCCCATCAACCACGCTTTAAATATTTTAAATTATATTAGCAGCTTGAAACAGAAGCTGAGAATGCCAGATTCTTGTTTGTTGTTTAAACGATACTTATTTTTTGATTCCTCTTGTCTTTATACATCCTTGTACAACCTTCATTTGTTTTGTATTATTCTGTTCACACCTGGCCTTAGCTTGCTAATTGCTACACCTACAATGCGTCAAATGTCACCTTCTTTAAAAATGCCCGCTTGAGTTCCTTTGTTCTCAGACGCTTATTTTTTGTTTACCTCCATCTGAAGTTTAGATGATGTTTGAATTGCTCTCTCTCTTTCTCTCTCTCTCGTTCCTTTGATTGTTCTGTTCAAGCAACACCTTTTATTTTTGGTTTATTCAATTAAACCCTTTCAGTTTTCTCACCTCTGTTGCTTGCAAACTTTGTTTTGAGCTCTTAATCCGTGTAACTATAACAGCTACAGTGTCTGACACTTTGGATGCGTCTCAGGAAATTAGAGTATAATCTAAGACTTAATTCATTTCAGTGAATAAATATGAGTGCTACAACAAAAACATGACGTATACTCATTACAGCAGAATACCATGTAATTTTTAGATTTCTTTTATGGCTTAGATCTAATGAGTTTCTAGCAATTGTTTTAATACATAAAAACAATAAAATGATTTTTAATGCAGAAATGCTATGCAATGACTGCAGTAAGTTGTGCAATATGCTAATCCACCAAAGGTGATTATAGAAGAATCTCACTGCTCAGAGTTCTGTACCGAGAGGCAGTCTTGACCATTTTACACCAAATTGTTGACCAAATTGCAGAATGTCTAGTTCACATGGCCTGTTTTTTTTTTTTTTGTGTGGTGTGTTCAGACCAATTGGGTTAAATCAGTATGGCGTTGGGCTCTTGCTGCCCATTACAGGATGTTGCCCTGAGCGGCTGCCCATGTCACCCACATTAGAAACAGCCACTGACTGGACCCAAGCATGTAAATTTAAAGTTTAATGAAAGGTACAACTATGGTTAAAAAGAGTCGACAAGCAACAGGAAAGCTGCCACAGCTTTGGGAGGACTGTGGCACTTCTACTCTTTATTTGTTTTGTGTTTGGAGGAGATTCACAAAGAATAGAGACTGAGTGCAGTTGTAGTTGGATCTTCAAGAGCTGCCACACACAGATGCATCTAGGGTGCATGTTGTCCTTGGCAGGCTTCTTGTTTGAACCAATTTTGAGAGACTATTCTAAATAAAACAAGGAGTCTGCCATTGGCTGCCATTTACAAACTAACCAATCCAAGCGTGTAATTTATTTTTCTTGATACTGATTTTATTCCCCAAAACCAAAAGTAAGAGTCCAAATATTAGCTCCCACGGTTGTAGAAAGATTGTTTGACTGTGGATATTAAAGTACATTTAAAGTACATTTGCCATAGATACTTATGGCTTTGGGTCTCTCCATTCCCTGTAAATGCATGAGATCAAGTGTAATCCTGTAACACTGTCAGTTGTTTTCTGTGCAAGAGGATTCTTAAATCATTGATTCAAAACAACACATGGCTACTATTTTGTTTCTTTCCCCCCAATTTCACCCTGTTAATGTCAGTGAGTGAGATGACAAGAGGGAAGCATTTCAAGCAGGAAATATTTCAGATTTCTCTCGGAGGATCCAGGATTATTAAGCCAAAAACAAAACCAGAGAACATGAGACTGAGCCCAGGAGTCCAACATGGAGAACCGCTACAAACATGATCAAAAGGAGAAATCAAACACTTTCAGTTTTAACTAATTTACTTCAATTATCATTAGGTTATAGGGCTCTAAAATTGCTTTGAATGCATGACAGGAATAATGCACAGTGCCATGTCCAGTCAAGCCCAGCTGTCTGTTGGTTATTGGCAGTAACTATAATACACAATGTGGCCCTTTTCCATTCCTGCCTCTGTCTGTGCTTATTCTGCGAGTATGTTCAACTCGTGTTATGCAAAGCATCTGAGGCCAAAGAAATTAGCTCGTCCTGGCCAGCAGCCATATTGACTTGGGAAGAGGGGGGTGTGCTCAGAGTCCCAGTTGTTTTTGATGCACTATTACTCCAATATAAAATTTGAGATGCATTTCATCAAAGCATGGACTGAACTCGTGTTTCCTGTCTGGGAGCAAATCGATGTTCCCAACGCTCCTTGAGGAAATGAAAGAACCGTCTGGATGGTGTAATGAAATCTAAAACTGGGAGTTTTATGAGATGCAGCATTTGAGTGGCGTCTATCAAAAGCGTCTTAAAACAAAGTAGAGAATCAATATGGATATTAACGATACTCTCCCACACAGATGTAGACAAATCAATGATGATGATCTCAAGTAATATCCCTTGAAGCTGTTCTTGCATTTATTTTAACTGAATTATCTTTATCCCTGTGAGGTTTCCGTGACATATTAATTGCTTGCCTAAGTGTTCTGTTTTCTAAGCACTTTGATTAATCGTCTTTGTCTTATCTGCCAATCATTATTGATCCACTAAACACACACTTAATCTTTGCTTTTTGGAACTAGGGATTTAATTACATCCGCCAATGCTGTACTTTCTGCCTAAGCATACTCCTCGCTCACCGAGCACTTGTCACCTGTCTTTGCCCGTTACGATCCAGGGAGTTTTCTGCCTGTACTGCTAGCAAAGCAGTAAGTGTACATATGTAAACAACTGAAGTAAATGAACATCTTCCAGCTGCAAGTCCCAGTGACTTGGTTGCCGTTCACAGTAGGGGACTTTCCCCCAGTTCTCTGAGGCGTTTTCTCTGCTCACAAATGGTCCTCAGTCTTTTTTAGAACAAAGCGGCTGCAACGCTACATAAGGAAGTATGTACAATCATGGCACACATTTAATTTGAGATCATTTTCCTTATTTTTTTTTTAATGGCGCTTGCTCACAAAAATGAGTGGAGTGGCGTCATTTTTGTGGTTTTAGAACTATACTTTTGTCTTTGGTAATAGACCACCAGCCTATTCTCCTGCTATTGTCTTTATAATAAGTTAATTCCAAGACAATGCAGCTGAAGTGTGTGAGCAGAAAAAAATATACACCTCCTGGTCCCTCATGGTGGCAGCTCCGTCATGTTAGCTGTGATTTGTTCTGTTTTTAGACTTTAGTTACTATTTTTTGGTGGGGAAGGAGAAAGGGGTTATTGAGGCATTGCATGTTTGGACAACCATTTCCTGTAGTTCTGGATGCTGTGCAGCTGCAAGGTTTTTTCCTCCCGGACAGTTGCTATAATGCACAACCTTGACAACAGTGCATCGTTTTTACAACTGGGAGCGACCGATTAGCATCTCAAAAGTCAAGTGATACCTGAACTGTGACCCGAAATCCAACAGAAGTTTAAATGATGATCATTAAGTAAGATTTTTTGTTTTTTCTTTAGTTGGTGGCAGAGTTTTGAAAAATACATCAGTGGAAAAAAAGGGAATCCTGGATTTCAGATTGAAAATACTTGTTCCTACTTTTTTTGGGGGGGGAAAAAGTCCCCATGATGGTGTTCTCACCAAGTAAATATATAAATAGCGAGAACACAGCTGAGCGTAAGGGTTTCACTCATGAGCAGAGGAAGCTTGAGAGTCAAACTGCAGCAGATTGTGACAAAAACACATTCAATTAGATATTTAGAAAACAGCAGAGCACATTTGTAAGAAACACCTTTTTTAACGAGAAAGCAGCTTTTTGAGGAAGAACAGTATGAAGATATTTCCCACAAACTAATGTTCTTAGATTCCAAAAAGAATAAGTCCTCCATATTTTATAACTAACCTCAGAGAGTTTGGGAACATAGCAGTTATCATATAATAGATAGTGGAGATATATCAAAATAAAAGGGGACTCTCTCTCTCTTTTTATTAAATAATAGCTTTAGGAATAACTATAAAGGATTTACCAAGCTCAGGCACTTTGGCACATTTTATCATTTTGGTGGACCTCAAATGTTTTTGTGGATTAATTCCTGTCAAAGCAATTTATTTCCTTTACATAAGTCTATGTGAAGCTAAAGTCAGACTGCTGATATCTACACAGAACAAAAGTTAGCAGAAATTGTTGAGTGAAACTGCAACAGAATTAAGCAGACACAAGGGAAGAACAAAACACACAGCAGGACGGTGAACTCATGATAGATGTATTTCACACCTGAACGTATTCAGCTGCGCCTGTTCTGAGATTTTACACAATTGCACAAAAAAAATTAGCTAGGGAATTTGTAAAGAAATGTTGTTTTGCCTTTTATTAGGGTGGGTGACTCAGTATTGGAGTTAACACAATTTTAGATTTTACTTCTAAAAAACAGAAAGATCTCTTGACTTCAAGATTACTTTGTGTTTGTAATTAGACTCATGATTAAAATACACAGAAGTTTATGATGAAAATGACAGTTTGACGTAGGCATTAGCAAGGCCATGTATATTTCTGCACTAACTAATTCCCTTGGTAAACATACATGGTTTCTATTTAAGACATAATTTTTCCTCTTGCGTCTCTGGTTTCGACAATGGCAGGACTGAAAGCCAGATATCACTCTGGTTAGTAATATTCACTAACATTATATAGCCCAGCACTAGATGGAAAGAACAGTGTGAACATGTGTTTCAGACAAAGTATTTACCGTCTTTTTCCTTTTCTATTTTTCAAGCAAAGTGGATGTCTTTCAATGGAGCTAATTGGCTTGGCACTGAGAGCCAGAGGCAGCCTGCAGAAGTCAATCAGAAGTTTCCACTCTATCCAACAAGCTTTTCCTCCAGCTTTAAAATGGGCTGAAGTCTCTTAGGAGAAGTTTATCACGTAGGTGGTCAAATGGTAGCTTTACTGAGCTGATATGTAAACATATAATTTTAACTTTTTCATAACACCAAACAACTTCTTTGTAAATGCAATCACTGGTTTCAGGTCCACTAAAGTAGCAGCATTTGACTAAAACTGAAAGCTTCACTCAGACAGGTTAGAAACATCAACAGAGGTGAAAACAAGAATTATTTCATAAAGTTTTTGCACTTTTCTTGCACCGTAAATCGAATAAAATGCAGAGGAAAACTTTGCACTGGATTGCAAGTCTTTGCTGCTGTGACCAATATCCCACACGTAGAGCCACAAAAGGACCTTTTTCCAACTAACTCTTGTTGTAACCAATCAACATTTCACTGATGCAGGCAAAAGAGGATGGAAAAAATGAGGCAAACATTTAAAGCTCTTAAGGGATGCATAATACCCTGATTCATCCATTAATCTAAAACATTAGTAGGCCATACAAGACAATAGAACAACACTTTCTCATCAATTTCTGCCAGTTAGATGGGACTCTTCTTACCATACCCAAGTTAAAAAGGGAAATGGCTGTCGGGACAAAGAAGTGCTTGTACCATTTCCTTTTTATTCAGGGAAGTCTGAGCTGAAGGCCTCTAGGCAGAAACTGAAACTCCAATAATAAGGTCTGGGAGCTGTCACAAAGAATGGCATCAGTCTTCCTGATTGTCTATTGAACAAATCTGTAAGTGTTCACTGTTAAACCCCCAGAATCTTATTACTTGTCTTTATCACTCTGATTAGTGTTTTTTTTCTTTTTTTTGACCTGATGTTAAGGTTGCCAAACCACCAGAGGTGAGAAAAGGTCAGCACAGAGTCTGTGTGTGATCTATAAAATGGAATCATCAGGGAGTTATTGATCTGAAACTTTAAGGTTTTTCTCAGACAAGAGCGTCGCTGCAGTTCCCTTTTTTGCAGTTCCCTGCAAAAAAGGGAACTGTCATTTTACCTGTCATTCATTCTCTGAATGACAGGTAAAATTTAACTCATCATCCAGAATAGTCACATGGTTATTGTAATTTCCAACAGTATTCACTAACTGTCCTTTGATTGGTGTTGTGATGCTTTTGTCTGAAGTTAATGCACATGTCTTTAGGTTTTTTTTTTGTTCAATTATTTAGAGGAAAGTTCGAGACCTTTAAGGCACCAACTGCATGTGTTCTACTGCAACAGAGTTTAAGGTATAGTTCACTTCAGCATTGTTCTCATTTTCCTAAATTTGCATCCCCAGTGTGCGGTACATATTGGGGATGTTAATGACATGAAAATGACATCCTTCCCCCTCTGCATGTGTGGCTTCCTCAGACAGTCCAAAATCTATATCATCTCATTTGGTTTTGGGTGTGAGGGTGTGCCTGCATCGTAGTTTGTCCTGTGTTGCCTTGCGATAGACTCTGGACCAAGATGTTAATGGTGCTAGCATCTTGATCCATCTTGTTTTTCTTAACATGATGCTAGCTGTTAAGAAAAACAAGCCCCATCATGTGTAATGAATTAGAAATGAAGTGTTGCAAGAAATTTTGTTTTTCTTTTTTTTAAACTTTGAAGGTCAAGATTATTTCATAGCAACCCAAAATTCAAAATGCACCATTACTGCTTCATGAACAAGATATGTATATCAAACAGCAGGTACTGTTGTTTTCACGTCTTGTTTTATTATTGAAATCTACTCTAATCTTTTTTTATAGTTTAATAAACAGCTCTTACCTTTTCACAGAACTAGAAATAATGCTCATAAATAGTACACTGATTTAATTAGTGTTAGTGAGGTTGGTAACACTTCGGTGATACAGTGACAACTGTTTTTCCTGTGATAAATGGTGTTGTCCAGTGATAAACATGTGAAGCCTGGAGCAGAGCTTAGTTTATTAATTACATCGTTAAACACAAAGCAGATATAGAGTTGTTTTACACATTTGTGATGCTTCATAGTTTCACAAAGCTGTATCTTGGTTAGATGAAACACCAAAGCCAGTATGCCATATCCCTAGAATACCCCAGCAACCAGAAAAGATGATAATTTTTTGCATTTTTGGCAAACTTTGCAGAGTTACAGCATAACTATTTTTTATTTCTTGTGTGGGTGGTACACCGATTAGAATGTGTCACCTTGTGTCACCCGACTGTCTGAAACAGTCATCATCCCTTTCTCCCTCTGGAGTTGCTGATGCACCGCCCAACCAGCGGTTCCAAAAGGGGAAACACGGCACAAGAGGTTTATTACACACGGAGGCTGATCACGGCTCGGGAGCAGGGCGACCCTACAGGCGAGGCATCCATGCATTTAAATAATCTATTGGGCCGACTCCTGCATTTGCATATCTGGACACTTCCATGCCACTAGGGCACTGTGATTCACTTCCCCACACCAGACAGTGCTCTTACGAGTATAAAACAGGGAGGATATAAAGCTTGTTTGACTGCTTGTTCCTTCTTGGATTCTTAAGGCGTGTGTAATAGACGTAAAGACATTTGACCGTGGAATTATTTTGCGGTTTCACTCTGGAAAGCAGGCGTTTTGTTCACAAGGAGGTACCTGACGGGCCTTTAAATGGAGAAGAAGACTGACATGCGTGTCAATTTAACAATTTGCCGGTTTCAGTTTGGAGGGTTTTTTTTTGTGGTGTGCAGTGAAGCAGCAACACATGCTCTCTGCTTCTCACCCACCTCTCATGGATACTGTAATAGATACAGCCTCTGAAGGACTTGGGGATGGTCAGACTGCTCACCTGTTAAAACTGACTTACTCAGTCAATCTTTGACAAAGCATGCCGCTCGTTCTGCAAGCAAAGGATCTTGAGATTATTGAAGTGATCTTGCTTATTATTTGCCGTTGTAGCTGTACGTGACACACAATGGGAAGTAATTAAATATGAATTCTGACCTTATGTGGTGCTACAAATCTCTGTTGTATACTTCAAGTGTTTTTCTTAACAAATGTCGAGTGCTGATATCCAGCAGAGCACAACACCGACTCAACAGCAAGCGACGGGAAGGGAACGCGGGGTAGTCATGCTCACACCACTGAGGTTATTGTGAGGATTGTCAGGGAAGAAGAAGAGCACAGAGGAGCAACAGAAATGAAAGATGTTAGTCTGCCAGTTTGTCACAAAGGCGGTGTGCTCCTGTGTGATAGACTGGCAGACCGTACCAGCTCCATATCCTCTGGGACATGCAGGCGTCTGTTGTAGAGTGACATTCTTTAAAGAAGCTCTTCTTGCTTTATGAGGGCAGAGGGAAGTTGCTGGTTGTGTGTCTTATTAGGGCTGCTTGTGTCTGCAAAAGGTTTATGACCTGAAACGGACAGAAAGCCCACAATCAACATGATGACCTAGTGGATGGCAGCAACGATACAGCGGTGGCATCTGAGCGTATCTGAAAAGCTGCCCGAAACGTCTGTATAATGACGAGCAAAAACAAGGATACTGCAGAAAGAAAAGAAATTGGAAAAGAGTTCAGATCGATCAACCAGTCTTTATTGTGTGTGACAAAACAATTTGATTCTTCGGTTCAGACAGTGTTTTGTGCATTTATGTGGGAAACTCATAAGGTCATATGCAAAGAACTATCACTACTGTGCTGTGAAAGTAGAGATTTTCTTTAGTATTGATCTTTAACACCTAAATATTTCAGATCTGACAACGAACCTAGAACTCCTGCAGTCTTGAGAAACAGTGTCAATTAGAGCTTTTTACTTTGTGTCCAGTCGAGGGAGGTCTCACTGACCCTGCGTGCGCTTTTACATGTTTTTAGTGGGTGTGGTTTTGGGTTGACAGTGACGAGCTTTGAGTGGAGTTAAGTGATCTTGATCTTTACTTAGCAAACACTTGGACCACCCAATCAAAAATACTCCCCATTTACTTTTTTTTCTCACTTTTTTTACATTTTAAAATGTTGGTTTAATGCTAGATGTAGCATAATGTGTCTTCCAAAAAGGAACATTTTTGTTGTTTGAGTCCGGAAAATATTTTGTTTTCTTGAGGATCATGAAGATGTCTTTGGATAATTTGAAATGAACTACTTTGGGTATATTTTTGTGTTTTGGACATCAGTGGTTTTCACCTTCTGAATGCCGTTTATGTGCAAAAGCAGTTGGTTACCAACCGTGTGGGCTTGTTTTGGTTTGCTTTGTTTTAGGTCATCATGTAAATGCATGCATTTGTATTTACTGAATCTATTTTTGCATAGTATTTGTTTTGATGATTTGAATTAATCACAATAAGTGTGAGAAAAGTTCACTGGTATGAACGTCTTATGTCAAGTAGGCTGTGCAAATGTTTTTGTTTTACTTAAACTTTTACATTGAATGTTTAAAAAATCTAAAATGAATGCTACTTTGGTTTTTTTGGTACTTTTTTTATGGAAAAAAAAAATCAATACTTCTGCTGACCACCAATTTTTGTTTAAGTTTATTAAGGAAACAGATCACTGGACTTCGTGCACACTTTGTTCCATGAGAATAATTTCCACTTACTTTTCCATTATATATTGACTTCAGCTTCACTGTTTGATTTTTGTAGCACATTTGTAAATGATCCAATGGCAAAACTGTAATTTGAATGAATAACTCAAACATCAAAGTTGCTCTTGTTTGTTCCTTAACAGAGGGCACAGTCTCTGAGTCTCAGTTATGGGGATTCAGTTGAGACTGCACTAGAGTTTAGAGCCTGGCTTTACAAATTTATCCCAATTCAAATATACCAGTATTAGAAGACGATTAACTGCCTAGAAGGCAATGTTCCAAATACATCTCAAAGGTGTCAGATGGAGCGTTAGAAAAGGCTCTGAACCCTATTCAACTTCTTCTATAAAACTCTTGATAGGTAAACTTTTTTTTTTTCCAAGGTCTCTATGCTTTGTACTTGGATGTTTCAAGTTAAACCATGGAAGACAAGAAGTGAGAGAACCTTTAATACTGGGAGACAGAGAAAAAGTAGAGATTTGGGTTCATAATATATCTCTACAGGGAAGAAAGAAATGTCTGGAAACTAAGCTTTATGGAGGTAGGAGCTCGGGTTTCAGCTAAAGTTATTCAGTTACTATGTTTAATAACTTCAGATGGAAGTGAACTGAACAGTTCTGCTTCAGTTTTTCAGTTGTATGATGTCAAAATACAACCTTTAATAATTAAACACAGACAGTATGCTTGTTCTGCAAAAAACAAAAAAATTCCCTCCGAGAAGTTTGTAAAATCTTCTTTGTGAGACTATCAGTATATTATTAATATGTCTAAGGCAAATGATGACTTTCCGTGGACTTTTGCTGTTCAGGAATTTGTGCATTTCTCTCCTTTTAAACAACACTTTAGGAGATCTCTTGTGTACAAGCTTGAACTACTGCCAGTAACAATCCTGCATCCTTAAATCAAAACACAATATTTTCAAAATCCTTGTGCCAGTGTTTTCTTTGCTCTTGTATTTTTATTTATTTATTTATTTTTTGCTGTTGTATGTTGGCGACTAGGGGCAAAACAAGTTTAAAAAGAATGAATGTATTTAATAGTTTGGAAAAATATCTCAGGAAAGCAAAAACATGTTGTGTCCCGCAGAGTAAAAAAATAATAGCTGTGTTGAGTGTATCCATGGCAGAGGTCAAGGCCCCACTAAAAAGCTTTCTTCACTTTATGTGCTCAAACTTTTGCTCAGATACTGTTTGTCTTTCCTAGATACTGATGCTAATTAACAGTCTCCAGTGTATAAGTCTGTGAGCTTGTAGGAGCCACATTTTTGGACTGTGATGATGCTAATATAGAGATAAGTTATGTGTTTCTGTTGCAAACTTCAGTGTTTATTGGAATTGTATTTAAAAGATCAACACAAAATATTTGGGACGACAAAGAGAAAGTATGCAGACTCTTCTTTTGTGCAAAATACTTCCATTTTAATCACCTTGGATGGCGATGTGTCTGTGGCAGCAATTGTGAAGTTGTGTTATAGATTCATATCGGGTTTAGATCAGGACTTTTTTTTTTGTAAATGTCTCTGGTTGTATGTTTTCCTGTTGGTCAACCACTTCGCCCACACTTTAAGTGTTTTGCAGCCAGTAACAGACTGTCATTTATTTACACCGATTCATCTTCCCATAAACTTTTACCAATTTTTTTCTCACTGCCGATGAACAAACATCTCACTCCGGTCAAAAACCTTCAAATAATTTTGGCCCATCTGACTTCAGGCTATGGCAAAAAAAAAAAAAAAAACAAGATTAGAAATGATTGAGGTGATTTAAATCAACAATGCATGTTCACTTCTTACCTGTATTCTGTCACCACTGTTGGTAAACTTTAAGTTTTAATGCTCAGCATTAAGAAAGCACTGCCTCAATAAATTTTGTGAAGAGGGATTAAAAAAGAAAAGGAAATCACATCTGCAGAAATGACTTCTCATTCTGTCAATGAAGAATTTTAGGATGTTACTATTCCAAATGAAATGCTTTCTGATTGCTTTTTTCTAAATGAATGTCAATTGATGTTCTATAAAATGAATATTCTGCTGATTTATAAACCAGTAAGAGTTTAAGTACTTGCATTCTTGTTTCTGATCTTTTATTAGTGACTTTAAAGTAATGGGTGTGTCTGCTGGCTTTTCTTCAGGTCCCAATCTCTGAAAATGCAAACATTACAGTGTGGTATGACAATGTACCAGGAGCATGTTTATTCTAAACTCCCTTGTGCCTGATGATTGATTTCTGTTAGCTCTAAGTGCTGACTCAGTTGAAAGAAGAAAGTCGTCTGAAGGGGGAACAAATGGGCTGAGAGATGCACACAGAGAACCATCAAAGAAGTTGAGTTTAGACCAACTACAATGGCTTTGATCTGCCTGCAAAATCCTTTGCATAATTCTTAGTCTCTGGAATTTGTTTTCGTTCACAGTCTAATCTTTAAGTTTCAGTCAACTACGTTTGTTTTGCCTTCACAGACCAACATGGAGGCCAAAACTCAGCTTATCCAGCAAGATTACTCTCGTTCTGTTTTATAATTTGTACAAAAAATCCATATGAACAAACCACCAAAATATTCAGAGGCCAGGGAGAACCAAATGTACCTCACATTAATCTTTTTTTCTCTTTTCCTTCAAAGTTTTCTCAACTTTTGGACATGAATTTAATACTGCAAATTGTCCCTGAAAACCTAGAATTCACCTTTCAGAGAGAGAGAGAGCTAGCGAGAAAGACATTAAGTTAAATCTTTATTCACCTGATAACACTCTTTGTTGAATTTTACTTTATTTACATTCTTGTTTCAAAACTGAACTAACTGAAATATACTTGATACTACAAATTAATAATTGACCTTATTAGTGATCAGATGCAATATAATCTGATCACTCAAAGTGTCAATATCAGTATTTTGAGAATTTATATTTGTAGGCTATACGTCTTTCTATTACGTGTACAATTAAGTCTTGCTTTTGAAGTTTTTAAGATTTCTGATACATGCATACAATTGAGTGGCTCATTAATACCTACAATTCAGAGATTTGTGAAACCTTGAACATTCATCATTTTCCTTTCACTTTACAAATGTGTATTACTTTGTGTTGATAAAAGTGAAATCCCAATAAAATAAATTTTGCAGTTGTAAAGTGAGAAAAAAGCTAATTGAATTTCCAATGCACGGCTTATTCAACTTGAGAAATATTTTCCCAGTTTGCTGAAATACCAAAACGCTGTTTGTCTATTGAAAAGGCAAAACCCGTGTCCATGAATTTGCTTGATGGTCACTGATAAATAACGACTGTAAATACTCCTTTTGTGATGGCGTTTTTCACTTACTAACTTTTCACGGTTGTATAAAGTGACCATGGTAAATCATTTCACTACTTTTTCCTCAATCAGTGAAACTTCTTTGTATTTTATGAAAGCCTGAATGCATCCCCCAGGACCTCAGCTCTTTCAGTGATTAGGGTAGCTGAACTCTTGCACAGTGGGCTTTTTGAATTAAAGCCCCCGCCTCTTTGCGGTAGGCCACTCACCAGGCTGATGTTGCAGGCTAATTGGCCTCAGGGTTGGTGAGCAGGTTTCACCAAAGGTCCTCAGGGATCAGGATAAACCGGTAGAAGGAAAGGGTTGCTGTGCATCCCCTACTGTCAGTGGCCACTCAAGGCATGGACTGCTAGTCCTTATAACTAACCCCTGCTGCGAGTGGTCAGGACCTGGGCTTTAGCCGTAAGAAAAACTGGAAATTATTCAGAGTTCATGTTGGAGGAGATAAAAAATAAAACACAGTAACAGGAAATGCAGGAGAAGACAGTGTGGCCTACTAATTGCAAACTGCAAAAGTTGGAAATGTAACTTTTGTGCAGTTAACAGACTAAAACAAATACAAAGCCTTCTTCATCTGTGGGTAAAATTACTGCTGTTTGTCCTTTTTCTTTCTTTTGTTTTCCTTTCTGTAAATTGTTTTCATGCTTGAGCTGCATCTCGTTTTATATTACATATTAGAAATTCTGACGGTATAATCCTTTTCCATTTGTCAAACCCATCAAATCCCAGTGAGAGATTTTCCTTTAAGCATCGATTGGTAAGAAGAGACAGGGCCCTCATAGCATCACACAAAACAACCACATCAATGATCTTTAAAACATGTGGCGTGCGTACGTATGTTTTCATCATCCTACACTTTGAAGTCCTTTCATGAAACATGGTAGAAGAATAACCATTTTATCATCTTAGGCACAACATCTCTTTTGGAAAAATAGACTGAACTTACAAGGTAATTTTTTAGTCATGTTGACCAATTAAGGACGTTTATGATACATCTCACATTCACACACCAAATGACATACAGGCATGCAGCATTTTACCCAAGAGATCTCTAAACTATAACTAACCAGAGTACACCCAAACTGATTTGGGCTTTTTTTAAAAATATGTTTTTAAATGTCTTTCTCAAACTTAATTTGCTAGAAGTTCAAACATTTAAGCAGTGGGATATTGGATTAAATTCTTAGTTCTTAATCTCTGCTCAAATATCTTCAAGGTGATAGAGCTTTGCAGAGGTTTAAACTTTTCCTTGTGAAAGAGAACATTTGATTATGGTAATAGATGCAAAAAAACACGTTTTTGTTTTCTGTTTTTGCTCAATTATTTTTACTAATTGTGTTGCGAAATAGAAAGCAAAAAAAAACAACAGCAAACAAACATTGCAAATGGCCCTGAAAGCTCCAGCAACTATGAAAATTGTCTCCCCTAAACTTTGAACCTACGATACAAAATACAAACTTTGCTCCCCAACCTTGGATTATAAGGCAATTTGATCATAACCCCAATGAGCCTCCCTTCAGGACAAACAACTCCTTTAGGACACCTTACAGCCTGCTCAACACATAAGTAAAGGTCCCCTTGTGGTAATTACAAGTTAGAAGACCTGAGGGCATACCCATATCTCCGGACCCTTTTTACTGCAGCACAAAGTCTACCATTTAATACGCAGGCAGTAGAGAACAAGTATAACAGTAATGAGGGCAATCATTTTATGCTAGTACCAAACCGTGTTGTTTAACTGGAATCACAAGCTGAAATGACGAGCAGAAGAATCATGTCGAAGTGTGTGTGAAGGCACCAGTTAAATTTACGGTGCCGTAAACAGGGCATGGGAAGGCAATATAGCAAAGACTGTTCCATGGCATGAGAAAGTATTTCGACCCTCACAGTTGTCGTCCTCCGTTCTTTTTTTGTCAGTCCAAGAAATTTTAAGATGGAAAAATCTGGGTAAATGTGAAAAATGTTTAAATAATTAAATGTAATAAATCGAGGGGGGGAAAAAAGCAACATGCTGTGTCCAGGAAAGCAAAATAGATGCTATACACCACTATGTATTTAATCATTTAAATATGTTAATCATGTTCGCTTGATTCGCTAGCGTGAATAAAGTGAGGCAGGTCTTTAAACTTTGAACTGGTTGAGAGTGCAATTAATAAATACAGCACCAGTCACATCTGTCAATTTTATCTGGACCATTGTTTATTGGATTCACTCCTTCCCTCTTATGGCCCTAAATTATATAGTCTGTCACACACAAAGATTTTAAAGTGGGATAAAAACAGATGGGACTGTTCACACAGAGGTCGCTTTTTTGAAAAAAGTCAAATGAGTATATAATTTACAACCACGCACAAAAAAACATCTTCTGATTAGGGAAAAGAAAAGAATTGTGCTGTTCATACTGTCACATTAAAAATGTCAGAAAAAGTTTGACTTCTTCCATTTTTGTCTGGTGTTTCATAACTTAATATAGATAGATTATGGAACAGGAAACCACAATAAGGACCGTTATTTGGATGGAAACGTAGAACAATAGTGAACCAAGTAAATCCAAGAGTGGATTAGTGATGAACCCAGAACATTTAAATACCTGCAGGCCTCTCTTAGTTGAGGTCAGTGTTCAGGAATTAAGAAAAAGTTTTATTATTCGCCAATAGACAGGCACTTGGTCTTCTATAACATTTCAGAAAGTTGGAACTTATAACCTTGTATGTTGTATGCATTTGTTTGGTATACAATATTCACTATTTTTTTTAACAAAATATCTGTGCACTGAAGGTTGCGAGGCAGTCGTAGCTGAAGTTTATCCTTGGAAAGGTGGATGCAGTCTAAAAAGAATTTCTACTGTTTAGTATAATGTAAGAACGTTGCTATTGTATTGGATTCGCAGCCACAACAGCAAAATAAGGTGGTGGTGATGGACAGCTGAAAAGGAAAGTAGCTTGAAAGTTGGCAAAAAAAAAACATGGTGGTTTTGTTTTTCCTTTCCTCAACAAATTCCACAAGAATTTTAAATAAGAAAAAACACATTGAAACTGTCTAAATTTGTGGAGATGTATTATTAGAGGTGATGATGAAATGGGAGCAGAATACTGTAGAAGGTGACTTTGAGAGCTTAATTTACTGTCAGGGGAAAATAAAAGGTGTGACAGGTGAGAGAGAACATCATAAAGATGAAACTGAGGAGGCAGCTGTCAAAGTGTTTCTGTGTTTTATGAAACATGCAAAGACTCCTTCCTATGCTTACAGTTATGTCTGTACTTGCCCGACGTAAATAAAAAATGGATGTACAGACAGGCGGATCATGAACTACTATAATATTTGGTAATAAATGATTTTCAAATATATATATATATCTATCTATATATATATATCTGTATATATATATATGTTACCTTTGATGTAGCCATTTTGTCCTGTGCAATTCAACTAAAAAAACTTGACTCCTCCTTACCTTAAGCTTTCCAGCAGAACCTGGAGGTTTATGTGTTAAAATAGACTATTGAAAAATTCCAAACTTTATTGTTTATAAAAGAACAGTTACAGCTGAAGAAAATCGAAACCACAACATAATTCTGCCACCACCATGTTTTACTGTGGTTGTTGCTACTTTGTGATGTGTAGTGCTTTTTCTGTTGCAGACGCACCTTCTGAATTATATTCCAAACACTTTTGTGTGTGGCTCTTTCACATTATGGCAGATATTTTGATATCCTGAATCAGTTTTGTCATATATTTGTTTTTGTCTCAGATTTATTAATTACTTCTTGTTAATCTTTAAGCGGAGTGTAGCAGAAAGCTGGCAAATTAATGCAAACACACTCCGTCTTTAGAGATTTGCAGCACTGTTCAATAAGGTTCAGGATTATGACAAATCAACGACAGCTCAAGCATCACAGTTCTAGGGTGGCACTCTAATATAAACTTGAAGTCACAAGGGCATGCTTTGGATGAATAACAGAGAAGACTTGTGATGGAAAATGGTGAATTTCCATCCGTTTTTCCTCGTTTGTGTGACAAGCGAGTCCACTTTCTTGTTGCTAATACCCAATTAGGGAGATGATTATTGATTGAGGTGTTGAAAGTTGACTGCTAATCTCCCTTCTGTCAGGCTGAGGCGATCAATAGGTGAACGTAATGAGCAACCTGGTTCCTCGGCGCTAATAAACAGAATTAGATTCTGACCGGGGTACATATTTGTAAACCAAGAGATGGGCAGATTCAAGCCTCAGAAATCTGTTTTCTTCTTTCAGAAAGCAACTTTGTTAAGCACACATGACAAATGGCATTGTCAGGCTGGAAAATAAAAACACAATTCAACTTCTTTGCTAGCAGCAATGCTAATGTCATCAACAAGCACTAATGTCTGTTCAGAACACCTGTTTTGCTCCATAATCTGTTGTATGGACATCTATCGAACAGTTTTAGCACTTGCATTTAAATTTCTAACGCCCCTGGGTGCCTATAAACAAAGCCTGATTAAGAGTGAAGGTAAGCTAATGCCACCAAATGCAAGAGAACAGCATGATTATGGCTAATTACTTCCAGAAGGCAATTTTCTCCCCCTTACACTTCGTTTTACTAACTTTATGATGAAAGTTAGTCATGACTGAACAAGTGACTGTATTTGACCCATCAAGGTCAGTTAAACAATAAAATGGAGCAGAAACCCTTTATGCAAAACGTAATTTGCTTCAAGGGCGGAACAATTGTTCTTCACATTCACATCCAACCAAGTGATGATATTTAATACTCGTAGAAAGGCATCTGTTTTCCATTTGTGACTTTAACATTATTTTTTCATCCTGTGAAAAACACATATGTACTTAAAACTAACAAATGTCACCTGTTTTAGTGTAGAGAAAAATGTCATGTTGCCTCCTTGTCACTTTTCTCTGAAAAGATGCTACACGGTGCCACGCTGCTGTCTCTAAGGGCCTCCTCAGTCTGTTTTCAGATGCGGTATTAAAATGCAGGCAAACTTTAGGAAATATGACACACTCTGCAGCACATTAAATCTTGACTTCTGGGATTGGTGGCAGCCACAAATACAAGAACTGTCTGCATGATGATAAATAAAACCATGGGGGCTGTACCTTTATGTAAGAGAGATCCATACGCTCCCTTGTATTCAAATGATTCGATGCAACTACTTGCTCTTACGAACTACTGCATAATGGTGTTTATGGATTAAATGATATTCATGTAGCTGCCAATATTGCACAAACAATCCAATAAATCCAATTGAAATTCAGTTTATTTATATCAGCAATTCACCATAAATGTCATCTATAGGCACTCTGCAAAAAAAGGTAAATTAATTCCATCCAGTTTTATTCTTAATTTCAAACAACTCAGTTTATTTATTGAAATACGCCAATGTTTATAAGAAAATCCACTGCAAGTTGCTCCTGGACGATCATGTGTTGACAGTGGACTCTTGCTTGCATTGTGTTGTTGACTTTGCAACAATCCCCCACATTGACCATGCATGTAGCGACAACAAACAGGATAATTCCCCTTAACAGGAAGAAACCTCCAGCAGGACCAGAACGGCACAGAGTGAGCAGGATTGTAATTTCAAACATTTCTACAAATGGCGTCGAGAAAAACAACTTTTAAGATTCTGATTTGTTTGTTGGTTTTCTTATCAGTTGATTGTCAACTTGAAGTTTATTCTGTATTTGTGATTGCAATGTCAGAGATTAACCTCAGAAATGATAACCAAATCAAATGTCATCCATCTTTTCAATGTCTTCCTTATACCTAATATCTGAGAATCAAACTTCATTAAGAACAATCCTTAGGTTTTTCCATTGATGCACAGTTGAATTCTAGTATTTCTAGATGCCAAACTACCTGAACTGACTTCTTTCAGTGCAACAGGTCCAGTCTAAGCTCCTTCGAGGTGATGCAGCTCTTTATCTCTGAGGATCAGCCCAGCAACTCTACTGAATGTTTATCCCAGCTGCATAAAATTCAGGATCACGTTCATGATGCGCAGCATTCACAAGGTTTCACAACATGGAGAGACAAAATTGAGAGCTTTGCTGCATGGCTCTGCTGTCTTTAAGGTGAGACTGACTGAAGAAATGCCCATATTACTGCAGAAAAAAGCTTCAATATGTCTGTCCATCTCTGCCCCATCAACATCACCCTTGAGTAAAACATTGAGATATCCAAATCCTTCTGCTTGAGGCAGAAACTGACCATCAAACATGAGAAAAATTCTTCAGATTTATAAGCCTCTTAAAATATATTTAGCGTCCTTGTACATGTCTAAACTAATATTCAGTTGTACAGACACTATTTCTAAAACCTGCTTCATATCTGTGGTGCATAAAGTCAAATGAACTGTGTGGAAAATATTTGAACATGTGTTCTAGCCGAAGATGCTAGAAGTTGCCACAAATCTGTAGTTCTTGCCTCAGAAACAATCTGTTTATTACTGATTAACGAAAGCCCTGGAATGAGCTGCAATGCTCAGACATTTGGGGAGAAATCCACTGTAACCAGCAAAATATTTTTTACCTCCAACCTCAAAAAGCAACAGCTGCTTTTTCTCATAGAGCTGAGTTGATTAATAAAATAAGGACAGTATACTGTCCTTATTTTGAACCGTTAATTAAATCACCAATTCGTCAACATTGATATTGAGTCTGTAGGTTTGTCTAATACTTTGCTAAACCTAATAAAAATTATTCGGTGTCAAAATATATTTTTTGTACCTCAACAGGGATAACGATTTTGGACTGCTATTATTTTAAACATATGTATGTGTTGACACAAAACACACGTTTTCTTTTTGTTTTTTTTAAGATAATTGCCAACAGAAGTCCTAACATCTTGTGCTTGACGAAAACAAACCCAGGTCCCATAACGCATCTATATCTAACCAGCTTTGCTTTTACAAATTTCTAGTTTTAAAGCTTTTGATTTCTGTATAGCAACCTTTTACTTTATTTGGCTGCACCATGTTTTTTTTTTTTGTATATTTAAGTTGTCTATATTGTGCAATAGAAATGTAGATTAATAAAACATGCACATATCCTAATCGTGCAAACAAGTCAACACTTTCAACTGGGTTAGCTTGCAGTTTGCCTTCGTTCTGCAAGTTTGGACTTTCATCACTTGCTAGCATCGGTGGAGAGTCTTTTACAGGTAAACTCCTGGAAAACTTTTGCCTCCTCATTTGCAAAGCTAGGTTAAGCTTATGTAAAAGAGATGCATTTCTGAGTACATTGGAGGCCCAGGAACAAACATTTCCCTCTCCTTCCCTCCCCTTGACAGACGAGTGACAGCTATTTAAATGCGAACTGTCATTAACAAACACAACCCTGCGCGACACCTGCTTTAATCACGGCAACAAAGGCGCAGCGAGTGGCCGAGTAGGAGCTCCCTCTGTGTGTGATATTCAAATGATTGGGAGGTGCAACATACAAAAACAGCAACATCAAAGAATAGTCTGTGCAGGGAGAGAGATATGCTGCGGCATGTGCCTCCCACCACCACTATTAATCAGCTTCATTTTTTAAAGAGAATAAAGTGTGAAAGGGCTCAAAGTCACTAAATCACTTAGCCTCAAAACAGCATAAAATTATTATGCTTTTTTTTATGTTGGGCATCTTTTTCTTCAGATATGAGAGTTTAAGAAAGTCGTTGTAAATGCCTGTATGGAAAATATTTTTGAAAAAAATAAGAAAAAATAAAATTAAATAAAAAAAATAACAGGAAACATTTGTTAGTTAGGCAAATGTCTTTGACTTGATTTGCTACTCGGTCGTGGTCCTAACTGGTATTGTTCTGCCTGGTCATAATTTAAATGAGGAAGTCGTTGGGCTGTGACATCTTGCATCCAGGCCAAGGCCTGTGCACTTGTAACTAATGCATTGCATTTGTTCTGATTAGTTGCTGTCTTTTTCTTTGCTTTTCTTTTCAAACACCCCCCTCACCCACCAACAGCGACTACAGCAGAACATCAAGCCGTGTTTGCAGCAAGTTCCCCTTTGTTTGCTCTGCCACAAATTTGCACAGATTAAGATCAGCAAATGAAGATAAACATTTCAGAGCGTTTCCATCACGCGTTTGTTCCTCAGCGATGTGTATCATCGGTAAATATAAATCCCGGGCTGCAAAAGGCTGCAGAGACTCGCAAATGTTCAAGGAACTAAATCCCCACACAGCAACGTGTCTCGCCCTCCCTGTCCTGTCCTGTCACAACATATGTGTTATGCTGTTCAGAAGTTTGTACTTATCGATCATAGATATGAGTGATTTGTTATAATGATGTAAAGATTCAAATATTTAAGTTGCAAAATTAGAACTGTTTTGCTATTCGGCCGTGTAGCAAAACACAACCCTACCGTACAATTCTTCCAGTGTAGAATCAAAAGAAATGTAAAACCTAAACCATGTGTATTTTGTAGTAATCAAGCCTCTGATTTAATTTTGGCTGGAACGTTTGCCACTCTTTTTTTATGCAAATTGTTTTTCCTGGCACGGGACATTTCCCTCTCCTTCCCTCCCCTTGTTTCTTTAAACACTGTTTTTACATTTTCAGTACAATTGAGTCCTTTCCAAACTACTTTCGCTGTGTAAACAACCTGAAGTGTCGAAGTTTCAGCCATCCAGTCGCTCTTTGTTTATTTTTCCAACTGTTATGTAGATCTCATTAGTAATTGCGTCATTAAATCAGTCCCATTGCATGATGCTTCCATCACCAAGCTTGACAGTTATTTCAGTTTTCTTAGGTTTGAATGTATCACCTTGACGTCTGCAAACGTAATCCTTCTCATTGTGGCAAAAACAACCTAAGATGCAGTTTGACTGCCATGTTTCTCTTTATGATTTTTGGTTTAACTTAAGAGCATCTCCAAATTTCAATTGTTCTTGCAGGTGTCGGTTCCAGAGAGAGGGCTTCTGTATTGACCGTCTTCCTCTCATTCCAAGCAGATGCAAAACAGCTTTCACTGTCAACAGTGACATTAGAAATTGCACATCTGGATTTCTGGATGGTTCTTGAACATCCTAAACAATTGTCTTTCACTTGCATTAAACGGTTTTTATCATATGGTTAAACCTTAAACATGTGAGGCTGTTTTTCTGCCAGTGATACTGTTGCATTAGATTTGGCGAATAACCAACCAAGATTAATTTTAAACTTTAAATCCTCCAGCTAGCTGGCTAGAAGATCACGGGGTCTTCCAACAGAATAATGATCCCAGACGAAGATCAAATCTGGTTTTGGAGTGGATGACATTAAGCAGCACAAAGCCTTCTGCAAAGGGCTATATAGCAACCCCATTTAATATTCAGGCTTTGTGATTAAAACCCAGGTCTATGCCAAGAGACCAGCGAATTCAAACTAATTCTACCATTCCACCAGAGCGTGTAAATATCCAGCTGGAAAGCTTGTTGATGCAGAAAGTGTGCAGTCTCTTTGCAACTTGATAAAGAATATTCACCAAGTATTGGTGAGGGGGAATGCATTTGAGCTGCAGATAATCAACAATAACAGCCACAATATGTTGCAAAAAAGTTAATGCATCATGTTTGTTTTTTTTTGTTTCTAGTTGAGACATTGTTTTCTTTGGGCCAATTATTCCTTCTGGTTTTGGAAGCTGTGCAGTTGGAAGGATTTAACCTTTTTTTTTTTTTTTTTTTACTTTTTGACAGTAGTTACCACGCGTAACTGGCGAAAAGCTGCTTTTTTAACAACCAGGAAAAGCTGACTTGCATTTCATCAGCCCAAAATAATACGTGATGTATGACCAGAGTTGCAAAAGAGACTTCATGGATGCAGAGCAGAAAGAGAAATTCAAACATCTTTTCCATTGATCATAACAGGCAAAGATGATGATCCTGACTCCATCTCTCTGCAGCTTTCTGACCATAAGGTCAGAGATTTAAAGTGGTGTGGCAAAAGTAAATGAATCATGTATGACAGTATAGCAGTCATGTATGAAGAAAAGGTGTCTTCAGTCAGAGGCTTCTTCTTCACTGCAAGACTGACTGCTTCTAAAAATTCTTTCTGTCCATCATCGTCCACAAGTTTCTGGAGATATTTCTTATACTGTTGAGCTACAACAACATTTGACATTCCTTTGTTGTTTAGTAAGGTATTTTTGAATTCAATTTAATTAAAATTCTTAAACAAATTCCGCAAATTAACATGACTTTTAAAAATGTTATACGTATGGTAAAATATGCACCAGTTTCTGCAGATCTGTAGAGAAAGTGGGGAAGAATTAATTGAATTTCTTGTAATCCTCTTTGAAATGGACTTCTTTAAAAGATAAAAACACATTTAAGAAGCAACCCTGGAAACCCATATGAATATAAACTGCTAACTCCACAACCCACTATTTCTCTCACATATGGCACTAATCTGACCAAATCCTGAAGAGAGGCATACATCTGGGCAGCAGCCCAAGCAGCAGAAGACACCTGCATAGCTGTTAATTGCCTCAGCACAAGTTTGGAATCACAGTAACTGTAATTATTAAGACATCTGGCACAAGAAGGGAATACATCATGAGCCTCTTTGACTAATCAAATTTAATCACACAACCAAGCTGTTGGAGATAATTAATGGCCGCGGATTACAACTTCAGTCATCTGTCGATTGTTTGTCATAAAAGTTGTAATCACAATGTTTCACACTTAAATATGTAAAGGTTAAAAAAAAAACCTTTACATATTTAAAGGTAAAATATGTAACTATGATGGTTTTGATCATCATAGTAAATGATTAGCAGTTTTGTTTTGTTTTTTGCTTCAGAGAAGATTTACCCTCTAAATATTTTTTTTGTTGCCGTAATTTGAGTGAGCTTCATTTTTGAAACTGCTACCAAAAGCAGATCTTGTGAAGGAATCTTCAAAAGCTTGTGATTCTGACCCACACTCATTAATTTTCTAGATCTTTATTTTTTTATGAGAAGTTTGTTAATCATATTAGAGAAGCAGAAGTTTAGGAGAAACTTCAAATCAAAACAAAAACAAAGATATTTACTCTAGCTTTTTTTGGGGGGGGTAAATTAGTATAATGTGAAACTTGCATCAAACATGGCCGATTGAAAGATTTGCTGAAAAGATTTATCTAATGAAGTGAGTTCATGCATGCATAACCTCATATGAATTCTGGGATTTAGCATACATCAAATGAGATACTAAAATATTTTATCTGAAGTTCTTAAAATTAAGTAAAGCTACATAAGGTGAATGTATAATGAAAGATAAAAATGAAACAATTTAATTTCCTAATGTTTTGTTAGCAGTATTTTTCTGAAAGACTGTGATGGAAGTTTTTCTTTTCTTTGTAATTTATTTTGAGTCTCAAATGAAATCTGAAGGATTTGAATATGATTCATTTTGAAGGATGAATATTCTTGGAATAAATTGTAATTTATCTACATGCGTGAACTAGTGGGGGGAAAAAACAGGTGTTTCTAGTAGAAAACAATGCATTCAAAGAAAGAAAGTGGAAACATATGTTAGAATATTTAAATTAAAAATGATATCTGTATGTTGATAGAAGGTAGTGTGTTGGTTTTGATCCTCTGTCTCGGTCCATTTTCTGCATGTCTTCCCCTTTTCCTCCCCACTATTTATTTAGTCAAGTTTAATGTTCGTTAAATTTAGTAGCATCAAAACTTTCTTTAAACAAATCAGCTTTTCAGAAAAAACTTTGCCATTCTAGAAATTAAACTCTTCTTGTAGTTATTTATCAGCTTCTTCCCATCTTTCTACTGGTGTTGTGATGATTGATCTTTGAGCTTCTGGTTTTTGTGTTCGGAAGGGCTCATTATCATCACCCTAATCAGATTCTCTTTCACAAGAAGGACATGCAGGTATTCTTGCTCTTTCAAGTCTGATGGACATCAGACTTTTTGATTTTCGTCTGTTCTAGGGTTTTTTTTAGATTGGCGAACAATTTTATTTTATTTCTTTTCCTACTTCATGTTGTCAAAGTATTATTTGTCATTGATTGATTCTAAAATTCAGGTGATAATCAGACCTGGGTGTAGCTGGTGAAATATAAACAGGTTTCCAGTAATGTGCTCCTGGAAATCTGTACACGACATAATTTGGTGCAACTCAAATGCGAAATTCTGTTTCCTTTCAAACTTTTTACTTTTGGCCCTCCAGTTGGCACAAAATGTCCTGTGTCGGATGCTAATCTAGTTTTTAAATTAAATATAGCACACAGGACACCGTGAATCCAAAAGATTGGATTAGAAATTCAACTTCTTTATAATTAGACAGTTTCTGGTAATCCTCCAAACCATGCTGGTTGTAAAATCTAAAAAGAAAAGTTTGGCTGCAAAGAGGAAGCTTGTTCTGCAACCAGTGAGATTTCCTTTATATAGTGTCATAAAACTCATAAAGCCAAGCTCAGGAGGAGATTTGGAGAGCTTTTTAGTCTAGGAATAAGGCAATCTAGCTGACATTTAGCTGAAAAATGGGTGTAAGTCACTTTAATATAAAGCCATCGATTTCTCCTTGACAATGACATTTGTAAAAAAAAAAAAAAAAAGACAACACCGCCCTCCCCCACTGGCATTTTATTTATTTTATTTATTTATTTTTATGCTATTATTTTTGTCAGTCGTACAAAAATAAATTTCCAGTCATGGCTGTTATTTCCATTTTCTTTTGATGTTACGGCATTTACTATTCAGAGTGGTTGCTTTGCATTTGGATCACATGACAAGTTATCTAGTGTACAAAAAGGCATTTTTCTACGTACAAGTAAAAAAAAGACAATATATATATTTTTAATACAACTAACTCCATACATATTTAACAACATTAAAAGCTACTAAATGGCAGCAGCAGTAGTTGCAGTGAAAATTACACTTGAGAACTCAACAGATTGCATTGCACTTTAATTCAGTCAATGTCTGTATTGATTTCATTTACATAGCAGATTAGAGGAGGACTCAGGTTATCCTCAGTCTTTTTTTAACCATATATGTTGGATTTACTGGCCACTTTGGTTGGTTTGTAACATCTGAAGCACTCTGTCTGGAATCCTGCACATTACCATAACACTGAAAAGTGATCATAACACTAATATCCCAGTCACTTATACGTGATGTGCTTTTTGTGTCAAATCCCAAAAATGTTTTTTTGTTTGTCTCCTTTTGATAAATATACTCCCATATTCTCATGAATGTCTATAAGACTTCACTCCATGTCTTTTAAGAACATTTAAATGTGTTATTTTGTTATGGTTCAGGCAGCTCACATCAGTGAGTGAGAAGTCATTAAAGCCCAACTTTGGGCCAAATGACAAAAAATAGGGAATATATTTTTTCTCTCACCTTACAGCGAACTATCGCAGGGGGGCTTTTTCTCCCAGCCTTCGGATATCTGTAAACAGCTTTGTTTTCCAGAAGGCGTTCAAATGGAAACCTGCCGTGCCTTAGCACATCTGGTAATGCTGCATTTTCTCTGTAGTCAGGGGCAGGGTGGTTGGAAATGACAGCAATAGCAAAAGCAAGCATACTGAAAATTAGAGGGACAAATTGTTTCTCGATCAGATAACTTGAGTTGGCAAGTATTCAGTAATTATCTGAAATGTTAATCCCAGTTTACCAGCTGATGTCTTTCTGTGCCAAAATTAAACTCTCACAAAATGGAAATTTAATTTCCATCCCATTGATCCCTGTTTGGATTTTTGGAATATTATGTCCTGGGCTGGCTTAAATACTTGGTCTCTAAATATTTCTGCCTATCAGAAAGTAATAAAATCTAACTTTAGCTGGATTTTAACATCGGGGTATAATCAAATTACAATAGTAGCGTTTAAGAAGTAGTTTAAATGGTTTAAATGGAGTTAGAAAGATAAAAAGATATTTGTTTGCTGTCATTACTTAAAATGGCATACAAAGTTATAAAGTGATGAAAAATAATAATAAAAGAAACCCTAAATCATAGCAACAGGCCAGACATTACGAATTTGTATTAACAGTTATGCAAGAATAAAATATATTAAAAATAATAATAAAATTTGCATGACATTGTGAATAAAAATTGACACCATGTTGTTGGGGGGGGAAATCAAAGCAGTATTCAAGTTGTAATTGTACAGTAGAAGGTAATTAAAAGTAGTTTCTCAGTAGGAATCGGTGTCACAAGGAGATAACACTTTACTGAATTTCAACAAACAAAACAAAAAAACAACTCAAGACTGAAAATATATCTCACAATGACCTGGACACATTCCATGCAGTTGGATTAAATACTCTCCTCTACACTCGTGTTAGTCACCAGGAAAAATAAAAACTAAACATGCAGCAGGCCAGATGCAACAGTTGTGCATCCATGTCTTTCAGGTGTATATTTGTGCGTTGCTTTGATAAAAAAAAGACCATCATTTTGAAATTTTCTTCATAACAAGTTTAGCCTCAGGCTAAAAGCCTTAGTAAATCTGCAAGATGTCTCTTTCTTCTACAAGAGGAAAATTGATTTCAAAAGCAGACAGTTCTGTCCCTTTCTGTTTGAATATAGCAGCCACATTCACCTTGCAGAAAGCAACTCGGGAAGCAAATTGAGCATTTATATTGGCTCGAATGCAGCCAATGCAAAGCATCAATTTACCCTCTGAGGTGAATATGAAGTAATAGAGGGGCTCCTTGAGGAGTAAAGCATCAAGCTACACTGAGTTTGGATGATTGTTGGGTGAGAAACCAGAATTATTATTTTATTTTTGTATGTGCATTTAAAAAAGTTCAAATCTTGGGTCTCTGCAGGTTTTTTTTTTTTACCAAATTCATGTCACCTTCAGAGTCCAGAAAACTCAGCACAGGCTTGAATGTTTACATCACAGCTGCTGAAATGTCTGAAGATTCTTTGGTACATGTAAATGCAACAGAGGGAAGATGGAGAAAACCAGAAGCCGGAAGTCATCCATCAGAAGAGGATGGACTCTTCAAGAAAGTTTTGTTTATAAGTGGTTCTTTTGTAAGTGTTCTTGAAACCTATTGCTTATTGAGATTTCTACTATTGAAACTTAAACTACTGTAAATGATGAGTAGAATGCATATATCTTTATAAAAGAAGCATAATCTTTCATTGAAAGAATAAAACACTTGAACTGCAATTATTTGCCTGCTGTAAATAATTTTTGCAAATAGGAAAGCATTTTGCATTCTTTAACATTTTCCAAGGTTGGAACAAACACAGAGAGGCATCTTTTAATATCTCTGGATTGTCCAGGGTCACACCTCCTTAACTATTATTTCTTCTGTTGACAAAATGTGACAGTTATTATCTTATTGTAAGACCCATAATGAGTCATTTCTTTTTTCTGAGTTGTAGCACTTTGAGCATCCAGTCACAGTCAGGAGGCAGACAAGATTACATTAGCAGTGATATTAAATGAATGAAAGGTAGGAAGGATTTAAAAATCTAGGGTGAGAAAACTGCTGAAAATTTGTGAAGTAACTGAATATATTCCAACCTATGGGACTAATGAGATTAAAAAATAATATTTTTTTTAGGGTTAGGGGAAATATATATCTTAACACCTTAGATGGGGAAATCATTGTAACAATCGGTGTGTGAAATGAGATATTTTATGTGATAGTGCATCAGTAATGCTTTTGTGGATTCCTTGATTTTATTTTGAACATTAAATACCAAACTAAAAAAATGCAGCACATGCAGACCTGAATTTAACTTATCAAATATTGATCAAAATATTAATGCAACTGTTTTTGTGTTTGTGTGAGCTAAAACCTTTTATTTTTGAGTTGGATCAAAAAATTTATTTCAACATTTTTCACTTCACTCAAAACCGAACAAATGAAGTTTACGTGTAATTGGTAAACATATATTAAAAACAGAAATTTAAGAACTGATCTGTTGATATTTAGTGATCTGGACAACTAATAAATTCCCGTTCACTTGTCATGCGTTATTAGATTAGAGTTTTATTTCTTCCTATCTGAAGCCAGAGAAATGACCTTGAAAATTTGCCACAACCAATCCGTCCTAGTCAAATTTTCTACAAGTTTTGTGATGAAAGCTGGTAACAATCACTTGTATTTTCCTTTCCATCCTCAATCTGCCCACACACACTTTACTTACCCTTTCATGCTTTTCATGTTTTGAATCTCATCCTTGGCTTCTTGTTCAGTGCACAGAATTTTCTGAAATTTTTTTTGGTTCCTTCTCTTTTTTTTCCCGCTCTTTTTTGCTGATTGCAGGGAGGTAATAAGTACCTGCAGGCTGAAGGGAAATAACACATTTCACCTTCAAGGCTAGAGCGAGTAAATTTTGCAAACATACACAGGCTTAGTAGTTGGTCAGTTGTTTACTGGCTTTATTTAAGAAAATAACAATTCCTATTTATTACAATACCCTTAAAGACTCTAACAAGAGCAAAAATCACTAAATTTGAACCCTCTGTGCCTTATTAAAAACCTCAACAGAGGCTGTTTTATGCAGCCCAAACATGTGCTCTCTTTTAAAATCAGAAATTAACATAAGAAACAGATATTTTTAGATTCCTCCGTGTCTTTTACCTCGAAAGCAAATGCAACTTTTAGTGAGATTAGAGAAGCCGCTGCACAGTTCCATCTCCTGTGACTTCTATTTATACTTTTAAGCAACTTATGCTATAAAGAATCAAAGGGTCTAATCAGCATATTTTTAACATTTTTTAATTACCTCATTCACTTGTGCATTTCATTATTTTAGTTCTATCTCTTGAACGTCAAAGAAAAATATTAATAGTTTATCCATTAATTGTCATTTTGCAGGCTTTTGGGTTTATATAATTAAAAAGTTGGCGAAATATATTTTCGTTTGTTTTTAATTTTTTTTAAGATATGAATTTCATAATGTATTTTAAGTTAGAATTATGCAGAACAGAATAAAAAGCACAACATGCTTACTGAAGTTTCTGGTCATACCAACTCTGTGTAAAGTCATATACAACAGAGCGACATTTTATAACTATTTTTTACAAGCAATGATCCAAAGTATCTCTTCATCTTACTTGCAGTATATTTTAATAATGTCGATATATATAACCGCTACACATACTTCCTATCAACAGGAGTTTATTTAGCGTTATCTTGGTTGACAAGGTAATCTGTAATATCTGATTACGGCCCACTGAATTGGGGATTTAAACCAGAATAAATGGAGATAACACATCTTCCATGCATAATGCAACTTTGGATCAAATCTACAAACATGTTTCTGGTTTTTGTGCTTATGACACGGAACGTGTACTCACTAGAAGAAGGATAATTTATATGCATAATCAACAAACGTGTGCCTGAAGAACAAGCCACTAGCAGTATTTTTTATACTGGAAAAACCGCGAGGGAAAAGCGTGGTTCCTAATCACTTTCTGGTTATTTATATTATCTATAGCTGACTGATGTCTGAGGAAAGCCCCTGAAGGAGCCGTGCGAATGCGGTCCTGCTGGGGAGGCGTCAAATCAGATTTATGTGAACCGCTTTGGGAGATAAACCAGTATGTTCCACATTTTGGGTTGTTCACATCCATTTGTGTAATTAACTGGGACTGCTTCTGTAAGGACGATGGTTAATAAGCTCCAACGGGAACACGGAGAGGCAGGTGAACCTGTGGCCCCTGAGATGTTAAACACAGATGAATAGATGCCACGGCACACGCGCGGCCTTGTAAATCAGATAAAATGTGTAGAGGAACGGGACGCAAATGGGCCTGACAGTGAAAGCTCAATATCACACAAATGGACGGGGCCCTCTCATCGATATTGGAAAACCGGTAACCTTTCCCAGTAGCTGGCTCACCTCTTCTAATGCTAACACACTTGACGTTCATTTACAGGCTTTACCCTCTTCACAGCCCTTCAAAACCTTTACATGTGAAGGCTGGCCGTAATGGGCTGTTGGCTAAATTAATGTAGATTTTTTATAGCTTGGATAAGAAGGATGTGAGATGGATGTATTATCTACTTAGTACTAGTATTCCTCGCTGTTACAAATGTGATCCTATCATCAGAAAGGACTTTTATTTCAGAGTAGAGAGGCCGGGGAATGCAAGGCCGTTTGTTTAATTTCCATCTACAGTAGAGGCGGTGACCTGCTGACCGCCCTATATACTGTGTAAATCAAGGCATAAATAGATAGATAATTTCAAGAGCAGTTTTAATGGAATCCAATAGCTCTCCTTCAACTGTGACCCATTTACATTCTTTCATTCTCTACTGCCTCCTCTGCCTTTAAATAAAAGCCGAAGGGCTTTACTTACACAGGTAAAATAAGAGACAAGACCTTATTATTATTATCACACAGCAGTGGTAGGATAGAGGTTTACACATACTTCTCTTTGGTGTGTGTAATTTTAGGTTGTATGATGCATTTGATTTGTTTTTCCCAATTTGGAATGAATAAATAAAACTTAAGTGAATTATAAAACAAGCACTAGATGCAGATTTTTACCCAGATTTTCTCTAATCCGCACTTTAAAATCAAAATCTGGAGATGAGTAATTATGCGTCTCAAAGGCTCACAGAAGCAGCTGACAGTTTTTATATTGGGTGTGCATAATTTTTTGCAAATATATTTAGTTAAAAATCTGTAAATAAAAGCTTTGTCACATGAAGCTCCAACCTTATACTGACCATACTTTGTATTTGAAGCACAGCTCCTTCATGTTCTGCTCCCTTGGAAATGACAAATGTTACCATAGAAATATAACAGATATCAACATATTTCTTTTTCCAAAGGCCGTTATAATCTTTAGTGTCAGTATTCAGAAATCTAAATACTTTTGAAATTATATTTTTACCCCATTTTCTGCATTTATAATAGATTTTTTTTGTTTGGTTTGTTCATTTGTTAGCTGATAAATTACCAAACCTTTGGTTTTTATCCAAACCAGGATAAAAACATTCCTGTCCTCCATTTTCAGGAACAATTAATACAATTAATTGCAAAAACTGAAGTTGTGTCAATGTTTTGACTTCCATCCATCCGTTTTCTAACACCCTTGTCCCCAGTGGGGTCAGGAGAGGTGCTGTGCCTAATTCCAGTGAAGGTTTTGGGCGAAAGGCAGAGTAAACCCTGGACAGGTCACCAGTCTGTCGCAATGTTTCGACTTAACTAAGCCAATTTTAGTTTAGCCAAAATGTACTAAGCCATATAAACCTGCCCAGCCTTTGCAGTTGCCACACATTTTAGGGTGATATTGGTTTTGATTAAATTAAGTCATTCATATGTCAGAATTGGCACCACACATCACAAATGTTTGTCAATATCAACTTTTATAATGCAGCAGAACAGCGGACAGTTGTTTCACACAATGACCCATCAAGGCAGGAAAAACAATTCATAAATAAACAGAATAAATTACTTTTCTCAGTTTTCAGTGTTAGAAACTCACTTTATTACATGTAAATTGACATTTCATATTTCCTTTCTGCAGGGGGCATTTCCTTTGCAAATTAGCTGTGGAAAATGACCAAGTTTATTGGAGGCAAAGCTATCTGAGGTGTCTGTGATTATGGCTCAAATTATGTCTGATAGAACATTAAAACATGTCGTCAAAGTTTTCTTTTTTCACAAGACACTTCATCTCAACTCTGAAATATTACTTTACTTTACAATAGTCTTAATTGTTGAATGCAAGAGCAGATTATGTGTGCTGCTTCTCTGTGTTTTCTTTCGGACATTTGAAAGAGAGAAAATGTTCAATGTGATTTTCATGGGAGGTTTCAAGAGGCTGATAGAAACACTGAAGAAGATGCAGAAATTAGTGACTTTTAATGTTTCTGTTCTGCATGATGTCAATCTTTGTTTTTTTTTTTTTACATCTCCTTTATCAGGACTCATGAATTTAAGCTACATGTTTAAACAGCTGCAGTGGTTTTGAATATGCGCTGGTGTTTTACATGACTGCAGGGTTTCGCATTGAGCTGCCATGTTTCATTACACTCCAATGATGAAAAGTAAAATCAACACTAAAGCACTTGAGGAAATTAGGGATCTGTTTCATGTCATAAATATTGGTTTTAATACATAAAAGGCAGCGAAGACAAAGCTGGCAGGCAATCAGAACAAACATGCAGTGACTGTGACATCCAGGTTGTATTATTTAAATTTAAAGACCATTTCCTTTGTGTCTTTTGTTTTATGTTTTTTATTTTTTATCATTGTAAGCACGTATGCATCACTTACCCTATAAATGTGGAGCACCAACAATGTAAAAAAGAATAAGCTATCAAAGGGTTTAAAATGACTATAATCCACCTATTTTATCTTTTTATAAACACAGTAATGCAATAGCATTATGTACTTTGATAATAAGCCCGCAATAAGGAGTTTCACAGGAAGGATGCTCTAATCAAGTAGTCTGTAATTGCATTGCTTTATGGCTAATCTGTAGAGGCTATAACACTCATGCTTGGCACTTTTATGAAGTGAGATTGTAAGACAGAAAAGTGAAAAAAGAATGCTTTTCTTGCTGCTTTTTATTTTATTAGCTTTTTTGTTGAGATTGAATCAGTAACCCCTCACCCTGGCCTTTTACTTTACTTACGCTTCTCTGCAATTTAAATAATGAAACTATCATGTTTTTCACAGAAGAGAGAGCCTTGGCCACCTTCGTCTGGATCCTCCAGAGCTGAAATATAGAGACATTTTTTTGGGTTTTTTTTGTCTTGTTTTGTGCGACGTGTATGGAACTCCAAACTTTGTCAGGGAATCGCCCGATAGAGCATGTCTTGTATAATCTTTAATGTGTAAGTAAGAGGTGAGACTTTTGGAGAACTCCCCAGAAAACATTACAATTCAATTTAAATGCCAAAAAATCCAAATGAAGCGCTTGCAAGTTATGGAATTGGCTTCAAGAACTGAAAAATAGGAAAGCCTTGTATTTAGCTTTATTATCATCCCACCAACTTTGATTTGGCTTCAGTGTCCTTGCCATCCCCATAGCATAATACCGCCACCACCATGTGGTCAGTATGTTCATAGTGAACTGTAGTTTTATCTAATGAGAGCATGTTATTCTTGCAACCTTGGCTTAAAAGTCAGATTTTAGAAGCACACAAATCAAAATATCAGTTGAGTTGACTTTTGATGGACATTGGCTGCCTTGGATTTAATTTAGAGGTAACTGAGTGAAGGGGGCTGACAAGAAAGTCAAGCCACTCCTGTCATATTTGTATTGGTAGACACCTGTTGTATACACCTAGTCTATCATATAAAATCCCAATGAAATACATTATAGTTTATAGTTGCAACGAAACAAGTGTGAAAAGGTAGAAGGGTAAGAAAATTATTAAATTATTTATTATAAGTATGGATGGATGGATGAATGAATTTGGCATTTTCCAACCCAATTTCCTTCAATTTTGATTCTGTTTCTCTATCTAGGAAGACCTATAAGCCTACTCTCCCAATGCACATGTAATTTTCATTGCCTTTTTTATAATATTCATTCATTTTCATGGGTCCTTGGTGATTTTCCCCTGAATTCACCAAAGTCCAGTTGCTTTTCCCCACTCCTATGTTCCAACATTCCCCCACCCCCAACATCCATCTCTGCTTTCCTGACTGCTCCGCTGCGACTCTGCACCAGTAATTAACACGAGTGCTACATCTGGGGAGATACTGCGAGCCACGTCGAAAAATTAGGCTGCAAAATAATGAGGGTTGAGGGACATGTTGGTCTGTGGTGCTGCACTGGAATCAAAGGACTTTTCACAGCTAATTGGAGAGGGGTTAAACTGCTTGGCTGCTTCACCCCTGTCCTGAGTCCTCCACCCAAACCCACCCCAAGGAGATTAATGCCTCCCTTTTTATTGTAATTTCATGTTTCATTACCACACCAAAGTGTTTTTCCTCTTCTTTACTCCAACAACCTGAAATGTTGGGGAAACTGGTAACTTAGTCTGCACTCTGCATGGGGGCCAATTTAAACTCCAACCAATTACTTCTTTTTCTACTTTCTAGGGATTTGATAGGCCACCCAGCTGCGTTCCTTTCTTCGTAGCTCTGTGTCCTCACAACTAGCTATAAGATTCCCACCATATAAATCAATGCAATCTTCTTTCAGTTAGGCCAAATTAGCACAGTGTGAGAAGTAGACACCCCCTCTCCGTCCGCTCCCTAGTTACAATGATGCCATCAGCAGCATGAGTCTGTATAATGAGCGCGGCCACGGTCAGCCGCTCAGAGGAATACAGTAAACACGCATCTCTCTCGGTGGCCGAGCTCATGTGGATCGTCTGCATGGTGTTGCTCAGGATGACTGCACAGCAGCTAATTACAAGTCAGCCACTGTATTTATGTGTATATTTAAGAAAAAGTCCAACTAACACTGCGTTAAGATCAAACCACACCAAATAAACAGTTCTGTGTTTGTTCTTTGAACTCATAATGTGTTTAAAAACTGTCACTTTGGGTCACTGATCTTAAAGTACAAGTCATTTGTTGTAATTTAGATTTTGGGGGGAGTAAGTGGAGAGTGCGTGGTTATCTTATTAAAATATGCTAATAAAGCATGGAGTAAGACGCCACTGTAGTATTGGCTTTCATAAATCCCAATATAAAGTTGGGATTTTTACCTTTAATTTCTCAAGATAAATGATTGTTATAAGGTTGCCAAAATAATGACAGAACATTATCTGGAGATTTTGTGTATTCAGAATGTATTCAACATATCTTGGGTGTAAAAACTACTTACATAAAGTATTCTTACTGTTTTTCTGCAACCATTCTTTCTACTCTTTTTTTTTTTTCTGGAATCAACAAGGCGGTTTTGTCCACACAACCGATGATCATTTACTGTTTTCTCCCCCTTTTAGTTTTTTTGTTTACAATTCTCGACCAAACTATCAATTCATATCAATCCTTAATAAATGAAATGCTTTTGCAAATTTTCTACAGAATATAAAAAGAACATGCAGTTCCCAGTTCATAATCAGAAAATTCTTTTAGGATTAGCTTAGGAACAAATTTGTATTTCCATTGTAAGGAACAGCTGTTTTCCTTTCTTTTCCATAAGGACTGAACCAAAGGTTTCTGTCATCTTTTGAAAATTCACATGAGTGTCTTTTACATCGGATTGTAGTTATTGGGTAAATATTTTTCTAAACCAGTAAGTACATCTTCTGTTGTTGCTGAGGTACCATAACTTAGTAGTATTAATCCATTGAAGACAGTGGACATCCACAGGACAACTGTCACCGTGCCTCTCAGGTTCCTAGGAAGCACCTTTTCTCAAAATTTGAGATGGTTCTCAAACTCGCTCATCTTTCAGAAGAAAGTCCAACAGACCAATGTCTGTTGGACTCTATTCAAAAAGTCCAACTTGGCCAAGGAGCTGCTGGTCATCTTCTTCGTTGCCATTATTCCTCTGTCCTGTCCTCGTCCACCACTGTGGGGTTTGGCTGAATCACAAAACACAACAGGGCCAAGCTGCAGTGAATAATTAGGTCTGCAGAGAGAATTTACAGGCCTGACTGTCCCTCCATCTGGTTGTTGTACAAGTCTAGGGAGACGAACAGGGAAGCATCTCTGCACATCCTGGACACAAACTGTTTAAACTTTTACCTTCAGGTTGCTATTTGCAAAAGCCAGCTGTCGCAGAGACAGTTTCTTCCCCCAGGCTGTTTCTCTGATGGACACTTACCAGTCCCAGAGAGCCCAGACCCATAGCACGTATATTTACACTAATTCAATTTGATCTTTTTTGTTTTTTCTGTTGTAATGACACTGTATATACCCATACTGGCATTAAAAAAACCTTTTGTGTTTCTTATTAGATTTTATATATTTTTAGTAAATATGCTAAATTGAGAGCAATGTGATGGTGAAAGTGAATGAGTGAGATTTCTTGCTTTTCTGCCAAAACTTGGCAAATTTTAATGAATAATTTGGTAAATTAGCTGATTTTATAAATACATTCTCTGTTTTCAAACATATCAAACAGAATTTAGAATGAGTTGGACCAGCCAATGTTTTCTTTGAACATCATGAAAGAAAGAAACAATGCACCTAAAAATACTCCATCTATTAAAAGTCAGAACTCATTGAATGCGAGTTTGGATAAGTGTGACACTTTTATTTGGAAATTTTCGACTGTCAATGAAATAAAACAGAATTTCTGCTCACATGTAAAACAGTTAAAGGTTGTAAATCCATCAGCATTCATGCATCTTGCAAATAAAACATTTGTCTTACCTGCGCAGTTCTACACTTGTGAATGGACAAGAGGCTCTGCTGTCAGCCATTACCAGAATCCACAATGGGTGCCGACATAAAAGACAAATTAACTCAACGCCAGATATTTATTTTAAAGTTCTAATGTCTTGAATAGAGTTGCCTCTGTTTTTCAATGGAAACATATAACCAAGCAAAAAATATCAATTTATTCATACTTCCTCGAAGAACACAGAAAAAAACAAAATTGTTGTTAGCAAGTTGATGAATAATAACTGTGATGTCAAAATGCATCAAAACTAAACTGTAGTCCCTATACACAATGGCACCTTTTTTTTTTTTTTCTTTTTTAAATCAAAATGACTCTATGTGTGAATCCACTTAATTGGATTCTCCAAAAGCGGAAGAGCAAGCTAAAATGACCCTTTAATGTACTAATTCATCAAGTCATTTTACTCAAAATGTCATGAGACTCCATTATAAGTGCCTATCTCCATTTAGACTTCATTCTCTGCTCTCTTTATTGTGCTTCCCAATTATGTTCCCAGTCCAGGCGATGCAGTTGATATGGGATGGAGGCCATCGCTTTGTTCGGTCCCCGGAGGGAGGCTGGAAGAGCCTGAGCTGCTTTTGCTCTTGTGACAAATTTTCATGCAGTTTTATGAGCTGGCCAGTGATGGCAATAAAGTTTTTCTCTTCTTACTATATACAGTAGGTATAAAAGGAAACTGTGTCATGTGAACTCCATTAGATGGGATTTAACGAGAGTATAAATTTGCCTGAATATTCATGTGCCTGAGGTGCTTCACAAGGACAGCGAACAACTAGAACTTCTTCAGGAAAACAGAATCTACCTTGACTACTACTTAATAAAAAAACAAATAAAAAAAAAGAAGTGAATGATTTCGGTCTATTCCATGCAAAATAAAAAGGAGACATTTTTTGAAAAGAGCTGTATTCAAACTTGATAAATTGACCTACTAGACTTCAGCTAAGGTTCAAATTTTTGTCTTTTATTCTCCTGTCTTTTGTTTGGATTGCTATTAAAAATACATCTGTGATGAGAAGGTTAGTTGAAACTTTTCCAGAAGTGTCATTGTCCTGTTGAGCTTTCTGCTTTTGTGGTGATCCACTTAGGCAAAAGTGACGTTTTCACTCATGAAAAGTAAAAAATGAAATAAAATAAAATAAAATGTAGTTTCTGTGTGGCCCATGAACAGCTAAAACCTTTCCTATAAAAAAAACAAAACAACAAGAATGAAAACATTTCTATAAGGCAGGGGGTCTGACCTTTATCTTAAGCAAATAATAAATTTTTGTTCTTTTTTAATGAGTGGGATAATTTCAAATTTTAGCTTTAATCACTTTCTTTCCATTAACAAATTAAAAATGGAAATTAAACCCTTATATTTGAACATCTTTAATGGACACCTGAATGTTAAATTAGGAATTTTTTATATTATTGTGGTTATCAAACATATCAAATGTTGGAAAATGAAAAATCTTATCAATATAAAATAAAAATACAAATAAAAGTTATCTTGAAAACTGGAAAAGCAGTGAAATAATCCATTGCTTCAAGTCTCTAATATATGATTTTAAGTGCCATAATTTTTTTTTCTGAACTCATCATGAAAATTGCTTTATGCCCCACTTTAAGTCTCATTTGACTTCACCACTTTAGTGCTATAAGTATTCCCTCCAGAAAGAAAGAAAACCGAGACTGACAAGCTGCCTTAACACACAAGAGTCAAGTAAACTCATCCCAGAAGCCATAACAAGTTCATCTGAAACACTTGTAATTTAGTGTATGACTGGTATTAGATTACTTTTCCCATAAATCCATCAAAATAAAATAAGGACTGGGGGTTTGGGGCGGGGGCGGATATAAAACCAGGCCTACATCTGCAGCTACTCAAATCTGCATTCTGTCTCAATAATGAAATCTGAAAGAAAGCCCTTGAGAGATTAGGGATTCCCCTGTGCCAACAGATGTTTATGAAATGAAAGAGTTTATAAGAGGGGAAACCAGAGGAAGGGACAAGGAATCAGCCAAAGTGTAATCTTGAAATGGAGAAAAAATGTTCGGGATCCTCTCTCTCTGCGTTTTGCGCGACATGCGTGAGAGGACAACGAAAGGGGGGCTGGATCTCGACATTGTAAATGTATTAGAGAGCAATCCCCAAGCAGAGGACGAGGGGAGAGGGTGCTGCATCAGGATCAAGACTCATACAATGTTGCCTTGTCTTTATCTCGCTGCCACAGTCTCTGACAGACCTGCTGGAGTTGACTCGCAGTCTCTTATTCCCACAAGCAAAAATCACAAACAGCTCCCCACTCATTCAAGTGCAGCTTCATTTCCGCTTGAAATATGCGGCTCTGATTCAAGGATACATTGCTCTTACATTTCTGGTGTTGTCACATTTGCATCCTAATTTACTCCACATACAACAGCTGTGTTGCCTCTGTTGCTGCTGTAAGCGTTGCAAAGTTAATTATTTGATAACCCTTGACAACTAACTCTGACCTTGAGCTATGATAAAAACATCAAGCCACAACAAAACCCCAAGAAAGAAATTGCCTTAAGATGGGAGATGCAATCTTCAGTTTGCCCGCCGTACCAACTCAACAAAAAGAGCACTTGTTAAAGACCTCCACTTTATCGGGCCAAAGCTGTCACATCTGATTAGGCTCACTGGAGCCGCGAGGGCGACCCGGGAACAGCAGGGACACCAGGAGATTGGTTGGTGCCAAAGTTATCTGACACACCACTACAACTTTCATCCTTTTTCCACTAGACGATCATTTGGAAGTGCAGCGAATAATTAGGAAAGCTACTTATGACAGAAAATGGTGTTCATTAGAGCATGCTCGACTTTACTGACACCTATAAAAACCTCAACAAGCCAGAGAGAGAGAGAGAGCTTCGGCGTGGAATCGCAAATGAACACATTGGTGTTGTGCTGACAGATGAGTCTTAATTGTTACCTCTGGCGAATGGGGGGGACTTCACACAACAGAACAAAAGCTTCCCTCCCGGCGCCCCTCGTTTGATGCAATGTGACGATGACCTTGCTGCAACGCACCCTCCTCTAGATCCTTCGGAGTTTATCTTGACAGACTCCCAAAGACTTTCTCTCTCAGGTGTCTCACTGATAGACCAATTCATTTAACTCTGTCAGGATCCGAAGCTTTAGAAGCTGCTGCCTGATGAATCTCTATTGTTTTTCTGGCTGTTTGCACTCTGCGAGGTGAGCTGCATTACTGTTTCAATAGCCTTTAGACTATTACTGCATAAAAAATGGGTCTTTTTTTTTTTCAATCGGCACAGGCCTTTCTGCATGTATTTACTATAACTGAAATCACAAAGTTTGCTTGAAATACCGAACATTTGTTGGGGTAAACATTCACAAGCACCAAATGGAAACAAAATGTATTAAAAAATGCATTGTTGTGAAAGATATTTGCCATCTCATAGATCTTTTTGTTAGCTTTTTTCTCTTGTCAAACTGTTGAATACTTGAAATTAAACATATCAGACAAGAATAACTTGAACAATGAGGTTATTTTTTACAACATTGATCCAAAGCAACCTGTAATCAAATGAATTGCAAATGAATTGCAGCTCATGCTGCCCTCGTCCTGCCATCAAACATTTTGGACGACCAGTTTTCAGCATCTTAAGCAGAACAACAATTTTTACATCTCACACAGATTTAAGCCTAGACTTTGACTAGTCCACTTCAGGACCTCAATTTCATTTCTTATTTTGAGCCGTTCTAAAGTGGACTGGTGTGCTTTGGATCATGGATCACCCAAGTGTGCATTCTATTTTAGAAGAATGTAAATGATTGTTTAGTCAGCAGTAAGATCGTCCTTGGATCTCTTCCTTGGATGCCAGTTTTGCTCAGTCTCTTTCTTATTGTTGAATTATGAACACTCACATTAACTGAGAAAAATGAAGCTTTCAAAGCTTTGCAAGTTCTGCATTTTCTCTTTTTGATGTCCAACAGGATGAATTGCTAATGTGCTTTTGGTAAAGAAAGGTTCACTCATGTTTTCTCGATTTGTGGATACTCCCTCTTCCAGGTATGTTTGTTTTCTGCTGAGGCTCCAAAGCCTAAGAAATGGCTTCAAAAGCCTTTCCAGATGGGTGATAATTATATTGTTTCTTGTCTGTTCTTTAGCAAAGGAGAAGACGTGGTTTTCGTTTTGTTTTGTTTTTTGATCTTTTTGCAAACTTTGTGCTTCAGAGAAGTTCTTTAAGTTATTTCATGCCAAGGTGCAGCCATACAAATGTAGTTATTTTGTTAATTCATTGTTCAAAAACTTTGCATTACTGGTTTAGATTAACTTTAGCACATTGTCATTTTAGCGTATTCCTTGTTCTAAAATACACAAAGTTGTTTTTAGTGATCCTTTTTTTCACCTGATTCCTGGAGGAGTTCAATTTTGTTATTTTTAGATGGTTAAAATAACTGCTTCACAGTGACAATGCTCTGTGCTTCCCACTATGCTTTATGTAAAGCAAAACTGCCCAAATGTGGTTTGGGACTTTGAGTCTGAGCTGTTAAAGTAGAAAATAAAAATAATAAAATCTATTTTAGACAGAAATGTGAAGTAGAAAAAAAAGATGTGATGCTAACTCACATCATGTTCTTCAGGGATTTATGTTAAGATTTTATTTTAAGTCCCTTGGCCTGTTTTTGTTCTTTCCTCACCTTATTTCAGTCACTAATTATCACACCTGCCTGTGTTTGTTTTTAAGTCTACAGCTTATTAATAACTACTTTGAGTCACTTTTTGTCAAATCTTTAGGTCCCATTTTCAGGGGAACTCCAGAAGTGTTCCACAGTCAGTCAGTCAAGAACGAATAAAAACAATTTGTTCTTTATTGGATCACAATGTCGGAATACACCACACCAAATTATCACACAAAGACGAGTAGGATGTTTTAAGATAGTTCAGAATAATATCTGCCACATACCTCGTCTTTCTGTGTTTATTCGTTTGTGTCTTATGTTCACAGAAAGTTTCGCAGGTAATTAATCTGATTTTCCCAAAATGTCAGGTTATTCTTTAAAGCTTTGCTTTATCTGCTTTGTCCCCTTAATCTGCATAACCTTAGTTGTGATGTCGCCGAGTAAAGTACTGGGAACACATGCGCCTGACAGAGTGAAGAACAATAGCAAAAATTTCTGCTTTGATGGATGATTCCAGTAACAGAACACATTAACTGATAAGAGTGATTTAACATACACACAGAAAGGTCAAACACAAGTAAAAGTTTACCAATTATACATTTTCTAACACTATACAAACTGTAATTAAGTGATTTGCAATGAGAAAAAAAAACATGCTGAGTTATTTTTTTGTTGAGTTTTAGGACGTTCTAAAAGTGATTTGCTCCAAACCAGATAATTTGGCATTCTTTAGCAGACAAATTCAGCGAAAGCTGACTTGTCAGTCTTATTGGAAAATTATCCAAATTAAATTATATTATATGGTGACGTTTTTTTATTGTTGTTGTTTTTTTTTTTATCCAGACATACATTTGTTATATAGCAAGTACTAAAAATACAGTAGCAGTTAAATCAAAATGTTTTTTTTTCCATTATAAAGTACAAACTTATTGTGCTAGCTGTAACAAAAAGCTATTCTAGCTGAAACTAAATATATATATTTACAAGAGCTACGGTAAGTTTTACAGCACAGCTAAGTGTGACAGAAAGTTAGAAAACAGTTTTAAAAGCTGTGAAGATTTTTTTGCAATCCACAATCCCTTTACACGAAAGATAAATAACTTTTGATCTCAGACATGTTCTCTTTTTCCATATGTTTTTCACTTGATTTTGACTGAAAGCTTAATGTTAGGCTGCAGCCAGATCCTCATTTCGTCGCAGTTTTTGCCTGCATTGCATCAACAAATCACTACAAGTAGTCGAGTCTGGCAGAGCAAACTCATCTCAGAGCAGCTGGAAAACCTCATCGCCAGGCAGAGAGTTAGAGTGGTTTTGCCTGGTTCAGCAGTGGGCATGCTGGTGTTAGATGAGTCATTGATCCTCCCCAGCAGGCTCCTCTGCGGTGCAATTCCTCCATGTTCCGCCACTCCCCTCCCCCAAGACATTGACTATCTGCCATGACGTTCCGCCGTCACAGCAGGACTTGATATGTAATGATCCTCTGATGGAGGGATGTAACATTTATCATGTGCTGGCAGATGTGGCAGGGTGGGATCTAAGGAGAGAGCACAGGCCAAAGCCAAAAAGGAGAAACTGTGCATGTTTATATGGGAGCTTCTTTAAGACTGACAGCGGGAGATATGCAGGATTAAGAGAAAAGTGACAGCAATGTTGTCCTCAGGCTCACTATATAGGAAGATGGACAGTTGTGCTTTGCTCAGTATTAAAAAATAAATAAAATAAAGAAATATCACTTGGTAGGGGATACTTTGAGACAAACTTTTCCCACTGAAAAGTGAGATGGATCAAAGTATGACTACGATAGCCGTATGATATCAGATCCTGCAGATCCTGGTCTCCAATCCAGACTCAATTTGAGTTGACATTTTTGTTTATTTGAATTGCAAGTTTCCAGTCAATTTAAACAGACTTGTTGTAAGAACAAATAAGAATGAAAAACTCATTTGCTGGTATGTTTTACAGTCTTTGCCTCTTTCTTCACTTCTCAACCCACGTTGTTTTTGTCTGTTCTCTACATCTCATCTTGTTCGACATAAATTTGTTTTTAAAGCCATTTGAGTAATATAAAGGCTGACTGGTCATCAAATATTGCAGTATAAGAATACATGGATGTGACATGCACAAATGATCCAAAATACATTGAAAGATGAGTTAGGAAGCATTTAGAAAAAACAGTTCCCTCTACATAACAGAGGATGCTGGTTCATGTAGCGGACATTCACAGCTCATATTCAGATTTAATTATCTTAGAGTGCAGAAGCCTGCAGGAGTGAGGTCAGACGAAGGACCTGAGAAGTAATGAGAATGAAAGACTTTCAAGGAGTGAGTTATACCGTTCGACCTTCTTGGACAGAACTGACCAGTCGCCAAACACATACCAGCTGCAATTCTTGGCATAATGAGGCTCTGCAGTCCTGTCTAAATTATGAATTTCAACAAGTATGATATTTGTAGGAGAGCGTGAAAAATAGTGTTGTTCTTTTCCCTGAAGCTTTTCTGTTTCATCCACATTCATTACTCCATAGTCATTTGATGCAGGAACATTTTAAACACAAAATATCATGAAAAAGTTCTATATTTTCTGTATTTTAGAAAGTAAAGACTTAGATAGAGTAACATTGCAAGAATTTATTCCATCTAATTTTCATACAATTCAAACAAAATAGAACACCGTTATATTCTAGCATATTCGTGGAAGGTTGAGTGGAAGGAAAGTTGCGATTTGGGTGCCATGTCATCTGCTGGAGTTGGTCCACTGTGTTTTCTGAAGTCTACAGTCAACTCGGTCATCTGTTAGCAAATTTGAGATAATTTTACCTTTCTGCTAACAAACTTCCTTTCCTTTTCCAACACACTGTTAAAGGTACCAAAAGCTGGTCCAGTGACTATGGTGTTTCCATGCTTGACTGGCTTCCAGACCAACACAAACACCTTCCCCTTTTGTCTACTCAGTCTAAATAATATTTCTCTACTGAATCCATGTGGCAAATTTTAAATGGGTCTAACAGAGAGAAAAAAAACTTACTACAGGTCATAAAATAAATATCAGCATGAGAGTATGTAAGTATTTCAACATGTCTGAATAAACCCAGTTATTTATGTAACACATTAGGTGTTCTGTCTATAATCACACCATCACGAATCATTAAAATACTAAATTAATGACATCCATGCTCATGGTTAGTGTCAGTGTATTTCTGACTTGCACAATAAAGCCTCCTGACATGTTGAATAATTTCCACTACATGACTCGGCTATGTTTTAACTGTTGGTAATCACTTTTGCCTCTGGGCATGCATAGCCCAACCCAGAGCCATGTGCTTGGGCTACAAAGTCCTAAACTATTTTTTCTCATCTTCAAAAAATATTTTGTTACCCTTTGTTAAATTCAGAGTCCTATATTCCCAACGTTTCCACCCTGTATTTGCTGATCTATGAAGAGTATTTTTTCATTTGGTGGAAGGTCAACTGTGTTAGATCTTGAGTAGTTTTTTTAAAGTACAAAAGTTTGACCTCTGTTTTGACGGTTCAAGACCAGAAAGATAAAAGCACTTCCAGGTTGGGACTCTTGCCTAACCTCTGTCTTGAATAATAAAGGAAAAATTTTCAATAATACATCACGGAAGCTTTTTGTAAGAAGAAATCTCAGTCTCTTTACTAGACCGCTGAGAAAATACACAAAGAAATGGAATTTAAGAACAGCGTTTCCCTCTGAGACAAACTCATGTCGTTTTTGATTACAGAGATGTGCAACTGTCCAAACAGACCTCCACTCTTCTGAATCAGAAATTAGAATCTTACACCCAGAAGTGATTCACGTGCAATTTGGCGAATACTAAAACATCCCAAGTGTGCCTTTGCCTCCAGCTAATGATCTAAATTACATCTGAAGTAGAAGGAACAGGAAAAAAAAACTGCTGTGTAAGTTAAAATAGTGACTCTGAGGTTGAATTATTATGTGTCCCTTCGTGTGGCACAATGCTGAATTAAATAGCTGCTTTACTCATTTTGAAGAAGAAGAAATAAAGAAGCAAATGAGAAGTAGAAAAAAGGAAAACAATGTCAAAGGACACTGAAAGAGATGTGTTAATTTACTAAAGGCGTCTGGAAGAGTTAATTAAGCAGCTATAGGGAAGAGGAGAAAGTGCTGAGTCCTGGAGACACAAAATATTTATTCATCAGCCTATTAATGTTTAATTTCTTTTTTTGCTCTGTTTTTCAAATGCAAGTAGGAAAGCTTTGAACATTTGACCTTATATGTAAAAAGGATGAGGTGAGCCTGAATACCCGTAGGGATTGTCTTAACCATTAAGAACCAGCTGCAAAACAAAAAAAAGGATATTAAATGAATGGAAAATATCTCACATCTTAAGAAAATGCTTTTGTACTCCTGCAGTTTGGTTTTCCACCACCACACATTCAAACACAGATCATCTACAACTACATCAGAGCAAGAAATACAACAGTAAAAAAAAAACAACAACATTTCTACACTTTGAACTTTCATTGCATTTCGTCACTTTGCAACCACAGGCTGGAATGTGTTAAGATCGCCTTGTGTATGAATGGTGCCATATATGTAAATAATATTGCTTTGTTTTTATGGGATTCTATGTGATTAATGAAAATTAACCCATAACTGAATTGAAAAGAAAACAATGGTTTTTATGTTCATACAGTAGTGAAATTTTACTTCCACATGGTGAGTTTATCCTTGGATATAAAATTGTTTTCAACATACAACAGCGATGAAAGACATGACACAGCAAATCACTGACTTCACTTAATTTATTTTTGCTTAGTCCCAGGAAACATTTTGTTGCATAAACTTACAATCAGGGATCTGGGTGTGCTTGTGTGATGTTCTCAGGTACCTTGTCGTCTGTCCTTACCTCCAAAGTTCCCTCCCAGGTTACATCTCGGATCTTTTCCCTCTGTGACTGTCTATCAAGGCACCTTGTGCAATAATCCACCCAGATTACCTCATCCAGGCAACTGTAAGGCTCCCTACTTCCATAAATCCTCCAACCAACCTGTCTGCCCTCCAACGCTCCTCCGTCTACTCAAATCAACACCCTAAACTTTGCTCATTCCTCCCTGGCTACAAACTGTCGTCTGCAACCAGTAAAACAATATTCTCATTCTGCTATGTTCATTCCTTAAATGTTCTGTTCTGCTCACCAACCTCTCTTTGTTAAAGGAGTCTCTCCTGCCTTTCTCTGTGTTGGTGTATCGCATAAAATCAAAATTAAATACATTTAAATTTGTGGTTATATTTGTGACAAAATGTGAAAAGGTTACTTCTGCAAGGCCATGTGCATGAAGGATCACTTGAAGATCACAGACTTTTGGTCTCATCTCTGCATTCAGCACCAAATATCTGTTGGTGATATGTTACAGATAACTGTACATGCCCCATCGATCCCACGAAACGGATCAAATGAACGAACCTGGTATGGCTGAGGAAGAAACCCTCGCATGCCTGATTTGTCAGCGGCCCTAATTATATCGCGACAAACGGGTTGCCAATCACGAGAATATATTGTGTGGTTATATCTCAGGAACTCATCAAGTCAACCCAATTAAAAGCTGCAATAAGAACAGACATTGGCAGCCAACATGGCTCTCATTCACTTAATTCATGATTGCCAATTAAAACAGAATAGCGTGCAAAGTTGTAAAGCTGTCAGAAGGGCCCAGCTAAATTACCCTTTTCCACTTTGAATGATGGATGCGTTCACTGCTCTCCCTTATCTTATTTATTCTGAGTGGTATGGGATGGGTGGTGGGTGGGACGGAGGGAGCAGGAAGAGTTTAAAGAGTGTGACGCTAATAAAGAAAGTTCCTCCTTTCAGAGAATTAGAATCTCCTGGTGGAAGACTGTCAAGCTTTCATAAGAAGAAAGAAGAAATATGTAATTAAATCACACACTTTGGACTGGATCCTTGTAGATAACTCAGTCATATTTAAGATTAAAAGTATAAAGTGAGATAACACCGCAAGTTAATTGTGCCGTTCCCCTCCCACAACTGCTTTGCAACAAAATACCCACACAGTGCTCACAGTTGGCTCTTTGTCCATTTCTCTTCATTTCCTCTATTATCGTTTCGCTTTGATTCCATCAGTGATTTTGGAACTGAAGTTCCCAGATTTAAACTTGAATTGTCTTCACTATCTTAATGCTTTAAAAAGTATTAATGCAAATGTGAATCATGTCCATGTAAACCCAAACCAGTGATGATGTCAGTCACCCTTTCAAGACTTTGTCGATTTTTTTCCGTGCATGCAGACAAGAAGTGCGGACCGCTGTGATTAAATGCTCCAGATCATATTTACCACCTCCTACAGGTCTGGCATGAGCATTGCATTATTTTTCCAGTGTATTTATTTTTTTTATTTTGCTGTTGTGTAAAGTTTTGTTTTCCAGATATGCAACAGAATATGTTTTTGGAAACATTATGCAAACAAAGTTTTAGTATTTGACTGAAAAATGCAGAGATACATGTTACTATTAGCTTGTAATTGCTAATGGTAATGAGCCAGTTGAGTGCAAAATTAGAAAATAATGGAGTGCTGGATGTTATTCCTAAATCCCGTTTTCGACTTCAACAGTAAATACTATGCATCATAAGAAGATTGGGGCTTGTTGATTCAGTTTTCAGCTTAGGTATATACTAAATAATAATTTTTTTTGTCTTTTGCTTTTGAGCTATGTGTGTTTGAATTGAAGATTAATTCAAAGACATATATTAAAGATGTCCTGAACGACTGATCTTTCTTTGTCTGGGTTTGGTAGCTCGCTATTATGGTTAATTGGCATTATATTTATGTTGTAAATCTTTGAAAATATTCCAAGTACAAGCTGGTATCACATTAAATACATTTTAAGTAACCTAAAATAAAATATGGATGTAAAGAATGGTTTAGAGAGAGTTTTTTTTCTCCCCATCATCTCATCATTTTATGACTGAATAAATATACACTGCTTCAAGTTAGGTGCTGCAATAACAAATACACTTATTTTAGTTTTTCACATGCTTACTAAAGGTGTAAAACAAGTAGGAGGCTCTACTTTACTATAGGAATCAAACTATATTTAAACCATAACTCATGTTTCTGCTTTAGTTTAATTTCTTTCAGAGCAGCAAGAATGTTTGCTTAAATGTCTGAAAAGCAACTTATCCTGGCCGCGTCTTCTGCACCATTAGCCACTGTTGCCACACTATTGATGGCCTAATTAAGACGTGTCAAGCCGGAATATGTCACATTTTTTAAAAGGCTGAAATTGATAGCTCACATTAATTTTCACTTTCTCCAAATGACCTTTAATTTTGCTCACAAAATGCAGGCTCGTGTCTCCGCTGGCAACACCCTCCCCATTTCTGCTTCTGAAACAATATGTCAAACCTGCTTTGACAACACACGGGAGGAAGCTACCTGCTCGCAACAGGGGAGCGCCTGCAAGTCTAAATTGAAGTCACTGTCAGACTTCAACTATCCATCAGAAAATGATGGGCCATAGCCTCCTTCTAGAATAATTGTTTATAACTTTTTTTTTCCTCCTTTTTTTTTTGATCAATATAATCTTTGATAATAAGCGTCCCTATGCAGCCTGGAGCTTTCTGCGATTTCCTTTTGTCCAACCTTTTCTATTGCGTTCCTCCTGGATTGTCTTTTAAAAGCAAAACAACCCCCAGATCCAGTCACGGTGCTTCAAGCATCTGGAAAAAAGTGATGGTTTCCATTTGGGCCCCCGTCGCTGAGGGTTTCTTCTCATCCTCAAGAGATGTGCTCTGTAGGCCAAGGTCTTTGCAGCAGATTAAAAGAGCGTGTCACTAATGTCACCCCGCTGACGAATCAATGGTGAAGCGCAGGAAATGAAAGCAGTGACGGACACATCAGCTCCTGTCACTGCGTGTCTGCTCGGAGCCTTCTCTTCATCCTTGGCAGCCGCCGGGACCTGAGGGGGACCCTGTCAGCTGGAGCCGCCGTGGCTCCCGGCACAATCCTGAACCACGGGGGGAAAACCCACGGGAGCCTCACTTGAAAAAGGCTCACAGGGCTTCTGAGCATCAACTCAATCAACTTCTGATACTTTGTTGCTGTGCTGGGCCAAAAGTTTGAAAAATCCAGCCTCGGCTTGAGTTTTAAAGAAGCGAAAAGAAATCATCCAAGTGCAAAGAAAAACAAACAGATGGCAGTAAGTTCATAATGTGTTGTGACAGATTTAGTTTTTTATGTAACAGAGATAAGCAGCTTATCTCATGCTAGCTCTTTCTTTATTCCTTATGATTGCATCAGTTTGTGAGATAATAGATCTGATCACCATTTATCTTCCTTTTCCGGCTATTAATTCATTATTTTAAATATTGTAAAGTCACACAGACTTAGATTTGCATCTCTTCACAGTTGACATATATATTCATGTCAACTGAGTATATATTTGACTTCCATGTTCTGGCTATTGCAGTGCACGTTTATCTGTCATGTGAAACATAATGTGATTTAGAACAGAGGTCCACCTACGAAGGCTGTATGATTGACAACTTTACTTTTCAATTTATCGGCTCTTGTTTGATAATCCTTTGGACTTCAGCTTTAGTTAACTTTATGAGTGGTGAAGACTTAATTAAGAATCTGTCACAGATTTGTAATTGGCTACCAGTCTGGACTTTGACACATACTTACATCAGTACTTTGTTTCAAATCCTTCCATCGTGTTCATGGTCCTTTTGGGAGTTGAATCTCCACCCTGATTTTAAGTTCAATACATCCCTTAAGTATTTCTGACAAGCTTTCAATGTGTTTACAGCTCTGTGCATCTTTATTTGCTGAAACAAGCTTATTTCCACATCATGATTCTGCCACCATCATGTTTTGCTGAGAAAAAAGATATTAAGCTTGTCAGTTCTCCACCAAATCCACCATTTTCATGTTGGCCAAAAACTTAAAATATGGTCTGAGGTGATCATCCTTCACATGTTTGACTTTGACTTTAATTGTGATGAAAATTACATTTATTTGTGTAGCACATTTCTGCAAAAGGGCATTTCAAAGTGCTTTATATGAAAACATAAGAACATCATAAAAACATTTTGTCAGATAATTTTAACAAGTTTGTCAATGCATTTCTACTACAATAATCCATGTTCTAGTTATCTTGAGTCAAAAGCAACTCTAAACAGGTGGGTTTCTACCCTGGATTTAAAGGAAGTCAGTATTTCAGCAGTTTTGCAGTTTTCTGGGAGTTTGTTCCAGATTTGTGGTGCATATAAGCTGAATTCTGCTTCTCCATGTTTGGTTCTGGTTCTGGGGATGCAGAGCAGAACCAGAACCAAAAGATCTGAAATGTTGGTGCAACGATAGCAGGCCTTTAATGTATTTTGCTGCTAAATTAGTGGATCATTCTTAACAGCTAGGAAACCAACCAATTTCAGCAATGTAATAAAAAATTAAAGGCCAAAGTGTCACTTATGGTAAAACCATGCATATTTGACGTGATTATAAAAAGGTGAAAAAAGGTTTTTGTGGATTCAGTAACCTCTGTTGTCTCCACAGCTCTCTTCCCATGTGACTCTTTTTGGTTGATCGAGTCCTTTAGATTATCTCTGTTTTGGGGATTTGAGGTTCACTTCCCGAAGCAGCTGGACAGCTCCGACACTGCAGGGTCACCGGCTTTGGCTTGACGGGAAGGCATTTAATTTTCAGGATCAGGACGTTTTTGCTCCAGCACAAACAACCACCTGGGCTTGTTTGTCTTCACCTGAGTCTTTCAAGAGGAATAAAACAGCCCTGCTTGTTTCCTCGTTACATGGTGGCCAGGAAGCGCGGGGGCTTGTTGAAGCAAACAGAATGCAGATTCTTGTGGCATGGGGGAAAGAAGAGGAGAAAAAGATGAAGGGACGAGGGGGGCGATAAGCTTTTTTTTGCCAACCAGGCAGCCATGAATCCTACTGCTCTGCTGGAGTGAATGCAACAGCTCCGGCTTTTTCAGCCTGACTGCTGGAGCAGATGAACACACATCTTCCCCACCATGGGAGAAGAGACTGTCATGACAAAGCCAGTCCCTTTGCCTTTTTTTATAGTTTACATCCCTTCCTGCCCCTTTTTCTCTTTCTGTCTCACCCTGTCCCCATTTCTGTTTTGCTTGTGTTAGCTGTTGGTTCTTCCTTTCTCTTGGTCTTCTTACACATACGATAAAAATGAAAAGTATATAGGTGATATACTGGCTGGTAAAAGCATGACATTTGGCACCTTTCAAAGAAATCATTTTTAAAAGCCAGGGTTACAGCTAGCAAACACAACTTGAATACACTTTTCAATCCAAAATGCACCTTTAAAATCAGTTAATTAAAAGTCAAATGATGAAACTGAACCATGTTCAAAAGGCAATGGAGGTATATTTTATTGTAGTATTTCAGAAATGATTCACAGCAAATGTATCAAAAACACCTTGGAGACTTCAGGTGCAAATCCAGGAAGTCTGTAACGTTCTCGGTCCTTCTGATTGTGGCAGCTGCAGTCACCTTGAATTTCAATCAATTCCGGCACATAAAAGGAATCCAGGTTGAGAAAAAAAAAGTTATTGAAGCATCATTGGAAACTTCCTCAGCAGGAAATTTCACATTGTTGCCTTTTAGTATGAATGGCCTACAATAAGATGGAGAAAAATATGTTTTTATATTCAATCAGAAAAATCCACTGGTGTATTCAGGTCATATATTGTAGCTACAGCAACACATTATTATAATTTCTCACAATTGATTGCATAATGAGGTTATAAGAATTTACACCCTCATCTCAAAAAAGTGGAACATCTTAAAGATATTTTGTTTCAGCAATTCATTTGAAAATGTGAACTGCATATATTTACTGCCCAGAGTGACATTAAGTCATTTAATTCTTATTTATGGGTCTGGCACACATATCAAATGGAAATCAATTAGTATTTTTGATGCTATGTATTATGCTAAATGCAATATAAATATAGTGTGGTGTTGTAGATACCGTGTAAAAGAAGATAAGCCACAATTGGTCATTTGTGAAGAAGAAGGCTGCTCTGAATGCTAAATTGAAGAATTTTAACAGGAAAATAAGTGGAAGTTCAAAGTGTTATGCATTCTGCAGCATACATATTACCTCTCTAGTACAACATCGTACTGTTAAGTTAACAGACGGCGACTGACACATGACGTATACATTAAGGTCAAGTAGCCGTAATGAACTGTGAGTGGATAGTCAAAGATTAAAACTTCAAAAATGGAAAGAAATTCATTGCAATCATACAGATTCAAATCAATTACAGATGTCCCAATGTGACTTTAGTTCCCAAAAGATGCAGTCAAGTTCAATTGTCTTGTTCAAATAGGCAGAGGCTTTAAGGAAACCCAGCAGATTTGCAGCAGTCACCTCACCTAAAACAAAAGTCTTCCTACAGCTGAAGACTGATGCCACTTTGAAGCAATTCATTCTCTTGCAGAGTATGCATGGAGCGACAGCAGGCGATCAAGAGCCTAAGCCCAAACCTGCATCACAACAGAGGTTGCTTATAATAATGTAAACACTCTTAACGTTGAACTTTTTAAAAATGGTAATCCATATAGCATTTTGGATTTTAGTTAAGGAATACTTTAGTCATATTCTGTGTATTTGTGATCTTGTGTTCAGTTAAAAAAACGATTCCTGAAGTCTTCAACGTTTTTGATTTGGTGCTTAAGAACAAAAATCCTGGCCTTGTAACTTTAGTGCAGTGCAAATTAGACAAGAAATTATAGGATAAATGTTGACAAGCTGTTTTCCCTTATGTAGAGGTTTTATAGTTGCATATTTGTGTGGATTGAGAGCACAGCCGGAGCTGCCACTACTTCCCTGTTCTATGTCACACAGAGCACTGAATGCAGCGAGCTCGGCTGAGTCATTAGGATTCGGCTCAGGATGCTGCTTCGTTCGGCACAAACCGAGGTGAATGAACATGTCTGTCTGCAGCTCGACGCCTCTCTTTCACAACCTGCTGTGACGTGTCTGGAGGGAAATTACTGAGAATGACCTTTGTACCTGTCTGTTATTCAAACCTCCTCACAATCTCAACTATTTACCCCAACGTTTCTCCATATCTTTCTGGGCTCTCTGCCCTCTGGCTCTCGTGAGGAAGACAGTGGCTTTATTTCCGGAGCCGCTCTGCAGAAGTGTTGTAGCCGTCTGAAATATGCCCCGTGTTCATGATAAACTTTCAGTAACATTGATTATTCACACAGATGCAGAAGATTGTCCTTGAAGAATGACTGTCTCTGCGGCATTGGCAGCCAGTGTCACAAACCACCAAGTCATAATTTTGCTTGCGTGCAAAATTGCATCTGCAAGCATGACAACATTTGCAACACATTGTATATCAAGGAGGATTAAAACAATTTATATGTGGTGGATACAACCAGTGGTAATGCTGAATCTGCTCGTGAGAAAATATGAGAAAAATAAAATGTCTACATTCGGAGCAGGGTGAATAAAAATCTGTTACAGTAAATTATTCCAAGTCTAACCTTCTGCAAGACAACTTCTAAGCTGCAACTCAGCAATATTGCCCACCCTCGCCTGTAATCTATTTAACCCTCAAGGGAAAAGCAGAGGTACAGACTAAATTGGTGTAATCTGAATAAGGGTTTCTTGAATACAGCGCTTTTAGCCAGTGAGGGAACCTCCAGCTTCTGCAAACCTGACACACAATAAGGATATGACCATCTGAATCAATAAAGCAAATCCCCCATGATTAGGTCATCCATTAGTTGGGTTGATCTTTCAACCCCCTCAATTTGTGTCTGATGAAAATGTTATTGCTCAATACTTGTTGGATGATTTGTCTAAATCTTTTGCTTCTTGAAGGGACAAGGAGTAAGAATGTTTTGATCCAGCATATGCAAATTAGTCTTTTTTTTTTTTTTTCGGTCATGGTCCAGAAAGTGCGGGGGATTGGGAAGAGGTGTCAGAATGCCGGCCTTCTCTCTTGAACATCAAGGCCTTTCTGCTGCATCTGATCCTCTCCTGTCTGTCTCTTCAAAAGTCAAAATGTGTTGAAATGCAAGCTGGTGTTGTCTGCTGTCCAAACCTCAAACCAGCTTGGACTCGAGGCCTTGATGCGTCTTAGCTCAAAACAAACAAAAAAAAAAATTATAAAAAATATATCTGCGATAATATTTTAATTTGTTCTGTAAAAGCAACTGCTTATACATTTTTGCTGGTGTGCAAAAGTTGTCTTCTGCGATTGAGAAAGGGGGATTTTATATATGTGTCTCAAAACTGGCAGTTCAAACAACATGAGCTCTCCAAGAAAGGCTTCCAGAAAGACGAACGGTTAGTTTACTCAATTTTTTTCATCCTTCTTCAGGAGGCACCACTGTAAAATCAAACACTGATGCTGGACAGGGAGATCTGATTTACAGTGTCTGCACCCTGAATGTGTTTGGTTTGATTGAGGTCACAATCCTGACTCATCCATAGGTTTATTTAAGTTTTCTAGTTCTTTCATGTGTTCTGTTCATGTGTTCTTTTCCATGACTCTGGCCATAATGTTTTTGAACTAAGCACATTGAGTTTGGAGGTCTCAATGTAGGGGTCAACTTTTCAGAATATTGGCAACCATTGTGCATTACCTGCCTTGGCATCTGCTGACCACATTCTGTGATTTTTGCTTCTTTCTGACATTTTCATTTCTTTCCACTTTGCTATAACACCACCAGCAGATGACTGTATAATATTTCGTGGCGGTAATGATGCTGATTGACCTACAAAATACATGTCAAAGCCGGTGTCAAAGTTATTTGACCAATAAGATGTAATTGGTTTTAATGCCTCCCCCTCACATGTTACCAACCTGATTTAAAACACAACAAACTGAATTTGTTTGAGTATAAATACTCAAAAAATAAACAATAAATCTGTTAAAATTACCATTATGAACAACAACCCTCTGTCTGACTCATTTTTGCAAACACTGCAACTGTTTTTTTAGAGTATAAAAAGCAGAATAAAATCAATTGCAACATAAATAAGACCTTTTTCTTTGTTCAGAAAAAGATATTTTACCTTTGAGCAGCAAGCTCATTTTTGACCATTTCACCATTATTCTCCTGTTCTTCTCGCACTCGCCTTTTGTATTTGTTCAGCGATGCTCCCAAAAGTCAGCACATGTTATGACAGCTCTTTAGCTGTGAGCACATCAGCACGTTTTGTCCACCGGGAAAATCAATACCTTGTTTAGAGCTGAAATTGGACAGTCAATGGGCACAATCATCTGTTTCCAATGACAGTAAATGGCAGTTACTGGAATCAGAATGTCAACTGTTTGGACCGACCAGCAATCAACACTATGGATCAATTTTTCCACTTACTTTGCAGTTATAAACATCAACCCATATAAACCCATACATTATGTACGGTTAGAGGAGTAAGATGTATCCAGGTATGGCCCAACGTTCAAAACAGCAATGGCTTAGAAATGAATTTAAAGAAGTGATCTGACTGGAAAACATACATTTATGTACACAAACTTCAGTATTTATAACATAAATGAGTGAATTCAGTATCTGTTGGGATGAAAATAAATACAAAAACTTAACTAGGGTTTAAGTGTTAGAAACAGGAAGGACTGCAGTTTTCAAACACACTTGTCCTCATTTTTCTGCTCTCTATTTTTGTTCTATCTCTTGATTAGGTGCAAATTTATTCCTATCCTTGCTAAATTCTTGTCCTGCTTAAAAAAGGCATGTCCAAAATTACTCAGTTTGGCCCTGTCCATTCTGTTTTTCTGACTGTAGAAAAACAGTCAGAAAAACAGTCTGCAAACTGTTTTTGCTTTTATTTTGCCTTGAGAGTAAGTTTCTTCCTTTTTCTAGTCTCTCAGCTCATTGGTACAAACCTTGTTTCACTATGAATAATGACGTTCTCTCAACAGCTTTACACAGCGTCCTCACAAGGTCTTTAACTATTTGTGAGGTTGATACACACTTGTATTTGTTTTTTTATTTTTTTAAAAAAAGAAATAGAAACAAAATGTTCAACTCTTTCCTCTCTTTCACAAACAAAAAATTTTTGATCATTGCAACTGACATTGGAAACATGAAAAGCTTCGTCTGATTTAGTCTTAACAGTGAGACAAAATAGTTATTTTTTCTTTTTATACAGTCTCCAGTTTTAATTTTGTACAATATTTAATCGTGCGACCATTATTGCGCTCAAGTTAAAACCTATGCAGTTAAAGTGTAGGTTCTTCAGTATTTGCTATGAGAAACTGCAGATCTTCTCGATTATTAGTCCAGTTAGAATCATGAATCATCTGAGTTTTGTTGAAACAGAGAGGAGTTCCTGTACCCCAAAGATTTTACACTTCTTTCATTGTCCCTTATCAGATCCAAGAATATTATTATTGAGTCCAGAACTGAGATTAGATTGGCTCTGTCTCGATCAGTTCACTGAAGTTAAGATTTTCACTTTTCAAAACCTCTCAGCTGAACGCACTTAAGAAAGAAAAATCAACAATTACTGATTAAGATAGACACAAAATCTCTTTGAGTTGCCCACAAATGCATGTTGCTCTTGGCTCTTCGGGGGGTTAAGTTAAGCCACCAACACAAGAAAGTTAACTTTAAACATTAGTTTCTTTGTGAAAGGCGTAAAATTGTCAATGCTGACAGTAAAATGCAGCCTGCCACTGCACAACATATTTTCAAACCTCTTTTCTGCTGAGGTGACAACTTCAAAAACAAGAAAAAAAACCTTTGTGCTGGGAAAACAACTTGCCCTATGTTTTCATTTGAACAAAACAAAATGGTTTCTTTTTCCAGTACATTTTTTATGTTTTACTTTGGGAGTTATAACAAACAGAAGAAAGAAATCCAACCCTGTTGTCCTTGGGGGTCATATTTCATTATTCTTTCATCAGTCGTTATGGTGTCCCTTCGCTGTTTCTCGTTAGTCTTTGAACAAAAAGACCCATCTAGACATAAATGTGTGTGTGTGTCATTAGGGAGAAGATAACAGTAGTTCAGGTGATTGGAGGTCACTGCATCCTGGCTGGGGGTGGAGCTGGGTGGGTGGGGTGTCCTGGAGGCATGGCCGTTAAATGGCGGAGTGGGAAACAGAGTTGGTGTGTTGCGGGGACGCAGGGCCACATCACCTCAGGCTTCTCCTGACCGCCTGTGATTGATGGGGAAGAGCTGATGAGCCAAGCTCCCAATGTCACTCTACAATTAAATAACTCTCACCACTGAACTGCTGTGGACCCCTCCTCCTCCTCCTGTACTGCGATAAACCACCCCCGTCTCCTCCTTTTCACCTCTTTCTCTACTCTCTTGCTCTACCCACTCACTCTTTGCCACTCCTTTTTTTTAAAGACATTTAATGATCTCAATATGATCCACCCTCAAATGTCACCTTCTTTGCTTTTGTCACTTGTTTACCACAATCCAGGAAGCAGGTGTTTATCCTCAGCTGCTGGTTGTCCAGTTCAAACTTTGCCAGCTGTTCTTCCAGGTATGACAGACAGAGGCTGCTCTTTCTATTAGTTTGGGTCAGTGCTCCCTTCCCAAACGAGAAGGAGCTGCACTATTGTAATGCGCCTGTTTCCAAAAATGCAAATAACGGTGAGGAAAAACACAAAGAAGATAATCCATCCATGACTAATGACTCTAATATGAAACCTAATGTGGAAACAGGTGTTTAAACTTGGATAAAAATATGTAGACCATGTGCTCTGAAGCAATCTCCAAAGAGCAAGCTGGAAGAGACTGCGGAGATTTTACTTGAATAATGTGATGATGCATACAGAGTTTGCTGCATGTTGCCACTAATTAGGCCTATGACTAATATTGGTTTGTTCATAGTGGGCTGCAGTTCATAGAAGCCAACCTTATTCTGCATACTTTTGTCACCCGATGAGCTCACTTTGCAGCTAATTGGGCAAAGTATAAAACTCTCGGCGCCCAAATTTGTATCTTCTGGAGAACATTTAAGATGTCAGAGGGAGTTAAGATGTGATACATGGACTTTTGAACATAAAAGTTCCTTGCATTTCAGACATATTCGTCTTTTACATTTTCATTTATTTATATATATATATATATATATATATATATATATATATACATATATATATATATACTTTTGTATCTTTATATATATTATATATATATATATATATATATATATATATATATATATATATATATATATATATATATAAATCTGAAAAGTGTTTGGGTTTTATTTAGGGGTATCAAATTAAAAAGAACAGAAGACAAATGCACACCAGACTTTTCACAGTTTTTATTTGAAAAGCACATGATCAGTTTCCTTCAGCTCTTGGTTTTTTGTGGTTCTTTGTCTTGGGCTGTCATAAAACCCTTGGTAGAAGATGGAGGTGGCAGCAGCTTCATGATACGGGAATGCTTTTCTTCAGAAATGACGGAAATAAAGTTCAGAGCTGATTAGAACATGGGGTCGGTTAAATGACTGAGGTAAACCTGTTGGTAGTCAGAGATTGAGATTTGCCTCGAGGCGAGAAATGACTGCAGACATCCAGAGCCAAAATAGAAATGGTTTCATCACAGTATAATAATGACTTACAATGGCTAAATACAGATTGTGTGGCAAGACATGAAAATTTATGTTCACAGATGTTCTCTACTTAATCTAATTGAAGAATCAGATATTTTGCAAAGTACAATGAGCAAAAAGTGTCTAGTCTTGAAACTACCCCAATTGAATAAACAGGGGAATGTTCAACTCTATCCCACACTTTTATATTTTGCTTTATAAAACAATTAGATAAAACTGCATATATTTGCTCCTCATTTACAATTAAAATCCCAATAAATATGTTGATGCTTCTGGTTGCAGTGTGACATAATCTAAAACCAGAAATGGGCATCATTATTTCAATGTGTTTTTACACACATATAAGTAAAAAGACATTGTGCACATATCTCTGAACTCACCATCCTGCACATCAACCTAAACACAAAATCCCTATTGTGAGATAAAGCGGTAGCAGCATCATGATGTGGGAATCCAATAACTGATCTGTTACGTAAAATGTTGAAGTTTGTGGTTGTAAGTAGAAAAATAGGAAAAGTTTAGTGAATTTTTCAAGAAGTGTACTTGTGAAATGTGCTGTTTTTACATGCTATTGGCAGGATTTTACTGTCATCGCAGCAGGATGTATGATTCCTCTCATTGGTTAAAGATGTCAAGGAATTTGCATTGACTTATTTTCTCTACTACTTCTTCCTCTTACCACTACCAAGGCATTCATTTAGCAGCATACATGCCATCTGCTGCCAAAAACTTGGCAGCTATAATTTTTTGGTTCTCCGTTGCTTCTTGCCAGACGCACCGCGTGTGTCTTCTGGCTTTATCACCTCGCCAACTTATTTTTGGTTTACAAAAAATAAAAAAGAGAGAGCGAGGAAAAAAAAACTCCATCCTCTCCAATAAGGAGAGGATTTGGCTCAGATGAGAGCATTATTTCCCGTCTCCAATCCGCTGCTGCCGCCGCCGCTGCGCGTCCCTTGTCGCCTGTACAGTACAAGAGGGATGTAGAGACTAAACCCCGAACCCTGCAGCTGGGGTTCCCTGCACACCACCGAGGCGACAGTGCGCAGGAGAGAGATAGAGAGCGAGAGAGACACGGAGGGAAGTATGGAAGGAGGGAGGGAGGGAAGAGGAGAAGGTGAGAAACAGAGACGGGGAAGAGTCAGAAGCGCCATGTCCCTGTTGTGGCTGAGCGTTTACGCGCGATCCGAGAGCACATCTCCAGCCTCTCCGGGACTAAATCCACCACGATAACTTCCAAACTCCTAATTCTCACCTAATCTGGCTTTCTTTTTGGGCTGCAATAAGAGAGGGAAGGTGCAACTTTTGCCAACGGAAATCATCCATGTGAAGTTCCTTTGGTAAGTAAATGTTCATGTTTTAAATTTTTATTCATAGAATGTTCTTTTTTTTTTTCGAGTCATTTCCACTCTGTTGCTCACTTAATTCATGCATTTGCTTGGATTACCTGCATATTTCATCCCATCGTTTATCCTGTCATTAGTATTCCACGGACACGGGTTTCCTGCGGCGGGCGCTCACGGGAATGTTTACTGTCGGCGCTTCCCCGCTGCCTGGCTCCCCATCATGCGCTTATTTACCACCTCCTGATGTTCTTAATGTTCGCTGCTGGCCTGTTTCCCCCATCAAACTTCTAATCGGTTTGCGGAAATGATTCGCGCATGTCTCAGTTCTTGTCTCATTTCGTCGGGAAAACCGTGGCTGGCTGATCGCGTCCAGACGCGCTGCGAACTTTTCCTGCACGGTGCAGCTGCGCTGACAGCTAATGCGCAGTGATTGATGTTTAACAGGAGGGTCAAAAGCATTGAGGTCACGGGAAATTTATCTTTGAATAACTTTGGCTGTTGATGCGAATGCCGCGTAGTTTGACCAAGTTGTGTGTTTTGGAGTGAAGTCGATTTTCCATGATTTTTACTCAAGTCTCCGTTCAGCTTTCTAAACAAAATAGAGTGTGTGGTAGGCTATTTGACTGCATTCAATTATTGCTTGACTGCACTAGCGTTACAATTTCATTTCCATTTAATAGAAACCCTATTCAAAATGTCATGCTTTTTTGTTTTCCACTTGCCGAAGATGATTTTTCTTGTAAATCTGATTGTTTGCATGGTTGGAGCTAATGCGCAGTGACTGAGGAGGTGAGGGCTGGGATTAACTTTTTCATGACTTTTTAAAGACTTTAACATCTTTGCAAATTTGTGACACTCTCAGGCTCACATAATAAATCCTTCAAATTTTTTTTTTTTTTTTTTTCCAAAATGGGATTCATGAGGTGCAACGTTTTGTGTCATAAAAGGTTCAGAAAATGTATAAAGTTAAAAATTGAATTTATTAAAAAAGAGGAAAAAATACAGTGATACATGCCAATCTTGAAAAAAATAACATATTTTGGTGTCCAAAGAATATAAATTAGGAATACAAATTTCTTAAAATATTGGAACATCTGGCTCCTCACAGACATGCTGTCTTTGGTCACACTGTTGTGTCTGATTTCAAACTACAGCTTCTGGATATTGTATTTAAATTTCATTTCATAATGGGTTTTGGTGGCAGAAGATTGGAAACTGGAGCTGGCAAAGGGGACTGTGGGGGCTTGTGGGAATGGCTAAACCAATAATACTGTTGACTCTCACACGAACTTTCTGCATACAATTTATTTATATTAATAAAAAAATCAAACTTAATTGAATTATCGATTTAATAAATGATCTGCTAAATTGCAATTCTTTTTTGTTATAGAACTTTTATTTTTTGATTCATTCATACTTATGTCATTTTGAGAATTTTTTTTAGTGAGTCACTTTCAAACCATTATTCTCGGCCACAACTCCTGATATGAGAGTAACATGATGAATTTAAGGTTCTTTTCTGACCTTTTTGCATATATATCCACCCAAACTCCACCCCTTTGAAAACTTAATTGAAGAAATGTTTCTTTTTGTTTTTGTTACTAATTTCTGTGCCTGTTTAATATCAAATTTTAAATATACAGTGTTTGTGCAGCAAATGCTTTATTTGCATGCGCCGCATAACATGACAGACCCCCAATGGCGACATAAAATTTATCACCTCATTTGAATACATTTGCTGGTTGTCAGCGTATCAGAAACCATGATACTGAGAGCTGAAATGCAACTCAAGCCATGGAAGTGACCCCATTTCCAAGTTTTATTTATATCTAATGTTGAAAAACAGTTCTTAAGCCCTTTATGGTTAGAAAGATAAATCTAGGAATAGAGATGTTTTTTCACACAAAATCACCAGGGGCAACTAGCATACTTTTTTCTATACTTTTTAATACTTACTTTTTCCGTAAAAGCAAATTAACCTTTACTTTTTCTACGACTTAACTTCCCAGCATCGTAACTATCTGTATGTAAACATATTTATATTCTGCTGTGAAGTTCAATCAGCTGCATATCTACTTGAGAAAGTTGTATTCAAGCAAATCAATGAAGGAGTGGTAGGAATCAGCAAGAGGATCCTTTCAACCAGAGGGCTCAGGTTCAAGCTTCTGGCTCAGCATGAGTTTGCTCTCTCTCTTTCTCCCTCAGTGTGTGTTGTAAATAACCTGAAGGATAACATGGAAGCTCCTGCAGACAGTAAAAATCAATGAATCTTCTTATTACGGTTATTACAGTTATGTGGCAACTACTTGTTTTATTTCAGGAACAATGCAAAAAGCATCACTGGTGTGTGCGCTCATTATAAAGAAAAGAAAATAAGAATAATCTTGATTTAGAAGCTTTCCTAAAACATATTTAGCTTAAACTTTGCACAACTTCTTATGGCATTTCCCGCTTCACCTTCCGAGTGATGGATGAGCGGACGGATAGGAAAGAGCGTGCGATTGCTAAAGTGAGAGCTGCGGTGCTGGTAATCCTGTTGTGAGGCTGGAAAATGGGATTAGAGCAAGACAAACAGAGCCAAAGGAAGACTGGAAGACGCTTTACATTCACAGCTCTGGCTCACATTTTCACTTAATTTAATGACACCACTTTGACACTGGTCAGCGATGAGTCTCTGGAGGTGACCGAATGCTGATCCAGACTCACCTGCTGTCCTGTCAGATCGTTGATACTCTAGTCATGTCTGAAAGTAGTGAAATTCAGTATCTTTCTCAGATTAACGTTGTATGTGTGCCACCGTCCCAAGGTGTTGGCAGCATTATGCTTTGGGATTGTTTAGAAAGTAACAAGGCAGATAGCCAGAGTTAATGAGACATTGTGGTGCCTGAATATATTTAAGCTAAAGCTAAGAAGCTTTAGCTTAAAAATTTTTGCAATCTTAGAAGTTAGACACATCTTTGAGAGTTTGGAAGCAAAACATTTCACATATTTCATTTGCAAGCAAGTTTACATGATTTCCATATAAAAAAAGGATCAAATTGTCTCTTTAAAAGAAAGATTGGAAATGCTGTCCCTTCGTAAAAGTTTAATAAATCAGTTGCATATCAATGTTCAAGAAGTTTGCTCAACAAACCTATGTACTGGAGCAAAAAACTAGATATGATACTTGAAAACTAGGAAGCTCCCTTTGTAGAATATGACAAGACCTTGAGATATTTTTCACTGTTTGTGCTCCCAACTCCACTATGAAACATGGAAGTGATGGCACCATGCTGTGCGACTGCTGTTTTTTTTGTCAGGAAGGTAAAGGAAGTTAGGCAGAGTTGATGATACTGAGTGAAAATGTCTGATTTCCCCCCTGGCAAACTTGCAAACATTTAGATGGTTTGAAAGCATAATATTGGAAAGACCTTCATAATATTATGAACATTCTTACCTTCACAGTATTATCTTCCTTATTCAACAGAAAACAAAATGTCTCTCTAAAAGTATACTTATATGGTATTTTTTCTTTGAAAAGTGAAACAAAACTCTTGAATGTGCCTCCATCGAACTTAGGGACATAGGGACGGCAACATAATGCTGTGGTATTTTTCAACTGTGGCTTTAAAGTAGCCACAGTTGGTTATACGTTGTATTGATAATTTATTTCAATTAATTATAAGAGGCTTGTTTATTGCAGTCTTTAAATTTGGACCTGTTGGCACTAAAACATTGCATGCAGGGTAAAACAACCTCATAAAAGAGGAAGCATTATGTCTCTTTAAAAGCATATTTCAGTTATTTTATCCTTAAAAAGTGATAAAAAACACTGCAGTTTGCCAGCGGTGAAGACTTTTGGCTCCACAGTCGCACTTTTTTTGTTTGTTTGAAGAAACTAAGCCTTTTCCTATCAACACTCATCATTCTTGCACAAAACAAGATAGAAACACATCTACTGTGATAACACAATTAGATGAGTCCTTTACTTTATTTTTTAAATCAAGATTGTATCTTTTTATACTAATGCTGAGAAATTTTAAGCCTACATGAAGATCTTGTCATCAAATTCACGTTCATGTTCATGTGTCAAATATTTCATCTAGATTTTATGCTTTATTTCTCCAAAATGATAAACTGCATCAAGAAGAAAAATAAAACATTGATTTCCTCGGTGCGTGACACGCCTAATAAATTAAAATCAACTCGATGGTAAATCAGAAGAAACTCATTACATAAAAAGCCAATATCTGCTTTAGTGAGCCCACTTCTTGTATACCAGAGCTGCATTATCTCCAATCTGTATGAGGCTCCCATCTCCTCTCTCTCACATTGGTGCTTTAGCAAAATGACATGCATTAAGTTGGCTTTATTCGACCCCGTCGAACAACACCAGCGCTGCGGCCGGCCTTCGCAAGTCGTGTTGCCCTGCAGCCACATCTGCTCCACTTTTCACCTCTGCCACTAACTCTCAATAAAGAGTGTGTTAACGTGTCCATATTTTTCGACTTTTTCAGTCGATTGGGATGAGTTCATGTATTCTTTTTCCCTTCACAGCGTGCGGGCTGAAAATACACACAAGTATCAAGTAAATCTGCAACTGGTGAGAATTTCTCTTGCAAACATTCAGCTGTCTGTGCAGAGGTGTTTTTGCAGCTGTGATTTATTTCTGTATTAATTATTAGCGTTGCCTAATGACTTTCCTGTGGTGAAGTACAACAAATCACTTCCACAGGATGTGTGTGGTGTGCATTTTTTTTTTTTTCTTTCTTTCTTGCTTGAGGGGAATAGAGAGGAAGTAAAATGAGAAGTGGAAAGATCTGTGTGGGAAGAAAGAGGTCACTGTATGCCACAGCAATTACCTTTCTCACCCAGGGCTGTGCCAATACTCTACATAGAGGAGAGACAAAGAGAGGTCAGAGAGAAAACAAACATGCGCACGAGTGGTCAAAAACACCATCCTGAAGTTCAGATTCACACATAAACCTTCAGAACACAGCTCCATGCAAAGATATTCACACCCATTGACCTTTTGCACATTTTATCAGATAAGAGTTTCAACTACGTTGTTTAACATGATGCTCATGCATGTTTGTGAAGTGGATGGAAAATCTCAAAGGGGTGTTGTGCTGTTGTATTCAGCTTTGTTTAGTGTAACACCCACAAAAGGAGAGCATCATGCAGAAAAGGTCCTTTCTCCTGTTAATGAATGTTTTTGTAAACTTAATGAATTTTTAAAAGTTGTGTCATAAACAATCAGACAGTTTTCTGTTAATAACATCAGCTTTTATTGTCCGTATAACAAGTTCATGTTGTTGAGCAACAGCATTGCCCATTAGAGTCACACGTTGCATACTTACCTTGCTGTAGGTGAAAAGCTAGACACAAAAATTATGGAAAAAAACCCCCAAAGCATTGAAAGTTGCGACTGCTGGGATAGATGGCTTTTATGCTTGTTAATAGGTCTCCATTTTGAATTTTTCCCTTACATCGTGCTCATTACTCATGGAACGGTGAAATGATGCCCTCCACAAAGCTGTTCCATGTTACAAGAAAGGTCGGGGCCTTCTGATGTTTGGATCACATCAAACGTGTGGAAAATGCAAACTGGTTGTAGAAGTAAAAAAAGATTTGAAACAACCAGAGACAACAAACCTAAACTGACAGCCAGAGCTAAAATGAGATGGTTCAGGCCACAAATTGTATCTACGTTTTAAAATTGATGTTCCTAGATGCTCTTCATTTGATTTGACTCCCCAGCTGTGCAAACCTTCTCCATCTATTTCAAAATGATGCACTGCTTTGTGTTGGTTTATCACTCAATATCCCATTAAAATACATAGCAGTTTGTGGTTAAAGGATGTAAATGTGACTAGATTAATATGTTTGCGAGGCTCTGGATGTATCGCTGAAGATACTGTTGGACCTCAAACAGACTGATAACAGCAGCCGTCATTTGAAGTTCCCAGGATGCTTTGTGACATGAGGAACATTATCTGTCAAAGCCCGCCGCTGTCCTCGGCTCTGACAAGTCGTCATGTTCTGGCGTCATCAGGGGGCTTGGGAGTCTGTCGTAGCATGTTGATGGCAGCGAGACAGACCCATAACCCCACCCCCACGCCTTCCAAGTCCCCTCTTGCCCCTCCATACCCTCTCTTGTGCTCCAGCTGGAGAACCGTGGTGTTTCCCACTCGGAGTGGAGGTCAGGATCGCCGGGCCTCCATGCATGCTGCTGACAGCTCAGATTTATTTTTAATCATGGTGATGAGAGCGTGCGATGCTCAGATCATGTGGCTTGTTAGAGTCGAGTGGCGAGTCCCATTCACCATCACCATCATCTTATAGAAAGAGAAAATATGACAAAATAATGACCTTGGTGAGAGAAGGCCTGGATAATTGTTAGGCGGCTGAATGGCGTTTTATTGTTATGCTGTCGTTGTCTCGCTCGGTGTGAAATCTCTTTGCTTGCAGTCATTGAAAAGCCCTGTTATTTCTCCCTCCATCTTACCCCTATTAACACTTTGACCTCACCTGATTCTCTTTGCAGCATCTGTAGGTGAGAGTGTGTGCATTGCATTTACTGCCTGTCCGCTCTATTCATTTTTTCACCTATTTCCTTAGGATTGCTGGAAAAATGTCATTATCATTGCATCGGCAGGCCCATTACGTGCTATCAGAAGTGACTGCGGTCATAGAGGCAATTCTGCTGACACTCCTCTCTCTTCTCTCCTCTGTCTTTGTCTTTCCCTTCTTTTCTGTTCTGATAGGTGCCCATTACAAAGAGTCAGTGTTCAAGCCCCCCAGTGAAGTCCCCGGCGAATCTCTCGGCCAGCTCTCTGGGTCCAAAGCGACAGGAATAATCCCACTTCCCCTCTCCGATAAAGGAGAAACTCAAAGTTGTGCAGCAAAATGCAGAATTTGAGTCATTTTCAACCCGTGTGCTCTTTTCAGGGTCCAATTGCTGCTTCTTTCTTGTGAAACGCAGAGTCCGGACTGTTCGGATAAAAGCCCAAGGGTTTTGACATTTCAGTTCTTTTTAATTTTTGCTCCTGTTCTTGCTTCAGTGCATTTTGGAGGGGAGCCCAGACGATGGGTTGGTGTTGTTCAGGCATATGCAGAGCCCTGGCTCTCCTGGTGCTCCTGTTTGTCTTGCGGGGGAGAGGCTGCTGCTGTTGGGGGCTGAGTCCCAGCTCTGGGGACGGGGAGAAGTCCCTGCGCTCTGATCCGGACTCCTGGGAGGCCCTGCACAGGAACAAACGCAGCTGGGTATGGAACCAGTTCTTCGTTTTGGAGGAGTACACAGGAAACGAGCCTCTTTATGTCGGCAAGGTGAGTGATCCGTAACGCGGGTTATCAAAGCTGAACAGTCTAGAGCTCCAAGGGAAAGACATAAACAGAGTGATGCCAAAATGCATTCACACCCATCTGATGATTCTAAATAGATCCAGTTTTCTAAAAAAAATGACCTTCTCAAAAAACTTTTTTTCAGAGATTTAGGTAAGTTTCCAACAAACTATAACATATAAACAGGCATCAAAATGTTTATCATACCCTTTGCAATGACTCTGAAAACCACTGCATCCAACTTGCACTGATCATCCTTCTTGCAGAGAACAAGGGGTAAATTCAGATGCTTCTTCTGCTCACATCCAGAACTGAACAGTGTGTTTTCTTGATTAAATTGATTAAATTATACCCTAGCAGAGGAAGTTTGAGCCTGAAGACCAGGATTCAAACCTGAGCAGAGGATATCTGTGAAAAAGGCAAATAATTCTGATTGCAGAAAAATATTGCTGGGAGAAGCGAGACACATTTGTAAACAAGTAAGAGTTTCAGTATCAGAGCTGAAATGGAAGAAGTTTTGAACCACCAGGATCCTCATTAGAACTGGGGGAAAAGATTAAAGAGGTCACCAAGAATGCATTTGTCACATTAGTTAAGTTTTTCAGTTGCGGAGCTAAAAGTGCCATCCAGAAGGTCAACCAGTTCTGACGCACACCACCTGTAGGACCTTTATGATGGATTAGCCACAGGCAAGCCACTCCTTAATAAGAGGTACATAGGAACCTGCTTAAATTAGTCCAAACTGGAACTTAGCGAATGTTAGACTAAGAGAAATTAAAAAAAATAAAATAACTTTAGTCAAATGAAATCTAAATAGAACCTTTTTGACTGGACTTTCATTGCTAGATTTGGAGAAAAACACCATCATCATGCTGACAGGAATGACAAATATGTTACTAGTCACTATAGTAGGTAAAATGACAGCAGCCAATGTAGAAATTCTTCAAGGATACCTGCTCCAAAGACTTGATGATTCATCTTCCAATCTGCTTGATACAGCCAAGACAACAGAGGACTAAGAGTACTCTTCAGGAGCAGGCTGTGACTGTCCTTGCATAGCTAAGCCAGAGCCCAGACTTGAATCCAAATGAACATCTCTGGAAATACTAAAAACCGGCATCTAATGATGGTGCCCATTCAACCTTGACGGCGCTTGAGACGATCTGCAGGGAGAAAATATCCCAAAACTGATGAGCCACGCTTGTAGATACAGAACCAAGAAGCCTTGATGCTGAGGTAGCTGCCAATGGTTATTAAACTGTTAAGCCATGGTTCTGAATAGCTTTGAAAGATAATAAGCTTTTGGGGAGAAAGGATAGTTGTTTCTGCAGGAGATCATTGTGAAGAAAATACAATGAAGAGGTCTGAATACTTTCTAGTGGGAATGTGTATTAGCTGTGTCTGAATCTTTCTTTGCTTAAAAAATATTTCCTTATGTCGGCAGGTTTGGTGCACCTGTATGGTAATATGTATATCAATAACCTGTTAACACACAGACCTGCAGAAAGTGGGACACAGCAGAGCTTTTACAGAGTTATGCATATTCCCACTGTCCTATATAAAATGCAAAACAAATGAAAAGACTCCTCACAGACTGTGTGGGAAGAAAGAAACTCTGCATTTTATTTCAGAAAGCTTGGTTTAAAAAACTATGCCTCTAGTTTTGAGATCAGCATCAATGTGACAAGGTAATTTGCATTATAATAAGTCCCCAGGAAAAGTATACATTACACAAATATGCCTTTTTGCTGCCCTGCCAAGGCCCGAGCTGATACATCAAAGATATGCCTGTTTTGGCAGGTAAATAAGTAAAAAACCCTCATAAAAAACATTTAAGACAAGGCAAAAATATGGGGACTAATTCTTCTTTTACGAGAGTTGGCAGTGCAATCGGTTCTTTGCGATTCTCACTTTTTTTTGTTCAAAGACCAACAGTGAAAATAGCCTACAGGTAAATTTTTTATACCCTAGAAAATAAAATACATGTTTGGAGCATCATACATATTTATATGCAAATATATATAATGAAAACTGAGTGAAATCAAAGATTCAGCTGTACTGTCTTAACTGGAGGATAAAGTTCATGAATGTTACTGCATAGAAGTGCAAATTAATCTAATCACTTAGTTTTTCTTGTAGTTCTGTCTCTGTATGCTTGGTATTTTCTTCAGGTTTAGTCACACTGCATTTTTTAGTAGCAAAGTAGCTGCAAGGTTAGTGCTACTTTACTGAAGAAGGTATGGTGTGAAGCAGGAATTCATTACCTTTCATCATCAGCTGTTTTTAAAGTTATTTGTAGCATTAATCTCACAAGAAAAAAAGTGGGAAATATTTAAGGTTGCAAAATTATGTATTAAGCATAATTATTAGCATATGGGCTGCAAAGTATCTTTACACCCTGCAGGAGAGACATTTTTTGAAAGCCACAGTGCCAACAGTAATAATAATAAGTTGAACTTGAATTCAACTTCTGGTTATTTTTGTTGATATTCAAACTAGATTTGCTCCAAGGCTTGCAAGAAGATAGATAGGTAAAGATTGTTTGGATGCCTATAGCCTAATTGAAAGTAATAAAATAAAAAAAATAAAATAAAAAAATTAAACAAAAATTAAAATAAACTAAATATCACAGAAATGCAACATTCTTACACTGTAAGATTCTTACAGACACTGATTAGTGTGATTACCATTATTACCTGTTCAGGGTTTGACTCTGGTTTTTCACATTATATTACTTGAACATAGGCGACTAACAAAACCGATAAAATGCTGCAGTCTTATGCTGCATGTGGTCACAGGGAATAGATCTTAGTGCAAAAGTATATTAATATATTTCTAATTCCATTCTGTCTGAAAATCCTGCTGGAAATACATTGTATCTTGCAAAATGATGATGCAAAAAGAGCTTGAACTTCCTGGGGATAAGCCTCCTTTCTCCACCCAGGTGTACGCCTTACAGACAAAACATTAATACCACTGCAGGTGAAGTGATAAACATTGATTTGCTTCCAAACTGTGCAATGTTCTGCAGGAAAGTATTAGTTTTTGACACTCGTGAGAATGTTACTCTGTATTGCACCGCCTACCTTTACAGAACAAATAGATCTACTGGGGAAATTTGTAGAAATCAGATCAAAGAGCCTCTCTAACCTCCATTACCAGCATCTGCATTTCCAATACACTGACATAACGTAAATGCAGTCTGCAAAATAAAATCAAACATTATTTTTGCTGAATGGCAGCAGAGACTAACTGCAGTGATATACTTTCAATCTTGGGAAAGGTTTGATAACCCTATGAATGAGGTGAAAGGGATGTCTGGGATTTTCTCCCTTACCTGTTATCTCTGTGACACAATTCCAACAACAATGAACGGATGGGTAGAAATAAATAGAAGATTATTTTATGCCTTTATAAAAGCATAAAATGGTTGATTTGCATGCTAGCAAGAGATGCACCACTCAACTTACCAGAGATTGTACTCTACCAATTTTTCTTTGATAAACTCTGATTCGCAATGTGCAGGTCTGACCCGAAAAATATTTTCTGTTATTGAATGCATCAATCTTATAAAGTTTTACAAAGCAACTATCAGTATTCACTACGATTCACCTTTTTATAGGTAAGAGTTTTAAAGATATGCTTTGACCATAAATTACGAAGATCTACCTCTAAGACAGAAACTGAAGCACATTTTTTAATCTCTCTTTTTGCACTGAGAATAAGAAATTATAAGCAAGGAGAATCACTGTCGGTGTTAGAGCATTTCTATTTGTGAAATGTTGGTGTTGAGCTCATAATCCAAATATAAAACAGCTAAAAGCATCTTAAAATTGTTGTATGAAGAGTGTTAAGAGAAAGAACTCCTCACTTTAAAATAGAATATTGATGTGCAAATTCTCTCGTTGTGCAACTGTGCAGACTGTTTCTTCTGAGCTTTTAGCACCACCATTATGAATGGGAGCCCTCCTGCTGCAGAAAATGGCACATGCAAGTGCAGTACAAGCCAGATGGTCCTTGGATTGGTCTCTAGATCCCCGTTATCTTGCAGAATTTTCTGGTCTTATTATTAAATTAGTTTTCATCTTTCCGCTCATCTGTGGGATAATCATTCTTATCCGCCGCGTATTTGCCGGGTCTGCTCTCGCAAGCCCATTTCCTCACCGTCTCTGAACTGAATTAGGATCTCCAGCTGGAATTGGGATACATTTTACTGTCCTATTGTTCTTCTTCTCTGCTTTTGTGCCAGGAGGATGCTGCGAGGGGAAAGCATCTAAATCAGACCGAGCATATTTGCGACTCGGCTGGAGTTCAGCTAAGGGTCATTTTTATGTCCAAGTGTCCGTCGTGAAATATTGTCATCTGTGATCTGTGTGTCTCCTGATATCTGTTAAGTCTGACTGCAGGGAGGGGCAGTGTGGACCTTTATCATCTTCTGATGCTTTGTCTTTGCCCAGAGTAGCCCCGTTTCAAAATAAAACAGAGATTTCGCTGAAGACGCTGAAGTGCTTTTTTCTTCTGCACTATCTTGGGTCTGATTGCTTTTCTTGTTAGTAAATCCTGAAGCATGCAAACAGACTGATTACTTATTCATAGACATGTAGTTGAGAGCTTCTTATCCACATGAAAAACACACACATTTATTTTCAAGCTTTGTTCTGAGAGATTCTCCTTGTTTTTTTTCTACATGCGTGGAATGATTTTTTTCAGTTAGTTTTCTTTTTTAGGGTTTACAAAACAAGAGACACAGTTCTACAAATAATCCACCAGAGAAATATTGATGTATTTGATAAAGAAAACATCATGTTATAAGTTAAATCGAAAGTTAATTATAAGTATTTTTAGGTTAATTTACTGAGGGTAATTTAACTCAAGCAATTCTTGGAAAATGTTTTACGATAATCATTGCTATGAAGGGTGACACCAAAGCTAATGTCTCTTTTAACACAAATACATTTTAAAACAGCCTTTTGTTTATTATTAATTACATAAATATTAAAATGTTTATGTATATTTTGTTTGAATAATTGTATTGGAACTATACACGCAAAAAACAATCCATTTTCAGCACCTTTTCACAAATTTTTTGTCCTTGATGCAAGTAGTGTGACGAAACACAACGCTGAAGGTGTGAAAAGTTACACGATCTACATCTTTACATCTAACCCCGTACCCAGAGTCAGTCTAACCCTTGCAAAAATACTAAAAATCTGATTCCTAGTCTCCCGATGGGAGGCCCAGGCTGCCCAAGAACTTGAGAGGCTGTCACATTATTTGTTCCCTCAGATCATAGCTGTCACACAGTGTGGGTTTGTTTGGTATTGCAAGGTCACAGTGCTGCTGTAAAATATCTGGGCGGGACACCCTGACCTCGAGCGACAAGGGAGGTCCTGCCATGTCAGGAAAATGACCTTAATAGAAATGAATTCTTCATGCAGCCTCTGCAATAAAAGATGTAGGGAGACAAGGAAATGGATGCAGCTGCGGCTTTTAATTTCCAGCACTTTTACTGGGAAAACCAGACCAGCAGACTCGTATGAGCAGTAATTGCTTTCATCACTTGTTTCCTCATATCTAACATGGCAAACAATGGAAATCTGTCTCCAAACAAAGGCACAGTCTGATGCATGACTTGTGTGGCTGGAAGCAAAGGGAAAATATGATACAGTTGGTTGGAAAATGGGAAGTCATCGCTTTTGGCCCCGGCCTCTCCCTTTGCATCTGCAGTCTGCTTGGCTTTAATGCATTCTGTCAGATTCTGAATTCCACAACCAAATCTCTCATTACGCCTTGGCACTCGGCCTCGGGTAAGCGTGCTGGCCTGGAATCAGCTGCAGTCACATCAAGCTGGCGGAAACATACATTAAAGAGCCTCCGAAAAGCTAAACAGAGATTGGTGATGCTTATATTTAAACAAGCGACAACGGCGCAGCGAGTCAGCCACTTAACAAACACTTGCACTTTTGGTAAACATGATGATATTAACAGATTCTGCAGGGTGTTCATGCTGCTAAATATTTGCAAAGCATCTGCTGAGTAAGAGAGGTTCAGAGGCAGCGTTTATGCAACGTAGCAAAAAACAAAATAAATTGTTATATGCAATTTGGAGTGTATGTCTTTATGTTGCATTAAGTGTTGCTTTAAATCTTGAATTTTTGTGTTTCCATGTTTGAAAGTAACCTTCCAATTTTTGAATAACCTCATAAATTAACGTTTTGTCAATGAGACCCAGTTTTTGTACCATTTGATAAGGATATGGCATTTTACTAAACTAACTGCCATAAAAGGTATTTTTCATTAACATGAAAATGCACTCTATATGACAACTATTCCATGAGATTGAAAATCAGATGGAAAATAAATGATACATGTCAAGAAAGCGGCACAGTCCCTGATCCATGTTATAAAGCTAAATAGTTCCCAAATGGCGTCTCGTCATCAGGGTGGTAGCATATCCATGCTGAGTGAAGGAGCCTGGCAGTAGTCAAGGTATCCATGATGTGTGGTCACCACTTTTTGAATGCCAAACATGCCAGAGCTACAACCTCATCACACACATTGAGCTGGCTGTGCTCCAACTCATTTATTTTTATCCTTTTGGTCCAATATTACTCTGTGTGGCATCTTGCTGTTGCTATGGCTGCAATTAGAATGATATCATCTCACAGCCTGACAAACGCACACATGCACATATAGATCTTGGCGCACTATGCTGCCCATGGAATGTAGTCCCAAGCTTGTGAGAAGTACACACACCTCCAAATTGCGCCAAATAGGCAGGAAGCTGGAAGACCAATGGAAATTCTGAGTTCTTCTGCTATTTTGTAATTATGCAAACTCTTAAAGAGAAGCCCTGGGATCGTGTTTAGCAATGAAGACGGATGAGTTGGAATAAAAGGTGACCTGGGGTCATATACATTCATATTTGATAAATTTGAATATCATTAAATAGTTAATTATTTCACTGACTGAATCATGAATAAAACAATTTATATAGATTAATTTACAAGTTAATTATTTCAAGTTGACATTTCTGTTAATTATGAGGATTTTCCACTTACAGCTAATAAAAACATAACTTCAGATGAGAATATTACATCAAACTAATAAAACACTGTTTTAATACAGAAAGCAGGCTTGATGGAAAGTATATTTAATACAGGCCCACAGATTATTTTCAGAAAGTACATTTAATTGACAAACTCATCATAATACATTTTAATGAAAAAAAAAAAATATATATATATTTTCAGCAATTTAAGGCACACAAAAAGAAATTATTGCATTATAAATGGCAGTATTCACTACATGTTGCTAAACAGCTGATGGAAATGGGATGTTCTCTCTTAAGCAGTCAGGCTTAACTAAAGGTTGAGCTCCAGATACTTCTCATATTCTTTGGACATTTCATAGATGGAAAGAAGATCTTTTAAGAAGAATGACCAAAGAAAGCAATATGGAACATTTTGACATAAAGCGGTAGAGCCTTATTTGACTTCCCTGTAAAATAAAGCTTTCTTTATGTGTCTCTTTCCAGTGAGATCTCGGTGACTGTGGGACACTTTTATTCCAGTGAGAAGGGCAAATAAAGATTAGCCATAATTTGCACTAAAATCTCTGGATGGGACCTTTATCATGCTTCCTTTTATTGCGCAGCATTAGCACATTAGCTACAACAATTGTTCATGATGAGCCTTTTTTGACCTCATGGGGAGAATTTGGGGGCCTGAAAGATAGCAATTTATTCAATATTCAGGGGGGACAGGGTAATCCCACAGATAATTACATTGAACTGAGGACAATATGATGCAGGGTGCTTCATTAGCATTCTACTTGGCGTTTACTGTCAAATGGGTTAGACTCATAGAGCACAGGGTGCTGCTGCAAAGGTCAGGCTCAATGGCATCTCCTCACACTCGCTGGTGCTGCAAACACACCAGAGCAGCAGCTGGGGAGCGAGAGCAGCTTTGTGAGCCAGAGAGGAAAGAGGCTAATTCAAACTGACAGAGGGAGGGGGACATCATACACCGTTGCCCAGGGACAGGAGCTCACATTGCGGGGAGCTTGTAAGGCATCCTCGAGGCCTGTGGGGATGGTGGGAGAAGCCTTTATCTGAGCCTGGGACTCAAAGAGGATAAAATACAGCAGCAAAAAAGCCGACAAGAGGGTGGTTATCAGCAGGGCAAGAGAGAGGAACATTGTTTACACTCAGTCGCTCTCATATGTGCGAATGGGGGGGCTGGAGTCAACATTGCATTGGTGACTTTTAGATGTGAAATTTGAAGACCACGGGGCGGTCAAGGCACTATCACTGTCTGCTGTTCAGATGGAGGTCTAGTTAAGACCAAAACAGGCTGAAGACTCGACTCAACAATGACTTCTAATTCTGGCTCCTTAAACCAGCATTGGAATTTGGTGTATAGATCGGACTGGCAGGGAAAATGAAGCTGCTCTTCTTCAAATACGCCAGGCAATTTCAAGATGGAAAAATCTGGACAATAACTGAAACCAAACAAACCCTTTCTGATTGCAAAGAAGATTAAATACTGTTCTGTCTTGTTTGTTTCTTTGAGACGGTACAATCGATCAATTCTGATATCCATCAGTTGATTGGAAAACTAAATCCAGGATAGACACTGGAAACAATAGGGCACAGCTCTCAAGGAACAGAATCCTCCAACCAGCACCTTTAAGTCTCTCTAATGAACTACTTTCGTTGGTTGCATTCAGGTCTGTTTCTGGGCAACCAAAGGATTCTCCTGGAAGTTACTGCCTTCCTTTGACAAATCAAAGAGGATTAACCACAATGAAAATATACAAGAAGTATCACATTCAATTAGTTGTGGAAAAATTCTTGCATGGTTTTCTTAGTTGTTACTGTTGAAACAGGGCAATTCTTAAACTGGCAAAAATTATCAATTTGTTTTTCTTTCTTCCAAACTGATGTAATCTCGTTTGCAGAGCTCGTCGTTTTGAGCATGCCTGTTTGGTCTTACATTGATTAAAACACATGCATGACAACAAATAAGAGCAAAATAACAAATTAATTTGCTAATGCTACATTAAACTGGTGGTGCTACCTTCCACTGACTAGTGTTCATAATAACAAGAGACACAAGGTTATTATTGTGTTATTCCAATGCTACTGAAATGATAATGCTAAAACTTGTTCGCTTTTTTTGCCTTAAACGTTTAAAACTAAGTTTGCTTTTGTGCTTGAACCAGTTTGTTGTAAATTCCATCTTTGGGAAACATCTCACAAATTAATAATATACAGTATCTTAGTCAGATAAAACATGTTATGCAGCTTGAAATTGTTATTTCCGTAACAGTTTCATCTAATAGCAATAAATTTGAAGTAGAAATGCATTATTGATTGTCTTTGTATGGTGTATACAACAAATACTCTATTACAAATTCTATATAATCCTACATAGGATTTAGGATTTAGTGATATTGTAGAAGTAGAAATAGTTTTGCGTAGAAGCTGCTGTATTTGATCATTTATTGGGTGTGTAGATGTTCTTTTAAGAGCATACTTTTATCTGAATATGCCTTTACTGAAGTTTCCTCAAGTGCTGATGTATCGACTTTTCAGCATCCCCAACAGGTCAGATCTTGAATAATTCAGGAGAGGTCCTCCGCCTGTGCAGAGAGTATAGATGTATTATGAATACACACAAAAGTTAAGTTTTCAAATCTCTGTATTCTTCTTCAACAAAGTGGATAACAAGTGGCCTGGAGACTATTGCATTTGGTCTGATGGAATTATCAAGTATTTCTCTCTGCTTTGAATAAAGTTAGCAAGTTTCAATAGGCAGTTCATGCAAGTTTGATAAACTTTTGCCTTTTTCGATCCCCATAGATGGGTATAATAAGTTTAAAAAAAGATAGTTTGGGAGACTGTTTACTTTTGTGAAATGCTTGAATATATTTGGGGAGATGGAAGACCATAAATGGACATGATATAATCTGAGAGGGAGATAAATAATCTTTAGATGGGCACTGAAGCTACTTCGGCTCAAGATGCAATGAGATTTTAAGATGTACATTTTTCACGGCTAGACATTTTACAATAATATCAGTTCTTACTGATGTCATTTCCATCTCAGTAAATTTGTAGATTGTCAATGCGCCTGAATACAGAAGTGAACGGAAACAAAGGCAGTCACATATTACTCCTGGAAAATAAAAGCTAAGTTATTGAATTTCCCATCTTTATGATGCCTGTGTCATTCCAGCATCCCTTAGGTAGATGCTCATTATGCCGAGTATGGTTTGAAATTGATTTGTTTTGTATAACCTGCTGTTGCTGGTGGGTCCCTGGGTTTAAAGTCTATCGAAACTCCCAGAGATTTGATTTTGACAAAGACTTCAAGGCTGCCTCCTAATTTGATTGCTTTCCACTTCAAGATGTATTCCAATTTCAGGAACGTATGACTGACAAAGTAAGTTTCCTCTTTTCAGGTTAAGAGAGGAAGAAATTAAGGGTTAAGCAAATGTAAAGTCAATTAGGTTTCCTTGTTCAGTGCACTATTTCTTGAATCAATGTCAGATGCTGCATCAGAGAACCAATCAGGAATTCTTGTATCCCAGATGGATCATGGAAAGCTATGTTTGTGATTACAATTTTGTAAAATAAATTGCTCAAATTAATAGCTGCCATATTGTTGAACGGCCATCGTTGTTTGCTGGGATTGAGTTTTGCATGATTGCATGCAAACATTGAATGAAAATGACAAGTTTTTAGTTCAATGTCAAAATTGAAGTTTCAATGAATCAATTAGTTGTTCTATATAAAACATTACCAACTTAGTATGCTAATATGACGTATCTCATAATACGTTATCATTATATCAGAAGCTGGATTTAATTTAATAATTATATTTACATTTGATGTTGGTTAGGTTAAAATGTTAAGACAGGATTTCTGGAATAAGAATGTAAAAGTCTAAATTTTAATCTATGAAAACATCAAACATTATTTCAGATGACTAACAGTTATATAATCCCGGGAGTCTCATGTTGAACCTGTTAAATGCATGGTTAATATTCAGAAACATCTCATTCTTTGTTTGTTTTCATTTTAAGGTTTCAATCTGGAATGGTTTTAGGCATCAGATCTAGTGATTGTTAAATTGTAATAGACTCACAAACTTTATGTGATCGTAGCAAAAGGTACAGCATAAGCAAAGCTCAGAGTGTCATTAGAGACACGTGGTTCCCATCGCTTTGCATTTGGTTGGGTTGGGGCTTATTTGGGAGCGAATGTGGATACAGAGGCACAAGTTTAAGCAGATTATAAATTTAAGAATATTTTCCAGCAGCTGTTCACATAAGATCAATATATTAAATTCTAGATTATTTTGTTAAGGTTGAGGTTCCAAGGCAGTGGACAGGGGTCTCCCGCCGGATCACGGTCCAGGTTTTGCAGATTCATCATTATATGTTATCCTGCAGCAACGTTCATTTTTCTTGGCACTGATTGGCAACAAGAATAAGGAATAGTGTAGATTTTAGCCTCTGTTCTCATGCTATTACAGTTTGCACTGTATCTTACAGCACAATTTGCATCAAAACTATTGAAATAGGCAGTTATAAACATATTCAGACGGACTCTCACATTTTTGTTGATTCCAGCTCGTTTGGTCCAAAACCCCCAAGAATGCTGGGACTTCAAAGTAGGATGTAAGAATGTGAATTTGAAGAAACGTGAAACATTTGACATATGTCCAGTATTAATACTATTTGATAACCTGTGTGACAAAGGCAAATGCAAAAACCTGTTGGGGGTAAATGTTTTCACAACTCTGTGTATTGATATAGGTAACTGGCACATGCTTAGAAGGCTTTTTGTCCCCTTCAGGATCACAACAAACTCTTCACAGTTGCCAGTTGTCTCTTAACCCAAAGAGACACTTTTTGGCTTCAGCAATAGGGGAGGTTTTCATCCTGAATATACAGCTGACAGATTTGCAGCAGTTGTGTGAAACGTCCAAATAATATTGCTGTCCTCAATGAATGGCAAGTCCTGGAAAAAGAAAAAAAAGAAGAAGCAGGACTTACCTGTTACCAGCTAGTTGTACCTAAAAAAGTGGTTGATGGGAGTATAAAAACAAGTAAAGGGTTCAGTAAAATATTTATTTGACTTCAAAACTGGAGATTTACTTTTCTGACATCTTTCTTTTTCCTTTTGGAAAAAAAAAAAAAATCAATGCAGTACATAAATGCATTATGTCACATTAACCTGATTACACTGAGCAGTCTAGATTTTATTTATGTTTGTGCACAGGTATGCATGTTGAAGCTGAAACTCTCTGCCTCTATTCTTCTCCAGCTACACATTTAAACATGCTTGACTCATCCCCACTCCACCCTCCCTTTTCTAGACATTTACCATCCAGTGGATGAAGGGACCCTAATATCCTAAAACCAGGGATGCATTGGCCACCTCTTTCTGTAATTAAATTCAGTTGTAATGAATCATACCCCCCTCCTTATAATCCTAAAACAGACTCCATTTCCACTGGGAGGGGAAATGACCTACATGTACTAGAAAAGCTCTTAGTAAAGTCTTTCTTGCTACAGCTTTCCATCTCGGAAGTAAGACAAATGCTCACAAACCTTTTAAAGCTATGTAAAAAGTAAATGAGTACCATACACTTATTTCCATATCAGTGTTGTTCATTATGCAGCACATAGATCACACGGGGTGCAGTTTACAAAACCTGCCTGCAGCTTTGAGCGCCTCATAACACAACGCAGTGTGTGGGTTTTTCTTAATAACATGGTCAAACATCCCTTTCTTCAGACTTTTCCCGTTCAGCTAATGTTTTGTGACTTGAATAGCAATGCAATGCGCAACGCCTCATTGCTTGGTGGAGATGAATGCGTGCATATAACACAAGGTAATTAGGGTATTGTAAGAGCAAGTCGGCAGGCTAATGCATTTGATTCACAATGGTGCCGCTGTACCTTTGCTCTTTGTGCTGTATTTTATCATTTATAGACCGTGTTGGTTGCATCCCAAGATACTGTCAGCGACTCATTGTTTAAAAAAAAAAAACTGCAGTTGGCAGCAGGGAGAGCACAAATATAATATGAACCTTGTTTTTCCTCTTTTAAACATCCTCAGATAGAGAAGGAAAAGATCAACCTAGCATCTGTGAAAGAAAGCCCATTAATTACGATTTCTATCTGTTTTATGTTTGAATCACTGTGTTCAGTTCATTAGTCTTACTTATTTAATTGCCCCAAACCATTAATTGAATGAATGAATTCCGGCTTTTGTTCTATCCAAATAATAATGATGCAGTACTATTTTAATGTTGTCAAACTGCTGTTTATTTTGGCACATATTATGCTTTCTTTTGTATGTTAGTTTTTTAAAGAGCAGAGCTGAAAGCTTCCAATACCTCATGGTAACATGTGGTGGATACATTATCATTATAATAACACCTCATCCACAAACACCTGGCAGGAATAAAGCTCATTAGCTCCTAATTCTGTTTTCATTTTGATTAGAGCTCTTGCTGGTTTAGTAGTGGTTAGCGGCATTGGCACGAGTCTCATCATTAATGTTTGGTCATTTGAGTTGAGGGAAGATTTGAAACTGCGACAATTGTCAGCACACTGACGATGCTGGTAGAAAGCGCTATCTGTTTTTGTTACTTTTAAATGTTTCAGATCATCAAGCAAAAATTAATAACTGTCTAAGATGGTCTCAGTTAATACAAAATGCAGGTTTTCAAATGATTATTCAAGGAAACAAATATAAGGAAAAAACAATAAATCAAACCAACCTAAACCAAATGTGACAAAGTTAATTTCCTCTTAGTCTAGGAACTGGTTGGACACTTGGCAGTAACAACTACCATCAAGCTTTTGAGTTTTGTTCAAAATTAGTTTTATCTGTGTGATATTTTTAACATTTTAAGGTTATGCCACAATATCTCAACCTGATTTATGTTCAGACTTTGACTAAGCTACACATTTAATTTTGTTTTTCTGTTAGACTTTCAGAGTTTCTAGTTTCTGTCACAAACCACAAGTAAACTTGACCTTAAGGTCATGAACTGATGGCTAGACATTCTCCCTCAAATGTTTCTGATGCAAAACAAAATCCATTTTTCCATTAACAGCGACAATTAATCTAGGTCTTGATGGAGCATAGCAGCCAACGATGATCTTTATACCGCCACAATTTTGTACGGTTAGGTAAATGGTAATCTTTTCAGAAATCTCGTAGTGAGTTTACACCAGATCTAAAAGGACACAGAACTTCCAAGAAGTCCCACTTCATCATAGAAATTTGAGAGGGGGCTTTGTGTCCCTTTTCATCAGTAGGCATTCACCTTAGATCTCTCCCATGCATGCAATTTTCTGCCAGTATCTTTCTTATTATTAAATTATAAACATTGACCTTCACAGCGAGACATTATACTTCACTAACTCTTGTTCTGGTTTTTTTGTGACCTCCTGGATGAGTCTCTCATGTCCTTTTGAAGTGATTTCTGCAGGCAGTTCACTTTTGGGATGGTTCACTACTTTTCCATGGTTTCTCCATTTGTGGATAATGGTTCTCACTATGGTTCAATTGACCCCCAAAACCTTAGAGATATCTCCTAACCCTTTACAAATGGAAAGATATGATTGACTGTATTTTTCATCTGTTCTAAAATTTCCTCAGATTGGTGCATTGGTCCATTTTAAGATCTGTTATATTATTTAATGTAGTCAGATATTATCGTTTGAAGTGATTTATTTATTCTGCATGTCAATGAGTAATCAATTGAGGGCGTTTCTAATGAAACCAAACCAAAAATCTAAAAGTCTAACATCAATCTTATATAAGTACTCCTTGTATGAATGGATGTAAAACTACAAATCCAGTTCTATTTTGGTTTTTAAAAAATAAAAGCAGTCATTTTTGTATTTCTTTTTGAATTTTTTTTAAATTAGATTTTCTGAATGAACAGTCTTGCAGGGAATTCATTGGTAGTTTGGAGAAAGGTGCATTGGTCATTATTACTCACACAGATCTTCCTAATTTAAGTAACATCTCATCAACCAAGTGATCCCTTTTTTTCTTAGACTATGTAATAATATAGTATACTACTGTGGTGGGATGCTGTCACCAGGGAAACAATGCTTTGTTTATTGTGTAAAGCAAGCACTGGTTTACACAATGCTTGGTTTTAACCAGAAATTAGACTGAATTAAATCTCTAGAATATATTATACAATAATTGTGTTTGCAATAAAATAAAATTGAATTATTCGTAATGAATTAAAAACAAAACTTCTAATTACTAAGCTATTTTTGATGCCACAGTACAATCTGCTTTAGAAAGGTGGACAAGTAGCCATTTAAAAAGTCAAGGAGCTGTTACTGCAATAGCATGACAATGATTTGGTGGATCGTTCCTGAACCTTTTTGAGTTTGTTTGTTTGTATAAAGCATAGCCGAAATGAAACAACTTGCATAATTTGCTTGATTTTTTCTTTTTTTACAAATGTCTTAGGACATTTACAACAGGAGTTTTGAGTACATATGGCTACGTGTCATTAGTGCGGGTAAACAATCATTGGTAAAACAGTGACTATGAGTGGAGAAGTGAGACATTCAGCTGCTGTCTTTCAGCATTTTTTGTATCTGTCCTGCCTGACGGTCGTTTCTGTGCCACATTCTGTCATTTTTGTGTCACATACATTTCATTTTGAAGAGGCATGTCTAGAAGGGTTGCTTTTGTGTCAGAAAAATCCATTTAAAATTTATCTTCTTTGAAAAATTTGGGGTTTCTGTCTTTAACATATATTTTCCCTGTCAGACATTTCACTAAAAAGAAAAACATTATGGTATAAAAATTTAGAAGATCACTACAAAGTGTGAATAACCTTGGCCATAGTTATTCACAATAAACTTGTTGAGAAGTTTTACTCCTAAAGTACTAAAAGTATGCAAATGAAAATGTGTATTTAATACAAAGCCTCTGTTTCACAACCATTCGGTCAATAATCCTAATTGAGGAAGTGATCTGTCCTTGTCAGCTTTGTTTGAGTCACAGGAACGACTCTTAAAACTTAGGTGTTTGATTTAGATCCCAGATGCATCAGTGAACCAAACTAACCCTCCTTCTTCTTCACTGACTTCATGTAATTCATTTTAGAAATGTAATACATTTAGGATCAGACTTCAGGAGTTCTTGGCTCATCAAACCATAAATACAGTTACTATATTGAAAGTGCTGGTGGCTGAATCAATCCAGTTGGATTTTCATTTTCTTAGCCCGAAGCATTCATTTAATTTCAGGGACAGCAGAGATAAGTGGATGTTCTTCTGCGGGTAACATTTAGATAAAAAGTGCTTGTTTCTGTATTTTTCTGATGGTATAGAGAACAAGCAAAATTCCTGATTTGTATGATTTCAACATACTATTTGTATTGTATTTTAATGGTGATCCTTTCTTGCTATCTATTTTTCTTTTTCTTTCATTTTATGTTATTCTTCTATTTATGTAAAATGACATTTATGTAATCCCACTTTCCGTCGAGCAAGTTCTTGAGAATGGAGTAGCATAGCTAAATGTGAGTTTTATTTTATGGCTAACATTTAATAAAGTTCAGTGAATTGTTTACCCATCTTGAGATAAACACATCTCAAGATAATATAAGCAAACAAAAAGCTGGAATGTCATAGAAATTAGATGTAACTGTCAGCTTGTACCCCACACAGAGGAGGCTGCTGCAGACAGTCAATGACATCCTATACAAGACGGGTAAACCACAACTATTGCAAATAAGTTTGATCTTGATGGAGATCCATTTTTGGATATGATTGTAGCATTGCTACAATGCCTTTGTGTCGTCTTAAAAATTTCAGATAAAAATATATTTAGATCCACTGACTTTCAGCTTCTTCCTGTCACTAATGCACTGTTTGTGCTTTTTACCAGCAATAGTCTGTGGCTCCAGACATCCTGTCTTTATTTTTAAATGTTGGTTTCTTTTCATTTTAGAGTCTTTTCACATTAAATGATATTCAACTTTAGAATATATTCTATCCAATGATATCATTTGAACATATCCATCTGAGATTTTGTTGATTCTTGTCGTTGTACAGAAGTTTGAGGTATTTGCTGTGACGATACTCTGTTCTTGGAACCCAGCCCATTCATTTGCTATAGCGGAGATGAGTTCATATCCTGACAGTTCTAAATTATGCCGAGGGCATGAAGCTATGCAAAGACTACGGGGTGATTCAGAGATGTATTGGGCTGTGATCTAAGGTTGTTATTGAATTTGGCTCCTGATATCCCTCAGAATGAAGAATGGAGTCAGGAGAGTGATTTGCTCTTTTTTTTTACTGGTGCGAGACTAAATATATTCACTACTGGAGGGATTGTGTACACATCAAAAGTCTTCCTTCCCAAAGGTTCTCTCATGTTGGGGTTTAATAAGGTATTTTATTGTTTGAAGTAGTAGTGCTTGTTTGAGTTGTTTATAGTCCCTTTGGATTGAAGCAGCAGTGCAGTCAGTTGTGCGAAAGAAATGGCATTATTTTCATGTTTTTCTTTCCTCCTCAACATTGGGCTTCAGTTACAGTTTGGGTTTTTATTCTCCCCTCAAAGAAATACAGAAAGATTTGAGTCACAGAGTTCACAGTGTACTTCAATGCTAGAGGTGGGCACACTTGTTTGTTAAAAAGGGAGCTGCCACAAAGAGAAAGCAGGGATGAGGGGAAAAAGCTCACGTAACATGGCTTCAGTCCTTGAATATTTAATTTTTTAAAAGTGTTATTACAGTACTGGGAAGAGTCACTGGTCAACGGCTTTCTGCTCTGTGCAGTTTTTCGTGGAATTATATGCTCAAGCAACGAAAGCGCTGTGGAGGCTTATTCTAATCTATGGATTTTTATTATTCCTTTCAAACCAAAAGTGCATATTTGGGGGCCAAAACATATTAAAAACTCACCAAATCATAACATGTGGAACATGTGAAACTTCTCAGTATCTATGAAGAATTCCCATGGTCTAAACCCCACATGAAGTCAACCATTTTGGATCTAAGTCACCATTTTGTTTCTTTAAAACACTTAGGATGAAAAAAAAGTAATCTTGAGGTTTTTAAGATGCAAACTTCAAAAATACTCAGCAGAGTAGGAATTGGAGATCAAACGTTATCAAAAGCTTTTTGCTGCATTAAAGCATGTGAACGTGGCCAAACCCCAAAATCTGACGATTCACCATAAAATATAAAGATGGATTTGCATCCTAACACAACCTTATTGATGTTTTTCCAAAGAGGAAAATATGCAGCACTTCATATGAGCAAGCGATTTGTATTTCTGAATAGCTGCTATAAGAGATTCAGGGATTTCTCAAACATTTATGAAAAAGTCACAGCTACACTTTGTGTATGCTTATGATGAGGAAGCATTATTACATGATGTATGGAGGACATGTATTACAACATCACATCCTTTCTTTCTCCAGACTGTGAGACCTTAATTTTAAAATGAAATGCAAATTTTATTCCCTTTTGAAAATAGTAATTTTAACAACAGTCCAGTTTTTCTATCTTTTCTTTGAGTCAGGTAAGACACTTCTTATCATCTGTCTGGTTCAGGAGTGGCTTAAAAAAAAGCTATGCAACATTTGTAGTATTTATCATGGACCCGTCTATGACTGTTGGCACTGACTTTTAATTTATAATTGCAATTTACAGCTTCTATCAGCTGTAAATTGTAATCCTAAATATAAACAGAAATAAACACTTAAATAAATCATTTTATGTAATGTTTATAGGAGGGAAATTAGCTTTTTAATGATATTCTAATCTATTGAAGTACACCTGTTCCCTGATTTATTACAGTGAACATAATGTACAGGAATATTTATTAATTGATTATTTTTTTTGTTTTATACACAAATTAAAAAAAGGGATAAAATGGAATTTGACATTTTATTTGATCAGATAGTTTCGAGTAATAGTTGATAATAGCTGGTTAATTAGTCAGGCTGTCTACTCTGGTAGTTAGCCTGTAGTACCTTCTAATAATCAATGTTGACTGTGACTTGTTAGCTGTTCTTATAAAACACTCTAACAGCAGTAAATGGTGTGAAGAGCTACTTTAGTTTCCACACTAAGAGTGTCTGTTTTGTAAAGAGGAATTGCTTTTAAAAAGCCCCCAAAATTAATATAACCAAGGAAATAGTCAAACAGTATCAGAGCACAACCCACGAGGGGAGCGGTGAAGGGAAAAAAGCCAGAGAAAGCTTCGGTTACTCTGATATGTTCTTTTGTGTCTTAGTTTTGAACTTTAAATTAGAGGAACGGAAGAGTGGAAAATTATTGTTGGTTCAAACCTTAAGAAAAAAAAAGATAAACTAAAATCTGTTACCTGAAACCAACCCATGTCTATTGAGGGACAGACATGTTGTCTTTTGGAAAGCAAAAAGAGTTATATAATATAGAAAAAATGCCTTATTTTCTGTCACTGACACTATGCGCTGGGAAAATGCTCTAAAATCCAATCATGAACAGAAAAGCCTTCAGCAACGAAACTAGGAGCCCTTATATTGGAAAACAAAAGTGACATTAACTATATTGACTGCTGGCTGATACACTGTAAGCTGTCTGCAACACTAAATTCTGCTCAGCTGCGAGAAACTGTGGAGAGGCTTACCTGATTTTCACAGTCCTAATGATGTTACCTGTGCAAAGAAGAAAGCTCTGCGTGAAGCGGTGCAAGAGCCAAACAGTTATTTAGGAGACAGGCGTCAATGCAAGCACTTATTATTTAGTGTCGCAGTGCAGACTCTGATATTGAATTCAAGCAGCATTGTTTCATCATAGTCATTTGTAAGTTGGGTTAATTGGAGTTTATTTATCTAAGATGATCAGATCTTTGTTTATATCATATCCTGCCATATAAAAGTATAATTTTCATCAAGTTAAACAGCTACTCCATGTAGATTGGTTACAAAAATCTTTTTGAATTTCATCGGCCCTACTCTTCACATTCTTACATTTTATTAAATGTAAATGAATTTCTTTATCTTAGCAGCCCAAATTATCATGCCAGGTTAAAAGTTTGCAAATGTAATCAGAAATTGGATCAAGCTGAAAATCCATTCATATAATTAGAACGGATATTAATTTTTCAGGACTTCATGCAAATCACCACCTTTCGTGGTGTATTTCATTTACAGAAAATTAAATTAAATTTAGTTACCTAAAGGCCAAACAATGCAGAGGTCGGTCTCTGAACTCCTGATTACTTTCTGCAGAACTCTGCCCAACAATTCTGAACATACTGCAGGTGTGCTCTTAGTGCATTCTCAGAAATCACTGGGTAAATAACACAAGAAGTCAGGGTCAGTTGAAATTAAATGTTGCACTGAGAGCTCTTACCATTAATTATGCATAAAGTAAAGAACACATCAGTAGAGATAAAAAGGACAAGAATGGGTAAACAAATCTTAGCTGAATTTACTGTGTCCATGTTTAGTGTGAGCAGCATCTTAAGGATGATTGGAATAAGGTGAAGTAGTGGTCATTTACAAATTTAACATACTAAAAGACAAACACTGTAAATACGCCCACGTGACTTTGAGTGCTTAGCAACATTCCTTTTGTTATTACCCAGTGGATTAGGTTTGACTTGTCTTGTTATGAAATATGTTTTTGACCATCATGACATACATTATGATAATCCTGGGCACAAATACATTACAATAAAAGGTATGGCAAGGTGTGAACATTTCCAGATCTAATGTAAATGAAAGATAAAATTGTGCTTATTTCAGTTTTGTTATAATCCTTGAGTGTTTAGATTTGGTTATATTTGTGACTTTAACAACTCCTTGATATTTATTACATATGATTAGGTTTTGCCATACTCCACTCAGTTCCTGTATGTATTATTGCTAGAAAGGTCTTGCCATACAAATTCTGTTATATGTGTTCAGTTTTTGTATTCTCTCTTTCTGTTCTTTATGCTTCTTGGACTTGTTTCCTTTTCTCTGCATTATTTTTTTCCTCTTATTTTGTTGTCTCAGGGACTCAATTTACACCCGAGAGTTAATTATTCATCTCCCTCAGTCTACCTGTTGCCTTCCCTCCCAGCTGCACCATGTTAGTTATCTACTGCCTGCCTTTTGTCTACAATCACATTCTGCATATAAGCTAACTGGTTTTCATTATCCTTTGCTGGGTTCTCCTGTTAAGTCCCCAACACTCCATATCATGCTCTGTTGTTTGCTTTTTTTGATAAATATCTCCATTTTACATCTGTCCATCTCTCTTTTCTATAATTTAAACAACAGACCAAATTTGATTTTCATAATGTTTATCAACCCTGAAGTTGTGTTTTTTCTGTCGTTGTTTTCTTTCTTGGTCACAAATACATACATTTAAAAAAAAATAAATAAAATAAAATAATAATAATAATATTTCTTGTCTGTTTGAAAGCTGTGTCTCGCAACATTGACTATTTGCTCCAAAGATGTCAAGTACAAGATTTCTATGTAATTTCAAAGTCGAAATTTTATATTTTATATTTCACCATAAAATATAAAGTTTTATGACTGTTTCCATAGTCAGCAGTCTTCTATGGCTTTATTTCAAATACACTTATATATTGGTTGGGTTTTATTATCAAACGGTTAAAATAATGTGAAGATGAATACAGTGAGAGTGGAGGGAGAGAATGAGAGATATTCATAAAGATGGAGCAAAGGTAAAAAAAAACTAGATGGATGGATAATGGACATATGATTAGATGAATTGATAGAAAAATGGATATTGTTAATATGCATGCATGGGTGAATGGATCAATAGTAAGTTGGATGGATAGTTGGACTGATGAATGGACAATCATATAATGGGCAAATGGATGAGAAATGGGTAGGTGAATAAATGTATGGTTATAATAATGGACAATTTAATGGATGGATAGATGTATAGATGGATGGACAGATGGACGTACAGATGGTTGGATAATAAAAAGATGAATGGATAGTTCAATAGAAAGGCAGACAGAAGAAAGGAGGGATTGTTTATATTTATAGTTGGCAAGATGGGTGGAAGGACAGCCACTGGGCAAATAGAAGAAAGGAAGGATGGACAGATGATAGCTGGAAAGGTGAACAGAGAGGCAGATGAACAATTAGACGACTTTAGAGGACGGGATAGGTATCTGACAAAACAAATATTTTGCCAAATGTGTGTGTTACCATTTCTGACCTTTTCTTAAATAAATTCATAGGATATAGAAATAGTTTTAATGCTCACATTAAACCAAATTGATCAATCTGTCACTGAGTTAGCAGAAAAGCAAATACTCACAATTCAGATGACATTTGTTATCTTGATGTCACTTCCTACCTGTATGTTGCTGGCAAATCACTTAATTGTAGGTTTGTTAATTTTCTGAATGGGTTACTGATCACTCTTATTAAAATAACAATGGTTGATTGAAGACAAAGCAATCAGAGGAATAATAACTGACAATCAGTTAAAATGTCTTAAAACTGCAGTAATTTAAAACATTTTTTAATGCTGATTTCATATTTAAAAATCTGTCATAATAATTGAACTAGGGGTGCAGTGATTTTCTTAATGTTGGTAATTGGTTGATACTTACATGTAAAGCTAATGTTATCCACCTTTGCTAAGGTCGAAAAGTCAACCACTGTCCTCTTCTGCTATGGTGTGAGAGAAGCTTGACTGACTAACTGGCCCGCCACGTCATGTCTGCATGTTTCCAGTTAACAGTAGTCATCCCCTGTTACCACCTCGGCGACTTTTATATATTCAGACAAATAAAAATGGTATCAGCCAAAATCAGAATCGGCGATCTTGAGTATTTTTAAAAACGTACTCAACATAACCATTTTATCAGAACTTTTAGGTAAAAAAATGAGTTAAAAAATGTTTTAAATGTAATAATTTCATGTAGTTCTTGTTTGATATAGCATTCCAGACCATGAGGAGGTCTGACTTCCACGTTTTACCCAAACAGCTGACTCTTCATGTGTTGGCCTCGGGGTTCTTTCAGCAGATGGTGGCTCATGCAGTAGAGATGTCACACTCACTTTTGTACTGTCTGGGGCACTTAAGGCAACAGCATGTAGCAGCAGAGGCACACTGGCTTTCCACAAGTGGCAGATGGAATCAAAGCTTACTTGTTCTTGACAGCAGAGTTTCCAAGTGTCATGTGCACAGTGGATGGAACTCTGTTTTCCATAATATCACATTTAGGCAAACTAGAAGACATTTCCTCTTCATGGATGTCTTCTGAGGTCTTTTCTGTTCCACATTGTTTTCATGGACATTTATCACAAGCACAGTGAGAAGACATCAGTTATTTTAAATCTCTAAATCTAGCAGTCTCATTGTAAATACAGTTTCTTTGATATTACTCAAAAAAATGAAGCAACATTAACCAAACAGTTTTTGTAAATTTGGTCAACTAATTGATATTAATTGATATTAAAGGTTATTTTTCTTTACACTAAAACATTATAGTTTATTACTTATCAAAAGATAAGATATTCTAAATTCTTACTTACTTACCTACCAGGTTTACTGAAGTGATTAGAATGTAAGTTAAATACTTCATAATTTTGTCTTCACTCCTGATCTTAACATAGTAAAAATTTCAATTCAAGAACACCTGGCATTTTTGTTAAAATGCAGCAAAGCAACATCTCAACAGGAAACATATTTAGTTTTCGGTGCCTCATCGACGCTGGTCTGTGTGGTTCCCTTAATGACATACAGACATGCGGTTTAGACTGAAAATGCTGTTTAGAGATTGGAATAAACTGAAACGATAAGAAAAGACGGCAGAGCATTTCAAGTTCAACGCGAGACTCTTTTTAACATATTACTGAAAATGTTTCACAATGACTTCTATTGAAATGCAACAAACAAAACAGATATTATACAATCCAGGGCTTATCATCCATCCTGGAGTTTCTACTATTTGGCTCTTTGTTGCTTCTACTACATACAATTTCAGTTCACCTTTCAATACAACTCATCAAATCAAACTTGTGCAACAAATTCAGATAAACAAATCTACAGAGTGATCACATGAGCTTCAGTCCACTCTCCCATAAAATCAATGATTCTTCTCAGAGTTACATTTCTTCTCTACGTGGTAGATATTTGATACAGTTTTATACAGTTATAGAATAATTTAGAAAACCTTGCAAACTGCGTTAAAATTCTGAGAAAATTTAGAAGAGTAGGTTATTCTGACAAAATTAACACAGATTAATAAAGATGCTAAGAGCAGGTGCCAAAATAACAACAGTGTAACCTTAAATAGTACAATTATCTACAGACTCTGAAAAAAGCACAACTCCTTGTATTGCAGGAAATTGGCATGTTCTTGATTGTATTTCTGATTTAAGCTGTTAATGTAAGTTTTATAAATATATTTATAAGAATTTCACTGCAACATGATAGTGGTATAGTAGAGGCCCATATAATTACTAGTGAATTTTGGACAACTTTTCTGATTTAAAAAAAAAAAAAGAAAAGAAAATTGATGTTCATTTTTTTAATGCATTGGACAACCTTAACAGTTAAAACTATATTAGCAGAATTTTTGCTTATTTGCATCTCTTTGTAAATGTGCACACAAGCGTTTGGAGGCTGCGTCCTCAGAGGCTGCCTGTGTCTCGCCTGATGCGACTGATACATCTTACTGACTCAGACGAAGCAGAAACTTCACAGGCTCATCTGAAAACCTCTTCACGGTCCCGCTATGACTTTTACTAAAGGCCATTTTCAATAAATGTCAGGCTCCAAATATTGGTAAACAGTTTTAGCTCTGATCAAATTCCAGAGGGGAGTTATACACCATGAGGTTACCATGTCTGTAGGATTACAGGGGTTCCACTTCCGAAATGGCACATTAAACAAATGGAGCATTTCCCTGTGGTGATGGCAGTATTTATTCTCGCCACTGTGGAGGACTGCCCTTTCACTTCATGTCCCTGCTTTTCCAAATGTTAAAGCCCTCCCTTGCCTAACCTATTACTTATGAAAGGTTGTTTCACTACACTACAAAGAGCACTTCTGCAAGACAAGCTGGTGAAATTGTTTTATTTAGTTGTACAGATCAACTTTTTATGGCACATTATATACCCTCTGTTTACTCGTTGCTCTAACAAGGAAATTTCTCCTAAGCAAAAAGTCTGTAAAATGTAAAAGTTAGCACCCTGCAAATTCTTACCTTCTTCCTGTAGTTGTATCGAATCTATAGAGAAAACTGTAGTTTTTTTTTTACAAAAATACAAGTCAACGGTTCCTTAAATTGTGTGATTTATGGTGAATGAAGTAGGTGGTTATCTGTGTCCTGATGCAGATCTGTACTATTTGGATTGTTCATTGTCCTTGTCGGTCATCTTCCCCCAAGGATAGGGAACGACTGGCCGCTGAGAACGGATTATTGATGTTATTGTCATCAGCGGTCACCTCAGAGTGCTGGGAGTCATCAATGCTCTTTACGGGTTCACTGGTTTTTAATCAAATTCATATGTACCAACTGTTTTACAGTTATTTTAAATAACTGTAAAACAGTGTCAGTGGACAGTGTTGGGCATTAAAACATATATCTTTTGTGCTTAATAAGGGCCTGCTATGGTAATGAATGAAGAAAGGAATATAACTGATATCGTTAAACCTCACAACTCCGATTATTTCTACTGAAGCATCGGATATAGCTGTAGGAGCTTTTCAACTTATTAGAATAACCATACCATTAAAAATCGAGGAGAGCTGGTGATAAAATGATAGCAATATATCATGAAATAAGTGAATAGGTTGGTAAATCTTTGATGTACAGAAAAGTTGTATAGGTCCATGCTGGACCAATCATGTGGCTAACATAGATCCATTTAAGTTGATGCAGACAACACATTAGCAGCCACAAAGTGCTAACGGCTAATGCCTGACGTATTTAGCTATTTAAATTTGGACAAAAAAACAAAGAAGTGTCCAAATTGAGTACATGTTCCTACAAAATCAGAAAATATTCACATCACAGAGACAGTACTCCATGGCTAGGTTTACTTTTTATCAGAATAGACAGTCTGCTTTAATCATCAAATTTTGTCTTTCGAAGTTGTTGAAGTTTGCACTGTGGACAAATTATTAATTTTTTCTTTCCGAAACAGTGGATATAGAGTATTTTTTACTTGAAATGAATGTATCAATTGTTTTTATTTATTTATTTTTTTTACTGCTTATTCTGTAAAAAAAAAAAATAAAATAATTTAAAGTGGGCCATACAAAAGAGAGATTCTGAAAATTTATATTTCAATCACTTCTTTATTTGACGTCAACCGCAAACATTTTTTACATGTTTTTCCCAATTTTTACCCCAGAAATTATGAGTTTGATAGTAGATATGCATCACATCAGTAAAAAGCAAACATGAAATATGAAACTTCGCTATAAAATTTGTTATTTTTTATGTAAAGTTGTGAATTTATTATTTTTGTATTGCATCGAGGGATTACTATTCGTAAAAAAACTAAATATACAGCTCTGATGTAGAGTGAAATTTTTAGGACTTTAATCCGTACCTGGAGGGGAAGCATAACTAAAAGAACCAAAAGAGGAGATTAAATCATTTTGATGCTACCACATGTAATCAGTTTAAAGCCAGGTTTTCTATTTTTTCTCCCTACTTTTGAATACACTTTTCCTGACATTTCACTTACAGACAGGTTATTTGTTCAGGCATACGAACACACATTTTTAGTTCTTTCACAGCTATTTCTGTAAAACCTACTGGATTTGCTTTGAATCTGTTCCATTAAATATGCACATACAGCAGATACTGAGAAGAAAAGCACCCAGATGGAAGGTTTTGGAGAGAAGAAATGTGATAACTACCCCAGCATAGTCAGTTTGACTTCATTATATGGAAGTGGGACACATACATGTTGGGTAAATGTAAGAAAAATTAATAAGTAGGAAAATTGCCATATGAGACCTTTAGTATCTAATAATGTACAATAAGGCCCTGATGTGATGCTGTCCTGCTGTGCTGCAAACTGCTGTTTATGCTTTTATCATGCTGAAGGTACAACCTTCTCTCATCACAATGTGATTTAGTCATGAAAAGAAGAACTTTGTGTGCACTGATAGGCAGGAATTATGATTTTTCCAAATCATAAATAAAACATTTGAGTCTTGTTTGCCTTAACAAGTAACAAAGAACAAAATAAAGCATCAGGTTAGAAGTTTTGTCTGTTTGCAAGAATACTGAGATGAATCTAGTTTATATGCCAGTAACCTGGTTACTGACACAGTGTTTATAAAGAACAATGTGAGAACTGATCAACAATTTACTTCAATACATTTTCAATGTATTGAAGTGTTTCAGAGCTGGCTACCTGACTGTGGAAAGCCAAAACATCTTCTTGATCAAACCAGAAAACAGCTGCCTCTGAATGTAGCCCTGTTTAAGCACTGCAACCAGTTTATAATAAAATAATAATTAAAAAAACACATAAAATTCACTTATTGTAAATCTTACATAAGACAGGGCATGAATGTAAAATACAAACTGTGCAAATTTAATAAAAGTAAATGAAAAGTAAAGGATATTAAGATAATTCTTCAAACCAATCGTAACATACATTTTATCCAATCATACATACCTAAAATGTGTTTGGATTTGGACTTTGAGCATGTTGCTGTTCAAACCATAGACCTCAAGGAGTCCAGTTAAAAAAAAAAAAAAAAAGCCAAAGGTCCATGAGCACAAAAGTTTTTCTGCTTTGCATTCTCAGGAAAATTACATATTAATACGACATTAGATACTCCTTCTAAGAGGGTGAAATTTGCACAATAACCAGTTTGACTCACTTGGGTATTCATTTCCGCATATGATGTTTATAAAATTGTACGACCACTTTTTCATGGTGTCTCATTCTGCCCTAATTATACTTGTATAGGACAAATTTCGTCAAACTTGACGGAGTATGGAATTAGAAAAATATTTCTAAAGAGAATGAGCTGGTCATCAGTCTAACAAAAGCCGTATCATTTTTGAAAAGGTATCGGAAGGTAAAATAATGATTGCACTGAAGAAAACCAAAGGAGTAAATATCCTTTCCCAGCCGGTCAGCACTTCATAGTTTAATTAACAAAGACTCTGACGACTCTCCTGAGTGTCGTGTGACCTTATGAGTGATCCCAGCTACCCCAAAACACCTATAATGGATTTTATTGCTGTTAAGGTGCCGACCATTAGAAACTACAAGGCCTCTTCCTGCCAGCAGCCATGATATGCACCCACAGAAAGCAGATCTTTTAAATACAATTCTTTTTATTTTTTTTTGCAAGCTTTTTAGTCCTTTTCAGTTGAAAGAAATGGATGTCAGATGGAAATAGTCCACCTAAATATTATCTTTGTTGGTAGAGTTGAGAAGTTGAAGACCATTCCATCTGTTTAAAACAAACTTTATAAAGCAGAATTGTTTATTTTCTCCGCATCCCAAATGGATGTCATGACCATACATGCTGGATACTTTCACCTTAGACATCTGACACTCTGCTGAATGGTAGAGCTGCATAGAAAACATTTTGTTGTTGTTGTCTGCGGAAACTTTGACTTGAACGTTTGATAAAACATTTGTTTGTGTAAAAGTCTACAGTGCAGTGAAGTTTACACAAGTTCCTGACATGAGAAAAGTTGTACAAAACTATTGGTATTGATTCTTTTTAACTTGGAGGGATACAGGTTTATTCAAACTTGTTTACACAAAAGTAACTTTTTTTTTTTCTTTTTAAATCATATGCTCTGTAAGTCGATTCACAATGACAAAAAAAAAAAAAAGATTTCTTAGCAGGGATGTCTCAAGTTTGACCCTGCAGCCATTTGTGGCCCTCTGAATCCTTTAGATTTTCATTCCTACATTATATTCCTGCAACTTTTCCTTCTCCTGTGCCTGAATTTAGCTGATAGTTTATCTTTCTGCGCTGTCATATTAAAGTTCTTGTGGTTGAAAGGAAATACCAAAATCCTAATGTGATTGCACTTCAAATGTTATGTTAAAATAGACAAAGTTTCCACTTGTTGTTGAAAGTAGCAACTAAAACATGCATGGCATAATCTACAGGCAGAGTTTTGCTTTTTATTAGAACATGTCAGTGAAGAGGATGAACAGCTCTAGAGTTTGAAAGCTGGGGGAGGTTGAGAACAGCAGGCCAGGCGATATTTATAGCCCACTTTAACCTCCCCTACTGTACTGTATATCCTGCAGATGACCTTACCTGTAGAATTTAGGTCTTTATGCCTTGATATATGTGATTATGTCATTGTTTGACTCAGATGCCTGCAGCAATATTACCTAAACTAATTTGTCTGAATTTTACTGGATACACTTTACCCTGACAGCTCTTTAAAAGTCTAGGATTTAATTACGGATTGTGTACATGTTCCATCAGTCAGTTCATATAAAATTCCTTTTAAATTAACAGATTGGATGAGACAGCTTCCTAGGACCATAAAATTTGCAGTGTTAGTTTTTTTAGATATTTTCCAGTTGTGTAAAATTGTATAATTTGATCATGTGATTTAAGATAAATATAATCCTCGGTACCATAAAAACAGATGTTGATCTTGGGAAAATTAGATTATACGATGACTTAAGATACAACATGTCTCAGTAACACAACACACTGACACAACAGCGCAAGCTTTGACCTTGCCTGTATTGTCTCTCTGTCATTTAGACACAGGAGGTTTTTGCCTTTATACTTTTTGAATAATTTATTTTTCTTATTTGTGGAAAAGCCTGGTCATCTCTCTCTGTCCATCAGGTATTAATGGTTTCTTTCTTCCCGTTACCACCTTATATGGAAATAAAATCCCTTTTGATTGTCAGATGTGGCTTTTCTTCACTTGCACACAAAAACAAGACAATAACATCCAAGGATCTTTTTTGTGATGAGAGAGAGCTTTGATTTTCTTTCTCTTTAACGCTTTAAAAAGGATGCCTATTCCTGTCAACCATTTTTTTCCCATCATTTTGATTAAAACAGGTTAAAGCAGACAAAGAGAAAAACACTAAAAGAAAATCGACACCATAAAGTGACAGTAATATCTATTTTCAAGACATTTTACTTTTACCATCAGTTGTTATAAAAATATTGTAAATATGTAACTTTAAAGACTTTTGACTTGGTCCCTGCTCTTTCAGGTACGCTTCCTTCTGCAGGTAATCTCAACATTTCTCAATTATGCCATTCATATCTGTTCTTAATAGTGTTGGATTGATATGTAGTCTGCATGAAAAGCTCAACAGATGCACAGTTCCACCAAGTGTTGGTTAACTGCTACAGCTAGTCTAGAGGAGTAGGTTTTGTTTGTTCAGAGATTTTGGTTTGATCAATAGTTTTATTGGCCCACTGTCAACTCCTGACTAAACCAACAGGCTGTAGGAGTGAGGTCGGTAACCGGTGATGTAAGTAAAAGTATTACATTTGTAATATTCATTAGTTGTAGCAATGCGTCACAGCAATAAATCTTATGTCTTGAAAAGCCTGTTTATTCCCCTTTAAATCGTTCCACATTTATAAGAAAAATGCATCTCTAGGTTCAGCAGCAGAGTTAAGTATGTCAGTGACGGCCGAGAAAAGTCTGCTGCTGCATAAAACATCTACCAGAAACTGAATTAGCTTTGCAGGGTCTTGGTGAGGACTAATGGGATGTGTTAGGGCACAGTAGTATCCCCAATTCTTCCTAATCCAGATTTAGTTTCCCAAACAATTTCAGTTTGCTCAAAATTATCACTGTGAGGTTGTGGTGATAGCTTATTTGGGTGATTTGTGGAACATGAGGAGTGGTGTCATGATCTAGTCAGAGGGAATTTTAAACACAGCAGGACTTGTGGAAGGATCATTATGTTATGGTGCTGCCGACCAATAGAGGCTGAAGGAAAAGGACAGGAACAAGGTTGACAAGAAAAGCATCTGATTTTGGTCACCAAATTTTGTATCTTTTGAACAAAAAAAATAATTAGATGCACAAGTTTAAGCTGAAAATGATTTTTCAGAAATGAATACGCGGTAAGAAAAAAAGATTTGCACAAATCCTGGGTTGATGCCAACATAAGAAACTGCATAATGAAGAGACATTTAATGAAAAATGTGGAAAAGCATGGACTTTTATTTAAGTAAGAAACAATATTGAAAAATATTTGGATTTTCAGAACTTTATTCTACTGTAATGTATACAAGTTCTGTCCGTCAATCCATCCATGTTCCAAATGGTAATCTTAACCATAAATTCAATTTCAGTTGAAAATATGTTAAATTTAAGAATCCTATCAAAACTATTCCTTTAAAGCACTTCATGTGTGCAAACAATTTGTTCATTTTGAAAAAGTCTTTCTAGTAGTCAGCTACTCGTTATGCATTCTTGTAAAACTTCCTTCCTGAACAGTAAGACGATGCAAATGAATTTGTATTTCACATTTTATGTGCAAGACAATTGAACAAGATAAAACAAATGAAATACAAATTAAAAATCCTTGACCCTGAAGTTCCACCATCCTCCAGTATACAGCAAATTGGCACATTGTTGGTTTAAAAGTATGAATCTTTTCTTTGGTTATGTGACTTCAGCATCATTTTTAAAATGTATCTGTTTTGTTCAGCCTTTTCCTTCTTAAATATATCTCTGACTACAAATATTTGCAAGATTTTTCCGTGTTAATCTTTTAGCAGTGCAACACTCTGGCCATTAAACTAATTGGTACTTTTCTTATTTTCATACACAGAAGCAATCAGTGTAACTACTAAGAAAATCATCAACTAGAACATTATTTCAGAGCTTACTTTCTAAGTAATTGAGTTACTTATCAAAGATGTGTAGAGCCAGGGTGTGTAATTTTAACCTGAAATTGATTTCACGCTCAATATATATTGAACTTGCGCAACAATTATATATATATTTTTTTCCTCGTGAAGTATCATCATTTGTAAATTACACATTTCATATTATGGTGAGTTAAAGCAACAGGCAAAATAATAATCTAGAAGGTTTTGAACATTTCAGAAACATGATTTATGTTAATGCCAGTAACAACCCCATCTTTAATAAAAAGCTACTGCACCGAACCTAAATTTTTATCCGGATTCTGTTTTGATTTACATATAGCCTTTTGTTTATTATTATTATTCCTTGAAAATACTACAAAGAAAAACTTCCCATGAATTGCAGTTGGACAAAACAACTCTCAAAGTGTTATGAAAACCTATTTAGGGCTTTAACTGCTTGTTTCTTCGTCTTCAAGCAGGATCATATTATTTCCTGACAGACTCTGGCTGAAGGTTCTTTTGCACCAAAGATGAGGACTATAATGTGTTTCGTAAAAGTGTGGTGAACGCATAAATAAACACATTTAGCACCTACATTAGTATTTTTATTTTTCTTCATTCACACAAAGAACCAAAAATGCCTCAATGAAGTATTGGATTTCCATGCGATTTTCTTCACATGGCGGATCTTGACTCATGCCTTTTAAGGTGGGAGAAAAATCCCGATTCAATTTCCACATACGGCAACAGAGCCATTATGTCCCCAGTGTTATGACTCAGTCAGCAGGTGCAGATATGAGCCGTTGCTGTCTGTTGGAAACAAAACGAATGAATGGCAGTCACAATAGTGAAAATCATTTTTCTCGACTTTCACCAAAAGCCGATTCTCTCGTGTGAACAGCTGCCGCCTCGGAGAGGCAGCGGTCTTATCCCTGCTGAAAACGGCGCCTTCAGCATTTTCATATTTATCCTCTAAAAATAACCGTCTGCACTTTGCTTTGTGTCTGCTGTCAAGTCGTGACACATGTCTGTATCTGTTTGCACTAAAACTAGTTGTAACCCTACTGGAGCGTTTTAATCAATAATTTGCAGCAGAAAACACAATTTCTCCTAATCGTAAAGAGAATGTAGCTCCTTTGAGGACAATATAGTGACACTTCAATTATTTTAGTTTATATTTCAGCTGCTGTTTCTGCCGGTGTACAGGCACATCTACTGATCTATGTCAAGTGACATTTCAGGTGCATTTTTTTCCTCTTTCACATCTGGCAGAACAGCTGTTGTAATCATTAAAGAAACCTCTCAGAATTGCTTGTGGGAACTTCTTTCATGTCTTCAGATAGAAAACATAGCAAATATTTGCTTTTCTTTGTGGAGCTTTGTTAAAGATCAACAATTTACAGCTCTTATTTTTCACAGTTTGGAAAGGAACTAGAATTACTGTCCCTTAAAAAAGTATAAATGCACCCTAAAACGTTTTTTGTCCTATTTTGTGTTTGGGTGGCTTTCTTTCAGCAGGGCCAGGAAAGTTGAAAAGAGTTGTTCAGAAGATGGGTGAGGCAAAAAAAGACATAAAAAGGGACAAAGGCTCTGCAGAAGATGCAGAGATTTACAGCTCTTTTAATTGGATAGCTATTAGAATGTCTCAGCAATCCACAAATCAGGGTTTGATGTTAGACTGGCAAGAAGAAAGCAATTGATGAAGTCAGATTAAGAAAAAAAGACAGAAAATGATGAAAGGTGGTTCAGAGAAATCAAAAGCAACCGTCAGTAGAGTCAGGTATTCAGCAATCTCATGTATTCTTCATAAATTTGGCCCAGAAAAATCTTGTGTGATGCTGCTAAAATAAAAATTTCAGCTCACGTTTCAAAAAGTATCAAAACTAGCCAATGGCAGCATCATGATTGGGGACTACTTTTCATTGGGAAGAATCAAAGTTTTTTTTTCTTTTTCATACTGATTTAGAAAAATGTAACATTTCTCAAAATCTTTGGATGTCTGAAAAATAATTAAAAATATAACTTTTGTCTTTTTGAATCACAGGGATACAGAACATCCATCCAAATTAACAATACAATAACCTCTCAGAAGAAAGCTACAGGTTCAGAATGATTACAGCAAAGTCCAGAAACAAGTTTTTACAGCTTATCTGCGGGATTAGCTAACCGTCTTTTGGATTTGGCAAATTTGGGTGACGTATTTTGGAAAAATATTGTCGAATTGTTGGGTACGTAAAAATGAATGCGGTTATTCAACCAAAATGGCCTTAACTTACTCCACTAACGGGTGTGAAACCTATGTAGGTTGGTCATTACATCTTTTTTCAGAACAGCATCTTCACTGGACTGATTGGCATCTTCTTTAAAAGAATATGAATTGTAGGAAGGGCATAATGCAAATATTTGAGTAAAACTCTGATTCACAAGAACAGCATATCTCATTTAGAATAACTTAAATATGATAAAATAAAATGATAAAACAAATGCACAAGCTCATTCATTCAGATCACGAAGAGTAATTACCGAGAGCTAAGGCCAAATTTAAAACATTTCAACTTCTCCTGTGTGGCAGCGGTCGACCTTGCATGGGATTCATCTCGCTGCATTGCAGAGCTTTTTTGCCTCTGCACAGCACAGACATGAATGGGTTTGGAAGCAGAGTGCAACGCTCCAGTCATCTCATTTGAAAGAAGATGAACACCTTCAGTCGTTCTGTTTTTCCCCAAATGTTTCCTGGCCTGGAGTCAGGGTGACTTCGCTGTATGTTCCTCCCTTGCAAAATTTTTTATCTGTTTAAAATGTTTTTTACTTAAACTGAATGTTGGACTACGTTGTTTGGAACTAGCTCTCAAACTTACCTGAAATCTTTTGCTTTACTACTTGATTTTTCTGATTGTTGGATGTTTTATTTCCCTGATTTATGTTTAAATGTCCCACAACAGAAAACTGATAAAAGTTCTGCTATTACAGTATTGTTTACAGTGATATGATCAAGTGGCACTTGCAAAAGTTTCCAGATTTATTTTATTGTTTATATTTTGTCACATTAAAACTACAGATTTCAGACCTGCTTAGGAGAGTGAGATGGATTAGATCAGAACACATTCATGAAATGGTCCAGTCCGTTTTCATTTCCCTGATTCTAAGATCTTTGAAGGACAGAATAACTAAAATATTCCCTTAAACCGAATGTAACACACAATTTCCTTCTTCACTCCATATCCAACTTCACCTTTTACCCCCTGCACAAAAAATTACTCAGAAATTCTCTTCACAGATGCTTCAGTTGTCTATGATAATGACAAGAGACAAACAAATAAAAGAAAGCACAATTTCTTCTGGCATACCTGTCAGGAAATTACAGCATACACATAAGTCTGCTGTCGTAAAAACTGGTGCATACACAAATGTGACTGATTCGACCTGACAGTTGAGATATTTTTTCCTGTTTTATTGAAACTACAGGATATATAAGCTGGCAGTTTCAAAAGTGTTAAATAAAAATTAAAATCCTAAAAAAAAAAAAAAAAAAGTACAAACATAAGTATGCAAGTGAAACACATTTATTCTTTTTAGGGGAAATATGCAACAATGTGTACAAATCCCATGCAACTGTGCTCTGCTTAGTGAAAACCCAGAGTCTCCCTATAATGATTACTAATTCCCCACCTCCCTGTTGGAAATGAAAGAGCCACTGAGCCTCTCTTTCAAAGCACAGCTCCATGGCTACTCACCAGAACATGGCCGAGTGAATAGATGAAAAACCAAGCATGTCTGGAGCCGATGTCACTGACAGCTGCTCCTTCTGCAAATGTGGCTCTTTTTTGTGGTGGAGTGACCCTTTTATTCTGTCTAATGCTTGGTTTCATTTGAACTTTGTCTACGTTTTAGTTGTACTTGCTGTACAGTTGGACGCTATAATGTTAAGCACTTAAGTTAAAATCAATGGCTTTTTAAGACATTAATATTTAGTCTATATTGTACACTAAGAATGATCTAACAATAAATCTATCTTTTCTGGTATATTTTTTAAGATTTAGCTATCTGCATGCTCCTTCCACATTTTTTGTTTTTCGATTGGCTGTTGAAGTTGGTGCCATCTTTTATTACCATGCAAATTGTGACATCGTCATGTAACCTAATACTGTAACATTTGGCCTAAAACCATCGTAGTGTTTCCTCTTTGTTGTTAAGCTGAAAAACGTTGATAGGAGTTTGTACCTTAACACCATTTTAATTACAATTAAATATGTCGTTGTTATCATGTTTTTCTTTCTTCAGAAAGTAATCTTGGGTAAATGGGCAAGTCTGGGAAGGCTAACAACAGTTCTATCTCTGTTTTTTAAGAAGAAGTATAATGTATTGTGTTTTGTTTGAGCTACTTTTACGTTTACGTCTGTTTTTACTTTTACCACTCACGTCGTCGGGCACTAATCAGGCCTGGGTTTCATTAACGAAATTGAATTAATAACTAGTATTTAACTTGTTTATGATCTGAGAAACAAGGAACATGCTTTTTCAGGTATTGTCAAGCTGTTTTATGAAAGTGACACAAACTTTCAGAGCACTGGAAATGTTAAATGTGTGTCTGATGTTTGTGTTCACTAAACACAGGGGCCAAGTTGTGTGGATGGCCCCTCGTTATTGCCCTACCATGTTTGTTGAATTCCTGATGCATGTTTCTGTTTGAACGCCTTTGTGAAAAATCTGAGAGTAGTTCTTTATTGATGGCTGTTAGGTATTGGGGGGAAGCTGTTTCTCTGCTGCAGTCTGAGTAATACTCGTGCTGTTGTGTCCATTTTGAGGTGTGGAGGCTTCGCTGAGTGCCTCCTCCTAAAAAAATTGTTCAGCAATCTTGAAACATCTGTCTTCCTGCTTGTGTATCTTTACTTATTTGAACATCTGACAAAAGTATGTTTTTTTCTTTTTGGTACTTTGCACATTGACAAAGAAAGAGCCAATTTTGCACCTTTAAACATTTGTTTTCTTCATGTACCTGATGGTGAAAATCAACAATTCAAATGTTTGATCCCATCAGGCCGAAATTCCTGTTTAAAAAGTCTGAATCATTGGGTTGTTACTGGCTCTTTCATGCTTTCTGACCCGCCTTCTTCGTCGCCGAGCAGTACACAAGCAAATTCAGAAGTTAACAGGCTGGTCCCCGGAGAACTGCCAGCACACAAAGTGATGATAAGTGTCAGGACTGATTTCAGAAGACTCTGTGTTTAGATCCCACCCCTCCTCGCAATTCCCCGGGGTGTCTTTGAGCTACACCGCCGAGCAGCGCCATGCTACGTGCTGTGTTATGGCTCGCCCTCAGGGAAGCAAAGAGGGAAGAATCACTAAGCTACTATTTAGATTTTATTTTATTTTTTGCAAGTGAAGCAGCTTTATGAAAGTAGTAAGAAGTGACTCTTCAAATAGCACCTTAAAGTGAGAAGCTGGCATTTTGAAATGAGGCAGAGAGATAAAATCATTTATTCGGGTCTTATTCTTAATAAGAACCCCCTGCCTGTACATACTTCATGCAGCGTTTAGTAGCGACAAAATGTGGTGAGGTGAAGCCAGTAGCCTTTCTTTTTGTGAGGCTTTTACCACCAAGGGAAAACTTGGAGACACAGCAAGCCAAACAGTTCACTGAAGAGACCACATGATGTGCTTGACCTGCTGACCTGGCCTGCTTTGTCCTTCTTGTCTGTGGCATTCACTGGAAACAAACTGCCACGGATGGCTTCCTCCAGATTAAATGTTGACTCTCTCCAAGACTGACAATTTACCTCGGCTTTGCTCCCGACAGCAGGAGATGGTGAATAAACATGGCGGGCTCCATATAAGAGAGGCCACGTATATATGTGTATGTGCGAAAGCTTGAGGACACAGCCAATGCAATCATCGTGGCCCCTCAGTGCGGCATCTATCAGGGATCTGATGGATTCCATTAATAAAAGACCTTTGGTGTTGTATCCTCTATACAGCATGTAGTCTGTCAGTGCCACCAAAATAATATTGACCTAATCATTCTCCTTCCCTGGAGTACTGACTTGCAACCTGAAATAACGTTGTTATTTTTCCCATAATGAGATGTTGACATTTACAGATGAATTGAAAGAAGACTTTCACCAGTATCATTGCACGAGTACATTGTAATATAAATACAATGCCGTCTAATAGGCGTTTTCTGACGTTACTCTACTATGCAATAACGACTGAAGCAAGTGACTAATTGAAAACTGCAGCAGACATTTTGTGCATGCTATGCTTCTAGAAGAAGACCTGTATTGAACGCCTTCAATAGATTTTTAAGAACAATTTTTTGCTGAATGGTGTAAAACAATAGCTTTTTCGTCCTCCTTAGCTCCAGGTCAATTACAGCGAGAAAAAGTAAGCCTTGCCAAACCACAAGGCAACTGAAGAGGAAGGCGGACAGGCTTTGTCCTGTCTTCTTTCATTAAAAGATCCTGACCAAGTTAGAGATTGAAAAAGTGAAGAGTTCTTGCACTCGGATCGAACTTTATTTAAGAGTTCGATGAGGTGGCAGGCTGACTCAGAGCCACGGCTTTCCAGTATTTATTGGAAGCGTTGGAGCTCTGTGACGAAAAGGAGAATTTACTCTTGATCACATAAACTGTTGTTCCATCAATCACCATGTTATGATGCTCTGTGTCAAATGTGGAATTGACATTTAGTCAAAACAATTCAGATCACATATTTATTCTTTGTATTTATGATAAATTTGTTATCAGAAAGTCTTTCTCATTCACTGCTTGACCTTGTTTGCTGAGGGATTTCATTTTTACAATATTCTCCACTCATTCAGCTCTGCACACTTTAGTTTAGTCAATTATTACCTTCTTTTTTCTCTTTGTTTACTTAAGACCTATATGGCAAGAACAGAGTTTTTTTTTTTTTTCCCCAGACCTGCAAAAAACAAAGAAGCTCAGAGGTTCCTTGTTCTTGACACATTTTTGGCAGAATGTTTTCAAATCTCCAGATGCAATGGAAACAAAAAGATAATGTAGACAAAGAATAAAAGTGACCAGAGAAAGAGGTTTTGCATGTGTTATTTGATTACTTAGATTTATAAAGGCCAAATGGCAAAAAACTGTTCTAAATAATACAATTTGAAACAATTCAGCCTAGTTCTCTCAAATTTCACCCACTTTTTATTTTTTTATTTTACAACCCACCTATGCCATGGATTTATTTTAAGCATCACTCTTCAGTCTTTTCATAGAAACAGTATTGTCTCTTTTGTCAAGCTTAGATGTCGAATTAGATAACCTTTTTCCAATATGTCTTGCTCCTTTTCAACATTTGCTAAGGGGGTCCATTTTCTTGCGATTGATCATGGATTTTAGAACTGCATGAATGTGTCTGAGCCAAGGTAAGAACTCTGGATAAAATAAGGCAATTTATTTGCAAGGGCAGGGAATTATTACCTATTCTGTTCTTTTCAGTCATTAAATCTCAAGGTACAGCTGAAGAGAAGTGTTTGAGAATCTTAACAATAGAGCCTCAACAGGGACATTAATACGTTCAGTGTGGGCTGGACTGGACATCTGGAGCTTTTGTTGCAGTCAACTTTACTTGAATGAAAAACATTATAAATAGGAGACTTGTGAAACACAGGTCATTTGGTAAATTTTAATTATGTTGTAATGCTCTCAATTGTGACATGAATCAGTAGATAGTTATTGCCCAGTTTCAGTGACATTGTTCTACATTGCCATTTACTGATTCCTGGAGACTTTTATTTGCAGCCTGTTTGTGTAGCAATTTAGCAGGAGAGCTGTAGCCTTGGGACTTAGACTGACGAAATATGTTTAGGAAGCCTAAGTGGAAACTTCATTTGATCAAAGTTTAAAACAAAACGTCAAAAGAAACAGGAAAAACATGTCCCTGAAATGTGTGCTCTGGATTGTCTGGATGGTCATTTTTCAGTTTGTGGTGATAGAAAGAGACATTGACACTCCGCAGTGAGCTGCCTCATCTTTGAACTCCAAACACTGCCTTCACTTCATGTGTATATAAAAAAAAATAAAAATAAAAGTTCCATCAAACATTCTAACTTCAACTATGATTATTCAAGGTTTGTTTGTGTCATCATGATTTCAATTTCTAAACTCTGAAGTTTTATTGAAGGATTATTTGTCATTGTCATGATTTGAAAAGGGAGTCCATGTCAACTTTACAGACCTGACATGCTCTAGGATTTCATCTGTCGGAAGAACAATTTTTTTATTAACTTCACAGCATTCAGAATAAACATGGTGCAGAAAAATGACAATTATTTTCACAAGTAATGTTGTGCATGAATTCCAATATAGTTGTTAAATTTGATACACACAGAACTGTGAACATTTTTTTTCCTAGTTTTCTATTTTTGCTTTTGTCCCTGTGACAGCCCCTGCTGTGTGGCAACGTGGCCAGTTTGTCGATTCAGGTCCTTGATTATGGGAGGTGCCTCTGCCACCTGGATTGTACTTATGAAGCGCCGCTCCACTCATGAGAATATTCAGGTGCAGAAGACAAGAACCAGGCCCAGAGAAAACCCAGCCCAGGGCCCAGCTGAGATGCAGGCCCAGTCGAATCCAGAGGCAGCGCCGGCAAATCGCTTGACACATTGTGGGAGTTGATAGCAGAGATCTGTGGAGGCCAACTGGGTCCATGACTGGACCAGGCTCAGGGAGCCTGCACTGGGAGAACCTCTTGGGCTGCTGGACATTATTCCCCAGACAGTAATTTTTAATACTTCCTCTGAAGGGCTGAAAAAAATATTCTGGTTGTCGTGTCCTCCCTATTTTTTGTTGCGGCCATCTGAGCCGGGCCGTAACATCACACTTTGGAGTCTCAAATCATCAAACTGATTTTGAGACTTGAGAAACATGGCCAGAATAAATACAAAATGCAGACTGGAGATGAGAATTTGATTTAGAAAAAGTTAATAATGGTCCCAACTAACCTGGCCTTATGTGACACCTGGATATTGCAGAATTGCAAAATTAATGGTTGTAGTAATTAAGCAACAGCCCATCACACGGCCACTTCCGTGTTTGTTGGTACGGAAGCTGAGGGTCTCTTTCTGACATTCTGTCACCATTTTATGCAAAAGATAACAGGATGCACATCTTCTAAAAAAGTTATTTTGTCTCATCAGCTGCAGAGAACATTTTCCCAAACAGTTTGGTTATCCTCAGTTTTTTTTTTCTTTTTTGGAAAATGTGAGATAAGACTCTATGTTCTTTTCTCAGCAGTGATCTTTGTCTTGGGACTCTCCAGTTTCACCGTCTCTTTCTTATTGTAGGATCATGAACACTGACCTTACCTGAGGCAAAGTGAACCTTGCATTGTGAAATATGTTGATCATCTGGAATATTTTGTTGGACACCAACAAATTATTCCAAAGTTTGTTTTATACATATTACAAAATGTTAATATCTCTTCAAATTTTAAGTGTGGTTTCTAATATAGTCTGTTTTAATACAAACTTATACATTGAGAATATTCCTTATCAATGATATTTTGGGCTCTTAATGTCCTTCACCTCTGTTTCCCATCTTTCAATGTAAGTTAGTGTATTAAAAACACATTACATAGTTCCAGAAGTATCTAGAAGTATGCAAGTCAAGAGGATTTTGTGGAAAATTGAGCTCCGACAAGTCTTTAAAGGATGTGAGTTGTTTTTTGATGAACTCTCATTTTGAATAGCACATGTGCTTTGGGATCAAGGGTGTGGAATGCAGCTACAGAAAAGGATATGTAGCTTTCGTACTTGTGACATCATTATAAAGCTGTTGCAATTAATTATTTTTGTAACAGAAAACCTGCGCCAGTCTTTTAATGGATGGTGTAACAAGGTAGTCCTTCTGCACCCACATACATTTTTAAATATGTGCTGAGGCACAAGAGTTCTGATTCATTTTTTTTTCAGCAAGAATCAAATTTTTGTGATGTCCATAACTTGTTCTTTTTTGTTTCACACTTACAGCCACTCTGCTGCTGCAGCTGTGAATGAAGGACTTCAAAAAATAATCCATATGAGCCCTTTTTTCTTAGAATATATATAAAAAAATCTTTTCAAGGTTTTTATATAGGGAAGTATAGATCTCTTGTTATCCTCTTGATTTAAAAAAAGAAGGAAAAAAAAATAGATTCCTAAAACAAACCTAAAGACAAACAAATCAGACCGGTGCTTATTTCCAGGGGATTATGTTTTGTGGGCAGTTGCCAGTTTTCCAGACTGGTTGAAAAAAAAACAAAAAACAAACAAAGACAAAAAAAACATTAACACAGAATAGAATACACAAGACTGCACTGCCAAAGACCTCGAAATGTGGTCTCTGAAAAGTTTGAAACGTTATCCAGAAGTTCTACAATCATGAAACTTTGAAAAGATTTCATGGAAGCCTTTCAAAAAGGAAGAGCGACAGAAGAAAATCCGTGAAGGTTAGAATGTGAAGAGCTTCAGGGTGATCCAGTTCAACCTGGAGTAGCTGCCTGAGCCTTTGCTGTACAACACAACCTGGAACAAGAGGATATCCAAAGGCAAAACAAAAATAAATACTGAAGGAAGTAGAGAAACATCTGGACGTAACATGTCAAGCATAAAATATGTCACTTTACGGAAATAAACAAAATGGTAAGCCTGTAAGGATATCAGGACAGAAATTCTTCATCAGGGTTTAGGATATCAGAACAGCACTTTTACAGATTTGCAGAAGAAAATGTCATTTGTATCTTATTATCTTATTTCATGGAAATAAAGATAATAGCTCATTAATAAAAATGGTTACAGATACATGCACAAATTGTACCTTTTCTCTATGTTTATTTCCTCTAAAGTTTATATTTTGATATGTTTTGTCTGAATGCTGTTAATACTTGGAAACCGAGGCTAAATTCCTTATTTGCGAATGCAATCCTGGCTAGTAAAGCTGATTCTAATTCTGATTGTTTGTGTTAATCTATCATATAACGTCCCTATTAGGTACTTTGAACATGATGGTATGCAGACTTCTTCAAAGTATGTCACGGCAAATCACTCTAGATCTCCAAATCTCTTAACTTCATCTTAGCTGATTTATGGAGAAACGATTGTTTCTGATAATATTTGATATGCACTGAAACAATGTGCATTACTTCTGTTTAATTAGTTCCAATAGGTTTTGATGTCTATCATGTAATTTTGTTTGACTTTATGAAGATTTTTGTCTTCAGTAATGACCATTGCATATATTACATTTATATTACATTGAGTGTAAGCATTTAGTTGTTGAGAACAAATGTGTTTTTTTTATCAAATGATTAATGCATAATTATTCCCCTGATCTGATTTTAATGTGTTCTACAAACACCAGGTATTTTATTATCTGTACACATTTACAAATGAGCAAATTACATTGTTTGAATATTAAATACTTCATTAGGCTTGACTTCGTAATTGCATTTGATACACAAATGTGGTAATGTGTGAGAAAATGATAAAATGTGCCAAAACAGTACATACCTTAAACTGTAATGCAATGAAATCAATGAAGTTGGCTTGTTATCTCTGAATAGGTAATGCAAGGTATTGCTCTCACTGGTGTAATCATAATTTAAACATCGCTTCAGTGAGAATCATGTGGGACTGAAGCCTGGAAGTCATCCTTTATTAAGCCAAGCATTTCGACTAAAATATTAAAGAAATTTTGCTCCAATAGATCATTAAGTATTTTATGTGACAGTTCCTCGTTCTTATCTTTTAACAGCTGCACTCTGATGTGGATAAAGGAGACGGCAAGGTGAAGTATGTGTTGACTGGCGAGGGGGCCACCTCTATCTTCACTATCGATGAGAACACCGGAGACATCCATGCCACGAAACGCCTCGATCGGGAGGCCCAGGCTTACTACACCCTGGAAGCTCAAGCCATTGACCGGATAACCAACTTACCTGTCGAGCCAAAGTCTGAGTTTGTGGTCAAGGTGCAGGACATCAATGACAATGAACCAAAGTTCCTGGATGGGCCGTACCTGGCAGGGGTGCCAGAGATGTCACCTTTAGGTAAGCCTCCCTTTTTTATTGTAAACATGATCGGATGAGTTTCTCTTTCAACTGTCATGTCACTTTCTCTTTGACTTGCCCTCACTCTAACGTCTCCGTTTGATAATTTTCCACCTCGCTGAATCCGTCTTCCTAGTTCTGCCTCTAGGTCATCAGGTGGGTTGGGACGTGTCCTGTGTTAATATGAGTCCAACGCTTTGCAAGGCTGAAAATTGTGCTCATCAAATTTGACTTACAGGAAATGTTGCTTGTTCATGAGCTCTGTGTAAATCAAGGTTAAGGTTAAACTTTTACTCATTTGTGTTTCTCATGGTCAGACATTAAACCTGCAAATATGTCAACGAATAGGAAGTGAGGCTTTCTTCTGTTCAAGGTTTACTGGGATTTGATAAAAATGAAACTTATGTGAAAAATGGTAAGAGTGACGCCTGAAGGTAAGCACATAATGAAAAGGCCACCTAATGGACTATTGAAGGATTCCAGAAAAGTTCATTCTTGATTTGATTTACATCTGTGAAAGGTTACATCTGGCTATATAATATATATTTTTTTTTTTCTGAAACAGCTACCTTTTTTAATCTATTAGCATGAGAAAATAATCAGATAGCTGTCAACATAGCATAGCTACAAGGGATTATTGCACGTCGCCAAACATGCTTAAAACGTTTTTGCTCTTTTTTGTTTGGCAGTTGATGTGAACCATGTTATTTTTCAGAGTTATGACAGGTTGCTCTGAAAGTAAATTGAATTTTGAAAACACAAGCAGTGACAAATGTATTTTGCACAGTAATACTACATTTTACATTTTATTTGATTTTTGATGTGTCACATAAGTTATTTTGCCATGTAGCTGAATTTCTTCTGTGATAAAATCCACTGGAGAATTTTTGATAAACTAAAGCTAAACTACATCTTAATCTTATTATGCTAGCTTGATAGACTTCTTATTATCTGGGGTTGCCATTATATTTTTCCTTAAAAGAATGGATAGCAGCCTATTTATCCCAGTGAAAGCTTCATGCAGTATTCTGTTCATTTTTTAAGAAAGGCAGGTAAAATGCCTGTGGTGGCTTGACTAGCTGTATGGTAGACAGCTGCATTATTGTACAATGAAGTGTAGCAGGATGGTAACATCTTTGCAGAGTTGCACAACCCCAGACAATATGTCATATTAAAGCTTATTCAATAAGAATGTAGGTGTTTTTGGAGATGATTGGCCAAAAATCTCCCAAATATTGGCTGCCTGACTGCAAGAAATGCACACAAATGTGATCAAGGACATAGAATAGATAGATAGAATAGATAACATTTATTGTCATTGAACAGGATTCAACGAAATTTCTATTGCAACTCCCGTGCAAAAAGTCAAATATATACAGTAAATAAAATAAACAAACACACAATAATAACAATACACACAATAATAATATATACAACTAAAATTAACTAAAGGCACTCAACCACACCAAAGAAGAAGCAGTAGGTCCAAATGTAAAGTGTTTCAATGTTGTTTTTGTTTTCTTGTCAGAAGTTTGTTTTTATAATCAAAATTGCAAAGATTAAAATCTTTGAATATTTAGTGCATTTTCCTCATTTTTGTATCTCCTAATGCCTTATGTTTACCACAATACCCATTTGTACAACAAAATCTGCCTTGTGTACTTGAAGGTTTGTTAAATAGACCAAAATAAATGGTTAAAACATTATTTATACAAAGGGAAATCTCTCTTGGCATTATGTGAGTCTCCTCCAGGCGCATTGAGTTAATTGCAGATTCAGAGTGATGTACACCCTAAACCATATCACCATCTCAGGATGACATCATTAAGCATAAAAGAGCTTAAATTTATGAATGCCATCCAACTCCTAGCCTGTCCCATGTAATCACACTATGCTCATTACAGCTGCATTTAATATTGCTCTGAAACCAGTCCTGAAGGAGCTCCTACCGAATTAATTCATGGTCAAAATTTCTTCCTCAGATCTGAATTAGTCCCTACTAACTTGTTGAAATTGTGAAAACATGTAAATGAGTAAGAAAAACATCCCAAGGCCTTTTAGTTGAACAGGTGGTTGAAGAACAGAACATAGTCTGCCTTTTGTTTTCTTTTTAATCGGAACATATTGTAACCAGTTTGGCAAAGCTAATTTAAATTTTTAAGTTCATTTTTAAGGGAAGCGTGTCCCAAGGGGTAGAGAATCACTTGCTAAACTGCCTTTGTGTTTCTTTACTTCTAACCTAAATAACTAACCACAAAAATCAATGCAATAAATAGCTATGCAAAGTAATGATTGAAATATATTAACAAAGCTTTAAACATTAAGACACGGAAGCAAACAAATTGATTCTTTCTGGGTTTTTTTTAAATATGAGCCAATCCACTGTATAGTGATGTCAAGCCCGATGAGTAGCAATTTACATATTTATTGCTTTAAATATGCCAGCACGCACCTCTGGGCTTTGAAATGTTGATGAGTGACACGTGTTTGAAAACTAACTTAAGGTCTAAATCCATCCCAACGCCCATGGGCATTTTTTTTCCTCTACAAATTGGTGTTTATATTAGCTGAAGCTTTCGAGTCCCTGCCTGCTGAAAATGTCAAATTCTAATGAAAACATTTCTATCCATCCATTCACTTCCCTCTTCACCATGACAACAAGGTAGGCAAAAGCATTTCGGCATCCTCAACTTCCGCCAGATTCTCGTGGGGGATTCCTGAGGTGATCCAAGGGATGCTGGGACCTGTGGTCTAATCACAAGTGAGATATAGGCAAAAATCTAGGGATTAGAGCTGTGAACTCTTTATTTGCAACTATTAGCTGAAAATTTTAAATGAGTATTTAATTAAAATTACAAATCAGCAAACAAAGTCAGATTCCTGATACTTGCGGTCTTTAAAAACGGGAATCAGGATATATATATATTTTTTATTTTCAACAAAAGTCTAGATTAATGTTTTTCTTAGTTGGAAAGTATAAAAGGGTTTTTGAAGTCTTTGTACTCTAAAAAATGTGAACACTATAAATTCCACTGCCTAAACTTGTTATTCAACACAAAATAAATTGCATTTAGGCAAAAAAAAATATATATATTTTTACTACAGTAAACACTGAACAGCAGTGAGTGGAGCCAGTGAATTGACACAAGGAGCAGGCTGGGGCACAGAGAGCTGCTGGGACCTTTTCATCCTGGATGACCCACTTTTCACACAAAGCTTTTGTTGACAAGATCAAGTCTTTGGGAAAATGTTTTTTTTTTTAAGGATGAGTTGTATCATTTGTATTCTGATTGGAAGTTGGAAATCATCCAGTTTTCTCAGAAGTATGACAAACTCAAAGATTTACACGTCTTAACCTTGATAGAAAGGTGGACAGCGTGAATGCTGTGGATAAAATCAACTTAACCAGTGCAAAGAGGTAAAGCAGCATAGAGTGCAAACACACATTTTTGTATTTCATTGCACTCTTTATTGTTTTTTTCTCCAAATTCTCTGAAACCATAGCATAATAATTCACAGCCTACAAACTGCAAAAAAACAACTTCTTATGTTTAAGATGTTTTCTAAGAAAATAGTAAGAGGCACATTTTGGTTTGATGACATTGGTGAAACTCCATCAGAGGTGTAAGTGCTTGTGGTTAAGTGGTTACTGGGAGGAATGTGGGTGAGTGAGCTCTGCCCACAGAGCGAAGCGAGAGGAAGAGATGACAGCTTGAGATTTTGGTAAAAAGTAAAAGGTGAGAGGCCAACTTTTTCAGTTTGCTTACAAACTGACATCTCACTCTTTAAAAATGTTGCTCTAAAGAAGAAGAAGAAGAAAAAAAAAACATTTTACCTGTCGAAAACTGTGGGTCGCATCCAGTTGGTGAGTGTACAATTTAAGTCAAGTGTAAACAAATTCACAGATGGACGAATGTATTGATCGATCCTCTTAACATGAGCAGGAATCATTTTGGAAATTAAATGTGAAGTAAGGAACTCACAATCTAAAATAAAACCAACACTTGGACAGGCATCAAACTGAACTTGGATGGAGATGGAGGATTTCAGTTTGAGTTTGTTTATTTATATTTTTGAAGAATTCTGCTACCACTGCAAATGTTTTCAAACTGTTAAATGCAGCCAATAACTGTAACAAGCACAGGCTTGTGAACAGCAGAAATTGTAAGAGATTTCAGTTTATGCATTGAGATTTTTTGCTACTATAATTAATGTCTTAGTTTTTAGAAGATCTGTTTGTTTTACCTCACATACAAAAGTAATGAGACTTGAATTATTGCCACACTGTTGTTGCTCTTTATGGTATTTCTCTTTGACATGCTCGTATTGGTAAATAAATGATCTGCATTAAAGAATAAGGAAGAACTCATGACTTCTGATGAATTATTAACATCTTATTCCATTCTATGCTATAGAATGAATTAGTCGATGTTAACCGACTTTTTTCCCATTGCAATTAACAGAGCACATCATGTAGAAAATTAACAAAAAAATCATTTTTTATTAATAATGGCTAAGCTGAATGGAGTTGTGTTGATAGCTGTGACTGAATTGCTTTACCACGTGAAGTGCATGAACGGAGTTAAAGCCATCTTTGCCTCAGCGCCTCACACAGACAGCAGCATCCAGGTATAAGTCAGTGATAACAAAGGAGCTGAGGCATTTTTAGAACCTTCAAAGTCAAAATGAGTATTTAACCAGGCATACAGTGACACCAGGAAGCCTTCCAAAGGAAGCAGCGCTTTGCTTACAGCACAGGCGCGGAGATCTCTAAAGGATTACACAGCTGACTGTCAACGGGAGGTACAGAGCTCCGGCTTAAAGAACCAGAGGATTAGAGTACAAGGGCTCCAAGTCTCGTGTCCAACCCGAGATAAGACGGAAAGTCGGTGTGCGAACTACAGAGGAGGGCACGTTTACACCCTCGAGTGCTGAAAAACGGGGTGACCTGAGTCACTTTATTTACTCTGCCACCTCCTGTGAAAGTCTTCAGTGCAAGTTGTGCAGCCAACAGGAGAATAATGCATCACCTCTCTTTGTAAATATCTGCCCAGAGCAATCACCAATGCGATAAAGAAGAGGGAAGGGCCAAGCACCTCCTGTCCTCAATAATTCCTTTATAGATGCCTTTAAATCATTAATGGTCACAGCTTTGCCCCACTGATGAATGAGTTCAATTTAGAGAAAATCATGAATTTAATTAAAGTAATTAGAGACAGAACCCATCCAGAAACACTGAGACCTTTCGGCCCAAGGATCTCTGAAGGCTTTTGTCTTAATCACTGGAGAGGTGTCAAATAAAAGACAAGAGAGCTCGAGGACAGTTGGAGGTGTGACAGTCATGAGGCCAGGCCCTCTCCTGCTGCACCGCAAAGGGCCAAAAGAGCAGTTAGAGGGCTCATTACAAGCATGGGGAATGTAATGTCAACCCAAGGCCACAGCTCTTGAATTTACTACTCCAACTTTATCCAGCTGTCATACTTCCTGTCTAATTCGTAAAAGCGCCAGTGAAGGATGATGTCTTCTTCATTATTTAAAGTTGAAATTGGAAGAGAATGTTGATTGTTGTAAATATGCAAAGTTTTTGTCACTGATCATTATTAATGAGCTTTTCAGCTGGACATTTAAGGCTTAATCCAATCCAGTGAAAGAGCTCTGCAAAATTTATTTCTGCAAAGGTTCTAGTCTGCAAATTGAATGTACAGTTGTCATGCATGTTGTGAAACTGAAAGGACTAGGAAGTATAAACTCAGAAGCTGTGGTGCCGGTGCAGGGCAGCCTTGCTCCTGTCAGACTACCTCAGGGGAGCTGTGGCTACTATCCAGTAGCTTGCCACTATCATTGTGTGTGTGTGAATGAGTGACTGATTATAGTGTGAAGCGCTTTCTGGTCATCTCGACTTGATAAGACGCGACACAAGTACAAAGCCAAAGCCAGCTTAAAAATACATTGACTGTATAGAAGTGTCAAACTTAAGGCCCGTGGGCCAAATTCGGCCCGCCTTAGCTATTTATGCGACCCTCAAGACTCACATAAATTAAACTTTAAGATAAAAAATATTATTTTTCAGTCAAATCAAACCTGTTTTCATTTGTATAACACCAAATTACAGCAATGCAAAGAGAGGTTAAGAATATTTTAAGTAAACTTGAAATGTAATCCGTAGTTTTATTATTACTGCCACCACCAGAGCTTTGAGGACATTCATGATCTTCAAATGCTGACTGATAACTTAACAGATGTTTTACATCATCAAACTTATATCAATATGTTATTTTTTTAAAGAGAAAAAAATGAAAAAAATATCAAACCAACCTTATGTGAGAAAGTAATTTTCCGAACATGTGATATTCCTCTGGTAGGGTATATGTTAGGATGGTTTTGGGCCGGAGTTTTTGATGCATCGTTGGCCCTGGGGCCTCTTAATCTCACAGAGAGGTTTAGGAGGAATGGTGGTGTTGCTGTTTCTGTGGTATTGGCCCAAGAGAGCTGTTACGAGGTTGGACTTTGTCTTGTTGCTTGGCTATACAGTGAAGAATGCAGTTTCAAACTGCAAGTGTCGTACTTTCTGTTTATCTAAGGGCCTGAAGAATTCCTGCCTCTGCTTCATGATAGGCACGGCACATTTATTTTAGATACTGACACATGACAGTTGTCCACCAGAGGAAAGAAAATTATTAGAAAGTGTTTTTTCCATACAACTGTGGAGAATGAATGAAAAATGTGAAGCTCTGTGCCATCACATCAATGAAGATTGACAAACATTAAAGGGGGCATTGACAGGCTGACAGCTTTGTGAAGCAGAAAGAATCAGTTCAGATATCCGGATGCTCATCTGTGATTTTTCAGTTTTTTTCCTGTCCTGTTCATCTATTTTACCCTGCTGGCATCATGTTACAGAGGACACCAAAACAGCTAAAAAGTTCCAAGTCAAAGCTGTGCTGTGTGCAGTTCTTTATGGAATTCTAATTTAAATCTCCTTACATGAAGTGATAAACCTGCAATAAAATATTCTGACGTTCCCTTAGTTCTCTTCCATACAGTCATACAATTTGACCTTGGTGTGTTAAACTACCAGTAATATAACCTGTCAAAACTAAGAGGTGATGATATAATCTAGGTGTCCTTCCCCAGCTGGCCTGGTGATAACTTCCCCAAGGTTTTTGACTTTATATTGTTCACATCTAGGGCCAACGCCTGTTAATTCTGCTTTATGACCAAAATGGAGAACTCTAATTTTCAATTTTCATGATCACTTCATTCTGTAAAAGCCTGTAAAACACATCTCATGTAAGAAGTGAGACTTTCATTGGAAACTTTTCTCTTGAGTAAAAACATTACTTGTAAAAACAGCACTTTCTGTCGTATATTTCCATTGTGCCAGATGATGTGGAATATCGAACATCCCAGACTGTCACCGTGCTCTAATAAAGGTATTTTCTAACAGATTTCTGCTGTTCTTGCTGTTTTGTTGCACTAAAATGCTTCAATTCATTGTACAGTACAACAGTCATCAAATTATTTAGATTTACAAGGAAAAGAAACCAAACTATCCCCTTGTAAATAAGTGACTGCCCCCAAATGTAATGAAGGGTTGTGCCAACCCAGTTTGTTGGCACAACCCTTGTCCACCAGAGGAACAAGGGTGGACAAGGGTCCACCCTTGTCCACCCTTGTCCACCCTTCATAACCACACTGGCTTCATAGCCAGCTTCATAACCACACCCTTGTGTGGTTATGAAGCTGGCTAATCTTTCCAAATTGTCAGGTGTAGGTTACTCTAATTTTAATCCACAGTGGATGTGGATTCCTCCACATCCACTGTGGAGGAATTTTGACATTCTCGTTTTTCTTTTGTTTTTTACTGTATTGTTTATAAAGCCTAAATCCTGTTCCAACCATCCCACAGTATGTCAAATGAATTTCAGTTAGAACTTTGACTAGGCTCTAGGGCTCAATATTTTCTTTTGTACTTCTATACGGGTTCTTTTTGACCTATAATCCAAAATAAGTCAGTATTCACGATGATGTCATGATTTGATAAGGGAGTGGTTTGATGATATGAAACATTAAGGTGTGCGACAGTCAGAATCTATAAAGGCCAATTATTTTTCCAGAGGACTGTATTCCCATGCTAGGCTGAAAAAAGCCTTGCTTTGTTACAATGTCTTTTTTTCTGTTTTTTTTTTTCAAGGTTATTTTAACAATGCCTGGTGTTGATGATTTCATTGCTGCCAAGTTAGAGACTGCCTGTAGGCGTCAGCTTTAGGACCCGCACTGACGTCTAGTCTAACACAGCAAAAAATACCCTGAGCCATCACGGTTGTTTGTGATAATGTAAGAGTTTATTAAATAGCTTTTCCTCCACATTATCAGATGGATATCAATTCTTTGACCTAAAATTGCTTTCTTCATGCACATTAAACGAGCCCAGTTGGAACAGAAAGGCTCATTTATACCATAATGAATGTCTTACTGAAATTGAATGGCACTGATTTTTGCTGATTATGCTTTTTCCTGGAAAAATGTTTCTCTGCTTCGCATTCTGAGCCAATAGCTGTCAGTATAATTCACATGAGTCAGGTGAATTAGGAGCAAAAAAAAAGAAAAAAAAAGAGGGCTTATGTTCTCTATTTTGTACTAAAAGAAGTGTGGGAGAGGACAATGCTGTGCTGCATGCAGACACGATTTATCAGTTGTCAGGGGGTGTGTGAACAGTTAGGTTTAAGAACAGATTTCAGGGTTGGACGCTTGGTGGAAGTTTGGAGATTTACAAGAAACAGCAGGATACTATAACAGGACCAGGCCACGTATTTGGACTTTTATAGCAGTGCACAGTGTCAGTTTTGACCTGGAGGCAGTAATCTCAATCAACATTACTGTTACCTTTTCCAGTTCTGTCTGCAGGTTATGATTCTTTCCTTTCCTCCATGTTTCTTCACAGAACTACTATTATTTGGCTTTTTTTTTTTTCCCCAACAATTTTTTACTGTTCTGTCTTAATAAATGAAATCTGAACTTAATAATAAAAACGATTATGATATAATTGCTCATCAATAAGACCAATAAAACGGATATTAATGTCAAAACTTTGCATTATGGTGAAGTTATGACCTGCACATTATTCAGAGTGATGTATCCAGGCACAATAAAGGAAAGTTTGGTTGAAGGAGAATGTACCATAGAAAAAGGAGCATGAATACCTGGGGGAAAAAGCATAGTGTATGTTAAAAAGTTTGATATTCCTGTGGTGTTCTAGTACCATATTTAGGTTTTTGGAAGAAACTGAATGTTCTTTTTTCTTTTTCTTTTTATTAGCTGCACGTCAATCTACAAAAAACAATAAAAACAAATGCTTCCTATCACTTTAAATAATAACCTATTTAATATTTGATTTTCATTTATTGAATATAATTAAAATAGCTTCACTTTCTGATTATATTGTAATATGGTCATATAGAGTTGATAACCACCCAATTGTCTGAATAGAAACTGTTAATAATGCATCAATATGCAAAGAATAATGAATAAATCACAATACATTAATTTTAAAGTGTGTGGTTATGAAGCTGGCTAATCTTTCCAAATTGTCAGGTGTAGGTTACTCTAATTTAAAAAAAAATGTCTGTCTAGCACACCTGTACTTTTGGTTGTAGTAAATATTTCTGCTGCTTGAAATAATTTACTCAATGCATATTCAATGAACTTTTAATCTATATTTTTAATTAATTATGTCATAACTGGTAAAGTTAACTGATCTGTGACAAGTTTGAATAGAAACTTAGTCTAACCATCGAAGTATAAGGGAGCTGGATGGCTTCTCTGACTTTTCACACCAAATCTAAATAACTTCTTCAGTTCAGAACATGGCTATTATTTCAATTTTTTACATTTCAATTTGATCGTACACGTAAATGAAGTTGAAAATGGAGACTGGAAAAAAACATTATCTAAGAAAGGCAGGTATATTACACTGAGTTACTGACTTTGCAGCAATCTTATATTTAGCAGCACAGAAATGGAATAACTCCTTAATTTTGGAGCATTTACTGACGATACCATTTATGCTGCCTTGCCTTATTTGTTTTTGTTTGTTATAATTTGTTTTCTCTCTTCCAGTATGCTCCATCCATATGTCTGAATGATACATTTTTTTCTGAACATGAACTGCACTTTCAGTCCAATTTTGTGTTTTGTTTTTTAAACCACAACCAAACACGTTGAGTTAGATTATAGTGTTCAAAAACACATTTCCTTTGCAAACAGAAGCACAACTTATTCATTTAAATACCAAAAGCACAAAACATTTCCTTCTGTGCTCTGTAAAAAGTTGATGACATTTTGAAAGAACAGACTAAACAAGCAGAGGAAAACACCTCAGATGTTTGCACCCTATGGCTGCAATCTTTCACTTGCTTTAAGATATAATTTGAACTTCACAGCTACACTTTTCCCTCTGCAGAACAATAAACTCTCCAGGAACAATTTTTCCATCCTAACTCTGTTGGATGTGACACTGCCTGTGCAAGTCTTGTATTACAGTAAATACAGGTTTATTTATTTCTCATTTGTTTCTGGAACTGTTAATAGATTCTTATTTAGCCAGAGTCAAATAAGATGAAAAAAAAAAAAACATCCTACTAACATTGCCAGGGGGCATGTTTGACTTTTCTGAAGCCCTGGAAAGTTGCACTTTTTTGAATATACTTTGTTGTTGTTGACTGAGACTTAATAAAATTTCAAGAAAGAGGACTGTTCAGTGATCTGTGCAAAGCAAATGGCTAAAAATCTCAAGTGGACTTGAAAAGCTTGAAGTAATGGTTTAATTCTGTTGCGGTTTCTCTGTGAATTTGTGGCAATAACAGGATTTTATTTGTTCATTCTTGCTGGGGAAAAACGTGTTTGAAACTCAGTCAAGCAACTTGCATGAAACAATATACAAATTCAGAGTAATCACCAGTCTCAATGAAAGAAGACAGTGTGAAGACAATGACTAATGAGATTATTTAGTGGCTCTGAAGTTACATTTTCATCCCTCTCCTCCCTTGCTTTTCAAGTCGCATTTGTCACACACTGAGCTGATATGACTATTTCCACATTTAGCCCAGCATGACTTGGCCCTTGAATGTTGTCTTGGAAACTAATGAGTGGTCGTCTGCCCACAGGAACCATGGTGGTGCAAGTGGCAGCCACAGATGCAGATGACCCGACATACGGGAACAGTGCCAGGGTGGTCTACAGCATCATCCACGGGCAGCCGTACTTCTCAGTGGAGCCCAAGACAGGTAGGTGTAATTTCATCCCACCTTCTTACAGTCAGCACACACAATTACTGCAAATGTCAGACTGCGTGGATATCTCTGTGTTTGTGAAGTAGGCTCGGTGAAGAAAGTGGTGTAATAATAAAGAACACAAATCTACTGTTGGATTCCTTTACGGTCACTTATCCACTTTTTGCAACCTGGTCCTTTAGTAAGGCCAAATAAAGTATATTTCAATAAATTGGAAGGTCAACAGAAAATGCTGCATAAGCTACACTTTGTTCTGTTGTTTCCATTTTGATTTTTAGAGAAACTAACCTAGACTGTTGAGCATTATTACCAATCTGGATCAGGCGGCATATGGCTATTGATTTTGTTCAATTACCTTTGAGAAATGTAGATATTAGCTTCAGTTTCCACTGTGCATATGTTTATAAATAAAGGTTTTAGCTGCTGTTTATCTATCAAAAGTGTTTTAACTATTCGTGGACAGTTGTGGAAACTTGGGGTTCGCTGTATATCTCTTTAGTTGTTACAAATAAATGTACATTATAAAATTAAATAAATATAAAAAGCAGTTTTTACATGTTATTTCTGTATATAAAGGGAAAAAAGATGTGAAGATACATATACTGTCATTGTTAAAACATAAATTACACATAAATTAAATGATACATTTTATAAAGCTGGGTTCAATTTAAATAACAGTGACTCATTTCTGATTACTGCCAGGTCTATAAAAGTAGAACCTGTCTGACAACATAAAATTATTAAAATATATATTTTTTAGGGGCCCTTTTGAAGTTATTTATGTCATTTGTGTATTTAATGACATAAATACACAAGGTGACCCTTTGATTGATTACTATTACTTTCCTGTATAAGCCATCACTGCTTGTGTCCCACACTTTAAAGCCCAACTTCAAAGATTTCCATTTCTGCTTCACATTCACACATGGATTAATGGACAGCTATGTGTCCACTTATTGATCTTGCCATCTTAAGTTGAATGCTGATATGTGTTATGGATGTTATGTGTCCTGGAATCATTTTTGTGATTATTGTCTTTATATGAAATACATCAGTACCAAAACAAAAACAAAGTATGAGCATCATCAGGTTTTGCTTTTCCCCTTTTTGTTTCAGTAGTTTTCATAACATCAATGTCCCCATAAACCGATTGCTTTTGTTTCTTAGTTTATCTTCAGACAATATAATGCACTATAAACAATAATTTAAATGCCGACTGTGGAAGCGTAAACCTTACCCTGCAGTCAGATTTTGAACATCTGCAGTTGTAGCTGGTTTAAGTAACACATTGTAGTACTTGCAATAACAGCTGTGAGAGGGGGAGAAATTATACACTTGCACAGCTTTAAATTAGCTATTTAATGTAAAATCAGGCTTTTGTCTGATGTTGTGTTTTGACTGAAAAATTAAGATGTTATTTAAATAATTTATGTACTGCAGAGACCTTGAGAAAATTTTTATTCTCTCATCATTGTTTATAAAAGAAAACCTCATTGATCAACATCTTGTTTTTCAATGTCTTGTCTGCTTAAATAAAATAAAGTTCAATCAGTTACTTTAAGAGGCCAAATACTTTCATTAATTGAGTCTATTTGATTGTAATTTAATCTCAGTATGAATGCAACCTCAATTGTTAGAGAACATTAATGAATAAACAGCATCATGAAGACAAAAGAAAAGAGCAGACAGGAGAAAGTTATCGAGAAATTTAAGGCTGGCTTTAAACCTCATACGCAGAGATATGAAATTGATAATTTGAAAATTTTAAGAGCGTGTTGAAATTCCAGACCTACCGAGACACAGGCTTCCATCCAAACTGACAGGCTAGGCAATGAAAGCATTAATCAGAGCAGCAGCCAAGGGGCCCATTTAAACTCTGGACGACTCAGGTTTGAGGATCTATGGGCAAGAAAACCATTAGTTGTGCACTCTAATATTCGGTCCTCTGTGCCAGAGTGGCAAGAAGAAAGCCATAGTAGAAAGGAAGGCCTAAAGAAGCATGTTTGCAGTTTGCCACAATCCATTTAGGCAACACAGCAAACACTTGAAAGTAGATGGCCAGTTCTGATGAAGCCATAATTGAACCTCTTTTGATTAAATGCCAAGCAGTATGTCTGTTCAAGACGTATAAAGCACAATATTGCATAATGGTGATGGAATCATGCGTCAGAACGGTCCAATTCTGATAGTTTCACCTGAAAAACATATGTGTATTTGGTCCTAAGTTGGATATGTATCTAATAGTTTTCAAACGTCTGCAGTCTGAACGGTCATATCTCATTTTATGCGACTCTCACATCATTAACATGAGAGATTAATTTTAATTCTGCACTGAAGAAGCCAAATGCATTACATTCAGACAATGGCTGAAGCCAGCAATGCACTCAAAACATTCAACTTTCTTCTTTCTTAGTTTCCTTCATTTACATATGTTTCTGTGACGATACTGTCACCTCTCATTGCTCGACATCTTTATGATCAGTTCATAGACAGCTGCATCTAGTATTACATCTGTGAACAGTACGCTGCTGTGTGATGTCTATGTTCTTATTCTGTGCATGTGGGTAGTTTTGGGGTCGTAAAATGTTCACACAAAAGTCTGATTGCAGCTGCATTTAATTAGCAGTATGAAGAACAACTACACACAAATAGACACACACAACACAACAAAAACATGCACAAAAAACAGATTCAGCAAAACTCAGAACTGAGCATCAAAACCTGTTGTGAACGCAGTCTTATCAGCAAGAGTTACATGTTGTAATGGAGATAACTAAAATTAGTTGTTTATTTGTAGAATGGCCAAGTCAAAGTCTAGGCTAGTCTATAAATTGCTGTTCATAGATGTTTGTTATTCAATCTTATTGAGCTTAACCTACTTAGGAAAGAAGAGCAGGCAAAAATGTAAGTCTCCACGTGCGCAAAACTGACAAACCTCAAAAATTCCCAGCTAACAATTTCTGCGTTCTTCACAATTATGTTTTGCTGGTTTCTCTCCCAAAATTCTAAAGACATAATTTATAATTGCAATCTAACAAATGCTAGAGATATTAGTGCATATACTGTATGCAACAAGCTAAAAAGAAAAAAAAAAAACTACAGCAGTTTTACAAATATTGGTGGTGAAAATGTACTTTTAATCCATGCCTACTTTATTCAATTTAAAATGATACATTACATTTTAAAACCTAAATGAATGGGGTCAAAACATAACTCTATCAAGCAATGTCAAATAGGATAGAAAAGATATTTGTTTGAAAACAAGAAAAGTCTGTAAAATGGGTTTTGAAAAGAGTGCAACATAATTTGTGAGGTGGTTTGTTGACTTGTAGGGCGTATTAGTCTGAGAAAGTGCAGCTGCAGTCCTTGCTGCATCTTCATATTCGGCTCATTAGCCACTGCCCTACCGAGGCTTTGCAAAACTCATGCAAAGCAGTCTTGCGAGGAAACAGAAAAATAGAGGCCATTCCATAATATTAGGCTTCATCCTCTGCCTAGAAGCAACATGTCCACATGTGCTTTTGCATCTTTATAAATGTAGTTCCAAATAATGGAGTTGGAAAAAGCACTGCAATGCAGGGACACTTTTATCTCTCAGACACAGAAATCAGAGGGATGCTTCACAAAACGAACTCTTCCATAACCAATCATTTTCACCGTAAACATTCATTAAGCCATAACACTGGAAAGAAATGGAGCAATTCTGAAATAAAAATAATGTGAATCACAATAAAGAAAATAGCTTTGTGGCGTGTTGGCATAATGACTTTTGGAGCCAGAGAAGGAAAAGATGGGACAAACATCAAAGTTTAACATGAGCTGTAAAAAGCCTGTATGCAATCACAGGGAATGTTGTTTTTTTTTCCTCTTTCAAGAGAACTTCATCTAATGAAGCTTCTTGCTGAACCTTTATTTGCCAAGATATCCATATTAACATATTTTGGTTTGAACAATCAAAGTTTTGATACCCTAAATAAATATTGCTTTTGTTAGTAGTCTCTGCAGTTCCTCTGAAAACTTCCCATAAATCTCAGAATATAAGTCAACATCTAAGAAGCTGAGAAGTTCATACCTCTGTGGGCTAATGAAAGAGTTAATATGTGGTGATGTCTTTCTCTTCAGGGAAGTGGGATTAACTCTTTCTTTTTACATGGGTAATATGAAAGAACAACTGAAAGCCAGTGGATGTTTATTTCTACAGAACATTGTATGTGTTAAAGGGGAATTATGAACTCTATAGTGTTTATAGTTAATTTATTTTTCAATTAAAAGATTTCACACCACTGAGAGATGGATCACAAAACAGATTCAACTCTGAAAACTTGAAAGTTCCCATGTTGCTTTGCTAAAATATATTTTCAATGCACTCTCTTCAGGGTTGTGATTTTGTAGGATTACCTAGAGCTTTTAAATAGTTTTTATTCTTACTAATAAAGTTGCAGAACACAATTGTCATCTTCCAAAAAAGCTAATTTAGTTTATATGCATTAAAGGCTTAGAGTTTCTTTTATTATTAGACACTCAAATTAGTTTGTCTCTTCAGACCTACCTGACGATTTGACAGTATACTTCTGTCTTTGTCAGCGGTGTCAAAGCTGTTGTTCTCCGGGTTTCACCGCCCCGGTGTAAACCCATCAACAATGACGAGCCGACACCGCCTCCTGCTGCTGGCTTACTGATGGAGGACAATTATCATCCTTCCACTGCAATCACATGGAACAAAGTGATCCAAGCAAAAAATGACTAAATAGGTCCTTGTTGAGGATTTGCTACAGTACCAGCACTCCATCTTTAAAGGTTCGCTTAGATGCAGTCCAACCTGAATGCAAACTAGGGTGACCAGATCTGAGCATGTTGTTCTAGCAGACTAAAAGCTGGTGTTTTATGCTCTATCCAGCAATTACACAATTTTTCAAATACATAAATAAAACATTTACTTTTCACTTTTTTAATTTGGAGTGGAGCCCCACCTCTTCACCAACCCTATCCTTGCATGGCAGCTTATACGTACCTCCAACAGCCAATGGGAAGAGGTGTGCTGCACACTTATTGCAAAGGGGTTTTATTACAAGTAACCCAAAGTGAAAGACATTTTCAATAAATGACTATAATGAGTAATAACTGTTTTTAAAGCTGCTTCTGTCATCTGCTTATACTGCGATGTTCGACAGCTAATTAGTATTGTTTGTCGTTTAACCCGCAGTAGTTTGGACCCTAACTGTCTTGTCTTTGACATTGTGGGCTGTTAAATGAAAAATTTGGAGATAACTGCCTTAAGTGATTAAATCCATTAAAAGAAATGTGATTCAGAAAAAAAATTTCCTAAACTGGAGGAGGTCTGATACAAATTTGATCACTTGCCTCTAGATGTTCGATGCTCTCTAACAAAGTTGGTGAGAACACTTGCACCCATTGATGACTCTTGAATGAGATTTCATTAGATCAATATCAATTAGAGTGAGAGCAGACATTTACATAAATGATGTTCAAACGGCGTGTCTGCCCCATAAACCTCCTATTATTCTCATATCATGTTTTCTAGACTCTCGGCTCAATGACCAGAACTCGTACTTTCACAGCCTCAGCTGAGGAGTTTCATTAAGCTAAGTGGATTCTTTGAATCCCCAAGGTTGATATTTGGAAAGCTTTAATGGGATATAATTACTTGCTTTGAGTGGTCTGTGTTCTTTCACAGTCAAGTGCAATGCTCACCAGGGTTCAGTGTGTATTAAGTACATTTTCATCGGAGCACACACGGCATGAAATGCAAAGGCACAAGAACATGTTCACCTTTCTGTATGGATGAACCGAACTGAGAGCGTGCTAAATTGTTGTTTATTGCCCTTCCTTCGTAAAGGGACACTAAGTAAAACAACATCATGGGCTAATTTGTTTTAAAAAATACAAAGTTGTGTATCTAAAGAGTGTCATAAATTACTCATGCCCATTAAGCCTACCTAGTAACAACAATTTCAATGGATTTTACTGGGAATTTTATAGAGCACACAAAGCAGGCACATAACTGCATTGTACAGTGTTGTATATGCAGACATTATTCATGGTTTAAATATTCAAAATTACACTAATGGCACTCTTCTGGCTTATGAATAGGTTTAGTTATGTATTACATGCAGAGTGAGAAGGAAGTAAAATAAGCCAAATGGATGATTTGTGATGCTACAGAGCTCTGTGTATCACTTCTGACAAATGACATTTAAATGGTGACTTTTAAACTTTCATCAGTTAATAGAGAAAAGGAAAGGAAAGCATTTAAAATCAGAAACTGATTCAGGTACTTATGTAATAGATTAACAACCCCTCCAACCCTCACCTTTTTCTGATGATTCTCATCTGTTCCTACAGTTTTAAAAAACTTATTCAATCTACTATTGACATCAGCTTGTAATTGCAGGATTGCAGGAGGCCGGTGTCTGTTTCCAGGTGTTGTTGGGTAAAAGGCGGGATACACCCTGGACAGGCCATTAGTCCATCGCAAGAAAACCTAGAAATATGACTAATAAACACGCACACGCACACACAGTGACAATTAATAAATATCTTTTAAATATCAATTAACGCAACAGTTGTGGTTTTGAACTTTGGGAAAAGACAGGAGCACTCAGAGAGAACACCCTGTAAAAAGATCCAAGGATTCAATTGCTTTCAGTATTGCTTGAAGCTGCATTATGTAGGTTTTACAAATATAATTTTTTATTTATCAAATTTTTTGCATTAAAGCTAACTTCTGAAAACAACCAACCTCCCCGGTTCTCTCTACTACGTTACAGCAGGTTTACTACAGCCTACCATGAATGCTCAGTCTAGTTGGCACATTTAGCATCGTGTACTTGAGGATGAGTGGCAGCAATAACACCTTCCTCCTGGTGCTGATTTTTTGTCTTTGATTGAGAGCGATGCATTTTTGCAAATAGGGAGAAACTAGGATGAGTTGGAGAACCTCAATCTTTTAACAGATTATCAGTCTCATATTACAACATGGTGACGGTTTAAACAAATTTGTAAAAGTTACATACTGCAGCTTTAATGGATGGATGGAGGGAGGGATGAATGGATGGATAACATTTAAATTATGTGACAAGGAAAAAAGTCTTTACATTCAAATGATTTTCCGTGCTCAATTAGACTTTTCACTTTCCACACCTCATAGAAAGTCTGCTTTAAAGTAACTTTAGCCCTTTGTGCCTCCTGCAGGCATTCATACCTCTTTAACATCCTTTAACATTCAAATAATGTATAATAGTCAAAAAAATCCCACAAAGTTTATTTACTTATTTTATCAGGTTTTTGTGCTCATGCTGCAGATACACATCCATGTAAGCTTCCAGCATCTTTCTGCCTATTAGCACTTGTTGCAGCAGAGTATAAGGCTCACATCATGTGTGGGTATTAAAGGCAGTCAGCCAAGAAATTGATAGTGTAATTATTCTTAGTGTTAGGGGCAAAATACCATGAGCTGATTACAGTTCACTACAACAGAACTGCAAACTGTGGCATTAAGAGCAACAAATGAACCGTTTCTAACATTAGTTTATTTTTATTTTTTTTCTTTGAATAAGAAATTAGGTCTTCAAGGTATTTTTTGAAATCGTAAATGCAAAATTAAATTTCACCTTCATTTGTAAAAAAAAACAAAAAAAAAAAACAGTTGCAAAGTCTCCTGAGTGGGTGAGTCAGTATTCAGCTTTTCTAAAAAATCTTTAGAGCTATTATTGCCGTTATTTGCAGTTTACTGTAAACTCTGTCTTTTTCCAGAGGTATTCAATACCTCTGCTCACACCGGCAGTTAAATGGCCTGTTTTTCTGTGTGTGCTTGCTCTTAAGCCTGTAACATCCCGTTGATTCATATATCTTTCAGAATACACCCCGGGGATGAGACACTAGCTGTTAGTCAGCAGCCCAGGATTGAGTGTATTGCAATCAGTGCTGTGTCTCCATCTTTGTAAGTTTCTAATTAGTCTCATTTGCAGTACAAGCCTAGACCATGGCCCCTGCTGACTTTGACAAAGTGCCGGAGCCGGAATACATTCTAAGCAATTCTGTGCTGGCGATTTACTGGCTGAGGGCTGATGGCTTTAGGAGGAATTCATGTGACCCCGTGTTCATTGGGTAGCATCCTGTCTCTTACAAGTTACCCAAGTTCCTAATCCCAAATTGAATCCACAAGGTGCCCTTGGGAAAAGACTCTAATCCTGAATAGCTTCAACAACTTCCAAGCGGTGTATAATGGAAAATACAGTTTTAAGGTGCTTACTTAGGACTATATTTGGTAATATATATTGGCTGATTACCTGCAGTTCAGTCTGAAGGTGAAGCTGAAATGGTAATACTGTCAAGGACTATGCTTTAATTGATGACAGACCTCAAGGAGTTTTTGAACAGCTGCCTTCAACGCCATGCACCTCAGCAATATGGTAAAGTCCGTTGGAGACAATTATCCATGCACATTAGCACTGCTAAGCATGCACACACGCATAAACCTCCAGTAAGCTGCAATAACAAGAGCGGAGTTCAGGTTATGGGAAATGCCATGTGCCTGAATGAGAGGATTAATTACATCCTGAGGGTAGTATTTAAAGATGTGACAAGGCGACGTGAGTATGACATCTGAATATGACAGGCACTCAGGTAGAAGAGGAGCCTTGCCGGACTGAGCCGTATCTGCCCTCAGACCAAGAATCTAATTAAAACCGAAACAGGTCACACAAAGGAAAAAGCCATGTCCAATCCTTATGTGGCATTTTTGACACTGAGGTCAGAAGACGATGAGATTGCTTTAGTTATGGATATTAACGTGTTTCTTTTTTTCTTTTCCTAAAACATAAATCTCACTATCTACCCATTTATTTTTACATTTTTGCCTTTTTTAAAAAATAGTAAATGTTGCTTTACACTGCCTGGTTGCTGTGGCTACTGAGCTAAATCAAGAACATTACAGCTGAAGGCGAGATATAAATCTGGCTATCTCCTGCACTTCAGGGAGGTAATATAGAGCATCGTTTCCCAATGGTGGGGTCTGGACCCCACTCTGGTACACGGAAAACAAGGCAGGGGATGTGAAATGATCCTCAAAAGTCAACTTCTGCCTCAATTGTCCCAAATAGAATTAAAAAGCAGGCAATGATAATGGATAAAAATAGTTTGGTATTCCTTGTTGCTGCTTATTTCGTTGTTATGGTTTTGTTTTATGTGTCTGCTTCCTTCAAATATTTTAGTATTAAAGGAGGGACAGCGTTTTGAAGCAGGATGTATTGTCGATAGCACTACACTGACAGTTCATGTGTTTGCACAAAATCACTAAACATACTGTTGCTGCTAAAGAATACATGCAAAGTAGTAGAAATCAGACATAACCAAACTAATGCAATAAAACCTAGTAATAAAAGCCAGCAGATTGATATTAAGGTTTCTGTGTTGACATTATGAAGCAGAAGGCAGTGAGTTTTTAGTATATGGAAACTCAAATGGTTATTAAATAAGTGTCTGTTTATGGTAAGCTGTTTCTGTATTTATTTAAACATTTGAGATCTAGGATTGTCTTAATTATATTGATGGAGCTGTACTTTTCTCCCACTCCAAGTAATTGGAAGAAAAAAGAAATATCTAAAAATGTTTTGTCTAATTTAAACACGAGACCTACATTTTTTGCAAACAGTTCTATTTTAAAAATATATATGGTTTTCATCATATTTTGGGTTTGTTACAGTTGATCCCTTTGTCTCCATCCATCCATCCATCCATCCATCCATCCATCCATCCATCCATCCATCCATCCATCCATCCATCCATCCATCCATCCATCCATCCATCCACCCTTGTACTATTTGTCCGTGAATCATAATTACATCCAGTTGGTTTGATATCAGCATCTTCATAAATGATCTAATTGCTAAGAGTGAATCTAACTACTTTCAATTGTAATCACAGGCATTGCACACAGAGAGTTATATTTTCCCTCATTCTTATGTTACACTGACTGGAGATTGTTTTCTTTCACACACTGGTCTTCATGATGCATGAGTCCACCACCCCGGCCTTTTCAGCCCTGGTATCATGCGGCTCTTTCAGTCTTGTGGATCCCTGGGTGGCTATAGTAACTCGTGATTAAAGCACGAGGCTTGAATGTCACTCAGTAATAAAGTACCAGAGCTGCAGGTTTTATTCCCTGTTTGTCTGACTGTTTTTTTGTGTCTGTTGAAAGAATCTATTCCTTGTAAGTGGACCGCCTGAGGGCTCTGCAAATCACATACTGCACCCTTCATGTTTAAGTGTACATCACCTTCATCAGGAGATCTCATAGCTGCACGCTTAGCCAGAGGGCTCCTTTAAAGCCAGTGCTTTTATTTTCCTCCCGTCACAAGACAAATGTCAAGTATCCAGGCTTTAGGAGGGAGCGCGGCCCACCCGTCTGCCGCCAGTGGTTTGGAGACAGCTAGATGAATGTGAGGCTACAATGCGTCTGGCTCGTACCGGAGGCAAGGAGTCACGGTGCAATGAGGAGGCCGTGCTGTGATAACGACAGAAGGGTTTTAATCATCACCGCTCCCCGGGAATGACACCAGCGCCGCACGGGGTAACAGAGACAGAGAGCAAGGTGGGGTGGGGTGGAGGAGGGTGGCTGGCACCCAGCAGACAAACAAGCAGCTTGTAACATCCCTGTGTGGATTAGCACTGTTGCTTGGTGTGAAGCTCGTGTTCTTCTGGAAAGCCAGCAGGAAAAACATTTTACTCTTTTATTGTGTTTTGCTTTAGATTTTTTTGGCATTACAGATTGTCTAGCACCAGTAATCATCATGTCTGTTTTTCAAATTTATTAAGTCAAAATTAAAACTGTGGAGTACCTCACAAAATTGATTTGCAACCCTTGAACAGTTGTACATCTTGTCAGGTCTCAGACAGAAACGGAAGTGCATCAACAATTTATGTGATGGAACAATGCAACATAGTGCATAACTTTGAAGTAGACAATTCTTCTCCGACGTAGAGACAGAATCTTTTACCCACTTTTCAGAAAAAAAAAAAAAGCTCAAGCTCAGATTGGATAGAGAGTGAGACATTTTCAATTTGACTTGAGTTTGAACTTTGACTTGACCACTGCAACACAGAAACACAGTATGTGTCAATCTAAGTCATTCCATTGTATTTTTGGGTGATGTATTTAGTTTTCTTTCTGTAAGTTAAATTTTTTTTGTATTGAGCTTCATCTCAGTACAAAACCTTGAGTTGATTTGCTGTCCTGACTGAACTAAGGCATCCCTAAAGTGTCATTGCACCATCACCTTGTTAGACGGGGGTAATGTGTTAATGATGATGTCATTTTTTTTGTAATTTAAGTGTTATGGCTTTTGTCATTTTTCTATGCATATAGTATTTCACTTTTTGGCAAGAAAGCCCAATTTTTCATCTTATCTGAGAAGATGATCTTCGTCTCTTTCCCTACTAACTTCTTTACATAACTTGTGGCAAACAGCATCTCTGCTATTGTTTCCCCCCAACAGCAGCTTTCTTCTTTACATTTTTTTTTTAGGGAGGCCAAGTTTGTTAAGTAAAATATTCACCAGCTTGAGCTGTGAATGTCTCCAACTCCTTCAGAGTTACCATGGGTCTACTGGTTGTTTCTTTGACTTATTGTCTCCCTGACTGGGCTGTCAGATCAGAAGGACCTCATGTTGTGGTGGATTTACAGTTCTGCAGTACTTTTTCCATTTTCAGAGATTCTTAAAGCTTTGCAGTTTGTTTGAGAGATTGGACTTGATGGAGTTGATTTATTTTAGCACATCTTCCAATTTATAATTCAGCACTACCTTGTATTGGTGTATAAAATAAAATTCAAATGTTATGCACTCTAGTTGTAATGTGATAAAAAAATAAAAATGTTAAAGGGACAATATTACTTTTATACTTTGGTGGCAAAATGTATTTCTCCCATTTCCAGCTCTGCAAAGTGAACATATTTTTATTTTCTTAGCTTTTATGATAATCAAAACATTACCCAGCTTCCTCTACATATTCAGCTGTCCTGGATATTTAAAGATGCCAGGGTTTTTCCAAGTGTAAACATGCACGCCTGATGTTTATGGAGCACAGAACCAGAAGAAAGAAAAAAAAAAAAAACACTTTTGTTTGCATCTTGTTGATATTTACGGAGCTTTGTGGGATTGAAGTCAGCTATCTGATGGAATTTAGTCACCAGGGGGATCAGTCGATGATGTGGGTTGTGCTCTTTAATTGGCTCACTCTGCATACATATTTTAAGTATGCATGTACGGATGCAACAGATAAATACAGCAAATGGTTGAATATTAAAGCATTTTCTTAGGATAAAAAAAAACAAAAAAAAAACAAACAAAAAAAACATGTTGTTTAGAGGAGAAAGGCATTTATTTTCCTCACAACCGAATGTTGCACTGTTCATTAAATGCCATGATTCATAAAAAGAAGTGGGAATTATTGTTTTATTGACCGGCGTCATCCCAGTGTGAGCTCACAAGCTGTGGCTTTACAGAAAAAGAAGTGAGCAGCTCACTATAATTTAACTAACTGAGCCATTTACTTTGAAAGCCAATTCCATAGTCAGGTGGTGGGTCTGTAATGACATTATTAAGGAATAGCAGAGAAAATAAATTAAATACCAACTGGAATTCTTTTTATTTTTTCACCATGACCAATGGTCAGAAGGAGGCTTCATTTTCTGGAACGTCTTCCCACTGCGCAAAAACTAAATGTGTGAGACCTTTCTCATAAGACAGCATAGTGGGAGAATTATGGACAGAAACGCCCTAAAAGGAACAAAATCCACAATAAAAGACACTTTTTCAGAATTTTCTGTTTTTGTTTTTGTTGGTCACACTGAAACAAATATAGCTACTTTATAGTTAGAAGAGTGAGCTCAAATGCCTCCAGAGATGTAAAGACTAATTGTTCATTAAAAAGTTTATGTAAAAGTTTAATTGTTTATGATGGCAAATTCCTCCAACAGTGGCACAACCAGAGCTTCTTCTTTATATATATATATATATATATATATATATATATATATATATATATATATATATATATATTGAATATCATCTGTAAAAAGGGAGACACAGTAAGGAGTTAATGCTATCTGCAGAAATCAATACATGGTTTTTATACTGACACATGAGACATAAAACATTGACTCAATAAAAAACAAAAGCACTTACCAGACATAATATAAGCTCACAACACCCACGGTGACCCCGGTGGTCTGGTTGTTGACTCTCATCTTGAGTTATCATTTGAAGCAACTGAACCGTGTTTTGTACTCAACTCTCAGATTTGATTAATTGTTTTCTTAATTTTATGATTTGACCTGTTCAATAATCATGAGGAAGAATTTGCTTTCCAACAGAGAGTTTTTGTGGATGAGAAAAATCATGCACTGACATTCCTTGTGGATAGTGCTTACTTTATTCCATTTCTGTGTTGCAAAAAACATCAACACATCCATTTGACATATTTTTATTGAAAATATATTACCAAGGAAACAGTCTGTTAACTGATTGATTGTTGATTCAGTTTTAAGAATGTCTTAATCACCGTACTGTATTAGAAAAGTGCATTTTAGAATGAGATGCTTTGATTTTCAGATATGCTGCATACTTTTATTTCTATTTATTTCTAAAATATGGTATTTGAATCCATAAACGTTCAAGAAAAACTGACACCTATTTTTCTTTTCAGTTTCCAGTCACTGAAAAAAACAACAATGAAGAAATTAGCAGTAATTACTCTGAAAAAAGGAAGCAAACTTATGAGTAATATTGAAGAGGCAAAGCTGCTAAATAAAGCTCACATACCACAGAAAAATAGACAGCTAAAAGAAAATACTTTTGCATTCTTTTAAAATGTCAAGGTAGCATGTGTTAAAGAAAGTAAAAAATACTTCATTCAAAGGCGTCTTTTTAATGCCTCATCAATTCAAGATGGCATTTCTTCTGTCCGTTGCATTGATATTAGTTGCTTTCATATCTAATGATTGCAAGCAGATTATCTTAAAAGGTATGGCAACTATCCCCTGATTGTGTCATTTTCATGATTGTGTCATGTATTTCCATTATTTCAGAAATCTTCCCACTTTTTGATCCTTTGTCAGCAGGAGTCTAAGCATCTTTAAACATTTCTGTGTCACATGTAGATATATTTCTTCTGTCTTTATTTTTTGTGTCATGCTTAATCAGATCATGAAATAAATTTTTGTTGTATGCCAGATAAATATAGCCTGGGTAAATACAATAAAGTCTGTTTCATACTGTGATTTTATACATTAAGGGAAAAAAGTTTTGCAAAACAATCTAGTCTTTTAACTTGTGATGGAATTTTGGCTAAGTTTTCTCTGCAGATTTATTCAGTTCAGTCACAATGGAGAAATAAAGTCATCCTTTTGCAGCTCAATTACATTTAAATGTGGATAGTGACTAATACCTCTCCAAAATGTCTCTTTTTTTTCTTTGTTCTTATTTGCCACTCATAGGTTGACTTGTTGGAGTGTATGGACCCTATTCCGATCATAAGCTTATGATCAAAATAAGGTTATCATCAAAATTACAAGAAGCAAAGGATAGGAAGACATCCTTCTATGTGGTTATTCCATATAATATAAGAGTTTCATTCTCTGAGATGACTGGCAAAAAATATTGCACTTACATCCAATATTCCATTTTTTTTAGACGTACTAATATGTACAGCAGGTCTGACTGCCTGAAGGGAAATGAGTGAGCAGATATTAGAGTTTGGGTCAGGTGGCCTCACAAGTGTGAATGGGCAAGTGGGAAAGAATTACAAGGAAGAAGAAGAAAAACAAATGAATATTCCTTAACATGATGCTTTAAAGTCAGATCAGTGTTTGTGAAAACAAAAATTTCAAAATGAAGAGTGTATATATCAGTCCACTGATAAGCACAACAGCTCAGGAGGCGTAAGCCAAAAATAATGGTATCTAGGGAAATCCCACTTTGCTGTTGTAAACCCACCAGTGTGTGGAAGAAGATGGAGGCATGTTGTGGTATATCTGTTTCAGGAAAGTTGTGATCCGAGTCGTTGTGCTGCTGACTGATCGGATGGGCCTGTACTCATCAGATCGGTGTTGTCTCACTGTGTGGATGCTGCCCGTTTTGCCTTTTTTATCCAGTGCCATCCATCAGAGAAAGATTATGTTATTATGCTTTCCCTGCATGGGTCGCAGTCTGCTCACTCTTTTCAGATTCAAATAACTATAATGCCAGAAATAAATATCGGCGTCTCATTTTATATAAAAAATGTATACTTGTGACTCAGTCTGCACATTTATTTTATGAAGTATTTCAGAGAAATCTGCATTAGTTTAGTTTAAAAACATCCTAATTTTTAATAATATATTTTATTTAGAAGGGCTTTTTCTAACACTCAAGATCATTTCGCAAAGAAAGTAAAAAAATAAAAAAAAAGAGTAGACTTTCTGTGGCATAAGGAAACTGATATCCTTATGCTACTGATATCCTTATTTACAGTTCCAGGCCTTTTGGACTCCAGAAAACCACAGTAAAGCCGTTATCCACAAATGGAGAAAACATGGAACAGTAATGAACCTTTCCAGGAGTGGTCAGTCCATCCAAATTGCTCTTATTTATCTGTGACTCATCCCGGGTTCTCAAAAGAACCCACAACAACTTCTAAAGCACCACAGGCCTCATTTACACCAAATAAGTTGAGCGTTTATAATGAAATAATAAGAGAAAAAATGGGAAAAATGTCTTTTATGAGAGAGTTCCAAGGTGAAACCATATCAAGATATGCCTCTTGTGAAACCTGGTGAAAAATAATCAATTTGTTTAGAACACAGACAAATATGATGTTCTGTATGGGTCTGAGGTGTCTTTTCTCTTCAGGACAGAAAATTTACCATTATTGATAGAAATGTGATTTCTCTTTGTTATGAGGAAAACCTAAAGAAAATATCTAGCCGTCAGTTTGTAACACTAAAGTCAAGCGCACTTTGTTTGAGCAGCAGGAAAATGATCCAAAACACACAACTTAGTGTACCTCAACATGGTTAAAAGTAACAAAAAAAAAAAAAAAAACAAGACACAAGTTTTTGTTTGGCATAGTCAAAATCCTTAAGTTAAGTCAGGCTGTTGCATGAGCTTAACCCTCCTGAGGTCTTAGTGCTACGCTCTAGAAGAGTATCACAGTAGGACAGCATGGGGTTGTCCTGTCAGTTTCCAAAACCACACACATTGAAAAATATTGTAAAAGTGAATGACAGCCCACACACAGAGTAAAAATGTTGTGGGGTCTAAATGAGCCCATCTCTTAAGACTCTGTGGGTGGGTTAAACCTGAAGGTTCATGGCAAAAACCCCTGGACCGAAACTTTCTTGCAAACCAATTAAGAAGTTAAGATTGAACAGCTTTTTCCCCCTTTAAATATTCCTCTGATAAATCATATTTTTTAAATAATAAACTACAGAAACATAAAAAATGCATCACACAGGACAATAGCAGGACAAATTTGATGATATAATTGATTAATTTCACTGTATGCCATGCAGACTCTCTCTCTGCACAGATAAAGATATTCTTACCTCAGTTTAAAGAACAAAGTGTGATATGTGGCTTTATTTAAAACATACATGAAATGACTCAGGTGGTCAGTTTCTGTGGTTGATGTAAATTTCTGTTTGGATTGTTTTTCACTTTAAAACTCCATAATTGTGGGAAGAACCATTGTAAAATGAAGGTTCCTAATTGTTTCATTGGGTGATTAGCAGATGTAACTCGAGTCCAACACTGATCAAGCTGTTCTGAGCGTGCCAGTCTGTATTAAAATGCTTCTGCAGCAGGGGGAATTTGAATGTTCTTGTGGAAGACATCATGAGAGTTACCTCCTCTGTCAGTATCCACACCTTTAAACATGAAGCTTTGAGTGATAAATACATGTAACTTCTAATATATGGGAATCTGAGAATATCTGCTTTAGCAGATACTCTTTTATTAAATTGGATCCCAGGCAATGTTTTATGTAATTTCAAAGATTAGACTTAGAAATTCATTAGGTTCCAGCTCTGAGAACGAGGCCCTATTTTCATCTCCTATATCAGACTGCGAATTTGGTAAAATATGAAAATATGATTCATTTATTCAAGAACTGTGCGCCGCGGCTTTATGTGGTTCTTAATGAGTAATCTTCCATACTCTGTGGGAATCTTTAATAAGTGCCATTTAATGAATGAAACACGTTGTGTGGCAAATCATTAACTTTGAAAGCACCCCTGATTGCTTTTGAAGGATTACAACACTTTGATTTAAATCGGTTGCGTTAATTTTTTCTGGAATTATCTTTGTATTTAAGGGATAAACTCTAGATTAGAAAAGTGCCATAAATAAAAATGTTTTCCTCTTTAGTCATTTGAAATGTTTACCTCTATGCTTTTGTAGCTGGTATTTAGAGGAGTTTAGGTGAAACCAGACAAATGGCAGTTATTTGATGCCAGCGTTGTCACATCTTTTATCTTTTTTCGATAGAGATCAATCATGACAGCGGGAACAGACAGATGATTCCTCCCCTGGCGGCCAAATTGTCCCCTTGCATGTGCTCACTTTTGTGACAGTGTCTGAACATTTGCCTCATCATACATCAAACTACTAAACCGTTTGGATTGACAGCACTTTTCAAGCAGAGAACACACACCAATCACAGCAACAGAGGCAACAGCCAACGTAGACTTTCACTTTGACTTGGAGAATCCTCACAATTGCCTGCTGGATTGATGTAAACCGTCTTTAGCAGTGTGAAATGATATCTTCAGATCAGCCAGACATTCAAGGACTTGAGTGGAGCAGTTGCCAAAAGGCTTAACAGGTGAAAAAATGTCAGTATGTCTTATATTTAATAACAGTTTAGTAATTTAATGTACTCATCTGCTTTTGATCGCCAGAGTTAAAATAAAAACAGTGAAATGTACTGTGTTGTGAAAAAGTAATTGTCTTTCACTGATTCATTGTGTTTTGCTTAAATATTTCAAACCAATTCTGATGCTGTCCTGGTGATTCAGGCCAATATCAGACAAAGCTACGCAAACTAATCAGCCCATATGTAAAAAAAAAATATACATGCTGACAGTCCTTTCATCTGTAATGGAGGGTTGAACCCTTTTAGTTGCACACCTTTTTACACCACACTTTTCATCCTCTCACCTTTCTATTATGCTAGGATGCAGCACTTAGTGATTACTTTTTGTGGCTAATCTTTATTGTGGAAGGTGTAAATGGCTGACACATGAAAGAATATACTGACCACTGTTTCTGAAACAAAATAAAAAAAAATGTAATATTGATCTTAAATAATATTCTATTTTTCAAAATGAATAGAAATGAAAAGTTGAAATTATCCACTCTATGTAATATATGTGAAGTTTCACTTTCTTATTTTAATGAATGGAATATTTTGATGGTAGTCAAATTGATTATAACTCACCTTAAATGTTCCATAATGGAAGGATCCCATATTAATCATAAAAGAATCCTAAGATGAGATCTGAGAAAATGTTTGCCTCTCTTATCTTCTCTCTCTTACTTTCCAGGTGTCATAAGAACAGCTTTGCCCAACATGGACCGGGAGACGAAAGACCAGTATGTGCTGGTCATTCAGGCCAAAGACATGGTGGGCCAAATGGGCGGCCTCTCTGGCACCACCTCTGTCACGGTCACTCTCACTGATGTCAACGACAACCCACCTCGGTTCGCTCACAGTAAGAGACCTTTTCTGACTGCCTCCACAGTGCTGATTGAGTTTGTACATGTTCAGCAGCTACTTAGCAATCAGAATAAAACCTCCACATCTTTTTTTTGTTCAGCGTTTTTGTTCTCTAGGTTGAATACAGCTCTTAAAATGTACTATCACTGGAAGACCACTTGAACTAAGAGAGGGGAATAATGGCACTCGATCATCATAGTAAAAATGCTTGGATTTTTTTTCACACAGATTTAAGAAACCGCTTTAAATATTACTTTTTCTATATTACTTTTTAATAAAGAAAAGCAGCAAGTATTTTTCTTGATTCATTTTCTGTGAATGAAGTTTCACAGAAAATGAAAGTTCATTTTTCAAAATTAATATCTCTTATCACACGTTGCCATGTTGCAGTAAATCTTCAGTCTGAGAACAAAGTGCTCTATTAGGTACATGTGGAATAATCAAATCTCTGATGTATAACTTCTTATAAAGAAAAATAATGATGGAGCTGATTATTGCGAGAAGGAGAATCTTAAATTCTATTTCGGATTTAACAAGGAGTCAATGAAAATAAGCTAAAGTAGGAGAAATATGATCTGTCTTTTGAATTTTAATTTTGTAGAATTTAATTTAATAGAAATTAGAGCTAAATTTTTTTTTCAAACTTCTCTTCAAGATTTAGACATTTACATTGAAACTTTTGCCAGTTGATTGCGAAAAGAGTCATTAATAGTTAAATTGAAAATAGATGCATCTATGGATATAAATCAACAGATTTTCAATTAGCTGTCTGGACTTTGACTAGGTCATTCTAGCTCATGGATATGTCTTGGTTTTGGCAGATGGCCATCTGATGGTGTAGTTGGAGTCGTACTATCTTTGTACCGATTTCAGATGATGAGCTGAATTCTGCTCTGTAAGATCTCCAAAGATTGGATGTTTTAAGCCATTTGCTGGTCCAACCGGAGCACAGTAATGGACTATATACAAAAAGACTTGTATTACTCTGTTAACTCTAGTGGAAAATGGTTCCTATGGAATTTATTTAACAGTTTTAACATTGCAAAAGCTGAGAAAATTAAACAGTAATGAATATCTAATATATGAATCAGCTGAAAACCTGAAAATCACTCACTAAACTGACAAAAAAAAAATTGTACAACTACCTTGCATTTATATTGTCAGGAAGAACTTGAACTTTTCCTAAAAAAAATTTTTAAAAACTGTCTCTATAAACTGTGCACCTCCCAGATTCATTCTTCATCAAAGACAGCCATTCCTTTTGCATTGGACACCAAGATCAATCGGGTTTCTTTTTTCTTTTTTTTTTTTTTCCTTTTTCTTTCATTTTGTCAGCCCTTTGCACAGGCTGCTAATGGCTTCCAGGAAAAGCTTTACGATTCAAAGGCATGCAGTGCTTCTCATGATAATCCCGAAGCACCGGCAATCGGTTTACTGCTGATAGCCCGACCGCTGGTCCGGCTGGAGCGCAGTCACCACTGGACTGCCGTGAAGCTGAGTCAATTTGCCGGTCCCCGGGGTGAAAGAGAGATTCAAGTTTGCGCAACACGTCATCAGTGTCGTTTTAACCCAGCGCTGTCACACTGAGAAGAAAGAGACTTTAGAAGATTTCTGGGGGGGTTTTCTCCTGCTGTTGTGCTCACAGGGTCATGGGTCAGAATCGATATGCCATTACAGTGCTTCAGAGCAGATTGAATCCAGGAGCACTGCTTAGTTGATGATATGTGGGGAAAAGGCTCAGGACAGGCAAGAGTAGGAGGTGGGTGCAACGGTAATAGGATGGGAGAAAAGTATTTTTGGGGGGCTTTTAAAGAGCTGCTATTCCATGGCAAATTAAAAAGCCATTATAAAGATTACATGGTGGCAAACAATGTCAAGCAGATTAGCATTTAGACTGTGGCTGAGGGAGACACTGAGGAACACAGAAAGGTCTGGTAATGAGCTCTGGCTTGGTGATTGGGGAGATTATGATTATGAATATGATTCCCTCCTTTATTCTTGTAGGAGTACTTTAAATTCAGGGGGTCAAACAATAACGTGGAGAACACAATGGAGAGTTTTTGGAGTAATAGAATCCTTGAGTGGACATTTCATCCAGTGAATTGTAACAAAGGGATTGAAACATGACTCCTGTTGTTCTTTTCTTCTGGCCTGGACAGCCTCAAAGTAAAGAATTTTTTTCATCTGGCTTCATCTATTCTAAAAGTAAAACTTGTAGAATGCTATGAAGTGAAATTAGTCTCGCTGTTCAAATAGGATAATTTTTATTGCCTTCTTTGCTTCCTCTTTCTACAAAATTACCCTCTTTATTATAAAAAAATGCATTCAGTTCAGGTAGATTGTATTTTTATTTCTCTCCTCTTCTGTGTGTTCCCAAAAACAGTAAACATATAAACAAATCAAGTTATTCAGTTCTTAAGGTCATGAAAAGGTCATGAACGTTTGGCTTCTTTCTAATTTCCTGTGGTTACAAGCTGTGCTGCAAATTTGTTTGTCCAGTGATTCAGTTTTAGGAGCTAATGTGGCTTTTTGGATCTGCTGCTATTGTGCAATGCCAACACTTATGAGTACTAAAACTATTTACCTAATCAAGTGGAGTCTTAAGTTCATTTGTATTGTTTATTCGTGTAGTTTTTTCAACAATCTATCATATATATGTAATCTATAATTTCCTTACTTTTGGATCAGTTGTTTTGCTTTTTCTAACTTTTCTCTAACTTTTTTTTAATTGACATTTGTCAGATTATTATTATTATTGCTTATAACTCATTTGTTGATAAGAATCAACTGCCCCAAATAATAATTAGTAACAAAAATAATTCCCAATAGAGGATAATTCAAAGTTTCTAAAATGATATCCATCATTCCTTACAAAGCTGAAATGCAATTATTGCATAAGAGGCTCAGTTTCCCCTTTCTCTGAGCAATAAACAGACCATAAACAATTTTCTCAAATTTATCAAAGGATCTAAATTAGACTCCTTTTCTCATAGAGGAAATGTTTTCCTCTATGAGAAGATATGTTTAATTTTGCCACATTCATTCTTTTAAATGTGAAACTTCTTGAACACTGTGAACTAAAGTTGGTCTTGCGATTTTAATAGCATAATTTCCCTTTTTCTCTTCCTTGCTGACTTCACCACAAATTGGAGTGAAAACTGAGATTTCTGTGTCACTGCCCCTGCTTGTTAGTTTAACGCAAATGTGCTGGTTGGAAAAAATAAGCACATCCATTACAAACAACCACTCCTGTCCTTCCCTTTGCAGAAAGCTATCAGTACACAGTGCTGGAGTCGCTACCAGTGCAATCTGTGGTGGCCAGAATAAAAGCAGCAGATGCTGATATCAGCTCCAACGCGGAAATGGACTACAGGATCATGGACGGTGACGGGCCCGGCATGTTCAATATAACAACAGACGAGGACACACAAGAGGGGGTTATTATCCTGAAAAAGGTAGAATTTGGAAATAGACATATTTTCGCAAAAGAAAAAACTGTCAGTTTTGCTCATCATGGCCATAGCAGATACATAGCTTTTAAAAGGTTCTTTTTTTTTTTTTTAGACAAGTCTTTGTTTTGTAGAAAAAGAATATATACATTTTTGTGGATTGGACTTGTCAGTATGTGATTCCCAAAGTATAATATTAAATAAAAATACCACATTTTTGTGAGACGGAGATTACACAAAAGTTCTAAAACAATGTTTTAAGTATGAACTGTACATGTTTAAAATATGCAACCAACATTTTTTATTAAAAATAACAAAACAAAAAAAGAAAGAAAAATTATGACAAATGCCAATACTTTTTGGAAAATATTTTGTGAACTAGAGAGACAATGGTGAATTTTTGTTAAGGTTTGTGTGTGCGCCTCATTAATTAAAATAAACAGCAGTTTAGAAAAAAAAAGTACAATAGTTAAACATGGTGGTTATTAAATTGTCCAGGGTCTTTCTGCCTGTCTGACAAGAAGCTGTGAGAAAACATATACAAGCTCTATCTTGACATAAATTATATCAAATAAGTAATGCATTATTAATTGAAAGTTAGTGAGCTTAATAGATTGTAATAAAAAAATAAAAAAAACAATGACATTTTGGTATACTAAGAGGTGATAATTATTGGGCTTCTTTAATTGAAATGGTCTAAAAAAATAAGAAAACCTACATTGAAAACATTTGGAGTGACCATGATATTTTTTTTTAAATCATCCAGGAAAAATTAATTTATTTTTTGTTTGTTTGCATGTTTGTGTTTTCCAATTTTCCAACTACTTAATGACACCACGTTTTGTGAGGTCATTCAAGTGTATTGTGAGTAAACAGTGTTATCCTGGAAATAAATATTAAATAATAAAGAGACCAAAAAACAGTTTGAAACAGAGCAGGAAAAGTCACTGCTGTGTTCTTAATTGCCTTCACTAATTCAGGTCAGTTCGGTTCACTTTACTTTGGTAAACTGTCAACACTAAACATAGGAAACAAAAAATAACAATAAATAAACCCACAATTTACCAAAAAAGAAATAGGCTGAGGACAAAGCTTATGCTTGCCTCACCTGGTCATGTACTGTCCACATAGATATACAAACAAAGATCCATCCCTGTACATGTGTATATATATATTTTTTTTTACAAACATGATTACAAATATTAAATGCTAAATGAATTACTCTATTTTCCAGTAAATTTTTCTACATTCATTTTATTTGTTCTTATTTTGATAAATGAAGATGGACAACAATCATGCTCAGTCTATTATTGTTAGATTTCCAGTCATGGATCACAGTAGTAGGATTATTTATTTATAATTAATGTTGTTTTTTTCCTGTATCAGTTCATTAATATATAACATCATAACTTCTGGGCGATGGATCAGATTTTCAAGTTTCAGTCTTGACATTGTCTCTTCAGGCCTCTTGAATGTGACAGCTCATTGCTGCCTCTCCTTGGTCAGAGTGGTAGAACCATTGTTGCCCACAAGCAGTTCTTGTCAGACTGGCCAATTTGATCCTTTGTTTGTTTCATTCCAAAACTCAGACAAATACAAGGCAGAAGTGAGTCTCTGACAATGAAACTGTCAAATCAGTGTGCTCAGTATATTACATTTTGCACAGAGAGTTTAATAAGCCAGGCAAAATGTTTCAAAAGCATTTATCTTTGTGCAATTTCATCCACAATGTGTGCCTTTTTTAATTGGTTCATGTATGGGACAAGTCGCTACAATTTATCATCAAATCACTTTGTCTGACAGTGTGTTAAATTTTAGGAGTGCTGGAGACCAACAACCTTAATTGTGATCAATATGACTAGATTGGGTAAATGAATATAAACTTATATGCTGTTCATTTATCCTTGAGAGAAAATGGTGATATTTCATGTTTGTGCAGCTGAGGACAGTGTTAAAAAAACATTTTGAGGCACTTTTCTCGTTTGACAAATAACCAAATTAAAGCTGCCACAGGTCACTTTGGTAAAAAGGTTTTTACATATTTGATAAAACTGTCACTATGTCATGCTAGTAAAATATGTGACAAAGAAAAAAGCAGAAAAAAAGCTTCTCCGGCTCCTATTGGTCCTACTGCCATCTGCAGAAATGCATTGCTCCCACTTATAGCAAGAAGAAATGTCTTAGCACTGTCAATTATCCATCTACTTAAGCTCACACTCTTATCTGCTTATGTCAGGACATAGTGACAGTTTCAACAAGTATAAAACACATTTTTTGTAAAGCTACTGCAGCCTTAATTCATTCAAGAACATTTATGATCTTCATTTTGGTAGCTTTCAGGTCTCAATGAGTCCTTGAAAAGAAAACAATATGGAAAAATATCAAAAATATCCAGAATTTAATCCTTAAAAAAATAGGTCCTGTTATCCATCCTTCCAGGAGTCATTTTCTTTTTTATGACATCTTTCATCCAGTTAGTGAATGTTGCAGATTTAATGTTTAACACCTTAACATTTTTTTTCCCATAAATTTAACATCTCTTCTATATTTATTTATGCAAAACTTGCCAAAAAAAAGGAAAGACATGAAATTTTTACAAAACAGCTGTGCGGAAACCTTATTGTAACCCATTTTCTGTTATTTTTTTATTCCTTTTTTTTCCCACAGCCTCTAGATTTTGAGACAAGAAGTGGCTTCGCTCTAAGAATCGAGGCCACAAACAGGAACATTGACTCCAATTTCTTGAGCCTCGGCCCATTTAGCGACATAACTTCAGTGAAGGTTGCCGTGGCAGATGTGGACGAGCCACCCGTCTTTTCTAAACCGCTTTCCAATCTGAATGTTTCCGAGGACGCCAAAGTGGGCACCTCAATCGGTAGAGTCTCTGCCCACGATCCAGATAACTCCAACAGTGGCATCAGGTACAAACGATGTGCTTCTCCTCTGCGACACACAATAATAGACTAGAAATCTGATTGGAAACAAAAACCTCCAGACACTTCTCTTCCTTTCAACTTTAAGTTATGCAATTAGTTTACAGAGTTTTGCGTAGAGAGAAAAAAAAAAAAAAGTAAACAGTACCCCAAATATGCAAACAAATTGCTTCTCAACATTATCTGCAAACACAGACTCCACAGAGCCTTGAAAGTCCCCAATCTGGCTGTCACAAAGACAGCAGCAGATGGTGGGTGGGCCAAGGAGTGCTGCATTTGCAAATATAAAATGCCATCTTGAACAAGAGAAGGGCATTCCTGCAGGAGGGTCAAGGCCCGACACTTGCGCAGTGGCATTTACGACTCAAAACAAGCACTCACATTGTCAATCTTTGCAGTGTCACTCTCGAGATGCCCCTAACCCCACCACCCCCTTCTGCTCTAATTGAATGAATATTGTATGGTATTCATGCTTGGTCTGTTAGGATTGTTAGTAATCTTAATCAGAAAATCTAATTACTGCTCCATTGTAGCTGTAAATTGCCTTTTTTTTGCCCCCGTGACTGTTACCAGAATCAGCAATATATTTCTCTACATCTGTTGAAATTAAAATTACTGTGGAACTAATGCTGCCACAAGAGTCTAATTACACTGCAATAATATCCCTTGGATGTATGCTAATTGAAGCTGTAATTTTCTTTTGAAAAATACGCTCACAAGTATTGAAAGGACTCGATAAGTGTTGTGTGTTGAGGGACCGTCTTCACTTTTATCAAAATTTAATAGGTCTTTGTGTCATCCTATAAGTTCTAAAAAAAGGTGACATTATCTGTGACATTTACAGAGTAATTTGGAAAAAAAAAAGTATTTCATGAAGTTTAAAATCAATACAAGGAGGTAAGTATGGAGCTTATTTTAATTTCGCACAAACTGATGAAAAAGGACAGAACAATGTTTTCCTTCAGGTAAAATAAACTACTATACTTTAATGTCAAATCAATACAAGTTAATCTTGTTTTTAGCAATATGTCATGTGTAATATAGACGAGTTTCTGTGCCTAGGTACTCCATTGACAGGAACACAGACTTGGAGCGTTTTTTCAACATTGACGCTTTGAGTGGCATCATCAGCACAGCCAAGTCTCTGGACCGAGAAGCCAACTCCATCCACAATCTCACCATTTTAGCCATCGAGAGCTGTGAGTCGATAACAACAAGATACTGACAAATACGGTATATTTGTTCAAATTCTCCATTATTAAGTATCTATTATAAGTGATAGTAGTTTTCATATTGCTGAATCTGTGGGAGGGCCTTTCCAGAAAGGAAATTAATCAGAAAACTCAGTTCCACTGAGTTACCAAAGCAGAATTACATTAAACTTTTATTTATAGTAAAGATTGGTTATTACTATGGTTGAAGTATTGGTTTATAATTCACAAATAAAAATCACAGAACAAATGAATGAACATGCACGTTTTAGAAATAGCACAATGTATTTTAAAACAGTATGAAAAATGTACCTGTATATATGACTTTTTTAACATAAAAAATAAATGTAAGACTTTTTAAGACATTGAAAAACCATTTAATACAGTGGCTGCTACAAAGACAGTTTTGATTGTAGTTATAAAACAATACAGAGACAGTCAGTCTATTGTTTCAATGGTAAAAAAGTTTTCGATCCAAGGACAATGTGTCTCATTGTGGGTGTCATGGGATTTTAGAAGATAGAGCAGATACACAAAAAACAAAGAAGCACTGTAGTTTGTGTAGTTTCCATTTAAAGAAACAATAAAGTCAGTTGAAGCAGTATCTCCTCCAGTGCGAGAGGAGAAACACAGCTAAACAGAGAAGCTCTGAACTAGTAGTAAACTCAATGATATGAAGAACAGAGTGCACAGAGTTGCAGCAATTGCTTCTTCTGTTGGTTTGCGTAGTAGACAGAGAACATCATTGCTCTCTCTGGCAGACTTCAGTCTGACCTTTAAGAGCAAGAGCAAAGTTTCCTTAACACACGCCTCATATCAAAGTTGAAATTGTGCAGTGTCTTTCTCATGGTGGAGGGATTCACCTTCATGGCAACAGTGAACCAAGTAGGTCATGTGATTTGAAGACTTCTTTTCATGCCATATAGTCTGCTTTCAGGTTAAATTCACCTGGAAAGTCATGTTTGAATGTCTTATTGAATGTTTTTTTTTGTTTTTTATAGACCATTTTCCATACAATAAAATAGCTGAATTCAAGATCTTTAGAGAACTCTATCAGACTGACAAGCTGCAACAAGTTTTCTTTTTTTTCCTCAACCCCTCAAACAGCTGTTTCATTCTCACCACAGTTCAACAGTCAAGATCACAGCAAGCTGAATGTGTGGGATTTGAAAAGGCCAAACAAAATGCTGAGTAACCACGCTCTCATTGTGTGCAGCACATACATATGAGATACACCTGCGTGTGGTTGAAGCCATTTTAAGTGGATATATATGGAGATATCCAAATTCATTCTACTTCAGAAAAATAATACCCTTTTTTAAATTTTAAACATCATATTGGAAGGTAATATGACAATTTCTTATAATTGTCAAGAAATTATAAATTTCTTGACAATTTATAATTGTCAAGAAGTGTGTAAGAAAAACACATAGGTTGCTGTAAAGTGTCCTAATCTTCTCACACAACTGTATTTTTTAAAATATCAGCTTTAATGCTAAAAGAAAAATGGCAGCTGTGTCTTGGCCTATCTTTTTTTTTCCATATTTTTGTAGCTCTCTTGAAGAGAGTCTCTTCAAACGTGGCTGTCAATTTATTACACCATATACTTACTTAAGATTCTGTCCATTTTTTCTTTCTACAAAAATGCCCCCCAGGGTTTAGAGAAGTGTCATTTAGCCTGTCAGTAAAAAAATTGTCGCTCCTCTCAGACTTCCTAATACCCATTAGTCTGCAGTACAGAGGAAATTACAGCACATAGTCACGGGGTTGACGCACGGCTGTCAGGGAATGTTAATTTACACGCAGGACGGTCACTCTGACCTCCATGTCTCCCTGAGCCGTGGGGACGAGATGCTGACTAAGGGCAGACCGTCTCACCCACGGGTGAACAATGTTAATGTGATGTGAAGAAGTGCCGCATGCCTTTTTTTTGTTCATCTGTCAATGCTACAAGGACGTGAACACCTTTTTTTTCCCCTCTTTGCTTTGGAGTCCCATCATTTTACTGACATTACGCTAACACAGTGGCCAACTATCATCAGCACACGACACACTGAGCACTTCAGACAGCTGCGTCACACCAGTATAAGTTAAGGAAGACTAGCAGCCTGTCAGCATTGCACTTCTTCTGTTTTCCTATCTTAAAAGTGACTGTTGTATAGACTGTTCAGTTTATTTTATTTATTTATTTTTATTTTCCAAACCCTTTATGCCTCTCCACTTCAAAGCTGTTTTTATTTACCTCTCATGGCACACAGATGTACTTCTTGGTTGATTTCAGAAGTGTCGCCTTATATAGCACAAGAGAGAAGGCAGATATAATAATAGCCACATGAAATGTCACAACAGTCCCTCATGCGTGAGGTACTGACTTCTGACACACAGTGATACTCATGCACTGTTTTCGGCTAAAAAAACATCTTTGATTTGAAGGATTGCAGCTGATATTCCCTGCCCTCTGCTGCCTTCTGACATTATTAATAGTAAATGTGTTCTATGTAGCTAAAATAAGAGAGCAAGTATGCTTCAGTGGAGGTTTGCTGGGCATTTGAGCCAGAGTCACTCACATTTCATCCGCCCTCCGCTCCGTCCAGTCCACGCCAATGACAACAAGTCTGTGGCCCGAGGCTCTGCTCGCCCTTTTTATCACCATCAAATAAGTCGCCCCGAATGTCAGACCATCATCTCTGGCCGGCATCATGGCGACGCCACACTAAATCATCGTCTCGCACTCAGACACAGCCATTTAGCCATCAGTGTGTGTCAAGCAGACAGAGCCGTGAAGCCCACTGTGGAAGATGGTTCACGCACATAGCTTTCCCCTACAACAAGCCTTTGCTGAGGCTAAATCGCTCACGCTGATCGACAGCAAACAGGTTAACAATGGCGTCTCTTTGAAGTAGCTTGAAACTTATAGTACGGTACCGTGAACATTTGTACGTTCACAGATTTATCTCTTTTTATGTGTTCACAAGATTTGTAGAAGTACAAAAGAGGCAGACTTTGGAAGAAATCAACTCTTCTTTGCAGGATAATTTGAAATCACCCACAAAGAAGTATTGTTTTTGAGATTAAGGTAATTCCTTGGTAACTAAATCTTATTTATATGTAGAAGTTAAGACCCTTTCAAAAACTTGAATTTGTTTAAATTGCATTACAATTACTGCCACTGTGCGGCAGTTTTTCATACTTCTGCTACATTACTGCCTCAGCCTTACCTGATGTTCTATAGTTCTTGAATAGCAATATGACAGGAAACAAATCAAAACAAAAAGGAAAATACTGTTTCATTTAGTGAATGTTTATTGCGATTAAGCATGAAGCATCAGAAAGTAACAAAAAATACTCAGTAATACAACAAGAGTGTCAGTAAAAGCAGAATTAAAAACTAATTTTGCAGAAATATGTGAACCTGGACTCTTTCCTTTTTTTTGTATTTTTTCCCCAGTGGATCCAAACCAGATTGGGAAAGGCATCACTCTGATCACGGTGTTGGACGTAAATGATAACGCCCCATTCTTTGCAATAGACTACGAAACGCTCCTGTGTGAAAACTCAATGCCAGGGCAGGTAAGACCCAGAGACATCTCTGTTGTCGGTCTGGCATCCTTTCTTCTTTTCTTTCCCTCTCTCTCTCTCTGTAAACTCCATTGAAGTTTGACACACAAAGACAGCCTGCTGAGCCTCACAGCCATTAAAACTCTCCCCTCCCTCTAAACAACTGCATTGTGCTCAAACTGTATCTGTTTTGCAGCTCAGGGGTACGCCAGGTGGACAGCATCATTAGTAGGAGACACAACCTCAACATTTAATAGGAATTGTAGGAGTTGCTGTCCATTGGAGAACTTTCTCTCATTCACTTTCTTGCCACTGTTCTAGAGTTACTCTGTGGTCTTTTTGCACACTTGAATGTGATTTTATGGAAGGCTGGAGTTGTGTTTTATAATAGTTTGATAATAAGCCTGTCGTGAACAAGAGCAGAAAGTTTATCTTAGTATTATGCTCTGATATTCAATGCAATTTTGCTTCTAAAAAAGACAAAGTGGGAAGTAAACTGTGTCCATGCATTGCATTTTCCCCCCTCCACATTTGGCCCCATTGTTGCTGAATGACTTGTGTATTTGTGGCGGTCATTTTTCAGCTCTTGGCATTTGGAAAATACAATAGAGGCAAAGGCTAAAGAAAGCGTGTATGCCTGAATACGTACAATTGATCAGAATGATGCATTTTTATTAGAAATGGCTATTAGGCCCTTTTAAATGTGCTATTTGCATTCATATGTTGTAGTTCTTTTATCATTGGGCTCATGGTGGCTGTGGAAAAAAAGGTAAATGAGTTTATTTGGAAAAATGAAAGACAATATTTCATTCTGAAAGTGTCTTTTCTTGTTGTTCTGTGGGCATAACTTCTGACCGTAGTATTGTTTTACTTTAAGGAGGTCACACAGCCTTGCAGGCTCAACGTGTTCATGAATTTTGTGTTTATATAATTTGTTTCAATGAAAATGACAGTGTGAATCTTAAAATAGAAAATAATTAAAGCTCGGATTGGTGGACATTTTATCAGGTTACGACTGCAATATTGTTGGGATTTTGCACAAAATACAAACAGATAATTGTGAAGTGGAAAGAAAATTATTGTTTTATTTCTTTTACAAATAATATTCTGGAATACTTGGCGGCCAAATATATTTAGTTCCCTTTATTCAGATACCCTTAAATGAATCCATACAAACAATTTCTCTTAAAAAAATCACCTAATTAATTAATATATAGATTTATATCAGAATTTAGTCATAATATGTGCAGAACACTGACTTTCACCAAAAAAACAATTAAATGTCTACATTCCATCAGAACCTCAACTTTTGAAATTTAGTGGATACTTGGTGCAATTCTTTCACGTTCACCACAAAAATTACAGCAGAGAAACTTAACCAAAGTGATATGTCAACAATCGTATCAGTCTCCAGGACATAGGGACTGCCATTGCAGATGATAGCATCATCAGGAGGAAAACAGTACAGCAGATCTATAATTGCTCAGCTCAAGCCGACAGATTGCTTACCTAACCCCTATGATAGCTGAGCTGCCATCTCCCCTTGGTGTAGCCACCGGCTCCTCTGTAAAGCGAGAAGCTTCGGCCTCTGTGTTTGTCCACCTTGTGAATTGATGTGATTCATTCAAATTCAGCCAAGATATGTCCAAAATTATTCTGCACAAAGAACTTCTATAGTTTGGAGCTGAACTATATTTTAGAAAACATATATCCAATAAATAAAATAGTGTTTGCGTGAAACCGCAAATGATTTTTGTTGCTGTATCTAAAAAATGCATAAATCTGAAAAGCCTGAAAGTCATAAGAAATTACAAATGTCTCCTGTTTTCTTGAAAGAAATGTTTCAAGTATTCTAATATTCAAGAATATCTGGACTAGATTGTGGATCTGTCTATACAAAAGTCATGGTTCTGTCAGCAATTTCTAAATTAATTAGATTTTATTATGTTCCAAAAGTAAAAAAAAAAAGACTGAAAGAAAGACAAAAAAAAAAGACAAATGGTTAGATTTTCTTTATGTCAATAAATAAATTAGTATAAGCAGGCATAGCCAATCCCTGGATAGATAGAATACACAATATAACCCCTTTTTTATTTAATGACTGCGCTCATGTTTGAAAACAACTTCACAACTTCACTTTAACAACCATGTAGAGCAACACAACCTTTTCAAATCAGTTGTAACAAGGTCAGAATACTAATCTACATCACACCATTAAATAACTTAGGACAATGTTGCAACCACTGAAATTGGGTCTGAATTGTCTGATGCATGCCACATAAGTTATTTCAAGATTATTTAATAAACATGGTGAAATCACGTCTAAGAAAATCAACTGTAAAACAGACAATAATGTTTAACTGTGCAAATAGGAGCCGCTCCGAACAAAATCATTTCATAGAGAGCTTGTTGTATTGGGACTTAACAGCTGTGTAGCCTGAAGAAAACCATTTATCAGTGGAGTAGAAGAAGAAAAGGTGGCTTCAAAATGGCTATGGAGTGTAAAGATTGAACTTTGGAGCAGTGGAAAAAGGTCATGTGGTCTGATGAATCCAGATTTGTTCTGTTCCAGAGCAATGCCTTCTTGTGGTAGGAAGGACAGTGGATGAGCTGATATATCCGTCTTGCCTAGCGTCAGCTATGCAAGTCTCTGGGGCAGTTTTATGATTTTAAGTTGCTTTTGTGTACCGGTTCAGAAGACGATGTGAATTTACCAAATCGCCACATCCTAGGTGATGCATTTTCTTCTTTTCTGAAAAGGATGTCTGCAAATTAATTTGAATAATTGGGATGTGCTCATAGAAGATACCTGAGTTTCCCTCCGACAGTAGATCTGAACAAAAAAAGTACCTGTCTGAATTAAATCATCAATATCAGTTTAGAGTAAATGTGTGGTGTAATTAAATTAAATAAATTCATCCTGTAAATGAAGTCAAGTGTCTATTTTAGTTTTAATATTGAAAATTGAACAATTTAGAAAAAAATCTTATTTTTATGTATTTAGTATACATTTACTATTTTTTCACAAGTTTTTAAACAAAAATTCAGGTTAAAAGTTCCCATTTTACACATTAAATATATTGGATTACTACTGCAAAATAAATTTTTTTCAGCAACTCATTTAACCAAATAAAAGATGTTATGCAAATTAATTAACCTAGCTTATTTGGCTAATTATAATGATTTTCCACCCACAGTTAATAAAAACATGACATTCTGATTGTGAGGATAAATATATTACATTAGACCAATAAAAAACAATTGCAAAATAGAAATACAAGCATAATTACAAGTGTGATATAAACATGCTAAAAGGTTGTCATTTTTAAATCTGAAAAATGAGCCTAATAACAAATTCTAAGTTATTGATTATGACACTCATAAAGCAGTTCAGTTCAATTTCTTGTTAGGATAAACAGTACATCATTTAATCACATGGGATGAGATTTAAAGGACCTTTTAACACGGTATGGTTTTTGCTGCAGACAGGCAAGTTTGATTATTTCAGACCTGCTGAGATCTACTGGAGTCTCCACATATAGGTGAAAATATACAGTGACCAGAATTTGAGTGGGTGAAAATATTTTGTTGTCAGGGGTCAGGGAGAAAGACTTGCTTGAAATGATAGACATTTGACAGTAGAACAAAAAAGTTTGTTGAAAAGTACTGGACCTTGTGTGCGCTTTGGTTGGATGAGATTAAACTTGATATTTTTAATAAAAAAAATCAGGTGGGAGTGTTGCCTATAAGTGTGGAGGGTGGTGCTGTTTTAGTTGTAAAGCAACTTTTTCAACCAGTTTCATCCGTTTGTTGTTAAGACGAATCACAAGCTCAGACAAGAAGTGCTTGTTTTGGTTTTCATTTCTCACTTTTAACAATTTCTATTCAGTCCCATTCAAACACAATGTTCTGGTGGGCAGCACCGCAGGGCACCGGTGGGATCCCACCTTCTGACTGCATAATGAAGGCAGGGAGGATGGAAATTTCATGATGAAATTTACACCCAAAAACACATACAGAGCAAAGGGAAGTTGAAGGGTTGACATTTGAATGTGAAAACACAGTTTGAATTACAACGAGGTGTCTGCTGCCTGTTACCAAACAGACTGGGTGGACTCATTACCTGTCTGATATGCGCTCCACAAGCTCCGTGATTCCTAATTAATGAAAATGCTCCTGTTGTGTACTGTATGTGTGGATGTCGATGTGAACATGTTGGATGCACTAAATGGGCTTGCGAACCTATAAAAGCTTTGTTAAGAAAAAAAAACAACAACAACTAATAAATAAATATCGCCTGCTGCCCACGGGTTGTCACGCCCATTGGGTGATTTAGAGCCACAGCAAAGATGAAATAATAACATTTGCCAGTTAGGGCCAGAGTTGACTCTGCGGCTCCGTAGCTCAGATTAACAGGCAGTTCTGCTGTGGAATAACCTGCCATTTTTCAGGCCTAATTAAGGTAGTCTCATGGCACTGGTTCTCTCCAGAGATGCCACTTGTTACAGTTCATTGGTGCGTCTGTCTTCTGCCATAATATAAATTGATATCATGATGGGGGTGGAAGGGGCCGAGACACTGTGGATTGCGATGGGGACAATGGGGAGGAGGGGTGGATTCACATTGTACAATCACTTCATTGTAATCATTACACACATGAGTGGATCTGGGATTCTGCTGTCCCCAGTCTGCTTGCAGCTTCCCAAAGGGAGGTTAGTCAAAAATTACTTGAAGAGAATTCTATATATAGGCATGTGTTTAGTGTTGTCCCTTAGCAAGACTGCACAAAGTTACTATTTGACATTTGAATTACCTTTGTGCACAGGGTTAAGCTGGACTTATTCAGTTTTCCTTTTAACAGCACAACTCTTTGTGGAGTTTATTAGAGGATTTGTGAGAGAGATGCATGAAAACACTATTTCTTTAAGATATAACTCGCTGTTAATTTGGCATAAAATTGTTCTTTATATACAGGTTTACTGTGAAAGTGGAAAACATTTCTCTATTACTAATGTAGCTTTATTAAAACATTAAAACAAACTGAATAACCATATAAAATCAAAAAGGTAAACTCGATTGTCCTTGCCTGTAGGGAAAGGTTTAAAAATGTAAGAAAGCAAATCAGATTTTTATTTTTACCTTATGATATATTTTTTGTCTGTGTTAACTGAAGGGAATATACCACTTATGAACTAAAAATTGCATGCATGTACAACACTCCAATTCACTTGCATGTTACATGCTATATTAATTTAATATTTAAATTAATATTTTAATTGTATTAACATGTTTATATTTCTGTCTGGAAGCAGTATTAATGTCGTTGGAGTAGCTCAGCCAGATTCCCACCTAGAATCATGATTTGGCATGTATCTTTTTTTTTTCTCATTATCAAATCATAAACTCTCTGGTTGGAAATTTGTTTAACATCAGGAATACTAATAATTTTAGCCTATCTCATAACATAGGCTGGTTACTGGTATGAAAGTGTAACCAGAAAAACTTTGAATCCACTAAAATTGAACTCATATCGTTTCTAAAGTTTCAATTCCTTCTAATGACTTTCCCAGAGTTATTGGCGTTTTCTTTGCCAACATCAACCATGGAACAACAAAGTTGTCACTGCCGCTCAGTTGGTTTCAAAAAGCCTGTGACTTTTTCTTACAGTAGTGACACATGAGGAAATATGTAAGGATGTTTTATGTAGTGCAATTGGTTCCTAGATAAGTCCTCATAGACCCTACATTTCAGACTGGTCAAAAACCTTTTTCCACCTCCTTCCTATGATTAAATCCACCTTTTCTGCTCATTCCTTAATTACAGAAAGCCTTGATTGTCAGTACAGAAAAACGTCTTCACACCTCTGGTCACCAATTCAGATTATCAGTTTATCAGAGATGTTGCATCACATTGCAGGATGAAAGCAGATATACCACGGCACAAGGAGCAAGGAAAACATTAGCGAACAGAAGCGTGGCGTCTGTTCTATAAAAAGAAGAAGCAAAATTTAATATCAGATCTCACCAGAAGATGACTTATCCCCGACAGCTTTGGCTTGTCGGGATCATGTCAACAGACGTGCGCTTGTAACAAGCAGAGTCTGAGGAAATGACTGAGTTGGTGTGAAATGAGAGAAGCTCATGGAGGGAAAAATAATTGAAGATATTGACATGTGTCATTTACAGAACTCCATATATTGACTCCAAGGGTAATTTATTTTTTTCTCTCAGAGTGTGTCCTGCATCAGGGTGCAAAAAGTGAGTGAGTGCTGCTAACTGGTGGGTCCGAGGAGTTACGGGCGTCATGTGTGGGTGATGTTTGGTGCGTTGATGTCGTGGGAAGCAGCGCGTCGAGGGAGTGAGCGAGGTGGTGCGAAAAATGCATGCACACCTCCTCCTTCGTCAAAACAACCCCTGGTGACAGCTGTCACGTCACCATGGCAACGAGTGCCACCTATTTCTTGTGATGCTTATTTATACTCTTAGTTCAACTTTGAAGTGGCTGGTTTGATCTTATTGTGTGACTCATCTGCAAACGGGGTTTTAAGGTAGCTTAAAGGGAAAGGCTCTTAGCCGGCAGAGCCAGTCACACCCTGCTCAGAATCGGATAATTACACTTTAACAGACAGTCTGATGCTCATAACAGCACTGCAGACTTTAGAGAGGGAGAGACGAGGGAAATCAAAAAATGTAGTGTTTATTTGTCGTGTGTGGAGAACGGAAAAATACAATGTGCGATAAGAGCTTGTTATCACTAAGATTGCAATTTGTCACTCCAGCCATGCTAAATTAGTCGACATTACTTCCGTCATTAAACAGGCCACATTTTCAAAACGCCAGACTCAAAGAAACGCAGATGCTTTGTGTCAGAGTTGCAGGGGATTGTTGTCTTTGTGGTTCACTTACACACTTAGGGGCATTTGTAAGTAAACTGGGTAGGCGGGTGGGTGTTTAGGGGTGGGGGAGTTAAAGCGGAGCTGTTTGAACTGCATGCTGGTGAGAAAATAAAAAAGAGAGACGTTTTACTAGGCAGGATGCTCTTTGTGGAATTACTGCAAGTAAACGCTGAGAGAACAGTGAGGATTTCACCTATGAAGGCTTGGCTTCATCACTGGGTAGAAGGACGCAGAAGGAATTGAAAAACTGCTCTAGAGAGGGAAGTTTTAAAAAGACCAGACCGAAATTTTAACTTTAGAATAAAGATAAACATTTAAGGCTTCAAAGATCATCAAAGCCACAGAAATATAACTAAATAGATAAGTAAATACAAAAAAGCTAGTAGTATCAACAGTTACTGCCCTTTGAGTAAAAAATAGCAGCTTTTATCCACTTTTCAGGTTTATTTTCTGAGCACAACCTGATATTTTGTGGAGTTCCTTGGTCACAAACCAACATGCCCAATAAGAGCGCCACAACATTGCAGGTATAACAATGTTATAATGTAGTCAGTGTCACGGTAATGATTGAGATTTTAATTATTATCTATTTGTCTTGGAGTTTCAAGGCATAATCCACTGCACAGATGGCAGTCACATTCACTGCTCCTTTACAAAGATTGTTTTGTTAAGTTTTGTACTTTTTCATCTGTTCAAAAAATGTTTATATAACATTAGTCCTGATGTTAATGTAGCTTGGCTGTGCTGTGCCACTAATTTAATTAATCTAAGTATGTCAGCATGTCCTTAAATAAATGTTATTTCTTTTCATTCACTCTGTGTTTTACCATATCATACCATACCATACCATGCTTTATTTATAAAGCACTTTAAGACAACCACAGCTGATACAAAGTACACAATGAAAACAAATAAAAACTTTTTTTTTAAATCTTTGGTATATAGCCTATGTAGATGTTTGGTTGTTGCTTCTTATAGCTTGCTAAGATTTTAGATTAGATTCCATCATATTTCATATAAATACAGTTAATTAACCCAAATGTAGTTGATATAGTAGCTAGTTGTTCAGGACTTATATATTCACACTCACACTTCACTCAGAACTCATATGACTCTGAATTGAGTTACCTGGTTGACTATACTGTCTTGAAATGGAAAATTCTGAGCATCACAAAGTCAAACAGGTTTATTCAGAGTATCTTCTTTCCATTCAGAGTTTGTTAATCCCGCTTTCTGGAACAGGATTATTCATCTTCTCTCAGTTTACCTTTTGCCTTTTCACCCAGTTGCACCTTGTGAATAATCAACCACCCACCTCTTGTCTGCAATCACACCCCCCTGTATTTAAGCTCATGGATTTTCATAGCTCTTTGCTGGATTCTCCCTTTTCTTCTGCTGCCTCCCAGGTTCCTTTGTGGATTCCAGAGTTCTGAAAGTTTCACTATTATTTCATTATTAAAGTTCTTATATTTGAACCGGTTAAAAAAAAAAAAGAACCTTGGTTCCACACATTTGGGTCCTCATCAGGACTCACTAAACTCAACAATTTCACTCTAAAGGTAAAAAGAAACGTTTTTACAGTTTCTAAATGTTTTTAAAAGCTATACGATTGTTTTAATGCAACTGCTTAACAGACAGTGATTTCTCAGATCTGTGGAGAATGGTTAGAGAAAGAGATAATAAACAATAAGTAGCTAGGATCAGAAACTGGGGCTATATTTTAAACATGCTCGCCAAAGTTGGCAATGATTGGAGAAACATTGCCTCATCCAATGATTCTCCATTTCAGCTTTCACATTAAAATGGTTGGCTCAGATTTGGATGTAATCAATGTGAATACATAGATTCATCTTGCCTTCTGTCAATGGTAGTGGTGCTATAATGATATGGAAAATATTTTCTCTGCCCTATTTGGAGCCCTTAGTAAGAACTGAGAAATACTTATTTGAGTGCAGTGTATGGGAAGATTAGCATAATGAATGTGCAACCAAAAAATTGGCAGCAACTGTATGATGCTTGTAAGTCAATGTGGAAAGAAGTCACTTAGGAAGGTTTGAAGCCTAATGAAATGTCGGCCTCTAAGAAACAAGCCAGTTGTGCAGCCAGAAGGATGTCCAACCCAGTCCTAACAAGGTGTGCTAAATAAAGTGGTGAGTGGATATCTGTTCTAAACAAATTTACTGAATCCTGCTCCAAATTGAGAAATAGCTGCATAACTTTCCCCTCTGTATCTTTTTGATCTGACACGCAGCCAGGCATAAACTCAAGGAACCTTTAATTCCGTGATTCATCGGCCTCTTCGGTCGAGCCTTGCGACAGGCACCAGTCGCCTGCTGCCGTTAATGTCTCTAGGAGAGAATTTATGTCTAAAGCTGTGCCTCGCTCTTCCTATCTTCCACTCAGCCCATTAGAGGATTCCCCACCAAAGGTTTTGCAGGAACGCCTTCCATCAAGAGCCACGCTAATGAAAGGCATTATACATTACAAAGTGTTTGATTTAGGGATGATTTACAGTCCCTTTCCCCTCAGCGTTGAGAAATGGAAACCTTCCCTGAGATAAGCTCAGAATCCACCTGCGATATTCAAAGGACATCAAAGGGTTCACATGGTGTATAGGATTCATTGTCAGCTTTAAGAACCACAAGAACAGCTTTCTATCAGATCTGAAATTTCCATAACAGAGTGAGAGGCATGAGAGTTATTATGTTTCCAGGATCAATGGCAGCTTTGGTGATACGCGGCCGAGCTCGCATACGCTGCATGTTTGGGTGTTGGATCGCTGCCTCTGCCTGTCGCTGATCTGACGCCGACACAAACATCACTTCTGTCTGTTTATACAAATATTCCAAATGTTCCTGAGCTGCAGATGATAACCTTTTTCTCATCTCCGCTCTGTATAAATTCCCCCAGCTCTTCAGAACTGAACTGTAAAAACAGACGGGTGTATTTTCCTATTACCTTTTCATTGAACGACCAATGCCACAGCCTGGCAAAAGTATTCACACCCCTGTGGCTAAGTGCTTTGTGCTAAGCCAACACAACACGGTGTATGATTGTTGGAAGTGGAAGAAAAATATGTTTTCAATGTTTTTTTGCAACTAAACATCTGAAGTGTGGTGTGCAGTTGTGCTCGTTCCTCTTTGTTGCCCCTAATTAAAATCCTCTGCAAGTACTGCTTCCAGATGTAATCTAATAAAACAGAAACTATCTGTAATTTATTTTCATTACAAATTCTGTTTTCATCGACAGCGAGAGTAACTAGAGGGATGCAAAATTAATTAAACATTTTTTTTGGACATTTTGGCTACCTACATAGCAATAAAATATTATTTTATCAATATTCCAGATGCAGTTTACATCACATAAAACATAAATAAACAGCTACATTCAGAGCAATGTGAACGTACAGAAGTGAACAGTGCACAATTGTTACATTCTGAAATTGCAAGGTAACAGTGCAAGAAAAGTTGCTCAGAGTTGAGGGTATACACACACCCTACCCCAAATGAAACATGGTCTCTTCAGCTAGTAAAAGTAAGTCTGGACTCCGCAACTCTATCCAAAACTAAACTGATGATGGATGGATGGATGGATGGATGGATGGATGGATGGATGGATGGATGGATGGATGGATGGATGGATGGATGGATGATTTTAGGTTAGATGTTGTGACAGACATCAGCTGGTTGAAGATTCACCTTTCAACAGGGGAATAACTCTAAACCGGCTGCCGGATGTTGATAGAAAATTTTGAGCAAGGGGAGCTAAATATAAACGCCGGCCACACTTTTCAGATTTATATTTGTTTAAAAACAAAATTGAAAACTGTGTCTTTCATATTAGGTCCCAGTAAGAAACATTTGAAGTTTGTGGTTCTACCAAAATCTGGAAAGGTTTAAGGGGTACAAATACTTTTTCAAGGCGGTGTGTTTTAACTTTTGTTGTCTCCCTCGCTGCCAGTTTTAATAATTGGCATGATATTTTTTGCCACCTACACAAATACTTAATACCTGACAGCTTGTAACCAGCAGCATTTAATCACAGCTGACAACTGATAATCCATGTCTCTGCCCTGATGGATCATTGACTTTCATTTTTCTCTTCTTCGCCCTTCTAGTCCCCCTCTCCTTATTTTTGTCTTCACGTTAGACAAAAAGCTGTTTGGGGCTGGAAGATGTGATAAACATGTGTGAATTGCTTCTAAAAATCTCTTGGATCACATCCATGGGTGTCAGCTGTCACAGGGTTGCGTTCCTAGATCTGCTACAAAAGACTCAGGAGGCTTGATGTAAATTTATGTGAGCATTGCCACAGTAACTCCAACTTTGATGACCGTCCCAGTGGCTATCATTAATTGTCCATATGGCATCTTGGTGTGTGATGTTCCTCTCATGTACTCGATGTACTCATTCAGGTCTGTTTCTCTCTGTTTTTCTACAGCTGGCTGCTCAATTCTTTGAGAGATAACTTGATTTCTAGAAAGTGTGTTTTGTATGAATAAAATAATAATTACGCTGGTGGGTGTGGATAAATTGGATTATTTAGTAATACTTCCTCCAGTCTTTATAGTTGTCAGCTTTGTTGCATAATAAAGGCAGTAAGGCTTCTCTTAGTCCGAGGTTCAGAAGCGGAACAAAAAGAGCCAAAACAAACAGCGAATACTTGTTTCACTCACAGATATGAATTCTTGTCTTGCAACGCCTCGAGCGAAAGCAGTTCTTATAGTGAGTCATTTTCATTCCAAATAATGAAGTAAACATGCCTGGCTGCACAGCGTACACATTTATTTTGGACAGCATTAGTGTCACGACACGCAACGGACTGAGCTGACATTGTATTTATTTTTCATGTGGTGCTCAAGGCCAGCAGATCCGATGCTGCTCGGGATATTAGAATAAGAGGATTGTGTGTGCTGTCAACTTTCCCTGTGAGAGTTGGAGTTTCTTTCTCTTGCTAATTGCAAAAACAGACAAAGCTTTGTTCCAAGATTGACTTAATGGATTTGCCAAAAAAAAAGAGAAAGCTTTGAGAATCAGTTTTGATTAAAAATATTTAAAAAGTCAATCAACTCTTATGAAAGGCGAGAAATAAAAATGGGTAAAGACACATCAGTAGTAGTTTGGTCCTCGCCATGTTCCCATCTTCAGCATTCAGTACACTTTACAGCAGATGTATACAGATCATTTTTTGTGATTATTGAATTGGAATACATGTAAATAACTTTAAATCTGTCTGTATGACTGGATTAAATAGATGTTTAATTTTTATTTTGAACTGATTGTTTCAAATTATTTTGTTTTAATCAAGAGTCCTAATCTTTATTTTTTATAAGAAACATCTAGTCAAAATAGGAATGAGAACCAAATTATGAGTGAAGTCCAATATAAAGTTTTTTGGCTTTTTCTGTTCATGAAGTAGGAAAACAGTAGTGTAAAAAGTAATGATACATATTGATATTTAATAGCCTTTTCTTAAGGGTACAGAATAGAAGTAGCACTGGACAAAGTTACATTGTATTGGTAATTGCTTCATAGTTTGGCAAGACAAACAAGAAAATGAACACATTTATATCCTGGAATGAAATGAAGTCATACCATCTTATATTAGATTGCTGGAAAAGCTGATGATTGTCTGAGATGTTTTGAGATGTGATGTAGTTAATCGAACTTGGCCCTGTTTAGTGGTCTTTTGGCACACAGTTCAAGGAGAGAAACTTCCTGAAACATTGTTAAGTTTCTACAGCATCTCATTTACATGTCACACCATACGCCATTTTCAACATTCCTTTGAAGTGACCTGTTTACCAGGCAAACACTGCAGCACCTTGTCACTTTCAGCTGCCTCCAAAGATAAGTGACTCCTCGTGAAGCGCCATGATAAAATACTCAACTTTATAGCAGCAATAAACTGTTTTATAACCTATTGATTAAAACATTTTAATCTCGACAGCCAGTTTTTCCTTTCTCATAGGATAGAGATGCTTGTATGTCATCCTTTTAAATTAACTATGGTGGTATTATTTTAAGCAATGTTTTGTTATTGTAAAAACTTGAAATGTGCTAAAGGCCAACAGTTGGGACAGAGAAATAATCTCTTTGAAATTATTTGCTTTGGAGAAATCACTTCCTAAAAGAAAACATTTTTACCCCTAAGAGGTTGCTAAACTCTTGCCAAATAAGCACTTACTGTACTACAGGGAACAAATGACACAGAGCCCATGCCAATAGTTATAAAACAACCTTCTCCATCAATAGGAATTAGGTTGGTTTTCTCTAATCCACTCACTCGGTCGCTTGGCCCTTCAAACAGGATTTGTCACTTGATGTGTTTAAATTTGTCATAGTGAGGAAGACCAGATATACAATACTTTGAAAAAAAAAATTTACCATTTGAAGCTTTTTTTTATTTTATTTTTTTCATATGTAAATATTTTCGATGATTATATTTTATTCGCAAATATAATCTGAGGAAATATAAAGAGTAGTTTTCGCATGTTAGTATGATTTATTAAAGGAATAAAATCAACTTTATTCCTTATATCGATTATTAACTCTTCCGTGGGATTTGACTAAATACATCATTTAAGGTAGTATTTTTTTTTTCTTTGCAAATTTTGACATTTCCATGTAAATTTGCTTAATGGCATTTTTTAAATGCCATTATCAAAATCGTCAAGCAAATATAGATCAAAAATATTGATCAGTGTTCCAGTTATTATCAATCAAAAGCAACTCTAAACAGGTGTTTTTTAACCTAGCATTAAGAAACTCAGTGTTTCAGACTTTATGCAGTTTGCTAGAAGTTTGTCCCAGATTAGAGGAGCATAATAACTGACTGCTGTTTCTCCATGTTTGGCTCTGGTTCTGGAGATTCAGAATAGACTGGAGTCAGAAAACCTGGGTGGTCAGAAAGATTGATATGAGAACAGATTTTTTAAATGTATTTTACTACGAAGCCATTCATTGTTTTATGCACCAAGTGAAGTATTTTAAAGTTTATTCTCTGAGCTCAGACACACAGCCCCACCCGGTGGCGAGTCAGGAGTTGGAACAGTGAGTGTGGCCACAGCAAATATTGATCAACAGTGTTACTCAGCTTTACAAATGTGTGATTTACTGGCGACGGGTATTCTGCTGGATGGTGACTGTGTCAGACTGTCTGCAGTGGTTTGAAAGTGGAATGAGCTCATGGCAGCACTTGCTCAGGAGGGTTGCAGCAATACTACAGGGTGTTGTAAAAATCTCCAACATGACTGGAAAGAAAGTTTGTAAATTTATGACCAGTTGGTTTTTAAGTTTAAAACTAAAAGAGAAAAGAAAAGTTGTAGAAAGTGGAAATATAGCGACAGAGTATATTAGTTAGCTTCTGTCGTCCTGACATCAACCATTCTTGCGCTTGGCCACACCCTCGTTTACTCCGCTCACTTTGCTGGAAATTTTCTAAATTTGTAAGGGGTGGGACTATGTTTTCACAGTGGGCCAAACCATCATTTGGAAACTGCTATTTCATATTTACTCAGGTTATATCTGTCTAACAAAGAGAGGAAATTCTTTGGTTCAATACTTTTACATTACATTATACCATAATGCACTCCTAAGTGATGCCCCACACATAGCAAGGCTTTTGAGCATCCTCTGACTCCATGAGCCCATTAAGCAGTTTACAGCTTCAGTTCACAGCAAATTGGACTGTGAGATAGGATAAAGATCACCAAGCTAACTGATCTGAAACGTCTATGTTTTTTTTTTTTTGTTCCTCTCTTCCTCAGGTGATTCAGACCATCAGTGCTGTGGACAAGGACGAACCTCTGGACAAACATCACTTTAATTTTTCCCTGGATGCAACCATCGCTGGCAACCTGAATTTCACCCTGCGAGATAACAAAGGTGCAACTGCCTTTCCGTGTCACTCTTTGATGCTGTTCAAAGATAGTGGTTTACTCTTCATTGTGAATTTATAGAAGAGTGCACACACACGCACACACACACACACACACACACACACACACACACACACAGAGAATCTGTGACTGTTTGATTCTGAAAGCACCAAATAAATCATTGGAGTCGGTAGAAATTCTTTATTTGGATTAGAAAGCAGAACAATGTTTGGTTATTAAGGCCTTTATTTTGTCATTTCTAGTTTAAACAGTTGTTACTTTGCTTACCTTTAAATTAGTGAATTTCTAAATCTTTTAATATATTTTTCCTATTTTTTTGTTTAGCTCTAACTTCTGTCACTTTATTGGTTGTTCTACTGTCAACTAACTACATAAATATATATTTTTTTATTAGTGATGGCACATACAGCTCTTTGAAATCAACAAAACCATATGGTACATGCCTCTATTTGTAACACCTTGTAGTCTGCGACAGCATTCTTTTTCAACCAAACAGTATACCTTTAACCTTTAGACACAAGATGCAACTGCCTTTATACCATCATAGTCTGCTGCCCTCCCACATAAAAGTGGGTGGAAAACTTCATTTTAATTTCTATGTAGACATATATACTAGAGAGAGTGGTACTTGACTCTATGATTATGTGCTTTCACAAATCCCTGCTGCTTTGAAAAAAAAAGAAACATATTCAGGGCTGATAGACTCTCTGAGGCGATGCCCTGTGTTGAGTGGTGTACTCACCTGTGTGGGAGATGAGTTGAGGCTCACTCCATACCTTTTCTCAAGGTGCAGGAGCCATCATGCTGTGCCAGAGTAATCCACGTGAGTGTGAAAACGTTAGACACTGAAGTGTATGTTCAAGGTAATTCAGGTAGCAGACAAGGGATTACCGAGTCTGCATTGGAAGACCTGTTTCATACCCGAACGGAGGCAAATACATATTTGAGCAATCAGTCCAGGAGAGCCTTGACTGACTATTTCTGTATGTGAATTTTTATAGATTTTTATGGTTACTAAGTAAATACATACCATATATAATTTCAGAAAATATTGGTTTCATGCATTTAAACTTTTTTATAAGAGTGACCAGAAGAACTAGAATGTTAATAGGAAGCCAAAAATGTCCTGTTTTTAGTTTGCAACATGCCATGCAGATCAAGCAACAAACTCTTTAAAAAAGGTACCAAAAAATAAAGTTGCCACCTCATGTTCTGACTTGGAGCTTGAGGAAAGCTTTCACAGAAGAGTCAAACCTGTTTTTGATGCAAAGGGTGAACAAAAACCATTTTAAAGCTGTCAGTTGAGTAAAAACAAAATATGCACTTTGTTTTTACTCAAGGAACACACTGCATCTTTAACTCCAAACCCAAACATGTTTCCTGAACTCTGACCTTACTGATGCTTACATGGCTTGAAGTGGGAATATATCTCAAGGCTTTCCAAAAAAATCACAAAGGCAGCAGCATGTACATAACCAACTGTTTGAAGTAACATTAACAACTACATAAATGCATTGCATGATTGACATTTTTCCTAACTTTGATTTCTGAGTGGGAGCAGTGTAATTCTGCAGATGGCAGTAGGGCCACAGGGAGGAGGCAGAGGAGCTTGGATTTTCACACATTATCTATCTCAGACTCTGCTGTCATAATGACAATTTTAACAAGTATGTAAAATGCAGCAGGTAACATTTTATGCTGCAGCTTTGAGGAAATTTTTACCTTGCCATCCATTTAATTTAATCTTTTTAACTGATATGTGCATTTTGTTTCTACTCACGGGAAAAATATTCAGCTCATATTTTAAGATGATTTTCTTAATGTCTCTTATGTAAACCAGCTGTTCTTTTTATTGCTAGGTGATCGTGTTTTCGTAACAATAGAGCCCCTCTTTGTAATAAATTTCACTTTTTGTTTTTCTCAGACATCTGAAAACAAACGAAGACAAAGGAAACGTCTTTTATGGTGAAATCTACATTTCAAACATGGCGGCTCAGTTTGAGAGTGAATTTCATTCTATTGATACAGCCGTCATGAAATGCTTTTCCTTCTCTTTAGATGCTATAATGGCTCTCTGTTTTCCTGAAGCTCTCTTTCATACTGAGATTTGACATAAAATTTTACTATGAAACCAAAGCTGTTATTAGCCATCAGGTGGTCAAGACCACATGAAGGGACAACCATGTGTCGTATAACAAACTGTGTTAATGATACCATCTGTTAGCCTTTCTGGTGAAGTCATTTCAAAATTCATGAACAAAGCAAAGAAGGTGTAACACTACCTGCTATTAATATCTACATTGGATGGATGCACCATTAAGTTGTGTTTTTCTCTCTTTTGCAGACAACACTGCCTCCATACTGACGAAACGAGGTGGCTTCAGGAGACGGGAGCAGGCCGTGTATCGACTGCCCGTGTTGATTACAGACAACGGAAAACCCACCTCCCTCAGCAGCACAAACACGCTTTCGGTGCGCGTATGTGACTGTGACTCAGATGGCGTGGCCCTGTCTTGTGGAGCTGTGGCCTACACGGCAACTGGCCTTAGCACTGGTGCCCTTCTGGCTATTCTGGGCTGCATCATTACACTTCTGGGTAAGAACTGGATGACCTCAGTGTCAGAAACATAAAGCCTTGTTCCAGCTGTTTGTTTTTCTCTTGGCTGTTCTATTCAGCGGAAAGGTCGGAGTGGGCAGCTTTAATATTAGAAGAAGGTTACAGATACAGATTTTATGTTCGTATTTCATGTTTCTGTTATGTGGGACTTCAACTCAAGTAGTGCTATTAAAACATTTCTAGGATGTTTTAATCGCATTAAAACAACAACATTGCTTTAAAACATTATTAAAACAATATTAAAATGATGTGCAAACTAGAAACCCAATATTATTCAAAAAGTATTTCCTCCAGTTTCAGGCATCTCCTCTTTCTTTCTCCTACATCTTTTTGCATCTGACAAGTACATACAAAATACAGTTTTCAAATTATAATTTTATTTATTAACAGAAATGTATCCCACCCAACAAGGCCTTACATACAAATAAGTAATATTTCCCTTTTTAGTTAAATGGTTACCTATGACAAGACAAAGACAGACATCACTTTACCTCTGATATGTTGAAACAACAGAAGGTTTTTCAGTGGCCTAGTGAAAGTCTGGATTCATATGTGATTAAGAAGATTTGGTAGGTAGTTCCTGCCTAAAAGGTTCCATTGTATTTTCAAGATATATGAAGTTAGTTTCAAAACTGGCCTTTTATCACCTATAGTTGTATATTATTTTCTGAAAACTTGGAATCATCTCCCACTTCCATTTATTTTGGTTATGACGCACAGGCGACTTATGAAATACATTCTAATAGCATGCCTGACAGAACTAAAGCAGGTCTTAGCGACCTCCTGCTGTGTTGGATATTTATTAAAGTCACATAATCACATTTCCTCATAGCTGAATCCATAAAATCCCTTTAGGTTGATGGTTGCCAAAGCGGTTATGAAATGATGTAATGGCATGTACTAATTGAGGGAGATATGGAGAGAAACACAAAAATATTTTTTTAGCTAAAAAAAAATGTTAGTGTTTGTCATTTCATATCAGAGAAGAAACAAAATATCTAATAGTTGAAAAGACCTCATATCTGTTTTGTGTTGTGGTCTCCTTGCAAACAGCTCCTCCTTCGCTATAACCAAGATGCCCCCCACGCCTTCTCCAGTCTGCTCCATCAGACTAGCGGCAGCAGCAATTAGAAAACACTTGGTGGAACTGGGCATCTGCTGAGCTTATTATATGATCTACTTCTCAGTCCAACACTCTTAAGAATGGTGCTTATTGGGAGAAGTTACTATAATCAGCTGATGATGAGAAGTCTTCTTGTGATGATGTGCTGAAGGCAGTGTGGGGAAAGAGCAGGAGTTTCTTAAAGAGACAGAGGTCATGTTTAAGTCATGTTTTATATATGCATATCGGTGGCTGGGTGTTCTTGTGGTGACATGAAAACATCTCACTGCACAATTTGACCAAAACTATTGTTTTGGTCAAGGGTTTGGGGTTTATTTATTTATGTGCCTAGTGAGCCACAAATTTTGGAAATGAGAAAGGTGTCTATTATTTTTACAATCTTTTGTATAATTAACTGAAATTAGCTGCAGTGTAAAGGTCACTAAAATGCTTCATTATTTTTCTGAAGTAAAAATAAAACGATACACACTCAGAGCTCCCGCATTTTATCATCTGCCTGGTTCTTGTGCATTTTTCATTTTCCTACCTCGAGCTTGCAGATAATATTCTGTTCCATATGTTGTGCTTGTTTTTTGGTCTTGTTGAGTATGCTAGCAAGGATACAATATTTTTTTTATATTTAGTTTGCATTTTGTGCAATTCTGTTTATTCCATAAACATGACTGTTATCTGAGTGAAAGCAGTGCTTGACACTACAGTTTGTTCTGCTTTGATTATTTTAAAATATTCTCGCTTGCAGAAAAATTTGACAGAAAAGGATTTGAAAATATAAATACAAAACCTGATTTCCTTTTAGCAAAAGGAAAATACAAACTGTTCCTCTTTTTTCACCCCGGTGCTCCCATTAAAATTCAGTCCCTTAGCAAATCTCGGGAGTGGGCAGTGCATTGACAGTTTATACACCCTACATTGGCTCTGCTGCGCTCCCTCATAATCTGCCTGAACTTCCACTTTGCAAACTCTGCTCCATTTGGCTGTTGAGTTGCAATGGGAATTTATTTAAAATAACAACCCCTGCAGTTCAGAGAGTAGTTCAGATGTAAGTGAAGGAAGTGCAGCCATTCAGTCCAGTACTTGGAACCAAAGAGAACCATAGAGTTTGCAGCCAGTCCTGATCTACAGTATCTGCAGGAGGTTGAAGAGGCTTGACATCTGACATTGTTCCACAGGTCAAACCTGGAAGGAGACATTTTCTGTAAAATTTCCATAAAATATAGTGACCTTGGTGAGGCAGCTCTGAATAGCCACTCTGATGTTTACAACTTGAACACCAAGAAAATCCAATAAGATCAATTATGTACAGTGAAGGAAGAGCAAGTTTTGAATTTTAGTTGAAAAAAACATTGGAGGTAAAAGCTCAACCTTTGACTGGCTACAACAAATCCAGTATCCCTAGGGATGTTTTAGTTATTTACAGATTCTGAATGTGTGAATAACACGCTTTCCAATAATGGCAAACACCTGGAATAAAATTAAGTAAATATGGCATTTTGAATGTTGGTATGTAGCAAACATGATCACTGAGAAAAAGGCCCTCAAAGTGTCAAAGGTTGTCCCTAAAACTGATCAGCAGACTGGGTGTATAAAAAAGCTTCAATTACTTTGCATTAACTTCATCCCCAGCATTGACTGTTGACGGGTATACTGTGCCTGGGAAGATGTGCAGACAAAAACTTTTACTAGTCATATTTTGTTAAGCTTATTGAGAAAAAAATTTATTTTCTCTAAGTTTTCAGCTGTTGTGCCTTTTTCCGATAAGACTGTGAACTTCTGTCTTATGAATCATAGAGTCGTCTCTAAACCCTGGATAGCAGTTAAGGTATAAGTTATAACTGAAATGATGATGGTAAAGGCATGATGCTACCCTCACCCTGTTTTATTGTTGTAATAACATTGTCCATTGCTAGGTTTTGGAGTGTTGTGCCATTAAGGATCATAAATCATTAATGCAACAATATCCCTTTAATTTTCTTGTCTGCATTTGAATGTTATTTCCTAAAATTCTCAGATTCATTTCTTGAGCTTCAAATGAATCCAAGGGATTATTGAAAAAAGTGCTAGTGCATTTCAAGGATGCTCTGTTTCTGTTTTTGTGTAACAGCATATGTGAGGATGCCAGTAAAGACACTTGTAAATGAGCATTTATTACCACGCTTGCACAGATGACGCAGCTCTGAGCTGTCACCTCAAGGCAGCATTATTACTCACATAAACAGTTTAGCTTTTAACTGATCTTCATTCATAGAGAAGAAGGAGGATCTAAACAGTGCATACAATAACTGAGATAAGATCTGTGATAAGGTCAAACTTCTCTCTTTTTTTTCTAATCCCCAGGTAGTTTTTCTCACCATCAGTTCAACAGAGAATGCCTCCTTTGTTGAATGGACATTTTAAAGGAGGCAACATGTCAGAACAACCCAAAACCAACACTTTTTGAACAAGCCCTTAACTGATAGGATATTCTAATTGTGATAACCTCACACACTCAAAAGACTTGCAGCCTTTATTGGATTTTGACTTCATTAGGTTGCAGGGATTGTGTAGTAGGTTTGAGGGAGTATATGTGGAATTCTGCTGAACTTGCATCTTTAGACCAGATTTAGCCTAGATATAGCATGTGGCACAATGCTTGGTTTGGCATATGACACCATCCCCTGATTTATTTACAGAGGAGTTTAATTATGGGAGGGCTTTGTCAAACAGTTGCATGTTATTAACTTTTTAAAACAGTGGTATATCTAGTGTTAATGCCTAAGGTTTACAGACTAAGTTTCCTTTGCGTGTGAATTTAATTGTACATGATGCTCTGTTACCTTATACCTATTTAGCACAATTAGATGAGCATCTTTCCTCCTCTTCTCCTCTTCCGCCTTGTGAATATTGGTCCCAGCTCTCCCTCTGTAGTGGAACTTTGTCCTTGGCTTAACCAGCCCATGCGTGACTGCTCTGACAGATCCTTTATTCTTATCTCCGTTGATAGGCTTCCATGAGGAACCTTTTCAATCTGTAGGTTGCAATTGAGGCCGTGATTGCGTGTGATTGTGTTGTTGTGGATGACAATCGAGCTTGACTGCATCTCACTGCTGTCACTTTCTGGTTCTGTCACTCTTATGTTGCCCTTATTTTTTCTTCCCCTTTTCCTTTTCCACTCTCAGTTTCTCATCAGGTGATCACCAGTGATATTGTTTCCAGTTATCTGTCATCATGATAATACTTAGAACATATGTTACATGTAGAGATCTGCTTTTCCCAGAATGCATCACTTACTTTGAGAGCTTGAGCCAGGACAGATGATAGAAAACAGGCAGTTTTCACCTGCCAAGCTAAAAACCACTAAGAGCTGTGTTTGCAGTTACATTAACTCTATATGCTCATGAGCTGAGTGGTCATCAATCATGGCTTGATATTTTTAGATTTAATTACCAGGCTTGTGCTTCTTGCATTAATAGCTCCGAAAATGCCTGAATACAACTACACTTTTGAAAAATGTCATTTCAAACCCATTTTTATGATCCAGCCACTTTGGAAGATATGTCTAAACTACTGAGACGATCATTATCTCGTTAAGATCCTGGGCCGTTTTTCCCCAGCGCAGGTCAGGTAAGGCTCAGCCCTCCTGAGAGCCAATTAGGATATTACGTAGCACTCCGAATCTCCAGGCATTTATTTCTATCTGGACGTCTGACTTGCTTATCAGATCTATTTCATTAATCTCTGTATCTGTTTGTGTGTCTCTGGCTGCTCTGGCTATCCCCTGTGGAAGTCTTGTGTGTTTGTCTCTGTTTCAACATCTCCAAAGTAGTCAGAAATATTTTATGTTCAAGCTGTTTTGTTGGAAGTCGGCCTTTTCTTTGCTTGAACAAGCCCATTACCAGCAGATTTAACTCTTGTTACACATGGAAAAAGCTGAAAATACCTCACATGGGAGAACTGGGAGGAAATGGCTCAGAGCTTCCTAAAAGGATCCGGAGAGGAAAATATAAACACAAAAGTTTATGGAGGAGAAAATAAATACAGAGTCTGAAGCCTGTGCTGTACAGACTAACCCACAGATGTAGGGAGCCCGAGTAATGACAAAAAACAAAACAGAAAAAAGAAAATTATATATTGGAAGTTAAGGTACCAAAGCATTTTCTGCCGTCTTGATACTCAAAACTCTGGATTTTCTACTTCATTGTTTCTGGAAAACCAGAAGGAATTTTACTACACAATTAATTACTGTTAATAGCTTACTGCTTTATATCATTAATTGGGACAAATAGTTTTCCTGAACTGAAAAATTAAATAATTAAAAACAACATAGATGGTTGAAGTAGAAAAACCGTCAAAACAAGGAAAACCGATTAATTAGTGATCTGATCAGATGGTCACCAAAGCATGAGTTGATCTGACAGTGTATGTAATGTACATTTTTGTGTTCAATCATAATGTGCTGGGCTATCATTCAGACATGAGGGAGAGTTACAGCTTCATTATGCATTATGCAAAACTGGTTGTTTTAAATGTGCTCAGCTCAAGAACACAGATCTTGTCATCACAGACCATGTTTAAAAAATGTGGAACCTAGAAAATAAGCCTATGAAATGAGTTTGATCATCAGCTTTAGGCTGGGGAAATCAAGTATCTGTTCAAAAGCTTCATGAATCTTAAAGTGTGATTTTAGAAAATGGTAAAAGTTATTCCAAAGCTGAATCATTTATGTTAGCCTAATGTATGACCTGTTGAAAAATTGTTTTTTCTAGCTAGAAGTAGGCTAAAGCAGTTATCCTTAGTCCAAGGTGTTTAAATATTTTGAGCATCCTGCATATTTCAACAAGTATAAAAGTTGTTAAAACTGGAAGTCAGCACACACATCTGCTGCATTAGGTAAAAATGTTTAAGAGCTGAAATAGCACAAAATATGGTCTCTTAACTTCTTTGGTTAAGTGAACTGCAAAAAGGATCACAGGAGTGTGTGTGTGTGTGATATCTTGCATTCAGAGATATGGAAAAAGCTTTGAGAAGCATTGCTGAAGAACAGAGGAAGTCCTGCATAACTGTTGTGATTGCACCTGTCTATTGTCATTCATCACTTTGTACATTCGCAGCAGCAGACAGTCACATCCCTGAAGGAGAAAGACACCTTTTTTATGTGACCAGACACAGTTTTTCCATTCGCTCTTTTCAGTGTGTGTTGCTCTTGTTGCAAATGTATTCGCTCTTTCGGAAAGACAGTTTTACCCAGGTTGAATTCACAGTAAACAAAGCTCAATGTGTGGGTGTGAGGCAGTTGGCGGATCGAAAACTTCACATTTGATTAGGTCAATCAGACTTTCCCTCTAGTTCATGTAGTCTAAATGTTTACGCATTGCTGTTATTTCTCGTGTAGCTTATTTCATGTAGGAAGGGGTGAGATAGTCATTCCATTTGCATATGTGTGGTGATTTGAGTTTTCAGTGTGTTTACGTTGAGTTTCTGTGTCCCAGAGTCTCAGTGTTGTCCTGTCTCCCTTTGATTATTCTCAGGTGTGTCTTGTTCAGTGATTAACCTTAGTGTATTTAACCCCACCTGTGTTCCTTGTTGGGTTGTGAGTTTATGTTGTAGTATTTTCCTTGGCACCAGTTGCTACCGGTGTTGAGCCCTTGTTTCCGCTCAGCTGTGCTTCCAGGTTTCTTACCGTTAAATCATCATTTTACTTCTACCTGGGTCTGATGTGTTTCCCTCACCGCCTTCCACCGCACCACATAATAACAATATGTAAATCTAAGCATTTCTGCACAGGCCCTTCCGTGGGCAACAAAAAACCTTTCTATTCTATAATGAAGGAAGACCCCAAAACACAACAAAAAAGTTCAGAACCAAGTATAGCATAGAACCAATGACTGCATTTGAGAAATAATCAATGAGCAACAAAACACATGTACCAATTAAAGCTAGCTAAAGAAAGCACAAGCAAGACAGTGAGGGAAACAATGTTTGACTGACGTGAACAAGAATTAGTACAACATTAACAGAGAACCTAGCAGAAAACATATATACTTGAATATGAGGAAATATGGCAAAGTATTTCAATATGGCAAAGTCAACATAAGTGGATCTGAGGCTGTTTTTAGAGAGAAACAAGCTCTGTAAAATTTAACACAAGGCAAAAGAGAAGGCACTCACAAACAACAAACTTGAGAGTAAAAGAAATTTTACTTTTGTAGGAGTAGCAATATTTCATAATAATGTCACTCACTTGGTTAGAAGTGCATGTTATACCACATGTATAGTAATTGTTTTAGAAAGATGAAATGCATCATTTCAGCAACAGAAAAGCCTTGAATTAATTGACAAGCTTGCACAAGCTTCGTGTGCAAGGCTTGTCTACGTTCTTCTTACATGTCTGTGTCAAAGTTGTTGATTAATTCATCTTTATTAAACAGAAGCGCAGAGACACAGACTGTGTGGGTGAAGCAGTGAGTAAATAACCTGTTACGTGTTCACCTGAATCACACATATAGAAATACTCTAATGAGAAAGCAATGCCTGGTGGTAAGAAAAGGGCAGGAGAGAAAATTCACCTTGTTCACTATCGATTGCGTGGGGTAGATCATTTAAACAATTCAATTACAGCAAAAGCCTTTGTAGCACAGAATTGATCTCTTTTTTTTCCTCTGTTGTTCACTTAGTTTACATCTGTTCTCCAAAGTGAAGAGTGGGTACCTGTCGTACCGTGGCTGCGTTTGCTAAAACATCCAGGCTGCAAACTACGTCTCTCAAAAGAGCCTCGGAACAAACTATCTGTATTCTCGACCATCAACCAGCTCCACCTAGAAGGTTGTAACTGGATGCTGGCCTGTTTCCAGTCCATGAAGCATTGTGTCTGCCTTCTAGGCATTAAACCCTAAAGAGCTTTGCTGGAAAGCACCTGGAATATTCTATTTGGATGTGCCACTTTGTAATTCATTTTAGCGGAGCCTTGCTGAATTGAATAGAATTTGGAATGACTCGGGGCTCTAAAAACAGAAGAAACAATCTCCTGTGGAAATGTTTGGAAGCACTAAAATGTGTCCTGGATCTAAGGAGGGTAATTGGAAAAAAGGGACCACTCAAAGTCCCAGTGAGCTGCAACATTTTGCATTTTACACAGGATTCCTACACATTTTGTCATGTAAAAGTTCCACTCTCCCACACCCAATTTTTTTTAGTTCTCAGTCCTTCACGTTCATTTTACAATGTAAAATACAAACATTCACCATATGTCCAGAAATATTTATACAGCAGACATGATTTTAAATTTTGTTGAATGGATCAACAAATATGTTAAGTCACAAGGCAGGAAAAGAGAAGAGCAGCATAAAGTTGAAAAAAAAGGAATGAAGGACAGCACAAGGGTAAGATAAAGGATGCAAGGTAGAACGAAGTTAGACAACAAGGAAACATGGAAGGAAAGACACAGACAAAGACTAAAGAAAGTATAACATTTTTCTAGATTCAATTCTATTCTAAGATTATTATTTTCCCACAATTATCCTTATTTGGCAAACTGGAAATCAAATCTTGGACTTTCCCAGACCACTATGGTACCGTGGATGAATGCGGTTGCCAAACAGCTAACAGAAGGCTGCCCATTCATCTCTCCAGTCCTTCGGTGTGACACCTCCCTCCCTCCATCCCATCCCCTCTATTTGCTCCTTTATTAGAAGGTGTGAAGTGGTCTTTGAATTTGGTTCCTGGGCCTCTTTCTCTGCCGCCAGCAGCAGCTCGATGCCGGGCAGGAAAAGAAATATGGACCAGTGGAACGATATTTCACTGGCACCGGCCTGACATTGATGGATAGAGAATCATTAGACGTTTGCCAGTTTGCTTGGGAGTGGAGTTATTTTCAGCAATAATGTATGGGAAGAGGGAGCAGGGGTTGAAGGAGAGCTTCTGCTATATGATCTCAGAGGCCCGTGCATTCAGCATGGTGGAGCTGTGAACAAGTCTGGAAGCGGAATGTGGGCGGCAGAAAACACAAAAATAAATTACCTCAAAGGTTTAGCTTTGCCTTCTCAGCTTAATATTTGAACTGTTTATTTATGACTCTCTGCCTCTTTTTCCACCATTAATCTTCTGTCATCTAGTCCAATCATTTTGATAATTTCATTTCGGTTTAGTACTTCCAGGTTTGTCTTTTACTTTTGACAGCACATATATTGATTAATAACGCAACAAGATGTGTGGGATATACTGAGATTATTAATACTTTGAACTTACTAATTCTGTTTGCCAGTTGCACAGCTCTTTCTCTTCTCTTGTTTCACATGGTCATGAAAGAATGTTGATTTTGTGGTTTAATGACCATATTTCATTTCCTTGTAACCTATTTGACTTTTATTGTCAAAGCAAAATATTTGTTTCCCCTAACATGGCTTCCAGACATTGGCATTTGAAATGTGTCTAACAGTTTTTACCTGAAATTCCTTGTTATTGTATTGTATTGTATTCAGGCCAGCTTAACTTTTGTAGACATTTTAATAAATCTGCCTTGCTTGACTTCCCCATGTTGAAAAGCTACTAAGAAAAATAAAACTATATTCAATTTCACATTTATAAGATCCTACTAAATACATATATTCAAATTGATGGATGAAATTTTGTAGAAGATTTGTGTTCTGGAAGAAATGTGAATTTATTTTGGGGATTTTTCCGCCTTGTTACTAAAAATGTGGTGGACACTGTATGCCATGTTAGAACAAACATGGTCTTTTAGGGTCTAATTACTGTTTTGATTTTTTTTATTTCTCACAGATAAACATATTGCTATTTTTGTTCTTGTAAGAAAACATGGCGATCTTACATTATGCCTGAAAATCGATGGAACTTGAAATTCCAGTGATAACTGTGAACATTTTTTTTTTTTTAGAGAAACACTTCTACTTTTCTTTATATGCTTCCTATGAATCTCATTTTTTAAAAATTGGAAGGACTGAACTATTTTTCTCTCAGTTGACGAATCAAAGAAAAACAAATGGCACACTACTCCTCCCTGGTTGTCTTAAGTCAGTGTGAAGTGATTATCAGCACACAGATAATACACATCATCCACAATTTCTCACTCCAGGATCTCTCCTCCTCTCTGTTTTGCAGTGTTGGTTCTGTTGATTGTGACGATGCGCCGGAGAAGGAAGCAGCCGTTGATTCTGGAGGAGGAGAGGGACATCAGGGAGAACATTGTCCGCTATGACGACGAAGGAGGGGGAGAGGAAGACACAGAGGCCTTCGACATGGTCACCCTGCGCAACCTCAACATCATCAGAGACCCCGCCGCACGGCGAGACGTCACGCCGGACACGCCCACCTTTTACCAATACACCTCTGCTTCCCGCCCGCCCTACAAGTCGCTGCCCGACAACGTGGTGTTTCGAGAGTTCATCTGGGAGCGGCTGAAGGATGCCGACGTGGATCCCACGGCTCCCCCGTACGACTCCCTGCAGACGTATGCCTTTGAGGGCAGCGGATCTGTAGCTGAGTCGCTGAGCTCGCTGGAGTCACTAAGTACAGACTCGGACCAGAACTACGACTACCTCAGCAACTGGGGGCCGCGCTTTAAAAAGCTGGCCGATCTGTACGGCAACAGTGACAATGTGTTCTCGTAGCCCCCAAATGTCTTAGCAGTTCTGGAACTTTAAAACATGTGAGTAATATATTGTCAGAGGAAGTGGTTTTGTCCGCCTTGGTGCAGCCGAGGAAAAGATTCAAAGACAACATAAGTGATTGAAGGAAAAACACTTTGACTTCAAAGGTTTTTTTGGTTTGTTTACCTCCTAGTATGTGCTTTCAAAAGCGCGCCATGGTGAATTTTGACACTGACTTCAAAAGTGGCTTGACTGAGGAGGAAACCTTGTGTGCAAAAGACATTAAAGGTTTCACATTTTGGGCCTGAGTCCAACCGCTGACTACAAAATGCATTACATGTGGAAGCTTTTTTTTTACAGGGAGAAACCTGTCCTTTCATTCCAGTGATGGGCACAATCCCAACACTCCAGCTTTGATGCATTCCTTTGCTATCTCTGTGCTAAAAAACAAAAAGTTTTTCATGAAAGGCTGTCCCCCTGGCAGCTAATCAGTAGTCTCTGGACTGCTCAGATGAAATATGAGAACAATTTATGTTTCTTATTACCGTTTTTTTGCAGAAGACAGTTGAAAATGGGCTGTATTTTATAAACCTTCACACCCAGAGCCACATTAGTCATGGACTCAGTCATAATTCTTAAAGTTACTAGCCAGACTGTTCTGTAAAATCTGATCAAATTCTCTTTAGATATTGCCAGCTACAATATCTTTTTTTTTTTGTTGTTCCTTTTTTGTCTTAAATTCATCCATCCATTGTCTACACGCGCTTATCCCGGCAGGGTTGGGGGGGCTGGCAAATCCCAGTTATAAATCCTCCTTTATGTATAAATCCTGGATTTATAACTGGGACACACCTGTAAAAGTGGCCACAAGGGGCAGAGATGAATTAGTTGTAGGAATTCATGTCTGAATCTAGTTTTTGTAAAATTTTGACCAACCAATTGCAACCAATTCCCATTTCCTTCCAGGAATTTAAATGTAATAGATATATATCACAAAGTAGATATTTTTGTACCTGAAAAATTAGGTAAAATGGGCAAAGGAGGTGAATGACCTGTTCCTTCTGTTGTAGAACAAAAAGTAAGGACATATTAATTTTCACTCTATATTTGCAGGAACAATGCATTTTGGAAATGAAACATCAATATGGAAAGCCTGCTCATTTCTCCTTAAATTATGGCAGATTTGTGAGGAAAATGGATTTGTAGGTTAAGCAGCAGAGTTGAGTATTTGGGCAGACCCTTGCAACACCTGCCAAATTATGTCTCCCAAAACATTATTGACTGGTCACTCCTGTCTGGTGTGGTTTATTGGATGTAATGATCCAAGTTTAAAGAAAAAAGAAACATCAGCAATAAAGCAATGTATTTATTTAGCACAACAAGGGCTCAGGAGTGTAAAGGTGATCCATAGAAGACCACAGCAGCCTGGGACCACATTATCTTTCTGATTACCTACTTCATACACACTTTTGTTGAATGGCATTGTATTTTTCAACCAGCATTGAATCCATCAGCCAATTTGTTTATGTTGGTCACCCTGGCATGTATGACACGCCTACAGTTATCCCTCAAGTGTTCAAAGAGGTTGTGGAAAAGACTGTAGGCAGAGTTTGGCTCCTTAAGTCAGTCGTACTGCTTAAATTCTGAGTAATATTCCAAAAAACACCAAAGTTTTGAAGATGACCAGAATTTCACCTTTGAGGAATTGCAGATCAGTTCATACAAAGTTCTTGGAAAAAAAACAAACTGCTTATTATTTTACTTTAAATTGGAACGGAAAGAAGAAAATGTTTCCTGCCGGTAGCTGCACAGCTGCTGCATCACCCACCACTACCACCAACTATGGTTGCCAGGCATATCCACTTTTGATGAGCCAAATCCTACCTGTTAGCTGTACCACACTTGCTGCTGCCAAACATCCTATGCTGCCTTCGTCTTTCCAGTTGCTCTGCAGCCAGATGGAGGGAAGTACATTTGTCCATTGAGTATAAAAAAAAAATTCAATCTTGTCCATTGGGTATGATACATTGCATTGGTATGTACCAGTAAAGAAGCAATCACTGCCACTCCCACTACATTGCGGCTAAACACGTATGAAATAGAATTGAAAAGTGATGAATATGAATGGATGCCAGTCAAAAAGTACTCAAAATCTCTGAAGTCCCTTGAATTTTGTCACATTAAAATTATGAGTGTTTTTGAATACTGATTTTAATTTTATATGGGGAGTAGGGAATGGGAGGTTGGTCAGAGTTGATGGGAAGTTGGGTGGAGGTTAATACAGGACAATCATAGAGGAAAAACTGTTGGAATCAGCAACGGATTTCAGATTTAGCTTCCAGCTGAATAGGCTACTCTGGTTATCTCAGATAACCATAGTTACAATTTAATAATTTAGATCAAAGCATGTCTTTGCGTCAAAATGACCCAGTCAATATTCAAACCAGGATGCACTAAGTTCTTTCTGACTGAGCTTGAGTTATTTTGCAAAGAAAAAAAAAACCCTGAGGCTCAAGATGTGCAAAGCTGGTAGAGACATTTCCAAAAGAACTTCTATGCTGTAATTCTAGCTAAAGGTGGTTCACCAAAGTACTGACCCAGGGAACCTGTATACAAATTAACAAAATACTTTTCAGCATATAATTTTGTATAAAATTTTCAAAACCAACTACTCTTTTTTTTTTTTTTTTAAACAATTATTTTCTTACTTGTGTTAGTCTCCATTGGGGTTGTAAATTGACAAGTTGTGAAGAAGTTCAAGCAGAATGGTTATTTCTGCATGACAATGTACATATAATTAAACCAATTTATTTTCAAAAGCCAATCAATGTCCTCCTCATCTTTACCATTGAGAGCAGTGCTGCTCAAGGCCTGGAGATCCACAGAATGGGTCACAGCTTGAACTGTCCCTCTGTCTGATGACATTGTATTGTATTTTTCTTCATCTCAGTTTAATTCTGACAACATAAAAATTCAATCTATATGATTTATTCCTACTGGCTCATGCAATGTCATCAGCTCAAATACAAACACACTAGGAATATTAGAGGGTTTTTGTTTAATATCTGCTTATTAGAAACTTTGTATTCCACAGTAATAATCCATACTTCATGACTGTGTTGTTCAGTATTGTTGTAAAGTTATTTATGAAGAAAAATATACCTCTGGCTAGTATCTTTAACACTACATGACACACAGATTCATACCTATAATACAGTATAACCAAGTACAGTAGTTGATGTGCTAAGGAAGTTGTGTGAATCATAAAAAGAATGACATCCATCAGTTTTATATATCAGCAGGGTGACAGAGAAACACAAGCTCTTCTTCTCCTGAAAATACATTTTGCAGATGTCACGACGTCGTGTGTGTCTAAGTCTGTTTCTACTTCTGCCTTTCTATTACCAACAGTAACATTTCTCAGCTATGAAGTCGGGGTTTAGTTCTGCTTTTCTACAAGGTGAGAGCGTCAGATCAGTGAGCCTTGATGATGGATTTGTCCGTGATGTGCTAGAGATTCACAACCCCTAGACCTTAGGGTTGGGAAAAGTCAAGTATTTGTTTTTAACATGGCTGACCTCACAGAGGTCTGGTTTGTAAGTAAATTAATTTAGCTTCTGTAGTTTGCAAAGTCCAGCATATATTGTAATTTTAAAATTGAATTTTAAATAATGTACGGTTTGAATATCGATGGTGAACAGACACACTGTATGATAATCATATTGTGGCAATTTTCTTTTCTTTTTCTTTTCCCAGCTTAAACAAGTTATGTTACAACTGGGTGTGCACATGTGCAACCGCTATGTATTATTTATTTCAACGAGGCAGAACTGTGCAAATGATGTTTTTATCTTTTTGCTGAAAATAAAATTGATATTCAGTTCCTTAAAAGGCTTAAGGGATTTATTTCAGGTTATCTGAACATAAAGGTCATCTCTGGCTAGGAACTACAGACAGCATGCAGTGGCAGTAATAACCAATGACTCTGAACCTGTTGTCATCATTAGGGACCTCATAAAATCAGAAAAGGACTCAGGAGGGGAAGAAGCTTTCTATGTGTGGCTGTTGAAGCTGACAAAGCATTAATGCTCCACAGAGGCTCTTGTGATGCCTGTGAGGCCCACCAACACTCATTTAGGGAGCTTTGTGCAAATTTTGCATGCCCATTTGACGCAGTGAAATAAAGTCCACTTGTTTTGTTGTTTTGTTTCATGCTGCATCTCAAGCGACCAAAAAAATGTTAATTGACTCCCCTCATTTAGGAATGTAGAGTCAAGAAACAAATTAAACGAATCATGAACAATATGCTGGATTTAATTAAGCCCTGCCTTAGTTTTCACAGCTTCTAAACATTTTCTAGATTTGTCGCTTTTCTGAAAGAGTCATTAGAAAGTTCAGAAAATGTCTGATTGGGCAACGTTAGACATGCTTGCATGAACCTAGAAGTCATGTTAAGTTACATGTTATTTAGGGCATGCATGATTCTTTTCATTTAAAATTTATTTTAATTTCAACTTCAGGGTATTTCTTAATTCAAGTGACATGCATTATTTTGAATCTCAGCCACAAGATGTTTTAATAAAACTCCAAACAACTGAGAACAATTCTGTGCAAAACCCTTCCAGGTGTTTTCATTAAACTCTACAGCCATACTGCTCTGTGTTTAGAGTAAATTAAGACTAAATTTAGATTCAGGGAGAACAAGAGGTGCTGCAACATATGGCATGGCCTTGATCTCCACATCACAAACTCAGTGTGGGATCACATAAAAAAGACAAACAACGGAGATGGGCTAAATGCACAGATTAGCTGTTCATTAAAAAAATAAATAAATAAAAATAACTTGGAACATTTGTGCCTTAAAAAATCCTCTAAATTAACCATTAATTATCGACAAAAAATGTCTGACACATTTTGAAGGGATTTTCTGTTCATGTTATTGGCCGAGCTTTGAACAGTTCTCAGATACGCTAACAGATACACAAAATGAACAACCTCAATTTTTGTAATTCCATTTTGTCATTTTTTTCCCCTAACATTTTACTTTTTTTTTTTTTTTCCTGGCTTGCTCAAACCAAATTTAAATCAAAGCAAAAACAGCTTGTGTCCCGATCCGTTTCAAGTAGTCAGAGCTCCACGAATACAACTGACGGTATAATTCATAATGATGCAAGAGATTGCAAGGGACTTGTTAGGTGTTTTTTTCCGTGGTAAATATGTCGTCTTCTTACAGGTATTGACACATTTTTGCAAAGCTTTGAACCTGGAAAAGACAGGATTTTGTCAGTGTGACTTCAGAATAACTATAGTTACTGTGAGTGAGCGTTATTGTTCAATCAGATATTCTTCACTCATTTTTCTGTATTCAACAGCTGTAATTACAACTCCCTTCAAACCCTGTTTGAATTAATGATGATTTATAAGAGGCTCTTTCATATATGCATGGTGATAATAAAATCCACTTTTAGGTCGACGTCATTGGTTGATACTCCCATAATACTTCAATAAAAGACCCGGTGACAGCAGCTTTGTTAGGAGCAAGAACACAAGCTTATGTTTATGTAATAATCATATTTTTTGAATGTCATAAATTTATTGTCTCACATAATTCAAAGCTTGATTTGATCGAACAGGATAAATCAATCTGTTATCTAAGCAAATCTCATAAAATTCTAATAAAACAAGAATACAAGATCACTCTCAACTAATTTTCACTTTATAGGTAAGTTAAAAAATGATGTGAAAGAGGCATCCCTCTGCGGTATATATGCAATGATCAATATTGAAAATTAGTGGACTGGAGCAAAAACACCTTGGAAAGGGTTTGGTTATGCAACAACTTTTGGATTTTTCACCACTCCTGGTGAAGATGTCGTAAATTAATTTTTAAAAATGCATTAATTAAAACTGCAAGTTATATCACTGAAAATTTCAGAATACTTGGATCTTTAACATTTTATTGAGTCAGAAAAAAAAATTCCACCTATGATAACTAATGCTTTAACAAAATGCCCCACTATGCAATAAATGCAACTGTCTTAGTTGCTGTTGAGATCCCAACTAAGACATAAAAAACAAAGCATTTATTTTTTATAGTTTATAACTTACTTTTTGAAACAAAACTTCTACTGTCCATCAGTGAGGCAAGATGAAGTATGTAGATTCACACTAATATAAGAATATAAAAACAGAAAGTAAATATAGTGGATTTTACAATAAGGTCAAACTTATAGAATAAGACAAAAAGACAGTGCAGTTAATAAAAAAATAGCATACACAGAGTCAAAGAAATCTGCAAGGATAACTTAAGTAAAGTACAAAATTTGCAAGTATGTGTATGCATAAGGACAATAACAGACTATTTACAGGCAGTAATAAAACAAGAACATGGATCTGCAAATAGCTGCAGCAATGTTATTAGAAATCTGAAAAATGTTGCAATCATCCTCCAAAAACTTGCTTTTCAGAGTGGATTATTTGAAATATATAGACATTTAAAACAAAAGGAGACTTCTCCCAGAAAACTGATAAATGAGTGTAGCTGATGCTGTCTGTTTCTTTTTTAACCTGGGCATTCTTTCATCTTCTGAATCAACATGAAAAAAGATCTGAAAGCACCTGTAGTGGTATAGAGCTGCTAGATGATTTGATCACAAACTTTTAATGTAAACTCTAGCATTGATAGCAGTGGGTAACAGTTGTTGATTTTGAATGACCCGTCGCTGTCGATCAAAATCAGCAGGAAAGTGTCTTTAGCTGTCTGCCGCCTGCTATACTTATAAGCAATCAGGAACATTCCGTTATCAGGCGTTCGATCGGGACCTTGGCTGATTGCTTGTGTTGGCCCCAGTGCCTTGGCTGCTGAGGCCCCTGCCTCCTGCAAGCACTTTGCCCTATTCTTATCATAACCGTAGATCATCAGCAAATTGCCCTGACAAAGAGGTGGCCATTTTCAGAGACTCTCAGCGAGATGAGGAACACGCTTTCCCTCAGATTGTCTGCTGGAACATCACTAATAGAGTTTGACCTCCTGGCATAATAAAAAAAATAAAAAATCAATTGCTGTGGTTGCCTTTTTCACTTCATGTGCTATACAGACTTTTGAGATTTCTCTGTTCTTCGACAGCAGTGCTTTATACTGCTAAAAGTTTTGTAATTTGTGATTTTTAATTCCACTTTAAATAGAGCAGTTTTCCCTGAATAAATCTAGAATGAAAAAAGCAGAAAAAAATTGCAATCTGCTTCTTTTTTTTTTTCAAAAGCAGCATAGGATATTAGCAGGCTGACTCAAAGCAAATGTAGATTTTTATAAACAATGACATCTCATTCATAAGCTGTAAGAATACAGTTAAGATCACATACGAACACAAAAGTCGTGATTTCAGGGAGATAAAAATTTTAACATGCTCCCTTGTTGCACATGGACTGAGAGATCAGTTGATGTATGGGGCGTATGTGTAAGCCAAAGGGGAACAAGGGTCTTGCATATTTATGTACATGGATAAATATTCATTTCTGTGATTAAGCAGGCCGAAACAAAACAAAAAAAGAAGTCGGCCTACATGGGTGAGCTCGGATGTTAAGCAAAATTAAAGCAGCATAATCTGCTCTGCGTCCATCGTGGGTACCTGTTTGTGGCTCATGCTCCACCATCAGCTGGATGACTACTCAGAGGGCCTTTGAAAATGAGCAAAGGGAGGAAAAGAAGATCAAAGGCCGTTGCAATACCATGTTTTATTCTCTGTCTCTCTCAGCAGCGCTCACGGCTTGCTAGCCTGCCTTCAACGAAAGAAATGTCAGACCTCAGGTTTGTGTACTCTAAAGTTCCTCTAAAATTAGACTGGTCCCAGACCTGGGCAATATAAATAATTCTCTTGAGAGGTTTGGTGTGAGTGGGTGTGCAACAACTTGCTCAGATAGAGCCTGGGGAGCAAGGAGGGAGTGGGGTTGTGGGGGGAAGTGGGTCACACTGGCAAGATTATGGTAATAAAATGTAAAAGAAGAGAAATGCAAGAAAATTGCTGGATGGTGAGTCAAAGTTGCTCTATGATGAAGACATCAGTGTAAGTTTGCAATAACTGGGCAGGGTGTGCGGAGAGATGAGGGAAGAGATATGGAATGTGATCAACAATCAATGTGTTTGTTTTCCAAAGGTCAAACACAAAAAGATATCAGTGACAACAATGGGATCATTTGTCTTTATAATTCCAGCTGTTTTTTTTTCGGTGAAATTACAACCTGTGTGATTTATTCCGCCGGATTTCTTTAGTGTCTTCTCAGAGAACATGCAAGAATCGTCACTATGGTAATATAATAAGAAAACATTTTTAACCTGCATTTGGCACGAGGTAGATCTCTCTGATGGTTTGACAAAAACTTATTCACTCAACACACTTGTATTAAAAAATAACTCTGATTTGTAACCTGCTTGTCAAGGTGAGAATCTTATTGTTTTGTTTTTTTTAAGTAAAATATGTTTTTGCTTTTCTTTTGTTGTCTGTTTTCTATTTGATCAAACCGAATGAAAACTGTAAGAGCCTCAGACTTTCCACTTTGAATGCTGTTCTTCAATACAATGATTCATAAGAGATTAAAAATTTCTCCCTGGCAAAAGATTTCATGCTTTAAATTTTAGCATGCTTTGTGAAATCACAGAAATGCCAAAAGCCACATAACTTTGCTCCAAAATTAAACGTTAGCCCAAACTACATAATTTTACACTATTTCCATGAATAAAGTTAAAGCATAAAATTAAAAACACATACACACACACAAAAAAAAACAATCTTCAGGGGTCTGGGAGACTTCCAGATTTTGTGCTTTGATGCACACAGTATATTAAAGGATCTATCCTCTTCTGTTCCCATTTACATGTGTTATTGTGTGACCGATCTGCACACAGATGAATTATTGTAATTAGAAAATGATGCACCATAGCCCTCTCCAGCGATGATTGGCAAAAACATGTCAGGGCAACACCAGCATTAATGAGCCATAATCGACACAGGCCTAATTAGCAGCGCTTTGTACTTTTAGGCAGGTTTATCATCATTAGCCATGCCTGGCTTGACGTAAGAACTGGAAATGTGAGGGAGAATAAATGTTTGTTTATCATGTAGACATGGAAAATAGTTACATGCTACAAGTGCCTCAGTGGAGATGCGTTCCTCGAGGCCTACAGTTCCCATCAGCAGGGGCCTCGGGGCTAATTAGATCTCAAAAGAATCAGAAAAGTAAGTGCGAAAGCAAACATACATATTCAAACAAACTCTGTTTAGAAGAGGTTACTTGGTTATTTTTAGTTCAATTAAATCTATCAATAATCTATCAATGGGAATATTATAGCCCATCAGATGAAATTTAATAACAACTGAGCATTGTTGGAGTGTCAGTGTTTGCATTTATCAAGTTAAATCCATTTTAGGTGATGTTTCTATTTTGGTATTCCCTTCCATACTGATTCTACAATTGTTTGTCCAACATGATTGAGGAAAATTATCACCCATCATTTCTTCTTCTCTCCGCCAAATTGCATTGTTTAACACAGATAAACTAAGCAAACACTCAACCCTCTGCTCACAGGGAGACTTCCCTTTCAGCTGCTGAGGTGCAGGCATGCAGGGTTTATTCTCCCAATAAAACCAAACGGAACAATGAGATGATGGAATTATCCTGGTTGTATTTAATTGAGTTTGACCAGGTCCCTGCTCACTGTCCGTCTAATCTCCTCATGGCGCTGCAGTCTCACTCCCAGGGAAGACGGAGGGCGGCCGATAAACTTTGAAGCTTACGCTAAGAACCAGCTCACTGCACCTCCTGCATTATTCATGAGTCCGGGACTAGAGCATCTTCAAATGGCTTGTCATTTCTTTTTACCCTCTGTCACAATGGCCATATGGTACAATAACACAGAGGAGAGGAAAGCAATCGGTGGGACAGAGGGGCCGAACTGGGGCACACACAGTGCTTTTCAAATATATTAACTCCCTACAAATTTTTTTACATTTTATCATCTTACAACCACTAACAACTTCTGGTTTTCTTGTGGATTCGGACATTTAGAGAGCCATACATTTAATAACATCAAGTTCACTTTGTTAAAATACCCTGAAATGAACTCCAGTGTAATTATCTGCCTTTAGAAGTCAAATGATATGTAAATAAAACTAACTGTGTGTAATTTGTGGTATGTCTTAGTATGCAACTGCGTGTGTCAATACTTGTGGAACCAGCTGCAGCTCCAAATATGTTGAAGTATCAGTGTCACACATAACACGTGAAAAATTGTCCATACATTTGGCAAAATAGCCACCCTTTGAAATCTTTGTCCTGTTGGAAGGAGAACCTCCATTCCAGTAGATTTTTTGTTCCCTTTTTCTCCAGGCTTACATCAAATCTGAGCTTTGATCATATATCATTATCCTGTCACCACCATATTTTACACCTGAATTAATGTTTTTGGGAATTAATTTGTCAGAACAAAACAAAGTAGCATGTGATGTAACATATAAGTGTACCACAAGTTGATCGTTGACTTTCAAGTAATTCATTTTGGACCAACCCAGCCTGAATTTCGGCTCAGGCTTGAGTCATAAATCCAAACTCTACCCTGAAAGATGCCTTTTAAATAAAATGTATTATTGTTATTAAAACTACTACTACTAGAAGAAGGGACTGTTGCCATGGTTATTTGGACACATGAGTCTCCAGGTATTTATATTAATTTACATATGTATTTATGGGAGGGGAAGCTGCTCTCTATTTCACACAACTTGTGACGTATGAAGAAAAGGTGCTCAGCCACATGCATGCAGACTTTTATACGTCTTAAATTTAGCATGTGCAACACTTTTCTTCAGCTGTGATACCTTCCTGAAGACATTGACTGACATTTACTTAAAATGCACTGCGATGTCAGCTCTTCTGTTTCTTTTGGTGTGCTTGCTGTGTCTTATCAAACCCCCTTCAGTCGTGGCAGATTGCTCATGCCTAACCAGGTTCGGCTGGCAATTTCTTCCTCTTAAAGGGAAGTTTTCTGCTCTGTTGTTGTTACATGCATGATCAGTACTGTAAAGTCAGTGACACAAGGCAGCAGTTGTCTGTTGTCGCCATATGCTCATCCAAGAGGACTGAACGCTGGAATGGCTTGATGCAATCTGCTGGGTTTCCTTAGACAAATCAATTTGAACAATGAATTTAATCCACTGTTTGATAACTAAATCAACTGAAATCTATGTCATTGAACTGAAATTATTTGTTTGTAAACCACCTCCAGAAGAGACCTGTTGTATATAAATTGAAATGAATTAAAACATTTTGAAAATGCTGTGTCACTCTTTTTCCAGGCATGCTGATCTATCATAGAAAATTGAAATTTAATACATGGTTGTGAAAAGGTGTAAAGGTTATGAAAGTTTTTGTGAGGCGCTGTACATTGTTTGAACCTACTTGAGGGACTATATACACTTGAGAAAGCTTTCGAATGTAAAAACCTATTTTGGCATATCCTTTCTCTTTCAACATTCAAGACCAACCTCCTCCCACATATTTCACCCCACGCAGCTCAAGCTGAAGGTAGACCTGTTGTCTTCCCGAACTCCTTTGAAAACTTATAAAAGGACACACAAAGGGGAACAATCAAAAGTTTTTGGAAAAGGTAACAATCACACACAGTCTCCACAGAAAACAAAGGATAGGAATCTCTCCCTGCGAGGCAGTTAATTTTTTTTTTTCTTTCAATCTTATTCGTACGCTAAACAAAGTACAGAGGTATAATTATTGTTCAGGTTTACGCTGCACGGTTTGCAGGTCTACCAATTCTTCCCTCAAAATTGGTGACATTTTGTCAGTTCCCTAAGCCAGCGTTCCACACACTGTTTGTGTTTACAGAGTTTGTTTGTGTGACAAAGCAACGCAAGGCACATCCCCTAAGGTAACTAGGATTCCCGTCATTTGGCCTCCCTAATGTGCGCCATTCAGCATTAACATATCATTACCTCTTTCTGGGACCATTCAGTCAGAAAATTAGAGGTCTCTAAAGGCCTGCGGTTCCATCACTAAGGCAAAACCAGTTGACACCTTCACTTCAGCGTTCTCAGGTGGAAAAGAAAGCAGGATAAAGACATGCGTGGGAGTGAGAGTGGGTTTACAGAACCCCTTTATTATAATGATTTCCTAAAACTTTTGTGCATTTTGCGACTGGATTCAATGGGGTATAATTTGAAAAGAATATTTAAGTGACTTTTTTCCTTTCTTTTACCGACCTTCACCTTGAAGTAAAAAGATGGTGCCAACAGATTGTGGAATGTGATAAAATTCCACGTATGGTTCCCGAGGGCAGAGATGCATTCTCCTACGGCCACATCAGCCTCAAAGCGATTGGTTAAATGCTACTGTTAAAAGCCCGTCCTTGCAGAATGGTCAGGATGAACGCCTCTGCTTCAAAATCTAATGACAAAACATCTGGCAGATAGTTCCAGTGCTGCAATGGAACTGCCGTAGATGAAGCATTTAGTCTTTGTAATACCTTGTTTTGACACCTGTAATGGTATGGAGTATTCCCTGCTTTTGTTGTTCGTGGCAAAACATCACCTAAATAGGTTAAAGCTCCTCCTCTGCAGGGTAATTATAGGTTCAAACCAAAGATAAACAGAAATACAAATGTGGGACAACATGAATAGCTTTTCCAGATATTTTCTTCTAATCTAACTTGTACAAATGGTATGTGTTGGAACGATAAATGCTGCCAATGTTCTCGCTTCAAAGGGCTTCTCGAGTTCACCTGTTTATTGCAAATGATATTTTCTTTCTGTAATGAGCTGACTTGGAAGGCATGCATTAGGATACCTGCACTCCTGTTTGCATATATATCATGGTGTGTTTATGTATCAGTAAAGCTTTACATTTCTTCTTCATGCCAATTGTTTTTTGTAATTCCAGTAATTGTGTTTTTATAAGAAAAACAATTTTTCTTATCCAAGTGTGTTATTTTTCTACTGGCAAATAAGACATTATTTTTAAAAATTGTTTTCTTGGATAATAAATAAATATATTTTGTCTACTATTATAAAGGCAAAAGGGTAGTTAAATTAGTACAAAATAACAGTTGAGCCCAAAATTACAATTTAGTTTCCAAAAAGTCTGTTTTAGTATACTGCAATACTGCAATACTCCACATTTAATTTATTCAAATTTATTTGAACAATTGTTTAGCAATTTGTTGCATGAAACCAAAATTAAGTAAAAAAATGCAATGTATTTGTTTTGTTGTTTACTGAGTATGTTTTCATATTTAATAATATAACTTATAAATTGTTTTAAGCAAATTTTAATTCATTATGTATATTAATTGATTGCTTTTGATAGAACTAATTGAAATTCTTGAAATACTGCAGTTGTAGGCCAACTGTTAAATGTTTGTCCATTCAGACATTACAAAAATAATATGTGAAATTCTAATGACAGTAAGATACTGTTGAATGAAAGTCATTGAGTTTATATAAAACTTCAACATAGCTTTAGATGAAAAAATGGACAAGTATCAATCTATGTACCTGTTTATCCTTGCAGGGTCATGTGGGGGCTACTGCCTGTTTCTAGCTGTTACGGTGTGAAAGCTGGCAACCTGTCCTATACAGGTTGCCAGCCTGTCGCAGGGCAACTAAGAGAAAAACACACACATCTATATATACGCACACACACTCCTAAGGGCAAATTAGAGGGACCAATTAACCACACTGGCATATTTCTGGACAGAGAGAGGGCTGATCCGGAGTACCTATAGAAAACCCACACACCCACACACCCACTCACTGTTCCCATCCAAATATAAGCGAGTGTTTCAAGAAATTAGAAACACATAAGTTAAAAATTTTGTTTGCTTTCATTTTTTGAAATGTGTTAAACATTTTTGTAGCAATTAACAGAAATCCACCAACCATAATTGCTGTTTTGGCTTTGACCATCCAGTGCAGATTTTACTCCACTGAGATGATGAAATACAACAGAAAGTTTTTATGCAAAACATTTAGAAAAGTTAGTGCTGTTAGCCAAACAGAAATCAAATGTCCTCACCATATTTCCAAATCCAGGATGGTCCTCAAGAGTCAGAAGTTGGAAACTAAATTTTAGTCTGTTTAATTCACTGGATGCAGCATTTTCCTCTGCATTCTCCAACATGTTTAATATGAAAGCCAGATAACCTGTGCTGCCCCAAAAACTGTTGAACATGTCAAAAAATTCTGCATCAACAAACCTCACAAAATGCACATTCACCACTGCAACACCATTTACACAATTTCCACTCCTATATTAGAACAATAAGCCAATAATAGCCCAGCCTTTCAAAACCTCTTGGTGAAAATTCATACTTCAGTTGCACTTCAGTGTTCAAAGCATTTGAAAAAAAAAAAAAAAAGCAGCTATAGTCTGGAAATTATGGTAAATTAAAGAAATATCTGTAAATACTATGTTCAGTCAGTTCTAAAGTAGAAAAACAAAACTTTAATAACCAAGGTGTTGCAGAAATTACAAAAAATATATCTCCGCAGTTGTTTTTACAGTTCTAATAAATACATTTTAAGTCTTTTGTTGTGACTGAATGTTTTTACTTTGTAAGCAGCTGCTATCTGCTGTTACCTGGAAACTCAAGAAAAAAAAATAATTTGAATTTTTATTTCAATATTTGATGGAAATATAAAATATATTTCACAAGAAATCTGAATTGTACCACCTTAAATTTAGTCTGCTGCTTGATTACTGGAAGTACATTAAAAAAAAAAGTATTTGATGACTCACACATGTACTGTTTGTAAATGTAAATCCCCTCTTGGACATCTTATAAGTATTGTGTATTTCTCATAATTCATTGGTATTATTTTGACACTATCAGTAGTCCTTTTTTATTACTCTGCATTAATACTATTAGTTCTACAAAAAAGGCAGGTTTAGGCAGCACAAGGCTTCAAAGCCGAGCCAGAGGGGGAAAAAAACCATCAAGGTTCACACATAGCTAGCAGCTAAATAAAGCTATCTGTCCCATGGGGATAAGTTTGGGATCCTGATGGGCATATCTGCACAAGCAAATGATAAATATTTTCAAATGGACAGACATTAAAAAGTCATTGTACATTGGCTAAGGCTGACTAATCCTCACTGGGGTGCATGTATGTGTGTGTGTTTCAAGTCCAGGAGACAGAAGGAAGCTGATCCAATTCCCTGCTTCCTGCAGGACACAGATCTGCATTTCCACTGCACTTTGATGAAACAGCAGCCAAGCTGTCCCCCTCCATTAACAGCTCCTCTGATTTTGCACTGTGCTCTGACAACCCTGTATGCTCGTGCATTTGCCTCACTGCTTGTCTGTGGGTGCATACTGCAAATAAGTTTTAGTGCAAATGCTTGTTGTGTGACTCTTGGGAGGCAGATATTCCACAGAGCCTCAGAGGTGAGACCAGACTGGTCTATTTATTCTTAGAGGGTGTGGAACCGACTGAGATCATGAAGGTTAAAGGAAAAAATATGTTTATCAGACCTAATTTCTGTCTGTAGCTGTTCTAATAGTAGTTCATTTAAAGATTACAGTTGGAACATATGTCAAAATCAAGCTATAACCTCCTAAACATAGCAATTCAACTACACTATAATCCCCCTGTGGAACTACTGAAGATGTCAGATGATACCACTGTCATTATTCTAATCCAGAAGGGGGGGTTGGTCTCCATACGGGTAGGAAATGGATTGTCTGATACTTTCATGTGATCACCACCTCTTGGAACTTAACTGACTCAAAACTATGAAGATGATGGTGGACTTCCACTGAATGCATCCCACATTCCCTTTCTTTCACATTGTCATGAAAATAATAACGTGACTGCCTTGTGTGTTGTAGCGTCAGGAGAAATGTAACCACGACTTGGATATCAAGGGTAAAGATGGTCAAATTATTGTATAGTTTGACAACAACTTGGTCGTCTTGTTTTGAAGTCATGGATAAAGCGGGAGATAGACAGATAGATTAGGGACTTCCTCTGCAGTAATGGTCCTGTCAGTAAAGCGGACCAAAGAGCTGAGCCAAAAGGTAAGGGTCCCCACCTGTGGTCATGAGATAAAGATCATAGCTGTAAGAACGAGATCCAAGATAAGTGAAATAAGTTCCTCTGTAGAATAGATTGAGCCTATCCTTTTGAGATAAGGTGAGGAGCTCTGTCATTTCGGGGGAGCTTGAAGCAGTGCCCCGACTTCTCCATAGGAGTCCAGTGAGGTGATTTGGGCATCTTATCAGGAAGGATATCCCACTGCGGGGGATCCAGCAATAGGACTGTATATGCGCCTTGGCATCACCCAAAATGAGCTGGCAAGGGAGGCTGAGCAGAATGGAGTCTGTTTTTTTTTTTCTTCTACAATTTCTGATATTTAAATTTTGAAATTATTTCACTGAAACTTCCAAGTCAGTTGTTCATGTGACTGAATTTTGCAGCTGCATGTTGCAATTATGAAGCGTCTGTAAAAGCTGGGTCCACTCAATTTGATACCCCATCAGTTCCATACAGTAAACAATGTCACCTCATAAATCTAATGCTTGTAAATGTCTTTTGCAAATTTGTTCATAGTTTTTTTAAGAGAGAGAAAAAATACATAGAAGTTCATGCAGTTTTATTAACCAGAGTAGATTTTTACAACCTCTATATTTATCACTCCCGCTGGCGCTGAAGAGGCTGTTTCTGTCATGCTCAGTTACTAACATTTTTTTTCTTCCTTATTATCATGTTTGATATTGAAAGAGAACTTTAAATACATATCTCATGTTGCTACTAGACTTCTACTGTGTGATTACCACAGTTTTGTGTTCAAATTGAGCTCTGGACTGATTTAAGTGAAAGGGATCATCAAGCAAAAGGACATTTGTTTGGTGAATGTTAAAAATATTGTTGAAAAAGGCAAAAAAGTCCCAGCAAAACTACAATGTTTCAAACTGGAGTTACAGTTTGAAACTTTGCGGATGCTCACGGCACTGCATCTGGGTGCAGTCTTTGGCACACAGTCTTCGAATATACTGCCACTAACATGTGGCAGTATGTTCATTGGGCTGTCATCTCTTAATATGTGTGTTATTAGTCTGTGACAAGGACACAGTTGTATAAACCCCAGTGCTTTTTTTTTTCCTCCCAAAGTAATATTTTCTAGGTCACATTATTCCCACACCGGTTCAGTATATGAACATGGCTGGTGGCTCAAATACTTCAACCTAAGGGTCTGTTAAATGCCACGCAGTCTTGTCACGTCACCGAACACCGATCCAAACAGCTTGAAGGGCAAAAGTAGAAAAAGGAAGAAAAAGAAAGAAACATGGCATATTTTTGTTTCACCTCCAACATGACGCGCGCACACACAAGATGGTTAACAAAAATAAATTGGTCCGAAATTGCCCAATAAGTTCAGATGCGGTTGTAATGTGGTTTAAATTGCATGCCCTTTCCGTCAGTGGAACAAACCCTCTCAATGTCAGAACTCTCTCCCACATGTTGAACGCCTAGTTTGCCATGCAGTACAAGATCTCTGGGCCTCTTTAGTATTCACCCACTTGAGTTTCCTAAAGGTTACCAAACCTAATTAGACATTTATGCAGGATCTTCAAAGGTCCCTCCGTTATTAATGATGTGCTACTTCTGAGGACTGCATCGATGCCTTTTTTTTCTAATTCGAGAAGCAAGCGCCTCACAATATGTGCATACACAATGCAAACATGCAGACAAGGAAAATGCAAGAAGAGGTTGATTGCTGGCTGGTGGTAATTACTGAAATGTCTGGAAGAGATGCAGTGCAATAGATGAATACAAGGTTAAAATCATCAATAAAAGGATGCCCCAGATGAGTCCAATTCTGGCCAAGCTATAACTAAGCCTGGCAAAACTGCAAGGTACATATTTGGTATTCATAGATGAAGAAAAAACAAAGCTACAAAACTGCATAATGACATAACATTTAAGGCTGCTCTTTCCTTTTATTTCCTCCACTGATTAGACTCCAGGTTATGCCAAACTTAAATCAATCAACAAAAAAAGATAAATTACCAAAGATTTGGATCTATTTGAAACTTTAAAAAGTTGACAAGATCTTTTTTCAAGGTAAACTTGACAAGGTGAACTGTTCCAAAGATAAGAAGGTTCACTGCCATACCAGCAAAGGAAACCTTTTACAGTCACTGATAGCACTTTCTTTTTTGCTTATTGATTGTTGAAAAGAAACAAAAAGGCTTTTTGGCAGCAGTTTCATTATTTTCTGTGACGATAGCAAAAACGCCAAAAAAGAGATAGGTTTCCAATAAAGTTGCATTTTTAGGATGTCAACTCTTCATAACATCCAGTAGAAATTATCAAAATGGCAACTGAGTGTTTTGGAGAACTACCGTAATTATTATTTTTTGTCTTGACATCAAGTGCATACTTGTGGAGGATGCCAAACAGTGAAATTTTAATTGACACTGTGGGCATGTTTTCAGCGACAGCTACTTCCCATTGCCTAAAATAAAGGGTTACTTTATGGCAGATCATCAAGATGTGGTGAATCATCTGTGATGCTGTGGGTCTTTTATTGTCAAAAACTCTAAGAACTGTTAGTGTTTTCTTCATGAGCTCTTTGAAACAGGGTAATTCTGAACTAAATCTATTGGATTTCATCAGAAAACTAAAACTGGGTTATTATTCGTTCCCACAAAAGGAAAATGATCCATGAACATCTCCAATTTAACACAGAAACTGCTTACCAGACACAAATTCAGCCTTACTCTGCAAAGATCCCAGTTCCCACATGAAAATCCTACATAAAACATGTGGCCTGATCTGAAGATCCAGAGAGGGAGTGCATAAGAGAAGACCCGATACTTAAATAAGAATGTTGAAAGACCCTTTTCTCAGTTTTCGCCAATCCTCTGAAATCTTGTAAGAACCAAAGAAGTGCTGCCCTATTTTTAAATGGGTTTATGCAAAGCACTAATATCAGAGTTGAGAAAACAAATGTTGTTTTCAACTATTTCAAAGCCGTGGATTCATGTCTCTCAGTCATTCAATTGACTGGTTTATTTCTTTTGTTAGGTTTTGATAGCATAAGTCGTGTGTGTATGCAGACAACATGGTAAATTAACTCTTGGCATTCACAGGACCCCCAGGAGAGCTGCAAAATAATTTCTGGGGGTCGCCAGATGGTTGCTGAGAAAAAAAAAAAAAAAAAAAAAATCAAAAACGAAGTGACTAATTTAGACTGGATAATGGTTTGTGAATTGCTATGCACGTATCAGAGATTGGGAGTTATCTAAAAAATCAGAACTGAACTTCCAAAGATAACTGATAAGTTCAGTTATTTGTTTAAAAAATAGAAGCTGATTTTCCAAAAATAACTGCACATCCAAAAATAACAATGACCTACAATAAGCAACAGACATGAAACATCAAGAATTAATACTGAATCAAGACTACGAATTATGTTCCACATATCCGAGATCAGCTTGTGGGGCCTTAAGGCCCTTGAGGAAAACCTCTATCCCTCTCTCCTGTTACAATCTCCAACTTATTCTGTGGGATCTTGAAATGTTCCCAGTGGGATGTCCCTGAAAAACTTCCAAATCGGCACAGAAGGCATTCTGATCAAATGCTGGAATCACGTCAACTCTGGCTCTACGATGAGCCCTGACTTCCCCCAGCATGACCCGGCTTTTCAGCAGAGTATCCCATCGTTATGAAGCACTGCTGAGCAAATACTACAATGATGTTCTCGAGATTTGACTAGTCAATATGTTTTACCCTTTGAACTGGAGATTGAGATGTTAAAACAATCCTTTAATTTCCAATTGTTTGGACTCTAACTCAGATACTAAATTTAGCAACCAGCTGTTACCTGATATTTTCTCAAATTGCTCCAAAAAGGCTCTATTTTAAAATTAAAGTACCTTTTGAAAAAATCAACCTTTTTAAAGAAGTGTCATAAAGCCCACATTTATTTATTCTAAATGTTTATATTGGTCTTATGTAATTGTTTAATCTTAAATGTCATGTTTTCATTAGCTGTGAGCTGAATATCATGATAGGTAATGGGAATAGAGCCTGAAAAAGATGAGTGTGCAAAGGCTAAATAAAGGACACACGAAAAAAAACCCAACAGAACAGAGTAGCAGTGCCTGACGTTGGCACAACTTCATCCATTGTTCTCCTTTCTGTGAGTCTCTGTCATCTTAGCGTAAGGCACTTTGAGTCTCTCTAAAGGTCTTCCTCACTACTTGTAACATTTCTTCACTTTAACAGCCCTCTTAAAATCTAAGGTGCTGAAGTAGCAACTTTCACCTAACTGAGGTAAAACTCTAAGAAAAATATTGGATTTCAATAAATTTTAAGAATTTTTCAAAAACAAGCTGCTTTTAGTCTTATAATTCTTTGAGAATATGGACCCAGTCCTGTGTCTAGGATAATATAACTTTGTGGTTCACACCGTTGTCTTTAGCGCCGGGGAGTCCAGTTCAGCTTTGAACGTGTAACCTTGCGTCAAACACTTTGTCAGATGAGCTCACACGTTGACACTAACGGGATAGCGCGTTGAAAGAGAGACTTTCACTTTCGTTTTTTTTTCCTTCAGGAAAAACAAAAAAATAGATGTTCTATTTATCGTAAAACCTGACAACATATTCCCCCAGTTAAATTTTTACATGGGTATACATAAAGTGATGAGTAATTATCAAGTAATTAAAAAATCTTTTTTACATCCAGCCTCAGATATCTATCAGGAAACTGCAGATGACAAGTCGCCAGGGAAAAATATCTGGTTTTCATTTGTTATTTGACTTTTGGATTTTAATCAATTATAAGTGGCAGCTAATTAGAGATCTTCAGGGACCATCACTCTCTGACGTGTCAACGTGTTCTAAATGCATTCTATGTCATGGAGGTTGGACACTGACAAAAAAACCTCTCACTACTTCACGGATTTAGGTGTCTTTTTCCTGAAGAGTCTTCACCAATCATCTGTGAAGGAATGTGCTGGGTGCTTGTGAGAATGTGCATGAGGGCTTGAGAGAGAGTGTGCGTGTATGCGGGTGTGGGAGCGTGTGCTTCATAATAATAAGGCGGAGTGAAAATGAAGAGGAACTAAACTGTGTAAGTCATTTCTCATTTCCTTGCTTCAGTGGCTGTCAGGAGAAAGCCCCACATTTTTTGAATGATGGTTCAGACAACAAAAAGTGAACAACAAACCCTATGGCTGTAAAGAGAAAACGGGAAGGAGAACAAGAAGAAAAGAAAGTACTTAGAAGAAAAAAAATGACAAATGCATGTTTTTTTTAAAATGACCAAACCAACAAACAAGGCAAAAATCCCAATATCAATACCCTGATAATACATGCCCTGAGAGTGAAACATAATAGAGGGAGGGTAAAAAATCACCTGTACAGTTGGCACTCGTACAGTTTTAGAAGGACCTTTCAAGGGGCTGATTTAATGTGAGAGCATCAATCCTTTTGCAGTGCAGGGCCTTGACAGCAACTGAAAGTAATCTCTTCTTTATTAATGGGACTTTTCACTTTGGACCCGGGGCCTTTGGTATTCCATAATGGTACTTTCACACTGCAGACCTAAAGAAAGAACAATATGAAATCAGATCAAGTGGATGCGTTATGAATCGTAAGTGGGAAGTATTCCTTTGTAAATTCAGAAGCGCTCTTTTAAAAAGTGAAGGTGGGGGAAGAGAGAAGGAGATATGCAAAGCTAAACTCTGAAAATAGCTTTCACACAGAATATTTTACATTCTTTAAAAATGTGTCGAGGGATGTTTTTGGAGGACTAAACCGTTTAAAACAATAGAGAATACTTCAGGTTTCAAACTATTTTTCACATAGTCATTCTCAATCTAAGGATCTTCTTTCAACTGTAGACCTACTAACTTTTCACTTCTGTTCAACAGTTGGATGTCAACAGCAGAAGTTTTGGGCTAAAATATACCAAGGAGCTGCGAAACTTACCATTTTCTGAGATGTACCTTGAAAGTGTTCATCTTAACACATTTTGTGTTGTTCTAAAGTTTTTGGATGTGCTTAGTAATTTATAAAATTAAAAAAATTACAAAGGAGGCTTTTTTTTTTTTTTTGTTACCATGAGTGTATCAAAAAAATTAAAATATACCTAAAAGTAAAGACTTTCTCCAACTTAAGCAACATTTCACTAAATCTGAAATGTTGTAGTATACAAATTACAGCTGTTAATAGGCTGATATACACTTATTTGTTCCATGAAATAATGAAAAGCTTGTGTCCATATTGCTAACTTGCATCTGTGTCCCCTGAAAGAAGAAACCTGTAATTTCTACTGGGTTATTTGTAGTTCACATTTTGTCTACAACTCTGACTATGCAAATTTGGCCTGCCGAAGCTGAGAGGGTCACTGCCCTTCACTAGCCTGTTGCTTGCAGGAATGTTGGTGAATTTATCAGGGATAGAGGAAAACAAAGATGCCTGTCATGAAAACTACACTCCCACTCCAAAGAAAAGTTGAACTTTAATATTTTCCTGGACCGCCTTTAATTTCTATTACTATGATGTCCATTCAGATTTGTATTAAAATATATATATTGTTTGACAAAATCTTGTGAAAATGAAGAGTGAGTTCGAGTCCTGTTCAAATTCAAGGTGTAGTGGAAGGGTATAAATATCACATGAAAACTGCAATAGAATGAGTTGGCTTTTAAAATAATTGTCCATAAAAGTAGAAATGTCATGCTGCCCATTTGCTTTGTTCTCACTTCCTAATCTATCGTGTACTATTTGAAGAGTAAAAGCCATCACTCAGATATTGTGTGACTTTCAATTTGCAAGTTTGAAACCATTAATTCAGGCAAGATAAAAAAAAAGAAAATCAGAAGTAGAGAGAAGCTACCTCTTTTCACTCGTGAGCAGAGGAAGTTTGAGAACATTTCAGACCGGAAAGGAGGTTTGAACAAACATCATCAAATGTAAGAGAACAAGCAGAGGGCAGTGCAATATCTGAATAAAAACAAAGAATCCTGTTCTTAAATTAAAAAACATACACTCTTGAATAATAACAAGTATTTTAATTCTTTTTAAAAAAAATTTTTTTACTGTGAGATCAAACTCTCTCACACATGCTGAGAGTAAACAATCTGATTAAATGTGAAGCCTTGTAGGATACATGGAGGATTCCTGCTGGTGTCACTTACATTACAGTAGAGGCTGGAAGTTGTGCACTGCTGATGACTCTTATGTTTATTCATACTAATCATCACGCCTTGCTTTGGTCGTGCTTGACATCTCTATGTTAATTTAATAAGTAGAACTCATACCTTAATACATATTTCTACATCTACTTAGTCTCAGGTAGACCCAACCACTTGTTTTCTGCTCTCTGTCCTGTTCAGTGCTATTAAAAGGTTGGAGGGTTTTTATTCTCATCAGGATTGAACACCGTGAGAAGCATCTGTTAGTTAGAGCAACAAAACAAACAAACAAACAAACTACATACAATACTAACTGATTCCACTGGGTGAATGACACTGCATTTGTAAAATTTATGCAAGTAAATTTCAGGAAATTTAAAGTGTAGAGATTACAAGAACACAAAAGTTAATTCTTAATGGTGCTGGTCACTATTTGGCTGCATTTGACCTAAAAATACATAAATATGGGCAGACCTAATCCAAAAGCTCACACAGCGTTTCATGTAAATGTGTGCAAACTGTTTCAGTGCTGAGGCTTTGTATTTGCTTAGTTGAGCTCATTTTGAACCAGATATGCAAAAATGTTCGTGAACTTGTCATTTTTAATCTGGAGAATGAAAATGTCTTTGAGCTGCTTCTCGTGGAGTTCTTGCTGGAAACTCCCAAAATCTGTAATATTTTCACAAATCTTTTTTAGAGAAAAAAAGTGAGTATAATCTTCAGATTCAACACCCATTGCGATCCATACAGTAATTTTTTTTAACACAACCAGTGTTGTAAAAATCAAAATTTTTCCTCAGATTTTAATCTTTATATGTTATAATTATGTTCACATTACCAAACTGAATGTGAATCATTTGCTCCCTCTTCAGAAGCTTAAGGCATACATGCAACTAATGAAAGAAGGAATGGCTCTCGAAATCCTTTCAGGCATCTTTTCAATCATCTCACTGTCTGCCTAATGAGAGTCCCTCTTAAAGACCCTCCAGTGTGCATTGTGGCGCTGTGTGATGAGTTCGGCTCTGGGTTTGGAAAAGGAGAGCTGAATATCAAACCTGTGCAAAGATAGAGACAGTTGACAGAGTGAAATTCTTCACGTTGCCATAATGGGTATAATTACACAAAGAAAGGGGCTGTTAGGTTAAATTACCCATAATATTCACCGTGGATAATGGCAGAAATTCAGAAGGTTAAATGACACCAGTAGCCGAACCTCTTTTGACATCAAGGTACAATTGAAAAGGAAATTATAACTGAGCTTTTACAGGCAAGTCCAAAGCATGTTAATGGTGAAGATTGGTTTGAAAAGACTTTTAAAAGGCCTTTAGAAGCTATTGTGAGGTGATGATTTAGTCTAAAAAGCACTGGCCGGTTAGATTGTTTCCAACATTGGAAGCTATTTGAAGCCCACTTTGAGTTCTGGGGATGTCTGGAAATTGTCCTGCTGAGTGCTGCACCTACTCATACAAGAAACCACAGTGGGAAACGTTGAATAAATCCTTGCAATTAGTTGTTTCCATTGCCTTTTTCTTTCTTATTTCATGTTCTTTCTTCAAAACAGACTTGTGCATGATTGTTTTGTTTTTTATATATTCCTTCAGTGGATATTATATTCTCTCTGGTTCAATCCCTGACCTTCACAACCAGCAAACCGCCCAATTAGTGTATGGGCAGGTGAAGAGGGCTGGCCCTGATCACCACGCAATTACCTCGAGCTATCCTATGAGCAACCGCCTACACAGCTGCATGCGGTGTTTGTCTAATGACCATGAAGAAAGAGGGGAGAAAAGATCTGGTGTTATTCTGTGCAGCTTTCTTACTATACTTGGTTCCCAGTAGTTGCATTTCCTTTATACATCTCAAATCAACTTGTGGCACACTTTCACTTCTCTCTCAACCCTAATTTGCAAGGAGTTATAAAGTAAGTCGCCTCTCTGCCCTCTTGATTGCTGGGTGTTCAAAATGAGTGGTTTGATGGGCTTTCAGATTGGCACATCACACAGCATATTGCATTTTGAAGATTTGATATTTGCTGTATGTACTGAAAAAAAAAATACATTTGAGACATGACTCAGTTAAAATAGTGAAAATAGAAAGCCAACAAATGTACATGAGAACGATGAAGAAAAATAAGACAAACATAAATTAGTTGCATTTACCTGCAGCCAATGTTTTCCAACAATTGACTTTTAACAGAGGACTGTATCCCAGCATATGGGTAATTGAACAAAGGGAATAAAGGTTGAAAAGGATGAACAAACAACAGATAAAACATGATGTGAAGCTCATTTAAGAGATTAAGGAAATATTCACAAGGTGTGGAGTGCGACTAGAGTCAGTCCTTCAAGAGCCACCACACACATGGATGCAGGACATTGGTTTCAGTTTTATATCCCTTGTACTAGACCAGTCCTAAATTACAGATAGAGGAAAAAGAGCCTTGCCTCAATTACGGAGAAAAAAAGACTAGTGATGGTGAGATGAAGCCTCATGAGACATTGAACCACTTGAGCCAAATGGTTCGAGAAAGGGTTCATTTCTTGAGGCTTCATGTGCTCACGAAACCACCTACTGGCCAAGTGTATAATCACAGCCAGCTGTATCTTAACATGTATGATGCATTGAATTTTTGTCTATTATGGCTCTTGGGAATGACTTCACAGTCATGTAGGAGCCCTTACATGACTGCATGTAGGGGTTCCTCCCCTACATGCAGGACAAAATCATTTGTCTACATAAATTATGTATATACATATGTGCATAATAAAATATTCTCTGTGTGTAATTTTTCCCAAAATAGTAGTGTCGTGTGATATGGCATGTTGTGTAATAATGTTTTTCTGTGACTCTAGAAAAATGGCCTGGGCTTAATCAGGCAGAGGACAGTGAAAGTGCTTGTGGAACTAGAGAGGGGATAGTGAATAGGTTAATGCTGGTGTTATCATTGTACCCCAACTCCTTGGAGCACAATAAACACCTCACCTTTAAATAAAATAAGAAACAGTGCAGAATACAGTTCCTCATAAAAAAACCTAATGCATCTGCAAATGTTCAGTTCACCTTTCCTTGTTAGGGCTTATCAAATCGAAATGTTCCCACATAGAGGAAATCCTCCTCTTTCTAAATCTATCTATCTATCTATCTATCTATCTATCTATCTATCTATCTATCTATCTATCTATCTATCTATCTATCTATCCAAACTCTGCTATCCAAACAATCAAACCTCTATCCACTCTCTCAACTGACCGCAACTCGCCTACAACAACCCACATTTTAAATGGAGCCTGTTGGGTTTATAAAGCTGTCAAACCCCGCGCCAAAATCTGAATCACTTCCTGAAGCGGTCACATGGTACAGCCAGGCAGCGAGGCTTCTGACGTCATCGTTTTCGGCTCCTCCCCTACATGAAGCAAGCCTCGATACGCGCTTTACGGAAACGCCCCCTCCATTACTCGACACGCGCTCCAAAGCCTCGGCACGTCACGTAACATCACTAAAAAAGACATTGTCCAAAGTTTAGGATTACAGAAAATGTACATTTCATTTGGAAGTCAAGATCCCAGAATCCAAAGAAAAAGTGGAGAAGTACAGAATTCAAGTAACTTGAGGTTTGATGGAAAGTTTCCACGGTCAGTGCTTATTCAGGAGCTAAGTCATGCTGGAGTTGGTCAACCCTAACATATTTGATCCAGTCTTAAGACAGCCTTCTGTAAATGTATGTTTGATCCCTTCATGCTTCTGTCTGCAGACAAGCTTTGTGGATCTGTTGTTTTCATTTTCCAGCAGGACTTTGCACCTGCCAGCATAGCCAAAAGTACCAATGGCTGCTTTAATGACCTCTTATCACTGCGATTGATTAGGCAGGAAAACCACATAAAGAAAACACAAGTTGTGGTCAAAAGGAAGAGGTCACTATTAAAGCAACCTGAGCATCCTTAAAACTTCAGCAAAAGCACAGGATTGCCTCCACTGATGCAGCAATTCCTGCAAAAGGTGCCCCCACCAACTAGCGATAACATATAGTGTACATTACATGAACATACTTTACAATAAACTTACAATTCTGCTATAAAATCATGTTAATAGACCTTGTATGATATTGCAATTTTATGAGAAGCTGATTTTTTTTATTAGTCGTAAGTCATAAAATATAAATGAAAAGAAATAAATGTTTGAAATGTACCACACTTTGAATGTAGTCAATCTAGTCACTCTTAAATAAATAGCCATTTCTGTGATATTCTTATTAATTTAGGTGGAAGAAATGAAAAATGAGTTGTTCTAAGCTTCTTAGAGTAATACCTTTTAGCAATATTGAAAGTGCAATGTCATAAGGAGATGAAGAAAAGAAAAGTGTGAGTGACATTATGTTTTATTCATCTTATAAAAACCAGAAATAGTTTTGAGAAATAGGCTTCTCAACAGCCTATTTTTCAGTTCTGGCAAGGAGTGTATTTTCCTGCAGATCGTGTACAGTAAAGCTAAAATGCACTTCCTCCTTTGTGCAAAGAAGTCAGGGAAAAAAAGCTACAGACTTATAGCTTAAAGATAACGAGTTAAGAATCTTAAAATTGGTCCCAAGAGTTGGTGGAAAGCAGCAGAGCTTGATAAGCTGGACTAACTGATTGTAAGTAACTATTCGGATTTGTTTCTAACTAAAAAGTGTTTATCATTTAACCTCTTCACTTACATGAGGACACAAATGTCCTTATCAAACCTATGTCTGGAGTGTAAGAGTTTTGGGGGATTTGTGAACTACTTCCTTCAGGAATGCTTCTGCTGCTTGTGATCTACAGTGGCATATGGCCAACATAGATAAACATCTCAGCTAAAACTGTGAAAAAAAAAGGTGAAAAGGTGAGCTTTTTTAAGTTAAAGAAGTAGCGAGCAAACTATACGGACTATCTTTACATAGCTTCATTTTAGTCTTACCAATACTTTAGAAGCTAAGACTAAAATAAAGCTAACTTTAGTGAAAACTTGGTAGGTTTCAATCTAAATTTAGATGTATAATGGACATCTGTACAGCTCCATGGCTTTTGCTGAGGGATAAAAAGGATAAAATGTCTAGAAATTCCTACAAAGTCTGTTAACTTTATTTCAAATACATCAGATTCACAACAAGTGTTAAATGATATCTCTAAACCATCAAATCTTAAAAAGGAACAGGAAAGATGCTGCGACAAAGTATTAGTTTATGTCTGTGCAAACTAATCTATCAAGCTTATACTAAGTCATTTTCAAAATTTTCAATTCAACCAGTTGTTTTTTGTTTATGGAATAAATATCATTTTGTGTTTGGATAAAGTTTGCACAATTTTGTGATCTGCTGTGAATGTGAAATTTAAGTATCTCCTAAAAACAGAAACAATAGAACAATAGAAGAAAGCAGTTTGAAATGAGAGTGGAGAGGTGAAGATGGAGAAAAGGGGGACTACTTGGGATATGAATTGGAAAAAGGTAAAACAAAAGCACATTGTGGACTAAGCCATTGATATAATATAATTATAATCTGAGAGCTTTATGGTAGATTCAGATCCAGCTTTATTCAAGTCCCAAAAGGCCATTTAATGTTACAGCAAGTATATATAAGAAGTAGGGAAAAATCTATAAGTGATAAGAAAATAATAGATATAAGAGCATGCTTTTTATTTCCTCTAATCCCTTTTTGCATTATCTCATAGGAATAATATTTATTACTAAATGATACACAATCCCAGTCAAACAGGCTGAAATTCTGTATTAAGTAATAAATATAACATTTAAAAGAAGTAAAGAACACAGAGGACAGTTAAATAGTATATATGGTTTTAGAAAGCAACAAAAATACAGCTACCAAAATGGATTGGACATGTGAAGCTTGCCAGCAGTAGCTGTTTTTATATAAGGTTTGATATTATCTTCACAGCAATGGTTTGACATTTTAAAAAGTACACTTTGTCATTGTGCAAACTGTCAAGACGAAGAAAAAAAATGAAACCTGCAGCCTTAAAAGCCCTAACAGCACAGAGAAGAAGTCAGACTGAAATGTAACATAAAAAAAAATAAAAAAATCTACAAGAAATATTGGTACAAATATTTACCCTACATAATTTTTTTTTCACATTTTACAAGCATGATGTATTTTATTTAGGTTTCATTCAGATGCTATGTGACAAACCAACCCAAGGCAGCAGAAACATGGCTTGCAATATCTTTTAAATAAAAACCTCAACTGCGGGGCAAACGTTTGTATTCACCTTTACTCATAAAAATATACCGTATTTTCCAGACTATAAGTCGCTCCGGAGTAAAAGTCGCACCAGCCATAAAACGCATAATAAAGAAAGAATGTATGAGTCGCATTTTTGGGGGAAATTTATTTGATAAAATCCAACACCAAGAACAGACATGTCATCTTGAAAGACAATTTAAAATAAAAATAGAGGCAACAACAAGCTGAATGATTGTACGGTATGCTAACATTACATGACGCATAACAAACTGAGAATATGGCTGGTATGCTAACATAACATATTAAGAGTTATTCAGATAACTATAGCATAAATACCATGCTAACAAGTTTACCAAACCATCCGTGTCACTCCAAATCACTAAATCTTCATCTTGTAAACAACTCCGCTAACTCCGGAGGTAGCTTCTACCACACACATTATCAACACAGGCCTAGAGCGCCCTCTTGTGGTTTAGTGTAAAAACAACATGTGATATGATATAATAATGTGTTAATAATTTCACACATAAATCGCTCCGGAGTATAAGTTGCACCCCCAGCCAAACTATGAAAAAAAAACTGCAACTTATAGTCCAGAAAATACGGTACACTGATAAAACATTTGAAAGTCATGGATCATTTTCCATAATCTTCAAAATCAAATGTTGAATTACTTTGAGCTGACCTAAAACAGTAAGTGTGGATAAAATGTGAAAAATATTTAATGAGTGTGAATATGCCTATGAGAAATCATAATTGTTTGTTTGATCAAAGCCTACTGGACACAAACTGTCCTGGTCTTTCTACCCTTTGACAATTGTCATAAATATATAAAAAGTGGGGGAAAAAAAGAAAGCATTCTTTAGAAGAATGTGTCCTCCTCTGCTCCTCCATACCAAGGGGTAAGTCTTACTGCATAAGGCCTGGAGTTACACACAGGTTTCTCAGGTTCAAATTCCAAACAGGAGTCCAATGAGCTCAAAGACCCTGAGGACGACCCTGACCCTTCGTAAGCGTAAGTCCGAAGGCAATCAAATGGCGGGACATAAGGATCCTGATCGGCTTCTGCCAGCCTGTCCAGGATAAACTGCCTGAATACCTCGTCCTCCGGCCCAATGAGGTGTGACTCTCGGAGCGACATCCTTATGCTGGCCCTGATTTCCTCCCTTCGCAGTTTCCTGTCCCTCCTCCTCGGATGAGGGTGTAGTGGGACAGGATGATGGGAGAAGTCCAGGCCGGCTCCCCTCTCTCCGTAGTAAAGCACCTTCTGAGAAAAGGTCTCAGGCAGCTCCAACTCCTTCACCTCCAGATCCGTCCCCTCCTGTTGCTTACGCCTGTACCTCCTCACAATCAGCATTAGAACCGACAGCGCTGCAGACAAAACACAGTGCGAGATCATTATAGTTAAACACCGGGGCATGAGCTTAGCGAGAAGAAAAAAACAAAAAAAGACACAACATACGGTGCCTGATGGAGCATGCATGAAAATAATAGCAGCCAGATTTGTTTTCCTGCAACATGTTTTCCTGCAAATATGGGGAAAAAAAAACATTGGTAATATCTTACTTTTTACTTCACTTCAAATATAAAGAATAAATTCCTTTATTCGCTCCATGTGGCACAGCATACTAAAAGAGCATTTATCTTCTTCTCCTACTATTTTAACAGGCTCTTGTTCTCTGAGAAGTGTTAGCATAGCGGGTTTTGTCATTAATCTTTCATGTGATGGGCAAAGGGAGGACACAAAGCAGCTAAGGTCATAATAAAGCTCTTCACTATGCACACCCATCAGTGTCCCAGGATGGTATTGGTACTGATGTATTGCAACCAATACACTCATTACCTGGCATCATTGCACTGCAAGCTCCTGCATTGTAATCGTGTGTTAAAGGCACGCGGGTGAGTTAAAAATTAAAAAAAGAGGTTGCTTCAACAATGAAAACGGAAATTTGTTAATGAAAACCCTGCTGTTTCATATACTTGCCAAATGGTTGTCAGGTGGAAGTGCTTTAGTTCACATCTGCTGGAAAAGAGGGACTTTATGAAAACAACATTTCAGAAAAACATGACTTGATCTTTTTTTTATGCTAGCAGTTTTATTTTCTTTTAAAGTGTTTTATGGTTTGTTTACCAATGAGATGCCTCAAAAATGTGTAGTTTAGACTCTTCAGTCACTTATCTATGTCACCGTGTAACACATTACCTTAGTGCTGGCCCAGCAGCTATCATACACCCTCTGACAAAGAACTAGCTGTCATTTCGTTGCAAAAGGTGCTTCTGCTTAGTAGAAAATGTCTGAGCCTTAGAGCAAAGCAGATGTTCTGGTAATAGCGACAGAACCGAACATGAACTCCTAGAATAGAGAGAGCTCTTCATATAATGGATTATGTGGGGGTTTTAATCTGCTGCCACCCAATCATATTAATGTTTGGAACTGTTACCAGCCGACATCAAACAAAACTAATTTTCAAAGTGAAGTGGATTTCAGACAACCCAGTTCAAATGTGGGTTGTCTACATTTGAACTGTCACCTTTTGAGTGCATGGTTTTTTCTATAATTAAATGCAATGAAATGGTTGAATACATCAAAATTATTTTAACTTGTTTCAACCCAAGGTGAGAACAGAATTTTAAAAAATTATCTACTTAGATGTATAAATAGTGCACGCACTAAATCTAATATTTTGGTGAAGCATCTTCTCATTTAATTAGTTTTCTTTAGTTCACAACCAGAATTAATCTTTGTGAGTGTTATCAACCTGATCTGAGGCTCAGCTGTCCAAGAACAGGATTTTTATGACATTTGATCTTTTGCAACCTTTAGGTAAAGCTGCAGCTTACAAAGACATGAAAAAAAAAAAAAAAAAAAAAGGATTTCAATTTGCCAAGATGTCCGTCAGCAAAAGAGTATGAAAAAGTTTCCACATTATACATCTGTTTCATGGCAGTGAACACGGGTATCATGAATATTAGAAGTAGAAGGAGGATTGGAGAACCTATAAATATCAAATATTTCTCAACATTTTCTGGAACCAAACTTGGACTTCATCACCAAAACTTAGTAATACGCAACAGATGGGAAATATTTTACTCACTTTTAGATTTCTACATAATATGAAAATTCACTTGCTGTGGTAGAGGGCAAAGACTAATGTTGTCTGAATTCAGGGACTGGGAAATCTTTTGCCAGGTCGCTGTTTAAATTGTTCCTGTTGCTGTTCCTCAGGGTTTTTTGTTTTTTTCCAGTAAGAAAAACAAGAGAAGTTGCTCTTGCACCTCACTAACAAGAAGGGTAATAGATACAGATATGTACATATACAAGTATAAAACATGCATCTATGAAATGCCAGATAACATATAAAAATCCCGGCGAGTTGTTACTGATATTTCCTTTCCAGTATCTGACAAACCTGATGGAGCTCTGCCTCTTAGCTCTCTACCCTGACTACATAGTGTTGCAATATAAGCAGAATACATTGTTCGTCCAAACTTTGCAGAAACTTCTCTGTAGAGCAAACAGACACGATCTGTCTGCCTGCATATCACCAGGCACTCCAATACTAGTATCACTATGTCAGTTCATTGTTATCTGAAACTTGGGTGGGGAAAAAACCTTTTCATTTTTTTGCAAACTCTACTACTCACTTATGAGGTCATGGATTCATCATCATTTCCTATTCTCTGAAATTTTGCTGTTGTTAATTCCTAACCGATTATAGAATCAGGGTGCCACATGGCTCAGTGGTAGGACATGCAGGCACCATATTCAGAGGCTACGGTTCACAGCGCTGCTGTCCCTGGTTTGATTAGTGGAACCAAATGTGCTTGTTGCTGCATGTCCTCTTATTCTCTCTCTGTCCCTCTTCCTCTCTAGCTCCTATTGCATAAAGGCAATAGGAGCAAAAACCTTCAATCATCACAATCCAATTTTAAAGAACATCCAGTGGATCGCTAGTATTTGCAGGGATTGGGTCCACATGCTGCTATCTGATGAAACCAGACTTCAACTTCCAAATGAGTATTTTTGGCTCATCTTAATCACTAAAAGAGCGACATACCTAAAGTGTTGGTACCATTATCCTCTAGATTAGTGTGTCTTCATATTAAACTGTAGATTTTCTCAAGGTTTGATTTCAGTTCTGATCAAAAAATGTTTGTTACTCAAAAGCTGGTACAATGTGTATCTTAAGGATGTGTACAGTTACATGACAGGCAATTACTTCTTTTTTAATTTTTAAGTTTTTCATATGATTTGTCATTGTTCATCTTTTCATGGCACAAAAAAGCTGACATTTTATGAGGGAATGGTAGACATAAAGGATCACAACTGTGTTCACAGATGGAATGGAGTTAATCATGGTGTCTCAAATAATTGAGAGATTTTTTTATTTTTTTGATTCATGCCCAGTCTGTCAGTCTGTTCCCAAATGTTTAAACAGCTTTCAACATGGCAACTGATCACAACAGACTGTTTCTTCATCTGATCCATTATCATCTCCACATCTACATCTTTCTTCCCACAGATTATAAGCCAATTAATGGTTTCCATTCCTTAAAAGCAGATGCAGGCAGTTTCACCCTTTGCCAATTTATGCCTTTGTAGTCATTTGAGATCTAAATTGTTCAACTATGAGACAGAACCACTTAAACAATAACATTGTGTCAAGGTCACTTGGAGACACAATCTGTCATTATATATCTTTCAGGCTTTTCTATGACATTTTAATATGTAATGGTTTATTTGAATGGGTATATTAAGATTCAAGAAACACTGCTGACCTTCATAATTCAGCTAAAATTAGTCTAGGTAAAAGTCTCAAGGTTGTTTTTTTTTTTTTTTTTTTTAAATTGCTACTTCAATATTAAACTTTAAAATTTTTCTACAAATTTCCACAGTGGTTGCAGTTTTCTGAAAGGCACACATTTTGAGAATCCTGTTGAGCCCATGAAGAAACCTTACATTTTAAGACACGAATGTGTGCTCACTGATGAGCTTATATTTATCTCATTAATAAACATATTTAAAAAGTTGGAAATGCTAAACAAACGCAACAAGATTAGATATGAAAAATTTGTAAAAGCACAGAAAACAAGACAGACAGAAGAGCTGAGTAAATCCTTTTGAAGGGAGCAATCTTGTCTTTTCAGTAATCAGTCAAAAAGTAAATGAAAACCTGATTCACAAATAAAAACAATGCAAAACTGGACCTCCTGGATATTCATGTGAGAGATCCCCTGCCTGACACAGTGGTAAATTTATTGCTACATGACTTCAAGAACAGTGAACAGTAAAAAGATTGCCAGGAAATCATCATCTTGTCCATTCGCACTTACCAGTGAGAGTGACCAGGCAGACTAAAATCCCTATTAAGGTTTGCATGCTGACCCCGGAGAGAGCGAGAGCCTCGACCCCGGCAGTGGGACAATGGCCAGCCGGGAAGCAGCTGCAGACGCCGATGGTCAACGTGGTGGTGCTGGAGAGGGCCGGGGTGCCGCTGTCAGTCACCACCACAGGAAGCAGGTACTGAGTCTGATCTTTACGTGTGAAAGTGCTCCTGCGCGCCACAATGCCTGCCGTGTTATCTGCAACAATGTCAAGAGTGAAAGACAATTTTTAGTAACTGCTCTTCCACGTACGGGAACCTAAAAAAAGAGGATCACAAGTGCGTGGGAGAATATAAGATGACTTAAAATTTGAAGTCAGATTTTTTTTAAAGATTAATGCAAAGATTAAAAGAAAAAACAGTTTTCATTGCATTTCTTCTATTTAATTTGACCACTGAACAATAACTGACATAAAATAAGACGTGGCATATAGTAATGCACTTTCTTTAATGTTCATTTTCTTGATTTTCTTGATTCATTATTCATCTGCCTGTCACTGTCTGGATGGCTGTCTGGTGCTCGCATGGCTAATCCACTGACATGTTTCTATTCCTACTGTCTCTATTTATTGTAAACCTTTTGAAACAGTTACAGTTCTCTGACTAACAAAGCAAAACTGTTCATTTACTTTCTCGAGCAAAGCACAAAACAAGAAAACTACTCATCTAAAGACACTCAAAGATTTTTGCATGTGAACAATATTACGAGTGCAGCAGTCGTTGAGTTATATGAAGCTAAGCTAACAAGCAAATCTGTCTTTTAAGGAATCAAATGTCAATCATAAAAGTCTGTCTGAAGAACTTTTTTTTTCCAATTCCTAATGAATAATTTGGTCTGGTTTATGTCATAATCAAAAATACTTTATTATTAATATTAATCACAGCATCTTCTGATGATTTAATTAAATAAAAAGAAAGCCAAGCATGCAAAGGCTTTCTCTGTGAACTTCTACAACTACCAGTTGAAGGTTTATAATTAAGAAATGAAACATTGAAAATTATATTTTAACTGCTAAAAGTTAAATTCTTCCCAAAATGTTTGGCTCTTTCAGAAATTTCAAGAAAGGGGCAATCAGGCTGTTTTGATTTATGACAGTTCAGGTTAAATTGAGAGGGGAGGGAAAAAGAAAAAGATTATTTTTCAGAATCCGTACTTCTTAAAATGAGTATATCCACGAGGCGGAGGGGGGGAAAAAAAGTTTTTGCAACTGCTTCACACAAAAACCAAATGAATGTTGCAAAACCTACAATCCAAACAAAATCTTTATTTTGGTCTCCTTGGTTCAAAGCTGATCGAGTAAAATGTGCACTTAGTTGTTTTCTGTTAATTACAGAGCTTAATTCCATCTATAGAAAGAGTAGTCAGAGGTCAGTTTAAGTCACATTACACTTTCAAGGATAAACTATTAGTTTTCTTCAAAATATTTTTGTCAGGAAAAGTAAAAATTTATTTGCAAGATTATGCCTTATTTTTATAACTTCAGCATATTGGTGAATGAAGACATCTTTTGAAATTCAATCTCTGACCTTTTAGGAGGTTTAATAACTGCCATTTAAAATATTTTTCAGTTGAGATGATTTACAAGCAACTTCTCACTTTTAACTCAATCTTTTTCTACTGATGACTCACTGAAATCTTCCTCCACCATTTGAAGAAGCCAGAGACTGAGAAACTCAACAAACTACCAATGACAGATGAACTACTGTATCTGCTGCCTAAGCATTTCAAATTATGCAATTATTCTACTGAATCATAAGATAAACGTTCATTTAAGTTCAAATTAATCAATCAATAAATTATGACCAATAAGTTAGGACTCAATTAATGAAATCCAATAATTCAGATAGGAGGTTCTTTGACAAAGAGTAGCAACCCTGCAATAAAATTAATCTTAACAAATCTGTTCTCTTGTTTCAAATGTTCTGTTTGCTGATTGTTGTTAGAAATGTGTGGTTGTGTGTGAGGTTAAACACTAGTGTGTGATCAGAGGAAATGGGAAGAGGGAAATGAGAGCGAAACGGGTTGTCAGAGAGGTTGGTATGTGTGCTCCATGTGTGTGTTTGTAGCCTGAGTTCAAGCAATTTTGTTCTTCTATTGGTGTAACTATAGACCACAGTAACCATTTCAAAATGTGCAATAAATTGACAGCTATTTACCATCTTTTTAGTTCGTCCAGTTAGACATTATGACAATACATACCTGTATTCAGACAACACTACTTCTTAAAAGCATGTGTTTTGAGGACACAAACATGTTAAATGTATGGTTAAATGTATGGAAGCTCATATCCCAGGTGTTTTGTGCATTGTTAGTGGTCCTTTGGTGTTTTTATGCTCACAAAAGTTTTACAGCCACTGTAAGGAAATGCACACAGACTGATCAAATTTCATACTGGTGGGCAGAGGTGTGCACTGTAGCCTTAAGTCTTCTGCAAGAAATGTCAGGAATGTTCATAATGACATTTCTTCTTCCTAGAAGAATAATTACAGATTTAATTTATGCCAAATGTCCCTGCAAAAAGACCAAGTCACCCAAGAGCTTATTTGCTCAACTTCATGGAGGACTTATTTAAACTGCCACCAGCTTGTTGCCTAGACTGAAGTTGAAACTATAATCAGTTACATTTGAAACTACTTAGCGAAACACCATATATATATATTTTTTTATTTATTTATTTTTTTTTATTGAAATTAGATTGTTTAAATGTACAGTTGTTGCATATCTGCAAACAGCTTAATGTTAGGAAGCTCAGCCTGCAAGTAGACGTAGAAAAAAAGGGAACAAAAAGAACTAATTTGGCTCTGTCCGAAGAAGAAAAATGTACCTGCAGCTTTTATGCTCTGTTTCCACACAGCTTAGTATATTGTCCATAAAAATGGAGTACCTTGCATCCAGTCGAAGGAAATGTATTTTTTATTTATTTTTTTTATAGATGGCTGAAAACTTAATAGGGACTTCTTATTGGAAGCGGGCCAATATTGTTGCTGTTTTTCCCTGCAGATTCAACAAAATTCAGACTTAGACTCTGTGTGTGATAAAATGAACCAGCGAGATTTTAACGTGAAATAAATGAAACCTCCAGGTGTCATTCCGCCAAACTGTGTTTTACCAGCATGAGCTAACGAGCAGGCATGAATGTTAAGAGAGCGTTCTTAGGAAATACTGTAGAAGCTAAAATGTATTAACTCCCTAAATCTTAATAAATCAACAGCATCCTTATGAAGTCTTGCATCCTGGTGTAGCTGGAGAGGTAAGGTAAATACAAATGAGCCACAAGATCAGTAAGCTGAGCTTGTGGCACCATATTCAAAAAAACTCGAGACTGTAATTGATGTCAGAGGTGGATCATTAATTATTAAACAAAGGCTGTAAGAACTGACATAAATGTAATTTCTATTTTTAATAAATTAGCAAAAATGTTTTTTTTCATCATAATGGGGGAATTGTGTGAATAATTTTGAGGAAACTGATTAAATTAATGCTATTTGGAATAAGGCTGTAACACAATAAAATGTGGAGAAAATGAGGCAGTGAATTTCTTCCAGAGACACTGTAGAGGTTTGGACTTCAATAAGACCTTCAGGATTTGCTTGTGATTCCCTCCCCCCCTTTAAAAACCAGAAGTGTTTAATAGCAAAAACCCAACTTCCATCTGCATTTGAAATGTTGTGCTTATTGAGTATTTTCAAGGATTTGTGTCAGGATCAACATCCTTTAATTTTTGATTAAACTCAATACTCCGAATCCAATCTGGGAACAATGTTGAATGTTTTACCAGGCGAGCAGTCAGTGATTTTCTATTCAGACAAATTATGTATCTGCAAAACTTTTATAAACAGAATCTGGCTGGATGTTTAATCCAGACTTCATGCAACTGAAGATTCCTTGGTGAAACATTATGAAGAAACCGTGGGCTAACAGACACAATCTTGATGAAACAGCTTTCTTAAGTTGCAATAAAACCCTAATTACTTGCTATTGCTCAATAGATTAGTTAACTTGAGGACAGTGAATTATCTTGGTTAGCACTACTACGAAATCTATTAACCCATTACACAATTTAAAAAGGATTATTAGCTGCATTTTCAATGAAATGTAACCTTGATTATCTCTGATGGTGAAGTTGGGATTGATGCGCTCCTGAGGAACCATGGAGTAGTAGAAGTGGTGCTCCTCCACAGCCTTGTCCGGGTCGATAGCACTGAGAACATGAATGACCTCAAGAGACATAAAGCGACCAATTACTAAATCGCAAACATTATATATATATATATATCTATATATATATATCTATCTATATATATATATTACATATTAATTATTTTTTGGAAAAAAAAAAAAAAAATTGGGTTTTTTTTTTTTAACTTAAAAAAAAAAAAAAACTTAATTCAGCTGCAGGTACTTTAATAAGTGCAACTGGTGTACAAATATCAAATGTCATCATCACAGAAAAGAAAACAGAATAAAATGAATATGTTCTTGTGTGACAAAGCATTGCATCTTATTAAAATACTTTTTGATTATAACATTACCGCAAAGTAAATCCTGAACATGAGTGCATCATAATGTACATACTTCTCCTGCTTGCGTGCCCTCGCAGATATATGGCTGGTAATCCCTCGCAAGCCTTGGCATGTTGTCGTTTACGTCCAGCACGGTGATGAATACCACCACGGAGGAGGATAAATGGTTTTGCTCTGCAGCAGTGAAGACAGACATCTACTGAAGTCCACTGGGTGCATGTATCACAGATGCTTTGTGAAAGCTGTGTTAAAATAACACTTCAGACTGATAAATGTTTGGTGCTCTTAGAACACGACTGCGCTGCACAATGAGGATTGCTGAGCAGAACCGGAACATAATAATCAATAGATGCAATTGAATGAACCACAAACTTCACAAAACCGAGCGTTTTGCCCTGAATACTAAACAGTATGTGTAGTCAAAAACACTGAATATCACCCTGAGAACATTTAGCTGAAAATGGTGGTGGGGAAGTAGAAAAGAAGATAGTTTGAACCTGTAAAAGCAGCAACAATCCTAAATATAAAATATAATTGAAGAATATTTCTGTTCTTTATGTAATCTCTGGGGTTTAGGTCTGGCCAGTTTGCTGAATTAAACTGAAATTAACCTGAAATTAATCTGTGACTGCTTTATTATTTTTAAATCAAATTACAATTCAAACTTTCCAATTCTACCTTAATTTATTAAGTTTGCAAGATTTTTTAATATACATTCACTCCAAAAGTAAAAAAATCTAGTTAGTTGTAACATTCCTAAGCAAAATAATGCAGGAACACATTGATTAGAGGCTTCGAATGGGAATGAAAATAAATGTGCTGTGGCTCTAACAATAATCTCCAAATCAAGAAAACGTCCTTACTGGTTTCCTTGGCTTCAACGCTCATGTTGTGCCAGTCTGCAGTTTCTCGATCCAAAGCCTTAGCGATAGCTATGGTTCCATTGTTTGGGTCTATTTTGAAAGCGTTGGTGGGATCGGTCTTTTTGTCGATTGAGTATCTGGAGGAGAGAGATTCACAGAAATGGCACATTTAACTCGGAAGGTTGGTTTCTGGGCAAAGAATACGTTGCAAAACCGCAGGGAAATTAATTAGACAAATTGCTCATTTTTTTTGTCTGTTGACAGATATCCAGCAAAGCAAGGACACACACAAGCTACTGAGAGAAAAGTGACAACAAAGTGGTGCAAGGACACAACACCTTACACTGATAACAGATTTGTTTATGCTTCCAGTCAATATAAATTGATTTTCATTTTTAATTAGCAATCCTTGTTTTTCTCAATGATATGTATGACTGATGATGAGTAATTTATAAAACAAAGAAGAAAGATTTTTAAAAAGCATGGAATTTCACAGCATTTTGGATCAGAATGGATAACTTAAGTTTTCAGACTTTATTCCTTAACATAAAGTTTTTAGTTTTATCCATCTATCTAACAAGCATTATGTATGATAATGCATTGCAAGAGGTTTTTATTTTTGAAATAATCTTGTTCAAATTTTAATTCCAGTGCATCCAAAGTATAAGAATGCTCTATGTTACATCTGAGACACAGAGATTAAAAGTAAACCACAGACATGGAGATGAATCGTATGTTTCTACAGGCAAGGATGTTAAGAGGATCCTTACAGAATCACCTGTGTAAGGATGTAGCAATCTAAGCAAGTCAGAATTTGCTTTCAGACAAGTTTTTGCATGCTTTTTGAATCTTTTCATTGTTCAGAGGATGGTGAACTCCGTGATTTATTCATTGATTTAATATGGCTGGTTGCCCTGTCTATATCATAGTTGAGTTGTCTGCATAATTGTTCAATCAACGTCCAATGTTGTGAGAGAAATTGCTATTTTTTTTCCTAGAGCATTGTCTTTAAAATCATCATACATTTAACTCTTATCTGACTTTAAGGTGACATCATTTCTGTGCACTAATTCAAAGAAGGTCTGGTCATGGCAAACTTAATCATATTTACTGGAACTCTGGAAACCCCTAAAATGTCAGCCTGAATTTATTAATCAATGAAACACTGTCACCGGAGGGACAATAATAGATGCTGCGCTGAGCATGATATGCAGCACCTGCCACTCTTAAGCTCTGCTGAGATGGACTACAGGCAGCGCTTGTACGGCTGTCTCCTCTGCAACGTGCCCCACTTGCAAATGACGGCAAATCTCAATTCCATATGCCACCTCGTATGGTGCTTTATTACATTCGCACGTTCTCTGAGACGTCGCTTTGCGATAATACCGCTGCAATAGATAGAAAAGCCCGTGAGGTGCGAAAAAAAAAGAAATGTCATGATTTATTCAGGAGGGCTCATTTCCCACTAAAGTATTATGAGATAAATATGACCATGTTCTGGGTATCCAGAGATCAAGGAGGTAGAAATGGATGCAGCAAACCAGTAAGGCTCTTTGAAATGGAATGAATTTTCACCCTGTGGAGGAAGCTCTCTCCAGGTGTATCAGTTTGGGTGTCTAACCCGTCATTATCATGCCAGTTGTTGGATGCTGGATGGCAGATGCCCCCTACCCCACACCTCACGCCTGCTCACATTACCTGATGGGATTGTTGACTGTGTCAGTGTCTCTGGCGCCAACGGTGCCAACCACTGTTCCCACTGCTGCATTCTCAGGAATCTTCCACTCATAGAGGGCTGAGAGGAAGACAGGCGGCTCGTCGACATCCTCCACAGTAATCTTCAGCGTCGTCCTGTCGCTGAACTCATCCAGAGGCAAAAACCGAGTGTCTGGGTGGTTGTTAGTTGCCTCTGCCACCATCATGTAGCGTCTCTTGGATTCATAATCCAGAGGCTGTGAAACAATAACAAAAATTTTAAAAAATCTAACATTTCACAACAATACAGGTCTTTGTTTCAAATCAACTTTTCAATCAGACTTGTGCTTCAGACAATTATTCCACTGGTAGTAAGACTTATGTAATGATATTCAGAAATTGTCAATGAGCTCCAAGCTGTGAGAACACTCTTAAATAATGCTATGCTTTTGAAAAACATTAAGATGCGACTAATAGGAAAACAGCAGGCGAAACATTACCACACGCTCAAAATGGTTCATAAACAAAGTCAATATTTATTTTCCATTTCATGGCGTTTAAGTAGAAATCTCCTGCCTGTCGTGAAAAGCAACAAATTACTTACAGAGTCTGTGCTGGAAAACAATTCTTAATTATTCTATGTTAATTGGAAAAAAAATACTTTAGTTCGAACCATATGTAATGTTGTCTTCTTTGACTTTTTTACCAGTAGTAACATTTGGTCATTGATCACATGACTGATATGATGTGAAAAAGTATTTTCATCGCAGTTTTGCAAAATACATGTATTTCAATATGGCTGAAAAACCACCTGACCCTAGAACAAAAAATGTTATCAAAAAACAACAATGTAAAAGACTGTTTTATGACTTAGTTGCAACAACTGCCATCAAGCTGGATTGATAATTTATTTGTACATGGCGGTATTTAGTTTTGCACATTAAGCCAAATTGGTTTTTACCTTTACTTATTAAAGTTTTTCACCCTAATTAATGAAGTTATTGTATTTTACTTTTTATCTTTTTTTTTCATTTGAGCCTTTTTGCCAGCATGACCTCTTTATTTTAAGCTTCCCTTGGGGGAAACCTGGGAAAATACATGAAGTTCATCTCCGAATTGTGTTTTCTACCAGCAAACAAAGTCACAGAGTCACTGCAGGAGAAGATATGAGCAGTAATAGCCTGGTGTTTTCAAAGTTGGACTTAATAGGAACATTTACCAGACACAGTAAAGATGGATGGTTAGAGCAGTGAAAAGAACTATACTGAAGAAAAAAAGTCTGCACACTCTTAAACTCTTTTATATTACTGAACTTTTACAAACACCTGCATTTCCAAGAAAATAATTCAGCAGTAAAAACCAAGGTTTTCTTCTCCACCACTCTATGACAACCATTTGTAAATTTCAGCAGAATGTGAGTTGTAAAACGCAAGGGGAAAAATTGGAAGAGTATGTTTTCCTGAAATAAATGGAAAACTGAACCTAGACAGTTCTGTGTTTTATGTTACAGAACCATAACATAAAATACAGTGCAACGATATAATAACAAAATAATAAAGATTTGACTGTTATACAATAATAATTGTGAAAAAATACTGTTCTTTTGGATCACACATGCAGATATATCTGTAGATATTAAGTCACATACTTTATGTGTGACTTAATGTGGAAACCAGCATATTAGGGTTTCATAAGCAAGTCACACAAGTATTTGAGTTACTTCTAGTCAGGCTTAAAGCTGAAAGCTTGTTAAATCTATCATGTTGTGAGAGTATAATGTGAGACAAATGGAGGAAGAGTATATGACTCTTTTCAGGTCTGAAATTAGGTTTCAGCAGTGAAAAACACAAAACTTTGTACTTTTGTAAAGAAGTAATTAAAGCAGAAATTAGCAGCGTAATAAACTAAGTTGATCATATCCTTGAATCCACTGCAGAATAAATGTGTTTACAACTGATGAAAGCTCCTAATTCTATGATGCTGAAAAGATTCAAAAAATAACTCCAAACTTTTCAACCACAAAAAAAAAGTACACTTAAATGTATCCACGGATTAGATTCTATTTTCTGCTGATCCATATAAAAACATTATTCTAGCTTTCTAAAGCTGATTAAAAATTAATTCTGATTGAGCCAGACTAGGTCAGTCCAATCTGATTGTGGTGTTTACATGACGATCTTCTTACTACTGATTGGGCTATTAAGCTGATTATAGATGGTCCATGTAAACACAGCTAATGAGAAATGAATCACTGATGGAATGAAAACATCCTTCCCCAGATCTTTAAATACATCACTGTCAATAAAGCATTTAGATCCTTAAAAGTATCTGAATTAAAGTTAGCTGAGAGATTCACATTACTCTGGGATAATATGTGCAGACCTTCATTCGTACTGATTGCCCACCATACAGCCCTTCAAAGAAATACCCAAGGAAAAATTGAATGCATTCTACTTATTAAATATGAATGCATTATTTTCTACTGTCTTAACCATTTCAAATGGGTCCAGCTGAATTAACTCATACTTTGCTGCATTTCATCAGTTCAAAAATCAGTAACAATGTGAAACATCTTTGCTAGATCTTGGAGAGGTTTATCGGATGTTGTGGCACTCCTTATTATGGAGTGTGAGAGAGTGATGCAGTGAAAGTTTCCTGTTACGTCTCCTTTGAGCATTTACAAAATATCTGTGGAGCAGTTGTGTTAGTTCATTATCATAATGGCAACATACAGTATGTAGGTCATTGGTGTGGGGATCGGCTGGTAGCTGCAGCAATCTACATGTGTTGGTCATCAGAGGTTTTGAAAGAAGAGTGGCGAAGGCTGGAAAACCATCATGCAAATCCCTGCACTTGCTGTGATATTTTAGTGGTGGGCCCAAATAAATCTGAGACAATATACCTGGTGATCAAATTTGGTATTAGTATCAAATACATATATTGTGATCCCAAACCATTATTTTTCCAGGATAATATGTATTTCTACACCACTGGAATACAGAATGGATATGCAATAGTGAGACATAGATATTAGAGAGCATCCTAGGGCAGATGTAATATAGGTGGTGTCACAGTTGTCTTAACACCTGAACATAGGTTTTCAATTTTAACCCAATAGACACTTGTTTGAACAGTCTTGGAGGTATTACAGACCAAATGGCAGTCTAAATCCAGTGTAAAGGACAACCAACTATTCAATGAATTTACAGAATGTTTTTCTCTTCAAGCCACAGTCACTTTCAGACAAAGAAGAAAGAAAAATAAAAGGAGTGAAACATATTTTCCATAGGAAGATAACTGGCATGATGTATATATTAAGCAAAGATGCTTATTTCAACCATGGCCAAGTGGCAATGAAACAGAAATGCTATGACTACAAATATCCACCACTGATCTACAAGAACAGGGCTTTCCCAGTGTATTATAAGTTTGGTGGTTTCTTAAACCTGTAAGTGTTCGCTCTGTCTAGATCAACCTTTTAGTGAATATTTGGGATATTGTCAAGTAGAAGACCAAACAATTCAAATGAGCTAAAAGTTGCTATCAAAGCAACCTGGGCTTCTATTCCACCTCAGCAGAACCACAGGCTAATTGCCTCCATGCCAGGCAGGATTAATGCAGCAGCTCATGAAAAATGAGGCCATATTTCACTCCATGTGTGATTAACCTATAAAATATATGAATTTCTGTCATGAAATGTGTGGCAAAAAATCTGAAAGGTTTTCATTCGATAAAATTCTTTTGAGATCTACCTGTGAATGTAAAGCAAATTGCACATATATTATACATACCATTCCCAAAAGAATCACTCCTTCCTGTGTCACTGGGTCTGTTCCAATGATAAAAGTGGAGCTTTCTTTCAGGTCATCTTCCAGGCGGTATGTCATTTTGGCGTTACTGCCAATGTCTCCATCTTCTGCCATGATTCTACCCACTGTGGTCCCAATGGCTGCATTTTCAGGCAAAGCAAAAGTGTACTGATCTATAAAAAAAGAAGTGTAGATATGTTTTAGTGTTACTTTATGCCTTTGGAAGTGGAAGTCGGCGTATAATGGATTGACCACATTTTATCAAGTCACAACAACAAACTTTGTAGTACTTTAAGGTTTTTATAAGAAAGTCTAAGACAAAATTGCACATGAATGTGAAGATTAAAGAAAGTCATGCATAGTTTTCAAAATGTGACACTACCAGGAGGTCCATAAATAGCAGGAGCAGGAGTAACTGCAGTACAGGTGGTTCTCTCTATAAAACTGGCCTTTAGGAAAGACTGACAAAAAACAATCCCATTGTTGAAAATGGGGCCACACTATAAATAGTGACAATTGCAATACTAGTGTATACAATGCACATGGCAATGTTTGAAAAAATATTGCCTGTGTATGATTTTCTAATATTCTGTAGTTAAAAAAAAAAAATAATAAAAACCTTGTAGGAAGTTCATTTTGCAAAAATGCCTCAAGTCAGGTAGCGGATACAGCAAACATGGTAGAGGATGATTTGGGCATACGAGAAACAGTTTTAATTTCCAGCCTACATGCAAAACATTACACATGGAGAAATTACAAAACAGCCAGTTCACCTTGAACATTTTCATAGTGACAGAATTATTATCTTGGAACGCTTTTTTTCAGCATAGACAATCAGGTTTTATCACAGTTAGTAGGAAGATCGTTAAATACAGAGCAATGCTAGAAAAACAAAACAAAAAAACAACTACTAAGACACTGCAAAAGACTTGACAGGGATGCAGGTTCACTTTCCATCAGCACAACAGCCTTAAGCATAAAGCCAGAGCTGCTACAGAATGGTTTAGATCAAGCTGTTGATGTATGAAAATACCTTCATGCCTTAAACCAGATTAGAAAATCTGTGGTTATAACATGAAAAAGTCATAAAAGATGGAGGGCTATAAATGCTTTTGGAAGTTACAACAAAATATTTATCCAGTAATATATTGTTTACAGAAGGCGACCATAAGTTGTTAATAGCCAGAAAAGAGATTCTGCAGGTTTCTAAAGTGATATGAGAGAGAGAACATTGGAGTAGATAGTCAATTTGTGTCAGTCACAGATAAGTTGTGGCAAACCCCATATAATCCCAGCCTAACTCTAACAAGAAGATGAGAAAATCTGATTGTGTCTTCGAGCGGCTCCTTTCTGAGGGACTGGCACTACTGGGAGCAACTCAACAGGCAACCAGCTGCTCCTGGAAAAGAAAATAGCCGTGCTGATAATAATTTGCAATTATGTGACAATGCAGAGGGCACAGTTCAAAGTGAAGTGCAGCCATCTAATATTAATAAGGCTTTTTTCACCAAACACAGAATCCATGGGATACACCGGCTCCAGCTATGAATTGGGATGTGACATTAATAGTTAAAAGCTCAATCCTTGCTGGCTCTTTCCTGCAGAATTGATTTCTTCCCACTGCAGTCGTTTAGTAAGGTTTATCCCTGAGAAGGCTCAGTTTGTTTCCAAAGGTCATGACGAATGTCCTTTCATGTGTGAATGATTAAATTCAACCAGCATGTGGCACATGTGTGTGTACACACATCCTTCGACTGTCTGTTTTTTTAATTTTGGGCCGCCGGCTGAATGCCACGATGTGCACAGTCAAACACAGCGCCAGCAGCAACAGCAGCTACAGCCACCCACCAGAACCAGAGGAACAGGATCAAATAAACACCTTGTAGGTACAATATGAAACACTTCCTCGATGTCTGCAACACTTTGTACTCTGTCATTGATTACCAGACTTTTTTGTACATGTGCATGCGGCCCTCAGTCTTTGCATCAGCCGCAAGTCGTGTACGTGACTCACTTTGCTGAAATGTAGGCCCGTTGTCATTCACGTCAGTCAGAGTAACGGTAACAGTGGTGGAGGTGGAGTAGCCGCCGCTGAGGCCCAGCATGTCCTTTACCTGCACCACCACCAGGTACTCCTCCCTGGCTTCACGGTTCATATCAGCCCATGACGTTACAATGATTCCTGCAGTGTGGAGGGAGAAGAGATTGAAAGAGTGGACAGAAAAAGTGAAGTATTTGGTTCATTAAGTGCATTTCTGTGGGTTGTACATATGTTTCATTAAACTACATGTAAATAAACAAAGATTGCCTGAAGCAGTCCTTCGGAGAGCTTCAGGCTCTCCAACAGTCATCAAGAATTTAATCAGTAAAAGAAAATTAAATGTTAAGCGCTCTTTGAGATGGCTTAATGGTTCTTCTGTCTGGCCAGACTGGAGGCTGTGGGCAACAGTAAACTGAAGAACAATTTCAGTATCAGACTGAACCATTGATATCTTCAAGGCCATCTTTTCCATCAGTGAGTCGTGTAATTTCATGATAACATGACATTAAACTTTACAAAAACATTTCAGAAACCACATATCCTCTAAACCAATGGATTATATGCAACCAGTACTGCATGAACACATTGTTTTAAACAAAGTCATAATGATGATATACCATGACCACAATATCTGCAGTGGTAAAATCATTTTGGGCATTTGCATTAAGCTGATAAGTTATCATTTGCAGCATATGACTAAATAGAAAACCACCATTACATTTTTAAATGTTAAAATGAAACATATCTCGACTTATTTCTCACATCTCATCTGATATCATCAACAGACCTAAAGACTTGTAGAGATTTAGAGTGAACTGCTCCGTACTGCTTTATTTAAAAAAATATTTATATATAACAATGGGCTCTGTTACAAGTCATTTTTGTCCTCCCATATTCTGCATAAATTTGCATTTGAAATTTCTTCAGCGTCAATGATGCCCCCTTAAAGCTCTTCACAGTTCAGGTCAACAATGTGTGTGGGAAGTGCTGTGGCTGACCCTGGTATTAAAGCATGAATCCTGTTTTTATTAAAACTTGTTGAATCACATTTTAGATGAGGTAACTTGTGCTAAAAGAGCAGAAAAATTTGTCACCATTCATGTTTGAAGGTGAGAGGATTATTGAGTCTAGTCTTGTCAAAAGAGATCTGGAGGGGCATTTCAGAAAAGTCAAATATCTCTGAAAAGTGTATTTATTTTTATAATTAAATTCAAAAACTGAAAAATATCTTATATAGATTTATTACAAAGAGTGTGAAATATCTTAACATATTTCAAGCAATACTGTTTTATCATTTTTATGACTTAGGCTTCTGAGTCCTCAAACTCAGTGAATGCAAAGAAATTGGTCATATTTTGATGTGAAAAGAGGTCTGTGGACCACTAACCTGCTGTCTGTTTTATATAAGATGATTGTGCCAATTGTGACAGCCCTGGTTCTGGAGGGTTCAGCACAAGAACAGCAACAGTTGAAGCCCATTTCCTGATGACCTCTCCATATGGTGACTCCTGAAGCTCTGCTGTTTCCTTCCACTGAACTTTCCATTAACGTCCCTGAATACAGCATTCTGTTTGGGGAAATTTTTCTAGAACACTGTATTCTAAGCTTTCCATTAATCTGCTACAATATATGGCTCTTCTAAAATTTAGCCTTTAGCAATTATCTTTTAGGATTTCTTGTGGAGGGGTTTCATAAAAGTTTGTTGATGAATGTGTAGGCCAGACAGACAGGCCAGGAAATAAGACTTCACTGCAAAAAATAATTTCCAAATTGTCGCTATGTAATAATCAGCTTATCTAAGAAAGGAAATTTCCTTAGATGTCTGCCATAAACATCTAAAAATAAAAAACAACCAACCACAAGAAATGTGTCACTGTATAAAATAAATCTACATGCTATAGAAGTTTTGCTTCTTGAACTGAATTAGGGAAACAAAAACCTTTTTCTTGAAAGTTTAATTTTTTATTAAAAATTTTATCCTGAGGAATTGCCCTTCCTAATATCTTTATCCTTTTAATTGTAGTCTTCATTTTTAGAAATAGATGGAGAATTTAGACATACAACATTCGTACCCGTCTTTGGCTGCACAGAGAAGTAGGGCTCCCCCTGCAGGATGGAGTAGATTAGCTTTGCGTTGTTGCCAAACATGGGATCATCCGCATCTGTGGCTGTCACCTGGGCCACCGTGGTCCCTGTGGGGGCAGGGAGCGGATTGCACAGTCAGAGTACACTCAGGCAGCAGTTCCAGTCGACAGGGAAATAAAGTGATTATGCCACAGTCCCGCAGGGTCTGTCTGTCTGACTCAGGAGGTGGAGGGGGAGGCAGTGGAAATGGAAAAAGCTGAGAGGAGAGCGAGTCTGAGGGAGAGTTAGTGGAGGGATGTTGACAAAAGAGAGAAGGGAGTGGTGGGGGGGGAGTGCGTTGGGCTTTCACAATATAGAGCAGGTGTGCGTGACAACCTTTCCAGCCCTTTAGGGACATCTCTCTATCCTATTGCCCCAGGTTTTCTCTCCTTGATTCAGTTTTATTTCACTATCTTTCACACTTGCCACCTCTCTCTGAGCTGACCATATCCTTGCCCTCACCTTGGTTTCTAAGATATCTTGCTCATGCCTGCTCTCTGTCTCATTCTTTCTTCCATGTGAGTGGTCTGTCTTTCATTCACAGGCACGGCTTTACCGCCGCGTTTCCTATTTTCGGCTGCCCTCACTTCAACCTTCCCCTTTCACTTTCCATCTCTGAGTCAAATTTATTGTGATTTATTATGGGTTGGGGGTATTATGCAGCAGAATCAGATTACATACAAAATGAAATGGTAATTCTTTTTTTTCCCATGAAAGTGCCATGGTTATAATAAGCTCATTTAAGAAATCTATCAATAAAAGCATCCAAACTGTGATAGAAAATTCAATACTTTTAACTTCCGGAAAGGGGGTCGGGAAGATGACAGACGCTCCTATAATTCTTTGTTCATGGTCTTCAGTTGGGATTTTATTTAAGACAGTTCCCTTTTATCTCAGAAATAAAAGGTTGGATCAACCTCGTTACAGTAAACAAGTAAACAAAAATACAAGTGAATGGAAAATTCATGAAACAAGCCTTTATTGCTTTATAACTTGAAAATATATTGGTTATTTTTCTCTTTCTTCCTGGATGTGGACACAAAACCTGAAAACATGCTGGACTCATTATTTTTAACTGAAATATAGGAGATATTTTAGCACCCAGGATTCTTCTTTGTGTTAAAAATCTAATCATAACTCACTGTTTATTTTTCTTTGCTCTTTGGTTCAATTTAGGTAACAACTGTTGAGTGTTTTCTGGTATAGTTCTTTGCCAAAACTTTCAGTCCTTCCACACTTTTTTGATTTTTTTAACACAAAGTGCAGTGTTTTTTTTTTTTTTGTGTGTGTAGATTTTATGTGATAGACCCACAGACAGTAACATGTAAATAATCAAATAATATTTTCAGAAATCTGAAAGATAGATAATCATAAAAAAATATTTTTTTGTGTTGGTCTATCACATAAAAACTCAAGGTAGATCCGAACAAAAGAAAACCTCTAATTAAACAATTGAAACAGTTAAATATATAGTTCAAGAGACTGAATCATTTGAATAAAACAAGTTACTTCTATCTTAAACGACCTCAGAACAAGAAAAAGACGATACATACCTATTGGACTCATCTCAGGGATGCTGGAGACATAAGGTTCATTCAGGAACTGCGGAGCATTGTCGTTGATGTCCTGCACTTTGATTATGAACTCAGACTGGGGCTCCACTGGCTCCTCGGTCCTTGTATTTATAGCTTGGGCCTGAAGGACATAGAAGGCCTTTTTCTCCCGGTCCAGCTTCTTGAGAGTCCAGATCTCTCCAGAATTCTCGTCTATCTTGAACACATCTCCAGCCCCTTCTCCTGATAATATATACTTGATAGTAAAACTGCCTCGGTCAGAGTCAGATTTGACCTACAGAGAAGGAAAAACAAAAGGTTTAGATACTTTTTCTGAGGTAAATGATAAAAGTGTGTTTTCAAAGGGAATAACCATGTCAAGGACATGGCGGGCATTCAGTTTGAAGCATCACCTGGCCAATAATTTGAGAAGTCGGATCTTCCTCCTGGACAAACAGCTGCTTCCAAATCCAGCCTCTCTTTTGGCGATGGTGCAGAACAGTGGACCCCTGGGCCAGCTGTTGGCCTTCCAGACCCTGATTATCTCTTATATCACTCAGTAAGCCGCCGGGAATCATAGAAAACACTGTCACCATAGCCAGCACCCCCGGGGTGCTCATTTTTACTGTCCGTGCATGCATTTCCTCTCCAGCCCCCATCGTCAAAGAACAATAGAAAAGAAGGGGGTTGTGTGTGTCAGTAATCCTTTATTTACCAGCGCTGTAGATCATAATCTTGACAGTGCTGCATCCCATCTTCTGATATTGTTTGTATGCAGGTTCATAACTGAAATAACAGTTCACAATGAAATTAAATTGCTAAATGAACAACTTCTGTTTGTGCATAAAATTTCTGTTGAATGGAAGCGCATTCTTTTCAGCAAAGCTGCATGATTAGGACATTTTTCCACTTTGTCGAAATATTGAATCAAACTTTAAGTCAACGTTTCCTGAACAGCACTCAATGTTCAATGCAAATCCTGCAAGAACTTCAAATTCCTGGAGGTTAACCAGGTTAGCTTGAACACAAATGTTAAATGATCCAGTTTACCGTTCCTCAAAACCAGTAACAGTGTGTAGAGAACTGAAGGTTTATTGGAACCAAAGTGCATTTTACAGAAAGCTTCTCAACTTTTCTGTCAGTGAAACCATTTTTTTTCATTACATGTAAACAATGCCTTGTATTGTGTTTTATGTCTGGGATGATGAGCCAGATCATCATTCCTTAAGGATGACACTATACTCTGCAGCTGACTAATGAAGACTTCTAATTAGATCAATGTCTCCCTAGACACAGAAGACAGAGACGCATATACCGCTGACAAACTGTGAGTCAAATCGATGCGCCAATTATAATGTGCAGCAAGATCGGGGTTAAGAGTGCGAGGACAATGAAAGTCAGGACCATCAACAAATTTGTAAGGCACTTCCATTTACGTGTTGTCTGACAGGCCTGGGAAACCCTTTGGAAATTTAACACACACATGCACACGCAGTCAACGTTGTTTTGTGTTTTATAAACCATGGGAAATGCTAATTCACTTGCTTTGGTCATTATCATCCTCAAACTGACAGCTCACATCAACAGGTAGTTGAAAGTGAGTGAAATATCTGGCTTTCAGCAACACAGTGGCAGTATCAATACTCTATGACATCGCAATTCCCATATTTACTCCTGTAAATCTAAATTAGCTGTCAAGATTCGTTTGCAAAAAGCTGCTAAAATCAATTTCTTATACAGGACTTCCTCCTAAATTAAATTTCACGATAAGGCAAGAATGAGGGCCTCTGTTTGTGCGTTCGTGTGTCTATACAGGCCATATTCATATCTCTGAGCATTGTGGAGTGACACTCCAATTAGTGACCAGTGAATCGTGAGGCGTTGTTGTCTTTCACGGTGACTGCCAGGCGTGTGCCTGGACCGAACGTCTCGAAGCAACAGCCAGACAACAGTCCCTCAATGATGTTACACCAAGCAACTCCCAACAAACCAAGGAATCTGTTTCAAAATGCTTCTGTGGACTGAAATAGTGCACAGGTCAAGAGATTTTTGGCTGTCAGCTTAACAAGATGAGGCATTTTGAAAGTGAGTGATGAAATTGTGGATAAATAAAGCCAGAGAAACTTAGGTCAGGGAAAGGGAAATGTGAGGCCTGAGTACAGTAAAAACATGTTTGTGTGTGTGTGTCAGCCATGCTGATAGTACTTGATAACAAGAGCAGCTAAACCAAAGTGTGGTTTTAAAAGCACATTTTGTAGATAGAGGCTTTTATAATACAAGCATATCAGCACTTACATGTGTTAAAGTGTCCTGGAAAAAAACTGAGGACCTAAAACCAGAGAGACTCATTGGACTAAATGGTATATTTTCTCCTTTTTAAAGGAATCCTCATTGTACATGACACATGGAACATGTAGAGTGGCCTGTGCTTGACAGCCATTCATTAAATCTAATAGGCCTTCCTCCCCTTTCCAGCCAGCCTCTTGCAGCCCATACGTACCGAGCAGCGCTGGCGCTTTGCTCCGCCACATGACAGAATGACAATGAGCTGCAGTCTCACCATGTTAGGCACTAGATGCGCTGAGACTGTCCCATCATTTCTCCATACGTCTTCTAGCTCATAAAATGCAGCTCTTTTGTAGGAATGGTTCCAGGATGCCATTAAAAGGTATCCTAAAGTGCCACCACATTTAGATGTTGTACATTGAAGCAAGGCAATAATAAAAAAGAGTCTGTCTTTTGACATCCTGGGTGACACATTAATATCAATTCCTGTTGCTGCCTGAATTGATACATTAATGCTCTAGCAATATGTCCAACTGAAAAGAACATAAATCACGGTGCTTTAAAAGAATCAGTCATTTTGACTTGTTCCAACTTTTTCACGTTATAGCCACAAACTTCGATCTAGTACCTCTGTTTCTCTGATTCACCAAAACAAAATTGGTGCGGACAGACGGAAGTTTTGTTTCAATAAATAATATTATTTTGAAATGACAAATTTAAAATTTTAGATTCTTTAAGGCTATGACAAAATGTGTTTGATTACTGAACGGAAATCATCCTCTCTATATTAATGTAGCTTAACTTATCCATTCTTATTCAGTGCTCTATTACTTGGTCTTCAGGATGATGTTTGATCACTAAAGTCCACTGACAAAACTGAGGCATTTTCAGAACAGCTGAAATTTCACAAAAGAAGGCATGGAAAGAAAATGTTTTCAAGGTGTGATACTTTTACTATGCACTACAAATATTTACTAGTGTGATTTGTTTCCTGCTATTTGAAATTGCTAAAGAAAAGTGCATCTACTAATTGTCAATTCCTTAAGATCACACTTTTCAGACAAAATATCCTGAATTAGTCTTTTGGGAGTCACCCAGGGGAGTTGTAGTTTACCATTTAACTTCGTAAATCAATATCTTTGACACTGACATGTAACTTATTTGTGTAGCAATTTGCTGTATTTTATTAAAAATACAAGGTAGAACTTCTGCTTTGCAAAATATAACAAATTTACAGAGGCTGATGAGTATTAGCACCACATTCTGTTGTTTATCTGCTTCTGAGGGAAACAAAAAAAACAATTAAGTAAATTCTTGAATGCTGCGATCACAGAATAAGCCATGACTAGAGGGGTTTCAATTAAAGTCAGCTTTTGACTACCTCTTAATTAGGCTATAAAAGCATAAAACACATGCTGTCTTCAATTTGGAGAGATTTTGTAATGACATTAAATAAAGAAAGCAGAGCAGTGCACCACATTTAGCTCACTGTATTTTTTTATTTACTTTATCAATTATTTGTTATTCAGTGAGTTTTATGTGTGATTAAATGTAAAAATCATAATGGTTATAACTTTTCCATGCGAAATGTGTTCAGGCTTGTAGCTTACTTTAACAAAATACATTTCTACAACCAAAATTGAGAAATAATAATAAAAAAAAAAGCTCTATTTTTTGAGTTCACAACCTGATATGTCGAATCATTAAACGAGGTGGAGGAATGCTGGACAAATGTTTGTGAGTAGGAGCTTTGAGACCTAACAAACTAGCACCCTATTGAAAGAATAAAGTGCTCTGTGACTAGTGAAAAATGATCTGCTTGTTCTCCACTGATGCAACGAATGACCATTTGTGAAACAAGCTTCAGTTAGATGTTGTAATTTCTGCTCAAGTTCTCTCCAACACTGTTGCTCTGATGTGCATGCAGACGTCATTTAAAACAGAAGGAATTTCAGAGCTGCTTAAAAAAAAAAAAGAAAAAGAAAAACAGTCTGGCAAAAAATAAAATAATCAACCAGTTTGAAAACCTTGTTGAGAAAATTACATTGTGGGCTAAAATGTGAAATGTTTCACCACATTGAGGGACGTTTCATATTTATGGTATTTATATGAATATGAATCTATATAAATATGGCATTTATGTATATAAATATTATATTAATATATATATGAATATACAACATGCAAATGTATGGCTGCAATTAAAGCGAACTTCAGTTAATTTAATATTATAAAGACTAATATTGGTTATGCAAGCAAAGTCAATAAGCAATTAGCTGGGGTATTAATAGTGTTAGTTATAAAAATTGTTTGTTGTTGAATAATACATAATCTCCCTAAACATGACAGCAGAGTGTGATAGCAAAGGAGATTTTAATTTCTTCTTAAAAATACTGAAGGTAGCATGACTTGAAGTTGAAATAAAGATGAAAAGAATTAGTTTGAAAAACTAAATGATTTTCAAACTAAATCTGAATGGTTATCTAAGATATTTCCAAACTTTTGTGGTGAGGAAAGTTGATGTGCTAAATCTTTTCAATAATTTTAGAAAACAACATAACCCAACCAAATTTAAAGAACAGAAATAACAAAACTTGTCACTTTAAAAAAAAAACAAAAAAGGACTCATCTAAAATCTTGTCAGATTAGAAGGTATTCCTGCTCTTACACTGCTGTACTTATAAACTATCTGAAACCAAGTTTGACTACATCGCCACACCCACCTGTTTGTGTGATTCTTCTGTCCGCCAAGTCACTGGTCCGGGCTCCCTCCAAGCGAGATCACTATTGGGTTTAAGAAAAAACAATCAGCTTAACTAAAGATCCTGGTACATAAAAAGAAATTCACTCAGCACAGAAACAGAGACGAATGATCATACTTCTTACAATGCGTAATCCCTTCAACTGACAACTTCGCCTTTTCTTCTTCTTCCCCCTTTTCTGTCCTCCTCCAACTTTCTGAGGAAGAACAAACACAGGCTCTATTGTCTGAGACTCCAATCTGAACACTGCAGAACACTCGGGGCCTTCATTGACATTCAGATAGCCCCAGCCCAGACTTACAAATGGTTTTTTATCTTTTTTTTCTGTCTCGTCTTTGTGAACAATCCTGTGCTTATTAGAGGTGAGCTGGAGCACTGAGCAGATGGTATTTCATTCACTGTAAGGTCACCATTTTTACTAGTGATAGGACACCAACAATCTGTTTTTTGACATTCAAGCAGCGGGAGCATGCTGTTCTTCCACACTTCTTTCAAATCTGGTTCTATTTAAATAGTAAAGCCTCCTCCCATCTCCTCCAGTGAGTGACGGTTGTGAAATTAATCTGGGAATGTTTGTCCTTCCATTTTGTCCTACATCCTTCACTAGAACAAATGGAAAGAGATTAAAATGTATTAACTTATACACTTTAAAACTGCATCAATGTTTAACTTGTTTCAGCAAGTTAGTATATAACTTATCATCAACTTTTCCTGATCAAACATCATGTGTAGATGATCCACTATAGTGGGAAAACAAAGTTATTTCTTGTTATATAAATTACAATAAATAATGCTTATTTGAAGTCTGGTGAAATGAGCTTTGTAAAGCATTAATTAGCAGCTAATAGCTTTAACTTTTTTGACATGAGCTGATTCACAGTAATTTGACATTTTTTAAAAGGACACTGAGGAGGGTGAAGTGCAAATTAAACATCATAGAAGACCAGGAGTTCAGCATCTGAAACATTAAACTGAAGAATTCAGGATTATTATTTTTTCCTTTCACTCTATCATTAAATTCTGAATATATTCAAAAAATTGTTTGCTCCAAGGACATGTTTGAAACAAATACTGACTAGCTGTGATCTTTATGCCCTCGGGCAGCACTGCATGAAACACAGACATGATTCTGTGGTAGAAATTACTGCCTGGGCTGAATACCATTGTCAGTACAAACATACAGTTAATCGCTATGTCTGTGATTGCAAATTAGTCTCTGCCAGTCCAAGAACAGATACAGAGGAGCTGTAGTGTATGTGGCATTGAAACTGAAAAGAGTTTCATCTGGATTACATTCCATATTGAATACTCTTCCTTCTTTCACCATATTTATCCAGATATTGAAAGCACTTCCATTGATTTTGCCAAACTTTTCCAGACTGTGTGACTACTCATGTTGTCTGAGATGTGGTGAATGTGTTTTTTTTTTCACCCCTTGTTTCGTTCTCAAAGCAATTATAGTAACTCCAATTACCAAAAGTTAAAAGTTGTCATTCTTAAGTCTTTTTTTGATTTGACAACCCAATTACCTTTCGTGAAAATACCACAAGACTCCTCGTTATGTGCTCCTCGTAAGCACACTAACCTCAGAGGGCTAATTACACCCCTAAACAATGCTAATGGATTCCATCATTAAAAAACTCTAAGAGGTCCAAACCAACACCGTCGGTGCAAATGTCCCCTAAGTGACCACAGAAGCCTCCCTTCAGAGATCCCTGACAGGGTGGAATTTGTTATTTCGGAGGTTGAGATTAGTTCTCTGTGTGAACTCCACTCCTATTCTGATTCCATATCAAACAGAGAAATGTCAGGACCTGCTCTGTGACATTTAAAACCTTCATTGTAGACCCTGTCTAATTGAGCCTCCCTCATTATAATGATGGAGTGCGGGCAGAGCGTTGAAAAAGAACATCAGAAATGAAAGCTTCGGTTTAGAATTATTTACATTCTCTTTCTCCCAACGCCACGGCGGATACGACTATCTCTTAGTCTCCTGTGACATTTTCAGCGCTGTAAAATAATGGGTGCAGTCTAACGGTCAGCATATTCGAACGAAGATAAAGGGAAGTCTGGTCAAATAAGCATTCACCGAGATGTCATACTGTATAAATAACGTGAGCTATAATTATGATATAGTGCTCCCTTATTTCTTGTACAACTAACTATCGGTGAAGGTATCTTTCTTGTAGCAGAAGCCATAAAAATAGACAAAGCAGCTCTGATATTAAACTGATCGTTTTTCATATTTTCCGGCCTTTTGTGGTCTACTGATGAATGCCTCTAAAGATCTTGTTGAAAACCGGTTATTTCCCAATCAAACACCATGCTGACATAAAAAGTTCACAGGAGATGGAGTACTGAACTGCTCAACTTTGTCATGTCGGAGGCAGATGTGCCCTTCACAGCTTGTGTACATATTGTTAGATTGTCTCTGTGTAATTGGAGGAGGAATAAAGCGTCATTGGCATTCTGCTCAGTCCACTGTGGTGAATTTGATGAGGATGTCACATTAAAAATGTATGTTCCTCGTACGTTCTTTGGCCTTTGTCTTGGACACTTATGACAAATAAGGACAGAGACGATGCCGCCCGAGGTGGATCTCTGTATTTGAGAGGAAACATCAGCATCTTTTTTCACTGTCTGCCTCCTCCACATGAGAGGAGCGGTTGTCAGCTGCTGGGCCTGATTTATGGGTATAAAGCAGGGTTGAAAAAAAGTTTCATGGACTTCATGAATATAACCCTGTCATAAAAATTTGATCAAAGCGCAAATCAAGTCATACAGTCTCAAATTCTTTACAAAGTTAAGTTAATCCAAGTCTGCACAGTTGGCTGTGTGTGTTTTTTTATAATTTTTTTTTTGGTATGCGTTTTGAAAGTTTTGTTGCATTTTTTTTTGATTTTGTATGCCACATTGTTTTTGTAAGATTTCCCAACAACAGCTGTATTTCCAATACAGCTTGTAGCAATTCAGTCCCAAGTAAATCAAGAGTGTGCAGTGTCCATTGATACTAAACATTTATCACTATACAAAATGAAGTAGCAAAGGAAAATCAAAATGAAAAACCTTCATTTGTGAAGGCAAGCAATCAGAGGTGGACTGGGGGAAAAAATGGTCCACAGGTTTCAGAAAGTCCTGGGTTCAAATCCTGCTTGGCTCTTGCTGCATGGAGTTTGGATATTTCCCGTTGCATGGGTTCTTTCCAAGTACTCCAACTTCCTCCTGCAGTCCAAAAACATAATGTTAGGTTAACGGGTCTATTTAAATTGCACTTAGATTTGTGTGACGTATCCATGGTGCAACACACTTAATGCCCAATTACCTCTGAAGCACTAGCTCCTCTGCTACCCTGCCTGAATAAGTGGGTACAGACAATAAATGGATGAACGGACAGGCCTAAATGATCTGGGAACACTTTAGCTCCATCAAGTAATGCACAGGTGTCAAACTCCAGTCCTGGAGGGCCACTGCCCTGCAACTTTTAGACGTGCCTCTGCTGCACCACACCTGAATAGAATAATTAGGTCATTAGCAAGGCTCTGGAGAACTGATCTACACAAGAAGGAGGTAATTAAGCCATTTCATTCCAGTGTTTTTTGCACCTGTGGCACATCTAAAAAATGCAGGACAGTGGTCCTTGAGGACTGGAGTTTGACAACCCTCTATGGATAGGGGACTATATTTTTCATGCCTCCCAAAACCCCAGTTCAGTGTTGATCTGATGTCAGTGGAGCGCACCACCAGCAGCAGACTCTTATCAAATGACTCCAGTGAGATTATTAGTGATTTTTTTATTTATTTTTTTCTGTATGCAGTCACAACTGTCAACAAAAGACGATGAGAAATATGTAGACAGTTGTACCAGGGAGTTCTTCATGACCTTAGTTTATATGATGTGCTAAAGACACATCATCAGATCTTATTTGCTGTTACAACACTCACTGTTAATGTGACGAGACATAGTGGGGGTGGTTTTGTTGCTGGAACTTAAATGCACAATGGCATTTAAGAGTTATCACAGATGTGGCCAGCAAATCATACTTCCTTGACTTAAACATTTCTGATGGTACATAAAATAAACGGAGGTAATTATGTACTGTTGCTGCAGAAATTGCAGCATATAAGAAAAGCTTTAAGAATTTTAGGGTTTTCCTTTTACAGTTTGAATATTTTCATCATAGAATATTAAAATGCAAAGCTATTGGGCCAGGCATTGATTGCAGAAATAATAGGTAGATCTTTCTAAAGTCTTTATGATAACTTTAGTCCAGGCACAAATCACGACTATTCACAATGTTACTGAACAAAGAACACTTTCTACACTGATGATTTGTGAATTTGTACAACTAAAACAACACATTTTAAAATTATGTCTCCTTAGTTACAGAAATTATCGGGGCATATTATGCAAAATCATGTTACAATGTCATTCCTTCATCAAACAGACACCCGAAGTGTTACTTTGACTCATTCAAACTCAACTTCAGAGCTTCAGTAGAGCTGAGCTTATCGTCGAAACTACAACTCTCCTAAGAATGGTTGTAAACTGCATCAATGAATGAATTGGAGAACCATTGTTGTGATGAGTAGAAGCTTCTGATAGAGACAGAGGTCAATTTCAAGGTGTCAGATATGGTTGTGATCCAAAGCCAACTTTCTTTTGAGTTTATATATATATATATATATATATTCAGCATTTCCACAACAACTGAATGTAGTGCACTTTGTTGACTGTGGCATAAATTGCTTTATGTGCCTGGGAAATATATAGCAACCCCTGTAACAAAATAGTTCAGCTTTGAAAGAAAAAAATTATATTAGAGATAACTTTCTTTTGATTTTCTTTTAGTATAAATTGTATGAAAAGCGTTTTTGAATTTTTTTTGTTGTTGTATTGAAAAGCTATGAACAGACGTCTCATTGTCAAAGGGATGCTTTTAACAAATCTTGTTTATCTTGCATGGAGAAGGCCACCCTGGTTTCCAATGTACATGACCACAGACTTTACTTTAAAATTTCCCTGACTTCTTTGTGAAGTTGACATTAAAAGTTTTCACAAGAACCTTTATGACATGTTCAGAAATGTTTTGCTTTCTGTCTAAGTTTGAAAAGGTGCTGAAATGTCTATTTAAAATACAGAAAGTATGACAGAAATGTGGTGCAGATAAAATACTGGCTCATCAAGAACTCTCACAAAACCTCACTTCAAATAAACATGTGAACTTTAAAATTTAATGAAAACATAAAATTAGGAAGAAAAAAAAAATCAAAGTGCATGGGTAAAAGAAACTTTTCCCAGACCAGTGATATTGGAATAAAACTGCAGCTCAATAGTATACAGAAAGGCTTTTTAGAATAATTTGCAGACAGACAGCTCAGCTCAGGCAGCTGCTTGTAACATTAGACATCTGATGAGAAGATGAAAGTCGTCTTTTTACGAGGAGATTCTTATATTTCTTATGAAAGGAAATTTATAGAATGTTATGGCTGCATGTAGCTTCTTTTAAGGACTGCACAGTTTTGCATTACATAAAAGATTAAAGACAGAGCTCTGAGATGCTGTGTTATGTAGGTGGGCCTTTTGACTGGATGATGATCTGCAGTATGAGCAACTCAAACGGGAAAAAAAAATGATCGAAGCCTACATCTAATTGCTACTGAGATTTTGAAAGTCGAAGTGGAATAAAAAATTCTTTCAGGCACATTTCATCTGGAAAAAAAAAAACAACACACGGCAAAGTAGTTTACGCTTTACAGCAAAACACTTTCAAAAGCTGGACTGAAGAACAAACCAAACCTGTGAATAAGACAATCTAAGCTGATACGGTTTGTGAATGAAGCAACCCATTCACAAACTGTTCGGTCATGGCACATTTTCAGCAAACGTTGTGAGAAACTTGTGGAAAGATTGCCCCAGACTGAAAGGTGATTCTACAAAAAAAATTTAAGGCAAACTTCTCAACTTTTTTTCATGTCTTTTTATTCTAAAATGCCTCACTGTAACTGTTTAGTTTCAGCTGCATGTCTTTCTCATTTTCAAAAGTGATAAAGAAAAATTTGCTTCTATAAATACTAGACATTGAAAAAGTAGATCAGAATTTCTCTCGTTTTGTTGTATCTGTCTACCGGCCCAATCTTAGTAAAATAAAAACCTTTCAAATTCCTCTTGAGGTATTGATGAGATTCTTGAAAACTCTCTTTGTAAATCTGTACATATTTAGAATATTTAAGGAAGATATGTTCCTGAACTGCTGAAAAATGTTTGCAAAAAATTATTGTTGCTGGTCTTAATTCCAATGCAAAGGTAACATGTTTTATTTTTGTCCAAAGAGTGTTTACTTAAAAAAGAAAAAGTCTTATATAAAAGCCACTTTTGAGCTAGAGGTAAAAAAACAGTTTTATTTTTAACGTCATCTCCAGAACTGACAACATTCTCAAAGGATTCACTCGAGGAATGAGTTGAATGCTCAGCGTTCTCCAGGGAAATATAGTTTGGAGTTAAGAGTGTGGTATCCATCATACTGATGAAATGCATAATTAATTGTCATCTTTCTTATGTTCCTCTTTCCTGCCTTGACCACAAAAAGATGAAAAGTACAAGTTGAACAGCCATGTCGTTGGGCCGGATGCTAGTTTTCCCTCTCTTTCTGTAGCAAATTAAACACAGATGATAAATCAGCAAGGTTAAAAAAAAGTATTTACACAAATAAGTTAAAAACTATCGATCCAGTGCATCTCACTGTCGAACCCCTCGGGAAGCTGCTCCCTCGGAAGAATGCACAACTCCCCCAGCCGGGGTTCATTTGAGACGCAGACTGTGTCTGATTGATCAATGAGAACCACTGCCGAGCCATCAATCTAACAGCAGCAGAATAGGAAAAAGGGAGCATTAACATGTATAAGCTGCCGTGTCCTGACAATGTCCTCTACGTTAAGTTGGTAAGAATACAGCCACCTCTGGGGACAAGTGGGAAGTCTTAGCCCTACAACATGAACGTGTTATATAAGGACAACACGAAGGATGTCAGCATCTTGATCTTTGTTTTCTATTTTATTTTTCTTTTAGCTGCAACTCCTGCACAGCATTTTTGCTTGAATTTTACAAAAACACAAGACTCACCTTCAAGCAGCCCTCAGGTAATTATTACTGTAAGCTGCTAATGAAAGCATAAAATTGCTGGCACCTTTTTGGCCACCTCCCTGCTGTTGCTGTATTTTAAGGCAAATGGGTGATTAATGAGTGATTTGTTCTGCTATTGCTGCTACACAGCTGTTCTGTACTGCAGTGATAATTGGGCAGAGTGGCTAAAGCCATGTTTGTCAAGGTCTTTTACTCAAAGCTAAAAAAAAAAAAAAAAAAGCTAACATTGTGCTTGAGGAGGTCAGGAAACGAGGCGTTTTTGTATTCAGCTGAACATCTATATTTTAAATTACTGTATGCTAGAATTAGTTGTCTCGCTAATGGAGACACATTTTGGCAATATGTGACTATCGGGTAAAATTACAGAACTATACTGTAGTCAAATATCTAATTTAATATAATGCCTTACAATGGTCAAACAGTTGCAGTGTAGTTCAGTAGTGCAGATCTTTATTGCCACTTGGAGAATTAAATTGAACAACTTGTGCAAACAGAACGGAGCAGACAAACACACGGGCCCTGAATCGGTAAGCACTACAGCAGCTTCACGCTTCACTGGTAGCATTGCTCTCTAAGCAGAAAGCTGTTTCACAAAATGTTTTTACTTTTTACTGTTTTGAGGTGGATACTAGTCTGACTGGTCGCTTTCAAGTCGCTCGTCTGACTGAATCTGCCTTTTCTGGAAGACAGACTGGGATTGTTCCAAAATACTGGACTTCCAGTTCACTGCTCAAAAAATGTTTCCACATTTATTATCTAATCGCCCTGTGGCTCCATAATGACATCTTCTGGATTTTAAAAGTATTATTTCCCAATAAGTTTTTTAATTAGATTATAAGTTTATATGATGAAGCCAAGTCCAGTCCCTATCAGCTTGTGATGATTTACTCGGAACATGTGATACTGCATCAGGATTATCTAAATTTTCAATATTTGGTGAACATTAACTGAACATTTAATCAGTAAGCTTTTTGGAGTCCTTGAAAGTATAATTAATTTAATGGTCACTATGGTGGCGGGTGTTCGCTTTACACTTTGTGGCTTTGTCACACTAAATCCTCAAATTTAAATGTATTTAAATGTGTGGTGTTATACACCAACATTTTCTAGTATATGATTGTGGGATGTGTTTAATCTAGTTTTCACTAAATAAAGTATGAAAAGTGATGTGTGTAATTTCAACCTGCCCACCTAAGCAGACACAGTGTCTGGGGTGAAGCAAAATTACACAGATTAAACAAATTAAATCAGATGGTCCAACTGACTCTGTTCAGGTTATTAAATTGACCCCTCTTTTTCTGTCTTATTATCAATATCAAATGAGATCCCTAACAAGAGCCACACTGAATAAAATTGTCTAACAAGGATAAAAAGTTGGAGTTTTACTTCAGTTTCTTCTTTTTTTTTCTTCTAAATTTAACATTAGAAGTAAAGCAAAGAATATCACAGACAAATCAACTGCTTGTTGAAGCCACAAGCAGCTCATGCAAGTGTATTGGAAGTTGAACCATTTCGCAAAAGGAATCTTGACAAAAAGCTGACAAGTGGTGAGAACAGCATGTCTTGTTAGCTTTTGCCGCCCTCATTTTTGCAGCTAATCTTGGAGGTTGAGTAGGTGACATTTCAGTAGCTTCGCCAACCATGCTGTCAGTTTTTCTTTATAACCTTGAAGAAAGAAATGAGAAAAATCATATCACTCTCCATGGAAGAGCATAACCACAATCTTAGTAAGCAGTTAATTTTTGAGATTTGAAATGGCAGTTTACATTTTTTACTGCATTGAAGATTAATTAATTATATATATATATATATATATATATATATATATATATATATATATATATATATATATATATATATATACACAAGCTGCAAGTATCTACAGGATATCTGTCAGCTCCAGGGATAAACATAAGCTCAAATAGTCGCACTCAGATTGCAGCAGATTTCTTCAGTGCCCAGTCACAGTTATATTCAGTTTTGGGCATTATTCATTCAGGCCTGCAGTTGCAGCTAATCCCTGCACCCAAGGCACTTCAGCAATAATGTACCTGTAAAAAAAAAAATCCCCATCCATCCATAACATTATGAATTGTTATGAGATTAGTTAATATTTTTATAATACTTTTGGGGGATTTATTATGTGTGCTTCACTTATGCAGCAAACTCTACCCAATCAGATGTGCCTATCTAAGCTGTTTAGTAAATCTAATAAAATTTTGGACTGAAGGTAGATATGCAGAAACAAGTATAGTGTTTGGGTTATTTAAATTTAAAATGTAGGATTTTGACTAAAATAACTAGGATCTGCATGCCCTTCCCTTGCATCAAAATGAATGCAGATTTAAGCAATAGCTGGTAAAGATGCACTGTTGGGGGTAGATGTTGGTTGGAATAGGACAAAAAGTTATGTAGCCTTAATGAGTTAATGTTAAAGTCATTTAATTGCCTGCTGGAGACTTTTCCTACTGGAATACAGAGAGAATAGTTCAAATACATTCAACTTTTGATTTTTTTCCCTTCCATCTTTGGAAAATGAAAGACGCAGGGCACAAGAGAAGTTGCAGCACCTTGCACTTTCAGATTTATGCTTGAACTCCAGCAAGGGGGCTTGTGTAAAAACTGCAAGACAAAATCTAATTTAACAAGATGATACCGTATTATTATCCCATAATATGTCGAAACCTTTAAAAAACAATGATTTTGTGCATCATCTGGAAAATATGTGTTCATCTCTCAGTGATGACGGCAAATCAATTTTTTTTAATTAGACAAAGGTCTTTCGAAATGCCAGGTCTTGTGTTAAATCATTACATGGGAACAAAAAAGTAACTGTATCAATGCTAATGGATATAAATTTCTTTGTGACAGCCAGCAAGGCTTTTAAAGTAATTTATATCTCTCTTTGAGAGGTTTCTCTGGAGCCAGCACCACATTTGTGCGTTTGGCTCTCCTTTTTAAGAAAGGAAGATATTTTTCTGTTCAAAACATATTTTAAGAATTTGCAGAAAATATACTTGTTTTGTAAACTAAACCATGGGCTTTTAAATTTCTAAGCAAGAAGAGGGAAAATATATAAATTCTAACATGAATATACCAAAGAAAGAACTGGATGGGGCAGGAAAATACAGTCAATTGCAGTTTTCAACATATAATTGTCATGATTCCCTGTCTGCCCTCGCACCAGATATTAGCAATGTTTATACTCTTTTTTTTTTTTTTTTTCAAATCACCAGAATACAGGCCTTTTCATTGCAATCTAGTGTTTGGGGTTATTTTGTACATCTGTTTCTATTTTTAGTGTACTCTTGTGTGAAAACTAAAGTAACAAAGTCTGGAAATAAGGTGGGGAGGTAAAGAAAACTTTGCCAGTCGGGGATGATTGATCTGCTGGTGTTGATCCACCATGTTTTCTGAACACCACAGCCAAAGCTGCCATCTACCAGCTCTAATATTTTCTCTTTTTCAAGAGATTTTAAGCTACCAATTGTTTCTTTGTACCCTAGAAATGGCTACATCTTCAAGCAGCTTCCTAAACTCAAAGAGTCATAACTCAGCTTACTGTTCAAACGCCATAACATTGGTAGTTCAAGATTATCCAGTCAAACTGAGCAAACACAGATGTTTCTCTTCACTGGTATTTAACCTCTCTACCTCATGGTTTTGTACCTTGAAATAAACAATACTTCCCCCATGACCTTAAAATCCAGGAATTAAGAAATCTCTAATATTCAACTTGGTTTTCTGATATAAATCCAGCATTCCTTCCTTCCTTCCTTCCTCTGGTTTGTCTTCATGCAATTGACCAAGATCACGTTCCAGAGATATTCCTCCTTTGCCTCACCCTGATGGTTCTTCTCCACTGCATCTCTGATATCTGAACCTCCACCCACACCACGAACCCTGACCCACGCCTGTTCTATTGAGCATACCCTCAAGAAGAAGCCTGCTTTTTTGACCTTGTTTCTGGTTTACAGCATGAAGGTCTTTCTCAAGTTTGTCTGTCTTGTTCTTGCTCAGACTGAGCGCCAGATTTATTCTCCTGACCAAACAATCCCTCAGTGATACCAAGCCTTCTCTTACATCACAACCGCTGCAGTCTTTCTGCTTCCCACGAAGGGAAGTTGCTTAATTCTTGTCATCCCTTTGAATTTCTATCATGACTGTGTTTTAGGTGTTTTTTTTTAATAGGACTGTGTTTCGATGCTTTTTACACCAATGACCATGGCAAGTTGAAAGTCACTTAACTTTCCTCTCATCCCCATTCTTTTGCTTAGCTTATACATCAATAAAATGGAAGGCAAATATATATTTTCTAAGAAAATGTATATGTATGTGATGTAAAAGCAGATCTTAATGCATCAGTATTAAACTGACTTTGAAACATAATTTGCTTGTCTTAAAATGATCCGATTTGCATTTGTAATAACATTACTGAAATAAATAGTTGTTTCTAATTAAAGGTATGCAGACAGACATTGTTCTTTTACCTTTATAGGACGTTGGGAAGAAGAAACCTAGCTCTTCTGTGAAGTCTGCCAAAGGCAAAATCAGTTAAAACACACTCCTTGACACAAGGAATGAGAAGGCAATGAGTCCCTGTTAACATTTTTCACTTCACTAAACTGCTGGAACAGTAGATTAAGTGTGAAATGTTGTTGAAGATAATTAGGCAGGGGCCAGAGTAGGAAGAGTTAGAGCAATCCCTCTTGATACGGCATCTTATGGATCGGCAGAAATTACAACTGAATTTGTCAGTAATTTTCAAAGATCCTTTATGTAAATTTTCATCTTTTAGCTTAATTATTAGACAAAAACAATTCAACTTCTCTAGAATACTCAGTGCGCTTTCCACAAGCTCCTTTTACTAGGTACATACGTAAAGAAAAAGCTTCAAAGATTTTATCTGCCACAATAAGAACAAACAACAACAACAACAAAAAACCCTCAGCAGTCAACAAAATAAATCCGAATGTCAAAAATTATATTTCTTAGTAAAAAATAAAAATGGAACCATAAGACAGCATAAGAGCACTTACCTGACTTTAGCTTTTCACTCAGTTGCTGGTTCTGTGTGAGCTGTTAGATGCAAGAAGTATTGATTTTTAACAAAAGCAAAAAGCCTACAACATAGGAGCCTTATTTACCATGTTTGACATGTTGTAGAGGAAATAGTAATTTTCGCACTATACTTTTGCATTGTGAAGAGTCCCCCAGGCACAATCTCAAACCTGCCCTATCATATTTCATGATGTGAGTGGGCAACTCCAGGAGAAAAGGTTCCTCTGTGAAGACAACTGAGGGGAACACTGGGAAAAAGTAAAAGCCAAACCAAATGGTAAAACCTTTCTTAAAAATATTTACAGGAGCAAGTAAGACAAGAAGGACAAAAACTACGAACATTAAATGACATCATATATGTTAACCCTTCACTTCTCAGACCCATTTTAACTTGGATTAGATACAAAGTAATAAGCCATGTTTCTAATAAATTTTACTTAACATGAAATGCTTCAGTAACTAATGTGCCTTATGCAAACGGCCACTGCAGCACAACTAGCTGCTAACCAAACCACACTATTCATGCATTCTTAAAAATGCATTCTTAAGTGAATAATAATGAAAAACATGAGGTAATGACTTTTAAAGACGTAGTGTTACATGTGATACTTGTTACTATAAATGTCATTTTTTTCTTTAAACTTTTTTGTTTAATAAACATAAGTACAAAATTCTGTTCCATCTCAAAACTAGGCATCTATAGAAATCTGTTTTATGATGATTTTATGATGATCTAATGATGATTCTTCTTCTTCTTGTGTTTACTGTTAGTTGGTAAACAATGTTCTGGTATGCATTACTACCACCAACTGATGAGGAGTGCATGGATCAGATTGTGATGATTCTCATTTTGCACTATATTCATGCTGTGCTCCTCTGTCTGACTCGCTAATCAGTTTCTTTCAGCTTCTACCTGTGCCTTGCCTGATTATCTCCCTTTCTACGCCTGTGCTCTCTGCTATATGAGCACCTGCTTCACAACCAGATCTGTTACCTATCTGTGCCAGTAGAAATCAAGCAGCCCTTTCTTGGTCTTGTTTTTTTTCTTGTTATGGACAAAGCTCATGGCCCTGGATTATTCTTGCCTTGCCTTATTCATGACGTATCTCTACTGCATCTCTGATATCTGGACCTCGACCCACGCTACAAACTCTGACCTATGCCCCAGATATTATCTTGGATACAAGCTTGTGTTAGCATACAACAATTTAGAAAGTTACCTGTTGAGACTTGTGAGACCTTTTGTGATCTATTTATTATATATGAGTCAAATGGTCACCTTTCAGGCAAATAAGTACTACAGTAATTGAATTTCTTCCAACAATGAGACCTCTACTATTAATAATTAGTGTAAACAATGCTTTTAAATTACATTTTACTAGAGCTTAGATTTTTTTTTTTTTAAATTGCTCTACTACATAGAAAAAAAACTTTGGTTTTAAGTTACATATGTGACTATGCTGCTCCCTGGAAAAGCTCAGGTTTAGCTGCACTGCCGGTTATGAGTTACAGCAAGCCAACCAAGATGAAAGATTGTCTCCAGGATTCATGGAGTTAAAATCCGCAATCAAAATCCGCCACCTCCATTCCTCACCTGGCTCAATGTAAGGATAAAAGAGATCATAAACAGCACCGGGTCTGCACAACTCAAGCATTTGTCGTGACCCACTTATACAGCCACCTATCACTCTCCTTTCCACTGACATGCTTTTCTGGTCTAACCTTGAAAAGACATTGTTTTATTCTCATCTACAAATTAATTTCATGCAGTTAAAATGAACAATCAAAATCAAGTGGTTCAACCTTTTTAATCTCTGTGTTGATCAAGAGAGGTTTCAGACAACTTTGTTTTATTATTAGATGGTTTGTTGTGTATTTTAGCCATTTTACTTCAATCATGTTTTGTATCTGTGACATACCATTTGTAGCGTTTGTAGATTTTTTATGCATTCCACATAGCGTTTTGGGCCAGAGTGATAGTTTAAAGCTTAAATTTAATACATTTTATAGTTATGATTGCTAATGAAGCATGTTACACATGTTACAAACGTATTAAGTTTCTTTTTAAGTCATTTTGTGATATCTAATTCTTGGAAAAATAGAAACTAAAATGCTCTGACACTTTAAGAATGGTGCTGCTCAGAACATGCAAAGCAGTAATATAATTACAGAATGTGCATTTAGTTTTGTGTGTTTAGTCATTAACTCAAGTCACCAAACATTGATGGTTAAAATGTTAGCACAATTTGTAATCTTGCAAATGTGAAACAAATGATGTCCTTAAAATATAAATTAATTTAGGAAGCAATCGGGTTTTTTTTCTAAACCAGAAACAAGTGTAGAAACTCTTTTCCCCACATTCATATTTCTATTTTAATCTTTCTAAGACCATTCAGTAACCACGGAAATAGATATAATTGAAATAATAGATATAGCAGATAACAAAACAGAAAGATGTGTTAATTGTTTTTCTTTGTCTGTAAAAAGCAAAATGTGAGTCTCTGAGAAATAAACTTGAGGAGTTATGAAAGATTACAAGGGTAAAGCTGTCTTGTAGGCTATTTGTTATACTCAGACTTGGCTGCAGGCGCATATTCCAGAATTACACCTGTTTATACCAGGTCTTTAGAGTGAATGAGAAGAGAAAGAGAGACTGCAGACAGACGGCCAAGTGTAAAGAAGGAGAGACTGCAGGATGTGTTAATCGTATGGTGTAATCTGAAGTGTGATAACTTCTTGTATCTGAAGAAAAGCTTTTCAGCTTGATAAAAATCATTAAAAAGTTTCAGAACTTTCATAGGGGGAAAAAAATAAAACAAGAACTCTGTAGTCTAAATCTAAGAAGCACAGGTTGAAAACAGAAAAAAATACAAATTAAAAACAAATTTGATTTTGCATCAGAAGTTAATCAAACAGGAGGTTTTATTCTGGCACACGCAACCAATTGATGGGAACCAAATGATTTTTCTTCTGTCAGTTAAATTACTAATATAGGGACATTTATTAATACTTCTAATATATCAGCTAGCAATGTTAAATACTACCTTTTGATGTATTTTCTTTGCATCAAATCATATCACAAAAATATGTTTAGGATATTTTTTTTTTTATATATATCCCAAACACATTATCTTGAAATTAGCTTTAATCCTAATTTCAAGAAAAGTCTGATTCATCTTTAGGAACACAGCTGGTAAATTACAAGACCCACGCTACAAAGATTAGATCATTTGGAATCTAAAACAACCAAAGCTTTTATGGAGACATTATTTTTTTTCCTTCATTGGTTATAAAGGATCAGGAAGTGAAAAACGGCAAAAAAAAACAAAAAAAAAGAAGCAAAATTGATCATATTCAAGCCGTACTTATGAACCAAAAAGGGATGAGCAAAAAATAGACTTACAAATAATGTGTTACCAATGTGATCAGAAACTATAATCTTGCAGCAGACTCAAGTGCCTCTTCAACAGCTGAAAGTTGTTGCAGGAAGTAGGAGTTTCTTCAGACTCCAGTGCACCTGTCTACACTCTCACAATTAGGCAAAAGTAAGACAGGGCACAAGTCAAAAAGTGGTGACAGGAAGTGAGGTGCAGACAGGGGTACTGAAAAGGCATGCAAGGGCCAAAGTGACAGCCTCGAGGGTTTGGATGGCTGACACGGTGGGTTAGTAATGCTTCACAGCAAGAAGACCCTCATTTCAGCTTCCTGTTTGCCTTTAGTTCAAACGTATCCACAATGTGTTTTAGGCATTCGGCAAAAGTATTGACATTTCTCTATTGTGTACATCACAGCCATAAACTTCAGTCTATTTCAATGTGATGAACCACCATAAAGTGGAGGAAAAAGGATTTTTAACAAATTATTTTTTCTTACAAATAAGAAAAAAAAAAGGGAGCCCCCTCAAGTTGATATTTTTTGTAACTATATTTTACTATCTGCTTGTGTAGCTGTTGTGGAATGTGCTGGAACTCTACCAGCTTTGTTGATCCATTCAATATAATATTTTTTTTTCAGCTCTGGCATTAGTAAAAAGTGTTGTATATCAGTTTAAGTGTTGCTGTAGATTCTTCACTGCATTAAGGTCTGAACTTTGACTAAACCACACAAATATTCTATGACAAAACCATACCCTTGTAGTTCTGTCTGTATGTCTAGAGTTGTTATGCTACATAGGGACTGTCCAAAAATCTTTTTCATATTCAAATTTTAATTTTGTAGACTATAAATGTAAACTTTAAGTTTTCAACATTTCAATGAATTATAGTTTTCACTGCAATAACATAAAACTAATATGTTCTAAGAAATTTAAATAGGAAGGTTCTCTGCTTCACTTTAAGTACTTTGCCCTTATCTCCCAAAAAATGTGCACAGACAAATGATTCCCCAGTGGTTTGTGCACAGCTTATTTGTTCCAGGACAGTGCAACAACTGGATATGGATTAAAGAGGGTATTTTAGCAGGACATTTCTATTTATGCTGACTTTGGGATAAATGTCAGGGTTAAATTAAAACAATTTCAGTTTTCCTTAGCTTGCAAGTACTAATGTCACTGGTATCATTTTGGCTTTGTGATTATTGCTATTGTTTGGATTCCACATTCATGACCACTTCACCAGTATGACAAACAACAAACACTTTGTCACACTGGTGACACAACATACTGTTTTCATTGTTTTGTTTTTTCTGGTGTGTCTATAAAATATCCAATAATGTTAAGTAGAAATTATGGATCAGATGTAACAAAGGGTAAACTCTTCTGCAAGACACAGCATCTAAACCCTTATAAAAAAGGTCCAGCTTTCCCCAAACCCTTCACAGAAATTGATAATGTCATTTGAAAACTGTATTTTACAAATATAAAAACAAACAAACAAACACAGAGATCACATAATATTAAAGAACACATTAATGGCTCTTTTATTTCTCAGAGTTGTCACTTCGACATTGCATCTCCACTAGAATCTGAGCTATTTCTGCCACTCAGACTGACAATGCTGCTAGGTCCTACTCTGAATGTCAGTCTGGACAATTGAAATGATAAAGCCAATTGAAACTTTCCATCTCTGTCCTTCTGATAACAAACAGAGGGAGTCTGTATGAGGGAGGCAGAGGAAGGATGAAAGCTGTCTCTTATTGATGGCCTTGTGCCAATAACAGCAGAATCTCCATTAGTTTATTTTTTTTTTTGAGCAAAACAACATTTGGGAACAAATTTCCTGGAGCTTGACTCAATGCATTTTTTTTTTTTAGCAGCAAAACCGCATCTACTTCTATTCTCTTTTTAAAAGGAGAAGAGTGGAAACCTTTGTTACTCATTGCATTTAATTGGACTGACTGATGTTCTGTATGCAGCTTAAAATGTCACCCAACAACTCTGAAGCTTCTTTTAAACCCTGGCCTGTATGGTAATGAATAAATTTAGATAATTTGAAAAAAAAGAGAGAAAAATCTTCCATCTGTAGATGGAAAAAAAAAAAATTCTCAAACTAAATTACTCATACAGTGACAACTGTTAATACCACACCCACAAATGGTTTGGATTGATTATCTCCTTAACAAATAAAATCATATTTATCTTTGTCTGATATTAAATGAAGTTAATCTGAATCATTTAAGTGTGAAAAAAAAGCAATTTTCCTCAGCTGTGCAATAGAGTCGACCTCAAACTGCATAAAACTCAATGTGTAAAATTTCCCTCTACTAACATATAACTCTGACAGATGTTTTCAACTTTACTGAAACTACCAGGTTTGCACTGCATAGCTTTGTTCAGTCAAAAATTCAAGGCAACTGAGTTGCTTATTAGGTCAATGTTGGCCCAACGTAGTGCTATTGCTCTCTAAAATAAGATCACTTTGGAAGATCCTTGTGGGCGGTGAGGAGTACATAACAACCCTGCTTCTGTCACCACGTCCATCAGCGGATCGATCCAAAAGGCCTTATCAAACAGCATATCTCCAGTTAACAGGGTGGTGAGGATTGACTTCGCAAATCTCTTCTCACTCTAACTTTCTTTTGGATCTCAGCACAGCGTCTTTCGTCTATGGCTTATAATCAGCTGAGCTGATCTCGTCAGAGCTTCTGTCTTTTACTGAAGAAGAGCTTTAAGGTTGCAGAATGCCAAATGAAACTTATTTTACCTGATTCTGCTACTCTGAGATATTTCTGCCTCAACAACAAAAATAAAGTAACTATTTCACCTTCCAAGACTGACTTGAGTTATTAACATGTTCAAGAGTCTCACTGGTTGTCGACTTTTAAGATTTGTGCAATATTTTATTGATGCACCTTGTGCAACTGTTGCATCATAGATTACAAAGAACAAGCAGCCCAGATGGCGGGGAAGAGTGAGGATCGTCAGAATAAATCAGGTAATGGCAATTGTTGCTCTGTCTCTTTTTTTTTTTTTATGGTGACGAGGATATAAGCATTGTCCTCACCAATCCAAAGATGACACAGAGCGATAAAGCAGACAGGCAGCCCCTGCTGCAAAGGGTCCGCATCCTTCAAGTGGAAAAATAATCAGGGGCAATGGGCGAGGTTTAACTGCTGTCCGGTAATGTGCACCATCAAAGAGCAATAAAATTTCAGGAGTGAGCCATTATGCTTTGTCAAACAACTTTCATGAGCATAAAACAGTATTTTACACTGATTGGTACAGATAACGTGATTATCTATTACAGCATTTTATTCTAAGATGGGGAAATTTTGCAGAAAAGTGTTTGTTTTGAGATCAAAGGGAATGATGGGATTGTGGAACTGAGATTGCAGTACACTGGCGTGACATCAAGACTGTTGATGTGATGTATAGAAACACAGAATGATCAAAAATATGTATTTATTTGAACGCTATTACATTTTTAGGTTACCTTACATAATGATTAACAAAGTTGAAAAAAGAAATCACAATGATAAAAGAAACCTAATCAAAACAAATCCATCAACATCAAATGTCATGAAACACCAAAGCTAAAATACAGAAAGCATGCAAAAAAATGCTGTGGTGGTGGGAAGGAAGAAAGGACCATGTGGTGAAGGCCGCTATGAACAGGTGGCTTTGGAGACGTGATCTGAATGTGCGCAGAGATGTTGATGTAGAGGGTGTGCATTTTAAAGTAGGGAGGCAGAGCAGCTAAAAGGTCTTTGTCCCACAGTGGACAGATGGAGCCCAAGCTGTGGGAAGCAGAAAGGCAACAGAGAACCTCAGCATAGGGTTTGGTCTACAAGAAGTTAAGTGAGATGTGTGGGAGAAAAGCCCATGCAAAACCACATAAAAGATGCAACCAACATGAAGAAGGTGACCAAAGGAGAGCAATGCGCAACTTTTGGCCTATGCAAGCGGCTCAACACACTGTCTTCTTGGTGAAACGAGATATGGATAGAGCTAAAATCAGCGAACAACACACAACTAGAGCTACAAAAAAATGCTTTGTAGCAGAGCACATTCATAATTTAAAATGGTCCAGTCAAAGTCCAGATATATGTCGAAGTAGAACTATAGAGCAAAATTTAAAAAAAAAAGGCAAAACAAACCAAAACACTGTCTCCAATTGGGTGACAATTTGTCAAATGCTTTTTATCATTTTTATGCAGATGATTTAGTAATTTACTGCTATTCTTCATCACTATCACAAGCAATACAGTATTTGCAGTCACAGTTAATACTTTTGCACAGTTCTATAAATGCTGATACAGATTGAAAACAGTGTTAAAAATCGGCTGAAATTGCATTTAAGTGAAACAGTACTGCATTTAAATATGCAAACAATCAGGTATTTACTCAGTCATGTTTAATTTATTATAAGACCCAATACATAGTCCCAGTGTTTTTAATCCTTTTGGCATTTAAACAAACAAACAAGTCAGTCAGGAACTCCCCATTAAACTCATGTTTGAGTTCAATGGGGAAACTCATTCAATGTCGATTATTTTTTACAAAAAGAAGCATGCTTAGCAGAAGTAAAATGCATAGTACATAGTAAGAGTTTTTGTGCACAAAAAATATGTGCAGAAATGGTTCCAATCTGTTGGAAAACTAAAAATAATAAGTCAGTGCAATGAATACTAAGAGGAAAACACTTCTCTCCAGTTGCTTGCTCTTTCTCTTGCTCTAGAATGCTCTTTTTCTCATTCCTAATATATCCTGCTTCCATATCTTAGAAGCCTCTGAATAGCTCAGCATCCCTGTGGGACAGGAGCTGCCTCAACAAGCCATCTGCAGTGATTGACACCACTGGAAGTGAGCAAAGTGAAATTAGAGCTGGTCTTAAATACATTTTTAAACGGTCCTCTTAATTGAATTATTAAATCTCTGATTATGTTTGAGTAAAGGTTATTTTCCATTAAAGGTATCTGAACTCTGACAAAGTCTGATGATGAAGCTGGTGTTGTGTCTTCATGCTCCAAGATAGAGGGCCAAAATCTTCCCAAGCTTAGTGAGGAGTATAGCAGAAAATAAAACCTAGAAATGCAACTTCCTTTCCTCTCTATACTAACGAAGATCTGAACTTTACAGACTTTAAATTACTTACTTTTGTAAAGCAAGACCCAACACAATACCAATGAAATACAAGTGCTGTTTGTAATTGTAATTCAACAAAATGTGAAAAAAAAGCTTTGAAAAGCATCCCTATATCTCAGGCAGATCACTTTAAGTTGCAAAAATGTTTTTTACATTTTTGCAAGCTTTTGATTTTTGCATTCGAACTGTGCCAGTTTGATACATATCATAGGGTAATTTCTCAAAATCATTTAGATTAAGAATGTGTCATTTTTATTAACCTTTTTAACCTTTTCAGTGAATCATTAAAGATGAAAACAATCCTGCACATCTACTGTATCCTCAAATCTACACCCTGCAACCCTTTGGAGCATCAAATGAGCAGGCAGATCAAAGCTCTGCGGTTTAAGCCACAGCAAATAGATTTTGCACAGAAACGTAAAATCCGTGCTGTTTGTTCTGCTCTGTGAAAATAAACAAACATGAAAAGCATTTCTTTATGTTTTACCAAGAGATGGGAAATATAAATGTATCATTCAATTATCTGAGAGCATTAGAAGAAGATCAGATGGAATATTTCAGTCCCAATTCTGCTATAGCACACAAGCAGTGTTGTATGTTCAGCACTGCAGGAGGTTACCTTGTTGTCAACTGTGAGTTTATAGGTTTCTCCATATTTGCATAACAATTGATACAGCTGCAAGTGCAAAGACTCCTGCTATTTATTCCCCATATAAACAAGAAAAAAATCAACCTGGTGATATGACAAATTGTGTGCTTTGTTCATTGACCCTCTAGGGTCAATTATGTCTGCTGCACGAAGACACGAAGAGCGCCTCAGGTTCACAAGACCGTAGTGTTGGCACGTTGATCGATGGCAGGGATGCTTATCAGCCACAGTGTGTTACAGACACCTAATTGCAATTGATCCCTCTCCGCTGTACCATTAATTGTAAATCCTCTCTCAATCACAAACTCCACACACACTACATATGTTGGAGTCAAATCTCAAACTTCATTCATTAGAGGGATCTACATCGGTTTCCAATAGAGCCCCAGACAGTGCTGAGAGTGAGGTGCTGCTCAGTGTGCTGAGCACTACTGGGCTCTGAGGCACCTGCATGGCTTGAAGGTCAAGGTTGATAACGAACAGCTGAGAGCTCTCATCAAGCTGTCAACACACTGAGTTCTGCTGTCAAAATACCACAGTGAAAACCAAATCAAACCCAATCTAATGAAATGATTGATCTTTTCACCTCGGTATTGGTAATCACTTGGCCAGTGGCATTGTACCAAGTTGAAATATCTCAATAAATAACTAGCCTTGCTAAAGTTTGTATTGACAATGACTCGTTTCCACTAAGCGGCATGTCACGGATCGGTGCGGTTTGAAACCCTATCTAATGGTCCAGCGTATCCAAGCATCACGCAACTGCTTGTTACAAGACATGACTATTATGTGATGCCACCAAAGGTGAGTTGAGATACTAAAAATTACACTTAAAAGTCACAGTAAGTACACATTAATAAAAGTGCTCAGGTAAGCGTACAAATTTATTTGGTATGAAGATTACTCAATGACTAAACACTTTGGTTCACTGGAGTTCAAAAGTTTTTGGAATGGCTTTCTAACCCTTTTAATGATGATAGATGTCAAGATTTTGTTTCTCATCTGTTCACAAAGTTATTTAGACAAGGCAATGAAGTGTAGTTCTTTTAAGCTTGGGAGCTTGTCCACACAGTCCCACATGTGGACAAAAACCCCAACAGCTGAGAAACAGTGTGGATCAAAGGGTCAAGACCGAGCAGGTCGATCAATCCACCCTTCCCTCTCTTCCCCAAGGCGACATGGAGTTTGCCACCCACCTGAAGGCATGAAGGCGGCACTGTTCAACAGCCAGAAGAGAGCACTCCTCTCCAAATCCCCTGCAGAGCCAAATAAACAACCCCAAACGCAACGTATCCCTCCCACAGCTAATGCCCTTTGGATATACCAGAACAGCCTTCACGTCAGCCCACACCCCCAGGCAGCCTCCTCTTTACCAATACTGCACCTGCATGCTCCTCTCTAAAAGTAACATCACCAGAGCCACTGCAGAGCTGCCCCCAGTGGCCCACAGACTACAAACGCACAGGATCATTCCCATACAGTCCACCAGGCCCCTTACACTTGCTCAGTACGTGCAGAACCCAGACTTAAAATGCCAAACACTGAGTCAATTTAGTTGTGAGAGAATTGTGGTAATGGTAGTTCCTTTGCAAAATTTTCTTGTCAGTTTGGGACAGTAAAAAAAATACATAAAAATTAAGGAACGATTTTTAAAACTCAATATTTATTGTTCTGGGTAAACAAAATGAGGTTAATGCCAAGAACCTACAGGTATTACTGTTATCTTCCCAGAACAGCAAGAATTAAAAAAATAAGAAAAAATATGAAATCTGTTTGTAATTTAATGAAGCTGTGCAAGGTATTGTGGTTGCATAAATGAGGGGTAAAATGAGTAATGTTTGTGTTTTCAAAAACAAACTGTGTAATGCTTTTTTGTATTGTAAATCTAGAGGAGCTTTTTCTTAGACAATGCTTCTTGGACTAAGCACATTCATCTGAGGAGCTTCTCGCCAGAGGCTTTTTGGAATAAACATACCACTTGACAGGGTGACAGGCAGAATGTGGCTACAGGGCTAACGGTTCTCTAGCACCCTCCACCCTCTGGCAACAGAGCGTACACAACTACTCCAAGATGCCTTGAAAGAAATGTGTTATTAAATAAGGCAGTGTGGAGATAAAGATGTCAGCAGTAATAATACTTTTTCATTTTAGCTCCAAACTTATTTGCTTATAGAGGAGGATGAGTTGTGTAGCTGTGGTGAGTTGACTAAGGGGTTCCCCCCACTGCAGGGAGACTGATATGTCAGCAGAGACAGCAGCTCTGCCTCAGTTGTCCCCTACCCTGGTAAGGACAAACTAATATAGCAGAACTGCATATGTGGCGCTTTCTTAACACACTTAATTCTTCTTGCACAAATGCAGACCAGGCCGAACACATTCATAACATTCACCGTTGACAGACTGAAGCTGCAGTGAGCACACTGTGGGAGCGTATATCTCACAAGTTTTACTGACGAGAATGATGTGAAGCACCATACAGATGATTCATCCGCTCATTTGTCTTTCAGCAACCCAGTTGATTTCAGTCTGGTCTCACTCCATCCATCTCTGTTAGTGTCAAGTTGTTCTCTTTCATCATTAAGTGAGTATCAATAAATATTACAAGGGCAAAGTGAAAAAATAAATAAAGATTTGCACAGAAAAACATGTAGCGGGGTTTACTGGCTGTTTTCATCGGATTGTTGCTATTGCTAAACATATAACATAAATAAATACATAATTTGAATACATTTCTAAGACATTCTAAGGAACGAATAATTATTTTGTGTCTTTGAATATGCTATATATATTGAAAATAACTTTAAAAATCTCACATCACATCATAGCTGCATCTGACCCCTTGAAAGTGGCCTCTGTCTCTATTTGGTAACTTTGGTCTTTTGCAGTTTTTGGTATTCACATCGTGAGATTCTCCTTTTCTTTTCAATTTCATAAGTTTTTTTATTTTTATTTTTTAAGGATTGTTTTCCTCTCTGGACTTTTTTGCAGACAGTGAGATGTTTGCAACTGGAGCTTACCAATTACTATTCAATCCATTTTTTTCCTGATCCACCCTAAATGTTCACTTGTCCGAAAACAGCCTGATTGATCTACAGCACATGTCAAACTCCACTCCTCAATAGCCGGTAACCTGTGCCACAGGTACAAAAACTGGAAAGAAATGGCTTAATTACCTCTGCCTTGTGTAGATAAGTTCTCCAGAGCCTTGTGCTTGACCTAATTATTCTATTCAGGTGTGGTGCAGCATATGCACATCTAAAAGTTGCAGGACTTTTAGATGTGCATCTGATGGGCCCTTGAGAACTGGAGTTTGACACCCCTGATCTAGAGCCATATAAATGTTTTCTCTTTTTTTAAAAAAATGCACCTTTTCCACCTATAACATTACTCTGTCTAACTGTCTAAAAGTTTTTTTGATATTCCATCATTTTCTTCAAATTATTTTTTACATGAAGGTCATACTTTTCTAGGAGCTGCTGCATAGAAGAGTGATTCTGAAGGTCTTACGCAGTTAAAAAGGGAAGAAAAACGAGAAATGATTTGCCTTTCTATTGCACTGTGAGAAGTGCTCTTGGAATTAATTACAAACTCAGAAAAACAGCTTTCTGGAAACTCTTTTCTATTAGCTTTCTGTTGCTCTGTGGACATTGGTCATTGTAATTCTTAAAATGCTAAGCAGCTGCTAATCTGCTCCTGGATGCAGATTGCTGGAATAAAGGAGTCACAGTGTTCACAAAGCAGGGAAATTTGCATAACCTGCCCTTTCCTAATGAGAACTGTGTAAAAGCCACAGCCCCAACAAGCTAATTAAAACCAAGACTTTGGTTAAAGCTATCTGATAAGGAAAATCTCTCCAAGTGCCCCAAACTTTTGCAGTTCCCTCCTTACTTGCATTGACCAATCAAAATTAGTGCTGATGGGAAGTTTGGCTCTTTTCAGAGAGCCGGCTCGTTTGGCTCAGGCAGTTTGTTCCCAGTACTGAAATGACAGATAAAAACTTATTTTACAAAAAGCCACCTTTAGTATTAAAAAAAGCTGAGTTTATTTATTACACCTAATCATGTCCTTGTACATGAATCTCAGAGAAACTAATTACATCCTGGTTTGCACCCATTAATCTGTGATGATGTTTTTTTTTCTCTCTCAAATGAACATCACAATCACAATTTATCACAAAAAACTTCACACCATGCTTAGAAGCAATGAGGCCAGCTCATAAATAACCAAATTACAAATCCAAAGTAGCAACTTTACACCTTAATTTGGAAACTTCTTAAAAGAAAAATGCAATCCACTTTTCTGATCATTCTAATTACGAAAAGTGTTCCATAATTTTTGGTTCATTTCGGATAAAAGCAATCATGCAGTCACGCAAAGGCTGAAACGTCCTTATTGTTACACTGCTGTAGCACTCGTAAGTTTTAAGTCCCTTTTCTTTGTGTAATTTCTTAGTTTAAGATGAAAGGGATTAAATTACAGTAATGTTTATAGAAATCCATCCAATTAAAACATTTGAGACCATATTTTTCCTATTGTCTTTTTCAACTGTGGTCTTATGTATTTCTTGTGAATTGATGTTTTTTTTAATTGACGAGTAACATCACCACAGTTGGCTTTAACCCATTGGCACTGACGTGGCAGAAAATACAAAAAATGTTTTTGCAATTATCTATCTATCCAGAAACAATGTTCTAATCTTCCCGTATTAACAGTATCATGGTGAGTGGCTGAAAAACTACGAGAAGGGTAAACACAATTTAACAATGAAAAAGCCAATTGTGTTGATTAGACGTGCCTCTTTCTTTTCTATTTAATTTGGCCTTCACTGGCTGCAGACTGACTTTTTCTTTTTATAACTCCAGCAGCAACACCAATAATCAGGCCTTCAATCTGTTGAACGTCTAGTCCTCTTTAAGCCTGCTATTATTCTCCCTGCAAAAGGCGTAATTGTCAGGATGGCAACAACTACTGAACTTTTTCCTCTGTCTGTCTGGGGGATATTAGAGGCTTTGTCGGGTTGCTGAGTTATTAGTGGGAGTTTCGCCAATTTTTGTATGCTGTGTCTCCAAAAACATTCAGGTATTAAGGCTCCCTCCAGTGAAAATGTAGTTCTGTGTTGTTTTTTGGGTTTGTGATGGACTGGTTGGCTATGCAGGATGTTTCCTCTCACGCCATAATATTTGGAGTAGAGAGTAGCACCACAATAATCCAAAGCCACAGGAATGTTTTATTTCCATTCTTTACTGTCAATTTGGGGACTTTTATTGGATGCATTATGAGTAAATCAATAACATCACTTTTGATGGAAAGTTGTATTGCTTTAATCAACACTGATGCACAAGTGACTAATCCTGCAGTCTTCCCTGAGTGGGTCTTTTTTGACTTGTGTTACAAGCAATATGTTTTTATGCAACTTTTGTTAGTTTGATTCAAAACAATGTTTTATATAATATTTAGCTATGTTTTATTCCACACAATAATTATTTAATTATTTAAATATTTTTAATTTTCACTTTCTGAACATTTGTGACAATTTGCAGAACATTTTTAAAACAACAAAATTACAATTTTACAACAGGAATGGAACAATGTCAACAACCATTGACAACGTGTGTGCATGCGTGTGTGAGAGAGCATGAAGAGTTTCATCTTCGTTAGCTAACATTTAATATCAGACATTGTCCGTTCCATCAAAATAACACAGATACAAAAGGCATTGTTTTTATACGTAAAAAGGAGAGGTTGAATTGTCTCCAAAATGGCTGCTTTACAGTGGCAAGATATGGGGAGAGGTTCAAATTAAAGAACAGTGGATTCCAGCTTTAGTGCTTTATTTCAGATGCATTTATTGTGTAGAAATTTGTCAAATGGGTGCTAATGGGGCTAAACTCTCCCAAAAGCTGAACAGCAAACCAACTAAACCAATAATTAATGGAAATCAACAAAGCGAACTAAACGGAACTCTAATACGGAAAAACCTCAGCACACACCAAATTAAACCAATACGCTCAGCTGTACCCAAACCACACAACAAAGTAATCAAACTGACCTTCTGGCATTCACGCACAATGACAAACTATGACAGAAAGGCAAAATCCATTCTCTCTAACGCTGCACCGAGGATAAATGCAGAAAAATGTTACTGCTGCTTAACGTCACACACTTGTGGTGCATTCAAAGGGTGTCTATACAACTACAATGAGTTCAACAACAATGATAAAACGAGAAAACATAATACTATAAAACACAGATGAAGTATAAGCAGTGTGGGCTTCCTATCAGTTTGACATACAGTTTTAATGATGTCTGCAGCAGCTCAATGTCAAATTTGCACTGTAAAATTTGACCTGGAATGGCGCGATGGTGAACAAATTATACCTAGCATCTACCATTCATTAGCAGCGGATTCCTGCACGGGGTTAGTAGATCCTTCTTTGGTTTTTTTTATTGAGACACAAAATGATGCAATTGCAACATGAAGCTCAGATATGAGCACAAGTTTTGCCGTCACACCTCAGCAGAAAGCAGCATTATCAACGCGACAGATGGTGCAGACAAGGTCCCCCAAAATAGACTGCTGCTCGATTTTTTGTTTATAGTAAAAATATTGTAAAGATAGTAAAATACGTAGTAAAAGGTAGTAAATTCAAATCTAGGATTCCTGTATAAACCCTGTGTTTCCTTGGTCATTTAGAGGATCTTTTCTTTTCAGATCACAATACAGAGAAGATTACAATTGGTTTTTGATACTTTGAGGTCTATTGACAGTAATTGTTTTTGTTTTAGACTTTCAGGAAGGCAAAAACAGTTTTTATTACTGCAAAACAGTGAGCAATATGGCCACATGAAGCTTTATCTTCATGGCATTTACTTGTTTGCATTGGTTGTTTCGATTCACATATTTGCCGAGGGCTTTGTATGCAAATGAAGAAGAACACAAAGTTTTGTGGTGTGATGGGACAGGTGTCTGTACTCTGAACACATCCTTTAACCTGAAGGCAGTTGGACAACTAAATGCATCAAGGTCTAGACCTGAAAGCAGAAAGTGAACAACCAGATGTCCAGGTATCTCCCTCTGCTGAATCTGACCATTTATTTTGAGAGTGCTAAAGTAATAAGATGTTTTCTTTCAGGTGGTAGTTGAATTTTCTTTTAGCATTTAGAGATAGCCACAAGGCTGTATTGGTTGTGCTCCAGGCATTCACAATTTATGCCGCTTTCCGGGGTTTTTTCATTTAATCAGACCCACCAGAACAGAATCTCTGCATTGCATGGAGTCCCAAGTTACCACATGAAACTCAGAGTCAGGATATGAACATAGACTATAAAATCTACAACTACGAATAATAAATTATAAAACGTGCTATAAATGTTTAAGCACAGAGATGCACAGTGGTGCAATTGAGAGCGCCGCTGCCTTCCAGAAAAAATGGTCCTGGGTTTGAATCTCAACCATTTAAGCTTGACCAAAATCCATACACATATTTATTTTTTAAGAAAAGATGTTCCCACTTCATTCTTTACATGTATCATACTTAGCAAAGGAGTGAACAGAAGCCAAATAATTACCGTATAAGCTTTCAGTAGTATACTAAGCAGTTTTTTAAAAGCCAGTTAATTAAATAAGATGCCTGAGCTGACTTGCCTAAGTTCCCAGTCTTAATGAGCTTGATTGTGTTCTTTTTAATTAAGCTCCACTGTTTCTGACAACTCGTAACTAGAGCTGCAGAAAGGAAAAAAATATTGCAAATTACTTGTGATTTCCAAAGACCATTTGTTTCGCGCCAAACCAAAGGAGAACAGTGGTGAGCTTGTCATACCATGACAACACGAGGTGAGCTGAGACTGGGCTAATATCATACATGATACATTAGAGTGTTTATCCAAACAGGCTACTAATTGACTAGCCAAAGAAAATAGGGCTCTAAAGCCAATGAATTGTGACTACAGGCACAAGAATACAAACAAATGTTCTTTTTGCTTATTTTTTTCTGCTACTTTACAAACACTGCTTTAACATTTTTCAGCTAAAGTCATAGATGAACTTAGAATAGCTGCTATCATAAAATATATCTACTCATTTTAAAAACACTGATCTTTACTTTAGATTAGCAAAACCTGTCAGCTAACAACTTGTCACATTTAATTAGGACTAGGAAGTGAAAGTGCTGTGCTGTGAAGGCCTATTGCTGCTCGAATGTTTATTGGAGGTTTGAACATACAAGGAAATTCACCAAACTTTCATATGCATGAGTTGTGTGTGAGTTTTATGTAGAGAGAGAAATACATTGAGTTAGCACTTGGTAATTTGGAGTTTCGTTTTATAATTATTTCTCTTATTGTTTGTATGTCCAGAGATGATGATTGAATCTATAGTAGAATAAACAAAGGCAGTTCTGAACACAAAAGGGTAACAACCTGGTAGTAGCGAGGTGTACCTAACAAAGTGGCCTGTGAGAGTACATTATATGATATTTAAAAATCAACTCCAAATTGAGTTGTTGTCTTTTCTTTTCCGAGATCTGAGTAGAGGACCAGCCAGCTGACAAACTAGCAGTGTGCATGGATGAACTTCAAAACTCTGACTAGACATGCGGTCAAGACTCGGGTCGTACTTCTCAAAAGACACCTTAACTCAGCTTGTTAACCTTAAGTTGGCCTGTCAATACAAGCCAAAAACACCTTCCTCGCTGATGCGCATGACCTTTCAAAAGCCTGTTCTCTTTCATGACATTTCATTTAGCATCCACTCACTGTATTAGTTTTGGTCGGTGCTCACATCATACTTTGCTTTGCTAATTCTTATCACAAATTAAGCATGCTGGATAAATCGCCGTTATTGATTAAAGGGTGTTTTTTCAAACCTGGTTGCTCATGATTCTTACCTCTTGGAAAAAAATCAATGCTCAAGTATTTGCCAGACAACAAGGTGAAAGAAAAACACAAACCAGTGAATTGCCCCCCAACTCACTGACCAACCATCAACCCAACGAACCTGTCACTGGCTTTTTGGGTGTAAAGAACAATTTGATGAGTGGAAACAACCATCAGCTTTGAGCAATGCATTTTTATTTATTCAGCCCTTAAGAGGAAAGGCTCTTAATCCCAAAACATTTTCTCTCTCCTTTCAGTTTTGTCTGAGTACTCCCAGAGTCACTAATTATACCTATGAAGAGTCCCAGCAGCACAGATTGGCTGCTAAAAAGTGGGTTGTGAGCGTTTGTGTTCTAGTCCTTTAATTTAAAATATATTTAAGGGAGACAGGGGCCAGACAAGACACAGCTCTACATCACCCATTGGGGTGCCTGTCTGCTCTAGCCACAGGGTCCACCTGGGTGATTTATACCACAATAACAACGACTCTGATGTACTAATATACTACAGGTAATTGAAAAGAAAATTGAATTAGGTCAACAAAGGCAGTGACAGTCACTGGATGTCCCACGAAAACCTTACAAGTGCAGCATCATTCTGCTGCTCTGGCCTTATTAAATATCTTGCTGCAGCCTAATATCAAGTGACTGGATAATTGTTGCTATCTTTCATTTAGACTCAGCACACTCTGTTAATGTAGCTCAGGTTGTCATGACACACGTTGTGGCACTGATAAGGTTTTGTACAAGTTGTCTAGTTGTTTAATGGGAGATTAGATGTTATCTCTGCAGGAACACCCGGTTGTTAAAAGGAGTTGACAACATGCATGAGCGATAAACCAGCATCGATGCAAGAGAGCCCCTTGCTGAAAGCCAGGTCTTAGCCTAAAGATCACATTAGCTTTAGTAAAATGGACGTGTACATCATTTTCAACCTTCTGTCAACAAATATCACTTCATTATATGGTGACATTTAATGGAACCAATACATATAGTCACTTATACTTACAGTAATAAGTGTAAGTGAATATAAGGAGGGGAAAAAAAGGGCACAATTATTAGGTTTAAGTGATCATACACCCTTCATCCTAATGCCAGGTATTAATATTTTAGCTGAAATAACTTCATTGAGATGTGTTTTGTAGCCATCTTAAAGTCTCTGACATTAGTGAAGGACAGTTTACAAGACAAGAGCACATCTCTGTACATGTAAAAAATAAGTAAATAGGGATAAGACAATTAAAAAGGACAATGATAAAAACTTTACTTTTTCACTTCCCAAATGTTTTTTAAATAAAGATATATTTAAAATGTCTTTATTGGAAGCAAAGTGGAACAAGTAAAGTTTCTTGTAGATGTGGACAAACTTCAAGAAGATATTTAAGTTCTCAACTGATTCTAAAATTATAAGACAGAATGCAATTTTAGCCATTTTAAATAGAACTACAAGTGGGGAAGTTATAATTTAACCAGGAATACTATGGATTTTCCCTTGCTAGCAGGACTTGCTTTTTACCCAAACTTAAACGTAACCGATTGGAAATAACTTGCAATGCAGGGATGTAGATGCATCTCCTGAGATGTGGTGAGAAAAAAAAAAATAGACTAATTAATTTATGCAACCAGCTGCCTGAGCAAAAGTGTCAGGCAACTGACTTAATCATAAGATATCCATGCTGCCTTAAAGTAATTCAATTATTGAATGGTGTCTAAAATAAAATAGGTTGATGTTCAAAGTTATTTTCTACAAAAAGTCAATGGTAACTAATCTGCCTGTTCTGACTGCAAGTCACTGGTCAAACTTGTAGGTTTCCCTGAGTCACTTTTCAGATAGTTTATGTTATGAATTTGTGACTTGTCTCACAATGCTTGACAGGAAAGTTGCCAGACAAAGAATGTAATGAGATCATGAGCCACAAGAGCTCACAATATTGAAATCCTTTCAAAGTGAAGTCTGTCTTATGAAGCGCAGTTCAGTTGACCTTGTCTCAAAAATAAGAAAGCCAAAGTTTTTGTCATGGGCCATGGATGAAATGAGTATAAGGCATTTTATCGTTTGAAACTAATTTTGAAATAAGAAATAACATAATTTTCTCACCTTTGTGAGCTTTGTGATTGTTGGTAAATCACAATTAATAAAAAATACCATTAAAAGTATATTTTACACTTTGACAGTTAAAAATGTCTGAACAAAACCTTTTTGTATTGCTTTTATTTCATGAGGATCCACTGGATTTTATTTCAAAGTCAAAGCAAAGGGCATTCAACACATTTATGCACATCTTTTGTAAATATACTTTGAAAAATGTGACAGTGTGTTCTGTTTACACGCTGTGTTCTAGGTAACCCATAGAAGACATGTAATATCATAGGGGGAAATACGTATGTTTTGTGATGGTGAACATGCTCCTTACAGTCAGGATTTTATTAGGTGACTCAGTCACAGTAATGAAACATAAAACCTGGACTGCTTAACACAAATTCAGTTTTCAATACTTTGATACCCTTCAATAAGGATTTCTGCTGTGCAAAATAAAAATTTAATAGTGTTGGCATGCACACCTGGTGCTTAGTTATTGTAGCAATAGGGGTGAATGTCGACAGCTTGAGTGAGAACATTACCTATAGGCTGAAAAAAAATGTCAAATTATAACAGAGCTTTTTAGCTCAGACAAATAAAACTCTGCAGCTGCCAGAGTTGAAAGGGATAGGAAATGAAAATGTAAAATGCATTGCTTTCATTCCCACACTTATTGCCTCACATGAGGAACATGGTAATATGAAATGTGCCTGAAACAGCTGGGTCACAGTCTTTTTTTTTTCCTCCCTGCGTGTTGAATTTATTCATGGTCTTGCCACAAGATGCTAATCCCTCCTTTCTCCATTCCTTATGTCCTGCGTGTTTGGTGCTGAGCAGCGGTGAGGCTAATCGGCACGGACAGTGTTGTCTGAGGGGAAACGATAAAGGAGACAGGAGTGACACAACTATGGCCTCCTGCTGAGAAAAGAGAGCAGGTAAAGCACGGAGGAGATGAATAGGCTAATCTGGGATGCTACCTTAGCGAAATGTATTCCAAACGTTCCTCTGTGCCTCTCACAGAGGGATGATGCTAAAATGTTTGGGCAGGTAAGGACCCAACTGGGAGGGAGCACTGCCCTGAGGAACTTCAACACCGCCCCATGGTCCCTGCTGACATGTTCCATCATTCCCTAATATGCATTTAAAACCATTTTCCCGATTCCCTGCTGCAACAAAAACCCGCATCCGTATTCAAAACTGAATTCTTTGAAAACAACTCCAATTTGTTGATGGAAATATATTGCCCACATAAATTAAAACTGAGCGATCTTGTCTCATCAGGCCGGGAAGCAGAAGTACAGACCAATTTAAAATGGCAAATGACCAAGCTCCCCAAGTCCCCTTTCTAAGAAGAGAGTAATAGATCTCTGATCATAGGCTATTACCGGGCAGTCAGGCTGAAGCCAGGCTGCCTGTAGAATATAGAGAGCACTCCTTGACTTTTACATCAAAAAGATGCCACATGAAAAAAAAGTCCTCAGAGCTTTGGACACCGTGGATCTCTGTGGCCGCGCCACGGGAGGAATGGAGCTCAGTTTGTAGCTTCATCTCTCTCTGTGTTGCCTTTATTATTGGAAGCAGACTTCCAATTCATAGAGCTCTGCTGAGCTCATGGCGCTGATCACATAGATAGAAAGAGCTAATATGTTCGTCAACATTGGAAAGATCCAAAAGCAGTTTAAGAACAGTGTTGATGTAAAATATCATCAACACCGATGATATTTTATCAGTGGCATATTTACCATTATGAAACCACAAACTAGGGTATTGTATTTTTATTTCATGTAACATTAGCATGAGGTAGTGTGTAAATTTGAAAGGAAATGTTACCTGGGTTTGTTAATTTTTCTATAAAAACTCACTGGAAAGCATGCATGTGAATTCTACCATCCCCCGTCAATACTTTGTGGAAGCACTTGACACTGAAGTTGTCTTTTTATGCATCTCTTTGCCAGCTTTGTACAATGAAGGAGACATTCTTCCTCATTAAGCAATAAAAACTCGATGGAGTGCATCCGTAAATATTATTTTTCAAGTTTTGCCACATTCTCTCGTTGAGATTTAGGTCTGGAGTCCACTTGTGGCTTTTAACAAAAAAGTTATAGTTTTTCCTTAATCTTTGCAATGTAGCTCTGCCATATGACTTGCAACATTAGCTATGTTTCCATCCACTTGTAATGTAAATTTTGAGTGAACTTGTTAACTGATGAAAAAAAAAGAAAACGTGAATTAGGTATATTTCCATCAACTGTTATAGATTGACTTTAGCCTAGGTTTCTGAAGAAAGTTCCATAAATCAAATTTGTGTGTCTTCATGGGAATACAAAAAGGATGACATAGTGAAATAAACAGTTGATGTATTATTTTCCCATGAAGTGAAAACAGAAGACAAAGATGATGGGTTTTATGTTTGCTCTCAGTTTGAGTGATGCTTCAGCTTCTTCATTGGCCCAAACAGATCTAATGTTTTCATCAGCTTGCAGGTTTTTTTTATTTTTTTTATTTTATCATGATTTACTGGCTATGTATGTTTCTTTTACTCTTTGTCACAGTTGGATTTTATCGACACACTAACTTAGATCATTAATCAAGTGTAATGTTAGCTCATATTTTGAGCATGTTTAGATTCCCAGATATTTTACTCTGCAGTGGTACCAAAATCTAACTAAAAACAGCTTTTCAGAAGATTTGTATAGGGTGATGAAACTAAACATTGATGCATATGCCCAAACAGATGTTTCTACATCGTCTGTTTCATTTTATTTTATCAATATGGATGTGACAAAATATTTACAAACCATTACCTTAGCAAATAACAAAAATAGTCAAACAAACATGACAAACAAAGCAGATCTATAGAAGGCATTTTAATTTGTGTTCATGTGCACGTAATTTGATTAAAAATGATAAATATAAAGTATTTGTGATTTGTATGTTGTATTTTTATATTGAGAAGCAGAAGTGCCAAAAATCTATGAACAATATTGAATCAGTGAAAGCAAGAAAGCAATATATTCTCTTTGGATTATTTGACACCAGAATCAAACAATTGACATAAAGCAAAAGTATTTGTTAAGGTTTCAATGGGATAAGGTTATTGAAACAGTCAGCAACTAACATAAAGAGCAGCTGAATTTTCTTCATCCTAATACAATTTTAAAAGTTTGACAGCTGAAGCAATTTTGAAAGTGGGTTTCACAAAGTAAAAAAAAAAAAAATCCATAATATATTGAGCTAATAAAAGAGAAATAAAATCCACACTGTAGAGGAGAAACTGAGTTCAGCAGCGACCCAATTGTTTTAATTACATAGACATCTCATCATGTTGAGCTGCATTGGAAAGTCTGTGTATGAGATGAAAATTCATATGAGCTGATGCAAATGAAGACCTTTTTGATCTGACAGTCAAAATTGATGGGTGGGTTCTTAGATCACTTCTACACTGAGATGAGAGAAAAGAAATTTGAATTTCAAATTCCTATCTTATTACATTGTGCGTGTGCGTGCGTGTGTTTGTGTGATACAGGTGTTCAGCTGTGCAAAGAGTGGACATATAGAGAATGTGGAGTGTACTTTAGCCAAATTGCTCTCTCAAGTCACTTTCATACAGAAACCCCAGCGAAAATCATTGGGCAATATCTACTTTTAACCGCCATCTCACAATATACTTGATAATAACAGTATTCCCACCAATGAAACTCCCCCCAGGTCAAACTTAAAGATCTGAACCTTAAACACTGAAATATTTTGCATCAAAATACTTTTCTGCCACATTTCTGGGTTCAACCGCATGGATAAACAGAAAAAGGCCAGTGTATTTATATTACCGCCTTTAGTGAGTTCTTATTGATCAAAGCTGACAGCTACACATGTTGGATAAAGAGAAACATCATGATGATGTATTTTTGTTGCATTATTTATTGTGACTGGCCTGGTAGGGCGACGGTCCCTGAGGTAATACGTCTCCTGATACATTATGTCAGACAAATCTCAGGCTCACTGGAGAATTTTTCGCCTCCGAGTTTTATAAGGCATTCATTTGCTGTTATGCAATACTTATGGCTCAGGTCTGGGCCGGCCTGTTTATGTGTGTTTGTTTCAGAAACAGAAAGTCATTGCAAAAATATTAGCTGCTAATTTCATGTTTTATTTATGAACAGACTGCAGTTGTTTTCGAAAGGCACACAATGTATTTCCTTTATGGGAGCTTTCAGAACTCAGTGTAGTTAGCTTTGCTTGGTTGAATATGAATCGAAAGATGTATAACTTCAAGCCTTTGTTGCTTTGAACAACAATGGTTAACTAAAAAAATAATAATAACAATAATAACTGTATGGGTTTTGGGAATTTCAAAAAAAGAATAACAACTTACCCCATGCTTTCATTTCTCTATTCAAGTCCTCAAGGTTTTAATGTTCACACCACAAGGTTAGGAATTGCTGGTCCTTTTCTGATGAACAATTGAGGCAACCGGATAGAACTGTCTGACTATTCAAGTTCGGATTTGTCACTGGCAAGACTTAAAACCTAACCTATAGCAAAGTTTAGACCACACATGTTTTTAATTCTACTAAGCCTTCCTTAACAAGGCTTAAAATACTGTTTGATGACATTTCTGTATTTATTTCAGTTGAATTTCCTTTCTAGACATCATTGGGAAAATTTGTTTTGCTTTCAGGCCACTATTCTTGCAGATATTGAGAAAGGAAAGTGGATATTAAAAATATATATAGTTAAAAGAAATAATGATACTGCTGCAGGCTGTACTGCAATCCACTAAATTAAACAATGAGAATAAAAAATGCTTTTTGGTTGAAAATCCAAAACCAGTGAATTATGCCTGGGCTACACCAATAAACTTGTTTGCCATTCCACAGATGATTAAAAATAAAATGTACATTTTTTTTAAGTAAATCTTTAAAATTTTGTAATGCATTAAGTTTGAATTAGCATAGGAAAAGTCCAGATAAAAAGTAAGTAAAAAAATGACTTATTACAAGGCAAAATATTTCTGCTATGAAAGGATGCAGACAGGTCTTAAGTTTACTGGTTAAGAAAATAACATTATTTAAAAATCAGAGACAAAACAAGACTGGTTTGAATTAAACAATGAACATGAAATGCAACAAAACATAAACCCAGCACCAAAGTACCTCAGAAAACATGACAAAACTTCCACTAAGGAAGTTGCTGCTGTTTAGTGATTTAGATGTGCTAAAACAGAAGTCAGTAGACACATTCATGTAAAGCAGAGGAAGTAAAATAAACTACCTGTGTGATTGTTGGAGAAAAATCCCACAGGGTGAAAACTCATTATCTGCACTGATTAAATAGATATCACCTACAGGAATATCAGTTAAGTGTATTTAAGCATGTGAGTGGTGTGTGAAATTAAAGCTGTTAGAAGATCATTTCACAATGCATCTACATTTATATCTTCAAGAATAAAGATCATTTGTGTTTCTTTGCTGGCAGAGTTTTAATTTTAATCAATAACAAAATACCAAGAAGGATTAACATGTAATTATTAAATCATTAACATGTATCAAATTATTACCATGCCATTTTCCCACTCCGCATGTAAACAACTTAGTGGATTTGTTGAGATAATCAGAGGAGGACAATAATGAGATTATTGCCTGTAAACACAGCTATAGTGCTAATTACGTGCTCTGCCCGAGCTGTCTGAGATGGGTCTGATTAGCTGCGGCGGATCTACGTGAAGATGGAGGATTTGATCGTCCCTCAAAGGACTGGAAGGTTTTTGGTTGGGGGAGGATTTTAAGCGCCTGGAGATGATTGAAGTGTGTTAAGCAGTTCCAGGAAGTCTTAGGAGCTGTTGGAAAATCGAGGAGATTGCTGCCAGAGCGCCCACAGAGCAGAGAGCTCCCATAGGAGACATCAGCTGTTTTTGTGTGTCTGCCTCATTTGTTCTCACTCATTTGAACAGACTCAACACATCAGCGGGAGCAATATATCAGGGATTCTTTCTATTGGACTAAAGATTTGTTTATTTTCTTACTTTTCCTCCATTTTGATGGTTGTCTTCACAGTTTCTCTGCATATAACGGAGCTTTTCGTAGAGAGGAAATGCCTTAGAAACGCACTTAATTTGAAAAGAGATCCCCTGTGTTTGCTTTTTGTTCAGTATGAATTCAGCTGTTGTTTTGAAGGCCTCAGAAGACTGTTAGAGAAAATTAGAGAACAAACAGCATAATGAGGTCCAACGAACAGCAGCAGTCAGGTCAGGGGGGAAGTTGCAGAGATGTTAAAGCGGAGTTAGGTTATAAAACAACATCAAAAGCCTTTGATATCTCAGTGAGCAGAGCTGGAAACCAACCAAGACATCATCTAGCTAAACACACAGGCAGTGCCTTACCTTTGCTCACATGTGTTACGCTCAGCGCTTGGGGCACCAAGTGGCCAGGACACCAAAAGAATCAGCCTCAATTGAAATAATTAATCATAATGACAACATATTGAGCTGAAATGTGTGAAGCATGCTAATAATTATAAGAAACACATAACAAAAGTGCTCCAGAAAAAGATGAATCTCCTCCAGTCTTCCCCGTGGTGCCTTCACGTCCCAGTGGCCCATTCTATTGTGCCTCAATCCCAAGTTTGGCAAACACCTGTGTTTGAGCATGGCCTAGAAAAGAGGTGGGGCGGAAAAGAGAGAAAAATAAAAAAAGAGAAAACAGAATAATGCTTTGCTCGCATTGTTTCTTTCTCTCTACCTCTTCTCGAAATCAGCACGCGTACAGACAATGTGCAAAGACACAGGGCCTATCTGCATTCTTCCATGAACAATGTACAACATAGGCAATTATAGACAGACACAATAATAATGGGGAATATGTTGAACACCTGACATTAGTTGTTTTGACCTGATAATATAATAGTAGTTGTTTCATTTTTGTAGAACTTCAGAATCCTAATGTTTGCCCTTTTGCCTTGACTGGGCTTATTTCAGTAATCAAGATGGTAATTAGCCAAACCTCAATGACAGAATAGTATTTGTACAACATTCAAATTTTTTTAAAAAACAACTATTTCATGTTTCAGAACAAAAACCAGTTTTATGTAACACATTTTAGGAACACCACTAATTTTAAGAGCTAATTATCCTCAATGTAATGCAGATGCTTATTTTTGGATTTTATTACTCACATATTCACCAGCTGGCATCAAGCTACTTCCACACTCCTCTCTTCTTTGTGCCCTTTTCATACTGATAGAAAAATGAGGGCTTAATTATACCAAATCAATTTTTTTGCTATCCAATTTCCCCTTCTCCTGGGAATTGTAATTAATCTATTATAAACAACACCTGTTGTCCAATATGTTAATGAAGAGACCTCTGTGGTTAACATTACAGTGGTGGTGAGAGCAACACAATGAATCAATATGTTTGAGTTGTGTTCTTCAAAGGTGGGTTGGGTTTTCTCATATTGACTATTTTTCCTTGAAGAGAATAAATCACCTACTGTCATAATCATCAGCTAATTTTTTACTTTTACACTTTATTGTCCCCAAAGGGGAAATTCTTTTCTACTAACCAGCCCCTGCACTCCCCTCACCAAGTAGACAATAAAAACCAGCAACTAGGTAGAAAATAACATGGAATGAGACAAAATATAACTCCATCAAAAGGTTCAAAATAAATTATATTCTTAGCAGGGCCTGTTGCTTAGGGTGGCTATAACTGCAAACAAGCACCCTGTACCTCAGTGTCATATCTGCACCCCAAAGGGCAGTAAGGTCAGGAGATCCTGTAGTGGGTACAGAAAGTCTCTTGTTATTTATAATGCAATGCATGTGATGACCTTATTATTGAGTTCAGAAAGGTTGAATGTGGACAAACCAGTCATTTTTGCAGCAGCATTGGCTATATGTGTGTGAGCATAATCCAATTTTTAACAGTGGACATGTTATTAAAACTGGTACATTACAGTAGGGCAGACTGAATAATGCTGTGTTAAAGTAGCAGAAAGAAACATGGAGCAACATAGAGTTCCCTAAGTTAATAGAAAGACTCTGAAAATAAAATGCAAATATATTTTCTGAATTTGTTTGAACAACTTCATCCCAACTCCATCTGACCAAATAATTGACTTTCTATTATAGCCCATTAGCTTTCCTGGAGTCTTCCAGCAAAGCTGTCATTTTAATGTCATCATAAAGATTTCCTCACTCTGCTCAGTATTCTCTGAATCTCCAATATTCCAATACATTTTCTCATAAACAACTAACATATGATATGTATTTCCATGTCGATGAAAAATAAAAGTAAACTCCATTTCTATTGCCCTGATATTTGTAATGAAGCATCAAATAAACTACTTTGTAAGAGAGGAACACCAGTCATGTCTTTTGATGCCAAAGGAAACATTGACATTAGTAGGAAATGTTACTCCATCAGGCTGCTGTAGTGGCTAATGAATGGCCAAACCATTACTCCCATTAATAATTTTTTTCTTTTATCTCAGACATTCACAACAGCTTCAGGTTAAGGGTTTTCCCATGCAAGTTGCCTGTTGTGGTTAGGTATATGTCAAATTTGTTTCATAGTCATCTGTCAAAAACATAACATGTTAGGTTACTTAGAGCTGTAAAAAAAAATCAGCCTTGTTGTCCAAGTATTGTGATTTTTATGCCATATGAATCGTCAATGTCAGTTTGTTCATCTTGCTGCCTTCACAACAGTTTGTAATTCAGGTTTCTCCCCCATAACAAGCCTTCGGTCATGTTCCATTTATCACAAGGATCATCATCATCCACAATCGAAAAATCCTATTAAATGTAGAACATTGAGTTCTGGAGAGAACAAGAACTGCCACAGCAAACTTTCACACAGCCATTGTTGAACAGATATGGTGGGATACAAATAGGTTTTGATGTGACCAAGCCTGGTGATGGAAACCATAAAACTATTTGAAAATGTTTTTGGAAAAATATAAATCTGCAGAGTCAATATTGCGCCGTTATGTGATGTAAATCAATATTTACAGAATACATAGAGTTCCTGGTAGGACTTCAGTGTAGTCTTTGTACTGGACTACTGTTTATGAGATGAAATACATGACTTGACAAATTGAGTGACATGAAACCCAGAAACCACATCATTCCCAGTCTTTTCTGGTTCTGAAAGGATCATCTTGCTATTTGCTGGTTATCATACTGGCTGTACCAAGTTATCTAAAACTCATTGTTGTTCCTATTTCTACATTGTGCAGTGATTTCATGGATAACTCACAAAGCCGCACTCCAAGCTGCCTGATGTAAGTCCTGGCAGAAAACGTAGGAAATAAATCACCTACTATCACAATTATCAGCTAATGAAACCCACACATGTATTCACATTTAAACAGCAGACACAGGAATACAGTGGGGGTATCTTAGTGAATACCACTCATCTGCCTAGTGAGGCATAGAGCAACGCTTGGGGAGCTACAAGCAGTTTTAACAATGTCTGTCTAAACTTTGCAGTTTGATTGAGTTTTATATTCAGGCAGTATTGTGAATTTCAAGCTTAAATGCATCTTGATCCTCAGGAAATCATCCTGGATTACTGTCAAAGTCATTTTTTCTATACTTTGTGATTAATTTTCAGTGGATTTGCTCAGACTAAAGTCAGACTGACACCTCACACCATGGCAGACAATAAATGTGGTGTGACGAGACAGAAGTGAATTATCAAGAAGAATTTGAAGCTACAAAGACATGCGAGACATCTGAAGACATCTGAAGCCTTTCCAAATAACTCGCCAGTGTTGTATGTATTAGTGCATGGAGAAGATCATATCCTTCAATATTCCAGTACTGCATCCCAATACAGTACTGTACTGTTCCAAACATATGTTCAAAAGACAGAAATTATGTGATAATTCTTTTTATCTAAAGCTTATTTCAATTTTTCCATGAATCTCTTGACATAGTGAAACTGGTTCTACATTAGTCAAACAATTTACTTGCTATCTGGCTAAGGAAAAAGGATTTTGGAAGACAACAAGTTTCACCTACTAATGGGCTCTTATTCAGTTCCAAAATGTGTTCTGTTGAAATCTAGTCAGTTCCCATTTTTGATTAGATTCCATAGTTACCTGTGTACATCTCTTCTGGAAAATCTTGTTTATCCGTCTACTTCCTGGTTGGAAACTCCTCCATAAAACTCTCTTTGGAAACCATAGGAGTTCTCTGTTGGTCACTCTCAGCTTCACAGCCTCCTGGCCTTTCGGCCCCCACAAGACATATCAACTAACAATCAGTCAGTAATAAAAATGGACTCCTGCATCTGTCACACTTGGTGTCTCCTGGATCAATAGTGCAACCCCTGATCAATCTGAGGGCCACTGACTGTAACATGTGTTTGTTGCCTGATGACACAATTTGAAACTTTCCAATAAAGACGCTTGTGTCTGTAGCATGTTCATGAAGCAGAGTGACATGCTTAATGAACTTGATATAGTTGTGACAATAAAAACACAATTTTTTTTTCTAGTTCTTTGGAGTAATCTTGATGAATACGAGTCTTATTATGCAAGTTATTAAAATCCATATAAATCATCATATCTTACTGCAGAGTTGCTTTGCCCAGACAGTGTTTCAAGAAACAAACATTTTCATCAAACAGGCCTTGCAGTTCAGTACACTTCACACATACTTTAGACCTGGAATTACATTGTACACATTAATTGCCCAATTACTTTATTTGAAATTGTTTTTTGTTTTTGGCTATTGAGCAATTTTTATCTTTAACCTCACGGACAGCTCACTAAATAATCATTTATATGCTGCTTACACTATTACAAAGTTTGACCAGGAGCATCCGTTTAAGTGTTTAAAAAACCATGTCCATCTTTTTAAGCGTCAGTTTCTCATTTTCTCTTCATTTGAAGGTTTTCCAAAAGATCCCTTTGAATGAATTCTCTTACTTATCCAGGCGTTTCAAACAGCTGCTGCTTTATTGTTGTGGCATTTCAAGGGAATTAATTATTCACAAATGTGTATTGTGAGTTATAATCTTCTATCCTCTTTGCAACTAAGATTTCTACTCCCTACTTTCCTCTAGTGAACATATTCACCCTTATTCAAAATTAAGTGAGATTGTTATTAACTTTTTGTAGTCTTCACACATAAACTCTGGCACAGAGGAGTCTGTTGGGCAAAGCATCATGCCACCAAACTTATGCCTGGTGAACAAACACTACATCTGTCTTGTTAATGTATAAAAAATAAGTTATTTTAAATCAGGGCTGAAGATGCTCATGTTAGACTTGCTTTTGATTAATAATAATGAACATTGATCAGTACATTTAATGTATATTTAATAATTAACAAAATGCAAAGTTGTACCTTGCTGCTGAAATGTGCTATACAAATAAACTTGACTTTAAATAGTGCAAAAATAAAATGCCCCAATTTAATTTATGAATGTTATTGCTGGGTTGCAGACACGTGACTCGGAAATTTCAGGTCGGGGTCAGAAAGTGGATTTCTCCAAAACAAAGCAGAATGGATCACAATGAGTATGCTAATGCCCTAAATGGCCTGGCACCGATGAGGTTTCTTGAACAAATATCTATATATTCAGGATATGATCCATGTTGTCTCAGTAAAAAAACTTGTCATGTGCATCGCAGCAATACAGTGGGTTGCAGTAGTAAAACGGACAAAATAGAGATGAAATAAAATAGATGCTAATCAGTTTCAGGGTTGTAAAGCATTTGAGAGCTGGCCTTCACCAGATTTAAAAGGTATGATGAACATCCACTTTGTGAGAATGAGGCATTGAGTCAGAGCAACATTTTGAAAACACTTTTGGGAAAGATATCGATACCAGATATTCCTTTTTTCTTGTTTTTGAGATTACAAACTGTGTTCTGAACCTCTATAATTAGTTCAAAAATAATTTACTCCAGGTTTGATCCAGCTTTATCCTATGGTGTACCTGATTGTTTCAGTTGGAGCCAGCCCTAATAACAGTGCTAAAAAAGCTAAAGGTCGAGCTTCTCTGATAATGTTGAGGTTCTAACAACAGTATCTTCATTTCATTCACAGCCACTCACCTCCAGCCACAGAGCTTGTTAACAACAAAATGTGCGTGGTAGGAACGTCAATCCAGAGCAAGTTACTTAAAAAAAATCCAGCACATTAATGTTTCACAGCTTCCAAATGTTACCAACTGCCAATTACCAAAAGTAAGAACTTCCACTAGCAAAGATACACAGCATGTCTTTGACCAAAACTGCTGTGTTTGTAGCGCCATTAGATCAGAGGACACAGAGATGAGAGGTTTAGCTGTATAGGCTGTACCAGCAGTTTAAGGCATGATCCTCAGGTGAAAGTTGCTGTTCTTTATAACAAAGTGACAGAGGCTGCCTGACCCAGAGCAGAAGGACAGACTGAAGCTGCATATTTTACTTTTTCTGCCTGTAGCATTTCAAACTCTACAGGAGAGACGCTAAGTCGGCAGCCGAACTATTTTGTGTAAGGAGTTGTGAGGGTTATTACCCATTACTGCAGGGACAGTTAGGATGAAAGAATGTAAAAGGTTGAATGTAACTTGAACTGAAGGTTTATATTCTTCCTCACCAATTGTAATTTAAAAAAAATATATGTTCTTGACCATAATTTCATATTTGGAGTGGCTGGTTCTGGGCTTGCCTCCATCTTGTACCCAGGACACCAGACCCTGTCGTCCCCACCTGTCAGCATATATTTTGTGATATAAATACACAAAAATCTTATGGTGTTTTAATTTTCCTAGTTTTTTCTGGCTGTGATGTAACTCAGCCCTGCTTCTCCCTTCCCTACCAGCACTCTTCATGTCAGCTGGCTGAACGGCAATCACAGCACTTTTTTAGTTCCTTTTCATTCAGGTTCCTGCTTGACTTTGTAATACTGCTACCAGCATCTAAAATTATTCAAATCAAATGTAAATTTGGCAAAGCGACACGCCAAGGATTCATCATGCCCTTACATACCAAACAAAGATCAGTTCCAAACTGAACATATTATGGAAAGCAACCCCCCCCCCCAAAAAAAACTGTATAGTTATGTACAAATAAAACTGAAATTGGAGTAGAAAAGTAGTAGAAAATTTCTATTCACTGTTCCAAGTTCCATTACTCGGTCTATGAAGTGACCGACAGTGAACCCAACTCAGAGTCTCAGTTCCTGACCACCAAAGAGACAGTTCCTTTGAACTCTAAAAAACAGAAAGTTAAAAGCGAAGGGGGTGTGAAGGGGATAAAAGGTGGAGAACACTGCATCTTGTTAACAACGTCCATCATAAGTATAAGGAAAGAAACTTCCAGACTGTGCGCTCAATTAGAGCTGATTTACTGAAAATCAGAAGGGAGGCTTATTGTGCAACATTGAAAGGTCAGGAGTAATTTTTGACTAATATAGTTTTTTATCATTGACTGGCTGCCTTCCTGATTAATTATGTGAAACATCAACATACACAGGAGAGACTCAGGATGCTTGCCATGGCTTGTGTGTGGGTGTGCTTAGTAAGCAAGGACAGCAGAAAAAAAAAATTTAGGTCAAAAAATGTAATTAACCCTTTTTCCTTGTAACTGAAGACAGATTAAGTTGTCGAAACTCAAATTTATAACCAGAAGAGTTTGATTTTTTTTTTTCTGACTGACTGGTCAGAGGTTCAGCTGTTGTAAGCAAAAAGACAGATACATTAACGTGTAATTTGTGATGTTTTTAATTACTGCATACAAAGAATCAGCTGGTCAAAACCACCAGCAGCTTGACCTGCTAATGGCTGTGGAACAGATGGTGGTTATCCAGGTAACACCTTCCCCAGTACCTCCCTTCACCATCCTCAACAACAGTGGCTACCGTTGATTATTTTAGATATCTTGGAAGTATTTCTTAGGAACTGACATAGTCCTCACACAGAGGCACTATTCTGAAGAATACCTAGAAGAGACTTAAAAAGTTCTACACAACAATTATTGAGTCTGTCCTCTGCATATTCGTTGCTTTGTGATTTGGTTCTTCTTCCACCAAACAGGACAAGTTCAGAATATAATAAACAGTTAGGCCTGCAGCGAAGACCATGAGGGTTGACCTCTCCTCTATTCACGATTTGTCCAGGTCTGGTGTCAGTAAAAGGGAAGCAACATCTCCTCAGATCCCACAAATCCTGGTCAGAAACTGTTAGGTTGGCGCTACACAATGCTATTTGCAAAAGCGAGCCACCACAGAGACAGCTTCTACCCCCAGGCTGTCTCTCTAATGAACACTTAGCAGTCAAACTGCCCAGCTGCACTGCTGTGAATCAACACTATGCATACTTGCAGATAATTCAACCGTGTTGTCTTCTTGCGACATAGCACTGCATATATAAATATTAACATAAAAACAATTTACGTATTCTTATTTAAGAAGTCTCTACACTGCGATCACAGAGGTAACCAAAGTCAAATTCCCAGCTTGTATGCACAAACAGGGTCAGTAAAGCTGGGTATGATTTAGATACTTAAAAATCAAATCTATGCAACTGTTAATTTATTATCTTCCACCATTTTAATCCTGTCTGATTGCTATGGTTGTAAACTTTGCCATAACAATCCAGTCAGATTATTTACAAATTTGGCAAACAAATACAGAAAATCAAGAATATGCAAAGTTAAAATAACATATAATTTGTTTGAATATCATTTGTTATTCCTATTTACATTAAATGCAATACAGCTCAGACAGTGTGGACATTCATTTTCGTTAGTTACTGTAGGACATAAAATAAAAAATAAAAATTGATTCTAAATGTAAATTCATACTTTTTACATTATTTTTCATTGGATACTTATCAGTGAAACCACTTATGGATGTGAAGAGTTTATTTTTTATTTATTTATTTTTAGCTTTATTTAATTTTTTTTGTTTTATTCTTGCCTAATGCTTGTTAGAATATCCTTAGTTCCACCTTCGCCAACATACATTGAAGAACGCAAACCATGCAAACAAGCTCTCCCTAATTTGGGCAAGCACTCTACATTCAGCTCTGATTGATAGTTTTCCCAACAATTGAGGCTGACATGCTGTCAGAGAGACTTAACACACCGGATTGTCAACCGTCTTTTGATCCAGAAATATATCTATAAATCTGACAAGGACAGATTGTTGAATGAGAAGCTTTATTTCCCACAGTTCTATTTATCACCACATTGAAATCACATCACTGCTGTCAGTGGACCAAACAATTGTGCAGCAAATGCAATATATGTCACAAACGGTGAAGAAGATACTGGAAGGCATTTTAAAGGTAACCGAAAGCTTTATATGTTTGAAGGATTCTCTTTTATAGCGTAAATATGCCTAAGTTGGATTTATAAACTTTAAAAAAGGGAGATACAAAGAGGCTCCACTTCCTCATTCTTGAATCCTCTGTAACTCTCTGCTTTTCTTTACACAGTGATGAAAATTAGAATTTGTACTCTATAGGTTTTATTTTAATTCACAAGGGGCAAAAGGTCGTTCTCGCCCGATGACCACTGAAGAGTGTAGGACTGAGCAAATTTTTAATTATAGTTGTATTATATTTTGAATAAAAAAATGAATGAGTAAAATGTAAGTTTGCATGTCCACTTTTAAAATCGGTTGCAAAAGTCAACCTCAGCAGAGTCCAATGATGATGCCTTTTGAAATTATTAATACTCAAAAAACCAATAAAAAACAAGCAACTATCTGGTAGCAAAAGCCTAAAGGGGGTAGGCTTAGCGAAGCATGGCAAACACTTTAATAGTCTTGGTCTAACGTCAAAAAAAGAAAATGTTGCATGCACGTGCCATCTTCTTGTTTGTTTATAGTATACAAAACAACTACATTTTTACCTTGGAGCTAGGTGTTGAGGATTTTAGATCAAAGATGAGCGCTGAATCATGTTTATTCTTTTTTCTTCCTCTTTCTTTTAAAGCCAGTTAGCAAACAGCTTGTAGGTGTATTTTGCTCCCCTTTTTAGAATGAACTGTGTATCAAAGCAGCTCTAACACTTGATCCTACTCTTCTCAAAATCTAAACAGCTTTGAAAACAGAATCCCTCAAATTAATCAACAATGCAGTCATCCTCAAAATAATTTTTTTATTAAATATGATTAAGATGTGGTATTTCAAACAATCTCAGAATATGCTGTGTCTGTATTATGCCTCTTCATTTTAAAGGTGCTGTCCTGAATTTTGACCAGGATGCACTTAAAAGCTTGTGTTCAAACTAATAGTGCGCATATAAAAAAATAGAGCTGTACGAAAGACAGTGACAGTGATGTTAAATGGACATAGAAGCATTTTGTTGAAGCTTTCATACATTTCACTTTAATTTTTGGTTTTATTTAAGAAGTCTGTGGTTATGAAAATCCTGTTGAAGGGTGTACTGTCCATGCTCAGACAATCTCTATAATGATTTTTGGTGTATCCTGTCTCTGGGGCATTTCTTTAAAGACAACCATCTTCACCTCCAGGTATAACATTAATGTTCCTGAAATCCAAGTGTCATTTGGGAGGAGTATCAACTGTGACATCTTGAAAACCAAAGCCCTCATTACTTCAGCACAGATCTTGTCCAGCCTGGCAGCTACCGCTGGTCAGGGCGTGAGCAATAACATCTGACTTAGTGCAACAATTATTTAACAACACTTCAGAACTCCTGATTTTAGAATCGAATAATTCCAGTTTAATTATGTCAACTATTAGATTTCCTAGATAAAACATTTCAATTAACATGGCTTCAACTTGCATCGCTAACAGTTATTGGCTAAACCTTTTTCTTCCACCTACAGTCACAAAAAACAGAGTTTGATTAATAGCACAGATTAAACAAAGCACAGTGTGAAGGACTTACACCACAAGATGCAACACATCCATGTGTCATATTCCATCACAGGGCTATGAAAGTCCCGTCTCGTAGACTGTGGCGTCTCAGTGACAAGCTGCTGGCATACAGTGTGACGGAGGAATGTAGATGGCCAGAACAGGGTAATTGCTCTGGTATCAGGGGAGACGGCACCAAATTGGAACGAATCTCGGAGGCTGATTGAGAAGAAGCAGTGATGGCCAGAAAGGGCTTTTTCCTCCGTGGGAGGACAGATAAGGAAGACACAGACAGACAGACAGACAGAGAGGACCTCGGCATCTATTAGAAGGGTGTGTGCGTGCGTGTGTGTGTGGACTCCAGGCAGAGAGGAACCCACAAGTAAGCAGTAGGGGTCAGAAAAGCACAAATCTCCTCTGTAACGAGCTGAGTGAGTATAATATTCTGCAGCTGTAAGTCGAGTTTGGCTGTAGCACTGGAGGCTTCTCCAGACTCACTTCCCACACTGCCATTGTTTAATCAAAGCTTAATTACCCTGCAAGAGTTGTGACAAGCACAGGGGTTTATTAGTGACACTGTGCATTCAGACATGGCATCGTTATAATGAATGTGCGGCACAGGACGATATATTAGGGGCACTTTGATAGAGGGGTAGGTCTAAGTGAGTCTCATGTAAGTAAATACATAAAGATATAACATATGATCTATGATGAGCCTCAATCAGAACCAACAGTGCGTTTTTAAAGAAACCTACCTATATGTACATAATGTACGAAAGTCATCCTTCTTTTCTTTACGTTGCTTCCAAGGCTCCACACTTTCTTTAAGTCTTTTTTAAATTGGATCATTAGGCACTTTGTTACCAGCAGCCTGTCACAAAGGCACAATTTGTTCCCAATTCTTTTGCTGAATACGTGAAAAAATACCAAAGGGAACACAGTATGATAGACAGAAAATGATATTTCAGTTCAAACAAGGTGATTTCAGAAGACCCATTAGCTAAAACCCTAATGCACTTCTGTAGATGGGCAACTAAAGATGGTTCCTTTTTCAGGAACCAGCTTACGTTACTGAGGGTTTTCTTTGTCCTCCCTACCATTTCCACCACACCTGTCAAGGTTAAATCCAATCACGTCACTGGAAGTCATGGGAGACACTGAAATTTCTCAAATCAAGAAGTTCAAAAATGCATCACCATTTTTCCTCCGTCCAGGAATTATGTACTTCCAGAGTCCAAAAAATAATTGTCAAGATTTCTGCTGACCCCACCCATTCTGGACACAAACTGTTTAGACTCATGTTGGTGCTACAGAATGCAATTTATGAAAAACAGCAACAACAGGGACAGTTTTGTTTCCCCAGGAGTTCAACATTGTTCAGCTGTCCAGCTCAACTCCGAGGTAAAAAGGAGATCATGCAAGAACCCAGCTTGGTCTCTTTTTCTATTCCTCTTCTTTGTGTTCTGGTGCTGCTAGCCATTTCTGCTGTGTACCATATTTGTAAAATTAAAATAATTTAATCTCTTTTAATATGCTGACAGAAGAAATTAGCCGCGCAAGTTTGCACAAGAATTAATATCCTCTACATTTTTAATCACAGCTTCTCTTTATTGGAAATCCAGCTTCATCTTCCCCCTACACAGCTCGCGTTGGGACACACAGATGTCAGCATCACCATGATGCATACCAGCCTGTTTTCTTTATCAGTTCTGTGTACTGTACTCTTCAGCTCGCTCCCAGCAACATACCTCCCTTGACTTTCAGATAAAACATTGGGTCTGTCACACACCGAGATGTGCCGAGACCCCGGCAGGGGAGCCCTAATGATTGCAATAAAAAACAAATGCAAATGATCACCTTGGGCTTCCCTCTTGTGTGGAATCTGTCGCTCAGCCTCTGGCTGTCAAGATGGATCATTGCCATCATCTGTGGACATGCAGCGTTAGGAAAATAAACACCAACTGGGCCAATGCGGGCAGCAACAATGCAATAACAATAATACCGTTATCAGTTCTGTCGCAGGGTGGCAAGATACGACCACTTTGGGTAACAAATGATGGGTCATGGATGGTTACAATCCCATCCTGCCAATACAAGTGATCAAATTTGTTTGGGCTGATTCGGAACTTTTGCTATTGCAGTTTTACAGCCCTACGAGCGTTCGGAAAATGATTTCTCATTATTTGTGAGCACTCATATTGCAAAGCATTTTATCGTGCTTAATATTGCCCTGTCGTGAGGAAGCCTTGTGTCACCAAAACTTATTACTGGTATTTACGATGCATTTCCGCTTGCAGCTAATGTAAAGTTGACATTTAAGGCTGTAATATAGAATCAGGACAAATACAGAAATTATTGTACTTAATGAAAACTATGTCAAATACATTTTTAAATATCATTTTAAAAAAGCTACTTTTGAATGAGACAAGTTATTCTCATAAGAATAGATTTATTAATTTAATGAATATGGCCAAATACTCTTAACCGTCACCTACAGTCCACCTACAGAAATCAATTAAGATGCTTCAGGCATTTGACTAGCATTCCTTATGGATACCTTACTTTGAAGGATTTCAGAGTACTAGGAGGATGTCCTACGATGGACTCAGAATATATTTATCTGTAATGACCTAGGATGCCATGGCAAACACACATCCAGAACCAGCTAGAGATAGAGTGCCTGTAGGCAGAAGGTTTATTTCCTTATTTATCTGTTTTCTTGGATGGAAAGATGAGGATTTTTTAATTTCATAATTTATTTCCATCAGAGGAACACCAGAATGTGTTTGCAGTTGCCTGACAGCATTTTGTAGACTGCAATTAGTGTTTTTCGTCTCAGCTAAAGGGCAACACTGTACTCATTATATCATAAATAACATGGACTTCTTTACTCATACTTTATTCCAGGTCAGCAGGTGAAAAAAAGGGGAAGAAAATTTCATTGACGTTGTCACCTTGAGAATCATCAGCACTTGTCTTTTTCTTTTACTGCGGGCGGAGAAAATGTAAATTACTCTAGTAGCTGCTGTTGAATAGCCTGAGTTCAGTTTGAAAATGTTTTGGATCTAGCGGGTCATAACTAAAGAGTCGAGTCAACACAAATTCAGAGGCCCGTGTAAAAGGATTTGATGAATTATTTTCCAAAGTGTGTCAGCCTTATGGAGTCAACAGAGGGCAAACCAATCAACAGCTCAGATTCGCAGAACAGTATTTCACCGCAGAAATCTGCTCGATGGGAATCTCCTTCAGTGGTCCTTGGTGAATGGGAGTTTGACTCAGGGTAAATGTCTCCTTGCAGCCATTTGGTCAACAGGCAAATGAAGACTTTGTGTGGTAGAAATGTCAGAGTACTTCTGTGAAAGGTGAGGCCGGATTTCTTTGTAGGCAAAAGGATCATGCATTGTTTCTACTAAGGTTTTCTTTTGTCCAAGTCTGGCTCATCCTTCTTGCCAGATGGAAAGCTTTCGCTACATTCATCTTAAAGTTGGCAGAGATTGAGAATATATGATGTTGCCAGGTTATTACCCAAGTTTTTAATGTGTTTTGAGTCACATTAAAAACTGGAGAGTGAAACTGTATTTTACTCACAGTTGTTTTGCAGTCTAACGATTCTTCCAGAATTATGCTTGCAAGGCACAGTAGTGTTTGACTCTCAAGACGAGTCTTCTGACTGTCCTGCAAACTAGTGAAATATAAAACCAGAAGGGGTTAGAACCCTACGCTTGTATTACAGCAATGAAACAGCAACATATGTGCAGCAGGAAATACCTACTTTCTATTTCAGCCACTTTTATTATGTGTTGCAGTTATTCGGTTGTTTGGCTCCCCAGGGCCTCAAGGTGGATATCGGTCAAAACAATCTAAACAACAATTTTATGATTGATTTGTCATGCAGCTATATACTGCAAGAGAAAGAAATGGAGTAAGAAAGCTGTGCCCTGGAAAAAAAGATGATATCAGAAGTAATATTTTTTAGCCACAAAATGGAGAAAAGAAGTTTTATTATTTGCTCATTTAGCTAGACTCCTACATTTCAGAGGTATCTTCTCTTTGGAAACATTGTAAATGATCTTTTGAATGTGACTCACATAAATGATTCATTTTTTTGTACTTTGAAGATGTATTTTTCTTTCCAAGGTAGAGAAAATTTGAAAGCAGAGGAATTATAATGAAACATAATGCCATTAAGGCATAATGCAGACTTTCCAAGTTTTAGGTGGACTTAACCGTCGGCCGAAATGACTTTGTGTAATGAGCTAGATTTGAATAATGTATCTGCTCACGGCTTCGGAGCGTTGAAATAGCGGTGATGAGGATATATGACTGAAAGACCAGATGCAGCATGTACCCACCTCCGTGTGATGCATGACACGTTCCGCACAGTAAATTACGGCTCTTTGACGTTTGCAACCGGTTGCTCAAACAACCACCCGTTGTCTCGGAGACAGCTCTTCTCAGCGAGATAAACCGTGCTGGAGGGTTCTGTGAGAGGCATGTGTGATCTGAATCTTTACTCAGCTCAGAGACTAATTTGAGGCACACCGTTGCTTTTAATTTCTGCTTACTGACACGCTTTTCTAAGCGTGCGCTTTGCTCATTCAAGAAACATTATCGTAAGTGTTAGACTGATGCTGTACATGCTTGAAATCAGCAGAAACACGGTGCAGAGTCAGAGCTGCGCAGCCTATTAGGGAATACACAAAATAAAAAGTGAATGTATGCTGTTTTTTTTCTTCCTGAAACTGTCTCCTCACTTTAGGCCTCCATCTTTGCTGCAAAACGGCTGCAGTCCCATTCCATAACTGAGGTGATTTAGTTGCCTTATAAGAAAAAAGCAAAACATGAGCAGCTCAGAAAAAAAAAAGAATGAAAGTGTCTATTTCCGAAAACCTGCTTGATGAGTTTGTGGCAGCGACAGACTGTGAGTCAACTTTGGCCAGGCGCCTTCGATGCCTTACCTCACACCATTCCCTTTTTTCCCCACTAAACATTCAAGATGAGAATAACACCTCCTGAAACTCAATTAACAAAGTGCATTACACTTGAGTCTGCTGTTAAGTAGCTATTTTTGCCTCGTAGAAGATACGTGTATAAACACACAGAGATAAGGGAGTGTGGATCGATATGATGTGATGTTAACTCTCAGCATTAGTTTGTATTACAGAGACCCCTGCTGGTTACGCATCTCTCTGGAGTCTGAGCAGAAACCTACATGAGGTGTTTGGTTTTGCTGTAGATAAGCAATGACGCGTTTGATTTTTTTTATTTTTGAATGGGACTCGTTTGTGATCTTTACTGTGCAAACAAAGGCAGATGTGTGTAAATTGGGATTTAAGATTCTGATTTAATTAGCATTGACTCTTGGGGGTGCCTCTAAGGTACTTGCTCCTACATGCTGCAAAACTCATTATGGATGAATTAATGAAGTGGGACGTGCACTTGGCATCATCCATGTGGTATGCGGTGATGCATTATGCATCATCATTATTATTATTTTAGGGCGCAAGCATATCAAGTTTGTTTGTCGGGTGTATATTGGGAGACAGGGGTGTAGGTTTGTTGAATCACTATTAAATCACATTGTTTAACTATTAAACCTATTGAAATTTAATTATTTTCATAAATCATTATAAGATCTCTCCAAGATGCTGATTTTTCCCATTAGTGTTTTTGCTTTACATTGAAATGTCTGAGATTAAACAAATACCAGAGTTCACAAAAATAAATACTAAATGTAGTTTTTAAATGATGATTTCTTTATCGGTGAAAAGAGGATTTATATCCAACCTGCCTCTGTGTGAAAAAGTAACTGCCTCTGAACCTGATACCTTGCAGTGCCACCGTTAGAGGGAGGATCTCCAGTAAGCCTTTGTGATAATTGACACGATTTTGTCAAAATATTGATTTAAATTGTGAATTTCACAAGTTCCGACAAAAACGTTCTCCGTTTTGATGCTTTCATAGTTGTAATAGGTGGGGTTATTTAGATTATTGTAAGGTCACAAGAAAAAGTGTCCTTATAAAAACATTCCCCTTCAGGATTTTCTGTGAGAGAGAAGATTTCAGGGTTCCATCAATTAGTGGGAGTTTTGAAGGTTCTGGTGTTGCAACACAGTCCAAAGTCATTAATCTACCACCACTATGATTGAGTTTTCATATAAGATTTACACCTTCTAAAATATTCCTCTTTTCTCTCTTCATTCCACATAACATTTTTCTAGATATCTGGTTGTTCATCAAGATGTTAATATGAGAATGTGCATACTAATAATGGAGATTGGTCTTTATTTTCTTTTTTGGTTTTCACTTGAGATTTCTCTCCTGATTGCCATCTTTTTCTAGACTCTGATTATGAAAACTGATTTGAACTGAGTTGTCATGGGAACAGTCTTGACAAGCCTGAAATATTGAAATATATTAGATTATTTTTATAGGAACTAATACAAATTTATTTGACTTTGGATTTTGTAAAGACATTTATTTCCACCCACTGGTTAGATATACAGAACAATTTTTATTTATTGTGAGATTATACTACTGCAGTAAAAGATGCATTTATTTTAAGGCTTTTTCCCCCCCACACATCTTAACTAATGGTGCCAATAAATATGGAAGTAACTGTAACTTATTTAAGAAAATTACATTAATAATGATCAAAAATGTTTGTTTTGCCTAATTGAAAAAGGTAAACATGGTTTTCGCAGCAGAAAACAATAAATACTGCAGTATTTGCCAGCAGGCAAAAGGCTGATTTATTTTACCAAGAAAGTGAAAAGTAGAAAGGATCATGAATATAAGGACATGGAATTATATGTTCTATATGTTACCTGAGTGTTTTCTGTTGGCTGTTTGGCATGTTCATCAAGCAGCTCTCCATGCAAGCGAGATTAATTTTTCTATCAAAAATATCCTCATGTTGACAGATTTTCACAAATAAGTAAATAAACATACATTTTTATTTGCAGCTACAGCCATGTGATGTGTATATAAGCCACAGTGCAGGAGTGATAAATTTCACCTCAGTGTCATAAATATCCCCAGCTTGTTTACAGCACGTTATTGCTTGCTGTCGTCGACAATGCGTCATTAATTTCAGAAGCTTTCTAATGAATGTGAAATGAAAGACTCTCAAGCAGGCAATTTCTCCGCACTTATCATGTGAAAGGAAGACTGTGGTGGCTGCACTTCCAGGAGTCCTTACCTGAGTGCTTGTGAAACTATTGAGCTCTGCCGTCGCGGTCTACCCGCCTCTCATCTTTCACCCCTGACAAGAATTACATGAATCAATGATCCAGTGGAAGAACTGGTGGACGGCCAGCTCTGAAATGATAATAAACACACTGTTCTGCCGGTTTGGCCAACAAATACAGCTTTAACCTTGTCTGTTGCCATTTTAACTCCTCTCATCTGCTGTTCGATCCTTCTATCCCCAGATCACACCCAGCATTCCTAGCAGTCTGAAATGGAAGAAATGTGTAGAGTATGAACGACTTTTCCGTCTATCCACACAACTGTCCCATTCCTTCTCTCCTTCTTTCTTTCTTGCCTTTTGAAAACCTCTACATCTTGTTTGACTGAGTGAGTGATTTATGATACTTGAAGATGACATAAGAAAAATAATCGACGCCTCTGATTCTGTTCATGCAGGCACATGGGAGTAAATAAAAAGGGCAGTTAATGATTTTTTTTTCTGTACACTACTTGACCTTCCAGCTCAACTTGTCCTCAAGAAAAACAATTTAGCATTCCCAGAGGGCAACTCCACTGGGAAGAGTGGGGATGGATCCCTGGCAAACTCTTCTTCAAGGAGCCTGTTTTCAGTGTTAATAAATTTGCGGTGAGCATTGAAAGCATTTCAATGAAATTTTCACACATTGCCTCATTCAAACCACAAACATTTCTTTGTTTAGATGAGACAAATATGTTGGATAAAGTGAAAGGCAAAGCATGCATGAAATTTGAAATATTATGAAGATAAAAAAAATAAATGCTGAAAGACAGAAAGAACAGTATGGTGCACACTTGTATTCAGGTCCCTCACCCTTCCACCACAAAATTGAATTAAGTGCAACCAATTGCCTTCAGAAGCCACCTAATTATTAAATCGAGCCCAATAATTTAATCTTAGTGTAAAGAGCTCACAAGTTTGGCAGAGAACATTATGCAAATGGCAAACAAATAGCATAAGAAACATGCCTGGTCTGGGATAAAGCTGTAAAGAAGTTTAAGGGGTTCGAAACCACATTTCAAAGCTGTTCAATTCCTTCATCTAATAAGCTAAAAATGTATGGCAAACTGATAATTACATCGCAGCAAGTGAGAGGCTAAGCATGAAGCAGAGATCCACAGCTCTGAGAAAATCTGTTGACAGGAAGTTGTGCATGGCACTTATGTGGCCCCTTCAAAACATGTTGAATATGTGTTCACATTTTGACAAGCCAAGTAAAGGACACAGCAAATGAGAAATAACGTCCTCCAGGCAGACGAGTCCAAAATGTTACATGAAACAGATGGCAAACATATTAGACATCATCAGATAGAATAAAGGACATTCTTCCCACCCACACTAGACTTTAACTTCTAATTTTGACTAGGCCATCTTCATTTCTGATTTACTCTAACCTGCCTTAAGCTGTAATTGCCTTTGGGATAAAATAAAATTTGTAACCTTTTTGGAAAAAAGGGGTGGACAAAAATGACGCCTCAATGGCAGGAATGTGAGGTCAGTGGTTGAAAAGTTGTTTTTATCTTCACAAGTCTGTCTTTGAAAAGGTTTTCCATACTTTGTAGAATTAATCCATTAATCTTTGCCTTTCTTCTTCAATTAAACACTTGTTATTGATTTATTATGCATAACCCCCGCCTAAAGAAGTATTAATTTATGCGACTGAATTATAAAATAAAAAATGTTCAAGAGGTTTGAGTATTTTTGCTCAGTGTCGTATGTGAACTAAAACAGCTTTATTTATTTATTGCTTACCTCTGCCTGAGGAGAAGGAAAAAAAATGTCTGATGAAGTTGATTAATGACAATCATCTGCACCAGTGTGAGTTAGTGATTTGTCAGCAGAAATGACACATCCCATATTGTTCCACAAAAAAGCACCACTTTTACATAACATAAATCTACAGCTGTAATGTGGAGGAAGTGGTTCAGATAAGTAAGTGATGTTGAGTTTTTATACCCTGCGCTTCAAGCGTATCAAACGACAAATTTGCTCTGCTGTTGTTCTGGCTCTTTCCATTGTGAGCTGACCTTTAGTTGTGATGGATGTTCTCAACTGCTAATTAGACTTTCACAGTGCATGGAGCTTCATTCGCCTCTTTTGTTTTTGTAAAAAAAAAAAGAAAAAAAAAATCTCTATTTGGAGGAGACACTCATTCTGTAATACTTAAATTAATTTCTCTTCCTTCAAATGTTTGCTTAAATATTTTATGGTAAAGGATTTTTCTGACGAGAGGAAATGTCTAGAATGCTTCATCATCCTGGTGGGGAAGGTGTTCATCTCTGCTGTAAGAATCAGAGGAAGACAGCAATTAGTGAATTGGAGTTTAATTATTTTCTAATTACTGGTCAGCACAGCACAAGGTCAATTATTGCTGTCTACATTACTGTCATGGGGCGGAGTGCGGAAACAAAACAAACAATAATTTTGAAAACATTGCCATCTAGCGGGAGTTATCTGCAAGTACAATATATAAATATATACATATATATATACTGGACTTGCTTTGTAATAGGAGATTTAAGAATTGTAAAATGCCATTTACTTCATAATTTGACTATAAATAAGGCACTACAGAATGTAAATATATCAAAATGAACATTTAATGAATTGAGACCAATTTACAGCAACAAGTTTTTTTTTGTTTTTTTTTTTCTGTTGTATTACAGGTTGGTATCCACTAGGTGGCGAACTTATCACTTTATATTTTTACTTTTGCCCCGGGAAATCATTGGAGGTTTTCTTTACACGTTATAATGCATTGTAATGCGAATCCTTTTAGTCATGTTTTATATTCCTCAAGTGCTCTTGCGTTGCTGTTGCTCGGGATATAGTTTTTGTTTTTAGTCTTAGAAAATAGACTAAAGTGGCTGGTAATGGTAACAAAGGAGCTACAATAAATGCAACCACAAAAGCCACAAATAAAGGACAATAAGACAAAACATGATACAAAGATGCCATGGCAAGGAGCCATGCATCACAAAAATGACTCATGAATCACCATCCTGTAGTTACTTTGATTTGTGATCACATAATGAGTTATAAAATCAGAAACATAGGTCAGACATGATTTACTTTAGTGGCGAATAACTGAATATTTCATACTACATTATAATCCTTTTAATTTTAATATTTCTTTTTAAATTCAGGCACGTTGCTTTTTAAGAATTACAAATTCCGCCCCCAAGCAACACAAGATAAACTCATTTTATTAGATGCCAATCAAATGAAATATATTCTTTTTCATCTGATCATTAGTATTTCTACAAAATATGTAATTCAGGATAACATCATGGCAGACCATACTATTTATTCATCCAGCCAGGTACACTCTGGACAGGTCATAGGTGCATCACAGGACACTCATTTGGTGCTACTAAGAGAGACCAGTTCCGTGTTTTTGAATTGTGGGAGGAAGTCTGAGTACCCAGAAAGAGCCCAGGACCTGCTTACTGCAAATCAATAGAGTCATCACTGTGCAGCCCTTATCCAAACGTGTATTATTTATTTAGATTTTTAATGCATCTGTATTTATTCATATTTTAATTAATAGGACATTACTGTTTTAGCTGTGAGTTTGTGTTTGGATTAATTAACTTCTGAATTTATGTTTTTATTTGGAAATGTATGTTCTCGTTTATTTACTCACGTGAAATCTTTCTATTTTCAGTTGTTTGGTGACTTATTTATGTAATTAATTATTCATAAACTAATTTTCATATTAATTACTTCTTAATTCATGAGCATATATTTATTCAACCATACTAACTTTGTGCTTAGTTCATGATCATTCAGCAGAGAAGCCCAGACTTTCCAGTCTCCATCCACCTGATCCAGTTCCGAAGAGGCTGGCTGAGAAACAATCCCTCCAGGATGTCTTGGGTCTTTCTCCAGATTTCCCTCTATTTCATCATTACTAATATTATTTATCAGTTTTTATTTAGTTGAATAATTCATTTGTCATCATATAATTCAATGACAAACTGTCAAAACAAAGGATGTGTTTGCTCCTGTTGTGCAGAAGCTTAATAGATAATTAACTACTGTAACCTAAGGTGTCAAAAATTGTGTACTTACTGAAAAACATTGGATTTTCACATTTTACTGACCATAAACGTCAGTCTAGCTTAGTGCGAATTATGTTCAGTTCCTTTGAAAGATTTCCCTGTCGCCGTTTTTAAAAGCCTATTATTAAAAAGCAAGCCAAATATAAAATGCCACAAACGAGGGAGCTGTAATGAATGAATCCCAATCACAGAGCCAGCGGAGTGGAAGGGCACAGCTTGTTGATTTCAGTGAGATGAATCTGATCTGAGAAGGGAACAAACATAGTTTGCATAATAATCAGTATTTTAAAACCGTTGGAGTTTGAGCTTATTGTCTGACATTTAAAATATGTCTGCAAAATGCAAATGAGGAAGCTAAGTGGTTTCAAGCCACACTTTCACATTACAAATCAGGAGGCATATTTGCACGCGGAGACAAATAGAGATGCTGGAGGGAGTTTGTTAAACAGACCTCTTATTTAAAACTAGTGTGTGGTTACATCTTGCCCACAATTTAGAAGATTTCAGGTGCATCTTTCCTTCTAAAGGTGCATCTATTTTTGTGATTCAATTTAGAAAGTAAACTAAAAAAATAAAAATACACCCACTCCAGCCTATACAACCTGTAATAAATCCATACAACTCATAAAAATAACTAAATTAAAAAAATAATATTTCACTGCTGTGTATCAATATGAAACTAAAGAGAACTACTTAAATAAATTCACAAATATACTTTTTTAAAGATGCATCTATATGTTACTCTAAATTATGATCAACCATTTTTTCTCTTGATTTTTGTTGTGTTTAAAAAATTTCCCACCTTTTCCAGATCTTACAGAGAGCTAAGCTGACCATCTGCCGGCTGAAGCTTCATATTAAATTGAGAGAAACATTGGCAAAAAGAAAAAAGCACGTCTTTGAAATACCAAACTCTTTCCTTTAAACCCTGCAGGATCCAACGAACTCCTTCGGAGCGGCTTTACACAGCACTAAGCTGTTTTCCTAATATATTATTTACGGTGTGGCCTGCCAAATGCAGGATTCCTGTAATACATTAGCGAGTTGGGGATGAAATAGTCGGCAGTATGAAAATCAGCAGCGGCGTCTGAAAGGGAGGCTGCGCTCAGGTTTGTTCTCTCCTCCGTGTGTGCGGTATCCTAGGAGATAAAGAGTGGAGCTCTTGTAATGGATACTCAACTTCGGATGAGCGATTGGCTGTTTGTTATTCTCCGTTGAGGGAAGCAATTTGAGGGTTACAGAGCAATTAGTTATTAATGCATGCTGCCTGGAAGAGCGTAAGTGAGGACACCTAAGCGCGACCATCAAAGAATTAAAAGCCCTGCAGATGACTCTCAAACACAAAGGAATTTTTTTTTTTTGCTTGTGTATTGTTCAATCATAAAGTGTCATCAGCAAATTAAATAGTGTGTAAAGACTAAAGTGCTAATTATTACCCTCAGGAGCACAATCTGTGGTTTCTGCTTAAAGGCTTACAGCTAAAGCCAAAGCCAGGTGGAAGCACCATGGGGTAATAGTTTGACTTAAGCATCAGTCTGAGTGTCACCATGAATATTCATAAACAGCTTTAATGAAGACCTAACATTGATTAAGCCGTTTCTAATGGCTTGCATTGCAGTGAATGCCACAATATAATTGGATTAGTTTGACTTTGGGAAGTACTTTGAGACATTGCCCACATTGAAAATGAAGATGTGCAGCCCACTAACAGTGTAATTGACAAGAATAAAGATAGATGGATTCAGGCGACTCCTGAGCTCCTTTACTTTGCCCCGAAGCAAGGGTAGCCCAGAGCTGTATCCCCAAGTGAACCAGGACCAGATTTAATTAGCTTCAAATACCTTTTTGGAAGGAATCGTTAGTTTCTAGAAACCAGCCTCAGTTTTCAGAAGAACTAAGGCAGTAAGAGGTACCTTAAAAGGCCTTACAAAATATTCTCCAACCCCATTTGTGTTAGTTGGCAATTATTTTCCTGTTTAACTGTTACAGAAATAATAATTCCAATTATAATAAATAATAATAATGTGCATTTGCAGTCACTTTTGAACCAGTCTAAGGTTATCGGTTCTCTAAAAAACAAATCCTGATTGAAGTTAATTAACTGAGCAATCGTTAGATTTGTCCTAACAACAAAATCTGTGCCATTTTTCTCTCTAGCCATGCCTTATGACCAGAGACAAACTTTAGAAGTGTAACAGCTGTTTAGATAAGAGGTCCTCACAATCTAATCAATTTTGAGGACTTTTTAAGGCAGAGTGGGGAAGTGTTTATGTCTAAATCAAGATCTAGAGAGCTGATTGACTCCACCTGAGGAAAACTACTGAAGAAACAGAATTAAAAAGTGAACAAAGTTTAAGGGTGCACACCCTTATCTAAGCAGGTTAATGCAGCTTCTTCATTTTTTATATTTTCCTTTGAATAGCATTTTTTGTCAAACTATGTAGGATATATGTTACATCAAAGGTAGAAAAGTTCTTAAATTATTCACTCTGTTCTCAGTTTTATACATAAATGCACTGCATTTTAACAAGAGTTGTACACTTTGAATCATGAGTTTCAAAGTAGAAAAGAACCTTAGAAACAAAGAAAATAGAGCAACAGAAGAATATTTGCTTTTACTTTAACAGATGAGTCATGACTGTAAATCTTAACTTCACAAAGTTAACTTAACTAAACAAAGGAATAAATAAATTCCTGTGAAAATTAGCTCCTTATTTCTGAGCGTTTGTTTATAACCATCATTAGTAATAAACAGTCAATAGACAAACCTTAAGCGTCATAAGTAGTCCAATGTGTTTGCATGATATTATGCAAACACAGCAAACCTCTAAAAGGTTTTCCTTACACAGAACACAATGTCATTCCTACTTGTACAACATTTTATTTGCAAAACATATGAATTACAGACCCAACCAATAAGAATTTTGCAGGTTTAAAAAAGGTTTAAGTTTTATTTTTTGCCCCCCTATTTCCACAAAGCTCCTCCTTTGAGCTGCAGTCTCCAGCTGAGTCTCACAGATTATGAGTAGAAATGCCACCAAGTGATTACAAAAATTAAAACTCTAGTCCAATAGATTCTTCCGCTATTGGTATCAATCCTTAGACATAATTCATGTGAAATGGCTCGGGATTCTCACCAAGCCTCAAACATATCTGGCAACAACATTGTCTTTGAATCAATAGGGTTAATCATTTCCAGTAAAAATATATTCACATTTTCCATTTTTGTGAAGTCTCTTCACCTCTTCAAAAAACTCAAAGACGTAAATAAGTAATCTTAAACAGAACAAGAAATGTTGTCTTTCAGGGCAAAATATTTATGATCTTATTACACGGAAATTGTAGAGAATTAGAAACTCTCCACCCAACAGACAAACAGTGAGACACTTAGGATGTAGCTCATCCATAATTCAAATGGCTCTACGCTTCGATAAATATGTAAACAAATGCATTATTAATTTACATCCATACCCAAGCAATGTTATATTTAGTATCAAATGTTTCAGGGTCAGACTATTTTACTGTCCATGTTAATGTCCATGTTATGTAAAAAAAAAAAAAAAAAGAGAGCCCGTCTTCAGCTTTGGCATAAGCAACAAGGAGCACAAATGAAGAGTGTGTATGTATGCTGTATAGCAGATCTTCCTCGTCTTTTCAAGTGTTCATATTTTAAAAACGTCATTATGTTAAACTTATTTTTAAGCAAGAACACTTGTGTGTTCTTGCACATCTGCAGCTATAAATCCCATGCAATTCTGTCATTCTTAATGAAGCCAATGGCCCACAGAAATTTAAAATCCTTAATTAGTTCTTTGCTGTTTTGTTCATATCTGGTACCAAATGAGGCAAATAATCGTTCTTCTCATAAAATGCATTATTGTTAAGTAACATCAACATAGACAATTTCTATTTTTTTGCAAATAAAAATTTGCAATGCTAGAGTGCATCACTGTGCAGCAATCTGTACTGTTATATTCCCAAATAAAATCCAGCACAACCACTTCACTTCAAGAGACACCTTGTTAATAAAGTTCACATTTGTGTGATTAAATCTCAATATAAATCCAGCTGTTCTGTAAAGAAATAGCAATCGGAGAAGCAGTCAGGAGATTCATGGTAACTATGGAGAAGCAGCCGAGACAGACAACTCAGATGGGAGAATATGTCAACAGGACACTTATTAGTCATACACCCCACTAGAGTTTGTGGTGAGAGTGGCAAGACAGGAGTCAATATTGAAAGAAAGTCATAAGAAGTCCAACTAAGGACAGAGCAAATATGTGGAAATAGGGTGTTCTGGTCGTATGACAGCCAAATCAAACTTTCTGATTCGATATTATGTGTGGATGAAAACCATCAGCTCACATCATCCTCTCTTTGAAATATGGTGGACAGTATGCTGTTTCTCCCCACCACGGTCAGGGGAGCTGGTGTAATTTGGTAGGAAGACAGATGGGCCAGGTTTTAATGTCAGAAGGAAATAAAACACCGCAGACAAAGCTTGAAATTTGTATGCACCAATGTGGTGTGCATATTGATATGTTTGAATAAACTATTCAAAATCCAGACCCAAACCTAATAAACAATTTGTGGCAAAATGTGGAAAGTAGTTTTCACATTCACTGAGCTATTCTGTAAAGACGTACGGACAAAAAAATTTGATTATACATGAAAGCTGATAAAATGGTGAATAGCCTCCATTTGTGCAGCAGTTTATTAAGTCTGAGGTCTCTGAAGCACTTTAAACTACATTCAGTCATTCACACACTGCAGGTGGGAAGCTACATCACAGCTGCGGCTGCCCTGGAGCAGACCGACAGAAACGAGGTTGCCACACAATAGGTGGCACCGGTTCCAGGACGAATCCTTACCTCCTGATCTACTGCAGCACTAAGGTGGACACCGTGAGACTTAATAAATTATTGCAGATGTGGTTCTAAAAAATAATGAGTTGGGGGTTTCACAAAACACAACATACATTTCAAATTTTGCTGTGTAAAAATCTTTAAAAAATAAAAGAAACAAAAAAAAAAACTTTTCTTCAACTTCCCCCAGTTTAACACAATTGAATTGAAGTTTTTGGCTGCAACATGGCAAAGTGTATGGAAACTTAGCAAACAATGCTTCACTGTATCTGTCCAGCACGGTCACCATTATTCCCTGAAGCAGCTGCACAACTGTAACATGTGGCAACAAATCTGAGCAATAATGAATGAGGTAACAGGCCAACAGCAAAAGTAAAAGTGACATCTGATTAGCTTGTTGGTTTAATAAGCTTCTGGCATCATCACTGAAATGTGTCTCTGTGCATTTCTTTACATTTATACTGTAGCTGAACACAGTTCTCTGGATGTAAAGACCGAGCTTGTTAAAGTTTTTACAAGCTCTGTGATTTGAGTGTAGATCTACGAGTTTATGGATACAAGTGTGATGGATCTTTTCTCTTTTTTGTGATTTCTTACAATCCGAGTAAAAAAAAATAAAAAATAATAATCCAAATGTGCACAGAGACTCAAAATTACCCTCTTAAAAAGTCAGTCATAATGTCTTTATGGGAACATAGGTGCCTCCCCTAACAAGTGTGGAAATAGAGCATCTACACTCTGTGCAACAAAAGTGTGAGAAGTCTCACATTCAATGGAGGCATGTTCCGTTGTCTTCCACGAACAAACGCAATCATCCTAGATAAACCACCTGACAGGGAAACGTGTGCAAACAAGAAATTTAACGGCCAAAACAGGTTCTTGTAAGTGCTCAACAATACCTTAAAAATTCCCATGAGAATTTGTGAAAGAGATTCTGTCACAGTGCAGTGAGTATTACGTGGAGGATTGGTTTTAATGAGTAGGCTTTCTGTCAAACATGTTTTCACAGGTCTCAGTAACTGTCGCCTCCGATATAAAAGAAATCTTTCTCAATAGTCCGGGAATTACGGTATATAGATTACCAGAACTGTGGTTCAGCCGACAACTGGTACTCTCGTTTAAGTGAGGTTTTAGCAACATCGTGTTAACCTTCTTCTTCTGCTATGAAAAACTTTGTGTCGGTGTACGACATGAAATCCTAATGAAAACTCCTTAACATGTGACAGAGATGAGGTAGCATGGAGACATTTTGCCAGGCACTGTATGGATGGTAAATAAAGGGGCCCTTCATGTTTTTGTTGAAGCAATGTGAAGTCAATGTGCATATCTGAATCTTCTCCGGCATTTAGTTCTCTGGTGTTTCCTTGGTCACACAGAGCTGAACCAGTTTACAATTTGACGGTGCCTGACTTTTGCAGTGTGAGTATTTTTTTTTCTTCAACGATGTTTCTGTCTTCTCTTGCAACCTAAATTTGTGATCTATTAAAACAAACATGGCTCAGATGTATGAATTTCATTAAAATCTTATTAAAACAAACCTAATCTCAGGAAAAGAAAATTTGATTCAAAGAAACTTTAAGAATTTAAAAAAAAATAATAATTTTTTTCCAATGTCACTTTTGGGCACATGCCTCATTCAAGAGAAAAATTTTTTTCAATCAGCTTGACCATTTTAGATTCATCTGAAAGTCTCACGTCTACATTTATGGTCCCATGTTTGTCATTTGATTGCTCAGCTGTGGTTAGTGGAGGCATACTTAGAATGGGAATCATCAAACCTACTGTTCCTGAAAAAGCATTACTACTTTATTGATTCTCTCATATTCATTGATTTGTTTACCTGCAACAGACAACCACTTTATTATCTCATCAGATGCTTCATGGAACAGATTTTCTTTTGGAAGTGTGACCTGAGCTCTTCCCACAGTCATTATTGACAACTGTGGACACTCTATCGCTGCTCAGAGACACGTTAAACATTAAGATGCTGCTTGAAAACAAATTAAAAACTCAGCAGCTTTCCTGCCATGCTAAGTTCATTATCCATCCATCCATTATCATTCACGCTTATCCATAATGGGAGTCGGGGTTCACCCTGGACGGGTCACCAATCCATTGCAGGCCAGGTCCATTAACAAAAGTATATTAATTTTAAATCATCAACAACAAGTATAAAGTTACTGCAGTTCTGAGCTGAGTCCAAAGCCTACAGTTGATGACCCAAAGTTTTGGCATTCACACAAATTCTTAAGAGCTTCTGATTTTACATTTACATTGTTTTGTGCCAAAGACTTCACTACGAAATGGAGTTGCTGCCAGCAGAAAGCTTCGACATTGGTAGCAGGTGGATGGACAAATATACGATAAACACTTTAAAGTGAAGACTTTCAGCCACTTCTGTCAAAGACAAACATCAAGCACAAGGTGAAACCTTGAAGAAAGTATGAAAATGGACTGTGTGCAAAGTTTTAAACTTGGACGAATCCTCCCTCTGTTTTTCAGTTGTGTCATGTTTCATGAAAGAAAACAACAAAGGCGTGTGGAATCCTGAGATTATCTATGATTAGGGTTGCTTACATTCAAAAGGAGCAAGATCAAGACCAGATGAGTAGAGTTCAGCCACAGAAAGTTGAAAATTGCAACTATAAATTAGCATAAGTGTAGTGTTCACTGTTAAAAAGGTTTTAAATGTACAAAAGTTGTTTTATCTCAGTTCAATAAATATTGACATAGCAAAACATTGACTAGTAGAAAAAGTTTTGACACTGACAAAACTAGCTGCAAGATTATTATCCCAAAAAAAATTAAATAAAAATATACTTCATGCTGTTCTCATTCATCAAAAGTTTCAACTCCACAGGAAAAAATGTCGAGTGGCTGGGTTAACTACTTGTTCTAATTTCTCTTCAGCCTCTGTTGGATCCACCTCTGGAGGTCATGAACGCAGGATGTCATGATCCCGGGGGTGGTGCTGTCTGCTAAAGCAGATAGAAAGAAATTTACTGTGTGGGTTTGAACCACAACCTTGAGTCCCTTGTTGCTTCGTAGTTAATGCCATTCTTGCAGTGATTCGCCCACACATAATCTCCCAACAGGCTGACAACCCTATTCCAGACAATTCCTGAGGCTATTTGTTCAAGTCTCGCTTAAGACTCTTTGAGTATCTGTGAAAAGTCTGTCTACCAAATCCTGCAGATGTCAATAAAAGTTTGTCCTCTGTTGTAAAAATGAAGATGTTTATCTAAACTTTCACAAATGTGTAGACCTCACAAGATTTCAACTCCTCTTGGATTAAGTTTCAGCAAACAAACCTTGTGAAACTAGTTATTCACACAAATTGCATGCCAATTAAAACCTCAAAAATACATACTCTTAACCTCAATGCTTTACTCAAGAGCAGCAAAAATGCCTCCCCCAAGTTGTCGACTGCGTTTTCCAAGGCTTTATTTTCACTGCTGCCTCAGTTTTGTTGTAGTTTGGACAAGTTTCCCACTTTTGAAGGATTCAAAACAGTGAATGAAGTAATCACTGTTCTTTAAAAGAGTCAGCCTCACACAAATGCCCATGCAATATTAATCAAATCTTCAGAGGTGGTTCAGCTTCCAGCCTGGCTCCTCCCGAGGGGACTTCTCCATTACCTCTTCCTGCTTATATCTCTTACCTCAAGACTCCATAAAAAGCCTCGTCCAGCTTAGAACTTACTTTGATTTTCTACTTTGGACTTATTTCTTTCATCCTTACTTGCACATTTTTGTTGTATTATTGATTAAAGAGCTTAAATCACAGATAATCTCCATTTCATAAGCAAGACTCAAAATACTTAAAATAGAAAGTGCATGTGAGAGGCTTTTCTCCTGAGAGAAGTCTAACAGCAGCCATTATCAGAAAGATTTCCAAAAAACCAAACTTATAAATTAGCAGGTGCTGTATGAAGAGACAATAAAAAGCTTTAAATCATTGAAAAGCATGTCAAAGAAAATCATGAAGAATTCTGTTTTCATCATTCTTTCATTTAATTATATCTGATTTTCTCCTCAGAGCTGTAATACATTGACTTATGATTAAAAAGCCAATTAAAAAGTTCTTTGGAGCAATGAAAAAGAACCACACTTGTATTAATTGTAATTTAAAACTGTCTGATCTGTTTAAATTCACCATGTCAAGCTGTTGTTTCGGAAAAGAGCCTGAAAAAAAACAAAAAAACAGTAATGATAAAATTGGAAACGTTTTCAGCAAACTGACGTCTGTATCTCTAAACTAAATCCACCAAACCTGGCTATTTTTATTTGAACTTTATACAATTAATTTTATTGATATTCAAGATCTAATTTACCACAAAGACTTGTTTTTATAAAACAACAAAAAACTGGCACTGTAACAGTGAAAGTAATGAAGTTAAATAGAATTTATGCTAAAGCAGGGGACATTAAAATAGAATCACTGCAAACTTTTAAGCACAAATTTTCTCTTGCTCTCCATAAAGGCAGATGCTTTTACCTCCCTGCCCATGCCTGCCCTGCTTACTCTGTTTTTGTCCTCTCTTTTTCTATATTTTTGGAGCCTTTCTCCAAATTTCCAAATTATGGCTCGGATCAACCAGTCTCTCAATGAAATTGATCAAATTTTCTCGACGAGAAGACTGAACACAGGAGACCCCTCTTGTCCTGTGGGGACGCGACCTGCGATATGCACCCTGGATTTATTCATGATAACAGAACTTCTGCTGTTTGGAGCTTGCGGATACCTGACTTATTGACAAACTAGCAAACACTCAGACTGTTGGTGCAAGTTGAATGTGAGTCTTCCTGAGACTTGCGGCCCAGCTGAGAACTCTAAAACTCACTAACAGAATGGAATCAATCTTGGAGAAGTTGCTAGTTTCGGTTAATTGAGATAATTGGGAACTGAAATGTATTGGAGAAACTTTAGGGAAGATTGAAATTTATAAGCTACCCGACCTTATTCTATCTCTGACCTGGCTTTTCCCATGTTGCAGTGGAAGGGCTGCATATTTCCAATCTCCTCAAAGATATGTAAACATTACGCTCCTTCACACCTCACTCCCTCCTGTTATCCATGCAGCTGTGGAGCTGAGCGCTTCCAAGGACATCATGCCTTGATAACAACATCTTATCGAACTTCTGCCGGGAGGCTGAGCAACGTGATTTCATGGCCCTGTGATGCCACTGCCTTCACTCATGTCTTTGTTTTGTCTGAATGTTGCCATGCGCCCTAATGTGTCCTTTCCTCTTTTTATTTCATTTTATTAGAAACTGTGGAGTACTCACTTTTAACCCAGAAAAGGAATTAGAACAAACTTAGAATCCAGAAAAAAGTCTTCCAGATGAGGAGCACTTAGTTTTATTATTACTTAGAAACTATGGAGTACTCATTACTTTTACAAATTTAGCATACTTAGAAAGTCCAGAGAATACTTACTTACACTTATTTAGCAACCCAGAACAGGGATTAGAACAAATTTTAAAAAACTACCTTAGAACTACATTTTAGACACCTATTCTTCCAACCAAGAAAAGGAATTACACCAGAGGACACTTACTTATACTTATCTACAGAACCCTAAATAGAGGATCTACTTTACATACTTTAGATAAACATTAGATTGTCTTCTTTTGCTCTTTCCTTTGGTTTGTTATTCATTTAGTATTTCTTTTTCATTCCTGTAAAGCACTTTATATTGCCTTGTTGCTAAAAATGCGCTATATAAATAAAATTACCTTTACTTTTTCAGTCGAAGAAAATCAGTCTCAGTCTGTTCAGTCGGCAATAACTAAACTTGCTGACTAAACAAGGAATTCAGTCGGCAAGAAGAGCGAATGAAAAAGTTAGTGTGAGAGGAGAGATTGGACTGGAAGTGTGTGAGGGGGAAAAACCTGATCTGACCTCATATGCAATCACACAAGGAGTCTTACTGACCACTGACCCAAATGCTACAGACAGCCAAAAACAAAGATAAGCTGGGACAAGGCAAGAATAGCTGCAAGTTTCAATATTATGAGCATAGTTTAAATTAACCAGCCACTGCAGAATTTCAGGGTTGTTTTTGTGATTTTTTTTTTTCAATCTTTTTTTGCCTATGTAACCGACAACAAACAAAACAAAACACAAACAGCTGGGTCTGATTACAGTCAGGCAAGTAGAATCGAGGTATAACCGGAATAGACCTGGCTTACATCATTAAGCATCTCAAAAAATTACGAAATAGTGGTGAACTTTTCCAAGAGTAGTCGGCATTCCTGCATTAATAATAGAGATCATCAACGACTCATTCAGGAGGAAACAAAAGAACCCAGAATAACACCAAAAGTACAACAAATCTCTTTTTCAAAATCTTAGGAATTACTTTTTACCTCCTTCTATGCTCAACTACTTAATCTGTTATTAAGATCCATCAGATTCAGGTATAAGCCATTCGAGCTCTTTTAGCAGCTCAATCTTCTAGGTGATTTAGATGTGGCAGTAAGCAGGAAGCAAAAAAGATGGGTTAATCCCAATCATTTTTTTTGGCTTAAAAGGAAACAAATGTTTTTTAAGCAAAGCATGAGTTTTGACTTGTCTGACGTCCTGAGGATCCTGGTTTCCTCTCTGGGTGATGAGAAGCGAGACGTGAAAATTAACAGCTCTTGTCCACAAGCCCTCTTTAGAGTGACTGTATCCCAGCAGCACAGGAAGACTCTCAAGTTGCACCATCAACACTTTTAAATATTTAATCACGTCTGTCACAGGATCTGACTTTTGACATTGACGCCAACCTCTACAGAACGAGCTGTCGAGTGTTTTCATTACACGGCGTTTCCTGCTCCAAGTGGCGGAGACTCTTCCTCGAGCAACTCTTTTTGCAGATTGAATGGTGTTGAGCTCAAGCGTAGCCGACTGTATAAATGAGAGCCCAATATGAGCATCCTGTGACTAAACTAGTACTTTCACAGAGATGATGAAGAGGTAGAATAATGACTAAAGCACAGCAGAGATGCCTGGGGATGACTCCTAGGATTTCTCTGAGGGAGCCTTCTGTTTTGCTGTCGCCTGAACAACAACCTTGGTAATAATCTTCATGCTGAGCATCAGGGACTCTGTGGGATAATCCCACTGGTAGTGCTGCTGTATATAGCAAGCTTTATCCCTATGTATTTCTGTTCTTGTTGTTGGTTTTACTATAAAACCAAACAAAAGGTTATAGCATAACTTGTAATTCACTAGGAGACAAAAATAGCCTTAACATCAGTTCTGCTTATGACACTTCAAAGAGAAACATTTGTTTCTGAATGTATGAAAATTTGCTTTGGCTATTTTCTTAGTTTTATGTTTTAAATCCCATGTTTCATTCATGAAGTTGCATTTTGATTCCCATAATTCCAGTTTTGTTCCAAAATGCAATCTTCTTGACAATTATAGAATCCAAAGGAATAATTACTTACTGTATTTGAAGGTCCTGACAGTTTTGCCCCACACCCTCCCTCATTAGTCACTGCTTATATCCTGCCTATTTCTTTAATAGTTCAGTATCACAGACTGATTAACGCATCACAGGCCCAGAGTTTGACTATAATTACAGACTGGTTGGCCAGAATGCAGAGGGGTGAATTATTTTGTTTCAGGAACATAATTACGCCACCAAAATGCATCACTGTGAACAATTTAACAACAGCCATTATTTCCTCCAGATGAGTTTATTGGTTAATTTCAGCAAGCTCCACTAGTTACTATGTTGCTTGGGAATGACTTAGGTTGCTCTAATGAACTCATCAGCATCTGGGATGGATAGACAAACGGACATTCAGAGCAGCACAAAAAACAAACCTTTTGGATGCTGAGAACAGTCCATTAAGTGAAAGATGTTACTTCTGTGTAGCTCCTTCTATGATCCATTTTCTGACATATTCTGCTAAAAAATGTCACTTGGAAGTCATTCCATATATGTGCTTTTGAAAGTTCTTTAGAAAGAACTTGAAAGACTGACTGTGAATTTAATTTTTTATTTTATTTTTTCAGTGACGTAAAGCCTTCAAAAGAACTGAAATCCAATGGAATAGTTTTTAAAACACCAAAATAGGTTTATTAGTGGTTGTTGCAGGGCAAATCATGTACTGGGCCAAGTGGTGCAAATACATAAGACAATTAACTCTTGGGCTAAAAAGAGCAATGCACACATGATTATTTATTGAGAATTTGTTTTTTAAAAAGTCGCATCAAACTGCATGTATTCCAGCTACAATAAAGATAATATTAGCAGGGATATTCTATTGAAATACAGCATTCCTTCTTCCAGAGAGTGCTATAATGGTGGCAAAAACACTCTAAAGAGGTTCAAATGAAAAAAACATTAGAAAAGTTGAAAAGGGTAATTATAGAATCAAAGAAATTACAGACATTGTTTAAAAAGGAAAGGATAGATGTTAAATATCTAGACTTTCATCAACTGAAATCAAACACAATTCATGAAGAATAACAGAGGAAATAAAATGAATGCTGTGAACCAAAGCAGTTGTAACAAGGCCCTTAATAATTTGAAGAAGAGTCTATTATTCATCAGCATTATGAGCCAATCTCTGCTTGGTGACCTTTGATCACTACTTTTGATTGATTTTCACTGCATTGCTCACTTTTTTTCTACCTTCAGAAAAGTTTACCACTCTCATCATAAATTGAGCAGCATATACTGTAACAGTAAAAGTTGAAATGAATCCAACATGAAGGCTGGATTTAATCTTTTCAGTACATTGATGCTTCAAACCACATTGTCACATTTGCTTTTTGACTTCACACAAAATTAATTTGAACTACGTGATAGATTGAACACAGGTTGATCCAGCCTTTAAAATGTTTCTTTTCTCAAGGCATCTATACTTTTGGCAAAAAAACACCCACTGCAGTCATAACAGTAATTTATCTTTTCAAAACATATCTATTCATATGCTTCCATTTCTTTTTTTGCACAATTCAGATATATTTTTACAAGGAAAACTATTGTACTTGAAAGTTTCTTGTTCTTGATATTTGTTGGCCTCGTGATATGCTAAAGAACATAGTTCAAGTTTAAAATGCTTCACTTGGCTGCCTATCTTTAATTACTTCTCCTGCACGGACACAAATATTTCAATAGGATAAAGTGCAAAACGTTTTTTGGTTTAATCTGTAATTGGACCTTATGAATGTTCATCAATCACAGCTACCGAAAAACCAAATGCAGCCTAACAGAATTAGACAGCAAGTAAGTAGTCATTAATGCAATGAAGACACAGAAGTGATGAAATGGGACATATTGCATGTTTCTTGATCTCATATTGACAGATGGATGGATTGCTAAGAGCTACAGTTGTAACAGAATCAGCTCTAATATGAAACCTAAAAGCAACCGTTGACATATCTATGGTGGATGCCTCTCTCAAATGCCTCACAATGAAAACTGAGAGCATTATATCAGTGCAACAAAAAATTTTGCAGTCCCCCACTGCGTTCTGTGAATGCTCTGTCTGCAGTAGCTGTGAAATACAAACTGGTTTCTGTCTACTGATATTGATAATTTAGCATGTTATTCAACCGTGACCTGCAAAATATTGGCTTCTACTAATGAGAATGTTCATGAAAGTGCAAATGACCTCATTTAGTTTTTTTCTCCTTCTCTTCCCCATCAAATATTAACCTGACAGCCCTGCCAATAATCCTAATGAAAGTCTACCATAAATTGGCTTGGCAAGCAAAGGAAACAGCAAACTGGGTTTTTGCAGGCACCTGCCGAATGTTGGCACCGCAATTACCTGGGACAGACAAACCTTCATCAAAAGTAACACCAACTCAAGAAATCTCATTTTCAGTTACTCTGATTCCTACACAGGATGTGAGGGAAGAAGTGCATTATCAAAGGGGAGCTGAAGCAAATGCTCAGATGAATTTCTGATTTGTGCACCTTCGGGTTATAAGGCCTTAAAATGATTGTAATTCATCACAGAGGGTTATTATTTTCCAATTACATGGCTCTCATTTGAAATAGGAAGTGAGAGCTATTAGATGAAGATCATCCCGACTTGGATGGAAATAAAAAGCAGCGTGCAGTCCTTGAAAGAAAGCACATCTTGGAGAAGAAATATTGATGGCCTTTATCTAGTGACCCGATGATCAAATGCAAGCAAATTTAATTCAGTTGGCTTTCTATATGGACACGATTCTCATTTAATATGACCAGAGTTTGAGCAGAGTAAACATGATTACGGGCAGCAAACAAACATGCCCGCTGACAATCTTTAAAGGGGAATCTGATTGATTTTCTCAGCAATAACCTATTATCTGCAATCAGTGGCCTTCAGAAGAGAAAGGGTCATTTGGGAGGCAGATGCACAACAGCACATTGCTGCTAGTTGCAAAATGCTTGAAGCTTATTTTTTAACATAAAAAAGGCACACGTGTCAAGGACAGAGAGGCAGTTCACAGGATTATCAGTCTTTTTAGACGCACGTCCAAATTTACCTGTTACAGGCCATTGAGCTTAATTACACAACACAGTGTGGAGAAGAGAAAGGGTGTCATACAAGGTTATTAGATGAGAAAGGTTTTTATTTGATCTAGAAAAGGGTGAGATGCAGTATTTGAGATGAAAAAAAAACAGGTGTCTGTTGAAACAAAAACATACAAACAAGATGCTGGCAACGTGGCTTGCTGGGTGAAGGCAAATGAGCATCTGCTGAAAATTTATGACAGTTTTAAGTGATTTTCCGAGAGATTGTAACATAAAATGAGACGCTTTGAGCTGAAGTGTTCCAGCTCGAAACAGTTGGAACTCTTGAAGCTGCTAATCTGGATTAATTTGAATACCTAGCCCCTGGTCAAATATGAACAGAGCCAGTGCTGGGTTGAAGGAACTCAAGAGGATCCCTGCACACAGGATTTGGACTAGGAGGGGAAACCATTCTAATCTCCCTTTAGTACTCCGTCTGGACTTTCTCTAGCTGAAGTGGATTTCGCTAGTAGAATTTGAACAGCGGACAGAAGGAGAAGTTGTGAATGATGACGATTTTCTGCTAAGGAATTTTGAAATGGCAGCGGAGTAACCAAACATTCAAGCTGTTTGGTTCATGTCAGCCTCACCTCCACCTACTAAAATGTCACAGCCGAATGTTAGCTATTGGGTAAAATTATAAACTTCAACAAAGTCAACTCCAGCAATCAATCATTTCTAATATAATTGATTGCTTGGTCAATCAATCATATTAGATTGATTGAGCTAATATGATCAATCATATTGACAAAGAAACGTAAGAAATGGGAAATCAAACTCTAATGACCCCTCAGCAATTCTGTGACATTCAATATCTGGTTAGTATATGCTTCCCTTAAGTTTCAATGTAAAATATATTTATGTTTACTATTTTTATGTTAATTTATCATATTTTCTCATGAGCAAAATAAATTAAGTAAGTGAGACCTCTTCCTGGTGAAAACTCTTAGCAGTGTGGGAGGTGTTGGCCTGAAATCTCTGCACAGCAAGTAAATTTGTTAAACTGCTGTCTTCATTAGCACACACTCAAACTCAGTTTCCAATCATGGAAGTAGAGGGAAAGGAGCTTGTGGTTTCCCCTGCTAATATTTAATATTTTTACTCTTTAACTGTCATTTTTCTGCGACACTTCTGAATCCAACCTTTAACATGAACTTAAACAATTTGTGACAGCAGTCTCCACTCCATTGTGCTAGACATAGTGCCATGGAACAAGACAACTGACATAAATGGTACATGGTAATTGTTTGCAGTCAATGGTTCTGCTTCCACACAGTTTAAAATATGCTGATTCCATCAACTACAGTCCTGGTGTTCAGGTCTGCAAGATTTCCTTTATGCAAAAAAACCTTAATGGATACAAGACAATTTATGTCTAACTATGCACCAATGTTTTAGTCACTTTAGTCATTTAATGCTTCATCTGACGAAGGGATAAAACAAGTTTATGTCCTTCAAGCATTTTAAAAAGTGAATCACTGTAATATATTCTGCCTTTATGAATTTCAAATTAACGTGGGTTTATACATAAGTCATTTCATATTGGCAGCTGCCAGCAGGGCTTGTAATTTCCCCTGGCATGACTTCAGACAGACTCCTGATAGTGGGCCTTGATGGGTCTTAATGGAACTTCAGCGAGGAAAATGGACTAAATTTGCATGTTGACAAAGGAAAGGAAAGCAACAAGATAATGGAGGTACTGTACCACAAATCAGAAGCTAAGCTTGATTTTTTTTTTTGGGCTGAATGTATCATAAGAGGCCAAGAAGGCCAACAGCTTACTCAGGAGGTTTTCTGCAAAGAGCGAAAAAAATGTGCCTTTAGCTTAATGATTGGACAGACTGGCTTAAATGCTGTCTGGCTGCTTAAAGGCCACAGAAAGGAAAGAAAACGTTCCAGGTAACATTCAAACTACTATTGACTGAAAGTAGTATGAATGTTTTTCACCCCTCTACACAGGCTTTCCAACAGTGCAGGACTTATTTTAGATGTGTAGTTTCCTTCTGAATAGCTTCTCACTTCATTAGGGTTCCTTTTATCTTACTGATACAAAAGGTTTTCTTTGCTCAGTAACAGCCTCTCTACCTCAGAGTCTTGTAGCAGTGCCATTCCTGACTTGAGAATACGACCATCTGATGTCGTGTGTTAAATAATCGGAAGAAGAAAGAATTTGAATGTCCAATGGACTGGTCACAATGAAGCTGAAAATTTGAATATTGAAGTCAACAGCACATTAGAGTTGACTGCAACTCTTCTGATTACAGTTATTTTGGAAAAGCATTGGTGTGATTATGCTGAAGTGGGGGTTTGGAAAGGGCAGGAGTTTCTTAAAAGGACAGAGACCAATTTCACAGCACTAAATATGGCTACAATGCAAAGTTTTTATACATATACAGCATTTTTTCATAACAACTGGACATTACAAGTTACTTGATTTTTCTATAAAATGGCACTATGTGCCTGGAAAATACATAAGACCTCCCCTTTATCATTTCTTTGCATCTCTTCAGACTAGAGAGTTTAATTTAAGGAAGATGTGTGTTCAGGTTTATCTGCTGGTGTGTAAAAACCCAGTTTGTAAAACTCTGTGGTCTTGTTTGCAGGTGATTAGTTTTTTCTAATTTATTTTTTGTCTAGTTACTCATCTCCTGACAGCTTCATTTTTTATTTAAAGAACCCAGGCAACATTACAGGTGCAAGAAGACCAGCATTGACAGAGACAAACAATACTCTCCAGTCCCACAACAAATATATTGCCAACTGTGCAACACTGAGACTCTGCAGATTACCTAACATTATTATCCTAGCATGTACTCCGTTTGCATAAATACAACAGTTTGTAGCTTCCATGTTTTGACTGCATTTACAGCAAATGTTGGGCAGAGACTCTATAGAATACCAATGAAAAAATCTGTGCACTGCATGCATCAACTGATTAAGTTGTTTGCACAAAATGAAGCTACTCACTCTATCCACACACATGCATGACATGTCCACGCAACCACACACCTTCCCCTGGTGTTGAGGATATTTTCAATTAATCAGGCGCTCATCAATAATGCATCGCCCCTGCAGCCAGTCACTCGTTTCCAGCCATTTAATGAGGCAGTCCTGCCGGAGGGACACCATCTACACATTACTCCTATTATAGAAAATGTTCAGGAGCAAAGCCACCATGACCACAAATAGTTATTAAAGTAATGTCATAATTTTTTGCCTTCAAGTCAAATCAGAAGCCGTCAAGGAGTGTCTGCAAAAGGATATGGGTGACAATAAGCAAACACTCCGGGAGCCAGAGGTTCAGCCGCATCAGTGAAAAACTGATGCTGCTAAATAAAATCTGCCAGAGGAACTCCGGAGATCAGAGGAGGTTTGTCAGGTCAGATAAATTATTAAAGTCACTTTACTGTGACTGAGGAACATGTCCCAGCTTGATAGCATTTTGTTTTAAATTGCAGCCCTGATTTAAGACATAACCAAGAGAATCGGATAGCACCGGTTCAGAATGAACGTCAGAATAAATGTGCAAACTCTCTTTGATATTGTGGAAAGCAAACTAGGTTAGTTGTTTTGTAAGATATGTTTTCTTGCATTAATAGAACAGCAATTTTAAGGTTAGATAAAGTAGGGTATCTTTAAAACTTGCAAATGTAGTCTGGTGGTGAACATTCATTACAGTTTGCAAAGAGAAAAGGGTATACAGGGGATAAACACACAGGAATAGTCAGTGCATCTGTTGCTAAAACGATAATAGCATCCAGTTGGTGCATTGCCCATTTGGTGCAAAGTAAGATCCAAAGGTAAGCCAGTTGGTGCAGAGATTTGTCTTTGAGCCATTATGTGATCCCAGAGGGTGGATGTTTCTACTGAAAAATGCCTAAATTCAACTGCCGCTTTAGAAAAGCAACAGCAAAGAAGGGAATTTTTTTCAGAAGCACAGCTACTACCTAAAATCTTGTTAGCTGTAGCATATATATTACTGTCACCGTTTTCTAAAATATTAGAAAAACATTTCAGCTCCAGCTTTGATAATTTAATTGATAAACACAAACTGTTCTCTGGCAGTCAGTATGATTTTAGGAAAAATAAAATGGTTGTGTTGTTTCTTTAGAATAAATGTAAATCGAATCTTCATTGTTCAAATAGAAAGTAAGCATTTTGGGTTCATTTTTGATTCTGGAGATAAATTTAAAATTGTTTCATTATTGTGACATTTTACAAAACTTGTTAATTCTAACTCAATTCAATACAAACAGATTGAGAAGCAGACAAGAGTTCACAATTATTCCAAGAAAAATTGCAGATGTTTGTAGCCTGAAAAAACAGTGCTGACTTCATGAAGCATATGACCTGAGAATATGACCATATGGAAGTCTATATTGCTAAAAATTTCAGAGAACAAGACAAGCTCACGGACGAGCGCCTCTTGGCTTCAGCAGCCTGCTGGAGTCGAGGTGTCTCTTTTAAAAATAGATCACCATTGTGTGAAGCTTAACTGAGCCAAGTGTGAGATGTTGAGGAAAAGTAAAACCATCAAAAGCAAATACAAATAACTAGTTTTTCTAGTTGGAGTGATCTCAGATGTAGGTAGGACACGGCTCAAAATCATAGTGCGTCCCGACTTTCTGATGTGAAAGTGACTCAGTCAGGTCGTCTGCTAGTTGTGGGCAGCAGATTTCAATTTCTGTTCTGCTGAAAGATGGCTAGATAATAATATGTACGTGAAGATGAGCAGCAGGAAGCCTGCTCTGCTGTAATTTCAAAGGAACACTGTGACCAATGTTATAAGGCCAGTTCCTCCTACTGAAATATATCAATTCCACTAATTAGAGATCAATGACTCATGCTTGATGTAATTAGTCCGGATTGGACGCCCCCACAAAAACTCAGACATATATTCATCCTCTTTTTTTTTTTTTTCTCCTCTCTTTACATCGCCAGTAACAGTTCTATTGTGTGCGACATAAAACATGAAAATAATCCCTCTGGGCAGACATGACCTGCCGAGACAAGGTTCAGAAAAGTAGTGGCCGCGGTAGCAGTCTGACAGCCGGGTTATGGTTTCTGCGTCCTGGTAATGAAGGAGTACTTAGTGTGTCATCCAGGAAAAGGGCCTCTGCCCTGTCTCTGACTGTCTGTCTGTAGAAGAGCCAGCTGGATTCACTCCTGCACTTTCAGAATAAAAACACATCTCTGATCTCTAACATGTCTACTTTTTGCTTCGACTTGCTATGACCTACTTCCGCCAGACAAAAACAGTTTGACAACAGCAGAATAATTTTATTGATGCAATTTATTTCTCTTTCTTCATCAACAGCTGAAGTATTAGAATTAAATGAGTCTTTGGCAACATGGTTTTTAATGTCTTTGGCCCAGCATAGTTTTCCATCCAGGACGGACGGGGCAAGATGGGGCAATGCAAGCACTAGATTCTGTCTTTTTTATATTTGTGTGTACAATTAGTGGAAAGTTTAGTTCATAAAAATTGGCCACACACAGTGGGTTTGTATCCATCTAATTCATTTGTAAATTCAATGATCATTTCACTGCATTTGATACATTCTGTAATGCACATATAAGACTTGCAAAATGTAGAAATGGGTGCTAAAACGACAGGTATAAGTCAGATGAAGCACAGAGTGGTGGGGAAGCAACCTCAACAGAGTAAAATGTATACTTGACATTTTTGTATGACATATTTCTCAGTATAACGCATCTTGTGTAATATTCTGATAGTTCTGAGATGCTTTTTAGTAGTTTAAGCCATCATTCAAAAAGAAAAGACAAATCTGTTTCCACAGACTTTAATTCAGTCGTCAGACAGACTTTGAAGGACTTGAGAACCTTTTTCGGATAAACAGAGAGAAAGACTTGAAAAAAAAACAAGTAGAAATTTTGAATAGAATCTACTGGTTTATGGAAGATTTAGCAAAACATCCATCTGAGAATACAACTTATATTCTGCAAAGCAGTTAGAGGAATTTCTTCTAAAATAAAAGAGAAAATAACTGCTTGGGGGAACAAAAATGCATTAAAAATTTAAGCTTTGGCCCTAAGAAGTGTTTTGATAAACAAGTTGGAAAGTATCAGAGTTAAGGGTGGCCTGAAGTGAAATTCCAGAAAGCCTCATCCGGTGTGATTTGCCTCTGTTATGCGACCAGACTGGGCTTCATTAGCAGTTACCGCTGTGCTTTATTGGCACGGAAGATCCAATTTTCACTACAGAAATGACTTGCCACCAGCTGCAAATTGACAATGCGCCATATTTCCTCGCCAGTCAACTCCTATTATCGCCGATTTCTTGAATCCACACCCTCCTGCATCTGTGTGCATCGGTGTTTTCAGCAGGTAAATTTTAACACTGGGATCCCGGGAACTCAGAAGTGTTGTTTACCACACTGAAAATGAGTTTAAAAAAAACTGCAAAACACCGCAGTCTGCTCAGCTCACACTTCATCACAAAAGTCATCTTGATTTTGTACTTGACACAAAAAGGGATGTGCTTTCTTCAAGAAATAAATTACTGTGAAAAATGTGTTGCCCCTTGATGCTTTATTTTGTTTTTGCTTTCTGTTACACTAAAACATTTCAGATCATGAAACAAATTTTAATCATAGACAAGGATAACCTCAGTAAATAACAAAATTCAATTTTAAAATTACTTTAATTTCATAGGGATAAATCTAATTAAAATGACTTTGCCCTTTGTGAAACATTAATTGGCTCATTGCAATTAGAAACTGTGAAAAGATTTTATTTTATTTTTTTCAATTTTACAAGTTGCACAGAAAATTTCTGTGCAACTTGTAAAATTGAAAAAAAAAAAGTTGAATCAATAAATTACTCTAACGGGGCAGAAGACAGAGAGATTTCTAAAATGTTGGAACTATGTCAAACCACAGAGTCTTTATCCATAGAAAAACATGGAAGTTTGGTGCATCTTCCAAAAGGTGACCAATCTATCAAAACTGCTCTTAGAGCATCTCAATGACTCATTCAGAAGGTCACAAAACAACATCCCGAGCACTGCAGATGTCACTTAACTCTGACAAGGTCAGAGATTGATCAATAAGAAACAGTCTAGACAGAAAATAACATCCATGGAGAAAGTCCAACGCTAGCGCCACTGCAGACTAAAAATATCACACAGACCGGCCTTAAATATGCCAAAAATATGTTGATGATCCAAGTATTAATAAAGGACTGACAAGACAAAAAGTGTTTCGACAATGTGTTTCAGACTGGCTGAATTAAAACAGTTCAGTTATCATAAATGCCTGCTGTTAGTTGGTGACACAATCAATTATTAGGTTTAAGAAACAACTGCTTTGAAGTTATACATATTTTTTCCTTTAATAAATACAATCAATAAAATGTTTGTTATATTCAGATTTGCTTGGTGATCTGTAAAAACTGAAGTATGACAAAAATGGCCAAACCAGATCAAATCTGTAAGCTTGAAAAACAGGTTTTCACGATACTCCACCTCATTTGCATGTTCACGTTTTCAACCCTTCTACGATAATGGTGTTGTTCTCCATTAGTAGGCTAATTCTGCAGCACAAACGCCTCCTGCTGATGCTGTACTGATGATTACTCTCCCGCCGAATTTCAGCCCGCTCCCTGACTGCTGGCAGCAGCGGCAAAGGTTAATTAATGAGCAGTGGCAGGAGTGATGGCTGCCGGCAAGGGAGAGGCTCTCCTGGGAACTCGGATCCACCGAAGGCGAAAGATAAAGGTGGAAAACGAAAGGGTATGACTACTCAGCTGAAATGGAGTCCCCCCTTTTTGCTATCTGGATAACCTCCATGAGTGGAAAGCAGAGTGATCATATTGCTGAGCTGAGCGCACGGATTAGATTATAGCGCAGCTTTTCATCATTTTCTCTGTAAAACCTCCTTTCATGGCGATGGTTATGCATCAGTTATCAAACATCAGAGATAATCTGCGAGGAAACCGCCTAGCTTAAATTAGCTCTGCAAATCTGTTCCCTCTTCTCAGACATCAGAGGAGTGTCATAAAACATATTTGTATTTTTTTTCTGTTATTTTCAGATGAAATATGGATTGCATGAAAGAAACTCTTGACATTGGTTTCCATTATTTTTATGACTATAAAATTATAAGAAATTTAATTGGCTGGGACGGGCTGTTCAAACTTCCCATGCAGCTGTGTGGGAGCTTTTCTGTTTAAGGAGCAAAGCCATTAATGTTCTTGTGTTGTAAAAGGCCTCAGATCATCTGTGAAGATAATCTGTTCCCTCTCTCTGCTACTGCTTCTATAAAAGGAAGACTTTGCTTTTTAAGCCTGTTAACTGCAACTGCTGTTTTTATTGTTGAATAAATCATTTACCTTTCATCTCTAGATGAATTCTTAATTTGTTGCTCTTTTACATTATTTTTGTGCATGTTTTGGTTTCTGCATGTGATTGAAATGGGGGTAGAAGCATGGTCAACACAGAAAATCATCCAAATTCTCTCACTGAAGCTAATGATGCTCCTCATGTGATCATCTGTGGGGTTTGTTTGTGGTAGCATTATTTTACAGCTTATATCCAATCATATATTTTTAAAGCAAACGCTACTGAATCATAAGCTAATTTGAATTCTCCTTCTCTTTCAATTATGGGAAAATTTTTCTGTTAATTTGCAAGTACTCACCATTGTTTGTTCCTTCATTCAGACCCCACATCCAGACCAGGTGTGTGGGAGGAGCTGACCCACCACTTCCTGTTTCTACAGGTTCATGATGTCATTGATGACATCACTGGGTTTTCTTTCTTAAGGTCTTATTTATTCTCTTCAAACTTTTTGCTCTGTATTAAGCATTCAAATTGCAAACTACTTAGTTGTGTAGAGGCGTTTTAAATTGTATTAATATTCATAATTCATAATAATAGTTTAAAAATATCCTTCAGCAAAATGTATGAATCCAACAATATTTTTCCTTTAAACACATCATAAAGACTTTACAATGAGAATTAATAACCCTGTTAGTAAACTCAGTTAGTACCCAGTATTTCTGTAAGGTGTGGATGTGAGTGTACCTAAAAAAAATGTTTTATTCTACTCTGTAAAATATGGTTACTTAGTGAAAATCTGTAATGCATTTTGCACTGTACTTAATCACTACCCTTAATGTAAGCAGAAATGGCTCTTAAAGGGGTGGCATTATGCATTATGTATTTTCTAGGCCCATTGAGCCATCTTTAGCACATTTAGGTAACTATATTATCTTCAGTTGTTATAGAAATGATGTAGATTTCAAACACAACTTAAAATAAACCTGACTTAATAATTTGACATTTTGAAATTGGGCCTGAGTTTCATTAGGGAGCTTTTACACTTTCCAACTCTCTGCATTCAGCATATCATCACAACTCTTTCATCATACGTTAACAGCCATTCTTCAGAGCATTAAACTTGGAAATAGTTTTTATGATAAGCTCAGCAGATGCACAGTTCCACCAGGTATTTGCTAATTGCTGCTGCCGCTAGTCTGGTGGAAAGGCACATGGGAAGATTGTTGTATAATGAGGCGGCACTTTGTATGAACAAGCGTTTAGGCAACCTTAACGGTTGCCATGGAGGATTTAAGGATTTCTCAAACTGATGAAAGAATCAAAGCAGCACTCCATCTGTGGTTTTGATGACCAGACACATTATAACATAATATAAAGCCCAAAAAGTCAGTTAATGCACCTTTTAATAGCATTTTTAATAAAAAAAAAAAAAAAAAAGTGAATGCAATTTTTCTTGTTTCTTAATGTATGTGCAAATTGAGTTACGCCTAATTAGGATTAGCATTTTTCAAATATTTATGGCAAAAGGTGATTGTTATTGCTCCAGTAGTCTCTGTAGGTTTGCAGTTGTGAATCTTAATACAGAGTTAATTTATGGATAATGGAGCTTATGCCCTGCAGAGCAAAAGAGAAAGACTTTCAATTACTTTAATGTAATGCAGAAAAAAAAAAAAAAACTTTTGTGAATAATAACAGAGAAACAATTATAAAATTCTTAGTCACATCAGGAGTCTGGAGTCATAATAAATTTAAAGCGGTCACAAAAAGATGGATTTCAGAGGACAGGAATAGTGACAAAGTCTTGTGAGAGGTGGTGAATAACAGTCTTTTCTGAAAACCCTGTCAGTGATTGCATGATTTTATGGTCCCAATGTTATTAAATGGTAAATGGACTGAATTTGTATGCCTCTTTTCTAGTTATATTGACCACTCAAAGCACTTTACACTCCAGGTACATTCATCCATTTGCACTCACAAACACACGCACACACACCTTACACAACAATGAGCAGATTGTGAAGCAACTTGGGATTAAATGCCTTACTCAGAAGTACATCAAGATGCGACAGGAGGAAGCTGGAATTGAGCTTTTCTTGAGCAATATGATTTTTATTAACATGCCATTGCAAAAGCTGAATAAATAAAAGCTGAAAACTGATACAAGAATAAGTTTAGTTTTGTTGTTAGTTTTTTCTTTACCTGTCATCTCTGAATCAGGGTTAATCAAAGGAGGCTACTTAGTAAGTCCTTTCCTGTGGAAAACCCTCCCTTCCAGAGAATCAGCCTGAGGTTTTTCTATGAATAATGTTCCTGTTCATGGAAGGATTAGGTACAGAGGGCTCCGCCAAAGCATTGGGGTGTTACAGGAGGGATAAGGAACAAATGAGTAACGAAATGACTGACTCACCACTCCGAGACATGAGATGCAGTGTGTGTGGACGCTCTTCTGCAGCTTTCACCAGTCAGAACATGGCAGAACAACTTCCTGACATGTTTTTAATTATTGCCTCTTTCCCTTCATGCACATCAGTCATGGAAACAGTCAGGCTCCTGTCATCCATGTCTAATAATATGAAGGTTTTCTTGTTGCTTCATAAAGACATCTGCATGAGTAGACACAGGCCTTGCTGGTTGAAAGAATTTACAGCATAAAAGAGACATATAAATAAAAATGTACAATCACACTATTCTGCAAAGGTCACCACACACTCATTATGAACACTAATGTTATTTTAATTACAGGCTTCTGAGGATGCATTTAAACTATTCTATTTTATGGTGGAATAATTATAGACCATAAAACTTTAGAGATTTATGAAAATAATGATTTAGTTTCAAATTGAAATGTATTGTGAATTTTCTTACACAGATGTGTACAGCTCTGGAAAAAAATTAAGAGACCACTGCACTGAATCCCATTGAAGACCTCATGGTTCTTCCACCAAACACTGAATTCTGAACTCTTCCTGAGTTGTTTCCAAATTTATAGTTTTTTTACTTTCTCTTTTCTGTTAATTAATTCCATTTTTTTGGGAAATTTTTTTACCATTTTTTTCTTGGACTTTTTTGGACTTTTATGTTGTCAGTAGCTCATGGATAAAAGGACATTGTTCATTTTAATCAAACATATATAGTTAAATCAAAGAAACTGATCAGCCTGCTCCTGCAGTCTAAAACATAACTGTTAGGTTAATTGATCTCACTACATTATGCTTAGTTTTGAATGCATGTGTGTGCATGTGTGGTTGTTTGTCTTTGTGTTCATAGCTAAGAAGGTATAAACAATAGATTGATGGACGAATAAATATAGAACCTTAATGGTATTTGGTAAATGTCCCTTACCATGTTTCAAAACAGCAACTAGGTCTTTAAGACCTCAGCAAACTCCTTCCATAGATCCAACTGCGCCACATGTTCAGCAAGACCAACGAGGTCATTGTGGATTACGGGACATCCAGAAGGGTAGAACACCATAATCTGCTCAATCATGGGGAGGGAGTAGAGCATGTGGATAATATCAAGATCCTAGCTAGCCACATAACATTGTATCACCTAACTTGGTCACTGAACACATCGTACCTGGTGACGGTCGAACAAAGACTCTTCTTCCGCAGAAAGATATAACAGACTGGTCTCTCTTTTCAGCTGCTTGTGAACTTCTTTAGAGCTACCATAAAAAGCATATTCTGTCTTAGCCTGGCAGCTGCACAGCAGAAGACAGAAGGAAATTGGCCCAGGTTGTAAAAACAGCACAGGGAATTGGAAACGGTCCACGTTTCCAGACATACACATTTCCAAATGGTACACGTGTACCGTTTCCCAACGTGTACGTCTGGAATCGGTACACAGAGGATGGATGCAGAAGAAGGCTAGATGTATCGCTGCAGAAGCCACCCACCCTGGCAATGGACTTTTTATATTGCTTCCTTCTGGAAAACGGTACAGGAACATAAAAGCACATACCACCAGACTGAAAGACAGCTTTTTCCCCAGAGCTGTGAAATTTGCCCCACACACTCACACAACTTCCTCGAAGATATTCATGAGTTAGAGGATGATAACATAAAAACGGGATCTTGCACTTTTTCACACATCCGGCCTCAAGTTGCTCATCATTACTGCTAAATTCTATTTGTTTACTTTGCACATAAATGATTCTGCACATACAGACTGGATTAACTGTTAATTTTTTTTTTATGTCATGGAGAAGAGGTTGGTGCAGAATGTAACTAAGAAAAATGTTGTTATGGACCAGTTTTTCATACTTTTTTCTGCAATATGTTAGCAAAATACTACAAATAACATTGTGGCAAAAATAGACACCCCTTACTGCTCTGTGGATATGGAGCTCTGTGTTTCTGATACCTTCTATCTGCATTCACAAATCTGCACGCTTAAAAGAATCTTCAATAAATTCAAACCATGTTGTGTTTTCAAAAAGCACTTTTTGTGTACACATTCCACCCTAAAAACAAAACAAAAACAATTAAAATGTATCATTAAAAGCCCCTAATTAATGTGAAATCCTAACCCATCGTTAAGTGTATAAAAACCTACAATTGGAAATGTTGGGAAGCTGGGCTAAATGAGGACCGGTCTCATATCATCAGAGAAAACATAACATTCTCACAGTGAAAAGCAGTTGACAGCATCCAAACAAAGACTGGTTTGTGAATATATTCATGTATTTATTATTTTCTGAACATCATGGCCACCTCCTGCTCCAGAGCCAACAGAAACCCCCCTCAACATGGAAATGATTGTAATTCAAGGCCACAGAAGCAAGGAACCGTATCCCCACAAGCAAATACAAAACACCGAGTCGCTAACAGAATTGCAACACCAAAAGTGAAAGCATGTCTGGCATAATCTACACATTCAAAGACCACAAACATCAAATGGGTGGAGGTGGAGAGATGAACACATCTGACTGTAGTGGAGAAATGATTACTGAATTATGTTTTTTTTTTGTGGGTATAAATGAGTGCACCATATGTGTGATACATATGATCCAGTTGCAGTACAAAAAAGTTTAAAGAGAGGCAGCTTCAAGGGTTACTGAGTAGCATACATTTTTACCCAAGCAACAGCTTAACATCATAGAGGTGAGATGGTCTCTTTATTTTTCTATAAACTTATTATTCACCCCTCGTTTAGTGCAGATCTCACTGTCCTCTCTAGATCAAACATAAAATAATAAACCAGACATCATCTACTAACAGAGTGAGCATTTCAGGAGATGGAAACTTGTGCCGTTTGCATTTTCCTCAGTTTCTTTACAGTGAAGATTTTGAAAAGGGTAAAACACTGCCTTAGTTATGCATTCTTCAGATTAATGGGGGTTGCTGAGGAAAATGCTTTAAAAACGGCATTGACTAGAAATGCATCAGGGCTGACAGTTCAACTTTTTTTCCAGTTTGATCTCCATTAAGCTCTTCTCTCTGATTCAGTAACTGCTAAAAGGGAGTCATTATAATAATCATATTCATTCTCGATCCTTTGGGATGTATGTCTTTGGAAGCCATAAATACTCCTTGACTCGCATTCTGCTACACGTTACATCTTTAGAGGCTCTTTTTTTTCAAACATTGAGACTAATTTTTCATACAGTTAAAATAAAAACTCATACTCCCTCCTTTACAATCCAAGGAGACCCAGTAACAGTGCCAAGCCACACAAATGCCATGACATCTTTGAGCTTTAAAATAAAATCTGTCAGCTGATTGAATTAAAATGCAATCAAAGCATTTCTCTGTGTAAACTGCTGATGTTCTGCCTCTCATGACGCACTCGGTTTTACACTTTTTGAAGACAAAAATAATCAATAGTTTTTATTCGTGATAAATCCCATTTCTTACATCTTTCTTAATCCTTCATTCTTTGTTCTTTTTAAGATCATTTTAGGACCGGTTCATATATATATAATAATAATAATAATAATAATTATTATTATTATTATTATTATATTATTATTATTATTATCAGTGGAACTTATTAAGATTTATATTATTATATGAATATTATCAATAATATACATTAAACAACATTAATGATATGAATTGCAATAAAAGGTAATTTATTAAGTATCTGTGGAATACAAAAATAATGATGACTGCAAAAACATCAGTGACCAATAAAATAAAAATCTTTTTGTCTCCTGTCTTTGATGTTTAGCATGAAATAATTAAATAATCAATATTTATCAGGATCTACGTTCACTACATATTTTCCATTTTTGATGGAAAGAGCGCACACGCTGGAGGATTTCCTCCTGCTGAAGCATGTGCTTGTGTGATCAGGAAACCCCTCGTTCGGAAAGTCTTGGCGAAATCTGATAATTTCAGTTGGAGAAATTTCAAAACTTTGGCTAAACTAATGATCAGCCAAAGTCTCCAGGCAGCAAAGCGTGGATTCAACCTCCAGGTCCACATCAAAACCTTGAGATATTCGATTACATGCAAGTGAGAGAACAATTCATGTCTGAAACTGCACTGAACTGGACTGCAGTTGTTTAATTTCATTGTTTATGTGTAGTTTCTGGAGCCACAGTCACGTTTTCATAACTATGAAGAGAAAGTTACATGCCGTCTGCTAAATGAATACATGTAACAACTTACTGATAATTATACAGAATGACAATGTAATTTAATTGAATATAATTATTTTAATTTTTAAAATTGATATGTAAGACATGACTGAAACAAAGTGTTTTGTGAAACTCACATAATCATTGTCATGTCAACAGATGGTTGCAAAATGTACCTTTCACTAGACATTATAATATAAAGCAAGTGAACTTTTCCTCTGCTAAACATTGATTTGTTTACCTCTAGAAAACTATTTGAGATCATATACAAACTTTTAATTTCTCTGATTTTCTTAATCATAAATATTGAAATTTTCTTTTCACTTTCTTTTTAGTGACATTTCTTTCAACTTCCAAATTAAAAAAATTTGATTTTGAACATTAAGAATAAAATGGGTGTTATTTTTAATAATTGTAAATATAAATGAGTTAGACAACTTTTAGAGATACATAGCAGCAGATACACGTTCTTTCTTTTGCTGTTTTCTTTGTAAATTACAGTCAATTTTTTCATGAATAACCAGGGAAATATACTCAGTTACTTCTCGGCAATGTCAGCTGAATTAGAGCTATAAAGTTATGAAAACACCAGGAAAGAGAATATAGGTAAAACACATGCCAAACTTGTTTCCTGCAACCCCAAAATATTTCCCCCAATCCAATTCATAATCTCCTCCAAAACAAATCAAATGAAAAAGATTAATTCTGCAGAAAACAAAAAACAATGATTTTACATTTCTAAACAAAACAGTACGTAGTCGTTTTTGAAATGAGGTTCCGTACTGAAAGTAAGTTCTCTTCCTGTTGCAATACAGTAAAGGTTTCAAAATCCCTCTAAGTGAAGAAGTGCTAAAGGTAAACATGAGCAGCTGCTGGAGAAAAACACAGGATCCCTTCCACCTATTGCTGTATATATATATATATATATATATTTATATATATAAATATTCTTCCATCTAAGACATTGTTGGTATATTCTGCACAAATCCCTAAATATACCCCCACTTAGCGCAAAACATTTGGACACAGAGAGACAGGCAACTAACTTTTTTAAATTTCAGTGCAAAAGAAAAAGAGAAAATATATTTGAGTGGCAGCTACAGTAAACATGACAGCTCAAAACAAGCTGATCAGCAGCAGTTAACTGGCAGACCTGGCATAGCCCAACCTTTTCATTACACCTCCACATATATCCTCTATGAGTCTGACATCCTTTTGAGGCATTTTCTGCTTCCATATGTTGATGTTTGCTGGTGAGATGTCCCCTTCGTACATGAGGTTGTACAGGTTTGTGGAGGTGGTAAATGTCAGTTGATTGAGGGCTGCTGGCGACATAGGAACTCCCAGGAATGTGTGTATTGTCTCCGCTGTCTCCTGGGGGAAGCTGACCACGTCCTCAAACCTGACTCGAAGGTAGGAGTCCTCGGGGAGGCTCTCTGCAACTCGAAGTGCTGCTGCCGTGTGTGCCAGCCATAGATGAGCAAGGATCAGGATAGGGTTTGTCTCTGATCGGGACAGCAGCCACTGGATCGTTTTAAACTCTGGTGCAATTGCTGGGCACCCTCCCCTTACAGAATCCTCCTTGAATATCAAGGAAAGGTGCTGTGGGATGTTTTTCAGTGTGTAGAGACTGGGTTTGCTGTTATAAACCATGAGATAAATCCATGCCCGAGGGTCTCTGACCAAATAGACTGCCCTCAGGGAGATGCCAACTACTTCTTGAATGAAAGGTAGTTTAAGCGTCCAGCTGCCGCTCCGCATGTTGAGGACCACTTGGGCGTTGGGGTACTCCGCAACATGCCGTCTCATCTCTCTAACGTACTCTGCGTCTCTGTCCAGGCTGGCCCTCAACCTGCCCTTTAGCTCAGATGCAGGCTCTCTCCGCCTAGATCTTTTCTTTCTGTCCCGAGAGGGACTTGCTCTCTGGGGCTGTTTGACCCTGCTCCCCTCTGCAAGCTGGATATTTTGCAAGTGCAGCTTTGTATTGTGCACAAGTGAATGCAGCCAACTCTGAATGATCTTAAACCGTCCATGCACAGCATCTGTCCTTGACCACTCACAGGTGTCAACTAGTGAGTCAAACTCAAACTCAGTCTCAGGAATATCCACATGTTCAGTAGGAACCCTTATGTAAACAAAGTCTGAGTTATTATAGAAAAGGTGCTTGAGTATTTCTGACCCTGATCCAGGAAGAGCTGTTATGACCACGGTGGGAAGGGGGAGCCGGTGCTGCTCATACAACCTGATTTGTTTGCTTACTACACTTTTGGTGTCTGCACCTTTCCACTTTACTCCGCAAAGTAGCTGATCACAGCTGTTGGACACAAACAGCAACTCGACTATCCAGAGGACAAGCACAGAGAGCAAAGCATAGCGCATCAGTCTGCTGAAGCAAACATAAAACTTTCTCTGCATGGTCAAAAATCCTATGGCCACACAGAGAACAACGCCCGCGACCACATTGAGAGTGAATCCAATGTCAAAGAGCTGATTATCGTTGCTAATTTGTTTAGGGATGTGCTGCATCCCAAGCCCATATCTAGTGATTTGATATCTATCTTCAACTTTGCAGTGACCGCCAAATCCTATATAAGCCAATCTTGCTCCAATATCTTTATAGTTAGTAACTATAGAAACAATCTTCTCTGTATTATTTATGGTTAAAGAAAGCCTCACACCATTTTTGCTGTTATCTATAAATCTACAATTGGACACTTTAACATACGGGCCATGCAACACATAAGCTACTCTGCTGACTGCACCTGTCATTGGAAAAGTGACATTGACATACTGTGTCCACCTCTTTTTAAACTCCGCAGCTTGCTCTGCCTCCTGTATTCTGGTTTCAGGGCTGTGACCCTGGCTGTCAAACCAGAACATTTTATAATGAGCATCCCACACATCCATCATGGCACCGTTGTATTTATCCATAAATCTAAAAGGAACATATTTGAAATCAATGTCTAGGTTGTGGAAAAAAGCACTCAGAGACTTCACAGGGGAGTCAGCCCACTTCTCAACGTGGTCGAGCACCAGCAACGTTTGGGAGTTTAGCAGAACCAAGGCTCTGAAAACACTTTTTAATCTCATGGCTGGGGAGTATGCTGACACAGCCTCCCCGCTCACAAACATAGTGTCCCTGTGCTCAGAGGCAACAATCACCTCTCCTCTGGCGTCACCCACCCCCTCATCAGTCCAGCGCAGCCACTTGGCACACTCCCCTAACTGACCCTCCCATGGACTGTTACATTGGCTGGTAGGAGATGGACTAAACACCAAAACATTGTTAAGATAGCTGTATTTGGGACCGTAAAGTGCCTCAGATACAAATACCTGCCCATTGGGAGCAAATGTGAAGGAGTTCTGGTCTGGGTGTTCGTGCCCAGGGTTAAAGCTGTTCCAACCATCTACCCAGGAGTAAGGTTTGTCATGAACGATGTCATAGACTGCCCGGCCGCCCAGACGTCCAGACTTAAAGGAAACAAAAGTATTACTCTGGCCAGCAGGAAGTCCCGCTCCATAGGTAACAACCCCCCAGTTAGAGAAAATATGCATCCTTGCTTTGCCAAAGTCATGGGGAGGTTGTGGTGTGAGATGTGAGTTGTACCAGATGTACTCTGTGTGGAGTGTAGCCCAGCGCTGGGCCGACGACTGCCCCATGGGTCCATCCTTCGGTCTGTGCTTCCGAATCTGCTGAGCCAGCCAGTTTCCTGTTCCATTCTTCATGACGAATGTGTCGAGAAAAGCCAGCTGACTCTCCGGTCCATAAAACCAGTTGTAGTTGGAGTCTGCTATGCCGACTGTCCTCTGGAATCCTGGCAGCAGAGTGGCATAGTAAAACCAGAAATGACCCCGCAGCCAGTTGTTCTGCATGTTGTCGATGTTAAAATGCCGTTGGGCTAAAAAGACGTACTGCGTTATGGACTTGGCTGTGTAGCTTCCATAAGCGACTCCCTCATCCAAAGAGCCGTCCACAATGTGATTAAGGAGAAACATGGTTTTCTCCATGTAGTTCACCGACACCTGTTTCCATATCATTGACTCTGGGTCGTTATGTGAGCCCACCACTATTGCACCAGTTAGGATGGCTAGGATATTAGTGGTTTGATGGTTTTGGAGGTACTGTTTCCCCCATGCTCTGTATTTGGAGAGCTCATACAATGCTTCTGTCTCTGAGCGAATTTTCTTGAGGTATGTGTCCCTCCTGCTTTCATCCAAGAAGGAGTAAATAAAGTCATAAGCAGTTGCAAACCCAGTCAGAGAGTGGGCTGTGGGGACCTCATCATTCGGTGCACTGGTCACTTTCCAGTCTGGGTAGTTGGCCATCCTATCCATAAACTTTAAAAGAAACTGCAGGGCGGCTGAGTCCTCGGGGCACAGCAGGCAGTAAAGAGCCAGAGGGGGCAAGTTGTTCCCATAGATCTCATTCCACTTGCTTGTAAACTCCTCATGTTTTGCAGGGGGGATGTAGGAGGGAGCATTGGAAAGCATGGTGAGCACAGCCGCCCGGATGACTTTAAAGATGTAACTGTGGGTGGTAGAGGACCTTTGCCTCAAGTGCAACACGTCCGCCTGGTTAAAATATAGGTTGGGGTGCGAGTCGGCAGAGTGGAGCTTCCACCGCTCGAGCTTGACCTGTGGCGAGTCATCGGTGAAAAGGTCTCTGTCTGTGGTGTTAAAAACTCCAGAGAAAGCTGTCCCCACTCTGAGGAGTGAGAGTAAAAAAAGCAGATGTGCAACCCACATGTAAGCCATGTTTCATGGCATCACTGATTTCATTTCAGAAATTCTTGGAATTTCTTGGAAATTGCAGATAGCCGGAACAAAAGTTTTCTTTTAAATTGTTTCTGCAATGTTCAATAAGTTAGCATACGATTTCACAATAAAAGTCCTTCAACTTTATATGAGAATATATTAGAAGGTACATGATAGTCTTTACAAGGAAAAAAGCTTAAGTGGAATGGCAACACACACAAAAAAAAATATTTCCATCTGTAGCAGCCTGTCTCAACAGGCAATGGGAGAAAAAAAAAAGACATTTTCGGAGGGGAGAGTCTGTTTATATCCAAAAACATTTTCCTCGTGCTTGTTGTCCTCCTTCCTCGCGTCAATACGGAGATACTGCCATCTCCAAGCTCACCGGTAACTCCTATTGATCTCCTCCTTTCAACATATTGCTCGCACGGACAAACATCAGTCAGCCCCAGTCCGTGTCCGGTCCAATCACAGCCGCCCACAGGCTCCGTGCGCAGCCCGACCGAGCCGCAACATCAGCGGGCAGGGACCGCGGCGGGCACCGCATCCCCGCAGACAGCATTGCTTCTCGGTTACACAGCCGCCACACTCCGAGGTGGTTCTGTGCGTAAACACTGAGCTGAATGTTGCTCCCTTTGCATCGTGAAGCCCTGATCTGCTCTCTCTCTCTCTCTCTCTCTCTCTCTCTCTCTCTCTCTCTCTTTCTCTCTCTCCTCTCTCTCTCAGCGTCTTGCCCTCTGATTAGTGTGAAGTCCGAGTAGCGGGAAAGTTGCCGTCACTCCTCAAGTATTCCAAGAATGAAACATTTCCCCCCCCGAATGTCAGCAAGAAAATGGAAAATATCCCCCTTCCACCCAAAGGAATAACCATTAGTTCTCATTGTGCGTCCAGTGAAAGGAGAGAACGTTCCCGCTGTTGCTGCAGACACACATCCCAGAAGTGAGTGTGTGTGATCTCCCGTTGTGTCCTCCCGACTGTTCAACACAGCCAGTTTGATTGTTTTTCTGCGCTGAATGGAATATTTTTCCACTGTACAAACTGTAGAGGGAGCCGTGACTTCAGCAGCTCAACCTCATGTGGAAGATGCATGGAGTCCCAATATTTAACACATATTCTCATTTTTCTTTTACAGAATTACTGAGTTTTGCATTTAATGTAATTGAAGAGTAAAACTAAATAAACAATTCAATTAAATTTCTAGCTATTGAAGTGTAATAATAATATTGATGGATGCCCAATTTATGTAAGAAAATGAAGATGAACAATAAAGAATGGTATGTAGTTGCTCACACTCATTACCTGAGAATCTTTTGGAAACCAGGGTTAATTGTTTTCCACGTAGTCTGTGTTTTTCTTGCTTGCAGGAAACAACGGTCAGCATGCTCCCAGTTTAGGGGATCAGAGAAAAAGATTAAATGGTCCAGGTTCATTCCCAGAGCAAGTCTGGCCAGTGAAGTATAAGACCATACAAAAGGATCAACAATTCAGATAGATTAGCATGTATCTCCCTACTATCAAAGAGAGAAGCAACAGGGTTAAGAACGAGTTTCAGTCCTGAAAATATCTTCAGTGTCTAATTTGTCACTCAGCTTCCCAACTTTCAATAACATTGATTCACTTTTTACTATCAAATCACAACTCAAAATGCATCTGTTAAAGTTAGTGCTAGCAAATAAAGTGCATAGTAATAATTATTCTAATTAACGAAATACTTTGAAAAACTAACTTTCATACTTAACTATTCTTTTACACAACTGTGTGTAATCTCAAATAGGTGTGTTTATTTTTGTCAATTTTGATAATTATGATATCTATTGAAAATCCCACTGCTTATAAAGTGCTGTGTTGGAAAAACTGAGTGGAAGGATAGCTGCAGGCATGACAGAATTGCCCATTAAAAAATGTAGGGAGATTAAAAACGTTTTGACTTTCTCCTACTAACTTCATAAGCCATCACAAACAGGTGTATTCAAGACATAAGCTACAAGGAGAAAAGATCTTACCTAAGAAAAAAAGAACAGACTGTTAGATAGTTTATTACTTATTTGAAATCTCTGTGCCAAAATCAGAGAAAGAGTGAAGAAAAACAAATTTTCCTGAGGTTTGGTGAGCAGTTTCAACTGACAGTGATGATTTGGGGTTCCATGTCACCTGCTGGTGTTGCTCCACTTAGTTTTATCAAGGAGCTAACCATTCAGGGAGAAGCTTTTATGAGTCATAAAGTGTGCAATCAGATGAGGAGTCTGAGAGGTAATAAAATAAGAATTTCAAGCACCCAGAGGAATTTGCTAAAGGAAGCCACACACTAACTAAAAACACACACACACACACACACACAAAAAATGTTTTCAGTAATTGTACAGAAATAAAATTTATTTTTCTTAATTAGCAAGTAAGCCAAATTAGCTTTACGGTTAATAGTCAAATCAAATAGAATTACATTTATACTCATTGCTGTTTTTTTTGTTTTCTCTGCTGCATCAAGACATTGATGCAGCCGAAAATCCATCCAGTGATTTCACAAACAGTACCATTTAGAAAAATCTCTGACATTTACTCATCCCCCTCACACTCAGTGCACTCTCATTGATCAAGTGTACCAGTTCAGTCTATGTATATTAGGCTTCTGTTCTGCATCTCAATTTGCTGATGGATTGCTTTCTCTACAGTGACACCACATGTGTGTTCTGCTGCATGATACGCCTTAGGGAGCATTCTCGCCTTATTAATTTTTTTTTATTTATTTATTTTTTTTCACCCAGCGGTTTGAAAGCACAGGTTCACTACAGGCACACAGTTGGTTTTATCAGATCACTGCAGGAGACCCACTGTTTCCTTTGTGGGAGATATCTTTCATATGGAGAAGAGATGTATCAAAAAAAAAAGCTGCCTCAGAGCAAACACTGATGATAATCTCAAACTCATGTCAGTCAGATCTCTTCACAAAGTCATATGTTACATGATATGAAAGCTTTAAAATAAAAGCTAAATATAAATATTCACAAAACTGCAGCAATAGTTGCAGTTATAAAGGATCAAACCCAATACTTAATTTACCAGGCGCCAATTAGGGAGTATAAAAAAATACCTAATCAATCAAGGGAAAATCTACAGCTAAATCTAAATACTAAAACGCTAAAACAAGAATAAGTACTTAAAGTCTTAAACGTACCCCAACTACTGATAAATATTTAGGTTTTTAGATGGACTTTAAATTTGTTATACCTACAATATGATGTTAATCGTTAAGAAAAAAAATGATCATATATGGAGTATAAGTACCTGGTTTCTTTCTTATGTGTTTAAATGGTTCCAAGATTTCTTAGTTTTTTAGGTATTTAGTATGTACTCTACAAAATCTTAACATCTGTAATTTTCTATTTAAATGTAATGTTTGAATGCTTTTGCATTTGAATGGCATCCTTAAGTAATATACTCACAGTGGTTAAAATTATAAGTGGCAAAAAGATGATTACAAACTGTGAATTGGCTGCAAATCCATCAAAACCAAATGCAAGAAAATACAAAGAAATATGCTACATCAACACTGGCTTTAAAAAATTTATGCTTCCATCCTTTTTTTCCCTTTTGACATGCATTTCTACCTTTTAGTCTGAATGACATTTGCTCATTGAATCCAATCCTCCATCCCACATTCATGATCTCTGGTGTGAAGAGGATTTTTCCATTTCTGCAGGCAACAAGTTGGAACCACATCTGGCAGCAGCTTGTCTCAGCGACGTCAAGGCTGCCGTTTCTCTTTCCAGTTTTCCTTTGTGATTTTGCGGAGGAGGAGGGAAGTGCATTCGCATTTGCTGTCACTCCTGCTAAACTTTTTTTTTCCTTTATTCATAATCTTGTACAAGAGACAGGCTTTGGGGAAAAAAATAATCAAAAGAAGATTGTTTTACTTCTATAGGGTGTAATGAGGGTGTAAGATTTTGTGAATTTAACAGTCTATATATTTTTTTTACATTTTTAAGACATTTCTCTTTTCTCCACTTCTAATATTTGTTTACCTTATCAATGACCTTGCATATCAGCAGGATACTTTTAAGTAATATGATATTCACTTAGTTGCCCCTTATAAGAATTAAGCTTTTCTTTCATTGAAAAACTGTTAATTGAAATGAGCCGTGTCCCTACAGGATGTGAATGTTGTGCACAGCTGCCATTCTTTGAAGTTTAACTCTCAGAAATAGCACACCTTCCCTGTGGACGAAAAACTCTATGCAGTTTATTAGATCTTCAAGGCCATTGAACATCCCTAGATTGTAGCAAATTTCAAAGTCTTCAGCATAAAGGCAATTGTGATGGTCTCTTCCTAATAAGCAGGATTTTATTACTATTTTCTAGCCTTCCTATTCACACCTATATTACAGCGTATACTGCAATCGTTCTACATGTATGGAAACACCTGCACCTCCACTATCAGTTTCAGTCAAACTGTGGATGAGAGGACGTGATTTAGCATGTCAGCGGCACGAGAGGATGAATGGGAGACACCTGGTATTTGGAGAGGTTAGGAACCACAGCAGCCAGCAAATAGTTAAAATCAACAGGTTACAATTCTCTAAAACACATTTCTACTATTAAGGGACAGCCAGTCCGTGGCAAAGAAAATAAATAATGATCTCAAGCTTCAGCCCATGGCATGTTGAGTAGTGTTATGACTAGGTATTTCAACTTCCCAAGATATTTTTTTATTTTATTTTAGATATGCAGTACAAAAAAGATAGTCAGACCGACTTTCTGCAAACAATTTTGCCTTAGGTTTTGCAGAATGATAAAAACAAAAACTATGAATAGGTGAATCCAGTAATACTGAATTGCAAATAAATGAGAATCCACAGGTGTTTTTTTTTTTGTTTTTTTTTTACAGAGCCTGGGCACCACTGAGTGTGTCATCCTGCTAAATATTAATAATTTAACTTGGCTCCATGTGTTTGACAGATCTATCTGAACTCATGTAGGAGGAGTAATCCACTCTTATTTTTTTAAAATCACTCTTTTTCACTGATCACTGTAAGTTGATCACATCAAGGCTCTGAAGTTGCTTTTTATGAGTTTTGCTGCAACTATGGTAACATCATATTTGAAACACTATGATCTCCTGCTTGTGGCTGTCCCTCTTCCTTCATTTTTTTTCTCAACATAATGACAGCCAGGCCAGCTGACAGCTTTGCCTGGGCCTGGGACAGGATTATCTTAGATGGCCCCTCGGCTCCATGACATTCTATAACTATTAGAAAATGTATTAATATTTACCATTTAATAATCAAGTAATCTTCTACCTTACTCTTGTCTTCAGATCTCCCGCCTCCCCTCTCCTATCTGCTCCCTGTAGGTTTCATGTCTCCCACTTTGGAACGGCTTTGAAATCATCAAAATGAAGCATGTCAAAACCTCCCTGAAAAACAGAGACAATCAACTACCCGCATAATAAAAATTAAATCGCTGTGAGTAGGCGACTTCTTGGTGTCAGCTGAAGAATACTGCTAAGAAGACATCAAACAGGCTCAAACATTTTTGACTGACAGGATGCGGCGCTTGTCCCTCTTGCAATCCCAACTGCAGCTCTCCTACCGTTTTATGAAACTTGTGAGATTCCTTAGAAATGTTGGCTTTCTTTGTCATGTTTTACAAACCTCCAGCTGTACTTGTTGGAAGGAGAGCTTGCTACCGACAGAGTCTGCCACCTTATTAAAAAACTGCCATGCTGGGACCAAAGGGAGGTGCGAACCAGGTCCTTGAAAGACTCCCTTCCTTTTCACCCTGCAGAAAATTTCAATTTCCCTCCAAAGAGCCTCGGGTTGCTCAGCATGCTTGTCTCCTGCATTTGGCCCACTGGGTAGAGGCAGAAGGTAAATCCAACAGTTCGGGCTTCAAAGCCTCTGTGAGGCAGTCAATCAAAGCACTTCTTAGTCCAGGACCGTTTTAGTTTAAAGCAAATCATCTTTAAGATTACAAAAGAAAAAAACAACAACAACAACAAAAGGCACAGTTTCACTGTAAACTTCACAGTAAAGTTTACAGTGAAACTTTACTGTTTCACTGTAAACTGTAAAGCGACCACAGTAAGCAGACCACAGTCTGCTTACTGTGGTCGCTTACTGTGGTCGCTTGCAACACAGGAAAATTTGCTCATCTGCTCCCAAGTGCGTATGAAAAATTAATAAACAGCTTGTTTTGATAAGCTACCTTTTCACCCCCTCTCAGGTGCACAATGCAAGTTCAGAAACTTCCCATGAATATTTCAAGATGCTAATCTAAGCATCATGGAGCATCATTTGAATTTTAAAAGGGCACAGCATTATGAGAGATGACAGGAAAAAGGGATGGAGTTTGGATAATCTATTTAAAAACATCAAACAGGCTCCAGATTGAAGACCACAGTAGTTTATTACCCTGTTACCTCTGCCTGAATTGATTTTATTTAGTTTTTTCCTTTTTTGTTGATACCACCTCACAGATATTGGTTTGTGTAAGAAGTCACGTCAACTCTGTAAAGAAGCCAACAAACAGCCCTCTAAACTGATTCCAAATCCCATAGAGTGACACACGATTTTCTCAGAGTGTGCCAAATTAAACATCCCACTGTGGCTGATACATCATTTGCTGCCAGTGTTGTGGTTTAGGTCTTTGGTCGAGTGTGATTACAACTACAGCAATGTAATTTTTTCTTTTCTTTGTTCCCCTCTACGTATTCTTGCTACTTTTTGCCAGTCTGGGGGATTTAATCTGATGCTGTCAGAAGTCATCTTTTCGCAGCAAACACATCAAAGAGTCCAGAAAAGAATCTGTTCTCGTCTGTGCGCATTATTCAAATGGGCCAACTTGCATCTCAGAGTTTGGATTTTACATCTTGTCAGCTTCCTTGTCTGACGTGCCTCAGTGTAGCAGGGGGGAGGAATCAGAGATGAGTTTCTTGTGTCATTCACGGTAGCATCCAGTGAAGGGGAAAAAAGCCTGCAGTGTTTCTGAAAAGGGACTTAAAGATGAGACGCAGTGCAGAGGGGAAAACTCTGCGCAGTGCTATGGCAGGAGAGCAAGGACCTCTTCCACAGCAAGCATCACAGGTCTAATTCCCACAACAGCGGATGGGAGCTTTACATAAATTCATGAGACTGTGTGGCCCTAATTAAAATCCATAAACAAGAGCAGGTTCATCTGCAGTTCACAGCAAAATGTCTCATTGATTTCTTGTGTTCTTATTAAGCGTCAAGGAATTCTGAGTCACGGCCTTTTGGGGCTGGTTTACAAAGTTCTCTTCCAGAAAATTCCACCTTAAATAGATGCAAAGATTGTAGGTTTCTGCTTGTGCTCACTTGTTTCTTCTTGTAGGTGTTGTTGTCTGAAGGGAAAAACAATCTCATCTACTTTTTACTCTTTAGTAAGGCTTGAAACATTGGTTTTTGCTCACCATACATACAGATGAATGATCCAACAAGTGCTAATACTGTGAAACCTTTGTGTTCATGCAATGTTTCAAAAACCACTGGAAATCTTTTTTGTTGACTAATCATTAAATTAAAGTTACACCCTTGTAATTCTCAGAATAAAGAGTACCGAATAAATTTACTAGGAACATCACCTAATTTGCTCAAACAAGAATCAAAAGCCGATTACAACCATTTTGAAACATTAAGGCGGTTTTCATGTGAGTTTAATAATGCCATTTTTCTAACTTTATGTAAAAGCTAACTTGTACAAAAAGAAGAGCAAAGCATCAATTTGGTCTCACTTATATTTGTACGTCTATACACACTAACACCAGTCAAATTTTAAAATGTTCTACTGTTAGTGTAAAGCCCAATTCGTGTAAAGTTTCTATGTTCTTCAAAAAGTTTTTAATGTTAGTAGTCAAACTCATCCCATCAAGCTGATGGGATCTGCTGCTGCCTTTGGGAAACAGACATTTCATATCAACCACTTCCCATAGTTTATGGTCCCCAAAAGTACCAGACATTCAAGAACACCATGAGATGCTCAAAATTGGGAACTGATGTCACCTTAGTTTGTCTTATTCTTTTCAGCTATGTCTGACAGAAAGATGTGTGAATATAAAATGTGTTTGATAGCTCATAGTAAAAGTGGCACTTTAAATTCCCCAAACCTTCGAAACACTGGCTGACAAGTCTACCTCTTGAGAAGCATTCCATTCGGAAATAAAAAAAATAAATAAATAAATTCACCGATATGACAACTGAAAGAGCATCAACTAAAATCATATGGGATTCTAAAGGAAAGGAAAGTGAAAACGCATGACCAAGCCAGGACTTTGTTGTGGATAACAACAGTTAAAATAAACAACACAAAGATAGATTGTTGGTGAACATGTACTTCACTTTCTACTTTTAAATAAACAGGACACAAGTAGTTAATACTTGAAATCACTGAATTAGTGTAGAGATGAACAGAAAATAATAAATATCAATGGAAAACCAAGAAGCCTAAATAACCTGGGATGATAATGAGTAACAAAAGACAGGCACAATGATTTGTAAGGTAAAGCAGCTGCGACAGGGAAGCAGAAACCTGGACAAATCGATGGCAACAAATTCTAAAGTAGTGGGTCGACTAAAGCATAGTCCAAGTTCTGTAGAGCGGCTGGGTGCTGCTCTGAGAGACACAGTGCCTAAACCATCTCATCTCAGCTGAGATGGTTTAGACTATTAATTAGGATGAGTTACTCTCTGGGAAAATCTCACTCAGAGGAGAAACTGGAATGGGTCCAGGACTTACTGGAAGGACTTGGTATCCGATCAGTCCTGGAAAAGCCTTGGGATCCCCCACTTTAAACTGGGAATGTCACTGGGGATTGGGATGTTTGGGGTTTCATGCGAGACTCGTTACCTCCCTCAACCTGTTAAGCCTGGATGGATGAGTCCTTTTGAACTTTGTTGAACAGATTTGTGCATTTAGAATGAAAGGTAGCAACCTTTCCTGTAAGAGGATGGGATAAATAATGCAATTCATGAGCGCTTATAATATTCACATGATCTGACATTTAAATATTCACTCTGTTTTGTTTGCTCTATTCAAGACTTGAAGCACATATCAGAACTGGCAAACAAAACACCTTTTAAATATCACCCTGTTTTCTTGGTCAGTGCAGTCTGAGGAGATAAAAAAACAAAGCATGTAACAGCCACTGACCTGTTTTCATTTACAGGTGTCCTCTGAGGTTTTCTGTATGTCCTTATTGTCAGGCTGATGCAAGTTCCTGGCTGACACACACACAGAGCCGGTCTCACAGCTTTGGCCTGAGGAAGCAGCATCACAAACCACAGAGGCTTTAACTTCAAAGGAAGATGGCATTAGGAGTGACCACAAGCTGAATGTTCCTTGCATAATTTCCTGGCAAGGCTGTCCCCTGCTTTGTTTAGGTCATGCAAGCCTGAACAAAAGGTTTTGTAATCTCCTCTGGAATTACCTGTCCCTTTTATTTTTAAATGTAGCACACAGCTACTCAAAATGCATAATATTTCAACTGGCAAATAACAAAATTATGTGTGTTTGAAAAAAATAATTATGCACAGTAAGCAGCCTTGTCTTTCAAACGGCTGGGAAAAATCGATTATTTTATTTCAAGCCAAAAATTGCCTGAGCGGGACCAAAGGGGAATAAAATAAATGATAAGGACAGAGGATTTTCCATAAAGATGGGTCTGCTGCATACTGAGAATGTCGAGATTAAAACACGCTTTGATGAAAAATGGAATTATGAACACAGGCTTGTCCTCATGGAGAGATGCCTCACCAGTAAAAGATCTGCTTTCCTGAGCCTTGAAGTAAATCCCCTGGCATCTCCTGATGTGACTTTTAATTAATTCTAAAGTTTCTTTAAAAAAAGTGGGAAACTTTCCCCTTAGAAGGAACATTACTTTGACTGCATGGAACGACTTTTAAAGATGTGCCCTCATTCATATGAAAAATAAATAATCAAAGCCGAAATATGAAACATGAAAACGACTTGGCTAGTGCCACTAATGTGTCCTTGTTTGTTCGGCAACTTTCCCATTTATCTCATCTTATCTCATCTCTTCTCATCTTATGTTTTCTGCTTCACATAAGAGCAAATCAACAGTTCAAACTGCACAACAGAGCTGCTGTTAGCGCTGTTGTCTTGCAGCAGGGAAGCCCTGAGGTTTGATTCACAGTCATGTTTTTTTCATGCATGGGATTTGCATGTTGCATATGAGTTCCCTCTGGATACTCTGTGCATGTAGCTAGTTGTCTTGTACCCTCTGGATACTCTGTGCAAGTACAAGATTACTTGTACAGATAATTTAGGATTTCCATGTTTCTCATTGGTTAAGACATGTTGCCTTGGAAACATGCTGTCAAAAAAACTGGTAATTATTTATCATGCCTGCGAGGAAAGAACATGGAAACTTCACAAAGGAAGGTAGCAGCTGGAATTTCAATCCAGGACTTGGTTGTTGTGCTGCAACAGTGCAAACAACTTCTCTGGCCTGCAGACTGATCAAACTTTAACTGAATACTTCTGCACTGAACAGAAATAGAAGTTAGAATGTACCCAATGCTGTGTGTCATTTTGTGTTAAATGGAAAGCTGTAATGTAAACCAACCTTTCTAATATAGAAAATTGTTTATTCCTGTGAAGTGCCCAAGAAATTGAGAAGAGAATTGGCAGGTGATGTCAAATTCATGCCATTTTTTATTGAGAAAGCTGTGAAAAGATCTTTGTACCACAGAAGAAAAAAACTAAGTGATATTCATTGCAGGAATCCTTTCCTTGTCCTCTGTAAGTGCTATCCCCTACTGCTGACAATAGTTGGCATGAGATGGCAATTGTTCCAAACCGCTGAGCCTGAAATACTTGAAACCTGACAGATGGATGATTTCATATCCTCTGTATCTGTATGTAGGGGTTAATTCCACACCCCTGAACTACAAGCCAGTACCACCCATGTAAAGGCTTTTAATGGGGGAAAGCATTTTCGCGGTCCCTAATTTAGACCCTGGAGTGTCTTCAAAGGATTTATGGTGACTGAGGAGCATTCCTGTGGTGGGACTGGGGTTGTATGTGTTCTGCTCACAGTGGCCTGGAGTTAAATGAGAAGCTTGATCTGTGTGGTAATTATGAACACGCAGCCAGGAGACAATTAGTCTGCATGAACTCCACCAAGGCATTAAAACAGGAAGCAATGAGTGAGTTTTTTCTACAAACCCAGCATAATCTCTAAACACACTTCTGATTGTTTAAACACTTCAAAAAATTCAAAGATTGAAAAAACAAAATAGAGATTGTTTAGCTGAGATGCTTGTTGGGATGGTGAATCAAAATTAAGCCAGGGTTGTAGTGGGCTGCATAAACGGTCCATAAATTGGATGCTTCAGATCTGGCTATTCAAGCATCAGATTTGTCAAGAGATCAGGAGGGGGTTTGGTGTTTATGCAACAACATGAACTGAGCTAATAAAACCCACTTTTTGAAATTTGCATAATCTCCTTAGATTTCTTAAGTAATCATCTCACCTGAGACCTGTAGAACAAATAGACAGCAGAGTAAACAGATGCCCAGGAAAAGCATCTGTACAAGACATCTAAGTGTACTTTAACTGATAATTAAATTACATTAGAATTTAAGGTGTATTTTACATCAGCATTTTTCAGGGCTACCAAGAGCATTCAGGTGTTCGGTTGAGATGCTTATCGCCATTGAGCAATTAGTATTAGTTTAATGTTTGGTTAAAGTTGCAGCGAAAGGCTGTTTTGTTAATATTTAATGAAGATTAAAGATTGGGATAAATGGGATGAAAGTTGAAAGTGTCTTGTATTTAAACTTGTAGAAAAAAATTAAGTTATTACGAATAAATGGCTAGGTGTTCCAAATTTTAAAAAAAAAATTACTTATTATACAAGAACTGTAAGGGACAGCAATAACTGCTAATTGTTCTTTGATAGAACAATAACATTTGTTTAGTTTTTAAAATAATTTGTTTTATATGCATTTATTTTCAAACTGAGTTAATTGCCAGTCAATGGAAAGAACAAAGCTTTTTATGTGAATTAAGTTCAAGTTGAAACTATTTTTTTTTTTTCAAAGCTGGAATTCAAACAGAACTTTTCTCTTTGACTTCTTTGAATTTCACAATTTTTATATAAACCACTTCCATGTTATTTTCCAGCTCTTTTGGGGCATAACTTCAACCAGAAGGCTCAACAGAATGTGATGGAGACTTTTCATGCTGCCAGTGAAACTTTGATCTGCTCCTAAACATTTCTGAACTAGAATCAACATGCATCCCAGAGTCAGTGCCGCATAAAACTGAACCAATTTTCTTCAGCAAGCAACAGCCTTTGGTCTCAGTCAAACACACTGTTGTTAGGTTAATAACAATCCATGCATATCATTATATTTCATCTTTATGCTAACTTGCCAGCTCCAATGAGGTAGTCTTTTTTTAAGCAAGCCTGCAAGAGGCATTTACATGTGTTATAGCAGGGCTGTGATTTACAAAGGCTGCAGGAAGTGAGTGAAGTCAGCCATCCAACGGGCTGTCAGTCTGCTGAAGCCCTGAGATGGAAAGAAAAAAAAAAAATCATATCATGGTCTGCTTGGATTGATTAGCTTTGGGCTCTTGCCTCTTGATTGGCAGCTTCAATTCTGCAACACTGCAGGGTAGTGTGGTATCATGTGTCAAAGTGCATCACTGATTGAGTCACCTAGCCCATTTTAAGGACAGGAAAAAAGTTGGGCAAAAATGTTAAAATGTAGCAGCCAGGTTTGGTTGCTGCCATGAGCTTGAGCATGTAGTTAAACTTCCTGGATTATCTTCACTTTTTTATCCTGTTGCAACCTTGTGAAGTTTCAAGTTGATGAATAGTTTAAAAGGTTGTAGTACTTTTAGATTGGTCAGATGAAAATAAAATGTTTGAATTCATCCATGAGGGTCCTGATCTCATTGATGAATCCTAAAACACAACCTGCAGCCTCTGGCAGGTTGTGTTTTAGGAAGGATTGCCCTTCCTTTATCAGTGTTGTATAGTAACGAAGTAAAAATACTTCACTACTTTAATTAAGATATTTTGGAGTACTTCATACTTTCCTCGAGTAAGAAAATTTTTGATAACTTTCACTTTTACTTCACTACATTTCCGAACTTAATTGCATACTTTTACTCCGATACATTTTCAATGTGTGGTTTCGTTACTCGTTACTGTGACGGAGGAGCGTCACGAGTTACGACCTAATTAAAGAGCCGCGTTAACACACGCAAACACACGCAAACACACACAAACACACACAAACATACACAATCGCTAACTTACGTTTTGTTGCAGTTTAAACTGGCGCGGTTCATCGTGGGTCACACGCGGTGTTCCCGCTTCAGTTCACATTAATCCTTATCTGTCATTTTCAAACATTTTCCCGGCTTTAGTTTCAATTAGCTTTATTGTTTCCGGATCGTGACGCACCGAGAGAGAGTTGCGCGATGTGGTGACGTCATCAGAACGTACTGAGTGTTGGCTGTTTCATGGATTATTGTATTTTTTGGATTACAAGTTTATTTATTTTTTTCTCTTATTAATTATTTAAACCTTGTGGTTTAGGTAAAGCTCCCAATTTTCTTAACTAAATGATGCTGCAGGTTTATCTATTAGCAGGTTTAATTTTGCCTGCACTTGGCTGTGTTCATTATTTTAAGTGTATTTTACAAGTTTACCAAAATATAAAAAATGTTATTCAAACTGCGTTTACCTTGTTTTACTTTTTACTTGTACTTGTCATTACATTACTTGAGTACATCCATTTTTACAGTACTTTCCATACTTAAGTACAAGACATTTCAGATACTTTAATACTTTAACTCAAGTAACATTTCAGTCGGTGACTTTTGCTTTTACCAAAGTCATATTTTGGAGCGGTACCTATACTTTTACTTGACTCCGAGATTTCAGTACTTTATACAACACTGTCCTTTATTGCCTCCACTGTTTTCTATCCTATCTATCACTTAACTCTAATATTTGGGAGCACACAAATTTCTCATGTGTAAACGAAAAATATAATACTACCGCGGAAAGTAACAGAAGTTCTCCCTATTTCTTTCCTCAGTCATGAGTAAAATTTTGGAATTTTACACAATTAAAACTTTTTGCATTGTTGATTTTTGGATGTATGAAAATGCCACAACCATAATGTGATCCTTTTTATGCTTTCACCTCTACTGAAACATTACATTGCCCTCTGTTCTTTGGGCTCCAGTGGCTCATGCTAATTAAACCATTTTACAATTCAAAGAGAAAGCTGGAGAATTTATGGCTCTCGAGGGGAAAAAAGGGGGTTTCTCATTAGATGACAGACTGAAATGTTTGCAGATGGGTAGCAGTTTAAAAATGAGTTTTCAGCTAATTATATGCTTACTGACTGGAAATGCAAATGTTTTACGGAATAAAATGGCCTTCATCTTTTAGTGGTATAATAAAAATTAAGATAACGTTTTCTGTTTGGAATGCCCTTTAGGACTATTTATCGCAGCTGTGTTAGAAGTTAAATGCTTACATACTCATAATAATAATGCTAATGTTCAGTTTAAATGCCCTGATCAGACCTGGCTCATTTGGTCCGGTTTGGAAAGCGTCAAAGTAAGTGTTTACTATTTTCATTAAAATCCATCATAATCAGGTTTCAGTTAGCTAAACCATATGAAAATGATCACAGCAAGCAGACCATCAGCAGGTCAATTGATGTATGAACTCTATTGTTAATATTACATTAGTGTGTCAGTAAACCAATTTCATAGAGCTAATCTATGAGGCTTAAAACACAAAATGGATTGTCTTGTTGACCGAAAAAAAAAAACCCTACTGAATAAGAATAAATAAAATGAATGTGCAGACACTTGTTGGTAATGTGTGAAAGACAGGAGTGAGCACTCTTACGTTCCCCAAGGACCCAGCTAAGCAGGAAAAGTGAATGAGATTAATGAAAGTGGATTTTGGCCTAAAGGCAAGAGCAGGGTCAGCGGTCTGGAGGGCAGGGGGAACAGGTGGAGCCTCTGAAATCAGACGCACCACCATGACAGTGTTGCATGATTAAGCTTGACTGGATAACAAAACAATGAACAGGCTGGTGGCGAGTAAAGTGCAAAGGAATCTAGGGTGCTTTTTCCTCTTAATTACCGCATTTAAAACACTCAGCTCAGAACAACCTGTACAGAATTGAAGCATTCCAACATGATGAGGAGTCACAGCTGCAGAGGGCTAAACATTTATAGCCTGCATATGATCACAACCCGTCAGGGTCTCCATGCCAGCGGTTGTTTTCAGTCCAGAATGTTTTCTATTTTTACCTTTATTTATACTTTTTGTAGTGCTCAGACTGGTGGTGAAAAATATTGTGCTGTCAGGTAGGGAAGGACAAAGCTGAAGCTTTATTATTCAGAAAGAGTTTGCAGAAGCGGCACAGAGGAGCCCTGCCTATGCTCTGTTCAGCATTTGCAGATTTACCTATATATGGAATTTCTGTGTGATGTAGTTCTAAATTATCTGCAGAAAATTCCTACTCATGGAGTTTTTTCATACAACACATCTAAAAGCGCAGCTTAGAAAGTTAATGCGATGCTACTCTACGAGCTATTGGCTGGTATTTGCAAAGCAGCCAATCCAGGAGCTCCATTCATTTTCCTTGGCGCTGATTGGCTGCATCCCAGCAGGATCTTAGCTACTGCAGTAGATCGATGATATTTTTCATTGTGCATATTAATGCATAAGTTATATTTGGTGTTGGAACTGTTAAAATAGACTAGTATTAATGTTTTTAGAGGGCCTCAAGTATTTATGGATTTCAGCTATTTGCAGGTTCTTACAGTGAATACCTGCTGTCCACTGTATGCAGGAAAACATATGGGCAGAATGAGTGAAGTTAAAAGTTTATGTTAAAAGAACTACATGGTAGAAAACATGATCTGAAATATTGAATTTGTCTATATAAAAAAGCTGCATGGGATAGATGCGTACAAAGCTCTGGATTTACTGGCAATAAAAGTTTCAGTGTAACTCAAACTGCGTAAGTGGATGAGCCACAAAACAAAAACAAAGCCAAATTGTTCCATGGTCTGCTAAGTAACGCTACAAACTACTTCACGTCATTATCAGGCAGAACCACAGCAAGAACAGCTGCTCATCTGAATAGGCAGTTTACCAGGAAACCAACTTAACAACAGCGGCTCATTTACAGCGGAAAGAGAAGTTTCTGCTAATTAAATGTCAGTCTTAGTTAACAAGCAGAGATATGCGATTTTCACTCAAACAGCACTTTATCAATTCTTGCAAGAATGAGAATGGAAGATATGCATCACAAATGATCCGTCTTTTCCAACTAGACAGGGAGTAACTGCCTTCTTATACTTGGGTTATCACTGAGGTTTTTCATAACCTCATGATTCAAGCCAAATTTCTGGCTTGGATCAGAATCATTGCAATTCTTAATTTGGACAACCCAACCTCGAATGCAGAGGAGCGCTCCATCCAGATCTGTAGGGAACCTCCTGGCATCTGTGTACCCTCCCTAATTTCCAGCATGGTAAAAACACAATGAGCTTCAAATAAATCTAATCACACCTGAAAAAAGTGAAGTGAATGTTCCACTGACTCCTCTAAAGTTATACAAACAATTAAAAACTAGCTATTTTCTGAAATTCCACAATGTGATGCATGGAGAGAACATACTAGCTGGAACAGAACCCAGAACCTTGTGATTAACTAGGAGCAGTGCTTGGAGTTTAATATTCAGGCTTTCACAAATTATTAAAATGTGCAAAAAAATTTTAGCCATATGTTGGGAAAATAGGTTATATGCTGTTCCACACATCATATGTAAGTATTTGGTTTAGACAGTCCACTGTTTATTTTTTGATTAAAAAGCAATGGAGTGATATAAATCCAGTCATAACAGAAGCAAAGCTTCATCTTTGATGAAGGTCTATTTCATGCGAAGTCATCTCCAATGGGATTGAGGCGCAGTACAAATCAAGTCTGTCGACAAGACAATTTGTTAAGTATGCAGAAATCTGCACTGCTCAGAGCCCCTTGTTCGTTACTTTTGTGTGACCTTTCCCAAAGACGACTTTGACAATCTATCCTGTGTAACATTGTAAAACTACTACGGGGAGAAAAAAAAAAAAAAAGTCCTTGTTTCCTTTTGACCTCTGTTGGCCTTTTTCATGCAGCAGCAGACTTTTTTTCACACTCACCAGGGGCTTTACATCTTGTCCCGACAGGAACCAGATTTCTTGAAAATCCATAGAGACATTTCACTCAAAACACCAACTGTCAGCCTTATGGTGGTCATAAAAGAACAGCCAGGGCAGACTGAATATCCATCATTTAGTAGGAACAAAAGAGCTGAGGTGAGCAGATCTAACATGTGTGAGGAGAGTCCAGTGTTGCAGTTAATTTCCTTTTGCACATACAGAATGTTTACCATAGTTAAAGTGTCGTCTTTGTTTATTCATCAGGCTGCTTTGTAACGTGAAGGTTTCACCTCCCTTTTGATAAGGTTATCCTTCTGCCCTCTGCTCAGCTGATTTGATTAATCAACATCAATTATAGCAGCTTAAAGCAGCCTGCTGAGGGAACTGACTAAATGCCTTCTTCACTATACGCATGGATAGTTGCTCATGCATACAGGAATAAAAGCCCTTCCCTCTCGTGCCTCAAATCCTCTATTACTAAAACAGACGTCACACAGAAATTCACGCTTATAAAGCACATTTTTAACTTAAATTTTAAAACACCACCAGGTTCAGCCAGCTCTCTAACTGTGGAGTCCTTTTGAATATCTTTGGATTCAACTGGAGAATTATTAATTCAACCATTTGTTTCTGTACTTATGAAGACATATTTGCAAACAATCTTTTACTGTATAGGTAAATTTCAGTCCACTCTTTGCTGGGTTTCAGTTATGTTGGAAGATTTGAGAGCATTAATGACTGGCTTAAGGTCATGTTAGATTTAAGTCTTTACTTCGACTAGGCCACTCATGTAAACTATCCTTCAAAGCTTTCTACTTTCATTGTTCCAGGACAGCTAAGCCATCTCAGATCATCAAAGAAAGAAAGACAAAAAAAAGGAGAAACAGCCTTGGGGGAAGATTATTTGTTATTTTGGCAAATGTGAGAAAATTGGCTACAAGTTAATCCATCCATTTTCCGTCACCCTTCTCCCTAACGGGGTCGGGAGTTGCTGGTGCCTATCTCCAGCTGCGTTCCGGGCGAGAGGCGGGGTTCACCCTGGACAGGTCGCCAGTCTGTCGCAGGGCAACACAGAGAGACAAACAGGACAAACAACCATACACACACACACTCACACCTAGGGAGAATTTGGGAAGGCCAATTAACCTGACAGTCATGTTTTTGGACTGTGGGAGGAAGCCGGAGAACCCGGAGAGAACCCACGCATGCACAGGGAGAACATGCAAACTCCGTGCAGAAAGACCCCGGGCCGGGAATCGAACCCAGGACCTTCTTGCTGCAAGGCAACAGCGCCACCCACTGCGTCACTGTGCAGCCTTTACAAGTTAATCACTTATTTTAATTTAGATACTTAACAAACTACTAAAGTATGTGGTAGTAATCCTCAAACTCAAGATTTTGTAGCAGATTTTCTCATTTAAAAAAAACTGAATTCCGCATTATTTTGTTTCTTGTCTATATATTCTCATATCACATAAAAATTATATATTTTTTTTAATAAATCTGAATATTTTGCTTAGTTTTCAGTTTTGTGAGTCATTCTAAGCCTCACAAAACTTTCTGAAGACTTTCCTGCTAATACCAAACTGGTACAAATATATAAGAGCCAAAAATAATTAGAGGAATTGATGTGATTTAACAACAAACTAATGGATATCGGTGAAAGGAAAATGGAAGGTTTTAATGAATAGAAATGAAAGGATTTTATGTAATTTCACTCAGTTACAGCCCTCTTTGTGCTGATACCCCGTAAGAAAACAGAACAAACCACATTATCTTAAAGTTAAGAGGATGTCTGTCGTAAAGTCAGTTTTCAAAACTATATATAGTTTTGAAAGTATATATATATATATATATATATATATATATATATATATATATATATATATAGGAATTTGTTTAGATCAGAAAAAGAAAAGAATGCTTTATGTTGCTGCAAGTTCACATTCTTAGATAAATGGCACCAGCAGCAGGAAGCATTTGCATGGTGCTGTAGAGAGAGCCCATTTATCTTAATCTGGACTAATATCACCATCAGGGAGACGGAGGGGCTGAGCTATCCATCACACTCCTCCCTGGTTTGAATGAGGTAAAAAAATTACATTCAATCAATCTTAACAAGAAGATAAGTCTACCTTTGAGACCCAGAGCTTCATCACTTTAAAGGAGGGCATTTTTGGAGGGGTAGCTGCCAGGTCAAACTCCATCTGGGAGGAACTATTAGCCATTAGAGACCACACAGTCAGTGCTGAATCAAAATGACTGCTGATGGGAACGTTTCCCGAAATAACCGCTTTGCTTTTTTTCCCCTCTCTGCTCTCTTAAGCTCACATCATTGATTTCAGATACAAGACAATGAACTGAATTCACCTTACATCGATGTAGCATCATGAATTGTCAACCATTGTCAATCCAGGGTTCAACCCTTAGCATGGACCCTAACAAATGATGTCATTTAATTTCAGTGTTATCTGGGAAACAAGTTTGTTTCTATCTGGAATATATTCATTTAAATATATATATATATATATATATATATATATATATATATATATATATATATATATATATATATATATATATATATATATATATGTGCTTTTATTCTTTTTGCTTCAATCAAAGGACCATGATAAGTCTTGAAGCAATTAATCTGGGAGGAATGTGAAACTCCTACATGTCATTGCTGGGCTTCATTATTTAGATGCTAATTTATTTTCAAGCAAATTGAAACACCCCTTTTTGTGAGTGACAATCTTCCTAAGAGCACTTCTCCTCCACAAAAAAGGAAGAGAAAAAAAACTTCCATTACCCAGGATGTGTACGTTCTGTCAAATGTGAGTGCAGTGCTTCACAGAATGTGACAGATAGGTACTTTTTATGGTCCTATAAACATATATTTTCCCAGAAGTGGTATTCTCCAACCAGCCGGCACATTTCCCCATCAATCAGCTGAGAGAACGCAGCCGAGCAAAGATGGCATACGTCAACACGCCAATGCTTTGCTGTCCGGGAAGAGTGGAGACGAGGTCGGCGAGACCCAACACGGCAGATCGGCCATGAGCTTGACACAGCGGAGCGGCTCGGCAAAAGCCCCAGTGACCGAGCTCTCTGGAGCTTCTCATCCCTGGTCACAATCAATCCACCGCAGACCAACCGTAATCCTATTTGTTCAAATAAATAATGAAAATGCTGCAGCCACACACGTAGGCACACAGGGGGGAGGTAATTGCTGTGTTTCAGGCTGGATCAGATGGGCTCTGTGGGAGGCTGGCTCGGCTCCATCCTGACCTTGTGTGTGTTTGTAATTTTCCACAAGCTTAGAGGATGTGCAGCAAGCAGGGGCCCTCTGTGGGTTCACACGAATCCCAGCCACCTAGGGGAAGTGGAGAGGGTATCTAAGTACATGGTGTTATTTCGAGTGGTAATCAGGAATTATGAAAAACAAAAACATTAAGGAGAGATAGATGTCAAGAAAACACATACTCGAGAGTACAAGCAGCTGCATCTTTTGCAGCTCTAGTGTACAATAAGGTCCAGTCTCTTGGTAAAATATTATACATATATATTTTACCAAATTAAATCTGCTTGTATGTTATTGGAATTTTGTTTTATCAATTAACACTAAGTTGGTGTTAATTGAAAATGATTTGTAGTTTTTAATATTTATAGAATTAATATTCTGAAATTCGTGACTCACATTTGTTTTAAACTCTAAGTCTTGACTTTTTAGCACAACCTTTCACTCTTGTGGGGTACTTTCTTACAACTTTGCATGTCTAAAGTCAGATTTTTTTTTTAAAGTTTGAAAGTCAGTTATTTTTTCTCCTTCACAATCCTAATCACATAAAAATACACCCCAAAAGACATTTTGGTGGATGTAATTAAAAAATGTGGATAAGTTCAAGGATATGAGTGCTTTCAAAATGCTCTGCATCTTTAGCTTAATTACACCAAATCCCTTGAAACAATGACTTGTGTGGAGACAAATAAAAGCCAGGAAGTGAAGGCTGTACTTTACCTGTAAGCAGATTATCCATCATACAACATCTGCTGTATTAACAATTATTGTTTATCCTGTCCTGCCCGACTGTGTTTGCTACCATAATCCCATTATCCCTTAAAAAATATTACATTAACTGGAACAGCATTAGATGTCCTGACCAGTAAGCTTCAGGTCAGGCTTTGCTGAGTGCAGCAGCAATCTGTGATGTTTCACATCAGCACCAAAGTCTATTTCTAAAAGTAAATTATTGCACCAGGTATCCCCTGCTGGTCCAAACGGTGAGTCATTTGGTGAAGTTATGACCCTTTTTTGTCAGTAAGGTGCGATTGCGGTGACTCTTATGGCCCATCTCTCTATATAGCTTTGACGTTAAGCAGAGTCAGGGAAGGGTCAAGCCATAGAATGTTGCAAGGAAACAAGTATGACAGATTTACAGTTGTTTCCTTTCTTCAGTAGGCACTCCAGCCTTGCAGCCTTTTGAAATGAGGTGCCTATAGATGTATTAAAGAACGGTAATATGATGCTACCAGCTACAATTACTGGCTTGACTTAAAATAAATCTCTTTTATTGTTGTAGTGCAATCTCACATTGGAAAATTAGAAAACTACAACCTTTAATTGTTAAATAAATAAACCATGTGTACCTCAATACCACTTTGTTATAAAATGGGACATCACCTAGATTTCTTCTACATTGCTTACCAAAGTATACAGAGTGTAAATGCAAAGGGTTCATTTACACTTTGCACAATAGTGTGGGAGACTAACATAGACATAGAGGAAGGTGAAGTGTCTTGGGAAGTATTTTCTTACTAGATATTTTAGATTATAACACCCAGTGCCAAACCATTTTCAGTTTTCTAGTAGATGACACCAGATTTTATTTAAAATATCCCAGTATTTTAAACAAGTTGTCTGTGACACCAATATTACATTAAGCAAGTTATGATTTCTTCTGTTTGTAGAGTCATACGCTTGCTGTGATGTATATTTTTTTGTTTTTACAATTGAAAGAAGCTCATTGGGATCCTCAAAGCTCAAGTAAAACCCAAACTATGGCCTCAAATCCCAGCGAAGTTGAAACCGAAGCTTCATCGTTGTGGAGCAGGACTAAAGTGTGAGAGATGGAGAAAGTTCAAACCATCTCTGGGATGTGATGTAAAGATGAGCAGCAAACAACACAAAATCAGTGCTTTCCAATAACTGATGGTGTCAGCCATGATGTGCTGCATTGAAATATTGTCTCTGTCCCTGGCCAGCCATATCATACATCAATCAATTAAATTTTATTTGTATCGCACATTTCAGCAGCAAGGCATTTCAAAGTGCTTTACATCATAACAAACACAAAAACACAAAAGTCATGCAACATAAAATTGACAATCAAAAGATCAAGTAAAGTGCCATCATGAAATTCGTAATTGATTATGTTTCAAATACAACTCTAAACAGGTGGATTTTTTAGTCAAGATTTAAAGGAAGTCAGTGTTTCAGCTATTTTATAGTTTTCTGGAAGTTTGTTCCAGATTTGTGGATTAGCTGAAGCTGTTTGATTGATTTGTTGGACAGATGCAGTTGCAGTAATGAATGCGACTAAAGATAAACCCATGGATGAGTTTCTCTAGATCATGTTGAGACATTAGAGGTCTCAACATGAGACCTCCAATGTTGAGATAGAAGGCCAACTTTGTAACTGTCTTTATGTTGCTCTGAAGGTTCAGGTCAGAGTCCATCACCACCCCCAGGTTTTGGACCTGATCGCAACAGTGAGGCTTCTTCATCTTCGTTGCAACACTGACCGCTAACAGAGATTGTTCCTGCCCACAGCATCACTATCCACAACGACTCTTTCAAAATATCTGAAGACATGAGTTATGACATTTAGTTTCCTTTTTGGCTAAATAAACCAAAAAGGAAATTGAATTAAATTATCTTTAAAAAGAGGTGGCAGTACTTGCAGAGGATGCTGTTTATTTTATAAATGTACCTTATAAATTATATAGTTACATTATAGCCATTGCAATTAACCATCGATAAAGTGAATGTATTTTCAGAGCAACAGCCCCACGCTTAGAATGAGACAAGAAAATCAATATAACCCTCATATCTGTCTGCAGCAACGGCTGGCAGCCAATTAGTTATGCCTACAGTCAGTAAATAACAAAAAAATTATTTTTAAAAATCGGTCTGGTCTGGTTTCTATGACTATAGTCTAGATCCACTCTATCATGTTCTTGTCTTATAAATATTTCTACAGCAAATATGCATTTCATTCACACTAACATATAAAAACCCATGCCAGAGTAAAGTAATTATTTAAAGATGTTATTGCTTTTCTCAGTAATTCAGGTTTCCTTTTGCTGTTGTCCCAAACTGTTTCCCAACTTTGAATAGTAAGTGATAATATGGCTTTATTTTTATAAACACGATTTCTTTTTGTAAGTGCAATTGTAGCAATTTTCAGACATCTCAGTTTTTCTTCTTTTGCAAGACATGAACTGCAGGCATTTGTAAACAAATGCTAGAAAGCTCAAAATTGTAATAATAAGACTGAATTTTTCCACTGATGTTTCAATCATGAAGGCCAGTTACAATTAGTTTTGATAGTTTCATAAATTTAGCAATATCCTTGGTTCTATCAAAGTTTGAGTAAGTAATACAGAAACTACATCATCTAAAAGACATTTGAACACTTCTGCCTGCATGGAGCAATGTTTACCTCAAATCAAATGATTTTCACAACTTGTGAAGAACATTTTCAAGGAACATAATTTGTTGAAATTGCATGCTGTTATGGCTTTGCCAAAGGCACTTTGCTCCTGAGAGAACATGTAACATGGAAGCTGTTGTGTGTAATGGTTTTATTACACACAAAAGCTCTAATTCCATCATTTAGGCTAGAAAGGGCACTGCAATCTTAGAAACTATAAGTTTGTTAGGTGTTGACTTGAAAATCAATAATACAATCTACAGTTTAGGTTTCTCTTGTCTGAAAGTACAGATCAGCCTCTGAAATCCCAGATAAAAGATCAGTTGTCTCCATGGGTAATCTTTGATTCTTTCTTATTCCTTGTCAAAGCTTGGCTTTACACTAACATCAATCTTTCATCGCTCTCTACTGTCTGTCTCATATTCTATGAGCCAACACTAACCAACAAACACAAAGCTCCATCAGACAAATATCACAACAAATGATTGCTTTTCCTTATTTTTCTTACTTTAATTTGTTTTGTTTTTTTTGTCTGAAAACTACAAATAATTGTCTCAAATTAAGCAGAGTTAGAACTGCAGGGGAAAAAAAAAAACATTTCAGCTAGTGTCATCATCTCTAGCCATTAGTGAGGCTATTTGATCAGTGGCGAAGCAGAACCTAGTTGTGGATGCCAGCCAACCAGCAAAACAGTCACTTCACTGAGCGAGTAAAAGCAAAGTGGAGACACATGTACAACAAAGTGTCCAATATAGGTTTGAAATGACTGTTTGTGGTTTACTTACCCATGCAGTGCTCTGAGGTTTTCATGCTTCAGTAGCTAACAATGACCTAAGAGGTATTGAGCACGCTGAAGCAGAGTTGTGTTTTCACACACTGTAGGGTGGGAAATGGTGAGGCAAAGTTGCCTTGGGCAGGTGCAGATTTAAATGCTGAGTTGTTGACTACCGGCTGGCACAATCAAGAGCACAGAGCATTAAGTTGTTGAAACATTTCCATGATTACATTTGCCTGAACTGCAGCAGTTCTGTTTGATTATGGGAAAAAACGATTCATAATCATTTATAACACTCACTCAAAGAGTTTGGAAAGAAGCTACACTTCAAGAAGAGCAGGAATTGATTAAATGCAACCACATTTGAAAGTTTTCAACCGTGACAGGCCAGTTTGAGGTCAATCCTCCACATCTCATTGATATTTTAGGCTGTACTTTGACTATACATTCTGAAACTCCATTATTTATGGAGTAACAAATGGGTCAGGCTAGTTGGAGATCTTCTTTCTTTTACATTTACTCAGGTTATTTACTTTTAGCGGTACCGGTGAAAAACAGTTTTCACTTAAAGAAAATAAAATTAGACAGTTGATAATTATAATTAACAGTAATAAAAGATTTTATTGAAACAGCACAACAGGAAGCAGCAGAGACTAGACTTGCCTCACATTTATTCCACTGCAAATGCCACTTTAAAAGCTTCAAAGTTCAGTGGTGAAAAATTATTTTGTATGATCACAACCATGTTTTTCTCCTTCTTTAATATTGCAATTTTATGGTGGATTTTTCCATTTGGCTTTTCTCCAGCATATTATTTATAGAGGAAACCGAATGCGGTACAAGATAATTGAGTAATAATTGTTGTCTGGCGATAATAATGATTTATGATTGTTTGGGGCTGAAATCGGAATTGAAACACAAATTTGAGCATTAATCTGACAGCCCCACAGTGAAGATGAACTTTCTGTTCGGGGCACATCGAGCACCGCTTCACAGAAACTTCTCTTCTTGCTGTCGTTAATTCAAATGTGCTAGGGCACCCCTGGAGAGCGACACTCATTTCAATATTTATTGAATTGTTATCAAAACCTCTCAGAGCAACTCAGGGCAATCAATGCTGCATTTAGGCTCTGTCAGCTTTCGCTGCGATTGTTTGCCTTCATGCCATTCACCCTCATCCCTCTAAAGAAAAGATGGTGGAGTCACACCTCTGTAATTCCTGCCTCCAAGGGGTGGTTCAGCTTAGATTGAATGGTGGTTTAATTGACAGAGCTTTTTTTTTTTTCATATGAGAGAAAATTGTGTGAACATAAAGAGCCCAAATAAACACTATGCTGCACTATGTTGCCCTGCAGGGTTCATATTTGTTTGCCAACACTGACTATTTTTGACAGTAAAAGTAAAAACTGTTGGTCTTGAAAAAGGTATTATTCAAACAGCAATAAAATGATAAATTATACATGAAGCAAAAAAATTTGTCGGGAAAAGGAAAGAAGAGCATTTTGTCCCCAAAAAGTTTTATCAGCATGGACCAAGTCGCTGAAATCTAAGCACTTCCCTTCCTGCACTTACAAAGGGCAGGAAGGGAGAATGGATTTACCCTTTGGGCTTAAGTGCTTTGAGTGGGGTTAGATTAAAGAATCATGAGATAAACAACTGAGAAACTCTGACTTGTAGACCAAATTGGTTAGGTCACGCTGCTGCTGCATCAGCATCACATAAGACCTGGTGTTTGGTTGCATATGGACAAAGGGTTTCAGCATGGATTCAACTTACTCAAACGAGACATGCAAAACAACTGCATCAACGTGGAAAAGCCAGTCTGGATGAAAAGGCTTTTAAATTCCTAAGTCCTTTGTATGGCATAGAGTTTACTGAAGGCAAACAAATCAACTCCTACATTTGCACGTTATTGATCATAAACCTCCATAATATACAGAAAACTAGCCCCAAACTTAAAAAGTTCTTTGATGTTGAATAATGCATTTAGAGGTGAGTATACCAGACTGTCTGAAGTGATTGAGGCAATCCAAGTGTTCTCAGGAAAAGAGGGTGAACATTTTAAAATATATAAAGTCACAGTTACTGAGGTAGAAGTTTACCATTTAATCCTGGAATATGCATTCTAGGATTCTCTTAGGATTTGATGCAGGTGGCAAAGCCAAAAAGAGTCAGCACTTTGTCAACCTGACAGACTTAGCGTTGGTGAATGAAACGTGAAACATATCAGAGAATTTCCAAATTGCTATTTTCAAGACAAGGCTCATTTTTGAAGGACATGATAAGAAAATACATAAAGCAGCTCCCCAATTCAGAATGTTGGAAACAAGTCTGAAGAATATAAACTTTTATTTGCCATCAAAGATTTGTTGAAAATAAATTGCTAAACTGTCTGACAGGCAACCAGTCAACTAAACCAATGCTTATTTATTGAACCCTTGTCAAGTTGTCAAGTAGTCAAACAATTTTCCAAAGAGGTTTTTGGAGATTTTTTAGCATTTTGTTTAAAATATTTGCTGTTAGTTCAAACATCAACTTATGCATGAAGTTCTATAAGTCATAAGGAAACTAACTTATCTCTACTGTAGCAGCTAAAATGTATGGTCTTCCTTGTCTCTGCTCTTGGAGGGTACAACCAATCAGTGCCAAGAAAAGCAAAAGCCACTCCTAGATTGGCTGTTTCTCAAATGTCAATGGATAGCATGTAAACTAGCCTAACATCTAGATATGTCAGCTTCCCAAGCTGCATATTCTTTCAAAGATTTTAGATATGATCTATATGTAAAAATCTACATGTAGATAAATTTATAAGAAATACTACACAGAGAGTTTTCACATGTGCCACAGGTACGAAACACTGGAATGAAATGGCTTAATTACCTCCTTATTGTGTAGATAAGTTCTCCAGAGCCTTGCTAATGGCTTAATTATTTTATTCAGGTGTGGTGTAGCAGAGGCACATCTAAAAGTTGCAGGGTAGTGGCCCTCCAGGACTGGAGTTGGACACCTGTGACCTACATTAATCCAAGAAACTTGTGTTAAAATTATGTGTTAGTCCACTGTAAAGAACACCTTGGGGAAGTCATGTACTGCATCTATTATGCATATATAAATTCCTATGGTAGAGCAATTTTTACTCTAGAAACAATAGATTTCACTGCCCCTTTAAAAAGAATGTTGGCTTTATTTAATCTCTTGTATTTATTGCAAGGTTTTGTAAAGCTGTTATTACATCAAAAAGCAGCTTCAGGAAAAATCTGAGCCCCATGAAACACTGTACACCCATAATGTCTGAGAGGTCAGGTTTCAGTGTATATATGTGTTTGTCCTATTCAGCGATAGAACACAGGGTAGAAAAGATTGTCCTCTCTGCAGCATATCGATTGTCCCAGAGTCCTCCTGTCTCCAATATTGCACAAAAAAGCAACCAGCCACTGTCAAGATACATCACATGCAACAAATCTACTGTTGGATGTGAACCAATTGTTTATTGTTTTTCAGACTTAACTTGCTTCCTGATGAAGTTCATTGATCCCTAAAGCAATCCACAATCCCCAGCTCCACATCATTTGTCCCTCTGCTGAAATGAGTGGTTTGATCCCGAGGCCAGGCATCAGTTGTAATTACTGGGATGGGATTTCAACTGTCAGCATGATAAATGGTTATTTGACTTTATTTGTCTTGGTCCTCCATTGGCTTGCAGTGCTACCTGTCACTGAGGTATTCGTTTTCCTTTACTCAGCATCACACACAGAAACATATTGAACACATCCTCCATCACTTTAACGGAAAATCTTTTGATAACAGGAGATGCTTTTAGGAACAAAATGTCCCAAGCCGGAGGAATGGAAATAAAAGTAACTGTTTTGTTTTCTGAAAGGTTCAGAGCAGGTGAGGGTAAATGGTTTACCAAACTTAGCTTCTTCATTCACCTCCACACATGGAACCCTACTACTTTTATTTTATTTTGTGAAACTGGGATACTAAAGGACTGAGATGCTCGCAGGTGCAGATCTCTGGAGGTGTTTTTGTGCTTGACTGAATACAGCTCCCGGGCATGTCTGACCTTCGCCCCTTTCCCTGAGAATGAATCAATTGTGCTTCCAGACAGGCTGCTTGAATAGTTCTAATGATAACAGTCGATATCACAGTGCTGAAAAACCTTTTATGTTTTTGTAATGTCTGAATATTTTGTCTGGAATTCACTGGGAAGCCATAGAACAAATGAAAAAGCTACAGCAAATAACACTTTACTCTGTGAATATTTCCAAAACCAAAATACACTGTGAAAAGTAATTGGGAAGGAACTAAATATTAGGCAGGATTAGATATCCAATTAGTCATTTTAGTTTGTTAATGTAGATTTTCAAATATTACTTTGGTAATTACTTTACTTTGGTACCATATCTTATTTAAAAAAATTTTAATAGAATATTATAACCCAACTGAAGATATTTATTCAGCTGTGTGACTATTCTATTTTATAGCGTTTGGTGTCAAGCAGAAAATGGTCTAACCTGCTGAAATATAATATAAAATGTACTAAAAAAAAATCATAAAATTGCTGAAAAGTTCAGGGTAATGATTGAGTTTGTATCCAACTTTAGCTGTTTCAGTGCTAATGCTAAAACCCAACAAGCAAGTAAAGCTTTTTTACTCTGTATTCATTTTTGTCAATGAATACATTTTAGTTGTGGTTGTAAAACAAAGAGATTAAAGCTGTGGTCATTTCTTTTCTGTCCTTTTTACAAGATTTTGAAATGTCACATTGTCAGAATTGATTTAAAATGTATTCATATTTTAATAGCAATATTGCCTTAACTAGTTGGTGCTGTGGCTAAAATCAAATTTGCTGGTAAGTTGAGTCACTGAGTCCAAAGCAAATTGTCTGACAACTATTGCATGTAATAGTGCTGTGCTTCAGTGGAAAGACTTCCCAGAAGACTAAACTTGAGTTCTTGTGAAGTATTTGACCTCCTGACTAGAAAATATTTGTATTCTCTTTGCAGCCCAGGCAAAGAGTACACATTTTCTGCTTTTGTGGATAATGTAGTGGCCTTAACCCTGAGGTAGTAAAACACAACATATCCTAAATGTTTGACAAAATATGTTTACATGACACAGTCCTAGAATTGGAACCTTAGAAAATCTTACAATTATTTTAGTAAAATGTTTCAATTTAGTCAAAAAAAAAAAAAAAGTTTGTGTTCGTCTTTTTAACATGCAAGGACAAATCACCAAAACCGGTTATTACAATTACAGCTAGACATCTATAATTTGCACTCAGTAGTTTGAATTTAGCTTATTTGGTTTAGGAAGGGCTGCACAGTGGCGCAGTGGGTAGCGCTGTTGCCTTGCAGCAAGAAGGTCCTGGGTTCGATTCCCGGCCCGGGGTCTTTCTGCACGGAGTTTGCATGTTCTCCCTGTGCATGCGTGGGTTCTCTCCGGGTTCTCCGGCTTCCTCCCACAGTCCAAAAACATGACTGTCAGGTTAATTGGCCTTCCCAAATTCTCCTTAGGTGTGAGTGTGTGTGTGCATGGTTGTTTGTCTTTGTGTTGCCCTGCGACAGACTGGCGACCTGTCCAGGGTGACCCCGCCTCTCGCCCGGAACGCAGCTGGAGAGGCACCAGCAACTCCCGACCCCGTTAGGGAGAAGGGTGACGGAAAATGGATGGATGGATGGATGGTTTAGGAAGTGCACTTTAAGAAATTTTAAATAGAATCTAAGCAAATAATTTTATGCAATTTTTTAGACCAGTTGTGGTGATGAAATTGTACCCATTTTATAATTGCATAAAAGTTTCTGTTCAAAGCTTTTCATTTGAAACATATAAAAAACAAAAAGCAGCAGAAACTCAACAATACAGCATTTTTTTTTTTCTTTTCCTGCCTCACTCTTCAGAGGCTTTCATTTTTGCTTGGCACTGCTCTTTCCAGATCAATTATTCCTGCTAAAATAAGTAAGAAGCGCCCATGAAATATTAAAGCAGATGCTGAGAAGCAGTTGAAAGCATCCCTAACGTGGGGGTGTTGTATGTATTTTATTTTTCATGACAATGGAGGGACTGTGGTGAAAAAGAGAAGCTGTATTCACTTCGGGTGTTCTCTTTGGTGGCCAACCTAGTCGGCGTCCTAAACTCACTGGTTGAAGAGTCCATTCAACGTTGTCTCGCGGTCCCCTGTCGCAATTACACTCGACAGAGAGAACAATTGTTCATTATTTATTGCCACTGAAGTTTTAACTGCTGACTCAGAATTGATCTCTTGCATGCAGAGTAAGATGCAGGACATGTTTGCCTTGTTTGCCTCAGAGGGTAAATATGGCGCTGTGTTCCTTCCTACCTTTCATCTTCTTAATTTAGTTTGCTGCCACGAGGCAGGAGCATGTTATTTGACTAAATGGTGAGATTTATTTTCCTGATTGAAATGCAGATCCCATCTCCAACTCAGTTTTTCTCTGCTGGCAAATACATTTTGCAAATAGTCAACATAAACTCAAAACTGCACAATAAACTCAGATTTCTGAATTCTGTCTCAGTGTGACACAGTTTATGGCGTGTGTTCTGGATGTTTGCCATCTTAAATGTTGCATTAAAAGAAAACATGAGAATCAACCCATCGTTAGAGCTGCAACCGTATGTCCAGTGCATCTACAGGTCAGTGATCACCGAACGGCCATGTTTTATGTATGTTTGATGTTCTCTTGTATCCCCAGTACATTATGCACTACTGTCACTAAAGCTGTCATAGAATTTAAAATTGATTGGGTGAATGTGAAAAGCCAACGCAGAGACTAAGAACACAGATGGAGCTTTGAAGCTTGTTATCATTGTATGCACACCTACCTCAAACCTACACAGCAATTTTCAGATAACACGCTTCTCTGAATCCTTAGAAATGCTTCGTTGAAATACAATAATGTCAGATGAGTGGTTTGTTTTTTAAAATGAATAATGCAAGTTTTAACACTGCAGCTTTGCATGAACTTCTAACTTAAAGAAGAATGAAGAATGATAGATGTAGATTTAAAATGAATGTTGAATGTGTACTTTAGTTAAATATCTTTTCTTGTTTTGACATATAAAACTCACAAATAACATTCTGGCTAAAAATAGAAACATATCCAATTGTTTTAAATCACTTAGAGGTGTCAAGTAAGGTTAAGTTAATATTTGCTGTACAACCGCAAAATGTTTAGATGTCTTAGAGAAACTGATGTTGTTATCCAGCAGACCAGAAAACGATTTGAGGGGAAAAGAACAGAGTTAAGTAGGTCAGGCAGGCAGGAGTGGTATTGCAATCATAATCTGAACCAGACAGTGGCTTCAGGATCTCAGAAATGTCACAGTTGAGAATCAAGATCACCCAGGATAGTTATTCTGGTACACAGGGAACAGGATTATTTACCAAGTAAAGACGAGGAGCAAAATAACCAGATTGGCTGGGTTAAACCTACTAAATTGGACAATCTAGCACTGCTCCGGAAGTCCCACTGGTTAACTTGTGGCTTGGCTACATAATTGGATACAATTAAAGCAGCAACATAGAAAAGCAGAGAAAAACACATAATTGCCCAAGGATAATGGCAGTATTGTGAATTTTGCTTAATTGTAAACCTATTTTATTGTTTCTCAACAATTCTGTTATATGTTTTGTAATATACAAAATGGTTTTTGACATTTCCTTCGATTTTATTCCTAGATTGTCCAATATGTTGCATAAATTCTTCTGACAACTTTTTTCTAGGCACACAAAAATCTACTGTCGAGCAAATTCAGAAAAAAATAGAACATTTAAAGAAATCAATATCTTAAAAGGGATAATGTCTTACAAATCTCTATGTTTCTTTCAGAGAGTAGCAGAAGACACAAAAAATAGTCTGAGAACAGCATATTTATCTGCTTTGTCATCGCTACTGCCAGAAAAAATTCTAATTTAAGTCAACACTCAATTCCTGCTCTATGTGCTTGTAAATCAATGACATCACGCTAACTGTGTATTTGACTATTTTCAATTGTAGTTTTCTCTTGTATGCTGTGATTGCAGCCAGGCAAGGAAAAACCAAGATGTCATGCACTAATAAACAGTCATAAAAGGAAATAAGTATGTTGATCAGATTATTTGCAGCCCTAGTCGTCCAAAAAAAGAAAGAAAAAACATGAATATCAAAGATGTGTTAAATCTTTGACATTCTTTTAAATAGACAGGATAAAGAATCGCCAGTCAGTTCAATAAAATACTTGCTTTAGAATAATTTGCACACATGAGATAATAATCACTAAGATCTTTTATGTACATTTTTTTTGACAATTTTGTACACTGTAGATTGCAACATGGCTGCAGTTCAGTTTATGCTTCATATGCTTTCATTAGAGGATGAAATAAGCTGAAAAATCTAAAAGGGAAAAATCAGATGGTGTCATAAAATTTTATATCAGTGGAATACGGACATGAGATGTTAATTAGAGTGTTTTCAAGCAAAACCAGCAAAATCATACTGCCTATCAAGTCAGATTATACTATAACTAGGACTATCCAGGGTGTAATTATGAAATGCCAAATCACACAAGTGGTGTTAAAATGCAAAACCAGCCTGCCATCCTTATCTATTACATATTCCTTAATGAACACATTATATGAAATCAGTGAACATTTAAAACATAGCTTGTTTTGACTCAATTCCAATGGTTGTGTCTACTGCCATAGAAATGTACTAAAATATGCTTAAACCAAGCAGTAAAGATGTAAAACAATAACAGACAAGAAGTTTTAGATTAATGCTTAAATAGAGGGTGTCTTGGTTTGACCCCTGCATATTGTAGGGACATTCTTGAACATTTTCACCTGGATTATTTTCAGCATGATGATTTTCAGTGAACTGCGGCAGTAAACAAATTCCTTAGAGAGTAGTTTGGAGACAACATATAGCTTCAAAATCTTTTTACAGGAGACATAACAAAACAGCCATTGCGATTTAAGAAATTATAACATGAATACATAAATATTTCAAATTTGATTAGGAGAGGTCTCTAGAGTTATTGTTGAACCTAAGTGGAAGAGCAGTGTAAAGAAAAAGCTGGCTTGTGCTACGAAACACACGCTATTGGAAACATGCACGGCCTTAGCTTCAGAAAGCTTTCACCGAAAGCTCGGTCTTCGTCTATTGTCATGGCTCCCACTGCAGAAAGACATGCGTAGTCAGAAACAGTGGCACTCCTTTTACTTCTCTGCTAATCTCAGGGGCACTTCAGCAAATTAGAATCTAAAATTGATGAATTATGGCGTCCGTCCACCCTGGGTGCTGCTTTGCCCCTGAATCAATTTAAGTGACTTTCCCCCACTGTGAAAATGAACTTTTTGCTAAATGACTTCACGAGGAAAAAAAGTGCATATCAATTTCAAGCCAACACCAGCTGTTATGAAGATTTATTGCTATACTTTACATTAATATACCACCATGCAGAGGCATATCAAATCTCAGGCCACAAAGGGTCATTCAACAGGGTTTGCGGTTATCCTTGTTATTTCCACTGTCCACTGTGAAATTAATTTGACATGAAATGGAAGGAGAAAAAAAGTACCAGTCTGTGGTATAATTGCCAAGAATATGATTATGTCCAACGAATTAAAAAGAAAAAGTCCTATAAAATTAAATTTGATGCGCAAGTCCTGTCTGAATAAAGGTAATGAGATGTCCCTCATACATTTAAAGGCCAAACATCCCTCAGTGGCTGTCCAATTCAAAACTTGTCAGGGATAGAGTCATAATCTTTTCACCAAATTACCTTGACTAAAAGTAATTTTTGGCATTGAATCCCCAATACATGATAGATTGGGAATGAAAACTGCTGTATGTGTGAGGTACGCCTCTCTAAAAATGGGCACAAAAAGTAAGGAAATTTGTTTGTTCAATTTTTTCTTGGTTGCCATAAAATTCACACTGTTCCCAGGCTACAGCGCAGCAACTGTTGCATCTCTCTGATGATGTGCTTCCTTCTTTTGGAGCCTAATTTCGTATTGATCCATGGTAACCACTGAACCGATCCATAGCTGCCCTTTCAATATGTCACCCTAACCTCACTATCTAAATTTGCAAAAGTAAAGAAGGAACAGCAGAGAAGGTTGAATGAAAAAAAAAAAAACACATCCAAAGAAATTAAAATAGTTTCTTTTATTTCTCCTTTTTTGTTGTGGAATAATGTGTAATGTCGACAAAGTGAGCACGAGAGGATTGGTGTCCCTAGCCATAGCAGTCAATTTGTATTCATGTTAAATAGTACTGACAGTTTCTTTATGTACTTTTGCTAAATGGTCAAACTCTGAGGGGTCGAGTGGTGTTTCTGTTTTCTGTGTTCTTCATGTTGTGTGCAGGCAACTCAGGAGAACATTGAAAATAGAGGTGTGTCACAAGGTTCACTCTAAACCTTGTGACATTCTGCCTTCATTTGGCACTTTATACTCCATGACTTGGGCAACCCAGACTCTTCAGAGCTGTAACCTCTACCGTGTAAATCATAAAATGAGGTGGATATGGCAAAAGTCAAAAGAGAGACTCAGCAGCCTGGTGATTCAAGCAAAACTCTGAGAGTCAGATTTGCTGATGCTTACACACTTGCACATCCCTCAGGCAAGGTATTTTAAAATCTCCTGACATTTAGTCATGTAGGAAACATACTATCAGGGAACTACTTTAAAAATAGCACGTGACTGCAGAATCGACTGTCATAATTGTACTTAATTGTCCGTTTTTGTGCAGCAGTTTCGGTAACATGATAGTCAGGGTTATTTTTGCAGATGGTGATTAAATGTATGGAAACTGAATGACATTTAAGGTATTTACAGAACAAGATGAAATTACTTTTCCAGAAATGTTTGAGTTGTCAGAGAACTCAAAAGAAGTGTGGAAGAAAAGAGAATGATTTTCTGCCGCTCCAGCTGAAGCCCGCTGGCTACCCAACCACAAACTAAAATGGCATGTTTGCTTCAAAGGGCGGGTCAATAAGGATTGTCCAGCTCCAATTAAATGATTTCACTTCTTTCTTTTCTACCTCACTACCCTCAATGATGATGTTTTTAGATGCCAGACTTCAGTGGAGATAATGGCCTTTAAATGTTAAATTCTCCAGAAGGTTCAGAAGGTGTGTGTGTGTTTTTTTTTTAATGGATTATTGTTATCTGAAATATACAGAGCTGTGAAAAAGTATTTGGCCCATGATTTCACTTTTGGTCTTTTTCAGATCATCAAACATTTTTTTAATATCATAAATTGAAAAGGTAATTACTCCCTGAACCTAATGACTGATTGTTCTACCTTTGGTGGCAACATCTGCCTTGTGGCTTTTATGGGAACTTGCAATTTTTAGAAGAAATTGTGACCCACGCTTTCTTTTAATTTAACTGCAATGGAAGGTCTTTAATATGAAGGTCATGGCAGTGTCTCAATCAGATTTTTTTTATTTAGTTTTTATTCAAAGCCATTTAGAGGTGCATTTTCACATGCACTTAAGATTATTGAGCTGCTACATAACGCAAGGGTTGCAAAAACGGTTGTCTAGATGGAATTGTCCAGTGGAGAGTAGAATGAACTCTTCCACTTTTACTCTGTCTTATCATTGAGTCATTGACCATAGCAGGGAGAGCTGACATTGTGGTCTGCTACAGTCCCAAAGGTTTATAAATTGTTTTGCGACCCTTTCCAGACTGCTGATCAGAGGCTTCCTTGAGTTATTTCTTGATTCTGTGGGTCTGGCAGTAAGAGCTTCGGGTAAGTAATGTTGAACTCGCCCAGCTAAACAACTTGTTTATTAAGAGGGCAATTATCTCTATTAGTACAAAGACCGAGGTTTCTATAATCAGAGAATTTTCTGTACACATAAACTCATTGGATATTAAAATTTGCTTGACAAAAAACTGTGTAGGAGAGTTTTTTTTCCTAACATGGAAGTTTCAGGTAATATTCCTGTGTTATTGCTCTAATTGGTCAGTTTTGCCCAAAGCACATATTAATAAATATTGTTCAGTGATGATTCCCAACCGACTGGGATACAAAGACAAATATTACTGCAAAACCGTGCCTTCAGGCTGAACTGGTCTTTATTTTATACTTTTCCTGTAATATTTATGTGATGCCCCTAATCACATTTACAGACCTTACGGGGTTTCTATATACCAGAGTGAAGGAAGAAAATGAGAACAATAAATTCAAATAGCACCCCCTCCCAACAACATTTGACCCTAACAAAAAACAAGATAAAAAAAACTCATTAAGAAGTTTAACTTGGCAAGACAAAGTGAAAACAATTAGCAAGCTGTTGAACAAAGAGCTTCCCTATCAGCAGTCGAGCAGAATGCTCGGACTATAGCTGAAGAAAGCGATGAGAGGATATAATTGAGATTCAGGCTTACAGGGAGCTCTGAGTAGGCTCTTGTTATAAAAAACTCAAGACATGTCATCCTGGCACATGGAGCAGCACCACGGAGCCAACAGCAACAGTACTGAAACCTAATTGAACTCTCTGTGATTCTCTCTCAAGGGCTATTCGCCGTGCTCATTATCTTACCCTTGTCCCCGTAAAGACCAGATGAGTTTGCTTTGACTTTGAACCTTCCCTCTCCAAACAGGTCACTCCAGCTCCCCGTGTCCTTTCATCTTGCCTTTGGCTTTTATAAATAAAGCGGGTCTGCGTTGCTCTCCGGAGGCGTACTTGCATCACCCTCGAATGCCTGCCAGCGGTGGCTCTCCCTCAGAACAAAGCGGATCCAGCCAACTCTGCTCTAATCACTTTAGTCATATACCGTGTGCCGACTGCACCAGCACAATGACAAAAGATAGAAATGAAAAATGGCAAAGGGAATTTACAGACAAGTACGTTTTCTCACACTCTCCTCCTGTCACTTTCTGACGGGTTCAGTTCAGTGTAGTGTGTTTAATGTTTCTGAGGGAGCTTTAATCCTCCTCATCGCACTGAAAGTTCTGCTTAAAAAAAAAAGTAGTAAAACAGAGTCCAGTGCAACCAACTGCCTGCAGACGACAATCACACTGCTAATTTCATCATCAAAAAAGTCTTTGTCACAGCAGCAACCTTACCACTCATAGGCTTCACACCAAAGACACAGACCAAACAAAAAGAGCATCGATCAGACAATCAGTCAAGAGCCCAATGGTAGCTCTGGAAGAGTTGCATGGCTCCACTGCTCAAATGGGAGAATTTGCCTCAAGGTTTGCTCTGTACTCGAAAAATATGGCTTCTATGGAAAGACAGAAAGTGGAATTTACCTTGAAAACATCATACCCAGGTTGAAACATGGTGGGGGGAGTATAAAATGTGGGGATGTTGAAGAGAATAGTGGATGTGAAGAAGAATAGAGATCAATACACAGCAATGCTGAAAGAAAACCTATTGGATCTCTAAAGCCTCACCCTCTTTTCGGACAGAGACCCTAAAGTAAAGTCCAGCTTGAATGGTTTAGATTAAGACAGTTTCATCTATCCAGACATAAATCCAATTGATTATCTGAGCCAAGACTTGGAAATTGATGTTAACAGAGGCTGTCCATCCAAACTGACTGATATTTAAGTATTATCAAAAATAATGGACTGGAACTTTGAAACTCTGGGTTCAGAATTGCCTAAATATACATTGGTCTGAAAAGGTACTTCTCCCCTTTCCTTATTTCTGATTTTGTGTTATCAGGTTTGGCAGTAATCAATTTTTCCCACACAGAGCCATGAAGATTTGGATTTGTTCTCTTGCTTAATATTAAACACAGTCATTTAAAAACTGAATCTTGTGTTGTTGTTTTTTTTTTTGACTAATATTTAAATTGGTTTGATACTCTGAAAGGCTGAAGTATTTCCCAAAGTTTTTCAGGTTTTGCTTCATAAAAGACTTTGAAAGCTGTGTGTCTTTTCCCTCCCATTTCACAGTTATGCACTGCTTTATGTTGATCTGTCAGGCAAAACTCATAATAGCACACAATGAAGTCTGTGGGTGAAATGTAAAAAAGTTCACACTCGCATTTATAGGCATTGTGCCTCCATATGTCTTTGTTTTTCTCAACATCAGTAAGAGATTTTTTTGTTTAAAGCTGCTCTGTAGGGGCGGTTTCTGTCATTCAGTCTATATACCTCTTTCAAAAGCCATCTTAACTTGGTGACTGATGCTTCACGGCTTAAATAATTTCCACGGATGCTCTTTAGAGTTTATTTTCTGACAAAGAGCCCTTGAAAATATTTTTAGCTCAAGATACAAAACACATTTAGTTTCATAGGTTTCATATAGTGCCAAAGAAGTGCTGCTGGTGAGTAGCACTTCTTAAAAATAACCCTTATTAATAAAAGGAGAACTTTAAACTTGCACACGTGGGTTACGATTTCAAAGCCGGTTCTCAACAACCTTCAATTTATTTTCAGAAGAACACAAGATATTAGTACGTTTGAATACTTTGCCAAGTTCTGGAAGAAGATCTAAACTGTTATCCTCAAAACAAAATGAAGCCAACAGCCTCAAACCTGCCGTGAACTGAAACCTGCAACACTCGACAGCAAAGGATGGACTTAATATCTATTTATGGTAAAACGCTGGAATTCACTAACCCACTCTTTCACATGTTTATTTCTGTCTTTTATTTGATTGGCTGATACTCCCAATATAATTTTACTGCAAGTTTATAGATTTTCAAGCGGTTACAACTGGATACAAATACCTTTGTTTCTAGAACTGATATATTTTAACACTTGAAAAAATTTACCTTTATATTTTCTTGTTCATCTGGACTTAAAAAGCCAAATTATGACACTGATTGTTATGAATCCAGAATAAAGACTGCAGAATAATTGACTGTCATAATCGTAATCTTCCTATCAAACTAGATGTCAGTCTGCGATGGCAGTTTTGAGTACAACTCAATATCTTGGCAAACCAGATTTTTTTAGTAAAAAGACAAAGTTTTAAAAATCCCCAAGACAACAAAACCTGACATCAGAAAAACAATTTAAGTTAAAGTCCAGTTCAGTGGTTAAGCTCTTGTCTGGCCTGTAGCTCTCCACAAACACGGTGATTCAGATTGTGCTGGAAATGTCTGATTATCTTTTCTTGAGCTTCATGAGCTCCCTGAAAGCAGAGCACAGTGTCCCTTTGCCAAATCCAATTTATCAGAGAAGAGCACATTGACTGCACATCAGCTCATACAGACATAAATGAGTTTGCGACAGGAAAGAGAAAATAAGAAAGAAACAGTGTCACATAAAACGGATGATGGTTCATCATGTAAAAACTTGAGGGAGGGTGAAAAGAATCACACAATTACATTGGTCTGGCAAAATGTCAGGATTTTTCTATTTCATAGAACATTAATATCAAAAAGTAAAATTAATCATCCTTCCCCGATACAATGCTTGAACACTGTTGTGTTTGGCAAGCAGAGAGCAGTGGCTTTGCTTGTAAAATACTTTATAGTTACAGCGTCCTCCACATTTACAGGCACCCCAGTTAAAAACGAAGTAAAATTCAACAAGATTTTTATTGCTGTAGGATAACGTTATGCTTTAAAAAACTGAGAAAAATAAAATATTTCATTTGTATTCATTTTGTAATGGGGGAACTTGTGTTAATGAAACAAAATTAACACGACCCTAAATATTGGCACTGATAATGGAAATATCTTTTACAACCTCTTTTGCTAGCAATTCAATTCAAATTAATTCAAAAATATTTCATCTGATTATTAATCAAATTCCTGCCTGTTAAAGTCCCACTAATTAGTAACTGAGCTGTATTATTTTTGAGCGTTTGAGGAGCAAAGAGGAGAATCTGACCATTTCTCTCTGAAAAACCTAAAACATCTTTGTGTTGATGTGGTTTACAGGCACCCCTGTCCTGCAAAGTGAGCCGGTGATTTTCCATTCTCACTTTCCCAGCAGATTTTCATTTTACGAGATCATTACCTTCAGAGCTACACGTTTTTCCAAACATATTCACAGTTCCACAACAGACTCAAATGGACTTTGTGTCAGAAGAGCTTAATTTCAAGGCCAATAAATAGTTTGCACTAACAGAAAACTGTTCTCATTTACTGACAGTAAGAAGAACAAAGTTCTTTCATTTCACAACACACAAGAGTGCAGAAACAGAACTCTGGGTAAGTTTTCACAGGATCGCTCCCATTGCAGGATTTGTATGTAATAGTTGTTGAATAGCATGCAAGCAAAATGTTCTGTTCAGATAATAAGAACTCCCACACAGGTGTCAAATTACTGTCATAGGGTCCAGTTAAAGCCCTCACTGACTGGTATGTAGTCTGTGTCTAAATGTAGATATGAAGACTTGGTGAGCTTCAGTGAAATGATGCACTGTGAGCTTTTTCAAGTTTTTACGATGCCCTCAATATCCTACTTTATGTGAGTTGAAGAAAAGCAAATTTGCTTTGTAATTTGTTTTCATGCAGCTTCACCTGTCAGGTGAGGTGAATGTCTATTGAAATCAAACTCAGATTTTTTTCAAATGATATTCTTAAAATAAAACAGGAATTTCTTTCCTTAAATATTGGACATTTGGGAACTATGCACTGCATTTTACATATTGTTTGTATTTGTTCGATTTATTCTGAGGTTGTTTTTTTTTTAAGTGGACCAACATGTCAACTTTCTCATAAAAAATGGAGGTAAATGTCTTCTCACTTAATACTGCGTCCTGGTTGAACCCATCCCATACTGACTAATCACAGACCAGAGATTGCATTCCTGATACTCTGTAACTTTAAACATTTGACTCAAACATATTGAGCTAAAAAAAAAAAGTGTCTAAACTGTCTAAACCTTTTCAGGATGCCCTTACATAAGAAACATGCTAATGTTCTTAAAGCTTGCCTTCTCGGTCACATTTCAACTCTTGAAAACCCTATTTCAGAAAGTCTGAACTACCCCTTTACATTCAACAAAGGCTCTGATAAAGTATTGCATTGCAACTGCTCATTTGGGAAGCTCCTGCTGTGACAGAAATGCCCGCATACAGGCTGGGGGGTTTTCTTTGTGGATTGAGGATTTGGACACGTTCACTGTACCTTTATGGCACTACATCTGCTTTGCGAAGTAAATCAAAAAAGGGACATAAAATCTCACAATACAACTATAATATAGAACGTGGAATAAAAACCTTGATCAAACTTGCTGAAATAGATGTGGTGAAGCAGACCACATGAATCATGTGTTTGCAACCTGGAGATAAAGTTCCTCCACTTGCCATGCATGCATTAATGTTTGTGAGGCCCCAACACGCCTGTGTTGACTGCAACAGATAGACTCCAGTCTCCAGTGACCTTGAACACAAATAAAGCCAAACACTGCCTGAGTTATTTCTCATTTATAGCAGCACATGGGTCATTTGTTGAAAGTGTACACAGCTTTTAACTCGGTGACCGGAGGTGCCCCACAGCTGCTTCTTATGCCCCACAGTGAAAGACTTCATATCATGTGCTGTGCTGCTACAAACTTTCACCCTGTGTAAGACATCAGTGCAAACCAGAGGGTCTCCCTGAACTTTGAAGCTTCTTTCAAAGATACATCAAAGCCAGGTAGATTGCAGATGCATGGATTACTTACCCCAGAGTTACACAGCCTTGTACACAGCATCTAGAATCTATGCTTAAGCAATTTTTTTATAACAATCACATGAATGAAAGTTTTTCCTTCTGATGCTGTGGTTCTTTGAACTTTTAGAACTACACATATTTTGCAGAAGTATTTAAATCCCATTCAACCTTTTTCCACTTTGTTAAATTAAAACCTAAATCTCTTATATAATTTCTTAGCAGTTTAAGTTATAACATTGTGAGGTGAGAGGGAAATGATTTATGGCTTTTGAAGATTTTAAATCGACAAACTCTGCCCTAACATTGGTTGCAATTTTATCCCTGACCTGAGCTGTGCTTTGGTCATTTTTCTTCACGATGCCGTTTGTTCACTGATGTTTTCTGAGGCCTTGACAGAGCAGCTGTGTGTAAATTTTGATTAAATTACACAGAGATGGACTCTAATTACTGATCTTCTGAAGGGAGTTGATTGCACTTAGTAGACACATAAGAGTAAAAGGAAACAAAATGCAAAATGGTGCACTTTTCATATTTTTATTAGTGAAATCATACAACAGTCAACATTATTTTTTCATTCCACATCATAATCACGTAGTTCTATATGTCAGTCAATTACATAAACACCTTATATTGTCGACGTGATGTTAAATATAATAAGTTTTTCAATTCATTTTAATTAATCAAAGGTGGATACAGGTTAGAGTTCCATTCATATGTTTTAAGTAAAAACGTAACATCTCAACAGAAGTCAAATCATATTTTCTCCTATTTTTTCCAAAAAGTGAGGTTTAAAAGCATATGCATGCTGCCCTTCAGTATGAAGATCATACAGCAGAAAAGGTTTGGTCTGTTTAATATTCAGAACAGTCACACCAAATAAGAGTTACTCATACTGAGGAAGGAGGTCGACTACTAAAAATGGCTCATGAGTATGTGGGAAATAAAGTTAAAAGACACAAGTCGTGATTTATTTAAGAGTTGCGTTTGTACCAGTATCAGTATGCAATATTCCAAGGTGAGAATGGCAGGATTTATAAGCCTCAAATACAGTGAGAGGAGAGTAAAAGAGTGGCTCGAGACATATAAAGCATCATTTTCACACATTAACTGGTCCCCATGGAGTTCAGAGCTCAACCCATTAAGAGCTATGGGGAAATGCTGACGACTTCATGTTGCAGTCCGCAGTCACCACTCATCAGTTCAGGGTCTATGCAGGAATATATACAATTCTGACATGGCAACAAGCCTTTAAAACTGGTGTGATTTTAAATGCTGTCTTTAAATGGTGGGCATGAATGGTTAACTTTGCCTCCATGTTGGACATTTTGAAAGGGGAGCGACATGGTGGATGTGGGGCAGCAATGCTCACTGAAGTGATGCAACACTATAAAATTGTTGAAAGCACAAGAATAACATAAATTCAGTCATTTTAAAGACATTGTTCTATGCTGCAGATAGTCTGGCTCTATTTGATTAATGTGTTCTCTTATGCACATGACATGCCATTCTGAAGATTTAGTCAATAGCTTTAGTGTGAACGCCTTAGTTGAGGTTGCAGGGTATGTGATGTTAGTTATGGAGATTATACAGATATTGGTCTCTAATGTTAATCTTAGACTTGAGATAAGGGAATTTCACTGTAATGTCCTGAAATGTCAATTGGATTAGGCCAGTGCTTTCCATCTACATCAGTTTCTGAATGTTTTTCTGTTAAACCTAATGTATTGTTGAAGAGATGAGTAAATAATGATGACTATGATGCAACTCAGAGTAGTAGTTTGGTAGGATGGTAGGATTTGTCTCAGATTAATCCAATGTAGCTTTATGTTTGACTTTCACACTTTATCCTGTTGTGTCACACAGGACTGTGGATAATATTCTTCGTGCAAAAATCTGGTTTAATCTCGGCAACCCCCATAGATAGCCACAGCACCAACAAGACTTATACAACACACATCCTGTTTAGATTAAGCTTCTAAGTTTTTTAGTAACACAAACCTGACAAGCATGTTTGACAATGGAAATAAAATGGGACAGTAGACATTGGAAAATCTTCACAGTTGTCAGAAACGGTGTGTTTTATTCATCTGCATAATTTATTTAGTGAAATGAGTTACTGAAATAAATCAGCTTTTAAATAATATTCTAATTCACCTTATGATACATTTATTTGAGTTACTGGGATTCATTTAACTTTAATAATTGTAATAGGTTTAGCCTACAGCTAATGAAAACCCAAAATTCAGTTTGTTGAAAAATCTGAAAATTGAAAATGATGTTTGATAAAGAAATGTAGATAATGGAGACTCTAAATAAAATTCATGTTCTATTTTACAATTTGGACAAGATGACAAAGCTTTAATCTCGTACATTAAAAAAATCAATAACTGAAAAATTGACTTTAGTGTAAATCAATATTTTCTTAAAGTGTTTAAAATATAAATAAGTAATCGAAACATTTGCTGAACATTCTCGAAACCATCTGAAAGCAGTGCACCCCCTGCTGAGATGCTGCCCTGGGAGATTACCCATATCACCCAAAATATTAAGCAATGTTACAGGATGTGACCTTAAATATATTTGAGTTTCTTTCTCTGATTATAAACCTTGGTTCATTTGTACATTTTACAAATTTACCACATTTTTAGTATGTTTGTTTCCCATTCAAAAACATTAGTTACCAATTTACAGGCACATTATTGTTACTACAAAATAAAATACATGAATATTCTTAACAACTTTTTGAGGAGAGTTTAAAGGAAGAAGCTTGTACAGAATTGTAAGTGTCCTTACACAGTTCTTTAATCTGATTCAACACAGGGCTGCCCTCAACTAATCAGCTTCTAATTATTTTGTCTTTGAATTTAAAATGAGAATCCCCATGGGATCTGGTGGAGGTTGAAGAGAGCCGCAGCTGAGACTGATTTTCTTATCTCCCTGTTGTATTTGAGCTCACCCTAAAAATATTATGGAGTAGTGAATTGTAGATTTCATCTTGCATTTAGGGTTTCAGAACACAAAGAGACCCAGAGTCAGAGATGTGTTTCAAAGTCCCTAAGAGTTTATCTGTATTTGCTTGGAAATTGCCGCTATTTCTTGAAAATTACTGTCTCCCTGAACACATTATAGATTATATCTGGAGACGAAAACAAACCAGTTTCTCATTGACACTTTCCTCTGACAGGAAACGCGATGGAAGTCTGTCATCTCACTGCTGATTTGGTACAATCTTTGGCATAATCAGAACAGATGTGCCAGTGAAACGATCTTCTCCAGAGACATAGTTCAGACTTTGCATACCCATTTTTAAGATTCAGGGTTCACCTTGACATTTCTAGCCAATAACACCAGCTGGTGGCGTTTTTTTGTTTTCTTTTATATGAAACACATTTTCTTCTGTAGATTTTGAAAGAAAAACTTATTTCAAGACACTTTTGTTTCTAAGCGTCTCAACCCGTTTTATGTCTGTGCTTTTATACACCACTGGCTATAAAAGTGCTGTTCCAGGAAGTGTCAAGAGTCATTTGCACTCTCTCCCTGGGTAACAGTCCACATAGTGCACAAATCCTATAAAGAGCAGCAGGAGATAACTGCTGTGCTCTTTCTGTTTTGGAGCATGTGAAGCCTACCTTTTGGGTTTCCTCCACTCTCAGCTTTGCATTGATACCATCTGGCAGGAAAAGATAGTCGCTGATATGAGGGGAAGAGAAGGAGGGGAGGAGATTTCAGGCAGCACTCCGGTGCCTGATTAATCATGCTAATCAGTGATGAGAGGTTAGAAGTCCATTAACCCACTCTGAAACGCCACAGTCTGCCATACTTCTGAAGGTTCAAACCTAGTGGAGCAGGAGCCACAGATGGGGAGTGCTAAAACTGGAACCTTGCTGAGGCAAACCGGAGAGTGAAACACCTGTGCTGATGATAAGGTGAAGAGTGTTGACGAATGCATCCCTAACTTACACCCCTGGAGGGTTAGCTACCTCGATGCAACAGAGCCGGGGACAGGAGATAAAGGGATAATGCCACGCTTGGTTAACATGTGGGCAAACGTTAGTGGAACTGCAGCAGAGGTGGTCTTTTCTTCCTATTTAAATCATAATGAGCTGTGAGATTACAGAGGAAGCCCCTTTAACAGGGGCATTGTTTTCCTTCCTGTCACTGCCTTCATTTCGCCACTATAGCCAGGGGAACAAAGAAAGCTATACTTCCAACATACATGCATCGTAATTACTTCCAGTACATCTCCGTGAATGAAAAATATTGATCCCCTTCCACTCTTCTATTGTTTCATTCTCATACAAAGATTAGAGCCCAGGAGGAACATTTAGCTGAGGGACCATTTGTTGAGAAAAATGAATGAAAACAGTAAAGATTCAAGGTTTCACTTTAGCTCTTTGCAAGGAGGAAAATGTCACAGCTTTCAGTTCAGGAGGGAGCTACAATTGTTCATGTATTTCAGTTTGACTCGTTTGAACAAGCAATAGTGCTGTTTTCGTGACCGCTGCCATTTATCAATGCCACAGACCGAAAGGAACATTAAATATTTTTCTCCCTTCTCTTCCTTAGAAAGAACACTAAAATGTATATTTCTTAACTATAGTGTATGTAAATGGTATATTGTTGCATGAATGAAAAATATGCAACAATGGATGGTATAAGGGATTTGATTCTAAATTGCGTGTCCATTCAGCTTCAAAATGTTTGAAGAAAAAGAGGACTCTTAAAGGAATTCAGTTGGTGCAGTTCACTTTCACACTGCACTGTGTCAAATGATCCAAACCCTTTGTAAAACCTGTTTACTGTCTTGCCTGTTGTGATTCTGCACTGAGAACCATTGAAGGAAACAACATAAAACTTCAGAAAACACTGAGCAGTATTTCCTCCTTCAAACAAAATGGCATCAGATTTTAGTGGTTATTTGATAAAAAACTACGACCCATTTCTCCATTAGCACTAGACACACACGTTTGTTTTAGTTGTATTTACCCAGAATGCCTTCTGCTATAGCCCACTTTCTGGTTTGGGAGGACTCTCTGGTCTGCTTGGCACTCACTCTGTGTGAATACACCTTGAAACTAACATGCTATCTGGTGATATGAAATTACTTTAAGCTGAAAAAAAGAACTGAATGTGTTGCAGCTCTGAATTGCAATCCATTCTGAACTGGAAACTGATAATCCTCATTTTCCAGTTCAGTGTTATGGGCCACACCCAGGCCTGTAGGCTGCCTCGTTTCTTCAGGATTTGAACGGCTTGTCATAATTGCTAGAAAGATGAATTCTACTTTTCAGGTCAAAATCTTAAAGAACAAATTCTGGCCGTCAGTTTGTTGCCTCAAACACACTTGGGTGAGAGCTGAGCTAGAGTGAAAGTCCAGATATTGAGAATCACAGTATTGTTTTTGAAAATGAATTTTCTTTAAAGAAAGTATAAGTTCATTTTGGTCTTAGCCCTTAGATATAAGCTTTAGATCTTAGATCCAACAAATATGGATGTTTTCCTGGAGGAAAACATCAAAGGTGCTTGTCCATATCAGGTAAAATATTAACTTCTTATAACCTTTCAGCAAAGCTTCGCTTCAGATCCTGAAATTATCCATTTAAAACAAAACCCAAGAGCAAATGTTATCTGATTTGTTTGTCCCTTATATTAAGATTCATAATGAGACTTGCGCATATATGTACATAAAACACCAGTAAGAGTTTTGACTAATATTTTAAGATATTTGGTGTATTTGTACTTCCTGTGATTGTTTTTTCTTTAGATGTCTGTGTGTGAGGAAAGCATTCAGACTGGAAATATATTCTCTGCAGATTGATTTTTCAGGCAGATTGAGAGAGTATAACCTAATATAAAGAAAAATGTAGCTGCTGTCTTTACAATATGATTCACTAGCAGCCTTAGGTTTCCGCTGTTTTCATTAGCTACACATCATAGTCTTTAATTGGAGCTAAAGAAGTAACATCACAGTAAGTTTGTTGAAAGGAAGAAAAAAAAAAAAAACAGAGACACTGGAGTATTTTATTTTTCTCTTGTGTTCACAGGACTATCTGAATATGCAATATGCATTTCTCGGTTACACCAGCAATCACACTAAGCTATACTTAGTATGCATTTACCATAGACTCAAAGGATTAGTCCTGCAACCAGAGAATGTTTTTTCTCCATCAGTCAAAATACAAGTTGAATTTAAATTTAGAGCATCTGCTGAAAGCCCAGCAGGTGTGCTCTATTCACTTGTGAACTAAAAGCTCATGGAGGAGGTAAATCCTTATGCCACTGCTTGGACTACAACTTACCACAAAAGAAACCACATCAGCTTTCAATAAGGATTAACTGCTGCTGAAAGGAGATGAGCTATGACTTTGGCTTTCAGGACTAATAAGTAACATCTTTTGACCTGTAGTAATTAATTTTGTGCACACTATTCTGTTCATTTTCTTCCTGATTGCATTCCCAACAGAAAACGACCACTTAACAATTCTCAAATACACAACTAATGTGCACACAGTAATTTCAAAGCAAAGCAAATATTTGACCATTACTGAATGCAATTTTTATTTACATTTTTTTGCCTTTGTTGTTGTCTGTAGCAGTAGACTTGCAAAGATAAATAAATATGCATTTCCTTAGGTCATCCAAAATTCTTTTGAAAGACAAAGAGACTTTTAGGATTTAAAAATTGATGTTTTCTCAAGTTTTAAATGTGTATTTATTCTATAAGAAACTGTTTCCTTGTATGTAAAAGTACAAGTCCAAAAAGCTGTTCCAAAAGCCAACATTGAAGAACTGCAGTATTAGAAACCTACATACTTACTTTTTGATGAAAATCTCAGTCTGTCCTACTGTAAGCTGTACAGTCTTCTAAAAGCTATTTGGACTTTTACCTCAATGTGTTTTACCCAAATGAGACTGTGAGGTTTTATTTATTTATTTTTTTAAATACACACTTAATGTTTGTTTGGAATCAAATAAATAATGAAAATATAAAAAGCACCTTGCATCCACTATAGAAAACTGCAGGGTGGTGGATGTGCACTGTTATGAGTCTATTTTCCTCGAACCGTGGAGTTCGGTAGGCATCTCCGGGCACCACAATTTATTTTCAAGGCTTTTTTTACACATTTCCATATGCAACTTTGCAACAATTTGGTACAGATTCATTAACTGAATGTGCATAAATTACAGCAATTACAGTGGGTTGTAAAAAAGCCAAACATAGAGCAGGCCTGCGAGTCCATTTGAAACATTTTTATGTGTTTTGAATCTATAAGTTAATATAAATTCATCCCTGTGGGTAAATTTGTCTTCTTGGATTTAACCTGTCCTAACAATTTAGTTGCAATGTGCAGCCACAGCGCAGCACCAGGGGAGCAACTGCTCTCCAGTTTTCAGAAAAGTGCTTTGGTCAAGGGCAATAGAGCAGAACAGCTGCATGCATATTCTCATCAAGACAGAGAAAATTTGATATTTTGTTGTATTGTAACTTTAATGCCCTGTTAGCTCTCTTTTCACTTTGTTTTGTTCGGGGTTTTTTTTAAGTCTGTAACAGGACTAGTCTGTACAGTTTTTCTGCAGGTGCAGATGAAGAGAAGCTTCCCAGTGACTCATTTGTGCATATTGCTATGAATAGAACATCCTGGCTGTGAACCTACAGCAGGTCTGATCTGATTTCAGATGTAACAAAAGCTTCACAATGCAAAAAAAAAAAAACAGATGAACTGACAAGCAGAAACATTGCTTAATTCTGTTTTCTAAAACTGAATAAAATGTCAGCACAGGCTTTTAGGTTAGGCTGAAACATTTTACAAGTTATTGTGAATTTCTAAGAAATTTTACTCAATATTTTCCTTAAACAAAAACAACCAGATGAAATTGGTTAAAGAATAATGTTAGTCATTTATTCCAATAATTACTGCTTGGTACACTAAATATTACAATATATCATAAATGTATACTTAAATATACATGTAGTTCTGCATATGATGAGAAACTCTAACTTTGTGTCACCCTGATAAGCAAGTTGGTGCCAGTATCATAATGTGGGGCTGTGTTGGCTTACAAAAAAGAATCCCAATGAAAAAAAATAGGTTTATATCTTTATCATACAACTTAAAATTGCTGCGTATGATTACTTATGATCAGCTCACTTGCTTCCAGTACAAAGAGCACAAAGCACAACACACAGTAAACAGGGTACTGAAAGGTAAACTAACAGAACTAACAGAAAAACCTGTCACAAACCCAGCATGGTAAATATATCACTCTAAGCACTGTGCAGCAGGCCAGGAAATCCAGGCTTGGACGAAGGCGACTGAACACTGAATCTGTTATTTATCACCATAAACATTAAACATTGATGGCAGACCAGGAAGCGGGAAAGGGAGGGAGAGCTGCAGTGGTCATGTTCAGAGGAAGCCCACATCTCAGTCAGAGTGATTGATGGGGATGAGGAATGGGCCCTGTCATGATGCAATTACACCAGTGTGACAGTGTGTGTTTGAAGGACAGAGCTGCAGAGGAGAGGATTGGGAGGATGAAGTGATTCATACTAAAGGGAAAGATGGCAAAACAAATGATGTTACGGTCTTGACCTTGTAGCTGCGACAAGATATCATCTCTCTTGTTAATTTTAAATGATTCTCTGGCTGGGAGCCTTTTTATACAGCAGACATTCAGTAATGGTTGTGACCATGTGAGTTACTGCTGGAAGGAGTACAGCTTTTTTTTCCCTTGACACACCATCAAATGGTGTTTAACTTGTATTTTTTATGAAGTGCAGTCTTAATATTTGTTGATAACAGTGGGACCACTGTGGCTCAGTGGGAAGAATCGCCGCCTTTGGTCGTTACTAATATTTTTCAAAACTTTCAGGTTAAAGTAGCACCAAATTAAATATATAAAACATGGTAGATAGGATTTTTATTTTATTTTACAAAATTCAACATGGCTGCTTTAGTCTTAAAGTAATATTTAATTGCACCAAGATGTTTTTTTTCTCCTATTGAAAGTGATATTTATGTTTTGCAAAGGCCCAGCAAGAGTTTTGACTGAATCTTTTAAGGATGATGGCAAAGGTCATCCAACATCAAAGACCTGATTCTCATCACAAAAAATATCTGAAAACATGCAAAACTCCACTCAGCACTGAAAAGAGTCTCTTTGATAAAATGCCAAAATTGTTTTTCTATTGATTATTGAAATGGGTTTGAACACTTGTAGACATCACATTTAAAATAAAGTGTAAATGATAGGCAGATGAATTATTTCTTTTTCTGCTTTTACATCTTTTTTATCTTTTAAGATATGGCTGTCTCAGTTCCTATCACAAACAAACATCTTCGTTTGATGAAAATAAATAAATCTATATTTACAAGGGCTATAATAATAATAATAACAAGTTTTGATAAATTTTCTAAGACTGCATCTCCCTCCAAAGCTTAGCCTTGAAAAGTTGTTTTCATAATCCTAACTGAAAGTTTAATTTGATTTGAAGAAAAAATTGAGGAAAAAAGATTCTGTTCTCTGATTCAGTGTAAATAAATATCTGGTTTCAATGACATAGGCACATTGATAATGTGGCAATGTACCAATTCCTGAAGAAATATTCCACATTGATGTGGGATATTCCATTAGTTGCTGTTTGTGATATTAAATGCCAAGGGACATCAGTGGAGATTGGTATGGGTGTCAATAAAGGCATTTGAACAACTAAAGGAAATGTTATCCATTCACTTTGACAAGTTTTTCACTTTTGACAAATTAGGTAAAAACCTGAATGTCATGCATTGGACTTCTTTTTCAATCCTGACATTTTACCAAGTAAATAATGAATACATTTACCCTTCTAGACAATCCAAAACGCTCTCTTTTTCTTGTCTGGGAAATGCTTTAAAGTCCACTGAATGCAAATGGATACACCTGCTATAAGGCATACTGAGACAACACCAAATGTGAGGCAATTCTTGTGTGCCAAGTTGTGTTACATGTCAGAAATGCATCATCCATAGGAATCCTATTAGAAATATTAGTCGCTCAGTTACAAGCACTTTGCCAACTTGCTACCAACATTGCGGTGAACACCAGCCAAATAGACAGCTGGCCCTGCTGACTTGAAGAGCCCACTCAGCAGTTCTGCATGGATAACACAGTTGCCGGTGACCTCTGAAGGAGCTCAGTTCCCTGACTCTCTTGGGGAGTTTTCGGTTGATTTATCAATTTCCTCGACTTGAATTTTCTCAAGTTTTTTCTTCAGGTTTATTCCCTCTCTTTTATGTGACGCAAAGACACTATCGACTCTCTTTCCTCTATTTTTCTTTATTTTCCCCTTTAAGCCTCAGACTTTTTGTCTTAATAAGCAGCATTCATCTTAGCAACAGCTCTCTGCTGCTTCAGAGTCAAACTGATCTTTGTCAGGAGACAAATGATGAAAGATAAATGGATATTGAGTGTGATAAAGATCCCCACCCCAGCTTTAATTAACTTTGAAAGTGCTGTAATATTTCACTGCATATTAACACCCGTCACTGGTGTCGGATCAGTGACACAGGATTATCTAAATTGGCTAACACATGAGGGAAACAGGAATTTGATCAAGCATTGAGTTTAACTCTGTGTTCTTTTATATTGTGTGAAAACGGCAAAAGGAAAAAAGATCAGCATCAAAAAGACACTGGTAAAATTACACAGTAAAGCTCTGTAATAGCTTTTACATCTTTCTCAGCAGTAATGTTCGTTATCTAGAATCATTATAGTTTAATCATGACTGAAGGCATCCTCTTTCATTACTAAGGTATTAGGTCAATGTAACATGTTGAAAAAAAAAGCTAACTCAACTAAAGTACCATCTGCCCTTTTTGTCTTTATGGGAAATTCGGGATACTAATACATAGTAAAGACTAAAACAACTGTCACATTGTTCCTTATTTTGTCATGTACACTATATTGGTGGATTTTAATGAGTTACAACATAAGAAATTCAGAGTATTTCTAAAACATCAAGTTTTAATTTTGTTAAACGTTTACTGGGAGTTATGGCATTATATTCTTGTCTGAATATTGCATACCTTTTCAACAGTATGAGAAAAAAATAAAAAGCTTTTCTAGATATGTAATATCTATGACGTTCTGATCACACTGAGTTTATTTTTTGTATTAAAAGAATCAGTTGATCTTTGATTGATATGTCATTACAAATTGAATTAATTAGTTGATAAGTAATATCAGTTTCATTTTTAGTTTCTAGCATCCAGCATCTTGAGGTGGGTGAAGCATATTGACAGCATTGTATTTAATGCTGTCAATAATTATTTGATTATTATTGGATTATTCAATCCAATAATTGAATCCAATAATTCAATTATTGGATTGAATTGTTGATTCAATCCAATAATTGAATCATGTAATTATTGGATCATTGCTTCTATTATCATTATCATTATTTTCCATTTGTATGACCTTATTTTTGTTGTCAGACAAGTCCTACAAAAGGTATTTCTTGTTTCTGTAGGTCTGACATTATTTAGACTTGGGTGTGTCTAGTCAAATTAAACTCTACAAATTTGGTTAAACACAGCTAACTCATAATCTAGCAATGGAGTAAATTCATTGTTCAGATTGGTTTCAATGGTTTGTCTCCCTTAATAAATGAAATAATCATTTAAATGCTGTTTTATGTCTTTGTCTGTTATAATTTGTCAAGCTAATTTGAAACACCTTACTCTGAACTACAGTGTAAGGTGAGAAAATTTTCCTCAGCTCTCCAATTTTATCAACCATAATTACTTTTAGGATCTTCCCGCAGCTCCTTCAAATAAATTGTAAGATTATGGACCATCAATGAATTCTGTTTTATTTTTTGGAAATAACACCATCTTTTTTGAGTTAGTTTGCTAACTTATAACAATATTTTAGCTGTGCAAGCTTCTATCTAATGTTTGAGATTCAGTGTAGAAGCATAATCCGTTTTTTGTTTCATAAATCATTGTAAAAACCTGCCTGAACAGTAATCTATGTCCAGCATAAGACAGGCCATCAAGCAGTCCATATTATTTTAAGACAGCAGTCTTTTATTCACAGACAGTTATTGCTCCCCTGTATGGCTCAATAGATTTGGCCATTAATATGCAACACTCTTTTAACTTTCATTATTAACCTTCAGGGCCAGAGCATTGTGTGGATGATACATAACAAAGGAAAGAAAGCCCATCACCCATGTTAAGCTTGAGTGAGAAAACTCAATAGTTACCCTCTGAAATGAAAAGCAGTTTGATAAGAAAAATGACAGGGAATGATTTTTTTTTTTTTTTTTCCCTCCCCCATCTTTTATTGTGAATCGTCTCCATGAAAAGCCTGTGAGTGTCAGGAGTGATTCTGTTTTCATTGAGTGGTCTAATCCAGGCTCTCCATGCTGTCAGGTCCACTGCCTCTCATTGTGCACCCTGCCTATCTGATTATCTACAGCATTACAAGTGGCCAGAAGCACAGCACCTCATTGTTAGGAGTGAAACACATTCTGGCCAGATAGGAGCTTTGCTGAACCACGACTATGAACTACTTTGAATGAGCAAACCATAAGGTCCACAGAGGACTGTAATGACATTCATAACCTTTCTGTGTCCCCTGCAGCAGCCACTGATCAGTTATTTCCCTTTGGGCTGTCTATATTTGCCTGCTTTGACTTCATCTGAAGCAGTTAGTTTGTAGATAATTTTGTTCTACTCAATCACTGATAAAGAATGTAGACAAATTCTGTGCATTGCTGTAGACAGCGTCTGGATCAGGGGAATCATATTGCACTGCAGAAAGAAACACAAGGAGGAGTGATAGGAGTCATTCAGCATCTACTAGCATGTTTACGTTACGTTACGTTTACTACCACAAAAGTTGCAGGAAAAAATATCCATATGCAAAAATTTCACTTTTATTTTCTTATTTTCTTCGTATGAGAGGGCTTGCATGCCTGGTTTTTTTCCTCTTGCATCTCAGTAAATCTCAACATTAGTGAAAATAAATTTTACTTCAGTCATTACAAGTTATGCATTTCAAGTCTTTATTTCTATTAACCCCTTAACTAAAGGTATCCCATCCATGTTCCAAATCTAGTTTGTTTGAAAACTCTGCCTTTGTTGATGATTAATAAAAGCACTTATTTGTTTTTTTTTTAGAACATGTAAATACTGTAAAATTGTTTTTACTCAAAACCGTAAGCCTGCACACTCATGAGAGTCAGTACGTGACAAGTGATTTGCATACAGTAATTCCAAAAGAAGTTGGGTGCAACCAGAGCTTTGTATCCAGACTTTTTAATAGAAAGTTAAGTGAAAGGAAAAATTCCAGTAGAGTCTGCTTAGTCAGGGGCAACAGAGATATGCAGGATACTCACTCCTAGGCGCAGTGTTACAGAGATTGATTAACATAATTTTCATATTTTTGGTATGTAGGAGTAGTTGGAATAAACCCATAAATGGACAGAGATTAAATGGGAATTGTTTCTATATTAGGAAATAATTACTTTTAAGGAAATCACAGGTTGAACATTCAGAAAACAACCACAACAAGATACCAAATATCTACAATCAGAGCAGTAATTAAAAAGTTTAAAACAACAGGAACTCTGGCAAACAAGGCTGGCTAAAAAGCTCAAGTAATTTGGCACCACACCACAGTGAAAGGTAACAAGGGAGTTAAAAAAGACTCCCAAAGCTCACTGTTGGAGAGCTGCACCAAAGAGTGGCATATTGGAGTCACAACATCTCTACAATAGCTATTAGATGGTGCTGACATGTCGTGCCAGGAAAGGGCCTTTTATGTGCTGCCATCACAAATGCTAATGGCTGGACTCATTTTTTCAGCAACATTGAACCTAGTTTTGTCTGGCATGAAATAAAGGTAGAATATCTAGAAAGGCATTTCTTACACTTTAGGATCTGTGATGTTGTGGGCCTATTTCTCTTACAAAGGTCTCGTAGATCTTTGGGAGAGTGCATGAATTTTAAAGACAAATCCAAAATGACTTTTTATTTCCATGACATGTACATCTCTATATCTTGGTAATATCACAATAGTGATGAAAAAACAAGACCAGTATTTACTCCAGATTCAATATGGATACTGTATAGACTGACTGAAGCTTGAATAATTGTCACAGTATCTGCTGTTTTTGCTCTGTGCCCACTTGTTGTGTACACATATGTGTTTTGTTTTCATATACTTTCTCTTGTTCCTTCATTGTGCAAAAACCCCCAAAGATTAAGTGGAAAAATAAATCTAATAAGAGTCATCTCGTTCTTTCACAAGACAAACTCAGCACTCCTCCTTGTCCATGGCATGAGGTGACCTCAGATTCATTCAAATGGGTTGTTTGTCTAGCATAAAGTTCCACAGATATACCTATTCTTAGTTGTTAGCACTTTTTTCTTTTTATGTTGAAAGTCTTCACCCACAGAAATCCCATTCTTAGGAAAAATATCCACAGGTTTGGTTGCCGTGTTTGCATGCCAGAGTTAATTAGCTCTAAAAGGAAAGCCGAGGCTGAAGGCAATGTCATGTGCTGAGCAACTATTTGTTCATAAGACGAAGTGTTTAATTTCACGGTTCATAACAAACTGATTCCATGTGACAAAAATCATAACATGCTGAAATGTATTAATGTAGGACTAATTGAGGTCGACCCACTGGCTGCCACCTTGCAAGGCTGTCGAAAGTTAAATGCATTGCAAATTATTTTACTGCTGACTGGAATGGATTCTGCACTCAACACATTAGAGCTACTAGTGTTGTTTTTCCAGTGTGATGTAAATATTACCAATATTTAATAATTTTGCAAACCTATTCAAGGCTACATCTAGCTTCAATGCCATAGTTCTATGAGAGGTGGAGTTAGTTATTCCTGTCTCCCTACCAGCCGTGTTTTTCACCCTGATCAGTGCACACCAGGCTCTGCATCAATGGCAGCCATGTCATTACTCTGCAATCAGCCCAATCGCTGTACAAGCCTCTTATCAGGCTGCGAGCACTGGCAGGGCCTGAAGCGCAATCACATCCACCTTCTGAATGAGCAAACCCAGACAGGGACTGCCAGTTTTAATTTGATTGGGCAAACAGAGAATTAATGGGAGCTCAATGGGAGTAAGACTAGTTTGAAAAGCGTAAACATTGAAAAAACAAAAAAAACCTCCTGCAATGTGCTTCATTGAGGATGCCCGTCTCCTTCAAAGGCTGTTATTAGTGTTTTTAATCAAGAAATATTGCTCCTTGGTCTCCCAGCAAGACCTGCTTCATTAGGGCAAAATTTACTCCTTTGTGTATTTCATCCCACAGATTGGATTTTCCAAAGATTTATTAGACATATTTACAGAACAATATTCCTTTTTCACGTCCTCAGGTTATTTTTTTAATTCATGCTGAGCTTGATTAGTGGCATCTATGCTGTGCAATATTTTAAAAAATGAAAATTATAATTTTGTCCTGTCAGAGAACTGAAAAACTCCCAACATTCATTGAAGCGCTGCATTATTCAGCACTTTTTCCAAAGGATCTTCTCCCCTCAAATTTTTTCACAATTTGAAACATATGTTAACACAACTACATATACCATACAATCATCAAACAACACATATTTGTACATGTCCGAGGCCTTTTAACCAAAGATTGAACCACACAGAAACGGAGATAAGTAAATGGTACAGAACAGGGGGATGAACACAAAAACATTAGAAACGTTTCACATTCATATTTTTACTTCATTTTGAAAAACATTATGTGCCTTCCAGTCACAGTTAGGCAATACGTTGTGTTGGTCTATCAACTGATAACTCCTTGGTTTTTTGGTTGTAAAACAATTAGCCCGCACAAAGAAATGGAGCGTGTTTTCCCCCATACAACAGAACTGGCTTGCAAATGTTGAAAATTATCTCAAAATGTTCATTTTGGTGTCATAAAACATGAAGATTTCTGCTTTTCTTCCCATTTGTATGCAGACATATGACTGCAGTCTCCAATGTCACACCCATTTGTCTTGATAATTGCTTAGACCCCCGGCTTCCTATTATTGTTGCCGAGTGTCGGCGGATGAATTCACTTTCTTTGGATCTTAATTAAAAACTTCTTTATTCATCCCTCTTCTGAGAGCCAAACCATGTTTGGTCACATATTCATCATGCAGTCTATTGTGGCTGATTGATCGAATCACACTTCCTTCCTGCTCGCTCTCCTCTCCAGAACTTCCTGATTGCTTGAGAGTCATGCAAATAGAGCAGCGGGTCTTTGTTGCCTCGCAGCTGCCTTCTCCGCACCGGGGAAGATTTCTGATGAGCAGATATTCCTGTGGCACGTTTTATGTATTCATGCTCAAGTCTTTAGAAAGGCAGAAATGTAACATTTTTGTTCTAAATTGATCCTGTCAGGCTTACTCGTATAGCCGAGCAATTTGATTTTATTTCTTTCTCTGAAAAATTCAAATCTGTTTCCCAGAAATGAAGGGTGATATAATTACAAGTAAGCACAGCCAAAACATCACTGAATGCAGCTTAAGATTTGATTAGATAATTAGAATAAAAAATCAGTTTTCATGACTCATTTTAAACAATCTGGTTTTTTTTACAATACATATTTACATAGCTCTATGATTCAGTATTTTCATAATAAATAAAGCTGGCTAAATTACTCCATTGTAAAATGTTTATGTCTGAATTTTTTATGCAGCATCTCCAATTCTCAAATATGAAATACTTTAGCCACTTTACTTTTTTTTTTTTTCATTTGCATTGCTTCAAGGAGACCAATTACTTCTCGTTAGTTACTTCTAAGTGGGTTCCAATCAAAATCATTAAAAATAAATTCATCCAGTTTAACAGTAAAACCATAGACAAGTAAATGCAGATAAATAAATTACAATTTTTATTGGTTTTACATCAGTATAACAGGATTTAATGGTCTGAGATCTCATGTTGAATTTCATAAAATCTGTTTGCCGCATATTGCAGAATATTAGAGTTTAAGAATATCATCAAACCAGTCCCTTAACTGTTAAAATTTGAGGGCATTAACTAAAAAGTGACTAGTTCCTGTTCTATAATATTTATCTGTCTGGTCACTGCTCTCACACAGAAAAATATCCTGCAAGAGATTTAATTTTAAAAATACATATATATTCTTGCAAGATTTAATGGGATCAACACATTGTAACTGTGTATTTGCTTGTTTATTTTACTCAAGTACAAGTTCCCACTATAACCTTGCTTTAAAAGCTAAACAGAACAATACCATAGTGCATGCTTTGACATTGTTTGAGGCTGAAAAGAGTGCAATCCCTGACCTGACAGGCCCATGCATGTTAGGATTAATTGCTGCAGGGTAGATGATTCAGCACCTGCAGATAATAAATCTCCAGTTTCAGCACACACCTGTACTATTCAACGTTTTTGGTTTCAAGCCCAAAATAACATGCCAAAAAAAAAAAAAAAGTAGACAGTTGAAAACAGGTTAGAAACACAGGGAACCACAAGGAAGACATTGGTAAAGTGTCCTGAAAGAAGTAGGTTTAGAAAACTGCAAATACATCAGAAAAGTAACAAAAACAACTTAGCAGAAAAGAAAACCAAAGTTTGCCACATTTGTTGAAGAAAATGGGGTGATCTGGGTCTCAAAATAGGGTAAGTTCCTGATCTCCTTAGTTTTATGCTCCCTCAACATGAACATCAATGCTGAAGATGGATTGGGTTGCATTAACTTTCCTGGGGTCTCTGGATAAGGAACACTAATGAGATTGGCAAATTTGATCAGCAGACACTGCACTTTCTGAGAAAAACTAAAAATCTCAACCACTACCCATATAGTGGACACTTAACTGAAGTGCCACATTTCAGCATGAAATGGCAGAAATGGCAGAAGAAAAGGCCCTGCAGAGGAAAGAGAGGGGAGCTGGGAAAGTTTCTGGTATATCCTGTTCCTCCGTGCAGGACGGTTTTCTGTAGTGGCACAGGAGTGAGACTGTGAAGGCTGTCAGGGACTCCCTGAAGAGTCCATGACTCTTCAGGGAGTGCATCAGGCAAATAGTACAACAGCATCAAAAGCAGAGCCACCAGACTGCAATACAGCTTTTTGCCCCGAGTAGACATTATGAAACAACTGCTAAGATGATCTCCCAGTGATCTCCCAGTCACCTTCATCAAATTTCACTCACATCAATGTTAAATCCATGACTTTTGAAATCCAAGTTGACAACTCTTTCCATCGAGCCACAACTTTCTCAGAATGCAGCAAGAGTTATGGTAAGATCACATTTGCTATGTGAAAAAGCCAGAACATTTTAGAACATTTTATTGTTTTTTGACCAAATAAAAGTTGTTTTTAAAGATTAGAGTAGTTTTTCTTTTTATTTCCCCAGCTGTCAGTATAAATAAATCACATCCCCTTCTCACTTCTGCATGAAGTGTTTTTAACAAAAGTGTACAGAAGAACAAAGTAATATTGTATTGTAAATTAAATGTTTCAGTTTGCTAACAAAGGTCCTTATATATATATTTGCACAAGAACTTCTGTATGTAGATGTAATAACATCTACATACATTAGAGTGATAACAAAAAAAGCCCACCGAATTATATTAGGCAAACAGGAAGTCATGGATTATGTACATATTTTGTTTAATCTAGTCTCACTGCTCACTAAACTAACTTTTCATTTGATAAAAAATAGTGCAAAACAGCAAAAATTTGAAAACAAAATTATAGATATTATTAAAATTTGCTAACAGCTACATGCCCAGTCTATAACATGGGATACCAACACCTGAGTACATTTTAAAGTGGACAATAAAAATTTGTTCTAGCTCTGAAAATTTAAGCATCACTATGTTTTGCAGTTCCTGTATGAACCCAGAGCACATCATGTCGTGATTCATTCATATGTTTTGTTACAGTGTATCCATGAGTTGCGCTTAATGAATTCCCCACTGGAGAAACATACCAGAGGAACATACAGTAAATTTACCCAAACAGCCTGCAGCAAAGATCTGACTTAATTCTGCATTTACCAATTTAAGGATGTAAAAACATAAAATATAGAGGGAACTAAAAAATGCGCATCTGCAGTGTTTGGGTCATAGACACACAAACGTATATATGCTGCCACCCAAACCAACTTTCAGTCCAGCTGCAGTTATTCCTGTTTCACCTCTGTATAATGTTCGCGCCGGGTCACCTATTGCAGGCTGCTCAATCACTCCTTCATTCGCCCTGTTCTCCATGACAGATGAGCGTTGTTTCTGCCAAACTTCTCCTGAACAAATGGAAATGTTCTCTACAGTATAACACCACATTGTGGCCCACTGTTTCTGCTGAGGCAGGAAAACCACATTGCTGTTTGTCACTGCATCTCAGTCCTCTGGCGATAGGTATTTTTCAGCAAGACAGATTGATACATCAGCTGCCTGCTCTCAGCGGCGTTGCACTACAAATAACCTGCTGGTATCTATACATAGCATGCCTTGTGTACTTGTTTCGGAAGATAAAGCACAGTTAAGTACTGCTCTTTTACACTTGCCTAAATTTGTTTTTCTTCTTTGCAACAGTTTGACAGGGAGAAAAACAACTCAATTACCTCTAGGGGGTCATAGACATTTGTGATAAAAATAGAGCAAATCCAGTTAAAATAGAGTTTTAGGCATTTTGCATATTTTGAACACTTCGTCTTAATCGTTCTTTTTTTTTTCTTTTTTTTTTAAAAAACAATCTGTTTTAAGAATTTTTTTTTTTTTTTACCCTGGAGGCTGTATTTGAAAAAATTCAGAACTTTTGAATAATTTCTACATTAAACCCCAGACGGTGCTGACGGGATGTTTTATTTTTACCGTGACGGTGCAGTGCCCTGCAAACAAAATCGAAGCTCATTAACTTTTTCACATTTTTTAAAGGGTTAACCACAAACCTCAATGTACTGAGTAGAAATTGTAAGTCGCAAATAATTGTGAGGTAAAAGAAAAAAAAAAACATGCTTTTCAAAATGTTTTAGAAAAAAGACACTGAAAACTATGACATGCGTAGGGGTATTTATTTTACTTTATAACTTGTGTACTATGTAAACAAAGTTCATCTGTATGTAATCAAATCTTGGTAACAGCATAATGAAGACCCAGGAACACAGCAGACAGGTCAGGTCTTTCTGGTGTCCACATGCATGGAGCATGCATGTTTTTCCTGTGCATGCATGGGTTTTCTACACTTTAAAAAAACATCATTGTTTGGTTAATTGGTCTCCCTAAATTGTCTTTCAGCTTGAGAGTGTGAAAGGTTGTTTTTACTGTTTGTTTTTGTCTTGTCCTGAGTCAGACTGCTGAAGTGTCCACGGTGTGAATGGATGGATCTGACTTCACAAAGCCATGTGTCAACCACATGTTTGACATTCAAGCTGTGTGTTTAAATATTGTTTTATCGATCAAATCAAAGCAGTTTTGTTTTACCTGTATGCTCACAAACTACATCACTTTTTTAAAAAGTACACATCGTTTGGAGAGACTGCTGTTTTATCAATAATTTTCCCACAACCAGCCCTGTTGGTGATGAAGATATGGCCCATCATGAAAATTAGTTTGACTCTCCTGAGCTAAGCTATTAGACAAGAGATTCACAGGTCAGGTGAGAAAACCTGTTGATGGGAAATTGTTACAGACTTTCATGGAAGAGTGACAAAAAGAACGCCATTAATAAACTGCTCTCCTTTTGGGTTTCTTTGTCCTGTGTTTTCCTTATGTTTTTAGTGTAAGTCTCAAATGTTTTCCCTTCTTTAATCCATTACCTCACTGTCCATCAGGTGACCCCCTCTGTGCTGCCAGAAAGGAAACATGTGATGAAATCTTAAGTTTCTGTCTACATAGAAAACATTTTAGTCCCACCCTCATGTACCTCAGAGTCGGTTTGATCGAACTCACCTCATAAAAAGTTGCTTCCTCTCAATGTCATCGCTTTAGTTGGGTGACATGCAGCCAGGTAGAGAAAATGTCAAACAGAATATTAATCAGCTTTTTAAGTGTCATAGTGCTGTGTCTCTCACTAACCAAGAGTAAAAAAACATCAGATTTCACTGCATTGCAGCAGCAGAATGCAGGTGACTCTGACCTACAACAACCAATCTGCTCGCCACTGACACAAAATCATAGGTATCCACAACATTTATCGAAACAAGATTACATAAGTAGAAAATCTAGCAGTAAATTCTTTAAATGTTCTTTTCAATCAGAGTACAGCCAACCCTGCAACACTTGTCACCTCGGGAACAATGGCTGAATGTTTGAGATCTCCACACCACTAGTCATTGGACATTGCTATTTATTAGATGGGATTTTTTTCTTGCCGTTGGATGCTGGGGGGACTAACAATGTAGTGGCCTGTGAAGGCCGCTGGGTTGAGGTTGTTTGTTTAGTGATGCTGAGTATTTTTTCTAAATCTGCTGCCCCATTTTGCAACATGAGCTCACACAGTAATCCAATTTCTGGCTAAAACCCTTTGGGCCTGTAAAGGAAATTGGTCAGCTTTCTTTTGATCAGCTCCAACTGCAAAAATTATGAAAAAAAAAATAAAAATAAAACATCCTCCCTCAGTGCATGAAAACTTGTTTAAGCTTTATAAATACTGTCACCACTTTTTTTTTTACATGGCAAAGTGTTTATGTTTCATGTTTTACAAAAACTGTTCTTTTCTTTATTATGAGCTTCATGACATCAACAGGTGAGTTTTCTGTATTACTTCAGCAGAAATGTTTTATTTAAACTAATTTCCACTATTAACAGTTATTTTAATATTCTGTTAAGATGTATTAAATAATTTGGTGATGTTTTGACTACTTCTGTTAAGTGAAGCTGAACAAAGGCAGAATTATGCATTTTATTACAGAAACAATACTGTTCATAATAAACAAAACTTTCACTTTGGAGTATTGAGAAAAAGTGAGATTAACAGATTAACTTGTACCTGAAGTGGTGAATCTGTTGTAATGAAAATGTTTTCCAACACAATCTGTTTTGTTCTCCCATTGCACCTGGATTATTAAAGATTTCCCCTGAACTGCTGTGTAAAACAAAACCCTACGCCAGGAGTTTTAAATTAGAACGCATCATTGCTTTTCGCTGCATCAAATAGACCTTGAAATTATATTTCCAGTGCGAGATGTTATGTTGGTAATAGAGGAGTTCTGATTGTGTTTAGGTGGAGAAGAGAAGACTGATTTAAATAGATTGTAGAAACCGTCTCATTTCTGTGTCCTCTCACGCTGCTCTTGAAATGACCATCTGCATTGAGGAACTAAAAATGTGTCACAGATTTAATCTTGTATAAATTTTGGGTATTTTTATCTGTGAAATTTGTAAAGTGGAACATTTTTAGTGCTCTCTGCAGGTCCCAGGATACTCATAAAGCTCTCGTGATTGGGTTTCTGGTTCATTCAAAACATGTGTTAAGGTTGCAAATAAATGCTAAATCAAAGGCATGTTGTGTCAGAAAGCAAATAAATATTCATTTTAACTGCTTCATATTAAAGTGCTTCATTTTGTGCAGACATGACACATGTCTGACTGTAATAAAACACTTTCTTCAAAACTTTAAAAGTCAAATATAGGGGCAGAACTATCAGCTATTTTATACTGTTTAATCTTCTTGTCAGCCTTTATTTTGCTTAGTTTCAAGATTTGCTTTGCCCTGTACTTTACAATCTTATATATATTTAATTCTTTTCCGAGATGCACAGATATATTCTGTACATTTCAGTTCCTGATTTAGTTTGAAAACTTGTCTTTTCTTGACTTTTGTGTTCTATTTAGTATGTTTTTCTGTTGCTCGTGTCTCTGTGTCACTTTTTGGTTGGAATTAGTTTTCCAAGGGGAACTCAATCAATCTAAACATATGAAAAGCTTCTTCATTCACTTAAACATTAATTAAATGAACACAGACATTATGCAGTGACAGAACACGTCCAACTACAGGACAAATGAGCATTTACTGAAAGAAAACAAACCTAGAAAATATGTTTTACTACCACAATGGCCAATCTCCATTTTCAATCCATGTGCACTCCAGGCAGCCTCTCATTCTAACCTCCCAACATGAACAGAGACAAAGCGGGTGATGAATTGAGGTGTCAAAGGCTGGTGCATTACTGAAGCTCGCCGAGTTTTGTAGATGCCTTGCAGCTTCAAATAAAAGTAGCCATGGTTTAATAAATGACTTGTTCTCCATTTTATTGGCAGTAATCTGTCTGGCTCTCAGCGTCCTAATGTCTGTGTGATAATGAGGTGCCTCCAACCTCACCCACTGGGTTTTTGTAGCTGCTCTGCCAAACATCCACTTCTGAACAACTTTTAATTATCCTCTCTTGTATAAAAAGACTCTAGCTGTGGTTTAACAGTATTGGCAGGCCAAGTGTCTTTTAAAAATAATAGAAATGAGCTTTATTAAGTGCTTCACAGTTATATTTCTGAGATGACTGCATACTAAAAAACTTGTAGCAAACCTCACTCTCTTTTCCTCGCTAGGTAGTCCAGAGGGAATCATATCAACTGAGCCAATGATAAATAGTATATCAATAGATAAAGAATGACTGATGATGGTTATTAAGGGATCATGACAGGGCTTTGTCATTAGGAGATTTCTCCTATCGATTTCAAAGAGGTCACTGACATTAATTACCTTAAGAAAATCTGCTGATGAGATCATACCACCAAGCATGATCAAATTTGAATTCCTTGTGAGTCATTGAGATTAATGCAGTGCAGCAAATGATGGAGAACACCCCTTGTCTGGACCTGAAGAATGTAGGATTTCACAATAGGGTTGACCTTTAATGTTAATAAAGATATTTTAGTCCTGGAGAAATTTCTAATGCCAGTAATAAGGTTTCCACCCATCCTGCCCTGGATAATTACATTGTCTTTCAAAAGTACCCATACACTTTAATTTTTTTTTTTTTTTTTTTTTTATCACATTACAACTGGTAAGTGAAATGTATTTTGTTAAGGTTTCATAGGGACAAACACAAAGTAATGAATACCTGAACTAGAGGAAAAAAATGACATATTGCATTTTTTTTTTTTTTCTCATGTGGCTTGAATTTGTATCTGTACTTGAAGAGACAATTGATTATAGATGTGAGCTAATTAAATATCTATGTCCAATTGTAACCCCACTATAAAAAAAACTGCTGTGAATGCAAACGCAGCGAAGATGACTTTGGTGAATTTGGAGACGCTGCAGAGACCCACACAGTAGGGCGTTTGTGGAAGAATGTAAAAGAAAATGATGGTGCTGAAAGAACATAAGAGGTTGGTTGGTTGGTTGGTTTTTCCAACTTTCAATTCTTTCCTTCATGCCAAAAGGAATTGAAACTTAAATATCAAAAATATAAATAAGCTCAACCTTTTACTAACTAAAGTAATCACACTGAAGATTATTTATCCAAATATTACAAGAAATGATCCAAAAACCATCTATGCATGCAAACAGGCATGCTATAAATTCATATGTGTGTTTTTTAGCATTTTATTGTCAGTATTTTCCCATACGGAGCAACTGAAAATCATGTCAACTTTAATGCTGCATTCATATTATTCCTGAGTCAACTCACAGTTGATTGGCTTAGCAGTTTGTTTCTGAAATCCACGACTGTGTGAGACTTTTAATCTGTCGAATTGAAGGATGTGGGTGTTGTGTTGAGCAACCAGCGGAGCGAACAAGGTTCAAGGCTTCTTGGAGCTGCTTCAGTTGCAGCTGGAGAGGCTTCACCTTGCTTGCAGTTTCCTTGGCGAGAAGCAACTTGCACAAATTAGAATGCCATTACCACTGTGGACCACATTATAAATCTGGCTGATTGTGTTTAGTTTACTGGAGGCTGGTGATAAAACTGAGTCATCTGAAACAAGATGGCACCGTGGGTGTCATTACGCTGTGAGAAATGCAAACAAAATGCATTGCAGCCATTTTAATTTTGAACATTTATCAATGAAGGGGTGATTATAGAGCAAAGTACTAGACATAATAAAATGCAGAGGGTATATGAGTTTCCAAATATATGAAGAAGAAAGAGTGCAATACCCTTATCCACATGAGGAGGTACTGCAATGTAATATTATCAATGTCTAAAAGCAATAGAGGGGGTCTTGTGTGGCTTCTTTTTATGTTATTGTTTTTCCACATAAAGGTAATTGGAAATGCACCCTGTATGTGAATTTAATTTTCTTTTAAAATTTCTTGCAGTTGCTTGAGATCATGGAAACCTTTCTGTTTATCATTAGAAATTACACATTTCTCTTTTTCTTTGATGGGAAGGATACATAATACTTTATTGGCTTAGCGCTATTCAGAAACAAGGCTTTCAAAGTGCTTCACACCTCCAAGGAGAAACTCGAAAAAGCAGAATTAGGAGAAATACACTGAAAGAAATACATGGAGAATAAATTAGCATTAAAAAGCACATTGAAGATAAAGTAGTGTTTGAGAAACAAGAATATAATCATACCATGCAAAACAATTGTTTTTCATGTTGTCAGCAAATGTGCATCTGACATTTGCTGACATTGTGTCTTTGCTAAAATGAAAATTATCTGTCTCTTCCATGTCTCCAGCAGTGGCAAGGCTTTCTAAAATTTCTACATGTGCAATACACATGTAGAAATTCTTTGATAAATGATTTAAAAATCATTTAAAGAACAATAAAAACAGTCTTAAAGAAAAAAAACACATTGCTTTTTTTTAAATCAAACAACTGATTTGTCAAATGTTGACACATACTGCAAATTTTGTTCTTGGTGGCCAACCTTCAAAAAACTTTGAGTGAAAATCTTCTGTCATCCATCTTTAAAGGCAATACAGAAACAATAACATTTTAAAAATCTTGATATACAAGTCAAGACGTGGGCTTGACACAATGTTTGGTCAAGCCCAGCACTTATTTTGAAGAAGACATTTTTTATGAATGGTATTTCTTCTTATTGCATTGGGTCAGATGAACTGTAACCCACCATGGGGAGCTTTTCAAGACTTCTGTCCAGAGTGTCCTTGTCTGTGTAAATAAAAACACATTTTTTCCACTTTAGTTGAGCTTCTGTCTGAAAATGTTGGTGATGGTTTGAAGCTTTAAAGATTTGTAAAGGTCAAATTTAAACTTTTGAGTTCAGTCATGCTGTAGACAACACTCTTACACACACACGCACGCACACATGCTACCCTCTAATAACACTCAGTATGCAGAACTATTGGCAGCAGAGGGGAGCGTCCTCCCTCCTCAGAGATCAAACAGGATGCTTGTTTTCTCTGCTCATGCCTTCTGCTTCGATGGTGGTTTATCTTCGCCCCTCAGCCACCCAAACAAAGCCATGGGCTCCGTCTGTCGACAAATGCTCAACTTGTTACAGATAAGAAAACACGGAAATAGTAAATGGCCGATGGGACAGCCACGCTCATGTTTGAATACCTGGAAATATTCATAGTGCAATCATAGTAAGGCCTACTCAGCTAAGTTGTAAGCTTTGTATTTATAACATTCATAATATTAATTGTTGCAACTTGGCAGAAGGGAAAGGAAATCTACTGATCATAACATGATTTGCTGTTTCATCCCTTCTCAGGTTGAGCCATAAGTTGATTTTGAAATGATTATGTTAAGGTACAATATTTGGACTAAAACTTTGCAATCGCAAATAGTAATGCAGAGTAGAGCCTCCCTTCATCTCTATGTTGATCACACAGCTGTTTATCATTATGCAAGATATGTGTCACTGCTTTGTTTCATAACTTGGATCAATTGGAACATATGAATGATTGAACTGAATCAAATTCTTAATATACAGTGCAGTGAGATGTGGTGGGAATTTGTGCCACATAAACAGAATTAAATTTAAAAAAGCCACTTTTTGCCTCACATTTATTATGATTACATTGTTTATATAGATCATATAGATCACTCCTGTTAAATCTGTACATATTTTGGTTTCCATTTATCCTAGAGTGCTAACATTCATTGGTGCAGCTCATTTCACCTTTTTGTCACTCTGTATAGTTATGTCAGAAAGCGGGCTACGACTTTCATTTAAAAATGACGAACAGGAACTAAGACGTGGAGAAGCAAGCAGGTGAAAAAACAGAAAAGACTGCTTTTATTGAATAAAGTCCAGGGATTAATTTAAAAATAATACAGCACAAGGGGAAAGAAGGTACCAGCACGACTGACATATATTTAAGCAGGGGAGTTGATTACTGAACGAGGAACAGGCGGTAGATTAGAAACAAGGTGCAGCTTTGAGGGAAGGCAAACAACTGAAGTTGAACTGAGGAAATGGGAGAAATAGCTCAGAACACAAAGGGAAGATGGGAAACAAGGAAACAGAAATGTAAAGCAACCACAGACACAATGTGACACAAGAAATAATCAAGATTCAAACAAAAGGTTTGGAGAGAAAACAGAAAGGTTTTCAAAACAAACAAAGACTGGGAAATCCATAGAAATAAAGTTGACGACAACCACAAAGAGCTGAATAAAAATACATCTCAAATACTTGAAAAAACTACAAGGAATCTTAAACCTGAGGAATGAACTGCCCATATAATTATTGCCATAATTTAAAATAAAGAAGACACGTGACCAAAGTTCATTACAGCAACTGGATATTTCCTACCAACTACTCTTCAATTGCTACTTCGAGTGATGTTTCATTCATCCAAAGATTAAAAACTAATTTTCTAAATCTCCTGCTCCTCCCTGAATCTCCTGTGATCGATATCATCTACTAGATGGTGTTACTCAAGAGTGTCATGTATTGTGGTGGAGTGAAACCCAAGGGCACATGGGAGAATGAAAGACTGAAAAATACTAAAGGTAAAGATTTATTAAACAAAAGACAATAAACAGGCAGAGTAAAAGTTAAACAGACGAGACAAGAGAAGGACAGAATTAAATAACTTAATGACTTAGATTTGCTGGGTGAGTGACATGGGAGGGAAAATGGAAAAACATAACATAAAGAATAAAAACATGATGAGAATAGTTTTTGTTTGACCGTGTATCATAATATTTAATATTTAATGTGTTAACTGGTCTAAATGGGGTTAAGAACCAACATAAATTGAAATAGAGGGAATTCTAAGTTTCCTCTTCATCCAATGAAACCTGAACTTAAAGATTGTCCATTTATTGAAATAGCAATTTTCTCAAAACGCTATTTCTACTTGGAGCAAGTGACAACAGAACATGATATTGCACATCATATTTAGACTGTCAGATTCAAAAACATTTTAAGAAAGAAAAAAAAAGCATCACTTGATGGTTGTTCCTATTTTCCTGTTTTTCAAAGTCTCTACTGGCTTCTACTGCTTTTATGTTAGATTTCTAAATAATTTCCGTACATTGGATAATAAGAGTCTGATATAGTAACAACTAATGCCTGTTTTGGCAATAAGTTATTCTTGCATATTTAAAAACAAGTCTGTCAAAGAAAATAGTGATATTTTGTTGTACAGCACTGAGCTGTTGTTATTATTATTAAGGCATTTGAATTCCCGTTTAAAGACAAAATAAGCAATTTAAGAAAATTCTTCTGGGCTTTTGGGAACCTTTCATAAGTATTTGTGAATATTTTCTGACAATACATGTAGAAGTGTGAAAAGAAATTAGAATAACAGCCTCAGGAAATTCTTAGTAATGCAATTGAAAGCTGGGTTTGTGTTTCATGGGAAATCGTGCATGTTAAGGTTTCAACTGTTTATTCATTTTTCACAGATGACAGAACATTTGGCAAAGCTTATATCATACTGACCCTGTGATTAAACTATTTTAAAAGTGATGTTTTTCTTAAGTTCATCTGAAATCTGATAAGGATGCATGTCTTTCGTATCTTAAGCGTTTTGAGGCTCTAATAGCAGTCAATGCTAATTAACTCCAAGGTTTTGATACTAGGAATGAAATATTATTAAGGTCCTCTGCGTTCAGGCAGAAATTCTCTCACTATGTTTATTTTCTGAAATGCTGTGCTATTGAATATTATTATAGAGATGTTGGAAGCCACAGTGTTTGGCATTCATTGTTGAACGAGGTGACTGATGCAGACACAATAGCATTCCTACAGTAAGATGTTTTCACTGGAGTCTGTCATTGTTGCTTGTATGCAGGCAGAAGAATAAATACTGCAGGGCACATTAACCATTATTAGCTTGTTTACCAGGGCAGATAGGTTTTATGGTGTAATTACCACTAAGAAGTTATGGTAATGGCTGGTTCTAATGTTGGGCATCTATCATATTGATTTGATGTTCTGAGTAGATTTCAAGTCTTTGTTGACATCAAATGATTCCATCTGTTTGCTTCAGCAACTCTGAATCCAATAGGAATTTGCATTGCAGGGGCACAAAATAAATTTCTGTGTGACAGAAAAATTTAACTAAGAAAGTTGTGCAGACTAGAGAAACGTGGTGTTTGGTATTTTGTTTACAAGGACACTGATTTCATAAAGTCACTTTTAATGCAAAAACATGTTTTTCTGAATATATTCACAACCAAAATTGTGCAAATTTTGCACTGCATTACTTGTATTTGTATAACAATTTTACATTTTTTATACGATACCCCAGACTCTCAATTTAATTAAATTTTGGACTTACAAGTGAATAATCCTAAATCTAAGCCATTGTGCTGCAGTTCCATTTGCATGTGTAAGGTTGACCTCTTCTCTTTCACAAGCACAGTATCTGCTATTTTGAGTTGGTCTATCACATAAAATACGTAGAAGTGAGTGGTTGGAAGTTGAAACAAAATATGTAAAAAATAAAAGGTATGTGAACACTTTTTACTCCCCTGAATACCAGCCGCTAGAGATGGTTGGCATTTTCAAAGGACAGCATTTGGAGTAACCTGCCAGGAGTCTGCTGGCAGCTTTCCTTTGGGGTTCAGGTTAAAAAGAGCAGCTCAGTCAGGTGGGAAGAATGGTGAGAACCACTGGGCCTCAAACAAATGTGGAATAAGTTATGACAACCTTGTAAATGAATAAGTGAAAGTACACATTTAAATTTGACCCAGTCAGTGTTTTACAGACCTAATGCACCCTATGCGATTGCTCTTGCTCCTTACACTCGTTAAAATCTTACATTTGGTCATTCGTTCTTCATGCTGGTCATTTTCCAAATAAATCCAGTACATTATTTTCTAATCCATTTCAAAAAATAAAATAGAGAGTCACCAGTGGAATGTGTCAGTTTGAGTAAGCCTCTCTTGGTGTGTTTTCCCAAGCCCCCAAACAAGAATGATGCAAATGCAGAAGCACCAGAACAGAAATGATGCAGACGTTCAACATTCCCTGCAGACAGTAAGCAGTTCATGCCACATCATATTCAAATATGCAGGCAAAATGCTTACGAGTGTGCTTTTCCTGTGATGCAACAGCAATGAAACATCTCTGGTCCTGCCTCAAGTGTGTGTGTGTGTGACAGTTATGTCCATTGTAACGTATGGCGCCATTAAGAAACAAAAGCTCAACTCATCCAGGAGAGACATGACGACAGTATCTGCACAGATCTGACTTGAGCACACGTCTTTCCTTTATCATCTGTGACCTCGTTATCGCTCCTCTCAGCGTAGATGCATTTTCATTCCCAGCTTCAGGCTCTAATAGTCAATTGATTCATTCGCCACAGGGCCCAGAGTCAGTCAGGTCTCTGATTATTTATTTTTCTTTTGAAAACATTCCCCCCTCTCTTGCATCCATCTTATTAAAATGTAATGGCAAACAAAACCCACAGCCTCTCTCTATCTGATGGCGCAGGGACAAAAAACAATTTTAAGGGATTTGTGACGGTTTATAACCCGTGGCTGTGAGAGAAGAAAACACTCAGGGGGTCTCTGATGAGATAGACCTCAAAATAGATCACCACCGCCAGAGGATTCCTCACACTGATGCCACTGCTGATTGACAGACCTCAAATCTTCCCAGTGAATGTCAAACAAAGCCAACCCTGACCACCTGCTTAGGCTGTCTAGACTTTCTGCTCTGCTGGGGTGAGGATAGAGTGACATTTAGGGTGAGGTAATAGCAGCATATAGGAGATAAGTGAACTTGTCAAGTTTCCATCAAAAGCCCCTGCCAAGACTATTTTGGCCTTTTTTTGTGGAATGTTACATATATATTGTTGTCTGGCTTGTGATCTGAAGCTGAATCACAAATGGCTCCTCCAGACTCTACATGTGCAGCTGGGCGGGAGGATCTGACCACATTGTTTGTGGAACGCCCTGGCATTTCTAAAACCCTGCCTTCATAATTTCCACCTATGAGCTGGAAAGTCCAATGGACGATGAATTTATTTAATTTTGCAAAAGGAGAGGATTTGTTCAAAAGTAGTCATATTTATACAAATCAAGAGAAATACTTGTAGAGAGTAAAGAAATACAATGTAGATTTCGATGCCACAAAAATATTTAACATTAATCTGACCAAAAATAGAAATCTGTAAGGAGACAAAAATGCTTTCACTGCACAAACCATACATCTCCATATGTTTCAGGCTTCATTTCACTTCAGTCACTGATTTACAGTATTCATTTGCAGAGGCAAATTCATAACTGGGTTTTGCAACAATAACACTAAGTTGTGTATGGATGAAGAAAAAAACCTAACTGCTTAAAATAATGATTTCTTTGAAACAGCAATAGTGTCACGACATGTATTTTGCACAGCTCGGCTAATTAAAGATATTTTCTCCTTTGACTTTTCTTTAATCCTCACACCAGTAAACAAATACTGCCAGATCACTTACCTAAGAGCATAACACCTGTCATAAGACGCAGCTGCTTGTCTAATAACTGGCCTCCTGATTCATTACGAACTGCACATTTGCAGCTTCCTTGGAAGCAAGAGGTTCCTGCCAAGCAGCACATGTCAAATTCTCATTTAAAAAAAAAAAAAAAAGAATCCAATGTTTTGAAATGCAAATAGGCACTGTTGGCTCCATTGCAATTAATGTCACAGAAAATTATTTGGAGGACGTTATACTTTGCCTCGAGCATCAGTTCAGAATTGATTTGCAAATTTATTTATTTATTTTGCTTTCTTCTTTTGTTTTTTTAAATGATATTTAGAGTTTAAATTTGAATGCAAAATACTCTATGAACACAAAAAGCTAAAACTGTCTCGTTTATAGTTCCTTTAGTCCTGGCTCAGATGATGTTTGGAACAGAGTTCAATTCACCATAAAACTTGTTTCTTCAGTCTATTAGATATAATCTCCCGATAAATGGTAGTTTTTCTAACCCTGCTGAGTAAACTCAATATCATACTTTATTAGATGATGCTGCAATGCTCATGAGGCACGCAGGGTGAAAGGGTCTCTCTGTTTCTATGCCATGTTCAACCTCCAGAGGGGAAAGGTTAATTGCACTCTCTCTGGACCCGTCAGGGAGAGTAAAGTTGGGCGAACATGCCCTGAGCAGAATCTGCCCTGAAGCTAGAATAGATTTAAAGAGGAAGAAAAACAACAACAAATGCTATGAATAAGACAAAGTGACAGGAAGCTTCTTAACTTGTTGGCACTGCTTCCCTCTTTCTATTTTGCCAGTGTACAACTGTGTCAAACCTAAGGTAAACAGAAAATGTTACCAATGACTCTTGATCTGTCCTACAAATTTGCATAGTTTGCTTTGAGTCCATTCCTCTGGATTATACTGCTTAAATGCATTAGCATTTGGGCTTCTGGGTACATTCTGAGGTATTTGGAAGTGTTTATAGATAATTAGGGTTGGGTGCCAGAGTTCTGGCACTGTTTTGTTCACACTGCCTAAAGCCTTTAGTTATTTTGTGCAATCACAGAGAGTGTCAGGTCAGGTCAGGTCAATGGTGCTCAATTCAATTCACAACAAATGTTGTTTCAAGGCACTTTACACAAAAATCATTTCAGTTCAAACACGCGTATGTTTAAATTTGTCCTAGTTATCAAACAGTACAGTTCGGAGCCACAATCCCTTTCAATGTGTTGTTTACTTTACAGAAATCCCTCATACCAAGCATGTGTGCAGCAACAGTGGAGAGGAAAATCTCGATAATTCAACATATTGTTATCATGAAGAACGTTGTGTTTGCCTCATATCAAGTCTTTCATAACAAAATAAAGCACATGAGCTTATGGCTTCATTACCACTACTGAAAAATAAGCAAATTCAGTAGTTATTAAAAGCACTCCACACCAAAGTGATGTAAGAGTTTCCCGTTAATTGACAGTTTGACAATTTCTTGCTTAATGGTCAGTGTGAAGAGTTCCTGGGGATCCAGCAGGTCAGATTTAGTTATTAATTCTACATACCTGATGATTTACTTGTTAATTTTGTATCCACTTTTTGTGCTGCACCAATACAACTATAAGGTTGATTAATGTACATTTCCAGTGAGAATTGTGCATATACTCATCATTGCTTTCAAATTAAACGTAGGCATCTATTGGTGTGTCTCTTTTTTACGGTGGAATAATTAATTATCTGGGTATTTTTTTCACAACTGGATACATTTCTGGATTTTAGAACCAAATGAGAAACATCTTTGGCCTTTCAACGAGAAAAAAAGAAATCTTAAAACTGCAACAATGTGTGCTCAGTTTTGGCCAATACTGTATTATTCATAACTGAAGACAAACTATTGCAAAGAGAAGAACTATGTTAAGTAAGGCCAAATGAGAAGTGAGAAAAATGATGCTCAAAGAGAAAATAAGAACAGTGAGCACAGTCAGAAAAAAAATTAATAAATATTGAAAAGGGAAAAATAACATATTGTATTTAGTAAAACATGTTTAACGAGTCAATTATGCAGTTTTAAAAGCAGCTCTCACTAAACCACATTCTCTTGTTAGACATCCCAGTGAATAGACCCTATTTAAACTTATCATTGTGTGCATGTAAATTTGAATGTAAAGTGATTTTAACATAACACAGCAGCACATTGACTATAAACAAAGAAATTTAAAATTACCTGCCGTGTAAAGCCATGGATTGCACTGGGTTTTCGTTATCAGTCTTCTTGCCAGGGCCTGGAATTACTCTTCTTCCTCAGAGGCTTTCTGCCTCAGGCAAATTAGGCCCTCAGAACAATGTTACACAATACAATAGACAGAGCACATCCATCACTACAGGCGCTGACTCCAGATGCAGACCGCGATGCTGTGGCCAGAGTATCAGGCACCTGTTGCCAAACCTGGTGTCTTTCCTTGCAGGATAGTGAAAGGAGTCTTAAGACTTTGATAGCGGAGGTGAAAATACCAGAAAAAAAAAAAAGTGGGAGAAAAAAAAAAGCCTTCTGCTGGAACTTACTGGGACAGCCCAGCAGATGCGACACTTCTTTCCCAATCAATTGTCTGAACTCTCTGGTGGCCTGCAACTAGGCCGCACGGCTCCTCAGGCTCTTCCTGGGGTGCGACTGCAAATTTACAAGAGCGACTAACGCCAGGGATAATTTATTGTGCACACTGCAAAAAGAGGGCAGTAAATGCTAAGGACAATATAATAGGCCATTTATCAAAGGTACACCTGATTGCTCTGCCAGACCTCCATTAACGTTAGCCTGAAGCGCAGTCTTAAAAACGGTTTTGTCGGATATTAAACCTTAAAATTGTTTAGCCCTGCTGAGGGTTATAATTACTATAGCACCATCTCCATGGGAGGCACATGGGAAGTGAAAGAAGGTTAAATGTGTTTCCATATGGCTGCACATCATCTAAAACTTAGAGTCCTTATTTCTCAGATATGTAATTGATCAGATAGTTATTCATATTTAACATTCAAAAAGCCTAATGATCACTGTAGACACTAAGCTTATGCAGCAAATGAAAGCAACAATAAAATACTCTAGTTGATTCATTTGGAAATAAAAATTAAAATTAAACTTCTTGTTAATTTTTTTTTCCTTATTTTGCCACATTAAGAGAACAAATTTCTATTTTCAACTTTGTGCGATTGACCAACACAGATCATCCATAACTGACATATACAAAAAGAACCACCATAGAAAAGCATAAACTAAAATCTGCATCCTGAAAATAAACAATGTGAATAAAACAAGCTGATATGCCAGAAATGGATTTTCCACATGTTTGCATTTATTGAGATGTTTCACATCAAGGAACGTAGCATTACAGATATAAAATCACCCTCTGAAAAATAAATGCTTTTGCAGACAAAATCACACATTGACAGATGAGGATTATACATTTCACAGGCTTAAGCCTAAATGCTAATGACATAGACTGTGTGACATTGTGGAAATGCCAAAAAATATTATCTTATTTGAAGGAAATCAGCTAGAGGCACTCAGTGAAGCAGCTGATCCATGTGGAAGGTGTTTGGATGAAAAGTGAAATTTGCAGTTGGCAGACATAAGTCAAATCTTGTCTTGTGGCATTTTATGATGCCTTTCAAAAGTATTAAGATTCTTTGAAGTTTTTGCTATGTGACAAACACAAACTTGAATGTTTATATTTGGAATTTTCTGTGTCCTAAAAAGTAGTGCAAAATTTAAAGAGGATGGAAGTGATAAAAGGCGTTTTTGCACTGCAGAGCCCGGCCTCGGCTGACCTATTAAACCTGACTACTAAATCGAGTTCCCTTATTTTTTATTTAATCTTACAAATCTAGAGTGTAAATCCATCTCTGACAGTCTCAGAGGTTTCATAAAGTACAAACAGCATCATCAGAGAAGTCAGGGAAAGCGTTTGGAAGAAGTTTAGAGCAAGTTATCAAGCAATATCTCAAACTTTCATTCAAAAAACAAAAGAATGATGGCACAACTCCAAATCAGGAAAGTCACTGCTGGCTAAGGAATCCATCACTCAGAAATGTTACATTTTTAAGTATCTGGTCACTCTAAATGCTCACTGGTAGCCTGCTGTCTCTTTCTCTTCTCAGAACCAGTTTTGATGTATGTTTGGTTTCTCTACTTTTGCCCTGTTAGGACACAAACAATTACAAACCACCATAAACTTCTAAAGGAAGTCTGCTTTTAAGAGCTTCTCAGAGATAATAGGGAGCCGACTGCAATCTTAATATGCTCTACAAGAATTCATTAAGGACCTGCAAAGAATTAATTTACTGACATTTAATCTGCTGTGGGGTTTACACATCATGGAGTTAATTTCTTGTGTATTTCACAACTTAGCTATCCAAGAATAGATGTACTGGAAGACAATCAGGCAGTGGAAGACAGTACAAGTCCAAGAAGGAAAAGCTCTCAAGAAGAAGGATAACTCTGGATCTTCTCCCAGTGCAGCTTTCGTGGAAAATATCCAAAGGAGGCTTCAGATCAGATCCCCTTAAAACTTTGACTGACTCTTTTTGATGCAGAGGTGCAGTGGTTCTACTCCAATATCCCTAAAGATTTGGCTCTATGAACAAAAAATAATCCTTACAGCTGCTTGCATCAGAGATCTCGTTCTTTCAACTGTGATCCATATCCGATGATCCAATGAGCAATAGTCATGTAGAGATCAAACTTTCTAACTCAACTCAAAACAGTGTTCGCGTTGCAGCAGACGAAGCCCAGCACCCAGAGGGAACAGTCCACTTTTGTCTTTTACTTGCATTTGTGTAAATTTAAATAGATTTTTTTTTACATATTTATATCTAAAAATACTGACCAAGAAATCTTTGTTGGAAGTTTAAAGAAGAAAAATGTGTAGGAACCTCTTATCTGTTGATACAGCACATCAAAGTGCTTTTCTATTTGTATGGACATATTATTGGCATGTACAAATAAAAACAGCACATTTTAGAAACTTTACTATTATTTGTGCATTTCACCTGCAGAATAATATGAGGAATTTAATTAATGAACCATTTTAATATATCCAAGTTTAGTTTTTTGAAGTGGATCCTACTTCTCTGTCTCAGTTATTGAGAATAATCAAAAGCCAAAGTAATTTGCTTTTACTCGATCAAGTTTTGCCAACCACCATTCAGCCTTCTTGCATTTTGTGTAACTTTATCTGTGCTGGAGGTCAATCAGAAACAACACATGTGGTTGTTTCCCAGCATGTTGAAATAACAAGTCTTCAGAACTCCTGAAGTATTGTCAACTGCGCTTGAGATTGTATGTTTTATGACGATCCTGCAACAAGAAAAATATACTCAGGCACAGCTAGAGAGAAACACAAAGACTTTGAATTTGCCAGTGTCATAAGATCTAAATTATTTTCACATTTTGAATGATACAAACATAAAAGACATGTATACCCAGGACTTCCAAATACGCTATTCAGCACAAGCACATTACATCTACTCTGAGAGAAACATTGGTCAGATTCAGTGAGACAGATGGAAGGATCAAAGTCAGAGAGAAAACCTCAGACTTCAAACAACAACCCAGGGCCATGCTGAATGATGATAGCCCTGTTGAAGCAACAGTGCCCCCCTCACCCCTCCTTCCCTCTCTCCACAGTCGTTCCTGAGAGTTTTCTTTGTTTTTTGTCCAAAAACAGCATGAGGTGATGTATACAAGTGGAATTTGAGTGGAAACAAAAGCAAGGCATAGTTTTAAAAATAAAAGGCAGCAGGAGCCAGGAACCAAAGTTGGCACAATTATACGTTGTTACATTTCACAATGGTTTGCAGCAAGGTCATTAAACTCACCAGATCTGCTAAATGGAGTTTAAACACATCCTACGAAGCCGAACCCCAACTGATATGCAGTAAAGCAGAAATTCATACGTTTGGTAGATTTAAAATTGTTTTCACTCAACCAGGAAGTTTGTATTTGATAACAAAATGTAAGAAGGGTATACATTTAAATAAGATTAGATAAATAGACAGGCATTTTTTTATTTTATATTTTATGGGCGTGTTGGACACATGTTTTTGATCATACAAAAATTGTGACATTCTATTCCCTTTTTGACAAATATCTTCACAGAGATCTTGCTCAAGTGGAAGAATTTAATTGCTTTCTCATGAAGGTGTAAACAAATCATCACTTTCAGGTCTCTTTGGTAAATGTCAAGCTGTCGCCTGAAAAGGCTCACTTAATTTAAAGTTTAATTTTAGGGCAAAGCTCTGCTGAAGCGTTTCAAACCAAAACTAAAATTCAACCCCTGGCGACCCGGCATGGAAAAGCAAGTATAGGTTGACGGATGGATGAAAAGATAGATGGAAAGATGGGCGGACAGACTGCTTGAAATGTATTCCAAGTGCCATGAGTTCATGCTTTGCATGCCAGTGTAATATTGAGCCTCTTAGATGGGGTTTCATTAGATGCCCACACCTGACAAAGATGACAACCCCCAAGATGTTAAAGGTCACATGGAGAGCTTTCAGAGAGGAGTGAGGAAAATGTGGATATATCTTAATATTTATTATAATATTCATTAATAATATAATATTATTATATTTTTCCTCATACTTTACACCTGTCTTTGCCTCATTGATGAAATAACTAAATGCTGGATGTGGCATTGAATCTTTCTGTAAATATTTCTGATCACTCTTGTAGCCATTCTTTGTTTTAATAGGTTATGCATGTCATGATTTTATTATCTTTTTATATGTATAAATAGGCCACATTTGTGTAATTTAGACTATGCAGTTTCCCACCAGCAACAATTGTTGTAGAGTATAAAACCTACATTTTCACTAACATAACCAACATAAAAAGTAATAATGCAAGTATATCATGTGTTAGGGAGGTCCAAGGATTGAATGCATGCACTTATTTTGCAGGAAGAAATTTGGGATTAAATGTGTTAATAATATTATAAAATGCTCAACTTCGTGTGTGTCGGCTGCTTGGGATCTGAAGAGGATGGATCCCGAAGTTTATGATCTGGCCACCCCTAGACGGGTCGTGACACTAACATTTAAAGAAATAACTCATGGCGCACAGCCACAACAGACATGTAACCATCTGTAGAATAATACTCTGAGCCTGGCAAAATAAATGCAAAGGTGTGTTGCATTAAAAAAAAAAAAGAAACTGGGTGATATAGGAGCTGAAGAGTGAGAAATCTGCATTGCAGAGTAACAAAGACATTAACAAAGTACAAAGTAGCCTGTAATTCTTGTGTGAATACATTTAAATGATACTGACTCCTTGGAAGGAAACATCAACATCCCAAACATCAGATGCAGCTGAGAGAGCTGCTTAAGTGCTCTGCTGAAGCTTATGCCAAGCTCTATATGCGAGTGGATATTCAGGGAATAAGTCAAGTAATATACTGGAACCCACCATCTGTCTATAGATGTTAGTTTTGACCTGGTCACTTGGTAATAGACTTTGCATGCTGATGTAATAGCTGTCTGTAAAATGTAAAATATTTGAAGCTCTGCATGTTTTTTCAAAACATCCATATTTCTGTCTAATGCTCATTGGTTTACATTAAAAAAAAAAGCGTATAAGCAATTAATATACCATCCCAACCAAAAAAACCACTGGAATAACATCAAGAGATGATGCAAAAATTGACCATCTTAATCTGCTTCTTCGCTCAATTAGATTCTACCATGTAGATTGAATGCTAAAGAAACAACCTGTGTTGTACCTTTTCTTTTTTTTATTTTTTTATTTTTTGCTGGACAAGACACAGTAGAGGAGAAATTGCTTTCAAGGAACATCCATTTTCAACAACTGTTCAGGGAAATCTGGAAATTCTTGACACCAAAGCTCTTCTGAGTCACCTCCGAGAAATCCTATCTGCCCCGCCGAGGAACACTACCACTTTCCCTGCAATAACCCAGACCTGCGCGAAGTCTGAATGGGAGTCTTTAGGTCCAGCCAATACCTTGCAAATGCATTTGATGGAGTATAATTTGTTTCAGTCAATGCATTTTGACACTCATGTAAAAAGGTAAAATGAAAAGGTACACTCTCTTCCAGCAGATAAAAGCTGCAGAGGGATGAAATGAAACTAGATGCGAGGTAGGACGCACATTATGTGAACCATCTTTATTTTTCTTTTTAGGCAGTATCATAAAGCTATTTCCACAAAAAATATGAAGAAAAGTTTGAAATGCATTTACATGGTGCTATTTCAGACCACTTAAAGTGCATAGAGTTCAGTGAAAAACAGCAAAAGTTTGGCATATCAGAATACATTTGTACTTAAGATTGTATAAAACATAATACATTGAACATGACATGGAAATCAGTTTACCATTATGATGTGCCTAATAAGTTTACATTTTCAATGCACCTTACAGCCAAGCTTATTTGTGTTGTGCATTTCAGTCAAGGTGCTTCACATGACGGAAACAATATTCCATCGCAGTTTTCAAAATAAAGGAAATATATTTGATTGCAATTAGTGATATTTCAGTTATTACAACCTGAAATGTTGAACAGAAATGCTGTGAGTTAAAATAAATGCCAAAAAAAGGATGCAAAAAGGAGGAAAAAGAATGAGGTCATATTGGCTCACAACACCTTGCCACCAAAAGCTAATCTGACATCTCAGTGTATCTTTAATTTATGTTCACAGCAGCATCTTTAAGTATTTGCCTGGAGGAAATTTGCTTTTATATTCAACATGATGCATGTTCCAACTGACAAATAGAAAGGGGAATATTTCACCATCAGTGGAAAACCCAGCATTCTGCTGCCTAAAAGGTAAACTGTGTGCAACTGTGCCTCAGTTTAACTTTAAATTGTAGACTTGCTTGGCAGTAGCATCAGGTATTATGTGACACTTCTCCTTTGAAGTGTTTCCCCCCTAAATGTTCTTCGCACATCAATTTAGAAGTAGTTCAAAGAACCATTTACTTTTGAGATAGCATTAACTTGAACACAATGAAAAGTACGTTTGGTGGAGAGTGGCTTACTGATTAATATTTAATGGGAATTATATTATTAAAGCAAGTACAAGTCGCTGCAGACTCTCTTTGCCAGGTAAGTTCATTATTCAGCAAAATAAAGATAAGTTATGCTTCCCCTTTAAGTTGTGCTCCGTGATTTTTCAGAGTAATGAGAAGTTTTAGTGCTACAATGAAAAAAAAAACCAATAACTTAGATGTTTTAAGATTTTATGACAGTGGATGTGTTCATCCTGTTTTCAGGATGCTCTGACAAAATCTGGTTTTAGCAAGTCTACAGCTCTAAATCTGTTCAGGTAAATTAATACACATATTTCATCTTCCTTTTAAACATCTGGTATCATGTTTAGTTCATGCAACATTTGTGTGTACAGTCAAGCCTCCAGAACTGCTCAGGTAAACAGTTTCATCTTGTGTGAGATGAATATCTCACTCCACTCCCCTTTTTTTTTTCCCCCCAGCTTGTTGCCACAGGAGAGATCCCCCAACATCACAGGAAGGCAGTCACTTTGTTCTCTGTAAATTGGATCATTGTCTAGAACTATTTTTATTACAGATAGATATTTATTTAAAACCATGTTAAAGCCAAAAACCATGATCAGTATCCAGCTATGATTAAAATAAGTCTTTCATGTCCAAATGAACTGGTTGAAATTGTTTTATTTTACTTTAAAGGGACATATAAAGTTCTAGAGCAAAGAAGGCACTGAAAATATGATCAGCAAGCGAAAAAACACAGGCATAGTCCAGGTTGAACTCTGGTTTTAGTTTGAAATGCTTTGCCCCCAAAATTAAACTTTAAATTAAATGACTATTCTCTGGCGGCAGCTTGACATTTACTGAGAGTGACTCTTGTTTTCCCCTTCACAGAAAAGCAATTATTAAATACTTCCATCCATTAATTTTCTGGTATCTTGGCAGGGCTTTGGGGAAACTGGCGCCTATCCCCAGCAGAGACGGGGTTCACCCTGGACAGGTGTCCACTCCATCATAGGTCAACACAGAGACGGACAGGACAAACAACCGAGCACACTTATGCCTAACGGCATTTTAGAGACTAATTAACCAAGCCAGTCATGGTTTTTGACTGTTGGAGGAAGACAGAGTACCTGGGGAGAATCCACACATGCACAGGGAAAAGTTGCAAATCCCATGCATGAAGACTAAAGGCCAGAATTAAATCTCATTACCTTCTTGCTCCGAGGCAACAAAGTCAACTGAAACTGGGAGAAAGAGCTGCTAGCTAGTGGATTTGCCAGTAAGCAAACAAATTTAGCAGCTCTTAGGAGTTGCTACAGGGAGTGTCATGGAGGAAAATTGCCAGGAGAGGCTTTGAGAGTTCACCTTGAGAGCACCAAAGGCAGCTCAGGAAACTATGCAGGATATCATGGAGTGCTAGAGGTTACCACAGTGGTTGTGGTGTCAAATGACTGGCAGACAGCTCCTAAAACACTGCAGCTAATGAGGCAGAAGAGGCACAGGTGCACCAGGTGCACACTGCTCAGCTCCACCCCAAGGGAGGAATCCAGCACCTCAGTGAAGAAACTCCATACAGACACAACACAAGCCAGAACTCTGACAGATCAGAACTGAAGGGACACAGATGTTTCAAAAATCTGGTTTCGATACCACTAAAACTTTCTGAAGAGCCATTTCCAACAGATGTAGTTATCCATACAGGAAACATAAAGTCATACACATTAACTTGCTACTAGCCTACCACATGTTTACAAAAATATAAGTTAGTCAGCTCAGTAACAAATATTTAGGACATGCGACATGCAGAAATGTGCATCACACTCATCATAATTGGAAAACTTTGCCACATTTCATCATGCATCTAATTTCTCCCTCAAAGTTGCACACAATCAGAAACAAAATTCAAACCACACTGCTGATTTTTTCTTTTGTTTGTTTGTTTTTTTCTATTGACACAATAGTCTCGACTCACATCCTTTTAACAAGAACGCAATATCAAACCAGAGCCTCACATTCCTGGTTCATGTTGCCATGGCGATAATGGTAGGATCCATAGTGTGTCCATTGCTGTAATTTGGTTACTTCACAATGAGAGACGGACCCCATCAGAGCTACAGCTGGGCAAGAAGAAACTACACTGAAATGAGGAATTATAATATAATACATGTGCGCTCTCACTGTGTTCAGAGTGATTGAAAGACAAAGAGAGCGAGGAACTGCAAATGGAAGGGCTTAGAAGTAAGAAATTCAGAACTTTCTGAGTTACCTTGCAGTCTTCTCATTATCCAGTCACACACTGCAGTCCTCGCTGACAGATTTTTGCACCTTTTCATCAGAAATACTGGTATCCTGTGAGCTTCTAAATGACAGAGAAACCTTCTCATTAGAAGTGAATCTGTCTTACTCTGGGTCTGCTGTATGTGGAGCCCAGATCGGATGGATAATGTAAAAGCTCCATACAATTGTGCCCCAAAATAATGTAAACTGTGTGGTTTGAGTGGCAAAACATAAAACGACTGAAATAACTGCCTGCAAGATATTTACCCTGGAAGGAGATCTTAAAAGTCAAAACAAAAGTGTGGAACCACAAACTGATTGCCTCCATGTCACGCTGCATTGATGCAGTAATTCATGCTAAAAGACCCACAACCAATTATTGACTAAAAAGAAATGAACTTTCTTTTCAGAAGCCTGACATTTCTGCTGAAAATACATATTTTTGTGTTGATCTTGTGTTACACTCAACTTTTCTGACCCATAATCGTCAAAATTAGAAAAAATAAACCCTTGAAATATTTCATTCCAGTCATAATTAATCTGAATGGGTGTCACTTTCTGAAATGAGTGACAAAAACATTAAATTTTTTCACAATATTAACATTTTCTCAGATGTAGCTGTATATGTTCATAGAGCCTTGTTCCCCCCTTTGGACAGATAAATTAATTTTTCAGCATTTTCAACACAATCAGCATTTCAGCAAGCAGAGGAATCTCTCACACGGCTCATTATGTCTTCCCTACAGATCCATAATTGTGACATATTTGCCTGACAAACCAGCGGCTCTTTCCGCACTGATTCAGTAAGTCCACATGTGAGAAAGAATTTATTTTGTGGACCTTTAAATCTTTGAATCACTGCATATTTACTGGTGAAAGGTTTGCTAAACTGACTTTAGCAGTGTGCTCTGCTAAAAAAAAGAAAATCTTTTGTTTTTATTACTGCAAGGAAAACAGAATGAAAGCATTTCTTAAAACTTTCCTCATGAAAAGTAAAAATTGTGGTAATAAAACTATGACCAAGTCTTTCCACAATTAAAAGAATGAGATGTTTATTTTTTTGTGAATTTTTATGTATCTTTTCTTAATCCAAATGTTTTATTCAAGGCGCAGCATTACAGCTAACGATCAACAATTATGCAGAACAATTCTGGCACTGGCTCCTGAAGGCTTGTTAGTTTGGCACAGAGAGTTAAGTTATGTGCATCCAAAATGGAAAAAGCTGAATTGCTTCTGTCGTATTAATTTATCGTGAAAGTATCACAATCAAATGAACAAATTAATTTCAAATCAAATTTTAAACAATAATGTTGCAATTTAGTCAATGTTGTACTTAGATTTTTTATTTACCTTTGCGATTATAAACTAGTTAGGTTTGTTCATCTTTTACCACTTTAGTTTACGGGTCAGTGAGTTGGATGCTATAACCTACAAGAGCCCAGCGATGGCATATGGGAAGAGGAGCTCCAGTAGAGTGCCATATGTCATAAAAACAAGCAAAGCTCATAAATGTTGCATGAGGGAAGGCAAAAGTTACACTTAGAGCACTGCTGCTTCACAGCCGGCATGTTTTTCAAGATAAAGTGTGCAAGACTTTAAAATGGTTGATTTAACAAGAGTAATAACAGATTACATAAAGCTCCTCAATTATTTCCTCATGAATAGGATTTTGGGAAAATAGTTTCACAAAAAGAAAAAGGAGTATCAAACATGCGCTGCATGCATACAGACGACTTTATTTTCCTAAAACGAAGATTAGTGCTTTTCTAAAAAGTATTACTTTTTGGAATTACCCTGTTCAGGGTTACAGATGGATGGCTTCTCTTTCTCAAGACCAAAATCCACTATTTATTTTTTCTTCGCATTAGTTTGAGGCATCAAAATAAAAAGGTTTGGTGAACTTCAAAACACTACTACATTTTGGCATATATATATATATATATATATATATATATATATATATGTGCATGTTAGTGAACAATAGAGTGCTTCTGTGACGACATGTCTGGTTTTCTCCCCTTTGGATTTCAACGCTGTTCTTTTCTGCAGATTTAAAGTGGAATAAACGGAGATATTGTGCCAGAATTTTGAGCAAGTAAATATGTCACACTGATAAAAGGAAAGATTTAACAAAAACAGAATGGTTTTGTTAATCTTATTATATAGAAACCCGAGTTGGCCCATGTCAAATACATTTCAATTTAATTTGCATATCAATTTACAGAGACCCAGCTTTTCATTACTGACCCATTTCTGTGTTGTGATTTATTATAATTTGTAACCAGGCTTCTTGTAATTTCCCCAATGTTATCTATGAGTCCCTGTATCAAGCTATGTAATCTGTGCCAAATTAGGGAATTTGGCACACCATCAGTAAACAACATTACAACCCCGTGGAATTCCAAACAAATGTGCACAATGAAGCAGCCTCAGCTCGTTAGTCAAGTCATCTTTTTAATTGTTATTAATTTATTCAACTGCTGGAAACGTTTACGATGACCAAATAAAAAAATCATAAGCACTTTTTTTTTTTTTTTTTTGCCTGCACCTTAATCCAAACAAACGTCTCTTGTTTTGGGTCAATTAGAATTACCAAAATTTATTTCTATTTGCCATTGGAGGGTTTTGGATCCTGATCTTTAAAGTTGTGGTAACACAGCTCATTTTGATTTAGGTTGAAACTTTAACTAGACTCCACCACACCTTGATTACTATTAATTTATTTTTTAACCATTAACAACTGGACTTGCTGGTGAGATTTTGGTCATTGTCCTGCTGCTAGACCGATGTGTGTGAGCTGAGGATCAGAAACTGAGAGCTAAACATTTTCCTTCAGGATTTTCTGAAGAATGCCAGCAGGTTGTTTGTAGCAGCACAACTGCCCCGTACCATCACACTTCCAACACCATTATTTTTTTTCAGTTTATTTGTTTTCTAAAGTATTATGCTTGGTTTTATGCCAGATGCAATTGTCCTCAAAAGTCTCATGGATTATTGAGGTATAAGAGATGGACCTTCATGTTATTTTCACTCTCAAATGGCTTTGGTCTTAGAATGCTCCATTGATGTCATTTTGGTCCATGAATCATGAACCTCAATTGAAGCAAGTGAGGCCCTCAGTGCTTCAGATGTTGTTATGAGTTCTTGGTGATCTTTATGAGTTCACCAAGAACTCTAGTAACTCCTCAGAAGGTTTGTTGATTGTGGTTTGTTGAAGTTTCAAAGCTTTAGAAATGACTTTCGAGAGTAAACGGTGTCAATCAGTTTTCCTCTCATCTCTTCTTGAATCTGTTTAAATTAGGATGTGATGTGATTATCTGCCATCTCTTTAAGGTTTAAATAGGTTTTATTTAAATGATTTCTTAAATTTTAAGGCCTGCCTTGGATAGCTGGGGATTGGAAAGACTTAAAACAAAAATAAATAAACAAACATCCATTTGTACAATTTTTTGAAAAATAATGGATTCACACCAGTTCTGTTAAGTCCAATATAATCAAAGTCTGGGTCTTTTGCCTAGAAAGTCTGGTTTCTTTTGGGGAGATGTGAAGATGAAGTCGGTCTCTCATGACCAGAAAATGAACCTAAAACCTAAGTCATGGTGCAGTTACAATGAACGTTGGTGAATAGCAATTTGTGGGACAACTGGAGCCCAACAAAGCCATAAGCATCCCTCTACAAGTCAGCTAAAATTATGTCAGATCTTTAAAAAAATATAGTGTTGGCTGTTCAGTACTGGGACATAATTAATTAAAGCTTCCATAGTTAAAACAAAAATATTCTTCCGGCTTTATGTGTGTTTCATGATTTTCTGTGAGGGCAGAGTGGACAAAGATGTCTAAACATCGCTGCAGGCGATTTGTACACTGTAGTTTGATAAAATCATATAATGATTAAGGCATGCTGGTCAGAGAGAAACATTTTCAGACTGGAATCTGGGAAATACAGTGATTTGTAGAGAAAATACCAGATTAGAAAAATGTATTACCAACAAAGCTCCCACATCCCATGATTTCGTAATCAATAAAGCCAACCCTTTTGGGTCAATAACTATATCTTTACAGCTGTTGACATGAAGGAGGTGTATTGATCTCAAGTTTCCAGTCCAACACTATGTGCAAAATTCAATTACACACAAACTACAGATTACCAATATTTATGGTGTTGGCTGCAATTTTGGTAAATATTTGGTAAAAAGCTTTAAATTATTTTTTTTTATCTTATTACAGAGGCGTGATCTCCCTATTTTTTTGGAGAAGAAAAACATTAAATTAAGAAAACTTTTTCTATGGAGAAAATCAACGACATCATCTGGGGGACAAGGTTGAACATTTGTCTCATCTGATCAGAAACCCGTCACCCATTTGCTTTTTTGATTGATTCAGTAACTTCTGAAGGTTATCGGTCGAGTTTTCTTCAAGTATATCAGAGTAAAGGGAGTTCAATTGAAATGCAAACTATATTTTTCAGATTTTTATTTGCAGGATCATTCTCCTTCGACTATGATTATGCTCTACTTTGTGTCTATGAAAACATATTACAATAAAATACATCCAAGTCTGTGGCTGCATTTTAAAAATACAAAGTTTGGTAAGGCGATGTGTATGTCAGTTTCAGAAATATTCAAACAAATCAGACTTTTTTCAAATATACTGTGACCAATTGAATATTTAAACCTAAAAATAATAATATTTATAAAAATTCAGCTCTTTTATGATTCTCTTCAATCACGGATTGGAAGCTTAGCGATTCCGCTTTGACTGTTCTTCTAAGGCTGTACGCTTCCAAATGTGAAGAGGCTTAAAGATCAAGCCCACTTGACACCCACCAGCCTCCTCCTGCACACTCCACTGGCCCTGCGAGAGAGGCAGTCTCCTGCTCCCTGAATGCTCTTAAATCATCCAGCCTGATAAAGACGGCTCGACTAAGCCTCGTTGGAATTTTAAAACCTCCAAGCTCGACCATAAACACCCCATGTGCTGCTTTTAGAGGTGGCCGTGGACTTTTTGCATGAGCTATTACTCCGGAGTCTGCCGCTAACTGACCAGCTGCCTTGTTTCTCCTCAATTATGTCCAACTCTGAACCCTGCGATCTCCAGTTTAAAAACAGCAGAGATGGTTCTGCCTCACATGCTTCCACGGCGCTGGCCCTGCTTAAAATGCTGCAATATCTTTTTATTAGCAGCCATGGCAAAGGAAGCACAGAAAGAAAACTACTGCAGATTCTGAAACCAGGTGGAATAATGTGATAGGAAAAGAGGTGCAAATAAAAATAAAGCAAACATGACAATCTCTGTATGCAGCTGCCACCTTGTCTGCATGGGATTAATGAGAAATAAATAGTTGGAGTTTCACTTGCAACCTCCCCCGAAGGGATGTTATCTGTGAGACAGGCATGGCTTCATGTCGCTCTGAAATGTCAGACACTAGTGCTGTAGTCCATCCCTAATGACTCAAGACACCAGCACCTACCAAATGCATGTTCTTCCCCTAAGAACAACAACCATACACAAGGTTTGCAGCTTGCATGGTATAAAAGTAAGAAGCAGGGCTCTAGTTTCATAGGAAAATCTAGGAAGCTGCACACAGACGCCCTCAAAGGAAATGAAAAGTCTGGAGTCTTTTACATGTTTATGGCTGAGAGTGTAAGTCTTTTATGACACGACACACTTCTTTAAGCCCAGTCAGTGCAGTTTGAATGTACAAGCAGGCAGAGGTATGAAGGGCTCTGCTAATTTTAGCTGCGTGTGCGTGGTACAGCGGGACAAAGCGCCATCGCAGGGACGGTAATGAGAGCTGTCGCGAACCGATCGAAACTAAGAGATGTAGTGTGGGTTTTGAGGAGCTTTAATCATTACAGTTTGTCAAGAATGGCGTGCATCCTGACTCGCTTCCTCCCGCTGGCTCGTCTTTCAATCAGGCCGATTTCAGGCGCCGCTGTTGGATGTCATTTCTGCCAGACTAAGCAGACTGGCTTGTCTCTCTAGTTAAGAGAAAGATGGATGAAGTTCTGTCAGGGGCCCAGAAATGTGCAAACTGAAGCTGTAAATCTTGGGGGAGTCGCATGATGTGTTCTCCAAACACTCCAGCGTGATAATGTATCCTCCCATGGGATGTGGTACAGGGGTGTCAAAATGAGTGGCAGGGTGACCTGATCATTAGGAGTGCGAGGAAAGGGATTTGGCACTACCTATGAATCTTTTGTCTTTAGTTGAGGAAGTAAAGGTAGCAATTATTTTTATTTAGGAGAATAATTTAACATCAGATCTCCAAGATTCACAAGAAATCAAAAAGTACATGAATGTGGACATGCTGTGAGTTTTCAAAAGGCAGTCCTTTAATTTCTGTATCACAATTGTTTCAACCGTGTTTTCTTATGCAGGTGTGTTGAACTCCAGTTGTCCTGTAGTCTCTGTATGTCTCCCTGCTGTAGCACATCTGAATCAGAAGACTGCATTGCTGCCTCAGCATGCTGTGATGTTCCACAGAGTCCTGCTAATGACCTAATTATTTGACTCAGGGGCGTTGAAGCAGCAGCCTATCTTCAGCTTGCAAGACATTTGGCTAAAAGTGCTGGAGTTTGACACCAGTGCTGTAACATATTGATGCCATTTCGCTGGAGCAATGTTGACCTTAAAGTACTCCTAAACACCAGGGATTCCACCATTTACAAAAGTTGTGGAATTAAAAGACCTAAAAGCGTTAGAGCAACTACCTAAGTTTGAATTTAAACTATGTGAGATGCTTCAGCAAGGCAGGTTGTTCATGCTCAACATTTTCCAACATGGCTGAAATAAAACAATTATACAAAAACCAATGAGGCAAAACTTTAAAACAGAAAGTTTTAAAGTTTCTGTTTTATCAGGAATTGATGGCTGTTATTTCTGCTAAGGATGGCAGAAACAATTATTTTTATACTTTGAAATGATTGTTTAGCTATCACAAAGGCCACATACAAAACAGTTATCCTGAAATATTTTTAATCTGACCAACAGCAGTGCTTCACCTGTTTTAACATATTTAACCATGATTATAAACCAACATGCTGCTATCACCACATGTCCCTCCATGTACTCCAATGACTCACAGCATCAACCACTGACAGGTGAAGTAAACAACGTTGATTGCTGTTTACTTCACCTGTCAGCAGTAACTGTGCAATGCTCTGCAGAAACCATGTGTTCTGGCATATAATGTTGACAGCCACACTTATCTAAACAAAACAAATCCAAGCACCCATTTTCAACAGAAATGTAGCAACGGTTCGCTAAGCAGGACTCTGTGGTCTATTATAGAAGCTGTTCTGTTTTCAGTCTCATTTTATTATCACTTGTGATTAAATGTGGAAGTCTTTTCAAAGCAAAATCAATATATTTGATTGTTTGCTTGCATGACATTGCTATATGCCTCATAAAGTGACTTTAAAAAGTTCATGTTCTGACAGGAACATTTTGAGTTTCTGACATCTAATACTTTGAAGATGGATTTTAACTGAGTCCTGGAGCCATGCTAGTTCCAACCCACAACACAATAGAGATATTGTATCTCTATTTCAGAAAGCTTAAATTTTTGTTGGTCATGGACAGTGAGATTGATCATTTATCAACAGCCAAAAGCACTTTAAAGAGTTTGTCATTGCAGCTTTAATACAATACCGTTTTGTGAAAGACACTAATTCAGGTTTTCAAAAACACTTAAAACTAAATAAAATTAGGTACTTCTACATTATTGTCAAGTTTGAGCCAATAATTTACACTCTGAAAATAAATTCCTAAATGTTCTTAAACACGCATCTCTAGAATAATAAGTGAATCTGTTAGGATTACTTCAGCTCTACTAAGTGTTATGTTTAGTAACATTACTGATTTTGCATCAGTATTCTTACATTTTAACAGAGAAGGAAATTTATCCTCACTGATGTCAACTCCTCATGCATCAAACTGACATTCGGACTTTCTTCTGAGACTTCCTAAACATTGGCTCATTTTGTTTAAGTAAAAATGACAGATATCTTCAGCTTTAAACATACGATATAAATAAGCAGCCTATTTTTGGAGCCCGACTAACTCACATCAGTCTTTCGCGTGCCCTCAAATGCGAATTACTTTTGAAATTCAGAGTAATTCTTTTGAGAAACGTAGAAGGTGCATCGTTCAGCGTGTAGGATGGTAAATTCCAGACGTCCTCTCGTGAAGAAAGTAGAGAAACATCAGTGCATTTTGCGTCTTTTTTTTTTCTACAGTTTTCTTTCTTCTGGTGCTGAGATGGCACAGTGATTATGCTGGAATCAAATAAAAGGGAGTTTTAAAATGAATTGTGAATGGCATTTTAGTGGCACTTTGTGATAACACATACCGGTACTTGAAATGTAAAAGACTTGACAAGCCGTTTTCCTCTCAAGTGTATTTTCTGCTCTTGAAGTCATTTCGAGTGTTTATTTCCCCAACGAAAGGCACTGGTAGTCTTGAATTAATGCATCTCTAATGTATCTGCCAGTTAAATGTGCTGCTATTAGTCTTTCAAAGTGACATTCAGCTGAACATCTTATGTGATCAGTAAAGCTGTGGATCTGAGCATGGACTCCATTTTAAATAGCCTCTACTACAGTTATTACATGTGTCTTTATGACAATTTAAATTGTAAAACTGAATCCAAATGAGCCTCAAAACAGAACACTTTGGTGAAATGACAGTAAGGAAATGTCAAGTTGTAATGAATTGGGCTGTAGTTGGTGAAAACCTAATAATATTGGCTAATAAGCCTCACAACTGTCAAGCATGGGTTCATTATGATTTTAGATTGTTTTGCAGCCAAAGGAACCAGAACCTATAAAAAATATCCTAAGCATTAAACCTCCAGTATTCACAGGGGATAAGGACCACAAAATAGCACATAAGTATCAAGCAATGAATACTTGATACTTAGCTGTTTATTTTAAAAGTTCAAATACTAAATTTACCTTAATATGCATTAATACTCACAGTGGAAACTGTTTTAGCGCTACCGCAGAAGCAACTTCTGCATATAAAGTATGTAAAAGTTAACTTTAAGATCGTCTTATCAATGACTGTAGTTTGGCTACAACAGAATAATTTTTGTAATCAAAAAAAAAATTCTTGAGAGTTGATGCAGTAGCCAAAGTTCAAACTTCAACATGACTGAAATGCTGTTCCGGTCCAATACCAGAGCTGTGCTGAAATGTCCTAGAGCTATATTGTAAAGAACACTGGGTCAAATGTCTGTCAGAGTGGTGTGAAAGACTAACAAGGGCACAATATTTCTCCTATATGGTTGCAAAAATGGAATGCATTTAATTTTTGCCATCAAGCGTCAATACATTCACTACAATAATGCCAGTTATGGAAACTATCTGTGTTTCATAGCTGTTTGTGTTGAGGATACGAGTGAATCTCCAACTCTGGGACACAGATTTATGCATGGGTGATTCTTATAAAAGATGACAGCTTCTACCAAATGCACTTTTTATTCAGAACATTTTCCTTAAGGAAAATATGTCAGACATGCCGGGGATTTTTAGACATGCAAAAGAAATGCACTGCCAGAAATCTCACATTTCATCAGCCTGGGGTGTCTGTATCAAATTCTTCCCCTGTGCTGTGAGACCAGCAGATCCAAGCCGGGCAAAAAGTGCATTTTAAATCGTTCTCTTGTCACATGTCTGGAAAAAACTGACTTCTCATGCGTTTGGTGTGGCTGCAATAAATACCAGAAGCCAAACATTTCCCAGACAAACTAATAAATATTTGTACAGGCTGCATGTTTTGCTTCTCTTGCAAATTTGTCAGTATTTCAATTGCAGCCTGGATGCTGTTGTCATCATGTCTCCAGGCGATAAATCCACTGTTTCTCCACTAACGAACCCTGGAGTTGACCATTTGACTCCAAGATTGTCAAACTCACTTTCTTTTCCAAACAAGACTTCTGCAGCTCGTTTACTCTACCGTAATCCCTCCGGCTGCAGCATGTGCTCCTTGGCCTGAGAAACTGGTGTATTATCATTTCTCCTCAGACTGTCGACCAGCTTTGCTGTCCAGTCGGAGCAGGATTCCCCACCCCCACAGTGCTCAGAGTAATGCCGATAATGAGTGCTAGGAGGCTCTGTAGCATGGATCAATGTTCCGAGATGTGTGTCAGAGAAGAAGCAGCTGGCCTGGTATGACCGACTGCCGACCTGAACACTCAGCAGCCCTGCTGACACCAGGCTTTCTGGGTAACCCCGGGGGCCTGCAGGTGAAGATGTTTCTGTAATCACCTGTTATCTTCCTCACAGCAGCACCTGAGCCTCAGATGCAGCTCTGTACAGGTGCAACAAAATATTGTGCTTTTTCGCACATAAGATTTTTGGTCTATTTTTATAGATCTTTACGTCAATGTTCGTTCCAATGGTTCTGTTCACTCTAATTTTGGGATGATTATCCAATCATCTTCAAAACGAGTTAAATGATAAGTTGAAACTAAATAAATTTCAGGTTAGTTCACATAAAAGCACACAAGGAGTCACACAGTCCAGACATTTTGAATGCAAGTGGCTAAAAAAAAAGCCAGTGATAGTTATGATTCATTATGTTTTATCATAAAACTAAAACTTTGGATGAACATGTCGAGAGGAAGAGATTAGGTAGAAGCACCCATGGAGAGGACAACTAAATACTTAAGCTAGGTTCATAAAGAAGGCAAAGCCAACCCAAATCTGACTGTTTTTGCCCATTTCCATCTTTTTCCTGGCTGTGCCACTTTTACAGTGTACTAAAACTCAGATATGAGCCCAAATTTTTTCACAGCACATACAATAAAAACAATGTCAGATTTTAGTGTCATTGACATTAGACATGCATCATAATTAGAAAACACAAGAAAAACAACAGACTAGATAAATCCAGATATAAACATTGGCTTCAGTGAGCAGTGAAAATTATGAAAATAAATTTTGAAAGGAGTCTGTCAGTGATACGCATTACATTGCAATCATACCACCTAGTTCCGATAATGAAAAGCAAAGGACTTTTGTTTAACTCTGGGACACAGAGCTCCCTTTTGACTTCACTTAATGAGTTTTATTTTGATGGGATCAGATTTGCAAATTATTAAATAGAATAGAGACACATGTAAAACATGCAGACAGTAGTCCCTGACACTCAGGTTTGGAAACCATCAAATAAAAAAATCAATTATATGTTTGATATTTTAAACACACATTAAAGAAAACATAATTGTTGTTATATATTGAAAATGTTTAGAATCCATGAGAAAAACATCTCACATTTATTTCTGCTCTGAAGTTTGACCTTTAATCTGTCAATCTTCATATTGTCTATGCTGTAAGGAGACAAAAGTGCACTTTGTCCAGTTCTCCTCATGGTTGCGTCATTTGTTCTCCCCAATACTTTACCCAAAACAAACTTATTACTTCAGACACGATTAGAAGTGACAGAAAAGCACAAAACACCTTCATGTATAAACAGTCCTGATGGACCAGAGCTCATTTTCAGAGTGGATTTCACGTCTTTAAGTGCCTCTCATAGGGAGATTATGATTTCACTGTGAAACACTGCTGAGTCATGAAGTATATCGGTAGAGTGGGTGGATATGAGCTTCATGAGTGGACTCTGGCATGGAAATGATGAACGTGAGTGAAAGAGGCGTGAAACCTTTTGAGGGTGTGGTGGATGCTCCTACCACCAATGCATAGTGTTGGTATTTATTTTTCTTTATATTAGTTATAGTTTATAGTTTGTTATGTTGGTTATTTCATTTAGACAAATATTTTCTAATGGGTGCACACTTCAGTTAATGTCTGTCTGAATGGTTTACTTAAACTTGTTCTTTGTTTGAGGTGCTGCTGATAAATCAGCTGGAGGAGAAACTGGAACCAACCACTTTTCTAAGACTGGAGGGGGAGACTTGTTTCAAGTTGATTTGAATTAGTTAATCTTTTCACTTAAATATTTACGTATTTGTGCTAAGTTAGTTTGTTTTGTTTTATTTGCTTTATAAAATGCTTTGGTTAATTTTGTATTTGTTTGTTCTTTTGTTATGTAGTGCCTCCCTCATGTGGTAGATTTAGGAAACTCCACCCCTATTTAAGCAGCCTTCTGTTCTTTGTTTGTAGGTCAGTTTGGTTTGTGTTTGGTTAGAGTTTAGTTGACCTCAGTTAAATTAGTTTTCAAATTTGTTATTTTTCTCTTTTTTTTACTTTTGTATGGAATCTTTAGTTTCTGTTTATCATTTTTTGAAGAATTAAATTGCAATTTTTCAATTTTGAACACTTTTTTGTCCTCTTTTGAGTTTGGTCCTTCACAGAGGGGAATGATGATGCCGTCGGGTCATCTTCCTTCAGAACATCTGTTTAAGTGTGTAATTGTTCTTAAATGTTTTGTGACGTCTGCATTGGCTGATTCGTAACTCCTCACTGAGCAGAAAGCACAATGACAGTTACTGCTGTGCAGCAGATGGAGGGTTACAGAGTCTATTCAGGCTGGCTGTAACAGATATTAATGAGAATTTAGCAAAAAGCACAAAAGTCTTTTAAAATCAGGGATTATAGCTTACAGCTAAATAGCAAAACAGATTTTTGGAGCTTGACAGAAAGTAGTTTGGTTTAATCTCCCTCAAGTTTTATGCCTAGGTCAAAGATTTTGAGTTTCCTTCCTCAAATTTCTCACAATGGTTTGCTGGAGTTCAGATCCATCCTCCTGGCTGAACCGGTGTTACTGGGTCAGGTTTGTAGGCCACTCATTTCACACACACCTTTTCAACTCTCCCTCAGTAATTTTCTATGAGACTGAGATCAGGGCTTTGTTGTGACCACATCCAGGCTCTTGCTTTGTTGTCTTTAAGCCTCCGTGTTACTAATTTGGCTGTATGATTAGAGTCACTGTCTCCTGATGACTGCTATTTCAACATGTTTTTCCACATGATACCACTACTGTGAAGTGCATCAGTCTCTTCCAGAGCTAAAAACACACACAACATATTCCTGCCGCCCCCGTACTCCATAGTTTGGATTATGTTTTCAGGCTTAGTTTGCCATCACTGACAGAGTCTTTGCTTTTGTTCCCTGGTTGAAACACACATTTCACACCAAAACTTGTTTAACTCTGGGGCACAGAGCTCCCTCTTGATTTTGCTTTGCAAGTTTTATTTTGATGGACTCATCTCATATCTTGCATTGACCTCAGGCTCCCTTCTTACCTGCATTTGGGTCCAACAGGTCAGACTCTAGACAAAAGGAAACTCATAAACCAGGGTGATATTAAGCAGAAGGTCAACTAGAAGGTTTGACCTTTCCAACATTTCCTTTTTTTGTTGTTCAAAACACTGGACCTCATGCTGACTCCACCAACTCCAATGTTTTCCAAGAATAATGCCCCCCCAAACAAACTTCCCATATCACATTTATATTGTGTATAACCCAAATCTGTGTTCACAGTGCAACAAAGAGATAATCATTACCCTTATTATATACCTCAAAATTGTAAAATAGCTTAATTATTGATGATGATATATAATGGTGCCATTACCTTAGATTCATTATTTGTCCAGAAAATAATTTGCAAATCACTGATAAAGTTGGGACAACAGAAAATTTAACAAGCTGGCATGATACCATAGAGAACGCTGCAAAAACATCCCTTTCTACTGAACCCTTTTACAATTTGTCATCCTTCAAACACAAATGTAAATATCTGTTATGATGATTTATTGCCATGATTCCCTGGAATATTTGTATTTTTGATCTTTTATTTGAAGTCATTTCTGTATATAGATGAAACTGCTTTGACTGAATTAATACTTAAGCAACAACTGTTATCTTGTTATATTTATGTGGACCACCTAAAAGGTTCTGGCAGGCCGAATTTGGATCACAGGCCTTGAATTTGATATATGTGGTTCAGATCAATGCATATTATTTATAAAACTGTCATATTCAAACTCCAGACGTCCATATTTACATCTGCTAAAATGTCCCACTATAATTTTGCAATATCAGTACATTCTGAAACTTACGTCTTTCGGTGTCTTCTCAGTTGTTTTAGATATTTTTTCAAAACTGAAACTCGTGAATGTGATCTAAACATCCATTCATGCGACACAGCATATGAAAAGCGTTCTCTCGTATTGTAAGCAGCAAAGGTAGCTGACATTTCGCATCCATTGATTCCCATCATCGGTTCAACCTTTTGGAGGGCTTCACTCTGACCTACTCGGCTCCATGGGGAGCTCCAGGGCCACGGAGACTCGTGCAAAGCGGCCCTGCTATCGATCGGCCCCTGTGCCTAAAAATAAAGGCCGGGCCGGCCAATGACAGAAACACAAGCAAAAAGCCTGTGTCTGCTAATCAATGGTGACCCAGAATCTTAAGTCCTGAATCGATACATCTTGCTTTTCTCCTATGATCTAATGATCTTCTGAGTGCTTCTGACACTCCTGAGGAGAGCAGAGACAAAATGTCAGCTGGGAAATTAGTTTCATTTCTTGTTTTGACTTCATCTTTGAATGGAGGGGATCGTTTTCTTTTTTTCTTTATATTGAATCTAAAATCGTTAGGAGTCATGCGAGTCTTCAGAAATGTGTTCGCTTTATTTTATGAACTTCAGCACACGTTTTCAAAACTGATGTGACCTTTCTAAGCCAAGTTACATTTGACAGAGTAACTTTTATAAATTGGAGGTGTTGATAGCCTGCTGGTCATTCTCTGAGCCATTCTGTCTTCAGTGAAATCTCTTTATATTCCCTTTCACGCATTTCCCTGCAGTCACTTTTCCCTCTCCTGCTCCACCACTATCTTACAAAAAGGAGTCATTCTAGCTTAAGGCTATCAGCTATCTTCCTATATTTCTCCCTGGTGAATATTTTATCTCAGCTTTCAAGTATCATTTTCATACAGAAATGGTGCATTTGTCCCATGGTGGATTAGCCAGCTCTCTTTCAAATGAGTTAGATCTTCAGGCAGGTTTTCAGATTGTGGATTGACAATCAAAGATCTTCATTTCAGGCAGAGAAAAGTCTAAACTAGTAGTCTGGTTTCTTAAGGTCCATCTATCCACAAATAATTATATAAAAAAATACATACAAAATTGTTCATTTAAAAAGCTTGTAAACAAGTTTGTCACAATTTTACCATCAGTCTAAAACTGTATTACAATGATATGTGGCTCCCATTAAGCAAACATGTGTAGATGTAATTATTCCAGCTTCTTAAATTCTTAAACTACCAAGGATTTAATAACTTCAGAATTTATCCAGAAAAATGAATTTAAGGTTTCCAAAGTTAGCAAAAAGTGTGAAACAAAACTTTTGTGCTGCTATCAGTGCAGAAGTGGGAAAGTGAGAATGTGCCCACCACTTGTGAGGACTTTACTTTAAACAACACAGGGCCAAATGTATAGTGGTGGCCACATCATACTGAGGGATTTGTGTGTCCAGTGGTATTGATTCATTACACAAAGTAGTTGCTTAAATAACCAGGAGAAGTTTGTCCTTGGTTAAAAAAAATAATAATTATGATTGTTGTGGCCAAGGTTTAGTTTTGCAACTAATTTAAAAGCTTTTTTAGAAATCTGTGGCTGTATTTGAGAATGTATGCATAATTTTGACTTCAAGAAAAATTATGTTTGAACACAATTCTTGTCTTTGTTTAACGAATACAATTTGAACCATCTGGAAAACCGGCCAGATATTCATGCTCGTGTGTAATTAAACTTCTCAACAGAACTGAAACACTTTCTTTTTCAGAGAAATACATTTGAGAGCAGAATTGTAAATTTCAGTTCATCATATCCTATTATTTTTATCTTTCAGCTTCCGAATTTCTTCATTTTAGTGACTCACATTTAGTATTAGCGAATCCACGTTGTTTGCCTAGCTATATCCTCTGGCACGGTTTCCTGAACTCAAGATGACAGTAGACCAGTTCTCATATGTGCTGAAATGAAAAAGAGGAGGAAAAAAGAAGCTTACAGCAGTAAATATTGGGGGAAAGACAGGAAGGCAAATCTCAAGAGCATTTGTAAAATATTCATAGTTATATTTAAATCAAAATGTACGTGTTTATTTGCAAATGTTTTATTCATTGACTGAACTTTGTACGGCAGATGAAATAAGAAAGGGTTTGCATTTGACAGTTCTTCAGCCCTTCCATTAATTCCCTTTGACACTCTGCTTCATATATGTGCGTCTTTTTGCACTTTATCACGTACATTTATCATGGACTCATGCTGAGGCTAACGTATGTCAGTGTTGTGAGAGAGTAAATGTCAAATAATTTCTGCCTCTGATCTGTCAGGTCTGCTCGCTGTGATCAAACAGGGCTTTTACGACTTATAGCATGTTATATATCTCAGTTATCTATCCAAGTTTTCAGTAGCATGACCTATAAAAATCCAAGAGGAATCCAGAGTCAGGCTTCTACTCTGGCATTCTGCAGAACAACCAGCAGATATGGTTTTGAGTACTCAGCTGAGACCAAATCTGGGTTAAAAATGTTGAAGCAACTGGATATATTCGGCTTTAATTCCCATGTTCAGCACTTGCAGGTGTCAAAAGACAGAAAGTGTCATTTGTTTTCCTTCTCTTGTTGCCGTAGGACACTTATTTCTGCTCGTTTTATTCTCTCATAGTTAATGCTGACTTTTCTAGCACTGTGCACTCAAGAGCACAGCGCCAACTGAAGCTGCTTATAAAACGTTTACAAAATGCACAATATAATTTGGATTTAGCCAAATGATTTATGCAGAGGTAAAGATTGTCATACATTTTGGAGGTGATTTTCTCAAGGCTGTGTGTTGATAATTATAATGGTTTTATGCTTCTGACATCAGATCAATAATATTTTTTTTTGATACAGAAAGATGGACTTAATGAAAAGTACATTTAGTTCCTGCTTAAAAATTACTTTTAAAATGTACTATGAATTTGACAAATGAGCTTCATTGCAACACATATTCAAAATGTATTGTGTATGATTGTAAATACATTCATATTAGAGCTTGCCACAACTTTGACACCAAACAACAAGTGCATTCTTTCCATTGTACCAGAAGGCAATGCAGCTTTCACAGGTTTAGAGGGATGATGGTGGATTAAGTCAAAGAGATCCAAGTTCATCTCCACTGTCAAACATGGTTTTATTCACTTGGATTTGCCTGAAACACAAGGGACATCACAGGACTGTGTTGGATGAGAAATGTTGGAGTATTTGTAATCTAACAGACTACTTTTGTTTCTAATTTGTTTCACTGAAACGTTTAAGATCATCAAACCAAGTTGATTGCCAGACAAAGGCAATGAGGAAATACAAAATGTAGTTTTGAAATTCTAATTTTGTTCTTAAAAAAGAAAAATGATACTCAAACCAATGTTACTTGCAGTACAATTGTTCCCATTTTCAAATCATGACTTCACCGTTAATGATCAAATGTTTTTAGAAAGTTAAGTTCAATTTCACTAGCTTCATAGAAGACTGAAGATTTCAAGACCCTTGAGATGTAGATGAGTCATTGATGCAGGAAAGAGTCAATGCCTCCCATTTCCAAAAACCAAAATTTCCAACAAAGGCCGTGCGTTTTAACAGATGGTTTGATTTGCACGCACTTCCGACTTGCTTGTTTTCTTACAAAAGCAAAATAATTACTAAAGAGTCCTACAACTTAGTCAAATATAAAAAATAATCTCAATATGATGTTTAAAGCTCTAAAAGATGTTCCAAACAAGTGGTCAAAAAATCATTTGCAACCTCCTGTCAACACACCAGAGATTTACCAAACAATAGACCTCCACCAAGCACCAGTTCTTAATTATTCGAATTAATGGGACGGTCTAACAATTAACAACATAAATCTAAACAATTCCAAATATAAAAATTAATTACACACTTTGGTTCTAAAATCAACTTAAATATACTCTTAACTACCCAAAGAAGAAAACTAAATTGGTCGAAATGACAATTCACAAAATTTAGCATAAATGGCCACAACACCTCCAGACAAATTTTATACATAGCCGATCCAGGAAGACACACAAAAACCCAGAACCACATCTAAACCACTGCATGCCTTCAATGTGTCAGTTAAGGTTAATGTTCCTGATTCAACAATAAAAGTGGGCAAAAATGACACATATGGGAGAGTTTTAAAAGCAGAACTGCTGAAAGAAAAACACCAAGGCCCATCCCACATCTGGAAAAACATCTTGATGATCACCATGACCTTGGGTAAATATTTTCAGGAGAAACTAGTCTATCGTAAACTGGAACCTTCTGGAAAGTTTTCATCCCGTATGATCTAAATTAAGGGTTTCAAAAATCCAAAAACATCATACCAATACACCAGATGTAGTGGTGGTAGTGCCATGGTTTGGCTTCAATAGCTGTTTATCTCGCCACAATTATGGTGAACCATGAATTTTGCTCTCCTTTATGCCATCCTGAAGAAAAGTCTCCTGCCATTAGATCGTGAGTTATACAGCAGGATAAAGAATCAAAACACAAAAGTACACTCACCACTAAGTAGCTCAAAACAAATTGGTTTTGGATTTATCGTCAAAGTCTAGGCTTTAACCCATAGAGATTATGTATTATATATATTGACTGCAAGATCTTTAATGTGATTTAAATAAAATAATTTAATTAAAAGAGTTGGCCAAAACTCCTCCACAGTAATGTGAAAACCAGCGAGGATAGGGATTGGGTAGGTGGGAAATAATAATAATAAAATAAACAGCTTTTTTAAAATTATTATCATTTACTCAACTTATATTTGTCTATTAAAAAAAAATGACATTTACTGTAAGAGTTTCTATTGCAATCTGTCATAATGTGCAGTTATGGAGGTGGTGAGGTAGACACGGTGGATTCAGATAGTTGAATAATGATGATGGTTTAATGAAGAAATAATGCTTTAATTCACAAACCAAATAGCCCAGATGAGCAGAATCAAGGACCATCACACTGGTAGCACTGGCATCCAGGAAGACAATTCACAAAAGACACTGGAGAGAGACTAGACAAGGCCCCTACAAGGAACAAGGGACACAGGTGGCTTTAAATAGGCAGAGGGTAATCAGGGGAACGAGACACAGCTGGGAGCAATCAAAGGGTAGATAAAACAACACAGACTAAACTGACACAAAAACCAAAATAAACAACAAGAAAACTCATTTATTGTGATAAAATTATTGATGATCATTCCAGTTAAAGATGTTTAAATACCCCAAAACTGTCCATATTGTTGGGATTGTTAGTCTTAACATTTTCTCCACTATTGGTTAAATAAAAGCATAAATAAAGTTGAATAGTTGATTAAATGTAGGTATAATTTGCAATTTAATAATACAAATTACACCACTTTATGTGACTGGTGACCTGAAGAGGAGAATGTGTTTGGAGAATAGTATTTGTGTTTGTGAGGCTACGATTGAGTGTCATACAGTTAGAGTAATACAGTAATGTAAAGAAGGTTTTAGATTGTTCTTATTGTCACTTGTTATCACAAAAGTGTCACAAAATACCATGAACAAACTTTAAGTCCACAACCCCCACCCCAAAGTGTGACTAAAAAAAAAATCAGCTTTTTCACAGCATTTTGTCTAACCATATAGTTTCATTTGTTTTCCTAAGATGACGACTATTTGGACCAATAAAATCAAAATTTAAAAGCAGTGGTTTAAGATATGAAAAATTTAGTCCAAGAAAATGTTTGGAGTAAACATTTTAAGCATTTTTACATTGGTAAATACTCTTACACTGGTTATGCTGTCAGCCATTTCATTTAGTTACCTTATGTGAATGGATGTCTTTGGACATATTCAGTCATGCACAACATGATAACTGCTGACACTGTAAAAACCTTCAGCAGAGGATCGCACAAAGATTACAGCTGATATCTGCTGAAACCTGCTGTTTGGCCTGACACAAATCCAATCTCTGGGCCATTCTGTAACTGTGAGAACACACTGAAATCATGAAGCCCAAGCAGCAGGGTGGGCTGCCCACGCCTGATGTTCCCGCAGCACAGCACGGAGGCTGACCGGCGTTGACAGATGGGGCGCTGAGATACCGCAGACCTGTGAGGCATTCACTATCCCCCCACAGACAGTGTGTGGTGACAGCAACGAGCCACCTACAAAGGACAGAAAGAAGGCGAGGGACGCATATGTGAAAGAATGATGGGTAGGAAATACAGTGCTAGGCAACAGGCTTACAATTCATACCAGGCAGGATCATGCATGAGTCTGTTGGTGAGAGACCCTGGCAACTGCGGAGACGTGTCTCGACATGAGATTTTCAGTTTTGACCTCAATTACTTTCATCAGCTCTGATTGGATTCTGCCTATTGTTTCACTGAAAAGCCTCTCAGAAATCAGAAAGAAACTGTTCAAATGTCAAAACCATGTGAAGTGTTCAATCCAATTTTAGCTTGAAATTGCTTAGATTTGAAGTCTCACCCTGTGAGACAAATTCCTTGACCTTCTCAACACATCAAAATGGAAAACGCATCTAAACTGTTGATGAATATGAATAATGCTAAGAATTTTTTTAAATAATAGGTATTTTTTCTGTTATTCATACATTATTCATCTGCTATTTATTTATTTCTTCTGAGTCCAGGGTTGGGTTACCCCTGGTCTAACTCTATCTAAGTGTCTTTGGTCCTTGATCAATGATGAAATTCTACAGCAGCTATTCACAAACTTTTCTAAGACTGAACATCAACAATGTTTGTGAAATTTGCAGAGTGACAAAAACTTCAGCCAGTAAACTTAACAATAATATTCAATTATTTTCAGTTTTGTATAATTACTATCCATCCATCCATCCATTTTCCGTCACCCTTCTCCCTAACGGGGTCGGGAGTTGCTGGTGCCTGTCTCCAGCTGCGTTCCGGGCGAGAGGCGGGGTACACCCTGGACAGGTCGCCAGTCTGTCGCAGTGTATAAATACTATGATTAAGTAATTTGACATTACCTAGTTGTTGATTGTGCTACTGCTCTTCTCCTGGCTGCATCCCCAAGAGCTGAAATTATAAAAACTATAAATATTACCTTCTGTTGTAGAGCTAAGACAGCTTCCACTGCGTACATGTAATGCATATTAAGATATATTTTGTGTTTGAACCATTAATTGTGCTCGTGGTTACTTAATATTCATAGATCTCAGCTGTTCCCAGGTGCTTGTGAACCTTAACCCTCACAAGTGCTGGGTGTCCACTGTGCTATATTTTCTTTTCAACTAAGGTAGATTGTCAGAACAGGTCAGTGTCCACACAGATTAGGTGAAGGCAAAGATTGTGTGACACTGTTCCTGCCAGTTAATTGTGGTTTGGTTCAGTTGTGCATCATGTAATCAAATTTCTAAGACCTACCAGCTTGATTTTCCATATCAAGACCTTACTTGCCTAATCAGATCATTAGTTGACTGTTAGCTATAATATTAGCCTTCATGCTGGATGGATAGGAAAGCGATTTACAGCTTTAGAACGGACAGATATGCTATTTTATGTGATATTGTTAGCAAGGTTCTTTCATCAAAACTCTTGGAGAGAAAGAAAAGGGATTGATGTCTGGGTTTCCCTCCTGGATGGGTTTCCTCCCTGACCTGATCACAGTTGGCAGGAGATAATGGACACATGGATTTTAATCTCTATAATCTGGTCCAACTCTGCCAAGTCATTTCTGTTTACTTGTCTTTTTGATCTGCTTAGCATTACGGCACCAAGAAGGTCAAGGTTCCAATTGTATCTCGGAGCTACGCATGTGTGGATTGTCTCAAGGTACTCTGGTTTCTTCTTACAGTTCAAAAAAGATTATTATGTTAATTGGTTTCTCTATATTGCCCTTAGGCACCATCTTCCTGTGACTCTGCATGGACGGACGGACAGACAGACAGATTTGCATCCATGCTAATTACTGAAATCCATTGTCACCTGCTTTCTGTGCATACAACTAACAAGAGTATGAAGACTGAAGGCTGTGGAAGTTATTTTAATTTATCACTGTCTTTTCAGCAGCTAGCTGCTTTCCCTGTTGGCTGTACAATGGACACAAAGTGAAATCTGCATGACCTTGAAGGACGTCAACATTACTTACTCTGAACACTGCACTAAAATCACACTTTTCAACAGTTTCAGCACATGGTAACAAGGTTAAACAGCCTTATTTATGTAGATAAAGGTCAAGGAATGATCATAATTTAAAATGGTAACATTAACAAGCTCTTTTGGCATCTTAGACTGAAATGTGTAACAGCAGGGAACATAAAGCAGGGAAGGATTTGACAATACCTTCTCATAATTCTCAGTCCTTATTCCCTTACACTGACCTTGCAGGCTGTATCAAGGTCAGTCAGACTATATTTAAAGCATCAGTGAAACATGCTCCAATCTAAAGCTTTGTAGCTTGGGCAGGTTTTCTTCCTGGTTTTTAAAGGATGAAGTGTAGAAGGTGTTGCACCTTTCATGGAGTTTTGCATGTAACCCAAAAACTTCTGTTTGTTCAGTGTTTTTGTTGTTTTGTGTGTGTCACAGGTGTTAAATTTTTAATAACTCTCCTCACAGTTTTCTTTCATCAGTAGTGTTCTTCTTGCCTGTCTTCCAAACAGGGCAGGTGTATGGAGTGTTCCCATTTAAACTTGTGGATCTTAGCAGCTTCTCAAGGCTTAATTATTCCTTAGCTGCTTCTTTGATTAATGATCTCCTGTCTTGTCAGTTTAGGTGGATGACCATATCTTAGTAGTTTTGCAGTTGTGCTCTTTTCTATATATTTTTTTTCCAGATAATCCATGAAAAAGTGCTCAGTGTGACATCTTTAAGTTGGGATTTTGTTTTATAACTTAACTCTACTTCCTTCCTGACCTCTCTACTGGGTTCCTTGGTCTTCCTGCTTCTGTTTATGGACTAATGTTCTTTAAAAAGTCTCTAAAGTCTCTACAGAACAACTGGATTCAAAGCTGGGACTAAATTGTAACCATTTTTTTTTTTTAATTCTTTGTCAAGTATTTGCATTTGATTATGTTTAGGGGTAGAAAAGTGACAAGGCTGAATAGAAAATGCATGCAACACTTTTGTTTAGATTTTAAATGTGAGCAATAATTTTGAAGATTGTCTATTATTTACCATCCTCTTCACAGTTTTGCACTGTAGTCGATCTCCGGTATCGGGGGTCATTGCAGTCATGGAAATGTAAGATTAGTTTACTTCTATTTGATGAACCATCGTCATCCTTTTTCCAATCAGTTGTCCATCCCATGCATGTATAATGAGTTGGATACAAAGCACATTAATGAAACATAAGCTGTTCATCGCATGCACTAAGGTGCCTTTGAGATTTTACGACTTTTATGTCCTCAAAACAAAAATATACTTTCAGAAAAATGAGTGCAGTGCATCCTAACTTTGCAATGGCAGCTTTTCATATTCCATTGTGTCAGCAAATTCGATACCCTTACTCTATCAGTGTGTTTTATTGCTGTTAAAGCCAGAGCAGATCTTTGATGGCTCATCATTACGCCCCTTGAATGATTTCACAGACCATAGATTCATTTGGGCCATTGAATAATGCGACGGCATTTGCCAAGTAGTGCCAATAAAATTCCTGTTGAGTCGCACGGTGTGGCATTAGTGTGGCAGATAAAGTAGATACAGAAGTCACACCAAAGTAATGCACCGTCTGAGACTGTGCACATTTTTTTTTAGTGTGTGTGTATGTGAGACCAAAAGTCAGAGAAGGGAGGGAGGGTGTCACATCCTGTTATGATTACAGAGGTGTCATGGTGCAATGAGCCATTATTCACATAACAGGCTGACATGGGGAGTCTCATGATTGCATGCTGTTAAAGATTTCACTGTGAGACACAAGGGCAGATGACAATGGCAGTGCTTAAAGAGTGCTTGTTATCCAAGACAGAAACACTTCGTTATCTCCGGTGGAGACCGCAGCTCACACACTCCAGTGTTCGACATCGGAGGGGCGCCATGATCATCATGTTCGATACAAGCTTACTGATGGATAAATTTGTGTATTCAGGCCAGCAGTCATCTTTGGTAGGGAGTTTTGTGTTTGACAGGATGTGGTGTTGGATAGTTGACCAGATTTCCTGCTCGGAGCATGTCCTTCAACGTGTTCTCTCTTTTCAGTTTTGGGAAGAGTTTTGGACAGCCAGTTTGAGCTCTCAAACTACTAACCAACAGGATTTTTCAGGTCGTAAAACAACATTCCCTGACAATACCAGTTGTATAGTGGGGAAAATAAATATTTTAGACAAAACCGATTTTTCAAGAGTGGTGAGATCTGTAATTTACATCAGAGGTACACCTTAACTGTGGGAGACAGAATCTCAATGAAAAAAAAGTCTCATTGTTTGATTAATAAACAGTTCATTTGCACTTTATTGTTGAAATATGTATTTGATACAATATTTAAAAATGAGATGCACCATGGAGCCCAAAGGAGATTGACCATCATCTTAAGTTTCTCTCATTTTCTAACAATTGCTTCAAGAGACGTTGCTTTCTCACAAGCAGTTCGCTTGTCCTGTAGTCCTTCACAGCCTCGTGCAGGGCTGCAGTCTGTCCCTAGTGTCCTGAGACAGCTTGCTCATGATGGAGAGGTCTGATTGACTGAGGTTGACACTCAGTCAAACAAACTGATTGACTGAGTGTCTTTTATCCAGGCCATGAGTGAAGAATAAGAGTGGTTCTTCAGGATGCATTAACAGGTCTGTGAGAGCTTGAGTTCCTTCTGGTTGGTTGGTGATTCAATGCTTCATTTCATGCAAATAACTGCTTTAAAACAATTCAGAGTGATTTCCTTTAAATGAACCGTTTTGAAGTTATTTTGCCAGGATTCACTGCTGCACTTTGAGACTCAGGTGTGCTAAATGGAAGAGTCACACTTTTGCTGCTTAATTGGATGAACAAAAACTTTTTTTCCCAACAGTATAATCTGATTACCTAGTAATCACAATTCTGAGCTCTGTATCCAATTACTACGCGTAATGTTTTTGATATATTTGGCCTGAATTAACATCATAGTTGCAGCTCCTTCAGCGTCAGTTGCTGTTTTGTTTGCAGCTTTTCAAGTAGGAACTCCTATTTCCCAAGGGATCCACTGAGAGCTCGTCAAAACACAACACTGTCACTTGTTTCAATGTCTTCATTAATGTTTCATTATGTATATAGATCCTTTTGTAACTGTGTTCATAAATCATACAGGTAAAGCATCTCTAACCTATACTCACAAAGAAAACATGAAAATCCAGCTGGAGTTTTGATTATTTTTCTCTTATTTTAAATACAGCCAGTAGAGCCTCAATTTGGAAGGCTGAAGTTAACAGCAGATTTATTCAAATATGTGTTGGTGTATTCTAAAATACAATCAGAAGCTGTCAGTCTACAAGGTTGTTTAATTTTTGATCCTCTCGGATTCTTTTATTCACATGCAAAATGATGGCATCTCCACTGCATGCTAATTGGAAACGAAGGCAGCTTTTCAGATTCGTTTTGATACCAGACACTGTTGACAGAAGCAAAAGAGGCAAAGAACGAATAAATTATAAGGACAAAGAGTAGGTTGTGTGCGTGTGTGTGTGCGCGCCTGTCAACATGCAGCCTTCCTGACAAGCATTTATAAGTTACAGTTGACAAAGCTGCCATTCACAAGGGACAAGGCCAGTCCTTGGGCCCCCAGAGAGAGAATTTGATTTGTAGTCCTCACAGCTCAGTTAATATTTTCTAAATGTTCAAATGTTCAGGTAGCATAACCATAACTGTACAATATCACATGCTGAAGTATTTATATCTGTTGCCCTTTTGTCGGATTTTGCCCCTTATTTTTACAGACTAAGAGCTCAAAAGTGTGGCATGCATATCTATTTACTTATTTATGTATTGACTTTGCCAAGGTCATTCAAAATCAAATCTAATTTGATCTAAAGATCAATTTAGCTAAAAAAGAAAAACACATACTACTTAATTACAGTTCTTAAAAAGAAGGTTGGAGTTTTCATGTTAAAAAAAATCGCTGGTCTCATCTGCTGTGACTCGTACAGAAAAACCCTCAGGTAATTTCAAAGATGTTGATTACAGAGATTGAATGAAAAAACATTTGCCTAGAAGGCAGATGAATGTAATTTGCAGGCAAGAGATCATCTACTATCACAAATATTATGTCAAATAACCATCCTCCTACAACACCCCATTTTAATGTCAAAACATATGTACATAAAAAAAAAGTCTAATTTTTCTACAATTTTGGAGGCAGCAATAAAAGAATATATTTGAAGGCTTCTACACATTTTACCATGAGGGCCAATAAACAGGAAGTGGACGACTGTCACTGAAAGTACACATTTATAAGTTATGTTTATACTGTAAGTCCCATTCATTGATTCATATAAATAATTTGTGTCGTACTCTATCCTTACACTCACACACACAATGTAGAATCCTTGGTGGACGGCGCTGAAATACAGATGCACAGACCTTTCACCTATAGCCTCAAAGTAAGGTAAAAAGGTCTTGTGAATATAAAAAGAACAATAATACTAATTTTCCTTCTTGCACCATGCTTCAACAGATACCATGAAGTGTTTGTGCTGATGTGCAAAACAAGTACGCCGACTAAAATGGCCAAATCTCTCCTTTTGTTTGATTTGCACCAGTGAGATTGCTCCAGTGGTCTTGTGGGTTTTTTTACATGTACATTTTCTAAATATTTCCCAAGGCATGCTGTCAAATTCTTTTCAGAAAGAACAGGACGTCTTTTGGCAGCTTTCCAAGACTATCCGCACTTGTTTAGTCTGATTTAAACCGATCTCCCATTATCTTTGACTTATAACATTCTAACTGAGAACTGCAGACTCCGGGGTATGGCTGTCTGATTATTTGCAGCTTACACAGCCTGAGTTCAGAACAAACTTGTTAGGAAGTCAGTTCCTGGGAAGACTGGCAGCTGTTTTGTTTTCCACTTGAGAGAAATCTTTTTAACTGCAAAATGGTGAACCTCAGATGATCGTTTCCAGATTGCCTGGCAGCAACAACTGGTTCTTTTAGTTCATTCCCGAGACACTTTGGCAGCATGTTAAGTGTAGATACCACGAACCAGTCAGACTGTACTATGTGTGCAATTCTTTCTGTACTGAAAAAATTATAAATACACTGGCATTGTATGATATTGTATGTTATGTATGTTATGTCATCTTAACATCTGTATGTAATTTATAACCTACTTGGAAAAAATACAGTATTTTGAAAACAATATCTTCCGTTTTGTCTTTACTGTCACATTAAATATATTACGCCTCATCAAAACCTAAAAGTATGCTGATATAACCAGAGTAAAAAATATATAGTCCCCAGCGGTCATTAAGGAAAAGGGTGGTGCAACCAATTAATGTGTTTGGGGGAAACCATATTTTCACATAGGGTCAGGTTAGTTTAGATGAGTTTTTCCCCATATGCTACTTGGGTTATGTTAAAATCTGTTTAAACGTTTCAGTCTCAAAAACTAAAGGAATTTGCAAAAGGGGCAAAACCTTTTTGTTTTGAATATGTTTTTAATGAAAAAAACATGTTTTTCATCTTATGAATCAAACTCTAAAATGTAGCGAACATTTTGGTATTCGCTTTGCTCAAATTTTTATTTTTTTTATATCTATCCAACAAACACAATACTAAAAACTGATTTTTAATCAAACTATAGAGCAATGGCTTTTTTTGTTGTTTTTTTGGGGTTTTTTCTTTTTACCATTTTCTGAAATGGTTCAGTTTAAAACAGTTAACCTTGTCCCTGACTCTACATACATCATCACTTATTCAGCTCTTCCTCTTGATTCTTCAAACTCCCTCTTACTTCTGCCAAATTGTGAACTCTACAACAAAGATTGGCTTTTAGTCGCAAGCAAAAATGACATTATGTCCTCCATGAACAAAGGCATATACAAAACCTACTTCCTGCAATCCATTAGTACAGCAGAGGAACACAAACCAAACTCAAACATTAAAACAGCTTCTTTTTAAGCAGTCAGTGTCCTTCCTTTTGATTTGAAATCCTCAGTTGTTTCTGCATTTCTAGCTGCTTCAGAATAAATATGTCCCACAGCATCCTCAGCTCCATCAATGTTTCATCTGGTATGTCAAAGGAACATTCATAAGCCCTGTCACTATCTGTATTTATATTTGATTTAGCTTCACCACTCTACTTTGCTTTTATATGCTCTGGACCATTTCTTCACTGTAGAAGAAGCTACAGCTACTGAAGATATTATATATATATTTTTTTTTAGGATAGACATCACAAATAGTGTTAAAATATCAGGTACAATATCTCCACAGATCTAAATAGTTCAGATGAACCATAAAGTTAGCAGATGTGCAGTTCTACCTGAGTGGAGAAGGTGAGGGAGTGGGTTCCTCTGTGAGACAGAAGCTCAAATGGGCTACTCCTCTGAGAAGAGAGCAAGCGTTTAGGCACCCTCAAATGGCTACCACTGGAGTTTCATGGACTCCTCATACATGCATGAAAGAATTAAAGCAACACTCCAGGAATGTGTTTGATGAGGGAATAACATTAAAACTTTATATGCAGCCCCTAAAAAGCAAGACAACCATCAACTAACATGCAGGTAGGGCAAAAGAATTTGAATATGTCCACTGAAGAGACAGAGAAGCATAAAAGAGTTAATTAGCATGTTGGTTTATTACCCTTTATGGGGTCCTTTAACGTCCTAACACATTTTTCCCCAAGGACAAAAAATTGGCAGTAAAAGGGAATATTCATTCAACACACATAAAATGGCTTGGAGCTAAAAAGAGATTAATACCACAAAATGTCTCAATCTCTAACGGGTTAGCTTTTGATTTATAAAAGTTAAACATAATAATAATAATAATAATAATAATAATAATAATAATAATAATGAAAATTAGAATCTTTATTGTCACAAAATACATGAAAAAAACACATGGACTATAACAAATTTGGTTGCCTTCCCTTACGGTAACTTTCATTTTTTATAACACACCATCACACATAACCATGACATTAATCTCAGTAGTGTACAGGGTGAAGCACAGCTTACACACAGAAATAGAGCTGGGCAAGAAAAGCCCTGTGTAGGCTGGATTCCTTTGAATAAGCTGTATAGAGGTGTTTACAAAGAAAGATAAATGGATATAGCAAAAGAGCAACAGCATTTATCATTCTGGAGGACCGTCCACCACTTTGTGTTCTGCTTTATTCCACAGCAGCATAGAGATGTGCACAACCGTGGATGGCTTTTGGAGGGGTTTTTTCTGAGAGAATCATGGCCTGTCGGCACAGAGGGGAGATTCAGAGAACATTTAAGTCATTACTGATGTAAAATTGGTGCTTCATCTCACTATTAAAATTCTAACACTGGTTTTCACAGTGAGCCATGGTATTTAGCTACCATTTGGAAGAGCTGTTACAACATAATTAGCAAAGTTTAGTTTCTTAAAGCATTTTTATGAAGCTATTTTAACAGCATCAGTACATAAAATGATTGCCTACAAACATATTTTAAAATATTTAGATGCAGTTAGAGCTCTGAGTCTGATAGAAAAGTCTTTGCAAAGATATCCCTGATTTGACAGATGGTTACAAACTGCCCTTCTTCCCTATATCTGCTGATGTCACATTTTCATTTTCTACCACCGAGGACAGTTGGCATCTGTTTCTGTTTCATGTTGCTGTCAGGAAAAGTTGATTGATAGCAAAAATATTCTGTTGCAGCTCAGGAATTTCTAACAGGTACTGGCGGCTCCCTGCTTTTTGTTCAGCGAACTCGATGAATGTGGCACCTGATAGGCAGCGACAAGCTGCAGGATCCTTGATGTTGCATGTTAAAGTTTCTCTTTTTTTTATTTCATTTATCTCCACCCACTATGTCATCCTTGGCCTTAGTAGAGTGGGGTGGCCCACAGTGAAGGCTGCTTTGGCTCTGTTTAATTTAACTCCACAAAAGCAGAAGTGGTGACAGACAATCTCTATCCTAATTGCAGCTCCACTACGTCCAACATGGAGAGGGAGAGAGATGAGGGTAACTAAAATCGCAAATGAAAACGACTTTAGCAGGGGGGAAAAAACGGCTGAGGGCCAGTTCTGGATCTGCCTCTGGCTGTCCTTGATGGACCTCCTCTGGGCTGCATCCTCCTGGGTGGGCTGGGCAGCACGGAGCACTGAGACGATTTGTCTGGATGGTTGACAACTTCTGCACCACTTACCCCGGCTACTCGGGTCCCCAAAGAGAAACACTGCCAAAGCTTTAAAGGGGAAGCCATTGACTCTGACATGGCGAGGTTGTTGAATCTGGTAAATATTTTATTTTGGAACAATGTAATAAAAACATAGTTTGAGCTCTGCCAAGTTGTGACTTTTCCAGTAGAAATGATTAATTATGATCACAGATGCTTTTCTTTTCAAGTCGTAGATTAATGCATGCAGTGACGGGAAATAATTGTAAGCAAATCAGTAATGATCCATATAGTAACTAAAATGAAACCTGAAACATATCTGTATGATAGCAGCTCTATATAAAAGGCAGCACCTGTCATCCCTGTACACTCTTGTGCAGCAGAACAGCTACATTTGGGAAAAACTTACTATAAGCCTGTTCCACCAATCCGGTTTGTTTCTGAACATGTTTTAGAAATAATGTTGAATGTTCCCATTGTTGACCGAGACGAGTGAAATCAAATATCAAATAAAGATTGTAACTTAAGCTACAAGCAGCACTGAAGAGCATCGGCTCCACCATACATTCGTATCCAAGTTCTTCAGAGGTATGTAAAGCCAGTAGATAATACTGTGAAAAACTTTAACATCTTGGATGAGTTATTGCATCACTGAGACGTGACATGGTTACTGCCGACCATCCACAGAAAATATAACGGTGTTTGGATCAGGCCAGTTTTATTGGCCAATCAAACACAATGATACCTCGCTCATTAAACCAGGTAACGGTACTTTTGCACTGTGGGAAAGTGCTAAGTCCTGCTAGAAAATAAAATCAGAATCTCCACAGAGCTTATCAACAGAGACAAGCATGAAGACATCTAACGTATTCTGGTACATCATTGCTCTGACTTTGGGTTCAAGCTAATTGAAATCTGTGCCTCTCCAGTCTCAATCACTAAATAAAAAGCCAAATGTGTGTGCGCGTGTCGGTGTGTGGACCTTTTGTACTGAAGAATCTCAGCGCTTCTCCTGGGAACCAGAAGAACCGGGTTCTGGATCCTCCTTGTACATTGAGAATATATGGTATACAAATCTGCTTGTGTGAACACTTGGAGTTCACACAAGCAGATTTTTGCGTGATGACTGATAGAGTGAGAACCACATATTTAACAACTGCGAATGCTGAGGGATTTACAGACTACATCATTTGTCAGACCAGCTAAAGCCAACTGAACACATCAATTTCTCACACAAAATGTGACGAGGGCGACAGTTTAACACTGGTACCACAACGAGTTGATTACCTCCTAGATTCACCATAATGAGATATTTTCACTCCTTATTAGAGGAGCATTAATAATGAGATTAAACTCCAAAAACATCAAGAATTTTGTTTCGCTGAGCTCAGGTCCAGGTCTGCTCTTTTAACCCAAGTGGAAATTTAAATATTTTACTCTGTGTCTCCACCTAAAAATGCTTATTTCTTTGTCTCTGATGTAGGAGTGGCTCAGCACAAGAAGTGTAAGAGTTGTAGCCCATGTCCTAGACAAGTTAGTTTCATCACACATTTTCCTTCCACTCAACTTTCATTCATAGAACACCGCAATAAGAATAATAGTCACATCCTTCTTGTGGACTTTCAGGAAAGTGGCTTCTAGGACAAAAAACATCCAATATTTGAATCTAAGAGCTGAAAGTATCACTCTGCATAAAAAGCATGTTTTTTTTGGAAATTATGTATTTAATATTTGATGAATTGCTGCAGATTTTTACATTCCATTTGCTGTCTTGTGAACTGCCTTTTACATGAAAAGGACCAGCGTAGAAGGAACAACCAGAAGCTGCACTGTAATAAACCTAAAAACAAAAATGCGACTCGTGTATTTAAGCTCTTGACCCTTTTTCGTAATTTGCAAATAATAAAGACGGCTAATAGCTTCATGTTGTGATGATAATTCAGGGCAACAGGTAGAAAAGCCTTGGTGTTATTACCGCCTGGAGGTGTCTCTTAACTATTGTTTTGTTGTGGCTCTTACAACAATCCCCGACTCTCATTATGCTTGTTTTTAAATGTGTTCCTCAGCCATCTACTGTCAACAAGGATGTATTTTAAGATATTACTTTGCGCCCCTGGGTCATTTTAAACCAAATAACAGCTCACAATTATGCTTTCCTAATTATGATGATTTCATGATTACATTACACAGCTCTCTCGCCATGCCTAACACAACACGGCCCCCAGGCAATTGAGAGAAAAGGGTGACAGTGTCACTGGAAGCAATTAAAAAGCTATCAGGGGGAGCTGAAAAGGAAACATTTCCTATTAGATTGTAAAGTTAACCACTGGCCTGAGCCAAATGTGGCCACAGGGGTACTAAGACATTATAGCTCTCTCCAGGCGTTGTGTTGTTATTCCTTCCATGGTCCTGGATGCTGAAGTGGGCTCACTGATGACCAATGACTGCACTCTATGCTGCTACGCCACAGAATACCACATCAGGAGTGGTTCCTCTACTTGACTTGTCATTGTGCACATGAACCCGAAAAGCCGTCGAATAAATTTTAAATCACTTTACTTTTCTTTGAGTGTTTGTGTTGGGCTGCGTGTGGTGGTTATTTTACTCTAGAACAGGGGGACTTTAACCTTTATTGTATATAATTTTTTCACTCTCCAAATTTGTTTGGTCTTGAGCTGCAAAAATGTACTCAGTACTCAGTTCTTGCATAGACTTTTTATAAAAGTTTTTTTGTTTTTTTTCCCCTTGAGTAAGTTCTTGGACCACAATCTATAGCTTTAACTTAAGTAAAGCTATATTGAAGTTTTCTTATTTGAGTAAAATTTTTGGGGTATTGTGTCTCTTTCCACGGTTGTACAGCTCTATTTCATCTGCTGCAGCCGCAAGACAATATGCAAAGATTTTCTGGCTGATAAAAATCTAACAGTTTGTTTTACTGCAATGTGATACAACAAGGCAAAATCAATCTGAAATCAATAGAAGGCAACACAGCTTTTAAAGTTGTGCAACAATACCGCTTGGTAAAATGTGATGCTTCAATTGTTGACTGTGTATTCTATGACTGTAATTTTATGTTTTTATGAAGAAAAGCACGTTCAAATGCCTTGTTGCAAAAATGTGCTATTTATTAAAATTGTATTTGATTAAAATGTTTTCTATCAAAACAACCCCTGAAAAGCATCAATTTGTTTTCTATCCCCTTTCTGGTAACTACCTAAAAACAAAACAAACAAAAAAAGCCAATAACGTGATACATTTTTGAAGCCAATAGCATAAAAACATTCTACCAAATAGAAAACATGTCGATCACATTACAGCTTTCTTCCTGCTACCTGAGCAGTCAAGTGCTCAACACAGTGCATTATTAAATAACTAAATTTATAATGATTTGGTGAACTGAATAATTCTCAAACCAAATAAACTGCACTTACATAGTGCTCTATAGTTTTGTATCCTTGATGACAAGGATACAAAATAAATCAAACTTATTTTTGATTTACCACCATATGGTCTACTTTTCTTGAATTGCAAAACATTTGTAATGCTACATAATCATGTAGCAAAAAAAAAACCCATCAGCAGATTACAGGCAAGTCATTTTGTCATTGACATAAAAAATTATAACTATATTAGCAGCTATTTGTATCTTTTAGACATTTCTGTGACAAGATTAAGCAGGTGACTCTAAGCAGCTAACTTGAATAAATCCCCTTTCCATCCTGAAATACAGAACTCAGCTCCTAGTGTCTCAGCAGTATTTCCTGAAATATCTGGAAATTTCAAGCAGACACGGCTTCCACCAAGCCTGATGTTTTTACAGTTTGTTGCCTAAGCAGCAAAAGGATCTTGCATCAAGCATGTGTGTGCAAATTGGTGAGTTCTCTGGGAGCGTAAATATGTGGTGTTGGTTGTGTCATTACTGACACTGGAGCCAGCAGGCAACTCACGTCCCCAAGGTTGAGATTATAAACAAAACACAGCAGATTTAACATGCATGCGGCTAACAGTCAGCCGTGTGTTGATGAACCTGTTTTATTCCATGACCCCGAAAGCTGATTTCAGAGCTTTAGGATAATCTGCTGGAATTAAATAATACAAACTCAAAGGTATCATCGCAAAAACAGCATCAGCAGTTATAGGTGAGAGAACATGCTGCCTCCTCCTGAGACAGTTGCATCTCGGATAATCCAAGCAGCTCATGCTGCCCTGAGGGGACAGATCCCTTCAGTAAATGATCACGACCTAGGTAACATCATTAGGCCACTGCTGTGTGGCAACGGCTCCATGGCAGCGTGATAAGCACAATCACACTGCCGGGACGTGCTTACTGTGCACTTCCAGACGATACAGATAATGCTGGCACTTGTTATCCTCAGCAGACCTGTGCATCATTTGTCCATTTCAGCTATAAATAAAAATTGGTCACATGTCAGCGTATGAAATCGGAATAAGAGTTGCTTAGCTCACCTATAACCAACCCTCACGAGGGTAAAATGAGCTCCTCCAAGTTGTAGGAGAACAACTCTTGCAAACGAATACATTGAAATTAACTGGATACAGTCTTGTGAACTACATACATTTATTGCAAACTGTAAGTTAACCTCCAAACTAACATTAATATCTAAACCTAAACTGTCAAGAAAGAGAGATGGAGCTATCTTTGTGTTTCTTCCCAATAGAACGAACTTCCGTTTTTTCTTCCTCTCGATCTTAGCTAGTTGTAGTCGAAAATAGTTTCTTTGGCTATGAACAATAAGTAGCTCTTACACACCAGTCATTTATTGTTTTCTGAATACCTGCCTGGTGAGGTGTAGCATTATAAAACACTAAAAGAATGATGAATTGTTACTTGCAGAGCTAGAAATAGATATTTTTTTGGATAAGTCATTGTTTTTCCTTACAAAAAAGAATTGATTCTGAACTGATTCTTAATGTGGGATTAAGTAGCCAGTGACTTGATTGAATTGAATGTTGGCAAACAAAAATGGCGGCTTAAAATGTATACAAACAGACAGATGGCAGGAGAGATGGAGTCAAATCCAGGATTGGCAGCTCACCTTAAAAAAAAAATAGCAGCTGTGGTATTTAGAAATCCTCCTGAGTCTCATATGAACTATTTAATACCTCTAATACAAATATTAGTGTTTGTATTAATACTGGCAGCATGCTACAGCATGAAGAGAACAAGGTATGCTGTAAACAAAGCAGAACTAATACCGTCCTCACATCAACAGAGCTTTTGTTTTACTTCCACCATAAGCATGCTAACACAATTTAGCATCACTTTAAGGAATATGTGCTCATTCTGAGATTTTGAATTTTTGCCATTGTCTTTGATTCCCGATAGTAAAGTCATTTCTGTCCTTTGCATTGCTGGGTCTAAAAGCACCCTGAATATGAATTTACATGGCCAAAGATTTATGAGCTTACAGTTTCAGACAGACCAACTACACCAAAAGTCTGCAGTTGAAAACCTTGACCCATAAAAGTCTTTAATGAGTCTGCCAGGAATAGTGTCTGGAGACATGTTCGTGTTGATCCAAAGCAGCAAAGAAGGTGATTTAAAAGGATCACAATTACCTGATGCAACGTGGTATTAAAGTTGAGGAATCCCATCCTAAATACATCTCATAAAAGCTGTTCAGGAAATGTGTAGAATGCGAATGCTGATATAGGAGCACAAGTTTGAAGAACTGTGTACACCAAGGACACTAACTTCAAAGCTGACAAGCAAGTAGCCAGAAGGAGTTGCGCTGCATATATTTCAGTAATGTGACTCAAAGGACATAACAGCATCTCGGGTGTGATTCAGCCCATGAGAAGGACCTTTAGCAAGCTGTTAAAGATTAAAAGAGTCAGTGAGGATGAAGGAAAAACATTTCGAAGCACGTTGATCAAAGGAATGGTAGTAATGTTTGAGCATATTTTCATCGTGACATTTTAAAAACTCATCAGTAGATGAGCCCATAACAACAGTCAGCATTCTGTTTGATCTTTCAGGTTTAACCCAATGCGGTTAGAAGTTTGAGAAAGTTGCTTCACTTCTCTTTAGTTCAATTCAAAAATACTTTCCTAATCCAAAAGGGAAATTAAATACCATCCTAATTCAATAATTTTTCTTGATGATGATGCTGTGGGTAGGAAAGATTTCCAGTTGTCTTGCAATTTATCTGTCTCAACTCTCATAATATGCTTAAAAGAGACAATATTCCACAGTATCACATCCTGAATGATACCATCAGTTTGTACCTGGCTTGGAAAGCCAGATAGGAGAAATGTTGGAGTTGGGGAATATGACCTGTGCCTATTATGATTGAAGAAAGAGATAGTTTGAGCTGCTCACTCTGCACTTTGGTCATACTCCATATTCACAAAGCCTCTGTTTTAACTCCTCTGTGATTCGGAGTTGTAGTTCAGGTATTATTATGGTGGTTACACAGATTTGAGTTCTACCAGGTGTCATATCTGCATACTGCTGGTAAAACTGGGGCAACAAATAATGTCAATCATAGTTATTTTATGATTTAACAAGGGGAGCAGGTATTTTATATGTATAATATCTATCTAGTTTTGAAACATGTCAGCTTTTCTTGATAAATAAACTTATCAGTGGAAACATTGCATTTTTCCACTCAATTTGTTTGTTGTGTCTGATATTAAAATTGATTATCTAAAACATGTAAGTGTGGCAAAATAGATTTTTACTCCTTTATAAAATAGAAATAGAAAAAAAAAACAGAAAAACGAAACATTTTTACACTTGCAGTTCAATTTTTTTAAAACCCTGTAACACTTTCTGAGCATTTGCTAAGATCTAGTTTGTTTGTTTTTTTTCATCTATTTCCTATAGACTTCTTGAGTGTGATTGATCGTTTCCGATGCAGAAAGTGATATATCAGGGCTGATAGACAGAAATCATGTTTGCAGTTTTGTCATTTTCACACTGCCTAGATGAAAAGTTTGCCAAAATGCCAGGCTGCTCGGAGGAAATGTATAACATCACGCAACATCTATCAGCTGACATCCTGACAAAGGCGATTTTTCAGCTGAATTAATTTCAGCAAAAACATTCACACAGAGCTACAAGGAATCATTTTTACTTTTTAGAGTTTAAAAAAAACTAATACACCTCATTAAATATGTTTTTTTAAATGAAATGTTTAGATTTCTATTAAAAAAAAACTGTTTATGTAACAGCCACCATGTTTTATTCATTAAACTATAGATTTCAACAAAAATGTTCTACAGGTGTCAAACTCCAGTCCTCAAGGGAAATTTTAGACATTTTTCTGCTTCAACACTAAAAAAATCACTAAATTATGTCATTAACAGGAATCTGTAGAATTTGACTGAATGGCAAGAAGATAAATCGGCCATTTAACACCCGAGACACATCGAACAGTTGTAGCACACCAGCTTTGACACCCCTGGTGTATTGTATATTTTTCACGCTTCACAGTGACTGTGAAGGTCTTTTCCTGGAATGCTGAATGTGGTTTATACCAAACATGACCTATATTCTCATGTTAAATAAACTAATCTGCCCAAAGTTTGTTATTCCAGACAACCCGGTCATTTTTTGTCCATGTTCTCTATCAGAAATCTTATTCTTTTTTTGTTTGTTTTGTTTTGTTCTGATTTTTAAGATATGCACTTTTATGTGAACAGTAGTAAGATCTCCAAAACCCAGATTGTGTTTTGGAGACCTCTTTTAGCTTCTTGCACTCTGCATTCAAGTTAACCTCCTTTGACTTCAAAAGTCTATTAGCAGTTTCTTATTTTAACCATTAGTTAGAAAGTAGGGAAGTCATAATTCATTCATCATGCTTGTTATTTAACATGTTAAATATCTAATTTTGTAGTTCATATATTACACAGATCTACATTAATAGAATATGTAATCATTGCTAAATTGATATAGACAACATCCAAGTCCGTATGTGTTAGAAAAACTCAACCTGTCCTGATTCGTTTCACAGGACTGTATGATCGGTTATAAAATATTCCTTACTAGGTTGGGAGTGGTGGGGAAGTAGGATATCTCAAAGAGCAGATTTACCAATCTGTGCAATTAGGCATTTAGGTATTCTTCTTAAAGTGCCACTAAACAGATGGACCTCAGCACCTGCAGCCATCTATCACCCCTAATGCAAAAAGTGTTGGCTTTACCGACAGGATCTGCAGAGACACGCAGGGAACGACTGTGTGGGCTGGTTTCCATGGTGAGCCAAGTTAATCAGCCTTTTCTCATCTGGTTGAGTGACATGAACATAACTCAGAACCCCCTTCGAAATGCAGCATTGAAGCGCAAACTGAAATAACAGCCTCTCTCTTTCCCTTGACCTCCAGCGTGCCAACCCCAAGAATTAAACTCCCCCCATGCCGTCCAGAAATTAGATGATTACCACCTCGCCTTAATTTGCCATTTCAACATGAGGCAGACGTCAGAGAGAGCTGCTTGGAGCGGCATAATTGTCCTTGTCTGGTGAGGGAGATTGTTAGCATTCTGAAAAGAAAAGAGACAGCAGGCCACCTTCATTTGAATCTCGATGAAACTCTTTCTCAGAATATATGGCCAGGTAATTGAGCGATGAATTACTTTTTGCACCAGCACCACTCAGTGACTATGACTTTGAGGTAGTAATATATTATCTCCCCCCTTTTGTTGCAATTTATCCTGAAAATGGCATGCCGTCAAAAAATGAACACCTCCTCTTTTACACTCGACTTGTAAACATAAACTTTCAAGCAGCAGTTTTTTTGTTTTTTGCATTTTTCTGTTTCTCTGCCTGTGCATGCAATAGACTTCAATAGACTGCAATAGACTTCATTTAGATTTTTTCATTATGCGAAGTCACGTCTCTCAGTTTGACTTGTGATTGCTGTGATTCCCCAAAGAGGAGAAATAAATGAGTTCCTCATCAAGCAATCACCTGTGGTTAAACCTTTTCCCCCCAAAATATGATTCTATCTGCAATAATTGAGAAAAGGGATCTACATTGGATTACACTGCTAGAGAAAAAAATACATTTATTGGTTGATAATTAAAGTATGAGAAATAGCTGTCTGCATGGGGAAAAAGGACAGGCAAAAGGGGAGCAAAAAGAGTAAAAAGGATTTAGAGGCTTGTAAGTTTACAGAGACTTATGTTGGACGTGAATGCCACGGCAATGCTGGGCTTTAAGTGCACTTCCTTAAACTTTTTTTATTTTTTTGACGTGTTTTGAGTTTCAAGTTGGGTTAATTTCATAGTATGTTCAGTAGAAATATGGAATCTCTTTTGTGAATTGTTCAGGCTGGGGCTGCACAGTAGCACTGTTTCCTTGCAACAAGAAGGTCCTCCATTAGTATCCAACTTTAGTTTCAGAGAAGTGACTGAAAAGACAGCTATCTAACAACTACCGTCTGTATATAGACATACTCTGGAACAACTTTGTCACAGATAGAAAATAAAACAACGGTACATAAAATATATCCTAGGGGAACACCTTTAGAAATTGTAAAGCAGCGCTGACAGAACAAAAGCTGCTTCTCCTCAGGCGTGGCCATCTTAATTTCCAAATCTTGCATGATTCCTCCCCTCTATTCTGGGTCCTAACATAATTTTCAACAACAGAAAAGTGTCATCAGCATATAAATGTACTTTTTTTCAGAATTCCTTCCCTGTCCCAAATCATTTATAAAAATGGAGAATGAAATGGGACCTGAGATAGATCCGTGGGGTACACCTTGAGACAATATGAATGGTCCTGACATTTCAATGGAGCATACCAGGTTCTGTGAATTTCTAAAGCGACTCTGGGCCATTTCACTGAACCCCACAGAGTAGATTGCCTCATAAAGTAGTTTATGTAGGCTTTGAAAAATATTTTATAGACACCAACAAGACAACAAGAAAAAGGGGAAAATCTTTATTTAAATCTTTATTAAAGTTACACAATCTCAGTTCACACTCAAAGAGGAAAGTTTGCTGAAGAACAGTAGGCAACGACAAAGACCAAAGGCAAGGTAAGGGAAGCTCAGTTTCACAGTAGAGATTACAGATGACCTCCATCTGGTAAAAAATAAAATAAAATAAAATAAAATTCAGGCCTGCTTTTGCTGATAAATCTAGATTTGTGTTTTAACAAGTTTAAACAGCACTTTAAATTCTGGTTTATTTTACTTTATTTGCTGCTGGTGAGCAGATTTTATCTTTTAGCAGGGTCAGCTGTTTCCAGTCTGTTAATAAAGATGTTCATACTGTAACTGTCCTCGTTTTCCACAGAGATAATTTTATGTTTTATTATCCCAATTTCTAAAAGAAAATTAGGTAGCTTTTCCAAAAAGTTCAAAACAGGACAGGCTGGAAAATGTTCAGCTGTGGTATTTCTAGGAAACAATAAAGTTATTTTATGGGCACCAGCATGTTTTCAAAGCAATAAAGTTGATCTCAAAGTTCAAACACGACATTTGTGCATTTCTCATAAAAACAAAAACATTTATTAAGTAAAAAAAAACAAAAAAAATGAAGCCATAACCTGCAAAGGATTTCATCTAATTCACAAATTTTAGTCAAAGAAACAAAAGCAAGATAAATATGACCTTGAGACCAGTTGAAAATGGGATGCAACAAAAAAAGGGTCTTCATATTTCTTATGCTCAGTGTGCATGTCACAGCACTGAATGTAAACTTTCACCTGCCAGGCAAATTGTATAAAGGAACCAGTGATGGAGGACAGAACGAAACATGCCAACAGACAGCTCCTGTCTGTTTGAGGAATAAGAGTTGTTAGGAGAGCCACAGGACCCATTGATGCATGTTATGGCTTTTGCTTGACAGGTAGAACCCATCTATACAAGATGTTTTCAGTAGGTTGGTAATTTTTGGGTGGAAATGGATTTTTAAAAAGGGGGAGAGAAAAAAGAAAAGGGAGAAATCGCACCTATTTTTGGCATCATGAAGAGTGATACAAATTACCATTCGAGCGCTTCTCGTCATTTTGCAACCCAAATGGAGAGGTGGCTGACAGAAAAATGGGCTAAATGCAAGACTGTCTCTGCACTTTGCACCCGTTCAAGAACAGCGAGAAGAAATGTTTTCAGGCAATGTCATACAGTACAAAAAAACAGCACATTTCACTTATGGCAGGTCCCCTTCCTGAGCATTTCTTTTTCTCTCTAAACATACTAACATCACCTTCAGTTTACAGTGCCTTCCAAAAGTTTTAATACACCTTGATCCTTTTTCCCCATTTTGACACCTGCCAACAAAATTCAGAGCATTTTTGAGGATTTTTTTGTGAAATAACATGGTTTACATAATATTGACAATTTAAAAATTTAAAAAAAGAAAGTCTGCATAAGTAAAAAATAGTGTAGTAGAAATAATGCAAGCCCAATTGCCTGTTAAGTCACTGTTAAGCACAAACACATGGATAGCCACCTAATCTGACAGCAAAGGTACAGGAAAACCTATCAGAAAGACCAACAATAAGTCTGTGGTTACCTATGGGGGAGCTGCAGAGATCCACAGCTCAGGTGGGAGAATCTGTTGTCAGACCTCTGTGCCTTTGTGAAATTGTGGCAAGTTTGTTCATAGCAGCCCAAAACAATCCCTAAGAGGAATCTACAACAGAACGATTCAGATCAAATCCATGTCTCAAAAAAAGACCAAAATCTAATCGACGCTTGCAGACACTCCCATCCAGATTGAGCCTGAGCTGTTTTGCAAAGAAGAGCAAAAATGTCCTCTTCAGATGTACAAAGCTGGAATAATTATTAACAATAGTAATTGTGCTCACCTACCACAAAAATAACTCCACAAATGGTGGCGTTTGTGGAGTTATTTGAAAAATGTGAAAAAATTCAAGAGGTGTTAATACTTTTCGCAAAGCACTGCAGGTTGATGGACAGAAAAACAACTACCTCATCGTTTCCTAGTAGATTTCGAAGGCAAGATGTAGGAGTTTCAAATGTAATATCGTTATTACTTTAAAGCAGGAAAAAAAAACGCTTTGGGACATGACAAAAAAAAAAAAAAAAGTTTTTTTAGAGGTTTATGAATAATGTAACTATATCTGACCAAGTGAAATCCATCACATGATTGGATATCAATAAATAAGGTGATGCGTTCACAGCCATCCCTTGTAAATTTTGTTGACGCTCTGTAACCAAATAGGCTGTTATTTTTTTTCCTCAGAGGCTCTGCCAGGCAGCCAGTCCAGCAACCGACACACAGAACTCAAAGGTAGAGGACGAGTCGGTGCTGGACAGGCTTTGAGTGGCAGTAAGATGAAAAACAAAGGAGCAAAGTAGCATCACACACACGTCTTTGAGTTTCATGTCACTGACTGAGACAATCATCCTCCGTCTGCCGTGTGCTCCTGCATTAATCTGTTTTCTTCTCTTCGGGATCCTTTTCTCCTGCATCCTCCTCCTCTTCAGGCCCTTCCAGCTCAGCGGCTTGTCGCTGTTGCTCCTCTTCCTCATCGTCCTCTTCTTCCTCCTCGTCGGTGAGCCCCTCCCTTTTATCGTCCATGCCATCGTCTGATTCGGCCGTGCAGATGCCGTAGCACATCAGGCTGATTACGCCGAGCGGGAGGCCAAACAGGAAGCAGCCCAGCAGAGGAGAGCTGCGAAACACGGACTAGTGTCGGAGAAAGGGAGGCAACGGAGAACAAAAAAGGGGAAAGAAGGAGGGAAAGACATGGTAAAGGACAAGAGAAAGAAGTTAGATTAATAACTTCACACTCCGGCATCCTATTTAAATGAGCACACACTTACCAGCGGTAAAAGCCATTAATCATCTGCATAAATTAACATTCGTGAAGATTCCTTTCGTTAAACCCTTCCTTCTTGTCTTAATTAAGTCTGGATTACCCAGGCAAGGCAAAAGGCTCTCCTGTGGGGTCCAAGATCTCAGAGTGGATTCACTTTACAGCAAATATGCTTTTTAATGCTCCCTTTGATGGTAATTTACACTCAGGCTACCTTAACAAGAGGCTCAAGGGTGTTAGCTGTACACAGTGGTTGCATAAAAGGTGCTTCCCTTTTCCTCGTTAAATTCAACATATGATGATAATTAACACAAGCTCTGTGAAATAGAAAACAGAACTATCTGCAATTGACAAACTTTGAAGAAAAAAAAACAAGCTCAACACTGTTTTGAGGCCGAGATGCAATATATCATCCTATTAACTAAAAAAGAATAATTTAATCCATTCCTGCTGCAAGTCTCAAATTTATTTTCAACCCAAGTGAGACATCAAAAAGTCTTGCTTATCTAATTATCCTCTTTGTAGTTTCTTAATTAGAAAAGACCAAATCTTGCTTTTGCAGTAGTTAACTTTGTGTTTGTAAAATTTACAACTGCATGGTTAGAACTCCTTTCACATTAGGAAAAGCAACTTGGATGACCCTTGAACCTAGATAAAAATGTGACCATTTTTAGAATCATAAATTGAATAACTTGAATTGAAAACATTTTTCAAATGAATGATCTGGTAAGACTGAAGACAAAACCTATGCAAAAATAAATACCTCGTGACTTAAGCCACTTCTGAGTTAAAAGGAAGTTATTTCATTCTATTTTGTTTTAAATACTTGATTAAATTGTAGTAAAGGACAAAAACAACTTTGATGTCTTATTTTGGCCCCACTGGTAATCTATCATTCATCTGAACCAGCAAAAATCCACACCGAAGTGAACTTGTGTAGGAATAGTTTGACTATTTATGGTATCCGCTATGTCCCACTGCTCTCTTGGTTTTTGGGTGAAATATAATGAAGCTGCCAACCACAGTTACGCATGTGAACTGTCCATGATCGCTTTTTAAGAGGAGGCTGGATGCAAACACACACCAGAGGAAATAGGGGTCAAAGGGTCCTTCATCTTAGTTACGTCTTCTTATCAAGCTCTGCCCTTGTTTCTCAACTCCCTCTCACACAAAAAAAGCACATACCGATAATATATCAGTTTGGTGTATTTGAATGGTGGTATGTTTGAACTGTTGTGTGATGAGTCACTGTTTATCAAACCTCTCAATAGATGCCATTCACAGATCAAAGTATATCAGCTGAAAATGCTTTTAAGCTTTAGATGAAAACACATTTATCTAGTTATTCATTTGAACTTCAGGTTTTTAATAAGCAGATCAGAAATAATTTGAAGGAACAAAAAGAGACTTCATGCGTTTAAGATTAATTTGTGTTTGGTTTTTCTTTGTATATTTTTATTATTCACTTGGATGCTCTTTGCTGGAATGGTCAGACCAGATTAAGAACATCACCACCCCATACATGAAGCTAATGTAGAACTGCAGAGGTCCTTCAGTGGCAGACGTCTGCATCCTAAGTGTGCAAAGGAGCATCATCGTAGATCCTTCCTCCCAGCAGCTGTTTTTCAAACACTGCTTCCAAAATCAGTGTTCACATCGCTGCTTTTATTAGCAGCTTTTTGAGTTTCTTATAAAGAGTCTGTGGTTTTATACACAGATAAACATTATGTATTTTTTTAATTAACCCACTTTGCTGTTCATTTATCTTAAAGTGGTATGAATAATTTTGGGGCATAACTGTATGTGTTCCAGTGAGAGAGTACCAGCATCCTTCCCTAAATAAGTAAAACTGTACTCTAATTTTCTCCTCATTAGAACACTCTGCATATTATAATTTACAACACTAAAACGGTTCATACAAAACTCATACAGAACTCTAGAAAAGTAGATATCTTCTCTTTGCCCCTAATTGAAGCATTTTTTATTATTGCAAGTTCACTTTCTTCCTTCTGCTGCTTTTTTTTTTTTTTCCAATTTCCATACCACTGCAGTAAAATGTACAATCCATCATCTCCACTTTAAACCTCAATGCAGAGGTCAGCTGAGAAGAGTTTTAGTTCTTTGTGAAAAAGGTTTCATTTGACAACAATATCACAGATAGATAAAAAAAAAAAAAAAAATACCCAGAAGGGAGCATTTGGTCGCAGATTGTGACTGCTATTGAGAATTGGAGAGGAAAATGATTCAGGTTACCTCCGGTTTTTGCCTCTGGAAAAGTGATGGTAATCGGCAGAGCAATGAGACAGTAGATGAGGTAAGGATTGGTTGCACTATGCTAACTCATCCGGATATGACTCACTGGGTCTAATGTTGCTTCCTCATGATCCTGTCAGATTCATTTAGATAAGCTCCTTGGCGTCAGTGTGATGTCTATTAACCCTTTCTGTTCTATTCTGATGCTCACAGCTCGCTTATTTAGGGAAACGATAGTAGTTTGTGTTTCATTTCTTTCTGTTTTTCACTCAAGCTTTTAAAAACATAACCTCTGTTCCATTAACAAATGAAGTAAAAACAAAACTCTTTCTTGTTATTGTCGAGCAATATAAATTAATCAAACTTGATCTTTCAACAAACTTATTTCCACAAATTCTACTTTGCATTTTGGCATCAACAGATAACTTACACTATCATTCATTGCAATTAAATATACTTTAATTAGACATTGGCTTGATTCTTTGAGCCCCCAATGTTTTTAATCAAAAATACAGATGGATTATAGCGGCACATCCTTACAATGTCCTTAAAAATAATTTCTAAACAAGGCTGAATAAATACCCTTTAACCCATCGCTTCAACTTTTATAAGGAGTGTTAACCTTAAAGAATTACTTAAAACTGTCATTTTAAACTTTCTTTCTCTACCATTTTGTTCCAGTTTGCTGATATTTTTTGAGGCACAACCTTAAAATGAGTCAGTATGAGTCATTTATGTTTGCATTAGTACAGAGACTTACTAAAAAATTTTGATTGAGTTAATTGCAGGATCTACAAATAATAAATTGAAATTAATTAAATTTTAGTCAAAAGCTATACATTGTCATCCATCGCTGTTTGCGTATATTGCTTGTGCGTCACATTTAAGGGCATACCAGAAACACACATATACAAAGATTCAGGTAAGAATCGTTGAATGTAAAAAAATATATATATTACATGATTACTTTGAAATTAATGAGTTTAAGTCCTAGCCTTAAAATACTGGCACTTTTTGAGGGTATATATCTTGCCAGAAAATGAAATCAGCATCTCCAAAAGGCTTGTCAACAGAGGGAAGCATGACTTGCTCTGACATGTCCTGGTAGAAAGCAGTGCAGACTTTGACACGGCTTCCTAAATCATCACTGATTGTGAAAACACCATACAGTTAAGGCATACAAGCATCTTAACTTGTATGCCTGTAACTCTTTCTTCAAAGTATGAGACTTGTATTTCCAAATTAGGTTAAAGTTTACTTGAGAATCAGTCCAGACCTTTTTACTTCTAAATCCATGTAAGACACTTTAAATATTGTGTCAGGTTTAGGAGTGGATCACCACAAGGAATGAGGCCATAGATTTATGTTATCGTTAAAGCTGCCCACAGCCCAATGAGAAAGTCCTCCCACACACTCAAGCAAATATTTTCAATTCCTGGAGGATATGGGTCCTAAATATAAATATATGAACGCTAATCTATTAACTCAGAAAAAAAAAAGAATTATTCAGATTTTTATGACCTAGAGGAACTAAAGTAAATATTTCCTTTACTATTGCTTTTATGCATCCCTCCGTAAAGGACATGTTAGAGGGCAGTAATTAGTTTAACCCAAAAGCGAGTACTAGTGTGTGGACTGTAATGCATTACAACACAGCTGTGCATACATTCCTCTCACACCCGTGTAGTATAAACACTTGCTCTCCCAAAAAAGCTACTTAGGGCAAATGTGGGAGGAGAAGCAAGTCCAACATCCTGTCCCTCTTCTCCTCCCAGTCTCACTGCTCTGCGGCTTGCTTCTTTGCATCCATGCTATGTTTTCTACCTGCTCTATATGCTCTCTGCATAGCATTTACACTGCTTATATAAACACAGACAAGGGCAAGTATAGGAGGTAGCAAAAGTTTTGCTTAAGGTGGAAACCTGCTTAAGGTCTCTGTGCACCAAACGAGAGACATCTTAAAACCGATTAAAATACAGAAAATGTTAGATAGTTGGTTTATCTCAATACATGTGAGCTGCAGCTCAAAATATTGCTGTGAAGGGTGATTGTCACTCTAATATCTTAAACCAATCTGAAATGGTTGAAAAACATTTCAGAGATATAAAAATCTAAATTCTTGATTGTTTAGTTCCAAGCGATGGTTTGGAAAAGCCATGGCTCACAGATACACAAAACTGAAGTAATGGAGGGAAGAAATAATAACAGGAAATAACTTATTTTGTCTTTTACCCAAAGGGTCTCACATCAAATCCACAACTTCTGAAATTATTATTTTTTTCCCTCATAAAAGGCAAATGAAACCACAACTGCTCTGTGCTAGGAAAGTAATCTCTGACTGCCATCATGCAGCAGCCTGAACATTAATCTCAACATCTTACCATGATGGTGGACCTGGCATCATAGGCCACCCGTTTGAACCGCTGGATGAAGCCATCACCGCCATATGCCTGCAGAAAAACAATTTAATGAAGACAGAAGAGCCTCTACAGACTTAAAGGAAAACAACAACAATCCAGTTCTTATCAGTGCCTTCTTGAAACACTCACTTCAGATGCAAAAAATCTGTTTCTTTCAGATTCTTTCATGTTTGCCTAAGCTTCGTTTGCCCTACCGATGACCTCTTGCTTACTTCCCTGTGCTAAACAGCCAGTTTGGAGTGTAAGTATTTAGACGATAGATAGAAGGATATCTGCAGGTTACAGTAAGAAGTCAAATGTAAGACTTTCTAAGACCTTTTTAAATGCCACCTTGAATTAAATTTATGATGATAAATATAAAAAATCTATAAATATAGGGGACGTATAGGGAAACCTGTTACAAAACAATCAAGGATAGAAAAAACTGGGGTCTATTTGTGGTTCTTGACAACATCTTTGTGCTTTGTGATTAACACACTGCAAAAACATAAGTCATGTGATTAACACATTTTCAATAGAAATTTGTATTTCAGGAAAAAATTATTAAACGTCCTCAGCTTTAGTTTGTGTCCCGTGTTTCAGCTCTGACCTCATTTTCCTATAAAAGCATCTGGGCTTAGAAATGAATGATGTGTGCTGAAGCTAATTCATCAGGATGTCCAGTTAATTAGCTCTGCCCCAAACAGGACCTCAGTAAATTAGCTGGAAGAGGGCATGAGGCTAATTTTTAGGTAGCAGCTGTTGCACACTGAGCTTCTGTTGCAGGAAGATGGATACAGAAGTTTTCACAATGCTTTTTATAGAACGCCATTTGAGCATTTTGTTCCCTTACTGAAGCGTAAGAGAAAGAAATGCTTTTCAAGTATAGAAGACTTGAATGCTAAAGCTGGTCATGCACCACAATAAAAGGGAGTTCAAAATCTTAAGAAAAAAAAAGCAGTAGTGGAAAGTTGGAACAGACCACCATCCTTATCTTTTTATGTCTGAAGCAAAACTTACCATCTCTAATCCCTGTGTTCAGAGATTTTATTCATTAATAGAGGAGGGGGGATCTCCCCTTCTTCAAGAATTCCCTGGAAACCCACAACAGAATACTTTCCAACCACTATTATTCTGCATGCATACATATGAAGTCCAGACCAGCCGTGAAAGAGGCTCATGGCAAACATTATGGTCATGATGTGAAAAGCTTAAAGCTGCCCAGGCTTTGCCCGGAACAGGACGACAGAAAACTGCAGGTTTTTGCTGCTCCCCTTTTTTGTGGGAGGTGGTTTGTTTTAAGAAGCCAAAAATATCCCAGAAAAAAAAAAAAAGACAGAACCTCTGGATGTTTGGCTTATGGTTTGATACATCTGGTGCCTTCACTGTAGAGCAGGAAGGAACCATGAAATCCCTTCTCAAAGTCGTCATTATAGAGCAATGCAGGAATCTGGCTGTTGAATTTCAAAGACTTGTTGATAATCTGTCCAAGGAGGGCAGAGCCTAAACAGAATCTAAACATGCAAAAGGAGATTGCCATTTCTTTTACTGTGCAAATTGTCTTAGGATTTACAATGCAAGACAACATGCGTGATTAATGAGGACCACTGAGGTGATTACAATGGTACAACACAAGGAGAAGCGGATGAATGGGCTATTCTGAGCTGAAAGCTTAAACAGAAAGCAGCGAAGGGAGACGAGAGGAGTGGAGGGTGTTAACCTGTGCAGAACCGTTCAGAACGCTGCTGATGAATTGAACCAGCTGGTCCGTGCTCTCAATCAGCTCGCTGGGCATGAAGTACTGTTCGTTGGATGTGTTGAGGATGATAACGGAAGGCACTGTCACCTCCCTGAGAAAAAAAAAGAAAAAACAACAGAAAAGACATTTCATCTTCTTACCCTCTGCACCAAAAGTTGCCATTATCAAAGTGGGAACAAAATGCAGTTATCTTACAGAACAAATTGGGACACCGATAATATAGTACCCGATAAACAAGGTGTTTTATACTGAGAGGAACCTAACTTTTCCCACAGGGTTTCATTCAAAGAGAAGACTTCTAACAAGATGAGGAATCTTGTTGTTTCTTCTGTTTTTCCAGCAAAATGTGGGAAACTCAGGAGGTTTGCTTGTGTTTGTTACAGCAAGACATAAAAAACTTTAATTATTTTAAAATTTCAAACCTGGTTTTATAAACTCAATGCTCCTGCATGTTGCTTTAAGAGCAGAGAAACAAAGCTTTTTTATGTTAAACTTTAAGCAAAGGTTTTACTTACCAACATGTTTTATGTTAAAATCCCAATATTCATTGAAAAAAAATTTCAGCTCATTATTTGGTGATGTTTTTACTGCAGATGTATCAGTTTATATAAAGAACTTGCATAGTTTATAATATAAAGACATTAATTACTGATGTTTAACATTAAATACAAGTCAAATTAACAAGAATATTTCACTGACATAATTGGTGTTCTCTATATAGCTGAAGAAACATTTCCTGTTTCTTTTTCTTTTTTTTTAATAGATTCTGGCTTCATCTCCAGCCCTGGTCAAGCACTGGAACCCAATTGGTGAAAAACTCCTTTTAGTAAATCACAGGCCGTCTTAAGGGAAGCCCCTCTGCCTCTATGCTGTGGCCCAGAGGTCCACTCATCTTTAGTTTAGCAGAGGACTCAAACAGTAACCTGCACTTTACACTCCTGAGCTGCTTAATCTCCACAAATCGGCAGAGGAATTATAAATCCTTGTGAGATAAGGAATAAGGTCATAAAACAACTAATCCTTTTTCCACACATCTTGTGCAACACCAAAGCCTGGCTTAGATAAGGTATGCCATTGCTTAGATGCACACACACAGTCACACAAACAGTCCATCACTGTGCCGCTACCTCATATCCCTGCGGTGATATTCAACCCAGCAACAAATTGCACACATGCGCACACATATCCATCAATGTCCCAATCCACCACCCAGCTGAGATCCAGAGTGCAAACACACACACACCCGTGTGGTGGAGTCATCAACACTTCACGACTCTGTCCAGATGAGAGCTCCAAACACATACACACACACACACAGACAGAAATAATGAATGCATATTTTCACCGCCGTACTCCAACAGATGGCCCTCATTTAAACTAAATATGGATTAGCCTTTATGCCTCTAAGTGGGACTACAGGGGGTTCACTGCGATGATGAAGGAACATGCCTTGCACCAGCAGAGTAACTTTTATCCAATGCAAACAAAAATGGCTGCTTCATACTGTGGTGGCCCTTAAGAGATTAAACCATTATAAATAATTTCAAAACAAAATACACAAATTCGATAACCTTGGTGCAAAAGTGAACACACCTTTGAATTAATCCCTTTTTTTAAGTGCCGTTCAGTTTTAATATGAAGTCGTCTTTGGCTGGAGACTATCAGCAGGACTCGTGTTGATATTGGAGGAAAAAGTCTCAAGGTTCTCAAGTATCTTGCAATTTTAGCTATTCTTCACAGGCATCTATGGACCTTCACCTTCACCAATAGCAGGTGCCCATTGTACATATTTTATAAATTCAACTGTGAATATGCTTGTGAAAACACACACGTTTTGAGAGTCAATCCTGCAACTCTTCCTGTTTGATGACCACCACTAACAATAACTAACAATCTTGTTATTTTTAAAGCTATCCTGAGATGATAGCTTTAAAAATAACAAGATTGTTAGTGAAACATCCCCAACCCTAACACCAGCAATCAACGCTCATATTCAAGTGGAACTGACAGACTGATTTGAAGTTACTCTCTAATGATTCACATCATCTGATAAAAGTCTTCCTCCCACACAGCAATATCTCACATCTTTAGTCTTTCACTGCCTGGTAAAGATGTTAGCAATAATCCTATATTAAAACAAACCCAAGGATACCCTTGAGACTCAGAGCGGTTATCTTAGATGTGTGTGTTCCTGGGTGTGCTTATGTGCCCCTGATGAAAGCTGGGGTCGCCTTTAGTGAGAGACACACCGCTGCCAGACAGTCATCATGGCGATGACAGAAAGGCAGATAAAAAGCCATCAGATTTATTTCTATGAGCCTCCTAAGGGGAAAGGATTGGTGGACAACGCAGGACTTTATTCCTCAAAAGAGGGCAATTAATCCTGCACTGCCGCAGCCACATTCAGACCCAATGAAACCCTGCATTTTGCATGCTGCATGTTCTCATGCAGAACTAGAAACACTAATCAACCCCTTTTAATCCTAAATATACTCACTTCCTGTTTAAATTTAGGACTCTGTCAGCTGTTTTTGGTCACATTTAGAATCTGCAGCCTACTGCTGAATCGCTGACTTAATTAGACAGGACTTAGAAGAGTGCTGCTATAATCTCTCTCCGACAAACAATAACATGCTCAAATTAAAATAACATCCTGCAGCAGACCCATTACGCATGCAGGCTCTCACACTAAATTAACCAGACACACATAACGAGGCACTAGAAGTTACTTGACACAAAACAGACAAGCGGCCGCTGCAGCCCTGCTGGTCTGTAACACTTGTGGTATTGAATCTAATTAAAAAGTGTGGCATGTCAGATGGAGGGTCTCTCAGAGCATGACACCCTAACAGTCGGCCCGAGACTGGTTACAAAGCTGCTCCAGCCGGATCGTCCTTCATCATTACTGCTGCACTATGAGGCAAAAACATTAAATATAAGACCTCGATAGATTCAATCCATTAATACGGAGCCCAGCAAAACCCACCTTCAACATTTTCTAATTCTAACACAATCAATGTAGTTAATTTGGATTTAGCAGGGGAAAAAGTGTTTGTTTTTTTATCTTAAAAGTGTTGTCTATGTCTATTCAAGCCCCTTTACTGTGACACCTCTGAAAAAATTGACCAGCTCTATGAGGAGCACTGCAATTATATCTGTATGTGTTTGGGAGCCAAACCATCCTTACCAAATGGCACATCTACAGATTAATATTTTCATCCACTTTTGTTTTTGAAAAAGTGGATGCAAAGTAATGGCTTCTGACATCACTTTTTTATAGGGTTTCAACTCTACTGGTGTGTATTGGAAAGTTTTGACCAATGGAGTTACTACTATTAATTTAGCTAGGAATTTCTGGCATTGTTTATTTTGAACACCTTCAAAGAACAACCAAATTTGTACACAGGAGAACTACAATAAGGCCATTGAGGACATTTATTTTATTTAGGAATACCTTAGTGAAGGTGGTAAAATGATCGCCATTTGTAAAAATTGCTTAAGTAGGTCTACATTCTACATGGCCTTCTCAGATGCAAATCTGCAGCAGCTTATGAATGTTTTTTTGTTTTTTGGGCCATGGTGACTGAAGGTCCAAGAAGCAGCACAAGTAAAAATGACAGCGTTTCAGTGTAATTGACTTTTCTTGAAGACAGAATCCTTAATGGCAAAGGCCAGCATTACAAGCCACTGCAGACCTAGATAAGTGGCTGACAGAAGGGAAGGTGAGGCTGAAAGAGAAGACTGTGACACGAGGACAGAGACACTCACCCCATAATGAGGCCGTTAATGTAGTCGTTCCCATCCATGTGGCCAAACTGGAAATCTCTGGAGATGGAAGAAAAATAAGAGAGAGTAAAATGAGCTCTATCTCCCATCTCTCTGGGCTGTATATTGTTAGCATAAACTGGGACAGTATCTTCAATGCACAATATCACACAAATAGAAAACTTGGTTAAAAGTAATATGATGTCCCTGCTGCTGAAAACATAAGAACGCTTTTGTCACTGTGGGAGAGGATGAAAAAAAATATCCCCAAAGCTCCATCCTGCACCGTCCCTATGCTTCTCCTCATCTTCTTCGCCACAGAAAAGTCTTGGGTTATTTATCTAAATGATAAGGAAGGAGGAGGAATTCAATTTGTACCTCATTGTACTGCACTATGTCTGAGAAGAACACATTGCAAGCAGATGAGGGAAGGGATGGGGAGGGCCAGAGAAACCGGCGACTTTCGCCGAATGACTGATTGCGACCGCCCGCACATATACATTATATTCATTTTGAATCATTGCTACATATAGAAGGATTGTCCCCACGGTGCTAAGCAGTACCGCATGTGCTTATGTGAATGGCATGATTATTAAGACTGAACAATATAATAAATTTTGTGGAGGCAACGAAAGAAAGAAAAAAGAAAACCTTCAGTCAATGTTCGAGGTAATCGTACTGACAATAGCAAACCGGACTGGGAATAAAACTCATCATAAAGTAAAAGCCCGCGCTGGAAACAGCAGCGGCGTGAGATACGGATCTGAATTAAGTAGAAAATGATTTACACCTCTAAGAGCGACCAGAGAAGTGAGAAAATGCAACACTGAAAATGTGACATGGAAAGGCAATATTTTTTTTATTTTTTTTTTCAGATTTTGTTTCTTAATTTATTTTTTAGCAGATTTGGTCCCTATGCATTCTAATCTTCTCACAGACATGCCTTGAACCATTAAGCAGGCAGCTAAGAACACAATATAAGTTTAATTAAACACTCCTACACTTGTAGTTTTATAAGGGCAGGTTCACCAGGTATATTTCTAATTAAGCAAAGACCAGTCAAGTAGATTTAAATAAAAGAATATTGACTTTAAAGAAATGACAATATTACACAATACCGCATCTCAAAAATACAAAGAAATGTTTGATGTTCTCTGCTCCATTTTCATCCAAATTTCTGAGTCAAATATATCAACTTAAGTTGATTTCAAACTTGAAAATTCAAAGGTCTACCAGCAAAACTGGCTAAATCTTATATAGCTGTCAAATACTTAAACAAAACACAAAATGAAGCAGGTTTTTAATAATACTTAAGGGGGAAATAAGACTATTTATTGCTTTTGCTTAGCTTTATAATGCATTCAAGATTCAAAGCTACATCCTAAAGTTTTCCTAATAATTCAGTCCAGGTTCGAATTGTCTATACATTAAGGTTTCACTTTCAATTGTTTGTCAGATTCCAGTTGGTCTTTTTTGTGTTCTTAACTAAACTCAACCTCTACAGGGAGAGGTTTGGACTTCATCTCTATAATGCAAAAGAATGACTTTGAATTTGAACCAAATCAAACTGAATGTGTTGAAGACACACTTTGTCTCACATTCACAATGTAGCTCCTAGTTAGATGTTTGGTGAAGGTTGGATTGTTCCACCTGTGTTCAAGAACCAAATCCACCAATGTGCAGAGAAGCGGCACATGGTGGTCTCAGCCATGTTGGAAAACAGAGGCCGTCATGTTACAAATCATGCCTTCCACTGGAGAACCATTTGAAAGTACACGGTCGCTTCACTGCACAGTGTGGATGAAACAAAGGCAAACAGAAGAGCACAGCATTGGATTGAAGAGGCTTATAAATTCAGGGAAATATTTTTGTTTTGGTGTTATTTTTATTTGCCTAAACAGAACTAAGGTGCAGACATATAAATAATCATGAGATTAAAGATTTTAAAATGATCAACGTTAACTGTATCTGCTTAGCTGTTTGTTCATTATACATCTATTTATCAATGCATGCATCCATCCAATTATCTATGGATCCATTCATCTGTTTATCAATCCCTACATTCATTTATTTCTCTATCCATCCATCTAAACCATATGTTCTTGTTGCAACCATCCATCTAATAAACAGCAGACATCCATCCTCTTGCAGGAGTAGCAATTTTAGATTTCAAGTTCCTACAAAAATATCTGCACTGAATTCATAATGAACTTTGGTATTATTAGATTAAAACTGGCAAAATAATTTATTTAAAAAGAAAAAAAAATATTAAGCTGCTCCACTGAAGTTTCTTTTAAATCCCTTGAAGCCCGATGTTCCTTCTATTTTCTGGTTCCCAGTATGCTAAAAGCACACTGCTTTCTGTTCCTTTACTTTGCCATTTTGGGCTGGGTTTGAAAAGTTTTTTTTGTTTGTTTGTTTTACCACTAAAAACAGCTAAATGAGCAGAGTAGAGTGAACTGAAAAACCAGAATTACGTACTTATGGGATCTAAAACCAAAACAATGCCATAGAACTCCTAAAAAAAAAATCTATTCTTGGATATTATAAAGTATAAGACTAAACATTGGGTATAGAAGTATGCTTACCCGGACTCTCGTGGGCTTTAAATGAGAAATTATGAGAGTCTAAAATCCTTTATGGATATAAATTAAGGCTCAGAGGTCTCAGTTTGTGAGACTTTGTGATAAAGCTTTTCTTATTTTCAGCTCCAACTGGCAGATCAAAACCAAGACAAAGCAACATGTGCTCAATTCCAGCACATTCATGCCCACTGACTGACGAGAATCCCGTTTGGCCACGAACGCCACAAATGGTGGGTGAGCTGAATACCACAGCACTGCATCAAACGGCATTGGCTCGTTCAAATGTCAGCCCTTTCCTGTGATTTCTTCTCCCCATGTGCTACCTCTACCTACCACCGGGGGCGACACTGCAGCCAGCGACTTGTAATTACAAGCTCCGTTTAGGTTTGTCAGAACCCTGCAGGCGGCTCTGATCTCAGTGGGGGGGAACTCAAATTCAGACATCTTTGGGGGGAGAAAAAAAACGAAGAAACAGCGGAAGGTAGTGTGGCAGATAGTGGTATAATTGATGATGGGGATCTGAGTAATTCAATCAGCCCTAATGGGAATGCCTGGAGAGGGAGAAGCGCTTTGATCACAGCGGTTTGAGGAGGACATCTTTATTCAAATGCAGCAGCCACTTCAGCACAGTCTATTCCTGCTTTAACCAGAATCCTTCAGCTGGAGGATGACCCACCAGCTGTGCTTTAAGTTAACCAACTGCGCACAATCAACACACTTTCATTTGACAGCCCTTTGTTAAAATCTGCTTCCTTTTTTTCCCATCCTCTTGGAGCAAAAATAGCTTCTCCTGAAATTATACACTGCTTTGTTTTTATTTGCCTTGTTACAGAGCAGCGTTCCTGCATGAGAACAGGTCGAGCAGCGCAGCACGCAACATAAACACCCCGGTACAGAGTTGTTTTCGCGGAGGAAAACAGAAAATTATGCATTAATAAAGGCTGAGCTGCGGTTGTGATTGACAGCTGAAAAGAACACCTATATTTGGAAGCTGACATTTCACATAATTACCTTTCTACTGAACCGCTACAAAAAAAAAAAGAAAAGGAAAACAGACGTGCCCTGACAACAGCATAAACTTGCTTGTGAATAGACTGGCAGCATTTCCCCAGAGAGTACGCCGTCCTGAAATAAATGTATAAATTGGATTTTCAACTCTGACCTCATCGTGTCTCCGTGCCTCACCTGTTAAACTGTTCTCTGTATTCCTTCGCCACCCGCTGCATCAAGGTCTTTAATCTAAAAGCAAATGAGAAGAGAGTGAAAAGCCACATAAGTCAGAGCCCATCCTTTTTTTTTCTTATTTTTTATTTATTTTTAGCCGTTGGCTGCAATTTGTGGGCAGCTCCAAACAATAACAGTCAGTCTTATCTCTATTCGAAAGCCACACACTGAAAAGCCTCTATGGTGGAGAGTGTGGAGAGCCATTTGTTTATTACGGGCACAGCTTTTTAATTTCTGTCTTGTCTTTACCTGCCGCTCTGCTCTGTGGGGTCTTTCTCGTCGATGATCGCAATTGCCACCAGCTTACCTGTGGCAGGAAGACATTGATTATTTTTGTTTTTAAGTCACATAATAAAGAAAAGATGGAGACAATTTGAGACCAGGAGGATTCTTATACAACTTTTGTACCAAAATTACTTATTTTTCCTAAAGGAAATATCTGAAGTCCTTTGATATTTAGAAACAATATTCAATATGGCTGAAATAATAATTCATAGAAAATTTACAACAGATATTACAGACTTTATGAGTCGAAGTGTGAATGGATGTACAGATGCATGGGTGTCTGAACAGTCTGATCTGCAGATGCATATTAAGTATTTGTACGCTGGAATCATGTGAAACCAAGGCACATAAATTTGGTCAATGGATGAACAGAAAGACGAACAAACGAATGAAAGGAGGAACAAATAAATGAACGAAGGGAAAGTTTGATATATAAATGGACGGACGGACAGATTTTTTTATTTTCCATATTAATTCAGATCTGAGAAAATATTTAAATTCCAGACTTTTCCAAACTGTAGGAGCTGCATGAGAGATGCTTCAGCAGCACTCAATAGGGAAAAGAAAAGGAGAGGCATGGAGGTTGATTTACCCATTAATTGCTCAAACATTAAACTAACTTCAGCTTTCTGCTTCGTTGTGCAGGAAACAAGTGCTCAGTTTGTAGCAGAGCTATTTAGGTGCCATTCAAAATCAAAACCCATGAAATGACAAATAGGTCTACTTAAAAAAAAAGAAAAAAAAAGACTCTTACACAACTTAAAAAGGTCTTCTATTTAAGCTGCTACGGTTTGAGGCAGGAAGCCCCTTGACATTTAGATGAGAGAGGCAGCCTGCCCCCTGCTGGTCACTGATGCAGAAAGGTTATGTAGAGAAAGTGGACAGCCTGGAGTCAGGAGAAGAGAAATACTTGTAATGCAGAGAAGAAATTTTAATATATGGCTTAGTTTGTGTGGATTTCTTCCAACTGCAGAGCGCCTGTCTTCATGGGAGTTTCTCAAGCGGGAATGTGCATAATTAATGCCAGCAAGGATTTGAGAACTTAAGAAGGTACACTGAACTGGAATAATATGCATTGAAAAGTGATTCATCAGTGGCTTGTCTGAAAGAGTACTGGGATTTTGAAACATCAGTGCAGTTTTTTTTCTTCTTTTTTTTAATCTGGGATACACTTCCTGTTAAACCAAAAAGAAATAATGTATTCTCTTCTATTTTAATATTAACCAGCGATTTTAATATGATTCTTTTGTCATGCTTCATAAAGTAAACCCAAACTCCCCAGTATTTATCTTCTAAACTCATCATATGTTCACATAACTTCTTCTGGCTTATATTGTTTTGTGTGGTAACAATATCGTTAGAAAAGCTTGCAACTCATTAAACAATCACAGGATTTCGCTGCAAATTACAGGTTCAAATGTTGCAAAAATTGTAGAATGTCTCACTTTCTTATGCAGAGACAACAATTATAGTTATGGTGCAATAATACAACCAGCTAAGGAGCATGATTACTACGGTCTTCAGTACAGGATTATGTCGCTGTAATGGAAAATTACTCATATGGAAACATTAATTTCATCAAAGAACTTTGTGCTTGGAGTTGTTCATTTAATTTCAGTTGACATTAATCCATTAATTTGTGGTAGTTTCTTTTCCAATGGATGTTGAATGGCAATTTGAAATTTTGGTTGACTACGAGTCATTTACTATTTGTTTTCGAGTCAGCCAGCAAGAATCTAACACTTCGTATGCATCAATGTTTTTGTTTTTATATGCAAGTAAATATAACTGAGGATTTTTTAAAGGGGGCCTTTTATGCTTTTATAAGATAGGTTTATACAAAACCTATCATTTTTCACACAGTCATTCTCAGATAAAGTCACCAGCTGAGCTCTGCCTATTTTAAGCTAAACCAGGATCGATTGGCATGTATGCATGATTGGATTGAACTGAATTTCTTTTGTGTAAAGTGCCTTGAGATTGTGTGTCGTAAATCAGGACCATATACGGTAAATAAAATCATATAAACATAAATATGGGGTAGAAAAAGATCAATTACAGCCAAAACTTATTTGAAACCCAACTATTTAACCTTCATCATATTCTAACCTTATGTTATATTTTCATCTTCATCGCCAAATGCAGCATTAATTGGACATCAGAGACAAGCCAAAATGTTTTTTGTTGCTTTTTCACTTTATCAACAGTTCACATGAGCTTAGGTCCTGCTTCAGAAGTTTGATATTTCATGCGAAACATGCCATTAGATTCAGAGATTTATTATTACTCACCAGTTTTTCAGCTTGCTACTCTCTGCTATCAAGTCTCTCTGCATGATGTTTGGTGTTATTTACGCCCCAGAGATGGAGAGCAAACACAGTGAAATATAAAACTTAAGATTGTTTTCCACAAGCCCATATTTAAAAATGAGAATCAATTTGAGCTCTTCCATCATTAAGGCTTGATTACCCTGCCATGCGGGTCAAGATGTTTTGGATTCTTAATGCCAATGCTCTGATCATCGCTCACATCAAAAGGTTCGGGATGAGAATGAGATCATGCTTCATCAGAGAGAATTTCTGAATATCTTATAAATGTTCAAGTCCATCAAGTTAAAATATCGTCTGCTGCAAGCTTAAGGACCCGCTTGGCGACGGAATCTAATTTAATGCATCCATCTGAGACCTCACATCGTTTTTCTGTAAATTTGCCAGAGCATTTTCAGAAACTATAGCCAGCTCAGTTCTATAATCCACTGGTTTAGTGACTGTATTGTTTACCCAGCTGAAGACTAACAGTTTGTGCCTTAAATCCAGTATAAATATGCAGCAAGAGTGATATTCATGTGATAAATGTAGAAAAACGAGAGGACACAAAAATTGGTATGTGGAAGATGACAAATGTTTTCTGGTTCTCCTGTGTTGTTATTGCGGATGTCTCCGCTTCTGAAGAATAACCTTCCAATTTCCAGTGCACAACAACATAAAAGGAGAAGTGCTTTTTAATATCGCCAAACATATTCTGCTTTCAATATGCAGCCAATTCATCTCCCTGTCTGCCTCTCTGTCCTTTAAATCCTCACAGTTAAATAAATTACAGTTTCAGGCTCTTCATTGATTTTTTTGGGTCACACCAGTATTTAGATGTGGGTACAGAGTTCTGTGTCAGTATGACTTATGATGTGTGGGATGGAAGGGAGGATTTTTTTAAGCATAAAATGTCATCCCAGCAGCTCCACTGAGCTGCAGTCCATGAAATGTGATATTCTGTTGAAAAGACTCCAGCAACAGGGCTTCTGCCAATTTTTTTTTTTTTTTTTTTAAACTTCCTTCAAGCATTCACATGAATCAAAACTGCAAATTCTTTAACAGTCACACATTGTTTATCCAGTTAAGGCAGGATTGCTAAGGTTTAAAAAGCAGGAAGTCTTGCTTAAAGGAGAAAGAAAGCAACCTGAATTAGCCTAAATAGTATTCACTTACACAGACAGTAGTAAAGTAGTAACGTTTGTGTTTGGTTGATTTTGTTGTTACAATGCTTCTACATAATTCACCTTTTTATCATTAGAAAGCCTGTTTACTCTCTCTTCAAAATGGCGCCATATATGCAGGTTGAATAGAGTTGTGTACATGGGTCACACCCATAAATAACTTGCCAAATCTTCCTTAAAAATGCAAAACTGCTTATAATGGAGGAAGTGGGACGGTGTTTTCTCCATGATGGAAAAACAAGAATTTTCAACACTGGAGGAGATCCCAATGCAGAGAGAAATGGAGATTGCTACTCGATCCTGCAACGAGTAGCAATCCTATGTCTCCAGACTTAAACCGCTTCTCCACTATCATGTCTCCTTCTAACCGGTTAATGTCTGGTTTGGTTCTACCACAGTTGATCAATTAAAGCCAAAAAAGTACAGTTTGTTCCTCTGTATTGTGGGTGTGAATTTAGGCAGGAATTTGGACGGCTGTGAGCGTGCAGCATCTTTAACTAATGAAGTTTGCAGCAACACTCAGCAATGGAAAAACCTCAGGGTTTCAGATTTAGGTAATAAGGTCAAAAGATGTAAAGCAAAATCCACACATAAACTTTATTTAAAAAGAAAAATTCAAAACAAAGAAACAACTGTACATCACAACTAAATAGTATGTAATTCTGACTGCTCTGCCCAACAGATCGCTGAGTGGAGATGCAGTTTCTCGCTTTTTAATTTCTGCCCATTCTTCTGGGAGTCATGCTGCTTGCAGAGTAGCAAAACACGGTCATTCCACTCCAAAAGTTGACACATGTGCTCATGACGGTCCTCAAGATTAAATTCATTACACTTCTTCATACTGTGCAGCTTTATGATAGTAGACAACATGTCTGCCACCCCACTTTGGTGGCTGAGATGTTGTTGTATGGAGTTTGCAGTGACATAAATAAGACAATCTTTGAATTCAGTCTGCTGGCTGGCACGACTTGTACTACTCCCGAAAAAAGTACGAAAACGGGGAAGAACCGCATACAATAACCAAATGGAGATTAATTTGGACTGGGGCAGAACCAGTTAAATCCGCTCTAGTGGAGAAGCCCCTTTAGAGACTGAACTGTATGGTACATACAGAATCCAATCATAGTACATATGATTGGATTCTACAACCTGCTGCATTTGGACATGAGCTGATTTTTCTTCCATATCTGAGATGTTTACATTTAGTTTGAAGTTGTTTTAGGTGAGAAATTCAGCTAAGTGCAGAGTGAGCTGTTTGCCTTACTGCTGTTGAAAAATGCACACCCTGACATGGTTTGATAAACCTTTCTTTCTGCAGCTGCGTGAGAAACCTTAATCTCTCCAAATATCAGACCATAAAGACAGCTGGGAGTTCACTCTATTTTGTTTTGGTGTCACTTAAAAGTTACCCAACAAAACAATGCATTACACTCCTACTCCACATTCTGCATGTGAAGTTGAGAATGCTGTACTGGTTATTTTCAATATGAATTTGTGTGCTTTTAAAATAAAGAAAAGCACTTACAAAGTCAGAAATTTTAGTTTAATGGAAGTAAAATGTAAAGGAGTGAAAGGCGACTGGAGAAATGTACAGATTATTCATCAACATTTTTGCACCAGTAAGTATTTTAGGAAAAACATCAGGGTTAACTCTCTTGCCTTAGGAAACGTGAACATATCAAAAACCCCTGCATTAAAGTGCACACCTCGTTGGAATCCAGCCACTTATCCAGCAAACCTCAGCTGCTCTAATGCTGTAAGTATAAAGCCTATAAAGGAAGAAAATACTGTCTAATATTAGAGAAGCACTGCACAGAGTATCAATGTACCGCTGTTTAAAAGGCAGTTTGCATTTCACAATTGAGCTTAAATTACCTTTACAAGGAAAGGAGTTTTTGAACAAGAATAACAAACCCGGCTGTTTCTGGAGGGCATAAAGACTGAGCAAAAAATAGCTCCTTGAGTACAGTTGAAGCTGAACAAGCTTCTGATAGAAGATGTTTGACTTTTAATTTTAAAGCTGCCCTATGGCAAGCGACACGTTTGAGGGCGAGGCTGTCAAACATTAGGGCGTTATTTATATAACATGTTGCTGACATGCTTGATTTATGCTTGTGTTTTAATATGCAGTTTAGAAATGTTTACCAGCGTCTTTGGTCGTAAAGATTAAAGAAGAGATATATGCATAAAAGAACAAAATAAAAAAACCACAGCTACAGTGTAAAATATAAAGCAGAAAAGCATTAAAATGAGTCTGTAAACAATTTGAGCTTCGTTTCATCGGGTAAAGAAAAATATTATCAAAATATAACCAAAGTACATTACGAGGAAGAGGTTCTCATATGCTCCTCGGCTCTGTGCAACCATGAAAGGAGACAAGGATGACTGCTGATGCTGGCTTCTACCATAGTGCTAAAATGATTTCCACTCTGTGTATTAATGCATATTAAAGTATATTTGGTATTTGAATTTTTAAAATTGACAGTTATTTTAGTTGAAATGCGCTACCTGTTTCTCCAAGCTCATACAAGGTAAAGCCGTCAATATGAAGGTATCCCTGGAAGCGCTCCTTGTTCACCCACGACGACAGGCTGCCGTCCTCATACTCTGCAAACATACAGGGGGGAATATTTCAGAAACAAGGGGATGGAGCAGCTTATTGAGATTCACCACACAACCTGTTGATATCAAAAGCAAAGCATAGAAAAGTATTGATGGCTGGACTGTTAGGAGATCACAATGTTTACAACATGTAACCTCTTTGGGGGGTAAAGAGCGAGACACTGAGCATTCACAGACACCGGGCATGTAAACAAAGATCAGAGGCGTCTGAAGTAGTCTGGGTCATAAACGGCACTATGGACGAATGGATGATAAGTGAACAGATAAAATAACAGGGTTGAGAATATTTTGTTCAGGGTGGATTGTCAACAGTTATGCAGAATGAACAAAACATGTTTTATTTATCAAATAAATGGTTGTCAAAAATACTAAATTATCCATTTGACATTAATAATTTCCATTCTGTCCTGATTCTCTCATCAGTTTTTCTTGTCAATCACAAAAAGCAAGAAAGAAAAAACTATTTTATACAACTTGTAATGCATACAACTATGGACCAGTATACAAACCACTTTGACAGCTAACAAACTGGAAATATTATGTATATATGGAAGACCAACATAAAGTAGTTCATAATTGTGAAGTGTGAAGAAAATGACAGTTTTCAACTGTTTTAAAAAAGGCAAAATCAAAACTCTTCAGTTCTTTTTATACTCTGATGCCCCTAAATAAAAACTAGTTCAACTATGGTTTTACTTTTTTTTTTTAGCTTTGGAGGTGTTAAGGTAATATTGTTTACAATAAATCCACGTTGTAATAAATAAAATAATTTTCTCTCCAGGGAAATTTCACATAAATTTCTTCATGACCTTTAGCATCTTTCATACTAAAAGTATACAGCTATCTACAGTTCAGTAGATGAGCTGCGTCTCATCCCTGATTTTTTGGTAGAATTCCAAAATACAGGAAGAATATTCGATGCTGCAAAAGACTTCAGTGAAGAACGTTCACAACCCTAAGCATACAGCTCTATATACACACAATAGAATAGTTTAGATGAAATCAGATTTATGTGTTAGAATGATCCAGAGTTCAGACCTAAATCCAATTCAGAATATGTAGCAGAACCTGAACAGTCTCAATGAGCTTGAACCATTCCTGAAAGAAGAAAGTCTTTGTTGGTAGATGTGAAAAGATGATAGTGCCATTTTCTAAGACTTGAAGCTGTAATTGCAACAGAAGATGATTCTGCAAAATTCTGAGTCACGGGTGCTGAATACAAATGGATGCCACACTTGTCTTATTTCTTCTTGTAAAACTCTTCTATGTGCTACTTTGTAATAGTCTGTCATGTAAAATCTCAATAAAATATAGCAAGCTTTGCAGTCATGACCTGACAAAATGTCACCAAGTGTGACAATAATCCAGTAGATATAAGCTCAAAGACAATAATATTTGTTGCAAGGCACTGCATCTTATGCATGTCATGCACAAAAAGAAAAAAAGACAAACATCTGGAGGCAATATGAGGGTTTTAGAACAAGATCAGTGAGGCATTTCAGAAAGTAAAAAAGCTGAGAAAAGCAAAAGGATGCACATAATTACTGTCAAATGTAGCCAGAACCTTAATATGACATGTTAATAAGTTATCCTGACCTTTACGCTGCCAGTTAAGTAATTACAGGAACACTAATGATTTTTAACATGATTCTCATGCTGCAGGGCCTCAAAGGAGCCGGGGGCACAATACCGAACATGACAACTTAAAACCCTCGAACATGCTTTTAAATGTGCAAGGTTGCGCCTTACAGTTGCATTAGAATGCATTTCTCCCAGAGCCTTACTGCTATGTGAAGGCAATGGAGTGTTGCTGCAAAAGCCTGCTGAGTCATTCGATCTGGTAGATATTCCAAAGACTTCTTCCCACTGATGTTTTGGCTTTATAGACAGCATGCAGCTGCCCAACTTTTCCCCAGAAGCAACAGAGTGAGAGTGAATCGAGAAAAGAAGGTGGGGGTGGGGGCCACGTTCTTTTTAAGGTTGTACCATCTGATGAAGCTCTTGTACACGACTCAACTTGCTTCACCTTGAATCAAATTAGAGTCGCTCTCTTCTGGGGGCATGAGGCTCAGAAATTTCTTGCTGCCCTACAGGAGCCTGTAAGCCAAGAATTCGCACAGTGGGGAGACAACATGGAGAAATGAGGGGCAGGAAGGGGAATAAAAACAGACAGTGGGTGGAGAGGGGAAGATCTGGTGTCAGAGTTTGGAGCTGAGGTAGGAGGGAGCTCTGACATATTTCAAGGATGAAGGTTAATGGCAGAAAAGACCTGGGAGTCTATGCAAATAGAAAGAAACAGAATGACAGTGGAGAAAAGCAGAGGAGGGAAGGTAGCTTCATCAAAGAGAACTTAAACAGAGATAGAAGGTTGATGAGGATGAAAAGGCAGAGGGTTGAACATAAAGTGTAAGAAGGATGTAAAAAATGAAAAGATTTCTTCCATTACAGAGAATAAGATAATGTGACAAGCATCCATAAAGCACTAAGACACATTACAATGAGAGCAGGAAATGAGATCTGACGCTCAAGACCTGATGGATAAGAAGACTCTGAGAATAAAAAAACTATTAAAGGCATTACCATGAGATTTCAAGGTAATGCTATAGAAAAACTAAATAGTTATAGCTTTTAATTAAAGGCTCTTAATCCTACAACCTCCGTCAATTATTGCATTTAATGAATAAACAATCTGGTCTTTATCAAGTTCTAAAATTTAGATCAGACATCAAGAGAAGAGAGCCCATCCCACTGAATATACTATGAATCTGTTTCAGGGTTTCCCCCCAGTGTATTATAAGCCTGGCAGGCCACCACGGTTTCCTTGTGTCCCCAATAGGCTAAGCATCGGGTATTTATGCAAGTCTTTTTAAAATGTTTGCATTTATGTGTAAAACTGTTTCATAAAATGCCATGTATGCTTGAATTGAAAGTTATTTTTTGAAACAGCAACTATTTCCATCTTTACAGAATGTGTCACTTTTTCCATGTTGCTCCTGTTGTGAATATTGATTGTATGATGGGATCAATGGTGTGAAATTCATGAGGTTATGTGTCAAAACCTGGTGACACATAACCTCATGAATTGTGTTACACCACCTTAATAAATTTTTAATTTTTTCCCTCATAATAAAAAAAGTTGACCTGTGTTTGTTTTGTAATACTTCATACACATTTCACAATCCAGCATCATCTCTTATAACTTAATGGTTATTGATTTAATTCTTAGTCTCAGGCTAAAGAGGCTAGCAATCAATTCAAATGTCTTTCAGTTCAGTATGAGGTCAAGTAGTATGATAGTTATCAGGTCAATAATCCAACATTTAATGGTGAGAATAATTGACTTCAGAATTGCACCATTACAGTAATAATTCATGCAATTCCACAAACCGTGTTGAGATGGTGAACATACGTGTAAACACAGCATATGAGAGGACCGGCTCTCATGCTATGGAGGTTTGATATACAAAGAATCTGTTGCAATCTGGTTGGTACTGTGAATGCCTGATGGACAAACAATATTTCTTAGATAGATAGCCGATAGATATTAAATACTGCAGAACTGCCATTCAAATCAGGGAGAGAATGAATTTATGTGACATCATGTCTTTTACCAAAGATGCAAATAAATGTGGAGGATGCTATATAAGCTAGGACCAGTCATTTGCATAAAAAGGCTGAACTCTTACCAGCTGTCATCTATACCATTAAGTGAAGGAAAGCAAGGATTTTTAAATGCTTTTTCCATTTTTACTGTAAACGTAGTAGCACTTTAACATCATTGTTTACAAGGACTGACTCATTCACATTAAATCTAATTCAAACTAGAGACACGGAAGCAAATGTAAAAATGTTATCTGTTAGTTTTTACTTCAGCATGTTGGCCCTATTCAAATAATCAGAGGTAAACACTGCCTGTGTCTAGCTTATCTAAACAGTGTCATTTTATGACTTGTTATTCAGTCACTACTTTAAATTAACCCAGTCAGCAGCGGTGAAACAAGTTCCACCTCATGGTAATCACATTCATGAACATTTCCTTAAAAGGTGCAACACCATCAAACCATTAACCACTGATGCAGATTAGAAGAAAACATTGATGCAACTGAGAGTAGTAAAAAGGGTAGATTAGGATTGTAAAACACATTTTCCATGTAAACAAAAAAATTCCACACAGGAACTTCCAGTGTTTTCAGGTCTGCATAAGAACTGTTGGCAGATTTCATATGTGGAGCAAAGAAATAACAATAGAACAAAAGGAAGAATGAAGGGAAGGATGAAATGTAAAAAAAAAAATAAAGGACAAAAGCAAGAAAGAATGAAAAAAGTAGGACACAAGAAAGTGACAAAAAGACTTAAGGAAAGACACATGGACTGAAACCAAAAATGTCAAAAAGCAAGACAGCGATTAAAGAAAGAAAAAAGGTAGAAAAAATAGCACAACATTCACACAACAAAAACATAAAATGTGGAAAAACAAGCTTTTCAATGCTTGTTTTCTTTGGTACCAATTCAAACCTGAAAAGTACTGAAATCAGTTTCCAAAACTTTCCAAACTGAGTTGGAACCCTCGGAATACGCCAATCTTGTGAAAGAAGCTATGACAAAAACAATTTTTATCCTAAAGATAATGTTTTTCTGTCTTTGTATAAAACAGACCATGTCGGTCAGTGTCTTCATCCATACGCACATAATGATCAACACTACTGAGAGGCTGCAGCACAGTAACAGCTTACACCAGCACAGCAGTACGGCACTGAGGATTTTAGTTGTTAAATATGTATGAGGCTCTGTGCCGGACTATATTTTAATGGCGTTCTTCAAAAGCGGGATGCTGCTGTTTTGGGAAGTACGCAGCAACGGCAATCAAAGCTAAAACAACACTGTGTCAAATATCACGTTACACAAAGTGAGGGTTGGCTTTTGGACAGCGTGCCTCGGCTCAGTGGGAACTCTTCTTTAAAACAACACAGACCTGCACAGTAAGAGCACCAAGGTTCAGCAGTGAATTCCTAATAAGCGTTTTTGAATCTGAACTAACTCAAAATCTAAAAAAAAAAAAAAAAGAAAGGGGAAGATACTGTTTGCATATCCGAGGAAGAGCCAGCCTCTAAAGCCAGGAGATAAAAAAAAATAACAAAACAACACTGCAGCTTATGAAAATATGAACATGAAAGCCATGCGGTGCTGTGCCAAATGGTTCATATCCCTTTAACTGCTCTGCATTTTAAACACAAACTTCTTTGTCTTTTATTTTGGTCCAACTCACATCTGTGGCAGACCAACAACTTTTGTCCTTGTGTTTTAAAGTAGTTCAAGTCCAGTCAACCTGGACAAAGCCAAGAGTCTTTTGTCAAGGAAGATAGTTCAAGAAAACATCCCCACAGCATGATGCTGCTCCTGCCATGTTTCACTGTGTTTCTAGTGTTTTACAGGCACAGTTCAGGTGTTATTTGACCTTTTAAGATTGTCCAGTATTTAACTTTATGTATATTCCAATCAACCTGGACCAGTTTTTCTGTTCTTGCTGAAGACAAGCATCCTCACATCAGGATCCTTCAACCACTGTGTATCAAAGTGAGTGATAGCTAGGTGACCTCAAAACATTGGCAACTTTTCTAATCAAACCTCTCCTTGCTCAGCCTCTCAGTTTTAGCAGGTTTATCACATTGAATTTTTGGATGAATGATGGATCAGTGCTGTGATGTTTCTTACTTCTGAAGGGAACTGGTGGTACTGCATTTAATTTCGGGGTAACAGAGTGAGAAGGAATCAGGATGAAGATTTTTACTTGTACAATTTTTAAAAACCATATATCACATATTTCCACCCAGTTCACAGTTTTGTGGCTGGAACATAAAAGAGATGCGCAAGTTTCAAAGGCGTGAAAACTTTTTCAATGCAACATCCACCCTGCCTGAAATAAAACTGGACAGCTATGCAAACGCGTCATGGAAGTTCAGCCAAATTACATTTGATAAAACACTTTCTGACAGAACGTCATGCAAAGTGAGGGATACAGAAAACCACATCAGATGATTTAGGATCAGTTCTTCTCTTATAAAGGATCAAGTCAGAGCAGTTTAAGCGAGACAAGTCAGAAATAAAGCAAAGCAGACAGAAACAGATGCTGTGGAGCTACAGAAGAAGAAACAAAAACAAGGACTTGGAAGAGGACGAGACGAGCGGAAGGATTTCTTTCTGCTGTCATTGACTGCTTGACGAGCTGCAGTCGGTGATGTTCGATAATAAACGTGTTTTTACTTTTAGAGATTAGAACAGGGGAGAAAAGAAGCACGCAACGGGTTGTTTTATCACCCAGTTTAGCCGCTTCATCTTTGACAGGCTTAATCCGCCGCATCCATGGCAATGCCAGACAGGCACATCCTCTGCATCAGGATCCTGGAGGACTCTGCTGAGTGTGGCGTTTTTGTGGTCAACGTCTGCTGCGGCGAGTCTCAGCTCCTGCGGTTCTGGAGCAACAAGCCCATGTACTGCGGCGCTCAGGTGGAGCAGTTGGGTGTGGGCTACAAGACCCCAACACAGATGGATTTTTTACTGCAGGTCGTGCGGCGTGCACCCAACCTTCCCAACAGCCACTACTGGGGGCCATTTGTATTGGCACTGTGTCTTGACGCTCTTCACTTCCGCTTCAGGCTGCCTGTTGAGGTTGAATCCGGCGTTGATATTCAACGCATAATGAAGCAACATGGTAAACTCACACTGCTGCGATGAGAAGCATAAATCAGTTTCTAAATACATTTTATAATACGTGTTTCTTTTTTTTTCAAGCTACTTTGGTTTTGTTGGATACATACAGCTTGAATTACTCAAATTGCAATCAATCAAAAGGCTCACCTACACAATACCAGATATTTCTGTGTTGAAAGAAATGTCCCAATAAGAAGCACTGAAAATGCCATTTTTATACAACATTCCTCTTAAAAAGAACTAGTGTGTGTGTCTTGTAGTGTGTGTCACTGGTAATGTTAGATTATTATAGGAATATGTGTGTAATATATTTAAGGGCAAACATTTTTCATTTTCTGGTTGTTTCTTTTTGTAAGTATATTTATCTTTAAAAGACTCACCAGCACATCAATGAATGTCACAGGAAATATACAAATCTTTAAAGGGTTAAGAATAAAAAAAAATATGTATATCAATAGGTTTTAATTTAATGTTTTTTCAGAAACTGATATATCCTTAGTGATCAATGAATCCCTTAAGCATTGGAATAATTCCAGCTCCTCTTTACATCTGTGAATCGTTCTTACACATTTTGCCATACTTAAGATTTAAATTTGAAGTTTTCCACTCCTTTTAACTAACTTGTGAAAGTTAGAACTAAGTAAGTAATGATTTTCAGAAGATATTTGTGCAGAATCCAGATTTGAAGAAGAAAACCAACAAAGAGTAAGGAGGAAAGGTCACACAAAATCATAATCTGTAGCAAGCAAGACCACTTAAGATTTGACCTTTCAAACACACCGAGCTGTCCTCTACAAATACTTCTTTTCATTACTATTTCAGTTAGTGATGACAATCTTTTATCTCTTGCCAATCACATCTTCAATTCCTATTTTCATGACCTTGCTTAGTTAATAAGCCCAAAAAAATTTAACCGTCTGAATGTAATGCATGTCAAAGTATCTGAACTTAGAAATTAAACAAGGTTCTTATTAAAACTATCTATTTCTTAAAATCAATCTCCCAAACTGGACTGGGAAAAAGCAGCTAAGGTTGTAAAACAATATATTTTTCCTATTGGCTGTTTAACACAACAGAGCCACAGGTTTGTAATTTCCATCCCTGGTTGTCTGATCCCCAGAGCAGATTGAAAAATGACTCAGAAAAATAAATAGTAAAACAGAGAAACACAGAATCCAGAGGAAAGACCAGACAAATCGTGATTAACGTAACTTGTAAGAACTCAGGTGTGAGGAGAGTTTTATGTATTTTCTCCTTTTTGTTCCTGTGGAATGATTTTTGTAACAAGTTTTCTCTCACTTTCAAACGATCACCAACTTCTTGAATAGTTTGTATTTGAACTCTTATTTGGCTCTGGCGTTATCCAAAGCGGGAAACCATCCAATGATCTGGGCCAGAAGAGCGAGCGGCTATATCTTGCAAACAGAACGGCCTTCGGGTCGAACAGCAGCTGTGTGCTGAGATTCCCTGTGGGTTGAGCTGAGACCCAGTCCAGTTTGCTGTTAGGTGACCCAAGACCTGCACCACAGTCATGTTCTAACTCTGGAAAACTGATGGGTACTCGTGTCTCAAACTATTTTGCTTTTTCCTATTTCCAAAAGAGAGATCTCACAGTTTGATGTTGTTTTAGGTCATTTTTTAATTTGCTAATAAACATTAAGAATACGAATAAATGTTAAAATTTGACTAAATAATAGAATTGAATCTTATTTTTGATAAGCATTGAGTATACTTATCAAAAATAAGCATTTTTATCCTAAACTATTTCTTTTAAGCTTGGAATGGGTGGAATATAAGGTCTACAAATGCACATATTTTCCACTCTCTACTGTATTTTTCCACTCATATCCACCCCTGGGATAAAAATTCAGTTTTCCAGAAAATTTCTGACTAACTAGGAAGCCTGTCTGTGAGAAATATAACCGTTCAACTCAGATTTTGTCGTTGCTTCAATGTGAGTTCAGTTCTCAGCTTTGCTTAACTGTGTAGACAGCGAACAAGCACGGTGCTTGTTTCTTTTTCTGAAACCGCGGTCTCCAACGCCCACTCAGAACAGGCCCCAACACCAAGGCCCGCTATGCACGTCCGCCCAGAGACAAACCACCGCGACATCCCTGGCCTAACCACACGGCTATAATACAGGGCAGAGCCCAGGCTGGTTTATGATGAGCCGGGCACACGGCGGTGAGGGAAATGACAGAACAACAGCGGGAAAGAAAAGCACAAGACAAGGGAGAATGTGTTAGACAAAGACCAGAGTAACAAGATACCTACCATCATAAGTAAAGTGGGATCCATCCTTGAAGACGACGACTGCGGGAAGCTCTGACAAAGACACAGACTGTTGGAAAAAACAAAACTTTGTGTTACTTCATTGTCATTAAAAGATCACTTGAAGCAGATCTGACTACAACTTTATAAATCATAACAACTGCAACGTAAACACTACAGGAAACTGTAAAAGTCAAAGAATATGATTTAAAACAAAGCATGGAGCAATTTATGAGGTTTACATCATCTTGTTTTCTTACATTTAGCAAAAGATCTGCCTTTTTACAGCAGATTAAAGGGATAGTTCAGACTTTTTGTGGGACTTTCTGTGCATATGTGAGTGTATATTGTTTCAGACATTTATACATGGAACTTTTCCACATTTTGTCATGTTACAGCTACAAACTTCAGGGCATTTATTTGGGATTTCATGTTTTACACTAACAGAAAGTAGAGCAATGTGATAAACTTTAAAGTTTGGCTTACATTTGCTTTCTGTCCCCCTGAGTGAAAACTTTGTAAATACTGGGAAATTCTGACACATAAATAAGCTTTGTAGTTCTGTCTTAATGTTTAGTGTCGTTACCATGGCAAACCTTCACCCCAGTGCAAAGTCTTTTGTAACATCAAACAGGGTTTCTGTCAGAATCAACTTTCCCACTGCTGATGAAGAAAAGTGTTCCCACAGCATGATGCTGCTACCACCACATTTCACAATCATAGTTCAGGGTGATTGAGCATGGTAGTTTCCCTCTTCATAAGGTAGGATGAACTCACTGCAGTTTTATATGGTGACAAGGTCACTAAGTTGGCAACAGTGGGGTGACTATTATTAATCAAACATGTGCAGATGTGACCTGGTGGGCGGATCTGTCAGTCATCCTGCTCTCACTACAGGGCAAATGGCAACAGTTTCTTAATTTTCAGATCTTTGCAGAGGTAAATAAGATCGATGGATGTGATAAGTTTCACACATAAATATTGGTCGATCACCCAAAATTAATGAAATTGGGACAGATTTTCTTCATTTTGGATCTAGACATAAAAGTTGAATTTCTATCACATCTGATAGAAAGTGAACAGAATATAAATGTTCCCCACATTTAGTTTTATTTGTAAAAAAAAAAAAAAACTGTAACTGTGTTCTAATGGGTACATTTCCACTAAGAATACAAAAACATAAATTACTTTGGAGTAATAAAAAGATATAATAGATAAAGCACTAACAAAATTGTATCACTGAACTGAAAAATACACAAACAAATGATTTACCTCAGGCAAAGCTTCCTCTGAAGCTGAGAAGAAGTAAGTATAAACAATAAGTTCAGATGCTGCATCGTTGTACTTCTCCTGCAAACAGAAAAAAGAAATCATCTTTTAATTGTTTTCAACGGTAATAAAGGGGCAAGATATGTGTGATTTGTATTTATTCAGTCTACATTTTCAACACTGTGTCTGTTCTGAAAAGGCTCGGAACAAAAACAACGTCTCATTTCATGGGTGGTGCTTACTTTAAGAGGAGACTCTGCACCAACGTACACAAAAAGAACATCGTGTCTCTTCAACATGTGTTCGAACATCTGCTTGCTGGGAAGAGCCCGGACGGCTGGTCTGGAGGAAAAAAACCCACAAAATATAATTTATTTCGATGGGTCGTTACCTCAAATGGAGACAGAGAAAACATGCACTTTCAGGGAAGTAAAGCTGTTAATTTATATACTGATGGCTCCACCTAGTGGAGGTTTCTAAAAGAAAAAAATGTCTCCCCCTCTCAAGTTGGGGCCAAGCTTTTGATCATCCCCTCTGTCATGGATGGAGTTTGATTTCCCCTGAAGGAGGAGAAAATCTGTCAGGCTCGCTTTATGCAGTGGCTTAAAGTGGAGCATCAGAGGCATCCGCTGAGCTATGAAACAACTGTGTTCTGTGTTGATAAGCAGGCTTGGATGGCTTTCATTAGCACAGCATGTGGCACTTGGAAAAAAAGGAAGTTATGCTGAGTTCTTAGCTGCATGTCATATTGTTTCGGTCCGAGACTCACCCTGCCACCCTGTTGGCAAACTCCACAATATCGTCTTTTGTTCTGGGTCCCTTGTAGTTGTAGGCAAGGTCGCCCTTTAACCTGTACAACAAAGACAGAGACAAAGCAGGGGTGAAAAGCCATTTATGGTTTTCACATGATTGGAAGCAAGTTTTAGGAGGTAAATACTGATGTGATGTAGACAAAGTTATACTGTCACACATGAATCCTTATGAAGCTCTTTTACCTGTTATCTAAACCCTAAGTCTACATATTTCAAAGCCAAGACTTTTAAATATTTAATGGTCATGCAAAAAAAAAAGATCTATTGTTAATTTAATTTTTATGACAGGTATTTCTACTGCAGGAAAGCTTCACTTTTGGTTCAAACAACTGCAGCTATTAAGGAAAGAAAAATAGAACAACATAAAGAGGAACTAAAAAAGGACAACAAGGAAGGAGTAAGGACAGAAAGGAATAAAGCAAGGATGGAGGGTCAGAAGCAGGGACAAAGAAGCAAGGATGGAGAGAAGCAGGGGAAGGAAGTTAAGGACATGAGTAAAGGAGAAGAGAAATGAGCCAGGAAGATGGAAAGGAAGGACAGAGAGAGGGAAAGAGGGAGAAAGAAAGGAAAGAACATTTAGACAACAGTCTAGAAAGACAGATATGTTTCTCCAACTTGCTTTGTCTATACATATCAGTGTCTGAAAAATACTAGGAACTCCTAACAAATCTATCAGATGGTCAAAATTAAAGAGCTTAATTTGAACTATTTCATATTCCAAATTTAGGAGGTACTTTTAATAAAGCCTGCCATGATTTTAGAGAATTGGGCCTAAAACTTAAAACAAACCCATCAAAGAGATGGCGAGCCCATTAACAGTAGCCAAATTAACTAGCTGTTACATTGGAAACTGATGTGTTCAGCAACATTAAAGAAAACAACAGTAGATAATAAATGCATGGTCTCCATAAAAAAACAACACCTCACAACATCCAGCTAAGTGTTGAAAACTCACTAAGAGGTGAGTTTTCAGAGAAAATTATTTCTCTGAAATAATTATTCCAGAGAACAAAATGTATAACCTAAAAGAGAAGGTGAAAATAGTTATTAATATCAAATTAAAACATCACAATAACGTTCTAATAAATAAAACCCAATCTAAAACAGCATTTTTCAGACAAATATGATATGTCAACATATTCCTGAGCTAAAATTACAGCAAAGATTTCAGAAAATTCATTTAATCTGCTTTCAGCATAAGACATCATAGAGACAGACACGGCTTTCTGTTACAACGGGTCATAAGACACTTTCTTTAAAAAGAAAGAAGACAACAGATGAATTTTGGCTGTTCAGGGATGAGCCATCTGCCCCAACTCAGGCAAATGCTCCAAAACGGTTTGGATGACACTTCACAGCCAGAGCACAGACGGACAGTGACCCAGAACATAATGCAAGAGGAACCCAAGACTTTCTGAAGGAAAGGGAAATGGACGCATTATGCAATGGCTGAGTCGACAAAACCATGCAAGACAGACATTCGTATTAAAGGCTTTGAATTTTCATACGAGAACATTCTGGAAAAATCCTCAAGTTCTGTTGTAACAAGAGCATCAACCTAAACTGACACAAATTTATTTATCAATTTATGAGTTTTCATCATCTATTAGAGATTACTAAAGTTACCAGGTAAACATTGTTAAAACTCTGTATTGTACGTGTATTCCTCAAACAATTACGAGTTTTACCTTAACTCTACAATTTTCAATAATCACTTCCAGTTTCTGCATTTTCCATATTATATATAGGTTAAAAGTTCATAAAAATACAACTTTGCAATACTTTTTCAGCCTTCCTGTTCTCGCCTTGTTCTCACACAGAGCCTGAATGAACAGCAGATATGTCTCAGCATGTTTTAGAAAATGATCTAAAAAGCTTTAAAACTGTTTTTTCATCTTCCTCCAACTTTATTTTTAACATCAATAAATTATAATATGCATTCCTTTGACATTTACTTGTCAGATTACAAATACCTTTTCAAAATATCAACCTTTAAACAGGTAATAAACATACTTTTCATTAATCCTTAATTTCTGTATTTAATGTTTTCACTGATTTGATGTAATAGTCAGAGCTTAAAAAGTTGCAGAAATTTCTACCTCTCATGGTTAGATATCATCAAGTGAAAAAATTGTCCAATTCTGGTTAGTAACATATTCCTCTGTGAAACTATGATTTTACATTTCACCTATTTTGTGGTTTCATCCATTTGTGGGAAGTTTCAACACTAATCTGTTGTACATCCCAGAGAAATTTTCTTATTCTGTAATATGGTGTTATGTATACAACAAAAAGACAGTAACCTGATGTGATTTGGTCATAAACTGATAAGTAATTTGAAAATAACATCTTGGCTGCACATTAATAGGGATTTATTCTCAGCCACCCTTTACATTAAGGCTTAAAATGATGCATTCGGGCAGCATTTCAGATTCTTGGTGGCTTAATGGAATAAAATGTCCTCATATAACTTAGGCTTTAAAGTAACACATACAGACTTACAAAGTAGGGCTGATACTTTATGCATGAGATTCAATAAAGAATAAAAAGCCCTGACACATTCCTCCCACATTCATATCAACTTCATAAAACTGTTGCTGCAGATTCGTCAGCTGCCTGTTAATGCTATGGCTCTCACTTTCAGACAGATCCCAAAGGTGCAGCGTGGCACTGAGAGACTCCGGAGGCCATTGAAACCCGATGATCTCATTAACATGTTGGTGTAATAATGCCAACCGCTCATGCTGGTACAGGCCATTAGGGCCTGCACAGAGTCAGCATCAGTACGCTGACGTATCGCAGAATTTCAGTAAGGCTCAGCTGGTATTCGGGGCTTAAATGTGTGCCAGAAAACAACACCCCGCCTCTTCACACCCTGCTAACATCAACGCCATGACTCATGCACAGACAGCAATGAAGTTCCATGGAGTCCTGGTATTTGACCAGATGTTTTACCAACACATTTGAGCAAAACTAATAACAATAATAATAAAACAAGTTTTTAAAACTACACCAGATGTAACGCTAAATATTCAACAAACTAATTCTAGGATTTTATTGCTTGATCAGTTTTAAAATGCTGTCTATTTAAAGTCACGGTCATCAAAAATGAATACAATAATATATATATTTCATTTGAACATTTTATAAGCCACAGGCCACACCCCTTACATCTCCTCAACTGGGTCACATAAAACATGTTAAATTAAGCATGAACAAGTCTGTAAATCTACACACAAATCCAGTTCTGCTGCTTTCATTTTTAAAACAACTTAAATGTTCTACTTAAGGAGAATCTTAATGAGAGCAGGCTCTTCTACAGTAAACAAAGAGCAATGTGAATTACAAAAAATTATAGTTCATGCTAAATAGAAAGAAAGAAAGCCAAATATTGATACAGAATGTAGTTGTTTTTGCCCTGGTGATTTATTTGCAAATGTTATAGTGATGTGTATAGTTTATTAGACAAAGTCACTCGTTCTTGAATTATAACTTGAACTTAAATCTTATTCAACATAGATGATGAATATTCCTGTTAAGTAATTTCAGCTTCAGTTGTCAATATTGTCCCAATGAGAACATCTACAGGTGGGGCTCATCCCAAAATAAACACATCCAAAGTCAGGTTAGTCTAAAATATTGCACCAAGAAAGAAAATAAAAACAAAATAACCTTTTTCCTAATTATCTCCCATTCCTCCAACAAGCAGAATGCATTAAGGATCACCAAGGTTTCATCAGCCCACAGGGCCTAATGAGCTCACGGGCAAACAGCCTCTAAATCAAGTCTCCTTCTCTCATCAAGGGAGGCATCTCGTGCGATTTGATGCCTGTTTCATCACTTGCTAGGTTTAATGTCATGAGCCCTGCAGTGATCCTGTGGCACTTTCCCAAATGAACCTGATGAAACCAAATGGGAAGCCCATTATGGCAGCGTTGCTGATAAATGGCCCAGCTTCAAACACACGGAGGAGACCCTAATCATTTATTCTCATGTCAACATGCGCTCTGCCGTTACGCAGCTGGCGTCTATATAGAGCCAGAGATTTAATGGGGAAGATGTCACTTGTCATTCAAGAAATCATTTCTTACAACAGGCGGGATCAGTGAAAATGGCACCAACAAGAAGCCAGGGATATGCCAGGGCATATCTGTAAATAATGCTGGAAAATAAAACCGAGCATTAAATATTGAAACATATAACTGACAGCATCTGAGAGAGCCAAGCATAATCAAATTCAAGTACAAAACGTGTGAACAGAGTCTGTCATTTAGTTATGCCTCAAGGAAAACACAATAACACATGTTTCCCTCCTGAATACAGTTAGTTATCTTAGGGCATCCCTACTGGTTGGCCCTCAGGGGATGAGACACAAACAGAGGCAACACACAATTCTAATAATGACACAAATTAGAAAAAGCCAAAGGAACAAAAGTTCAGTATATAAAGGTTTTAAATTGACAGAATGAAAAGAGTATTTTGGTATTTGTCCTGCCAATTAACAGTTGATCAAAGTAACATCAGTTAGTTACAACAACTTAAGTATGAGTAATTTTGGTATAAAGACATAAGGTTTCAAAATTTCAGTTTAAAAAGCATAGAAGTAGACGCATCATATTTTTTCTATGAGTTAAAGTCATCTTAATGAGATGCCAGAATGACTGCTCGAAATTTATGCTTGTTTGAAGCATAAATTTAAGACTTTTTAAGGATGCACAGGCATCCTGGCCATTAAGAAACAACTCATGAACCAGAACATATCTACTTGTTATTCAGTAGTTCGTCTGTAATGAACAGGACAGCAGGAAGGTGTGACATGATGCTCAATGACAACCTGAAAACTACTTAATTTAGATTGTGTTTTACCAACATTAATGCTTAAGTCTGTTTAATACAATCTTAATCATAAATAAATGCTACAGGGAATCTGCTGGTAATTGTAATAATGCATATTTTATATTATTTTTGAAGTTTGTTCTACCTGGTGTTTAAAATGCTTCATAGATTAAGCTGGATTGGAAATTGGCCACAATTACTGTATCTTATTTAACTAGCACTGCACAACTGAGGTGTGCAAAATTTTTCAAACACAGATGAATTATGGTAATTTTTAATTAGCATTTTTGCATGTAATGCTTGTCGCTAGTAGCCATGTGAGATTTCCCAGACAATAAAAGGTGAACACTTACAGCTTTATTGTCGGATAGCCTCGAACACCAAACTCTGAAGCCATTCCTGCAATTCATAAAAATAATACTCCCATTACACGAGAAACAATAGATATATCATAGACTTTTAAAATCTTGAGGTAGCCATCTAATTTAGTTAAAAGAAGGATATTTATCTACATACATTTAATTTATAAAATGATTTACTCACCTGAGTAAGCAGTGGCATCCATCTTCCCAACACGCACCGGTGACCCCGAGCTTTTCAGCTCTGCTCCCACATCGTACCATACCGGCTCGAGTTTTTTACAGTAACCGCACCACGGAGCGTAGAACTGGAAGATATCACAAGAGGAAAGTTATCTCTCTGAAAACAAAAGCCTTCAAGCTGCAACTCTTAGATACAAAAGAAAATTCTAAAGCAGTACCGTCCACACCTCATTGTCCTGATTCATTCATTTCTAATGACTAAAAAACCATAATGATGGTTTTGCAAGACTAAACAGAAACTTTAAGCCACTGAAGAACAGTTAATATTGTATTAATTGGTCAGATAGGTTATGTTTAAAGGATTTCTTGATTCCATAGGATTAGCAGCAATCAGGCCTGAGTGTGTTTAGTGAAACTGAACTCAGTCTGCCAACTAAACATAGTTAATTTATGGTTTAGTAATGTTTGCTAACATTACATCAGTATTTATCTCCTAAAACTTGCTTACAATCATGTAAAAACCATAAATGGCTTTATATTTTCAATGTTGCAACAGCTTATGCAAACGCTAATGTTCCAATAACCCTACTAACAGACGTTTTTCCTGGAGACCAAACTAGCTGGTAAGGCACGTTTGCCACTGATTTGACCCAGACCCCAAACACCACAGCTCTCCAATCCCCTGGGCTTTTCTCCGCATGCTTGACTTCTTAACTAATCACCAACACAGAGGACGGTGCACACACACCCTCCCCAGCAGATACCACATCCGCAAGCGATGATCAGGGCAGCGGCATGCTCGACCCAAAATTAACCACACTTCAATGAATTTAATGAATCACTTTGTGTTTGTATGTGTGTTAAATGTCACACTCACATCAACCAGCCAGATGTCATTTTCCCTGGTGTCTTTAAACCTATCGCAGAAAAACAAACAGAAAGTTATACTGATTCAGCAGATATTTAAAGACACCAAAAAACTCTCTTTGAGTGATATATTGTATGCAATGTTAAGACAAGTATTTAAAACAAATATATATCAATAGATTTTTAAAAATAATCTAATTGCCTTCGTTTAAAAACTTGGAAGCTACCATTTTCCTTACAGTTCATTAAGCAACTTCACATGGATTATTAGTTTTAATTGTATGTGGTAACATTTCTTTTTGTTATTTTTATCTGATAGTACAGACAAGCGTTAATATGTGTTTAATAACATGTATCTTTCTACTAATATAGGTTTGTAATGCAGCATATTTTACTTTCTTGCTCTTCTCCTGTGTATTGTTATCTTAATAAATGAGGGAAAAGGTGATTGCTTTAGTTTTCACATACAACTTTTAGTATATTTTGTAAGCTGAGGTCAAATTTCTCTTTCATAACCAACAGAAACATGTATTGGGTGTCTTTTGAACTGGCAGCAACAGATGGGGTAGAGGGTATTTCTAAATTACTCTAAACTTCATATAGCTGCAGAAATATGTGGCTATGCTGGTTGGGTACTTTCTTTTACTTCTTATTTAAATGATTTCAAACTGTGGGAGCGGTATAAAGGACAATCTTTGAAGGTTTTGAAATTATACTTTTTCAAACTATAGTGCATCTTGATACCTGTGACAGGCTCATGCAAACACAAGATCAAGAATATAGAAATATAGAAAATCTTTAAGGTTTTATTTGATAAGCTTAATAAGAATACAAAAAAAAATTGTTTTTGTACTCTTGATTTAAATGAAAAATATGTAGAGAAAAATTATTTTGAAATTTCCAAAAGGCCATAAGTCATGCCTTAAATGAAGAAGTATCACGTTTTCAGATGTAAACACCTTAAACAATCACGGTCCAACCATGCATACAAACAAAGCATGTTTGGAAACTCAGGAAGTTGCATTATTACATGGACAAGTTTCAATCAGCCATTGCAGCTGGACATTTAAATTAAAAAAGCATCACTTACGCTTCATCGAGATCTTCAACAAAAGCAAACACCGATGAGCTCAAGAAAGCTGCCAGAACTGCAACAGTAAAAGACAGAAGAAAAAAAAATAGGCATGTTTAAATTAAGAGACAACTTGCAACTATAAGCTCCTAATGACTGAAGCATCACCAGCTAAAGCTACTGTCGCCCTCCCAGGCTAACTGTGCCTCAGTCTGGGCCAAAGTTAATACAGCAGCCGCTTCAGACCTCGTTCTAAAGCCCGGCCATGAAAGTGCGTGTGTTAAACTGTGGGTGCATAAGGCAGGTAAACGTAAACGTACCTCCACAAATCACGGAAGCCCTGACTTCTGCCATTGCTTCAAGTGGAAAGAGCAAGCAGGAAATGCTGCTGCTGCTAACGTTGTGGTCGGTACGCATGCGCAGATTTACGCAGCAGTCCAAAAAGCTTTACGTCAGAATTTAAATATATATATAAACACACATTAGAACAAAAAGCAATAAATTATTATATATATATATATCACATTAGAACAAAAATTTATTGCTTTTTGTTCTAATGTGTGTTAGACTATATATATAGACAAACTGACTATATATATATATATAGTATATATATATATATATATATATATATATATATATATATATATATATATATATATATATATATATATATATATATATATATATTAAGATATATATATATTAATAGTCTATTATTGGTATTAGCTGTCAATAATAATTTACTTTTCTTGCTCTAATGCACAGTTTTTGTTTTTTTGCAATTCAGTAATGTACTAATACAGACAAAGGCAAACATGAATGCCATTGTAATTTGGGGGCCTGTTTAACTGTGGGTCTATTTGTATTTTCTGTATTCCTTTGGGAGTTATTCCACCCCAATTGCTTTTCTTGGATATTTTTTAAAAAGGAATGAGTGAAGATCACTACTGTTATCGGCCACAAGGTGTCCCTCTAAACTAGCTGACTAAAGTGTCAGCCTACTAGGTATGTGGAACATGAGATTTCACTTTGTCCTTTATGATTTAAAACAACCAACAAGCTACAGTAAACTGATTGCTAAATAATATTACAAATGCGGTTCATTTCAGAAATTATTTGAATGAGCTTTCCTCATCCGTACAAACTGACCCCATATTCTTTATTATTGTGTATTACTCATAAATAACAAAAACAAGTAACATAATTTATTGAAAACATATTTATTTGTCTGAGAAAATCTCTGAGTGATAATCTGAATCTAACACTGAATTGTTTCAAGGTTATCAAACAACTTAATAATTAGTTACCTTCATTAAAATATATTTACACTGCAAATTATCTCCTCAAATGACACATGACGAAAGCAAACAATAACATTATAGAGAATTGTTTGATTCACAGAAAGTGGCTGAACATTACATATGTATTCTTGTTATATTATATTCCATTTTGCTTTAATTACTCCTAAACACACAGCTGGCACGTTAGGCATTGATATGTGTGAAAATACCACAGAAATTAAAGTACCAGCAATTTGTTCCTCATTTCCTTTGCTACATTGCACTTCTTTAGTACAACTGCAGTCACAACTTCATGCACTGAGGAAGCAGAAGCATCTTAAATTAACTTTCTAGCTGACTTACAGGTTTTAAAAATGACAATTTTTGGTCCTGACATGGTTTCTAACAGACCTTTGCAAAACAAAACTGTGGATAATGTGCTGCTTCAGAATGTAATCTCACTAAAAAATAAGGGATGTTGTTGTGTTTCACCCTTAAAAGAGCTGCACTTTCTCACGGGGGTGAATAGAGATCAAGACTGAGTAGCTACAAGGGCTGATGCGGTGGACATGCTCCCGGCTCATGTGCCAAATATGTGAATGCTTTTGTAATTGCTGTGGCAGAAACCTGGGCACAAGCTGTTAGCTTACATAGAAACGAAAACATCTAGAACAACCCAAATACAATGCTCCTTTGAGCTTCGAGTTTTCAGAACTGTAAGGGTCTTCTTTATAGCGACAGGAGGACCATTAAAGATCTTTTATCCATACCTTTAAACAAGCAAAGTGATTTGTCTTTTTCATATAAAGAAAAGTCTTGTTTAGCCGTCCCAGGCCAAGCTGCAGACTCCCACGCTCAAATGAAGCTGACTGAGCAAACTCATGTCATGTCACAGGGCGGGACAGAAATGACTTCAGCGGGGCTGGAAAACAAAGCTTCCTTTTCCTCGCTTCAACTGTAACAACAGCACTGAAGTGGTTTAGCTTTCAGGACTAGGGCTCACATTCATTACATTATTCTTTACATCTAATAAACACAACAACACATGTACATTTTATCACAAAGACAAAAGGAAAAAATCAAGTCAGAAACACCTTCTGACTTTGGAAAGAAAATGATTCTTTTCAGCAGTATTCCTACTTATGAAATGAGTATGTATTTTGGGTGGCTGTGCTAAGGGCTTAGGCTAAGCTGAAGAAACTCCAACAGGGGAAAATTATTTGTTGGCTTTATTGTAAAAGGAAGCTGCTGTATCCTGAAGATCATGGGTGCATGAGAGTTAAGTGAGGGTAAATCACAATACTATGTGGAACATTTAATACTGATCTCTATGATTTCAATGTAATGTACTTTTGTACTTGAAATTGGTACCATAACATGCTTAATTTTAAATTATTAGTGTCAATATCAGGACCAAAAATTAGGACCAAAAAATTGTTGCATCCCTAACTTTCCTGAAAAGGTTTGTCCCAGGAAAGGATTCCACTTTCTTCCCTTCCATAAGGTTTAGTGGCATCCAAACAAATTCAGTTTGGCTAAACTAGGATCTTGACATGTTAGAAAAGCATTTCTGCAATCACAACTATCACAGCGAAAACAGATGAAAATACAGTTTTTTTCAAAGACAATGTTTTGAGAGAAGTCGTGTAGGTGGAGAGCAGACAATGAATTCCATCACGAATATCTTAGCAAAGCAGGTTAGCAATTTAAAAGTGCAATCCAGAAAGGACAAAACAGCCCAGTCAATAGAATAGATTGCTAGTCAATTACATTAACACCTAATGGTCCAATAAATTACAGCTGTATTGAAACTTCAACTGATGTATGGTTCCCCTAACCCGATGCTTACTACAAATACAGATCTTCCTGTTAAAGTGGATGACTAGCATCTTAAGGAAATGTCTTAGTCGAGCTGACACCATCAGATCTGTAACATTTATGATAAAGAGTTAGGACTCCAACTGAGGCACACTGGTGATGTCCCGTGAAGGGAATGAAGTGGTGATGTTGCAGCATTCTTCCAAAGTTCACCAACTCAGGAAACTGTTGCATTCAGGAGCAGCAGCATTGAACTTGAGCAGCTATGTGCAGAGTTGCATAGTTCAGCTCAGCTGAAGGAGAAATATCCATCCACAAGTGTTCATTCCAGGATATCCGTTTCAAAAGGGACCAGATGGTAGTAGGAGAGGTTGGTGACATACGCTTCTGTTTCCCCGTCACACACGTCTGCTTCCATTGGCAAAAATTCTGTTCCGTCTTCGTACCTTTGGGAAAAATCCAAAACAGGTCCAGTCAAAAGTTTACACTCATCATTAGCGGAAATGTCATATTTATTGTGGGCTTTTAATAAGTTATTTAAACAGTTCTTCTTGTAGAGTTCATTGACAATATTACAAAATATTTTGATGGACTTCTTAAACATTAAAATGTGTATATGGATATATATATTTGAAAATATAGGCATAATTTTAACTGTAAGCAATAATCTGTGACATTTTGACCCCATTCTTATTTTTCAAAAGCTGCTTTGTGGCGAGTACCAAAAGGAATGTGTTCCGCTTTTGCTTCCTACACAAAGAAGGAAGGAAGAGGTGTACAGATAGACTTCCTGTAATGCACGAAGGCGGTGGATAGTCACATTAAAAGTCTTCATCACTCAACAACTCAGAAGCAAACATGGAAAGAGTAGGATTTGTGGAAAAATAGCAAATTCAGTAGTCAAACAAAATTATGCAAAATTGACACAATCTTACTTAAAAATTTGCTCCAGAATGATATGACAAATTTGTTTTTTTACGCACAAAGTATTTCTAAGCTTATCTTACAAAGTAACCTGCAAGCTTAATACTCACGTGTGCTCTCCAGAGTCTGTGGACGACGGTCTTTCTTTTTCCTCTGGTATACTATCATCAAATACAATAGTTTCTGTGTTGGCCAGACAGAATCCGTTCGACTGCATGATTTCTGAAAGGTACAGAGTGCATCATTGTATCATACGTGAACTTATCAAAAGCTGGGGAATGAAATCAGTTCACTGATCAATATGTTCCACATGATCATGTACCTGATATGTTGATTGGACTCTGAAAGCACGGCTGGATTCTGTGGACTTTGTCATTCCTAAGCACCTGGTCCAGCGGCGAGCGTTCAAAGAAAGTCAACATCACCTCCGACCTGGAAAACTGGAGGAGGGACGTTTTTAGACTCTGGAACATCAATTGTACTGACATGAAATAAAAGATCACAAAAAAAACATTTGAGTGTGTCTTTGTCATTGCATGGTAAACAAATACAAGCATCATCAACTAAAACAAAAAGTTTATGTCAACATTTGACTTGTGATAATTCTCTACCTTGTCATACTTTTTTATTTGTGTTGTTCATTATTCTACTTTACTAATATTTTATGTAACCCAGAGTTTTAAACCCTGTCAAAAAAGATGAAGCAAGTCATTTTAAAAAATAATGAATATTACTATCACATCTTCTTAAGGTTTTGCTGCTTTTCATTTTACTTTTTTGATTTTATCTGTTTTATCTGTTTATCTATTTTATCTGTTGACATATCACCTGTAAAAAATAAAGTGATAAAGTGATAACTGCAGGTACCCTGGTGGTGGTTATGCGATGCAGTTTTAGTGATTTAATCCTCTAAATAAACACCAGTATGTTATTTATTTAGTCAATGGAATTTGGGCAAGAGGGTTTGTTGTAGCTATTTGACTTTGTTATCTCTCTGGCCCCTCCATTTTATGGCATAATTATGAAATGTGTTTTTTGTCACATTAAAAATATACTGACAGTTTTAATTGAATTACTAACCTTGCATGGCATGTTGATGGCATTCTTTAGAAGTCTTTCCACCTCATTCAACTTCTCCTCAATGTCATGTGCATCTTTGATTTTTACCAGACCTGCAGAAAAGAAAAAAATGAATGTATAGATGGGGATGAAAATATTGATATTGATATCGATACACACACACACAGACATATATATATATATATATATGCATTATTTTGTTTGTTTATGTGGTAGCTTAATGCATGTAAGTGGTATGATCATGATTAAGATAGTCATATTATATTGCTAAGATTAGTACAGCATCTTTTTCTTTAAATGTGTATATTAATATATTATAAATTGTCAGAATCCAAACGTTTTTGCAAAGTCGGTTGTTACTCTGCTGAAGGATTTTCTCTTTGTATGGATTTCTCCATCCACCTCTAAGTACAGAAACCTTTAATCTACAAAGAAGCAGACAAAATTGAAATGTCAAGCACAACTATTTTTGTACTTTGACAATTAATCAAGGTTTTTGCTGTGACCTTTACTGAAACAGCGCGTTAGCTATCTGCAAACTCAGGACATAGCGATCAGAAAAGTTTGATTTTTTTAAAAAGGTCAATCTAGATGCATAAAAGAAGTGGCCAAGCTTTTATTAAAATAACCTTTTTCTTAACAATGCTGCGTGGTACCTGCTCTTGCAACAGGAGCACAAGAAACTCCACAAAGTGTTGCTGTAAAATTACTGTGTAACTACTGGCATTTGTTTATCAGCACATAATAACACAGAACGGTAATAACAGATGCTGCATACCAAAGTCTGTGATACTTTAAGTCTTGAACAAAAGAGGGGATGCATATTTGGAAGGTAGTGGGTGGCTAAATATCATCCTGTTTGGTGATATGTGGCTGCCACCCCTCAGACTGGGCGGTCAGGGAGGCGTCATTTACTGCCATGTCGACAGAAAGGGATGTGGTGAGAAGTTTGAAGAACAAATACTGAGATCAAACTGATGAGGCTCTGTCTCATCCAAACAACATAAACAGAACAGGCACTGTTGCATAGAAGAACTGGTGCTATGTGCACCCACAGCCTCAACCATTTAAAGGGATTGCATCATTCCCAGGGGCTTGAAGAATTACTGGATGGTTAAATCCTCAAACATTTAGAGAATCTTAATGCCCAGAAGTTTTCTTTAACAGGGAGTTTTAAAATGTGTTTGCCTGGATTGGACTGGTTGACAATATCAATACAAGCTTTAAAAGGTTAAAAACATTATCATGAACAATTCCAACTATTATAGCTCATTAATGAGATACAGATACTGCAGTAAAGTTTCTGTTGTTCTGTGGATACATAAAGAACAACAGCTGATGAACTGGCTGGCAAAAAATGGCACCACTTTTCATTGTAACCATGCTTACAAAAAACATGGACAGTCACTGTGAGGAAACTGAAGGAGAGCCACTCATTGCTCATATTAAGATATATGCTTCATGATTTAGTCAATGTGTGACTCACGTCAGCTGATCACTGTAAAATGTGTGTCCCAGATTTGTACAGTGGAAGAGGACAGAGAAAAGTTTTAAACCACATAAGAAGAAAACTCCCACTGAAGATGGTATTTTCAGTGTTCCTGGAAACCCCATCTGCAATACTTCTTTTGCTACGCACGCAATTAACACAATACAAGACAGAAATCAACTATGTTTTCCAAATAAGCTTAGATTTTATAGTTGTCCAGTTATCCTTCAAAAACTGTCTTCAGAAAATATGCCAGAGCAAATCTGTCTTGTTTCTTCAACTAAAACGCCTGAAACCATTTCCTTCAATTTCCCGCTAAAGTGTCTATTTCCTGCATGGACTTCCTGTCTTCCTGATGTTAGGTCGTAACTCATTATGAAATGCTCTCCAAGACTGTTCACTTAGATTTGTTGGCCTTAAAGCTGACAACTATGAAGACCTTAAAGACGTTTCCTTTTAGCTGCCAGTAAATTTTGGGTAGAATAAAGAGACTGCCTCGTTTGAGGTAAATAGCAATTATTATTATTATTATTATTATTATTATTATTATACATAATCTAATATATGAGCTCAGAAATGTCAAATTCATCTTTAAACAGAGAGCTCAAAATAATCAGAAGATGTTGTAAGAGTCACAACCGTTGTCTGTGAGGATCTGATAAGCATATGTCAGCAGTTTAGCACATAATCACTCAACCACCAACACACAGCAGTTTGGTCAGCGTGTTATTTCTTATCATCGGCGTTAACAAGCTTACAACACTATTCTGCAAACAACTTAATTCAGGCAGCTATTAAACCTGTACTCTCATTTATGAGATACACTTGCATTCTTGAAGTGAAACTCTAAAATGTTTTCATTATATGCTATGAATTTCTTTGTGCATAAAATGTATTTTAAACACACGTAATCATTTCACAGGATGAAAGTGGTTTTTAAATTCAGAATTGAATCTTATTATGAATATTTTTGGATCATTCTAATAGAAAGAAAGGGCTTAGCGCTCATAAAAAATAAAACAATATAAGAGCAGCCTGGAACGTCACGAAAACATCATTATTTATTTTTAAAGGCTATTTGTAGAGGGCAAAACCACAAAATCTTCTTTAAGGACATTTTGTCAATCCCAGAATAACCCAATAGTTTACTAAAATGCTCAAAAACAACAAGTAAATTACTGTTCATCAGTCCTAAACAATTTTAATTAGAGTATTTGAGTTGTATGAAACAGTGACCCAGTTGGATTTTTAATTATACCTATTTCACATGAACTATGAGCAATCGGGTCCAATTGATGTTCACACTGAGGTCACATGTACACACCAGGCTAAAAATGGCCAGTCCCCCTCCTCTCTCAGTCGCTCTCTAAATCTCTTTCTCATCATGACATCAGCCTGAAAAGCTCTACACGCCTTCTTTGTTGCCCGGGTGCTTCTCAGTTACAGGAAAACATGACTGGGAAAGGACCGTCAATCTAAACAACGCTCGAGGCACGCAAATAAAATATTGAATGTGAAAGAATGTAATTAAACCCGCGTTGTTTGGAATACTGGTGACTCGTTGAAGCGGTCCTGCCTCAACTATCAACAGCATCCATTGACAGAGTTTCTATACACTTCATAAAAAAATTCCAAACTTTCCAATATTCTACATTTAATTGAAAGTACTAAAGATGGTTGCAATATTTCTACAGTGAAATATGGAGTATTTTGTGTCCTGCTGCCAATATTGGCCAAGATTCTCTGGCAAACGAGATATTTATTCTCAGTGGGGATTCTCCTGATGAAAAAAGTTATCAAAAATGGAAAAGCAAGAAACTGCAAAGAAAGGAAAGACACAAAAATAAAGACAGAAAATACAAGGAAAGAAGAAAGGTTGGAGACATTGAAAGGACAAAGAAAAAAAATGGCACAAGGAAAGAAAGAACGACGAGAGGCAGAAGACAGGGGAAAAAGAAGACAACAAGGAAAAAAACAGAAAGGAAATAGCAGGAAAGACATAAAAAGTAATTAAGGAAAGAAAAAACTACTTTCGTCTATGGAGGATAAATGGAAAGAAAGATAGAAGGTTACAACAAAAGAAAGAAGGAAGGATATTAGAAAGGACAAGAGGTAGAAGTCGGGAAAGAAGAATGAAGAACACAGGCAATTATAGAAAGGCAGAAGGATCAAAAGGAGGAGGAAGAAGAAAAAAGGTGAGGGCACAAAAAAGAAAAGAAGTACATGAGGGAGGGAGTAAGATCAGACCTTCAGACATTTATAGTAATATATAAAATATATAAATAAGGCCTTTAATTCTTCTAATTCTAATTCAAAAGGAAAATTGAATCAACAACACTCTGTTTTCTCAATCCAAATCTATTCAAACCTGGAAAAACTTCAATCAAATTTTATATAAACTTTTCCAGACGTTCCTAGACTACATGAACCTGGCATTTACTGTTCAGCTGTGGTCTGGATAAGAGGTGTGACGGACAAAATAAAGAAGCAAAAAGTCAGTCATGTGACCCAGAAAGCCTCTTCCCAAAATACACCAAACACTACAGAGGAAGAGGGAAGCCAGTGAGCTGTCAACAACTCTGTCAGCTCTTTTAGGGCCCAGGCAGGAAGCAGAGCTTTTCCAGCCTCCACTAAAGGGATGTTTCCGAAACACTCGCATCGGCTCGCGGGGTACAGAGACAAAGGGGAAGTGCAAAGGAAACTCAAACCCTGAATAAATCGGAAACTCTGCCAAATCTGAGGCAACTCCAGCATAGAACCACCTAAAGCTGAAAATCCTGAGGTCCAACATAGAGATGTCACAAACTGATCTATAGAGATCAATACTTTAAACTCTGTTGCTATTCAAGCTGAAGTTGCAGAACAGAAAGGTTTAGTTTGCCATACAATTAAAGAATTTTTTTCTGATGCAAAGTTATTTTTCCTATATGAACAGTAATATATCGTATGTCTTTATGTAAGTGGTACAACAACTTCCGTTTGATTTTCTTCCGACAGCAAATGATTCCTAAGTTCCCTTTGAACTGATCCTTGGTGGCATTTTAGCACAAAATAGTAATTTGCTTGTTAGGCTTTTTAGGGGGATATGATGATTTTACTTGCATTCTGAGAACAAAGCGCTTATCTGACCTTCTGTACTTAGAGCAAAGCAGAGCTTTCAGGTAAAAACCCAAAGTAATGCATCAAAACTAAGAAATTCCACAATTTCCTTTCAATGAACACATCACCAAACAGCTTGTGCAAAGGCTATGGACATTTACTACTATGCATAAAGATGGACGGATTTGTAATGTGCTTTAATTAGCACAACCTAGAAACACATACCATACCACAAAAGCCGCAGAATATATTTTGCTTTAAATATGTTGAAATATAACAGAAACATGCTGTCTGCTCCACAAGAGGGGTGCTGCAAACACATCCTAAAGAAGAACTTGTTGATCATTAACTTGTACAAACAGGCTGAAGTAAATGCTACCTATGAGCAGCTCAGAGTAACCTCAAAGCCTTAACAAATATATCCACTATTAAGCATATCATCATCCCTTTGAATTTGTATAACCCTAAGGAGTCTGCATGTGGTGCCATAGAAAAAGTATTCACAGATGTTTTTGTTATTTTTACCAGTGTGATGGATCCACATAAAGTAGTACATAATTGTGAAGCGAAAGGAAAATGATTCCTGTGCATATGCTTTCAGGCTCCTGAGTTAATAGAAGCACTTTTTGCCACATTTGCAGCAGCAACGCTTGACCCTATCAGAAACTTCCTAACCATTCTTTTGAAGAGCATCTCTGAACATATCTTCAAAACCAACTGGAGATTCAAGATTGCATTATCAATTTGGACACTTATTAGCTCATCAAAATATATGAATTTGTTTAGATCTTTTCTGTTAAGTGAAAAGTTTCATTCTTGTCTTACCGAACAAGAACATCTTCTTCCATATGTTTGCTGTTCCCTGCATGGCTTGTTGCAAACTTTAAGAGGGAATTTTGTAGCGTGTTTCTCTATGAAATTCAAATAGAGTAAATGCCTAATTGTTGTCAAATTCTCCCTCAAACACAGCAGATCTCTGCAAGTCCTCCAGAGTTCCCTTTGGTATTTTACTTCCACTTCGTTCTGGTGGCCTATCACATTAAAATCCCATTAAATTAAGTTTGACCCTACAAAACGGTGACAAGTTTGAGACTTTGCAAGCCTGTGCAGCAGTGTGTCGAAGCTGAAAAAAAAACATACATTTTGAAATGATTTCCACAGCTGTTCTGGAGTCAAAAGAAAAAAGGATGAAATTCAAAACACCAGCAGTTGCACTGTCTGAGGCAGAATCATGAATATCCAAAGAATTGTACTGAACTTTGCAGATACCTCAAAAAGGGAAAAGTCCTGCATGTAAGATTCTTACAATGCAGGAGAGATGCTAGAAAGTTTGCAACTCAGAAAATAGAAGGATTTGATCAGCCATTTTATGGATAACTATTACTAGTAACACAAACCAAATCATGCATTGATTTCAAAAGCAGGCTGCTTAATTTTCACTACTATGTGTGCTAATACCACTGTCCTGAGATCTTATATGCTTGGCAGTCATATTGGATGCAAAACTCAGGGTTGTTTTGTGAGCTTTGACTTTCCCATTCAGAATTCTGACTCTTGTATTTCTGCCAGAATTTCGAAAATCCAGCTTCCAAGTACAAAGAGAACCCACTCTTATCATCCTGTAGGCTATTTGATGCACACTGAAACATGGGACTTATAGGGAATCAGCTCCTGATGCAGGCATGTGGTGGATTTTTGTCATTCTATTAAAAAGCCAGCAAACTCAGTCAATCTATAAGACAGAAATTGGCTGTACATACTTACAATTATAATCATGATACAATTATAATGTTTTGATACTTCTTTCATTATGTCTAATTATCTTTTGAGAGATGCCTTGGTTGGATGAACATGCATGCATAATATCATCAAAAGATAATATTTGTAAAGGTTCGCATTAATTTAGCGCATTTTTCTCCATCAGTCTAAACATCGAGCCTTAATAATAAGTGTCTGTCATCATTTCCTGTCTGTCTCGATCTGTTTCTCCCATCTTACCGACCTTCTATCAGCGGAGATTTAGATAAGTCCTTTCTGTCCTCCGGAAAGGACTTCAGCAGTCTCTTAAAGAGCCGCCCCAGGTCGGAATAACTCCGATGCAAATATAAAATGTTCCTGTCGGACCACTCGGTTCGGATCTCGAAGAACTCCTCTTCCTCTCCGCGCTGGCTTATGATGAGCCTCCGGATCCCGTTAACCCAGCAGTCCCGGACAAACATGTTGACCAGAGACGTGCCTTCAAACACGGCCGATGCCATCCCGCCCTTCAGGCGTTTAAGTCCGGCATGCCGGGGCTGCTGCCGCGGGGGGCCGTGGTGGAGGTGAAACCTAAACGCTGCGCCGCAGGAGGAAAAGGCAACTTCGGGAAGTTTTCCGTCTGCCCTCTGAGAGCGTCGGACAGCTGCAGCAGAGGGAGAGAGAGAGAGACAGGAGCAGCAGGAGGAGCAGAAAGAGGAGGGTTTGCTCAACCCATAGTACAGTCAAACGTGGCATGACTTAGGGAAAACACTTAACTGACTTCAGAGACAAATTTAGCGCCTCTGCGAAGCTGATTTAAATAGACAAATTTTAGCAACTTGAAATAAAAAAAAAAAACGAAAATGTGAGTCATATGATGTGAATTTAAAATTTGATTAATTTTAAGTGTAGTTTTAATTAAAATCGTGGTTTTGAGAAAGAGAAGGCAAAATTATGAGTCTCAAAATAATTCAGAACAGAATCAGCCACAATTATGTATTTTAGTCATATTTAGTCATTTTTTTTCAGCTTCCTCCAGCCACTTGTTGATGTGTCCCTGAGCAAGGCACCTTTGTTGCCAACCGATCTGTGTATTGGTAAATGAATGTGTGTGAATTGTGGTGAGTGTGAGAGGCTGACTAATGAAATATGCTTTATATAGTGGGGATGCCGAGAGAATCACTTAGAAATTATAGCAATAACTTTAACTTTTTAAGAAGCTAATGAGTTTTTACATTTAGACTTTCATTATTAAAATATTTCAATTTTAAATCTCATTTTTATATGTGATAATCAGGATTATGAGATACAAAATTATTCTTTGACTCATAGGAGTCACGATTGGGAAATAAATACAAAATTGTTTTTAATTAAAAAACAAAAAGTATGCTCACATTTAAGGTCATATGTTTCATAATTAAAACTTAATGGAATAAAAATATACATTATTGTTCCACAGTGGGGAGATTCTGGCCTACTAGCAGTAAGGTAAAGGTAAATAGAAGTATGCATGTTTAAAGTCAGGCTAATAAATAAATAAATAAACATTTTAAAAAATCAGAATAAAAAAAGAGTAAAACAAGTAACTATGGATTTGAATACAAGATTAGGAGGTATAGTCCAAATCTGATATTTAAAGTCATGATCATGAGATACAAAAAGGAAATGGATTTCAAGTCAGCTTTTTACAGACTTAGTTTCAAGATAAAATGTCATAATTTTTACTTCAGAAGTCATAATTGTTCAAGTCAAAACGATGTGTTCTGAAGTCATGATTTTGACAATAAATGTCATAATTATGAAACCAAAAAAAAACCAATCCCTTTGTGTCCCTTGACTATGATTTGGAATTTTTCATGTGTGACTTTCAATTTCCATATCTTTAAAAAGTAGAAAAAAAAAAAAAAAGACAAAAAAAATTAAAAGAAAGACAAGATATATCACTTTAAGTGTGTTGTTTATTTCACCCACTAGTTTATAGTTTCCAGAGTTCAGAGAGTTTGAGCTTTCTGGATCCACTGCCCCTTTTCCTCACTCCCTCCCTTCTTCCTTCCTCCCTCCTTGACAACAGGGTATAATTATGCAAGGAATGCAAAGGTCTGCAAAGACTGCACTGTCCATCTCCTTTTGCATTAACAGGATAGCAGTATACCTTTCTCTCCTCTTAACCATGATAAGTTCTGCTAACTACTTATTAGCAACTCTTCATTTATTGCCTCTGCTCCAACTATAAACAAAACCAGCTTTAAATTATGTGTTCTTTCCAGTCAGCCAGTGGAGGGAGCTCCCAGAAGAGTCTGCTAAGGGTCTGTGGGGCCCAAAATCAACTTTTGGTTTGATTCAAACATGTGTTTTAGTTGTGCTGATCCTGTCTGAATATGACACTCTGGGCTTTTCTTTTTGATTAAGGTATCTCAATGTGTTCCCGTTTCATTTCACTGACTGCTTAAAGTCTTAAAAAGAACACTGTGTTCTTCATTTGTAGTCCAAACTAAATAAAGTTGCATCAAAGTGTTGAAGAACAACAGCAATAAATATAAATTCATAAAAAAAAAATTCATAAATCTCAATGAACATACAAAAATAATATGAATACAAAAAAATTACAGTCTTTAAATAACACTATCTTAGCAAAAAAAATAGCCAAGAGTTTCTTTTTATGCACAAGTCTAACAAGGATAGAGAAACGTTCCCTAATTTTGGACCAGATTTCTAATTTGGATCTTAACGAATAGCTTAACCACAGTAATCTTGTTGTTAAATAAAACCCTTCAAAACACTGTATAATGGCGCCAGATAGTTAATTTCCCGAAAAGCTAACAATAACAATCCAATAAAACCTATAGCATTCAAGAAGAATGTCATAATGTCAAAATCCTGACTTTTAATAAATTATTACTGCAAATTTTGACATTGTGCTTTTCTGCATTGCTTCCCCCAATGCAACAGAAATGGGTTTAATACAAATATAAAGACTGAAAATGTGCTGTATAAATAAAATTACCTTTCCTAATAATCAGCTATCTAGTATTATATATTTTGACGGAGTAACCTAAAGAGAATTAGGGTGTCTCTGTGTAGCTTCATTGAGCGGTGCACTTATATTTCACAGAGAGGAGAGCCAGGGACTAATAAAAGATCTTTACTGGAAGCGATGGTGGAGGCAAGAAATGACGATTCAGCTGTAATTAATGACTGTGGAGAGGGAAACTGTTCTGGTAAAAGCAGTTCATCTCAACACCCCACAGCACAGAAACACATATATGCACCTGCATGCACTTAGTAGTAGCATTATGCGATGGAAAACTGTAAAACAGTGATGCTTAAATGGGAAAAAAAGAAGCACTGATAAGGCAAAGCACATGGTAAGCACTTAACATGCATCCTTGTGACTTTTAAGCTGATAAATCAAAAAGTCCTCTGTAAAGTTTGACAATATCACATCCAAATGCCCATTGGTCTCTTGTTACTTCAGATTGATAATGAAATGTTTTCACAGGAGGAATGTGTTGACACTAACAACATAAAAATATTCACACTATCTCTGCTGCATTGTAATGTTCTTGTTATTTTAAATTACAAAGGAGATGTAAGCAATTTCTTATTATATGACCATCTGCATTTTGGCCTGTTTCTAAATGGTCTGGATGATGTCCACTAAAAAGGTTCGCAGTATCTTTAAATGAGATGCAGAATCACAGTATTCCTCCACTGTGTTTACACTGGGCATAATGTTCTTTTTCCACATATTCATACTTTTTGTCATGCCAGAACGGAGTGTTTATCACCAAAACTCTCAGCTCTAAAAAGAGCTTAGAAGTTTAATTTTGAAGTTGAAGTTTGAAGTTTCCACATTTCCTCACATTTAGACATATGTATATAAATAAACTGAGTTAACTTGCTATTTATGGCTTAATCTTGGATTCAAATCCAGTATTGTTTGTTGTAAATGTAATTTCTTTGAAACCTTTTTTTATTGCTGTATTAAAAAAGCTCCGGATGTTGTAAAGTAATGGAGACCATATATGTTTACTAAGGGGGTTTTAGAAAGAAGTTAACAATATCTAGAAAGAAGTACTTTTAAAGCTTTATTAGACATGTGCACAACCATCAATGGTGTTTACAAAAGCTGAAATTATACAGCGGTGTGAAAAATCACAGTGATCCTCTCTAATAACAAGGTATCAGAGAGCTACACTGCACACTAAATTATTATGTGTTGGTTGAAGTGTGAAATTAAGTTTATGTGTAAACTTTAACACAAGCATCTTATAAACATAGATCAATGCTGTCCGGTCATTTGGCATGAGAACCTAGTCATTAACTGCAGATTTGTGTTCAAGTTCTATTTCATTGACCGAGATTGTTCTCTATGCTCACTGGTTTTTTACAAAAAGTAAAGCAGATTTTGAGTCAAGCAATGGAAGGCATAACAATTATTTGTTTTGTTTTAGCACCGTCTTCTTTTTTTTTGACTGACAGACAAACTAATTGCAAAAGTTTGACTTCGCAATAGCATGAAATGTGCCAGATCCTGACTTCGATCTTTATGTTAGTTGGAAAATTTCCAAAGAGTTAAAACTGTATCTATTTAAATTCCTCCTAAACTTGATAATTGGTTGATTCATATGCACATATCTCAAGCAAAACCATGTTCAGCAGCAAAAACCAGTAGTGTGGAGGAGCTGCACAGATCCACAACTCTGGTGGGAGAATGACTAACCTTGTACTTTACAAATTAGAATTTGAACAACAAGCAGCAAGAAGAAAGCCATAAGTGTAAATAAAATCACAATAAAAAAGAAAAGGTGGAGGACCGCCAATGTCAATTGGAGGATCTGTGGCACGTCTTCATCCAACCTGACTAAACTAAGAACCAATTTCATAATTGCTCATCACTTTAGCTTGGTCAAACACAATAGAATCTGAAGTTTTATGGCTCCCACATGAAAACGTTCAAAAGATATGAATAACCTTGCCGACGCTTTCCCAACTCAGACACATATGCTGATCCGTGTGATTGTGTCACACAAGTAAACTGCCTTAGAAATATCAGAAAACCTCTTCTCCCCTTATGGAAGAAAAAATAGATGTGTGTTAGGAGTTAGGCTTTAGTCTGTGGTTTGGCCATATTGAAACAGTCAGCACATTTTACCTTCTTTCAAGATAGTTTCTTGGAAAAAGATTACGTGGTAACATTCTGTTTGCCCACTTCTCCTCAAAAACCCCCTTTGCATAAATGTGCATCTCATATTACAACAGTGTAATTGTTAAACCAAAGGAGGATGGAAGCTTTTTTTTATTTTATTTATTTTTTTTTTATTTAGACCAGAGTCACTTTATATAAAGTCAGAGTTTGTTGGGAAAAGTTTCTCCCTTCCTTTACAGCCCTTCTCTAAATGTAAACCTGGAGTCCTACATCTTGCCTTAGTGTCTGATCCACAGATTGTACAGGGAGAACAAGTAAATTTCAGCAGAATGGCAGAAGGTTAGGATTCAAAGCCATGGCCTTTTTGCTGCCAACAACTGTGCTGTCATTTAGTCCTTAACAGAACATCTGAATTCATTTTGAAGATAAATTACACACAAGTGAGGTTATTTGCTAATAAGGTAGTATTTAAAATACATTTGTTGGATTAGACTTTAATTTGGGAGTATTAGTTCAAATGGGTTTACATACATGTGCATGCTGCGCTTAACTTTTTAACTTAACACTTTATTAAAAAAATGTTGACTTTTTTTTTTTTTTTTAATATTTCTTTATTGTCTATTACTTTGTGTTTATCCAAAATCCTAATAAAATGCATTGAAATTTGTCGTAACAGGAAAAAAGGGAGAAAAGTTAATGGGTTACTAAAGCCTCTGTAAGACAGTCTGTGAATGGGATCCTGAAAATATACCTGAAGGAAAATAAACTATTCAACTTTGAAATTAGAACTTAGTCATGAGGATTTGAAAACAAACTTGAACAACCAAGTTTCATTCAGAGGACATTTTTGAAGAGTAAGACATATGATTGAGCTGAGGCTCAGATATTTCAGCTATAAACAAAGGCACTGTCTCACTTCTGATTGACTCCAGCACAAAGATAAACACATTCATCCAGGCTTTGGCTACATCCTGGGGAGGCAGACATCTCTTTGCAAAACCTGTGAATTTCCAGCACAGGATTGTAATTCATGACACCAGAAAGCTCATCCCTAAGCAAACGTAAATTTACCACTCTGACAAGGCCATATGCTTTGGCCGTACTTTAAGTCCCAATTGTTCACCCTTATGTCAGCACCCATCAGCTCAGAATACCAAACATTGGAGAGTCAATAAGCAAAAGTCAGAAAAGAAACAAAAACAAAGATGGATACATCTGTCAGAGGACAAAGAACATCTGCATTGTATAGATGTATGCCTTGCGATGAATGGACTCAGTTTTGCTTAGAGGAAGCTGTAACTCTAAACTCAAAGACAAAACCCACTGAAGAGTGCAGGGGCCGGGGGTGACAGCGGCTTACCAAACTGCCTGAGTGTCTTTAACAGGCTCCATAATGGACTGTGGTTGTATTTGGTGAGCATCTGTTGGGCCCAGTGTTTTATGGCCTGGTCCCTATTGTGTCTCCAGTGATGCTTGACGAGTGGAGGCCCAATGACTTGAGACAGAGTGAATGTTTGATCGTTTATTCCCTCCTTATGGAAAAACGAGCTCCAGCACAAGCAATAAATCTGGTCTATGGCCTTCTTACATCAATGAATCTTTCCTTGTGGTCTTAGATTGAGGTTGAAAGTAAAGTGTTTGAGTTTTAGGACTAAAAATATTAAAACTAACACTAGAAAATTCCCTAAAGAACAGATATCTTTGTGGTTGAAGTTGTTTTTCTATGTATTGTATGACAAACAAAATGTTGAAGCCTCCATTTAGAAAATTTAGCTTTGGTTTGAGAAACAGTTTTAGAAAAAGATCTGAGGATTTTCACAAGACTAAGAGCTGGAGACCCCTCATACTGTTTGCTGACTGCCAGAGTAATCATTTCTTGTTTCATATCTCGCTTAAAAAAGATCATGAACTCTCTTGTCTGTCATAATTTTAAGTGGTGATAATGTACCCAAACAAAGAAGATCCAGAGGTGGTGGTGTAGATTAAGAAATTTTACAGAAGAAGAGTTTTCTAAAATTTACAAGGACACCGGAATAGATTAAATTCAAACCAAAAAAGCATGCTCTCGACTTATGGTAGTAAACATCCCCCATTCAATTATGATATTATCACATCAAAAAAGTAATTGTTGAGAAAACCATGCAGAGACTTGACATCTGCAGGTTGCATGTGGAAATGGCTTCCTGAAATACTGAAGACATGGAAAACTGCTTCTTCTGAATGTTGGCATGTTAGCATTGACAATGTCTGCAAACTGGCTGACTGTCAAAGAACTACCGGGACAAGGACAACTGATTAGACCTGCCCAAGGCTTAAAAGGGCTGTAAATCCATCAGCAATAAATCTTAATCCTGAAAAGTTTGGAAGAATCTCCTCCTCACACTAATTTTGAGATGATATCAGTGGTGGATTTAAAACATAGAAGAAACAATTTTTCAAAGAAAGAGGACTTAGCTTTGTGCAACCTGCACAGATATTTAATCATAAAGTGTGTGATGCAGAGCTCAGTCTTCTGATTCAGCACACAGCATTCGTTTCATAGTGTTCACTGTCAGGATTTACTGGGCACACAGGAACAGAGGCTTCAGTTGACGGGATATCTAATGGCCGTGTCTGGATCTTTAATCTGCAGTGAGACCTCCAGTTTGCAATTTTAACATATAAATCTAGGACACATGCTGTACCAGAAGGCTAAACCTGTGAGTTATAGTTTCAGAATGCCTGCAGTCAGATTCAAATTCCCATATAGTTCCAAAATAAAATGAAACGTACAATTTTTTTTGTCTTTGTTATGACTCAGCTCAGCCAGGGGGAAGGGGAAGAAATATTAAAGAACCCTAGATGTTAAAGGTTTAACAATTTTGGGGTTTTTTGTTTGGGTTTAACAAAATAAAAAGGTAAAAATCAACAGTAATCAAAAGGTAGGGGCTTACAACCAAAAATGCTAAATAAAACAAAATCCACAAAACAATCAGAGTTGTAAACCAAAGACCTTAACAAAGCAAAACTGCACATTTTGTCCATGTTAAACAAGGTGAAACAAAAAACAAACTACAAATTCTTGTAGAGATACAAAACCCCCACAGGGACAAAAGCTATGCAAGTTTACAAAAGTTCACAGAAAGACAAAGCTATTTAGTGCAGTCAAACACCCAACAAAGTGGCAAGCTGTCTCAACAAAAAATCAGCTGCGCCTTCTCCCATGCTCTCTTAACCCAAAACAAGAAGTCATCCAAACACAAGATGATGTTATTATGTACAGAGCTGATATCTAACAGGAATATTCCATCTGTGGAGTGATGTCTGTAACATTCTGAACTTCCATTACTTTCTCACCACTCTATAAAAGCAACTGCAGGTGCCTCACAGTAACACAATTTACAGCTTCAAATAAATCTGTCAAGAGTTGATAATCATGCTCTGCACCCTTAAAAGCCCTGAGTTTTCACTGGGGCTTCAGGATAGATGTGTCATCTTTGTAGTTTTACAGAGATAATCTCCGCAGGTGCAAAGAGACACTTGTGGCTGCACAAGTTGCAGACCCCTTGACTAGGTTGAGTGACTCACCGCTTCTAAATTAGAGAAGGACCCCTCCTACTGGACAAGATAGGTGTTGAGCTCAATTCGTGCCTGCAATTCACCTCCAACATGTCAGGGAGCAGACGAGAGTCATGGAAACATTGAACTTCTTACAGTCGAAGAAGAATTTGATTGGCTGAGCAAAATGGCTGACGTTGAGATGGACATCATGTCCAGAAGAATGAATAATGGCAACGAACACGTGTAAGTTTTACTATGAAAACCAGTTCAAATCGACAGCTACAGGATGGGAGCAGATTTGGGGTCTCAAATTAAAAGAGAGCCGTTTGTAATAAGAAAGAGAACAGCGCCGCAGGTTCACGTTGTTACCGGAGCTTGCTAATGGCTTCAGCTAACTGGCTAATGTTCTTTAGCTTAGCTAGACCTAAGTTTCCCTAAACTCCCGAGCAGAAAGTGTGCGTTAATTATATGTATCAGCGTTTCCCTCGACTGAGCGTGTGTTCATATATTGCAAGTATTTTTCACTTTAATTTTTGAGCACTTCATTATTCTATGTTGGCTTAGTTCATGTAGCGTGCTAGTTATAAGTTTGCTAAAGACGTTAGCATATCTAAGCTAATAAAACAGCCTTGGCGGTCTGGGTCAGAAGAACGGCTAACAAGTCAAGTTGACATGACAGTCCATTAGTGCTGGCGCTACACCTGTTGGTTGTAATTGATCCTATTGTTTATATTGTAGTGGTTGCTTTAGTTCCCGGTTAAATCGAGAGCATTACGTAATCCAACGCTTATTCCTGGGCTAGCAGTGGTTCGGCTTATAATGGCTTCGGTTGTAATCTTTGTGCGCGATGAGCAGGAAACAGATAAATTGCACACTGTATATCTTTGCAATGTATTTCATAGTATTTGAAAAAGTAAGCGTTTCCTTTGAATTGCATTAATAAAGAATGGCTGCAAACGTTTAACATAAACAGAACGTAAAAACTACTGTCAAATATAAGGCTTAGTTTGTTGTTGTTGTTGTTGTTTTTCCCCCACCAAATCTGGTACATTTTGGATTTTAAGTTAAAAAGTTCACCAAAAAGTTACAGGTTTTATCACAGTACCAAAATCATAAAGAAATAGGTCAAGATTAAGGACCCTCGTATTTTTGGTTTTATCTGGAATTCATATTCCACAGCATCTGACCGTCTCACATCAGACCCAATTTAGTGATCTGGACAGAAATATGTGAACTTTCGTCCTGCCATGACGTGCAGTTGGATTCAAACATGTTTCTATGGAGACTGCCCTAAACAGAAATATAGCGGATACTTACTTGGAGTAGAACATTCTCCGTGTGTACTTGCAGCTCCACAACATCTGTCCTGTTACACAGGAGATAAGTCTGCACAATTTCAGAAAAGTCTTGAATTGCAATAGAATTTCAGAAATAAATTACATATTACAGAATACATATCTGTAATATGTTTCCAATCTTTAGTGGCTTACTTGAAGTATTAGCTTTATAAGGTTTTTATTTCTTTGAAGTTCAATTCAAGCCATTGGAAGGTTCTCCTATTCATTGTGTTATTTCAAAATGGTTCAAAGATATAAAATCATTTACATTTGTCTAACGTGTAAAGATTTTATGGTGAAACCTTATTGTTTCACCATAAAACCTGTGCGTAAACCTTTTTTTGCCAATTTGTCTTGCACTACTTTGAAGTTTTTTTGTTTTGCAATCTTGAACTTTTCTGTCAGCACTAATATTTTTGTCTTTAATAAACAGAAAGCAAGACCTGGAAACAAATGAGAGGAGTGGAAATGAAGACAGTGGAGACTTGTCAGAAGAAGAAGGGGAAGAGGTAAAAACTAAGACTGGTTTACATTTAATTTAACTAAATGTTTAGGATTTGAATTTAATGTCTCCATGCCTTTTGCCATAAATATTTTTCTGGGATTTCAAGAAAATTAACTTGAATGGATTTAGGCAAAATGTAGGTAAAATTAAAACAGCAAACTCTACAATACTGATCTGTTGTTACTTCACTTTAAGTTCATATAAAAAGTATATAAACTTGAAAAGTTGACAGATATTGATGTGGGACAGATTATTTGAAAGTAAAATGAATCTTCCTTCCATGATTGTACTGATACGTTTTAATCCTTTTATTGTCCCCATCGCAGGAGCAAGCTGGCACTAATGGTGAGAAGACTGAGGAAGGGTCCAAGCATCATAGCAGCAGTAGCGGGAAACACAAGAGGAAAAAACACAAACATCGCAGCAAGCACAAAAAGCACAAACACGCAGCTGAGGAAGACAAAGACAAGAAGCGTAAGCATCGTCACAAACATCGGAAACATAAACGCAAAGAGACCTCCTCCCCCGCAGAAGATGCTCCCTTTGGCTCAGCCGGCAACAGGAAGGTGGAATCTTCTCCATCCTCCGGAAACCCAAGTCTGGACGACCGGGCCGTATTGGAAGACCTGGAAAAGCAGAGGGCCCTGATCAAAGCTGAACTGGACAGCCAGTTGATGGAGGGAAAGGTTCAGTCTGGTATGGGCTTGATCCTGCAGGGTTATAACTCCGGATCCGAGGAGGACGGAGAGGCGAGGTTCAGAAACGGAGAACAGCGTCCAAGGGGCAGCTCAGGTAAACTCATATCTCCCAGAGGGGAAAAAAGTGGGAAATCTAGAAGGGACTCAACAGATGGTAGTAAATCCATCTCCAAGCGTCGCAGCCGGAGCAAGTCTGCAGATAAAGCTGCTAAGGAGGCAAAGCCGGACAAGGGGACCAAGAGCAGCAAGGAAGCTGCAGTTAAAGACCGAAGCCGAGCAAGGAGCAAGTCAAAAGACAGAAAACAGTCAGCCAGCACGGATCGCTTCAAGGAGAAAAGAAAGTCCAATTCCCCTCCCAGCTTCAGGAACGAGCAGAAGGTGAGTCGCACCGACAAGCGTTCACCTCCTCAGCGAGAAGAAAGACCAAACCAGGACAGAACGAGCAGACGCTCCAAATCGCCAGTCCGAGAACGGCCGAGTCGCTCGGACGGTGACCGCGACAAACGGCCGGCTAAGTCACCGTCCAAGGATGCTTCACTGGGGAAAGAGAACCGCTCCCCTCACAGACGAGGAGCCCACAGCCCAGCAAGGAAACGCAGCGCCTCCCCCCGCCACAGAGACACCCACCACACCTCGGCCAGCGCCTCGGACAGGACTTCAAAACATTCTCCACCTAGAAGGTCTCCGCCCAGGAGAGCGCGCAGTCGCTCACCGGACACCAGGAGGAGGGAGGCAGACAGACAGGACTCTCCTCTAAGGTTGGTTAGCAACTGCAAATGCCTATAAAATATCACAAAAAATGACATGTTATTAATTCAAATCAAACACAGAAAAATATGTTTCAGAAGTTTATTTCAGTTTATTTTGATGATTACATATTCAAAAAAAATCTTAATTTTACATAAGACCAATAAAACATGATTTTCAAAGATAGGTTCTGCTGCTAACTTGATACGTGTCCAGCAGACCACCATTAACATTCTTTATGAAAGAGTGTGCCGCAAAAAGTCATTTCTGACAGAACTGGCTGTTTCGTAATTAATGGAAAGAAAAACTGGTGTTAAAAAAGATGCAGAAGAAACTGTAAAATTGGGACTGAGAGGTAAACAGAACAATGTTTACCAGAACTGTGTTGCACATAAAATCCCTTTTTATTGGTTTCATCTAAACATCCAGCTTGGCCTTCCAACAGCAAAAAGCTGTAAGAATGGATCATGACTGTACAAGGAGACATAATGTCTCTTTCAGAGACCTGTGGATTAAAACGGTTCAAATTTATTTAATAAACTAAATTAAAGGGCAACAAAATGGAAGGTTTTATCAGATTTTATTATTTAATAAACTAAATTAAAGAGCATCAAATCCACCAGCTAATGACCAAGAAGCTTTGAGTGAGACCTTTGTGATGTGATGATTGAAAGGAAATATTTTAATTATTTAGTAGTCAATAGAAATCAGAAACTTGTGTTGAAAGCACTAGTTAGGTTAAACATAGAGGTTCTTGAAGATTTAATAGTTCAAAGATCTGAAGACAGAAACTTTCTTCACAGAAGAACGACAGAGGGTTTAAGCTCTTCATTACTGATGGATTGCAAATTATAATGCTGACAAAACAGTACCCCGACCTTCTAAATATTAAAATCAAATTCTGTCCTGTGTCCTGGTTTTTATTTTTAAATTTTCTTTCCTGGACCTAAAATGGAAAGGCCTCTTCATTTCAAAATCGATATAACTTGTCAAATTTAAATTTTTTAGATTATCAGCCTTAGCTGGAGTCAGTTATAAATGGAATGTCGTATGATGATGGTGGATTCCTTCTGCAGAAAGCGATCTCGGGCTGATGCTGGACCACCCGGAGACAGAACACGGGAGAAGAGTCCCAGGTCGATGTCTCGTCGTAGAGTGAGTCGCTCTCCTCTGAGGAGGAGGTCTCCGTCTCCACCACGACGCTCTCGCTCCTCGCCTCGCAGGCGAAGCAGGTCTCCACTCAGGCGCAGGTAATTCCTGCTCATGGTTTGACTGAATTCATCCTTTGTGGTAGAAAATATTTTTTGTGCTTTTGGAAAGCAGCTTACTTAATAGTTGCGTATAATTACTGATTACGAAATCTGTCCATGCATGAATTGCAGGTCTGGTGAGAGAGACCGGTATGGAAGACTCCGCCAGTATCGGCGCTCAACATCCCGGGATCGGGAGAGAAGAAGACGGCGCAGCAGAGATGAAGACAAGTTCAAAGGAAGCCTTTCAGAGGGAATGAAACTTGACCAGGAATCCTCAGACGATGAAATGTAAGAAAAGACATTTCTGATATGTACATGCACTACTGGCCTAATAAATCTGTTCTTTTTGGAAAGTGTTTGTGTAAAGAACCTGGTAGGTGACCACATAATTGATTACTTATTGGTTTTATTTGGTGTTTGCAGGTTGGAAGACTTTGAAGGTGAGGAGATAGATGAAGAAGCTCTGATTGAGCAGCGCCGTCAGCAGCGCATGGCCATCGTCCAGGTCTGTTCATGTCCACTCTGTTCTCCACACACATCTGCTGATTGTTCAAGAGAGGAAGCTGACGGTTCTTGGATTGACCCCTTCTTCCCTCCTGTTGTCTCCACATAGAAATACAAGACGGCGAACGAGGAGACCAACATGACGTCGGAGCCCAGCAGCCCTCAGAGCAGCACACGTAGCCGATCACCTTCACCCGACGACATCTTGGAACGCGTCGCCGCCGACGTCAAGGAGTACGAACGGGAGAACCTCAACACGTTCGAGGCCAGCATCAAAGCCAAGCACAACCTCATCGCCCAGGAGAAAGACGGTAAAGCCCCTGTGGAGATGACCGAATGAGCCAATCAGCCGAGTTGTCTGCAACTCCAATGATAAAATTTAACTATAGGACACAAAAGTCATGTTATTTTGGCCTTTGTTTCAGGGTGGAATGAATACACAGAAGATAACTTCTATGATTTGTTTTTAATAGAGGTTAGATGAAGTCACAGGGTCAAAATTATTCATACAGGTTGAAATGTAAAGATCCATTCCCGTTTCACATTCTAAAGCAACCAGCCTGTTTAAACTCGTGGTCAAATATCCAGACGGGTTAATGCTGATAAGGAACTTTTGACCAAATATTTATGTTACAATTTGACCCTGCATGTCTAATTTTGACCTCATTATCCTCTGTGAAGTAAGACTGGTTGCGAAAATGTCACAGGGAATGTATTCATTGGACAATCATTAAAATAAACTTTTAAAGGCTCCGAAATACATTTATGCAAGTGTAGAAGTAATTAGGTGTGAAAATCTTTTTTTTTTTTTTTTTGTACGTTTATGTTGCCTTTTAAGTCAAATGTTAAGCATTTTCAGAAGCGCACAGTACATTTTCAGTAGATTTTGGATAATAATAAAACTTCATACTACATTACCTGCAATAAATCTGGCTGATTTTAGAGAAGCAAAAAGGGAATGTTCTGCTTCCACCAGAAAACCTTCCGCTTTTAAGTTGAGATAAAAAATAGGGTATTTTTAATGAATGCGATGCAATATTGCTAATTGACTTTTATAGGTAAGTTAGGAAAAAAAAGTTACTAAAAGAAAAATAATGAAAAATGTTCTATATCATAATCTCTCCATGTTGACAAAAAAAACAGGAACCAACTCAGACAACTAGAAGTTATGTTTCTTTCTTTGATTATATGAAACTTTTAAATATAGGTATATTAATGTAATGATTTCTGACATGATTTACCATAAAAATTAGTGAGAAATTGCTCAAATTCCAACCAAGCATCATGATTTTGGACATCAAATGTGTCTGCAGCTCTTCTCAGCTTTATTTCTCATTAGAGGCAGAATAATACTGTTACAAAGGTTAAATATGGAAAAAGAAACAAGTAGACAAAAATCATAATTTAATCAATTTAATGTGTAATAGACTGCATTAAAAGTCGACGTGTTACAAGTCGTAGTAAACAGATGGCTTGATCTGTTTGAAAAGTGCAGCATTGTGAGGCAGGGATTTTAATTGAATATCTTTTTCTGTCATGTGTTCATTCAGTTGCTGGCTTGTTTTCCAAAGCCTGGTTGTGTCTGCTTCCTGCAGCATGTTTTGAGCTCTGCAGAGTATGTTAATCAAACACAGATTTACTGTTTTATTAAACGATGTGTTGAGCTGAGCAACTCACCACCTCTCCTTCTGGTTGCTGTTTTTTGTTTTATTTCAGCAGCCAACCCAAAGAAGCCTTCAGCCCCCGACATGTTTACAGAGTCAGATGACATGTTTGCTGCTCACTTTGATGTAAGTACTCGGGTTTTACCCGCTTTGCAGCTCAGCGAAGATTTTTTTTTTTTATGGCTAACAGAAAAAAATTAATGTGAGGGGCTCAGCTGATGATTGGCTTTTCTTGTCTCTGCAGAGCGCTAGAATGAGAGCAGCAGGTGTTGGAAAGGACTTCAAGGAGAACCCCAACCTCAGGGACAATTGGACCGATGCTGAGGGTTACTACAGTAAGTGCTTCCAAATGCTGAAACATCCGTTTTTGATCCTACAACTTAAGAGTCCATCATGTTTTTGTCATATTATCTGCATGTTGTTCTGTATTTTAGGCAGCAAAGCAACTTTGTTCACATGAGTAATTATGTTTTTTTGTCTCTGTTTTTAGGGGTAAACATTGGTGAAACTTTAGACAAGCGCTATGACGTTTATGGCTACACAGGCCAGGGTGTGTTTAGCAACGTGATTAGAGCCAGGGACACTGCCAGGGCTGGCCAGGAGGTGGCAGTCAAGATCATCCGAAACAATGAGCTCATGTGAGTCACATAAGTCAACTGCAGCTTTAGGAACTCAAGAGCTTTAAAGTTATTTGTATATTGACAGTTTTAGTGTTGGAAAAGCGTAGACGAAAATTAAAGTATTAGGTAAAAAAACATGCATAACCCTAAACTTTATTTTCTCTTAACTAAAATGAACTCCTCCAACCAAATGTTTATTTGTGTATCATGTCAGATCTTAAGATGAACATATTTATGCATTGATTTCACATTACAACCACAAACTTTGGAGTATTTTATTGGAATTTTATTTGACAGACCAGCAGTTTAATCAATTAGTTGTTTATTTGTGATGAAAATGTGGCAGTTTTTCATTACAGATAAACAGCCATGTTTTTGAAAAATTAGATGAAATTGTCCCAAGAAATTTGGAGATTTGAGAATTAAAAAATATGGAGTATAAATATATTCTCTTTTTTTATGTATCTGTAACACGCATGTTTTTGGTAAACAGGCAAAAAACTGGTTTGAAAGAGTTGGAGTTCCTCAGGAAGCTGAACGACGCTGATCCCGACGACAAGTTCCACTGCCTTCGCCTTTTCCGCCACTTCTACCATAAGCAGCATCTTTGTCTTGTTTTCGAGCCTCTGAGGTACCGAGCGCCAGCTTTCCCTCTTTTCCTCTTGCATTACAGCATTCATCTCATCTCAATTGTTCACGTCTTGTATCTTGTGTAGCATGAATTTGCGAGAAGTGCTGAAGAAATACGGCAAAGACGTCGGGCTCCACATCAAAGCCGTTCGATCGTACAGCCAGCAGCTCTTCTTGGCCCTCAAGCTGCTCAAACGATGCAACATCCTCCATGCTGACATCAAGCCAGACAACATTCTGGTACCATCAACATTCACACCCTCTGTCATATTCAAAATAGCATCCATACATATCCAATGTCATTGTATTGTCTCTTAAATGAAAGGTGAACGAGTCCAAAACCATCCTGAAGCTCTGTGACTTTGGCTCTGCATCACATGTTGCTGACAATGACATCACACCATATCTGGTCAGCCGGTTTTACAGAGCTCCTGAAATTAGTAAGTTGCACTGTTTTTATGATTTTACAATAAATAAAAAAGATTAAAGATTTGAGTTTTCTAAAATAATCAGTGTGACTTTATGCTGCTGCAATAAAAGAGGGATATTTTAAGCCTTTTGCTCGTCTTTAACAGAGCCGCTAGTAAGTTTCTGTGTGACCTGGGGTTTACCAGCTTTCCTTTTCAGTCATAGGGAAGCCTTACGACTACGGCATCGACATGTGGTCAGTTGGCTGCACTTTATACGAGCTATACACCGGCAAAATCCTGCTTCCTGGATCTTCCAACAATCACATGCTGAAGCTGGCGATGGACCTCAAGGGCAAGATGCCCAACAAGGTAGCGTTGCATCACGTCCCTTCAGTGAAGTGAGAAATCTTGCTGTTCTGTGATGCAACTGTGTGGATCCTTTTCTTTAGATGATACGTAAAGGCTTGTTCAAAGACCAGCACTTCGATCAGAACTTGAACTTCCTGTACATTGAAGTAGACAAAGTGACTGAAAGGGTAAGATGATCTTAAGATTTATAGTGCTTTGCAGAAGTATTCATCACCAATCAGCTTTTTCTTGTTTTTCTTCATGAAAAAAACACATTTTAGTGTATTTTGTTGACCTTACGATAAACTAACACAGACTGTAAAGTAGGACGTAAATTACAAAATGTTCATATTCATCCCTACTTACTCTGACACCCCTAAATGAAATTGAGTGCAACTCTGAAAGAGAACATAACCATTCAAGATTTTTTCCTGATATTTGTTGTGTTTTCTGGACTTAAATCATACTAGTTTCTCCTGGAGTGTTTGTTGCAATTATGAGAAAGGATTAGGTTCAAAATAACAATAAAATTCAAATTAAATTTTGTAACTCACATCAAAGTATGTTGTGAAGCTGTGGATAGGATGAATGTCTGGTAGCAGTCAGTCTTGCAACGTCTCTGATTGGAAGGATCTGACTTCCAGATCCTTCCAATGACCCCAATTTTTCTAGAAATTGGGCTCATTATTCAGGTATTAACTGAGGTGTTGCTATGCTAATAAGCTGCTCACTGTTGTATAAACAATACCTTGTTGCCACAGATATGCATCACAACAACAACAGATATGCCTGAAATAAGGAAAAAAATTAATAAATGAGGGCAATAGTTCTTTCATTGTTGCACATCATCCTGGACCAAAGGAATAATTATCCAAACATGCAACGGGTTTAAACCAGAAAGGGAGAATTTTCCTTCCACTTGACAATTCTTTAGTTTGTGTTGGTACACAACATAAAATCTCAGTGAAATATGGATAATTTTATCACTGACAATATGTTAAAATGTTGAAGGGGTGATGATACTTTTATTTCTTGCTTTTTTTGTTGTTTGTTTTTACTATGATCTGACATGTCTGTGGACCAATAGGAGAAAGTGACTGTAATGAGCACTATGAACCCCACCAAAGACCTGCTGGCGGAGCTGATAGGCGGGCAGCGACTTCCTGAAGACCAGAGGAAGAAGGTCATGCAGCTGAAGGACCTGCTGGAGAGCACGCTGATGCTGGACCCAGCTAAGCGCATCAGCATAAACCAGGCTCTGCAGCACCCTTTTATCCAAGAGAAAATCTAACCCCCTAAACGCCACAAACACTCCAAGAGCCAACGGGACAGAATCGACCACTAAACCAGCTCTGTAAGGGACTCTGCAGCGAGGCGTCTGACCTCTACAGATTTACAGAATGTCATCTTTATGTTTTGTTTTTTTCCTGGTCTGCGTTACATGTTTTCTTGTAAATAGATCACTGCAACGGTAGCCATTCTGGACACGCTGACTTTCTTTTGGTTTTCTTCATAAACCCTCCCTTCATACGCTGCAATGCAGTGACAGACTTTTTATTTAACGGGCACTGGAGTTACAGATGTTTAAAAGAAAACGTATAATTCCTGTAAATATTTTGACGTCTATTGCATCATACAATATCAAGCAGCAGACGGTTGAGTTTTGTCGTAGAAGCAGACGTCATGTTTGGTTTTCAATCTGGCTGTGGGACGATGCATGCTTTTTGAATGTGCACCCTCTGTACTCTGTATGTGGTGCCAGCCTGTGTAAATGCTCCGTGTCTGCAAACCCCACGTCCCACATGTAACGGTAAACCACACCGACTTCATCCCATGTTCTGACACTTGACCCAAATTGAAGGAAAAGATGCATATGCATTCTTGATTAACTTTAAATTTCTATTTTTTGTGTGTTTTAATTCTTTTCCTTCCCCCTCCCTCCCCTGCACTCTGGCTACATCCTGGCTCTAAAGGCTCTCACATTCAAGTGCCTCCAGTATGAGCCTGGTGTTTTATGCACCAAACAATGCTGGCCTGTAGAAGCCACACCTGTTCTCCTCGCCCTCCAAATGTGTGTATATACACAGTCCACAGTTACTGTCCTTTCCTGTATCTTTAATTCGTTTCTTTACATCCAGTGGTAAAACAAATCTTGTGATTTCAATAAAGAATAGTCGTGGAAACGCTGCTGAAAGAGCACCTTCAGTATCAAATGGCTTTTTAGTAATAAAATGTTTCCCATTATAAACTCGTATTTTTGGGGTTTTTGTCATGCTGCATCACACTTTCTGATTAACTCCGGTTACAGGTGAGATGATCACAGGTTTTAATATTAAGTTACATTTAAAAAATGAGTTATGTGCAGTGATCTACTCAGTCTTTCGGTCAATTTTAACTATAGCTACCAAATAATTACAGAACGAAAGAATATTAAATAAGCACAAAACACAAATGCAAGCCTATTCAATAAATAAGAATACTATTAAAAAGTTAATTTATTACAGTAGCTAAATTCTCATAGTAACATGTTGATTGCACAGGCTGATTCTTTAAAGCCTTTTATTTCTGATAATTTATTTCCCACTTACAACTAATAAAATGACATTTAAGATTAAAATTTTATATCAGACTATTTAATACAGAAATATGGGTGTAATAAAATGTATGTTTAATGCCTGCTTAAAGGTTATTTTAATCTGAAGTTTTTTGCATTTTGCTGAATGAGGGACTGGTGCACTTCACACAAAGCTGAAGAATAGGTAGAAATATTGAAGCAACACGTTAAAAGATCAGACAAGAATTTAAATGAGCATAAATACAATTGAGTGGCATAAGAACAAATCTATGGACTTGGTGCCGTAAAGAAGTTGAGATACAAACATGACTCTGTCACACATGATAGCAGGAACGGGTCAAAATTCCAGGAAAGTTGAGTTAGAAACTTGTTGGCAGAAAATCAAAAACTGACATGTTTTGGAGGAAATTCTACCAAATACAAAATGTATGTTAAAAAAAAAAAGGCATTTAGCTGCTAAAACGTAATTTTGGTCATTTCCTGAAACCAGAAAAAGTTACATTTAACTTCAAAAAGTGAGAAAAATAAGCATCTTCTAAGGATAGTTTATGTGAATACCTACTTTAGCTCTATATGAATCCCCCTTCTTAAATGTAATCACTGGAATAAATTAGCTTTTGATGATATTCAGGTTATTGAGATGAACCTTTAAATTTACTCAGGATTGCAGGTGTTGAGCTCTCAAGGAGTCAAAAAGGTGGTCATTTTGCTCCATTTCGAAAAGTAGGGTGATGCAGGGTCTCTCTGTACTTGTACAGAACGTCCTAAAAGGGGCCTCTGATAGCGGCTGATGGGCCGTCAACCTCAAGGGTCTGTAAATACACAGAGGCTGCAGTGGGAGAACCACCGGTAAACATGTCAGCATGAATGACCCGACTGGCTAACAGCTGCTGGCTTTAATCTCCACATGAAGAGATGATGGCATGGCTGCCTTTAATGTGAATATGTAAGCAAACTAGTCATTTCTGGATATCACATTCATAAGAGCAGAGGCCAGAGACTGACTGAGCTCCAATCTAATATTGTAATAACTCAGAAGGATCAGAAGGGGGAGTCAGAGATGGATCAGAACTTGACTGGGAACATGTAAGGAGTTTTGGTTTTTGCATTACGTTGCTTCACAAAACCTCAATAAAAGTAGTTTGTATGGAGGCTTAGTCCTTGTCTCAGCCGTCACAGTTTCAAGTTATGGACTGATGACGTTCCCTCCCTCATTACCCACTTCCTGTCTGACCAACTCTCAAAATAAAGTCAACTGCAGAAAATAAAACCTTTAAAAAATTGTAAGTTTGAGCCTAATTTTTAATGCTTCATGTGCAATCAGGGCATAATAAAAATAGTTCCCAAAATGTTTTTCAATTGGAGAAGTCACAGGTTAAGTTATCAAACAACTGCTAACTCAAAAATTCAATAAACTTGGAACAATATTTCATTCTTTTTTGGTTCCCCACCTTAGTTTGTATGTTTTACCCTCAGTATCAGGCCTGGATGTTTAGTAAGGAGGCTCTGCAACATCTTTATCTGATTTTGTTGAAGATTTGCTGCCCCATTTGGCATTAATTACATTTTATGTGACTAACATTCATACTTGAACATTTTTATGATGAAACTGAATCCTATGTTCCAACATGCATGAAGGGAACGCTTTGTCTTTGTCCAGTCTGAGCACATCAGCTTGTCTTTTCACAATCCAAAACTATTTTAAGTCTCATCCTAAACATCTCCTTCAGTCTGAATCAGCTTGAAACCCGCTAATCAGGGGAGCTGAACGCTGCAGATTTTGGTTTAATCTGACAAACAATTTAATAGGCAGTAAGTGGGGATTGTAGTAATATTTGGGCTTTGTGTGGAACATGATCCGTGTTTTTACATTTGTGTTTTATTCAGTTAGAGCTTCAGCAGCTCTCTGCTGATAATCACAAATGATCATAGTTAACTTAATTTGTAATCAATAAAATCAATAGCTGCCTGTTGCGCAAGAGGTTGCGTTCTTTACAGTGTCTTGGAAAAAATATTAGGATCTCTCAAATATTTGTCACGCAGCAAAACAAATGTGAGTATATTTATAGTTTATAAAATTGTTTCATTTATTAAAATAGCATTCACTCTTACCTCCTTTCTGTGTTTTCCACATAAGCATCTAACATTTACAGTTAGATTTTCCTCTGGAAGAACAATGGTTCACATCATTTTTGTAATTTGTCTCTATAATCACATTAAAAAAATAATTCCCAGAGTCTGAAAATATATTTTAATTATTTTTTTTTTTATTAAAACCATACAAACATTTGTTGTCAGTTATAAAAGTGTGACGCGGCTCTTCTGGCGAAGGTGCAGAGCTCTGCAGCCAGATCTGCCCCTCCTCTAACTGAGGGGGGCCTGGGAATCCTTGATTTCAAAGTTCTTTATTGGTCCCAGGATACTCCACGTTTCATTTGCTAAATCTACAGAAAGAGTATTTTATTTACATATATATATATTTATATATATATATTTATATAAAAGCACAATAAATGTGAAAACTTGGAAAATAAAAGAAAAAGTACAATGTATGTTGCAAATCTTTACTTTTCAGATATTCAGACTTTCCTTATATAAATGTTCTCTTTAATTTCCTTTTAGGTTTTAAAGTTTCACCTTTTTATCAGTATTCACAATGGAAGATTGGCAGTGATCTCTCTCGTTTAAGGCACATACCTCAGCCCATCTCCTTCTGTCAAAGGAAATGATCTCTACTTCTTGGAAATAACAAAAAATAGAACTCCAATGCACAGCTACAAAAATGACAAAAGTACCCAACGACAAATAAAAAAAAAACAAAAAAAAAAACAAACACTTTTGTACCTCATTGTTCCAATGTTGAATGAAAGGTAAACTCCTCAATAATCAGTGCGCAGCGGCAGAAGACTGCAAGGCAAAACTAACACTGCTGGACAAAGTCTCTGCAATACTTGATGGCAGTACGCATTAGGGGTGTGACAGCACACATAAGGTTGGTACAGGTACACCATGGCAGCACAGAGGCAAATGCAAAATGTTCTTTCAGTATTTACTGGTAAGATTTTTGTACTGGCAGAGGATAAGCAAGGACAAAAATATTGAAGTTATTTTTTAGTTTGAAAATAACTTACCTTAGCGTCAAATAAAAAAAGGTCCAAAACTTCCTTAATGCAAAAAAAATGCTTCCATTTAAAGTCTTTTTAATTTAAATTGAAAACTTAATTCCAAACAAAAGACAAGACAGAAGAACTAGATAACTTCTCCTAATTTGAAAACTCTGTATCAATAAGCATTTAATAGTAATTCACTGTTTGAACACTAGGTGGTGCTTGTGATGAACTTAGGGGAAATTAAAAATGTGTCTGAACTACACAAAGCATAACTTTGGCGCAACGAACCTATTTTATTTCTCCGCTGCCTGTCAGCTCTGTGTGTTTCCATTATGGGGTCCTAAATCAGACCGCTTGCAGAAATGACGCACACTGAGGCTGTGAGGCTCCTCCTCCTGCAGGAGTGTTGCTGCTTTTCTTATAAGTGATCTGGATCCATAGATCTCCCCTAACAGAGCATTATTCTTGTGTTGTTTTGTAGTGGTTGAAGTATAAAACCTAAGAAAAGCCTCTCCAGATGGTGGAAGTGTGTAACTAGATAGATCGTAAAAGACCCGAGCCATCCCAACTCCCGTGCATGTACAGGGGAGAGACCAATGACTCTGCAGAGATTACTCTAAAGACCTTAATTAGTCACTTTTAACTTTATAAGAAGGTGAAACTGTACTGGTAAAATTAAGGAGCAGGAAACATGATCTTATTCTGAACTTTTTCATATTTGTTACATGTGAATCTGAAATTAAGTGACTTTTCACAGACTTGTTACAATTAAAGTACGTGAAAAGTATCCTCAAGAAACAATAATCACATACACAAGTATTCTGCTTCTTTCAATCTTGAAAAACATTACAAGTTTGAAGCTTAAAAAAATGCCTGTGACAAGACCATTACTCCTACAGTAGCTGAAATCAGAAGTCTACCCTTCATTTAATTAATTTAATTTATATTTCAACTGATTTTATTAATGTATTTAAAGCTAAAAGCTGTGAAACACAGCAATATTTAGCGTGGGTAGCTGGGTTTAAATGTTTTTAAACAACAATACCAGCTACTTTTGTCATGTTTAAACTGGAAGAATCCTGGGATCATTCAACCAGTACAACCAGTACCACCTTCCCATCATTAAGCTCCACCTTTAGCTCAAGATCCATGCAACTCTGTTCTAGGAATCTGGTTTAGCCCTGATTCCTGCTGTGAGTTAAGTGGTTAATGGGAAAGGTTCCTGCAGCAGAAATTTGTTTTAGTGTCTGGTGGTTGATCGGGTGGTTGATCGTAGAATAACACATGATGTCAAATGTATAAAAGAAATATAATACTGCTTACCATAAGCCCTCTGTGATATGAACAACTTGCCAATGTTCATTCTTCATTGTTCCCATATTACTGGAAACCCTTACTCTCCACACTGCTAATCTTCAGAGTCATGCTTGTAATTGTTGCCAGCCATTCTTGCATTGGTTTGGTTAGGAGTGCTTTAGAAAGTCTCTCAATCTATTCATCTTTTCTCATAGTATTTAACAAAAAAGCAGTAAAAACCTTTTTTGACTAGGAGTGGTGATCATCTGTGACTGACCTATGTGTCATTTGACTGCATGTACTTCAAGTGACGTCTGTACCATGGTGGCTCAAGGACGTGTACATGAACCATCACACCCCTAGTACACATTATACATTTTAAGAGCTTTGGAGAAAACAATACATACAATTTACAATCAAACAAAAACACATCATGTTTACAGGACTTCTATGCTGAAGACCTTTTCATGAGCTAAGACATTTCAAAACCATAGAAGTACTCATATCAATCCATGTAACCACACGCAAAGCACCAAGATTTATAGAACAGAGAGTCCGTTTACAGATCAATTCTGAAGAGTTGTAAAATCCAACATCAAAAATAGAACCACAAACAGAATACAAAAACACTTCTACAAACACTTGTGAGTACCTTACCAGACTAACTAAAATAAAGCCATTAAGATATCAAGTAGACAACGATCTACAGAGGCTGAAGACTTGGAGTTGTAGTCCATTTTTTTTGTTTGATTGGGAGGGGGTTGACAAAAATACCACTTGGTAAAACTTGGTCAAAGCACTGAAACATTTTACAGATTTACAAAAGCAACACAAACAAATGAGAATATAGCACGAATTAAAACTATGATGTATAAAGTTGTCCGCAGGGCCTTTTAAACTGACGACCCATGTCTCAGCCACTGTCTGTACCTGTGACGTTAGGAAGGTTGGCACGTGGGGCTGGTCTTTCTAGTCCTATAGACAGTGTTCAAGGTTTAACTGGAGTTTCATGCATTTTTACAAACAGCTAAAACGGTGACACAATACTGACTCAAGGAAGATGAGCTTTGTCTCACCAACAAATACAAAGAAAAGGGCTTCCAAAAATAGCCTTGATTCCAGAAAAGGAATATAATTTTATCTGTACATATTCATGGCACATCCCTGTTCTGTTGGGGATGATATTTTCCTAATATAAAACGGTTTGGGAACGGTAACTTCTTATGAAGTTCCTTTAATTGCCACTTTGTGTGTCTTAATCTTCACATACACCAATTGTTTTCATCTTTCTGTTTCCATTTTATATCCCTTTTGGAGGAGAAAGTGGAGAGAAGAAGCAGCTATTGCATTATAGCTAAGAACTTGCTCTCCTCAGCGAGGGTGGTGAGGAGGGAACTCATGTCTCCAATGGCCATGTTGCTGAGACCGGGAGCAACGCTGTTGAAGGTGGTGGATCCTTGAGGTGTGGTGAGGCGTGATGAGGTCCTAGACAAGCCCTGGAACATAGAGGGGCTCAGTACCTCAGAGACCAGGCTTCCCTGATCGTAGCCGTCCTCCAGGATGGCGCCAAAGTCCAGATTTACGCCTTCGTCTAATATTCCTGGAACTTGGCCATCAACTGTGCTGCTGACTAGGTCTGTACCAGGGGAGGGAAGGGCATTTGTGGTTCTGTTGCAGCTGCCTGGTCCCTCAGATGCTGCCATGGACTCTAACAAACTCTGCTCTTTCAACACAGGGAAGGAAGAGGACTTGCAGTCGGTTGGTCCATAAGTGAGACAATCTGAAAAGGTTTGTACCATGTTTCCATGATCTAGGTTCTCTAGTTTTAGCCCTGATACATCACACACAAGAGAACACTGGTCTCCACTCCTCTGTAGCTGTTGGGGTTGGCTGGGGTGCTGGTCGATTTCATTCGACTGTGGATTGAAGTACTGCTGGGTTTTGACTACATTTTTGTAATTGTTAATTGGTGGGTATGGAGCATGGACTGGTTGATTATGATCTGGAACGGTTCCCTGGGACAAGTTGGGTACACTGTCCATGGAGGCCCTGGTAAGCATGAGGTTGTTTCCAATCTGCCACATGGTTCTGCTGTTGTTCTGTTGGAAATGACTCTGTTTCAAAGCCCCATTGGACATCTGCTGTTTAAGACCTTGAGGAAGAGCCCCATTGATACCCTGTGAGATGTTTGACAGGCTGGAACCTCTCATCTCCATGCAGGAGTTGGGCAGTGTCTCCAGCTTCACCCCATGGTTAACATAACTAGTACTTTGTGACTGGTTGGCCTGTGGGCAGCTGCCGTGGAAGTCCACAGACACCTGCTGGGGAATCAGTGTGTTTCGTAACCTGCCAGTTGATGCAGTTGTTGGCTCAGGCCACCTTTCGCACTGCATGTGGTGGCTTTGTAACCTTTGGGGAGACCTTTCAACACTACCTGAGCTTACTTCATTCCACTGAATGGGAAGCTTACTAGGACTCTTCCTCTCTAGTATCTGCTGTGGCTGGAGATAGTGAGATTCAGGGAAGGTACAGTTTACCCCTGCTTCCACAGCGGGGTAGGTGTTGTCCCTTTGGTTAGAATCTATTTGCCCTTCATTTTGAATGTATGAACCACCACCCAGTTGTTCTTGGGAATGCAGATACTGCACCAAATCATCTGGTAAAATATCTTCATCTCCAAGAAATAAGCCGGCTACGCCATCATCCTCCATTGCCAGGGCTTCCAAGGCTGCATTTTCTGCAATGCTGACAGTGTTTGTTGAATGCTGCAAGCCTCTCTGCAGGTTGCCCTCTGAGCGTGTGTAGTTCTGAAGGTTAAAACTTCGATATTCAGCTGTAGAGTTATGAGCCAGAGGGGGAAGAGGATTGAGATTATTAAGGCTGTTGAATCGTTGAACTGGAGGCAAACTACAAGTTTCAGGAGCTTGTGTTCGCACTGGGTCACTCGCCCTTCGGTTTCCATTCAGAGTTCCCTCGCCAGGATAAAGAACCCTCCTTCTATAACCTCCATGCCCCATAAACCCATTGTTGTACCTTCCAGCGTCTTCACCACAACGGGGTGGTCGGACTAAAGGCGGTAGACTGTGATTGCTGCCACCCTCCTCCATCATGGCCATGCGGGTCTTCAGACTCATGCGTTCCATGTTGGGTAGAGGCGTTGGGGGTGGGCCGCCAGTAGCTGCTGCATACTTTGCCTTAAGGTGGTAATGCTGCGCAGGGGTTAAATTGAGCATTCCTCGTGACCCACCTCCTCCTCCAAAGCCAACTCCTCCTCCGCCTCCACAACTCCCACCTGAGAGTGCTCCAACGCCTCCTCCTACTACTCCACCTCCGTACTGGCTAGCCTCACTGGATCGGCGGGAGGCATCTGTGGAGATGGGGTCATAAGAGTCAGTGGAACTGAGATTGTGGTGGCGGCGGTGGCGCTGGGACGGCATCATGCCATCACCCTGGGAAGCCTGGCTGGAGCGCCGGCTGGAGAAGCAGGGAGAGATTCCCGAAGAGCGTCGGCTGCTGCTCAGGTAGGCTGAACTGGCGGCGCTCCCGCTGCTATCGCGCCGGTCTTGGAGCAAATTGAGCACTGTTAGCTCCGTGCTGGCCAACTCAGTGTGAGCAGGTGGCTGAGGAGCAGGCACCCCCCACTGCCTGCCCAAGCATGATCCTGAGAAGAGCGGAGGAAGAACGTTAGGAAGGCTGTAGAGAAACCAAGGAAAATGTAGTGTGATGAAAGAAATATTACAGGAGGATTAGAGAAAAGAAGCCAAGAAAAGTTAAGTGTGGAGAGATCTCTCAAACAGATGTTACCATGGACAACTAGCTGCAATTGGCCATGAAACATCATATTACATGCTGTTCTCTCTGATATGATGTACATCTTGATACTATTTTGCAGTGGAACAGAACCTCTTTCAACATTTGTTTTTCCTGAACCCTTCAGGCAGAGCCAGCAAGATGGGAATCAGAATCATTCAGCTCTGTAAATTCTGTCTACAGGTGTTTTGGAGTAATAAAATGAACACAAGATGTTAGGCCTGTGGAAATTTAGCAAAAGTTTCACAAAGTTACACTTACCCTTCCCCAGGATATTGGGCATTGCTGAACTTTTAGGGGGTGGTGTGGGAGACAGGGACCCAAGCCTGGGCAGCGCTCCGTTCACCTGCTTTAGCCTCTCCATCTTCATGTGCTCCATCCAGCGCAGGGGCCGGCCGATGCTTCGCCTCGCCTGCAGGGTCAGCATGGCCGCGGTGGCCGTGGACACCGTGGAGTCCATAATGGGGGCTGGCTCGCCCTCACACTCCTCCTCGACCTCCTCTTCGTTTTCCTCTTCCTCCTCGTCCTCCTCCAGCCCCTCCCCTGGCGAGCGTCCGGCGCTCACAGCAAGCTGGATTCCACTGCTGGGATAGGCGCTGATGGGGGACTGGTCACTGCTGCATGTAGACTGACCGCCAGGGCTTGGCTGAGACGTCTGATGGACGCAGACAAATAGAAGGCAGCAGCGTAATTAAAAGTTTTAATGAAAATCATGCAAATAAACATATAACATGGCATGACAAGGACGCAATGTAGTGCAAAAAATGGAATTCCGGTAATATTATGAAAGTTTGCACTACTGGGCATTGAATGAGATGCACCAATATACATTTTTTATTAACATTACGTTAACAACATAACATTATGTTATTAAACAAATCATTATATGCTTAATAATGTTAAGCATATGAAATAATCATTTCTGTAAAACAAGCTTTTTATTAATTTAAGACTAAATTAAAATTATTACTTTCCTATCTTATCAATTATATAAACAAATCCAACATGTTCAATAAAGAGCAGAAGTTGAAAGCTTAAAAGAATAAAAGAGAGCACCTTCCTGTTATCTGATGAAAGTCTCACTATCTCAGTCTTTCATACAATTGATAAAATTGCTTCTTTTAAAATAACTTTTCAAAACTTATTAAATTTTAAAGATGTTATTGACACTGAAAGTAGCTGATATTTAGACTTCTTCACTCAGTTACGGCACCCACTGTGAAGAGTGTTGAAGCCAACATTGACCAGATAGCATGACGAGTTTACTGATCATAAAAAAAGATTATTTGTTGAGCTGGTCATTAATGAAAGACAATCAAGGTTGAAATGTTCTTGTTCATTTGATTACTTAAAGGTGCATCTCAAATTATGAATATTTCCAAAGGCATGAGCAGAGCTCACAAGAAAGCATTGCAATAATAAAAATAACGCAAGTGCTAAAAAAAAGAGAGGAACTAATATTTTTTGAATGGTTGTGGTGAATTGGAGATGGAGAACCGGATTGGGAACACATTCGGCATGCTTATGGTGAAAGTCTGGTGAAAGACTTTCCTCCAAAGCAGCAGGATGAGATGAAGGGTGAACGAATGTAGTGTCAAACCCATCTCACCTGATTACCCACTGTCCTTAGAAAGGAATGGAGAGAAATGCCAAAGCATTTGGATAGAGGAAAAGATGTATTCATTAGAAGAGGTCAGTGTGAAAACCCTTTCTTCAAATACACGTGAAACCATAAATTAATCACTGTTTGAACGTTAGTAAACTAAAGACAAAGTGGATGTTTGAGCAAAAATTGAAGTCTTACCATTGGCTTCTCTGTCTTGATAGATTTCACCTGCAGACATTCATCTTGTTTTGAGGTAGCGTGGTTGTACTCCCTTTGGTCCGTGTATCCACCCAGGGGCAGCTGTCCGGGCGACCTGCCCTGGCTGTTGCCTCCAGGTTCCCGGGGCTGAGGTGGAGGGCGTGGATAATCGCCGCGCTGTTTCTTGGTGACATGCGCCTCTGGCCCGTGTACCGTCTTTACGTGCTTCCGTAAGGAGCTGGGGTCTGTGTAGCGCTTAGTGCAGCCTGGGATTTTGCACACGTACGGTTTCTGAAGGAGAACAAACATCAGAATTGAAGGAGTATATTCGAATAGGCTTCCTACAAATTTGATATGTCATAATTGCACACTCTACATACTATCAAAATAATTTTTACTATCATCATGACCTATGGATCATCAAATCAGATGATGGACCTATGTTAATACCTCATTGGAGTGTGTTCGGTTCTGATGCTTGGCCCGATCCGACGCATTGGAAAAGGCCTTGTTACAGCCTTCATGTTCGCACACATAAGGTTTCTCACCAGTATGGGAACGTAAGTGAGTTTTCAGGTTTTCCAGGCGTGAGTAGGCCTTAGTGCAGCCTTCAAACTGAAGATGGAAAAAAATTATCCCATACACTTTAGTTTTTTTTTAGATTTAGCTATGAACTATGTAATAACATCCACAATATAATATCATCTGCAAATTGGGTTATATTGACATTTGTGAGGATCCTTACTGTGCACTTGTGTGGTTTTTCCCCAGTATGTCTGCGCATGTGGACCACCAGCATGTACTGTGCCTTGAAGGGCTTCTGCTCTCGAGAGCATTCCTCCCATCGGCACACAAATTCCTTCTTTTCTCCATGGATGTGGTCATTGTTGATGTGCTAGAGGGACAAAAAGCAAATTTTGTTCATTTTGGAAAAACAACTCCACTGCTCTTCTCCATTAAATTTTTCTGAAAGGTCATTTCCCTTTCAGGTTTTTATTCTTTTACTAATTTAATTTTCGAAAAGTGAAAAAAGGTTTTTGACACTGTGCTTGATCTGAGTGAGATTTTCAAACCAACCCTTGACATGAGTTTGGGGCCTCGTCACTTTGTGACAAGAGCCGACAGTTGTGCTGCGGTTGCAACTTCCAAACTGTGGCTGAAATATGAGGCCTTTGTAAGTCCAGTCAAGCATTTCCATTTTCTCTGTTTTTCTTTTTTTCCACTAAACTGCGTATTAAAAACAGGAAAGTGGTGAATGTTGAAAGAATAGAAGAGGTGAAGAGGGGAGGGAGGAAAAAAGTAACAGCCCTCTGGGAAAAAAAAGTCAACATCAGGCCCCTCTTTAAAAGACAACAGAGAGGTGGCCTCTGGAGTGCCTTTTCTGATGGCAATTTAAACCCGGAGAGACACAATATCCTCAAGGAAACCGGTGCTGTTATGACATTCCTAAGAAACAGAAAAAAAGGCTTTTTTTAACCTCTGGGCGGAATACAAGTAAACTGACTTTAAGTTGAAAAGCTTCAGAATGTAGTCCTTTGTGGAATATTTTTTAATAATAGTCCATGCAAGGACTAAATAAAAAATAGGACAAGAAAACAAAGATTTAGCCCAGAAAAATGGTCAACAACATGACTTTATCACACACTCACTGTTTCTTCCACAGGCCTTCTTGAACCTTCTACACAATCATGACCATGACATCTAGCAGACACCCCACTGGTTTTCATTTCCCACTAAAGGCAATCGCTGACAATTGATTAAATTAATTCACTATAAAGCATGACTGTTGCCATCCAATTCATATCCTTAAATATTTAGTATTTTGTCATGTTGCAACCAGAAAATGTCATTAAATACATATTGATGGCCTATGTTTAGTAATTATGCTTCTGCTAATCTCTAATTTGCTTTTACCAATTATTTGCAATAGATCTTAGGATGTATTAATACTATTGCTATGCATTTTATCATCAGATAGCAACCGTAATTCTTGTGAGGCATTTCTGTAATTTTAAGTGATAAGCCCAGAACTACAGGGGAGAATGGCTGGAAAATTGGATGATCAGAGACTGTAAATCAATCTCCTTCCCATGTTGGCCAGTGCTTAAAAAAACTGACTGTTCCTCTCTTTTTCTCCATCTTCAAGAGGGAATCCCAGCGGCAAGCGATCGGTCTGCTGTGACCTGTGTTCGATATCCTGCAGCTGAGAGCGATGGCAGAGTGCTGTAGAGTTGGATCATGCGCTGGCAGCTGGCACACTCACACATATTTACTGTTTGAACAAATGAAGGAGGTTGTTGACGGGCGTGATGCATTAGGCTCTGGGCTGACAGTGAGGGGGACAGGCAACACCGCAGGGGGAAGTGGAAGTGGGGGCAGGACTGCAGAGAAACCTAATGGCATGATCTAATGGCAATTCTTATTGAATCAATAATCTCCATGCTGAGCAGACAGGTCCCGTTGGTCGGCTAAATCGACAAACAGGTGCTGATAGCGGTGGCGCGGTGGGTTATTCATCTTCCCCCTGCCAGCTTATCGGCCAACAACTGTAAAAATGCCACCAAGATGGATTTAGGAGGGAGCTGCACGACAGGAAACGCATGGGACATGGACACCGGGGACACAGGCACCGGCTGTGACGTATGAACTGTGTACTTCCACACACGCACAGGTGCAGGCACTGTTCTCTGGGTTCAGCCCCCTGTGGTTCACAGCTAACATATAGCACTACTTAGGCACCAGCACCAAAGACGGCAAAAAGGCCTGGGTTGTATCAATAGCGGGTTGAACATGCTCAAAAAATCAAAACATTTTGAATTGAAAGTAAGAAAAGTCGGAAAATGGCTCAACAACAACAATTCCTAAACAGTAATTCCTTTGACCAACACCCTCAACATTCACCTTATTTTAATGGAGAGCTACAAAATGTTGTACAGGCAAGTATCTAACAAAAAAATTGAAAAAACTCTAAAACAGGCATGCACTGAACAGGAAGTCTGCTGTTTTGTATAAAAAATGCCATATTCAAACTCTTTTGCCATCTCTAGCTTTTCCCATAGAAATTCCTCCTATGTGTCGGCTTCAAACTTGATCATTATTCTTTTAAGGCATGGAGAACTGAAAGCTATCAAAAGCTTGATTTAGGGATGTGTTGTGGCCAACCAGAAAATCATTGACAAAGTTCTTTTTTACTTAATGATGTCCATCTTTGACCTTCTTAACTTCAACAAATTTAAACTCTCCTTTGACAGAAGCCTGTGAAATTTGGTATTGCTATTCAACACAAATAACCTCAAGCCCTAACAGGAAGTTGGTCATTTTGGATAAAAGGGTTGTTTTTGTACACTTTACATGGGTGAACTCAAACAACGGCCAACAGATTTACCCATTCATTAAATTGTTAATGGTCTACGGAAATAAAAATAAATAAAATATTGAAGCCTGGCCAAGCACATGGCCATGGCCAGACTTTGAAAACCAATCTCCAAGAACATTAAAAGTTTCTGTGCAGTCCCCAGCCAAACACTTACAGGATTGTGGTCTTTCCCAAACCTTCGTTGCCAAACAAAAAGTTGGCACAACTCAAAGAGAGATCGTTCAAGTCCAAAAAATGCTTTTATGTATTATTCACAGACGCTAAAATAATTCCAGGCTCAAAGCTTCTGACCACTAAAGTGCAAGGGTCATTCAATGCTGCTTGCAGATTTGACAATTTGAATTAGAGCTTTATGCTGTATTCCAATATCTCATCACTTGATATTGGAATACACTAAATCATATCATTTTCTTCCCTGCTACTTCCCACTATTTGTTCACTTCAGTATTCATTTCCATGTTTCCTTATCAAACCCTCTTTGGGACGCTGCCTTCATGCATTAGAATGCAAGCGTGCATGAAAAGAGGGTCTGTTTACAAGGCAATTTCACAAAGCGATGGGACCCGCAACACCGTTTAGCTTTATCAAACATTGCCTAATAAATCATATGCTCTTTTGTGATGTCAGTTGCTGAAATGCTTTATATAAAGAGAGGTGGGGAGGAAAAAAGCACAGAAAAGGAAAAGATTGAAGGCAATGAGAGGTAGAGAGAGAGATTAAATGAAAGTGGGAATTGAGAGTGGGTTAGTGAGAAAAGGAGGGAGGATGAGAGAAAGCGAATGAGAAGCAGGGGGCAGGGAGCTGAAATTGGCATGTGTAATTCAGCAGTCTTTTCATCTTGGAGTAAGATACTCTAGACAGATAAGGGCCTAATCCTTCTCATGATCAAAAAAAGCAGCGTTTTACCAATTAAAGGCCTGTGCCAGCAGCCAGAGAGGGCTGAAGGGGGGTGTGCTTTCAGACTGTGCCGGCATTTATCATTCTTTAACACTGGGGAAGCACACAACAGGAGTTTTAACAAGGCTGCACACATGGAGTAACAGCTTTCCATCTGAGAGCATTACAATGCCAAGTGTGTGTTTGACCTGGTGATAAAACACATGAACCTCTAAGACCTTCAGCAGCCCTAATAATGAACTTTGGAAATATTTTGTTTGCTTAAAAGTCTACCTAAACACCATATCTAAATCTTTCACCTACTACTATTTGATAAATTGGGTTTGTTATTGGCATTTCTGCCAATAACTGGCTGAAAAATGTTCTTTTAGTGATAATTTTTAGAAGTGAACCTCAACATTTCCTAAAATAAGCTTGGAGCAGTATTGAGTTGTTTTTTTTTGGAGAAAAATGTTTTTACATTTGCCTCTTGCTGTCATTGAAAGATCGGCCAGAAGGCTCATCTACAGTAACTAAGATCAATTTGTGCTTTAATGTTAGACTCCAGGAATCTCCAATGACACCAGAAAAAGTAAATAGACTTATTGCAAGTTGTTGCTTTTTTTTTTCAGAGTCACTGGAGGTCTGAGAAGTTGCTAAATACAGTGACAATGTCACTAAGTTATACACACTGTGCCCTTGTGGACTTATCTGGTGTGAAAATGTTCTGAAAGATCAACAAAAAAATACTAATAAGGTTGTTGAGCAAGGCTGTAATAATAGGAAATTATGCCAATAAGGGGTTGGCCTCTATGCTGACAAAAAGCTGAATAAAAGCCAACTTCAAGAGATACATTAAAGAAGCCACCAGGCCTTATCTTTAAAAGAGTTCCCTCTGAGGGGAAAAAGAGGAGGGGAGAAAGTAAAATAGAAAATGAGAGAGAGGGGGAAGCGTCCCCAAAAAGACGGGGGAGGGCAAGAGAATGTTGAGCTTAAACCACGATGGAGAGGTAGAACGAGTAGAAATCAAATAAATCAAATAAATCTCACAAACTACAAAACTGACACCCGCCTCGCTTTTGCTGACTGGGTAGGCCTGATAAAGTGGGCCAAATTGCATAGATTTGATGTTTATCTTATCGGTGGCACCGTGAGTGCGTATACGCATGTGATACCGGGAACGCCGGTGAAAAGAATGTTTGAGGGGTGTAAAAATATGCATCAAGAGCACTACAGGAAGCGCTTTTGTACAAGGGGGAGAGCAATGAGGGTGGCGTGAAAGCTTAATTAAAAAATTAGGCCAACCACAAAGAAAAAGGGAAATTTCACTGTGGATTTCTTACTTGTAACACTTCAGAAAGTGAATACGTCTTTACAGACTTGTCAAGCACTTCTGAAAATGAAGCTTAAACATTAAAACTGTTTTAGCTAAGGGGAAACTGATGATTTTTTTTTTTTTCATAACGCTTTTCCTCCCTGAAGCTGTTTCAGAAGACAAGTACGGGGGAAGGGACGCGTCATTGCTTGAATATATGGAAATCCCCTCCACCACCACCACTGCTGCCATCCCAAACCCCTCCCAGAGAGTGAAGAGAGCCACTGTGGTCCAAATACTGTACTTATCCTATTACTGAGGGGGTGGGGGTGTGGAGAGATAAGAGCATTTTTCCGTCCGCTCTGCTGAATTAGAGGGGCAGGGAGTCTGTAGGCGAGGACTGTTATTGGCATCTCTCCGCATATCTCCATGTGCATTAAAAATGAGAAATAAAACGTCATATCAGAAAGTCTGATGCCAGAAAAAAACATTCCAAGACAGAACATGAAAATTAATCCGAGAGGACATATTGTTTCCTTATGATGGCAACCGGGCTGTGAGAACAGCAGGGGGAGAAGGTGAGCAATATTCGCCTCCATTCCTTTCCCAACTGCTTTTACTCATCCCACCTCCTGAAACAGGGGCAAGAAGTTGTCAAGATCCTCAACCTTTTGAGCTGAGCCCTTCAAACACGGGAGGCAAGCCCATTTTGTGCTGAGGATATCAATTATAGATAGGGGTTACCACCGCAGCTGAGGATTGCGATGTCAAGACGGCAAGTAGACAGCTGTGGAGAGCTTAGGATCTTTCTATCAGATGTGTCCTGATGTGTTTCTCAGCTGCACCTGTGTGTGAGCACTTCTCCATCGCTTGTATGGGTGTAATTTCATCGCTTGTCCATCTCCAGTTTGGTTTCCCGCTCAGATGAAGGGTAAGTGGTTCAGATGCTGCAAAGCCAAGCTAAAAGCACCTCTGGCCACAGTAGGGGTGACACGATGATTACACTAATGGCATTTTTTTTTTTTTAGCTTTCCACAGAGCCACAGGCGAAGTATGACCGGGGAACTTCCATCTCCAGGCGTCTGTGAGAATTACGATAACAGACAGGGAGTTGGTTCGGTCTGGTAGAGTACACAGCATTCTGTGAGACTTAACCTGCCAAATAAGTTCACACCATCCAGCTGTGAGATGGGACTCCAGCTTCTGAGCCCATTATCACTACCCGTGGAACCAATCAGGAATTCAGCATTACTAACATTCAGCGCTCAAGGCCCTCACTCTACTGTGGCCTGCCAGACACAGAAGCTGAGGTCTGGGGAAGTAGGTTGAGAAACAAAACACAGTTTGTCTGTTTTTTGAGCAGCTCTGTAGGGTTGTACACCTGTTGTGTCTTACTGGTCTTGTGAAGGAAGCTAATCTTATGGAGAGACATAAACGCTTGTTCCTTTGCTCTAGTAATGCTTCTAATCTCCTAGCTATACTTCCAAACAAGCTATACTTTCTTTTTTTTTCTCTTTCTAATTATAATGAACGTTTAAAATTCCCCCCACTAACTGAGACCTGAGATGGAGTACTTGTGTTTTTGGTGATTTCACTTACTATATTGCTTGATCTTGGGATTAGTTTGCTGGTAGGTATATTCCCGAGAAGATGGGCAGCTGTGTAAAATGTGCGTTTTCTTATGGAAGACTACAAAGGAAGAAAGACTTTGTATTGTGAGGTCTGCTGGATACTTACTTGTACCAGCTGTTCCTGGGTGTCAAACTCACGGCAGCAGTTCTCCCAGTGGCAGTTTGTCTCGTAAACCACCTCCGGCTCCTGTTTGCTCTCGTCTTTGTCGCCTTCCTCCTTCACCAGAGTCATCCCATCAGGATGGTCCTGAATAGCCAGTAAGAACCAATATATTGAGACTGACGTGACACTAGTGGCGTTTAATAACATATGCTTCAGCTCACAAACATGTAAGCCGGTCATAAATTCGATTTTTCACAGGCACAGCAGAGAGTTGTTGCCTACATGTCTCAAACATGTGTCTCTGGCCTTGCTCGGCTCTATGAGAGATAAATATAGCAGATGAAGCCACTCTTAACTTTTGGAAGATTTTATCCTCAACAAGCATAGACTCTGAGATACTGCAGAAGAGACTTCCACTGCAAACCCCAGTTTATTTCAAGCTACCATCTTATAATCAGCTCTTTTTTTCCCCACCAATGCAAATGCCTGCCATTTGCTTACATTTTGCTTTCACTTTTTCAAAGCCCCTTAAATTTTTTGATTAAACAAGAGCAAAATCAATTTTCCCTTTCGTCCTACAAAAGCTAAGTGATTGTGTCGCCCTGGAAACGAAAAGTGATAAGAGCAGAAAACACCAACAAAACAGCCACATGCAAAAGAATAAAGATCGAGTGCTGTTGCAGCCACTTTGCAGAGACGTAGCATTGTGTACAATCGTCACTCTCATTATGATTGTCATCTTTCATATTTGAACTGAACAAACAGTTCAAATATTAGTTTATATGAAATGTCCTTTTCGTAGAGTAGAATGATTATACAACAGTAAATTGCAATGGCTTTTGAAAATAACAATTTGGTGCATTCCTTTGAGTTTATAAGAGATCATCTTTTGAGTGCTGATGAATATTCAGGAATGCCTTAACTTGACAAGGCCAAGTCCCATAAAAATCTTACTATTGATCATGAGCGTCTGCAGCTGGTAATTTCTGCTTGACTCCTACTCGGAACAATGGGAACCTCCCAGGAATTCAGATTTAAGATAAAGTAGTGGAGATTTACACAAGTTGAGAGAAAACACAGCAGTGTAAAATCAGTCTGAACAATTACATATCAGTGCAAGTTATTGCCAGATGTGCCAAAATTTTGCAAAGGCCTTGAAGATGACCTATAGAACATGGGTTGGTCCAGAAAAAACTGACTATATTTTGCCAAGTCAGTGTGTAGTAAATGTAGTTCTTTAACAACCTTCTGTAACTCTGCAGAAAATAAATATATTGGATGTTATTCTGGAAACATTAATTTATTTGGACAAAAAGATAAGGTGCACTTTGAACAACCCTGGACTTAAAGAAATGCTCAACAATAGAGTCAGTAACTGATGGTAAATTGAATTTATTTATAAAGCATCAAGTCATACAAAGACACTTTGAAGAACAAAAAGGTCCAATTCATTCCTTTTTTTTTTTTAGATTTGGCCCAAATTCAATTTAAGGCGATCTAATTCAGGAGACAAAACCCACCTGCACACTCACCGCTCCGGGACTCGGCAACTCATCCTCCGGTTTCATTTTGGACCGCTTGTGATGCATCGGGTCGCCGGTGCTGCTCACAGCTGATTCGCTAGTCGGTTTTGCCTTCGGTAAAGAAAAAAAGCAAAAATGTTTCTAACTTGATCATTTCCCCCTCTAATTGCATCGTGTTCAGTATCCCAATAGTTTTACCCTTCATAGGAACATTAAAAATGCATGTAATGCTTATAAGCAAATCCAATTATTTACTTAATCAACAAGACAAAACTGGTGGGGTTGACTCATAATGATTTCTGCAACTGAAGCTTTAAACTGAGCCAGCAAAGAACTATGCAATTCAGTGTATCACATTAGCGTCCCTAATCAGTGCAATTAAAGCAATCTTATGAACTAATTCCACCAATAAATGACCTGACTTTGGCCCTGGCCTAAATATGCCCTCGGGAGGATTTCTGTAACACAATAATCTATTTGAGAGAAGAAAAATTAACAGAACTTTTAGACATCTGGAAAATGAGAAGGTGTTATTCCAGAGAATGTTGAGATTTTCCACATAACTAAACAACTGCTTCACTTCTGTTTAAGGATACATTTCTGAGTTGTGTTAACGTATTTATTTTAGGGTCAGGAAAGGAGTGTCTGCTCCTTCAGGCTTGACTGAGATCTTCCAATATCCACCTGTCTTCTGGAGATAGGCTTCATGGTTACATGAAGTCAAGTAGATGCTTTTAAATGTAGGAAGAATGGACAACCGTCAAACATGGTAATAGTAGTTTCATGCAGAGGGAGTCTTTTGAAGATAAAACCAAAAATTTCAGCATCTACAAAGTGAGATCAGTGGTTTTGTTCCTGAGAACAAAGGTTTGTGTGACACTTTTTAATTCAGGAAGAAGGGGAAGACATGCTGCAAATGGAACCGGAGACGGGAACTGAAGTTAAGTTTTAGAATTAAAAAGAGAAAAAATATTTAGCTATTTGTCCACAGTGACAAGATGCATGTTTGGGGAATCAGGATGCCGATTTCCATTCTAGAAATACTGTTAAGCACGGTGGGAGTAGCGTCATGCTAACGGTCTGTTTTACTGTTTTGAGGCTGACCTCATGGAAAAGTTAGAAAGCTGTTACTAACTCATCAAACAAGCACTGACAAAACAACATTTTCTTCAGTTTTGTCCAATTTCTGAAAATCATGGGATTCAAGAGAAAGGATGGGTAATAAACAGAATATTTACTTGAAATGTGGGGCCGCACATAACGTAAGGCTTGAGAAAAAAAACTGGGGGAAACCCCTTTGGATCCATCCATCCATGTCAATATTCCCCCCTCTCCACATCCTTGTTCTCTCTCTAGTGATTAATGGATTCAGCAAAGGGATTCTATGCTAACAAGCCCCTGGTTGTTTGGTGTAGGCACGCTCTCATGTGCGCGACAGTCTGAAAACAAGAAACAACATGAGTAGGAGGAAGGAAAGTCCCAGGAGAGGAGAGCGTTGAGGGGCCTGGGGTCCTGCCTGTATCTGTTCTTGCTTGGCTGATCCCATTCACAAGTGGCTGGCATGCGACGCCGCTATCCATTAATGCGTGATGATGAATCGCAGAGGCCGTTGTGCTCACCTGTGACGAGTCGTTGGAGATGGCTGAGCGATCGCCGGCGCCGAGACCAGTTGGGGGGATGCCAGGCACGGGACGCTGGCTGGCAAAGGCCGGCGTAGGGTGGACTAACGGCGGGCTGTGGCCGAAGGCGGAGCCCACGATCCCAGGCTGGCGGCCCATCAGCTGATGGTGGACGTGTAACGCCACCGGAGTTGGAGGGTAGGGGAAGCTCAAAGCTGGGCTGGAGAGATGACAGAGTAAAACATCTCTGAACAATACTTCAGACATTAATTACAGAAGCAATGAGCCAAAGAAGGGGAAGTTCAAGTGAGTAAATGGATTGTTCTGGATAACTCCTCACCCTGAGGGCAATCTGACATGAGATGGTGTGGTAATACTGGAACCAGGGGGGCTGCTGGGAAATAAAGCTTGTTAACACAGTGAATTATCAAGTGGTTTGTGTAAGACAGTGTGTCATTCCTCCACTGGGCAAAATAATACAGATAATAAATAACAATTATCTATCTTGGAGCCATGTAAATAAAGTCACAACATTTTCTTTCCCTCTCTGGAAATCGTTCATAGTAGGATGGTGTGTTATTGTTATTGTTATTTATTGTTATTTACAAAAGACATGTACTATTTTTCTTTCATTTCACACTACACTGCTTTGATTTCTGATGAAATGCATTGAAGTTTTGGTTGCAATGTGACAACAACGTGGAGCAATTCAAAGGGCATCAGTAATTATGCAGGGCGCTGTGTTAATCTGCAAACTGAGCTAACTTTGTTGATCATAAAAATCCCAGAAGCCTCCTCTGTGTAACGATCGTTAAACCTCCGGATAAACATGGATCTGTGTGGCTCGGCTTCATTCATTCTGCACACTGACAATTGGCTCTACCCGCGACCCATATGTCTGCTGATCTTATTATGAGCCGAGTGGAAATCAATGGACCGAGACACATTTGGAGGCCCATCCGCTTGTCATATCACTCATCAGTCTGTTGGCTCTGGCTATTTGGATCCTGTCACTCGGACAGTGGCTGAGTGTGGAGCATGATTGATCAGCTCCCTTTTACAGATCGCTGATCAATGGCTGAGGGTGGGGCAATGGATCTTTCCCATTTTTGCTCTCTTCTCCGCTCTTTTCTTCTGCTTTGCTTTGCCTCTCCACCGGTACTGGTGCATGATGTATGTGATGTTTCCCTGAGGTGTGCTGGATGACTGACACAAGCCGCCTGGGAAGCCAGCCGACTGGCTGGCTGGGAGATCGTCACCCACACGGGCGTTTGACACGATAGCACACACATACACTCATTTGTGCCAAACGCTTTATTTATGTATTATGATGCCATTCTAAAGGGAAAACATGCCACATTTCTCTGTAAGCTGTGTGCAGCGTATGAGTCACACACAGAGTCTTTGGTCCTGCCTAAAACAACATGTCTGTTTTTGCAAAACAGACAATTATCCTGCTGCAATTATCAACATACCAGCACACATTTCGTCTTTTGTGAATTTGGTAAGAAGCCAATGTCACATATAGAGCTGAAACCACATATTTACAAACACTGTCTAGAAAGACACAAAAGCACTTATTTTCTTCAGTTTTTCTGCTTTGGGGCAAAGGGAGTCGTTTATGACTACCAAAATTATTCACTGGTAAATGTCACAAAAATGAGAGATGTATATATATTTTTACATTTACTTCAAGAGTAGAAGTTTTAAGCATTTTCAGGGTCTTTCCACAATAGTTTGCAGGACTTGAGGCTCATTCCTCCAGACTGAAGTGGTGTATCAAAGTCAGGTTTGTAGGCCGCCTCACACGCTCACATTTCCAGATGGATCCACTTTCTTTTTTTTTTTTAACAAAAATTTAAATGTTCTCATCCAAACTCTATATATAGCACATGAAGCCACAACATCATTTTCTACCCACTAATTTTCTAAGGGACTGAGATTAAGCTGTTGTGATGGCCACTCAAAAACCTCTGACATTAAAGAAAGCAATTTCTCCGTTTTCTTCTTTTGCTATATATAAGTGATACAGGAAATCTTCAGCCTGATTTGGCTTTCAAAGAGTGAAAAAATATATTTATGTGTTTTTGCCAAGATTAAACCTTTCGCAAACTACAATAAAATCAATCAATGAAATTTGCTGTTGATAATGACAATTTGCTAATGTTTAGAAAGTTTGATGGAAGGTAATAGCTAACCTAAAATTTGTAGGGGGAGATTTTCAACAGACATCAGATTTCTAACCAGGAATATCTAAAAATAAATCAAGCCAACCGTAATCTAACATGGCCATCGCCGTCCGACTGTTTTCCAGCTCTGACAACCAAACTTTGTGTGATTTTATTTCCTTTTTCTAGTGTGCTACCTGATTGCTCTGGCGGAGAGATGTCCGTAGGAGCCGCTGGTGGAGGAGCTGGAGCGTGAGCTGTTCATCAGTGTGGTAACTATGGCGTTCGGGGAGTTGCGAATCATGGTCTGCAAATCGAGGCTGTGCTCAGAGAGCGGAGAGATGGTCAAGGGGCGCTTCCTGTTGGGCCGTGCCGGAAGCCTTGGGCTTGGGAAGCGCGAATCTGGAGGATGAGGATGGAGAAAGAAATTACTGCATTGTTTAAAGCAGGGATGGTGGCAGCATCTAGTGTTTGTTTCGTCATGTGATAGTGATGCAGCAGAGGATTGTGGGATGTTTAACTGAAGGATAGAAGCAATGTCAGCATTAGGGTTCATGGTTTCACAGTGTCAAAATGGTCAGGAAATATATAGAGTTTATACAATACTGGTAAATATTGTTTATTGGCAACAACAGCAAATTTTTATATTGGTGTGACCCTATTTAAAGTTTACCTGTTTTTCCAACTATTATTAGATGCTTCAGGACAAGAGAATCAGCTAAAAAACAACCCAAAAAAAGCATTTGATGGTTCATACATGCATTTCTGTTTAAACTCTAACCTAATCAAACCCTAACAGATGACATTTTTGTCAATCATCAGACAAAAGGCCCATCTCAATGAGTGTTCAGCTGTCACTTGATGCACTGCTTGCATTTCATCCAGGAGAAAACATGTCTTTTATGTTGGAGAATTGCTCCGACTGTGTATGGTAATATTTAATCAAGTCCAATTTGACTCGTTATTCAAATGCAATCAGTGTTGACTGGAAATACCAAAGAGGGGTTTGAAAAGGTAAAAGGCGGAAACGGCGCAACCATTCTCTCCGCGCGCACAATGAGCCACGGGTAGAGATTAAAACATGACTTTTGTTGTCTTTTCACACGGAGATGTCACAAACAAGACAGAGAGGGAGAGAGAAAAAAACGGGGGAGACGGAAGGAGGGGACAAAAAAGCAGCGCTGAGGGGATGTCGCGCTTTGTGCATGAACTGACACAATGACTTTGTGACTCAAGACTTGGAAATAAAACATTTCGAGTTATTTCATAAAAGCAAACAAAACCGATAACCCCCCTTCTGCATATTTACGTCCGCCTCAATCCATCCATCTCCCTAAAACGTAAATGCTCTATCTCTGGTTTGACACATTCAGCGATTACAGAGCGCTTCCTTTCACATGGTAATTAGAGAGTGTGTTGTTGTGTATGTGCGTGCGTGCATGTGTGTGTGTGTGTGGTGGTAGCATTCTGGCATCCACAGGCCTGAGCCGCAACTGAAGCATGGGGGCATTATGGAGAGCAACACCCTCCACTCTCTTTACATTTTTTATTGTAAGGCAGATCTTGCAAGGAGGAGTGTGAGAACACAATATAGAACACATGGGATTCCTTTACATTGTTTTTTTTTTCTTCTTCTTTTGTTGCTCATTCACCAGCTGAAGCTATACATCCATCTAACCTCCTGCAAAACGTTGGCTTTCATACCTCTGATTCGGACAAATCTGACACCTAAAACAAGTCGCATCCACTTGTGGAAAAACAGAGGATGGTGGAGGTGGAGAGAGAGCGACGGAGAGCCTAGCATGGGAGACGGGGGCCTGTGTGCCATCACTGCAAAGCCTCATGGGACCGGTGTTTATTAATGCACAGCCCAAATGATAAATCGGCCAACCGGGGAGACAGAGAGGGAAGCGTCCTGGCTCATAGCAGCACTGTCCCTCTAATTTCCTCTTGATTTATGGACGGGACGGCTGGTTACTCGCCGCGTCATTAATTTCGAGGGGGCCAGGGAGGTTTTCGGATGGGCCAGACTGACGGTGGTGGAAAGAAAAGTTGGTTCCAAAACTGGGGTTGAACCCTCAGCGACCCACCTGGGAAGGGGGGGCGACTATAATAAATACATTCTACTTTATGGAGTGTAAAAGTAGATCCTGGAGATGGAAGCACAATACAATAACTATTGTTCTTACAATCATCAAAGTTATAATCCTGTGACAAGCAGAGTGTTCAGAGAAAGAAAACTTGTACTGAAAAGGACATTTCTGTCAATTCAGCTTATTTAGGATATAGAAAAGAACTGATGCCCTGAAAGACAAGGGAAAAAAATATTTTAAGCAAAAGCTTTTTCTTGTCCTCATCTTAAAAAGTTAAGGCATTGTCAAAATGTGCATTAAAATAAAAAAATTATTATTTCACCAACGTTTTTTTAAAAATGTCTCCATATATTCCAGGCAACATTCTTTGGTTGCTTTTTTCGTTATTTTTTTCTAAGTCTTTTCTAAGTCTTACATAAAGTTTCTTTTCTCATGACCTGAAAAGGTGATGACCTTATTTCAAAAAGGTTTCATAAAAGAAAAAACTAAATCTTCCAAACTTTCTTGATTTTATTTTTAGTTTATGGAAATTATTTTCCCCTTAATGGCAGCTGATTTATTTTTCTCAAAATTTTCAAAATGTTTATCTTTAAATATATTTTGTAGATTATCTGCACGTTTCAAAAAGTGAAAATAACTAAAATAAAAAAACATAATTTTTATAAACAATTTTCTTCTGTTTTTGTCCTGAAATGCACATTAGTTTTTCCCCTTTATCTGCTTTTGTTTGTTTGTTTTCTTTGTGTGCGTGTGTTTTATTGTATTTTTTAATATGTAGCTAAATCTGGGACATTATTTTAGCTAAAAGCTACGTATTGTGCTAAATCAATACATCAGTGTTTTTTCTTTCTTGTACTTAGCTCTTTTGAGTTTCCTTGTAATTTTTTCCTGCTTTTGCTCTGTTTGTTTAGAATGTTTTCTCATTTTTTATTTTATTTGCTTGTCTTTCAAAAAAAGTAAATCATTATCGAAGACAAAAATATTGATTTATTACTCTAATAATCTATTTATTCATGATTAATTTATTTATGGTAGAAAAAACTTTAGGTCAACTTTAAATTATTCCCTTGGATATACTTTTTTGCCATTTAGGGCTTCCATATTAATGTCCTTTTTTAATTTTTTCACTTTAATATAAGTATACACTGCTAAACTGTAAACTGAGCTGTTTATACTTCCTAAAAGTACAAAAACAATACTTTAATGGAGATTAGGTGTACACATTTGAACAATTACAGCTGTTTTGCCCGACTGAATAAAGCAACACCAGTGTTTAAACCTTAACATAAACCTGTTATGCAGATGGTTTCCTATTAGCTGAAAAACACCACAGAGATCAGTTAATAGAAGCCACAAATAAACATGGTAGTGTAGTGTATACTTCAGTCAGAGTGATCTATGAGAGCTATGGTGCTAATTAGGCAGTGCTAACGCAGACAATAGACCATTAAAGCATAACTAGGCAGGACAAGCCCATTGTTTCATTAGCAGAACTCTCTCTGAAGGTAATTACACTCATTTGGAATGGACTAAAATAGCTTCATGGTAGCCCAGATTATCACCGAAAGCCTCTTGATAGACTTCGCTCTTTCCTAAAATCCGCCAAAGCTTTAAAGTGTTAATTTTTTTTCCCCTACACAGGAACACACATTGCCTGAATGTGATGAGTTATTACCAGCAATGATCACAGGCGATTCTTTTTTTTTTTAAGAGAGGAGCACAGCATCTCCACTTGAATTTTGCCCTAATTGTTTTGTTTCAGTCTATTAATCTTAAAAAGTGACACAGAAGAAAGGATTTCTCTCCCATGATGAATGGTGGGACATTCCAATTCCCACTTAATAGCAATTAATTTTCTGATACCCGCACAAGTTTGGCTAGTTTTAATTAGTTTGTTCGGAGGAACAGTGGGGGGAAGTTCACCCCCGGATTTCCATGAAAGCGGTGTGTGTCTAACTAAATACGTTCCTATCAAAGGGAGAGGGGTGAGGCTGTCTGACCTCCCTAAGATTCGATGTGCCTTTAATTTCCTATTTACACTTTAAAATAACTCATTAGCATAAGTCCTTTGCGTACAGTCCTGAGCCAGACACGTTAAGACAATGGCTCATTTAAATTATGTCAAAGTAAAGTTGCAGAAGTTGAGGTGTAGCTAGAAGTATATAGATATATATAGAATAGAAGATGGGAGCACTGTGGTGGTGCACTTTTAAGGGTTGAATTCCCACAGGGGCCACCCACAGTTTGCTGAGAACGTAAGCGCTCGTAAGACGGAAAGGTGCAATCCCAGCAGGGACGGATGTGGTTAGTGTCTTTCATCACATATGGATGCTCAAAATACTTTATTAAATGCTCAATAAAGTATCATTTATAATTAAAGCACATTTCTGTTTTACCTAAATAGGCATAATGATGTGGAAAACTCCAAACCCAGGAATCCAAGGCAACAGTGCAACCAACTGAACTGTGTTTACATTTAATAATTATACTACATTTATTTCATAGGTGAAAAAAAAAACAAAAAAAACACTTAAAGAAATAAAATTTTTTGTTTTTCACAAAATCACTGATGGAACACATAGCATGACTACTAATCCCTATTCCAGTTTAATGTATCTGAAGTAGTTTTTTAATAATTTTTACATTACAGCTTTAAGGTAGTTAAAGTTTCAGTTTAATTTCTCAAAGCCGCTCTTCAAAAATGGAAAGACAAGAGATCTTGTGGAGTAAAGCAGATGAGTATTGATCTCATGGAAATAACATTAGTTCTGATTTGTTCTTGCTGCACTAGGATCCTCATAATAATAATAATAATAATAATAATAATAATAATAATAATAATAATAATAATAATAATAGTAGTAGTAACAATAATAATAAATTTAAAATTGTAGGCTTTCCAAAAAATCTTCATGACGTCTTTTAAAAGTCTATTTCTCCAAAACCTAAGGAAAAATAAACAACGAAATGTTCAGAGATCCTTTCTTCTGTTTGCTCAAACCTTGCAAGTTGTTCTAGGAGAGGAATAAGTGGAAACTGTTTGGTTCTACAAAGTAAAACAGCAGAGATGCCTGTAAGTGTTGTCCAATTGATTTCGTAATAAAACTCTGCTACTGCATTAAGAATGAATTTATTTTCAGGTGTTTTACTCATCTTTACCAGAGAAACTAAAGACTGAGGCTGATGTAAGTTTTCTGTTTTGCTTTAAATGTTTTCCTCAATCTCAGGAAGATTTCTACACTGACCAGTACAGTGCTGTATTTCATCTGCAAATCAGGATAAATAAAAAATACTCTTTTGTATCTTTAGGGAATAAAATTAACCTTATTTTTCTATGCATTAGCCAAAATTAAAAAAATAAATAGTTCATAAACATTTCAGATGCACGGTATGCACACAAATAAATTTCAACACTTTTAAATATTATTCATTTCAACAAGTCTGACTTTCTTTCATTCTTTTTAGGCAGATTTGAGGAGGAGGTTCCCAGCACTGGTTTTATACCTGAATGGTTCATATTTCAGAAGTAAATGGCCAGAGTCTAAAAACAAAACTTGGAGACCTAGAAGAAATGTCTTATCTGTATTAAATAAGTTTAAAAGAACTTTATATCAACAACAGGATCGCCTTCTCAAAGGAATCTGTTCAAAATGCAGAATCTGAGACTCACTCTCCATCGCCTGCAGGTACTCCATGTGCAGGGCGGTGGCGCTGCTCACGCTGCCGGTGGATGCCACAGACGGGAGAAGGTCTGTGGCGTACGGGCTGCGGTGGCCCGCCAGCAGAGCCATCTGGTGGTAGTAATCAGCTGTGGTCAGACCGGCGTGAGGCGCTGCAGTGGGACAAAAAGGAAGTTCATGTCAGCAAAAGAGGAAAAACTGAACATTTAGAAGGAAGCTGGCGAGAGAGCAGGAAACAGCGGCTTTAATTTATTAGGCTGTGAGGGAAAGCCGACAGCAAGAACACCTGCGCTGCATTAGAAAACTTGCACTCATTTACTTTAGATGATAATCAGCTCAGCAGAACAGTAATGAGCGCATTAGCAAAACCCCATCATGTTAACCAAAACAGCTGCACAGGGAGCGTCACCTGAAAACTGGAGTCTCACTGGGGATTCCTGCTCGCTCCCAGATCACAGCGAGTGTGTTAGAGTGGAGCAGCATAACTGATCATGTAGCAATATGGCCCATAAATAGCTGTTTGTTTTTGGTGTTCTCTAATCACCTCTTACAATGTTGTACACAAGGGTTGAAGACTTGAGCTTTTTCACATTTCATTTCACAATACTTCAAGGTATTGTATTGGGATTTTATGTGACATACAGTTTAACAGTGTAACTTTGTATTCAGCCCCGTGACTCATAGCACGACCTTTGGCTGCACTTTTGAGGTTTGTCTTTACTGGCTTTGCAGATCTATACACAGAGTCCATTGTCTTTTAAAGAATGGAGAGGATATGCTTTAGCTTTTTACTTTGACTGGGCCCTTTTAACAAGAATACATTTTAATCAAACCATTTCATTCTGAGTCTGTGATGATGTTTATGGCCGCTGCTTTGCCCCAGTGTCAAATCGATTTCTTCCAGAAACACATGCCGTCCCTGTCCCTGCTGAAGGAAGATGTTTCCACACAATGATGCTGCCAACATCATGTGCAGTTTGTTTTTCTACTAACTGTGTTCCCTACAAGGCATCACGCTAAAAAAAAAAAAAAAAAAAAAGGGAGGCAGATTTTTAAAGTGCGCATCGAACCGCTGACATGAACGTCCGGATAACTCTGCTCCGACCTGAGTTGTGGATAATGCTCCCTGTTCTGGCTTGTCAGTTCAGGAGAAATCTTTCCATTTCCAGATAATGTATTAAACAGAACTCCCTAAGATGTGCAAAGTTTCCAGTATTGTTTTATAACCTGTTTTAAACTTCACCTCAGCAGACAGCTCTCTGACGTGTCTGCCATGTTCCTTGATCTCCATGATGCTGGTTGTTCACCAATGTTTTCTAACAAACCTCAGAGGGACTTGATCTAAGATTTAGGTGACTTCTGAGGGCAATTATTTGCATTTTATTTAGAGTTGTCAGGGTAAAAGAGGGGCTGAATAGAAATGTGGATTTTCATTTTTAATAAAAAAAAAACTCCATCTATTTTCCATTCTCTTCCACAATAATGAGGTAGAGTGATATTCTTTGCATCTTTTAATTAACTTAATTAAAAGTTATTTGATGTCTTTTAACATAAATATGGCCATAAAATTTATTTTGAAATCATAGAGAAAATAAACAATATGTTTCATCTTCATGCTCTCTTTCCACTTGTATACAGTAAGTAATGTAAGACTACATGTTACATTCGCTAAATCGAGTGAATAAACTCACTGATTGGTTGAGCTGTGTGGCTCCAAACCCAATAAAATCCACTGCAGTTGGGAAGGGTGTGAATATTTCTCTGTGTGTGTGGCGAGAGAACGTGGGCCAGTGCATCTTTTGGCAAACATGCTGCCTGTGTGGCGCGCACTTCAGCGCTGCCGTCTGCAGATACGCAACCTGCTCCTCAACTCTGCTCCGTGGCAAAACAAAAGGGGCCTAAATCTTCTCAGATGGATCTGAGCGCACAAAAAGACACAGAAACCATCCTGCCTCCACTTCATTTCCTCTCTCCGAATGCTCCTTCTTTCCAAGTCGCTCCCTCAGTTGGAGTCCTTGAACAGGAGCCTAAAAATAAACATCTGGCAGAGGGCTTCTGTATGCAAATATTGTAAGAAAGAGGGAGAGGAGAGAAAGACTAACAGTGTGGTTTTGGATTAAGATATGGAATCGGTTCAGAACGCTGAAGCTCCTTTTCCCCCCCAATTTGAGAAATCAAGAGGAAAATAAATAAAGAAACTGTGTGAGGAGATTTCTTCTTAAGTCTGGCCCGCATGCCTGCAGTATGCCTCCACGATTGGCTGAATGAAAGGAAGGAGGAAGAAAAAAAAATTGTAAATTAATTTGATCTGGCTTTTATGTCTCTAGCAGAAGGGGGAGTTTCTTAATTGTCACCAGTGTTCCGCCTCGGCTTTGCTTTCGCATTCAGCCGTAATGTGCCCCATTCAAGATCGGTGCGCGGAAAAGAGCTTTGTGGAATTTTCTAAATCAGAAATGTTGGCATCCGAGTGCCATCCTGGGGGCAAAAGGAGTAGGGGGTGGAGGGGATGTGGGGAAGGCAGAGACTCGCCTCAGGATTCGGCGAGCTGAGCCACCGGGCGCTCCTTCGGCACAACAATAGGATCGGGGCAAGCCTACTTCTGAACCGTTTGTCGTGGAGAATATATAACGTAAAAACGTGTGAAAGCAAATGTGTGGCAGAAGGAGGGTGGCACTAAATCCCACCCACTTTTAAATCTCCATTAGATTCTGTTAATTAATTCATCATTATTCAAATGTACTTTTTGCTGGGGGAAGGAAAAAAAATCTTTGCATATTGAAGAGGGAGGCTTCCTGTAAGCGCAGTGATATACTAACAACACAAAAGCTGATGGGTTAATTAATCACCGAATTGATTAAAGGAGTAATTAGGTGCCTCATTCACCATTCACGGCATTATGAATTAAACGGGGGATCATGTGGTAGGTTGGAGGAACTATTTTTGATTTAAAGCAATCTGAGCCTGGCACACATTATGTTATGGTAATGGAAAACCTGGAGGGCAGAGAGTTGGAGCCATTTTCAAGCGCAGGAGAGGGGTTGAGTGAAGCAGACACTTCAAACCTCACTTAGAGGCTATCAGGTCTGTGCGAGATTAAGGGAAGTGTGCAGATGTAAAGGAAATAACCCCACTATCTGCCAATTCACACATACATCCAAACATCAGACAGGTCGCTGAAGAGGCAGTTTGTGACTCATGTGCCAAAATCTTGATGGCTGAGGATGTAAAGAGCAAATAATGATCATCATATCATTTTGGGGATTTGAAGATCTAAAAGCCGAATGTAGATGGGGATCGTTTTAGCGAGAGCTCAAGGAATTTGAAGAAGATAGGCCTTGACCGTAACTGTATTTTACCAAAAATGCCTACAGGAAACCGCTTTATAAAGTGTCATAACTTTACATATTCATGAGAACATGTTGTAGAATCTCCTGAAAATCTTCTGAAACTCTGTTCAGGCTTTGGGATGTTAAAACCTTGTTTCAAAATAGATTCAAAATAAATTCTGTACACAAACCTCCATAATGAAAATGTGGAAAAGCTGTTCTTCACTTGTAAGTATATTAAAAAGAAGAAATCAAATGTACCTAATTATTTATCTACTTTGCTCAATATTTTCTGGATGAATATTTAGCAGCACTTACACCCGCAAGTTTTCTTGAGCTTGATACACTAATTTCTGGACTGTTTCACCCATTATTCTTTGGTGAATCTTCCAAGATCCAGTGTTTGAATGGAAAAAGTTGGTGCACAGCCGTTTCCACATCTGTCCTGAGAAGTTCAATGGGACTCAACCCTGCAGTCTGGCTGAGCTGCTCAAAGTTGTCCTGATCTTTGATATCTTGGTTGAACATAGGGGTCATTGTTCTGCTAAAAGACTAAATGTCGGCCCAGTTGTAGGTCATTTTTCTAATTTCATTTTGCAAACCAGATCAAATTCCATACTTTCCAGTATTTTTGTTTAAAAACTGTGCACAAACCTGTAGATAATTAAAGTGTGTTCTCCAGATTGTTCTGTTTAGCTTTTCTACGATGTTGTTATTTATGTTTGTGATTAACCAAATCCTTGATCTGACCTGCAAGCGCTACTTTATTTGCAAAAATCTTTAGTGTTTCAAAATGCACTAATCATCCATGTACATGCCCGTACATGGATGTAGTCCATGTACGGGCATGCTTTTAAATCATGCCTGATTTAAAAGCAGGCATGTTCAGAGCGTGAAGACGTTAACATTTGCTGTATTTCATATAGATAAAGCATGCGAGCAAATAGAAAACTATTTGTTTATGAAACCAGAACACCCTCCTTCCTCCTCAGTGTAACTGTATGCGACTCCGCCGCTCACTGCTGCGTCCTCCTGAGGTCTCCGACACATCTCGCAGATCAAAAGGATTACCCTCCCTCTCCGACAGGAGCCCCCCCACCCATTTGGAACGTGCGGCACTCATAACGCTCCGACCCGCCAGCTAACTGACTCAGATAACGTCTCCCGGACCCCTGGGTCTTAATAGAGACGGATCTGGTTGCCTCTCACCTGACCCCCTCTGATCCCAAACCGGAATCAAACCAATACAGAGAGATGAAATTCCTCCTAATAGCAACTGATCAATTCCAACAATTATTTTTAAAGGCCTACTGAGGCCGTGTCGGATTGTTCACACTCTTGCTGGGGTTTGTGTGTGTGTGCGTGTGTGTGTTGAGCGGGTGTGTGTCGGTGTATGTTTCACTTTACTCACCATCTGCTGGGCTGAGGCCCCGCGCGGCTGGTACGACGGAGATGGAGGGGCTGCTGTGGAGGGAGCGGATGTAGTCCATGTACGGGCTGATGTAGGTCTGAGGAGGGTGGAAGGGCGACTCCGCCCCCATGGACGGGTTCCTCTGGGGGGAGATCCGAATGAGGGAGATGTCGGAGAAAGCCGGCGTGCTCGCGATCGATGGAGTCCTGCGGAGACACACACAAAAGGTGAACATCGGAGGAGAATGACACGGGTTCCTCAACTCAGAATAAAATAAACAATATGTCCACCGGAAATAAGACGAAGCTAACTTACAAGTTACTTTTCAGCAAGAGATGTAAACTTGTTAATAACGCCTTAATTTTGAAGAAAAAGTTCTGGTTCCAACAGCAGACTATTTCACTTTTAACATGGGAAAAATGTCCTATTAAAAGTGAAATAATCTGCTTTTTCATCAAAAATGTAAAACTATTTACTTAAATTAAGCTTCTATATCTTGCTGGAAAGTAACTTATATCTTAGTTTTGTCTTCTTTTAAGTGTGCTGAGATATTTCTACTAGAAACTAGACCAAACATACTTGGTAAGATTATGTGTTTTTGCAGTATTAAATTTGATTATAAAGTTGCTGTGTTGTGGTCTTTTGTGGATGCATTTCATACTTAAAAACTCTCAAAACTCAGCACCAGGTTGTTGCATCACAATTAAAACTGGATGATTTATTTTGGAACATTTAAACGTAGAAAATAAAACAGCAACATTTTTTAAGAGGGCAAATTCCTTTTCACAGCAATGTATAACTGGGTGGACTGACAGCGGTGGGGCAAGACAAATAGATGGTAAAACTATCTCTCTCCTTCCCACTGCAAGGCAGGGGAGAATGCAACATTCCAACTGCTTCCTACGCAGACATTTCCTCAGATCAAAGGGAGCTTTCACCACTGCGTCTTAATCAGAGGGGAAGCGTTAGACCGAGCTCACCGCTGGCCAGAGCAAGACAAGCAAAGCTACACCACAATTCTCCATAGCTCAGATCGCTTGCAGTTGAAACCAAACAACGAACTGCACGAGATGGATCCAAAATCCTCCTTTCTTTTTTTAAACGGAGAAAAAAAATAACAGCAATGTCAGGCTTTTCTCCTTTTTTTTTTTTTTTTTCCTGAAGGAAATGTGAAGCGAAGTTGAGAAAAATTGAGAAAACTTCTCAAGAGCCAAGTTTAGCAAGAACTAATTTGTCTCCCTCCTTATAATTGGTTAGGAGGGCCTGGAAACGCAGTAATGATGGCCTTCACCACAAAGGCCTTCCCCGGAGGATCCGCAGAAATCCACATATCAGCCAGACATTAACAGGCTAAAAGATTAGACTGAATTAGCCCCTCCGCTTCTCTTTGGCTCCCCCGGTGGACCGGTCTACTGCGACAAAGGACCCCAGGAGAAGGAGAGGCTGGCTGAAAGATGAAGGCAGGGAGGGGGAGAGGAACAGTGCGGGTTTAAGAGGGGAGAGGAGGAGGAGATGGAGAAGAGAATGAGACCTGGCCTCTCAGTTTGTCTCAGAGTGACCTTGAGCTAGGCCAGGGGGAGCGGAACAGCCTAATTACAACCTCCGCCCTGTCCCCTGATCCCCCACCAGCCCCTTTGTCCCTCCACTCCACAGCCCCTCCTAATGAAAGAGCTCAGTCCAGGGTCAATAATGAGCGACCGAGGAGTGGAAACGGCGCACAGATGCACGCAGGACACATGTGAGCACAAACCTCCAGAACATCCTCCAAGAGATGTTCTGTAATTAGCCACAAAAAGGATCTGCAATGGGACGATTTATAAAGCTTTCACTTCGCTCAGGTGTGCGACATTGTGCCTCGTGATGCTGATGTAATCTATGATGGGAAATCAGCGAAACCCTCAGAAAGGCATCTGAACTTTTCAACGTGACCGCTCGTTTGTTTTCCACATTCCAGTTTGCATTCTTTCGCACAGTAGCAGATGAATGATTTCTTATTTCCTTCGCCCCGCTACCGGGCCACGGCCAGGGCATCTTCAAAACAGAAAGAGAAAAAAACAGTGACGGTGCGTGAAAAAGATGTATTTACAATAAGCAAGCCATCAGCCCGCACGCCACCATTTACATGCCTCATTTACAGAGAACACGACACAGCTGCAGCTGACATTCACTTTGTTGTCAGGTAGGCGAGCAAATATCTCACACGTACACAGTAAAATTCTTTCAGCAGCATTTGCAGATGAAAGGAAACATGAAAAACCAGCTTTGTCACCAACAAACAAATTGGTCCACCCCAATAAATTGGGAAATGACTTAAATCTTAATTGAATATGGCTTTCAGCTAATGGAAACCCAAAATACAACTTCTCCGAAACCTTAAAAAAAAAAAAAAAGGATTTCTAAGTGCTGCAGTCAACGAGGTATGCTACAAAAGGTCATTGCTATAGCACATGGCAGTTTGGAGAATGCTATATACAAGGATATTGATGGGAAGTTGTGTGGAAGGAAGAAACTGCATACAAAAAAGGTGCACAAGCAACTGGAAAAACTGAAAAACCTTGTGAAGATTATTGAGGATTGTGCAGTAAAACCCACTGAAGAGTTTAAAAGACATTTTTACTGTGGCTGTTGTCAGAGACCAGCAGCTACACACAGATATTTCCTGGACTGACACATTATTGGTCAAGCTCAGGAGAGTCTCATGTGGGTTCAGGAGAAAAACTGGACTGTTGCTCAGTGGTCTGAAGCTCTCTTTTCATATGAAAGCAAAGTTTGCATTTCATTTGGAAATCATGGTCCTGGAATCTGGAGGAGTACATGAGCGGCACATAATCCATAAGCTTTACATGGAACATATGTGCATTCATCCTGTTTTTTTGGTTAGTTTCGTGTAATATTCTCAGCTTCATTTAGCAGAAAAAAACACCTTAAATACATAAATTTATATTGACTAGAATAGAGAAAATTAGCTATATATCAAATTAGATATGAAAAAGCTCGTTGAGTCTGTTAAAAGGTGAAAAGGCCAAAAAGTGGTTTGAAGGGAGGGGAGACTGTTCACTTGGAGCAGGAACAGAAGTCAGCAGGAGCATGTGAAGATGTGAACTATGTGTTGGGGAGGGGAGGGTAGATGAGGAAGACTTACAGCAGCGCAGGAGCTGGACAAGAAGAGGAGAACAAAGATGTCTCAGGGGGTACAGAGCCAGGTGTGAGGGGATTTCAGGAGGACAGCTATGAGATGGATAGCTCGGAGGAGCGTGAGGAGGAAAACGCAAGACGGCGGCTGATGCTGAGGTTTTCAGCTCCTCTCTGCTGAGCCGCGATCATCTTAGCATCTGCCAGCGTGCATTAATCTACGTGACAAATGGAAAGAAATCTGACAAAGAGCAGCGTGTGTGTGCAGGAATGCTAGTCGTGTGTTTGTGTGTGTGTGTGTGTGTGCCTGAGAAATAGAGTTTTAGATACACATGATTTGAGATTTACATCAAAGTTGCACCTCAGGCTCCTTCTTCCCAGAGAGAAAACTCTACTTCACATGTCCCTTCTTCTCCTCATACTGTTGCTTTACAATTCCTATTAACGTACACAGAGCACATCCGGCAAACATGGCACAAGGACAGCCTGAGCTTTTGCACATATGGAAGCCATTTCCTTTCACGTGGCCTCGATTATACCAGCCAGCGCCTCTTTTAAGCCAGTACATGTTTGCACTGGGCGGCCTGCGGGTTTTAAACTGTCGTCTAATTTCACCAGATGAAAATACACTTGTAAGCGTGCATGTACGCCCAGATGACTTCGAGGTTTCACGGAGCACTGCGTGTTCGCATAGGCAGGCCTTGACTCTCAGTTTGGAACGAGGTTGTATCAACACTATTAATTTTTGGGTAGAGAAAACTGCAAAAACAACACAGTTGCGGGGAACGCTGGTGACTACGCTCAGGCAAAGAAGGTATCATTGTGGTGCGGCAGTTAGACCTGGTGGTATGGGCACAGCGGTTGGCTAAAATAAGAGCCGAATGTTGCCAAATGCTTACAGTTCAAGTAAGAAATGGATAAATAAAAAATACAACGGAAATGTCCCTCATGAGGACTTTGGAGTTCAGGCTCCAACAATGGCTGGAGAGGAGAAAAGGAAAAATAAAAGTCAACATTTAAAACCAAACAATTGCAGCATCTTCTAGGATATGCTTTAAAAAACAAAACATATCCAGGCCTTAGCAGGACGGTCCATATATGTGTATAATTTTGCCAAAATGCTGCTTATCTCACCAATTTGAGATCATATGTAGTACCACAAGTTTTCCTAAAGGTTTGAATGAAGTATTTGGAACATCCACACGTTCACACCTGTGGCCACAAGGGGCTGATTGATGTGAGAACTGTTGTTTTTTTTCTCTGTCAGGTCGTCTCCTGACTGAGGCTGACAGCATTGCACATCCGCTCCCCCCTCCAGCCTCACCTCAACCTCACTACCTCACAGATACCCGCACCCCCACAAACACTCGCAAACCTCCAAACCCACCCAGCCGAACAGCGGCACAATGCTGCCGTGACCGCTCTGAAAGCCTAAACCAGAGAGGAGGAAGAAAAAAAAAGAGAGAGAGAGAGAGATGGGCTCCTGACAGCGGAAACAGAAGCACTTTAAAGCTCCAAACCCTTTCACTCAGATCAAAGGGCCAAAGGAACAGAGCCAGCTGAGACCCAAGAAGAGAGGAGAGGGAGCCGAGACAAGGGGAGAAAGAAGACAGACACAGTAGAGACTGGGAGACACAAACAGGTAGAATGAGTTCTTGATGATTCAGTGGGAAAGTCTCCATTAAGTTCCACTTTTAACGGACATTTCACATATTTTGTGCTGCTTAAACAGAAGTCATGGATGTATTCTAAATTATACCAAATATTGAGCTCAACTATTACAAAAGATGTGCTTGAGTGAAGCTCTTAAAAGTTCTTATAGATCTTATATTTAATTCATTTTACTCTAGTCCTCAATTTTTACATTTCTCTTCTGAAACATATCTGAATAAAATGCTCAGATCATTAGCAGAAATCTGTGAAACATGGCTGAAAACTGAGGGGCACCTGAGCCATTTGATCAGGTGCTTCGGAGCAGGGACACATCCAGAATTTGTAAGACATTGGCCCTCAAGGACTCGAGTTTGACACCTCTGCTTCAAACGTCTTCATTATCAGATCCAGCTTGGATCAAACAATTTGCTGTGGATCATCTTAACAGCAGGTCAGTTCAGCATTCAACTTCAAATAATGTTTTGTTTTCTAATGCAAACCTGGAACAGAGACAGAACCACTTTACATTTGACCTCATTAAATCAAATTAAAGAGTAAGGCTGCAACATGTGAGAAAATTGATTTGCGATATTATTGCTTCCAATAGTCTGTGTGACTTTAAGCATCACAACTTTATCCAAGTCTTGCAACTTTATGAAATAACTCTCTCTTTGGATCAACCATCAAAAATGTAGTATATATATTTGTATAATTGAAAGTAAAATGTAAATATAACTGTTGTCAACTCAACCATGAATTTCACCATCAGTTTGTAACTGAATCTTTACAAAACAACTGTCATTGACAAAAACGAAATAAATAAATAAATAAAAAAAGAGCATGGTCTCATTTTTTAAATTTACTTTTAGTCTTATAATTTCAGACTAATCTTCCAATTTTTGTGGTCCCCAGTTGGATACATGGAAAAAAAACAGATGTGGCCTGCAACCTGAAAATGTCCATGTCTGGTGAAGCACGACAGACAGAGTGGAGCTGCAACAGCACAAGTCTTTACCATGTGGTCGTCTACTGGAAGTCCAATGTGGTGTTGCAGAAGTAAACATACACTCCCCATGTTGACAGTAATGATACTTGTGGGCCTCCACATGTTGTCTCAGAGTACACACCAGCTACCATACACTGAAGAAGTATTACATAAAAAGTTATGAGTCATCAAACACGTTTCAATTTCAGATAAAGGTACATTGAGTAAAAACAAAAAAACACTTTCAAGTGATGATTTCTTTTATTAATATAATGGGATTAGCCATTGCAGCTTTCAGTTTAATTTCACAAGTTACACCAAGGCCTGATTAAAACGAGTGCAATCCAAATATCACTGAAGTCGTACGGGTCGAACAGCACACAGGAGGTAGAAAAATAACAGGTTTATAAGAAAGCTGTTATCCACAAATGGAGAAAACATGGAACACTGGCGAACCTTCTCAGGCACGGCTCTGATGACTTATTCAGGAGGTCAAAAAAGAAAGCAGAACAGCTGAAGCACTGCAGTCTTTGCCTCAGCAAGGATTGGTGTTCATGATTCAATAATAAGAAATGGGAACAATGGGAAACTTTGAAGGCCAAAACTACTGCTGGACAAAAAGAACACAAAGGTACGGTTCTGTAATTGGGTAAACATTTTTTCACATGGCTGCTACTTGCTCAGGTATGTCTCTCCTAACACTGCAAAACACAACAGTCTAATTAAAACCAAAGCTGTGTTTTTACAACTCTGATGTTGGCATATTAAATAAGAGATCATTTATCGAGTCCCAGCAGAACATAATGTCCAGAAGCTGCTTTTGTTACTCGACAGGGCAAGTTGTGAGCCAGGCAGGGTTTTGGTGAAGTTGCCAGGCATCCAGAGAAACTATGCCTCCCCCTTGTTCCCCCCTTTCATCAGAGCTGCAAGGTCTCTGTGTGACCTCTTGACATCAAAGGCCTGGGTGGGACCAGCTTCCTATTCATGGTCACATCGAGCAGGATTCCCTCTCGGTGGGATGCCTCTGGAGGCGTGCCAGACATTCCCATACAGCATAGAGGCGCTTCCCTCAGCCGCTGCTCGCATGTTTCACTCACATCGTCGAAGAGGCAGCGGCGGCAGCGGCGGCGGGTACACACATGCAGTCGTCCATGCCTGGGCGAAGCACGTATAATTTCCACGCTCCTGGAGTGGTAATGTATTTATCAACAGGACTCAGAGAGTGTGACAGGTTTATGTCATAACAAACGGGTCCAGGTGTCAGAGCTTCTGTTTCTGTGCATGAACCTCATCAAGCAAAGGGTCACACACATGCGCACACGCACAGAAACACACAACATGTGCTTCCTGGTTTAAATTAAGATCCCATGTCTGCAAAGTCAGAGGATTATTCTTTATCGCACCATATCTTTTCAGTTGTTCCTCTTACTGAACGGAAAAAGTCGATGCCTTTTTATTCCCACATTCTGTTTTGAAAAGCCATTTTTCCACACCGCAATTAAATGTAATTTTCAGCCATTGAGATAAGAAAGTCTACCGAAACGAATCAGCCGAGAAGGCAGCAGGGAAGAAAGAAAACTTGAAAGTGAAATTGCACAAAATGAGCAGGCCTTTTTTCCTGTAATTTCAAGTGGGGCTGGAGTCAGAGAACAGACATGGGGCGAAAAAAACAAAACAAACAACAACACAGAAAGCTTTGCCTGTTCTTGCTTTTCGTTTTCTCCCCATGCTTGATTGACAGCGCTGATTGGAGTATTTTGCCTTTATCTATACTAAACACATACAGGTGCTTTTCAACTAATCTGAAAACTATTTTTTATCCATCTCAGTAATCTAATTCCAAAAGTGAAGCACGGATATTAAAAAGTTTCTCTGAAAAGTAGATTAACATATAAGCCAGATTTTTTAAAAGCATTTTTAGGACTCTAATGTCATAATTGAGATATAAGTTACTGCTGGCTAAGTAATCACCCTCAACAAAGGAGCCACTGCCAAAAATGCTGCCACTTATGGCTGTCCTGCCTCCAAGCCTATAAATAGAAAGTTTAGGGGAAGGAAAATGTTCTGCACCTTAAGAAGAGATGCAGAAGCAAAGTCCTATTTGGTGGTGGAAGTAAATTTAGTTTTTATTAAGAGCTCATCATCTGAAGAGGAGTTGAAAGCCACAGGGTCTGACAGGGTTTTAGAGCAGGTTTAACCATAATGACGTTTGACTGGTAAGTAAATTTGACCTTAACTGAAAGAGAATCTGTTGAATATTAAAACTCATGCAAAAGGAGCTCTGACCAAGTATTGAATGAATATATGACATATAACACTGACCTGCTTTTTACTACATCGACATTTCTTAATTGAAATTCAGTTATTATTCGTCTTCTGTAATATTTTTGATTTTCAGTGAAACTGTGTTTGTTACCACACTTTTTCCTCCCACTTAATTTTTCAGTAATATATCTGAATCCAGAAGCTTCTTCAATTTTTCCTTCCTGGTTCACCATCATTTTCTAGGCCACAACATGACATTCTTGCATACAATACAATTTGTGACAAATTGTGATTCCATTGGCTGTAAATCAAAAAGATCAAAGTGAAATAAAAACTTTTGTGTGTAATGAGTCCAAACTTTTTACATTTTTGGATTACATTTCTGGCTTAAATGAACATTTCAGTGATATTCTAATGGACTGATGCACCTGCTTGAGGTTGATTGCTTTTATTTTTCAAGCAGCAAGGTAAGCACAGGTGGAATTAGCTCTCAGTGAGCGCTCTGAGTTCCTCCAGCATGCCTCAGGCTAAAGAGAAAACTAGAGGGGACTCCTGGGTGTTAGAGTGTTAAACTTCTCAAAGCACGGAGATAGCGCATCTATCTTTCTTTTTCTTCTTCAGCATTGTCTCGATGGCCCCGGTGCCTGCACACAAACATCCAACTGACGCCTGCAGCCAAACAGGGCTCGGGTTCCACACCTACTCAGCCTTCACAGCCCGTCAAGTCGGGTAATGAGCGCACATGTCCGTGCGTGAGGCGGCAACCTACAGGTGAGGGAGGATGAGTGTGGCCCCAGGGCCGAGAGGAGCCCCTTCATTCCTCCCCCCGTCCTCGATTCAGCGCGTCACACTGGGCTGCAGAAATGAACAGCCGCACGGACGAACCCGAGCAAATCCCAAACAATGCGAGACAGCAGAGACACACAGCTGGGGATAGTTAATCCTTCAGACAGAGATCTGAGGTACAACAAGAGGAGAAAAAAAAGAAAAGAAAGAAAGCGGGTCGGCTGAGACAACAGGAGCATCAGGTACAAGACAGAAATATGTGTTGCCTCCTCTGCACTGAGAAAATCTTCTATTCGGAGCCAAATCCATCACGTTCTCCTAACACATACTTCTTCTTGCAGAGGAGGGGATGGAGAGGAAAGCTGGACGGAAGAAAGGCAAGCGCTGGTGGGAAAGTGAACAGACACAGCCTACTTTATTCTGGCCGTTTCATCCATCTTGTTGGGCTAATAAAACGTCAGGTGGAGTTCCTTGATATTTAATCATGAAGGGGTGCCTGAATGCGGGGTGGTGCAGCTTGATGAAGCTTTGGGAGGCTTAAATACAGAACTGCAGAAATGGTTTGCACAGACCCCAAAAGGAGGACATTTCAAAAAGCGGCTACTTTACAAACTTACTGCATATCCTTCTGCTTACATTTCCATACTATTTCAGGTTTATGTTTTCAAAGTTTCCAGATTTTTTTGTTCATAAATAAAACACAATAAATGCAAAAGTTTACTGTAAATTTACTTCTGACTGCAGAAGCAACTAAATGCAAAGAGATGAACGGATGGATGATATTTTCTCTGCTTGTCTAAATTTAAAAGACAATAAATTAAACTTTGTAATTAGAGCTTCCTGGTCTCCATAGCAACTCGATACACGTGTGGAAATTTTGGCTCAGCTCATGACATAGGCAACATGTCTTTCAGAGGAACCCTCCCAATACGTTTCCATTAAATACACCAAACTTTCCTTCCTAATTTAGCAAAGATCACTTCCAGATTAAGGTCAAAGGCATGGCGGACATGCAACAGGAACCTCGCCGTATTCCCATGCAGCTGTGTCCAACGACTCTGCCTATCCGAAGCGCTCCCGCCGGACAATCGCAATGTAAAACCCTTCAACCTCTCAGAGAAAAGCCGGGTATCATGGGAGATGAACAAAGTGAGGGGGGTTCCTCTAGGGCTCCTGCTTCAAACAACATCAGAAGATGAAACTATTTTCTACCACGCCATCAGAAGTAATGGATGCCACATGTGACGAGTGACATAATGAGAAGGATTGCTTTATGTGACATTTTTTTTTAATTTTGTGGGGAGAGAAGTCGTTTCTTCCCACACTGGCAGACCCGGAGCCCACACCAAAAAGCCTCCTATAACAAACATGTGGTGATATTTCACACTGTGTTCATTTACTTTCCCCTTCAATCATTTGTGGGAGAGTTCGAGCGAAGGAGTGATGTAGAAAAGGAAGGGTAGAAAGGGTGGAAAATGAGCGGAGTTGGAGTGGATTTATGACCCTGTTCCCGAGGTCTCGTTACTTGCTATAACTGGCCCCCAGAGTGGAATCGTAGGTTCTGGAGCCCAGAGAGTAATGGAAATTCCACTTTTCTGCACGGGTCCAGCATGAACTCTGCAGAGCGCAGGATGGGCCCAAAGAGCAAAAACAGAACTAAAATAGCAAAAAAGAAAAAGCAAACTTAAAATAGATTATTCTACGTATTGGAGTATATTTCAAAAAATACTCCAAACTCCTCTTGGTGTGGAAATGTCAAACTTTTCTTTTTAACTTCTAAATAATTACTCATGTGGTGACACATAATGTGGTGTGCTGTAGGAAAAAGCTATTAAGAAGCTCTTAAAACTGACAATGTGCCACTCCCACCAAATATAAAACAGCTGTTCTCTAACTCCACAAGGACATTAGACATTAGTAAACTCTGCTAGAGGAGAACTTCATGAAATTTAGAATTATTACAAATTATTATTATAGACATTGACTCAATCACCAGCATTTTTGATTAATAAACTATACCATTAATGTAGAGTATGTCATTTTATTTTACAAAAATTATTGTTGACATTTCTTTGAAATAATTATTTATTAATTATTATTATTATAATATAATTGCAATATGAAACTTCCTTTGGTCCCCTTGATGTGCAGTTGAGTGTTTTTTATTAATAAGTATAAATTAGAGGATAATTCAAGTTTGAATTGGTAGTAAGGTTTATTAATTAATTAATTAATTTATTTATTTATATTTTTTTATATAATGCTATTTTAATGCAACAGCAAAGACTTAAGATGAAAACTGCAAATCGTGCCCAAAAAATTATGATTAGGATTTCAAGTAAAAAAAAAAAAAAAAGAAACAGAAATAAAAATGCAAACAAAATATAATTAAATTATGTATTTTACTGCGATGGGAGAAGTGTTTTCTTAAAAATTGCAGTTTAAATCTTGTACAACACAATCAACTGATACATGTAAAAAAAAAAAGTGTAAATTTATCTAGACTTTAAAATTAAAAATGAAGGATTGCAAAAGAAATGTAAGGATAAAACAAAATGTTTAATTTATGCATATTATGGATTGTTATTTAATTTCCAAGTTTTGCAAAGTGAAAACAGTCAGATAATCAAATGAATTAAGAAATTTAAATGAAAAACAAAAAAACAGGGAGAACTGGAAAGAGAAATTAAATGACAGGAGAAAGGTTAAATTAATGCAAACTAATTTTGACATATAATTCTGTTGCAAATTCTGGGGAGAAGGAGTCATGTTCAAATAAGTTGCCATTTTTATTCATCGACTACTTTTTAATTTCAGGCAGTAACCAAGGTCCTAAAGCAAATCTTATGCATTTCAGTGCAGCAGGAGAAGCAGGTTTGAGATGGGAAAATAAAATGCAAATGCTGCACAGCTGATAAACAACAGCAAATTTAATACAAATGTAAATTTATTTTCAGTGTTTTAGTGAGAAATGAAAGATGCAGAATTGCTCAGAATATTAAAAGATGAAACAAAAGATTAAACAATTTCAGAACTGCCTTCTTTGTATTTATGTGTATGCGCGTGCATGCATGGCTGCACACACACACACACGCACACACGCCCAGTCACACACACATCAACGCAGAGCGCTGTTGGCACCTGCCTGTTATCTCTCCCCTTCAGACCTGGGTTTTCCATTGTGCTCCTTGGGAGAGCTACAAATTGAGATCTCAAACATGAAGAGGGGGCAAATGACTCATGTATAGAAAATCAAATCCGCTAATGTGTAACATGTGCAAATTTGCAGGGCCTGTATTAGAGATTAATGTGTTCTCCTTTTATCAAAAAATGTACCCTTTTCAAAGCTATTTTTCATGCACTTTCAATTTAAATTCAAAGAAGCAGCGGTGAAAAAGAATATATTTATTGAAAAAAAAAAATAATCGGCACAAATACCATTAATTCCAGTGCATTTTGGAGATTCAAACCCATTATAAAGGGATTAAGAGAGGCACAAAAGTGTAATAAGTGAAGGAGAAAATACAAGCACTGAGAAAGGCAGAAGCAGGCTTCAGAAAACGGTAATCCTAGTAGGTTTGAGTAGAGTTTTGGAACATGTATTAACAGATCTCCACAGGTAATGACTCAACCCTAAAACCTTTACAGACCTTGTCAAATTTCCGCTGCGCTGAACTCGCTTTTTTTTTTAAACTCTCTTTCAACCTGCTGGATCCATCATCCTCAAAATACACAGGTGCCTTAAAACATCACGATCCTGGACACACACACAAAAAAGAAAAAAAAAAGACTACACTACCCATTTTAGGTTTCTGAAACCAGTGTATCACAAAAAAATAGATATACTGTAACTTCAATCTGCCCACATTTCTGCTTAGCCATTTATCTCCTTTCTCTCTAAATCCTGAAATTGCCTCAGAAAAAAAAAATAAAAAAAAGGAATCGGTGCACAACTTTTTTCCTCTTTTTTTTTTTCTTGCTCCTGAGAAAATTGAAGAGGCTTTATGTCAAATACGGCTAAAGTCAGCCTCTCCATATCAAACAACGCAGCACGAAAATTACTGTGGCAATGATAAGGCTGCCAGATAGAAAGAGAGAAAGAGAGAAGAAGAGAGAGGAAAGGGGAGGGGGGAGGGCTGAAAGGAAGTGACTCTACTCAATTATGCTGCAAAATTGGTATGACTGAATATTTTTCATTCAGGTGACCGATGGTATCAGTGAAACTGCAATGCAGATAAATAAAAAGGAGCCTTCTGTCAAGAATAAACACCATTAATCATGAAGCCTGCGACTGCGTGACCGCCTGTCCCCCTGACTTACTCCAAAGAGAGAGTATTAAAGAAAGGAAGGAAGGAGGGGAGCGCTGCACAGGGGTGACCCGTGAAGTCACACCGACTGGGTTCTGGACAGTTAGGAGAGGAAGATGAAAAAGCAGCCTTTCGTCTCTCCGGCCCGTGTGACAGCAGCCGTATCTAGGCAGAGATTATCAGATGTGATTAGGGAATAATCCATGATTCATGCTGTAATTTATGGCTTCACTTTGCTTCCCAATCTGGAACAGACATTATTCACATATGAAATTACTGGAAAACTCGCTGCAGATTCAAAAAAAAAAAAATCTAAAATTACAAAAAGTCACCTTGAACATGCAACTGCGAGCAGCCGGGGGATGAAAGTGCATCTCTCCTCCAGTGCAGCAAAAGCTCGTTTTCTGTTTATTGTTTCACGGCTCGTCTGCATGCCTCCGCACGTTTGTGTGCGAGTGTCTCAACGCTCGGCCTCGTCCCATCTGGAAGGAGGTGTTGAGATAAGAATGTGGTCTTTATGCTAAGCAACACGCCGCTCCGTTATGCAGCAGATTGGGCCATGTGACAACAGTTTATGTAAATACTGAAGAGGACAGTAAGAGGGAAGGCATGTGAGGAGGAGATTCTCTGGGATGCAGACCAAAAATGAGGCTGAATTCAAAGGTTAAAGAGGTGATTCAAAGCATTACTGCCATGCTGCTGCTCTGCTGCTGCAGTGGTGGTTGTTTTTTTATTCCTTTAAGAGGAAGAAAAAGTTTAATTTAAGGGGACAGTATTATGTAAAATCAACATTTTTGAGCTTTACATGATGTTGTAATGTTATTCCTTCATCAAAAACATACCTGGAATGTACAGCAACCATTCCGCTGTACAAAAAACGCTTGGTTGGACCGAGTGACGCAGTTTCCAAATTACTGAAATTCCACCTGACACCACTCAGCTCCTTCAGACTAGCCAGGAGCAATTAGCAAACACCCCGTGGAAGTGAGCATCTGCTGAGCTCATTATACTAGCTACAAGCCTGGAAGTTTTTAACAGTTTTTGACTTGGAAAAACACAGTTGGCAGGGGTTTAGGCACATCTAAAAAATGGACACTGACTTCAATTGAGTCCAGTGATCTAAAGACGAAATGCTCAAATGACATCAACAATTATCTGAAGTTTTGAAGTCTTGAGTGTAATCAACCAAAGGTCAGTGCTTTTAGCTACATGGATAAACATCGTGTTCAGCGTCCAACATCCAGCGTCACCCAAAGCGGTGAACTGGTTGCAAGGATGACCTCCATATTCAATCATTGAACACAAATAAAGATGGTTGACATGGTGACCCCTAAATACTAACTACTCTTTGCTGCTGTTCTCTGACAGAACTTCCTTTTCATTGTGCTCATGCTGGGAAGAAAAATACAGGCCCTCGTCCTCGTCCAGCTTAGTGGCTAAATGTACCATGTCATATTTTTACCTCAGGGGAAAAGAAATTCATTGATTGCTAATTAAAAATTCCTAGAAACTCCGATCAATCTCAAAAGGGAGAGTATAAAAGAAGTTACATTCATTTTAGGAGGACTGTATGAGTAGCAGTAATTGCAACACTGCTAATTTAGCTGAAAACTGTTATTTAAGAGACGCATTTTCTCCCACAAATGAAGATTTTTAAACATTATACAATATATGTTTATTTGAAACATTTTTACGCTTCTTTATTTGAAAGCTCATAAAAAACGGAGTATTATAAGCAACAGCTTTGACTGCCTTAAACTCCTTCCAGGTTTTCTGAGCTGAATCTAAAGCATAATTTGCAGCAGTTCTCCCAGTTGCACCTTCAGAGTGTGTTCCAGTCAGGTTAAGATGGCAGCTGAACAAACATGCTTCTGAATGGGCAAACTACACAACTGGGGAACTAAGAGACGCACACTCAAAGCACCAGTTTGTTTTCTGCAAAGTCTGAAAATGCAGAACCCATAAGCTGGCAGTGCGAAGCTGCAAGATTTCAAAATGCAAGATTGGATATTTTGTCATAACTTTACTCTAAAGTTATGTTCAGCACCTTCAAAGCATTCTAAATTAACTCACTTTTCCTTCATTCTTCCGTAAATTTGCACACAGTGAGCAAGTCAAAAGGTTGCAAGTCAATTGCCCATCCTGTTGGATTGTTTTGTGGTTTTAGTGGCACCCCCATTCACAGCACGAGGGTCTGGGACTCCAGAGTAAACTCTGCAGCCGATAATTGACTTGTGACAAATTCCTCTGTTTGTTACGGGCCGTCTCCGGGTGACCGAGGACTGGCATCACACTGCATGGGGGCGGAGGGATGAAAGACATGGCTTCCAAAAAAGTCCCGTTAAGTCCAGTCCTGCACCAATGGTGCTGGAGGGGACCAGAGCTTCCTATGGAGGGCCCAATATGCACTTATCTATGTGTTTGTTTAAACAGGGAACATCTTTTCTGGATGATGTAAATATTTGAAGTAAAAACTCCACATTTTACAGACTCAGCTTTCCACAGATCTCAGTCCTTTATATTTTAAAAGGTGTTGCACTAAAGTTTATTATGTGGGTTTGGCAGACATTTCCACTGTGGGCAGGGCTTATGTGTGGAACTTAGAAAAAGGAGAGGAAAAGGAAGGAAGGTCAGTAGAAAGAAAAGAACAAATAAAGGAATGAAGGGAAGAACTGAAAATAAGGGAATGACACCACAAAGGAAAGGAAGAAAGGATACAAAAATAAATTAAGGAAGGAAGGAAGGAAGGAAGGAAGGAAGGAAGGAAGGAAGGAAGGAAGGAAGGAAGGAAGGAAGGAAGGAAGGAAGGAAAAAGCAAATGAAAGGACATAGAAAAGGAAGAAACAAAAGAAGGACACTAAGGAGGGAGAGAGATAGGGCACAAGGGAAGGAGCACATAAAGAAAAGGAAAGATACTAGGGAGGGAGAGAGGAAGAGGGAAAGGATACAAACAAGAAAAGAAGAGGACAGCGGAAGGAAAGAAATAAGAAAGGAAAAACGGAAAGACCAAGGGAGACATAATAAAGGAAGGAAAGAAGGATATGAAGAAGATACAGTTGAAACCAGATATTTACACACCAAATAAAAAGGCACATTTTTCCTCACTCTCTGAAGTTAAATGAGTCCAAACTTTTCTTGTTTTAGGTTAGTCAGAATTACCCAAATTATTTCTACTTGCTAGGAAGATGGGAAGTAAGGAAGAGAAACACGCAAGAAGAAAAGAAGGAAAGAAGAAAGCAAGAAAGGAAGGAAGGTGAAATACGGAATAAGGGTCTGGAAAACCAAATATTTTGGATGTTCTTGTTGTTTTTTTTCCCCATTACTACCAAGACCTAGAAAACTCAAATTGATATTCCAGACATTCCTGATCTTGCTGTCTAGTGAGGATGAATAAAAGATGCTTCTGGATCAGAGAGACAGTAGAGGATGAACACCTGGATTCAAGACAGAGAAGACTTCATCTGGACCAGGATCAGACCAGCTGGCCTGTGAGGCTTTAGATAGGAAAGTTCTTCATCTACTCAGGTGAAGATGTTTTTTTTTGTTTTTTTTTTGTCATGCAAGCATGTAAGTTTTGTTGTAAAAGCAAAAGAAGGGACCCCCACCACCTCACCTGACCCTGAGGCTGTAATATTGGCACACTGGTACCTTCCCCACAGGAATTCATAAACTAAACGATTAGCCTCTGTCTGTAATTGCGTTCTCCCTTTCTTAATAGAGGAGGTGAGGTAAAGAGCAGGGGGAAAAAAACAAAGGACAGTTAATTTCTGATTTCCTCTGCTCATTTGAAGGCAAATTAAGTGTCAAACAGCTAATACGGAGCATATTTCATTTCATGAGCTTTTAATTTAATTCCACCGCCTCATATTACCAGAGCCCCGTTAGCTGTTCGCTGCTAACGCCTGCTTCTAGTCTAAAAACGAGGGGCCATAAATAAACATGTTTCAATTAGGCCCTTCACCGTAATAGGATGTGATTCTGTTCATTTGCGGAGTACGGATGGTGGATGTGTCGCTGTGGCAGAGAGGAAACAAGCTGCTGGGCGTTCGTGTTTTTTTGGACGCCCGGTGGTGGCTGGCTCACGCGGCACGGCGGGGGGAAGCTGACTGGATTGATGGAAGTGCCGCAGGGCCAACCCAACTGTAATTACAGGCCGTAATGAAAGGTTGCATGGGGAAGTACCGCAATAATAGTCCCTGTGTACTTAGGCATATCTTTGAGAAGGCTAATAACGATTAATTCTGCACACGGTTGGGGAACTTGTCTTAAAACAATTCAATATTTCACCATAAGCCGCCTCTTGTCCACAATTTCCCTGGAACGGCGGCGATACATCGACTGCTCCGACTTATTTGCTTGCTTCTGACTCCAAGAAAGCATTACTGAGCTCAATGCTTGAGTCCATTTACTCTTTTGGCTGCAGCTTTGCATGGGTAAAAGTTCAGCACCAGAAAAGTCTTGCAGAAAACCAGGATGTGCAATTAACTCCAATTTGCCATCAGGTGGTTTCTTTAATACCACATGTGATAAGTGCTTCTTTTCACTGAGGAATTCGGTGCTGCTTTTTAATAAAGCTTGCAATATTGCTTCTTCCCAACGCAACGTCTTTGCAGCTTCTAGATATTGTGCTTTGCAAGAGTATAACTACCCCTTGGAACTTTGTTGACAAAGAAAAATCTGTCTGAAATTTACGCTTCTTAATGTGACACCCTAAAAGAATTGAGTGCAATTCTCAGAAGACTTTATTTAGTAAATCCACCTGTGTGCAATTTAATCTCGAGAGAAATACCTCTGCTCTTTAAAGGTCTCAGTGGTTTATTAGGGAGCATTAGTGGACAAACAGCATCATGAAGATGAAGGAACACGGCACATAGGTCAGGGAGAAAGGGGTGGATTAGATTAAAGCAGAGTTAGGTTTTATAGGAATATTTCAAGGTTTTAACATCTGTTGGAGGATGATCAATCCATTCTCAGATAATGGAATGAGTACAGAGGTAAAAACCTTCCAAGTCAGGCCAGGCAACGGACGTCGGGGTGACTTTGGAGAAACTTTAGACGTCGTAAGAGTAAAGCACAGGATGAGAGCCGGAGGTCATCTTCAACTGGTGCAATTTAACAGACCTGTTGTACTGAAATGACCTGAGACAGAGCAGATAAACGGTCTCCAACCTTGATCAGAGGCTTTGACAGGGTCAAACATGCAAGACTATCAAAATTATTCAAAATGTCAAGTGTAGAGAGGAAAAACAATATCCATCATTCAAATTTCACTGTCCCTTTTGTGAAACATGGTGGCAGCACCACCATGCTGTGGAGATGTTTTTCTTTTTTTCCTTCAACAGGGACAAAACGTCAGTTGGAAAAATCAGGGCAATTATTAACCAAATACTGCAGAAATCTAGTTTTTATGCAAGAGTGGTAAAGTTAAAGAAAACCTGTTTCTGATTTTTAGCAAAAACAAGAAATCTGCTGTGAGACTTGAAATGTGCTTTATTTAACAGACGTTTTCTGTTCATCAAATTTTTATTTGTAAAAATTAACTTACCTTACAATTACATTTTATCATGTTGGTTTATCAAAGAAAATGCTACAAAATTACACTGAGGTTTGGGGTCTGAAAACTTTTCCCACTGCATTGTAAAAGGCATGACGGCGAGTTCACAGAGTCCATTTAAATGCATTTGGCCATTCAACAGCTGCCTTATAATCATGACAAATAGTTTCCGTCAACGTCGCATGTCATATTAAACAGCTCGGCGCTTAATGGTTTGGATAAAAAGGCCGTAAGTAGCGAGGCAGAGTGCAGCCGTGTCTCTGGTGACAGCGAGCCAAGCGCACGGGTAATTCCCGTCCAAACAGAGTGACTGAAGACGCCGCCGCCGCACAACCTCTCCGCCTTAATTCAATTCCCTGCCTTAACGTTGTCCCTCCGCCCTCTCCTCATTTTTCTCCCTCCCTAACCTGTGCTCCACATCGCTCCAAAGCGCTCCTGACGGATAACAAGCCCGGCTGTTTGTTTGAGCCCGTGTTGCCTGCGCGTGTTCGCCCCATTATCTCTGCATAAGCTAAATGCTAAATTATATTTGCCATTTTGTTTGCAGTGACATGGGACATCAATCACCTCCCTTTTTTTCGTCTTTTCTTTTTTTTTTTTTTTTTAGTTCCTCCCTTTCTTTCTCTGGTGCGGCAGGAGAGGTTGAGAGGTGGGGTGGGCTGGAGGTAGGGGGGTATAAAAAATTCATTACGCTTAGTGGCACATCAGCGAGGGAGAGATATGACTCCTGGAGGAGAGGAAGGGAGGATGTGGGGGAGTTGATAATGATAAAGAATATCAAACATAATGCGGCCCAAGTAGCTGCCCCATCCAATTTGTCCTCGTCGCGCCATGATCGCTTCCTTCGCCTGGAAAACAAGCGCCGCAGGGACAATGAAGCAGCTAGTAGTGCTGCTTACTACATGGATGCAAAGAATACAAATGATGAAGGTACGGTGAACAGAAAGAAAGAAGGAAAGTGCTTTTGAAGTTCTTCTCTGACCCACCCAGTCTCCAGTAGGAGTCACACCGACTGACCACTTTTGTCCTTACCGAGGAATAACGCCGTGTTTTTACCTGACTCTATATATTTGATAGACTGAACAGACAAGAGCCCATCTGTGTCTGTCAAAGACAGGTTGATGTCGGCAGAGGCATCACTCCCCGCTCCTCCTGACAGGGCTTGATCATAAGAACCGGGCGCACTCCCAGGCTCCCCTCGGCCCTGCTCTCATTTTCATGTCTCTGACACATGTTCATTTGCGTGTCTCTGACATGCAGATCATGTTGCGCACGTACAGGGGCCATGGCCTTTGATCCTGAGAAGCAGAGAGGACGCTCCACGCCCAACGGCGGAAGGAAGTTTTCGGGGGTTGATTTGTATCGGTTGTGATCAGCGATATTTTAGGGTCTGTGTTTGTGTGTGTGACCGGTTTGAGAGACTTACACATGAAGAGGGTTTACAGGCGATGGCTCGTAGATGTAACGTCCCTGGGTGTGTCTGTCGTCAATTGGCACAGGAGGATGGAAGGTGGGGAAGAACGGTGGAGCGGCTGTGTGGAAAAGAAAAGGGAAAAGCAGACTTTCGTGAAACACTTCTTCATATTTCCATGTGAATTTCCTTAGGTAAACTAAAACCCAGCTGTAATGAAAGGCTGATGGCTATCTTTCAGTGGACCCACCCAAAATGAGAGCTCATTAAATGCACAGAGCTGAAAGTGGCCAGCTCTGAAACATTCGCAGTGGAAGTCTTTGTAAACCTGTCTTTAGCTTCAGCCATCTTTCCACCACCTTTCAGCTGCAGTGAAACAACCCCACAGCATGTTGCAGCCATCACCATGTCTCACAGTTGAAACAGCGTGATGTGAAATATCATTTCTTGCAAGTAGGCCAAAATGTACGTTCGGTATAATCTGATCAGAGCTCCTTCTTCACCCGGCATGATGGAAGAAGCTCACAATGCCTTATGTTCTTGCACTCCTCCATCAAGGCAAGAGTTTTCTGGTAAGTTGGTAAGTTGTTTTCAACTTACCAGAGCATCTTTTTTAAGGTTTGCTATGTTTCCTGAATGGTTTGTGGCAAACTGCTAATGGGACTTCCTGTGGCTTTCTTTTTGCCAAAGCCAGGATTTGAGGAGTGCAAAACTAAAGGCTGTTCTAGTTGGCCTCATTCTCCCATTTGTTGTACAAAAGCAATACCATAGCATGATGCACCCACCGCCACATTTTACTGTGGGAACAATATGAGCATGTTGTGAAGCGCTAATTTGCATGGCAGATGGTGTAATAAAGGCAACCAAGGAAGTTAAATTTTAGTCAGTTATGAAAAGACGACCTCCTCCCACATTTCCGGCATTTTCTACTTGTGGCAAACCGCAACCATGGCTTCTTGTGTCTTTCTTTAAACAGTGGATTTCACCCATCTGTGTTGTGAATCTCAGTTATTATGGGCTCTGATTATTGCTCTCCTTGCACATCACATATTTTAATGGACATGTCTTGGAAAGTTTGCTATTTTGTCATGTCGTTGATAGATTGAACATTTTTCTGTGAGATTTCGACAGCTTGGTATTTTTGTCTTATGAACTAACTCTGCTTTAATCCTTGCTTCAAGTTTTTTCCTAACTTCAGGATTGGACATAGGAAAGAATGGTGAAGCAGCTGTGCAGCAGAGAAAAAACCTACTTTTTAAAATTTTTTTTTTTAAGTCCATGTGAGCCCACTCTGCTAATCCAAATCGCAGCTGCTATGAAAGGCAGAGCCTGATGGCTATCTTTCAGTGGACCCACCCAAAATGAGAGCTCATTAAACGTGCAGAGCTAAAAGATGCCCTGCTCTGAACCGTTTGTTGAGGAAGTCTTTCTAAACGTCTCAAGGCTGATAGAACTCAAAATAAACAGCGGTAAATAACCAAAAGAAAAGCAGCCAAACGGCACATTTCTCACCGTGCCGAGCATAATGTGGTTTCACACAAAGGATAACATTTAAGTACAACCAATGGAACGCACCGAACGAGAACAAAAACATCCTTTTCCGGAGGCTTCTTTTTCTACCACCCTCCCCACTCCAACCAAGATAAAACATTACAACATTTGCATAATATGTGCTCGCAAGCTTTTCTCTATTTTTACTGCTGAAATTGAAACTCTTCCACCGCAATCACACTAAAGTCCCACATGTGTGCCACTCATCTTCCAACCTTAACTGAACTCCAAAAGAAAACCTTGAAACTAAATCTGGATTTGGGTTCTAGAGCACCGACTTGTTCCCTTCGGGACAAGTCGAAACAAGTGGACCACGAGTAGGAATCTTTCGACAAGCGCTGCCAACGTGAGTGGTGAAACTAAACAAAAAGGCCAAAGTAGAATTTCGTCTTCATTCACATCTCTTTTCCTGAAGCACGTGTCGGTTTATTGCCTGTTGCTGAGGCCAAGCTGCGTCTTGGCACCCTGAGGCAAAGCATGTGTCAACATCTGTTTAACTTCACTCAGCAAGTCTAACGCTGCTAGGTATGTGTTTTTACTTCTTGTTTTCGGCTGTAAACATTTGAGCCAAGTGGGCAGATGGCCAACCAGCGGGGGGTGCCAGGCAGTTACGCAGGAGTGGAGGCCATGACAAATGCAGCTGCATTGCTGGGCAGCGCAGCAGGTGTTGATCCGGCGCTGCTTACCTCATTGTTCACTCATTTAACACAGACATTTAGTGCCAGATTGTGATAAAACACAGACAGTCGAGAGGTGATCTGGTTGGTGTTGTTTGCAATCCTACGGCATTAGGTGTAAGCATAAAGCTCCCCAACTTCCTTAAAGAGCCAAACGAAAGAGTCTTCAATAAAAAAATAAAAAGACAAGAAGCTGAAATCAAAGTTGGATGAGATCAGACCGAATGTAGAACCAAATGGAGAACCTGAAAACTCACTGAAGTTAACCAAGATCTATGGATTAAACTAATTTATTAGTTTTGGAAATATTTCTGGTTGCAAAAAGCACCAAGTCATCGCAAGGAAACTAAGTTCACCCATTACTTTTATTAAGGTAGCGCTGTTTAAAAACTAGTGTTAGAAAGTTATGATATGTACAGCGCTGACTGCAGACTAGCTACATCAGCAGATAACCCAAGTAAGCAAAAGAATTGATATAATTTATCATTGGATAATTCTGTCGCAACTTTCTATCATTGTAATTTAGCATGGTGTTGCAAGTAGTACCAAACTTCTGTTTGTTTTTGGAACTAGAGGCCTTATTTGAAAAGTAATTTTATAGAAAAGAGGGTGCAAAGAGAAAGAAAAGAAATAGCTTGAAAATTATAACCTAACATAGGAAAAGCATAATGAGAACTGTGGCCTCTCCTCTATAGGCTCTACTAATTAAGCCGCCCAGCTCCCCAATGGTAGCAAAGTTTATCAAGATTTTGAAAAGCAACCGATTTGAAAAATCTGAAGAAGTTTTTGGTCATGTTCTTCCCTTGAGTTTTCTCTGCGTGGAGCATAAAGTACAGCAGCTCTGCCCCTCCCCCACCTGCAGCTGCTGGTTAGCCCGCTAAAGAGAGTTACTGCACTTCCCCGAGCTTACAGTGAAAATAAGTTTGAATGTTTGGGAATATTTTTCAGAGTGAAAAGCAGATAACAATCAAAGGTCAACACTGTTTTCAAAAACTATCCAAAAATGTAGAGCCCTTTTAGTGCTGTGGGTGAAACTTATAGCAAGTTTTCTGCACAAACACCTACTTCTCAAAATTGATGCAGCGGAAGTTAACATGTCCTTTGCTTTAACGTTTTTGCTCCAAGTGAAACAAATGCGTCCCTCTTGTCTTTTAAAGGTCTCATCTTTTAAGCCTATTTTTGAAACCAGGCCTGCATTCAGAGCATCAAACAGATGCAACTTGAGTATTTTTAGAAAGATATTTACAGGTTCTCTTCAGAGAGTGACATGCAAATTTGTACAACAGGCAGCTGTAATCTTCTAAAGCTTCTTAATCTTGTAAACTGACTAACATGATAAATTGTTGGATAAATAAAAACATATAACTTAACTTGAACCTGTGTAGTTTTCATGAAATATCTTCTTTTGTTTCTGTGTTAATACATGAATGAAATTGTCATTTAGGGTTCAGTAAAACTAACTGAACTGGCAGTTTCCTTTAAGACTGGGTGCATATTTTAAAACTGCACTCATTTTCAGTCTTTATTTGTAAAGATGTGTCTATATCTTCATAATCATGCACCATTTTGTGTTGGTGTGTCCTAATAAAATACATTGAAGAGAGGAACTGTAATGTGACATCATGTGAAAGAGTCCTGAAGGGATGAACACTTTTGCCAAATTCTATAACAAGTGAATGTAAAAGTTAGACAAAGTTTTAATCCAGCGCTCCCAGTTACAGAGATAAGTGCTACAATCCGACTCCATGCAGCTCTGGGAAGTATCTGACCACTCCAACTCTGCTTGTTTGATGGTTTTCTCCCGATGATGTTTTTCTGGCTCAGCTCACGTTGGCTGATTTTAGAGCTGCTGCTGCTGCTTCTAAGGGAGGGAGGGATGAGGGGAAGCTGGGATGAGCTCGAAGTAGACAAGGGCAGAATCTGATCTGTTTACTCTCCGCAGCTCCACTCGTGGGCTTTTTCGGCCCTTTTGGCTGTCAGATTCGGAAATGAAGCTTTCAGGTTTTACACCGTGTGTTGCGCGCATCAGCTCAGTGCTGGTAAAAAATTCATGCTCTCTAATCTAGCTCCTCCCCTGCCCACATAGCAGGAACTTTGTACTAACCTCTGTCATCCTGGCCGATCGGTTGGGGGGGAAGATGACTGCAGAGATTACAAACTGTGAAATAATTTCAAAGACTCCACCTATTTGCTTCTTTGCAACACATGCTTTCATTCCCACATCCAGCACTCCTCATTGAATTACCCAGACCTCTTTTGTTTATGTCTCAGGAGGCACTCACTCAGCACAGCCCACTGCATAGACCGGACTCTTTTTCTCTCTCCTTCATCACTCCTTCCCTCCCTCGCTGCCGCACGACGAAACCATTCCACTGAGGTTTATTTAAATCGTCTCGCAAGTTTACTTTACCATAGCCCTGTCTAAATACAGCCTGCCACCTCTTTTACACCAGCGCAGCTCTCCATTAGCAAGGCAAACATGCTCATGTCACTGGAGGGGAGAATGTATACAGTCACAGAGAACAGAGAGCGAAGGAGAAGTGGGGGAGAGCCTCCATCCTGCAATCCATCTCCACTGTTTCCTGTTGGGACTCCTTACTGTTTACTCCAGGACTAAATTGCCCCTGCTCTTCTGGATATTCAAGGGGTATTCTGGCCCTCTGATACAAAATACAGCTGGAAGGCAAGGAGGAAGCCCAAAATGAAATGCACATCTGAGGTTTAGCTTCCCTACTGCAGCCACACACCACAGCAGCTGAAGCATTCCTTAAGAGGAAAGTAACTGTGTTGGTGATTTTTATTTATTTTTTTTGTCCTGGAAGAAAATGTGGTAAATCACCAATAGCATGCAGTACCTTATAAAAATATTCATACCAGCTGAACTTTTTATGGCATTACATTTAAATTTTGAAAGTCTGACACAAAGCGGTGCATAACTGTTAAATGGATTGAAAGTCAATTTAACAATTTTTATGTCTAGGCATTCTAATCCACAAATTAATTTAGCTCTGACCTTTGACTATGCCATTCTCACCCACCTGTGCGTATGCTTTCTCCTTCCTTTAAAGCTCTCATCTGTTGGTTTCTGGTGTTTCTAGGAACTTAATCTCAGCTTGAGGTTCAAGTCTTTTGCTCCATCTATCTTTAAAAAAAAAACATCCTCACAGAATGATTCCCCCATCCTCATGTTTTACTGTAAGTATGGTTTAAAAAAAACTTTCCTTCTAGTTATCAAGCTACTTTGATTGTGTATCAATGTTTTGTCTTTTATGATCGTTAATTTTTTTATGTATTTCTCATTTTTAGCATTATTTTAAACATTACTTGTCTCTCATTTCAGAAACAGAAAACTGCAAAAAAATTCAGATTTTTAATCACACTTAAATGTTTTATATTCTCAAGAAAATGTTAGTATTTGACAAAGATAAATGGGGGAAAAGCTGTTTTTGAATGACGATTTTGTTTACTGAAGTGAAAAAGTCACCTATGCCAACAGAGAAAATAATCCCCCAATTTTTGTTAAATTGATTAATTATTCATCATACACAAAACTGATCTTTTGTGGCTGCAGTCAGACCAGTAGAACTGAGAAATCAACCAAACAGAACTAGTCTCCTAAAAGATTTCACAAAGCAACTCATAAACTTGCATCTATCAGACTAAAAACATTTACATAGCAATTTTCTAAGGCTTTTGGACTCCAAAAAGACGGAATGAGAGTCATTATCATCACAAAGAATACTATGGAATAGTGGTGGACCTCATCAGGAACGCACTGACTACATAAACCATGAGAGCACATCGATGACTCGTTCAGAAAGTAACAAAACCGAGAACATCTGAAGCACAGAATGTTTCCCCGCCATAGTTAGGATCAGCATTCATGATTCATCGATAAGGAACAGAGAATGAGCAGAAATGTCATTACTTAGAGCGCTGCGGGGTGAAATTCACTGATGACCAATAAGAACAAAATGTCTAATTTCAATTTTGGCCAAGAAAAAAAAAACATTTATATGCTCCTCAAGGCATTTGGGAAAATATTATGTGGTACTTTTCGGAAGGTGTGTTTCATGTTGGATCTGTTCGAACATGGTGGAGGCAGAACAAAAATAAATCAACAAATAAAGACTTTTGAATTGGACTAGTCAAAGTCTGTCATAAATTGGAATAATATAATAATTTTTTCCTGTAAGTAAAGCTGTAATTTGTACTTGTACATACAGACAGATAAATATCTATGTAAATATATATACCTACAGACATATGTAGATAGATGTAGATGTAGATATATGCATATTCTGATATATGATTGGTATTTTTGGAACCAACAGGAAACTAGAGTTTAAAAAACACTCAATTTCCTCACTCATCAATCAGCCTTCCTCCACTCTTCCTAATTATTTTTAATTACTTTGGCTTAACTTTTTAGAACGGCACCAATTCTTTTTTTGTCAGTCTTTTACAGGAAGGGATGGAAGTTATTAAGATATGATAATAAATGGGTCTTAATGAAAGGGCAATTAGAAGCAAACTTTGACCAGTCTCATTAATTCTAATTCAACACAAGCTCACCACGCTCAGGACCAAAAGCCAGCTTCTCCTTCATTAAAGAGAGGATGGTAATTGCCTTGTCCTTTATTGGACACTTGATTCATTTCAAAAGGAGGTTTAGGGATAAAGCCGAAAGCACATTATTTCCAATATCCTCATTGGTTAATCTCCACCCATAATAGCAGTGTTTCCTACAAAGGATAGTCTCTGCACTTTGGGATGTGATGTGATACTCCTGGTAAATTTCTGTCAGTTTCGATTCTTATTTGGGTTTTGGTACTAAAAGCAATTTCTCTTCTTTTTTGCTTTGTTGTCAACTCAGCACTGGGAGATTATTGTCTCAACGGGTAAACCTGGACTTGCTCTTTCTTCTGGTAAAAGGTTCAGTGACTCTGCTCTAACAGGGTGTCACCCGCAGCCGAGGATGAAACTCTCCTCCATAAACAGAACACTTCTCATCGACACTCCGCTGCGAGAGCACAAAGAGCCAGTGACAGATTGTCATAAGCGACTAAGGCGGAGTGAGAAAAAAGGGCTGCCGCGGCCTGCTCCAGAGGTTTGTGAATTGCTAATGTGGAACATATGAAGCCTGCGCCGGAGCTGTGACTGACAGATTTCATTATGCCACCTCTCTTTACCGCTCGTGATCTCATGGCTCCGGCATGCTCGTCTGCAGAGAAGGCCCATGCTTCACGCTGAAACTTTGCAACAGTTTGCACAAAGTGTAAATGATTCCCGAGACTGTCTTTGTGCAGGTTTTAAGGCGTTTCAATGTGCAGCTCTTGTTGCTCCTTATTGGAAGTGAAAGCAAGCAAGAGTTTATGACTTCGCCCTGCAAAAGAGGAGGGACTTCTTCCTGGCTCCTGCTGCAGAAGACATTCCCATGAGGGAGATAAATCAAAGGCTCCCCTGTATATTTTTTCTTTCTAAACTTTGGATTTAGGAGATGAATGTTGTCATTATTATAAAGAAAAATTTAAATAAACATGTGTCAGGTAGTATTAGTCATGCTTGGCATCTAAAAGCAGAAATACCTGATAAGTCTGATACATAAAATGTTTACAACAGCGTAATTTTTTATTTGTTTTTTTAATAGATATTTCTGCAATGCAAACATGGAGAGAAAAACTGATATAACTTTACAAATAATTGCTTTAACTGAGCATACATTCAGTGCTTAAAGGAATTTAAGGAGAACCTTTGCCAAATTGTTCCTCATGCTCATTTACTTTGGTGACAGGATATACGATGTAAGGATAACATATGATTGCAGTACATATGAATACTGTGATGATGATGATGATGTGATGATGATGATGATGATGTTAATGTTGAATAATATTAAGATGCATTTGCAAGACCATCATCCGAAAAACTCTTTGTGAGCTGTAGTATCTCAGCAACTGCAAAATATGCATCTAATGTGGGCATCAAGGTCAGTGATTGTCCATGCAATGAATCAATTAGAATTCCTAATTTACACTTGAAATATAATATCCAAGAAATTATTGCATCCAAGCAAATCTGGCATTATAAACAGCTTAAAGCAGTTGTGTGGTTAGGCTTTTAATATTTGCATCGCCATGTTTTTTAATATAAATAATATGTATTTTTGTATGAGATATACACATATTTAATCGATTCATTTAATGAATTAAAAGTAATGAATAATAAATAAGCTTGAATAAAAAAAAATTCAAGAAGTTTTTAAACAAAAAAAGTAATTGAATAAAAACTTTAGGATTCTAAAAGTTGCAATAACTTCCCCAAAAAAATAGATCATGGTTTTATTTTCATTAATTAACAAGTTGTAAGAAGACAAGGTGCAGAATATGGATGAGAATTTGTTTTAATATAAAGTATATCATTTCATACTTTCTATTCAAGCTTTGTTTTCATAAGCCAAACAAACAATAATACCACAAGGTGGCAGTAATGGACCAAGTTTCCTTTAGAGCAGGTCACCAAAACCAAACAGCATCATTTGTCCGGTATTGTAATTCTACTTTTATTTAGAAAAAAGCAAAAGATTGAAAATTAAAACTTCCAATGAGATAAAAAATGGCTGAGGTAACATTTACTACCAAAGTTAGCCAAATCACACATGCGGTAATGCAGCTTATTTTGTATCTGAGGCCATAGAACTTGTTGTAAGACTCACTCCAAGTGTTTAATCTAATCAATTTTCAAATAAAAACAGAAAAACGACAAGCTACTCGAAGCTATTTCTAACATTAGGATTTCTTAGAAAAACAGCTTTGTATTGACTTTGTATTTTAGTAACTTTAATTAGCACTAATGTGCAAAAGCAGGCATGAATTATTTTCAATATTTTCTACGTACACTTGCTATTTGTCTATATCAGGGAGTTTCAGTATAGATGAAATATTCTGATCATAATGGACTTAAATATCAAGATCAAGATAAGATTTTTGGTTGAATTTTCCATCTACAGTCACCAGGTGGCAGCAGAGAGGTACACCTCGTACTCAACTGTAAAATCCTAAAATGACGCAACGGAACAAATTCAGTTCCAGTTGAATTGCGGATCAATTCAACCTTTCACCCATTCGTTCATGTTTATGGGAACAAACGGGACCCAGTTGTCTTGGGACATGCACCACCTTGGGGACGTTTTGTACCTGCTTTGTTCTAACTAACTTTGAACTTCCACCAAATAGTGCAAACGTTGAAATATTAGGGATTCTAATTTGATCTGAATCAAATTTTGGCATTTTGGAATGAAAATATAAAAACAAACTGAAACATATTGCTTGCAAAAAAGACTAGACCAAATCTAGGACAATCAGAGAGATTTTTTTTTAGAGGTTTTGTCAGCTCTAGTGGCCTTTTTCAAGCAGTTGTCAGACAGAAAAGTGGGTTCTGAGTGAGGGGAAAGCACGCAGCAAAAGCCATCAGGCCAGGACTTCAACCTGTGACGGCCATATCGAGGACTAAGGCTTCCATACACGGGTCACGCTTTGCCCCCACAGGGATTTTTGTTGTGTACATACAGTATGTCATATTTGCTGGCAAAACAAAACAACAGCAGTTTTTGAGTTCACTTTCCTTCAAGAGAGTGGTTATGGGCCTCTGATCACTCTGATGCTGAAAAAGGATGGAAACTCCCAGAAGACCATCAGGAGAAGCAGTTTGGAAGCTGCCTCTCTTGTGACGTCAAATTTTCCCTCTCGGATCAATCCCCTCTCACCCTGCCTCTCGCCATGTTTGTTTACACTGAGACCTCAAGCTGTTTGGACATGTAAATAACACTTTAAGAGACTGTTTAGCTAAGCTCAATGGGAGTTGCTGTTGACTTTTGGAGCGCTTTGCCTAATTACAGGTCCCAGATTGTTTCAGGTCTAATGGCCTAATTACCGCTGTATAAATTAGCCTAATGCTCATGCTGTGCAGAGATTTCTCGGCTTGCTTTGCAAAGCGGGGGCACTGCAATACAGATAAAAACAAGCTTTTATTCAGCAAAGATGCTATACGGAACGGGAAAGAAAAGTAGCAGAGAGGTTAAGCAACAGAGGAGTTCTGAGCGTTGGCTTGCCAATCTGTCTGCCATTCATCATATGCACCAGGCTGGCAGATCAAACTCTGCCCTTCCTCTATAAATCAATAGTTCTTTCCTTTTCCGCTCTGCTCTTCTACCCTTTCGCCTTCTGAGTCTCTTTCTCTCTTCGTCAGTGGCTCTCACACCCCTAAGCACAAACAGCCTCTGTCGGTGAAAGTAATTAACATGGTGCAACAGAGAAGAGAAAATGAGCAGTAAAAGGAGAAACGATAACAGGCGGCTTTCTGTTCAAGTATACATTCCAAAGCTTCTCGCTGTCACAAGCAATTTGTCTGTCTAGACTGAACAAGGCGGCCGATGCCCAAACTTTCTGCTCACGGTTCTGCAAGTTGACGCATATTTCTGCTTTTGAACTTGTTGCTCAATCAGTTTTGAATATTTAACTTTTCCCCGCAACAAGAATGTTGATTTAAACCAAATCCTGAAGGTTTTGAAGAGGAGAATCACCAATAATTTATGTTCATGCCAGCAGGACTTTCAGTATTCCCGGGCATTCCAGCATCTGCAAGACATTTACTATCTAGTCCATCTCAACAAATTGCACACTAGCACAAGTTTTTCTTGACAGAACGCGGCTCTTCCAGGGGGCCCCCAGCACGATTCAACTATTTTTTTCTTCCTCTCTCTCTCTCCCACTGGTTCCCATATGGATCCGTGAGTGAAGGGAATTTAAGAGGGGCCTCTGTCTAGCTCCAATCTATCTCCTGTATTTGCAGAAGATACAGGAGATCCCAGATTGGGATAAGCTGGGGAGCAGAACAAAGAGCTGTGCACCTTCGCCGCCCCACCACGCTCCCACCCAGCTGGGGGAACAGACGCAGCAGTTTAGTAGCTGAAACATTTCACTACACCTCTATCCACGTCCCAACTTTATCTTTTACATCTGTCTATCTCCCTTTCTCCAAACTATAATAACTCTGAGGCAGAGGGGGAGTTGATTTAAACCTCAGATCGACTCAGGAGGACTGCAGTACATGCTTTTTTCCTTCCACTACTACTCTGTTCTTTCTAGTAAAAAAACACCACCTACTTCAGGGATTTGATTTTTTAGGAAATCAGAATTTAAAGGCTGCGGTCACAGGTAAAAGTCTACAGATACTTTTTACACAAAAAAAAAAAAAAAAATCAAGATTAAGCAACTAAGTAAGAAATCCATATGGCTCTTTTGACCCTCCAAAATGGCTCTTTTAGAAAAAAAAATGCATATATACCTGAGCAAAACTTTAAATAGAAAAAGAATAAAACAGTTAACTTTAGCAATATTTGCATAGAAATTCCACATCAGAGCAACATCAATGCTACAAGAAATCCAGCAACTCACTTCTGACTCCAGTGGAGCAGAAAGCCTGATTAAATTAACAGCTTGTTATAATCGTGAAAGTGTAAATATTTTGTGCAATATGTATTTGAAAATTCAGACAATTTTAAGCAGGTGTTTATATTTTTGCTTACACCTATGCATTCAATTTTAAAAAAATATTAATTAAATGTTGACATTGTTAAGAGTAAAGATATTACCTTGAAATCATACTAGAGTTTTTGTACACTGAGAACCTCTTACTGGCCCAGTCCAACCTACTTGTGACTTGAGTTTGGATAAACTTGTAAAATCCAAATATTTTCCTTTTGCCCTCAGAGTCTATTCCCATGTTCTCTACCCCCTTTCAAGCATTAGACAGAGTCTGCTCTGGTCTCAAGGGGTACATGGCCATTATTTTAGCTAACAATGGAAAGTGTGTGTCACAGAGTAAAGACCTGTGTCACAGCAGCAGGCAGACAAATGGCTTCTAGGCTCTGCAGGGCTAGATATGGTTTGACGCCCTTTGAACCAATTAGATCGTATAAATACCACAACATCTGGAATGCTCTGATTCTCCTTCTATTCCCCTCTCAGTGATGCTTCTATTCATGTCACCTTACCCTCTCTTTCACCCTGTTTCTAACTCTACTTCTTCTAGCTAATCCAGGCTCTCAATATTTGAGGCACATCCTCCTGATCTCTCCTCTTTCCCTCCTCACGGCATCCAAAAACAAGGACAAAGTTGTAATCCATTTACTGCACTCTTGTCAACAGTTTCCACCCAAATAATCCGAAAAGACGTACCACGACTGGGCCCTAGATACTGTCAGGGGACAGAAAGGCAAGAAGAGGCAGAATGCACTAGAGGGTAAGAACGAGAAGGGGCCATTGAAGAAGAGGGAGGAGCAAAGAGAACTTGAATATAAGCAGGAGGAACTTGTGTCCCAGGGATTTGAGTCTTGGTCACGCAGGTGGTACCCAGGGGCCTTCCTCTGGCTCGAGCAGAGAGACAACCTTCAAGAGGATTAACCCTTCCGGGGGGCTTTAATGAGACCTGAAAGTGCTGGGCACCAGAGAGCCAGGGCCGACTGAGGTTCGCTGGCCTCACATCCCAGCGGTTGAGGCGCTCGTGCAGCCCCCGTGGCCTGCAGCTGCCCGCTCGCAGTGAGCTACATCAAAGCGCCCGTCTGGGAAACGGGAAGGTGGAAAGGCAACGCGTTGGAGTGGGAGAGGCGGGAGGAGGGATGGAGGAATCCCTTATCTCCTCCTGAGAGGATGCTGCTCTGTGGTGCAAGATTGTCTGGAGCTGCCACCTGTCCCAGGCATCTTTGAAGGCAACACTAAAGCCTGTGATGGGCCTGACCTCCTTGAGCTCCCATTCTTTTATGTCTCTCTTCATTTTCTGCCTTGTTACACCCCCTCCCTGCTCTTTCCTTTCATTCTCTCACCGACTCTTCTTCTTTCCCCTCCAACTCAGCCATTTGTCTTTTCTCCAGTGATTTCTTACATTTCACCAGCCTGGTAGAAACATTTTAATTACACTGTGCTCATCAGCCTCCTCTCCATGTTGAACAATAAGTACTTGTGGCCCTCCAGAGACAAGAGCCAGATACGGGTTGTTGGCTGTAGGAATAAGGGTCTTTATCTTCACCACAGTAAGAGAGAAATGAATGCAGAAAAGGATGAGGTTTGAATAGAAGAGAAACAAACATGTTTATTCTCCCTCATCTCAGAGGTGATTATCCTGCTGGAGACTGGAAGGTAAACTTAAGGAAGAGCTGCACATTTTAGAGAAGCCCCCTTCAGTGTTTGTCATTGTAGTTTTTTGTTGCCAATTTCAGCTCATTTTCTCTTTGGAATGACCAGACAAATCTTCATTTTAAGTCTTTTTGTTCTTACTTGCCTCTGCATGTTGACTGATTAACCAGCCACACACAAAAGCAGTTCAATGTACCAACAGTCGTTGCGGCGATCCAAGGAAATGCGGACCATTCCTTCGGAGAGTCTTCGGCTCTCGTCTTAATTCTTTTTTAGCCCCTTCACATTTAATCTTGTCATTGTCAATGAGGGCCGCTATTACTCCAAGATATTAAGTTCACACTTATGAGCCTTGTGGCGAGAGCACCACATGACCTTAAGACAGTACGAGAGTGCATTCCCGGAGCACTTCATACTCTGCTTAACCCTCTTAAATCATCACGCACTACAAAGGGGCCGAAAGCATGTGAGAATATTGCCTATCTTACAGCATGAGATGGCTCTAATAAGCTATATAAAAGGGGATCATCTGATTATCCCTGGCGCACTGGACCAAGGGGCCACAGCAGAGCGTGGGCCTATGTTGTTCTTTCTTGATGAAAGGAGGTGGATGGAAGGGATCCCTCTCCATCGCCTGCAGTCTGCCTCAGGCTTCTCTGTGCCTGCGTACCACTGGGGGACTACGCCGAGCCATCGCGCTCAAAAAGCCAATATTGAAACAATCACAAAGACAAACACTTACCCTTGAAACAGGCACGTGTCCTCTCACCCCAGGCTTTCCTCGCTATTCCCCCAGTCTTTTCAGGGAAGGGAGGGTGTTTGAACCTGCTTCCGAGCCAGTTGTCACATTTAAACTGACAAGAGACTGGAAAGTTTGTTCTTTGAGTTCAAATAAATTATCAAGAGACAACGAATCTTTTTCTTGTTCTTTGCATGTATACACACATTGTTGCTTTGAAATTTTAGTCTTCTTACCTTGAAATTTGCAACCCTTTGTCACATTACAGCAGAAAGGATTTTATGTGGTAGACCAATGCAAAGTAGTTCAAAGTAGTGAAATAGAAGTGAAGAGTGACATGTTTTTATATAGACAAAAACATGTCAGTACAAAAAAAAGAATATGCCCCATGTGTATATTCAGGAGCTGAGTCAGTTTCACAAAGTTTTGACTAAGGGAGTTAGAAAAGCACCAAATCCCAAGTTTGGACCAACTTCCCTGATTCACATGAAGAAAAGCATCCTTATTGTGAAGTGTATCACATTGACTTTATGTCAGTTTATACACTTCCATGGTCAGCTGCATTTTGATATTGAGTCTGGCAGAAGGAAGAGCTAAATCTACCTGAGATAACTGCTAAGCAGTTTAGTGCTCAATTTAAAAAAAACACCTCCATTGATCACACATGTATGATCCATGCAACAACCACCTTCTGCTGAACTCTTAGAGCACAGATGCTGTGATACATGTGAAGATTTCTTTGGGCAAAACATTCTTACTTTCACTGCCTCTAGCTTAGCTCAGTGGGTTTCTGAGATCAGTCAAGGACGGCAAGGCTTTGGTATGGGGGATTAAGGCCCTGGCAGCAAGATATGAGCTAGATCTATTAAGGAGCTAATTTGTGCTGATAGGCAGGCAGCCATCACAGCTTGAACAAACTTAAAGTACCCATTTCTAGCCCTATCAATGACCTACTGTGTCAGTGATATGGTAAAACCCCAAAACTGACATATCTTCAGTTCCTTAAGTACTTTCATTTTACTTTTATCTAACTCCCCTCCTTTCATTTAAAAGTCTCTGGGGTTTCAGTGCAACAGCAACAACGTCCATGTCATGCTAGGCTTGGCAAATATGGAAAAAGGAGGAAAGACTTTAAAGACGAAGATCTCCACGGAGGAAGAAGAGATGCTTCGCCAGCAAATGGGCTCTCTGTTGCTAAACGACCACTGGCCGGCTAATCGGGGCACAATGTAAACAGATGTCAGCACTGTGCATTGCATTCATGCTTCCCAACAATTAAGATTTTAAGAAAGACTTTTTTTCTCATTAATCCTAATCTCAGTCCTCTTCTCCTTATCCCACAGCAAAGCTGTATGTATTAGCGTTGTGGTAAGAAGGATAGGGACTCTTATCCAGTGTTTGCCCAAGAAAAGCAGCTAAGACTCAGGCATCACCACGATTAGCTATTGCTAACAATAGAAGTAATGTTTCCTTGGTGCCTCCTCTTCTACTCTGAAGTGGGTGTAAGGAACCAGAGTAAACACAGTCTTAGGCCGAAGACATGAGAGGAAAAGGAGAATGCAAGTCTGGGTGAATAGCAGAGATTTCCCCCCGAGGATAAACCCCTCTCCTTTAGTTCTCTTCTCGTTTCTCAAATCCCACACCTCCCAGAGCTTCACCGCCACGTTAACGACCCAGCGGCCAGGTGTGGCAGGGCTGCAGGTGCCATCGCATTTAGCCACATTAAGCACTGACACACAGCAGCGCTAAGAGTAATCGGATTTACCTGGATGTGTGCTGCATGGCGTGTCGCTCCCTGCAAGCGCAGCATAAAGGCTTACCGCCCCCTCTCCATCACACACGGGCAACGCACACACCTGGGATGAATTTAGGAGTCGACAAAGCTCTCACAGTAAGAGTTGTCTGTGCGTGCACAAACCCAAACAGTGGATTTTTACAACTCGTGGTGCAGGAGTGGCGACAGATGCTGCAGGTCTGTGGTTCAAAGTACATGAATAAGGTGAGGAAGGGGCTGGGGGATTGCAAAGGTTTAAGGGGAGCCCTTTTCTTCTGCTGACCCTAAATATGGCGAAAACCCTAGAGACCAGGATGTGGTACTGGGTTCAATCAGACAGAATGGGACCGCCTTGGGATACCCACTCATGTCCTCAACACCTGAGGCCAGAAGGAGGTGTTTTACGCAGCAATGCTCTCATCTCAGATCATAAGTCTTCCTCAGCACAGGAGACATCATAGGAGCATCAATGAAAAACACCAGAAGCCATTCAGACATTGTGGTTTTAAAGGTGAAATACGGGGTTATTTTTAATTGCACACATTTATTAATGGGATTATTTGTAATTTTGAGTTTAAGACAGTTAATGTATTTTTCAGTTTTTACTGAAAGCACTTTAAAGAATACACAGTACTGATCTCAAGCCACATTGAATCCTTTTTAAAGTAGAAAACTCTGGGTGGATCATTTTTATATAGTTTCATGTACATTTCTGAACCAGCTTTTGTGAACAAACCTAAATATCCTGGGATGGGACGGTGAAATACACTGCACTACAAATAACTAGTGTTTATTCTATGAGCTGTTCCATACTTACATAACGCCAGATGACAAACTTCAAAATGTATTTGCTTTTTTTGTTTGAACGGACTCATTTATTTTTATTTTTATTGTGTGATTGATCATTATTACAAATATTCTTCCCAGAATTATTGATTTAATCTGAAATTGATGCTACTCTTTATTTTTCTTTCCTATAAAAAGTACCACTACATTTTTTTCAGAGAAAGATAGTGATGAAATCTTTGCATCCCTGTGTGCACAATTGTTATTTTTACCCAAAGAAGGTACTTCATACTCAGTGATTCTCCTGCAATTTTTTTTATATATATATATCTTTTTCATCAACAGAAAGTGATTCCCCTTCACAGGAAGGAGCCAGTGAAGGAAAAGGTGAAAAGTCAAAGAAGGTCACATTAACTCTGTTTCCCCAATTACTCTTTGTTTTTACCCATAAAAAGTTCCCCTCATTCAGGGACTCTGTGTCTTCTCAACACTCAGGCAGTTGTTGTAATGGGCATTCTTACTAAGCCTGGTTCTGTTAGAGGGATTGCTTCCTCTCCATTAAGCTGATGCTTACTTCAGGATGAGGGATTGCTATTTAGTCAGTGACCTCAGTGCAATCAACTGGGCTTCCTTAGGTAGATAATTTTTCTACCAATAAACTGTCAACTCAATAGCACATTAGGACTGTAGGTATTTAGATCTGAATCTCAGTTTATACCTAAACTGCGCTGAAGTTTTAGGAGTTGATTTGAACTCAACTGGTTATGAATTTGACCATTTCTTTTGGAAAGTGACTTGAGATGAATTTGTTGTCAACTGTTGATTAAAAACACATTGAACTGAGCTGAATTAGTCTAAAACCAGAACTTCAACTATGTAAAATGAGCCTAAGATAAGGCTCTGACTCAGAAACTGCACTCGACCTGCAGTTTCCATGTTTCCATGGTAGCTACATGACGTGTGGTGAACCACCTGGTTTTGAAGAGCGTACATGACTTGAATCAAGATGAAATTGGCAATTGAGGTAGCTCAGAATGATCAAATAATTTAAAGAAAAGTGGACATGAGGGAAAGTGAGAAGATTCTAGTTTTTAACTTTGGACGAATATGATAAAACACCTCACATTTTGGCTGTAGAGGAAGAATATGTGCAGAACACCAAAAGCTTCTTAGAATGCAACTTGATGCTGTTCCCTGCTTCGTCAAGCCCCTCACATTCGGTCACAAAGAAATTCTCTTGAAGCTTCACGGCCCCTTTGACTTTTCATGCTGCTTTTGAACTCTCCATTTCAGGCTGTGACTTTTCCACATGACCCCAAGCCTCAGAGTGACCTCCACCCCCTCCCTCTTTACTCCACCGCCGCCGTCTCCCTCCATGCGCCTGCAGCGGTCTGGAACCACCAGAGCTCCTTCACACATACCCACACACGTTCATAAAATGAGAAGTGGCAGTGTTGCTGAGTTAGGTCAGGATGTAATGTGCAGTAATGTTCTGCCCTCGAGGCTCCTGTCCAAAGCACCATCGCCTGGTTTTAAGTAACCTTTCCCTTAAAGAGGCACCTTGGTGGCTCTATTCTCAGGCACCCAACCACAAGGGAGTACAGGCTAATGAAGTGGTTAAATAAATAGAGTTCTGTTGGAGTCTGGGGTTCGGTGGAGTTTTTCATTAATGTCAACGCTTTAAAATTCTCCTATCCAAGTCTGTCTGACCCAATTTGAGGGCAAAATAACCAAACTTAACGAGTAATCACATCAAATCTTTGTCTTACGGCTACAATGGCTGCCAATTTAACCTCCTAATCAGACTCTTAAAACATATATCCCCCCCTGCCTTTTCTTCAAATGTGCACACACAGCCTTGCTTTTATCTAACTACAACTGTTTACCTCACCTTTGCTTCCAATTATCTCCACCATCTCAATTGGACCAAAGCTCTCCCCTCACATCCCTACTCCAGGGCTTCGTCTCCTTCCCTTTCTCTTACACAGCCTCTGAGAGACTCCCAGAGAGAGAGAACAAGCCAGAGTAGGGGGGTGCTGAGGTTTGACTCGGCACTGCTTTTGGGCTTTGAAGTGTGCGTTGATGAGAGAAAGTGGAGTACTGTGTTCAGACAGGCCCCTAATGAGGGAATTAAGAAGCTACGCCGGCCTGTTCCCCATACTAACTTCCCAGGCACCAAACATTGCAAGCGAGTGTGCATGTGATCGCAAGTGTGTGTCTGTGCAAGTCTAAGAGAAGGGCTAATCTGTCAGACTTAATCAAGCGTTTAACAGTCGTGCCTTTCACCTACAGTAAGAAAGCAAAGCTAGCCTCAGCATTTAGAACTTGAGCTGTAAAGTTTCCTAAGTTCCCAACTTTTGGAAGGCCTGAGGACTTACGGTAGTGTGAGTCTAGGTAGCCGTTGCGGGGGTCCATGGCAAACAGCGTGCCCCTGTATGGCAGAGCATGGTCAGACAGATGGGGCAGGGAGCCGTGAAGCTCCTTCTTGAGCAGGGACGGGCGTTCCTCTGTTGAGGTGGAGGGTTCCTCATTCACGGTTCTGTCGAGGGTGCCGGGCGTCTGGGCCTGGGAGCTAATGGCGTTGCGTCTCTCACGGTGATACGGCGTCCCCGAACTCTCATCTTCTGCCAGAATGAAGAAACACAAGGGGAAAGGGAGAAAAGTGATGTTTCAGGTAACTCTCACTATGTCTGGACAGCATGGTAAGAGACAGATAATCTGAGAAAAATATGTATGTCAAGGTTAGCCAATCAAATTTACGAGCTGCTCAAACTTTAAAATTTTACAAATGGAAAGGATCCTACTGAAAGGATAAATTAGCTATTTTTAGAAGCAGACTTTAAAAGAAGAGGAAGGCATTTTAAGCTGTATGAGCATCCCCCTAACCATCAGTTCTTAACAGAATGTTTTTTGTCTAAAGAGAGAAAAAAAGAGAGACATGGGGTCTTTGTACGATCCTCAGCATGCCATGTAATCGGGATAAAGGTGAAGCTGAGCTCAGAGCCTCAACTCCCCCGAAAAGACGTGATCTTTGACCCCGGGCATGGCCTCTGAACTGATGTGTACAAAGGTCAGCTAACCTTCTGGTATTAGCATTAGTCCTTTCTGTAGTTTCATACTTTCTCTAAAAGTGCCGTGGCATGTTTGGGACTCTTTATTATTTAAATTTAAATTAGACACATTTACAAGAAGCAGTTTGGAAAAGCAAATTAACTCTGATAATTATCTTTTTAAGAAAGATATAAATAGTCATCGTTCAAGAATTCTCACAAGCAGTTGCACTTATAAGGACTTCAACGCTGTTGCTTCTACAACACTCCAACATTGGTGAGGCTCATCTGCAAAATGGCTGAAGATAAAATCCAAGAAAACAAAACTGCTTGACACAATCTTAGTTTGCGTTTGTAAAGCAGCCAATGCATTTATTTTCTTTGGTACAGATTGGATCTAGTCCAAAGAACAGACTGTAGGCGTTAACTTCTACCGCAGTCCTAAAACAGTTTCCATTATAAAAAAACCAAAGTTAAAAAAGACAGTTTCCACTGTGCATATTAATGCAGATTAAGATATATTAATATTAATTTAATATATTTTAAAATAGCAGTTTTAGAGTTTTAAGAAGGGATCTCAATCGTCTGCAGATTTTAGCTACTTGCTGTTGACTATAATTTCCATACATCATAAACACCAGGGCTCCAATGTCTACAAAATATTATTGACAATTGATTATTTTTATGATTAGTAGATTAGTTTGTTCAAAAACAACTAACCTGCCTTAGAATTTGAAAATTAAGTTTAAAACTGGAAATAATTGCAAGAATTAAATAACGATAACACGAACAAATAGTAAAGCCTTTTAACTTGACTTTTTCCCCTAAGCAACATTTACTAGCTTCCAGTAAATCCCCCACATGTTCAGTCCTTGTTTTAAGTTAAAGTGAGTTCATCATTAAGGATGCTGGTCATCAATGTGCTCCAGCTTTCCTTTTCCAACATTAATGTCCCTCACTGAGAACCTGGCAAAATGCCCCTTCACTGGCGCCAGAGGTTCTGTAGTATTAGCAACCTTCCCCCACAATCCGCTGCAACATAACAGCAATCCAACTGCCAATTAGAAACAGGGCAGAGGGCCAGATGAAAGAGCGCCACCTTAAGCACTGCAGAGAGTTGCCACTTCACAGGAAAAAAGAGAAGCAATCAGAAAGGAGTAGAGAATGAGATTGAAAGAGGCAATGAGAGAGCAGGAGGAGCAGCTCGAGGGGTCCCGCTTTTTATTCCCCTCACTCTCCCACATCCATTACCTGCATCCGGGGCCAGCCGTGCCCTGGCGCAGCCCTGGCAGCGGATTCAAGGATTCCTAATGCGGAACTGACAGCCGGAGAGAGGCGAGTCACTCTCATCCGCGGGAAATGACAGTGTCAGTTATGATATAAGTATTTAATCCTATACTGCACAGCCAGTGATCTTATTAAGGGGAATAATGCAACTTATACGGTTAAAGCTGGATTAATAGGTCTGCGCTTGCAAAGCGCAATATTAACATAAAGGGATTTTGAAATTGGGTTCATCTCCTGACATGGATTGAGGAAGTCGGGACTGTAGACTGTGCAGGAGAGGGGAGACCATGCATGTAGCTGTGTGCAGCGCGGCTCCTGCTGTGTACTCCCAGCACTTCCATATGAAGAAAATCTACAATTCCAGCTACAAAAGTAGACTGGCTACATATTTATGAGCTGGGTTTTTCATTTTATCATATTTTAAGCAGATGTTAAATCTTTTATATAAATAGATTCATCAGAGTGTGTTTGTGAACTACAGGAGTTACACTTTAACTGCTTGGTTAAAAGAAAGGCTTTCTAGTTTTTTACTCGCAACTTTCTTGTTCTTCAGTCGTGACCCCCACTGCTATTCAAACATAACAAGTGAGGTCAAGCGGCAAACGGTTCAATCACAGCACTGTCACACTCCGCCCTCCATCCCCCCGAGGAGGAGGGTTCATCATTCCACCATATACCACCTTCAGGGGCTTCATTACAGCAGTTCATAGAACCTTAAATGGTTAAACAAACACTCTGCAGCACAAGGGGCAATTAACTCCTTGACGTCTTGGTGGAACAGACCTGCTCTCGTTCACAGATTTCTCTTGTGTGCTGCTTCTGGCTGCTCAAGGAAACCTTTTGTACCAGTATAACATGTCGAGAATCTGTAAAAATAATATGTCATCATCCTCAAAAATCAAACCTTTGTTCAATCAGTGAACGCAAAACACAACCCGCTTCAATGTAGAGATTGTTTCTACTGCAGGAGGAAAACCACGTTTTCATTGTCAGTGTGATGTTTAAAAAGAAACCAAGACGAAGAACAAAGCTGTGCAAACAGTTTTGCAGAAGGAAACTGTTTAATCTACTGAGGCAAGTAGGCTGTTCATTTAGAGTGCGACAAAATGCCATCAGTTTACTCCTTCACAATTCCATATGTTAGCAGCTTTAATTGCTTCTTTTCAGCAGAACAAAAGGAGTCATCTGCCACAGAATGTGAACTCATACCTGATTTAGAGATGAATTGTTGAATTGGTGAGAGAGTGAACTGACCTGAAGCCAACCTCAGTAGATCATAGGAAACATTGAACATATTCAAGCAAAGCTGCTCTGCTTCCAACTTATGAGCCGTAAACCTTTAATCGATAACTGACCCTGTGCCAATAGAAATGAACACAAGTCTAAAAGTTCCACAAATTACAACTCATTTCTATAAATAACCATAATCAGTCTGAGTCAAGACTTACTTTGTGTTCAATACCTGACAGCCGTCCACCACTTGCTGACCTCTGTTGTAGAGTAATATGATTTTTACTGTTAGCAAAGTGCATTAAATATGCTTCTTCCCACTACAGGATCCTATAAATGGTTTTATGGTCACTGATTGCATGATGGCTATTATGAGAGTTGTTAATGAATCTTAAAAAGATGTTGAAGTTTGCTAAAACTGGAATCGGCAAGAAAAAGTTTTACAAAAACCAGGGACTGGATTTCAACCACATTTCTTTTATCAGCACATCTGATGAAGAAAGCAGATGTAAACGTATAAAATTTTTATAAAGTTAAAGTTAAACTATGCAATCTTTTTCTAACTTCTGACCATCTGCCCAACAGATCCTTCCCCTTTTCCCTTCATTCATTTTAGATTCTTCTTTTATTTCCTCTCTGTTTTCCCATGGTTACTGCATCCAGTCCTCTACCAGTTTGCAGGTCTATTCAGTACATAACACAAAAGCAGCAGGCCAGTCCTCTGTGGACCAGAGGAAAGCATGCCTTAAAAAAAATACTGAAAAAAAAAAAGAACTATCCCGCTCTCTCTCTCTATGGTGATTGAATTTCTTAACATCTTTTCAAAAAGCGCTTAAATGCCTGGAGGCGAGAGGAAGAAACAAGCTAATGGTGGATGGGGAGCACTGAACAAATTTCAGAGCCCTTTCCTGCTCGCGTTTGAGGTTGAAAGCGAGCTCTTGCCTTTCAAGTTTCAAAGTCCTCCTTCCTCCCGCAGTGTCACTGAAGGATTTGAAAAGAAGGTAATTGTGCTCACTGCCGTCCTGATCAGAGCACACGCCCCAGCTCTAGTATTTCAGCAGCTTTCTTTGCCACTATAATGGTACCTTGTACTTCATTCCTGTATTCTTTCTCCCTTACGATTCTTTCTCCTTTCCCTCTAACGCTCCACAAATGCACTCTCTGTTGCTCTCGCTCACTTGGTTTCTATCTCTCTTTCACCCCCAGCAGGCCACTCATTAAACCCTAAAACCCAGGTTTCTCCACTCTCCCACCCATTCTGCAGTCTCTATTGTAAGATTCTGTTTCAAATACCTTTCGAGAAAACTCAATGTATTGCCTCTAATGGGGGGGAGTATGAAAGAGTGTGTGGGTGCAATGACAAAATGAAATTTTGAAAGAGATAATGAGATATGGAGTGGGGCCAATGCCTCAAAGAGTTGGGCTCCAGGATAAGAGGGGCTAAAGTTAAGAGTTTCCAGCCAATTTAGACAAATCAAAAGTGAAACCAAACCCCATCCCCGTTGTTTTGAAGGAATCTTCTAGAGGCAAAGGTTAAGAAGAAGGATTGTTTCTAAACATCCTCCACATGACAATCTGTCCTTAACTCTCCAGCCTCTGCCTTGCCTTCCAGTCTAAGACTTTAATTTTTCAGGGGTCTACAAAAGGGCTATTGCATCCTACTATCTCCCCAAACCCTTTCTCGGGGACAAAACCAGACAAAAACAGAGTTTCACCTTCCGTCTTTTGAAAGTACGATGCCACAAACTGGTTTTGACTAAGGGAGCTCATTGGGAATCGATCAAAAGTGGAACAAACCCTGAACTTTGTTGTTTTGAAGGAATTGTCCACAGGCACAGGATAAAAAGAAGAACTTCTCTTCCACATCCTCCATGTGATAGTCTGTCCTTAACTCTAAAGTATCCGACCAATGTCTAAACCTTTTATTTTTCAGAGGACTACAAGGGGCCAAAGCAAGCTACAGTCACCCCAAGCGCCTTTCTCTGGGACAAAGAGACATAATCGGAGTTCCACCTTCTAACTTCAGAAAACATGTTTTGGCTAAAGGATCACATGGAGAAAGAGGTGGAGGATATACAGTGAAATCACAAAACACTTCTTCAAAGCTCTTCTCCTCCTGTGCAATAATCTCTTGCTCCTTTTTCTTCCTTTCTCTTGCAAATCAACTCCAGGGAAAGACTCAAGACTCCCCCAATCAACAATGAGAGGGGGAAGAAAAATTCCAGCAGCTGGCTAGAGTTTAATAAGAGCACCTCTCCAAGCGGCTTAGGCTTTACGTACCTGATTCACCGGCTCTGGCAGGGCCGCTAAAGACAGAAGGAATCATTCACGATTAGTGCGGGCTGATAGAAGAGGGACTGTACCAAACCAACAACAGCCAGAAAGATTGGGGATTAGAGCAATTGTGTGAGGTTTTTTCTGATCAACTCCTCGGACGATTAGCTCAGTATTACAAGTCGGTTACTGCCTTTTTTACAACAGGTATGCATTTTGTGGAGGTTACAGAGTACTGACGGTGCTTCTTGTAACTCACTAAAAAGAGTGACTTCCAAGCACCTTCTTGAAAAAACAGTAACTTAAACCATCGTCATAATAGTTATGATATCCAAAGACAGCACTGCAAAAAACATAAAACCCTAATATCGTTTTAGACTTGAAATAAGATAAAACTAACTTACAAGTAACTTTTTAGCAAGATACTAAGCTCCTGTATCTTTCTGAAATGTTTCTTGTAAGTTAGTTTTGCCATATTTCAAGTGTTCTAAGAAATGGATCAAAATACTTGGTAAGAGTTTGTGTTTTTGCAGTGAGGGCAGCTGTTAATCATCTTTAAAAATGTTTTGGAGAACTTTATCTAACTTTGAACTCATGTCTGACTCCATCCGGGGGTTTGTGCCCATCAATGCATGAGTGATGTTCGGCAAAATTGCAGAGAGAATTAAATCAGGTCCCTCTTCTGGTTAGTAGTCTTTTGTAAGCTACTGATTTCCCGCACAGCATTCACAAATGCCCTCCTCAATATTCATCTAGGCAAATTTGATGACTCCCACATCTCAATTTGGCTCTCAGTACCCCACATCCCCCAACCCCTTTACTCTACAACCCACCATCCTGTTCTCTGTGCCGCCGGGGGTCTTCGGGGACGCACCCAGAGCTCAGCATCTCACAGTACCAGTCTCCAACCCCTGGGGCGGGGGAGGGGCTAAATCAAAGCCTGCTTGACTCCTTCCTTCTTTCCCTTCACTCACCTCAAATCAACCTCACAGCGGGGTTGTGTCTTTCCCAAGCCTCCGCCTGCTCCCTCACTGCCCTTCATTCACCCATTAGGGGCACAGGCCCACCATAGAGCGGCCCGAAACCCCACGACCATTTCATCAGGGCCACATTGTGAGGGAGCAATGAGCATTGCAGTGAGAGGGCTGATAGCCTCGACTTGAAAATGTGCCCTGATGCATTTCTTTCTTCTTTTTTTTTTTGACCTCTGATAGTTACAGCTTTTAAGGTTTTGCTACTCAAAGGGCATCTTGGCCTGCATTCTTTGACGAATCAAATGCTAAGAGATGCATTTGATCAAAGCTTTAGAGAGGAAGATGCCATTTAGAGCTCTAGTCGACTGCATTAGCTGTTCTGTGACAAGCCAGCTGTCTAAACTCGTCGATCACTTATATTGTCCACCATAACAATGTGACATTATTCTTTTGCAAGGGCAGAGTGATATCGACAATAGTGGGTCTTTTTAGGGTCATTCCGGACAGTGCGCCCATGACACTACAGTGGGCCAGTTTTCTTTTGGATCTCAGCACTGGAATCCCGCTTCTGCAACCAAAGTGATGCGAACCAAGTCTGTGGCACTCAGATTAGGAAGGCCTCGCCAAGAGAAATGAATTTCCAGCCAAGGCAAAGGGATCCAGAGCCAGCAGTGAGGCCTGACAAGAAAAAATTATTCTACTCATCAAGTGTAGTGCAAAACATAGTGGACTCTCCATCTGTCAGTGTGACAGGATGCAACCTTTAAAAAGTTACAAATATCAATCTGAATATTCTGGTAAAACAGGAACATGAGCTTGTGCGATCGTTTTTTAAAATATACATTCATTTAACAGCTTTTTCTTGCAGCCAACTGAGACACACATTCTCCCATTAGGATAGTTTGCCTACACTTAGTTGGAGCTGGATAATTAGACACTTCAAAGGTACCTGCCCACTATCCCAGAGGGGGCAGGAATCACCGCCCCTCGGCCCGTTTAAAAGCATGTTAACTCGTATCTGAGGCTAGCAGGCTAATTTAACTTTTGACATTTGATATCTGAGGAATGAGAGGGATCAGCCATTTAACTGGAACAGGATTACCCTCCCGAGCACCCTCTCCCTCCTCCTTTTCCCTCCCCATCAACCCTAAACTCCCACCACCCCCAACACTCCCAACCAGTCAGGCCGGATTCATTAATTTTCCTGCTGCTAAGCACTTTATCAATGACTGGTGAGTCTGAAGTAGACTCTCTCTCTTTCTCTCTCTCTCTCTCTCTCTCCCTCTCTCTCTCTCTGCCTCTCTCTCTCTCTCACTCTCTCTGTCTCAGCCTTCCACGGTGATTAAGTCTGTGGATACTCAGATGTGTCCAAGCAACTTATTGCCTGCCCTGTTACTGCTGATTGCGTCTCACACCTGTTAGTGAAGCTTCATAAACTGTGCTTAAAGTTTGAGAAACTAATTAGAAAGTTATTATAGTAATTCTTTGAACAGTGTTTGAATCTAAAATACTATTTTAGTCTATTTAAAGCTGGTAGAGTGATAGATCTCAGATAAATTCATATTTAATATATTGCAAGGTTTATAAGGGTAAATTCAGATTGATTCCCCTTCAAGGAGCTATACGAATCATACTGTCCCTTGCAAACATGTGCATAACTTTTGAACTTTTGCAAAGTTTAACGACAATCCCAAAGTTCAGAATATTTTAGTGTTGGACATCTACAGAATAAAATCTTAGGCCTCATTTCTTTCAAAAATAGCTTACTCTCAGTCAGATTAACTGAGACTGTGAACGTGTCTGTGAATGTAACTTAAGTTTTATTGCAGATTGTCAATTGGATTAGTTTCTGACTTTGACTAGGCCATTCTTACATAAATGTGCTTTGATGTAAATCATTTCTTAGCAGTGTTTGTCCTGGTAGAATAGGAATCTCTACCCTTTTTTTTTTTTTTACCAGCACTGCTACATCCAAAAATGTTCTGCATGGTGCGGAAAAAGACCATTGCACCTTCTTCCACACTTTTTCTGAGCTCATAAATGACTTTTAGTGAACTGCAAACTGGAGTTCTAGTGTCTTTCTTTAACGTGAGCTTTTCTTCTCACCGCTATTTCACAAATGCTAAATTTATGGAGTGCCTGACTTATAGTCAGCTGTTGAATTGTACAACTTCTCTATAGTTACCTTGAGCCTCTTGGGCAGTTGTCTCATGACCCAGTCTAACATTTTCAGCGAATAGCAATTTTTTGGTAGACTTTATGTTGTGCCCAAACATTGTCGGATGATCGATTCAGTAAAGATACGACAGCTATAATTGGTTGTACCTATTTGTATGAAGGAGCTTTGAAGTAAAGGGGGATAAATACATCTCTAAGCCATACTTCACAGATATTTTAGTCTCTTTTCCAAATTGATAATCAATCTAATAATCAATCACAAAAGTCCAGATAAAACTAAAATGAAAACTGCTCATAAAATTACAAAATGTGGAATAGTTAAAGGTCACCAATACTTTTGCGAGGCATTCTATTTTCGCACATCCATGATCTTTGACATATCACAGGTAGTGAGCTTTGGGAGTCACCTCACTCCTATAAATCTACTTTGGTCTCAGCTTAATGCCTCCTGCTGAATGTCTACATTACAGGTTGAATCGGGGGCTGCACATGAGTGTGACGGATCTGGGTTAAACGAACAGCATGCCGGGGCTTTGATGCTGCAGCTGGTAACGCTTACAGTTTTTAACCCGTCACATTTGGACATAAGGCCTTTTTACCAGAGAGCATGACAATTGGAATTCCAAACTACAAGCCAAATGCCATAAAAATAACAGGACGTAACTGACTCCTCCGTTCTCTTCCCACAGCGAGGGGTTGTTCTAGACATATATTAGGTTACTTAGCAGTGTGGAGTTTTTTTAAGCCTCTGGTGATATTTGAAATAAATGTATTAGTCTCACAATAACACAAAGTCATTGAAACCTCTAGTAAACCTCACAATGAACCTTTTTTTAGCTACCAGTCGCTTGCGCTCAAAAACTCTACACATGACACTTGCAGGAATTGTGACATCAAAGGAGTTTGCTTTCTAAATAGGATTTAGTTAAAGTCACTCCCCCTTAAAATTGCATGCTAAACATAGAGCACTTCATTACTGTGTTTGCAGCCAGCAGGGAAATCTCTGATTTAGCTGCTAAGAAGTAGAAAAAGGCTAGAGGTTGAAAATAAGTTAAATAACATAAAAAAGTGTTAAATAAAGACCCTGTGAAAGAATTTAAGTGAGAGTTGTGTATCTGGAATTTTTTATTGCACTAATAGGCAGAACAAATGTTTTATAAATAACTTAAATCTAACAATAAATATTTTATAGATAGATAATTATCATGCCAAGCAAAATCTTTTTGTTTTAACAGGTTATGGTGAGAAGAGGGTGTGGGAAAAGCTTTGAACAGACATAAAATTCTTTCTCTTCAATCATCATTACAGAAGATGAGCAAAAGCCTTAAATTGTCTGTAAAGTCATGCATGATTCACGGGAGCACCAGGGCATAAAATATCCAATCACTGATCTTAAAATCCTGTTTCTCACACCACTGCACTGTAAAAACTCCCAGAAAAGTTCCCAGCATTTCAAGTGAAACACCAGTGAGAGATTCATCTTAATTGCACCAAGTGACATGATTGAGCACAAAAATTGATGATCACTTATTATTAGTATATTTTTATTTTCGAAAAGTTCAGTGATACGGTCAGAAGTTAAAGAGAGAATCTTGTTTGTAAATAACGCCTCCTTACTAGTAAAATTAAATGACACATTTTGTTTTATTTTATGCACTTTGCTCTTAATAAAGTGTTTTTGCAACTGTTTTCCTTGCAACTAACTTTCTGTTTCTCAAAGAATACATTTTGAAATGAGAAATGTTGCATTTTTTTGCAAGTTTTACTTTGAAAACAAATTATTTAGTAATTATTCTGTAGTCAGTGTATTAGCAAACACATCCCTGTTGCAACAAAATAAATATAAAATAATGGATAGGACAGCATTTCAAAAATATTTTCACATTTTATAGTAATTCCAACTAATTCCAACTTTTTTTTTAATCAAAGGTTGTCAAAACTACATTGTCTCATAGTGGCTATATGCATCAGACTTTTAAAAAATGAAGGTTTTAAAAACAACACAAGTCATCATCAACCCTACTGCTTCCCTTTTGAAGTTTCAGTTCATTTTAAGGACAAGCCACAAACAGTGGCAGGGTTTTCTCTGATAATATGTATAACTAGGCTGCATTCCCTTTCCACCACCTGTTACTACAAGCTGTCAGGCAGCTGTATATAAGTGCTGAATGAGAGGAAGTCCCCAAAATCTCAACCCTGACTTAAAAGGTCAAAATCGACCGCTGGGAAACTTTTAGGAAGATCATGACTTAGTTACAAGAAAATCGCATTTCATCAGTCTTGATATAGACTGATTCAGCCTCCAACAACATAATCTACCTTACTGGACTTAATAAGACAACTAACAACATCTGAATTATCACCTTTAAAGGTTCTCCGATGCGTCACCTGAAGCCAAACAGAAAGCTGTGTACAGCTTCCCATGTCGACAACGACATTGAAATTTACATCCAGGAGTCTTAAGCTATTGAACAATTTCTGTAAGTTTTTTGTGAAAAATGGCACAAATGTTCATAACTTCTCAAAAGTAGCAAGTGGATGCAAAACCAGCCTCCCTATGAATAATATGACACAATTTTTAATGAGAGTCCATTTTGATGCTTTGATGCTCTTCTATACTTCACGTGAAGCCGACCAGTCAAAGTGCGAACACTCACCTTTTACACACGTCACAGACCACCTGGGGACACATATGGATTCTTGATGCTTTTTTTCTTAAATATGTGAAATAATCAGTTAAAATCTTCATCTAATATGAAAGTTTGCTTGACGATGTGAGATATTTAAGTGTGACAAAAAAAGCAAATAGGATCATTATCTCCATCTACTTTCAAATATCTTTACTTGCATCCTGTTTTACGTTTTCACACCTTTGTTTTCTATTTTAACTATCTAAAACTATTGCACTTTATGAATGTTATCAGGCTGTGCGTACCTCATACAATCCCATAGTTTCATGTTAAATACCTGTTAAGTTCGATGTCATAACCTTTTCATTCGGCTCTTTTATTTGTCATGCCTCGTGTTTCAACACTCCCCTCCTTTTCCTGTCCCTCCTCGGTAATAAGCTCCCCTCATATGTGACCCCTCCTGCCAATCTCGCCAAAGGAATCCGGCTTTCCATCACTGACTTCAGCAAAAGTTATTTATTTTCTTAATATTGGATTGAGCTCAGATCAAGTGTAGAAACACTAATAATAACATAGAACTGAAAAGAATAAGTGCTGAGTTGGGATTCACCTGTTGTCTCCCACATCTATTTTGCCTCATCACATCCCATTTTTACTTTTATTCATTCCTTTTAAGTCACTCTGGCTCCATGTTCACACTCCTGGTTCTCTTAGGCCTTCTCCCAGTTCCCATGTATTTCCCAAATCTCCTCAATCTCCTTCCATCTTTGCCCCCCCCTATTCGTCTCCCTCAAATTCCCTTCTCTATCTGCTTCCACTACCTCCCTACATCTTTACCTCTCCCTCCCCTTTGAGCCGCAGTGGGACTGTTGGACTCACGCAGCTCCACGCTGAGCTGCTCCAGAGCCAAGCCAGAACAAAGAGCCCATTGAGCCGAGCAGAGACATATAATGTGAGCCGCCTCTGACTGCGCTGAAGATGAAGTCATGAGGTCGCCCAACAGTTAATAACACCGGTCCATCCTGCAGCTGCGACGAGTGCGCGAGTCGTGGAAAGTAGGAGGAAAGGAACACATCTACATGCATGATGGAGTTTTTGCAGCCTGTAATGCTTGTGTACATATCTGGGAGCATGCGGAAGGATAAAAAGCTTTTAGGAGCGTAATGAGATACTCCATAATGCTCAAAAATGCTCTCAATCATTTTTTAAATACCACAGTGGAAAAACAAAACCGTAGGAGAATTGCACTTCTTGTTCTGACTCCACTCCAGCTGCGATTAAAAAACTCTCACCCCCCTCTTCCTCCTCCTTCTCCTCCTCTCTCTCTTTTTCTCTCTTCCTCATTGGAGCCTGTCTGGCGCGAAGTCTGACATGAGACACATCTCCTCGGCTCCGGGGCTGTCGCTGCAAGGCCCCACACTCCGAACATCATTAGACTCGCAGCTCCAGGTGAGATCAGTAAAACGCAGAAAGACGCGCGGGTGTAATTGTGCAAAAGCAAGCATGTGGAAAGATTTGGTCCGAGCGCTAATCTCAGCGCCGCTGAGTGGCCTCGGCCCATTAAAATGCCTTTACAAGACCACTTGCTCGTCGAAAGGCCTCCTGGCAAAGTTGTCCTCGAGTCAGGAGGGGATGGAGAGGGAAAATAATGAAAGACAACTATGCAATTAACATTAGAAGGACTTGCTCAAGTTTAGACTGCACAGCCCCCGTGCTGTAAGCAACAGACATTTGTTTCCCCACGAGTGGAGCTTTTCTTTGCTGCACATCTGAGTTCAATTCTCCACATGCCCTCGCTCTGAAAATCAATTCCTCCTCCTCCTTCTCCTTCTCCTCAGTTCTTTTCCTCCAGCTTGAAGCACAGACCAGGGTGAGGGGATTACACTGTCCCTCCCCAGATCTGAGCGAGACAACAAATGGTTCTTATCAACGGACAACGCTCTGCTCCGCCATCGAAGAAAGAGGGCAAGGAAAACTGGCCAAGGATGTGTTTTTGGGCTCCATCTGCCAAGCCCTGGCAGCACTTTTTCACACTTAAAGCCCGAGCTATTTACAAAAGCCCTGGGAGAATACGAGCACCGCAGCAGAGGGTGGGAAGAGGTGGAAGAGAGGAGAGCGTTGCTCCTTCTCAACCTCTGCTTCTAATCAATCACCAGAAATCACTGCCGTGGTTTATGGCCTTTGATCCTGGCTCCTCTTTCACACTGCGAGGGAGAGAGTTGTGAGGGGAAAAGGGAGAGGGAACAGAGGGAGCGGTGAGCAGGGTGAGAGCGAAGGCCTGCGGGGGCTGTGGAGGTCAGGGGAGAGAGATTAAGGGGCGTAGGGCCTTTTGCTCCTTCAAATATGAAAGCATGTCTTGTTTTAATCTGGTTGGTTTGACCTGAAACATACAGCTTCCTTCAGGTGAGAAACACATTTTAAAATTGACGCTGAATTATTGAGACAAACATGACATTTTGCTGTTAATGTTGAATATTCCACTGACAATATAATTTGCAAATGAACCACATTTTCCTCACTAATGATTTTTGTTTGCATCTCAAAATTTCTCCTTCAATCTCCTTGACCTTTAGGTTCTTGCTCACTGAAAGCATGCCAGAGTTTTAATGTATGGGACTTTACTTTATTAAGGATCATATTTTATTCTGTTTTTTTTGTGTTTCGCATTTCTGTAACTTTTTACTTCTACCAAAGAGCAAATAGTCTGTTATTGTTTGCTTGTTATTGTTTTTGCTTATTTGATTCTTAAAATCTTGCATAATCTAAGGCAGGCCATCACCAGTCAAGGGAAAAATAAAGTACGGCTTTACAACTGATTTATTTCTCATCAGTAAGTGTCACCAACTCCATAAAAGCAACATATTTTGTGGTTTGTTACTCTGAAGGATACATTTTTGTTTTAACATCAGCTTGGAAAGACATCATCAATGACCTCAAAGAAAGAATCAAATGTCACCAAGTGTTTTTTAAGTGCCACCAGGTATTTTGTTGATGCCTGAACACTAGGGGGCGCCTCATTAAATGCCTGATGCTGCTTATTAAAGAGTATTGACACTAAATAAATTGCATGCAGCACTTATAACAAAGTTTATTAGATTTTTGGTAACATTGGAAAGCCTGTCATTAATGACCACAATGGCTCTCCATAACTTTGCACTCATGGAATTACAGAGGAGTTTGTGGTGAAAAGGAGTCAAATTTGGGGCCATCTGTTCGACAGCTGAAGTCTGGCATAAACTGGGTTATCAATATGACAATGACTCCAAACACATCAGCAAATATACAACAGGAAAATAATAAAGGTGTTATAGCAGCAAAGTACAAAGGTACATAGAAAATATGACAACTGACGAACAACTTTAAAATATTTTATTTCCACTTTGGATCAAGTATGGCGACAAATTATACGTCATAAAGAAAAGTTATATTCAGATATTTCTGTTTATATGCGATAAATGTTCTTCAATTCAAAAAGCAAAAAAAAAAAAGATCTCGGGAAATTTATTGTTGCTTCATCCTCTAACTCCATTTATCTGAGAATCCCACTAGTACTAAGAAGCAGAGGGCAATTGAAGACAACAGGGAGGATGGCAAGAAAAAGACAACAAAATGAATCCTCCAGGCAGGATCAGGACACTCCTGCTTTGTCCCCCCTAGAGGGAGGGAAGCTACTGATGCCTGTCAACAAATGGACAGGATGGTAGAATAATCAACTGTTGTTTCCCTGCTGTATTGGTTTACGGGTTTATGGGGTCTCTGGTCACCCCTGAGCCCCTCTGATGGCACCAGGATGCAGCAGAACAGCAGATTTTGCAGGAGCAGGATAGTAGATTGAATAGATGGTTTATCAGCTGATGTGTAGCTCAGAAGATGGTTGTAGCATTTGACCCTAATGAGGGTCAAATGTGTTTAGACCCTCAGGCATTTTTTGGTACTTAGTCTTTCTTTGAAATCTACTCCAAGTTCCTCTGAAGAGTTATTAGCATAACTCTGAGTGTCTTTAATTTCAACCTTTGATATACATTAATCAGCTCTCTATTAGTATCACAGAATGGCAACTGCGCTAGAAAAACAAGCTAAGATAACATCAATTCATCCATTGTCTCGTGCTTATCTGAGGTGTTAGTCAAAGGGATGTAAGGATTTCCCTGCTTGACCAAACAACAACACAGTCCAGGCTCATTCTGGGGACTCTCAAAGAGTTGGATGTGACATATCCAGAAAGTTCTGGTTCTACCCAGTTTTCCCCTCCTTCCAAGAAGGTCTACCCTGAGCCCTCCCTAGGTGATGGAGTTCTTTGGCTTCTAAAGCAGAAACTGGCCTTACAGAGGAAGGTCATGTCACCGGGTTGCATCGTCACCATGACAGACCAAAGCACCGTCCACAATGCTCCAGGCGAAATCCCATCCTGTCTTTCACTTGTAAAGAAGACGCTTGACCTCCACCACTTCGGACTCCTCCCCTAACCTAAGCTAAGACAACATTGATCCATCCACTTAATCCTTGCAAGACTGCATGGAGGCTGGTGTCTATCTTTCACTGCCTGCTAAGAAAATGTTAATTTTAAACCCATATTTGACTAAAACTTTTGACTTAATATACAAAGTATATTCAGTTTCAGATACTGTTCATCAAATAATATCATTGACTAGCATGGTTTAAACAAACCATGTATAAGATAAATTTTCTTGAAAACTAAACAACACACAAACAAATGTATTTTTCTCAATCCGATGTCATTGTTGCAATATATTTCCAGTCTCTGTAGTGTCTGTAGGACTGAGTGAAAGATAAAAATGGATATTGTGTTTTGTATTTTTGAAGTTTCATTTAGTTCTGAAGCCAGACATGTCCTACAACAAGTAGGCTGAGCAGCTAAGCAATAAAGAGCAAATGTCCAATTCCACCACAGCTAAGCTTTGGCGGCATCTCCACAGTCTGCAGAAGTCTTCCGGCAAGTGGCTTATGTGCAAAGGTGAAGGGAGCAAAGGGGGCCCCGGCAGGCAGATCTGGGCAGGCGGAAGGGCGCCAGACATGAGAGGCTAGGCAGGGCTGGAGTTGAGCTGGCCAGCTGAGGCTCCCCCTCCGCCCTGCGTGGCAGCGAGGCTAAGCTAATCCTGCGCCTCAGGCCCCCGAGAGGTGGCTCTGCCAAAGTCTGTCTCCCTGCTGCTGCAGGAAATTGCCTTCAGTGCAGAGGTCCATGAAATGGCCATGGCTTCTCAGTGAAGTTTCCGTGAATGTGGGGATTTTACAAACCATACTCTAACAGGTAGCCTCTGCTATACAACCCTTTGCAAAGGAATTCAAACTCTTTGTACTTTTTCATATTTTGTCATGTTTCAATCACATTCCCCAATGTATTTATTGCCATTTCATGTGTGGTGTCCCTGATATAGAATCCAGATTTGAGTTAGGTCCAGACTTTAAATAGACCCTATTAAACCATTCCATTGAAGCAAGTGCTGTATGTATGTGCTGCAAATCTCAAGTGCAGGCCTTCAGATTTGCAGGACAGTATCTTTCAAGGAATGGAGTCAGGCACCGCTGGTTTAGGGTCATTGTCCTGCTGGAAGGTGAACCTTTGCCCCAGTCTCAAGTATTTTGTAGCCTCTAGAAGAGTGGTCTCAAACTGTATTTCTCAAGGGCCAGAATCCTGCAACTTTTAGATGTGTTCCTTTTCTTACAAACTTGCATCAAATGACTAAACAGCCTGAGTCAAGCTCCACAGAACTAATTTTGTAGCCAGGTGTTCTGAACCAGAGAGACATCTAAAAGTTGCAGAACTAGAAGGTCTTTCTTCTCATCGACTCCGATCCCTGTCTCTGTTGAAGAGAGACGTGGCACCACCACATATCATTTTGCATCATTTTATTGCTTAAACTCTACTCTTCCTTGGTACATCATAAAAAATAAAACACATTAAAATGTATGGCTCTAACATGGATATGAATACCAGGAAGGCCAATGTATATATGTCAACATAGTTTGTATTAGAACAGAGATAGTCATATTGCAGTGAAGAAGTATGTGGTGCACACCATAAACAGGTCTGTTGACTATAAAAGCCTGTTTTCCTGTGTAGGGTTTAGTGTCAGGCCCTATAACACCTCCACTACTGGACTGTTTGACCCATAAGGCCAGGCGGCGTTCCCAAGAGGTCTTTTATCCATCCATCAGTTCTCTCTCATTACCCCCAAGAGGCATAGTAGAGTAACATGAGGGGGGTCTTGTCTCCCTCTCTGGTCCCGCATAAAATAAATAAAGACCAAATACAAATGACAGTAGTTTAAGGCAAAATTCATAAAGCAACCAAAAACTTTTGTATTTACTGTAAGTAAATTTAAAAAATGTAGCAAAATTTAAAAGTTTTAGTTCTACTTTTTAAGGTAAGGAGGGTCAGCAGCAACTAAAAGGTGGAGAACAGAGGTGAAGAGGGAGGAGGAAGGAGGAGATGAGGCAGGACATAGTGCAGAAACAGTTGATTATGAGTCCCATCAAGTGATCAATGATTTCATTAATAAGACGGATCATGGGGCCGTCATCGCGTTGACACAGGCTGAGGGATGATCTGCACCCAATGCTTCATTTGCACTCCCCCTCGACCCTCTTCGTTCCCTCCCTCCCTGTTCTTTCAATGCGCCCAACGACAAGGGAACGCCAAGGGAAAAAAAAAAAAAAAAGAGGGGGTGAGGGGAGCAGAGATGGGGAAGTTCGTCATGAGAGAGGGAAGGAAGGGGAGGGAGGGAATGGATGAGAGGGGAGAGAGGAAGGAGGAAGAAAAGTGAAAATCCATTTTGAAACCCATTTTCAATTAGGGGTCCACAAGCTGTTATCACAGGTGTCCCAGAATGGGGGCCCGTAAGTGAAAATGTCTCCTATCCGTTTCTGAAATGAAACCTTATCTGGGAGGCACAAAGATGGCGGGGACAGCGTATCTGTAAATTACTTTCCATCCCCGCTGTTAACGGGAACTTTATTTCTGTCAGATGACATTCCCCTCTATTTACTGTTGATCATTTAAATGGCTGCCTAAAAAGACGGTGGGTCCTCACTCTTCCTCTATCTAACCCTCTGCCCCTCCCCTCTGTGTACCTCTTCTCCCCTCTTTGAAGAGATTTTTTTTTCTTTTTTTACAATGTATTCATGTGCTTATTTTACTCCTTAAAACGCTTTAGCGTTGGGCCATGCTATGTATTGGCCCAGGGATTTCTCTGGTAACATAAGGCTATGACAAAATGGCCTTTAGAGAATCTGAGAATATTTAGACCATTTTAATGATTATTTTTGTCTGCCGTTCATTCAAGCTGCAATAGAGTGAGAGAGAGCAGAACTTTCAGCAGATAACAGGAAGGTTGAGGAGGGATGGTGGATTTTCTTAAACTTATGTCTGTTATGTACATTGATGGACTGGAAATGTGGGCAACCATTTGAAAATCTCTGGTGATGTGATCCAGGCGGAATCCTGCTTAAGTAATAAAAGTTATGCTAACAGTGCTAAGTGTGCTCACTCACTGCACTAATTGCACTAGCTGTGCTAAGTCCTGGCATCATTTCCTACATTAAGTTTAAAATTTAATGACAATACAACCATTTTGTCTTTGTTTTTAAATATTGGTGAAACCCATGATGACACATCATAACATTGGATGTAAAGGGTATGTTGCTGAAACAAGTCCCTGACAGTTTTCTACAAAATTTGCAAATGATCAAATCTTAGCACTACTTTTTAAAGCCACAAATCATCCCCCAATGACAGAATGTATTCTTCCAAGGAACAGAACTGAACAAAGAATTAGTGGACTTTGTGGTCTACCTGCCTGCTGAATGATGAGAACTCTAGGGGAGAGCAACCCCTCCTAAAGAGCCCCAATCACAGCACTGTCGTGGCCCGGTCGGCTCTTTTGAGCTGTCAGTAGAAGAGGAGGAGGGGGGCCCGAAGAGATGAATGGCACCCAGGATGAAGCCACCATTTACCCAACCATGTGGGAACTCTGTTTCAGGACTCAATGATTACTCAACCTGGACAAAGCTGAGTTAAAGAAAACAGGGAAAAGCACCAAAAATATCTGATCCAAGAAAAGTAATATCAGCTGGAGCGCAATTCCAAATACCAATCTACAAATCCCTCCCTCCAGCTGCTTTTTTCACAGTTATTTTCCACATTTTGCAACTTCTTGTACTGCTGGGCACACCACAGGAGCTTCTGCTTGGCTAAGATCAGGGAGGAAACGCAAAGTAGTCACAGGGGTTCCACAGATGCTCACAATTACCTTTTGTTTGGATGGAGGCAGCAGGGCAGGGGGCTGTGAGGGTTAAAGTTGAGGCCAGTGTAGGGTTACACCTGATAAGAGGTTAAGAGTTCTGGGGGGTGAATTTGGGAATGTGCTGTAATTATATCCACACAAAGAAAGTGTAAGCAATATTATGATTCTGTAACAGACATTAAGATTTTAAAAATGGACCATTCTCTGCTAATGAGTCCTCCCCTCAAGTGTATTAGGAAACTACTGCAGACTTAAGGAATAAGACACTCTACAGCAGGCTCCCCTTGCTAGGTTTTCAAGACAAAACATGTGTCGTTAGGTGCCGTAATTACAAGGACATTACTAAGAAAAATCCGCTATCACATATCCAAATTGCAGCCATGCTTTTTCCACAACTAACTTTTCTTCCATGCTGCCCCGTTAATGAATAAAACTGTGTCGGCCATCTGGGAGTGGGTAAGAATGAACGCGTTCCCAGGATGTTTCAGGATGCATTACCTTACCCACTTCCTGTGATAAGTCCCATCTGGAGGCAAAGTCGCAGCAACTTATTTACTCTTTCCCGGATTGTTTGTTTCCCCCTCTCACACATCCATTGGATGATGGCGGTGAGTCAGAAAGCACTCCGTCAAGCCTTCAGTTCCAACTCCTGCAGCATGTTCTCCATATCCAAAAACCTTCCAAATCCTCTCTCGACTAATGAGCACAGCTGCAGCTTAGGATGTGGTGATCTCAACCCTGATTTTGTTATGACTTTGGCTTGATCCTCCAAGGCTTTCCACAAAAATTGCTATTTAATACTTCTATTTCCAGCCAAAGATTTGAAAATGAAAGGCTGAATGACGACAGGCTTAATGAAGCTCTGCACCCTTTTAATGGCATGTGTTGAAGACTACACTGTACAAACATGCCAAAGCTGCTACCAAAGAATGTTGTACAAGAACCGTAATGACACAGAACAAAGGCGTAGATGAATTTACACAAGAGTTAACCTTTTAATCACGTTTTTGTGTTGGAGTTCATTACATAATGAGAACACAGATGGCACATTGTTCAAATGCACTGATTCAATTACGGTGACCTGATAAAGCCAAAACTCAAGTCCAAAAAAAGAATAAAAAATTCAAATTTCCCAAAAGTTGCTTGAAGTGTTCATTTAACAAAAGAAAGTATTTTGGAGCAAAGCTCTTCTGCGCTTAACTCCATACTTTTTTATGTAAAAGAGCTTTTCCTGCTTACTACTAATTTAGTTTTTTTTAATTAGCAACAGCTAAACAAAAAGCTATTGCTGATATTCAATATGAGCCCATTGGATGTCTTTCCTTTTCACTTCTCTGCTGTCCTTTTCTGTTTATCGGTGTCTTTCTAATGCATGGAGCCATCATCAGAGCTATTGTTTCTATAAACTTCCTGTTCTTCGCTCGCTTGTCTTTCCCAAAGGAAGTACTATTCACCAATTGCTTCTGTGTTTAATAGTGTCACCTTCCTGAAAAATGCTATCACCAGAACCGTTGCTGACATGCACTCTGCTTTAGTCAGTTCTGGCCTAATAGTTGTTTAGGAAGTTTGTACTGCCACTCTATATTCATTAGAGCGGCTTTTTGGTATGTATGCAATTTTCCACTATGTCTAGTTGGGGGACGTCTCTGAAGCAGCTTCTTTTGTGGATTAAAACCCAAAACATCAATTAACCACTGGTCAATATGAATCGTAGAGTTTCAGTATGAAGTCAGAGGCAAGACATACCGTTTGACGTGGTACTGGAGGCCACCGCCTTCTCGCTGATGTCAGTGCGTGCAGATGAGCCCTTCGTAGCCACAATAGTCTCCACCCTCTTCTTCTTCTCAGCTGCTGAACTGGCCTGTGACTGGGTTTCCATGGCAATTGCTCATTCCTCAGGACCTCATGGAGACGGTGGAACTAGAGAAGAAGAAGAAGTTAGAGTAATGAGGTGAATGAAACAAGATGAATTAGTGCTAATTCTCCCTGAAAGCGTCTTTCAGCCATGCACACCCTCTGGCTTCTTAGTTTAGATTGCTGTCAGTCTTTCTTCAAAGTATGTTATGTGTCAGTCATTTCCATCCACCTAAAAAGGCCAATTTAATTAGGTTGACGTATAGAATATAGATATGATTTCCCCATCCTAAAAACTAAAGGTATTTCTTATCATAAAACCAATAGCAGCAGACCAATCATTAAATTGAATCACAAAATTTTTAAGTACTAAAGATATGAAAGTATGCAGAGAGAAGGATCTTTGACCATTCCCACCTGTCTGGATCTTCGAGAATCCTGGGTTGTGATCAATTTCTCTTGGTATGGTGGATCTCTTACACAGGGTATTAGTCCTCAATGCAGCCATCCAGCGTTTCATTTCCGATGCTGGACATTGCTGCATGTCTCTCCTGATTTCCTGTCTGAATGCTTCAAACAAAGCCTGTTGAGTCTTTGGAAATATATTTTCTCTCGCAATCGTCCTCAAAGTTTATAGTGGGAAAATGAACTGAGCTTGACAATTTCTACCCTGTCTGAAGGAATGACTGAGTTTAGAAGAAGGTATGATCTATTTATGAAAAACACACACCTGCCTTATTTGATCGGCATGTTCTGTTTTCTTTTTTAAGAGTGGTGGAAAAAAGGCCACAGTTTTGTGTCACGAATATAATCCAAGAAAGCAGGAATTCATGGATTAACAATTGACAGTTAGCTTAGCCATTGCATTTCTATGCCAGTTCACTTGATGCTCATCTCTCTTCAGTGATCTGTCTGGGATTTAACCCATTAAACTCAGTTTGTCTAGTTGAATTTCAACAGGACACATCAGCAAACAAAAGAAGGAGTTTTGGAAATGCACTCTGGCTGTTGTTTTAGTAATGGCAGAAGAAGAAGTGAACGGAGTCGTTTAGTCTGTGTTGGCCACGCTTCCAAATACTAAATTAACATTAACAACCGTCGAAGTTCACATTACACACGACAGCCAAAAAAAAGCAATTGGGTAAAATTTAAAATGTCAGTAGACGTCAACAGCCGAGTGTCCAGACCCTCTCTTTGAAGCAAAGTTACAAGAAGGGGTTGGTTTTTACCAAAATTTTACAGGACGGGGTGCAACTAATTAATTACATACAACAAATACGTAGCAACATGGGTTTATTACCTCCCCTGAATAAATGTTCTCAAATTAAAGTGTTTCTTTTGTTTTAAATGTTCAGTTTTAGATTTTACAAACCAATCAAAATCTGAACTAAATATATTGAGTAACGCTGTTTTCAGTTGCATTTTCTGAGAGATCTGCCACATTTTCTCTGACACAAAGTAAATTGTTTTAAACTGTAGTTGATGAAATTTTACTAAAATTCAAATGCTAAGTGCACACAATGTTTCACTTAACCATGACCTGATGGACTCTGATCTGCTTCAGGACCAAACCTGGTCAAATATCCAAATGTCATCTCATCTTATTTTTCAGCTGAGCTCCTGACAGTTTTTTTGGGTTTTTTTAAATAAAAAACAACAGCTCAATAAAGAGAGCAAGGCAGGACATCCTGACAAGGTTTTATATCTCAGAATAAACGAAAAGGCAGCTTGTGGATACACTGATAATCCCACTCCAGCGCTCTTTCCAAAGAGAGAAAGGCGAAACCTTCAGGGGATACCACAGACAGAGAAACACTCAGAGTCCTGAAAAAACAAGGCTTGTTTGAAGGCCCCGTTGGGAATATCATGGTGCCGGGCAATTTTTCTTTCAAAGAATAAAGGTGGTTCAAGTTAATACTGTCTGTGGGTTTAAGAAGGGGTTCAGCCAAAAGTCTAGCAGACATGTTGCTCAGTTCAGCACCTCAACGGCTGTCTGCAAGCTCAAATCTATCTAGGTCATGTAGGTCCTCTGATTACGGCTGGTGATACAACACAACCCCTCATTTACCCAAAGTACAGGACATACGGCACAAAGTAGAGGACAGACTCCATAATTCATGGATAACAAGTGGAAATATTTAGTCTAACAAGCATTTTTTTTACAATAAAGACGGGTTAATTACCTCCCTCAACTATTTATTTGTCCTGCGCGCCATAAACATGCAAGCATTAAAAGGTAGTAAAGTTAGCTAGAATGCAAAAAGAATAGTGCTGCAGAGCCTGAAACAAGTAGGGGGCGGTGATTTCTTTCCAACTCCCAAAGGAAGGAAGGCAAAGGGGGAAGTGTTGAGGGGTAAACTTCAGACAAACACTGTGTGCTTTGTTTATTTCTTCCCAACCCCCTGAAAAACCACAGTCTGTCATCCGTTCTGACCCGAAAACAACATCTGTAAGCAATTGCTTACAAAAGGGAGAGAGAGAGGGGAAAAAAATAACACGATGCAATTACACCCCTACCAATCAAAACAGAATTAAACGAGGGCTTGTCCTCTAATCGCTCCCGCATGAATACACGTATACCAGTCGTCCCCACACTGGAGACGTTTTTTTGTCCAGCTCATGAAGATATTATCTCAGTTCACTTCTCAGTATTGTTTTTCTTTCTTTTATTTGATGTGTGATGGGGTAATTGTTAGAACATGTGTGATGCAGGTCTGTGAACTCCTGCAACAATGTCATTAACAACAACAAACTTTAATGTAAAAAAAAAAGTGCTTGTGAGCAAAAAAATGCAAATATGCATGTCTCCCAGGTGAGTGGGGGCCAGAGAGAAAAAGAAAAGTGTGGAGAATACGAGGTTCAGGATTGGGGATTGAATTGAAATGGGGGGAGTTGAGGCAAAAGCGGGGCATTCCTCTGGTCGGGCAAACATTCAGAAGTCCAAGCAACTGAAGCGTGTCTGACGGGCCTTTTGTACTCCGCAAGGCAGTCCACAGTTCCAAAGCAGCAATTAAAAGCAGGACCTTTTCACCCATAATCCCTCTGACCTGGACGCCCACACCCAATTCTGCAGATGTTCCCGTCTCTGCTTTCGTCTGTCCTGTTGCTCATTTTTATCAGTTTTCCTGGAAGTTTCACTGAAATTTACCAACGCAAAGACTCTTTCATCCAATGACCTCATTATACACTCAAGAGGGTGTTCCCTAACACTCCACATAATAGCCTACGCTACACACCATTGTTGTTTTTTTTACTAGGTGACCCTTCACCTCTGACATCAAACACCATGAGCCATTTCTATTAAGTTAAAACAGACAAAAGAAAATTGGTGTCCAACTTCAGACTGGTACAGGTCATTTACAAGTAGGTATTGGACATAAATGGTGCTCCTAACACAATTAGTGACAAAGTACAACTATGCCTCATTTCCACTGAGTAGTACAGAATGGGTTTAATACGCTATTTCTCTGTTTCCATAATAAAAGAGGCCCAAACAACCAACCCATCATTCCTCTGCCCCCTTCAGTTGTCACAGGACAATGATACGTTTAGCGCAGAGCTACTGGCATAACACAACCCATTGATTGAAGGACAGAAATATCACAGCTTGCAGCAAGAACAAGACCTATTAGTGTGTCAAGTTTGTTGTCGCACTTGAACGATGCAACATTATCTGTCTGGGTTTAACTTTCCCTCCAATGAAAGTGGCAGTGGAAACAATCTTCTGAATAGGCCAGACTATTAAATAGGGTGCTGAACGACACAGACCCGTATTGTAACACTATGTGAAAGAAAGGCATTAGAGAAGCACCAAAACACAAAACTCTTCAGGGCTCAAGTTACTACTGAAGGAAGAAATGTCTAAGTCAGCTATATTGACAATCAGTAAGAAATTTAAAAATGAATTCAGAGAAAGCACAATGTGTAATATGATAGTTAAAAGGAGATTGATTGCCTACAGAGCTACGCCTGCTGTTATTCAAGCAGAAGCTTAAAAAGAAAATTTGACAGTAAAGTTTTTCTATTTTATTCTTTTAAAGAATCTAGTCTGAATATATGAGATTTTGAAATCTTTCATAAAATAATTAAAGCTGGAGTCTATTTCCTCATCTGAGTACATACCAGAACTGATGTTTGTGGTAGTAAATGCTTATTGCTTAAATAAAGTCAGTTTAAAAAGTCCAGCGACTATCATCTCATTTACACAGTGTGAAGCATAGAGTGTGTAAAGAAATCTTCCTGAAGGTTTTAGGACTTTTACACACAGGGCTCTTTAATGACTGTACTTGCTTCACTCTTTGCACTCAATTGTTCAATTTGGCAACAAAGAATACAACTTAACCAGACAAAATTCAGCCCCATCTATTTATCTCATGAAAAAGAGTTTAAAGGACAGAACGGGCATACACAGTGGACCCCAGTATTTGGACGGTTTAGGGAACAAAGTGGGCCATGTGTAGTTCAACACCCTCTCTAAAAATGTTTGTAACTCCCTGTTTGAAAAGTTCACAAATAATTTAGAGCAATGTTATACTGAAAACATAAATCCATGAATAGGTGGGAGTCCACTGTAGCTAGAAAAATCATCATCCTCATGAATCTGTGCCTTTGTAAAACTGTGTCGTACCTTGAAACCAGAAACTGGCCATCGATGTCTTTTTTTATTAGGTTTTTTTTTTTCTTTTCATTTTCCAGAAGTTGTATTTTTGGAACAATATTTTGGGGGAAATGGATTTCAAAGTGGCAAAATAATCTTAAAACAACACCCAAGGGTGGACATCTTACATTGAAAAAGATGATGTCATGACCACCTCCTCTGATGCAAGCCTTCTTCTATTTTTAGTGCATTTCGATGCCTGCTCTACAGCATCACATAGAGGTCAGTGACAGTATAGTTTTTGGGTTCATCTTCTATCCTGTGAATGAAAGCATCACTGTAAGCAAATTTATACAGAACTTTATATAAACAACAAATACAGAAAGACTGCAATTTCATGTGGACAAGGCCTTAGAGAAAAGAAAAAGAGGGTCTTTATCGTTATTTGTGTTCAACTGTAATCCTTCCACGCAGACAAGGCTGAAGATTAAACAGGTTTAAACGCCACAATTTCAACTGTTCACTTAGAAGAAAAATTGTATTTTTAAGCACATTAAGCAAATCAATTTAACATAAATTATACGCCCTGGTAACAAAGGCAGAAAGTTGAAAGTCATCTGCAAATTGTAGACATCAAAGTGAAACACAAAAATAAACCTTAAAAAAAAAGTTTGTTTTTTTTTCATACAAGCTTAAACAAGTACTAATGATATCAAAAAACCAATCACTGTTGCAGTTATTTAAAGCCTGCATCTTCACACACTTGATTTTATGACACACATACTGTCAGAAACCTCCAGACATTTAAATACAAACTCTTGAAGTGTCGTCTTAGATTTGGCGGCCCCCTCCCTCGCATACGAGGTGCCGTATTTGAGTTCATTTCATTAGGGCGACTGTTCAGTGTCGAGGGCCCCCCGAGGGGGAGACTGGCAGCACCGCAGCATTCATCATCATTACATCAGCGACCACCGAGATCTGCTATCTTAGGCTTATCAGCGCGGCACAAACGCACCGCAGAGCAGTGAGTTAGAGGGGAGGGGAGAGATGGGAGATGTAGACGATTGAGGCAGATTGTGAGCAAAAGTGGGATAAGGAACAAAATGAATGGAAAGGGGGAGGAGCGTGTGTCTGTATGTGTATGCACGCATGCATCTGTGTGCACCTCACTGTGCCCCTGCATGCCTGCACATGTTTTCCTGTGTGTCCAATGTGTGTTTTGCACAATTTGCAGCTATGCCAACAATATCAAGGGCTCCTTCACAGCTGGAATGACTAAAACACTGAGGGGCGAGGGAGAAGGAGGGGGAAAAGGAGTCAAAGCCCTCCAGCAAGATAAGCTGAATCTAGCAATAAAACAAAATATGCTTGCTTTGCATGTGTTTGGATTGGAAAAAAATGTGAGGGGAGAGTACTTAAGGGGGACAGCGGAAGTGTTTGTTGGTGCTTAGGGGAAAGTCTCAGGAGTTGTTCCCAAATTCAATGGAAGAACTCTTAGCGAAAACCCCACATGCTCAGGTTACCACGTTGTGTTTGACACTGCACTTAAAGCTTGCCCTGGGCCCCTAAAGGAAAAAACAGGGGGGGAAAAAGAGTGGGATTTGGTGGCTGCGGTTCACCATTCACAAACAAAACCTGACATCATGCCCAGATGGCAATAAGCCCTGGCCTTACAGCTCATGGGGACCAACCCTTCAAATAGGGTCCATTTAGGGGGAATTAGACACACTCAGCCACACACACACACATTAAAAAAATAGCAGATATTGGGGGTGTTACAACACATCCTTAAATGTGGTCAAACACAATACTTGGATCATGAGAACAAGAGGAGATTTTACGTGCGACAGGAAGAGAAAGACCAGAACTTCCAGCAGAAAACAGGAAGGCAGACATGGCTTCAGATTTTAGCCTCTGTCAGTCATTGAACATGCTGCATATGGACATGCTAGCAGCTTCAATTGTCTTTATTTTCTCCAAATTTAATGGGCACAAACTCTTGAAGGCATTCTTATTAGCAAACAGGTAAGGGTCCTCGGCCACAAGCACACAACAAGAAATATAAAAAAGGAAAGCCTGCTCCAATGTGAAGTACTTTCATTTATTTTTTCCCAAGGACAAACAGTGCAACAACAGAGTTGCTTAGTAGCTTTCAGCGCAGCTAATAAGATTATCCTAGCAGGTTCAGACCTCTCCGCTTCGGATGCTTTGGAGGGCTGGTGAGGGACCCAGTGCGTTGCAGAGCAGAATGAGCTGAGTGCATTTTACATTCCCGTGTAACAAACCCACACGATGTAATCATAATGCTTACACGATGCCTCGTTTGCACTCCCTACCCAGTAGATAAAGGCCAAATAAAGCATGTGCCACAATGGAAGTCTTGCTCCTTCTCCCCACAGTCCCAACGCTTATTAGCGTGTTTATTTATATATTTTGACTTTGCATTTGTTTGTGAGCCACTTGTTCGTTGGAAGCGAGGCCTGTGACGACTGAAACAATGGATAATGCTGGCAGCTTTGCGGCTGCTCTGCCCCACTTATACCATATTGGTATCTCCCTCTTCTCTTCAAAATGCTAAAACATTGAAGCTTTTGTCTGATGAGAGACTTTTCCTGATTCTCGAGAAGGGGAGGGGGAAAAAAGCTTGTTCAGCAACTTAAAGATGGTAAACGAAAAAAAAAAAAAAAAAACATATTACCTCAGAAAATTTAGTAAAGATCTTTAAGGAAAAAGGAAAACCATTTGCTGAAAAGTTTTGAGTAATTTTTCTCTAGTACAGACTTACAAAGCCCTGCAAAAGTGTTTCTACCCCTTTACTGATGTTGCGTCAGGCATGATTTGTTTAAGGGACAAAGTTGTGAAAAACTGTGAAGTGAAACTAAAATGATTCTGGTGTTAAACATTTTAAAAGTTAGGGGAAAAAGGTCAACATCGAAATTCAACCTTCTTGAACCAATTATTTTCCAGAATGACTTTTCTCTGCACTTACAGCCCCAAGTCGGTATCTGCTCTCACATCTAGAGACAACAAAGTAGATCCAGACAGAGAGGAGTAGAGCAGGGATTCACAAATTTGCCACAAATTCTCAGTTGAATATCTGGTTATTCTTAAACATGATCGTCTTTGATCAAAACATTTGTAGATCTGGTTGGGTGTTTTGGGTGTTTGTTCTGCTCATAGGTAAAACCCCCGTCCTTCGTCCTTACAGTTTCTCTGCAGAGGTGGAAGCTGGATGAAGCCACCACCATGTTGGTCGTCTACCACACAGTGTTTAATTAGTCCTCTACATGGCTTTTGACAAACTGCAAATGGGAGTTTGCATGGCTTTGTATAAAATATCACTTTCTCTTTGCCGCTCTTCCATAACATTTAGATTAGTCAAATGCACGACTGAAAATAGATGCTTCCATTCCAGGGTTTAAACTCTGCAGATTCTTCAGAGTTACCATGTTGGCTGTTTCTCTATAAAATGCTCTTTTTGCAGAAGCTTCCTCTTGGGTGGATGGCCATGTTTTGGTATCAGACTCTTTCCGTGTCCACATGATGGAATGAACAGTTCTCTGTCAGATGTTCAACACTTTTGAACACATTTTAATAACCTAACACGGTTTTAATCTCCAAAACTTTGTTTCTGATGTGTTGTGAGTGTTTCTAGGTTTTTGCGATGCTCTTTTCTCACTACTAATTAGGTGACCTTCAATTCCAGCACTGCATTTCACTAGATGTTTTTAAGTGAAGGGACAGCAAAAAAAATTTTGAAAACCATGTATGTTCTTCTTTCCACTTCACAATTGCTTTGAGCTGGTCTGTGGCATAAAAGCCAATAAAATACATTCCTGCTTAAGGTTTTACAACACAAACTGTAAAAAAGTGTTGAAGGAAAAATTAATGTTTTTGCAAGGCGCTGTAGTTTGCAGCCAACTGCTTGAAATTCACTTCGCAGAATAATTACTTTCTAGGCTGCAGCGGCCACTTTTAGCCAAGTTTTCCATTCAAGTAGCCCCTGCGCACGGCAAATCCAGGAGAATGGGATCTGTATGTTGTCAAAGGGCCTCTCAACTGCAGAGAAAACAGGTCTGTGTTTGTGGAGGCATTCTTCATGCACGGCTTAAGAAGGAGCTCTGCACGATGCCACGAGCAGAGCATGACAGCAACATCCTTCGCCACGCTCTCGGAGCAAAAAGAGTGCATGTAACACCGTAGGCTGCGCCGCTTGAAAGCACGATTCCCGTGTAACGCACGTGAAAATGTCACAGTGCGCATAGGAATAGGTGCAGGAGCTGCTCCGCACGCCTTTCCGTATGCAAGTGCAATCACTGCACTCGGAAGATAAATAGCAGACGGGACCCGAGGGAGGGGATGAGCGGGAAAAGAGAAATTCCCGTAGTGATGAAAACCTCACACACACACGCACACACACTCACATTTCTCTGTGCCTCCTCCTCACACGTGCTGCTCAGAAAGGGATCAAGCAGATAGATGGTCCCGTGTAAATGTAGTGGCAGCGGGCATGGCTGACAAAAGGTCTTCTCCTTCGCCCAGGAGACTGAAGAATATTGTTCTCCATGTCTTTTGCAGCCGTATATAACTGAGTTTTTCGGTTTTTGTTGCTGAGCCCCATCTATAGGCAATACAAAGTTGCCCTGCCAACTTTTCTCTCAGCTTAGTTGAGCTTCTTATTTGTGTTTTCTCTCCCGTCTTTCTTCCTTCCCTTCATTTCACCGTGTCACTGGGAAAAAGTGTTGGAGCGGAATGAGTCAGTGCCGCTGCGTGATTAATGACAGGCTCTGGCGTCTCCGGGGCCGAACACTAAAAACAGCCAGGGGGCAGCGCGATAATGCACAATAATAAAGCCAGCAGACAATCAGCCAGGCAAAGCAAGGCCTATTAGGCAGCCCCATCAGGATGGCTAAGTGAGAAATTAGCCCTTCCCGAGCTCCGCCACAATTCATCAAGTGCTGCCCCTGAATCCCCCCCTCAAGAAGTCATAATGTTTACTTAAAGACTAGCCTCGAAGCCCCAGCGGCGAGCTTTATTGGCTCTTATTAATTCCCGGCTCGGCCCTTGCGGCCACGCCATTTAAACCGAATTAAAGGGGTGAAAATTGGATGAGATGAAGTTGTCTCGGTGTTTGGCTCTCCTCTGATAAAAAAAACAGACCTAAACGGAGGCAGACATGAGGGGGAGAAAAAATAAATAAAAATGAGGAGCGGAGGGCAAACAAGCTGGGATGTAAAGGAATGCTGAATGAAGTCGTCCTGAAATGTGCCACAGTCATTCAGAGGAATGCAGGGAGAGACAGAAGGCGGGTGGGGGGGGTCCAGTCCAAGAAAATGAAGGGTATTGCTTTAATGCAAGACTTCCTGTGTGGATGGGAACCGATCCAAAAAGGGCAAGAGCTGGGTCACACATTCCATAGTTAGAGAAATGGATCGTTTAGTTTTATCTTTGCTTTCTTTCTGGTTATCTGGCATCAGATGGCATAAAAATGTACTTAAAATAACCTTAAAATAAGGCCAGCCCTGTAAATCAACAGAGGCGGATAGAGGGGTGCATAATGTGGCAGGAGAAGTTTAAGTTGTGAGGATTTAAGTATTTTGAAACACCACATTTACTTTTAATCATAACGACAAAACGTGCAGAAACTGCTTTTAAAGTTCTCTTGTTTTTAATCTTTTTAAATAAAAACCCAGAGAAATTGCGTTTTTCTCCAACTCTATGGAGCACAGCACCATGACCCCGCTGCCCCTCGCTCCTCCGTTGCTGCCTAAACTCCAAATTATTTTTCCTTTCTTATTCATTATTTTCATACTTAAAGCAGTGAAATCATAAGATCTCAGATTATTGCACCATGACTATTTCATCTTGGCCCATCGTAACTAGCATATCTGTTCTCTCACTTAATACAGCTGAAATATTAAGGATGCTCTAAAAATACGCGAGACCTTTTTCTTTTTTTTGTTTTGAAGTTTGTTCGGCCAATTCTTTTTCTTTCTCTGGACTATATAACACAAAAAAGCTCATTTTGATGAACTTTGTTTTCCTGAAGTTTCAAAATAGTTTAAAAATTCTGAGAAAACTGAAGGATTTCAAGGTTTTTCCAACATTTTACATTTTTTTAAAATAATTATTTATTGTCCCTATGACCAACAGAACAGCGGCTGATTTAAATCACTATCTGATTTATAGTACATGACTAAAATGTGTCTCACTGGTCGCTATTTCTTTTACTCTCCAACTCATATATACTCTAGGAAAATAACCAATCAGTTCCAGTAAAAGCAAACATTTTGTTTGCAGAATATGTCTGAAAAGTGAACTATATAGTTTATTAAGGTGGGGATTTTTTTTTTTTTTTTTTTTACTGAATTTGAATTTATTTAAACACTTTTTACACATCTTTACTAGTGGTGTCACATCTTTACTAAGGTGTAGCATCCACCTTAGCTGGCTAAGGTGGATGCTACATCAGAATTGGCAGATGAAAAATTCTCAATTAAAACCAACTTACAAAACTTCATTCATGCCATCTGTGGCTCAATATATTTTCCTTTTTTCTTTTTTCTTTTTTTTTTTTTTGAAGTTGTTACTTTCCAAGTTTCTACCTTAAGTTGTTCAGGAAGAGCTTTATGTCAGTGTCGAGGAGTGCTGAACCTTGTGCTGGTCTGTAAGTGGAGTAAAGCATCTCATCTGTGTGAAGTGTGAGTCTGTGTTGCGGGATTGACAGCAGGTTGAGTGCGTTCTACAGAGGAGTGTGGAGTGTACCGCGGCGAAGGAGTGAGATCAAAGACACCAGGAGCCTCAGAGGGAGTTCTAGAGACTTCCAGCTCCCTGACGGCTCTCCCCACGGCGGCGTAGGGAGACAACTCTCTCCCTTCACTTTCATATCAGCCACAGAGCCCCCCCAATTCTTCTTCTTCTTCTGCACGGGGCTTCGAAGGCTTCACACACGCACGCAAGCGGTCTCAGAGGACTCCGGAGTGTTGCCAACCCTGCATCCCACCTACAGCAGGACTCCTACACTTGGATGCAGGCACACTGTTGCTCATCAAAAACAGAAAACACAGATGGGTTTTTTTTTTTCTCCTCTTTTATTCCTTTGAAAGGCTTGAATTAAAATTACCCCTGAGAAAATTTTAAAAGTGAAGATGCACCAATCAGGCAAGCAGAGGTCGAAACTGGAAAATCTTCCCCTGATCGGCTCTGAATGTGATCGTCAGGTCAGAACAAAGACCCTCCACCGTTTACAGCCCATAAGCACATCAGTCAACAGCATGGAGCTTCAGATGCTTTTTACAAGTTTGATGAAACATGTAAATATGATGAAAGTCAGACTAACTCATGCAATGACACATAAATGTGGATAATTTTAACAGGGATTAAGATTACTTAATCTATCAAAGAACCTGCTTTAAAAATATTATACCTATAATAGTTCTTAGCACAAAAAAAAGGAAATATGTAAATTGACAGCAGACTTTGAGCAAAACAGAAGCTTGACATCGGTCAGGCCAAATCAATCCAATTCTCCTTAGCAATGCGTTAAACTAATAAAAACTCTTTAAAAAAATTGGGAATCAGCTTTGCATCAGAAATCCAACTACAAGCCAAAAGTCATAACAATAAAAGCATATTTATGTTAAAACTCTGAAAAAAGTGGAAAATTGTCAGATTCTGCTTTGTAAGTGATTTATTAACTGGAAGATTTTAAATTATAAGTTTTAAAAACAGAACTTAAGATGGAAAAGTTCTGTTATACTATGAAGCGGTTAGTTGATTTTGATTTAATTAAAATAAAACTGTGAAACTCCATTATACTGACAAAGTACAAACAGGGAGAACTATATTTACTTTTCTGTTACAGCTACTGAAAACCAAAATGTTTTGAAGAAAATTGGCATTACATAAGTCAAATACAGAAATGTGTTTTTTTTTACTTGCATTATCATAGGGAAGATTGCTAACTTCACAGTTTTCCAGTAGAGAGGCAATGACACCCAGTCACTGATCCAGACGCTTTGGTTCAGAGAGTAGAGTAGCATAATCACACAGGACTGTTTGAGTCCAGAATGAAGTTTCAGCTTTTAGTGATAATTTAGGGAGCAGTGCTCTAAGCTGGTGTTCATCCACTGGATTTAATGAAGTCCAAAGCCAAAGCAGCTACCAGGAAAACTTAGAGAACTTCATGATTTCCTCTGCTAACAACCTTTATAGAGGTGCAGATTTCATTTTCTAGCTGTACATGATATCAGTGCAAAGTGCCAAAAGTAACAAAATCTGCTTAATGACCATTGTGTCACTGAATAAGACACCTGAGGCAAGGAAAGGCAAGTAGAAGATCTATTAAACCAATCTTTGCTTTCTTAACACTTGAGCAGTGCCAAATCATCATCACCCTCCACTCCACGCTGCACTGATGCAGTAATTAATGTGAAGTTTAGTCCAAGTACTGAAGCATTTACTCTACAGTAAATGGACAAGCTTTAAAGTTAGTCCTCACTTCTCTCTTGAAGGGACACTTTTTACTGATGTAAGATAATATTATAATTTCTGAGAAACTGAATTTCGGATTTTCATTTGCTGTAAGCCATAGTCATCAAAATTAACTGAAACACATGCTTTGCATACACACATCAGTCAGTTTGTAGAATTTTTATACAACCTTCAAAGTGGCTTGTTGAAATGCTGTTTGTGTTGCCATTTCCCACTTCATCACTGACTTGCTAATAGTGGCTGTACACTGTGTCAGTACAGGGGTTAAAGATCTGTTCCGCCGCTATTTTGTTAAGTCTGGAGCTAAAACGTTTGCATGCTCAGACCTGCAGATGTGATTCAGAGAAACTCAAACATCTGGATGTATTTACTTGTTTCAGCTGTTAGCTCCACCATCTCAAATAAATATGGGTGTCATGACACAACCGCTAAGCAAACACGCTCAAAACTTCCCAGCTCAGCCGCTCACTCATTCACCTCCGCTCTCAACCAGAGCCGGGTCGACAAATAAACCCGCACGTCGGAGGAGAAGGAAGAGGAGGACACCTTAATTGGAGCATTTGACGGGTGCCTGGGGTTAATTGGGAAGCATGGAGAGCAGCTGGCTCCACAGAGGAAGTTCAGACAGGGATAATACGTTCACCCTTTGCAGGAGAGGCAGTTAGTGATGAATCAGATCACAGGAACGGTGTACCGTAATCATTTTCACATCTTCCCCCCTCCTACCACCTTGCACTCCTGACAAGCAGAGACAAACCTGGCTCCCAGCTATGCAATCTGGCACCCATCATGTAGGACTGGGAGTCACAGGGAGGAGATCACCCAGCATTGCTTCACACACACACTTTGTTTTAACTCAGTGCACTCTCTGCTTATCACTAATAATTCTTACCTCTAGGATAGAGAACCCAGTTTATCAGTTCGTCGGTCGATGTATGTAAATCTCCTCCAACAATGTGTGTAGTAATGGCTTATTACCCTCCGTTAGCTGGTTTGCATTGATCTCTATGCCAGAGGGAGATGAAAAACCGGAGTGTTTCACTCCTTATATGTACCAAGCGGGACTATAATCGCATTCCATCTTGTTTCAATAAAAGGCAAACATTAACATAAACCGTCTTAAACCTTCAGCCTCATTCCTTCTGCGCAAAAAAAAAAAACCCAACCTTTTCTTGGATTATGGGATAATCAGCACCATATGTGATGAGTCTGGATAAGTTTATGTCTCCACTGTTGTTTTAAAGCTGCTAGTCAGAGTTTTCTGTGAGATCAAACTCATTGTAAATATAGTTTGTCACCTTTAACGCAATGATTCATAGTCGATTTTTCCAATTGGTTTCTACTATTTTGCTGTATAGTGAAATCCACCATAGAATAACAAATTTCCACATGTGGATCCCTCTGATGAATTCACATATGGCATCTGAAGAGTCTTCTTTCATTTGCATTTTTTAACTCAAACTTTAAAAAAATTCTTCCCTAAGAGTAAGAGATGTTGCCGATCTCTAATTCTTGTAAAATTTTGACCTGCTGAGTACAAATTTAGCCAATCTTGATTTCCCTGCAAGAACTACAACATAAGAAGATATAAGAACAGCAACCAATTTTGTTTCTAAGCTACCTGCTAAGAGAAAACCTATTTAAATTAGGGGAGGAGGCAACATTTTTAGTTTTATGAATGATTTTATTTATATTTTATGCACACTTTAGTAGTTAGCATAATTAGCACAGTTAGCTTTTCTTCCTGTGAATATCAGTAGGTCTTTCTGTATGATTACGATGTATGTTTAAAGGTTTTAAGCATCTTAAATCAGTGAAATCAGTTAGAATTTATAACACAGTTTAGCCTAAATATATTCTCTGAAGAATTTAGATGGTAAAATCTGAGATTTTCAAAAGTTTTCCAACATTTCCAAATCCGACATGATCCTTAACAGAGATTGAAAACTCAAATGAGTAAAAGAGGTTAACTTTGATGTCAAGCCTTTCTGTTATCTGTTCAAAGTCTTGCTCTCTCCCACTTTCCCAGAGGTACAATTGGTACAGTGAGTTCACTCATCACATTAAATCTTTGTGTTGACCTGAAAATGTTTGTGTCAAGCTGAACATTGCCTGATTACTGTCACCAGTCAGCTTCTTTGTCCATCTCTATTTTAGGGGTCAAAGGTTCACCAGGATGAACTTTACAATTCAAATGCAACAAAAGCCACTCATCCACCACAGTACTCAATTGTTTTTCCTTTTGTGATGCCATCTGTTAAAATAAACAAGAAGCAAAATGAGGTGAACATGTTAAAAAAAATGCTTTTGGTGAACTCCTGCAGCAGCAATTTAATTGTCAGCATATATTTGGTATTGGGAGAAAAACCCTCATCTTTGAACAATTTTTCAAGTGGAAAAACTGTTAAGTCAGTTTTCATAAAGTGGAAGAAAGTGCTTCTGGTAGCAGTAAAAGGTTTAGGTGTAACTCTACACTCAGTTCCTTCAGCTTGGAGGGTGGCTGAGGGGCTGAAGGAAACCCAGGTAGAGTCATAAGCAGTAATGGGAGGAGACAGGGACTTAGGGCGCCACACAAAAGCCGGGGCTTTATAAATAATTCCAAAAGCTAACAGGATCCCTTGTATGTGAAAATCTGCGAAATGCATTCACACATGAATGCACACACGCACACACAGAAGGCACACTGCCACCAGGGGGAATAGGTTATTCACACCGCTCTGCCGGGGCTGCTGTGGGTCTAACCTGCCCGGAATTGGTAAATTCAGGGGGAATGTCTTTCTTGCATAGGTGATGCAAGACGGAAATCAAGTGCAGAAAAGTCTGTTCCTGCAAGACACATACACATTTACACACTCGATCACTCATAATGCAGGGCTGCAAAGCACACCCAAGACCTGTCTTGTAAATCTCTTTGTGAAAGCAGCTTTTGGGGGTAGACAGGGGCTTACAATGCTGAGCCCCGAGGTAGAGCTACCCCCTCTAACCTCCGTCTCCCACACACATACTCTGCTCTTGTGTACTCCCTTCCTAAGTTTCTCTCTACCCCATATTTCCTCCTCTTTTCTTGCCCTTCTGTCACCTTTTCCCTCCCTTTTCCCCCCTTCCCTGCCTCCCCTCTGTCCAAACCGGGCTCCAGAGCTCTGGTCCTTAGCACCCTCAGGCTCCCGTGGCGTTGCAGTGACTAATGTCCTGCCTTCGCTCAGACAATGAGTTTGAGGCTGAGCCGGGAAAGTGTTGAGGAGGGAAAAAGACTCTCGCACCTTTGACAAATGGAACCCTTCGCACTTCTGAGCCCACTGAGGGAGGCTTTACAATGTTGCGCTGCACGCTCCGCGTCCTCAGAGGGGTCGGCTGCAGCCCGCGAAAGCTGCATCTGAGGGAAACATAATGAATTCTTTGGGAAGTCTAACCTGGCTTTCTTCATGAATAAGATATATTTCCAAAGCACGTCAACGTCTCTTAATAAAAACAGCAGCTTGGCAGGAATAGCCGAGGCCGTTTTAGGGCCCTGTGTATGCGTTAATATTTCTGTTTCTCTCTATATTTTTTTTTGTGAGCCCACTTTTTCCAGGGCTGTCAGTGCAAGGGCAGCCCTACATTTTTCCCCCTGGAAGGTGAATCAGCCGCGATGACAAACTCTCATCAAAAATGTCCTGAGTCCCTCTCTTTCAAAGAAAACTCTGGATGCCTCCCCCCTCTCTTCATCTCCGCACCTCCCCACCCTGCATGCAACCCTGAAAGGAACTAGGCTTTGTCTGATGAGCAAAAAAGAACCCCCCACCCCACACACACACACACACCCAAACCCCTCCAAACTCAACCGCAAACCCCACCTCCCCTCCGCGAACCCTGCAGAGTATTGTTAAAACACAGCCGCCCTCCTCTCTCTCAGCGGCCCGCGCTCTTAAAAAAGCACACTTTGCATGAGAAAAAACGATTACTGCTCCAGTGCTGCACTGCTCGGGCTGAAATTTGCTCTGATAGTTGAGTTGGCCTTTTGTTTTTCAAGATGAAGTCATTATCAGAAGCAGAGTCAGTTAACATTCATTACTGAACGGAACGCGCTAAAGAGGGATGCATGTAGGATACTGCACCCCGACCCATTCAAGGCCTCTCTTCTCGCAGATTTCCAAGCAGGAGAGGAGAAAGCCACATGAACTGTCTTTGCAGTGCAAAGATAATGTCTAGGCCCGTGCTTCTTTCAGGTATTAACCTTGGGATTTGCATTTGGCGTTCAAACAATAGACACCTCCTTGACCTCCACCCCGGGATGCACCAAAGCCCATGGGAAATTTCCCTCTGGAAAACAACTCTGAGCAGCATGAGGGTGCAAGAACATGGGGTTCGCATTGTGAGCATCATCGCTTTACAACCCAATAGTCCTTTACTCATTTTTAGACCCGGGACGGTTATGTCAAGGGAAAATAAAGTTCTGAAAGTTTGGATCAGAAACTGAAACTTTTCATCAGACTGTTCTGCTGATTATTTGCTCCAAACTTCATTTTTGTTTCAATTTCAGAAACATCTTTTGGCTAAGCATCCAAAATGTATTTCAAAAAAATAAACTAGAAATGTACCTCTAGTTGTTTATTAGACAAGACTGGTTGCTGCTATAAAGGTACAACCCGCTCTTAAAAAGACAGGTTCAAAACCTCCAGGATTTCCCATCATATGGTTAAAAGTCAGTGTAAAGTGTGAGTGGAGCTTTCTCTGGAAAGCAGCACCATGCTGCCCCTCCCTCACCTGTTGCTGCACACTGCCATTCATTAAGCTGAAAAACAGACTCATGCACTAGTTCTGTCACTTACAAGAAAAACATATTCCAGATTTGGAAATAATTTCCAACAGCAGAAAACACAATCAGTCAAGCAACTGACTGCAAGTGGTACCGGAGCAGATAGCCCGATTAATCAAAATGCTAATATCAGTTTTAAAAGATTTCAGGACTTGAAAGCTAAAACAACCACTAGACTTGCATTTACTAACTTTTTTTAGCTTTACTGCCTTTGAATATAGTTCTACCTAGTTTGAAACTGAAAAATCTTTGGCTTATTATGGTGAGCACACCATAACAAAACTCTAGCAGATCAGGCTGACAACAACATTGTTTAAAGTAGGTGACACTATTGAGTGCAGAAGACCGAAAGCTGGTTGGGTTTTGCAGATGAGAGATGCGAAATTAAAAGAAGACTTTATTTTCTACACCATGTTAGACATATCTGCGGTTCATTAAGGCTGCAACAGATTGAGAAAGAGCAAGACTTCAAGTACATATATTTTTCATAAAGTCAATCTGTCTAAATAAAAATAATGAAATTATTACAGGCATAATAAAGTTAAACAGCTAAAAACAGTTGCTTTTCCGTAGTTTTGTTTTATGTGTTTTTGAGTAAAAACTGAGATTTTTAATCAAAGTTATCACAAAGGGAGAATCTCATACGAGTCTATGCCTACATCTTTGCACCATGCAAAAGCAACACTTGGTTTGCATGATGTACAGATTTCAGAATAATACGACAAAATTCTGGTGGGAGAAAAAAACTGCATCAAGCAGGCGTCACAGATCAAGAAGCCTGGATGAGTGACAGATCATTGTTCACAGCCAGCAGCCAAGTGTATGTGTCACGCAAATCACAGCGCTGGACAAAAAAAAGGGGGAAAAAAGAAGAGCAAAGACCCCCTCACGGATGCCACAACCGGCTCTCATCAAAGCTGACACAATACCACATCTGCAAAAACAGCCATGACCCGGGAAACTCATCCTGTTCTGGGCATTCAGCTTTACACACTTCGAGGCCTCAAACCCAAAGCACTTCACCTCTTGCTGCTACACTTCACACCAACGACTTAAAGACGTTTTTACAGCATCCAAAGCAAACAGAGGAGGGGTGTGAGCGGCGGCCACAAGCAGCTGCGACCTGTCCTGTTTACTGATGAAGTGTTTGAGAAAAAGAAGCAGTCACTTATTCACACCGTTTTTCTGAAATATTTTGAAAGAAAATTTAACGTCCCTTATGTTATTCATGTTAGGGTTAGGGTTAGGGTTAACCTTTCAAAAGGTTAAATTTTGAAAACCTTTAATACAGGTTTTCAAAATTTAAGGTAATCCTTGGTGGACGTTTTTCAAATGCTACTCCTAAAGTTTAAAGCCTTTTCAATGGAAAACCATAGAAAGTGAGTTTTCTCCAGCTGTTTATAGAGAATAGAGAATCCCAGCACACACCCTCCCCCACATGTTTCTGCATATGAATTGGATCTGCTTAGAGAATTGTTGTGAATTGGTGCTATTCAAAAAAACTGAACTGAACTTTTGCTGCCACTGCCAGCCTTTTGATGAAATGCTGCAGTTTAAACAAAATTTTAATGCATTTTGTTGCTTTGCTGGCTGCAAAAAACTAATATGTTCCTAACAAGAAAACTAAAGGAATGTTATTATTAAAAATCCATATAATCTGCTAATATTAGCTTTTAAGCCTCTTGTTTCATTAAAAAAAAAAAAAAAAAAAAAAATTTAAACAAAATGACTTAATATTTTATGCAACAAGCAATTAGGAGCTCTTTTAAAATTTACCAGGTGTTTATTTGTATCTAAATAACATATTTAAACATTATGAAAACAGTAGCAATATCTCATATTAGTTTGGCATAAGTATATTTCTTTGTATTCCATTTCAAATAAAAGTAAATGATATCATTTTTGTTGGGTTTCATTTTTGCATTTCCTCGTTAATAAATTATGATCAGCAAATTTAAGTTTTGTGTAATTTTGTGACATAATTGTCACAGTAAGTTGGAGGGGAGTGGGGGGAATATATATTTTTGTTCAGACGAAATAAAAATGCTACTTCAAGGTGATTGAAAAAGAAAAAGCAACAACAACCCTAAAATAAAGCAATGAATTTGCAGCAGGATCCTAAAACATGCATGCAGTTTTCCAGCGTGTGACAACCGGTTTGCGAAGGCAAGAGCATTAAAATTCCTCAATGTGAGTAATATACATATCTAAAATTGCAGTTTGCTATCTTGAGTCTCATAGCTTCTTCATTCCTACTTTTCCCTTATCCAAAGACATCATGCGGGTCTGAAAGGTGCCTTTAGCTGGCTCCTTGAAACAGGGAGCGAGGGTCCCGCTCAGGGACAATGATAGCTGAGGAGGAGGGAGGGAGAGAAGTGGAGGGAACACATAGCATATTAAATCTTGCTGGCGGAGCTGGCTCGTCCACGCAGAGAGAGCCAGGGAGTCAGATCTGAGGCATGCCCTGAAGGGATGGCTGGGCCTGGGGATTAGGGAGGCCAAGGAGGAGCTCCTTGCACGCCCGAAGACCCCTTCTTGTCTCCGCTCGTACGCAAATGCGTCCAGACATTTTGACGCTCCTCAGGTTTGCAGCCTCAGCCTAAGTTTTCACACACACACACACACACACACACACACACACACACACACACACACACATACACACACATTTCTAAAGTCTTTTTTTACCCCCTCAATCACCACCTCTGTCTGACTTGCCCTCTTTTTCTCCCCACTGTGTCTGTTTCATTTGATGTCAGCATATCAAAGTACCAAATCATCAAAGTGGGGGATATCTTCTGGGGGACATCAAATCAACTACAATAGTTAGTGTATGGGCAGAAAAACAAAGCAAAAGTTTATCACACTCATCAGGGAAGGTTACTGAAAACATTCACGTATCAGGTTGTTCCTGAATTACTTTACTTCGAACAATTGAACTCATAAAAGTAAAATGAACCAATCAGGATTGTCTTGGCCAAAACAGAGATCCAGTTTTCTTTCAGGTCATTCTTCTTTTTTTTTTCCAGAGATGAAATTCAAAATACAAGACAAGAACAATTTACTAGTATTTCCTTGGCAATCGTAGTAATAGTTTCAAATCCAACAAGGAAAGGAAAGATATACAACCATAACCTTTGTCTGATTTTTATGAAATACAAAAAATAAACAATGTCATGATGGTGGAAGTGATTATAGGCTGAAAATGGTGGGAGTTCTCAGTTTTGATGCATTTGATGATTGAGGGGAAAAGAAAAAAAATCAGATTTTTGTTATCTGATCAGAGCCGATCAAAGGAAAAGTGACTCAATCTTTTTGCCATAAGCAAAACTGTCAATATTTACACCCAAATGGGAGTCCTTTGACTCCTCCGGAAGCAAGACATTTTCAGAAAACTTGTAAAGCATGCAAGATCACACACACTAAATGCCGCTCCGCTCTCGTTATCTTCAGGACAATCAACTTCCCTCTCGTTAGTCCTGTTTTAACAAAAATATTAGCCTCTTCTTTGAAAGCATCAAGTTGCAGAATTAGCACAACAAGGCAGCTCATTAGTGCTTCATGAATACAAACCTGATAACAGGTATTTCTTCCTGCGGAGTGTTGTGGGAAAACTCAGGCTTCAGCTGTGAATGCCGAGGTTCTTCATATAAAAAGGAGAGGAGCCATACCTCAGAAGCTAATTGCATGTCATCTTCGTGCATTAATATGACAGCCTCTATTCTGCCGGGTCACGGGGTCACAGGTGCCCGGGACGATGTCACCGACTATGTATGCAGAACGGCGTGCTTAAATTGAGATTAAATAAAAACAACACGGGATGCTGCTGAGAAAATGCTAACTGAATCTGATTCCTTTAAATCAGCATCCTTAAAGATCATTATGTTTTATCTTGCTGATGCAACATTATGCAAAAAAAAAATCTTTAATTATTATTTTTGCGTAACTTCAAAATGCAATTGTCATTATTTTAAGTTCAAATCTGATAATATATGGATTAAAATTGGTTCCAGGGCTAATTATGACCCCTACTTTAATTAATCCATAACAGAAATAATAATATTTATATCGAGGGAAACTCAAGAAGTGGCAGAAATTGTGAAATATTAATTAAATTACATAAGATAGTAAAAATATAGTAAAATTCACATAATACCAGCAATAAAAATAATACAGTCAAATACTCAGAAATCACACAACATATAAATGTTGAGGTGGATTAATAATGTTGGTGACACTTCCCGTTTAAACTTAAAAAAATACAACTGCAAAATTTTAAGAAAAATAGATTAGGCCAGGAATTTTTTTTAATTTGTTACCCAAACATTTTTCTTAATTTCCTTCCAAAGCTGAGTAAAAAATAAAAGAGGTAAGTTTTACATTTTTAGTATTATTTTCCAAGCCAAGTGTAATATAGATGAGTACAAACCACACGCTAAACTCAGACTAAATGATACTACATCCTAATCCAGATACATAAAAATAAGAGTTTGTCCAATATCTAGTTTGTTCACAATGCGCTCCATCTCAAGGCAGCTGAAAGCTTCGTTAATAATTTGCCATGTGTCAAACGGAAGAGAGAAAAAAAGAAATGAAAAGGAGAGGATTTGAGCCGCACCGCATGGCTGAGCACCTCGGACCCTCATCGTTTGTATGAAACCAGAGAGCAGACAGGCAGATAAAATGCGGAACAGCTGGCGAGAGGACAGGAGGGAAAGTTTCAAACAAATATCTGCACATGTGGAGGGCTCCCAAACAAGTTTCCTATCCTGGAACGCAAAAACAAGCTTTATTCTGTCATTTTAAAAATTATTTCATTTTAAAAGGATTTACAAAATTCCAATTAGATGTTTGTGAGCGAAAAATTTGGAGATGTGTGGTATTTTTGCTTGGGGCCCCATATCAGTGACCCCTGTAGGGCCACAGAGACCCCCTCCCCTGTGGTGTGCTTAAATTTCTCTGAGCCCACATGCTTATGTGAAGTGTCCTGAAACCTGTTTCTTTCTTTTAGGATTTAATTTAAAATATATGTATACATATGTCAAATATTACATTTTAGAAATTATCCCATTCTATAAAACAATTTTAAAAATATTTTTGTGCAAATTATAATTCATGATTTTCCCTTTTATTAAAAAAAATAGCAATAGAGAAACTTAATTTAATTCTGAATTTATAATTACATTTGAAATAAATGTATGAACTTTTAATTTAAGTGATGCTTCAAATTAAGTTGATACAATAGGAAAACGATGGAAATTAATAAACTGGAAAAGGAAGAATAGGAAGTTATGTATCCTTCCACTAAACTGCTCTAATGCAGAAATCTGCAAATCGATAACAGGCGCTGAAATATGATCACACATGCACATAAATATGCATGTCTTTGCTGCACACCACACCTCCAGCGGCCGCCTTTCTGGAGGCAAAGCTCCAATAAAGTTGCACGTCTGCAAAAAGTTTTCATTCAAAACGCTCAACTGGAATATTGTTTTGTTTGATTTATATTTGTACTGGCGGAACTCATAAAAATAAAAGAAGAAGAAGACGAAAAAAAACTTGAGCGAACATCTCTGTTCCTGCCATAAATAAAGCTGCAGAAACTCTCTGGAAGTTTTTTGCGGCGCACATCTCTGCGTCTGGATGCATCAGGAAGCCGAAATCTAAGCAAATAACGTGTGAGACTTTTATTGCTAAATGAAACTAAGCCTGTGCGCTCCGACCTGCCTGGAACTCCATCGTTTTGAAATATGAAACCTCTTCTGCTTCATAAAGTCTCGCTACAAACTTCCCAAGAAAGTGTGCGCGAGTTCAGGAGGAAAAACTTACTTTGTTTCTGGATGGTTTCTCTACTTTTTCTCGACTTCTCTTTGAAGGGGGGAAAAAGAATGTTTTGCGTTCGCTTTTCTTCTTTCTTCTTAAGTTTGCAGAGGTTCCTCTGGAGTTGCCTTGGACTTTTTCTCTCTCTTTTTTTTTTTTTTTCAAACGCTGGAAGTCCAACTCCAAAGCGGCGCAGCCAGAGTTTTTCCTCTTGCCTGTCTTTTCTCCTCCTTCTCACAGTTTTCTCCTACTCAACACCATGGGCCAGCCGATTGTAATCTGCCGACAGCAGACCACAGATGCGCGTCAAAAACAACAGAGAAGAGCGTGTGGAGAGTTGTTATTACACTTGGAGCATTTTTTCGAGAGGGAGAGAGAGGGCGAAGTGTGGGACTCCCAGCTGCTCCTTCCTTCGCTTGACTCCTCCCTTCGGTTTGCTCCCTCCTTTACTCACTGCCTCCCTCCTTTTTTTAGTTTGTGCACCCCTTTTTTTTCTTTCAGTCATTCTTTCTTTGTGGAAGTTCTTTGGATCCGTTGTTGTTCCCTTTTTTAGGTTTTAAGTAAAGGGCGGAATTTGATTCGTTGGGGCCAAATCTAGTTAACTGGGTTCCCTGCAGATTTTTCTGTGCACTTTTTATTATTATTATTATTTACTTTCCCAGAGCTTTTTGTTTGCAAATGTTTATGATATAAATGTTAACTTGCACATTGAGTTTATGATAATATATATATATATATTTATACAGTGGTCAGGTTGAAAAATGGAACCAACACAGTTTGATGGATGGAAAGTTAGTAAGTCTAGATGACAGGATTAAACCAGCTACAGTGGATGGATGGATGGATGGATGGATGGATGGATGGATGGATGGATGGATGGATGGATGGATGGATGGATGGATGGATGGATGGATGGATGGATGGATGGATTACTTAAACTTGCTACAATGGGTGGATGAATGGATGAAAAGCTAATGAATGGATGGAACGAAGCCTTGAAATAAAATTATTTTTGCACACTCCATTCTTCTTTCTTTCCAAAACCTGAAAAATACTCCAAGTCAAATTCCAGATTGTCTTTAACTCATCATTTCTCAAACTGGATGTTGGTAGTTTTTCTCTGAGTACAAAATGACCAAAAGTACAAAATGGTGTAGTGACAAAGTGACCAACAGCTGCTCACTTCACAATAACAAAGACGAATACCAGTAAAAACAGGAAATGATGAAGACAGAGTTATTTTGCTATTTCCCTGACTTACTCATCCAGTCTGAATTTGGTCAAGAGGTCCAAAGTTTAGCAGCTGAAAATGAACCCAGCAGAGTTTGTAGGGAACAGTCAGTTTACTCCATTATGCTCACAAGCAGGAAAAATGAGAAAAATGGAGCTCTCTTGGGGGCCCTCTGTTGACGTTAAACAGCAGCTTGGTTTCCTTGTGCATTGGGCCGGCTCTGGAAGAACACAACACCGAAACATCCTCTTCAATCATTTTGAAGAAAGTTGACTAAATGAACAATGCAATGATCCACCACTTGTTAAAGTTTAAATATCATCAGCAGACATGCTCCTCTGTGAAAATAATGTTGCGTGAGTACGTTGTGTTCTTATTTCAGAATTGCACTCACTTGTAGACAAATAATGATCAAACTTACTTGCTAATATCACTCCTCAAATGCACTTTAATCATTGCTCACAGTTTCTCTTGTTCATATTTGTTTAACAAGAAAAGACATGCTTGTTGTGCCTTAAGTTCAGATTTTTATTGGGTTCACATTTAATCGAGTAGAAAATTCTTTGCAGTTATAAGCATACAAAGAAATGTCTTCACAGCTTGTTAGCTCTGTAAACATTCATAATTTAATGCTTTCAAACCCAGTCGCTTTTGGGAGAGCTTATGGTGGAATCACATTTTATCCACACTGTAATTTTTATGAATATTTCTTAGTAACTAACTGCCAGTTTACTGAAGTTGCAAGCACAACCAATTAAACGTGCCTCCTCCTTCCAGATTCTGCTGAGTTTTGGGTTTAAATGCTGGAAAACTGGAGAAATAAATACATTTTTTCCCTTGTTAAACCGGTCATCCCAAGTGCTACTTATTAAAATAAACATTGTCAATAAATGTCTAACAATTAGGGATAGATAATATCCAAAATATATTACAGTGGTTTAGCTGTTCTCTGGCTAATTAAGATTATTGAATGAAGTTAAACCAGATCTAGAAACATTGCAAAGTTCCTTTGTTAGATTTAAGTGTCAATAAATCTCTTATTTGCTGAAAATATTTGTTTATCTTTATGATTTTAATCATCAGTAGTAGTTTATTTATTGCATACATTTGATTTGGGTAAACATCAATAAATCTACTAGTGTTAGGTTTGTTTAGCTCTGTCCAGAGTTTGAAAACTCAAAAGCACAACAGGCAGCAGGATTCTGTTGTGCTCTACAGTTGGGATTTATGCATCTTTAAAAGGATCAGGACCTTGTTGTTTCCAAACTCTGGCTCATTTTTATTCCCCTTTGTTTTAAAAAGACGAACCTGAAGTAACTAATTTTTTAAAGAAATAATCACTGAGAGGAATGAGTAAGAAAACAAATCAGAATAATTAAAATCTAATTATTTCCACTGTCATATTATGCATATTTAGGTGTTAACATGGATTCCTTTTTTTTTAGAAACTGTCTCGAATTGGATATTTTTCAGGCAAATATTATTTTTTGCTTTACAAGGAAAAAAAAACATCTGAAATTTTTGCTTTCCATGACTCACAATTTCTATTGTCAAATAGAAATTTAGTTCATTATTCTGTCCGTTTGCTAGTTGGATTATTTGAGACTCACTCAAATTAGTGTTCTTTTCTGTTTATGTTTGTTTCAGGTTTCTTCATCTATGATTTTCCTGTCTCATCTTTGTCTACCTTTCTCCCTTCCTCAGTTTGCTCCTTTTCTCAGCTCTTTTATATCTTCTCATCTCTCCTCTGCCTGTGCTGTCCCTCAGCTCCCTGATTAGCTCTTCTGGTTTCTTTGTCACTTCCACCTTTCCTGTATTTGAGCTCTCTGCTTTGCATTATTCTCCATCATTTTTCCTCCAGTATCACGTCGTTTCTGCTCCTGCTCTCTGGTCATTGACTCGTGTTTTGTGCGTCACCAGTTGTCGCCTAATATGAGTCATCATAACTTTCCAGCAGTTTTGCACTGGGATTCTTGAGAACTATTGTGAAATGTTACATTTCCTGGCCAGAAAAGAACTTTGTTCTTGTTCTTTACACTCTGAGTAAAAGAACACACTCTTTTTATTTTCCACAAACTGTTGTTGCATTATGTAGTGCTGCTACAGAATGCTAATGACAATAAGACCCAGTGCCTTCTGTAAAAATGCTCATAACTGTCTATATTTATTAATTCAAACACCAGTTTTACCCACATAGGTATTGATATACACAGTGGAAATTGTGTTGGCACTACTGCAGAAGATAACCTCTACAGTCTTCCTCATCTGATTGGTACAGCCACTGTAGTTACAGTTTCTGGATTGGCTGCTTAACATCAGCCAATAGCATAGTAGGATTGAGGATTTTTTCATGAAGTTATCTCTGTTCCTAACATTGATAATTAATGATCGCTGAGAAAGGGAAAAAAAAAAAATTGAATGATGTTCTCAAACCTTTTTAAGATGTTTTTCTTAACGAAACTGTCTGAAATCACCAATGGCAGGTAAAGACTGCATAAAGCCCAAAGAGATGCAATTGTGCAAATTTTAAAATATCTTAAATCTTAAATTGTTATGAATATTAATGTACATTGCTCCAGCAGAGCAAATGAAGTGTAAATAGAAGTAAAAGAAATAAAAATGGCAACATTAACAGTCGGAACAGATTTGACTCCTGCAATATACAGTTTGTTTAAGAGGCCTAAAGCTGTCTCCTGGGTCGTTCTTTAAGGTGCTGCGGTTAAACACAGGAAAGCTGCTCCTGTAGTGGTTAGGTGTGTAATCAATATACATGATCAATATACAGGGAAATTATGTGATAAGAGAGGTCTGTAGGGCACTGGTTCAATCAATGAAGAGGTGGGGGTTTAGGGAGGAAAATCAGTCTGTTATTCGTTTAACTAGGATTTGAATGTGAGTGTTTGTGTGTGTGGCTGTCAGGTTAAGTCCACTGGGACAAGTTAGATCTATTTGTCTTTATTTTTGACACATCACTAATCAGACACTTTGGCAAAGGAAGAAAATGAAGTTTTGTAACTAATTTCCTGATGATTGTTGCGTTTATAAAGTCACCGTTGTCTAATTGAGGCCTTAATTAGTCACAGCAAGAGATTTTCTGTCACGTCTGTAAACATCTTTGTCGTCAATAAAGAGTGTCTGATTTTGACTTTGTCACATTGTGAGGACATTTTTTTGTTTCTGTTGTTGTCAAAGGTCTTCCAGTGGTGTTAACATGCCTTGAACATTTTCAGTCACTGTACTTTATTGGAATTTTATCTGACAAATGAACGGGAAGAGGGTATCAACACAGAGAACAACAACCATCCAGGCTCCCACTCATACCTAAGGGTAATTAAGAAGTACCAGTTTATTTATTAGCCATGTTTTTTGACTGTGAGAGGAAGCCGGAGTACCCAAAAAAACCACAATAGCTCAGGAATACTATGCAAACTTCACACAGATAGTCCAGGATTCAAACCAATGACCTTCTTCCTGCAAGGCAACAGTGATACCAACTCCTCTACTTGAAAAAAAACTGAATATAACAAACAAAAATGTTCATTTAAAGATGGAAAAACACTTTCCACAAAGTATGATACTGCCACTACCTTGTTTTAATGTCTTTCAGATAATGTGTTAGCTTTAGAACCATGCTTTAACACACACTTCCACTGATTCTGTGAAGAATAATATCATCCCCACAGCATGATGCTCCCACCACCATGTCTCACATTTTTAGCTTTATATCTTTGATCTGTCTTCTATTTTCTTTGGTGTTCATGATGGTTTTTATTCACTCCTCTAACAAACCACAGAAGCTTTTGCAAAGCAGCTGCACTGATGATGTGGTTAAACGAGGATTGCGTACTAATTAGGCCGATTTTTATTGATAAAAAAAAAAATATCTAAAACCATTCACTATTTGCCTCCACCTCAGAATTTTGCGATACTTGCTCTTACACATAAAATCATTTTATGAACTTGTCTAAGTTAAATATTACATGGATTAAATAGTCCGTAGTTGCAGGGATCATTGATAGATTCAAACTGATTAGTGGTTGGCCACACAATCTCAAAAAGTGTTTATATTTGCACGTACATAAACGGCTCAATAGACTCCAGTTGTGTCTGTTACCACAGGAAGTGGAGCTGAGAGAGGAGACATTCCGAGGTGTTCTGTAAGACACTACTAATACTCCTGTCAGTTTGTCAGACAGTGCTCATCTGGCCTGGACTACACAGAGATAAAGTCCTTGTTATGAATCTCTCCAAGAGGAGCCGAGGAACGTGGTGGGGAAGGGAGAGAACAAGAGGGCAAAGGAGGGGGGGGAGCGAGGGAGGGAGTTGCACATGGGCATCAGTAGGGTTAGCGGCTCCCGAAAGCATTTCATCAAAGAGGGCCAGGATCCTGGGGATTGAGATTCTGCCTGGAGGCAAGTCACCATTGGTCTCCCAAGAACACACTCACAAAGTACGACTCGCAGAGCCAAAGCACACATCAAAAGCACCTCTGCAGCCAAAGCGATTCTGGAGGAGAAAGAAAGGGGGTTCAGGTCCCGTCTTGGCCCTCCTTTAAGCCCCAGATCTCACCCCAATTAAGAAGGAACTCCTGTTTGTTCCAGACCCTGAGATCCTACAGACAGGGAGGTGCTCCAGCCATAAGGTAGACGCTCACTCTTTTTGTCCCCTTCTCCTTTCTCCACATCCAAGAATATGACAAACATCCAGCACAATCAGCCCCGAGATCAGCATCTGAAGCATCATGCTGCTTTCTGATATTATGGTCGGTTGACGGAGCGTGCCTTCAGTTTCAGATGACCTCACTGAAATTATATGTGGTGCTCGGGCCCGTCCACGTTCGTTGCTCGAGTAACAGTAAATCAATACATGGCAGAATGTTGTGCAGGCATTTGGATTCTCGCCTTTAATTTTGACCCCCCCATCCCTCTTTGGACAGATGTCACAGAGAAATGGATACAGCAGAACGGGGCACATAATATCCACACAGATGTGACCGCTGGAATTGCACCGGCTGCACGAAATGGAGCAGGGAGGGAAGAATCTCCGGTCCGAAACACAGGAAGGAAAAACAGAAAAGAATGAGCTAAAATCAGCCAAACACAAGATGCATCAAACCTTTATTTACTGCTCATATCAATATGTTTTTACAACACCTGGTATTCCAGCTGTTTTTACAACATATAGAAAATGTTGACATTGGATTAATAAAAACTTTTGTCTAAGTTATATTTCAAGACTCTAAATTTGTGTGCTTTGCCTGAAAAAGTTGAGAAAAATAGTTGCTCATTTGGGTCATGTTTCCATATTGTCAGAGGAAGCTGGAGTGCCCAGAGAGAACCCATGCCTGCAATGGGAGAACTGCAAACTCCATGCATGACGTCTGAGATTGGGTCGGACATTAACCTGATAACCTGATAACTGGATGGTGTAATCTCTAGTCGAGGCAAGAGGTTGTTTACAAACTATTGGCTTGGGGAAGAATTGAATGAAAGTCTACGTCGGTTCAATCAGGTTTCTATTTGTAAAAATGTTAAAAATCAGGTGTATTTCTTCCATTTTACAACTTTTTACTGTTTGTGTTGCAGATAAAATCTAGATAAAATTCATTACAGTTTGTGCTGTCGACTGGTATTTATACTCTAGCAAGGCTGTACTTAGATTAACTGATTTAATAATGATTACCACTACAAATATTTCAGAGTTTTTGCTTTTACAATAAAACGTTGTGGTTGAGTTTTTTTATTTCTTTTAAATTCTCCCCCTTTTGTTTCCGCTCTGTTCCCTGTGACCGTTTATTTAAGGCAATGCAGGATCTAGCTGGAGTGTTTACTTTGCCCTAATCTTACATCTTTAAGTCTGCTAAACACACACGTACTAAAACAACCCGACATTTTGGCTCTGTTTGCCCTCAATGTGGGATTTGGGGCCAAACAAACACAGCACAAGAAAGGACTCCAGCAGCTTATAATCTACTGTCAAGAGTGTGTTATCTACTCTTTATTGACACTTCAAAAAGTCCTCCATCATCTCCAGATTTCCTTCTTCTACGTCTCACATGTGCTGCACCTGTACTCTGATCTACATCCAGGACGCTCTCAAACACAGCTCACCCCCCCCACCTCTGTCGAAGGTATCGGGTGGCTAGAGTGGGCCATTAGTGTGAATGACTGATAAAGACTCTTAGTCCCCAACGATCATGACGAGGGAGGGAGTAAAAATGGATATTTGCAGTTATTTTGAATCCCCTGGAAATAATAAACGTAAAACTATATCCACTTGGGCTACTTAAGCAATTTCCCTGCGATATTGTCCCGCAGGGGATTTCATGTGGATTCCAAATGACAACATAATAAAACCACGACGCCCGCGCCCCCTTATCAGACTGGATTAAAAGGGAATAATGAAACAGAGAGGGGTTTTGAGCCTTGTGTGGTATGAATATGAATATCTAATGGACTCCAATGGAAACGCATGTTAATTCAACTCTAACATGAGACCTTTCCCAGACTATCTCCTGCCCCTGGCTCCTCCTAATACACTCTCTCTCCTCTCCCCCCTTTCTCAGCCTTCTTCTCCCTTTTCCTTTACGTTAAAATAATCTGCCTTCTCCTCTGAAGTCATTATGCCCGCCGTCTATCTGTGTATGAACATGGGAGAGTGATAAATCCTCTCTCGTTTTTCTCAATTTTTTTTAAAAAAAAGACAGATTGGACTGTGTTGCCCTCTTACAAAAAAAAAAAAACCACACACTCAAGGCAATTTATCAATATTCTGATTTTTTTTTCTTTTTTTTGTCCGTGGAGATCAGTTTTGCTTGGAGAATGTGGGTCACTTTCATACAAACTCAAATCAAACTTTTTAAGCTTTAATTCATTTTATATGGTTTAACTCTGGGATTAAACCGACAATAGGATTTAAATACTTAGGCAAAACAGCATCACAGCTTGTCAGTGTTAAAGTGATGCATGAGAGCATTGATTAACTTGAACTTTTTCACATTGTGTCACATTACAGCAACAAAATTTTCAAGTCTTTTTTTTTGGGATCTTAATGTGACAGACCAATACAAAGTTTTTCGATCTTGCTTTGCAAAATAGCTTCTCTAAACTGGTCGGAAAATTCTTTCAAATCTGCAGTTTTCAATTCAATTGTTCGGATTTAGGCTTGGACTTTGATTAGGCCATTGTAATACATTAAAATGCTTTGATCTAACCCATCCTATATCTCTGGTTGTATGTTAAGGATATCAAGTCATTTCACTAAAAACAGGTTTTTTTCCAGGATTGAGTCTCCTACGGCCATGTTTCACCATAAAGAGGGGGATTTGCATTGAAACTTTTACATAACATTTAGTGTTTCACTTTTATTTTATTTTGTTTTACCTCGTAAGTTGATTGAGAACAAATGATCACTTTCAACAACAGGTTATTTTGCATGTAAGGCTTCAGTTTTGGTCTTTAATAGGTTACAATGGTTGTTCTGTTGACAAATCCTCCCACCTGATATTTACAGCTCCTCCAGAGCTACCATGCCCCAGTGGGCTGCCTGCCCCTCTGTTGTTTAAAAATGCTAGTTTTAGCACTTTTTCTTGGGTATTTTCATGAAATATATTAATAATCTTTCAACATGTAATAACACTGACAGCATAAGGAATACTCTTTTTATGAAGTAACTCTTTTGTCAATACGTTGTGCACTACAGGCTTTATTCTTAGTTTTAAATAATTTTCTATAAAAATCTAGTTTAACATTGAAGAAAATGTATGACATAATAAAAATCTAATCAAATTTTCTATTTTAGGTCACGTAAAAACAAACTATTTTGTTTTGACGAGTCATGTTGCTTTTGTGGTTCTAAACAAAATCTCTAAAGTTTCTGATGCTGAATTTATACTGAGATTAAATTACACTTGGGACAACTTTATTTACTAAATTGGTGATTTCTTAAGGATATCAGAATAAATGCTCAACACAGATTTGCACATTACAGGATTTTTATACATGAAGAATACTGAAGAACATTCATCATTTTCCTTCCACGTTACAATTATATGCTGCTTTGTGTTGGTTTGTCACATAAAATTACAGTAAAATAAATTTAATGAAGCTTAAAGCCGTAACAAAATGTAGAAACGTTTAGGGGTAATAAATGCTCCTGCAGGGCACTGCTTGTTGTGAGAAGTTAATTATGGGAGCTTTTTTCATGATTCACAATATTAAGACATAATAAACTCTAAACGGGTTAAACACTTTAATAGAAACAACATAATATTTAAAAGATATGTAACAATAGGGCATAAAAAAGATTAAGTGCACCAGATTCCCATTTAAAGCTTCTGCGCCTTTCTTTTCCACACAGAATAAAAATTTAAGTCATGCAGGCTTTGCTGTCAATATTCTGTTAAGATGTCAGACACACATCAGTCCTGTATGCTTTTTGGAATTGATTCTGACTGATTAAACACACTGTTTCTTTTGATCAACTAGGAAAGAAAAGGTCCCTGACCAGTGCAGGTCCAGTCTGGGGGGTAATCATTAGCCCCATTAGTGCAGATAACACTCCTCCAGCTCCATTGTTGGAATCTATTCTTATCTGCCGAAGCACGGAGCTGTGTTGTGGATCAGCGCAAACATCCTGAGAGCAGACGGAGCTCCCACAGGACTCAGTTAAAAAAAAAAAGAACGAAAGAAAAAGAAAAGCATCAATATTTCATCAAACTACTCTCTCTTTCTGGTCCAGATCAAAGCCTCGACTCCCACAGTCCTACAGGTAGAGATGGCTCTTTTGTTTTTGCTCCTCAGGTAGAGCAGCAGTCAGACTCTGTTCGCTTTTGGAAACCTTGCAACAGCTCAGCCCATCCATCTCCCGGCTTGCTGTCTTGCTTTTGGAAGAGGAGGTAAAGGGAAGGGTAGAGGCTGTGAGGGTGAAAACATGTTCCAGAGATGTCCAGAGATTGAACTTCTTGGCCTCGCAGAGCTGTATTATTTCCTGTTATTTTCCCCAGTTTAAGCCACAGCGAGAGTAATGGTGTAAACACAGCCAGTAGTTTTTTCTTACAAAGTCTGAAACTGTTACAAACTTTATATCTTGCGGTTATCAGAACCTTTATTTGGACACAAAGTATTTCACTGATGATTTATAATTTATTTGTAAGATTTCTTTGCTCCTTCTATAAACGAATACACCACAAACTAAAAACATTCTAACACAAATGAGCAAGAAAAACTACATTATAATTGACATGTAGCAAATATTTACAAGAGGACTCAGACGTTTGGAGGACAATAGTTATGATAACTCATATTACTTTCTGTTTGAGACTCTGTCTCTTTAAGGTCACTCTGGGTTCCTCCAAGTGGGTAAAACTGCAGACTGTAAGGTAAGAAGTCATGGTTGGTTTTGGTATCAACCCTCCTAGTTCGGTTAAAAGCTTGGCAGTTTTCAGCACAGTTGTTTACTGTACAAAATAAAAACACTGCAACATAATTTTCTCAACAATCGTCTCTACAGGCCTGTCAATGATTATATAAACTCGCTGATGAATTCATTTTCTGATTATTACACAGTTCAAATTTATCTGATTAGCGTTTTTGTAGATACTTATCAAAAAGCTAAGTCTGTCTTACCTTGCTTTGTTTTATCTGCAAAACTATTTTTGCCTTGCATAAAAACTAGCAGTAGTAGCAGTCTCATAACATTCGTCTGGTCGGCATGGACCTGAATTGCACACCCACTCATCCGTCATCACATGTCTCTTGGGGCTTGCTGCAGAGGCTATATTGTAATGAGGTTTTGGACTTTTACCTCAAACAGATGACTTAACAAGGTTTTAATGTTGTTCTGGGGGATGAATCTACGTTTCACTGGAAACTGGAATTTGAAGCACCACTTCAGCGAAAATTTTGAAATGAGGAAACATTTGGAAGTTACTTGTACTCTGTGTATTATATTATATTATATTATATTATATTATATTATATTATATTATATTATATTATATTATATTATAAATTTTGACAAAGTACATATAAAGCTGTTCTGAATTTGTCTAACACACTTAAAATATATTTTAGCTTTTTAGAATGTGTTGTTGGTTTTTAATTGGGGATGCACTCTGCCCCCACCCATATGGAGGAAGAGCACATCCCCGACAAACAAACAGATGCTTTGCTATAATAGCAGAGGTAGTGGAGTGCTTTACCCCAGTCATTTTTGCCTTGTCAGGCAACACCGAGGCAAAGACAACGAGCAAGAAAATTCTCCAACAGGTCATACATCAGGTCTGTAAATTTATTTGCGGGAGAAATCAGCGTTAAAGCCAAAGTCTTTATCAGTGAGGGGCAATAATTCTCAAAGCTGTGTTGGACGCATTTTATATGTGCAAAAGAGGTGAGTAATAGGAGTTTGTGAAAATCTGCCCTCAGGAAAATGCTTAAAAGTAAACATTAGCATAAAAAGGTGCTTAAATGTAAACACCGAACCCATGTTTCCATCCTGCCATTTCAATTCAACACATAAAATCAAGCATAATTACCTTCACTCATTGATTTCTTGTTTGACGACCAATAAGTGTCTTTATGCCAAAAAATGGGACATTTAGGTTCACACTTTCCTTCAACTGGGCCTTGATCCATTTCTTGCATTAGATTCCATTTGGGTTTTGGAATCTAAACCCTTTTGCCTTCTGTACTCTCAGGGTAATGGATGTCTGGGTTTTATGTTCCCCACTGACGATGTTCAACAATGATTCATTATGACCCCAGCACATTAGCAATGATAAACCTCAGCAATGCTGGTGTCAGTTCCTCCAAATAAGGGGCATGTACTTCCGGACAAATTGCAACCTCTGATTGCTCAGTTGCTAACAAAACCCCTGGAATGATTGACAGGTGACATTATGTTTTTCTTAATGTTTCTGGTACATTAAGGTATTTTGCAGATTGGAGAGCTGAAACATGTTTGGTTGTGTAAAGATGCAGAATCGGGAGCTCCCTTTGATTTTATAACTAAACACTACCCACTGTATTCAAACTGTTACATCAGTTTAATTTTTGAGGCACCTCATTGCTGCACTACTGAGAAACATCGGCCTGCTGTTGTCATTCTCAGACCTCACAACATTCTATTCTTTTCCGGTTCATAAGTTCTTTAAATTATGTGCTTTCACACACTAACCCCAGACCTAATTGTAACCAAAACCCTCTAAGACCTTAAATAGAAGCTATATTTAAGTCTCAAATTAAATCTATTGTTTATTGTTCTATGCAGATGTTCCAACCGGAAGGAATGTTATGCATGAACCAAGACTTGTAGCAATTCAAACACTGCAGTTTTTATGTTGGAAAAAAATTGTATTGAATCCATTACTTGTCTTATGCCCTCTGGTGGAGTTTCTAAATACCATTTAGCAAGCCGAGAATATGACACATCATCTTCTTTTTAACAGTTTTCAAGAACTACACTGCCCTTTTTGGAATGGTTAAATAAATGGCTAAGTAAAATAGAAAATTGTAAGAATGAGCCATAAAATAACAGAGCACTGAAAATTTTCTGTGGGAAAATTAATGTGTGCATTACATGTAATACTCTAGGTTTATAAATATACTTTGTGGTTGAGTGCACAACCGTTTTTTTCTCTAAATTTCTTGATTTAATTAGAATTTTAAGACAAACAAATAAAATAATGCAATATATCAGTATCTTTGCTTAGATATAAATATAATATGACATATATTTTGAATTGAATTTGACATTTATGTGTGTATTTATGTAAATTATCAATACAGAATAATAAAATGACAATGTAACAGACTCAAATAAACAGTTGTGTCTTAGGATAGAATTTTGTGAATATCATCTCTTGAATGAGGGTTCATTTTTATATTTATTTAAAGCAAAAAATGTTGTTGAAAATAAATCAAATATAACACAGAAGCTGAATCCAACACCAGGCTGTCTTCTTACACAAATGGTTGTTTTGAATGTTTGGACAAACAGACAGCGTGAAAGTGTCTTCCTCCTTCAGCAGCCGTGTCTTTCTCCTCCTCCTCTTCCTCCGCTTTGCCTCATCATCTCCAGGAATCTGTGGCTGTCACTCGTAGCCGGACAGTGACTAACGATGCTCCCAGTCAGTCAAACACTTATCACCGCACAGGTAACACGCAGGCCTGGAAATGACTGACATGAAATGGAAACGTCTCTCATTCTCTGGGCCTGGAAGCCGAAGTGAAATATTAGCTGCAGGGGGAGATGGCGGCTGATAAGAGGCTCCCTGTTTGGGCTGAAATTGTGGGGTCCAGGTCCTATTATATGTCTTTTTCCCCTGCTTAAGATTCATCTATTTGCATGGATGGAAGCTGCCCTCCCAATTTTTCCAGCGTCTGCTTGAAACCTGACAATAATCCTTACTTTCCCAAGTTCACACTTGGCTATAGTTGTAAATGCTGCTCCGAGCCACTGGGTCTCTGTTGATGCATAAGCCACCGGCCCTGAGGCTTTTTGTTGTCCACAAGAGCCAGGCTGAACGCCAGTTTGAACCAGACTGCAGCCTGTTCAGTGTCAACGGGTCGCATATGCTTACCGAGTCTCTCCTATTACTCATAGACTCCACCAAGTCCTGCTTTTTTTTTTTTTTTTTTTCTTGCTTTCACATATCTTGCTCATGCATCAGCACCCACACACACACTCACACATTTACGTAGACAATTCCCGCTGTGCAGAAAGATAGATGGGATGTTCCCAAACCACAGGTGCTGCTCTACTTCTGAGTCTTTTGCCTTCTTAACTACACAATCCAGACCTACACAGCTCTTGCCTTTTTTTTGCATCTTTTCCCCAGTGGTGATTACCAAATCTCAAAGGTATGCAATAACAAGCAGCATGAAATATAAGTAAAACATTTTTTAGCATTCTTGGGAAGAATTTTTTAAAATATTATTATTATTTGCAAAAGCAGACTAAAGTTACAAGCTTTCAAGGCCAACTTTGCTCTACCGCCACTAGAGGGGGTTTGTTTCATTTCTAACTGGAGGAGGATAAGCAGGTAACATAGTTAAACAAACCACAGCTCCTCTGTGCAAACTGCCCCATCTTGTGGCCCAAATTCAGAGAATCCTTTCACAAGTGTAGTTCTACATTTTACAGGGCAAATTGTAAAGTAGAAAGTGAATAGTACATGCTTTTTATTTTTATGCCTTGCAAATGAAATTCTGAAAAGTGTGGCTAGGGTTTGCATTCAATCCCATTTATACCAATGCCCCTAATTAAAGTCTGGCGCCACTAACTGCCTGAAAAACACTCCATCCAATAGTGAACTAGACAGTGACAATGATCTGAAGCAGAGAAACAGCTTTCAGTCAAGCTAGCACGCAGCTAGCTGCGAGAACTAATGTGATTTGCAGGACACATTTGTTTGTAAATAGAGTCCAAGTAGAAATATAGAACAAAAAAACAAATGATTAAATTTTCAATGTTTGTCTAACTGGAAATTATTTGAAAATATTTTTGTTCTTTCCTAAATCCCAATAAAACCTTTTGAACTTTGTAGTCATTAAAAGAGAAGATGGGATGGGAATAGGTTAAATATTTTCACAATAAACAATGTTTTAAACATTGGCCTTGATCATTTAACCATAAAAAACATATTAGCTGTTACTCTTTTGTGGTCAGAAATCCAAAGTTTGAAATCGGAGTGAGGACTTCTGAAGAAACTAAAATAAAAACCAGAAAAGATCATTTCTGAAGTGTAGGGGGGGAAACCCCCCACAAAAACTGACAAATGCAATTAAACAAAAATTATATTTGCCTATTCTCTCTTTTCATTGACTCACTAGTAATGCTTGCACTGGAGAAATTGCTGTCATTTTAGGAGAAGTAGTTTGGGAATCACAATAGAGAAATTTAACAGTTTTCTAAAGTAATAAATGCAAAGAAAAGAAATCCTAAGTATATTTGTCTGATATCATTTGGTACTTCTTGTTTTTAGTTCCTTGATAAAATAAAATCAAGGAAGGCCTTACTACTTATTCAGAAATATTCCTCTAAGAAGGTTCTGGATTGAAAATAAAGCTTAAAAAATCACAAATAAAAAAAAAATCCTCTTCCTTTTAAGCTCAACTTAAAGAAGGAATTTCTCAGATATTTTTACCTTCTCAAAATCAATATTTGTTCACAATTTTTTCTTTATAATTACTTTCACTTTAACCAATTAAACATATGAACTGCTGAAGCTCTCACAGTTACTGAATCGAACTGCAGCCATTTTATCAAACCATTTTCTTTTCACCACTTTATGTTAGGAAGGAAATACAGTAATACATATTGCTGAAGAGTTTACCGGCTATAGTTGCAGTTACTTTCCCATAAAGCAAGTTCATTTCAAAACAAAATGTGAACCTTAAATTTAAGTAACGATTTTCTTTTTTGTAACTCATTGTTGCAATAGCAAATTAAAGTGACATCTAAGTACTGTATGTGCATTCATCCATTTAGTTTAGTGTTTTGGGGGGGTTTTTAGTAATCACCTTCCAAGGTAGAAGTCTCAGTGAAATGCTGAAAAGGCCTTACTACTTAATCAGAAAATTCTGCTTCACTATTTCTAAAGTAGCTCAATTTACCTCCATCTTTACAGACACTTTGACATCTATAATGGATTGTTTGATTCTGAAAAGAAGAACTGATAGCTAATTTATTTTTAAGTTACTGCTGAATTTTACATTTCCATATTAGGACCCTTGACTAGCGGCACAGAATGTTAGAGCAATGAATGCATATATTTCTATTTGTATGTGTTGTATTCTATTTAAAGAGATGAAAATGATTTGTAGTTTCGGTTGTCTTCTTGGAGATAAAAGTGTAACTTTGCATGACCTTTGGTACATTGCAAGCTCTCTCTGTTAATTTCTGTATTACTTGTGTGAAAACTGATGAGCTATGCTATTTCTTTTATGCACTTCAGCTAAAATTAAATATGTCATGTTTTATTCCCATGACAGTATTCTTGCTTAATAAATTTGTTGCTTAATCCAGTTAAGAGATTCATGGGAAATAAAACTATGTATATTTGTGCAATCAGATGTGACACTACTTTTTGTTGTTTCCTCTTTTTATAAAAGGACCATGAGATGAAGGTCTGTTTTGCATGCATGAGATCAGCTGTGTGATATGCTCTATTTTGCAAGAAATCTGTAGTTTTGACAGCTTCGTGGCAACACTTACAGGCTAAACAAGCTACTTTGTATTTCACACAAAAAGCTGGTAGCTGATCTTTTATAACTTGCACTCAATCACTAGAACATTTAAAGCACAAGCATGTTGTTATTGACTCGTGCTGATGGTTTCCTGTCGTGAGAGGGAGAAGCTGTAATCAGGAAAGTAGCAAATGTGTTTGTGGTCTCACCTGAATTTAGCAGGTAGGCAATGCCAGTCTAGACCCAACCTCAGGGACCACAATAACACCCCAGATTTTGTTTTTTAGAAATAACACGTACTTTTTGTCTCCTTCTGCACTGCCGCCTGCCTCCTTTCTAGTTTTTTGTCTGTTGATGTGTGATTAGAAAATAGATTTCAGGTCAGATCAGATTAATTATAAACTCCTGAGAAGAAAAAAGCAAAACCATCCAGGTACGGTGGTGTGTTTTTTCTTGTGTGAAAGGTTTTACTTTGTGGGGGAAACACAAGAAAAACACTGTAGCTTTGAATTGGAGCTACAACTAAGACATCAGAAAGGAAAAGAAAACCAACCACCAGTCTGTAGTTAGTTATTTGGGAGACAAGACTGCCTGCCCAGGGCGGCATGGCCTGAGGGAGCAGCTCCTGTACCGAAAAGCAAAACTTGTCATTTGCACACTAAACATGTTTCCTGATGCTTATTTCTATTGCTTATTCTTGTGCAGTTGGACAGCAAAAATATTACGGACAAAGTATTTGGTCTGCAGCATATAAAGCAATATCTCAAGCTTTCAACATCTTAAAGAGTGATGTTCAGTCCATCATCTGTAGGCCAGCCAAGGAGGGTGCTGATAAGAAAAGGCTTATCCACTGCCAGAGCCCATGGGAACTCTGGCAGTGGAAGAATCTATTGGCAGGATAGCTTTTAGTCATGCATGTCACAAATCTGAACTCCATGGAAGACAAACATAACTGTTGGATGAAATCCATCAGAATTCCTCTGTGCAGTTTGAAAAAGAGTTCTTTGAACATCATCTTCATCCAGTCTGACTAAACTTGGACTATTTTTAAAAAGAAATTGGAAAAGAAAAAATTCAGCCTCTAGATGAATGATGATGTTCCTGCAAAGAGTTGCAGCTGCAACTGCAGCAAAAGGCGCTTCTGTAAAGTATTTACTCAGGGTACCACATGGTGTGTACTTTCACATGGTATTGTGGGGTTAACGCTGTAGACATAATGGGTCAAGACGTGAATTGCCTTCATCTCTGCAAGGTCTAGCAGTGAACTTCCTTCTTAGACTTTTGCATACAAGCATTAGCTACACCAATTATTGCAGTTTGAAGCTGGTGAAACTGAAATCCAATGCATCAGAGTGAACTTGGCACCAAACATGGCAAGTTTTGAGCTTGTGTGTCTGACTGTCTTCCGTCTGAGGTGCAGCCGTTAAGAGGTCAATATGAGAAACTTCTTTCATCTGTGTGTAAACTGGAAAACAGTGAAACTGCCAAGTCATAACCAAACGTGCTTCAACAATTAAAAAGTGTCAGCACATAGTATGGCCCAGACTGGCACTACACCAAGCACATGTCTAGTCAAATCGAAAACACTGCGGACTGAAGCAGCCACATAGGAGCCGTTTCACCCACCACACAGAATACGTTACACCAGTGAAAGCAGACAAAGACATTCTCAAAAATATATTGTTGATCTCATCACTTTGCATTCATCTGTTGAGTCCTTCCATTTACTCTGTACTCTGTTCTGCAGGGCTAAAGCACAATGAAAAAACAAGTTGTTGTTTTTTTTATTTCTTTTTTATTTCTTTGGATCATTCATTTTTTTACATTTACAGATGATGATGGAAAGATTAAAAAAACATATTTACATTTCAATACAGTTTATACAGGTTTTCCAGGGAACAAATATGTTCATAATTGTCAGAATATGAACAAAGCTTTATGGTTTTAAATGTAAATGTTACTGTTCATCTGGTTGGGGTAATTAATGCATCAGGAATACATTTTGAAATATAATTACTAGGCTCAGGTTTCAGGTGTAGTATTTTGGAAAATAGGCATCTATATGGAAAGGGCTGGGGTAGTTTCAGTGTCTGACATGACAGAAGGACGTTTGGGAACTGCCTGGATTTTAATAAGCCCTCCTTTACCCACACCACCGACACAAGCTTTAGCCATCCTCATGAGGTCTTCCCTGAACCGAACTCCAATAAAGACATACAGAAAGGGGTTGAGGCAGGCATGAGTAAAAGCAAGACTCTTGGCGATCTGTCCAGCTACATCAACTTGACTCACAATGGCGCAGTCTGTAATCGTGGTATTGGCTGCCTGCGTGGCTTCTACAATCAGCAGGGTGTTGTGAGGAAGCTGGGAGAGAACAAACACGAACACAACTGCAAAGATGACACGGAGGGCCTTGTGCTTTTCAAAGCTTTTTGCCTGCAAGAGTGTGCGGATAATGACAGAGTAGCAGAAAAACATGACCAGCAGAGGAAGGCAGAAGCCCATGCATATTTGAAGGGACAGCACCAGGATCTTTGTTCGATTGAATGCATTGTTCCAGTAGACCATAGTGCAATAGGATTGTTCCTCTTGGTCCAGCTTCACCTCAGCAAAGATAAACTCAGGTAGGGCCATAATGATGGAGACAGACCAAACACAGATGCAAACAAGTTTGCTGTAAAACAATCTCTTCTTCTTGAAGTTCTGAGCTTTGATTACTTGCACGATGGCGATGTAGCGGTCCACGCTAATGCAGGTGAGGAGGAGCATGCTACTGAAGAAGTTGATCTTGTAGAGAGCAGACACTATTTTGCAAGAACTGCTCCCAAAATTCCAGCCCGAGATGGCATCGACTGCCCAGAAGGGCAGCGTGCACAGGAAGAGGAGGTCTGCCACAGCCAGGTTCAGCAGGTACACGTCGGTCATTGTTTTAAGGCGGTTGCGCACGGTGAGGTAAATCCAAACCACCAGCAGGTTACCCACAGACCCAAGGATGAAGATGATCCAGAAGAGAGGTGGCTCATACTGGCTGCGAAAGTCCCTGACCCAACGTCTGTCACACATGCCGGTTTCATCAGTCGACCCAATGTCATAATCTGGAGTCTGTAAGCAAACAGATTTCTTAAGTTTCAAACAAGTATTTTATACAAGACAGTAAAGATGTTTTGCACAACAATCTCTAAGCCTTTCCTACTGATGTTGCAGCTTTCTGTGATGCATATTTTTCTGTTCTCTTTAAGTAAATCAACCCATCAACAGCCAAGGGTTTCGCAACATAACCCACATGTGGTGGGAACATAGTGAAGGTACATCAAACGCTGTCTGTGACGTACATTCTAACCGAGAGTTCGCTGTCAGGTGCAGGTGTTGTGTCTGTGCAGGAGAAACCACACAACTGCACTGTTTCCTGCTGCTATCCAAGCCTGAGGGGGTGAATAATCCTGAGGGGCTCAAGAAAGGGGCGCCTGCTGCAGAACTCAATACCCCAGCAGCTCAACGTTTAGATGTAGGGCAGAGATAAAACAGTGGGGGGGCTTAGGTTTTCACAAACAATGGAAAATTTGATGCCGACATGGCTATGACACTGCCTGTGGCATTTAACTGCGCAGCAGATGTCTGCTGTCAAACACGAGTAAATATTAAAAAGGAACATGGATTTTTTTTGGACAAATTGGGTTAATTTTATTAATTATAGAGCAATGCAATGAAATACCACAATAAGACTCGTCTTGTTATGCTACAGATTGTTAAGTCCACTCAGATACACAGTACATCAACTGGAGAAAAGCTGTCAGTGTTTTCTAGTTAAAATGTTCAAAGGTTTTTATCGTAAAGTGGTACTTACAGATGACACAGTAGATGTGTCTGGCATAAAAGCAGTTGTTAAGTCCATTTGACCTAAAAATAAAGAGAAAAGGATAAATAGTCAACCAAAACTGCAAACAAAAAAACCAAAAAAACAAAAACAAACTGTTACACATTAGAGAAATACATTTTAAAACCTTGTTTTCAAGAATTTAAATATATTTACTCAGTTTGTAGAAATGTGAGAAAGGGGAACCTGGAGACAAGCACGTTCCAGTCAGTGTTGAACAGCTGTCAACTTAATCATCTTCACAAGCTTATATGGTTTCTCTTCAACCACAAAATCACGTGTTAACGTTTATCCCCACATCTCTGTGTCAGCCCTGCAGAGAAAAACAACACAAGACTGTTATTGCTGAAATAACAATTCAAGCTGAATACAAACGAAAACATTGACGTATCAAAAGAACAATTTTTACTAGGGGTATTTCTGAAAACTTTCACACAACAACTGTACACCTAAACGTTCGATATAACCTGCAGCACTACAGCCAACAGGGTGGGCGTACAGCAGGGTTTTATAATCAGGTCTTCTTTGTTCGGTTTTGACGCATGATGTTTACAAAGGTGATGGTTTTATCACCGCAAAATATTCACATGTGAAACTGAAAAACGTAAGTTCTGATTACGGCTTGCCTAAAAACAGAAGCTGAGTTGTTCATATTTTGGTTCAAAGATTAAAAAGTTTAAAAACAAGGTGACAGTAAAGCTAAACACTTGGGATGGTTATTGTAAAACAAAAGATTTTTATAAAGGTTAGTATAGATTTAAAAATACTTCATTACATGTCACAACATTTAGATAGTTTTAATAAAAAGTCAAATTATGAAGCTAAATTCAAGCGTGGAAAGTTGGTTTTACACCACAAGAAACATGCTAGCAAGCTAGCACAGCTAATGTGTGTTGTGTTTTTGTACTTCAACACTGGACTTCCCAAATTCCCAATTGGAAAAATTACAACAAAGTCACCCTAAAGTCAGAATCCTAATTCAAATGGTGAAAGTTGAAACTAGCCAATGGACCCTTTGTACAGTATCCAAAATGCTTGTGCGTACAAAATGTGGTGATCTTTGCTAGTATTAGCTATTCGTGAAGAAATCACATGGACAGCAGCGCTATAAATCTGTAACTTACAAACTACCTATCTTTTAAAATGCTTCTTTTCAGTTTGGAAACAACATGGAAAGAAATGGTATGGGCTTATTGTTAATGGTATTTAGAGACGATGGTAGCAACTAGCTAGTATTTTGGTCATTTATCCACACATTATGGCACGATGATGCAAGAGATGTAAAGAAGCATACTAAGATCATCATGCATCCAATCAAGATACCAAATAGACATCTCTAATTGGAGACTTTTTCCAACTGTATCCCACCTGTCATATATAGAAGGCAGAAAATATAACTATATATTCTTCTGGCCGGGGAACATCTTGGATTTCCCTAGAACGAGCCGAAAACTGTCGGTATAGGGTGATGTCTAAATTTTCCTCCTGGGAGTCATCTCGAGGAAGACCTATCTTAAAAGTTGGAATATAAGTTGAATGGACCAGTGCTCTTTGGGAAGTCCTGTAAATATGACTTTTCTTGTATAAGAGGAAGTAAAACTTTAATTTGCTAGAACCAAAAACAAAAGGAAATTAATGACAAAAATACGTCATTTGGCTCACCACAATGAAAAGTAAAAACATGATAAGAAAGAAAGTCCCTGTCTTACCATCAAAAGGGGTTTGTGGGGGTGGAATACATTTTGATCACTTGGACAACAAGACAGTAAAAAACATTCAAAGTAAGAAGTATTTAAATTCATTTTTTGGTTTGGATCTCTTGTGAGCAAACATGAGTTGGAGGTTTACGCACTAAGTTTCACTTCCCGACTTTGCTCCGGCGTGTGCGAAACACTGAGCGCACTAAGAGCCTATCTGAACCTTATCTTGAGACTAAGGTTCAGATACAAAAAAAGTGTTTAAAATCTAGTTGCGTTTCTCAGTTTTGATCAGAGAAAGGCTCGGGGAAACGGCTTATGATGATCAGATCAGTGTTTACCTCCTGGGAAAATATTTGAACGCTGACACATTTTGCTCACTGCTTTCTATCTTACTGACTCTGCACGCATATTTCTAACTGCTTTCTTTTAACCAGTGATTAGAAAAGGCAAACTGAAAACTCTACTCTGGAAAATTGATGTATGTTCTAAATGCACAGAAGTACCAAGTCCAATTTTAGAAAATATTAATTGATCAAATTATAGATTTCTAAACACTTTATAGCTTATTATGAGCACTACCATAACCAATTAATTGATCTGTAAAAACTTACACAAATATATTTTTCTGTAAGCCCACATTTAACAGGGACTTATGGGGCTGCTTGTTCCAGCCTACCTGATTCAAATGGTTGAATTTACTCCAAACTGGAGCTATTAAGCAGTCCTAGACTTTGACCAACCCTGTTATGTGGTACAGCACCGGTGTCACAGTACTTTAAATATGACTCAATATAATACCATTCAAATTACCCTGATAGCACAGATGTTGATGAATGCACATGATTCCAGTCTTGTTTTCCACTCATGAAGGGATTGCTGACAGTGGGTTGGGTAAGCTCTGAACACACTGTACAATACAGCGTGTGGTTTTCTTCACAGAACTACTTTCTGTGGGAGTCATCTTTGCATTTAAAGGGAGACCTTTGTACTTCCATTTGGGTTTCAGTGCTTGCACAGCATCTACAAGCTGACATTTGATCAGCTGATTTTACCTCTGCATAAATTTTATTTGCAAAATTTGACTGACAGAAATATAATATGGCGGCAACCAAATCTCCATTTATGTTCCCATTTATGTACAAGCACTTATCCCCTGCAACTCACCAATAAGTAGGATGTTCAGTAGTAGTTTTATGTTGAATCTACCCTCAAGCCTCTGGGAAAAGTAGTGGTTTAGGGAATTCACATCACAGTTAAATCAGCTTTTCATCATCCAATGTAAAGAGAGTTTAATTTAACTAAATTAAACTCTCTTTACTCTCTTTAAACTCCAGATCATCAATCACAAGGTTGAAGAGGCTCACAAAATTTCTTGGAGACTGCTGCTGCCTGGAACAAACACTAACGTTCTTCCTGATAGAGTCAACAGGTATGGATCAATCAATCAATCAATCAAACTTTATTTGTATAGCACATTTCAGCAGCAAGGCATTTCAAAGTGCTTTACATCATAACAAACACAAACACACAAAGTCATGCAATATAGAATCAACAATCAGATCATGACATTAAGTCAAGTTCCAACATTAAATTTTTAATTGATTACATTTCAAATACAATTCTAAACAGGTGGGTTTTTAGTCGAGATTTAAAGGAAGTCAGTGTTTCTGCTGTTTTACAATTTTCTGGAAGTTTGTTCCAAATTTTTGGTCCATAGATGCTGAAAGCTGCTTCTCCTCTTTTGGTCCTGGTTCTGGGGATGCAGAGCAGACCAGAACCAGAAGACCTGAGAGGTCTGGCAGGTTGATATAACAACAGCAGATCTTTAATGTATTATGGTGCTAAGCTATTCAGTGATTTGTAAACTAACAACAGTCTTTTAAAATCTATTCTTTGAGCTACAGGGAGCCAGTGGAGGGACTTTAAAACTGGTGTTATGTGCTCTATCTTCCTGGTTTTAGTGAGAACGCGAGCAGCAGCTTCTGGATCAGCTGCAGCTGTTTGATTATTTGTTGGACAGACCTGTGAAGATGCTGTTGCAATAATCAATGAGACTAAAGATAAAAGCATGGATGAGTTTCTCTAGATCTGGCTGAGACATTAGTCCTCTAATCCTGGAGATGTTCTTCAGGTGATAGAAGGCCGATTTTGTTACTGTCTTTATGTGGCTCTGAAGGTTCAGATCAAAGTCCATCACTACTCCCAGGTCTCAGGCCTGATCACTAATTTTTAGTTGTAATAACTGGATGTATGGACAACAGTGCAAGCTGAAGTTCAAAGAGTTCATCAGAATTGGGATTTTCAGATTCATTTGTTTGGTGAAAATGCCTGGCTCATGTCAGAGGACATGAAAAAATTGGCAGACTGTTTCAAGATCAGAGAAAGGCAAACAACCACTAGTTACAGCCTAGTGGTAACCAGTGGCAAGCAAAACACCATGTCTGAGTGTCCTTATTGAACCCTGAAGCTGACTGGCTCGCAGATGAGCAGTGAAGACCACTCTGGTGCCACTCATGGCAGCTAAGAACAGGAAGCTGTGGCTGCTGTTTACACCCGCTCACCAAAACTGGAAAATTATGGCTTTCAAGTCCTTGACCTTCAATTTCAACGACCATATTCAGATGGTAGGGTCAGAAACCAACCTGAATTCTGAATCCATTTACCATTGGTTCTGGTAAATGGTAATGGTGGCGTAATGATGTGGGGAGCTATTTAATTTATTTTGGGCCCCTTAGTTTCAGCTGAGTATAATTTAAATGCCACATCATAAGTATTGTTGTTGACTATGTCTGTCCCTTTATGAGAACAGTGACCACTGTGTACTGCAAATGAACTTTTAAATTGCCTTATAAAAAATGACAAACATTTTCCTTGGGCACAATAAAAAAAAAAGTTTACAAAGTTTCCCACTGTGATTTTAAACCGACTCAATTCGTTGTAAAATAAAAGCTAAATGATTTGGTCCTACAATAAGCATCTAAATAATCTCTGACATTAAGTTCTATGGCATGAAACTCATTTCACTGAATATTTCCGATGAAACATGAATCATTACAACTAGTTAAAAAGAGCAACCAAGTTTATATCTGGCCAGACTTTCACTTTTGTTTTCTGGTTTATCTTTGTGATTGGAAATAAAAGGGATCTAATGGTTGCAGTAGGTCAGAGTGGCAGGCTTACAAATCAGTCAGCAAATACTGAAGGTTGATAAAAGGTATTTTTGAAAAAGTATTTTCGTCCGTTCTCTGCTCAGTCTGCTTTTTGTTGTGTTTGTAGGGTTTTTACTGCATCTCTGTCAACTGTCAGTTGCAGCATTTAGAGTGGTTTTGATTCACCAGACAAACAAACGTTGACACCACTCTGATAAACGAGGTTGTGAGAATTCTAAGAGGTGACAATAATTTGAGATGCAAATATTAGTCATCAGTGTATTCCAGTGAAAGCGGAAGGATTTGATGTATGTCATAGCAGAAGGCCTAAGTTGCATGGTGTCTGTTACTGAATGACAGAGGTTATAACTTCAGTAGCTTTTCATGTCTAGATGTTGCCCTGTTGTGGATTGTTTTCAATCTCACTGAATATCTGAACATTGCTATACAGAGTAGGACAAATACCTGCTCTCTATATTTAGGATCAAACTCTGCTTTTCAATACTTACAGGCTCTTGTGAAGACAGTGGAATTTCCTACACAAGTGTCACAATGAGGGTTTACAGAGGCTAAGGCAAGCAACAACTAGGGACACACAGAGCAGTGTAGCTGATTTACTAAATACGCAAAGTCTAATGGAAAAACAACTGGAGAGGCGTTGATCTGAGGCAGCAGGAAGGGACTGGAGGAACTGAGAAGAAAGGTGAGTGGCCAGTTTAAGGAGTAAGCGTTGGAGACTTTGATGAATGACTCTTGCATCGGCTCAGAGTTGGACGATTGAGATGAGCAGAGGTGGGTACATGGATTCTGCAGTAGTTGAGGTTGACTGAATGTGGTTTTTGGCGCTTCCAGGTGGATGTGTCCTGGCAGGAGACCGAGGCCGGACAAACAAGTTGCTTTGTGATGCTCAAAACGTTATCCAGGGGCGAGGCCTTAAGAGAAGAAGTGAGGCGACAGAAGGAATCGAGCTTGAATCAAACAGTCCAGGTGAGTCTGAGCGTCAGTAGCTGGTTCTATGGAGAGAAAGACCTGGAATAGGTTTTAGAAACAAGATGGATCACTAAGAGCTCAGCACTAAAGGCTCGTGTGTACCAGAACAGAACCGTCTGCCTTCTACCTCAAGGAAGCTGCTCCTACTTAAGGTCCTTGATGATTGGCAGCGATGAGCACCAGCTAGATCCCATAAGCCTGTTAGAGGTAGAGACGAACACCTGTCCACCCTCCTGCAGAACCCAACAAAAAGTTTCTGTATTTAGCCCCATCTCTTCCCACTAACTCTAACCAGCCACTCTGTCCTTGCTGAACAGAAGCATCTCCTCTCCATGACCAATTTGCACAACTAAAATCACAAAAGTCCTGTCAAAGGTTACCCATACCTGAGCACTCTTTCACTGTAGCTGCTCCAGAGTAACCAACAGGCCTCCACCTTGTCCTCTTAGCTTTTCTGATTAATCCTGGCTGCTCAGGCTTTTAGTTTAGAAACTTTTGGTGTGTTGATAGGTGTGCAGTGGCTCCAAATTGTTTCAGATGATGACATTCCACGTTAGGGATAATGTTTAATAACCTAATCCTGCTTAAACATCTAAAATGCCTCCAACCTGACCTCTCTAATGTGTTTTCTAGTCTTTATGATGCTGTTTATTTGCCAGCAAACCTCCGAGGCCTTCATAGAACTGCTGAAATTAAATTGATATTAAAATACACAAATGTGGCCTATATTTACTAATGAGGTGACTCCTGGGAGCAGCTGTTTGTGCTTCATTTTGTAGCACTAGAATAAGGGGGAGTTAATGCTTTTAGACAGTAGGATGAACTTGAAGTACTGAAACAAAAGAAACGATCTGTACAGGGAATGGCAACTTGAATTTGAAACTCAGCATAACTGAGTTTCAGCTTTACAGTTTCAAATCATAGCTTTGTTGCTGACATCTTTGCTACTTAGAATAAAAATTACTCATGATAAAGGTTAAAACAAAACATGAATCAGAACATGCAATTGTTCTCTGAAGGAGTCAAAACCAGACTCAGAAACAGTTATTCTAGTTGCTGTTTTGTTTTGGGGTTTTTTTATGGCACAAATACCAAGCACCTCTTGCTCTTAAACCTTTTAAAAAATAGATGATTGGTGTTTTCTGTCTGTAGGATGCAGGGTCAAAAAGGTGAAGATGAAAACAAAAGAAAAGTAAGAAACTACTTAGTAGAAACTAATTTGGTTCTCGGGACTCATTTCAATTCAGACGTGCTTTCCAATTGATTTTACTTATGAAACTATTTGATCATCTTTTCTATTTCTGTTTTGCAGCTTTGAATGATTTCTGAACTAAGCACCTGAAAAAGCAGGCCATGCCAACAAACATGCACTTGAAATGAATAAGCTCTGCTCATCAGGGGTGTTCATTTGGTTTCATACAAAAAGTAAAAGCAAAACACACATTTTTGCTTTCTGGTTTTTTTTTCTTACCTAAAATCAAAGAAGAAATTCCACTGTATCTCTCCCCTCACTGTGAAATTCTGCTGAAATCCTAGCTGGCGAACATACACTTTGTGATTCTGTTGAAAAACCAAACAACAGAAGCTTCTACTCTGCTACCGAAACTGAGAAAACCCCTTTGATGCCAAGTCAGAAAGCAGAAAGCTGCTCTGAATTGAGTGCGTAACTCTTGAATTTATTAACTGCTGTCCCATATTGTGGGAAAGTACTGTTACTGTCGCAGCTTTCAGCAGAACAAGATTACGTTTGGTACTGAGAGAAGGCTGCTACCACTTCCTGTATCTGCTCGCTGTGATTTATTTTGTGCAAGGAGATTGTAACTGCTCGGCTGTGGCATCCTATCTGAAATTATCATCAGTTTCCCCCCACTTGGTTCAGCTACTTACACACATGCAAGCGCTAGTACTAAATTTTAGGCCCTTTGTTTCCACAGATAGACAAATATGTGTGATAAAACTGTTTTTGTTAATTATTTTGTTTCCTGCACCTCTTTCTTCAAAAACTTTTTACACGCCTCAAACTTTTTCAAGTTTTGCTTTACAACAACAAACATCTGTGCTATTTGCATAAACCAGCCGCCACAAAGTTTGTTGTCTCAGGCTCTCTCTCTGATGACAACCCACACCTTATAGGCAGGTTACTCTCCTACTCTCCTATAAAAACAAAATAAACTTATTTTCACTATTTTAACAACAAAAAAATGGTTGGTGTAGATAGTAATATAAAGTTTATATGTTTCTATTTAATGTTTGTGTGATGTAAACTTGTGAAATTAAACATAGATTTCTTTTTATGCACACAAAGTGTATTCTGGTATTTAGGCTAAAATGGCCTTTCAGTACAATTGTAATGTGAGGACATATCTTGACCAAGTGGAGAGTTTTACACATTCCTCTTTGTAAAAGAGCTCAAATTTAGCCATTAGATTAAAAAAAAAAACACATCTAAAGCAGCGATTTAATGTTTTTAAGTTTTGCCATCCATTCAATGTCCATGCTGAAGAAAAGCTCTGCTGCTACCGCCAGGTTCCACCGCAGGGATCTGAATGCAATGCATGAAAAATAACTTACTTTCTTCCACGTAACAATTCTGCACTATTTCATGTCGACTAATTGCACAAAATCCCAGTGAAAAACCATAAAATGTTGTTTGTTCTACATTGCTCACTTAATAGGAGTATTTTTGAAAGGCTCTGTACATCAAGCATGCAACTTCCCCACTCGATGCAAAACTAACACCAGTTTAGCTCAGGTCATTGTGGCTTTTTTAGTTTCAGTATAAACAGTGAGGAGATGACAGTTGACTAGCTATTGACCACTTTGCGTTTCATTTTGTCACTTTCTCAGTTCTCATGGCTTATATGTTACAATGTTTTCTCGGGAAGTAAGAGGTGGCAAATAACAAGGCGCAGGTGAAAATTAAGGTGTTAAGGTTGAAACTTATCTTACTTAGGTCTGATATCATCTGCTGTAGTTTCCTCATAGCTTATTTCAAGAATAGAGGAACTGCTTCATCCTGTAAGAGCTACTGATTTACTAATTAGAGCTGATAAGAGGTGAGAATAAAAATCACACGTTCTGCTCTCATAGCAGTTTAATCACATTGCAATCAGAGCTTTATTGTGAAATAACGTTTTGGACTACTATACTCAGTGGTGGCTGCAGCATGAAGATCTACAGCAGCTATAAAAAGAAAAAACATTCACATAGTGTTTGATATCAATCAAAATGGTAGTCATGGTGCAATAAAAATGTTTCCATGCTCTCTGGATTTTTGCAATTTGGCGCCCTCTTGTTGAATCCAAGTTATTTTGTTATACTCACAGCTCACTTTATTCTTTCTCCTCTACTCTTTTTTAAAGTACTAAATTTAAAACAAAAAATAGCATATATTTGGTCACACCTTTTATTAACCCATTAGCATTTCACAAACCAGTTAAATGCACACTCTACAAGAGCATTTTATATCATGAAAATCATGTATGTACAGCAATACAAAAAATATGCAAGGATTCAACAACAAAAATATTCTAGGCCCTCTACATCTACATGTAAGAGTAGATACATTGTCATTACAGTCTATTGGAAATATTTTAGAGTGAAATATTAATATTATTAAATGTTCAGATAAGCAAGAGTGTCCTAAAATGCAAAGTGGTTTGGCGTTTACTTGTAACTTTGTTTTAAAATTGGACCTTGGACTTTAAGGTGCTGCTAAAGTTAAGACTGATGAGCAAAATATGAAAATTTACTTACAATGTCCTGCATTGGGACTTATGCAGTGCCTTGCAAATCTATTTATACTCCTTATGCATTGTGTATTTTATGAGATAAAATGACACAAGTTGTGCTATAAAAGAAAAACGTGGTTCTGAAATTGTTTCCAAAAATAATCTAAAAGGTGTGGCTTGCTTTTGTTTTGAGACCCCTCTGCAAACTCTAGTACAACCAGGTAGTAAATAAAATCCACTTGTGTATATTCTTATCTCATAAATCCAGTTGTATTTAGAAGGTCTCAGATGTCAATTAGTATGTTAGTGAAAAAACAGCATCATGAAGATCAAGGAATACAGCAGACAAGTCAGGGACAAACTTTGGAGAGGTTTGAAGCAGATTTGGAATATAAAATAACATTCCAGGGCTTTTTTTTGTTGAAATGGCTGCAGATAATACGTGGAGTAATACTCGAAGACAACCTCTTACAGCCAACAAAATATATAGGGCTGAAGGAGGTGGGTGTGAGAGACTTTGTTGGGGTCCGGGATGACCCTACACACACTGCTACACATACCCTACACAATTGAATACAATAAAGCGGAATAGTCAAAGCACAAACCTAGATTTGACTGAGATAACTGTTGCTGTGTTGATTTAGCATATGAAACCCCAACAAAACATGTTGATAAAATGTGAACATTTCAAGAGCTTTTGATAGTTTTGCAAGGCACACTAAGACTACAAGCTTCAGGCAGGCAGTATAGTTCTGTCAGGTGAGCAAAAGAACAAGGCCCCGTCCAACAGGTAAATGCTGCTTATTGCATAGAGCACAGAGGGAAATCTGCCAGCTACTGTAAGAAAAACACACGTCATCAGATCCTCTGCGTTTTCACCTACGGGTTTCCCCAGCTGACCTGCTGTTTAATGAAGCTAACAGGGACAGAGAATGCCAGATAAAGCAGAAATGAAAATAAAAAACACCAGAACTGGTAGTTTCTTGTCCCAAATCAGTCAGAAACATTTTGGTCCGTCTTTCTAAGGAAACATGCAAAACCTCAGTCGTCTGGCTCGTATCTGGAACAGAAAGCAAAACACAGGATGGTAAACAAAACTGATCATAAATAATAAACGGAATTGAAGATGGATCATAGTAACTGAGGACTGTGTTATTTTTAGAATATCAGTGTAAATGTGAAAACTCACTTCTGCAATCGTTTCCTAATTTCTTTTATCTGCTCGTTCTTCTTGGTTAGAATCTCCTTCATGTTGCGGTACGCTGCAGTTTGTTGGAACTTCTTCTCCAACTCCTACACACAATCCACAAATACCAAAACATTAAGAGGGGAAAAATAACAATAGAACTACAAATTAGAAATCCCACTAAGTCTGAACTTTAAATGTGATCTAAACAGTTCAGGGGGAAGTGCAAGAGAAAATAACTTATTTGCACGATATTTTGCACGCTTTTTGCACGCACAAAAACACCGAAGGGAAAAGGGAAAAACACAAAACTCCTGAGATAAAGTCAGCTGTCTGATCTTATGATGTTAGTGATCATGGAAAAGTCTTGCTTCCTCTATAAGTGTCAAAAAGAGGAAGGCTTGGAGTATTAGAATACCCATTCAAAATACAGGATCTCAAAAATGTATTAATATCTCATAAACTCTTTGTTTTTTAGATTTTGTTGTGTTAAAAACACAAACTTCGCTCTTTTTATGTGATACATCAATACAAAGTAGTGCACAATTTTGAAGTAAAAGGAAAATGAAGAATGTTTTTTAAAGTTCAGTTTCAATTCAGCTTATTTGTATGCATATAAATACATTCCAATTGATCCAAGTTATCAAACAGTGTATTAAACTCAGTTTATTATTCAAATTAGTTTAAAACGTTTCTATCTGGGGAACCACTAACAGATTGCATTCAGTTATTGACCTTACAGCATTACCTCAATCTGAGCACGCATGTAGCGACAGTGGAGAGGAAAAGCTTCCTTTTAACAGGAAGAAACCAGGTTCAGTGTTAGCAGCCATCATCTACCACGACCAACTGGGGGTGTATATTTTTATAAGTTGTGGGGTGTGTTTGTATTTATCCACCCCGAGTAAATACTTTGTAGAACCACCCCTTTACCAGTTTGAATAAGCTGAAATTATTCCACAATAGCTCAAGTAGATTTATTGTAGAGTGTTTGTGAATATCAGTTTTCTAGTCTTGCCCACCGACTAGAAAGCTGATGTCGTACCTAAGTCTAGGTTTTAACTGGGCCATTCTAACCCATGATGTACTTGGATTTAATCTCTTCTTCTGAAGTTCTGGCTCTATGTTTAGCTCCATCCATCTCTTCTCTCATCTCTGACCATCTTCCATATATCTACTGGGAAAAAAACTGCACCCTCACAACATGAAGCTACCACCACTATGCTTAATCCTGTTAGAATAAGCTTTCCATCACATGGGAATTTTTTTATGTAGGTCAATAAAGTCAATTTGATTAGAGCAGTTTCTTCCACATAGCATCTTAAAACAGGATTTTCTTGATGCATGACTAGTAGCTATTTTGTGATCAAGTTTTCACCAATGGCTACCATGGAGCTCCTGAATCCCTCTTTGATTAATGCTTTCCTTGCTGAGCCTGTTTAACAGATTGAACAGAGTTCTGCTAAATTAAATTTCTACAGCGTTTGTGTTACAGCTCTCTGTATGAAACATCCTCTACAAATAGAGTGTCAAAATGTGAAGATATTTAAGAGCGACTTCTACTTGTGTCTCATCTGTGATTATGATGCTCTCACAGACTGAATCAAAATTATCTGTGTGGATCAAAAGGTGAGTCCATGGAGCCCAACTTCATTAGCGCTAGTTGCATTAACTTATCAGAAAGAGAAAGGCTCTACAGCAGGTACCTTCTCTGCCAAGGCCAGCTGCTCCTGCACTCGCAGAAGGTCATGCTTGGCAGTGATTAGAGTCTCCTTCAGATCCTTTTGGGATGCAGCGTTGGCACTAAGCGATCTTTCATAGTCCTCCTTCAGAGCTGCTACTGTGTCCTCCAGGCTGTTGATTTCCTTTGTTTGAGCAAAAAGCTGAAGCATAGAACAATATCAGTTATGGCCTGACCGGTAATTACTGGCATAACACAGCAAAACAGCATCTATAGAGTTCATCCAGGTTCATACATACCATGCAGATAATAGCAAATGGTGGTGAGCACGCAGATGACAAAAATCAAAAAATAAATAGTAAAGATAAAATAAAGAAAATGGAAAGCAGTAGTGAAAAGTTTTTTAAATGCAATACCTTTTGCTCTCCTTGTGTCCTCTGGAGATCCTTCAGAGCTCTCTCTGCTTTTGTTTTCTCATCCAGTGCATTCATGGCCTGATGAAATGAACCACGTGCAAAGAACATTATCAACTAGCTAACTAAGAAAGAAACTAAGTTTGAAAGGCCTCTTTTTTACCTGTGATTCTAAAGTCCGCAGCCTGGATTTCAGTTTATCATTCTCCTCTTGTAGTTTCAATATCTCCTAAAAAAGGATAAAAATAAATTTGTTGGTCTGAGCAGAGGACAACAAACGCTCATCAAGGGTATAGATCTCATTAATGTTGGACTATGAATGATTCATTTGATGATCTGACCACTCTTGTTATCAGAAATGTTGTGTTAAACGTTTTGCTAAGATCCTACTTTCTAGCCAACAATAACACAAATGTTAATATGTAACACAAATGTTACATATTAACATTTGTGTTAATATGTAACACATTTGTGTTACACATTTGTGTTACATAATCACCAAAAAAATCACCAAACTGAAACCGTAACTTCATAACCATCATTATGGCTATGATAACTTTTGGATGGCTGGCAGTGAACACAAAAACTAATTTTACCTTGTTAAGAAGCTCAGACACTCCACCCTCATTCAGTGGTGCCAACTTGGGTTTACTTGTTTCCTGGTTTATCTAGAAATGAATTCCAGATTCATACAGTCATGCAAAAGCATTGCATGAATGCATGACTGTATTCAGACAGTCATGCAAAAGCATTGCAGGCACTGCAACATTTATTTATTCGTGTTAGACATAGTAGCATAAAACCACAGGTGAACCTCAGTGACGCGTGACTTCTGCACCACACTTCTACAAATATAGGCCAGGCAGCCTGACATTTAAAACCTCTTAAAATGTGGGGGCAGGCAACCTAAGAAGAGGTGAATTTCACCAGATATCTGAAGAAGAAAGTGCTTTGCAAACCTTATTGGCTATTTTAAAGTCAGTCTTCTCAAATTCAGCCACTTGCTCTAACAGCTCCCTAAAAGGGCGAGAGAAAAAAGATATTAAATGTTCATTAATTGAAAAATTAAGTAAACAAAAGCTTACATGCTTAAGAAGTGTAAACTGATTCTACAACCTACCACAATCTGCGAGCAATACTGAAGCACTGATAAGACATTCATTTCACAACAGTTGCGAAACCTCTGTGTTGATGTTCATCTGTGCTAACCCCACAATCTACTATTTGGCGGTCGTGAATGTTTGGCAAAGGAAAAGTGAACTCCCTTGGTCCTGATGGCAGTTTCGCACTTATGTTGTAAAGACATGTTTGTGGTGAGCAACACTGTTCTCTACAAAGCTTGTATGTGGTTTTTAAAACGCATTTGAAGACACCTAACCCTATCACAAGGGGCGTTTTCTTAGCGTTAGACACCTATTCAGTCACGTACAGCTGTAGCCTGGAGAGGAAAACAAAAAGGGTTCATGAGTTGCTCATCCACCCACCATGTGCCTATAAACAAAGTATCTTCATCAAAACACTGTGTTTTATAAGGTGAAAGGTCATGAGGGCAAAAGTTATATTAAGTTCAATAAGTTTGAATCTGGGCTGCACAGTGGTGCAGTTGGTAGTACAGTAGCACAATAGAACTGTTGCCTTGCAGCAAGAAGGTCCTGGGTTCGATTCCCGGCCGGGGTCTTTCTGCACGGAGTTTGTATGTTCTCCCTGTGCGTGCGTGTGTTCTCTCCGGGTTCTCCGGCTTCCTCCCACAGTACAAAAACATGACTGTCAGGTTAATTGGTCTTTCCAAATTCTCCCTAGGTGTGAGTGTGTGTGTGCGTGGTTGTTTGTCCTGTTTGTCTCTGTGTTGCCCTGCGACAGACTGGCGACCTGTCCAGGGTGTACCCCGCCTCTCGCCCGGAACGCAGCTGGAGACAGGCACCAGCAACTCCCGATCCCGTTAGGGAGAAGGGTGATCAGAAAATGGATGGATGGATGGAAGTTTGAACCTCATAGTCAGATGAAACAGGCAATCAGTATTAAATTTGACGAACAGAAAGAGTTTCATGTAATACGTTTAATTTAAGTGAGTATCGCTGAAAATGGGTGGCTTATGGGAGGTTTAATTCAATTTAAATGTTGTCATAAGTCATATTTTGTATGTTTCTTAAAGAGTTGTTGTAGATGCTTCTAACTGTGGGTAATACTGTAGCAGTCAATATTACAGCGATTCCGAAGATGCCTCTGATTGAAGGAGTTTAACTTTACATTGTTTCCTCATACTTGTTCAAACACTTTATCCCGTCTTGCCCATCCCTCTTAATAATGGAAAAGATACATTTATTTCAGTCATTCCATTCAAAAAGGGAATTTGCTATATAGTATTTGTTAGATTTACTATTTCAAAACATTTTTAATACAGAAATGTCCTCGTTAGATATTAGTTTTCAGGATTTACTTAAAAAACAAATTAGCCCAAGTGATATTTTCTTCTAGGAACTAATGAAGAGGTTTCCAAACATTTTGCCACCCATGGCCAAATCTATAACCTTTGTCTAGACACAATGATGCAGTGGAAATGTGGGGAATAACTTTTCAATTGACATTTTTTTCTGGTAAAAAATAACATATAAAAACCTATTTAAATAAGATGCAATTCCTTCTGAGAATTAATCTCTGAAACATTAGCTTCTATTTTTGCAAACAAATTCATTTACAAGGTAAAACCAAAAGAAATATGTAGCTTATAACCTACAAAAATTAATCTGAAAATGCAAGGAAAACGGTGACAGTTTGTGGTTTTTAGCTCAACCAACTGCAGATCTAAAGGAAAACCGACACGATGGAAACCTGAGTTGCACGCATGTAGATCAGTAAAGACTGCTGACCTTTTTACCCTGTGAATGACATGATCTGGATCAGAAAAGAACTGAAGAGGAAGTAAAATGCGGCACAGATCAACATAACAGCTAACATTTAAAGGGCTGCCTATTTCAGGCTCTACTGTTAACTTAGAGTTTATATGAGAAAGTTTAAAAATGTCCACCAAAGCAATGATGAGTGAGTACGATTATAACTTTTGGATTCTAACAGCTTCCCATGCTATGACTGTCTGGATGCCAGTGTGAGTAGTCCCGTCGCTGGCTGTCAGCTCACCTGTTCTCCAGCTCAGAGATGTCACTCTGGAGTCGAAGGTAAAACTTCTCCGCCTGAGAGAAAATCTGCCTTAGCAGCAGTACGTTAGTGTGGGCTGTGTTGATCAGCTCCATCTCCACCTCCCCTCGGACCACCATTTGCAGCCCGTCCAGCATCTCCCTAACCTCGTCCACTGTGAAGGTGTCCTCCACCAGCCTTGAGATGGAAAATCAGGCAGAAAAATTAATGTACAGAGCCATCCACATTCAGTAACAGGTATGTTTGGACTGTGGGAGGAAGTTGGAGTGAAGCATCCAAAGTCCATAACGAAACACTCAAAGATCAGGGAGTGTGCATATTTGCATGGTTTGGAATTTGTCTTCAGCATGTGATTATACAATTGGTATTAAATATGTATGTATTACAAGGCAATATTTTCACACCATTGCTTTCTCCAGTACAAGCCCTCACTATGGATGTGGATAAATATCTAAATAAAAGTACATAATCACAATGACGGAGACTTTTATGATTAATCACCTGCTGTCTTTGAGTTCCTCAAAACATGAGTCAATAGTCTTGAGCCTTAAGAGCCTCTTTGAACGAGCAAATCGCATGTAGTTGATGATTTCAGACTGATGGTGTTCGTTAAACCCAAAGTCAGCCTTTGTGGAGACAAGAAAAAAACAGATTAGCAAATAAATTGTGCATCAGGGGGAGAAAAGGTTCATATGAAGACAGAGGGTTGATGTAATAGCAACACCAATTAGCTTATTAGCTAACTTGAAGAGGATTTTCTCTTGGCAATATGTTACAGGGCCTTTCCATATGAGCTGGTAATTCCATAGAGCTACATGCTAGCTGTAGCGTTCTACTCTAATGGCATTTTATTTAAAAACAGGTTCATTCTGCACTTCTACAAGGAAAGAGAAGGCTAACAGCGAAGCTCACAGCAGCTACTTACCATAATGGCTGTTTTGCAACGTAACTAAGTTAGCTTGAGCTGATCCCAAAAGAAAAGAAGACGAATCTATCTAATTTAGACAGCGTACGCAAGGAAGACTAAAAGCCAGAGTCGATATGATGAGTTCGAAATCCAGTAAAATATTTTAAATGTTTAAGTCAACAAATTGAGCAAAATTTCCTTTATATCACAGCTGTAAGATTATCCTGGAGATCTGCTAGCCTAGCTAACGAGCTAGTGTTTACCTTGAGAATGGCTTGGTAACGGAATGTAGCGTCATCACCTTGGTTACCGGAGATGCGTTCATGGCCATCACTGACAGGTTGTAACACGAGAAAATAGTCTCGCTAAAAATTAATTATTTTATGTAAAATTCCGGATTTTTATGCCTCAAGTCAATGTAAAGCGTAAAATAATTTCTTTCCGTATTATTTTATATGTAACGGGATAAATTTAACTTTTAGGTAAATTATCAATCGCTTTTGTACTGATCACTAATGTAGCATAAACAGTTCATTCTTATTTTCTTTTACATATCACATCTTTAATGCTGTATATTTTAAACAAAATACATTCGTGAATTAATTATTATGATTATTATTATTGTTGTTGTTATTATTGTTGTTGTTGTTGTTGTTGTGAATAATAATAACCACAAACTCTTTCGTATTTTGGGGATCATTATTGTTATTACAATATTGTGTGGTTGCATAAATAAATTAGTTTGTTAATATTATTAAGTGTTGTTTAAAAAATAAAGTGACCTTTGTGTATCCTTTGCTTATTTACACTACTATTTATTTGGCTCGGTAAGCAAGGCTGCTGCAGGTTACAGTAGAAACCAGTAGATGGCAGTGTAATGCAGGAAAAAATGACTAGCAAAGTGGGTCTTTTAATCTTATTACACTGGAGTAATAGTCCCATGACACACAATAATTAATTTTATTCACTTTGAGGCCGTATCTGTTTCCATTGCAGGGCATATGTTGAATCAGTGGTCTCCAACCCGGGTCCTCAAGGACCACTATCCTGAATGTTTTTGACGAGTCCGGGCTCCAGCACAGCTGATTTATATGATTGCATTGCCTCCTTTGCGTTCTTGCAATTGCTATAGAAGTCGGTTAATCACCTATTCATTTAACCCAGGTGTGCAGTAGAAGGGGAAACATCTAAAACATGTAGGGAAGTAGGCCCTGAGGACCAACTTTGGGAACCACTGTGTTAAATGACAAACAACTTTTGCAATATAATTTCTCTACATATAAGAAATGTGATTATTTTAATGATTGCTTGAAACATAAAATAACCGTCTTTGTGCTGCAGAAACCCCATCGATTTTACTGAGCTAAATCAAGTTTTCACAGTAATTGAGTGGGAAAGTCTTGTCATCCTAACGAAAGGTTAAAGAGCTTCACTCTCTCTAAGGGGAGATTCAAATGGGGAAAGAAGAAGCAAAATTTTCTTTCCCTCATGCCTCTCTTGCTGTAATTGAATTAGTCTAACAGGCAGCACATGGTTTGTCACCCAGGCAGATGCCTTATAACGTGACCACTCTGTGCTGTTCCACTTGAGTTTTAGTGTATCAGATCAGTCATTAAGAGAAGCCAAGATGTTTCCTCTATATCTTCAGTCGCGGTGAGTTGCTGACAGTTCAGGAGAAGGATCAGCTCTTGGTTATTTTTGCTTATTATTTTTCTGTGATATTACATGTTAAGCCTTCTGTGCTGTTCTGACCGGATCTTGGGATAGTTGCACCTATTTTTGATTGCATAGTATCAGTAACACAAAGACTTTTATTTGGAAGATGCCAAACAGTAATTGCATTGTAGAATAAAAAAGGTCAGAACAATGAAATATCTGTACTTAGAATAAATTGCACTTGTAGAATAAGTGATGCAACTTCAAAAGTAGGAGAATTAATGATTAGAAAGTGATTAGGAAGTCTCGATTGCTAAAAATCTAGGAATAAATATACGTTGATCATTTAAAAAATTTAAATGGTATTTATTGTAGCTGAGATTTAACTCATTTTCAAATATACCATATTCCAAATATACTTGACTGTAAATGTCACTTGAAATTTGGTTTAATATATTTGACTGTTGACAATAAATAGATTGTACCTGGATGCTTACAGTTGTTTTAAATGTATATCTATGGTTAGCCTGTGTGCTCTGAAGCAGCCTGTGAGATGCATGCATTGATGGGGAACTGTCGCCAGATGGCACAATAGTCACATTTTCTAGCAAAACTTACAGAAATAAAGCCCTTCTTTTTTTACCTAAATTTATAGGCGGTTGTCTCTTATGGGTTAATTGGGCTGATTGATTAATCCGGTGTAAGAGTATGTGCGTGGTTGTGTGTTTTTCTGTTGGCCCATGATGACTGAATAAATATCTGTTATCATAATGCACATTAAAGCTTCCTTGTGGGATGGTATATGTTTTTATGACCATGCTTTTCCAACACAATGGCAAACAGAATAATCTGACTACGCCATGTTACACTATAGATATCTGAAGTTATCTTAATGGATTTTACAAATCCAATCAATGTAAATATAACTGCTACAAAATAATAAAATTACAAAAAAAATACTTTTACAAATCGCTATTTTTCAAAATGAAACCTATGACACCAATACTTGCAGAAGGTATTTGTGTCAGTTGTACAATCAGAGTAATGCATTACAGTGATAAGCTATTTTATGTATCTTCAATTGACCTCCAAATAGACTCAGCAAATTGAAAATTACATTAAGATCGAGTACAACACAAGAAGTCTCACTTTAATATAGGTGTGTTCCTGTGTCTCGTATATTTGTGTTTAAAAAACATTTGTCATTCAGTTGCTTGCATTGGGTACAGCAGCCAGGAATTGTACTAAAGTGTGGTGAAGTAAAACTACTCAGAAGGATATTTTTTCTAAACGTTACTCAAGTAAATGTAACAATTACAATCCGCCTGTGGTTTTAACATCTCAATCTTTTAAAAGAGGCCCATATAAAAATTCTGGTTTACCCCTTTAAAAACGCTGCGTTTTGACAGAATCGCAAAAAACCGCTTTGAGGTCGGCTTTGGTAGTATCCCTCCATTCAAATGTCAAATGAAAACCAAACGAAAACTGTTCTGAGATCAGCTTAACGCTTCCGCACTCACCAATCAGCTGACAGCCGCATGACAGGGCAGGCCTCGCGCCTGCGCAGTTTATTGCCTTTTGGTCTCAGGAATATGGCAGCGTCCTGAGTCTTGTTGGGGGGAAACACAGCGGAACTGAGTAGGTACCTGCCTTCAGCGTCAGAGTGGGAAAACTGAGGAGAACTGCCCGCGGTCAGAGGAGGGAGGGGGGCTGAGGGACGGCTACATTTAACACCCATTAGTGATTTGACAGGTAAATGCCATCGTTAGCACGTGCCACTTCTGTCTTCGTGTTTTCTTGATTGAGCTCCAGTGCTAGAATGTAATTGATGCGCTAGTTAGCCGCTAACTTGTAGCTAACCCAATCTTAGCCTACCGCTCCCTCCACCTATTTCAATGCAACAAACTCTCATTTGAATGTATGTATAGTGTGGCTATTGTCCCGGTTAGATGAAGCACTAGCGTCAACATACGAAAAGAGAGCTGCTGTGTTTGTTTTGACCGTGGAGGCCTGCTGCAATGAAGTAGCTTCCTGGGAGACAGGTAACGTTAATTCTGTCTGTCATGGATTTACTGCAGCTCACGCACACACTGGGGCTTAAACAAGTGACATTATCTTGGAAACGCTCTTATGGCAATTAGGTTTTGGCTTTGTTGTTAAAAGATTGAACATGTACATTATTTATCGCTCAGAGTCTTCATTGAGCCCCCCCAAAATAAAGTGTGGGCACGTTCCTGGCCTTTATGTTCCTGTGTTGGAAGAGTGATTGCTTCGTGTAATTGGTAAATGCAGGGGGGGTGATGCAACGCTTGGTCAGATGAAAATACTAGAAAGGGTAATGTTTTACTTAGTTGTCACTGCGAATGTCTAAATCAACTCTTCATAACCCAGGTGTCATGAGTTTAACAGCTGTAGCTGCACATAAAAGCAGCAGATAGAACTGAACTGATATCATGACACATGACAATTTGGACCTTGACCCTCACACTGATGCTAAAGTAGTTTTCCAGTGATGATTTTTAAATGAAACTTTTTTTCAAACAGCTCTGAAAACTGAAACTGTAACCTGAACATCTCTTTGATTTGAAAGAACTGTTTTTGCAAAAGTTTGAAAAATTTCCTAATTAATACCCTTAATGATCAGACTAATTATCAGTCCCACGCCTTGGGATTGTCTCACAGGAAGTGATCCAAGTGATTGGAGTGAGGGAAGACTGAGCCTCTGCTTTGGCTGATGTCCTTGCGACATGAATTGGATGTCTATCATTAGGTGTAATTGGCCATATTAGATTATGTTAGTCAGAAAAACCAGACCTTTGAAATTGGGATTCCCACCTGAGGAAACTATGCTTTTTTTCTAACTTTACACTTGGAAATTGAGTGTATAAATTAATTGAAACCTTTAACAAATTTCAGTTTCTCTTTTTTATGACATAATACACTGAACAAGTTCATGTCTGTTACTGTTTTGTAAAATGTTTGAAATACTACAACAAAGTTTATCTACTTACCTGGCACATGTTGTGTGAGCATTTAGTCTAAACGCAATGTATTTGCTTTGTTTTGAGGTATGACCCATACAAAGTTTGTTCCTCTGTTCTCTAGTTATTGTACTTTTTTTTTTAAATGCCAGAGAGTAATCCAGAAGAAGTGGGAAGGGCAATCACATGACCCAGTCCTGATAACGAGCCACACTCATCACAGTAAATTTATGGCACCCAACTACCTCTATGTAGAGCAAACTCCCCAGTTGTGCATGTAGGCAGTTCATTCATTTGAATAAAACTTTGTGTTTTATTCAAGGAGATACCTGAATGATTTTCTTTTGTTTGCCAGTTCTTCTCTAAGAAATGGCACTTCTAAAACTCATCTCACAGCACTCTAGGAATCCTTCACCATTCAGTCAATAATGCAGCTTCATTTGCACACTGGAGTGAAGAGGAAGGAAAACTGTACTTGGATTTTTCCAGGATCCTCGTTGAGTGCTGACACAGGTTCCCCTTGTCACAGTCCAGCAAACAGAAGCAAGTGACTGTACTCAGAATAAGAAGGGCAGCTATTTCCTCCTCTTGCTCAACTACATTATGGTTTCTTTGAAAGGTTAATCTTTCAGATGTTCCCATTCAGTTTGCAAGCATAACTAAATCATGTAGTTTCTGAATGATTTCCAAATACTTGTGCTTTATTCTTTCATTGGACACACAAACATATTTTTATCTTGAACTAATCAACAAATATTACTCACTGGATTGCGATGTATTCCTCTGGTTCACTGTTCTAATTTTTCAAATATTAGACAGATCTACTGGCTTCTAACTGTGGAATCAGACAGCAATTGCGGATGGCTCTCTGTTATTTAATAGCTGTTTACAGTGTTTCCTCTCTGACTTGAGATTCTCCCTCTGAGCTAAGAAATGTTGAATGATGCTGTGAAGAACAGTGTGTTGGAGTGTGTCTTGCAAATGAGTAGTAATGACTTGCAAATACCCCCCTGGACCAAATTCTGTGGTGTAATACACAATTTAATCCTCGCTAGCATAAAAGGGTTGTACTAAAAACATTTTTTCTGCCTATGTTTCAGGTCTCGGGAAAAGATGAATATCCTGAAAGACAACAAAGACCTGGCCTGTTTTTACACCACTAAACATTCTTGGAGAGGAAAGTAAGACACACATTTTTGTATTCTTTTTAGACATAACCAGTTTGTATTATGTATTGACCAAAATCTTAGCTCTGATTAATGTGGTTAGGGAGAAAATCCTGAAATCCTGATTCAGTGCTTCTATTGTGTTATCTTTGTTGAGGATAATGGGACCTCAGTCTGCAGGCATGTGATTGATCTGTTTTGCTTCACTTTGGGGTGAAACCGATGGTGCACAGAGAAAAATTATATTCTTTTGCAACTGCATGTTGACATACAGTTGTTTTTTGAAAGGTAAATTATATACATCCCCTTTTCTGAAACATAATAAATTATAGTTGCACTGATTAATCTTTGGATAGCAACACTTCTCTGCTGGTAGAGGCTACACAGGGTGATGGAACCACACGCGATGGCTTGCAGAAGTGTTCCTACCCTTAAATATTTTTAGACTTTTTTAAATCTTAAAACCACAAACATGAGCAGCTGTTTGTTAGCTAAACCAATAAAGTTGGTTTAGGATCTTCTGGGCTGGGTCTCTTCACACATTTGAAGTCTTGGCTTACTCTTAGTGGCCAGATATTTTAGTACTCTGTCCATTTTCAGACAGCAGATTGAACCTCTGTGAGATGTTCCTTTTGATATTTTTTTTTTTTTTTTTAAAGCCTAATGCATAACATTAAAGTTTGTGGTTGTATTGTATTGCTCTTCATGGGTTACTGTGCACTCTTAGGCCAATGTATAATAGTGTCCAATATTTTAGAAAGTCTGGTTTATTTGGGGAGGTGAGAATCCGCTATTGAATCTGATGCTGTCTATAAAAGCATACTTGGGTCTTAGTTCTTTTGAAGTGAACTGTTGGTGTGAAGAGACTGCTCCAAAAGCAGGAAGTGAACTAAAGCGCAAGGTATTCTGCGTAAATGAAACCAAAACAAAAATAGGAGTCTGGTTCTAGCAGTAGAAATGGCTCGTAATCTTTTACCAAAGACAAAAGAGAAATCCTACAACCTGTAAAATTTGCCACTACTCCATCATTGTTTACATTTTATGAAAAAGGAAGTTGCCATCATGTCTTCTTCAGAGGTTTTTGTGTCCTTCAGTAGTTATTAGTGCACCACAGGTGGGAGGGGGACAAATTTTTTGAAGGATTAGTGTGTTTGACACAATGCAGTGGGAAAACAAACCGAACCAGGTGAAAGGGTTAGAAATGTTGCAGTTTTGATTCCCCAATCCAACACACTAAAAGCATTATATGCAATGGTGTATGAATTCTAGAAATGAATAAAATGTTTAAAAATGGTCTTCTAGAGATGGTGGATAATGGAGGCCCTCTGTGCTGATATAATGCATGCTGCAGTTCAAGTCGTGTGCTGGTCGTATCACATTACCAATACATGCTTTCTAAATGTTTTTGTCCTGTTAAGGCCCCTCATTGACTTGAGTAATTTAAGCAGGGCTGCAGGGCATCACTCACTCAGCTTCCTAATGCTTCCTGGTGAGTCCGGTAGAAGCCAGTGTTGATGCAGCGAAACAGTGTTTATCTAGGCTCTTGTTTTTATCTAAATTAGTCTACTTGTCCTGACTTGTCATCAGTATAACGTATCTAACAGAGTTTTGATGAAATGCTCTGACTGAGAGAAATCGGATAACATTGCTTTTTCTGAAGAAAGACAAAAGTTGAAAGTGAGCAAGTCTGAACAAGTCAGAAAGAAATGAAAATGAAACCTGACTTGGTGCATGTGTGATGCAGATATTTGGGATTAGCAAAGCTATGCAGTTGTATTCACTGACATAAAAGCATGAATGCTGGCAGATCAAGCACAGCTGGAGTGGAGCAGGCTTTTATGAATTGGGTCAAGCACAATACATTGGATCCATATGACTTTCATTAGCACAATAGAAGAAGAAATGGTTTGGATGTTTTCTTTTCATCTGACTTCATAATGATGTTTGATTTCTCAAGACATTCCTGTATGGGTTAAGTAAAGTGCAAGTGGTTTTCTGTGAATTTTTTTTGTTAAAAATATGAATTTACTTTGCCATTCTTTTTATTTTGCTCAGGTTGAAGTTTAAAACCGTTTTCTGCTCGAAGTTTTTTTTTTTTTTTTTTTAAGGCAACATGAGGCTGACTAATAGAGATTTTGTTTCTTTTTTTTTTTAAAATTTTTTGGGGATTGGTAAACATGGCTGCATGTCTGAAAGTAATAATTATGACCTCTTTGTGCTCGTGATCATAGTTTACTAAAAGTCTTGTGACTGACTTGGAAGTTAATGGGTCGTTATGTTTGTGTCCTGTGAATGGAAGGCTTTTCCTTTCTGTAAAAAATGATTCTCCATGGACTCTTGGTCACATTTAAGAGTTTATCAAACACCATCCTTTGTTACGCTTATCCATCTTTGCATTTATCCATTCCTCTGTCTATTTCTCCATCTTTCAACCCATAAATCCACCTGTTTCAGCCCACTAGTGTCTACTCGGTGCACCTGCAGCTTGGTTCAGCCTTACTGTTATAAGAATTTTCCATCAGTGACAGTTCTGTGCTACCAACTACACAGAAAGGAGGGTATAGGAGAGCTGTACCCTCCTTTCCTGGGCTTTGAAGCACGCAGACTCGGCCTCCATAAAACACCACCTAAGAAGACTGTCACTGATTGGTTAGGGGGCGGTGTCACTGGTGGCACCACAAGCGATTCCATTACAAAACTAACAGTGACTGAGTTGGACAATAAGTCATAAACTGAATGTTCAACAATGCTTTCATGTCCTCCCATTTGTCTCTGTCCATTCATTCATTCATTGTCAGTTTGTCTTCCTTCCTGTTTCCCTTCCTCTGGGTCTTGCAAATTTCTCCATTTAAAGGCTTATAGTGGTTCAACCATCTGCCATAAAATCCAAGTTAATGTTCAGTCTTTTTATGCCTTAAGATCTAGTAACCACTGCAAATTATGGGAACATTATTTTGAAAAATTATTCACTTTTGACCTTGTGTACATGTCCGTCTCCACATGCCTTTTGCACCATTTTGGCCTTCAGCATCCCATTTGTGAAGTTTGTTTCTTCACAACAAACTTGTTGACATGAAATATGCTTAGAAGCCTGGCTTAATCTTTATATATAATCATAACTTCTCCTTTTTGTGCATTCACATGTAAACCACAGCCTGTATTCACTCGTCTGTGAATGCTGTCGTAACTTTAGTGTTACTGGAAAAACTATTTCATTATGTTGGTGTTTTGACTGATTGTTGCTGCATGGGCTGTTTGTCCTGTGGATAAAATGACATTTTGATTACATATTCATATGTGGAGTGGTTACTGGGCTCCTTTTCAGTTATAGTTTGATTCCCTCTTTGTGAGCAATGTTTGTTCAGTATAAAATGGAGTTGTACTTATCTGTGCTTCTCAGTCTGTATTATTTGTGCAAAATAGGGGATAATTTGCTTATAGATGGGAGGCGGTAGTGAAGAGTCCTCTACAGGAAGTTGCCTAATGTGATTTATTATGAAACCTTGAACGGAAAGAAAAGATTTAAAGACATGCGGTTTGGTCGCACCATCTTTAGAACAATGCACTCCAAATGAAGCTTGCTGTACGATGTACTTGAATGAAGAATATACGAAATCTATACTAGGATACCCATCACATGAGCTCTTTGTGCTTTGGTGTGTTAATTGAGGGATGGAAAATTGGGTTCGAAATTGATTTATCCCTCTATTCCCTGTAGCTGGAGCAGAGGTAGTAATATGGCCGAAAAGAAGACTCGACTCCATGCAAATCCTAATCTTATCATCTTATAGTTTTCATTCTATGTAATCAAATTACAGCATGGCGCTGATAAATGGGATATCTTTATTTTTACAGTGCAGTAAGGCTTGTAAAAGAGCTCATGATGGTTCAGGTTCCTCCAGGTTGATTTATGTGTCTTACAGGGAATGCAAATCTGAGATTTATTTGTGAAATCAAAACCTGTGTCTCTTTTGCCTGACTGGTTACGGAATCACTGAGTTAACTGAATAAATCCAGTCTGTGGTGAGATGTCATAAGCAGTTTTCTGAGTCTTTTAGTGCAATTATTGCTGCTATATCAAATTAAAAAACAAATTCTGGGCACAGTGTGGACATGAACTCAGCTTCTCAAAGGAATTGGTCAAGGATATTTAGATTTTTCACTGTGCTAAAATAGAAAGTCAGCCCACAGTCTATGAATAATTAACTGACTTTGTGCTGATGCTCTGTTCACAACAGTCTGAACCAAGGTCAAGACAGAAGAGGAGATCTGTGGCCCCAAAATATCTAAATCAGAAGCGCCCCAATGAGTGGGGGTGCATTTTTAAAAAGCAGATTGATTGGATGTTAATTAGTTTTCTGCTTGGTATTGGAAATGGAAATATGCCAATATGCATGCACTCACATTACCTAAACTTAACCATGTTAAACCAAGATGTCTGGGTTTTTGACTGGTTAGCCAAAATGGAAGATTTGTACTAGACATGGGATTTCTGGCTTGCTTACAATATTCTCATGGAATGATTACCTACACTACAAATACCTCATTGCATGGTGTGTAGGCATACATTTAGAACCAACTTGCAGTAATGTTTTTGCTTTTATTTAAATAAAAAAAAAAAACATCAATTGCAGCAGTTGGCGTAATGTTATGTATGTCTCAGATTTTTTTTGTTACTGTCATTTTGATATAGACTTAAAACAGCAGTATAGAATAAACACCTGCTAAATTTTGTTGTTTTCAAGTGCCTGTAGTGTAGAATATCTTTTTTTTTTTTCTTTTTTACTAATTGTTTAGCTCCTTTCATTTTCACAGAATGCCTGTCGTTCTTTTTTCACTACTGTAAATATTTTCAAATCAAAGTGAACAGAGTTAGAGAAACCTCAAAGGCCTGGAGGCTATACTGTCATTTGCTAGATTCCACTTATTTTGGTCCTCCTATCACTTGAATTCACCAAACGGATGAATCACTTAGCCTCTTATCTTTATCGTCATTTCAGTGGTGATGGCACTGTGGAGTAAATTTACAGGGTGCATGACGCCAATCCTAATGTTCTGCTTTAGCCTCGCCTCAGGTCACTGGCTGTCCTGTCTGTTTGTATTTGTCAGGCACTTCAGTCTCAGCTGCAAATGCATTATGTAGAAGTAGCCTCTCAATTATGGCTCCCACCCCCAACCTGCTTCCTAGTTGGACAGCTGCTGAAACGGTCTGCACCACACCTCCTGTTGTCCTGCCACAATGAGGATGTGCAAAAAGAAAAGATGTCAAGTCAGCATGTTCTGCGAATAGTAGCAATATAAGGAAAACGGCATGAATGTAGGACTGACTGGCATGTTTCTTACATTTGAACTTTAAAATCTGTTTTACACTATGAAAGATGTCAAATTATTAATCTTCAAATTCATCAGCAGAATGCGATGAATTACTCGACCGTGCCAAGTGAAACTATTGCCAAACCGCAACAAGACACACTTTGATTCGGCTGTTGGTTCGCGCACATCCCCACAAGCATTCACTGTTTGGCACACACGCGCATATCTTTCACACTTCCTTCCTACTGTGTGAGAAAGACCAACTATTATAACGGTCAATGAATTGGTGTTTGTTGCTTCTGTGTCAGTGACTCATTGCATAGGATCCAAAGTCGCCAACATCAAACCGTTACCTTTCTTGGTCATTAAAAGGCTTGAGAAACAGAAAATCTCAATAGTGATTAAAGCTTCTATTTGCCTTTATTGGAAGCTGTGACTAGTGATGTATTGATGGAAGCAGTTGGTGAGATGTTAATCATCTCTGTATCATATTTCATATTAACTCATAAACATGCCTGGAAATGAGAAAAGCAAAGATGGACTTGATAGCTGAGTGCTGTTTGTGGAATTTTTCTGTCTTTCCAAGAGCTATACCTTTACATGTTGTTATTTTGGGTTAATGAGTCATTAGAACTGTTGTTTTTTTGTTTTTTTTTAAAGGGAAATCTTAACAATTTATTGAATTTGTGAAATTAGGAGCCAAGTTCTCACATCTTAATTTGTCTCTGATGTAAACAAAATTATTTATAAAGACTCAAGAATATATAAATACATCCCACTAATACACTGCCTGGCCAAAAGAGAAGTCGCATCCAGGAGTTGACTAAGCAAATGGGTATAAGGCTCCCATTGGATAATTACTGGATAGGACATTATCTTTCAACTGACAACAAGTTATTTAACCCCAGCTGATGTAATGTGGAGCTTCTCATTTCTTGAACAACCATGTTGAAAGACACATCCTGTGGTTGTGGAAAATATGCAAGTCTGTTTCAGAAGTGTTGAATCATTGGCACCAAGCACAGAAAACGTCTATAGAGCTCGCAGAAACTACTGAGTTTGGGTTGAGAACTGTCCAACAAATTAAAAAGTGGAAGAAAAGTGGTTGGAAAAAATCTGGAATGATCGTGATTGGTGATCAGTAAAACATTAGATGACGCCAAAGTGAAGACAAAAAAACAGAACTCAGGGCTATGTTTAATAGGGACAGTAAAATAATTTTCCATGTGTATAAAGTGAAGTAGTCTTCACATTTTGGATTTTGATTGAACAGCTGTGCTGCCATAAGAAAACCACAAATCAGTGAAGCTAACCAGAAGAAAAAAGCTTTAGTTTGCAGGGAGGATAAAGATTGGACTCTGGAGGACTGCAAGGTCAGGTGGTCTGATGACTCCAGATTTACCCTCTTCCAAAGTATTGGGTGCATCAAGATAAGAAAAGAGGCAGATCATAAATATTCTTCAAAACTGGTTTTGTAACAGGTAAAACAAGCTAAGATAAGGTGTCGGTGATGGCCTTATCAAATCCCAAACTCAGTTTTGTAGTATATCCAATATTTGAATGAATGCTACAAATTCTGCCACAAAAATAGGCAAAATATCCGAAGCTCATTGATTCTTGCAAAGTGTGTTGCTTCTTAAGGGTCATTTAGCCAAGAAATTTAGAGTTTATGAATATATTTTACCTTGTCTTAATCTCTAAAGTACAAAAACTGTACAAAGTATAAAATTGGGTCACAGGAACTGCATATTCTGACTTGTCTCCTCTTTATGTTGCAGATACAAGCGAGTCTTTTCAGTGGGGACGCATGGCATTACCACTTATAACCCGACCACGCTAGAAGTAACAAATCAGGTCAGTACCTACAAATCAGGCTTTACAGAAACCCTTTGGTCTTGCAGGAATCCCAGTCTGTCTCCTGTTGCTGACTGAGGTTTTGTGATGCACTTCAAATGGATTTTTAGCTATTAAAAATCCACTTGAAGTGCATTACTTCAAGCTGTGGTCTGCCTTCACATACCGTAAGGTTTTAGTATGCTGCAGGCAAAGATGTTTCAATACTGATCAGGCCAGGCTATGAACTATATTTCATAATCAATAACCATTCAGCAACTCCTCCTTGAAACCTCTCATTCTAACAGAAGATTACTTTAATTTTCATCAAATACTCTAGAGAATGCTGTAAAACAAGATTTTAAGTGACAAAGTGATAAATGAATGCAGAGTATTGGTGAGAAATTCAATTTTTTTTTCTGTTTATATATTTGTATTAGAGGTGCACCGAGAATGAGATGAACAACTGCCCTGAAACCCAGAAATAAAATGCTTTTCAAATCAATGAACTAATATTACCAAAGCTATCAGTTTCTGCTCACTAAAGGGTGTGGATGTTGTTACTGAGTAAATAAGGCTTGTGTTTTTTTCTTTCTTTCTTTTTTTTTTTTTTTTGAGGATATCATTTGCTCAAAATGGATTTGATTAAAGTGGAGCTGAGAAGTCAGCCACAAAATTCAAACTAGGGCGCTCCTGCTTTGTATTTTGCTCTAAGTCAGTTGCGTGTTGATTTAATTGCTTTCTCTGTTGACAGTGGCCTTATGGAGACATCTGTGGCATCGGTCCAGTCGGAAAAGGCCAAGGGACAGAGTTCAGCCTCACATTCCGCAAAGGCAGCGGCAAGAAGTCAGAAACGCTCAAGTTCTCCACGGAGCACCGGACAGAGCTACTCACAGAAGCACTGGTCAGGAAAAATACTCATGCACAATATTTTGTCTGCAGCATTCAGTCAAGTTTTCCAAATATTTTTATGAATGACTAAATTTCACCTTTGTGTTTCAAAACTAGAGAATCAGCAGAGAAGGTGGATTCAAATTGTAGATTAGTGAATGTAGCATTGGAGAACACCAACAAAAATGAATTTTGTTTTTGTGTCTTTCTATTTTTGATTTGCAGAGATTCAGAACTGAGTTTTCAGAAGGGAAGATTACTGGTAGGGTAAGTACTGATATCTAATAAAGAAACTAAAAATAAGGGCATATGAAATGCAATATGTTCTGGTTTAGTGAGTTTTGCTCAGTAAATAATCACAAATGAAGGCTTTAAAAAATATCAAATTATCTGGTCAGTAGAAAATCTTAATTAAAAAAATTAATAGCAACATGTAGTTTACTTAAATTTCTTGACAATCCTGGGAACTGAGAGAAAATGTACTTCTGGAAAAACAAGTTCACACAACTAGTTGAATCAGAACTAATGGTGAGAAATATAATTAGTTCTTCTTTATCTTGGGTTTTCAAGAAGGTAAAGTCTTGACTTGAATGTTTGCATTATTAATAACTTGTTTTATAACATACATGTGATTAACATTTCACAGCGTTACAACTGCTACAAGCATCATTGGAGCGACACGCGGAAGCCGGTTAATTTAGAGGTCACCCCTGGCGGCATCGACCAAATCGACCCTCACACTAACAGAGTGGTGTGTTCCTACGACTACAGAAACATAGAGGGCTTTGTCGAAGTTTCTGATTACCAGGGAGGATTTTGCATCCTTTACGGTGGCTTCAGCAGACTGGTATGTATCATTAAAAAGTACATAGAAGAGATTAATGTGGTCAGGTGTCTGTTTTTATCTTCATGTACTGGCTTGTCAAATTCAGGATTCTCAGTCACTTGTTTCTTTTAGCATCTGTTTGCCTCTGAGCATCGAGATGAAATCATCCGGAGTGCCATCGAACATGCCGGAAACTACATCGGCATCATGCTACGCCTCAGGAAGGAGGCTCTGACCTTTGAGGCTTTCGTGACAGACAGGTTGGGAAAGTACAGCTCAGACGAGAGCATCACTTCTCTGGCTGAGTTCGTGGTGCAGAAGATCACAACACGGCACTCGGTAGGAACTATAAAATATAATAAATTGATTTACTGGTTAGCTGAGAGGGACTATTTTTTTTCCAACTTCATTGCTACAATATAGATAACTGCTTCAGCCATTATGTAATGCAGAAACCAAAAGACAAGTTGTCATATTTTTGCTTGCATGATGAAACCATCTCCACTGTGGAAATGTAGGCTTTAGTCTGATCTTGTGTTGGATTGTATCCATCTGTTTTTAATTGTGGAATACATTGGTGGTAATATACCAATATGTTCAGAGAGGGCTTTGAAAATTATCTTGGCAAATTGAAAACATGTCTCCAAACAGCAAAAGTCTCTGCTGGCACAAGGAAAGAAGTTCTCTGCAGACATTGATAATTTATTTCCAGACAAATTTTTGTTTTACTTCATTTCAGCACTTCTATTTGGTGTAAAAGTTTATACACCAAATGTAACCTTTTAGATCATAATGTCACTTCCATCTTTGTTTAATTGTGTCCGTTTGACTTAGTAGGATGAAATATTTAATTCAGTGTCAGCTGCTTGCTTCAGCAGATAATGTTTATTGGTATTATAATCTCGGTGTGTTGTTGTACTTTCCAGGAGCCGGTTAAGCGAATCCTTGCCCTCACAGAAACATGTCTAGTGGAGCGCGATCCTGCTTCCTACAATATAGTCACACTCAAACCCTTTGGAGAGGTGAGATTTAACACACACATTATAAGGTTTTAATTATGTTACTGCTCAGTTTTACTCTGACAAATCTAAATGTTATATTTGTTTCATTGTGATTAACTGCAAGTAAACATCAAGAATTGAATTGTTTTTTCTCTGACTCTGTGTTCCTGCTCCCTCAGGTGTTTGCACTCATCTGTGATGTAGATAACCCTCAGGTGTTTACAGTGGAATTCATCCGAGGCCAGATTAGGAAGTACTCCTCCACTGAAAGGTCTACAAACACAAATCTCTTTCGGTGTTTGCTTTGGATTTACAACCCTGCGTGTTTTTTTTACTTTGCATAGGTGTGACTGTGCTTCATAGCCTTTAATCTGCTTTGCACCCAATAACTGACTTGTTTTATAAATGTGTGTCCAGGGACTCCCTTCTAGCCAGCCTCCTGGATGGAGTCAGAGCATCGGGCAACAGGGACGTGTGTGTCAAGATGGCCCCCACGCAGAGAGGGCAGAGATGGGGTTTGCTCAGCATGCCGGTGGATGAGGAGGTGGAGAGTTTGCATATTAGATTCCTGGCAGCGCCTCCTCCTGGTGAGTTAAAGCTCCTCTTCTGAGTGGGGTTTCACTTCAGACAAACACTAAACTTTCCAATATCTATATTTCCATCCAACTGTCTTGTGTATTTTGAGCAAAATTTTAAAATGTTGCAAAAATGAAAATACAATTAGGTGTGTTTTTACCTACTGGTCTGGAGCAAATCAACCACACTATGGAAAGCATAATTGTTCATCACTCTAGTGATGAACAAGATGTAGGGGTTGCAAAGTAGCAATCTGCTACATGTCACAGAAAACTGTAAAGAGTCCTCCCCCTCCGTTCTGGAAATTTGGATTGGAAGAGTTCACTGTCAGAATTTTTTGGGCAAATGTGTTTCCATCTCTGCTTTGGAGCATAAACTCTTTTTGAATAAGCCAAAAAATACCTCAAAAATGACAAAAAAAAAATGTTTTTAAAAAATTTTGCTGTTCCTATTAACCTTTTCTACTGCGATACTCCAAAATGCACATAAATATTTTATAGAAATATGACTAAATGAATATAGAAACAGATTTATGTTCATAAAGAATGATCTTTCAGGAACAGATGTCAGAGTTTAAAAGACTTTCTTTCTTTGAGGTTTTCAATAAGTTAGTTGAATGTTAAAAAAAAGATTATTCTAAAAACATGTGTTGGTAATATTGGTAAACGTCCCAAAAGTCTTGAAAATGTAATTCTGCAAAAGTTAAAATTTTTTCCAGAAAGTCTCTCTTTTTATATTTAAACCTTTTCTGCTTTTCTCAGGCGGAAACTTTGCAGATGCAGTGTTCAGATTCAATGCCAATATATCCTACAGTGGCGTGCTCCATGCAGTTACCCAAGATGTGAGTTTGAGCAGTTTTTGTTTCTCTGTCCAGCTTGGACTCGGACTGAAAACCTTGTCTTTTTTCGGTCCAGGGTCTTTTTTCTGAGAACAAGGAGAAGCTCATCAACAACGCCATCCTGGCCCTGCTAGCCCAGGAAGTGGAGCTGCCGGCTCTGAACTCGGAGCTGGAAAGCCATTTCCAGGCCATCCGACGCTTGGTAGCCTCCAAGGCTGGCTTCCAGGCCTTCACCCAGCTGCCTAAGTAAGACGGCAGCACTTTGTTCTTCTTTTATTAAAATCTTGCCATGCTGAGCTGCTGGTGGTAACAGGCATGCTCTGTTATTCCAAGGTCTGGTCAAGGGTCTGGACTCACAGATGCAACGTAAATATGAATCCATGCATCTCAGTCTGCCCTTTTTGTCTGTATTTTATATAATTCCCCTCTTTTTCCACTGTCATCCGACACTTTTTATTGAAGCTTTTAGACAAGCAAATCAGAAATTAGATCCTTTTCAGCCCAACAGTCTGTGTTAATACATCTTGGTCTCCTGTCTTCAGCATTTTATCATTTTTGTTTTTACACTTCCATTTCACTTTTCATTATTTGCTGTTGCCCATTCGGTTTTCTGCTCCTTTTTATTTATTTTGCCGTTCTTCTTGGGTCACTGAGATGTATGAGAGGAACTGTAATTGACCATTTTTCCTTGTAGCTTGTGAGGCTGAGGAGCCAGAATTGGCTTCCCTGAGAGATTCATTGCTGCTGTAGCTTGCTGTTTCCTCTCACAGACTCATAAAAACACCCAAACATTTCAAAAATGTTTATTTTTATCGTTTAAGCAAAAGAAACAACAAGTCACTTAAGAAGCAATGAATTATTTGTGTATCCAACCCCAGACTGGCATTTATATTAATTTGTTGATTATTCTCATTAACAGTGATGAATTTATTGGCGCAAGGTCATTTCTTTTGTGTTTTATTTTAATTTGTATATGTGTTTGTATGTTGCAGGTTCAGGGAAAAGTTGGGAGTAAAAACGGTCAAAGCTTTAAAAAGGAACAATAATGGTGTGACTCATGCTGCTATTGACATGCTCTGTGCTCTTATGTGTGTAAGTGTGTTTTAAGTATTACTTCTATTGTATTTACAGGATCCTCCATGATCACTAAAATCTCTTTAAGATGTGAAAAAAATAGACTAATTCAGTACCTTTATACAAATTATTTTAAAAATGGACAAAAATATCCTAATTTTTAATTTCAACACTTTTGGGGAAAAACTTCCACTTTAACTATTTAACTGACAAACCTAAAGATTCCTTGAAATTGTGTATGAGCATTTATAATTTACATTTTGTTAACTTGATCAGTGTCTTTTCTTGTAAACTAACTAGATCCTTCCAAACCATAGTTCTTTGGGAGGCTTGCCCTACCATTACAAACGTGAACATGGTATCGCCACTCTTTGGGAAATGCAGCCAATCAGGACTGAGGAAAATAAATGTTGCTTCTTGGCTGGCTGCTTTCCAAACACCAGCCAATAGCATGTCAAGTAGTGCTGCACCTTAGTGTTTGAGTTTCCTAAGCTGCATTCCCACAGAAAAAGCCACAAAAACTGAATTAGGCATCCACTATATTGCAACGACAGATAAATGGGTAGAAGTAATTGTGGAGGGGTTTGCATCATAGTTTACAATCGTTGAGATTATTCTGTTTTTGTTTTTTTTGTAGCCCATGCACGATGACTATGACCTGAGACAGGAACAGCTAAATAAGGCTTCTCTTCTGTCCTCCAAGAAGTTTCTGGAAAACCTTCTTGAAAAATTTATCACCAATGTGGTAACTATCCTTCCTGTTCTCATGGGCTTTGCTGAAACTTGAACTTAAATGCCGTTTTGTGTTCAGTTATGTTTTCTCAATGTTTTTTCCCTCTTTCATTTGTTTTTGACAGGACCATGGAACTGGAGCTTTGGTCATCAGCTCCTTATTGGACTTCTTAACGTTTGCGCTTTGCGCCCCCTACAGTGAAACCACTGAAGGGCAGCAGTTCGACATGCTGCTTGAGATGGTTGCCTCTGATGGGCGAACATTATTCAAACTATTCCAGGCAAGAAGACTAAGGCTGCAAATAATTAAAATTCTTTGTTACAATAAATGTTTTTCACTTTAAGTGACTCAAATCAAACTAATCTTGTCTCCAGCATCCTTCCATGGCAATTGTAAAAGGTGCTGGTCTTGTGATGAAAGCTATAATTGAGGCAAGTGTTTTTGAATTAAATGAACTTATTCTCTAAATCCTTGGTCATTTTTATCAGATATTGATCTGTGTTTCTGAATGTTTATATTTAGGAAGGAGATAAGGAAATTGCCGCCAAGATGCAAGAGCTGGCTCTGAGTGAAGGGGCCTTACCAAGACACCTGCACACGTCTTTATTCACAGTCAGCTCAGACCAGCGAATGCTCACCAACAGGTTAGCCTTCAATAAATGCACACATTATGTGCTTCTTTAGAGTAAAATAATTATTTTAAACTAACTTGGATGTTTTTTGTTGTTACTTGTGACAAGCATGTAACTTAACATAAATGCCATACGTCCATTATGTCTGTTTCAGGCAGCTGAGTCGTCACCTGGTGGGACTGTGGACAGCAGAGAATCCTGTGGCTATGAATCTCCTCAAGAGAATCCTGGTACACTGCTGAACTCTTACATTGATGCTGGATGTGAAGAATGTTTTCCAATGTTTATCTGTGACCTGCCTGTCATTTGTTTTGGTATTCTTGTACACTATAATCACTAATTTGCTTCAATGCCTGCAGCCAACCGGCCTGCTGGCTTACTTGGACAGTCCTGACTCGGTTCCAGAGAAAGACGTGGACAGAATGCACATCCGGGACAATTTAAAAATCGCTTCGGTATGTTTTTGTTTCCCCCCACCCCCAACTTTTTTTTTTTTATGGATTGGAACATGTAGCCAATGACAGTCATATTCATTCCTATATCTGAGGTTAAGAAATGTTTTTAAAAAGTCGGATTGTCCTCACTACTTCTTTTCTCAGCAATCAGTATGATGCTAAAGCTCTTTCAGAATGTTATGCGCTATGTCCTTGAGCAAGAAGTCCTGGCCAGCTAGTTTTACAAATATTTTTTCAACTATTTCTCGTGCAAAATATAATAAAAATGAGCTAGTTACTTTTCACAAATCTCATCAGCTTTTTCTGTGTAGAGGATACTTAGTGAAAATAAGAATGCTAACTATATGAATAAGACATATGCCATGTAATTATACATATATTAATGGTACAATTAACAAAGTTTGGCTCCAAAGAATATTTTTGGTGGGAAAAGCATTTTAAAACTACTTATGCACACTTAGGGGTTTAGTAATTCAGTTATGTCACAAATTTTAGGTTTTCTGTCCCAACATATTTTCATTTTAATTGCAGTAAACTATAAAGTAATATCCTGTTACTCTTCTGCTCTTTGTTCCTGTAGGATCAGCTAAATCGCAACAAGGTGCCTGAGTGGCAGAGGATTGCAGGTAAAGCAGCCAAAGAGGTGGAGAAGTTTGCCAAGGAGAAAGCTGACTTGGTGCTGATGCATTGGAGGGATAAAATGGGCATTGCCCAGAAGGAGGTGAACATGTATTCTTTTATTAGAGCTCTTGCAGCTTTTGCCTTGAGACAGATCACTGCTTCTGTTGCTGGCTGCTAAGATGTTGCTCCTGCTGCTGATGTGAACCGCTGCTGCAGAACCAAACTCATTCCTGCTGTTGATTCGCATGACAGCAGTGTCTTATGCGGGGCTGGATTTTACAGGCTATCTTAGTGAAGATTTAATTTTTCATCTTAAGTATGTGCTGTCTTTTAGAGGCATTGCTGGGATGGTTTTCGTGGTTAACTTGAAATGGACTCTAAGTGTTTATAAAAACTGCTTTGCTATTTGGGCTTAATGCGTGTTTTGCTGAAAATAAGTGGGTGTGTGTTGTCATTGAAACTGGTACATAAAAACCTTTGTTTACTTTTGCTTGTTCGTTGACGTCTCGGTTGTTTAAATTCATTCCTCTTTCCAGTTTTCTGTTGCAATCTGACATCTTTTGCATCTTTACTTTTCAATGGCTCGAAATCATCAGTCAACAAGGGTGTTTGATATGCTTGCTCTCTTCACTGTTCCTCAACCACATGCATCCATTTCTTAACCTTTAACCTGGTTTGTTTTGCTGTGATTAAAACACAGAAATCTACTCACCCTTTGAATATTAAAGATTTAGCTACAGCTTTGCACGTTAGTCTCTTTAATATTCACAAAGTAATGACCTATGACCCTTGTGATTGATCTAAGGAACAATAACCTCTCTCTGTCTCTATCCCCAAACCTCGTCTCTGTCACATCTGGTTTCTGTGCTGTCAAACAATGCAGCAGGACAGAAACAACTTGGTAAGTAGGGCTGACCAATGGGTTTCACGAGTTCCTTTTCATTTTGTTTTCTCCCAGTTCATAAATGCACCATTTTCCAGTTTTCATCTCACATTCTGGGGCCTTTTCTTTCCTCTGTTTTGCCATTTACCAGTTAGTATCCTAACAAAATGAAAGATGGAGGGAAAACAAAAACCGGATGAAAATGCAGTCGAGTAGCTAATAAATCATATTCTACTTATATCATAGGCAGCTTCCAGAGATTAACACTCAGTAAATTAGGTGTTTGTAGCTTCCAGAAACTTGCTGAAGGTTTGGATCGTAAATAAAACAAAAACTTGTCTAAAACAAGGAGAACAACTTACCTAGAGTAGAATTTCCCATCCAACTACACTTGTGGCATAATTTTTTTGTGTGTGTGTGCTACTATATGAAAAAGCAGATTCTGTGATGGCTGATTTGGGTGTTTTAAGTAATGTCTCATCCACCTGAACAACTCATAGCACTGCTACAGTAGACATGATGGGTGCATCACTTCATTTGCCTCTCTTCTTACCCTGAAGTGCCCATTATTCTGGAAGAGGGTAAATCTAGACTTATCTAACCACATGAGCTTCTTCCTTTGCTCGAGGGTCCAACCAAATTAATGTGGTTTTCTTAAGGACACACTGCTGTATTTAACAAGTTTACATTAGGTAGTTAGTTGGGCTGTCTGGTCAGGTAACTAAGACTGACACTAGGTTTAGTTTTCACACATTGATTGTAAAGATTTTGTTTAACCAAATAACTTAGATGTTTTTCTCATCAGTGAAGAAAAAGTGTAGCAATCTTTCAGTCAGCTGACCAGCAATGCACAGCAACAGTGGAAATTGGGTAGCACCCCTTTTAAGTCTGTAGCACTTAAAGCACCCTGTAAGTGCAGATCAGGTTAACTAGATGAATAATTTATTAACGAGTACAGGGACAAAATGAAGAAGTGGCAAATTGACCCTTGAAGTGTTTTAATTGCCATCGTCTTTTTCTAAAAGTTTACTCATGTTTCTGTTTCATCTTCAGTTTTACTGAAATGTTGGAGATCTGACACTAAGCAACTAAAACAAGCATTAAAAGGTTTTTTTTTTGTTTTGTTTTCAGAATCCAAACCAAAAGCCTGTCATCCTGAGGAAAAGAAGACAGAGAATTAAGATTGAAGCAAACTGGGAGCTGTTTTATTACAGGTAGCTCATTTTAATCACAAATAAAATTTAATATGTGACACATGACTTACTCTTGTCATATTTCCACAGCAAACTTTTGTAGCTGAAGTGCTGTTTGTTTTTATTTTAAATATCCCTTATCTGTTTGGTGGAAATTATACATTAGTAGCGTTGCAGCTTGTGCAAGAATAAATCTGTTATGTTAAGATTTCAGCTGGACCATGCGCGCTCCAACCTCATCTGGAACCTTAAAACGAGGGAGGAGCTGCGTGACGCTCTGGAGGGAGAGATGCGTGCTTTCAGTGTGGACCGTGAGCTCGGCAACGCCACCGTCATCTCCTGGAACCATCAGGAGTTTGAGGTTTGGATACACTTCCACCCTGGATGTGTTTTTTTTTTTTTTTTTACTTGCTGTTCAGAAATCTGTGGGATCACAGAACATTTGCATGTGAATCTGTGCAGGTGAAATATGAGTGCCTTTCTGATGAGATAAAAATAGGAGATTATTACCTGCGTCTGCTGCTGGAAGAAGATGAAAATGAAGAATCAAATGCCATCAAGAGATCGTAAGATTCCAGTTCCCTGATCTGTCCGGTGATTATTGAACATCATTTCCTTAAAGTATGATTCATGTCATGCCTCTTTGTATTTGCAGATATGAGTTTTTCAATGAGCTCTACCATCGCTTTTTACTCACACCCAAAGTCATGATGAAGTGCCTGTGTCTACAGGCGCTTGCAATTGTGTACGGCAAGTGCTTTGAGGAGATTGGTCCTTTCACTGACACAAAATACATTGTTGGCATGCTGGACCGGGTATGTGCTGGCTAACAGTGCACGTGATAATTTTTTGCGTACTGCCCATAAGTAAATTCTGAAATGTTGTTCTTTTCATAGTGTACAGACAAATTAGAGAGGGACAGGCTGATCCTCTTTCTCAACAAGCTCATTCTTCATAAGGTAACCTGGAAAAAGGGAACAAATTTGCACAAGTGTGTTATCTTACATTCTTATGATTCCTTTTTATTTTTTTTGTGCAGAAAAATGTGAAGGATGTGATGGATTCAAACGGAGTTCGTATTATGGTGGACTTGCTTACTTTAGCCCATCTGCACACCAGTAGAGCTACCGTTCCACTTCAGGTAAAAACTGTAAAGTTGTGAGTTCCTGCACTGAGTTCGGTTAGAAATTATTTAAGACCATAACGAACAATAATTCCAGTTGTTTTTCCACTTTTTAATTTTTACTAATATCACACAATAAAATTCAGTTTAAATACTAAAATAATAAGAATGCAAGAAAATAAAAAGCTGCAATAACCTGACTGTATTAGTATGCACATTCTTGAATTTATACTTTTGATTTAGTTGAATACTCAAGTCTTCTTTTTCCCATCCATACTTGCAAAAGCTCTAAGCATCCATTAAATAGCTAAGAGATCTATTTCTTGCAGGTCACCACTCAAACTTTCATCTTGAACTTTGTATTTTTCTAACTAAAATTTACTTCATCCAAAGAATATTTGATGTATTTATTTCAAAGAAATGTGGAAAATGAACAGTAACATCAGCATAGAATAAAACTTTGTTTTATGTGATCTTTAACTGCTGTAAACCCCAAGTCATCTGCATTTTACAGTCTTGCAGGTTTTACAGACATTTCAATTTTGATTGGCTTGATTGAACTGTTTCCCTTTAAAACCGAAAAAGAAAATATTCTTTCTCTTGCTAAATTAATAAATCATGTTATTACACTTATTCCTATAGCAATTATTTATAACATTTTAACACACTTTTAGGTTTCACTCCAAGTTTCAAAATCATTATGGTTTATAACCTTGACCAGTAGCCACTGGATGCCAAAGACCCCAATTTTGGAACCTATGATTTAAAAATTGTCTCTTTTGTCTTAAACTTGATTCTTGTGTATTTCCACAGAGCAACGTTCTGGAGGCATCACCAGACATGAAGAGGGAGGGTGAGAAAGAGTGGTACTTTGGGAATGCAGATAAAGAAAGAAGAGGGCCTTTTAGTTTTGAGGAGGTGAGCAGTGGTCACATTGGCTTTTGGATCATCTTTTTTTTTTTTTTTCTATTTATGCAGTTGCTTTATTATTATTTTTTTTTTTAGTACTTGTATATACATTTCTTTCTTGGTAGGTTCTAGTTCATATGCAATCTTTTCTTTCTGTTTTTTCCAGATGCAGGAGTTTTGGAACACAGGTGTCCTGACAGCAAAGACGCGCTGTTGGGCTCAAGGGATGGACGGTTGGCGCCCCCTACAGGCCATCCCTCAGCTGAAGTGGTGCCTCCTGGCCACAGGCCAACCGGTGATGAACGAGTCCGACTTGGCTACAATGATCCTCAACATGCTGATCACCATGTGCTCGTATTACCCAAGCAGGTGATTGCTACTTCTTTTCTGTTCTTTTCCTCCAGTTTTAAGAAAAAAACTCATGAAGACTAATAATCTGTGCAATTGCTTTTATTTCTTGTGCAGGGACCAGGATAACGCCATCATCCGACCTTTACCTAAAATCAAGAGGATGATTAGCGACAATGCCTGTCTCCCACATATTGTTCAGGTATGTCTACAGTTTAGGTGCTGCAGGTGTAATATACCTGGGCAGAAATTAATTTGTTGGTTTTTCTGTTCCTCTCAGTTGCTGCTGACATTTGACCCCATTCTGGTGGAAAAGGTTGCCAACCTGTTGTACTTGGTGATGCAGGACAACCCAAATCTGCAGCGCCTCTATTTAACAGGGGTTTTCTTCTTCATCATGATGTACACAGGCTCCAACGTGCTTCCTGTTGCGAGGTAATAACGCATCACAAGAATTATTATTGGGGGCATGCATCATCTTGGAATGTTGCTCTTTTCAGCCTGCATACCTACTTCTAGACGAAACTCGGTGTTGAGTTTTAATCTTGCTAAAAACATATGAAACATTTGGACTTGGGCTTAGTTTTAGAACAGGTGTGAAATATGACAAGTTGTTTTCCAGACCTGCAAAAGTATGGAAGAAGGAAACGGAGTCTGAAAAAACATTTCCATTTCATCCATCTAGGATTTGCATTATATCACAGACATATCCCAAGTGTCAGAAAATCACACCACTTGGCTATTTTCTCTTTGTGTTTTTCTTTCTTTTTGTTTTTCCATGTCTTCCTTTGTGTATTTTTCTTTTCTTTCCTTCCTCCTTCCCTCTATTTTTGACTCATAATGGTTGAAACATCATGGATTTTAAAGGGTAAAAAATCTGTTTTCACCCTTTGAACAGTGGCTACAAAGCAATAAGAATATTAGATATTAGTCTGGAATAGCCTACAATTTTCTCACCTAGATGCTTAGAAATCCTGGTGTGTAGGATGCATAAAATAAAATCTGTGAAATTCCTCTTTTCTCTTTAGGTTCCTGAAGTACACTCATTTAAAACAAGCCTTCAAATCAGAGGAGGTGATTATAATGACACTGACATTGTAATTCAAGATTCTGTGACAGAAATTAGATTAAAATGCTATTTCATTCATGTTGCTTGTGCAGGCCAAAGGTCAGGACATTGTACAACGCAGCGTTCTGGGACCAGCTTTACCAGAAGCCATGGTGTGTTACCTGGAGAACTACGAAGCTGAGCGGTTCTCTGAGATATTCCTTGGCGAATTTGACACACCTGAGGCCATTTGGAGCAGTGAGATGAGGTGAGAAGTGACCACTGCTTTGTAAAATGAGTTTATTTGTAACTTTATTGTCACAGCAATGAATGCTTCTGTCATTTGATCTATGCCTGCTTCTTATTTCATTTCAGGCGAATGATGATTGAGAAGATTGCCACCCATATTGCTGATTTTAGCCCCAGGCTGCAGAGCAACACTCGAGCTCTCTACCAGTACTGCCCCATCCCTGTGATCAGCTTCCCTCAGCTAGACAACGAGCTCTTCTGCAACATTTACTACCTCAGGCATCTGTGCGACACCATCCGCTTCCCCAACTGGCCTATAAGAGATGCTGTGAGTTTTCTTTACCTTTTGTGGTCTGAGACTCTTATTTCAGTATGATAATCAACTTCTGTGATTGTTAATGAAGGTGAAGCTGCTGAAAGACACTCTTGAAGCCTGGAAGCGGGAGGTGGAGAAGAAGCCGCCCTCGATGTCTGTAGACGACGCGTATGATGTTCTCAACCTCCCCAAAGGACAGGGCCAGTGAGTGGAAGAAATCTACTGCTGTAATTTTCAAAGTACATTGCGAAAACGTTCAACTGACTCAAATATTTTCATTCAGCCCCTTTTCATCAATATTACCATTTTGGTGCAATTGCATCTACAAGAGATTTTGGTGGTGTCAGCTTAAACACACCTGAAGATTGAATTTTTGCCCATTTTTCTTTGCAAAATAGTTCAGGTTCAATCAGATTGGCTAGAGAGCTTCTGTGCACTTTCATTTTCAATCCGTGGCACAAATTTAGAACGAAATTTAGGTCTGGATTCTGAGTTTATCATTTTAACACACCAACAAGTTTTGATCTATCACAAAACGATGAACCTCTGAGGCCTTTACAGAACATCTGGATTTATTGTTAGGTATTGATGGTTGGACTGGATTTTATTTAGTGGCAGCAGAGTGACTGAGTCACGTTTTTTACATTTTTATTTGAAAGAAATGTAGAAAACTATGTAAACAATTTAATACAGCCCTTTGTGTTTTCAGGCATGAGGAGAGTAAAATCAGGAAGGCTTACTTCAGACTGGCGCAGAAGTTCCATCCTGACAAAAACCCAGAAGGAAGGGTGTGTAAAATGATTTTCATGTGAAATTTTTGCATAGGCGTAGAATTCTTATTGTATTTACTCTTTGTCTTCCAGGACATGTTCGAGAAAGTTAACAAAGCGTACGAATTCCTTTGCACAAAGTCTGCCCGGATTGTAGACGGTCCTGACCCAGAAAACATCATCCTGATCCTCAAAACTCAGAGCATCCTTTTCAATCGACATCAGCAAGGTTACAGCATGGATTTAAGCATCAGATCTACCCATGTAAAAGCAGCTAGCGCTGATATATTCTGATAATACTGACACTTTGACTACCTCTCCAGAACTGGAGCCGTACAAGTACGCCGGTTATCCCATGCTCATCAAAACAATCAAAATGGAGACCGACGATGAGCAGCTTTTCTCCAAAACTTCGCCTCTGCTCCCGGCCGCCGCTGAGCTGGCCTTTCACACGGTGAACTGCTCTGCTCTTAACGCCGAGGAGCTGCGGCGGGAGAACGGGATTGAGGTATCAGTATTTTAACCACTTCTGAATGTCGCCATGTTCAGATAAATCTCCACCTCGACCCTGTTGGTTAATGAGCGGAAAAAATGTGTTTGTACAGATTTTACTGGAAGCTCTTTCTCGGTGTGTTGCTGTGCTGACGGCCTCCAGTAAGCCTGATGACATGGCTGTTCAGGTAACACATGTATAGATTGATTGCTTGCAACATCTTTTCTATAATTTCATACAGGTGTTTTTGTATAGATAATTTAAATGCTATAAAAAAAATGTGAGAATTCTGAAATGTCAGTCTTTAGAAGAGTAAAGATTTACCCTTAAAGCCATGTTCTTTGTTCGCTGTAATTTCTAAAACCCGGTTTCTCTGGTAATTCCTTAAGGTGTGCGGGCACATCTGTAAGTGCTACAGTGTGGCAGCCCAGTTTGAGGAATGCAGGGAAAAGATAATCGAGCTGCCAAACATCATCCGGGACCTCTGTCATATTTTGTTTTACGGAAAGGTGAGCATCCTTCATGGTCCATTTGTATCCTTGTAAGGTATTTTCCTAAAAGAGAAATGATCTTGAAAACATGATTTTATTTATTTTTGGTATTTAATTTAACTTTTTGGCATATTAATTGAGGCAATAAAATGTTTTGCAACATCTAAATTATTTTTGGGGAATAATTATTTGGCTGCATAATCTAGCTTACATATGTATAAGATATATCTTTTTGTATGAGAAGACATTTGAAAAGAAAGGCAGGCACAGCATTTTACTGCACAATTCATTGCTATAGTTAAGGGTTTTGCCTTTTATTTGCTGATGAATGGATATTTTCAAGGAACTCTAGTAGGACATTTTCTGTTCAGTAAATGTATCACCTTTCAACTTATATTTCTGCTTTATGGTCAATGTCTTGTGCCATTTAGCTGTTGACTCTTTGGATGAAAACCAGAATGCATCGCTGAAATTGTGTCAGCGGGTACAAATCTGCTTTATTCTGTCGTCTTTTTCGTTCACATCTGTTAAAGGTCCATTTTCCTTGAAATCAGTGCTTTTTTGTATGTCTTTGACTCCAAAACTTTAGCAGCAAGCTACTCTGTCGCAATTTTAGCTTTTTCTTCTGTCCCATTTTTACAACTTCACTTGTTGAAAAGTTTATATGTTGCAGTTAAGAGATGCTGAGGGATATTGTGCTGATTTGTGACTGTAAAGTGCTCCATGAGTCATTATATCTGATGAATATGGTGAGTCATGAGGTTTTGCTGTTCAGTGATTTATTTTCTCCTCCTCATCTCCTTCAGGGTCTCCCAAAAACGGCGGCCCTGGCGGTGCAGTGCATCAGCTCCTTCGCCATAGACTTCTTCCTGCAGACCCATCTGTACCACGCTGGCGTGCTTTGGCATCTCCTCGTCTACCTGTTCAACTACGACTACACGCTGGAGGAGAGCGGAGTCCAGGCCAACCAGGACACCAATCAGCAGGAGGTGGCCAACAGGTTGGCCAAGCTCAGCCTGGTCGCCCTCAGCCGGCTGGGGGGCTACACTCAGACACCCACCGCCCCAGACGCCAACAATCCTGTTACAGAGATCAACGGCGTGGATGGCACCCCACCGGAAAACCCCACCATCCGCAAGAGCTTAGCCGCAATGCTCACACCGTACATCTCAAGGAAATTGGGAACAGGGTCTCCAGCTGAGGTCAGTTAAAAAGATCAAATATGATTTTTTTAAAAAAAAATTTTTTAACAGTTATAAACTCCTCAAAAACTAAAGTGAGTGTGACTTACGGGGTTTTAGGTTCTGAAGCTGCTGAATAGTAACTCTGAGAATCCCTACCTGATCTGGAACAACGGGACAAGAGCCGAGCTGCTGGAGTTCCTGGAGGGTCAGCAGGAAGGAAACATCAAGAGGGTAAGAATAAAGACTCGTCAGTCGTCGCTTAGCGAGTTGTCAAGCGCAGTTATTCATGAAACGGCTTTGGTTTTATCACAGGGAGAAAATGATAAAAGCTTTGGTGCAGATTTCATGTTCAGCGATCACAACAAAGAGCTCATAGTGGGGGAGATTTTCGTCCGGGTTTACAACGAGCAGCCTACTTTCCCTCTAGAGGTGAGCACTACAACCTACAATCTTATTTCCTAAATAAAACTGACCTTATAATGCTGCTCTGTGTTTAGTACCCCAAAGCATTTGCTGCCTGTCTGCTGGACTATGTGGGCTCTCAAGCTCAGTACCTCCACACGTTGCTGGCCATGAGTCAGAGTAACAAAGTTGAGTCCCAGCAGCATGCCGAGAGGCTGTGCTTCGCTGAGATGGCCTTGGAGGCTCTCCGCAACGTCATTAAGAACAACCCAGGTGAGATGTTACTCCAGTGAATCCAGATATTTGTTGCTTTTTTCTCCTTTGTTCTTACCTCTTCCTTCCGAATGATTTCAGGTTCTGAGTCGGAGTGTATCGGCCATTTCAAGCTGCTCTTCTCTTTGTTGCGGGTTCATGGAGCTGGCAGAGTGCAACAGCTTGTTTTGGAGGTAATCATGAATAATTATCCTTCATCTTCACAAGTATTTATGCATAAACATATAATTTTTATGCATAATTAGTATGCCTTAGTAATAATTTTTAAAAAATCTTATTTTAATCAAGTAGTGTTTTGTTCTATAATAAATAATATATGTGCAAATCTATACAATTTATATATTAAATTTAATCACAATTTCCTTGTAAAATACAAGTTGATATTTGATTTTATTGAAAATTGACATTAATTTAAAAAAAATTTTCTCAGGTTGTGAATACAGTGACATCAAACCAGGAGTGCGTGAGCAACATTGCCGAGTCCCTGGTGTTGTCCAACCTGTTGTTGCTGCTGCATTCACTTCCCTCCAGTAAGAAAACACAAACATATTTAACTTACTGCCTCTCATTATTTTTCATAATGGATTTGTTGACTGACATTGTTGTTTCTGCTTACCTTAGGCAGACAGATGGTGCTGGAAACTCTCCATGCTCTAACTTCAAACACAAAGATAGTCAAAGAGGCCATGACCAAAGGTCAGTAAGTCCACTGGCTTTCTTTAGAAACTTCATGTCTTTCTAAATGTTGTATTGGTACCTATTTTTGTTGGTCTGTGTCTCCTACAGGTGCTCTGATTTATTTACTGGACCTGTTCTGCAACTGCACACACCCACAGGTCCGCACCCAGACTGCAGAGCTTTTCTCCAAGATGACCTCAGACAAGCTGGTCGGACCAAAGGTCAGAATGAACAGATATTAATAAAGACTCCCCTATATTTGTATCTTTAACTCAATCTTTGATACATTTTTATTTCTCCTTTAGGTGCGTTTGACGCTGATGCGTTTCCTTCCTGGTGTGTTTATGGACGCCATGCGAGACAACGCCGAGGCAGCGGTTCAGATATTCGAGGGAACGCATGAAAACCCTGAGCTCATCTGGAATGACACCTCGAGAGAGAAAGTGTCCACCACAGTGCGAGAGATGATGCTTGAGTATGTGTCTCAGTTGAATTTATGGTCATCACCTTTTAAACAGACAAGTGGGTTGGAAATTTAATAGTGAATCCTTTATTTCTAAGGCACTTCAAACAGCAAAAGGATAATCCTGACGTAAACTGGAAAGTAAGTTTGAGCTGCTGGTAATTGGCAGATTTGTTTTTTTTCTTTGGATTTTAATGGATTTGTTTCATGTGTTCTCAGTTGCCAGATGACTTCACTGTGGCTTATGGAGCTGGACAGGGTGAGGTCGAAGTCGGCGGAGTCTTCTTGCGCATCTTCATCGCTCAGCCTGGATGGGTTCTGCGGAAACCTCGAGACTTCCTTGTGTCACTGCTGGAAACGCTGAGCGAACTGCTGGAGAAGAACAACCCCAATGTGAGCACCAAAATGTTGATCATAAACTCTAGGCTTATTTATGTCTAGTTCATCTGCCTGACATAAACTGCTTCCTGCAGGGTGAGAGCCTGGAGACGGTCACCACGGCGGCCGTTTGCCTTTTCAGCACCCAGAGCCATCTGGCCGACCAGGTTCCCCCACTGGGTCACCTGCCTCGCATCCTGGCAGCGCTCAACCACAAAAACAATGCTGTGCCAAAGAGCTCCATCCGCCTCATCCACGTCCTGTCAGACAACGAGGTCAGACGCTCACATGCATCATTCATGTGGCATGCAGCTGTGTTGCGTCATTTAGCCACAGAAGAACCTTAACAATGATGGGATAGGCAGAAAGTCGACCATAACTTTGAAAAAATATTTATTTTCCAGATATTATCCCTGTCCTTAATATCTATTAGAACCATCTGATGTCCATTTATGTGTGATCCACTGATCCATCTATGATCCAACCATCTATTCATTCACCAATTCACTCTTTAGTTTGTCCCTTGAACTATTCATTCATTTGTCCGTCTGTTCATGTGCTCATTCTTCTGTCTGCTGATGCATTGTTTACCCATCCATCCAACCAACCGTTCTTCATTCATCCATAGATGTACATTTGTCCATCCTTGTAGCTATTCATCTATCTAATCCTAAATTTGTCCCTTGAACTGTCAGTCTGTTCATCCATCCTTTGGTCTGTTCATCTGTCCATTCTACTTTCCTCTTTGCTAAATTGGGATTTTTTTTTATCTTTTTTTTTTTTTATCTTAATTTAAACGTGACATACCGGATAAAAGCATTTTTAGGGTTGGAACGGATTACTCTGATCATTTGAGTCTGAGAAAATATTTAATCTTGACGTGTAAAATGTACAGGAACCATGTAATAACCCCAATTTCCAACTCTCTGATCTGGCCACACAACGTGCAGCTGTGCGTTCGCTCCATGGCGTCTTTGGAGACGATCGGCCCTCTGATGGCCGGGATGAAATCTCGAGCAGACATGGCCGGGCTGGCGTGTGAAGCTCTCAACAGGATGTTTCAGAAAGAACAGACAGAACTGGTGGCTCAGGTAACCTGTGGTTGTTTTTGAACGTTCCCTGTTATTGTTCAAAATAACATTCTTATTAATGATCTACAGGCTTTAAGGGTGGAGCTGGTTCCATACCTTCTGAAGTTACTGGAAGGCATTGGGCTGGAGACGCTAGAAAACCCTTCAGCTACTAAAGCGCAGATAGTCAAGGCGCTCAAGTCTATGACCCGCAGTCTGCAGTATGGAGAGCAGGTACTATATTTAATAACTATGAAAATGACAATAATTGTTTTTCAAATAAAAACTTTTTCTCATTGTTGTTTCAAAGGTGAATGAAATTCTTGCGAGGTCTTCAGTGTGGAGTGCCTTCAAAGACCAGAAGCATGATCTTTTCATCTCAGAGTCTCAGACTGCAGGCTACCTGACAGGTAAAGTCTTGTTGTTTTTTCTGGCTGCTAACATTAATCACATCAGCAAAACTTTGCCAATTACTAATGATGTCGGCCCTCCTTGCTTCTCTCTGAGCTGTTGATGAAACATAATGATTTGCTTTATCCCAAAAAAATCACTTGGCTGATTCCTCCAAGCAATCCTTTTTCTATCCAATCCCTGTAACTTCCCGGCTCTACGCTTCCCTTCCCTCTTTGTCCTCTACGTTTCCTCCTCAGGGGTTTCCACTCCTTCTCTCCTGGCTGCCAGCAGCCCTCTGCGGGGTGGGCTCTAGAATCCAGACCTGGGCCCCCACAGCCCTCCTCTTTCTTGCTTTGATGCAGGTAGACCCTTACCTGGCTCCTACTATCACATAATTATCCTCCCCTTCTTTCCTCCATCCTTGTTCCATCATGCCACTTTCCATTCCAACGTCTTCATCTCACAGCGGTAAAGAAATACATATATTGGAGGTAAACAATTGTGAAGTCCACAAAATTCAGAGACTGAGGTCCAGACAAAAGTCAGGGAGCAAAACAATCTTTAATACATCTGCAGATGGAGAGCAAAAAACACACTGCATTAGGCACAAATTAGATTCACTCTGACAAACTCAGAGGTGCATAGTTACTTTATTCATCTCTCTACTACCGAGGCGGAGACTCAATCTTCTAAGACCAAACAAGAGAAACAAAGGAAAACAAAACCTTGTATGCTCATGCACTGCTATGTCTACAAAATGTGAAAACGAAAAAGGCCACGGGAAAAACAGCTAGTTCCCAAAACAACTATCTGGGAAACTTACTTCAGTAGACACATCTTGTCTCATTAGTTTGTACCCCTCTCCCAGCTGCACAGAAAACACCTTGACTGTGATACAAAAAACATTACATTTATATGACACATAAAGGAACATCATTTAATATGAATAAAACTTCTTCACACGTTCATGTTAAAGCTTCATTCTCAAGTTGAAATAGTTTTTTGATTCTAATTGTATTTCTTTAGGTTGTATTACCAGCTTGACGTAAAATAAGTCTTAATCTCCTGGCAAAACATGGATTTTTAATTATAAAACAATAATTTAGTGTCCTGAGTTCTTTCAACTTGCCGATTTTGGCCAAGTATATTTGTTCCAGGGTGAGGAGGAATTGTAAGCTAAGAGAGAAATTACAACCCAGTTTTATTGGGATTTTTTTTCTCCTAAAAGACTTGCACAATGCAGGACATACTTTTAAAATTAGAGTGAAATTATACAAGGTTTCCAAAACAGTGGTACGATTTTATATTGAATCCCATTTATTCTAATATCCAGTGCAACCAAATAACACTGGATTTGTTATTAGTCTATCACATAAAATCCCAACAGAATACAGTGTGGTTGGAACTAAATGTAAGGTGTGTGTGAATACTTTTGCATGTCAATGATTCCTAAAAAAGTGGAGCATTTGGAGAAAACGGCTTTAGTTTCTTAACTTTTACATCTTCTTGGTTCCAACTTGGAAAGTACATTGATGAACTCTGTGGACATTCACTCTTTAGTCATTATAGCTTCTCCTCTTCTAAGTTCCATCTTGTCTGCAAACTAATCCATTGTCCCTGTGGCCTGCAGGTCCAGGAGTTGCAGGTTACCTCACGGCAGGAACTGGCTCGACGTATTGTCCAGCGTCCCACCCCCTGTAGACAACGACAGTGGAGACCAAGGCTGAAAGACTGACATAGTCATGCTAAGGCTTCCAGACTGCCCTCTGTGGCTCGGAGAGGGGACCGCTCGGGTCCCCAAACATCAGAAGGGACGGGAGAGGGAAGACCGAGGGAGACAGTCACCAAATTCTCTGCGACTCGTCCTGCAGCATCACTCTCCTTCCCCCAGCTTTCAGATGACACCGAAGTCTTCAAGATTTACTTTCTTTTAACAAATGACCATATTTGTATTTTCTTTTCCTGTGCTACTTATTCTTCTGACAGAAAAAGGGTTACTTTTTTGTATGAATATATTTTTTACTTAGGGGAATTTCTCTCCTCTTCTTTCAGTCTCTTCTCGTTTATCATACCAAAATCTTCTCCTCATCCCAGAAAATTTGGCTGTGTTTGTGCTCTCTTTTTACATAAACTTCACAATATTATGACTTGGAATAGAAATGACATTGGATATTTAAAAAACGAAAAAAGTGGGCAATCTCCCCAGGAAAAAAAGCTACCAAAACTGAAGTGGACTTTTCTGATTTTGCTTGTCGAGTTCTGATGGCCAGCCTTTAATTCCTCTGATCTTCATCCTTCTTCTTCCCTGCCAACCATGTTTTAAACAAATCTCTCCCCAGAACGCAAAAAGCACTAGACTATTTAAGTAAATTTAGGAACTTAAAGTAACTACAGGAAATGAGCTTCTGCAGACATGACGAATGACTTTGACTCTGATTTTGAATCTTATGTGAAAGACTAGTGCAATTTGTGAGATGTTCAATGTAATATTGCGTATATAAACTTTCTATATTGAATGTACATTTAAAAATGAAATCAGTCACAACTTGTACATAAAATTTTAAGAATAAAAGGGAACCTAAAGTGGTGGTCTTTTGTATTTAGGTTTGTGATGAACAGCTTGAATTACATTAAGCCAAGATTTTTTTATCTTGCACATTTCAGCAAGATAAAGCATTTACATTTCATAATGTAAATGCTTTACATTATGAAAACATAAGGTAAAAAAGAACTACATTTCCATGGAGAAGTTGTAATACAGACTTTTAAAAAATGATGTTCCAGTCATTAATCGAAGGTAGCCCTCAACAAATATGTTTTAGCGTTGGGAACTCAAGTGTTTCAGCAGTTTTGTGGAAGTTTGTTTCAGATTATAAGAACATAGAAACTGAGTGCTGCTTCTCCATGTTTGGTTCTGGTTCTTGGAAAGAAGAATGGACCAGCACAAGAAGGCCTGAGTGGTTTGGAAAGTTGATATAACAGATCTTTAATGTATTTTGATGCTAAGCTGTTTAATAATTTGTAAACTAACAATATTTTAAAATCTATTCTCTGAGCTACAGTGAGTCGGTGTAAGGATTTACACAATGTGACAATGTTCAAGATCAACTACAGTTATAATTGAAGCTTCTGTTTATTCAAGATTGTTCCTCTTTAGGTCCATAGATAAATTCAAATTTATTTATATTCACCTGAAGAATAGAAAGCTGACCCAACTTTATCTCACTTTAAAAACTGTTTAAAGATAAATTTGAATACTTAATTTCTGAATATTTATAAGCATAAATGAGTGTGCAGCAGTTCAGTTGAATTGGTATACATCCATTAGCATAACAATGTTCTTATGATGGATGTGTTTGCAATAGTTATCTTAAAGAAAAGCATTAAAATAACCATCTAAAGATTAAGGGTCTTCAGACTTAAGCAAATGTGAGGAAGTCCGCAGGTTAAAATATGACAAAACTAATTTATTTTTTGTTAACCAGAGTTCAAAAGTAAGGAAAGAAGCAAAATGCTGCGTATCCGTGATATCCAATTTGAAAGACTGGAACTGCAGGTGCGACTGTTTGATTCCACTCGGACGGATTAGCTTGTTACACCGGAAGTTGCGCCAACGGCGCGAAGAGTGTCAACAAAAACTCCAGTTTGAGTTAGCCGAATTGTCATGAAAAAGAAACTTTTAATTTGTCTGTTTATGCATTTGTAAATAGTATTAGTTACGTTTTGCGAATGTTAAATCATCTTGACGCATTTAAAGCTGTAAAAAAGCCGGTTAAAGCTTCAGAGGTTAGTGGTAGATGTTGAGAGTGAATGTTTAGCACGTTCGTAGTGAAAAGCTAAATTCTGTCATGAGTACAGAATATATCTTTAAATTTTCAGCCAATCGGAGTCTTTTTACAAGAAGTAAGTACTTCGGGTCTTCTTATATTTACCAATTTCAATAAATGTAGGGTGTGCTTTATGGAAAGCCTAAAAGGTCTGTGTTGTTTTCATTTTTAATCAGGATAAAGGTTCACTTGAAGTTCCGTAAATAAGGCTCCTTCGTAACTCATGTCAAGTCTCTTTACTCCTCATACATCGATGGTCAGCATGTCTAAAGCAGAGGAAGGAAAACTTTATTGTGAAGTTTGTGGAAAGTGGAGGATCCAAACCAGATCATGCAGTCAAAGCATATGAGGTAAATATCACTTCTGGTTTAAGCTTTGCTTCTGTTTGTAATTCACTGGATTGTTGAGCCCTGTTTCTGTTTGCAGTTCTAACTCTGAGTCCTATTTATACAGGCCATTCTGGAGCTGCAGTCTGAAAAGCATTTAAAAACCATCCAGGAGGAAGATGTTTTACAGATGGACCAGAAGGACAAGTCTCTGTTTGTTTTCATCAACTTCACCTCTCCAGCTTTTCTGCACTGCAAAAAGGTCTGAACCCATTCTGTATGCATTTTGCAAACCTGTTATGAAATGTAATTGTTTTTATTTACAACAGTAAAAAATGTTAAATTACTACAATTACAATCTTGTATGTAACATGCCTTAATTATTATTTAAATTAAATGCATAGAATTAAATTCAAGTACAAACTAAACACCTGCTAATTTTAATAGTTGGGCTGTAACAATCGGATCTCTGGTTTTCTTTTGGTAATGTTTTTATTTTAAAAGTTATAACTGATCCTTCTCTAAGCTTTTTTAAATTTATGCCACATTTGCTTCCACAGCTTGGGTGCAGAATAGTGAGTCCACTGGTGGTTCTGCACTGCCTGCAGCAACAGCGCTGTGTCCCAAAAGCAGAAAAACCAGTGTATAACATGGCGATGGCTGACGTCACTATTTCCTGCACCAGCCTGGATAAAGCAGCCCGGGTTGGTTCTGATGATTTACTTTTTTAAAGAATATATTCCTTCCAAAAACACATAATTTTGGAACAAAATATTGAAAAGTTTTACAATAAAAATGTGCTTATGTGTGTATTCTGTCTCCCTCTGCAGGGAGAAGTGATGGATCTGGTGCAGCTCATGGGCGGACGGGTCTATCTTGAGCTTAACGTGTCTGTCTCACATCTGATTGCTGGGGAGGTAGGAAGCAAAAAATACCTGGTGGCTGCCAACTTGGGAAAACCCATCCTGCTGCCTACCTGGGTCAAAGCCTGCTGGGAAAAATCACAAGACAGGTAAGCACCTTAGTGAACTTGATTGATTCATTAAAGGACAGCTTCTGTTAATTAGCTTGGAAATGTTAGATTTAATTACTGAACAATAAACACAGTTTCACTCAGCTTTAAATTTTAAGCACTTTTTTTCTATTTGAAATCTTTTTCAGCAAATTATTTTAGTTGGTGCAACACAGGCTTGATTTTGTGTCTGGTGAACAATTCTTGTTTTAATTTGACCAAATGTTGTGGCTCTGTTTCAAAGACTCAATAATAATGATAATAATTGAACTATATTTTTTTATTTAAGATATCTTGGTATATCAAAGTGTTGGTGATGCCATGGCCTCTAATGAGGGCATTAGACCCCAGAGATACCTGAAGTCATGACTCGGTGCTCAGCATCAATGCGCTTAAATTACAAGGTGGAGTTTTTTTCCTCTCCAGTCTCTTCAGGTACACAGACCTGCCAGTTGAGGACTACCTGTGCCCCGTGCTGCTTGGCTGTACCGTTTGTGTGACGGGCCTCTCCAACACAGAGCGCAAAGAGGTGCAGCGGCTCTGCGAGCAGCATGGGGCCAAATACACCGGCCAGCTCAAAATGAACGAGTGCACACATCTCATTGTTAGTGAACCGACAGGTAAAGTCTCAACAATTTTAATTTGTCCAACAAAAAAATCTTTAAGAAAAATATTTCATTCCAGTTATATTCTTAAATTAATTATTTTTTTTCATTGGTGTTACTGTTTTGCTGAGAGTTTACTTTTTGTTTGCAGGTCAGAAGTACGAGTGCGCCAGGAAGTGGAACGTGTATTGTGTGTCTTTGCACTGGCTGTTCGACAGCATAGAGAAAGGCTTCTGTCAGGATGAGAGCAGGTACATGGTGCAGCGCAATGCTTCAACAACCACACGGCCCAACACCTCAACTCCTACAGGCACCAGCAAGAGAGAAGGTACCCTGCTAACTTCTTCTGTTTTTGTTGATGCATTCATAAATAAACAAACACAAATCCACGGTGGTGTATTAGAGCTTTTGTTGATAAAATTAGAAAAAAATTAATGGCCAGTGAGGTGTCCATTAATTTCCACCAAAACTCTTATTTTTGAGATTAATTTCATATATTCACAAAAAAAACTAATCCATTGTCAAAGTTTTAAATGTCCAATTAAAAATAATTTTTGCACAATAAAAAAAAATATCACCCTATTTAAGATATTCTCTGACATTGTAAAGTCAGAAATTTATAAGAAAAGAAAGAAATTGCAGGTTTTTGTTTACTGAGATTGTTAAGGCAGATGTTTGTAACAGAAACTGACAGAAGTTCTCCAAGACTAAGGTGAAAAATTTATGAATTTATACTCATCTGCATACCTTCCAAAGCATAAATGGTAGAACAGGGCAAATTTTCTGTTGACACATTAGTATATCTTTATTCAAAGGTTTAGCCATCAATTTGCTGTAATGAGCTATAAATTATGACTTCCCCCCCTGCTGAGGTTTGTCCTTATGTTGTGCATTTTTTTCTGTAGATGGCCCATCTCTGTTGGGCCTGAGCAACATTTCTGTCAACACTAGTGCAGCAATAAACGATACGGCCCTCACTAACGTCACCATGAGTCGCGTGGAGACGCCAGACCCCATAGACCATTTAGACCTCACTGTGTGCCCAGCAGATGATGTGTTGGACGGTTGTAAGGTAAAACATAGTCCACATTCTCACAAAGCAAAGTCATTCCTTTCATTTTTAGACGATTTTTAATTTTGTTTATTGTTGCACAGTTATATTTAAGTGGTTTTCTGGAGAAGAAGCTGGAGAAGCTGCGGCGGCTCATAAGCGCTGCTGGAGGCCTGCGCTTCAATCAGCCCAGAGAGGATCTCACTCATGTGGTTGTGAGAGAAGTGGATCAGGAGCTCCAGAAATTTCTGTCCACAACAACTCACAGGTTTGAAATACAATTTTCTGATAATAATTCTGTATTTTGGTATTATACTTTTAAATGATCAAATTATTCAAATTGGAGGAAAAGAAGTCTTTATATCGCCCAATAAATTTTAAACTACTTTCTAAAGAAGGAAAAACAGTGTCTCAGTCCAGAAAAGATGCACAGCTAATCACCAAAGCGACACCAATAGCTCAGACAGTAGCACCATCAAAGGTAAATGCACAACTAAACATGGAAGGTGAACTGGAGGTACTTTCTATGGGAAAAAAAAACAAGCCAAACCGAAAGAGTGGAGTAGGTTGCAGAAAGTGATAGAAGAGATGCAACTTCAACTTAGATTTGCTGTACCTGCAGGACTTTCAAAGGCAAACCGAGTAGAGGACAACTAAGCTTGGAAGCTCTTGGCCTTCAGTATTTTCTCTGTAGCTTTGTAGAGTTTGTGGATGGATATTGGTCGAGAAATCTGTTAAAGGGCGCTTCACCAATTAAATCAAATTAAATAACCTGTTCCTGTGTTTCTTCTCAGGCCCCATGTGGTAACAGCACAGTGGCTGCTGGATTGTTTCTCCAAAGGCATGTTGGTCCCAGAGGACGGATACCTCCACCCGGACTGTCTCCCTCCAGCTTCAGACGCTGTCTCCGTCTCTGCTCATCCTCCAGCGAGACATCGCTCCTCTTCCGGCCCGCCTGTTGCCAACCCGAACACTCCCAAGGAACCAATAACAGACGAGGATCTTCTCTCACAGTACATGGACGACGACCCCACAGTGGGTAAGAATCTGATTGATTAATTAATTCTCAGATTAAATAATTCAGGGTGAAATCATTTTTTTGTTTCTTATCTGTAAGTTGATCTGGCACCAGCAGCACCAGAGAATACCAGCATGAAGTCCTTGAGCGCAGCTGTAGAACCTCAGCCTGAGTCCTGGACGCCCCTCCACTCTGGTGGACCAGAGCAAGAGCCGCTGCCGCAGGACGGTCTGTTTTCTGGGAAATCCTTCCTGCTTGTGGGTTTCAGTGTTGAGGCTGAGGCTCAGCTCACGGCGCTGCTGAAAGAGCAAGGAGGCAGGCTGCTGACGGGCCGCAGTCGAGTGGTGGCAGACTTCGCTGTGGTCCCTCAGCTGGGCTGCACAGTGGAGGCCACGGTGGACGAGGTGGTCACTGACACATGGCTGGTGCGAATTCAGATTGTGATTTGCTTTATTTTTCTGATTTGTCCTCCAGAGCTACATTTATGTTCTGATTTGTTTATTGCAGGCCATGTGTGTGGAGAACGAGCGCATTCTGCCGCTGACCTCTAACCCTCTGTTTACCCCCATTCCTGTGAGGGAGGGGTACTTTCCTCTCAAAGACTGCGTTCTGTCCGTCAGCCAGTTTATTGGAGCAGAGAGGGAGTCTCTGGTGGAGCTGGCCAAGCATCTCGGAGCAAAGTATGTGGCACATATTTTCACTTATAACAAACATGTTCCCCATGTTATAGGTGAAAGAAATCTGCTGGAGGAACTATCTCTGTTCTCATCAATATATTAAGGAGTTATTCACTGAAACAAGTTTGTCTTATTTTAAGTGAATTAAGGTATTTGCACTAAAAACCAAATAAAAAAATATTTTGTTTTTGCAGCATACTCTCCTCCTGACTAATACATTTGTCCAATCAGATGTTCTTGATCTTGACGTTTATTACGTCACATTAAATGTAGAAAAAGTTTTAAAACAAAGTAATATTTTTGCCACAACCCTGCCATTTTAACAGGGGTGCGCAGATGTCTTTGACAGACTGCATAATAACTTGGAGTCTATAAAATACCCGTTTTACAAGCTTCTTTTTGAGTTTCGGTCAGGATCATTTTAATTCTCTCTGTTACTTCTGTTGTTCCTTTTGCTGTGAACTTCTTGCTCAAACCTTTTGCTTTTCTCCCTTTACTCATACAGTGTCCAGGACTACTTTGTGCGCCTGGCCAAACAGAAGAAAGGCATGCTGGCCAGCACTCACCTGGTGTTACAGACCCCTGATGGAACAAAGTACCAGGCAGCTAAGAAGTGGGGGCTTCCTGCTGTTACCATGCACTGGATACTTGAGTCTGCGCGGACAGGGAAGAGAGCAGCGGAAGAGAAATATCTGGTGGATCTGCCCTCCTCTGCAGGTGACATATAATCTGTATATCTACTTTGTGTTGCTTTAATCCTGTTGAACCCTGAGGTTCCTATTGCCAAAAATCAACTGGATGCACATACTTCCATTTGAGACCCAAATGAAAGTACAAAAATTAGTAAAATGTGAAGGTCCCCTTTTAGCAAATAAATTTGCAATTTCACAGAGAAAGAAGACGAGAGCTTCGTCAACGGATCCCAGAAAGCAGCTCCGCTCCAACCCGCTCGTTGTTCCCCAGAAGTCCCTTTGCTGGGTCTGCAGGGCGGGAAAGCGGTCACGCCGCTTGATTGCGGTCGCTTTCAGAGCAAAGTGTTTCGATCTGTGTTGGACGAGTTGAAGCCCAGAGAAAACCCGAGCACACTGACACCAAACCAAGATGGCGGCAGAGGGAAAACACTCCAGAAGGAGTCGTCCCTCCAGCTGGACACTCCATCTCGATTCCTGGTGAGGGACCAGCTCTTCAGGCCGTCCTTCAACTTCAAGGTCAGCACCAAAAAACAGACATTTAGTTTTATCCTCCACGGGGGGCACATGACAGATGAATCTGTTCACTTTTTAAGGATGCACTCAAAGATTTGGAGACACCTGGCGGAAGATCTAAACCCGGAGAAAGGGTGGAAACGCCACTTACCGACGTTATCAACAGGAACCTGAAGGTTGCTCTGGCAAACAGCTCAGTGAATAACGCCACAGAAATGCAGGAAGTCTCTGCCAGCCCCCTGCTGGCAAAGACAATCGACAAGGAGGTCAGATAAATTGCCATTTTTCGTTTAAGTATTATTATGCTGTGCATGACTCTACTGAACCGACAGTGAATCTAATGAAGTACTGAGAATATGTATTTTGTTTTCTCAAGATCCCACAGAAAGACTCGGGACCCTTGACTGGTGTTGTGATCTGCGTGGGGAAGAAACTGAGCAAAATGCAAAGTGAACTGAATGCTATTGCTGCTTCACTTGGAGCTGACTTCAGGTGCTTTGCAGTTGTTGCAAATTTGCTACAAAAATGTCTTTCTTCACAAAAAAATACACTTATTTCACAGAAATATAAAACTGTATCTCTCCTATTTCAGTTTTGCAGATCAAGCCTTTCATCTGCAAAAAGCTTGAGTTTCAATCAAGAGGTTGATTGAAACTTCAGTTAAAAATGATAATTGCAGTACTCTTCATATTTAGTGGCTCTTAAGAATAAATAAAGAGGCTTATAATCAATTTCTTTTTTTTTTTTTTTAGCATAATCTTATTGGAAATACAAACTTAAATCTCAGCACATTGATTCACCGCATGAAAAAATCTCTAATAATCTTCACAAAATAAAAGTAACTGAAATTTTCTTTTAATTATTGTTAATTCGCCTTTTAAAGGCTAGTCAGTCTATGGACGTCTCATTAATAATCGGTGACTTCCTGTTTGCCTAGGTTATGAATATAATTTCTTTAAGCTTTTCCTCCTAGACTGAAGACAGGAAGAAGAGCAGAGAGCAGTGAAAAACCTTAACTGGCAACCTGCATTTAAAAAGAAATTAGTTTTTAAATTTTACCAGATATGCTCATTCTTGCTGTCTTGTTTTTAGGTGGGCCTGTGATAACACTGTGACACACTACATCTACCAGGGTCGTGTTGGAGACAACTCCCGCGAATACAAAGCAGTGAAGGAGAAGGGCCTGCATGTGGTCTCCCAGTACTGGCTGCATGCTGTAAGCTCACATCAGCTTTATTTCTTTATTCATAGTTTATTTAATTATGTCCCTCTACACTTTTCTTGCCATGTTATATTTTTACCAAATCTTACATAAAGGAAGAATTCTGTTAGAAAAACAGTTTTAAGTGTTGGTTTTGTCTCTTCATGACTGTTTTATGCATTTCTTGTTGTGCAGTGTGCTGAGGAGCAGAGGCACGTCTCAGAGTCTCTGTATCCTTTCACTTATAATCCAAAGATGAGCCTGAACCTCAGCCAGGTTCCCAGCAGCTCCCAGAGATCTCCGCCTTTAACACGGACACAACGCAAAGACGCGACTGAATCAAAACACAACAAGGTTGGTCTGAATATGTGAAGAAATCTTCATTTAAACATCCATGTTTGTGTTTGTCTATCTCATTAATATTGTTTATTTTTCAGTCTGTGGTTGTTGCTGCAGAGAAAAGCGCAGTCGTGCATCCTGTAAGTAAAGGATGTGTTGATCAAGACGAGGTGAACGATACCACAGAGAAAAGAGGTGAGGAGTCATTGAGGAACTGATTCCACTAACGACTTGAGAACTTAATGATTGAAGTGTGTTCAATTTTGTAGATACTCTGGAAATGAGAGAGAACCTGCAAAGACAGCTTCAGGAGATCATGTCGGCCACCAAAATGACAACAGGCAGGAGGGCTTCTGTCAGACTCGCCAGGATGGGATCAGGCTGCACCGATTCGGGTCCAAACACGCCTGAAGGCAGCCGGGCTGGACGCAGTGGGAGCAGACCCACTTTGGAAGCACTGAGGTACAAAAAAGGTCATGTGATTGTGATAGTTATGCAGCACGGGATTGAGGGAGTGTTTAACTGAAGCCAAAAAGCAATGCAGCTTCTAGCTAGCGAAGCTAGGTTTGTGGGATCACCTTACTTGCTTTGGTTACCTAGCAACTCACTCACGCTTTGTTTTACCTAGCAACAACCTTTGAGTAACTCGTGCAGCAGCAGTTTAAGGCTTCATCACTGTTCCTCATAACTGCTTAAAAATAAAGCGTGAAAGAAGGAAATGAGAATAAGTTTGGCAATATTTCAGATATTTAAAATGAAAAACTAATCAATAATTATCAATATTGACTGATATAAAACCCTTATGTTCTTCACTACTAGTCCTAGTAATGTAGGAATAGAACAGGGCCCAGAATAGAACCGTCAAAAAGATATGATAAGAAACCTTTCATTGTTTCTCACTGATGCGTTTCCAGGGTCCCCAGAGAAGCAGTCATGGACATAAACACTGAGCCGTCTCAGAGTGAGCAGATAGTTTGGGACGATCCTACAGCCAGAGAGGAGAGAGCGAAGCTGGCTGATAACTTCCAGTGGCCTGGGAGTCCATCACAACACTCAGAGCCCCTGGCGGCAGCACCGCCTCCAACAGCAGAAAATGGACCGCACTACAAGGACTCAATGACGGACTCTGAGCTGGTAGAGATGGGTAAGAGGATTTGTATAATAACATGGAAGTGTTGAGAATCAAAGGTAAAATGAAGGTGCAATTTAATGCCTACATTTATTTTAAATGTTTTCCTTCAATTTTCTCACAGCTGCTTGTGACGTTATAAACCAGCAAATGGGTAAGAAGGTTGTGGCGTCTTCCTCAGAGGATCCAGAAGAGGACATCCTCACTCCTAAAGCTCCCAGCATCGCCTTCCCTCTCGCCAAACCGCTAGTAGCACCAGAGCCACAAGTAAGTGCTTCTTGGAACCTTCCTGGTTATTTCCAGCATGCCGCTGCAGCTGTAAAGGTCTTACGTTTCTGCCAGGAAGAGAAAGAGGAAGAAAAACAGCCGCCCAGATTTCAGCTGTCGTCGCTCAGCCCTCAGGAGCGAATCGATTACAGTCATCTGATAGAGGAACTCGGTGAGTCGCTCGGCTTTTCTGGGGATCAAATGTCAAAATACCTCAGTATTTTATATATACAGTATATTAAAAAAAACATCAACAGTCTGAAAAAGAACCAGTCTTTAATCAGTCAGAAGTCTCACACTGAAAAACAAATAGCTGAACTTAATTTAATTGCATGTGACAAATTAATTATTATTTTTTTAAGTTGGAGCTCCATTCTCTCTTTTTAAATATCTACCATGTGTAATTTACCGATGCCATCTGTCTCTTTGTCCTGTAGGGGGCATCGTCCTGGACAAGCAATCTTTTGACCCCAGCTGCTCCCACATCATCGTGGGGAGTCCACTGCGAAACGAGAAGTATCTGGCCGCCATGGCAGCCGGCAAGTGGATCCTGCATCGCTCGTACCTGGAGGCGTGTCGCTCCGTGGGACACTTCATTCAGGTGGGAGCCTGAAGACAACTCCATTGTGTTTTATCATTCCAGAAGCAGAATAATGTAGCTTCAATCTGAAAATATGGTGCTAAAATCTGGATTCAGCTGGATTTGTGATAGCATCAGATGGTTAAGGTGCTAGCTCTTCATCTCTACAATCATTCCTTCATTCGGATATATTGATTATTTGGGATTTTTCTGTCCTTTCGTCTCTTCCTGTGATGCAGGAGGATGATTATGAGTGGGGCAGTTGCTCCATCTTGGAAGCTCTGCCCTCCATCACCTCTCAGCAGAAGAGACTGGCCTTGGCCGCAATGCGCTGGAGAAAAGCTTTGCAGGGAAGCTCTGAACATGACGTAAGCACCAGATCTATTTCAAGGCTAATTGTCACTGTCACTCACATAAGTTTTTAAAAGATGAGTGTCTAAAACTGTTTTAAGTTGCCTTAAACTTAACTAAGGATGTTTTCCATTTCCCAGGGAGCTTTCAGTGGCTGGACCGTGATGCTGAACATCGACCAGAGCAGAGAGTCGGGTTTCAGGCGGTTATTGCAGTCTGGTGGAGCGAAGGTTTCTTCCTGCTTTTATTTTACAAGCCACATGTTACAGGAGCTGCCAAAACCTACATTTATGCACCACCACTTGTCTCCAAACACTTTATAAGACAAGCAGGTCCAATTTATTATATGCAGTAAATTTATTCCAGTCTATAGACAGATTCAAAGTCTTCTTTGTGGATTCTAGTTCAATAACAGCCGTAAAAAACAATGCAGGTTTTCATTCTAATTGGTTTTAGAAAATCCAGCTGCTTCTTAGATTTTAATTTCTTTCTCCTTTATTGTTTTTTAATATATAAATGTAACATTTCTTGAAAAGTATTTGAGTTATCACCGCCACGTCATGTTTTCTCATCTGTTTTCCCTTCAGGTGCTGCCCAGTCCCTCCCCATCACTCTACAGAGAGGCCACACATCTGTTTGCAGACTTCAGTCGTCTCAAACCCGGAGACTTCAGAGTGGACGTAGCTGAGGCCACGGCACAAGGAGTGACATGCTTGAAACCGGAGTACATTGCAGATTATCTCATGCAGGTGACTGACTGTAAACGTGTTTTAATTGCTTAGAAAAAGAAATTTAAATATCTTAAATCTGTTGGATCTCTAGGTGTTTTTGTTGATATTTTCTCTATTTTCTGGTTTCAGGAGCCGACGCCTCCCATCGAGTTGTACTGTCTGGCTGCAGCTCCGCCTGAGGAAGACCCAAGCACACCGACCCGTAAGCGTAAAGCAGCAGCCGACCCCTGCAAGCTGAAAAAGAGCCGTCTGAACTGAAACCTTTTCCCAAAAACATTCCTGCAACATTTTCATTTGAGTGAAAATAACTGTAAATAAGATTTTTTTAAATGATTTATGAAAATGGAATAAAATAAATGTAGCATCTGTATTGTCATTCCTGCCTCTCTTCCAACCACTGCAGTTGCTGCTGCTCACGCTGAGTCTGCAGTGATGGATGACTGAAATATGGTGTGCAGAAAATGTTGAGTCATGGTTTGTAATTGGGTGGAGTAAAACATTGCGGCCTGTAGAGGGCAGTGCAGGGATTGAATCAGAAAGGCAAGGGTGTTAACTACCAGTTAAATCCTATTTTAAGACTTGTGACTTTAAAGCTGCAGAGTGTTCAAAATTAAAAGTTAATTTAATGTTGAACTTTTTTTATTTATATTAAGACATAAATATAAAATGATGTTTAGTTATTTTTAATATTTGTAATCCTTTTAAAACTCAGCTGTAATCCTAAAACTGGTTTCCATGATGAAAGCATTTTTATGTGATCCATACAGAGTTTTATTTCTCCCACTGACGTATATCCATGGTTCAACAATATGCTGCTTCATGCCAGATCGCCAGCTGAGGTTAGTCAGTTCCTGTTCCCTGCCATATGGACAGATAAGTGGTTTAACCTCCTAATGGATGAACCGGCTGCCCTGCAGACGCAGGGTTGATCTGTTAGAGGAGAATGGTGATTACAAGACAAAGAGCTCAGTCAGGGTTTTAAATCTGTAGTGAAGTCCCTGAGAGGCATTTACAGATTTCTGCTTCCAGCTCATGTTCTGCCCAGTCTTTGTATCTGAGATACAGCATCCTATACTTTGTCAAATTGGTCTTTGAGGTTCACTTTTGGACCATTTTCTGCTGATCAGATTGTCTTTGTGTCTGTCCAGTCGTAGTAAAACGCCTATAGATCCCATTTAGGAATAGTTGTTCACCTGTTTCAAGCCCATATTTACACCTGTACCCCATATTGGTTTTATATGGGAAGATAAACATTCCTAAAATAAGATTATTTAAGCGTAATATGTTGTTCCTCTGTAGTGCAACTCCAGATGAAAAGTGAAAAACCTTTGAATTCCACTTTTTGTTACCAAACCAATTGAAAACCTAACCAAGACCTATATCATACTGACTCAGTCTAGTTTGAAAATCTATGTGGGCCCCATTCAGAAGCTGTTAATTTCTGTCAAGCCACTTGTTTGAGTATTTTTCATAACTGTAAAGTGTTACATAATGGGCCTATTGTTATAGTCTGCATAGGTTTGATTCAGGATTAATTCGGGTAATGAGAGTTATACGCGATGTAAATTATTTTAATTTCCATTTGAGACCCATATTTACTAAATCCCAGCGGGTCAAAATGTCCATTATGAGCCCAGGAACATCAAGTCAGAACAAAATCCATATGGTTCCCACATACATACAATATGATGGCTAGAGTCTTTTGTATTGACAATTTTTGGCTTGCTGCTGTTTTATTGCGTCTAAGATGTACAATTTGAACTGATTCATGGGGGCCCAACTGGTTTTGTTGATGGTAAAGCTGGGACTCCTATGGTACCTAGATTTTGTACATTGATATCTGCAGAAGCGCCAATCCAGTCTGAGAAAAGTCCAAACGGGGCCCCATATGTACACTAAGTGATCTGACTGTTTTGTTTCAATAAAATTTAAAGTCACAGCAATTGTATTATTCTTGTATCACCTGGTCATTTTTGTAAAGTGGGGCCCATATGGGCCCTCAGACTATTGCATAAACGGGTTTGCTTATTTCCCAATTGAGAAACAACTCAGGACTTACATGAGGAGCCCAGTTAGTTTTGCAAATATCCATTGTTTGACTCATTTAGTTCAAAATCTATTTGAAACTATATGGGCTCAATTTGATATCCATCTCCTCCGTGAAGCGTAAAGTGTCATTATGGGGCTCTTTTAGTGCCAATTTACTCATACCAAAATTCATTTTAAGAACAAGACTGGGTAAAATCCTATTTGCATGCCTTAGCTGGTCTGTTTTGTGCTGACATAACATTGGCCTGTCATTAGAGTTCAGGGATATTTAATCAGAATAAATCGTTGGTAGGAGTTAAAAACATGTCAATTTCTCCTGAAAATAAATCTTAAAAAGCAGCAAACATCCAAAGAAAACATGGAGAGCTTTAAATGAAGATCCATTAAAAACAATGACGTTTTAAAGGCAACATATGACGAAATTGAGACTAACTGACTCAGGACTTTACTAAATGAAAAGTGTGTTTCATTGGCTCGTTCTGCTTGGTAGGGAAGGCTGTTATCTAATTATCAACAGGTGTCCCATAGAGGTGCTTTTATGCCACCCTCTGCTGGCTGGCAGGACTCCAGGAGTTGAGTCTTCATCACTTCATCCTCATGTGAGAGACAACTAAAACCTTAAAGCCTTTGAGCGAGCGGGTGAGTTTTTGACCCTCCGACCAGGGAGGAAACTGCAGCAGTCCTCATTAAAATTCTCTGCCCGTCCTCACTCCCCGAGAAATCCTCCTGGCGGTGGATGGGTGGCACCGGCGTCCTGCGCACCGAGCCACCGCGGACCGCTGCTTCATCACCGGTGGCGGCTGTGAAGAGGAAGGAGGGCTGCTGCTGCTTCACGTCCGGGTCTATTTATGGCGTCAGCACCGAGAGAGGAAAGGTGGGCTCACATGTTCGGGAGTCCGGTGAGGGGAGGCGCCCTGCGCATCTAGAGTCCGGCGCTTTAGAAACACCAGCCGGCCGGGATACCCGCACGGAGACTCGGTCCGCGGCTCTGCTGGCTTCTTCTTTTCTGCGTTTATCAACGACGGGGACGGGCAACATGTGCGCCTCGGTGGTGTAAAGTCCGGCAGCGCGGCTTGTCGGATGCGTTTTTCTCGGATACGCCAAGTACCCGACGTCTCAGAGCACCTTGTGTCATAGGTAAGGACCTCCACTTTATCCCACTTCCTCACCCTGTTCTCTGCACCTTATTGACTCATTGCTTCTTTAATATTCAGAGCATCTCATTTGGGTTTTCCATCCATGCAATCGTGATCTCCTGTGATGGTGCCAGGTATAGGATTTTGAACATGAAGTCATTGTGAATACTGCAGGAAAGCCACTGTAATCATTGAGCTGATTGTACTGGATGATCTGGATATTGGTGGAATAAAGTAGAGAAGAGTCTGGGATAAGATGCTGAGATGTTGTTTTTGGGTATTTGAGGATTCCTGGAGATCCCCAGTAATAATGCACAGGATCCCCTCCTGGATAGGTCTTGTGTTTTCATCATTCATCATATCTGGTTTGTAACTCTTGTTCTGCAACAAGAATTATTGGAAGTACCATGTATTGAGTGACAGTTTGTGAAGATGCAATGATTGGTTTGCTTTTCCTCTACCGATAAACTTTCTTAAGTCTTACAACTTGCACACATCTGCTTCAAAGACCTTCCAAATTCTTAATTGCTTTAACGACATGGAAGGAACAAGGTAAACAAAGGAGACAACTCTCCTAAAAATGTTCAACTATTATACCAGCCCTCCCATTTCAAGGCAGAACCCTAAGCTTTGTACTTCTTGCAATAGTTGGCTCACAAAGAGCCCAGGTTTAAAGTGTCCACTTACTGATCCTGCCAACCGGCCCTTCCCTTTGTGTCAGGAATGTTTGGTCGCATGCTGTCCACATAAACCCCCCAAAATCCTTTGTTCTGTTTGGAGGGGGACAATCCTCCAGAGCCATGTGGGCCATGAGTGGGGGGATGGAGCAAGAGGGGACATCTGTAGCTGACAGCTCCCTGGGAGCGAGCTGACATGCTGGGGCAACATGAATGGGGTATTAGGGAACACATGAGCAAAGCACTTAGGGCTAATGAGGACATTTATGCTGTGTGTACAATGCTTAGTGACCGGTTGGGTTTATCCCGAGGGACCAATAGGCTATTAATGATGCCTCATTTTTGACCACATGAAGGCAAAGGGAGAAATGGAGATGACTTGTGTGGACTTGTTCATCCTCAGTTATTGCTGCTTTCTTCAGATATTTAGATCTTTTAATTGTGAGAGGAAGAAACATACAATGTCCTCAAAGTCACCAGTGTGGAAAACACCTGAAGAGCACATTCATTATGATGATTATCAACTTGAATGATATTGAGGCAATCCAAAGCAGACGACAGATTATAAACATTTTCACAAGTGTTTCCATGTCCTTAGAAGTTTTAAGCTGAAAACTTTATTGGAGAGCATCTTGAAGGACCAATCCAAAATCCAACATGGCTGCCACTCATAAAATAAAGAAAAAGGATGTAAAAACATAACCTACTGCTCATCTTCCAAGCTTGATTTTGTCGCAGCAGTTTCATAATCTGCTGTGACACAACGTGCTCAGAAAAATGGGCGAAAGTGAGTTTTTACAACATATTAAGAAGACTTTGTTATTTTTTTTAAAGAAAATGTGACATTAAATTTATGGATTAGACCCATACCAGATGCCAAATAGGACATATACAGTTGATGCATGAATATGGAGAACCATTTTGTGTTAGTTTATATCAAGTCTTCAGTTTACAAAGGAATCCCTGACTGTTATTACTTTTTAAATGTTGCAGAATTGGCCATGAGCTTTTACTTTGAGAACCCACAACTCACCTGTAATTTACACTGCATTAACCTTTAATTCAAAATGTAACCACCCAGCTTGTCTAAATTGTCAGTTACTGCCAACTAAAAATTTATGTGTGCAGGCAAAGACATTAGTTTTAAGCAGTTAAACTTTGGAACATTGACTCTCAGCCTAGATATAAGCAGTATTTTCAGAAGTTTTTCATGTGGATCCATCCAAAAATAAAAAAAAAAAAAACAGCCTGGTGATGTCCAAAGATCATATTTTATCAAATAAATTTTAATTATAAAATTAAAAGAAAGACTCCTGAAAAAGCCTGGAGAAGTGTTTATGCTTTGTAAAAATCCAAGAATATATGATTAACTTTGAAACCTTTAGTTGATTTAATTTTGAGTGTACAATAAAGCAACAATTCCAGTCTTCGTAAATGAGAATCACTGAGTTCACTGAGTTTATCAAAAATGATGGCGATCAAAATTTGAGCTCAGTCAGTTCAACACCGCCCCAACCAGCCTCACATATGCTGTCAGCTTTGGGAGGAATTTTTCACAGGACAGCGGCTGAACAATCTTAGCAGCTGCTCTCTTATCACCAGTGTCAGGAAAAGGTCCGCATTAACAATGGAAAAACACCCGGAAAATATTGGCTGTCCCATCCAGCAGCGGCGGGCCTCTGTGAGGCGAGCTTATCGGAGGAATTCGCAGGAAAAGGGAAACTCTGGCTTGTGACTCCTGGGGTTAAACGTCCGAGCTGATGGGAAAAGGGCCGGCCGGGGACTTAGAAAGCGCGAATTATAATTATAAGTCGGCGTCCCTCATGACTGGTGCAGAGTGGCACACAGTGAGGTGGAATGTGGCCCCCCATGGGGCCTCAGTGGTACGCAGCCTGTGCTCAGGTTGGACTTTGTGCTTTCCTTCAAACAGCAAACGGTCCAAACCAGAATTATTTTCTAAAAGCCACGCTTTATTAGCTGCTTTGGAAATTACTTCTATTTAAAGGGAGTCATAGGTTGTAACTACAGGGGGCATTCCAAGTTGAATAGCAGGGAAAAGCTACTTAACTCAACAATGGTAAAAAAAAATTCAGCTTTTGATTTTGTCGAGCAGAACCCCTCGGCCTTTTCTTCCTCAGGGTGTTGGTTTTCTCGGTCGTTATTCTGTACGCAGCAGTTTCATAATCGCAATGAAACGCAGACCGTGTGATCTCTGGGGTGAACTAAAGGCCTGATAAACACCAGCAAACACACCTGCCCTCGCAGAACAGTGGCAACAGGAAGAAAAGTGGGAGTTGGAACTGACCGTTACGGTGACTGGAGCAGGCGATGGGCACAGGGAGATAAGACCTGCGGGAAACCATCGGAGCATGAGCGGTTTACAAGCGGGGGGGATTCCTGACATTCCTCAGCTGCAGCCATGCCACTCCGATCTGCACCTCCACCCACTGATGGTCACCTTCTGGGACCAAAGAGATCGAGAAAACGACTGGCGGAGAGTTGGTTTGAATATGTCGCATAACGAGAGATGTTTTCCAGTGTTGCTATGGAGACTTTCAGGAAGCTGAGCAATCAGACAGCTGGTTGAGGAGCATCCTCTTCAAGTGTTTCTAGCTTTAATCCGGAATAAATGTGGAACATCAACGGCTCTTTTGTCTGTTTATGAAGATTTGAGGCTTGAACCAATAGAACAAAATGTTCCATATTCAAAATAGAAAGAACTAAGGTGGACATTCGTGATTCTCAGAAAGTTTTACCTTATGTTCCAAAGACATTTTATTCTCAAAAACATATTGAAACATCTTCTTATTGTTTAAAGACCTAATATTGTGTGTATGGTTTTAACATAGTGAATCTAAATTGCTCCTCATTGTAAAATTGAATAATAAAACAACACAAAAAGGGTTTCTTTCTGTGTAAGCCACTCTATAAAATGGAAAAAACAAAAGATGTAATTTAAGTAAGGCAAAAACTACAAGATAAAAAGAAAAAGCATCGTCTTGCCTACCATCACAAACATAAATGCAGAGTTTGCTAAACACAACTGGAACTACATCTTGAACGATATGCTGTGGAGAGATAAAATTTAAGACCTTCAACATTGGTCCAGTGTGAAACAAAAAGGAAACCGTATTAGCAGATCTATGGTGCAGTGAGCCAGTTTTTTTCTACAAAGTGTTTAAATTCTTGTTAGCATCTGAGAAATACTAGCAGGCTTTAAAGAGAGTCCAGTAGTCTGAAAATGGGTCACCACTGGGTATTTCAGCAGATTAATGGCCCAAAACGTGACCAATTAAGTAGGATATAAGAGACAGGAAAATAATCTGTAAAGATTATTATTGGAAAACCTCAGCAAATGCAATCAAATTGCAATGTACATTTCTCTCATGGGTGCCAAGAAATTTGTTGGCTTATTTTCAGAACGTTCTGCTCTGCCTTGCAATATTGTTAAACATTTCATCCCATTCTGTGGTAAAACATTTAAATACAATAAAAAGTGCAACATTTAGTTGTTCTTTTGAATCTGACATGTTATGCTTTATCAGCCCAAAGTCGCCTGACTTTTCTGAAGCTTATGAGACGTGAGGTTGTTGAGTGAAATATCTCGGCAGATCGAGGATGGATTACTCTGACATTTTGCACAGACGTTCATGTTCCCATTTTAAGGTGAACTGACCTTCTTACGCAGCAGACACTTAGACTTCTCATGCCTTTAAAGGCACAGGAGGAAATCGTCCTAAACCACTGAGCTTTGTATACGTGAGCGCGTTGACAGATCCCTGAAGTGCCCACTTTTTCTTCAGCTGCTGCACTTGGAAAAATACTTAGTTCTGCAAAGATTGAATCAAATCTCTTATAGGAGGAAGCCAGGAGTCTTGGTTACTTTGTTCTTTATCTCTCCACTCTGTGAATTAGCATCTTGCATCAGTTTCCTTCCTACCGCATTCTGTTTGAAGAGAATTTGTTTGTGTCTTTAAGATCAGAGAAGCCTTTAATCTGGCTTTCCAATCAGAGAGAGAAATATTCCAAAGAGACGCAGGAGAAAAATCAAAGTGGGTGTTACTGGGTGTGTTGTATAAAAAATTAACTGCAAGAAATGTTTCAGTTTTGAATCAACTAGCGTTTTTCTTTACCATTTTGTGCAAATGACTGGTTCCAAAGGGATTATGGTAGTAGGAGAGGTAGTGAGGGTGTTGTTGACTCAGGGAATGACAAAACGTCAGTGAGGATTATTTAGAACCTCAGACGGATTCTGTGACCCCGACTAACCAGGAAGCAAATCATCACCCATTTTCTTGGAAAACAGCAGCTGTTCTCAGGTGGAAATAAGAAGCTGGCATTTTTGAGGAAAAGTGTTCCTCTATGAAACATTATGAAGGCCAGTTGGAGTAAAGACTCCCCAGAAAGATCCAGAAATAAACATTTAGGTGCTAACTGTTTGTTTCTGGACTGATGTAGAGAAGGAAAATGTACTGCAGAAAAAAAACACCAAATGTTTCACAGACAGAGAGCTTTACAAACTTTATTTTAATTACATTTAAATCCTGTTTCATTGTTTAAGTTTCCATCCATTCAACTTTTCATTTGTTCATCTATCAGTTAATTTATCAGTTAATTTCCATCCAACCATCCATCCATCTGTGCATGTATTATATAGAAATGTGTAATAATTTGGCACATGGTCAGTATCAAACAGAACTTTTCTAACTGGGGCCCCAAATCTAAGTAGCATCATATGTTGAGGAATTTGAGATCCTTCCACCATGATGGATCTCGTTATTCTCATCTCACTGTCAGCAGCTAATTGTTGCTGTGAGCTGATGAGACAAGAGGCAGCAACTTCCCTGTCTGATCTTAGAAGCTTTTTCATCCTCATCTTACCACTCCCATTTTCATATTGCTGTATTTCCTTTCCACACATGCAAGGCCACCTTATGATACTGTGGGTCTCACTAAATATAACTTACATTGAGCAAGGAACAGCATGTGGAGCTTTTGAGATTTTTTTACCCACCACTTTCAGTCTGTGTTATGCCCCATGTCACACAGCTTATTTCAGGGCTGCTGGAGAGTATGATTGATGAGACCGCCGCAGCTGATGGGCTTTCAGGTAAAGTGTTGGTAAAATCGCATCAGGTAGGACGAGATTTACTGGAGAGGCATCTGGTCCATTCAGCAAACTACATCCTAAATACTAAAGAGGCTCTGAGTGTTGAGAAAAGAAATGGAAACTTTGCAGAGTAGTGAAAGCTTTTCTTCAACTTTTTTGAAGCATTATGGGCTTTAAACTCACAAAAACATTTATTAAACTAAATATTGAGGCTTGGGATTTGTTTAGGACACTTCCTTGGTGAGGAGTCTCATCAAGGAGACCCAGAAATGGATATAGTTAAAGAGAGAAATAAAATATTGTATAAAAACTACTGACATTAAAAAAAAACAATAACTTATTCAGATGAGATCTGGTTGGTTTGAATTTACCCCTTGATAAATTAAGTCATTTCTTGAAATCTACATTTCATATTTACTGACATTAATATGAAATGGAGACATTTAAGCGGAAGACAGAAGTAACCTGTCAGGAGAGCAAACCCTTTTTCACAACGTGGTTTTGATGCTGTCGTTTTAAGCTGAACTGTCATGGCTTCCTTTGCATGAGTAGCTTTGTCACTCGTGATTTGCCAAATGAAACCTCCAGTTTCAGCCGAGCCGTTCCTCTGTATGACAGCTGCTGCTAGAACCAGAACAGAGACCGTATTTCTGATGTCTTCTTTGCCTAATGTGTCTCAGCATTTGACATTTTTCCACAATCAAGGCATCAAGCACCTCTGGGAGAATCCCTCAAATGTGAAACTATCAGCATAATTCACCTCCTGATTAAAGAGCATTAATTATTCTCTTCTCCTCCTCCGATTTGCATCACAGTCTAGCAGATTTGCGCCTCGGGGGCTAATCCGAGACAGACGCACTCCTGAATTTATTTAGACGCACAAAAACAGTAATGACATGGTGAGATTTTGGCTCTTTTGTGTGTTGGAAATGTGTTTGTGGTGTCAGGGGTGGTGATTTGGCAACCACGTCACCATGGAGACAGTGCCACTATCGTGTAGGATGGATTTTTATTTTTTTTCCTAAGCGCACAATTGGCTTAAAAAAGGAGCAACGGCAGAGCAACGTAATGATTGGACAAACTAACGGCTCTAGAAACAAACTCCTGCTCTCTAATGTTTATAATATGATGCTTCATATTATGACTTTGGATTGCAGAGCCATGAAAGGACATAGATTTTCTAATCTAAATCTAAACATCTTTGGTATTAATATGCACACAAGTTAAATGCATGTGTGAATGAGAGTTGTTCGATCACATTGAAAGGTATTTCAATGTCTCCAAATGTTCAAACCTTGTGAAAGCTTTCATACCCTTTTAATTTCTTTAAATGTTGTCATTTTTATGTAAACGTGTGAAAATATTTGCTCTGATGAAAGACATAGTGGTGGCAGCATCATACTGTGGGGTTTGAGAAGAACATTATTTTAGGCTGCACAATATATCATAAACATAACATAAATTTAGGTGGATTAGCAGACTTGCTAACAACTTATGTTGTCATCCAGGATTTATATCCTGGGAATATAATCCCTGCTCACAACATACGTATTTAGCTGTTAGCATGTCACGGCAGTCGTGAAACTGTCATACAGCAACAGTCTTCAGTCAGAACTTCATTGCGAGATTGGTATAAATGCAGTGTTTTTAATTAAATTGAAATTTATAAACTGATTTTGCAGATTATCACAAATTCTTCAGCTTCCAGCAGAATAATTATATTCATATGTCAGAATGACTCAAAGTCCAAACCTGAATCTAAGTGCCAATTAGTGGCAAGACTTCACAAGTACCTCTCAGTCAAATCAGACTGAGCTTGAGCTGTTTTTGTTGATAATCTGGTTAAATGCTTGTTTCAATCAGATCTGCTCCTTGAAAATCAATTCTTATATTTTCACTGCATGTTTACCAAACTAAAATCAGACCACACCATTTCTTCTGGGTTCTGAACTCAGTGAATATATTCCTGTTTTTCTGTGGTTTCTAATGAATACATAGTTTATGGGGCAGCCCTTAAGTGGAGCCTCAACAAGGACACATTTTAAGAGCTATTTTCACAGCATATTTAGAAAAATCTCTCGTCTGAGTCGAGTAAACAACAAGATACAAAAATCACTGGCACAGTGGCTGCCTGCACATCTTTCTCTTTTGTGGTACAGTCCTCTGCCATCATCTCTTTGCGCTCTCCCGTGGAGAACTCGCTCTGTTCTTGACTGTTTTGCTAGTAATTTGCTCCTCATCCTGCCATGTTGTTCACTGTTGGTGGATGGAGGTACAGACACCTGCTAATTCTCTCTCAGCTAGACCTTCTCTCTCCATCTCTCAGCCAAGCGGCTGACATTTAACAGGAAGAGCTGTTAACAGGCTGCAGGAATGTCACTGGCATTCACTTCGTACGATGTGGGATAGGTCAGCCCCTGTTTCGCTGTTGTTGTGCCCAGGACGGAGTTCTGCATGATGATGACACACTGTCAGCCCGGCACTCCCATGTCCTTAAGCAATAACCATATCCTGAAGCTGTTTGTCCACACATCATGTTTCCTTCAACAAGCTAGGATCGGCTTATTACGAAACATGTCCATGACATTTTTTGCACAAATCATTCTTAGATAATGAGATTTTAGTTTGGTCAGTTAAGGATATTTTGACCTCTTTTCTTAGGATGAGCTGCTTGTCTCTTTAAATCCAAAGAAACTACTCCTGGCCACGCCTCCAACTCACAATTATACAAACGGACATCTTTGAGAAGCAGAAGTGGAGCCTCCTGCACAACCAACAAAAAGCATTAAATTAAAAAGAGAAATCATCTGACATCTGTTTTTAGAAGCAATAGAAACACAACTGGAAGTACAAAAATGGGAATTAAACCCTAACTGTTGACTCTGTATGATGTGGCATCATCTGATTCGATCCATGCTGACTATGTTCCTTTACACATCTTTAGAGATGAAGCAAAGCTTCTCATCCTCTGGTAATTAAACTTCTGTCGCTGGAGGGTTTTTTTTCCCTCCTGGTAAACTGTCGACACACAGACGCCCCTTTCTCTGAAGCCGACGCCGATAATTAGTTCGCCGAGGGGTTTGCAGTGATTGCTTCATTATTTCTCCACCAGGCATGTACACGAGATGCTTGATGGATGCTCGAGAGTAATCCGGGCAAAAGCAGCTTACCGGGTATGTGTACGTTGTTGCCCAACACCTGTAAGAACAATTCACTGAGGAGCTTACACTCATTGTGTTGCTCTGTTGTTGCATGTGGGCTTCTGGGCTCTCAGAGTTGTGAAAGATGGAGTTATCAGCAGAGTGCAGATTCCTCCGAATCGCTTTGCTTCATTTTTCACAGCCGTTTAGCTGGATGCCGTGTGCAGGGCAGCAATTAGCCACCCATTTTTGTTTGAAAATTGTTATTTTTGTTCTCTAAGACTTGCAAACCCTAGGTCTGGGTTCGGTTGAAGAGAACTCTGGTGTGGTCCGAATGAGTATGTGTTGCCAAGCAGACCGGAGACCGCTCCAAAAGCAGGAAGCGGACTATGCTGCAGGGCACTCTGGGTAAACACAACAAAAACAAACATGTGAGTATAACGCTAGAAGGAGAAATGACTTCCAATGACAAAAGAGAAATCCTATAACTGCTAAAAGTTGATGCTACTTCACTTTTGTTTACTTTTTTTGTAAGGACGTTGCATTTATGTCTAGATTTTGATGGCTTTTTTTTTTAGTCGTTCTTGGTGCAGCGCAGGGTACTGTAGATAATAAAATGTTCAGATTCTGCCACTTTTTTGCTGGCTGGTGCCTGATGGTAATCCAAATAACATGTCACAAACTCAACCCCTCAGTCACCTCTTATTCTGACTGAGTTCCCACAGGACAAGGCCTCAGTTGGATCTCCCTTTTAAAATGTCATCCCTGTCAGGTTGCCATGCTGTCATATCTTCTGTCATCAGCTGAACATCAGTCCCATGGCTGCTGAGAGGCTCCAGTCATTACAGCTGTGCCCACCACTGGTCCCCTGTCCATCAACCTTTACACGACTAGCTCCAAATCAAACATCATCTCTTTATCCACTGAAGGACACAGAGGTCACTCGTCTGGATCAAAGACTAAAGGCTCCGTCGCTTTAAAAACAAACCTCCTTTACAGAGTCCCAAGCACAAACCTAGGCATGCTGCAAAACATACAGTGTGTTCTTCTTCTTGTAATTGGCTGATTAGGCTCTCTGTCTGTTTGGGGAGCTGAGTAACTGAGCTGCTCATCCACTACTAAATCCTCCAGTCTCAGGCGAACAGTCCTTGTGTTTTTGTCTGCCCTTGTCCGTTATCCTGATTAAAATGGAGAAGGCCTAACTCAATGTGTCTGTCAGCATACACAAGCCAGACACTCTCAGTACTAGCAGCTCTTGGCATTAATCCGTCTCACCAAAGGTGGGGGGATGGAGTGGGTGTAGGATGAGAACAATGCAACATCTTTCCCTCGATCCTTCTTGCTCTTTTGGCTCAGGCCACGTGGTGATCGCCTGGCGGGATTTCCACGGGTCTTGGACGTTCAGTACGGATGTTTCTCTTCTCGTTCACTCATCCCAGCTGCACCCCTCAAGGAAATGAGGTACAATGCTACCCCCTCATGCCTCTGACAAACATCCTTCCACTGCCCTTTGTTCCTCCGATTGTCACCAGACAAGAGGTTACGTCTAGAGGTTATGTATGTAGAGCGAGAAGCGTCATGGAGTTTCTGAAACGTGTTTGTTGTTATTTCTATAGTTTGCAAGTGAATGATTGTGGCAGGAAGAGACACTGTGGAAACAATTCGCATTTCTAAATATGTGTCATGGTACAGACTTTCTTTCTCTTCCGTGGACATTCCTGAATGTGGCAAGAGGCCTTATTTCCTGCCTCACGCCAGGCAAACAAGGGTATCTACATGTTTTAAAGATTACTAGATAGTACGTGTGCAGGAAAATATTACTTGCCCTCTTGTGAAATATTTGCCCATTTCGATCTTCAAATGCCGATCTCTAATGGTGATGGAGCCACAGATTCTACAGTAAGATATTTTTTTGATTATGTTATTTCAGAACCAAATGTAAAAGTTAGTTTGTAGCTTCAGGATTTTTTCCTAACTGACAATCCTATAGAATCGGTTCAAATTAAATAGTGAAATTAAAACGTTTCTTACATTCTAAGCTGGTGCGGTTTGCTTTCACACTAAATGCAACCTCAGTTGCAACCCTGCATTATATTGCCTTTATATTACTTGAAAATTGTCTCAAAACGTGGAAGTTGATGCACACATAACAGACTGCAGAAAAATGACCTTTAAGGATAGGGTATCAACTTCCTAAATCCAGCTCTCCAAACTAGTAATTCATCTCTCTCCACCCTGCTTGCAGAGGTAGATCTATGGCTCCACCTTTTTAGCTTGATTTAAAGGAAACAGGAATGTTTGAGCTGTTTCTCCACCTATAATTAAAGGATTTGTATCAACCAAATTTAGTCCAAATTATCATTTTCAGCACTACATTTTTAAGCTTGTCCTCTCAAAGCATATACAGTTACTTTCATGTTCTTGTATGACATTTAATTGAATGATGAAAAGCTTCATAAGAGGAGTGAAAGAGGAGTGCTTCAGTACTGATTCCTCCTTTCATGTACCTTTAATGTCAGTGAAGCTCCTCCAGACTAGAGGACATGACATGGACTCAGTTCGGTCCATGTCACAGTTTTTCCCTGGTGGGCAGCACTTTGACAAACGACCCCCTTTCAGCAGCGAGCTGCAGAGCGCGAATACCGTTTCAGCCAAAAGTTAACATCAAAGCTTCGTTGCTCACGGTGACTTAGCGAGTTTTTTTTAGCGATTTCTACCTGCTCAGTTCTGGAGGGTTACTGTGACTTCTGCTGGGCAGCTGGAGGATTGATATCAGCTGACAGCGCCCTCGGCGTTGCAGAGTTATTGCTGTGTCATGTTGTTTTATCTTCTTTGTCTCAATTTGAAACCCCATGAGAAGACTCTGTTTTTGTTAAATATCTGGAGTTGAAAATAACTTGAACAGGAAACATGCTGAACTGTAATTTGATTGCATGAAGCATGTGATGGTGGAAGGATGCCAATCCTTGAAAGCAAAATAAAATTGGGGAAATTTGCTAATGAATTATTGTATATTTTCTTTTTTTTTTGCTTGATAGAGATTGCTGCTTTTACAAATAACTGCACTACTTATCTTTTCTATTTTCTTTAACTCTGTGCCAGAATTACAGCGATGCAAAACATTAAATTTTAGGATGAGTGATTTCTAAGAGCAGTGCTTTTCTGGCTCGGCTTGAATTAATTCATATTAATGTTTCATGCAAATGTTATTCCAAGATTCAACAAATTTAGTATGCAGCCTCTGGGGGGAAAGCAGTAAAAAGAAACTGCTTTGACTCATGTTGAGCATTTTGATTTGGCATTTATCTCCTGCTGAGTCACTCTTTCTGCTCGCTAGTATTTCTCAAACCAAGTCCCAGAAAAAGCGCCGCGTCCTCCAGCAGGTCTGACAGTAACGTGCAATAGGTGTTCAGCCTGCTGCAGATGGGCTGTCAGATGGAGGACGACCATTTCATTGCTTACAGAGGAAATCTCACGTTGGCCTAACCTCCCACCTTCCTGTAAACGGTAAAAGATTTGCTCTGCCAATCAAAAGTTTTTCTACACTCCGACTTTGAGATTTGCTCGCCTGAAATATCAAAATGCTTTGTGAGCTGTGGGAAGGATGTGGAGCAGAGGCTGGGACCTCTGACAAGAATCAATTATTGGTGTCCAAATAGCTTACTATGGGAATTAAAAGAGCGTACGATTCACTTCAAGGAACCCTGGATTTTTGGCAGTTGGCTTGAAACTCAGGCTATTGATGTAAAGGATAGTGGACTGGCTGCCTAATTTTACATTTTTATCATATTTAGACTTTTTACACCAGCTTCATTCTCAATTTGACTTTGTTTGTATGCTCACAAGGGAAGGATGACGTAATCCTAGAAGTGCAGGAGGGAAATCTTCAACACAATTGTAGTCTAGCGAGATAAACGATTGCTCAATAACTTTAAAATAAATCCACTGATGCCAGCGTCATTATTGCGTCTGCTGCTGTGTGACTTTAACATTCTTCCTCTGCACATGCACATCGCTTTCAGGTTGTATTCCACAAAAAAAGTTTCTGAAGACCTCCTGTGTGAACATAGCCTAAATAACTGAAAGAGCCGCATGAGCATGTATCTAAATTATTTTTATTTTGAGAAAAGCATGTCTAAAGTTTAAAGGCGAGAAGAGAAAAGGATAAAAGCTTTTTCTATCCTCAGCATCTTCGACCATCATCTCCAAACTGCCAAAGATTCATCCTGGAAAAACGGAACTGAGTCGTCCAACAAGACAATCAGCAAACCGTCTTAGGATCATGTTTTAGTTCTCATGTAAAATCTAAAGTAGTGTGAGTAGCCAGTAAACATGTAATCTTTGAATAATTAGGTAGTTGGTGATATAACTCAGATTATTTACTTATTTCTTTCCTAGTCGATCAGCCTCCCATCAGACAATTTTCCAGATTTTTCTTTTTAACATTAAACAACAAAGGAGTTGCTTTAGATATAAAACAGCTACAGAAATGTTTTATAGCTGCCCAGTTCACCTATTCTCACTTCTGACAGGAAGAAAGTTGATTTTTAACATTTTGAGTAGGAACATGCAGCAGACTTCCTCCTAATGTTTCATGCATTCAGTCAGAGTTGTGAAATCACCTTTCACCTCCGCGCTTTTTTTCATTTGCTTCTGCAGGGAGGCTATTTTTAGATCCTGTTACCAGTTCTGACAAGTCTCAGAAGACGCGACACATCATGGTCTCATGTTGTTCTTGATCATCAGCGAGCCGCCTGCTCAGTCTGAGGGTCACATCAGGATGAAAGGGAAGAGGCGATGGAGGGAGCGGAGGATAGAGAAGGATGGAGGGATATTTACGAGTCAGACAGCAGTGAAGGCGAGCTGCATCCCAATATCTGTTCCTTCATGCCTATAACTCTCAGGAGAAAAGGAGCAAAGCTTGTGCAGGGATTTGCAGGTACGTGAGAGTCTGTACAAATAGTGGAGTACCTTCCATTGAGGAGGGGGTGAAAAGGTCCTGAAGGGAAAAAAAATCAGAAATGAACAAAAGTTGTATTTTTAAAGCAAGTTTCTGGAAATGTGGCAAGAAAAGAAGCAAAACTTTAGACCAGGGGTTATAAGACCACAAAGGGGATAACAAAAAAGATGACAGGAAACATTAATATTCTGCAGGAATATACCATAAAAACATTTAAAAAAAAACTTTTATTACAATTTTGTAAATCTAACATTTTTAAAACAAAAAAAAAGAAAATACTGATTATAATTTAGACAAACTCGTCAAAGTTTATTGAAAAGGCAAAGACATTTTTGGAACACTGTCTTACAAAACATGAAAGTAAAATGTATGCAAAAGTTTGAACATAAATTTGGTTCATATCAAATGCAACATTTAAAAAAGACCCAAACAAACCAAATACAAAACGTAAAAACGTTTAAAAATAGCATCTCGTTAGTAGAAAGAATCACATTTTATTTTAAACGTACATTTTTTTCCAAATATTAGTTTTTCTTTGAGTTAATTTTCTTGTCATCTCTATGGTCGTTTCTTTTTTCTTCCACAATTTATCATTTGCTGTTTTTACAGATAGATTATTACAATTTTCATCATTTAGGTTGAGGTTGCAAAGTTACATTATGTTTTAATAATAATCGTCAGTCTGTCTGTGTTGCATTAAATTACATGTTTTCAGTCACTTGCTTAACTTTTATAAAGAAGCTGTTAAATCCAGTCAGACTTCTGGGTGAAGATCTTCCGTGTCGAGTCGCAAAGTCAAACCAAGCAGCGATTTGAGAACAGAAACACAGCAGAAACACAGGAGTCTTTCAAACTCCCACAACTCCACCAAATGAATGACTGTTATGCTGGTTTTCATTTATTAGATATATTCTCCTGGGAATGAAGCTAATCTGAATGTTGACAAAACCCATTAAACTGTTGAAATACCAATGAACAGTTGTTTGTTTTAACATTCACTAAGTGTTTCTTTAAATTAAATAATATTGAATTCTTTTCACACTGGTCAGCCCATCCAGGATTTTCTGGTTGGTTTCTTTTTGCAATTAAAATCACTGATTTTGTGAATATTTGCACTAATGTATGATATTAAATGTGACTTTATTTGTCGGTCTCAGACTATAACTTAACAGTGAGTAAAGCTGAGGCAGCAGTCTCTTAAACTTAATGTTTTTGTCTAATTTTCAGAAATAATTGCAGTAAAAATCAGAAGAAAATGTGGGGATTTGTTGATTTTGTGTGAATTTTTCATATTTGTGAAAAACCGGTGAGACTTATTGATGTAATTTGGAGTCTACAAGGCCACTTAAAAAGCAGCAGAGGGCCAGATTTGGCCCATGGGCCTCGAGTTTGACACAGATCCAGTGGACTTATACCAGCATGACGTTCACAGGAAGTTAACAATGCCAAAGTTTCTATTCATTAATGTCTGAGGAGCAACCCTTGGCTGGTTACCATTTATCTTTTTTCCCAGATCCTTGCATATTTATACACCTACAGACGTGTCTCAGTTCCTCTGATGAATTGCTTTGGTCACTGGTTTGTGTCTGCGTGTGCGGCTGAGTAATAAAAAGCCGGGTGCTGTTGCTCCACTCCCACTCAGCCGCCCCTGAGCTCCAGTGCTTGATGCTCTCTGAGTGAGATTTTCTTTGCTGAGCGTGTTTCAGGCTCATTCATCCTTTGAGAGCTGCAGCAACACGGTTTCTGTGAAATAAGGTTGTTAAGAGAGGATTACGCCAATATGCAATGTTTTCAAACCCATCTCAACGAGGCGCCAAAGTAAAACGAAGACCAACTAAAAAGCAACCCACACATATGCTGATATTTTACTCCCTTGTCTGTGCATAGTTACATACAAATGCATCATCTTTAGCACTACACTATGCTTGTTAGCACTACACTATGCTTGTTTTCAGTGCTTATGTATTAGATTTACTCTCCTGGGAACAAAACTAAGACGGCTCGTTCAGTGAGCACAGATATCGATCAGTATGATGCAGGAATATGGAACGACTGTGGCTACATAAGTGCAGAAATTTCAGTTTGATATTTTTTCTTTTTTATTGTGAGACAATAAGAAATCTGCTGTTGTAACATTTTGAACAAACTTTCACTCCTAAATTTGCAATATGAAAAATTGATTTGTTCTAGGCATAATATCAGAACAAATAGAAACTAATTTAGCTTTTACAACCTGATATATGATAAACAAAACAAAAATAAGCAGTGCCACATTTTTACTCAAATTAACTTGTAGACTATTCTAATGCTGCTGCTAATCTTAGCTATGAATTAATTGATTATTTTGATAATTAACTGATTAATCGGATAACAAAATGGCATGTTCTACACATTTTTATTTTAACCACTTATGCTCGTTTCATACAATATTAGAAATGCATTAAAAAAAATACACATTTTTTGGTTTAATTGCTTCTCTGAATATGTCATTCTTTCAGAAATTGTCCTTTTTTGAGTCTGTATACTTAAAGGAGCATACAGACTCTTAAAATGAGGACTTGACTGCTAAAATTTATTCTGGGATGAGTAAAAGCAAAGTGAAAGTGCAGCGGGTTTACCAGCAAAGAAATAACAAACCGGTACCTTAATGTTCTTTTAATGCTCCCTGTGCTGCCGCCGGGCCTGATGGGAGGTGAGTGTGCTGACTGATAACCTGAACAGCCGCTGCCAACCTCCATGAGACGACACCAGCAACTTTCTCTGCCACGTTCACCTTCCAGGCTGACTCAGAGATTCAGTACAGCATTCCACCCATAAGGCTTCTCATGGAAAAATCGCTGCTGCCGTTTGCTCTAATTTGGGCCTGTTGTTTCCTTTTCATCATGCCACTTTTCTACAAAAGGCTTGGAGTGAGACGTGGTAGTTATGCCAGAACTGGAGGGATTTCTTGTTGAGGATCCATTTATCAGTTCACTGTGCTTCACACCACCATCTCTGATTCCCATACCCCCCTTTCTCTCCTGTTGTGGAGAAACTCTCAGGCTAAAGCCGCTAAGCACTAGCAGCCAACCTGCTCCCTCCCCTCCCCATGTACAGAATGGAGGGAAGTCCAAAATTAAAGCATTGTTGTCCCTGCGAGCGTTGGTCACAGAGCAATCGAGTGACGGCCTTATTTCATTCTGCCATCTCGGTTGACCTTGCCGCTGACCTCTGGTCCCCTGCCGCCGCCGCCCTGCCTCCAGACACACCATTCAGAGCTGCTAAGAGGACCAAGACCTGTGTCTGAGTAGCAAAAAACAAGCAGACTGTGAGTGGATTTTCTTATTTAGTTTGGGTTCAGTGAGGATTTCTAAGTATCCCCTCTTCTTCCCCCCTCTCGTGTGTCTGAGCCCTTTGAATGAATGTGAATTTACAGTAATGTACCATTAAGGTTGCCATGGTGAGGGCTGCCGCCTGTGAGCGTGTCAGTTGCCATGCATGTTTTATTTTTTTTCTCCTCTTCCACATGCTGCCCATTCTTCAAAGTTGAAGAATGGGCAGCATGTGGAAAGTGTTTGAGATTTTTGCTTTATTTGTTTATTTTCTCTGCAGATACACAATGTTTTGCTTTGGTTTTATTTGTTGCAAGAAGTTGCAGTTTTTTTTTTTTGTTTTTTTTTTTGCATATTTAAATCTCTTTTTGTAATCTCAACTGAAAGAACATCAGGACAAAATTTCAACAGTGCATAAATGTGTGATTTTCATTAATTTGATCATATTATTTAGAAACAACTTTGCTTCAAATATCCACTCTTTCTGTAGCTATCAATTGTATCAATTTGTTGTTTTTTGATTATTTAATTTTTGGAAAATCAGGGTTTTTTTTTTTTTTTTATCAATGCATTCCTTAGGTTTCTATACATGAGAGAGAAGCAAAAACGCTTCGGGCTGGCGGCCATCTTGTTTCACAGCTTCTATTTATTTTGGACTTTGAATTCAAATCAATATTTTATTTTTAATTACAAGAAGAATGTCATAATATTATGAGAATCAATGATTTTAACAAAACTGATAAAAATAAATAAAAAAATAAATGGATTGATTGAAATAAAAGCCACTTTTGCAAGGCATTTTTAATTTCTATTTTAGAAAATAAATTTTAAAGAAATTGAAATCAAAAATTGGATCTGATATGACAACTGTAGATTTAGTTTTTAAGCCAGATCTCCCAGACTTTACATCTTATCAACCATAAATGAAAAGATCCAGACAGGATAGAGAAACCACAACGCAAAGAATTGTGTTGTTTACAGAGAAACTGTCAGCTAAGACTCGATATGTGACAACAGCAACAAAACTGTCTGCAATTTCTGATGGACCTTAACACATTAGTATGGCTCTGCAGCTTCTCATCTTATTTTCTTATGACACATTAGTTCAGAGCTGAAGTGTGATTCACCTCCTCAGCTGAAGAATGAGAAAGCTTTCCCCTGCTCTTTCAGAACAGGGGAAAGCTTTCTCAGTCTATCGCATCAAGTCTATCGTTGCCCTCTGTTCTCCGTGTTCACCTCCCCAAAGCCTCTCCAGCATGTCTGTGATTTTCAGTCACCAGCATGTCTGTTTTCTTACCAATCTGACTACATCAGACTACATCTCTTTGGAAATATGACTTTTAACTTACAAATATAGTCCAAAGGATGATACTTGTTAATTATAGAGCAAAGGAATGAAGATACAAATGTAAGAAGATGCTGTTGGCTGTGTGTGGGTGTAAAGATGGTGGTTTGGGACTTAATCAACTTGCATCTAATTCAAATATTAAAACAGCAGTTAAAAAATGTTTATATACTCTAATGGCAATATAAAGTAAAAAAAAAGTGTTGACTTAATTACGAAACGAGTCAATTGAATGGATAAAATGTTGCAACAGATTCAACTTAATATATATTGTTTCTACTGTATTCTTGCTGCATTAAAGCTTTGAGCTATGTTGAACATAAGGCATCTCTTTTTTTTTTTTTTATTTCTTTGATGCTGAAGAGCCAAAGAGCAAAATTGTGCTCATATGTCATCTCAAGATATCTCTGGCCGACATCAGTTTCTACTGTATAGTCTTTATGTCCAGAGTTTGTGATCTTTATTTCTCGACTGCAACAGGGGAATTATGCAGAAGAAAACACACAGCCCTGTCTTTCTCATCGCATTAAAGATTTAGCACTTTGCAGTATCGCAGTAATTCTTGTTTTCACCCCGTTGCATCTCAGCCGAACTTCCTTTTAGCAGCTCAGGAGTTTGTATACTGTACAGATTTCATCACTGCACTTGAACTGCGAGAAACACTCAATGTGAAAATGTAATTATCTAACTAAATGCTTCATCACAAAATCAAAAAGCAGATTGTATACAATTTTTTTAATGTTATTTTTTCTGGCTTTCTGCAACAGCTAACTGTGCTATGTTACTAACCCCCAGAGTTTAGGTCAACAGTGATTAGGCGTTAATCAATAAATTAATTTCTACAATTGGTTTCATTACATTAGAAAATTTACCTGCAGCACTAATAGTTTATTTAAAAAAAAATTACATAAAAATCTGAAATTACATTCAATGTAATAAGAAAAAGACACTTTTAAAAATAGTGCATACTCCAATCCAGTCTTTGGTTTTCGTCTTCATGTTTAATCAACTTATGTAGATTTAATAAAAATATTTTTCTTAAGTTGCTGGTAATAAAGTTAATGTTAGTTGAACTTACTCAAAATTATCAAGTCAAAACAGTTGTGCAAATTTTTTATGTAAAATTGCAAAATACAAACATTTTTGATTTCTAAAAATTTTTTTTTCTCTCTCTCTTTTTGTGGCAACAGGTTTGCATACATTTTTTAATGTTTTACAGTGCAGGTGCAAAACCATAAGTTGACCAGTTGGTGACGTCAGAGCATTGGTAATGATTTTCTGATGATTTACGGCGTTAAATTGACAAAAATGTTAGTTTTTTTTTTTATTTTATCTGCCCATCCGCGTTTACATCATCTCTGTTATGTCACTCTGTTCGACCCGCTTCACCTCATGTCTCATGAGTTCTCGCCCTTCGTCATCTCTGATGGGTTTACACCGCAATGTGAGCCTAATGTATGTGTGCATGTTCTTGATCTATAGGGATACTTTCAGTGTCAAAATCATCTTATTTTTCCTTGAATCACTGATGTCACTGTTGTGACCTCTTTTTTTTTATTTGCACTATTTAGAAACTAGGTCCTATTAATTGCATTTATAGAGTTCTGTAAATCCTTATTTTTAAACATTTAAATTAAGAGAACCATTTTAGGACCAAACAAAGAAACAGAAAACTGAATCATGGCATTTATGAAATCCAGTCCAGGTGGGTTTTCTTGTTTGCTTCTTTGTTTCAGTTGTTTGCAGCAATACTTTCCAGTCAGTGCTTGCCTTCACATTTATTGCTCCACATATTTACAGCCATTATAAGGCTGCCCCAAAGGCAGCTCTGTAAATAGTGTGACTCAGATGTGGTGCATTGTGGACTTGTTGCATTTATGAAACGAAAATGGTTGCGAAAAGATCGTCTCTGGCTTTTGTCATCTGTCCTCACCTGTTACCATCGGAAAAACAAGCTGGCTGCAGGTGCAGTTTCACCAAATCCACTCTTGCATCCATAAACAAAATTTCTACGTGTGAAACCTTATTGATTTTTATAGGCATATGAGGCCGGCGGTGCTTTTAATGTTTCTCAGAGGTTTTGTGACCTTCTGGATCAGTTGTTGATATGTTCTTGGAGTAATTTTGGGTCATTAGCCATTCATCAGGTTCAGACCTGGACTGTTCTCAATGGGGTTGAAGATTTTTGTTTCACTTTTATTTTTCTGTCAGATTGGATTTATTTAAATTTTAGTTTTATATCTCATTAATCTTACCAAATATGGACAACCAATATCTAGTGTTACTAGAAACCCCCGCTAGTTTATAAATTATGGACTTCTTATTGAACCAGTATGTAGTTCTGTACTTTTACCTTGTTGTCTTTCTTTTAGCTTTATTTTTTTTCCTTCTAATTCATAGAAAGCACTTAAAACTGCTTTGTTGCTGAAAATGTGCTTCCCTTAATTCTACATCTGAGTTGTAATTATTGATATAATTACTTAAAAACTGATTTTTGTGTTTATTTAAATAATCTTTATCCAATTTAAAATATTAAGAGAAAATAAGTGAAAGGGAGCAAAAATATTTTTTCACACTTTATGATTTTTCTGATCTAAATCAGACTTTTGAGTATAATTATAGATTTGCATTATGCATTTTTACTTTCAAATCCCAAGTCTGCTCATATGCAGCATTTGTTGCAGTACTCTGAACTTTTAGAGGCCATTTTTAAACAAATGTCATAATGTCAGCTTATTTGCAAAAACTGGACTATTACACAACATTATTTCTTCATTATAAAATAAATTATTTTCTTACCTTCATATTTTCATACAAATAGTTAAACTTTCATGCAGTATCTTGAAGTAGATCTTTCAGTGGCTTGTTGTTTAGTTTTTTTAATGTTAGGTCTGGCAATGCCTTTAAATGTGGATTTTGCATATTTTGAAAAGGATTGGTACTAATTTGTGCTTTGTGGCGCTCTGAAGAATGAAACTTACAAACATCCCACAGTGCATGCCCTCTGTTTGTTTCAGTGTGAAAGTTAAATTTAGTAGAGGGTCTGATTTAAGAAAAAAAAACACCACTTGGTGAAAATTAATGGTTTAGTTAAGAGGGAAGTCTTTATGTGTGAAAATCTGCCCAGAAATACAAAATAATCAGACTTTTACTATGACCTGATACTTTAGCAGCAGGTTTCATCTTTTCTCTTGTTCTTTTTGCAGAGAACCATGAGCACTGTAGAGGAGGAACCGGATCACATGATACCATGAAGACAAGTCTGCAGGTCCTGCGCTGCCAGCTGCTGAGTGAGTAGAGGATAGGAGGTGAATGAGGCTCAGAATGAGGCTCAGAATCTGGCTGAATGAGGCAGAATAAAACTGAATGAGGCTGAATGAGGCAGAATGATTCTCGCTTCTGGACAGAGTGAAAGTAAACATTTCACATAAAGAATTATAATTTGTACTTGTGTGTTTTCTATGTGTCAGAAAACTAGTTCCATACATTTTCCTGGTTTAAGGATGCTCTATCTACATATATTTGGAAAGATAAGTGGAAGGAAAAAGTGTGATTAAAAATGTTGCTTATTGAGAGAAATAAGCATTTAAAATGTATCACTTTGTGCAATAACAATACAAAACATCTTGAATTTAAGTCAAGTTTATTTATACGTTACATTTCAGCAACAAGGCCTTTCAAATTCCTTTACATTGAAATTACATGTAGTTAACAATTAAAGCATTACATTTTCTCAAGCAAAAAAAAAAGCTTGTATTATGGTTCTTTTAATTTACTAAGATGAATCTGCACCTAGTAAAGTATAACCAAATGAATCCCACAGCAGATCAGGATTCCGATGTCTAAAATATTCTTGTGTTTCGGTTTTGATTGGTGAAAATACCTCCAGAATCCTGCAGTTTGCAGACATGACATGATGTGCTTACTGCCTCTTCTCGTTGCTGCTTGTCAGGTTCGTGTTTTTTTAAATGTACAAGCTCAGGGAGGAGATGCGCTGAGCCGTGGCAGGATCCCAGCGTGGAATGTCACATGAATATGGAGCGCTGAGGTCAGACTGAGAGCCACCAGCCCTCCAGGACAGCGTGCTAAAATGGCTGATGATATCTGGTATTTACCCCCTGAACAGAACCTCGGGGCAGAGGAGCCACAGGCAGTTTCTGACAAAGCTGCCTCAATCCCTCGGAGGAGATAAACCCGGACCACTGAGAGTGCCTTAAGAGTTGGGAGAAAAGGAGGAAAAAGTCTGGGTTAAAACTGTCCAAACTTAATATCACAATCATATTTTGGAGATTTTTTTTTGCCCCTTCAACTAAATCCTTTCTTTGAAATTATAATCCCAGCTTTCTTTTATGTTTTCTGTTGGAAGTCCAGCTGAGCCCCAGGTTTCCTCAGGCTCGCTTTCATTAAGTTTTTCTTTTTCGGTTAGATGGCGCTGAAGGGGCCACCTGAGACCCGTGTCTCTAAGCACAGGTGGAGAGATTTCTCTGGGTGGAAAAGAAACCTATAGAGAAGAAAGACAGGAGATGCTGCAGAGACAGCAACTAAAATATTATTGGCTTTGTAATCTGTCATTTCTCTCCTCTTACATCATCTAAAAATGACTTTCTTATTATCTTTTAATTAGAGAGTCACATACCAGTTGGTGTTTTTTTTTCTATGCATTCAGCTAAAGAAATTCTGACAGCTTTTAAAATAGATTATTTGCAAAGTTTTCTGCTCTATGTATTCGAGCGGTGACCAATGTGTGGCTCGGGGCCATGGGTGGCCCCTGGATTCGTCATATTTGGCCGAACAGCATGAATTAAAATCTTTCTGGAATTTAAAATGTTAGACATGATGGAGTATTAGGTTCACGCCAAGAAAAGTAGCAAAAATGAAATTACACGAATAAAGGCCTAATAAAATTATACAAGAATAAAGTACATATAGTCATATTATTGTAGCAAAGGATGCATCTGCAGCTAAAAAAAATACACCAACATGAGAAAAACTCAGCTATTTCTGCTTGACTTGGCATCACTACAGTTTAGTGACTGATTTATTGATTATTTGTTCAATTAAAAATGTTAATTTTATTATAGATGTTGAATCAGGTGTAGCGAAAACTACCAACTGCCAAATATGGGTAGAAATTATTTACAGAGGTGAAAGTTTTTCATCTTAAATTTAAAATATATACATTTTTATACGGTTTTGGCTTAATGGCATGTTTTAGGTTCTGTATACTCCAGTTGAGCTAATCAATTACTGAATTAGTTGATGATTATTTCAGTAATCAATTGATCACAATTAATTGGTTCAGCATGTATCAAATATAAAAAAATATTTTTTTACATGACCATTTAAACCCACAATTAGACGTTTGGATACAGTTGATGTAAACTCAACAGTGATTCTCTAAGATTTTTATCCCTTAGATGTTCAATGACAGTTTAACTTAAGTATTAAATTATGTTTGTCTTAAAACAAAAGTAAAAAAGCAGCCAAACTCTGAAGGAAATCTTTGAAAGAGCTATTGATCCAGACTTTTTGATGTTCTTGCAGTACAGTAGTGAAGTGCATAGAAAGAAGGGTCAGTCAGTGAAAACAGCTTTAATATTCTACTTCTATCTCAATTCTTTAAAAGTGAACATTTTTTAATTGTTTGTAAGCCAGAGCCTTAAGTGTGCACCTCTTCAGACTGTTTTTTCCAGATTCCAGAGAACTTCCTGTTTAATGTCTCTCCTTCCTGTCACATCCCATCGCTGCTGTGACAGCAGCTAAATCGTTCCCCAAGTAAACAGCGCAGGGACTCTTTGTTGCTCTTGTTTCTGCATTCTCTCACTGTCTGATTCTCAGATAAACAAGTACAAAGCTGCTGTAACCTGACAAACAATTTCTGAGCCGTTCAAACAGGAAGCCATTACCCTGCACCGAGAGCTTTGCCTCTTATCTCTGAGCTCACATCTGTGGAGTCCCCCTCCTCCTCTCCGCCTCCTCCCTCTGCCCTCGTACTCCGCCCATCCAGGCCTCTTCCAGCGCGTCCCAGACGTCCACAGGATGTGCCCTATCTGTCTGTGTCCGCCCCTGGGACACAGATCTACCCAGGATGGTAGACATCCACACCCATAAGCAAACCAGAGGAATTTGGCTGTTTGTGCCTTTTCTGGGATCCATCAAGATGAAGATGAGAAGTATCAGCGTTTTCTCAGTGGACGTCACTGAAACAAATCTGGAGATTATTGCCTTTTATGCAATCAAGGCTCTAAAAGGAAAAGCACTTAAACAAGGAGAGTTTAAGAGCTAGTAATTCTTAATGCCACCTTTTATATCTATTATGCTTCCTTGAACAGGTTAGGATAGATCAATGTGATATACTCTACCTTTTTTCACAAGATCATTTTAGTCTGCTCAGTTTTGCCTATAAACATTTATATGAATGAAAAGTTATGTTTTTTGTTTTTAAATGTTTTCTTTTACACAGTAAAACTGAAACTGATGGTTGAAGTTTAGTAGAAAACATTTGTGGCAGTTTGGATTAAGTTGAAGGCAGCAGAAATGGAATATAAACCTTTTACATGCAACTAATGCTTGTGATTAATGGGAACAACATGAGAGTGCATCAGCTGACTGTTATTGAACATCTTGTCATATTTTGGTACGTGGCTAATAACTGTTGATGAATTTTTGAAGGTCATTAATTGGGAAATTAATCAAGCTTTGACCCCTGTGGATTTATTCTGTAAGAGCAGAGTTCTTAAAAATAAAGCAATGGAGATGAAGTTAAAGATCTAAAGCTAAATTATTTTAGTGACTCATGAATTAATCAAATATGAATTATAATAGGATTGCATGACATTGCAGTTGTTTGCACTTTATGATTATCTGCTCGTTTGACAATCATAATTATAGTTTCTGCATCAGTTATACTTCTGTCAGGAATAATATGTTGCTATTTATTTGCTCTATATGCCATTATGATTGTTCCATTATGTCCCTTAAGGTGAAGCTGAGCATTATCGTGATTCATCTCCAGGTTTTAAATAATTTTTTCATCATTAGGTGTTCGGTCTCATTAGGAAACCAGTAGGAGGCGCGCGGAAGAAGCTTGACGGTGATTGCAGGAACTAAGAAGGAGACATGATTAAAAGGAGTGATGAATAATGAAATATGCAGACAAAACTGCTGTTTGTATGTTTATAACTAGACATAATGTTACAAATTACAGATCATAGAGGTGGTGGATCCATTGAAGCCAGCCAAGAAAAAAAGTCACAATTTCTGTCCAGGTGCAATAATTTAATCTTAGTAGCAGTTGGCCAGAAGCTCTTCAGTCGCCCTCCTGATAAAAGGTTTTGTCTCCCTGAAGCTGATGGATCTGATCTGTTTCCTCTAAGCTTTGAATTAGAGGCTCCCACTGCTTTCAGCAAAGCTCCATACTTTGATTTCAGTTTGTCAGCCTTTTTACCTCAAAAGCGTGTTTTGAATTCAAGCTTTAAGGAATAATATGCAGAAGGGAGTGTGCAGGTGTGGTGTGAAATTGGCTCATTGGTATTCGAATCTGTGCTGTAGATATTTCTCTCCTTTTGCCCTGGGGGGGTACATCACAAAGGGTTTTTTATTACTGTGGAGTGGATATGATCAGCATTAATGAACCTAAATGTGGCTTAGTGGTGGTGAGGGCATCTTTCAATAATGTCTTTAATTTTGATGCCTTTGGTGTCTAAAAGAAGATGCTATAAATGGTTGCACACAGACTGGATGTAAAATATTTTTAAAATAAATATAATGTTTATTAGGAGCTCAGATGTGGCTGATTATATATTTCAAATCTTGACAACTTTGCTTCTAGATTATGATGTTATGGTATTGTACTTTTGATTAGAAGATTCAGAAATAGAATAATAATTCTGACTTTAATATAGAATTTATTTCAGTGGTCTTAATCCACTTCTAATAAAAACAAATCTAAAGACATGAAGTTAAATTATCTGAGTGAAAAATGTCTGAATTCTGATTTATTTTTTAATATTTTATTTCTGCACCCACAAACCAATGAATATTTACTTGTCACCTTGGCCACATTGGCAGTGGATCTGTATTTTGTTTCCTCCACATTCAGTGAAGTTATTTCCTGTCATGCGGCTGAGCAGGGATGACAGAGCAGTAACAGTTCAGGATCAGAGATAAACCGTCGCCATTATGATGATGGATGAGTTTCCAGTGTTTGTTTTTGGCTCCTTGTAGAGCATCCAGTTGGAGTGAGCTTCTGCCAGCTGTTCTCTGATGATGCTGTGAAATCAGATTCAACACTTGCTTCACAAACAGACTCTTTGTGCACGCAGTGGAGCGTGAGGTTGGTGCAGAAATGGTCCACACATCAGATACTGAAGTATTCGTCCTAAATACTTCAGTATTTAGGACGAATCGGCTGAATTTAATCAAAAGCTAAGAATTTAGCGAGCAGGAGTAATTGTGATTGTTACCATTCCACCGATGTGAGTTTAGATGTAGTGACCGCCACTTTGGACCCATGACATTGAGTCTAATGTTGAGTGATTGGTGGGACAAAGTCTTTCTTTGGATCAGCGGGCAGGATCCTGCTTTACACCATGATTTATTGATGTCCTAGAAAGCACCAATGGAGGACTTCAGCGATCGACGCCGGCCTCCCATGCATTCAAAATAGCTTAATTCAGCAGGTTTGTTGCATAAATTGCCATTTATCTATGTAGTTGTATAATGCCATACAAGTTAGAGCTACTATTTAGCTAAATGAGGGTAAGATCTCAGAATAAATATGCCTTGGCGTTGTTTTCTGTTTTCAAAGAGTTGCCTTCAGCTTCGTATTCCCATTAAAATCTACTGGTTTGGCCTTCTAGTCGTGTGAGGAAAACTGAAAATTTTGATCAATAGATGCTTTTTGGTGACGAGGATAAATGAAGTAAAGCGTTCCTCCTTCATTCTCCTCTCTCTCAAATCCTTGTTCCTCTATGCCGCCTCACCGTATTGTTAGTGCTTTGCCGCAATAATAGATGTTCATAAATCTTATGCTTCCTGGCTCTTTTCAATCATCTCTCTTTTGTTAATTCGTATCTGTGCAGGCCATGCCTGGTTTTCTGTCTCCATTCATCTTTTCACCTTACAAACACCTGCTGGGAAAAGTTTAAAGTAACATTTACATATGCAACAAATAGCTGCAAAATATATATTATTATATACCTGTATAAAAGGTAAAAAGGAAGTTTAAGAAACATTTGCTGCTGATTTGACTGACTTGAGATTGCCTCAAGGTTATGTATTGTGTAATCTGTTTATAAACGTTGATATAATAAACTTAAGTATTTTTCTTGCATTTGTTTATGCTCATGGAGAATTTTACAATAATAAGTCACCAAAAAAAACACCCAAATGTTTTTTGGCAATATGTTAATGGTTTTCTTCGTTTGGAAAAGGAGCCGATTTCGAAACTCCTGAGCGTTAAGTCACGTTTGATGGGCACTCCGCCATTACCTAGCAACCCCAGTGATGCCAAGCTTGTTACCTAGCAACCCCAATGATGCAAAGCTTGTTACCTAGCATGACAATAATTAACTTGTTTTAAACTGTACAGAACATAAAATACACACCATATTAAAAGTTGTGACTTCTAAAAGGAATCTGTTGCGGAGTACTTTGACCAGAAAAATATGCAAGCCACAATTTTCAAAATTCATGTGTAAGGAAATGTTTAAAATATATATGTACAAATTCAAGTCTTATTTGTGTTATATCAAATCTGATTAAAGTACTTTTTGTGGTTTTAAAGTGATGAAATATGGAAAATTTCAAGGGCTATGAATACTTTTGGATAACAATTTGGCATAATTTACATTTTAAATACCTTAACACTCGTAATCATCTGTGTTTGTCCAGAGCAGCAATTATTTCCGCCATTCATAATCAGCAAAAGTCTTAATGCCTTTGGATTATGTTAAAGAAGAACAAGCAATCATAAATCAGCAACAGCTTAGTATTTTGCACCTGGAGACAGATCTGTCACAGACCAATTTAACTTGGTTAGTGGGAAACTGTTGTGACCCATTATTCTGCATGTCTGTGTGATTGATTCTAGAGGAGGATGACTATTGATTCAAAAGCAGAGTTTGAATCTTCATTGAGTTTCTCCTGGTTCTGATGTTCTTACATTTCGCTTTGCTGATTTGGCTATTTTTGGTTGTATACTCTTCTGGTTCTAAGAAATTTAAATCAGAATGATCTTGTCTCATTTTCTCTCTCCTCTCTATTTCTTTTTGAAAATGTAAACTTGGTTTCCTTGGTTACTGATAGATCATAAATGACAGTCTGAAGACTAAGAGTTTTTTGCAACTCCATGTTTTTCCTTTTATTTCCCAGTGACTCTGATTCAAAAACCCAAGGCTTTTTATTCCCTGCCAGAGGAAACTCTCTTATGTTTGGTTTTGGGATTGTGTTTGGACAAAATAATATAATTAGAAGCTTCAATAGGTACTGTACCACCATTGTTTTCAAAAATGCACTAGCGTTAAATAGGGGTGAAAATGGGTCTTTTATGTACCAAGAAAAGAAAAACATTTCAAAAAGTTTTACTAATTGGATCATTTTTATGTATGTGTTACAATAAACACATTTTTGATAATAAAAAAAAGTTGAAACATGAGTTTTGTGTACGTCCATCAGCAATTGTCTCTGTAAGATTTTTTTTTGGGTGAAAGATAGAAGGTTTTGATCTATGCCCTGTTTTGGTAACATTTCATAAATGTATGTTTTACAATCTGAAAATCCTAAATCCATTCAAATCTTATCTGAATATTAAAATTGTTCCTGTTATATTACAAAAAAGGAATAAAGGCAGAAGTGATCTACGTTTTTCCTGCTGTCAACATATCCCATTAAAACGTGAAAAGCTGACATCTGATGAATCCTGATAAAGTTTATTCCTCTGTGGCTCAGGGCTCAGCTGTTGTCTGAATAATAGAAAATAAATAATAGAAAAGAATCAGTCAGCCACAGTGTTGTTCCTGAATGGCATACGTCTGCATTACCAGTGATGGCACAAACTGTCAAAACATGTCACTGCATTTCACATCATGCTGCCATAAAATAAATACCTCCAGATAAATTCAGCATTTAGTATTCAGCAGTTCAACACTCTGTGTACTCTGTGTCCTTGTTTTAAAAATGTGCACACTCAGAGCTACAGACTCATCATAGAGCCATAAAGGGTGATTGTCGGTTTTTTTCCTGATTTAATTGTGGTTATTAAGCAGCTTTTGTGGGACAAATTAGCTTACTTGTAAATTCATGGATGCAAGTGCTAAACATTTTTGTGTGATAAGCAGTTATACTCACTTTACCTATCAGAAGTTATTATGTCATGGTTGATTGGTGTAACTTCCATCAGCATCTGGGGCGTGACATGGCTCAGTGGTAGAGCAGACTCACCACAGAGGCTACAGCACTCAACACAGTGGTACCATTTGTACCTCGTACCATCGGCTTCATGTCTTCCCTTTTTCTTTCTGCCCTTCTTCTTTTTTTTTTTTAATTTCCTTTATTTAACAAAGTAAACTCCATTGAGATCTGGATCTCATTTTCAAGAGGGACCTGGGCAATGACCATCTACTGTTGAATAAAGGCCACTAGTGCCACAAAAGCTTTAAAGTCTTTTGTGGCACTGGATACATTTATGCAAAATGTATTCGTCTCTAGTGCTTTTAAAAACAGCCCAAGGTCTTAAAAAAAAAAAAACCAGCCGGTTTTTGGCAATGAGTCAGATTTGACCTCGGGGTTACCTAGCAACCCCAGCTGAGCCCAACCCCATTACCTAGCAACCCAAGAGGAGTTCCAGCTCATTTGGTCAGCTGGTTTCACCACTATATGTACTGTACAATGGCTGCTGGAAAAAACAAGTGTTTTGTTGTTGACTTGCCATTCAGAAACCTCTTGTTCCATTCTTGTTTGTGGTGCAGGAGGCTCTACTAATGCTTTTCAAAGATTTATGGTTGTACAATTGCACATCAGTTTTTAGTCACTTTCATGTGCGAGTGTGAATGTTGAGTTGGGGGAGGGTTAACATCATCTTATTTGGATTTAAACAGATAAGATGACCCAAGCTTGTTCTGAAGGAGGTTGTGAAAAGGCAGAACTAAGCATACTAAAATCTCATTGTCTAAGAGTGATTTTGTGCAAAAAAAAATGAATGAACATGTTTTGTATCGCCCATAGACCTGTCCTAATATGTTCAAGGAAGCATCATTGGTCATCTTTAAAAACAAAAAGACACCTATCAGCATCAAACAAATATGCACATGCATAACTCAGTCCTAGCTGCTCTAAATGGACTAAGCTTACAAACATGCACACATTCATACTCCAATGGGCAGATGGGCAGATAACATACAATTAAGTGCCTGATTGAGGAAGCTGGAATTGAACCCACACCTTTTAGCAACCCATGCTGGGCAATGTCCATAAATGGTCAGAGAAGAAGAGACATTAATGAGCCCTTCCACACTCCTCCCTCCTATGGATTTCATGTTGTCTGGATAACGAGTTCGAACCGATAATCCCTAGACAGCTGCTAATAGCTTGTCACTTGATGGGACCGATACAGAGGAGGCAAATCTGTCGGATGGTTTTAGCATGTTAAGCTGGTCATTTTTGACACAAAGCTCTTTGGATTTTTTCAAAGAATGAAGCCAGATAATTGCTTTTTACTTTACTGCCACAGCTGATAGTTCTGTAGGGATTTCAGAGTCTTTCCTCTACAATGTTTGAAGATGAAGACATCCTCTGTTACCTCATGCATGCAAGGATTCACGCAGTGATACCAGTCTGCTGAATAATGTAGTTAATAAAGTTATTTAATTAAAGTAGGTGAGTGACACAGCAGTTGAGTTGATTAAATCCTGAGAAGCGTAATGAATTCAAGACGAGGCTTCCTGTCTGATCTGAACCTGAGGGGGTCAGTTTTAGCTGCAGCTTGCAATAATAAGCTTGGAAGAAATAATGACTGCTTAAATCTGTCATACATGATGAAATATGGATTCATGGGAGGGGATTTAGTTTTGAATGAACCTGTTCTTGTTGATTACATGCTAATAATTAGAATTCCCTTGGTGTTTCTGCAGGTGTTCTGGCATTTCTAGCACTGACCATTGGAGTGGCTTTGCCAGCACCGGCGCTGTATCTAAGCCACACATCCCAGGACTCTGTCTCCATGGCAACCACCCACAGCGGCTCCCTATCTCACACCAAACCACCCTCTCCGGACTGGCATCAGGAAGGTTCCACCAGTGGGGAATGGTCGTCCAGAAGCGCACCATCCTCAAAGATCGTCCTTCCTACTACTGGCCTCCCTCCTTCCATCATGCTCGACACAAACACTGTCACACCAAGCACTGTGAGCACTGATAGCCATGTGACTCGGCCCTTGGGGCCTAGTTCTGAAAGTGTAAACAATGGCAGTGGCGTTATGTCCAAGTTTGAATCAGTTAGAAAGGATACAGATAAGAGAAAGAAGCCTCAGGATCTTACCGATTCCATACAGTTGTGGCCCTCCACTCACCCTCTTTCACCAGCTGATGTTGATCCTCCACGGGGCCTGAAACTCAGGGAGCAGGTTATTGGATCTCCAGAGTTGCTTGTGTCTCACACCATCGTTCTGCGAGAGGTTCCTGGTGTGGATGAGGCGCCCACAGCTCAGTTGTTGATGACGTCAACCGAAGGACCCGCAACTCCAGTTCCCAGCCCTGTGGAAAAGCTTACTTCTCCTGCACCCATTACAGTCAAATCCACTGAAGCGAGCATGAAAACACATAAACCAACAGTCATCTCTATCAACTCTTCAGGCACCACCGAGGAGACCCAGGTAGTTCTGGGTAACGGGACAGACAGCCCACCTTTGGGACACCAACTGGGTCACGTAACCGGCCTTGCAGGCCTGTTCTCCAACAGCACCTCGGGCCGGGCCGAGGAGGCGTCCACTCTCGGAAACAGCTCGAAGGCCCCCTTCACAGACAGCGGGAATTTCCTCAACAGACAAGTCCCGGCCACAACCAGCGAGCCCGCGGCAGCCGGTAACAGCTTGGGCTCCACCGTCAACCCCCAACTGTCGCCAACGACCATCTGCCTAAACATGATGGACATCGTGTGGATTGTGCTGGCGATCAGTGTGCCTGTTTCCTCCATTTGTAAGTAACATCATAAGAAATCTCCCAAGACGTATTGGAAAATCAAGACAAGCTGTTTAATTTTTCATGTTTGGCGAGTTACAAGCGTCTTCCACTGTTAGTTTGTGGGACAGGAGCTGATCATCTTTAGGGATTCTGCAGCGCCCCCTAATGAATGGAGTAGAAAATCAGTGTTAATGAATAATTAAAAAGAACAAATTTGGTTAATTTGAGTTGGTGAATATTTTAAAATGAATGGGTCTTAATTAACAGAATATTTTTATGCAGGAATGGCGCTCAGTGGCAAAAGCAATTTCCAAATTTCTTTCCAAATCCCAAGGGAAAACTTAAGAGTAACAAACGTCTGTCATTTTGATACTATAAGTTTTATCTAAACAGTTCTTAGACCATGAGTGGCAGAAGAGACCAGTGGTCGCTCATGGCAAGTTTTATATCTCCATAACATTTAAGAGTTATGACAAATTAAATATATCCTTCATTACATGTTTTTTTCATCGTCATTTAATCCTAATGGGAGACGAGTTGAGTTCTGGTGTTAGTTCTCTGCCCTTTAAAGGGATTTAACAGAAAACCATACATTGTGGAGAACTGTATGATTTACTGTCTCAAAGTAGACAATTGTGTCAGCGTTTTGATGTATAAATTTTTTATGTAGTGTGAAACTTGTGAAAGTAAGAAGAGTTCGTTTGGAGAACTTTACAAATTCTGGATCTGCTTGATGATGATCTAAATGGCTCTCCTTAGGGGCCCACAGCAATGCATGTTTTTAAAAAACATATTTACATTTTTAATAAAACATAAACTTTCATAATGACCTTTGACATTAATCCCCTCCATACCCATCCAAGCTGAAACGTTCTCACAGCTTTATCAGCATATTATCTGCGAGCTTGTCTCCTTCCATTGTTGAGTTTCACAGAATATTCAGAGTTGACTTTCCTTGTCTAAATTGATCTCTAAGGTTTCTCAGGATGCATTTCGACAGCTGACAGAAACCCCCTCAGGCCTCCATGTTAATAGCAAAATAGTTTCAACAGGAGGAATATGTTTAACCTGAGGCAAAATACAGTTTTCTACATTTTAATCAGTTCTTTTTGGAGAGATTTTTTTTTTCTTGATAATCCTTGTTTGGATCTGACTAAATAAACAAATTTCTTAGCTATGTTTTGGGGTATTTTTCTCCTTTTAACCAAATGTTATTCTACAGTAGCTTGTTCTCAGACATGACAGCTTCTATTTGACTGTTTTCTGAACTAACCCTCGCTGTGTTGTCCTTCCATAGCTGTGCTGTTGACAGTGTGCTGCATGAGGAGGAAGAAGAAGTCAACGAATCAGGAGAACAACCTCAGTTACTGGAACAACGCCATCACTATGGACTACTTCAGCAGACACGCTGTGGAACTGCCCAGAGAGATCCATACTCTGGAGAGCGAGGTACAAACCACCCACACGCTACGGCTCTATCACGGCACAGCAGCACTACACGCTCGGAAGTGCCAGGACATTTACTTGCTTCACCGCAGGTCAGCAGAATGCTGTTAATGAGCATGGAAACAACAAGAGCATCCAGGTCCAATCTCCCTTGTCAGCAAGCCTCCAGGTGCCTGCTGAAGCAAACTTAACGCTTGAATTGTGTTTATGCAATTTACAGTTTTCACTTTTTTAGGAACAAGGAGAGAATTTCTACTTACGGTCTCTTTTTTAAGGAGACTGAATATTTTCGTAGATTGGTTTTAAGCGTTGTTTTAATTGCATTACAACAAACTGAAAAATCTATTATGGTTAGCTACAAAATCCTGGACAGTATTGAACAGAAGTTTTAAAAACTCTTTTCTTACCCGAGGACACAAAAATTTTACACACTATAATTATTTATTTTATAAAATGCATAGAAATACATTTGTTTTTATTATTTGTTCTGGAAATTTTTGAGAAATTTTGTTTTCTTTTTAGCAGCATTTGGATTTACCACCATGTTGGTTAGCGTTATGCTACGCTAACACCATTTCACCGTCTTAAAATTGGAAAAACCAAACTTTTAGCAATTTTGAAATTCATTGTAATTGAACAGTTTGCACGTTTTTTTTATTATTATTAAATTTTTAAAAAATTTTTAAAATTAAACCTTTAAAGTCCAATTTAAATACTCCTTTAGCTTTTAAGAAGAACTTTAAAAAGAGACAAACTTTTCATTACAAGTATGAATTAAACAGGAAAGTCTCTCCATATTTTACCATAATATGATGGTTAATTTTTCTTTAAACTGAATAATTAAAACCATAAATCTCCTAGGCTGTCAATTCCCACCTGAAGATTGAAGCTTCTTGGTACATTACAGCTCCATCTACTGGAAAAGGAAATGCATGACCTCTGTTTGGATTCCAGATCTGCAAATTCACCTCTTCTGTCGTTTGTTTGCAAGTTTCTGTTTATCATCTTTGCAGTCATGGCTTCTTTCTGTGTCTCCTTTCTCTGCTGTGTTTCTCTCCTGTTGTTTCATTTGCATTGCCCTGCTGCCTGTGGGGCTGTCAGGACAGAGACGATGAGGTTGGATCATGTATGGCATGCCCTTGGTGACAGCCAGGTGTTATTAATCCCCCTCCTAATGCTTTAAGTGTTTCTGTAGAGCAGATTTCTCTAACTGTAGCTTCCCTTGGAGGCCTGTAGGTAAATGAAAAGGCGGGGCTCCGAGCATAAATCTAGACAGGGGGATGCTGTGTGATTAGATTGGGCCTCACTGATGAAACGGCTTCATTCCTGCTGGAAAACAAATCATTTTGTTTTTTCCACACCTCCTTCCTCCTCCAGCTCCACTTCATTACCGCTGACTCACCACCATCAGCCCCCCGCTCTTCCCTCTGCCTTCACCTCTGCAGTTAACATTTTCTTCTGAGTCATCTGTCCCCATTGTTTCTCTGCCTTTCACATCCACCCCACTCTTCCTTTTGTTTTTACAGACACTCTATCCTGCTCTCTTTATGCTTCACTGTGTCCCAGTACTTCATTTGGTACTAGATATGGGGTTAGATTTGGTTTAGGTTTGGTTTAGCTCGATCATAGAAATCAACATTTTTTTGGCACGCACTAAAGGTTCTGTTTGAATTTTCAGGAGCATGACACTTGCCTGCCCCCTAATGGAGACTACAGTGGCAGCAGCGTGGTCCTGGTTAACCCTTTCTGCCAGGAGACCCTCTTCATCAACAGAGACAAAGCCTCTGCCATATAGCGACGGTTCCTGCTCCTCCTGCTGCAGCCGTCTATTTTATACACTGGATAAAATATTCAGAAACTTTTAACAACACAAAGAGCAACCCGAACGAAAAGCGACACTAAAACAGATGTTATTTACGAGGATGCACCTGCATATTTTTCTGATGTACATTTTCTACAAGAAGGCTTAATTGTGATAAAGGTTTCTATTGTCTTTATATAATACAGAGTATATGTGAGTTTTGTCGCATTACAGTGGCTTAATAGTAATTGCACTGTGGATGTTTGCCACATAAAATCTGCTTTAGAAGAAAAAGGTGTGCTATGAAACCTTTAAAGCTGTTATTTGTATTTTTTTTTCTTTGAAAATTTATTCCAAAATACAAAAGCCTGCTGAACTTGAACATAGCAACTACTTATTTAAGGAGGAAAGCAGAGATGAAAAATCAGGGCCTGTGTTTATCAACTCTTCAGAAAATACAGATCCAATCAGAAGTTTACATTATTCATCATCAACAAAAATGTCTTATTAGTTGAGACTTTTAATTATTTATTTTAGTGGTTTGTTTTCCAGGCTGAAATGATTATTCAAAATATAACTGCAATTTTTTTTTTTTAAAGAAGTATTGGGTGGCTAAGTTTATATTTATTGTGAATTTTATTAAATTGCAAACATGTTTTCACTTCCAAAACTATTTGTCTAAATGTCCCTTAGCAAGTTTAACCCATACTGTATTGCTTTTATAGCAATTAATAAGATTTGGGCATAATTCCAACTTTATATTTGATTAAATTGGTGGAGTTAATTTAAACTTCTTTGTGTTTACAAAACAATAATCACAAACATGCCTTAAAGAATAGATCTAATGTGGATAATTCAAGCTTCTAGTTCAGCACTAACCTCAAACTAAAAAAAAAACTTGACCCTATACTCAAAAATTGTCTCATAATTAACCACTTTAAATGAATGCTACATATTCTATCAAGAAACTGAGTCTGATTTCTTGTCAGAATTATCTCAAGATTAAGTTTAGGATGTTTACTGGAGGTAAAAAGTAAAAAGGCCTCATCCTTAGAGGCAACTTTTAAATTCAACTGATGTTTCAACTAATTCCACACAGGAAATGCCTTTAGAGAAAGTTTGCTCATAAAAACTGCTTTGTTTGAATAAAATGAAAATAATATATAATACACATCATCTATATGATAAACATAATGCCCTTCATCTTAACATTTTCTATAAAAATGTTTAAACAATTAGTCCATTTAATGTTATTAAAATGTTTATGTATTTATAGATGGACCTGATAAAGCAGTTTGGTAAACACAGGCCCAGATTCTACTGACTGATTTGACCAGAATATTTAAGAGTCTTTGGATTTTAGAGAATTCAATTGATCTAAAATGACTTTTCCTCTGACGCGTCACCAGCTTTTCTGAGGAGGGACAATGTAGATGTCTTAATGTTGGCTCTTTATACCTGTGGTGAGAGTTTGGGTGTGATGGAGCGAAATTAACAGCTTGTGTACTGAATGAGCATATCAGCGTGACCAGATGAATTGTACCCTGTTTACCAAATATCCTGGTTACTGAAGGCTCATCATGACGTTGGGTCTTTGTTTGCTCAGTTTGGTCCGTTTGTCTCTACGTCTGCCTCTGAATGTGTGTCTGTCTCTTGTCTATGTTGTGGAGAGAGCTTTTCAACACTGTAGGAAACAAAATAGCTCATCCTCTCTGCTGTAACCGTCTCCATTAATGTGTTTGTTGAAGTGTTGAATGATTGTGAATCACATAAAAATACAGTGAGGCAAACAGTGTGTGCTGAATATTTTCTGTAAGAACTGGTTCTACTGAATAGTTTGTGGTCCCGCTGTCATCTGTTTCACTTTTGCATTGCTGCAGTTTAAATCAATAATCAATGCTGGCTGCTGCCTCTGTTGTTGCTAAAGATTTTATTTTGTATTTTCGCGTTGCAAGGCATCAGTTGTGAAATCACCAGGTCGAAAGGTGGTGCTGAACGACACAGCTATACATGAAAATATCTCCTGCATCAGATGCTCACAGCTGGGCTTGTTTTGCACGCTCAAAATGTGAATATTTTAACAAAACGTTCAGTGGCACGGTGGAGCAGTGTTTAAACATAATGTTATTTTTTGTACTGTAGTATACACTGTACTTTTTACTGCTGAGCAATAAAACAGAAGAAAAACATCCAAATGACTGAATTTGCCTCATTTATAATTTTTGGAGTGTTTTGATTACCAGATATTGTGGTTTACAAAAGCACTGAGCTTTTTTGTTGCATTTCATTCAAACATACAGTTCTAAGTGACTGTAAAGAAATGTGAAATGTTAAGCATCATGTTACTTCCATTTAATGCAATTTGTTGTGTTGTTTTGTAAAATAACATCCTCCTCCTAAAGAATTTAAGAGTTTGTGGTTGCAACATTACAAAATGTGGACAAAATAGAGGGAAAACATTAAACCTGTTATATTTTTTAAATATTTCTACGTTAATATATACTGTGAGTCCACAAACATCACATACACACACACACCTACGCACACACAAGCTTTAATTAATGCAATTAAAGCTTTTGTATTAAATTTGTTAAATCTAAGTGGTGACCTTTTGGACAGGGAAAGCAATCCGGTCCAAGTAGTCATGCCGACTACAGCACATTTATAGATGGAGTGAGCTGGAATTTTCCTTTTGTGAACCACAGCTGCGTCTGTGTAAAACCCACTCATGACTCCTATAATGTGATGTCAGGCAAAGCTTCAGTGTTACCGCTGAAGAGAGAGGCAACTTTGACATATGTTACTTTCAGATTTGTGGGAATACCTCAGATGTGCAAACAGAAAGCAGCTGTTACTTTTAGAACCACATTTAATCCTAATAGTACTAAATGCTATTAGGAGATTGGTTCTCTAACTAAAAATAGATCACGTTTGCATTATTCTGACTTCTTTCTGTAAAGAAGAAGTCATTACTCCAAAAGCAACATAAAATACCACATTCCAGATTGAAAAAGCATCTAGTAATGAAGAATATGACTGTTAGTGAAATGTCATGTGGTCTATTGGAGCTTGGTGTTTTGCCATAATGACCATTGTTGCATTTGGAAGAAAAGGGGCTGCGTGAATACCTGAAATGAACAACTAAATTGGGAAGAATGGGGGTGGCAGATGAGAAAATATATGAAAATGTTCAAGCAGTACCTCAAAATATCAATCAGGAGGTCAAAGCTAGAGGGCAAATGGTCTTTCAACTGGACAAAACCCTAACAAACACAACTGCATTGGTTACAAAAAGGAATAAGGACAACAATGTCAATGTTTTGAAGTGGCAATCACAAAATCCTGATCTCAGTTCCATTAAGACTTTGCAACTAGAGTTGAAATGGTGTGTGTGAGCAAAGAGCTGGTTAGACTGTTTGACCTAAATTATTTCATTTAGGTCAAACATTCTGTGCATATCAAGGAAATACGCACAGGAGAAATGATGAAAGAAAATCTAAAAATCACATTTATATTATTCTAGCATGTAGCAAAGAGAAATAACATTGGTGTTTTTATGTTAAATTTTGTGAGAAATGTAAATGTACAGATAGATATTCACTGTGTATGGGGTGGGGAATTTTCTCTCTTTAGTAAACGCATACAAAACTAATAATGTTGTTGATATAATTATCAATTATATCAATATTTATTATTAATAACAGTGATAATAATTACTATTATTATTAATAGTAGTAGTAGTTTTTATTTATTTATTTATTTATTTATTTATTTATTTATTTATTTATTTATTTATTTATTTATTTATAGTCTTTTCTCTAACATGCGTGACACACATCCGGGTCACAGAGGAAGTCTTTCCGGGAGACGGCACAGGTTTGTCAGATACCCCGTGCATGGCATGGTTGACAGGATAGTCGGCGATTGGGGCGGGATAACTTCTTATGCATTAGTCTATCCACTTGTTACAAAAGTTAAACATAAAAATCAGGACTAACTCGATTTCTTCCAGTCGTCTCGCCAGCTGTCCTCACTCTGCGGTCGCGTCTTTTCTCTCTTGTCATTGCTCGGGTTAGCTAACTAACGTTAACGTTGCTCTGTGCGAAAATGGCGGATGTACAGTCAGAGAAGAGTCTGGATGATTTCTTTGCTAAGCGGGATAAAAAGAAGAAGAAAGAGAAGGGCAAGGGGAAGGAGACCACGACCGGGCCCGCGACGGCCGCGGTGAAAAAGATGAAGAAAGAGAAGGAGAAATCTGCGAAAAACGAAAACCAGGACGCTCAAGTAGAGAAGGTAACCGACGCTGCTGTTCGGGGGGAACTTTTTGTCTCGTACCGGTGTCGTGTCAGATTTGGTTACCAGAACGGAACCCGTGCTTCTCGAAGTGTTGATAAACGAGATTTTGCTTTGTACTATGTTATATTTGAGTGTCACGGGTGTACATTTTCTCTACATGATTAGAATAAATCTCTGTTAGTGGCTAACATATGTTTGCCAATGGCGCACATTGTGACAGGATACCAAAGCAGACATGACACCCATGTAATCCCCACCTATAATACTTTTTGATGCAATAACTGAGCTGTCTAAACACAGATGCATCATCACACATTAGTGTATCACTGTAAAGTTAATTAGTTTGTTTGGTACATATAGTACAAACTCATGCCACCTCGCTTATTGCAATTGAAAATCTCAAATTTATTTAATCACAAAACGTGGACATTACAACAAATAAATAAAGTAGAAGGGATTGTAGCAGGCTGTGCTTTACATAGTCATGTTGCCAAATGTTGTTGCTTAAGTAGCTGGTTGTTTTGCAGAGTGCTCCACCCAAGAATATTGATAGAAAGTTGGGTGGAAGGAGAAAGTGGGTGTCAGTCAGAAAATGTTTAATTCAGGAATTTGGGTTGGTTTCTCAAGCTATGACTGTGGTTGGTGTCTGTTGAAGAGTCAACAAACACACAGACAAAGCCAAGACATGTTCTGCAACTGTTTCAGTTTGGTTGCCACACCTGAATATGGAGGAGGATTAGGTCCGAAAATAAAATAAAATAAAAAAATCTGACTTTAATCACAGAATTCTTATCAGGAAAAATTCAGCTATGAAGCAAAAGGCTGAAAATTATTTGCTTTTTCAATGTACCTAATCCTCTTTTGTGCTTCAGCTAGATGCATTAAAAATGACTTACTTGGGTTAAGGAGCAAAAGAACTGAACTTTTCTTCTGAGGTCCATTGTCTCTAGAGAATCTAGACAAAATGAAGGTCTCTGTTAAAGCAGCTCCGGTGTTGTTAATGCCTCAGCTGTGCTGCAGACCGATTACCTCCATGTCACTCAGCATTGATCCAGTAATTCATGCAAACAGAGCTTTGACTAAGTATCAATTGAACACAGTGTACTGATATCGACTGTATTAAAAATCCATTTATTGGGTAGTGAGTAATGTTCTGGGAAAAAGGATTATGGCTTTTTATCAGCTGTAGTCCGTAATAATCAAAATTAACTGAAATGAATATTAAGAGTATAGTGCACAAAGTCTAATACATTTATACCAGATACAGGTTAGACCTGTAGAATTGAATTACTGGATTTTTTTTAGGAAAATAGGCTGCATGTTGCTTGATATAGGAAGTAATTCTGGATCTGATTGGTAAAAGAAATTAGAAGATTATTCCTTCATTATGGGGTTTTTGTTACTATATTAAATGATGGAATTTTATAGTTTTGCTGCCTGTAATAATTGGGGAGAAGATCTGATTTATTTATCAATGAACACTCTTAATTCTTTATCTGGTTGGTTGAGCATTATTTTATATTCATATCTCTATGATGTCATTTTAATTTTATATTGAGTGCTGTTTTACTGCCCAGGAGGACGAGGAATGGAAAGAGTTTGAGCAGAAAGAAGTAGACTACACCGGGCTTCGGCTCCAGGCTTTACAGATCAGGTGAGAACAAAGCAAAGTGTTTTCAGCTGCTGTTAGCTTAGGATGAATCCTTTTTTTCTTTAGAACTTAATTCAGGTAGTTGTTAAAAATGCTTATTAAGAAAAAGGACATTCCTGGTGAGTAAATTCACATTGATGAAGCCCTGGGTCACTTTTTTTTAACATGCTTGCTGTCTTTTCATGCCTTCCTATTTTCATTTTCTGAGACAAACAGCTTTTTTCTCTTGGACTTAAATCCTACCCAACATTTTATATTTTGATATAAATACACTTAAAAATCTCTTAAATTTCACATTATTTAACTGAATATGTCATTAATTTTTATTTGGATTTCATTTGAGATGTGACAATATCTATGAAAGGTTAGATTATGACCTCTGAACAAAACTCATTTTAAAACAGACTTCTTCTAGATACCAGTGACATAGAATATGAGTTTACTACTAAACTTCCCACATTAACTACATTTAATGATATTCACAAATCAATTGATACTCTAATGGAACCAACAAAGAAAAAAATAGGCCCCCCCTATTTTTTTCTTTGTTGGTTCCATTAGAGTATCAAACAGCAATTTTGTTACAATAAATCAAAATTCCTATCAAAATTGGACATTTTTCACAGTAACAATAAACAATGTAGATCTGTGAACATAAACATTTCCAACAAAGGCTAAATATATGTTTATTTTGATGATTGCACCCCGCTATCAAGTGAGAGACCTGGTGATGGTAATCTGAATAACAGCTTTCTAGTTTATTGCTTCGTTACCAAATACTGTGGAGTAGGTTGCTTTTTATGGCCCACTATTTAATAACCTGTTTGTGATTGTTTGCAGTGATGAAAAAGAGGAAGAGGAGTATGAGAAGGAGGAGGTAGGAGAGGATGGAGAGATCATTCTGGTCAGTGGAGATAAAGTGTCCGGTCCCTGGAACAAATCTGGCGCTGCTCCTCCTCCTGCTGCTTCACCTGTGGGTGAGTAAGCTGCTCTCTGTGTAACCAGCAATAAAAGTACATTGACTGCATTTAGGATTTGACTAATCTAAGATTTTATGACTTTTTTGCTGAATCATACTAAAAGATAATTGTTTTTTTTCCCCCTGTTGGTGCAGAGGAAGAGGAGGCCCCTGAAGCGAAGCCTGCAGGAGTCTATCGTCCTCCAGGCGCCCGACTGACCCCTAGCAGAAGAGCCCAGAACCAAGGTCCGCCTGAGATCTACAGCGACACACAGTTCCCCTCGCTGCTGTCCACCTCTAAGCACGTCGAGACTCGCAAGTAAGCAGAGAAATAAGGATGGAACAATTGATCAGACTAATCGTGATTATTGAAATTATATCGTTCATCATTGAATGTGATAAGATTCTTACGAGACGACTCCTATTTTATCATTACATGTTTAAAAAAAATTATATTTCCATATTGCCATGATAATTTTTACTATTTTCTCCACAGGTTGCATCATAATAACATCACCAAATTTGAAAATATGGTTAAGTGAATTTACAGTGTGCCTTTTAGTAATGAAAATCACTGCTTTATGCGTCTGGTGTCTTAAGGAAGTGCATTGCAAATACGTATGTTTTTTCTTGCTATTATTGCTGTGTCATGCAATCACAGCCAGTCAGCTTGAGACATAATAAATGGTTCTTATTGCCACTGATATTTTCACAAAATATAACAATAAACTCTAAATCCATATCACTCACCCCCAGTTGCAGCCCTAATCAAGACGTGGAGGTCAGATTGATGGTTTCACAGACTTTTATTTGCCGTTTTGTGTTTCAGAGACAGAGAAATGGAGAAGACCTTTGAGGTTGTGAAACACAAAAACCGCGGCAGAGAAGAGACCGGCAGCGCCTCCGTGGAGCACTTGCAGCTCGACAACCAGTACGCCATCCTGGGGGACAAGTAGAGCTGCGTTCCCGACCCCCTGCCCCCTCCATCCCCCAGCACAGTCCCCCCTCGAAGGAAGCTGAACTCCAGCTGTGCTGGCTGCAGTCCTAAAAAAAAAAAAAATCTCCTTTTGCCGCCACCCTTTACACCACTCACTCACTCACACGGTCATACACAACACCCCCTGTAGACACACTCCCTTTAAATAATTCACTCAACACGGTTTGGTTGGCAAAACTATAGGATTGCATCAGAAGGGGCTGACAAAAAAGGGGAATAAGGAAACCCGAACGTGCAACGCTGCAGCAACAAACAGAGAAGTAGTTGCCCTTTGTGGATTGTTTTCAGAGCAGCAGTTGTGTGGCAGAATTTCTCTCTGGACTTCATCTTGCTTTGACAAAGCCACAGAGGATCAAAGATGACTTTAGGCACGATGATCTTACAAACTTCCGTGAAAATACCTATTTTTTTGCAAGATCTTTACAACCCAACCACACGTGGTTATATTGAGCGGTGCTGCACAGCTGGTGGCGGGGCTTAGGGGGGGGGGGGGCCACGACATGGACTGAGCTTTTTCTGTGTTGCTGTGGTGGTTAAAAAGAGGCGGAGCTAACACCGAGCTCCTCCCACTTTCCTTCCACATACAAGCCAGCCTTCAGGCTCTTTGATTTAGAAACTTTAAGCTTTTTTTTTTCCAGTTCATTCATTGACGATGACACTGCAAAGATCTACAAACATAAAGCGATAAGTTGCATTTCTCATTTAGAGTTTCTATATAAAGTGGCCTTATTGGTGGAGAGCGACTGTCATCTGAAGGGTTGTCTGATAGGCCGGTTTCTGCCTCTGGATCGAACCACTTTCATCAAACTAAGAGGGGGGGAATCAAAGCAGGAATGTAGTGCTGTTGTAGTTTGCCTGATGATGAAAATGATGATAACAACTACTAACTCTTTCATATCCAATGTTTGAACTTACTGCTCCTTAATTTTTTTTTTTTTTCTTCCAACGTCTGAGAAAGAATAATTAAAGCTTGTTTCTAATCCTGCATCGTTCGGTTTTGGTAACAAACGCTTCGCTTTGGTTTGACACCAGGAAGTCACACCCTTAATATTGGTTTTTAATCGAGGCTTTTCATAGGTCATCTGGGGTTTGGTCCTTTTGGAAATCATGACATTTGTGAATAATTTGACATCTGGAAGCATTCAGTTATTACCATTTGTGTCTCCCCGCTAAAGTGAGTAATAGTCTGTCACAAAACAGCAGCAACACCAGTTAAAATGCACAATTATTCTTTGGAGGATTAATAATATTTTGGATATATGTCCCTTGTATGTTCTTCCCCCATGAAACGAAGACCTTTGGATGAAACTAGATCATATCCATGATGAGAAGAAGCTGATTATTTTATTTTTCTTTGATCTGTTTACAGAAAAGTAATTGTTAATCTATGAACCCATAGGCTTGTATGAACCCTTCTGTTCCTCTCACAAAAACATCATTAACTCCCACATGGTCTCATTTCATCAGAGAAGGTGTCCCTGTCTTTCCCTCTTGTGTTTGAGCAGATGATTAATGAATAAAAGTTCCAGCTCTTTGGAGAAATAAGAAAAAATATTACATAATCTTATACCAAGCATATTAACAAATTAAAAAATAAAGTTTTCTCTAAAAGCTGACTTTTATAATTTGTTTAAATATATATTTTTTTCAGCCATTTGATATGCCTCTGTGCTTGGTTTCCTTTATCTGCTTTTGCTAGTATTACTTTTTTTTTGCTTGTTTTTTTTAGCTCATTCTTGCAGTGAGATTCTTGATTACACAATAAAAACACCAATCAGGCACAACATTATGACTAGGGAAGAAACAATTGTGATTGTTTATTTAAATTGCTGACTTATTTTGTAATTGTTTAATATAAACTAGTTTAGAGAGCAGTAATAAAGGCAAAAGTGAAGATATATATAAAATTATAGATAATTAAACAAAAATTATCTCTGATTTTTTTTTTGTTTTCACATAATTGAGAAAAAAATATCTGTAAATATGTTCTAACCATAACTCAAGTTTATTTGTATAAGACATTTCAGCAACAAGACAGTTCAAAGTGCTTTACGTCATAAAAACAAGTGGAATAGTTTTAACTTCACCTTGTTTCATTTCTATAAAAGAAAAATAAATCTATTAAGCTTATGATAATCCAAAAAAGTAATTGAGACATCTCTACATTTTATTAAGTGAAGCAGTAAGAGCTAAACTTTTTCCATGTTAAAAGTTTTTTTAGCTGCAGATCCATCCTTTGCTGCACTAAAGGACTGCAATGTTAATGCACTTTAGGCAACAAAATGTTTATTTTCTTATCTTAAAAAGTGATTAGTTTATTTACATATGTAATGCACTTCTAATGTATAAAAAAGGCTTAAATGAAAAATGTACAGAATGTGCAATTTTTTCATCTGATTAATTATTTGTCACAATTGATTAATCGTCTTGAACGCTCACCCTAATTTGGAAAACAGAAGGTTGTGTTGCTGCCTTACATGAGAGTGGTCTTTTTGTTTTGCTTGATTGGTGGGGTGTGCAATCTGTTTTCACGTCACCCTTCACAGGAACTAGATCTCAGTTCAGTTCAGTTCAACGAATCAGTTCATGTTCACTTATACATTCTGAACTGAACTGGCAGTTCCAGCATCAACCAGTTCCTCTTTATCAGATCTTGTATGAAATAAAATGTAAAACTATTCAGTTGTGCCCATACGTTTTACATACTCTGGTGGGATTTCTTGACTTTATAGCCGTTTTTCAGACAACATAAATGATAACACAAAAACTTTCTTGTCCCGGTTCGTGGTTGGAAGAAACCATTTATTGTTCAAATCATAAAGACCCTGATCTGAGCGTCCAGGTCCAAACTGCATCATTGAAGGTGAGTTAACCTCATGAATGTGTTATTTTACTTTCTAAAAAGAATCTTAATTTGATGTTATTTTGTGCTAACATTGACTATAGCAGTGGTTTAGTTCCAGCAGCCATATCTCGACCTTCCTACTGGGACGCATATCATTTTATGAATAAGAAAACGTAACTAGAGAATTTCAGAAGAAATTTAAGCCGGTCGGTTTGAACCAAGCATTTGGATACCAGAGGGACTTACTCCCAGTTTCCCAATGGGAATCTACTTTCAGGAGTCGTTCCAGTTGATTAATTTCTAGGAACTCAGTGATTATGAAAGAATTTTGAGTCTATTTTCCCTCCATAAATGATTATCTCCTGCCATAAGATACAGAAATTGGCAGGAGACTGATGGTATGTTTTCTAACTGTGAAGAAACTTCTGTTCTTCTTATGCCATTTTGTTGTTTTTATTTAATAATAATTTCTAAAATAGATAAATATATAAAATAAAGACTATTGTCACAAAAGTTGATCAAATCTAATTTACCATAATCGCTCTTGCGCATGTACAAGTAGGCCACAAGGTGGTGCTGTTGTTCACCGAGGAAAAAAGTTTCTCAGCGCGGGAATAAAAAACAGCTTCCATTTAAACAATTTAAGATAGTTTCTGTAATAAATGTTCATTACTTTAATATCTGGAAGTGGGATTAATTTATGTCAAAATACGTTGCATGTGTCTATTATAATTTTGTTAATGTTTTGTCAGAGCTTGCTTTATTTTGCAGTTTCTTTTCAGTTTTGTGTGATCCATGTTTTACTGTCCTGCTCAGCTGATGCCAGATATTGTCTCTGGTTCATCATATTTCTACTCGTTCTGTTTCCTGGTACTCATCTGCACCAAAATACCAAAATGCAATAAATAAACCGTCTACTTGTCTAAACAAGTAGACGGTTTCATACATTAGTGATCACATACCGTTATTTTGACAATTTCAAGACTTATGCCTTCTTTGACTTTTCAGAAATAGTCATATCTCTTTTGCTGCCTAGCAAAAAATAATTATCCACACCTTGGATTGATTTCCTTAGGCAAAACCTGATGCATTTAAATTCGAAAGCCATGTATAAAAATTTTTTTTTTTTTTTTATCTTCCTCCCCCAAAGCAATGCAAACATTTTAACCCCTCATGACTCACTGTGATCCCACAGTTCAGTCCTTTCTGCTAAAACTGTGTTTTTGCACTTTGCATTAAAAGAAGAGTAAACTGATTTCAACACTGTTTGTTTTTCAAAGAGTCCAGGGAAAAAAAAGCACCGGCTTAGATTGGGGATAAACGTTCATGAAAAAGCCTCCAAAAATGGAAAGCAGAAACACTAAAGACAAAAAACAAATATGCTGCATTAAGTTAAAGAGTTTGGCCTAAAAAATATACATATATATGCATGTTTTAGCATATATATAAATATAATTCTTATTTCTACTCACAGCATTTTGTTAATACCTTACTATATGTAAATAAATGTCACTCATTACACTTCAATGTTTTATTTAAATTCATGGCTTGAATTTAGGAGCGTGTATTCTTCTCCATGGTTTTCTTTTCTTAGTGTTTTTCTGCAGAGATGAGGTTAAAAATCAGATAAAATACTTTACTCTGTATATTAATACTGAAATGTGGGCAAACATTACCTGGTCCACGTTTCACTTTGTTGAGAATGGAAAACATTCAGTCAGACGGATCAATTTTTTCTCGGTTCTGGAATGTTAAATACAAAAAATCTACATCAATTTCTCCATAGATTATGCTTCATAGCTTTTTAATGATTATTTTATCTTCAGAATGGCTCTTTCATTTATAAAAAGATCAATAGTAAATAGAGATTAATAATTTAATATTTACTAAGATACTGATGAAAGAGATAATAAAGAAAAAATGCAATCTTTTTGATAGTAAATCATATGGCTGCAAGAAATGAATAATAAAGGTTTGATAATTGTGAATGGCTAAGTGTCACTCAGCCATTTTTAACAACCTCATAAAAGAGCGAAATAAGAGCTATATATATTTTTACATTTTTTCTCCTATAAAAATGTCATTTTATTGCTCATTTTAATTTAATTAACTGGGATGAAATTAAGGCTCATCTGCACATCCCAGTCCTAAAAAGCATATCTTCCAGTCATTTCTGCTTTATTATAATGATGCTTTTCATCTAAACTGTAGAATAACGCACTATTTATTTATTTTTTCCACATTAGACCATTGCCCAGTTTGTGTTGCTTATGTCTTGTGCCTGTTCTGATCATGTCAGTACGGTCCAAAAGAAAATAGTTAAAGAAATTAGAACATTTTACCTAAAACTGGACACAAGAGTAAGCGATGTTACCATAGTAACGCCTATATAAAATAACTCCACCTGGATATCTTAATTCCTTCTCTACCTTTTAACTTAGCACCTATTGTTAATCAGCTTCTGGTGGAGCTGCACTTTGTTTATGGACCTCAAATTGCAACAAATACTTGAATTTAAGATATAAAACAAAATGATTCCTAAAAGTTTAACTGAGCAAAAGTCGCTATTATGTCAGAAAAGCTAAAAGAAAAAAAAGGAATTACCACCACTTAAAACATTAATTGGCTTCTTACCTGGTTTGGAGGAAATCTAATCTTACCTTCAATTGGAATCCGTATCCCTTCCAACTGGCAGGTGAAAAAAAAACACAAGAAAAAGATGTTATATTCCCCCAAAACATGCAGAATATTGACTTAATATTAATATTGGAGTGCAGTCTACATCCACTTACTTTGACTTCTGCATCTGTTGTCTCCTAAAATAGAAAATAACATTTCTAATTTGGCCTCATCAACTGTAAACATACTGTAAACATTTAATAATTTGGTGAAATCCAAGTTTACATACGTTTTTTGTTGTGTTGTTGGTTTCTACTAGGTTCTAAAACACATGAAGAGGAAAAAAACAGAAGAAAAACTATACATATTAAAAATATATAGACAGGTCGGTTTACTAGAGTATTGTTTTAAAAAATAGACTTTACATTTTGATCAAAGCAACAAAGTAATCAAAACGATCAGTCCCTCTGGGATGTTGCAGTGTTTTCTGCTGATTGTTGCAAACTAAAATGTCAGTATGAGGCAACTTTTTCAAAAAGTTGCAGTCAAAGTTGCCCTTTTTTAAGCTTTGTTTTATTAAAAGTTGATTAAACAGCCCCACAATATGATGCTGGAATCCACTTTTACCCAAATCGTGTAATTAAAACAGAGAGTTACCCCTGATACTAACCAAATGTATGAAAACTTTTGAATTTAAAGAAAGTACAAAAAACATCTCTAAAGATGCTCTGATTTCCAGCCTAAAACAAGAGAAATTTGGTCTGATTTAACTTCAGACAATTATAAAAATATGTGTGATTTTTTTATCATTATTTGTTGTGTAAGTATCTCGTTTCAGCTGTGGAGTTCTTCCAAAAGTCAATGCTGGAATTGAATCAAAAGGTTTTTTTTGTCAAACATTTGTATGTGCTGCCTTATGCAACCAGATAATTACGGCTTTTTTTATTTTCTCTTTTGTATTTTCACTTAAATTGCACATAATAGATTTAAAACAATTTTCCAAATGATTTTTGTAGTTTTTTGCTCTCATTTTGTACATAACAAAAAAAAACAAAAATTTTGACCATAATGTGAAATATGTGTTACTTTCTTGGAGGTTAGATTTCAACAATTGTTACCTATAAATCAAAAGTTTTGAAAGCAATTCAATTCACTTTGATTCAAATGCTCATTTTTGGGAAAAAATAACATTCATTTTGACAAAAGAGAGCAGAAGCCACAAAAAGAAAGAAATACAACCCTAACTGCTGTTACAGTTTTGCGTTAACAACCTACATTTGCCACAATAATAATAATAATAAAAAAGATTAAAGATTTAACAGTAAAATTAATTTCTGGTGTTCTACCCACAGTAAAGTTGCTTGTGTTGTTCCCTCCTGTCAGCGGCACACAGGAACCTGGAGGTCCCTGAAAAGGTATTTAAATACAAATTAGTGTGTTTTACTAAACAGGTTTGATTCTTTTTTTTTTTTAAATCGAGGAACTCTTAAGCAGCATAACCATTGATAACTGATTTGATTTGAAATAGTGCTCAGCTTAATTTAAGAATAAGAGACAAAAATGAAATGTTAAGAAATAAAATTGGGTGAAAAAAAATAGAAAAGTTTGTGAAGCACATGCAGGAAATTTAACAAGAACAAATCAGAACTATTTCAGCTGATTGAAATAATTTAGTGAAACAATAAGAGGTGTGTGTGTGTTTACTTACAAATGGGCATGGACTTGCAGTGACGTATGCAAAGAGACAAAGGAAAAGTAAAAATCCTCTCATGTTGAAAACTTTCTGTCTTTCTGCACATCTGCTGTGGAGTTTCAGTGCAGAGAGGTTAAATTAGATTCACCTTTTTACTTCCAATCAAAGTCCAAGTCAGGATTTTTTATTGATTTTTTTTTATTTATTTATTTTTGCTCCTGAAAGTCAAACATGTTCTTTGTGAATAAGCAAACTCCATGTCTTTGATGATCAAACTAAAAGTTTTTAACTCAGAGCTGTCGCCGTTTGGATATGTAATCGAAAAATCAGTTGAGATCAATGTTTCAGTATTTTTATAATAGTTTTAGCTGATGTCTAGTTTTTATAATTTCTTTTTTTGTTTTTTTTTTATTTTCATAAAATAAATGTAAATTTGCTAGATTTAGTTCAAATTTAAATTAATTAATTCACTTGTTATATATTTTAAATTAAGCTTGATTTCAAATTAAGTACTTTTTGTGCCTTTTTCTAAGCGTTATGATGATCTTTACGGGTCTCCTGCTCATAAAGTTTAAAAACCTCCTCAGTTTAAATTAATTTTGAGGTCTGGTGTTTGACACATCAATATTCTTGCAGAAAAAGCAAAGCCAGATGTGACTAATCAATTTTAAACTTCCTTGAACCGACATTATCAGTAACAGCTGAACTTTGTCTCCCACGCATCAACTCTCAGGTCATTCGTTGCGCACCTTGAGGAAAAACCTGCTGCTCTTTCTGCATGCAGTATCCAAGGTTTGTCTTTACTCAACATTAAATGTTCGGCTAATTTTACTCAAAACCAGACGTCGGTGCTCACTGACCTGCTTGTTAAATAATTTCATTAAACTTTTCTGAATATACAAGTATTTGAAAGAGGATTTATCTAAATCCTGTTTCTCTATTTTCTTCTTTTTCTCCTTTTTATTTTGTCACCTGGAAGCTTTTCTTTCAACAAGAGCAGGTAAAATACTTATTTTTTTGTTTACTTCTGTTTAAATAACATTATTTTGATGTGCATGTACATCTAACTTGAAGATTTTAGCCCACATGACAAAGTTTGTTCTATGCCAAGCAAATAAACAGCATGAAAAGCCTGTTTATTGCTCATTTGCAATTTGAATATTGTACACAGTAATAAAAATATGATGATGTCTTGTGCAGCTCAGATGCATCTCTTTCTATATAATGCCAAAGTTTGAAACTGGTAGCTGTACGGTCAGATGTGTCATCTGTGGTGAAATATTTTCATCTGAATTTTAAATTAGAAGAACAAACTGATTTTTTTTTATTCAAATATTAATCAGTTTACAAATGTCTAAATAAAATAAAAAGAGCCAAGTCAATTTTGTATCAATATAAATAATACTTTTAGCAAAAATAGCCTTAGATTTGAACCATTTTATAAATTATACTCACACCCATGCCATACACAGAAACAAATAAAACGTATTTCACAAGAAATGTTTATATTTTATTTAGAGACGATTGCAGCCTCTGAAGGAAGATTCATGGTCTTGTTCATGTTTCTGGGTATATTTCTGTAAGACCTCAGCTTTGCATCTTCCACTGGTTCTGCTAGTTCTGGAAAAAAGAAAAAAGATACTTTCTTTGTTAATTTCCACTTGTGCAGATTTTACAGATCAGCTATTTTCTATTATGTAACACAAACGACAGCTGGGAAACTTTCATACCTGCTCCTCTTCTTTTGGTGTCGGGAAACTACCACCACTTTTTAGAGGGTGCCAGAAGCTCAAAGGCTATAAATCACAGTAGAGTTCAGTTAAAATATAAACCATGAATTCATCTCTAAATAATAATAGATCATCAAACATTGCTTTATGCTGCTGGTGTTTGTATTTACCTTTGTGGGTTCAGGTTTTGGTGGGGCTGCACTGGTAGCCTGAAAGTAGAGCAATAATTATTTAAATTAAAATATATTAGCCCTTAAGTCCAGTTCTAACTAAGGGTATCACCATCTTGGTATTTGAAAATTTTAAGTTTCATAGTTTTTGCTATTTGGCGCCTACATGAGCAGAAGATAATAATTATAACCTTTTATTCATTTTGGAAAAATCAAAGACTGTTTCCAGTAAAAATCTTGTTACAATTATGACCACAGGGAAATAGAAACACTGGAGGTCCAAAGTGTGGCGCAGGGGCCATTTGCAGTCCTTTGGGATAATTTTAGCAAATTTAGCCCTGTGGTGATAATTTTTTAATTTTTTTCATTTTTAAATGTTATACAAAATACAATTACCCTTTTATTCGATTTTGAAGAAATGTGTTGTCTTCAAAAACACATTTTCTGAGAATAGATTAAAAACATTTTCAGAAATAACAAAACAGAAAATATTTGAACCAAAAGTTGAGGCAATTGCACACCTAGACAAACGTCAGGGACTCTTGGTGTTCGCTCATTACAAATATTGTATGTTTGATTTATTGCTGAGTTAAAAAAAAAAAAAAAGAAAAATAATAATTAGTTAATTTTCTATTTTTTAAGCTGGGGTGTTTGAGATCTACTTTAAATTTGGTGATTTTCACCAGCAACGCAAAATGTTTGAATATTGTTGTTAGTTTATATTAAAAACTGTGAAGATTAATTTTTTTATATATATACATATTGATAGGTAATAATCACTTTTGTAACAATTTGACAAATGGAAGATAATCAATTTAGTATTAGTTTTTAACTGAAAAAATCCCAAATGTTCTCCCAAATAATCCGTCCTGAAAAACATTGAAACAGTAACGATATTTTCTGTAAATACTTACAGCTGATGAGTTGGTTGTGGAGTTGGACCCGGTCAGTGGTGCTGTGGCTGTTGCGTTAAGCTGTAAATTTAAAAGTAATCATTGTAAATAATTTTTCTGTAGTTTGCAAACATATTAAATTATTTTCTAAATGTTAAAATGTAGAAAATGGAAGTAAATTAGATTTAAATGACATTTATCCCTCGGAATATGCAGTAAAACACAGAATACCTGAAGCAGTACATTTCATAGTGTTCAGTTTTAAATTTACTGAATTGCACGAATGAATTCATTTTAGCACCTTCACCATATTAGTTTTAGATATTTAAGGTTTTAAAAAATATTAAAACATTATCAGTGAAAGTCCGATAATCGAGACTAAAAAATTTTATAATTTTCTTCTTCTAAGTTGTGTCTGTCAGTTCATTGGTTAAAAAAAAAAGCTATTTCCAATTAAACAGAGTAACGTAAATCATGATAAACTATTAAATATGATGTCCAATTCAAATGTTTTTTGAGAATTTTGACAATTTTGTCCAATTTTGTCCAAAACAAATCATTAACATTTTCCTGTTCCAGGTCATGAGAAAAAAAATGCAAATCTGCTGGCAGAGAAACAAAATGTATTTTAATATTTTTTTTACCTTTATAAGGTAAACTGCCATATTTGCCTCCCTTTTTCAATAAATATTTGTCTAAAAATATTTTGATGTCCTGTTAATTATACTAGGATTAAAAATGTCCATTAATAGTATCAGTAATAGTTTCTTACCTTGATGTCATCGTTTTTTACTTCAACATTAAGATTCGTGTTTAGAGGGTTCCAGTTGCTCTAAAGTGGATTTGCCAAGAGTGTTGAAGATTATTAGATACAGATTTGAACAACTTCATGATTCTATTTAAGTTCCTATGTTAAATATTTCAGTTTATTTACCTACCCTTCGTTGACGTGTGGTTTCAGGGGAGGCGGCGCTGCAACTCTGGAAAATGAAAATACAATGAACGTCCTTGGAAAAATATTTAACATTTTTATTGTTTTTGTAATTGATCTGTTTTTGGAGACATTCTTTCAAAAAGAAAGAAAAAGAGAGACTCTAAATCTCTTTTTTCTGGTTAAATAAAGAATATTATTACTAATATTATTCCATGATACTACATGGCTGTAGTGTCAGTCCTTCCCAGCAGCTTATAACAACTTGGGAAATTAAATTGAACTGAGTCTGAGAATAGATAGTTTACAAACTCTTCACATTACATTCTGACCCTTTCCAACATTTTCAAAAATGTTTTTCTTTACCTTGCATTTTAAAGTCAAGGTTTCAGCAGCCACAGCCCATCCAAGGAGACACAGAAATATCACGGCTCTCATCGTGAAACGTGTCGCTCTTCTTCTTCTACATCTGCTGTGTTGGATCAGTGCAGGGAGGTTAAGTTCAGTCTGCTTTCTTCTTCATTCAAAGTCCAACTCTGTTATTTGTTTGTAGCTTTCTGTTGACTTTGCTGAAACTTAAACATGTTGAATCTATAATCGGATCAGCTGATAATCAGTGAATTTGATCCCAACTGGAGTAAAGACTGCTAGAACAGTAGATTAGATTGGAAAATTTATTATTTCACTAATTGAACAGTTAATTGAATCTTTATGAGCTTAACTTTTTGAGTTAAAATTGACTAATATACAAATATAATATACAATATACAAATACTGATCTTTAACACAGAAATGTTGTTCTACTGAGAAGTTTTTCCATATGCTGCAGAATATTTGCAGTCAGTGCTTGGTTTTGGTTCGGTTTCGAAAAAAAAAAAACACGAGTGAAAAATATAATCAACACCTAATATTGCATTTGCAACTAAAATTTTACACCTGCTCATAATGAAAAACCACCGTACCGCAAAATGTTGTAATTGTTCCAATTCACCACCAGATGTCCCTGTAGACACACAATCAACACTTTCTCTCTCTCTCAGTTTTGCAGAGTTCAGTTTCTGAATTAACCTTGAGATTAACCAGTTAGAGGAGCACCAGCTGAAGTTTTCCAGATTAATTCTGATTAATTCTGGACATTTTGCAATTATGAGTTCTTGTTAACAAAATAACAACATAGTGAATGGATTCCCAATGAGCAGTCAGTCTTAAAAGAAATGGAAAAGAAAAGTACTACTTCACATAGCCGCCATTTTACTGTGACAGAGTAGTTTTGGTGATGCTAGTGGAGGGTTTACCAATAAATAATGGGAAAACGTTGGTGTGTGAGCCCAAGGTCACCATCAGTTGAGTGCTACATATACTTTGATAGCCACACTATTAATTCTCTCACCCAAATCACATAAATGTGCTACTTTGAAGAACCCAACATCAGACAATTTTATGTTGAGATTAACAGCTCTGGAAAAAATGAAGAGCCCACTGCACTGACAACCTCCTCGTTATTCCACCAAATATTGATTTCTGAACTCTTCCTGAGTTAAAACATTAGCATTGTTTCTAAATCAATGTAAACTTGTTTTCTTAGCATTATTTGAGGTCTGAAAGCACTGCATCTTTTTCATTATTCTGACCATTTCTGATTTTCTCCAGATAAATACTAAATTTTTGCTTGGCATTCCAGAGACATTTTGTCAGTAGTTCATAGAATTAAGAAACAATGTTCATTTTACTCAAACATAAACCTATGAAAAGTAAAAAGTGGTCTGCTAAATATAGCAGACACCATTAATTGAGCTTCTCATAATTTCATCACCTCTAATTGCACAACAACTATAGAATCAGATATCTGCTGATTAATGTGGCATCCATATTTACCACCTTAATCACAGGGTGTTGTGTGTGAAATTATGTTTTCTTTTGCAAATGCAGATTTCACTGTTGCATTTGAGACTTGTGGTGTAAATGAAGGCTGACAAACAGTGAACAGTTTGTGATGCTGCTGGCCTGTTTCTGGTCCAAATAGTCTGGAAACTGTGTTAGTTGGCTTAGGTCCATTAAATCTTTGATTTCCAGACTCAAAATCAACTTTTTAACACACATGGTTCATAATTTTGAACCAGTTATTATGAGCACATTTACCAAAACTTATTTAATAAGTATACTTAAATTAAAAGTTTGACTTTTCAAAATGCTCTTAATGTGAGATTTTGCTGCTGCAACCGAAGTGACGTATTATGCTTCCTTGAACAGGTTAAAATCGGTTTCTGGTCTGTACAAAACGTGTTCTCTGCAGTTTTAGCACACAATGATTCTTAAATAGATTTCAGTGTGCTCAGTTCTGCATACTTTTAGCTTTACCTTTTGCTTTAGGCCCTCTTATCACTTTAAATCTAAATAAACTGCTGGCCACAAAGCCCTCAAATCAACGTTGAAAGTGGCTCCAAACCGTAGGTCTTTGAAAAGCATTAGTAGAGCCTCCTGCAGAGAGAAGAACGCAGCAAGTAGTTTGTGCAGCTGGAAAACACTTGTCTTTTCTAGCTGCCATTCTACGACACATACAGCAGTAAAACCAGCTGACCAAACATACTGGAGCTCAGCTGTAGTTGCTAGGTAACGGTGCAGTTCCTGTCAAAGTGACTCAACATTCAGGAGATTTTCAGAACGGCTCATTTTACTGATGCCAAAAAAATTAACTTATTGGGGAAAAGTAGCCGGGTGTTTCTTTTTGAGTGCTTTAACTGTTTTTGAAGCATTTGAGCAAATGAGCAAAAAGTAAATTTTTAGCATTATAGGTCCCTTTTTTAAAGGCCTTTTCCACGTCTTTACCCAGGGTACCGGTAAATGTGAATGGCTTTGTGTTTAGAACAGCATTCTTGATCCTAATCTGTGCCCCATTAAACAAACAGCTGTAATGTTGACCAGTCATGAGTCTTTTGGCTCTGCTCCTGCTCTTCTTATTGCAGCCATAGATGTTCTGGTGCCATAGATGTTGATCATCTAGACGTCACCATTGTCTGCTCCGCTTGTCTACTTGTGCCAAGAGTAAATCTTATTAACAGTGAGAAGACTTGAAGGAACAGGGACTCACCCACAGGTTCTCTGTGAGTCACTACTAAAAATAGAAAAGGAAGGTGATTACTATAAACTAGGTCTGTGGCTACCTCTGAACTCTTAACCTTTTGTCACTTAATTCTCTCTGACATGCTGATAAAGAAGCAGTGTGGATGGTAATGACTAAAATAAAAGGCCTTTATTTTATGAGACTGCACACCAGGTCCAGCACTTAAATTCGCTCAAAGATGTGCTTCACCAGAACCACCAGATGGCAAATTGAGTTTGTAATAAAAAAGCTGAGGTAATTATGCCTTCGCTTTACAATTAGAAACTCAGCAATTCTTCTGGTTGCACTCAAAAGGTGCACAAACTTTATATCTGAACTACATTTACAGGCTCAAAACGCATTTAAGACCTAAAGCTGATTTAAAGTTTTTATGTTTGAAGCATGAATCCATGATTTTCCAGACAACAGTATTTTATCATGCAATGTATTATCACACATTGTATGATGAAATACAGTGTATTGTATTATCATAATTTGTGTTTCTTAGTGAATCAAGTTACTGAAATAAAATGCTTTTTTAGCTTTAGCTGTTTTTTTTTTTTACTTGTTTCAAATCCACATTGAGAGTGAATAAAGCTCTCTAAAAGTTATAAGAAAGTCAGATTGGAAGTGAATCTAAATGTGATGGGGCTCTTTGGAGGTACTGAGTAAAACACTGTCAGCCAGTCATTAAATGCTGGTTTACTGGTTTCCTTCAGGGGCTTATTTTTCCTGTATTAATCATTTTCCACCACAGGTCCACGATTAACACATCTGTCATTAAGATCCGTAAACAGGAAGACAAATTCTTCCAAAATGGGGTCCTCTGTGTGGAAACTGGAGCCTGGTGAATGTTGTTGAACAAGTCCAGACTTATAGAGCAAAACACGCAATTCAGACACAAGCTCTGGTTTCCAGTCTGTATTTAGCTTCCACTCTCGACCTTTAGTCTGGATACTGGGCTGGAGTCTTCTGCACTCTTTGACCCACCCGGCTCACCCCGTTATGCCTTCAAACTACAAACCCGAGTTCTTAAGGCACAAAGAACCCTTTCTGTCTCATGCACAGGAAACCTCTGGTTCACTAATCTGGTTATAGATAAAAGTCTCAAAGGTTGGGATTCCTTTATGAGGTTACATTCCAGCTTTTGCTGAGCACATTTCTGGTGAGAACCTCCATTTAATGTCCAGAAAAGAACAAAAAATTCTAAAGACTGAGCGGCGATTGGAATGCATGTACCTCAAAGATGTTGTCTCAGTGACATTTCACCAGAAGACAAATCCAGATTAACAAGAATTTATAAAATAAAGACATTTTGAAAAGTTTGAAGGATTTTGTTGTTCTTTTTTTTTTTTTTATCTTATAAATGAGTCATGAAATGGTCATTGTTACCATATATGGGCAATCTGCGGTTTGGAAGAAAATGTCAGTTTTCAGTTTGCCAATGATTTGCTGGTTTAATGGGGAGTTGCCCAGGGCAGCATTAGAATGGGGGTGAAGGATACACAAGCATCATATATAAAAACAAATATAACTTACCTGTCAGTTTTCTATTGCCCTTATGCATGTGCACATTCATAAGGGATCTCTTTGTTGCAAGCTGGCTTTGCTGCTGTGTTATTGTGTAGATTTAAGATATTAAACTAAAATATGAACTATTTTTCATTTTTATAAGACAGAACAGCAGTTGCGCAACATTTTAAATAGTTTTTGTTTTATGTTGGAAATGAATACCTAAAATCACCATGTTTTAACTTGCACTGATGCCTCCAATTGTTTAAGGAGGCTCAGGGTTGAGTATTTTCAACATAAAGCTTACTATTTGATCATCTTGTTTTGTTCTTTAAGAAAAACTTAAATAAAAGTACTTATCTTTGTCCACATGTTCTTTTCCATATGCATTTATGGCGCCTCCTATAATAGGACCATCACCACTGTATGCTTTTATTTTTTATTACTGTCTTTTATTATCTATTTAATCCCACCTTACTTTTTTCAAGCACCGGAGTATAAATAATAAGTTTGAAGCTCCAAGGCTTTATGACCTCGTTCATGCAAAGAGAGAGGAGGGGTTGGGGGAATATCTATTTTTTTGTGTGTAATACCCAACCTCTGCCAGCAGAGGGAGTATTGTAATTTGGATGTGGGCGGAGTCAAACGCGCTGGAAAAATGAGGCCGTCCTACACTCTGGGTGGTGTTTGTTCCGCAAAGTTTGTGTTATTTCTTTATCAAATGAAATTTAAACTTTACCCCGCTTTAGCTACTAAAATAAAAAATTACCCTCTTTTATAAATATTAAAAACAAAAAACTAATTAGCGCTATTTGTATCTTTATTTGATACGCAACATTTGTTCTATATCTTCTTTAAAATAAAAAAAACATAGCGTTTTAAATTCAGTGTTACCAAAATTTTGTCAAATATTATAACTGTAACAAAAAAAGTGCAGGCTAAATTTAATCCTCTGGGCAGGCTGTGCGCACGGATTAGCGGCGTTACGGTATTTGGCTCCATCCTCCCTGCTCACCGTGCCTGGCAGCGGCTCAACTCTCGGCTTCTTCAGACACCGTGGTCGGAGAATGCGCTCTGCTCCGTGGAGCAGACGGTCTCTGTTGCTTCACATGAGCGCGCGGGATGATTGCGCGTCGCGAAGCGGTTTTTTACCACCGAGGCTTTCTAGGTATTGGTGAGACGTACAGGAAGACCGTTTCACAGCGTGCGTTGCATGCAGTCCTGGAATGTATTTTTCCACTCCGCTGACTTATCCAACCCTCGCAATGTGCACACTTGTAGATTTTATCTAAAGGGCGTGTCGGTTGTTAGGCTGCGCGTTTTCAACTGGGAATCCATTTGTCTGCAGGGGGCTTTGAGCGCCAAGAAGGAGCTGACAGACAGACAGACAGACAGACAGACGGAGGGAGCCTGTGGTCTTCAGGCAAAGGGGGGTGGGTTTCTCGACTGCGCTGCGCAGACAAGCGGCGGAGCGGACAGCCTCTGCAAACCTCCTCCATAACAACACGGGACAAGAGGAAGAAGGAGAGACAGGGGAGGAGACGTACAGGAGGTCTGTGGGGTTGAAATCTGGACACATACGGCGGTAAAATGACGATGTCTGTCCCGGAGAGGAAATCAGGATCGGAAGGGAAGGAGGAAGAGAGTGAGGACGAGAGTGAGATCCTGGAGGAGAGTCCCTGCGGCCGCTGGCAGAAACGCAAAGAACAGGTTGGTCGTTTTTTTTTTTTTATCTTAATGTGAGTGGATGGGTTATTTTTGTTGTTGTTTTTTTTCTCCTCTGTGGTCACTCTGGACCTCCTGTGTGTTATGCAATACTTGAGCCAGGCCGAGGTATTGGCGTTTCTGCACGAATCCACCAATAAATCTCACACCGTGACATCCGGTGATCGGCATAGCCTACATGAAATCTATTTCAGTGTGCAGACTAAACACCCAGAGGAGCAGAAGCTTGCACCAAGGCCATAAAAACTGGATGTAAACATGCAGCCTTTGATGGGTTTGACGGCTTAAATGTGTGGGACTCCACAGAATAATAACCTCTCCCACATTTTGGTTTAATATCATATGCATGAATGTGGCAGGTAAGGGTTGATTGGATTATGCTCAACTTTTTGAGGAAATAAAAACCTGCAACGCAGTTTAAGATTTGGGGATTAATTTCTTAAAACTACCAGGAATCACAGTACAACCAATGCATTTTGGCTTTTAAGTGAACTCAGACAAACATTTCCAAAATGATTCACTGTTCTTGAACTTTTTTCATATTTTCCCAACGGTGCCGTGTTCTGTTCAGCCGCCCAATGTCTGTACTCTATAGAACCAGCCTTCACTGCGATGCAGGTCTGAGTCTGTTGTCTCTATCAGAGTCTGTATGTCGTTGATTGATCTGAAAAAATCAATTTCTCAATCTGAAGCAATCTGACAATGCTTCAGATTGAGTAAAGAAGCATTGTTTCTTTGCTCAATCTGATTGGATGGAGAGCATCCGAGAAGATCAATGTTCACGTTTTGCCTCAGGTTATCAAATTGTTGTAGGTCTGGACCACAGGTGTCAAACTCCAGGCCTCAAGGGCTGCTGTCCTGCAGTTTTTAGATGTACAAAACACTGGAATGAAATGGCTTAATTACCTCCTCCTCCTGTAGATAAGTTCTCCAGAACCTTGCTAATGACCTAATTATTCTATTCCGCTGTGGTGCAGAAGAGGCACATCTAAAAGTTGCAGGACACCGGCCCTTGAGGCCTGGAGTTTGACACCCCTGGTCTGGACTTTGATTGAACCATTTCTTTGAATTTCTGGGTGTAAGTTTAGGTTGTTTTTCCTGCCGGAGGTGAATTCCCACCCCACTCTTAAACCTTTTCTAGCCTCTTATAGATTTTCCTCCAGGATTACTCTGTATTTCTCCATAAGCTTGCAGAAAAACGTCTCCACTCGTCCGATGCTCAAAGATGCAATATCGATATTGTCTCGGAAGTGAAAAAGTTTTATTGGGACTTGGTGGACGGCCATTTTTGTGATTTTGCTTTTGCTGAATAACCTAAGCCAGCTTTATGTTAGGAGCTAAAATTGTACAATAGATTCATTCATCCAGCCATTTTCTAACACCCTTGTCCCAAGTGGATGGGGTGCTGGTGCCCATCTCGTTTCAGGCGAGAGGCGGGGTTCACCCTGGGCAGGTCACCAGTCTGTCGTAGGGCTTGTACAATAGAAGTGAACTGGTAAAGTTTAAAAAGCCAAAGGACAAAATGTTTTATTATCTGTATGACAAACAAAATCTTAGTCCCACGATCCCTAGTTGGGATCTGTTTACCCTCGTCTTTGATGAGAATTGTGTGAACTGTGCTGTTTTAAGATTTCGCAGCCATAAAATCCGACATTGCATCATAAAGCATAGAGGTCAAGGAGAAGTGCATTTCTGGCAGCTTAACTCTAAATCAGAGTGTGCTCTAATTGATAAATGCAACAACCTTTATCAGAGGTCAATTTACTGATTAGCTAATCATAGATTATTATTTACCTGTTTGGAGGGTGTTGTTTAGGAAGAACAATCCATTACAAGCTTAAAAGAGAATACCTCTCAACACAAATCAAACAATCATTGACGAATATTGTAGAAAGGAATGCATCTTTGACATTTTGATGTGTTTGGACAATCTAAAAAAGCATTTTGTTTGCATTGTGAGCTTTATCTCAGTTTCTCACCATAAATTGGAAACAATGTTTTGCAAGGTTAATCACTTACTCAAAAGTTTCACAGCTAAACATCTTTATAAGGAATAAATATCTCACAGTAAATCACTAAAGTTGCTTTGACAAATACCAAAATGCCAATTGGAGTGCATTTCATTACATCAATATTTTTTGCAAAAAATTAACAAAATATTTTGTAAAATAATAACATAAATTTTATGTAATTTACTTAATTGTGGTTGTGTGGCAGAGTTGTCGTCTTGCAATCGGAAGGTTGTAGGTTCGATTCCAGCTTTCTCCTGCCACATGTCGATGTGCCTCTGGGCAAGGCACTTAACCCCAAATTGCCTACTGGTCTGCGTATCGGTGTATAAATGTGTGTGTGAATGGGTGAATGTGACTCTAGTGTAAAGCGCTTTGAGTGGTCAAAAATGACTGGGAAAGCGCTATATAAGTTCAGTCCATTTACCATTTATGAATATTGGGAGGCGGATGATTTAATTTTAGTGACTCAATTCATGTTTGCACCACAACTGTTCTTTCAGTGAAAATAATATAAAAAATTTTTTTAATTGTTAGGTTATTTAATAATTTGTTAAAGCAGATTTTATTAAGTAAAATCCAGTCTATTAATAGCCTGTTTTGCCAATCGCATAAAATCCCAACTAAAGTTTGTTCAAGGGCTATAAATACCTTTTCAAGACTTTGCATTTCACCTGGATTTTTGTTTCATTTTAGTAATTTTTGGTTGTGTTTCAAGGTTGCTCATAAAAACTTGCGCATCTCAACACAATAACAACCACTGATTTGAGCAGTTAATAATTTAACTCCTTCACCCTGTAACTGTTGGAAGGAGAAGCTGGTCAGAAACACTTAAATCATTTCTTAGCATTCTTGTGATTTTATGGTTGGTCTTTTTATGAATTTTATTATTTGCTTTGGTAAAAACAAGAGGAAACAGAGAATGTAGGCTTGCATCAACTCTGATTTTATGGAGCTGAGTGTCTATGATGGAATATAACTCAGAGTTTGAAGCTCTGGTGTTTGTTTTATGTCATTCCCAGGTAGATTTACAGCAATACATCCAGTTTATGTGAGGAATCTGAGAGACCTGGAGACGTTGGACGTTTCAGTGTTGTGAAGTTGTGGGTGTTGCTGCTGCCAGCTACTTTAGATAAGGTTGAAAATTCAAGTTAAAGATTATCTCTTGTACACACGCCGGGTCTCCGGAAACCCATTTAAAATTCTCCATCTTAAAAACATGGAGACCCAAAATCCTCCCCACCCTCATGAGTTTCCACCCATTGATTACCAACCGCTGCGTTGTCCGAGCTGTCACCTTTCTCTTTGCACCTCCCCGAGATGACAGCATCAGTCCAATATTGTCAGAGGTTGAAGCACAAATCCTACAAAGGCAGGGCTTTAATTTTTGGTAGTAAATATCTTACAGTTTTATTGGGTTTTTGTTTTTCTTCAAAAAAACAAAAACATCTTGGCATTTGTTTCCCAAATGCCAAGATGTTCCAAAGTTGCGAAAGATGTTTCCATAACATCTGGAATGCCAAAACCCAAAGCCGTCAGAAAGGTGCAGCTTTTTTCAATGTTCAACAGAAGTGAGTAAGAGCACCGACAAACAGTATATGACTGAGCAAACCAGCGCGATTCATTCATACATCTGAACGTACAGATATGTGTCCACATGATCGCCAAAGCCGTAAGAAAGCGTCCGTTTTTAAGATGACGTCAACAATATCGAACTCGTATATGAACACAGCGTTATACATCCGTGACATCAACCAATTTCAGACACGAAATTTAACAACCATCGTTAATCGTTACAAGCTCGCACGAATGAATAAAAAATTCTTTCGAATCGCCAAGAACATCTATTCCGCCTTTATTTTTCTTATTTTAACGAAGTCCAGAGATGAACGATACTTTAGTCTCAGTACAACACAAATAATCAATGGGAAGAGAATAACTAGTAATGAAACCACACCAACGCCTTAATGCCCGGTAAAAACAGATTGCACTTACAGCCGGTGTTTTATTGGTTTATTTAACATTATGGGGCGTGCTTTCGAATTGGCAAATAATCACGCCTTCGATCGCGCCGGGTTTTTTGGTACCGTGAACAATCGCAGCAATGAGTACAGCGCAATGTGCCAAGAAAATGCAGCCGCGGCGGCGTCCGAAACTTTTCATTCCGCATACAGTTAGTGGGGAACACTCAGCCGTTAGTCGGCGTCATAAACTGCAACATTCTCAAGAGATTAAACCACCAACTTATTTGCCATCATGCTTATGTGTTTCCTGCCTTCTTCCCGGAATGGGAAAGAAACCCAAGTGCCAGCAGGCAAAACTAACAGAACGAGACTGAAGATTGTAAGTCAACCATCATTATACATGAGTTGCACTTGTATGAATTATTTGCTGAGAACACAAAGAAACCAAGATAAAAAAAACCTAATACTATATAGAATGCAAGGGCAAGAAGGCTATGCTGGGGTCAGAGACGTTCCTCCAATAAGGTCCGTGACAGAAGATGAAACCACTAACAAATCTACAAATCCTCACCCAAAACCAAACTCACCGCCCCATAAACAACCACAAAACAACTAATATAAAAATTTAGGTTCATATCACCAACGCCATTTAGTTAGTTAGAGTTATAATGTTCTTAGCCTTGCATATGAGTTATTCTTTTGTCAAAATCCTGCAAAGATGGTAACTGCCAGCCTGACAAAACAAAGTGGTTTGGCTAGTCGGTGCGAATGAGCATGGAGCTAAAAGTCCCCGGTCCAACATCATAACAGCAACATAACCGTGACGCGAAACACTGTCACGATAAACCACAACAACTGTCAGCCCCCGCGCTCACAAGCTTTCCAAAATGTAACATCACACTGTCATAAGAATACAAATTCTGAAAGCCACACATTTACTGTACTGGACAGGTCAGAACAGGTGTTGTTGGCATCACAAAGTCATCATAACACAACATTAAAAAATCAGCTTTCGGCGGATGATCAAATGGTCGTTACAACGTATCATCATCTGTCATGCCTGCACGCCACCTTTCCAGCCTTCCAGCCGCCTCAGCGGTCACAGAGTCCCGCCGTGTGCTCTCCCGTCGAACAGCAACATATTATCGTAAGGTTCACGGCAGCCTGTGTCATAGACCAGCACGGCAAATCACCGTCCTCTTCAAATGCTTGTCAGTAAATGAATATAAACAGCAAGCAAGCCATAAAGTTTATAAAAACAAGGTCTGGGATAATAAATTCAGCTGGGAGAATATTAAAGATAAATGCAACCGAAGCTAATACAAACTACGGTGGCATTTGGTCGCATATTCTTCATGTCCTGCGCGTCTATCATTTTTAAACGTCTTATCTACCAGTTTATACAACCAAATAAGAGACGACGAAATGCTGATAGCTGAATGATATAGCAAACAAACGATCAGACGATGAGCAGTTGTTACAATTCATACAAATATAAAACAAATCAAACACAAATAAATCAAGTTATCAGGACTCCCTCAAATCATACTGCATGGTAAATTAAGAATGATATAAAATGTAAATACATGAATAAGGAAGTCAGCTCATCAAAGAACAAGATACCATCATCAATGTTTCACAGTCTGTCATAAATCACAATTCATCCAAATATGTTAAAAACCACTCAGACCAAACACTAATAAGATGAAATTTTATTGTCGTCAAAATAAACCAGATCAAATGACACAAAACCCACATATTTCACCCTAGAACTGTCCCAACCACAAACCTAAGAGGTGAGAATAAGCTCCATGGGTAAAGTCGTATGGGTAAATTAGATACCAAACCATCAAACAGGTGTGATTAAATGGCATGTGCCAGTTACTTGATTGGAAAAAGTATTTTTGTAATTCACCTAGCCTCAGTGTTTGGCTCATCATATCTCGGTCAGACGAGCAAGAAAAAGAAGATTTTAGAAATATTTTTGGGAAAAAAAAAATCCAAGTCAGTTTTACAAAGAAAAGCCAAGAGTTGACAATCAATACACTGTGTTTTCAAACATGGCCTCCATTTTGCTTTTTTTGTTTAAAACATGGCTTCATGATTTACAATAACTCTTGAGTGATGGAGGGAAAGCAAACAGCATAAATGATGGTCATAACTAGCATGATTTCTTCTCAGAAACCACAGTTCAGTGATCATGTGATCCACCCTGCGGTATGTCGACGTAACCAAAACATCCATGTCACCGGGGGTCATGAGATATGCAGGAATATATACACTAGCATGGTTGTTGATGTTTTCCACTCCAGCAATATGAAACGGAGCTGCACAACCTTCTGCCAGCTGGAATTGAGAACTCGTGTGCATAATTACACTTCGAGGAAGGGCCGATATGTCTGCCAGGTTCTTTCTAGAAACTGTTCCTGATGTTTGTGTCACTTCATATTTCAACAGGAATAGAGTCTGACCTCCACTACCAGCCTGCATATTCAAGATCTTTGAAAGATAGTGGTCATCTTTGGTGACATGTGTGAAGAATTTTGCGGGTTGCTTCATAGATTTCAGACTTTTACACATGACAAAGAGACTTTGTTTAGGTCACTAAGCACAATGGAGTCATTATACTCTTTGTTTGTGAGCATGCCAGAGTCAGCTTTTCTTCCTCTGCCTCTTTTAACCTAAACGCAGCACTTAGTGCTTCAATTTTATCTAATTTACTCAGCGCAGAGATAGCCTGACATCACATGAGGCGACTCTTTGAGGCTGTATCCGTGCAGAGGAATGATAAAACTAAATGTGCTGAATCCTGGCTTCAGCCCTTTAGTCTGACAGCTTTTCAAGGAGGAAATCAATCAGCAAAAACTGAACCAACATTGTTGGAAGGTATTTTGCCTTCCATTAAAAGTTTAAAGCCAGATTTCATCCAATTTCTCCAAAGAGTCCGTAAAATAAATTTAACCAGACTTTCACACGTCAGGATCGGTTTACAAGGCCGGCTGCGTTCGCTTCAGCTGATAAGAACGGTTGTGTAATGCCTTCTGAGAAAATACTTGAAGTTATGGTGTTACTGTTATGTCGACTGGGATTCAGGAAGTCTGCATTTAAAACTGGGACACAAAGTCTGGCAGACAATGTGTGTCTGAACTCTCTGAACTCTAATAAAAAGGTATTTTTCATCATATTACAACGAGGGAATTGGTGTTTTTATGTAAGGTTGTATTTATTCTGCAGTATGTACATTTCACACATCCTGTTGGAAAAAGAGAACTCCATCGCCTTAGGGCAGCAACAACATATTTAAAGCAGCATAGCATTCTTAGCTGGGCTGAAATAATAAATCATGATAAATCTATTATTGAAATAACTATCAACTAATTTCAGTCATTAACAAAATAATATTTTAACTTGTCGTGCAGTACTATGCAAAAACTTTTAATTTCTCTTAAACTTTACATTTACAATGATAAACTTTATTGCATTGTATTAAAATTAATTTGAAAAGTAATGTTTCATGTACAGAAATCATGCAGAACTTCTCAGATTAAAATAAAATTGTGAAAACAGTGCAAGGATCTGAAACTTACAAGTCAAACAACTTGAAAGAGTTAAATGATCGGATTAATAAAATACATGTGTGTATGCAAACAACATTAAAATTTATTCATATTTGGTCCTTCTAAATATGTTATTGTTTTAGTTTTGTCCAGAAATTGTCTCTTCAACACAGTTTTTCTGCTTCTCTTTGCTCTCTAGACTCATAACAACAGCTGATTTATTTTTGAAACTGTGACAAATGTGACGTTTGCTTGTTTACACAGATTTGGCTCACTGGATTTGCAGAAGTTCTGTCATTAAAGACGCAAATCCTTTTATCCAACTTCAAACAGGTCAGTGCCAGAGCCATGAGGAGCAATAGAGTGAACGCCAGCTTGATCTGTGATTTACACTTACTGTGGTACCGCTCCGAACCAGTAGGTGTCACTGTGAAGAAAATAGGAACATAAAGTTAGCCAGAAATAAGCTTCCTACATAAAAACAAACTGAAAAAGTTTAGCTTTTCTGCAAATGGCCATCCTTAAATATGCAGTAGTTCCACACAACTGTATTTCAAGCAATTACGTAATTGATTAATTTGTTTATTTTATATGACATAAAGTAGTTAGATTTTCAAAGTAATATAAAAATTATCAACATTTTCCAATTTATAAACTGTACCAGAAATGAATTAATAGTCATCAGCGTATCTAGTAAACTGATAAAAGATGCACAGTACATAATAATTAGCTAGTAGCTTCATATTGTCTAAGATTCATCAAACAGAGATTTCTCTGACTGCAATCCAGGCTATGAAATGAAATTAATGGATTTCTTTTGAATTCTCAAAGTACCCTGTGGATAAAATAAATGAAAATGGAAAATTTTTGGAGTTTTAGCTGATAAAGATGTAGCAACAGTTTGAAATGACTGAGCATTTTTATGTTGGGCCTTCTTAGTTTGAAATTGATGGATGCTTTTTTTGCTATGTTATCTCACTAAACACCTGTTTCCCGCTCTAATCTGGCTCCTACAAATATCCTCTTATCTCTGTAGGAAAATGCATGTTGTCTTTTACTTTACAATGGCTTGGTTGAAAGTAAAAGCTTATGCACTCTTCCATGAAGATTAGGAAGACATCTCTATGGAAGTAATGACCGTCAGTGTTTTAATAAAATAAAAATTTAACTTTCATGTCATATAATACATTGTTTTGTCTTAGTCTGTCATATAAAATCATATTTAAGTTGTGAAAAACATGGAAGAATTCAATAGATGTGATTATTACGATTATATTTTTTTAATTATGATGTAGCTTTTTTATTTCTTGTAAAATAAATGATAGCGATATTACTAATATTACTACCCTCCTGCTTATAGGGAAAACACCCTGAAGGTCACTTTTATTAAGAAATCTGCATGTGAATATCAGCTGTAAAAACATCAGGCACCGGACCGAGTGTAAACCTGCAGACCCGGCTGTTCTCATACAGATGGAGACGTGTGTGTTTAAACTGTCAACAGCGTTGTAGTTCTGCAGGAAGTTGTCGACGAGCTGGTGGAAAACTGCTTGGCCAAGTGTTCATTCATTTCAACATTTTTAGCAGCTCATATCTTGACCTTTGAAACCAAACATGGCTATCTGTGTGTGCATGTCAAATGCACACACAGATAGCCATCCATCCAAAAACTCCGCCATGTAGGGCAAGGAGACACTTGGCCTTGGAGAAGAACATGCAGACATTTAAAAGGTTAAATGTGAGGATAAATGGAGGCATGCTCTTCTGTTGTTTGTCTTTATCTATATTTTTTGTTCTATTTGCTTCCTTTATTTAGTCTGTCGTCTGTTTTGCAAGATGAAATGAGATTTCCACACCCTTTTCTGTGGGCTTTGTTCCATAAAAAAAACTGCTTTGCATTGAGAATTTGAATGCGGCTGCTGTTTTTGAGGTTGAAAAGTAAAGCACCTTTCTGGGAAGCAGCCGCTGAATTAAATATGCTTCTCAGCATTCATCAATCAGGGAGGTGGTTGATGAATTAAATATAGCGGCGGAGAATTAAAAAGCCCCCCCTGCTCTGCTGCACATCACTGATCGGGGCTTTAGTTACCTCTGAGGGCACAAAGTCCATGACCTCTGTTTGAGTAAACATAAATTATGTTTTATTATGTTGAAGCCAGATTAACGGTACTTATGGATAGAAGTTGGGTCTATTTTGTAAATAAGTCATAAATTCTAATTTATTTTAGATATTTGCAAATAAATATCTGTTTCTTTAAAATAAAATTATATTTGATCTTTTGAGGATGTAATAATTTATCCATCTGTCCATCCCTTCATTCCTCTGTTGGTTGTCTGTCTGTCTGTCCATCCATCCATCAATAAAAGCTCCACCCATCCATCCAAAAACTCCACCTATTTATTAGTCCACCCATCCATCCATCCATCCATTCATCGATCCGATGCATTCATCAATTACAACATCCATCCATCAGTCCATCTGTTAATCCACCCGTCAGTGAAAACATCAGCATATGCAGCCATTCATCTGCCAGTCCATCTGTCTTCATCTCCGTCTTCATTAATCATTTCTCCTTCTACACATTTTTCTATTCTCACTCAACCTTGAATCACAGGTTCATGGGTGTGTTGTGGTATCGCTTGGTAGTTTATGTCTAGAGCAAAGTGTGGACAGGTAAATGAGGGTTGAACAAACAAGCACGAGCCCTCCCCTCCCCCACGTGTTGCTTTCACAGACACTCTTATTGATCTTTGTCTGTGTTGTTGCGTAATGTGCATGGAGGGGAAAAAACAGTTGCTGTCTCATGCACGTCTGCCAAAAGGCTTTTGTTTGAGCGTGTCCTGACACCCAGCTCAGGTTGACTCTCACAATCTCAATTTAATCCCCCCAGAATAAAAAAGCCACACGATTAACACAACCTCTGTCTACTTTCCTGTAGCGCGGCTCTCTGTTTCTCCACACTTCGCCATTTAATTGATTCATTTTGTCTAAAAACAAAAGGCTGCTGCAGGGAAAACTTGAGCCTAACTGCTGCGTCATTTATATATTTTTCCCTCCAGTAATGGGTGGAACTAGAGCGAATGTCAGTCGCAAACATAAGCAAGCTCTGTGCCACTGTTCCTCGCCATTGCTGATGGTCTGCTGTGGCGAGAAGTCAATGAGGTTTTGCTCTGTTTGCTAAGTGCTTTGAGCTTTTACCCTGAGTCACTGCTTTTCCTTGCTGGGAAATCATGCTGCAGTAACCGCTGCTGCTGCTGGGATGCAGAGGAAGGGGGCGTAGCTGAAGGAGCTCACATGGTGTGTTTCTCTACCACTGTTTGTAGTAGCAATGAAGCAATCAATCTGTGTGTGTGTGTGTGTGGATTTACAAGCATGAATTGGGTGATCAAGTGGGCAGAAATTAGCCTGCTTTATGGAGAACTTTAATACTCTCTGCCAGAGCTTTTTAAGTGTCTCCAGTGAGAAAACTCACAAAAACGTCATGAGCATTAAAAGGTGACGTAAATTTTGGTTAAACTAGTCCATTTATTGAAATGGTGGTCTAATTACCAGCCCTTTAGCTGACATCATCAAGTGTGCGAGTGCAAATCCTTAACAACGAGTGTGAAATAACACCTTTCCAGAGGCCTGAAAGGCATTGCTTAAATTTAATTAGACGTTTCGTGGTTAAGAGTGAACAAGTTGTTGGAATAAATTCTAAAACACATAAATTTAACCATGGAGGCTTTAGCTTGTTAATATTACCAAGCTATAACTAGGATTTGAATAGTTACAGCTTCAAAACAGCTAAATTTCTCACAATTTCACATCCTTTCAATGTGCCAGAGTTCTCGTCAGGTTAAAGCTGTTTGGATTTGGATAATGCTGTTTGCATAAAACGCTCATGCTTTCATTGGTCTATACCTTGCTTTCTTGCCATTGATGGGAATTCATGTACTGTTATTTATTTCTTTATTAACTCTGTTTTACTTTGCAAGTAGACTTGGTTTGATAGGGGACCAAAGTTGCAACATTTGAATACATTTTCAGCTGGTGCAGTTCACTTTCACACTGCAAACAATCCAAACCTTTTGAAAGATTTGTTCCTCCACTCACCTGTGGTGGCGCTGCAACAAGAAACGCTGAAGGAGACTACATAAAAACCCCAGAGGAAGACACTGAGTACAACTTCCTTCTTCATTAAACATAAACACAAATGGAGTGGCGTCAGATTTTAGTATTTGTAGGATTTCTTTTTTTTGTCTTTGGTAGATGACCACAAGCCATTTCTACCGCTGGCACTAGACTTGTGTGATTGTTTTGGTTATATTCACCGCAGATATCCTGTGCTCTAGTTGTTGTTCAGTATTTGCAAAAGACTGAAATAAATCTACAAATGACTATAAAATTATGAAACTCATACTACTTGTGCTTGTAACTTCACATTTTCCAGGCGCAAATACTTTTGGTTCTCTAATCAGGTTTGTCTTGTCCAACACAGACTTGCAGTTTTGTTCACAATCTGACCTGCCTGTTCTGATTTTGACCCGTTAGATTTGTTTTTGTCTTTTCAACGACTATAATATGTAAGAGAGAAAAAAAAAAGTGAATATATTTACCTAGGGAGAACACCTTAGGTGTGCCAAAATGTCATCAAATAGACCCAAACAAATGCAAAACTGGATGATATTGATGAGCGTTTCTAAGATCTCTGGAAAATCGTTGCAAATTAATAAACACAAGTACAAAATGTTTCGTTAATGTCTGCATTCTTAAGGAGGAATAAAATTGCATGACGTGGATGTCTACAAGCTGATTAAGCTGTTTGACTGCAATGTTGTTGCTATTTTAATATGCTTCTCATCAGGAGGCAAGAAAAGATTATCTTAGCGATAAATGGCATTAATAACTTCCACCGTTGCAAAGGCCCGGGCAGGCAGTAGTGTGATGAGAACAGATTTGTCTTTGTGCAGTTTTATCCTCTCCCAGCAGAAGAAACGGAAACATGGAGCTTGGTGTTGCTCCCATGCAGACCTCTGAGTTGTCAGCACATGAATGTTTAGTGTGTGAGCCAAGATGAGGGCTTTGCATGTTTATCCAATTGCAAACAATACTCCTTTTCTTCATGCTTTATGCATGCATGCATTGTTGTTTTGGTAGCATGCTTTTTTTTGCTTCAATGCTTTCAATGAGGAGTGTTTATTGTCTTCATCTTAAGAGGCCAAGAAGGAAACTTTGTAAACATACATGTGGATAAAATAGCCCCAGCTTCCCTCACTTTGTTATCTTGTTTTCTTTTTCTCGCTACACTAAAATGTTTCAGTAGTTTGGCTACATAGGTCAAAGGTGTTTGGAGGAAAATGCAACATTTTCAGACATCTGAAGGAAACTTTATGGGTTCTGAAATGAGATGTTGTTAAAGTGATTACACAAGCAGCAGAAATCAGCAGAGAAGTCAGGCTAGTACTTTACATCACAGTTTATTTCCCAAAGTGTTTTTGTGTCTGACTCAGCAGGCTCAGGATTCTGCTTTGCAATGCATTTGCATTTGACTCTCAGCTTTAGAGTCAAATATCTTTATTGCCTTCATGGCATGTAACCCAGATTTTAAAACAAATAGCTGCCATGGTAATAAAGAACGTTTCTTTCATCAGTTTTTGGGATTGCAACTGAAAGTAATTTCTTTCAGCCAGCTGATCGGCAATGCAGGTGAAAAATCAAAGTGCCTGCTGATTTGAAAAGTTACGTTCAGAAGGTTTTTAAAACCAAAAAAAAAATGTTGCCAAAAGCACTTGAGACCCAAATGAAGGTAGAAAAGCATGCAAAATGTGAATTTTGAATGATAGGTCTCCTTTAAGTGTGAGCTGGTCACCATGGCACTAGAGCAGAAAAAAACATATTCCTCTATGATTCATCATTTCGTGCATAGTTTGATTATTACAAAAAACCTACGAGCCAAAGCTAATCTGTTTTTGCTCTTAACCCTGAAGTTATTTTTTGATAGCAGCAGGAGCCAGTAAAGTTATTGCATAATTTCTTAGAAATTCCTATTTAAGGATAAACTCTTTACACAATAAGACAATCTGTCACTTCCTGTACTTCTCGTCTTTTCGAGTACTGCTGTTCCAGTTTGCCGTCTTCCTCCTGGTTGCTTTTTGAATCAGTTGCTTGGCAGCTGAAATCTTGCATTCAATTTTATAGACTGCAGAAACATTTATATTTTCACAAATTAGACATTTAGAATATCTTTTTACATTAAACTTTAAAATAAAACTTGATTCAAGCTTTTTTTGTTGTTGTTGAACTAGACCATACCTCATAGCACAAGTAGGTTTAGGTCATTATTTGTTCTTCTGTCGTGTGTTTGCAGCTGCTGTCTCCTCTGCCTCCCTCTGCTCTGTTAACCTGCCCAGCTCTCAGACATTACTCTCAGAGGGAGGCCGACTGCCTCATGAGGAAATGAATGGGTGAGACATGACGACGTCCGATCTGTCAAATGTGCCCCCGTCATCCTGCCTGAACTCACATGCTTTAGAAAAAGAGCCTGAAACCATTCTGCGCTCTGAAAAGTCATAAAGCCTAAAATGGTTTGTCCAATTTTAACATTGTTATCAAGCTTGTCTCAGCTGGTGCGCTCATATTGTTCTTCACATTGAGCTCACGAGCCGAGACGCCGACCCGTTTGTGTTCTCGTTCCGAGGCAAATGAGGGAGATGTGGAGGTCAGCAGACGGCCAGGGCTCAAAGCTACGACAGTGACAGGACAGAGGAGAAGACAGGGGGAGGTGCTGTTGATGTTGGGGACGTGTATATATTATTTACACAGATGTTACAAATGCAGTGGTGTCAAAATGGTGGCCCAGGGGCCATTTGTGACCCTGGGAAGGACTCCAATTTAGTATTCAAGGTCAGTCGCTTAAATACTTCCTTTATTTGCACTGCAAAACACAAAATCTTACTAACTACCTTTGGTGTAGTTAATTTTTTTCAGCGTTGCCCTTTCTGCTTTACTTAACACCAATATAGTTTTTGCATTAACTTGTTAATAAATGGTAGAAAAAGGTGGTAAATAATTTAAATAAATTTATTTTATTTTTTAAATTGTTTTGGCTTAGTGACTGTTACTGTGTGTTGTTCTTTCATAACAATGGCCTTTTTTTAGACTTTATATTCCAGTTAACAATTATTTAAATAATCAGTTAATTATAATTACTTTGATTAATTGTTTCAGGTTTGCACAAAATATTATTGAGTGTTTTGTTAATCAGGGAAGGAAAGCAAGTCTATTACAGGAGATTTTGTAGTCATTAAACTCCAGACTTGTGATTTGCAACCTTAAATTTACACCATCTAAATCTCATCAGGTTGGGGAAAGATTTGTTGTGAATATTTTACTCAGTTTAATTTTTTATTTCCAGTAACTAGCTCCTTCTTGCGCTGAGCAGGGTGTGTCCTTTCCACCTCACAAAGACTCTGTTTCTGGCACTTTCTGCAACATTTCAGTGCAACTTCTTTGATCCGACTCCTCTTTTGATGCCCGAAACGTCGCTGCGAGCGAAAGCACGCAGCAGCAGAGGGAGACGGCTCGGCTGATTTACATACAGTACCCCCCGTTCGCCGTCATTGCATACCCTTTGCTGCTCCAGATGTGATTGTTAAATATTAATGTGAATCTGCTCATCTTCAATGTAAGAGGTGTGGGAAGAGAACCAAAGGTGACTACTTCAGGGTCTGAGACGAAGCTTGTTACTGTGATGGTCCAGCCCACACGATATCAAATAAAGACTTTGTTTCAGTGAAGACGTCATGCTGAAAGAGCAGCTGCAGTTTATTCATTGATTCTCTGGGCTCTTCCAGAAAGACAAAATATTGATGATGAAGCCTCAACTGGATTAACTTGAGTGTTTGTATGGTAGGTGAGAAGAAACTCGTCTTGTGTTGTGTTTTGTTTTAAATCTTGTGCTCAAATAGAAAGCCAAAGACTGACTTTAGAATATGAATAAAGGTGCATTTTGTGAAACTGCTCCTCTTTTTCCCATGATAAATCTCTGTTTTCATTTATTTAATGGAAGTTTAATTCCAAAATGCTTTTAAACCAGCTTCAGTCTTTTGTTTTCTGCGATTAAGGCCAACGCATTTTAAATTCATGCCAAAAACGACAAGATTTTGAGGGGGGTGTTTTTTACCATTTGATAGACTCTGACAGAAAAGTGATTTTTGTATTCAGTTAATAGGGTGTGTTTGACATTGTCACAGTTCACCTGACACTTTGAGTGGTGTTTTTCCTCTAGGCACTGGACTGGCCCTGCCAAATTATGCTGAAAACATGTCAGCACTAAGCGTGTAGGAATAAAACCTCTAGTAATGTAATGATAGGTCTGTGGAGATCCAGTTTTACCCAGCTCAGACACAAATTCAACAAACTTCAGGATAGACGTTGTGTTGACATGAGCATCTGACTTCTAAATCCCCCATCCACACCCTGAACCACCCCCCGTCCAACAGCCAATCAGAGCCCAGCATTGTGGGTCCTGTTTACAAGTCTCACGCTACCATGACCAAGCTGCAGACCCCAGTAAACCCGCTGGGACGCAAAACTGGGACTGGACGACTGAGGGTTTCACAAAATCTATAGAGGGGAGAAAAATAGGCGGTTGCCATGTATAAACTGTCATAATTCAAAGGAATAAATAAATTAAAGCACTGCGATCCGGCTCTAATCAGATTATCAACTGAGTGAGACTAGTAAATCTTTAGTACGTTGTTCAGCTTGTGTTTAGAGAAGACCCTGCAGAGAGCCGACAGCTGCACTGTACAACAATGCACAGTCGTTATAAAAACTCTATATTTTCCCAGCTGTGTTTGATGTGACCAACTTTTCTCTGAATAATTTTCGTTGTCTGGTTGCTTAGACTCCACAAACTGAAGCTATAACGCCACAAAGTGTTGCAAAAGTATAGCTCTGATTTAATTACGGTAATTTAAATAAAGGGTCCAGCCCAAATAACAACTGGGATTATACATTTCTGCACCGTCTTTAAGCTCTGTGTCTGCTTACGTCTTTTCAGAACTGCCCACCTGATATTTTCAGATAACAGGGAGGTAACAATAACAGAGTACTCTGAAAATCTACAGAAAGCATTTAGGCATCTAGTCAAGTTCAAACTGAGCATCAGAACCTTTTGAACATGGCGTGGTTGGTAGAGTCAGTTTGGCTGGTCTGGAAGTTTCCAAAACTAAGATTTTCACTCTGTCGTCTCTCGACAGGCCTAAAAAAAGAGAAGGTATCCAGTGACTGGCAGTTGTATGGACAAAAATATTTTCTCAGCGTGAATGATTGAGACTATTAGCATCATAAAGATGGAGAAAACTTCTATTTTGCTGCTTATTAAAGGAATTTAGATAAAGAATTGGAAGCATTTGGGTCTAAACTGGTTCTATAAAAGTTCAATAGTTTGGAAGCAATAAGTTAATGTTTTTTGGTGTCTGGAAAATGAGCAGTTTCAAAAACCTCTTAGCAACCCAATCAAACCTTCAGCATGTTTGATCCGCTGGTTTTATCACTGAATGTGGTATACAATGACTGCTGAAAAAGAAAAGTTTTGTGGTTGACCTACCATTCTGAAACCACTTGTTACACTTGTTGGTTGTGCAGGAGGCCCTACTAATGCATTTCAAAGACATGATTGGAGAATTACACATCTGTTTTCACAATCTGCTGTTTTTTTGTTTTTTTTAACTATTATCTGCCCATACATTTCTTGTCTTTCTCAACAGTCTGGCAATATTTTAGCAAATATAAATAATGTTGGTAAATGGATGTGGCCTAAAACAGAAAATATTTAATTAAATGACAGAGAGGGGAAAAATATGAAAAACAGTGACTATATTTCCATACAACCATTGTTCAAAATTTGTCTACTACTTCACTTATACCTATATGTAGTTAAATGGATCCTGAGAAACTGATTCCTTCTTATCCCTTAAGCAGAACCTGATTAGTGCCGCAGGCGTAAGGTGCAGGATTAGTAGGAGCTGTAGGTCTTGCGTTATTGCACTGGGCTCCAAACCCAGTGCAGCCTCTCGATTTAATGCACCACCACTGCTGCTTTAATATAGCAGGAGGTTACTGAGCTGAGACAGGTATTTCCTGTGACAAGTCTTCTTTTAGCTTGCAGTAATCGAGCTGTGAGATTTCCAGATTATAGACACATACTCGTCACTCTACACTTCTGTCAGCGTTGTTGGTTTCTTTGCAGTTGTTGGTACTTTAGCGCCACCTCCACCATCTTGTTGCTTGTTCTCGTCTCTTTAAATCCTCCGTCCACAATCCCCTCACTTCTCCCTGTGTGACAGCTGCCTGCTAATCCGTCTCTACCTTCTTTACAAAAGCTGCTGCTCATCTCTTTACTGTTCATCACGTTATGGCTGACTGGTGGCATTTGATATTTCTCATCTCTCTACACTGAAGCATACACTGGCATTAATGGATGAAAAAATTGAGTAGTGAACTGTCCTCACTGAACTCCATCAATGGAGCTGCCAGAGTGATTAATCCAGTGGATGTACTGCATTAGCTGATATCATGAGGTTAGTTTGGTTTAATTTAAAGATCTCTTATTTGTCCTCTCTGATTTTTTTTCACAAAACAAAATTTTAAATGAATTTTCAACTTGACACTTGCCTATATTCACTACTTTAACATTGTGGTATCTCATTTGGATTGCAATTTAATGGTCAGAAATTGGACGTTGCAGAAGCAGAAAAGTCCAGCTATGTGGTGATTACCTGTCTTGAATTTTAAATGAACTTGTCTCTGAATAACAGCTGAATGCTACCCTTGCTTCATATGGGAAGGCTCTTGCTCCACCTACACCCAAACAAAAATGTTCCATAAATTTAAAGTAATCTAATTGCAATTCCAGTATATCATGGTAGCATTATGCTAACTTGTGCATTTAATGTTAGCATTGTACTTAATATTGTATATTGTGCCAAATGATCAAAAGCATGTAGCATCATGGTATTTTCTTCATATTATTGTGTCCAATGCTTATATTCATGCTAGCTGCAGGCTAAATGTTTTGTATTGTGTTAAATGATTTTTGTGATTGATGCATTTCAACGGCATCAAGCTAAATGCTACATTTTATACCAGTATTGTGCCCAATGCTATAATTGTGCTAGCATTATGGTAAAGGTTACATTTCATTCAACCGTTATGCTAAATGCTACATTTAATGGTACAATTATTTTAAAACCTACATTTTATTCTACCATTATGTTAGAGGCTACATTGACCAGAAGATGAGTATTTTGATAAATGCTTTTTGTTTTGCTGGAATGCTGCTAAATGATACATTTGTACTGCCATCATACTAAATGCTACGGTGAATGCTACCATTGGTTCTATTGCTACATTTATGCTAAGATTATGCTAAAAGCTAAACTTATCACAATAAATGGTACATTTCATGCTTGACGCAGTCTTAATAATAGATTTATTCTTTTATCCCAGCTAATCCTAGAACTTGCTCTACTGTACATTTACGCTACACACATTCTAAATGCTACATTCCTGCTAGCATCTGGCTAAATGCTACATTTATGCTAGGATCATGCTAACAGCCTTGTCTTTTCCCATCTGCCCTCTACAGGTCAGTCAAGGAAATGTCCCTGGCGTGGAAAGTGCTTCCCTGGCCATGGACACAGAGGAAGGCGTCGAGGTGGTGTGGAACGAAGTTCTCTTCTCAGACAAAAAGGTCTTCAAAGCACAGGAGGTACCGTAACGCACGCTCTAGGTTCTGATGCACATTAATTTCTCACATTTATTGTCATTCAGTAGCTCAAAAACCCATCGGTTGAAAAAGTTAGAAGCCAGTTATAAAATTAATTTATGTTCCTTTTTATACTTCTTTTCATTGACATTTTTAGCATTTCGCTGTAGCTAGCATGAACAGAAAGAATTAGAAAATAATCTCATCTGAGTTTTCTAAGGGTAGGAATCACGTTTTATTCCTACCCTTAGGAATAAAATTTATGATCTTGATATGTCAAGATCATAAATTATATGATCTTGACATATAATTTATGTCAAGATCATTTTTTTGTTGATACTCATTAATGTCACTAAATAATCTGATTATGTTTGCAACTGTAACAGTCGCCCCCTGCTGATCATTATTGATAACGAACTGTTATGCTGGCTTTGCTTATCAGACTCCAAAGCTGCTATGATTTAACGTTCATGTTCATTTCAAGTAATCTCTTTCTGTAATATGAAAAGACACCACAACAAGCACATTCATATACAAATGGTGTTATTTTTTGAATTTCTTATATTTTTGTACTTATTCAGGAAAAAATCAAAGAGATGTTTGAGAACTTGATGCAGGTTGAACACCCCAACATTGTTAAGTTCCACAAGTACTGGCTGGACATGAAAGAGACCCAGGCTCGGGTGAGAAATGCATTGCCTTTCTTATTTTTGTCACTCCCTTTTATTAAACACACTATTTTCAGCCAATGTGGGGTTTTTTTCCCTTTTCCATATGTGGTCTGCAGGTCATTTTTATCACTGAATACATGTCTTCAGGGAGCCTCAAGCAGTTCCTGAAGAAGACAAAAAAGAACCACAAAACCATGAATGTGAAGGTCAAGATTGTCACTCTTGGTTACATAATTTATCCAGGAACTATTTCTTCTTCTTTGCCTCACTGAATGCCCCTCAAGCTTTCTTTATCACAAAATTGTACAATAGACCTTCTTTTTTTATGTAGCAAATTCAAATCTGAAATGAAAGTTTTTCTTTTTCTTTCAGGCCTGGAAGAGATGGTGTACCCAGATTCTGTCGGCACTCAAGTACTGACAAATTTTCTGTAAAGAAAATTAACATGCTGGATGTTTGTTTGAACTCCTTTGACATTCATTTATGTTTTCTGTCAGTTATCTGCACTCCTGTGATCCACCGATAATCCATGGCAACCTAACCTGTGACACAATCTTCATCCAGCACAACGGGCTCATCAAGATTGGCTCAGGTCTGCTCCCAGCTGGGCTTCTTCTGATACTGCAACCAGATTATTTCACTTTACGAAGCACAATAAACATGCTTGACTTTTATTTCCACAGTGTGGCACCGGCTGTTTGTTAATGGTAGGATGTGCAGATGTTTTAATAGTTAATAGTCCATCAGTATGTGATCTAAACACTGACAGGGTTTTTCTATCAGTGTTCCCAGACGCCAGCGTCCACAGCAAAGGAAGGCAACACCGGGATGAGCAGAGGAATCTCCACTTTTTCGCTCCTGAATATGGAGGTGAGTCTGCTGAGTGATTCTTGTTTTTGCATTTCATGGTTTAATTTTTGCTCAGTACTTTCTAAATGTAACATCTCACATGTTATTGTTTAGATTATAAACCTGTTAAGGAGAAAATTATATCTTATGACATGCAGATTGAAAAATATACAACTGTGTTCTTGGTACATAACATTTTTTTCTGTTTTGATTCTATTTTTTATTTAAATCTTTCAGCTGGTGAGGATGACTACTCCATAGACATTTTCTCCTTTGGCATCTGCGCCCTCGAGGTGAGACTTAAAAACTGACTTGCTTGATGTTTATCGCTCTCTGTTAGTTGATTTAACTTGTTTTTTTTTTTTGTTTTTTTTTTTGGTGCCACTAGATGGCAGTACTGGAAATTCAAGCCAATGGTGATTCTGCTGTATCCAAGGAGGCCATTGTGAATGCAGGTCAATCTCTGGAAGACCCTCTCATGAGAGTGAGTTTCAGTGCCAGGCCTAAATATACAATAAGGGAGCAAGGATAAAATAACACAGCATACCCAGTCATGTAGTGTGTATCAGATGTACACAGTCCTATTAAGATTATGTGATAAAGCAAGCAGATCATGATGAATCATTTTCTATTTATTCAATGGATGGAAAAATCAATTTGGGGTAAAAATGCAAAATACAAAAACCTCTAACCAACTGGAGAAATTGAATCAAAAGTTACTTCAGCAATGTATTACCATGAAGGTGTGTACAAAACGCCACAAAGATACTTTTTTTAATGGTTCATGTTAAATTAACGTTGGAAAATTTTTAATTAATTTATCTTTTTTTTTTATCTCAAAAGCCTTGCTTCATAACATATAAAAACCCAAAGAAAAAATAAAAACAAAGTCAAATGACATGTTTTTAAGTCGTAATGGTGAAAATAAAAGTCCTAACTTTTGAAATTCAATGTCATAATTTTGATTTCAAAAATATTTTATTAAAGTCATAGTTATCAGTTATAAAGTTGTAATCCCAACTTTCAAAGTCTTAACAATTAGATTCAAAGTTATAATTATAAGATACAAAGTCCTAATTATGAGATATAAAGTCAGAATTTTGACTTTCAAAGTCTTAAATTCAAATTCAAAAATACTTTATTAATCCCAAAGGGAAGTTACAGTTTCTTCATCAATTTATAAAATTATGAGGAAAGAATAATGTTTCTCTAAGGAGACTTATGTCATAATCATGACTTTGTAACTCATAATTAGGACTGTATGTTCCATAATTATGACTTTAAAAGTCAAATTATGACTTCCTGTTTGTCTTGTATCTTTTCTTTCATGGTTTTCATATTTTATTGTACATGCAATAAAATATGATATAAGATGATATAATATAAGAGTTACATTGCAATAAATGCTTCGCAACTTTGGCCCATAAATTTTAGTTGTGTGGACTAACTGTCTTCTGGCTCTCTACAGGAGTTCACGCAGTCGTGTTTGCGTCATGATGCCAACCTCCGTCCCACAGCTCACGACCTTCTGTTCCACAGAGTCCTGTTCGAAGTCCACTCCCTCAAACTGCTCGCTGCCCACTGTCTCATTAACAACCAGTGTGAGTTTTATCACCTCTGCATGCCAAGCTGTCAAGATTCCCATTCCCAAAACATCCATCTGCTCTTTTTAACTCTTTTTAATGTTGATCCTGACAGAGCAAGGCCTTTTTGGTCCTGAAGGTTATGAGGTTTTTTTTTTCTTTTTTTCTTATCTGCAGATTTACTTCCTGAGAACTGTGTGGAGGAGAAAACAAAGTCATTTGACCCCAACGCTGTCATGGCAGAGATTAGACATGATGACAGACCCGGAGTTCAGCTCAAGTACAAATAAAAAAAACTTCTTGTATTTTTAGCCATTCTTGAACATCATCTGACAGGTGATGCCGAACACTCACCACACTTCTCCTCTGTCCCTTCAAGGTATTCCCATGTTTCCCCTTTAGAGCTTGACAAGTTTCTGGAGGATGTCAAGTAAGTGGAGAGTTCAGTCTAAGATCTGTTTTCCATCAGCTGTTGCTTCTGTTATTTTAGCATGACATCATTTCCTCTCAACAGGAATGGGATTTACCCCTTGATGAACTTTGCCACGTCTCGGCCTCACCCTGTCCCTCGAGCTCTGTCCTTGTCTCAGGAGCACGTTGAGACGGTGAAAACACCGACTCCTGAACCCCAGGAGACAGAAACGAGGAAGGTTGGACTTTCAAATTTCACCACAACCCCCATTTAAACCTGATCCACATCTTCAGATTGCTGCATATTTAGACAATAAAATTAATGCGTGAAGGCAATCATGACATCACCTTACTCTTAGTACCTCCACATCTACACTGGAGTATTTGCCCCAAATCTACCATATTTTCCTATGACAATTGAAGATTTCTGCACCTCCACCATCAGTGTCAGACGCTATCAGGGCTTAATAAAGTACACAGATGAGGGGGCTTCGTTTACAAACGCTGAACACATATCACAGACAGAATAAATCATTCACACTGTTTGTTTTGCAGAGGTAATTATTGAAAAAACTGCTGCTCTTGCTTTTTCTACATCCTCTTTGTTGCTAAATACAATGCCAGACTTAATTTTCTTTCATCTGCGTTTGAATTGCAGTCTTAGAAACTGAAAGCTACCTTTTGTCTCCCAGCAACCTACCTTGTACGCACAGTTTGGAGGTGTGTGCGCCTTCCTCCTCATGATTATGGCATTGTATTTACTGGTGTTGAGATTGTTGATTTTTCATTTTAGCCAATTAGTTAGATTTCTTAATGTTGGAACTTCATTCACCGCACAATATGCTAAGAAATCACCATATTTTGGTGATATTGCTTCAAAAAACATTATGTTGTTGTGAAACTAGAAGACTGTTCATATCTGTTATTATTACCAAAAACACATTAACACTTTGTGACAATGTATGTTGCTTTTTCAGGTTATTCAAATGCACTGTAATTTGGAATCAAATGAAGAAGGGACCAAAACTCATGTGAGTCACACAGTACTACAGGTACTTTGCCCATTCTGTGCATCTCAGTTAAGCTCCTTAAAGATGAAAAATACTGGGCTATCCTTTTTTCTCTCAAATGGGTTAATCTGAGCTTCTCAGTTTAATAAATGTTATCTTTTCCTTAGCTCTCATTATTTCTGAAGATGGACGACAAACTTCATCGGCAGCTAAGCTGTGACATCTTTCCAAGTACGTCTAAAAGTGTTTTTATATTAGACACCATATTAGACTGTGAAACTGTCAGGCTCATTGACAGTTTGAGCCTGTCAGGGCTTAATAAAGTACGCAGATGAGGGGGCTTCGTTTACAAATGCTGAACACATATCACAGACAGAATAAATCATTCACACTGTTTGTGAATGATTATTGAAGACTTATTTACAGAACTGTACACAGTTTGGATTCTCATTTTGGTGAAACATTACCTGTGAAACTTTCAGCGGACACGCCAAAAGACCTCGCCAGTGAACTCGTCCACTATGCCTTCATAAACGAGGTAAATGGGAAGTTTTCATTGAATTTGTTTTATACCTATATGCATGTTACTTTAGATTGTGGTGAAAAAAATGGTTCACCACAATTGATTAATTGATTTAATTTTGTCTCAAATGTTTTAGTTCATCAAATTAATTTCCAGATAAATATCATCTGAGTAAAATATACAAAGATGTTTTCAAATTATGAGTTCAGTTATGAGGGAAAATCTACGCCAACCAACCTGGACCTATGTGGATAAACCATCATGTTCCGGTGTTAACTTTCAATTAGCCTTAATTAATATTCAGGAATTTTGACCCACTCTTCTTCACAGAAATTTTTGAATACAGCCAGAATGCATATGTTTTTTTTAAGGTTCTGCCTTTAACTAGGGGTTTGATTTCTGACTTGTAAAATTATTTTGATGATCTTTAAAATTCACATTTTGCTTTTATATATACATATATATAAAATAAAAATAAAATTCCCTTCTCACCCACCGCGGGTGGTTCTTATCCTCTGAGCTCGGGTCCTCTACCAGAGGCCTGGGAGCTTGAGGGTCCTGCGCAGTATCTTGGCTGTGCCAAGGACTGCACATTTCTGGACTGAGATGTCTGATGTTGTTCCTGGGATCTGTTGTAGCCACTGCTCCAGTTTGGGGGTGACTGCCCCGATGGCCCCGATGACCACAGGCACCACTGTGGTCTTCACCTTCCAGGCCCTCTCCAGTTCCTCCCTGAGGCCCCGGTATTTCTCCAGTTTCTCCTGCTCCTTTTTCCTGATGTTGCAATCGCTTGGTATTGCTACATCTACCACAACGGCTTTCCTCTGTTGTTTATCCACTATGACAATGTCTGGTTGGTTTGCCATTACCATTCTGTCTGTCTGGATCTGGAAGTCCCACCGGATCTTAGCTCTGGCATTCTCCACCACCTTTGGGGGTGTTTCCCACTTTGATCTCGGGGTTTCCAGTCCATATTCTGCACAGATGTTTCTGTACACTATGCCTGCCACTTGGTTATGTCGTTCCATGTATGCTTTCCCTGCCAGTATCTTGCACCCTGCTGTTATGTGCTGGACTGTCTCAGGGGCCTCCTTGCACAACCTACACCTTGGGTCTTGTCTGGTGTGGTAGATCTGGGCCTCTATTGCTCTGGTGTTTAGGGCCTGTTCCTGGGCAGCCATGATGAGGGCCTCTGTGCTGCCCTTGAGCCCAGCTTTTTCCAGCCATTGGTAGGATTTACTGATATCAGCCACTTCGGTTATTTGCTGGTGGTACATCCCATGTAGGGGCTTGTCCTCCCATGATGGTATCTCTGGCACCTCAACCTCCATTCCCTGTTGTCTGAGACATTCACTGAGCACATTGTCTGTTGAGGCTTTGTCCCTGATGTATTTATGGATCTTAGTTGTTTCGTCCTGGAAAGTGGTTCTCACACTCACTAGTCCTCTGCCTCCTTCCTTGCGGCTCGTGTACTTGTAGTTAAGTCCCCACAGTTCTGACATCCGGGTTCCTCCCTTTTGCCGTAGCATTTGTGTTGTATCTCGTCAATCTCAAGTTGTGATAGCAGTTGCCGTTTGCGGATGTTGGAACACTGAGCTACTAGTTGTTTAGCACTTAGTGTTGACTGGGGATGTCGAAGTAACCATTCCTTCCCCAGTCTTTGCATGTAACCTCTCTGACTAGGGTTATTTGAGTAGTAGCATTCCAACAGATCCACATTTTCATCTCTCGCTCATTTCCGTCTTGTTCCAGTAGCCCATTTGTCATCAAGGTGCTCTGGTTCCCCAACACCTGACGCAGACCTTGTTTGGCCGGGCGACGTCTGAGCCGGCATGTTATGCAACTTAGTATCTCTCATGGTATGAGGTAGGCAGTAGCTTGAAGGGTCTTGCCTAATATATATATATATATATATATATATATATATATATATATATATATATATATATATATATATATATGCCTTATATATATATATATATATATATATATATATATACTTTTTGGCAAAAAGTTAATACTTTTTGGTGTCTGAAAAATCAGCCAATTTGAAAACCTCCAGGTTGTTGAGTTACAACTTGTGGGCAGTGCAATGTTACCAAGCAACCCCAGCGGACACCCATCCTGTCACCTAGCAACCCAAGCTGAGCTACAGCATGTTTGGTCAGGTGGTTCAAGCGTTCTACATTGGCTGCTAGAAGACATGAGTTTGTTGTTGACTTACCAACAAGTGGTTTCCAGAGAAACCACTTGCTGCATTCTTGTTGGTTGCGCAGAAGGCTCTGCTTCTGCTTTTCAAAGATGTACCGTTGAATAATTGTGCATCTGTTAGCAGCCATTTCTACCTGCGAGTGTAAGTGCTGAGTTGGGGGCATTGCCAGCAGCAGCTTATTTGGATTTAAAGTGACAGGAGCTAAAACAGCTCATTCATAAAGGTGCTTAAAATAGGCAGACTGAATTATCATTATGTAAGAATGTTTTTGTTCAAAATGTAATATATCCTAATCTGTTCAAGGAAACAAAATAGGTCACCTTTAAACACCTAAGACATAAACAAATCAGGTTGCTTGTTTTTTATTTCAGAAGTTGGTTTAACTAATTAAAGTCTCATATTTGTGTTTATTTACCTGCAGGAGGACAGTGAGAAGGTAGCTGCATTCCTGGAGGACTCCATCAGTCGACACCGGGTCCGCGCGCTGGGCGCTGGGAGCAACCAGTGACGGCGGTGTTGCGACAGCAGCTGGGACTGATGGAGGAGGTTCCCCTTCAGGGGATGTTGATCACACGGGTGGAGAAAGAGAGGGAAGCAGACAGACAGCTGTGGAAGACATTGTCCAGGATGCTAAACAGGACAGAGAGTGAACTTTGAAAGTCAGTAAATTATCCCAGTTAGTTGGAAGGAAAACGACAGCAGCGAGAGTGAAACCGAAGGCGTTTCTGGTTGGAGGACTGGAAACGCCTCGTAGCCGAGTCCACCTTCCCCACTGAGCAGTGGCAGATCTACAGAGTCCCTGCTTAAAAGGGCTACCATGCCTTACACATTCAGTTTTCCGTAATGTGACGTTTGAGAAAGACATTGTACTGTTCCAAGCCTCCTTTTGCACTCCAGTGCCCATTTTTATTGACTCACAAACAGAAACGAGTGATTTTCTAAAGCCTCCGTCCCTCTCAAGCCTTCACCCATCACAGTTTTCAGGAATTTAATATTCCACCCTACATGCACTGTTAATACTCATCCAGTTATTTATTTCTACCCTGTAACTGTGAACCATAGAAACATTGCACAGCTTCTTCTTCCTTACTTGATTTTTTCTTACTCCCTTCCTTGCACTCTTAGCGTTAAAGGCCAGTTCTCCCACAGTTTGACATTCTTCATCTTAATGTGTCTACATGTCAAGCTATGAGAGGACGTCTTTTTTAGTGTTTTCTTAAAGATTTTCCCTGTGAACGTGTTCTGGAAGCCAAAGACCTGCAAAGTGCCTGATATGGCAATGAAATGGCGTCATACCCAACTTTGCAAATTTGGGAAAAATAATCAGTCATGGTTGGTCTGTTTCTTCTAAACAGATTTACGTCTCTTTATTTGGAATTTTAAAGTCAACTAGTCTGAAAATGAAAACAAATTTGGTACCTAAGGTTATTATTAGACTTAAAGATGGGATCATTTTGCTCTCAGTTGCAGTGAGTCTGACATTACAGGAGTGTTGGGTGTAAACATTTACAAGAAAAAGTTGCCATAATGTTGATCAGTTTCTCTGCTCTATAGTCATTTTATTAAAATTGTTTTGTAAATATATTTGAGATCATTGAAACGGAAATTCTACCCACTTCTTAGAAATAGAACTAAGTTTTATTTGCTATATCTGCGCTTTATAATCTGTGGTGTTTTGAGTAAGAATGTAGCTAATTGCAATAAGATAATATAATCATGGCCCTCTGAACTCAAGCTTATTTGTTTTTGTTTGTTTTGTTTTTTGAGTTTACACAGAGTCTGCTAGGATTTATTTCTGATAACTTTAAGGTTCCTTCAGAGTCGGATTGAAGTTCTGTTCCAGGCCCTCCTTTCTTCCCTTCATTCCTTCCTTCCTTCTGTCTTCTATCTTTCCTTCCATTTTTCCAACTCTACATTTGTCCTTCCTTCCTTCTCTACAGCCATAATTTCTTCCATCCATCCATCCATCCATCCATCCATCCATCCATCCATCCATCCTCCACATTCCAACAACTCCATTTGTCCTTCCTTCCTTCTCTACAGCAATCCTTTCTCCCATCCATTCATCCTATCTTCCATTCTTCCTGCCTTCCCTTGAAATAAAAACTTGAATATGAAACATTTTCTGCTTGCCGACTTCATTGCCTCACCACTGCCGAAAACTGAGACACAGCTAAAGTTACTTTGATTCAGCTTCAAAATTAGTCTAAAACTGATTGATCATTAAAATTTTGGGAAAATAATTTTTTTTTTAATGTGAACAAAATGTAGGAACCCTGATATAAAACTGCTCCCAACCCAAACATCAACATTCAACCTACATCTGCATAAATATTGGGAGTTCAGGCTGCAGGTCTAGACGTCTAAATACAATGTTTAAGTGGATTTTTTTTCCCTAGATTATCGATATTTATCAGATGCACTTAAATTTGCTCCATTTGTTTTTACATGTGCGCAGGGTGTAGGGAGGTTGTAAGCTTGCAAATTTATAACAATTATGCTGCTGTACAGTCATTGCTAACAGTACTTACTATGGTCTAATTATATCAGTGTTTCTGTAAAGGCAGGAACCCTGAATTCTCCCAGACAGTTGGATTGTACATACTTGGTTGTGGCTATGTAAGGGGAGTTGCATTAAACAGCCTCTTAATTAAACACAACACAATGCAGTGCCAGTGTGGCTCTCCTTTGTTCTAGTAAACTGCATGTCTTAATAACTTGCAACCATTTGAAACTTTACATTTTGCCTTTTTTTTGTCCGTCACAGTTGAGTTCCAGAGGAGAGCTGACCAAGTAAATGAATGTTCAGACTGTATGAGAATATAAAAAAGACATGCATATCAGTCTTATTTTATGTCAGATTACTTTTTTTCTCTGTGACTCTGTTGAATGAAAATTGCCTTTGGATGTGCTAAACCTTTGTTGAATATTGTAGCATCTATGATTAAAATATGAAAAAAAAAAACATTGTGGAGTATTTATTTTGTGTTTTTGTGTGGTGGAGAGTTCAGAGTTTACAGCATGTTTAGCAATATGATCTGAATTAGTCTTTAAGTGATAAGAGCAGTTACCAAAATAAATGTAAGTCAACACAGTTATTCTAGAGGTAGGAATACTCATTTATGAAATGACAGTTTGAGGTATAGCAATAATAATAATAACCATAAAAGGTGATTTATTTCATAAGTTTAATTCAGAAAATTCTCAGTCATTATTCATACTAGTGATGTATTTCAAGCCTTTATTTCTGCTAATTTTGATGGTTATAAACCTTAAATTTAGTTTTCTAGAAAAGTAGAATGTGAGATAAAGCCATGTAAAAACAGGATTTCTAACCCAGAAATGTTTTGGGTTATGCTAACTTGACAGTTACCCGGCAATGTTCATTTAAACACTACAATTAGGGTAAACCACAGAAGTGCTATATAGCCGTCCACACCGATGGAAAGTTTAAAGATAGAAAAAAATACAATTTTTTACCTGTCTTGACCCTGCACTCTTATTCATTTATTTATTTTCTCTACATGTACCATACAAGCAAAAAAACAAAAAAGTAAGAATCACTATCTCAATAAAAATGGAATAATAAAAAAGAAAACAAATTATATGGGATATACAATAACAAAATGCTGAAATGATTTAATTAAAAAAACAAGAAAAGCTCATGATTTGAGATTTTTCTTTATCTCAAAGGCAAAATTGGGAAATCCCACTAAAACTAGACCATAAGTGAATGTTCAAATTGAAATGATTTAAAAATATCTACAAACAGTAGCTGCTCTGAAGATGACCACCTTTGTAGCAAGTGTGTTGAAACCGATGAGGTAAACCATATCAATATCCTTGAATCGGAAACTCACTGTATGACAATAAGACAAGTCATTTATTGTAATTTCATTTATATCAAAAATTATGACTAAAATTTTAGCAATTCTATAATATTTATGTTTTTTTCCTCAGAATATTGCTTTTTCATCTGCGAGTATTGACGCATTAAATCCTACTTTGAGTTTTATGTCAAATCCACATTGATTAAATGGCAGCTATCATATATGAATTTTTTTACCCAGTTGCATGTGCATTAAAAATGACATGTAATGAAACAACCAGTACCAATTAATTAAATAATGAAAGAAAAGGGTAAATTGCACTAACATAACCAAATAAGACAAAAAAGGTTCATTTTCTGCATAACCAAATACACAAAGGCACACAATTAACATTTAAACAAAGGTCAGAAATCTATCAACAGCAATAAAGCCAAACAGAAAACAAAGAAAACTTTTAGATGGTAATATTAGAAAAAAAAATAACACACATGTCCAGCAATTCAGTTTCTCAAGTTTTTCAGTTACATAAGACAAATTTTTCCACCAACTTTCCACTATCACGATTGGATATATCACTCTATGAACAGCCCGATTCTTTAGCAATAATATTTTGTGAATTTCTCTCCTTGTGGAAGGTGTTAATGTAGAGCAGATGAAAGAGATGCTCAAGATTGTGACAAATTAGAGCCCGTTACCTTCAGTCTTCTCATAACAGTGTTTATTTAAATGAAGCTGAAATACAAGTCCAGTTCTCGACTGCTATCATTTTCCCATTCTGCGGACTCGTGCAACCCTGGTTTAAAACCGTTATGTATTGTGTGGATGTATTCTCTCGCGATATCCCGCAATGACTTTCTCGCGAGCTTTGAGAAGTGTGGCCCTCTCTTGAAGGTGTGCTTCATGGCGGTTACGAACACTGCGGTAAATATATTTTGCGATTAGAAAGCAAACTTGTTATGTTTCTTTTATTACAATTGTTTATTGCGTAATTGAAGCGCGGTGTTTTTTTAAATATTATACCTGTACCTATTTATTTATATTTGTACTGGAGGAACAAAAAGCACCAGCTCGGTTTACGCGCCACAGCAATGAATGGCTAATGTGAGCTAATGTTATGCCTGCTACTAGCAACAAAGACATCGACAGCTGAATACAAATCAGGCCTTGCTATTCATTGTTCTGTTCCCTTAAACTCGATTCAATTATAACTATAAAGGTATAGATCGGGGTTATGATCTAGTTATGTATCTCAATAGCCCTTACACGAAATAAAAATGTAACCGTAGCCTGCTACCTGCTACAGCTAATCTGCTATTCTAACGTTAGGATGAAAATCACGTTTAGTGCTCCTGCGTATCAACTGCACTGTTAGAAATCCAAACAATGCGGGAAAGCTGTATGTGAATCCGGCTGTAGGTTTATGAGAGCTGGCTGTTTTAATCATAGTCTGAAGGCATCTTTTATCTCCCCCCATAGAAATTGTTGAATTGTTAAAGCTTCCCCGTCAGTCCTCTTCCCCTTGGGGGCTTTCCTGTCTCAGTCTGGTGGACCCAGCGGTTAGAGTGTTGCGTAAGTAAGGAGTTTGTCCAGACCCACCTGGTTTAAATCCGGGTGTAGGTCCTCAATATTTTTGCTCTTATTGATTAAAAAATTGTTGTGAAATCTCATTTACATTTTGTTGTATGTTGCGGAATTTTAATTCGTAGTTATGCACTAGGAATAAGCCAGTTAAATAAGGGTATGAGTTTTTGCTCATTTTTCCATTTTTAAATTGCAGGGAGGTGAAGCTCTGACGATGGAGAATGGACAAGGCACAGGCTCCAAGCTTGGCCTACCGCCTCTTACCCCAGAGCAGCAGGAGGCACTACAAAGGGTGAGAGTCTCCTCCTCTCCATGTCATTCTGAAATATGAAGACCTTACATCACATCGAACATTTCATCTATTAATTCTTTATCTATTAAAAAATGCTGCAAATACATGTACATTTTGTTTCTTTATCCTCATTTTCTTTCACCTAAGTGATAAATTCTCTTCAACAGAGGGCAAAGCAGTAATTATTTTTCAGCTGTCTGGCTAATTGGGTAATCTTGACAAAAATAAAGCTTGAAACTGAATAAACACTAGTTGTTATAGTTGTGACAGTTGGTTCTTGGATGTTGCAAGGTAAGGAAAAAGTAGCACAGTCTCCCATTAGTTATAAAAACTTATATAAAAATTTGCGATATAATGTTGCTTGATTTAAAACAGAAGTTACTGTTTTGATACATAGACTCAAAAGCCAAAAATTTTAGATGAATTTGGAAAAAAATGGAAAAAAATTGCTGTTCTGCTCTGAACAGAGTAACAATCTCATATCGACAATTTAAAATTTTATATATATATATATACATATATATATTTTTTTTTTCTTAAAATTGTATATATACAATTTAAAGAAAGTTATATATACATACGTGTATATATATATATATTTACAATTTTCTTTAATTTCAACCAATAATACGGTAAAATTTCACTGGATAGACATCATTGTGTGTGGCTCTGATAAAAAAATGCTAGAAGGGTTTGACAAAGCACGTGTATGCTGCTATCACATTTTCTAAGAGCATTCTGCAGCTCTTAAAAAGTCATAAGCAAGGCTCAGAGTATGACCAAATTTCTCAGTAGTGTGACTGACAAAAAATCTGAGGTTGCACTGGCGCCACCACTGGTTGCAGATGGAACTGGAAGCGATCCCATGTGGGTGTGGACTGGGATATTCAAATGACATTGCGCTCTTAAAGCATTTGTACGTGTAACTTGGACTGTAATAGTTTAGTTTATCTTGATAGTTTTTTAAGTTAAAATTTCTGCTCAATCAGAGTTATTGAAAAGCAATTATTTAGAAAATATCTCATATTTCCTAAGAAATAGAAAAAAATAACATCTTGATGATTCTCAGAACGTTTGGGAAAATATTTGTCTTGATGAGTAAAAAGAAGAACACTTATCCAACTTTTCAGGAGAAATTCTGCTTCTTACCTGAAAATCCTGAAGAAAAATGTCCAGTAACTACTTTGTTGAGCGCTCCGAAGATAGAAAAGATTCCACGTCACAAGACCTTGAATAGGAATATGAGATGCTCATCAGTGAAAACGATGCTCTCAAAACACAGCTCACGTCTCTTGGTCTAGAAAATGAGAGATTGGAGTTAAATTACCAGGATTTGAGAGGTAGAATGGAATGGAGATGATAAGATTGTACCTGAAAGATAGAGGTTGATCAAAAAAAAGGAGCTAAGCCAGCACATCGTGGCCTGGAAGTCAGAGAATACCGTACTCTGCTTAAGCAAGTACTGGTAAAATGGACAGACTTCTTCAACAATAAGTCCAGGAGCTGGAAAATCTTAAAGAAGCGTTGAACCGGTTGAAGGAACATGTTAAAACCCCGATGGAGTTTTTCACACTCTATGGATCAAATGAAGAAGTTGAGAACTCTTGAGGGGGAGGACGAGAAGGAGAGGAAGGAAGAGGAACAGAAGTGAAACTACAGGTTTTGTAATGGTCATAGAACGCCTGGAAAATTATGGGATTTCATTTTAGGTCATTGAAAGTCATGGAATTTGCAAATAAAGGCAAAAAATACTGTTCTTTTTTTCTGTGGTGTGTGTGTTTGTGTCTGAGTTATATTTCAAGACTAGGAATGGCCACAGCTGAGGAAATGTCACTAAATTGCCAGCATATTGTCTACTTTTTCAACATTCTTGTTTTCAATGGATGCAAAACATACCGATTCAAATCCAAAATTAGTTTATCATTGGGGGACACATAACGGAAACCTGACAGATCCATAAATACATGAGCAGAAATGTCAAACAGTGGGGTCATCAACACATTACTTGCTAACCCATTACTATAATCTGACCCCTTGTTTCAGAAATGAGGAATTAATCACTATTTACAATCCAATAATCAGATTAAAGTTACTTTGTGTTACAATACAGTTCTTATTTTATTTAGTGAAAACATACATTTTTGCTGTCTCTTGTGTAACACAAGCGACACAAATGTAAATAATGATGGGAAAAGAAATGCACATTTTCTTACTGGAAATATTTTTCATTGAATAATTGTTACTTTTTCACAGTAACTGGATAATTAATTAACTACAGTACATATCATACATATGAATTTTATTATGTCAAAGTGGCACGCTGTCCCCAAAAGCATCTTTTTCTATTTGCTCTTGAACAAAATGGCTTCGGTCTTTAATCAAGCAGAATACTGCATACTTTATAATAATATGATAAAATTATATTGAAGGTCATGAAAAGTCATGTAATTTCTTTTTCTAAATACCAGTGGGAACCCTGGCGCATTCAAGCACTTTGAACAGTTTTTCACAAATTTATCTGTGTTGCAGGGTTAGGGGTTAGGGGCTTTGTTAAATCATTTGCAAGTCAATATAACCTTTATACACCCAGATTTATTTTTAGTAGTCTGTAAAACTACAAGGTTAAAATGCAATGCTGTTGAAAATTTAGGTGCATCAGTGAAACCAGCACCAAAAGTTAGTCCAAACCCCTGGGTAATGTTACATTTGGCAGAAAATTAGTGTAGTGAGTTTAGCTCATATTAAACACATTTTTTAGCCGTACTTTTATTGTATTTATCTTCTCCGTGTGGCGATTTTATGCTACATGTTTGGTCACTAATGAAGGTGTAATAACACTGTCGCTTTACTCCTCTAGGCGAAGAAGTATGCCATGGAACAAAGCATTAAGAGTGTGTTGGTGAAGCAGACCATTGCACATCAGCAGCAGCAGCTCACCAATTTGCAGGTGAGATGTTAAAAGCTTTCGGTTCTTCTCCAGAACAGACGTGGTAATGTGGCGTATCGACAGTGAGCCTTGATTCATGACAGATTATCTTAACCTGTCCGTGCATTAGTAACTCCGGCCTCTTGGGTTAGGGTCAGTTGTCCTGGAAGTCCTACTCCCCCCCTGTCCCTCCCTCGTGCTGTGAGAACCAACACATGTGTCGACCATCTGCCTCTGCTTTTTTTTCAGATGGAGATGATCGTCCTGAAGGCTTTGGTTATCATGTTGAATGCTTTGCACTTTTAAAAGAGGGCCGTGCTTTACCTGAACTGCTGTGTGGTGAATTTGTAAATCAGGCATGGGAGGTAGATCCTCTGAATGTTTTGCTGTTTAGAGGGAGGGTCTGCATATCGTGTTAGCTTAATCGCTTTTATCTGTCTAGCAGAGCAATGACCTTTCTTGAAAAAAGCAAAAGCTAAAGGGGTATCTAACCGACTTTTCAGCACTTTTTTCATCTTTACTGTCTTTCAGATGGCAGCAGTGACAATGGGCTTTGGAGATCCTCTCTCACCTTTACAATCGGTCAATAGATCATTAAATTTTTTTTCTTGTCCGCATTTCCAGTGGAAAAGGACTGTTACCCTTCTTTTACTGGTTGCGTTGGCAACAATCCCTGCCTTTTTAATCTAACTAAAGAATGCATATTTTATAAGGAAACATTGCTTTCTGCAGCGTCTGTCATTGCAACCATGTCTGCAGCGTTTGAGATGTGGAAGCCCTCATTTGCTTTTTTTTTGTTTTTTTAAGTTTGCTTTCGCACTTTTTTTTTTTTAAAATTAAATGCGTATTGTAAACATGCTTTTTAATTCACGGAAGAGTTTCTAAAGGGAGAAAAGGCACGTCTCTTTGAAAAATATGCATTTCTTGTTTTGAAAACAGCAGCTGGCAGGAGACAAAAGAGGGATAGCAATCCCTTTATGGACCAAAATGAGAGAACTTCTGTGTCAGGGATCTTTTATTTTTTCTTTTTGCCATCTCAATGTGAAGCTTTTTCTCGGTGAACAAACAAGTCATCTTCTCGTTATGCTGTAGCTTAGCAAAGTTAAACCTCCTCTGGTAACACGATGAGTTTAAGAAGCAGACTAAAGTCATCAGTAAAACACAAAGACCTGATGATTAAAGCATCCCCTCAAGTTAGACTCGAGAAGAAAATTCCAAGACTTTTGTTTGGATTTCTTTTGAACGCCACAGTTACTTTTTTGTTACCTTACTTTGCCTCCCTGGAGTCCAGGTCAGTTACCGAAGCCAAATATTTGTGAGGGCTGTGCATGTCGATCACTTCTGTGTTTTTTTTACCTCCATATGTCAGTAAGTAACTGAACACTAACAGAAGATAGGCCAAATTTCAGGTGACATGTGTGTCAGACATAAAAGACTTACCCTGTTGATCCCCCTTTAATACCCTCTATATACCTGTTCAGGCCTCCCAATACTGAGAATTGGCCTTTTGACTATTTTTGGGAAAACATGCCCAATAGAGCAGGCATATATATATATATATTTTATTTATGTGTGTGTGTGTGTTGATGTTTATATTTCTTTCTTTTACTCTCTAATGCTTATTGTGTGTTGTTTTCCCCCGACTGGCAGGTGGCAGCTCAGCGGCAACGTGCGCTAGCGATCATGTGTCGGGTGTACGTGGGCTCCATATACTATGAGCTCGGGGAGGACACCATCAGACAAGCCTTTGCCCCCTTCGGTCCAATCAAGAGCATTGACATGTCTTGGGATTCGGTTACAATGAAGCATAAGGTTTGTGTCGTTTAACATTCACCCTTCACCCTTCTTAAACTTTTCCACATTTGTCACAAAGCAACCAGAAACATTTGAGGGTGCTGGTTGGTACACTTCTGCTAAGGTGCTAATAGCGGTGCAAATTTTTCCCTCGCTTTGAAGATGTTTAGTGCCCTTAGTTTTAAATTCAAAAGTGTTAATTTACAAGGGCTGATATAATTTGAGTTGAAGTTGGTGCTTTAGCTTCTGTGTTGGTGTAGTGAGTTGGCGTTGGCAAAACTAATGTTTGTTAGCGGTGTCTACTATTGTATGAAATTGGGTGAGCTTAATTTTGAGGAAAAAGAAAAGCAATTTATGGTTTTAATTAAGAGTGCAGTTTTAAAGATTTTCTTGGCTCTAGTGGTCTTTATTTGAAAGTAGTTTGGCAGAAAAGAGGATAATGAGAGAGGGGGAAGACATGCGACAAAGGTCGCCCGGTTGAGAATCGAACCTGCGACTACCGCCACGAGGACTAAGCATGTGGGTCATGCTTTGCCCCTGCGCCACCATAGCACCCCAGAGTCCATTTTTATTTGGCATTTTTGGGACAATTTATATTTTTTAAAGCCATCTTTTGTTGGAGTTACTGTAAAGCTACAAGTCTTTTAGGATATATCTTTGGACATCAAGAAACTTAAATTTTAGCTCACACTTCTCTGCCAAATTGAAAAGAGCGCTCAGGTGAACAGCGATTTTCAAGTGTGGTCACATTTCATTGGAAACCCTGCCATATTTTTAAGTTTTCTTAAAAAAAATATAGAAAAACTCAGAGGGTGTCAATACTTTTGCAAGACACTATAAATTGAGGGCATATTTGAAGTGTATTTTGGGTTTTCTGTGAACATGAATGGTATTTGTGCGTGCAGGGCTTCGCCTTTGTGGAGTACGACGTGCCAGAAGCTGCTCAGCTGGCTCTGGAACAGATGAACTCGGTCATGTTAGGAGGGCGAAACATTAAGGTGAGTCGTTTAGAGACGGTTTTTGCTACAGTGGGACATTCAGAGAGCAGCCATCTTATTCTTCAGCGCTTTTTTAAGGAACAAGGTGGAGTGCTTTTTTTTTTTTTTTTTAACAACAGGGTTCTGAAGCCAAGTACAAGTTCCATGACTTTCTTTATTGTTTTATTATTCAAAAGAGATGTACTTTCTTTAAAATGTTGATTTTATATTTCTATTACATCTTATACTTTGACTTACCAAATTATACTGTGCATTTTTTTTTACATACTGAAAGAACATCGTAAAAGGAGTAATTAAGCCGAAACTAAACACAATATATATGCATCTTTTGCTACAACTGATCAAACATTCACTATAAGAATGCTGTCATTTCATTTTATTAATTGTTAAAAATAATTTTTAGCAATTAATCTCCAGAATAAATTATTTGTTAGCTGTAGCTAGAAAAGGTCTGAAATAGCCATTTGTTACACCATTAGCTCTGAAGTTAATGACCTCATTGGTTTGATTATTTGTGGAAAATTCAGATAATAAAACCCACCAGGGTGAATGTTTTCTCCTCAAATGAGTTTTTGAAAGTACCTTAATGATTGATGGATATTTGTAGTAACCATGTACTTTTCTTGCAGGTATAAAAAAATGTGATACATTTGTAAACACGCTAACTCCTCTCCATGTTTGGTGTCTTTTTGTTTATTCACAGGTGCGTGTCGTATGTATGTAGTATGACGTTTGTGTGTGTCTGTGTGTTGCTCTTCCAAGATGTCCTGGTAGCTTGTTTAAGTGAGGATTTTCAGTGAGATGCCCAGCGGTGCGTGAAATCTCTCTGCTACCAAGTTGTGCTGATGATGGACTGCGCCTGGGTGGTGTTAATTGGCCGCCTCATCTGTTGTACAGATGCCATTTAGACTCGTCTCGAACTTTTTGTGAAAGCGTCGTACCGCTGAGATCGCGTAGCGTCTTAGAGCCAAACTCCGTTCCTTTTAGTGTTAAATTAAAGTTTCAGCTCCTAACATACGGTTCATCTGGAAAGTATTCACAACCCTTTACTTTTTTCACATTTTATGTTATAGACTTATTCCAAGTTGTGTTAAATGAATCTTTTTCCTCACAGTTATATGCTCTAATACCTTTTTGGTCATTGAAATGTGGAATACATTTGGATATTTCTTGTAGATTTATTGAAAATAAGTATTCACAGCCCATGCTTTACACCGTGTTCCAAATTATTATGCAAGTGGTATTTTCTCAGATTTTCTTAAATGGTCAATGCAAATGATGGTCAGTATAATTTTCAAGTCGTGAACTGTTAGTGTAAATCAAATTTTTCTTAACAAACCTCCCCATGAGAACAGTATTTTTTTTTTCGAAAATAAAAAACTCAAACCTTGAGGTTCCAGAGACACCAGCAGCTTCAAATAACTGTTTGCTGCTTTGTAAGGGCATTTTAACAGCTGCTCTCTTAATCCAACAGAAACCTTCCTCATTATGCCTTTATCTGTACAAACCCATCATTGTTCTGAAACAGCCACAAATCACTTCACAGTACAATAACGCTTCAGTTTTTGTTAAATATCTAATGTTTTCATACCTTGTCATACGGCACCACACTATGAGGATTTTCGTCAGCAGAGATCCTTTCTCTTTCCCATATTGCTTGAAACCTGTGGCCTGCTTAATAATGTGGAACATCCTTCTGAAGTAGATTTCCTTCAATTGAATTCAGCAGACAAATTAATCAACCCAGATCTGAAATTAATTATAGTGATTCAAAGAGCCCTAACACACAATACCATCTATAAATTTAATAGCACAACAAAAAATGTAATCTTTATGACACTTTAATCAAATTTCCATAATAATTTGGTACACGGTGTACACTCTTTCAAGACAAGACCACAAGGTCAGATCTTTATGCAGTTTCATCCATTCTTCTCTGCTGTTCTTCTCAAACTCCATCAGTTTGGATGGGACACATCTGTGCAGCCTTTCTTAGATCTTTCTGGAGATATTCATTCAGATTTAAGTCTGGACTCTTTCTCACAGACTGGTTCTGAAGCCTTTTGGATCTTGACCATGAGCTTTGGGTCATTGTTGTGCTGAAGAATGAACTGTTTCCTCAGTCTGATGTCAATATGCTCTGAAGCGGGTTTTGACCCAGGATGTCTCTGGACACTTCTGTATTCATCTTTATCTTGACTAGTGTGTCAGCAGCAGCATGTTGCCGCCACCACCATGCTTGATAAGCTGTGTCTGGTCTCCTCCATTCATGACGCCTGGCCTTCACACCAAAGATTTCATTCTTTGTTTCATCAAACCAGACTATCTCCTGGCCTGATTGGTGGACTGAAGCAGAGATGCTTGTCTTTCTGCAAGTGTCTCTGCTCTCCGCAGTAGAACACTGTATCTGAGAATGACCATTACGTTCTTGGTTTCTTCCATTACTGAGGCTCTTCTTCCCTGTTCAGACTTCTTCCATTAACCAACAATGGAGGCTTTGCTCATTGAGACCTTTCAACCAGCAGAAATGTTTCTTGATCCTTCTCAAGATTTAAACCTCAAAACAATCTTGCAGACAAATCCCCTGAATTCACGCTTGGTGTTTGACCTTTGACCTGTGCTGTCAACTGTGGGACCTTACAGAGATGAATCAAGTCCAATCAACTGAATTTACCTCAAAGGGACCTGATTTCACTTGTAGGAATGAAGGGATGTGAATAGTTTCCAGATGCAATGCAGGAAACTGAGGATGTAACCTCAGCTACATCCTGATAAACTTCGATAAGTTTATTTCGGCAACTTCATCACACACAGTGATATTTTAAAGTGTTTATTCCTGTAGAATTTAACAATTATGGCCTAATATTTGCAAAAGTACAACATTGCACAGCACCTATAATTTCTTTAGATGCAGAAACACTCATGTAGTATAGAGTATCTACACTCAATACTCACAGAGGTGATAAACCTGTGTAGCATTTTTATTTTACCATACTTTATGGCTGACTTGATACTGAACTTGATGAAATGCTATAAACCAACACGAGCAGATGAAATGGCTCCTAAACTCATCACTGACTGGAAACTTTGATTCTAGGCGTCTCTTCTCTTCGTCCAGACTCCAGGAGATTGTTTTTGAGATAAAACACAAATTTGATTTTCATCTGAAAAGAAAACGTCTTTTATTCTCCTTGGCACACATATGGTTCTTCCGACATTTTTCTCTGTAATCCATATAGTAGATACAACTCTTATGCACCTTTTCTACCACACTTCAATACATTGTAATTTTATTAAAATGGCACCAATTCACAACAAGAACTGGTCTCAAGAAACTTTAAAAAAAAAAGTTTCTAGAGGTCAACATTCCAGTTGATCCTAGTTATCAAACATTACAATAACCTCAATTATTCAAAGTAGTTTAAAAAGTTTTTATCTGAGAGAACACAGCAGATTGCATCAAGTCATTGACTTGCAGCATTCAGTCCTCCTCCATGTATTGACAGCAGAAAATCACTTGAGTGTCTCCGTCCACTAGATTTTCCATTCATTCCATTCACACTATAAAATATTATTATATGTAATCTCTCTACTGAGTGGAGTTACCGAAATAAACCTTTTCACTGAAGTGCCCCATAGACTCTGCCCATAGTGCGTTTTCCATCGGTACCATAAAGACCCCCCCGTTTAGAGGCCCTGTCGATTTAATCTGTGCAATAGGTTGGGCGGCCAAGTAACATCGGTCAGGCGCAACCCATCATCGACCAGCTGGCAGAGGAGGCACGTGCCTACAACCGGATCTACGTAGCGTCTGTCCACCCGGACCTGTCGGACGACGACATCAAGAGCGTGTTTGAGGCCTTCGGAAGGATTAAATCATGCACGTTAGCTAGAGACCCCACATCAGGGCGACACAGGGGCTTTGGCTTCATTGGTGAGCTAGGAGGCGCTCATTCTCTCATGCTCCTGAGTTGCTGATACCCTGCTGCTGACTTTTTGCTGTTTTCTTCCCATTTTACATTGAAATTCATCCAACAGAGTATGAAAAGCCTCAGTCAGCCCTGGATGCGGTGTCCTCTATGAATCTTTTTGACCTGGGTGGTCAGTACTTGCGAGTCGGCAAAGCAGTGACTCCACCGATGCCGCTATTGACCCCCACAACCCCGGGTGGGCTGCCACCTGCTGCAGCTGTAGCTGCAGCGGCAGCTACGGCTAAGATAACGGCCCAGGCAAGTATAAATCCCTTCCAAAGGGATTTAATGGCCCTCCAGGTAAATATAACTCAGATCTAGCTAGATATGACATAGCACAGATGCACAGATTTCTGGGTCAGAAGAAATCGGAAGTTACCAGAATAGTGTTAGTTTAGCAAGACTGAATGTGAGCCTGCTTCAGTTAAGTTAAATGCTTTCAAAAAAGAATCCATTTTTACTTTAAAGCTCCTCCCTGTCCATCAGTTAAATGGCATCAATTCGTGATTATTTTACCTATGATCCTTCTTAACTCGCTAAAATGGACTGTTTGCGGCCAACATTTTGACCCTGATGCAGCCGAGGCTGAGCTCTCTCTCTTTGCTATGCGGTGTGATTGTTCACTGTGTTGCCTTGTGCTGTTTTCTGTGTGTTTCCCGTACCTAATGTGTTGGGCCCCCCCCCCTTTCTTAAGGAGGCGGTAGCTGGCGCGTCAGTTTTGGGGGCGTTGGCAGCACCACAGCTTCTTGGACAGCAGATAGGATTACCTCAGGCTGTTATGGCTGCACAGGCACCAGGTGTTATCACAGGTATGGACTGATGTGAATCTGTCTTTGTGGGTGTGGCGAGCAGGGTTGTTTCAGCTCCGAAAGGTGTTTTTGACAGTATGATGACAGTAGGGGAGGAAATAATTTCAGTACAGTGGACCCCCTTGTAGCTGAATACCTGGGACTCCTTAAAAGTGCTTGTAAGTACCCATTTTAATAAACACCAAATATACCTTAATATGCATCAATACGTACAGTAGAAACAGCAGGGCTGCAGAAGCTAATAGGTACGGTCTTTTTGTCTTCTTTTGTGGGTACAACCAATCAGAGCCAAGGAAATGGTGCTCTTGAATTGGTTGTTTTGCGAACGTCAACCAATTTCATGTCGAGTCTTATCACGCCCTGGAATGTCAGCTTCTATTCTCTATGAAAAACATCTGGAAACGGGTGGATTTTTGTTTTACAAAAAAAAAAAAAAAATCAGTGATTAGGCAGGGGTCCACTGTAATAAAAATGTATTTCTCCCCCATACAGATTTCTTCTTTTCATTTTGTTTTTGTCAAAAGTGTTCACTTGTCAAATAAATTTTAATATCAAAGATAACCTGAGGAAAATTTTAAAAAGCAGTTCTGAAATTATGATTTCATTTATGGGAAATTGCTATGCAAATTAGTAGGTTCCCCTCTTTTTTTGTGGTTCAGTTTCACAGTCCACCTGCACAATAAAAATAAAATTGCCTAACAGAACCTGTCTGACAAAATGAAATGGACTAAAAACATGAGGCCATCAACCATCTAAAGAAATTCAGGAATACATGAAAAATGAAGTCATTTACATCTTACAAAGATATTCACAAGGCTTTGCGAACCACAGAAAAAGGCATTACTGTGAAATCGAGAAGACATGTTTACCAAAATTATTCACAAGAGTCCATCAACGACTAATCCATGAAGTCTAAGAGAAAAGCTCTGAGCAAAAAGTACTCCAGGCCTCAGTTAAGGTCACTGTTCCTGGTTCGACAGTACAAGAGACTGGGAAAGCTCCAAAGTCAAAACTACTGCTGACAAAAAATATCACAGCGGTACATCTCACCATTTCCATAAAAACCTTCGTACTCAAAACATTTGGGGACACATTTTATTGACTGTAGAGACATAAGTGGAAGTATTTGGAATGTGTGTGTCCTGTTAGAGCAGAGCATTTCAGAAAAAGATCATACGACGAGTCAGACCATAGCGGTAGTGCTGCTGCTGTCTGGGGCTAATTTGCCTAAATGCCATATATGATCAAATCTTTGCTGTTCATCAGAAAATTATCCAACTATCAGTTTGTGAAGCTCAAGTTCACATGAAAAAACACAACCTGAAACAAGTTTACCACTAAATGTCTCATTAATAACACATGTATTGGAGTTGAATCCAGGTGATTCCTCTTTACAAAGTTCCTCTTTACAATTTTAGACTCATTCCCACTATTTCACACAGGATCAACTGGGTCTATTAACTTTTCCCCCAAAATAAACCATCTTAAAATGGCTTCTTTATGTAGTTAGGTTTTCTTCATTTCTTGACATTTTTTTATAATGTAAAACATGTAAGTATGGGCAGAGAGCAAAAGTATAGGGAATCCCTAAAGCAGGGGTCACCAACCCGTTGCCCGCGGGCACCCGGTCGCCCGCAGGGACCTTTTCAGTCGCCCGCGGAGCTACTCCTAAAAATAGCCATTATTATTAGGGAGCACTACCAAAAAATAATTTAATTAAATGTTTTTTCATTGAAGTAATAACGTTTGACCTTTATATTTAGAGTACAAACGAGGGAAATGACAAAAACGTTTAAAATAAATTGCTTTATGCATAAAATTCTTTCCTGCTGTTAAAGTTCAGAACTGCGCGCAGGCGCATGCAGGAAACTGTCGGAGCGCAGCAGCGCCTGCAGCTGCACTCTGCGTACCGTCACATTTTCCTTTAAGTAAACAAAGAAAAGAATAACTTCTGGAGTTTTTATTATTTAACTCTATTCACAAAACTGTGAAGAAAAAATAAATAAATTGTGCCAAACATCTTATTCGTAGCGCGCATCGCAACACCGAACCTGGGAACCAGCACCGTCCTTTCCGTGAACCACATGGGGAGGCTTCACTTCATGTCTTTATTATTTAGCATCGTCTGGAAAAAAAGTCAGCTGCTCTTGTTTAGGCTTGTGCTGATTTTTGCGCATTGGAGAGGTTCTTGTGCTCTTGCAGGTCAGGTGTCAGACCTTTATTTTTCCACATCTGCTGGGGTCAGCCAGCGGGTGACCCGTCAGCTGTTAGGTTCGCGAAACCACGAAAAAAGCGAATAAACCGGCGACCCGCCAGAACTGCGCAGACTGTCAGAAGCTCAGGCTGATTGTAGAACAACGGGAGGTTCAAACCCAACTCGTTCATTTTTAGCTTGCAGAAAAACGCAAAGCCTGAAATAAACAAAAGCAAACTGACCAATAAGACTTGGGCTTTGGGATTCCCCGCATCAGACTGACACCGCTGTGTGTGTATAATATCTTTTGACACAAAAGATATTTTATTTTCCACAATTTTGCTAATAGAACAGATGGTTAGATAATAAAACTATAACTCTTATTTTTTATTTAAAGGAAAATTTACTGCAACAATCCATCAGTTGCTTTTGTTTATTTCAGTCACTTGTGGCCAGTTTAGAATCACAGAGAAAAACTCCAAAAGGGAATCAAAGTTAAAACTCTGTGAGCTAAAAACTTCTGATCACATAATAGCAATTAACCATAGCTGCCATGGTAAATTATTACTGATAACTGATCACTATTGTGAGTGGTCCTGACATTAATATGATCAGGCAGTATTATCATATATATATATATATATATATATATATATATATATATATATATATATATATATATATATAAAGACTGTATTAAACAAGTGCCCTTCGTGTTGCTCTGTGCCCATGAAGTTGCTCCCAGTCTCAAAAAGGTTGGTGACCCCTGCCCTAAAGAATATTTTACATCATAATGAAGCTGCTTTTTATTTATTAAAAAGATTGAAGCGAAATTATTGGTTTATATGTTTATATGTGATCTGGTATCTGGCATGTATTAAAGAAGGCAGTTCAACTTGACATGTCTGACAGCACAACATGTATAATTACACATTGAATCCTTTGATTGAGTTCTTTTTCTGGGACATTTTTTTCCTTCTACTAAACTTTCCATTAATGTGCTTGGATACTGCACTTTAAGAAGCTTTGTTTACACAGGTGTTTCGGTGGCCTACCTGGCTTTCAAATTTCTCCCAACAATTTGTAAATACTATTATTCACATTGCTCCTCTCCATATATCGTAAATATACATACATGCTCAAAGATTTTAAACCTGTATGTACCACTTGTAACAATTGTCTTCTTTTTTTCCCAGGAGAAACGCGCCACAAAATGCTTTTCTTTCTCTCTCTTTTTTTTCCCCCACAATGCATTTTTCACACACATTCAAATTTGGATTTTATGGGTTACCTGAGCCTGACAGCTATATACATTTTTGTTTTTTTGTTTTTTCATTTTCATATATGCATATTTGTTAATGTGTAGCACCTTTAAAGGCATTTTCACCTAATAGAAAAAAATTGTCAGCTCAAGCAAATTGAAAAAAGAATTGAAATTGAGTTACAGTTGTAGAGGATCCACAAAATGCATTTTGAATGGGTATCAGTGTTACAAAAAAGGGATTTAAATCATAAGATAAAAATTTCACTAGAAACTCCCCAACCTGATAACTTTTATCCCATTTGCATCAATACATTCAGAGTTATGCAAAACTAGAAGGATTCAAAAACAAAACAACAAATGTCCAAGAATCCAGGAGGTATAGATCAACTTTCCACTCATTGTGTGCTATTTATTTACAGGGTGGGCCATAAGTTTCCATACATAGAAAAAAATAAACATTTTATGTTGGACAACAGTTTTGATTTTTGTGGGACTCTGTGTAAACGCTGCATGTCTACGACCACTTTGTGGTTGATCTGAAACATATCCAGTTTTCTGAAACGTGAAAATAAGTTGTGCCACAGTATCGCTTGCGTGCGTGCAATGGTTGTTCCATGTTTTCTGTTAAAGTTTCGTGCAACTGCTTCCCGATCCAGCCATTAGTATAATTTAAATTCTTTGCTCTTTTGTCAAACACATTTTATTGGGTATCTGAAATATAAAATAAATATAAATTTTACATTCTCCTATGTATGGAAACTTATGGCCCACCATGTAGTTTTCTTTAAAAGCATGTGTCAAACTCCAGGCCTGCAGGCCAAATCCAGCCTGCCAGAAGATTTTATTTTGCCCTCTAGACTCTAGAAATAGGACCTTAAATATAATTTATGTGCTTAAATATCATTTATCAATCAAATTACAGTAGTTTCATTTGCATTCTGCCAAATTAGATTAAGGTCAAAATATTTTTATTTAATTTCAAATGCAGAGAGGGCTACTTTAACATCCTTTAAAAGTTTGTTAATGTGTAGTTTTGTTGTTTTGCTTTATTTGATGGGGACAAATACAAGACAACATAATGCCTGCATTAGTATTTATAGCCATAGATAATTCGCAACACTCATCACAAGGACATTTAACAGTTGATTAAAATGAAAAGTTAAGATCAACAGTAAATATAACATAAAACAACATATTTAGAACTACTGAATGAAAACAATTGAGTGCAATTCTGATTGATTTGTAAATTCTTTAGCCTTGAAATTGATATTTTAATGTCAGTTACGGTCGTAAAATCAGACGGTAAGTTACAATACTTAAAACTCCTAATAGAGAAGCTAAACGGTATTTTATAGTCATAATTTGTCAAAGCATTCTGCCACAACCGGCGCTTTGAACACATTCAAAATGAATTAGCTTGTCATCCTGCTTTAAACAAAGTGAACCTTTTTACAATTTCTAGTCCCTTCTTTATTTTTTACTCTGCATCGATTTCTGCTGTTTAAGCTACCGGTACTTTAATGTTCTTGAGCTACAGTCTGTGTGCCTTCGTTGTAAAGGTGTGACTCCAGTTCGTCCTCCCATACCCGTGATTCCCCAAGTTGGTCTAGTGAACCCGGTGCTCGCATCACCGCCTGTGCTGTCTAACCAAGCCGGCGGCTCGAACCAACAGGAGAAGAAGGAGGAGAAAGAGGAGACGCTTCAGGATGGCACAGGCCAGGAGATGCTAAGTGACCAGGAGCACATGAGCATCTCGGGGAGCAGTGCCAGGCACATGGTGATGCAGAAGTTGCTCAGAAAATCTGAGGTGACCCACGCTTCTGATTTACCAGTCGTGTCTCCTGAATGGAAATCGTTCTGTGCTCACCGAACCTTCTTGTCCCACTTCAGTCCACGGTGATGGTGCTTCGAAACATGGTTGGACCAGAGGACATCGACGACGACCTGGAGGGCGAGGTGACGGAGGAATGCGGGAAGTTTGGCACCGTCAACAGAGTCATCATTTACCAGGAGAAGCAAGGAGAGGAGGAAGACGCAGACATCATAGTCAAAATCTTTGTAGAGTTTTCGGCTGCCTCCGAGATGAACAAAGCTATCCAAGCCCTGAACGACCGCTGGTTCGGAGGCCGCAAAGTTGTTGCAGAGGTGTATGACCAAGACCGTTTTAACAGCAGTGACCTTTCTGCATAAGGTGTTAGAAATGGCTTACCAGCACCCGTATCATTTACCTGTCACCAAAAGTTATTTCAGCCATCCTCACTGCAGCTAAAAGGTGCGGGCTTCTGAAAACTGTAATTATGTTTTTATTGTCTTTTTCCCTTTTTTAAAATTGCTGTTGATATTAATATGAAAAAGTTCCATTGGGGGAAAATTCAATAAAATACTTGTCAGATTTTTTTTTCTGCTTTGTGATCTGTGAAGACTCCCTTTTATGGTGCAAGTTTCAAATTTTTGTAATCTGATCTTGTACGACAGTTTTTTTCCTGCTTAGCTCCTATTTCTGTTATGAAATTGTCAGGACATGTAAACACTTTCTTTTTTCTTTCTACAATTAAAGGTTATTGTTTGTCCACAAACAGCTGGTTGGAGAATTTTTTTAAAAGTAAAAAACTTACACATTTTGTTTATTTCACATTTGGGAATTTAAACATTAGAAAATATATTTTTAAATGTCATACAACTGGTTTTGCATGCTTTTGGCTTATTTATATTTTATTTTACTTTTGAGAAATGTGAAAATACATCACACTGTGTAATTAGCCTACAAAAACATGTTACTCTTTGAACAGACATTGAGATACTTTTACCCAGTTTGTTCAGAGGTACCTGTAGATTGAAATACCTGATAAGGCCGCCAGGTGGCGGTGTAAAGCAACCTTGTGGCCTCTGCTAAGGAGAAGCTAAGCGGCGGTGCTCCAGCCCGAGCCTTGCCCAGCCCCCCCGCACACCAGACCGGCCTGCCTCAGCTCAACAGGGAGGTAAGCGCGGCTGTTGCAGAAGCTCCTGCTCTCTCTGCTTGGATTCTACCAACCCTGGATTCTACCAACACCGTCTGGTCACTTTTTGTGACTTATTCTGGGATGTTGCTGCCACACACAGTCGTCCCGTGTTTTTGTAATTTTTATTAAAGCGCTGTCGGTTGACTACAGCTCCGCCACAAAGACGTCCAGTCTCCTCCTAGCTGACGCTGGCTAACTGACTAGCTTCCTGAGGACGAACGCATCATTACGAGTTAATCTCCGCTGACTCGTTTGGCGTAAGCCGCTTGGTCATAGCTGTTTATCTATAACTCGGTGACTGAAGTGGATGCTTTCAGTCGCCCTCCCATGACTGCGGCGGACAGGACAGTGTTTCGCGACGCGGGGTGTTCGGAAGATTGATTTTCAGTTAGCCTCGGCGGCGGAGCTTCGGGCTGCTTCGGGGGATGTTGGCGGCGGCGGTAGCAAAACAAGCTAACGTCGGTTGCTCCGTGTGAAGGAGGGGAGTGTAAGAAAGTGAGGGAACACTTCGAGCTCATCCGTGGGGAGCTTCATTTCCTTTATGTTGGGTTAAATTCCGGATTGGATGTCGCTGGGAGGATCCCGACTGTTTTCAAACAGAACCGGACACGGAATATACATCAGAAACAAATCGAAGGGATTATTTTTGTGCTTCTTCAGGTGGATTTCGGCCTCCTATTCTGGATCATTGGGGGAACAAATTAAGTGTTTTGACACTGACTTAACCTCCCTCTCCCATTTGGCGACCTCTCCCCCCTCCCGCTACACCCTCTAATGCGGAGATCTTAGTAGCACCGGCATCCAAATCCCCCCACGGCGGCCGGACATGCTGAAGTGTATCCCCTTGTGGCGCTGCAATCGCCACGTCGAGTCGGTGGACAAGCGCCACTGCAACCTGCAGACTGTCCCCGATGAGATCTTTCGCTACAGCCGCAGCCTGGAGGAACTTCTCCTCGATGCCAACCAACTCAAAGAGCTACCAAAGGTATGCCCGGTGTCCTTGCGCGTTCATTTATTTACCACGGCTTCAGCTTCTCACAGTTGTTCACCTGTTTAAAAGCAGAGGTCACTTTGCAGGTGAGGCAAGCAGTGACACACCCCAGCAAATCACATGACATTTCACTTACTTGCATCAGATGGCTTCTGTTTTGTTTGGTAAACTTCGACCATTTTGCCCAATACATGTGCACGGTTTTTACTCAAATTAGCATTCATACCTCTTGAACCTTGTCACAACTACCAACTGCTGTGTGTTTTGACTGGAGATTGTATTATAGAAAGGACAAAGTGGCACATAAAGTACAACGATTTTAATGCTTCAACACACCTCATTCAAGTCATTAGATCATTGGCAAACTCTATAGAGCTTAACTACATTCTGATGAGATGATTCACCCATTTTGGACCAGAGGAGCCCTTTGATGGTGGTGTTGTTTAGAGAAAAGTGTATTTGTATGCTAGACGACTTATACAAAGACCAAACCTAAATTATAATGCTTTCTGCTGAGCTGCAGCTTGTACTTATGGCTGTAAAATAAAAAATGTAATCTAAAAAAAAAAAAATCACTTCCTGGATGCACAAAGATAGTTTAGACAAAAGTTTGATTTGTTTTTATATTTTTTTAATGGCAAATAATTTAAAAAAATCCAATGAAATTGCTGGAATTTGTAGGTTCTTATTGTATCATTTAATTTTGGTCAAACTTACCAAGAGCCATTCGTGTATGTGTGGACCTGTTGCAGACTCCTGACATGTCAGTCTTTTACACCTAATGGTCAGAAACCATGTCACCAGTGCAAATGGTGTTACTTGAGTTGGTTTCAGTTGAAATCTGGAGAAATATTCGTATGTTGGCAACATCTTTTCAGTGTCCAAGACAATCTAAACAGCAACAAAATAATCTTAAAAAAACACCAAAAGCCTTTTAAAATAAAAAAAAAAACAGCGAAGCTTTCTAAAAACCCAAAATCTCAGACGACACTTAAAAAATCTTTTATTTTAATTTCAATTCAAAAATACTTTATTTATCCCATAATTTATGATAAATTTTTCAAACTCAAGTTCCAAGTATCTTCATGTCGTTGTTGTGGATGGTGATGCTATGGACACGAAAGAGCTCCAGTAGCATTCAGTCTGGCAACAAATCTGCAGAGCCCTCTGACTGAAGACTGACGTATGACTGTTATAACATGCTAATAGCTAAATATCCAGGCGGTGACATTTTCTGGATGACACCATCAGTTGTTGACAAGCACTGCTAAGTCAATTGCTTTTGCCGCTCCTCTTTAAACCTGGCTGTATGGTTAGAAAGAGGTGTGGGAGTCGGGAATATGATTGATGGCAGAAATAGTTTGAGCTATTTCTTCCTTTTCAACTTCTCTGGGATTTGAGGTTGTGGTTTCAGTGTTATTGGAGTTTTTGAGAGGCTAACCAACTGCTCCAAGTTGTAAAAACAATGCCTTGTTGCCATGGTTATGTATCATAATAACAACCTGAAAGTAAGAGCAAAAAATGCTTCTTGCCTCACAGAGAGAATAATAGCACCTCAACCAGAAAATGAACAAAAATCAGCAAAAAGAACAAATCAAAAGTTGTGTAAGCACTACTACAACATGCAGCCACGTCTAAAACAAATGCCTGTGAGTTTGGTTGTATGTAGAAGCCCTTGTATTTTCTGAGATGGTATCCGTTATGAAATGCTGATAACTCAAACTTCTTGCTTGAAAAAGGGAGCATTCTTCTTTCCGAGGATGTTGAATAAAATTGTTTTTGATGTTTAAGCAGCTGGTACGAATCTAACAGTGGATTGGGTTCTATGTTATAGGCATGTGTGGAATGACGTGCAAAGCTTTCTCCACACACACCAATACAATTTGAAATATGTCAAAAGTTCCCTGTGCTCCATGCCAGTTTATTTTAAGAGAAGGCCTGCTGTTATGTCTGCATTCCCATAGCTCTACAGACCTTGGGAATGAAACGATTGTTTTTATTTAGTTCAGATCATTGTTCACTTCCAGGACAATGTGGTGTCTGTGTTTGGGATCCGGCATGAGGCTGAATGAGCAGACTGGTCAGTTGCAGACCCTGCCACTCTCTCACATTTCATGGCTTTAGCTATGTGCTGAAAGGGACAAGTGGCACATTTGCTAATGAAGAATGTTAACACTTTAAGGTCAGCTGAGTGTAAAACAAGTGTTGGCAAAGGACTCCCTTCTTTGAGTCCTTCACAAAGGAGCTTTTTTTCTTCTTGTGGTACATATTTATGACTATGTTCTGCAGATGGTGCAAAAATTACACCATCACTTAATTTAGTCTAGAGTCAACTGTAATAGCTTTGGTTTTTCTTCTTTCTTTAAGGAAGTTTGTAGACATACATTAACAAAGTTCCTTCTACAATCAGTCACATATCATAAAAAACGGCCAAAGGAATACCTGAAACTTCCTGGACATTGATCGGTTCGTCTATTTCCAGCTGTTGCTGTGGAATTTGATTGAAGTACTTTCACATAACACTTGCTTCAATGGATTTTACTCCTGTTGTCTTGTTGTTAACACAGATGCAATACACACAAGGTATTTAGATCTATCAGTCTGAAATTAAGTTTTTACAGGGTGAGTCAAATGACATTAGGATTTGATAGCTATTGGCTTCCTCCCGCTGTTTTTCGAACTGAATTGGAAGGTTTATTTATATTTATGCCTCTCACAATAACAAATTATTCTAGACAATAAATAATCCCAGATATTATTGCAATAAATGATAATATTGTTTTAAGTAATATAACCGTAATGGCAAGATAATAATGCAAGAACACATTCTAAAAAATAAGTAACTTTTCAGTTTGATGATCATTTAAGATTGGAACTGTAAGACTTTTTACATATCCAAGATAAATAAACAACAACAAATAAGATGAATTTTGAAGTCATTGTAAAAATAAATTGTCCTTCAAAAAAGAGCGAGTTGAGACCAAAGCACCAAACTGAAGACTTTTATCTTCCAGTTTTTGGTAGAAAGAGAGAGAAAAAAAGAAATGATGCCAATGGAAATTGAGTTTGTTTTAATTTATCATGTAATTAATTGATTTATTGATCATTGTGATGAGCCTAGTCGTCCATAGAATCTTTGTTTCTGGACTCTGTGACGTCCTTGCATGGACATCTAACCAGCTTTGTCTTTGTGGAGAGCTTTCTTTTTTTTTTTCAAACAGTGGATGTAAATTCACAGTGACAGACTGTCTTCTGTGGTCGCAGGAAATGTGTAGCTGCAGACACAAAGCGTATGGGTCCTCTGAGTTGGAGGGGCTGCAGCGTTGGGGGTCAAGTCCATGCAGAGTTTGGGGCACGAATGCTGACTGTACAACGCGTGGCATTACCGTCACAAGCTCACTACAAAGCGCCTGAGTGCCTCTGCATAGCTGTGTGGCCCTTTATTGTGTCACTGTGCATTCCAGTCAGCGGTGAGCCCAGAGCCCCAGATATTTTTGGATGCCAACCCGACGTCCCTGTTTTGTTCATCAGCTCATCTTACACGTGAACAAACCAACATTATGTGGCGCTTGTCGGCTGCGCTTCCGCGTCAAACATATGTCACGGACAGCGAGTTAGCAGGCTCACATACAAACTGACTCTGCTCTGGGATGAATTCATCAGTAGACTGACCAGTCAGGCAGGGATAGTTTCCTTCAGAGGGACAGGTTTGTTTCAACAAATGCTGCCGTTACTGTTAAAGGAAGTAAACTATTTTACATGCATTCAGAGAAATGCAACAATGATGTAAGGTAGCGATGTGGTTCTGTGGGTGGATTGTTCTAGATAGAGATAGCAAGGGTTTAACATAGTGAACAGATGGAGATTTAAACATCCTGATCGTTTCTTAGGTTTGCTCTGCCTCACCCCTGCTGCACTGCTTACTGATAATGCTGCTTAAATAATGTCTCCTTTTCTAAATTTAAAACACTTGTAATCTCATTGAATATTTCAACAACTATGTTGTAAAGTGGGACTTTTATCAAGCTCCTGGATCGTTTGATAAATAATCTGTTTTTCCTTTCTGTTAATTTTCCTGTTGTTATTTTGTACTGCTAAAGTCGAAAGTTATAATTTAGAGCCTGAATTAAGGGTGGGTAATATGTACTTGGTTTTGCACAATATTTAGTGTTAATATTGTGATAACTCTGAAAGTGTCAAGAAGACCTTGTACTTCTCTTTTCGGTAACTATGATTGTGACAGCATGACACAACAATCATAACCTCACAGCACAAGTATGCGCTTGAAAAACAAACCCATTTGTAATGCGCTTCTTTAGGACACAAGTCAAATAAGGTGTGATTTGTGTCATAAATATGTGCAAAATAATTGTATTTATTGATACTACAAACAATTTCTTTATTTTTAGTTTATTAATTGTGCAATAAATCACAATTTGTATAAGAAATTGATAAAATTATTTTTAAAAATGCTATAAATACTTATCTATGTATATTAATATTAAAGAGTAGCAATATTCTATATATTTAGGACTCCCATCTTGTATGTCATACTACAGAAATGCTAAATAAGAAAGGCAGGAAAAGCTATAGAATGAACACACTGTGTTTAATCTAAATCAGATCTGGATGTTAGATTATTAATTTCCTTTTCCAGCTGGTGACTGACCCTTTTCTTCACCTGTACCACCTACCCAAACTTTCTTAATAAATGAATCAGAAAAGAAACATTGACAGTAGCCAAAAAAAGTAAAAACTACTCAGTGTTCCCTGTTTATTATTCCCAAAGGACACAATCTTTTATTTGTAGTTAAACTGTAAATTTCAGCAGTTGATTAAATCTAAAATATGCACAATTTAGGGGATGGATTGTGTATCTTTGACGTTTGGAAAGAAGAACTATTTAACTGTTGCCTGCCCCGCTTGTCTTGTGCTTTCATGAACAATTTTTGTTATTGAGCACCCTCTTAAGTTTTTGGATGCTTTTGCAATTTAGCTCTACCTCAGAGATCATGTTGAGCAGAAGGAAATTATCTTTTTAGCCATTCCAAAGTCCCATGACGGCTTACAAAGAGATCCTTTCAACAGTTTGATCTACCTCCCTCCCTCTGCCCCCACATCCAGTGTATCCAGTGTCTGAGCTCTTCATGTTTCCTCTGTACTATACTCCAACATGATTCAGGATTAGTTTTAAGCTGTTTTTTTTTATTAATTTCAGCTGAACTTGATTGTTTTTGATGGAACCTTGTGGACTGCAGGTGGAGTAGCCTGCAGCTAAATCCAGCTTCAGCTCCAACATGGCACCTACTAGCTTATCTACCTGCTCCTACCTTTTCTTTTGTTGATCAAGGAGTAAGCCCGTGTCGGGTGTGTCCACATGTGGCTTTGTGGAACAGGTTTTGGGTGTGTTTACTCAGTATTATTACCACCGAAATGTCTGGGTACAATTAAGGTTGAATGAACATTGCATATTTTCCAAAACCAGAGCAAAACAGGAGGTGCTGTAATGAAGAGGCTGGTACAATTTAGACACATTTGCTAGCAGCACCTTTAGATAAGATGGATGTGAGCATGATAAGTAGGAAGGATGACTGTGCAGCCTGGTTAATCTTCAGCTGTCAGTGCGTTCTGCTGTCAGATCTGTGACTAAAGGGCAGATTAGGGCTTCACCTGGCCGTGAAAGCGACTCTGATCGCCACGGTTCTGACCCCTGTGTTTGTGCCAGCATGCTGCAGTGTACGCTTCCTCTGGGATCTACTTTCTATGGGTCTTTTTCATTCTCAACAAGATAAAAATCAGAGCTTTTTTTTTCTCTTCTTGATTTAGTCTCTTGTGTGGGGTCAAGAATGCATGCTGCACATGTCTTGCTATTGTTTACCCAAGCTTTGTCAAGTGTATTGAAATATGGCCAACAGCAGTTAGGGTACAGAGTGACTGTTGCTATAATTTATCATTAACTTAAAATAGTTGTTGGTGCTTTAATGTAGAACCAAGGTGCTTCATGTTAAGCGCTCTCTCTAGCGACAAGCTGATCTAGGCTAATGCAGAAGACAAAGTGCACCTGTCACTACCCTCTCTGCAGTTATAAACCACATATCTTATTTTTGTCCTCCTCCTTGTATCTTTTAGTAATACAATTTGAAACCAAAACTATTCTCGGTCAAGCTCCAGGAAACACCTCTTTGTGTCACCGTTTTTAAAAATCCCTTCCCGTTGTTCCGATTGTGAGAAAACAAAAAAGACAACTTCTGTAATCAACCAAAAGGAAGCAGATTGAGAACTGAAAGGTCCACGATGGAGCTGCAGCGAGAGAGATCTGTTTCTTTTAGATTCAACAGCACATTCAGCAGGTTTCTTTGTCTGAACTGATGACCAGCTGGTCTCACATCCTGCCAGCCCCCTCCTCCCTTTAACAGGAGGGACAGACGGACTGATAGGAGGTGTGTATGTGGATAGGAGATTTTATAACGCCGAAGAGGTTTTGGAGAAACATTTCCAATGCAAACCATTGGATTAAAAAAAGTGATCTGGGTTCATTTATCCATAATGTTCTATTGCATTGGTCCATCCATGACCACTGGAGCTTAGCCTGACAACAAATGACCAGTTGACACATGCAGAGTCAACTGGAGAGACATAATGCCAATATCTATATGAAGACGTGTAATAATTTAGATAAATGCCCCAGAAAATGGCTAAATGTGTGATTACTGAACTGTGAATAGCCAATAGTCTACTGTTGTACTTTTTAAGTAAGGATGCGTATTTTGGAGATTAAACATTTTTGTCATTCTGCTTTTTGTAGAATAACACTACGAGTAAATAACGTAGCTTTTTAGGCAATTTTTGGTTGGCTGTTTGTTTGGATAGGGCCTGTAATTTAATACTGAACAGAAAAACCATTTATATGTTTCCAGTTGTAGGCTTAAAAGTGTTTCCTTATAGTAAGACTGATAGCTGGCGTGCGTTTTTGATCTTCTTATAAAGAAAACAAGCCTTATTAGCTCTCTTTCTGCCAACTGACCACTAGTGTGCAGCAATGGGAGAGGGACAAAACTTAAATTATTCCTACACTTTGTCTTGAAGCTCATCAACAGGATTTTAAAACATAAGAACAAGTTTTGAAACATGTCTTATCTTTAATATGATGTTCAGACTTCTACCAGTAGCAGGAAACGTTATTTCTTGAGTGTAATAAAGATAAATCTTTTTTTTTTTCTTTTGCTGACCTGTGTAAACTTGTCACCTCCCTTCCTTGTGCACTCTGGCCTGAGACGAAACCCTCAAAGGTAAACACAGAGGCAAAGCTGTAGTGAATAATTGATGGCTGGCTTGGCGGTGGCAGCTGTTTGCAGTAAGGTTGAGTTTGTGGCTTCTGGATCACAGTGATAGGGTTAGAGATCTGTCTGCTAGAGTTTAGCATATGACAGAAAATACTGAACAAGAGTCTTTTTCTTTTTGCTTCAATATTTTATTTATTTTTTACTTTTAAAACATCACAGAAAATTTCAAGTGCAATCTTTGTGTAGTCATTGAACACATCAGAGTAAAGAAAACTCAAGCTTGATTATTTTTAGCCATTTAACAGTGAAGTAAGATGAATCATAAAAGTTATAAGAAGCAATCTGAATGAAATCTGCTGTTCATGTAAGCCATGAGAAGACAAGAAAGCAAAACTATCCAAATAACAGTTCTGCTGTTTTTTATTTTCTCAAATGCTGTTACTATCTTATTTATATTTTATTTACAGTAATCAGAGTAATCTTAATCTCATAAAGCATTTCTAAAGAACGGTAATACAAACTTCAAGAATCTTTATCTACGGAGAACTGTATTTGCTCATTGGTTAACAAGGTAAATAATATCTTGTGAATAATTTTGTTTCATTTTGCACAAGAAATAACCATAGTTTCTTTTTAACATTGATAAAGATGGAATGCTGGTGTTAATAAATATTCTTGCTGCTGCTAATCTTGAAATGTGGAACAGCTGAATTCACCCAAATGTTTGTTTGGACGAAGCTGCTGTTCTGGACCTTTCGGTCCTTTGAGGCTGATCCGTTTGGGGTGCTGGTGTCCCTGCGGAGGAATAGGTCATCCAGGATGGCTTACAAACTAACCACAAACAAATGCTGGCCTTTATCTGCTGGCCGCAAACAATCATTGGAGGCCGCTATCACTCCGAAACCTGATAGCCTTTACATCCTCTGCTTAACTTTATGCAACAGCACCACTGATTTTTAGATGAGTCATATTCTGTCACCTGTAGCTCTTTTATCTCTGTCCAATTTGCGTTTTACAACTGAATCCAGTTGATAGATACGACCCATTTAACAGGTTGTAGTGAAACTTGTAGCTGTTCCCTCTTGATTTGCTCAACAATGAACAATTGGGTGCTGTTCTGCTTTTTTAAAGTTGTTTTTTGAGGGAATCTTTATGTCTGAGCTGCTCTCATTGGAAGATTTATGTCAGATCTTTTTTTGTGTGTGTATGTGTGTGGGCAGTTCATAAACTCTGTCACCACCTCAGTAGGGGCGAGTCTGATTTGTTGACGTCTGTGCATTTCTTGTTGATTTTCCGTGTGAGAGCAGGAAGCAGGAATAATCAAGTAAAGGGTAGAATGTCCTGCTATTTAGCTCAAAATCATATTTTCTGGAGCATTTTATGAACTCAATCCCAAGATTATAAGGCTGCAACTAACAATTTAAAAAATTTATTAAATTAATGTAAATTTTTGTCCATTTACATTAAAACATGCAAATGGACAAAATTTAATTCCAAGGTTTTCTCCAGAATATTTGCTAAGCTCGGTGTTTGGGATGCTCAACAGTCATTCATCCAGCAGTTTGTTGTGTTTTTGAGTTAAAAAATGCTTAAAATTGACAAGAAATTTGAGATTGGAGGACACGTTTTTGAAAATCAACTATAAACTCTTAAAAAAATGCAAACATAAAAAAAAACTTCAATAAATAAGCAATGCTAAGCCTGGTGGGGGCACAAGAAAAGCCTGGAGGCCCACCAGGCTTATAATACACTGGGGGAAAGCCTGAATTTCTTTTTATAAATAAGAAGATAAACATTTTATTGCCTAAAATGCAACTATATAGCAGTACTTTATTGAATTTGAACCAGGTGAAGTTTAAGGTAAAACATTTTGAGAAACTAAATTTAGACATATTTATTGTACAATTAAGTTTTTTCCTAACAAATTACCCTTTTCTTTAAATCTGTGAACTCTAGTTAATGATTAATCAATTACTAAATTAGTTTACTAAATTAGGAATTAATTAATCTGATTAATTGTTTCAGCCCTACAAGCTTGATGACGTGCATTTGAGAAAAAAATGCTAAAAGATGGCAGAAACTTCTTTTTCTGCAATCTTGTAAGATGAGGAACTAAATTATTTTATTTCTTGTAAATAATATTATTACGGGATTCTAAAAGCTATGACAAGGAACAGTGAAATAAATCTGCAGCTGTATTAAATGTTGTGACATTTGCATTTTTCTTGATCTGAGTCACTGTTTGTTTTATTCCGGGGAATTTCTTTCGCTAAACCGAACCGGATTTTTTTACTCTCTACACTCCTGTGTGACACAGAAGAATAAAAAAATGCTTGTGTTCCATGGAAAATGAGGAAAAAGTAATTTTGACCTTAATTCAACCTTAGAATGCTTTTGGCTATTTTGAAATCATCTTGTTTTTGAGAATGAACCTATCATCAAGGCTGTCATTGAGTCAGTAATCATTAACAACTTATCTAAATTGTTCTGTTTTCTACTTAGCCTCATTATTGATTAAGCTATTGATTGGGATGTTTGCTATTTGCCATTGTCATTGAACAGGACAAGTGTGAGAAATGTTCCTCATAATAACTTTGGAAAAATCTTTTTTAGGTAGAGTTAGTTGTTATTCCTTCAATGTTAAAGTGTGAACAAGTTGAAGTGCATCTCTAACCTAACAGATTTCCCTCTGTAAACTGTAAAAAGCTGTTTTAAGAATACTTATTTATTTCTTGAATAATTGAAAAAGAGAGATTTGCTGCATTAAGATCATCCAGGTTATTGAGACAGAGAGAGTTTTATAAATAAAATGTGACCAAAAAGACTTGCTGCACTTTGCCTTTTAATCGTTTTTCACTTTTCCACACATTCGAAAGTCATGCACGATATAATGAGATATGATTTTTCTACAGGATCAAAATAAGGATTCCTTGGCCATTTAAGAGGGAAATAAGTTTTGATTTGCTATTGTGTTAAATTGTTAAATACAGGAGCCTTAAGAAGAAGCTTTCTGTAATGCATCATTATGTCTGTTAAAACTGTGACAACAGTTTTCTGTTGGAAAACAGAAAATGTTTTACATTTCTTGAGCACCTCATGTCAGCATAATGAGCATGTTTAGCATGCCTGCCATATTTTTCTTCCTTCAGTAACCACTTCCGCTCTGAGAAGTGTTATTCGAAGAGAGTTTCCGAACCAGAATTTCTGAGTTTCTATTTCAGTTGTAATCGGTTTTCTAATTACAATTCAGCACACAAAATGTAAAATATACCAATCAAACTTTGTAGAGATTTTGTCTGTTCTTTTGGAAGTATGAACAGTTTTTATTATGGTCATTTCCATGGAAATATTAAGAGTTTTGTGTGATTTGATGAGAGAGCTAATAATTCTGACTGTAACTGTACATATATCATAAATGCTTGTATGAGATTGATATTTCATCACAATATAATTATTAAAATATACACTTTTATTTGTGTTGCATTGATCACTGGCTAGGAAGTTCAGCTGTTATTTTTAAACAACCACATAAAACTACATGCTACTGTACTGCAACCACAAACTGTACGCGTTCATGGTGTTAAACTCCAGAATGTTTGCTGATTTTTAATAATGCTGGGCATTTTGGACCACCCGTGTTTCTGCGTTGTGGTCATCTTTTTGGACTCTGGTTTAACAATGAGTCACGGTCCTGGTTGGTTAATGTGTTTTTGAACAAACACAATATGGCACAGGCTGAATGTACGGGATGTGCCACATGACTAGTTTTAGGCATTTAATAGAGAGGTGCTGATGGGTGAATATTTGTGTCTGTGACAGTGATGTCAACTGAAAGCCCAGCAGGAAGCTTTGCAGATAACAAAGACACACATGCATGTTTGCCTCATGCTTATGCCAGCAATAATGAATAACAAATGTATTGGAAACAGTTTGGGCCATTCATTAATGCATCAGTACATTGCCAGTCAGCCCCTGGGGGGGATGCATTTTTCGTCTCCAGTTCAGCCACCCTGGATGGTCTTTGTTTTTTATTTTCTTCCCTCCTTTATTGTGTTTTAGTTTCAGCATTTAACCCTTTTTGTGTCATGTTGATGTAGTGACAACAGATCAGCCGTGTCTGATAACTGATTAAGTACGTGTGGAGAGACAGGGCATTGTTTACTGTGAATGCTTGGCTAATTTGACTCCAGGAATGGCTTTATTCCACAATGTAGCTCTTTGTTTTTGATTTTTCTATGCTTTCCTTTGTTCCAAGCCAGCTATCTAATGACATTTGGTCACTTTGGGAAATTTGTCAGGCTTGATAAATGCTCCAAAGGATTACAAAACATATAGACATTTAATTTACATGCACAGATGTAATTTGAAGCGTGAAGCTGTTAGGAGTATTTTGATGTTCATTGTGGAAGTGGCTCAGCAGAACCGTGTTTCACTAGCAAACATTCCTAGGAAATGCAGGCATGTCTGGAATCCCCAGGATTTTGCCCTGCCCTCTGGAACTTGAACTCAACCCTCTTTTTCTCTCTCTCACACACACACACACACACACACACACACACACACACACACACACACACACACACACACACACACACACACACATATATTATGTCTTTCTAATTTGACAACAATTTTGCATCGACATTCATTCATTTTCATAGCCCCACCCTGACCTTTACCATAAAACTAACCATTATCAGTACAGGCCTAACCCTAATCTAAACTCAGTTCACACCATAATTCTGAACCCTAGAAGCACACTACTACTTATGGGTCCCAGACTTTGGGCATACAAAACTCTGTTAGGAAAGCCCATCCAAAGGCAAATCCCATTAGAACCTTGTCCTGATTCCTGCAACTTCCCTCAGCTGAATTCTCCGGTTAATGAAGCTTAATTTTGGTCTTTTTTGTGTTAACTAAGACTGTTCATTCAGATGGCTTTTAATTAAGCTAGCCTGTGTTCCTCTGGGGCCTGAAACACAAATTGAAATGTTGGAACCAGACTTTTTTCTTAGCTCGTTTTCAGATGGGGGTTGTAGTTGGATAAAGACTGAGATTGTTTTCACACCAGGACTGAATTATTTTCTTCTTGTTCTTGCACATAGAGTCCAGATACGGCTCATTTGTTGAAAAATGTTGTGACTGACTGACTGCACAGCAGGTTTGAGGGGTTAAAGAAACTATGCTGCAATTTATTCAATTTATTCAAACATACTTATAGTTCTCTATCTTTCACCTAATTATTAATCTTTCTCCTAATTTTTCCTGACCTGTCATTTTGTGCATGAAGGATTTTCATGGTGCACTTTATGCATCTTATGTAGACGCTCACATTAAACCAATTGGGGCTACTGAAGACATTTTAAGGCCATATTCACACAGGAAGTCTTGATTCTCAATTCAGATTTTTTATTATTTTTTTCATTTTTTTGGATGGTCATTTATGCTACTGAATAATGTGACCACAATCAGACTTGTGTGAACTTCTGTGACCTGCAGTCACAGAAGAACACAGCAGCAAACTGTTTACAGAAGTTATAATGGATGCATCAGTCTATGGATTAATTTTAAAGGTTTATTCAGTAATGGGTTTATTCAGTATTGGGAGCTGACAGTATTGTCACAAAATCATAGCATGAAGGAAGCTAATGAAAAGAAGCACAACTAATAGGAACGGCTTTTTATGGGACAATGACTGCAATTTCTGCAGAGAAGTCTGTTTGGATGTGTAGTCGGAACCAGGAGTGATGGGATTGTGATGTGATGCTTTTCAGTGACCCAGACTTCTCTAATACGTTCAAAATTATAATAATGTAGTACTATGTATGGAAGTGGCAGAAATTTGATTTATTTAGGGTGAAAAGATTCGAAGTTGGCCTTTTAGACTTCTGTGAAAAAGTCTGATTTGGATTGCGTTTACCTGCTGTGTAAATGTTAGTACATTCTTTGGTTTATGTGTATATAGACTGAAAATGATGTGAGGTTTTAGCTTTGATGCATTTGATGAGCATAGGTGAAAAAAGAATTACACATTCTGTATTTGACATGCCATTTTGGAGAAAAATATCTGATCCAAAACTCCTAGGAGTTAAAGTGAATACCGCCAAGTCTGACAAGAGTTGTGATGCAGGATCTTTACTTAACTATCTAGTCTTAATAGATAGTTAGAACTATCTATTAATTGTGTCAAGGTCAAGTACTGTCACATATTGATGAATTGTCTTATTTTGTTGGGTTGAACTGTGCCTCTTTGTGCTTTTCCAGTCCTTCACGGCACACCTGCAGAGGTGAAACCTTTCTGCCTGCTTCATCAGGTTGTCACTATGTGTATTTTTAGCTCTGAAACAGGTTCCCTCTCCTTCAGGCTTACAGGGGAACGTTGCGGGCAGACTGTAGGGAATCAGCCCATGCTTGCCCGTTTACTTAGAGCTGGCATTGTGGTCGATCCTCCTGCTGATCCTCTCTGGAGTCATGTGGGAAGGAGTCGCAGCCACCTCTGTAATTATGCCGTCTCGGTGACATTTGAATTGGGCCTTGCTTGTAATCCCACGTAATAAAGTCGTTGTCTTTCACCTCTTATTGAAGATAGGTGTATCATCTAGGAAACTAATCTTTCGCCTAATATTGCAGTAAAAAGCAAATCATTAAGAAAGAAGAGAATTGCATTTGGAGAGCAGTGGATCTGTATCAAGGCTTTCTTTTAATCTCATCATCAGCCTGGCGTCACCAGGGAGGTTTCTGTTGCCTCGGCTGCTGCGCTAAACTAACTCTGGTCTCCAAGGCGATGGATCTCCCAGGGCCGCCAGTCTGCCTGACGCGGGGGCACGTTCACGCTATGTTGTCAGGGAGAGGACACCGTGTGGGTTGGGGCTTTCCCGTCACTGCGGACCTTCTGTAGCGCTGTGCCCGTAGAGACCACTGCTGTTGAAAAATCTGCTTGCTGCAGAGCAACCTTGGCCTCAACTCGAGCCAAAGCTGTCAAACGGAGACGAGGCAAGAGTGTAGCTCGTGTCAGAGTTGCACTTTGTCCTTGGACTTTGAAAGAGCTACAGCAGCAAGACATGGAAACTTTATAGCAACATAAAGTGGAGCAGTTATTTTTCCACTGGGGGCTGGATGGTAGGCCGATGAACTACATGAAGCTGCCTTTCTGCTACACTTTGAACCACTTTTCTGATTTTGCATAAGAACCTTCTGTGGTTTACTGCAGATTGAGAAACTGTTTTCAACCAGATATTTTGCTTGGTTTTGTTGATATGAGATGCACTGCGTGGACTTTTTTTTTTTTTTAATCTATAAAACCACAGCTGCTACTTTCATTACATACAGGAGTAATCTACTCACTGATAAAACATTTACAAGCTGCCAGTATCACTCAATTAGAGACATTATTTAAGCAAGTGCAAGGAAGATGGAAACACAGCAATGGATTTGTGTTGGGCTAACCATGATGCGAAATGCTGCATTTAATGCACTGAAAAAATGAAATATTCTGTCGTCTCTTGCAGAACTATTTATACTCTGAGGTTTTTCACGTTTTATCACCTCAGTTGTTTATTGGCTTTTATGTGCTAACCCAACACGGTTTCATTTGACCTGCATTTTACCAAGATAAAAACAGTTACAGTTATGGTCCTGCTAGATGTCAACAAAATGGGATACAACAAGACAATTTCAACATTTGATACGTATGAATCTAGTAAAACAAATCACGTGAAATGTATGACCAGAGGTTTCTGGCTCTCTTTGACCCCTTTTATTTATCTATAATTATTATTTAACCAAAACACATGTAGGTTTAACTTCACCCAATTAAAATTCTGTACAAAAAATAACATTAAGCAACTTTTGCTTAATTATGAACGAGTTAATCTAAAAAAAAATAAAAAATAGCGGATCAGCCCAACCCCATATTGAAGATTTTCACATGATACTGTTAGAAGCATTTTTGTAGCTTTAGATCCTTCCTTCAAATGATTAAGGATTCATCAAATGAATGCCATGTTGTAATTTTACACAATAAAATGTTTTTCTTATTTAAAAAAGGAATTGAATTTGCATTTGAATGTATTTTTTAATTGGTTAAATGAAAAATCTGCCAATTTGTTTATCCAATTAATCATCAAATTAATTCCGGGATAATCGCTGGTTGCAACCTTAAATTGTATGCACTATGGGCTGTGGTGGTCATGTTGGTAGGACTCCAGTCTGAGTCAGACCGAGAGCTGGCAGGCTGGCAGCACATACCGGATCTGGTCCATCCAGGAAGAACCTCTGTGTCCTAAACAATAGGGACTTCTGGTTTTGTGTCATATTTATAGGAACATGGTGGGTGCGTGTGATGAAGTCTGAGGGGAAGTGGGCAACCCTCTTTTGTAGTTTATCTCCTCCTGGGTTAGACTCAATTGCCGGCTTATGTATGTCAGTTTTTATTCACTTTGCTTTCATGACTTTCTATCCTAATTGTGCAAAGTTTTAGCACGAGACGAGCAGTTTGCTTAATTTCCTCTTGCACAAAGCTCTCTGTTTGAAGATGTTGCATTGTTGGTTGCTCTCTCTGATAGTAGAAGTGGGGTGTTGTTCATAAAGCCTGAGATTATAGTGCACATTTTATGCAGAGAGGAACTCCAGAGCAGGTGCATGAGCTTGGAGCAGACTTGGGTTTGAAGCTCTTAGCCTGAAGGCTGCTTTGAATGTGGTTTGGATTGCAAATCTGTGCAGTGACTCCGTGTGAATCAAGATGTGGTCACGGTGTCCCTGAATATGTGGTACAAGCTTTTCTATCACTGTGATGTTTTTAGTCACCAAAGCATAGATTACCCCACTGATGTAGCCACATGGGAAGGATTACTGTCTATTTTTTAGGGCTGCAACTTCAGGAGTATCTTGGTTATCAATTACTTGATTGATTGTACAATAGAAAAAATTGGCACATTCTACAGATTTCTCAATTAACCACTTAAACCTTTTTTGTGCAATATTAGAAGTACCTTAAAAGATGAAAATAAATAGCTCAATTTCTTTTTCAAATTAGAAATTAAATATTTTATTGACTAAAACTTAATAATTTGATTGGCTTCTTTATTGAATTTGAACTGGTGAAGCTAAAATTGCCACTTGAGGAGTTTTGGGTAAAACATATTTACAGACAAAGGTGTTTTCATCTTGCATACAAAATGTTCTGGCTTAATTACTGCACTGTATGTTGTTTTTTTTTCAGCAAATAACCTTATTTCGAGTCTGTATACTCCAGTTAATGATTAATCAATTACTAAATTAGCTGACGATTATTTCAGTAATCAGTTCATCATGATTAATCCTATTAATTGTTTCAGTCCTACTATTTTTAAAATGCTGACTGGGAATGTATGTCGCAAGAATTTTACATTTAGGTCTTAAAATAAATAATTGTGCAACCTGCAGCCTGATCCTCCTAATTACTCACACAACATCACCCTGCTCAGGAGATATATCCCATCTATCTGTGATGTTTTTTTCTGTAATTAGGTGTTGAAACTATTCTGTCCAGTTGTACTTTGTCAATTTCAAGTTGGGGAGCAGATATCAGCCTTGTTTGTTTTACAGTGTGAACTAAAGAGCGCATCCAGCTGTCCAATAGGGATCTAAAGGCAGAACATTCCTGCCTGGATGAATGCAGGCAAATCCACAGAAACAGAAGAGCTCATGTCAACTCATGAAATGCTTTAGCACTAAGTCCAGCTTCAAGGAAACACTAAAGTTACTGTAGCCTTAGCAGGTACTTGTAGTTGGAGATGTTATGATTTCACTAGAGGGCTTTTCTCTTTGCCCGAGTGTTTTTCCGTTTTCTTTCCACATGTCCTCCTGTTTACACAGGCTGATCTGTGGCACAGCAAGCATAAATACACAAGTATGTTTGTGTACAGACATATATAAACTGTATACATGCACAGTGTTGACCCAGAACCCTTCTAACTGACTCTGACCTGACTCACCACATGAAGGAACACCAGGCAGCACATCTAGCATATGCTCCACGAGGAGCTGATTTAATAAGATAAACTACAGGACTTCTTGCAGCTGTTAATGTGAGTCTTAGGTTTTAGCATTTAGGCATTTCCAATATTTGCCCCATAATTATTAGGGAACTTATTTGGGGGCTCAAGGATCTGATGACCTCTGTCCACTACTGAATCAAAAATAAGGGTGTCTTCATATCAGCCCTTTTTAGTCCGCTTTAATCAAACTCTGATTTGTTTACCGAGAAAGTCAAGTTCGTTTGGAGAGGTCTGAATTGAGCTCTGGTGCAGACCAAAAGAGTGAACTGTAATCCTCCTAAAAGCCTAGGTCTTGGTCGGTTGAAGTGAAATCTAATGCAGTTTGAATGCTGTGTGAATGCCAAGCAGGCCAGGGACCACTCCAAAAGCAGGAAGCAAAGTACAACACAAGATATTCTGTGTAAATACAACCAAAACAAACATGCAGATCTATTGGTCTTCTTACGAAAGACAAGAGAAATCCTACAAGCGCTAAAATCTGACTACTCCATTTTTGTTTACATTTTGTAAAAAAGGAACTTGCTCTAAGTGTCTTCTTCAGAGGTTTTTATGTCGTTCATGTCGAATAGATTTTAAATTTTTAAAAGGTAATAAATGTGCAAATTCTCACAAATGAAGTTGCCTACTATTAGCCACACAAAGTTTTCTATTCTACTGAGATGGTAGCGGAATAGGCTCATAATAGAGCTTGCACAGGTTTCTGTGTGCCTCAGGGTTTATTGTGAGAACAAAAACCGTTTTCTCTTGAAACTTCCATAGTTTGTTTCGTGGAACTTGGAAATTCAGCTTTTCTCAGAAGAAATGAGGCACAACAGTTGTTAATGCACAAGAAGTCTGTTACTTTCCTGAAAGCCCTTTTCCTTAGCAAGCATGTCAGCAAATGAATAGTGGAAACTTAACAACTCCTTTTTAACAGGACGTTGCCTCCAGAACAACCTGTTTAGCCTGGTATGACTGACCGTTCTGCTGTGGCTGACCATTGTAAAGTTTCAGCATATACACAGAATGAATACTGAATGCCAAGCGGACCAAGGAAGCGAACACTACATGTAGTGTTTGGAAGCAGTGACTAGGTGGCTTTTTTGAAAAGAAAGACAAAGGAAAACACAAGCAATTGGCCAGATGCACCATTTATGTAGAAAAAAACCCGTGAGAAGATAAAGCTAATGGAAACGATAAGAGAAGACATTTCATTCATATAAAGCAGTAAGAAAAAGTAGCAAAGTAAAATTTGTTTTTAGTGGGACCTCTAGAGAAAACTTAAGAAAATGTAACACATTTTTATCAAAAGTAAAGTTTTAAGCCTAGTCTTAAAAGTAGATAACTAGCTTGATAACTAATGTATCTACTTTCACAAATTCTAGGAAGCACCGTGAAACCTGCAGCCTGAGAGCAAAGTGCTCCATTAGGAACATATGGAGCAACCAAATGTCATTTTATGTTGGAGTTTGAACATTGAAGGATTTATATAGCCAAGAACTTCAAATTATATGTTAGTTTTTACAGAGAGCCAATGAAGAGCGGCTAAAATTTGAGGTAAAATATTGAACAGTGAAGTGAAACATCAATTGAATGATCCAGGAAGTTTAAACTAAACATGCAGAAAAACCCAAAAACCCTTCTTTTACAGAGGAAAATAAACCACTACCCAATTGTTATTGTTGTTACTAATGAGCCTAAGCTGCAATCTCTCCTCACTTTTTTTTTTCCTTTTTTTTATTTCTTGGGCAAACCTTAAGCTGCTGACATCTGGTGGCACACTCAACTTTTTTCTGCTTGGCTGTTTGCACTTGCAGATCAAAGTCGACCTGGACAGGTGGAAGCGGTGTAGATGGGGGTTATTCTGTCAGTCACCACACCCGTCTCCCTGTGTGGCCTTTCCCAGACTTGGGAACTGAAAGTGGATGAGGCAGAAAAGGCTCAAAGTGCCTTCTAAGCTGAATGCAATCATGAAAACATATAGGCTATGTAGTCGGATTTTAAAATGGTATTAATTGGAGATGCAGAGACATGACTATACATGCATGGTCTGAGTTAAACCAGAGGTCTGCAAAATTCACAATACTAAGAGCCATATTTACCTTCAGTACAGCTAAGTAAGACTAGTTTAGAGCTCCAAATGTTAGAAGACCTTTTAAAAAAAGACAATTTAAAGTTTTTGATAAATGTTTACTTCAGGAAATTTGTCACTTTAAAATCCTTTTGTTTCTTTTTCTACATTTTTTATAAAATCAAAAAACTTTTGCAGAAAAGAGTGTCTCTTTCAGTGGGATTTTGAAATTGACAGAAAATAAAAAATACATAGTTTCCAACTTCATGACAAAAAAAAAAAAAAAAAGATATAAAACGATACCACTGGTATTTTTAGTGTGATTCTGTCATGAAGTATCAATTTAGTACATGAACAAGAACAACTTAAAGCATGAAATGTTATTAAATTTATATTTTAAACAGTAGTGGAAGGTCCAAAAAGTCACTTGTGGCTCTAGAGTTAAAATTGTTAATGAATCTTAAATCAGTTGTATCATTTTAAAGAAATTGCATGATGCAACGTCAGTTTAACAAAGTAGCACAGACGTGTTTTTGTTTGATTTCTTTGATTTTACGCGAATGAGTTCACCTGAACAGAGAGAAACAAAGAGGAATAACTGGGGGACGGAGAGAGCGGAGGAAGTGTGATGTAGGTTTGCTGTTGTGAGTAGGTGGCTGGGTTTGTAACGTTGCCTGATATGAGTGGGTTTTCTGGTGAAGCTCATGGCAGCGTTTTGTTCATAACTGTGCATCGTATTGCTCAAGGAGTTTGTTGGTTGTTTGGATAAGTTTTTTTCTTTTCTTTTTTTTTTTCTTGAGTGCCTGTCCTCATTAGTGGTGCAGAGTCCAGTGGAAATTCTCAGTTTCTCCTCCAGTTTTCATTAATAATCCAGTCACTCCCTTTTCTTGCAGCTCTCTCCTCTTTGCTCCACACCCACACATCGCGGCTCTTCTTATTCATTCTTGCCTTTTGTTAACGCGCACCACTTTCCTCTTTCAACTCATCGTGCTTTCATTTTGAGCCCCTCTGTGTCCTCTCTGTGGTGCCCTTTTGGACAATGGACTGGTCCGCTGCAGGAGGAGCTGGACTGACTGACAGCCCTGTATGGGACTGGCTGCTTAGCCTTTGTCCTGCTTACAAGAAAATTGGAGGGAACTCAGAGAGGTGGAGCCATAGAAAGGGGACCAGTAAGGGTGGAATGTATGTATAGAAGTTGTAGGAACTTCTTTGGAGATTATGATTTGCCCAAGAAGCATTAAATAAATTTTTGTGACTGTATTGATTGCCCATCTTAAAATTTGACTTTATGTAACTTTATAAAATGGTTAGAGCTTTTTATAAGCATAAATACCAACTGCTGTGGTCACTCATGCATGGAGCTTCAACCACAACAAGGTTTCTTGATATCTGTAGAGAACAATCTTCTCTAATGAGTCCTACTTTCTTAGACAACCAAATCCTCCCAGACACTGAGTCCCCAGCAATACAAAAGCGTGAGCTTCTCTCTCCCCTGCCCCCATTAAGCCCCTCACCCCAGAGGTGGTGGGCATTCTGCAGTGTGCCGTTTCAATGCATTGTGAAGGAACGATTGAAAGAGTTGAGGAATGAAGGATGATCCTGAAGAGGATTGTTTAAATTGGAATTTGTGTATTACCATACTAGAAGGGATTTTTGTCAAATATACTTTGCTTTTCTGCAAAACAATAATCGGTTGTAGTTTTGTTACCTGGCTTTGCTTGATGTAAAGCTTTTATCTCTTTATATACCCATTGTGTGTGGTTGGGCTGCTGTAAGTAGGACCTGTTCCATCTCTAGTCAGATGGCATAATTGGAGGGAAATTAGAAGCTAAGTGGAATCACTTGACTAGAACACTGCAGCCCCTGTGAATATCTGTCTTAATCTCACTGCACCGAGTCACTCAGGAGATTCAGGTCTCTCACAAGCATCGCCAAAAACACACACTTTGCCTTGTGAAGACTCAACTTAGAAAATTTACTAAGTTGAGTTATCTACTTAATGAAAAGTTGTTGACATAGCCAATAGGACTGCACAACATTCGTGAGATGGAGATACTCCCTCTATTTTTTGTTTTTTTTTGGTAGACATTGGCTTCTGCAGTGGTATTAATGTCTAGTTCACACAGGGAGATAATTATACTTTCCTTTTTTCCCCCTTTTTCAGTCCAGATTTCCCCCTTCCGACAATCTTGAGGATAACCGATCATTAAAATCTTAAGATCATTTCAAAATATATTCCTTAAATAAATAAGCAATACTTAGTCTGATAGGGGCACAAGTTAAGCCTGGTGGCCTGGCAGGATTGTAATACACTGGGGGAAACCCTGGTCTTTGTGTTGTTTTTATCTGTTAAACATAATCCAGAGACATTGGCTGCACGGGTGATGCTACACTGAGGGCAGGTCACGCTGGAGGAATGTTACTGCAAAATGTGCCTGCATCTAGTCACGCTTTAATTGGCTTCTCTGAAGCTATTGCAGGTCCACTAACATTCACATACCACCTGATGAATTTACAGACTCTCCTAATGCACATAAAAGTTCTCGTAAACACTCCTACACAAACACCATCGCTCATAAATGCATAAGTATGCACATTAAACTTTGCGCTGTATCCCTGAGGCGCACACATTCCTACTACTGTAACCTGAGTTACGGAGAGACACAAACCAAAGCAACACTGATAAACAGTAATATGTTCTGACTAAAACACCTACACAACAGGATCTTTTCTGTGATGACTGTAAAGCGCACACATGCGTGCACACACACACAGATTAACATCTGAGTGTAATCCAAGCGGAGCAGCTGATAATACAAAGTTGCAGTGAAGCTTGGATCCCAGCTGATTCGCTGCTCTCTTCCTCAGGTTGACCAGCCTGCACTTTATCATGTAATAATGAGGGATTTTCTCAAAGCAGAACCCATCTAAACCAGCAAAACTCATTCAGCGTCACCAGGAGCGGCTTGACGCTGCATCTGTGCAGCTGTCAGCATATAGAGCATCTCTCTCCATGTGGAAGATAGTTTTATGTTCACCTTGTTAGTCAGTGAAATTTAAAAGAGAGCATGTCCAGAAATAGAAATAACTTCTTGTTCAAATGTATTACATACATTGTCCTCTTTATTATAAACCAGTCTGACCACAGAAAAGAACATACTGGCTTATCTTTCACTGACCAGTATGTCCCAAAACATCCCACACATGCTTTCTGTCATAGCCCACATTCTTCAGGCAGATGCCAAACAGAGGAATATTTTTTTAAGTGCAGTACAGAGACATCACACTGCCCTCTGCTGACATGCATTATTTACCCACCTTCCCTTTTAGAGGAAAACCTCCTCCTCTTCCTCCTCTCCCTTACTCCTACAGACAATGTTTTAGGTGCGTTCTTGCTGAAAAGTTGTAAATAAAGCCTTGACCTGCCTGGCTCTGCGAATGGTCACCTTACAGTTCAGCGAAGGCCAACTGAACACAGCATTCACAAATGTATTGGTATGCTAAATCCCAATGTTCCCACTGACCCACGCAGCACTGCTAGTCATCTACAGACTGTTTTGATGAGCGAGATATTCAAGGGTCAATCGTGCTTTTCTGCATGTCCTCCACTCAACCCATTATTTAAGATGGCACTAAGAAGTGAATGGACGCCTTTGTGAGTGCCACAATTACTTGTTCTCCAGCATAATTGCTTTACGTAGTAGTTTTCAGCTCCATCAGTTTATAAACGCTTGACAATATCGAGCAGAGAGGAACGCACCAATGGAAAAGCTTTTAGAAGAGGCGGTGGAACTAGGAACCTGTTTCTCTTTGGAAGCTGCAGGCCGAACGAGCACCAGTACAGATATGGTTTTTATTTTATTTTAATTCCTTCAAAACCCAGAAAATGTTTTGTCACTGTATGTAGGCCGCTTTGCTCTAAGCTCCTGGTTTTTGGTCTTGACACAAGACTTTAATTAATTGGGTTAATTGTCATGGATTGATTGATTATTGAAATAATTGTTGGCTAATTTAGTAATAGATTAACTGGATTACATAGACTTAAACAAGGCAAATTGATAAAATAATATATTCACAAGAGCAATTAAGCCAAAACTGTACAAAAAAGAAATGTTGCCTATAAGATTACAAAAAAGTCTTTGTCTGAAAATATATCCTAGTACCCAGATCTCAAGTGGCGTAGTTCAAATTTTTGTAAAAAAAAAAAAAAATAATAATAATAATAAACTTAAACATCTCTTGCTATATAGTTATTAATTATTAATCCAAAAATACCAGTCATGCATTCCAATTTATCCAAATTATTAACTATTGCATTTAAGTTCAGTTTAAGTTTTGTAAGCTTTGTGTCTAAGGCAGGGGTCCCCAAAGTCGGTCCTCAAGAGCCGGCATCCTGCATGTTTTAGTTCTATTCCTGATTTAACGCACCTGGATCAAACGATGGCTCATTAGAGGCCTAAGAACATTGACATTCTGAAAAGTCCTACCACCAAGGAGAGAACTAAAACTTGCAGGATGCTGCCCCTTGAGGACCAACTTTGGGGACTTCAGGAAGGAATCACAAGTCTTGGACTTGCAGCATTCACTCCTCCTGGATGAGCGTATATTATTGTGGTGTGACTTCACAGCAATCCCTAATTCCAAGCATGCATGTAGTGACAGTGGGGAGAAAAAAACTCCCTAGAAAAATCTAGCATTTCCAGAACTCGGTTCAGTGTGAACGACCGACTATCTTAATCGGGGGTGTTTGAAAAGACAGAGCCATACACTAAGTAAAATAACAAAAGCTCTGATCTAGGAATAATTTATGTTTTTTTTTTTTTTTCTGTCATATGCATACCCTTGGAACTGAGAGATGGTGTCAGAAAGGACAGAAACTGTTGGTAAAGTGTGAATGTTGAAGTTCTGACCTACCCTGAACCTATTCAACAAGATCCAAATAAAACACTCACGACCTGTGAAGAACAGGAAATGTCAGTCATCACAACACAGAGTGGATGTGAACTGCTCTGATCTCTTTTCTCTGGAGCTCTCTCCACCATGTTGCACTTTGTGTGTACATGTATATTTGATCCTTTCTTGCCAGTAAGAACTTTTAACATGTCCTTGGAGAATAGGTGGTGTTATCTGATATACTGCATGTTTACGCCACAGTTGGGTTACACGAGCATAGCGGCTCGCTGTTTTTAAACCTAATCCAGGCGGAGGAGAGAGAGCTTTGACATTATCTGGATTTTTTTCAGTTTAGTAAATTAATCTGTGGTAACTGACACACACACACACATACAGTTGTTTTCCAGTTGAAAAATTCAGATGATGGCTTGAGGTTTAATTTAAATTAAGGTTTAGGCTCCAAGCTTGCAGACAGAAAGCATTCCTGAATGAGTTTGATTCAGGTTCCCCATTCCAGAAATGTTCCCAGGAGTTTTCCTTCATTATATGTGAAGTCCGGGTTGTGATAGCGCAGACAGTAGTGCCTCTGTGGGCAACAGAACGGGTGGTAAATAAAAGCATAGTTTCAGCATGTTTCTCCCGTCTTGTCTGTCCATCTGAGCAGCACAGACACACACTTCTGCTGGTGGAGGAATGTAGCTGAGCTCTGGCCACTCCAACAAACGTGCTCTTGTGAAAGCACTTGGCAGAACTGCAGCCACAGCGCACTCCCACCGAAAGCCACTTTGTTTGGCAGCCCTCACTATGGTGAAAACGATATTTTCTGATGTATATATTTTTATTTTTTTATCCCAAATATGTGAATGGAATGTTTTCAGAACCACTTCAGGAGTCGGTCACTGGATATGCAAGACTAGCAAAAAGATCAGTTGTGTTTAAAAAACATAATTTATCAGAATGAATAATTTGCACAGATTGGTTTACTGTATTGCTTGCTTTCATTGATCTGGAAAAGTATGGAAAACATGCTGTGTGGAAAGATATCCGTTCCCTAATCATTCTCAAAAACGTCTCTCTGTCTGTCTGTCATTCATTCATCAAAACAGTTTATCCATCTGCGTCCACCATTCCCCCCGGTTTTTCCCCTTACTCATCTGTCTGTCATTCCATTAATCCGTTGCTACATTAACACATTCATTTGCCTGTTTACTTATGTGTTTATTCGTCCATCCACTTTTCCATTTGTCCATCCGTTCATTTCATCCATCTACAATTGATGGATTTCTATCATATTTAAACTTGGAACATTTGTCCAATAAGGGATCCAGGGATTAAATCTGGAAAAGTATTTAATCGTGAATAGTGTGTAGAACATAGATATTTTTCATCTTCACGGCTTTGGGAACGAACTTTGAAAATAGAATTTTGATTTTCTGAAATATTTAATAGACATTTCAGAATCAAATCCCTCCCTGGCGGTGCTTGATCAAAGCACTGGTAACATCACCTGGCAGAATCAGGTGATGTTAAACTAAAAGTAGAAGAAGAGAAAGAGAAACGCAGAGCCCAAGGAAGTTGTTTTTACTAAACAATGTATCATGTGTCTCCACAGCCTTTCTTCAGACTATTAAACTTACGGAAGCTCGGCTTGAGTGACAATGTGATCCAGAGACTCCCTCCTGAGGTGGCCAACTTCATGCAGCTGGTGGAACTGGACATCTCCAGAAACGGTACGTAAATAATCAAAAGATTGTCATAGTTGCTTTATGAATTTCTAATCCTCTAAATCTGCATAGGATGCAGAAATGAAACCAAAAGTCAACACTGACTCCTTCCTTTACATGCCAGGTGAAATATTTCAAACTTGCCTGATTGTTCCTGTGTTATACACAGACACTGTGCCCTGTCTGTCCTTGCCTTTGATACTGAGTGGCAAGCAGGACATCTATTAAACCACATGCTGCTGTGAGAGCAGAGCGCCTTGGCCTGGAAGAGACTTTCCCATCTGTCTGCCTCCTAGTTCAAACTTCAGCTCAGCTCTGAGCGGGGCCGCTTCTCTCTGTAGGGATTTATTAAGATGCACCTGCAACATCCAGAGCTGAAAGATCACATTTCAAAACTTGGCAGGGAAGTCACTTAAAGATTTATTGCAGTGCAACTGTTTAACTAGATCCAGGCACCCACCTGGCCCACAAACAATCATTTCTACTTTTAGAAGCCAGAAATTCAAGTTTTGAAGGACTTTCAAGGAAGAGAATGTGTAATAGCTCCTTAAATGAGAAACCCTTAATAATAGAGATACTTGCTTGTCTTTTGCATATGTTTATTTTAATTGATGAAGTTCACTATGAATGGGAAACGGTTATTTAGCAGAGAACGTTTTCCATCTAAATCAAAGTAATTAGTGATGCTGAAGATATTTTGGCACGTTACTTGATGGTGCATGATCATAGTGACCTTTTCCTTGCAACCAGGCAGGAGTGTGCACAGATATTTTAAGGGGCAGGTGCTTAAGACACATGGACCCCACTGCTGTCTTTGTAGTGAGATTTATTGCAGCCACAGCTTCAGTCAGGCAAACTTACAAAAATGTGGGGCAGCAGTAATACAGGCTTTAAGATCCAGAAACGCTTCCTTGAGCCACCAAAAAAACAAAAAAAATCAGGGCCACACATTTTTTTGTCAAGAGGAAAAAGAGCAGGTGCTTTAGCACCACCTAGTGTTGATCCATGCATGTCCCTGCATTAAGGTACGATTAAAGCTAAAGTGATAAATTATAACCTCGTCTGACCCATTTGCAGAAATCCCAGAGATCCCTGAGAGCATCAAGTTCTGCCGGGCGTTGGAGATCGCAGACTTCAGTGGAAACCCGCTCGCCAGGTAAACACTGCAACGTCCCTGCATTACTTTAAGTCGATATCGAATTAGGTTTAATACTAGTTGTACAATGGGCTTCGTATTTTAGATTGTTTGTGTTTGGCTTGTATGTCCATAAAAAGTATGTTAGGCTTAGTTTGTTCCAAGAAAAGATTACATGAAATGAAGTTTGAGTAGATTATAGTTGATATCGCAACGCTGCTTGGATTTGTATCGGTTTCACAATAATCCACATAAGAAGCCAATTCAATCCTCTCATTCATTTTGTGCAATTCTTCTATGTTGCAATCTCCAAGTTTCACTTTTTTTCTCTCTAGAGAAGAACAGTTGAACCTCTGAATATCTAAGCAGAAACTCTTGAATAATTAATACAGAGAACAAGAGCATTGTGAGAATCTCTCACCGTTTCTTCCTCCCGTCTTTTTGCCACAGATTGCCGGATGGCTTCACTCAGCTGCGAGCGCTGGCTCACCTTTCCCTCAACGATGTGACATTACAGACGTTACCCAGTGACATTGGGAAGTATGTATCACAGAAACATATTGCTATTTGGTTTTATATTAAGAATAGTGCAATTAAATTTTTTTGGGTGAATAATTTTTTTGTGGGTTTCTGAATGTCAGGGATTATTGAAAATGAATGCTGTCTTCAACTGCTGTTTACAGGGCCTTACAAAATCATTTTTAACTTAGAATTATTCAGTTGAACAATTTCTATGGCAAGAGCCTTTAGAAATTGGCTCATAATTGTGATTTTTTTTTTTTTTTTTTGGGAAAAGATGCCAGTTTTTTAATTTTGTCGCACATTTGTGTTATTCTCATCTCAATAAAGACTTTCTGGAACCACCTTTCACTGCAGATACAGTTGGAACTCTGCATTGGTCAGGTTGAAGTTTGTTGGTTGTGATGTGACAAAATGTTAGAAAAATCAAGAAGTGTGACTATTATTGCAAGGCCTTTGGTAGAAACATGTGAAGCTGCTCAATTAAAGCCACTCAGACGATTCACCTGCTGAGAGACAGTGCAGATGGACGAGCCCCTCACCGTGCCAGGCAGCCCTGGCGATCAGACCTGCCATCTGACTAACCAACATCTCTTCCTTTTCCTCCCATCTCTCCTCTCTCTCCTGTTTAAAAGTCTGGCCAACTTGGTGACGCTGGAGCTCAGGGAGAACCGGTTGAAGTCTCTACCTACGTAAGTGGCATTTTTAGGAATTCAAAAACATCCAAGATGAATATTTTTACAAAGCTACACAGCAGTCTTCGGTTGCATTCTGTAGTGAACGGTATGTGAGGGAGGACTCTTTGTTCCTCTCAGTAGATATTCAGGTGATGTAACTTCTTCTGCTCTTTCTCACAGGTCACTCTCTTTCCTGGTGAAACTGGAACAGCTGGACCTTGGCAGCAATGAACTGGAAGTTTTGGTTGGTTAACATCTCCTCTGCTTCTCTAGATAATTTTCTCATTTAATTCCCGAGTGACCTTCATTCTTTTTGAAATAGTTATGATCTAAAACACGTTTACCTAGGCAAACACAGCTTAAAGAGGCGCTTTTAGCGCAGGAACTCCCACCTGTCTCGACAGGACAGGGTAAACATGACACAGGGCGGACACTGAGCAAACGGTGACTTCATGATGAAATCCTGTCCACATGTTTAATCATAAGCTAACATTTCATTGAGAAATGTGTGTGTAATTTTGAGCTTGAAATAGTGCATCTGTTATGGATCTTCTTTTGTTGTGAGTTAATAAAAAACAAACTTCATAAAACTTTTACAAATAAGAATTTGATTCGCATGCTTCTTTTCATAACAGGAATTCTCTATAGTTTAGATTATACACACAGACTCAAATATATTCATGTAATTAAATAAGACTGAGGAACATATATAGTCTCTGAATATATGCAGTCTTCTGATCAGGGCTGTAAACGTTTTGTTTATACTCATGTTACGATATTTGCTAAACATTATGGATAAAATATTACAGGAAAGTACAAGCCTACAAGAATTGAACCAACTAAATGTTTGGCACCAGTTTATAGCAGATCTAGAGAACAGGAAGTCATGACTTATTAACATGATGCTCAGATGCATTCTTGAGCTCAAGATTTCGGTTCTCTGAGATCTCTGTTTTTAACAACCTTCAGATGAAAATGCATTGAGCAGAACCCTGATTTCCTTGTCTTTGCACCAAAAATAGCAACCTTATATTCTGTTTTCAACATGTTTTTCTTGTCCTTTATCCTGTTTTGTTTTAGCCGGATACACTCGGCGCTCTCCCCAACCTGAGGGAGCTGTGGTTGGACCGTAATCAGTTGTCTTCATTACCACCTGTAAGTACAGTTTTTAAATGAAACTCGTGACGTTTTCCTTGAAGAAATTACCGTGCTGTGCTCTGATTACACAGTCGTACCTGTTCATTTATTTTCTGTGTGCAGGAACTGGGAAACCTTCGGCGGCTGGTGTGTCTGGATGTCTCTGAGAACCATCTGGATGAACTTCCTGCAGAGCTGAACGGCCTGCTGGCTCTCACTGATCTGCTCCTCACACAGAACCTGCTGGAAGTCGTCCCAGACAGCATAGGTGAAGAAACTTAACCAGACTGGCTTCTGCATGAAACCTCTGAAGCTTGCAAAGTGTTTTTTTTTTTTCTGCAAAATGATGGTTGCAATAGAGTTGGTTCGACTCCTTAAACAAAGATGATGCTGCCCTCTGCTGGAATAATAATTTCAGTGAAAAACCTGACCAGACCTGCACCAAGTCTCTGAATTGAATTATTTCTAAGCCATGTACACCTAGGTTTGGAATTCCATCTATAGTTTTGCAGATTTGGACACATTTTGAAAAAGATATAATGTGTGGGAACAGGGCTAGATCTAGAAAGATAAGGGCCTCTGGGCTGGTGCCAGTTTTGATGCCATACCCCATTAAATAATAATAAAATTAGCTTTTTTCTCATCCAAATGACAGTACATTAATAGGTTTAAAACCCTCCAGAATTTTCAAATATTTGAGTTTTCTATACATTAATAAAAATGTAACAATATTAAAACAACACGTTTTTTACGGGCCTTTAAGTTTTATATCAGGTACAATATAAAACATGCAATCTAAGTCGTTGGTGCCCTGGGCAGCTGCCCCATTAAGCCTTTTCTAAAGTCTCAACCAGTTTGGAAAAATATGTGCATTTTCAGACTTTATCAGTTCCATTGTCTGAAATGCTGTTTCAGCCACGCTTCCAACCTTCCTGAACTTTGTGTTTAATAGTTAAAAAGACGGATCCCTGCAAATAAGAATAAAATGTTGTCTCTGTTTCTGAGGGATTGTTTAAATTTCTAAATGTTTTACTGTGTGTTTTCTTCCCAGGTTGTTTAAAGCAGCTGTCCATTCTGAAAGTGGACCAGAACCGACTAACTCAACTGACCGACTCTATTGGAGAGTGTGAAAACCTCACAGAGCTTGTCCTGACAGAGAATCATTTACAGGTACCCCGACTTTACTCTGATAAAGTTAGACCATATGTGCACACAATCCAAATTAACCAGATTTAAATGTCCTTACATTTCACCTCACAGTCACTTCCTCGCTCGCTGGGCAAGCTGAAGAAGCTGACGAACCTGAATGTAGACCGGAACCGGCTCGGCAGCGTGCCCAAAGAACTCGGCGGCTGCGCCAGCCTCAACGTCCTCTCACTGAGAGATAATCGCCTGAGCAAACTGCCCGCTGAGCTGGCAGACGCCACCGAGCTGCATGTGCTGGATGTGGTCGGAAACAGGTAGCAGCACCTGAACCATTTATACTTTGTTAGATTTATGGAAAAAAGAATCTCGTAGTGACATGATGAGTCATCAAATCTGGAAAAGTCTGGACCATTTATTATTAGAAATTCTGAATTTTGGGGTGGGAAGAACTGGATTAGTTTGGAGGGGAAAAATTGCAATTTTATATTCTTTTTTTTGTTTGTTTTATTGATCTAAATTTTTTTCCCAAATAGTTGTGTAGATTATACATTTCTGAATTCTGGTGTGATAATATTTGTTTTTTTTTCTGTAATTTCTGACTTTTCTGAGGCACAAACCCAGAGGCCTGTCACAGTAACTAATTTTGCTGGATGACAAATTACCCCAGAAATCATTAAAATGTCCTTTTTGAGACAATTTATATTTTAACTAATATAATGAAAGCATGATAATGTGCATACTCCTTCTCAAAAATCAATAAACCTTCATTTTCAAAGAATATTTAACACTGGAACTGGAAGACTTGTCAAATAAACAAAGCCAAACAACCAAAACAATAAATATAATTGATTATACAGCCTCAAAAAACAAAACAAAACGAAATTGCCCTTTAAAACATATTAATCATTCTCAGAATGACAGGCAAACAGGCAACGCTACCAGGAGGGACTTTTGTAAAATTAAAAAGTGCAAACTAACTGCTTTGTACAATTTGTCAAATGTTTGCAGCAGCATTTCAATAATATTAAAGGGCAACCTCCCATTAAAGAGCATGCAAATGGAAAATTTTGCTCTCATTTAAATTTCTCATGGCATCCTTTCATTCGCAAATCTATACCTCCATAAATCTTTCTCTCTGTGATCCATTTGAGCTTTCCAAACAACCAATAGTCTGCCTAAAGGATGATTAGACAGGTTTTTTTTGTTGTTTTTTTTTTTGCAGTTTATGTATTTCAGTTTGACCTCGATGAATTAAATTCTTTGTAATCTTGGTGTTTACACTTGAGACACAGATCTAAAGTTGGCTCTGACATTTAGGGTTTATTCACAGCATCAAATGATATAATTTCTTTCACATTCCTCAACTTTAGATTAGGGTTTTGGCCTTCGTAGTTCTCATTCTGGAGGAAAAATTTCTGGTTGACCTTATTACATCTCTACTTTTAATCCAGATTACAAAACTTGCCTTTCGCCTTGACAAACCTCAACCTGAAGGCCATGTGGCTCACAGAGAACCAGTCGCAACCAATGCTCAAGTTCCAGACTGAAGATGACGAGCGGACAGGAGAGAAAGTGTTGACCTGCTATTTACTCCCCCAGCAGCCGTCACCTAGCCTCGGTGAGCCTTATGTTCTCGTATTTCTGTGATAAAGTGACTCAAATAATGTTTTATGCTCCACGAATAAACTTTGATTATTCAGTGTTGACCTCTAAGTTTGAATTGAAGGCAGATTTGGGTGGTATAAGTTGAGTAAGTGCGCTTGGTGTCCCACAGAGAACCTGCTCCAGAACAGCGTGGACGACAGCTGGACAGATAGCAACCTGAACAGAGTGTCCGTCATTCAGTTCCAGGAGGAGACAAAAGCTGAGGAAGAGGAAGATGATGAAGCTGCAGCAGAACGCAAGGTGAAAAAACGCTATGCCGCCATCTTTGAGCTGAAATCATTCTTATTCCTACTCCTATCCTCCATCATCAGCTCTGATAATTTTGGTTGGAAAAGAACCAATCAGAGATTTTGTCTTAATTCTGATGTTCTCTCAAAAGTCTACACTACCTATACTAATTTTATTATGTCCCAATTTCTCTTTGGAAACTATAATTATTAATATTCAAAATATTTTTCCACATACAGGATTAGGTGAATATTTAGCTGTCAATATTTAATAATCTACAGCTCAGGATAAAATCTCCAGTTTATTGGACAAAGTAATTATAAATTGTGTCCTAGAATTGTGTGACAAAGTATGCATTGGCTTTTATCATTTATTGTGATAAATTTCTTATCATAAAAATGATAAATTTCAGTCAGTGATGTTTAAAGCCCCTGAAAACTTCTCCGTTTGTTCAGAGTATCTATAAATTTGAAAATATGATTAGATGCAGTTACTTTAGTGATACAAATCACTTGTGTTCAGAGGAAGTGTGTTACAAATGGAAATGTTTGTCTAGAGAAGGATTTGCTTCTCTTTTCCTCAGGGCCTCCAGCGCAGAGCCACCCCTCATCCCAGTGAGCTGAAGGTGATGAAGAAGGGGATAGAGGACAGGAGGAATGAGCCTTACTCAACCAGACCTGAAGATGAGTCACTTGACCCACAGGTAATAAAAATACTTTATGTAAAAATGTTGTGCAGTAAAAATCCTATAAAACTTTGAGATTTCAGCTATTTTTATCAGCAATTCATCAATGATTTCACTGCTTTTAGGTGAAACGACTGAGTGACGTTTCAAATCAGAGCCATGACTCCCAGATGTCCAACAGCACGCTGTCCGCCACGTCCCACGAGGAGAGACACAACCTGGTGGCTCCCTCACAGAGAAGGGAGCTGGTGAACAACCAGTCCCCCCATGAGGAGGAAGACCTGGATGAGACGGAGGTGGAGTACATTGAGGTAAAAACTGTTTCATTAAAATCTTTGATGTTTCAATAAAAGTCGCAGATTTTGTGGTGCTACTTTAGAAATATCTGCAAGAAATTTTGAAGAACATACTTTGCTAAAATAATGACTTTGTAAATGTCCCCCAAACTCCTCAACATCAAAATCCTCTCATTGCTGAACTATCCCTTATGTGGGTGTACCTTTTTTTTCTTTCCACTTAACTTTCCATGAACAAACTTGGAGACAGCACATTTTGAATGTCTTCTTTAGCTGCAACATTTTCTGGCTTACTCTCCTGTTAGATGGGATCAGTGACTGTCTGAAAATTTTAAGTTTGTGAAAAACACTTTAATCTCCTTCTTTCTACAGCCAACTGTGCACTTTGCAGAGGAACCGATTATCCGGGGCGGAGATGAGGACGACGAAGACGACAGAGAGAACGGCGAGAGGAGCGACGAAGACGACGACAGGCCGACGATCCCCGCGGAGAAGCAGCGGCTGATCAGAAAAGACACGCCGCATTACAAGAAGCACTTCAAAATCAACAAGCTGCCCAAACCCGAGGCTGTGGCCGCACTGCTGCAGGGTTTCAGTCCCGATGGGCTCAATTCCCCAACACGAGCTGCAGAGAGCGAGCCGGACGAAGAGGAGGAAGAGGAAGATCAAATTGTAGGCACCCCTCAGCTCCATCACAGAATAGAAGAGCTGGACGACCTCCGGCATCAGGGCAACTCCAGCCAAGTAAAGGTAAAACCGATTCAGGCTCTGGTAGGATTCAGCACATTTAGTCAGCTACTAAGTCACTCTGTTCAGACTTGAACCGCACCTCACACACGTTAGAGATTAAAAGTAACCTCACCTGAGAAATAAGATGCATATTAACTTTAATTCTGTGAATAAAATCAGCTTTTCCTGCAGAGCACTGACTCAGATAAAGACTAAGCTTCTCACCATTAAAAATCATCTGCTGATTTTCACACGCTGCTTTTGTAACATTTCACCCCAATGCTTAAGAATTGTGCTAGAGAAGTCTGATCAGTTTTTGCTTATTATTAAACTTTGTAGCATTTGGGGAGACTTGATGACTTGTATTGATTTATGATGAAATCCTGTTTAACACGACGATCATCTCACCAAATCTGTTCTGTGTGTTTTTAATGAGTGTGGTTCTGTTTGTGTGGCTGAACTCGGACCAGCCAGAACATCTACTGGCAGAGCTGGAATGTGAGATCCAACGAGCCTGGTTTTCTAATTATCTTAGATATCATAAATTGTAAATTATGGGACAGATTGGTGCCGATTTCCTAATGCGAAAAATAATTTAGTAAATTACCTATAGGTAATTTATTAAACGTCAAACTAGCTGCGTTTCCATTGATCATTTACTTTCACAAATTGGAAGTGCAAAAAAATGATTAGCTCAATGGAAGCACACCAATTTTGAAAAAGTAAAGTTTCTCTATTAAAAACTTGAGCCTGGTTTTTAGGTTGTATCAAAATTAGTGCATTTTGCAAAACGTCAATAAAAACGCTTTTTTCACATCACACGAGTCACATGATCAACAACCGGAAGTTACTACTGGCGGAAAAGACAAAGAAGACAACAGGAAGTGTTAGGAAGAGCATTTAGTCAACAACATAGTCACATATGTTCTTTAATTGCTTTTCTTATTTAATGGAAATGCTGCAATTGCAATTTTTTTTCCCCCGACATTAGCTGAATATTGACCAAGTTTTGCGTACAAGCTTTAACTTTCTGATTGATGCCCTTAAATCTTGCTTCTAACATCACATTATGTTCTCCCCTCATGATGATAGCTATCTATTTCATGAAGTGTACCAATTCTTCCTCAGCAAACAGCCCCACAACATGATGGTGCCACCTCTATATTTCACAGTTAGAATGATACAAGTATCCCAATTTTTCCTCCAAACTTAACACTGGTTGTTATGGCCAGACAGTTCAGCTTAAGTTCCATTTCTTCAAAAATTAAGATCTTTGTCCGTGTATGTATTTGCGAACTACAATCTGGCTTTTCATGTTTCTTTTGAAGTTGAGGCTTCTTCACTCAGTGGCCTTTAAGCCCATGTGTGTACAGAACACGTTTCACTTTGGATAATAAAACTGATTTTGGAGACATTTATAAATATCTGACATTATTCCTCTCATTCTTGTAGCATTTAGCAAATAGAAACAATTTTGGTAAATCTAACTGACCTAAAACAAGAGACGTTTGGTCTGATTTAACTTCAGACAAGGAGAAAAAAAAACCCACATGTATATTTTATGTATGAAAACTTCTGGTTTCAGTGTAACTATACTGACAGTGTCTATTATATCCACTTTCCTGGTTTTAACTTCCAGTTGTTCATCATGTGTTTGACCGCCAGATCTAAAAATAAAATAGTGGCAACTAAAGCAGCAAATTCAGTTTTTAGCACTTCATTAATTATAGATCAAATATATTGTGTCCCTCTTTTAAATCTAAACCTTGTAGATAAGATGAAGCTTTCTGGCAATTCTTTGTTACAGTTAGTAGGTTCTTCTTCTGGTTCAGGAGCTTTTGCTTTCTTGTTTTTGCTCTTGCTGCACACTGGTTGTTTGTGTTTTGTTTTGCACTCTGGCTCAGCTCCTTGGTCTTGTCTTTCCACCTCTGCCTGTATTTGCTTTTGGTGGCTGGGGAGCGAATGAGGGCTCACTTCTGCTTCAAGGCCGGCAGACAGTGATGTGTGATGATAATGGGAGAGCGTGTACCGTGTGGGTGTGGGAATGAGTGGATATTTTAATTTTGGCCTGACTAATCCGCATGCTTCTCGCTGGTTCCTGTCCTAACAGGGGGTGTCATTTGATCAAGTCAATAATCTGCTGATTGAACCTGCTCGAATTGAGGAGGAAGAGGTCTGTACCTACTCTTTCCCACCCAGTGTGCCTATCTGTGCATCACCCACCCACCCAGGCTAACACAGGTTTAGGAAGTGGAGAAAACAGTCACACAAATCAAATTAATCTGAGCTAATCACAAAGAAAACTAACAGATCCATTACTGGAGTGTCTGTGTGGCAGAACCCAAAATCAGGACTGGAACATTACTGTTAAATATTTATGGATAAGATGAAAAGCATCCTCTTTGACACCTGTTAAGAAAACATTATAATTATTAATGCAACAAGTAAGTGATTTTTTCAGGCCAAATCATTTGTGTTTAATAGCGTAACTTCAGTTATGAACTCTTTATCCTGTTAACACAAAGTTACCAGGGCTATTTTGTGATGGTATATAATTATATTTTAAGCTTTTTCTCTCTCACCATGCATTTTCCTGAAAGGTTTTGGCAGAGATTTACAGCCAAACTGTAAATTCAGAGAACTAAATGTTGGGCAGGTCAGGGCTGTGCTGTTAAATGTTTCTTTTCATACTAAATGTTGTTCTGTCATCTAAGATGTTGCCAATGCTTCCATTTCTTTCTTTGATTGTGTAAATCTGTCAAGCATCAGGTTCTGGCACACTGCTCTCCCTCTGCTGCTTTGCTCTGCTGTTGTTCCATTTATGTAGATTATTTGTAGCAGAATGTTAGCATTACTTAAAGTATAGCTGTTTAAATATCAAATTGGATGTTGTATTAGATGTGAGAAAGAGCATGTTTGCTCCACTGTCTTCTTTTCTATAGTATTCATCTACTCTCCTTGCATGACTAAAACTAAAATATTAAGCTGCTTGTGTAAAGATTGCAGAAGAAGAACACTTAGTGCATCTTAAGATAACCTAAAAATATAAAGCACATTTTGTGAAACACAAAGTCCTGTCATGTATATGATGAATGCATGTTCTTTGTGATGTGTCCTGATGGCGTGTAAATAGCTGTATAGCGACGAAGGCTGTAAAACTTACAGAATGCAACCCATTACAGATTGTTGTGGTGAATTGAGCTACTTTATTTTCCATTTTTACTGACCATCTTTGACTGAAATTTCATTGTTCTCCACACAGTATGGGTATTCTCCCAAGTCATAGTGATATTGGCCAAATCAATCAGATAAGTTAAACTCCTCTGCCCATTTGGCTTATTAGAGTGAGCGAATCTTCAGCAACAAAGACAGAGCACCTGCATAGAAAGATTATTTTTTAATGGGATGCTTTTATTTATTTATTCTTTTTACATATTCAAAAAAATCTTTTACTCCCTGACTATCTTAGCTAGAGAATGTCCCAGTATGAGATGTGAAGGTGTTGTTGGTGAACCAGTATTTGCCATAAGTATCTTCGTACACAATGGAAAGGCAAGTCAGATATTCTATAGCAGTGTTTAAATTAAATTCATTTAAAAAAAGGTAAGTTGGCCTTAAATACGCTAAAGTCTTAAATTTTGTTGTGGCAGGACTGTTCAGTCTTGTATCTAGGCTTTTTTTTTTTTTTTTGCGGAACTTTTCTGTCAGGTAAAAGTTTGAGTCAAGCACAGATATTTTGTTGCATTCTGTGACGAGAGGCGGTTGGTAACTAGCTGCTAATATACTGGTACTCTTTCTAGCTAGCAAGCTTTTTTTGCATCTACCATGGATAATTCCCCAGTTAGCTGGACAATGTTTCCTTTTTTCCACTGGCACAGTATGAGCTAATACGATCCGCCAGTTGTCCTCTATAATTCAGGCTTTAAAAAGTCTTAAATTTGACTTGCTGAAACCTGCAGGTACCCTGCGGATTGTGACGAGGATTTTACTAAAACACTTATTTCACTGAGGTTAAACGGTGTGGAAAAAAAATAATCAAAAGCAGTTTCCACATGCAGGACTCTTCACTCTTCTTGCTGTTACTTGGTGTTTTTTTTTTTTTTTGCATTTCTGCATGATCTACTTGGAGAACACACACCCTGTGTGTCATCTGCCTTTTCTAACTTTGACCACTAAGTACACGTGTGCATCTAACGCACATTTTTTTATTAAAGGAAAGCCTCAAAGTTCAAAAGATACTTCAATAAAATAATCTACCTTTGCATTATAACTAGCATAAGTCTTCTGGCAAACTAGAGTTCATTTTTTATTGAATCTTTAAGCTACATGCATGACCAACACTACCTGCTGGTAAACTGGGGAGGGAATTCAGTGTTTAAACTGGAATAACATTTTTTAGAAACTCCTCATCACTTTTACCTGTACAAAAAGAAACTTTTTTTTTCTGTGAGCTTTATTCCTACTGTTTCTGACTTCTTTCTGATCAACTTGCAGCACTCGCTGACTATCGTTCGACAGTCTGGTGGGCTTGGTATCAGCATTGCTGGGGGAAAAGGATCTACGCCTTACAAGGGAGACGACGAGGTGAAAAACCCACAAGATTGGGATAGTAGAGGTAAAATGCAAGCGGTAGATATTAAATATTCTCGATTGTTTTTTTTGTTTTTTTAAGGGAATCTTCATCTCCAGAGTATCAGAGGAAGGTCCTGCAGCAAGAGCAGGAGTGAAAGTGGGCGATAAGCTTCTAGAGGTAAAAATTAGTTTGACATGAATAGATTAAAAAAGTTTCTGTTCAGGCATTTCAAAGGTTTTACCTATTTCGTAGGTGAACGGAGTAGACCTCCATGAAGCAGAGCATCACACCGCAGTTGAGGCTCTCCGCAGCTCCGGGGCAACGGTTTCCATGACGATACTACGCGAGCGCATGGTGGAGCCTGAGAACGCCATCACCACCACACCGCTGAGGCCCGAGGACGACTACTTCCCACGGGAGAGGCGGAGCAGCGGCCTCACCTTCAATCTGGAGAGCAGTCCTAGCGGACCCCGACAGAGGTTCTCCACCTGCCTGATCCGGAACGACAAAGGCCTTGGATTCAGCATCGCCGGGGGAAAAGGCTCCACACCATACCGCACAGGAGATACTGTAAGAAGCACCGAAACACAGCAGGGCTGGAACATTTAATCAGATTAATCAATTATTGAGAGACTTGTCAACCAATTTAGTAATCAAATAATCATTAATTGGTGTATATGAACTCTGAAATATGTCATTTTCTGAAAAACAACAGCAATAATTAAGCTAAAACTATACTACTATACTAAAACACTTTGTTTTTTTAAATTTTAGTTGAAAAAAACTTTTTCTGTCAATATCTTCAAGTGAGATAGAGTCAGGTTCACCTGGTTCAAATTATATGAAATTCTCCCATTTAGTACAATTTGCAGACCTAATATTAATTGATAATTGGAAAAAAATAAGTAACAGATCAGTTCTACAATCTATTGATGTTCAGTCAAGCAGAAAGGACTTATTTCAATATTTACTTAGCTGCTATATTGTTGCATTTTAGACAGAATATTTTCTTTTGTAAAAAAAGAAAATATTTTTTTATTTGCATTTTGTACATATTTTTATTGGTGTGTAAAATAAGCTTAAGTAGCTTAAGGGAATATCTGCAGAATGTTCAGTTTTTTATCTGATTAATTGATACTAAAACAATAGTTTTAAAATTCACTGTGAACACTGAACAATCATTATTTATCAAGACCATAAGTGGCAAATAAAGTGGAAAATTTACAGTTTGGTTGGAAAACCTCAGTTGTTTACTTCCAGGTCAGAAACTATACTGAGGTAAAAAGCTGCAGACACAACCGTTCCATAACTAAAGAGTGAGAATCGTTTGAGAAGTTGGGAACCCGCTCTAACAGGAACTGTCACAGTGTGCGATATCCATCTTCTCTGTGCCTATTCCCGCCGCAGCGTCTACAGTCATCACCGCGGTTACAGAGATATGAATAGCCAGCACTGAAACTCGAGCAGTTCACTGTAATTAGACGTGGTGAGGTCGAGACTTGGACCAGCGCAGCTCTGCAGCTCAGGAAGCATAGAGAGAAAAAAGGAAAGGACGTGCAATTTTAGGCAGGTTGGACTGTAAGTGTTGGGTGTTTTTCAAAGTTTTGTTTCTTAATGAGTACTGTGGCGTATTTCATGGCTGATTGATCGCTGGTTGTGGTGCAGCAGTGTTTGCTTTGGCTAGTAGCTCAAAACGATGTCTGAAGACACGATGAAGGAATGTTTTACTTTTATTAGAGTGAAAAATATTAGTTTTTTTGTCAAGTCAGGATTGGATTTTATAAAAACTATTTCAATTCCAGATTTTTGTCTGGAATTGATTCAGGGTTGATTGTTGCCTCACATATCAGTTGTCTATCAACCAGACAGTAAGGTAACAGAGTTATCTCAACATTTTAGCCTTTTGCACCAAACATTTTACTTCCAAAGTTATTCAATTTTATCATTAAAGCTCAGGAACTCACAGAACATGACAAGTAGATTGTTTCAAAACAGTTCAAAAAGGTAAAGGTAATTTTATTTGCATAGCACATTTTCAGCAACAAGGCAATACAAAGTGCTTTACAAGGAAATCCAAACAAAATAATAAACCAAAGAAAAGAGAAAAATAATCTAATGTTGATCTAAAGTATATAAACTAGGTGTACATGTTCTGGATTGCTAGGTAAGTATGCTCTGGTGTAATTCCATGTCTGGGTTGGAAGAACAGGAGCCTAAAAAGTAGTCTGATAACGTTGATCCAAAGTATAAAAATAGTTGGATCACTAGTTTATCTTATCTAAGGCTCCTGAAACAAATTTGAGCAGAAGTGACAAAAAGAGAAGATTTAAACTTTGTCATTGTCTGTCCGGTTTTCAGGGAATCTACATTTCCAGGATTGCTGAGGGCGGAGCAGCACACAGAGACAGCACGCTGCGAGTCGGCGACAGGGTGATCTCTGTGAGTAACATCGCTTTACCATAAAACATGTTTATTTTGTAACACAAAAGTACAATATTTAGTCCAAGCTCTATGTTTTATGACAAAACCTTAAACTGCAAAAACTAATCTCGGAACCTTTTCTTTACAAGAATATTAAACTAAGATTTATAGATAATAGCAGGGGGGATGACACATTGTGTAACGAGCATAGACAAAATGTTACTGTCGTGATTAATCAAGATTGTGAGTTTGTTTCCAAGAGAAAGTAGATCCTTGCCTTTACTCTGAGATTTCCAGTGTTTTAAATGTAGCATATGCTCTCATGGAGGTGGAAAGCTTAAATGGATAAAAACAGAGAAGCTTTACAGAAATGCATTCACAGCCATCATGTTGTTTCCTGAAAACCTCACTTATGGTTTAGCATTCATGCCAAAAACCTTTTATTTATTGACAGAGAGCGCTTGGCTCTGATTGCAGGTATTTCCTTTTAATTGCTAGCTGTAGGTGGACAAATCGTTCAATATTAATGATACCAAGTTGGTATTAATATTACCGTGGTAATAGTTTAGTGTAGTTTCCCAGCTCTACTTCACAAAAGATTGTGTTCTGATTTGCACAATTTGTAATTATTTCACTTTATTTCAAAAAAATACACAATCGGTTTTCTATTTTCACCAGTTAACATGTCACAAAAGTATTTGGTAGACACCTATAATTTAATGATATATCAAACTTGAATAAAAAATATTAGTATTGGCAACACTGGCCTTGTATTTACTTAGTATTGATTATATACCAGAAAAAGCAGTATCCCGCAAGTGATAAAATTCCCTCTTTACACTCTTGCCTGAAAATTGCGCTCCCTCTTGATTTATAGTGAACATGACGGTCAGTTCGGCTTCTCAATTTCTAAAGTTACAAATTTATCAAATTCTTGTTTTCATTTATGCTCAGATTTGAGATTTTCTCATATAACCATTTCAGGACTGAGCTTGGGTATTGTCACATTGAAGTCCAAATCATTTGGCCACAGTTGGTAATCTGAATATTTTATAACAATTATAAAAGCCCAAAGTGTTAGAGCAGCTTCTTGGGAAGAGGTGTAAACCATCACATCGATGGGTTACACAGCTCAGGGTGTGCTGCATGACTTTTCTTTCAACATTTGTTTCCTTCAGTCAGTTGACATTGTTGTTTCTGCTTCCAATGAATGCAATGATGCTCTTTTCAGAGGTTTTTCTTTCAAGTCCTGCTGCCTTGGATGTGTTTTGCTTTTTCTGGCGGTTTCTTCCCTCTTCCTCCTCCGTTTTTGTCTCTCATCTGTATTCACATGCCGCCCCTTTGCATGCTCACTAACTCTGAGCGAGCCTCCTTGCCTGCTTGGTGGTGGGTGCGGTGTCAGGCGGTGTTGCTCTGCTGCTGAGGTAGATAGGTGTCACATCACTGCAGCAGCAGAGCATTTCAGCCCTGTGGTAAGAGCTGTTACTGTTGGGTCAGTGCTGACCTCTGCTGGTCAGGATGGAGCAGTGTGCGATTTGTAACACCAGATTGTAAAACACATGCAGTATCTTTAAAGATGATTCACTTTCTTGGATGGTTTACCTTCTTTATTACTTTTACAAATCAATCATGAGAAATATTACGTGACTTTTTTGACAAAAAACAAACAAGAAAAACTCTGAATGATGAAGTAAAGATCTGTTTCTGCAAAATAACTTGCTTATTTATTTCAAACATATTTCTAATTCAAATTCCATTATATATAAATAACTTTGAAAAGGACATAAGCATAAACTTATTTGAGACTGCTCTCTTTTCTGTCTATATATGTCTTTCTGTACTCATTATTCTGTATTTTAAGTAAAACATAAAAACAGAACAATGCGATAACATACATTTCTTTCAATCAAACAAACATCCCCCCAAAAATAAAACACAAAATGTTTAAACAGAACATCACCACAAACACATTATCCCTACTGTGTAGCACGGTGGAGGCAGCATCATGCTGTTGGGTTGCTTCTCAGGAGCAGGTCATTCATTTATGAGAACTCTTACATAAAACTTTATAAATAAGAAAATACTTCAGCATTGGTTGCAGGACTTTGAAATGATTCTGCAAATGAGTTTCAAAGGAAGAACCACATTTCTCCCCAGCTGATTATATCTGATCTTGATAATTCATTCATAGATTTTCTCTTTAAAATAACTTCTCGTAATTTTATGACTCGCTTTTATGGTGTCATTTTGTATTCGGTTAATATTTGATGTATTCTCCCTGGAAAGCTTTAAGGGGTTTGAACACTTTAGCAAAGTCTTTATATCCTGGCTTACAGTAATGAATGATAACATGCAGAATCCAGTGGTAGCTTGATATTTTCGGTTTGGTTTGTGGTAAATTTTCATCCTGTTGGTCGTAAATGATCCCTGGGAGAATCCTGGTGGGCTCACACCTCCTCCATGGTTGGTTTCACTGTCGATCCAGATCAATGGTGTAGACATGACAGAGGCCAGGCATGACCAGGCAGTAGCGCTCCTTACCGGCACCTCCCCCACCATCGCACTGCTGGTGGAGCGAGACCTGAGCACGCCAGGGGGCTCTCCGGGTCAGAACCGGGCGCGGGCCCACTCCCCTCCGCCCCCAGAACCCTCCGCCTCTCCAGACCAAGATGAGGAAGGCCTTCAGGGGAACCACATGGGGAAGCTGGAGGACGAGTATCCCATTGAGGTCAGACGACACCACGTTCTCATCTTGTTGGTCAAGTTTTTCTAGATGTTTTCGTGAAATGCTGCAGAAACCTTATTGATGCTTCGTTTCCCCGCTTCATCCCTAATGCTGTTCAGCTGCAGAGAAGATGGTGCATGGTATGAAGGCTTGTTGTGATGAGAGGAGTGTGCTTTTTGCTTTTAGCCTGCTGAGCTGTTGTGTGTGCAGAACAAAACAAACTTTAAGTTTATTGATTCATTTGTCAAATTCACACAAACAGGAGGTGACCTTGGTGAAGTCAGGCGGCCCTCTGGGACTGAGCATCGTTGGAGGCAGTGACCATGCCAGCCACCCATTCGGCATCAGTGAACCTGGGGTCTTCATCTCAAAGGTGCTGCCGCTTTTTATTTATTTAAAGGGGACATATAGTGCAAAATTCACATTTTATGTTTTTTTTTTTTGTTGTTTTTGTTTTTATATAAAACACTATGACAAGACCTTAGTAGCAGTAGTAAATTATATCATAGTGATAGTGAGTTGAAGCAGCCTTCTTTAGTAAATTTGTGTTGTTTTAGTTTGGTGCTGGAAAAGTTTAAAAACTTACCTCGATAATGAAATATTTTGGTTCTGCTTTCAATCTCTGCTTCTCGCTCCTTCAGGTGATTCCTCACGGTTTGGCGTGTCAAAGTGGCCTTAGAGTCGGCGACCGCATATTAGAGGTGAACTCCATCGACCTGCGGCACGCCACGCACCAGGAAGCCGTGCGGGCCTTGCTGGCCAACAAACAGGAGATCCGCATGTTGGTGCGAAGGGATCCTTCACCGCCAGGGATGCAGGAGGTTCTGATCCAAAAGCAGCCCGGTGAGAAGCTTGGGATTAGCATCCGCGGAGGAGCAAAAGGTCATGCTGGAAACCCCTTTGACCCCACAGATGAGGGCATCTTTATCTCCAAGGTAACAAAACGGATTCATCCATGTCCATTCTTAGTTTTGGACATTTTTATTTTTTCCAATAAACATTCATTGGGTTTCCACAGCACACACAAGACATTTTTTAAGACATCAGCATCAAGTTATCATTATTAGTGAGCAAACTGGTTACATCAGATCCTGATAATCTGCTTTTTTTCCTCTTTATTTCTCTAAATTTCTGACAAATTTCTCTAAATTTACCAGGAAATTTTGAGAATTTTCTGGTAAATTCTTTAAATTTACAAAAAAATGTATTTTTCCTGATAAAATTGCATTTTTTTTCCTGCTAATATATCTGTTGTCGTGCTTTAAAAAATTATCATACCTGGCTGTAATTCTGTGTCGTACAACTCAGAGCAGAGTCACATCACCTAGTCCTATCGGCCAGTTTGGAAACATAACGCTCGTTTTGTCTTCAGGTGAGTTCGACCGGCGCAGCAGCCAGAGATGGACGGCTGCAGGTCGGCATGCGCATCCTGGAGGTGAACAACCACAGCCTGCTGGGAATGACCCACACAGAGGCGGTCAGAGTGCTTCGTGCGGTCGGGGACTCTCTGGTCATGCTGGTGTGCGACGGTTTTGACCCACGGAAAGTCGCAGCTGTTGAGGTGAGCTCTCAGAAAACACTTTGTTCAAGGAAACGCTGCATCTGAAATGACTGAGAGTGTTTTTAGTGCCAATTTAAAATGTTTTACCACCAAACCAAAATCTGCACATATTTTCTGGCTGTTAAATGTTTGAAAATTTTGACCTACTGATACCAGTTTCTGCAGATTAAGATTTCTCTTCAAGAACTTTAAATGACAAGTAAATAAAAATCTGTATTAAATTTGAACAAGTTAACCATCTTCCCAATAAAATATTTAGCTTAAAATGGAATGATTTCCCCAAACAAATCAGTTTGTTTTGCCTCACCACTTGCATTTGGACGAGGGGGCATGCTAGCACAGAAAGGGTTTTTCTGATGAACTTAGAGGAATTTAAGTTCATCAGAAAACTTAAAGGGTGCATTCACACCAACTTTGCCTTGTCTGCTACTCCTGTTGCAAGTTTTTCAAACTGTTTAGTTCCTTTGACACATTGCAGTGTAAAGCGAACCGAAATCTAATGAGTGGTCCAATCAAACCGAGTCTCCTGGACTATCAGATGTGAAAAAACTGTAAGAGTGTCTGTCAGTCTAGAAGAACAGTTGACATTATTACTTTCAAAAAGCTTCCGGCACTTTTTGAACTCCATTTTTACGAGTTAATCAATTCTGAAATTAGCCGAGTTCTTGTCCTCCTTTTGTAATTGCATGATGTGCATGCTTCTGCATTCCTGAAAAAATATGTAACAATTCAAAATACTCAATTACAAATCTATGTGACTATTTATTCCAGGCATCTCCTGGAATCATCGCCAACCCGTTTGCAACCGGCATCGTACGCAAGAACAGTATGGAGAGCATCTCCTCCATAGATCGAGACCTGAGCCCAGAGGAGATGGAAATCATACAGAAGGTACGATGGGCTGAATGTGTCCACCACGTAGCCACCAGAGTCAGATCTTTGTATCACCCCAGACGAGCGCCGCTGTTTTCCAGTCAGCCCATGCATCAAATGTTTTGTGCAGCTATTCTGCTGCAGCAGCAGTTTGGTGTCAGCAGGTGGAATTTGGCTATAGTTCCCCTCGCTCCGCTTGCGAACACACTTATGCTCCCACAATGTGCCGGCACAGTTGTTTATTTTGCCAACTTTAGGTAAACATGTCCCATTCTGCTGAGGTTTGCTGGATGAAAACCTCCGAACTGAAGTTGAAATGTAATATTTTCTGGCAGGAGTCTGAGATGGTCAGAGAGACATCGCAGTGGGAGCGAGAGGAGATGGAGAAAGTGGTGAGTGAAACATTTAGTGGGATGAGAAAGATACAAATATATGAATCGGTGTAAGTTTTCTTAGCTGAGAAACTGGATGAATGAAGCTTCCTATCTGTGGGTTTTGTTGGAGAGTTTGTTCCTGCAATGTTTCACCTTGCATGCTTTTTCTGCTCCCATAGAAACGTGAATAGTGCACTTTGTAATCTGTGTTATTTCTACCCTGCTGTTTTTCTCTCTCACCTGTCCTTCTGGTGTGTTTGGTGTGGCACATAATCATCCAATCATCCCACTTCCTTCCTTTCTGTCCCCCCACCACCCCTCCGTCTATAACACTCTCCTCTTTAAACAATCTGTCTTCATCGTATCACTCTGTGTGGCTGTGTGTGGCTGGGTGTCTTCCTTTCTGCACTCTGCTCCTCCTCTTCCTCTCATGGTGAAGGAGCGTATGCGTTTGGAGCGTGAGGAGGCAACTCGCCTGCTAGAAGAGGAGACGGAGGTGAGATCCTGCTCAGACAAACCCGCTGTCTGAACGCAACATTAGTCCAACTGGGGCTGCAGATATCATTTTACGCTCAGTTTACTGAAGAATGTCCAACTTTTTGTTGTGGCAGAATTTATTCAATCTTGTATGTAGTTTTCTTTGTTTCTTGCCGAACTTTACTCTCAGGCAAAAGTTTGAGTCGCACGCAGACATCTTTATTGCGGTCTCTGACTCAAAACAGTCGGTAACCAGCTGCTAATATACCCTTGCTAGCTACCCAGCTAGCCTTTTTTGCGCCTCTCATGGGTAAAATGTATTGATTGTTGGCTGGTCGATGTTTGTTTTTGTCACTGATTCGCTTCTCATGTGCCAGCAGGAACCCCCAATATTTATATTTTTGTCAGTTTTAAATTTCATTCAATCTGGCATTAGAAAAGGTCTTAAAGTGTTAAGTTTTAATTACTGAAACCTGTGTATAGACTGGTTTTGTTCTAAATACTTTGTTTTATTTCTCCTCAGAACCTTGGCACTGGACCTTTAAAACTTGACTACAAAACCCTGGCTGCTCTCCCCACCACCAGCCTCCAGAAAGTGAACAGGGTGAGTCCTTTTTTTTTGTTTTTCTTTTCTTTTATCTTCAGGTTTCGCCTCAAACTAACAGAATTCACCCAGGATGGATTTAACTTTTTGACGTGTTTGAGAAAGGGGTCATTGCTTTTTGGGATTCTCTGACTGCGTGTGGCCTTGGTCAGAGGCTCAGAATAAGCTCTCTTGGTATATGTCATGTTTGACCCGGAGCTGGACCCTTTTTAAAGGAGAACCGAAACCCCTCCCAGGACTGCTGAATGAAGAACCTTGTCGTGATTTAACTAAACCACGAAGACATAAAGAAGAAAAGCCCATAATAAAGGACTGACGGCCTACAACATGAGTGTTTTGCGTCAGAATAAATCGTAACAGAGAGTGGGCAAGTTGGGGGAAGGGAACAGCTGCCCACTATCACCCGGCCTGCTCTCTGCGATATTTTAAACGTGCATCTGGCTCTTGAGTTGGACAGAGAGTGTCCGGTGGGTGGGGACGGCGCCGTCTGAGAGGAACAGACGAGTGTCTCGGTTTGAGGTCTGAAAGTCCTGCTTGGGACGGGTAGTGTGGACGTCCGGCTCTGTCCTTTTATCATCCTGCTGTGAGTTTCCTCTTCCAGCTTTACTCTTCTGCTCTCTGCTTCTATCAAACTCCTGATTTTCACTAAAATACAGACTTTTTATTTTAAATTTGACATCAACATTCCTAACATTTGGATGATTTCTTAGCAGTTTTTCTTTAAAGATGTTAAATCATGTCTTCTTTGATGTTGTAACTAGACTTAATTATAGATCTGTTCTGAGAGAGCAGCAGCACTTAACCTACATACCCTGGGCAGCTGTTGGAGAGATCTGAAGCACTCCCACATGGTGGTTCAGTGCTATTCATATAAAACCAAATGTATCAGCTCCTAATTAAACTGGAGTTTTAATACAGTTTTTAAAATGTGGGACGGGTTTAGTTAAGATTTGTAGATTAAATATTGGCAGAAAAATATGTTGAAATTTTGCTGGAGGCCTGAGAATGAGCCTAGTGATGTTGGTCCTAATCTTTTTTTAAGTTGGACAAAACAAACCAACTAGATGCTTTTACACATTTTTAATTAAAGTCTCTAGTTTTTGCCATCTTGGATATTATCTTATTTATCTGAAGTATTTTGAAATAAAGGGAAGACAAGTAGGCCTGTCATAGAAAATGTTGCTTATAAAATTAGTGTGATAAAATATAATATTGTAAAATATAATATGTCTTTTAACATATAAATAATATGTTAAAAGTGCCAGTACATTCTCTCAAAGATCAATAAACTTTCATGTACAAAAAACATTTAACACTGGAACTGGAATATATTTTAAATATTCAAAATAAATTGGACAAAAATGGCTTACGAAGTCTGCAACAAAATTGCTCACATTTCACTGATACTGACCTCTTACTGGTAGGTGTTGCAATTTGAGTTGTATCAGGAGAAACTAAAACTGCTTAGTAAACCTCTCCTGTTGACACCTAATTGTTCTGTTTCTCTTTAAAGAAATTTCATATTTAACCCCTAAAAGCTTAACGAACCGTTGAACAGACACACAGCTGTGAACCTTTCAGCGCGTTGGCATGTTGGCGAGCCAGCAGGGTGACTTCTCTGCTCTAAAAGCCAGCTGTCGCTCACAGACGTCTGTGTCGGTGCCAAAAGGTCACGATTCACATTCCATCCCTCTGACCCTCACGCCGACTGCAGCCCAAGAGCCAAATCTCCGCTTTTCAATAGTCAAACATTTGAGATCGATTGGTCTCAGTTGTAGCTGTGTCGGATGTTTCATGTTAACCCTCCTGGTTAACCTGATAAAGTATTTTTAAAGCACAGACTGACAGTCTGTAGTAATGTGGCGGTTAAAACACTCTATGAGTTTAGAAACTTATCTTCAAGGCTTCAGAGGAGTTTTAGTGATGCAAGTGACTCTTTACAGGAACAGCAGGCGAATGTGTTAAATTTCTATTCTTAGAGCCGTGGATGTCCCTCCTTATCTTCCTTTGGTTCATGCAGGGTGTCTGCGCATCCTTAAAAAGCCTTAAATTAAAATTAAGACCTTAAAATGTCTTAAAATCTTTTAAAAACATAGATTTACCATAAATACATTAGGTCTTAAATTCTGTTGTGGCAGGATTACACTGTAAAACCCCAAAATCTTAATTTTGTCCAAGAACAAAAATAACTTGCAAGTAATATTTTAGCTCAGTCATTTATTAATATTAATTTTAAAAGGCATTGAAGTTAATTCAACTGACAGATTATTCCACTTGGAAAAATGTCTCAAATGAAATAATCTGTCAGTTGAACAAGTACTTTTTTCTAATCAATATTAAAGAATTATTGACTCAAAACAAGCTCCTATATTTTGCTGAAAAGTTACGTGAAAGCAAGTTTTGGTTTTTGATATATGCTTTAAAAACTACAAAAAAACATTTAGTAAGTTTTATATTTTTGCAGTTTATTCTATCTTGTATGTAGTGTTTTTTTTGTTTGTTTTTTTTTTATTCTTGCTGAAATTTTCTGTCAGGCAAACATTTGTCACATTCTGTGACTTGAGACGGTCGGTAACTAGCTGCTACTTTCCCCTTACTAGCTAGCTAGCTTCTTTGCGCAAGTGCAAATGTGTCACTTGTGTTTTTTGGGGGGGTTTTTGTCACCAGCTCACTTTTGTTCCCAACCCACATGAGACAACAGGATCCTTCAATCATCTTCTACATTAGTAGCTTTTTCTGTCTTAAATTTCATTCAAACTAGTCTTAAAATGGTCTTTAAAAGCCTTAAATTTGACTTCTGAAACTTGCAGATGTCCTGTTATGGGATTAATTTGGAAATGCTGATTATGACTACTGGTTCTTTCTAAAGCTGCTCTACTTCAAACTTATGCTGATTTATTTCCTTTATGAAGACATGAATCACTTTTACCTTCCTGACTTAGCAGTGGGAAGCTACTGAACACCATTTTCCTGTTTTCTCTTTATCTCCTTTGTGTGAGTTTGAATATCAGCGAGTCGAGATCCTCCTGTGAGTCTTGTGTCCTCCTTATCTTTTGCTCCTGTTCAGTTCTCTGCCTCTGTTACTCTGACTGCCCCTATGGAGGCCCCCCTGCCGGCCAATCACGGAGCCCCTATAGAGCCCTTCGGTTCGGGCAAACCCCTCATTGATTATCTCCATCAATCCCAGTTGTCCCACAACGGGGCTTCCAGCGTCCCTGACAGTCCAGCTGTTGACTCGACAGTTTCTTCTGAGGAGGAAGAGGAGTGCCTGGTGGACTCGCAGCCGATGTGCTTTAATGAGAACCCCTTCTTGGTGGCTAACCGTAGAGGGAGAGGCCTTCCGCCCGGAGAGCGGATCCTGTCTGGGCCTCCGGTGGGCTACGGCCGGCAGGGGAAGCTGCAGCCCTGGTTGTTCAGCAAGGCAAGATGGCCGAGTGTAGCTTGGAGGCGGCATGCTGCGTTGCTGTGAGCTTTGTTGCTTCATCCATTTGGATCCCAGTTCCAAATATTACACTAAAAAAGGGTTTATTTGCAGCTGTGAAGCTGGTTGCAAACCAAAACACAGGCTTACGTTGATTTTCTTTCCCTCTATGATGTGTTTGGCTAACTGTGTGTGTGTGTGTTAACCTTCGTTCAACAATACAAAGAGTTTATTGCACGCTTTTTCTGTAAGCACAGCTTGTGGCATCTAGGGATGGGCAATATGGACTTAAAGTTTTATTACAATATCTTATGGTTCTATTATGATAATAACCATTTAAAACCATTTTTAGGAGCTTAGCAGTCATAGCCCACAAACTGAAAAATAACAAATTTCTAATATGCGTATTTCGGACACTTTTTATCACCAAACTGCACAGAGTTAAACATCATAAATTAAGAAATTTATCACGATAAATGATAAACGATACAATAAATGCCCACCCCTCGTTGCATCTCTTTAGTTATTCAAGATCTTTAATTGCACAGACCAATAGAAAAACCTGACCTTATAGCTTCCTGATAGCTGTAAGGAGGGTCAGGATGTAGGAAGGAGGATGTTTAATGTGTGAAATAAATGCAATATTACTAACCAGAATGCTTCACAAGTGCATCTCAATAAATTATATCATGAAATAGTTTATTTCAAGTCAAAATGCAAAACAGCTTTTAAAAAAAATTAAGTTTCTGGAAAATGTTAATATTAAGACGAATAAAGAGCAAAGAAATCAGACGTTTTTTGCAGCTAACATTTACCAACAACTTTTACGAGAAGGCTAGTAGTTTAGTGTTCTGTCAAAACATATTGGAAAGTTGAGTGGAAGAAAAACCTTGAGAAATGTCAAGCAAAACCCATTATGAGGAGTGGACTGCAGCCAAACAGCCACCACCTAGATTTGTCCAACCAAGTGATGGGTTTATATATTATACAGAAACTGGACATATTTTTCAGTAAGTCCACCTTTTTTTAGTCTTTATTTTTTGTCTAAGAAATTATTTTTGGGTTTGAACAGAATTAAGTAATCCCTTCAGGGAAGTTAAATTAACTAGCATCTAGATGATATTCTAATTTATTAGATGGACCTGTGGTTGGATTCTTATCCCCGTTGTATGTCTGGTTTATTAGATAAAACGTTGAGCTGATTATTTAGTTGTGTCTTGTTTTTTTTCCAGGCATCTTCATCTGATTACACCAGAACGGACAGCCCAGTCAGGGAAGCACCATATTCTCCCACTATCCAACCGGTAAGCCGCCCAACACTTTACCTTCCTGCAGTATCCACCGCCACCGCCCTCCCATCACATCTTCCTTTAATTTATGTCATCACTATTCACGAGTGGCTTCAGTGGAGGTATTTTAGCGCTGACAGTTTTGACCTTCCTTCCCACCCGTAGCCCAGCCTCCACTCCTCCAGCAGCTCCCTGTGTGCAGGCAGGGAAACCCGCTTTGTAAGTGGGCTTTGTGGCAGATCTAGAAGCGCTGAGCTGCGTCGGCCCTTCCTGGCTGAAAAGCATGCAGACGCTTCTCTGTGGCCAACTCATTCCTGATGCTTTGCCTTGTGCAGACTAGATATGCATTACTCTGAGATGGTTTGCTGACCAGCTTTGGCTTTACATTTTCTCTGCGGATGATAAGTTTCTAAAAGATCAAACGGCAACATCTACATAACCACATTTAAAAATTGGTTGTGTTTGATTTCTTTGCATAATCCTGAAGAAGCTTCATCAGTTAGTTAGCTTAAATTGAACTAGATGATGCCTTGTCATATGTCATAGATTTTAATTTTGTTTAAATGTATTTCTCTCCCTCCACAGGCAAACATTAATTTCACTGCCACTCCCACAGCTAAGGACAGCACTTCATCATCAGTGAGTGTCAGTAGAGCTTAGGAGAATCTAAGAATCTGAATACTTCTTAATTTTACTGTGAAAAACAAGATTAGGAACATGAATGAAATGCAACTCTGGGTTTTAATGAATTACCCGATGAGTTATTGGCTCAACACTCTTTGTTATTGGGTGCTTTGAACCCTAAAGTTCATTTAAAGAAGTATGTACAATTAAAATGAGCAAAAATATCCAGGCAGAGATTTGAAACCTAATTAAAAGGTTAAGGTTAAAATAAATGTGCAGTTGAGTTGGTAAATTAAAGGCGGAAAAGCACAAGATATTCATGTATTTTTATGCATAAAAATTATAGGCTTCAGGGGTTGCTAAAGGAGTAAAAGTTAAATATGTCATTAAAACTCAAATTCATTCAACCATCAGCATCCATTCATGTTGCATTATCATTCAGTCAAAGTTTCATCCGCTCTGGTGTTTAGCAGTGAAGCTACATCATGTGTCGTCTTTCCCCAGACGCGGCCTGGAGCCATCCAGCCAGTCGGACGCTCGTGGCCCGCCGCCTCCCCCGGCACGCCAGAGAGCCGCAGCCCTAACCCCTTTCAGCATGGCCCCTCCCCGTTCAACTCCTCTGTAAGACCCCTCACCTTCACCTCCACGTAGGGCTGGTTTTAACGCTTCCTATGCTGCCGCACGCCCTGAAGTAACCCGATGACAGTGCGGTGGGTTACCGATGTCAAAAGCGCAAAATTGATTGTTACCAAAGACAGGCGGAGCTGTTATAGTTCATATCCATTTGCTCTGGGCTCCAGAACCAGATTTAGCTGCTGAAGGTTTCAGCTTTCAGAAACAATCCAGGCAGTGTAATCAGAGAGAAACTGAGATTTGATCTCAAACCTGCTGGGTTGTTTCATAAAGGTTCTTAGACAGAACAGCCTGCTTCGCCTGCCCACGCCCTACTGTCCGTCTTTCTCTACATCGCTCCTCCTCTTCCACATGAAACCAGCCGCCATGCTGCTCACCCCGTCTCCTCCACAGTCGTCTTGAACTTTGCTGGTTTTTTTCATTGTCTGCCCTCTCCATGTCTCTGTTTGTCCTTTCCACCTCTTTTATCATATGGATCCAACTTCCATAACCCACACCACCCCGACCCCAACCCCTGCTCCCGCCCCTGCAGCCTCGTGCCCCCTCCCCCTCTTCGCCTGACGAGTTTCCAATGAATGTCAAGCAGGCATACAAGGCGTTTGCCGCCGTGCCTCGCTCGCTGGCAGTGCTGGAGCCGCCGCAGGTAGGACATGCCGACCGGCCTCGGACGAGCATGCTGTGCTGACTGGTTCGCTTGCCACCCCCTCCCCTCCTCACCTGACTGAAGCAGGCGGCCCGAAAGGAAGCCTGCATGTTGTCATCTGTGACGTGCTGTGACATGTGGGATGTCTCCATCGTTGGTTTTTGTGCTCTACTGACTTCATCTGTGAAACTGGTGCTGACCTTCCTCTTGATCCGTTCATCAAGGTTGTCCTTAAAAAGCATTAAAGTCTCCTATCAAAAATTAACTTGGAAAAAATGCAAGTTGGCCTTTAAAGTTGCAGTTACAAAAATGTGTTTTCCGTATTTATTAAAATTGCCACCATGCTGTTACAGAATGGGATGAGGCGGATAATCAATATCCTCCCAGTGTTACTATTGTGTTTTGCAAAAATCCACAGCTCCCGGTCAAAAACGACTAATCAGAGCCAGCAGGAGGGTCTTAGGGCTGTCAATCACGCTAATGTACTCTGCTCAATGTACTAATGATGGAAAAACAACTTAATGTTACGGGAAAACCGCTTATCCAGCATCATTAGCGGCCATGCTAACTTGCCTTAGCATTTGTGCTAAACCTCCTACTGGCTCTGATTGATTGTTTCTGACTAAGTGTACATTTGTATTTTGTACTGAGAGAAGGGATAGGAGCTTAATTTTATTTCACAGATTATTTGTCACAAAATAATAATTTTAACAAATGTGTAAAAAACTTTTTTTTTTTTTTTGTAAAAGTTAAGTACGGCAGCTTCAATACATTAATTACAGGTCTTAAATTTGCTTAATCTTATTCATTCTATTTAGTTTGTTTTTCTTGCGGAACCTTTCTGTCAGGCAAACTTTTGCAACAGACTTCTTCGTTATGTTCTTTTTACTCATGAAGGTTCAGGCTGCCAGTAACTAGTTGCTAATATAGCAGTTAGCCATGCTAACTAGCCAGCTAGCCAGTTTCCTGGACAAAGTTTGCCTTTGCCCGTACGATACTACATGCATTTTGTGCTAAGAAAAGCCACTTCTAACATAAAAAATATGCAATTTTCTTTTTGTACATTTCTATTATGATTCAAATTTCATTCATAATGGTCGTAAAAAGTCTTAAATTTGAGTTGGTGAAACCTGCAGAAACCCTGTCATCTGTTCATGTTTGGCTCATTCACCAATGTTTAATCTTGTTTTAATTTTTTTTTTCCTGCCTGCTTAGTGTCTCCATCTTTCTCATGAGTCGCCGCTCTGTTAATAATTTTTTTTTTTTCTCTGCCAACAGGATCTGTACAGTGTGAGGAACAATTTTCACCCAAAGCAACCTTCACCAGAGGTCAGTAGATCAGAAAAAATGTGCAATCTTAAACACAATACCAAACTCCTTGTTCAATTTAATTAAATTTATTTATATGCAGTTTAGCATCAGTTCACGTTTCAAGGTACTTTACAAAAAGAAAGTAATTTAAACCCAATAATAGATGCATTTCAATTGATGTTCATTATCAAACAGAGCATGAAGTTCAGTTTATTTTTCAAGTTAGCTTAAAACATTTTAGAAGCAAATACAGCAGATTGCATTGAGTCATTATCTGCTGTAAAATAGCCCAAATTAGTTGGCAATTTTGTTTTTGATAAGAAGTTTTTGCGCTCTTTTGTTTTTTTGGTCGTATCAAAATGGATGTATTTTACAAAACTTATGCTAGTCACATGATCAACAGCCAGACGTTGCTACTAGCGAAAGCACTAAAGAAGACAACAGGAAATGGTTGAAGGATGATGGTTTGTTTTTGTTTTGTTTTTTTGGACATATGTAGCTGGCTCCACCAGAACTCTCTCAGCATCGTACAGTTCATAAAAAGTTGTGTTGATTACAAATGACAGATTTAGTTATGTTTATTTGGATTGTGTTTTATGGGAGGACTAGTAAAAAGTGGAAAAGTTGGGCTTCTCTATCACTTGGTCTGCAGTCCAACTAATGAGGTCAAACCTCATTCATGCAAAGTTTTGTTTTACATCTTCAAATGGGAACGTTTGTATTCAAAGCTGCTCTGACAGTCGGGATTTATCTGGCCTTTTCAGCCTGTGCTAAACGACGAGGTGTTTGATGATAGAAGTGAAGGTCAGGAAGGAGGTGGTGAGGGTCTGACCAGCAGGGTCTCCCCCCGGGCCTACCTTTCTTCCGATCGACGGGACTATATGAGCCTGGCTGCCGTGCCACGCTTCTCTAGAACCTCCGTGGAGCAGCAGGTATCCTCCGCCTCCCTGGCCGGAGCGACCCGACCATTGTCTGGGGTGCTTGGCTTTGACCGGTGGTGGTTTCTGCTGTCAGCGAACGGCTTGACTTATAGCAGCTCTGAAATCAACTTAATGGTGTTGGGTTTTATTTAATTTAACTTCTTTCCTCTTGACTTTTCTCTTGTTTATGAAGAATCGATCACTGAAATAATTATCAACTTATTTAGTAATTGATTAATCGTTAACTGAAATATACAGACTTAAAAAAAAAAAAAAGCCAATTTGTTGAAAGAACAACACACTCAGAGCACCAATTAAGACAAAACTGGACAAAAATATATTTATATATTTTGGATTTAAGATGCATAAACTCTGCAAAGTTTTAGCTTCACCTACTATAAATTCTGTAAAATAAAAAAAACTCATTTGTTATCAAGTTATTAATCTGTTAATCCATAAATAATCATCAGATTAGACCTAAGCTGAGTTAAGTCAAACAGAAAGAATGTTAAACGCATTTTTTGCTGTAAAAAATGGTGTAAAGAAGTGTTTATTTTTTTTATTTCAAAACAAAATTATTTGTTCACATGCATATTTTAAAAGATTTCTAATGTAGTATACAAAAGGTTTTATGAAAACTTTTGAGGGACAATTTTTTCATCCAATTAATCATCAGGCTAATTGATTATGAAAATAGTCATGTGCTGGAGCCCCGCTTCCATCTTTTGGCAGCAATATACATCGACGCAGCTTTAATTCCTGCTGTTTATCGTCTCGTCCTCCTACTGTTTTTTTTTTTCCGTCAGAGTCCGTCTCTAGGAGGTAAGAACAGCCCAGAGCAGCGCTCGTTCAGGGACAGGCAGAAATACTTTGAGATTGACGTGAAGCAGCAGACGCCAGAGAAACCCAAACCCAGAGTCTCCCTCGTCGGAGAGGATGACCTCAAGAAAATGAGGGAGGAGGAAGGTTTGTTTCCGGCCTCCCAGAACCAATAAAAAGAAAAGGCCAGAAATGTTTGTTTTCTCGAGTTTACCCGTCTCTGTCTCTTTGTTTCCTCCCAGAGAGGAAGTTTGAGCAGCGAGCGCGGGAGTACCTGATGGACGAAGAGGATGAGGATGAGGAAGAAGACCTGGCTAAGCAGGTGGAGCACATGAAGGCTACAGGAAAGGTTTTGTTAGACGGGGTTGAGTACAAGGTGGAGCCCGTTTCTACCCCGTCTCAGCACTGCTCCACTCCACTGAGCTTCACCGGCAGCTCTGGGTAAGAATCTGGCATCATCTGAATTTCAATCTTTCCCATTTTGACTTTCTTTTTCAAACTGGCTTTTGATTTATTTGTGTTTTTCTCTGCAGGGCTTCTTCGGTAGATGGGAAGGGCGACTCTCAGAGAAATTCACTGGAGGACAGCTTCAGGTTGGAGCAGAGACCAAACTCCATGACGGGGTGATTACAGTTTTTAAAAGACATTTCTGAATGTCTGAGTAGCAGTACTTCATAATTAAGTTACTCAAGTAAATGTAACTAGTTGCTACTCAACTCTAACCTCTACCGATGCTCCGTCTTATCAGTCTGGTGTCGTCTTACCCTGGAGAATCGGCAGCTCCCATCCGCACAGCCAAGGCGGAGCGCAGACATCAGGAGAGGCTCCGCATGCAGAGCCCTGAGCTCTCTGTGGCCCCAGACAAGGATCTGTCCCCTGCAGAGAAACGAGCGCTAGAAGCTGAGAAGAGAGCCATGTGGCGGGCGGCACGGTAACTGAAGCAAAAACACAAATATGATCACTTAAAACTGACTTATCAATGATTAGACATAAAAACAGAATTATTGCTTCGATTTACGTTTGTTTTCTTTGAGTTTATAGAATAAATTCAATGTGAAAAACTAAACCAGGAGTCTGCAACCTTTACCGTACTCCTATGTCAGAGGTTTTCATGGAGTTGATTGCATAAGATTTTCTCAAGACAATTACTAAAAAGTAGAATCAGTAATAATAATAAGAAAATCTATCCATATTGTTTGTTTTGGGCCTATTTTTAGATCTATTTTTCTTATTAGTTTGGAAAATCTATACTTTTTTGTTATAATTTTTCACAAATATCTAATTGAAAAAAAAAATTCCTTTTTTTTTCAAAAGTTTTAGGTCTTTATTTTAAACTGAACAATAGAAATAAAATGTTTTAGTTATCAAAGAAAAATCCTTTAGTAGATATTCATAAAAAAAACTTGTTGCTCTAAACTGTTTTTTCTTAAAGTGTGATTTGCTAAACTGCACAGAGTCTCTGCATTTAAAAGTGGAGAAAATAACAAATATTTCCAGTCATATTGTCAGTTTTGTCAGTTTATTTGCCGTCTGTAACTAAAATTTATCATGACAATAAATTATTTTTCTTAGATGAAATTGTTCACGATAGATGCATCAGTCCACTTTGTCTTTAAGAACGACGCTGCTGAGTATTTGTTTGGTCTGTTTCCTTCTCCCTAATGTCACATCTAATACGTATTTATTATTCCTGGTTTTCCTAATTTTCAGTGTTTTATCTTCCATTCTTGGGTTTTCTTCTCTTTTTTCTGTCTGTGTCCCTTTCTGTCTTCTCCTCATACTTCTCCTTCATCCTGAAATTCCTTTCCTTTCCCTCCCGGTCCCTCTGTCGCCTCCCGTCTGTGTGGCCTGCGGGGCTCAGGCCCTATGGCCTAGAGGAGGATGTTAGACAGTATGAGCAGGACCTGGCAAAGAGGCTCTACCAGGCCCGAGTGAGGGCCTCTCAGGGCGCAGCCCCCCATGCTTCCTCCTCTACCTCCTCCTCTGCAGCCTCCCAGCTCAGGTCTGCTCCTTGGCTCCGGCCGCTAGGGCCAGACGCGCGGCATCATGGGGGTGTGCTGGGGTGCTTTGGTTTTTCCGTATTTTGCTATAGAGGCCAGATCCAGAAAGGTCCAAGCAGCAACACTAACAGTGCTTCTGTTGCCTTTCTACTTCTGTTTTCTTTTTTTTTTTGCTTCTGCACGTCTTTTGTGTTTTGTCTCTAGTTCGGTTTACCCCAACCTCTCTCTCCTCTGTCTCGTCCTTCCCATTACCCCGTAGAGCTCTTCTTTTCTTTGTGTCTTGCCATTCTAGCGGTATGTGTATTAACACATGGCCCGCAGTAAGTTTGCAAGCTAATGAGGGTAAACCTACAGGCAGTAGGTCGTCCTTTTCCTGGAATGCCTTCCTTTATTCCTTTCATAAAATCAGACGATCACAGCAAACCAGGACAAGGAGCACCCGACATTAGTAGTGAATGGCCTACAACTTCCTCTGGAGTTTCTTGTCCTTGTTTCACACCTCCGCTTTGGTGTCAGAGGACTTCCTTGAATCTGGTTGTTTCCTGTGTAGAATGAAGTCTCTGGAACAAGACGCACTCAAAGCTCAGATGGTCATCGCCAAAACTAAGGACGGGAAGAAGCGTGGGACACTAGACCAGCTGACGGAGTCCCCGTCGCCGGCTCCGACGCCGTCTCCCACTCCCATGGAAGGTGAGACTCAAATCTCAGCTTTAAGTCTGATATCAATCAATTTTATTTTAAATTTTTGTTTGCTTTTTTTTTTTTCTTTTTTTTTTGGACGAAAAAATTATGGAAAATATTTGGAAAATCTGACTTTTCTTTATTTCAACCGTATTCTTGTAACATAAGGACTATATTCTCGTAATAAAACAAAACAATTGTCGCCTGGCCCTAATAGTCCATCACAAAGTTGAATTCAAAGTCCAAATAAATAGAAGCTTGTTAAACAAGATGGGGGGCCTTGGGCATACTGACATCATGGGGAATCTATATTTTCCAAAAATAAAAATTTCAAAAACCAAAAGCTTTGACTAATTGCAAGCCTTAGGAAACATATTTTTGAACTTACTTCACATTTAGCTTGTTAAAACGCAGCGCATTTATGATATATAGAAAGGTTGAAATGTTGTGTTGACTAAAACATGTTTTTTATTTCTTGGCAGAGCTCAGTCCTCGAGCATTAACCTCTCCAGGCAGGCTGGTAAGCATCACCTTTTGACTTTACTCCTCTTCACCCTGTGAAGTTTTCTTGTTCTATCTTGGAGAGCTTCTTTAAATAAAATTGATTTTTTAACATTAAGTCCAGATTTTAGAGCTTTAAGATCAAAACCAGGTTCTTCGTTGATGAGCTGGTGAGAGGACATTTCCTACATTGCCATAAATCCACTATCCTGCTCGATGTCAGTAAACTGACACACATTGCTCTCCATCATTTGCCTCCACTGGCTCATCCATTAGCCTCTTTGCCTCCTCTTCCTCTCTATTTTTCCCCCACTCTCCTGTTTTCATCCTCCACCTCTCCCTCGCTTTTTCCTCATCCCTGTTTGCTATCCTTCTAGTCCCTGTCATCAAAGAAGTTTGACTACCGACAGTTTGCCGCCATTCCTTCTTCCAAACCCGTATACGACATTCAGGTATTGGCTGCATGCTCAGCTCCGGGGGGCCGCCGCCCCATCCCGCCCCGGCCTCCTCCCTCTTTACCCCCCTGGCTTTCCCTGCTGCCTCCCCTCAAGTTACTTTTGATCAAGAGGCATCAGTGTGGCTGCAGTCTGGGTCGTGACTCAGTGGTAGACGTGTGGTGCACTAACTTGTACTTCGCAAGGAAAGAAACGTTGAAATAATACTCTCTTTCTCTCATATAAAAACATTATCAGTAACCATTCACAGCTTTATATATTGCTGCGCTAACTAATCCCTATGAAACGATGAAACCTGCCTGCTGCAGACATGGACTTTCTGATTCCACTAACCTGAATCGGTTATGGCTACAAATTCAGCATCTCACTCACTCTCTCGTCCACTTCCATCCTCCTTGTCCATGCATGGGTCATGACATTTCAGACAGAAGAACTTCTTCTCATCTTCTTGCTCTTTAAAACGTTGGTGTTCTCCTTTTGTTGTCATTTTGTTCCCTTGCGGACAAGTGAAGCTGATTAGCTTCACAGCCAGGAGAGTGTAGGAGACGATTAGAGGTGATTTGATACCATCTAATGGTCAGAGTGTGAACTACAAGTGTTTCAGGAAGGTAATGGGCCCACTCATGGATAAACTCGGTAAATAATCTAAGTTGTGCAATAAAAAAATATATTTTTAGGCTCACTAATATCTTTTGCACCTTATATATTAGAATAGACAATATCTGACCAAAATTCTCACTTATTTCTAATTTTAGGTTTGATGCTTTTTAGCGACGCTAGGCAATTAGGGAAAGGAAATGAGTGACATTAGTATCAATATGCAATAATTTAGAAATAGTGAATTTTGCTTTTAGAACTTTGCATCTAAGGCAGGAGTTTAAAATAAATTTTTATTTCAGGCCTAATTAAGATCACAAGTGAGCTTAAAGAGCCAGTTGTGGCAAAATGTACTGATAAATGACACATAAAGCTGTTAAAATGGGAGTAAAAAGTTAAATATTCTGAACATATTTTTCATTAATGTAATTTGGCAGAATACAGACAAACGCTGCATTGTTTTTGATAGATGAAAACAATACTTAGAAACACAATGAGCAGGAGTTTGTAACCTGTACAATCCAAAGAGTCATTCTAGGCCTTCGTCCAGCAAAAATAAACTCGCTGAGAGCCGCAAATGTCAGCTGACCTTTTGTTAAACATCTGCGGTAGTAAATTTGTTGTAATTTTTAATGAGCAATCATACTTCTAGCTTTTAGTTTTATGTAGAGGAAATGTTATAAATGCATCTTCTTCAAGATCTGGATGTTTGTGAAAAGTTACAAAGAAGAAAAAAAGCACAATATCAGAACTCCTAGCATCATTCTGGAAATTACATTAAATTAAAAGTAAAACCTAGATTTATTTACGTCTATTTAAAAAGTTGTGATCACTTTTAAACAGTTACCTAAAACATATTGAAAGTTTGTAAAACCGATTTAATGTTGGAAAAAATGATCAAGAAATTTCTGGAACTGTGCAGCAAAGAAAATTTGCTGAATTTAGCTTGATTTAGCATCATATCTAAATATACACTACTGGTAGGTTGAAGATGTAAATTACTTACATCTCCAAGTAATTTAACATTTGATTGACTGAAAAAACACCTGTAATATTTTGGTACGATTGGGTATAAAGTGAGGCATTAAAGGGTTGAGAATAATTTCATAATGTCTCCTGTGGAGGAGAGGACGCAGGGGAAACCTGTGGTTGTGTCGGACTTCGGGTCTTATTTGTGTGCGTCTGTCAGTTTCAGCGTCAGGTTCAGTGTAGCGTCTGATCTGTTGGCAGTGACGTCTGTTTGCTTCATTTGGTTTTAGTACGTTTACATGTTGTATTTGTGTTTATTGCAGATGGTTGGTCATTTCTGATCTTAATATAAACTCAGAAACTAATGTGTTGGTACCACAAGGTGGCAGTAATGCACCAAATGTATTTCAAGCGAAGCTATTAACCAAATTAACCACATTTTTATACTTCCATTAGGTCTCAATTGCTTGTAAAAACAGCCTAAACACTTAAAATAACCAAACAGCCAAAAAGTTACTTTTTTGACAATAAGTATTTTTATGGAAAATTAACCCTTTCTAAAATCTCCGGAATGTATCGTCACAAATCAGCAGACACTACGCCATTACCTAGCAACCCCAGAGAAGCCCAGCCTGTTACCTAGCAACCCAGCTGAGCTCCAGCATGTTTGGTGAGCTGATTTTACCACTGTATGTGCAGTGACTGCTGAAAGTTTTTTGTTGTTGACTTGCCTCCAGAAACCACTTGCTGCATCCTTGTTGGTTGTGCAGGAAGCTCCACTTCTGCTCTTCAAGATGTATAATTGGGCATCTGCTTGCAGCCATTTTGACATACCAGTGTAAACGTTAAGCAGCAGCTTATTTGTATTTAAAATGACAAGACGCCCTAAAACATCTCTTTCTGAAAGGAGCTCAAAACAGGTGCTAAAGTAGGAACTGAGTTGAAACCTTAAGATGCTGCATTGTTTGGTGTCTACTGGGTTCTTCGTGGACGGTATCAACACATCGACTCTACATCGTTTCTCCTTTATGGGTTTCTGATGGGAGTGGGGTTGTGGTAGAGTAGATAATCTTCTGAAGGTTCAGTGACGGGTCGCTACCCTGCCAGCTCCTCTACTCAAACGGTGAAGGATTGCTGTGGAAAATAGGTTATTAGAGCATTTTATCACCACCTCCCTGTTATTCATTAAAGCCTGTTTTTTCCCCAGACCCCTGATGCAGCAGAGGAAGTGCAATACATCGACGCCTCCATTAATGCTGGTATGTACAGTTTCATTTTGCACTGAAATGGACTTCAAAAACTGTTTTACCTCAACCTGTTCTATTCCCTTTAATTCAGGTAACTACCAGGACTAAGCAGCTCCTATTGGTAGGATCCTGTGTGCATGTGTGTGTTGGCTGGATGAGTGAGGGGAGTTTGTTTAACATGCAAGTTGTGTGGCAAAGCTTGGGTTCAGGTTCTTCTGCTTCTGCTGTCCTGATCTGCAAAATTTATGTCGGGCCAGAGCCATTGCAAGGTGGCTCTAAAGACTTGAAGTTCTTCTTTTAAGAAACTGCAGTTCATGTTAATTACTGTTTGAGTTTGTGAGTAAAATTGTCTATTTAGCTGTTTTATTTGCAATGAAAATGTGACCAGTTTATAGATACACCAGTTATTTTTCTTCTATTGGCCAGATTCCAGTTTCAGATACATTTTTACTGGCGACAACCTTGATGAACTGTCAATTCGCCTGTCAAACACATCAGAAATGCTGAAAATGTCTTTCCTCTTTAATTACTTCCACACTAAAGAGTGTTCATTGCACATTTAAAGTGATTAAATTTGCCTTCTAATGCATCTGTATTGTGTTTGCGTAATGCATTTAAGCCGGACGAGCTCTCAGTACTTCAATAACTGCATGAATTTGTGTTTAGGTTGAACTAATAATTAATGAGGTGTTTAATATCGTCCCTAAAAGGACTTCGGGATTCTTTGGACTCATGTAGAAATGCACAGATATGAAAGTCCAGTCTGCTTTAATCAAACTATATTGTTTTCCTAGAAAGTCCAGTTTGTTTCGGGGGGAATTAATGAACAACCGAACTTTGATTGGACCAAAGAAAGTGAACTCTGGTCCCCCTAATAACCTGGGATTCTGTTCGCTTGAAGTGAACTCTGGTGCGTTTTTAATGCATATGTGCTGTTTTTTTGCTTTTCACACAAAAGTCCCAAACTGGAACCAATGTTTTTGTTGTTGTGCTCTTATGGCTGCAATTATGTATAAAACATTACAATTAAAAACACAACAATTGGACCTGAATAAATCTAGCTTTCCTCTCCGGTGCATGTAAACAGAAACTATTTGAAATCTGGGTTTTCCCGCTGCTGATTCTGCTGTTTTCTAGCTACTGCTGCTCAGTGTTGGAAGCGTCTTGCAGGTTTCAGGGCGGTTTCTGTGCATCCGTTTATCAAAAGAACACATTTAAAAAGTATTTTTCTGTTGTTTTGTGTTTCTTCAGGGCACGGCCCTGAAGTGGAGGCTCCCGCCCCGCTGCCCGCCACCTCAGCCCTGGAGGAGATGGCCCTCTACAGCAACAAACGCAAACTGAGGCAGGGCCGCCGCAGCCTGGAAGCCGCTGTGCCGACGTAACACAACCAAAAACATTAACCCAGAGAGGTCGGCTCTTCAGATATAACCACTGCAAAGACTCTGAAGCTTTTAGTCGCCACATAGATACTCACTTATATCCTGCGTGCCAGTCTTGCCTTTATAGTTTGTGGGTGAGTCGACGAGCTCCGTACCTGGATGGGACGAGTCGGTGTGGTTAGCTAGGATTGCTGCTTGCAGATGAATTATTTTCTTAAATCTTCTGTTTGCCTCGTAGATCAGATCTATTTTAACTTGAGGGTGATCAAAGTTTCTAGTTGTTTTTTTTTTATTATTATTATTATTATTATTATTATTATTTCTGCACCATTGTGATGTTGCTGTTATGAAAAAAAGCATAGTGAAACATGAAATGAGAAGAAATGGGTTCTAGTTTTACTAACTTCAGCGATTAGATTGTAAAGTGTCTGTTTTTAATGATTTGAGGTGTAAATATTAACTGAGGAGGGAACAGCTTGCTACCTTCATTGTCATATATGGTGGAAAATCTTTTCTCTTGAAGCACATATCATTTATTCACTGCCCCTGTATCATAATTTATTATGATTTTAGACGAATAAATGGCCTTCATTCTACATTTTCAACCCTTTTGAACTCAAGATGAGTTCCTAATACTCATCTGTATATCACTACTTATATTTACTTTATAAAAACACTTAAATCACAGGAGGACTTGTTGTAAACATGATTTAATTGTTTGGACGAACACGTCTACTTGCTGGTTTCTCTCATCCCTGCAGCCTCTGTTCAGACTAACCCTTGTTACATTCCCCTACAAAGAGGACAAGTACACTGGACACAGCAGCAGCAAATACTCCCCAACTGAGAGTATTAATACTTGGGATCATGCATTTTATCATTTATCAATGGTACTTGCCCTTTTTAGGGTATCGTGTGTTTTTGTATGTTCTTTTTAATTCAATGTGAACCGTTCATGTTAATGCTACCCTGGCATCCTTTGCGTTATCTGGCTATTTTTTTTTTTATCAGTGATATGAAGGTAGCAGGGAGTTTTATTTTTCCGACTATGGTTAACTTAAATCTGATGCCACTGAAAAAAAAAAATCATTTATCGTGTGAATAATGTACAAAAACTGTAAGGAAGAAGAGAAAATATGGGTTGGAAACTGAGCCTGTCTGGACTGCTGAAGCATCTGGGTGAGGTTGAGGCTTGGGATGCTCTCCATGTAAACTGGGAGAGCTGCAAAACACTCTGCAGAATCACAGCATCGTAGCAATGTGTTAATTTAAACTAGGGTCTATGATTACTTTTCCATGTTGCTCTCACTGACTGAAATTCAGTTTATCATTTGCTGTTTGTTTTTTCTTTTTCTTTTTTTTTATTTGTAGGCAACTACTTTTTTTCTTTTTTTTTTTTTCCAGAAGAGTTTCACTACATTGATGCCGTGTTTTTATGTTTTCTGTGTTTCTTAATTTTGTCTTGAGTTCTTTTTGGGGGCTTTCATTTGCTAACAGGCCAGAGGGTGTGGGGTCAGACGTCCAAGGGTCAAGGGTTATAGCTCATATAAGACTGTAACTAGTGAATTTGTACAACCAAAGAAGTCTATTTTGTGGTTCAGGAATAATAAATTTTACTTTTCATTTATGAAGCTAATCCTGTCTGTCGTTTGTGCTTGGACAACATGTGAAACAAAAAAACAAAGAAATGTTGATTCTTCTTTTCTGTGCCCCCAAAGACACAAGCCTTTTGTTTATTATTACAGTAATTAATCCCTCTTAACTTCTGTTTATGGCCAATCCTAAGAGCTATGTTTGCCTTCAGTCCAGATAAATAAGACTTGAAGAGGCACAAAATGAAGAACCTCATTTTATTTCTGCTTTTGGATTTTATAAACGTGCAGAAAAGATGGATAAGTTTCTTGCTGCGGGGTGTTTGAATATGAAAAGTACAAGAAAAAATAGGTCTGAAATGATATCAATGGTATTTTAGATTCTGTTATTGAATAGTAATTTATTACAAAAACTTGCTTAAAGCAGCATTTATTAAATATATATTCCTTCACTCTATTCTCTCAGTCACTACTTCCTCTTCTGAGAGGGGAGATGTTCTGCCAGCTCTCCATCTAACGGGTGAATTGAGTTTCCTAAATCTGCTGGGATTTACCCTATCCAGAACTGAAGTAAACTCTGTTTAAGCTGGTTTCGAGAAAGAATTCGCCTGATTTCTACGACCTACATCCAGATGTCCCACCTTTCTTCCCCCTGTGAATTAGCCAGACTGAGCAGCCTACAGCCAACTAGTTCCACAGAGCACATCTGTTAATGGTCGCTCCTTCTCTTTTTTACAACTTGCACTTGTTACTGAATCAGGTTGGTTTTAGTGACTCGGGCGAGTCCCAAGGATGTTGTTTTAAATTTGGGCTAAAGCAACCTATAAAACATTATCTACTTTTCTTCTCCAGAATCAAACATCATAGCTATTTTACTACCGTCAAAGAACTTTGAGGTGACTCATTAATTGAATGTCCACAACATCTTTTAGATTTTCTTTATGCTAAATATTTTATTAGTAAAGCAATTTTGCAAGGGTCAGTACAGCTTAATTCAGTAGCAGAAATAATCAAATGAGTAAAATCAATCATCTAGCCTATCTTTCCCTAACGCTGATACTAAGAACTAAAAAGGGAACCTTTGAGAGAGACGGACGGAGTTTGGTGTTTCAAACCCCAGAACTGGTTTGATGATGAAGAAGGTGTTGCAGCAGGAGGAGGAGGAGGATCGATGAAGGCAGGGATCTCTGTGGGTCTGATGAGCTTTCATCTCTGCATCGATGGTGAAGTCACACAGGACTTGGGTCTTTATCTTTGCCTTGGTCTTCATCTTTGTCTTTAGAGTCTTTGGGGTCTGAACCCAGCTGATGAGAGAAGTGCGATTTGAAGCCACATGTTGCAGGGCTGATGGGTTGGTCCCCATGTGCAGGACAGTCTTCGGCTCTGTGGCCCCGGCTCTTCTTCAGCTGCAGAGTTCTTTGTCCATCTCGGTCTTGGCTCGAAGCTGCCTGGAGGATAACACTGTTGCTGTGCTTGCTTTATTGGGTAACTGCTTGGACAGATGAACTCGTATCCATCACTGTCTTAGAGACATCTCCTGATGTCTTGGCTAATGTCTCAGGGTTGCCCAGGTCTTTTCTCTGACACGTTTAAGTTGTTCAACAATCTATGTCCTAATAAGGTGTTGATCATCTTTGCTTTCCTGTTAGTCCCATTTTACCCCGAACCTTTCACCTACTATCCACCTCCAACACATCATCAGTGATCTTTAATAGCAGTTACATGTTTTATACCATTTCAAGTTCAATGTTAGAATCACATTCATAAACCTTTGTTTCTTTGATTTAGCATTAATTTATAATTTTATAACCACAACTTATTGCTCTTTTATTATTATTTGATACCAAAGTTACAGTTGCTTGTTTTACTTGTAAGTTTTCCCACAAGTGAGAGTGTAAATGTAAGTCTTGTTATAAGTAAACCAATATTAATATAAGTACTTTCCTTTAAATTTTATCTAATTACTCAAAATGTTTAGATTTCATCCTTTAAAACTTTTATGCTTTTAAATAAGAAACAGTCTCAGCTATTTTTATACATTTGCAAGCTGGAAACTTACTTCCTCTTTTTTTCAGGAAACCTGCTCTTCCTGTCTCATCTGTCTCTCTGACTATGATTTCTTATGATTAGATAGGAAAAATAAGTATTATTAAAGCAAAGTTTGCAGGAGACAAAAACAACACACACAACCAGGTTTATTTTATTGCAGTCTGGGTCTACTGTTGGATCCAGATGTAATTTGTGTGACTTACTTTAAAGGTAACTTTATTCATTGTTACTGTTAACTAAAATCTCCAGCATGGGGAAGTGGGATGATCTCGGATTTTCTTGACACCCCCTCCTCGAGGTCAGACCTTTCACATGCTGGGAGTCCAACACCCTCCTGCAGTTCTGCGTCCTCATTCCCTGGAGAGAAGAAGAGGTTCATCTGGGATGCTGGGATGTGAAGATGCAGATTCTTCATCCTCAGCTGTCCTGAAGGGCTCAGTAAAGTCATCAAAACTCCACTTCTCTTGACAACTTGCTTCATTATTAATTGTATTACGAGCTCTCTGAGTTATGCACAATTCAGAAATAAACCTGATGGAGTAATTTTACCCGAACAGCGCTTGGAAATAGTTTTTTCCCCAACAATTACCAATAGAAAGATCTGAGAGAATAAAGTCAGTATTTTAGACAACACACAGGAAGGAAAATATGTTTATTATATTTCTGCATTGGATTTGACATGTTGTCCCTTAACATTTTGGACCAAGCTGCTAAGCTAACACTAGAAGATCCTTTGAAAGAGTAATTTTAAATGCAGAGAACTCAAACTAGTGAGATTTTTAATGCTACAGCTTCACTTCTTGCTTTTAGAATTGGCAGAGCTCCAGATTTCCTTGGACTCTTTGTACACCAACAGTTTGCCGTCATCAGTCAGCTGAACGCGGCCAACATGAGAACCCTGCTGGTAGGTGTTGGTTTGCCATCTAGGGGTGTCACTGTTGTTGTACATCACCAGGTTGCAATCTGTCTGCATGATCAGACGGACCGCATCACTTCCGGAGGTGTCAGAGGACCAGATCGGTGTCCAGCCGTAGATGACAAAGTTTCCATCATTCTGCAGAAAAACAGAAGCAGATAAATCAGACAAAAAGGATAGTATTGAAATTTTAAAGGGCCAGTAATGTTTTCCAGAGCCATTTTATAGTGTAATTGAGTAACTTCAGTTTTTATGCTGAATATTTTGAATGTGACTTCAAAGAAATTTAACACCTTTAAATTAGACCTGAAGACGGAGTTTCTAGCTGAAACTCCGTCTTCAGGAAGTCATCACAACATTGCTCCTCTAGTAACCCTTTAACAGCTTCTTTACCAGCATTTCACTGAGAAGTAGCTCTATAATGAGCTCAGCATTTGCTAATTGCTGCTGGCTAGTCTGAAAGAGCTGAATGGGTGGCAAAAGCTCCCAGGATGAGCTTGGCTCACCCAGGCTAAATGGTTGCTATGGCGATTGAAGGATTTCCCAATCACGCATTAAAAAAAATTAAAGCAACACTCTAGTTATGTTTTTGATGAGGGATACCATTAGGTCAATTTTATGTTGTACTGCCCCTTTAAATTTGCAAGGTGTGTTTACCTGGAAAACCGCTTTTCATTCTCCGTTGTTGGACAACAGATAATCTCCCCTGCGGAGCTCGTCGTTCTGGGACAAGTAGTTTCTGCTCATTTTTCTGAAACACAAAAAACATGAAGTTGAAGTTGTATGAAACAAGAAGAAATGCTATTAATGCTAATATTTAGCATCAGAACACTGATCCAAACCGACGGGTACACTTTGGCAGGCCCAGGTTAAATTTCTTCAGGAATTTTCTAGTTCAAAATGAAGTCCAGTAAATCTGTTGGACATCTCCCGTGCGAATTAGTTTTCTGTCCTTTAGCACTTATAATATCACAGGTTAGTATAACAAGTGAATATTAATGTTTATTTTCACTCTCATATTTTGTTTTTTAATCAATCAATCAATCAATCAATCAATCAATCAATCAATCAATCAATCAATCAAATTTTATTTGTATAGCACATTTCAGCAACAAGGAATTTCAAAGTGCTTTAGATCATAAACACAAAACACAAAGTCATGCAACATAGAATAAAAAAAAAAAAGTACATTGTTACATATTACATTTCAAATACAATTCTAAACAGGTGGGTTTTTAGTTGAGATTTAAAGGAAGTCAGTGTTTCTGCTGTTTTACAATTTTCTGGAAGTTTGTTCCAAATTTTTGGTCCATAGATGCTGAAAGCTGCTTCTCCTCTTTTGGTTCTGGTTCTGGGGATGCAGAGCAGAACCAGAACCAGAAGACCTGAGAGGTCTGGCAGGTTGATATAACAGCAGCAGATCTTTAATGTATTATGGTGCTAAACCGTTCAGTGATTTGTAAACTAACAACAGTCTTTTAAAATCTATTCTTTGAGCTACAGGGAGCCAGTGGAGGGACTTTAAAACTGGTGTTATGTGCTCTATCTTCCTGGTTCTAGTGAGAACACGAGCAGCAGCTTCTGGATCAGCTGCAGCTGTTTGATTGATTTGTTCAACAGACCTGTGAAGATGCTGTTGCAATAATCAATGCGACTAAAGATAAACGCATGAATGAGTTTCTCTAGATCTGGCTGAGACATTAGTCCTCTAATCCTGGAGATGCTCTGGAGGTTCAAGTCCGAGTCCATCACTACTCCCAGGTTTCGGGCTGATCATTACTTTTTAGTTGTAATAACTGAAGCTGTGCATTGACTCTAGATCGTTCCTCTTTAGGTCCAAAAATTATCACTTCAGTTTTGTTTTTGTTCAGTTGGAGAAAGTTTTGGCACATCTACACATTTATCTGTTCTAAGCATTTATTCAGTGATTGCTTTGATTAAATCAATCCACAAAACAGGATAAATATCTTACCGTAGTAGAAGATCTGCTTGAGCACCGACTGTTCGTAAAAATCAAACGTCCCTCTCCTCCTTCTAATGGAGCTGCAGGACGCAGTGGAGATGTCTTTTTATAACCTGCTGAAAAATACTTTCACTTTCATAAACACGTTTTCCAGTTTCTTGTAAATCACGGGGTTTCCAGCATATGGTCATTCCAGCTCTGTTGTTGGGATATATTTTTAAAAGTACTGCAGCAAATGTCTATGACGTCATGACAGAACACCAGGGATAAAAGGGAAAAGAGAAAATTACTTGTACTGTATGCAGAAAGAAATTTGTTTTTGCAGTTTCCTGAGTCATTGTCCAAAGTCGCCTATCGGTCGGTAGGAACAACAATCCAACAAATTGTATTGTAAAATTTGTTGTTGATTTCAATGTGTTGAAAAATTAATAACATTGTTAGTGACCAGATTCTTCTTATAGAAGTGTATGTGAGATTGTCAAATAATACCCTTTAAATAAAAATAATAAAATAATATATATTTGTTGGTACCGTGTCATTATAGTAGAGATGTCCACAATCTTGGGGATTCTGGATCACTGTCAAATAGACTTCTACTGCACACAACCCTGTCTGTCTGTCTTTCTGTCTGTCTCAGTGTCATTGCAGTAAAGTTCTCCTCTACCATTATCAAAAATAGTTTAGTTTTTCTTTCACTGCTCAGCTCAATGCACACAATATCCCAAAGAAAGAGTGACAAGCAGTGCAAACATGTTCAGTTCCTTTATTGTCCTCCAATGAGGGGTTTATTTTGTAGCCAGGCATTTCAAAAATACAAAACAACATAAAACAGACAATATTAAAAGCAGATAAAGCATACAAGCACCAATTCGGACCTGGTGTGTTCCGTTGCTATGGTAATTGATTCTCTGCCTGCCACCTGTGATGTGTGTGAGACTGAATGGTGGAGAAAGAATTCTATCCTTGTGAGACACCTCAGTCAGTTTGAATGAAAAAAGCAGTCCGAACAACTCCTTCCTATTCGGAAACCGTGATACATATCGGAAAACCGTTTGAAGCGTTTGAGAGGCCTATCTTTCGTCTCCGATAGTCCCGCGATTCATATCGGTACATCACTCACAGTAATAACAGCGACGAGATAAAAATGGTGTGCGCTGGGGTCTGACATTTTTCAGAAATACATGGAAGTGAACCTGGCAGAGCGTGTGAAAATCCTGTCGCATGACTTCGCTCTGAAGCACCTTGACAGAAAACCGTAAGAAATTTAACCGGGGCCCTGCCAAAGTGTGCCCGTCGATTTCGACCCACCTTCTAAACATTAGCATCAATGCTAAAGAAAGCTGCAATGTAATCAATAGCATGTGGAGAGTCAAAGCCTGGCATACTCCATTCAGTATACTAAACATGGGTCATAAGTCCGAGAAATAGCTAATACCTTATTTAAGGTAAAAGGCTAATGCTAATGCTCTGCCTTGCTGTGCAAGGAAGAGCCCTAACCTGAGAGAAAAGTATCATGCTGTATAATCTTATTGCTGCCTACGGCAGTGCACTCTTGGGGGATATGAAATGCTAAAGTTTGTGCTAATGTTAATGCTCTAACTTGAGAGAAAACGATAATGCAAGCTAATATCATTGCAGCGCCGCAAGGCGCTGCATTAGCCACAGATGAATCTTAAGGCTTTTATTTTGAAATTTTCAATAAGCTTCATTTTAAATGTCCAAAATAATAGTCTAACAGTGGTTTTCTTAAAAAAGTCACATAAAGCCCAAGAGGGCAGTTACGTGATATAAAAGAACGTCAGGGCTCTTATTTTGAAATTTTCATAAAGCTTAATTTAAAATTGACATACTAATTCAATGTGTAACAATGGTTGGTTAAAATCAGTTATAAAATGCCCAAACACAATGTAATTCTAAAGGCCAGCTCATTCCTCCTCAGTGGTAACTGACAGTTCCGCCATGTTGTAGTCCTAACCTTCAGGAATTGTAGTTCTAAAGAGGAGGTCAACTGTCATGTCAGTGTGACACACAAGGAGAGACGTAATTCTAAATGCTTAAATCAGTTAGTTTTTCTGGAAGGCCTGAGAGAAATATTCAAGCTTTTATTTTCAAATTTTCATCAAGCTTAATTTAAAATTTCCACACTAGTCCTTTGTGTGACAATGGTTGCTTAAAATCAGTTAGAAATGCCCAAACACAATGTAATTCTAAAGGCCAGCTCATTCCTCCTTAGTAGTAACTGACAGTTCCGCCATGTTGTAGTCCTAACCTTCAGGAATTGTAGTTCTAAAGAGGAGGTCAATCCTTCCTCAGAGTTCTGCCATAGTAAAAACTACAGTGATGCGTTTTTGTAGTTCTAATCAGCTGGCCCTCCTCTGACCCGTTGCTATGGTAATGGATTCTCTGCCAGCTGTCAGGTGTGTGAGACAGAGAGGTGGAGACAGATTTCTATCTTTGTGAGACACCCAGTCTGTTTTAATGGAAAAAGCAGCCCGAACAACTCCTTGCCGTTCGGGAACCGTGATACGTATCGGAAAACCGTTTGAAGCGTATGAGAGGGCTATTTGTCGTCTCCGATAGTCCTGCAATTCATATCTGAAGGTCATTCATAGTAATTGCAGCGACGAGAGAAAAATGGTGTGCGCTGAGGTCTGAAATTTTCCACAAAAGCATGAAAATGAATGGTGGAGAGCGTCAGTTACCCTGGAACTTGATTTCGCTCTGAAGCACCTTGACAGAAAACCGTAAGCCCTAGGAAAATTTTGAAAACATTTTACCGGAGCAGGCATGCGTATCGATGTCATGGCCGAGTTTGATACCGATACGGCGATATTTGTGGGCGTGACGGCAATTTCAAAATTGATTTGGGGTCAAAAATACACGTCATTCTTCACTCTAGCGGAGCGGCAGTTAGTTTCAGTTGTGCTCTGCGTTTCGGCAGTTGGAAATTTCGCTCGTTTTTCGCTTTTTACGTCGCCGTCGTATCGCCGATTCCCCATAAAAGTAATAGCACCCCTCCCGGGATCGAGCAGCACGTTTTGATACCACTTTTGTGGGTGGGCTCGCAGCGGTGCGAGCCGCAATAACGGTAGCGGAAGAAGAATTTATAATAATAATAATAAAGAGGCGTTCTATTAGGTGTAGATTAATAGGTGCCTGCCATGCAATGCATGGAGTCATTTGTCACTGCCTCCTTATGCATTGCTAAGGCAGGGCCCCAATAAAGAGGCATTCTATTAGGTGAAGATTAATAGAATTGGCAGAGCTCCAGATTTCCTTGGAGTCTTTGTACACCAACAGTTTGCCGTCATCAGTCAGCTGAACGCGGCCAACACGAGAACCCTGCTGGTGGGAGCCGGTGTGCCATCTAGGGTTGCTGTTGCTGTTGTACATCACCAGGTTGCAATCCGCCTGCATGATCAGACGGACCGCATCACATCCTTCGGTGTCAGAGGACCAGATCGGTGTCCAGCCGTAGATGACAAAGTTTCCATCATTCTGCAGAAAAACAGAAGCAGATAAATCAGACAAAAAGGATAGTATTGAAATTTTAAAGGGCCAGTAATGTTTTCCAGAGTCATTTTATAGTGTAATTGAGTAACTTCAGTTTTTATGCTGAATATTTTGAATGTGACTTCAAAGAAATTTAACGCCTTTAAATTAGACCTGAAGACGGAGTTTCTAGCTGAAACTCCGTCTTCAGGAAGTCATCACAATATTGCTCCTCTAGTAACCCTTTAACAGCTTCTTTACCAGCATTTCACTGAGAAGTAGCTTCTATAATGAGCTCAGCATTTACTAATTGCTGCTGGCTAGTCTGAAAGAGCTGAATGGGTGGCAAAAGCTCCCAGGAGGAGCTTGGCTCACCCAGGCTAAATAGTTAGCTATGTCGATTAAAGGATTTCCAAATAATGCTTTAAAAAAATTAAAGCAACACTCTAGTTATGTTAGTAACAAACTATTCAGAGATGCAATGAGTTTATAGCAGTTGTTCCACCATTTTTGTAACTCTTGACATTCTGCCGTCAGCTCAGAGGGAGACAAAATTGTCTATTTTGAGAGTAACTGACAGGTTTTTTTTTGGCAGTTAGTCTTTTGTTTTGACTTGAATTTGGCTCGTTTTTTGTTAATTATGTCGCCACAGTTACTCAAATTGCCAACAAAAGTAATAGCTCCGCTCACAGGATCGAGCCGCACGTTTTGATATATATATTGTGAGGGGGCACGCAACGGGACGGGCCGCATTAACGGTAGTAGGAAGCGGCAGTTAGTTTGACGTGAAGAGCAATAGGTGCCTACCATACTATTTCTATGGCAGGCTCTTCCCTTCAAATTTGGGGTAAAGATGAACGGATTTGAAGGAGTCTTCGCATTCGGACGGGCTATGACGCAATCGGCCTACAAATCCGTCCTTCCAAGGACGCAGACCCTGAATTCAGACTCACCTGATAAAATGTCTTGCTCCACTTCCTCCTGGGGGCGGAGCCGGCGTCATGTCAACTCTGTGTTTCAGTTCAGATAGAAAATAAAAAAGGCGACTTAAACACCAACCACAGCGATCACTTATCAATAATCACAAAATAAACATCAAGCCATAAAATCATAAAACTGTAATGGATTGGATATTCTGTTTTTTTGTGTGGTGACATCAATATTACTATTATACTGAGAATTATATTAATTATATACTAATAATAATTCATATAAACAAGTTAAAAAAATGTTTCCATCACCCATCTATTATCTAATGTCCACAAAATCTTTTTGTGCTGTATGTTGACTGCATGTCAGTCAACATACAAAACGAAACGAAGGCAAAACTTCCCCAGCCGGGGAAGTTTCGTCTTCAGAATCAGTGACATCTGATCCCTGAAAACTCATGGAATCCTCATCGCTTGTCTCCTCCTCTTCTGAGGTTTCACCGGCCAAGGAGGTTTGTTTTCCAGGTGGGTTGAAAAGAAAGTCGTCGAAGGCATCGTAGTTGGAGTCGTCTTGATGGCTATCTGTCTCAAACGTGATGTGAGGAAGGACTTTGTTGCACACCTTCCTCACACCAGTTGTAATGAGGTAGCCCGCGCTAAAAAGAGGGGGGAAAAACAGGCTCACTAAAACGTTTTCCATCGTAAAAATTGTTGAAAAAACAAAGAGTCAAAGGTGAAAGAGTTGCTCGTCTCCTACCTGATATTTTGAGACGGAAGCATTTATAACCCCAGATGCTCTTTGATGTATGTGACATAGATCTGTGTCATAGACAGTGAGGTCATAGCTACGATGAGTTCACTGTGGTTCTGGGGGGAATGTCTTGCTTCTGATCGCTGATATGGAAACGAAATATGTTCACTAACATGGTCTTGCATCATTCAGTATGTTATAATGATTGTATAAGCTAAAGTTAGCCAAAATGCTAATGTCAGCATGAATACTGTCAGGAGCATGTGGGGCATCACTGGCAAGTTGTCTGTAATTGACTTGCTCCATTCAGTATCCGAAATAAGTAAGAGAAATAGCTAATACCATATTTAAAGGAAAGTGCTAATGGTAATGCTCTGCCTTGCACAGCAAGACAGTGCCCTAACTTGAGAGAAAAAGATAATGCAAGCTAATATTATTGCACCACCTAAGGCAGTGCACTAGCCAGAGAGGAATCTTAAGGTTTTTATTTTGAAATTTTCAGTAAGTTTCATTTTAAATGTCCAAACCACAATGTGGTGTGTTAAAATCAGTTATAAAATGCCCAAAACACAAGTAGTTCTAAAGGCCAGCACAGTCCTCAGAGTTCTGCCATAGTTAAAACTACAGTGATGCGTTTTCGTAGTCCTAATCAGCTGCTCTGCCCTGCTGTGTTCCGTTGCTATGGTAATGGATCCCTCCGCTAACTGTCCTGTGTGAGACAGAAAGGTGGAGAAAGAATTGTGTCTTTGTGAGACACCCAGTCAGTTTTTATGAAAAAAGGTCATAAAATCATTTGGATCAGCTGTTCTGAAACAAGACACATCTTAAACATGCAGAGCAGGGGGCCTGAGGACTGGAATTGAGAAGCACTGACCTAATGTGACACTGGACATTTAATGGCGTTTCAACACTAAATGCGTTTTGAGCGTCAGGCCAGCTTCAATGGTAACAATGACATCAGCCGTGATGACATCACTGTTTGACGCATCAAATGAATCTCTCTCTTGAGTGTAGCACACACTGTTTTTTCAAACCTCTTCCTGTTTCAGACTTATAAGTTATAAGTTATGAATCTTCTACAGGAGCATTGTTAAAATTATTTGAAGGAACAGAATCAGTCCAGTACAGGTTCACAGACTGGTATCAAGCTAATTTTTCAGGACTGGAATTACATTTATTAATTTAATCAAAGTATGTCATGAATATGTGTGCATGTACTCCATCTTAAGTTCAGAGCATACTAGTTTTTTTTGTTGCTTTTGCCACCATTAGATGATATGCATATAAGACATAACAAACTATTCAGAGATAATTTTTGTAACTCTGACATTCTGCCGTCAGCTCAGAGGGAGACAAAATTGTCTATTTTGAGTGTAACTGACACTGTTTTTTTTTTTTTTGACAGTCTTTTGTTTTGACTTGAATTTGGCTCGTTTTTTTGTTAATTATGTCGCCACAGTTACTCAAATTGCCAACAAAAGTAATAGCTCCGCTCACAGGATCGAGCCGCACGTTTTGATATATATATTGTGAGGGGGCACGCAACGGGACGGGCCGCATTAACGGTAGTAGGAAGCGGCAGTTAGTTTGACGTGAAGAGCAATAGGTGCCTACCATACTATTTCTATGGCAGGCTCCAAAAACAGAGTTCTGCCATAGTTAATACTACAGTGATGCGTTTTTGTAGTCCTAATCAGCTGGAATAATTTATATTGTGGTTTATACTCTTAAATATTGTTTTCTTGACCATATAAACAAGTGATGATCTAAAGCTCCCACTTGATGGTGTGTCACACTGAGGTAATTGTTTCTACATCCAATGTGGGTAAGTTGACTTCAAATGGGAACAGCTTAGTTAATTGCCTGGAAAATTGCCTTCCTTTGTTCGTTTTTGGACACGAGATATTGTCCCCTACAGAACTCATCGTTACATAACATGAAGTCTCTGCTCATCTTTCCAAAGATGATCCAAGTTGGATCTGTCCAAAGTAAACAATATGAATTTAAGTGTTCAGGAAGTCGGCAACGATTTGTCAGTGTTACAATACAGTATAGTGTATCGTCCAACCATTGGTTACAACAGACCGTCTGCTGTCATGTTTAGCTTTCCTACCTTTTCTTGTGTGTCATTTCTGAAATAACAGCTGTTAGTTTAGGCATGCCACTGAGAACTTTCAAAGATAATCTGTTTTCATACCGAACATTATTACATTAAACATCGTAAGTACTTACAGTCGTGAATGTTCAACTGGAATCTGTCTCTGCAGAAGTGGAGGGATATTGGTTGTTCAGAGTCAAGCATATTCAGGGCCGTGCAGAGACCTTTGGAGGGGCAGGGGCTCAAAGTTGAAAAAGGGCACACAGAGGGAGCAGACATGTCTGAAAATGTCAGAGCAACATTGCAATTCGGTGACGTATTGATAAACCGAGCAGATATATGAGACTTGCACACCTACATTCTCGCCTCAAAACGTTGCACCAAATCACGTTGTGTCACTTAAAGTATAAAATAGCAAAATAATTTGCTGCTCTTCACCGCCATCGACGCTCTGCCTGAATGAATTATGAATTATGGGATACGGTGGGCCGTGAAGGACACGCCGGACCCATCCCTTCAAATTTGGGGTAAAGACGAACGGATTTGAAGGAGTCTTCGCATTCGGACGGGCTATGACGCAATCGGCCTACAAATCCGTCCTTCCAAGGACGCAGACCCTGAATTCAGACTCACCTGATAAAATGTCTTGCTCCACTTCCTCCTGGGGGCGGAGCCGGCGTCATGTCAACTCTTGTGTTTCAGTTCAGATAGAAAATAAAAAAGGCGACTTAAACACCAACCACAGCGATCACTTATCAATAATCACAAAATAAACATCAAGCCATAAAATCATAAAACTGTAATGGATTGGATATTCTGTTTTTTTGTGTGGTGACATCAATATTACTATTATACTGAGAATTATATTAATTATATACTAATAATAATTCATATAAACAAGTTAAAAAAATGTTTCCATCACCCATCTATTATCTAATGTCAACAAAATCTTTTTTGTGCTGTATGTTGACTGCATGTCAGTCAACATACAAAAACGCAACGAAGGCAAAACTTCCCCAGCCGGGGAAGTTTCGTCTTCAGAATCAGTGACATCTGATCCCTGAAAACTCATGGAATCCTCATCGCTTGTCTCCTCCTCTTCTGAGGTTTCACCGGCCAAGGAGGTTTGTTTTCCAGGTGGGTTGAAAAGAAAGTCGTCGAAGGCATCGTAGTTGGAGTCGTCTTGATGGCTATCTGTCTCAAACGTGATGTGAGGAAGGACTTTGTTGCACACCTTCCTCACACCAGTTGTAATGAGGTAGCCCGCGCTAAAAGAGAGGGGGAAAAACAGGCTCACTAAAACGTTTTCCATCGTAAAAATTGTTGAAAAAACAAAGAGTCAAAGGTGAAAGAGTTGCTCGTCTCCTACCTGATATTTTGAGACGGAAGCATTTATAACCCCAGATGCTCTTTGATGTATGTGACATAGATCTGTGTCATAGACAGTGAGGTCATAGCTACGATGAGTTCACTGTGGTTCTGGGGGAATGTCTTGCTTCTGATCGCTGATATGGAAACGAAATATGTTCACTAACATGGTCTTGCATCATTCAGTATGTTATAATGATTGTATAAGCTAAAGTTAGCCAAAATGCTAATGTCAGCATGAATACTGTCAGGAGCATGTGGGGCATCACTGGCAAGTTGTCTGTAATTGACTTGCTCCATTCAGTATCCGAAATAAGTAAGAGAAATAGCTAATACCATATTTAAAGGAAAGTGCTAATGGTAATGCTCTGCCTTGCACAGCAAGACAGTGCCCTAACTTGAGAGAAAAAGATAATGCAAGCTAATATTATTGCACCACCTAAGGCAGTGCACTAGCCAGAGAGGAATCTTAAGGTTTTTATTTTGAAATTTTCAGTAAGTTTCATTTTAAATGTCCAAACCACAATGTGGTGTGTTAAAATCAGTTATAAAATGCCCAAAACACAAGTAGTTCTAAAGGCCAGCACAGTCCTCAGAGTTCTGCCATAGTTAAAACTACAGTGATGCGTTTTCGTAGTCCTAATCAGCTGCTCTGCCCTGCTGTGTTCCGTTGCTATGGTAATGGATCCCTCCGCTAACTGTCCTGTGTGAGACAGAAAGGTGGAGAAAGAATTGTGTCTTTGTGAGACACCCAGTCAGTTTTTATGAAAAAAGGTCATAAAATCATTTGGATCAGCTGTTCTGAAACAAGACACATCTTAAACATGCAGAGCAGGGGGCCTGAGGACTGGAATTGAGAAGCACTGACCTAATGTGACACTGGACATTTAATGGCGTTTCAACACTAAATGCGTTTTGAGCGTCAGGCCAGCTTCAATGGTAACAATGACATCAGCCGTGATGACATCACTGTTTGACGCATCAAATGAATCTCTCTCTTGAGTGTAGCACACACTGTTTTTTCAAACCTCTTCCTGTTTCAGACTTATAAGTTATAAGTTATGAATCTTCTACAGGAGCATTGTTAAAATTATTTGAAGGAACAGAATCAGTCCAGTACAGGTTCACAGACTGGTATCAAGCTAATTTTTCAGGACTGGAATTACATTTATTAATTTAATCAAAGTATGTCATGAATATGTGTGCATGTACTCCATCTTAAGTTCAGAGCATACTAGTTTTTTTTGTTGCTTTTGCCACCATTAGATGATATGCATATAAGACATAACAAACTATTCAGAGATAATTTTTGTAACTCTGACATTCTGCCGTCAGCTCAGAGGGAGACAAAATTGTCTATTTTGAGTGTAACTGACACTGTTTTTTTTTTTTTTTGACAGTCTTTTGTTTTGACTTGAATTTGGCTTCGCTTTTTTTTGTTAATTATGTCGCCACAGTTACTCAAATTGCCAACAAAAGTAATAGCTCCGCTCACAGGATCGAGCCGCACGTTTTGATATATATATTGTGAGGGGGCACGCAACGGGACGGGCCGCATTAACGGTAGTAGAAAGCGGCAGTTAGTTTGACGTGAAGAGCAATAGGTGCCTACCATACTATTTCTATGGCAGGCTCCAAAAACAGAGTTCTGCCATAGTTAATACTACAGTGATGCGTTTTTTGTAGTCCTAATCAGCTGGAATAATTTATATTGTGGTTTATACTCTTAAATATTGTTTTCTTGACCATATAAACAAGTGATGATCTAAAGCTCCCACTTGATGGTGTGTCACACTGAGGTAATTGTTTCTACATCCAATGTGGCTAAGTTGACTTCAAATGGGAACAGCTTAGTTAATTGCCTGAAAATTGCCTTCCTTTGTTCGTTTTTTGGACACGAGATATTGTCCCCCTACAGAACTCATCGTTACATAACATGAAGTCTCTGCTCATCTTTCCAAAGATGATCCAAGTTGGATCTGTCCAAAGTAAACAATATGAATTTAAGTGTTCAGGAAGTCGGCAACGATTTGTCAGTGTTACAATACAGTATAGTGTATCGTCCAACCATTGGTTACAACAGACCGTCTGCTGTCATGTTTAGCTTTCCTACCTTTTCTTGTGTGTCATTTCTGAAATAACAGCTGTTAGTTTAGGCATGCCACTGAGAACTTTCAAAGATAATCTGTTTTCATACCGAACATTATTACATTAAACATCGTAAGTACTTACAGTCGTGAATGTTCAACTGGAATCTGTCTCTGCAGAAGTGGAGGGATATTGGTTGTTCAGAGTCAAGCATATTCAGGGCCGTGCAGAGACCTTTGGAGGGGCAGGGGGCTCAAAGTTGAAAAAAGGGCACACAGAGGGAGCAGACATGTCTGAAAATGTCAGAGCAACATTGCAATTCGGTGACGTATTGATAAACCGAGCAGATATATGAGACTTGCACACCTACATTCTCGCCTCAAACGTTGCACCAAATCACGTTGTGTCACTTAAAGTATAAAATAGCAAAATAATTTGCTGCTCTTCACCGCCATCGACGCTCTGCCTGAATGAATTATGAATTATGGGATACGGTGGGCCGTGAAGGACACGCCGGACCCATCCCTTCAAATTTGGGGTAAAGACGAACGGATTTGAAGGAGTCTTCGCATTCGGACGGGCTATGACGCAATCGGCCTACAAATCCGTCCTTCCAAGGACGCAGACCCTGAATTCAGACTCACCTGATAAAATGTCTTGCTCCACTTCCTCCTGGGGGCGGAGCCGGCGTCATGTCAACTCTTGTGTTTCAGTTCAGATAGAAAATAAAAAAGGCGACTTAAACACCAACCACAGCGATCACTTATCAATAATCACAAAATAAACATCAAGCCATAAAATCATAAAACTGTAATGGATTGGATATTCTGTTTTTTTGTGTGGTGACATCAATATTACTATTATACTGAGAATTATATTAATTATATACTAATAATAATTCATATAAACAAGTTAAAAAAATGTTTCCATCACCCATCTATTATCTAATGTCCACAAAATCTTTTTGTGCTGTATGTTGACTGCATGTCAGTCAACAAACAGCACATGTTGTATGTTGTGCTGTATGTTGACTGCATGTCAGTCAACATACAAAACGAAACGAAGGCAAAACTTCCCCAGCCGGGGAAGTTTCGTCTTCAGAATCAGTGACATCTGATCCCTGAAAACTCATGGAATCCTCATCGCTTGTCTCCTCCTTTTCTGAGGTTTCCCCGGCCAAGGAGGTTTGTTTTCCAGGTGGGTTGAAAAGAAAGTCGTCGAAGGCATCGTAGTTGGAGTCGTCTTGATGGCTATCTGTCTCAAACGTGATGTGAGGAAGGAGTTTGTTGCACACCTTCCTCACACCAGTTGTAATGAGGTAGCCCGCGCTAAAAGAGAGGGGGAAAAACAGGCTCACTAAAACGTTTCCCATCGTAAAAATTGTTGAAAAAACAAAGAGTCAAAGGTGAAAGAGTTGCTCGTCTCCTACCTGATATTTTGAGACGGAAGCATTTATAACCCCAGATGCTCTTTGATGTATGTGACATAGATCTGTGTCATAGACAGTGAGGTCATAGCTACGATGAGTTCACTGTGGTTCTGGGGGAATGTCTTGCTTCTGATCGTTGCTATGGAAACGGTCAGATCAGTTCTGCATTACTAACTATTAACCCTATTAAAGGGTTAATAGGGTTCAAATGATCACTAAATCATTTGAGGAAAATGATTAATCATGACGGATGTTGGAAGTATAGATTTCAGGAGGCTACGGATTAAAACTGGGATTTTAATAGTTAAATATTAAGTTCAGATTGAGAATGGTATAATTAAACCACTCATTTAAGTAGAGCTTTTTAATCATTCTATGAAGTTTATAATTTGAACAGGTTTAAAAATGAACAAAATATTCAGACATTACTATGAATATTTGGTAGTTAGAGCCACAGATCCGACCCCCTCCTCACCACGGACCCTCAGCGTCATTAGACTGAGGGCAGCCAGACCAGCTTATGTTGATCAATTATTATATTTAGCGAAATATTATTGCTGAGGGACACAAGCAGGCCTTCTGACATACAGATAAAATATTGAAAAAAAATGTTTGAAAAAGAAAAAACATCAAAAAGGACACCAGGGGCATCAAGGTTGAAAGGGGCAGGGGCTCCGGCCCCTTGTGCCCCCTCCTCTGCACATACCTGAGCATATTTATACCTTCTCAAATGTGGGTGGAGTGAATCTCACATTCCTTCTCTTCTCGCGTTTTTTCATAGTTTCTTTTTCATGCTTCACACAAAAAAATGTACTAGTATCAATGCACAGAGCTTATATTTTTAAATTATAAAATGTAACTGTACTCCATAGATTTTATGTGGGGTTTTTTTTCTCATTTTATAGAGCTCAGTTTCTGGAAACATTTTCTACCTTACTGTCTTTTCACCAGGGCTTCATTTCAGTCTGTGTTGTTGAAACTGCAGAAATTAAGATTTTTGATTTTGTTTTTTTTTTACAGAGAAAAAATTTGGGCAAAGCACGAACATGCTTAAATTAGAATTAAATTAAAGGAAGTAGAACTGACATTTTTACTTTTTCATAAAGTGATCAAGCAACATTTACACCATTACACTTTCATTTCTGCTGTTGAGACAAAGTAACCTTTGATCTCTTGACACAAGGCACAGTGTCACATTACTGTCCATCAATCAATCAATCAATCAATCAATCAATCAATCAATCAATCAATCAATCAATCAATCAATCAATCAATCAATCACAGAACTTTAATAACCATCATACCTGTTACTGTTTGTCTGAAAGTTTAAGGCAGTTTTTAAAAACTTTTTTAGTGTATTTATTTATGTTTTTCTGTCATGTTAAAGTTGATTTTGAATATTCAGATGGATCCAGATAACTTTGAGTTTAATCTTGAAAAGCATTTACCACTGGAAGCATGTCATTTTTATTGTATTTCTATTTTCTCTTTTATTTCAAACATGTTTGGAATAAGCAGAACTAGATGTCTATACATTTATAAGGCTATGAGACAATTATCTAATTTGCACATCAATGTTCGAAGACGTTGCTTTTCGTGAGAAAAAGATTATTGCGAAATTGAAGCAGTTTTTATGAGCAGTTCAAGACTGTCAGACACATGAGACATGTTGTTACATGTGTCTGTTGATGGATTACACCTTTAAACTTATCCATGATAGACTCTAAGTTGTAAAACTAGTTCTGTGGATCTGTTTTCTTTGGTTGGGTGAACAAACCCCTGCCTAAGATCAGCAGGCTGTTAGAGATCAGTAGCGGATATTTATTGGAACATGCAGCAGAAAGTTTGCTACAAAGGTTGTTAAAATTATTTCATGACTTTATAAGATTCTGAGTTAAATGACACACAATGTGCTTAAGGTAATGCTTCAAACACTCTGCCTTTTTCTGCAATGCCATGGAAATAACTGATGTAAAGATATCGGAAAGGAATTTTGGACATTCACTAGTTTAGTTCGAGTTTTGATAAAATGTTCAGATACCTGAATGCACCACATTGATCTGGCCAAACAAAAAAGACAAAAGAAGATTCAAAGTTTTAAGAGTTTTCGGCTTTAAAACCAATGTCATGTTACGTTTAAACAAAAAGCAAAAACAATTTTAAGCATTGGTGCTTGACCCAAAGATCACATTCAATGTTGCATCACTTGTTGCCTTTGGATTTGGTGGAGTTTCACAATTCGTTGTCATCCTGGTACAAATGAAGAACGCCCTCATTGGACAGATGAAGACGGCAAATATAATTTCCTCTTTTATATGTGCTGGTGGCCCATCTTGGCTCATTATACCTGTTGTACATGACCAGGATGCAATCTTCCTGCATGACCAGGCGATACCATCAGATCCGTCGGTATCTGAGGTCCAGGTCGGCTTCCAAAGTTTCCATCATCCTGCAAAAGTGCCATCAGAGTGCAATGCTCAAGATTTGCAAATAAAACTGATACTGGAACTGGGTAAGTTGACTTCAAATGGGAACAGTAACAGTAAACAGTAACATAATAATTTACTAGTAACGTTAATAGTGACACAGAAGGAAGGCGATCTGTTATTCTTGTCAGTAAAACAGGAAAAATGTGGCAAATAAAGAGAAACTGCTTGATCTTATACCAGGTTTACCTTCAGTGATTTTTCTTGTTATTTTATGGAGCTCAGTTGTTGGAAACATTTTCTCCTTTCTTGTTTTTTCACCAGAGCTGAATCTCAGTCTTTCTTGTTGATACTATAGAAATTAAAATGTTTTTGTAGAGAAATCTATGAGAAATGTTATTGCTCATTTGAAGCAGTTGAAGAGCCAGTCTAGCATTTCTGCTGTTGAGATAAAGTATCTTTTGATCTCTTGACACAAGACACTGTTTGGTTTCCTTCATTCCACTTTTTCAGAGATAAGAAACTGGCATATCCTGTTTGTTTACCATTAGTTTACGGCAAAAGGCTCCCCAACCAAAGAACTGCTGGTCCACTGGCGAGTGGTTGAAGTGGGGAGTGAAGATTAAAATAAATATCAAAAGATTTCCTGAGAGAGAAAAAAGGAAAAGACAAGGGCGTTCATCATGACAGCGATGAGGATAATGTGTAATGGTTGTTTTGTATTTAAATTGTGTTAATCATTGATATTTTTGGGCTGGCATAGCTTAACTTTCCTATGCTGCTTTGCAAATCACAGAAATGTTTATGTTTCACAAAAACAACTGCCTGTCCTTTCTGCATGTTCTACATATGCATTTTATGGTTTCATGAAACATTTCGTTTCATCAGTAAATATGTTACTTTATTTCCCTTATTTTCTTTACTATTAATTGTTATGAGTTGTTGTGGCGTTGGTTTTCAATTGTGTCACACGGTTCAATATAAGTTTTCTGTTGGGCTTGACTTTTTTTTTGACACTGCTTTTTTTATTTTTGGTTTGTTTTTCTTTTTACCCGTTTTATTGTTGTTCTTTGCTTTTTCCTTGATTAGCTTTTGTATTGTTTCTATATCTTTTAATAATAATATGTTTCATATCTTCACTTATTGGTATAATTCCTCCACACTTTTTCTGGACAAACATATAGAGGACCGCCTCCCTTGCAAGGAGGGGGTTGCAGGATAACTTTTCCTACCTAACACAGTGATATTGTTACAGAGTAGCCGACATAACTGCAGTAAGTTTTTCGTATCTTGCGTATATGTTCTTTTGTTGCATCTTCCAAGGTCTTGTTCTCTTAAATCTTTTAACTGAGGAGGGAAACGTTGATTAATATTAAATATTATCATATTCACTGATAATCAAAAGGGGGAAATGTGGTGGAAAAATTACAATAAGGTCACATCTGCTAGTTGTATTGTTAAATGTTCATTCTAAGTTCTTGTATGGTTCCACCAAGATAATGCTCTCTAATAATGCTATCTGGGTTACATGTTCAAGGTTGAAAGTTGTTTCCCATAGCTGCATAGGAACCTGACTGTTTCTCATGCTTTGGATCCTATATGTTTGTATAAAACTTACTCTGCCTGGCAGAGCTTTGCATCCAGACTTGCTTCATTATTAATTGTATTACGAGCTCTCTGAGTTATGCACAATTCAGAAATAAACCTGATGGAGTAATTTTACCCGAACAGCGCTTGGAAATAGTTTTTTTTCCCACAACAATTACCAATACAAAGATCTGAGAGAATAAAGTCAGTATTTTAGACAACACACAGGAAGGAAAATATGTTTATTATATTTCTGCATTGGATTTGACATGTTGTCCCTTAACATTTTGGACCAAGCTGCTAAGCTAACACTAGAAGATCCTTTGAAAGAGTAATTTTAAATGCAGAGAACTCAAACTAATGAGATTTTTAATGCTACAGCTTCACTTCTTGCTTTTAGAATTGGCAGAGCTCCAGATTTCCTTGGAGTCTTTGTACACCAACAGTTTGCCGTCATCAGTCAGCTGAACACGGCCAACATGAGAACCCTGCAGGTAGGTGTTGGTGTGCCATCTAGGGGTGTCACTGTTGTTGTACATCACCAGGTTGCAATCCGCCTGCATGATCAGACGGACCGCATCACATCCATGGGTGTCAGAGGTTTCCAGCCGTAGATGACAAAGTTTCCATCATTCTGCAGACAAACAGAAGCATCTGTTGCAGATAAATCAGATAAAAAGGATAGTATTGAAATTTTAAAGGGCCAGTAATGTTTTCCAGAGCCATTTTATAGTGTAATTGAGTAACTTCAGTTTTTATGCCGTGTATTTTGAATATGACTTCAAAGAAATTTAACACCTTTAAATTAGACCTGAAGACGGAGTTTCAACTAGAAACTCCGTCTTCAGGAAGTCATCACAACATTGCTCCTCTAGTAACCCTTTAACAGCTTCTTTACCAGCATTTCACTGAGAAGTAGCTCTATAATGAGCTCAGCATTTGCTAATTGCTGCTGGCTAGTCTGAAAGAGCTGAATGGGTGGCAAAAGCTCCCAGGAGGAGCTTGGCTCACCCAGGCTAAATGGCAATAATTACTAATCCTCAATTTCTAAATTTCAATGCGTGGGCTTTTGCTGTTGTGGAAAGATAAGGTAACCGCTGAGGAATCTATTCAAACCAAGACATAAATATTCAAACAGTTTCAATGAACTGCTTGTTTTTAGGAGGTCATGACAGATACAGACTCATTTGCATTAGTCATGATCAGCAGTTTTTCATTTATACAGCACAACAGTCCTGTAGCTGCAGACAGAGGCAGAATTCAGTCGTCCATTTTAATCATTAACTACGTTTAGGACAGTGACTGGTATTTGTTTGAGGATCATCATTTATATTTTTATTAATCATGCATTGCCTCTTTGTATATTCCTCATCAACTCTAAAGTATTTCCTTTTCTTTTGACAAACAGAACTGCAGCGAAGCAAAAAAAAAGAAACCAGCATCCAACATCATTTTGCTGCTGTTTTGTATAAAACTCGTGCAGTTCCTCTCGCAACCACGTGGTGCCACTATTGCTTCGTTTAAAGCGATGTGTGCGTACTGGTACTGCCTTTCATTTCATATTTCACTGTCGTTTATATTATGTTTTCAGCAATAACCTGTTTCTGAAGATGCAACAAAATGAAGCATTTTGTTTTGGCAACATTTATTGACCATGCTTGGCAACGGACTATTAGGGCAATTCTAGATAGAAAACCCCAGAAAGGTTGAGGTTTTATATCAGAAATTTTATAGAAAAAAACTTGGAAATCTGAGTTTGAAAAGTCAAAAATTAATTTTGCAAATTAAATTTTTACTACAAGACCCTTATATTACTGGGATGTACAAATACACATCCATGTGGAAACTTTTAGTTTTACTCCATGCATATTGAATTTAGAAATGTTCTGATGTTATAAAACCATTCCATCACCAAAAGCCCAAATTTAATATGAATTGATCCTAATAAAGAGCATTAAAAATCAATTCAGGAATCTTTCTTTGACATCCAGGATTAAACATTTTTTATTTCTAGTGACAAATCAAGAGAAAGTGACATGTTCTGCGTTACAAGACTATAATTGGAATAAAGTCATGACTCATGGGTTCATCATAGGTTCTTAAAATGAATATAAGTCAGAGATTATTATGTCAAATGTAACAGTAAAACGAAAAAGAAAATCACACATTTTGACAGAGTTATTTATGCATGTGTGAAGTCTGGCTGGTGTGATGCTTCACATGTAAAGAGCATCTTTAGCCAGTGGACAGGGCCATAATAGTGGCACCGCCGGTTCTGTAGGTCATCTGCTTCCAGCGGTCCAACCGCGTTGTCACCATTTCCTGAAACAGGCGAGCACATCAACAGAAACATCAACATAACACACTTCCTCCACCAGCTGAATCGCATCATCAGAACCAGAAAGATGAAAGTTTTACCGCCGTGAGCCTGGGTCTCTGGATGCAGTGAACGTATGGCTCCGGAGTCGTTTCTATCTGCTCATCCACCGTTTTGTAGCAAACGGCACAATCCATCAATGGCTGTGGATGATGAAAATAAAAACACCCAAAGTCGTAATCCTGTGAAAACATGGTTAATCTTTGGTTCTGGATCTTAACTCACTCTGTCGTTCCTGAACTGACAGATACGAGAGTCTGAAGCTGCTGTTCTTTTGGCACATCTGGTGGGCCTCAGGTGGAAGTGATGGTAGAGGAAAAGCACACCAAACCCTTCCTGCAAGACACCAGAATACAGATTTATTAGTCAAAAAATATGAAATTTATTTTTTAGCTAAAATGAAGTAAATTTGCAAATGGATTGAATGTGCATAAGAGACAAGTCTCCCATCAATGCAGGATTCATAAAAGATTTCATAAATGGGTTAAATATTGGTTTGATTTAATATTAATCTGCTACATATACAAAGATTTTTTTTCCATTTAGCCAAAACAAAACAGCAAAAACGATGATTGATGATGAAGTAAAGCACTGATTTTGTACATATTTATCTTGTTGGTTTATCTTTGTGATATACACCATGTTCCAAATTATTATGCAAGTGGTATTTTCTCAGATTTTCCTAAATGTTCAATGCAAATGATGGTCAGTATAATTTTCAAGTCATGAACTCTTAGAGTGTAAATCAAATTTTACTTAACAAATCTCCCCATGAGAACAGTACTGTTTTCAAAAATAAAAAACTCAAAATGTACTGTTCCAAATTATTATGCACAGCAGATTTTCTAAACATTTTATGGATTATAAAGAACTGCAAATGGTCATTCTTTGAATGTGCAGCATTAAGTGACCATATGTACTAAAATCAAAAGCTATTTCAATCAAAAACATCTTAACAGACTGAGTTACGTCTTAACATAGGATCCTTTCTTTGATATCACCTGCACAATTTTTGCATCCAGAGAACTGGTGAGTTTGGGGATAGTTTCTGCTTGTGAGCACTAGTGAGGGGTGGCTGAAAAGCCTCTGGAGGATCCTCCACCTTGAGGTTCCAGAGACACCAGCAGCTTCAAATAACTGTTTGCTGCTTTGTAAGGGCATTTTAACAGCTGCTCTCTTAATCCAACAGAAACCTTCCTCATTATGCCTTTATCTGTACAAACCCATCATTGTTCTGAAACAGCCACAAATCACTTCACAGTACGATAACGCTTCAGTCTTCATTAAATATCTAATGTTTTCATACCTTGTCATACGGCACCAGGATTTTTGTCAGCAGAGAAATCCTTTCTTGAAATCTGTGGCCTGCTTAATAATGTGGAACATCCTTCTGAAGTAGATTTCCTTTAATTGAGCTTAGCAGACAAATTAATCAACCCAGATCTGAAATTAATTATAGTGATTCAAAGAGCCCTAACACACAATACCATCTATAAATTTAATAGCACAACAAAAAATGTAATCTTTATGACACTTTAATCAAATTTGCATAATAATTTGGTACACGGTATAGTTGTCATTAAAAAGCGTAAATGTATAAAAAATCCAACAAGTAACAGTGAAAATCTGAAGCTTAAATTGGATTATTTAAATTTTTTTCTGATAAATTTAAAACCTGGAGAAAAATAATTAAAGAAACTCCTAAATGTCATCCACGTGAAATGAAGCTACTGCTATAAAACGTCCTCTTTCTGGCTGCCATTTGGGTCGAAATGACAAAAATTGGTTTGTATCAGAGATGGCATAGCTTTTAGAGAAATTGATCATTTCTATAGCAACAGACTTGTTAAAAAAAACAATCAGGTTCTTTTATTTCACACTTATTAACTCCAAACAAGATCCCATCTTATTTATTCCCTCCGCTCCAGAGAGGGTAAACTTTATCCGACTCTTATCTGGCAAGAGCAAACTTGTTTACATTATGGGTTCCAAAGTGCAGATCCAAAACAGATGGGAAAACAAGTCAGAACCAGAACCTTCTGGAAGCAGAGAGGAATAGAAACTGAAACACATTTAAACCAGAACATCAGCACAAAAACACAAAGTCTTACCAAGTAGTTTTGTTCTAGTTTCTGTCAAATATCTTAGCACACTTGAATGATAATGTTTCAGAAAGACATGTTTGCTTGTTTGAAGTGAATAATTCCTTAATTTAGATTTAAAAAAACTAGTTCTGCTGGCAGATTATTTCACTGGTACATTTTCATCAATATTAAGGAATTATTGACGTAAAATAAATGTGTTTTACTTGGAAGTTAGTTTATTTCAAGTGTGCAAAAATATTTGGACTAGAAACTGGAGCAAAGATACTTGGTAAGATTTTGAGTTTTACATTTACTTTGTAAAATAAAACTTATGATCACATTTTTGTGGACATGAAGGAATAAGCCCGAGTAATCAGTCCTGATGTGATTTTAGTACCAAAGTTACAAGATTCAAGGATTTCACAAGATTAGGAAAATGTAAATCAGAGAAACTCAAACTTACATCACGCTGCTTTATTTCCACACTTTTCAAAAAGCGAAGATGGTGTTTGACCGAGGCGTGGGACATCAGCTGCTCCAAGGCGAGGTCGACTCCAGCCTTGGCGGCGGTGGACAGCTGATCGTAGGAGTCCTGGGCCTCGGCAGGAAGCAGTAAACCTCCGGCGCAAACCAGCAGCAGCAACAGCAACCCTGCAGCCATCTTCCTCCAACTGTGTGTGAGGAAAACAGCCGAGTTTCAAGGGGTGAATACCCTTCCCCTCTCTCTCTCTTCCCCTTGCTCTGCTGGCGTCCAAAACAAGTCCTATTATGGTTGTGGAGGTGAACTGGAGAAACGAAGAAAACAATCAGAAGACTCACTGAGTAATAATGAAACTGAAAGAGAAAAAGAGAAAGTGTTTCTCAAGATTTAGAGAGGATTTATACAGGAAACTGTTCAGGAAAAGCAGGATAAAAGGGCACTTCTAAGGAAAAGCTTGAATGTTTCATCTGGTTAGAGTGCAGACTGAAAAAAGTCACTTAAATGTTTCCAATTATGAAAACAAAACTAATTACAAAATAAGGATTAATTAGTTTAATATCTAAAAAAACAAAATCTACTCAAACTTCATTTGGTCCTATGTGGAAATATAACTGGTTAAATAATTAATTACCTAAAATTAATTCAAATTAGGACCAATATGACAACATGAAGTAAAAGATCTAAAAAAGTAACAATATTACATCCATCAGTCTGGAAAACCTCGGGCTGCGATCACACAACAGCCAAATGCAATCAAACCTTAATGGATGCACCGATACAAAGATTATTGTCAATATTCTCTATTAATAATATTGCTGTTATGAATGATGACCAATATTTATTGATATTATATATATTTCACTACCATTTTGATGCCTTTAGAAAAAAATAATCCAGAAACAGGTAAAAATAAATGTTGGTTTTTCATATTGACGCAATTTTATTTATCAGGTTGATACCAACCCAATATCAGAATCAGCAGATGCATGACTAGTATCAGACTTTCACAAGATTAACGTTTCTTTGCAACTTTCCGTTGTGTTTTTGTTTTTTGTTGCATCTATTTGCTGTTGTGTTGCAGCTTTTTGTTGCGTTGCAGCTTTTTGTTGCTGCGGCTTCTTTCTGTTCTGTTGTGGCTTTTGCCTTTTCTTGACCCTTCTGAGCCACTGTAAGTAATAAGTTACTAAAGTATTAAAATTAATTACATTTTCAACATTTTGGGGCGAAATCAAATACAGTGCAACCCAAACGAAGCACAAAAAAACAATCAATCTCCTCTCAATATCAAGCAGTGATCACCAACTCCCCATTGAATCATGAATTCAACAGAAAACAAGGCACAACTGAAATATAAGCTATGTTGTCTGTTTTTGTTAATTTAGTTTAAAACCACCTTGGGCAACTGCCCATATAGCCTAGATCACCATGATGCATAAAATATACATACAAGAATGAAATATTTAGCAAATAAATACATTTTTTAAAATTTATTTACCATTTATTTAAAAATTCACATCAGTTTTTGACGTTTTACATGATTGAATTGTGGCACTTGCGGATTTCCATACATGCTTCAGTCGAAATTGTCTTTGTAAACTTCCTCATCATCTTCATTTCTGCCCACCTCCAGTTTCTGGTGAATAGTTTGCTGCATATTTTACTGATTGTCTGTAGATCACAGATTATTTTAATCTCCACTGGAGCAGCTTAATTAACTCGGACGTTGTGCTGGCAGCCAAATATTTTTTCTGCTTGAAATGAATCGAGCAGACTGTGAAAAGGCATCAACAAACAGTGATTAGGTGAAGAAATTAGTTATTTTAAGATAGTTTTCCAGGAAACTATCTTAAAATTTCCATCAAACTCTGATGGAAATTTTAAAACCTGCCACCAGACATGCAGTAGTCATAATAGAAATAGAAAGTACACCCCTGCTGAATCATAGAGGTTCACATTCCAATGTAAAAATTATTTAGCCAACAAATTCCACATGGTTGTTTATTAAATTAAATACACCACTGCTGCTTTATTTTGATTTAGCAGGAAGTGTAGCAATCGACGTTGCTTATTCAAGAAAATCTACATTAAGAATGGAGAAATCAGTGCGTTGGAATGGTCTAGTTAAAGTCCAGACATCAATCTGAGAGTCCAGCAGAAATTGATATGTCCAAACATTAATGCATCAAAGCAACGACAAAGAGGAGTGGGTCATAACTCCTTAGTATGAGCAGTTTTAATATAAAAGTTAAAATCTGGAATGTTTTAGAGTGAATGTGGGGAAAAAACAAAACCGGTGCACTTATTTTTTCAAACATAGCTTCATAGTTTTGCCTCCTTCCAGTACATTTTTCTTTGTAAACTTTAGGTTAAAATATGAGAACTGAAAGAGGGTGAACTATATAAATATAAAAATGCAACAAAAAGAAAGAAAACAAGGTGCAAAAGTAACAAGATTCAGTAATAAAGTGATCTTAACGTTTTATTTACTAGATAAGTGTGTTTGAGTAACATGACAGAGACAAGAGGATGGAAATGATTTCTATTTGACTCTATGCACTTTATCATAACTTTGTTAGAGAAAATAAAATTGACGTCATAGAAGCTAATTTTGAGAAAACAATAACAGAATAATTTAGCTTTGACGCGTTAAACTTTCTTAATTGTCTCCAGTTGATGAGAGAAGAGTCGGAGTGCCGCTGCTGTACTTCAGAGCTTTGCATTGTTCAGCTCTGGTGGTTCTCATGTCCTGCAGAACAAAAAGAGGAAAGTCAAACCCGGCGCAGCCTTCAGGTCAAGTCTGAAGCAACAAAAGGTCAGGAAGGGTCAAACGGACCTCGGTCAGCGCTGGTCTGTGGACGCAGTGGATGTACGGCTGCGGTTCTGCCTCAATCTCTCCCTCGAAGGTTTTGTAACAGGTTACGCAGTCGATGAGTGGCTGCATGAGCGCACACAAACAAAACAGCAGAGGCGTGTCAGAACAGGATGTGGAACCCACATTCCACATTTCCCAGCTTTCCCAGTTCTAGTGAGCTGCCAAATCAGATAAACAAAAAACAAAAAAAAAGGCAGCGGAAAAGGAAAAAACAACCCTCACCCTGTCGTTTCTGAACTGGCAACTCGTGGCGTCGACGGTTCCTTTCTGGCACTTTGTGGCTTTAAGGTAGAAGTTGTGGTTTATGAATTTCACATTAAAGCCGGGCTGAGGAGGAAGTGAAGCAACAATGATATTAAAAATGCTCTGGAAATGTATTAGAATGAATATTATTTGTTAATATCTTATTAAAACATTATTTAACTGGATATAAACCTAACAAACAAAACAAGGCAGCAAAACAAGTCAGTGCACTGCAAAAAGAAAAATATTACCTAGTTTCTATTGCAAATATCTTACACTTTAAATAAGACAAAACTAACTTACAAGTAAGGTTTCAGAAAGATCTTGACTAAAAACAAGTACCCATTGGGAAAAAGGTCTTACTATAGGTAGAATTAGGAAGTATTGGTGTAAAACCAACACCTATATTTTGTTGAAACTTTACCTTTAACCTACTATTATTTTAATTCAAATGCATTTCATTAAGTACAGCACATTAACCAATGTTACACATTAAAAAACAAACCAAACTTTGTGTTGTATAAAGATATTTTAGCCACAAGCTAATTTTCTAAGGCAGTTGGAGCTTTATTAAAAGACAGCAAAATGTAAATTTCCTGTCAAACGTTGAATTTCTGTCACTATAAACAAGAAAAACATGAAAATTCTGTTTAATTTCAAATGTCCTAAGGCACTAGAAACTAGACAAAAAATACTTAGAAATAGCAAAAGGAGACATTAGAAATATATGAAAGATAAACAATTTGACAAGGTAAAGGAGGTTTCACCATCAAAATTGTAAAGCAACAGAACTTTACCTCGTATTCGGACTTTTCCAAACTCCTGAAGAAAAGAAAGTGATGCAGGACGCTGGCGTGGGAGCCGAGTTTCTCCAGGGCCAAATCCACTCCCTTCTTGAAGGATTCAGGAAGGTTGTTGTAAGCCGGCTGCGCGTCGGACGGCAAAGCCAGGCAGCCGAGGCTGAAGACCCAGAGCAGGAAAGCAACCATTGTTGTCAGCTTGTGTCTGTGGGGCTGAAAGTGGAGCAGCCGACCCATATTGCAGGAGAGAGGGGGGGCATCCGGCCCTCCTCTTCCCACTGAAGGACACAAGCTCAATCATGCCACATTCCGACTTCAGGAGGCGGATTTTAGACGCGATAGACTTCTATCTGCCACACCAAGTCGTCCAATGTAATCATGTAAGAGCCTGCTTCTAAAATATCTGAAACAAAGTGAACCTAAATATGAACAAAAAACATTTGTGTTTTTTCTTTATTTCCTGAGATGTTCATAAATAAAAGAAAAACAGGTAAATAGAAAATACTTTATTTGTCAACAAGTTATCAGCAACAGTCTCACGGATTTGTATTGCAATAAAAACAAATCTACACACTTCATAACGACTTGATCACAGAATCTGAAGCTACACAGGCAAACTCATCAGAAACAACAGTCTGCACAAAACAAAACAAAAACATTTCTACCAAATCTTTTGAGTGTTTGCATACATTAAAAGCAGAAAAAACTTCTGTAGTATTCTTTAAACAAACAGCAGTGATGCATAATCCAGAGATGTTTGAAAAGTGCTGAACACTGTAACATGTGCCATCATGTTACAGTGTGACTTGTAGGTCACTTCCCCCACCCCATAGGCACTTCACTTTTTGCGACCTTTGAACCCAGAAAGGCACCATCTTAGTCAGGCTGAGGCATTCAGAGGGGAAAAGGGAAAAGTAGTGTTTGACATAATGTAACAGAAGTCAGTTTTAAAGTGTTTGACAGTGAAAGATTGAACCGCATGACGCAAATGATTAAAACACACAATAGATAGCGTTTTCCCTCGCAGAGACGCATCGATTTTCTGCTTAGTCTGGGTGGGAATCTGAAATGATTGAACCGTTTTAACAGGACAAACGTTAAAATATGGAATGTTTTAGAGTGAAAGTAGACAAAAAAACAAACCCCAAAATGGCAGGATCAGACCAAAGATAACCAAAAATGCTGCAGCTTATTATTCTAACTGCAGATATTTGGCACTTGGACAAAATGGTGATTAATTTACAGCATTTCCTCACCAAGTCACAACATATTATAACATTAGTGCACTGCACATGTGTGTGGAGACAATTTGAGTCCATCTATACCACCACTGTATTATTTTTTATATATATATTAAAAAAAGTGAACTCTGCATGATGAGAAACATGATTTCATGGCATTAATGTAACAATACAATTACATTTTTTGGTGAAACATTAACAGTAATCCAAGATCTCCCTCTGCTGGCGATCTTGTATCACTGCAGGCACTGAAATTGATGATTTAAACTGCAGCATCCGAGTTAAAAACAAAACAAAATGATGAAAAAGCAGGCTAAAAAAAATATATCCCTCAACTAAAGCCACACTACGAGCACTAAGCAGCTAAAATAATTACACAGAATACAGTTCAGATTTGGTTTCTTATAAAAAAGTGCTACAAGCAAGTGATTGACTGTCTAAAATAAGACAGAATGAGGAGAAAAAAACTGCTCAGTTTCTCGTTTCCTTCATAAGGCGCTTAGTGGGTGTAAAAGAAAGAAAAAACATGACTAGCACTAACAACATGTTAATGTTAAGGAATGTATCCTAGATAGCTTCCACATATTCAATGTGAATCATAGCAACCTTTCAGGGCTAAAAAGTAATCAGTTTTGCATGTACGTCTACTGCTATATATTAATTTTTAGTTTGCAATCACTTTGTTTTATTTGGAATCTCTTGTCCCCTGAAATAAACGTTTAAATAAAAATAAAATGTCATGAAAAAATAAAGCTAAATCTCTTCATTTTGTTGTCAAAATGAAGACAACATTCATTTGGCATCTTCCCATGTACAGGAAGATGCCAAACTTTTTGCTTAGCACAAAAAGGCGCCTAAGCAGAGACGTTGTTGACCGAATTCTTCCAGCGAGCTTTACTTTTAATTTTCTGACCCGGAGATCAGTGGTTCTGATGGGATTCGGTGTCGAGTGGAGTTGGACTGAGTGGCGATGCGAGGCCTGGGAGCGGAGCTACACGGGCATGTGCATCTCAGAGTATTCGTCGTAACAATCGCGCTCGTCAAACTTTGGTTCTGCATCATCACCATCCAGCTAAAAAAAAAAGAAAAAGAAGGGAGATGAATGGGCTAATTTTCCTACATGTTAAAGTTTGATGATTTTCTATGATTCACAACCTAAAAACAAATGTCCTATAGTAGTATGGTATAAAAAAAGCTGGTTAGTTTCATGTTACTTTTGTACTGATGACTTCCTGAAGGTGGAGTTTCAGAAAGAGCAACTTGAAATTGAGCAATTACATAATTACATAATACTGCCTCTTTATGTTAAAATCCTGTCTTTTTGGAAAGGTTATGTACAACTAATTTTCAGTGTTATTGCAAAAGTAACACTTAACAAATGTAGCTGCAACCTTTTTCAAAAAAGTTGCCACAAATATAGCAATTTTAGGCTGCAATAATCAAAACAAAAAAAAACCTCACACCATCTTAATAACATGGCTCAAAACAGAACACAGCGCCCCCATGTGGTTGACTTACACATGCCATCTCTCTTTCGTTGAAGATGCGACGCAGCACGAACATTTTGACGGGGACGGTGAGGAGGAGGACGAAGGGGAAAGCCAGAGACGCCTGAGTGGACATGACGGCCCAGAGGACGACCAAGCACACCATCTGGATGCAGGTGAAGAGATGCATGCGCCACGTACGAACCTGATGGACACAAATCAGTCCAGTTTGCCACCAGGAAACTTACATTTCACATCAGTACATGTCAACTGATATAAAACACTTATTCTATCACCAAAGAGTTTCCTCCAGTGTATTATAAGTCTGGTGGGCCGCCAGGCTTCATTTCTGCATCAGACGTAACATCTACTGATATCCATCACGTGTTTTTAATCTGGACTCACCTTGCGTACGTAGGTGTGGTCAGGGTGATACTTCGGCGGCATGAGGAGCAGCATCATTCGCTCCGTCAGCTGGATGCCGTTGAGCGACATCACTCCCATGTACAGGAAGATGCCAAACAACACAGCGAGGGGAATCTGACGCAGCAGGTCGCCGATCACAATGGACAGACCTGGACACAAACTCCACCAGTAAAAGAAGCTTTAATGGGAGCAAAAAGGCCCCAGTTTGACACTCACCAACCATGACGGCGACTAGCAGCCCGGTGACCCTCTGCTCCTTCACCTCCTGGATGCGAGGCTTGTCTCCAGGGGCGACGGCTTTGCTCATGACCGTCAGGGCATTGACGTGGGTCACGGAGCGAACGGTGGCGGCGGCCATCCACGGCAGGCCGAAGAGAGCTGAGCTGCCGCCGAGGACCACGATGAGCAGCAGGTCCAGGTGGAAACCAGAACCCTTCAGCAGCATCCGCTCCTTTTTGCTGACGATGAGCCTGAAGGAGAGAAAATCTAGAAAATCAAATCCTGACGTAAACGCACAAACCTGAAGCTGCAAAATAAACAGAAACAGATGCTTACAATACATCGAATAAAACTGAGGAAGGAAGGGAGGATTTTAAAAAAAGCAAGCAAGAAAATGAGAGAAAGCAAGGAAGAAAAGATGAAAAAAAAAATCAAGGAAGAAAGCAAGAAAAGAGGAATTAAATAAATTTAAACAATGTTAAAAACTGTATTTGGTGACCAAATGGCAATAGATTCCCCAGTTTTAGTGGTGCTGCGGGGCACAGTGTGGATAAACAAACAAGGGACAAAGAAAGAAGAAATTATGCTCCTATACTTCCACTCACGTTGTGATCTGCGTCTCCATGAAGATCAGAATGAAAACCAGCAGCGCGGGAAAACAGCAGGCGAACATCATCCAGACGGGAAACTCTCCGTCCGAGCCCAGAGGATTGATGATCCAGCCTCGCTTGTTGGGACTCGTCACAGAGAAACCGCTGGGGACGCTAAGTTTCTGGAAGGAGGACAGAGACGACACTCAGCAGAGTTTGGACGGGCGGCTTAGAGGGAAACCACTGAAACCAACCTGAGTATAAGTGTCTTCTATGAGATAGTCCATCAGAACCATGATCAAGATCGCAATGGGGACTCCGAAGTCTCCAATAATCCTGCGAAACTAGAAAATAAAACACAAACTGGTTGGAAAAGAAGAGATGAAAACAGCCAATCACAGTTAGTGGCTTCAGCAGGTTTTCCAATGAACACTTAGCTAAATACTCAGTTCTTCCAGGAAGTTGTGATCACAAATATTAATGCAAATTTTGCAACTTTTCCACTAATCTGATCAACCACTCACTTTTTCTGTATTTCCTGTTTATCTGTCACTGATTTTCTTTTAAAAACAGCATGTTCATATGGTCTTCAACAGAGAATAATAGTTCAAATAAGCTAATAAAGCTCTAAAATCATCTTCGCTTTCGTTTAAATAGTTGAAGACCCCTATTGCAGAGGCGCCCAAAGTGTGGCTCGGAGACCATTTGCAGCCCCTACACTGCTTTTTTAACATCTGCTTTGAAAGTATTTATTAAACTTTGCACAAAACAGCAAAACATTTTCAAAGAGAGAGCGACCAGATCATGTTTCTATTGCGGCGAACAGACTTGAATCGCTTCTCTGTTCTTCAATAAAGTCCAAACAATGTTGCAAACTTGAGCTCTTTGTTTTAATAAGGGAACATGGAAAAAAAAAAAAAGCATATTTGATTGACAATTTCGGCCCATTTAACAAAAACAAAACATTTCCAGTGATGCTGAAAACTTTTCATCGCATAAATCATGAAGTCTCACCTTCCCGGGGAAAAAAGCGCTGTTCTTGAACTTCCGCAGGTAAAAAGCGATGAAGAACGTTCCGGCCATGAGAACCAGAGAAAGCAGCGCCGTGTTGGGCTCCCCGGTAACCGTGACGATGTGGGTGTGGTTGTGCTCCCTAATCGTGATGTTTCCTACAACTTCTTTTGATTCTTCTTCTTCTGTGGTGCTGTTGACTGAGCAGCGTTTCAGCGGGTGCTCCTTGAATATCTGAACGCAAAAGACTTGCATTAAACACCAACCTAAAATATCTGCATCGTCCTCAATCTGGATAAGAATAATAATAATAATAATAATAATGAACCTTCAGCCCATTAATCTTTCAAAGTACATCCATCATAACAGATTTCAGGAGCTCTCGTTAGGAAAAACACTCATTTTGACCCCATGTTTTGAACGCCGTCCAAAGATTAGTCACTTCAGCTTAACGTCTGTTATGCAAACAAAACCTTCTCTCTCTCTCTCTCTCTCTCTCTCTCATGCGTACCCTGCCCAGCTTGATGAAGGTCTCGCAGATGAAGATGAGGGAGATGAGGAAGGAGAAGATTTCCTGGGTGAAGCGGGAGACGAAGCGCACCAGAAAGCTGCCTTCGAAGGCCACCATGACGACCACGATGACGATGAGCCAGAAGCCGATCCAGACGCGGCCCGTCAGGTACTCCATGCTGTTTGCTTTGCAGAACTGTGGAGACACAGAACAGTAACAAATGTGAACTAGCCAGTGCTCAAGTCTATGCAAGTCATGGAAATTGAGCTATAATTAAGCTTAAATTAAATAATTTTGTGTAGGAAACTGCAGCACAGTTGCTATAATTTAGGAGCAATTTAGAGCAAAAGCAGCATTTTAAAAGAAACTAATGATCTGAAACTGCATCTTGCATCTATTTTCTGTCACATTTGAACACTATCATCATTTATTCTGCTCATTTTGGGTGTACCTCAGGGATGATTCCTTGTGCCTTTCAATTTTACATAATTAAAATACAGCTACTGTGTGCAGTTTAATGATACAAATCCAACTTAATCAGGTCCATGACTAAAACTTACACTATAAAAGGCTTCCTCAAAGACCAGAATGGGTCCAGAAAAACCAACGACTAGCAGCGGCTGAGCGCCGAGTAAGCAGAACAGGATGCCCTGGACCGCTGTCGAGATGATCAGCTCAGAAACCCCAATCAGTCCGTCTGTCTTCTCACCTTCAAACAAACACACACAGAGCTCCTCAGTACCGAGAAATGAACAGGATGAGATCTGAAAATCCTTCTTAAGAGATCAGAGTTTAGTGGGCAAAATTGATGGCAAACATTTTCCAGCTCTAATGTAGATTTATTCTATTCAATTTACCTCAAAAACCAAAGAAAATACAACTGTTTAGAAGAAAAGTGTTATGTAAATAAGTGGAAATAAGTTTTAACCAAAACTCTGTTGAAATGTTGAGTCTTTGAGAGTTATTTTGCAAGTTGCATTGTGATTTGGTAACCTCTAATTTGCACATATTAAGAACAATAAGCAACAAAATGGAGCTGAACAATGTTAAGCTGAAGCTAAAAACATAAGACCCAGGATTAAGCCTAAATGTTTTAAACTGGTAGTTGACGGCAACAAGACATGGGTCAGTTTGTGGAGTGGAGCAAACAGTAAAAAGACTCAACTGATGATTTAAGCTTAATCTAAACGCTAATGTAAAGGGTAGAAAAGCTTTGGGAAGGATTTATTATATCCTCATTTCCAACATTACAAAACCCTGACATTTTGAAATGAGGAGATGCATCCGTACCTAGTAAACCTCCAAAAGTGATAGCTGGAGAGAGAGCAGCAAAGTAGATGAAGATGACCGCCGCCATGCACTGGCTGTTCAAGGCGTCGCTGAAGTCGCTGATGTACTTTGGGTATCGACGCTGAATGTCTCTTATAAGCCCTCCGAAGGGGCGGTTTGTGCGCTCCAAGGGGTCGTCTGACTGTTTTGAAGGTCTGAGGAGGGCCTCTGGGTAAGAAAAGACATTCAAGACATTATAAAGCAGTTTTTCTCACTTTTACAGGCTGATCAGGACCACTTATCTTGAATAACACATTTTAATATATCTGAAATTAAAATATTAGTCTCTTAACTCACTTATACTTGTTTTCTTTGTTCATCTTAATAAGAACAGTGGTGCTGAAAGTGTGAATTCTGAGCTTACCAACAATGTCAAACACATAAAAAAGTAAAATAAGTTATTCTTCACTACCAATTTAACATTTTAAGACTATAATTTAGAAGCATAATACAAAAAATAGACTTGAGCCGCTTTCAGAGACACAAAAATCCTCTTCTGCACTATTAAATATAAAACTTAGCAACCCGTTTTTATCTATTGTATTTATTTGCCAATTAACTTACTTTTAATTAAATAAAGATGATAGCTGTTGTCATGCAAGTAGAGCTAATTCTCAGAAAGATATTTCTCTCTCTAACTGAGACATATTGCTTTCACGTTTAGAGCCTTTCCAAAGAATCGAATCAATGGTGAACGACACATCAATACTAAAGCAGGTAAGACTTTTCTTCCTCCTGGTGTTGATTTCTTTCCACTAGTATCTTCAGTTTTTCTTTGGAGTTTACTTGCAGACCACTAGAGGGCGGCCGAGGACCACGGTTTGAGGAAGACTGTAACAGCAACATGATAAAATAATGTTTTCCTTGATTGCAGCGCTTGCCTTTCTCCTTGAAGCTTTTTGGCTCTTTCGCCAGCAGTTTGCTCTGCTCCTGTTCTTCCCTCTTTCGAAGCATTTCTCGCTGGAAGCGAGCAACAGAGCGAAGCAACTCGTCATCTCCCATCTCCGATGGCGGCAGAACGATACTGCAGTCCAAGAAGCTGTTGATGGCATTCAGCAGATCCTGCCTGTCGTCCGCCAGGTAAGCTGCCTCATGAAATTGCTGAGGACAAAAGAACAATGCACAAAAATCAACTCAACATGTGTTATTTAGGGTTTTGTTTCATCAATGCACTCCTTGGGTTTTCTGCTCACCTTGTCAGACATGAGGGTGGAGATTGAGCGTCCAATCTGATGGTAGTCCATGCTGGTGGTTGGAGGTCCAAGCAGAACGAAGAGGAATCTGACGGGCACAGGAACTTCCAGAACGGACTCCAGTTCCACCGCCTCTTGGAGCCTCACAAACGCCATGGTGGGCTGCTCCAGGAAGTCGACGCAACCTGGAAAAATACAACAAAATCAGAGTATTAAAGCCTCCATTTGGGTCTCAACTCCTCCTAAAAGCAGCCCAAGAACTTAAAAAAGAAGAAACTGACATTTTCTGGCAATGACAGTTTTGTTTTTTGCCGTCTAGTAAATGAGCCGTTTCAAAAACCTCCAGAATGTAATACTACAAATCAGCAGGCACTGCGTTGTTACCTGGCAACCCCAGCTGGTTACCTAGCAACACAAGTAGAGGTCCAGCATGTTTGGTCAGCTGGTTTTACTGCTGTATGACTAACCTAACTGCTTTTCAAAGTTCTACGGTTGTATTAATGTGCATCTGTTCGCAGTCACTTTCATGCGACTACGAACATTGGGTTGGGGGTCTTGGCCACCAGCAGCTTATTTGGATTTAAAGCAACAGGAGGCCCAGATACAGCGCAATCTGAAAGGAACTCAAAATATCAGAACTGACAGACTGAAATCTCATTATCCAAGAATGATTTTGTCAAAAATATATGCATATATTTAACCGGTTTAAGGTGGAACCAGAACACATAAAAATAATTATTTTGGTTTTGGATATGAATAACTTACCCACAAGAACCACGGTGGCCTCAGCGTTTTCCGGAATCTTCTCCAGCAACTTGAGCTCGTGTTTGGACTTGGATCGATGCATGCCTGGCCCCAGACCCGGCTCCTTCTGCTCAAAACGCAACAACACAGACGATGAAGCGTGAGCGAGAGCCTCTACCAGCCAGGGGGAACCCAGACCTACCTGTGGCTCGTTTCTGTCTATGTCGACGCGAGCGTCATGGTCCACCGTGGAGTTGACAGTTCCCATGAGCGGGTCGGTCACAGACGGCTCCAGCTGATGGTTGTGGTTGGCGGTGTGGTGGTGCGGTAAAAGGCTGCCGAGGCTGGCTGCTGAGATGTTTCTGGGGAAATGGCTAACGTGCTCCTTTTCATCGCTCGGGTGACTTTGGGGGGCAGCAAAAGGGAGAGAGAGGTTGAGCAAGAGGAAGAGGGGCAGAGACCAAGCATGAAGCCATCTACTAGCAGGAAGCAACAGAGAGGGAAAAACTTTAAGGACAAAAGATACAGCAGATTTAAGATACAAGTATTGATAACTTTGCATCTTAAGGGTAATTTGAAACCAATGAAATAGTTTTGTTGCTTCCACTTAGATAATAAGCTCAATAATGATCAATTGCATGATTTGTTGTTTTCTCTTTCTACCAAAAACCAGAGAACTCTTCGGTTTGGTGCTTTAGTCTCAACTATCCCTTTTTTGAAGGACAGTTTTGTTTACAGAGACTTCATAACAAATTTTATTTGACATTTCTGTCATTTTGTTTATTTATTTTGGATATTTAAAATGCCTTTCCTGTTACAGTGTTAAATGTTGGTCTTTGAGAACCAAACTACCAAAACATTGACATAAGAAATTATCGTTTATCGCAATAACTTCTAGGGCAACTTATTGCCCGGCAAAATTTGTTATTGTGGCAGATTTACTCCACAAAAAAGGAACTTAAGAGGATGTAGAAGTCTGGTTGTAAGAGGAATGATCAAACAGGTGAGTAAATGAACAGAAAGTAAAGGTTGTTTTTTCCTAAAATTGTGAATTTGCTATAAAAGTTACATTTAGTTAGTAATATCTGATACTACTGATTAGATTAATACTTTTAAAAGGGGAACAAAGTAAGTATTGTCAATTATCTGTGATAAAATCAAAGGTCTAGTTCATCTTTCTACCTGTGTTTAAGCAGCAGAGCTCGCAGGACGTTGGATCTGTCCTCCGCTTTGATCTGGTCGGAAATGATCATCTGCTCCACCACCTGGTGGGCAATACCCGGCAGAGTCTTCTGGTCCAAATCCAGCAGAACCGCACCTGTAAACACAAACAGAAAGCGTTTCACTCCATCAGGTAAACATAATTCGTTACAGGAAAATTTCTTTTAAAAAAAACCAAACAAAGATTCTCTAAATTTTCTGGCATTTAGGAAAGAAAAACATTTAGAGTTGAAACAAGATATTCCAAATTTAGACCACCCCTTTTATATTAGATTACATTTTATTACAAATAAATAAATATCAATATAAATTTTTAAGTTTTCAAACTTTTCCAGCACCCCTTTTATAATAAACTACAGAAGACTGTTTCAATTCATGATTTTATGATATAATCTATTATTTTTATGATAGTATTGCACGTCAGGGAAAGGTAAACTACAATATAACATGTTGTGTTCTGAAATGTCACTTTTACACACTCTATAAACCTGACTGGTCTCAAAAGGTAAAAAATATCAAAAAATCTAAGAACAAATAAATCTTCTCGCCAAGTTTTCTGGCATTTATCAAATATAAATTATTTTTACTGATATGAAAGGATCTGATTTGTTGCCCTAGAAGTTATTGCGATATGAGAAAAAAAGTTTGATCTAATAAGAAAAGATTTTACTTCAGATAATAAAGATTTCAGTGAGATGAAATTTGTCTGTCTGTAATATCTGGTTTAAAAATGATTTCCAAATTTAGGCTTTTCAACTGTTACATTTATTACAAAACTGCATAAACTCCATGAAAGTGTTTGGTGCTACAGCACTTTCCAAACATTGAAAACAACTCAGTGAAATTAAAATATTTCCCTGGAATTCAGGGGAACTCTGTCGTGGTTTTACCGTGGGAGATGGTCCGTCTGAGCTCCAGCAGGCTGCGAAAAGAAAGCGACGCGACGTGCGGTTTCCCCCACCGGTCCGTTTCCTCCTCGACGTCCTCCTCAAACTTGATCCAACGAGCCGTCTCCTTCCACTGCATCTCCTGGTTCTTGTCCATCGTTAGCTCGTTCAGCTCCACAAACACCTGGAGGCAAAGTCATGTTAAACAGCCAGGCAGACATTCATGGTTGCCATAGATTTGATTGGGATTGTGATTATTCAAATTTTTAATTTGGGGATTTCCAGGTCAGAATTGCAAATACAGCTCCAAAGGTATACATGTTTATTGAGCAGGTTATGTACGAGGAAATAAACCATCATTAACATCAAGGTTGCTGACTATTTAAGTTTAGTTGAGGCACAACATCTTAGAGATACTTATCCAAGTATTAGTGGGGCTGAATGTTACATTTCAGACAGAAAACCCAGATTAAATTCAAACCGGCACACCAATTGTTATTTTTCAGAAACATGTAACTTCTGTGTCGCTGCAACACAAAAAAAGTTCAAATAAACCAATAAAAGCCCTGGATTAATGACAAAAATGACCAAACCAAACCAAACGTTCAGTCAAGAGAAAATGATCCATATTTGATTTGCAGGTTAAAAGCCAGCAGAGAGGATGCTTAGAAGGAACAACTGATCCAATTACTCCTATTTCTAAACTTCATACTCAACACGAGTTAAAAAGTAAAACTCAAAGACCGCAAATCGTGATTATAGCCATTTTTTAAATGCACTGAAATGTATCTAATGACTTAAAACATTTCATCTGGTGCTCTTAATCAATTTAATCAACTTATGAAGTTTCCTGAGGTGGAAGAAATGGCTGATGGATAAATATATTTTAATCAGTTTTTTCCCCACCGATGCATTCTTCAAGTTTACCTACTTTAGTGATGTCCAAAGCAGCATCTTATTTTACAGCTTAAATTTACTTGGACTTTGAATTCAGGTAAACTCACAGATGAAGTACTTCAGAAAAACAATTGTTTTAACTCATCAACATGTAGCAGGACTTTGAAATAGACTTTATTTGCATGACATTTTCAAAGAAAGAATCACACAAACTGAGCTATAACAAAGTTTTTTCTTATTGAAAGTTAGATTTCTTGTCATTTTTAAACATTTTCCTGACAAGATTGTGTATTTATCCTGTAAATATTATTATATTCCCATAAATAAACAGCCTGACCCTAATACTGATTGAAATAACAGCCACTTTTTGAAAACATTATCTTTTTTAGAACAGAAAAAAATATCAAAAACAATTTTATTTTCAAGTCGTATCACCCAGCCCTAATGGAAGTCGACATTTTAAAAACAAAGCTCCAACATGTAAGGAAAACCCGTAAAAAAAAGTCAGTTTCTTCTCTTTTTTCGTTGGTTGTTAGGAGGTTAAATGAACACCATGCTGGTCAGTATCAGCCCAGAATAATCCCTCACCAGGAAAAAAAAAAAACAGCTCTTCTGCAGCCGCTGCATGCCTGTCAAACCACGCTCACACAGGTCAACACTAACTCTGGCTGGTCTCCCAGCCTCACCTTCTGGTACCGGGCCATTTGACCGGAGTCCATGTTCAGCAGGATGCCGTCGGGCCGCGAGGCGGAGCGGTACAGAACCACCGGTACGGGCTGCAGGAGAGGACTCAAACAGTGAGCCGACCCGGCAGAGCCACGCTTTTAAAGACGCCTAAATCTCATCACACACACCTGACAGGAGCATGTACGAGAATGCGTGTCCGTATTAATAAAACAGATTCCCTCGGTTTTTTTTTTTTTCCCCCTCCCCGTGTCTGGTTACTCTGAGCTTCTCTCCCATCTCGGCGCGTGAAAGGAAAGAACTCATTCATTCATTTTTAATCATCTCCCTGTCGCTTCTACAAAAGAGGCAGAGCAGAACTAAACCCGAGACAGAGATACGAGAAAAAATGGTCGCAACAATTTGTAAGTTATTTAAAACCATCTGAATGTTAAAACTTGTTTTATTTTTCATATTCAAGAGTAAATGTCAACTTTCCTTCCACTTTCCTGATAACCTTATAGATGCTTTTCTAACTGTTTCACATGCAGTTTTTATCCAGGAAGTGAGTTAGCAAGAATAGAAAACAAATTCAGATTGTTTTCACAGAAATGACTGAAAAAAAAGAAGAAATTAGCCATCAACAGTGATTCACTTTAGATTTTTACTTCATTATTGGATTATTTTCAATCATCAGGTAGGATCATGACACATGATCAATATCAACAGATAGTAGAACCGTTTGATAGAATAGTCAATAATTTCACTTTGATCCAGAAGCAGAGGAAAGGTTTTAGCTTTAGAGAACTTTTAAGCAACTAAAACAAATGTGAAGTAAATTTTACATTTAATTTTCCTTTGGGTTTATGATTAAATATTGTGTATTGAATTGAATAATAATCCTCTCTACTCCATTTTTATTAAATCAAAAAACTACCTTCCCAAAAGATTTGTTGTTTATACTCAAATATTTTTGTAGCAAAATTAGAAAAATGCCCCAACAACCCTGGACAAGATTTAACAAAAAGAACATGTCTAAACTAATTTTAGTTTCGGTGTAGCAATTTCAAAGCAAACAAGACCAAAAATGTTTTTATAAAGTTTCTAATGTTGATTAAAAGTGATGGATGTTTCAGTATTTGGGAATGTTGAGGCTGAAAATTCGGAAAATCTTTCTCCAGCTTTGGGAAAAGGTCTCTGGCTCCATTAAAGGACCAGAACCAGTGAAAGTCTCACCTCATGTGGGGTGCGGTCCTGCTTTTTGCTGCGAGTCGTCGGCTCTTTGTGGTCTTTGCCGATGTGCACCATCTGCCCCTTGGTGCTCTTCCTGACCAGGTGTCTGCGTACGCCGGGAACATCCTCAAATCGATGACCTGGGGAAACAAAATGACAAAAACTTTGATTAGAGTCTAAAACAACATAGTATTTTTTACAATAATTTCACTAAAAAGCAGAATGCATGATTCCCTGAGACTCCTCGCTGGTTGCTGCAGCCTCCCACCTTTAAACCAAACCTCTGCCATCCTGGTCAAAGGCCTCCTGGCCTTTTTGTTTCTACAGTCCCTCAGCAGGGAGTAGAGTTACCTATGCTGGCAGCACACCAGGCATTGAAAAGCAGAGAAAGGACAGTTGCATTGAATAACTCAGAGAAAAACAGAAAATAGAAACCGTTCTGAACTCAAACATCAGTAGATCTGCTCACAATTATGGCCGATTCGTTCCAATTGTAGCAATCAACAAAAGAAAACATGGTTGCATTAGCAGCAAACGAGCGTTACAAGAAAATGGTTATTGCTGAACAAATTAGCCCGAGATGACTGGAAGGAAATGACATTTAACGTGCAAGAATATGAGACGAAAGAACAACCTCACTCAATCGGTTTGTGGTGGCAAAGTTGACTAGATTGTACAAGACTCAAACCAGAAACCAGACTTGATTATTTGGGTTTCTAAACCCAAATAATCAAGGAAGGATTTAAATCCTTGCTTAAATCAAACAAGGATTTAAGCTTCCTTGCTTGATTTAAGCATGGAAGCTTAAATCAAGCTTCCTTGCCAAGTAACCAAGGAACCGTTTACTTTCCTTGGTTGCTAAGCAAGAAAATCAATTAAACTTCCTTGCTAAGTAACCAAGGAACCATTTACTTTCATTGGTTCCTTATTAAGAAACCAATGAACTGTCTTATTATTATGGAAGAGGGTTATGGACACTAAAAGAAAAAAAAATTAAAATCTGAGGAAAAAAAATCTCAATTCTGAAAAAAAAGAATGACGAAAATTAGAAAAAAAAAGATAAATTTCTGAGAAAAATATTGAGACAAAATTCTGGAGAAATTTAAAAAAAATAAAATTGAGAAAAAAGTCAGTTTCAGTTTGTTTATTTTTACTTCTTTGCACTTCTTACTGTTTAATTTCTATTTTCGTTTCAATTATTCTACTTTGCATTTCAAACACTGTAATCTTTTCTTGAAAAACAAAGTGGAAATTGTTTTTATTATTATTATTATGATGCACAGGCCTACTCATCTTTTCTTCTTAAGAAACTGGCATTATGATATTGAAACAGGATGTTTTCTAAAATGCACTTCCTTGGTAATAAATGAGGCAAAGAAACGATGAAAAAGAAAACATTTTTGCAGCAACATTTGAACAAAATTGACTTACAGACAAGTGAACTTGTAACAGAAAAGCTTTTAATGTTCGACATCAAAGTGTTGAACTCATAAGTATCAAACAGCCCTAAATAGAAACATGAAAATACTTTAATTTCTGCCTTGTTTGCATCAAACCCTCCTCTACAATATTCAGGTTTTATCCAGAAGTCGTTCCATGATGTCTGCAGGTTGAATCAAAGTAAAAAAAAAAAAAAAAGAAGTTTCCAGACTCCCTCCACCCTCAACATCAGAAAGCATCAAGGAGAAAAGGTGTTAATTTGCTGGAGTTGAACAGAAGTAATTCCTGTTGTTGAGCAGCAGCCAGACGCAAAGACTCTTTCCCAGGATGATTTATGGGAGCGGATAAAAGAAGACATAATTAAGAACGTTTAACGAAGCGGTTTGCACGCTTGGCTTGTCATCTCAAAGCCGCAAAAAGGACTAATTATCAAACCCGCACTTAATTTAACCTTCACGTCGACTTAGCATGTTTCACTCAGAGGTCAGAGGCTGAGGTCCAGGTTTCCCCATTAGCCACCATGTTGGATCAAGCTTAAATCCTGAGGGCCTCAGCTGACGGCAGGAACGCCTAATTTAATAACGAAGGCCTGCTTCTAATTAGACCCCTCCGCTGAGGGGTCGGCTTCTTGACGTAAATCACCTTGGCCCCTCAACCGATATGGAGGGGCCCACGCCGCAGCGAGGCAGGGAACAGAAAGAGGTTTCTGGAGGAATCTGAGGATCTCCTAAGCCAGGATTTGATTACACCACTGATGGAGGAATGAAGGTGCATCAAAGACAATGAGCTGGCATTGATTTAAACACTCTGACAAATGAAGTCCCAGGTATTAAAAAGCTTGCACCATGACGCACAAATACCAGTCAGACGATACTAAAGCAAGAGAACGCAAGAGTTTCCTGCAGGATCAAGACGTACCAACATGTGTCAGTGTAATTAATCCACAATAAAAGGATAACTTTCATTTCAATCTTTCAATAAATCAAATATTCATCATCGTTTAGCATAAATCATTTTCATTAAACAAAACCTAAATCTTACCATTATTTTTATTCATTTCTGTTGTAAATATTTTACTATGTTCAAAATAAGACAAAACTAACCAAACCAAATGACACTTGGTGAAACATCCATAAAGACTCCTTCATATGCATTACAGGTATCATCTGAGTCTTATGCATACTCCTTCAGATAAAGTGTCATCAAATCTTTTGTAGCTGAACTTTCCCAATCGGTGATAAAATTCTGCCCTTCAACTAATTGCGTGATTACTCACTCTTGATGCCGTCCAGGTCGGCAGAGGCCAGCGTCAGAGCTTCGCTCTCGTCCGTGGGGATGCGTTGGTACTTGGCTTGCTCGGCGCCCGTCATGTTCCCCGTCCGTCTGCGCTCCTGCAGGTCGTAGCTGCGGCTGGCGGAGGAGACCCGAGGCAGTGGAGGGTTTTCGGGCGAAGCCGAGTGGGAAGTGGGGCTCGGGGAGCTGGGCGAGTCGGGTTTACTGCAGGAAGGGGGAGAAAACGTGGAAATTTGAGATGTTTTTCTAAAGATATTTTACAAATACATAAACATGCTCACTAACTCAGTGCCTGGAAGTTACTTCAGCTAGACTGAAGTATGCATATTTAATAAAATCAAACTAAATCTTAGCTTAGGTGGCTCTGCAGCCAAACGGAGGAAAGCTTTTTGCAACGTAATCCAGGCTGAGAATAAAACCTCGTCAAGTGGAAAACGTCTGTGTCATGAGGCGGAGTCGACTATAGAGACAGGTGATTTATGGGCCAATGAGATCAGGATTGCTCTGGTCCATCAGATGATGCCCAGCAGGCCCACTGCATGCCTGAGTCATGGTAACGTACAGCAAGTACCTCAGAGTCCAAGGCGCGCAATAACCTGAGAAATCACTGCTGGAACATTTTCACCAGGTGATTTTTATTTGTTTATTTTATTCATTAAACTCTTGAGTTCTTCTACTTTTACACTACTTCTTCATACTTTGTGCCATTTCAGCCATTTAACTTTGACCAAATTCTACTCATTCAGAACATTACGACTGTGTCTTCTGGTATTGACATCTTCTGTGGTTTATGAAATATTAATTTTTTTGTAACCATTGTAATGAATGGAAAGTCCCATAATTTCTGAAAAATTGTGTGCTCTTTCACAGCTAAATACTTCCACATAATTTAAGCAAGAAACACCATTCAAACTCAAAAATGTAGATGTATCCTTTAACTACTTCTATTTATTTCAGCTTTTTTGCATCTTTTACAGATTTTATAAAATCACTCTTCAAAATGTTGCTTGTATTATTCTCAGGCATGTCAAACAAACGGAAGTAATGTTAAGTTTTCTCATCTGGGAGTGAGAATGCAGCCTGTTGAATGTGACGGGTAGCCAATCAGAAAGCATGGATTCCCCTCCGTGCTTTCCTCAGGAGAGGAATCCCAAACAGCTGACACTGGGCAGTGGACATCAGAGATGATATGTGAAAATAACATGACTGTTTATTCAACATTTCGTGCAAAGAATATCCACAAAAATGAGAAGGAGAGGAGTTGGAGCGAAGTTGCTACCGCAGTCGATGAACCCAGAAACTTTTCAGCTGTTCACCGTTAACATGACTGATAGGATTAAATTAATTACAAATATAAATATTCTATGCCTGTTTGCTCCTGGAATGTGTGTTTCTTTTAGTAATGTTTGTAGGAAGTGATGAGCATGTCCAATTGGAAGGAGATACCAGCCACTCTGCAGCCAAAGGCTAGGGGTCAAAGTTTATGACTGTGATCAGTTCCGGCATTGTTGCTACAGAAGGAAGAAAACAGAAGCGCTGCACTACGGCAGCCCGTAGGTCAACACGCCTGTGACTCAAGAGAAAAGAAGAAGCAGGAATGCTATGTAATTAACTCATGATAACAGAATAAGCTATGTAACTAAGGACTGCCCTAAGAAAATAAAAAGAGAGGGTGAGGCAGAGCGTGCTTCACCCTCTGCCTCCTTATGCAAATAAATCTAAAAACTCACTTTTCTCTCTTCTTTTCCTGCTTGAGAATGTTTAGGATTATTTGATTCAGACTTCAGATCCTCTGAAAAATGTTTTTAGTTATGAACCGTAGTCTTATTAGGGAATAAAACGACACTCACTCGAAGATGTTTGCATCTTTGGCTTCTGCTCTCACAGGAGACGGGGGAAAAATGTTCAGGTCTCGGGTCGAGTTGCCACATCTCGACATTTGGTCTTCATCCGATAAGAAAAACTAGAGAAAACAAAAGGCATATGTTTGTATTTTTTATTTCTTTAAACAAAGCAGGCTTCGCTTTAGGGGCGTCTACTCGATTTGATTTAGCATTAAGAAGATTTTAAAATCACCTTTATATTGATTTAAAACTGAATAAATCTAAAATAATTAAAAATCCAATTTAAAGTCTAATCTGAACGACTAAAGTATAAACTGAATCAGTTTTTTATTGTTTTTCCCTTAAATTAAATTTTATTATCTTCAAAGTTTATAAAGCCCTTAAACAAAAAAAACCCAAAGTGCTGTAATAATTTTAGAAAAAATAGCACTCAAAACGATCGCTAAGTAAAACATGTTTTATATTATTTTATATTGTTGCATAATAAAAAATAAGAAATAAAGTCAGAAAACAAAGTTATGATTCATAATATTTAGTTAGTACAACAGATTATTAGGCCCACACTAAGAAAAAATACAATTACAAGAATAGTCATATCACGAGAATAAGTTGCAGTATTCCAACTATTTAAATATTTTATTCTCATAATATTTACTTTATTCTCAAAATGTTATGACCTTATTCCTATATTATTTCAACTTTTGTCTTGTAGTACTATGACTGCATACTTTAATTTTTACTTTCCTAGTGTGGTGTTAATACTCCGTTGTACAAATCCTTTGGTTTTGTGTAAACTAATTTCATTTTTATGAAGATTTCTGCATCAATGCTACGTCATGCTCAACTGCTTTAAAAAGGTTCAGGTAATTATAATAAGGTTGTAATAAAATATATTTGTAATAAATATCCTGTGAATAAATAATGTGAGCAGTACCTCTACATCTCTGGGCTTCTCAGACTCCGACAGAACAGAATTGGCCTCTATACTCTCTTCCTCCTCTTCCTCTTCATCCTCCCCTTCCTCTATTGGGCCACTAGAGGGCGCACGGCTGCTTTTATGATCCTTGTCCTTTTTCCTTTTCTTGCTGCTTTTCTTCCTTCGTCCCTCAGTCGGCAGTTTGGACAGAGGTCGGTGGATGTGACGAGAGTAGTGACGGTGGTCTGCGCAAGAAGAAGAAGAAGAGAAAAAAAAAACAGGAGTGAAGGTGAACTAGGAAAATAAAAACAGCAAAACTGACCACACAGAACCACTGCTGTACTCAGAAATGAAGAGTTTTCACTTTCAGCGACTGGTATGAAGATGGCATGTTATACACTTAAATAAAAGTTTTCATACTTCAAACTTTAGACTGAAAAAGTGCAACAGAAAAAGCCTCATTTGAAGTTTTTTTTAACGTAAACCGTTTCATTTCTCATTTGTTTTTTTATACTTCAAAAGAAAAGTTTCAATACTTCAAAGTTGAGACTAAAAGGGATTTTTGAATCATGTTGCATTTTTAGCGATAAAAAGAACTGAACTGTTTCTTCATAGCATTTTTTTTCTTTCATATGTTTGAGAAAAATTTTCCAGGGAATAATTATTACAATATTAATAGAATATTTAACAGTTTTAATGTTTGACAGAATAAACAGAGGCAAACTGAACTCTTTGTTCTTACATTCGATGTCCTCCTCATGGTAGGAGTGAAGCAGCTCGTCTGGTACAGAAGCCGCAGGGCGGAGAATGTGCTGGAAGCGTTGAACTCCCAAGGCTTTGTTCAGGTCGCCCTCATCCTCCTCTTCCCCCCGGTGTTGGTGACCGTGAAGCGAAGAGGCTGCAGAAGCCTCTGGCTGCAAACAAACAAAACAGAAAATATGTAAATAAATCCATAACACAAAGGAGTTTGGATAGATTTTTTTTTAAAGAACATAAACAAGGTAAAGGATGCAGAAGTATGTAGAAATGCACAGAAACGGTCTTCAGTCAGAGGCCTCTACAGCAAAGCCTGACTGTAACAAGAGACCCTGCATACCCATCCAAAACAAGTTTTTGATTTTTGAATACTTTATTATTCAAAACCTTAATTTTCTTTTTGGATAAATTAAGTATTTTGAATTGGATTTGATCCCCACCCTGTACAGCTCGACAAGATAGGAAATAATCTAATTTAACTAGCTTTGTCTACTTTGGTTTTAAAAAGTAGGCTAAGAATTACATACATGTTCCTTTATTTTCCATTTACCAATTGTATTGATGGTATTTATTTACAAAATGTGTGTAGTCATGTCCTTTTAACCTCATTTGTATAAGGTTTGCTTTTAGCTGGACAATTTAGTTTATTAATGGGTTTTATCAATCAATTCTGGCACAACCGACCCTTTATAAGCGTTTATGAACTTGATATGACCCAAGATTATGTGCTTCACTTTTTCTCAAACTCTAGAGGGCTCTGTAGTCCTGTAAATCATCCCTTACGTCATATGATCGACCCTCACATGCCTGGGATCTCAAATATGAGCTTTAAACGGGAAACGGCGGCCACGTGCGTCGAGTGGTTACACTCATTTCCACGCTGCGGTGTGAGATTCGTTGTTTCCCCTCCAGTGGGATGTTACGACACGGGTTGATCGACTCCAGCGGCAGAGGATCACGCAGAAGCAGCGTCGCCATGGCAACTCTGGAGGTACGCAAAGACCTTGCGGCAAAACATACGAGTCAAAAGTCACCTGATGCTACGTGATAAAACTTCTCAGGAATTTGAGTCAGATTCCTGAGATTACCTGGAGTTTAGAATATTTTAAATATATTTGACTTTATGTCAAACACAAAGAAAAATGTTTCTAGCCACATCTTGGCAGTTCCAGCCCCATTTTCAGCAGATGTTGTATAATAAAGATCATGCAGACAATAAGCTCATAAAAATCACGATAACATTGACTTCCTGTCTGAACAGGAAATTACTTGATTCCTCCTTCACTCCACGTACATCCCAGATGTTTTCATTGATTTAGGCATGAATACAGAGTGGGGGAAATGATTCCAATAAAAATCCAACTAGCTGTTATATACTGACAACAGGTTTTACAATAAACACCAAGGACAGGAAAAGTTCAAAACTAACCTGAACCCCAAATCAGTCACAACTTCATAGCTGCATGGTAATTCATTTTAAGTATATTATAAATATACATAATATATTTTAAGTACTTAAAATAGCATGTAAATATAAAATATGAATTATTCTGATTTAAAATAAAGTTTAAGCTAATGAGCTGCGTTTTGTTTCCCATCTTTGTGCACTTTATTTGTGTTGATCCGATCTCAAAAGGATACAGCTAACAGGTAAATGCTAAATGTTAGCCTAGGATCTTCCTGTAGTCTGATATTTGTAGTGGTGAGGCTTGTGTTAATTGCAGAGTATGTTATTTATCCATACTGGTAATTAATTACATTGTATTCAAACACTAGACAAAATATGCAATGTTTTCAAATCCAAAACTTTTTTGCTGCTAAATTATTGGATAAATAAACATATGAGCTAAAAATATTTCAGGAAGTAAAGCTTTTAATGGGTTAAAAACTGATTTAGCAACAAAATAAAAAATATGGAAAACATTTTTCTTTTCTGATTAAGTCAATTCAAAAATTGGGCTGTATTTATTTTCACTTACATTTTGGTTTTGTAGTGAATTAATAGAGACTAAGAAAGATTTTCCACAACTAATACCCTGAGGAGTTAAAAAAAAAAACAAGTTCAACCAGCAGCAGCAGCAGCGCAGTTTGAAGAACAGCAGGTGATTTACAACACAGCTCACTGTTGAGGGTTAAAGCAGCAAACCGCTGCAGGAACCAGGAGCCGTTCTACTTCTGCTCATCACTGCATAAAGTCTGGTACCATCACAATCAGAGTGTGATTATTTTAACTTCAAACACCGACAAAGTGGGACCTGCATCACTGGAACAAGCTGACAGGAAAGTGGAAAACCGACTGAAATGGGATGAAAATTTTACACTGTTAATCTTTAAGAGAAAAAAAAAAAAATAATCACATCATTGAAAGCATGTGTGACATATTTACCACCTGGACAGCTGTTTGCAGAAAACATTGTGTAAATTAACTTTAAATAAGATGCTCACTGGTTGAAAAGGAAACATTTCAAGTTAATAATTATCGAAAATATGACAGAGGCAAAAAAAAAAAAGGATTGCAAGAAAATCTAAAGCGACCCGTCAATTTTTGAGAGGCGGACTTAAAACTTTAAATCAAATAACTGTTTTACTAAGTAGAAGGTGTGGAAAAGCCCAAAATCCAAATATTGTGCAATCTCTTATTTGCTGTAGCTTAAAAACTGTTGCACTTTGGGTGGGGGAAAAAAAAGTAAAAGAATGAATTAAACAGAAAATATCATTTATGTTTTCTCAGCAGGGAAATGTAGGCGTAACTGCAGCAAAGTGACAGGCAAATGGAAACTTATTCATAAAATAGGAATAAAATTTTTTTTAAGAAAACTGTTCAATAAGGACTAGTTTACTGAGCAATTGCTACAAATTTCATTATGTAACTGCATCTGAAGCGTCCATATTACTGATTTACTGAATTAGACCAGTGCTGCGTTATAAATAAACTGATCTCAGTGTTAATGTTTTTGCACAGTGACTGTGCTGTATGCTGGAGCAGCAACAGACTACATGCATAGTGAGATAGTCTCAAATCTCACAGAGTCTGCATTTATAGGGAAACCAGGGTCTCAACATGACACTTCATGGAAACCTGATCCAACTCTGTTTTTAGTACAGATGGCCAGAAGAATTTGCATTATGCAAGCAGATTTCAATCACTTCCCTGTTACATCATATGGGTTTCCCTAAAAATCAGAGACAGACTCATTACCAACATTCTTTAAATTGACTTTTATTGTAGGCTTTTAAAAAAATGTTTTTTAAGTTCACTTTTAAAATCTGCCTCCAGAGCAAAGACCGCAATAGTGGCTGTACACTGCAAAAACATAATATATTTAAGCATTTTCATCTAGATTCTAATGTATACATTTTAGTACACTTGAATTAAGACTAAACTAATTCACAAATAACTTTTGTATGGGAGTTTGTTTTATTTAGACAAATCCTTAATATTTTTTAAAAAGTCCTAGCTCACTTATTGCTAGTGCTTTTTCATCATACTTGACATAAAACAAGCTCCCATTTTTTGCTAAAAAGTTACTTTTATGTTAGTTTGATCTAATTTCAAGGGTACCAAGAAAATTGCACTAAAAACTAGTTTTAAAAAAATAAGATTGTGTTTTTACAGTGTAGTGAGGGTTTTATTTCATCAAGTTTGTGGACTAATATTTACCAACTACCTCTTGTTAGTTATTCATTAGGCTCTTTAAAGTAGTTAATGATGACATAATCAGGGTATGTATCACAAAAGTGGAAAGTTGAACAATTATATAAACAAAAGTGTCAACTTTAGTACAAAGTGGCCAAATATTGTGTTTTCTGGTAAACCTGGTAAAAACCACAAACGGATGCTGTTTTGATTAAAACAGGCAGAAACCACATCCTGAAGCAAACATGTTCAGACGTACAAAATATATCTGTAGAAGGCAAATGAGGAAGAAACAAATAAAGTCAGGAGAAACCCAAGATTCTTCAAGCATGTAGGGTGGTGGACACTCCACCCTTGGTGTTTATTGTTACAGCGTAGAAGAAACTGTCAACGCTTATAAATGACCCGAATATCTGGACAAGCAGAGAAATGGACCTGTAGTGCAGAGAAAGCTGGTGAGTTTGTTCCGTTTGATTAAATATGAGAGTTAGAGCGGTAAGCTAACTGAATGAAATGTTTTAAGGAAGCATGTGAACTAGAGCAAATATTAACCAGACACAAGTCGGAAGTCGGTACATTGAGGTTTTAGGATAGTATCTTATAAAAAAAAAAAACCCCGAAAAACTTAGAAACGATGCCTCAGATTCAGACTAACTTCAGATTAACTCAAGTATGAGATAAAAAAGGGAAAAACTCACCTTAAACGAGTACAGAAAGTCCATTAGTGCCACTAAGGTTCGTTAAAGAAGCCAAAAACAAAGTACAAAAAAATCTATTTATTTAAAACTAAAAGGTTATCCACGTGTAGGTTTTTTGATCCGATATGATCCGACAGAGTCAAAAAAACCCGACGTCACTTTAAGTATTTAACGTGTCTTTGAATTCAAACCGGATTATGTGAACTCAGTACACATTTACTGACTGAGAGGGAGACAATGATTAACCTGCTGGGGTCAGCGCCAAGATGACAGCCAATAACTGCCAACATACAGTCACAGAGCAAACATTTTTATCTAGCAGCTTCTTCAACAACAGCCGTCAGATTCTTAATGGGAACAAAATGCAGAAAAAAGACAAATGACTGGAGCCAAAGAAAAGTTAAAGAAAATTTTGTTAAACAGCAAAAAACTTTCAGTATTCATAATATTTCCTATAAAACGAAAGTCTGCATGTGGGAAAAAATTGCATGAATTACTTTCTTATTCTTTATTATTATAAGTTGAGAGATTTTGTGCCCTGAGACATCTGCATTTTAAATGTGTGTGTTTTAATACAAGGGATTTCTAGAATGTAAACAAAACTGGGGGGAAAAATTGTGAGAGAAAAGCAGGATCACTTTAAAAAGACAAAATTTTAATATGATCTTAGGCTTTAGCCACTTAAGATAAATACAAATCTTCTTAAAATATTTTTCTCATATTCCCTTTTACCATTTCTTTCCATCATTCTATCAGATCACAAAATATAAAATATATGTAGAACAAATAAAATGCTGCATCTGCACTCTCTTGTTTGCAGAGGTAAACTGTAGATATTTTGTTTAAGTTAATCTCAGTTGTCCCTTACAATCCAAGCCTATTTTTCACCATTTACGTTGATGTTCATTGAGAATAAATGGCATTAACTAGATCTTTATAGTTTTAATGGGAGTCATTGCAATTTATAGAGTTTTGGAGCAGTAAAATAGAGTCAGAATATAAGTGACAATGTTTAGTTTTTGAAGTTTTTCATAAACTTAAAACAACTTGCATCCATTTGCTTATTGAACCCACCAGAGCTCATTTCAACTGAACTGAGACAGGGGTTTTTAGGTGGAGTAGGGTTCATTTTTTGGTCTCCAAACAAACTAGAATTTGATTAAAGAGAACCAAACATAGCCAAGTCTGCCTAACCCATAGTTGTATGGTGGAACAGGAGAGCTTTGGGAAACAAAAAGTTTGAAGCAGTGGCTTTTTTGGCTCAAGACGACACTAAATCCATTTAGTTTTTGCAAAGTCAGCATTCCCACACCCCCCTTTACAAGCAGCGGTTCAGAAACGATGGCAGCCTTTCTGGGAAAGTCTCAACTTGAGCTCATCATAAGAGCTCCTGTGAAATGAGTATTAATCAATACAAAATTAAAAAACAACAGACCTTATTCTTAGAAAGCTTCTCTGCAGTTCCCAGAGCTGCAGAGAACTCCCAGAACTCAGCAATAGGAGTTCTCAGCTCCTATTGCTGAGAACTTACAGCAATAGGAGATCAGTTTTTTACTTTAGCACTGCTCAAAGTTCATCATGAGATGAGCTTACTAAGATGAAGACCTAGAGGTGCAGTAATGAAGTGCACTTTGGCTGCTGATCAACTGTTTTCGAAAGCATTACAAGGAATCCTTAAGCTTTGTAGCCATTTTTTTTACAGCTTCTTTCTATCAGCTCAACATGAAGAGGGAACGTCATTTAATGAGTCTATTTTCATTCAATCTTCTAATAAAAGAAATTTATATGCGTATATAACTCCAGATTTCATTTCAACAATATTATAGACAGCTCCTCCCCCTTTTTTTCTGTTTCTGTTAGTGACTGTGTTTTCCTTACAAGTATTAGATTTTAAACAAATTTAATCCCATGCAGTGTTTCATGAGTAATTTTCTGTGTTTTGTTCCCCTTTTTTAAATGTTGTGGATTATAGATATGTTTAATTTTATAACTGTTATAATTGAGTAATAGCTACATATAACTTTGTGGTTTCATGGTTATTGTATTTTATTTAATGTATAGGGGCAGAAGCTAGTAGACTGATGTTAACCACCAATTCAATTTTTTATTTTGTTAGATTAAATGCAGTGAACCTGAGTGTTTCTGTTGTGAAGTCAACGTATTATACATATTTATTGGCATTCACTTTTTGGACTCAAGTTTAGAACAATTGAAAGTGACTAGATTTATACAAACACAGCAAAAACGTGACAAACTTTCTGTGCCAAACAAAACCGAGGAAGCTGAAGAAGCAGAAATTTTGCACATGGATAAAGGGAACCGAAATCTTTGCAGCAAAATTGTCAAGCAGAACAAGCCCCAAAAAACTGCTGTGAGCAGCAGGGGAGCTGCATTAATCCGCTTCATTACCAGCAGATTTTATCAAATGGGCCTGACCTCTCCCAAGTAGGGCTTCCCAACATGTTGCCGTGTAAACTTACACTGTGAACAACTGATGCAACAGCATCTGTAACCTGGTCGGGTGCGCTGGGGTTGCTCATGGCTCTGCAGGGAAAGTTCCTGTTGTTCAGGGTCTGGGAAGCTGGTTTGGACTGGTGCGGATTTAGCCCTTCTCTTTCTCACTGGGACTCAGACAGTTTTTGGGCAGCATAACCTGGAGAAACACAAACCAACGAGACAGTCTTTCTTTACAGTTAAATAATCAGGGATTTTCTTGACACCTGGAATAGAAATGGTTGATGATTTTCCCCTGCTATCCGCTGCCTGGCTAAAAATGATGCAATCATCTTATTGGATATTTGCACAAGGACAACCGTTTTCCAACTGTCAAGTTATTTAACCCCAGCTTTTGCAATAAGTAGCCTCTCATTTCTTAACTATGTTGAAAGACCTTCCTGTGGACATAGAAATTATGTAAGTCGGCTTAAGAAGAGTCAAATCATCAGCATCGGGCAGAGAAAACATCTAACAAGAAGCTTCTAAGATTGGGTTGAGAATTGTTTAACTTTATTAAGAAGTATAAGGACAGTGGTGAACCATTGTCTTTGAGGAAGATGTGGTCTGAAAAAAAATCCTGAATGATGTGATCAAATGTTTGACAACATCAGATTTAAGAGTAACAGAAGAAGTCGTGTTTAATAGTGAAAGTAAGAATATTTCCATTCACAATGTAAAGGGAACGCTAACAGCTGTGTGGCAACAAAAAAAAAAAAAAAAACACAAATCAGCGAGGCAAGGCAGAGAAAAAAGTGTCAATTTGCAAGGAAACAAAGATTGGACTCTGGAGCAATGGACAAAAGTCACGGGATCCAATGAATTCAGATTCTTCCAGTGCGATGGCCTCTTCAGGGTGAAAAGAGAGGCAGGTGAAATGATCGACCATCGTGCTTATAATCAGAATCAGCAACATTATGAGACCAGCTGACCATATGAATGTACTGAGTGACCAATGCAACACTGGAGGGAAAAGTCTTGTGACACTTCAGAAGCTTATTGAAAGAAAGCCACAGCAAATGTGTGCTATAATCAAAAGGCAAAGGCCGTCTAACAAAATATTAGTGACAACCTTTTTTGGGCCAGACTGTAGCTACAGATTTCCTTCTGCAATCCCCTGAAGCTCCTAGTCCCATTTTACAATATGAAGGTCAGTGTTATAAACTGAATTTCAACATATGTTTACGCCAATTTCTTCTCAATACAATCACTCATTTCAATTCCTTAATTGCCTAGTGTTGCTAAAATGCTTCAAACCCAAAATTAGCAATAACTTAGAACTTTGTCTATTCTGACATGTCATTAATATATTTTTTATGTTACCACATAGCTCAGGGTTAATATTTACTGAGCTTTAGTTAATATAGAAAATAAATATTGTTTGTGTAAGAGCTTTAAAAATTACATATTTGGTCACCAGATTTCAAAACCTTGCACATCAAGGTAAAAAAAATGCAGTGAATTACAATTTGCTTAGCAGGAAGATGCAAACCAAAGTAGCCTAAATACAAATGTAAGCCATTTATTGCAGGCCTTGTACCAGTTTTAAAATGCTTTATAAGGTCATTAAGCATTTAGTCAGATAAGACCAAGATAATAGAGCTACTATGCAGAAACCATTGATAAGCAGCAGATAATGCTTCTTCCAATGTCCAACTCCAGAAACTCTGAAGTATCTCACTACTTCAGAGTAGTGAGATACTCTGAAGTATCTCACTACTAATATTTACTATGTATAAAATCACAGTGACGGTGAAAATCACCGTCACTGTTCTCAGGTACAGATTTAAGTGATCATAAACATCCAGGACTGTTGATTATTCACAAGCACAATCGCCTCAGATGTTTAAAATCTTGAGCTTGTCTGATCGGAGGATATTCTAAACAATCATATTCCTACAGTCCAAGGACAAAGGATTGGACTCCTTTCTTTGTACTTCCAGTCTACTAAAGCAGGTGTTGCATATTCACAGTAGCAATCAGAGATTTGATAAACCTTCCTGGTGTCTGAACACAATCATATTAAGACCTAAATGACTGACTGGTTGAAAAAGAGGCATTAAAGCACCAAAACGTAAAGAAACTCCAACCAATGTGCCAATTCCTACACTGCAGTTCACAAGATAAAAAGGCGACAAATTCAAAAAGAGAAAGTGTTTCAGCTTGGACGTGCTTAAAGATTACTTTCTCAGTAAACCTAGACCTCACCACTGTGGAAAAGACAGAGCTCCCTACACAGGGATAAAGTTACCAAACCCTGGGATCCTGGGTAAAAGCCCTGGGAACCAGTTTATCTACCTCAGGGCAAGTCTGCAATAACACAGCAAGGATAACAGCGATCAGAGGCGATAACAATAACAACATGTGAAATCATCCTTCCAAGAGAGTAAAAAAACCCCAAAAACCCTGATTTAAATGTTTCTACCTGGTTCATTCCAGCTTTCAGTCTGATTTAAAAAGTACTGACTGCTTCTTGTGCTACAGCTTCAAAGAGCAGAGACATTGATGAGTGCTGACAGCGCATAACGAGGCAAGTCGAGTAGTTAGACACGTCTTTGCAGAAGCCTTGCGCCTTACAAAGCCTTCTGAAACAAAAACATTGTCCCCTCAAACTTCCAAACTTTTCCATGCTAGATTTAGAAAGGGCATTAAATGTTTTGGGGAAAAAAACCTTGTTTCTGAGAGGAAGCAAGTTTGAAAACAGGAAGGAGGTAACTGCATCAGAGTCTGACCTCTGAGGAATTTTAAAATCTGGAATTTCTTTTTGTATCGGTCACATTTGACAGAACAGAAAGAGAAAGGCATAAAAAGTCATGAGTGAAAAGTCACAAGTTTATAAAAAAGTAACTTTTTTATGCAGATTCTGTGGACTTCCTGTTTTAAGATATTAAGTCAGAAGTCACAGATTGAATGGCAAGTCAACAATCTTCAGAAAATGTTAGATACAACACAATAGATATAGTTAAAGAAGACAGATTACGGTTCTGCCTCGTTCTATCCAGAATGAGCTTTTTTAGGACCGCTTGTTACTTTAAATTCAATTAAGCTGCTGCTTCACTCATGTGAAAATGGCCACAAACAGATGTGCAATTTGCTTTGAAAAGCAGAAGTGGTGCCTCCTGCACAACCAATAAGAACACATCAAGTGGTTTCTGGATGGTAACTCAACAACTAAATACCTCTATTTCCAGCAGCCATTGTACAGTGCGTACAGTGGTAAAGCCACTAAACTTAAACACTTAAAACTCTCTGAATTTACAGAGATTTGATTCCAATACATTAATAAAAGTCACGCATCCCCAGTGGAAATCTGAGTGAATGAAATGTAGACCTCTCCTTTTGGAGACTGGAGAGAAACCCTCCTAAAGATTTTAAGAAATGCTCAAAATTTTCACCGTCACTGTTCTCAGGTACAGATTTAAGTGATCATAAACAACCAGGACTGTTGATTATTCACAAGCACAATCGCCTCAGATGTTTAAAATCTTGAGCTTGTCTGATCGGAGGATATTCTAAACAAATTTATCTGTAATTTATCATAATTTTAAAAAAAAACAGCAATACCAAGAAAAAATAAACTAATATGAAATGATAAGGTCATGAGAACACAAAGTGAAAAAGGAGGCAAGAACCTCAAAGCCATAAATAAAATCTGATTAGTACAATCTACTTCTACCCAGGAGACTTTTGCTTTAGTTGGGCTCCCACACAGTTTACCAGACTGAACCGTTTGTGATTATGGTCAAACCAAAACACCCCTCACTTCTTCCAAGCAACTAAACCTCAACTCTTTCCCCATTTCCTCTCCAAATTATCCTTGAAAAGTCCTTAGATTGTGGAGACCACAGACGCTTTAAATGTACCTTGTTACCCATCAAACCAAAAGTTTACATTGAAGTTAAAGATCTGCAAAATGAAAACAGGTTAGCATGTCAGATACCGAGCTGCTCAAATATCCTTCATATAGAGTTGCTACTCAAAACAACAAAATGATTGTGTTACTAATTTCCTTATTATTCCTTATTTACAGAGTATATCTAAAAAAATAAAAGCACATTTTAAAAGGTAAAAAATATTTTTTTTTAAGTTGTCAGCCAATTTCAAAGATGAAACAAAAAATTTTGTATCTAAAAGCTGTAGAAACGCCCACTTGTTATCCGAAAGTAAAACTCATACGGATTAATGTCACACCAAAACATATAAATCAACCATTTATTTTTTTTGATGATTTTGTTGATCATGTCTTACAGCAAATAAAAAAAACATAAATAGTTTTCTGAAAATTAGATAACCACTTTAGACACATTTAAAAAATATATATATTTAACTAGAAAAGATAGGGTCACGTTATTGTTTACGTAATCATGCAATATTGTCAATTGTTTGGCAAACCGTCATCAATACAACCCTAGTCTAGTCACAAACGATCATTGGGATCATTGGGAGAGCGTTGGTTTGCTAAAACGTTGAGTGGAAGAAAGAAATGGGGAAGTAAACAGATTTTGTGACAAAATCTGTTTACTTCAAGAAAATCCCTGACTCTGTTAAGCTAGTTAAGGACCAAAAACAGAACATCCAAAAGTATCAATCTCTAGCAAATAAGAACTGGCAGTGCAGTGACTCCAAGATGTAAAAATTTTGATGCCACTTTATTGATATGTAACTTCCTTCCTGCCTCATACATTGACGAGTTAGGTTTTCTGTCTGCAGTTGGAAATCTTTCACTTCCATCTCAAATTGTTTCAGTAAAACCAGAAACCTTAAACTCCCTCGTTGCGCCTCAGGAAAAGGATAAGAAGAAAAAGCATGGCGGTCAGATGGCTGGACGGAGGTCATGAGCCCGACTTGAACTCCACACAAGCAGTCACACGCGTCTTAAGCCGGCGTTCCGGCGAAGACGCCCTGACCGGGCACGGCTTCAGTCTGCAGCCCAACACGCGAGCGCCGGCCGCAGATTGCACAGTTCTGTGCCAGTTCAATCCGACAAGAATGCATAATTAAAGAACAACTCAATAACATGAAAATTATGCCAATAAAAAAGCTGCTTTTCACTAGAAATAGACTCTTGATCGCAAAGTTCAAAACTCAAAAAATACAAGCCTTTACTTATAAAAAGCAGGACAATGAGAGGGAAGAAATAAAAATTTTAGACCCTTGCAAAAACAAGACTGAGGACTTAATTTGGATTTGTCCTGCAGACTGAGGATGCTTTTTTGGTTTTGCCTTTTGAAGAATTTTTTTTTCATCGTTGCCGAGACAGTTTAACGTGAGACATAATTTGTCCTTTGGGTTTTATGTGGAACCATTAAATGCAACATTTCCTGCCATACAACGAATCACATAGCAGAATAATTGGCTTAAAAAGCACTTATCTTCAAGATACACAGCATTTAAACAGCAGATTTTTTTAGGCTAATTGGAGAATGTTTTTGCAACTGAAGCTATTTTAGTGGCAGTGTTTTGAGATTTTTCTCTAATTCGTGGAGTTTATCTGTACTTGTTTACATTTTGGTCAGATATAAAGCTGCAAGCCCGACTCAGCACTCACCTCAACTCTACTGGATATTAGGAAGCCGGAATAAAAAACAGGAAAGAAAACAAAGTTATGGTTCATTAGGTAAACCCAGAGAGAACCGTCACCAGATGAATGATTAATCAAAATTCAAACATAATCAGAGAACAAGGTCAACTTAAAATAATAGAAACGACTTGGAAACAGAAAAATGCATCAATAATAGTACAAATACCTCAGTGTGCTTACTGCATGGAAGCCACCGCAGTCATTCTAGTTTATTCTGGCCCCTGCTGTGAAAGGAGCTGGTCAGACTGCAGGATGAACGCAAAAAAAAAAAGGGGCAAACTGCAACAGAAATTAAAATATAGGGACAAAAAAAAAAATCCTATTAGCATGCAGCGTCTCTCCAGTCTGGTGCGCACCGTCAGAGCTACAGGCTGGGACTGATAATGCAGCCTTCCTCCTTGGGATTATGTTTCCTCTTCCAGCCTGCTGACAAGCTACCATGTGACTCCATTCAGCACTGAGTCAGAAGCTGCTGCTCAGGCATACGGAGTCTGATATGTGTCTGATACACAAGCTGGAGCTGATGGAGGAAATCCAACCCAAATTATTAATTTCTCTCTGTTATTAAACCTCAAAGAAGAGGTTTATTAGCAGCCCGTAAATGTTTGGAACAACCTCAGAACGGTGTATATATTATAATATATTCTTATTGCTTAACAAAAAAGGGAAACTAGTTTTCCATCTCCATGTTCTTAGGTTAAAACAAATAAAAATGGTGTGTTGAGAACTTTGCAACCAGTAAACGTCTACATACCAGCAGCTCCATTGTTATTTCTGAATACAAAATGTTGGACAAGCTGATCCTCTATTTATTTACAAAATTATATTTATAATATATAATTATACCACAATCATTAGTTGCATAAAATTTGTAGCAGAGTAACATCTAAATGCATTTAATTGCCACTTTTTCTTCTCCTTTTACACGCACAAAAGTGGAATGTGGAACTGTTGTATTTACTTGTTTCTGGCACAGCGGTAAATTAGACAGACGAAGATGATGAACTGTAATGTCCATTACTGGTTTTCACCTTTGTTGACTATATTTGTTATGTTTATATGATGCAAACTGCCTTGTTAATGAAATGCGCTAAACAAATAAACTTGATTGAAATCCCCAAAGATGGAAGACGCTTCTCTTAGCCCATTATTTTAGATTTAAGTTTTAAAACAAGACTAGAAATATAAGAAGTCTTTCTTGGTGAATATATCAAACAAAAAGATGATGTAAGTCACCATTTAATTTGCATCAGATGTGCCAGATCAAGCTTAAGATGAGACTAGAAAACTGGCTTATTGCCGGATGTTACAAAATCATGCGATTGTAACATTAAGAGACAACAATTCAGGCCTTTTTGCCACTTTTTTGGGCATTTTAATCAACATGGGGTAATAGGGTCTGGAGAGATTATGATAATAAAATTGTCATCTTATAAGCAGAATAAAGACAATCTTACTTGCAAAATTAGTAGAAAAAGGTTGTTTTCTACTAATTTACAATATACATTTTAAAAATTTTACTAAAGCAAATATGTCTTAAAATGGTCAGTTTTACGATATTTGTCATCAAACAGAAAAAGGGTTAAATTATGACTACCATGTCATGGCGTGAATGACTTAAAGGTTCAAACACGGATCAGGACATTCAGGCCCTGGTGACCTCTGATCACATGACAGTCATTTTTCTATTTATGTTGAAGGAAAAAACATTCAGCCTCTTCCGTTTGGTTGCTATTAAAAATAATTTCACACATTTATCTAGAACAATAAACAGATTTATACAGAAAAAGGGTAAAATAGGGTAATCTTTTTAATTTGGGAAGTAAATGAAAAAAGATGGACCATTCTTTACATAAAGAATGGTTTGAAAAGAAAAAGACTTGCCATTGCTTACACATCTTATTTTTAGAGATATAAAAAGATTAAAAAATTAAAAGAAAAAAAAAAGAGCCTCAATATTCCGTAAAAATATTGAAGTCATTTAAAATTGTTGAAAAGCTCACATGTGAATCATACAGAGTGTTTTCAAGGAAGTACTGGATCTATTCTCAGAACAGAAATGACTATCCTCTCCTGTCCAGACAAGAAACCATATCAGGCAGCAAAGATGAAGCAGCCAGGTGACCCGACAGTGTGGAAAATGTTTTTTAAAAGAGACTGAGGGCAACAGGAAGTGTAAAAAAAAAAAAAGCCTTGGTTTAATCACCAATGGGAAATAAATGGTAAAGCCATTAGGATTGAGAATAGTCAGACCAGGTAGAACATTTTTATCCTTATTTCATAACAAGAGCCAATTTAATATGCTTCCCAGAACAGGTTTGGAGAGGCAAAACAAGCTAAACAAACGTGCAAGAATTCAGCTTGGGTTGTACTGTAACATTCTGGAGGTTTTTGACAAGGGCCATTTTTCAGACCCAACAAAAAAAAAAAAAACATGAACTTATTGCCAAAAAAGGCTGGGTTTTTAAGGGTTTTTTTATAAGCAGTTGAGGCACAAACGGAAGTACAAAAACATGAACATTTTGAATTTTTGATAATGCGTCCCCTGTAACGCTTTAAACCTCTCCCAGAATAATTAATAACAATTGATAGAATCAACTACTGTTTTATTTATCCACAGAAATATCAGCCAATCACATTTTAGCACATTGTATTTAAGAATCTAGCATCAATTGCATTTGACAAAACATAAAACAATGTCTACAAAGAATCAGCACTGTTACAGAGTCACTCCTAAAGTCTCAAAAGCCACCAGATTAACAGCGGACAAAGAACAATCCTAAACATTTTCCTTCTCCATGTGCCAAATAATCAAGCTCTGCATTCCACATCAGCTTTTTTAAAAGTCGAACGGTCGCAGTAGGAGTCTGTGCGAGACATGATTGTTTGTCCCCGGGGACGTAGGCTCAATGTGGAGTCACATGAATGTATTGCGGGGGGTGGGAAGAAATGCATTCAAAGCCACACACACCTAAAAGCCACAAAGCAGACTTCAAAGTGTGGAGCTCCCCTCAGTCCAATCACTGAGCTGATAGTAGCATCATCCACTATGGTCAGCTATTTAAAGAGGTGTGACTTCAGTTTGCATAATTTAATTAGTCAACAAATGATACACTTAGTTTATACTGACCAGAATATTCTTGTGTCTTTTGTAAAGTTTTATGTAGGTTGAAGGTTGTGGAGTCCAAACCCTTCTATGCATTCCTCCAAACTTACTACTGAAACAAAAACCTAAAATTAAAAGTCTGACTTGAACTTCTGAAGAATAGTACGCCACTTTTAGTTTTTCTGGCTTTTATCTTAAGTGTTAACACATTTTGGAAGGGCTTCCTAGAGCTTCCTGTTATTCTTTCTCATTTCAAAGATGGAAGGAAAACCAAAGCTTAACAAGCCAAACTGAGGATAAAAGATTAAATGGGGGGGAAACAAATGTGGTTCAGCTGAGGACATACTCAGGCTGGGCAATATGCCTTAAGAACAATATTTCCCCCCATCCCATGAATTATTTTAAATTACAAGGAAAACTTAATTTTGTTGAGAAAAATAGACTTTCCATTCTTTCAGAATAGATTGACGTTTGCTCAATAGTTCTGCTACTAATAATGTAATGCAAATTTTTCAAAAATGAAGTATTTTATATTAAACGTACACTAAGGTACAACCTCACAAGTTAACATTTTAATTATTTTTTACATTTTACTTTGCATATTACGACTTATTTTGCCAATATTACGAATTTATTCTTCTACAAAAGAAATGTTAAATTCCAGCACTAATATTTCGTCATAGAGTTGATCTAAATTCAAATTGCAAATAAATAGAAGCTTGTCAAACAAGATGGTGGCCCCATTTGTGATGACAAAACTCCAGGAGTGCATTGATTTAAATAAATAAAATAAAAATAAAAAGTAGATATTGCAAAAATTACATCTTCAATAATCAAAAGTTCAACTAATAAAAAAAGGAAAAAATAAAAAACATTCATCGCCCTACCCTACGACAAACCAAACAGAAGAAACCATTGTTGCATAAAAGAAAATAAAATTGCATATTAAAGTAAATTTAATCTGAGCTGTTAATTACCCTCACCCAGTCACTTCCCATGTGACCAGATTAGCTTTAACGTGTTGCACACCTGCTCTCTGGGATTAATCTGCATCTTCAGTCCATTTGCCTCACAGTGTTTTTGGCCTAAAATAACCCAGCGGTTTAAAGTCACCCGGCCACTTCCAGAACCTTTTAACACTCGGACATGTCCAACTCTCTGCTCAGGGATGCATCGCCTTCACTCAGGGTATGGTGGCTCCCTGCTCTTCACCATGACTGTTTTCTATCTGTGAATCTCAGAGCCAACAGCTGGTCAGTCAGTCTGCGGCCATCTTTATCTCGCTCTTTGTCCCATCGGGGCGGCGAGCTGCAGCGGCTAAAACAGCACCTGTTATTTGGGAGACGAGGGGATTTAAGCTTGGAATTTTATTATGCAATGAAGCTGTTTTTACCCTCTTGTACAAAGATAAAAAGTCATCTGTTTAATTGGGATTGCATGATTAGAAGTGTAGTTATTACATTTCTATAAAGACTCAGATTTTTTTTTTAATTAACCAATTCTGATTCCCCTAGAATTATTTAAAACAATAAAACTATTCAAATTATCTTAATCTTTAAACTGGATGCATTATGCAAAACTCACATTTTGCCCATTTTTTTAATACTTCAATTTTGGTCTCAGCTGCTTCTAAAAACTGACCAAGTGTTAAAAAAAAAAAAAAAAAAGAAGCATTTTCTGGCAACAAGTTAATGTTTTTCTGTGTCAGGAAAATGAGCTGTTTCGGCAGGCTCTGCGCCATTACCTAGCAACCCCTGCCTGTTGCCTAGCTACCCATTTAGTCAGTTGCGCATACAGTTTTGTTTAAGTTACCATCCAGAAACCACTTGCTGCATTTTTTTGGTTGTACAGGAGGCTCTACTTCTGCTTTTCAAAGATGTACGGTTGTAAAATTGTGCATCTGTTTGCAGCCATTTTCACATGCAAGTGCACATGTTGAGTTGGGGTCAGGGGGTGTGGTCAGCAGCTTATTTGGATTTAAAGTGACAAGAGGCACCAAAACATTTCATTCTGAAAGGAGCTGAAAATAGTCCGAATTTAAGATTAAATCTCATTATCTAAGAATAATTCTGTATAAAAAAATATCATGAATATATTTTGTGTAGCCAATAGACCGATCCTAACCATTCAAGCATAATAGATCATCTTTAGTTTAATGAGTAGCAAACTTCACTACCCATTGGTAGCAAGGGCATAAATGCCCTTACTTGGCATATTTAACTGTTGTTGCATGGATGAATGCAACTGCAAGACAGCAAAGTCTTTAATAGACTTTTGCTGAGTCATTTTATCAAAACACAGAAAAGCTTAGAGAGAGTTTTGATGGTGCAAAGAAGTCACTGTGGTCAATCAGGCGGGCAAGACACTAAAGCTTAGTTAATGATCGCTGTCTTGACCCCTAAAAACACAGAGACAAGTACTAATGTGACTTGACTTAGATCTAATGTTATGTGCTGCCCAAGTTGTAAAAAAACAAGTAGAAGGAAAACAAGTTTGTCCTTCCAGTCCTTTGCTTTAAATTAAGGCAAAGGTACACAGCAGACAGCTCAAGGATAATGTTTTAAAGAGGTTTAAAGAAGGTGTTACGACTGGCTCAAAGTCATAACAAAATGGGAGTTTAATGGACTGATTCATAGCAAAGGGATAATCTGAATAAACCTCAGGATTCAGGGAAATCTCCTGCCACTGATCACTGGTTAAAGTGGTTAATGCTGTACATAAAAAGGAGTATTTATTGTCAATGTCAAATTTATTTATATAGCAGTTTAAAAACAGGTGTAAAACTGCACCAAAGCGCAATAATAGAAATTGATAAAACAGAGTCTCAAATACGACTTCAATTAAATGCCAAAGAATAAAAATGAGTTTTGAGAAGCAATTTAAAATGGTCCAGGCTGTGGGCAGATCTAATCTGGAAAGGTAGATTATTCCATGGAATAGGAGCAGCAATGGAGGAAGTCCACTCCCTTTTCCTCTTACGCTGGGTCCAAGGAACTATCTGTAATAGCTAATTACAGATAGTTAAAAGGTCCTGAAGATAAGGGTCTATAAATATAAGATAAACAAAATGGGACCTAAAATTGAGCCGAGGGGAACGCCATACTTTAAAGGTTTGGCCCCAGAACAGCATTGGTCAAGATGAACTGAGAAGGTTCTGTTTTCTAAATAAGATGAATAAAAACAAATTTTTCAAGGACCTTAGATAAAAAAGGCAGTTTGGAAATGGGCCAGAGGTTTATCTGGACAAGAGGTTTTGTATCAACAAAACCAACAATGGATTGTGGATGTCAGTGTCAGAGGTGTAATGCAAATGCTTGTATTTGTAGTAGAAAAGTTTAAGCTTTATCCGTTTTAACTTTACTAAAGAAATTGTGTTATTGTAATTTCGGCAAAAAAATATAGTTTATTTTAAAAAAAATTTATTTATTTGCACCTTTTAATGCATCTCTAATTTTCTATATTATATAGAAAAACACTGAAGTGGTTAAATGAAAAATTTGTAGAATGTGCCCATTTTTTATCCAAAAAATTGTCATAATAAATCAATTGCTAATCATAATTTAAGTTAGGGCTGCAACTAATTAATATTAGTTGTGAAATAACAAAAGTGGAAAAAATGTTTTGCAAGTTACTGAATGTTAAAAAAAATAAATGAATTGTACATCATTGAATGGTAATGAAGTCTCTTCCTCAAAGTCACATTTTATGTTCTTCTTCATATTTAGTTCCTCTAAAAATTTCAATACTGCAAACACTTTCTGCCCAATAGTTTGGACTCAAGGGAAAATAAATACTAAAAATGCATGAACTAATACTAGATATGTGGACGATCAATACAGAAAAACTACTGACATAATTATTTTTATGCAGAAACAACAATATTATGCTTTCAGCAAATTTGTGGATTCAATCAGCATGAGAGCACAGCCTTAAGAAGCATATTGATGAGCCATTTCTTAAATATCAGCAGTAATCGGATAATAAATCCATACATCCAGCACTGACTAATTTATAACAATCCAACTGTTTCACTGTCATTTGAGCTCTGAATAGAACGAACAGAGACAATAAATGTTCATTTTTAGCAGTAATTCAGCACTAATGCTATAATAACGAGGCTTAAAATACACAACAATGCAAGAAAATTGAGTCAAGACAGTCCGGCCTTTCTTTAGGTTCCCCTGAGAGCGCTCCCATCGAGTGATAGTTTCAGGGTGTGGCTGCAACAAATTGGAAAAAAAAAAAGTGAGCCTTTCCTCTCTGTTGCAGAAACCCCAGACTTGATGCATTCTCACACAAACAAAACAAAGGCCTACTATTTGACCCTAAAGTGTCTGTGATAAAACAGTCATTTATATTTTCCCTGGGAGTCAATTTGAGTGATTATATTCTAGGTTGGAGATACGCAAACCAGCACTTCTCTGTTTGCAAAGGAATGGGATTTAAATTGGCCAGAGCTCCACAGCTTTAGATAGTAAACAGGACTAAAATAATAGTGTTTAACTTTAAAGGCTACATATATTTATAGAAAATTGGAGGCTTTGAGAGTAAAATACACATAGAAAACAGAGAGCCTGGTTTAAAAGAAGAAAGAAAATGCTTATCAGGCTTTTTCCTCCTTCCTTCTTTTCTGCATGAACAAGCAATTCACAACAGGAATGTGAAGACGTCCTGCTCAACAGTTTTGGCTTTAAGCAAGTGAAACAAAAATTGATTAACCGGTTAAATAAATCTGTTTGTTATATTCAAGAGCCGAGACAGATCCATCAAATAAGTTTAACCACCTCACAATAAGAAATAATAGGAGTTAATTTGAAGTTTTATCTCATTTTTCAGGGATTTTCAAGGTCATAATGACTATTACACTACACCACTGAGGTGATATTTGGGATAAAAATGTTGCAGTAATTTGTTTCAGTTAGATTTAACAGCTGCTGGGAAAGATAATCCCTTAATCCAACATCTCAGCTTGTCCTCAAAGTGAGTCGTCATCTCAGATAACCTGCAGATCGTATGCAGATGATAACGCAGATTCAGCAGAAAAGACACATCCTTCCTCTGTCCCACCAGATGCCACGTCCTCCTGACGTTTATTATTCGAACGCAAAGCAAAGTGGCTGAAACCGCAAAACTAAAAGGTCAACCCCCCTCCACCCAAAAAAAAAAAATTACATTTTAAAGCACAAAAACACATAGAGACTGGACAATAAATCAATCAATAATGTAAATGCAGAAGAGACATGATCAATAACAGATAATACATCTGATTGAATATTCAATATATAGAACACGATCCAGAACCGCACAGCATTCTGGGAGATGTAGGCAGAGGAAAGGCTTTAGCTAATCAAGTGAGTTTTTTTTATTTTATCTTTATTTTACCAGGATAAAAACTGATTTTGATTAAAAACTTATTTTTCAAACGGGTCCTGGTGAAATGCATAAAAAAAATAAAACGTGTGAAGCTAGAGAGGAAGAATCAGGACAGGCAGGTTGGTCTGACATGAGATGGAAGAACAGCCACTTTAGATATTTAATTTGAAAAAGTGCATTAGTAAGATTTGAAATTTGCTTTAAGCCATTAAATAATGCTTGATCAAGTAATAGAAATGTGACCAGGTAGCTGTGATTTCTATTGAAAACAGTGTTGGACTGTGTCGCGTTTTTTTTTTAACAAATGGACGAGTAAAAAAGAACAAGTATCAATAGTTTTAAGTTCCTTCCAGAGTCCAGCCGCTGTTCAGATGTCATAATTTCACAATAGAAAATATATCAACAACTGGCTGTTGCTTCTGTTGCATTTATTATACATTATCAGACATTTGTGTTTCAAGGTACATAGTTCTACCCCTGCCCAGGAACAGCTGAGTTTATTAACAATTCAATATTTGAATTTCACACTTTATGAGCAACTCCAGCCATATTTTATACCAATCACCCTGAATAATTAGGTTTTTACACTGACACGATAATTATACTTTTCTGCGGTTCTACAATTGATTATTGGCATCTAAATTTTTAGATACTATCAATAACATAACTGAATAATTCTAGCCATATTTCACACCATTGCCCAAAATTTTATAACGTGAAATAAACAGAAACAGATTTCTGATCATATCATCAACTTTATAAAATAATGGCTCAAGTCTTTATTTTGACAAAAGTGGATGTTTTTTCCCTGAAACATCTATTGGAAAGAAAGAGGTGGTAACTTGTTATTTTTTGAAAAAATAAAAAATGAATAGAAAACAATCCCTTGGCAAAAGAAAGATACTTAGGCCATTGTTTTAGGAAGGTGACAATATTTGAATTAAAAGTTATACTTTGTGTTAATTTACGTAAACTCAGTCTAACCACATTACATTGGATAATTTGTTGGCAGTTTTTTTTAAATAGGTAAATAAATAACAAAAATTACCAAGTTATTTAGAGGGAGGGGAGAAAATAGTTGAGGGAGGCTTCAGGCCCCCTAAAATATTCTTAGTGACGCCACTGAGTTTGGCTATGACAAAAACATCAGTTTATCTTACTATATGACCATTATAACAAACCCTTTTTCCACACATTGAGTTAGATATTATTTTGCCCAGCCAAACAGCCAGACAGACAATATTTCTTCAAATTTATCAAGCTTGTTCTTTGCAAAATAGCTGATTTTCCTCAAGTGCCAAGCAAAATGTAATTTGTGTAATCCATTGTGAAATTCCACATAATGTCTCTGTCATTGAGTAAGGATCTGTTTGGGATAACAAAGTCTTCAGGATAAAAATTCAAGATGCACATTTTAGGACTTAAAGGAGCATTTTCACCAATCATCTGACTAATCACAATCAATATATCCTTCCAGAAAGCAAACACTCGAGGACAGTCTAAGGAATATTAGAGTTAAAGTGCCAAACAAGCTTTTCTTTTAAATGTTCCCCTTCAGTGAGCTGGAGCTTTTATGGTTTCATTGAGATTTCTTCAAGTTTTTGGAAACTATTTGTCAAAGCGCTGATATTTCCAAATGGAAACGCTCCTAAATACCAAAACCACTAAGCCATGATGGATGAACTCTGAGCAAACGCTCACCACTCCCCTCTGCTTTATTGAGAAACAAGGCAAACATTAAAGTTAATTTTATTGCCTCATTAACACGACCCTCGTGGTTGCAGCTGCTGTCAGCTCCCTGCTGCTAACTGCTATCATCCCTAACTTCACTACCATCACCACCAATTAATCCCTCAACAACAAAATAATAATTTAACCATCTCCAGAGACTTTTTCCGCCCTCACCCCACCTTTCTTTACATTACCTGTGCAACAAGGCGGAAAACAAAGCCAATTCATCCGCTGGTGGTGCTGCTGTTGGGGGATTACTCCATGCATGTGTTGCTGTCAAGAGGCGAGTCGGTCCGCAGGAAAAACGAGCCAACAGCCAGAACTGGTCGGTAATCCTGAAAAATAACACATTTTTCATGAAGCGACATGCCCAAAAAGCTCAAATTATCACAAAGAATTAGACTTATTTTCTTACCGGTGCCTGGCAGGGGTACTCGCCTCAAACTCTCAGTATTGCGTCAAAAAAGAGCGAGAAACTCACAGCTACTTCCGGTGGAAAGTTCAAATTAAGGTCAAGGAATTTACATCTGCTTTCGCTTTGCTGTCAACATTGGGCTTGAAAATAACGTCATAAGCGTAATGAAAACCAGACAATAACACAGAAAAATGTAGGGTGCTTTACAAAGTTTGAAAATACGATCTGTGCATTTATTTTGAAATTCAAACAACCGAGCTCCCGTTGGTTATTATCGGAAGATGTTGCAGAAGCATTGCTGCGCCTGCGTAAAACGATTATTCATATTTCTGAGTAAATGCGCTTTCCGTTATAATTCCTGTTACCCTCTGAGATAAATGCCGCGATATAAAAACGAATAACTGGGTTATTATTTTTAGAAAAAGTTGAATAATATGACATCCGACATTAAAAAAAGATGTAACAATAAATTAGGAATGAATAAAATAATCAAAAACTTACAGAAACAAACAGATGGCAGCCTCATTGGGATCTCTCTACTTTATCAGTGATGTTATTTCCGAACACATTTCCACAGAAAACTTTAAAAGTAACATAGAAGATATTTATTTTTCTTGTGAATTTCACATTTTCTCTATCACTGTTAATAATAATGTTTCTCGTTCTAACGTTGCCACTATTCATAAAAAATGTATGAATTATGAATTACTTATCATAATAAAGGTTTGCTCACATTTAATCTACATTAATCATAAAAACAATAACGTGGAGCCTAAATAAATTAAATTTGAAAGTATTTTTTGTTATTGCTACCTATACAAGTTTATCTTTAGATTAAGCCAACATTAAAATCATTTGTCTCCCATGTAAATCATATTACTCTCCACAGTATCTGATGTAATATTAATTAAATATTACAATGAAGGTCAAATTGGAATGAGTGTATTTGAATTTGTTTCAGTCTTTGTTATTAATATAAACTGGATCTTTTTGCTTTGTAAAAGTCATTGAGATCACCTTTGTTGTGATTTGACCTTAAGTAAACTGAAATTAATTAGTAAAACAAGTGATCACTTTATAGTGTCAATATTTCAGACCCTTGTTGACACTTTTACTGCTCAGTCGTTACCTTTTTAGGAAATTAATCATCACACACCTGGACATCTGCTCTTCATTTTCCCAAGTTAGTCATTTGAACATCATTTATCTCTCTGTAATGGTTTTATTTGTCTCACTTGTAGTATTGCTCTGTTTTTTATGTTTGTTTCAATTTTTTGTTCTATGATCACATGGAAAAAAACACTGGCATCATTGTGGCTTTCTAGTAATTTTTGTACTAAAAATGAATGACATCATTAAACATTTATCCGATTTATCGAATGTAAGCCGCTGTGACACTGCCACCTGCTGGTGAGTTGTTGCTAATGCCTGCAAAAGCGACACCTGTTAAATACGAACCAATCTTTTTTCTTTCTTTTTGAATTATCCACTTGAACAAAACTTTTACAACCACGGTCTGATCTTCAGTACATTTCCAATAAATTAGAATTTATTCCAGAAAAGTGAAACACATTTATTGTAATAGACGTAACAGCTGAATGGGCTTTGAGTGGACTTTGCGTTCACAATCCCCTAAAAGCTGGTCATCCATGTTGTTATCTTCCACATTTTTCCTTCCACTAAACTTTCTGTTGCCTGTTGGATAACATCTTCCTCATGAAAAAATATCTTCCCGTTTTCTGAAATCTAAAATATTTGTCATCAGTTTTGTGTAATATAAGTTTCACAGTTAATTTGACTTACTGAAGCAAATAATAAGCCCAAGAGTGGTGTAGAAAAATCCCTATTTAAAACCCATAACCTGGTGGGGGGGGAAATAAAGCCTGGTAGCCTGCCAGGCTGATGTACTTTGCATGACTAGAGATTTTTAAAATATTTTAGACTTATCGAAAGTCATTTTATGTTCTGGAAGGTGAAAATTACTTTCGACCTTTTGTACTGAAGTCGATTTGGAAAAGTAAGTAGATTTTTACTTTTACTTGAGCAGAACAGTCCAACCTGTACTTTTGCGAGTTTATAAATCACTTAACAGCTTTGTGCCACAATACATTAAAGATATGCTGTTGTTGACCTCTCCGGTCTTCTGGTTCTGACCTGCTCTGCATCCAGAACCAGAACCAGACATGGAGAAGCAGAATTCAGCTTCTATGCACAGCAAATATGGAATAAACTTCCAGAATACTGTGAAACTGCTGAAACACTGCGTGCCTTTGAATCGGGACTAAAAATCCACCCGAGTTGCCTGTGAATCATAACTCTTCAATGAAACATTAATCACCAATCTGATGTGTAACAATGGCACTTGACACAATGCAATATTTCAATTGCTCTATGACTTTGCATTTTTCTGTTTTTATAATAAAGCATTTTGAAATGCCTTGTTGCTGAGAGGTGCAAACATAAATACAGTTTTATTGCTTGATCAATACTTTTACTGGAGCATTTTTTCATGCAGGTATCTGTACTTCTATTTAAATAGAGAATGTGAAGACTGCGTCTGGTAATGTCCACTAAAGCTTCTGCTTTCTCTTCATTTGAGTCTCTTCGTGCAAAATATCCGTGTCATGTAAATAAACCTCCACAGGCGGTTCTGGTTGGGGGTTTAAATCCGTCAGTCACCGAGGACGAAATGAGATTTGCTCTCCGCTGCCTGTTGGAGACGGAATCACGTCTCTCCGCCGTGTTGATAGGCTGTTTTTCTGTTGCTGCTCCGTCAATGTGATACCAGGAGGGGAGGAGAAGAGGAAGAGAGGTCAGCGCGACTAGCAGTGCAGATTGCTCTCCAAACAGAAGCAGGGAGTCAATAAAGTTTGACCATAACCACCAGTTTCACTCTGATACTGGTGCAGGGACCGTGAAATAACGAGATGAGCTCCACTTCTTCACCGGTATGCTTCCAAGAGCCTGTTTACCTTTGACCTGTCAGCTGTTAGCTGTGTAGAAGCGTTAGCATGTTAGCTGCGTTAGCTTATTTGTTAGCTACAATGCTAACGCTGTTTGTTTACACCCTCCATTGTTCCAAACAACAACAGCAGTGTTAGCTGCAGCTGCTCCCTGGCCTCTTATCCGGTGTTATATATAAACTGTTAACCTTTTATTATGAGTTACCTTAGTTATACTGACTAAACTAGCCTAGTGTCTCAACTTTATGAACTGTATTTCTATGAGAGCTGTGGGGCTTAAAGGTAAATCTGCAGTTAGAAAGCACAGATGGTTCGGTTTATGCACCCCTTTAGCATCTCTTTATGGTATGCTGCAATGAATCCGTGTTTCCAGTTTTTAATAATCCAGCTTCAACAAAAAATAACGGTTTAAGAGGGCCATTTTCATGCAGACACATCTCTGAAAACATAGAGCTGATGAATATTATTGTGAAAAGTAAAAATTGAAATTTTTTTCCATTTAAAAAAATGGAAAAAATACATTATGTATGTTTTTAAATCTTTAAGATAATATTTATTTGGATCCAAGAGAGAAAATGAAGGATATTTTTTTTATGCTAGTTTTGAATTTGTCACATTGTTCATTGAAGTGCATAAAGTAAAACTTCTGGGTTGCAGACGATCGGGGAGTTCTTCCTCATCCTCAGTGAAATGGGTTTCACAGAACAACAGATCCAGGCAGCTGTGCAGGCGGGACATCTTTCTGTGACCGAAGCTGCTGAATGGTAAGGAAACAAATATAAATATCAAGCTTTTGATCTCTATCTCAAGGGTCTTAAAGCATCACCTCTCATTTACAGGCTCTTACAAAGTCAATATCCACGGCATACATTGGTTAAGCAGACATCCAAGTCGTCTGAGACTGCACTTTCTGCTTTTAACCCACCCAAAGACGCAGCGAGCAGCTCCACGCTACCTGCATCTCCTAGTAACAGCAAGGGTAAAAAAAAAAAAAAAAAAAAAGCTCCTCATCAAATAAGTTAATTAGTCTGATTTTATTTGATTTATTCTTTTCTGTTTTCTTTCACAGCAGGTTCCTCTCTGGTCCTGAAGCTGTCCGAGTCAACCTCCCAGTCTCCTGATCCTCCTCCAGTTGAGTCACGGATCAAACAAGACAAGAGCGACTTCGAGGAGAAAGAAAGACAACGTGTGGCTCAGAAAGTCTTGGCCGAGAAGAGGCAAAAGAAGCAGGTCCGATCGAAGACAACATATGTGTACATCTGTTTGTAACTTTTGAAGAAAATGTTGTTTTTTTTTGTTTTGTTATGCCAGGAGCGCGAGATGGTGTTAAAGCGGATAGCTGAGGATCGGAAAACCTTGCAGGAGAAAAGCCATGGCGGCTCTGCTGCAGACACGGCTCCTCCCAGCAGCGAAGGCCAGAAACTGGGAGGAAAGGTCCAGACGAATGTTGACAACAACTGTATCCTCATGGTAATGGCTCATTTATAAAGCATCTCAGCATGATTAACCTAGCATCTCAGTGTGCTATCAATTAAAACTGATAGCTTACTCAGACTTACTTATGAAATGTGGTCTGGGTAACTGTTTTTACGTACTTTTATAAAATGTGTTTTGGTGAGCAGAATAGACATGTTTCTTGTATTATATATGTGCAAACATATCTATCAACCATCTACTTGAGGCAATTTGTTATAGTTCACGTAACTTAAATAATTTTTATTTAAAAGGTAATGCAACTTAAATCTATCTAGTTGAGGCAACTTGTATCTGCTTAATGCAGCTGATTTATGTAATCTAATCTGTCTATGAGTTCATAAACTTTTAATTTCAGATTTTTCATCACATTTATTATGTGCGTTGCTGCAGATCCGGCTTCCCTCTGGAGAATCCATGCGTGAGCGTTTCTCCGCCGACGCGCCGCTGCGCAGTGTCGTGGAGCACATCAGCGGCCGCCATCCCTCCCTGTCTCCCTTTTCCCTCCTCCAGGGTTTCCCCAGAAAACGGTTCGGCGAGGCGGAGTTGGCATGTTCACTGCGGTCCCTGGGCCTCACTCCGAATGCTGCTCTCTGCATTCAGACCACACCGCCAGAAACGCCTCAGGACCCGCCGAGCCCAGCAGACCCGCCGCCAGCGCCTCCCAATGAGCCACTTCCGTGCATTTTCCCACCGCCGCTGCCGCATGTTCCCATTCCAGAGGAGGCAGAAAGGCTGAATCCAGCGGCGGGTCACCAGCTCCCAGACGATCTGTGGGAGGAGGCTGTGAATTATGCAGGGATACCGAGAGTCGGTCCTCCAGTCTCTGGACCTTCACATTTCTGGGGTCAGTACCAAACATAAAAAAAACCAGGATGTGAATTAATGTCTTTAATCCACGCTGGGTTGAAATGATAAATATAGGTTCTATTATTTGTACTTCTAGAGGTGCAGAAAAACAATCACAATTCCTATTGCCAGTTATAGTGAATTGAGTGAAAATTCTCAAAAATAAATTTTAAAATGTGTTTAATTTGTTCATTTTTGTCGCTCCTATCTCATGATTACGGTCCACTCGCCCTCCGTATATTTTGTGAATAATTCTTTGATACTTATTTTCTGAAGAGAAAGCCAGGCAGCTAAGCTAACCAGACCAATACCGATTTTCTCTTTTTTATTTTGGCCGTCATGCGACCTGTATCTGATCTTTTCATTAGTCTGAACAACTCAGATCCACCTGGGTATGTGTTTCTAAATCCAATACGTGTACAATCTTTTCTAATGGGACCTGAATCTGAACGGCCAGTTCGCATTCATCCGACCTGAATGTCATTGATACTCAACAAACGTCATTATTCTTCGCCCTGATACATGCAAGCGGGAAGAAAAACAACAATCATGGCTGACAATAATGAAGATCAAGCTGTTAATGTGCTGAATCTGGTGGAACAAGAACTTTAAAATTGTAAAATACACTCCACCATCTGCATCCATCTGCTCTTTGACAGGGCGAGGCCAGAGACTTGTTCCTGGCGACCCAGAGAATCCTGGACTGGAAGCTGATGAGGGACCAGAAGCAGAAGAAGAACCACCACAAATTCCCAATGGTACAAATTCTTCTGACAATTCATTCCTCCTTTTGTCCTGCATTCCTCTTACTTCCTGTTTCCACCATTTATCCGGTGTAAACTTTTTCCTTCTCAAGACCTTCCAGCTGCAGGAACAGAACCACTTCAATTTTTCCTTCATGTTGCAAAGATTTACTGCTTCACAGAAGATTTGACTAAAAAATTATTGTCATTTCCATCCTAAACATACCAAAATTTTCCCATAACTTTATATTTTAGTCCATTTGATTATGTAATTTTTAGTTATTAAATCATTTGCTAAATTTCTCAGTACCTAAGCAGATGTTTTACCAAATACTTTTTCACTCGAGTAATTTCTTGGATGGGTCCTTTTTACTTTTAAGTAAAAACAATTTACTAATTTTTGTGTACTCTGCCCAGGAATGCCGAGGCTGCCTTTCTTCCCAGAGAACAGGATGCGAGGAGGATTTGAACCCCGACACTTCTGGCCGGACCAGGGCAATCGCCTCAGGTGGGTCGCCTGACAGGAAGCCACTAAACCGAAGTTTAAATGATAAAATTTAATCAATAAAGACAGCTGCAGCCTGATTGAAAGGTTTTACTATGAGTTTATCTTTTACTAAACTGATCTGCTCTGATTTGTTTAAATCAGCCACGATCCTCCTTTTCTCTGCTGTTGGAGGTTTGACTGCATATTCAGGGACATTTCAGACAAAAATAATTGGTATCGATCAAAATCCACTTTTTAAAGATTGTAATTGTGACCGGCCAGAAAACCGCAATCAGGTCAGCCCGAAACACGAAGCGATATGTTTTCTGTGCTTCCTCTTGTCTCCAGAGACGCTCCAGAGGAGGATCCAGCTGAGCCCGAGGAGGCAGAGGGTCCGGTGGCGCATGTAGCTGCAGGTCAGGCTGCAGTGGAGCGCCTTCAGAGGGCTGCTCTGCAGGAGGACCACAGCGCCTCTCAAGGACAGCCAACTCCACCTAAAAGACCCTTCAGGACACCAAACGTGCCATCCTTATGTGCCTTGGCCATCCGTGCAACTATCCACCTCATGACAGGTAGAACAGTGTGAAAGGAAAACGCTCCTGAAGTCTGGTTTCCTCTAAGAACGAAGCGTGTCGCCCCTGCAGCTCCCAGCATGCAGTACAGCAGCAGCCTGGCGGGTCTGACCCCGGAGCTGGCGGAGCTGCTCCTCAGCCACATGTCCAGAGAGAGGCTGCTCCGCCCACGCACCCTGGAGCTCTTCTTCGGCTGCCAGTTGCAGAAATTAGTCCTGAACTGCTACCCTTACTCCACCAACGAGCTCCTGCGGCAGCTGCGAGCCTTTACCACTCTGAAGCACCTGAGTCTGGTCAACTCGCCTCTCATCACAGGTAGGAGTTGCAGAAATCTACCTCAGCTCTACGTTTCTTCCTGATCTCATGAGCCGGTTCTGTCTAGATTCTGGTCTGTCAGTCCTTCCCAGTCTGGTCAAGCTCCAGTCACTCAACCTGGCGTCCTGCAGCAAACTGACCGACTCCTGTCTGCAGTACATCACAGGTTAGGATTCTTCCCATAATGCAACTAAGAGCCAGACTTGAAACGGGTTATTACATTACTAAATATGAACACTTTGGCAGATATTAAATCTTGGTCCACCAGTTATTTCTAATGAATTGTTTATTCTGGTTTGAAGGCTTGAAGAGCCTGTGTGTCCTGTCTCTGGATCAGACGAAAGTGACAGATGCTGGGATGGTTCAGTACCTGCAGTCAGCTCCTTCCTGTCTCTCTCAGCTCAGCCTGAACCAGACAGAAGTGACCGAAGTCACCCTGGCTGCGCTCCCCACCTGCGTACCACAGCTGCGACTCCTCAGCATCAAGCAGACAAAGGCACTTCAGCTTATTTCAACCAAACTCTGTTTGTCTGAAGAGTCTGGTCTGCCATGTTTCTTCATCTTGTTGCGTGTTGGTGTTTCAGGTTAAAGATATTTCAGCTCTAGCAGGGATGTCCAGTTTGCAGACTTTGAATCTGAACGGGACGGGTGTGACGGAGGAATCTCTGGAGAGCATCTCCACCCACCCGACTCTGTCTTCTCTGAGTTTAGGAGGAATCTCTGTGAAAGATGGGAATCATGCCCTCGAGATTATCTCAGGTTTGTAAATTGAAATGTGTGTAAGTAAACCAGGGTGTCCTCGCGTCCTTAAAATGTCTTAAATTCATTAGAAAAGTATGTGGGCTTTAAATACGTTAATCACCAGTCTTAAATTATGTCATGCGAACAATTGAGTCACTTCTTTGTCGTGTTCCTTGACTTAAGGTGGTTGAGGCTACTGGTAACTAGCACCTAATATACCTTTTCTAGCTATGAAAGGTATATCATAGCTAGAAAAGGTAGAAAATATACCTTTTCTAGCTATGAAAGGTATATTAGGAGCTAAATGGTAATGGAAACAGAGGGAGGAAAAAAACTGGCTATTCAACTAGCTAAAAAAGTGAACTAGCAAGCTAGCAGCCTCACTTTTTGCATCTAATTTGGATTCAGTGCAAATTTATCACCAGTTGACTGGATTTCTTGTGTTGTTGACTAGTCGATGTTAGCTGCTAATGTATACTTGCTAGCTTGCAAAGGTACATTAAAAGGAGTGGAAATGAAGGAAAGAGAAAAACTAGCTAACTAAAGTATCTTGCTAAAAAAAATAGCGAGCTAGGGAGTTAGCAAGCTCACTTTTTTGTGTCCATCATGGTTAAAGTCATGGTCAAATTTATCGCCAGTTGACTGGATGATGTCCGTCCTCGTCTTTGGATCACTTATGTTTCCAACCCATAAGATGGTAGCTGCTAATATATTCTTGCTAGCTGGCAAAAGTATATCATCAAAAAATACGAGAGTAAGATTATGATTTTGTATTATGACTATTTTCTCATTACTTTGACTTTTTCGCAATTTTTTTAAAAGCATGGCCCTAATATTCCCGAAGTCTTAGATTTTATTCATATAATCTTAAAAAGAAAACAAGTTAACAGGTGGAGTGAAGGAAACAAACCAAGCTAAATCTTGATGATTCCCCCAGGTCTGAAGTTGACTCACCTCACGCTTCCTGGACGCCACACTGTGACCGATGGGGGTCTGGGGTTCCTCTGCCGGCTGACTCTTCTGTCAGAGCTGGACCTGAAGGATTACACACAGGTCACAGACCAAGGAGTCAGCCAGTTAGCCGCCATGACCAGGTCACTCCAACGCCTCAATCATGACAGCAAATGCTTGTGGGTGAAACGTCCGCACTGATGGGAGTGTCGTGTGCGTTTGTGTGCAGGTTGAAGAAGCTGTCTCTGAGCAACACGCAGGTGACGGACGCAGGGCTTCTCTCTCTGCGTGGCCTGCAGGAGCTGCAAGAACTTTGTTTGGACCGAACAGCGGTGACGAGCAGAGGAGTGGCCGAGCTCATCACCTGTCTGCCTCAGCTGCAGGTAATTTACCTGATAATATTAGTGGACCTGCAGGGAAAGAGTTAGGGTAAAGGTTAGGGTTAGGATGAAGAGGTAGTGAAATATGTCTGGAAAACCACATTTTATTTTATTGCAACCTTAAACTTCACATTTATGGAGTGTGAAGAGTTCCAAATTACTCAGCAAATAACTTCTGAAAGAATTTTTTATATGTCAATTTTTTTAATGAAAAATAATTTAACAAGAGAATTTATTTGTTTTTCCTCAACATCCCAGTTGTGTTTCCACTATATTTTTATATTCATTGAGCTATACTTATTACTTTATTTAATTATTTGACTTGCTTTTATAGTTTTTTTAAACATCTTATGGGTTTCATTGAATGAATTATATTTGCCTCAATCAAAATGTTTAGATTTAAATTTAAAAACTCAATATAATAATTTTATGATGCATTAAATTATTTTTGTGTTCCTATGCTGAAGCATAATTTAAAAACTTCACCCATCAAAATCAGTAGAGGTTCATCTACAGAGACCCTGATGTCTGATAGGCTGCTTTTACAAACATCCTGACATCTGATTGGCTGCTTCAAGAAAGATCAGAAATAACATAAGTAACATAATTAAATTGATTAAAAAAAAAATTGCCACAACTTCAAGCCTCTATAACTCCAGTTACATAACTCCAGTTTTGATTTAGAGTATCAAAAAAACTAATTTAAAACAAAAAAATTTCTATCACAGCTTAACATAGCTATTCTGGACTTATTTTAATTTGAAAATGAACTTATGGTACACAAGTAATCTCCTTTAGAAAAATCCCTGTGACTAACATGACATTTGTCAAGCTTTAATAATGAACTGAGAGCTTTGTTTTGGTTATTATTTCCTGTTTCTTAGGTTTTGGGGTTAGCCAGCACGCATGTGGGAGACTCGGTTGTGAGGAGGGGTTTGATCCACTGTCATCAGCTACTTAAGATCAACCTGAGCCACACACGGATCACGGACCAAGGTGCTGCTACACTGTTAGCTTGTCTTCTTTAAGCTCATCTCTGCTTCGTTGAGAGTCAAACTGTTGTATTTTCTTACTCCTGCAGTAGGGACGCAAAACAAGTAGGTATTAATTGTCGATTAATAGCTTATTGGGCTAAAATTAGTTCTAATCATCAACAAATAACGTTTGTGTCTGTGACTTCTGACCAGAAGAACAAACGGTTTATTCATGTGGAAAAAACCCACAATTTTCTGTATATTCAGTCAGATGACAAAAAATAATATTAAAATGTATTATTGAAACTCAAGTTTTAAAGAAAATGGCTTACACAACTTTAGATGAACTCATTAATCAATAATTTGCATCCCTTCCCTGTAGGTCTGAAGCACCTGAAAGACATGCGTTTGGCTCAGGTCAACCTGGACAGCACTGGGGTCAGTCTGATGGGCATTGCCAACCTCCTCTCGCTGACCAACATCGGCAGCGTCCGGGCCACCAACACTCGCACTATTCCTCTGGACGCCGTCTCAGACGAGGACTGAGGACGCCTCTGCTTGGACGAAACGAACACTGATGAACCTGAGCACGGCTGTCTCCTGCTGGCCTCAGCACCATGCTGCCCCCGGGACCAACTGGAAATGGCATTGAGTAAAAACACTCCTCCAACTTGCACTGTCTCAACTCCAGCTAGTGCCGCTAATCTGACAATCGCTGAAACCTTCAAGGGACAGTTCAGGGTTTTACAGAGAAGTTCTGGTTCTGAGCAGCAGCAGATAACAGTCCTGGTGTCCTTATTTGGTCGAAATCCAGACTAGTTGATCCTGGAAGCTGAAGGTTTGAAACCTTAATAACTTCATCCTAAAGTTTTTTTTATGCTTTTGGGTATAAAGACAAGAATAAAAGCTAGTTCCAGCAGTTCTTCTTTTTACTGCAGAGAGGTTTATGCAGTCGCTCTTATGAAATTTTAAACCAACGTCACATTTTCACTGGATGGTTATCATGGAAAATTAAGGTTGGAAGCGGTAATTATCTTTCTGTATGAAACACATACCAGGGTTTCTACCCAGTTTGGAGAATTATGACAGCATTTTCTAGAAAATAAAGAGCATTAAAAATATTATTTCCAGACTTCATCACATTGTTTTTATGACCTTCCTTATACATATATATGTATATAAGTATGTTTGGTTTTTTTTGCCCTACTTCCTATTTTCTGTTCTTCCTTCTCTACTTTCAGACCCCCGTCCTGATTATTGTTTCAAATTCTATATTTAAATACTTCTCACTGTAGAAATTTCAGCCTCAACTTAATGAACTTTATTTTAATACTTTAAAAACTATGAACTCAGAAAGGTGTGTAGATGTTTTATACAGGAAGCTAATCAGACATACCACCTCCTACCTTTTGTTTAAATAAGCAACCAAATAAAAAGGTTCCAACTAATCTGGATTTTAACTAAATCAAGTTATTTTTTCTCTTTTCAGATATTGCCTATATATAAGCTTTAAAGGATAAGAAAAAAAAGCAGAACCTTAGTCCAAAACTCTGAACTTTTCCTTCTGCTCAACTAATCGGTTTAGGAAGTTTGCACTCACCATATAGTTACTGATTATTTACACTCTGCAGCATAATGTCTTAAGACTTGATAAACATTGCAGCTTTAGCTGTATGAAGGAATGCAGGTCAAGCAGCATGAAAAACAGGCTAAGGCAGATTTTAATTTTTAATCCTGCTTTTTATTATTAGAATCTTGACATCAAATGTGGAAATACAGTGCCTTGCAAAAGTAGAAATCAGATCTTAAACTTGTGTATTTTATTGGGATTCAAAGTCATAAACACACTAAATAGTGCATTTCTTAAGTTTTATATCTGGATCTTCATGGAACGACACGTTGGGTCAGATAAGATTAAAACAAAGTGGTGGCAGCATCAACCTGTGGCAACAAGAAAGTTGGAGGGAGCTAACAGAAAAAGACTGCAATCAGAGCTACAGTGGAATGGTTTAGAATGTCCTAGTCAAAGTCTAGACTAGAATCTAAGAGCTGAAAATCACTCAGATGTGCTCCAGTAACAGAGCTGTGCTGCAGAAGACAAATCTTAATATAAATAAATAAGGAGGTTGTTACCTCTTCAGACAGTAAAAGTTTAAATATACATTTTGATTAATTCATTGGGTTTCAATACTTTTGCAAGGCATTGTTCAAGAGCAGTAATTAATTTTCATTCAATAATAAATGAATCATCCTGGTACAGCATGAGTTTCCTCCTAATGTAATTTATGCCAAGAAATACAGCAGTCAAGTGTAAATCTTTGGGAATTCAGCCATTTTGATTTTCATAACCAAAACAAACTCGCTTTAAATCTTTTCCTTGTTGCAATAGTTTATTTTCCCTAAAAGGTAATGACTTTGATACAGTCCCTGTAAATGCATAAAGAATAATAAAGACTTCTCCAATTAGTTTTGCTGTTTTTACTGTTCTGTTTATTGAGACAAACCTTTATTGCATTACTGTCAAATAAGGCAGAACTGCTCTTACACTGGAGGGGAAAGAAAACAAAAAAGAAAAAAAAGAAGTCACCTTTTAAATATGATAAAATGACCTAAAAGCTGCTGCTTACTTGTTGGGGTAAAACAAAAGTTTTAAGAAGGAACAAAAAGACTTCTTTGAAGACAAACACAATGGAATGCATTCCAGGTGAATCAGCCAATCAGAGCGCAGCCTGAGGTGAAGGGGCGGGGCTTGGACTGCAGTCAAACCGTGAGGAAACAGTACTAGGTGTACGAGAGATGAGTCCGATAAGATGCATAATAGATTGGTTCTGTTCAGTAGGACGTTTCCTGCTCCTCCGTTCAGAAACTCGCAGGTCCATGATGTCATAAACGAGCGACCAGGTGCGTCAGGTCACCTGCCTTCACTGCTTCTCTATCTTTGACTTCAAATGCTCCTTGTATCCCAAGATGCCGCTCTTCCACTTTGTGATGGTTTGATTCTCACACACCCAGATTTCTTGAGCCACCTGGAAAAAAAGAAAGAAAAGATTTTAGGGCTGCAGCTAACGATTTTGGCAATCGATTACTCTTTATAAGATTATTAATTTTCTACTTTTTCACTGAACTACATAAGCCTTTTTTGCACAATATTAGAAATGCATTGACATGGAAACAATTCAGTTCCTTTTTAAAATAATATAGCATCCTTTTTAAAAATGTTTCATCTTCACCCAGGTTTTTAATTTTCATCTTAAATGAAAAATGTAAACATTTTTGTATGGTTTTGGTTTAATTACTACTCTAACTTCTTTTTCAGCAAATGGTCTTTTTTGAGTCTGTATACTCCAGTTAGCAATCAATTACTTAGTTGATTATTTTAATATTTGATTAATCATGATTAATCCTAGAGTTGGCATTTTAAATCTAAGTACTTAAAAATCTAAGTTTTTTTTTTTTTGAGTCTGTATATAATCTATTAACGAATAATTGATTAATCGCAACTTACCTGATTAATCATTTCACCTATTAGTTGGCATTTTAAATAAGTAGATTTAAAATCTAAAACTATTTTTAAAGCTATATAGTCCAGTTAAACCTTGATTACTGATTTAGTTGATTATTTCAAAAACAGATTAATCATGATTAATCATTTCAGCCTTGAGTGATTTAAAACATCCATTCTACTCGAATGTTAGGTTTCAGGAGTCTCGGATGAAGCCGTACCTGTTGAATTAGCCTGAAGTCGTGACTAACTAGCATCATGCCTCCCTCGAACTCGTTGATTGCTTCTGCCAGTGCGTCGATCGTCTCAATGTCCAAGTGATTGGTCGGCTCGTCCAGGAACAGCATGTGGGGGTTCTGCCAGGCCAGCCAGGCAAAACAAACTCTGCACTTCTGACCGTCTGACAAGTTCCTGATCGGACTCACCTGGAGGAAATGAAAGGAGGCTTTAAGAATAATGAGACTGTTCATGCGTTTATACCGGTGCTTGAAATCCTTGAATATGTTTAACTTTCAATGACCCGTTTTGGAATAAATGACTAATAAATATTTATTATTCCTAATGGCTTGATGAGCTATTGATCTGTGTAATTTAATATTTGAAAGTGACTGAAATTGGGGAATTTGTGTTTTGTTCTCAATGTGCATCAAGCGTGAGAGATAAAATTATTTTAGTTTACTTTGTAGAATATAATGACAAGACATTCAAGACAGTAATAAATGGCATCATAGTGAATTTGGTTAATTTTTATGCTTTAGTGCTAGAATTTTATTGAAAGCATCTTGAAAATGGTTAACGTTTGCTGTGGGAAAACAGTACGAAGCGCGTTATTGCTAACGCCTACCTGCTGTTTTCCTGTGAGGCCGTAGCGACCGATGATCTTCCTCATCTCCTCCTTCTCCTTGATTTCAGGGAAACACTTCATCATGTACTCCAAAGGAGAAAGGTCGAGCTCCAGCTGCTCCGTCAGGTGCTGCCAAGGCAAACAGAGGATAGTTACTTTACTGTAATTAATAAGTAATATTGACTTAGACGCTTGACTTTTACCTGGTGATATCTGCCGATCTTCACGTGTGAATGTTTGCGGATCATGCCATCTGTAGGGAGGAGCTGTGAGAAGGATAAAAATGATAAATCTTAGCATTGAGAACGATTCACCAGTTAGTTTTGAATGAACAGCACCAACCTCTCCCATGAGCAGCTTCAGCAGCGTGGATTTCCCAGCTCCATTGGGTCCCACCAGAGCCACCCGGGTATCCAAGTCGATACCAAACTCCAGGTTTTTATAAATGTGCGGCTAAGACGACATTAAAAGGCAGATTTGTCTTTTTTTTGGGAGGCAAAAACAGACAAAAATAGGTTGTTTAATGTCTGTACTCACTGTGTTGTCACTGTACTTGAAGCTCACGTTCTGAACCATGATAACAGGAGGAGGAATCTTCCCACAGGGAGGAAAATAAAATGACAGCGTCTGGAGAAAACAGGCTTTATTCAGTCCACTGCAGGAATCTGTGCCGTAATAAATCAGATGCTACGAAACAATCTGACAAAAGGTTCAATCTGTGCTGCACCTTGTCATTCACAACTCTTTCAGTCAAGCCTGATGCCACCATCTTCTGCAGTGTCTTCTCTTTGCTCTGTGCTTGTCGCGCCAACTTAGCGGAGCCGTGGCCGAACCTGGCAATGTAATTCTGGAGAGAGCGACAATAAAATTATTCTAAAAAAAATAAATAAATAATAATAAAAAATACACGACTGACTCTGTAGACCACACACAATGTACACAAATAGACGTTATATTCTAAGTGTATGGGAGACAAAAGAAATGTTTCAAAATCACCAGAAAAACCTTTAATTCTTAACAGATCTTTGAGATCTCCTCTGCTCCATTTTGGCAGAGGACACATGTACACGTTTTTTTTTTTGTTTTTTTTTTTAAATGTTATAGTAGTTGTTCCAGTTCCTTATAGATTAAATCGACAAGCTATGCAAACAGATGTTAGCCGTAAGAAGGAAAATAATTGTCACATTTAACTACTTTCAAACACAAATAAAAGTTAAATGTCTTCAAATGAACCTTCAGGCTAGTTCTTAAACCCGATTTGAAAAGTCAGATTCCTAAAAGGCAGGAACATGATTTTGTCCACCAGATGGTGCTGCATTTCTCCTCCATTAAAAATCATGCAGCAAAATTTCAGAAAAAAGTGTTTTGTATTAAATAATGTAGTTTAAGATTTACTTTAGAAATTTTATTGTGAAGGGTTAAAAATAAATATTACAAATTTTTTAAGAGTAATTTTGCAGGATGGAGCAATTTTAAAAGTGTTTTCTGCTTAAAGTGGAAATAAAATACTAAGTAACATTTTCAAGATAATTTTGGGAAGCAAATGTACTGAGAAAAATAAAAATAAATCAATGTTGCCCTCAAGCAAAGTATCATCTCAGAACCATTTGTTGGCCATTAAAGGTCAACAACCTGGTGGAAATGCTGCTTTAAATGGTTTTATTGTAGCTCTAGTTGTGAGTTTACCAGCTGGTTTTCTTCCAGTATTTTATATTTAATAAAGAAAAAAAAAATTCTGATTGGCTTCCTTTTCCATACTAAATATTAGCATCCCAAAGCATCACTCTGCCACCTCCGTGATTCGCTATGGGAACGTTGCGTTAAAAGCAATTTGCACTGTTTTCAGGTTTTATTTTGTGGATATTTTTGTAAGTAAAGTGAAATAAATTAGGCCTCTTGTTTACCTTCATGTGTGCTATCTGGTCCTGCTCCCAGTTGAAACGCTTCATCTGGTTCTCTTCCAGCTCTGCTCTGGTCTTCACATACTGGTCATAGTTACCCTGAACAAATATAGATTTGCTTCGTCACCCAACAGCAGAGACGTTATTAGCAGCAGCTCGTCTTGATCCCTTATTTAACTCTGGTTCGTTCCAGGTATTCCGACGGGGGTCCAGACGTTTCCTATTTGGATTCTAAGCAGCGTGTTCTTACCGTGTAGTACTTTAGTTTTCTCTGATGTAGGTGGATGATGTTGGTACACACACCGTTCAGGAAGTCTTGGGAGTGTGAGATGAGAACAAGGATTCTCTTAAACCTGTGGAAAAGCAGCAGCAGGTTGGTGAGTAAAACAATAGAACAGCTAAAACATTCCAGGTGAGGCATAAACGTACGATTTGAGCTCCTCTTCCAGCCACACACAAGCGTCCAGGTCCAGGTGGTTCGTCGGTTCATCCAGCAACAACATGAAGGGTTTGATGAACAGAGCTCTGCAGAAACAAACAGTTAAGGTCATAAAACAATACATTCCTGAATTCCTGAAGTTGAGCTAGCGGTTTTCACCTGGCTAGAGCAACACGCATCCTCCAGCCTCCACTGAAGTCCTTCAGCTTCTTCTGCTGCATGGTGGCGCTGAAGCCGAGACCGTGGAGGATCCGAGAGGCTCGCATCTCTGCCTTGTCGGCATCCAGCTCCTCCAGACGCTCGTACAGCTCCATCAGCTTCTCACACTCCGCTTTAAGGAGAAAGTAAGTTTTAATCATTGCAGATTTTTAAATTTGATATATTCACTGAAATGATCTTCTGAAACAAAAACCTTCTGATGTTATTATTAGGCCTGATAAATTTGTCTGTTCCCGGAAATTAAATGATAATATTGTCGTTCTGAGATGGTTTAAGAACTAAAATCTTTACATTTCCAGAGGACATTTGACACTGGTACTGAAAAAACATTTTAAATTTCCAAAATAAAAATAACTGGAACAAATAAAATGGATTAAGCTTCAACAAAGCACAATTGCCCTTCAAGTTAATCATTAGCCTCATACAGACAAAACTGTTAGTTACGACTTCTAAAATAATGCAAAGCAACTATTTTGTTCTTGTCAAATGTTTGCAGCATTTTTCAAAATGGCACCTTTTTCATAATCTCTCTTTAAAGGTTTAGCAAACTATACAAATAAGCATTTCAATGGAAATTCATTTCTCACTTTAAATCATGTGATTTTCATGTCACAATAAATTTTGCAGTTAAATTGTTGCGATGAATGATAATATTGTTGGTTTGAGACCATTTTCAAGTAATATATTGATAATGGCATAATAATGAAAGTTTGCTCTTTAAATTTGTACAAAATATGTTAATTATCTAAAATAAAAACAACCAAAATCATAAATAAAATTAATTATGAGGTCTCTCTAAACAAAATTGTTCTAAAAAATATCAGAATGATGATTTGTCATGTGATTCATTGATTTTTTTCTTATGGAGTCTGGCTCAGTTGTTATTCAACCGCTCCAGTTTTGTCAGATCTTATATAACTCACAGTCTTCATGAGCGAGTCTCTCCGCCTCCTTCTCCAGCATGATCCTCTGCTCGTCCACCTCCATGACGCACTGCAGAGCCGTCTTGTCGCTCGGCGCCATCTCCCGGGTCAGGTGGTAAATATCTATGTGCTCTGGAATGGGAATCTCACGGTGGCCGATGGCCGACAGTAGCATGGACTTTCCTAGCAGAGGGAAAAAACATAACATGATTAATTGTTTTGATTTGGCTTTCAAACAAACGGAGGTCCCAGCTAAACGATTACCGGTGCCGTTAAGCCCGATGAGGCCGTAGCGTCGGCCCGAGTTGAGCTCCAGGCTGGTGTCTGCCAGCAGCTCTTGGCCGTGGAAGGTGAGCGACAGGCTGCTGATGTGGACATCCGTGCTGTTGGGGTGGGAAGCGAGAACGCCAGTCACGGCCCGAGCCTCCGTCTTGCGCAGCTCGAACTCGTCCAGCTCCTTGGTTAAGCTGCCGACACCTGAAACCAGAGAGCAAAGATATCCTGCTTTATAGATCACTGTACACCGTTTTAGTCTTCCCAACCAGTCCAATAGCGCTACTTGCTTAGATTGATGCTACTCTAAAGATACGAGTAAAACTTCTTGAGATGACTGCTTTTAGTTGCTATCAGATTCAGAAATCTTTGATTTTTTCTTTGGACTTTTCGGGATTTATCATGCAAGCAGTCAAAAATATTAAGATATAACAATAACAACAACTGGAAAAACAGCACAAACCAGTAGAAATACTTAATTATAAGAGTAAAGATAAATTCAGGTTAGGTTATGTGTGTTTGGTGCATAATGTGAAATACTGCAGGCTGATTTTAAAACATGGCTGGATCTGTGGGGGTTGCTAAAATTACTGACTCAAAACAAAGTCTTTGTAGCATCTAGCATCACTGAGATCCAGTTGTTTTAGGTAGAAAGATGAAAAAGTCAACCAATAAATGCTTGTTATTTATTGGTTGTTATTTAGATTATTTAGATTGTTCCAATTGAAAACTGTAAATATTCTTATTTGTTTTCATTTTTACATTTTTAAGACAAATATTAAGTTATGTTTATCAATTTACAAAGCTATTTTTCCCCACGTGCCAGATGTGCAAATAATCAAAAAATAATTATCCAAAATGTCAAAAATCTGAAGAGATCTCAACACCAAGGAACTAAGACTTTTAAAAAACAAAGTCAAATTGCAGCAGCTTAAAAAATAAAATAACATTTTTGATAGATCTTTAAAGTTTAGACAGGCATATAAAAAAGATTCAGAAAAAATTCAATCCAAAATATACAATGTTAATTTACTGTTAATATTTTGTGGAACTAGCTCATTATACTTTTATTTTTATATATATATATATATATATATATATATACAGTGGCGCAGTGGGTAGCGCTGTTGCCTTGCAGCAAGAAGGTCCTGGGTTCGATTCCCAGCCCGGGGTCTTTCTGCACGGAGTTTGCATGTTCTCCCTGTGCATGCGTGGGTTCTCTCCGGGTTCTCCGGCTTCCTCCCACAGTCCAAAAAAAAACATGACTGTCAGGTTAATTGGCCTTCCCAAATTCTCCCTAGGTGTGAGTGTGTGTGTGCATGGTTGTTTGTCCTGTTTGTCTCTCTGTGTTGCCCTGCGACAGACTGGCGACCTGTCCAGGGTGTACCCCGCCTCTCGCCCGGAACGCAGCTGGAGATAGGCACCAGCAACTCCCGACCCCGTTAGGGAGAAGGGTGACGGAAAATGGATGGATGGATGGATATATATATATATATGTGGTGTGCCTCTCCTTAATTTTATGGTATTCCCTCTGAAAGCAAAAGTTCTACAAACTCATTTATTTAATTTTTGATTTTCTAAATAACTGGGTCACTGAGGACAGGAAAAAGCCCCGACAGTTTTTACATTTTTAGTGAGGATACAACTCACTAAATTACAAATCTCAAGACAGAGACATGCGTGTTGAAAAATCAGTTTAGTTTATCCATATTTAGAGTTGGATGCGACTACTCTGACACATATTTTGCATGTACATTAATCAGTCCCACTGAATCTGGTCATAGAGATCTAATCCCAGTCTTTGTCTCACCGTTGCTGTCTGCTCCATTTTCTTGGATCTCTGGTTGTTCTCCGTCCTCATTCACTTCCTCAGACTTCTTGGGGCGCTGACGGGCTTTGGCTGCCTCCTTCTTCTTGGCTGCTTTCTTTTTGGCCAAGTCTGACGGCATGGTTATCCAAGGCTACTCGACAGAAAACAAAGCGAGGATAGGGAAAAGCAACAAAACACATTAACATTAATAAACTCTGGTTATCTGTAGTGTAGGGATTACTGAGGTGACTAAACCGGCATTAGCCATATAAGGCAGAGAGGTCTGAATCAGGATGACTAACCGCTAACAGGGAACCCCAAGCCGGCTTGCCGGTTAAATGCTACCCCCATAATTAAATGGAAACAAAGCTTATTTTTTAAATGAACACGTTTCAGTAGCCAGAGTAATTAAAAACGTCGTCTTAAAGACTTGAATAATGATGGCAAAGACAACGAACGCCACGTTCTGGTTCTTTCCATTCGCGTCTCTAGCATTTATAACGCTCGTTTAGCCCGGTTGTTAGCGGCTAACCGTGCTAACTTTACATTTACACTTTGTCCCCGAAGAGTTAAATGAAATTCGGCGGTGTTGGCTAAAACGTGAAAGATGTCAAACACTAAGTAACACGCGTTGGAGATAAAATGTAAAGTTATTTCTACCGGCACAGTACGAAGTGAGCCGGTAACGTTAGCTACACCTGACAGGCCCGGATGCTAACTCGACTCTAGGCCCAAATTAAACATGACACAGTTCCAAATCGGTAGAACGAGTTTAAAATCAAGCCAGATTCTCTTCACAATAACCGGTTTAAGTTGGAAGTTCATGCACCAGCTGTTAAACTCAGATGGATCTCATTTACCTAATATCTCCGTACCTCCTATGTCGTGAGCACACTGACGTCTCGTGTCCACCTTTTGCCGGGTGGATGTAGCCGCTCACTAAACCGCCAGACGAACCATATATGGTCAAGAAGGGCGGTGAAACTAACAGGACCCGCCCCTACTCGTGGGACTGCAGTAAAAAGTAGAGATGGGAATTTCGGCTCGGTTATGGGATCCGTTGCTTTGGCTCAGCCGGTTCTTTCGGTTCCCAAACAATTCTTCATGCCAATTAATTTTAAATAGTACTCAGTTTTTCAACATCTAAATTTCTCATTAATTGTTAAAATAGAACTCTGAAGATAAAAAAAATGAAATTGGTCCAATTCGCTATGGTTTATAACGCCCAGAAGAAATTGACCCTGAAATCGCCAGTTCCAATAGCAATTAATTATAACTACGTTATAATTTTACAACTTCAAACAAAGTCCTCAGATTTTGACGTCAAAAGACGTTCTTTGTTTATTTTTCGATAGGATACGGCAGGTCTGGTCGGCTCAGTCACGACCGACACATCAGTTGTGAAATGTCATTTTACTCTTTTCCTATTAACACATTTAAAATGGCAACATTTTATGCCTAAAGGCATTACATAAAAATTGGAAGGTGTGTTTTAAAAAGTACTGCGATTAAAGAAAGAAAAAAAAAAAGATTTCAAATCTGAATTCCTGGCAATCTTACTGAGGTGTCTTCACATTTAAAGGTGAAATGCTCCTTCCTCGCATTAAGAACATTGTGTACACGAAGATACGCGATGACGGTTAAACAATAATTCCGCTTTATTCGTGGGGTTTAATCAAATTGTCTCCGGTTGACAGCACAGGTCTGACAGGCGAGAAGCGGTGATGCTGCAGTCGCGGATGTGCCGTCAGTCTGTAACGATGAGGCTGAATACGACGTGAGGGACGCTGTTGACACACTTTGTGTGTGTGGCACACAGTTTTTCAGGAAGTGGAGAAAGCGAAGGCAGTAGACATGTTTTTGACCGTATTAACGTTTTGTTTTTTTCCCCGCAGCAGCGAAACGGGACTTGTAACGGCTTCCTGTTGATGATCGCGGAGGTGGATCGACGTGTCTGCACTAACGGGTCGCGATGCTAACTCGCTAGCTTGATCTTTCATGTTTTGTTCCTCTTAGATGTTACTGTTAAACGTTACAATTGAGATAAGACGGACTAAACTCTTCCTCGTTCGCTTCGGGGTTTTTTTTTTTTTTTTTTTTAAATATCCAGATTATTGCAAAGCGACTTGACTTTAAAACGCTTTCCGCTGATTTGGTGACTGACTGCTAGCTAAATGAGTGGAGCTGATTAACAAAACATGGGTTTTTCGTGGATGGAGGCATGTAGCAGGGCACATGTGAATGATTAACCAGACAGTTTGAGGTTAATAGGAGCCAGTCGGGGGATGTCAAGCTATTTGCATGCATTTGTGGTTTTAAAGCGGAAAACTTTTGCGTACTGGTAGCTGCATAGTTAAATCACATTTAGTAATGGTATAAATAAAAAACATAAAATCCTGTTAGGTGGTCGCCTAAATTAGATCAGACCTGATCTAATTTAATAGGAACAGTAAACTCTTCAGTTTTTTCTTGTTTTATTCAATAAATCTAGTTTTTTCAGCTCCTACTTGGGTAAGATGAGTCTCAGTTGGCCCGTAGAGCGCTGTCACCTCTAGGGTTTGGCTCTGGAAGATCAACCATGCGCCTCTCGACGTTTTTGGCCCTCTTCAGGCCTGCTTTGCCCCTCATCCTGGGGCTGTCTCTGGGGTGCAGTCTGAGCCTTTTGATGGTGTCCTGGACCCAAGGGGACACGGACGACCCCTGCGGAGACGAGCTGGCCAAAGGTGGGCTCTTCCTGGGCAGAAGAGACGCTCAGAGAGGAGGCAGAGATGGAGCTGGAGAGGAGGACTTCCAGCCACGAATAGTTCCCTATCACAAGGACCCAAACAAACCACACAAGAAAGTGCTCAGGTGAGTGCAGAGGTCACCTTTTGATGTTTAAAAATACTACACTAGAACCCACATACGAAATCAGAAAGCCAGAATAAAATGGTTTAAAATTGACATCAAAAGAAGAGAAATTAATGCACATCCACAGTGTGGAGCATGGTAGTGGCAGAATTATGCTGTGTGGATACGGGTAGCTGGTGAAAGATGATAGGCATAATGAGTGGAGCTAAACAAGATACAACACTGTTAGATGCTGCAAAAGAGAGAAAGTAGAACTGTTACAGTAACAAATTACTGTAATAAGTTATTGCGATAAATGACAGTGTTGTTGTTTTGAAGCCTCTTTCAAGTAATATAGCACAATACAAGAACACATCATCAAAGATAATACAGTTTTTATTATATCTGTTTGAAGTAGAAAGTCTTGATAAATGACAAGGGCCGCAGTTAATGTTTATTTTAACAGATTATTCTGATGATTAAGCGGATAAAATAGCAAATTCTGCAGATTTTTTGTTTCACCACTTCAACATATTTTTTCAATATCAGAAAAATATATTTAAAAAAATTCAAATAAAATTCAATTCTTATTGTGAAGAAGAAGATAAACATTTTATTGCCTAAATATCAATAACATAAAATTCCTATTAGCGGTTAACGATTAATCAGTGCTAAATCAGTTGAAAATTATATCAATAATTGATTAATTACGATTAATCATGGCAACCATAATTCAATGAGTTCCATAGTGAGATTAGTAATCAGTTAATCAGGAATTATCACAATTAATCGTTTCAGTCTACTTGTTTTCACGGTTCTAATCTGATTTTTCTCCAACAGAACTCGATACATCCACACTGAACTGGGCATCCGAGAGCGGCTGCTGGCGGGCGTCCTCACGTCTCGGGCCACCCTCAGCACGTTGGCCGTGGCGGTGAACCGCACGGTCGCCCATCACTTTCACCGAACCTTTTTCTTCACGGGCCTCCGGAGCCCCAAGGTGCCACACGGCATGACCGTGATCGCCCACGGCGATGACCGGCCCGTGTGGCTGATGTACGAGACGGTGCGGCACCTCCATCAGCACTACGGCTCGGAGTACGACTGGTTCCTGTTGGCGCAGGATGACACGTACATGCAGGCGGACCGCCTGTCGGAGCTGGTGGGCCACCTCAGCGCGGGGCAGGACCTGTACATGGGCAGGGCAGAGGAGTTCATCGGCGGGGAGGAGAAAGCGCGTTACTGCCATGGCGGCTACGGCTACCTTCTGTCCCGCAGCCTGCTGGCGCGACTGCAGCCGCATCTTGACACCTGCCGCAACGACATCCTGAGCGTGAGGCCGGACGAGTGGCTGGGCCGCTGCATCATCGACTATCTGGGTCTGAGCTGCATGGAGGTGCACCAGGTAACAACAACCATGCATTTATACACTCAAAAAATGAAAGCAAAACAAAATCTAGACGTAAATTTTGTGATGACTGACAGGGGATGACGTATCGCTATTTTGAGCTGGGGAAAAACGCAGATCCAGAGCGCGAGGACAGCGTTGCATTTAAAAACGCCTTCACGGTTCATCCCGTGTCGGACCCCAACCTCATGTATCGTCTGCATAAACGCTTCAGCCAAATAGAGCTTCAGTGGACTTACCAGCAGATTTTCGATCTACAGGTTTGTTACATTTTACTTTCATATTTATTTAACACCTCCAAAAAGGTTTTTTGCCCCACCCTAATAACCGAATGCTACAAAGCAGAAATTCCTGCTTGATAAATTATTCAGTCATGTAATAAAAAAGCTTTGTTGAGACATGTCAGTGGAATATAATCCTCTCTAAGCTCAGAACAGTTAAATTTAATGACTATGTTTTGTTCCTCCAAAATGAAAAAATCTGACTTTTTAATAGAAATGTTACCTCATCTTCTTAGAAATTTGAGCTTTGACACTTTGAGATGATGATTCTCACAATATGACCAGATCTGGGTCTTTTTATTTCATCACAGGACAAAATTATACATTACTCTCACTATTGAACTATCTAGTTTAGGGCTGCAACGATTAATCATAATTAATTAACAAGGAATTGTCAACTAATTTACTAATCAATTAATCAATAACTGAAGTATACAGACTCAAAAGAAGTCAGTTTGCTGAAAGAACAATATATTGACATCTGGAATCAAGATAAAACTACATAAATTTATACATTTTGCATTAAATCTAAAGAAAAAAAAATCTTTGTAAGTAAATATTTTCTGTAAAGTTTTCAGTAAGAATCTGCAGAATTTGTCCAAAAACTTTTATCCAATTGATTGATTAATCCCATATTCAATTACTAAAATAATTATTAGTAGGGCTGCAACTACCAATTATTTAAAAATCCATTGCTTTATTAATTGTTCTTACAATTAATCGATTACTAAGCTAGTTGGCAATTATTTCAATGATCCGTTTCAACCCTAGTTTTAACCCTGCAAACTTGCTAATGAGTTAATTAGATTTATTTGGAATTTAAACAAACAGCAGCTATCTTAAAGGTATTATTTTACTTTGGTTTTATGTTTCAAAGATTTTTTTGGGTGTATCCATCAGATGCAGATCAGCAACCTGAGCCACTTGACCCCTGAGGGTAAGGCCGGGGTGACGTGGCCGATCGGCATCAACTCCCCCTTCAAACCCAAGACCCGCTTCGAGGTCTTAAACTGGGATTACTTCACCGAGGAGCACATTTACTCCTGCACAGATGGCTCGCCCAAATGTGAGATGAGAGGAGCTGACCGAGCCGACGTCAGCACCATATTGGAGGTCGCCGTGGAGCGGCTCAACGAGCGCTACCAGCCTCAGCTCCGCTTCCGCAAGCGGCGCCTGCTCAATGGTTACAGGCGCTTCGATCCAACGCGTGGGATGGAGTACATTCTGGATTTGGCGTTGGAGGCTTTCACCCAGAAAGGTCACAGCCAGGTCATTGCCAAAAGGGTCAATCTGTTGCGACCTCTGAGCGCTGTCGAGATTATCCCCATGCCTTATGTGACAGAGGCAACGCGGGTGCAGGTCATCCTGCCGGTCACCACCCAGGATCAGGACTACGTGGGAAACTTCCTCGACATGTACGTGACGAACACCCTGGACACCCACGACAACGTTTTACTGACCTTCCTGTTCATCTACGACCCCTTCGACGCCCAGAGAGTCAGCCAGAGCGACGTATTCGCCGGGGTCAAGTCGATGATCGGCGAAGTGGAAAAACGTTACGGCGATGTGAAGATTCCCTGGATCAGCGTGAAGACGGAGGTTCCCTCACAGGTCAAGCTGATGGACATCATTTCCAAGAAGCACCCTGTTGACACGCTTTTCTTCCTGTCGAGTGTTTGGACTGAGGTCAACGCGGACTTCCTGAACCGCTGCCGAATGAACGCCATAAGCAACTGGCAGGTTTTCTTCCCCGTCCACTTCCAGGAGTTCAACCCCGCCGTCATCTACCGCGACCAACAGCCGTCCGCCTCCTCCACCTTCGCCTCAGAGTCTCTTCGTGACGGCCACTTTGACCGCCACGTCTTCGACGAAGCCTGCTTCTACAACGCCGACTACATGAGCGCACGCACCAAGATGGCGGCCGACATTTTAGAGAACGAGGAGCTCATGGAGAGCATGGATGTTTACGACATTTTTGTGCGTTACTCCGGCTTGCATGTGTTCCGGGCCGTGGAGCCGGCGCTGATCCAAAAGTATGTGCGGCGGGCGTGCAACCCGCGGTTCAGCGAGGACATCTACCACCGCTGCGTGCTCAGCAACCTGGAGAGTCTGGGGTCACGGTCACACCTTGCCATGGCTCTGTTTGAGCAGGACCAGGCCAACAGCACATAAAACACTGGTTTAATGCAGAAAACTATGGATTTAATCCTCTTTTTTTCTGGACATTTCATGGTACAAAGATGTCAGGATCAATAAAAGAAACAATAATAACAACCTTAACTGTTTATACCTCGCAGCTGAAAGTATCCCTGCTCATTATGGGAGCTTTTGACTTTTACTTTTGTACCTTTGAAATGTGTCATGTCTAGACAGCGGTGAATCATAGTTGCTACTCTGATTCCTGCTGTTAGCTTTCTCAGCCTCTGAGACGGTATTTATATATTTAGGTGTATTTCAGTATCTGTAACATATAAACAAAGGCCTTCTTTGTTAATAATCATTGGAAAGAAAATCCCTTGAGCCATAAGTCTTCCATTGTGGAGATGTTCAGATACTGGAAACAAGCTGAAGCCATTGGCTGCCTTTTTCTTTAGGAAATGTTCTTTTTTTTTTGTAAGAGGTATCAAAGAGTAAAATTTACACTCAGCGGCTTGTGTGTGTGTTTTATTCATATTTGTAAATATCTGGTTAGTATCAGATATTGATATTGGCTTTAGTTTTTGTCTGTGCAGCATTTTCCATTTTCCTTATTTTTTTTTTTTTTTGTATTTATGTTTTCTACACACAGAGGTGTGTCGAAAAGTAAGAATAGGACTATATTTAGTCAAGGAAAAATAAAAAATAGCCATCCAAGAAAGTATTGATAAAAAGACTTGGGTTGCAGAGGTTTTTGTAAGGTTAAAAATATGGACTAAATTACTATTTTCTTGACTTTCTAATCATTTTAGGAACTTTTTCTGGTAGTGTTCAATACTTATTCCTTGTCTTAAACTAAAAATTTATATGCATTTTAAATGTATTTAGTATCTGATGGGAATCCATTATTTCAGAAGAATTGTTTTTGATTGAGCTGGAAAATGGAGGAGAGACGTTCAGGGACCGTTTTTAGGTCAGTTTTGTGGTTCTGATGAACATTTTGTTCCTCAGCTCCACGCCCCGCCTTGTCTCCTCACATTAAATCTTAGAAGTCTCCACCCCGGTACAAACGTGAACCCTCTGCCCAGACGACAGGCCGACTCAGCCAATGGGTGGTTAACCCCCCGACGCTGGGATTGTGGAGAACCCTGAATGCCTCGCTTCATGCAGGCTCATTGCTGATGCAGCGAAATGAGGCCCGCTAACCTCCCTCACCCCTGAGTGGGGCCGTGGGCTCCGGAGAATAGCGCCGCAGCGCAGTGAAAGAAGCTCTTTCTGAGGCGGCAAGGTGCTGCAGCTCCGCTGCAGGTCACAGTGGAAAGGAGGGCCTCCACCTGCCTCCACCACGAACAATAAAACTCTTGTCTGCCGCCTGCAAACAGCGCCGGGCTCTTGCAGGAAGCAGACCCCACCAATGAGCCAGAACTGAAACATTTTTATGAGACAAAGTCATTTATGTGACGACACAACGAGTAGCAGGCATTATATATATATATATATATATATATAAAAAAAAATCTTAAATTTTATATTCTTTTAATTATCTTGGGTTCCCAAATCTTTCCATGCCATCGCATCCAAAGAACATTTACTGCTGGTCAGAGTGTGAAGAGAACCAAAAAGAGCAGCACCACTTCAACATAATTTTACTCTAGTAAAGGTAAAAATTACCCATCCAAGAGTAAAAAGGTATTTAGTAAAAGGTCTACTCAAGTACTGAGTAAACGATCAATTATTTAACAATTAAAAAATACATCAGAGCCCCCAAACCATAAGGTTAAGTAGAAATTTGGCATTTTAAGAATGAAATTGGCAATAATTTATATTGGTAACAACAAAAAAAATCATGCAAAAGAAGATTTTTCCAAATCAGTTTCCAAAACGTGGATTTTAAAATCATACTAATGAATTAACATGTAGCTTTTAAGCCGTAGAAAACTGATGAACAACAAAAGAGACTTCACATCTGATGGCATTTACAAACTTTGGCAAGCGCTTCTTTATTTACATCCAGGCTGTCTCACAATGTTACAGCTGTATTCCCCTCTTTTTCTTTACAGAACATGATCATGAAACCCTTTAGAGATATACAGCATTATTATTTATTATTATTATTAACCTCCTGTCGGTGACCCTCGGTGTAAACAAAGAGAGAGTAGCTCCCCCTCCTCAGACCCACATGCAACAGTATGGACAGGGATAGGTGACAGACTAATACAGTAGTGATGATTCTGTTGTAGAGGAGTTGCAGCTCCAGGTGTCCTCCACAAGAGGGGGTTAGTGATTCAGTGACAACGTTATAAATGTCCTGGACATGCTATGAATAAAAAAAAAAAAAAGAAGAAAAAGAAACACTCCAGGTGAGACAGGGACTGATTTTCTAGCTACAGCTACCTACACAGTGCAGTGAATATAACTTAGTCCCAGTAATGAAAACATACAGCTCACACCTACAGTTAGTTAGTTGCTGGTAGGACAAGTTATTATTTTTTTTCTTCTTTTTTGGCAAAAAACAATTTCCAGAAGGCGCCATCAGCAAACTTGCCGAGTCTTGCCTTGGCTACGTACACATCTATGCAGACCTCTTAATATTTACACTGACAGCCACATCAGATGTATTGATCCATGTTCATGGAGCATGCATAGGTCGATTTTTGTGTACGCTGGGATAATAAAGAGGGTCTCACCCACAAAAGAGAGTCCCGACAAAGAGTTTACACCACAGTGCAAAGTAACCCTCCCATCCAAAAACAAATATTCTAATTGACAGTACAACATATACATACAAGTCATTAAAAAACGTGTAAAATGAGATTGGTGCAGATTATATTCTGTTGCAGCTACTGAGACTGATTTTTGATGCAGCTCCCACAGTAAGACACAAAAATAAATCGACTCCCAAAGTGGGAATAATTAAAAACCAATGTAGCTCCCATCCTGCAACATGTAATCCAAACAGATGTGGACTGTACAGCTGGACACCAAAACATATTTACATTCAAATCTCCAACAAATCTCCTTCATTATTCCTTTTTTTTTCTCTTCTCTGTGCATGAATAACATAGAAAATGTAAAATGCAACAGACCTGGACTTAACTGCTAATACTGCTCAGTCAATATTTTTTTAAAACACAGATCTGTGTTTTTGTCCAGTTTTTGTTCTCTGCTTCTGTTTGTTGGATCCTTTGGTAAAACTTTCGAAACACTGATCTTAAAAACACACAAAAGGGATTATTTCCCCCTATTTCCACCACAGTGACGTGATTAAAGGTACAAAAAAAAAAAACAATACGATCGTCACACCTTATTGTTTTCCAGCAGCTGTTCTAGTCAGAAGTTTATAGACATTCACCATGGTGCTAATTTTAGGTTTCTTAAAACGAATAATTAACAATGAAAAGGCTCAATCTGTACATACAAACCCACAAACATAGCATCAGGAAGCATTTCATATATCGTAGTTCTGGCTCTATTTGACCACTTTTCTTGGCTGAATTGGTTCTGAATTTGGAACTGGCACCAGTTCAAACATAAGTGCAGTCTACAAAAGGTTTCAGGTGCCCATCCAGAAGCTTGATGTTAGCCTGGTAGCATCGTATAAGATTATTTTTGAAGCAAAAATGAACTCCCAGTGGGTCAACAGCAGCATTATCACCCATCGCTGATGTTTGCCGATTGCCGAAACACACAAATACAAAAGCTCCCGTGGGAGCAGAATGTAAAATAAATAAATAAATAGTTGTGTTTAACATTTTAAAATCAAAGTAATTAATTAAGCAAAATTTTAATCCCAGCCTTAGTTTTAAAGTGTATTTGGGATCACAGTCCTGTGCTGGACCACAATACCCAATTATTGTATTTTGCCAAGAAAACTTGTTAAATATTCAGCCAGAAATTTTTTTTTATCAACTTATTGATGGTGTTCAGGGGTTTGTATGTATGTATAAGAGCATGCATGTGTAGTTTTGACCTCATGTGAATTAGATAAAATTGTATTAACTTGAAATTTCCCAAATCTTGTTTTCAAAAAGTTAAAGTTGTTAAACAATTAGTTCACCAAGGAGAAATTAATATGAAAACTATTCACCATGGAACACAGTTAATATATGATGAGTGCATGTAAACTTCTGTCATAAACTGCTGATAGCATGGTAATACTTTAGCTACGCAGTCTCTTTTTTTTTAAAGCAAACTAAACATGGTGGAGAAACAAATGAATGCAACCAACAGGTCATGTTTTATAATCTGCAACCACCCAGAAAACTGTAATGTCATATTTTGCTGGTGTTATTAATTAACCCTTAAAAAATAGGATTCAAATGAGGAGAAATAAAAAAAATGTGCGTAGTTAGACTCGTCCAGAGCACAAACATGGAGCTGTGTGAGCAGCTGGTCAACAGTTTTTGCGGGACATATTTACAAAGCCGAGCCTCTGAGGGCCAGCAGTGCTGCTAACGACGATTATGTCATGGTCTTTTCAAACAGGAAGTGCATCCATATCTGGGTCTAACAAACCTGTTGAGTCCTATTTCGCTTCAAAACTGTTGACAAACTGAATGTGGACTTCTTTAGGTTCAGCTAAAGATCTAGACTTCACTGCTGGCCTCACACACACACTCACGAAAATCCAAACACACACACACGCACACACACACACACACACAGCTTGAAAATCCAGAGGCAGAACTTCAGGAGGGCCTTCTGCTTTAGGTGTTGCGGACTGCTAAGGCCTGTTCCAGCTCCTGTCTCCTCTGCTGGATCTGTCAGGAGAACAGCGAGTTAGAAGAAGAAGAAAAAGAAGAGATTTTATAAAAGATGAGCCAGTCGGTGGGCTTTCTTCACCTTGCAGTAGAAGTAGCGGCTGACCGCCTCCTGGGACCAGGGTTCGTGGTAAAACGCCGCCCTCCGCTCCTCCTCAGGGTTCCCCACCACGTCGGTCATCAACTGCAGCACAAGTTAGAAAACTTACATCCTGCAGCAAACATCTAAGGTGACGTCATTGTGATTAAATATTTCTTGGTTCAACATGAATTGTATTGAGGGTTGTAATCTTTATGTTGGTATTTTATTCATGTTTTTAACTGAAAACACATTGAAGTGTCCAACAAAAGGTTACATTTATTTTGAGGGACCAGGGGAGTAGCCATGTTTTTTTTCCTTTATAACTCCATGTTGCTCCACAGTCAGAGTTCTAGTGCTATTTCCTTTTAGCAGATTTTCATATAAATACAAAGGTTCACCATGTATTTATGAGGGATATTTCAACAGAGTTAAGGCAAAAAGAAAGGTAGACAGATGCATGGATGTATGGGCGGAGGGCGGACGGGCATGTTGAACCTTGAGGTCTCGGCTTTGGGACTTGAGCCAGTCTTGGATGTAGCCTTTGGGATCTCTGGAGAAGCTAAGCATGAAGTCCCGTTGGATCTTCAGCTGGTTGATGGACTCAATGGTCTCATGAATCTGGAAAACAGAAACACCAGATTCAAACTTATGAACCAGAAGAACCAACCATGACCGCCTCTGATCTGACAACACTTCCTCAATTTGGGAATTTAGTTCAAAATTAGCTTTCCAAAATAACTGTTACGGCGCCTGGCCTCTTGAGGCCGTGCAGGCTTCTTTTTGTTATGCAGGCTCAACTGTGAGGGCACACCTTCCTGATTGGCTGCCTGAAGGCTGCAGAGGAGCAGCAACCTCATTGGATGCTGATGAGGCACACCTGCACCATTTCTCCAGTGGGGCAGCTTGTAGGAAGAGGTTTTGTTCAGCTGTCCCCCACCTTTGGTGCTTGTAACTGCTTTGGGCAATTTTGAGACATTTTTGTTCTTGCTTGTTCTAATATTTTTGGGTGCTAAAGTATCACAAGATTCAAGACAAGACAAAGCAACAAAAAATATGAAGAAATTTTTAGATTTTACATAAAAATCATAACATCATCAACATACTTGCATATTACACATAATCCAAAGCATGGTTTTCTGTTGAACTGAAAAACAGGACTTCTCCCTAAGTGGACTGCAGCCTCATTAAACCAGAAGTGCTTCTGCAATCCTTTTCATGTAAAGAAAAAAAAAGTCTACCAAGAAGGAGCTTTACGATTTACCAGGAAGGGGCTCTGCTGAGAAACCGGTTCCCAAATGAACAACAGATGAGTGATAAACAGAGTCCAGATAGGCAGAAACATAAACTACACATAATGAAATAACCAGCGCCAGGTTTTCTAAATAAAACAGAAAGAGGAACTGGACATAAAAAAAGAAACCTTTCAGAAATAATAACCATACAAACCACCCCCCCCCCCTCCCACACCCCAAAGATAAAACAAAGCAGCTAAAACCATTTTTATAAACACTAATAAAATGTAGCCCATTTAAAAGTTGGCTCAAAAATCTTCCAGCTTTTATTGTCTTATGACCACAATTTTATTTCACACGTCTAATTTCTGGAGTCATCCCAAGACCTCATATGTTGCTTTCCAACCATCATCTCAGAAAACAATTCAATAGGTAACTGCATGTTATATCGTTTACTGTCTAGAAAAAATGTTGGTTTTTTATTTATACAGTTCCACATAAAAAGTATTTGCCTCCTAAATCTAATCACTGTTGAGCCAAAACTGACAGCAACAACTCCAGTGAAGATTAGCAGTCATTGGCAGTGAGTATTTTGCATTACTATGGAGTTATTCTGGTCCCACTCTTCTTTGGAGAGATGTTTTAATTCAGCCATACTGGGATGTTTCCATGCATAAACACCTGTTTAAGTCCAGACTTTGACTAGGCTACTTCAAACCCTTCTTTTTGATGCATTTTTGACCCATTCATGCTTGCTGGCATGTTTTAAATCGTTTTCCAGCTGAATAACCCAAATGTGTCTGAGCTTAAGATCACAAACTGATAGAAAGAAGAGTTGGTGGTCGTATTCACTACCAACACACAATTCACTTGTAACCCTTTTCCAGACTGATATACCTTGTTTCTAATGAGTGGAGCGTCACAGATTGCTGCGGTTTGGTACGTCATTTTATGGTTTGGCGTATTCGGAGAGCGTTTCCATCACTAGTTGGACTCTCACTCAGCGGATGGGGTTAAATATAATCACCTAACAATCTAGTTTGTCTTGTGCTTGTCACAAGCAAAAAAGGAGAAATCTAAATTCAATCCAAACAAACTAAAATTAAAATCAAAAGTTTCCAATATAAAATGTGAACTTAGTCACGTTCCTTATTTTCAGATCATTAGGTGGACCAACATGAGTTAGAAAAGTTAAAAAGTATGTAAATTAACTGGTTTCTTCAGTAAAAAACACAGGAATCAACAAAGACTTTAGGACGTTCACCTTGTTGTCGAGGGAGGCGATTTCCTGCTGGTTGGCAGTGGAGAGGAGGAAGCTGCTCATCTGGCTCTTGAGGGGATCTTCCACCTCCACGTCAATGTCGTAGCAGGCCGTCTTCTTCTGGTCGTTTGGGTCAACGCTGAGGGGAAAGCAAGAGAATGAGTGAATGAAGAGGAAACAGAGTGGGGTTTTTACTTTCTAAGGTAAGATTTCATGTGATTTAGTAGGAGTCTGTACCTGATCACATGGTTGATGACGATGGGGTCGGGCGGTAGCAGGAGGTTAGTGAGGCGCTGAGGAATCTCGGAGAACTTCAGGCGAGGACAGTCAAAAATCTGTAGAGCAGGACAAGGATCTTCAAAAATAAACATTTACCCATCTATCTATTTTATATCAGTCAAAGTCTTAGTAAAATTTAGCAAAATAAAAATGTTTATGTTTGTTATGGATGGATGGAAAATGATGCCATCTAAAGGTTACTCAACCAAATGTCTCTCTTACTGCAGTTCTCTTAACTTTGGTTATTTTTTTCACCTTGGTTATTTTTGTTGTCACTATGAGTAGTGGAAAAAATAAACATCCTCATCCTGCCTTTTTGTTTGTCTCACTTGCAGTTGTTCTAATAATTTTAGTTACTACTCTGAATGCAGATTCTGGTAACTTTAGGCAATTTAGATGAACACACATTTGTCTCCTTTGAATGTCTTCTTGTCTTTCCACTTCTTAAAAGTGTCTAGCGGCAATGGGCTTTGGTATTTTTTTGTGTTTGCACCTCATTGAAATTTGAAGTTGTGGAATTCTAATTAAAAATTTCTAGATAAAAAAAATCAAATTTTAATTAAAAGAGGGTTGAAGCTACATTTATTATTTTTGAACTTATCAGTGAGGATAAAAAGCTTCATGCCAGCAATTTAGTTAAAAAGATTTATCATCATTTTGATTTTGTTCTCCACTGATTACCTACCTTCAAATTACAAGTTAGTTTTTCCCAAAAGTTATAAAGAAAATTATGCTGCAGTGGTGACAGCTATTCATCCTAGATTACTGTGCTATCGCTACATAGGCAAACACTCTTTATTTTTGAGTTGCTATGCTATAATCTAGCATTGAAAAAAGTCCACATATCCCATGTTTTTTTTTAAATCTTTTGCACATGGCCATCTTTATCAATTTTTATTAAAAAGTGCCCACTTCCAGTTTTTATATATTTTGTGAAAGCTGTCCAGTTCATGATGCTTTTTTTTTTTTTTTGCCCTTAATAACCTAATTTTCTGTGACATGTTGTACCTGTTGGAAGTACTTGTCACAGTTGATGTACTCTTTGTCATGCGAGTCCTGCAGCTTGTTGGTCTTCACATACTGCCAGAGGGCTTGAATGATGCAGGAGCGAGTCTGAGTGTGGATGCCCAGCAGGCGCGCCAGGCGCAAGTCCAGCTTAAACTGGGGAGGCTGCAGAGACATTTTGATTAATAAAAACAATCCATATTAGATAATTCATACCAAAGCTACCATCCTGTACATGTCAGGTATCTGTGGCGCCCTCACCTGGTAGTCCAGCATCAGCAGCAGGGTGCAGCGGACGCTCACATCTCCCGGTCTCTTCACCTGGAAGCCGTCTGTCTCCTGAGTGGTGGGTGTGCGGTGCCACTGTAAGAGCAAACAGACCAAAATTTCACAAAAAAGTTTGAATTATGCTCTGGAGAGTTTTGGCATCACCAGATTAGATTATTATTAAACATAATGTTTATTATTTGGCTAATGAAAACAACAATAATCTATCATAGATCAGTATTGGACTAAGTTGGTCTGTTATTTCCACTTGTCGGATATCAAATATGATCAAAAACTTGTAGACTATCAATTATCTTAACAATAATTACCTGCATTTTTTTTTTTTTTTAGTTAAAACAGACATTTTTATTATTTCTCTAAATCTAAAATCAACTGTAAATTTAGAGGAATCTAAGAACAATACATTATAGTGCTTACAGTATACTATAGAGGTTTATATTGGTAAGGTGTATTGTTTTAAACTCAATAGAAACATTCATGAATTTATCTTTCCAACCTTTCATATTTCATAGAAAAATAAGCAATTGGAAGAAGCAGGATATAAGCAGCAATATAAATATAACAAAATATAAATATAATGTCTCAAACATATAAGCTATAAAGCTAAAACTAAAATTGGTGCTTTTAGTCTTTCAAGGGAACATATAATTTAAACAAAAGTTAGCGCTTTAGCATTAGCTTCTGCTGAACATCATGTTGCTGTCGTGCTTTGGCGTTAGCAGCTAACATTTTAATTAGCAGTGTGATCTACTGACAGTAAGTTAAGTAGTGAGATCATTGATTTCTAAACATGTGTTATGTTATAGAGGGAATATATTTATTAAATATATATAAAAGCATTAAAACTCAAGGCTGGATTTTTTCAGACTGAGATTATGCAACTGCTTTAAAGTTTTCAGACCTTTTAGGATGAAATTTATATGAATAGCTGTAACACAGTGGAAGTCTTTCACCATTAAAACACAATAATCAGAGCAATGACCTTCACAGGCAGCACTATTTGATAAAAGGTTAAATATTTCTAAACCAGTCATACACATTGAAAAGAAGAAGAAGCACAGGACAGCAAAGGTTCAGCCAGGATTTTTTTGACTTCTATAAAAAAGGATTTATAGATCTAACCTTGGGTGATTTTTTTTGTGCTTTTTTGCAGCCCGAAAAATAGATGAAAGCATGACTGTAAATTATAATAAAACAAGTGCAGAAAACTAATAACACAAAGACTTCAGTAAGATTCAGTTCTGTCTTTCCTGTCAGATGCATAAAAAACACATTTTTCCTGCAACCAATGGCTGCCGCTCTCAGGGCAGATCCAGCACTGAATGCACCTCAAGAGGGGGATGAAATTCCTTTGATTGAAAATCACTTAAAGAGAAGCACCTGAGAGTCGGCTTGATAAAAATGAGGAACCTTGAGAGACCGTCATTTTCACTTTGAAACTCCTGAAGTGGATTTTTTTTCTCTCTTTTTTTTCTTTTTACACTTTTATGGAGATGCAGAGTGAAGGGCAGCTGCTGTTTGTTTATAATAACCAGGGTGCCATTTACACCATCTGCATATTGAAACAACCTTGTGTACTTGAAATTTAAAAAAAGCTATTTTTCTGCTGTTGGAGGAAAAATCTGCATGCTGCTCTGACTCTCATCCTGCTTTATTTCCAATTTAACCAATGAGAACATGACGACGAGCAGGCGAGATGGGATCATTGTTCCTCAACATTTAGCCAGACATGACAAAATGGGAATTTTCAATGAGGGAAACTATCATTGACCTTGACTGCGGCGCTGGAAAGTCCGATTCAGTGCTTCATGTGGCGCAGAGACGCTCTGTGTTGGTAATGGAACAAACTGTTCAAGACGTGTGAATGTTGTCCCGGCGGAGCAAAAGGAGAATTTACAGCGCGGCTGACATGCAGTTTGTCAAATTAAAAGTTGGCATTTTTGCATTCTCACTCACTCATACATCATTTTTAATTTTATTGAGGGTTTGAGTTGGATTTTTGATTTTGAGCGTCGCCAAGGAATGTTCACAACTCATTATTTTACCAATCCAAGTCAAACCTTGAGTCTCTAATGACTGAAATTAAATGGTCTCGCTGCGGCTCATTTTCCCTGCCTACAGTAAAAAAAAAAACATTTTCACTTTTTTATCACATAATGACAAAACCTACTGAAATTACTGAGATTTTAGGTGGTATCCTAGGCTTTCTTTAGGTTGTTTTAATATGTTTTCCAGTCACATACTTCCATTCTACTACACACTTCAGTTGTTATAAAATGATACATACAAAATATGACTTAAAAGAAATCAGACTTTGTAAATTAACACCATGAAATTGGGCGCCTGTCTCTTTAAAAACTCCTGGCATTTCTGAAACTCCACCTTCAGGAAGTCACCAGAACATGGCTCCTCTCTCAACTCTCTTGAATGGTTGCCATGGAGATAAAAGGGTTTCTCAAACATGCATGTCAGAATTAAAGCAACACTACATGTATGTTTTTGATGAGGCTAAGAACTTCCTTCAGATAACAAATACTTTTGAATTAAATTTATATAAATAATTTCTTACAAAGAAACTGTCACAAAGTGACAATTTGTTCCTATTTCTTTAAAAAATATATATGGAAAAGTAGCAGAGATAACTGAAAAAATAGATGTAGTAGATGCTAAACGAAACATCAATTACAAGATTTTCGCCAGATTTTCCTCTTAGACAAAATAAAACTGCAGTAATTTGTCAGTTTTCAGAACTTAAACCGCCACTGGGACTCTCCAGTTATCTCAACATTCCAGATTAAAAATGTGAGAAAAGCAGCTAAAAACCCCTGAAACATCTAAAGGCCAGGAGAACTTTAAACGTTGCAAAACTTCTGCACATCGTTGCACGATTACTGTGTTGCTCAACTGTTTGCATCAGTAAAGTGAGACTCTAAACCGTGTCTCTTCATTCAGGCTTACATCAAACAACATGTCCTTTGTTTCACATTCATAATAAGTGACGTGGAACAATAACAAGCTGTGGTTTTAAGGGAGTGTCATGAGCTGAACTGTTTCTCGACCTGCTGGCAGCACCTTTGGTGTCGGGCCGACCACCTCTTCGCTTTACTTTCAGTTCAGACGTGAGAGTTGTGTCAGTTTTCCCGAGTTTATTCTTGGCGAGAAGCTGAGCGAATCTGAGACGTAACATGAAGACGTTACATTGTGACTCATTTAAAGTAAAACAGTGTCCTGTTTCTCACCAGATCTGCTAGACTTCTTCTAAAGGACAAGTAAAATTTCTAAAAAGACTGAGTTCAACAGCAATAGTGCAATTGTGCTAATTCTGGTTGATTGGGTTTGTTGAGGTTTGGTCAAATGTTATTATTTTTATAGAGAAACAAGAAGGCAAAAGTTTTGGCAGCAAAGAGTGAGCTGTTTTTCACACATCTTTTATTTTTTCAGCTGCACCTCAGGGTTGAATTGTTTGGCTAAAGGACAAATTTTTAAGATTTTTTGTTATCTTTTCTTGACATTTTTTTACAGGAATAAAATCATATGACAAAAGCAGAATAAAGTCATATTATCAGCAGAATAGAGAAGTAATTTTATGATGACTGCAACAAAATATAAAAAAATTTATCATTAAAATGACTTTTTTTCTAGTGAAATTACACCTTCATTTTGTAAATTTTCTGACAATATTCTAGTAATTAAACAAAAACCTTATAGCCTGGCCCTAATAATTTGTCGTACAATTTACAAAAGGGATAATTGGGATAAAAGCCACTTTTTGAAAACTTTTTATTTATTTTTTGGAAAAAAAAAAAAAAAAAATCAAGAAAAAAAATCGATTGAAATCATAAATCGGATCTGGTATGAAAAAAATCTGATTGTTTTACTTTTCGGTCAAATTGTTCTGGCATTTATGAGACCACATGCTGTGTGACCTTCCTGTTTGTGTGCGTTAAAGTCGCTGCGTGTGCCGACCTCGACCAGGTGGTTGTCCGGACCGTACAGCTCTTTGTCCAGCTCGATCACCAAGCTCTTAAAAAAGGAAGAAAACTTCTTCTTCTGCTTCCCCGGCTGCAAAACAGACAAAAACAGTCATTTCATGTCCCGGGTCTCATAAATAATGATCATATTCATAAATTCTCCCATCGCATCATTACTTCAGATAAACCACAGAGAGTGAAAATAACACGGTAATCGTTCTCATGGTTCACTTCCTTCAAGATTCACTGAACATATTTGTGGGTTTTGAAAGCTTCCCCCTGTTATGAATCACAGATCTTATAGCACAAAACAAATCATTTTGTCTTTTCTCACCATTTAGTCATGTTATACTCTCAGCCAACACATTACAGTACATCAATAAAGAAAGTGACTGAAAGCCCAGAGGAGCTCTGGGTTTAATTACAAGCCTTAATAAAGAGTAAGCAGCCATTTAACTTACAAAATAAAAACGCAACTCTCAAATAGTGCTGGGCAATAAATAGATTTTATTGATTAAATAAAACTTTTATTTTTTAAAGATTACTTTTTTTAAAAGTCTGTATTTTTTTATTCACCAATACCAAAGGCGACCATCTTGTTTTACGATGTTGTTTTTTACAGTTTCTCTTTAGTTGAACTTCGAACTCAGGTCAACTTTATGACGAAATATAACAATCAGGCTGCAGTTTTTAAAAATAAATTAGAATAAAGTCATAATGTTACAGGAATACATTTGCAGTAACACGAGAATAAAGTCTTAATATTAAAATAAATGGTAACATTAGAAGAATAAAGTTGTAATTTTAATAGAACTTCAACACAAAAAATATTTCTTTATTAAAAAAACTTTTTTCTTGTAATTTCACAAAGTTTCTCTGGTAAAATTGCGTCTTTATTATGACTATTTTCTCACAACTGAACAAAAATTTGTTCAGCTGATACAACTCACAGGAGGTATCATTGAAAATATGTCATTTGCAATTTCTTTTAAAAAAAATAAGGCAAGATAAATTTAAATTAAAATTCGATGTAGTATGAAAAAAATGGGGGATTTCATTTTTAAGCCTCATCGCCCAGCTCTACTTTCAACCTACCAATATTCTCTAGAAAAAAAATCTTAATATGCAAATAACAATTAACTATAAACAGCAAAACAGTTTGGGAGCATAAAACAAAACTTACATCATCCAGCAGCTTTCCCTCTACCCTTAGCTCCCATGATGCAATGCTGCCATCTGAGTCATCAGCGTCAGGTCGAGCTGGGTTGAACGTGTTTGAAATATAGAGCCTTAGTTTACGCTTTTGCTGCTGACACAAGGGCAAAATCAGGAGCACAGTTTAGTATGGAATGATAATCACAAATAAAAATGCAGGTGCTGTATAAATGGCTGAAAAAACACTAAAAAGTTTTAAAAGGTTTATTTTTATTTACCTTCATTGGTCTCTTCAGAGCTTCCTGGATGTCGACGCGTTTACGCATAATGGTTTGGTCCAGTTTACGCTCAAAAGCCAGGAGATCCATGTAGGCCTGAGATTCAGGTACCAGTTCCCGGATCTGCTCAGGATTGAGAGACGCCATGTTGTGAAATTTGCATAAATTCACTCAGTTAATTATAAAGTAAAAAAATTCTTCAAATGTGTAATTATTGTAAAAATATTTAAGCAGACAAGCTGCCTTTTTGGGATTCAATTCAAATGTAAAAATACTTTATTGATCCCAAAGGGAAATTAAATACATGATCGAACAAAATCCATTAATTGATGCTTGAAAAAATTTTTTATTCCTCTTTCTTACTAAAGAAGAGCAGAATGACACCACCATAGCAAAACACTGTATTTAGAAAAAAAAAAAACCCAGCAACAAACCAACAGTTAAATATAAAGGGGACACTGTGATAGTCTGAAAATATCTTGATCAAATTGGTGTAAATATTCATTCTGATTTCAATAAAAATCCTAAAGGAAAATGTACGCCCTCCTGTTTGTGACGTTAAACTTAGTGGGTTACATGAATAAATTTTTATTCAGTTTTCTTTTTAGTTTGATGGATTTTAAATTGTTTTTGGGCTGGAAACTTGTCAAATCTGGCAATCCTGATGTTAGTTTGGATAACGTTTTTCCCTTGATAAATAAAACTATTAATAAAAAAAAGAGCTTTTTGGATTTATTTAGGTCATCTTTGTTAGACATGTCAACATATTTATATATGTATACTCTCAGATCTGGCAACCCTAATGTTGGTTTGGACAGAGTTTTTTCTTGATGAATAAAGTCATCAATGAAGGAATCAGTTTTTTGGATTTACTTAGGTTATCTTTGTTTGATATGTGAATGTATTATCATATTCTATGATCATCTCATATGCTGCTGCTACTTTAATATTTCTCAACATTCATTTCATTAGAGGCAGATTTTTGGGGAGTTGGGCGGGTTTTATGTTGTTTTTGAGCTGGAAACTCTCAGATTTGGTGACCTTGACATTTGTTTGGATAGCTTTTTTCCTACATAAATGAAACAATTAATTAAAAAAACACTTTTTTGAGTTTACTTAGGTTATCTTTGTTTGATATGCGAATTTATTTGATGATCTCAAACACTTTAACTAAACAGAAGAAACATGTAAGCAGCCAGATACCTTTTCACTCTGGGGATAAATGGGATTCCTTGCAGTAGCAATATAAACTGAAGTTGAATAAAATACTCAACTAACTTAGAGCCACAGCTCTGGCTATCATTAATGAGTCGCTTCACAGTGTTCAGCAGGGGATCAGAATGAGATGCAGACAAATAGCCAGAACTCAAGCATTACCATACTGATGAAAGTCATCCCAGCATCACAGGCTGCTGCTGCTGCTCACCGAACTGTGCACACACACTCCTCCAGCTCCCTGTCCTCCCTCCCTGCTGCTGCTACTTTCATGTTTTCCTGCCTTCATTGTTCCCTCTCATTCCTTCTCTATCTGCCGGGCTGAGATGGAGGAGTCTGGTTGACATTCCCCAGGCCTGACTCATTGTCAGTGCCGCCCCATGCCATGCCATGCTAGCTGTTATCTCTGTCTGGGTGATGTCAGAGGGGGTAAGGCTGGAGTCCAGCTGCAGCTGCAGCTTCAGAGGACAGGACTTGCAAATCTGCACCTCCAAAGATCCACTCTCACCTGTGGGAACATGAGTCATCTGCTGCCTCTTTCACTTTTTCATGTGTTTCCATCTAAGCCTGACAATTGCAGAGTAAATCAACGAGCAGCCATCCAAATAACAGGATAAAACCCCTGAAGAAAACTTCTCATCACTCTGCCCGACCTCTCCCTTCCCATTTTGGGAAATAACAAATAATGATCCAGCCCTCTGCGCTTTCCAAGAATCTCATGGCATCAAAAAGCGATATGGGATTTTGTTATTTTTTTCTTCTGCTTTGCACAGATGAGATAAAAAAGAAAGACAGACAGACAGAAAAAAAACAACAGAACAACAAAGGTAAATATATGCAGCCTCACCCTTTGCGGAAGAATCTTGTCTGCCATTTTCCTTCTCTTAGCACTAGAGACAGGGAGAGAAAGACAGAGAGAAAGAGGAAAAAGAGAGCATGTTACTATGGTGACTGATAGCGTAGCACCCAGGCCATCTGCTAAAATGCTGGGCCATATCCAGCACCCCAGCATCCCAGCTGTGTGCGTGTGTGTGTGCTCTTGTGTTTGTGTGCTCACTGAAAATGCAGTCGTCCACCTGGGGAGCGAGAGCCTCTAACAGCCTAGAAAGTGTCACATCACACATCTCTCACCTGAAACGTATTCACCACAACAACACACTGCAGAATCAGCGACGGGATGTGTGTTTGAAAAAAAGCTTTTTAGGAATGCAGAGTCTCCGCTGTGTGCATGTGCCCACATTGATTCATGATTTTTTTTTATTATTTTTTAACCTACTGAGGAAGACAAAAAAAAACTGAAGCACTTGTAAGATAAAAAAAAAAAAAAAAAAAAAAAAATCACACTAAAGTTTCCTTTGCTTGCTAAATTAAACATCTGTGAGCACCTTGATATATGCAGCGCAGCTCATGCAAGTCATCTGTGTCTGCAAAAAGATAGCGTCTAAAAACAACTAGCTAGTGCCACACTGAAAAAAAACCAGCAAATCAGAATAACTCATCATCTCAAGATGATCTAAACTCATCATTCTCACTGCAGACATAACCTTTCTTTCAGCACACTGCATCCTACGTACAGTGCCTCGTAAAAATACCCAGAGCCTTTGACCTTTTGCAATTTCTGTCAACTTCAATGTTTCCTATTAAGACGGAAATTACTACATAACTGTGAAGTGGAGGGAAAATATTGTGTGTTTTTCAGAAATCTGACTTTGTTAAATAAAAACTAATACAACCTATTGTAAAGGAAAATAGTAGATCTGTTTTTAATGTAAACTCAGCTATTGTATGAAGGTTTGTTACAGACATTAGAGAATAAACATCATCATGAAAACCAGCACATATCCTGGTAGAAAGTTCTGGAGAAGTTCAAACTAGGATTAAATTATAATAAAACAATTATCTGAAAATGGAACGAGTTTGGCAAAAGTGGCCGTCCATCTAAACTAAGAGTCTGCAAGACGCGAGTGGCTGTTACACTTACTTAAAAAATAAAATAGCTGTAGCTCTAATAACAAGTACAAGTTTTAGTTGGTTTTTACTATTTTGTCATTGAATTTCTACAACATAAGGCAGAAGAAAATGTATCTATCCTCTTTTTTCTTTTACATGTTTCCATTTTTCTTCATCTTAAAACATAAAAATTGAAATAAAACTGGCTCTTTAAAGTGGACTTGTTATGCAAAATTCACTTTTTGCATGTTTTATGGTTCTATTTGAGTCTTTACTGCTTCTGAAAACCACCCAGCTGTTTTTAATGTGCTTTGCTGTCTAGAAAATTAATCATTTCAAAAACCTCAATATTGATGAGACACAATTGCTAGGTACTACGCCGTTACCGAGCAACCCCAGCGAAGTTCAGCCCATCATCAAGCAACCAAAGCAGAGCTCCAGTACGTTTGATCAGCTAGGTTTACAATGGCAGCTGGAGAAAACTAGTGTTTTGTAGTTGATTAACCATCCAGAAACCACTGGCTTCGTTCTTATAGGTTGTGCAGGAGGATCTACTAATGCTTTTCAAAGATGTACGGTTGTATAATTGCACATCTGTTGCCTGAGAGTAAACATTAAGTTTTGGGACTTAATGTTTACTAGCTGCAGCTTATTTCGATTTAAAGTGAAAAGGCCCTAAAACAGCTCATTCTGAAAGAAGCTCAATGTAATGTCACTTTAAAGGAATCGGATCACTGATCTAGTCTGATGAGTCAGTCAATCAGAAAAGTAGTCAACAGGCTCATCTAACATACAACCCCCATTTGGAAGCATGGTGGTGGCAGCATCATGCTTTGGGCAAGAAGGATGGAGGTAAAAACGGTGTAATCCTTGAGAAAAACCTGGTAGAGGCTGCAAAAGACTTGAGACTGGGTGGAGGTTCATCCTCCAGCTGGACAGCAGCCAGTGAATGTTTTTTTATTAAAAATATATTTATATTTTACTACAGAGATCTAAATGTAGCTGGAAATGTATGGCACGACTTGAAGGTTGATGACAGATATGATCTCCAGATGTCCAAAGCCAGATTAATATCCCAAATCGCTTGCAGCTGTATGTAACTGAATTTATGATGCATTCTCTCAAGGAGGTTTAATACATCATTCCACACTTTTCAGATTTGTAAAAGTAAAAAATCTTGAAAAACTTGCATCACTTTGTAATTATGCACTAATTTGTGTAGGTCTACTTTGGAAAAAACCCAAATATGTAACAAGGTTTGAGAATTTAACATGATAAAATCAAAAACAAAATGTTCCGGGTGGTTGAATACTTTGGAAGCTGCTGCATAAAGCCAACCTGCAGTGATGGCAAAAGCAAATAAAATCTTTAATTTTTAAGTTTAAAGCATGACGGTACAACAACAATATGATGATATTAGATCTATTATTGATCTTAAAAGTTTTAGAACACATTCAATTTATTTAAAAAAGTTCCATTACCAACTTTTTTTTAAATAATATAAATTGACATATAACCTATTTGTGAGCAAGCTGATTTACTTTATTGTTAAACGTTTCATGAAAACATGTAATTATACTTTAATTTGACATTTTCTAACTTTGTTCCCACATATTTCTGTTCTTCGCCACTAGAACTTTACACCTAGTAAGATTGAATGAAGTAGAACTAAGAAATAGTACTAACTGCAGGTCAGAGTAAGCACTCTCTTGATCATTTTTGTGAAAAATTTCCAACAAGCTCACGATTGATTATGCATTAGTGCAAAATATCTGTTGATTTTGTGTAAATTTCCATGGATTTTCAAAAAACTGGAGCAACGAACTACGCCAAAAACTTACTTAGTATGACATATTTCTTACTGTTTACAATGACGGTGCATTACATCCATTGTAGTTTGGAGAAAAAAAGGAGAAAATTTCTGCCAAAAAATTCAGAAATTAATCAGAAATTTTCTAGAAAGAACAAGGAAAGTTTGAAAAGCCAAAAAAAAATTTGAGAAAAAACTGAGTTTCAAAAGTAAATTTTTTTTTACTTTTCAAACTAAGAAATTCCCAATTTTTTTCTCAAAAATTTCTGATATCAATCTCAAAAAATATTTTTCTATTTTTTCTAGCAAATTTGCAACTTATGAAACAGGGTTTTTGTGTGTTTTTTTTTTTTTTTTTTTTACAAATTATCAATTTTTTCTAGAAAATTTCAGAGAACTTTTGGCATAAATTAACTGATCCTTTTTTCTATTTACAGCGGCCCTAATACACTGTTACTCTTACACAGCAGTGCCAACGGTTTTTTTGGGGGTTTTTTTTGCAGTGCAGAATTAGTTTTATTTTTTGTAAGAGAGCACTGCGACACTTAGTGAAGCAGTAGTTCCATCAGCATGCCAAATACTGCAACAAATCCACTGCAGGGAGGATTAAATCATCCACAGGGGAATAAAAAAGAAAACACAAACAATTTGCTAGCTGACACTGTTTGAAAATTTCTTTGCAATAGGAGTCTGGTCCCCTTCATGCCATGCTCCAGCATGCACTACTACAGTTCAGAGAGGGGTCCCCTCTCAACCTGCATACGTTTGGCCAGACTAGTTCATTCAGGGGGGTTGCTGGTCTCAGGTAAGAGGCTAAAAAGGCCAGAGTCATCAAAAGAAAGACAAGGGGCATGCAGCAGCAGAATAAACTCCTACTTTGATCCAAGCGTGGGATCTGATTGGGGCTCTCTCATGTCCATCTGCCTCGCCGGCATCTCGCTGGCTCCGGGAAATCCAACTGGCTTCCTATGAATTGGTGAGGATTCGAAGGTTGTCCGATTAGTGTTATGGCGAGAAACATATTTACTCAGAGCGGGGAAACACCTGTTGGCTCCTTTTTTTTCTTCTTTCTATCTTTACCATAAGTGTGTGTTGGCTTGTGTGAAGTTCAAGGGTCTGTTAGTAGGTGCAAACTTTACGACTGGGTCAAGGCCAGGCTGTGATGGGAGAGGAACTGTGTCCATGCTCGTGCAGCAGAGGAGGACCTCTGAGGCTTCCTGCTCATCCGAGGGACGCACTCATTCCACAGAGATTCTCAGGGAACCAAAACAATCATGCTTCAGACACAGAGACAGACAATACACTGATATATGAGATCACAGGGTGGAGGGTGAACTTGAGCAGAAGTCTTCCCTTTGCTTCAGCTCATATCTAGTTGTGATGAACATGTGGTGCAGATGAAAACATCATGCATACTTTAGCAGAAAGAGTGAACCTCTAGGAACACAACAGCTGAGGAAAAACACAAACGCTTCCATTGAACTCAGTGCTTTGTGCAAACATGAATGACTGGTTTGAGATTTCATCATCTAAATGAAGAACGTTGTTGTAAAAACACATTTCTTGGGCTTAAATATAGATCAAACGACTCCTGAAGTTACATTTTCATGAAAAAATGCAAACGATTAATCATGATTTATCGATTATTGAAATCATTGATAACTAATTTAGCAATCAACCCGAATATAAAGACTCAAATAAACACCATTTGCTAAAAGAACAAACTACTCAAAGCAGCAATAGAGCAAAAATGTTATGTACCAATTTTCTCAATTTCTAAGCACCTATTGCTTTCCAAATATTAATCAGTCAATCAAAAAAAAAAAATCATCATCAAATTAGCCCAAAATAATCATTAGTAATGCTCTCTTGTTTAATGAAGAAAAGTTTGACAGAGGCTGAGTTGTTTGGCCAAAGGGACAAGACGTTTATTTGGAGTCAAGGTGAGGCTCTGAAATCTAATAATGCTGTAAACCACAGAGACAGAAAATCAATTTAAGGTAAATCCGTCCAATTTAAATCAAAGTACCAAATTTCCAGACAAGTATTTACACAACAAAGCCAGCCTAGGTAAAAAAAAATGCTTCCATCAGCAACTTTGCTTGTAGCTCAGACCCAGAGGGCTCAGTGACATTGCAAACACAGGTGGTCCGCCCTCAGCTGGCAGCAGCGGAGGTGAACGCCAACCTGTTTGCCAGCAGAAGAACGCTGTCTGAGAGACAAATGACGCAAAGACACCTGGACGGGTCACATTGGCGCATTGATCAGACGCTCGGCAGCCAGACATTCTGCTCTGGGGGTTCAGTAACATTTCCTCTAAAATGTTCGACAAGCCTGCTTAATTGTGAGTGGATCAATTGAGCTGCAGATAGTGAGAGAATGAAACGGAGAGGTGTGCGTATTGATTGTCTTTCTAATGACCACACCTGAAACACTGCTGTGTGTGTGTGTGTGTGTGTGTGTGTGTGTGTGTGTGTGTGTGTGTGTGTGTGTGTGTGTGTGTGTGTGTGGTTCGGGGCCTGAATTACAGATGTTCAGGCGTTAGACAAATTAAACCCTGCAAATGCAGAAAGCTTTGTGATGGAAAAGTGGGATACAAAAAAGAAAAAATCTCTTTTGAGACATAAAGTTCAATCGCTTGTGCACAGCAGGAAAAAGAAGAACAAAGCAGTGAGCAAGAAAACAGAGGCAAGATAATAATAAGAAGAGGGAGAGAGCCGATGAGCGAGAGCGAGAAGTGGAAACAAAGGCCGAAATGGATGCTGATTCGAGGCGGACAAAAAGCCATGGTTTCACATCTCATCAGGTTGATTTTTATGCTTCGGGTTTTTACAAAAATTGTGGCGTGAATAATTGCAAATACTAAAAATAAGCAGGTCTGCTTTTTGATTTCTCCATCATTCATGCTTTTCTTCCAGCTGTAGAGACTTTCTCCAGCAATCTTTGTGTTTTTATAACCACTCAAAGATCAAAACTTTTAGGACATTACTTCCATTTTTTATAGTTTTTAAAATATTTTACTTTTTTTTCCATATGAAATGGAATAGACATTAAAACCCATTTTGCTCTTTGAAAGCTAGATCATTTCTTTTAGACCAAGATTATTGTGCAAAAAGGGTTCTTCATAAAATTAAGAAAATTAATCATGACAAAATGGTGTCTTCAGTCAGATGCTTTTTCAGCACTGCTGTAATACAGACTGTTGCAGGAAAAATGAAGTACAATTTCACATGTTGGGGCACAATTCATATCAGAAATTTCAATGCTTAAACTCAAATTCTTGGGAATCTTGGTAGGCAAGGTGTCCTTAATAATGACTGTTTATAATTCTTGTCAAACCAATTACTGTGATCTCAGGCATCCAGGGGAAAAAAACGCCCCAGAAATTTATTCATGCCAAACGTCATCGTTTGGGAAGTTTCACAAGAAATCAGTGATTGCAATCAGTCGTTACCAGGAGCTGCAACAGGGAAACAAAAACTAAAACAGAAAGCGGAAACAGCAATTCACCAGGGATTTTCATCCTAAAAAGAGGCAAAAAGTCAGAAGGAAGAACTTCAAAACAGCCAATAACAGCAGAGGAAACTGTAAATAAATAATTATTATTACATTAATCAGATTTTTGTCATTTTTAAGGATCTTCAGCTACATATTAAAGCGACATTTTTTGATCTTCTAGTAAATAATCAGTTTTCAGGAGGTGTCCTGATGGATTCATGTTATAAAATGATTCTTTCAGAATGAATTTCCAGTGAAACCATAGCTATTGTTGCCTTTAAAACCACACAGAAGCAGACACAAAAGGTGAGCCTGTATGCAAGCCATGCAGCTCGATTTAAATCTGCACTGATTTAAAACTCACTTCCTGGCGCGGTTCTGCACGGCCTGCTGCTGCTGCTGCTGTTGCTGCTGTTGCTGTTGCTGCTGCTGCTGGACCTGGGCCGGGGCGGGCCGCTTACGACTCGGCTCCATCACCGGGGTGGGCAGGCCGGGCCGCACTGCCGGACTCCCTCCATACGGGGGGCCAGGGGGACCCATGGGGGCTCCTTGGTGGGGCATCCTCGCTCCAGACGGCATGCCAGGACGCTGAATGGGGGGAATGCAAAACGAAGAGGTCAAACAAGTGATATTATCTTTAGTGTTTATAATTTACTAAAGTAGCATCAGCAATGAGTAGGGCTGGGCAAACTGGCTGACTGATATGTGTTTCATATTATGTCAATATCAATAATTTTTTTGTTATGTTTTGTTTTAAATATCTGAAATTCAGCCAAACTGGTGGTGTGATTATTCACAGTTTTCACTTCACACTGCTATTTTGTTTTTTTTAAGCAGTTATGAGGCAAGTAATTTATAAGTCAGTTATAAGTAACTTTTCAGGAAAATATAGGAGGTTGTTTTTGGTCAATAATTCCTTAATATAGATAAAAACGTACTAGTTTTATTGGCAGATTATTTCACTTATAATTTTTTTTTCCAGATTATAAGAGAAATAATCTGCCAGTAGAACTAAAAATTTATTCTTGTTCATTTTCTTGTTAGGTCAGTTGTATTTAGTTTCTGCAGTCAGTCGGTTTGTTGACATTTTATTTTGTCAAAGTTCATTTTGTTTCTCTGAACCTTTTTTATGAGATCCATGGTTTTTTGTAAATATATTCTTTTGGATTTCAACTCAGCTCATCATATTCTTAATAAAACACACTGACTTCTGTGGCTGCATTGCAGCAAAATTTGAGAAGTTAATGGGGTACAGATACTTTTAAACCATATATTGTAAATGGGGTTATATGCAGTCAACTGAATTCAACAACGACAAAAAAAAAAAAACCCAGCAGTGATTTGTCTTGTTTGTTTCTTTTGAGATAAAACAATACCAGAAACAAGAGGAATTGCACTGAGAGCTTTGTTTTAGTCTTGATCTTTTGATCTCGCGCAACAAAAATACGGAACTAAAACCGTAATCTAAAATCGCTTTCAACCCTAATAATGCAAACAGTCTCCCATGTTGACTTCCTGACGGCGGGGGACAGCTGGGTCTCTCACCTGTTCCTGTCATTCTCATGGCAACAGCTGCCCCCCGCCTTGGTTTATTGTCTGAAACCAAAGCACTGTTTGCATGAAATAAAGCAAATGCCGACTCAGAGCACAGACCTCCGACTGTTTCTGTTCAGCTACAACAGATTGAGTCCGCAATGTCCAATCCGCTCCAATTAAACCGTCTTTCACTCCAACTTGGAGCCTGAGATAAACTGGAAGACACCAACAAACCATAGCTGGTTGAGCAGCTAAAGAGTTTTCTCTGCCTACATCTCCCATAATGCTGTGCCTTTCAATGTCATTCAGTGGATATTATATCAGATATATTATCTATTGATATTGATCATGTGTCTATCACAATACTGTTATTGATTTATTGTCCAGCCCTATTTATGATAGAGCTGGACAATATGATATGATATTTTTACATCAACCCTGATGCCGTCTATACTGTGAAGTTCACCAGTCCTTCCTGCAGCAAAACACGCACACACATCATGATGCATATTTCTTTAGGTTTAATAATGGTAATTTTGTTTACCAAATTAAATTTTACTTTTTTTGACTGCAGAACTTGCCTCCAAAAGCAGAGTATTTGTTCCTCAGTTTATTTACAAAATGTAACTGAGATTTTTATTTCATTTTTAGCACTTTTAGTTTCTCTCTCTTACCAGCTTTCATCAGTATCTTCAAGGTCATTTTTTCCACACAATTTATACCAAAAAGACATTGATCTCTGAGACAAAACCCAAAAATATTTGCATGAAATGATTTAAACAGTTGATCGTGACACTTTCAGCACAAGCAAGCAGTGTAATTGAGTGCTGGGACAAGATTTAAATTTTTAACTGAGTTAATTGCACGTATTTACTTAATCACATTTTACCAAAAATAACTAATGGCGACAAAATAGGCCACGTTTTCAAAGCAAAACCCTCTTTCTACTGCTAAATTACTAAATATATAGTATAGATGTATAAAATCAATAGCAAATATATTTATTGTTTTTTATTTCTTATTTAGCCATCAGATTGATGCAAAGTACTATTATACCCATTCAGCACAACATAGTCCATTGATTTGAAGACAGAAAAATCCCACTACTTGGACCATGAATGAGACAAAGTACTGCCCAGTCAGAGACCAATTAGCAGTGGAAACATTTCCCTGAATATGCCAGCCCATAAAATTGCGTACTGAACCGCAGTGGCCTGCTCAGTGGAAAAATGTCCACTGAGAATCTGTGCACGGAGTTGTAAATTGATGATCTCAATCTGATTTGACTGAGCTTGAGATAGTTTTGCAAACATGAAAACCTGGTATCATTTTCCTTCCACTATTACATTAAATCCTAGAAAAACACACTGGGGTTATAACATGAGAAAATAAAGAAAAGTTTGAGCGATGCGAATAGTTTACAAGCAAACGTCAACGTTATTTTAGCTGATTAAAGCTACCAAAACAACAAGAACTGAAACTGAAAAAACACTGTCATGAACTGAGATAAAAATGGTGATTAATGGGAAAAAAACTGTATTGAAGTATTAACTAATAAAAACTAGCAAACACACTAAAAACTAATTAAAACTAACTGAATTAGACAAACAAAAAGTCACAACTAAATAAGACCCAAAACTATCAAAACCCTGCCACAAACACAAATCCAAATTGATCTTTAGACTCTCCACAAACACAGTGAAAAACAAACAAAAACACTAAGAACCGACAGTGAGCAAACAAACAATATTACATGACTAAATACATTTATGTGTTGGGAGAAAATTCGCCACTGCAAACAGATTCTGATGGCATAATGAAGGCAGACATAACATGCAGCCATTGAAATGGACCAGGCTGATATAACACGTGATAAGAAGTCCAAACAGACGTTCCTGTCACTCTGACTAGGAGTTCGGTCTTTAAGGGGGGAGGGGATATGGCAACCAAGAGGCGTCTCCGGACTGGAGGGGATAAAACAACATATGGCCAGACATCCTCCTGCTCCAATGTTGTCACCTTTCTCAGTCTTTAGCGTCTACCCTCATGGATTAGATGATGAAACAGGGATCAGACTGAACCCAGCAGACAAGCGGTCGTCAGGAGAACCCGAGCCCAGCAGATACCAGTTACAGAAATCCATAGCAGGATGATGTAAATCCACACAAACACACAATGAAGGCCCACTCTATACTGTGACCTGCTGAACTGACTCCAACACTCGCCCGGGGCTCCGCCAGCCGTCCAGCGATCGAATCTGCCGTGTGGACGGCTATCTGAGAAGTGTGCTGGCATCTCAGAGAAGCTGGAGGGATTTAGAGAGGCCAAACTTAACCCACGCTGTCTGAAAGCACAACCCAACCAGCCTCTCAGTCAGCTACAGAAATCCACTGCAACGTTTCGCTTTTTACTTTGCCTCTTTAAAGAATTTCTTTCTTGCTTATGAGTTAAAGCTGCAGTATGTAACTTTTATAAAAAAAAATTAATTCTTCACTTAATTGTTGAAACTGTCACTATGTCCTGACAGTATGAGACAGAATCTGTGAAAAATTCTAGTTTCTCTAAATTCTTCCACTGCTAGCTTGGAATGACCAATCAAAACCAGGAGGCGGGTCTTAGCGCTGTCAATCACAATCCCAACCTTGCTCTCTGGCACGCTGAAGCTAGCGTAGCATGTTGTGAATGCTCAAACTAGTTAGCATGGCCACAGATGTCACAGATAAAGGAGGATTGAGAGCGCCTTTATGCAATTAATTGTCAGAATTATCAATTACTAAAATAACTGTTACATGTAGTAGCCATTATAATATAATCTTGTTTAATATTTTGGGTTTCTATATAAAAGTATTACAATTATATTCCAAAAATAATTGCATGTTGATTTAAGTAGATGCTGAAAAATGCAACATAAAGAAGTTAATTTTGTATCTCAGTGCTCCTATTATTGGGAAGCAATTACACCGTAAGCAACAATAACAAGCAACTAATTAGCTGTTAATTTTTTATTTACCACTTTGACAGCCACATACATCTAATGATGAACCATTAATTTGTGAAAATGTTCAATTAAATGTTTGCCATTTTCATGAAATGATACAAAATAATGAAAAATGCCTGCAGATTGATCTAGTATGTTTAAATTATTTATTTTTTCCTCTTAAGATGTTGACCTCTAATCATTTAAAGCAGAGACAATAGTTCTGCTTGGAAAAAAATACTACTATTTAGCACCTAATTTTACCAAACACAAAATAAAATTAATAAACAAATAAAAATAAAAACAGGCCTTCAGATTTACTTCCTTTGAATTGCTCATTTTTCTCATTCTATAACAATTTTGGTACAAATTGTGTGCTAAAATTGTTATGTTGCCTTTATCCTGCCTTTCATAGTCATTATGCTGCACATTTGAAGAAATCGACTTAACTTTTCAAACTCACCAATTAGTTTGGATTAAAAATTACTTTTGGGCTCTGTGGGAAAAGTTCACTATCACCTGAAATGTCTCTGCTAATTCTGTGATTAGGACACATAATAAATCTCCCTCCAATTAAGGTCAGACATAAACCCATGAGCTGGATCGACTAGGAGAGCAAATTCATACTTTAAATGTTATTTAAATCAATAAAATGCTTCAGTTACACGACTCTATGCAGGTGGTTTTATAAGTTGAGATGAGGTTTCTGCACTCATAATTCGTATTGAAAAAATATTCAACAGAAACTGCAAAATCCAACCACGTATTTCACACTAAATGACAATTTATCTGGTAAAAAGTAATTTCAGATAAGACTGATCATGGCAAGGTCTTTGGACTATTGTGGATAATTCAAGGTAACCAGCACATTGTGCTTAGAAAGTGAAGTGGATGTTGAATTTCTTTTATTTTACTTTGCAGACCAAATTCCTGTCACAAGGTTTGTGCATATGCTGATATCTCCTCACAAACTGATTGATTTGTATGGTTAAAACTCCTCCATAGGTAGCTGAGAACTACCATTCACATTCTTTTTAAGGACTGCAACAAAGAAAATTTAGTCTGAGAGTTTGGTAGAAAAATGTGCAGAATGTTTCAGACAACACAGCAACAGAGTTTCGGTTCATGTTTTGGCTTATCAGAGTTTCTCACAAAGAGCCCTGGAAGGATTTTTCTTACAACCTGGCCCTAGCTGACCTCCAAAGCCAGAGACAGCTGGGAGGTAAGCAAGATAATGAGAGAGGAAGAGAAGGAGGCCTCAGCCTACCCATCAGCCATTGAACCAAAGCTCAGTCAAATCCTGCTGGAGCTGAAACTATAACTCTGATTGCTATATTTACAAATCAAAAAAACATTTAAATCTGCGTTTTCTGCCTCAAAAAGCATTTCTTCTTTGCTCATTTCAGCCATGAAAGGAAATGAGACGTCATCGCTTGCCACAAGCTGGCAAACTGTCCCAAGTCATGTCCCCTGGGATAAATATCCCTCCATTTTGGAGAACACACACCAAAAGGACCTCCTGCAACTTTTATAACAAGTTTTTTCCATCTTCAGATGTGGGGCGGGGGTAAAGAGAAGATGAAGGAGGAAGACGAAGGCATGAGAAAAACGTAAGCAGAGGGAAATATTTGGCTTTGAGCAGCCAGAGCTTCATCAAGGTTAATTGGTCTGTTGAGAGGACACGCTCATCTGGCTCATCAATCACCCGGGTCATTGTTTCCTAAAGTGTGTCTGCAAGCTTCAGTCCCCCAAAACCCTTTTAATGACTGCTCCTGTCAAAGACACAATGCCTCTTCTGGTTTCAGTCTATAAATCAAGCTGGTGTCGCTAAAGCTGACATCAGCATCGATTAAAACTGAGCTCAGTCTAAAACTAGTTGCACAAGTTGAGATTTCAGATCATATTTGTTTTGACCACTTATGTTGAAGGAGTGTTGCAAAGTTTAGCTACACAAAATCCTGTCTGATGGCTCAAATTATTATCCAAGATTCTGAAATTTGATCATGGCAAGGTATTTGTACCAATACATTATATATTATTTTCTTAATTTTGTATTGGCCTGTTAGCCATAAAGTGGAATAAGTTACAAAATTTGACAGAAACTACTAAATTTTTTAATTTGAGAAGCAGAAATGTTGTTTATGTAGTCCCTGAATGATCAGATTTTATTTTGCACAAGTAGCAAACTTGCTTCCTTTGTTTTATTTCTTGCCAGTGTAGAAATCAGATCACATATAAATAACATAATTGTAAAGAGTTGCAGCTCAGTCTTTGAAATGTACAAATTAATAAAAACAAAGCACAATACAATCCAGAAGTACTTTTGATGTCTCTGAGTCTCTTTAATGTAACACATTAAAGAGGAAATAGGGGAAGCAAATTAATAAAAAAAGAATCTTAAAGTAAAATGAGATGGTAGCAAATATTTTGTGCACAATAGCAAGTTTTATGCAAGGACAGAAACAAAAAAATGACCTCCGTGTTTACATACCAGCTAGCTTTAGCATTTAGCAGCTTACCAGTAACTTTACAAAGGCTCCAGTGAAGAACATCATACTTTTTTAAAAACATGGAAATGCTCATTAAAAGGTTCTTAAATAAAGACTTGCTTTACATCAAGACAGGAGTAAAAATAGCAATAGTTAAATTAAACGTCCACACTAGCTTTAGCATTTAGCAGCTTAACAGTATCTTCACACGAGGAGCAGTAATTGACGGACCCACATTAAGCCACCGTTTCTGACCTAAAGATCAAGCAGCTTGGATCACGGAGCAGGAAGTCCACTTCAGAGTTTTTGGGTCGTCAAAGTCCAAGTTTGGTCTTAAATATGTTTCAGATGGTTGGATATGATTTTAACAGAGTCTTCAAGCTTTAAACCATCTAATGTAACTGAATTAACACAATTAAATGTGACAAAAGAGCAATAAAAGAAAACTGTAGCAGTATTTTCTTTTACAATCTTGTTAATTTAGATTAAATTAATACATTCTGTAAAGTACGAAATAATGTGTTAAAAGTTAAAAAAAATTGCATGAACAATTTTTTTTGTAAATATCAATATGTGAAAAGCTCAGACCTTCTTCTTGACTTATAAATATATTTTGGGGCAAATCTGTTGATTCTTTTTTTTGACTAACTAAGAAATAATTGGATGGCAAAAGGTGATTAATATGAGAATTTGGGTAGAATACATTTTCAAGCAAAGTTTTTTTTTATCTTTAAGAAAAACTTTACATATTTATGAGCAGTTTTGGCTTAAATACTCTTAAAATGTTGTTCTTTCAGCAAATTAAAATTTTCAGAGTCTCAGTTAATAATTAGTTGATTGCCAAACTAGTTGACAATTATTTAAATTATTAATTAATCACAATTAATCATCATTTGAAAATGTCACCTTGACATTTTTAACAGAATGTTGATTATCCGATTAATAATTTGTAAAATTTGCCAACTAAGCAATAAAATATAAAACAAAATTGATTGTTTTACTCTAAACGTATTGCATGCATCTCAAAGCAAACATCTTTTGTTTGAATTGACCAACAGACGTGAGACTAGGGGTCACAAGAGCATAAAAGCCACAGAACGGCTGAGACACCACAGACGTTCTGAAGGTAAATGTGAAGTTTTACCAGAGATTTTTTTTTTTTACTCCCCTAAACAAACCCATCTCCAGTCCATGTGGTGCAGGGAATCTTATGGTAACAGTTGTCTAACCTCTAACCACATGAGCAACACTGGGCTTGACATTTCATGCTAGCTTCACATGAATGGACTGATTGTTCTGCCAGCCATGGCTCCATCTTCCACACTATACATCTGTCGTCTGGTGACCTTACAGGTTCAAATCCTTCCACGGACCAGCAGCGGCGGCAGCAGCACGCCTCCTGGAAGGATACTCCAGAGGACTCGTCATTTCCCACCCTCTCCCTCTCTCTCGGGGTCTCTGAATCCCAGTAAAGCAGTGTGCGTCTCTGCTAGCCAAAGGGGAGGGAATCTGGTTGTTTTTCTTGCTTTTCTTTCCTTGCTTTCTGCAGCTCTGCTTCGATTTCTGTGATTTTTCATGTGCATGCGAGCTCCAACATCCTCCCCTCCTGCTCCATTCATGCTGCTCCACTTCTCCTGACAGATCCGAGGGGCTGGAAATAACCTTCACATGGCCAGCGTTAACCCAGCTCTCTCTCTCTCTCTCATGCTCACACCGATTCATCCACACAGATGCATGCCAGAGCAGGAATGACAAGACAGCGCCACTCACCACTCCATGGACCAGGAACTCAAACAGTTTGCTCTTGGTGGCTTTCCTGGCTCCCCCCGCCGTCTCCTCCGTAGCCATTTGCTCAGTCCCCTCCGCTTCACCCTGCTACGTCTCCCCTCTCCTTCTTTTGTCTTTCCCTCTCCCTTCTCCCAGCCTCCTGTTCCCCTCCCCTGCTCCACTTTCCTTCTCTTTGTGCTCTCCTTTTCAGCACTGCCTGTCCCTGACTCTCCTTCTCGCTCGCTCTCCCTCTCTCTCTCCTATCTTCTGAACGTGTCTAGCTCACTTTTTTTTTAGTTGGAGCCGGGCACGTCGCTCGCTTGGAGGTGGAGTATGGTAAATGAGGAGGGGGCGGGGGGGGGATTCAGAAGCCATTCGGGGGTCTGGCAAGGGGGTTTCAGCCAGCCCACCCCTTCCTCTTTTCTCCCCGGCGCAGTTGTTGCATTCCAATGGTAGATAAGGGCATGCGTTTGGACGGGGTTAGCATTGGGGTCGAGGGGTGGGCGACTGGGATTAGAGCCAGTGTTGCCAGATTGGATTGGTTTCCGCCCAATTGGGTTGGGAGAAAAGGAAAAAAAAAAAAAAAGCTGTTCAAATTTGGGCAACTCTCCACAAATTGTGGCAGGTTTTTAGAAAGTGTTTCTTTTAAATAGTTGTCACTGTTTGGCAGGAAAGTACAAAAACTTTCAATAAAATGCAGTTTTTGCACTTATCTTGGTAGTTAATTTATTTTTAAATGTCTAAAATCTGCCAAATTTGACACCGTCAACAACTCAGTTTTGTTGAACTAGAATCCAGAACCGCACAGATAAAGGCAGAAGAAATACTTTTGCCACTCAGCCTCTCACAATCAGCTAAGGAGGTTGGTGTCATCAACTCACTCTTTATTTACCCAGCAGCTCAAGCGCTCTCTGGTTACCTAGCAACAACCTGAATGACTTGCACAGCATCAGTTTAAGGTTTCACCAACTGCATAAAAATGAAAAATCTTAGCATGGTATTGGTCCTCCGTCATACAAAAATAGAGTGCATTGTGATTTTTTAGTTTTACATGCTCAAAAATTAAAAATGTTAATAAATCTATATATCATAAAATTATTTAAAACATAAAAAGGGCTTTGAACATTTGAATAACTGACCATTTCCAAATGTTTTGAATAATCAGCTGTTTTCTATTTTGTTGTCCAAATTTTTAACCATTTAGGGGCCAAACAAAACAATTTCAAGGGTCACAGATGGCCCTCATGCCACATTTTGGACCTCTGCTTTAAAAGAACATAGTACATGTGAAAAAATCTGACTCTATTAAGACAGGTTTCATTAGAAGTCGAGATTTGAGCTGGGTTTTTAGGAGTTGGTTGGGTTCTACATTGTGTTTGGGCTGGAAACAGTCAGTCAGATCTGGCAACCCTGATTAGAGCCAGACTCCCTCCCCCCCACCACCACCCGGCGACCACGATCAGCACTCATTCTCAAAAAAGGACATTGGAGCTCTTAAAGGGGCCACGCTGCATATAATTAACGCACATATGCTGCCTTATATGATAGAATTATGACACGGAGAAGTGCTTCAGAGCGCTAAAGCCACTTCATAGAAGGACCTAAAAGGGGACATGTCAAGAAAACCTTCACTTCCTGTGTTTTTCTATTCAGGGTGCAGGGGCAGGTTACAAACATTTCCTCCTCTTGCCTCATTAGGGTTTACCTTTCACCCAGTAAGTCAGCCCACAGGCTAAGTTCAAGCTAGACACATCAAGCTTGACCCAGACAGAGAGGTGACTATGAGGCACTTGCAATGATGCTTAATTTTTTTTAAAAGTAACAAAGAAGTGCACATAGAGGCCTAGTTCAAGGACAGAAAAGCTAAAGTTGTGTTGTCTTCCCGCTAAAATGACACGCAGGTCATTGCTCTGACTAAATCCACTCCACGCTGAAGATAACGGCTCACTCCAGCCCATCACAGATCAGAGCGCTGAAATATTCATGAGGTTATTTGAATGACAAAGAGTGCACCGTGTCACTGGTTTCACTTCCTTTTCCACTGGTCTGAAGATGGAAACATCTTCACACCAGTCCATTTTGGATTTAAAACAGGTTTGGGCAATGAGGACTTAAAGTTTTAACATTATATTTTGTGCTACTATTGTAATAACAATAAAACTAATAAGGACTATTATGTTGGGGTTTTTTTTTTAGGTAACTGAATATTTATCTTTGTGACACCACAAAGATAAATATTGATCTTGAGAAACACATTTGCAATACCCTTCTTTAGGACATCAGTCACACAAAAAAGTGTGGTTTTGTATCACTAAACTGCACACAGTAAGCGTATTTAGCCACATTTTTAAATATATCGATACTCTAATTAAACAAGCAGTGGAGAAAATAGTAAAATAAACAATCCCACCATTACAGACAGGTTTCTAAATATCAATAATTGAAATGTACCGTAAATTTCAAATTCAAAAATGCTTTATTAATCCCAAAGGAAACCTAAATATGATTTAATATAATACAAAAAAAATTATATTAATATATGTTAATCAATCTATTGTTTGTATCATTATATAATATATAAATTTATATAATTCATATAATTTTTAAATATGTAATATTATTGTATTCAGTTAAATAGAATATAAATAATAAATTTACCACAATAAATGTTAAACAATACAATAAATAGTCTCCTCTAACTTAAACTTTTGCATTTTAGTGTATATTTCTTTAAGGTTTAGTATTTTCATGGATTCTTCAGATAAATAATCAGATATAATAATTTTCTGAGGACTTTTGCTTTTTTCCACACTGGAATGTTTCTGATCACCAACCTAATTTTATTACACGACAAAGAAAGTCAATGCAAAATGCTGTTTTCAAATAATAATTTCATTTATTATGGAAAGAAAATCCAAATGAACCTGATCTTATTATTGCCCTCTGACCTTGCTTTGTTGCCTTTAGTCACAGCAATAAATCACTCTCAAGTAATGTTTCTTTGCAAATTCTTTGAATTCAAATGCATAAATGGGTTTTCTAACATAAAGCTACAGAGTTTAACTGAAACCTTTGTTGTTTTTTTTACTCGATTGTCGTTTTGCCAAGTCACTCTTATTATTCAGGAACTCTGATTGTAACTTTGACAACTGAGGTCTGCTGTGCTTCGGATGCTATTCTGGGTTCTTGTGTGACCTCCTGTATGAGTCACTGAGGCGATGTTTCAGTAATTTTAATTGGCCAACCACTCCTGGGAAGGTTCAGCAAAGTTTCATGCTTTCTCTGTTTGTGAAAAATGTCTCTTGCTGTGGTTCACTGGCCTCAAAAAAGCCTTAAAAATGCTTTTCCACTCTTTACAAGCTAATAGATGTCAAGACATTGTCATCTTTTCTTAAATTTTCTTTTAATTGGAAGCATGATGTGAGATCTTTCAGCCTACTTAATATTGTCAAATTCAGTTCAAAACATCTCTAAATTTTATTCTGGGAAAAGTCCAAAACAAAACTATAAAAAATGAAAAATATCTGAACACTAATCCATACTAATTTACTTAGTTGTGGAGAATTATTATTATTTTTTTTATACTAAAATGCATTTTTATGTGTTTCTTGTTGATGTAAATTCTCAATTCTACTTTTGCTGTCTTTAAACAAAGACTAAGTTGGCTAGAGAAAACCTTTGTACAAAACAACGGTTGCTTTGTTTCTGTCATGTAACATTATTTAATGTGCAGGCTTTAATAAAATAAACTTGAACAGAAATACAAAGGAAACAGCACCTGAATTTCTTGGAAAATTACAATCAACTTTTAATTGTGATTTGCCACAAAAAGAAAAAAAGAAGTGGTGTATCATCTTTAAAAAGGGCAGATTGTTTTATTTTTAATAAAAACAGTTTTACTGTGATGTGTAATTCAAAAATAGTCCTCAAAACGTAACGAAAGTTCATAATTTTATATTTAGCCCATTAAATTTACTTTAAACCTCCAAATATTAGAATCAGTTTATCGATTTTCAAATTCTTTGTAGCTTTAATTTGCCTGGTGGCGACACCTGCTGCCCACTTGTGAGAACGCAGCCATCAGTAATTAATTTTAGGAGATATTCTGTAACCTTCACTGATTTCTATTTTTAACAAACGTTTTATGTCTACGCTTGTGATAGTATTATAAAAGATACGTCCTGTGGGACGTCGGGCTACTTGCGTTGTACGTTTTTTTTCACAGAATCACACGAGATGTGAGTTACAGTTTCCTACAAGGTCAAAAGGCAGAGATGGGGCCAGCTTTTCTCCAGCTATGGGCGTCGACTAATAACAAAGAGATCCAGGAGCACAGGCAATGCATAAAGCCAACATAAACCCCCCTGCTGGCCCCCCGCCGTCTCCCTCACCAAATCCAGTCAGCCTTACCAAATGGTGATGTCCCAGTGAAGCAGACAGGGAAGCAAAGGGGGCTTGCAAGGGGTAAAGGAGATGCGGACGTTATTATTGATGACCAGTAGGGGGAGCAAAACAAACAGGCGGGGAAGTGCATACAGCCTCAGGAAGGAGAACTTATTATATTATTCATAGTGAATATAAACTGTTTTTATGATCAATTTCCACCTGAAAAGAAATTCTAAAATAAATAACTAACTTTTGTTTTGAAGCTTAATTCTTCACTTCCTTTTTTGGCCACTGGGTGGAGCCGGAGAGTCCAACGCAGGCCTTTCAAATCTCTTTTCAAAACTCTCCCACACGATCATTTCTATCCAGTTTCACCACATCAGTTCATATTTATCTAAATTCAAGATGGTTTCATGTCTTCATGCAACATGAGAAATACCAGAGATTAATCATCAGCTGCCACTTTTGTTTGTTTGATAACCCCAAAAAATATTTAAACACAATAAATAAAAAATAAAACTATAAAGACCAAACTATACTAAAATAGCTTTAAATCTAATGAGAAAATATTTTCTTCTCATACTTTTTCACTAACTTGATAGTTTGAACATTAAATGTGAAATTATTGGGGCTACAATTAACCATTGTTACCTGCTGAATATCAGCCAAAAAGTTACCACTGGACAAAAACATAATATAAATGAAAAGAAAAATGCTGGACCCCCAGTTTTCAATAAGGAATAAGCATCCAGCCAGAAGTACCATGAAAAGCATATTTATGACTTAAAATAGTCTAGTCAAAGTCTAGTGATCTACACTGATGCTCTATTCTTGATATGTGGGAGGGTTTGGAAGAGTTCTGTAAATACACTTCTTTAGGACTGAAATGATTAACTAAGTATCCTGATTAATTTATTACTGGAATAATTGTCAACTAATTTCGTAATCGATTAATTGCTAACTGGAGTATACAGACTCAAAAAAATGCTATTTGTTTACAGAAAAACATTCTCAGAGAAGTAATCAGGCCAAAAATATATACATTTAAATTCAAGATAAAAACTTTGTAAATATTTTCTACTTTGGACTTAAGTGGCAGTTTTAACTTCACTTGGTTCAGATTCTATATGAAACACAAAATCTCCGATTGAGCACCTTTTACTTTTAATTATTTCTAGGTTAATATAAATATTAATCATTTAATCTACAAATGATCAAGCCTACATTACGGAGATCCTATGATATTGCATTTTGGGCAATAAAATTTTTATTTTCTTATTTAAAAATTAATTGCATTTGCATCTTTTGATTGTGTTTCTAATATTAAATAAGAAGGTATCAGTGGTTAAATGAAAAATCTGCAAAATGTACCATTTTTTAATCCAATTACTCGATTTATCGGTCAAATAATGCACAAGTTTGACTGGCTATCACAAAGCCAGTTAAAAAGTAACAAATAATTACAAACATCTGCCACAAAATGGTGCTTTTTCAGACTTTTACATTTGTAAATCAACACTACTTGGCCAAAATGATGTATACGATTAAAATTACGGACCGTAAAACTATGAATTGAAGCATTCAAAAACCGGAAACGATAAACCCTCTGCTTCAACGTGTTTGAGAGAAAACTGCAGCGATCTACCAATTACGCAGAGGGGAGAAGCAGAAAGAGAGGAGTCAAATTTTATATGAGTGCTGAGGGATAACTTGCAGTTCCCAGTGGCAACGTTTACATACCAGAGACTGTGAACCTGCCCTTGTCAACATTATTGTCACAGACAGATGGGGTGCACTAGGGGGAATGTGGACTGTACAGAGGGCATGGAGAAAATCTGATTCACTCCCACTGCTGGGCCCCTCGCTTCTCTTTCTTCAGTTTAATAGCTGCAGACAAAACTCAGCTCAAGCTGCTTAAAGGCCAGAGTTCTCAGCGAGCAACTCAATGGCCGACGGCTGCCTTCAAAGGAACTTCACAAAAGCGCGACCTGCGCCTTCTCTGAGGGGGGGATTAAAGGAGGGAAGAAGTACATTTCAGCGCTGATTTCTCACAGCGAGCGAGGCTTGTGCAGCGAAGGAGAACCTGCAGAGAAAGAGAGAAAAGTCTCCCATGACAACTGGAAATAAAGGCGGCATCTGCTGATGTTTTGTGCTCAAAAGTGATTTGGAACTTTTAACTGTGGAGAAATAGATGAAAAGCAGCCGTGTTCCTCCTGGACGGTTATGCTGTGTTGGCAAGGTTCTTTTAAGCCACAAATAAGAGTTTCAGGGACAAAGCATCCAGCGCCTATAAAAAGGAACCACTGCAAGAGCAGATGGAAAGATGGGGTAACAGTAAAACAGCCAAGTCCCCCCCGCCAAAACCCACCCCACCCACGAGCGGCAAACAGCACACTGGGACGAGCCCGCAGCACTACCTGCCTCCAGGCATTTCCTGTTTGCTGTAACCATGGCAGCGGGATAATCCGCTCAGCATTCAGAGCCAGCAGCCAATGGTGCGAGAGCAACGCCGACTTTAGTGATTTGAGAAGTGGAGCAGCAGCTGGCAGACTGAGACTGGGCTGATTTCAGAGCAAAAACTGTGAAACTGGAAATTAAACATGCTTAGGAGAAAGAAAAAAAAAGACTGGATGAAAATCCTGCAGGATGCTCTTCACAAGAGATTACTCAAATCCAAGCTCCTTTCTTCAATCGTTCTCATGAGTTAGCTCAACCCAAACAAGGATGCTGCAACCTAAATTTTTTCCGAGGCATAATCATGACTTTTTACGCTTCCTTGAACAGGTTAGGAAAGATTTATGGGCTACATAAAATATGTCCGTTACATTTTTTCGTATAAATTCGATTATCAGATTTGCCCTCTTCTCACTTTAACACTGTAAAACACAAAATTTCACCACATATTTTTGTCTTCTTTCTAGTGAAAATATCTTAATACAGTTGAAATGAGATAAAACTAACTCATAAGTAATTTTCAGCAAGATATAGGAACCGAAATAGTATCAACAAACTCTCGTATATTACCGAAAAGCTATTCATACATTAGTTTTGTCTTATTTGAAGATATTTGCCTGAATAACTTGATAAGATTTTGAGTTTTGCAGTGAAATCCCAATAAACTGCTGCTGGCCAAGACCACCCAACTCAATATTTACCCTCGCATGTGAAAGTTGCTGCACACACGTGCAATTATACAACCGTACATCTTTGAAAAGCAGAATTAGAGCCTCCTGCACAGTCAACAAGAATACGACAAGTGGTTTCTGAATGAAAGTCAATGACAAAACGCTTGTCTATTCCAGACAAGCGTTTTGTCGCGTGTAGCAGTAAAACCAGCCAACGAAGCAATTAAGTTTATTTATATAGCGCATTTCAGCAACAAGTTAAAATCACCACAAAACCACAAATATGTTGGTCTATGTCCCATTGGTTATGGTTCCAAAGCAACTCTAAAAAGGTGGAACTCAGTGTTTCAGCTGTTTTTGCAGTTTTCTGGAAGTTTGTGATGAACAGAAGCAGAAACCTGCACAACCAGAAAATCCAAGAGATCCGGAAGGTTAAACACAACAACAACAACAACAACAACAACAACAGACCTTTAATGTGTTTTGGTGTTAAGCCATTCAGCAATTTGTAAACTGAGAACAGTTTTTTAAAGTCTATTGCAAGGAGCCATGTAAAGACTTTAAAAATGGGGGTGATGTGTTCTATCTTCCCGGTTTTAGTGAGAACGTGAGCATCAGCGTTTCGGATTAACTGCAGCTACCTATTAAATGTTTATCAGGCAGACCAAATGTACTGGAGTTCCACTTGAGTTGCAAGGTAATACATTTACGTTTGGGCAAAAAAAAAAAAAAATCCAATTTGGGTCACATTCAAATGCTGTGTGAACCTCATCTTTCATGAATATTAGCAACACTCAAATATTTGAAAATTTTCCACAACAATATCAAGCGTTTCCACCTCAATCTCCTTGGATTCAGGTGGATCTGGTCAGTTAGGAAAACATTTTGGGTCAGATATTTCCATAAACAGTGCTGATTTGTTTATCTTTTGTCATTCTGGGATAAATCTTTTAGGGAAAAACAAAAGCTTAAACATCGAACAGGGATATATCACAAATTCATAACCACTGAAAACAACCAAATTATGGCATTTAGACAATAATTAATTAATGTACAGTAAAGATGCCAAATGTCAATGTAAATGCGAATGTTTGCTACATTAATACAACAATAAAATGAATGCTAAATGGTTCCAGTCAAGCAGCAATTTGAATGTTGGCATTGTTCACTCCTTTTAGATGCTTTACTAATTAAATTCAGTTCAAAAATACTTTATTAATCCAAAAGGGGAAATTGAACATTATTTCCGCGTTTCCAATGTTTACCAGCTGCTCCCTGTTGCAATTCACCCTGTTGCTATGGTTACGCATCATAACAAAATTGCAAAACAAACAAAAAACATTTGTCCAACAACACAATATCCAAAAAAGAAGGAAAGTTGTCCTTCAAAAAGGCAGTTACCAATTACACAATCTTTTGACATCTCAGATTAACTGCCAACATTGATTCTTCTTTAAATAAAATTGTCACATTTCACCATAATTTTTCTTAGCAAAAGCAGACAGAAGTATAAGGGCAACATGCACAGAGGCAGTTTAAAGTGTTCAGTATTGAACCGTTTCCCTTTAAAATAGGTCAGCCAGCTGCTCTGTGAACTGTGAGACCATTACAGGCCAGACATTTTGCTTCAGAGTCGAGTGGGCAATCTCATTATCTGGTTTATAAATGGAAGCCAGGTTTAAAAAGATAAAAACTGTTCTATATAAAAGACGGGAAAAAGAACGGAGCCAAGACACAGTAAAGCTTTAGGTAAGATAACGGTGATCAAAACACGGAAATTATCTGCTACTGAAACTGGAGACTGTGAAATTAGGACGGAAAATTCTCAATTTAGAACTGTAAAAATACATTTATAGAGGTAATAAAGTGGGAGGTATTAAAAAAACATAACTGGTAAAATGTTCAAAACGTTAACAGGAATCAAAATATTCATACCTCAAAACAGTATTTCCAGATCGCTGGCAGCAGCAATGAGGATTTAATTTGTTGGAAATTATTATGTTTATGAATCATAAAGCATCTTGTAAAAGTATTCTGATACCAGGAATGTTTTATTTACATTTTGCCTCATCTCAAACACAGTTTTTAATTCACTGGACTTTTATGTGAGCTTTTATGTTTGTTTAGGGTGGAAGGAAAACCTCATCTCCAGTTTTAGCTCTTTTAGCCTGTAACGTTTTGCTACTTGGGGCAAAATTATCAACCCAAAAGTACTTTCAGGAGCAACAACAACAAAAAAACATTTTTAAAAATTAAAACTTGATGTGACTTTTTTGCACCTTCTCAACAATAAACTAACAATATTGTTTTTATAGGAACAGGGTGACGTAATCATCATAAATCCTAAAATTTGAAAGTTTTTCACGTTTTCCTTATTATTTTATTTTCTAAAAACAAGTCTCCATTTCTATCAATAACCTGTGAACATCCATCATGTTTACAACGTGGATGTGGGGTGGGTAGATGTGCATTGTTAGCTTTCTGCCACACCTAGCATTTTGCATGTAGGTCAAAAAGGTCAATCTTGATCTCTTGGCTTGTGGCAAAGCGTAAAAGGAACTTCTTATGGCGTTCTTTGAACAATAGCATTCTTCCTGTCACTCATTCAGGGACGTGATATCAGTGGAGTGCCAGCAGTTGAGCTTTATTGAAGGTAGCAGGTTGCACTGGATTTTATTTACAGCTATCAGACTGAAGGATTAATTTATTCAAATTAATTGTGATTAATCAGTTATTGTATCGATTCATTCAGACTCTAAATAAAGGCTACTTGCCGAAAGAAAGACAGACGTAGGACAGTGATTAAGGCAAAACTGAACAATAAATATATTTTCTATTTAAGATTTTTTTTTAAATCCCTAGTCTGTAGTTTTAGCTTCTCCTGGGTCAAATTCTCATATTAATCACCTTTTGCTTTTCAATTATTGATCAGTTAATAAAAGAAAAAATAGATAATCCTCAAACTGTATTAATATGGCAAACATTGTAGCAAAGATTTATTCTTTGCTACAATTGATCAAGCAAACACTAAATGAATCCTATATTATTGCACTTTAGGTGATGTTTATTTTCTTATTTAAGAATTACTATTTGTTTAATGTTTTTCTAAAACTGACTTTAAAAAAATCTGCAGAATGTTCGACTAAAAATTCGACTAAATTTATTTAGTCGAATTTGTTATTCGACTAAATGATTAATCGTCAGTATAATCAATAAGTTAATCAAATTGCAGTTGCAGCCCTAGTTAATACAAATGTGCACAAAACTGAGCAACTAAATGTTTAACTTTCTAACCCAAATTTTCCATGAAATCTGTCTCAAAATGAGTAAAAAACAAACAAAAACAAAAAAACGTAGGAGAGCCTGATGGGCATCCCAAGCTGAATTTCAAACATGGCTGAACAAAGTGACTGTTGTGTGAGGTTTTCCTTAAAAAGGCAGGTCAGGCATTCAACAAACTGTAAAAGGAGCTGATTCTCTGATCCTTTATCAGACCTCGGAAGCTGTGATGGCACATTGCATACTAATGAGAATGGACTGTTCTCCTTTCTTTATACTGAGCGCGATATCTGTGCCAGCAGCTGGGTTAGGGAAGACTGCAGCTTGAAACAAAGCTATTTTAGTCCCGTTTCCTTTTTTTTTTTTCCACAGAAGCAGCCCGAACAATGACCAAACACTTCTTCTACGCCATAAACCTTAAAACAGAGAAGCATCTTCTAGACTCTGACTCTTCATGAGAACAATATTCTTCTTAGAAAGAGGAGGTGAAGCAGCAAAGATGGAAATTTAAACTATGTTTCATGGAAAAGACTCTGATGGAATCGCAAATGAATGGAAAAATCCACGTCACCTGGAGTTTTCTGACATTACTATGATTATAAAATATAGATATTTTTGATTAGATTTCTCAATGAGGCATACAAGTATTGTAAAGTTAATTTATTTTGGTGATTTAATTAGTAAGAAATGTAAATATAAAGCCATTCTTCAAATGAACCATAAAAAAACAACCAAACAACAAAACCAAAAAGAATCTTATTCTAAAATTGATTCAATGCTTATTTATGTTGAGGTGCAGCAACAAATAACAAGCTTAGAAGCATGTTATATATATTTAGCATAGAAATAATGCAGTTTCCACATATACCAAATACCAAAATATGCTAAAAATATACCAATAATTTCTAGATTAACAGTTGTGCTAAAATGTTTTCCAATGCTAATTTTTTAGCAAAGCTACTTCCAAATTGGAAAAACCTTGTTACCACAATAAAGGAAAACATGCAAAACTGCTTTAGATACATATGTTAGCCAACCACCATGATATTTTATTTAAAACAGTGCTTGTGTTTTAAATAAAATAAAAATATAATCTATAAATCAATGCATTTCTGATGTCAACAACAAGCACAGCTGTTTATCTTTTTCCAAGCCTACTTTATAAAACTCAGGAGCTCATAAGAAATGGAATACATTCAGTTGGATCTTATGGGAATGAGCTGCTGCTGCTGCTGCTGACTACAGCTTTAACATAAAAATGAAATTTTCCTTTGACTCAGCAGAAGTAGATCTAGTTTCAGCCATTCACCCCAAATTCCTCTCTCCTGCTGCTGCGTGCAGCACAGCCTGCCAGCATATTAAAACTTTTTGTTCTGCTCATATGCAACTCACTAAAAGTCAAGTTTTCATCGTTTTTATCAGAGGTGAGTAGCAACTACTTACATTTAATTACATTTACTTGAGAAACTTTTTAAGGAAAAAATAGACTTGCAGTCCTTTTAATTGATTAAAAATTTTATTAAGTGTCACTACTCTCATTTGAGTAATATTTCTGGACATTTTTCTCTACAGTTAATTAAAGTGTGAGTTCTTATTTTTACACAAACTTCCTTGTTTTACTGTTATTTTCTATCTGCTGGGCCTGTTGTGCCATTTGGAGGTCAAGTGAATTTAACACCATACACTGCCATGGACGTTTTCTATGCTTTTCCAACCATCGGTACTCTAATTTAACTAGTTTTATTTAAAAATAGTTTTTGGAAAACTGCTTCTTCTGCTTAAAATGGTTATTTTTTGTATTATGTAATTTTAGTCTTTAAAATATCAGAATTTGCACATAACTTCATATATTTCTCTGTTAGATGACCAGGACCGGATTTAAAAGGATGTGGGCCTTTGGGCTGGAGTTTTGGTTCCCACTACAAAATGCAAATTAAAATACATTAATAAGTAAATTTATGGATGGCAGCAGTAGATCCATGTTGTTCCAAAATAAATGACTGTAATTTTGAGTGTTGTTTATATCAGGAGTGGGAAATATGAACTTAAAGTTTTAGCACAATATGTTGTCGTACTTTGGTGATAATAAAGTAGAAAAAAAATCATTTTAATGTTATTAAAGTATTTTTTTAGACACTTAATCTTTCTCCAAAGTCTGTACTACCACGACACGCTCAGAAGTTTGAATATATATAGAACTTAAATAAAAAGTATTGGTATGTTTTGGGATCGGATCAGTACCAAAATAAGCCGTATTAAGTACTAATCAGTACTTAAAGCTACAGTACGTGACTTTTATAAAAACATGTTTTTTTTAAACATATTTCTTAGAACTGCCACTTTGTCACAACAGTCTAGTTTAAGACAGATAATCTGAAAAACAAGTTTCTTTGCCTTCTCCCAGTGCTCTCAGTACTCACTGCAGGAAAACACCACTCTGTCAAAAACAACCAATGAGTCAGGAGGAGGTTCTCAGCGCTGTCAATCACTCTCATGTGCCCACTACCCCTTGTTTTCTGCTACGCTACAGCTTCTGGAACGGCGAGCTTACTCTGAAAGCTAAGGCTAGTTAGCATAGCCACAGATGATGGTGGATAAACAATGCTAAGTGGTTTCTTTAGCATACTGATCAGCGTGTACACAGTGATGATTGGCAGCACTATGATCCTCCTCCTGGCTCTATTTGGTTTGTTTTTGGCATTTATTCAGAAACTCATTGAGGAGATAGTTTTTTTCCACAGACTATCTGTCCCAGACCATACTGGTTTTTTAAATATATTTAACAAATAATAAAAAAAACTGCTTTTCTTAAAAATAAATTACCTTAAAGGTGTAATTTATAAATTTTATAAAAAATACAGATTTTTAAAAATATTTATTGAAACAGTCACTATGTCATGACAGTATGCTATGAGGAAGATAATCTGAAAAAATTAGCTTCTCCCAGTGCTAACTAAAAACAACCAATCAGAGCAAGAATCTTAGCGCCGTCAATCACAATTCCAAGTGGTGCTGCTCATCCCTTCTTCCCTTTACTCTCTACTACGCTTCAGCTAGCATAGCCCGTCACGAATGCTCAGGCTAGCTAGCATAGCCACCGATAACAACGCCATTAGAACATTTAGCAGCGAGTACCTGAGGATGATTGATGGAGGAGATCGATCTTTTCACAGATTATTTCTCATATTTGTCAATATAGAGTGACAGTTATAACAAATATGTAAAAAACTGATTTAAAAAAATTAAATAAAAGTTACATACTGCAGTTTTAAGTAGCCAATTTACTTTTTAACTCTACTTTTCACTTTTACTAGAGTCAAAAAGTGCTATAGCTACTCTTAAGTGCAATTTCTGGGTACTCTAACCACCTCTGATTACTATCACTGAATTTAGGGGTCAAATTGGGAAGTAGAAAAAGTGAGAAGATGTGATGGTGTGCCCTCCTCAGGGAGGTGCATCCCGTCTATTACTCCTCAAGTGTCTGTTTCCCACACCAGTCAAGGTTAACAAGCCGCGCTGGTGTCTGCGTCGGCTGCAAAACGGTGAGGGGTGGCGGGGTGGGGGAGCGGAGGTGCAGCCTGCAACTATACACTGTGCTGTGTGATGATGCAGACAGGCAAACACTGAAGCCTCAAAATATCCACATCCCACTCCCTGCTCAGCGTTAACTAAAAACACCGCGTACCAAACCTAAAGGCTCGCCTTGAAATTATCCTAAATTCACCAAGCGCAATTTAATCCCGGTTCGTTTTCTCCCCTCCACACGCACAATAAATAGCAGCAAGGCGAGAAGAAGAAAAAAAAAAAAAAAACTCCAATGCGCACAATAATCCTGAGCCTAACGTCAGGAAAAAAAATGTAACAAGGAATAGTTTTCATGGTGGATGCGGATTTATGAGCAGGCAGAGACTCAGAGCAAAATGTGCTACAAGGTAGCATAAGCATCCATACCTTTCTCTCCATCACTATGCGCTTTTTGGGGAGCGTTTCAACAACAGCAACTGTAGGATGTGTCCGTCTGTTGTGTGGAGCGGGTCTTTGGTCCGGAGCTTCCCACCTCAACTTCCTCTCGGCTTTCAGCACAGCGGCGTCTCTCTCCCTCTCTTTCTCTCTCTCCGTCACTCTCTCTACCACTTCCCCATTACTGGGCAGCTAAGCGACTTATTAGCGCTGGCCTGTGGGACGCCGAGCCGGGGATGGAGCCAGAGCCCGGATTGGAGAAGCCTCGGTCGGGAAAGGGGGGTTAGAAGGAGCGCAGCGGCGCAGGCGCGGTCCCTGCTGGAAGGCGATATAATGAAAAATGACCAGAGGAAGGGAGCGTCAACAAATTATCCTCCTCATCATCATCAGCAGCAGGTTTCATTTAGAGGCGGGTTTGGGGATTTCAACAAAATGGGATACAATTTCTAAAGTTACAAAAAATATACACATATATTTTTTGGTTTATTTAGCCATCGTCATTAAAAAAAAGACAAAAAAAAATGTGTCATATTTCCACCACCTCATTCATACATTTATAAATGCCACTTTCAAAAATAAATATTATATTTTTTGCTAATTACATGGTTTGTTTGGAAATTAAATATTTAATTTGCACATTCAGCTTCCCAACTATATTATTAATTTGCAAATTATATATTTTAAATGTTTAAGTTGGAGCTAAATATTTAGCCAATTCAATATGTAATTAGGAAGCTAAATATTTAGCTTACTAAATAAATACTTAGTAATTTGCAACCTAAATATTTAGTTCCCAAATGCAAACTACATATTAATTTATAAGTATTTAGCTTTCAAATTAAATATGCAATTAGGAAATTAAATATTGTGTAAATTAAATACTTGACAAGCAAAATATTTGCTAATTAAATATAATTAGGAAGCTATATATTTAGTTTGAAAGCTAAATATTTAATTCCCCAACTATAAACTAAATATTCATACATTTTTTAATGTTTAATATTTGCTTGCAAATTCAGTAATAAGCTTCCTGACTACATGTTTTATTGGCAAGCTAAATATTTAGATTGAAGATTAAAATATTTAGCTCTCACCTAAAGAATTTGCATTTGAACATTGAAGTATTTATTTCCCATCTAAATGTTTCAGCATTTATATTTAGTAATTTTAACTTGCAAAAGAAATGCTTAACTTGCAAATTAAAAATTTAGCTCGAAACCTAAATATTTAGTTTGCACACCAAGTACTTTGCATGCAAATTAAAATATTTAGTCAGGAAGCTAAATATTCAGTTTGGAAACCAAATATTTAGCTTTCAAGTTAAATAGCCAACTAATGTTCAGCTCCATAGTACATATTTTCCAAACCAAACATTTGATTTCCAAACTAAATATTTAGTTAACATTTTTTACCAGCTTAAATTTACAAACATTACTGTGCAGTAGAACTATGCAAGATTCTTTTACATTATAATTTATTTTATGCACTTTCCATTTACTATATCTTTAAGACATTCCTGCATTAAAATGTCAAACATCTAATAGTTGAATTTAATCATCTAAATGTTTGTAGCACTTACTTCTGCATTTAAAAAGAGTCAGGAAATTGAACAGTAGTCATTTCTTGGTGGTTTTCTCAGATTTATTGGCATGTTGTGATCAGGTACATTTGGTTTAATAAAGAGGAATCTTTCTGTTGTCATCTCAGGAACAAATATATGATTCATCGGCTCTGGCTTTGCCCGCATTCGCCGCTGCGTCCTCAGGTACGCTGCAGCAGGCCGACCTCAAAATGCCTCCAGAATGTTTTTGGGAGGTGCAGCCCTCCATGTAGGTCAAAGGGTTTGTATTCCCACAATGTTTTTCTTCTGCAGTGCAGCCCACTCCCTCTATGAAGTTTTTACAACAGCAGCCTTGGCTCAACACCGACAAAAAGATCAAAAGACATTTTACTGCTCAGAATAAAGCCTGGTGTTTGGTTTAAGGACTTTAAGCTGGAGAGAACACCTGCTGTTTTAAACGAATCTCTGCATTTGAAGATTATAATATCACATAAAATGAATTTACTAAATTGCAATCAAAGTGATTTTCAAAGGGACTCCTGCTGAGCATGGATGAATTTGAATAGATCATCAAATTTGTAAATAATCTGAATATAACTTTAGATGATCACATTTCTCAGATTGTTTTAGTCAGATGAAAAGTGAAGTTAACAAGCAGCTCTTGAAGTTTTTCTCTCCATTCCGTCTCAGTCCTGGACATCAAAATAATCTATCACAGGCTCCTCTTTCACCATCTTTGACCAGCTTCCACCCGCAGCTCTACGAGAGAAATCAGAAAGAAAAAAGATCAACTAAACTGAACCTTAATCCAATTATGTTACAAAGAGGAGCAACTCACTGCAACAATGTCAGAGTCATGCATTTTAATTGTTTTTTATCTGACAGACAAAAGACAGTTTTCACTGCAAAAACAAAATGTCACCAAGCGTTTTTATCTAGTTTCTAGTGCAAATATCTTTCTACACTTAAAACTAACTTAAAAGTCAACAATTCTTTAATATTGGTTTAAAAGAAGTACTAGTTTCACTAGAAAATGCCAATGAAAATAACTACCAAAAATAATTCACCCAGTTTTTGGTAGAAAGAGAAAAAAGAAAAACAAGCTATACTCGTAAATCATGCAAATCGAAATGATTGATTAATCAATCTATCGATTACTGCAACTTATAAACCAAAAAGTTCAGTTTTGGCCTCAACTAAAATGTCAGAAAGTCTTTAATCATGGAGGATGACTCACTTGCTGCTGTGCTGCTTGATATGAGCGATGGGGGGAGGTGCCCGCGCCGCCGTCTCCCTCTCTATCAGCGCCGTCAGGGTCGAGCTTGGACAGGCCGACTTCCCTCTGCCAACACAGATACACAGGCTCAGAACCACAATCGGCACAGCCGCCGCCGGGCCGCCATATCTGCTATCAGACGTACTTGTGGGCGGTGACGACGACGTTCCGCTTGGGCTCGCTGTCGTAGCTCACGCTGTCGATGGCGTAGACCTCGGCCAGCTCGTGGATGATCTTCCGGTGCTCCCTGTTCATCGGCGGGAAGCAGTGGCTCCGCTTCGGCTGCTTTCCCTGCATGCATCAGTGATGAGGATGAGCAACAGAGAAGCGATTCAGGCCTGATGAAGATGATTTCTGGCAGTTTAATCCTGAATAATTGCTGGGATTTAAGCAGAAACTCATGCAGACGTGGCAGCTAATAAAAGCAGCTCAAGATGTTTTTCCCTCATTATTTGTGGATTTTTTTGAACATTTACTGGGAACAAAAACCTTTATTTACTGTTACAGAATGTTTTTAAATGTCCAGAGTACAGAGTCCTTTCAATTTAGCTTAAAATATAAAATATTATCTATAGATTTATGGTAAAATAACTGTAAAATAGGCAGGGTTTAAGAGTTTAATCTGAAAACAAGCTGGAAGGAATGAACAGGGTAGGAAACAAGAAACTAAGAGGCCAGAACAAAGGAAGTAAGGCAAATAGGGAGGGAGGAAGAAAATAAGCAAGTAAGGAAAAGGTACAGAACACAAGAAGACAACAGAAAGAAGGAAGTAAGGAGGGAGAAGGAAGGAAGAATGAAAAAAAGGGGAAAAAGAAGAAGAAGGAAGAATGAAAGTGAAGAGGTAAAGGGAAGGAATAGGACATGAGGAATAAAGGAAGGGAGAAAGGAAAGAAGGAATGGAAGAAGAAAGGGAAGAAAGAAGCAAGGAAGAGACAAGGAATGATGAGAACTGAAAGAAATTAAATAGAAATACAAAGAAAGGGAGGGAAAAACGGCACAAAGACAAATTGAACGAACAGGCGTAAATCACAAGGAGGGAAGGGATCAAGGATAAGAGTAAAAGAGTTAGGACACAAGCAAGGAAGGACTCAAAGATGGCAAAGATAAGGACACAATGAAGGGTGGATGGAAGGATAGGAAGAGAGAATGATGGACGAAAAGAAAGAGTGAAAAAAGTATGACAAAAGGACAGAAAGAAAAACATGATTTAAACCACAAAGTCATTTTTTCTACCAAACTTTATTTCCTCATTCCATCTATTGTTTAGATGTAATCCTCTCCGTTTGTCTGTTACTGTCCCAAAAGTAAATAAAAAAGCAAATCTTTAAAGCCTCCACAGGTAAATTAGTGTCAGATTGTGGTGCTACCTTATTGGCGAGCTCAACAAGATTCTTGATCTCTTCCTCTACCTCAGCGAGGAACTTCGGGTCCTTCCTGAAAGCAGAGTCATGCTGCGTTTTACTGCGACAACCCACTTTGTGTTTTCTACTGCTGCGACGTAAAAACGAAAAGACAAGGCGTCCTCAAAAACCCAGGAGCCAAAGGTCAAACCTGGCATCCTCCTTGAGGCTGTCGCTGTAAACGGAGGAGGAGCGAACGTTGAAGGGGTCGGAGGAGGAGTCGATCTGCAGCGCTTCAGCCAGGCGCCGGTTTCTCTCCAAAGTGGCGCATTCTTGATCGCACTCGAGTCTGAAATCACAATGCTTTTAACAACTCTACTTACCTCCAACTACAACCAATACCTGTCATGGAAACGACTGAAATCAACTCTGACAGTAACATTTTGGGTACAAACCGCATAGCTTTCTGGGGAATGTAGGCAGAAGGAAGATTATTGTGTAATTCACAAATCTACACCACTTTACATTGGTTTATCACAGCATATTCCCATAAATATGGAATATGCTGTCAACAGTGACAGCTGCAACCATTGAAATTTTGCTTGCAACATGACTCAAGTGAAATGAAGCATTTAGTTTTCCTCCACCTGGTCTGTTTCAGCTCCTTCTTGGTGAGGAGCGGACCGATGTCCATGGAGTCGCCAAGCTGCATGTCAGAGAGTTTGCTGGCCATCGCGATGGCTGCGTATCTATGGAGGAATTGTTACAGAAGAACGTTTTAACTGTAAAACAGAAAGAAAGTGATTAAAAGTGAGAAGTTACCTTTGATAGGAATTAGCAGCTTCTGTGCAGGCAACACTTTCCTTCCTTCGACCACAATCACACTGGAGCGCTACCTGATGAGAACAGGAGTCCGAAATTTTGTTAAAAGTAATTTAAGCGTAGTGAGAAGTACACCCCTAATTCAGGGGTGTCAAAAGTTTTTTCAAAATTGTTCAGTCAAAAGTACTTGTGGGCTGAAAAAAATAAAAATAAACTAAAATCAAGCAAATAAAGTCATTTATTTTTTATTGTTTTTTTTAAGCAAAGGGATGCTATTCATCATAGAGATAAACATAAATTGATTTTGATGTATTAAGGAAAAGAAAATTCGTTTTCAAATTGTTTTGAGCTTGATTGAACAAATGTTTCCTCAGTTATAAGAACAGGATTTGGATCCTTCTTTTGAAAAACGTTTAACAAATTCAATAAAAACTGATTTTTGTGGAGCATTGTTGGCTTTTCAATAAGTCTCTGAATGAACTTCTTATTGTAAAACCTTATAAATTATGTTGGTAACAACTTTACGTAAATTAAAATGATCACCTGTGTAATTCTTAATTCAGCCACAAAATGGCCCCGGTGCTGCACTTTGGACGTCCCTGATCCAAATCAAACATTTGCTACATTGCAGCAGGTTCTTTTGTTTTTTATGTCAGAAACGTCAGTTTCATAGAAAGTGGTCTGTACCTTGGCAGTGCAGATGGTGCGTGGGCAGCTGCTGCCTCTGTGACACGGAGCTGCGCATGGGTGGCCGCAGTCCGGCCGGGTCAGCACGCATGGCTGCTGGCATTCGCCCTCTGGCAGGCAGTCTCCGCGGTGGCAGAGGCGTTTGCAGCGGTGCATTTCACAAGGCAGCAACTTATTACACGTCAGACCACAGGAAATGTCTTGCAGGTGACACGGGATGTTGCTGCGTTGCTGTGGAGCCAAGGAACAAGCTTACTGCAATGATAATAAATGAATGAAACTAAAATAACTTGGTGACCTTTGTGGAGTTTACCTCATGCTTTCCCATGCACCATTTCTGAGTGAGGTATGTGCAAGGCGGGCATTTGTCATCGCTGTGGCAGTTGTGAAACACTAAATCAGAGGAAGATTTTGTTTAGGCTGCAACTAACAATTATTCTGATGATTAATAGATTATATGAGAAAATAACTGGCACATTCTGCAGATTCTCCATTTGACTACTTAAGCATTCTTTGAATATATACATTAATAGATGCAAATAAATTGTTAATTCATCATATTTCTTGCCTAAAATGTAATAATATTGCATTCCTTTAATGTACGCATGATCATTTGTGGCTAAAAAAATACTTGAAGGGCTTATTATTTAGTAATTTTTTTTGGATTAACTAAATATTAGTTGAATATTCAGTACGTTCTGTACGTTCAGTACAGAACGTACTGAAGAGGAGATAGTTTTTCTTACAGAAGCAAAATCTTTGCATGGAAAGCTAAAAGTATTCTACTTGAGGAGTTCTGAGAATAACATTTCCAGAAAAGGTGTTTTTTATCTTAAATAAAAAAATATATGATTTTTTTTCTGTACAGTTTTGGCTTATTTATTACTGTGAGAAAGTTGTTCTTCCAATAAATGCCATTTTTTTGTGCCTTTATGCTCCAGTTAATGAATCGATTAATAATTATTTGAATAATCGATTAATCTTTTTTAGTCGTCTTACCTGGATGGTCACACTCGTGTCGTCTCATGCACAGGTTTTTGCACTCGGGTGGTTTTGTGCCACAGGAAATTGGAGGGTACAACACAGAAGCGCCACAGTGACACGTCAGCTCATCAAAACCTGCCAACAGGGGGATTCGCAACAAACTCAGAGCCAAACATAACCACACAAAGAAACAGAGAAGTGATGTGAGAAATTTAAACTGGCTCTTGGTGTTTTTCTATGTGTTGTTGTAGAGGTTTGGCTCCAGAATTAAATGACTCACTTGACTGCCAGCAGGGCTCGCAGTTCCCCTTTGTGGCACGGCTCCTGGCAGCGGTGGAGGCCGCAGTTCAGCTTGTAGCTGCAGATCATGGGGCATCTGTGATCCGTGTTCTGGATGGAGACAAAATACCAAACGCATTTTGCAGTTCCAACAAACTTTAAACTCGTTTTACAAAAGTTTTCATTCCTCTTAACCTTTTTTCACATTTTGTAGCAACCACTAGCTTCCATGTGTGTTCGGATTTTATGTGAATAAAATGGCTGAAAAATCTGGATAACAAAAGAAAAGACTGAACAGAACTACAAGACATTTCTACAGTTTCACAATGAAAGATACAGATTGTTTTTTCAGAGATTGATGAGCCAAAAACGATTGGCTTGACAAAAAAAGAGAGGAATGAATTGTCTTGTGGACAGATGGATTAATAAAAAGGTAAATGAATGGACAGATGGACAAATAAAGAGATGGATTAATGGACAGATGGATGAATAAAGAAGAATGAATTGACAGATGAACGAATAAAAAGATGAACAAATGGACAGGTGGACGAATAAAGAGATGAAATGAATAAACATACAGAAGGATGAATAACAAGATGGATTAATGGACAGATGGATGGAAGGATGAATAAAGAGAAGGGAGGATGAATGTAGAGACAGGCAGACAATAAAAAGAGGACGAATGGACTGATGGATGAATAAAATGATGGAAGGGTTGTTTTGAGGTTGATGGACAGCCTGACAGATAAAGAGCTGAACCTCTCCTAGTCGTCTTGATTCAGCTAAAGGACATCATACGTCCAGCGACAAAACAGGTTTCAGAACCAGCATGACTCCGGCCGGTTCAGAAGCCGGGCTTCAACCGGGCCGAACCGCAGCCCAGATTACTGAGGACTCACCACACAGCAAAGCTCTCCACACTTGTGCCGACCACAGGAGCGCTTCTTGTTGCATCGTCTCTCACATGTGAAGATGAGCTCGTCTGGATGGAGACAGTGGACATTTACAACAGGAAGTGACATACGCAGTGATGTCATATTTCACGCAGCTAAAATATTACCTTCTTTTTGAATATTTGCACATGGAACCTCCTGAAATAAAAGAAGAATTTTTACAGATTCAGAGTTTTGAAAACATATCTGCTGTGATGACATGGCCCACCTTGGTCTTGGCGCCACAGCGGCACCTGATGGTGGAGGTCAAAGTGCACGGCCCACAGGTCCCCTCGTGACACAGATTTTGACACAAATGGATGGTGTCTGAAAAACCAAGATCACAATCTGCAGATATGCTTCAAAAACAATGCCAGCGGACTTCTGATAATGCACTTCCTGTTTGTTGTGAGAAACCAACACAATGGACCAGCAGGAAGACCGAGAACAGATTTTAAGAATAAATCTTAAAGATAAAAGTTAAAGTCTGCAGGTTGATGAAGAGGTAAATTAAGGGAGTTCTTGATTATTTTGTGTCAACATTTGATCAAACTTTTTAGAAAAACTTTAACTGTTTATGTTTGGTTGCACAAATTTCCAGTTTCTTTTGGGAAGTCAAAAATAAATAGTTTATGCTTCTCATCTGCATTGGACTCACAGCAGCAGCTTGTAAAACTCTTGAGGATGTTCCTCTCATTTATTTATTGCAAAAGCTTTGTTAGTGAATATACCCATTAGACATATCTACTTTGATTTTTATTATTTTATCCTTGCTTTGTGGTTTTTACAATGCTCTGTGAACAACAATAAAAAAAGCATAATGATCACTAAACTGTTGAGTCAAATAACACCCAACATGACAAACGTCTGAATCCAAAATCCTGGATTCAAAATTAAAACTATTGTAAGATTTAAAGCTTCAAATGTTTGTAAAATATTCCTTACCATTGGAGCCACAAGGCAGAGGTTTGTTGCATGTCTTTCCGCAGGATGGGATGGGATCGGAGCAGCTGCGCCGCTCAGAGTAGCCCAGCTCCAGGAGTTTGGAGAGCGGCGTTTGACTGCAGGGACATGTCTTCACCAGGCTGGGGGAGCGCGGGCACGGCTGGCACAGCCCGCGGTGGCATACCTGCTGGCACCGGTGAGCTTCACAATTCAACATCCTGAGCAGAAAATGGGCTCCGGTCACCGAGGGAGAACTCTGTGGACGACTCTCTGTCTTTTCCACAGCATAGACACTTACTTAGAGCAAACGTTTTGACAGGAGAAATGTCCCGAGCCATCAAATCTGTCTTTATCTGTGCCGCACAGGACGGTACGAAGCGTCACGCCACAATAACAAACTATAGGAAATAAACATGGGATTAGATTAAACCAGTTAGTTGTTTTAAGGCTGCAACTAATAATTATTTCAGTAATCAATTTCTCTTACAATTAATAATGCAAAGGTTAGCACAGGTCGTGTTTAGTGATTTGTTGATGTGATTTGCACTTCTAGGACACCGTAGTTTAGTGAACTAAAATGAGATTAGTTATTATAATTAAGCCTTTTTATTGACTTCTCTCATTTAGTTTTTGTTCTATTGATCACTTAGAATTTTTACAGTATAATTTTTTTATACTGTAAAACTTGATATTTTTTACAAATTATTTTCAATTTGGATTTCATGTTCCTGAGATTGTTAATACATACTCTCTTACTAATTAATTTTTTTTAAAATACAATAGTCAACATTTCAATAAATGCTTTGGCAATTATTTTATAATCCAGCCACTCTGACATCAAGCCACTTTCCTTGTAAAGTCATATAAAAATTTGTGTTTTTATCTTTCTTGATGGTAAAGAAAGGAGAGCAACAAGTATGGAGACAGAAATATTTTTTGAAAATAAATAGAAATAAACTATGTTTTTTGCATGAGATCGACTCACCCTGCTGAACCTGCTGCTGGCAGAGCTGACATGACCCACTGTGGCACACCTGATTGCAAGAGTGTTCCCCACAGTTGAGTAAAGCCCCACAGACTGAGTCACACTGCAGGACTGAGGCCTGGCCACAGCGCATTGGCTGACTAAAACAAAATAAATATCAAAAACATCAAACAGGCTGACAAATAATCAAATAGTAAGGAAGTATTAATTAGAAAAACAGCCATCATGAACATGTTTTTATGCTTTTACCTCATCTTCCCACAGACGCAGGACTTTGTGACAAAGGCAGGACATGAAGGACAAGGTCCAGGGTGGCACAAGCTGAGAGGAAACGCCAAAAAGTCACCAAGAAAATCTACATATTTTACTGGGATTTTATGTGACAAACCATAAAATTATGTGTTGACCTTTTTCCACTATTGTAAGCAACAAATCAATTAATTGTTATGATAAATTACAACTAGCGCTATAATTTCCATTTGGACAATAATCGTTTGATATTGTTGAAAAGTTGGGATTTTGAAGAATGAAGTAGTTAGTTTGCACTACTTGCCACTTTTGCCTGTTTGTCTTTTCCATTCTTCCAATGCAATTTTGTGACATTTTGTTCATAATCCATTTACTTATTATTGTTTTGTTTGTGTATTTGAGATATTTAAAATGTTTTCCAGTCCCAGTGTTAAATATGCTTTAGAAATAAAAGGTTTTTTTTTTTATCATTGAGAGGATCCACTCACATTAATATGACATTATTATTATCATCTTGTCTGAAAATTGTCTTAAAATATCGTCATTTGTGGCAATAATTTCTGGGATAATTTGTTGTCATAACAGGTATATTTGTTACAGCTCCAAAAAGCTAGCATTCATTTTTACTAAGCCATTTTTATGCCAATACTCTAATCATCAACATCATATTTCTTTATTCCAGACACATAAGAAGGTTCACAGTGAACACAACAAACTAAAATCCAGTACAACAATTGTATGCACAGGCATGTCTAATCATAACACTCATGAATCCTTTTGCATATCCTGTTTTACTCAAGTTTAAACAGCTAAATATTTATGCTCAGAATCTGCAGATTTCACTTTCTTTCAAGACTGACACTTATTTTCCTTGTATAGTCCTCAGAGACAAGACGTGGAACATGTCCCGGACATCATTCTGGCACAAAGGATCTAATTTCTAACCTCTAGTTACTTCCCCAGCTGTAGAAATGCAGCTCTGTGTTCGTCCTGTCATCTGATCACCTAAATATTACTCAACATTCAGTCCTGTCCTGCAGCTCAGAGTGTTGTGTTTTCACAGCTCACATGTTACAGGGGTGGTTGCAGTCCGCTCCGCTCCGCTTCTTCCCACACATGTCACCGCAGCTGTGGGGAATCTCGCTGCGCTGCCACTCGGGGTTTGTCACTTTGCCTGCCAATCGACGGAAAGGAAATCTCAGCTCGAGCAGATGAAAGGAAACCGACGTTTAACGAAATTATCGGACTTCTATTAGTCAGTTTGAATATGAAATAAAAACATTTAGTAAAAAATCACATTGCTGTGTTTAAGATGAGTGAATATGTTACGTATTTATGCTTAAAAATAGGGAAAAAATTTTCACTTTAAAAACATTTATCGCTGAAATTCCCTTGTGACCAAACTGGAGAAAACAGGGAAGAAGGGATGAGGATGAACAGAAAGAAAAATGAAAGAAGGATGGATAGATGGAAGAAAGAATATGGATGAAAGAAGTTGGGAACAAAAAACGGACAGAAGGGTAAAAGGAAGAATGAAATGATAAATAAAATTGATGCATGGATTGATAAAAGGCAAAACGAGCAGATGGATGAGGTAGAAAAAAAAGGAGAAAAAAAATAGATGTGTAAGAGGACAGAAAAGAAAAGATGGACCGAAGAATGGATAGATGTTGAGGATGAACAAAGACAAGTAAGAAGGATAGATGAATGGATAAAACAAAGAAATGAGGATGGATGGAAGACAAAAAGACTGCAGAAGGAAAAAAGAAAAAAAGGACAGATGAAAGAAAAGACAGACGTCAGAACAAAGGAAAGGATAAGTAAAGGTAATGGATGATGGATGAAAAGGTAGATGATGGAGAGAAAGATTAAAGAAATATGGATAGACATGTAAAGAAATGGACGAAAGAAAAGAGAAGGATGAATGAATGAGGATAGACAGACAAACAAATGAAAGAAGGATGGCTATATAGACAAAAGGAGGAAAGAGAAAAAGGACGTAAGGATGGATGGAGAACAAAAACATGAACAAAAGAAAGTACAAATAAACGAGATGGTGGATGCATAGAAGAAAAGATCAACAGATGAAAAGGTAGATGATGGACAGAAAGATAAAAGAAAGATGGATGGATGATGAATAAATGGATGATGATGGACAATAAAAAGAATGGATGGAAATATGGATGGAAGGATGGATAAAAGAGATGGATGGAAAAAAGATAGATAATAGACGTAAAAGTTATTTTCCCACTCGTTATTCTCCCTCTCGTTTTCCAAACCTGGAAAACTGTTAAATCAAACTCCAGACATTTTCCAGGAAGGAACGGCTCGTTGTCTCTCACCGCAGAAGCAGATGTAGGTGGCCGGGTGTTTCAGTGCCACGTTCTGGCAGGCCGGGCAGCGCCAACCTTCAGCAGAATCTGACCAAAACAGACGTGAGCTCAGGTCAGAGTTACAAAAAACAAAACAAAAAATCCACCTGCTCCTTCTTTTCAAATTGCTACAAAGCACAGCGTGTTGCCGGATCAGCAGGAATCACTTATTCTGAATCAGGGTCGCGTTCTGTGTGTATGTGTGTGTGTGTGCGTGTGCGTGTGTGAGGGCCACACCATCCGCCTGCGACGCTGGGGACCGGGCCCACTTCTTGATGCAGTTCAGATGGAAGACGTGGAAGCAGCTGTGGCAGCTCCACACCGGGGCCATGACCCGGATGACGTCGCAGCACACCATGCACTCGTACTTCTCCTCAGACAGCTGCTCGATCAGGCACCCTGCGGAGAACAGAGCGCTTAGGAAACCGGACCTCAATACCCAGACACAGAGCAGGAAACTGGTGGAAGAGTGCAGAGGTCAACTTAACCCAGAGAGGGTCAAACTCATTTCTGTTTTGGGCCAAATCAACATCATGAAGCCTCTTAAAAGGCAGGTTAAGACAAAACCAGTTAAACTGTTAAAATATCTTTTCAGTTCGTCCAGCATTTCGTGATTCTTTTTGTGATTTTCTGCAATAAAAAATCAAAGTGTTTGTGATAATAATTTGGAAATATTTGCAAAATTTGCTCTTATTTGTATAGCCAGCTATGAGGGGTTGAGCGGCTAAAACACATCTCCCAGAATGCTTTATTATTAAGAAATAATATGAATTGCATGTTTATCGCGATATATTTTGTTATTGCGATTATATATCAGCATTCAATGCAGCTGTAAATGTAGCAAATAAATTAGGGAAGCAACATTTTTTCAAATAATTTTCCATACTGTGCTCATTATGGACTACTTTCTGTGAAAATATGCAACGTGAAAAGTTGTTTCGGTGAATTTGATTCCCATAATGACAGCAAAAACTTTGATCCAACCTGTTTGTGTCTCTTTGCTTTTTGGCATTTTGTCCGAGCTCCTCTGTCCCGAGTTGACGCTCTGATGGTTCGTCCTTCTCCCGCCTCTTCCTTGAAAAGGTTTCTGCGGCCCTGAGATTTTTCCAGATTTACAGGCGGCATCATGAGACGCTCGGAGATGTTCAGCTCCTTCCTGTTCCCCCCTCTTTGAGCCCGAATCCTCATGAGATGGAGGCTTTGGTGGCTTGATCGGTCCTTGACGTCGCTTTACGTCGTTGCTTTTCCTCTGTTGATCGTATGTTTGAGGTCTGCTCTTGGCGGTCTCCTCTCTGGAACCATGAGGTCTTTGATCTGGTATGGAAGTATAATCACCTTTCTCATTTTCTTCTCCCTTCCTCTGCTCCTGGTTGGTGCTTCTTGGTTTTTTAACTTGAGTTTCCAGAAAATCTCTGTTCCCGTTTTCTCTTCTCCAGCTCGGTGCATCAGGTCCGTCCATGGAACTGGCGTATCTGTTGCCGGCACCAAATAGATCTGGATTTCTGCCAGGTTTTTGCTGCCGGTAACCAGAACCGCCGACATTTTCATTTATACGTCTGCTTTCTTCTCTCCGTCCTCTTCCTCTGCCCCTTTTCTTGGCTACATCCCCTTCTGGATAGGGAGCCGTGGCATACTGAGGGTAATTTGAATTATTTTGGCCAAATGTGTGTTTGAAACCTTGATGAAAGTTTCCATATTGCTGAGCTGGATCACAGCTGTAACCGCTGAGGTTTCTGTCATTGTTGTGTCTGGGTCGGGTTCTTCTGGAGCTGTGGTGGTGCTGCTTGTGATGTGGAGTCCCATCTGGATTGAGATCAGGCGGGTCTGCAAGCAGAAAAGATAGCAGAGTAACTGAAGATGTCTGATTGAAAGGAGTGAATCAGGGGTTATGAATAAACTTAGAACTGTCACTTCACAAAAACTGCTAAAATTTTAGCTAAAGAATGCAAACTCAGACCAATGAGTTCAAAAAAAGATTCGTACAAATACATAATTACTCAGGCAGTGAATGAATAAAAGAGAATTTAGTGAAGAACATATTTTAACTCGGATCTTTTGGCACTATAACTAAACTAACATATTTTTCAACATTCTTTAAATTCACTAGCTACAATAGTGAATCATAGTGTTTTGTAAAACAATTGTGTAATTTAGCATTTAAAGGAAGATATTTATTAAAGTTAAGAATATTTTACAATTTTGTATGACAAAATATGAGAGGTTCCAATGTAGTTTTTTTTTTACTTAACTAGGATCCTGTTAACATTTGAAACTTCCTGTCAAAATTCGGCTAAAATACTTAAAAATGGGTTTTAATATTCTGACAGTGAAATTTCAGTAAACATAAAACTATCCCCTTCTTAAATCAAAAAACTGTTTATTTTAATCATCCAGATCCACTTCTGATATCCTCAGAGGTTTGTAAAACTTGACCTGTAAACCATAATGCAGCTTTCTGGTTAAAGCAGAAACCCCACTAGCTGCTGGAGCTGGAACCAGTCACATGCTCCCAGCTCCTGTTACAGTATCCAGCTCAGGTGGAGAGTCGGTTTCAAACTTCCCAGTCACATGCATTTATATGAGGTAGAGTGAGGAAAGCGCCAAGGCTAGGCTGAAACAACAATCACAACATTAGCCGTAATTGAAAAGTTAAGGCTAATGCTAACACAGCTAGCATAGCACTGAACTGTAAGCAAATTCGCTAACGTGGCTCATCGAGTGTTTTACAACTGATAATTAAAATGTAACTTCAAACACGTTCACTCGCTGGTATTTAGAAAGTAAAGCGATTACCTGAGGAGCCTTCAGCCATTCACTTTGAACTCTGCTTCTTCCTAAACAGGTTTAACAGCAGCAGGCTGGATCAGAGGAGCTGACAGGTCCGAGCAGGCCGCCGGTGGGAGAGTCCACCTCAACACCTGCCCTCTGCTGTTACCACTGACCAGAAATCACGATGAACCTGTCTGTTATTTTCCTCTACTTCAACCCGCCTAGCGACACCTGCTAGCTGATGGCTAGCGAATAGAATGCTGTAAAGCGAACCCGAGCTAACCGGAATTTCCACACTAGATTTTCAAAATAAAAATAATTCCATAAACGGATGAATAGAGAGTGAGTTTGAGAGGCAAACTAGCAGAGTAAACAGCCCAAAATGGAATTGCTTCTGCATATTTTTACTCAAATAAAAGTCAAACGTAGCCTTCCGAGAAAAACTCAAGTACTAACTAATCAAAACAAGCCTAATATTTTATATTTATTTTAAATTCAGTTAGTTATAATCCACATAACTTCTGGGAACTTTATGAGTGTCACAGACACGAATTCATTTCAATAAATTGAAAATATGTTTAAATATTTATTTGAGCCTTCATGCATACGTAAATTTAAGTTTGAATGATTCAGAAACAGAGTGTGGTTAAGTCGTATTTTGTTGATGCTTTTGGTTCTTTTAAATTTCTTTGTACATCTGTGAAAAAGCAAACTAATCCCTTCAAGAATCTGGCTATTTTGCATTTCAATCAAAGTGATTAGACAGACTTATTTTACCTCTGACTTATGAACCACGCAGAGGTAGAATGACTCCTTAACTCTGACGATAAATCAATGCTGTTTCTATATTTCACTGACCGCAACAACAAAACTTAGAAGAAAAAGAGAATATACCCCAGGATGTCCACTGGGTGGCGTCTGATGTTTGTGCTTGTGCAACAGAAAGAAGAGGTTTGCCCTGAAGACTGTAAAGGAAAAACAATAACATTGCAAGGCTCTATCGCTGCATATTTACCACATTTCCTTAGCAGTGTCTGACTGTCTTCATGCAGTTCTGTGAGGGGAAGTGAAAGTGTGTGATAGTGAATTAAAAAACACAACAACAAAAAAAAAAAACCAAATATATATTACGTGTTAAGTTTCATAATGATGTACAAAGAGAACCACGCCTTTGTTTCTACATTGTCAGATGCATTGCTCAATGTTTGGGAAATCTTTTGCAACGTTAATCCAAAACATTCAGTAGATTTACTGAAAGATATAGAAGTAAATATCATTTCTTCACATCTACAGCCTTAATAAACTCTTTTCTTTATGTGCTCAGTGGATGTGGGTTTTCACAAGTGGTTGACCTTGTGGCGCTCATGTCATAGAAAACTATTGCTGGAGAGTCCAAGCAATGGGCTGATAGCGCCGCAGTAGCACTCTGCAGCTAAAAGTCATGACTTTACAGTTTTGATGTGTTTCGAGCTAAGAGTGACAGGTGCATACTTAACGGAGGTGGACTTTGGAAATGCAGAAACAACACAAAACATATGCATAAATGAATTAATCACAACTTTTTCATATTTGAAGCTCAATTTTAAAGGAGTGACTCTTTCTTAAACTCCTATTAAGTAGAACATATTACAGCCATATTCAGTAAATTCAAGTGAATTGAAATCTTTATATCAAACAAGTAAATTGTCAGAGATAAGACAAAATTACTGAGAAGAATTAGTTTGAAAAGAAGATTTTTTTTCTTAAACTGAAATTACATTTCCATTGTATTCCAATATTCCCTCTAATATTTTTCTTATTTTTATAGATTAATTACACACTGAGGGGTTGATGTTTCAAACCCCTCAGTTCTGCTCATTGCAATGATTTTCTGCTCATAGCTGATTAAAATATTATATCAAATTGATTAAAAAAAAACATTTTTAATACAGAAATGTGGACTTACCTGCTTTTAACTCTAATTCCTAATATTCAAATTTTCAGATTTCCTTCAATTTCCAAATGTTGCAGGATTGCATTGAAAACAATGATTGCAATCTTAATTTTCAGCTGACTGGATGTTAACCACTGAAAATTAGAAAACAATTAAAAAAAAAAAAATCCAAACAGGCAAATTTACAGACAAGACTATAAACTCAGTGGACTGACATTACAGATATAAATTTATCAGTTTGTCTGGAAAAATGTGGAAATTTGTTTTTGCAAATGCAAACACACATTTAGAAACCCCAAATTTACCTGTGCCACTATAAGTTACTAGAAAAATTGAGAAATTTGCATTTTTATCTCTCATGTGCGAGTTTACAAACCTTATATATTTAATAAAGTATATATATTGTGCTAGTATACAGTTATTTTAAATATTGTTCATTTGAATTTCTCCCAAAGATTATATATTGTATTCTATTCTGGCTTTTACAATGCCAAACAAGCAATAATGAGAAATGTTGCTTTTAATAATTGATGCTCTCTGATGGAGGTGGAGAAGCATTGACGTCAGTAACTGATTTACATTTAAATGCTTCGTGTTTTCGTTGGCTGTCACGTCACGCGCGGTTCTGTCTTTGGATGTTCCGCTGACCCGTCAAGTTCTGCTGCAACAGAAGTGATTTCCAAATCTGAGCTCTGCTGTCATTATTATTTTCTGTACGTCGTCTTCTGTTGCAGCGAATCACTCTGCAGGGAGAGAGTCCCAGCGCGCATGCGTGCAGTGCCTCATCGTCCCCGTCATCCAGGCGAAATGGGTGGGAAAAAAATGCGTGAAGTTAACGCCAACGCTGCGAAAAAAGAGTGGGTTGAGTTTTCAAAATAAAAGCACAACGATTGAGACGCTATTCTGTTACTTTAGATATATGATCTAATATGCCTGTATTAAAACAATCCTCAAAAGAAGAGTGGGACAAAAGAGTGAGATGCAAAAGAAAGATCACAAGTTATTATAAAGTCTCAGTGATTGTTGTTATTGCCAAGGTTTGCAAAACCAATAATAAAGGTTGTTTGGGATATTTTTCCCTCATTAATAAATAAAGTAATTATTAAAAATGCTTTTGTTTGGTGTTGTTATGTTTGTCTGATATTAAAGCTTTTTTGACGATAATGAAGTCAGAAAGCATAACTTCACAAAAAAATTGTAAAGAAGCGTTTTTCCCTCCCCAATCACAAATATTTATTTATTTTTAAATATATTTTACACACCATAAACATGACAAAAACATATCTAGATATTTTAAAACTGAAAGGAAATAATAATAATAATAAAAAAAGTTCACTCTGACTGAGATGGAGAAATGTGCATTAATTTAAATAAATATCTAAAAAAAAATAGTCAAACATTTGACTAGTCCAGATGAGTCCTCAATTACCTAAACCAATGTACTGTATTTGATTAGTAAATTACAATAACTACACTTTAGTGTAGTAATGGACAGTGTTATATTTTATAAAATACATGGAAAGAAGTATTAAATTATGTTTGTTATCATGGAGTATTATAAGAAATTCTAAGTAATGACATTTGCAAAACAGTGAAACCACTGATTGTATATCTTGAATTAATTCTTTAACTGCTCAAACTCTGTTCAGTCTACTAACCAGGTTCTGGTTCTGCTGGAGGTTCCTTCTTGTTAAAGGGGAGTTTTTCCTCTTCACTGTTGCTACATGGTTGAATGCTGCAAGTCAATGACTAATTTGAATAAAAAATTAAATTCACTGCATTGTTTGATAAGTCGAATGGATATACAATATGATTGGATGAAAGTGACTGTTTTTGGCACAATATAACTAAACTGAATTGAATGGAATGAGAATAAAAAATTTATAAAGTAGTTATCTGATATTCAGTTCAATTCAGTTCAGTGAAATGTTATTTATTCCCCAAGAGGCAATTTAAAAAATGCAAAGAATAGCAGCAGTACAGACAAAAATAGACATATATCCACATAGAAACAGCTTGAAGAAAGTACATGAGCATGTAATGTTAAAAAGAAGTTTAAAAACTGACATGAAGAACACTTTTAGATAAGGAAATAAAATTCTCTGGGGACAATATTAATATTAATATATTAATTGATCTTGATTTCTCATGTATTGGACTGCTTTTCAAAGCAAAACAAAATTGTGCCAGAAAAAAATAAATCAAAATAGAGTTAATTAAAAATATATATGTATAGATGACTGGAAACAAATAATCGAAGAAGTTTATACTAAAAAGTATGGATTTTCATACCCAAAACCTGCACTTTTATTTTGAAACTCTTGATCGGAAGCCGCCCTTTCTCAAACCGTTATCTTGACTCTGCCTCCTCTCTCAGCTCTGAACGCGGCCGAGCAGCAGGAGAGAGTGGCAGTGAATGTGTCCGAGGCACCGTTTAGCTGTTTAGAGGAAAAAAAGAAACACACAAAAAAACTCAAAAACTACGGCGGAAGAAGAGAGGACCTAACCCAGGTGCGGACCCACACGACCTCGACTTTACCCTGGACTATGATAACCCTCAAACAGAGGCTGGTAATAACGGGACGCTGTGTTTTTTTGACGACAAGCGGCTTATTGCACATCTGTAGAGCATAATGAAGGCATCCGCTATTCTTCACGGGTTTTCCTCCAACGTTTAGCCACAGCACGATTTAGAAATGCGTCGCTCTTTAGACGTCCTCTGAAGGGAAAACACACACACACACACATATATATACAGTCATCGAGGGGGGAGCTAGCTGGTTGAGAATTGTGCTAAAAATCCTCCTTCCGTGGCCTTTGGAGGACAGTGAAGTCATTTGAGAAGGAGGAGAAGAAGACACGTCCAGATCATCATCCCTGATAGTTTTACACAGTTCTGCAGAGGGAAATAAACGGCGCTGGCTTTCCCGTCGATCCGATCCAGACCCCGCCGGCTATCTTAATCATTCTTCCTTCAGCTCTTACATGGTTTTGCCTTTCTGAGCAGCCATCGCCGACCCTTTTGTGGGCATTTATCCCCCCTCCACCCTACCCTCTCTCACACACACCGTTAAATTAAAGGATGCCGGATCAAATATCGGTGTCCGAGTTTCTCTCGGAGACAACAGAGGATTACAATTCTCCGACAACGTCCAGCTTCACCACCCGCATGCAGAGCTGCAGGAACACAGTGAACGTGCTGGAGGAGGTAAGAAAAGATGGAAAAAATTTGACTTTATATGTCGATCCCACCAATCTCAGTGATGCTGCTTTTATAAATCCACACCAGGCAGCACATTTAACATGCAATCCACATGTTTGAGAGTTTTGCATAGACAGATGCATGGCAATCAGGGAAGAAAATAACTGCACCTGTTGCTTTAAAGCTACATTTTCCCCAACCATCAGCCTGTAAAAACAGATATTTTTCCAAATGCATTCAGTCAGATTTACCTAATCTATTTTATCTGTCCAACCAGAGATGTGGAGTAATAATATAATAGAGGATGAGGATGGCTTTTGTTAGAGGAGTGAAGAAAATGGAAGGATGTGCACTCAAGGCCTGCAGCTCTCTGTGTTCAGGATTACATAACTCACGGCTTTGGAGTGTGCTGTAGCTGAGTGTGTGTGTGTGTGTGTGTGTGTGTGTTTGTGCGACAGAAAGACCTATTTTAGTCACAGGCAGTCAGATGTGGATCCCTCTCTTTCATACATACACGCAGGAATGAGTGCATTTTAAAAAAGCGAATAAATTCAGGTCAGGTGGTGTTTGGGTTTGCATGAGTTTCTTTTTTCCCAGCCCTGTCTTGGTGTGGTTAAATGGAGCATCATGCCAGGAGAGCAGCACACACCTTCGCCATCGTCCTCTGATGCCAAAATGTGACCTAATTCCCCCCACTTCCAACAACTGCAAGCCCAAATTACATCAGGCTTGCAGTATTTAGTGTAATCTCCCATGTAAGGTAGCATGAGCTTTAACTGTGACACCCAAAGCTCCATTTGCAGTGCTTAAATGACAAATTAAAGGCAGTATAAATGTAAAAGAGACGATAGATTTAAAGTATTTGTATGGAGTAACACATTGTTTGGAAGTGGAAGGAAAATGGTGCAATAAAAATATGAAAAGTGCAGTTTCCACACATATTCAGCCCACTTTACTTTGGTATTCCTAAATAAAATCCAGTCAGCATTTAGAAAACATCTAACTGGACTCTTCCTGTGTGTAATTGAACTTTGTATGAGGTTTATTTATTGAACATTAGTGAACTAATGGCATAATTAAGATAAGGAAACACAGCAGACAAATCAGGGATGGAGCTCTGGAGAAGTTTAAAGCACAGGGTTATAAAATTATTTTTGAAACATTTTACAGAGCTCCCTTCAGTCAATCATCTGAAAGTATGGCACAACTGAAAACCAGAGCTGACAGAGAGTAATCGTCGAAGAAAGAATTAGGAGCCAACATTTGTCAAACACTCCACAAACAAGGTCTTTATAGAAAATTATAGAAAAGATTGTCAAAAGAACGTCTTAAGAATCTCTGGAAAATGCTGCTCCAGTGAGATGAGAGCAAAACTCAACCGTTTGGTATTATGCAAAAACACGGTAGTGGTAGAATTATGTTGTAGGAAAGCTGGTCAGAGTTGAATGTGGATGGATGGAGGGAAATGCAAGGATATTCTGGAAGAAGACTTTAGACTTGGTGTATGTTCTTCCAGAAAGGTCCAGTCAAAGTCCAGGCGTTAGTCCCACTGAGAATCTGTGGCTGAACGTCACAATTTATTAGATGTGAAATGATTAATCGTGATGAATCGACGACTGAAATAACCACCATCTAATTTAGTATTTGATTAACTGGAGTATTCAGACTCAAAAAAGACCAATTGTATATAGAACAATAACTGAAGCAGTAATAACTGAAAACTGTACAATAAATATATACATTTTGCATTTAAGATAATAAAAAGGCTGCCTGTAAATATGTTTTTCCCAGAACTCCTGAAGTTGCATAATTTTAGCTTCACCTGATTAAAAGTCTGTAAGAAAATCTCTTACTAAGCACATTTCACTATCCGTTTATGAACTAATTAATCCAAAAATGAATCGATATATTGCTGATGTTAAGTAAAGCGGAAAGAACTGAGCTTTTCACATGTTGAAGTATTTCTTTATCTGCAGATGCATCATTTGCTACAAATAATCAAAGCACACATGAGAGGAATGCTATTTTATTGCATGTTGGGCATTGAAATGTTCATTTTCTTACTTGAATAAGGGAATAAATTATTTGTTTATCTGCATCTTCATTGTATTTATAATGTATAAAAAAGGCTAAAGCAGTTAGATGAAAACCTGCAGAATGTGCTATTTTCTTCACTTGATTAATCAATACAATAATTGACGAATAAAATAATTGTTAGTTGCTCTCCATTCAATTTAACTGAGCTTAAGAGACTTTGCAAAGAAGGATGCAAATCTCTAGATGTGTAAGGCTGAGCAAGGTCATTCTGGAGGCTGGAATAAAAGCATGCCGCACTTTTTAGAGTTTTATTTGTAAAAACAACTCTGCTCTGCTCATTTGTGTTGGTTTGTCAGCTAAAATCCCCATATATAAGTTTGTGGAATGTAGAGACGCAGAAAAGGTTGGGAGTCGGCGTCTAAACTCCTGATGCCAGTTTGTTTTATCATATTTTTAGAAAGTCTCTCCAGAACGCAGAGTCAGGGCTGTGTTTATCCTCAACATGGAGCCACACTCCGAGTCTGCTGACTTTTAACAAGGAGAAGGCTCGCATCATGAATCACCTCCCTGGCTCCGTGCCTCTGATCCGGGGAGGCTGCTGCTGCTGCAGCACAAACGAAAAACATCTGTCGGACAGGGCGGCCATGTGCGCGGCGCTTCAGTAGCCGCTCTGGAATTTCTGCAGGGATCACATGACGGAGAAGACTATTATGAAGAGGGAAAACAGAGCGCAGCATCCTCCTGGGAGTTTAAAACAAAGATGCGCCTGGAAAACTTTCAGGACGGGGGGGAAATGCACCCGAAATAAACGCCGCGTTTATTGAAATCCATGATGTTTACCTCGCCTTTCTTCCTTTTCTCTCCAAGTCATTTCCTTGGTATGTTGACAAGGTAAATTATGCAACGGTACGGCGTGAATATTTAATACTGAAACCTGAGGGGGAGATTTGACCCAGCAGGAGAGTTGTCATTCTCCCTGTGCTTCCACTGAGTCATGAGGAGGAAAAACTGCTGCTGCATCATGTCGTCTCAACTCAGCTCTGAGGATAAATTATTGATCAGTTTGCATTAATGACATGAAAACATTAATGTTTTGCCTTTCGAAACATCATCTCTGGTGTTTACGCTCGGATCGGATCAGAAGTGAGGAAAACATGGAGCCGCCAGATGGAGAGATAAAGTTTTAAAAATAGCCACTCTTGCTTTATCTGCCTTAGACAAAGGAGTTGAGATCTATGTGCATGTTTTGCATGTGTGTGTAGAGGAGTGTCACTGGGGGTATTATATGTGTGTGTTTGCTGAGTGGGTGGCAGACCGGAAGCTGGTTGATGTGTCTGGCTTTTATTTTTGCTGTCATCTTTGGTGCAAAGCAAATCATCGTGGTGTTGTTCCCACAGAGCACATGGCAGAGAGAGAGAGAAAGTGTGTTTGTGTGTAGCTTGGATTATTCTGTCGGTGGATTTAGAGATGAATGTTTTGTTTGTCAGATTCCGGAGATAATTTCTGTTTTTTATCAGCAGGATGTTTGTGTTGCTTTGCCCCTTAAATCAGAAGAAAACTCCGCAAATAGTTGACCAGTCATCTTTTTGTCTATACTCTTTCATAAGCAACTAATAAATCTAACATTTTAACTCATTTGAGTCTTGAAAATCCTTATTTGAAATGAAATATATTCAGTTGATGTTTTTATGAGTGCTCTATCATCAAAATTTGTTGATTTTATGTAAAGTGATGGAGCAAAAACCAGGAAGATCTCTAAATTTAGGACATAAATTATTTAGGGGTGGATAATGACTTAAAGTTGTTTTTATTTATTGACCTTGTGATACTGATAAACGTGATGATTTGAAGTTTTTATTACTACTTTTTATAGGTAGCTGTATGGTTGTGTCTGTGTCACAGAAATTATATTCCCACAAATACAAAGACTGCTCTAGAAAATCATTCCCATTGGTATCATGATTCTGTAGCACCGCCAGTCACATAAAAAAGTGTGATTTCTATCATTTAATTGCAAACACTGACTGCATTTGATCATATTTTCAACTTTATTGATATTTATTGATGCTGTCATTGAACAAACAGTGGATAAAGTAGTAAAAATAACATCTTGACAATAAATCAAATTATTATCATAAAATATATATATATAAAAAAATAGAAATAATACTATATATTCCCAGCCCTATGTTTCAGTCTTTATTTTAATTTTAAAAAACTATAATTACAAGTTTTGGGTCAGGGTACCTACTGCGAAAGTATAATTTTAATATGATAAATATGATTAAAATGCATCCTATGCCCTGCTGTTTCTTAAAAATATTTGTTTACAAAAAAAAACAAGGTTTATTACAAAAGACAAATCCTATAATGCTAAAATCTTGCGCTTCTACATTTTTGTTTACATTTTGTGAAGAAGGAAGATGTGCATATGTCTTCTTCAGATGTTTTTGTGTCGTTCACTTTAATTGTTCTTGGCACAGCGCCACCACAGGTGAGGGTGTGAACTGTTATTTCAAAGTTTGTTTGTTACAGTGCAGTGTGAAAGTCAACAGCACCAGCTGAAAACGCAACAAATCTCTACTGGACTATCAGGTGTGAAAAAACCCAAAAACAATCCACCGGTGTCTAAAATTTCCATCTGCTCTTTAAATAGAAATCAGGGGTAGAAAAGTATCTTATCAGATTGTGCCAAGTTTATTTAACAGGAAAATGGCACATCACTCTGAGGCTCTCCTGTTTTTGTCCATTTTTTTCTTCTTTTCCTCTGAAGTGAGTTAATATCAACAGCTTGGACTTGTAATTCTCCCTAAGGGGTCATGCAGTGTGTGTCCCTGTACACCACAGATGGCACTTTGCGTCACTGGGTTTGCTTTTCTCCAAACCACAGAGAGGCCACAGCGGCGATGCAAAGGGGGAAACCCTCAATGCGTTGACGATCCTTCGAGCATTCCTCCTTGCTCTTCATCACTTGGGCCGGTCCTGGAAAAATGTTGACTTCTTTCACAGTCGCTCTTTTCAAGCATGGCTGGACCTGACATGAAGGGCAGGGCCTTTCAGATATTCTGATTTTTATGTAACGGTCTTTTCAGATCGCACACTCTCTGCAGTGACACTGACTTTGATAGAAGAAGAAAATAAAAATGGAGGGTTTTCTCAGCATGAGGAACAGGAGGATTCCAACCTTGTAGTATGATGGGCCGTTTTTGCATAAAATCAATTTCACTATTCTTATGTTCCAGATATCTTGGGATTAGCAAATTATGCTTATACTTTGGGTAAAGAAAATACCTATTTAATAAATCTCGTATTACATTCTGATTAGTATAACTAATGTTAGATTACCATTAATTTGTATAGGAGCTTTAAGAATGTGATTTGTTGCTAAAATGAAAATCAGCTTTACATTCCTTCAGTTTAGTTTCTCGTGTTAGACTTTCATTCAAGGACTCATGAACCAGAACATACAAAACAGAGAAAAGGCTTCATTTCTGAGCATAACATGCTGAAAATACGTCATTGCTATAACACTGTTATTGTTTCTGTTCATAAAAGGGGCGGCATCGCCTCCCCACACTTTAATGCACTTACTCATAAGGGATTAGGAAATGCCTTCCACATTAAAACGCTTTCTGGATTCACACATGGGTTGGGTAAAATAAACTCTAGTTAAACAACAAGGCTTTGCTTGTTTACAGTAAAACATTTATAAGGGTGCCCAGAAGGAAATCAGCATTTGTCCTTCAAACATTGAGTATTCATTGTAGATGCTTCGGGTCACCCGTCTGGAACCCAGCACACCTGAGGCCGTGTTCCCGATGACACGCCATCATGTGAGGCTTCAGCGCCGCCACATGTGACATCCAGTCCGCCGGCGGGGAGTCGGCTGCATCAATGGCGGCACAGATAACTAAAAACGGCTGCTTTCTTTTGTATTCACTCCCCGCCGCATTCGCTGTTCTTCATAATCAAATTTGATTATTAAATATTGAGGACTATAAATCTTTTTTTAAGTTGATTGTGGTCCTCACAATCAATCCTTAAACAAATTCTTCTAAGGCCAGTTTTTTTTTAATATTTGCATTTGTTTAATCACTTAAGTACCACCAACTCCCTTCTCCACCAGGACAGAAAACAGTGAATTATTCAGGACTGGACGAATTTTTATCATGTGCGGCTTTACATAACAAATTTGAGTGCGCGCTATTTAAGTCTTTCCTCTACAACGTTGCAGCAGAGGAGTGCAGCTGTGTCACAGTCAATTATTAATGAAATTTTGGCTTTTTATTCATCGTCTGTCCCTGATGTCTCCAAACTCAATGGGTCTCACACAGAAAAGAGGGACGCTCATGTCTCTATGCAGACATACTAACGGGTCAGCTTGCTGCATTTAGGAAGAAATTTTTTGCTCACAAATGAACCTCCTACTTGCGGTTTATTACAAGTTTAGTTTAAACTTATGCATAAAGATTTGTATAGGTTCTATTTTAATATGTACATGCTTTTTATTTGCATGTATTCTGTTTAAAATATATGGATATATATTGAAAATGTAGCTTAATTTCAGAAGTCAAGCCACAGTAGCACAACTGGAAGTTAAAACTGCACAAAAATGGTTTGAAAATAACAAATTGACAATATAATACGAGACAGATAATCTGCGAAAAGATCAGTCTTTTCCACCTCCTTTCCGAGGTATTATTGCTGCCTGAAGTAATCCCATCACTCCCAATCCAAAACAACCAATCAGAGCAATCAACCAATTAGCGCTATCAGTCATTCTTGTGTATGTCCTGCTCAATATGCTAAAGGTGGAAAAACAACTTGCTGTTTCAGGAAAACTGTTTATATATTTATGATGTTGTCATGGAGATGTAATATGTGATCATCCCAATAATAAAGTAAACCTCACAGAATAACAGGGTCTCCCTCAGAAACCTGGTAGCGGCGGTAGAACAGTGATGTTTTTGAGTTAAAAATTTTTTAAAGTTGAGAGAAAATTTTAAAATATCACTAGGTAATTGTGTGTTGTTAGAAGACATTATTAATAATCCCTAAACACGTTAAAGAAAGGTAAACATCAAAATCTTTTAAGATAAATAAATAAACAATGTTAGCTTGGTGGGGACTCAAGTGAAGCCTGGTGGCCCGCCAGGCTTATCATACACTGGAGGAAACACATTCAGTTTGGACATCACTTCTTTAAATTTCCCTTCTGGCTCTTTTTATTATGAATTTGTTTTCAGTCTGACGCAGCAGGAGGTAGGGCTGTGTTGTATTACATGTTTGTCTGCTTGTTTGCTGAAATCTGATAATAGATCTTCGGGCCACAGCTGCTGGCCTACCTTCCTCCCACAGCTGCACTGCGTATATCATCAAGGGCTATTAGCTGGCAGCGGATAAGCTGTGGACCAGACCTTCCTCTAGCGTTCTGATCCTTCGCTCTTCCCTCAAATTTAGGTGTCAGTGTTCTGTCTGCAGACCTCAGGGTGTTGGGGTTATCGCTGTTGAATTCAAACCTTTCCCCCCTAAAATATGGGCTGACTTTTAGTCTATTTAAGAAGCAAACTGTTTTAATTTATGTCTGTACATATATATATTCTCTTGTGTGTGCATCAGATTTTAGCTTGTCGGTGATGACAGGATGGTACATTTGGGACGTGAACAGCAAGGCTTGTGTGTATTTTTGTTTTCAGACTTTTGTGGAAATCATGGTGCTACAATGTTTTGTTTTTTTTTTAAATAAAAAATTATCAACATTTTTGATGTTTAATATTTGCTGCTAAATATTTAGTTTCTGCAGCAACAAGAAACTAAATATTTCTAGTTGCTGCAGCAGATGTAATCTGTTGATATTTTTGTGTTCCAACTTGGCTGAATCCCATCTCCTTTTAATTTAGAGGGGTTAGCAGATATTTGTTTTTTCTATAAAGGGACTTAAAAAAAACTGTCACTGCATGTGCTGAGAAAGTATTTCCATCTTTACAGATGTCTTCTTTTTTTTTTTTTTTCTTTTACCAAGTGTCAAACTATTAAACTATTTTTAATATCAGACAAACATGACCTGACTAAATGTGAACAAAACTTTTCAGATGATAACCAGTCCCTAAAGAATGCTATGTTACTTTTATTAGATTGTTGCAGCCTAATCTTATTCATTTTGTGGCAACTTTTTCAAAAAGTCGCAGTCAAAATTCCTAGTTTGTTTAAGCTTTGTTTATTCCACAAAACTGTCTTACAACCAGTTGAAACTGCTGCACATAACCTTCCTAAAACAGACACTGTTAGAATGTAAAGTGTAAATAATAATTTCAAAAAAGTTTTTGAAATAGCAAGAAGGAGAATCTGGACTGGGGACAATCTAATTTATTATGAGGGAAATAAATTAAAATCCATGATTACCACGATTAGTCCATATGCAGTTCTTGGTTTGTTTGGGACCTCAAGTTTGAGCTGTTGGTGGACTTGTGGTGTAATCTTGGTAGATCAATCACTTCTGAGAGTGTTTGGTCAAACGTAAGTATCACAGATATTTCAGAAAAATCAACTAATTGTGGTGTCTAATCAGCCAAACTCGTTAAACTGCAAGTCGCAGGAATCTTGTTGATGATACAAGATTTTCTCAGCATGATGTGTTCAGGTGCAGCTGGTAAACTAGATTGTTGAAATATGAAAACAACACCAAAGTAATTTAACCATATTTTATTCTCAAACAAGGGCACAGTCAATTGGAATATTTTAAAACATTGACTTTGACCATAACCGTATCTGTTTAGTAATTTGCTTTGCTTGCTTATACGACTTTATTCATTCATTTATTGTTATTTGGCTATTTCCTTCTGTTTTCATCAGTGAAACAGAAGGAAATAGTATTTAGTCTAATTCAAACTCAGTGAAACAACATGGGCTTTTTAGCTTTGCTGTTTCTTTGAGCAACTGTCAATACACCTGTCAGACTATAATTAGCATTCGACGGAGTCTTAGGAGATAATGTTGTCCTACGATGTCCATCTCTGCCTGTTTTAAGAGTTTTAAACCTCCAAGTTTAAGTATATTATTGAAGTCTTTTACTGCTTGTTCAACGAATTGCATGGCTGACATTTTCACAGCAGCTGTAAAGCTACAATCTGTGGCATGTTGGGCAGAAGGAATGGAAGTGCCCTTTGAATAGTAGCTGGAGTTTGTGTTGGGCATTGCTGCGATTGTTTGTCCAGTTGCCGAAGCGTCCAAATGGTCCGTGGGAGTAGATACACCTGTGGTCTTAAAATGTCTTGAGTCACACAAAGTGTGAAATGTGAGACTCAGCTGCAGAAAAACTTCAAGGAATGCTGCTAAGTGCTTTGCAGAATCCCTATCTCTGACCAGCGACTCATGTCTGTGCTGCTTGTCCGTGCTTGGAAAAGTTATTTACAGGCTTGAGAAATGTTGCATCTATTAGCGGTGGTTGATCAAGGCGTTACAGTTTTTGGCTTCAGGAGTTAAAAATTTATGATTGTCTGAGGAGCTGAAAGGATTTCTAAACAGGCAATCAGCAAAATAAGATGGATTCTCTGACAGATTTTTGATTGATCGGCAAAATGACTAGACTGTTTTGGCTGTTATGCATCCAATCTTTCCTCTCTATTGGATGCTTAGTTTGTGTTACAAACTAAGTATTAAAATTTGAATAGTTTAATATAAAATAGGGATTGGCGACACACGTTACATAATATTTCGCAGTATTAATAGCTATAACTATAAAAGAGACAATAAACATACTAAGAAATTCAGTCTTTTGGCAATGTATCTGTTACTTTGTTCATTCAAAGCCCCACAAATACAATCAGTTCTCTGTTAAGGTAATCTAATGCTACCCATTAACCCATTAATAGGTATGTTACTTTAGCACACCAAGTTATTGGTTTTCTTTTGTAGCAAATAGTGACGAAAATAGTTTAATCAGGAAAAGAAACATTCTAAACCTTACTCTGTTTTTGAGGTTTGTTTTTTTAGTTTAGATCAAACTTTTTAATTCACAGTATATTTGTGCACTCAGTTCAGTTCCATTCAAAAGCTTTCCCTCAAATGGAAATTCAATTCAATTTTATTCTTTTAGTAGACATTTCCATATTGGGATGTGCAGCAGAATATTTTTAATTGGTTGGTTTAACTGCTTGTTTTATATTTAAGTCTCCAACTTATTGGCAAGCCTGGTGAAAATGTGTAAAATGCTTTTAAGTAAATACATTTTTAGTCTCTATATTATTTAAATTCCTGCACAGTTCATTGTGTTTCAATAAAAAAACTAATTGTTTCCCATTTGAAGAGTGGCTAAAAGAAATGGGCGTTTGTGTCACCATGGAAACATAAAATCATAAATTACTAATTGAAAGGATACATACAATTTGTGTGTTTTTTAAAGAATCATTAGGTTTGTTAGTCAGTAAAAGACCTGATATTGGCTTTTTCTAAGAGATTCTTCTACTTCAATAAAAGACTAATTTAATTCCTTTAAAACATTATTTTTAGTAATTTATTTGGTGGGTTGCCGTACATGTTAAAGCACCAAAGCACCTTTTGGTTTTCACTTCTTCCTTGCTTAAAAGTCATATGAAACTTGTGGGGGGTTTTTTATCTGCAGCACTATCATCCTTTGGTTGGTTTTTGTAGCAGTCACATTTGTGAGGTTTATGGAAATAAGATCTTCATTGGGAAACTGAAAACTTTCTTTTCTTGCAGCGTAAAACCAAAATTAACTGCTGTAGTTCATAAAAATGAAATAGTGTGGCTTCACTAAAGTATAAATTTAAACAGAAATGTTAGATTTGATTAAAAAATAATTTTTCCTCGTTTTTAGGGGATATTTTTATTTTTGATAGCTGTTTTAATTTAAATAATTTAGGAGCTACTTCATTATCACTCTACTTTATTTTCCTGAGGAAGAAAAAGTTGGTAAGCATGCATAAAATAAATTCTCTAACTTATACAGACATGGCTGTGAAATTGATTTTCTTCTGTTTTCCACAGCTCGTTTCAGGTAATCAAATAAATTTCAATATCAGACAAAGATAATCTCAATAATTACACAAAACCGTTTCCAACCAGTGATTTTATTCAGGCCCTGTGTGACTCTGCTGTGCTGTGAATCATTGCTTCGCTGCACAAACCAACAGTGGTTGACTTTAAGGTCACAAACTGGGACATTCCAGTCAGGGTCTTCTGTTTGACAGCAGAATTCACATTTCCACCAGTTATGGCAAATTATCCCAGTCCGGAAGCACAGAAGTAGCTCCAAACTGTCATATTACTGTCACTGTTGGGGTTAGCTAACGGCATGTTGATACTTTAGCATTTTTCCCCTCCGGTTGTATTCAATGGCTTTGGATTATAGTTCTGGTAGATGCTTTTTTTGTGCATTTTATATTTTGTGTATTATTCAGGGTTTCTCCCAGTGTATTATAAACCTGGCGGGCCACCAGACTTTACTTGTGCCCCTACCAGGCTAAGTCTATTCAATATGTTTGCATTTTTTAAGATTTTATAGTTGTTTTTAAGGTACTAATCTTCCAATATTTCAATAACACATGATTATCAAGTGATATTTTCAAATTTCCTGTCAACTTTAAACTTTTTTTTTTTTAACTCAAAAACACATTCAATCACTGGATGAATGACTGCCCTAGCACCCAACCACCAGGCTTAGCAAGTTTTCTGGGGGAAACCTTCTTATTTTTTGCATGTATATCTTCTATTTTATTTTGGTGATTTTTTTTGCCCATGGCCTGAAGATGAAAAAGACTATTTGGCTAACCCTGTTGCTTAATAAATGCCTGTGGGAGTTGGTATGAAGAATGTCCCAGTTGACTCGCTCCATGTCTAATTCAGGTCTATGATTTTAACAGCTCATCCAACATAAATTCATATCAATGTTGATAGGATTAGTTTCTGAAGCTGTTGTTTTCGCACCAATTGTTAATGTTGTTAAAAGACAATCTGCGTGGACATTTTTTAGAGTCACCAGCTTTCAGTTTTTCTTTGTGTCATTTCTAATGCCAGCTGATAAGGTCAGGCAATAATTTAACGTCTCATTAGAAATTACTTCCTCACAGTACATACAGAGGTTTCCTGCTTCTGTGATGCTAGGTGTGTAAAACGCAGCAGTGTATGGGTTTGAAAACATGCACAACGGTCTAAAGGAGCTGGGAGCTCATGTAGCAGAGGGGAGTCTAGCACTGCTGCATGTACATCTTGGCTTTCCACTGACTGACCACACGCATGCGTGTTAGGTCCTGCGCAGCGTCTCTCGAGACGTGCAGCATCTTAGCAGCTCAGGAATTTATCCACAGTGCAGAGTTAAAGCTCACGGCTGAGCACCTCTGCCTGGTGTGAGAGAGCGAAGCAGGATGCAAACAGCGGGATCGATAGCTGAAGTAGATAATGGAGATACAGCTTTGTGATATTTCCCTCTATCTGAAATGCAGTACTTTACAAAATTTTCACATTTTGTGACTTTACAGCCACAAACTTTAATGGTTTTCACACACTAATTGTAGGAGGTCAGTTTGGATAGCTAGGAAACCAAGCAGAGTTCAACAGGGGTTGCTAGGTAACCACACAGTGCCTTTTGAATGTGACGTAACAATCAGGAGGTTTTGAAATGTCTCATTTTCCTGACATCAAAAAACACTCATGTTTTATTGCCAAAAAACAGCTGGGTGCTTTTTTTTTTGTTGCTGTTGTTTCTAGAAACATTTGAGACCCAAAAACTGAAGTACGAAAATGTGCAAAATGTGAATTTTTTTCAGAATAAGTCCCGTTTAAATGATTACCTCTGTGGAAATTTAATCATCTGTATTTTATTCTTTGAACTATCAAGTGTGGAAATGTCTGAAGGTTTGGCATGAAGAAAGCACATAAACCCTGATGATGGATTCAGCTGTTGAAGATTTTATGAGAGGTAATTTGTTGCCCTTCATTCAGAGCGATAGATTTGATCTATTGACTGTTGATGCAGATTGACAGGCTTTTTTAGACGTGGAAAGAGATCGAGCCCAGTTTTATCCTGCTCGTCTGAGACACTACATCAGTCATGTGGTCCGGTGGATACCGCTCCCAACCAAACCCTCAACCACCAGCAGTCGATACTTCATTCCCTCTGTGTGAGGAATACACCATCAGATCTTGGCTTCTTTTTTTGGAAATATTAAGCCTCCTCTCACTTTTTCCTCCAAACTTCACATGCAGATCAGTCCGGCTCAGAGAAAAGGGATGTGCATTTGTTTCCTGCCAATGAAAACGGCTCTCCACCCTTCCTGCTTGAGTCATGCCACATAGACACCATCGACAGACAGTCAAAGTGACTTGGCAAACAAACAAACTCTGTCCTAATACAGTGTTTTCCCATCATTGTAAGATGTAATAATAAGATTTAGGTTTACTGCTGGGAACATGGAAACAAACCAGTTTGTTTTTGTTATTTAGAGGATCTCAATCAGAAAGGAAATGAAAAAAAAAAAACATTTTTTGAAAGTGTTCCCTTTGACCTCTGCTATAAAAATGCCCTTACACTCATTTCCTTTTCTGTGGAAGTCCTTTGATGATTGTACCCCTTCCTGGTTTTTTCTTCTCGGAATTTGTTTGCATTTATGTAATTCGGAGATCTTTGAGTCCATTCTGCTGATTTGTCAGAGTAAAATCTGCAACGTTGGTACATCTGGGTTCCAGAGAGCTGCTGACAAACAGCAGAGCTGACCGCTCGGTCAGGGCAACTTCCTGCGGCCTCCGGAGTGAAGAATGTTGGACTGACACACGAGGCGGTCCACCAAACCGATGACGAACGTCGTGGAGGAGAGGCGGGAGTCAAGAGTGTGATGTTTTTGTTCCTCAGTTGTCAGCAGAGTGCAGCTGGTGTCGGTGGACAGAGCTCTGCTGATCCGGGAGAGGACAGTGATGAGCCTGGATGCTTCCTGCTTCCCGTCAGAAAGGACGTCTGCAGGGGAAGTGGCAGGGCTGCTGCGGGAGGATAAGGCCTGGGGCAGGAAGTATGAAATGGAGAAAAACCTCCGTCACTTGAGCCACCCATTCCCCCTCTGAAGCTTTGACCTCCAGAGCATGACTGGCAGTCTTCAGGATCCAGGAAGTTGGATCCATTAACCTCAGTGGTTGCTTTGGTCACTCTGTGGGTCGAGGCTTGAGTTATTTTTATTTAATGTTATATTATCTGACCCTCATTCAATGAATCACATGAGACAAGTTCATTAAATAGTTCTGTTGTTTATCATTACGGATTCTATTTTTCACAAAAAAGTCATTTCCCGTCTACAGATGTTTTTATTTTTTGTTTTTTTGTCACACATAAAGGGCCAGTATTATGTAAAGTCAACTTTTATGAGCTCTACGTAATATTACACTGTTACTCCCTCATCAAAAACATTCGTGATTCATTCAAACGTCTGCCATCCAGCTCCTTCAGACTAGCCAGAAGAATTAGCAAACACCTGGCGGAACTGCATATCCGCTGAACTCATGATATGAGCTACATCTCAATGGAATGGTTGTAAAAAGTTTTGTTAAAGGGTTAATAGAGGAGTGATGTAGTGATGACTTCCTGAAGGCAGCGTTTCAAAAAGACCTGGAGTGTTTAAAGAGGTAGAGACCCAATTTCAAGGCATTACATAACAAAGTTAGCCATATTTAATATATACAGCATTTTTACAACAACTGAAGGTAACATTGTTATTTGAAAATGCCGCTATGTGGCTGGAAAGTATATAATGCTGCCTCTATAAATACTTTTGTAATCAAACCTATTTTAAGATTAATTAAGTTGACCTGAGTAAATACAAAACACTTCTTGAGAGAATTTGATTAATTAATGAAAAAAAGCAACCCTAAAATCTAATTAGACATCTAATCCTTTGTAAATTGTGAATTAACGGTGACCCTAGCCTGACAGGAATCACGGTTTGCTAGTGGATGTTTCAGCTGTTGTTGAGGGTGTGGTGGTTGCTGCAGCACATACCCAACATGACGACAAACCGCATTTAGATGGAGCCTGCCTCAGATGACTGCTGCCATGTGAATTTGTTGTCCTAAGCAAAGATATTTGCTCTGCCTACAGTATATATTAACACTACCTTGAAAAGCAGTGTTAATATGTCTTTATTAGTGTTAATAAAGTAGTCTTGTAGTTGTTCTTGATAAATTATGCTTTGTCTTTTTAATTGGTGTGTTTTCAGTCTGCATTGAGTTTATGTTGAGACAGATTCAAGTCTTTCACTTTTGTCTTCTGATTAACTCATTGGTTATCTTGCACGTGTATTTTTTTTAAGTTTTGAAGGCATCTGTAAGGGATTTTTTGTATAAACAGCTCTGCATCAGAAGAATAAAAATTAGCAAATGGCTCCCAGATGATTGCCACCCACTTGAAATATTGCAATAATCTAAACACATTTGACCAATTTCTTCTTCTAGTTTGACCATGAAAACTATTTTCCATTCAGTGCCTGGCAATCATTGCCCCAGGTACCAAACTTTGTGAACTAACATTCAGTGAATTAATGATTCTTGCGGCGCCATCCCACTAAGTGATTTAAAGGTGAATGAACTGTTTACTCATCCTCAGGGCCGTTCCTGTTGAATCATATTCAAATGGAGGCAGGTCAGACTGTAAAACCTCTTAACAGCTTGAGGAAAAGTCTAATGAAACCATTTTAATATGCAAGTCAAGCAGCTTTGTTTTTTTTTAAAATCTTGTTTGGGGATTAAACATTTCTGTATTTTAATTGTGAAGATGTCTGAAGGTTTTAATGCAAGCATTGTGGGGAGTACAGTTGACTCACCTGTAGGCCTGTCGCGATAAACGATAAGTCAATTAATCGAACGATAAATTAAAACGATCGACCTCATTTTAATTATCGGCTATATCGTTTCTTCCTGCCTTTTGATCTTACTGTTGATGACGCTGAATGAAAAAAGGCTCAACTCCGGTGCTCTCCACTTCCTCCCTTCCTTACTTCCTTAGTGTAATGCCCAGCGCGCGCTGCACATCGCGGATTGTCGGCCCATTATCAAAACCTGAGACACATTAGCCGACAGAATCCTCGGTATAACGGTTCGATCGAAACCGTGTTGTGTCCAACAATGGACACAAAATAATAAGTCCAGTTCACTAATTTTGAAACCAGGCATTAATCAATTCCTTACTACAATCTACCTGCAATGCATGTAGCTAGTGTCAGTCTGACTGAATGAAAATCATTAGAACTATTTATGTCACTTTAACGAAGAACAGCTGAAAAGTTACTGGGTTTTCTGGTAGAAATTTCGCTCCAACTCCTCCCCTAGTTATTTATATTTTCTTTGCACGAACTGTTGAATAAACATTCATGTAGTTTCCGATGTCTGCTGGACTTCGGGTTGCACTGTGTCAGCTGTTCGGGATTCCCTCCGTGTTTCCCCTCAGAAAGCAGGAGGAGAATCCGCGCTTTCTGATTGGCTACTGGTCACATTCAACAGGTTGCGTCACTCTCCCAGTCTGGATAAATCCTTGATTTAGATCGGAGCGGCACAACGATCTACCGTAACACACAACACTAGTGACAATCTCAGAACGAAGAACGTTCTAAGATTGAGGTTCGGGGTAAAAAATCCTGTAGTTTGAACTATTGCATCAGGCAGTCGGATGTCTTCTCTATTTAAATCTAATGATTACTGAAGGCCAATATACTAAACAGACTTCATAATCTGCACTCTTTTGGTTGAATGCAGTATTTATTTCCACTTTGGCTTTATGTTGTTTGTTTTTATTCAAGTGCATTTATTGTTAATGGAGACTAAGAATCTATTTTATTTTTGGTTTTGGTTGTTTTATTTATTTTGTGTATCAGTCCCAGTGTTAAGTGTCTTTTGAAAGTAAAGTGTATCTATCTGTGGCAGGAAATCGCATGTTTTATTACGTAATTTCCATTAAATCAATGTAAAAAGGTCTTCAAACAATATTATCGTTTATCGCAATAATTGTTTGAGACAATTTATCGCCCAGCAAAATCTGTTATCGTGACAGGCCTACTCACCTGTTGTTTCATTGGATATGAAAATGCAACAAATGTTGGAATTTTGATCCCCGATCAAACCAACTTTACCAGACTGTGTGAAAATACCCTTACAATGAACCAGGGATTCTGATTAGTTCATCTCCACCTGTATAATTATTTATTCACATACAGGGATATTTGGGTCTAAGACGTGGAGCATGTTGCCATGTAACAGGTTTAATGGAGGATTTATGTGGCATCAAACTCCGTTTCCATTTGCTGAGGGATCAAAGGGCCTGGCCCTGGCAGAAAGAGCCCTGGGGCGGTGAACTACTGCTGCCATAATTGGAGAAGAGCTGTGTAAAACTGTCCAAGGAAGGCCAAGGGCGACTTAATTATGTTGTTAAATTTAATTAGGGCATTGTTGTGTGTCTCTCTCTCGGTGTGTGTGTGTGTTCTCTACAGCTTGACCTTGCAGTAACGGTCTTCCTGCATGTGTTTATCATCATTTTGGTTTCATTCCCTGTTGTTCGAATTAGTGGATATTTGCACTGTCAGAATAAATTATTCTGCAAAACCAACATTACACACTCGCATTTTTAATCCTTGAGCAGAAACGAGTAACAAAGACATTTGTTGCTGTTGAATAACAAGCCATCCAATTATCTCAGCTGCAGTGAGTGAGCAGATTAATAGACACCATGCAGAATCATGGCGTCCAGTCTGACAGGGGATCTTCTTGCTGCTCTTACAGGTGATTAATCATGAAGTTAGATGCCTGCCAACAACATTGTTGTCAGTTTTCTCCAGGTGAGAAACACAAAATCTCAATGTTATACAGCTGCTTACTAAATTAAACCAAATTAAACTTTTAAAGCATTTAAAACCCCTTTAAAGATTTTCAACAATTTTAATCCTGTTTAAAGTTGCATTTAAAAAAAATATAAAATTTCAAACAGAGCCTCACATGTTTATTTATTTTTTTTTTTTAATAGCATACTATTTCATAAATATTTATGGTTTGCTGTTGATTTTTTTTAGTTTCGATTATTATTTTTCAAACCAAAAACAAGTTATTCTTTCTTGAATGGCTTTACTGTATTTAGCAAAGTGAAGTAACAAATGGGCTCAATGTCTTTATTTGGTCCATTTTAAGACATAAAATGTTCCTATCACAGCGTCATACTCCTAAGAAACTGAAAAACACTCAACAATCAGTACGAAAGATTAGGATGCGGCACCTAAATAAACAAGGGTGTTTTTTCAGAGCCTTTCAGAAAAATGAAAACTGGATCCGAGTAAAAGTTACAAAGAGGAGCAGCTGAAACTGAAAAAAAGACTGAATATTTTAATAAAATCCTTTAGGCTAGCTTATATTTATCTTGATTTATTTGAACTTGTTAGTAGTTTCAATCAGGGTTCAGGCTTTCTGACTGGAACAAGTAAGATCGAAGTTTTATTTTTTTGGACTTGAATTGCAGCCGCATTGCTTGCTTCTTGGACACGGAGGACATTTTCCTCATGAATGCTGCAGCATTATGGGGACTCCTCATCTCAGGGGTCACATTTAAATCATTTTATCTGATTAATTTTGTTGTATTTTTATGAAGAACAAGATCGATGTTTGTTTGCTTTCAATTTTATTACCAGTACTTTAACAGCTAAAACAACAAAGATATAAAGATTACTAATTTGAGGTGATAAAAATCCTGATTTGTTTTGCCAGTTCAACAGCAATTACTCTCTTGGCCTTTCTGTCTTAATAACTCCAGATTGTTAAGCAAATATTTGGTTTGTTATCAGGAAAATATCTGCTGCCTTTTGATTTGACTGTGCTGTGCTTTCCGAAAGCATGAAATCACCCTGAGATGTTAAAATCTTTTTTTTTTCCAGGCACTGGATCAGGATCGAACTTCTCTGCAAAAGGTGAAGAAATCAGTGAAGGCAATCTACAATTCAGGTCAAGGTGAGACATCTTTATGTCCTATAAAGTCCAGGCTCTTTTATTCAGTATTTTATTCTTGCAGGCGTGAAAATCCCTGTTTGTTCTTGGAAAGCCGCCTTTTGTACAGATGGTGTATTGTGTGTTTTTCTTGTCCCAGAAATCAACACCTGAGTTTTTCTCAGTGCTGTGTCATGAATCTGCAGTTATTTTCCACTGAATGTCATTGAAAGCAGCTTTCCACCCTGTATTTTGACAGCTTGGGATGTTTGTTTGCTCTCCAAAGAAAGGAGTAACTTTACCCTTTGGCCACTTTAACCCATTGAGATGAAAAGTGGAAAAACCACTGGAAAAACTAGAGGAAGGTTGTTCAAAAGGTTCTGGAAATGTAATTTATGACATTATTCTCCTTCAAACAAGATCAACTATCATTTGAACATTTGAAGTTAGGAGTTTGAAAAAAAAAGTAGTTTATTTAATTTATGTAAAACATTAGTCCTGTTTGCTTGGATTTTAGTTTGTAAGCAGTCGTTCTCCATTTTGAACTTAACGATGAATACAGATGGATTCTGCTGGTTCACTGACTTTTCCTGCGGCGTTTGATTCGCCAGGAGAACTACACATCTTCTAACCCTGACATGAACAGTATAAAAAGATGGCTTCTTGAGAAAAACACTGGTCCACTGAGTATTCCTGCTATTATAACCACTGAATCACTTTTTTTTATTCCAGGCGTGTCTGCTGCTGCGATTAAATATGAGGGCAGATCTGCTGGCACAAAAATAACAATTTCTGAAATTATTTAAAATTCATAGGTTTATTTTTTTTTTATCACATATTCAACCCAAATCTGACTTTGCTTTTGATATTTACTTCCATTGAATATTTCAAAGAAAAACTAAACTTGCCTGGACAAAAGAATGACACCTTTAATTTAATATTTAATAGCATCATTCGTTACCAACAAGAGATCTTTCCATGGATGTTTGGGCTCTTCTCCAGAGCAAAACCAAGCCACAACCATGTTTCACTGAAGCTATTGGATCATTTTCTTTTAAAGCTTTTTTTCATCAACATGGAGCTGATTTGACTGATCCAAGCAGTTCCAGTTTGTCTTATCAGAGCAGAGAATATCTATCCTCTGGCCTTGTCTGGAGGCATTTTAAATTTTTGTGTGTGTCTTTCAATGGTGAAGCCTTAATGAAATGTCTTCAGTTCAGTACCAGACTTTTAAAAATTCTTAAGTACGTAAAAAGATAAAATTGTAAGTCAGATTTAATTACATCTGAAATGCATATATCTAGTCTCGCCTTCATTTGTTCTGCATTTGTTCCTTTTGTTGTAGTTCTAGTTTCTGAACTTGCATGTTATTTTATGCTGTGATAAAACTACAAGTCCCAGACATTCACCGTCTCCCACAAATCCTCCAGAAAAATGCAGGGTTTTCTCTTTAAGTTGCTTTTAAAGGGGTTTTGTTATGTTTTCTACCTTATATTTTTAAGCTAACTAATTTGTGTCATGAGTGTTTTAAAAAGGGTTTAATTTGTTAAAAGAAAGTGTAAGGTTCCATGAATCTTACACTTTGTAATGATATTCAGAGCTCTGGTCTTCCAGTCTTGACCTTTTGATTTGAATCTCTTCTTTGCTGTTTTCCCAACACAGATCATGTTCAGAATGAAGAAAACCACGCCCAGGCTCTGGATAAGTTTGGTAGCAACTTCATCAGCAGGGACAACCCTGACCTGGGGACAGCTTTTGTCAAGTTCTCCTCTCTCACCAAGGAGCTGTCGGCCCTGCTGAAGAACCTGGTGAGTCCGGCTAGTCGACATCCCAGTAAAGCCAATGATTTAGAGTCAGAGAGTCAGGTTTTTCCAAATGCTTCTGCCTTGTTGGTTGGTCTCCCGCAAGCTGAAATAGCTGACTGCCCTACATATGCATGAACTTTTCTTACCATGTTTAAAAGATAAGAAAGGTTTTTCTGTGCCTTATCTAAATGTTTTGGACTGAATGACTCTTCTCAGAAAAACATCTTGACAAAGAACGCATTTAATCGGGATCTTTAGGTACTTTTTTATAGAGATGGACTGACAGTGTTATGGCAGATTTCACATCTCTGATTATCTTAAAAACTTTAACCTGATAATGACTTGATTGAACAGTTTACCTTACTTACCGTCCTCATTTGATGGTACTAATGTGAACAAATTTTAATGAAAGTTTAATTCTATCCTTCACCATTTTATCCTGGCTCTTTCCACTTTCCACTAAGTGCTTCATCAGGTTGCGTCTCCGAAAACAAAACAAAATGATAGCTCCCAGTGTGGACCTGATCTATGGCAAACCATTTAAAAAATCTGCTTCACCACGCTTATGTTCCAGACATGTGAAATGGGCTTATGACTTATTTAACATTCACTTAAATAACTTGAAAAGTTAGTTTAAAAATATCTTCAGGATAGAAATAAACAAAATGAATTCTGCCTCATAATTTGGTGCTTAGTTCACTTGCTGTTGCATTATTTTAATTGCAATCCTTATGACATATTAGTTAGTTGTGGTATCTAACTATCTTAAATTTGTCTCATCAAAACTCATTTGTATACATCTGGAATGTATTTACAGACAGTCAGATGAAACTGATTTTTATGTTAAAAAGGCCTGCCATACATGCGATCAGCCCACTGGGAATTGTCCCAGACTACCCGATGAACCAGTCCAGGCCTGGATGCTGTTAATCTGGTTTTCTTCTGTTGTTCTCTTGTTGTCAACATTACTTCTTTGTAAGCACACATTGAACAACTATCTGTGATGGACAGGTAAATATCTAGAAAGGAATTAATTGGAAGAAACATCAAAACTATAAACCCAGTCAGACCTTCAGAAATTAATGGAAAACTATTAATCCGGGCCACAGTGGAAGTATATTCTTAAAAACAAAAAATAAGCACAGTTGAAAACTTTTGTACCCCCAGATGGTTTCTTATCTCCATGCCATGGATTTCCCGCAGTTCCTGTTAAGTAACACGTCCTGTTTAAACCCTCTGAGTGATTCCTGCTGGAAGAAGAGCCCAATCCCGGTCTTCCCTTCCCTTTCCGTGTGGCTGACAGTAAGATTAGACAACATAAATACTCTTGGCAGCAGCAGGAACAGCTGAGTGGGTTGTGTGTCCGTGCATACACAAATCAAACAACCCGGTCTGTGCAACCAGCATATTGTGGAAAAGTGACCTGATCTCTCTCAGTCGCCGTCTCAGTTTGACTCTTGTTATCTGCAGCAGCGTATCGAGTTTTCAGACTTCAATAGCTGCACCCTGAGGGCAGCTGGTATGACAAATGAGTATCGACGGCTGAGAGCGTGTGTCCTGGATGTGTCCCCGGGATTTTACTGACTGATTTAACCCGGTTTAATGCATCTTCTTTCTGAGAATTGTGTGTTTGGAAGCAAAAAGCATTTGTGACAGTTTACAAAAGGGGCTGGAAAAGCTCGCCAGCAGCCGGTCAGTGAAGGATTGATTTAGATGTTGGCCATATGCAAGACAGGAACTTAAGGAGCACATTAGTGCCCATTAGGCCTTGTTTACTTCCTTTAGTATCAATGTGGACTTGGCTAACAACAGGGACTTAAATGCTTAGTAGTCTTGTAAATGACCTTGCTGATCCTCATAGCTGGAACTGCTGAGCCAAGCTGTGGCAACAGAACGAATCAAGCCTTTCTAGTGATTCCAGACACTTGGAATAAGCATGTCAAAAACTGAAGCGATTTTGAAGAATTGCTGATGCAAACAAATCCCATGTTTTGCATATTTTAGAATCTTTCTAGTCTTTATTTTGAATTGAGGATCATTGCTGAATATCTGCTGTATGTCTTGTAGTAAATATTTTTTGCATAAACACTCTTGCTCAAATCTGCATCCTTAAACAAAAAGAACAGCCTGTATTAATTTACGAAATGGACAATGGCACACAACACTAGCTAAAAAGTTAGCTTTGCTAACAGTGGTGCACTAAACCAACACAATATTCAGTGGAAGCTAATCCCAAAGTGCTAACTTTATTTAATATATCTTCCCTGGAGAGACTACCACCATTGAGCACCAATTTAATTTCAACATTATAATTTACATGTTCTACAATATCTTAGTTTATGCTTTGCTCTATATGATAAGTATTTTATTTTGTTTCCATATGTTTAAATAAAGTTATTGGGGGAAAGAAAATGAAGGAAAGGAAAATGGACAAAACTTCAAAATAAGAGTATGAATATAAATGTTTTACTACTTGACAAATTCTTAACAATCAATAAACAAAAATTTGATACAAATGTTGAGAATTTTCTCTCAAAATAAATATTTTTCTGCTAAATTGTTGAATAAATAGACTCAACAGCAAATATACTTAATGTTTTTAACATTAAGTATATGTTATTTAGGCTTTTCAACCATTAGATTGGTGCAAAGTGCTAATGTACATATCCATGTTTCAAGTATTGCAGTGTTTCAGTCATGTTACTTCTTTGAAATATTAACATTAGCCTTGGGGGTGACTGTATTTACTGCAACAAGTTTAGCATTGAGATGCTAATTTAGGTAACAGCTAACTTCTTTTGGCACAATTTGCACACAATAATAGTCTTTTCCAGAGTCTCATCAGATAATTTATTACAGCAAAAATTTATGTAAAGCCGAGAGAAGCGGCTTTGTTGTCCTTTGCTGATGTTTGCAGATGTTGCTTGTGCGTCAGATTTACGGCTGTACCAGAAACATGCAAATACTAAGGTTCCGACTTGGGAAAAATCCGAGTAATTGTGTTGAAATTTTTAGCATGTTAAAATCCTTTCCCTAATTCTTACCCTATATACATAAATAGAGCTTGATGTCCAAATCTGTTTGTCCTGAATTATGTAAAATGTATCTGAAGTCTGTCTGCATGTTGCCACCTCACAGCTGAAACGGTCTTGAACCTTCACTCATCCCAGCAAATGACTAGTTTCTTATGTTTGTGTGTGTGGGTGGGCTGAATCATCCATCTGGCGTCTTTGGCAATTTTTGACTCATTTTAGTTTTGTTTTGTTTTGTAGCTCGTTGTTTTTGTGACATCTCTGCCGAGCTCTCCAGTTAAGAGGAGTAAATGTTTCACATAGTCTCGTCCGTCGACAGCAGATTAGTCTGTCAATAAGTGAAAAGTTGCTACACTTTTTTAAGCATTACATCTTAATTTTGATGTATCTGTGGTGCAAATTAAATTACTTTGCCTAATCATTCATCACATCCTGGCGAATCAATCTGTTTATTAGATTGAGTCATTGTTGGCATTTTGTCTTCCAGAGTATTTATCAAACATTTTCTTCTGACAGTCTGTTGTGACACATTAACTATGTTTTTCTTGCTTTGTTTGAACAGCTACAGAGCCTCAGCCACAATGTGATCTTCACCCTGGACTCGTTGCTCAAGGGGGATTTGAAAGGCGTGAAAGGGGTAAGATTTACCATCACTTTGTTTAGTCTTTCTAACTCTGTCCTACTGGACTCTTGTGGGAGTCAGTAAGTCTCTATCCATCTCCAAACCCCCCATGCCTGTGATTAAGGGAGTTAGGGAAGAGTAAGAAGAGGAATTCTCCTTTGAAACTGTAAATCTGGCAGACATAAACACTGCCTTTGTCTGGTGCATGAGGAGAGTAACTGGGTCATGAACTCCTCGTGTTGGAGGTTGAAGAAGGGGCGTGGTCCTTACTGGGCATTCATGGCATGAATCACGAGCCGATCGTTGGGCCTTGAGTGGTTTCCCAACTCCACAAACATCTCTGTCCTCAAACTGACCTCTTCGGACTTGACTGGATCTTCTTCTTTGTCTCTGCAGGACTTAAAGAAGCCTTTTGACAAAGCGTGGAAGGACTATGAGGCTAAGTTGTAAGTAGACGATGGTGAACTGTGCCAGATATCTCATCATTACCAGTTGGAAACACCCGATTCTGTTTCCCTGCAGTACAAAGATAGAGAAGGAGAAGCGGGAGCACGCCAAGCAGCACGGGATGATCCGCACCGAAATTACCGGGGCCGAGATCGCAGAGGAGATGGAGAAGGAGAGGCGCTTGTTTCAGCTGCAGATGTGCGAGGTGAGTAATTTGACACTCTTCTCTTAAACCGAATAGGGATAAAGGGAGGAAAGATGTAAACTTGCATTTTTCCAATGTCAATCAATCAAGTTTACATTTCAGCACCAAAGCAGTTAGAAACACAAGAAGAAGTCATAAAAACAACATACAGTCAGCAATTGAGAAACCATTGACATTTTGATGAGTGATATCAATATGCATGAAACATGTCAGTCAATTTTCCATTTATTATGGTTCAAAAGCAACTCTAAACTGGTGAGCTTTTAGCCTTGATTTAAAGAAACACAGTGTTTCACTGGTTTTGCAGTTTTCTAGAAGTTTGTTCCAGATTTGTGGTGCACAGAAGCTGAATACTGGTAAAGTAACTATTTTGCTGTTACTCAGTTTTAGACAGGTGAAACCAGTATTGCAATGGTTTCTGTTGCTTATTGAGACTTTCATTTATGATTCATATGTGGAGATTCCAGATGTAGAAATAAACAAAGATTGGCAGATATTCGTCCCGTTATGTAAGTAGAACCAAACGGTGTTTATGACCAGCAAGTGTTGTGTTGAGCTTTGTTTCCAGTCCCTCTGAACCAGGAAACGGAAGTCAACAAAACACCGGACATGACACAAACACTTTGAGACTGTCTGAAACAATCAGGGGTTTGTCCTAAACATTTTTATTATTTTAAGTCGGAACTCTCTTTCATTTAAATTTCAGTTTTAAAGAATAAAGTCAAATGTTCACCATGAATTTATCACAGATGTTTCTACAGGCTGCTTGCTGATTCATAGAAAAAAAAGTTAAGATGATCTTTAGTGGATCATGTCCCTCAGGATGTCTTAATGCTAGATGTAAACCTAATAGGTTGTGGTGCAACACTTGCTCTTGTGATGAGTGAATTTTTACATATATAGCTGCAGAGAAAAGATAATGGATGAATGAGAGAATGGATGGACAAAGATAAGGTTTACTCATTGTTTCCGCAGATATTAGTTAATTTACCCACATTGAAGTGCTTTAAGTTATGAATGGCCTGTTTAAAGCTACAGCTCATACACAAGCCTGATTGTCAATGATAAGTCCCTCCCCCTGGCTGTGATTGGTTGTTTCTGACTGAAAATTGCTGCAAATTGCAGTAGAACAACAGGAAGGAGGCAGAGAAGTTTGATTTTTATACAGTCATGACATGGCAATTTTAAGAAATATTTTAAAAACATTTTTATATTACATCTCGGTGTAATACATATATTTATATAGTTTTTATTAATTCAGCTTGATGTGTTTCCTCACTTTGTGTGACATTGCAAAGTGTTTAGTTATCTTAAACATTAAGGTGTGACAAACGGAAGAAATTCTGTTTAATTGCCCAGCATTTACACATTATTTGAATAATGTCCATGAGATGATAAATGGTAGATCAGCGCCTGCTGTGGGTCATGATGTGCTGGCACACAAATTGTGCTAAAAAACCAACTTCTCCTCTCCAAGAGTTTTCAGACTTCCTCCTAATCCTGTAAGCTTTAAATGAAGTCACTCTGTTTCACAATGGCCAAACTTTTAAGAAAATTGGCAGTGAGAATAAAGCGTAAAACAAATGTGAGCTCTGTGTTTGTGCCCAGAAGAATCGGAACAAACTGTTAGAGCTCCTCTCTCCATTTGGCCAAAAATCCTCTGGTTGTGGGCGGTGACGCCTACGCCTCGCTTGCCGTTTTATCCTGCTAGGATCTTTTTTTTTTTTCTCAGATTACATAATGCAGGTCGCATTGCTTTTTGGGTTTTCTGGATTAAATTTTGTGCAAAGTCCAACTGACCTGCCCTCTCCTCATTTCATTGTGCCCTTATTTCTTCAGCGGGTCAGAGACTTTGGTTTGAGAGCTTCAAGGCTTGTCCAATCTGATTATCAGTAATATTTTCCAGTAACTCTAAACACAAAGCTGCGCCTAAGTGAAGTTAAGAGGCTTCTTTTACACTTTTTAGAATGGATAGCACATGGAATATCAATAGTTTTCTAAATGGAATCTGCAATGCATTTTCTTAAACATCATTAAAAGCCAGATTAGAAGTGGACTCTGCATGTCTTTGTGCATTTTGAACACAGTACAGCATGTTTTAGACTCTTACGGGTCAGTGACTGCTCGTTCTGCCTTATCCCCCTGCAGGACGCTCTGATCTCACATCATCTTCTAGATTAACAGTTATGTGCCTAGCGCTAGTCTCCTCACACACCAAGAATTTAAATTAATCTGACACCTTTTACTCTACTAACAGACTTGCTAAAACATGTCTGCAAGTTAAAGTGCATTGTTGGTGTCAACTTGTGATATTGAGACATTTTTAGCTTTAGTCTCACTACCAACTACTTTGAAGTATCCATCTCTGCTGGTTTCCAGAGGACATTCTTTCTTTTTTGTCGCTACAGACTGAAATTTTGGAAACGTGAGAATTCATCAGGAGATTGAAAATGTTGCCTAAAAGTCAAACAGGGCTCAGCCGAAAGGCTTCCTGTTTGTTTTTGCTGGATCAGCATGGCGTTGTGCTGTGCGTTGGTTGTTGCCATTTTTAATCCATGAATTGATAATAAAGCAGCTCTAGAAACTCATCAGTGTCTGTGTTTTACAGCATAGCAGCCACCTCCGGTTGCAGCAACATGCTAGTAATGAGTTGTAGCACACACATCATTATCACCAACTTCCTCTTTCGTTGGTTTTCTCGGTTCCAGAGTTGGTTTTAAATTTATTTTTCATTTTCTGACAGATACATTGAAACTGACTCTGCTTGAAGCACTTCTGAGGAGTAGGGTTTGTTTGGCTATTTGATTAAGAATATTTAAATAAATCCTTATTTTATTGCATTGTTTTGAAATAAAAAAAATGAGATGCAGTTCACAACAGTCCCACAGTATCACAGATCCTCCAACGTACTTAACAGTGAATGAGGTTCTTTTTATCTTATACCAGCTACATAAAAGATTCACATAATTTCCAACCTATGACAAAAGAATAGATCTAAAATAATGAGTGGTTCTTTTCGTGATGTTCTCTTGAACTGCTAAAACGTTCATGTCATTACATCTACTCTATATTTAAAGACATTAGTTGGCTCCTTTATAATTTTTTACCGTTTGAATCTCTGATAAAAGTTTCTGATAAAGGTTTTTTTTTTTTGTTTTGCACAGAATCACTCTGGGTTCAAATCACTTCTGCATGGAGTTTCCATGTTTTCCCAGTTCATGTGTGGGTTCTGTTTTCCTCCCACAGTGCAAATTCATGACTGTTAATTCTCTCCAATTAAATATTCTAAAATGCTTTTGGGTGTGAGTGTGTGTCCTGTGTTTCGCCATCTGCAGATGGGCACCAGTCTCCCGCTCCAACCCTCCAAGAATAAGCTGCTTTGCACATTTGTCCTCTCAAAGACCAATAAATTTCAGTTTTGTAAACAACACTTTGGATATTTTATTAGATGTCAAAAATAAAACACAACAACCAAAAACATTTTTCTAATTGATTTCCTATTAATTTGATCCTGTATCAGATGTTTTTTCACACAGTTCTGGTTTTGATAATTGACTATATTTTTTTGTAAATGTGGATACATTTCAGCCAACAAACCCCAGACATTTCCCTAAATTAGCAGTCATTAATGTAAATCTCGTTGTGATGCTGTTGTTGTTGTGAGAATGCTGCAGTCAGTGGTACAATCTGTTCATCCCACTTAACCTCATTTCTCTCCACTGTCTGCACTCTGGCTCTCTCACACTCTCTCCACGTCACTCAATCACCAGATTACGAGATGCTATCACTCTCTCACCATTTTCTTTTTTCTTTTTTTTTCGTCCCACGCTGCCAGCAGAGGAGTGAGAAAAGGCAGGGCTCAGCAGGCTGCATTATATTCTGCGGCAGCATGAATGTCGTCGCTCATTCACACAAAAGGGATTCACAAACATGCGGCAACGCTGTCCAGTAACGCCAAACCCACTCGCGCTTCAAACAAAAAATGTGGATAATCTGCCAGCCGTCGCGCGCCGTCAGGCAGACAAAGGGACGGCACATGCATGCATGCTTGCACACTTATGCATACGTTTACTCATGCGTATGGGAACTCACATGCATCAACATACGATGTAGTGGCACAGAGCTTCATTGAAGAAACAAAGGTCTTCTGGGCTAGAATTGGTCTTTAGCTTCTCGCCGACTCTTAAATCTGTGTGGATTGGCTCTCTTTTGGATTATCAGTAGATTATCTTTCATTTGTTTGTTTGGTGAGGGAGTTGTCTGAAAGCATTTGTCTTGAATCCTCAAACAGCCTCAGAGCTCTTCTGTAGGATCTTCTTTAGGAATGTTAACCTTTAAAGATACAAAACTATTTTCTGTGAAATTCAAGTTTTACGTTATTACTCTGATCCTTGCTCAAACATTGTCAGCAAAGCAATTGTTGAGGTTTTGTCAGCTTCAATATATTGGTTTTCAAAATTTTTTCAAAATAAATGCCAAAAAGTGTTATTTGCATTTGTATTCATCCTCTCTGAGTCTATGCTTTTCTGACCCACCTTTTCCTCAGATTACAGCTGCAAGTCTTTGTTTTTTGCCAGCTTTAGCATCTAATATTTCCATTCAAATGTACCCAAACTCAGGCAGACTGAATACAAAACTATGCCACAGATTCTCACCTGAATTGAGGTTTTGACTTTGAATTTAAAATACATGTGCATGCCACATTCTTTCTGTTTCTTTTTTTTTTTTTCAAATATTTAAAAAACATTGTACAATTTTCCTTCCATTTCACAATAACCACTAATTTCCGCTGATTTGTCACATAAAGTACATTAAAGCTGGGGTTGTGGCATCTTTATGAAATATTTACAGTTTGTAGTTGTAACTGGACAAACTGTGGTTGAGTTTGAGGCGTCTAAATACTATGTCTAAACTTTGACACAAGTAGGGCTGAAACAATTACACAAGTATGCAGACTCAAAAAAAGTTTATTTTGTGAAAGAATGACAGTAGTTCAACCAAAACTGACCAAAAGTATAAAACATTTTGAATTTAGATAATATGTATAAAAAGGCTCCAGTGGTTAAATAATTTTTTAAAAATCCAGTTAATAGTCAGAATAATTGATTACAAAATAACCATTAGTTGCAGCCCGAGACTCAAGAATCATAACTCTAAGTGCTGATGACTTGATTCTTCCTATTCAGACTTGGAAAGCTTTTCAAATGCCCTGAATTTAAACTCTGCTCTTCTGCTTTTCTTTCAGTACCTGATCAAAGTAAACGAGATCAAAACCAAGAAAGGAGTAGACCTCCTGCAAAACCTGATTAAGTATTACCACGCACAGTGCAAGTAAGTACCTCCATAATCCCCCTAACCCAAATGTGAAGCTGCTACTGTTTTTCTTTTGCTTCTCACCCATTAAGTCATATTTCACACGTTAGAAAAAGAAAGAAGGTGCCAGCTCTCCCATCCTTTGCAGCAGTTTTGTTTCGTGTTGCTCCCAGATCTTGAGTCCGCTCATAAATCTTTGCAGGTCGTCATATAGATACGCTGTGACAGCCCAGGGGTTTGGCGGGTAAATAAAGTGGGTGCTCCTCTCTCCAGAGCTGCCGCTCGCAGCGACCCGTGACAGAATGACAGATTTCCATCCAGGGTTGCTACAGTATGTCCTGTCATAACACCAGGACAAAACAATGCACTTCCCTGCTAGTCTGTTCAACAGATAGAAAGGCTGCAGGGATGATGGATTAGGAGCGTTAGGACAGTAGACTGAGACCTGAGGAAAGTGGTCAAAGCTTGAGAAGAAAGTATAATTGCCCTGTTTGCCCTGATCTCCCAAAATTAAGGAAATCTGAGACAATTTGTCAGTGCCACCCTCCCGATGTGTAATACATTTCATTAGGACACCAGAAATGTGACATAGTAACTGCATTTAATCACATTTTTTGACATTTATTGATACCTTCATTGAACAAACAGGAAAAATTGTAAAATGGCAACACGGACAATTTTGGAGAGTTTCAAACACTAATTGGAATTTATTGCAATCAAATGAATTTATTGTAATTCCCATCTCTAGTTTGTTTCAATAAATTTAAGAAGGAACTTCATTTATGCAACAAAAGTTTTAAATCTAAGGCTGCAGTGACAGCTGTCAAGTACAGTTTGGTTTCACTTTGCAAGCTAAGCTGTGTGCAGTGGGAGCAAAGATGTAGGCTCATCAGTGCAGTGATTGAGAGAAAACGAGCCGAATGAACGAGAAGTGGCAGAAAAAGTAATGGGAAGAGGAAAGGAGATGTTCGTTCCAAGAAGAGGGAGGGGTTGCAGTCATTAGTGGTGATTTGCTGCTGCAGAACTTCATCGAGGTGTGTACTGCTGACAGATCTGTAATGGATTTCAGAGTGTGCTAAACGCCTTTGCAAATCTGCAGAGAAGGGTCGAAACCAGATCTGATTTCAGCACCAGAAGCCAAAAGGTGCCAAAGAGTGAGAGCGAGCTGAGCTTGATGTTCAACACAAACTGCAGCCGTTTCTGCCTGCAAGCAGAAATGGAAGAACCAAAAGGATCACAATGTTAAGTTAGCTGATGCATTAATGAATGATCAGTGTTTAAAAGTTGTGATCTTTTTATATTTCTGTAAAGTTTCTTCCAAGATGGCTTGAAGACAGCAGATAAGCTGAAGCAGTACATCGAGAAGCTGGCGGCTGATCTCTACAACGTAATTATTTGTTTGTTTCCATCATGTATGATCTCATTGTTAGTATTTAATTCAATTTTGTGTTCTTCATTTACTTATTTTGTTCTATTTCTATTCATTTTAATGTAGTTTTATTTAAATAACTTTACTTTTTTGTACTTATTGGGACTGCAGCTAATGATTATTTTATTAATCAAGTAATCTGTCATATATTCTGACGATTAATTGAATAGTCAGATGGAAAAATGATCAAATTCTCCAGATTTTTTGTTTAACAACATAAGCCTGTTTGCAAAATAATAAAAATAGACATAAAAATCCAAATGAACAAATAATTAAATTCCTTTCTTATCATTTTACTGCCTACTAATATTTTAGTGAGTGCTTCATCATTTGTAGTAAAGGACAAATCTGCAGCAATCTGTGCCGTTTCTGCTTCATTTAACATAATTACAGTTCAAATTTAATCTGATAATACGTTTTTCAATTAATGTTCAGTGATAATTAATAATTGAACTGCAAAAACTACCTAATATGACATTTTTAAAGGAATTTAAACAAGCCAAAGTTAAACTGAAACTTAGGGAGTTCTGGAAAAAACAGATTTTTAGACAAGAGAAAGGTTTTATCTTAAATGTAAGATGCATATATTTTTGTACAGTTTTGGCTTAATTACTGCACTAGGTCTGTTGTCTGTTTCTGAGTTAATGATCATTTGATTACTAAATTAGTTTAATTATTTGATCAATCGATTAATCCAGTTATTTGTTTTAACTCCAGTTTTTATTGTTTTTTTTCTGTTATTTTTTTGGCTTTTTTTTCATAAGTTACTTTAATTTGTCCTGTTTTCTTGTTTTATGTTGCATTTATTTTCTTATTTTATTCAGTTTAGATTTTTGGTAAGACTTTATTTGAAAGGATGTGCATAAGACTGACATAAAACTTATGAATATTAATGACTGCAGTCATTTGATAATTAATTGTTCTTTTAATGCAAAGTTGACATTTTTAATGGACTTTTTATGTAACATTACATTAAAAATCAAATTATTTAGTGAATAATGAGTCATGTCAGTCTTATGCACACCCCTTCAAATAAAGTATTCCCAGTTGTCTTGCTTTGTTTGTGAATCCTATAACTAAATGTTCTAATTTAAGTGTTTTCTGTCGTCAGATAAAGCAAACTCAGGACGAGGAAAAGAAGCAGCTGACTGCTTTGCGGGATCTGATCAAGTCCTCCCTCCAGCTGGACCAGAAAGAGGTATGCATGTCACCTCCGGCCCGTAGGGGCCAAATTTAACCCAAACTCTGAACAGACTGGCTTTAAAAGCAGCCACGGCTGCTCTGATTCAGCCTTTGGTCTCACCACACGCTTCCTCTCACTCTGGCCAGCGAGTGCCCAACGCTGCACCACAGTGGTGCCCAGTTCAGGGCCTCACTGTCACACTTCCCATAAAAACTAACAACACTGCCTGTTTCTACACATTTGCACATTTGATCCACTCAAACGCACAAAATTATGTATTAACAGTTGCTTGAATCGCACCTTCTGTACGTTTTTAAGCTTTAGCCGAGGAGTGCACTTCTTCACAGCCACCACCTTCACTTGAGCCAGATTTTTCACCCCTCTCCCTTCTATCTCCTCCTTTTTACTGCTTTCTGCTTGTCTGGAATCAAGTCTAGAAGAGTAAGTCTGAGCATGCTGTGGTTTGACTGTGCAAGGGTGTTGCAGAGCATGCTGTTTACTTGCAGCCTTTTTAAAAGTTATTTCTGTTTTCTTATAAAAGTCCCTCCACTGAAGTGTTATAGACACGTTGCAGCATGGCATCACATTTACCGACAATAACTAGCGCAAGTTTTACCTGTCAGGTTGTTAACGCAAGGCACTAAATCTTACATGTATGTGTGATTTTTAAAAAAAGCAGTACTTGCTAATTGTCTAGATAAGCGTCAAGGGTATCACGTTTAACATCTCAAAAAATAACAGTGTGGAAGTAGGTCAGATATGCTAGCTTGACTTTGACAACTTAGCATGTAGATGTGGTGTGGAATCTGGTGTTTTGATTCAGCAGAAACAAAAACAAGGTGACCCACACACCAACTCTGATAGATCATTAGTAGCGTAGGTGTTTAAATTAGCTAATCAACCACTGCTGTGTTCAGACGATCACTTATTATTGTATATTCTGGACTATAAAAGTCTTTAATTGTATCAAAACACAACAGCACACCTTATTTATTGTTCTGGAGTAAAACGAGCCCCTCTTCTGAATGAATATGGATTAATTCTGGTTGTGCTTATTGATGTTTTAGCATCAATAAGCTAAAACATGTGGTTGACGGTGCTCGGTTTTAGTTACATTACGACTACCGAAGTCAGGAATATCGATGAGTAATAGTACTGTGCTTTGACTGACTGACTGTTTTGTTTGACTTAACTTTTTGGTGTTGAATCCTGACACACTTTTTGAGCTGTCATGAGTCAGTTGCTGTACAATGGGTCTGTGTGTAGCGCAGCTAGCAAAGAGCAGGCATAAAGAAGAACACGAGTTGCTATGAGTTGTTGTTCAGTAGTTTTTATGCGTTATTTTTCCCTTTGGTGCACTAAATTGACAATACCTACATCTTCAAGTTTCATTTTGTCAACATAATGGTTCCACTGACCTCCAGCGCAAAATTTCCAGATATAAACAAAAACATGCAACGTGTCTATAGTGTGTCTGGGTCCTCATTGAATGTTTTCATCAAAAGTAATTTCCTAAACGTGTTTATCTTTACACTTCAATCTCGTGGATATGTTTTGTATGGCTCAACACAGGACTCGCAGAGTAAGCAAGGTGGCTACAGCATGCACCAGCTGCAGGGAAACAAAGAGTTTGGTAGTGAGAAGAAAGGCTACCTGCTGAAGAAGAGTGACGGGTAAGCTGCAAACGCCGTTGTGCTCGCACCATGAAAATTTAACGCACAGACGGCGAATGTCAACCCTCTCTTAATGGGACATCCTCTCTCAGGCTGAGGAAGGTGTGGCAGAGGAGGCAGTGCTCGGTGAAGGGAGGCATCCTCACCATTTCTCATGCCACAGTGAGTACACACACACACACACACACGCACACCCGAACGCAGACGTGTGAACTCTCCTAACCCCTCAGGAGTGACTGTGCGGATCAAAAGCAGAACATTGTACGGGAAGAGGGTGTGTTGGGCTTTTCCAATCTGGAGGCTGGCAGAGTTGGATTGACATAGATAGGTTGCCATGGAAACTGCCCCTCTTCCTGTCCCTCCTCCCATCGGCACCCCTCCTCCTGCTGCCTGCTGCGCCGCGGTGACTCATCCCTGATGGAGTGTGTGCGTACTGTTTAAGCTGGCACATCTTGAGCGCCGGCCTCACTCTTGTGCAGATCAGCCTGGTTTTTCCTCTTCCATTCAGGATGCAGGGGAATATTTATTTATTTATTTTTTTTATTGAAATTAATTGAATGACATGAGGAGTTCAATTAATTCACACTGTCCTGAATGGCTTCACAAACCTAAATTCACTCAGGATGTAAAAATAACTATCATCCAGTTTAGTTATTTTAAATAATTTGGTCCTGTGAATGACTTTATTTCAAGTGGTGAAAAAGATCATCATTGAAAAAGAATAATTTATAAATTCCAGTAACAATATGTACTGTTTTGTTTTCCTAACACTGTTCCCTGTGACCCTTTGTGAAAGAGTTTAAAAACATTAATAAATTTTCGCTCCGCCTCACACTAACATCAGCATGAATCACATATTTGACATTTCAGTATTGTTATTAAAATAACCTTCAACAATTATGATTCAGTTCCTTGTGGCTACAAGGAGCTGAATTATAAAAAGTTTTACAGATTTTAATTTGCATGTTTATTTTCTAGCAGCGGCAACTCCTGTAGTGCTGGTTCACACATTTAGCATTTTTTTAATTTTACTTATCACCTACACTTTTAGTTAGTTTCTTGCCTTAAATTGTCTGCCTTTTAATCAGCAAGCTCCAGCGACTAAAGAAATACAACAAATAAGCACAGTTGAAACTTCCTATCACAGCTAGCAGCAGGGAAACATCTGGGGAATCTATGCAACAGCAAAGAGAAGCATCCCTAACTTAGCTAACAGCAGGAGGAAACTAACCTCATTAGCTTTGCTCACGGGTTTAAAAAAATCAATTCAACATACCAAAACCAAGAAAAAACTTAAGCAAACCTAGCTAACAGTGAGACAAAACCTGTATGACATTGTTAGGAGCAGAAGAAAACTTAGTCATTTTTCTCCCGAAGATGGGAGAAAACATAGCTAACAATAGGAATATACTTAGCTAAAAGCCGAAAGAGTGAAATTAAAAAAAAACTGTCATTTATTTTCCTTCATTAGATGTTGAAAGAATTTTGGTTCCAGTGAGACGATAATACATCCTGAAATGTTCTCATGTTAAAGATGAACATATGAAAGCTGCACTTTGATACCAGACGCTACATCTCATCTGTGCGTTATAATCAGTTTGCATTGTCAGTTTCAGTGTTGAACTGACTCGTTGGTTCTGTTAAGCTTGGATTGTTTAGCAGCTGTAACACAGCATGAAGATTTGTCTTTGTATAAGGATTCTAATGATTCTTCACATAGAAGACAAAGATTTTTTTTCTACAGCTGTTGTCTTCCACCTCTCTATTTGTGTTACATGTCCAAAAGAAGAAATTACCTAAAAATAACTTTTTAAAAACCTGCTGTATGGTGGTCTGTTGCACAGTTTGATTAGATGTTTACATTTCTTGAAGCCCACTTGTGATTAACATATTAAACTTATCATTTATCTTAATGTGACAGCAGTTTGCCACCTCTCTATTTGTTCTTCTTCATCTGAACTCTTGGTGACTTCAGTTGACAGCCGGCCAACTTGGCTGCAAGGCTTATCTCAGCCTGTTAGCATTTCATTAGCACGTGCCCCGGTCTGTCCTCTGCCCGGACACTGGCAGGACACGATGATCGCTGCGCTTGTGCCAACTAGGTGTGTTATTACTGAATAGTCGAGTCCAGGTCCTTAACTGGGGAGCCAGGCTTCAGTTTTATAAATAATTCGAAGCTAAAATTGCAAAGATAGTCCTAAAAAAGCTACGAGTTGAAACATGTTTGCAACAAATATTCAAATAATTTAGATAAAAGGTTTCATCTTTCATATTGTCTTTTTGTTTGGAGAAAACAAATAATTCTCTTCATTGTAATACAGTTTATGGTGTTTTTCAGGTGGAATCTGCAGCAGTATTTCTTGTTTTTACATGTTGGATCATTGCAGTCACTTGAACAAGAAGCAGTGGAAAAGCAAAACTTATAAAATATCAACTTATAATGTGTTCAGTTATAAGTTAATATACAGGATAAACCTCACCCTCTTTATATTTTCAGTCCAACAGGCAGCCTGTCAAACTCAACCTGCTCACCTGCCAGGTGAAGCCCAGCTCTGAGGACAGGAAATGCTTCGACCTAATTTCACGTAATTTTTGAAAAATCTTACATTTTTGTGCTTACCTGAACTGTTTAGAAATGTGCAGAGTTCTTGCATACAGAAAGGAAAAAAGTAATCAAGTTCTGGATAAATATTAGTTTGAAAATTTTAACAGGCGTTGCTTTTTTATATAAATATGCAATTTATTGTTTTCATTGTGAAATACATTTCTTCATGCTTCAGTGCTCTTTGAAATGATAAATATTTAATCGTAAAGTAATTTAAAAAAAAAACCCTAAAGACTTTGTGAAACGGTAATGCAAATTCTTAATAGATACTTATGTTTATTATTATCCCAAATATTATTAATTTCAGGATTAAATGATAGTTTGAGAGAAGCTACATACCTTCAAACTGTAAAAATCCCCTAGGGAGGAAAATGAATGTGTGCAAACCGTTTTCTCTCTGAGTTTATGACATTTCTAAACAGTTTAACTTGTGGCTGCTGCTCATTGTGTCATGAAATGCAAAACATTGGATTTACATGCTTGACATCCTGGTCTGTGGTCTCTGCAGATAACCGGACATATCACTTCCAAGCTGAAGACGAACAAGAGTTTGTCATGTGAGTATTTTAAAAAAAAAAGAATAATAATCCCATCTGGTAATCTGGACTTTTGACCAACTTTTGAAAAAAACTGTTTCAATAAAAAAAAACAATTTAATTGGTAAAATCCAGAGTTTTTTCTTACAAAAACAATTTTATTTATTAAACAAAACTAATATCCCAAGGATTTCATCCACATTTTCAGTGCTAAACTTTACTTTCAATTATTGATGCAGTCTTAAAATAATAGCGCTGAATAGATGGCAAATGCAAATAAGACACAGGCACACCATGATGTTATGTCAGTCTTATACACATCCCTTTAAAGAAAGTGCTACCCGTTTTATTTCTGGGATAGTCTTTTTTTTTTTTTTTCTGATCACATGAAACTGCATTCATCCTTTTTGATGCATGTAATCTCTAATGAAGTGCCTGGATGATTCTTGGATTGCCTTAGAAATATCCACTATCCCACTACTTGTGTACCCACCGTATGCCTCAGCTGGATTAGAAGCACATTAAACTTCACATTTTAATTCAATTTGCTTAAAATAGCCTAATTTCTTCCCATAATATACATGTAATCTAACAGATCTGTTTTTGCCCATTCTGTAGGGGCTCTTCACAGCTTTAAAGGCATAACAAATGGAGTCCAAATGTCAGTCTCATTAAGCTTTGGCATATAAATGTGCGGTGAGCGATGAAGGGTTAGCGCAGTGCACAGGGCATGTTTGAAAGGGAGCTACAGTGCTTCCTGTCTGAGTGATGGGTAGTGACCACAGTCCTACGTGGGTGTTTCTTTTTGAGTCACTTGACCTTGTTCTCAGAGAAAACAAACCTACAGACAGAAATAGACCAAAGGCAAGAAAATCATATTCAGAAATTAAGAGCTTTGCTCTTCTTTATTGTTGGAAAAATGTTAGTTTTTCTCCAATTTTCTTTATGTTGTCCAAACAAAGGGACTTTGGAGTTGGTTATGAAAATGTATTTTATTTGTTTGCAATGAGACTTTCCTCTTAGTTTATAGGTGTCTTGATAAGATAGAAATACCGTTTATTGTCCCACAGCATGGAAATTCCTACCATAAGAAAATAAATGCATACTCTGACTAAATGCAGACCTGAGTAGGTTAATTTAGAAAGGAAAATGCTCAAGATTTTAATTGAAAAAGCAAGAAGTGAGAAACTGTGCAAATAGAGATGTACAAATAACAGCAGAATTGTAAAAACTCATTGAGTTTGTTGGTAGTGGTGAGGAGGAAGGATCTGTGATCATGCATCTTTTTGCACCCAGGATGCAGCAGCCTGTCTCTAAATGAGCTTTTTCAAAGATTATGCTTTCACTTATTTCTGTTCTGTTGTTCTGTCATTAAAATAAACTAAGATTTTTCATGCAATCAAGCATAAAAATGCTCCTAAAGGATTACAATGATATTTCTGCCCACTTTAACTTCGTACTAATCCGTTTTTGCATATCAGTCTATAGTGAAAAATTTTGATGATTAAAAATAACATGTTTATTAAACATATTTTCCTGTGTTGGGGACAGTTTTTGCAAATGAAATATAACAGATTATGATCCCTGATCCAAGTAAAGTGGTCAATTACCTGCTGATAGACATTTAGTATGAATGCTTTTTTTGTGCGGCATGTGGCATGTTTTTTGTAGTCACCATGCTAAACGATGCCCCCAAATAAATGCTGACATCTCAGAAAACATAAAAGATATGGATTTCATTCATCCACAGTTTTTATCAGAAGGAATAGGGAACAGTTTTTTTTTTGTCTTGGATGCTATCACTAGTATTTTACCTAGTTTTAGCCTTTTAGCTAATTTTGGCTTTTACGTGGGTTTTTCACGCTGCATGGACTATTTCTTACTTTTCTGCAAGTATTCAGTAGTTGGCTTCAAATGCTTTTGCCATTTTCAGCAAAAGCATTCAGCATTGAGCATTCAGCATTCACACTTGCATTTTCATAGGAAATGCACATTTTCTAGTTATTGATTGCATTATTATGTCAATACCATTACATCCCTTGAAAATGGTGTCAAAACATCAATATAATTGTTTATCAGAAAATTTGTGAACTCATGCACTCCGCAGATCTGAGGATCTGGCTGAATATAAGCCATGAATGACGGTTTGTAGTTTCCAACATGCCATGTTTGTAAGATGATGGCACAATAAAAAAAAATATGCAATTTGTTTCTGTTTGTGTTCTAACTTTTATTTTTCAAGAATTCTGTCCTGTTTTGCAGATGGATCTCCGTGCTCACCAACAGCAAGGAGGAGGCTCTAAACATGGCTTTCCGAGGTGAGCAGAGCAGCGGCGGGGAGGACGGATTAGAGGACTTGACTAAAGCCATCATAGAAGACGTGCTACGCATGCCAGGCAACGAGATCTGCTGTGACTGCGGAGCTTCAGGTCTGTGCTGCTGCTGTCCACAGAGACACAGTGCTGAGTCAAGCCTCACCTTGTCCTGAGAAGAGGAGCCAGATTTCTCCTCTTAGCTGGAAATGTTTTATTTAAACCAACAAGCCACTTTTGCTGAGTCACAGTTCACTCTGTCTGACTGCAGATCCCCTGAGTACCTAAATATTATACTCAAGTAAGACTTGCACTACTTCAGTCTATCAAGAAGTAAGAGTAAAAAAAGTATTTGGTAAAAAGTCTACTCTAGTCTTCAGTAACTGATGAAATTATCAATCATTTAATATTTAAAAATTACATCATTAGATGGTGCGACAGACTGGCGACCTGTCCAGGGTGAACCCCGCCTCTCGCCCGGAACGCAGCTGGAGATAGGCACCAGCAACTCCCGACCCCGTTAGGGAGAAGGGTGACAGAAAATGGATGGATGGATGGATGGGTAGAAAATTCAAAATATTACTCAAGATATTTTCTAATAAAATAATACAATTACTCAAGTAAAAGCAGAAAGTAATAAAAAAGAAAAAGTTACTGAAGTAAATGTATCTTGTCCTGAATAAATCAGAGTGTGAATGCTAACGCTGATAGCATGAAGCAAAGAGTCAGCACTCTGGAGGCCTGCAGCCATTCAGGCTTCTGACAGTGCAGTGTGTTCACACACACCATCAGCAGCTTTCTGACTGACCAAAGGCAAAATTTCAAGTTCTGAAGGATAAAATTTCAAGGCTTGAGAAACAACAACATTACATCATTTTGTTACATAAGTCGTACGCGCACTGCCGACCTCTGCAATCTGAGGGGAGGGGAGGCAATTTGTGGCGTCTGTGCTCTTGTTGCTGCATCCATCGATACGCCCAGATTTGGTTAATAAATGTGTTTCAGATGTCTCATTTCTTAGCATTGCACTACTTTGGCTAGAGAAGAAAGAGGTTGTTATTGAAGCTGAGATCCTGCTCCTTTTCCTGTGTGTGATTTGCAGCGTCAGAGGTCACCCTGCAGTTATTCACTCATCATGCCCAACATGCTCTCTTTGGCCTGTCACCGGCTAACATCTGGTCGTTGTGTTTATCTGGTCGACTTGTTTGTTTTTGAGTTGGGAGATGATTGAGTTATAGCTGACTAACATAGTGATGCTTACCTTGGTTAGTGGTTCTCTGATGTTTGAGCTGTTTTTTTTTTCTTAATTTGTGAGACCAGATGTCTGTGGATGAATGTTTAAATGTTGCTTAGTTACCTCTTGAACAAACATCTGGTGACAGCAGAGATCAATGAAACGTTGATTCATCCATTTCTAAATCGGTTTTTATCTCAGTTATGACAAAATGAACAGCTAGAATAAACAAGGTACATCCATCCGTCCGTCCATCCATGTTTTCATTGATTTTAAATATTTTTATTATTTTTTCTTAACTAGTTTTTCATCCTTTTAGAAGGGGAATAAGAAATTAGCACATCTTTTTCTTTTTTTTTGACATGACTTGGCAATCAGGTTTCCTGGTGATCATGTTAGAGATCTGTTTGCTGTGATAGTATCCAGATTTAGGAACCACTCCTCTGTTAAATTGTTGCGTAACATAAATATTGTAAAAGGTGAAGTGTGTGTATTAATAAAGCTGTCAAATCAACTTGGAACTCCTGCTGTTATTTTACTCAGTTTGAAGTTGATGTGTGTTAGGTTTGGATTTCTCATTATTTTCTGGCAACTCATTTCATATTCTGCAGTAAATTGTTCTCACTGCTCAGTCTGACATGCGTATTAAACTCCGTTTCCCGTTATTGCAGAGCCGAAGTGGCTGTCCACCAACCTGGGGATCCTGACCTGCATCGAATGCTCTGGGATCCACCGAGAGATGGGCGTCCACATCTCGCGCATCCAGTCCATGGAGCTGGACAAGCTGGGGACCTCAGAACTGTTGGTGAGGCTCACTAATAACTGATCATTATGTTCGATTATGGGTCATGCTGCTTTTTACTAATCTAAGATGTCCGTCCATCCATTCATCTATATTAATTACAGCGTGTGAATTGTAATCACCAGATCTGACTGCATGTTTCTGTCTTTCTCTCAGTTGGCCAAGAATGTAGGAAACAGTAGTTTCAATGAAATCATGGAGGCCAACCTCCCGTCCCCTACTCCAAAACCCAACCCCTCAAGTGACATGTAAGTACTTCTCCCAATCGGGCGTCTCCTTCACAGAAAACCTTCTTGCGAAACTCGACTTTGTCCTCAGGACGGTGAGGAAGGAGTTCATCAACGCCAAGTACGTGGACCACAAGTACGCGAAGAAGACGTGCACGTCGGCAGCGGCCAAGATGATCGAGTTGTTTGAGGCCATCCAGACCCGGGACCTGCTGGCTCTCATTCAGGTCTACGCCGAGGGGGTGGAGCTGATGGAGCCGCTGCCGGAGGCAGGACCGGTGAGTGGGACCGCTGAGAGTTCTGTTGGTACATGAAGCCAAATGTGTCTGCACAACCATGTTTTGATTTTTTGTTCCATTTTGCTTTCTTAAATGCGAGATCAAGCTGAAAGGCGTGCTCTGGAAATGAACGCATTTAATTTAAAATGACAGTTGACATAAACTTTTTATTTTCCTTGTACAGAGAAATGTTAGTTTAAGCCAGCTGATCCATGCATATAAATTATTCAATCATTAAAAGGTTGAGTAGACTGAAGTGATAAACCAGTGTTGTATTTAGGTTCATCCAAAAATACCAAAGAAAGCCTCTTAAATATGCAGAGATTATGCATTATAGAACCAAGACAGGCTTATTGTAAATCACAGAAATGCTTTAATTTGTCTCAATAAACAAAGAACAAATTTTGAAGAAGTTTAGGTTGAAAGCATTTCCACAGAAAGACCAAAAACAGAATAAGGAAATAAAAGGTGTTTTTTTTTTTTTCTCTCTAAAGGTCTCACTGATTATTTCTTTGGTGCTGATTACCTCTTCATTCTCCTGTTCTAATCAGATGAATCTCTTTTTTTTCCCCACACTGTTTTTATTTTAATCTTATTCAGAAATAGTAAAAGATTTGGAGTCAGACAAAGGTTACGGTTGTGACTCAATTATGATTCCCATTTGCACCAATACATTAACAGAATTGCTAAATATAATGTTATTCATATTTGAAACAGATTTACACACTTCATATTATATAATTAATAAGTAATGTATGGTATATAATTAAAATATTAATTCGGTAATGATGCTAAGAGTGACATAAAATATTTGTTCATAACACAAAGTACAATAGCAGCCACACAATTTATACATACAAATAAAAGTAAGAGTAAATAAGTGAGTCTTCTTCCTACATTTTTTGTTTTTTAACTAAATGCATATATATTTTTATTTATTTATTTATATTTTTATTATAATAGGCATGTTATAGAAGCTATATAAGTTTTCAAAAGCTGTTTGTCCACAGTAAAGTTACATTTATTTGTAGGATGCAACATCAGGCCTCCAAATATAAGAATGCTGCACCAGATGTTAGGTATTCTGGTAGCGGCATTATGTTGAGATTCTGTTCTGCAGCCTGGCTGGTTGTGATTCACTAAAATACAAGAAAAAACTGCCGACCAAGCCACACATTAAAATCATCAACTCCAAGTTTTGCATTCATTAATTTACCAACGAATGCAAAAAACTCAATTAAATTCTCAGGCACAGATATATGAAGTAAAATATTCACTTAAAACTCCCAGTAGTCCACAGATCGCAGAGGGTTTCATCATTAAGTGACTTGAAAAACCCAACAATAAGATATTTTTACCAACTCCAGGAAAGAAATGGGTGTAAGCGACTGGAAAAAGTCTGAGTCATCTGACAGACTTTACCACAGCAGGTGCTGCTGGCCAGCAAACCACTGCCACTTTGATCTGCAAAAAATGTGTCGATTATTTATTCCCTTAAACAGCGACACATGTGCTTTTGTGTTGGTTTTTTTCTTCTTTTATTTATTTTGCCGCACTGCCCGTTTCCTGCAGTTTGCTCTCCGTATGCGGCGCCTCTTCAGGCGTTTAATGAAAGTTAAATAACGGGCGGTGGAGACAACACGCGTGATCAGATTTAATCCGACGTAAATGGGTCAGGGTTTTACAACACTGACACGGTAGTTCCTCTGATTAAAAAATTAGGTGTGCGACAGTGCAGGAGAGTAACAAGGATGAGAGAGGATATGATTTGGTGACGAAGGGAGCTGCTGCCGCTGCTGTCGTCTGCACTGTGAAGTCTGAGTCACCACTATCTGATCTGCTGCCGTCAGTAACTTTGATTGCTGCAAAGTGACATCCAAAGCCCGACTTTACACGGCATAAAAAGGCTAGTCCATCCTTTGACCTTTTCAAAGGTGAATGTACAAATAGTTTTCTCATATTTCCATCCCTGTTTGTGAATTTAAAACCTTTTTTAGAGGCAAAATTTTGCAAAACATAGCTTCAACAATGCAGAATTGCTATTTTTAGGAGCCATTTTGTTTACTGCAGTTTGTTTAAATCCTCAAACAACCCGTCACACACATACACACACACGCACGCACACACACGCACACACACACACCACAGAATACAGAAAGGATGTTGCCTCAGTGTGGCTCTGCTGTGTTTGATGGCCCCCTGCAGGAAGCTGGAGAGACAGCTCTGCACTACGCTGTCCGGACCGCTGACCAGACCTCTCTGCATCTGGTGGACTTCCTTGTGCAGAACAGGTAGCGAAGAATTAATCCATGTATGTGTGAATTAACTCTATATCTGCAAGAGAAGGAAAACTTGTCTGCAGAAACAAATTGTATTAGTCTCTTTTTTTATATGAAGCTGAAGAGCAGAGGTAGGCTTAGTGCTGCTCTCCTCAGATTCCCACAAGGCAAAAAGAAATGGGTCAAGCTCTTGCTCTCTGCTTTAATTTATTCCCTTTCTCCAATTGCTTATCCACCACAGAGTCAAAGCTTTAAGTAATAACCTCACTTATTAAATGTTATTTCTTAAAATGTTGCATGATTGCATGTCAGACAGACACAAAAAGTGAGGAATCAGAATGTTTTTTCCTGCAGTGGTAACCTGGATAAGCAGACCGAGTGGGGGAACACCGCCCTGCATTACTGCTGCATGTATGAAAAACCCGAGTGCCTCAAGTTGCTCTTGAGAGGCAAGCCGGCCACCGACATCGGTGAGTCACGCTCATCCTCTGCCATCCGTGCGCACGCATCAACCTCAAAGTGTTAATCATTTTCTTCTGTTTTTTTCTGCCTCTTTCCCTTTCCTCAGCCAATCAGAACGGAGAGACGGCCCTGGATGTTGCCAGGCGACTGAGGAACACTCAGTGCGAGGAGGCAGTAAGTGCAGCAGGAAACGATGGATGTCGGAGGAGAAAATACAAAAATAAACCCTCCGGTTAAAGCCATAAAAATACACGATAAACATAAACATCAGTTTGGTTAAATTAGAGATTTTTAGAGCTTAAAACAAACAAGGTAGGATTGATACTGAGGAGAAATGGAGGTGTTTAGCGAGAACACTAGATGGCAGTGTTGAGTCTGTGTTGAGCCTCAGGCAACTGGGACAGCAGAGTGGAAGAAATTAATGTGCTTGTTATTAATGCAAATATGAGCAGAATGTTTTGCACCCACTGTATGTAGAATTTAAAATACATTTTACATTTATTTTTTGAAACACACAAACGTATTTACAGCCTCTTATTTTACCTAGTTACAGCAAACTTCAATGTATTTTGTGTTTTACCAACACAAAGTAGTGCTTGATTGTGAATTGGACCAAAAACTATTTTTATTATTCACAACACCAAACACTAATCAATATTCTGATGTGCAATGATGGCACTTGTTGTTGATTTTTGTGTTTTTATGATGTAAAGAACTTTGAACTGCCTTGTTGCTGAAATATCCAATACAAATCAACTTGATTGATTGATTGATTCACAGATATTCAGCTGAAATGTGTGGCATTCATTTGTATTGGGCCCCCTTTATTTTAACATCACTAATATTAGTTCTGCAACCTGCAAATATGGCCTGTGGTGTAGATTCTTTCATCCTAAGGCATAGTGGTGAAAGTATCTTGCTGTGGCTTTACTTGAACATTATCAGTATGTAGATTAACACATATGGTAAAAGATTTGCACCTGTAATTGCAGAAAGAGGAAGTTCTGGAGCTGGAAACATATTTTTAGTTACAAGATAAAATGTTCAAAACAATTTTTATTTGTTTGTTTCCACTTGTTGCAACCCAGCTCACCAACCTCTAACTGCTTCTAAAGGAAAGTGGTTTCCTCATTTTGTTTTGCTAGACAGAAATATAAACAAACAATAAAAGTGAGTCAAATTTAAAATGACCAAGACACTTGAAGTCTTCTTAGTTATGCTTTACATTTGGTTTTTCACAAAAATGCCACTAAATTCAGTAAATATAAAGAAGGTAAAGGTGTGTAAATACTTTTGCAAATCTAACTCATGACATTCCTGTCACAGCCACAGGTCTTTGTGTTTTTATTCACAGAAGACACAAAAGGTAGGGTTTTTCATGAAGCATTATTTTAGATTTTGATTTGAGCGATTTTGTGCTTATTTTTCTCTGATTCAGCTCGTCCAAGCTGCAGAGGGGAAGTTCAATCCTCACATCCATGTGGAGTACGAGTGGAGCCTCAGACTGGAGGAGATGGACGAGAGTGACGACGACCTGGACGACAAGGTGATGACACGGTCTTTATGTCTCCACATCTTCTGGTTTTAAGAAACAAAATTTAAAATTAGAAGCATAAAAATCAAGGCCAGGCCTTAATTTATATTAACCAATTAGATAGATTTTATTGCATTAGAAATATTCACGCAATTATTTGCGTTTTTCTTTTTTACATGTAAAAAGTCCGGGACAGTTTTTGTTTTTATGGTATTTATTATTTTTGGGTGGTGCTCCCGATTTTTGTTCAATTCTGTTTGTTTTTATTGTTCTCAAGTTAAATGAGTAACGAGTTGTAAAAGAAAGTACCAGAAATGATGTTTGGATAAAACTACTTGGACTTTCTGCTTCCTTTCTCATGTACGACCTTGGATAAAGTCTTTCTAAATACAAAAATAATAAAAAATAAATAAATAAACCTTTGTGTTGTGTTTTTGGTACACCCATATAAGTAGCAGTAAACTTGTTCAAGGGACAACTGACAGAGAAGCTGTATTTTATTTTCCAGTTTTCCAGGTTTTTATGTTCAGGAAGTTTTACAGGAAGTCATTTTGAGACTGATCGGTGTCTTTGTCCACGTCACTCTCCAGCCTAGTCCCATCAAGAAGGACCGCTCTCCCCGGCCGCAGAGCTTCTGCCACTCCTCCAGCTTGTCGCCCCACGACAAGCTCTCCCTGCCCGGCTTCATCAGCCAGAGGGATAAGCAGCAGCGGCTCTCCTACAGCGCCTTCACCAACCAGATGTACAGCGCCTCCACCGACCTCAGCTCCTCCCCCGTGGCTGACGGGCCGCCGCTGCCGCCCAGGAACCAGGGCAAAGGTCAGACATGCCTGCTCCAAGAGCGTCCGCTGTTATTCCAGCCGGATTTCAGAGTTTATCTGCTTTTTGAAATTCAAATTCAGGATCCTGCAGATATCAATGCAAATGTGAGCTTCTAATCCAAGGAGGCATAAAAGGTTGTGCACTGCAAAAACTCAAAATCCTGCCAAGGATTTTTAGTCAAGTATATAGTCCAAATATCTTAGCACAATTGAAATAAGACCAAATCGACAAGTAACTTTTCAGCAAGATATAGGAGGGTTTTAAGAGATAATTCCTTAATATTGATGAAAAAGTTCGAGTTTCACTTGTGAATTAATCAAGGGAGTGTAACTATAACTTTTTCATCAGTATTAAAGAAATATTGACTAAAAACAAGCTGCTATATCCTATAAATTTACTTGCAAGTTACTTTTGTCTTATTTTAATTTTAATAAGGCATTTGCACCAGTAACTTCACCAAAAATGTAGACTTTGTGTTTTTGCAGTGTTTCTTATTACTGTAGAGAGAATCTGAACATATATGGATTTATTATCAGGAGAGAATTAGCAGCAGGTTAGTGGGAAGTTTCCACTTTGCTCAGTCACCACACACATGCACACACCCTGTAGTGGTATGCAATTTGTCAGCACACAGATCAGAGGGCGGAAATCAGGTGTCATTAGGATTACTTATAAAATAAACTTGGAGGAAAACGCAGCCTCAGGACAAGGCAGGTAATGATTGTGTTAAAAGAAAGGGACGCTGGAAACACACTTTGTCCAATTAATGTTGCTGTGCTGTTGCTGCAGTATTGCAATTAAAAATAACACTCCTCCCTCTGTCACAACATCATCAGTATCAAAAACATCACAAAATGCTGCATAAGCTGTTTAATCTGTTGTTATCCCAGTGTCAGCTGCAGAGCAAAACAGACCTTTCTTTAAGCTGCAGTTAATACAGTTGTCAAAAATTTCATGATTGCTCTTCTGTATCTTTTTGAAGAGTTTTCTTTTGCATACCAGTTTTGTTGTATTTACAGCAATACTTTCTGTTTATTTTTGCTGACTCCTACTTATGCCAACCAATATCTCACTTTATACACTGTAAATATTCAGTGTATTTAAACATCTGGTTTTAACTGTATATTACAATTAGCACAATTAGCGCAGTTAGCATTACTACCTTTGCTTTACTCTGCGTGACCTTCCTGTTATCTTCTCCTCTCTCGACTTCATTTAAAACTTCCCGCATGTACTTAAAACAACTAATATTGTGTATTTTTCACTCAGCAACAACTTTCACAGGAAAGAGTTTTGCTGTTAGCTTGAGCCGGTAGCGTTAGCATGTGGTTTTTTTCACTAATCAGGAAGTATTATTGAGTTTCAGACCAGGAAGTCACTGATGAGGACTAATAAAGCTGAAAGATTTTAAGCTGATTTCTTTTTGCCTCTGTAGCCATTGTCAAAAGGATAAATGTCTGAGTTATCAACTTGAATTTTAAACCAAATAGAACCTCAATTATTTCCAATCACAGAAGAAACATTAACTTTTCAGCTTTCAGAAAATTGTCAGGATGAGATTTTATGATCTGATGCTCCGGCTAATTTGGAAGGAAAAGAACAAATACTATATCTGTGAAGTCATAAAAAATACTAGTGTTTATAATAGTTAAAACCAGCTAAGTAATCTCACAAAAAGAATATAGTTTTTCTTGTGTTCCCAGAACATCTGGAATTGAGTTCAGCGCAGCCTGTTGAAGTGTGAATTTGTTCAAATCTAATAAAGAGCTGAACTGTGCTGCTCATGTTGGCCAGAAATCTAATCAGTGTTGGCTGTCTCATGGTGGATGTCCCAGCCTTCAACTGACCTCTTAGTCACGTAAATTGGTCTCTAACTGAAGACATTTCTGTCCACTTATTTACAACTGTGCCTGTTTCTGCTGTTTATTGGAAAAGGAAATTAAATCTATTGGTTTGTAGGCTTGAAAAAGAAACTCACACCAATTGAATTTTTCCACATTTTGTCACATTGTAGTCACTAACTTCACTTTTTTATGATTTCTTTTGTTATAAGTTTCCACCGCCAACCTATAAGTAGGCTATAATTGTGAATATGACTTTTTAAAAATTGTCAGAGATTTTCATTCAGCCCCTTGAGTCTTTTCTATAGAAGCATATTTAAAGGCTTCTGCCCATTCTAGCTCAAACTCAGACGGATTGTCACAAAATTTTATTCTGGAATTTGACTCGACCAATGTAGCACATGGATTATTGGCTCTAAGCCATCCTATTGAATCTTAGTCTGAGCAAAATCTGTTTGGATGTGAAGTCAGAGCTAAGAGTGGTCTGATTGTGATTTAATTTTATTCATAATTTTATAAGCATGGTTTTCAGCCATTGTTTATGTCCTGATTTACCCCGTCTGTCTTCTTCTGGTGCAGAATTATGACACATGACTCATCAGTGACACAAATGTTGAGTTTTATCCGCCCTCCAGAGTTCAGACGCTTTGAAAACAATTAGATATGTACCTTTGCAGCACAATTTGGATTTTTTTGGGGGGTGAAAATATCAGAGCTGAGCCGTTGAGATTGCTGTGAAAAAGTTGGATTTCTGCAGCTCCTCCAAAGTTGGTTTAGAAGTTCCTCTGTAATATAATATTCCAATGAAATGAGTTAAAGTTTGTGTTTGGCAGTATGTGAAAAAGTTTACGTAACAGTTCAAAGGTTCAGTTGTTTTTCATTCTCTGAAGCTGATTTTAATGAATAGCTGCAGTTTGTTGTTGTCGGGTCATGTTAGAGAGTTAAAGTCGATCTTTGAGATGGTAAGCAACATCCACAGATTAACCCGCTAACTCTTCAGCTCGTTCGCCATTTTCTCCTCTCTTTTTGCTTCGCTTGTCACTGATAAGGTTTCATCTTATTTTCCAGCGTGTGTGTGGGAGCAGCTCTTCATAAAGGCCGACTCGCTCAGAGATTCTCTCCCACACTCCTCATCTCCGCTCTGTTTTTCTTTCTCTTTTTTTGTTTCTCTATTCTTTCAGCTCCACACTTGGCATTCCTTGGCTCTCATTCGCACTACGCCACTCTGGCTGGCACCCGACCATACATCAGTGAATATCTTGGTTTACGTTCTTCCCTCCTTTTTATCCCTTTGGTTTGTTTCCTTCTTTACAGCTCAGATGCGCAGTTTGGTGGTTGAACCATGTAGGCTCGCTATTACTGCTTGCCTGTTATTTTTTAATCTTTCTGGAGTGATGCCCTGCCATTGCTGAGCTGTAAACCTTTAACCACAGCTGATTGCTCTCTGGCTGAGCTCTCTACTGGCTGCTTTCATCCTACTTTACTCTACATTAGTAAACTAGAGAGTCCCATTAGACATAATTCAGGAAGAAAACCCCAACAAGCATCCCGAATCCATCCTTTCACCAGTGGCTTATATTTGTATCCAAACAATTTTGCTGTTTTGTTCTGACTCCTCCATCCCTGCTTTGGGGATTATTTTTGTTGGGTTTGTTTAGGGCTGGACAATAAATCAATAACAATATGTATTGCAATACACATATGATCAATGTCAGTAATTGATACATCTGATAGGATATTCAATAGAGAAAGTATTCAATGAACTTCTTATAGCTAGCTTAACAAGGAATCAACTAACTCACTCACTCTTTGGTTACCTAGCAACAACTTGTTGAGTAACTTGCGCAGCAGCAGTTGTCTTATGACTGCTTAAAAATAAGCTTAATAACGGCGTAAACTGTGGATAAAACCAGAAAGTAAGTCTGTCGTCACAATATCAAATTTTGCTGGATGATAAATTGTCCCAGAAGTTTTTGCGATAAACGATAATATTGAATTTTTGAGAGCATTTTTAAGAAATATAATGCTTATGTTGAGGAAGAAAGGGATGAAAAGGTATTTTGAGACTCGCCTTATTCTCAATGTCTTCCAACAGAAAAACGAATGATAACCATTGGTCTTCTCTCGCCCCTTCACAATAAGGGCCTAAATTCTCGTGTGAATTGTATATGTTTGTGTCCGCCATAATCAGTAATTATCAATGTTGACCAATATGAAACACTTATGTCGTGAGACTTTTTTCAGCCATACCGTCCAGCCCTAGGTTTGTTTTGATTCGTTGACTTCATCGCCTCATGTGTCTTATGTGTCACTCCTCCAGCTCCTCCCCCATCCGGCTCTCCCTCCACACTCACACCAGGAGGCAGCTCCACCCTGTCCAAGAAGAGACCTCCGCCCCCACCTCCTGGACACAAACGCACCCTGTCCGACCCACCCAGCCCGCTCTCTCACAGTCCGCACAGTAAAGGGGGCGCAGTAACCGGGGGTGAGACCGCAAAGCACACGAGAAACAGCAGCTAGCCGGCTCGACTCGGGGTCTCCGCTCCAGATATCAGATGGAAATAAAGAGCTGTTGTTTGAGAGTAGGAAGCAAAAATAGAAACACAAAATCATTTTCTCCATCAGACTTCTGAAGAGTTTCCTGTTGGTGAAGCTTCAACCATATTTAGATGGTTTATTAGCCTCTTTCTGTTGGGAAGGAAGAGTTTCTATACAGAATGGAGATGTAAATGAGATGTTCTCTGAATCCATCCATCCATCCATCCATCCATCCATCCATCCATCCAACCATCCAGTGGTTCAGCCATTCATTCATTCATCCATCCATCCATCCATCCATCCATACATACATACATACTGTATATACATACTTGCTCTGCTAGCAGTAAAGTTCAGCTTCACTGCTAGCATAGTAAGCTACTTGCAGGTATTTAATTCGCAAAAGCTGTTTGATTTATGTTCAAACCCCTAAGAAGTTGACTTTTTTTATTGTTGGGCTTGTAATTATTCATCTCCAATTGTTTTTCTCCATCCTGTCACACACGCACACACACACACGTCACCACCCCTCCACAGCGTAAATAGCAGCAGTTCAGATGACGTACTCATCATGGAGAGCTCAGCCAGAAGACGCCCTCCCCTCATTGTTTTCTTTAACCATCACAGCATGTTGATTTGTTTCCACATTTATACCAAATTAATTAATTCCTCCGGCCGAGCTCTGATGTGGCGTTCAGTTTTTCCTTTGTTGTTGTCGCCACTGTTAATATTTCAGGAAGTGACTCCACCCCTCCGCCGGTCAGTAAGATGTCCCCCGTGTCCAACAAGTTTGAAGGCATTCCTCAGCAGCAAAGGTAATGCAGAAACAGACTCGCATCTGTTGTTGCTTTTTAATCATTGAAGGTTTTCTTTGTGAAACCAAGACGAGTTTCTTAATCTTGTCTGAAATTTAACAATTTTCAGCACTACTTCAAGCAACACGAAGTCAACACTCGGTCCAAGGGTTCTTCCCAAACTACCTCAAAAAGGTGCGACCTTTATCACTCCGTTCAGGATTCAGACAGGAAAATCCTGTTTCCTTCCCTGTTGTCTTCTTTCCTCCTTCACATATTCATTCTTTCCTTTTATCTTTGTTCCCTTACGACATTCATTATTTTTCTTCCTGGCTCCCTCCCTGAAGTCCCTTCTTCTTTCCTTCTATTAAGAAGGAAAGAAAGAATAAAGGAAATACTTTTCTTTCAGCTTTTCTCTGTTTCCTTTTATCTTTGTGATGTACCTCCCTTATTCTGTTCCATTCCTTCCTTGTTCCCTCAGTCTTATCTTTCTTTCCTTTGTGCCCCTTTTCTGTCTTTTCCTATTACTTTTTCTGTAATTGTTGCTTCCATCCTTCAATTTTTCTGTACTTCATTCCTTCCATTCTTCCAGTTTTCTTTTCTGCTCTTCTCCTTTCTTCTCTACTCCCTTCATTCCATTTTCTGTCCTTTCTTATTTCCTTGGTTCCTTCCTTTTTTCATCCTTTGGTTCTTTCCCTCCCTTCCTTTCCTTGATCCTCTCTTCCTTCTTTCTTTCTTCATTCTCTAATTCCTTCCTTCCAGTTTTCTTTCCTACTTATTTTCCTTCCTTGTCTACTTCCTTCCATTTTTCTTTCTTCCTTCATCCTTTCTTTTCTTTCCCTTTCTTCTATTTTTCTTTCCCTCCTCTTTTCCTTATTTCCTCCCTTCCTTTCTTCCTTCTATATTTGTGTTAAATTCCATTATTTTGTATTTTAAAACCAACATTTTGGATATTCCCTGACATTATTCTCCTCGTTTATCAAATTTTTTTTCATGGTTTTCCCATCAGTGGCGTTGAGAAAAATCGACACCATCCACCATCCGTCTGTGGACAAGCCCAGCCTTCCTCCAGAGGTCTTCCAGAAGTCTCCGCCTCCAACCGAAACTGCACACAAGGCGCCCCTGGCTGACAGACCCCAGCTGAGCGACCTGCCACCCAAACCGCAGGTTTCCGAACTTCCCCCAAAGCCGGGAGAACTTCCTCCCAAGCCGCAGCTCTCCGACCTCCCCCCTAAGCCCCAGCTGGGCGACCTGCCGCCCAAACCTCAGCTCAAAGACCTTCCCCCCAAGCCACACCTGGCGGACCTGCATCCCAAACCGGGGACGTCCGAGTCTGCACCCCGGCCCCCTGCTGGGGATTCAACGGCGCAGAGGCCACAAACGCAGCCGCCCCCGCCACCTCAAACGCAGCCGCAGCAGCAAGACTCGCCGTCGCCCAACCAGCAGGTGGCGAACATAGCGACTCCATCACAGCAAACCGCAGAGGACACTAACGGGACGCCGCCAGGGACCGCAGAGACTCCGGTGCCTCTCCCAAGGAAGATCAACACAGTATGAACACTTTTTAGTTTTTTATTTATTTACGAGAATTCTACAATGTTATTTTATTGAAACAAACTACTCCTTGTTATGATGGCAAATTTTACTGGTTATTATTGAGATAACCAATGATGATGTTATTTTGATCCCATTTACAAGTAGTCATGTACAATGGCTATGGCATTACTTTAAATACTAACAAACATTTAACTCTTGAATTGAAGACATTTTTAAATATCCAGAATAAATAAAACAACAGAATTAACAAATAAAATATATACTTTAGTCTCTGCAAACCAAATTCTCATTTAAAAAAAGGCTGGTTGAGAGCAAGGCACCAGACTGAATACCTTTTCAGTCAGTTTTTAGTAGAAAAGGGTAGAGAAAAGAGAAAAACAATAAATCATCCAAATGGAAATTAATGAGCTTGTTTTAATTTATCATGTAATGAATTAATTAATTGCACATTGCTGGTTTTACCACTCTGCAACGGCTGCTGGAAAAGAAAAGTGTTTAGTCGTTGACTTACCATCTACAGTATTTTGATTTAAAAACACCCTAAAAGATGTTTTGCATTAGTTATTTTAGCTTTCCTTTTTGTGTGTCCAGGGTAAGAATAAAACCCGGCGGGTGAAGACAATCTACGACTGTCAGGCGGACAACGACGACGAGCTGACATTCGTTGAAGGAGAGGTGATCATAGTTACGGGAGAAGAGGACCAGGAGTGGTGGGTGAGTTCTGGCAGAAATATCCACGGCGCTGGTTGGATTTCCTGACAACTTTTCGAGATTTCATCCTTCGCTTTCTGCTTCTCTTCCCAGATCGGACACATTGAAGGAGATCCGGACAGAAAAGGCGTGTTCCCCATGTCTTTTGTGCACATCCTGAGTGACTGACAGCCAGACTTGCACTACGTCTCTCCCTAACGTGGGATTTAATGTAAATAAATACCTTATCACACAGTAAAACCCCTGGTCACACAGCAGGTGTCCTGAAGAAAACAAAATAATGAAGAAAACCAAGAAGGCTCATCCACGCTGTACAAAGAATGTGTGTATTCATCCTCTACCAGTATTATCTTTAACCCTTATAGCATGGCCAAGGCAGAGCCACTCAAAACAAAACCCTAGCACTTACCTAGAAGTCTATGTTTATGCTGTTCCTGTGTATATATGTATGTAAATATATATATTTGTGTGTGAGTGTACATACATGTTTTATTGTACAAAACATGTACCTGCTCTCTGCCTGTCCGAGGTTGGTAGAGCGTGAATTTTATCTGTATTACTTTCACCGGTCCTCGAGTAATTATCAGCTTATATTTCTGTGGGGTTGGCAGAGTGGGGCAGGGGGATAGATATGAAATTGAATGTGAAATAGGTCATATCATTATTTGTCTTGCATCCCTGTTTACCACCATAGTTGACTGAAGAGGCAGGGGTCTCCCGCCGATCCTCCCCCGAAACGGGGGAAAGTATTCTCATCAAGTGTACTCCTTGTTCTTGCTTGCTTTTTTGTGTGTTACACGTATTATGATTGTTTTACCGTACAAAAACCTGCTGCTACTTTGTGGTGGATTTAAAAAAGAAGAAAAAAAAAACATTCAAAAGCCTGTGGTTCACTGTAGGTCACTAATTTTACTCCTTGTTACACTGTCCACCCATACGTATGCTCTGTGTGTTGAAAACCCGACGCCATCTCAGCTTTTCCTTGATGAAACGACGACTGGAAACGAGTGGAGTGCAAAGTTCAAACACTCACCTCAGGGTTTGAGGAGCCACTATAGCAGGACTACACAGAAAAAAAGAAGCGGTATATCCTGTTGTTTTAAGCCACTATCGACCATATGTATGGGAATCTCAACAGGATATCTTAGCAATAATGTTTCTTTCACAGGCTAGAAGTTTCAGAACCTGTGTTCACATTTCAGTGTCTTGTAAAACCTCATGAGCTTGAATTTTGTTCAGTTTTTTTTAAGTTTGATCTAGTTTGAAATCATTCCTTGTTACTGGAGAATATTTCCAGGTTGCCTGTGAACCAGAAATGTCTTTTAGATGAAGGTTGTGGAGACTATGTATTTTCACCCAGTCCTCACTGACGTACAGTTCTTCCCATGTTAAGGAACAAACCCATCAACTCATTGTATCATTAAAAGTGCTGTACCGAAACAATGAGTCTGGGTTTTTTTTTTTTACTTGTGGTTTGACTCAACTCCAAGGGAAACTCTTATTACTGGACTTCATATTGAGGGGAAAATATTCCAGTCGCATTTCAACACATGGCCTGGAGAGATGTTAAAAATTAGGGAACTGGAAAACCAGTGGTATTTACTTGTTTTTTCTGTGACCAGAACAAGAGCAATTTAACAAAATTGGTGTGAAACATTTGTGTTGCTATCATTTTAAAGATATTTTTTCCAGAGGTCAAAGGTCAACCAGTCAGTCTGCATTTATAAAAAAACAGCATAGTCTCAACTATGCCGTTTCCAGACATCACCAGAGATTAAAGGTATTGTGCTTTGTTTATGCTGCTAAAATGTATAGAGGATTTAATTGATGCCAAATTTGCTTGGTTTTCTTAATGTGGTGAGACTGACCTTTTATGACCTCTGGCTTTAAAGTAAATTAAAACTTTAGCTGCACAGTCAAGTAAAATGTTTAATTTGAAGACATTCAAATTAAATGTCTTTTCAATTTGAATGACTCACCAATTTCACTCAGGTGAGTCACTACATTGGTTTATACAAATAGATGCTTTTTTTCCCCTCTACATTTGTGTAGCTCATTTAAATCAAAATCCTGAAATTAGTTTTTATATAACTGCAGCACTCACTGGTTTGATCAGCCATGTTATGTCAAATTTCCAGATCAAGAGTTTGGTCTTCAGATGCTCCTGTTGAGTTTAAATTCTACAGAAACTTGAAATCCACAACTTTGAGGCTAAACTTGATCCTTCCATTAAAGCTTAAGTTTAATGGTAAACCTTTAAATTACTCCATGTCAAAAAGTTTTACATTCCCCCCCCCCCAATTTTCCAGTACTAATGTAATCCATCCTGATGCAACACTGGACAAATCAGGCCTGGAATCAATGTAGATTAGTTTGGCACATCACTTCAAAGTTCAAGTAGATAAGTTTGCATGATGCATTTTTAATGTATTCAGTACATTTCCAGGGTAATTGAATTTTAGTTGCTGCCCAGACTCTGGAGTCTTTTGATACACAAATTACATTCATGCAGACTTGCATCCAAAGACTTTAGATTGTTTGAAATGCTGCACATTTAGGTTTTTTTCCAGGTCAGGGAAAACTTCAGAATTTTAGTTTTAACACACAAGAGGTCAACATAAGCATCATACAGGTAACCTTTACAACCCTTTAGTTGTAAATGTGGTAAAACTTTTCCACCCAGTTAGCAATACCTTAAACTTCTCCATGCAATCATTCAAGATATGCACACCATCCCACATTTAACTCTTACAAGTTTTACTTCAACTTGAGCATCAGTGTTGTAAGCAATCATCCAACTCATGCTACATTAAGATGCAACGTTTTACATTAGCCTAGCTAAAAAAACCCAACAAGGATGATTTCCATCTAGTCTAAACCTTTTACAAAGTTACCAAGCTTAACCGGTTTTCATTTATACACCAAAAAATGTTGGCAATTTGCAAGAATGAGGCTTTGTTGAACTCAAATATTTAATTAAGATTCAGTTCAACTTTTCCAAAACTTTGCTTCCAATAAGTTTAAAGGAAAATATACAATTCTACAACTTTGGAATCAATATTAACACAGGAATGTCATACACCTTAAAGAAACTAAACACCATTTGTTGCAACACAAATGTCACCTTTCTCTATAAATAAAAAGGCCGTTTTGTACCGTTAGAACACATGTAAGCTAAAACCAGCTCATTTAGATGGTTGTGTTTTCTGGGAAGCTTTTGCCCCTTGCTCCTTCTCCACAGACTTTATTACTCCAACTGCAACCGTCTGCTTCAGGTCTCTTGCTGCAAAGCGACCTGCAAACATAGAACATTGTGAGGACAGGATGTACAATAAGTTGGACATTAGTGCAACCTTTGCTGTACCTAAAGGAGGGTAGGTGAAGAAGCTCTCCACACACATGGGCTTAATGGGAACCAGTTTGACTATCGCTGCATCTCCAGACTGCAGCAGCTGAGGGTTGTCCTCCAGTTTCTTCCCTGTTCGGCGGTCGAGTTTCTCCTTCAGCTCGGCAAATCGGCAGGTGACATGTGCGGTGTGGCAGTCCAGGACAGGAGAGTAGCCCGTTTTTATCTTCCCTGGATGATTCAGGATGATTACCTAAAGGAGAAGTATGCTTATTTGAGTCTGAGGCAAAAAAGTTATTTATTCAACATTCTCTGTAACAAACCTGAGCTTCAAAGCTGCAGACCTCACAAGGAGGGTCGTGCTGGGCGTTGCCGGCCACATCTCCACGCTGCAGGTTCTTTACAGAGACGTTCTTGATGTTGAAGCCAACATTGTGCCCTGGCAGAGCCGTATCCAGACCTTGGTGGTGCATTTCTATGGATTTCACTTCTGCAGTGAGCTTGGCAGGAGAGAACATCAAGGTCATGCCTGGTTTGAGGACTCCAGTTTCAATCTTCCCCACTGGAACTGTCCCAACACCTAGAGAAACCAAAACAATCAACTTAAAAACTTAAAACTAACATCTTAGCTTTGTCATTGTCTTCCTATGTAACTCTGAATTTTGGAGATGGTAAACTGAACCAAAATTAAGTTGGAATGAGCATCAGCTCAATAGTAGTGTGAAAAGACTCGTTTCATAATCTGTCTAAATATTTTAGTTTCTCAACTACTGTAAAAAAAACAATTCTGGTCAACTTCAAATTGTAAAATATGAATATTGAACCAACATCAGCCATCTTGTTTAGATCAGCACATCTCTTGAGTGGAAGATGGTTGTTTAAAGTGTAGGCAGTTTCTGGTAAGCGCTGCACTGATTTACCTCCAATTTTGTAGACGTCCTGCAAAGGGAGGCGTAGAGGTTTGTTGATTGTTCGCACTGGAGGTTTTATTGAGTCCAGAACTTCTAGAAGAGTCTTTCCACTTTCAGCACCTTCCCTCAGTCGGACCTTCCAGCCTTGGTACCACGGCATCTGCACTCAGATAGTTTTAAACACAGTTCATTGCATCATCTGTCCACCTTAAGCCCCTGAAAAGTTACCCTTTGTGTTGGTGCGATCATGTTTTCGCCCATCCAGCCGGAGATCGGAACAAAGGGCACGGCGTCGGTGTCGTAGCCGATCTTCTTGAGGAAGACCTTCACTCCTCTGACCACTTCGTCGTAGCGTTTCTGACTGTACGGCGGCTCGGTGATGTCCATTTTGTTCACACAGACTATGATCTGCTTTACACCCAGAGTGTAAGCCAGTAAGGCATGCTCTCTGGTCTGGCCACTCCTAGAAACACCCGCCTCATATTCCCCTTTGGCTGCGGAGACAACCAGCAGGGCGACATCAGCCTGGAAGACAGTAGTTACTCAAACACCGCTCAAGGAAATGACCCCAGACTATTCTAGCTTTATTACCTGGGATGTGCCAGTGATCATGTTTTTGATGAAGTCTCTGTGTCCAGGTGCGTCAATGATGGTCATGCTGTATTTCTGGGTGTTAAACTTCAGCAGAGAGATGTCGATGGTGATTCCCCGCTCCCGCTCAGCCTTCAGCTTGTCCAGCAGCCAGGCGAACTTGAAGGAACTCTTCCCCATCTGGAAAGAAACCAGAGTACTTGAAGGCATATTGGAGAAAGTTTCCTATAAGAAAACTTGGAAATTTGAGTTCCAAAGATTATCCATATTCAACACTTGCATTTAAAAGTTCTAGACCATTAAAGATTGTATTTCTGAGTTTTCCAAAGCAAATGTTTGACTTTTCAAGAAAATCTGAGCTTCAAGAGTTTGAGATCAACTCCTGAAACTCAAGTTTTCTAGAAAAAAAACAACTTAAATTTTAAGTCAAATTTGCTTGGAAAAAAAAGTCAGCTAGCAAGTTCCGGGGAACATTTTTAGTGTCAGAATAAAAAATTTAAAAATAAATTTTCTAAGGTTTTTTTTTGGTAGAAAATTTGTGTTCAACTTTTCCAGAAAAAAACTCAGAAATTTTAAGTTTGAGAACACCAATTCTTTCACTTGGAGATTTGAGCTTCAAAAGTTAAATTTTGACTCTTAAAGCTCAAATTACCTAGTTTTCTAGAAAACTTGATTCTAAAGTTTCAGATTAAGCAGAGATTTCAGAAACGTCACAGTTCTAGAATAAATTTGCTCAGTTTCTATCTACAAAAGCCTTGACGTACTGTTACAGGCATTGTTTAAAATTCCCTCAAAAATAAAAAGCCAAAAGTTTAAGTCTCACCTGGGCCGCAGCTTTCTCAAACTTCTCCAGTTTCCGTTGGTCCACACCGCCACACTTGTAGACCAGGTGTCCAGTGGTAGTGGATTTTCCACTGTCAACATGGCCGATGATGACCACATTAACGTGAGCCTTTTCTCTGACCATAGCTGCAGATCAACCCACAAAACAATAATCACTACTCGGACAGAACTCACACTTTCTCTCAGCGTCTTCTGCAAAAATAGGTCAACCAGGCAAATTCAGTCCCGTTTTATAAACCAGACAAGCCTTAAGTGGAGACTGGTGTGCAGCTTAATTAGGCGTGATTAGTTTCCATCTGTGGGGGAGAGAGACGACACAGTGAGAAAACCACAGTGAAAAAAAGACTGAATCCTTAGAAAAACCCTGTTTAGTGCTTAAAGAATTAAAATAAATAATTATTGTAGCATCTCTATTAGTGAGAAAAAGCAGACACACAATGGGAAATTAAAGTTTTAAAACTTAAAGTTTTAAATTTAGTATTTCACCACAAGAAGCCAACATGTAAATTTATCTGACACATAAACCGCTTAGTTTGACTTAATAACTAAATAAATATTAAATATTGTATGAGTGTCAACTCTTCCTCCTAGGATAAAACTTAATTTTATTCATATAATGTTTTATTTTAAGAATTACTCAAAATGTTAATCAAAATCACTTTGGTCACAGAGCAGTTTTTATTGTTTAACACAAGAAAAATGTTTTTCCCATTCACCTTAAACAATTAAACAAATACTAAAAACAATAAAGTAACATTGAACATTTTAATAGGATTAAAAAAAGCATGAAGTGATTTTTTTTTACATAAAAGTATAGGTGCATTTATTAATTAAGGGATTTTAACAATAACATACACATGAATAATAATGAATGAATGAATAATATTTGGACAAAATTGATAATTAGATATAACTGATTTTTCTTAATATTGTCTAATGACTCTACCCTTACCAAAAATATCCAAAAATAAATAAACAAATAAATAAATATTCCACCTCTAAGACATCAGGCCTTCCTGTAATCTTCCAATATGGTCCTGATCAATAACTGAAGGGCTTTATTTGATCAATAGTTTCCACCTTTTCACTCAATACAATATTATGCAGTGTTTCTAGAAATAAGAGGTGAAAATAGTTTGAGAGAATTTACACTGATCCAGTTCAAACTTATGCTTTAAATGCATAAAAAGTTGGAAAAGATTAAAAGGAGCTGGAGCCACCTTAGCTTCTTGCTCAAGGGCATTTAGGCAGAGCGAACAGCCCTGTAATATCTGTTTCCAGGAGGGTGTTATTTTAGCTGCTCTTAAGATATAGAAGTCCTGATCAAAGCAGATTTAATTATAGCTCTGTTCTGTAATAATCCTATGGAGGGAACAAATGAAGAGTCTCTCCCCTGGAACTACGGCAAGCCATTACAACAATTAATCAATCCACAATTTTGGTGCTGATTACCTGTTAATCTGAGGTTTTAACCCACAATCACAATTTCCAAAATATTAGGCATATTTCTTCCTTGCAGAAATTGTCACATTTTGTAGTAATGTGTCTTGGTTTTTAGCTTCAGATAAATAATCACACCAAAACTACCATTGTCCATTAAAAAAGTAGTTTTTGCAGTTTCACCCAACTTTAGATTATGAAGCAAACTTTAATATTAAACAAATATTACCTGCGTAAATACAAAATGCAAGTTTTAAACCAAACCTTGGTGATAAAAATATTAGTGCTGCCCTCATTACATCATTTATACACTTTTGTGATTTTCAGAAATTTGCCAGAAAAAGAGCATCCTACTGACAGTAAAACATGGTGGTGGTAGTATGATGGTGGGGGCTTCAGGACATGCGTAGCATCCCTTATTATTTTATTCTGCAGCAGAAAATCCTGAAGGAGAACATAAGGCCACTAGTTGGATGTCTGATGTTAGAAAATCTTCATTTTCATCTCATAGGGGTGCTAAAGTCCTTTTTATTTTGGGCCATGTCAAGACCATGAAATTTCTGAAAGGGCTGGTTGCGCCATAATGTACTGATAAAACCATTAACAAACTGTTAAAATATTAATAACGAGTCAATTTTTTCCCACTAATCAGCCCAGGATTTTGTGATTGTGAATTTTCTGCTTTTAAAATCACTGGTTTTGTGATTCTAATTTAGAAATATTTGCAAGAAATGTCACTGTATTTGCACTTATGAAAATCTAACTTTTTGATATCAATCAAGGCTTCAGAATCGCACAAGGAAGAAATACTTTTACCTGCAAGTATCTCATAAACTCAATGGTTTTGACCATTGTTTGTGAAAAAAAACCCTCAAATATGCATTGCCATGAAAAAGTGTGCAGATCTAAAGCTTTTATGTGAAAAACCACAATTGCAGAATCTCAAAAACTGGAGGATTGATTGATGTGATTAGATAAAAACTACTTTGATTTGACTGATAAAATAATTTTTAAGTAAACAACAATTACCTTGAAGGTTATTTTCCCCTCTGGAATCAAGAAGGTCACATAAAAAGGTCCCCTGACCCTGAGTTTGAGAATCCTTTATTTGAAGAGCCAGTGTAAGTATAAAATGCTGAATCGACTTTCCATACCTAAAGGGGCGGGACTACCCGGACTCCCCTCCCTGACCACAATGACGCCGAACAAGAAACCCGGAAACATCCGCAGCAGCAGCAAATAGCTCCTCTTCTCCTTTGAGCCGCTGCTTCCAGCGTGGTATCCAGACGTCGACTCCCGTGTTTCTCAGCGAGCATCAAGGTAAATAAAAGAAACAACGCTAAACAAACAGATCATATCGGCACATTCGCTACTTTTCTGCTTTTCTTTCCTGCTTCTCAACTATCCGCCTCCACCTTCCACCAGTTGCCAGTGAGCAAAGCTCGTTTTCCTGTTACATCCTGCTCCTCTTGTCGATGAATGAATGAGCCAGAAGCTTTATAATAAAACCTCTAGCTTATGGCGGATTAAAATAGCGGAAAATGTTACAGTGAACTCGCCGCATCCTGTACATGTACCGTTAACTTCCTCTTTTCAGAGCAGCTACTGATTTTTCCTTTATTTGGACAGAGTCTTTGAACGTTACACGCTTGACCCATAACGTGTGATTACAGGCCGGCTGCGGGCTGGCTGTTTGGCCTTTACACTACAGTATTTACTCAGGTTTAGACTGAAAGCGTGCCGCTCGGATTGAGAAAACATTTCAGGCTGCAAATGATGCATCAGTAAAGGAAATGCACACACTGACAGCTGGGCCAATTGTGGAGCTGGTTAGTCTTTGTTTTAATATGTCTAGAGGTAACCACACTAGTGCATAAAGTTGTTTTTATTTGCTATATTTGTATGTTGAAGTCAATAACCTAATGAGTGAAACACTAAGATCCAACTTGCGTTATTTTATTTTCTCATTGTTGAAGCTAGAGGGGGAAAAGGGAGTACTTTAAATGAAGGATAAAATGACATGCATGTGACTTTCTTAACTTTTATTTTGTATCTCAAAGCTTGAACCCATCTAAAAATTATATAGTGACAAAGTTAAATACATTTTTGCATCAAAAATATACTTCTAACCTTCACAGCCTATTCGAGATTCAGTATTTTATGTGAAACATAATTAAATTGGGATCAATTGCATAATAAATTAAAATTACCTCGATGATTTCCATTTCAGTGATGATTTTTAAAGATAGTTTTGTTTACAGAAACATCATACTTTTTAGGTTGTAAGTGTTTCTATTTCAGTTCTTATGTATTGTTTTTATTTTGGGTATTTAAAATATCTTCCACAGTTGGGTGTTGTTGCAGGTCTTTACAATTTTTATTATTTTTAATAAGTTCTAAAAAGTGCAAACAAAATGTAGTTATGCTGATATAAAATAAGAATGATTTATTTAATTCTCCTTTGGGATAAATAACATAATTTTGAATTGAATGAGGAAGTTTTATTGTAGTTAGGAAACATGTTTTTGTATCCTGGCATCTTCACTGCATTTAAAGACGTCTTATTGTAAGAGTCTATGGAATATTTTTATTTGTTTCTCAGTAAAACCGGATGCTGTTTCATGATTTAATTTTATTTTCTCATTCCAGCGTTTTTTAAAGTTTCAGCTAGAGAACAAAACATAAAGTTTCAGATTTTCTTTTTAAAAGTTTGACAGATTTTTCTTCAAGGACTGTAACATGAAGTAAAAACACGGTGTAAACTATGTGGTAGTTTTTGATTAAAAAGAGAAACAAAGCTTAAAAAGGTCCATCCTGGCATTTGTGTATCCATACACCAAAAAATTATGTTTTTGTTTTGATGTGTTTAAAGACGGAAAGGAAAAACTCATTACTTCTGTTTGGATTTCTCAGGTAGTGGATTTCAGATGCAGAGAAGTAAAGTCATTGTTACTTTTTTTTAAAAAGCAGTTTGCTATAAACTACACCACTTTTTTTAGGGCTGTGTTTTGCATAAATTGCCTAAACGATCATAGCCTGGTCACAGTCAGGCTGCGTGTTGTTTCCTTCCTGCCCAGCCTTTGCAATAGGTGTTGCTGAAAGTGGAAGTGAAACACTAAGATAGCTAAATTTGCTCATCACATATTGTGAAAGTGCAGCATAAACATTAAACCTGTTTAAAAAGGAGCTCAGGCTGCTGGCCAGGACACTGACACACAGTTTTATAAATGTCCCACACAGCAGAGTTTTAATTTGTGGCAGCTACAGTTTACAGAATAACCCAGTATTTGTTTTGACTTTTATTTTCTTTTTTAATGGTTTAGAAACAATAACTTTTAAATCCCTGGAACATTTTGTTACCCATCACATTTTTGGGAAAAATGTTTGATTTAAGTTCATTTATTCAGTGGTAGAGGGATTAGAGTCATTAAGCATGTCAAATTTCATGATGCGTTTCTGTGTTAATGTGACACAACTGCTTCTCTTTTTCTGCAAAAGGGAAAAACACAAGAACACGCCATTCAGTTAAAAAAGCTAAGATTTGATCTTCAGAATAATGAAAACAGTTGCAATTTTACGATGTGCAAAAATGTAAAACCGTCTTTCAATCGCAGTTGGTCTTGCAACTCATCTGAATCTCTCTAAGGCTGGCTGATTTGGGAATAAATACATAAATATAAGATTTTTTTCAGATTTTAATAGATTTTCTTATTTCTCATGCTTTCTTTTCTGAAAAAGAAATTATAAATGACAGAAAATATTTTTCAAAAATTGTTTTCTATTGCTGCTGTTCCTTCTGTAAATTGTACAACAAAGGTTTGTCTAATGACAAACTTCTCTACAGTGAATCGTAATATTCACAGAATAAAGTAGTTTTACCAGAAAAAACATCTTAAAAACACAACAAAACCAGTTCACAAACTGTTACAATATCAATAAATTCCTAAAATTTAACAATATTATCAAACATCTTTTCAGTCCCTCCAGGTTTTTGTGATTCTTTTTGTAAATTTTTACAATAAAAGTAAAAAGTATTTGTGGTACTAATTTAGAAACATTTGAGCTTATGTAGTACAGTAAATGTGACTTCAATTCTTGCTGTCTAGATTATGTACTACAATCTGACATCACTTAAGGCTGAGGCAGCCGTTTAGGACTAGTAGGAATGTTTTTGACAATTTTTGAGAAAAATTTGTGATAAAAGAGTGCAGCGAGTTGTTGATTTTGTGTGAATTTCCACGATAATTCTCAAGAAACAGGAGGGGCTGATTGATATAATTTTGCAGTAAACTAATGAAAAAGGCATTGATTTGATTGATAACATAATACATAAACACACTTGGTGTTTAATCTAGAATCTCATATAAAAAGCCATGGCGGGCCAGATTTGGCCCTCGGGCCTTGAGTTTGACATGTTGTAGACAGTCTAAGTTTTATCTTTCTATTTCTTATATTTTTTTTTATTATGACGTTCTGCTGCTGTGCGTAATAAATGTGAATGACTTTGGTTTCTTTTTTTTTTTTTTGCCACTGATATTTTCCTTACTTTGCACTATTTCAAATGACTGGGAGGCATGACAGTACCTGACTGGTGCGCTGATTGTCGGATGTTGGACATGGTAAAACTTGTTGCATGCACTCTCATAATAAAGTGGCAGAGTTGGTTACTTTCTTCTCCAAGAAATCCTTTCTACCTTCTCTTTCATTTACAGCTGCAGCCCAAAAAGAGGCAGAAGGAAGAAAGTGAGCCTCCTGTTAAATATGTTTTTGTTTGTTCAGAGAACAATCGGTTTCTGTCTCTTTGTAGAGCAATTGTGAAATGACAGAAAAGATAATTGGTTCACCTATCACAAAACTGGAAGTCTCCGTCATGTGCAGGTACAGACGTGCAGTCGCTCTTAGGCATGATTCTTTTCTTGGAAATTAAAAGTTTATCCCATGCTGTGCAGCAAAACAGACAGAGGACAAATGAAACAAGTCGTAGAAATCCAATGAGTGAAAGTTTTTCACATAATTTCTCCTGAGAATTATATCTTCAAGAGGAAACAGATGGCAAAACTGCAGCGGCTGTAATTCCTGAAACCTAGAATGAGTGTTGCTTTTATGTATGTGGATATTTAATTATTTTACCTCAGTCTTATGTTATTTGTTGTTTTTAAAGGTTTAGTTTGTTTGATACAGTGGAGTGTGAAAGTGAACCGCAGTGGCTGAAAGTCAAACCAAATTTTTCAGACTATCAGGTGTTAAATCTCCCTGAGAATCGGTGCACAGCAACTTCTCTATCCTTCATCTATCTAACCAGAGAAAACTCAGGTCAGTCTGGTATCTCTTCACAGCACTGAAGTCTTGTTACTTTGTACCTGAAAACATTCTTGCCATGGTTTCACCTAATGCAACCGCAAAACCAGGCTGTAGTCTGAAGTTCTGTCCAGACATTGACTTGGACCAGACCCAGGAGTCCTTTAAAGCCACCGTGTGCCGCGGAGCTTTATTCTGCAGGTTTGCTCCAGCGTCTGATAATATGCAAACCATTTCTAGGAGCAAGCGGTCACACAACCCCACTTGAAATGTCTCAGCTACTGCAGCCTTTGTTTCACGTCCAGCATGTTTTTATTCACTTTCTACTGAATGTTTTCCTAAACCTTCAGATTTCCCAGAACATCAGTTTGTGTGCTTGATTATTTTTAGCTTGTTTGAGGTTTAAGCTCCTTATTCCATTTGAGGGGCGTTGTTTTTCTGCTCTGAAGTAGGTTGACACAATAACATGAGCAATTGTGTAACTCATGGAAGCCTAATAAAACAACCACAGGCTCTTCAGCACAGCTTGGAGCATAAGATTTACATGTTTGCATTACCTCATAGTATCCACCTTGTGTATATGCTGTTGTGCTGATGGTGAGTCCAGCTGCCTCTGGCCTTCACAGAAAACAGCCTAATTGATCTGTGGTATTGCTGCTGGTGCAGTTATTGAGATTAGCTTTCTCTGACTGATCTGCCGGCCTGTTCAACTCTCTGCTGCAGCGTCGTTAATATACAGGACGGATTTCTGACAAAGATATTTCGTTTAGTTCAATGCTATGATTTAGGAATTTGTGCCATTAGATCTGAGCGTTAAAGACTCGTATGATAAATTAGAATAGTATTGAAAATAGTGAAGCTAATGATAATTTTAGTAATCGGTTAATCTATTTTTCTGACGATTAATCGATTAATTAGATACAAATTAAATTAACCATTTAGGCCTTTATATACAATTAGAAATACGTTAAAATACTCTACATCAAATTGTGTTAAAATGAGGAATGTTGGGCATTTTTTGTAGTTACAGTACTAGTTTAAAAATAAGAAAATATTTGATCTTTTAACAGATTAGCATCAAATTATCCGTGACCTTGTATTTGAGAAGTACTATAATTACTCAGATTTATACTTGAAAGCCTTTTTCTGTTAATTATGATGATTTTCCACATGTAGCCAATGAAAACAGTTACATTATTACATCAGACCATTAAAAAAGAGACATTTTAACAGAAAATTGTGGGTTTAATGCTTAATACCGGCTAAAAGGTTATTTACAAACGATACTTTTAATCCAACACGCCTCATCTTGATGATTATTCTAGATTAGTGAATAAGAGCTTTATAAACTCCTGCAGGAATTTGTTTTCTTCAGGCATGGTTGGCTCCTCGATTTCACATGATTTTCCATCTTGAATCGTAGCTGCAAGTTTGCTCTTGTCTGTCAGCCGGTCGGAGGTGAAATGATGACATACTAGAGTCATCAGTGAGGCAAAAACAGCCTGCTGCCAAATTTATGTTTCTACACATGATTGAGTTATTAGAGAGCAGAAGGTTTGGGCAGTTGGGTTTTTCTAATTACTTTACTCTCACTGATGCGTTTCAGAGCTCTTTCGGGCTGGACTATAAATCAATAAATCGGTGGTGAAGTAAACATTTTAGAAGAATTAAATAGTAGTTTTATGAGAACTGCAAAACAAACAAACAAACAAAATTTTAAATGAGAAATGTTGAGCTTTTTTACAAAGTTATATTTTGGTTTTACAGAAAAGGAAATGCTTCTTTTTTTTTTTTTAACACATTAGCATCAAATTGCAGAACTTTGAAACAAGTTTATTTTAAAGAAACTACTCAGAAGTTGATAACTAAGAGATTTTTTTCCCTCTATTTTAAGATGTTCTGGTAAAATTGTATCTTTATTCTGATAATATGATGTAATTCTTGTAATTAAACAAAAATTCTCGTAGCAGGTTCCTACAAACCAAAAAGCCACTTTTTGGAAATATTTTCTCTTTGCGATTTCTTTTTCAGAAAGAAGACAAAATTTTTTTTTATTAAAATCTGATCAGGTTGGAAAGAAAATCTGAGATTTTACTGAAGACTTTATTCTTGAAATTAAGCAAAAATTCATCACACAACTCACTGAACAGTCATTTGAATTTTTTTTTTTACTTTCATTAAAATCGGACCTGGTTGGAAAAACCTGAGATTAAAAAGTTTAATCATTAAAATGAGCGCTGTGGTGTGAAAGTCTGTTTCCTATCATCCTGTATTCCTTGAGAGACTACAGTATTTGCATAGATAATATGTGCTAGACATGCGGTCAGCTTCCTTGTTGCTCTAAGTTTGTTTTCAGCTCTTCTTACAACACTTGAGGTGTCATTTTTTTATAATCTGTAACTTCCGCAATCCCCTGCTGCATTGCTCATAAACTGAGTGCTTTCTTACTTTGTTATTCTTTAATTGACCCACACTGAGTGTTTTGCTGTTAAATAAGCAGAAAATACAGTCTGGAGCTTTCCAGGGGTTCCTGCTATGGTTTGTGTTTGTAGCCTTTGGCTGCCTGGAGACATATTCCTGATTCTTGCCTGTGATGTGTATGAGTCAGTGTGTGTGTGCCCAGTTTCTGATTGCGAAGCATTCATCTCAAGTCTCACTTCTGTCCTGTGATGTGAGCTTTATCTGAATCCCTCATAAAGAGCAGCGTCGTTTTTTTCCTGCATGTGAAGAAGGTTTTTAGCAGGATGCTTTGGCTTTCAGCCTCCTGTTTGCTGCAACATCTTCACACCAACTGTGGAAAAAGGGAGCGCTATAAATAACATGACCTACTCAACACTCACACCTTTAACAAATACACAAAAAAAAATCCCTTCAGCATCTCGGTTTGTTGGTATTTCTCCTCTCAGACACACAGATTGCTTGAATCCACTGCAACCAAAAAAAGAAAAGCGTTTATGATGATTTTATTCTGGCATGTTAAACCAGGCATGGCATCCTCATGTGGCCGCCCACATGTCAGCGGACACAAAGAGCAGGCGTGTTGCTGCAGATGGTAAATCAACATGGTGTAAATTCAGCTTTTGCATGAGCTGCCCCCGCACCAACCCGCCATCCACTCATGGTGTTAAACATCACACATACTTTACATCTGAGGCGAGCTTTTCTGTATCTTCAGTCGATGCTGTGCAAGCATGCTTCATGCAGGACTTTTTTAATGCAAAAAAAGAAAAAAAAAAATCTGTTTTTGTTCAATAAAAAAAATGAAAGAAAATCCAACTTTTAATTTGAGTTTAAGTAAGCAGTGAAAACAAATCCCTCAGGAAATATTTAAATATTTTATTTCTTACAAGCTCACTTTAAGAAAACCGTGTTTCACCAGTTGGACCGGACTTTATATCGACACACTCTGTCAAGATTCTTCAAGGCCCACAGCATCACACATCCTCCACCCTGCTTTACATTTGACATGAGGTTCTTCCCCAGATTTCCATCCTTTTTGTTTGTTAAACTATGTGTGTGTGCTGTTGAAAACCTGGTCTTAGTCAACATTTTGAGTTAAATTGCAAATTTATGTTTATAATGGAGAGAGAAAAAAGGCAAAATTGTTTTCATCCTGTGCCAATAAATGTCGGAAAGTTATTATTTACTTTATTTTGTGTTATGTTTTGCTTAGTTTTTATTTCAGTGTGAACCAAATATAATTTTATCTTTATCACATGAAAATCTAGGTTTTGCAGCCTTTTGTGATGAACATTCAGCAATTTAATTAAAAAAAATTTGAATTATGGCTAGTTGCAGTGGGCACAAATTACTAAAAGTCACAAAGTGATGGAAGCACAAGTGAAAATTGGAGGAAAGAAGAAAATATCAGCACGAGAATATTTACCAATTTCATGCAGCCTCTGGCTGAAGCAAACAGTTTGTACCAAAACTTTCCCACAAGACAAAGCTTCTGCTTTTAGACTCACTCGCACTTTTAATGTGTGTCAGTATCACAGAAAGGCTGCAGACTTCGTCTTGGTTTTACTTTTATTTTGCATTTCATTTTTGGAGCATGAATTTTCTATGTAATGATTGGTCTGCTCTATTTTTGATATGTTTAACTTTCCTGTTGCAACTTTTTCACACAACTAAAGCATTATTTTATGAAGATTTTGTAATGTAGACACACAAAGTGATGCATAACTGTGTGGTGGTGGTAAGTCACACATTTAGATGTTTATTTACCTTAACACACCTAAATTAAATCTAGTCCAATCATTCGAAATTTGTAGAAATACAAACTTTGAAGGAAAAGGAAAAGAAGAACTTGCAATCCCAAAGTCTATCAAACAGATAACAGAGAGATGAAAATTGTCTTAAATATTATAGTCACTGGCAATTTTCTCTCTAAAAATGCTGTGGAAAGGTTCAAACGCTGCCAGATTAAAGTTTAAATATTTGTGCTTGTGTGGACAGAACATTGTTGTGCTCCATGAGAATTAATGTTTCAAACGTTTTTTTTTCAATTTTTGTACAAAAATATGTGTAAAAAGTTATCAGCATGCAAATATAACAATCAGCTCTGAATAAACATGTTTAACTCGGAGGCTGGTCTGCAGTCATATTTGAATGTTTTAAATGTGAATCAAGACTAAATGTTTGTTCAAAGGGATGTAGGAAAGTAAAAACCTCTTTACATAACTGATTGTTATTCCTACAAACTGAGGATCTGATCTCCTTCTGTCCTTAGTTTCTACTTTATTTAGAAAATAAAGACTCCAGACATGCAGGCAAATATTGGTCAGCTGAAAGCAATGATTTATTGTGAATAATATATTTTATAACACTTCTCACATAACCCATCCCCTGTGTGATTTAAGCAGATTTCTTTAAAGCTTTCATTAGGTTTCAAAACCGTTAATAAGACTCATAGCTCATCTCTGAGACTGCGACCCCCTGCTAGGTAACGGTGCTCTAGACTTGTTTAATTGTAGCTGGGAGCTATGAGCAAAGCTGAATCACACACACACATTCACACACACACACACACACATGCATATGAGCTCATCATTGTTGGTTTTTCCTGCAGCAGTGATGAATGATAGCAGTCCTAGTGTTTATGAGCCAGCAGCCTTGCTGCAGCCCTCCTTTTAAAAAACACATCTCATTATGTTTAAAGTTTTGTAATTTTAGCTAAATAAACATTTTCAATGGACAAAACCAGAGCCCTAATGCAAGTTATTCACAGTAATTGCTCTGCATTACCTTTTAATTTTTTATTTACTGTAAATAACTTAGGAATTGTTGCATTTTTTTCACTGAAAAAGTGTTTTTTCATGTTGGAGAAAACATCAATTTATCTACATTTCCCAAAAAGAATCACCACAAAAACCAGCTTAAGGATCAGACTGCTGTTGATATACTGACTTTAAGCTCATTGAAACACTAACAAACTGCTCCACATACTGTAGGCTTAACCTTTGTGACCTCGTGTGCTTAGTCAGGCTGTGGGCGTTTACTGCGATGCATAGCTGACTTCTGAGTTGCCCCACCTCATATGGCAGCTGTGCCTCGTCAGCTCCGCTGGGTTAAGAGCTGCTTACTGGGAGAGAAGCACTTCTAGGTTCAGAAAGATGTTTTTCATGACTGTTTGACTGGTTGTATGCAGGCAGAGGATGGAGCTGCCAAAAAGCCTTTTGCGCCCAATTAGAACTGCACAAGTTGAGTCTTAAAACTGAAAGCTCTGTGGGAATATTTTCACATCTTCTGGTTTGGTTCTTTGAACTTTTTTTTTTTTTTTCACCTCTTGAGTTGATGGACGTAAACATCAGCTGAGTGAGTGCGGTGCGTCGCTGCTGCTTTACAGCAGAAAGCAGTGAGCTGTGTAGAAAGTCTGAGGTGAATCAGAGGAAGTGTTTCACAATAGGAAGTGCCATGTGCTTTCTGAAAGTCTGTTTGCTCTGTAAGGACTTAGAAACTCTTTAATCAGCTCTGTATCTATGATGCAGGTTGTAAAACGTGCCACTCCTGCTAGCTTAGTGTAGAACTTCCTGGTTATATTTTCTTGTTCCGATTTTTCTGTACTTAAGTCAAAGGCGTAAAGGCATCTATTGAGTTTTTTTTTTTTTTTTGGTGTTTAGAAATAAAACAACTTTATATCTTGCTGTTTTTTTTAACTTTTTTTTTTATCTTCTTGGTTGAGTTTAAAGTTTTGGCCTCTCTTTCAGAAGCTGACCTCTGCTGGAAGGACTGTCCACCCAGGGGCCACCTCCCAGGCCAGGCTTCCCTGCTCCTGCATAACTCCACTGCTGGTAAGTCCCTCCACTCATCCCCCTTCTCCTCTTTGTCACACTGACTTTAATATCGCCTTGCAAAGGTTTTTATACCCCTTAACCAAATGTTTAAGGGTACGTTTTGGTGCATTTTGAGTTATTATTCTGAATGTGTAGATTCTGAGTTTTCCAATGGTGGAAAACACAAGGAAATCAAAAAAGTTCTTTAACTACAAGTGTCTTACGCGCTAATGATGTTTTAGGGATGCTTATATTTTAGAAGCATAGTAAAAGACTTGAGTTGCTTTAGCAAAAACAAACATTTTATTTCATTTGTTGATTTTTGGTGTTAAGATAGAGTTAGTCAGCATTTGACAGAGCAGCAAATAGAAAGAATTCTTTTTGCCTTAATGCATATCAGGCACAGTTAATAAATTTATCAATGCAAATGGTTCATAATTGGGAAGGAAAATCACACAATCTTAGAAATGTGGAGTGTAAATCACTACATATCTAACTGATCACACCCAGTGTGGCATGCATCCTTAAAAACTCTTAAGATGCTCTACATTTATAAAGAAAAGTTGAGATGACCTTCAATACTTTAATCACAGGTCTTAAAAAGCATTTAATCTCATATGTATAGGATTTTTCTCGGTGGAGCTTTTTATAAGAAAACTTTGAGTTACGGACAGTCATTGGTTGAGGCTACCGCTAGCTGCTAATATACCCTAGCTGGCTAACTAGCTAGCTACAAAGACCCAAGAGCCACAAACAGACTTAAGGAATTTCCCAGTTTTGTATTTCTAAACACCTGAAATACGTCTCTACTGCTTCTGCTACCACTGCTCTCATTTGGTGCAACACAAACTCTGTAGTCACAGGTTTAGTGGATTTCAAATATGTCAGTCAAGTTTTCTCTATTACGTAATGTTTTTATATATATATAATCTTTTGTATGTCTCTGTTGTGATGAGAGTCTTAAATTTGAGTTTGTGAAACATCAGCCTTGATCTGTTCATGCACTAATAATTTCTACCTGAAATAACTTGTCTGTTGTTTCCATGTCTGCATTTTATTTGTAAATGCAAATTTTACCTGATAAACTATTTCTGTACTGTTATCTTGTATAAATCTACTTTTATTTGTTTGTGTAGCTATTTATAGCCAAACACGCAGCTCTGTCGCATCCTGATTTGAATAGACGGCATTGCGTAAATATCCAATGTTATTCCTGCTTTTTCCCTCCCTATTGTCCCAAACAGCTTAGCTCATGGAGCATGTGGTGACTGTGAATGAATAGGAGATTTTGTTGAAAGTTGACCTGGAGATTATTTTAGTTTATTCTTTTTCCCAGTCAGAGATTTCCATTCTGACTCAGAGCAGTTTAGTGTCGGAAATCGCCGTCATTTGTTTTAGCGTGATTTGCTGCAGAAGTTGAAGACGAAACCTTTGTCTTCTGCCTTTAATTTAAGGAATTAAAGTTGTATTTCTCCTGTTTCCCATTAAATAACTTTAGCAGGACCTCATAATGCTAGATGTTCTGATGTTTGATGTACCCTAGAGGTCAAATGTCTAAAACATTATTAATTTGAGATTTTGATAAAAATCTTAAGTTTATAAACTTAAGATTTTTATTTTTTTTATGTAGCCATTGATAACTCAGTGTAAAACTAGTGGTGGGCAATAAGGAATTAAAGTTTTTTTTGTGGTACTATTGAGATTTTTTTTTAGGTGCACAGCAATCAAACAAAATACTACTCTGGAGAAACATTCCCATTTGTAATGTAATTTTTAAAAATGTATTTTTATCACTGAACAGCACACAATAACTGAATTTAATCATATTTCTAATTTATTGATATCTATTAATTTCACTGGAGTAAATAGTAAATATTTGTTCATATGTTCCAACAATATGAACAGTTCTAGGAATTTTTAAACATTATTAATTGGAATTTATTGCAAAAATGATAAACCAAAAATTCTCAGGTTAAGGAATTTATGACAAAAAACTCGTTTATCAATTTATTCATCCTTTACTTTAGGAGTAAAGGATGTCCATCCAGTAACATTACTGTCTTTCCGTCCTGACTGACTTCCTTTATTTCCTGCCTCCCTGACTAACTAATCATCCATGACTGGTTGTATTTTATTTTATTTAATTTTTTTTTTACTTTTTATCTCCTAGCTTCTGATTCAGCCCACCAAAGTCTTTTACCAAACACTTAAACATTTTGCAGTAAAACAGATCTACGAGGCTCTATTTTAGGTCCAACACTTTTTAAATTCTAAATTCTGTCACTGTAACTAACAAACAATTTTTTTGGAGATGGTGCATCAATTTTCACAGCTTCGCTAATTAAACAAAGCGCTATAGTGCCGAGTCTCTTGCTGACCCACCACTGGATTCCAGAGGATTTTGTTCAGTTCAGTCGGACCAAAATACAAGTTTTTCTAATTGGTAAAGATTTTCTGAGAAAGAAACTCACAGTACACCTACGAACTCGGGGAAATAACCTTTCAGACCATTTCACTGGTTTCCTTTCATTAGAAATGGACTCCAAGGGTTTTTTTTTTGTTTTTTTTTAAACTGAATTTGCTTTAATATTTAATTTCTTGTTTTTGGACTTTTGTGAAATGAAGGTATTACTGATTATTTACTGTGATTTCAGCATTATACACTTTAATTGATGTACATTTGTACAACTCCATCCCACCCCAAAACAATAGCAAAATGGTTCTTATTTCACAGAATGAGCACGAATATTACTTGTTTTTATTCTTTTTAAAGCACTTTCTTGTTTAAAAGTCCTTAATAAATAAATACACAGACATTAACTGATAAAAATGTAACTTTAAATTACGGACTGAGACATTGTTTCGCTATGAATTAATAACTTAAACAGCAAGGTAACAGTGTCTCTCAGTTAAATTACAACCTGGCTTATCTAAAAAGCATCACCTTATCATCTAAGTTTGATGTTTTTCATGATAATCAGCACAGATGCAGACATTATGCAAGGTAGCCTTTGGTGCGTTTATGGTTATTATGGGCTTAATGTGCTGCAGTGTGGGAGTATTTGTAAAGCCAGCTGAGGAAAGGAAACGTATTGTTGACCATAAAAAGGAGTTGAGTAATGCAGGTGCTCCCGGCTTCCTGTTTCCCCATCAAGGCCAACATGTTTATGTAGTTAGAGGGCAAAAAGGTCACAGCTGACCCAAAAGAACTGCTCTATGTTGGAGTGAAAAATAAAGAAAAAAAATGATAAGACTTATAAATAATATCCATCGTCTGTTTTGATGCTTCCCAGTTTCCCATCAGAACTCAGTTTTCATTTCTTCACTGAAATAGGATTCCAGCTTTTTTTCATGTCAGAACTCCAAATTTAACTTTTTACAGGTTTTATTTAATAAAACATGAACAAACATTTACAAAAAAATCATGGCTGCCAAACATTGCTATGGTGATCAAGCTTTGAATGTGGAGCCTGGAAAAACGGATTGCAACAAAGGAAGAATGGATGAACAAATGGATGGATGAAATAATGAACGGATGGAGAAATAAATGAGCAAACGGATGGATGGATGGATGAACGGGTGAATAAATGGATGAATAATTGGATACCTGCATGGATGGCTAAATGGACTGACGGTTGAATGGATGAATAAATGAATGGTTGAGTGAATGTGTAGGTAGGTAACTGGATGGATGAGTGAGTAAACAGGTTTCACAGGGATTGGTGGACTGACTGTCTGATTGGTGGTTGAAATAATTTGTGATCAGATACATGCATGGATGGATGGATGGACAAAGTGAAAGATCGGGAAAATATGTAAATAGTTTCCCAGACTACGTAGAAACTCTGTCCAAACCCATCCAATCTGTTTGCATGTTTCCCCATCCTTGTTGTATTTTCCCTCTTTGTCTCCTTGGAAATTGTTTCCATGACACACAGCCGCCATCTGATTGGCCAATGCCGACTCCTGGAATGCTGCAGCTTTCTGACAGCGACGCCTCAGGTGCTGCTCAGATGACACACTCAGTCAGTGTTCGCCCGTGTGTGACCTAGCGTGGTGAGTGTCTGTGGCTTTATAGGCTAATGTCGAGCTCAGACCCATTCACTGAAATGGCCCGGATGAATGGAGAGCTGTTTGATGGAGCGCGACCCTGTGGCGGTACACACGAAGCGGATAGGTGGTGCATTATGCATGGAGGATGGAGCTTAGTTAATGCAGCAGCCTGTGTGAATAGATGCAGGCTGGATTAGGTTTTTAAGCCAAGGGGGAGGCGTTTACGGTGTCTCTTCGTCTGTGTTTCTGGGTCAACACTACCCCCAGCTGGTGAAAACCTGCACTGCTTTTTCTGAGAGAAAATAATTCAAATAAATTTTCAAATAAATCTACCCTCATCATTGACAGTGTTACAAAAAAAAATAGGATGGGAGATATAAAAATGAGAAAATGTAGTCATTAAATAGAAAGCATAATAAAACGTTCCACATCTTGAGTCAGCAGATGGGCTCCACACTGTAATCTGAGACGATGCGTCTGAGTGCATGTAATATGTAGAGTGGCTTGTTATGTCAGCTAAAAGCTCCTAGCGTCTCCTCACTAATCAATTATTTATGCCACTGGGGGATTGACACCGTGTAACTTCCTGTCCAGGTTTCAGGAAGAAGCTCGCAGGCTGCCAGTCATTCCTACAGCAGGAACACTGTTAGAGGCTGAAATACTCTTGGAAAAACGGTCAAAAACGTGTTAAAATTTAATATGCAGCATGCTATGTGATAGTTATCCTGAAATGGCTCCATTTGAGGTCTGGATAGAGTTCAGGGATGATGCACCATGACTTGACCTTTAAGTAAAAGGTCAGAACAGAGTTGCTATACAAAAGCATTTTCTTTCTTTTGACAAATATTCAAATGTTTTTACATACGGCAAATAAAAAGACATCTTTTCTCACTGCCTGGAGTTAAATTGAACCAATCTTCTCTCGTTTTAGGTCAGTAGAATTACAAATATTATGTCTATTTGCTAAATACCACATTAATGACAGAATATATCAGATTTATTTACTAGTTGTTTAGAAACTTGAAGTTGTTTTATTGCCGAGTCAAAACATGCGACAGAAACTTTGTTGTTGAAATGGAAATTATAAATGTTTTGTTTTCTGTGGCTGGATAAACAACTCATTATCATCTAGTTGCTGTAAAACCAAAGCAGAAAGATGGTGACAATATTTACTTATTTGCTTATATATCAACAAGTCAGATTGTTGCTAAATTCACCAATTTCATTGCAAGTTTTCCTGATACCAAGCAATCCCAATAATCCTATTTGATTCCTGCCTTTCCCCCCTCCTTATGCTACATATATAAAGCTAAAAATTTGTTGCAATCTTTAGTATTTAGGGAGGAAACAATGAATTTGTTATTGAAATAATTGTCAGTTACTTTAGTAATCGTTTATTCTGTAGCCACAGTTAAAAAACTGCAAAAGTTACACACTCGGAGCATTAATCAAAACTGTACAATTTACATTTAAAATAATAACAACTGTCTATAAATATGTAAGTGGCATTGTTTTACCTTACCTGTTTTAATTCTGCAAAAAATTCTATTAATCATCTTTTCCTTTTCAATTATTAATCCTTTAGTCTAAAAAATAATCAACAGATCAACCATTTGCTGTGTTCATGTTAAGTTGACCAGAAAGGCCTGAGCTTTTCAGATGGTGATGTTGGAAATATTTTTATTCCATTTTAGTCGAGAAAATTTTCATTTTCTTATTTACACAAATTTTTCAATTATTTGCAACTTTTACTGTCTTTATAATATTGTATAAAAAGATTTAAATGGAAAAATCTGCAGAATATGCAAGCTTTTTATTCAATTTATCATCAGAATGATGACTAAAATAATTTAGCTGCAGCCCTATAGATATTGCATGTGTCACAAAAAAATATTTACTTTATCCTAGAAAAATATAAAATTTGGATGTGAAAAGGTTCTTTTTATTAGGTATTTAGAAAAAGGTTCATGGTTTGTATATGGGAGTGGTTCCTGTCTTTGCCGTTCTTATCCTGCAGATGGCGCTAGTGCCCAACTTAAAGGCAGTGACATCTCAATCTGACTCGCTCCATCACTTCAAAACCGTCTCCCTGCCCCACCCAAAATCCTGCTTGAGTAAAAACTAAAGTAAAAAACAAACATCTAACATGATCTTCATTATTTTTCCCTAAGATTTAATAGTAAAATTTGTATAATTCTGATTTGAGTTGGGGTTCAGAGGTTCTGTGATGTTGGTGATTCACAGTCAGAAGGACAGTCAAGTAATGATGGCTCGGGGCTGTTTGTGCAGAAGAATGGGAGATGTGTGTGAATGGGTTGAGGAGGCAGCCGCCCTGAGGGAGGCTCCCGCTCAGGAGGACCTCAGTGAGTCGATGCGCCTTCCTTAATGACTTCCCAGAAAGGAGTCAGAGGACTCTCAAGGACAGGGCGAGGAGGGGCTTCGTCTAGAACCAGACGCTCGACTGAAGGAGCAGGAGACTTCATAGAATCACCACAACAGTCAACACAGAACAATATATTTAATTTATCTGACTGCAGAACCTCTTAGTGTTCTGTGAATCCATTGATCCAAGTTTAAAACCATCCAGGATGTCAGCTGCTTCCTGTGTGTTTTTTAACGCGGTAAAGTCTTGGAGAGGCACTAAGAGCCTCTCTCCATTGAGCTCAATTTCAATAGAGCCGGTGCTTTCGCAGACTTGTGTATTCGCCTGTTTCCATGGTTTCCATCTTTCATCAGGTGCCGTCCCATAAAAAAGGGAACAGGCGAGAGCTGAAGCTGAAGATGAGGTGCTCCGGCTTTCATCCTGCCCTCTGATCCGCCTCAGCCGGGTTCTTGTGCTCATTTATTCTTTCCTGTGACTCGGTTCATGTTGGCTGCGGTGATGTGGTGTTGGAGGGATATTTTTAGCCGCCAGTGGAGTCATCGGAGTAAGATGACACAGCTGACGCCGGATGTCACCTCCAGATTAGTTGATGCCGCTCAGGTCTGCAGGGAACTCTGGGTGGAAGAGTGAGAGCCGAGCGCTTCAGAGTTCAGACACTTTCCGGAAAAATCCAGCGTTTCACTCTAGGAATTATAGTCTGGATTAAAACACAGAGTTAGAAAAATATTATTCTATCCGACCATTTTAACAGTTTCTGAATTATCCATCCATCTGTCCATCCATCAATCTGTTCATCCAACCGTCCATCCATTAAATATTCTCCACATTGTACCAGACTTCAGATTATTTATATTCAAACACTTCATGTACTTAAAACTAAATATATTTGTTTTAAACATGTCTCGTCATGTAACCTTTTTGAATTTAAAATCAGCTGTACCTTTTTTTAGACTTTTTTATTCCCATTTATTTTGCAGATTCTTTCAGTCTGTTCAGTGTTTTTATCGTATGTTTTTTTTTTATTTATTTATTTATTTTTTATTTATTTTTTTTTGTGGTTTGTTGTTGCCCTTTGGAGATCATCTTGTTAAAATCTTTTATTGAACTATCACACTTTCATTCATGATTCCTTCTCATTTTTCCTTCTTTACCATCTAAATTTTGGTTCCATATTTAAAGGTGAATGTTTGTATTAATAAAGTACTCTTAGTCAGGAAAAGCATAAACTTCTGCAGTGTTAAGTGTGTGGGGACTCTTCAGTTTGTTTACTGGAGTGCAGAGGCCATGAAGAAATCAACCCACATAAACAAATAGAGACCCCTCACAAACCCCGTTCTCCTGCCTCTCCTTTTTCCCCCGGAGCCATTTTTGGTCAGCTGGGGAAGGGGTGAGGAGAAATGGTGTCCAGTGGGGGTTTGTTGGGGGTGTTGGCTCTATTCAGGAAGTGCTCCTCCATTTTCTGCCTGTCGAATCAGGGCAGCGACAGAACAGCGAGTTCCGGCGGGTCCGGGGTCCGGCCGACTGGACTAATGCGATGTGGCGTGTCACCCGGGGAATCTAGGTCAAGTTTAAAGCCGCCCCGCCTCTGCCGCAGTGCAACGCCCCTCAAACCCCTCCCCCGCCCACCCATTTTTAAAAATGTATTCTCTCTTGCATCTTCACCTCACTTCACCTGCATCAGGGTTAAATAATTCATTCATTCAAGCAGCAGCAGAAGTGGAGTTCTTCCTACACTAAAACTGATTCCCTCCGCCGGTCCACGGCGGCTCCCGCGTGACGCCCCCGGCTCGCTCTGACTGGAAGAAGGGAGGGCGTTGTTGTGGTTTTTCTTTCCCCCTCCTCCATAGTAAAGCAGCAGGGCACGTGTATCCTCATGCTGCAGCTGAGTAGTGGAATGTCAGCAGTATCCCTGGCTGGATTCAGACAGCTTGCCGCAGTGCTCGGTGTCAGCTGCTGCTAAGGGATGATGGGTGGGGGGGTTGGGTGCAGTCTGGGAGAAGGGGAAGACGTTTAAAATTAGTGCCATGTAGGGGTCAGACTGCTGCATGGGCGTGGCAGAGCAACTCCACATGCCTCATACTAAATGTATTTATTTAGTAGCTGATATTACTGGGTGAATTACTTTACGACTTTTAATTATTTAAGTCAGACTTCTGCTGAGCTGCACAGAAAAATCCGCTCACATTAAATCACCTCTGGAATTAAATATTCCTGACTTAATCCCCCCTCCTCCTACTTTTTTTTTTTTTTTCTTTTTGGCACATTACCTCATCTGTATTAATGTATTCCTGTGCTCTGACTTCCTACTACTACTGTACTCACTCCTCACCCTGCTGCTCGCCGCCGATTGGCTGCTGCCGTGTTTTTCAATGGCTCCAAATTTTTTTTGACTCCATGGATACAGCGAGCTGTCGGGTAGATCGGCTCATCCAATAGGAGCGCTGCGCGGGCTCCGGCTCGTCTCATTCTGCTCCTGGCCGCCCTCACTCTCTGAGAGCACGCGATGCACAGTGGGGGGGTTCAAAACAACAACAAGGCTGTCGCTGGGCTCCCTCTCCGCCGTGTCCCTGGTATCCTGAGGGAGGGCCCCCTTGATTTATCCAAAAAAAAAAAAAAAAAACCCAAAAACTCCAACAACTTGGTTTTGATTAATTGTCAGAAATAGACAGGTCATTGATTATAAAAATACATTAAAACGTGCAAATAACAAATGCCTCTTTTTATTATTAATGGAAATAAACATTTTCAAATACAATAACATCCGACTCCTTAGTCATTAGTAGCAAAAGAAGGCATCTGCAGCTAACAAAATAACAAAATACTCTGTGCAGTATAAGGCTAATGTTGACCATTTTTTTGGATTAACCAATTAATAACTGGATAGCAAAAAGTGCAGAATTTGAACTAGGTGAAGCTAAAACTATCTACTTGAGTTCTTGGTAGAACATGTATATATATTTTTTAAAAATTTCAATTGAAAAATTTATATATTTTTGTACAGTTTTGGTTTAATTACTTATCTGAATGTTTTTTTCATCAAATTAAAATTTTTAAAATCTGTACTCTCCTGTTAATATTTGATCAACTACTAAATTAGATTGTTTAATAATCATTTAATCATGAATAATCCGATTAATCGTTTCAGTCCTGTTTCTTTCTCCATAAAGTTTCCATAAACTGTGAAATTGTTTATTAGTCTTTACTTATGTAACTTAAAATTCAACCAGAGAATCGTTTTTGAGAATGAAAGACTGTAAAATGTCCCAATTTAGTCTGAAGATTCTCTTTTAGACTCAGAAAAACAGCCACGCAAATCCCTGTCCTTAAATGACCTAATTTCAAATGACGCAGGGGAGCGGCAGAGCCGGGTGATACCAGGCTGGCGGTGCCCCCCGCCGCAGCAGGCTGGCAAAGCGACCTGAGCTGAGTCTGAGCTCCAGTCAGCGAGCGGCAGCAGAGAGGTGGCAGCAGAGCACCAGAGGAAGGATGGCATCACTGCGTAGGGCGAGGTCTGTGACAGCTCTCTTCTGAGGCTGCATCAGGTGCTACTTTCTGACAGCCGGTGAGGTGCCGGCGTGACGGCACAGTCAGACATTCAGGTCACATTAGTGGAAGGTACATGGGACGGGGACAGACGGGGCAGGTGGGTTTCTGCAGGTGGTCTCAAAATTTTGAGGAGGAAGCAGTCTAAGTAACATGTTGATGTAGAGGAAAATAAAATGACTTTCAATGTATCTATTAAACCACAAAATACGTATTAGTACTTGACTGTGCTTTATAATAGAAAAAAATATGGAGTTAAAGGGGATTTGATTTGTAAAATTCTAATTTTGCACTTTTTTGTGATTCCATTTTGGTCTTGATTGCTTCTAAAAATACCTCAAGCGCTTTTAAGAAAAACATTCAATCGTTTTTTTGGCAATAGGTTAAATGTTTTTAGGTGTCTGGAAAGTAAGCCCCTTCAAAAACCTCCTGATTGTTCAGTCACATTGCGCCGTTAAGACGACCTCCAGCAAGTTTGGTCAGCTGGTTTCACCGCTGTATGAGCTGTACAATGGGTGCTGGAAAAAATTATTATAATGTCATAATGATGATTTTTAAAATTTTTATTCCATTTGATTTCATTTGCCAAATGAATCTTTGGCAAAGGATTTCTCTTTTCCCGAAGACAAAAGAGAAACAATAGTTATTTTGCAAAGAATATGTCTCTTCTTAGGTTTTCATGTCGTTTTCTTCAGTGGTTCTTGGTTCATTGCCACCTCAGGTGAGGAGGGGAAAAGGCTTTTCAAAAGATTTGGTTTGTTTGACACAGTGCAGTGTGAATGTGAACCACGCCAGATGTAACATGTTGATCCCTAATCAAACAGTTTATTGGACTATCAGGTGTGAAAACCCCTAAGAATAAAGAATACTTGAGCTCAATTGCCACCACGTTAAATTTCTTCATTAGCTATTTTTCTGACTTTGAAAGTCAACATAAAAAGCTCGACCTACTGCCATGATTTAAGATGGAAGAATCCACGCACCCCGCCCTTCCCCGCTCCTACTCTACGCATCTCATGCATTTTAAAACCACCTCGTCTCACCCCTCTGCTGCTGACTGCTGAGTGCGTACCTTGCTCTGTCGCAGCACCTCCCTGTCGTTCAGGATTACCTGCAGTGACATGATCTCGTCCTCAGTCAGTCACTTTGGCTTTTTACCTGCCACTCATCTCAGGTGAGTCCCGCAGTCCCAACCCAATGCTGAGTGCATCCTGCCTGTCTCCGCCCTGTCAGCAGGGGTTAAATCTGTCGCCGGCGGTGGAGCCGGATGTCGTTTCTCCAAACAAACTCTTCCCCACTCCTGGCTTGTCACACATCTGTTGACCTTTGCCTCTGAGAAACATCAACTTCCTTCTCTGTAGGAGCCAGTGGATCAACATAGCAGAGAGCAGCATGAGCCTGTCACTTCAGGTTGCACAACTTCAGTTGAGACATACATTGTGGGTTACATAAACCGTATACAGCGTGTGTGGGTGGACTGTAGGAGGAAAGTAGACGCAGACTGTCTGCTAAATCTGTGGAAGTCGAGTTTTCCTTTATTTCTGTTCCTTTAAGGTCCTTTTTAGTTCAGCACCGACCAGGTCTAACAGAAAAGAGCACAACATGCTTTACAGCAGAGTTATACTCATTCCAATGAGGTTTGTTTGTTAGATTTAAAGTGCCTTTTGAAAATAGCTTGTGTTGAGCATTACTTTCATTAGGCCCACATTCAACTTTTTTTCTTTTGGTTTGATTTTATTGAATCTTAAATCTCATGTGTTCATTAGCTGTAAGAGGAAAATCATCTTAATTAACAGGAATAAAAGGCTCAGCTGCAATTAATCTACATAATGTGTTTCACTTACTGAACTGAGTTACTGAAATATTCTAATTTATTGAATGGGTTTGTTTATGTTGATTTATTGCCTAGGTGAACTTACTTCAGCACTCAATCTTCTTGCATTAAAAGTCCTGTATTCAAGATCTGCTCAAATGAGATCTTATGGCACTATTTTGACTAAAAACATTCAGGTTTCACACAATTTCATTAATAAAGTAAAAACTTTCAATATCTGTATTAATTTCTTTAATATCAAGCATTTCTCTAGCACGTTTTACCTTAATAAAAGTTATGGTTGAGGCCCCATTGATTTTCACATCTTGAATATTGGTGTTTTTTTTGCATCTATAAGCATTTAAAATCTGCAAAGCCAGTATTTTCTCAAAGTATGAAAAAATGTAGCAATATTCTTGCCATCAAACATCATAAAATCATGACAGTATGATGACCTTAGATAAACATAAAACAATTAGAAACAAATAGAGATAACTCATAGAGATGATTATTTAAACTTTGCTTTAAATAATCATGTAGAATAAAACAGTCTAGTTAAACTTTGAAATGGAGCTGATCTACATTGCAGCTGACACATCAATCTGCAATAAAACTTCATTGATTTGTTTTGCGGAATTTTAAAAGGTAATTTGTTTTGTACAAAAAATGCTATCAAGGTAGCAAAAACATTCAGAAAAATCTTGGAAATGTTTCGGTTTTGCGCTGGAGCCCTTTCTTTTTATAAGCAAATATAACTTTGGAAAAACTTTATCATAGATTTATCTGATGAGATGTTTGCTTAATGCTTCTGATGTTTTTGTGGAGGTTTTGCAAAATTTGCAGGGTGTTGTGTGTAAATTTTGATGTCAAAATTTAGACTCACTGGACAAAAGATGAACAGGTGTTTGATCCTCTTTAAAATACAACAGTAAATCTAAGATTCATTTCCTCTGAAAGTTGAACTGTTTAATTGAACATTATTTGGTGGAGTAAAAAGCTTCATGCTACACATGTGAACTCGGCTCAGAAGTCTGATCCCTGTGGACGATGGTTATTTTTTGCATACTACTGCCCGTAAATGCTTCTCAAATGCTGGGAAGAAGCTTAGCAAAGCAGAAAAACTCAGCTATTGTTTTATTTTTGGGGCTTACTGGTTTGACATCTGCGTGGTGAGAAGTTGAGTGCAGGAAGCACACAGCGGGTGGGGGTCCAAAGGGAGGTTGGGGTGCCTATGAGCTGTGGGCACATCTGGGGATTTGCTGAGTTCATACAGGAAGCAGAGCCGGAATGAGGCGAACGGGATGCAGCAGAGCATCGACACCTGCTCATCACATTCATTGCTGCATTCCTTCATTGATTTCTCTCTCTCTCTCTATTCTTCAACAGGTATAACATGGGGAACCTACTGAAAGTTCTGACATGCACAGACCTGGAACAGGAGCCCAATTTCTTCCTTGATTTCGAAAGTGAGTTTCTTTGCGAGTAATTGCTCCCACTGCAGATATCGATCACATGAATATGTTTCCATAACATTACGAAGTTTTTTTTTTTTTTTTTTTTCCACACCGATTTATCTCTTACACAAGAGTTTCTCCCGGCAGCGAAAGATTCGGCTTCGGCTCTAGAGCTGCTGCACTTTTCCATCAACCTGCTATTTTCCACTGCAGTGTGTGTGCAGAATATCAATGGGAGTCCCCAACCCCCCAAATCTAAAGCACCGAAGTTCAGCTGCTGCATAGCCTAAGGCCCCTGAACACAGCTTGAACCTCCGCTACACTTGGCAAAGCGAGAGGCTCTGTGATACCTTGGGAGAGAAATCCTTCCTTGAAAAGCTCAGTTTTTATAATAAAAGAGCTGTGCAGTTTTACATTTCACCAAACGATTTGATGCACTTCTGTCGAGGAAAGCTGCTATATTGTATGTTGATCCAGACTTTGCCAATAAAATTAATGAGCAGTGAAAAGATCATCTCAGGTGATTCAGACAGTTGTTTGTGTTTGGAGCCAATGGAAAGTGTTAGTATTCTGTTCTGTATTCAGAGCCACAGGGTGTACACAAGTCCATTTGTCTCATCTTATCTTCCTCCGTTTTCTGCCTCTCAGCCTGGAAAATGGGCGGTGTCAAAAAAAGATTATTTCTGCTTACTTCCATTTGCATAATTGGGGAAATGTTTATTAAACTTTCTATGATTGCTGACGATTTGATGTTTTAAAGTCTTTATAATGAGCCAGGATGTGAATATGAATCAGAAACTCAGTATATTTGTGTTGTTTTTTTTGCAGATGCGCAGCCCACAGAAGCAGAGCGAGAGGTGTGGGACCAGGTGGATGTGGTGCTGAAAGATGCCAAAGGGATCCTGGATGAACTGCAGGCCTATAAAGGAGCAGGGCTGGAAATTAGAGAGGTGCGGATATTACTATAATCCACCTGAATGCACTGCAAAAACACAATCTTATCAAGTATATTTGGTCTAGTTGTCTTACAAAACTAACTTTTTGTAACTTTTCAGATTATTTTAAGTAAATAATGACTGAATATTTATAAAAGTTACTAATTTTATTGACATGTTTGACACATTATATATACATTCTAAAATGTCAATAAAAATGTTTAGGGTTTATGAATGTATTTTTAATGTACAAAAATAAGATTATTTCATTTGTCTTAGTTTAAGAAACACAGATAACTAGTTGGACAAGCAAAAACAAGTGTCCAACTAAAAAGAAGAAAATAAGTTCACCACTTCTTTAATGTTTGAAATGGAGTAGGAAGGAGTGAACACTTAAGTTTCTAAATATAGCTTATCTTGACAGTCTGTGGCATATTTTACATTACAAAACAAATAGAATAATTGAGAGCTGTGGCCTAGCACGGGGATTTTCTTTAAAGACTGAAGTGATTTGAAAATGCAAAGCCTAAGCTCCTTTCAAGTGCACAAAGCAAAACTTGTCTGCTTCCCCCCAATGTTTTAATGAACTTATACAGCAGAAACATTTTCGTTTAGATTATTTTGAAACTCTTATTCTTGCTTACACATTTGATTTGCATGCTTCTGATTGTTTGGTCTAAATGTTTTTAAACCTAGAGCCATACAAAACTTTAAATCATGGTTTATCTCCTGCAGGCGATCCAGAATCCAAGCGATGATGCCTTGCAGGAACAGGCGTGGGCAGCTGTGGTTCCTTTGGTGGGAAAACTGAAAAAGTTCTACGAGTTCTCCCAGAGATTAGGTAACTGATCACAGTATGCTGCCTCTGTTTCGGGTAGGAGAGCAACAATAATATCGCTGGTTTACCCTGAAGAAAGCTCACAAAAGCTCTGGGATTTTCCTTCAAGGAAGATATGTTGTGCAAAATTCAAATTTTGCATATTTTTGTACTTCCATTTGTGTCTCAATTGCTTTAAAAAAAATTGTCCTGTTGCGTTTTGGCAATGAGTTCATGTTTTTTGGTGTCTGGAAAATAACCTATTTCAAAAACCTCCTGAAAGTAGCACAAACAGCAGACACTGCTCCTCACCTAGCAACCTTAATGAAGCCTCATTTGTTGTCTACCCATCACCTAGCAACCAACATGTTTGATCAGCTGGTACCGCTGTATGCGCTGTACAGTGGCTGCTGGAAAAGACAAAAGTTTTGTTGATGATTCACCATTAAGAAACCACTTGCTGCACTCTTGTTGGTTGTGCAGGAGGATCCACTTCTGCTTCTCAAAGATGTACGTTTGCATTATTGTGCATTTGTTTGCAGCCATTTTTACATTTGAGTGTAAATGTTGAGTTTGGGGAGAGTGACCAGCAACGGTTTATTTGGATTAAAAGTGACAAGATGGCCTAAAACGGTTCATTCTGAAAGAAGCTCAAAATATCAGACCAGTCTGAAATCTTAAGAATGATTTTGTGTAAAAAATATAATGAGCCCATTTTGTTGAGCTCTATCCTAACCTGTGCATCACCTTTAAGCTCCTGTTGATGTTTGTGATTTGGTTGGAACTTCTTTTGTCTTTGCTTTTTGTATTTTTTATTTTTTTGCACCATTTTCATAAATTATTGGCTGAACATGTCTACCTATATCCATGTAACATTAACATAGTGTCGTTTTTCTGTGTGCTTTGATAAGCCTCCATACATTTGCATTGTTTTTGTTTGACTCTTGTGTGGGAGGGGGCTACAGCGTGTTTAATTAGCACAGAATCAAGGAGTTGAGGGGGGTTGGCTTTCTGCTCCATGGTCGTCTTTTGACCGTCTATGTGAGGATTTGGGCGGAGCCTGTCACGCCTCGGTAGCATCAACCCCGGGACGGCGGGGTTTTCAATGGGAGCAGTGGGCGGCGGCAGCCTGACGGCGACTGTTATGTAACAAAGTAGGTCATCTCTCAGCGTCGGCTGCTGCTCTAATTCACTGTCTTGGCTCCTGGCTTCAGGGTCCGTGTTGGCCTGGCGTCTTGACTTATCCACATGAAGATGAAAGTCTACTACAGAGCTGAACCGTTCGGAAGAGTCGCTTATGTAATGGGCGGCTTTGCTTTTCAGACAAATGAATGCATCTCTAAACAAAAATAAATGCAGACTAATCAGAGAACTGCAGCAGAAGTCAGTTTTTTTTGAGTGCAGAAAGTGAAAATCTTACATTTTGTTGACTAATTGTTGACAAACATCAAAATTTTATCTATCTTGTTCCAAAAATCAGTGGTCTGCACTCATAACTAAAGCTTTAAAATATATAGTGACAAATTCAGCTGTTCCATCCATCAATTAAATATCTTCACACTCTTCTGTACTTTGTAGTATTTGCAATTTAAAAATCTAAAATTTTTTTCTCAACAAAAGTTTCTAAATGGGTTTCAGAGATCATTAATATTGATAATGGATACTTTTCAAAATAAGAGCCTTAGATGAATGTCATCTAAGGCTCATTATTTGGCCTTTTAATGTTTACTCTTAAAACAAATAAAAGCCTCAATATTTCATAGGCTAAAGTTCTACATTATTGAAGCATCATCTGCGATACAACTAAGTGTTTATGTTGACCTTTCAAAATAAAGTGCAGAGAGACTAATCAAAACAAAAGTGAAGCATTTATGTGCTTTAATTATTCAAAAACTAAACATGTTAGGTCTTGACTATTAATGAAATAGTAGTATGGTGGTATCGGTTGGGGACCTTGAAATTTTAAATGTTTGCTTGTTCACATTGGGGTTATTGATTTAATCGACAATAAGCTTGTTACAATATTTTTAGACTTGTGTGAAACAGTTTTTCTTCTGTAAATATGTAATTGGCTAAAAGAATTGCATACTATTTTATCCATAAGCTAAGAGAAGCATTGTTTTATTGGAAAGGAAAATAAATTTGACACTCCTGCTCTACAGTAATGGAGAGATGTCAGGCATATTATGGTCATTTCATAACTTTGTTTATGGTGAATGAAGGTGGTGCTTCTTTTCTGAAGAACAATCATATCAGTATCTACCTTCCCGTAAAGTGTCAGTCTCTGAAAATAAAGATCAGACATGCTCAAATCCTCCTCGCCTGCTCCGCTATGACCTGATAAGATCAGACATCTCTCTCTCTCCCCGTCTCGCCGACGTTTTGGAGCGCCGCGTTTCCGACGGCACTAAAAGCATCTCCGCTCTAACTTCTGTTTTGACTGGGACGCAGACAAGGGAGGAGGGAAAAAAACTGCACCACTCTGGCCATTTTTAATCAGCCGCTCGGCTGCAAACGCCGTCCCAAGCAGATGGTAGTCATTACCGGATGGCAGACGCGCTCAATTCACCGCCGCGGCCCTGCCAGCTCTCAGCTCGTCTCCTGAAAGTCCTCATACCCCCGTTATCTTAAGTGGACCCGTCTCTGAATCTGGGTCGTGTTGACATGAGCATCGTGATTGGTGATCATAACGAACTGTAAAATATACTTGGAATAAATCAGTTTAAATTTAATTTGTTACAACGATGCCTGGGTTACGTCGCTGTTGAAGCTTTGAGACTGAACTCAAAGCCCTGTCTGCATCTATAAATAAAATTCCCTCTGGGTTCCCTTCATGTGAAGAAGACATGTTTGTACAATATTACTCTCCTTTGGAAGTTCTCAGTTGAATCTCCCTTAATGTGTTTTTCATTTCCCGCCCGGCCCTCCTCATGCCTCCCTAATTATCTGACCATGGGTATGTTATGTCGAGGCATGGCACAGTCAAAACAATGACTGTAATCCTGCTTGAATGACATCATGCCATCCCCTCCTCCCTTCTTATTTCCATGCCAATAAGATAATTAGTCCCATGTCTCATCTGCATCTGAACGGGAGAGGCCCTGCACCCCAGCTTCCTGCCTCTGGGTGATTTCACCGCTGGCCCAGAATCAGGATCCTTCAGCTGGCTGACGCTTTGCTACAGTCAGACACGGGAACTTTACCGCGATCCACTCTGACACTTGTTCCTTGACCTCAAACAAAGAAGGCGGGAGATCATTCCTTGCTTTAACTTTTATCCCTTTGAATCCTGAGAGTAAAACTTAGGATGATTTGTGAACTTTTAGGTTGTATATTTTGGGGGGAAATTAAGCAATGTGGGGAGATGTCCTGCAGTGAGGACATCTGTTGCTGTGGGGATTCATTTTTTTGGCAGCAGCTTCAGTTTGCATGCACTTGTCCCAGAGAGTAACAATTCTCTGCAGAGTTAAGCATGTCTGTTTTCCTCTTGGTGAATAATTTAATAATTTTCACAACACAAAGAGGTGTTATAAATAAGTATTGTCTTATATCTCAAACCGCTGCAGATTTGAGCTCTATGTCTGCATATTTAACAGTTCTGTAAATCAATTAAAAAAAATTAGGTTAACACTCTAGGGTTGTGGTTAATCATGATTAATGCACATTTTCACCAAATGTTTCAGAAAGAAAATCTTTTTTTTCTTCTGTTTCTCATATGCAGGAATGTTTAAAAGAAATAAATTAGTTTCAAACATAATTTAGAAATGCTAAACATAAGCTGGTTATTTGCAATAAGTAACATGCTACCTTCGTTTTATCCAAAAGTTGTTTTTTTTAACTAAGTAACCCTCTGCATAAGAGAGGCTTTTAGGTCAAAATAGGCATTGTGATTAATCTGCATTATGTAATAATTAACAATTTTTTAATTAATTGCTTTAAAGTTGACGGTTGTAATATTTAGCTTCTTTAGTCATTAGCTTTGCACTCGAATGGAAAAAGGTACAAAGTTCAGCTACACCACTTGTTTGGAAGCTTCTCTTGGTTGTTTTTTTGTGAGAATAAACATCTTTAAATGTGTTTTTCTCTGACAGAAGCGGCGTTGCACAGCCTGCTGGGTGCTCTGACCAACGAGACGTACAGCGACCCAACCCAGCACCTGGAACGGGAACAGGCGCTGGCGAAGCAGTTCGCCGAGATCCTGCACTTCACCCTGCGCTTTGACGAGCTGAAGGTTCCACTGTTTCTATCTATAAACCTGCTTAATTACACCACTGAGCATTGTTTTTAACATGCCAAACCCATAGGGGGCAGTGTAGCACTAACACTTATGTCAGCCAAACAGATTATACCTTCCTGTTAGAAATTAAACGTGGAACTAGCAGCTTAATTTGTGTGGACAGAAAGAGAAGTTGAAATACTTTTAAAAAGTTTATTGGAATATAAGTTTAATAAAACACAAGACTTTGTCTACTGGGAAACATGTCGATGAGGCGATATTGGTGCATTATTTATCACAGACTGTAATGCCCTAAATTTCTATTTTTCCATGTAAACACGCAGATACAAATGCAGAGTTTTCTCAAATTTTCTCTTTGGTTTGAGGATTTAATCCTGTATATTCTGTAGTTTTCTTATTTCTGGGGGAACTTCTAGCAAGACCTGCAGTCACATCTTGAAGCAACCGCTTCAAGTTTTGTAACTTGAAGCGATTGCAGCTACCAGTAACTAGCTAACTTTTTGTTTTTTATGTCCATCGTCGATCTGCCGCTTGCCGTTAATTCACTTCTGTTGCCAACCCACACGATTTATTCACTTGTGGGTTTTTTAGTATATTTCTGTATTGATACAAATCTTAAATTGTATTCTTAATGGTTTTAAAAGGTCTTAATTGGTGAGTTGGTGAAACCTGCAGAAACCCTGATTAAACTGAGGCCATAATGCTTAAAATGTATTCATTTTGCCAGATGTACGTGTGGACCAGGCCTAAGATGAAACACTCACGTTTCATCCGTCACTAACATTTGATTTGTTCTGCGGAGACACAAACAAATTGACTTTTGGGAGACTGGGGGTTGGAAATGGTCCTAATCCTTGTCTTGCTTCTGAGTGTGTCGTGTTTCTAAAAGCGATCAAGTGAGGAATCTGGCCTCTAATCAGCCACAGAGTGCTAATGAAACGCTGTTCAAAGTCTCACACATCAAGTGTAGGTGTCGCTCAAATGCCCATTGTAATGACACGTAATCCCGAACTCGTTTGCTCTTCACTCCGAGACACAAATGGCTCCCTGACTCCCCGAGGCGACACCCCAATTAGTACCCACCACCCAGCCTGGCAAGATAAAACATGAAGATGGGGGGTGCAAGGTGGCATCCCTGGCCCATTCATCAATCTTTCACATACATGCACGGGCTTCTGACCTAGTTAGAGCGTCTGAGTGGCATGCAGCCCCGCCCTGGCAGTGCAGACTGTCTCCGCTGGTGGAAGCAGTGGACAAAGACGAAGTACCAGTCCATTGTAGCAGGATTAACATGCTGCAAGTGCAGCTTTGACAGTGACGGGCTCGTACAGGAATGAGGATAATTACCCACATAATGAGCTTTCACTGGTGGTACCGTTTTGTAAGAAGCTCTCTCATTGGACAGCTTCGTTTTTGCAGGAGGTCAAAATAAGATGCTTCATATTTTAAAGTAAGTGTGAAGCTCTGAGTGTAAATAATGTCACAGATTTTTGCTGTGCTTCGACTTAATGAGACTTTTTAGCTTTACCCTCCTGTCAGAAACTGTGCCGCTGATTCCTCTAAAATGAAGGAAAAAAGCCAAATATCTCCTGACAGGAGGAGAGGGAGGACGGGGATGTAAGGGGCCGAATCGGTGTCAGACGACTTAAATTCAGTTCAGCAAATAAAGCTGTAATTGTATCCGTGTTCTTTTTATGTCATTCCTGCCCAAAGCTGCATTTCTGCTTTGCTGGCTAAAACGTTCTGTCGTGACAGCGCAGCAGCGGGTTTGATCCTGAACTCACCGCCCCACAGCAGACCCGTCTCATTGTTCCCCGTTTCTCCTCTCTTCCAGATGACAAATCCTGCCATTCAGAACGACTTCAGCTACTACAGGAGAACCCTGAGCCGAATGCGGATCAATAACGTTCCGGTGAGGATGCTTTCATTAAAGAGTTGGACGGAAGAGGAGGAGGCAACTTTTCATTTTTGGTTTTACAGATCAAAATTTACAGTCATTCCTACAGAAAGTCAAGTTGAGCAAGAAAGGCGTTTTCATCACTAAACAACGCAAACACAGTTGGGTACACTCTGGGGAATGTGATAAAGCACTTAGTTTGTTAAAAATTAAACATATCCCTTATAAGTTGATCTTAAAAGTGCTTTGGGATCAAAATATTCAGGAGGAGGAAATAAAAGCACTCCAAACAAATGATATAATTTCTTTCTCTGCTGTTTGTGAAACAGTTTCATAAATTTAACCCATTTAGGTCAGACAAGCCCATTTACTACAAATTTAAACAGTTTACATCTTTTTGTTAGTTTGTTGACTTTCTAACAATTTAAAAAAACATTTCAAATAGTTTTTAATGTAGATAAAGCATAGTGACACGTGTAGGATTCATTTAACAATATTAATGTTCACAAATAAACCTGCTATGAAAAGTCTGTCTGAAGGATCATGTCTCTTTTCCTCATTGAAGTGAAAATATTTTTCTTTGAGGAAATGATTAAACTCTAGTTAAAAGAAAGATTACAAGAGAAACCCACAGGAACTGAGATATATTCTCTTTTAATTAAAAAATAAACAACTGACCATAAAAATACTGAAGTTAATTCGACTCTACAGATGATTAAGAGGCAACATTTCTCTGTCCGTCTTTCTAAATGTACGATCAGACTTAAAGAGGAGCTGCAAAAGCAAATGAGGTGGATTAGCAGTTTGCTAATAGCTGAGCTGTTAACATGAAATCACAGTGTTCAGTCAGAGCCCTTTTCAGATTAGTTTGAGATTGACTGCTACTGGAGATCCTTCCTACCCAAAGCACCACCAAATAAATGATACTTGGATCATTTAATTTGAATTGGAATAAATCAGATTTTTCACTGAGTTGCTGTTCAGTCAATTAATTGGTTGTTTTCAGCTTAGAGGAGCATGTTTGGCCTTGCTTTTCTCAAATACCTGAACCCTCTGGTTCATACCAGCCATGAAAAGTCCCATTTCTGTGTTACATCTGTTACATCCAGGTGTTTGTTTATTACATTCATGCCTGACATGTGAGAAAATAATGATTTTCCTGCTCCAGAACTGTCCCATTGATTTGTTCCCTTGGAGATCTGATGGCTTCGGAGAAGATCAAATATAACCCTGCAACATAAAAAGAAGGAGTTTAAAAAGTTTTAACAGCCGATTGTTTTTATGAACCATTAAAATGGCCCAGTTAAAGGTTTCTGCTATTACTGATCTTCAAAAAGCCATTTGCTGTCTTGTATCTTTCATGCTGAACTCCAGCTGATCTCTCCTTGTCTGCCGCTTGTTTAAGGCGGTAGTTTAAATTTCACAGTCTGGTCTCCGTTGTGACCTGTCTGACAGAAACATTCTTCCCCTCGATCCTGAGTTTGCCATTAGGGGAAACGGGCCCAGACAAGCCGTCGTTGGGAGCCTGTCAGCGCTGAGCGACGCCCCGGCTGCCGTCCCCCGGTTTAGTCACCGCTCAGAGAACTGAATCATTCAGACATCCGAGATGAAACGCATCTGTCCCGCTCGGGCAGTCTTTGAACACATCCGTCAGGATTCGTTAAAACCTGAATTGGTTTGAAAGTTTGGGGCGATTTATTCTCATCCTGTCAGGGTTTCTCTTGACGGCAGGAAATGTTCCCTTGTTGTTTCGCTTTTAATATGTGGACAAATTTAGCTCTGGCTCTTCAATAGACGCCTTCTTCTCCGTTATCTGCCAGGTGTTTTATGCAGTTGGGAACTAAGGGGTGAAGCGGTTCATATCAGTGTTTTCCTGTCATATTTTTATGTGAGAAAATATCTCTTTATATGCACTAACACACTTTCCACTGAAGCTGCTCGAACAACCAGATATTAATGGTTTCTACCTCTATCTTCCAATATGCAGTGAAAGCAGGAAGAGATGGCTTTTAGATTACTCATTCAGTAGCAGCTTTTGTTTTATTACTTTGACATTTTTCATTCAAATTTGCTCTGATAACAGTTCTTTTATATCACTGGGGTCAGATAAAGGTCCTCATAAGAATTTTATATGAAGGTCAGACGTTCTGAACAATAGATGAAAGGTCTGCAGGTTAAATAACCACAGTCAGTCTGACTTTATTTTGTTCGATTTCCAGGCAGAGGGTGAGAACGAAGTCAACAATGAACTGGCCAATCGGATATCTCTGTTCTACGCTGATGCCACACCCATGCTGAAGACGTTAAGTGACGGCACAACGAAGTTCGTATCAGAGGTGAGAGGCCAGTAAACTTTGACAATTTAATAGGTATTTTATTTGATAAACCAAAACAAAGTAGAACATAATTGTGAAATGGGAGGAAAATGATGCAAGTGTAAGGAGTATGGAAGCTTTTACTGTACTGTGGGATACAAATAAGACTTAGGAGAAGTAAGAAAATGTTTCAATTGTTTATAAAATGTATTATTTTTGTTTTGGCCAGTTTAAGATTGAAGCATTTTTGTAGCTTAGTGGTCGCCCCAATAAATTATTTCGATCTGTTATCTTCTGCTCAGTCTGGAGTCGCTGAGGCAGTAATCTAAATGGAGAAGCTTTTCATACCTGATAGTCCAGTTGGGAGCTAAATTGCAACATTTGTTACATTTTCAGCTGCTGCAGTACACTTTCACTTTGCACTGAGCCAAACTAACGAGCCTGTTCCTCTCCTGGCCTGTGGTGGCGCTGCACCAAGATCCACTGAAGGAAACAAAACTAAAACCTCTGAAGAAGACATCGAGTGCAACTTATTTTTTTACAAAATCTAAACATTTTTTGGCCTTTGGTAAAAGACCATGAGCCACTTCTCCCATTACCGCCAGACTCATCCTTTTGTGTAGATTTTACTTACCCAGAATGCCTCACTCTATAGTCCCCTTCATGCTGTTGGAGTGGTCTCTGGTCTGCTTGCATCCATGTATCTCTTCAAACTGCACCAGAGTTCCACCTTAAATGAGACATGTTTTTCAAAGAGTTTGAATTGTGAGTTCCTGTAGCGTGTCCTGCATCTCCTCCTGGTGGAAATTAACCTCCAGAAACATTTATGGTTGAAAATTAAACATCAGTTTTAAAAGTCTGAAATTTCTTCTCCAACTTCTGATGAACCTGTTTAAGTTTCTTTGTTTACATTTGAGAATGAAGCTAAACTCCTCCCAGAGAAAATCCTAAATATTTAAAATTTGTTGCTTTTTTTTTTTTCTTTCTGCAGAACAAGAACCTTCCCATTGAGAACACGACAGACTGCTTGAGTACGATGGCGAGTGTGTGTAAAGTCATGTTGGAAACGCCGTGAGTGATTCCCTCCACCTGCTTCCTGTCTGCTCTGGGTTTTTAACATTTTTTTTTTCAGGGCTGTGATCCCCGCTGTGCGTCTCTTTCAGGGAGTACCGCAGCCGTTTCAACAGCGAGGACACGGTGTCCTTCTGTCTCAGGGTGATGGTCGGAGTCATCATCTTGTATGACTACGTCCATCCTGTTGGAGCCTTTGCCAAGTCATCTAAAATCGATGTAAGCTGAGAAAAGATCAGATTGTGACGCTGTTTACAGGATTCTTACTCAGGCTTGGAAAGTCCAGAGATCATTTCAGTTTTTCCAGGAAAGAATTAAAGATTATAGAGAGAAGTTGATTTTCTATCCTATCAACTAAAAGTGGTTTCCTTTCTTCCTCTATTTCTTTTTTCTCTTCTTTTCCTTTCTTCCTCATTCATTTCTTGTACTTTTTCCTTTTGCGTTTAATCTCCTTGTTCTTTCCTTCCTTCCTTCAACCTTCCATTTTTCTGTTTCTTCATTTCCACCTTTTCTCATTTTGTCTTCTCTTCCTTCCCTTCTTGTTTCCTTCCTTCATCTTCTGTCCTTCCTTTCTTCCTGCTTGTGTACTTTCTTCCTTTTATCCTTCCTTGTTTTGTGTCTTACCTTCCTTTCTTCCCCTCCCTCCCTTCCTTCCCTTCTTGTATCTCTTTTGTTGGTTCCTTCCTTCCTCCCTTTCTTCCTGCCTTCCTTTAACTTTAGCACTTCCAGCTCTAAAACTTGTTAGGTAGAACTTTGTTTCTGAACATTTCCTGCAGATTAAATCTAATTTTAATCTCGTTCTGTTTTTTCCCTGCAGATGAAAGGCTGCATCAAAGTCCTCAAAGATCAGCCTCCAAACAGCGTAGAAGGCCTTCTCAACGCTCTCAGGTGAGCTGCAGCGAGTCGCATCTTCGTTTGAACATCCTGGATTGTTTTCATCTCCCTGATTCACTGTGAGCTTCATTATTCCAGCTCAGAAGAAAAACCCAGATTAAATCTGACACCTCCTCCCTCTCGGTCCAAATAAAGGCCGCCTGGGTCGCCGCCCGGGCCGCCGCCTCTCAGACAGACAGGGTCATAATCTGAGCCAACCCCACATCTGTAATGGGCCAGAGGCGGGCCACCACTTCCTGTCCTCCAGTCGTTTTCATGTACAAGCAGATTTAATGTCTGCGATCGCAGCTCTGATCTGACAGAGTGACAAAATACGGAGAAACGATACCATCAGGATTCATGCTCGCAGTCACTTTACTGAACCTTAAAACTCATCACACTGTGAAGTTATTTTTTTGTGATCTACAAATTCTCAAAAAGAGTCAAAAGAATGCAATGTTTAGATGAATTAAAGGGGTTCTATTGTGCAAAATTCACTTTCTGCATGTTAGTGCATGCTTGGTTTATTTTATTTAAGACAAAATGAACTCACTTTTCTAATTTAAAATGATCAGATTTTGTGGCCCTGAAATGCTTCAGACTTGCTAAATTTTGGCTTGCATGATGATTTAAGTATTAATTGGAAATTACATCTGTTTTTGTTCCCATGTGGACCCCAGGTATACCACAAAGCATCTGAATGACGAATCAACCAACAAGACTATCAAGAGCATGCTGCAGTAGGAACTGAGCTGCAACCACTGCTGGGGAGAAGCACCACTCACTGTCCTGAGGGATTTAGCTGCACAGAATGTTTTTGTTTTGTTTTTTGTCATTTATTCTTTTTTTTTGTTGTTGTTGTTGTTCTTGGAAAATGAGCTCAGCTCCGCCCATTTTTATGATGCAAATGCTACTGCCATTACAACGTCTCTTTCTGTGCCAAACAGATGACGCAGAGATGCGATGTTTTCGACACAAGGCCACGCAAAGATGGCGGCTCGTGAACGCATTGCAGACCCTCTGGTGTTTTTAAAGATTTCTTGTTTTTCCCCTGTATAAGGGATGGGAGTGCTTTGACTTGAAAATTTCAGAGAGATATATAGAGAAGTATATATTATTTTGTTTGATTGGTTATTTAATTACAACTTCTGCATGATGAAAATGTCTTCTATTTAAAAAAAATCTTAACAGTTCAATTTTGCTCTGTTGTGCTTTATCAATTATGTTATTGAAATGGTACTTGTCAACATGAGATTTAAGAGTACTGTTTTTATATTTTTATAAGTTTTAATTTGTGCATATGTCTTTTTGTTCATTGTTCTGATGTATTTTTCAGTTGAAAACTTTAAACTGTGAGGGGTGCAGAATCAAAATGAAATCTGGGATCTGTACTGTAAATGTACAAAATTATGTGGCTGGAGACATTAAAGGTAGAACTCTTGTTTTCTACAAAAAAAAAAATAAAAAAAAAATCGTCCCATCAGTTTTTATTGCAAATATGTGAGAAAATGTTTTTTTTTTTTTTTTTTTACACTTTTTTAAGCTGGTTTTTAATTCTCCTGAAAAGTGTCGGATTCTCACGTTTGACCACAAAATGTCTCCGAGAAAAACGTTCAGATCTGTTCCGCTGAATATAAGCTGTTGTTTTTCTCAGAAATGAGCTCGACTTTTACTGAAACGTCTTTTGCAAATAATCTGCACTGGTTAGCTTAGCATAAAGGAACATCTCGGTATAATGCAGCCCTTATAACTTTTTTGTCCTTTTTGATGCTCAAACAAACTTTAATATCAGACAAAAGTGATTTGAGTAAATACAAACTGTTTCAAAAGGCTGAAGAAGCCATCAAGCTAACCAGATCTTAATTGTTAAATCAAATATTGACTTGGAATAGGCCCATTTTTGAAGGCCTTACTGTAGAATTAAAAAACGTTCTAAAGGGAACCCGTCTGGCGACATGAAGTAGGCGAAATGTCTTAATTCTGAAAAACGCATAAAAAAGTCAACCTTGTAATTGGTTTTGCAGGACTTTGGAGATGAAAATGTTTTCAAATGTAATATAAAATTAAATGTTGCACAAAAAAAAGACTTTTTACTTTACTTTTTGAATAATTTGGTATTTTGGACAACAGAGATCTTTCTCTGTAAAGTTTGTGGTAACTTCTGACCCTTTAGGGAGAATTTATTAGCAAATTTCCCATCCAATAGCGTTCAAAGACTGAACAACTGGGTAAAAATTTAAAGTTTCTTTGAAATAGAGACATAATATTCTGACACAGTGTTGTAATGAAAAATGACTCACCATGCCCTGATCTGAAGGTCAAGCACAGATGAGAAACATTGACATGTATCAGCCTGTAAAGAGTCACAAAGCCGTTGTCTGTAGTTTTGGGACTTCAGGGGAACGACAGTGACAGCCATGATCCAGGAATGAAGAAAAGTGGATCAGTAACTCATTCATGAGGTCACAGAAGAACAAAGAGTAACATCTAAAGCCCCTCAGGCCAAACTTGCCTCAGTTTAGCTTAGAGTTCAGGTTTAACAGAGATTTGACAAAAATGGCTTCCATTGGAGGGTTTCAAGGCCAAAAAGGATCTTTGTGATCCCCAAAACTTTAGAATTGTCATGTGAGCCGACGAGACAAAAGTGGAACCTTGTGGAAGGTGTGCGTTATGTGACACCTGGTGTGAAACTAACTGGATTTCTGAAAAAAAAAAAAAAAAGTAACTATTTGCAGTTTGACAATCTGGGACATAAAGAGAAAATTAATTTATTGTCATTGCACATTAAATAAAGCATAACAAAATTTTAAAAAATAGAAACTCTCAAAGGCAAGTTAAATAATTGAATGAAATAAAAAAAAGTATAGTTGAAACAACGATACTGACACTTTGCGTTTCAATATGGCCGCTCCTCACATCAACGGTAGTAAGATGACGTGGAAAGTATTTATTTTACAAGACACACATGTGGTAGTGCGTCTTAAATCAATGTTACATGAAGCGCCTGCAACTCTAAGCTACACAAATTAAAAGTGGAGTTTAAATTAAAGCTTAAAATGATGTTTGCAAGAAGTACCGAAAACATGGGCGTCGCCATGTGGAAATTACAATTTCGCAGGTAACTTAAACGCACCACAAGTACAAAATTTTCATTAAAGTACTAAGAAAAAGCTTTCATGATGATTATTCATATTTGTTCTACTAAATTCAAATATTTAGGACATATATCTGCACATTACAGCAGTTTTACTTTCAAATGAGCAAAATGAAGCAAAATAAAGGAGGTTTAAGGTGTTTTTATAAATACATCTTTTTGGAGAACAGTTACAATCTCTCACAAAATTAATTGGAATATGAAAATAAAGCATCAATTTTCCCCATTACACACTCATTCAATGTAATTTTTTAATGTATTCCTTTCTCTGGTTTTTAGCTCTAATATAGCTAATGGCTCTTTAGAGAACATAATTACACGATGTTAGTGACAAGTACTCATCTCTCTGTTAGAAAATAAAGCCATTTGGTTTCCATCATCCGTCCCTCTTTAATTACAGACTTCCTCCTGTTTATTTGATGAAGAAACATCCTTTTTTCTGTGTTATTGCAGTCAGTGATTCCACTGCAGCATCATCAACTTCTCTGGGTCAAAGAGAGGCGGCAGAGTGAGGATGGGTGTGTCCTCTGCAGCATCGCTGCACTATCAGACACAGGGGAGCGTGGAAACGAGAGGAAGTGATGCGGATTAATTGTGGGTGGGGTTCAAAGTCTTTATCACAGATTGTCTTAAACAAAAAGAAAAAAAAGAAGAATAAAAAGCAAGACTTATGTTTTCCAAATGGGAGAGGGAAGCTCAGATTTGCTGTTTGGTATGCAGCTCTCACTATTCTGTCTCGCAGGGACTTGGCGACCTTGTTCTGCACCGCCTGATGTCCCTGCATGACCTCCGCTGCAGAAACTCGCCCTGCATCAGCGGAGGCGACAGCGCCGCTCTGCAGATGGATGAACCTCTGACTGAAGGAGGAGAAAGAGGAAGAGAAGTTCTTCATCTTTCCTCTTAGGTGTTTAGATCCATCACAGCAGAAAATAACTAAATGACCTGGTTAAGATTTAATTGGTGTCAATTGTTCTGTGAGCTACTAATCATTCCAGAAAGAAAGGACACCCCACATTCAACATCTTGTAGAACCACGCTTGGCATTAATAATGAGAGGAATGAGCTCTGTTTGTGATTTCATCCGTCTATTCGGTTGTTGATTTTAGTTCACTCTTCTTAGGAACTGCTTTTCAGTTCTTTCTGGTCTGCAGATGTTTGTTTGTGTTCTCTTAATGTCCCACTGCATCATTTCAGGCATTTTGAGGTTTGCGACACCTTGATTCTTCTCATTTCAGCTTTTCTGTCACGCAGTTGTTCCATTTACTACCAACTAAAAGTCATCTGATTGAATTTATAAAACAATCCCAAATCATCATCCCTCTGTCACTATATGTGAAAGTGGGAATGAGGTGTTTGTGGATTGTACCCAAAAATCCTTATTTTGATTTATCTATCCCCAAGACTTTGTGGTGATGCTTTTTTGGAATAAAGACCGAATTTCTGGGCAACCTTTTAGAATTTTTCTAATTTTGCTGTTGTGAAATTACACGTTTAACATATCAACACGTTTTGTTATATAGGGTTTATATGGTCAAATGTTCAGAAGGGAAATCCAGCAACGGTCTTCATCTGTTGTGGGGAATCTCAAGAAATTATCAGGTTTTTCTGTAACGTTGGGTTGTTTCTCTACCATTAGCACAGCTGCAGTACATAGTAATCTTGACCTTGAACATACAGAAGAGTGATTGACAGCGCTAAGGCCCTCCTCCTGACTCTGATTGGTTGTTTCTGACGGGGAACGGTGTGATTCTGCAATAGTAGATTTATTTACTTTTTGTTCCATTTGTTGTCTTATATTATACTTTTAGGACATATTGACGGCTTAAATAAATATGTAAAGTTATGTACTGGAGAAGAAATGATGTAATAAATGAGTTTAATCTGTTTTCTGCTGTTAAAGGGATATTGGAGGATAATAATTTAGCTCCTTATCTGCAAAGGTTATAACTATACATCTCGTTGTTTTATAAAGAAAAAGAAAATGTGTCAACTTATTTAAACGAAGCTAATAACCGAAAAGCGCTTTCAGGAAGTTTTTTTTTTGAGCGGCATTCAGGAGCAGGTCTGCAGGCTTCTTGAAGGACGTCCTTCTCTTCGTCTTTTCTTTGGATGTTGCTGCCTTTTGTTCTTCTTCCTTTAAAGTTGATCTCAGTCGGCCTCAGTAATATCGAGGTCTGAAGGTTAATTAAACACGAATCATATTCAGGATGTGCTTTGTTCCACCCAGACTGGCTTTACTGCACCTGAAGAGTTTCCATCAGCTTCGATCTGTCAGATAGATGCGACTCTGTGGTGGATCAAAATTATTTGTTTTCTGTCGCCATAATTCCAGAAATTATAGCACTTCTTCTAGACTTTACAACTGAATTTGGTTAGACCTGCCAATTCTTGCTTAGATCAGCATTTCAAAAGGTTTTCCTTTAGAAAAAGAACAAAAGGAGGAATTTCCTGCCAAAAAAAACCTCAGAAATTAAAAGTTGAAAATTTGCTTGACAAAACTCAAATTTTGAAATTAATCTCAGAAATTCTGTAGAAAAAATGTCTGAGGTTGTTAAGTTGAATATTTGCTAGAAAAAGACTCAAACTACTTTGCTCAAAACCTTTTGATGCTGACCTCAACATTTCCGATTTTTATGATAGAATTTTTCTTACTTGCAAAAACTTTGGAGCTGATGATTTTGGCCGACATGACAAAAGGTTTGGACAGTCTGGTCAAGATAATCCGTTCATTATATTTCAGTTGTTTTTTTTATTTTTTTTTAAATTGAGTCTTGTTTTCTTACTGTATTGGCATCTATTTTGTCATTTTCTTCTCTTTTAATTCTTCTTTCTCCATATTTGATTAATCATCCTCACCTGTTCCAACTACAGAATATCTACTTTCCCATTTGTTCGTTCCTTTCCAGATTCTCCAAGCCTGGTTTCCTGGTCCTTCACTGTCGCTTCTTCCACATTTAGACTTAATGTTTAAATATCTTTGCCGCCTAATTTCACTGTTTAAGTTTTAGACTTTTTATTTGATCAAATCCTCATATTCCTCATAATTTGTCTCATCATTATTCCCTGCGTTTGGGTTCATCCGCACATATGATATAGTAAAAAATAAAAACGCTTTTAAATTCAATCTCCAGGCACTTTGTCACTAGAGAAAATAAGTTTTCTTTGGTAAAGAGCAATTCATTTGATTCTGGCATTCTGGAGAAAAGTTGTTGGAGAACTGATCTAGGCTAATCTTTGAAGATTACATTAAAGTTTTGCTGCTGGCAGAAATAAAAATAAACGTGCCCAAAGCCTTTTGCACACCACAGTCCATGTTCGGCCTTATCACAGGAACATGAAGTACAGAGGAAGTCGATCGAGCGGCTGGTCACGCCTCACAGAGCTCCTGGTTCTGATCGCCTTCAGTTGTAATTCTGCGGCTACAGTTTGTGGCTTATGTTTCATAATAATTATAATGTTAATTTTATTGGTTATAGGTAAATCTGTCGCAATAAACAATCAGTTAATTGCTTTGTAAATTAAAATGAGATCAATAATTAATATTTTAATTAATTATTGATCCATTTTACATGTTTTAGTTGTGTTTTATTTTGAATAAAATGTCTCCCAGTTCAGGATTAAATATGCTTCACAAAATGAAAGTTTATTAGTCTTTGATAGATTAAGTCTTTATCACTGTTACTCCTCTCGTCTTCAATCAAGGATCAACATTATTCTCGGACTACATGCCTTAATAATGCCCCCCAAAATGCCATCAAAACTTTAAAGAGAAACTCAAATATAGTGGATTTACATGAATAAAAGACACAAAATATGAAATTTGCAGCATTAACTGGAGAGGAATAAAGATTTAATCCAGCTTCTACTTTGCACTAAAGAACACCCTTGTCTTCTCAGCGCTGTCTATCACCTTCTATGTGGCGCTGCTCATCCTCCCCTTCTTGCTCTGTGGTACGCTGATGCTAGCATAGCCTGTTGTGAATGCTTAGTCTAGTTAGCATGGTCAGATTTTGAAACCTTAAGTTGTTTCTCCACCATTAGCATATTTACAAGCGAGTACATGAGGATGATTGACAGCACCAGGACCCTCCTCCTGACTCTGAGTGGGTGTTTTTGGTGCATTCCTTCAGACAGCCATATTTACTGAGGGAGGCAGTGAAAGAGATCAATCTTTTCACAGATGATCAGTCTGTCACATGGTGGCAGTTTTAACAAATATTTAAGACATATTTATAAAAGTTACATACTTTAAAAGTATGAAATGAAGTATATTAGAGTTGGTCTGAAAGTGGTCTCAAAACAACAACATTAACTTTTATCACAACAATTTCTGGGACAATTTATCATCCAGTAAAGTTCGCGGAGATAAAAATGTCACTTTTGGGATTTTTTCTGAAGGCACCTTTTGGTTATTCTTGACACTTTTTCTCCGACGTGCCACAGCAAACTGGCACAACCGTCAGTTACTTCCAAGTAAAGAGTTTCTTGTTTTATTCCTGTAAAACCCCCTGTGAAGCCTGAGAACTGTCTTCTGTCCATAAACCACAAGGCCCTAACACATTGCTCATCTGTCTCTTGGGTGAAACAAGTTCACTTTTCTGAGAAAGACAACGGCCATCCTCTGAGACCACCCCCGCCGCCCTGTCAACCACCTCCCCAACACACTGCTGCAGATGCAGAGCCCCCCTCCCTGAAGCCCACTTCCTCCTGCACATTGCTTTAATCGGGAGGAGGGGGCTGTTAATCAGTTGTGTCAAAACATCAACGGCTCGTTGAGGATGGCGTTTCATGGCAGCCGAAGTGAACGGAGGGTGCCGTAATCTCGGTCCGTTGAGCGAAGACGGAGATCTTGCCTTGGCAAACATCACCTCTTTATCAGGAACTAAGAGTCAGTGAAAGTATTACCACAATTTAACACGACGAGGCTGCGGGAGCAGTTCCTCTAACATGCTCTCACAAAAAAAGTGAACGTTTTACACCAAGAAACTCTGTCACACTTGGAAAACTTAACATCTGCAGTGGGGGACGTGGTGTCACAAAGTGAAAGGGGGAAAAGGTCAAGATATGAAATAACAGTTTCTAATTCCTCATTGTATCACAAAAATAAGCCTGTTAATTAACCGCATGATAAGTTAAAATGAGTTCAATAATTTCATTTTGACATTCTGAAACTTCACAATTGATTTTATTTATAGTTTCTATTTGGGATTTTATTTCCTTTTTATTTAGTGTTTTTAGTTACTTAAAATTAAAGTGTATTAATTGTTGAGAGCGTTAATATGCTATTATCACTATATTACTTTAAAATGGCATTTATCGTATCGTTTATCATTGATCTTAAAAAATTTATTGATAAAAACTTTGTTTTTTGTTGTCTTGATAAATTCTGATTAATAATGTTAAATAAAAAAACTGACAGTAATATCGAAAATGTTTTTTTAACTATATCCTTCACTGTTTGTTCAACAAGAGAATCAGTAAAAATTTCTAAATAAAAAAAAATTGATTAACTGTGTTTGCTGTGTGCAGTTAGTGATATAAATCACACTGTTTTAAAGTAAGTATGTCACATCCCAACCAATCCTATTTCAAATACAAATGTTTTTTCAAGAGTTTAAATGCTGTGCAGAGCAATTATTGCTATACCTAAAATGGTAGCAACAAAAAACTTCTTATAATTTCTGTATTATCACAATAGTTCCATAGAATATTGTGATAAAATTCAAACTCCATATCACTCACCCCCTCTCTCAAAACAGCAATATTATTGTTTATCGCAATAATTTTCAGGACAGTTTTTCATACAGCTGACATAAAACCAACTTTTCTATTTATTTTTGTAAATTATATTAGTGCTGTGACTGCATATGTATGAAATTATGTTATTTATTATGTTTTATTGGTTTAGTACTTTCCAAAATGCGCTCTGTTTAAAGATAAGGAACAACTCAGCTTTTGTGGATTAATGCCAGACTTTCTTCCCCTTTTGCATTATACAAAACTCTCATGGCCACCTCCACTTCCAGCTGCAGTTTTGATACACCCTGCTTCCTCAGACACAGTTCCTGTGGGGAGTCGACCGTTTTCTGTCTCTCCGTCAGACCGTAAATCATAGCTCTTGATTCATGAAGTCCTGACTGTGCAACTGTGGTTAGAGTCTTCACCATCGAGGTTGTTTCCTGTCATCCTGTCACTGCGTAATATCCAACAGGTCAGCGAGGCCTGGGCGAAAAAATGAACCTCTAAGATATGAGTTTATTAAGATGCTTCCAGGGTTATAATAGTTTGGGCTTTTTCATTTTAGTTCAGTTTTATTTGTTATGTGATTCAGTTAGTTTAAATAAGTTTTTAGAGTGTATTTGCTAGTTTATTATAGTTTAGTTTTGGGTTAGTTTTTATTAGTTTTAGTTCATTTTTCAGTGATTATTTTCACCCAATTTTTGCCGTCGTCATTTTGTGAAATAGCACAAGTGGAGGTTTCTTTGGATCCTTCCTGATGTGTTTTATTTTTATCATAAACACTGAATTTGACTGTGAAGTCTGGAGGGCTTAAGATGTTGTTCTAGGTTGTTTTGTGACCTCCTGGATAAGACTATTTAGTGAATCATTTTCCTCAGAAGATTCAACGACACTCCACGTAGTGGATAATAATTCTCAATACTTTTCACTAGAATCCCAAACTGTTAGAAATGGTTTCTTCCCCTTTCCAGACACCTGAATGTCTCTTCTGTTGTTGAATTTCTTTAAACTGAGGCACAATGTGTTGCATTTTCATATCGTTCAGCCTACTTCATGTTGTTACACCGGTCCTGATTGGGTGATCTTTTGATTCTACAGGTTCAGCCATGATATTGCCAGTGAAAATGGACTAAAAATGCGGTTAATCACTGTTAATTTGTTATTTCCCACCTAAGGGAAACATTTTCTTTTTCACAAATAGCACCAGCTTGTTTGGAATAGCTTTTATCATTAATACAGTGGCACCCACAAAATAATTTAAGAGTTCAGTTGGTTGTTTTCAAAATATTTCAACTGAATTTTAACGATGCTTTCCGCAAACATAAGCTATATTTTCACTGATACATTTCTTGATGCCATATCTGATTATTCTCAATATTTTAAAGGAAAACAAGGTGAACGAGGTGATTTAAAGCCGTGCAGTGGTCGGGGTGTGTCTGCTGCTGCAGAGAGCCGCTGACTTCAGCCTGGGAGTCTCAGCTGCTACCGAGCGTTCACGTTTCTGTAATCAAACCTTTCTGGCAACAGTTACGCTGCTCCCCTCTGCCTGCGCACAGCCGGGCAATCTTACACTACTAGAAAGGGAGCAGTGTGACATGTCTGACTTTAAAAAAAAATAAAAAAGACTCATGGCGTAGCAGATTCTTACAAGTGAGTTTTGACATTTGCAATTTATTTCTGAGGTGCTTCTGCTTTATTTTGCTCTAAATATATTGAGAAAAAATAATTTTACTGCTTTAAGTTCAATATTTTCTATGTTTTGTTATAATTAAAGCACAACTTTCTTTGTTTAACCTCTGACTACTTCTTCCTGGTGCATAGTTGTTGCAGTGCAGAACCATCATCGCTGACCTCCTACTCTGCAGGGTGTGTCAGGAGAAATCAATGGACACCAGCAACTGCAGCATCTGTCTACGTAATATTTCTGTCCCATAAACCTGGACATAATGCTCAGGCTCTAAATGTACCTCAAACATGAGTAATCTAACAACCTCTTCTTGTTTTTAAAGGGTGTAATTTAGCTGATGGTGCATGGGGTGGGGAACTTTCCTGCACTCGTTGCACGCCGTGCATTCACAAGTTGTGGCTGTGAGCCTGCAGGTGGTGCAGTAGCATCAGCTTTGGCTCACAGCTCAGCCTGTGTCTGTGTGACTGGGAGTAGAGCTGCTGACTGGAACAGATTCCCTGTGCTGCAGAAGGGAAAACACTGATTCAGCTCTTATGAGAGAGCCTGTCTCTGGGGTGAGGGAGGTTGGGATAACACCGCAGCAGCTAAAGACCCTCTGCTCAAATCCTCATCACTCATCTGAGCACCTGCAAGGATTTCTAATGGTTATTGATTTGCTGTTAAATGTGACGGCATGTAATCACTGTTCCCTTCTGATGAGTCTTTTTTTAACTTCTGCGAACTCAAGTTGATCTTCTAACTCCACCACTAAATTTCTCCTACAGCATTGATGCTGCAGATTCCAGTCCGAATTGCCGTCAAGTCGACCTTTTCTGGTCTTTAAAGGCTGTCGACTCCCTTACACCTTCACATCCCCCCCTCACAACCATCTGCCCCTCATCCTCGCCTGCTACTCTGCATGAATTATTCACAGGGTCTACCGGATCGTCGCTACCAACATGCCACAGCATGTTTTATTCACACTTTAGTCGGACATATCTCCCCTCGCCGTACCACCCCCCCCATCGGCTGGCCTCAAAGGCATCCGAGTCAGATCGTCGCATCTCCCTGACCCACTCGCCCCCAGATGAAAGGCAACCCCGGTTTTTAATCAGTTGGAAGTAAATGTTTGTCTTTAATTCCTGACGCGCCCTGCTGAGAATAAATCAGACTCATTTGGAAAGTAACTGGTTTTGTTAGCCTTGCCACAGGGTTGACAGGTCTGACTGACAGTTTCCAGCCCAAAAGCATCCTAAAAGCCACCAGCTCCTCCCACATTTGTCAAATATCTTTGGGAATATATTTTGTATTCTGACAGACCAAAAACTGACACAGCATTTTAGAAGATGAACCTCATACACACGGCCAAACACAGTGGTGATGTGATTGTCTCAGGAGCTGCTTTGTTTTTTCATTTTTGAAAATTTCTCATCTTATGAACTTTTTCGGCAGGAAAATATCCAAGCGATTCAAATAAAAAGGTAAAAATTTTGGAATGGTCTAGTGAAAGTCTGGAATTAAATCTAATTAATCAATTTGACATTAAACAGGCCAAGTAGACTCAAAAATCCTGGATGAAACTGAGTTAGAACAACTGTACAAAGAAGATTCACACCTGATAATCCAACAGCCTTTCTTCCACTGGGGATCAAGATCGTAAAATTTGATACATTTTCAGCTGCTGCGGTCGTCTCACACTGAGCTGTGTCAAAAGAACCAAACTTTTTAAAAGTCTGTTCCCCTCCTCGCCTGTGGGGGCGCTGCATCAAGAACCACTGAAGGAAACGATACGAAAACTTCAGAAAAAGAAACGGAGCGCAACTTCCTTATTTACAAAATATAAGCAAATGGAATAGTGTCAGATTTTAGCGTTGTATGATTTCTTTTTAAAACCGCAAACCATTTCCCCCACTGGAGCTAGACAATTGCGTTTGTCTAGGCTGTATTTACCCAGAATGCCCTGCGTCAGAGTCCGCTTCCTGCTTTTTGGAGTGGTCTCTTGTCCGCTTTATTGGTGAAACAGAGTTCGTCTGGATATAATTACGCATTTACACCTTCCCTCACAAACTGGACTTTCCAGGCAAACTAAAGTCTGAACTAAACGGGGCAGTTAATTACATTTGGAAATAAACCATTAAGAACTACACATTCAGTCAGGTTAACTTTGTTTAGTAATATACAATTCCTTGTGATCAAGGGGACAAATATTTTGTTCACTCCACTGCAGTAAAACAACTTCAGGCTTGTTTTTAATACTAATCAAAACCTTCAGGTACAAGAGGAAAACATTAATATCCTATTTGATAATCTCCATAACCAATCAAACATCCTACAGTTGATTAAACAAACTGCCTCCGGGTCCCCTAAGCAAATATTTCACTATGTTACAGATCAGATCTGTGTTGTTGTGACTTGAGCTGAGGGAGCACCTGTAAGAAATGTTTACCTGACGGTGAGACGTAACCAGAAACCAACTGCTCGGTGCGTTGCGCACGCAGCCGAGAGCAACCACCTGCGTTTCTGTTGTGAAAACAACAAGCCTCCCTTACTTTAACAGACGCTGTTGCCACATCAGACTCTTCTCCTCCTCTTATCTCCCGGCGCAATCACCTTTTCTCATTATCTGGTGGCACCATCCCAAGAGCGCAGCTGATTGCGCCGCGCTCAGGCCACGTCAGCGGTATATGACGGGCACTTGTAACTTCTGCAGATCTTTGTTTACCAAGACCATGTGAAGTCTGGTCGTATTTCTGGCCAGCAAGTATGGAAAGATACTAGTACGAGCTGTTTTCAACAAAAACAACTCGGCTGTCCTCCTTTGAGGCTAAACAGTTAGCCGTTACACTCAGCTCTGTTTTCACCAACAATAGCTAATCTTCTTCTTTTGTTTGCATTTTTCAAAAAAATTAACTCTGAGTGATGCAAAATCCAGCTTTATGCTTCAGCTTCCTCATTATAAAAGCCAAAACTATATAAAAAAAAACAAACCCTATTAAATATATAGGGTTTGTCCCCTTTAATTGGACATTTCTCCAGCTGCTTCCTTATGAAAGCTTGTTTAATTTGGACTTCCTCTCTGACCCACATTCTGATAACGCTGTTTTGTTTTGCAACAAATACCTCCATCACACCATGTACACATTATTGTAGTTTCTTCTGTAAACAGAGAGATTTGGACATGACGTAGTCTGATTCAGGAAGTGGGTCAAAGTTCGTGTGTTTATGTTTGGGCTGTTTTTATCTGACTTGAACAGGTGCAGTAATTAGCTCAGTGATTAGACTCAATTTGATAGATTCATTTCTCACAGAGAAACGTAATTAAGCTTTTATTTCTCCCTAATGATGATAATTAAAGGTGAGGAAAATCCAAAATTTGGTTTCTCAGAAAATTGGAATATTAAATAAGAACAATAAAAATATATAAACAGACATATTTGTTTGTAGAGCGATCTGGCTAAGAATGACAGCAACATATAGACAATTACAAAAAACAGATAGCAAAAAATTAAAAAAATAAATACCTTATTTACAAACTGATACATTAGCATGAAATACATTAAAATAAACTGGAAGGATCAGTTCAAACCTTGGTTAACAAAATAAAGAAAATAACACCAAAGATCAGGTCAGGAGGTAAGGGAAGAGTAAACCCAAATTGAAACCAGCGGTGGAAACATCAGGTGGATAAGACGGTTCAACCAACACAGGTTTAGAGAAGACAATGGTGATTGGACTAGAAAGTAGAAACGTTGGTTTGAACAGTGACTGAGTTCATAAAGATTTCCTGCTAGATTTCTGCACCAACCTTGACAAAGCAAAATGGACCAACAGCAGCAGATTGTGTCACTGCGGAATCGTCACAGCAGACGTCTTTACCCTTGGATTTGATGCCTCTTGTGTTTTCCTCGATTCCCAAATGAAATGTAAAATCAACTTCAATCTGAAAAGAAAAGATTTCACCTCTGAGCAGTTTCCTCTGAGCCAGATATCTGCAACCTGTGACTCTTAATAACGTTGGCATAAAGTAACAATAAACAAATTTAAATAAATACATTGCAACAAATGGCAGTTTTAGCATTTTATTTTAGATTGTTTAAAGGAATATGTGCACTAAATATTCACAAAAACAACTCCAAAATGAGCAGTAATATACATATATTTTGTCATTTGGTTAATCTTTAGTAGCTTTTTATTTATCATTGCACTTGTCAGTTTTAAACTATTCTCCAGAGTACCCAGACAGGACCTGAATATCTGCACCCACACAAATATTCAGTCCAGGATTTTATTTCCTGAGTAAAGAAATTGGCTTAATTTAAACTTTGGATGTTTGTAGTTCTTCAGAGGATGTTGTAAACTTTATAAGGGTAAAGCAATTTTAAGTAAAAAAATAACATTTTGTTGACCTGAACAGACTACACACCATATGACACCCTCATTTAAAGCCCCATAAAGCTTTCATTTCTGCCCCGGTTTATGGCCTGGGGAAGCTGCGATGTCCTTTAGACCCACTGAGGAGCCTCCCAGGATCCCCCTGTGGTCTGCTCCTGTCCAGTTTCAGTAAATATAGTCTGAAAACAGATGTTAGCACTCAGATAGCAATCAGGAGGAAGGATGAAGGGCCTCGGCGGAGCGATCCGGACTGACCGAGGTCATGTTTAGAGGTGGGAGAGTCGCATCAGTGAGAGCACCACTTGACTCGTTGTGTCAAGGTGGGCTGCTGTGCAGGGAGGGCCGATCGGATCACTTACGTCTAATGTGCTACCTATAGTGTGAGAGCTTGTTGGTGTCAGTGTAGCTAACGAGGAACAAATTCATACTTTTACTCAGCTGAGTTCAGAGCTTCTTTTCCTGCCAGATCAATACTGAGAAGAAGTGTCTTTTCTTTCCAGGCTCACTTAACCAGTTGAGTGGGAAGGGACGCTTGAGCTTTCGAGTGTCTGAAAGTAAGCCTTATATCTTTGAAAGCTGACCTTGTTTTTTAAGAAAATCCTGCAGGTCTAGAGTGCAAAAACAGTCTTTCTGAGCTTAATGTTTGCTGCCCGACTGTTAAACAGAAATGCACACACTGTCTAATCTCCACATGCTTGCTGCACTAGATAGTAAACCGCTGGATGTCTGTTGTGTAACCGTAAACTGTTCCTGAGAACTACGGACGAAGCAGACGCAGAACTGCTTCTAAATGATAACAACAGTGCATTTTTTTTCTTTTATTTTCTAGATTAAATGGAGTGCCTTCAAAAAACCACAAATTTCACACATTTTATTTTGTAATAAACTAACAAAAAGTTGGGCATGGTTTTCAAGTAGATGCGGATAAACTTTAATTTAAAAATCTCAAAAGTGTGGGCTGTATGAATCCCTTCTGAGTTATTACTTTATAAAAGCATGTAGTCTTGGAGTGTCTCTGCCAGCTTAGCACAGATTAAAATGGTCACAAATCTCTCAACTCAAGCTCTGTCAGACTTGATAGAGAGTGAATGCAAGGATATTCTTTGATCTGTCCAACTCCAGCCCTCAGGAGCTGCTGTCCTGCAATGTTTAGGGTGTTTTCACACCTGGTAATTTGACAGACTCAGTTTGATTGGGGATCAAAGTTACAACATGTGGTTCACTTTCATGCTGCATTGTGTCAAATGAAACAAACCCTTTGAAAAACTTGTTCCCCTCCTCACCTGTGGTGGCGCTGCACCAAGAACCTCTGAAAGGAATAACACAAAAGTCTCCAGAGAAGACACTGAATGCAACTTCTTGGAGTATCATTGGATTTTGGAGGTTGTGGGATTTTTATTTTGTCTTTGGTAAAAGGCAAAGCATTTCTCCGTCTAACATTAGACTTTTGTGTTTGTTTTGGTTGTGTTTAGCCAGAATGCCCTGCAATAAAGTCTATTTCTTGCTTTTGGAGCGGTCTCTGGTCCGCTTGCATTTAGATATACATTCAAATCGCATCAGAGTTCACGTTATACCGAACTGAGAAGGAGGTTTTTAGGAGCACTCACAGCTCTCCAAGCGAACCGGATTGTTTTGGGAAACAAACTACACAGTTTGATCAAAACGGACTAAACAAGCTTGTGTGACGCATCCTGGATCAAAAAATCTAAAAAAACCTGAATGAAATGGTCTAAATCCTTCATTAATCTCTGAGAGGCTTTAATTCATATGTTATTGACATGTATTGGGAATCAATGTAGTTAAATGTAGAGCGTTTGCGCTAGCTTTCGCTAAATACCATGTTAGCTGAACTAACATTTTAGTTAACGGCGCCCTGAATTGCTGAAGTTAAACTACAAACATGAAGTCTTTGTACTTATTCGGTGATTTCAGATGGATCCCAGTTGCTCAATATTTTATTTTGGGGTGTATGAATCGGCACAGAGCCTCTCTTTTCTCTGCTTTGACGTCTTGCCCTCAGCTTTTTCCTGCTTTAGCGGAGGTTTTGTCACCAGCGTTGATGCGGCTAAGGAGCTCCTCCGTTCTTCCTTCCCTGATCAAAACGCAGAGTCCCTGCGGTCCTGCTGCCAGTGGTCTCAGCTGTTCCTGCTCTGGAGAAAATCAGTCCCTTTCAGCTGTTTGCTTCCATCCTCCCCCTCATCTCCAGCCCTTCAGCAAACCACAGGTTGCTTCACCCCTGCTAGGATTGACAGCATTTGTCAGTGTCATTCACTCAGCAGCTTTTTGATGTTTGACCTTTTGGGAGAGGAACCAAAAAAAACTGTTTGTTTTACCGTAATTCCCCACTGTTCGATGGCTGCAATGGGATATCATCGCTTCGTCTGGGTGTAAATATCTCTTCAGTGAGTGCTATGTGATCTGAAATAAAACAAACACACTCATGGTGTGAGATGCGGACAGACAAGACCACGTCTTCTGGGTTTTTATGAGATGCACTTGCTGATCCCGGGCTCTGCTCCCCACATGGGGGGAAGTCGTTTGTCAAAGACTGAGCCCCTCAGGAGCTCTGCTGGATTTGGGGGTTTCCTCTGCTGATCAAGGGGGCACATTTCCCAGAATTATGCTCATTCATTATGAGTGAAAGCATCCTGAGTAAAAAAAGAGAAAAGGAGCTGCCCCCTCGCTTTCATTCAGTAACCCTGGCCCCTAATCTCTGTTGGGACGGCTCACAATGAGAGAGAAAGGCTCTCTCTCACATCAAGCATCAGCCTCGCTGATAAAGGCCAGATAACAATGGATAACGTTTCATGGTGCATGGACAGCTTCTTCTTCTAAAACTTTAAATACTTGAGATGGTTTTAAAGTCTCGTTTGTTACACAGTAGTAATCACTGTGTTGTCCCATCATTTTAATGACCTTTTGTGTCACTTTTGGCTGATTTATATGTCTACTTTTTAATGGTTTTGATTAGAATAATGTCTGAGATGTTAAGAAGGGCACTGACCTCCAATATGTCACCAAACTCATCAATAATGAACCTTTTAGTTGAAGTTTGGAAATTGTTTCTGCAATTTATAATGTTCTCATCTGAGTTATTCCTTCTGCAACAGTTTATTAGATGTTTTTTGTTGTCCTTTTATTTCTTATATTTTTGTCTCTTTTTATATTGTTTTGAAAACAACCATTAACAGGTGTGCCTCAATAAATTAGAATATTGCATATTCATTTCAGTAATTAACTCACTAAGTGGAATACATTATATGGTTAATGATGTTTTCAAGTTTTTATTTTGGTAAATTATGATTATTTTCCTCTTGCAGCACATGAAAACAATAGATGTAAGATAGTAATATTACAGCAAGCCAAGCTAAAAAACAATATTTTTAAAATACTGGATAGAAAATATGTAGAAAATATGCTAATTAGGCCTGATGGATGACATCAGTGACATAAAGTAGGTTGATTTTCAAATGTATTTGTATTAATTTATACTCTCAATGGACTAACAGTGGAGAAAATAGTAAAAATAACAATCCTGACAATACAAACATTTACTTGGGGTTTGAACAGCATTATTTGGAAAGTATCGTGACACCAATAAATCACGTATCGTACTAAGAAATTTATCACGGTAAATGATAAACGATACAATAAATGCCCCCCCTAGACCTTCTTCTACCAACTGCAGAAAGTACACCAACAAGCCAATGTCTGCGTGACTCAAATGGACAATATTACGGTTTTGGCCTTGAAAAAGTCGAGGCTTAAATCCAATCTAAGATGCTGTGGTACATGCTTTTCACTTACTGTAAAAAAGATTTTCTGAAACTGAACACAATATTTTATAAAAGCAACAAATATTTAAGATCCAACTTTCCTCTAAGAAAATATATTGACTCCACATTGATGGAAAAAATCAGCTCTAATACGTAACATTATTAAAGCAGTATGTTTTAAATAGTATAAAAAAGGACAACTGTGCTCTCATTTATTCTTCACACCTATTTAAACTGCACAAAACTACTGAACAAAGATCGTTTTTGTTCAGTGTACACCAACCAGTAGCCTTAAGATCAATACAAACAAAAACACAGCGTTTTGGTAGAAAGCAGTGACCCTCAAAGCTTGTGGCGCTTCTCTCTCCTACTGCTGTTGCTAGGAGACGGTGGGTCGAAAATCTGGCTGGGACAAAACGCACCTGCTTCTCCAGGCCCGAAAAATTCATGATGAAGATGAGCTGCGCAAATCTGAGAGGAGAGGAAGAGAGTTCTGCTGTTTTCTGTCCTGCTTGTCTGGATTAGATAACTAAGCTGACTTTAATTAATCAACAAAGTACCAGAAGAAATGCATCATCGCCCCTTTTGCTTTAGAAAACTCATCTAAAAACGTCCCACACTCTGTATTTTTAGCCACTCAAGGAGGAAAGGATTTAAATTCTGCAACACTGACATTGCTTCAATGTTAATTCTGTTATTTATAGCCAATAAATTATCATCTTCAGCATGTTGGATTAAAGCTACTTGAAAGTATTTATATCTCTTATTCAGAGGCTTCTTTGTGCTATAAAGGCATATTACTGCAATTTTACATAGAAAAATTACCCTAAAAGAAAGAAAAGAGGGGTACATTTCGCCAAAATATTTCTGACTTTTCAAACACAAAAATGTTCAAAGTTTTTCTTGAAATTTTCTGTAATTAATCTTGTAAATTCTGCATTTTTCCAAGCAATTATTTACCTTTCAAGCTCAGAAATTTCCCTATTTTTCTAGCAATTTTTTGCCTTTCATTATCAGAAATTTCAGAGTATATTTCTTGAAAAATTTCTGAAATTAATCTAAAAATTTCAGTTTTTTCAAACAAGTTTTTGTCTTTCAGGTACAGAAATTTCCAAATTTTTTTCTCTTGAAAATTTCTGAGATTGATCTCAAAATTGATGACTTTTGTGGCAACAAAAATCTAGTATTGCTATCTTTTCTATCTACAATGGTCCTAATATACAGTTGTAGTAAATATCCATCCATCCATCCATTTTCCGTCACCCTTCTCCCTAACGGGGTCGGGAGTTGCTGGTGCCTATCTCCAGCTGCGTTCCGGGTGAGAGGCGGGGTACACCCTGGACAGGTCGCCAGTCTGTCGCAGGGCAACACAGAGAGACAAACAGGACAAACAACCATGCACACACACACTCACACCTAGGGAGAATTTGGGAAGGCCAATTAACCTGACAGTCATGTTTTTGGACTGTGGGAGGAAGCCGGAGAACCCGGAGAGAACCCAGGCACGCACAGGGAGAACATGCAAACTCCGTGCAGAAAGACCCCGGGCCGGGAATCGAACCCAGGACCTTCTTGCTGCAAGGCAACAGCGCTACCCACTGCGCCACTGTGCAGCCCAGTTGTAGTAAATATTGAGAATTCTTTTCCTAGAAAGACTTTCTTCCTAGAAAATAAAAAATTTCCTAGATTTTTTAAAAAATCTTTTGAGATTAAGAGGATGGCAACATTACAGCAACACACCACACAACTCGACTTACGATACATTTCATTTTTACAAGTTAATCAGAGCTTCTGAGTTCAAAGTAAAAAAACCCCAAATCACCTGGAATGCATTATCTTGGAAACCTGAAAATGCAGAGGTTTATCACCAATGACATCAAAATCTAATGTGCATGTAAAACATGTAGATTAGTGCTGTATTTCTTAGCAACCTACTGCGTTTGGATCTCATTAATAAGTAATTGCTAGCATTAAAAACACTCCTACAGTGTTTGAATGAGTAAATTTCTGAATTATTAGCAGGTGTGATGTACCTAACTTCAATTGCACAACAATGGACAAATCCTGCTTGTTTTCAAACTCAAGGTTGTGACATCATTTGTTGAAGTTATGAAATGCAACGGAGCATTACAGTGTTTGTTTGGCGTGCCTCTATTAGTGCTAAGCAGAACCTAGTTATAGCATCATCACAACAGATGGAAAAGTCACACTGTTTCCATGTGAAAATTGGTCAGCTGTGTTATAATCACTTGTGCCAAGAGGAATAAGGTGATAAATGACTCAATGTATGAGCATATAAGTAGGTCTCCAGTTGATTTATTAACCGGCAACCCAACAACTGCTGCCTGTAACTGTGACTAGATGTACAAACAATAACAGTTTGCACTGGATTAGCTTTCAAAAATAATAATTATTTTTGAAAGCTAATACCAGAAAGAAATGAACAAAAGTTGGGGTTAAGACGAAGCCGATGACGATGATCCCAAAAATGTGCATCATTTTTGGGATGAAAATAGCTCCTTGGCAACTCTTTTCTGGCGTCTCATTGGTCCCTCTGCGCTGCTATGTGTGTCAGCCGGCCTCTTTGCGACTGCTGGGCTCCGCTGCACCGTGCATGTGTCAGACTGGAGCGCCTCCAGCTCTGGTCTGGAAGATGATCAGCTGGGGCACGACGGGGTTCGCCGGGAAACCAGAGCCAATATCCAATAAACACCTCGGCGTCCGCCTGCTGATGTGATAAGCAGCCGAGCGTTAATTGTGCTGTGGGTCATTAGGCTGATCACAGGCATATTTCAGACCTGGCCTCTTTGCCGGCTTTGACCTTCTGCGGGGCACCCTGGGTGATGCTGTATGCGGATCAAAATGACTGGAGCTAAAATTATCTTTGCTTGTTAATAATGATGAGGATGACTGACCCAGTGGCCTTGATATTCATCATACCCAGTAAAAACTTCTGTGGAAAGTTTGGTTTTCAGTAGCTTCATGCTGAGTTCTTGGACACTGAAAGTGCTCCTTGAACGCCACATTTTGACACCAATTTCACTATATTTCATTGAGATTTTATGGGATAAATCACCACTAATAGTTGATTGTGAACTGGGAGCTGCCCTAAAATAGCTCAAATCTGCAAATGCTCCTCTAAAATGCTTAAAATTTCCTATAAAACCACTATTATCATAAGACTAATATTGTATATATATCTGAACCCACCAACCCAACTGTGAAACACAGTAGTGACAGCATTATGCTGTGGGGAGGGTTGAAAGACTGAAAAGTTAAAATAGAACATTTCTGGAAGATAAAACTGAAATGAAATTACTCCAATGTAAAATGTAAAATGTCTAAAACGACACACTGTCCATCCATCCATCCATCCATCCATCCATCCATCCATCCATCCATCCATCCATCCATCCATCCATCCATCCATCCATCCATCCATCCATCCATCCATCCATCCATCCATCCATCCATTTTCCGTCACCCTTCTCCCTAACGGGGTCGGGAGTTGCTGGTGTCTATCTCCAGCTGCGTTCCAGGCGAGAGGCGGGGTTCACCCTGGACAGGTCGCCAGTCTACGACACACTGACTGTTGCTAATTATTAACAACCTCTTTCAATTATTGATAAGCTAATTTCCAAAAGTAATTAACAGCTCAGCCCTCCATTGTATTGATGTCAAGCCAAACAGAAAGAGCTGAAAGTTTCACATGTTGATTTTAAAACTATATTTCTCTGCTACAAATAATCAAATGTACACATTTTATACAATAAAATGTTTATTTTCTTACTTTAAAAAATTATACATTTTCAACTGGAATAATGTACTTTTATTATTGTAGTGCTTAAATGAAGAGACTGCAGAATGTGCTATTTTTCAAAATCTGATTTGTCCATTAATCGTCGGAATAATTAAAATGTAATTTCAACTCAAGACATTTATCTGGTGTAAATGTTGAGAAAAGCATAGAAATGGTCTGAAATTCAGTGAAATGCACAATTTCTTCAGAAAAAAAAAATCAGTGTGAGACTTCATGTGGTAATTTTTCCACTTAAAGTTGATATGTTTCCCACTGTTAAGTATCCCCAAAGCTTTACATTTCTATTTATAACAGTCTGGAAACACCTTTCATGCGTTCAGAAACCTCAGCAGGATTCAGCTGGATCCCCCACAACCCGACCCAACCCCCTCGCCTTTTAGAAAGAGTGGATCGGAGGAGTTTTATGACCCTTTTACCTTGCGGAGACCCCACCTCTGGAAGCCCTCGGTGTGATTTATGAGCCCACTCAGGTCAATGGGCAGCTCCATTTAGGTTGCTCAGTGAGGCAGATGAGGAGAGAGTACAGCAAGGCTGGAGGGAGGAGGAATCATACGCTGCTCCTGTTTGATGTGCGCTGACCAAACCTTGTGATACTGATGCAGTTTTTGGGTTTATTGTTGAAGTTTTTTGTTATTGGTGTGTGTTTGCGCATTGGGGCTGAAGCACTGGAGGGGAAAGCAAACGGTAAAAAATGGATAAAGCCTGAAGGTTCAGACCCAGTTTATGCAATATCAAAACCTTTTGGGGGATTTTCTCTTTAATGGACTGGTGGACGTGGGTATGAAAAGGGGTTGCACATGTAAACATGCACTTAGAAGAAGAAGAAGAAGAAGAATTGCCCCAGAATGTGTGAAACCAGATTTCCTATTCTGATGATATTCCATATTTCCACAACTAAACGACGGCTCATGGAAGGATAACCAGCTGCTGGGGGTAATTCTCCACAGTCTGTTGTGATTTAACCACCAAAGAAACAGAAATCCCAGCAGGATGAGACGATTAAAGCTGTTCTGGAAACAAGCACAGCCGACATGAGTCACAGTTGGAGCTTTGAAATAATATAAAGAGTGATACAGCCTTTCTTGCAAAAAGAAGAAAATGTGAAACAAACTTCTGGATTTGTGTCCACATGACACAAACCTGACTTTTTCATGGCATTCTGAATGACCCAAATCTAATCTTTTAAACCCCCCAAAATAGTCCCACTTTCATTTGTGGTGCTAAATTGGATATGGTTGTTTTCAAAATGCCTTCGGCCTGAACAGTCAAGTCACATTTTATCCAAATTTTATAATATTAAAATGAAAAATGCATCATAACTCTGCACCAGAAGAAGCCAGACAAAGAAATAGTCTGCTGCTGTGACCTAAAAGCAGATTTTTCATTCAGTGATGCTTAAAGTTGTTTAACTTTCCTTTCAGGTAAAGAATTATCTTTGTCTTTTTTGACATAGAATATTAATTTATCTGTTGCTTACAAATCTATTCAACCTTTTACATAAACAATTAAAAAGCTGTTTTCATAAAAACTATTATTTTATGTATTATGTAGCTATGTCAAATTTCTCTCCACACTGTTCAGACATCAGCACATTGAAACATTTTCAGAGAAGGTTCATTTTCCATTAATATTCATACTGGAATATGTACTGGGAAATATTCCAGTATGAATATACAGTTCCTGCTGCAGATTTAAAGCTTAGGGCTATTCCTCAGTAAATGACAAATCAGTCAGGATTCACGCACTGTAAAACTAAATGCCTGAACATATTTATAGTCTGAGAGACAGAGAGGAGTTGTGTTTTTTTTTTTTTTTTTTCTAAATGCCACCTCCACATCCTTTGCTGTCTCCAGTACATGAGCCTTTTAACCCTGACACTAAACACAATTTCCATCAGAGTAGCTCAGCGGTTCTGCGCTGATGTTGAAATCATTCCCCTCCACAGTCTGCAGGGAAAGTCTGCAGGTTCACATGCAGCCGTCAAACAGCCAGCGGTGACCTCTGGTCCTGTGATAATGAAAAGGTCAACAATTTTGAACATTGTTTTGCAGAAATTCTGTTTAAAAGTGCAGAAGTCGAGTCAAAAGGAAATTAATGTTGTGATTTGGAGAATGTCATAATTTTAACACTCCTAACCATTGAATGATTGTATTACACCACAATAAATTGAATAAGACATCCATCAAATGTTCTCCTTTTGACTCAGACTGCACATTTTGAAAAATAAGTAAGTTGTTTTTCCAGATTCTTTCATTTTTTTAAAATGATTCTCATTTTAAAAAAATGAAAATCATAACAATTTTACTATGCAGCTATAACCACAGGTGAATTAGCGAGGCGGTTTAATCGAATGTGAATGTTTCTGCACTGTGGCAGGAACTGCGAGTTCCCAGACTCAATGTTTCAAACGCAGGACCTTTTTTCTGTCAGGACTCACAACCATGCAGCCTATTAAGAAAACAAATTATATGAATGTAATTTTAGTCCGAGCCTTTAAAGTTTAGTTGTGCATTAAGTCCTATTTACTAGTCTGATGGTTTTTATGCATGCAATACATTAAGTAGGTAGGTAATTTTATGTGTCCTGGACATTTTAAGCAACAGGGCAGTTCAAAGTGCTAAAGTAACAAATACTCCACAATTTCTATGAGTCATAAACTAAACAGATAGATGGGGCAAAGAAATGACACATCAGGAAAAACAGACACAAGCAGCAACATTCAAAAATGAGCCAGCGACAGGCAGTGAGGTGGTCGGTACGTTACCTGCACAGAGCTATGCAGCACAGCAGGAGAGTCGTAGTTGAGGAACTGAGTGAACATTTTCAACTCAGAATCAATCAAAGCTTTAACAAGTTCATATTTTAAACATAACATGTTGAAATCTGCAACAAAGTGAAAAGATAAATATTAAAAGAATGAAGTCATTGTCTCATGAGAATAAAGTCGTAAAATTATATTTTATTCTCGAATTATTTCGACTTTATACTTTTATTTGACTTTGTGTAATATCATGACTGTTCTAATTTTTTTTTAATTTTCTTATTAAAAATGTGTTTTAGGAGTAAAAGCTTAATTTGTAGAAAGGGGTTTTGCAGAATATTTTTAAAGCAATTTTCAATACATTTTTACATCATAAGGAATTTTAAATAAACAATTTGATCCTTTAATCCTAAAAGAGTCTTTGCAGTTCTGTTTTTTTCCCATTAGAAACTTCTTTTTAAAAGAAGACATGCAATCCTCGCTATTTCCTGCAGAGATGAATAAACTCTATATAACCTGTCTCAGGTTATGGCTCTCGAGGAGAGTATTTCATGATTGCACATTCCCCTTTGAGGTTTGGGGACAACGCCAGAGAGGACGGAGTTCATTCACCAGGACTCATGTGCCTGTCCCCTCACCTGCCAGCCCGCTCCTCATTCCTCAGGATCCACTGAGGTCGCCAGCAGGATCCGGTGGAGCGCTGAACCCGTGATGGCAGCGACAGCAACCTGCATGTGAGCGGACCGCGGCGCACGGCAGGTCCTGCAGGTCTGAAAGTGGCTGTGACCTTTGTGTGTTGTTTTAATGTTGCCCAAAGAGAGGAAGAAGGCTGACGCTTACATTTCCACCTGCTTCCCCCCTTACACGCCGCTGTAGCTGACCCAGATCTTTAACCGAGTGTCGAGCAGATTTCCATCCAAATTTGGTGACATTTCACCCAGGCCTCATTACAGCAGAATATCTGATAGCAGTGGAAGTGAAACAGCTGCGTATGTAGCATTGAAAATGCAAAGGCATGTTGCTGAAACAACAGCTTTTGTCTGACTACAAAAGTCTTTCATTATTCACATTCGCAAAGGTAGTTCATAATTTGAGGCTCACTTTTACTGACCATTATCACTGGTTTTTACTGCATAGCATTAAAACTGGGTCTCTGCATTTAGTCCTTGTTGTCTGTTATCTGATAAGACAAAACTGTTTATTTAGGACGTCTTCCATTTCACTGAAACCAAAATAAGATGCGCCATATTTTCAGAAAATTAAAAAACCGCAAACTAAAGCGGCAAGATGTTAAAGTGTTTGCATCGAGTCTGTAAAGATGAACTGGGAGCTAATTAACTAATTAGTATGGATCCAGTTACCTAAGAGAGCCTTTGATGTCATTCTGATTGGAGGAGGGTTAACCTTTTGACCCCTCTTCAGTTGTTTCTTGAAGTGTTTTGCTTATGTTTCGCGCTGAGGTAGATGAGGATGATTTTAAATGCATGTCAGTATTTTTAAATAACATTTAAAAATTTTATTTCTAATCAGCTTAAGGTTTGTTTTTGTTGTTTAAGTTTTCATCCGCAAGGAGCAGTACTTGCCGATGAAAATGCCGAAAAAGGTCAGGAAAACAAATATCTGATCATGATATCATGAAGGATCTGGATCAATTAGCACCTTTGCCAATTTGCAACCAGATTTCATCCATTTCTTCTTCTGCATTAATTTTTTATATCTCTCGGTGGTGTAAAGTATTCTTTTGGACATAAGTTATAACTATATTACAAGATTGAAGAGAATAAAGTCGTAAAACAATAAAGTCAAATTAATCTGAGAATAAAGTCACAATATTACAACTTAATTATTAAAATACAACATTATTCTCATCATTTTGACTTTATTTTTGTAATATTATGATGCAATTCTGCTAATTTTGTTTATGTTTTATTAGTGTGAATCTCATAATGTGTCGTACCCTATAATTTATTTTTAATATAACCAACATTGTAGCGCATTAATACCCTCTTGTTGATTTAAATATGAATGTTGTGGCATGCATTTGTATTTTTCACCTGTTAAGATGCCCAAATCTAGTCCAACCATTCATCCTCAGAAGTCACTTAATTAATAAAGAGAGTCCTCATGTGTGCAATTTGTGACTGTCAAATGAAATCCTATTAAAATAATAATAAATTGTGGTTCTAACGTGATGAAATGTGTAAAAGTTCAAAGGTACAAGCACTGTTTATGGTCACTATAACTTAAGCATAACAGAAAGTTCATAGAAATCTAAAACTTCTTCATTTATTTGCGTCTCACATATCGGAACGACATGCCAACATAAATTTACAGTGATGTGAAAAACCACCAGCTGCATGCAGACATCTCATGTCTCTGCTCATAATAGGAGGTAATAAGCACAACAACCTAATTATGCCACATAATGCAGACGACTAGTACGTCTCAATAACACAGAGGGAGGTCTTCCCCAAAAACGGGGTCCATCGCCAGCGGGGCGCAGACCTCCTGACTGTGAATCTGACACATTCACCCACATCAAATCACACAGCAGACAGAAACACAGGCGTCGCTACGAGCAATGAGGCTTAGAAAGCCAAGTAACATTGTGGAGCTCGAGTGCACGCAACGTCTCATCAGAAAATATTAAACAGCTTTTCAGTTACTGCTAATAAAAGCAAGTCTTACCATTTTTAATGAGTTTTAATGTCTGTTTGGTTCCAGTTTAAAATTGTGAAGTGATAAATAATACATAGTTTGAAGGTTTTTAATAAATAAAACAGAAAAAGTGTGCCACACTAAATCAACACTGTTCAATTACATGTGCAGTATGTCTTTATCAGGTTTCCACATTTAAAAAATAAAATTTTTCTGTAAGCTTAGTCAGACTATCTTTCATTATCTGTCTTGCAAAGAAACAGAACAACCCAAATAACAATCAGCGTCTCTTCAATAAGTTTGTTCACTGATTATTACAGTCAGTAGCATTAATTTAATTTAGGGAAGTCAGAGTACAGGGGGTGAAATACGAATGTACGGTACAAATGTTAAAAAGCATGTATCATTTATGTTCCGTTTTCCACGATCTGTCACATAAAACTTCAATAAAATGCGCTGATGTTAGTGGTCATAACAGTTGAAGGGGTGTGAACATGTTTGCAGGCACTGCTTGGCCTACAGTAGCTGCATTACATTTATTACAGTCGACTTTTCTCCTGACAGGCTTTCAGTAAAAACAGATTTGCAGCATATCACTAGTTTATTTGGTTCCAAAGCACAAAAAAACAGGAAAGAAAAAAAGTGAACAAACATTATCTTCTGATCTGAACCTGTTGCCGTGCCCTCGGGTCATAACCAGTAATGTGCCGTTTCATGTCAGAAACTAAAGAGCCTAACTAAATCCTCCTCATATGTTCTGGTTGTGGGAATTTCAAGCCCTGAACCTGGTCATTAAATCTCATGTAATGAAACTTAAGCCTCACCTTGGCACAGCAACAACCCCAGTAAAAGAAAAAAAGAGGAAAAAGGAAAAAAAAAAAAGAATCAAATCCTTGCCTCCCTAAAAGTATTTCCACATCAACATGTGTTTTAGCTCAGGTAAGAATAATTACATTCTTGTTGCGCAACGTGTTAACAATTGACCTACATTCATCTGTGCTCTGAAACGATACTTTTAAGCTACGATGTTAGCATATGCAGAGAAATTCTCCTAAAAAGCAAATTTTCCGAGCTAAACATGAATGAAGCAAACTTGAACCTCATGTGGGAAACCCTCCTTTTCTCCCTCTAATGCTCTCCTTATAGAAAAAATGCACAAGGTGGAGGGGGTCAGCACATTCACAGCCACAAAGGTGCTGCAAGCGAGAGCTGCTCGTTTGATCTCTGCGAGGTGCTTGTCTCCAATAAATTAACCCGCAATTGAAGCTATTTCTTTCAGCTAGAGCTTGTTTGTGCAGGGACCATTAACTGGTTAAATGCAGGTATTTATGGGGAAACTCATGCTTTGTCCTCATCAGATCTCTTTGTACAGGCCAAACTTACAGTCCAGGGGTCCTGGTTAAAACTGCTCTGACTCTGTGCCTCTATGACAAACTATCAGAGGAAACTACAATAACCTAGTTAATGAACACATTGCAGAGGTGGTGGAAGTTTTTTCTCCACTTCAAAGTGAATGAAAGGCACTTATTGCAAACAGCAGCCCTACAGTCTTTTATACATCAGCAACTTTAATATTCTGTTCAGATGCAGAGAAAAAAACTCATGTTTCTAAAAATAAATGAAGATGTCTTTGTTTTTTCTCGGTTTTAACCAAAGTCATCCACGATCAGATTTAAGCTGTTGCTGTATGCAAACACCCACTGACTCACCACTTCCCTGCCTTGCTGAAATCTACGCGGTGCTTCCTTTAAGGCAAAGATCAAAATAAGAAACGGTTCCAAAACATGGAGGTCGGCCAGTGTTTTTTTTTCATTCACGTAAACCACAGACCTGAGGTCATCCACCAACATCTCCGTGCCGGTGGTCAAAGCGTCAGCCTCTTCTCTTCACCAATGGTATTTCCAGCAGGAGGACGGAGTTTCAAGTGTCACTTATTACGTAAAACAAGTGTTGCACCCTCTGTTGTGGAGGCAGGTGGTCTATCATGTTCTAAAAGGCATATTTTATGTCATTATGCAGTTAGAATACCTTTTGTTTACTGAATTATGATCTCTCACTTACAGCTTGAAAACAAACAAAGCATTTATGATTAAAATATTGAATCAGACCAACGAATAAAATGTTTTTATATAGAAAAAATGAGCTATATTTTAGTACCTGTATAAGGCTGTTATTTTCAAAAGGTATTTTATTTTGACTTATGTAAACTTATGTAATCAGAACATATCTATAGAATATGACTGCTAAAGTCCACAAAATAATTAGTATCTTTATGTAATGAGGAAATTAGCAGTGTGTTGTAGCTCAACAACGAACAAAAAAAATTACTTTTGGTACTTTAGTAAATTATTGTTTGCAGAATTTTCACATCTTTTTGTCTCGCTACATTTTCTTTACTTTCAACAAAGTCAAAACATCCTTCTTATATTTTTTAAGAGGCAGATCTTGAACATGCAGTACCACTGATAACCACTAGGTGCAGAACAGGCCTGAGCAGAAACAAAACGACAGCTGAAACTAAAATCTCCCAAAGACTTAACTTTACTTCTCTGGGTTTTCCAGGAGCGGCACTCCTGTTCCTCCCAGAAATGTATGGGGGAAAAAAAATCAAACTCTCCCAACAAGATTCCTACCATGAAATCTACTGACATCACCAGCTGCATGTCCATTAACAGTAAACTTGAGCAAATTGAAATTAGGAAAAATAAATTAACTTATGGAAACTTTGCTATTTTGAAAAGAAAAAAAGTTTTTTGTTAAAAAGTCAAAAGTTTTTGCACCAAGCAGACATGGTTTTTCAGCTGCACCAAAACATTTTACTTTTTCCTTTTTACAGCCTATGAGTAACATGATCCATAGCAGGATATTACTACAGGTGGAAACAACAGACTGAAAGAAGTAGGAGGATGATTGTTTGCATTTGGTTTTCAGACAATGTACAGCTGGCTTCCCCAGAGATCCCACAGCATCGCACAAATCCTAAAAAATTGTGCATCACTTGAACATATTGAAGCCATTGCTGTTCTGTAAAATCACTGTGTACAATTTCCCCAAAACGCTGCATACATAGTCGTATAAGGCATTTGTCGCTCCAACACCTCAATAAGACACAGAAGTTTCCTCTGATGGCTGACAGATGATGAGTGCTGGCGCCATGACAGGACCTTAAGCGAATGCACAGCAGTTATTACAAGTGGTCTCTTGAGCTGCTGTTGACTTTCAATCATTTCTAACCAATCTTCTCTTTGCAGCAATGCACGTTTCACCCTGTGCTACTTATTTAACGTCTTTTTATTTGTGTGTCATTCTCTGTAAGCCAAATAGATGGGCATGAGAATCCTGCAAGTTTAGCAGTTTCTGAAAATTGGTAGTAAAAAGGAAAAAGACTAAATTATGCAGTATGTCAAGAAAAAAGCGTTCTGGAGGGAAATGCTTATGAGTTAGTTTTGTCCATATTATACTGGCAGGATAATATCTCTCAGGAATACCAGTGGATGCTTTTCAACACCTACTGCTTGTCAGTTTCTGGACAAGTGTTTCGGGTTGGTGAGACCTACTGATGATGATTTACTGTGGTTTCTGACACGCTGAGAGGAGATTGTGTGAACGAATGGAAAAGAAAGTAATTTCCAATGAAGATCATGAGTCATCCCTACAAATACCCATAAAGACTTGGAACTGTGTGCTGCCAGGTGTTAAATATCTGCTTGTTGATGATGCAAATAGATCTTTCTAAACATGTGTTGGTAATATGTCACTGAAACACGAGCCAGCGGTGCGCTGCGAAAAACAACCACAACAACAACAAAAAAACGGTGAGGTGATGCACGGCTTCTTGGTAACTCGAGTCTCTGCAGAGAAAGTCTGTCTAAGTTAAGACACGACCATCCGTGTTCACACACAGACATGCACAGGTGAGATTTATGATACTGTTTCTCTGAATCAATCAATCAATCAATCAATCAAATTTTATTTGTATAGCACATTTCAGCTACAAGGCATTTCAAAGTGCTTTACATCATAAACATAAAAGACAAAGTCATGTAACATAGAATAAAATGAAATAAAATAAAATGAAATGAAAACACGGAATTTAAGCGCCTGTTACCGCCGGACTCCGCCGTCCGTTTAACCACGGGTATTCGCCGGGCCCCGTTGCTCACAACAGGAAAAGGTCTCAACCTACAACTTACATACATATCCACAAATGCAAATACAAATACAAATCCATACATATTACATTTCAAATACAATTCTAAACAGGTGTGTTTTTAGTTGAGATTTAACGGAAGTCAGGGTTTCTGCTGTTTTACAGTTTTCTGGAAGTTTGTTCCAAATTTTTGGTCCATAGATGCTGAAAGCTGCTTCTCCTCTTTTGGTTCTGGTTCTGGGGATGCAGAGCAGACCAGAACCAGAAGACCTGAGAGGTCTGGCAGATTGATATAACAACAGCAGATCTTTAATGTATTGTGGTGCTAAACCGTTCAGTGATTTGTAAACTAACAACAGTATTTTAAAATCTATTCTTTGAGCTACAGGGAGCCAGTGGAGGGACTTTAAAACTGGTGTTATGTGCTCTATCTTCCTGGTTCTAGTGAGAACACGAGCAGCAGCGTTTTGGATCAGCTGCAGCTGTTTGATTGATTTGTTGGACAGTCCTGTGAAGATGCTGTTGCAGTAATCAATGCGACTAAAGATAAACGCATGGATGAGTTTCTCCAGATCTGGCTGAGACATTAGTCCTCTAATCCTGGAGATGTTCTTCAGGTGATAGAAGGCCGATTTTGTAATTTATGTGGCTCTGGAGGTTCAAGTCCGAGTCCATCACTACTCCCAGGTTTCGGGCCTGATCGCTAGTTTTTAGTTGTAATAACTGAAGCTGTGCATTGACTCTAGATCGTTCCTCTTTAGGTCCAAGAATAATTACTTCAGTTTTGTTTTTGTTCAGTTGGAGAAAGTTTTGGCACATCTACACATTTATCTGTTCTAAGCATTTATTCAGTGATTGGATGGGTTCAGAGTCACCTGGTGACATCGTAATGTAGAGCTGTGTGTCATCTGCATAGTTATGGTAGCTAATATTATTTCCTGTTATAACCTGAGCGAGTGGGAGAATATAAATATTAAATAAGAGGGGTCCTAGGATTGAACCTTGGGGTACCCCACATGTGACCTTTGACCTCTTTGACGAGAAGTTTCCAATTGAAACAAAGAAATCCCTGTTCTTTATGTAAGATTCAAACCAGTCGAGCACCGAACCGGAGAGTCCAACCCAACTCTCCAGTCGATTCAGTAATATGTCATGGTCGACAGTGTCAAAAGCTGCACTGAGGTCCAACAGAACCAACACCGTGGTTCTCCCACAGTCCGTATTTATATGGATGTCATTGAATACTTTTACGAGGGCAGTCTCCGTGCTGTGGTGAGCACGAAAACCAGATTGAAAAAGAAATGTAAAGCTTGCTCAATTTCTCATCCACGCTCCCCTTTGAACTTTAAAAATAGACCAAAAGTGATAAAAGTGAGAATATGCCTTACAAAACATACAGCGGAAGGTTGTTACAGTTTAATGTAAAGAAGTAGACATCAGCAGGAGGTGGTATTCACATGTAGAGGTGTAATTATTGATGCAAGAACCAATTTCAATTTCATATGACTCTGGAAAAAATTAAGAGACCACTGCAAAATGAGCAGTTCTCTGATTTTACTCTTTATATGTATATATTTGAGTAAAATGAGCATCGTTCTTTCATTCTATGAACTAACGACAACAATAATCCAATAATCTGAGCAGACATTCAGTATTTATTTTGAATAACAAAAAAGAGGCAGCGCTGTCTGGCCAATACTCATGTTTTAACTCAGGAAGAGTTCAGAAATCAATATTTGGTGGAATAACAAGCAGGTTTTCAATGGGGTTCAATGCTTTTTTTTTTTTTTTTTTACCAGAGCTGTATTTAATGAGTAGCTTGGAAATTAAGACAGTAGTTCTACAGTAAGAAACCATTTTAAAATTATATTGTCATTGTAATCATTATAAAGTATAGTCAAATCACTCTCCATATGGAGAAATTGTTCCAGAATACAGATGTACAGAATGTGTCTTATAAAAATGATGGATATGGAGGCACAAATACACATGATGTACAGAAGGTTGAACAAGCTGAACATTCTGTGTTGATGGGTTGTCAGTTTTATGCTGCCCTGATAAACTCCAGAGTTGGTAAAGCAGCTTCTGCTTCATGACAGTGAGGGTAACTGACAGTGACTGGAAGTCACCTGTAGGGTTACACAACACAGGAAACACGACATGCTTTCATCGTTTGTAGAGATTTGAGTTTCTCTGGGCAGATTTGTGGTCAGGAATATTTTGCGTGCAACTTATATTTTGGTTTTGAGCTTCCCACCAGGTTCTGCAGAAGGTCATGGTGAAGCGATGGAGCTGCGATGGAGGGTGTGGTGGTCACAGAACGTCCTGTCCCAGTCCTGCTCCTGCATGCTGACAGTGGAATGACATCACTAGTGGGGGCCCTTTTGTCCCGCTTTTCAGGAGCGTTGAAATTTTGCACACAAAGGCTGCGTGGTCCTCCTATCTCCACATCTGAGTGGACGCAGCACTTTTGAAAATCCCTAACAAGATTAAACGGTGGCGCAATCAGCTGTCAGTCCACACAAACTGGCTGTTTCTCAGAAGTCCCATAGGATGTAAGCCCTGCTGTTCAAACTGAACACACAAAAGCCCAACAGAAGCTGCAACCCAGTGGACGCAAAATGTTACCAAGCAAAAGAGCGCTGCATTTCTTTACTGCAACTACACGTGGTTCTCTATTTACAACTAATGTAAATCTAAGCTATTCATTCTCACTGGGTCAGTACATCTATGTTTTCCTGGAATAAATATCTGTGTGAGATTTGTTTGAAACACCTAAATTATTTTGGTTTTATTTTTTTCAAAGCAAATGAAAACAGATCAAACTAACAGTATTCTTTATATTTTTAGATTAAAATGGTAATAAATGATTGTATTTGGCCCTAAATGTACCAGTGTTATTTCAGTGTCTGGGTATGATTTTAAAATCCACTTTATTAAGCTCCAGATATTAGCAGCAATATTTCTACATGTAGAAATCCGGATATATTTTCCTGAACACTGGTTTAAGAAAGAAATTTAACAAATAAAATATAAAAACTTGGCAATACATTGACATTCAGCCCCTTTACTTCTACAGAAAATGTGTTTTGTTGAACATAAGCCATGTTGGGAAAACATAAATATTTTACTAAATAAAACTGTTTTAAACGAATTACATTTATTTTCAACTTGTAGGTTTCAGAATTAAAAAATTATGAAAAAAAATCTGTATTTTAATAACCTCTGCAAAGAAAACTTAAAAAGAAACTAAAGGAACAAACATGTAGATGTACATTTCTAAAATGTTGAATATTATGAAAAAGTTACTTTTTTAGTCACTAATTTAAAAAACTCATCTATTATATAGATTATTTGTACGTGAGTTAAATATTTCAGTCCTTTAGTACTAATAATTTTGATCACTATAGTTTACAGATAATGAAAACCCAAAATTTGGTGTTTCAGAAAAGCCAAATATTGTGGAAAAAAGAGCCTCTTAATAGTCTCTGTCTGCATCAGTAGCCAACACAAACATGGAGAAAACTGCTGACTTGATGACAAATGTCCAGAAATCGGTCATTGCAAGGAGCGCAAGACACAACGGATCATTACTAAGCAAGTCAATTGTTCAGAAAGTGATGTGTAAAGTTGAGAGGAAGAAAAAAATGTAGCAGGAAAATGTTCACCAGTTCATTCTGTTAGGTATTTCCTGTGTTCTGTTCTCTATGTGTTTTGCTTCAGACTCCTATTTTTTTCTCTGAGTGGATTAAATAAGATTTTATTTGGATTACATCTAAACAATCCAGCACAGACATTTTAAAATCAATTATTTTGGGTGAATGTTCGACTTTAACATGTTACAAGCACTATGAAAAATTTAACAAAAATTAAGCAGAGAAGCATGGTTGACATCAGCTTGTAAATAAAAAACCAGAATCCTAAAAATGATGAATTATGTAAACAATTTCTTTTTAAAAGCAGCTTTTATTTCAAAGTAAGTCAGAGTAATTGCAGCTGCATCGAAGTCATTTCTCACACCAAGGATTTCGAGCCAGATTTCTGAAATTGGCCAGTATTACTGTAAGAAATCTTTATGTGCAAAGCTGTTATATGAAAAAGTGTCTAATGTAAGCTAATGCTCTCAGAGGAGTATGCTAATCTCTCTGCAGCCTCTAGCAGTTTAACCTCAGGAGTCAGAAGGTTAACACCACAGACAGCAGCAGGATCTAATCTGAGTCTCTGCATAATTTTCAGCAGGGAAGAACATGTTTGGAGATTACAGCCTTGAAACAGCATTCGTCCCCTAATGGCATCATTTTACATTGAAACATGATGGAGCATAGTCTCATGCTGTGGGAGTCTATTCTTAAGCAGAAACATGGAAGATGGTCAGAGTTTATGATAGGAGTTGTCATAAACTAAAGCGTAATCTCACAAGAAAACCTTTTAGAGGCTGCAAAAAAAGTGAGACTGGAGATGAAGGAAACTATAAAAAATACACAGAAGTGTTAAAATGGATCTGGTAAAGTCTTAAAACCAAAAGAGGACACTTTAAAATCAATGCTCACTGTCAAATATGACTGCGCTTTAGATGTTTTGCAAAATAAGAATACCAAAAAAGGAGGAAACATCCGCCTTTACATGTGCAAAGCTGGTAGAGAAATACCCCAAATGAGTGGCAGCTGTAACCGCACAGAAAGGTCTGCAAAGAATTGACTTAGAGTGGCTTAATGCAAAAGGGTGGTATAATTTTCTGATTTTTATTCATGAAAAAAATTGAAAATCATGAATAATTTTTGCACCATTTCACAATTTCCATTCCAGCTTGTGTTGGTCTGGCGGGGGTCTGCAACCTGCAGCTAGAAAAAAACATAGCTCTAGCAAAATGTTTCACTTTAATTATGAGGATAAAAAGAAGCTTTTAAAACTAGTTTAGTGTTTTTGTTTTTAGTTTCAAACTGTTTTTGTTTTTATGCCCCATTTTTAAGAAATCTACATATTTTTTCATTTTCCATATTTATGGAAATGCCTCACTCACCAGGCTTCATTGTACTGGGGATTTTTTTGGGGGGGAGGGAAATTAGATGATTTATTTTGTTCTAAGATTTGATTTAGTATATCTTTAAAAAATATTTTTTTCTGCTCTAGGCTACTTTTTTTATGACTTTGTGGCACAAAACTGTCTGAACTCTGCTCTAACTTAACGTGTTTTAATTCAACTTTTATCTATGCCGATTAAATCTCACTGAGAAAATAAATTGACCATAAAATTGTGAAAGCTTTATAAAAAACAAACAATACAAGTGCATAATAAGATACAGGGAGTTTCAGAATGCGTAAGATTATAAGTATTTGTTTTACTTCCCTAATTCGTAGTGAGGAAATGCAGAGCGATGATGTCCTGGAATCGAAGGTTGAGTGGCGCGTTTGGGTGACATATGGCAATAATCATGAGGGCAACAAATGAAGCATTGATTTCTAAATGAAGACGTACCAATGGAAAACTCTGTACTCTGAAATGGTCATGTCTTTCCACAAGCAAAGTGAAATGATGAGGAAGAGATTTAGATCCGGTTATAAACTGTATTACTCCGTGATGAGAAGAATCCAATAACTCTGCTCATCATGAGGGTCTTCAGCCTATTGGCTCTGGACCTGGATTTGTCTCTTTACACCCTCCACACTGACTCTTAAAGACTTATTAATGCTTTTAAATATAACAGGTAATAAAAAGATTTGTTTCGAAGGTTTTCTTTGTGTTTAAATGCAACATCTGAATAGTATTTCTTTAAAAGAAAGACACCGAGGTTAGATTTTTTTCCCCCAATAAAGTGAAACAACTTCTGTTAAAAACAGAACATTTGTTAAAAAATAAATTGATTCTGTTTCTGTAAAAGTTTCATGAAAACCTAAAACAATCATGAATAATCCCTCCACTAATACTATCTGAAAATGCAAACTTATATATATTTAGTGATGTGTTATCAGATTCTGTTTCTTACCTACAGTAGTAGGTAAGAATGTATTTATATTCACACTTATAGTTTTCAGTATTTTTTCTGTGCAAATTCATTCTTGTGTCTTTTATGTGATAGTCAAAGTCTTTGAATAGGTGACAGAATGAAGTCAGTGCCTGAAATGTGGTCAAGTATGAAAAATGTCAATAGTATGATTGGTTTTTAAATATATTTCTGCCTTGAGTTCATTTAATGATAAAGATAAATATATCAAAAAACGAAATGGACAATCAAACAAACTGATAGGTTAAAACTCTGCAAAACTACTTTAATAAACAAAAGAAGAATATCAATGTGCAACTTTCAAATCACTACAAGCGATTATTTGTCAAATCAAAGGCTTAGCGGAGTATGATTGACCTCGTCACCCACCTGACCCCGGCACAGCCGTGCCTGGATTCAGCGGAGAGGGTCAGGCTGGTGTCGAGCCCTGTGGTTCAAAGGTGAGTGTAAGACAAGTGTTATCCTGGAAATTAGACCAAACTAATTGTCTATTAGTCCACTTTAATTATAGCAGAAGCAGAAAACGCCTGGTTCGCCCATTTCAAGGCCATGACACCAGTCATTGATGAGCGGTGGCGGGAGGAGGGTTGGGATAGAAAATTAGATTATGCATGCTACAGTGCACTGGCCACAAAAGCAAATTCCCAATTTAATTAACAAGCAAAGACAGTCTAACAGAGATCATCCACTGAATTATACCTCCAGCTTTGTTTTCCACTTCAGCTTTTTATCCTGCTTATATCCCCATCATCAATTATTTCTAAGATAATTTAACAGTTTCATTTATAAAATTAGCAAACACAGTGCATGGTTAATGCTGATTGGTCCACATTTATAATTCATGCTGGCCCCAGAGGTGAAACCTGACCCTTGTTAAGTTGCTCATTGCTTTGGCTAAATTCTTGCGTCGATGGCGGAATAATAATTAGCATATTTAAATGAGCTTAGAGCTAGTTAACAGTCCAGTTGACTCCCTACTGCTTCATGTTAAGCTCTGTCAGCAGCCTGGATCTCCAGCTGCAAGCCGTTGAGTCTCCCTTGGTGAATGGTTTAGCTGGGTTGCTTTGATCAGATAAATCCTCATGCCAGAGGTTAGACTAGAACCTTCCTCTCTTTCTGCTGAAAGACGAAGACGTTTGGTTCCTCTCCTTTGGAACGCTCACAGTATCACAGAATCTTATTTCTGAGAAGAAAGAAACAACAACATGCAAAGCACTTAAGATGTAAGATGTTGTGAGTGCACTTCAGTTTGTAGTGCACCTTTTTTTTTTTTTTCTGGAAAGTGCACTCAGGAGGGGAGGAGGAGAAGTGCAGAAGTGGCTTTGACATGCATGAAGAGGCCGATTGCTGACTGGGATCTGTGCATAAACCCGCTTTTGTTCTAAATATGTTGTGCCGGTCACGGTGCTTATCGCCGTTCAATGTTTGCTACCCATGACTCGACCCACATGTGACTGTGGAGAACACTTACAGGATATCGTCCTGGAAGCAGTTCCTGACAGTGAGGAATGCCTATTTTTGAATGAACTAGGGGAGAGTGAAACCGTCTTGACAGCGCTGGATATTCACAGACACATGTAAAGTGTTACTTTTAGTGGATTTTACTGTAAAACATCTGGCTGACTTCCTTAAATTAAGCTGTTTGTGGCCATGTAATTACAGTCTAGACATACTTGTGTAAATTTGAATGAATTTAAAGCTTTTGTAAACACTTTGAAGTGTAAAATAAATATAATGTAGTCAGCTTAGTTTGTGTTTATGTACATACACAATGGCTCTCGATCTAACATGTTTCTATGATGAAGTTCATTCGACAAATCAACAAACTTAAACTTAAAAACAAACATTTGCTTGAAGGGAAAAAGGTTCAGAAACATGTGAGCAGCAGATTAAGAGAATGCTTCAGTAATTGGCTTTTTTAAGGTCACACCTGCCATAAATTACATTAAACACCATTAACCTTATCTGAGGTTCAACTGGACCAGTGGGATTTGTCTGACATTTGCTCATTTGCATTTTTGAGGCAGAAAACCTCCAGGAACGCATCACTAAAGGAACTCCAGGATTATCCAGGAAGTGTAAGTTATGTTTCAATTCAAATCAGTTCAGTTCATTTATGTAGCGCCAATTTGCACCTTGTCTCACTTTATAATAAAAAATGTATTCAATTGACTCAAAAGGTCAGGCAATAATCAGGCATTGGCTTGGATGTAGAAATTAAACCACAAAATTAGGTTAATTACAGCTTATTTGGGACTTAGCAATTAAAGAAAATGATATTTTTTAAAAAGGCCAAGTTATTTTCAGTATTCATCGTTAGTCTGACATGTTGCCATCTATGTGTTTTACGCTTAAACCTATGGCTGCAGATGCATCCCTGAAACAATAAATCTGTTCCTGCAGGAAGGACTGAACACAGACCCTTGAGATAACGGTAAGCGCACTTAATGCCAGGATAACTGGGCGACATATGCTGGTGATATAATCTTAATGTAGACACTTACATACGTCTGCTGCAAGGGGGATTGGTTTATGCTTTCATTAATGTGCAGCATGTTAAGTTGTCTTGTTCAAAGTTGCTTCAATAGCTTTTTGTTTATAACAATGTTGACATAGAGTGATGAACAGAACATCATTAGATTCCTTTGAGCCTTTAGAAAAGTTTGAGAAGGTTGAACTTCTCCCAATCAGAATCAAATCCATTGACTACATGACCACATCCTACTCGGATACTCTTTGTAAAAGAGAAAGTGCATCAATCAACTTGTCCCTTGAGGGATGCTGTAAAAGGGACTGGCGTTACACAAACAGTAATTTGACTCGTCCTGGTTTTAAAGGGGGGCCCATGTGTTGTCATGTTGCCCTCCTGTGTCGAAGTCCGCAGCGGGTGTCGACCGGGACTCCTGGATCAATCTGGGATTGTCTCCCCGTTCGGAGCAGAGAAGCCTAATGGGAAAAAATGTACCACCTCATCACCACCTCCCAGGGTTGCCATAATGGAGCATCTATGGTCATTAATGGAGCGCACCTCCCACCTCAAGAGTCTCTATTCAGTCTCTGTCATCATTCACGGCCATCACTTCCTCAGAATTTAATGGTTTTGGAGGTTCCTTTTATCCCTTTGTCTCTACGCCTCTGTGTCTCTTCCCCATTTAGGAGCCCAAACTGGAGTACGGGCCATGCTAGTTGGGTGTTGGGTCTGACCTCTGAACCCCCTTCACTGGAGGCTCCTTCAGCTTTGTTTTGGGCCTCCGTCCCCCTTGCCAAGGCGAATCAGACCCCGGGCGGGTCACAGAGAGAGGGAGCCACTGGGGGTCTCATTGTCTTCCTATTCACATCATAGATAAGTGGACATCAGACGCTCCCTTATAGCCACACACACTGAAGGCACAATTTCCACACAAAGTGACAGCTCCCATTGCGAGAGGAATGCATGTGAATTGAGGAGGTTCAAAGAAGCAACGACGTAGGAGTATTCGCCAAGCACCGTTTCTCCCTCTTTTTATAATTTCGTGCAACTTATGTGACAATAGGAAAGATTACCGTCAAACAATTTATTCTGCTGTGAAAATTCCCTATGAAGCACACTTAATCCATTAGGAAAGAATCTATATGAAGCTGTGCAAAGCGTTTTCCACCTACATTAGGGAGAAACGCTTTATTAAATCAGTGATTAAGCAGGAGTGACCAGTGCAGGCTTATTCTGCCTTTTGTGCTTTAGGGGGCAGGAGAGAACCAGAGGAAAAAGATAAGAGACGTGAAGCTGGAGTGAACCTGTGGCTGGGGGGAGATTAGGAGGTAACGCTGAGGGGAAACCTGTCCCCCACCCACATGTACATATTCTGGGCAGAGACCAGCAGATGAGGATTATTCCAGACTACAGAGAGGGGGGTGGTTAGCGAGTTTTTTTGATGACGCTCTGCTTTTGAATAAATGGAAATAATAAGAAATGACTAATTTAAAGGGATCTTAAACACAACATATCGTGTTAAATGAATGATAACAGCGTTTTCAATAAAAAACTGTTTCACAGTTTACACAAGAGATCCGTTCCTCCTTTTCATAGAGTTTGCTGTCATTTATTTCTTTTCTATTCTGCTGCTCTAATGTAGTGAGATTAGAGCATCAAAGCCTCCCTGTAGATCCATTGACCACTCATTTCATCAGCTCATCACAGGACATATTGCTGTTTTGTTAGCCCAGTGAAAAGCAGCTTAACAGGTTCATCCTTCGTGAAACCTGCTGAGAGTTAGAGCTTTACCACAATTGCAGTCTGTAATAGACTTTCCAGTCTGACCAATCTACAGACATCAGAAGTACAAACCACGAACTGGGAATTATTATTGACATCAGGTGAGAAAGAACGAGTCAAGTCTGTGTTTCTGTTCAACAAGATGAGGGAGGGAGATAAAATAACAATACATTAAATTAAAAAAAAAACCATCTGTGTTTCCACACTATTTATCACGTCGTAAGTGAAAAAAAGGAGTACGTTTCCACCAAAAACTCAGAAATCCAAAATTTTCTAGACAAAAAAAAAAATAATAATTTCTGAGTTTCAAAATGATTTTTTTTTTATTTTCAAACTCATAAATTTACATATTCATTTCTTTCCAAAATTTCTTCAAAATATGAACATAAATAATTCTGTGTTACACCATACAGAAGTGCATTAGTCAGCAGCAAACTTCGGAGACCATGCAAAGCTTTTTGTGCATCTGAACAGTGTTGCTTTGAAAGTATTGGTATTTCTTTCATGTTTAATTGGCTTATTATAACAAAATAAGAGACAATGCAGAAAAACACACAAGGTGAAATAAATTAGCATTATCCTTTAAACATGTTAAAGGAAAAGAAACAGAACATGATGAAAAAACTTGAAAAAGACATAAAATTTCAAAGCAACTTAACAAACAGATACATTAAAACTGCATATTTCACTATTTTAATAAGAATAAAAACTCATTTGTATTACAACGCTAGCCATAATTAATTACTTTTTTTTATCATAATGCGTAAAAACACATCATGTGAAGTGGAGTGTGTCATTGTTGCCAGACTGTTGGTAAGAAACAGTCTGGCAACAGACAGATGACATAAAGATCAGCCGGGTTTTACTTTTACATGTTTTTCCTCTCAGTTTTCACTGGCTCAAAGAGGATCAATAGAACATCGAGGTGCCTCATTCGCCCCCTCTCCTCTCTGCCGACGTCATGGAAGGTATGATGTCATTGCCAGAGCACACACACAACACATGCTCTCACCTGGTTTCTGCAGCAACCAAACCACAGCAGCTTCCTCCTCCCTCGATGTTGCAACAAGCGTTCAGTGAAGGGGCCCATGCTTACCTAGAAAACACGGGAAAAGGCAAAAAAAAAAAAAAAAAAAAGATGAAAAAGAAGTTGAGTTAATGTTAGATCTGCCATCCGGGCTGTGATGGACAACAAACACTTCTACTTTGCTTTTGTCTTTTTTTAAACTCAAACCATAGAGTTTTGTTTCTGCCTGTGTGACTCAATACCAGCTACAATAAAATGCTCTGAGGTTTTAGATGCGACAGCTTTCACTAACCGCTTTTTTAACACTTGAAAGTCTCAATTTGTCAGACTTTTTTTGTCTTGCTGCGACTGAAAGGAGTAAGGAAATAAAAACTTTTCATTTAAAATTAACTTTGCTGTATTTTCATTGGATTTTGTTTTATATTCTAAAACAAAGAAGTTCATAATTGTGAAATGAAAGGAAAATTATCTTTAGTTTTCAAGGTTTTTCACGAACAAAATTCCGAAAACTGTATTCAACTAAATATCTAATGTAACCAATTACCTTCGAAAGTCACCTTATTAGTAAAGCAATCTGCTGTGTAATTTAATCTGATTATGAATCCAGCTGTTCTGTGAGGGTTTGAGATATTTAACACTTTTGATGAAACAGCATCATGAAGACCAAGAAACACAGCAGGGAAAATCTGACATTTTGTCCAGTCTATTGTCTGAAAAGGGAAAGAGGATGTTATTTCTGCAAAACTTCCAAGATGGTGGCAGTATTATGCTCTAGAGATCTGAAGAAAAACAATGTTTAAACTTTCTAAAAGATTTGATACTAGGGTGGAGGATCACTTCCAAGAGGGACCACAACACAAAACAAAACAAACTGATTTAGATGAAGGATATTCATTTTAAGAATGGTCCAGTCAAAGTCCAGACCTACACTGCAAAAACACAAAATCTTAGGAAATGTGTCTTGTTATAAGTTAAATAATCTGCCAGTGGAACTTGAACTTTTTCATCCACATTAAGAAATTATTTACTTAAAACAAGTAAATAGTTAGTTTTCAGTCAAACTAACTGAAAACTTACTTTTCAGTTAGTTTGACTTATTTTAAGTGTACTGAGATGTTTGCACTAGAAACTAGATAAAAAAATACTTGGTAAGATTTTGCGTTTTTGCGGTGCAAACATAATTTTAAAACAAATTTAAAATCCCACCATTTCAACCTACTAAAAGTATGGATCAGTGTTTTGCTGCATTTGAAGTTATGTGCGATGATGTGACACCCAACAAGAAGCCGAGCAGGAACTGGAAAAAAGCAGCCAATGTCCAAAGAAAACCTTGGCTGAATGACTGTTTATAAAGACAATAAAGTGTGGCACCTCAAACGTAAAGTATAAAGGAATTAATTTTCATAGGTAGTAGCTTGGGTTAAGTTTAAAGGCATACTATTCCAGAACACTATTCAAGAATACTTTTTCAAATTTGGGTTTAATTTCACTCTATTTTTACAAGTATGCGCTCACATGGCAATTAAAATTAAACTCTTCCAAATAATGTTTACAGAAATAAATTCTGCAATAGAAGAACCACTTGTCGGGCTAAAACCACCAAACAGCTGGTGATGGCGGTAAATCAAGAACCTTTTATTTAATTGGCTGATTTAGAACTAATAAAACAGTCTCACATTATTCAGGCACACGGGCTTACACAAGCTCACTACAACCAAACTGGCGGGCATGATGCCAGGCCTTATGGGTAACTGGCATGGTTGAGCATCTCCATGGCAACAAGAATGCTGACCCCCCCTTCCCTGCCCCAGGGCGAGTGCCAGGAGAGCAGCTGGTAGGTAGCGGAGGATTAGTCTCTGAACAGATTTACTGCCAGTCAAGTACTGGATGCCCTTTGAACAGAGGAAGAAATCATAAAGAAGCCATTAGAGCGAGAGAAAACAAAGAGCGGATTGTGGTCCGATCGAGCCGCGTCCGCTGACGGAGAGCAGAGACGTTTTCCTGCTTGATCCACTTTATTTACTGAAAAGTGAAAAAAAAAATAATAAAATCTGACAAAGGCAATACAAAGACAATTCAAACAAAACAAATGAGGGCAATTATAAATAATAAGACATAAAGCTATCATTTAAAAAATATATATATATATTTGAAAAGAGGGGTATTTAAGGAAAAGCCACAAAATCATGAGCAAAATAAATTAAAAAAGTAAGATTTAAACCTGTCTGCTGATGGTCAAATGGAGAACATAGAAAAAAATACAAGGGATTTTAAATTTTTTCTTTTGGTATTCTCCACAATTGCGATAAGGTGTGATTTAATCCAATATAGTGGAAAAAAGGGGGATTGTGTTTTAAAATACTTTTAATGATTTCAACTAGGAAGGTCTCAGGTTCTGCCCATGAATTCTAGTATAAACAGCTGTGGAAAAAAATTAAGAGACCACTTAATGACTCGCTTGGAAATTAAGACAGTAGTTTAACAGTAAGAGACTATTTTTTAACCAGTGAATACAGCAGTTATGATTTGGACTATTGAAGGAAGCTGGAGTACCTGGAAAGAATCAACTCATCCACAAAGAGAAACTCCATTCAGAAAAACCTCCAGGTTCTCGAACCCTAAACCTTCTTTCTGCATTGTGTTTTAATTAATTTTATATGTTAACTGTCCAATCAAATTGAGACAGGGTGTCTTGCAAAAGCTTTTATGTCCCTAAAATATTCCAGATTTTGTCACATGACAAGCTGTTTGCATCACAAGGAAGAAATACAATATAAGTTCAACAAAATCCGCATTAATAGGTTGATCTGGTCAGAAGAAAACAAAGCTGAATGTTGTTGATCTTCATGCAAAAGGTTACACCAGGTAAAAAAAAAGCAACGGTATAAAATACTGAAATAGGGCATTGAAAATGTAGAGGAAAACCAGCAAAAGGCTTGAGACTGGACCAGACGTTCACTGTCCAGCAGGACAATAACCCTAAACAGAGACCGTGCAAACGTGGACTTCTTTAGGCCAGAGAGTGTCAGAATGGTCTAGTTAAAGCCCATTTGAAAACAGAGGAGAGAAATGACTGTTCTCAGTTTTCCTCTAACCTAACAAAGTTAAAAAATATGTTTCTAAAAGTACAGTGAGACATGCAGTTGATTTTAATGTTAAATCAAGACATCATTACCTTAACTATAATATTCCTACTATGTAATTTATTAGTAAAATAAGAATTTAGCTAATTTTACTTGCAGACTGAATACATTTAAATATTATGTGAGTTCGTATCATTTCCATTCACTCTTTTAAACAAAATTATAAAATACTGATAAAGTAGACAGCGATTTTATTCCAAACTAAAACATGTCAACAGAACTTTAGAAACAAACAGTTTATATTTACTTATTATCTGTAGCCTCTTTCTGCATCCTGTGTGTTTCGGTGACTTGCTATTCCTAATAAATATTCAAAATCCAGTTACACCAAGGCTTCCTCTTGCCTCCATTTGAATTCAATTGCTTGAACTAATTTGCCATTCAGGTGATTTGACTTTTAAAGTTTTCCACCATTAGGGTGTTATTTAAATTTATTATAGTTAAAAAAACAAAACATATTTAAGCAACTGAGCTGTAGTTTTGGTAGAACTGTTGTGACTGATGAAGAACAGAGCTGATTGTTGCATACTGATTGGTAACCCCAGTAAAAATATTAAATAAAAGAATCAAATGGAGTTTTTTTTTTCAAATAATCTGCTGAAGAAAAAAACAATTACATCCAACCTTTGATTTGAATAAAATTATTCAGACACTTAAAAATAACTTATATTTCTACAAAATCATTAGGCCCAACTATTCTAGTACTTTTGAAAACGTGGGGAACATAAATTTACATTGTCATGCTTGACGTTTAAATATTTTCAGCTCTTCACATAAAATGATTGAGAAATATGATTCATTATTGTCAGGTTCAGTATAGATATTCTCTCAAGTTAATTAATATCATCCTTATTTATAAAAGTCAAAATCCAACCTGAATAAAACAAGTAATACATACATTCAGAAATGAACTTTAAGGCAACTGTAAAATATATGATGCTTTGATCTGAAATTCAGTTCAGGACATTTTAAAAATAAAAAGTCCTATAGAGAAGATATTCCCCTCTCTAAAGAAAATGCCAATGCAATTAACACACTCCCAGAAAAAAAAATAGGTTAAGTCTGCTTGTTGCAAAGTCATCTGTTTCCAGTCACTGATTGAGTGTGACTTGCTGCACTATTCCCACTCCATTCTGACTCAGGAATACTTCTCCCCACTAACAAGCGTCTTCCTTTGCAGACCTCATCATGTTTACACCTTGTTGAGCCCTCCAGCAGATAAAAAGGTGAAAAACAACCATCGTAGGCAGATATCTGTGCTATGCATTAGCAGTCAGATCTCATCTATACGCCTGAGAGAAAATATTTTTTTGTTGTTGTCATTTGACATCGGAAACTTCCAGATGCACTTGACATCACATTATCTTCGTGTCAACACGACAATATGACCTTGCGTCAGATAATTACCAACATGCACACGTGATAAATACACTTGGATTAAAGCAGGATTTGAGCCCCTGAGTGAACAATTAGGAACAAGTCGAGGCATGTCCCTGTGAGCGCCCCTCTGCCATCCCATCAGTGGGCATTCACGAATCAACAGACTGTTGAGAGACTGCAGTCTTTCTGCAAACCAGCAGCTGCTCATGCAGCTGTCCACAGAAGAAGCTTGTGATGGACACAAAAGAACTGCTCCAAACAGCCGAGCAAATTGAAAAAGGTGAAAAAAAAAAGCATGCCTCAAAGAGCCTTGCTGAACAGATTACTTATTCATTCAAATGTGCGGTAGCTGGAAACTTGCTGCGCTTCCAAGAAAGCTGCCAATTTTTGATTAGACACAGAAAACATCCAGGAATGGATCAGGAAGTTCAGCAACAGATTCTGGTGCTCAAGGAACTTTAAATCCCCCCCTGGGATACATGACATAGCATGAGTAATAATCATAAGGACAAAACGGAGTCTACATAGCATCACACTGATGTGCACCGGACGTCCAAACTGAATCAAAAAGAAGTTTGAAGACACACAAAATATGTAATATCTACAAAAACACACAAAAATGCTCTTCTTAAAGGAATGCAAATGAACAATTTAGGGAAGAAAAATATAAAACAAGAAATGGAGAATTACAAATGATTCATAATATTTTCAGAACCATAAAACAGTAGAGATAAAATATAATAACAGGTTTTATGATGACGCAAGAAAATTTAAAATGATCAAAATGAATCAAAGAACTACTGACTCAATTCACTCACCCATCGCTGGGTTTTCACAGCGATGAGTTTGTGCATTACATTGGTAATGCACAATGTGGTAATGCATTGTGCATTAGATCGTGCATTGTGCAAAAGATCAATTACTGCTTCACCAGCTAATGGTTTAAGCTAATCTCTGATATACTGTAAGGAAATGTGATTATGTGATTCGGTATTCAGTCCATATCATCTAGTGGTTCAGGGTGAGACATGGTGGTGGCAGCATTATGCTGTTGGGAAGCTTTTCTTCAGCAGAGACTTTGAAGCTGGTGAGAGTTGATGGGAATGAAGATGGAAGAAAAACATAAGTGAATCTTTGTAAGACTTAAAACTGGGGCAGAGGTCAGATTTCCACCAAGACAACAACCTTAACAAACAACAAGAGCTACAATGACTCAGATTAAATCAAAGCATGTGTGGTAGAATGGCCTAGTCAAATCCAAACATAAATCCAACTGGGAATCTGCATCAAGATGTGAAAATTGATGGTCAGACACTCTCTATCCAACCTGACTGAGCTTCAGATGCTTTGCAAAGAATGGGTAAAAAAAAATTTTAAAAACCAAAGATGATTTATTGGTTTATTGATAACTAGATTAAACACAAAACACTGTTTTCAAATGTTTGACTGCAACAACTAGCCAAGCATTTTAGAAATCAGTTTTTTAAATCTATGAAGGAATTTGGTCCACTTGTTGAATTATTTTTTAAAGCAGCCTTTTTAAGGTCACATAGCAACATCTCAGTTGTATTTAAGTCTGGACTTTGATTAGGTGGTGCATTTTGGAGCTTTCTTCTGCTGCATAACTGTAAGTCACACTACACACACTGTGTTTGCCTTTTTTCCAGAGATGGGACATGTGTACCGAGGAAAAAGGGGGCGTGTCAGATGAAGACCTGCTTCAACGCTTGTGTTGTCTTGATAAAAACCACGTGACTGGCAACAAATGACGCCTCACATCACCTAGGACACATGACTGCCTCATTTTGCGTGTCGGTTTTCAAAATAAAAGCATGACAAGTCGTCCTTCTTGATGGATTGTTGTAGGTCATTTGGTCACGCATCAGAGAAGAATATTTGTCTTCAATGGCCAAAATAAAAGGAACATTGACCAACATATTTTATGTGTATCGATGATGGCACTCATCAAAATTTATAGTGCTTTGGTTACTTTCTTTATATTTTTGTCATTTTATGATGTAAAGCTCTTTGAACTACATAGTTACTGAAATCTACCACAGAAATAAACTCAATTGATTGGAGCCAGGAAGAGGAAAATCTTTGACATCTGGGAATACTTTGAGATGATTGCTCACGATAAAATTCGTCTTAAACAAAAATAATTAACCCCTCCGCCTCCGAGTTTCTCACCTTCTGGAAATTTCCACTATTATTTGTAGTGTGATCAGCAAAGATATATCAGTCTTGCTCAGCGGAAACAAACTTAATGCTGTTGCAAGACTAAAATTCTGCATGTAGCAAATATAAGGGATCAGAGTTAAGCACTGCACTCCCAAGACACTACAGTAACAATTTTGTTGCGATCCAACATTGTGCTGTTAAAATGTTCGGTTTAGCACAATTTCTGATCAGGAAAACATGAGAACTTCACTCATGAGAGACGGAGACGGGTTATTGTTTACAATCACGAGTTTCAGGCTAATGGTGGAAGGTAAGGGTCAAAAGCGCATGCGCGTTCGATGGCAGGCAAAAATTACACTGCCATCTAGTGGCCTGGGGTGACAACTACAGTAAGCTGTAGTTACCCCAACTACATCAGGGTGTCTTGGAAGTTTTTCAAAATCTCCTTCCAAAAATACCAGCAGTTTTCAGACAGTGGTCTTGTGTCAACGTAGTCTGAGTAAACGCTGGTAGAAAAGAGCCATTGGTCTGGTGTCCTCTGGTCCTGGTCTTGACTACAACCACATCATATATTTCTTATAATTTGAAGACCTCTGAATGCCAACTGCGGGAAAAAAAGGTTATTTTAACTTGGAACCTGGAAAAAGCTGTTCTTGTAGAAAAAAGGTCAAATCAAATCTGTTTTTCCCTTCTAGCTCAGTCCACTCAGTTCACCCTGTCATATATTCCTCTGAAACAGAAGAGCGAAGCAGTGCAGGCAGCAAAGGTTTGTACAACAGTGGTTACTGGTCAAACAATAGCCTGCATTCTCTGCTCTCCTGTTTTCCTTCCTTCTCGTCTTTTTATAGACGCCTTTCTTTCTCTTCACCGTCTCCCAGCCTTCCCCTCTGACATGAGTTTAAACCAAGCCGTATCATTAGGGAGTCAAGAGCATCTCTGTTGTGCCTGTGAGGTTTCCCCCCTCTCGGTTATATAACGATCTTCCCGTAGGCCTCGCTCTCGCTCTGTCTCTGTCTCTCTCAGTATTGGCGGCGTTCCCTGCCTGCTAACCCGGTCCAGCTTTTGGCATCACTCCAGTCCAAACAGAACCCACTTTGTCCTCGACTCTGTTTTTGGCACCAGCTGTTTGAGCCTAACTCCAGCAGCTGACTCCTTTGTTTTACTTACAGGCGGCTTTTCCCCCCTCTTACATCACCTTCTTGTCTTCTTTTTGCTTCCCTCAAAGTTTGATCTGTTCTTCAAGAATCTTTTTCTGTCTTATTTCTATTGACATCTTTTGCAGATTTGCCTTGAGGCCTCGGTCTCCCCCTCCGTCTGCAGAAGAGATTGTTAGAACGGTGATGTATGAGGGCAGCTGACGCCCACCTGCTTCCCAGCAGTCTGTCTGGAGGGTATTTCTAAGCTCCTTCAACGCCTATTGGCTATTTACCCGGCTCTGCAGATGAATCAATAGCAACTGTCACACCTGCCTTAACTCCTGGTAGAAACTGGCAACAGTCAGAGCAGTAAACCATTAGTAAGGATAACAAATAAAGGCACAGCGTAATTATGTCCTTTGGCAGTGCCAACAATACTTCATAGCTGTTTACAGCTTCATGACAGCGGTCTTTAAACTGGATTATGTCTTATTTAATTGAAAACAGAGAACAAGCTTGTTAGCAGCAAGAAATAAGCATTTATCTTCTATCTAGAATTAGCACAGCTTCAGTTATTATAGCTAGAAACCAGCAATCAAAGCTGAAATCTGGGTGTGGTGATGGACTGAACCTTCAGAGTCACATAAATTCAGTAACAAAGTCGGCCTATATCACTTGCAGAACATTTCCAGGATTAAAGGACAAATGTTCCAGTAAAATCTAGAGGAACTCATTCATGTGGTTATCAGGAAAATCCATTTAAATCAAAGCTAAAAACTGACCTGTTTATAGAGCTGAGCCAATGTTAATCAACATATTTGATGTGTATTGATGATTTTAATTATAGCACTTGACAAAATGTAATGTCAACTGTTACAGGATGTCACAACTTTCAGTGTTTATGTTATATTTTTACAATGTAAAGCACTTTGTCTTGTTTAAAGTGCCATAGCGAATGCCCCATTGAATCAAACAAGGGTGCTTGATTGCTTCATTCATTCCTTTGGAACATTAAAATTGTTTAAATTTTCCATAAATTGGGATGAGTCAGAGTGCGCTCCTGCTGATTAAAATACCACACAAGCATAAAGTGATTTCAGTGACAATATCATGAAAAATTCCAGTATTTTCCTGCTCACTCAAAAATTATGATGTTGCAGTTGTTGCATGTTAAGTCATATTTTGCACTTTTATGAAAATACTTCAAGCTTTCAAATGCTTTCAGCTTCTAACTTTTGCCAGATGTCCCCTTTAAACCACATCTTGCCTGGCTCAGAGCCTTAAATGCTGGAACCACAAGTTAAATTTACCTCCACAATACCCTTTTCATGGTGGTATGCATAATTTTAAGTAATATCTTCAGTCTCATTGTATTAAACAGGCAAGAAACTCTTTTCTCATCTAAAAAGACTCAAAGAAAAGAATCAATTAAACCGTCAAAGCGCCTCATTGTGGAGAACAATGCTAAATTAGAGCTGGGTCTTCCCAAACTGTCAGCCCTAATTTCCATTTGATCAAAGACGGCATAGAATTGGCGTCCTGAGCTCATGAAAAAACAATGAAACTAGCCAATATCAATTCAGAGGTCAGATGTCAATCCCATCATGACTTTATTATTTCCCCTCATTCATGTTTGAGCATTAGTCACAGAGTAATTGGGTAAAAGCGTATTGATTTGACTCCCATGTTAATCGTGCATTGAAGCTGTTTGGGTGTGACGGGTTTACACTCTGACAACACAGAAACTACGTTTTATTTGGTTCATCTGTCAAATCCAGGTATAAGAGGGCCGAGACTTTTTGGTAACAGCTCAGTTTGCTGCATTGATTTGTGCCGCAGGCAGTGCTTCGCTGTCCATTGTCATTGATTTGTGCATCATGCAGCCTTTAATCTGAGAAAGCCAATAACTATAAAGCTGTAACTGAAAAAGTATTGCTTCTGATTGGCTGATAAGGGCTCAAACTGTTGCTTTTTGTCAAATATTCCAGTGTGGGTGCAATAGTTTGCTGTCTGGCCCTGAAGTTGCAACATTTGTAAAATGCATTAAATTTATTAAACAAAATACCTTCAACTCTGCATTATCAGCACCTTAAAAATGTTTGGAGTTATACTTTAAGATCTTTGATGGATCTAAAATGAAAAACATAAGATGTGCAAGGGCTCTTAAAATAAATTAAGTTGAGAAAAAATGTAAATGTGATCAGAAACTTAGAGGAAAACAAAGCGAACCCAAAATATGCCTTACAATTGATGTAGCTAGAACATTTATTAATTTACCCTTCACTTTTTTTCTATCAGTACAACATCCTACACCTTTCAAAATGAGAACATGTCATTTATTAAAGGTGGATATGTAGGCAGATTGATTTTCAAAAGGGAGGAAATGACTACAAGTAAACTAAAGTTAGCTAAAGCAACTGGAGCGCTGAGAAACCAGACTGAACAAGGATGTGGGAAAATGAATCTCTAAAGCTCGGTGTTCGAAAACTGCAGCAAAGCGGGAAAGTCGGGGGTGGTGCAGATATGAAAAAAAGATAGAAACTTCAGGTAAAGAGTGAATATTTGCATGAATGTAATTTCTTGGTTTTCAATTTTTAGCAAATTTCCAAGATAATCAAATGTTACTCCACTTTGTTATAATAAAGTATTAGTGTGTAGAATTTTGAGGAAAGAGGTCAATTTAATACAATTTGGAATAAAGAGGTAACTTAGCAAAATGTGGAAAAAGTGAAATGCTTTGATTACTTTCTGTATGAATGGTGAAATCATGGCAATATTGAAGGAAAACCTGGAAGAGACTGAGGCACAGGTTCACCTTCAAGCTGGAAATGTGGTCTAATAAAGAGGTACAAAGCATTTAGATGAGAGCATGTTCAAAGTCCCAATAAAACAGACTACGGTTTGTGCTTGTAGCAAACTGAAAAGCCTCAAGAGGCATGAATACTCCTGCAAAATGCTGCATTCTCAAGCTTGTTTGTAGCCATGCAAAACACTTGATTTGTTTTGGGGAATTCATCTGAAAGTGGCAGTAGCTGTATTTGCATTCACTCTAAAATCGTGCTAATTAAAACAAAAAGCTGCTTAACGCAAAATTTTCAATAAAACGTTGTTGCCAGAGGATGAGGTGTTTTTTTTTGGCTGTATCTAAATAAATATATTTCTCAAAACTGCAATGGAAACACTGTTTTTGCATCAACAAGTCATGTGATGCCAGTAGTAGCCGGGTGTTACTACTGGCAAAAACCACAAAGAAGACAACAGGAAGTGGTTGGAGAATGATTGTTTTTGGGTTTTTTGCACAACGTGCAGCTGGCTTCACCAGAGCTCTCACAGAATTGTACAGTTCATAAAACATTGTCCATTATTGCAACATGTTGAATCCATAGTTCTTCTGTAAAGTTGTGGACTACGTTTTCACAATAACGCTGCATACATAGCCACTTCCAAGTATAAGGAGCTTGTCGCTCCAATGCTTGAATAAGATGCAGAAAATATCTCATGTAACTGTTCATCTGTGGCTGCCATGAGTTTTAATGACTTATTGCATGAACCAGCTTATTCACATGTGATTTTAATTTAATTTTTCATTCAACAGAAACACCATTATACCAAAAGATTAAACATCAGCATAATATATTCCAAGATTTGTGCGTATTTGTGATGGAAATGCAGCTACTGTTGGTAAATAATTTTGTCTGTTTATTTTATCTGCATCTCCACATCTGACCTATGAAAGACCTTTGTTTCTGCCTCAGTATCAAACTCCTCTCAGCAGTTATTCTGCTCTTGCAGGATAAACTGTAAAATGACCACACACATTAAAAGACACAAAGTATATCAGCATTTCTTCTGTACTGCCACTTATCAGGTCACACTCGTTTAAACCGCAGATAGCGATTAGAGGAAACTCAAACAGCCGCTGCTTTGCTCAGACACATTTATTCCCAAGATATTTCACTAATGGGCAACTCCGGTTCTGCTGGGGGTGTTTGGACGTTCCTCGCTGGTGCCTCTCTTTGCCTCACTCAGCAGCCCTGCTTGGAGAGTGATGAGGAAATGGCCTCTTCCTGATGTATATTGACAGGATGAAGGAGTCTGAACGTGTGGTTTGGGTGCATGTGTGCATGTGTCAGCAAGCGTTTGCAGAAAACTGTCTGTGAAAGGGAAGGAGGGAGGCGGGAATCTGCTGTGTAATTACAGGCGATAGAAAATAAGGAAGACGGTTAGATTTAGGGACGTAATGGAAAGCTGAGAGGAATGTGCTGATTAATGGTTGGGGGGGAATCGAAGCAGCATCCCTAAGCAGCTCGGCTCATTAAAGTTCAGTCTGAGCCAGCGCTCCCTTCATTAGGCCTTAAAACAGCCTGAAATGCTACTCTTGTGTGGTATCCTCATTAAAGCTACAGATAATAAACGAAGAATAGATTCTCTTTTGTCAGTTCAAGTCGCTGTGCTTCAATTAAATTAGGGAGGAACATTTTTAAAAAAAGAAAGCTTTGTGTCTGGTTGTGTAAATCTCCAACACTTTGATTCATGAATATAAAATTATAATTACACAGTTAAAATGTAATTTTACTGTAAAAACATAAAATCTCACCAAGTATTTTTGGTCTAGTTTCTTGTGCAAAAATCTTAGAACACTTGAAATAAGACAAAACTCGTTTTAAGTAAATAATTTCTTAATATTGATGAAAAAGTACTTGGTAGATTATTTCTCTGCTAATGGAACAACAAATTTTTCATCAATATTAAGGAATTGTTGACTTAAAACAAGCTGAAAAGTGACTTGTAAAGCAGTGCTTCACTGCTTTAGAAACAAAACCAGAAATACTTTCAAAGATTTTTTATTTTTGCAGAGTTCGGCTCTGAGATTTACCAACAAATATAGGAAAACAGGGAAAAATACTAGCTGCATGAAGATACATTAGGTTGTTTGTACTAATGAACACAAATAGTTCAGTTCAAGGTTCTACAGCAGTTTAAATTGCTCCCACCTGATAGTTGTTTCCAGCTGGAAAGCTTTGAAAACTCAACAATAGACACTCGCAGACTGCCTTCATGAAACAAAAACAGGTCAAATGTGACAGCAGATCCAATCTCTGATCATACCAGCAAGGCTGGCAATAAATATTATATGAGCTTTTAGCATTGGCACTGCCGGACACAGGAACTAGCCACCCGTGGCCTGGTGCTGGTAAGAGCATCTGGAATCTGGGTCTAATGTTGCTAATTGGTCACAAGCAGCAAGAAACACGAGTACACATAACACCACAGTTAATGGGATAAACAGGTTTTCCAAATAGTTTTTTTGTTTGACTCAGTGGTGTGTGAAAATAAACTCCAACAGCTGAAAATGGAACAAGTGTTGCAGTTTTTGTCCCCAGTCGATTGGAGTCTATCGGACTGTCAGGTGTTTCTGAACTTCTCTCTCTCGTGTTATGCAGATTTTTGCATTAATAAGTAAGAAATATGAAGGTATGTTCCTGCTGGATTTAAAAAGAAACATTCAAATACAAATTGAGTTTGTATTTGTGGCAAAGAGGTAAACACTGCCAAAAAATGATTGAGTATTAACAAAATCTATTAGTTCCGCTGTCAGATTATTTCACTTATAACATGGGAAAATTGTTTTCTTATAAGTTCAATAATCTGCCAGTGGAACCATAATTTTCCTTAATTAATGTAAAGGAATTATTTTCTTATTTCTTGCCAAAAATGTACTTGTAAACTGGTTCAGTCTTATTTCAAGTGTACTAAGATATTTTTTTTACAAAAATACTTGGTAATATTTTGTGTGTTCGTCATACTGTATGTTTTCCTCCCTTCAATCATTTCGAGGAACTCATCTGTAAGATGGACATTTTAAAATGCGCTCCCTCCTGGGTGCCACCGTCAGGCAGCATCGGTGATTTGATCAATCATGCTGCGTTTGCCGTCCAGAGGATAAATCGCTGTGGTAACAGAGTTGACCATGGTGGACTGTAGAAGGGAAAGTCTGACTCATCGCGCTCAATAAAACAAAGAGCAAACAACAAGTGCGTCAGGGACGGATGCTCAGCAGCTATAAATGTCAAAAGCATCATTTCCCAGGGAGATGGGAGGTCGGATCACAGCACTGGGCTCCTTACAGGGCGCTATGGCAAAAATATGTTGCAGTCAGCTGAGCTCATCAGTTTCCATGTCTGGAAAAAAAATCCCTGCTTTTGATTTAGGATGAACTGGTTTCTAATTTATTCTCAAACAGCCTGCAGACACTGACGTTCAGCCGATGAGGAGGGATTAACAGCTGAAATATTACCTGGGAGGTGACATCACAGAGTCCGTTCACAGTGGTGGCTGTTCAGCAGCTTGCTCTCAGATTTACCAGAGTGAGTTTCCCCACCTGTGAGTTCTTGCGAATGTTTTACACCATCTGTCAGATCCAGGAGAAGACAAGCATTTATGATTCACCGAGAGGTGAAAAGGTGTAACAATCTGACAGCGTGCAGACATAGCGTTGTGATTAAACACAATTAATTAAGCTTGAAATGTAAATATGCAAATACTACAATAAAATATAGTTTCAAAAAATGTTTAAGAAAATGTTTTATTGTATCAAAGTCTGAGTTTTACAGATTTAAAAGAAGTCATTTGGTTTCCAACGCTAAATTAGAAATGTTAATAAACTGGTTGTGTTTCGGTGGAAGGATAATTTATAATTATAATATGTACAAACTCCATTGTTTTATCCAAACTCCCATCACAATGTTTTTTCAAAAGCGAAATTTGCCACTCTGCGCACCACTTTGACTCTCCTCACGCAACTTTTCATTCACATTTGTGACTCATCATTGTTGACCACAACACAAGACAGTGTAATGGGTTCGACACGGGTTACTCCCCATTCACTTCCCATGAAACTTACCTTCCTCCAACCAAGCTACCAGCAAAATTTGTGCTTGTGAAATTCCTGGCTCATAAACCAATACGTGCACATGCAGGGCTATCGATACAAAAAGGTTGTTTTGTGGTGAGAGTTACAATCCACCATGATCCCCCTTTGCCACCGATGATGTTCATAACATTTACTGACAAAATCTCTAGGTGCAGACAAGGTGTTGACAGAACCATTTTGGTCATCTCAGGATTGAGGCTTTTCTTTTTGCAGACGATGTGATTCTGTTGGTTTCATTCAACCCTATTCTCCAGCTTTCACTGGAGTAAAATGTGAATCTGAGACCGTTGTTTTGAGACGGAAAAGGATAGAGTGCCGTCCTCAAGTCCAAATTTACAGGCTTTTAAATCAAGAGCTTTACATTTGAGCTCACCTCTGTCTTCATCACAACAAACCAGAGCAATGTCAAGACACTGAGTCGACTTTTCTTACCTCTACAACTAAGAACCAGCTGACCTGGAAAAATTGACTTTCTTCTTAATCAATTAAAACTTGGTTCATATCAAAGATCATGACCTAAAGATACCAAAAGAACCACAAAATCTGCAAAAAAGGCAAAGATGAGACCTTGAAGTTTCCAAACTTGAACTTCTCCTTGTTTTTGTTCATAGGCACCAAAAACAAGTCTTAAGCTTATATGAAGACCAGTTCATTTTCCATTACTAAGATGAAAACTATGCTGAGAGCCTCCATTTCAACACGCCTGTTTCAACTATTTTGATGAAGGCTGAGAAGTAAGCCAATGAATGTTGTTTGAACACACGCCATAATTCCTGTTTTGTAAAAATTTGGTCCAACGCCTCTGTTTTCATGTCTACAGGTACAATTCTGCAAAGTCAAGTGAGACAAATTTCCTCCGCAGCATTTTAAAACATTGATTGCAAACACTAAATAGCCATTAGGTTATTCAATTATCATTTGAAAACTGCATTTTTACAGTCTACTTTGTCAAATATTATAATTTGTTTGATGATTTGAAACAGTTCAATGTGACATACACAAAAATAAAGAACTGTGCAATGGGGGAAACACCTTTTCACTCCAAATAATATCCAGAAGGTCAGGTTATTTGGAAAAAAAAAAAATTCAAATGAGGGATGACTCAAGACTATTCAACACGGCTGCACATGATTGTTTTACAAAAGATTTAACTGAGATATATGATTAGGAGGAACAACAATAACAGAAAAAACAACTGTAGATTATCTTTATAAGAATCTACAGACAGACTTTTCCATGAAAAAAATCAATTGTTTCTGGAATTACTTACTCACAGCAGCCCACAGTTAAAACCTCAACCTCAAGTTTCTATATCTGAGAAATCTCTACATCTAATGATGCACCAAATTTCAGCATTTCCTGAAAGCAACTGAAGAATCAGTCAGTGGGAGGTTGGTGGCAGTGGGTGCAAAAAAAAAAAACCCCTCAGACAGTTTAGGCTGATGAGGGGAAACTGAATTGAGTGACAATATGTGAAAAGAGTGAAAACAAAGCAATTTCCAATTTCCAGAAGCTGTTAGATGTTTAATTCAAAGGAGACAGATGTTGTTCTTCTGGTTTCTGTTTTGGTGTTTCATTTGCTGTTAGTTAACTCTGAAGCTTTGCTGCAGTTCTGAAAGTAATTCAGAAGTCTTTTAGACAACAAATAAAATAAGAATAAGAATAAAAAGATTCACTGTGTAAACTGATTCATTTCTCGCCACCTGTTTTCTAGATTTAACTCATTTAAAGTTTGAGATCTCCTGGATTGAGGATAAAGTTTCCTTTTGCTTTCTTTCATCAAACCTTGAAAAATTACTTTACGCTCAGATTGGATGAAGCACAAAAGCAAAACACTTTGTTATTATGTGTAAGATTTCTGCCTTTATTTGATTCTCAGAATGCAGATAAGGTGCAGAACTGAATCATTTGCTTATGTATACATGTAAATTTTGAGTTTGCTTTCTCTCTGTGGGTTAGTCTAGCTTGGGGTAAAGCAAAAATTTCTTTTCCTTCCTGTCTAAAATGTTTTTGAAACTAGAAAAAAGAACTTGTTAACCTAAGTACCTGTTGCTGTATGATAGAAAACAAGCAGCATAATGCTTCATGCAACTTCTGGTTACAATATCAAACATGAAAGTTTTTCTATTGTTACAAGGGCATTTAGACATTTTGAATACACACATTTTGAATACACACTGAATAAAACTCACATTGAAGGTGAGTTTTATTCAGTGTGGATAATTCATTTTATAAATTCATATTGTACTTTAATTAATAATCTCTACTAGGCATAAATATGATCTGACACAGAGGTCCATTTGTTGTCCTTGCAACAAGAAGGTCCCAGGTGTCTTTCTGCATGGAGTTTGCATGTTTTCTCTCTGAAAGTGTGCATACTTTGACTTTCTCAAACAACCCCCCCCAAAAAAACAAAAAAAAAACAAAAACAAAAAACCATGGCAGCTGGGTTCATTTGTCTCTCTAAAGTGTCTCCAGGTGCATTTGTCCTGAGATATTTTTCATGGACTGTGTTGCTTATGTGGGATGGGACAAAAAAAAAAAAAAACAGCAGCAAAGGAAACTGCTTTGTGTTTCTCTGAAAGAAAACAACAAAAACACAAACATTAATCACTAAAACTTGTCAGAAAAAATAATTTTCTGACGCGCTGAAGAGGAGGTTCTAATGTGTGGCTAAAGAGGATTAGGAATAGAAAATGTGCTGATCCATAGTATTTCTACTGTATTCTTTGGATGGCTCAGTTGGAGCACAAAATGAATGAAATCCAAAGGTTTATTCTTCTTCTTTACAAAGGATGCCAATAAGTATGACTCCCTGTTTGTGTATTATTCAGAGGAAATCCCTCCATTCTCTCTTGGTTTTGGTAGATAGAGGGAGCTCCTCTCCTGTAGTTAGCTTCACTCTGATTGGGTGACTCACAGCTTGAAGATGAGACTCATTCCAGAACCATTTATTTTTGCACTACTCATTGTTCTCCTCTGATGAGTCAAATGCAGCCTAAGTGTTGGAAAGCAATTATTTGAAGTCTTTTAAAAAGAGATTTTATCAATTTTTTGTTGAACTTGTAAAGAGAAGGACAAACCTCAGCACTTTTCTCTTCTTAACCAGCTTTTCATTTGATCTGAGGACGACTCAAATGAATTCTCTGCGCACTGACCAGCCATCTGCTCTAACCTTGTTCCATCGACCATAAACAAGCCGGCTCCATCAGTGAAAAAAAAAAGTCCTGGCCAAATATTTACCGCTCTGCGACCCCCATTTAGTCGAGCGTGTTCTCTGTTTGCATTTCAATGACCCACGGTCAGTGTCAGAACGGAGGCACGTGTGTCCCTGACGAGCTTTCCCCTGATAAGACGCCGGCAGAAGAGAAAAGGCAGCAGAGGGGCCTTGTGTGGATGGGAGTGGGGTGAAGGATGGAGCAAACACAGACACGCTGCTGGTTCACACATGAGCTCTGGCTTCAGTATCTCCACACATCACACAGCTCAACTGGCTTCCTGATAGCAGCTGATAGTTTCTTTTTTGTTTTCCGTTTCCTAACAGTTCATAAAGTAACCCCACTGAGGTGGAAGAGAGATGATTGTTATTCATTGGCTTATTATCTGAACTCCATTTAGTGCACCTCCCACTGCTCAGTGGAGCATACAGCAGTATCTTAAATCCCCAAGCCTCTTAATTACAGCTCATGCAAATCACAGATCACATTTTTTTGTGAAAGAGAAAGTGAGAAAGCGGCTCTCGGTTTGTGTGTGCACCATTTTTTTTTTCCGCAGATATGAAATTAGCTGAGGAGGATGGGATTGTGTGTGGATTAGACAGAGCGATTTCACCAAATGTGGACTTCCTACGTGTAATTCATTCTGGCGTCCTTGAAATTGCTACTGTGAGAAATTCAGCATCTGCAGTGCACACCCCTCCACCCCTCACCACCACACCATTATCACCACTCCCATGTTTGCGTGAAGCCCAAGTGCATGAAAGCTGCTGCTGGTGCCGCTGGTGTGTGTTTTTGTGAAATTTTTACCACTCCTAAAAAAAAATTGAAGTCTTTGTGGGAATGTTTGACGTCTCAGACAGTTTGATGCCTCCCTCTGTGAACCGCTGATCCGCTGAAAGTGTGGGTTTCCATAGCATCACAAAAATGCTCCCTGCACTCTGTTTTAAAATAAAGAAATAGGGTATCCTGACAGGAAGCCAGCTTTTATGTTTTAATCTTTTTGGTTATTTCTCCTGGATGTCTTTCAAAGGTGCGCTCTGAGGACGGAGTGGCCATGAACACATCCAGTATCACCAGGAATTCAATAAATTAAATCTCATGCGGCTCGTTTGTTAGATTAAAAGAACCTTTTTAAAGAAATCTTTAAACAGGTATTAAACATAGTTTTCACAAATGGAAAACCATAATAATTAACAGAAATAAAGGCTTGAATGCAGTAGTTTGTGTCTAATTAAACTAAAAGCTTTCCCTTATGGGTGCAGGGAGCCATTGTTGGGAACAGTGTCACTTTGCAATAAGAAAGTCCTGGGTTCAAATCCTGGCTGGGGGTTGATAATGGATAGTGGTAGGGTTTATTAAAAAAATAATTCTGAATAGTAATCAATCCAAAAAGCTTTTCATGGGACATAAAATGCTCAATTTATTTTAAAAGACATCTGACAACTCCAAAAGAAAGCATTCGAAAAGCCAAATTTTATTTGTTTCTGTAGCTTCTTTACTTTAATAAATGAAATCATCAATTAATTACCACTTTTTGAATTTTCCAACTATTATTTTTTTGTTTCGTATTAAAATATTTTCACAATCTGAAACATTTAAGTCTGACAAAAAAGGCAAAAACATCCATATGGTGGGAAATACTTTTCGCCCCACTCCAGGCGAAAGGTCACTTTTGTTCAAGTATTTTATTTATTTATACATTTTCCCCTATAGCACCTCGAAGCTGAAGAACAGTTTCTAGTTTCTTCCCAGGGCGCAACCTGAATAATAAGACGTGGGCTAAGTGTCTCAACTCTCATACATTTCTTATAAATTCCCTTCAGAGGAGCTGCAGAGAAAAACAAACAGCTGAGTACATAAAAAACACATGAAATATATGAATAATATCATTAAACATGGTGGTAAAATACCATAGGCAGGACAGATACACGGTTCAGGTGCTCATAAAACTATAACATGACATCATAAAACATGACTTCACGCTGCAGTTTGCAAGCTAAGAAGCGTTTACTCCAGTTAGTGAAATAAGGGGATGGAGTAATCTGTACGGTTAAAATTATGGCATCAAATAATTTAAAAGGTTTTTACACTAAAAGTGGTCATAAAGTGTTCAGTAGCTGCTACCTATTTTCTGAAACTTAAAGGTCAAGGTCTGAGTTTGTGTGAAATTTATGCTTTTTTTTTTTTTGCTGAGGCCCCACAGGACTGATACCAGAGAAATCTGTCAAAGTTCACATAAACCATCACAGAATGTAATGTGTACGGTGAGAGGATTATATCACCAATCACCTGATGTAAGAGGGATTGGAGGCGGGGCTTAGCTCATCGTGAACCCCGTCTCCCGAGGTTAAACACTGACAGACGTCATCATCTGCTCATCAGGGTACTTCTTCACGTGCTCAGATGTGCTGCCTTAGTACCAAAACCATTGATGAACCGTCTACAGGTCCAGAACCCAGCTCTGGTCTGGACCTGCACATATCCTGTTTTTTCATATTCGGTTATATCACAGACACAGTCTAAACCAGCGTTCACCCTCTGGCCTGAAAACTGTAAATCTTTCTCTACTATAAGGGGCCATTCTGGGTCCGATTTCTCACTTCATAAAAACAGCAAAAATCCTCTCAGTCTGACAGGAGTCAGCCAAAGAGTCACATGATGAAGGGAAGAGGTCAGGAGATGATTTACACGACAGAAATGGGGGGAAAAGTCAGAATGATCAGGAAAGCTGCACAGGAAGGTTTCTTTTCTTCATGTTTTAAGCAAATGTAAAGTTTGCTAAAGTTGTGAAAATTTCCCAAAAAGGAAGCAGAAAACTCCCCAAATTTATTTTTGTCTTCTTTTCTTGCTATTTCTTATGCTTCACTTCCAAGAAACGTCCAAGAATAAGAGTAAACTAGATACTTCTAAAATGTGAAGACAATAATAAAGAAGCTGGAGAGGACCCAGATACAGCAGGAAAATGAAAAAGTGTTTACATTCTTTCTGAAAACACCTACGACTTTTTTTTATTTCTGAGACAACTTTGGGAGTGGTCTAGTCAAAGTTTGAATGTAACATCTCAACATAAGCCTGGCTGGTGTCAGAAGATGTTGCTCTAGTATTTCTCAAAATACTATTTTCTAAACTACACCACTCCCCCACAACATAATGCTGCCACCCTTGTACTTTATAGCTGTAATGGCATTTCCTTTTTTTTCTACGTGTAACAACTGCCTCTAAATTCAGAAAGTTCAATTATTGTTCCTTCAGACAAAACATGTCTGCAAAAATTCAAATATTAAGATCTTTGTCCCCGTATGCATCTAATGGCTTCTTTCTCTCTTATTGACCCATGTTGGTATTGGACTAATTTATGACGCTGTATTTATTAATAGCTTCAGCCATCATCTTTGCAAGCTCTGTAAGTATTGATTGGGATACAAACATTGTGCACCAACTTATACTCATCTCAACTTTATGAAAATGATAAGTCTAAGAAAATTAAAAGGGTTTAGATTTTTTTATGCGGATAATATTAGGAAATGCCTTTTTTTCTTGAGTCCTTTCAGTAAAATTTCGCATTTTAGGGTAAAATTATGTTTTATTTTCTTCTTCAGAAAAAGAGAAGATGAACACTGCATTGGAAGCAAATTTTAACTTTTCTCCAAGCATCAACATCAGCAAGCATGTCTGTGTTATCTCTGAGGAGCAATGAAGCCTTTGTTACAACAAACTGGCAGTTCAGGTTAGTCCTGCAGTCACAGAAACAAGTTTTCCACCCAGATTCTTCTGCTTCTGAGTGATTTCCTGTTCATTTCTCCTCCTGCAAGCAAAGATAGCTTAAAAAAAAAAAAGAAATCCAGGTGAAAAAGATCTGCAGTCTGCAATCTCAGCACTTCAGGCCAGGTTAGTCTAAAGGCTGCTCTTTGTGTTTTTGGTCGCAAGCGACTGACTGCTACCTGGGATTACAGCACTCCATTAGTTAATCACCCTCCAGCTAAATCTGCTAAAGCCTCCACGCAAACAATAGAAAACATCCCATATAATCAAGCAGCGTTTTAAGGTGGCACTCAGAGAGATCACTGCTCCGAGCGTCGTTTAATTCACACCGCCTGTAAATTGGTTTGTCTCTGTTCTGACATCTGCTGAGTTTTATCTCTTGGAATGAAATCTGGCAACCACATGGCATGCATTTTAAGTAAATTACCCAACACATTCTTCCCCCCCTTCAGGTTTGTGTGATGACTTTATTGTCACTAAAAGGGGTTGCGCTGCTTTGATGTCCGGGGCTGTAACACTCCGCGGGTAGTAAACGTCCAAACAAGGAGGGAGCACGGCGTGGATTAAAGTTTTCCTGATTGCAGTTCTGTATCACTCACCTGCTCTTGACCCTTACTGCTTGATGTACCGTGAGTTCAAAGAAGTGGGTCAGTCTGACTACACTGGATAAAAAAAATCAAAGGAAACATCAAAAAAGGGATGAGCTAATCTGTTTCGGTAATGATTAATGATGCTTTTTGATTTAATGACATGTCAAAGAAGAAGTTTGCTTGATCTTTTGTGTACATTTTGTCACACAGGGTAAATATCCAGCTCAAGTTGTGTAATTTCTGAATAAACTCATTCATAAAGCTTCTTATTTCCACTCGCAGGCGTGACTTTACCCCTGATCTTCAGACACAATGATTCGAAAAGTCACAGGAGTGTTTACAACCTCTTCTCAGTCTCCCTACCGCTGAAAACGCTGGTGAGGTATTCAGGGAATGTGACTTCTCGGCACAGATCAAAAAGGGTTGAACATTAACTGAGTTGAACTCTTCAGCCCTCCGGTGTTCCTCACAGTTTTTGCCTCTGAAGTTCAAGGGTCCGCCAGGAACCCTGTTCCAGCGCCAGACGTCAGCAACAGCTTCGCCATGCGGAGCGCTCACCCCTTAATACTCGTCCTTCTCCTTTCTTCCTTTGGTTCTCATCAAACGTATCATGACGCCACCATTCAAAACTCCAAGGCAGCCATTCTCCCGGTTATCTTAGAGTTTCAGTGTTGCAACACGTTGTTTTGCAAGAGCTGCTGGGTCTTACCCAACCTGAGGTGATGACTGTTCTAGATGAACACTGGTCAAACACTTGCAACGTTCGAAACTTTGGAGACTTTGAGTAAAAACGAAAGAGGCACCTCCAGTATCAAGGAGCTGTTAGAGCAAAAAAGAAGACCTACAGATAAATGAGCCAGATTAGAGACCATAAACCAGTGCTCTTTGGTCTTCTCAGGCTTCCATCCGATTGTTGTAAAACGGGTAAATTTAACTACAAGGTTCTGATAAACCAACACGAAGTAGTTCATACTAGTAAAGGTATAAAATACTTCACATGGTGTAAATAAATGAAACATGAAAAGCCCCCTTCAGTCTGATACACTTAAATAAAATCCAGCTGTTCTGTGAAGGCCTCAGAGGTTTTTAAGGCTACACAGCAGCTAAGTTCAACACAAATCTTCTTTTTTAACCTGTATGCATCCCAAATTAGACATTTTCACAACAGTCTGAGCGACGCAATTTCAATCTTTGTACCCCAATAAATATTTGATCTATGGCAATATATCAATATTTGGTACTAAATCAAATATCTGATTGCTTTCAAAACGTCTGCAGTCTCATGTTGCATTTTATCTCACTTTAATATTGTTGATGTGAGACATGCGCTATAATTCTGCACCAGAAAAGGTCAGATACGGTAAATGGCTGAAAATTATGATAATGAACTTATGAAAGACGTCTGTGTCACTGACCCACATCACATCACAATTAGACCAATTCTGGCTCTGTTTACACATCCGAACAGACTTTCTTACAGAAGTTACAGTCAATTATGCTCCTATGATGAAATTGTCGGATCTCATTGCTGAATAAACTTTAGAATTGTTCCATAAACGTCTCCATTTATTATTACGTCTGTAAGCTGTGTCACGTCCACCCTCTTCTTCTGCGCATACGGGTCACTTTGAGGTCGTCACTGTTCACACAGAAATCTCTTTGTGGTTGGATTTAATTAGTATTATGAGCAACAACACACAAAAAAAATCAGATTTTGGCAAAAAATCTGAACTGCGCATCAAGACCTGTTGTGTGATCGAAGCCTTAGAAAATACAGCAGAAAGATGTGAAGAAGGTTTAGGTTATGAGACAATTTCTGGAAAAAATTCAGAAGTCTGCTGTAATCACGAGATTGTGATTGACAACGCTAAGACCCACCTCCTGGCTCTGATTGGCTGTTTCTAGTTAGCAAGGCAGACAAGCTCAATTTTTTCAAAAGATTATCTGCCTCATAACAAACCGTCACAATATGGTGACAGTTTCAATAAATATGTAAAAAAAAAAAAAGTTGCGTGTCAGAAAGAGCGGGAGTTTATTAAAGAGACAGAGGTCAAATTTATTTTAACTTAATGCTGTATTTTTTATTTTCATAACAATTGAAGTTAATATAGTTACAAGCTTGTGCTATAAAGTGGCACTATATGCTTGGCAAATGTATTATACTGCCCCTTTGAATATATATTCATGGCAAAAATGCAATACAGCTTTACGCGTATGAATATTTCTGGAAGATAAACTAATTTTAAAAAATGAAATGAAAAGGAGATGGTGCACAAGTTGTCTTTGCTGATAAAAATAAAACAGCAGAAATTTTACTCAGCATCAGAGGGATTGGTGTCAACCTCTAATATGGAACATCTAGCATAGTTCCTGCAGAGTTCCGCTTCTCTAATAAGTAGCTACTGCTGGATTTGGGTGCGTGCCACGATTTGACAGTGAGGGATGAAAATGTCCACGCAGCAGCTGTGGGTCTCCGTCTCGGAGTAGGACGGGGCGAGAAGGTTGAACAATCCTGCAGGAGGTTGAACCAGCTTCCTGCTGTGACGCCTGGACAGATTTACGACCCGGCAAAAGATACACTGAAGGAGAGAATGGTTGGAGGGGCCGGAAGACTTGGTGTGGAACAATCTGCATATCTGCCAGGCTTAAACTCAGGTCAGAGGTTTGGGGTGGTCACTTTGCCACCTTGCTGACCTAAAGCTATTGGAGGAATGCTGTTTTATGGTGGCTGCACATTTGGACGCCTCATTTTTCTGGAAAATCCAGACTGCAGAAGGTGTAATTTTCTCAATCACTTTTGCAGCGCAGGGGCTCCACATCATGACCCTACCACTTTTGTGCTTTACACAGAAGCGATGAAAGGAGTTGGAGTTAATTCGTCATCTTTAAAAAAAACGTGAAAATCTATGTTGCAAACTATTTCTTTTTATTCAAAATGCTCAAAGAGACCACCGTTTTTTTGTTGTTGTTTTTTTACTGGTTTACTAGCATTTTTATGACTGACTTTTTGACACTTCAGGTCAAATTCACTCAGTGAAAATTCTTTCAAAGCAAACGTTTTGACCAAATCCCTGGCACACTCAAAATGCTAAACATTTTTCTGAGCAGTCTTGTCTATACTCGTCTTCTTGTGAACTTGTAAAAAATGTTTTATTTACATCTTTAAAAAATTGAAGGTGTGGGTGATCTGAGAAGTCTTGCAACAGGTCTCATTGATTGAAAATTTAAAAATGATGCTTAAGTTTTCTTGGCATAAAAAAAGAAGGAACTCAAATTTATTAAAGTGAAAAGGGAACAAAAATGTGAAAAACAAGAACAATTATTTAACAATTATTTCAGTTTGTAGAGTAACCATTTATTCTTGTACCTGTATGGTATGCCAAAATGTGTAAAAATATACATACCATTGACAGAAACTTTGCCTATACAGTCAGGAAGTAATGTGAAGCTCTCTGAAATACAATTTACTACCAACTTTTATATTATTTTGAAATAAGTGTAGATTTTTTTGTTAGTTTTGGGGAACTTCTTGGTTTTAAATGTGACAATGTATATTAATTCTGCCAAAAAAGCTCAATGAATGTTATACTTTTACTATATTTTCTGTACACAATCACTCACTTCCTTCCTGCAGATTTTGTCTAATGTTTACTTTCCTTCCTGCCTGCTTTCCTGCCTGTCTTCTCAAGAAGATTTTGAAATGTCCTCGTCCAAGTTCTGGTTTAAATACTTTCCCACAATGCTGGTGTAGTTTGGATAACTTTTTGTCTTAATAAATGACAGCCATATTTGAAAATTGTATCTTTGCTTGATATTAAAATTAGTTTGGTGATCTGAAACATTGAAGTGTGACAAAAAACAAAACAAAACAGAAACAATCTATAAGGGGTAAATCTCTTTTCACAGCAACCTATGATGCTCTGAGGGTGTAAATACACACTTAAGTCTTGTAGTTTTGCTCAAGATGCAACTAAACTACCAAAAGAGTTTTGAAAATTGAATCTATAAAGGCTTTCAACTCATTGATTAGCATGAGCGCCACGAACCACCTTCAGTGGCTCAAGATGGAGAGCGGTCACCTTCATGACCTGCCAAGGTCGCGTGAACAGACTGAAATGGTAAACAGGCTGCTGCATGATTATCCAGGGGACTCATTTAAAGAACCTTCAGTGGTATTTCTGCTTCAAGCTGCTGTTAATTAATGACCCAGGCTAGTGTATGTGTTTATGTTAATGTCTTTGTCTCAGTTCTTCACTTACTATGGAGGCTAGTTATTAGATAGCAGTCTGACCTCCAAAATCTTTCAAGCAGCCGGCGGTCGGCATGGGGAGGGATTTATTTTGCTGACACGGCTATCTTTAAGTTGTGAAATCTGAACCAACAACTTTCGCTCCTAAAAGTAGCCCTGATATCTGGGGATATAAATATGATTGGACATAGTGACCCATTCCTGTCTGCCACGCCTCAAAATGGGTAACACAAGAGAACATCATGTAAGGAAAAGTGTGCGTGGATTTTACATGTAAATTTCTACTCGCCTAAACAAACATTTGGAAGGAAAGCACAGGTCAAAAGTCACTGCTTGAGAACTGCTGCAATAGTTTCATTTTGAGATGAAACGGCTCAACACTTAGATGATTCATCTGTATGACAACCAGGTGTTTGCTAAAGTTTTTATTAACCAGATGAAACGCCACAAACAGATTGGGAATGAATAATGGGCAAATGGCTGCACTTAAGCATGGGGGAGGAGCTGTGATGCTCTGGGCTTGTGTCTCTTTGACAGTAAAGTGATTTTTCAACAGGAAGAAACCAGAAGTTCACAAGACATAAAGAAATCCACCTTCTTCCATGGTTATAATGAGCTAAAGAGATAAGAGCAAAATGGCATCGTTATGAATGTGTCTATTTGTTGTTAATTACATCTTGTTGTTATTTTTTTCTTTTTATGTTATTTTATATGAAATGTTATTCCTCATGCCTTTAGTAAGATTGTGGTGTGTTTTGGGCATTTTTTGTGTATTTGTTGTTAAATTTTATTGATTCATTTCTGTATGAGCAGTTATTTCTCGTACTTTTGTTGTTATATTGTGTCTATTTGTCAATATTTTGTCACTTTCTGACTTTACATTCTGTCAATATCTCTTTATTTTTTGGTGTTTTAAGGGTAAATTTAGATCAAATTGTAGCTATAGCCTAAGGGTTTTACCCCATTGAAGACCTCCTTGTTATTCCACCAAATATTGATTTCTGAACTAGTACTAATGTTCCTGAGTTTAAACATTAGTACTCGTTTCTAAATGAATATAAACGTATTTTCTTTGCATCATTTGAGGTCTGAAAGCACTGCAAAGACATTTTTTGCTACACATTGCATTTCTGTATCTTTGTGGAGGCTTTTCCCTCTTACATGTGTTATCTTGTGATGTACAAATGACTCACTTGGTTAGGTGGTGGGAGATTTTATTGCAAGACTTAAAACTTACATGACACAAAAACCAAAGATTTGTGTATCTATTTTAGAAGGTATCCCAGTCCACCATGTTTAGATCCCATTAAAGGGATTCCAGCTCTGATGATCCTCTTCCAATTATGTGCTCTTGTCTTGTCCTGTTTTGTGGATGAGCCAAACCACACAGTGATGAATGTGCACAAGAAAAAGAAGACGTCCAGCAGCTCCTTCATTAGGTTGTACTTCTTGTACCAGTCTCTGCTGGGATTTCTGCTGAATAGTGTCAATGTGTGAGAACCACAGAGATAAGATGGTTCCAAAGTAACTAGAAAAAAATCCTCAGAGTTGTTCAGGATGAGAAAGCAGCATGGATGATGTTCTCTGAAATCAGCGTCATCTCCACCATCTTAACCTGTCAATAGACAGAGAGTAAATATTAATAGTAAAAGAACTGACAAAATTATTGGTACGACATTGCCTGTAGTAGTATAAACATTTTTAAAGTGTGTTTGTAAAGCACATTTTCAGCTATAAGGCAATTCAGAGTGCTTTATCAAATTAAAAGGAACAAAGAGCAACAAGCAAAAACACTAAAGAAAAACAGTAACAATTGGCTATTAACCAAAGGCAAGTATAAAGAAATTACATTTTAGCCTTGATTTAATGGACCTCAGTGTTCCAGCAGTTTTACAGTTTTAGGGAAGTTTGTTCCAGATTAGAAGAAAATAAAAACTAAATGCTGCTTCTCTATGTTTGATTCTAGTTCATGGGTTGGCAAATAGACTGGAACCAGAAAACTTTAGAAAGCTTTTTAATGTATTTTGGTCTTTAGCCACTCAGTAACATATAAACAAACTAAAATATTTTAAAGTTTCTGGTCTGAGATGTGCTCTGTTTTTGCTAGTTTTAGTGAGAATTCAAGCTCCGTCTGGATCAGTCTGATTGGCTTTTTAGGTGGATCTGTGACGACACTGTTGCAGTAATCAATGCGACTAAAGATAAACACATGGAGAAGTTTCTCTAGAGCAGACTTGGACATTCGTCCTTTAATCCTAGAAATGTTCTTCAGGTGATAAAAGGCCGACTTTGCAATTGTGCTTTCACGTTTCTGGAGGCTCAGGTCAAAGTCACTCACCCAGATTTCGAACCTGATCAGTTTCTTGATCAGTCGGAGTGAAAGACATTCTCCAGTCTCCTTATTATCCACTTCATGGTGAATCTGAGCTCCAGCCATCTGGAAAAGGATTCAAACCACCTAAGAAGGACCAACACATGGAAAAACAGTTCTATTACTTCAGCCATTATTCAGATAAGTCTGAAATGCAATTGGGCTTGATTGGTTTCTTGTTTTAGTTTGATGCATTTGATTGATATTTCTGTTGATGGTTGAGGTAGTTGTTATGTTTTTCATCTGGCTACAAGGCAAATTTTCATACAAGGACAATATTAAAGAGATATTTTAATTTATTGGTACATTTTTTTAAGTTGTTTTCTTGTTCCTTTTTACAACTGATCATTATTGTTGTTGTTGATAGTCATTTGACATATTTTGGCTTAAATAATGTTGCACTTCATTGCTCATTTTAGTTATTAGATATTTTCCAGGTCTTTGTAGCTATTAAAAGAATGTGCATAACTGTATGATTGTTTTGCATGACTCAGTTCATTTGTGGCTTTCAGTAAGTCTAAGACTTTCCTGTAAAACATTAAAGCAGCAGTTTGTTTTTTTTGATGTTCCTCAAAGTTTGTCTTGGAACATAGAATTCAAAGAAGTTTGTCATGGTTTTAAGGTTTTGCACAAATTTTAATTTCTTCGCTGTTACATTTTCAGGAGAAAACTGTTGGACAGGATTCCACGAATGACGTTGAAGATTCCAGGTCAGAGCTCAGCTGAAGTGGCCTTAAGCCCAAAAACCAGAGGCATGGAGCTATTCCTGTCCAAAGTTAGTAATGAAATGCATATTTGTGTGCACAGCAGAGATAGAGAATGCCCTTCATGTTCCCTTCTTCCGAGAGTCTCCTCCTCTGTGAGTCAACACAGCCGGCCATTCACTGTCTGTCACACTGGCGCACATGATCCTCACAACCACAGCCATCATAATCAGCCTATTAACAAACATGGTGGCAGATTATAGCAGGACTTCGTCTTGTGGCTATGACTGCGCACAAAGACAATAATTGATTTATTCGGTTTAAATAAAGAACGGTCTTTCATGAGGTCAACAGCGTTATTCCCCTGCAGGCATTACAGAGGACAGGATCTTTTACTACGCATTGATTCATAAAATTCTGCGTCGTAGCTGACCTTTTTTTCCTACTGCATCTGATCTGTTGATAGTAAAAAGAGGAACTGTGCATTAATTTTGTGTGCTGTGATGTTTGCACTCTGTGAACCCAGCCTCCTCTGAGCCTGAGCTGTCATTTGTGGATGTGTATGATTCTATGCTGCTTTGCCACAACTATACTCAGCCCATACAACAAAAGCTAGATCAGACATAAACGCCACCAGGCTGAAAATTACAAGCTTCCACTTGTGGTTTCTCCATGTGTGTGTGCGAGAAAAAAGACGTCACAAGGGACAGAGCAGCTGCCTCTCTCTGTGTCCTCATTGTCTCCACCGAGACTCCACAAATCCAGTGAACCGCCATTATCCAGTTAAATGGACATAATAAGGCTGCTGGAAGCATTATTAGATCAGGAAGTCCTGTGATGTCATGTTTAAGTGCAAGGAAAATCTCTGACCTAAATCTAAAAGTGTTTCTCAACTTCTTCTCTGAAAAGGTCACCTGACACCAAGAGCTCAAAAGGAATTTTTTTGGCACATTTCTTAAGCTGCCGTTGCTTTTTCCTACCTGAAAGAGATTTTCTCCAAAACACTTTTGAACAGTGTTCATAATCAGTATATATATTTTAAAAGTTTAATAAGACAAATGTCTAAAAATGTCTTTATTAAAGTTGAATTCCCACATTCAATCATTCTGCAATCAATCAACCAACCAGCCAATGTTCTGGTTAACTAAATAACAAACATTCTGGTCAACAAGCCAACTAACCAACTAAGCAACCAACCATTAACTAACTAACCAACTGGCCAATCTTCAGGTCGACCAACCAATCTTAAATTAATTAGTAACTAATTAAGCTTAACTAGTAATTGATGGAATCCCAGAGTTATAAATACAACCTCATATCAAAAGAGAACTTCTGTTATAAGTAAAACAGATTACTGCTTTACTTATAATCTAGTTAATTTATAATCTAGAGCCACAAAAAATTAAGTGGTGGAGCTGCACCAGTGTTGCTTAATTAACATTTCCTCCAGTTGTGTCTTGGTCCATCAGTGGATCCCAAATTATAAACTGGGTCACTTGGATGTGATTTAGGAAACTTTGAGATTTCAAAAAGTAATAATTATTAGTGTTTTATTGCTCCCTCTGAATACCAGATAGTATATTTGCACAGTTTCATTTGATAGTTATTTTTGAAAGAAATGTATGCCAAATACATAAAAATCAACATACATGGATCATTAAATTAAGATGTCTACCTTTTCGCTCTGTTCCTACCTCACCAAGACAGACCACATCTATCCACCTTCAGCTCCATCCTCTCTCTACTCATGCTCAAGACATCAGGAACATTAACTCCAACTTGAAACTGACTTGCTAGGGCAGAGGAAGTGGTCTACTTTTTTCCAATTCAGAACTGAGACCTCATAAATCACTTGAGTACACTTCGAAATTCAGAGCTTTAAGACCCTAACAGAAGCACACAAGCCACAGAAAGTCCAAAGAAAGACAATCAGGAGAGTCGAATAATTAAAAGCGTTGAAGTTGTAAATAAATAATGTCTAAAAGGCATTTGTCCTCCACCTTCTAATGTAAGAGATTGTCCTCTATTAGTCACACTGATAAATTGATCATTTCTTTAGCTGTATCCTTCTGAAACGAATCAATGGGAGTTGTTCCTTTCCACTGTTTCTGCATGCTTGCTAAGGATGAGGGATTACTGCAATGCAATCAGTCTCCAATGTGATATCAACAACTGAATTGGACTGCACTGCTTTTAAATAGGACAGAATTGTACTGTGTTTAACTGAATCCATCTATATGACTGCAATCTGATGGACTGAGAACTAGATCTGCTTCTCTTATAAAGCAGATCTAATTCTGACCAAAACCACTGTATGGTGAGATAATGAGCTCATAGTATAGAAATGAATTTCCACTCTAGCGTTGCACTGTTTGAGTTCAGATTACAGCATCAGAACCTGACACGCATGTTGAATGTCAGCTAAATTTGAATCCATCTATATTCGATTGTATTCTGCTGTACTGAGTTGGATCTGCTTGTCTTACAAATCAGTTTTATGTCTCTAAATCAATACACATATCTATATATCTTTGTCTATTTCTAACTATCTGCTGCTTAACATTTAAAGGTCGTTGCAAGCTCCACTATGTAAATATTGTGACAGTGGGGCAGTCAATGGAAATACTAGGTTTGTATTAGCTGTAATATGCGTGGACAGTTTGTAGTCAAGGTGATCTCACTGAAACTAAAACCGCCCCCATCCCTGCTTAATGATTAAAACCACTGTATGGTGAGATAATGAGCAGTATAGTAATGCATTTCCACTCTAGTGTTGCACTGTTTGGGTTGTTTACACCTTTAAATACCAGAACCAGGGTTCAGATTGCAGCTTCAGAAGCTGACCACTGTGTTGTCCAGTCTTAAATACATTGGTGGTTGTCTGCTAGGAAAATTTTGTCAAAGTAAACTTTTAAAAGCTATATTCATTTAGTGTTTCAACATAGGAGGTAGTTGGTTTTGAAGTCAGGATGCAGAGATGCATTTTAAATTTATTCAATCTTCTAAAGTCGGTACAAAACTTTGAACTTTTCTACTCTTTCTCATTTTACACCCACAAATTTGGATTTTGGATTTGTGGAAGAAACCAGTGTGCAATTCTCAAGTGAAAGAAAAGCTTGCTAAAATTGCTTACAAATGAACAGAGAGACATTTGTGTATTTTTGTTCAGCTTTCCTGCATCCAAACATTGTAAAATCGTCTTCTGGTGTAATTACAGTTGAACGTCTTCTGCGCGATGAAACCATTGTGTTTTTGGAAAGCAGCTCAAGATCAGATGGTTCGAGTATTGCGTAATATTCTCAATTCAATTTAGATCAAGGATATTGTAACACATGAATGTGTTTTGATCAAAAACCATTGCATTGTTGCTTTGTCTGCATGTTTAGGATTGTTCATGATGTTCCCACCACCATGCTTCAAGGTGATGTGCAGTTCATGTAGGTGTGGTTGGGTTTGCCAAACAGTGTGAAGTTTGTGGGTGTGTGTGGACGTGTTCCTCCTACCTTCTCTCTCTTCAGGGTGTGACAGCCAGATTGGTTGCAGCTGGAGCTCATCAGGCAGCAATCAGGAGGAGTATTTAGAGGAGCGGCTTTCCTGAGGCAGACCACAGATGATTCACTCACTTCAAGTAGTAATCGGGCCTGAAGTAAACACTTGTTTTTGACTTTCATCTACTTACTTGCAGTCAATTTTTATGGATTCCTTCATAAGTCTTTCTGCCACTCAACAGGCCTTTCCTGGAAAGAAACAAAGGGAAACGCTCATCTCTGTCTAATGGACTTCTTCATATTTTAATTAATTAATTTTTTCTGTCAATTGCTTTCTTTTTGCCGCTCTTCCATAAAGGCCAGACTTGTGGGATGGATGACATTTTTTTTGTCTGGTCAACAGATTCTGCAGCTTATCCAGAAATGGGTTTACACTTGGCATAAATAACATATAATTGGACTTCTGTAGGAAGCTAGGACTGGATTTCATTAAAAGAATATTAAACTAAACTGAGGTTGTCACCATATTGTAGCATCTGCATTGACTCAGTTGTTTAGCTGTAGCACACAGTTAGAGTGAGTCTATCAAACTTGCAGCTGAAGCAAAAAGGAAACTGCTGTGTTATTTTAGGGCAGCACAGCAAAGAATATGATCTACATTCTTTGAAGACTAGCACTGTTCCTAGAAGTGTCAGTGAGACAACAAACGTAGCAAGGACTGAGGTAAAATTAAAAGGCTCAATGCATCAGGCATTTACACGAGATACGATAGCGTTCAAGCTGCAGAGTAGTGGTTTACCGCATCAAAATGAGCATGAGCAGCTTTACTTTCTTCTTAAAATCCTGTGAAGCAACTTCCTATGCTGTTGTGCAATTTAAATGTTAAACCATATGCCTTCTCTGAGACTTTCAGCAAGAGAAGTAGGCTGTAATCGGTGCATGTTTCATCTTTATGTTTTCACATTCCACGAGGTGTGAAGCCCATGTTAAGAGAATCTGCGCAGATGTTAGTTTGCTTAACCTGGCATTTACACACCCTCACCATCTGACCCATTCCCAGAAAGAAAACCCCAGGAGGGCACCCATAAGACGAACCCACTTTGGACCAGCATTAAGCTGAATACAGACAAGTTCAGGGGAAGAAAAAAATCATGCACTCTTTGCAACCTGATCCCCCGTCATTCGCCTTTCTCATGGCCCTGTCTGAATGCCAGCATCTGTGTAAACGCTAAGGTAATTCACTCCCCGCTGTGAGCGTGGAGGTAGTGTAAACCACTTTTCATTGCACACATCCTCTTAGATCAGCTCTGACTTCTTCCAATTGTGTCACGACATATCATCAGGGTAGCACTGCATAATTCAGGTGAACACTTTTCAGAAGAGCAAGAATGTTTCCCCTAAAGGACAGAAACAGAAACAGAAAATGAGCCTAGGTTAACAGCCTGTTATAGTTTGATATTTCCCCTCTTTTCTTTTCAGAAGTGACTGACTGCTCTGCAGATAAGGGTCAGCCCCCAGACACCGTCTGAATCTAAATGACACCCTATAAAAGCGGCGCTAACTTTCTCAACAAAAACAACTTCCCCTAACAATGACTCAGACTGAAGATGCTGAACAGAATAGATTAAGTAAAACTGAAAAATTTCAATACCTAAATGATACGTTTTCCACAGTCATCAACGGACTCTTGGTTTTATTTCACTAGAATCAATAAATATCTTACTAGATTCTGTTACTGCTGCAGCTGCTGGGTGACAAAGGGAAATTACTTTGCAACTACTGAACCATGAAAGTTTAACTCTTTCACGATAAAACAAGAAAACAGGTGGAAGTTCTTACAAACACCTTGATCCATGAACAAATCAACTAATTGGTTAATAGTTGGAAAAAACTACACACTTTCAGAAGAAAGTCTTCGAGGAAATTAAGAGACAGTTTGGTAACTAACGTTAAAAGACGTCATAAGTCAATCTGCATGAATGACTGAAGGGTTAACATTTCAATCTACTGTATGGTGTTACATCCAAAGTATTATTTGGTCATCCTTTGCCTTAAAAACCAAAGTATAAACAGTGAAATTCAAGGCCAAAACCAATGAGGACAAAAAACACAAAGGTCCACCAAGTTTAGGACTAACAATATGGTGTTCATGTCCTACTAAATCATGACCTGGACCATTAGTAGTAGAACCATGAATCCTGCTTTCAGCTAGAAAACCCTGATGGGGAATGTCCAGCCATCAGTCTGTGACATTGATGCTGCCAGACAAAGATCCAAAGCACACGAGCAAGCGCTCTTCTAAATACCTCAAACAAAAAAAATAAATAAAAATGAAAAATGGCATAACAAAAAACACATCAATGATGTCCTAGTCAAAGAGAACAAATCAAAGTTTCTCTACAGTGATGTAAAATACTCATTGGTAGTTATTCAAACTAGTTTGAAATAACTGAGACCACAGCAGAGACGTTTGGTCATGAAGCACGGTACTAAGTTTGGTGGAACTAAACCATACCAAGCGTTAAACTGTGTGGTGGAAGTGTGATAACTCTGGTTTCTTTTAAATCCACAGGACCATCAATGAAAGATGGCGCCAAGTTTCACAACATTGATTAATCATTTAGCATAAATTACAGTAAACCTTGTAGTTCAGAAACAGAAAATCTGTGAAAAAAATTGAGCTCCTCTGACTTCTCGTAGTACTAAGCAAACGATCAGAGCATGGAGGAGAGTCTTAGCTCTGTCAATCATGTTTGTGTACGAGCTGCTCATTCCCCTTCCCTTCATCCCTCCTACGGTACAGCTTCTTCCTGATAGAGCCTGTTGTGAATGCTCATGCCACTTAGCATAGCCTCCAATGACGGTGGATGAACAGATTTTCTGGGACGCTTGATTGTTTCTGTGCCATTAGCACATATAGCTGAGCAAACATGAGGACAGCACTCAATCACTCCTCCTGGCTCTGATTGGTTGTTTCTAACCATTTCCTCAGATGGTAACAGTAACTCAGGAAGGAGGTGGAGGATCTGTCTCATATCACAACATCACAACATGGTGACAGCTTTAACTAATATGTAAAAGATGTATTTTTAAAATAAAAATCACTTGCTGCAGCTCTAACATCTGTTAATATCCTGATGCTTCCAGCAGGATATTGCAACATGCCACAAAGCTCAGATCCTCTTCAACTGGACATGGAAACCAGTTTGAGACAACAAAGCACGTTTGCGATTTGGTAATTCACATATCAACCTGAACCAAACTCTGAAGAAAGTTTCTGAAATCTTATTGAATCTTTGCCGTGAAGAACTTCAGCAGCACCTTGACCCCTTTTGCTTGGATAGCAAAAGGGGTCCAGCAATATATTTTAGTGACTATAAATGATCCAGGAGGAAATATGGACATAGAGGCTGATACCTGAAAGCCACTTAAGACAGAACGCAGCGACCCACATTAAAAACGACCGGAACGACTGGGATTGTGCTTGCAGATGAAATCCAATCCCAATTCCTTCATAGTTTAACGGTGAAACACAAACTAGAGAGGCTCTGGAGAAGAGGGTGTACCAGTCTATATTTCAGTTTCCTTGAATGAGCAAGGAGGAGTAACTGAGCCTTTTAATATAAGCCCATCAGAGTTTATCCAGAATGACAGCTCAGGAGAGCGAGGCTTGGTATGTATCTGCATGGTGTTTACTCTAACCATTCGGCTCACTTTCAGTTGTATAATAACACTTTCTTTGATTGAATGTCTACTAATTTTACAGCCTTTCCGCCTATCCTTAGTAGTAATTTAAAAGAAGTGTCAGTGAGGAAGAATGATGGAGCATGATTCCTGGAAAGTGCTTTCCCAAGATGTGAGGAAGAAAAAAAATCAGGAAGTAGCCGCCTGTGTGAATGTTCGGCGTTTTCAGCGCAGTCTTGCACAAGCGTCCTGGGAACACAGAGGTAACGGCTCACCTGCAACAAGTCGGGACTCTTTTTAATCTGCAGTTTCTTTGCTTCGGGGGATTATGACAGCTCACATGTGACTGAAAAAAAAAAAAAAAAAAATAAGATGGATGAGATACAATGTACTGAACTGTAGTAGCTCATGATGAGATAAGATTTTGTCACAGACAAAAATAAAAGACACACGTGCGTGTGTTCGCACACGTGTGCACATGGGTGTAGTGAAGCAGATCCTTTACATAAAGGGATTAAATGACCGGCAGCCTGAGCAGTTATTTTAATTGAAGATTTGCTGATGGAGACACTTTAGAGGCTTAATAGACTTTTCTATTTTTACCCCCAGCACACCCTCACAGACCTTTGGTAGTAAAAATAGTCATAGCAAAGATAAATTAATGTCATTATAACCAATAAAATATAACTACTTCGGAGCCACCTAGAAAGCTTCAGTGGTGAGATTTCAGTTAGTTGCATCTGAGCACACAAAACCTCAAAATTGACATTGTAAGAGAAGGGTTAGTTGAATGCATGAGCACCATTTTAGGGTAGTGCAAAGAAACTGCAATGTGCATGCATTGCTCAGTGCATTTTGCAATCTCAGAATGTGCCGCTGCCTTCTGTTGCGGGTTGACAGAACAAATTTGTGAATGAAGTTCCCGCCATGTATGATTGTTAGGACAAGAGGAACAAGGAAACCGAGTGTTTCCTCTCTTTGGTTTCAGCTGTTGAATTTTCTTGTCAATGAGCTTCACAATGGCTGAAAGCTAAGTTTACTACACTGTCTGCGTTTATAGATATCCTGCTTCAGCAACATGCTGAGATCAAGCTTATCAAAAAATACACAAACTTCTGCAGTGCAGCAGCAACACATATCAGGCAGTAACCATAGATTCATGTAAACTGTCCAAACCTCTAATAGTTCCTGTTTCTTTGTGAGTCAGACTCTTTGTTTCTCGGCTTCAGAAACTTCACTCTGAATAACAGTCTACAGTCTAATAACATGAAAGTCTCCGCTTACTTTTATCACAACTGCCATCCACCACTATATTTTAAAGCTCAGAGTAACGGTGGCAGCAGCAGCCTCAGGGAATGACTCAGTTTCAGGTACACTGCAGACTCACCGCTTTATATCCCCAGCATTAATATATGCAACCAGATGAGTCAGAAGGCAACTTTCCCTCTTGGTGTACAGTAAAATCACAAGCTTTGACAGATTAAAACCACGCAGGATGTTTGAGAAGCCATCTCTCTCTTGCTATTATTTTACTTATCTAGAAAATAGTTAAGTAAAATAAAAAGTAAATATATTTTTAAGGTATTAAACCTAGCAAAGGGCAAATACAACTTTGACAAAGTGAGTCATCCTTACAAAAAAGGACATTTTTGGCATTTAAAACAAGATGAGAAGGAAAACAACAGAGACATCGAGCTATCCATCCATCCATCCATCCATCCATCCATCCATCCATCCATCCATCCATCCATCCATCCATCCATCCATCCATCCATCCATCCATCCATCCTAATTATTATTATTCCAATCCTCATCAGTAACCTAATTAATAAAAATAAAATAAATTACTAAATTAGTCTAAATAAATATATTTAAAAAAAACCTTAAAAAAAAAAACCAATACTCTAATCACTTAACATAAAAATTTTATTAAAATAATCAAATAAAATAAAAAGCATAATCATAATTCATTAATCTTATCAAATCAAGTCCCTCCACAACATATACAAACATATAAGCAAATAAAACCAACTAATAAATAAATTAACTAAGGAGTCAAAAAGTTATTAAATGTTACTTATAACAACCTGAGCTCATATATGAACCCACAGGTGGAATAATAACAGCATGTTGATTATTGCATACAATGCAATGGTTTTTATTTTACAACAAAACAAGCAACTCTTCCTTTCTTGGCATAAACATCAGCTCACTGACATCATCACCATATCGGCAGCGTTCAAGAGTCAATAAACCAGATCTCTGCTCCAGGGAACACCGTCTATGTTTTTCACATTTCAGTGGTCAGAATTGTTTCTTCTTCACATTTGCAGAAGAGAATGAGGTTAAACTCATGGTTCCCTGTCCATTCACCCGTAATGCCTGAGTGACGTAGGTTTCATCGTCTGCAGCAGTCCGTGGTAACGAACCTCCGCAGCTGACTGCGTGCAGTCCAGAGTTGTGTGACCACGCAGACTGCAGCCTGAATGAGGACAGCGCTAACAACAGGTTGCTGCTATCCACATTTAGACAGTTTATAGCTTAGGGAGCACGAAGTGCATCAAGTTCTGGTCAGAAACCACTAAAACATCTGCCTTTTTCTCTTTTGAATTCACAGATTATTGCACACTTTAGGATGAAGTGTTAACTTTAAATTCACAGCGCGACTGACCACCAAATAGCATAAGGCCAAATAAGTGGCTACAGAAAGCATATCCATCAATTATATGGCTATAAAACTTAAATCTTCAAACCTAAAGTCCAGCTGTCTGATGAGTCCTTATTAAACCTGCTGCTGGAAATACTCAGGCTTTAATGGAGAACAAACACCACAAAAATGCAGGAATGCAGCAGACAGGTCAGGCAGAAAGTCACTGAGAAGTTTATAGCTGGGTTTGGTTAAAAATAACAACATGTCAAGCTTTTTACATTTTGTGGAGCACTGCTCTATCCATCACCTGAAAATATATTGTAAATAACACATTCCTCGTGTGAAAAATAAATCAGATAAATTTCAGATCGGGGTCGGTGGGAAAACAAAACCCCAATTAAAGCAGCAGTATGTGACTTTTACAAAAATGTGTTTTTACATTATTGCTAAAACTGTTACTGTTTCCTGACAACATAATCTGAAACAAATAATCTGTGAAAAAAAATCCAGCTCCTCTACTTCTTCCTTGTGGTCCTACTGCCATCTGCAGAAATACACTGTATTACTGTCAATCATGCTTATGTAAATGCTGCCCACACCTTCTCTCTGCGACGCTGCAGCTCCTCCCTTCAGCAGAACCTACCATGAAACAAACAGACTAGTTAGCATAGCCACTGATGATGATGGATAAACAGTTTCCCTGCAATGTTAAGTTGTTTCTCTACCAGCAAACCGGCAATCTTAAGCTTGAACATGCTGTGTATAAAAATGCATGAGTACCATGTACATGAGTGTGATTGACTGCACTAAGACCTTTCTCTGGCTCTAATAGGTTGCGTCTGACCTGGAGTGGTGTATTTCTGGTGTTTTTCTGCAAATGGCAGTAGGACTACAGGGACATGATAATGTGTCTCACATTATGCTCTCAGAGCACAGTGACAGTTTTGACATATGTATGAAAACAAACAAAAAAACAGGTTTTACAGAAGTTACCTGCTGCAGCTTTAAGAAGTTCAAACACATTGTTTGTGATTGTAATGAGCCAAAATGTGAAAAGGTTACTTCTATGCGTAAGGTTACTTCTTACTACTGTAAGCATTCTACTACCTTACAGTAGTAGAATGCTGTAAGAAATACATTCCTGCAAATCCTGCTAGCTAATAAAAATAGCCACTAGCTGCTGTTCAGTAGATAAAATCTTGCAAAATATTTCCCACAAGTTGCAGAAGAAAATTGGAAAATAAAACAATATATTAATCAATATTCTTAGTGAGAGAAAGTAAATTGTTTAGACTATGTCTTCATGTCAAAACATATATAAATCCCAATATGGGTAAATTGTTTCATGCTATATGCTGTTGCAATGCTGCAGATATACTTAAATGAAACATACTTTGTGCATCTTCTGTGCATTACATAGAAGGCGCATTGATGCATTTCCAGTTGCATTAATAACAATTGATTAAAAACTGTGAAATGCATGTTTGAATAGCGGAGTGGAGTGGAGAAAAAGCAGATTACATCATCCAGAATTTTTTCTCTGGCTGTGTGTTCATGAGAAACAAGTTAATAAAAGCAGAAAAAACTTTTAAAAAATCAACAACAAAAAAAGAAGCAGGTGAGAAATCTCACCTGATCTGAGCCCTGCAGGCAGCGGCTGTGACACGTGATGTGCAAACGAGGTTGAACGCCTCTCACCTCTTGGTGTTAAATGCAAACAATGCCACTGGTAGAGCCCAGCCAGCATGTGTGCGTATGTGTGTGTGTGGCAGAGTGGGAGTTTAACAAGTGAGTCGATAGCTGAATGGGAGAGAGCAGACCGCTGGCGCTGGTGAACAAACAGAGCAGTCACATCAAAAGGCCGAGGGCGTGAACACTAACGATGAAGTCAGACGTTTCCCTGAAGTAAAACACCCTGAATGATGACAATAAAGAAAGTTATCGTTTAGATGCATTCCTTTGAACTGATTCAGGCAGGAAATAGAGGAGGGTGGAAAGTCTAGATAGCCAAGGTTACAGGGATAATGTAACAGAGAAAGTAGTTATTTTATTGGAAAATATTAACTTTGTGAAAAGTGTCACAAGATGAGGATTAAATCAAATCTATTGACAAATGCCTTTGACCTTTACTTCACCCTAAAAGTAAAAACAAAAATTGGGAACATAGCTAACATTAAACTTATCGCAAGTTTATCAGGTTGTAAAACAATGGAGTCAATTGTCCATGTTTTGTCACCGCAAACGTTAGTATTTCTTTATTGCTGTTTTATGAGATACACTCCATTTGGTGAAAGCCTTAGAGTGAAATTAAAATAAAAAGGATACATGGTTTCACAAACATTACAAAACCCCCCCCAGAAATGTGGCACACATATGCATTCTGCCCCCTCAACTCAGTTAGTACTCAGAATGGGGCAATCTGCTTAGAGGGCAATTATTAGTCATGCATTCCACAAATCTGAACTTTATGAGAGAGTGACAATAACAAAGTTATTGTTGAAAGAAAACAAACAAGTCCTGTATGACATTTTACATGAATGACAAAAAGCAAACCTATGGAAGAAAATGTTTTCGAGAACTTACCTCATATTTTGCACTACTCTGAACACATCAACCCACAGTCACAGATGGAGGTAGCAGCATCATCATGTGGGCATGATAGGCCAGTTCTGGAAGGAAAAAATGTTCGAATTTGCAAAAGATTTGAGACAACAGGACAACAGCAATAAACAGCAAGTGTTAACGAAGGGCCTAGTCAAAGCTCAGGCTAATTGAGAATTTATGACTAGATGTGAAAAAAAAAATTCCACAGATGCTCTTCAACCAATATGATTGACTTCAGGTATGTTGCATTGAAGAACAGATGAATATTTCCAATTAGACATAAACAAGTTCACTTAGGTCATAACCAAGATATTTACATATGTCACAACTTTCCACAAACTTTTTAAGATTTACTAAGACAGCTCTTTATGGGTAGTTAAAAGGTCAGGACCAAAATACATAAGAATATTTCTTAAAAGCCATGTCAGTAAACATAACAGCATGTTATCTGATGAAGTGTCATAGTGGTGGGAAACTCAGCCAACCTTTACCATTCGTCTTTGTGCTCTGCTTACTGAGTGGACATCCCCAGTTCATTCATTACCTGAAGTCCTGCAGCAGCTATGCGTGGGTTGTGAAGCCTGACAGCACATTCCTGTACAGCAGTGAAAAAAGAAAAAGGAGTAGGAGTTGACAGAGGTTTATTTTAATGAGCTTTGTGTTTGTTTAACCTCCTTCCTGCACCTCCAGATCCCGACATGAAAGTGAGCAGAAGTCAGAATCAAAAAGCTTGACCTGGCACAGTGTGTGTTCGCATGATTCTTCTCAGAACAGGCAAAAGTGCCCTGGGTGTTTTCCAAAGAAAGTTCAAGCATGCAAAGAAGGGACCAAGGTATAGAGAAAGGGTGATAAAAAGTGACACGAAGCAATATCCAGTCTAATGAGCTTTGCTTTGCTCAGCTGACCACAACTAAGAGTTTCTGGAGGCTAGCCAAAGAAAAGGGTTTTAAAATCTATTAGATGGCTTAAACCTGGTGTACTGCCAAACCTGAAGAATACCAGACAAATGACCACAAACCAACTAAAGAACAAGTTCAATTTCTTTGATATAAACTGTGATCAAAAGTCACTTTTGCATAAGAACTCCATGCTAATAATTTACACAAAACAGGCTTGTTAAATTTTACAAAATGTTACAAATCAGATTTTAGGAACTAGTAAATGTAAATGAGTTTACTTAATAATCTAAGCTAAGTTCTCTTACATTAACTTATCTAGCCTAAAGTATCTTAAATAAGCTAAGTTATCTTAGCATTAATATTCTTTATGATGCATCCAGTAATATAATATTTCAAATTGTTTCCCACTTTTTGATTTAAAAAATATGTCATATGATCTTAAAACATTTCTAGCAGTATATGATGATTAAATTCATCTGGGCTAGTTACATGTTTTTATTTGATTAGATAAGTTAGCTTATATTAGCTGTTGTGACCTAGATTTAATTTGTGCATCATATAGCATAAAATCTAAATCTAGTGCAACTTCTAAAAAGTTTGTTTTGAAGGTCAATTTTCAGCCTGTTTATTTGTAACATGACTTTGATGTTCTTCAGTTTTGTTTTCAGAGCAAACCCTATCCACTTGTTGATGATTAAGGGGACAGTAGTTGATAATTTAACAATAATATAAATATATTCTATAAATATATAATAGAGAAATTGTAAGGCAATCATTTATCCTAAAGAACTTGCGAGTCAAACTTTAATAAACTTATTTGACTCTACTTGTTACTTTATAGAAAGTGGCATAAAAGCAATCCCATTTCTACTTTTCTATCTTCCAGTCAAAGCTAGCTGTGCTACAGCACTGAAGTTACTGTAGCTTGTGTGGAAAAACAAACAAACTAGTGGAGTTCTGAATCCAGTCGTGTTTTTTCTTTCTTGCCCTCCTCTTTAACAGCTTTAATAAGTTCACTAAACATCTCTGCTTGAACATTTTGTTTCCTCGCTTGCTTATGTAACGTTGAAATTAGGTTGCCATGTTCACCACTTACCACAAGGGAGAGCTGCTGCCCAGGCAGCCCTGATACCTCCGCCTATAAACAGACCGCTTCAGGCACAATCGACTGAAATCAACATGACAATAAAATTTTAAGACTGAAACTGAGAGTGAAAGATTTTGTGTCGTTATTTATTCGCTGTCGTGCAAAAGAATGGTGCATACACAACTATTTCAGCCTTATGGTTCTCAAACTTACGGTTTTTCATTCCGTTACCTTCGGTTTCATTTCAATCATTCTCAGAAATGTTTGGGCGAATGTGTAGATTACATAACTGGGGTGTTTTCAGGATTCAAGACATGATAAAATAACCCACTTTTGGTTTGTGGTGCACAAAACCCAGACACTTAAACCAATAAGGCAGTCGATGCTGTCAACAACAGTCGTAACATGCAAACTCTATCGAGTACTAGCAGCTTTACTGCATGTTTTTCTCAATATTTTCAATGGTGTACATGCTCTGTTTCACTCACTTTTCCTCTAAAGTCATCATCTTTCACATTTATTTTGAAATCTCTCATCAGACATTTAGCTGATGGGAATCGGTGCGGCTGACGCAGCTGTTAATCACATGTAAAAACAACAACACTGAAATTCTTCAGTAAGGTGTCTTGTGGGTGTAAAATGATCTGTTAAAAAGTACAAGTGGCTCATAAGTAGAGTGAAAGGTTTTCCCCTGTCGCAGTAATCAGGCTTCCTTGATTAACTGGATACCACACATAAAGAAAGCAATGAGGATACTGCTATACTGACAATTTTATTTATAAAAATGTGCACCTTCTTCCAACATTTAACAGTAACAAGTGCCTAACATGAGCTACAAAAATGCTGAAAACAGGCAATTTAAAAAAAATGTACATAGGTTTAGGATTGGCTGCAAAGCAAATCCCTCCCCTTTTTTACTTGCGTCTATATATAGTCATGTCTTGATTTCCAGGTCTCAAATATCAAAGTCCTCATGACCACATCAATAATACACAACAAACCTAAATGTAAGCTAAAAACGTTTCAAACATTCAACAATATGACCTCTTGTTTCATGTAAGTAAAACACCCTGCTGGCCCTTTAAGAGCAACTGTGGCAGTTGTACTACTAGGTACTTCCCAAACTCAATGAACCACAGGGGGGCCCAGTCAGGGGTGTATCTGTGTCCTGTCAAAGAAAGGGGAAGTATGTACTATTAAAACTCATTTGGGTGTCCGCGTATGCTTCTAAAAGATGCTGTGAAACTCACACTGTCTGCTTCCATCTTTGCATCCTTCACATTTAGACCAAAATCCTCAATTGTGCGTTAATTGAATCCACAGCAGTGAGCTTCTGCGGCCCCAGCAGCAGCAGCAGCAGCCGCCTGCAAGACACAGAAAAAGAGACATGTCCTGAAATGACTGTCTGCAAAAAAAAACTTTCATCTCTCATAGCAGGTCACTGAGAAACACTTAATGCAAACACAATGGCTCTTTCACAATGAGTCGATCATAGTTAGAAATGCATTTGGTTTTTAGTAAACAGCTGGGAAAGACACATACCTGTATACCGTTGTATCGCTCAAAAACTATACAACGGTATACAACAGTATACAAACACTCCATTGTTATATCTTCATTTGCTGCATTTTGACCACTAAAACTGCTACAACAGAAAACTGCAGGTTTAAACAGATTAATATTAGCACTCTAGTAATGTATTGGTTGCTAGACAATTTTAGTTGTGTTATCTTTGGTGCATGTGTCCCGATAGGATGCTAGCCAGTGAGCAAAAGCTCCAAACTGCTATCAAACCATCAGCCTACAAATCGGAGGAGGCAATTGAAAAGAACTCAGTGTATTAGTTGAGAGCGAGTGACTTATATAAATATAAATAAAAGTATAAATACTTTTGCAATTTCATAAATATAGTTTTGAAAAGTACATAAACTTTAGTACTTTGGTGATTACATCTATCCTTCCATTTCCTGATCACCCTTTTCCCTGTTGGGGTCGGGAGGTGCTGGTGCCTCTCCAGCTGCGTTCCAGGCGAGAGGCGGGGTTCACCCTGGACAGGTCGCCAGTCTGTCGCAGGGCAACACAGAGACAAACAGGACAAACAACCACACACACACTCACACCTAGGGAATTAACCTGACAGTCATGTCTTTGGACTGTGGGAGGAAGCCGGAGAACCCGGAGAGAACCCACGCATGCACAGGCAGAACATGCAACGTGCAGAAAGACCCCGGGCCGGGAATCGAACCCAGGACCTTCTTGCTGCAAGGCAACAGCGCTACCAACTGCGTCACTGTGCAGCCCCACTTTGGTGATTACATTATTTATTTATTTACAATGCTTTGAAAAAGGCTTTGCCCCCTTACATGCATAAACAAAGAAAATCTAATAAGTAATTTTCAGATGGGAATTTAATTAATTATAGAGAAATTTAGCCCTCCAGACAGTAGCTTTTAAGTAAAACAATACTGCCTCCCTAAATGCAACAGCTAATTGTTTCTGCTGATATCAAACTTTTGTTACAACTGTGAATTAGTTTTTTGCATCACTATGGAGGAATTTTGAGCAGCTCTTCTTTCTAGATTGGTTTTACGACATGCCAAAGCATCTCATATATGCCTGGACTTTGACTAGGCCACTCTGAAGCACAGTCGTCAATTTTTTTGAGGTATTCAAAGTTGGACTTGATGGTGAATTTTGGATTATTGTCTTGCTGCAAAGACAGGTGTGTGGAACGTGACGTTCAAGAACCGATCACAGGACGTTCTTCAAGAGTTTCTGGTAGAGATAAAAATTAATGGTTCTGTCAATCATTTTCTTAAATCATTGCCTGAATATTGCAGAAGGATAATGATCGAAGAATATGATCAAGTCCATCTCTGGGAAAGAATATTTTGGAGTGACCTAGTCAAAGTCCAGACCTTGTTTAAGACCATGATCTTAAACTGGATGCTTATGCTTGTAAAAGTTCCAATGTGCCTGAATTAAAAAAAACTCTACCAATTAGAGTAAAAAGCATCGTTAAAGGTCAAACAGTTAGTTTTTTTTATCTCATCACTTGAACTGTTTTTTTACGTAGGTTATCTTCGTCTGAATTTAAAATAAATTTAATGACCTGAAATATTCATGTTTAAGGGCAGAAATACATATTTCTTTGAAGCTCTTAAATGTCTGAAAAGCTGAACTAATCACTCACACAACCACTGAGCACATTTCTCTGGAACATCGTAAAGTTGAGCATCTTGCTCAATAATGTGTTGAAATGTGAACTGGAAGATCATCGCAATACAAAGCTGCATAGTCTGAGCCCAGCAGCTTTATTTAAACTTTTATGCAAGAAGGTAGCAGTCACAGTCAGTATCACAGCAGAGCTTAAGAAGCCTCTGACTGAAGACAGTATACTGTTGTTTGACAGAGATGAAACAACAGTAAACTCAGTGTTTTCCATAAACGTCTCATTTGGTGAAGAACCATCTTTTGCACAATCATCTCCAGACGTGCCAGAGAAGTCCCCAGAATAGAAGCAGCCATCTTCAGCAGCTTGCTTTGCTTTTTTCAACACATTTTACAGGTTTTATAAATATAAAAACAACAAAATCTGTACCTTTGACTAGTTCGCATTTTCTTGTGCAACTTTGTCTCATTTTAGATATGGAAGATGATTTCCTCTTTAAACTTGAAGCAGTTCATCTCAGCGGTTCAACTTTTTCGCTAAATGGTCAGTCTGTTTATGTGCGAATGTGTCACTGACTCATTTAATTATTTCTTGTATTATGTGATTTTATTTAAACTCAACCCGTTTGGTGATTTGTAATGACCATGAGGATGGCCATGCATTAATCTGAAAATGAAGTTGTTTCTTTTACGTTGAGAGTTGGAGAAGTCTTCACCTCAGAGAAAATCAATTTCAGTTCATTAACATCCACTTATATAACATAGTGATTAAATAAAATGCTAAATGTTTTTGTCGAAACATTTAAAAAAAACATCAGAAAACATATCTGCAAATATTTAAACTGAAATGTCAAAGGGGAATTATTTAGTTGAAGACAAGAAATTACAATTTCACATTCACTAAAAGTAATTTCAATAATAAAGAATTTTATATAGACATATATATCTTATAAATATGTCTAAAATCTCAACTATTATTATTTTAGTTGAGATTTCAGACATGCCCCACAAAAAATTTAATTGGACAAACGTTTTGGCAAGTTTGTCCAAATCAACAATGCATAAAAAAATAAATGAATTATTCTTTTACTGGATGAAATCTCACTGAAAATTTTGTGAAGAAAACAACTGAATTGTACAGAATTACTACTGGCACAGTTAATTCTGTTCCTGCTGTCACATATAAAGAGTCTATCAGATTTTTGCTTGAAATCATCTCAAACTGAAGACAGGCCCACAGCATCCTTGCTCCTCCACCGTACTCAAAACCAGGCATCAGGAGTTTTATTAGCTTTAAGTCCCTGGAAAATAATCAACTTACAGTAAAGCATGCATCATAAAAATTCTTCAGTGACATTTGGCTAAGATAGTCATTTTATGTATCCTGTCCAGCCCCATTGAGGAAATTTACCTAAATTAGAGGTTTGATTTTTCAAATTTACGAAATTGTAGTACCTGTTTATTTAAATCCTAATGGTCTACAATTTTGTAAAGATCTTAGATAAAACTTCCAAACATTTCACTAAGCTCATGTCTTAAAAAAATACTTAATTTTACCCCCCTATACAATAATTACTCAAATAAAAGGTTGGATTTCTCAAAAATTGAGCTGTGCTGTTAGAGTGAACAAGTATACCTGGATTAAATTGACTTATTTATTTACTTTGTAAAGCTTAAGGATGACTAAAATAATCTCGGATTTCTATTTTAAAATCAATAATCTTTATGATTGGGTGAGGTTACTTATCAAGTTTTCAAACATAAAGCAGAAGACGAGTACTTAATTGAACTCGCTCCTTTTAGGAAGTTGTAAAAGCCACGTCAGTTTGTCTCAGCGGTTGTAAAGCTGGGGTGGAAACTGCCTGAAGAGGAGGCGGTGACGTCGTAATGGACAGCTGTGTCTCAAACTGGAGCTTCTTAGGCTGCTGCTCCTCCACTTCCTGCACTTCAAGGCAGTACGCCCGCTACAGAAAGCCACTCAGGAATAAACGCAAAAACCCGTCAGAAGGTGTTGAACTGTTTCACGTTCAAGTGGGTCACACTCGCACTTGGGGACTTCACCTAAGTGATGACAAAGAGCTGAGGATGGATTTGGGGTTTTGTCTTCAGGTGATGATTCAGTGAAATCAATGCATTAAAAGATGCCTCACTAGTATTTCTGAAAGTTATAGGGTTGATGTCAGAAACTCATTTTCTTATTAAAGTTGCTTCTGAATCCAGTCAAGTCGTTGAAACATGCAGAACAAGGAACCAGGAAGAAAAATAACTGGGGAAAAATAATGTTAGGTTCTATTCTTAGTGTAGAAATTAGAGATGCAAAACCCTTGCATAACCAGCTCTGTTATTACTCATTTAAAAAAAAAACATTTCACTGTTACTGAACAATCTGTTCTTCTTCACTGGCGTACTGTCCTGTAAATTATATTACATTTTATTACGCACATTTTTGGAAAAGTAATCCAACTCAGTGGCACATCCTTTGGATTACGAGTCTGATTTTTTTTTATTTCTAATAACTCCACAGGATATTCAAGTAATCTTATTTTTTATATACTTTTTACACTTTAAAATCTTTATTTCTGATGCTGCGGTTACACCAAAATTTCCCCTTCGCTCTCCATTAAAAGTCATTTCTGTTCTATTAGCACTTAAAAATGACCATCTGAAGTGGTCGAATAACAGAAGACATGCTTCCTCCTGCTGTCACATTTCCAAACGTGTCCTATCATTCGCTGTAAAGTTGATTTCCTGAGCAGCTGTAAAAAGTGGCAGCAGACGCCACGTGTCATATCAGGGAATGTGTTATTTCCAGGAGCCTGACAGAGTATGAGAAGGAATGTGGGTGAGGTTAGCAACCAGCACAGCTAAACTGGTACCGCTTTCTCCTCCTCCTCTTCTTCTTCTTCCAGTGATCTCACCCTATTTGTAGAGGTCTGGTATCTGAGCTTGGCTGAAACGTCAGCTGTGAATCACATGAACCTCTACACTGCGGCCCGGCTGGACCGGGGCCCGGCTCTGCTGCACGCTCATATCTGAACTGGCACTTTCACTAGCGTGCCCCTGCTATTTATAAGTGGAAACCAACTAGCTGCTGCTAACACACTAAGCCATGCAGGAGCGCTTGGGTGGCATTTCTCAGTGTGACTCTAGAGCTCTGGGAAATCCCATTTTCATCTGCTGCTGAATAAACCAGGTCAGCCACTTGATCGCTTGATATTGCTGGGAGGCATTGTCTCATCTGCAGCGGGTCATGCAGGGTACTGGTTGGCTACCGTCCACTGAAAACTGCAACACCACAGCCAAAAATTCGCAGGACCCTGCTGAGGGTGTAGAGCTGGTCCAGTGTTCCACGACCAGGACGAAAACCACACTGCTCTTCCAAAATCCGAGGTTCGACTATCCGACGGACCCTCCTCTCCAGTACCCCCGAATAGACCTTGCCAGGGAGGCTTAAGAGTGTGATCCCTCTATAATTGGAGCACACTCTCCGATCCCCCTTTTTAAACAGGGGGACCACCACCCCAGTCTGCCAATCCAGGGGAACTGCCCCCGATGTCCATGCGATACTGCAGAGTCGCGTTAACCAACACAACCCTACAACATCCAGAGCCTTGAGATACTCCGGGCGAATCTCATCCACCCCCGGGGCCCGGCCACCGAGAAGCTTTTTAACTACCTCGGCAACCTCGTCCCCAGAGATTGGAGAGCCCAACCCAAAGTCCCCAGGCTCAGCTTCCTCAATGGAAGGCATGTTGATGGGATTGAGGAGGTCTTCGAATTACTCTGCCCACCGACCCACAACGTCCCGAGTTGAGGTCAGCAGCACACCACCCCCACTGTAAACAGTGTTGGTGCTACGCTGCTTCCCCCTCCTGAGACGCCGGATGGTGGACCAGAATCGCCTCGAAGCCATACGGAAGTCTTTCTCCATGGTCTCTCCGAACTCCTCTCACGCCCAAGTTTTTGCCTCAGCAACCACCTGAGCCGCACGCCGCGTCGCCCGCCGGTACCAATCAGCTGCTTCGGGAGTCCCACAGGCCAAAAAGGCCCGATAGGACTCCTTCTTCAGCCTGACAGCATCCCTCACCGAAGGTGTCCACCAACGGGTTCGAGGGTTGCCACCACGACAGGCACCGACAACCTTGCGACCACAGCTCCGATGAGCCGCCTCAACAATGGAGGCACGGAACATGGTCCACTCGGACTCAATGTCCCCCGCCTCCCCCGGGACGTGTTTGAAGCTCTGCCGGAGATGGGAGTTAAAGCTCACAGGGGACTCCGCCAGACGTTCCCAGCAGACCCTCACAACACGTTTGGGCCTGCCAGGTCTGACCGGCATCCTCCCCCACACCGGAGCCAACTCACCACCAGGTAGTGGTCAGTGGACAACTCCGCACCTCTCTTCACCCGAGTGTCCAAGACATACGGCCGCAGATCCGACGAAACGATGACAAAATCGATCATCGAACTGCGGCCTAGGGTGTCCTGGTGCCAAGTGCACATATGGACACCCTTATGCCTGAACATGGCATAAGGGTTCACCGTTCTCACACAGAGAAAAACAACCTGTTTAAAAACTAAGTGGATAATTGAAGTCAAGAAATATTGAAAGAATTTAGTTAAAAAGACAGATGGCTGATATTTAAATGCCAAAAGAGATTGTGGAAAAACACCTTTGTATTTACTCTTAACCAATCAATGATTTATCTGAAGTAAAGTTAAGTTGTCCAAGAAGAATATTCCTGATATTTGTAAGTCGGTCAATCTGAAAATCAAGACTTTAATAATGAATCTCCCAAAAATATGCTCTGGAATCTACAAAAACGAAAAATTAAAATCTAAACTCCTATCAGAATTACTTTTGATCATAATAATAATCACAAGTAAACATGGCAAATAAACTACTCTCAAATTAATCGCAAGATCCAAATTCTGGCTTCATACTTTTCATACCTTCTTGTCACTTTCTGCATAATTTGCTAACAAATTACTCTGTGTTTAAACTTTAGCTGCTCAAACACATTTTATGTGTTTGCAGGGTGGTGCAAACACATAACCAAAGACCAAATGTGGAAGAACATACATACAAAAATATATATTTTGAAGTATTTTTTTTAACAGTTATTTTGCATTTGTAATTTTTGGGGACCAAAAAGCACACAGCGCTTTACAGCGCAACCAAACCAGGCTGTAGATATTTGTATCTTTCAGCTAGAGTTTGGCAAGAAATGTCAAGTTATCAGTCAGAAGAAAGGTAGAAAAAAAAAGAAGTCTATACTTTATGTAAATAATAACTTCAGTGAATAAAATAGTGCAAGTGTAATGTTTTGGTAGACTAAGATACTTCAGATATCATGCATTCACCCTGCGTACCAATAATATATCTAGCCAAGTGGAATATCTTTTATGCAAAATGGTAGTCATCATGATGGTAGAAAACAGCAAGGGAAATGTAGTTTAATGTTGCAATATTCAACAATAATATCACAATATCACTTCACGCAGGCCTACTGTGTCGCATTAAGTCGTCTTGCAGCAAAGACAGTTGATCCAGCATTAATTGGAGAAAATATGGGAAAACGATGACATTATATAAACTGAATGTTTCTGCAAATCATAAAGACACAAAAAATGTCAACACAGACTTGTTTTTCAGCAACAAGGCAGTTTAAACTGCTTTACATGAATGATAACCACACAAAACACAATGAACAAACAAAAAAGAAGCTTTACATCACAGTGGCAGAATAAAGAGAAGTAATAAAAAGCTGAAATTCAGACAAGAATAAATCTATTTTCCCGACAAAACAACTCTAAACAGGTGGGGTGTTAGTCTGGATTTAAAGAAATTCAGCTTTTTCAGAGTTTTCTAGAGTTTTTTTTTTCCAGTTTTGTGGTGAACAGAAGCTAAATGCTGCTTCTGTACGTTCTGGTTCTGGTTCTTCAGACCAGAACCAGAAGACCTGAGAGGTCTGGAAGGTTGATACAACAACAGCAGATATTCAATGTATTGTGGTGCTAAGCCATTCAGTGACTTATTAACTAACAACAATATTTTAAAGTATATTCTCCGAGAGCCAGTGTAAAGACTTCAGAACTAGGGTGATGCGCTCCATCTTCTTGGTTTTAGTCAGATTGCAGCAACAGCATCCTAGATCTACTGCATCTTTCTTATTTATTTTTTAGGCAGACTTATTAAGACATTGTTGCAGTAATCAATGCGACTAACGATAAATACACGGATGAGTTTCTTGAGTTTCACAAAAAGCAGCTAGTTAGCGATGCTGCAAAGCAGTTGACCCCGACACTAAAGGAGCTGCAGGATCTTTAGTCAAACTCTTGTGTTTGTTTTATATTCAATATTTTGAATTATCCACACCAAGGTCACCAACTTTCACAACCTGAGGAGCCATTTTGTAAAATGTAACAACAACAAAATCCTTACAAAAACAAAAAAGAAAGATCAACTTTAAGAATGTAAAATATGTGTATTTCATAGTTTTATCAAAGGACAACAATTTCATTTATTTTAAGAGATTAACAAACTACAATATAAATGATTATGAAAAGTTTATCTTCAGTGGAATGTAGTTTGATGCCAAAGTTTATCTTTACTGGCCGAACTTTAGAGCAACAGTGGAGACGTTGAGCATCTTCAGACCCAGCCATCACAATGAAACTGGGTGGTGGCAGCATCATGGTGTTTTTCCTTTTGTTCAGCTGGAACTGGGTTGATACTATGAATATCATCAACCCACTTTCACCAAGACTGTTAGGTGAACGATGAAGAGGGATTTCATTGGACTGTAATACAGCCAAATTATTAAAGAAATGTGTTCAGGAAAATGCTGAATTGAAGGAATGGCCTAGTCAAAGCTCAGAACTAAATCTGACTGAACACATGTAGGGTCACACAAAAAAGCCTGAAGTTTTGCAAGTTAATAGTTGACTTATACTACCGAATCAAGGCTTGGCATGAGGGCAGGTTGATTCTTGGTTGTCTTGTAATCGCAGCCAACATCTAAGCTGAAACACTGAACAATGTATGTTACCTAAAGAAGAAAGAAAAGATTTATAAGCCTGCTCTGAAAAAGCTCACTGCTTTCTCTGATCTGAACACAGAAAAAAATACAACTTCAGAATGTACAACTGGCTCAGACCTCAACGGCCTTTCAGAAAGCTCTCCAGCACCCTGACAAATCCACTTCAGTGGGTTAATGGGTCATGAAAGATCGGTTGGATCTGCTTCTAACCAGCTGAATGAAACAGCATCCCATTTCTGCCACCCAAACCAAGCTGCTCCAGCTGCTTCTTATCTCAGCTGAAACGTGAACCAGCAGGAATCTGCAGTCAGTGCTGCTGCTGGCGTGAGCTTTCATCGGCAAGAAGCTCATTACCCCAAAAACCTCTCAGGGTGAGATGAGAAGCAAGGCGGCACCTGTCGGTGCAAGCAATCCAGGAGGAAGGTCAAAACTCTGATCTGGATTGTTCCAGAGCTTACGTCAGAAGATGTTTCGTCAATGCAGCACGAGACTCTCACCAGTTAGTCATTCTGAGTTCAAGAAGCTGATGAAGCTGCGGCTTCATTAGCGATCTGTATTTCTGACAGACAGCTTTCTCCTGGGACAGCCTCCAGGCTCCTTCAGAAAACAGAAATTTCTCCTCACACTGAAACACTGTTATCCTGTGGAAGTGGGCTGCAAGATTCTTTCACGTCCAAACCAGAAATAAATTGGCTCAAGACGTTTGCGCTATTCTTTGTAATGAGTCAGCATTGCTAATGTTTCTCCTTACGCAGCTGCTCGCCCCATAAAAACTCCATTTTCTGCTGCCAAGGACCACACATATGAAAAACTGGGGATATTCCAAAGGTCTTTTCCGGCCTCGCTTTCAGGCTTATGAATGGCAACAGATGAGGCCATGAGGAGAAACTAAAAGTGCCTCTTTTGAATTTTCTCTCTTAAAAATATGTTTTAATCAAACTTGAACCCGGCCGTGTCAACTGGCCAATCAGGTTCAAGGCGCAGAGGGAAGCGGAGCGCCCTCTCGTCGTCTTTTTTACACGAAGTCACCACAGCTGCTGCCGCTCTGCTGCGGAGGCCGAGCGAAAGGTCGGCTCTCCAGCTGAAGGTCGTAAATCCAAGACGTAAAAAAAGGAAAGACTTACGCACTGCTCAACAGGTGCAGATCCAGAATGAATGGTCACTCCTCTTTCGTTTTTTTTCCCCTCCCTCCATAGCGTCAAGAAGAAAAAAATAAAAAGAGGAAGCGGGAGCTGGAACTTACAGTGCCTGGCAAGAAGACGACTTTGGCTGCAAAAGACAACACTAAGTGGTGCATGATCATAAAGTGGAAGAAAAATTAATCGTTTTATTTTCTTTTTTGCAAATATAAATCTGAGGTGTTTAATTGCAGGTCTTTGGGTTTGTCTTAATCAGTGTTTTACATCTCAAATAGAATCTGCAGCATTTTGCCATAGATTCCCTTTTTTTCTTAAGTGTGGGCTTTGACTAGGCCAGAAGTCTGCTCTCTTTACAATCAAGAGACATTTTTGCCCTCATTCCAGATAAATTAAGCTTCATTAGGGCCACAAGTTTACATGACATACTACAGGAATCTTGTTGGTTATTTTTAAAGAACCACATTTTAATTTTGTGTTTTTAGTCTTTAAATTTAAGAAAAACTTTTTTTTTTTTCCAAAAGAGAAGATGCATCTTTTCTCCTAAGGTGTGTTAATATTTGTGGAAATGAAAAAAATATATTAGGTAACAAAAATATTACCTCATCACTACAACAATTGTTCTAAAAAGCCTTGCCGGCACCCCTTGTGTCATACTGTGGTGGAAACTTAGTGCAATAATTCCCTGAAAAAAAATGGTAAAACTGACATGTTTTATTATATGTACATTTAAAACATTTTCTTCTCATATACTTTATTTGTATTACTAAAATTGGGTTGTTTTAAGTGAAAATATACTAAGGTATTTACGGGTTTATCAAGGTTAGACATAAGATTGTTTTGGAAAGTCTTGACAAAAGACATGTTCTTGTTCTGTTGGCAGTTTTACTTTCAGCAATATATATAGAAATCAAGAGCCCACTGCACTGAACTCAATTGTAAACCTCATGGTTTTTCCACCAAATATTGATTCTGAACTCTTCCTGATTTAAAACATGAGCATTATTGTTTCTAAATGAATATGAACTTGCTTTCTTTGTACTATTTGAGGTCTCAAAGCACTGCATTGTTTTCGTTATTTTAACCATTTCTAATTTTCTGGAAATAAATACTAAATTTTTGCTTGGAATTTCAGAGACTTGTTCATAGAATAAAAGAACAATGTTCATTTTACTCAAACATATACCTATGAATAGTAAAACCAGAGAAACGGATCATTTTGAAGTGGTCTTGTAATTTTTTTTCCAGAGCTGTACACCGTTTGTGCTTTTCTTTCTCATTTTTGAAAGGTGAATGTTTGCAGTGTTGATATGTTTTATAACCCGACACAAATTTGTCTCAGACTTATATACTGTGTTCCTTTGTCATCATGTGTTTATTCTCCAATGTTTTGTTCTAACAAACCACTGAGGATTTTACTAAACATCTGGATTTATACTGAGATTAAATCCACAGGTTAGATCAGGTGACTTCTGAAGGTTATTGGTTAAATCAGATTTTACTTGGGGGGGTATCAGAGTAAATGAGGCAGAATACAAATATCAGCAATCTTTTCAGATTGTTTTTTCATAAGAACAATGAAAACCATGCATAATTGTCTTCCTTTTTGACCATTATGTGGTAATTTGTGTTGGTTTGTCTCATAAAATGGTAATAAAATACAATAAATTGCAGTTTTAACCTGACAAAATGTGAAAAACTTCCAAGGGCTGCAAATGTTTTTGCAAGGAACTGAAACAAACATCAATTAAAAACAACCCTATTATGTCTTGAATCATTTTTCAAGCATCAGATATTTATGAATGTATATTTTTACCGACCATCAAACCTTCAGTGAAACTACAGTAAAGCGATTTGAAGCCCATCTCATTGGCTGCACCTCTCAGCTTCCTCATAATGAAAAGCTTTGACACATGAGCTGCATCCAGTGAAAGTGAAATAGTGACCACGGTTGTATATTTCAGCGTGGACGACAGGACATGAATAATGCATGCATGATCGTGTTGTTGTTTTTCTTTTTCTAGCATAAATCTGCAACCGGATATGCATTTAATTTCCTTACAACCTGACAGCTTAACTTAATAAATAGGCAACTGTGATATACTTGTTTGGTTCTTTAAGTCAATTTGCAAAGTGATGAAGATGTTTGGGACGCCCCCAAGGAAAATTTATCTTTTGGGTTTTAAACACTGACACAACCTGAGACATGACTTCACAGAGATCTGATGTGATCAGCTTGCAACTCACGTTAGTTATGCAAAAACTACTCCTGAAATGTTATCTACTCCTCCGTAGTGTGTCTTTCTCAGCTTTGCGTCCTCTCAGATACAAAGCTCAGAAGTTGAAACTCAAGAAGAGTCACTTGTCTTCTCCTCCACACTCTTTGTTACACAGATCAGGAATCCCACCCAAGTTGAAGATGTAAAATAAGAAGGTGTAGAGTTACATTATTATTTATTTATCCAATTATCTTTAACAAGTAGTTTCAAATCCTGGAGCTGAAAAGTAAATCTTCCCTGAGAACAAAATTGAGGTCAAAGAAAAGAGAAATGAAACAGTCAGTTGATCTGCCCACCAACAGTGACCTGAAATTCAAAAGTACGCTTTTTTTTTTTTTTCCACTATTAGTAAATGCATTGAGCTTCCAGGTTACAGGGAGCATAAGGTGTAACTGAGTAAAGAATATTCAAGTTTAGCGATTTCCAGGTTTAGTGGAGCGCTTAAACAAGAGAGTATTTCTAAAAACCTAGTGTTAGTAAAAAAAATAAATAAAATAGTAACCCATAAGGCCATTTGAATCTAGATTTTTTTCTTCTGACACGATATATAGCAATATTTATACATTTATATCACACAAATGTTACATTATTAACACATGTTGTATAGAAAACTCTGAACAATAGATGTTAAAAAATTAATTTTTTTTCTTTTTTCATGCCTAAATGAGGTTTTTTTGAATTTACTCATTTATTTTTATAGTAAATACGGATGTTAGCTGATTACATTAAAAAAAAACAAAAAAAACAAATATGAACCTTTAACACCAAAAGTGTGATTCTGAGTCACTAAGTGCTGATAACTTGTTGAACCACTGGTGTTATTCAGTACCGACTTCCTCTGGAAATGAACATATTTGTGTGAAATTGTTGGAAAACACATGATTCCTGTGGAAATCTGTCATATTAGCTAACGGCGATATAAGACTAACTGTTCTCTTCGGCATTCGCTGAATTCCTCACGCTTCGCTCTCCTTTCATGTCCACATCCAGTCATTAACAAACTTCCCGCACAAATCCAATAAAGGAACAACAAGCCTTCTCATCAAGCTGTCTGGCGGCGCAACGTTTGTTTCCTGTTGTAAGAATGACGCCATTATCATGAAAAACCACCATTAAAATTTCATTTGACGTCTTCCCTCTTCCTAATTAGGAGAAACCACGCAAACTGAGGAGAAAATTTATTTAAAAGGAATCATTTTTTTGCCTTTATTATGAAAATAATAACATGTATTTTTTGGTACCTGTTATTACCAAAAAACAGATTATGGTGGTGAACCATAGTCTGAGAAATTAAGAAAAATCTAAAATTAGATCAAGCTTAGAATAAATCTCTCAATAAGAAATATTAATTTTAACTGGCTCTTCAATGGAGCAGCTATTAATTAATTAATTAATTAATAATGAATGACTCTCCCTTCCACTGAGGTTTACCTATAATGTGGCACACAGGCCTATTTGTCTGAGCCATTGGCAACAAGTTTGGACCAGAACCCATTATTTATCTTAATCAGACCAGAGGATGGCGGTAATGGAAAAAAGAAAAACCCAAAGCTCACTCTCAGAAAACTGCAGCAGAAATTGGTATTTTGGGGCCATCGACTCTCCATTAGAACCATTAGTCACTAACTAGTTGTAGAGAGAAGAAGAAAAAAACATTCTCTGTCCTGCTTAGAAATGCAAACGTGGAGTTTTATCAACTTCCCAGCAAGGCTTGGATAACTGGTTGCACTGGTGGACCTATTGTCTTTTCTTAGATGCACCAGAACAGAAATTAACTGCATTGCATTTTTATGGGTTTCTCCCCATAGTCTCTCTCAGCAGTCTCTCTCTTTTTTTAAAAAAATTACTGTAAAAAAGACAGTTTTGACTGATTAACTAACAATCTGAACATAAAGTTCTTAGTTCTTAATATAATTACTTTACTGAAAAAAGGTTCTCAATCTGAACATTTCTTTACTTATAAGACATTTTTCTTACAAAGACTTATTTTGGACTTTAACTTGGTGAAGATACATTTTTCTCTGGCAATTAACATTCATCAACTAACATTTCATGGCTTCATGTCAGAGCGTTAGTATTTTCAGTGGGTTCAGGCCTCAACTTTTCAATATTTTCTCTCCTCATGCTACATCCCCAACATTTAACTCTCTTGTGACTGCAGAAGCAAACGCCTACAGAAATTAAAGGAAGCGTCCACCGTCTCTGATCAATTTAGAAAACTTTGCAGGTCTAATGTGTGTCTGTTGACTTTTGTTAAACAGCCACCGATGACATTGAGAAATTAGTTTACATGTGCCACTGAAGTCCTGGATTTGGCTCAAAAGATAAGAGAATAAACTGTAAGGGCACCACAAATGCCAACTGATAAGTACAGAGGAGGATCTGTGATGCTGCGGGCTTATGAATTTAATATACCAAGAAAATTAAAAAAAAGATCTATTAGCAAGATACATTTAAATTGACTATGAAATGTAACTTAAGGTATTAGAATTTGCAACTGCAAAAAGGCAACTTTTGATTATTATCATGGTATTTACACTCCTTATCCAGATATGCCAACAGCTTCGGATGGTGCATTAAAGAATGAAGATCCATCTTCTTTTAGTGCGTTTTGCAGAAATTTTGTGGCTGTGAAGCAGCAGCAGAAGCTCGATGTGTTAAAGAAGGAAACATAAATATGCCTGAAAGTGTCTCAGAGAGAACGTCATACCAAAGCGACACCTGATATATGAACCTCAAGATGAATGACCTTCTTAATTCACTAATCGATAACTTAACTTCTATTGCTGACCTATTGACGATAAGTCCTCAAAAAATGGAAATATTAACACCATCTAATGTGGAATTTCCAATTAAGTAAAGCAGTCGAAATGAGGAAGTCTTATAACTGCTGCTCTGACGAAGCACCAATGCTTTTAAAAGGTTGTGACCTTAGCGACAGGTCTGCCTGGAAAGACGATACTGATGAACTTTGCCTAGTTGGTCAGCAAAAAATACTTTGCAATCCACTCATTCAGGTCATTTTTCCCCAAAAGGCCAGCAGCCTGTGGCAGTCTCTGCTCCACTGGCAATCAGTTCATACGATCCAGAAAGCTTTCTGTAATTAGTTATGTTGCAAAAAATCCAAAGTATTTTTGGTCGAGTTTCTAATGCACATTTGAAATAAGACGAAACTAAAATACAAGTACATTTTCAGCAAGAAAAAGAAGCTTGTTTGAAATCTTATTTAATATGAATGAAGAAGCACTAGTTCCACTGGCAGATTATTTTACTTATATCTATAACTTTTTCAGCAATATTAAGGAATTAAAACAAGCTCATACATCTTGCTAAGAAGTTACCTGCAAGTTTTTTTGGATTATTTCAAGTGTACTAAGACACTTGCACAAGAAACTAGACCAAAAATACTTGGTAACATTTTATCTTTTTGAAGTAAACACTGGTTTGTGATGTATTATTGCTCCTTCTTATCAATGAAAGCACAAGTCCAGGCACACACTTTAATTCAGCTTGTTTTATCCGGGCTGTAAAAGTTGAAGGATCTCCGTCCCTTTCATTTCTCCTTGCGCCTTTCAATCCTCTCAAACAAGGAAGGCTAAATATTTACACGTCAGGCTTTGCTTGCCTACCGATAAAGCTGAACTCACTCAACAGAGCAAATTAATATTTTTTTTTAGGGGGGAGTTTCAGACAAAACACGGCGACGTGATGAGCACCAGGCCGCTTTGCGACGGCGTTCCCTTCCCGCAGGTTCGACCTCCTTTTCAGGACATGGCTGGGCTCAGAGACCCCGGGGGCCCGCTCGGCGCAGCATCACAACCCTGCTGACACTGCGGTCTTCATGAAAAGAGGCAATCTGTGCGTTTAGAAATGGCTCAGGCCCAAAAGAGATTGAACAGAGGTGGGCTGGATCGCCATGTGAAGAGCGTTTTAGGCGAAAGCAGCTGAGAGAACACACATCATGACAGAACAACGAGGCCACCGCTAAACTGGTGTTAAACGTATTTTAATCACTATTCAACCAATCCAAAATGAGAGAACTTTTACCCGGAGACACATGCAAATTGAAGCGATTTTGTAAATTCAGCATTCATTCATTTAGAAGCAGAGCTGTATAAAACACTGTCTATACTGTAAAATGTGAAATTATTTGATTTAATATAACTTTTTTATCCAAACAAGAAGTTTGTTTCTGACATGAAACAAGAGGCATTTCTCAAAAGATAACAAAACTATGTAAAATTAATTTTTAAATCACTTTTATTTACATTTTATTTCAAAAATAGGATATGGACAATTACTTAAACACATTTGCGTAATCAATGGAGACATATCCATAGCATTGCAGCCCCTCCAGACCAAGTTCCTGCATGTTTCTACTGGAATGTTGATTTTTATGTTATTAGTGATGAGCTTTTGAAAGAGCTCCTTGCCATTGCCCTAATCTTTAGCTCCCTCCAGATTCTGAGTCAGATTTTGTGGCCTTAAAAGAATAAAATGTGAAAAACTTCCAGAGATTTAAACACTTTTCAAAAACACAGACAAATATCTACTTTTCTCCAACGTATCTTTCTGCTTTTCAAACCATCTCAGGAAAAAGGCTGGAGGAAGAAATCAGTTAAAAAAATGTCACCACATGTCAAAATGCTTTCCATACATCATGTGTATGTAAAGCTATAAAACATCAAGGAGTTTTTACACCCAGCTGTCAAATGGGCTTCCCACTATACGATACGCTGCAGCAATCTCACACTAAAGGAGTTAAATCTAATCTGAGATAAATCAGCAGCAGCTAGAAATTACCCGTCCTGTTTCTGCCTGATAGTGAAAAGAACAACAGCCATCAGCAGGAAGAGGAAACAATGTCCAACATCGCCACAGTAGAGGAGGAGTAGGAGGATAAGACATGTTAAAAACTGAAAATCCCCCATCGGCTGAACAATAGATTCAATTTGTACATGTGTAACAATTAACAGGGAGTGTAAAACTGTTCTCTCCATCCAAGATGTGGAATTCCTCATGAAGGGAACACAATCTGTTCTGCGGATGAAAGGCTCCCAGGAACCCGGCGGAGCGCAGAGGCTTCTGGGATGAGGCATTTCTCAGTCTGGTGCTGCATTTGTCTCGTTTGGCACAAAGCGCTGATTAGATTCACAATCTGGCTCATAAAGACGTCGCACTGTACAGAACTATACGGCTGGAGGGATTGAGAATGATAACAGGATGTAGTGCACATGTTTTACTGCAGCTGGAGAGCAATTTCAGCACAAATGAAAGCTGAAAAAAGTTTATCTAAGTGATGAGCATCCTTGGCCTGAACTGGTGTGATAATGAATAACAAATCTAGAACTGTGTCGCTCATAGTGGGAGCATGTTGGAGTAGGTCCGTCAGTTCAGATCCTGCAGGTTCTGCTCAGTGTGGGGATGGGTACCTTTGACACTTGAATTGATTCGGTGCCAACATTCGTTTGTTTTGTTGCATAAATTAAAATCAAGCTCCATGTATTCCTATTTGTCATTTCTCCTGTAAGAAAAACTGTGATGGAGGTCCACGGAAGGTAAATAAGTTTAAATCAAATAAGCAAGAGAGGATTGAGTTAAAATAAATAAAAGGCATTCTATTTTACAAATGAGGTGTCTTGACAGCTGCAGACTTGCTAACGGCGGCTAATGCAGGAGTTGTAGATCTGCGGCTGTCGAAATCAAATTGCGCACTCTTAAGCGTTATGAAAAATCTTGTGCATAACTATTTGCTCTCTCAAATTGTGTTTCCACCGCTGGCTTTGTACTTCATGTCGCTAATATTGCAACGAGCGTAATACATTTTACCTGATCATGCATATTACCTGACTCTGGCAGCTTCTCCATCCTGTTGTTGTACTGTCTTTCTGTCTGCCTCTGCATTAGTAACACAATGAGTGCTCAACAGCAGGAGCAGCAGGAGGGAAAGAGCCTCAATGCAGTCCCTTAAATAGGGCCTTTAGGTGGAAAAGCTACCATTTGGGCGTCTATTTAACGAGCACATGCCACCAGATATGTCACCCTGTCAGAGTGTCTCCCTGCAGCACTGGGAGTGGGTTCAACCTGCCATACTGCGGACCCACGGATGCTGAAGAACCGGGCTGCTGTTTTTAGAGCGTTCTGCGACTTTGTGAAGAAGTACAGCAGTCACCTGTAGATGAGACATCTTTGTCTCGGAGCATGCTCACTGATAAAGATAAAAGACACTGAAACCAAAAGGCAGGAGAGGTAGGAGCCCCAGGGGGCCCCCCCATCTGTTGTGAGCAAATAAACAGTGAATGGGAATGAACGGACCCTTTCCCCAGCAGACATGCAGAACCATTAATCAGGACCAGGATGCGCCTGCTGGGTTCACACTGACAGGTCAGCAGCATCAGACTCTCCTCCTCCCCTCACTGTATCTCCATTAGAGCCTGGAGGCGTCAGTTGGCTGCCATTCACTATCACTGTTTTCACAACTGTCCTCCATGGATAACCAGAAGATAAAAAAGAAAAAGAAAAGCTGCACAGGAGGAGCCAAATGATTTATGAGCTGCCATTTACAGCACCAATAAATAAACATTTGCTTTAGGACTGCTGTGACTGCAGGAGACTCCAGGAGCCCAGGCTGGCTCACCTTTCTCATCGTAAAGGCCTATTGCGGTAAATAAACAGTTATAAAGTAGTGCTTACATGGAGTTAATGTTACAGCTGTGATCATCTGGGCCCCTAAAACGAGGATTTTCTAACTGACACGTTTTTACCACCAAAGTTCTCAGAAGACAGTTGTAACAAAATCTAGTGGTATAACATCTTATGATAATAAAACGCCAAAATATTTCTTCATTGTTAAAATGAAAGTTGGTTTAGTGAAGAACTAAGTAGTTGCATTCAGTCAAGTTGTTATTTATTGCATTAGAAAAGCTCAACGTAGTCGGCTTGTGACCCAAATCCAAAAAGTTTCAACTAGATCAGCATCAAAAAGTGATTGGCCATCAATAGTCAAAAATCTGACATTTTTCCAGTGAGTGAAAGCACCATTTTCACTACCAATGTCTGCGAGTTCAGTTTTCAGCTTTTCAATGTGGGTCGTTTTCTCCATTGAGTCACTTTCAGCTTCACATTCGTCACTTTGTTACTGACCGTTTATTAGCTTTCTTCTGGGTTTTGAGGCTTTTATCACCACTCATCTCAAAGTTTGTAGAGTTTTATATCGAGTTTCTCAAACTGAATGAATTTATTTATACCTACTTATATGAGATAGAGAATATTGTGCTAACCAATCCGCCATTAAACGCATTAAGACAGTTGTTTGTAATGCTATCTTCGCTAACCAAAATAATCATGAGAACAGATGGTAAACTCTATTTTACAGTGACTGTGGTTTAGAGAGGCCTATTCAAAGTCCAGACTGAAACCCTGTGGACAGGCTGTTCATGTTCAGAAATTGATCAATTGGAACATTTCTGCAAAAAAGAGTCATCGCCTATTATTGAAGGCACAACCATTGATTTGGTTACCATTTTGTCATCATTAGAAAATTGTCTTTTATGTCTAATTCTCTTTGTCTGATATTTAAACCTGATGAATGATTTGAGGCACAAAGAAAAGAACAAAACACATTTTTAAGACAGAAACTAGTTTTCCTTTCAAAAGTTTAATTGAGTTTAAATGCAAAGTTGGGTAAAAGTCAGTTATTTTTGCCTCTGGATGCCTCTGGATGTGAATCAAGCACATTCAGTCCACGACAAGCGCGGGTCCTGGTAAAATATTTACTGCTATTGCTTAATCAGCCACTGGGCTTTCTAGGAATATCATAAAAAATGCATTTTCATCCCTTTTGGGTTCGCACTAGAAAAATCCAAATGAGCTACATCTTTAAAACATGCCTGTCTAATTCTGTATCTATTTAATACTGATTCAAGTGAAGGCGATGGGAGCATCATGCTGTGGGGACGCTTTTCTTCAGAAGCGACAGAAAAGTTGGGCAATACTAGAAGAAAATCTGTTAAACATTGCATGAGACTTGGGGAGAAATTCATTCTCCAGGTGGAAAACTAACCAAAACAATACAGCCAGAGTAACACTTGAATGGTTTGTATTAAAACATCTTCACTCCAGAACCAGAAATGTTCACACTTTTGCAACTCTGTGCTATTTTCAACCAGAGCATGCCCTTAAACCCAGTTGGCAAACACAACTTGTCCTGCATCCCCAGAAGTAAGATAAGACGAGTCCACCCCCCTGCACACTCCAAACAGGCTGAATGTGGAGGAGGAGCTGAAGGGGTGACAGGGTGCAAGCAAAGATAGTAAAAAAGGAGGGGCTCCAACTGTATGATTCAGCAGAGGTATCAATTCCCACAGATGGGAAGTTTTCTCCTATTGGCTTACAAAGGAGGGGGAGCGAAAAGGCAATCAAAGCCACTCCAGGGACTCTGCCGGTCAAAAATGAGGCACATCACTGAGCCTGCATGGGGCTCAAACATGAGGTTTAAGGCGAAAAACAGAAGGCGAAAAATATAGCAGAGATAACTGGAAACATCTTTTAAAGCAGTCTTTTATTTCTTCAGATTACCTTCAGGCAATCTTACAATGTTGTTTAAGCTCTCTCAATTTTAGGCAAAGATTTGTTCTTGGACATTTGTTATCGTTTTTATTAAGGTTAATTCACACCATCCCTGTTGAGTCAGCTTAATTAAATCTGGTTTGTTTGCAAAAGATTAAGAAAAATCCTACAACTTCTAAAATCTGACGTCATTCCATTTTTGTTTACATTTTGTGAAGAAGGTAGTCACGTTCAGTGTCTTCTTCTCAGGTTTCCTTCCTTAAGAAGGTCGAGATTAGGGCTGTTGTAAAAGAATATTTTAGTAATTGAATATTCTATTCAATATTTTTGTGATTAATTGAGGAATCGGATCTCTCGCTCTCAAACCGTGACGACGCAGTCCCGACAGTGCAAAAGATATCGTACTCCAAACATTGCACCACCAAATTCAACAATCCTTATTTGTCCCCAAATCCTGACAAACCACCACACAATTCAACACCATGCTACCAGCACAACAACTCACAGGCAGAAGAAAGATTATGATCTGGCCGGAACACAGTGCGCTAGATAATAAACATAATTTAACAAAGCTTCGAGGTAGATAAATTTTCCTCGAGGAATTTTTTTAATCAAGGTACTCAAATCATTTGAGGAATTATTTCAGCCCAAGTCATGATGCAGCGCCACCACAGGTGAGGAGGAGAACAGCTTTTCTAAGCATTTGTTTCATTTGACACAGTGCAGTTTGACATCAAATCACACCAGCTAAAAATTTAACAAATATTACAATTGTCGTCCCAATCATGTCTACAGAACTATCTGGTGTGAAAACACCCTTGCTAGTCTAGTGTCTGAACACCTTTGATAAATTGTTGTAATCAATTAATCTAATATTCTGTTTCTGAAGATTTACTATTAAGAAAACCTTAATTTGTTTCAACAATGCACCTTGGGTTTCCATTGAGAATATTGTCAGCCAAGGCCGGCCTGTCTGGTTTGACAAACGGGTTTTACAGCCTCTAAGTATTTGTAGTTTGAATTCAGGTCAACTCAGAGAAGGAATGAATAAAAGCCAATTTTTGAAAATATTTTATCATTACCATTTGTGACTTCTTTTTAAGATCAAAAAGAGAGAAAAAAAATGAACTGAAATTGGAAATTCAATTTGGCATGAAAACTCGAGATTTTATTTTTAAGGCCAACTTAAGCCAGTGAGCCACTCAGCCATAAAAAGCCCTCTCAGCTCAATAAATTAACCAGTGTTGTGTTATATATAGGGGAATTAGATGTCCTAACTCACATCTTCTAAGTATCTTGAGAGTCATTTTGACTCTTTTTGTAGACTGACTGGTAGCAGTCAGTCTTGCAACAAATCTCAGAGGCTTCGGACTAGAGACTGTTGCTGTATGAAAATCTTATAAATACCATGACATTCTAACACATCTGGGCAGCAGAGGTTATTTTCCACAGTTTTCCAGAAAACTGCTGAAACACAGTTTCCATTTGTTCAGAGTTGCCTGTGATTAATAATAACTGGAATATCATAAACTGCTGTTTGTAATGGTTTTTGCTTGTTTGTTATGTCACAGCACTCTGAATTACCTGATTTTATTTGGCTGAAAATGCATGTAAATAAATTATTATTGGTGGATGAGATGGTTTGAACTTCCTAATTCTCTCTCTGCCTTTGGTTCTTTACACTTCTTACAGGAAGGGTCACAGCAGACTCTACCTGCTGAGAAGGCTGAGGTGTTTTGGACTGCAGGGGGCAGTCTCCCACCCCGTGTGTTGCTGCACTGAAGAACTCCTATGTGACAGACTGCCGCATCCCAAGTGAACAAAGAAGCATTATTGTAGATCCTTCCTCCCAACAACTGATAGATTTCATAACCATTACTGCTCCCAACAAATTTATGTGTTTCCATATGGGTTTTTGTACATCTCTGTTGTTTGAACAGTTTTATGTTAATTGTCTGCTTTTAATAACCAAATACAAGCACAATTTGTAAATTTTTTCACATTCCTTTGGAACGGAGTTGTGCCTTTTAATTACTCTCAGTATTTTATTATGTAATTTTGGCATAACTGAACTGTGTCTTATCCATAATTCTGTTTTTTATATACTTTAATATTTGTGTGAATTTACATGCCTTGCAGCAATTGTACCAGAATTTCCCCACTGTGGAACAATAAAAAGTATTTATATTCTTTTCCATCCATGAGTACAAGGATTTGACTCTTATAGGTTATAAAAAGGACATCTTTCTATCCCACGTACTGAAACGCTACATACGAAAGGAGATTTGGGGATATTTGACAAATTTAAGATATATTGAGGATGCGCACTAATTCCAATTAATAGCAGAAAAAAGTTTCAGTCCATGCCTCTGTTGTTAGAACAGTGATTTTATTGTTACTCTGCAGTCCTTCCACTCCTTCAAACGCATCAGGCACCATAAAGTGTGTCGCAAGAACGGAAGATATGAAAGAACTTTGACAAAGCAGGAATTTTTACAACTTCCACCTAGGATCTAATCTTACATCAACACTCTGGAGGAGCTCTGAAACTCTCATCATGTTTGGCATCATTGCAACACGTGGGTGTTGCAATGATGCCAAACATCATTGATGTTTGGCATCCTTTCACTGATGTGGATGAAAACAACAAAGGAGGTCCATCCATCTCAAGCTCCTCCTTCGCTGTCAGCTCCACAGGGGAGTATGGAAATTGGCCTAATAAACGTGCGGGCATGTTTTGTTTCAACCGCCAGCCCTCACGCTCGCACAGTGGCAGGACACATAAACATAAAATGTAGGTCAGTTAAACAGTTTGTGTCTGTTCTCCTCCCTGCATGCCTGAACTGGACCGACAGCGAGAAAATCCAACACGCCGGCTGCAGATTGTGACTCATCTCTCCCAGACAACCTGGGAACTGGGTTGGACCTCGTTTTTCTCACTTTGTCTTCCTTCGGTCTACACCCCCTCCTCATTCCTGTTAAGCAGCACCGCAGAGCTCCTGTCCTGCTGTCTGAGGGGATCATGTTTCCTCTTCACTGACTGAACTCAGACCAAACACAGTGTTTAAAGCTGTGTGTCATTCTGAGGCATGAGCTGTGTCAGGATTCTTGCAGGGAGCAAAAAGAAGAGGATCAAGCAGTTACAGGATGAAAACACCCAGCATGTCGAGTTTTACAGTGGACCCCCGCCTATTTGCAGTTCAGCATCTGATTTTTCTGGGGAACGTAACCATGAAATATTTGCAGAAAATTTCCTTTTTAGTGGATTATTTTGTAGAGGATATCTAAATACTTTGTCGCTAAGCATGTTGCAATAAGCAACAAATCAATTAATTGCATGATAAATTAAAACAAGCTCAATGATTTACATTTGAATAATTTAATTGTTTTCTATATTTCCTCTATCAAAAACTGGATGACAAAAGTCTTCAGTTTGTTGCTTTGGTCTCAATTTTGTTTACACCCTGCTATGTCACTCTGCTCTTGCTTATTCTCAAACCGTGTTCAGAGCTTTTATCTTTTGTTCTGTTTGATGAGTGTGGGTTTGGTCAGATGTTACGAGTGGGCACGGTTAGGACCAATAAATGCTGCAGGTATTTCCAAGAGTACTGCACTTGGGTTCTTGTGAAGAATGAAATGTCCTACCCAGAAAGGACTTTATTCTTTTTATAGTCCTTATTCTTCTGCCTTCTGTCACTCTGCAAACACATTTCTCCGTGTTTGCAGAGTGTGTACAGACCTTAGGGGGGACACGCTACACGCTTCTCTCCACCTTCTGTTCATTTTGTTAATTATAATTAGCTTTTTCTTTTCCCGAAATCAACGCCTTCTGTAGTTATCCATGACATTCAATTGTTACTGTGCTTTAGGCTAAGTGTTCCTAAAATCTGCAACCCTGAGAAGACTGTTGTTGCGGGAAATTAATCTAGAATCCTCTGGACTTTTAAACTACATTTCATTTTTAGGTCATTAGGGGATAAATCTGATAGGTTTATAAATGGTTTAGTGTACTCTTATTTAAGATATATTCCTTGTTTGTGGTATCTGTAGACTGAGAGAAAGAGCCAAACCAGCAAGGATTTCACAGTATTTCCCTAGTGTAGAGCTGAAATGTGGGTTCTTCTGGATGTGTGTGTCACACTTGGTTCAATCCATCCCAAAAATGGTGGTGTTACACTAGTACAAGGGCAAGGTGCTACATCAAAGTCAGTTGAAGACAAAGACAAAATAGTCCTACCATTAGAGAACCAGGCCAGCAGCAGCAGCATCGTTTCATTTGCGACAAAAACCGCGTCATTTTGTTCTTCGCCTTATGTTGTCCCCCAGGCAAACCTTTCCAACCTTCTACATGCGGAGCCACTGTCAGAATGTCTTGGGTGTGTTTGTTGATGCAAAAAAACTACCCCAATTACTCAGCTACCAGAAGTCAGTTTTTCAGCCAAAGAGCCGGTTGAATAGTTTTGAGGAGCGATCGTCTATACTGTTGGACCAAAACACTGAACTTCCCCTTTTAGGTTCTGGTCCAATGGAGTGGGTGAACACCTCACGGATGTATTCTGTTGTCGTTTTGGCTTCCAATAACATATTAAAACCAGGAAGATGGAGCACATCACATTTCTAAAGTCACTACACTGGCTTCCTGTAGGTCAGAGAATAGACCTTAAAATATGTTTGTTAGTTTATAAATCACTGAATGGCTTAGCACCAAAGTACATTAAATATCTGCTTCTGTTGTATCAACATTCTGGTTCTGGTCTGCTCTGCATTCCCAGAACCAGAACAAAACATGGATGCAGCTTCTGTGCAGCACGGATCTGGAACAAACTTCCAGAAAACTGCAAAACAGCTGAAACACTGAACTCCTTTAAATCAAGGCTAAAAACCCATGAGTCTATAGTTGCCTTTGATTAGCAGTAAATAGAATGTTGATCAACATATTTTTCTGATGATTTTGATGAGATTTGACTAAATGTAATTATTTTTTGTTTTTATGATGTACAGCAATTTGAATTGCTTTGTTGCTAAAATATGCTGAAGAAATAAACTGGATTTAACTTTTCAGTGCGACCAAATTTCTATGTACTATATAAAATGCAGCTGATTGTTGTACTTTGATTAGCTCTAAGAAGCTAATAAATAAATATATAACTATGTGTATTTAAGTTTCATTTTTTGCATTTCATTGCTGAAATAAACTTGTTTAACATATTCTAATGTATTGAGATGCACCTAAAATGCCACACAATAATGAACATAAACATCTAAACACTAAATAAGACAGCTCAAAAACTGTGTTTCTGCAAAATATTTAAAAACCACTGCAGAACCACAGGATGCAGAGCATGTGGACCTCCTCCGTCCAAACCACGTGGCAGCATATTCCTGAAAAGTCTGACATTCCCAAGCCAGACTTGAAGCTGGCAGCAAGCAGCAGGTTCATCCCCATTGACTGACGACACAGAGACAGATAGCACACGAGGTGAAGCAGGGCGTGAAGTTGTTCTATAAAACGATGCTGCAAAATGAGCGAAAAGATTCAGCTGGCAGACAAGCAACGTTTTAAGGAGGATCAGATGCTTTAATCTATTCCAGCTTCCAGGATGGAAAAAATACCGTCAGATTACATAAGTGCAGACCTCTGTGTCCTCGAGCCTCTAAGTATGTATCACTGCGGCGAGGAATTCAGCTTCCTGAACGTTTCCTGGAAATCATGCAGATCTTATATTTCAAGTTGCAAGACTTTCATTATAACCAGGACTTTAAGGATTGTTGTCGATGTCTTGGTCTTGCACTTTTATTTGCAATGTTCCAAATGTAAAATAAGATAAACAGTTGCAGATTTATTAATATATTAGCCACAATTTCCAAGATTTTTTAGTTTCTAATAACACAAATAAGCCACTCTGGTATTTTTTCCATGATTAATGAATATTTGTTTTATTGTAGTTTAATCATTTCTTCTGACTGCAAAAACCCATATTCAGTTTGAAAAAGCTCTTGCTCTTTATGTGTCCATAGAGTCGTTGGATATTGAAGACAATCTGTTAAATATCTCTTTGTTTTGCTAAATTACAATAAAGAAAAACTCTACGGGACGGTTGACACGTTGAAGGCCATCTGGATGACACAAAAGTGAATCTGCTGTAGAATAAAACGGTTTTAATCCATTTCCGATGCAACAGTTGTTTCCAAATCTGGTGCAGATGCAGCTTTGGAAATGGAGGTAGTGACTATTTATACTAATGTTTGGGGATTCCTAAAACACATTCAGGATGTTTACAATAGGGAATTAGCTCTTTGTTTTTCTTGGAACAAGATGATCTATGCAAATCAGTTTAAATACTTAACATAAGAAAAGATTCTACTGGATAATTCTTATCTAATCAAAATCTTATAAACCATGAGATCATCATAAAACACACTTTGTGTTAATTAAGCAATTTTAGCATCCCACAAAACAAACAGTCAATATGCTGCAAAGCTTTAAAAGAGAAACAATTCCTCACATTTCCTTCACTCTGTTTTCTAATATTAATATCTGAAAACACTAGAAACAGCCCAATTAATTTGAAGGGAAAGGAATAGGGAGAAAACTGGTTCAATCTACCAAAAGGTAATCATGGTAAAAACAAAACAAACCAAACAAGCCCTCTGCAGAGCTTGTTTGATCGCTCCAGGCTGATCGTTGCCTGATTGAAACAAGATTCGCAATCTAAAGTATCAGGTAGCAAAGATAACACAAACCCAGAGGAATTAGTTGGGAAGCGGAGTGGACGGATTCATAAAAAGTAGATGGACACAATCAAATTAGCATAAGAAACTGTCTGCTTTACAGTAAAAAACAGAAGGTTTATATCATGATGTGTGGAGGAATTGACACATCTGACAGGAATTCAAACTGCAGTACAGCAAGAACAATTCAACCACTCACTGTCTGATTCCAGTGTATTTCTCCTGAACAAACTTGTGATTTAGAAACCAGTAAAACTGATCAAGACTTTGGCCATATATTTATTTATTTATTTTATTTTTTATTTGCAATTGAAAGAAGGTTACATTAAGTACTTTGATCTGCCTTATTGCTGAAAATGTGACATATAAATAAAATCACCTTACCTAATTGTTTGACAGAACTGGGCTAAACCTCAGTGCATGTATTTTTAGTGGAGCAGGACCTGGTTATATGCTGAAAATTTGGCCACAGAAATGTGGTTTGAAATGGCAGTTGTAACCAGGATAGAAAAATATATTACTTACTTTACATCCAAAATACAGCTTACTGCTCTAGAGTGTGCTGCAAGGCAGGGCTGCACAACATCAGATAAACATCTTGCATCGTCCCAATGTCCGCACTACTCTTTGTGAGCTTTAGCATCTCGCTAGCTGAAACGCACATCAGTTGTGGCCGCTGAGGGAGATATTATAGCTTCTGTTACTTTTAACATTCAAATGGCAACTTTTAATTTAAAATTGGTGTTTCATTGGACCAAATGATTGTGGAACTTTCTTTAGTAGCTTGAAGCAACCAATAAATAACCATTTATTTCAGAATAATTCTATTCTGTTTCAGCTTTCTTGAGTTAACACCTGCCATCAATTGTAGAGAATCTAAAGAAACGTAGATAAAGTTCAGCTGTTCTAGTAGGATTTTCCTCATATTTGTTCATTTCTGTCAGTTTGCAGATGTTAAAGAGGATCTCACTGTACAAAGGCATCAGTCAGGAGAAGGATACACAAAATCTCCACAGCTTTTTAAATACACAATGATCTCCTGCAATGCTGGCTGACACGCTATTGGTTGGCATTTGCAAAGCAGCCAGTACAGGAGTACCATTTCCTTTCCTTGATCCTGATTGGTTGTACCAAAAAAAGTAGAGTTAAATTAGATGGTGGATTTTAGCTTCTGTCACAGTCCTAAGATGTGGTGCTTATTAATACAAATTAAGCTAATTTTGATTTGTTTGAACTATTAAATTAAGCTTTAATGAGCATTTTTAAACAGGGTCTCAAGTATTTGTGAATGTTAGGTATTTGCAGGTGATTTTACTCCCTAATCTCTGTGAATACTAGTGATCCACTTGAGCATGTATGTAATGTATTAATTTATTCATAAACATTAATTGGTTAATGTCACATATTCTTCCCTATAGACAATAGAAACACCTCTCCAGAGGTTTTGTTTTGGAGCTCCACACCAAGACCACCATCTGGCCACCATGTTAAAACTTTCTGGAGACACCCCTGCTGTCTGACTGAGGCTACACCCCATCCCGTTTTACTGTTTTTTTACAACACGTATTCCCAAACATGGTTTAAAAATACACTTTCTAAGATCTGTGCTTGCAGCATGAAAGGTTTATGCGAAGAAATAAACCTTCCAGAAAACCTGGAAGGTTGAAGAAAACCTGAGGATTCGAGACCCATGTGCATTTCCACATAGCACTCACTGATGCCTATTGTCATCTTTTGTTATGATCCTGAACTGTGCTGCACAGTAACAGCAGAAACGAAGCCATGGTTGAAAGCAGCACAAGCATTTCTCTTTGTTAAATCCTGTCATGCCGAGCATAAAAACGGAATAAATCTGAAAACAGCATGTTTTAAAGAGCCTGAGCTCCAAACTCTGCAGCATTACCAGGAGTTGGTCAGACAATAGAGACGGAGCAAGCCGAGCACAACAATCCTCCTGAGAACAATCGCTGCACGCAGGTAGAGAGAGTCACATTCTCGGTTTATAAAATCCTCCATGCGGTTTCTATGCTCCCAGAAACCGCTTCATACGAAGTTTACAAGATGCAGACATGAAAGATAAACCAGCTTTACCTGCTCGTGCATCTTAGAGGAAGATTTAGTTTAAAAACCCGCTGCTGTGTCTCAGCTTCTGAGGCTCCATCTTTGTGGTCATATTCCGTTTTTTGTTTTTTTTGTTGTTGTTTTTTTTTGTATTAATGTTTGCACGATGGTGATGGTCGGAGGCGCGTCTCAACTCGAGCTCACTTCCATGTGCTCGCGACCAGGACCACGCGCTCACAGCGTGAGCTGGGATAGGGCGCGTGACGTCACGGCGAGACTGGAAAAACAGCTCCAGGGACAGACTGACGTCGAGTCAGGTGTGACGTACAGGTGGAACCGACGCTTCTACGTGAAAACCAGGCATAAAGTTTTATTTTATTGATCAACTATAAGAAATGCATCACTCTACGGATTTTAGAAGGATTAATACAACTGAATTTTTTATTTTATTTAAATTTGCTACTTTTAATGGAAATATTGTGCAAGTTCAAGCAGTGTTTGATCTAAATTTCAAAAAGGAATTTTCAATCTAATATTTTTAGGCTATTTTAAAATTTATTTACACATGCTTACTTAGTTACAGAATCTGGGCACATTTTCAAAAAGTGTGCACAAAATTTTATGGCATATTTTAGAAAAATGTCACTATTTCTCTACAATTTTGAGTATTTAATAAAAAGCTATTAAGCCCCTTACATGCAGTTCACACTTTGGATTCCTTGCTCAAAAATGTTTTAGAAGTTATCAAATTTTACATTTTAACTGAAAAACAATTCAGATTAAAGAACTGTCACCTTTCATGAGCTGCTCCCTTTAGATAAAGATCACATGAGTATGCTTAATATATCACCACACCCAAATATCTGTCCAGCTCAGATATAAAGGATCCTGTATGCAGATCTACCTACTTTTAATTCTTGTTTACACTTGGATGTTTAGTGCAACACAAAAGAGGCAAATTCAAGAAAACATTTTTTTATAATTCAAAAGAGATCAAAGAACATATTGCAAAAGAAAACAAAAAAAAAGTGAGTCTCACCCAGACATTTGCAATTGAAAAATACATTTTCTTAAGAAATATTACCTATTTACAAAACATAAAAATTTATATTTTACTTTGAGCCGTTTGTGAACAGGACAGACCCATTTTAAACATTTTATTAATAAAAATAAACTTTTAAATATTTTATCCACCCATAACTTCAGTTGAGGCAGTTTAAACATTGAAATCAAAGATTCCAAACAATTCAACCCATCGAACATCTGCATGCAACAACTGTACATCAATTCTTGAACTTTCATAACAAAAAAAAAGAAAAACAAGTCTTAAATGTTATCTTTTAAACACGAGAACCCTCTAGCTGTGCAAGTCTCTGCTTTAAACGTTCACTTTTCCTCCTCAGCTGCTCCTTGAATGACAGGAGTCTCTGTTCGTCTGACTGCATGCTGTAGATGCACTCTGTCGCTTTCTTCAGGATCACCACCTTGGCCGCCTTCTCGTTGTTGGCCACCTCTGGGATCTCGTCTCGCAGGGCGAAGAAGCTCAGCTTGAGCTCGTTCCTCCTCTGGCGCTCCAGCACGTTGTGAGTCCTTCTCTTGTCGTAGTCCTCGGTGTCAGACGTTCGCGGGCTCGAACACTTGCGGTTGCTGCTGATCTGTTTGAGGACCCTGCTGGAGCTCCCTCCGCTCATTCCTCCTCCTCCTGCTGCTGCTGCTGCTGCTGCGGTGATGCTGCTGCTCTCCAGCTTCAGCCTCTTGACAGCCGGCTGCTCGTGCCTCATGGATGGATGGGCGGCATAATTATGCTGGTGAGTGGAGACGTGGCATCTCTTCAGCACCAGTGGGCTTGCGTGCCGGCTCTCCAGCGGGCTGGGGTCGCACCGTTTCACCGCGTGCCTTTTCTCTACGGTGACCACATCAATTTCCTCATCTTCTTCCTCTTCCTCCTCCTCTTCCTGATCTTCTTCATCCTCATCATCTTCTTCTACACAAAAAAAGAATGCAAAGACATTAATCATAACATGCAACTCTTTAAAATTTAAATCAGCAGCCATGCTCTGGAGAGGGGTGTGTCTGCATGATGCATGCCCAGGGGCACATCTAAGTACTTTCTGAGGTGAATGCAGACACATTCCAGTCACCAACCAGGGGGGGTTTCACTGCACAAACTGCTCTTATATACAGAAAACGCCATCATTTTGGCGCCCCCTCTAGCCCAGCGCCCATTCAGCTTACCTGAGTCACTACAACTGCTGCTGCTCCCGCTGTTGGGCGGCGTGTCCAGCCCCAGATCCTTGCTGCGCACCGTCCCTGCAGTCTGCTTGGGCGTCTCCGCCACCGGGTAGGGAAAAACCACAGACGGATCAATGCACTCCGACGCGGACGTGTTGAGATCCTGCAGGTAGCTGCTGTTCATCCTCCAGGCAGCACCCGCAGCCGGGTCCACCGAACCGGCTGCTGCAGCAGCGGCGGCTGCGTCTTTCCGCGCGGCTTGCAGCGAGGCCAGCCGCTCAGACACCACCTTCTTCAGCTTGGCCGCCGCCGAGAAGCCGCTCCACATGCAGTCCTGGATGATGATGGACTTGAGGAAGGTCTGCGAGTAGTCTGCGTCGCAGATGATGCTCTGGTTGACCACGTCGTCGCCGAGGAACTCGGTGACCATCTCCAGCTGGTCGGCGGTGGAGGGGAAGAGACTGGACAGGGACGGCCGGCGGCTCGGGGAGAGGGGAGGGGTCGGGAGGAGCTCGAATTTCTTCCAGATGTCTTCGCTCGGCGCCGGAGGCTGCGGCTGCTCCGGGTAGAAGTCCTCCTCCTCGTTGTCATAGTAGAAAAAGGGCTGCAGGGAGTCGTAGTCGTAATCGTAATTCTTACTCGCCAAAACTGAATTCAGCGGCATGATTCCTGTTATGGGGCTCTCCTTATTGCGAAGCTGGCGGAAAAAACGATAAGAAGAAGAGCAAAATACAGGTTAGGTTTGTAGCAGCAAACAGCTGTTTGGCTCCGATCCTATAAGAGTGTGTGCAACATCACATGGTCACTCCAAAACACTGACCCCTGTGTGTGCTAGTGCACGCGTTGCATGCATGCACAGGTGCTGCTGCAGCAGGTGCATGCAGAAACTAGAACCAGTTAGTAAAATAAGTACTAAAGCCGGAGGGGGAACCCCGGCTTTCGCAATGACAACTCTGCAGATCCTCACTCATCCTTACCTTTCAGATTTTACACAGTGGGCGAAAAGAGGTGCTAAAAAACAACGTGCAGGAAAGTTATTCCACGACGGCTGTGACATTAAATCCTTCCACGGAGGGCGTCGTAAAGCTCAGCGTAGTGGGTACGTAATGAACCATACGTAAGGACGCGACCTGGACTGGACGACCCACAGCGCCTTCAAAGTAGCGTGATACTAGCAACTGCGCGTTCTGCAGCTGCTTATTTAAGCGGCCGCATCACTCCGTCTGGGATCCTTCCGCCAGTTTTTCCCGCGAAACGATGACCGGCGACGAAAATGCGCCACGACCCGGTTTTATTTGACGCTTTTACAAAACCTAAAGTAATTTGCACTCGATAAGGCTTCACTACGTCTCACAAGACACAATGCAAACGGCAAATGTAGTTTTTGGCTGCAATATGTTTCGTTCTTTCAGGATTAAGACTGGGTCTAGTTATTGTGGGAGTGGGAGGGGTCATAGTAGTGTTGACGACCCACAAAAATACTAACAGACGGTAGTAATGACAGGTCGTTATGTCAGGACTGGGCACCATTATATTTTCTCTGCAGAATTTCAACGCAGGTCCACAAAATGTCCATCAACTCATCTTCATCCTGGCAGGAAATCTGGCCGATTCTGGGTTTATGCCGGATCAGGTGGTTGGTTGGAGGTGAAATTTGCAAAGAAAATATATAGTAATAATAATAATAATAATTTCCCGAATTGTTGCACGATGACGATTTAGGAATCTGTCAATTTGTTCTTACAATTTTGATTATTGCTGTACATAATTTTTGGAGTTTTGGCCCTTTTAAATATTTTTTTTATTTGGTTCTCAATCTTCTGACTTGGCTTCCCAATAATTCAGACATAAATGCTTCATAATTACTACTTCTCTCTGTTATTGAGTCAAACAAGTCAGAATTATGAACACTTTTTACATTTTAGTCTGCTTCTGCACTCAAAATATATGCAAGCAAGGCAGAAAAGACTTCCAAACGTAGACGTCTAACATAATCAACCCACGACTCATTTTTACAAATTTTAACTCATTAGTGTAAAGAAAGGCGCAATTCCCTCTTCTTTTTCTATCAAAGTGACGCAAAACGCGTCACGTTTGCGCCGTTTAAACAACAGTTTCGCAGGATCACAGGTGCTGCAGATCACCTCGGTGTGTGTGCAGCAGCTGACAGCTTGAACCAGCTGAAACAGGTGATTGGCACAACGCTGAATACCTGCAGTTTGTGGCTGCATGTCAAACATGCAGCAACAGCTTCGAATAAAGTGTGGAATATTTACCGCCGTCCAGAGGAAAGACGAGCCTCTAAAACTCGGAGGGATTGGCACCAGTTAAAAACAGGAAGGAAGCAATTAAAGTAATCAGACCCACACCGCAGTTGGACGGACGAGTGAGCACTGAGGATGAGTTTTTACGGACTTCGACCGCCCTCTGCTGGTGCATAGGAAGAGCGCAGTATCCCAGCTAATGGGTGGAAAAACCAACTAATGCATAAACTACAGTATAACATTTATTGCATTTGCATGAAGGAGGAGTGGGCTTAAACTATCTTCGTGATTTAAGGAAATAATCTGACTTTACAGAATCAAAGTATTTTAAGATGTAACTACTCAGCATCAGAACTAGGAAGAATAACCAAAAAGTACTCAAGTAAAAGTAGCACTACTTCAACATATTTTTACAAAAAAAAAATTAAAAAATTAAAAGAAACTGGCCAAAAATTTTACTCTAGGAAGAATAAAAAATGTTGCTTGTACAAATGCTCCTTGAGTTCTGAGATCAAAAGATCAATCATTTAATAATTAAAGATCAGATGGACTGAAACATAGAGGTTATGTGGGGATTTTGTTTTTTTAAAATGACAATAGTTTCAAACAATAAAATCAGAAAATAATTTTCCCATATCAGTTTCTTTCAATATAAACCTTATAAAAATTTAACAAAAACTATAGATGTGCTTCATTAAAAAAAAAAAAAGAATCACCCAAGAAAGAGTAAAAAGTATAGTTTAACATAACATACTCCTACAAGTAATTTTTTTCCAAAACGTTACTCAACTAAATGTAACTGAGTAAACATAAAGTAGTGACTGGATAAAATAGAGAGAGAGTGAAGAGTTTCTTCCAAAGATGCTTCCCAATTAGACTAAGATTTGGGAAAAATGTCTGCCTTAACCCAATCTTAAACCTTTGATCCACAATATGTTTCGCACAAAAACAGTTTTGAGCACACAAAACTGCAAACCATTGTGGTAGCAGCATCATGATATAAGTTTAGTTTTCTTCAGATGCAACTGGGAGCTTGGTAAACTGGACAGAGTCATGAATAAATAAATATACAAATGCAAGCCAAAAGGAAATAAAGGAATTTTTTAATTTTCTAGAGTCCAGGCATGCAGCCACACCACCAACAGCCTCCATAACTGAGAGAAATGTTAAAGTTTCTCCACAGGAAACTGTTGGGTTTTCTGCAGTGGGCTGTGCACAAGATATGTCTCCAATCAGATGGATTTAGAGACCTGTTGCAAGCAGATAAGTATAGTCAAATCACTGTGTGGGAGGTTGACCCCAACCACTGGAGACCGAATGCTGCAACTGAATCAAAAGGTATTTGAACAAACTACTAATTTAAGGGTGTTAACACTTTTGAATCCCAATTAATGTAAAGAAGAAGAAGAACGCAAAAATTCAATAAAACCATAAAAAATTTGATGGAAGCTTGGCTCATTGAAGGGAAGGGACGAGAAAATAGGACTGGTGAAATTTTGCACCATTCTGTGTAACCTGTTGAACTTAAAGTCAGCACGTAGAGCATTTTCAGTTATTAAAAACCACATCCTAAAAAAATCTTTAAAAGAATGTATTTGTATCAGATATATGTTGTGGAGGACCAAATTTCTAACATTAAGGACCACAAATGGCCCCTGAGCCACACTTTGGACTCCAGTTGTTCAGGACAAATGAAAGGGGGGGGAAAAAAAGAGACGCTTTTTTCTTTCATTCTTTCTTGACTTTTCTGTTTTTTGGCCAATAAATACAGGGAGAAGGATGGCCAGGGAAACTAACAGAGACCTCTGTTAGATTTAGATGATTTTATTGATGACTTGTTGTGATGATGTGACATTTGCTTTGAAAGGAATAAAACAAATATTTTTTTCATTGGTTTTGTTTCCCAAATGACACTAAAGTCTTTTGGGAAACTAGTTTACTCTTTCTGTTTGTCTGAACCACAAAACTACTTAGTTATTCTCTCTGTTTTTGTGTCTTATTGAATTGTTCTTCTTACAATAAAACACAAATTGGACACATTGGTTCCTGTTAAACCATTGTGTTTAAGAGAAACACTTTGGTTTTTTTTAAATATTTGGTAAGAAGCAGAATCAGCTTTGTTTTTTTAGAGCAGAATCTCATTCATGAAGAATCACCTCAGACTCTAGCAGAACCGGTTTTTGGACAGACCAGAGCTGAAGGCAAAGGCTGGAGGAATTTAGCAAAACTGTAGATAAATTTCATGAGTTTCTCTTGTTATCAGAAAGAGGAGAAGGAAATCCCCAAATCGAGACTGAAGCAGATCTTCTTTCCTCGCTGCTCGGCCCTCGGAACCCTCTCTCTCACGCCTCTCCTTTCCTCGTCGAGGAATGCTGTGAGCAGGATATTGATCATAACCGGCAGGTTCAGTGGTGTGGCCGCTTTTGGTTATCAGCTCCGGATGTTTCCTGCGTTACCGTGTTTCACAGCGCCTGGGGACACAGAGGAAGGCTTTTAACAGGGACTGGCATCGTTTCCTCTGATAGGTGGGGACCCAGTGTGGCCGTTTGCTCCATCTCAGTGTTGATGGCAATGATCTCTAACCTCCAAATTAAAGAACACACCAACTTAAAGAAAGCCATACCAACAGTGAATCATGGCACTATTTAATCAGGGTCTTTATCAAGCTGGAAGAAGTTATGAAGAATTCCTAATATCAGTTTTGACCCTAACCTTTCGCTTGCTGCTAGAGAGGAAGATGAAGTGGCAATGTATTTTTCAGGCTCACAGTGTGTTAAAATTTAAATCCAAACCCACACAAAAACAAACAACATTAAACATGAAACTATCGATTAGAAATATTTACCAGTGAAAGTTTTCAGGCCACAGTCTACCTGACTGCAGCTTTTCACCTGCAGAAACACATTTGCGGCAGTAAATGTAACAGTGATGACACCAGATGCTTGAATGTTTGACACAAAAGAAAACTGAGTGAAGAAACTCAAAAACTAAACTGAGAAGCTAATTTCCTCTAAATCTCCACCTGCATATTCTCCTTCTTGGATGATGCTCTTCAGGACATGCAAGACTAATTCTGCAGTTGGATTTCTCAAATGTTGAATTAGTCATCAGCTTGTTCAGCACACTTTGGAAGAAACAGCTTCCTTTGTTCCCTTTCTCTCGGATGCTGCTGGTCTGAACTTCCTTTATTTCTGACCACAGATCTAACGATCTAAGCTGTGTGGCTTCGAGTACATTTCAGCCTTCAGGCATTGTGCTGACATCTGCTCACGTGTTAAGACTGTGATGAAATCTAAGGATATGCATATTTTTGGGATTTTTTTTTAAAATACTCAAAATCTTTACATTCTTCTCAGTTCCAAAGTTTTGTTATTTGATTATAAAAACAGCTCCAGTGATGTTTAAACGCACTCATTATTGGTGTGACGTTTCTGTTTATTTTGGGATTTTAATAAGCAGAAGTTTTACATCAACTTGGTCTGAGAGGTTGCTGACAAAATGAGAAACCAAAACTTTTCGGATTGATATCTGCATAGGAAATATTTTTAAATTTCTGGAAAAAAAACTTTCAGAAGATTTTCCTGAGCTTGGTTGAACTTCCATAGGCGGACAAGCGAAGATTGAAAAACCGATCCATAATATTTGTGCTTGAAGGAGTATGCTTTCTAAACTTAATGCTTTGGGAAAAGAAAAAAACAAGTTTTCCCCATTTTGATTTTCTATTTTTTTGCATGTGTGTCTCAGTTCAGTGTTTCACAATACCAAACAAATTTATAAATATGTGTGAACAGCTTCAAAAATGCAAAATGCAGTTTTTAAATAGAAGTGTTTAAAAAAAAAACTATATGGTCCTGTGTGAAAAAAGTGATTAGAGCCACTGAAATAAATGTAAAAAATATCTAATATACAAGAAAAAAATATGATACTATTTGACATAAGAAGAATAAATTTGGATTTTCCTTCAAGTTATTCTTGTTGAAAATTATTGCAATTTTTTTGTGTTTTAGTTCTGATTAAAGGTAATCAGGATATAATTTGGTTTGATTTGGTTGGCATGTTGCTTTCTTCTCCTTTTTACAACTTCATCACAACAATCTGTCACAATTAATCTCAAATTCAACTGTTAACATCAGAAAAATCCACATCGAGAGGAGCCAGTTGAGGTGGCTCGGGCATCTGGTCAGGATGCCTCCTGGACGCCTCCCTGGTGAGGTGTTTCGGGCACGTCCCACCGGGAGGAGGCCCCGGGGAAGACCCAGGACAGCTGGAGGGACTATGTCTCTCGGCTGGCTTGGGAACGCCTCGGGATTCCCCCGGAGGAGCTGGGGAGGAAGTGGCGGGGGGGAAGTCTGGGCCTCCCTTCTAAAGCTGCTACCCCCGCGACCCGACTCCGGATAAGCGGCAGAAGATGGATGGATGGATGGACATCAGAAAAATGCTTCTTAAACTTCTGCAGTTAGCCACATTCATTACATGTCATTGATGTTTTTTTTCCTTCTCCAGCATAAGGAGAGTTGTCTCCACTGCAAAAACGCTGATGGTGTTTGACCAAGTTGTGCATACGCTGCACATAAAAGCATTTAATGAAGAGCCAGACGGACACATGCTGATGTTAGGCAGGCGGACACATCAGCAGAGACGTATTGATAAATCAGGGCTGCGCTCCTCCTCATCCAGCCAAGACACGAGTCAGCATGAAGAGCTGGAAGATCAATAGCTGCACAGCTTCAGTCAGTGAGAGGACAACACAGAGCTGGGCGGATCAATCGGCCTGCTCCAGAGCTAATTGTGTCATTAATTATTGATAGTAACAACTGACAGTTATTGACAATGCCTGAAACAGCTAACATATATGGCATGGTCATGTTAACAGATTGGTTTGTATTTTTATTCTTCTCCGCTTTGATTCATTTCCCTTTGTGCTGGAAAGAAAGGTGAAAAAATCTCAGCCTCTCTGGAGCTCTGTTGTGGAAAAAAACGGAATGTTTCATCACGGTAACAACAGGTTGTTAAGAGAAGCATAACATAAAGGCAACAGCTGCAGTTTCCCAATGTTTCAATTCCTAATTCATGATTTATGGCACTTTACAACAACGTTTGAGTAATGCAGTATTGAAAAGTTCAGTTTTTCCAGGTTATTCAGTGTGCACTTGAATCCAGATGTTTACGCACTTCTGTTTCTTATCAGCTGAGGTTAAATCAGACTAAACATCTCGTTTCAGGTCAGTTAGAATACCAAAATTATTTGTATTTCGGAAATGCTTCAATGAGAGAAAGAATATGTCAGAGATTATTGTACTTTTTGTCAAAATCAGAAGTTTATCGACATTTCCTTAGCATTTTTAACTATGACTTGGGGGAAACCTTTTGGGTTTCTTTCCATAAACACTATAAATATGAGCCTTTGAAGTGGTCTAGTCAAATAAATTCAACTGAGATGGGTTGTTTTTATTAATAGCTAAAATCATCATTTGAAAATACAATTTCTATTTGCAAAACATTGTTTGATCATTTGTTACATTTAATTGTGATAAAATGAAGGAAAGAGAGTAATTTTTTCCCCACAGCATCAGATGAGGAATTTATTCTCTAGAAAAAAGAAACTATTTTTGAAAATTGGCAAATATTAAGCATATTTGTGGAGTGTCCAGGCAAATACTCCAGGTGGGTTTTTATGTGAACGTACCTGAGAATGTCACTGAGTGCATGTCATCATAAACTTAAAATACAAAGATCCTCAGTTAAAAGGTGGTTTTTATACATGCTTACTTATATGGTGCAGAAAACTTCTTGAAAATTGATCAATTCACTGGGTGTTTATGTTATTGCTGGGGAATGTAAAAAGAAAAATAATAACCCTCTATGTCCACTAGGGGGCTCCACACATTCAACAACTACTTTCGCCAATATTCTTCCAACTTTACAATTTGTTTCAAAACTACATTCAACTTTCTCATTACAAGGCAGCAAAAGAAAAACAAAAAACAATTTATCCTTATTTCTACAGTGTCATTATTGTCTTAGATTACATAGGTACTTTGTATCTTGATATAAATGTGTCTTTTGTGTATTTTTTTTTATGATTTCTGCCTGCATAATAATAATACAAAACATATGGACAAATTTACCCAGAAGTAGTTCAACAGACACAAAATTAAACATATTCCATAGCCATCTTTATCTCCAGGCCCAAATCCTGCAGAAAACCTGTAGGATGAGCTGAAGAGAAGAAAGCATACTGAAATTATTTCTGAGGACAGAAATATTACAATGAAATAACAGTGAAATGTCAAAAGTTTCTGTTTGTGTGCTCTGAACTTTTGAAGGTGAACACTAAATGTCGCCCATGTGGAAAAAGGGAGCATACGAAGTGGAATTTGAAGAACCTCCGATGTCAAAGGAAACATGAACAACAACTTATTCCGGTTTTGTTGCATTTATTTTAGGAGGATTTTCTTCAGTCCTGGGTTTTCTGAAGCATCGAGTACTTTAATACGTATTGATTTGATGAATTTGTATGATAATCAAGGGTATAAAGAGTGAAAAAAACAGTCAAACTCGCATATCCACATGAGCCTCAACATATGACAGATGATGAGGGCTAATGTGTTTATCTAGTGTTCAAAAATTATGTCATGTTGGAAATCTACAAATATGTTTAGAAAAGAGATCATGAAAGCTGAAAATTATAGTAATTAAAATGCACTTATTTAAATTTGAACATTTCATTTTAAATTATTGACTGTAATACTTTGTGAAGGACAAAATTAAACAAATAATTCAGCACCAGATACATCAGCTTCACCAAATCAAATAGCAGAAAAAAAGATAATAATAATAATAATAATAATAATAATAATAATAATAATAATAATAATAATAATAATAATAATAAAAAACACTTGCACAGAAACATAATGAAAAATGGCGCTCCAGATTATTTACATAATTCATGATCAAGAATGATCTGTTTCCGAAAAGCGGGGTGCTGTAACGACTCAGTGTGGCCACTAGATGGCAGACCACTCTCTTTCTTCATCGTCTGAAGACATGTTACATTGCGCAGATTTATTAAGTCACGTCATGATTTCCTAAATAAATGTGCATGCAATCTGTACCTGTCACCATTGGTGGCGTTTAAATGCCTGGGGTTTCAACAATGATTTTCCAATAAAATGCCCTTGATTATGTTAAAGCAAATTAAAAAAACACACATTTATACATAGTTTAGATTGTACGCATCAAAAGAAATTCTTGGCAAAAATGTAAATATTTGAAGGCTTGAGTTTTTAGTTGTTTTTTTCTTTTCTTTAAATACAATTTCACAGCGATAATTCCAATCCTTAGATCGAAAACGAATGGATTTCTTTTCATCTTTCATCCAAAAGCTAATTTTTGAACATGCATGTACCAGGCTTATGAATTGTAACCAGAACAATCACACTATTGAAGCTGCTATGGTCACTGATAGGGTCACATGACATACTCAACCTACCCTCAGTTTAGTTCAGCATTTGAGTCTTTGCGGCTGAAACGAAGCATAAAGATGCCAACATGTGACCAGTTACAAGGTACAAATGGGTGTAAGACTACCTGGGCAATAATACCTGTACTGTAGGTGTTAGAAAGACGAAATCTGAGGTTAGACTCAATGTAGCTGCTCTACTGTGTTGTGTCGTCTATTTGTGTAGCTGCTGTTTACTTTCTCCAACGTAGAGGCCTGACTGTTCGTCGCTGCATTGGACAGATCATCCCACAGTACTGAGTTTGTGTTTGAGTGTTTTATTCACCAGGAAGTGTCTTATTTAAAATACTACGCCAAGCTGCTGCTTTACCTGACTGATAATATATGCAAGAACGAGTTAGGATATGTCTTCTTTCTCAGTGTGATCTGTGAAGATTCATTTACTCTAATCATTTCTCAAGAAGAAGTGGATTGGGCTCATCAAGGGGTGGAATATATTTACTTGAAGGTACAATAATGGAAAAGTGCAAACATTAAAAAGAATTTCCTGGGATATAGGCCTTTTAATGGGTCCACAACAACTATCTATTAACCTGTGAAGCGTCTCAATTTTCTGTTAAAATTGGTCCATGATAAGAGTTTCACACAGAGGAGTTCAGACCTCATTTCTTGAGAGATATGAAAAGTTCTAGGACATTTAATACTTTTAAACACTAAAGTGCAAGTGCAAACTGAGTTAACAATATCCAGCTGCCAAATCTTGCACCAGGCAAATAGGTTTTGCCTGCTAACTAGGCTGCTCTGTTATTTCAAGATGTTGCTTTTATTTTACAAGAAAACCACAAAGCTGCTTAGCAACATGCAATCCCATTTTGAGACACTGAACCCACAAAGTTAATTTGTGGGTATTATCTTTTTAAACAAGGCGTTTTTCCATAAAATGTCGTGTCATTTATTAAACACAAAGCGGATCCTCCTTCAGGCAGCAGACAAAGGCACAACAAGTTTGTGTTTTGACCGAAAATTGTGTAAAAAGTTTTTACTGTCAGTTCTCACAGCCATCAGTGGTTAAACAAATTACACAAAGGAACTTGGGAATCTGGTAAAAAGAAAACAAACAAAAAAGCAAAAACAACTCTGTTGTTGGTGACCATAATTGAAACCTGTAGACAAGGCTGGCAATCTGACCGTGTGTTAAGTTTTGTTTTGGTTCCTTTTGTTCTTGTCAAGCAGCTGTTCCCACGTTCAGAAGTGAACTTTATCACCCAAACAAAGGCTTCACATGTTTATGCTGCTCACAAATTATTTTCTATGCACAAAAAATAAATATCCATAGAAAAGCTGTCTTGTCTCTCTCATCATACATGAAGATTATGTTTATGAAGATGTTAAATGTTAAATGTAAGTAATAATAATAATATGAAGGTAAACAAGACTGAATAATAATAATAATAATAATAATAATAATAATAATAATAATAATAATAATAATAATAATTTAGATATTTATGGAAAGAAATGTTTAAAAACTACTACATTATTTAAAAATGGAAATAAAACATTTTTGGGTCTTAATAAACAAAAAAAAATACTGGTAACATTAAGAATCATACAAATCTAAAAGATATCATATCTGTAATAGTAATATAACTTATAATACTTGTGAAAAATTGCAAAAAATATCTGCATTACCTTTACTGTCCACTAGGTGTCAGATTTTGACAAACCTTTAATCATCTTTGATCTGCTCTGTTTATCCTTAGCAGAGAGACTGTAGGCAAAAGGTAACATTATGTTTATGGGACCAAAGTACTGTACAGTGTGAACTATAAACATCATATTTAGGTGCAAACTGCTGACTTAGTCTTTAATTTAGACTAGCCAGCAAGGCTGCGTTTACTCTGCTTTTTTGCTTGCATAAAGAGAGAAATGTGGGTGTAGATATTCTCCCGGAATAGAGCTGTTTCTGTGTGGTGACTCCTGTCTGTCTGTCTCTCTCTCTCTCTCGCTCTCGTGCGTCTGATGTCACCGTGATGCCACACGCACCTGCGGGTTTAGCAGAAGCGGGATCCAGCCTTCTGGGAGGGTCGTGACTGCCCAGCGGAGGCGCGGCCAAGAGCGCAGCCAAACAATTTATTTAACCACCCTTGGATTATCGCTTCGTCAAACGGGGAGGCTATTCCTCCACAGAAACACCTGGCGGTACCCCACCCCCGTTTCATCCTCCTCCAATCAACACCCCCTGTCTGTTCGAAGATGGTTTTCAAGGAAGATGCGCCGCTCTGAAATTCCCATTGACCTTCGGATTTTCTCAGCGGCGGCGCCAGCACCGAGCGACGCGCTGCTGCCGCTATCTCCTCCTAACACTCCCCGCTCTCTCTGACCGCCTCACTGTCGCTGGATCCCTTGATTTTTTTCCCTCCTAAACAAACAAGACTGAGGCAGATGCTCCTCGCTCTGTCATCCCGGCGGCTTGTACTATGGTGGAGTTCCCATCTCTCAGTCCTTACTGGCCTCTCCTCCGCTTCCTGGTGCCTCTGGCTATCACCAATGTTGCCATCGACCTCGGGGAACAGGTAAACGCTCCTCTTCCTCAAACGCCGCTACAGAAAGCAGCACCCTCCATCCACCATTTCCTCCTCGCTAACAGTTGTTTGTTTCGCGTTAACATCATTTAAAACCACGGAAACCTCCTCTAAATCTGACGCCGGCCGTTCCATACATCTTTATTCGCACAACTGCAGCTATTTTAGCCTGCAGGCTGGTTATTCAACTAAAAGTGGAAAAAAAGGAGGCCTTTTTATGTCGCCACTGCTGCCATGAAACGCTGTGATTTATTATTTTTCTCACTTACACTTGACGTTATCCTCCTTCTAATTTGTTTATGTATCTTGAGTCAGCTGCATTTGGGGTTTTCAGAGCACATATTAGCCCTGTAATTATCATGTTTTCTGGCTTGGATATTTCCTGCCCCAGATGGGTTTATCTGATGGCATAAAACACACACTGAGGCTTGGAGATGTCAGGATTATGCTTATGTAATGGTTCTGTAGGATGGTATAAATAGCACACACACACACCGGGAAAGTGGAAATGGGGGGGCAGCTGTTGTCACTGCTATCCTGAAGTTAAAGGGTGTTCTTAAAGTAGCTAAAGGTACCATTCACTCAATTTTTTTTAAAGTAAAATCCTACAGTAATAATTCCAGGTGCTTGAATAGGAAGCAACTGGATTGCTCATGTTTTCTGAAAGACTTTTACCTCTTTCTTAACGTGGTTTAGAAGTACCAGGATTATAAATTGTAGTTGGAACAATCAAGCCTTTGGAGCTCTTAAGGTCACAGAGCTTAGTGAACCCACTCTCGGTTTGGGTCTTTGTCACTTGATCCACACATGTCACAACGATTCCAGATAACCAGTGGTTTGCAGGACTGTTGGGAGAAGTTGCCTTCTGCTCAGAGATAATGTTAGACAAAGTCATGCCACTGCTCTGAGCTTATCTCCTTTTCAATGTTTCCACATATTTGTCATGTTACAGCTACAAGCCTTAATGTGCTTTGTTGGGATTTTGTGTGACAGCTCGTATTTGTGAAGCAGATGATGCAGCATGATGGTGCTATTGCCATGTTTTACGGCAGGAGTTTGCAACCTGAGGCTCCAGAGCTGTGAGTCGCTCATTGGACCATTTACAGTAGTTTTTAATAACTTAGGCTAAAATCAACTAATTGTTTTAAATATAGGTTTTAGAAGTTTTCAGTGTTGTATTTGACCAATTTTCACAGAATTTCTGCAACAAAAAGGACCAGTAGTCTTTTGTTGTTTTTTTTTTTTTTTTACATAATTTTCTGCTCATTGAATTATCCCATTAGAAAAATATATCCATCTTCTTTGCTTTCTTTTATTTTCATACTTAAAAGTAGAAATGAAATGGTTTACCACTGCAATGTACGGTTTCTTTCTGTTTCAAGTTTTTCATCTTATAAAGCACTTTGAATGATCTGGTTGCCAAAATGTGTGACAAATTTACTAGATATTTGTCAAAAACTTTATTAAAGTTGTTTGGTTCTTAACAGGTTAGTGGTTGCTGGACTGAAAGCAAAATTCCTGTTTGGATTGCAAATAGGGTGCTTTAGGGTGTTGGCTTTCAAATTAACATTTGAAATCCATGAAGCACATTTGTATTCAGGCCTTAGTCAACATATTCTGAAACCAGCTTTGCTTCATTTTTGAAGGTTTGTCTCTGCAGATGTTTTTCATTTCTGCCTTTTGTGTCTTTGGATGCCTGGAGAGGAGCAGTTTTCTCATTTTGTCAAAGACTCCTAGTTGGACTTGGGTCGTTTTATCGCCAACTCTTCGAGAGTTAAAATCCTGCAACCTTTTGATGCATTTCTGCACCAACACCTGAATCAAATGAGTGACACTTTAGCAGACCTTTGTACAAGTAGATGCTGTGCTGAAGGGGTAATTCAGTGATTTCTTTCAGCTGTGTTATTACAGGCATGTAATTATGCTACATTTTATTTGAACTTGGAAATGGAAAATTCCAACTTCCTAGTCAAAAATTCTGAGGAACTCCGGCTACCTTCACTGCTAACGACGTGTAAGTCTGACTTTGCTTTTTAATATGGCCTCAACAGCAGAAAGACTAGGTGAAATCATGTTTATTTTACAGGCTATGTGTGTAAGGGTGAAACTTAAATGTCACATGACTTCTGCAATTCTAAATTGAACAAACTAAAAGTGGTGTTTTTGTATGGAATAAAGCTTAAAATGACTTTTTTAAGAGGTGCTGAAGACAGTGTTTATGGGTGTCGCCATATTGAAATTCTGACTTCTTAACGAGGACACTGACCTCAAAACTCAACTTCAAATTTCAGTTTCCACTTTCCAGGAAACTGGAACACAGTATTAAAATATATTGCCACTCTATTGAAGCTCTTGTCTGTTTAGGTTTATTTTCCTGCTGGAAAATACTCCTCCTTATGTCTGTTGCGGTCTTAAACAGCATTTCTCCCAGGATTCACTTGTGTTGATCTCCTCCATCGTTATATCAACTCCAACCAGCTTCCCTGGTCCTACTAAAGATGATGACGATGATGATTTTGGGGATGACGTGTTCAGAATGATCAGCAGTGTTATTTTCTCAAAATCCAAGAACTTCAACTTTGATCTCATCGAACAAAAGCATCTTCTCTCCACTTCAAATAAAACGTTGTTTTCTAACATAAAGGCCAGATTTATGAGCGCAAATAAAAGTTGTCCTGGTAAAAGAATACCCCACCCTATAGCTGTTGATCTTTTCAGCTCCTGCAGCCTGTGGGGCCTTCATAAAACAGCTGTATGAGATAAAGTGAACTCTATTCACTAATTCAATTTCTTCCTCGTCCATTGCTTTCACTGGATTGTATATCATATTTCCATCTTTCTGCTTCCTTGCTCTTCACATTTAACATGAAATGCATTTAAACCAGTGGTCGCAACGTGACAACTGCTAAAAAGTTCAGGGTGTGATTACTTTAAGATGCCTTTATCTGAACTTATCTCTGGGCTGTCTCTTCATCTCCTCTGTCCCATCCAGGCTCTCAACAGGGGCATAGCCACAGTCAAGGAGGACACGGTGGAGATGCTGGCCAGCTATGGCTTGGCCTACTCCCTCATGAAGTTCTTCACCGGTCCCATGAGTGACTTCAAGAATGTGGGCTTGGTGTTTGTGAACAGCAGGCGCGACCGGAGGAAGGCTGTGTTGTGCATGCTGACGGCCGGAGTCATCGCCTTCGTCCTCCACATCTTGATAGGTGTGTGTTTAAGGGTTGGGATGATGACACCCTGCATTTAACCGCGTCCTGTAGATTTTTTTGGTGGATTTAGAAGTTTTTGTTGACAGCTTTATTTCTCTTGGGAGAATTTACAATCAGATTTTTATTTTTCAAAATGGTCACAAAGATCTCTGATCTATTGTCTCCTTCTTTTTTTCCCTTTAGCATATACAGATTTAGGATACTACATTATCAATAAGCTCCACCAAGTGGATGAATCTGTTGGGGGAAAGACGAGAAAGGCGTTCTTGTACCTAGCTGCATTTCCTTTGCTGGACGCAATGGTGAGTGTTCGGAAAAGTGGGATTAATCATGTATTTAAATGCATGGAAATGGAATCATGTATTTAAATGCACATGACCTAGAAAGGTTTTAATCCTTTAGTTCTGTTCGTTTCTGGTCCCTTCCAATGGAAATAGAAAATGAAAGTTTTTAAAATGTAAAATAATCCTGTTTTTAATTTTTCTTCCAGGCATGGATTCATGCAGGCATTCTCCTCAAGCACAAGTACAGTGTCATTGTGGGTTCTGCCTCCATCTCTGATGTCGTGGCTCAGGTAACGAGATACTTTTGTTTTTTATTCAACGGGAAAAAGTACTTCTTTTCAAAGTTTCTACACCTGAATAAATTTGGGACTTCATTCAAGTTTTCCCCAAATCTGGAAAAGGAGGAAAAGAAAATAAATGTTTGATAAATATTAAAATTCTAGGCTTTATCCCTTGTTTTGTTTAGATCATCCATCCATCCACACGTCAAACTCGAGGCCTGGGAGCCAAATTTTGGTCAGCATAGGTTTTAGGTGTGGCCAAACTTTTTGTTACAAAATCGGGCAAGGAAATGATTTTGCTCATTTGCTGTATTAAAATAAATTAATCTAGTTTTAAAAAAAATTATGTTGAGGTCGAGCGAAGAAATTATTCTCATTTATAAATCAAGGTTTTCACTGTCTTTCAAAATACTTGCTATATTCATCTGAGTTCAATAAATTAAATAAAAGCAGATTTAAGTGCAGAAAACTTTTATACATTCTGCTTATATCTATTTGGTTTTAAAAAGACATTTGTACTGAGTATCTTATAAAAAGTGTGAATTTCTGACATTTGAACTATAACAACCTGCAAATGTTGCAGTCCAAACTGTTTTGTAATATTAATATTGGACATATGCAGCTCTGAGTAATTTTGACATGAATAATGTGGTGTTCCTTGCAGATTGTGTTCGTGGCCATTTTCCTGCACAGTAACCTGGAATGCGTGGAGCCCATTCTCATTCCGATCCTCTCCCTGTACATGGGTGCTTTGGTCCGTTTCAGCATCGTCGGTATCGGCTACTACTGCAACATCCATGACAACATTCCAGACTCCAGCGGGCTCGACGTTGGGGTAAATTCTGTCCTTTTGGATAGAGGAGTTTTTACACAATGAAGAATCAAAATAAACAAATTGCTTATTTGTTTCTGCAGGGCGACGCAACAATCAAAAAGATGCTCAGCTTCTGGTGGCCACTGGCGCTCATCTTGGCCACGCAGCGTATCAGCCGACCTATCGTCAACTTGTTTGTGTCTCGAGACCTCAAGGGGTCCGCCGACGCCACAGAGGTGGGTGCATAGAATAGACATCATGCCGGCACCTCATTATCTATGCACATTGAAGATGTTTTTCTAAGCAAAGCTGCTGCTAAAGTTCCCTAATACTTCTTCAGCTGTGTTTGGATTTCAGGGTGTCTGTGCATCTGTACACAGTCTTAAATTTCTGTGTCTTAAATTAAGGCATTAAAATGTCTTAAATTCATTTAAAAAATATAAATGGCCCTAAATATGTTAATCACAGGTCTGAAATTTTGTTGTGGCAGAACTGTTTCATGAATTTTATTTTTTTTTCCTTGTGGAACTTTTCTGTCATGTAAAAGTTTGAGTTGCTTTTATACCTCTTCTTTGTTCTGTGACTCGAGGTTTTTGTGGCTACCGCTCACTAGCTGCTAATGTTCCCTTGCTAGTGAGCTTTTTGTTTCTATTACGGGTACAAAGCCAGGTTCTCAGTTTTTGCTATGCTTGATTGTAACATATGTCCCATATATTTACTCATTCTTTTCGATCTTAAAATTCATTCAAAGTGGCATTCAAAAGGTCTTAAATTTGACTTGCTGAAACCTGCAGATACTCTGGATTTCCCCAATTGAAAAGCCAGACTTCCTCTGGAGTGTTCTGCCTCACAGAGGCCAGCTCAGCTACTAGAGACAATTAAAAAAAAAAAAAAAGCTGTTTACCAAAACGAACTGACTGGAAATAAGTGACAGTGCAGACTGCCAGTGGTTTGTTTGAGTGATTCACCATGCAAATGTTGAACTCGGGGCATGATTACACGGCTCGAGAACATTCCTGCGTGGCTTTGCTGTTCCTGCCTATTGTCGCTGGCGACACAACGGTGAGCTCCAAGGCGGCTGTCCAGAGATGAATCTCTAAAAAAACTTTTGGGAAAGTGAGAGGCGCCATGTGCGGCTCCAATGCTGGCTGTTGTTAGGTTGCCGGGATGGATTTAGCCGTGTGATATTTTTAGATTTAAAGTGACGGTGAGCGGGTGACTTCTACCTGTCCTGTGTTTGTTATTGCAGGCCGTGGCGGTGCTCACAGCCACATACCCAGTGGGTCACATGCCCTACGGCTGGCTGACGGAGCTCAGAGCCGTGTACCCGGCCTTTGACAAGGTAAACCAGACCTTGCAGTGTTTACAGTTTTATATATTTTAGATATAGTGTACTGCATGACGACAATTTGACCTTTTTCACAACAGAACAATCCCAGTAACAAGATGAATGCTGGCAGCCCGGTTAACAAATCTCACATTAAAAAGTTTACCTTCTGCTGTCTGGCCCTGTCGCTCACGGTAAGCACAAATATGTTCACACCCCATAAGAGTTTTCCCCACTTTGTCACTTTACAGACACAAATCTGAATGTGTTTTGTGCTAATTGCAACATGCTCTGGGGAAAACCCTGTATCCTTCTCAATTGGGAAGTGTTTTGTCAGTTTATTAAATAATACGCTAATTTGCATCAGAGTTAAGGTTTCTAGCTGTAAAATATATCAAATTTCCTTCATAGTATGAATGCATGCAGCACTGCACTGTTTTAGCCTTTAAACTGTTTTTTTTCAGGGGGTTTTTCCAAATATTTTTGGCAACTTAGATGGTCTTGGATTAGACTGACCAAAGACAGGAAGTGGGTTGAACATTTGGAATTATGGGAGAAAGTGAGGATACTGAGCAAAATGCAGTTTATTCATATTCAGTATGGCTGTCGACCAATAAATGCCTAATGGGAAACAGATTGTATGAAATTAATAAAAAAAAACGTAATTTATTTGGAGGATGATGTCGTCATGTTTACATCATCCAAGATTTTCAGTGTTCAGATGTTTTCTTGTATGAACAACTTACTGAACTGGAGCATGTAGCCTCACAGTTGCAAAATTTTTCTTTTACAAGTTGAGGGTTTGTAGAAACTCAACTTGAATACCTCATTGGCTTCAGGGATTGTTTTTGTGTAGAGGTGACAATCTAACATGTGAAACTGTTTGCTCATAAAAGAGCATCGCCATAGTTGTTTTTGTGATTTGACTGCCAGTCTTTCATCTGAGGACTCATACAACCAGCTAGGTGTTAAGCGGAAACTTGCTGGAATTTCTTCATTCAAGCTGCCTGTAGTCGACTCAGTAAAAAATAAATTCATACTAAGTAAATTATGAAAATCTTTAGACCTTACAGCTACATATTAATGCTCAGACATATGGAGCTTTCATGCAAATGGACTTGGTGTTGGATTACAGTGATGCAGGCATCTACATTAGGGTGTTTTTATTTTATTTATTTATTTATTTTTTTTCTGAAGAGCTTAGCATCAATCCCACTTCAGTTCTCAGCTGTGCAGTTGTGCTTTTGCAGTTTTTCAAGTCACTTCTCTGCTCAAGTTAGAAAAAACAGGAAATGTGGGGTAACATTTCGGTCTTTAAAAAACAAAGGGGAGGAGATTGTCACACCAGATGTAGAATGCCAAAGTTGTCAACAAGAACATGAGGGTGTGTGCAGAGATCAATATAATCCCAACGTGTCAAGACCTGCTGTGATTGTGAACTTGTAAAAGCAGTTAGGAAAAAACTGCAGCCGAGCCGTAGTGTGTGTGACGGAGATCAACTTGTAACGTGTAATTCAACCTTATGAGAACAAGCTTATCGTTTAGAATGTCTCAGCTTGTTGAGGAGATGCCGCAGTTGAGTCAGAGCAGAAGAAGGTTTTGCCCGAGGCCTTTCAGATTACTCTCATGTGACCGTGTCCAAGTAAAGTAATGACAGATGGTGAAGTAAACCAAAACTACTAATTAGCAAGTAATCCATTCCCACGTTTTGGCTCGGGAGATCGTCCAATCTTTCTGGAATCCTCAACTTTTCAGCTTTGTTTTTTAATTTTTCTGATTTACCTTCAACCTGCAGCTCAAAGTGAGAATTAACATCAGCTGAGAAATGGGGAAAACAAGTGATCAGTCTAGTTTCTTCAGCTGGGACCAGTCTGGAAACCAGAGCGTTGGGTTTTAAACCCTGCATCAAGCAACTAAAGGTCTTGAAACACCTGAAGTTGTCAACGATTTACATCAGTAGATCGCACAGACTTCTTACACTGAGAGATATAGTTTAACACTTCAGTTAGGTTTGTAGCAAATTAAAACTCAAATTCCATTTTCTCTGAAGACTTTAAATTACATGTTTATAAATTTATAAAACATTATGAATTCAGACTTTTGTCACAAAATACCAGAGATCTTCTAAATTGAGATGATAAATGTGAGGGATTCTCATCTGCTTGTTTTACCAAAGTTCAAGTTGTAGCTCTCATAAGATTATCACTTAAACCAAATGTCTGTTATGTCAGAGAATATCTTAGTTTTAAAATTGTAGTTTCTTCCTTTAATCACAGAACGGTATCCTTTTTTTTCCCCTTGCAGATTGAAAGTTTTTCAAAAACCTGTCAATATTCTACATTTTTTTCTTAAGTGTGACATCAATCTAGACATTTCTGGGGGTTTTTTGACAGAAAATACTTACTTATGGTATCTGTGGAGTTGGGAACCCAGCTGTTCGTAAAGCGTCCTGAGCTTCCTGAATGTCTTAGGGACTGAGGCTGATCTCCACGCTACAATAAGTTTATAAAGTAATTCATGCAAAATGAACCTCAACAAAATGTTGAATTTATATACTGTACTGCACGTGCGCTGACTTTAATGATGTTGACATTTCTCAGTTCTCAGCTTACAATTATTTTAGTTATTGCTTAATCTGTCAATTATTCTCACGATTCAAAAGGATAAAAAATGGGCATGTTCTGCAGATTTTATTTACTCTTTAGGCTTCCTTAAAAGATTTTAGAAATGCATTTAGATGTGCAAATAAACAATTAAATGTCCTTTCTTTTTTTTTAGAAAAAAAGAAAAGAAAGGAAAAATGTTATTGCCTAAAATATAATAACTTAATATTCCTCTAGAATATGCTTGATGATTTTATTTTTTTTTTTCTGCATCTGCCGATAAAAGCAATATTCCTAACTCAGTCCTTTCTGCTTGACTTAACATCAATATAGTGTAGTGCCATTGATTTATTTTTGGGATTAATTAATAACAGGATAGTAAAGATTTTTATTTTTGTTCAGAATTTGAACCAAGTGAAGCTAACTTTTGGGCTATTACAAGAGTTTGGTTTCTTTTAAATGCAAAATGTTTATTTTTTTATAGTTTGGGCTTTATTTCAGAAAATGGCCTTTTTTGCGAAGAGTTTGTATAATCCAGTTAGTTGATTACTAAGTTAGCTGACAATTATTAGATTTATCATGATTAGTCTGATTAATCATTTGAGCCTTGTTTGTTTGTGAAAAGCTTTTGAAAGTGCAGCGGTTTAAAAAGCTTTGCTCTTTGGATCACTTTGAGCCGCTGGCCGTTTTCCATGACTGAACTGCAGGAATCCACCAGCTGATCTGCTGCTGCTCAAAGTTGCAATACTTGACGAGTCATTAGGAAGAGTTTCTGAAGCTGCATTATGATGCATCTGTGTCAGACAAATGCTCTACTTCCCTGTCTTAGTAGAGAGGATAGCTATCGACCGTTTTTTGAATCCATTTGATGGTTTCCAAAGCTGGGATGTTTTATTCATGATCAGATGGTTTCCTCCTCGGATATCCGGATCACGGTGCTTTGAGGTGCAATGCTAATACGACTCGTGCTTCAGCAGCTCCTTTGTTTTGCCAGAGCTTCAAAGGCCTGAAACATTCAGCTGCAGTAAAATCACTAAAGCAGGTCCTGAAGAATAATTGATCCGTTTGTTCCAACGCACAGCTTTGCTTCGTGCTGTTCTGGTCCCCGCATGTGTCCGAGAAGATCCTGGTGGACATCATCGGAGTGGAGTACACCTTTGCCACGCTCTGCGTGGCGCCGCTTCGGATCTTCTCCTTCTTCCCAATGCCAGGTGAGGTCACAGGTCATGGCTCAGAGGGCAGGGCTCTGACTGCCCTTGAAATCTGCCTCGCTAAATTAGCTTGTATCCTAAATCACTGTAACAAACAAATCTACTGCTAAACAAATCCATGTGTTTTGTTTGATTAAATATAGTTTTGTTATTCCACTGCTCAATGTAATCTCAAACTGCAGTGCATTTAAAGATTGTGGTGTTGGCGTGCCACCCTTCTACAGTTTGTGCCCCTGGCCCCCATTAGAAGAGAACCTGGACACGGCCCTGTGTGATGGGATGTTTCTCTGACCCCTCCTTCCTCTGTGTGTTTGCAGTGACCGTTCGGGCTCATCTGACAGGATGGCTCATGACCCTGAAAAAGACCTTCGTCCTGGCTCCCAGCTCCGTTCTGCGTATCGTCGTCCTGATCATCAGCCTGGTTGTGTTGCCTTACATGGGGTAAGTGAACATCGCAGAGTTGACTTGTAGCATGGCGTTTAGTGCAGCTGCTGAAAAAGAAGAACTCCCCACAACGCCTTTATCGTGGAAACGCGATAAAGGCATCAGATTAAAGTAATCCTCTGCTGCAGGGTCCATGGTGCCACACTCGGCGTCGGGTCCCTCTTAGCCGGTTTCGTCGGTGAGTCGGCGATGGTCGCCATAGCAGCCGGCTATGTTTATAGACAACAGGTGAGATCACTGCAAACACGGTTTGAGCTTTTTTTTTCCACCCGTGTCTGGAACAAGGAGTTTCCTGCCGTCTTTAATTATAAATGAAGCGTTCAGGTCGCATGGGAATTTTGACGTTTGTTTTCAGTGATGGCACACAAAGAGGAAAAGTCTGACAGGAAAGCTGGAAGGTGTTTATTCTTAGCACTGATGGGATGTTCAAACAGTGGAAAGGATGGTAACACGACAACATTGTTCAAAGACTCTGCAAAACAGAAAAACAAGCTTCTCTTTTTCTGAAATTAACGCGTTACTTCTAAAAAAAAAAGTTTTAACTCATAAAAGTATGTAATAAATACATTTACAAAAAACCCAGATTACAATTAAACATGCAATAAAAAAAACAAAACAAACGAGGTTAATATTTTTATTGAATGTCAATTTAAATTTTTTGTTTGTACCAGGAAAAAATACAAAACAACGTAATAAAGTTAGCAGTAGTAATATTGTATTCCCTGAAGAAATTCAATGCTTAGCATGTATAGTACATTCACTGAAAAGCTGAAAATTGGATGATTTTTCTGTGTATTCAAAGTTCTTGTCAGAATTGAGCTGTGATGCTTCTGTTACCACCGATCGTCTTTTTGATGTTTCTACAACCTGGTTGGATTTTTACATCCAGAAAAAATGGCTAGAAGGGACTGTCTGATGGTTAGGAGTGAAAGAGATCACACAATGGTTGCAGAATAAACACACAAAACATACAAAGGCTGCTGTTTGTGGATATGCAACAATAAACATAGCAGAAACATCCAGAAGGTCATTGCTAATGCAACTCGCCTTTATAGTGGACAAATTAACACAATAACCAGCTTGAACGTTATCAGAAAGCACAAAAAAGATCTGGTGTGAAAAGAATATCGACATCTTTGATCTGGAGTGACTCCAGCGTACTGTGGAAATGTTTATCTCCTAAACCAGGTGGACCACATTTCTGGAGGCGTAGACCAGAACACCAGAGGTTGCCATTCCTGACTGGTGATGCTTATCTGCATTGTTTTTGCTTTTGTTCTCCTCTTAAATTTGCAAAAACAAACAAAAAAAGATTGATCTCAAAGTGAGACCTGTTCTGTCCTTTACACATTTATGATCAAATTTGGTCCCTTATGGGTTAATGGCAACGTTCATATCACATAAAAAAATAACATGTAATTATCATTCCTCGAACATAACCTGGACAATTATGTTTCCTGTTGTTTTTATTCCTTTTGTACTAATCTAACCGGTTGCTGGATCTCGGGGCAGGGTTATTTTGTTGTCAAAAACAAGACAAAGTGAAACAAGAAAAATGCAGGAATCCTCCTGTAACCCTTAAATCACCTTTAAGTTGACCATACACTTTTTATCTAAAAATAATAAATCATTTCACTGCATTGAATCGTTTCAACAACTGCAGCTCTATCCATTAAAATGTTCATTATTTTACAAAAAAAAATTTTGTTTTGAAGCATGACTTTTTGAAGGAGAAAAACCCTCAACAATTCAATATTTTCTAAAAATAAACTGCATTGATCAAAAATTAATGACACTGATTTTTAGGCATTGTTATTTGTGGAGGAATGATACTTAAAAGCAAAAACCGACAGTCTTTACCCAAAACGGTACACTTATAAGTGTAATAAAAATCCAATACAGATATTGATAACCTAATGAAAAAACAAGCAGGATCTTCCATTTTGAGCCAGTAAGGTGCCTCAGTAACTAACCAAAGTCACTGAAACATCAGATTTTTTTTTTAACGTTTTCAACATTAATCCACTCGGTGTGTCAAATTTTCCCATATGTTTCAGTTTAATAAAAAAAAATACTTTATATATCCCAAAAGGAAGTTAAATTGATTCATGGCATCATTAGAGTCGATATTCCACTGTAACGTGTTGTTAGCAAGCTTCTCTAATCCACCTCATTTGCTTTTGCTGCATTCATTTAAATCTGTCTAGCCGTGTAGTTAGAAAGCCAGGGTATCTTTGCAAATTCTTCTATTTTGCAAAGATTTACAGTTAGTGGAGGTTCTGTAGGGTTCAGTTTATTGTATCATCACGTAGGAGCATATTTATTTAACCGCTGCATTTTTACACTTATCAGCAGTATCTGCTGTGCAGCTGCAGTCTTTTGTTCTCACTTTCTTTGTTGACCCCAGAAAGCATGTTTCTCATTCCTGTTCCCAGAGAAACAGCGAGATGTCCAACGAGCTGGTTGTGGAGGGAGCCGACTCCCCCACCCAGATGGACGCCATCGAGGAGCTCCAGGTGGAAGAGGAGGCGGAGCAGGAGTGAGCGTCCAAAGCACAGGAGGACGACCTCGATGAGGAAGGTCTGCAGAGGACGAGGTGGCTCGGACAGGGGAAAGCGTCCTCGTCGTGTCGACCTGCACACTATTGAAACGCACACTGTACAGAAAGCCATGCACCTCCAACCCATCGGTGTAAATACTGTCCCTGGTTAGCCCTGTCCCTTTAGCTGGGTGTTTCCGTATGTTTTCACTGGTTAAAGAGGGAAGCCGACACTGGAGAACCTTCTCCTCAGCAGCAGGAAGGATGAGCCGAGTGTGGAGTTGCCAAAAAAAAAAAAAAACTAGAGCTCAACATTTTGTTACTTTATCAGAGTTTAGATCTTGTTGGATTCAAACGCAGACACAATGTGGAAATTGTTGGGTTGTGCAATCGTGTTTTACATGCTACGGTGTACAGATTATTGTTTATATTGGATTGTGTATATTTAATTGCTGCAAGGGGTCAGGAATCCCTCATCAAACCACTGCGTGTTCCAGAATAGCTCTCTGTTTCCCTTTCAGTTCAGTCTGGGAGTTGGACCCACTTTGTTTTGCCAAACCTTTTTCCTGCTAGTATTGAGACTGTCATATGTACTGTACATACTGTATAGGCATTCTTATTTACAAATAAATTGCTTTATTATTATTAACCTTTTCTGTTTTCTGGAATTATTGAAAACTCATAAATTTTAAACAGGATTGAAGACAGGACTTTCCTGCTTTATTCATTCCTAACCCGGGTGTGATGCATGTTTGGACCTGATCGTGTCTAAGTTTAAAATTTGTCAACTTCAGATTAAAGATGATGGACTGAGATGGTTTGGACAAAAATGTTTGAAGAAACATAAACCAAAGTTTAAAAGTAACTTATTTTGCATCCTTTGACAGGTTGGGATATGTCTGGGTTATGCAAAATATGTTCACATTTTTTATGTCTGGAAAGCTTCAATCTTAGAACAGCATCAGTAGAGCCTGCTGCTCAACCAACAAGAATACAGCAATTTTTTTTTTTATCTACTGGCCTTTTATTTGAAACAGAATTGACAAAAGTGGGAAAACGTGGGCAGCAGGTCAGGACTTGAACCTGTGATGACTGAGGCTTCCATCATGCGGTCCATCTCTGCCATATCCGCTGTGTTATGAACTTTGTCAACATGAACAGAAAATGGCCCAAAACTTTTTCCAAAATGTTCCATTTATTTCAATGCCAATAAAAACTGAGTGCAAGGTCAGTCCTGCACATGGCAAAATAAATCGGACAAGTTTTAGACTCGCACCACAAATGACCAACATTCATTCACATTGTGCATCGTTTCTTAGGCAACATGGAGGACCAAGCAAGCCTTTTTTTTTGTTTTAAATCCTGTGGCTGGTGGTTGAAGCATTTGCCATTTTTTATTTTTTGCAGCAACATCAGTATCTTTCCTTCCTTCAGCTTGGTTAAAGGCAAAATGTTACTCACTGAGTTTGACACACACAAAACACACAACAGTTAGAAATCACGCTTCTGACAGTGGCTGACATTAATCCTCTGAGTCTTCTGATCCTGTTCAGCTTGATCTATCAGTAAACCCTTCATTGACTAATTCAGCCATCTTAAATTAACCTTTACACCAAATGAAAACACTTTTTTCCCCACCATCAAAACAATAAATAAAACACAAAAAAAATCCAGTGTAAACATAATATATTCTTTTTTTTTTTATCTCAACTGTTTTCCTCGCCAGAAAACTGATCTGGGTAGAACTGAGATAATCCAAGAAAACTGGATGTGTACAAATACCAAAGTAGAAAACAAACTTATAGTACAGTGCATACAAGAGCATTTGGGGGAAACATCTTGTACAGGGTCTCAAATCACATTTAAATAGGAGGTGGATGCATTTTGGGATATTTGCTTCGGTGTCAACTTGGCTCAGATGAAAGACGAGAGAGAAAGAAAAGAAAACCTCCAGGAGTGGTGAGGATGGATGAGAGTGGAAAACAAACCGAGAGGAAAATGTTTTTCTTTTTCCACTCTATTCCCTGTTCAAATAATTTAGTCACATTCTTCCATTGACACATTCATTCTTTAATTTATTGACTCATCCAGCCACTGATTGACCATATATTCATCCATTATTTGATCCATCCATGTGTTCACAGATTAACAAAACATCCTTCCATCCCATTCATTCATCCATGATTTTATATTTTACAGCCTGACCTCTGCTAAAACATTTGTAGTAATTTCATGATGAAGTTTTGTATTTATTTTGTTTTTAAACAAATTATTTGAGAAATCTGGAAATTTGACATAAAAAACCCCAATAGAAACCAAAAGTATTTAAAGGTAATAAAATAAACAAATTTTCACCTCAGATTCTCATTTGTCTTTTGTAAACTGGTCTGACCCACAAACAAAACATCACTGAATTAATCATTTCCCTTCCTATATTAATTATTAAACTAATTAATTATAAACTGTTTTCTTACAGAACTAAAACACAGAGTAATTTATGACTCTATTCATGAATGTTCAATGTGATTCAGGTTCCTTTGTTTGCCATCATTACACTAAAAGAAAAAACCTTTATGGCACAAAAAAAAGAAGATTATGGCAAAAATAAAAGCAATGTTACGATGGCACGAACTCGACTAAATCAATGATCTGTTCTTCTCTTGAGACAAGCTAACAGCCAACCAGCCTTGGTTTAGTAAACATACACAGTGGAGAATCTGAGACTTTTTGGACAGAAGCCAGGACGAATATATCCCAGCATTCCACCTGGAGTTGGCATAAACGTGCCACTCTGATAGACCTGAGGGGCGTTTGCACAGCAGGTGGGCTTCCTGCAGCGTCAATCAGCTGGCGGTCAGCTCCCTGCTGGGCTCAGCAGTTTCAGCGACTGGCACGTTGTAATGGCGGTCGTCCTCCGTAACGAGGCACACAGACGGCCAGTCGTCCCGGTGGTCGTCCGGATAGAAGGTGACGAACTCCTCCGTGTTGGCCTTGTACAGTCTGTAAGCCTGAATGGTGTGCTGCAGGGCATACCCGAGCAGGAACATCTCCACCTGCACAGAAAGAACAAAAACAAATTACTTCAAAAGAAGCTGGAGAGATGAACCAAACAGAAGCATGTTTAATATGCTGCCAAAGCAAACAATAATTAGAAGGTGGAGTGGTTTTGTGGAGGGTGTAGCTAGAAAAGCTTTCATTAATGTGTTGCAAATACTTATATTCTCAACAACTAAAAACACAACTCAAGTAGTGGCATGTTTCACTGAACACTGAATGAAAAACCCTCCTCCTGTTCCAACACACATCCATGAATGCTGCTTTTGTTTGCAGTGCAGGTTTTATTCAAATCTCCTCAAAAGTTCCAGGATCTCTTTATTTGTTGCTCAACACACAAACCCAGAGAGCAGAGTGTGTCTGCTGTACCTGCTCCAGCCCGGCGCTGAGGCCCACATGCCTGAGGTGGTTGGAGAGGAAGGAGCGCGGGCAATCGGACGAGTCCCGTGCGAACAGCAGCCAGCAGAAGAGAGGGACGTCTTGACCCTCCTGCATGCGCCTGTGCAGCTCCGCCGCTCTGCCCAGCATCAGCAGTTCAGCGCCTCCAGCATCCCCAGCTCCTCCTCCTCGCCCTGGAACAGCCGCTCGCAGAGCTGCTGCCGCTCCGCAGAGCCGGGACACTCAGCAGCCGCCTGCCACTGGACAACACATATCAGGAATTTACTTTGTGATCAAGTAAATTCACAATTTGCTTCTAGTAACTAGATGGAGTCTGGTTTCAGTAGTGGTAGTTTATCCAGGTCATCTGCCCTGTGGGGGCTGCATCACTAGAATAGATTAGTCTAAGACTCTAAAGCAGGACCAGCTTCACTGGATTCATTCCAGGTTTCTGACCTCATCCTGCCCACACTGAGCTGCTGCGACTCCAAGGAATTTACCGCAACGCTTTTGGCGCATTGATTTACGCGAAGGTCATCCTGACCTCAAAAATCTCACTAAGCAGGTGAAACAAACAATAACTCATCTCCACCATCTACAGGGCCACAGTCAAACACACAAAAGTGCACACATGCCTCCAAATTGCTCATAGGCCAATAGCTGGGAGACAAAGGAAAGCTGGGAAGTTTTCCACAATGGCTATTCTATTGCAAACTGTATGTGTTAGGCTCTCAAAATGATGAGGATGAGAATGAAAAGGCACCACTAGTTGCTCATGAAGTTGCAAGTCACATATAAAAAAAATGCAATAATTGAAACTGATGGCAGAGGCGCAGAAATGTCCAAGTTTCAATTTTACAGTTTGTAGCAAAACACTGTGCTAATACAGATGCAACATTTTGGTGGGGAGGTTCAAAAAGAAGCAGTGAAATATCAATTTGGAGAATGCAAAGAACATCATGATTGTCTTCTCACTAAAACCAAGTATCCCAAATTTGCCGCAATCTACAAGCAATCGTGGAGCCGCTTATTTTTCTGCTTTAATGAAAAACTGCCTCAGAAACACTTCAAAAAGACTACAAGTTGTAAAATTTTTAATAACTGAGGTCTGACCCCATTAAAATTCCTGAAGGAGATAAAAAATAACTAAAATACAAATTAAATCCGCAAGCTGCACCAGAGGCCCTCGCAGCAAACCGCGGGGGTTCCAGCAACCCCCATGCATTCGCACATTTCCTGCAGCCGTCTGCCAGGCGACATGGACTGAAGTCTTCCTCAGCGCTCCTTGACGACTCACAAGCGCATTTGAATTGAATTACAATTTCAAGCTATTGGGCTCTTGAGAGGCTAACAAAGGTTAATCCTAACAAGTTTACTGCAAATAAGATGAGGCATGTATGAGTTAGAGCAGTCTTTCTTCCAATAGAAAGAAAGACTGCTCTAATGCAAATGGTGACGTTAGAATTTAAAAAGTAATGCAGCCCTTTTTTTCCTTTTACATACAACTGAGTGCAAATAAAAACAAGTAAGGGGACATTTGTCTTTAACCTGCAGTTTGACTCAGTTTCTTTAGTTCTGCAAATTTCTTCAAGAAATGTAGAGAGAACAAGAAGTTAAATCTTTGCTCCTGTCTTCTGTCATCAGTTACTGATTTTCCTGCCATATTAAGTTCCTAGATGCATCAGATTAAGTAAAGACCATCTTTTATATAACAGCACATCCTTTAGCTTCAATCAACAATATTTCATTTAGTGAAGCACATTGTGTTCACTTTTACCACTTAGATAAGCTAAACTATTACATCACAACAGAGAAGTGACTTTGAGACTACCTTCAGGAGTTACCATTCTCTAAGAAATACCTTAAGAAGAAGCCTCCCTTTAATGTAAGGCAGTAATCAAACCAAGCTGTGCAGATAACTGGACTTGAACAGCTCAAGGGTTTACTGGTGTTTTTTCTGAGCTGATCTGCAGTCAGTACCGTTTTCCGGAGCAGCTCCATGTAGCCCTTCAGCCGCTCAGTGGGATCTCCACTGCCGTCTCCAGGTGCATGCTGTTCAGGAAATCGCCACTGGCTGATCAGCCCTTCCTGCACCTCAAGTTTTTTTGGCAGCTGTAAACAGCAACAAAAAACCCCCACAGAAAGTTAAAATGGTCAATTTTCAGTGCCTCAAAATGTTTGTAAAACTATTTTGGTTTTTAAATCCAGGAAAAGTGAAACAATCGGCCAGGGGAACGAGAGATTGTAACAGTTCACTTTGATCACTGTTTTAATAAAATCCTTATTTTAAAAAATGTTTCAAAATGTGAACCTTTACCATTAGAACTGTGTCGTCTTGCAGCCACTGAGGTACCTGGACACTCTGGGACAGCACCTGGAACAAGGTGGCTCTCAGGGCGCAGTAGTTGTCCCCTCTGACTCTCCTCAGGTGGCTGAACTTGGCAGACATCTCTTTGTACCCCTGCAGAAAAACCACAGAAGCCCCTCAGACGTTGACAGACAAACCCCATCCATCTACAATGTGAAACGCTTCTTCCAAAGCCACCAACTTTTCTGATGAGAGCGCTTTTGGCAGTGTTTCCTTTCCATTCCCTCTCGCTGTAAGACAGTATATCCACAGCCGGAGACAAACTGCAACTGTCCTGAACCTGTAAACCTGTAAGACCACATTTCAGGTCAAAAATGTGAAGCGGGGATATAATTTAGATATTTCTGCATCAATTTGAGGATGTAAAGGCAAAGCAGAAACTGAGAACATTTACTTTCTGAGTCAGATGTTTGCCGTGGTTTGTGACTCATTGCAGACAACTCCTCTTCTCCGCGGTACAGGTCTTCCTCGCTAAAGGAAAACAAGTATTTAGTCATTTTTACGATTTATTGCAGCAAAACTGAACCAATAAGTATATAGCTGGAGTTGTTTCCAACACTGGTGGAAGGAAGGTTTTATCTGTGTAGCCGGTGCTGTAGAGTACACAGAGTATTAACTAAATGCTATAAATAAACAGAACCGAAATAACCACTAAGGTTCCGCTCCTAAAGAAATTAGTGACACAAGTGTTAAGAAGAAAACAAAACAAATAAATAAATTATATATATATTTTAAACTTATTTTACATAGAAATTGTTCTGAAGATTAATCAGATTAAAAAAAGATTTTTCATTAACCTTAACTTATCTTATATTATATTTTAAAAATTCAAATGATTAAATTAATTTTTAAACTGAAAAAAATCAAACATTTTATTGCTTAAATGCAGTAACAAAGCATTCCTTTAGTGTATGATTGATTATTTGTAGAAAAAAGCACTGAGCTCGTCCCTTCCTGTCTGACTTATCAATAGTCCTGATCTGTGATTATTTTTTGGATTAACCGATTAATAATTGGATAGCAAAAGATCACTTACTGGGATCATTTTTTTGATAGAATTTGAACCAGGTGAAGCTAAAACTATGCCAGCATGTTTTCTTCAGCAGGGACAGGGAAGCTGCTCAAAGTTAATCTGAAGAAGGATGAAGCTAAATGCAGGTGAAAACCTGGCAAAATGTTGAGACATGATTCAGAGCCAAGTGTTATAACGGCCCAGTCAAAGTTTAGACCTAAATCCAATTAGGAATCTGTGGGAAGACTTGGATATCATTATTACTGCTCACAGATGCTATCCATCCGATCTGACTGAGCTTCAGTTATCTATGAGGAAGAAATGAAGCTCAGCAGGAAAAGCTGAAGACCAACATGCAGCTGTAATTACAGATAACTAAAAGTTGGATCCTCACAGAATTGACCCAGAGGGGTAGAATACAAGATTCAAATTTATTTGTGTTGGTTTATAAAATACACTGAAGTCTGAGGTTGTAATGGGACAATCTGAATACTTTTTGCAAGACAGAAACTGAACCCTGAATCCATTTGAGAACCAAACGCTGTCTTTCAGAGACCTGTCATCCAGACCATCTTCCGCTTCTGCATTGGGCTCAATGTCAGCCTGTACAAGCTGCTCCTGGATAGAAGGCTGTTTCTCAACCTGAAGATTCTCCATCTGGATTAAACCATCCTCCTCCTTGTCCCGTTTCTTTTCTTCATCCTTCTTCTCCTCTTCAGGAACTTTTTCTCCAGCTTCCCCTGGAGGACTCAAACTCTCAGGGACTCTGTTTTCTTCCTGATTTGACTGTAAGCTGCAGAAATAATCCACATTCATATTCTCTGTAAGTTATGTACTGCACTTTAATCAAAAGCTGAACCAACATAAAGCTGCATGCATGCGGTTTTTCTGCAAATGCTGCAAGAAAAAGATGTCAGGCAGACTAAGCGGTTTCTTGCTCCCCCTAGTGGCCAGGAGAATTAATAAAAAAAAAAAATGTTTTTTTTATTTTATTGTCTCCTGTTTTCATTCAACAAAGCGTAAACCTGCTGACCTGTCCTTGGCCTCTGCTGCAGATGCGGCCTCTGGCGTCGTGTCTGAGTCGACGGAGTCCAGATTCTCCTGAGTTGGGCCGACTCCTGCGGGCTCCGATCCAGACGCAGGAGGCTGAGTGATAACATGGTCTTTTTGGTCTACATGATCGATGTTGAACTCCACAGAACTGCACGCAGGAAGACAAATATTTGTGCTGAATGACTAAACACCAGGTGAACTTAATCTACTTATAGATATGATTGACACCATTAATCATTAGAGCAGCAGGGAACTCGGGACAGCAGAAATATTATGCAATGAAAGAACTGGTAAACTATGTAATTACTGTAAGTACATATATAGATGTTTATTTCAGCTTTCATATGGAATCAGTTCTTTATTCTCACAGCAGTTTACTTAAAATTGAAATATAATAGCATATTAATCCAAATATATCCTCCCACAGATAAAAAAAATTATTTTCTAAAGAACATTCAACTCTGGAATTGGAAAATATTTATAATATCCAAAATAAACAAACAAAATACCTGAAACAGCAATAACTGAAATGGTAAATATTAATCATGCAACTTAGACAGGGAAAGGAGGCAAAAGTGCCACTTTGGACTTATATTAAAAAGAAAAGAAAATGCTGCAAACATTTGGTGCATGGAGCAAAAATACTGGCTTTTCAGCAATATTAAAGGGGAGAATCTCTAACAATAATTGCCCAAATAGAAATTAATTCATGTGTTGAAATGAATTATTGACACTTTTGCAACATAATATGTGAAAGCTCAGTGTGTGATAAACAGTAGAAATCAGATCCAGTTACTGATTCAATCCTGATTAAAAGGTTTAAAATACAAACATGGACTAAATGATGTTTCCATGTTAACCTACCACCTGGGGGCGTCCGTGTTTGTCTCCTGGCTGACCGCAGAGATGGATGCCTCCTGAGCGCTTGGCTCTGGTAACGCCTCATTGTTTCGTGTGAACTCCTCCGACGGTTTGGCAGCATCGCCTCCAGAACCAGCGTGAGAACCGCTCGCCGTATTGTCCTCTGATGGCGTGTTTGTCTCAGGAGGGGAGAGGTTTTCTGGAAGGGCAGATTTGGGTTCTGGTGAGACGGGATCCGAGAAGTTCTCCTGCTCTGCGGTTAGGCATTGTTTTTCTGTTTTCAGCTCTTCGGCGGCGGTGGCGGCCAAAGCTTCCTGGGCGTCAGGTGCAGAGATGTTTTCCTGCGTCTGATTTAAAGTGCGTTGATCTGCAGCGGCATCTTTCTGTTCCTCACGTTGCGCATCGGCAGTACTGTCTTTGCTCGGCGAAGTGTTTGCCTCCTGAATGTTTTCATTTTGTAAATGTCCATTTCCCTGAGTGGCGTCGGGTTCTCTGTGTCTGTTCCGGCACTTCAGTGGCTCTTCCTTGGTTTCCTCAACACTGCAAGACATAACACATATGAGCAAAAGCCCCAGAACACAACAACACGCCTGAAACCTTCAGAAAAGCACAAATGAATGAGCAGCATGAGAGAGGTCTGAGGATTCTCCCTGAACTGGAGGTGGAGAGGAAGCAGGAAATCTTTGATCACTGCAGCCACTTTTCAATTATCATCTCTTGACATCTGTCACCAACTCATGAAATGACGCTACTGTTTCTTGTTAAACCCTTTAAGGACAGATGGAAGTCCCCCCAGCCCTGCTTGCAGCCTCTAACTGGAGTTAAAAGTTATTTGTTGATGCAACCCGTCCTACGGATACCACAAGGGGAAATTTGCTTTCATTACGAAGTTCTCTCTGCTCCCAGACCAGTCATATGTTATAGATTTATTCACTGAGAATTTACTCAGTAAACAAAACAGAAGTGAGAAGAAGCTGAATCTCACCTTGGGTCTTCACCGTTTTCTGGACCACAAGCACCAGCACCTGAGGTCTTTGAGTTGTCTTTCAGCAAACCGCTTCGTTCCTCCATGCTGCCGCAGGGAAGTTCAGCTCCAAAACAGCAACAGTTCCCCATCTGCTCGGGGGGCAGGCAGACCCGGAGTTTTAGGAATCCATGGCGGGGGGTTCAGGGTCTCAGGAAGAAACCATGGTGCTGCTAAGTGAATGTAGAGACATGTACAGTCAAAACATGAAGAATCAGTGTCAGAAAAATGAGATGGAGCAATTCATGCAGCATAACGCTGCTCTAATTCAGAAGTTCCAGATTATTTAACATGCAAGGATGCATGTTTTAGATGCATCTTCTTCAGGCCATATGAGTCACATGACTGCATTACTTCCTCAGCACGCAACAGGAACTTGTTACTGACAAGTCAGGCCAGGTGCTGCAGAAAGAAAACACCTAAAGCATGCAGGACAGAATGGATCCTGAGAAACACTGATATGAAGTATTATTTTTACATATAAAGCCACTTTAAAACACACCCAACTGTGAGTAACTCAGCCACTCTTGCTGCCAAGATTCCTCTCAACTCAAGTTTATTTGTATAGCTCATTTCAGAAGTTCAGAGTGCTTTACACCATAAACATAATACAGGAAGCAATTATGAAACAAGCAATAAACATTACATTTTGACACATGTCTTCATCATAAAGATATAAAACAAGAAGTGTTCCAAGATTGAACCCTGGGGTACTCCACATGCAACTTCTGTCTGCACAAATTAAAAGTCATCCACTGACACAAAGAAGTCCCTGACCTTCACGTTTATTTCCAGATAAACTACGGAGCATTGCTGTTATCTAAATCACACAACACAAAAGCAGCTTCAACGACCAAATTAGCATTTCTATGGTATTTGCAAAACTAATCTCATCAGATTTCCCGACATTTGACTCATGGCCCACACAGTCACATCCTTGAGCCTTTAGAAACCACATTTGCATTAAAAATCTTGTCAATATTCTTCTCTGTTGACGTCTAGATGTTCAAATTAGATATTAAAATCCCAGTTTAAGACACAAAAACGATTTGAACACCTACAACTGGATGAGGCAACTCGAACCAGCCAAAAAACACCTCAGATTCTTGTTTATGTTCATGAATCAAGAAGAACACCTGATCAAGCTACGCCTCATTGTTAATATTAACCCAAGGAAGTAGCATGAATAGTCACAAGCAAGGCAAACTTAACAGCAACTACCTGTGTAGTAAAACTACAGTGATTAGAGGTGAACTTACCTTGTTTTTGTTAAACTGGAGATAAACTCCAAGCCCTCAAAGTCATGAAGCTCCAGTTCTTGTTTCACTTTTACTGAGCGGAGTTAGCCAGCTAGCTGCTGTGAACTTAAAACACAAACACGAGTGACAGCAGCTCATTCAAACCGCTGCTGCCACAGTGGGTAGCTCTCCTTTCCAGCGTGTCACCGTCCGTCAACACGGAACATTTCTGAAAACATCCGTATGCCCCGTATTTTGAACGGAACATCTGTTCACGATGATCCCTAGCTTAGCCGGAGCAGCAGGTCATGGCTCTTGTGATGCGCCGCTCGCGACGAGCCGGATCTTTGTGTCGGCTCGTTGAGCTGAACGACTTGATAGGTATGGATTTGAAAGTCGTGAAACAAAAGAAAAACAAGTCCCTTATCTTTTTAGTTTCTGCTTTTGGGAGCTTCCTTTATGTGTCGTCGGGGTAGAGTATCTGCTGTTCTCTCACTGTATCATGAACAATCTCCACTACATTCACGAACGTTTTCTAAAGCACACTGTATTACAAATATTGTTTGTTAAGCATAAATTTAGTGTTAACAGTTCTCACAACATCAGGTCCTTTATTCTGTTCTGACAATAAATCTTCCATTTGTTTATTCCACCATAAACCTCATTTACAGTATGTGGTGTCCAGATAGACATTAATGGGTAGCATTACAAATGAATTAGTTCAAATATATATACTTTTTTTTTTTTTGCTTCTTTGAAATGTGAGATGAAACTCAAATGTGTACAAATATAACTTACCATACCACTTTTCATGGTGGATGTATGTTAAAGTAGCTTTGATTTGTTCTTTTTGTAGACTTTTGTTTATTTTTATTTTTTAAAGTGTTGCATGGTTGAACTCTGGTTTCGTATGCTGTGCAGATTAAAGTAGTTTTGCTCTCACTCTTTTACGTTGACTATTATTTTGATGCACAATTGTCTCAAAATCTTAGATAACACATGAACTACAACCCCAAACCTCAGAAAAGTTGAAAATTAGGCTTCATGCAGAGAAAAAGATCAAGCACTCTCTTCCATTGATAATAATGGGCAAGGATCCCTCTGCCTGGATTTCTAACAATACAATCAGAAAATATTTGTGTTTTACATAGTTGTATTCAGAGATGCTAAATAAATAATAAAAGCAGTTTTAGTTTCGAAAGCTAGCGCTTTTGATTAATCTCGGCCAAATAATTCGGATCCAAGCAAAGAACCGGAATTCCCATCACTACACCGCTTGGTTGGAGCGCATGACGTCATAGTCGTGTACGCCGACAATTTTGCTGCAGCCAAGCAGCTTTTGGAAAACCCGCCTGCTTACAGCTGTATGTTTGTTCATTAATATTAAACAAAATAAAAAATTATTTATGTAATTTTTGCATTTTTATTTAATAAAAATATTTATAAAAAAATCAGGATGGATTGGAAAAAAATAAATGATCAATCCTCTCAGTGCTGTCTGCTTTGTCCAGATGCCCATACATTTGATGAAGCAGGTCCATGAGAGAATATTTTGTTACTTTATAGCTAAATTTTAAATAGAGAACACAGCAAAAATGTGGTAAACATTGTTTTTTATATTGAAAAATTTCCAAAATAACTTAGAAACCTGTATATAGACAGTATTTACATGAAACTTATTTCAGTTTTGTGTATAAAAGTCTCTAAATCTCAGTCAGATCACAGCAGTTCAGGTATTGTTACATGTTCCTCAGCTCCTCTATGTGGCGGATCAGTTCCTGCGGCAGCTCCAGATCTGAAGCTAGATCCATGCAGCGCTGCACGAGGAGGGCCAGACCTTCAGCTGACCCCGAGGCGGCGCAGCTGGACTCACAACGGAGATTCTGCTGATTATGAGAACCGTCCAGGTCCATTTTCTGTTCGCTCCTGCAGCAGTCCGTCTCTTCGCAACCTGCAGGTTTTACCTCCAGATCCTCCATGCTCTCAGAGATGTCGCTCACGCTCGGAGGAGGGTTCTCCAGAGTTTTCCTGATGCCGTCGATGATCCCCTCTTCGTGCTGCGTCACTTGCTGCAGGAGGTCGATCAGACGAGACGGGGCGGGCTTTTCTGGATGCTGGATCTGGCACCAGCACCACACAGCGCTGCCACAAAGAGGACCCAGAGTCAGAAATACAATGACACAAAGAACAGGACAGGATTCTACTGCGGAGGGAGAGACTTCTATCACTGCAAAAACAAAAGAGACTCAGGATGTTTCTAAATGCAAACTAAGCGTTGACTAAAGAAAGCTAAAGTCAGAATTTAGGGTTTTTAATTATCGAGCTGAACCAATTATGTGGATTGTTTATGCGACCAAACTTAAGTGATTTAAAAAAAAACGAGAAGCCAGAAGTAAAAATTATGCACACAGGCTTAAATATATACATACATCCCCACTAGTATTTAGACATTTTACTGGATTGTAGAGGAATGATGCACCTTTTTGCCATCAAAAAGCTCCTAGATGTTTACTTGATTGCTTCTCCTACCAGAAATAATTTAGACCGGTTAACTTCCTGCGCCCGGGTTTACGACACGGTTCTTACATTTCTAACAAAGTTCAGCTAACAAGTTTAAGATTTTAATGAAACTCGAGCTGCAAAAAAAAAATGTTGTACAACATAACATGTTTTACTACAAAGACAAAGAAAATGTTCAGCTCTTAAAACAAAACCAATCCTCTGCTACAAAAGATAAATTACAGTTTTGTTGAGTCTTTTCTAGAAACATGAAAATTGAAGAAAAATGGGTAGAATCTGGTCTTTTCTGACCATAACATTTTTATTCTGAAGGCATGAAGAGTAGTTAAAAGCTTGTATAAAAGCCAAAAGGTTTAAAGGAATTGTATCAAATCTAAAAAAAGATGATTTTGTGTAAACGTCTGATTATAATAAGTTTAAGCGCAGGTCTCTTTATATTAGGTTGGAACTGAGTCTGCGCAGAAGACCCAGCGAGAGTATTCAGGAACCTTTGAGGAACGTTCCTGATGTCTAGCGTATCCCATGTATCAGACGTGTTTCATATTCTCACCTCACAATCCCTCTGAGTCGACCCACAGCCACAGTCTGAGCTGCTCCTTCTCTGAATCCCATGTTAAACCCCATCTGGAGCGAGGCCTCCTCCCCGGCATTCACTCCGTCCACATAACCGTCCTGTTCAAAACACCGAGCAGCAAAAAAAACAAACAAATCAGAAAACAACAATAAGCCCTAAACTGAAGTCATAGAAGCACACCACAGTCTCAGCTCGGACAGGTGAGCTAAGGCTAACTTCACCTTGATCCGTTTCTTCATGTTGGACGCCCACTCTTTACTCTGTAAATAAAGATCGTCCGCATTCTCATCGAACACATCTTCACTGTTGAACGACGCAGCTTTCACCCAAGACATCACGAAATCAGCGTAAAAGTCCGTGTTTCTGTAACTTCCGACGTTTAAAACGCATCTGAAGAGCCGGTGGTGTAGAGGCCGATTTGGCTATCTCAGCAATCCTTTACATGTGACGTCACAAACTGTTGCTGATTTATTTTATACCGCCACCTGCTGGATTGGAATGGAGAGCCAGATTATATCCAAAAGAGAAGAGGGGGAAAAAAAGAATAAATAAAACAAAGTAAAAATAAATACTTCTGTAAATGAGCTTTATAAAATTCAGGTTGTTGTTATAACTATGAAAAGTGTATCTTTGTTCATTTATTAAAATTGTTTGTCAATATTATGTACCGCAAAATACAAATACTAGCTTTGCAAGTATGTGTACATACCGAAATCCACAAAACACAATAAAGTCTGAATAAATGGAAATTAATGAAACAAAAACTAAGTTTCTTTAACTTTGAATCACATTTTCAATATGTTTCATTCTGATTTTTAATTTCACTGTTTGACATGTTTCTCATTTAAAGAATTACAATGATCTCTTTCTTATCGCAAATCTAATTCAAGTATCAGCAATTTCTCCAAAATTCAATATTTCTTTTGACTAAAACCTGTCAGTTCTATTTAAGCCGATACGAATATTAATTCTTTTAAAGTGCATTTGTGTAGTTTTTGGGTTTGGTCAGTGACTTTTACTGATAAAACCTGCAGGGGACGCTGCAGTGTCACTTTAAAAACGAATGAGTTTTCGCATTAAAATGTAGTTACGAGATTATGTATTAGTTCCTTTAAGTTACATTAGTTTCTTTTTCTTTTAAATCCACCAAATGTTTTTATTTTTATTTCATGTTAAAATGTTGCTAGATTTTATTTTTAACGTACTCATAATTTATTAAAAGTATTTTATACAGTTTTATCAGACACAAGACTTTGAAAAAGCACAATTTAATTCCACACCATTTTTCCCCATTTTAAAGGGGAAAAATAGACGTTTCTTATGAATTTATACTGGATAAATATCTGATTAAAATAATGTTAAGTTGTTTACATTTTTGCTTAAGAATACAATAGAAAGTCCACTGTGTAAAATAAATGTGCACTTCATTCAAATGAATGTAATGTGTTTTAATGATTTAATAGTGTATAAGAAATATAAATGAAAGTACACAGATTTCCTTCTTTGATATTTTCTCTATTAAAGCAGTAAAATATGTTTCAAGAAAAATAATTTTATATGCAGCGTGTTTTATGTCCAGCAGATTAACAATGCATGACTGACAAATAAATTGAGTTTACGTTTCCACAAGAAATATGTTGTTAGAGCATCAGGAGCATAAATGGTCTACTCAAATCACCGTCCAGTGCATCTTCTGCTTAACTTTTCAACACAGGGAAATGTCATCTGTGATGACAAACACATTATTCACTCATCAATAATGCATCCTGTCACCTTTTTTCCCACTGTTGAGTACAGAGAGAGGGGAGAATAAAAATCCCTCTTGCTTTTTTTTTTTTTTTTTTAAAGATTCTCTCATTCCTCATGCCAGGTTTTATGGAAAGAAAAAACAACACAGGAGAGAGTGGATGGAAGTTAAAATGCATTTCACCTCGGTGGAGTGCATTTGCAGCTGCTCGGACAACAATGGCCCTGAGGATACAAGGAGGCCACAGCGGAGTTGTCCCTGTTCTGGAAATGGAGTCGGCCCGCAGGCCTGGTTCGCGGGCGCCACACCTTAAAGTCCGCCTCCTCCACCCCCCCTCGCTTTGCTTTGGAGAGTCAAAACAAGCAGCCGGGGCAATCACCTGACACATTTCCATCCAATTTCCACTGCAGAATGTGTTCATTTTCAGCCTAATGGCATGTCATTTTGCAGGAGCCTTTGGTCAAGAATTAATCCTGGAATCAAAACAGATTTTCCGGGGAGCAATCTTCCATCAAGTATTGATTTTTTTACACTCACGGAGCCTGTACTCCCTAATTTAACCTGACAGCCAGCAGCACAATGGACTGGGAGCACCTTGGCGTCTCGCAGAGGGAGCTCTCCTCCTCCTTCTTCTCTCCATGAAGTGAAAGAGAGATTGGGAAGAGGGTAAAAAGGACTCCCAGATGTCTAAAACAAAGAGCATTGCTTACAGAAAACAGAGATAAAGCTTCCGTCTCTCTGTTTTACCTCTAATTATGTTTTCAAGGATAGTGCAACTTGGGCAGGTAAAGGCTGAGAGGGAAGAGGGGAGAGTGTTCTGGGGCCATCAGCTATCATTATGGGCCTGTTGACATCTCCCTGTCTTTGAGTGATTCTCATCTGTGATTTCCCCTGGCCATTTTCCACAGATGCACGAAGAGGGGTTTCATCATGGCGCCATAAAAAAGGCCCAAAGTGTCCGCACAAGCTCCTACTAATAAGAAAGCAAAGATGTGTCCGACCATGTCACTCCTCTCTCCCATCCATATCCGCTCTCTTAAAGCCTTCAGATATGCAATCATTCTCTTTTCTCCCCTTCTTCCTCTCTGTCTCCCTCTCCATATGGGCTGTAAGTATACTATACCCTACGTTAGAGGTCAGCGGGATGAGAGGATGATGGAGGGCAGGGTCGGTTATTTTCCTCTAGCTCTTAAAGCTGCAATGACCCATGCGCAGGAGAGTTGCACTTTTGCCAAAAGGTTTTTTATGTGTTGCTTACAAACTGCCTAACAGGAGGGAAACTATTTCACTTTTTATCCACTGCTCTTAACTCTTGATCAACCATTTCAGATAAAAAAAAAAAATGTATAAGGATGTAACTCTTTGGTGGATTTTATGGATTTCTGCAGTTGATTTTAAGGTGATATACATCTAATGACTGATTCCTGAATATGTTTCAGTTTAACATCAATTTTTGGTACATGGAATGAATTAAATGAGTTTCTCCACTCAAAAATTTGTCTTTTTAAACTGTAGAAGGCTGTGAAGTGCTCTTATATAAACTATTCATCAGCATTAAAAGTGATCAAAGTATCCTTTTCTCGCAAATTAACTTTGTACTGCAGTCAAGAAGACATGCAGTACAGTCAAGACATGTACTGCATGTCTTGAACTTTCACCAAACGAAGTAGACAAATATAAAATCTGATACAGTAAGTTTATGTAAAGAGTAGTTTGAAAAAGAACCATAGGTCTCATAAATACTCATCTTTAAAATGAGAAAATGATAAAAAATTTTAACAAGGCAGCTTAGGTTTTGACTAGGCCTGTCACAGTAATAACTTTTACTGAACGATAAATTGTCTCAGAAGTTATTCCGATAAACGATGATATTGTTGTGTGGAGACCATTTTCAAGTATTCAAATAAAAATGGCATTTAACATTGGAACTGAAAGACATTTTAAATATCCTAAATAAATAAACAAAACAACAAATAACCTTAATTATGAAATCTTTGTAAACAAAAAAGCACCAGACTGAAGACTTTCATCATCCAGTTTTTGTTAGAAAGAAAGAAAAGAGAAATGATTGAGCTCATTTTATTTTGTAATGTGATTAACTGATTTCTTGCGGTGCTCCTAATCTTGCCTCCTTTTGGACTCTAAGGTGCAACTAATTTGAATTTATATTGAGCAACACAGATTTATCTTTTGCAGCTACGACAAAACCTCACTTCAAGTATTCTGAAATATTTAAAGAGAACTTTTTAAACCAAACTGCTGCTGATTGTTATTTTATTGACTCTGGGTGGAAGACTGAAGGTAGGGATGCAGCTTCTCCTGTGTCGAGATACTTTTGGAAAATCTTCCTGTTGCTGCGTGAAAATAGAGACATCACACACTAAAGATGTGCATTCAAAAACTCGCTTGCTGCAAAGTTAAATGGACTATGGGCCGATGCAATCAGCTGCTCAAGTCAGACAGGTGTCTCTGTAAAGAACCGGGCTATTAACTCCTCCACCTGCAAATACGTCACTGTGTGTCATTGCTAATAATGCTGGAAAAAGGCATAAAGAAAGAGAAACAACAGTGAAAGCAAAGGGGATCATATGCATGGCCGACCTCGATTGCATGTGAGGATTGGTAATTGCACCCCCAGAGGCATCTGGGTGTGCAGAGCAGCAAAGTGGGAGACGCCTGAGCAGCTCGGGCTTCACAGCCAGTGTAGCAACATCTCAACCCTGAGGAGGAAGTGAAAACAAGAAGGCGGAGGAGTGGAGGATGAGGGATATACAGACAGTTCATTTACCCAGAACATCAGCTCCGCCGCACATTGTCTGAAAGATAAGGAAAGCGAATGCTTCATGCCTGATGGAAAACAAAGGCAGCAATTTAAAACCATCTGCATCCAACACATGCACTCTCTTCCTCCACCCTTCTGTTTCTGTGTCCTGGCTGATATTGAAACATAATCCATTTGGAGCGCCGACATGTCATTATATTTCCACCCGGCCTCCCCACTCTCCATCCGGGACAATTTCAGGTGGCTGCGGGTTGAGCAGGAATGTTTCATTTCTACAAGTCAGACGTTCGGATTCTTCAAGAAAAACACAGACAGGAAAAAGAAGAAGTGGAGTTTAAATCCTTAAAGTGAGCTTAGCTGCTCCTCTTAGCTTCTGCAGGTTCAGGGGAAGAAAAAGAAAATCCACAATAAATCACAAAGATTCAGAGATCAAAACTTGTCTTTTCTGCTCTGCTGTCTTCCCTAAAAAACATCACACATCACAAAGGCTTTGGTGCAGCCCTCAAACTACTGTAGCTCTTAGATCTCTGATGAGTAAAGATAGAAAGTATAGGTTTTCCAAGACAGAGTTTTCTAACTAAACTTTATGTTCTACTTTGACTTATATATTTATTCCATGTTTTATGCTGCATTATTTCGACTGTACCTGAATTTTGTACGTTAGGCAGTCATGAGAAAAAGGGAGGACAACCTTCGATGGCCTGTGTGCTCAATTTATAATGAACAAAAAAAAAATAAGTAAGAAAATGCCATAATGAGGTCTAATAAGAATGAGCTGGGTGAGGCCTTTATAAAGAAGATTTCGAACATCTATGAAGATATTTAAGGAGGTTGTGATGTTGCACCTGCTGTGTCCTTATGTAAAACACATTTTTTATAGTTTCCATCACATTATAATGTTACTCTCTCATCAAAAACATGCCTGGAGTGCCGCCTGGATTCGTTCATTCATGTTTGAGAAAGCCTTGAATCTCTTGTGGGAACCATTTTGCGAAGCTCCTCCTTGGAGCTGCAGTTTCCTCCTCACACTGTGCGTCTCTCCCTCCACTCCTCCACTTAGCTCCTCCAGACTAGCAGCAGCAATTAGCAAACACCTGCTGAACTCATCGTGCAACCTACTTATCAGTCCATTGCTCCAAACAACATCTGTAAACAGCATAATATCGAAGCATTTTTGTGATAACATGCAGAAGGCGGAGTGTCGGCAAGAGTAGGAGCTTCTTAAAGAGACAGAGGTCCAATTTTGAGGCGTCAAATTGAGATGTCAAATTTCTTTTGAGTTTCAAATTCAGATGAACATCAATTCAAAGTACTTTATTGTTACTTTAAAATACTTTAATGTTTAATAACACAGCATTCTTACAATAAACTGAAGGCAACATAGTAACTTGATTGTGCTATAAAATGACACTTTAATGAACATTTTTTTTAACAGACACAGCTGCAGAGGAGAGGACATCCTGGACACACAGGACAAATAACCATGGACACCTAACAACAATTTAGCTAGAGTTAGGTTTGTATGTTTGAATAATAATCTAATCTAAGGTTTTGGATAAGGAGAACATGCAGAACCAGGCTGGGATTCGAACCCGGTAAGGCCTCTTACCAGAACCAGAGTTCTGTTACCTTCACAGCAGATGATAACATCATCAAATTGTGTTGATGAGTCAAATTTACTGTTTTAAATTAAAGTTTCTCAAAGAGACACAACCTCTTCTCTAATGTCGAGACTCAACCTCTTTCTGAAACTAATTTCTGACCTGCTGCCTGAAAAACTTTTCACTTTTCAGAGTTGTTTTATTTTAACTTTTATTTTACTCCCTCCATGCCAAATTTTGGAAAATAAAGTTCATAATAATGCTTTCTTTTTATGGGTTACATATGTACTTGAAGGCAAATATGTGAACTTTTCTCACTTCATTTTTATTTTTGTAATTACTCCCGTCATTATTATTTTTTCTTTGCTCACATTCTTGTTTTGTTTTTTTGTGTGTTCTTTTTGAACGTCTCCATTTCTGTCATTCCAATCCGCAGATGCAGCAGAGGTGAAGAAGAACGAAACAAAGACGCAGAAGCTTTGTAATTTGGACTCCATTCACTTTTTATTTACCAATCTGAAAGATGCATTCCACACAGCAATGCTGTGATCGATAGGTAAAGGTTCACTTGCTGTAGATTTTGATCATTTCAGTTCCTGAAATGTTTTAATTTGAGAAAATTCTTGGCATGAAAAAAAAAACATTCCTTTGATAAATAAATAAATAAAAAAATACTTCAGGTGTTTAAAATGTCCTAACATAGAACTTACACAAGTAAAAGTATGAGGAGCATCCATGAAAGGATTCAACTTTTGGTTAAAAACTTTAAATTGCGTACAGATGAGAGGAAGAACTTTTCTATCTTAGCAGATTTGTGACTGATAAAAGTCTTTCACAGAAGCATCTCTTCACTCAGGAGCGCCGCTGTGCCGATGCAGAGTAAACTTTTTGTGTTTTTTCTCCCAGCATCAGAAACACTTTCAGACAGCAGATGCGGGTCAGGAGCTGCGTCTGCACAATTACATTGTTAATGGGGGAGACAATGAGAGTGGTGCGGACAGAAAACAAAAGAATAACAGAGGACTGCGCGCACCTCAGCCGTCTGCTCGAAAATACACCCGGCATTTTGAAACAAAGCAGAGAGAGCGCTGAGAGGAAGACGAGAGAGCATCTCCAACATCAGTTTTCAGTCTAATATTAATAATTTATGTTCTCTGTGCTTTTTATTATTATTATTTATTTATTTACTATTTCTTCTCAGCAGCATCCCTGCTTTTCAAAGGCATCATGGACAGGGAAGCTGCATCAAACTTTTGAGTTTAGTTTCAAAAGGCTTTCTCCTTGTTTATTTATATATGGCTTCGTCTATACGCTTGTCCTGTTGTTTCTGGGAGAAGCAAACACATCAAGCTTTGATGAGGAGCAAACCTGACATGTACTCTTTCCTAATGAACCAATGAAATCTTAATAAAAAGCAGAGTACTGTTTTTGTTTGTTAGTTTGTTTGTTTTTTGAAAAAGGTAATTATAAATGTTGGAAACGTAAGTTTACAGTATTCATCTGTTGCTCCAGAAAAAATTAAACCACAAATGTTTTGCTTAGCAGTGATTTCATGAATGTACTTCTGAATTAAGCTGCATCTTGAAGAGGTAGAAACATGTATAAGTGCAGGTTTTAATTCATTTGAATTCTGCATGTGATTTTTCCAAGTCTGGTCAAAGATTCTCAATTAGATTCTAGTCCAAACTTTGCCAAAATTTGCATTGATTTAAACCAGAAGAGTCCAAACTGAGGCACAGGGCCATTCCCGGCTCTTGGAAAGATTATGTTCTCAAAGATTACACAGAATAATTTTTATGAAATTTTCAAATGAAATGTTTTATGATTTGTTAAGTCTTTGCATGATGCACCTGCACACTATTTTCAAAAAGTGAAATTTAATGTACAACAAAATATGTTTGCCTTGTTTTAATTGTGCTTTTCTGGGATTTTTTTTTTGTTGCAAAAAAATAATTATAAACTGTAGTCCGTTATTTAAACCTGTCATCACTTTTTTATTTTCCTTTTAGTCATGTAAAGCACTTTGAATTTCTCTGTAGCTGAAATTGCCTTGCCTTACCAGGAAGTTGCACAGCGTTGGACGGTGTGTTCAGGGTCATGTGCAGAGTTACTGTCCTCTCACAAAGTTCAACTCTGGTCTCCTCTGTCACCTTTGTCCACTTTCAGATAGTGTCTCCATCATGAGTTGTTCTAAATGGACGTTTTATTGGTTTTTTTTGTGGCTCTTCTTGTTGGTGGTGGCACCTAAAATATGGAACAACCTCCTTTTGCTCTTTGATTGACTGTGAAGTCCGGTCAATAAAATGCTTAAGTAGAGCCTTAAGTTTCTATTGTGTTTCTGTTTTGATTTCTTTATTGGTTCAGTTCATTCCTCTGTTTACTATTTGGTTTAATATTTTTGTGCATAAAGATTTCGGTTTCTTTTATTATGTTCATCTCTGTTTAGTTTAAGTTTTGTGATCTTCCTTCTCTTTATCTTTCACCTCATTTTTCACGTCATTTTTTAAAATTAAATATCCGGCTCTGCAAGCTATCTCTGCACTTGGGTCCTCCTTAAACGACACCATGACATCTTTGTTTGTTGACTTTTAGTTCTACTTGAGTAGAAAAATGTTTATTGACTTCATCTTGATACATCTGACTCTTTAATCTGATTATGTTTAAGTTCATCCTGTGTGCAGCTCCTGATGTTTTAAATGTGCTATAAAAATAAACTTTGACTTGAGATTCTTCCACCTGAGCAGTGGATCTCTGCAGCTCCTCCAGAGTTACTATGGCTCTCCTTCCTGGTTCTGTGATGTGATTTAATTGTTGTTTTTTTTAAAATTGGGCCTCACACTGAAATTTTCCAATCAAGTAACATCTGAAAGCAACCAATTATAGATTTTATTCACTGGGTTTACAATAAAAAAGGTTGTGTAAATAAAACGTGCCACATTTTTCAGAAATTTGAAAATCGTGTATCGCTTTCTTCAAGAGAGAACAAATTTTGATTTGGTAAATCTGCAAAGTAACACCTCATACTGAGTGGAATCATGTGTGGGAAAGACATCCGGTACTGATATTCCACTTCTTCACTCTAGAATAGTGATCAAATTTATTATTAAAAAACAAATTTTTTAATAATAACTTAAAAAATATGCACTCTTGTTGCTTTTTTCACTCAGACAAATTGATTTTCAAACTAAAACTCATCTCCAATCAGTGACAGTAAAACTGCACTGATTGGATAAATATGAATTTTCTCTGCCATTTTCTTTATGTTCTCTGCTTTCTAAATCAAGCAGACTTTTTTTAAAAAACATAGAATTATAAAAAAATATGTGCTTAAAAAAATCAGGTGTTTTTTTTTCTTTTCCCATAACTATTACTCAGAAAACTGTAATTTTAGTTGTCAACGGGAGGATATGCAAAACCAATTTTTATTTATTTTCTTGCAAGTTGTGCAAAAAAATATCACGATATTTGAGCTCTCACAATACAGCTGTTAATAATAAAATTTATGTATTTTATAGCATTAAAAGGGAATCAAATTGAACATGAACACAACCTCGAAAAAAAGAAGAAACTCAAATTTCATGTCAAACAATTGTTTATTACTAATTATGGTACAAATCAATGTGACAGACTTGAAGCTTCCTTGTTTTGTTTTGTTTTTTTATATTTTTTTCCTCTGTTTTGTAAGAAATACACAAAGTGCTGCTTAAACCGACCAAAACAGATATTGCTCTAAAGATTAATTACAGTTTTCAGTCTGTTAAAAAAAAAAAAAAAAAACACAAAGAAAAGAAAACCAACATCCAGAGAAGCTTCAGCTTTGGTTTCTAGTTCTTTGACTGCTCACAAAAGTTGCTTCTGTGGTTGTTTTGTAGGTGAGAAACAAAATAAATCTCAAATTGAATAAAAACCAACGCTGCTGTTGATATTTTTTCTTCTTCTACGCATGTGGACGAGCTGTAAAAATTGAGAGTAAAACAAATGTGGCCCAATAGGAAATGCATATAACACAGAGCGATGCATCAAAGGGAGGATGAAGAAGCCTTTCCCTCTGGTGTAGCAGTGAACATGGACACAGTGCAGAACAGCTGCTTGCCTGAATGGCATTTCTCTGATTTGCAGTACTGAGGAAAACCTCGGGTGAACTTCTGTGTTCCTGCTGCTCGTTTCCTTTCTGCTCGTGTTTTTAAAGATTGTCAACATCTTGAATCTACGTCTCTGTACAATGTGCATAACTATAGAGCTTTGGTCCAGTGATAAAAAGTCGGCATAACTGAAGGCATAACTCCTTTCTGTGTCTTCTTTAAAATTTCTCTTGGTTTTGGTTGCAGCTTTTTTTTGTGTGTGTGTGTGTGTGTGCGTGTGTGTGGGTGTGTGTGTGTGCGTGTGTGCGTGTGCGTGTGTGTGCGTGTGTGTGTGTGTGTGTGTTGTTTTTTAAGCCTCGGCGCTGATCCACGTGTGTACTTTTCTCCTCGCAGTTTTTCTCGGCCTGGCTTCTGCCTGAAATTGTTTGTTTACAATGAAAGCAGCAGAACAAATCTGTGGAGGTAAACGGATGCCTTTTTAAAACAAACCATTTTTCTATGACATTTACAGGATGCAGCAATTCTTCAGACCGGGATCGAGGGGGGGGGGGGGAAGAAGAAAAAATGCAGAGATAACCGACCTGGACGTGGAAGGATGTGCGTCAAGCCGACACTTGATTCTGAATAAATCGCATCAAATTTCGCCTCACTTCAAATTAAGTTCACTCGCTCTGACATGTGACACTTATCCTCAACATTCACCTCTTTTCTGTTCCTGTGAGGGCAAAAACATCCGAAGGGAGTGACGGATTGAGACTTTGGCTAAAAGAGTGATATTTCTGACAAGAAAATACAGCGCCTTGCAAAAACTATTAACACTGCTCCAACTTCTTTCTCATTTTGCTTCCTCACTAACCTCATACTTCACAGTATTTTATGTTGTAGACCATCTTAAAGCAAGTCATGATTGTGAAGTGGAAGGAAATGTTTTTTTTTTTGCACAAATGTAAATAGAAAATGAGTCTTTGCACACATCAGGTTCAAGTTTAACTTTTTGGCTTTCATGCAAAATGAAAACTAGTTGACAGCTCTGACATTGAGCTAAGAAGAACTTTGATTCATAAAAGGAATAATAAAGGCTTTCATGTTCATGTTCATGCTTCCTCTCATAACAAAGGTTTTATTTTATTTAGTTTTTATTTGTTTGATAAAACCAAAGATCTGAAATTCTAGCTTTTAAATTGCTGCTTTTTTGTATTTTAAACCGTTTGTATTTTGAAAATGATTGGAGAGTCTTGACCGTGACATGAATGCAATCACGTTTTTGGCAATACTTGATAGTTAATGTTCACAAATGCACTTGAGTTGTTTTGCAATGAAGAAATGGGAAACAATTGCAGTCTGTATGTGATGTACTCAAAAAGAATTGTGGCTGTAACGGCAGAGAAATGGCAGCTCTGCCAACTTTTCTAAAATCTGGGACTTGCAAATATGTGCATGCCATACTTTCCAGATCTTTATTGTAAAAATAAATCACGCATAATTTCCATCCTGCTTCAAAATGATGTTCTGGGTGACAAAATGTAGAAAAATCTTAAGGAGAAGTAAGACTTTTGCGAGGCGTTGCACCGCGCAACACAAAAACTGAATGAAAGATTCAGGGATTCAAATAATTTCAGGAATCACTAAATAAAAAATAAATCATAGTTGGAAGATAACCTTAGGACAGTTTGAATAAAAAAGGTGCAAGAAACAAAAATTAAGCTTGGTTTAACAGAAGCGATCTTTGCTCAGCTGAAAGGAATCCAAAATATGAAAGAAGCAAAAAGCCATTCTTTGTACAAAAGAACAGGTTTTGTGAGACACTCAAGCAAAAAGAAAAATACAGCAAAGAATGAGCTTGGTGATTACGCTTCAACCCTCCACATCTAGAAAGCATTAGGGCAAATTAAAAAGGCTCAGCATGTTCATTTTCTGGAAAAACACAGATTCATGTGTTGGTTTCAAGATCTGTGGTCCGGTTCAAGCATGCAGAGGCAAATAAGAAACTTTTTTTTTTGTACAAGCTGTGGAGATGAGAAATTACAGAAGACACAGTTGTGGCTGTTTGACATGAATTTTTTTTCCAACACAGATTGAAACACTTTAGAAAAAGGAGGCAGAAAGCCAAGTGATTATAAAGAAATAAAAAGGAAAAGATCTCCCCCAGTCCTTGAGCTGAAGTTTGTGTGTTCTTTGGCTTTCAGGCTTTGGCAACAGAAACGAAGCTGCAGTATGACTCGACACCGAAACCCCTCGTCATTATCACCACCGTCGTTTTAAAAGTCCTCCGCTTCCTCCCCTTCATCCAGTTATCAATAAATACCTGTAAAAGTTGTACAAAGTTACACTGTGGCTGAAAATATTTATAGATGAAACACAACTGGAGGCAAACAACATTATAATGCAACAGCAAAGGTTCATTTTTTAGTCCCAAAACTTTACCATTGATTCGATCTGAAGACATTTTTTTTCTTCTTTTTTTAAATATTTACATTCAAACAATGAAGGAAAAAGTAAGAGACAGAAGATAAAATGTGTACTCACACTCACACATATAGCTTAGATTTTGCCAGTACAAATGTAAAAATTTAGAGCACATTTACATTACAAAATTATTCTTAGCAGTTAGATGCAACAGACTTTGGTAGATAGTGTTTGGATTTGGTTTCTCTTTACTAAATCCCTCCTCGTGTTGAACCAGAATTAGGGAGACCGTTCTGGATCTAAAACTCTTTAAAACAGCAAACTGTAACTTTTTTCTTTTCTTTTCTTTCTTTCATTTTTTTTTTTTTTTACATAATTCTCACATATTAATCTCTTTTTCATGTTTTTGGTTTTCGCAGAGGTCATTTACAGAACTGTGGTGATCACACTGACAACACAAAGTTTTCCTCCGTCCCGGTGACTCGGCAACATTTTTCAGTCCTCGTCCGCTTTATTTTTCTTTGCCTTTGTTTCTAACGGCTGTCGCGTTTTCACTCGTTCACTTGGGGAGCTCCTCTAGAGAGTCGGTGAGCGGGTCTATTGGCGCGGCCATGCCGAGATCGGGCTGTTTCAAGCGCTTTATTGTGTTTTTCAGGGCTTGCCTCTTGTTGCAGAACCACACACGCACCACCTCCCTGTCATAGTTCAGCTTCTCGGCTATTTCCGTCATTTCCTGTCCGGAGGGGTGCGTGTTCTTCTCAAAGTGGCTGTTGAGGATCTCCAGCGCCTGCGGGGTGAAAGAGGTCCGCCGCTTGCGTTTTTTCGAGGGCTCGCTCCCAATAAACTCAGTCAGGTTCTGCATGCCGGATCGGTGGCGGGCTTCAGCCTCGGCCATCCAGCGCTCCAGAACAGGCTTAATCTTCTGGGCGCTTTTAGGGGTGATGTCCAACTTCTCAAACCTGGCAGGATATAAAAGGCCAGGGTTCAGTTTGCCTGTCAGACTGCTACCTATAGTGTTCTCTTGGGCTTCCTGTGGTAGGAAAAAGTGGCTTCTCAGGATGGTGTGTCTGGGGAGAATTGAGAAAAAAGAATCTTACTCAGGTGCCCTGCCAGAACAAGGGATAAGTCGCCTGCCTTTTAGTCTCCTCAACCAGAATGCCACAGGGACTCAAACCAGGGTTCCTACACATCTTAAATGGAAATTATATTGTTTTCCAGACTGAACAACTAAAGAGACTAAAGTCACTTTTAACCCATTATTAGAACATAAATATAAATGGAGCCTGAAGAAACTTAGACTGGTAGGAGAGATGGATAACAAATTTTGGGAAACAAGTGGAAAGATGAATCAAGGAAAAGACGGATATGGACCAAGGAAGAATGAATGATTAGACAGTTTGATAAATGGATGGATTGACCAATGAATAGATGGATGGACCAATCTGTGAACTAATGGATTGATGGAAGAATGGATGAATGGATGGACCAGTGGATGGAGAGATGAATAGAAAAGTATGAACTAGTGGATGGATGAAGGAATGGATGATGGAGCGTTTCACCAATGGATGAAATAATGGATGGATGAATGGATGATTTGAGCAATGAACGCCTAGGTGAACCAACAGACGGACCAGTGGATAGATAGATTGATGGACAGACAGACTGATAAACAGATGAACAAATGAACAAATGGATAAATAAATTATTTTGGATGGTTGAACAAAGGAAAAGACGAAACACTGATGGATGGATGGTTGTTTGCAAACTTTTAAGCAATTCATTAAGAAAGAAAGTCTGGTATTTTTTCATTTTCAATTTTATTTTTCCACATGTATCCTAACTCTAAATTGCAGATTGCGTAGGAACCCTGTGAGACAAACATCTCTGTGTCCATCTGTGTCCTGCTGCACCCAGAAAAACCTCGGCTGCAGCAGATGGAGGTGCAAAGCGCTGCAACTGTCTTTAATTGTCTGGCTCCAGCTGTGCAGCTTTTCTGTCCCAAACTGGCAATAGTGGAACAAGGAGATACTGCAGATGGCTAAAAAGCAGATGCAGCTAATGCACAAAAAGCATGCCAAAAATGTAATAGTTTTTTAAGATTGTTCCCAGAAATCAACAGCAAAGCAAAGCAGGAATTACTACAAATACATCCATTCTGACCCCAGATTCGAACCAAAACATGCACTTAAATGTGACATCATCATTAATTTACAAAAATACATTTTTAATCAAAACACAGATTAACGTGCTGTCAATTTCTCATGTTATATTTACTAAGAGCACATTCACAGACTGCTTGTGGAGCAAATCAATGAATGTAATAAGGCGGCTCAGCGACTGTCAGGTGCATTTTTCAATGTTTTTCCTTGAAAAGATTGCTCTCATAACTGCAATGCTTCTTTTGTATTTAGTTGGAAGAACATACCTTCACTGTGTATTATGCCTCATTATGAAAAGGATGATAAAAACGTATCTGTTTTGTATTTAGTAAAAATACCAAGAGTGTGATTTCTGAGCAAATAGATTTTTTCAGCTAATATTTTGCTAAATTCTTTAGAACTTGGTCAGTGGAAGGATGGATGGATTTTGGGGGGGGGGGAGGATTTGATCTAAACTGACTTTTATTTTATTTTATTTTATTTTTTTACACAATTTACTTTCTACCTTGCAGAAATATATTTTCAAGGAAAAACAAAATCCACAAATAGGCAAATTTTCTGCTCATAATTTAAAGTTAAGTTCAACAGAAAACTCTGAAAATAGGTCCACTGAACATGAAATAGTGCAGCTGTACTGCTGGGAAGCACACAACAACTGAATTCAAGTATATTTTCAATTAAACTGAAAAGCGTTGGTGCTTTCCTGGAACGTAGAGAGGAAGAAAATTACAAAATGAACAATCCCAGTCAGACTGTCTTTGTGCTTTTGTCACAATAAACAATCTGATAGAAGGACACATTTTTTGTTATTTTTAAATTGAAATAATAATTTTAAAAATCCTGCAGTAATTTTTCTTGGGCTATCACATAAAATAAAAAGAAAACATATGCAAGTATGTTTATATATACACTAGGTTAGTTACTCAATGATCTTTAGTGATTCTTTTTGGATTTGTTGGTCAGAATCTATGGGGATGTAGGGATGCTGCTGTTACTGATGATAAATATTCTGAAATTTTTCTAATAAAAATACATTAGATTAGAATTTACCAGTAAATAGACTCATCAATGAACGTCAGTTGATAAAATTATAGTTTTGTTCTTGTGAAGTAACTCCTCCTCCAGAATTTAGAAATGCTTTCCGTAAAGCGGCTCTTCCAGAAACAGCAGAAAGCCACAGTGAAGCTGTGCTCTCTGAGGAACAAACAAACTAAAAAAGCCTTTTTTTAATGGTGAGGTGAGCTGAGGGCGAGATGCCCATGCATGCATGAACTTCCTCTGTTCCTACACCTCGTCGGTGCATTTCTCGTCGTCGACAGGCGGTATTATTTATAACCCCATCCTCCCGTCCTAAACACTGGAAAAAGCAGGGCTCCATACTGAGGGAATACATTAGTAAATATGAAGAGTCACTGGAGACAGGACATTTCATGGATCAACAGGAACCGCAGATACTAAAATGAGCTGAGAGCTGCTCAGCTGGGGAGCACACTCCCCCCTCTAGAGTATCAGGATGGGCGGGGTGTCAGGAGCCGGGCCTATTTCAATCCAAAGGTTTCGAAGGAGTGTTTGGTCATGAAACTCTAAAATTGCTGCATCTGGTGTTTAAAACCAAAGCAAGAAGCTACCTGAATGCTAGCTGACTTCGATAACTGAACTAAATAGGTTGATTTTCCTGTTGTTTGAGTAATAATTATAATTCAGTTATATAATTTAGTGTAATTTTTTAAGGCGGCCTTGAAGAGACTCCAGTATTTATCTGTTTTTCACTGCAAAGTCTTACCAGGTGTTCTTGATCTAGTTGTAAATACTTGAATTACTTGAATTAAGACTAAACTTTTTAAAAAATAACTTTAGTTTTAAGCTAGATATAGAAGTTTTTTATAATTACTTACTATTGATTAAAATGTACAAGACATTTTTCCAATTTTTTAAGTGAAATAATCTGCCATTCAGTAATATTCAGAAATTACTAACTTAAAACAAGCTCCTGCATCTTCTTGAAAAGCTTATTATAAAGTAGTTTTGTCTTAATTCAAGTGTACTAAGTTATTTACACTGAAAATCAAAAATATCTCAGATTCAGTATTTCAGAAGTGTAATTTTTAAAATTTTCCTGTTTATTTGAATTATCAGTTCACATCATTAACTCAGATTCAGCTCTCATTTGTGAAGGTTTAGACAAACTAAATCTGGAGGAAGTCTCATCCTAAACCAAAAGTAACATTTGTGAACAGAGAGAGTCACCTGAGTTTAACTGTTGATAACAATAATAAGAAAACTATGAGTATAAACTACTTAAAATTGCCTGCTGGGTAATACAAAGCCTCAAATGCATCAACCAACCACTTAATTTTTGTCTTTCTCAGATTTTAGGTGAATGGCAAACCTTTTATTTAATTGCATCCCTGACAGTTCTTGTCACACATGCCATGGTAATGTGGGCTTTTGATGATTTATTTGAAGCTTTTTTTCTTGGTGGAAAACAATAAAATGAATATTTTTAAGCATCAGATAGGTAAACTAGTGTTACTTTAATTTCTCCATATTGTCTCAAATATATTACACACACACCTGCTAATATTTGATTAAACATGCCACAGGAAGTTCACACAATTTTTGTAGTCCTGGCAGAATTTAGTTTGGATGTTTGACTTTTTGGATGTTTGAATATATAATTGATACATATAATTGGTTTGAACTCTCATTTCTGCAGACCAAAGTCAGAAAAACTAAGAAATGTTCAGTTGATTATAGGAAGAATCCTCCACCGTGCCCTCTAGTTTTCATCCACAGACTGGCTGTAGAGGTTGCAGATTACGAACTCTTTGGTACAATTATTGACAACAACTTGACCTTTACAGCAAATACAGTTCCACTCTGTGCAAAGATCACTGTATTTTTATTGAAATTGAAAAGTTTTAATGTTGTTGTTTTGTTGAGTCGATTTTAATGTTTTCTTTTCTCTGTTGGTTGAAGAGCCTCGTCCTGAAGAGAAACCCAGACTGAATGGCACAGTGAAGATGTGCAGCTAAACTAAAGAATACGGTTTTCCCAAGCTCTAACGAAGCTTGGGAAAACCAAAGATAGGTTAAAGCATCTTGGACTGTATTGAGTCTAATCTGCAAAAGTATCACAAAAACGTTATTTACCAGCAAATAATCTCTATGGTTCTAAGCAATCTACTTTGTTGTAATCAACAAATCCTTAATATGAAGCTGGATACCATAATTGATATTTCTAAATCTGAACTTGAAGGTGCAAAATAGTAATTCTTTAAGTTGCACTAAATATCATACATTTCTGTAGAATCAAACCATATTTCAGTCGGCCTTTAGTTGAGCAAAAATGCCTGTTTAGAAAAACTAATAAAGATCCTGGAAACATGTTGAGCAATGAAAACAGACAAGATGGAAGCATCTGTCAGTGTGTGTTGGTTGTCTGGGTTCAGAGCCGGAGCCCCAGAGCTACAGTGCCTCTCCTCAAACTCCATGTCTATGTTGATGTTAACTAAACTAAAGCATGTGAAGTTCCCCTGGTTCTTCTTAAAACATCAGGATGTCATGTCTGATGTCACACTGACAACAAAAACAAAATAAAAACAACAACAAAAACCTCTTAGCAACATGCGTAACAGTGTTTATTTTTGAAGCTAATGGATTTTAATGTATGTTATAAATATTTGAATTATGTCTGTCTGTAAATATTTTATGTGTTTTTTTTTTTCAACTTGAAACATTAGTCTGGGCCTGATGCACTATTTCACTTTTTATCGGCTGTTTGATGTTGATGTGATGAAAGTTTTAAAGGTGCGTGACGGCGCAGCGACACCTAAACATTACAGGTTATCAGCACAGCGCATTAAAAAGAGATAGGAAATCAGAATTACTGCTGGAAAAGACACATGCTTTCACTGCTAACTTTCAGTATAAATATTAAAGCATTCTTTCTGCAATGTAAGGAAAATTACTCTCCTATTTAGTTCTGGAATTTTATGAAGCCATGTGGCCCAATTATTCCGACCTGACAGTCAGATGTGGCTTATTTGGCTTCTTCATGCAAAACGTTAGTGAAGCAGAAAAACAGGACGAATGAAACACAGATTTTATGATTGCCTCATGAATACATAATGCCCCGTTTATGGCTAAACTGTACTCACAGTGGCAGTAAAATATGAGAATCTTATTAACAGATCGTTGCCGTCAAGCTCCCTCATGTTCAGGCAGAGGAAACAGCGATGTGCCTTAGTAATTATTAAATGCTTTAAGTGCTTCTGGTAATACTTGTGTATGTATTTTGCATAAGTAACACCAGGCTGTCAGTGGGTGAGAGGGAATGGAGAGCAGGAATGGTAAGGAGAGCCATGTTGGTCAATTATGTGTTTAATATCTTAATAATGTCTGTTAGAAGAGAGATTAAAGAGGCGAGCGCACCTGACAGCTCACTGACGCTGCACTGCATCGTTTGACAGAATGAGGACAGAAGAATTAGAAATAAAACCAAAGCTTTCTTGATCATCTTTTTGTCTTTTCTTTTTGCGTTTGCTCTTACCTGCAGATGGCGGACTGGCTGTACGCCGGCCCCTCGGCCGCGCTGAGCGCCTGGCCCACCTGGGTCTGCGTCAGGCCCAGAGACAGCCGGCGGATTTTGAATGCTTTGGCGAACTCGCGGATCTCCTCCAGGTTGACCCCGTCCACCTCACTGGGGGCAGTCTGCGGGTCTGCAACACAAACACACGCATCTCATTTTATTAGCCCTCTGCTCCCCCATCGCTTATCTTATTTTCCAGAGTGAATGAGGCGAACGCGCCGCCGTGTGCGATCATGATGGTCTCTAAACAACCTTAAAAAATAGTCCTGCTCCGGGTCAGAACTTGTTATTTCTCTTTGCTGTAAACCTCACACATCTGAGAGATGTTTTGAAGAGTGGATTCATGTGAGGTGTGAATACAGGCTTTCATAGCTTTGGCTTTAAAGTGTAAATCTTGTATGTTACTGTATAGCAGAGCATATGGACATAAACACACGACAGTTTTTTCTCAATAGAAAGAATGTGCTAAATTACAGACCTCTACAAATGTGTATCTATTCTAAAGACAACTCTCTCAGATTCAGATTAAAGAGTGTAAAGCTGTTACTTCAGTATGACCTGGAGTTAAAATGGTTCAAAGCAAGTACGCTCAGACACAAACACAGAAAATACACCAAAGAAATAAATGCAGGTCTGTAAACTTTCACTGAAGCATTTTTAAAATAATTTCCTTGCTAATAAAAAGTGATTTCACATTGTACATCAATGTCAGGTGCCCTGGCATCCTGCTTACCAAAGCAAAGTTTGTGCCTCTGAATAATTCATCCTGGTCATTATCAATGAATTATTAAAGAACTCCTCCAAGCGTATTTAAGCAAAAATCTATGAGGCTGCCATCTCGTTGTGCCTCATAAGTGACGTGCAGCATATGCGATGCAGCTCCAGACGTGTGAACGCCACGAGGATGAGGGGCGACTGCAGACTCAGAGCACTCACGGCTTCTTCTGGTCCCATCATCTCCACTGTGATGAGCATTTCTTCATCATTCCCAGTGGAGGCTATTTACTTAGTAGATTGAAAGACTAATGGAAGCCGTTCTCCAGTGGTCCAGCCTCTGGATCCACATTATTCGTCAGATATTAGGTCACGGCTCAAACACGACTTAAAGATTTGAACCAAGCTGCTCATTTATACTGACTAAGGCTTCTTAGAATAATCTAAAAAAGGATTTTTAAGTTAATCTTACAAAAAATGAAACCCCAAAACAGTTCAGAGACAATTTAAAAAAATAAGCCATGAGATTCTTTGGCGTCACAAAAACAAATTCTGCTTGATGATAAATTGCCCTCATAATTATTGCAATAAATAATTTTGTAGTGAGACCATTTTCATAGATTTTGATAATGGCATAATAATGGAAGTTCACCCTCTCACACGCCAATGCTATAATTTAGTAAAGAACACTCCACATTGGTACTGGAAGATATTTTAAATATTCAAAACAAATCAATGAAAAACAATAAATAAAACTGAAATAAAAACCACACCCAACCAAAACCACCAAACGTACTATGAGTGATCAAAATGATTGGAAAAGCTCTAGAGTTCAGTCCATTTTTACCATTAAAATGTAATTGCATAGTCCTGTTGACGGTGCTACAACAGGCATTTAAAGTTAATTTTTATTTGGGACGTAGATACCAAATTTAAAAAAATATCTAAATTGATCCAGGCAGTTTATAACATTGATTTATTATAAGAAGATCAAGGATGACAGTATTTAGGATCTGAACTTAATGTTTTGAGATAATTTAACATTGAAAGGTTTTTGCTTTGGTGGATGATCAAGAGCCCAGCTACAGCTGATATTAACACGTGAAACTAAATTAAGAGTTGGTGTAAGTCAGAAATTGTTTTTTTTCTAAAGTAAATATGTCTTGCATTCAGAAAAAATAAAGAAAATGTTTTAAAAAAAATGACAAATAAAACAGAACTTGTGCTGGTGAAGCTCACGTTCAAATTTCTAAATCTGTATTCAGCAAAACCAAAATAAATCCTGATTAAAATGTGTTTCAGTTTCAGCCTTTCTTCATGCAGAGAAGAGAAATCTGTGGATAAGTTAAAACTGGATATAAAACATGTAATACTGTTAGTTGATTACATCAGGAATCATCAGGTGACTTTCTTGAGAATATAATGAGCCAAGGATAAAAAACACAAAATCAATATTCCCTGCATCTTGTTCATGATTGAATTTTTCCTGTCAACATACATTCTTTGCTTTTCAATTCATTTCAGGAATATTGTCTGTATAAGTACGCATTTCATTTTCTCCAACTCTGACAGGATTTTACTTTGACCATGTTTACTGTAAATGATATTGAGAGGAAGTGATGTGGTTCATATTCAGTGTAAAGCATTAATTCTATTTACTGAAGAAGAAAAACTGGCTGGCAAAGATTTGTGCAGACCAAAATGGTTTATAAGATGTTTTCCAGGGCACCAGTAAACATAAACTAAACACAATGTCCACAACAAGTTGATCAATGGTGACTCGTTGTTTTTTTTTAAATTAAATTCAGTGGAACTATGGCGGCCTTTGAAATGAGTTTACATGGACTTTAGGAGAATCGACTCTGACAAATAACATTTATCTGAATGAAACTGAGTTTTTAAAGGCAGTAGCTGCCTGCTGACAGGCTGAGCTCCAATGATTTATAAGCCCCTGCCAAAGGCCAGCGCATCAGGAGAATGAAACTTATGTTCATCATACATAACAAACGCCACTTTGGATAGTTTAATAAACCACAGAAATGACAGTCAACAGGAAGAAATAAAACAATCATTCAAAAGCTGTCTGCACAGAGCGTCTATAAAGTTAGATCACCTTCAAGGATTTTGAGGGTTGACCTGAATTACAAATATTATCATTACTATTTTAAATTATTGTTATGTTTTGTTTTAAATACAGTCTTTTTAGATTTAGGTGACCATCTCGCTCCCTTTAAAGTGGATTCAATTATTATTTTTTATATTTCACAATACTGGGAGATGACAAATAAATCACCTTATCAGTAATAAATGAGCTCTTATGTTAAGATATTCCTTTTGTCAGAGCAAGAAATTTTTAAGTCTCGTCTGCATCTTAAAGTGTTGGTAGCAATCATAGCAAATATAAAAATTTAGGTTAGGTCATTTAAAATAAATGTATCCAATTTGAAAATATAATTTCCATCCAGATAACTGAGCAACAGACGGCTTAAAAAATAAAACTTTAAACATCTAAACTTGGTTGATAAAAAAACAAACAATTTTTTTAATGCAGACATGGTCAGGATTTAAAAACTGATGTTCACAGATGCTTCCTATCCAATCTATCAATAAGCTTGAGTATTGACCCGGGGGACTAATTAAAAATGCACTTCACACTTTTCTGATTTTTATTTGTCAAAGTTTCACTGCCAGCGATCTATTTTTTTGTTCTGGTTTTGACACCTAAAATTCAGATAAAATTGACTCATGGTTGCAAAATAAACATATTTTGCGACAAACATTTAGTACTGATATAACTATGGTGAGCTGGTGTTAAAAACATTCTTGTTTCTCTGTGAGTTGCGTTGGACACTTACTGCTGACCAGCTGCCCCACGCTGAGAGCCGAGGAAGATGAGGAGGTGGAGGAGGAGGAAGAGGCCTGGTGCAGAGGACTCTGTCTGTGGGGCATGTGGAGCAGGTTGGCTTGAGACGACGCAGGGCCCGTCTGACCCTGCTGAGCCTGAGGCAGCTGAACACACAAACACAACACGATGTGTCGGCAGCTTGTGGTGCAGATAAACATTACTCCTGTTACATATCGTCATCATAATAACAATTTACAATAATAATGCCATTACGGTGCTAAATTAGCCACTTAGATGCTGTATATAATGAGTGCTACCCTGTACTTGATAATGATGATGATGAATGTAGTTCCACTGGGTTATTGCTGTGAGTACTTCTGTCTGTGTTGCGCTTTTTAATCCATTTTCTCTACAGAGAAAAGCCAGTTAAAGAAATAAGAAAAGAAGCACTTGACAATTAATCTTGTTTTTTTCTCATCAGGCTTGTGGTGTCACCTGTAACAGGAGCCTGAATGTGGAGAGAAAACGTCTGGACGCAGCAATCCTCATATGAAACATAATTCATGAAATGCCAGCTATGTGCACTGATGGCAAAAACTGATGTATTTTCATGTTTTATGCACATTTGAGTTGCTTTTACAAGATCAAGACGGCATGTCTTTACTTTAGAAGCAAAAAAAGAAAAAAAAATCTGTCTAAACCATAAACTGGGCTGGTTTCTCTTCTCCTCTTTTGCCATTAATTATTTTCTCTGTGGCATGTGTTTGTTTGGATGGTGGTGGTGGTGGAGGGGTGTCAGCAGCGATGCACACACTGTCAGGACTGTTGACAGGCTCGGAGAATTATCTAGCTTCACTGGAAATATTCTAGACTGTAGGCTCTGACAACCGTAAATTATGCCCGTGGAACAATGTGTACACGCCAGCTTTGAAGTGCAGACACGAGCATAAACATTATTACAAATGCATTAATTCATTCAAGAGTATGATCTGCTGTTTCGGGTGCCACAATTAGGTGTCCATCTTCAGAAAGAGTTCATCCATTCTGCACTGCAGAGGCCTTCAATGTGAACCTTTACCCTGTAATTCTGCTCTGACATCTTCATTATAAGTCAATAACATTTCCAGGATCCATGCATCAGTGGGTGTGCATCTTATGCAGCATATAGATTGAAAAGTTGGGAGGGGAAGGTCTTCAAAAACACAAAACTGCAAGTTCTTTATGCAGCCTGCATAAAGCAGTGAAAAATAGTGTCTGGGTCAAAGAGGACAAACCAGGAGGCTTTTGAGTATTTCTGAAGGAGAAGAGCGCTGGAAAACATAGGCAGGAAGGTTTGAGCTTTAACTGGGGTGATGAAAAGTGTTTTTACCCTTTAGTTTGTTTTTTTTGGGAAGTCTGCAAAGTTTTATAAGTTTCAGTGAGACTCCACAAATATTTTACTGACAAATATGCACAGACACAAGTTGAAAAAGGCAAGCATTCTTCTTTTTCACCAAAAAACATTTTTATAGGTGAAATGATGCAAATAAGTGTGTAAGTAGGGAATACAATTCCCTGCAAAATGGTTATTTTCACATTTTATCACATTGAAACCACAAAACTTTCCACGTATCGCATAATTCTGATACGTTGTTTTCAAAATCTCTCCAAATAAAAATCTAATTTGCGGTTACAGTTCGACTTGCCCTCCAATTTTACAATGTTGCTGAAGGAATATTGTAAAAATATCTTCTTTTATTTTTATTTTTCAAAGTTTAACAATTTATTTACCCAAACACAACACATGGGTCTGCAAAAACTATTTAGTTGATTTGTTTGTTACAGTGGCTTAGGAACCAGCCTAATAAGCTTAGTGTAGCTCAACTGCATACAACTCTATTATTGGTGCTATTCAACTTACTTATCAACTTAAAGTCAGAATTAATGAACAACAAATTGCAAACAAATGTTTATCTCATTTTCTCCTCATTTTGTTCTGTGCAATTTACATTTACATGTAAATGTTAATTATTATGTAATCTCCAGTTTTGTTTTGTTTTTAAATAAACTTGAAACAATTACCCAAAAATTTATTGATGGCACAACAAAAGGAGAATTTCTATTATCTACTGATTGTGGATTTGAATAAAATAAAACTAACTTTTCAGCTAGATTTAGAAGCTTGTTTATAATTCCTTAACATTGATGAAGAAGTATTAGTTCTATTTGTAGAGTATGTCACTAATGACTAATACTTTTTCATCAATATCAAGGAATTATTAGCTTAAAACAACATCTTTTACTTCCTAGAAACTTACATGGAAGTTAGTTTTGTCTTACTTCAAGTGTACTAAGATGTTTGGAGTTTAAACTACACAAAAAAAATACTTTGTAAGATTTTGTGTTTTTGCAGTGAATGAAATGAATGAATGAATGTTTTTGCAAGAAACAGCACTTTTAAAATCAGGCCAGAGTAATGAATAAACAAAAAACTCCACTAGGTGTTGCTCATTCCACAGTTTTAAAGCCGGCCCTTGATCAGTTTAGGGAGTTTAGGAGCGTAACCGGCTGCTCTGCAGGCGAGCTGCCTTCATGTGTGTGTTAGCATGTTCCTACAGGAGTGTGTATGTTACCTGCTGTCCGGGCTTGATTGGTGACAGCGTGATTCCCTGGGTGTTGATGACAGGCAGGATCTGATTGCCGATCACCGTGGCGATGATCTGGCCTTGAGCGTTGGTCAGAAGCTGAGGCGTAATTGGCTGTACCTGCAGTGCTGGGTTGCCACCCCCTGATTGGCTGGAGGGCCCTGCAGAGTTGGGCATCAGTGGGATTGTTCCAATTATCTACAAAGGGGGCAGAGCGGAGACAAAATCAGCTGGGTGGTTTTAAAAAAAACAGAAAGATCAGAGAGGCTAAACGCTACTGGAGGTATCAAAGAAAATGGATTATTATTTGTATTATTATTTTAAATCAGAAATGAGTCGGACATTTAGAGCATTTAATGAGGCTAATCAGAGCACATTGGTTCAGCGCAGTGGGACTTTGAGAGAGAAAGATGCAGAAGTGTCCGCTGATCATCTGTCACTGATGTGGTTTTACAGGCTGGAGCAAGTGAAGCCAAAGCAGACTGCTGGGAGCGCACCGCAAAGGTCAGCGCTGAATACCTGTGTGTGTGATGGTGCACACCACTGACTGTATTATCCATCTCCAGGCTGACATCAGCAAGGATGTGTGTGTTTTAGAGTGCGTGTGTGTTGAAGTGTTTTTGTCTGTTTGTGGAGTGAGGCTGCTGAGAAACACAGACCCCCGATTTCGCCCAGGAACAAGTGCAAAGAAACAATAAGAGGGAGAGAAGAAGAAGAGAGAGACAGGACCTTGTGTCTCTAATCCAACTCTCAGGGTCCCAGGGGTACTTCAGCCCCCTCCCCACCCCGCGCTCTCCTCTCCTCTCTTCAGTGGCTGTAATCAGGAAGGGCAGATCAAAGGGGGTGGCAGAGTGTCACTGCAACGTTTTAGCTCTCAGAGCTGCCAGAGTGTAGCCGGGAGTGGCGCTTTAGGGGGGACTTAGCGCCTCTTCACTATGATGAAGGTTAATGTCATCTGGGGACTGGTTCTGGGCAGCGGCCGTCACCCGGGCCCCCCTGCTGGCAGTGCTCCTCCACCATGCCTCATTACGCCAGAGAGCTACTCCACACGGACGAGGCGCCGTCGTTTTAAATTCTGTTGTTTGGAAACAAGGCGAAAGCTGCTTGTGCTAAAAAATAGCAAAGTCTTGGACTTGTTCTCTTTCAGTTCAAGGCTCTCTGCCAGCACACAGAGTATGGCCCCCCTCTCCTCTTCCTCTCGTGTCTTTGACATAATAGGGAGGGATCTGCGCAAGAAAGGTGGGCCGATGATGTGTAATTCATCCCTGCCACGGCTCATTTGCTTATGCTGCTTCGCATTAGGGAACAGATAATTTATCTCTCTCTCTCTCCCTCTTTCTGCTCCGGCTTTCCAAACTCCCTGTAATGCGCTCCTGCCACTTAGCATATTTTATTGCCCTGCCTGACGCCCGTGTCTCCGGAGTCCCACTGATCCCACTTTGCATGCCACCGTGGCACAGAACTTGTTCCGCTCAATTATTCATCATCATTGGACTAAGTGGTTGTTCTATAAGCATAATAAAGGAGCGGGAACCTGACAGCTCTGTGCTCGTCCCAAACCTGCCGAGGCCCCTGAATGTCCACACAGATGTTTTATGGCTGCGTCACCCTGCAGCCAGTTGGGCTGGATTTCTAAGAGGAGGGACCTGTCAGAGTTTGTTAGGGAGGAGGTCTTCACCTCATTGTTTCTGCAAGTTAAAGACGCTTGGGAATTAAATTTTGTTTTGTGAATCAATACTGGTAATTGCTGGTAAAATTAAAAAATTAATTTAAATCAGCGAATACTTGAGAATCAGAATCTGCTTTATTGATTTAAGTTTGACTTTTCAAAGCAACAGCGAGAAGATATTAAGTAACCGAATGAATCCTGGATGGAGGAAAGATAAAGGAAAGGGCAACATAGCTTTACATGTTCAAACACAGTCATAAAATCTATTGTTGATGAATCTCAGGCTATTTAAATCACAGATATTGAGCCAACTTTCATCATGATGAAATCTTGAATTTTATCCATTAAAACATTTTATGGAGAGAATTTCATTCAGACAACAAACAACATTACCTCCATATGTAATGATTATGAACATTGTTAACTTATATTGAACAAAATTAGTAAATTAAGCGAACAGGAAGCATCATTTGTGAAGGTTGATGTTAAAGGAGCTCAACACGTCCTGAAACATAAATGAGGCCAAAGTTTTGCGTTATTCAAAATATAAAAATGAAAAGTTATTTAGACCTATTTCAGTAGGCAGATTGTAGAACAAAATATGTGAAATTGTTCATATGGAAGTAGGACTTAAATACAAATCCTATTTAAATTTAAACAAAATGGGAGAAAACTCTTTCTGAATAATGAAAGCAAATTTTTATTGAGTTTTTATATAGAGTTTTATGTTTTATTACTATCTTTCTCATTGTATAAAGAATCACCACTGGTTTATAACACAACAACTTTACATGAAATGTTGGCAACAGATGATAAAAATTTGCCTTTGTGCCGCGGTTTTTAATGCAGTTCTCCAACAAAGCCTCCAAATTGGTTCAAATTTTTAGTAAAAAGATTTTGAAAATTTTGACATACAAAAAGCCTTGTAGTTTTATCTAAGTAAAAAATGTAAGTACTGAAGTGTAAAAGAAATCAACGGTTTTAACGTTGGTAGGACTCATTAGTGATTATAGTACATTTGACATTTCTACTCTCCTTGACAAGCATATAACATAATGTTTGCTAGGAGCTGCAGGACTGATAGCCATTGAGATGATCAGATTATTTTTATACAAAAAAGAATTGAAAGGATTTTCTAACCTGTGCAAAAGGACAGGGGAAAGGGCAGCACCAGGGGCAGGATGAATACCACCACCAAGCGATATTATGCTAAGAGGCCGTTTCTCTCTTTTACATGTTCTTATTCTAAGTCTGTAGCACACTTTGACAACCAGCAGGAAACTCTCTTCAGGGAATTTGATAAAGGCATGGAGTAATTTCCATCTCCAAATATGATTGTGGGTTTCTGATGCAGCAATTTCCTCCCACAACTATTTCATAAATAAGCAGGCTCCAGGACCTCTTTCTCATTCTTTGCTAAGTAAATATCCTTACTTATCTTCCATGTTTTTGCATGTTTTTTCACTTCCTGTGTTTGCCTCAGCTCCGGTTCATAGGATGGCATGTGTGAGAGACGTGCCTCTCTCCATCCAGCAGAACTCATTAAGATTATGCTGCTCTTGTTTCCAGAGAAATGTCATCTCATCTCTCCAGCCGGGGCAATCTGTGTCTTTAGCCATGGTCGCCAGGCAATATCTCTGCCCATTTTCTCTCCTCCACTGTTCATGCGGTGAATTGGGACCCAAGAGGGGAAAAATGTTTGGAAAGTCAACACACAAGTTCTCACTGCAATTTTAAGCTTAAGTCTGCTCTCAAATTCTGAGCAAATTAAAAAATAAAACAACTGCCTTGCAGGGATGCATCGAAGAGAGAATGCTTCCTGATTCTTTCTCTCCTTTTACTAATTAGATGGTTAAAAATCTAAAATGTGAATTATTTCTTTTAAAATAAAAAACCCTGAGACATTGAGCTGCACTTGTTTTATTCAGGACATGCCATGGTGAGCATTTTAATTACAACAGTGTGGCCAAATTCTCATCATTTTAAATACTGTTTTGAATTTCCATTTTACATTGTTTGCCAATTTTTTTACAGTGAAAGACAGAAATTCATTTTGAATTAACAGACAAAACTTCTGTAGTGATCAGTGCTTAATCTGCAAAAATAATAACAAAAACTTCAAGAGGATAGATGGACAGATGGATGGATGGATGGACGGATGGATGGACGGATGGATGGATGGACGGATGGACGGATGGACGGATGGATGGATGGATGGATGGATGGAGTGAATATTTTGTGTTATACTCAAAAAATGTTCAACGTAAAAACAATGAGTTTGCCATCAGTTTTGAAGTGATTTCATTTTTGAATATCAGTTGGGGAACGCAAATCAGACCAAGGACCACAAATGGTCCCCGGGCCACACATTGGACACCCCTGGGTTAGAAATAACTTCAATTGAATATCTGTCTGGAGACTTGTAAGTTAATGTTCACAAACTCTCATCAATAGAGAGTTTATTGATTGATGTTTGCAGCAGGATAAAAAAAGGTCAACATCTGTTCATCGGTTACAGTTGATCTAAAGGCTGGAGGCTCCAGATCACCTTGTGTTGGAGTTTAACTTCATCTGTGGTATGAGTCAACCTGTGAGTGTGTTGCTTTCAACATTAGTAGAATTATCTGCCCCAAACCTGACTACAGGTTGCAGAGAATAAATAAGAGGAGATATTCATGCACAAAGCTGATACATGCGGTGGTAAGGTTGTTTCACCTGGTTTTGCTCAGTTTAGAGAGGAAATAGGCCTTCAGTATCACTGCTCCAAATATAGAAGTAATTGCATGCAAAACCTGAAGGAAAAGAAAGATTTTACATTGCAAAAAAGAGAGAAAAAAAATTGTGATTTGTAAAAAAGAAAAAGTATCTTTAGAGTAAGAGTGACTTAATAATTGTGGCTTTTATCTGCAGTCTTAATCACTGCTGTAAAGGCTGTGAGGATAAAAGAGCCTCATTGATTTTCCTTGGAGAATAAAAAAAAAAAAAGAAAAACTCGGGCCAATATAATTAAGGTTTAAAAACTGAACTCCAAAGGCCCATCAGTCTTGACACTTTTCAAGGTTCTCAAAGCTCTTGCTTATGAAAAGGCCTTTTGACAGCACAGTAGAGGAAATTAAGTGAACAAAGACGACACACCATGGTTCAGATTCAAGGAAAAGTGATTGTTTACACGTGGAGCGCAAGGATGAGAGAGATGACCCCCTGAATTGTAATCAAACTACACCTTGAATGAATAGAAAAAGACCCTGAAAGAAGGCGCAAACCTTAATTTGTCTTACGTGAGTTGTGTATAATATCCTGCATTCAGGGGAAGGGAGGGGCAGGACCTTTTGATAGGGGAGTGGATATTTCAGAGTCCTCGGTCTGAATAATGCAGTGGAATAATGAGGTGGGGAGCAAAGGCTGTACCCCAGGGCTTTGACCATCTCTGTGACCTGATTATGTCAGGAAGTGTCAGCCACCAAGACGCTACAAAAGCACAGAGCACGCCGTCAAGTCCATATCCTCAGTGATCTGTTCCCAGCGCTCCAGGCACCTTGTGAGCCAGAGAAGTCCATACTGTCTCATTAGCCATGTTTAGGATCAAGCTCTCCTTCTCGGACAATACTTCCCTACGAGGTCAGACCAGTGAACGCACCCCTGGAGGGTCCGATTTAAAAACAATCAGTTTACTTGTGTTTTATCACTCTAAAATGTCTCAAGCTGGATTAGTGTCGTTTTGTTTTTGCAAAGTCGACATGATGAGGACAGTGCAAGTGTAACACAATAAAGCAGCGGTTATTATAAATAAGAGAAAGTGGCATAAAAGGGCACAATGTCCACACAGTCCCGCTTTAATGTGAGCACTGTGCACCTGAGATAAGATGATTCATTAGATAGAGCCGAACAATGACAAGCATCATCGTTCAAGCCTCTGGCTACTGATGGAACAATTTTGCAGCCACCCTTAAATATGACAAGGTCAGCGTTTTACTCTGACAGGCGCATGCGGTTAAGAGAGGGAAGGGTTTGTTTATTCCCAAAATGCTTAATATATGGAGAGGTGGCAGCCAGACTGTGGACAAACAGCTTCAAGGCAGCACAGAAACTCACCGCGAGAAATCAATGAGGAAAGATCAGGAATGCAATACGGATGGTTCGTATTGAGCTGGACAGTAATGAAGTATGTAACAAGATATTTTTGGTGCTTTAACTGTTTTATTGAAGAAGTATTTGCGTTGCCTTGTGAAACTGAAAGTTTTCAAAACAGACTTTAATGTATTTTATTGGGATTTTATGTGAGATTCTAACATAAAGGAAGGAAAAAGATACATGACTTTATTTTGTTTTACCAATAAAAATATGAAAGGTTAACTTGTATTTGTATTCAAGCCATTTTACCTTGACATCAATCCAACTGTGCATCATTTGATACAAAATGTTGCACAGAATCCAGAATTCCTCCTGGATTCTGACTTTTTCTTGTGATTTTTGCAAATTACTGATTATATGTAGATCCTTTTGCAAAATCTACATAAAAAACTGATAAGGAAAGGAATCACAAACTTACAAACTGGACAGACAAACATTTTATTTTTGAAGAACTTAAATAGATTCATTTTTGATACTTACCATAACTTGACATTGAGAAATATCGCCATCTGCAGGTGGGGGTTAGCATAACTTAAGCCCAACGTTTTTGACCATTTTTGCGGAAAAGGTTAAAAGAACTCAAAACTTTGCTTTAGTGCGAAAAGAAAAAGTGAGAATTTGTATCTATATTTTTTTTTTTGTGAATTTTTACAATTACAAAATTTTGAAACATGTAAAGGATTTGACAAGTGAAAAAAAGTGACAAGTGAAAAAAACCCAGACCTAATAAAAACCAAGAAAATGTAACTGACAGGTCAGGCTTCAAAGAGAAAAGCAGCCAAAAGGCCTGTGGTAACTCTGGAGGAGCTGCAGACAAAATTTAACAAATTTATTCTTTGCATTATTCTTTGTGTGATTTTCTTTCAAAATGCTTGCAATATTTAGCCAAGTTTAATAAATAAGATAAAACTGATTAGGGTGCAACAAAGTTGCCTTTTCAGTAAAAGTGTCTGGATAAACACGGCTACTTATTATAAAATTGTGGTTATAAAAAGCTGAATGTTTTTCCAACGCAAGAAAATCAGGTTGCCAAATTTATCATCTTTGAATTGAAGTTCGGAATCACACAAAACCAATCCCATGGTTGCATTTTGGACACCCTGGCTTAAACGTAAATTCAATAAAAATTCAACACTTCCATCCACTTTGCAATTATTCAGTTCTTTAAAAGAATCATTTCAATAAAAGATCAATAAAATACAACACGGGTTTGTGTTTTTTAATGAAAAAAATGTGCAGAAGTTCAGGGGCATAGTTTTGTATGTCTCTATAATCGTTGGGTATTACACTCACCTGTCCTTGTGCGTTTGTGACAAGCTGCCCGGTGGCTCCTTGCAGGTTTGAGAGGGTGTTGCCAAACACCTGAGAACCAGCGATGGACCCCATAGCGGCTGCTGCTGCCACCGCTGCCTGGCTAGCTAGGGGGTTCAGCTGCACAAGGCAAAAACATAATTTATCAGAAAAACATCTGCTCTTTTTTTAATCACATATTTAGACTACAATACAAGTTCCTCGAAGAGGTTAGAAAACCAGCTTCATACTTCTGTTTTGCTGCCCAGGACAGAATAAGCAAACTGCTACGATGTCCAGCAGAGAGGGCCACGCAGTTTATCAAATGTTTCCCAGAGGTTGGTGCTCCTGGACCCAGTGGGAGGCTCCAGGGTAGGGAGGAACAGTGAAAACTGGAGGGAGGCTGTGAATAAGTGACCATTTTACCACTCTAAGTGCTTTCTCTGGCCTCTGGGGCTCCCCACGGGCTGAGTCTAGTCCTTCGACACGCAGCAATAGCCCACCCGCTCGCTGCTCTCACAATAGAGCCGGGCAGCAAGGCTATGCATCACTGTATCGTCTGTCGCTTCAATAAACTTCGACTAAGAAATCCTCCTACTTCATAACACTCTAACAGAGTGATACTGTTGAGGCAGAGGAAGGTTAAAATGACCATCTGCACACTGCTGTAATGGACTCATCTGGTTTGGCCTGTGGTGGCAGAAAGAGACTTCTTGCATTGAGAAGAGGCTGTAGAGCCCGCCACATTGCTCAGATTGCCCATATAAATCAAGCTAACCACTTATTAGGGGGCTGAAAATGCACTGCTGATTTGGTTGTACCGTAGTGGAGCGGAGCCTTATTAGACTGAGTAAGTAGATCAAAGACCGAGAAGAGAAAGCAGACCTCCCGATTACTCGATAGAATAAAGAAAACCACTGTTTTCTGGCTGCTGCTCATACTGGTTGCCTACTTAACTCAACTGGGGTGACTGAAAAGTTAAAACAGAATACAAGGTTCCAGCTTTTCCAAACTCATTCTGCTGAGAATTCAGCTTTCTTCAAAGGTACAGATGCCATTTATTTATTTTATCCCACCACCATATATTATTACACTTTCTAAAATCAAATGATGAAAAAATGCCACAGAGCGATCAATACTTTTTCATTGACAGTAAAGGTTAAGCACATTAAGAATGACACTGCATTTGTCTTATGAAATCATATTTCATGTTGGTGGCCTCAAATTGGCCGTGATTGATATTGCCTCCTCTCGTCTGAAAGTCATCCAGTTTTTCCTCAATAATCGCAAGATTGTCTTTTATGTGTTTCAGTGGACGCCCTTTGGGAACCAAGAACATCTCGAATGTTGGGGAAAAAAAAGGAAAACTCAAATCTGAGTCATTCTATTTTCTGTGTGGAAAGTAAAACTATGGTAAACTGTTAATAACTCATCTTACTGAGATTCAAAAGCAGAAACACTAGACATTAAATATTAGGATGTTCAAAGCAAAGCTCCAAGTTTATCACAGTTAGTTTTTTTTTCCCACTGAACTGAAACCACACAAAATATCACAAGCTGAATTATGAAGTTGCATCAAAACTATCACATTGATATAATTTGGTGCGTAAACTATTAAAACAGTCAGCTATAAGTAATTTTAGGGATATTATGTGTTTATTAATTTCAGCTAACTGCTGTGTTTATTATGTGTTTATTAATTTCAGCTAACTGCTGAAATTAATAAGTTCTGGTTCCTAACAACCACAAATTATGTACTGCAACATCCAAAATGTGTTTGAACAGTGTGGTAATGTATAATTAATACCAGTGAGGGTCACCTGGTCTTATTTTAATGCACTTTAAAGCTACTTGAGTTTTAGAATATAAATGGTATTAATTATGGTAAAGCATTGAACTCCTACATGAAAGCATCTCCTCATTTAAATTCTTACAATGTCGTTATGCTAGCATTGACTGAAACAGATAAATATCCTTTTCCTACAGAGCAACATGCTGAGAAGCTTCCTAAGGAGTGATCACATGAAACTGAGTAATTTCTCCTCTTTTCTAAAAAGAAATTAAAACTGCTTGTTTGCGACTAAAGGAGCTGTGTTAGTGAAAACACTGGATCGTAAATGTTGTGATTGAGGAAGGAAAGCCAACACGCTCAGTTAGGCAGAGTTAAACAGAGGCCACATATCAACACACTGATAATGTGATCTGCTCAGGCGAGCACAGCCAGAGTCCCCCTGAAAATCTGCTTTGCTCTGTGTCATTACATGAGTGATAGGTTGTTGGAAAAGCCTTCAGATTGATTTGAAATATTATCATCACGTTTCATTCAATGATAGCCCTTCCAGGTGCTCTGTTATTCTGGTAAATCTTGGTGAAAAGAGAGCAGGCTTTGTTGCTTCATCTGTGGCGCGGCGTAATATGGACGGCAGTTCGAAGGAGAGTCAGGAATAAGAAGAGGCAAGGCTGTGCTCAACACCTAAACAGGTGATTTTCCACCACGGTGACTCCTCTCAACGCCTCGGCAGGAGGCACAAAATGACAGAGTTGGGCTTGTATTTGTACTGATTGCATGTGTTGGAGGAGATAAACAGCGATCTTCCAGTTTGTGGAGCCTGCATGTTAACGATTGTGTTTCTTTTCATTCACCGTGAAAAGGCAGTGAAGAGGATTTTTGGCTGTTCAGACCTTTCTGGACAATTCCTGTTAAGATCACAGACAATTGCAGAATACATCAATGACATTTTGTCCTTTTGTATAAAGAAATAGAGGCTGGACTGGAAAATTGTCCAGAAACTGGAATGAGGCAAATTTTAGTTTGATCGGTGGGTCAAAGACTCAAAAATCTGATTGTCAGATGAGTCAATATACCTTAATAATTACTAGCGGCTGTGCCAACAGAAACATGCTTCAGTATGGAAGTGATTCCTGAGGGAAGAAAACTCAGTGTTAAGTTGTTTCAGTTTCAGTGAGGTGTTTAAAATGAGGTTAGTGGAAGCACAGAGATGAAATAAGTTAACTAAAAGAAAGCTGGATTTCAGGTTTTTCTATGTATCTCGGTTTGGCTGTGCTTTATTCAAGATGTGTGAGAGAGCAAGACTTCCAGCAGATAACAAGAAGGCTCTATAGAGATTTGCTCTTATATTTTCATGTATAAGAATTGAGATAAATTGCAATAGGCTTTGGAAATCAACCACAAAATTATAAACATGGTATTTCTGATTAAATAAATTCATTTAAAGTTGAACATTACCCAGGAACATCACATGAAAACTTTGGCAATGCAAATCAGTATGTGTTTGGATGGAGTTGGACAGATTCTAACAGATCTGGTTTCAGAGGAGTGTAAAATGTATTTACTATAATCATCAAAACTGTGTCACAGTGGACCCAACAGGTTAAATTAACAGTCAGTACCACTCTTGTTTCTCCTTAGGAGGAATGTCCTTCATCTGGAACAACATGGAAGCTTTCCCAAACCCATCCTGGCCCACCATCCCTGCCTCCTCCCTGCTCTTCCCACTCCAGAGTGAATGTAATCAGCTGTGACATGAGAAAACACGTTCTCTGTCTGTCAGAACTCTGCTAGTCCTCTGCTGACAGTCCTCTACTGACTCTCCTTCTCTAAACCCCCCGATCCTCTCCTCTCCACCCAGCACACACACACACACACACGCACACACACACCTAACCGCCTTCCCCTCCTCACATCCGCTGTGCTTATGAACATCAAAATGCCATTAGGCCCTCCAAAACACCTCTGGTCCCTTGGTTGGCGGGGCTTCACACTGAAGTTGTGCACTCCGAGCCCCGCGAGCTCGGACTATTGCTCACCGGTGGGCCTCTGCTCCGGCCGCTGTGAGAAAATAAACCCCAAAAAGAGCCATTCTGGAGGAAAAACACAGAGAAGTGAAAGACGGATGGAAGAACTGGGGCAGATAACACCCGGCAGAATACAATAACACTGCGTCGGGCGACAGTTGGAGGTTGTAATTGCTTAAGGCAGCGGAGAGGGATGTGGCGTGGAAGTGGAGGGGGCTGAGCTGGCATGTCGGGTGTTAATGGAGTGATGTCATATGAAAACTCCAGAATGACAGCTAGTTAACAGAGGGAGGTTTGGCTAATCAAATAAAATGCATTAACTCCAGGAAATGGCCGTGGCGGTCAGACTCAGAAATGGCCGTGTCTAATGAGGTAAAATGCAAATGAAGGAGGAGAGGAGTCGTGAAAACGTTTAAACTAACTATAAAGAGATGATGGAGTGCAGGACAGTGGCCGTCAATCTCCCCACTCATTACCTTCATGCGAAATTAACCGGAGCTTTAATCATTACATAAAATCAGCTCCGGCCCATTTGTTAATAATTGTAAAGGAACACTGGTTCAGAGTGAGTCCTTTGTCATCAATCACATCGCGCAGCACATTTCCTACAGTTAGGGAACACAGCAGGTGAAAATATGAAACATACCACACTATTCGCCTACTGGGGAATGATCTATAATGTTTAGCTGTTTCCAGATGTATTAAATCTGAAACTACTTGGTGATTAAGTATCCACAGGAAAGTGCTGACCATTTCAGCCTCATGAAGTGACATATCTGGTGCAGTTATTTCTGTACTACATTGGCGCTGGGTTGGAAATCATGGCAGAAACCACTGTAGCAGTAAATTTACTGCTGCTCTGGCTATGATTATAAAGTAGCTACAAGGCTACGTTTATAGTCACAGTGAGAAAATGAGTCTTGAGATCACACTGTAGTTAAAATATGAGGTGTATTAACATTTTTCAGCCTTTGTGTCCAACATGTCTTCTTTCAACCAGGCTGATTACATCACATTTCTTTTGATTCGTGTAGAAATGGCTTCTCTTTTCACTCCGCTGCTGTTTGACATATAAATATAGCATTTGAATGGCTTTAATATCCTTCTAATCAATGTCCAGTGATCTTTTGATGTCCTCAATTCAATATAGGAAGGGTCATCCATGCCGCAGCTTTATAAACACAATAAAGGTAAATGATTACTCCCCTCTGTGGTGTCCAAAAATACAGCCAGTAATGAAGAGAAATGGTGGAGTTTGAGGAGGAGGCCTGTCATGTGTCATTGGCCGACTCTAAGCTCGAAGATTAATCACGAGAGAGGGGCTCTGTGGCTAAGATGTGGTCACCCTTGATCGATAAATCCACCACACTCCCTTCCCTCCTCCTGTGGTTCTCTGCTTCACTGTCTGTCTCTACCTCCAAAAATACACCTCAAGCTAAATCAGCATAATGCCATGTACAGTTCCAGAGAAAAGTTTTCACACACACACTTCATGGTAATGAAAGTTGTACAATTTTTGTCTTGTAGTGATATATGTTAACTGTTTTCATTCCCAAAGTGGCACAATTGTGATTTTGAAAACGTTTACAGGCGCAAAAGTACATGCACACATTCGCACTTTCACTGTGTTAAACTTTCCTTAGTTGTACCTCAAGCATGCTGTTTTTACAGCCTGTTAACAAACTTCTCATTTTAATTCTGGCTGGGTATTTGGCAAAACTTAAATTTAACAGAAAGGATTCTTTCCATAAATCTGTAGCTGCCCACAAAAACAAACCAAATGCCTTCTGGCCACAATAACAAAAGGAGTCAAAGTGACAATTTCAAACATCAAGACTGCATAATGTATCGCAAATATATCATCATCAAAACATCGCAAAAGAGTGTTTGGACTGCAATAAATGTTAGCGAACATTTTTTTGTGTTATGAACTTGCATTTTTCATGATAATGTAGTATTTAGCTGGGTAGGCAGAATCTCAAAACAGCAGATTTTCATATTGGACACCAATAAGGAAGAAAGGAAATAAGACATACAGTGACATTGCCATCGTAATATTTACCAAAATCATTGAAGGGCTTTTTAATATCATGCAGCCCTAACAACTTTCAAATACAGATAAGAATTATACTCGTAGCATTCACAAAAAGAGGTAAAAGTAGTGCAGGTTAGTTGTCAATAAAATTGCAGGAAAGCAGTATAACTTGAGGTCCTATATTCATGTCATTTTTAACATGAGAAAAATACTGCAGTCAGTTATTCCAAAATTGTGGATCCCTAATTAGAGCTCTGTAACAGCTATCAAACATGATGGTGGCAATATTATAGTGTTTGAGTGAAACTGGTGCATTGCATGTGGTTTTTGAAATGATGAAGGAGGAGAACTACTTCCAAAATTCTTCAACTTCACCTGAAATCAACAGCTAGATGGTTTTAAATTGGACCTGTTTTTAATTACCAGCAGAAAGTCATCATAATTAACATTAAGGTTTGAAAACACTAGTGTGTGTATAATTATTTAATTAATGTGTTTCACTTTTTCAATTCAGTTACTGAGATGAATGAACTTTTCAACCTGATTACCATGACTTTAATTTTGACCTTGTGTGGATTACAGAAAAAGCACAATAAGTTCAAACGTGTGTGCCCAGTTCTACTCAATATTATTGTCAGTCTACCAAGAAAAACAAATGATTCAAATAAATCATTGAATGTTAAAGATAAAGATAACTCTGCATTTTATTGATTACTTCCCAATTTGAGGCATTCATCCTATATTCTATTTGAGTCTCTTGACCCCGTATTTCATACAGGGAATGAGGGAAATAAAATCAATAATCAGATATTAAAAAGACAGAAATAGGAAAATGCTATGAACAAAATAAACGGCTTTGGTCGAATTCTTAAATCAAATAGCCCTCTGTAGATTGGAGGAGCATATACTAAATCTAACCTCAGTTTAGCCCAGCTAAGACATAGCGAAGAAGAAATTCTGATAATATCCTCCAGAGACCACAAATGGGACTTTTGACTTGGTCTACGAGGAGGGCATAATGTAACAACATTGCATTAAAAGGGTCTTTTTACAGCGTGGCGGTGCAGCGCGGCTGTATTCCTTGTGTGATCCCGGTGCTCTGTTTGCGGTCACTAATGGGCATCAGAAATTACAGGCAGTGGAATCGCGCCCCGCGGGGGGACTGCCTCCTCAGCGGAGCGGAGCACTTAGATGGTGTCTGAAAGGCTGCTGGAGGAGAAAGGGGGGAACTCAATGTCACAGCCCTGCCTCATAATTAAAGAAACCCTATTCCTTATCCACTGTTAGGTGAGCCCTGGCTCGGTGCTTCATCTGAGGGCTCCCATGTGGGCGTCTAATGCGAGTTGCCCCCGGTGTGCATGTGGGCTGATCGGGGGAGCTTTGCCTTTCTGCTGGGTGTCGAAGCTGGAAGCCCTCTGCCCATTTCCAGAGTAATGGAGCCAGGTCTGTAAGATTCACAGACCTCAGAAAGTGAAGGAAGTATCAACTGTGTGATGACTGAAAGCCCAACAAACCCAGAAAAGCCACAAAGTAAGTGGAAGGTGCAAAGTAGGAGCCATTTTAAAAGTGAAAGTGCCTTCAGAGTTGCCAAACGATGAAATATGATAAATTTAAGTTTCTTCTTATTTAGAAATTCAAGGTTCATCGTTGCTTCTTAAGTCTGTAGATATTCTCCCTGCCTAATCCCTCATTTGAAGTAAATAAAAGTAGTAGAGCTGTCATGGTCAGGTTGTTTTCCTCATCTAGCTCCCATGCTTTATAATTATTCATATGAAATGCGGTGCTGTTGATGGGCAACAGTCTTATTTTCTGCTTCAGTCAACAGTGCACATTTGTATTTCTAAATTGTGCAGCGCTTGTTATGTAAGGCAATTTTCTGCCTTCTTAAGAGCCAGATCTGCTGTGCATTAATAAGAGTTGAGCTGAGGGGTCCTGTTCATGCTCTACACCACACAGCCACAGCAAAACGCAGCTGCTTTTACTCAGATATACATACATACATATATATCCATATATATTCAAAATTTATGAGAAATGTCTGGATTTAAAACAGGTGTTAATCTGGATAATACTTGGCATGTCAGGATGTCTTTATTTTTGCTTCAGCTTTTCCAAGTCCTTACAAATCAAATTCATTTCCCAAAAATGTAAGGAATTTTTTTATTTTAGGATTCCTTCATACTTTGATGACAAAATAAACTTTTACAAACTACAATTGTTTTCTAAAATATAAATACCAACCCTATGATGGACTGGTGACCTGTTCACGGCGTACCAGAGATAGGCACCATCGCCCTGCGACCCAGCCAGGATTAGTGAGTTTAGACAGTGAATGAATAGATGGAAGGATGGATGGATAGATGAATAAACAAATGGATAATTCTGTACAACTCAGATTTAGAAAGATGGATAAATTTATTGGATGGATGGTCGAATTGATGGATAAATACAGGACAAATGAATGGACAAATGGACAAATGGACAAATGGACAAATGGATGGACGGATGGATGGATGGATGAATGGATGGATGAATGGACAGACAGACAAACATGACATATGACAAGAACATTTGTAGAATTTGATAGGGACCAAAGAATGAATATATAAAATTTCCATACTCCACATCCTTTTTCCAGATTTATCCCAGTCTGGAAAATGTCTGATATTTAGTGACGTTCACTTTGTTATTTTTCACAACTACAGATGTTTGACACCAGATGGACGGGACTCCTCGCTCCCAAGCAGCTTAAGTGACTCCATTTCCGCTGACATGCCGCATTGTGAGTCGCAACGTCCACATTTGAGCATGTCATTTTAATTTCGATTTAATATCCAGGAGAACAATCGGCGGCCGTTTCACTAAACATGAACACTGCGTTGAGCTGGAAAATCAATGATGTGGTGTGGAGGGCTCATTTGCCGCACGTGCTACTATAATGGATGAAACAACCACCACCCATAAAAAAAACAACAAATTGGAGACGGGACATTTTAACTGTAAGCAGCGGGAAACAAAAGTAGCAGAGATGGATCTGCGATTTGAAGAGGAAAAAAGAGGAAAGCGGGGGCGAGGGCGGGGCAGGAAGATGGCAAAGAGGTGAGGAAAAGATAGAGAGTGCACACTGCCAGGCCTCTGAAAGGCTGTTGCAGTTGGCAGCAGCTGACCTTGGTGACGATGGCTTTTCACCAGAGGCTTCTAATGAAGGCTGATTGCCGGGGAATAGTGAGGGAGCCACAGGAAGGAGAGGACAGAGAGGGAAGGGGGAGCGGGAAGAGGGCTGGGAGAAAGAAAAGGATGGAGGAGAGACTCAAGTAATTGCAGCACTTGTGGGTTGAGGCCCCGCGGTACTATGATGTCGGGGTGCAGTGGGGAAGAAGAGAGATGTCTGTGGACACTTTGGTGGTAAATTGTGGAGCACGGGGATAGGAGGCAGGCCCCTAGGCTGTAATTACCCCTATGAGTGTGCGAATTGAGAGTGGACAGGCCCGGTGTGGAGCTCTGACAGCGATCAAGGAGACAACCGCGAGGAGGAGAGGGACAGACGGCAGGAGTCTGACAGACGAGGAAGACAGGACGCCTCCACCTCCGCCTGGCCCCCAGAAAACCAGCCAGGCAGACACTGGACTGAGGTCAGAGGCTATTAGTGAACACACAACATGCTGGTGACAAGACAACTATGACAAGAACAGCACAGCTCAGGGTTCCTCCACATTTTTCATTACACATCTCCAGATCATTTCTGACTGAAATTTCAATTTTTTTTCCTGCATTTAAAAAAAAACAAAAAGACAAAAAAACCCTGGACATTCAGGCTTGATGACAAACTTTGTGGCTTCCTGAAAAGTGCATGAGCTTTATAATCTGTAAGTTTTCTAACTAAATAATCAAAGACCCAATGCTGCAATTGGCTTCTTATTTTCAGGGTGTTATGAGGCGACAGCAGCAACATCTGGACCTACTTACATCAGCTCTATTTTAAGACCTTTAACTCCAAGACTTGTCCATTAAGAAATTGAACCCATGATTCTCAAACCGAGTTGCTTTTACTGGTATTCAGAAGCAAAAGCTGTATGAACAATTATCAAGATAATTTAACAACATTTTTTTAGGAGATTTTATTAAAATGTATAAATACAATTAGTCAGCAGAGCAAATATATTATGGATAAATAGTGATTATTTCATTTTACTGTGACTATCAAACTGTCTCAGAGCTAAGGTAGCCATTTTGGATTTTGAAGTCAGGGTGAGTTGAAACATATGACTTCCCAAATTTGAATTCTGCCTTTACAAGAACTTTCTGCAAAATGTTCCCCTCCAAAAATCTGTGTGAATTTAAGATAATTGTACTGCATCCTTAAACCAGTCAAGAAACACTATTTTAAAATGCAAGTCAGAATGGTGGTAATTGGAACAGTAAGAATCACTGTCCTGTCATAGGGCACACACTTATTTCAGCTTAAGTTTTCATGGACACCGAATACTGAAGGTGAGCATGTAAAGGCACATTCTTCAAAGCCCAGTTTGTGAAATTTTAAACGTTTTGTTCCTAAAACTTCCTAAAAAGCACAAGTTTTGATGCTTTGACATTTAAGAACCAGTTTAAGAAACACAAGTCCAATTGAACTCGAATTTAACGCTGTCAACAGATCAGGCAGCTAAAGGGCCTTTTTTAATTATTTTTTATTGAGTTGGCATTCAGTGAGGAAGGGAATAAACAAAATGCTGATGAGTAAAATGTTATATGGAGTTCCTGAGAAGTGTGATTTGGATAAATGTTAAATAAAAGAGTTTAATACACATTTAACCCCATATTACCTACATGTTTTTTTAACATTATTATTAAAATAAATAATAATGTTATTCTGTTTCCCAGAATAACTATAGAATCCAGAGAAAAAGCTAAAGATGAGGGTGATGACAAAGAGGCTTTCCTACTCCAAACACTGGAAATGCATCACTACACATAAATACTCAAAATACCAGTAGAAAGCTGGTCAGAAATGAATGTCATACCAGATTTTTTCCGTTGATTTATGAGAAAAGTGAATAATTTTAGATGTAACATTTTTAATAAAATGTAAAACAAAACCCGCTATTTCCTTGTCTTCAAACTTTGAAATCTTCCTACATTGCTTTATTATCTTTCAAGAGATGCCTGCTTCTTGTCCTCTTAGCAACAAACATATTAGCTGGATAAAAAACAATTAAAAGATTATTAATTAATTTAAAAAAAGCATCATCAGATTATTTTATTTATTAGAAAATGGAAGAAACTAAATCATCCGGCAAAACGCAAGGATTTTTGCATCTGTGATTTTATTTTCTCCACACTTATCCATGCCTAAACGTTCTCAGTGGAAGAGCACATAATGTAATGTGATGAAAAAACAAAAAACAAATTAGATCAGAGAGGGATTCTGGGGCTCCACAGGATGGCGTAGCAGGGTCAGGAGGGCCTGGGCACACTCACTGGAATAAGAGATTTGATAGGCTGGCCTAAGCTTCCCATTGCCACGGATCAGTATGTACTGCCTCCCCTTTTCCTGCCTGGGCTGATGTAACCCACTGGAGTGGCAAATTACACCAGACCTACAGCTGTAGCCCGACATTATGATTAATTTGATCAGTAATTTCTCCTGTTTTTCATTTTAATCGCCGCGACCATTCTGCTGTGGCAGGTCTTTCAGATCTAATTAAGATCAATTCCGGTGTAACAGACTTGGCGCGCCTTTACCCCGTCAAATCCCTGAGCTCTCCGGGCGTGGAGAAAACCCGCAGCTCCAATCAATCAACTTCCAGCAAAATCCAGCGCGCTCCTGCAATCAGCCCATTAACGCACTTAAGCAAATTTCATAATCCCCCCCCACCTCCGCACCTCCTTTCATGTCTATTTGTCATCACTTTGGTGGCTACTTCAGGCAACCACAGGCTGCATCCAACATCACCTTACACGTTAGGGAGAGAGAGTGACAAGGGTGGCGTAGAAAGTTAAATCCTTCCTCCATTTAAGATAATTAGCTGCAGTAATCTAAGGCCAGGCCTTATTGACTAATAGTGACATGATCTGTTGTGGCAGGATTTGTATTCTAACAAGCATATTAATGAGGAAGGTAATGAGTTTTGTCACACAAATTAAAAAACAGAAAAAGCTCAAGGGATGTAATGAGTGCTTTGGATTTTCTCTGTACGAGTTTACAAAGAGTATCACACACCTCCCCTGAGAAACGAGCTACAATGAGACATTAATTGGAACATAATGAATGTTTGTCTCTAAGCAGCTTGGCATTATGTTTGCAGCAAATAGTTAAATGGCTGAGTGATCATACTTGTCTGGATAATAACAGCAGGAAATAGGGGTGTTATCATTGTATTATGGTAATTACAACCGCACTTTAGAGCACAGGCCAAGTCCTCTGGGTGAAGAATGAAAACAGTGAAAATGTCCTCCTCTGGGTTTATTTTTAACATTTAAAACCATAACCAAAAACTGGTAACTGCTTGGAACTGCAGCTGCAGTTAAAAGGCAAAGATTATTACTAGAGAATAATAATATGTGGGTATCAATTTAAATCAACGTGTTCGTGAGCGGCGTTAATGTTTTTTGTAGATCTCTCTGTCGTCATTAAATGGGGGTATATTTTGGAGTCAAACACATTGTATTTAGTGTCTTAATGCAGAAGATAGTGGCAAAAAATTTGCCTGAAAAGGCAAGAGTATAGGGACAAGTGTGTTCACACTGCAAAAACACAAAATCTAACAAAATCAAGTAGTTTTGGTTTAGTTTCTAGTGCAGATATGTTAGTGCACTTGAAATAAGTCAAAAACTCATTTGAGTCAGTTCCTTAACAATAACAAAAATGTACTAGTTTCACTGCCACTATAAATATTATTAAGAAACTGACTGAAAACAAGATCCTATGTTCTGCTAAAAAAAAGTTACTTGTAAGTTAGATTTGTCTTATTTGAAGTGTATTAAGATATTTGCACTAAAAACTAGACAAGAAATAGCATGAAAGAGTTTGTGTTTTTGCAGTGTTGAAAGTTGAAGAAGTCATCACTTTGGTGGCTACAACAGGTGAGAACTGCTGACCTCCACAGGCCTGGTTCACCCTTTGGTACAGTTTCTAAATGCCTAAAGGTCATCTACTCAAAGAATTCATGGTATCTTGTTCTAGAGATGGACATGTTTTGATGAGAAATGTGAAAATCAAACCAAGATCAGAAGAAAAAGACTTTATGAAACTGCTGTGAGAGACTTGTTATTCACAGTGAGATTAGTTTTGTACCAACATGGGCTGGAAGGAAACTCAGAGAGGAAGAAGCCTGGAGACATGTCTTTTAGTCTAATAAAACTAAAATAATAATATTTTTTGCCATGATGACCAACTTTACTTTTAGGATGGAATTGTGTGAACACCACAACTATTGTGAAAATAATCTGCTAGCAGAACTAGCACTTTTTTTTTAAATCAAATGTATTCTTTATTTAAACTTAGCTCTAACACTGTGCTGAAAAGTCATAAGCAAGTTTCGTCTTATTTCAATATATTTGCACTAGAAAATAGATGAAAATACTAGGTAAGATTTGTTTTTCTTGCAATGTAACCAGTAGGTAATTTCAGTCTTTTATCATTGTGTATTTTGGGATTTTACAATAAATACCTAAATCTACAACTTCAAAGAAAATCAGTAATAAAACTGTTCTTATACTTCTTGGATTAAAATTAATAGTTTAGATCAATTAATTAGTCGATAATTTAATCAACATCAAAAAGTCGTTAGTAGCCTCCCTATGTAGGTCTAAGTCTCTACTCTGAGTTTCCACTCATTGACCTAAATGTCGTCAGGAGGTGGGGCTGCAGGTTAAATTTCACTGCAGCTTTGAAAGTGTCCTGAGGCTGCGGCCTGTCCTTCAGCAAGCCTCTCACTGGGTGACACTCTCTTTGGCAATCGCAGCAATGACCCTGAGAAACTAAGCCTTTTATGACAATTCTGCCTCTCCCATAAACAAACACACTCCATAATCCTATTTGATGAGGCAATATCTTAATGACACCTGATGTGGCCTCTTCGCCCCCTAAAGGAAGGTCTGTCCTCAGTCATCATAATCACCAACAATGTTGCTTTTAAAAGAAAACAATCTCTAAAAAGCAAAGCGTGTCAGGCAAAACTTCCTCAGGTGGATTCCAAGCACATCAAAAACTTAAGCGCAGCTGGTGGACTATCTGCTTTTTATGGCTTTGTGCTTGTTCCATTGCAGTTTGAATGCACTAATCTGTTATTTTGGTCACTCAGACTGGATGGTGTGTTTAGCGCGATGTAGCGGCTAGTCTTTGGAGCCCATTAAATCCAGAGGCTGTTTTTCCTGCTGAGTCTCACCAGGCCATGACAGGGCCGGAGAGGGCTGCAAGGGGAAACAAATAGCCCAACTCATCCCGGTCATAAAGAAGCTCGCACCACAACCCAATAAGGGTCTGACGCTGATGAATGTGACCGGGGACGGAAAGGCGACCCTGGCCAGTTTCCACCAGAAATGAAACCACAGGGATATAAAATAGGTTATTATGGTCACACAGTGACAGGCAGATGCACAGAGGGGCAGAGATGGATGGACAGACAAAGTGACTAAAAAGGAGGCTGAGAAGGAAGAGCAGTAAAAATTAAAGGACGGATTAGGCCTAAAGATTGTTTATGTGAGGAACAGCAACATGAATATGTGCATCTTTGATTGTGAAGTTCAATATCCTGAAGTGGATCAACAACATGCATTGTCTACTGGATCCATATAAACACTCAGAGAAGCTACCACTCTCCACTTTAACAGGCACTTGATAAATAACTTGTGGGGAGTGAAGAGTTGTGTTTATTACTTGACAAAATTGAAACACTGACAATGATGATATTCAGGTGCTCACTTCAGTTTTAGAGGAAAGTTTCCTTTGAATAAAAATCACTTGTCTTTATAAAATTATTTATTTCAAACAGGAATATTTAATTTACCGCTGCCAATCTGCAGCAGCTCTGGGGAAAAAGTCAGGCTGCACAGGTCAGTCATCACAGACAAATAAAAACACACATTTCTAAATATTCAATTAATGTGTCTAAAATTCACATTCTGAATATGTTCATCATCAGATATTTACTGGAGAAATTCTAAAAAGCTTGCCTCAATCACAAAAAAAACGATGTAAAAAAAACAGTAATGCTCTCCTTAATTCTTGTTATTCAATAACATAACTCACATACAATGATTACTCTAAGTTTATCCTGATTTGTCCTCTAACAACCAATATGTTTGTGGTTTAATGTCACTAATAGAAAGCGATGTCCCATGTCACTGTGTCCATATTTGTCTTTAGTCTAATGGAGATGCCCTGATCAGGATTGTGTTCTCTGAAACTGATCCGAGTCATTTAAAAGTGGACATCTGTCAATACCAACATTTGATACCACATTAAGGCTAATTGAAAACTCAGAGGATGTAAAGTGTAATAAAATCACATAGTACATTTATCCAGCATGTTTTTTTGACAGTGACAGTCAAATGAGTGAAATTCTGTCAAATTATTCCCGTCAAATAAAGTGTTACCATTCTGTGATTATGGAAATTCACACAAAATCAACAGATCCTTCCATTTTTTCAAGCTAATGCATAAATCTGAGTGTATTGCAAATTTCATGCAAGTTTAGTATTGTATTTGTATTTCTTATTACCTTAGTTTTACTGGATCTCAAGTTATGGTCTATTACTGATATGGCGAGAATCAAAATCAAGCTATTATTAGTTATTTCTTACAAAATTATTTAAAGAATAAAAATGTTTGTGTGTCCAATCTGTCTGTTTTTTTTATTATATATGTAGATTTTAGAAGGAGTTTTATTGAGGAAAAATTATATTGAAATATTTCTAAAGTAGTCCTGAATAACTGTTATCATTCCAACAAATTATTGTGTTCGGTCTATAATGCAGTTTTGGAACTTTTATACACAAAAAAATACATGACTAGAATAAAACTAGTCATGTATATTAAGTTTGCATTGCTCCCTGGTGTTGTGGCAAATTAAAAACACTCAGCTAAAACAAAAAGGTATCTAGAGGTTTCTTCAGTGACTGTAATGCTATTTTTTTTGAAAAATCTCTCAACTGAAAAGCACTCAATTTCTTTGAACATTTTCTTTGTAGAAATTCGGATATATTTAGAGTTATTTCTGTAATTATTAATAGCTAGAAAATATAAAACATAAATTCTAGATTTGTTCTAACCATCAAAGCAAGTACCAGTGTTCTTTGTAGTTTTGATAACAGTAGTCAAGTTGCATTTAAATAATAAACAATGCTGTTAAAAGTTGAATGTGGTTTTCTGTTTGTGGCCAATTTTTCTGCCATAAACTTAACAGGCAATGTTGGTTCATCAGTTTATGTAAACAATTTCACAACATAATTCACATCTAAAGTTTAGAAATGCAAACAAACAGCTGATTTATGCACATCATGACCAATCTCATAAACAGTGATTAACAGATTTCTGTTAATCACAAGCTATGAATAGATGAAGACTCACCGGCAGCGGTATGGGCGGAGTGACGGGGGAGGGAAGGCTGCGAGCCGGCGACTGGTTCGGCCGGTGAGGCGGGGACTGCTGCGGGTGTCCAGACGTGGAGGAGCAGGTGGAACCAGGAGATGGTACAGAGGTGTGCTGCTGGCTGGGTGGGGTCATGTGATGCTGGGTTGACAGCTGGTTCTGGGTGTGGGAGTGGGTCTTTTGGTGATGATGGTGCTGCTGCTGTTGCTGTTGTTGTTGCTGCTGCTGCTGCTGGTGGTGGTGATGCTGCTGCATCTGCTGGAGCTGCTGCAGGTGCTGGAGTTGGGAGTTCAGTGATGAGGTAGCTGTTGATGAAAGGACAGCGGGTTGATTTGTGTGTCAGATCTCCACTTTCACGCATACAGCACAACAAACTCAAATAAGTTTGTACACTGACAACCTGAAAACAAGTGTTTTAGCACATAAAAAGGAAGACCTCATTATTTGAGGAATATTCCGACACCTCAGAAAGATGTGGAGGTGTGGGTGACAAAAGGTGAACAGTGAGAGACACATGTAAATTGCGTGGAGCCACAACAAGGTCCTCCAGGGTTTTTAGAGAGAGAGTGAATTTAATTTAGCAAGTTGGAGGACAAAGCCCTTCAGCCTGACTGATATAACTGCTCTCTCTGGAGCCAAAAGTCATCATTGTTATATGGAGAATGACACAATCTTTGGTTTAATGGCTTAAAACCTCATAAGAAAAAGACATCCATCTTTTCACAGAGAGTTCAGAAATAAATCCATTAACTAATTGGATCCAATAATAGCATTCCAGTAAAAAACTAACTTACTCACTTCAGCGCTTTACATTTTGAAGTGGTTTCCAAAGAAAGGTTAACCCTTGTGTTGTGCTCTGGAGCAAATTTTGTGCACATTTTGTGCAGAATGTTCACCTAATAATATAATTTTTTGTCTAGCATAGCTAAAATATTCTAAAGTAAATGCCTTGGCAAAATGCGACTTGAAGCGCTATTGGCTGTACCCAAACAGCTCAGCTCAAGGAATCCAGAAAATGCCAGAGAACCTGAAAGTTATTGGAATATAAAAGGTGAGATGATCCTGAACCTGTAAAGCTAATTTTCTAATTAATTACAGCCACTCCACATATTACACATCTACCAATCGAGGGAGAGTTATTCAAGTATTTACAAAGTCAAATGACTAATATTAAGATTCTCTCAACGCATTCACACCATCTAATATGCGTTTTACTGAATGTAATGAATATACAAACATAAGAAGAGTTTTGAACAGCTGTGAAATATTTTAAAATATTTATTGGGTTAGAAATATAAATATGCATTCAATACAAAAGCAGAGCAGTACAATGTCTTAAATCTCAGCCAACACAGCGGTGGCAGCCAAAATGAAACATAAGTGTGTTTGTAACAACATACTTAACACCTGGTGTACAAAAAGGTTTAGAGCATTTTCTTCTCCATTCTCTGGATTTCTAAATTCATAAGGAAACTGTAGAGAGCAGCATTTAAAATTGAGAACAAAATATAAGATTGCAACATTACTACTAAAAACTGCAATAATATCGATTGCAATGTTTTAAATCAGGCTTAACAGATGACTGAATGTAAAACCACTTCTTTTTTACTCTTAAATGACACCAGTTTCTTTATGTATTGCATTAATATAGGTGATATTAAAATAAGCAAGCAAACACAGGTCTATTGAAGGTTTCAGCTCTGAAACTACAACCATTACAAACACATCCGAGATGACCTTGGCATCGGTTTTGAAAGTCTCTGTTTAAAACATTGACCTTTAGCTCTCTGAAGTTTTCTGTACGATGAATTGAACAAATGATTGAATGAAGATTTTCAGAAAATAAAAACTTGGATAAGAGCAAATTGTATTCTTGTTATCTGATATTTCTCAGTATTACCACTGAAATTTCTGCAATTACCTCGAGTTCACCAGAAACGTTCCAATGAACCTTGAATCTCCTCTGCTATAACTATTATCCAGATTAATGGACATTTAAGCAATACAGTAGAATGATATCTACTATGAGTATAAAAAGGTGTTTAGTTTTCATAGAAACTACAAGATTGAAAGGATTCAAACTATCCCAGTAAAACAATGAAACCAAAATAACAAAATAGAACAATTTAAGACCTTGTCTTGAAAACTAATCAATAAAAATATGTTGTGACATCTGTTAGTGGAGTTTTATCCTTCTTTACTAGCAAATTCCTCACATTCAAATTTACAAAAACAAACAAAAAAAAACTCAGTGTAGAACCCTTGATTGAATGAAAAGTAGAGCCTTTATGATGAACAAAACGTTCCTTCAAACAAAGATTCATAAAACACGCTGAACAATCAAAACTAGGTCTCGCAGTTTAAATTAAAGATGGAGCAAGAAACAATCGTTCTGAAGAACGCTTCTTAACATCTATTGATAAATGCAGCCTTGACAGTGCATAGTCAAGATTGCATACATACAGAATCAATGCACTTAAATAATTTAAGTAAACTTGTCTCATAAAAGATGAATAAAACATCAGAGCAGACATGTCTTTGATTAGTGGGGTCACTTCTACTCCAGGACAGGCGTGGATGAACATTTGATGAAGATCAGATCTCTCCTCACTCTGCAGAGGCTCAGCCGAAGGAAGCTGGCATCTCTCGGCCAGTAAACAGCGCACTTTTATATTTCTTCTACCTCCTGACACATTGACACCTCTCTCACACCCCCACCATGAATTATATATCAACCGTGCGAACAGCAAGAGTCCAATTCTCGCTTGAAATGTTGGGGTGAGTTGTCTTGCGAGTGCCGAGCCCCTGACAGGACCCGCTCTCTTCCTTTGCAACTTCGCAACGACAAAATGTTGAGTCCCCCACTTAAAGATAGAGTGGAAGAGAACAAAGATGGAGAAAAACAAAAGGGGGGCAAAATGAGATCTCTGTCAGAAAATTATTGAAACCAGACGAAGATCAAAGACGATTGAAGAATTTCCTGCGGCACCAACCATTACGCTGAGGAACAAGAGGCACAACAAAAGAATACGAAGCAAAAGAAAACAAATACAGAGGGAATATGGAAGAAGCCCCATGTGGCCTTATTATCAGGGCTACACTGCAGGTAACTATATTCTTTAACAGCAGTGCTTTATAAATTCTGTCATCTTGTTAAGACTGTCAGGACCACTGACCCTCCGCTCCTTCCTAACTGGCCAACTGGCATTCTGAAGCTCATTCTTTTAACCACGTCCGTCTGATTGCTCTGCTTGAGCACATAATCCAAACGGCTTGTCTCAGCTAATTGTTTGTGCTTCTTCCTCCAGCAGACACAGAGCTGAGGATGAGAGTTGGAGCTGCGCTTATAATGGAGAGAGGCCAAGAGGGTGCTGTGTTCCTATAGTGCTCATTATATCTCCCACTGCCTCTTTGTTGCGTTTCATATTCACCAGCAGTCGTGTGCTGCACCGCGAGTGGCGCTCCCACTTAGTCACCAGGCCTGAGGTGGTGGAGGAGCAAGGGATTCTCTTTTGGTGTTGTCACTACTTGCCATATTTAATGCTTGTAATGAGGAAAGGGTGAGATCGCTCTGCTTTGTGATCAGATACAACCTGAACTGTGGCTGTTTGTGCTCCATTTAAATATTTAACAACAATCAGCTGAGACAGAAGTGTAAGGCCTCCAACCTCGCTGCTTTGAAAGAACTGTCAGCCAGCTCTCTTTTATTTTTTTTCCTGTAGTGCCACAGAAGAAATCAACTGTTATCTTTGACTGTCCTGGCCCCGGGTTCTGAAGTGCTGTAGGACGAAAGAGACTGATTGTCAGAGTTGGTAAGGCTAGGTCAAAGCTGGCTCGTTCGTCAGACAAAATGCTATTTTTGTTTTCTGTGTGGTTGAGAAGTGAGATGGTGGAGAGGGAGGCTCTCTCATTACAAGCACTATCTCAGTATCCCTGCCAACCATCCTGGTTCAGCGCTTTAGTCTCTGGGGTTCATTCACACCCGGCTCTTTGTTCCCCTTACAGTGCATTGCATCTCTGTTCACAACTATCCTCAATTAGTTATAACTTGATGGTAAGTGGGTTTGAAATCAGGATCTTTGAATATGCAATTACTTTTAAAATGATGTCCAAGTAAACTGTGTGTTCTTCAACTTTGCACTTAAACACAATAATTAAAGGCGACCTATTATGATTCCTGAAACAGGTTAGGATAGGTCCAACATCCTCGGTACAAAGGATGTTCTTTATATATATTTTTAACAAAATAATGAGATTTTAGTTTGGCCTGTTTGGCCTTTTTTGAGTTTCGTTCAGAGCAAATGTTTTTAGGACTTCTTGTCACTTTAAATCCAAAAAAGCTGCTGGCCACAGCAGCTTATTTTGTTAGCTTGCACTAACAAAATAGCATTGAATTGTTTCACTTTCACATTCTGATCACGAACAGAATAACAATTTCTTGACATTGTTTGGTGAGGAATCTCTGCTCATTGAGGGAGTTAGAGCCCTTCAAAAATGCAGCTCCAACTCATTAAAACTGCGAAACATAAATTTAGTTTAGCACCTAAAGGAAGTTCTGAAGCAGAAGCTATTTTTAAGATAATCAGCAGTTAACAGTTGACCAGTTGTGGTATTTTCACTGGACTGAAACATGATGAATCTTTGACGTCAAGATTATTCAAGATTATTATTTGACCCTGTCATATCAGATTATATTGAAGAAAAGTATTAAAGGTCATATTTATGGTCCCTTTAGAAATGCTAGTCATCCTAAAACGCTTTTCTGATCATTTGTTTCGAAGTTGAAATAAACAAGCAGCAGTTTAGTATACAATCTTTCTAAAGAGAAAGGTCTTCTTGGTTATCTTCGTGTAGTCCTTGGAAGATCTCAACTACTGCAGCATGAAGAGTGACTGCAATGTCATATTAATTACATCTGCACAAAAAGACTTTGACTGACTTTGATTTTGTCAAATAGAAAACATTCCATGTTCTTTGACGAAGAGTCAGAAAAGGACAGAAACAGTCCTCTCATGTTGAAGTAATTCAACATGAGAGGACTGTATCAAAACTGAAAGCGCAGCTTACAGACCTTGGAACAAATATATTAGGGTCATGGGACTGAATAAAGTCTCCAGATTGTTATGGTATATACACTGCCTGGCCAAAATAAAAGTCGCCACCAAAAAATGGTCACACTCTCTAATATTTTGTTGGAACGCCTTTAGCTTTGATTACAGCCCGCATTCGCTGTGGCATTGTTTCAATAAGCTTCTGAAGTGTCACAAGATTTATTTCCATCCAGTGTTGCATTAATTTTTCACCAAGATCTTGTATTGATGATGGGAGAGTCTGACCACTGCGCAAAGCCTTCTCCAGCACATCCCAAAGATTCTCTATGGGGTTAAGATCTGGACTCTGTGGTGGCCAATCCATGTGTGAAAAAGATGTCTCATGCTCCCTGAACCACTCTTTCACAATTTGAGCATGATGAATCCTGGCATTATCATCTTGGAATATGCCCGTTCCATTTGGGAAGAAAAGCTCCATTGATGGAATAACCTGGTCATTCAGTATATTCAGGTAGTCAGTTGACCTCATTCTTTGGGCACACAATGTTGCTGAACCTAGACCTGACCAACTGCAGCAACCCCAGATCATAATACTGCCCCCACAGGCTTGTACAGTAGGCACCAGGCATGATGGGTGCATCACGTCACCTGCCTCTCTTCTTTCCCTGATGCGCCCGTCACTCTGGAACAGGGTAAATCTGGACTCATCAGACCACATGACCCTCTTCCATTCCTCCAGAGTCCAATCTTTATGCTCCCTAGCAAACTGAACATGGTAATGATTTGACCCTTCATGAACAGACTAACGTCTTTTCCACGACCACAGGATGTGTCTTTTGCCATGGTTGTTTAAGAAATGAGGAGTTACTCATTGCATCAGCTGGGGTTAAATAACTTGTTGCCAGCTGAAAGATAATCGCCTATGCAGTAATTATCCAATAGGAGGCTTGTACCTATTTGCTTAGTTAAATCCAGGTAGCGACTTTTATTTTGGCCAGGCAGTGTATATGCATGAATGCTTACTTCAAGTAAAAACTACATTATTGAGAGCAACTCTGCATCGCTTGCTTTCAGCATGAATATTAACTTAAACATGAGTGGAAAAATGTTTTTAAAGTGCCTTGTTTGTATGGAAGAATTCAACCTAGAGCAATAAAAAAATAAGAGCCATGTACATTAAGAGGTTATCAGGCTGCAGTCAAGCGTGTGGGGACTCATTGGGATTGCATTGAGTGGCCCATCCTGTATTTTTAGGATCTGCTCAGGTCTAAACATGCCTGTCATTCTCTAATGAGAAAGGTAAGCAAGGACAAACAAGCTTCCCATTACTGCTCTACCTCACGTTCTGCTGAGGAGTCCATAAAGCTGTGTCTCAATTGGCTTTTCAGTGAGTCACACTGATAATTACTCCACTGGAGATAAGGAGATTTAGACTCTATGAGATCTGGTAATTATGAAGTTGGTCAAAGGAAGGTCATTTTTTACTCCGTGGACTCGACCAGAGAGTGGCACACTAATGAGAGAGAGAGAAATGCTTCTGCACTCATGTGCATGTGTTTTTGTTCAGTGTTAACTTTTAGTTCAGAGGTCCGCTATTTTTCATATTAAATATAATCTGATTTTTTTGTCCTTTTTAAAATTCACAAACATTTTACAGTAATCAGACCAGAAAAAAATATATAAAGTAAAGGTGTCTTGATAAATCAAAGCATTTTTAAATGATGGATACTTCATTCTCAAGTGCAAAATAAAAACTACACTCCGTTTTCATGTCCATGACTTGCAAAGCAATACTATAGGCCAGGCATTTTATTTTGTTGATCTAACAAATCTAATTGTTGCAATGTTTATGGCCAAGTCATTTGCTCGCTCACTGAGGGAGGAAAATTTCCCAGTTGGGACAACAAAATGTTTTATTCTATTTCTTCCCTTGCCTTTACAAAGGTCATATTATGCAAAATCCACATTTTTTAGTCCTTAAATACATTTTATTGTGTACTATGAGTCTCTAGAGTGTATGAAAGTTGAATGTCTCTCCCGCTGTTGTCTAAACATCTTTATATTCAGTTTGTAGTTTTCTTTATTCCCTATTACATTTTTTGAGCTCATCGTGTTTGCCGTGGAACTGCTAAATAAGGTCATGAACATCCTGCTGACCAATTCTGACAATAAACCATTTTTAGTTGTCCTAGACCACGGGTCGACAACCCAGCATATTCAAAGAGCCATACTGGACTAAAAAAAACCCAAAAAACAAATCTGTCCGGAGCCGCAAAATATTAAAAGCCTTATATGGGGCTTATAATAAAGGCAACACAGGCTTTAAGTCTTTAAGTGATATCAAAACGACTAAGTGCGTACATTTATGAGCATTCATGATTAAATGCTACACATTTGTACAGCATTGGAAAACGTTAAGAACGATTATGTTATGTTTGTCCTACATAAACCATATTAAAACAAAAAATATATTTCCCACCCTCATCTTTTCCCATTTTCAAATATTTTTGGAAAAGCTCCAGGGTAGCGCTAAAAAGCCGCATGCAGCTCTAGAGTCGCCATTGCCAACTCCCGTCCTAGACCGTGTTCGGTTGTTGCGTGCATTTACCCATACAATTCATCACATGATCCATCAGCATCGGAGCTTCTTCCAAGTTCCTGATTAAATGGTATTTTTCTTGGAAATGAAGCCACATCAGTGGGGAAAATCCTCCTTGTTTGCCTGAAGAAGAATTTTCCAAAAAAATTTCTTTAGTTTCTTTTGTCAACAAACCGACAAATACAACAAAGTGGCACGCTGCAAATAACAATAGAATTACAAACTTTATTTTAGACTGTTTTAGCTGACGCGTTAACTTTGTTGACGTGTTCATTCATCTTGTGGTATAATTTTTTCTCTCGATCATCTTATACAATAGAAGCCATGTATGGACAAGGCTTCTATTGTTAACATATTTTAATCAATTTGAGAAAAAAAAAGAGCAGCTGAAACTCATTCAATTTCAGGAAGCTCAAATATAAGTGTCACTGGAACTGGATTGACATATAACCAGAGCCAAATTATCAATGAGTAATCAAAACATGCTAACGTTAGGCTAGCTCCTATGAAAATGATCAACATAACAATTTTCGGCATAACAACATAATCTTCAGGATTAAATGAGGGATTTAAGACTGCAGCTGAATGAGTTGAATCACGTTTATCCTTAGGAACGATTTATAAATCTCTGGACATTTTAGGTGATGCTCTCTCCTGTATTAGAAAAGCTTAGTTCATGCTGGCGCAGAAAAATAAGACTGTCCTGCAAAAACTCCAACTGGAATAGAGTCACTATTGAGAAAAAAAACCAAACAAAAAAGCCTACTGCAGCATCCTGAATGTAACTGTTGAGTGAGTAAGTATAAAACTAATTTATTACCAATGTCATTTACTATACTTGTGTGTCTACTTTGTGTTTACTGTCCTTTAAAGCTACTGACTTTTCAAGTGTGTACATGCCACTGATTTTATTAATAGCAATGTAATATTTAATCGCAGCAAATTCCAGAAATTATATGATTGATTGTTATAAAGGACAAGAAATTTTGATTGGAGGATCCCTGACACAACATAAACACATTTAGATAAAAGAATAGTTTTTAAAATATTAGTTAATGTCAATTAATAGTAATGTCTATAAACAGCACAATCAGAATAAGAAGCCTACCTATCTATCTATAGGGAGAAAACCACTCACTGGTAGGGATTCAGAGATAATGCTTTCACAATGTGATGCAGGATCCAGGGCAATATCAAGCAGTGTTGTCGAATTCAACTCCGAGGGGAAGCATTTCAAAGAATCAAATCCTCTCTACGGAGTTGTTACACATACAAGAAAATCTCTGTGCACTTGATGATGTTGCCCTTTTGGTGTTGCTTACGCTCTGTTATTGATTTCCAAAGTGTGGCCCATAAGCTCCTGGGGCTTCCTGATAAAGTTCCTGGGGGTCCCAAACAAACTGGAGATTGGTTTTCTTTAAGAATTTTACTTCAGGAAGAATGTGTAAAACATGTTTCTACTTTCTTAAACTGTCTGGATAAGAAGTAAAAACTCCCATAATTTATTATTTTCTTAATTCTATTTTAAGTTATAGAAAAATTTTAATAAATGACTCAAAACTACAAATGGTTGAAAATTGAACAGAAATGAGCAGCAAATGTTTATTGGTGCATTTCCTGCTTTTAATTTCTTCTTTCAACTCCTGTTAATAAAGGCTGTGTTTGTCCCCCTTTAATGTTATTAATGTATAGTTTTTGTGACTCAAGCCTAGTTAACATATCTTGTAATTACAGAGAGATGTAAATTTTGATTAATGACACTTCATCTAATAATCATCTTTATGTTGTTGCAATGAAAATCTGATGACCTGTCTTGGGGTTTACCTACCTGTCATTCAACTGACTCTGTGACCTTGCAAAGATAAATGGATGTCAACAATGAATGGATGAATGAAGCTACAATCTTTTTTTTTGCACAAATCAAATATCTCCTCCAAACTTTTTGTATATAAACAGAATAAAAGCACTTTATCATTCTAAATTAACAAAAGAAGTGAACAAATTTCCACTTTCTTTAGTTGTCTTTTAGTTTCTCACATCCCAAGCACACTTCAACATCACCAGTCTGTAATTCTGAGAAACTCAGTGAGGGGTCTTTCGGCTTTTGTCCTTCAAAATCCAGAAGGTGTCGGACTCCCCTGTACTTTTTCTTTAAAACGGCCTGTCTGCCTGGCGGGACAGACCGGGTTATTACAGTGTGTTCATGGTCCCATCATGTGTCGTCAGAGCAAAGCGGAGGCCGCGAGTAAAAGCCTCATGCAAAATTTATGTTCATGCGGCTGTTTCAGTGGGTGGAAAAATCAATATTGCGAGCCTGATGCACGGAGATGACTGAGTGCTCTCTGACTGACAGTAAAAGCTGAGAGAGATTGAGCGGCTACATTTACTGTGCTAGAAATGGAGTGGCGTAGAGTTGCCCTAATAGTCTGGTTCAGCTCAAATTTGAATTTCATTGTGGATTATTTTTGTAGCAACTTGGATATTGAAGAGTTGACGAATTACACCATTAGATAAAAAAAATGGGGCTGTGAAAGTGCACAAAGCAAGCTTGTCTTCAAATGGTCTAAAACACATCTTGCATGTGGTTTCTGAGCAGCTACAGTGTTCAGTATTATGGGGTTATTAAGGCTTCCCTTCCTTCCCTTCTTGCACAGATATACAAAATGATTGTAGAATAATCAAAAGACAATGTGGGCATGAGAGGGACATCACAGGCCTTTTGTTCTGTGCTGCTACGCTTACATATGCTTTTGATAATGTACCACACACACACACATTGACGCACACACACTCTCACAGTGCATTTGGGAAGAAATGTGAGAAAAAGAAATTCAGTGGGATGAAATAACCCCAAACAATGGGATTTGCTTTCCATTCTTCTGCCTCCATCTTCTGTCTTTAATTATTCCCTTTGGTTGTCTGAGGGAGCGTGTAAGCACTTTCACACAGCACAACATGCCCGGCAGCACAACACTGTCTGCCTTAGTGATGTGGAGACTTCTGAGTGACACTGAGCCTCTTGTGATTATTAATGCTGTTTAATACAACACAGAGCGAGCCACTATGACTGAGGGGGGAAAGAAAAACAGATTTCAGAATGCATGCATTCAAATGTGATGTGAATGGAATTATGTACTACATGAGCACTGCACTTCAGATACGCAATCCCCCCACTGCTACATAAACAACGTGTTCGCCGTGAAATGAAGGATAATTTCTGCAGATGCAACAAAGAGAACGTGTGTGTGAACAGCATGCCCGCTGTGTTTTGTACACAGTGTCTAATGGACCCTCAGCTGATCCTGGTGGGATCCTTTTGTGCCGGTTTAGTAGTTTCTTCCTGAATCGCATATGAGATATTTGAGAGCCCAGAACGATGTATGATGAATGAAGCGGCGTGCTACTTATACGCTTATCGTGCTCACTGACTAGCAACAGGTTCAGCAAGGGGCAGCTGCAGTAAATGAAATTCCGCACCGGGACAATATATCATCAAAAGAAATGTATGCGCCCCGAAACTTACAAGCCCTTCTTCGGATGCGGACAAGGTGCCTGACGGGGCGGGGGGAGGGTTGAGGTGGAGGAAAAAATAGAGCGAGGTGGAGAGGGGGATTTTTTTTTTCTTCTTTTTTTTTTTGGTGGGATTTTGTGGAATCAGTCCTATTTTCATACCGGATGGTCTGTGTCTTTTAACCATTTCACTGCAGCTGGCAAATGAAAGCACCGGGGATAATTTCACAGTGAGAGCTCACTGAACAAAACCCCCCACGGTCTGTGGAAAAAGGTGCTAAGTCTACTTTATCACTGCGAATTACACTGGAGTAATTCAGCAAGCGGCCTTGTGGATGGGAGAAGGGAGAAGAAAAGGTTTTTTCCCCCCTCCTCCTTCTTAGTAAGGATTTCTTCTGATCTGTAAGTAACAGATCCTTCTCCTGTACTGATGCCACAGGATCCATCTGTGAGGTGTCTGCAGTTAGTCCAGAAATAGCACCCACGGGACGTACACGCTCCTCAGGCCTCCTGTGGGACCTTTTAGGCTGCACTGATACTGATAAAAGCCCCCGCAACCTGCCCCCTAGAAACCTCGGCCATTAATTAAGGTAATTAGGCTCTGGTCAGCAATTAGTAACCACAGACGGCTTTTAGCGGCAGCTAAGGCATCCCCACAGGAGAGGGGTTTGGTTCCATACCATCTGCTGACAAATGTCACCGCAGACTCTTTGATTTCACAAACAGGGAACTGGAGAGCTGTGTTTAAAAGTGACCTCTGCGTGATCCACGCTGCCTCCCAGAGCTTCACTGCAGCGTTTGTTCTTTGCGTTTCTTTGGTTCTTTTGTCTTTCAAACACAGAAGAATGAATTCTATGAAAATCCATAAATGTTGTACACTGAGAGTGGGAAAAGGAAACACCAGGAGCATCAGGTATTGAGCAAAATTAAAACATATGGGCTGTGTAAAAAATATTGATTAGAGTGTAAAGCAACAAGAATTTGCTTGTATTATTAACTCCATTATGGATCCATATTGACATTATGTTGGTTTACATTATAATGTTTAATACTGGTATTTTAAAAATGAGAATATTAAAAATGCTAGTGGACATATATTGATTACATAATAAAAAATACAGATACTGACTTCCAACAAGTTAATTAACTAAAAACAAAAAAACAAATGAGACAGTGATGACTAAGTAGATATACTGAGTTTACTTAAATGAAAAAGGTTTTTTTAACCAGTTCGGAAATGAAATTGAATTTGATTGTATTGTTTGAGAACTAGGATGAAGTGGAATGTGGTTTGATTACATTTTTTTCTTTGTGTACATGCCTTGAAATGACATATCTTATAAATCAATGCTGTTTAAACAAACTAAAGTGAAAATGAGTCAGTGTCAAGAGTAATCGTCCCTGTCCTCATGCAACTGTGCACTGTGAAATCCACACTGCTGATCCCAAGATACACACACTATAGTATCATCACTGCCATATTTAAGACATCCACAAAATCAGCTGCATTTCCTTTTGTCTATCTATATACATTTTTCAATATGCCAACGTATATGAAGAAATAAAAATCTATGACAGCAGCTTTACCAAGATCTGATTTATGAAAGGGAATTTTGAAGGATTCCTAAAACTATTGACAAGTAGCAGTAATAAAACTATGTGACAGCTACGCGCAAAGGCAATGGGCTCCAATGACAACCAAAAAACACAAGCTTAAGTAGACAAAGTTATTCAGCTTTCTTATTTTGGTGAATTAATATAAATCCTACAATAGAGTTATTCTTCAAATGTGTTCCAAAGTCTGAAATTTAACTCATTGAAGCATATGGATAACTACACATAAAATTGGAAAGAAATGTTAAAATATTGTGAGAAATGTTCTAAAAACGAACTTATACTTTAAGTCATTTATACTAAAATCAAAACACCGGGTTGTGAGAATTATAAGGTGCTAAAAGTAGCATGGGCTGATGAAAAAAAGCTGAATACACATATTCAGCCTCAGATGACAGATCATGCAATAACTCACATTACCAAGGAAAAGGAAATAAAGGATGCAGCTGTACTCCTTTACACAATTTCACATTTGAAGCAGTTGGTGATAACACCATTTTCATTTCGGTTCAGTCCCATAAAATTACCATTAACATTACAGCTCATGCAGAACACAGATAAATGTAAAATGTCACCCAGTTCTGCCAGGCAGGAATTCCAGTTCCAGAAGATTACCATCTCTGCTTCCTCCCACTGCACCTTGTTCTAATATTTCATTTACAACATTTCATAAGTTCATTTTCCCCTCACTGACCATGTAAATCATAAATCAATTCTCAGTTAAAATGCTTGACTACAGATTGTTGCTGAAAGCTTCTAGATGGCACCACAGCAACGAGGCAGACCTCAAGCAAATCATTTGGAAACACTGCAGCTGAAAGAGGAAAGCAAAAAGTGGGATGTAATTCTGACAAAACAACTCTGGGGTCAAGCGGTCAAGCCATTTACTGGGGGCACTTTGAAATATCATAAAAACAACAAACCAATGTATGTTTTAATACAGAATTCAATACTTATCATTAGCTGGAACTTGGTCACTGGGAAATCTATTCGACAATAAAATGGCTCAAGATAATGAAAAGATTGATTCTATTAATTATGCATGATTGTTATAGGGATACATTGTAAATATATGCAATCTATCAAATAACTTTATTAAGGAATCGTAGAATAGATTTAGTGATTTTATGCTTGTCTATAATAGCAATTTTTCTATTAGGAAGAGGTCCACTCCTGGTTTATTGTAAGTAATTCCTACATTTCTATATTGCACCAGGTTACAAAGTAAGTATGGAAAGCGGTTTTAACATTTAATAGCTAGGGATACATTACTGTAATTTGGCATGTTGTGCATGTTTTATAAAATGGTTCCTTTGGGAAACTGCTGTAAATTAGATTGATGTAGTCCCATTTTGTACTGAAGATCTTCTGATGTTCATTTCGTACCCCGCTGTTTGTGTGTGGAATAGATATATGAAAGATATATCACAGGTTGTTTCATTCTTCATTTCTTTTACAGTAGTAGGTTTAACATTGGGATTTATTATTCAAAAATTAGTATTAAGACTGATGCTAATGGAAGTCCTTAGGAACGATTTGACAACTTATGATTTCTGTAATTCGCTTTTAAAAAAAACATGGTTATGTGAATCTGATAAATAATACCTATGAGTGCGAAGCCTTGGATTTTATTCAAGACTGCATTTGTATATCAAATTCAAAACCTAGAATACAATATTTTTTTTTAATATCAAAATGGGATAAATATGAAAACCAAAAGACATGTTCCAATATTGGTTATTCTATACTCATTACTTTAAGACATAATTTATGTAACGCATCTGTCATTGTAACAACAAGTGTCATATAATCATTTTTATCTTGGTCTTCAGAGTTCAATCAGAAATTTTGTTTGTAGACTTTGGTTTTCATGTTTTTTGTTTTTCCTAAATGGAAAAAATGTAAATAAAGATAATTTTACAAAATATCAGAAAACAGGTTGTGATCAATGAAGCTACTTTATTTGAAAACCCAAAAATGTACAATGTGAGTTGTGAACTCAGATTATACATGTAAACTTGACTTTCTTGAGTTGGATGTCTCATTAAGCCACTATAATAAACTGATAAGACTTAAAAAAAGATTAAATGTTTTTTTATGTATATAAAATCAGAGAAAAAAAAAGCAAACAATTGCTTTTTGTATTCCATAATTTCTATAATTGTTGTCAAATTCACCCTCCTAACTCTCGCAATACACATGGCTCATTGTCTCCTTGAGCAAAACCCTTTGCAATAAATGCACCACTCTCTGTGTATACCCAGTGCAGACAGGCAGTGTGTAATGCACAGAGGCTGTCTTGTAGATTGTGTGTTTATGGCAGCAGGTTTGCAAAAAATCTCCCTCTTTGTTTACCAGTGGGGGCAGATGTCAGGGTTTGCTGAGGAGCAGCAGAAACAGCCACATCTGATTAACAATATTATTGTTGTCTTCCACAGTGCCATGGAGAGTCGCCCTGCTCCTTTCTTTTTCCTCTGTTTCTTTCTTTTCTATGCTCTGGAATCGTGTTGTCCTGTGGCATTGCTGCACCAGAATGACACTGCCACCACCCGCAGAAACAAAACATGAGTCAAGAATCAGAAGCTTAAGACAAACAGTGCCATTGTTTTGTACCAGGGAGCACATATGTGGGAGAATCCATAATAGTCATATTGTATATTCAAATAAGCTCTGGCTCATTTTTGCATTTTCTTTTAAGTGTTAAAGTATAATAGCAAATGTGCAACCTGAATGCACAACACATGATTAGCATGTCTGCAACAAGTAAACACCAGGAGGTAAAATTCACTTACATCTCTGCTTCAAAACACGAGGGAAACAATCAGTCTCACAGGAGAGTGCAAGTGTTCATGGGTGCATGTACAGTAAACCCCAGCATGTAAATTTGAGCTTTTGATCCTAACCCTCTTAATGCTCCTCTGTGTGTTTTGATTAGCTGACTTTTTTATCATCTTTTCGTCTGTCACAACGACTAACCCCGCACGTTTCCAAGCTGCTTATTGAAGACAAACAATAAAAACACTGGCAGATATCAATGGCAGAGATGAGAAGCCGGGTGCCATATCTGCTGGGACTGCCTGGCGAACCTGCCTCTGCCTGCGCTTCATCTGCAGCAGCAGCTCTCACTCTCAATTATTTGGCTGCTGTCACAACAAATCAATCAAATTACCGCTCCAGGACTGTGTGCAGCTGCTCCTATTGCACCGCTAGTTGCATTAGCTTTGAAATGTATGAGGTCTACATTTTATCACTGTTATTTATTTAATGCAGCTCTCTCCCCTGTGAGTCATCCTACAACCACAGCAAACTTAAATCATTAAAGGACGACGTGGAATGCATTCTGCTTGAGAACACTTCAAATTAAACAGCGATAATCGAAGAGGGATGGGCCCGGGCTTTGCTGAGTTACGATGACAGATGTTAGGGTAAGAAAGTGTAGACTAAGCCCACATTAACTGCTTGTCCACACTAACATGGATATTTTGCACATGTATTCTCAGATTCTATAGTACACAAGTTTTGTTTAAAAAAAAGTAAATGCATTTTCTCTTGAAACACAAAAGTAATTATTCTCAGTGTGTAAGACCAGATCGTTGTTCAAGCTCAGTTATTCCCAAAATTTTTTTACTATTAAGACTAAATAGGATTTTTATTGACTGCTCAGTCTAAAAGAACCATAATGTGTGAAATACCATCCTTGCAAAAACAAACAAACTTGATTTTAAGCTCAGTCTGATCAGTCTAATACTTTTGGACACAACATGTCTTATTAGTTTTTATTATTTTTGGTGTAGATGTTGGAATCACCCTCAATAAGAAATTCAACATTTTGCTTTTCAAAAGTCTTTTATCTAAGAATATTGCAATTTCATATATTTCTTATGACAACGAGTGCTTCCTGTGGGAATACATTATGAATTTTAGGACAATCTGTAGATCCTTTAAAAAACTTTATGGACTACTTTGGAAAAGACAAGAAACTGTAATAGCCAAGTCTGTGCTGTCATTTAAAAGTAGATTTATGTACTATCTTTCTACCTATGTTTTGGGGACAGGCATGACAATGCATGTGCAAAATCATAATGAATAGCAAAAGTGGGGATGGCTTCATCTGACCCTTTAATCTACCAACCATCCATCCCCCACAATATTATTAACTGGAGTGTGGAGTAGTCTGTTCTATATAAACAGAAGGCTCAGCAACATTAGGAAATTGGCTGAATGCCTTATTGACATAAATTTGTGATAACTGGAGAGCTACTGCGCTTTCCGACACTTAGCTTCTGCAATCATCACAATGTTTCTTCAGATAAGAAAAAAAAGCTGAGTTTAGATAATGCTGTCCCTTTAAGGGACCTGCCACATGAAGATCTTATTAATTGAAGTCATACAACCTCACTTCCTTCTAGTGAGGAAGTGAGGTTGTATGAATTATTTTCTATGAGTAGAAAATAAATTATTGTTTGCAGGTATGAAACGACCCCCTGGCAGTTTGTTATGGATTCCTTGTTGGTGTTTAGAGTCACACTTTTCTTTTTTAAATGATGGAAATAACATTAATTTAAAAATTAGCTGGAGAGTAGCTATGATCTTTTCAATTTCTCAAAATGAAGTAAAACATTCTGTCAGTTTGAGAGGCAGCAGCAAACATAGGAAGAATGTCTGATATTCTGCGGCTCAGAAAATGTAATGAGTGAAGCGACACAGTGGGTTTCTCTCAGCAGACAGAGGTTAAGTCAGAGGCCCGGCCTGTTGAGCTTACCTCTTAAAGGAGCAGCAATCAGCTGAGGCAGAAGGGATCCAGTCTGACATGTCTAACTAGTGTGGAAACATTTGACTCTTCCCCCAGGAGCCCACCCTTTGGTGGTGTAATGAGCAGAGTGATTTCCCTAATTTGTATCATGCCGATCCCAAAAGCATCGAGCGACACCGTTGAGCATTTTCATCCAAACGACACACGCTCCTTTGATTGGCACTGACACGGCGTCTCATTACTGCAGGTGAGTGGGAAGCCGACCTCGGTGAGGGAGCCTGAGTGCTGTTTTGTGTTTCCTGTGGACGAGTACAGAGGAACAATGCTCTCACCTCACCATTAGAACTTAGCTCTGTGATGTGATGTGCTGCCTGGCTTTCTGCTCACAGCAAATGAGATGGGATGCGCTTATTAATATGAAAGCACTCCAGTAAAGCAGCTCCTTGAATTACCTTTGAGTGAGTCGTGGAAGAGAGGAGCAGACAGATGACTTTGTTCTGCTTGCTTCCATTGTGGATTACATGTACAACAGTTTGATACTGCTAGTTTTACAAGTATGGTAATCACACTTTGCTTGTTATAAAATCAAGCAGAAAGAATGACTATTTAAAATGCAGCAAAAACTTTGCCTCGCACAGAACAACAAATATCCCAGAATGTTTTGTCTGTACGTGTCGAACACACTTAAATCTGAATTTATAAAAATCAGATATGATTTTATTCTCATCTGCCGTCATATTTCTAGACCTCCAGCATGACCCAACCTAGTTTTGCCTCTGTGAAGTCAGCTAGAATTGTGTGCACTCTGTCACAAAAGATAACTTTCCCCCTTGTTTAGTTTCATTGGGAATTTGTTTTTACTGCATGTTTGCAGGCATAAATCATTTTGACAAATAACCAGTTACACTGGTGCCTGTGTTTACTGAGTCTGCCACAAGATGCTGCTCAGTTTTATTTAAGCAACTGCTCCAACTCTACAGCACAACCCCATTACAGTGATAGTTATTCATCACAGTCTGAGAGGGCTGCCCTCTTAAAGCTCGCAGTGGACCAGCTGGTTCGCTGCTGTCAACATCAGATCTCACAGAACCAACTTTGATAAACATGATCGGAACATGTGATCAAACCTCCATTTTTCTTTCTATGATTAGAGTTTACCCCCTGAGCTGCATCGAAATGTTCTTTCTGTTTTGTACAGAATAAATCTCAGAAGTGTGCTGTGAGTTTGTACTTCGCCTCCCTTTACACTGACAGCCTTAAAAAAATCCAATGCAACATATTGTCTTCAGAAGTCACCTAATTAGTAAATAAAGTCCACTGTGATATAAATCTAGCTGCCCTGTGAATGCCTGAGAGATTTGTTAGAGAACGTTATTGAACAAACTGCATCATGAAGTCCAAGGAACACAGCAGACAGGTCAGTGATAATAGACAATATGCACAACTGAAAACCTGCAAATAGATTATCCTCCACCTAACCTCACTTCGGTTGTTCAAAGTGAAATAAAATTATACAAATTTGGTTCGTACAGTATACCTGCTTCCAGGTTAAAATTATTAAAACATTTCTTACTGGTCTTCTCTGTTTTTTGAAGCAATAATTAATTCCCACTGGGCCAAAACCACAGTAGGATGGAGTATTAGGGCCACAATAAGAACATTTTAGAAATGTAATTATGAGAACAGTCATAGTATTATGACAACAAAGTCATATTATCATAAATAAAGTTATACTTTTTTATGACTTTGTTACTTATTATGGGAATAAAATTATGACATTATGACTTTATTCTCATTAATATTTTTTTATTTTTCCTCAGCATGGCCCTATTACTCCATCGTAGAAGCAGATATAGCTTGTGTACCAGATTTACCGTTTTGTCAGAAATATGCAGTAAAGGACTTCAGAATCGGGAAAAAAGTGATTAATTGGGTAAAAATAAATGGGTTGAAATCCCAACACCTACAGTAAATTTAAAGCTTCTTTCATTCTTCATCACTGGCTCCTTCCATTGCACTCCATTACTTCTTCTCCTCTATTATTCAGTTTTTCCTTGTTGTTCGACTCCATCAATACCCTTGTGAGTTTTTCTCCATTTGGCTCCGACTTAAAGTATCGTTATAACAATTTTACTTAACAGTGAAACTTAATTTTTGTCTGCTTTCTCCCAGCTTGAAGCTCCAAACCACCAACATGCAGGCTCTGATGTATACCGTTCCCCCAACATAAACCGCCCACTCTGTGAGACAAACAGCCTTATTAGCTGGTCATTAACTGCCTCATTACATTTAAACACAGACATTGACTGGACTCCTCCCAGTGCCTCATTATTGCGCCTGGCTGCTGTCTCGTGTCTGATCTGACGCTAATTAGAAAGCAGCGTGTAAATGCTGTAAAGCACACTTGCTTCGGAGGTCGTGAAATGAGCTGACTGCTCCCTGGCGACAGTGCAGCACTGTATTATATGTGTGATTAATCAGGCCTGGAGCCCTGAAGCGGCTGAGTAGGTGGGGGGACATCGGGGCAGAGGCCAGAGCCGCAGTTGTCTGACAGAGGTGCTGTGCCAGCAGGCCTCATTCAGCGGAGCTGTGATGAACTCAGACAGGGGAGAGTGAAGGAGCGCCTCATGGCCAGGGGGCCCCGGACACAGTCAAGACATTTAGCTTCACCCGTGACTTGTGTCACTTTCTCTCCACGGAGGTCCCTTCAATGCATCCCCTTCAGATAGGAGGACGTGCGAACAGGCGGTCTGTCTGTTCGCTTAAAAAAAAAAGATCTGCCACAAAGGCATTTCTCCACAACATATTTTTTTCCCCTCCATCTCTTCTGGCTGAAAAATTTCATCGGGACGCTGGGTTCAGAATCTCTTCTGGTTTGCTCCTCGCTGACAGAGAGGCGTTTGTTATGGAGTTCTGACACCCCGACGATGTGTTTGTCAATCAGTTCATCAGATCGCCAAAGCCTCTGGGTCGTCCCTCATGGACAAGAACGAAGATGTGTTGACGTGCGAGTTAGACTAGCCTGCCGGGCCCATTATCGTCCATTGCTGATGGATACATTGAAGGGCTTGTTGGGTAGATGCAGGTTTATTAAAAGCTCTGCCCACAGCAATGGCTGTTGTTATTTATGCATGTTTGTGTCCATTAGGCTTCTCGCTCCACATTTCCTCACTAAGGGCATCTGCCCATCCATTTCCCCACATGATAGTAGCATTCCCTGCACTTTGTGCTGCACTGGCATTATTGTAATCGGCATCCTAAAAACACACCGCTTTACAATTTTTTACATTAGTGCTGCTCCTCTCATCTAAGATTCATGAGTGACAGTTTTCCCATCCATCCCTCAATCTAATGGTATAAAAGAGACAATATTTTAAACATTAAAATGAAAACCATTTACAACTATGATCAAAAGAGAACACTTGGGCATTAAAGTTTAAAAGGTAAGGATAAGTACAGCCATGTGGATGGACAGATGAGGTGGAAAAGAGATAAAAAAAAAGTGAAGTAGGGTGCACTCTTATGCACAGGAAAGAGGCATAAAGTGCTTCTGCGCTGCACTGCAAAACGCTGACCTGTAATTAATATGGTTATACCTCGAGGCAATTTCAGGATGGCTGCTTTTTGGGATACAAATCCCTCAAGGTTTCTTACCTGCTCAGGACCACTGTAAAGCATTGTGTAAAAAAAAAAAAAAGAAACATACAAGTCTGAGTCAAACAGTTATTTGTTGTGTCTTTTGCTACTTTTTTAATGTCTGTGCTCGCTGAATCTTCATGTAGAAAAAAAAAAGAGCATTTGTCAGTTTTGCAGTCATGAAGAAAATTGATTTTCAACTCCAGTGTTTTTTATTTCTGACCCCATCAACTGGCTGAGTTGTTGTCGATGCTCCCCTCTCCTCCTTTCCCTCCCCCTTGCACCGTCTCTCACCTTGCAGGTTCTGGAGGGGGAGCGTCATGATTCCCCCTGCAGCGGCGGCAGCCACCAGGCTCTGGATGTTGGCCGTGGGCAGGGAAAGCACCAGGCCCTGCTGTCCGCCGAGGTGTCCACCTGCGTTGAAAGGGATGAGGATGGGCTGGTTCATGCCTGGCGCCGCCCCGGACATCACACCACCCACTGCATTGGCCAGTTGCTGGGCCACCAGGAGAGACTGGAGAAAGTCACACGGACATACAGACATTCACCATAATTGGCAAAAACGGGTGGTATTTCTTTTAAAAGTATAAATATATGTGTTGCAAGTCATTTTATCTCAGGCAGACATTTAAAAAGTGCACATTTTGTTAAATTACATCTCAAATCTCTGTTTTTCCAAAAGTTTCGACCTGTCGACATTGATTTAGAAAGCTCAAATCGGTAAGACACAGAAACTTGCTATGATATGTTTAACCTTCTTATCTGCTGAAGACCACTCTCTTTTTCAAAGTAGCAGCCTGACATGTTTTTGGCAAAAAATACGGATTCCTTAAAAAAAACACAACACACTCTTAAACCTTGTGTGCTGATCCTATTAATAACACCTCCTGAAAATAGCTATCTTAGAGTGCTCTTAGCAAAGTAACAGTATCCACACTGCAGTGTATTTAGGTATGGTGTGTTCACTTCTTAGAACAGATAAAAATTTTGAGTTCTCTGGTCACTTTTGTTATGTAAACATAATATAATCCTCATTCCTCGTTTGATACAAACCCCACACTTCTCAATTGTTCAGTGAAAAGTCAGAAATTGTTTACTTTATGTATCAAATGTTTGATTTTCCGAAGGGAATACAGCTCATTATTTGTCCTTCAGAATATTTAGGTGCAACAATAAATAAATACAATACATCACATTGCATCAAAACCTAATTTTGCATATTTGGGGTATTTTGGTTCCTGAGTTACATATAATATTGAAAAATGAAAACACAACATATACTTAAACATTTATTTCAACAATTAATGAATGAATGACATGAGATTCGATTAAAAATAATTTTATATAAATTTGCAAAAGCACTGAACAGTTTCTTTGCTCATCAGCTCTGGTACATACCTCTCAATTTTCATGTTTTTTGACCAGGAAACCAAATTTTACCTGTTTCCCACCATGCTCCCGTTTCAGTATTTTTCTGTAAATTTATTCTTAGCGCTGATAATTATGATTAAGTGAAAATTTAACTGTATAAAAATCATGTGCAACAAAGAGTGGTGCACAGAAAATGGACATTTGATCTTAGCATCTGTGTTTCTGAGTCATTCAGTGAGCAATTACCTTAAAGCTGACTTCAAAATGCTGAACTGCGACAAATAAAGAATCTGTTACTGGATCTGGGTGAATGTGTTTAGATGGATGCATATGTCAGCAGACGAACGATGTGAAATGCTGTTTCAGAACAGAACTCCATCTTTGTAAGAAGGCTCAGCATTTATCTTTTATAAAGACAGAGAAAATAATTTTTCCCTCTGAACAAACCAGTGGCAAAATAGAGTAATGTGCTTGAAACAGGGAGAGCTTTTGAAAAAAGCAGCAACACTTTGCTCTTTTACAGAGGGTTAGAACATATCAATCCTTTGTCCTCTTAGATTTGTTCATATATGCAAGTTAAAGTGGAATTGTTGCTGGAATACTCATGTGTTTTCATCAAAATAAACATCTCTCTATGATGCTTTTCACAGCAGAAACTCACTTGAAATGTGTCCTCCAAACCAAGGTTTCCTTTATGGTTAAAATCTGCAGAACTACACAACCATGACATATTTAAGTCAATACGATGCAACCTTTTTGAAATTATGTCAGCATTTGTGCATGTCAAATGGATTTGTACAAACAACGTGAAGCAGGAGATATTGCAAAGTTCAACAAAACTCCCAGCATAAACATGGAATAGAATTGTTTGAAATGAAATAATAAAAGCATTATGTCAGCTTGTATTGCATTCATGGTAAAGTAGGCTTCCTCAGACATTGCAGGACACGCCTGGTTGCACCGTGCACACTAAAGTTCACAAGCCTTTAACTCCAATTGTCAGCTATCTGCTTTGTTTTGCATGGCGTGTCTACAGCCTGTGCAGGAAGCAGAGCAGGCTCGCTGGTGAGAAGAACCCACTTTGCTCTTAGGACCGGTGCTCCCGGGAGACAGGCACGTCACAGTGATAACCTTGCATGTTTCAGAGAGCTTGCACCTACTCTATATGATCGCAAACAGATCTCAGGCCGCAGAAACAAATGAAAACTTGTTTGCGATACGAAGCTGTTAAAAAAGGGAGTTTGAGTGCTGCTGACAGGATTGTTCGCAAACACTGTAAAGTATTCCTCCTCCTCAACGTTTGCTTTGAAATACAGCAGCAGTGCCTAACAAATGACAATATGAAGCATCTGAGAGCATACATAATGGGATTTGTCATTAACTTTAAAAAATGAATTAATAATTTGGGTGCTCAAAGAATCCTCAAAGGACAGAAACAGACGATGCGTTTGTTGGCGGCGAGTGACACATTTGTAATCTCGCTGCTTTTTTTTGTGACTAAATTTAATCTCAAATAGACGCTGCACCCAATCAAAGGGGATCCTCAAACATTTCATCTGTGAATCAAACAAAATGAGATTGTCCAGCTTGACAGTAAAGACAGTCACAGATGGAAGGGAATAACATTAAAAGACAATTTGACAATTATGAGATGCAGCGCTGATTTATTTATCATTACAGACAGCTTTGGAGAAGCCTGCAGCTGCCAATAGAAAGCGGAGCAGAAATCTCTGATGTTTAGCTGATCACAAGGTGAAGCCACTGCTAATGCACTCATCAAGATGTGACACAAGAACAAATTGAGTCAGAACAGAATTATCTCAATTTGATCCCAACAGCATCACTAATACAAACAATTTATGCTCATTGAACTTAGTCACATTACTATGTTTCATTCAGAAACATCAATTAATATGTTTATTTATGCTAAAATCTGAAAAGTTTGGCTTTTGTTTGTATTCAGCTGTCTAGAGTCAATACTTTATAGCAAGAGGTATTTTGCTGTGTGTCCTTATTAGTTCTCTGAATTTGGAGACAGAAATTTTAGCTCATTCTTCTGAACAAAATAGCTCAAATTGACTGGATGGAAAACATGTGGTTCTTGATTTTGCTAAACCATTCCACCATTCATATTAGCTCTGTTTAGTCGGCTTTAATTAAACTCTAGATCTTTGCATCGAAAGTCCAGTTAGTTTGGGGAGTTGTGATTGGGCAGTCGAACTCTGACGCAGACAGTCCTCCACAATCCTGCAGGTATTATCAGGTGTAGCCTATGGATGAATCCATGGATTAGCTTCATCACTGAGTGACTTCTCACTTAGGCTTGTTGAATCCTCTGTATGTCTTGTCACAAATCATCTTTCAATAACAGAAATCTTCTTCTATAAAAATTTATTGACTGAATAACTTATAGCTTTCCCACATGAGATCCAAATCTCCATGAATTATCATAAATATGCACTATTTTGTGATTGTCTATTCCATAAAACCTCCACAAAAATACAATGAAGTTTGTAATTGTAATGTATCAAGATGTAGAAAGTTCTGTCTCTGAGTTTGCACATTGACTGAAGAACCCAAAGGATCACTTATCCAGACGTAGAAGCAGTCCACCTTTTGGCTTATGGCCTTAAAACTCTCTGCCATCCTCTCTGTAGGTGTTGCTGGAAAGCGACTGTACAACGCTTGACACACTTGACAGCTAAGTGTTGAGAAGTGGTCTCCTAGGGGTCACACGGACACACAGGCTGGGTTAGCGTTGAGCTCTGGAAGAGGAAGCAGCCCCACTCTGGATGGGATGTTCTACCCTGCCTTTTGGCTCATCAGGGGAGAATAGGCCCCTCCATCTGCTTGGCAGCTCTGGCACTGAGAAATTGCCCATAATCACACAGATAGCAGACTTTTGTCATCCTGACTGCAATTGGGAAACAGAAAGAAGGTAGATTCATGTTGGGTAAACTACCATCAGATAATGGTTGTTCGAACAATATCCGGCTCTGGGGCGAGAATCTATCACAACATATTGATCCTGGAGCAGGAGAATTGGGTATGGCATGCGGAGCGCTTTTGTTTCTGAAAAGTGTTAGCTTCACAGACTGTACTGACAGCATTAATATATTAGATGGTGACTGTTGAGAGCCGCCTGCTGAGGCTCAGACTGTAAGTGCTGCTTGTTTCTGCTGCTCTGCCTCTTCTGTTTTTTCTTATCTACATCCAAAACAGCATCTTTGACCAAATTCATGTAATAAAAAAAGAGCTGTAAACACTTTTTTTAAAAACTTAAAGATATAATTAGCTCTTTGAGTTGGACTTTCTTAACATTTAAAAATCCCTGGCTAGACTGAAAAGCTCTGATGTTTTCCTGTGTTTCCTCTTTTTTCTGTCCTGATGAGAACTGACTCTCATTGAGCATAATATGAGATTTTTGAGTGTGTGTTGACTGGTGACATGGAGCAACACTAACGAGATAAACGTTCATTAAACATGCTAGGGCACCAGGCCAATAAATCCAATCACATAGGACAATGCCTAATTGAGCCATTAACAAGGCTGCAGGCTCAGGCTCTTTGCTCTCTGCTTGTTGTGACAGAGCCTGTATTGTCAGCTTGTTAGCACCACAGCTCAATTACATTTGAAGATGATATATGATGACTAAATATTTTAACAGTTCACACCGTAGCATTCAGTGAGGGTGTTCACGTTGTGTGATTCACACACAACATGAACGGAAAGAAAACATGTGAAAGAAACCTGGTAGAAATTTCACCCTTTCAATCTACAAGTTTTCTCTTAAGAAAGGTGGCTCTAACAGGTGTAGTTTTTAAGCTAACTTTGCTATAAAGTCTTAAAAGGGACCTACTTTGTACTTCCATTTTGGTTGCTGTTGCTTCTAAAAAGAACACAAGCACTTACAACACAAACATCCAATAAGTTCATGTTTTTTGTTGTTTTGAAAAAGAACTGTTTTAAAAATGTACTGAATGTAACGTCACAAATCAGCAGGCACCACTTTTCACCTACCAACACCAGCGAAGCTCACCCTGTCTCTTAGCAAATCCAGTTGAGTTCCAGGATATTTGGTCAGCTGGCTTTAATGCTATACAATGGCCGCTGGAAAAGACAAGCTTTGTGCTGTTGACTTACCATTCAGAAACCCCTCTTGTTTGTTGTGCAGGAGGCTCCACTTCTGCTTTTCAAAGATGTATGGTTGTATAATTGCGTATTTGTTACAGACATGTTTTTGTGCAAAAGTAAACAATGAGCAAGGGGCCACGGCCAGCAGCAGGTTATTTGGATTTAAAGAGTCTAGACGCCCTAAAACTTCTCATTCTGAAAGGAGCTCAAAACAGGCAGTCCTCAGCAGACTAAAATGTCATTATCTAAGAATGATTTTGTTCAAAAGATGTAATGACCATGTCTTGTATAGCCCATAGGCCTGTCCTAACCTGTTCCAATACACATAATAGGAGGGAATGACAATATTTGTCTGTTTTTCGGGCTCGTCTCTTCAGGTCCAGTGAAAGGAAGTCTTAATGCTGCAGCACACCAGGATATGGTGGGCAATTTTATGTTTCTATTTTCGGGGGAATAGTCATGGATAAGCTATGGATGAATTTGATTGGCCTTGAAAGACCCTGCATAATGTACTAAAGCAGACTGGTAGCCAGACTTTGGCATTCAACGTTACTCAGTGTAAATATTTTTGGCAATATACAATCATAGCAGTATTGGCTTGAATCTGATTGGTAATCCAGAATTGATGAATGCCCCGGACCATCACAGGGCAACACAGAGGCACATACAACAAATAACCAAGCACAAACTCATACCTAAGGGCAATTTAGAGACACCAACTAACAGTCGGGTTTCTGTTTTCTGGGAGAAAGCCAGAGAACCCAGAGGGAGCCTGCAGATGCACAGGGAGAACATGCAAATTCCATGCAAAGAGACCCGAGGAAGGGATTCAAACCAAGCACCTTCTTTCTATAAATTAACAGAGCTACCAGCTGCTCCACCATGCAGTCCAATGGAAATAATTTTGAATCTAGATATGACTGGGCAGGAATAATTTTGGGCTTAACTTTATGCAGATGTGATGATCTGGTGACTGAAACCCAATTTGTAATAATTACTGACATGTTATGTACAGATATATTAATTAAATTAGATTATGTAATAAAAGGGATTCAGATGAGCATCTTCTTGCTTCTTGATTTTAACTCATTTAAAAAAAACATATATATATTTGTTCATTTGAGTTAAATGGTTTTCATTTACAACAAAAGGTGGGCATTTACCATATTGTTTATAATTTTTCATTACAAATTTCTCACCATAATAAGAATTTCAATTTATCATTGTTCCCATAAATTTCAATTACTGTTGTTAAATAAAAAAGAAAACTTCAAAAATAGCTCATCCCTATTTACAACACTAAGAAAATGACAAAAATAAATACCCGAAACACATTTTTATCTTTAACAGCACCAATTTAATGAAATGATTCTTATGAACAAGAATAATCTTTTTTTCATCTGTTAATTTGTCTAAATTCTCACCTGTGGGCCCATTGGGTATCCTGGATGAGACTGGCCCAGATGACTCTGCTCAGACGGACTGCTGCTGGCGTCAGACTGAACTGATCCGTCACGAACTCCTGAAAAGGAGACGGAGAGAGAGCAGCACAGAAAAAGCCCAAATTAGAGCGTACATAAAAATTCAACCTGTGATCAACACAGACTTTCTAAGCAGATAAACACATAGCAAGCTGTGATATTACAGCGCTGAGTAGAGCGGGCAGCAGGGAAGGGGGTGAGGAGGGGAGGAATTTGTATTTAAGTGCTTTATCAATAACCACTGTAGCACTGAATAAATTACCAACCAGCAGAAAGACTCATTGATGGTGGATGATGCATACTGGCGGGTCCCCGATGGCCTAGATTACCGCAGAGAGATAGAGCTCCACCACAAACGCTGGGGCCATATTATTCAGCCATTTACATCGCTGAGTATCACTCATCTAAACCCACTCCCCCCACCGCTCCCTCTCTGCTCTGAGCCTGCAGCTATGAGACACAATTAGACCTGTTTGCTATGAGGGCAGAGTGGAGCTGAGCAGACAGGGACATGATAATAAGCTTGCTGATGGCTGCAGGGAAAATAAAGGCCACAGATGATTGGTTATCATAGCAATCTCTATCTCACATAATCTCTCAGCAGTGCATCCAGCGTGGGTTGCTCTGAAAGGTCTGAGAGGCTGATTTGACCCTTAAACTTCTACCTACATGATATCAGCGTCACATGATACCTCACTGTAGACACACCAGCTTTAGAAGAGGTGTTTCATCACAATGTAAGGGAATTTGGTAGTTGATGACTGATTTATGATAGATGAAGGATTTCATGTTAAATACATCAAAACTCTGAGAATAAGACCTATTAAACTTATTAAACATTAAGAATCTCCCATTGCTTTTAATGAAATCATTACTTAATTATGCAAATTGAGAATCAAATATGTCTTGTTCAGGCAAAATAAAATAATTTGACATTGTTGCAAGTTTTGGCGCAACTACAACAAAGAGAGATGGAGCATTAATTCAAGAAAGACGTGGCTCGCATGTACACACTGAAGTGTGAAACCGCCGTTTTGAAAATTTTACACTCTGTGACTCGTTTTCAAAAATTTTCCTCTCTGGTCCACATAGCCTACATGAAAATTTCAACTTCATGCGGACGCGGTTCCATCTGGTAAAACAAACACTGATATCCTCCAACCCCCCCCCCCAAAAAACTCAAAACTTAGCAAAAGTCTCAGAGCTGGCAATGTTTATGAGTTAGGAGAAAACGTTACAGTATGTTTTTTCCAGCGCAGAGTTGAGTGGAAGTACAGGAATACATGTGATGACTACTTAAAAGTAATAAATAGAAAAATGGAGAAGTAAGCAAATAAGAGCTAGTCACGCCTGCAAACGTTTGAGCATTTAATCAGAAGAAGCAAGGAGAGAGTTTACTGAAGGTTTTGTCTGCCATTTCAGATATTCCTTCAAAGTGCAAACGGAGGGCTGCAGGGACATGACACCTAAACACAGAAAACTGACATATTTACTTCAATTAAGATTTCTGAGACAGTTTTTAAATAAAAATGATTATTATGGAAGTGCTGGTTGTACAAGGGGTTATTGTTTCCAAGTTTCTTTGTGAGAAATACTTTGGTGTCAAGTTCAAATCTGGAACATTTATATAAAGACAATTTTCTTTTATAAAACATGAAAAACATAAAATTCTTTGTTTGCACATATTGTTTGACAGGAAAAGGCTTATAAAATCCTTCAATTTTCTGCTGAACCAGAGCAGAAAAAAAATTAATTACTTAGGCCTTCATTTTAGGAAGATGACATTTTGTGAAACCTGAATAACATTGAAGGTGGGTCTATTTGGCTATTGATTTGTTGAAGTTTTTTCATTCACTCTATAATTACACATTTTTGGGTTAATAAATTGGGTTAGAATGAAAAAGGTGGAATTTAGAAAAAAAACTGCAAAAGTGGAATTTTGGAAAAACTTCAGGAAAATGATACAATGCATTTCCTACAGCCATACCTATATATTCAGATTTAAATTTCTTTCCTTGATAAACAATAACCATAAAATTTTTATCAAAAACTGAATACCCCCCTCATTTTTGGGGGGTGTTTGAAAACATGTTATATAATGGTTAATGAAGAACATAAGGAAAAGTAAAACTTTCGGTTGTGCTCTATAAAAAACATCCTTTCACTATTTGGATTGTAATTTGCGACCATCAAATTCCTATTATTTACAATGATAAGCATATTCACAGGAAGAATGACAACAGTCCTAATCCAAAAGCAAAAAGATGATCATTGTGCAAAACTTTGATGTGTGTCAGTACACTATAAGACTACTGCCCAGAATTACAAATATTCATAGAAAAACATGTATAAATGCATTTAATATCCACAAAACTGTAAGTTACACAAAGATGGCAGTGAATTTGAAAAAATCTTATTACATTTCAACTGCAGGATCAAGTAAAAGGAAAATCACAACTGTAAAAGAAGAGTAAATTAATGTTTGTTGTATCTTTTCTTTCTTTTTTCTGTTTTTTAAAGGCCATCCAGTGGTTTCAAGCTCTTAACAAAAACTTTCTTTTCAAGAGTCCTGCCAAGAAGATCTTATTGCATGTCAAATATATTTACATGGTACATCTTAAGCCCCCTTTCCGCCAACTAAAATCATTTCATCTTTGCATAAAATCCAAGTAATTGGTGAATGATGTGACCTACCAAATGAACCTTACGCATTTGATGGCTGATGTGAAAGCCCAAGGGGGAAGCCTGGTTTTTCTAGCTGGTTTCTACCTCTGGCTTGATGGCCCTGCTTCTCGATAAAGGTCCGCATCCTCCCGCTTATCAGCCTCGCAACGCTGCTGCTGTTTTGACAAGCCAGTCTCTTTTCACCAATTATTTCACCCATTACAGATAACTTTGTGCCTGCATGGCTCCACCCTGTGCATTCAGTATCTGGAATTAGGATCAATGTGAACATATCAGACTTTAAATCAAGTAAAAGAAAACATTTTTTGAAAATGTTTTTTTGTTGCACTTAAATGTTTCAGTTAAATGTTTATCCAAAAACTATAGGTATCAGACAAAGATAACCTAAGTAAATACAAACTAAAATTTTCATTTATTTATTCAGACCAACTTCAGTCAACATGAAAATATATTTGCCCTTTTATATAAAAAATAACTGCAATTAACCATATTTATTGGTTTAATTTAACTATAGATTTATTAAATATTAAATAAATCTTAAGACAATAAAAAAATGGTTGAGAAACAAAGTGGCTGGCATCCATCAGTGTGGAAAGGGTCTCAAAGCCTTTGTGACTCTACCAAATCACATTGAAAACCATTATCCACAAATGGAGGAAACCTAAAGGTGCTGACCTTTCCTTGGAGTCGTCGGTCTAAATTACTCCAGGAGAGTATCGACAACTCATCCTGGAGGCCACAAAAGAACACAGTGCAACATATAAAGCATCAATGAGGTCAGTATTTATGATTCAATACTTATGACTGGTTCACACAGCAAGATAATTACGATGATTTTTGTCCCGATATTTGATGTTTCGATGATCAGGATGGCTCTAAAGATAATCTTGATTTCCCTGCTGTGTGTGGTATGTTAACAGTGATCTTATCTGCTTTAAAGAACATTGGTTATGCTTCTAATAAACATGTTGGATTGCCAGCGTGTAGGGTATTCCCGAGGACAAGTGAGCACAAAAAAAAATAGCATGAAGACTGTTTAATGTGATGTGTAGCCAATGAAAAGGTGAAATGACGAAAAAATCTGAAATATAAAAGACATGTCGCACCAGAAAGTCTTGTGGACATCGGAGACGACTTTGTATTGTTTTTTCTGTTAAAAATAGTTCACAAACTGTTCTTGTTTATTCAGGCTACCTCTGCCAGTATTAAAATTTGTTCTGTCACATTTAGATGTGACAGAAAAAGCAAAAACAGGAAAAGTGTGTCATGGGGCAAATATAATTTCCCAGAAATGTTACTGTACTTTGAAAAAAGGTTTAATTGATTTAAGCCAAAACCGAAAAGCTAAAATTCAATGCTATAAGAGTGGATTTTATTACGTTTTCTAAGATTTTATTTATCCCTCCCTTATTTTTTTGTACTGTAAATCAACTTTCAGATCATATTAAAAACGCTTAAATATGCAGCCATCACACTGTGATAAAAACAGAAAACCAAACAGCCTTACTGAGTGACTTTAAAGGCGGTGAGTTATCAGATTACCATCATTGCAAAATCAATTAGCCAAATGAGGAAATTCAGCTTATGATAAAAGAACATGACAAAATAAAATGATCAATAAGCTCCAAACAGTAAGGCTGATGACTTTCGTTAAGATATTGCTCATTAATAATGTATTTTATTTGATAAGCAGAGTGGGAGACCTGCCGAATAACGATTGCTTGATGCCTTTCATCACATCATCTCACAATAATTTAGAAGGCTTCATCTCTTCACAAATATCTGTAACGTTAACATGTTTATCACAGGAGACAAAAATCGATAATAAATAAATACTCATGCACAGATTCCCTCATAGGATTTGTGTAATTTCTTTAATAGCTGACTGCAGAAACGCCCAGGGAGTCAGTCTTCAATTCCTCTTTTATCACTAGGAGCTTTGTGCATGTTAAGCTTTTAATTTCTTAAGAAATAACCGCAAGAATGATTCTTTAATGTATTTCTAGATGGAGATTAGTGTTGTGCTCAAAAGGGGCTGAAAAGCATATTTCATGATCAAACCTTTGCTTAAAAGATATTTCTTTGAATCTGTGATTGTACACAGGTCACACTGTGGATAAAATGGAATGAATGGACATATTGAAGTGAGGGGAGATGAAAGAAGAGGCCAAACGATAGTAAAAACAGGGGAGACACATTCAAGCAGAACATTCAACATGTTACTTTGTTAACTTCCTGCACAAATTCTGTTTAAACACCCCAAGTGCTCCTAAATAGAAGGTTTGCATTGAAGATTTGAAGCCCATTTAGCCTATAAATATACGTTCTGGCCTTGACTAGTCGAAAACAGTCGTTCTCTTGATGTCAATCTAAACTCCCGCCGACAGCAACATGACATTTCCATCGAAAATACTCCTTTATGTAAGGGAACTAATTATATTTATTGCAGAGCACGGGGTCCAATTTGATGTGACTTATGTCACTGAAATATTGCCAATATCCACCACCAAATAAATTCGCTTGCATTGATCACCAAAGTGGCCACTGGAGAGTGACTTTCAATGCAGCGTAGGGCAGAAGGCCTCTGCGATGTGTGTGTTGGTGTGTGTGTGTGTATACATAAAAAGGTGCAAAGAGCTATATTTATTTGACTTCATTCAGCCTGTCTTAATGCAGGGTGCCCCAAGGACTGCAGCACAAAACAATTAGCCTGGATTTCATAAAGCAATCAGCATGCCACCTCGTCTAATGCAGCGGCTTCGTACATTGACAATCTGTATGAAATGGTGTTATTGAAAGCTTTGTGTTCGCGTTAGCTTTCGCCTCGGTGCATTTATGAATCAATTTTTACCCATAAAAGAAGCTTTAACACTTAAGCTATTTTAGTGGAAATGCATTATGTAAGTTGTCAAATGTATGAGAGAGCCCTGGTAACGATTTGAGCTATTCACACTGAACAGCCGGCCCCCATTTTTATAATGGGCCTTTTGAAAATGTCTGGCTGAGTGCATGAGTTTGCTATTAAGATGCTGTCGGTCATTTTTTTCCCCCTCCGCTCTCTTCTGTTTCTCTCTTTTGAAATGTAATCCATAATACTAATGCTAAAATTTCAAAAGGATTAAATAATCAAATTTAATTACATTACTAATTGTTTGCTGAGTGAAATAATTACAGATTAACACAAAGCCAAAATGGGCCACATGAAATTATGATTTCAACATTAAAAGTGCAAAGTGCTGTTGATTTAGAGATATTTCAGCTAAACACAACCATTAATAGAGAACAGTACAAAGCAGTTTCTGAACACAATACATGTTAAATCCTGAAGCAAATGGGCTACAGCAGCAGAAGACCAAACCAGGTAAGTACAAGGAACTGAAGCTACTTTACTTTACTGAAGCTATTTTTATAGACACACCAAAATTAGACAAATCAGCATTGAAAAAAAAACATAAAATGCATTAACAGGTCATGGTGGCAATGGTGGTATTGTTTGGGGGATATTTTCATAACACAATTTAGACCCAATAATACCAATGCTTGATCATTTAAACACACTCCTGACCACATCCATCTCTTTATGACCACAATGCACCCATTTTCTTAAGCATTATGCTACAAAGCTCAGATCAAGACTTGGAACAACACAATCAAATCACTGTATTCTGATGGCTTCAACAGTCGGAGCACCTTTGAGATGTAGTGAAAAGGAAGATTCTGTTCCGAGGTTGTGAAGCTAACAGATCAGCAGCGTCTGTGTGATCATAACATGTCAACATGGTCCTAAATCTCTCATGGATTGCTCCTGATGCCTTGTTGAATTTCTGCCAAAAAGAATTACGGCAGATTAGAAAGCAAAATGAAGTCCAACCCACTAGCAGAATGTACCTAATAAAGTGTATGATGACTGTGTAATCTTTGATTACAAATTTAATTCTAGAAAATCTTGAAAAAAAAACACCTTTCTTTAAAATCTGTTTCAATTTTAGGAAAGTCAAAACTTTCATGATGACTTAATTTAAGACATCATGGTGTTCTCCATCCTAAAGCATTTTTGTAGTGGGTCGAAAACCCAACACTTGCTTGAATCTGCCCTTCGAAGTGTTAAAAGTTCGTAACTTTTAACACTTCTTTTCTTTTTTAAGGTTTTATCCGATCTAGCGGCCTTTATTAAAGAGTGTCTAGACAGTAAAGTGAGTAATGAGAGAGGAGGAAGACATGCAGCAAAGGTCATCAGGCCGGGACTTGAACCAACGACGGCCGCAACGAGGTCTAGGGCCTCCATATGTGGGTGGTGCTTCACCCCTGTGCCACCACAGCACTCCCAAAGTCTGAGAAAGTTTTGGAGTAATACTGCATGAAACAGCAATGTTTGGGTGACTGTGTACTCAAACTTTGTAAGCTTTAGAATACTGTGCACATCTCTTTGATAACTGGAGGTGAGCACCTTGGTCATCACTTGTTTTGCATCCCAGCCGCAGGAGAAGCAGGAAGAATCTCACAGGAGGAACATCTGGAGCAGCGGCACAACAAAGGCAAATTTGCACTTGATAACGATATCCTGAACATCATTCGTATTTGAAGAAAATTGAGCTTCGACTGTACATTTAAGCTGTACATTTAATTATATATAATTATAATGTACTGTATATAATATGTCAAGTTGTTATCTTTAATATAAATATATTTTACATTAAATTATATTTTAAGACTTCTTATTTGTATACATCAAAACTTTTTGAGCAAAATTAGTACTGATTATATACATACAAAATCCAAATTTATAGCGACTGAATTTATAAAAAGGCCATCTGTGCACAATCTTTAATAAAAGATAAAAGTTAAAGCTCACATCAAGCATAGGCATCACAATAATTAAGTGAGTGTAAAGGGGACCTGTCCCCCTGCACCCACAGTTGGAATAAAACATAGCTTTCCCCAACATTCCTTCTGTTATTTCACACAATAACCCATTCAACATGACTCATATTGCAATGTCAGCCAGGTTTTTCTGGCGTCTTTTCTGGTAAAATAAAATATTCCAAAAACTAAGTTAAAATGAGAACATTATGTGGTCAAAATGTGGCTTAATTGCAGTTAATATCATCATTGCAGAATTCAACATTGCACCTTTTCGCCATTGACCCTTGCAGATGATGTCATGCTCTTCAGAAAGCGTTAATTCCTGTAAAGTGTGTCAAACAGCTGATATTTAGTTGATTCCACAGTAACAATTGTCAACCATGGCTGTGCGTAGACTGCACAAACAAGCCAAGATACAAACAAAAGTAGTCATTTTATTTAACATTTTTTGATGAGGAAAGACGACAACGATATATACTGGCAGAAATCTATGTATTTGGAGGCTGCCACCAAGCATTTTTTACAAGGTAAGAAGATCAACAATCATGTATTTCATTTGTAAGGATGAATAGTAAGATGCTGTATAATATTGCATTTTGGACATTTTTAATCATTCGCAAGCATGGAGAAAATGTCCCATCATCATGTAACCTAACATGTATGAATAAAACTGCTAAGCATCTTTTGTACGATTTTAAGTTGCATTCAATGAAACAGTAATTTCAGGCAAAGTCAATTTGATCAAGTCAACAAACACGTCAGGAAAGAGAAAATATGGGCCGGTTTCTAAGCTAGACATTTCCAACTGTTGTCTGTAAACCCCAACCAGGTGTGTTACTTCCACAGACACATCATCTTAACTAGCCATAGCTATATTGGCAAAAACAATCACATTCACTATTAAATATTCCCATTCCTCACTTCAGATATCCGTCAATGTGCTAAAACATGATTAGTGACATAGTTGCAAGGCATCAATATTTTTGCTGTAACATTAAGTAAAAGATGACCACTTATATCGCTACAATGAGGCTTCAAAAGTGTAAAATTGTGAATTGGGATCAGCTCTGGATCGCAGTTTGCTGTTTTGGGAACTCTGGTTCTGACCGCTTATGTTTGATAGGTATCTGTGAGCTGCTGAAGCGTAAAGGAAGCTCTCCGATGGGGTACAACCGCACCACACACAAAGTTTAATTCCGTCAATACACCACAACCTAGTGTCCCAGAATGTTGTAAAATTGATTTTACTAATACCACTTGGAAAAAAAATTATTTGGCATTACAGAGAGCTGAAAGAGACGGGCCATTTCACTGCCATTCATGTCTCCCAGACAAACCACAACCTACAGTTACACACAAGCAGAAGCAGAAGAAAGCAGAAGAAAGTATGAAGTGCAAGCTTCATGTATTTGGTTAAAGTGATTTACTTAACTCCTTGTAGAATGCAAGAGAGCCCAAATCACCTGTGATTTAGCTCAGTTTCATTACCCCCACCAAAGCCCTTAACAATAACACAGAGCATAATCTGCTGCCAATAACTCCAGGTGCTCTTAGTCAGATGGCTCCCTGTGGACCTAAGTAATACTCTGTTTAGAGGCTGAGGTGGAGAGGCTGCTTGGGATAGGTCAATAGTGATTCTGGGGATAGAAAATCACCAGAGACTGACTTTTGAGTGTCTGCCTGTAACACTATTACCTACATTAGCGCTACTGCTGGTGCTAGGAGAGCTGTCATTTCCTTAATTAAGAGTGCAACGCAGGGCAAAGAGGGAGAGGAGGCCACAGCGATCTCCCACCGGCCTTCGACATTAAAACCTGATTCCTCACCGCACAAGGGCGTAGACGTTACAGGGGGAGGAAAAATCTATCTCATTCATTATTCTGGCTCAAAGCAGAATTACAGAGTTAGGGAATTACACAGGAGGTGGTGCCATGGAGTATGCTGAACAAAAAGGATTTTATACTTCAGCAGTTCTGTGACTTTTTCTGAGGTGATCATTAAGCCTCAAGCAGTGGAGGAAAGACTCAGGAGGACAGAACGGGAAGAGGAAGGACAGGAGAGGGAAAAAGCATTATACGAATTATATGCATCTCTGATGGTTAAAGATTTTGAATGCAAAGGAAAAGAAAACAGTGTCCTGCAAGTTTCTGATGAATCAGTAGGAAATCTACATGCAAGCACTCCAGCTCTCCCTCATAGACACGGGTCAACACCTAAAGGCTCTCGGACAGGAGGGTACTCTGCTTCAGCTCTTACCTGTCTCTCCCTTCATGTTGAAGTGGAGCTGGAAGCAGCACAAGCACAAGAGGGACCAGAGGGAGGTAAGTAGGTGAGAAGAGGCAATGCCAAATTCAAAGGTCAAGAAGGAGGGATGGGATGATGGAGAGGGGAAGATAGAGGAGGAGAAGGGGAAAAGAGGACTTAGGTATTCCTCCATACAGGGGACTTCGGACACTTTGCACATGAGCACATCTGCTGCAGAACGTCCCCCTCATTCCAAAGCAACGTCAACCTGATTAGCTCAGGGATGAAAGAGGTAAATAATAATCCAAATGAACCCTCATCCTTTTACTGCCAGCGGAGAAGGTGGGGCGCTGTGAGGAAGACTAGTTTTAGAGAGCTGTAAGCCTTTTAGGAGATGCCTGCTTCACTGTTGCTCCTCCCTTTAAATTACTTAAATGATATTTGCTGTAAATAGGATTCTGCTGCCGACCACCAAGTGATGAAAAAAGGCTTCCATCTCTGTCATTCTACTCCTCTTTGTCTGTAGTTCTGCAACTCAAATGACTACAGCTGAAACTACTTCTCAAACCTAAAGTGCAAAACAGTTGAAATTTTCAACTTTTCTCTCAAGACGTTTTACATAAATTATTTTTAATCATCTGTTAAGTTTTTTACCATCTAAGAATGCTGAAATTTTAACAAGCTGTTCTATTTAGGAAGTATGTCATTTTTCCTATAACATATATTAGGAAATATAATAGTTTCCTCTTACATGTTAGTTTGTATAGTATTTATATTTAACATTTGGATATTTTATATTATTGTACTCATGACTTTAAAATTTTATTTTTATTAAAAATTTTTAGTTTAAATTTATATATTTTTTCTTGATACTTTATCAGTAATCCTGTTTTCTATAAACATATTTTGTTATATTCTGTATTATATTGTGGACTTATTTTATTTTTTATTAAATATACTTATGTGTTTATATTATATCTGAGTTTCATAGCATATATGACTTATATGCATCAATTTTTCTGTTTTGTTTATATTTTGTATGTTGTTTTATAAAACTTCTCCATTTAGATTTCGCTTGTTTGTAAAAATATGTAATATATTTTTACATTTAACACTGCAATTAGATTTCCTATTACATGTTAGTTGATATATAGTATTTATATTTAACATTTGGATATTTTATATTAATATACTCATAATTTATATAAAACTTAATATTATTATTATCATCAAATTTTAATTCACATGTTTATACTAAATATAATTTATATTTTTTTCTTTATGCCTTATCTATTTTAATATTTGTACTCTATGTAATACAAAATATAATATTTTGTTATATTTATATTTTTAAAAACAATTGAATCACAACCCAAATTAATGATTGTTTTAAAAGGTGATTTTTTTGTTTTGCACTGGAATAATATACTTGTCTAGTGGGATGTAGTTTCCCTGTGCTTGATCTGCACATCTGATTTTACTGAGCAATATGCGGAAGCTTACACAGAGTGACAGTAAAAAAAGCGTGAAGACTGGAAAATTGCGTTCATTATTATCTTAGTTTTTCAAATTACAATTACTTTGCTTTCACAGCATTGTGCACCACTGAGAATATAAAAAGCGCAATATTATTCTTGTAATATAATTTTAAATGTATATCGGGGGTTTTTTTCTTTAAAAAAAAAAAAGCTTGCTGAGTTGTGTCTGGTCAACTGCAGGACATTTAGTAGTAGCTGGTGGGGCGTGAGGCCAGCAGCACACGGTTTATGGTCGTGTGTGTGTAGGTGGGGGGCCAGACACCCACATGTCATGCTCAACACATCAGCCTGAACCTCCAGGCTATCCAGCGACCATTGTCCCACTTTGCCTCTCCCTCCCCTCCCCGTTCTCAGTTGTTCCTTCTAACATCGAGAGCCAACAATGGTACTATTGGTACTATTAATCATAGTACCAAGTAATTAATAAAAACTTTTATTTATGAAAAGTATTGTAATAGCTGTGACTGTATGCTCATGTGTTGGTAACGGTGGAGGCTAAAACACACTAACCTCTTCTACCAATCCTGTCACATTATTCTAGAGGAGCAAGCTAATAATGGAAGAAGGAACGGCAGGAAATAGTGTTGCTTTGAAGCCTGTAACTCTATTCAAGAGAAAAGAAGCATCACAGTGTTATTCCACATCCTGAGATATAAAGAAAAAAAACATAATAACTTCTCGATAGCCTGGATCTTCACTGCCCTATACTACCCCCCCCCCACCCCCACTTACTCCTGCCCACAACCCCCCCCTCATCCTCCAATACACCCACCTCTCCTGCCTCAATCTTTGGTTTCAAAGGAAGCGAATCAGCCAGAAGGACAGAAGGTTATGCATTAGTACTGGTCATTGCTCAAAGAGGGAACGTTATAAATAATAAAGGCTTGTGAAGGACACAAGGGCTGTGGGATGCATCTCCTGGTTCATGCCACACAAGTCAAAGACAAGACTGTAATTTCAATTCTGAAAATGTGACCCTTGCAGCTTCAATTACATCTCAACAACACCAACCGTGTCCATGCCAGTCGATGGGATTCCTCTTTGTTAGCTCTGCATGAAAGGCATGGTGATATTGCTTATGGTGCATGTGCTGCACATACATTTACTTTATTTATTTTTTCAAAATGACTCTTCAACTTAAAGAAAGTACATAGCTAAAGTAAATGCATAAGGAAATTCAATCTATTTTTCCCCAGCTGTCTATAGAACCTGTAATGTTGTTGTTTCTATTCAAGACATACAAAAAAGTAATCACACAAGCAATGGGTTGAACTATCTTGTCAATTATTTTGAAGTTTTGTGTGTTTTCTCAAAGTCATTTCTGCATAAGCAAGCATCCGTGGAGCCAGATGACCTTTGCTGTTGTTTGTTATGAAAACAAGAAGTCCACTTTGTACTCATCCTCTCTCCCTGTCCTCCGTACCACTCAGTGATTGTGTTGGTGTAGCCATGGGCACTGCGGGTACATTAGCAAATGTAATACACCTGCTTTATAGGCACGCATTAGGCTTGTTTTCAAGTGTGTGCAGGCAGCTGAAATCCCCATAATGAGATCCACCTCCTGGGGAGAGACTTGTTCCCCCTCTCGCTCTACTTTATCCGCTCTTATTTACTCGGCGTAGCCCATTCAGCGCCGGGTTTGCGCCTCTTTATTACTTAACCTCACCACACAACATTACAAGGCTCTTTGCATTCGCAAGCAGCCTTTCCCACCATGCCTCCTGCTCACTAAGCTGATTACACAAAAATAATAAGAACCCATGCCTCAAGCAGCGCGCGTTTGTGTGTCTTTATGTCTGACGTGTAGATGAAAGATTTTTACACGAAAGATGGCCTTTTATGTAAGGCATGTGCTGTGCATGGGCTAGTATGAAATTCTCATGGTATGATAACCTTGGATAAAAATTCTACCGGTTACGGTATGCACTGAACTAATTATGAGCTACACAGTGGGGCAGGTATTGGCATTGTTGCCTTGCAGCAAAAAGACTGCTTATGAATCCTGGCCCGGGGTCTTTCTACATGTCCCATACATGACTGGGTTCTCTCCAGGTAATACAGCAGCCTCACATACTCAAAATATGCATCATTGGTCTACATAGCTAATCTATCCAGCTAGGTAGATTTGATTTTCAACTAGAGATGATAAAGAACTGTCCTGATGCTTTAAAAATACTTTACCCATCCTTTAATTTAGCATCAAATCATACCACATAAATATGATGCCAACTTCAGCTATAAATTCTCTTCTAGTGTTTGCATATATTGCATTCACCACAAGGGATATCCATACAGTACGACATGTGAAAAAGCAATAGAGTTTTGCATATATAATTTAACTTTGGTACCTGTACTTTTGTAATTTTGTAAAGAGCGACATCACTAATAACATAAAAGCCACTGGACGTATGCAAAAAGATGTCAGTTTTTAAAACTTTGAAATATTTTCAGAGCTTTCTTCCAGCCAACGGACCAACAGTGTGCAGCAACAAGCTGGGAAGAGACAGGCTGTATTCATTTCTAAGCTTTAGCAACTCTAGCACTTTATACAGCTTCTCATTTAAAGGAGATTAGACCAAGTCTTATTTTTGCAAATTCAAAGCCATGCTAAAGAAGTAACTTGATGCACCTTCATTTCTAATTTTCATTTATTTTTGTTTTAAATGTTGTTGTTATTGGTTTTTACTTATACTCCATTGCTGAAATTCTGTTGTGGAGCACTTTGTAATTTTTACGATGTGAAACATAAAGTTTTCTTACACTGGGAATCTAACCTGCACCACCAAGCATGTTCTTAGGCGGTTAATGAGTTAAACTTACTGGGTTTTTTTTGTTGCAGAAATGCAAATTTAGTACTAGAAGTATCACAAAAATATCATACTCACGCTGTTTTGTTTATCAAAGGTCCTGAACTTCAAAAACAAACGAGCAAAACAAATAAAAATAATGTTTACAAATGTTTTCATCTTCCAAATAAAAGTGATGCTGACAGTACAAAATGAAAAACATTTGATTGCATTTCTGAAGTCATTTTTGAAATGAGTCTGAAACAGAAACACGCACTACACATGTTTTAAGGATTCAGTTGTGTGTTAAATAATCCAACTGAAACACATTTCACCACTCAAGTGCACATAATATGTACATAAAGTCTAATTACCCTGAAAAAAGTGAAATAAATAAGACAAAACTGCATTAGGGTAGTTGTACCTTCCATGGTGGACAGATTTTTTTTTAGCTGAATGACCTCCAATACCAGAAATCAATGAAGATTCATTTTGGGAAGGGGGATGGTGGGTGGTGGGGGGTCTCTAGGTGACCTTTGTGAAAATGTACCATCATTTTTGGCAGAATCCGTATAAGTGCAGACCATTTCATGCAGACAGTAAGTGTATGAAATGAGTGCTCCTGTCTTTCCAGCCTGGCTCTCTTTGACAGCATGATGATAGAAGCGTCACATCCTTGGGAGAGTAAATGCAAACTGACAAGAGATGAGTCTTTGGTTGCTGAATATAATACAGAATTGTGCTCTGAGTGTCTTATTATCTTGTCTGTTGATGTTTGATGGGGGGAGATTTGGTTGAGAAGAGAAGACAGAAACTGTAGGCATCCAACACCATCTTGTCCTTTCACAAAAAAAAAAAAAAAAAAATTGCTTGCCCCACTAACCACAGCTTTCCCACCTAATGTCCACTTCTACTTGAAATAAATGCAAGGCAGCAAGATGTTTGTTGTGCCTCGTAGCCCCTGTTACCTGAAGTGGAAGACTATTTGCACAGGCAAGCTTTTAGGAAGAGAATGACCCTTTCACCACGGCAGTGAGCATGTGAAGGCTGTGGAAGGTTGACAATATACTGGAGACAAACGTGAGTGCTGCGATTGTTTACTACCAGCTGACTTCTGCTTTTCATACTGCCACAAAGCCTTACAGTATGAACAGTGTTAAGACACTAATGTGAAAGGTGTACACTAACTCTGTGAGACACAAATGTTAAGGTAGGTTCGAAGAGGAAAATGCATGCAGGGTCATTTTAATCAGACTTTGAGTAAAACTTCATAAAAAGTCTGAAAACTTTAGCGTTCACAGATAGATTTAATGATAATGTCAAGGAAACCCAGTGAACGTTCATCTAAGAAACTGCAAATCTCTCTGTATAGAGTAAAACTCTAACTTATTTATATCCCTGGCAGATTTCAATTCTAAAAGTTTCCATTCACCTGAAGCTTATTTCTGGTAGTAAATGGGACAGGCATATCTTAAAACATAATCAAATAATTGGGTTTTTTATTATTTTCAAAATAAATAAATGAGCTTTTCGGTAATATTCTAATTTATTGACTTGGTCTGTATAAACTTGAAAATTTCTGTATGGTTCAGAAAATTCTATTTTTAACAAAATAACATCTTTTGGTGAATGAAATCTTCAGCAATAAGCCATGGTTTAGGCGTCCACAGGAATAAAGAATGCTAGTAAAGTGACATTCTGCTAAATTTGTATCTCCTATGAAGTTTTTAAACCTGCAACCCATAATAGGGTTATTTGCGTAATTACCAATTAGATGAATGCGACATAATTGCCATTTGAAGAATCACTAATATAAAGTAGTTTGGTAAAAACTTTTTCACTTTCTACATAGATTTTTAAGCATGGATATAGAAATTATTTTCTGTTCATTCAAAAGTTACCTAAACTCAGGAAGCATAGAACTGGATTTTTTTATTTTTAGCCAGTGGTTTTGTCTAGGTTGTTTCTGGTTGGAAGAAAAGCAGAAGGGGATTTGCTCATGGGCTCATTTACGCCCCCTTCAGAGAGGTAATGGTACTGCCTACCTCATCTCCTGCTTTTTCATTGCTGTTTTATAGCAATAAATAAATTTAAAATAAAGACATAAAAAATACTTAACATTTAAGTTTAAATATGTTAGATGCAAATAAATGACTTCTAGCACAGATGGAAATTACATAAAACTATTATAAATACATATTTACTTTTTTTATTTAATGATTGAAGTTGAGGTATCGTGTGGTAGATATCACCCCCATTAAAATCTGATATAAATTTGAATAAAATTAAGGAGTTTTTTTAAACTATTTGTGAACTTTGTTCTGAAGGTCTACAACACAATGAGCTGGTTAGAGCGTCTGACAATCCTGAAACTGGATCACTCTATAAGAGTGCAAAATATATTTATGTGAACAATGTGGAGAGTCAGAAGATAGCGTCATCTCTTAATTCTTCACCCTACCCCAGAAAACTGCAAGAATGTAAATATTGTGGCTTCTTCTCAGCTCGAAACCACATGAAGAGAACCATGAAAACAGAGTAAAGTCTGGTTTAAATTTGCAGAAGAATTTCTTCCATATATGTGCTATTCATGGTAATTAAATAAGCAAACGTATAAGCATCATTTCAAACATAGATGTTGACATATAGAACTCAACCAGAACCAATAATATTATCCAAACTGTTCCGCACTTTATAAAATGTCTTTATAGATTTGAAGTTTAAAGAACATCTGAAGAATCATTCTGTTTTTAAACAAGTTTTTCTTTTAACATTTGTTTTGGAAAAGCTTCATAGCATCTAATGCAACCCATTAAATAAAAAAAATGCTTCAAAAATTTTCACACTGACAAACCTAACTAATTTTAAAAAATCTTTTCACATGAGGAAAAACAAATTCTCTTGAAAAAGTATCACATCAAGCATCTTCTAGTTTTAAAGCTGTTAAACACAAAGTTCCTCTTTTCCTCCTGTTCATTTCTGTGACACAGGACACAATTTGCCTGTTAATTCTTCAAAAATCATCAGGACAGCAGCTCCCAAACCATAGCAGCTGCTGGCACAGCCCAAGGCTCTGCCACTGGGCAGGGACAAGCGTCCCACAAAGCTTACAGTGCGCAGAAACGGGAGTGGTTCAGATTAACAACATGCAGACTGAGCAGCGTCCATCTCCGAGTGGACTGTTCAAGGAAAACTTTTTAATTCCTTTTATCCCAACTCCTTCACGTGTTTCTGTATGAAATTTTACAAGTAGTTATCCAGAAATAAATACAAGTAGAGAAAATAAAAAGTTGCGCATCTAGTGGCGCCAATGTATATGAAAGGAGAACCCGAAACAAGCTAAGTGAGAAATATTAGAGGAGTCAGATAAAAACAGGCAGAAAGAAGAAACATGATGCTTATTAAACCAAATTGCAACCCGTTCGAGACAAATCCTGCAGCGTGCAGTCCTTGTTTAGAGGACTAGCCCGAGGTTATCACTAAAATTTAACAGAGAGCTTAACTCTGAGTTCCAAGTCAGAGGAAAATTTGGCTCTACTGCCTCCAAATTCTTTGTTTATTTTTCTGTCTCAAATGTTTGGCAACCTCAATCCAAAGAATCTCTGGCATACTTTCTGCCACTTCCCAGGCAACATAGACACACACACACGTACACGCACTCACACACACACACAAAGAGTCAGCAAGTGAGTCCCTTTAACAACTTTCATTAAATCCTGACAAACAAGTAAAACACACAGTTTACTGCAGTGTAAATTCAATATAACCACCACAAAAATAACTGGATGCCAAACTCTCGAATGACACATACACTTTCACACAGCACGGCAGCAGGGATGCACACAACTTCTGATAGAGAAATAAAACAAGCCATGTTTGCATAAAAATATACTCTAAAGTTGTCATTATCCACTTAACAAATGTAGTAACATATGAAGCTACAAATGATAACAATAAAACATATTAAAAGATAAGAAAAGGAGCTCTGTAAGTGCTTTGGATTATCTTTGGTTAAAAAGCTTTGTACAAAAAAATCTACCCTCAATAAAAGAAAATGTCACAAGAACGGTTAGAATCTTTTAATTATAGGAGGAAACTCATTCAATTGTCAGTAAAGTCATAAATTCAAAAGTAATTTATTTGTTCTTTGCAGCACATTAATTATATACTCAGGAAGCAACGTCATGTCTGTATCAATTTTCAGTCATCCTGTTATATTTCTAATAAAAATAACCATAAAATATAGGCCTAAGGGTTAAAATTTTCTTTGATTAAAAATTCTAATTAGAAAATCTTCAAGATTATTAATTCATTCATTTGGTTTATTGATTCATAATAAGGTCCAGTGATTGAATCACTCCACACAACTGATTAATGAAAAAAGAGTCACATACCTAAACATATTTTCAATTAATTCATTTATTTAGGATATTCAAAGTAGCCAATTAGAAATTTTGCATGTATTAATTAAATTTTTAATCTGCAAGAACAACAATTATATATTAGAATAACAATTAAAACCTCTGTTACATTATGAAAGTAATACATCTATATATGACAGATATTAATGTCACTCAGCACTACATTATAGCCTATTTAATATACATTTAAATTATAATCATCACTCTTCCTGTATTTTATTTGGGGTGCTTCACTAAGTTAGTGAAGCACAACTTTATTAGAGTTGTAAAGGCAAAAATCAGTAAAATTAGTAATTTCAACTTTTTAAAAGATTTTATGTAGATTTGGTGCTACTAAAAATAAACCGTGGCAGGAATTATAGAAAACTAAAACAAAACACTGATAACATTCACAAAAACTATGTTCAATTTATCTGATTTTGGATATAGCAAATTCCACACAAACTTCCTCATTCAGCTTGAAAAATTAAGTAAAAGAAAAAAAAAGAGTTTTTACACTTCTACAATAAACCACTAAGAAAGTTCAACTTGCTCATTCATGCACTTAGTTTTCTGCCTGACTCTGCACCTGTCCCATCTCCTGCAGCTCTGTGTTTCCACTCCGAGCGAACCTCAGTCGGAGTCGAGCCGGCCGATAAGTGGACCCGGAGGTTTGCAGAGTAGACTCACCGTACAGCTTGCTGGGAGTGCCCTCTCTGTCCGTGGCCTCAGAGGGCAGAAGCAGGGGCTCGTCGTTCAAATCGCTGTCTGGGGTGGCCGCTTTGTCGTCCGCCCGGAGTTCTGCCGCGCTCATGTCGCTGCGCAGGGAGAGCAGCGGCTTGCTCAGCTGCCCTGTAATCATCGGATCCTGATGGGAGCTGGGAGCGCAGGTGTGAAACAGGGAGGAGAGGGGGGAAAAAGGAGAGAAAAAGCCCCTGGTTAGATTGCTTCAGCGTCTCACCCTCAGCGACTCCTTCTCTATGTCTCTACTCTCTCTCTCTATACCCCAGCTTCACCTTCCTATTGCTCACTCATCACTCTCCCTCTCTCTCCTGCTCCCTCCCCTCCTCAGCTCCCTCTTTTATCCGAGACTGGTGCTTCCCCGCTGATCCTGCCGGCTGCTGCCTGGTGAAGGGATGTTACGGATCGCATGGCTTTGCCATCGTGCCCCGCAGACCTAAAACGCCCATACATCCATCTCTGAGGGCTCACCGCTACCTGACATGTGCCTCGTCTTCGCCATAAGCAGAGATGGCAGCTATTTACAGTGAGGTGACAAATAAATAAATTTGGAAGTATGTGAGCTAGAATTTATATCAATTACGTCAATTTTCACGTTTAGGGGAGATAAAGTTAAACTAAAGGTGACATCTTGCTCTGATGGAAAGCCTATTTACACTTTAAGTAAGACATGAAGCCAATTATGTTCATTTTTGAACAAAAAGCATCAATCGGTCAAGTGGAAAACAATGTGAACCATTAATAACTTTAAAAAAAACGATCAGGGCACATTTAAAATATTAGAAACTTAATTTTGGAATCGCTTCAAGAAAATTTTCCAAAAAAGAACTTTTCCTACCTCGCTAAGCTCCAGAAGAAAACGTCAAAAACGAGGTTTCAGCAAGCTCAAAGCAAAGCCACCATGGAACAACCTGGCGGTCAGAACGTCCTTCCCACCCAACCAGGAGCTGCTTCTTCAACCTATCTGTGTCTAAATTGCGACCACGCGTTCAAGCCGGAGGTAACTTCCAAAGAAAACCCCTGAAGATGTCACCTCCTCCCTTTTCCCTCTCCCTCCCTCTGTCTCTTCCCCCTTGTGTCTTCTGACTAGAAAGCTCCTCAGACAGCGTTCACCCCACCTCAGGCTCAGAGGCGCAGCACAACCACGGCCCTCTTTCTTATTTATGAATCAGCTCCAACCTAAATATGTCTAAGCACAGGACAGGTGACCAGCACATATATATATAAGCGCAGAAAAAGGAGGAGAGTGAGGGTCTTATTTCCTCCCCCCTCACCCTTTGTGCGCATCAACAATCCCCTGCGTCAATCAGGATAGTCGATGACTTGCTGCCCACAGGGGCCTTTTTAATGTGCCCATCACGGCAATCTGCCCTTTCTGATATGACACATGATAATCTATGAAAATGTTAATCAATAGAAGTAGTTTAAGCTGTCATTAAAATCCGTGAGCCGACTGGTCAATACTCATATCCCTGGTAACAATGTCACTACTCATCAGGGCTTCATTTGCGGAGCACTTAAATGTGGGACGCTGCACATCGATGCGCCTCTCCGCCTGCCGCCGTAAACACATTTTCCCCTCTGTCTGAGCCTGGCCGCGCTCTGCATGCATTCGGACCCACCCCCCACCTCCCACCGCCCACTGCCTCTTCTTTGAGTTGCTTGATAGGTCCACTGGAGGGCAAAATTAATACCTAATTGAATCTTGCAGTCATCAAAATAATCAATAGTTTTTTATTATTTATTCTTCACAGTCTGTTGACTGTTTGAAAGCTCCGAGGGACAGCGGAGAGCACAGGCAGGCCCTGAAATTTCTACCGTTTCACAATGTAATTTTCACTGGGGCATGAGCGTTTGCAAGACCTATAAAAAATGAGAGCAGTGCTTTTTTGTCAGGAGGTGGAGGGGAAAGAATAAAGGAAAAATGGGAATCTTTGCCCCAGCAGCTACAATGAAAAATAGAATAAACAAGCTACTGACACTTCAGAGAAGGGCATGGTCCTTTCTGTCCATCCCTCCATCTTTTTCCCTTTCCCCTTTTCTCCTTATTTCATCATATCAGGAGTGTGGCGGTACCTCTCTAATGCTGGCATTTCTCTTCCTGACAGACTCCAAACAAGTGCTGGGAATGAGATCACAGCTCTAATCTTCCACTGGCCTCTAAGGCTGTAGGATAACAGGGCAGCACATCTCTCACCATCTTACATAGCACATAATTACATCCAAAAGATGAGCTTTGCCTATTTGCAATCATGCCATCGAACTGGATGTGTGTTTTAAAAATTTACGTGATGGGTTAAAATTATTACCTTTTGTAAAAAAAATACATAAAAATAAATATAAAAAATGTGTTATAAAGGAATCCATCACTGGTTTCAGTTAGTGATTGTATAATATATTTAGGTATCAATTTTTAAAGTCATAGAGTCTCATAAAAGTATTCATACCACTTAAACTTTTTTCATGTTTTGCCAGCTAAAGTGATAGACTAACAAAAAGTATTGCAAAACTGAAGTAGAGAGAAAATTATCTAAGGTTTTGCAGTTTTCCTATTGATAAATATCAGAAAAATCGCAAATTCATCTGCGGCATTTCCACAGCATGATTCAGCCACTACCATATTACCTTGGAGACCACTACCATATTACCTTGGGGACAGTGACATATGATAGAGGCCCACATTGCCCTTTTTCCACCAGAACTTTATCTATTACTGGGTTATAATTGTTTTACACTAGTAACAGTTACATGGTACCAATCCCCTTTTACAGAAACTACTTTACTGAGGTTACATGCGCACAGAGTTGAGCTGAAAACATGACATCAGAAGACTGCAGGTCACTGAGTGGCTAAGGGTTGGAGTCACTGGTTGTGTCTAAAGTTTAATTTACAAGAATCATGCCCACCATTTGTAAAACTCAACAGTGACAACAGTGAAATATGTTGTGTTAACTGGTCGCATCGCAAGTTATCAAATTAAGTTTATCCAAGGAAATTTTTTAAGTTGTCATGTTATGCAAATGTAAATAAAGTCAGTCTGACCAACTTGATTTGACCACAGGTGACAAATTAACAACTTTTTTTTTAACCTGGAGCACCATTCTCTTTTTTTAGGGTAGAGCTGTGTCGTGTTGTGTCGCGTCACATTACTTTTTGGAGTCCGTGGCCGCCCTGCTATGGCGACTCCACCCAGTATTCAGTTGCTAATGAAAACGACCTTAACCACATACACTGAAAAAATTCTTCCAATAAAATCCTGTCTCTCTTTTTAGGTAAAGAAATTAGCAACTTTTATTGACTGCTTGATATTAGAGAGTATATATATAAAAGCTTCCACACAGTGTTTAATCACAGAAAGCTTTGATATTCATCACAAACCTTAGAAGTTTAGCTCATTATTGGATGGTCTGCTTTGTCACTGCACATATGTAAAGTTGTCCTGCATGTTTGATGAAATACAGGTGCTTATTAGTTTTGCTTGCAAAAGCTGTCCCTATTGCCAGTAGTGCAAGGGTTCATACAATTTGGAGAAAAACTTCTAACAGATTCTTGGCTTCTGCTCCAAAATCAGCCAGATTTGAAGGAACTAATTTTATTGACTGAGTTTAAAACAGTTACTAAACACTTTAAATAGTCAAACATATAAATGCAACTGTTTTATCTAAATTGGTCTTTCTATTGAACATGTCATTGCACTTGTTTTAGTTTTCCTTATAGTTTAGTGGCCTCTGATGTTTTTTATAGTGTGTTCATTTTTTTAAGTATTTTTGTCCTGAGCTGATTTTATTATGCTCAGGACACCTTGTAAGCAAAACTTTAAATCTCAATGGATATTTCCTGGTTAAATAAAGTAATAAAAAACTGTCTTTGTAGGTTTGCAGTTGCACTTTCTTTGATTTCACAATGGATTAGCCATTGCTCAATGCCTGGTATGGTGCCCTGCTTTAAACTTCTCCACAGTTTTATTCTTCTAAGTCTCATGTCTCAAATTTCTCTACAAACCTCGGAGCCCCTCACTGCATAGCTTATACTGAGATCATATTACACGCAAGCAAACTCTGTTAATTAGGTGTCATTTGAAGGTAATTGGTTGTACATGATTTAATTAAGGGGCACAGACTGCATTCAAATGCACACCACTCTTTTCCTGTTTTTATTGGAGAATAAACTGAAAACCATTTCTAATTTTTCTTCCACACCACAATTATGCCCTGTGCTTTTCTGACCTACACAAAAATAAAATACCACTGTTTAAGTTTGTTGCTGCAGTGTGACAAAATGTAAAACAGTTCATTGAGTATGACTGTTACTATGTCACAATTAAGCAATAATGGGCGACAAGGTCTGTCTCATTTCCTCTCTGTCGGATCAGGGTGGCCACAGCGCTAGAACAGGTTGCAGGAACAAGAAAAAACACTCAATGCCCCCCCTCTTCATACCCTCACAGGCAGCAGAATTAGTAGTTAGTGGGGTCCTGAGAGTCATCAGATATCTCTGCTAAGTGCTGGTGGTCTTATCAACTTCCCCGAGCTGAAAGGAACTAAATGGGGAATTTTTGTTTAAAACCGAACATGTAAAGAACATACTTTTATAGCTGTTCTAGACATATTCTGTTGCATTTAACATTGCACAACTCCGTTAATAAAAGAAAGCTATTTTCTTTGCTCGATTTTTTCAAAGACGTTTTTTAATCTTGCTTTGTGAGATCATAATATCTGTAAAATTAAAATCAACAAGAAGATTTTGCAGGAAGAAGTTATGAAGCTGAGTTTGAGCAAGGTCTTTTGTTTTATTTATCATTTGGTGGTTGAGTTGCTCTTAAACTTGGAAATAATGGAAGTTTCTCCAATTCAGATTAACCTTCTATCCTCTTTTTTCAACAAAATTATTTTAATTTTTTTTACTTATAAGACTAAAATAGTGTAACACTCTGGAATTGAAAAGATAATCCACTACTTCTTGTCCCTTTTATGTTGAAAACCAGCATAAAGCTATAATTTACTCGCAAGTTAAAAGGACTAATAAACAGATGCACTCTTAATTTTCTGTCATGGTAGACATATTGTAATCTATAACAACTTTTTGAGTGGTTGCATTTTCAGTTTTTCATGAGCTACTTGCTCCTCTAGATCTTAGTGTACATCAAGAGATCAGTAACTGGCAGGGCTAATGAATTGCAGATAAAAAGCAAATAATTAATATTTATGTTTTTATGTTTTTTTAATCTTGTTTGCTGGAATGTGCAAATATTAAGCAGATGTACAGTTTAGTAAGTCTACCATGGAAAGTGGCATGACATAACAATATTCTTTAACAAATGCTTTAATTGCTGGAGTGAACATATTTTAAGTAGTTTCATTATTTTTTTATTCACTTTTATGTGCAAGTAATTTAAGGCTCCAAAATATTTGACATGGATGTCAACAAGAGAAAACATATTGATGTTTTTTCTTCTGAAGTCTCATCCTACATGTAGTAATTCAACTGAAAATGTCAAAACAAGATAATGATGACAAATGAAAAAATCTCAAATGCATCTAAATAACTTAATTCTGGCTTTTTTTATGATAGCACCCAAAAAAATAACCAAAAATATGACAGCCCAATTATTGCCACATAGCTGTTTTTTATTATTTCTATGTGAATTCGCACTGAGTTAGGTGCTGATGCTTAATGGGATTTGGTAGATGATAGTTTGTCTCCCCCTTAGGGTTATTAACCAAACTGTTTCTCTATATCCTGCTACGCTTGAATTGATCCTTGCATAGAGATTTACTATGTCACTAAGCCTGTATATTCACTGAATGTGAATATACGACTATTAATTTCAGAAATTTAAACACAAAGATTCATCTTTTTAAAATATTGTTAAAATTTGTTGCTTCAATTTCTCCTTATCCATTCTTAGTTTAAAAGCTAAATGTTGAAAATCCCCCTAAACTTTAGGTGATACTTTTTATTTATATTTTTTAAGCTTGTTAATATGATCAACAGCTATGCCTCTCTCCCCCACTAAAGCTAAAATGCTCCCCAGTGGATAGTCGGTGGGGCCAGTGAAGGCTGAGGGCTATCAAAGCAGTGTATTAAAAGGAGCTCTTTGAAGCTTGTAAACCGCCGTGCCCAGCAGGTCCACAACAGATAGGCGCCTCTGATTGGTCAGGTGTGCGTGTGTGTTTTTGTGCCTGATCGATCCGTGGAGCTGACATTCTGGAGCATCAAAGCTTTCGGTCCACTAATATGACTCCTCCTATGTGGGCAAGGGTTGTTTTTTATTATTTTCCTTTTTTGTTTATGAGCTGCTTATGCCTTAGAGGGGCTAGTCTGTGATCATTATGAGTGAACGGTGTGCTTTCATGGTTTGGAGAAGGAGTGAATACATATGAAATCAGGTGATACTTACTCACCAAATGCTACAAATAGTGATTAACGGGAAGAAAGTCAGAGAATCACAGAAGAAAACCATTAACCGCTGGCAGCAGAGGGGCGACACCACAGAGATTCAAGCATAGCTGCTCCTCAAAGTCAGTCCCGCCCCCCCTCCCCCCTCTCATTGCCTCTGGAGACCTGTGCCACATACACACTCATGAAAGGTGTGAAAATGTGATTTCCCAAAAAGGATCGGTAATTCTTCGTAAGGGTGGAAGCAGCAATCAATAAATCATTGCTAAGCAGATTGTACAGAAAAAAAAAATATCCCCCCTCGGTATCAGTACATTAGGATTCTCCTGAGGATGGATGAGGCAAGACGGAGGTGTGAGACAATCTCAATAAAGAAGAGGCAAATCATACCTTTGGCATTCATCTGGACTACGGCTGTCAGCGGCGTGACAAAGGATCCGCGTGAGTCGACCAATGTCTGAAGGGTTCTTTCAACATCTTCCTCAGGAATGTCTGCAAATATGCATAAAGTAGTGTCAAGGAATTTTACAACTTACATTAAAAAATCTCTGAACTTGTTGGGACATTTAGACTCAATTAAGTTTATTTGACTTTGTTTCTTTGTGAAAATGCATGACCACATCTGGAAAGTATTTGGGTTTTGCGGAAAAAAAATGAATTAACAAAACCCTTATATAGATCCCAGGTTGCATTAGTAGTTTCTTGGAATTTCTACATCAAAATATTTTACTTTAAGGTATTCATAATGTAATATTAACAAAAACTTAAAACATACCGTACACAAAGTACATCCGTAAGTATCAAAAACATCTCTGCAATAATAGATATCACAAGTTAGATTTTCTTAGAATGAATAAGAGGTTTTGAACCACAGCTGGTACCACAGCCTGTTGCCACCACCACCAAGCTTAATAGTATTTTTAGATTTCACTTTTAAAGATAAATTTCTGGTCTACTTTCTTACTTCCATAGCATTTGTGAAAAATTTGTGAAAATTGCCTTTTAAACTGTACGACATGGGTAGATGTTGTGATATCTTTCTTCTTGTTTTTCACAATGATTTGGGTTAAGGATGCAAGTTATCAATTAATGAGTTAGTATAAATAGTATAAACAAGTTTATTGACGCTGCGTCGCTGGCTCATTGCTGTTAAGGTGATAGCTTAACTCGGTTGTTTATATTTCAAAATAGAACCACATAAAGTTCATTTTGCTTTCCATACTTGCCCACACCGGAATTCCCACTTTTCCCCGCATTTGGCCAGTGCCGGGTGCTAATTTCCAACCCTGGTTGAAACCATTATTGGTGTGGCATTCTTTGAAAAAATAAAAAATAAAAAATGTCCAAAACACTAATGGCAAAACTTGCCTTATTTGAAAACATTAATAATATAGCTTCAAAAGCTTGAAGGTAAAAACAAACAACAATGGAAACGAAACGGAAAATCTCTTAGTTCCTACTAAATATTTGGCTATCATCCACAAATTTGCAGTAAGACTCCAATACCCATAAGACTTGGCGGTCTGAACTCAGTCATGTGATTTCACCGACGACGGAGAAGCTTGCTTCGACAACAAACATTATCGTGTTGTACGGTATATTGAAAGCTTTCTTCTTGAACCATTGTTTTTCCCTTTTAGCTAATATGTATTTAACGTTTTGAGATAAAATAACGCTGTTTGTCATCACAATGGCGGAAGTGGAGGAGCAGGTAAGCTAACAGGCTAATTTTGATGCATTAATGTACAGTTTTACAATTTTATTACGGAGTTTATTCTATTAAAATGGCAGATTGACTTTTTAAGGAATATTCAGTTAGTCATTTATTTAATTTGGAGTACGTAAAACACATATCTGAGATGTTGTAGCTATGCTATTGCGAGGTTTCTGTAATTCTCTCATATTTAGTCCAAAATCACAAGTATATATCATCCGATCTGACATTGAAAAGTTAGTTTGTGTAAAGAAACTCTGTGTGTTTTTTTTTTTTTTTTTTTTCCAGGAAAGGAAGCAGAGTGGGGAATTCACAGATGAATCTGAGGTAAAGCTCGTCATTACATCATTTTGCACTGATGCTTTCTTTCTCTTTCAAAAACAGAAGCAGGGGAAATGAGTGTTTGGGTATTTTGGTGTGAAGGTAAGCTTATAGAGAGGGAAAAAACAACACAAGGCAGAAATGTCATGCAGTTGCACCAGTATGTCTGCACAGAAATGCATCAACAACATATTGTTAATGTCAGAGGGGTGTGCATAGTTCTGTCAAGCCTGGATGATTTTTAACTGTATAAAGCTCTGTGTCCGCTGAAAGGACTGTAATACATAAACACAGCTTGATCCCCGAAGGATCTTTGTCAAAGTTTGAGAGGTGTCAAACACTCATGAATTAGAGATGGTTTTCCAGATCTTTCAAAGTTATGACTGAACTTTGGCATGTTACAGTACACCTGTACTCCGGTGAATCACACGCAGACTAAATAAAACATGACTTCTACACGGCAGCCAGGGAGGAAGCTGATTTTTAAGTTTCTGAGAGGGGAAGCAGAGATAAAATAAATTATTAGAGGTCGGTTATGTACGTTTCTCTCAAGCAAGTCACAGTGAGCTAAAGAAAAGCATGGAAATCCATAAATTATGTGGAATATTTAATCCAATCTATGTTGCTGTTTCTGCATAAAATATAAAAGCGGCTTAAATAAATGCTGCTTTTGAATGCAGCAATTATAAATTATAAACTAAACATATAAATTAAATACAGTTGGTATTAAATTATAAATTAAATACAAACTGTTCTGTGAGAAACATAGAAACATTTGTCAGTGTCTTATCCACTTTAAAGTCAGAGAGAAATAATTATAGTTCATTTTCAAATTCTCCTCATTATAAGTCTGCCTGAAAATGTATTATATTCTGAAGAGCCATTTTGCTCTCAGGCCAGCCCAAAAATTTTGAGAAGCGTCCAGTAATCTTTCATGAAAAGATATTTCATGAATTTTGATAAATAGCTACTTTAGGAAATGTATTACTTGTTTTCAAAGAACAACCATTTTATCTCTATTTATAGGGTTTAAAATAAAAATAAACATCAAATTTTGCAACGAGAGGTTAATATATTTTTTTGGGTGGGATAGAGTATTTAAAGAAAAAGGAAACGTATAGATTTTTAATGATTTCTATCTACTTTTAAATATTTTAATTTGAAATTAATATTTTTAGAGTCCCTTTTGTATTGCTACTTATAACTTTGACTTGTTTGCATTTTCTTGTGCATCATTGGAAAAGAATTACTTTTAGATAAAGGATGTGAGTTCTTCGTGAAATCACCTCTTTTGAAGTGATTTAAGTCCCTTGCCAATTTAGAGTGCTTTCACACCATTTCTGTGTAGTCTACTTTATTCAAACTCTGGTTTGTTTGCCTAGAAAGTCTGGTTTGCTTGGGGAGGTGTGAATGAGCAATCGAATTATTATGTGGACCAATAAAAGCGAACACTGGTTCTCCTAAAAACCTACATCTCCGTTCGATTGAAGTGAACTCTTGCGCAGTTTCCATTCCTATTTGAATGCCAAGCAGGGGGACATTGCTCCAGAATCAATAAGTGGACTTTAGTGCTTGGCATTCTGGGTAAATGCAGGCAAAAAATATTGTACGTGTCTCGCGTTCCTGGGAGAAATGGTTTGTGGTCTTTTGCCAAAGAAAAAAGGAAGATCTGAAAGCCGCTAAAATTTGATTCCACTTTATTTTTGTTTAAATTTTGTGAAGAAGGAAGTTGTGCTTATTGCTTCACTGGTGCTTGTTGCAGTGCCTCCACAGGTGGAGGGTGGGGGGAACAGGTTTTTAAAGGGTTTGAATTGTTTGACATTGCAGTGTCAAAGCGAACCGCAACTGCTGAAAATGCAACAAAAGTTTCAATTTTGGTTCCCAATCGAACCAAATCTACTACGAGGTGTGAAAACATCCTCCACCCCCTTGAATGGTCAGCCTGTCAAACTGCATGTTTTTAGATCTCTGCATCTTCTTGTGAAGATTTGGGGTCACATCATTTCTGTTTTACATTACACTTGAAAGTATTACTTCTGAATCTATTTGCTGTCCAGACTTGCATGTTATATTTAACACGGCTGGATGGTTAGCTACATGCCACATTATTTTCTTGATATTGAAGGAATTATCTCCTCAATCTTTGTCGAGTGTAATCATTCTGTCCTGTTTTATGCTCCAGGTAGAATGTTATCCTTGACGTCGTCACATTGAACGGTTCAGCATGTTGTATTTAAACTGACAAAAGGCAAAAAAGCGGCATAAACGATTGCAACACAAAACCCAGTTCTTTAGTTGACAAAAACAAAAAGCAACTTACAAGAGATAGCTAAACTTTTAAAATGGGTATTTTCTCTGTGGGGATGAAGTTTGCCTTTGTTGTTTGATACGCCTTTGAAACCCGTGACAAATGCCCTCGCATCAGAAATCTCACAACCAGAATACACAGGAAATAGCCTAGATATGGCGTTGTTGAGTGGGGAAGGATTGTTTTTGAAAATAACATTTTTTCCACGCTATTGTCCCCCACCTCCAAGCCAGAAGCACATAATGGCAGACAATGTTTTGAGTTGATGCACCCTCTGGGCAGCCACAGACTGTGCAGCATTGGTTATAAACCGAATTATGAGTAATATTCAAGCTGTGACCGGCCTCCAATGTGGACTCATGCTGGAAAGTGTAACACAGTAGAATACCTTAAGTTTGTCTTATGAAAACAATAAATGCATGTATTTCACTGGGGACGAGAAGTACCAAGAAAAGAGAGATGATTCTTTTTCATAAAGCATTTCATGCAAATTAAGGGAAAAGTAGATGTGTGCACACTATCCTTTAAAAATCTATTGATTTAGTACAGTTGTACTTGCTGTTGATTGCAGTGAGAGAACATGTTATTTGTTACTTTTGCAGATTTCTCATAAAATATCTGTGAAAAAGTATAGAAAATAACATGCTGGGTTAAATTTATTGTATTTTTTATGGTATTTTCTATGTTTGCAGTGTTTTTTTCGGTTGCATTTGTTTTTCTGTGGTAAGGAGTTTGCATCATTCATGTGTTTGCAGAGTGTTTTGCTGTTTGGTACGTGTTTGCACCTGTCAGCCACAGTACTTTTTCCTGTTAAATGATAATATGGCCTCTCCTTACATATTATATATAAACTTTTAAACAAAGAAAACAAATGTTTCTAAATATATACTATTTTTCTTTTTACTACACTTGTACAGACACTCAAGCTGAACTTTCCTGCCTTATATTCTGACTATCTCACTGGTTTCATTAGCTACTAACTACTGTTTGACATTGGTGTTTTAAAAATAACAATCCTTTCGTGAAAATAAGATGTTGAGAAATGTATTAACTTAATAGATGCATTTGAAATTGTAGATGAAATGACTTATCTTTGTTTTCATCACAAAATAGTAAATAGGGGACATTTTGTATATTCCATTTCACTGAATCATGAACCATTTTCCAAGAAAGCTCTCAGAAGTTTTAGAGGTGACCCTGTAGTAATGACTACCTTTTAAGAACGTGTTTTGTGAGAACCCATCTCCTGTCTCCACCAGGAGGAGGACAGCGAGGAGGAGCCCAAGCTGAAGTATGAGAGGCTCTCCAACGGGGTGTCTGAAATCCTCCAGTCCGACGCAGCCAGCTGTATGACCGTCCACGACAAGGTGAGGGTGATAATCCACCGCCCACGAGAGTGTTTCAGCTTCAAGTCCAATCATCTCCGGGGGGATTTTTTTTTCTGTTTACGCGCACATTTGAGAGATGCCATCTTCAAAGTTGGTTTTCGTCCCTTCTTGCTGGATCTGTTGAGGCAGGCCATTCTTTTCTCACCTAGCCTCCTTTTTTCGTCCCTCTCAGGGAGGTGCATCAGAAGGCACCATTGTCTTTTCCTCTGTTTTTTTCCCACTTCTTTCACGTTTTTCACTCCTTTCCTACTCTTTGCTGAATGTAGGATTTTCTTTTTCTTCCTTTCTTTTTTTTAAGAGAGCCACTTTTGGCGTGATGTTTAGCCGTCGTGGCACCACCAGCACACCCTCACGCCTGAGCAGAGCAAAAGTCAAGCCCAGTTACGTCTCCTCACCTGATGTTTTATTAACAACAATTGATTTTCATTTATTTATTTCTGCTTTGAGGATCGAGGCCTTTTTTTATGCGTCTCCTCCCCCTAAAGTAGCCACAAAGAAACACTGTGTTTGTTAAATCATAAATTGGATCCAACTGTTTTTTTTGTTTTTTTTTTGTAATTTTTGTGTTTGTGTACCTTTTGCCATCCAGCTACATGTGTAGCCCCCTACACCCTCCAAAGCCAGCGGCAGCACACGCCGCCTTATGTTGCCTCATATTTTAAGTGTCTGAATTGGAATTTCATTTGAACAATTCCCATCCTGATAAATCCCTTTAAAAGTCGCTCCGCCTCACAAGGCTGAACCTTTTATTTATTTATTTTTGGTTATTTTATTTGGGGAGATTGCAGGGGGCTCTGTCTGACATGCTCAGCTGTGCCTGTAAATATAAGCATTTCATTATAGACTGCACTGAAGCATGGTGGGCTCGCCGCACATCCACATGCTGCTCAGGAAGGGAGGGGGATTAGGAGACAGCATGCAGCAGGGGCCGGGCTGGAAGAACACACACTTAATCTAATGCTAGAAGCCCCTCGGTTTCTGTAATTTTTTTTGTCCCCGTGGACCTGCACACACACACACACACATCCGCAGTCGTATGGACACATGCGTCCCTGCTGAAGCCTTAAAACACAGAAACCAGTTGCTGCTCAGGAGAAGAAATGAGTCAATCCTGGAAAAGAAGGTGATTGGGTTGCAAGAGGAGCATGTAGAGTGCATTTATTATGCTTAAGCATTTTAATTTGAGGGGGGGAAATGCCATTTCACACTGTCTGCTTTAATAAATAGGGCTTTTCCACTCCCTGCAATTTCACAGCTTTGCCTCCAAGCCCACCCAATCCCCACTATGACCACGTTCCAGGAAATATTTTTTATCCATTCCCACAGCCAACTTTTTTTTCTTCTTAAAATTGTTAAATATCTCCTTGTTCAACTCACTTTTTGTCTTTTTTTTTTTGCCAGTTTCTTGCCCTTGGGACCCATTTCGGAAAGGTTTTCCTGCTGGACATTCAAGGAAATGCCACTCAGAAATATGACGTTGTGAGTATGAAGTTCTTATATGTTTTGCCATGTTGTATTTTAGCAATCAACAATCATTGGAAGTGTTTGATTGCTGAGATGCCAATAAACATTTTTCCTGTGATTATTACAAATGGCACAGTTCGTTTTTGGCATGTCCTTTTTACAAGTTTTATATGGTTTCATTATCTTTTGAGAGAATGTAATAAAATGAGCCTGCCAGGAGTATGCATAATTTTTAGTTCAACTGTAACCAAAAAAGTTGTTCTTAATTTTTATAGGTTGATCAGAGCGTCAACTAAGTTCTCATGAGTAATCCTTCTCTAAGTCATTTGTAGCGAGGTACAGAGGCCACATATATGCCAGTTGAGAAGTAAACCTGCTCATATTTACAGTCCAAGGCACAATCATAAAAGTTTAACTGGAACTGCAGCAAAGTAAAAAAAAAAGAACATTTTGCAGGCACGCACTGCGAGTAAGAAGATGAGGGAATCTCAAAGGCCTGCTGTTGGAGCTATAAGCAGCAGTTAAAATGACATCTAGGGTCACTGAGTCGCCATAACAACAGCTGGTTTAATGCTTTTGTACACCTTTTTACAGGAATGCCTTTAAATACTGGAGGGTGCTATGCGTTCTTTTACATTCTCGGCTTGTATAAAGAGGAAGAGATTCAGATCGTCTTGGTGACTTAAAGGCTAGACGGAAAAATTCTGCCACATCAAAGCTGCTCCATTTGTAAAAAGCTAATCACAGTTCATACAAAGCCTATTTTGTCAAAATCTTTGCAGCCGTCACTTTTAATTAGAATAGTTTTTGTCTTTAGTGTGCATTTATTAAACAAGGATGTCCAATTGAAATCAGAAATGTATTTTACAAAGAGCCAAGATGGCAGCTTTGAGAACCTGCATGTTGTGTGGAGATGTGCTTCAAATATTTAGGACTTTGCCTAACTATGTTATAGTTTACCAAATAAAACCCACATTTACCATAAAGCTTTCAAGAGTTGGGTGTCAATCAGGGAAATAAATTAAACATTTTTATTCTGTTTCTTTTGATAAATATAAAAAAGATAAGATGTTTTTTTTTTATGTTGCTTTGACCTGTATGAAACGTTCAAAGCATAATTTGAGTGCATAGCTTTGAGCAAGAATGTAATTTGAAAATCAGTAATCAGGATTAAATTGATCAGCACAAAAGCATCTGTTTTACATTACAGTACCTGCACTCAGGCTTTAAACTGCTTCAAGTCTAACTTGCTGCTAGATATAAATCATTTCCTAGGAAACAAGGAAGCTGAAACCTCTGAGTTCAAGTTATTGGCTTTAAATATGAGTCTCGTATTTGATACTCATCACAATTTATCCTTTCAACACTTCCAGTCTATAACACTGGACTTGTTCTTGAAATCTAAAATATTATTAGTTAACAAATCACAAAGTTCTTTCTTTTTACCTTTAGTCTCATAGCTTCTTTGTATACTAATTTCTTAATTTTTATTAAAATCAGAAACATTTAGTTGGTTAAACTGAAATTTCATGACCTCTCATAAATGTTATTTTGTTCCATCTGCAGAGTTCAGTGAAGATCAACCAGATCAGCCTGGATGAAAGTGGGGAAAATGTGGGCATCTGCTCTGAGGACGGGAAGGTGAGATCCATCTGTCCATCAGTGCAGGTTGCAGATTCTTGATCCTACAACTTCTTTCCAATCAGTCATTTCCATCTTTAAACTCCTCTTATCAGTCTCAAACTTTATGTTAATGATCTGAAAGTTTCGGAGACAATTCTTCCACATTTAGAGCATTAACCTGAAGTTTTATCTCCTTGCAGATCCGCACATAAATTTTTGTCACAGCATTTTGAAGAGCAGTTTAACGGATTGCACGCTGATGCGTTGAGCTGTCAGTCAGCCATCAGCCCTTCCATGGGTGTCATCTCCATGTTCTTGCTGTTATCTTGTCTCTTTCCATCATTATCACTACCCTTCATGGATGCAGTCAAGATATGCTCTGCGATATGGCGCTGTCCCCCTACTTTCAGCAAAAACAAGATCTTGTCGCATAAAAAAAGTACAGCAGACAATTAAAGCTGATGCAACAGCAGTTGTTCACCACCAGTAATTCAGTTTGCTGTTAATCCTTTGAAATTGAACTTAATCCGTAATCATTAATGCGAAACAGGAGATGGCATCTAAGTTTTATTATATTCCTCCGTCTTGGGAGAAACATGCTCAGATGGCCTACTCTAGCAAACTGAAGCTGTGGTCAAGTCCAAGATTAGGACTTCTGTTCTAAAGCCTTCAGGGTTTAAAAAAATCAGCTTCTCCACTAATTGGTGACCCAGAGGAAGAGCAGGGCGCCAATCAAACTCTTTTCCGACCACTTTTTCCCCCGCTGGCCTTGGATAGTTGCAGAGGCAGCAATTAAAGGAGAAGCGTTCAGTAATTCACCTCTGCGTTTGTGTTTCTGCTGGCTCATCTCTGTTCCAGGTTCAAGTGTTCGGCCTCTACACGAGAGAGGGCTTCCATGAGAGCTTCGACTGTCCTGTTAAAGTATGTTTCCGCCCACCTTGTAACTTCTTTTATCATCTTGCAAAAGTATTCACACTCCAAGCTTAGGGCTAGGCAATGTGACCTAAAAATAAAATGCAGTGCTCCAGCAGACATTTGAAGTCCAGCTATTTCGAAGTCTCAAATGGATTTAGGTCAATATATTACACACATGTGAACTCTTTAATAATTAGGTGACTTCTTAGGCAAGTCTTTTTTATGTTGGATGCTGAATGGTAATGCACACCAAATGTATTTTTTATATTTCTTTTTGTAAAACATTTTCCAGACCATGTATTATTTTCTCTCTATTTTTTCAAAAACTGCACAACTTTGCAGTGATCAATCTTACAAAAATGCTATTAAATATGTTGAAGTTTGTGTTTGTAAAGTCTTAAGCTCAGAGGAAAAAGCAGTGAATGTTAGTGATGGTGAAATTTCTTCTTTTCATTTTGCAGGTTGTTGCTTTACACCCTCAGTTCAACAGATCAAACTACAAGCAGTTTGTCACCGGGGGCAACAAGGTAGGTTTAAGCCATACTTTCCCCCTCCCACTAAGCGGTCATTACATACAGTTTTCAGCGTTTATAGAAATTTTTCTACCATAATAATTCTTTCCTGATTGCGTCCGGGTGAAACCGATTCCCATAAAAAAAAAAAAAACTAAGTGACTTTGGCCCGGCTCGGAAGGCAGAACTCGGGCCTTTTGTCTAGTGTGAAAGGCTCTTACTTTTCTGTCTCTTAGCTGGAGTGCTCTCGGCACAGCCGCCCATTTTCACAAAGTGCTATTCTCTCTGCAGTGTTTCAAAAGCAACGCTTTACGAGCGCAGCAAATAGACGCTATTGTAAAGAGGCTACATAGTCTTAGGGTTGTCTTTGGGAGACATGTAAGGGGAGATGAATTTGAACATTAGATTTGATTTCTTCCTACTCAGAAAAAACATATGCGTATTAAAAACGGATATAGTACAATCGAGCTTTGATCTCACATCATAAATAAGGTGTGCTGACATTTACACAGCAGTGTGAGGAAAACTTTCTCCGTAAAACTCCATTATTAGCATTACTTTTCCATTTTCTTTCAATTGCTGTTGATTCCTCTCCCTTCCATGTTGTGAAGGCCTCCACAAGGTGCCTAGGATGAAAATCAATAAGCCTCAATGGGCGCCACATCCTGTCAAAGGAAATTCAATTTTGTCTCCCCAGTTCTTTTGTCGTATCATCTCTTTGTAGAGCAAACTGTTTATTAACATAGCCCAAATGCTGAATTAGAGCGAATTCTACCTCTTTGGTAACAAATCTGCACCTCTTTTGGGAGGGAGGCTTTATACAGTTAGGATGCCGACAATGCAGAGACTGTGCAAGAGATGAATCTGACGTGAGGCTGTGAATTCCATCTGTAATGACAACACAGACGCTGATTTTTAAATATGCTTCATTCTACATCTATCTCATTCTCCCCAATAAATGGTGTGCAGCCAAAAGAAGCAGTCGGCATCATGATGAGAGATGTGAAATCATGCCTTTAATGCAACACATTTCAAACACTGCCTTTATGGCTTCCACATGGTCTGCTTGCAAAATTTGTCGCCCCATATGTGCGTCCAGAATGACTTCTTCCATCAGTGAACGTGAAGCTTGTCCTGCTTCACTGGAGTCAAATGAGCAATCTGTCTTAATTTTCCTTGTGCCAAAATACTCTTAAGTGAAATTAAGTCTGCACACAAAAAGGAAAAAGCAGGTTTTATGTCATTATGTACAGTGAGAATTGAATTTATGAGACTTCTAGTGGTACTTAACAGACTGTTGCATCAGTGCAATATGCTGTTAAACTACTGCCCTCTGTAGGTTCAGCTGCAGTACTGCGCTCTAGAGGTTGAAGACACATTGGTATGAATACAGCACTAGTGCTGAACTTTGAGCTTTTCCACTTTTGATAATACTGTTTCTACAATTTGTTTTTAATGTATTTTGAGATTTTATATGATAGGCCAAAACAAAGTCATACTTAATTCAGATATGTAAATAAAATTAAGCTTTTTTTATCATTTAAAAACACTCTTGATACCCAATTAATAAAATCAACTGCCTTAAAAACGCATAAAATTAGTAAACAGTGTCAGGGGTTGTGTCAATCAAATATTTTCTGTCTTTGCTAATTTTTTTTGAAACAGTGATGGAAATATCTGAATGCCTTCCATCATTTTGACAAATTATAATTCACACACTTGACCACTTGGTGCAGACACACAGGTGTTTGCACCAAAAAAGATTGACTGGATTTTGTTTTTTTGGCCTCTATCAGTCAAATTGATGAACCACTAAAAGGTCTAGTGCAACCTCTGGTCAGTGTGTTGCTGATTCTCAGTATAAATGTTTTGTGAAGGCCTCAAAGAGTTGGTAGAGAACAATAAACAGCAGCAGGCCAAGAGTAATATTGTAAAATCTCAAGCTTTGAACAACAAACTCGATACTCTTCAATCAAGAGTACGTGATAACTGCAAACCTGCCAAAGTGTGGCTATCCACCTACAGTGATAGACATGGTTGAAAGAAACCCACAAGAAGTCCTGTTTAGTTTAGTTGTGTAGTTTGACACAAGCCAGGTAGGGGACCAACCAGACATGTTAGAAGAAGGCACTCTGGTGGTCAACAACATATGTTTCAATATTATTTCGGAGGAAATAAAGTTTTGTTTTTTGGGCAGATTTGAAGCTAGTAAATCCTGAAATCTTATTTCTGCGCAGAATTAAAAGGAAAATGTTAGTTTCAAAGAAATGGTTACTTAGAAGAGCTTTTACTTTTGATATAGTCAATGCATATTCATGAGTTAAAATGTCCTAGTCAAAGTCCAGACCAAAATCTTTTGGCCGCACTGAAAAATTTATGTTTATTTGTCCTCCTGGAAATGATCCTTGTAACAAATGATGTCCTGTGCAGAACAGATAACATGTTACTGGCCACTTTATGTGGGTTAATCACATAAAATCTAATTCAAATCCAAAACAGGTTTATTGTCAAAATGTGGAAAGGTTCAGGAAATATGAATAGTTTCACAACCACTGACCAGTAGACTCTGCACCCGCTTTTCTCCTTTAAGTTGCTCCTGTATGAAAGAAACTGGCTGAATCGCTGGAAGACGCTGGTGCTGCATGAAGGAGAGGGAGCGATCACTAACGTGAAGTGGAGAGCCAACCTAATAGCCTGGGCCAACAACTTGGTAAGCGACAGCTTCACAAATCTCAAGCCTCCAGTTACAACTGCATGAAAGCTTATGTTGGATTTTTTTTTTTTCCAGGGTGTAAAAATCTACGACTTTAGCACCAAGCAGCGGATCACCAATGTGTTGCGGGATAACGTGAGTCTGCGGCCCGACATGTACCCCTGCAGCCTGTGCTGGAAAGACGACACTACTCTCATCGTCGGATGGGGAACTTCCATCAAGGTCTGCTTCTTGTTCATTTCAGAACTTATTTCAGACACTTCCTGCTGCATGTTTAAACGTCGTCTTGGTGTTTCTCCTCAGATTTGTGCAGTGAAAGAGCGAAATCCTACTGAAATGAGGGATCTGCCCAATCGCTATGTGGAAATAGGTAAATGAACCATGCAGCAGTTGAGCAAATATCGTATCTGCTGAAGTTTTACAGAGATTCACCCAAAATTTCTCACCAGTTCTGTGTGATTTAGAAATCTTCCTTCTTTTTCTTCATAATGAACAGAATTAAAAGAGTACAGAAATTAATCGATGCATCTATGTCTGATTGTTTACGATTAATGTAACTAAATTATGAAGAAAAATGACAATTTTAGTGTCAAGAATACATTTAAATTGAAATGTATTTATCACATCCATAAAGTACTTTTTTTTGTAATGTGTAGCTTGGTGGTAATGGAAACGGGCCTATTTATTTTGCCTCTACAAAAAGATATTTCTTTCTTTTTGTTTTCTTTAGTTGTTTAATCTTTTTGGTTTTGTGTACATTAAGATATATAGCTGTAATATACCTTATCTTCAAATTAAGGTAATAATAGCTAAGGTTTAGTATTAATTATTAAATAGAATCATGGAAAAGGTATTAAAGAATTTAAATATTTAACATTTCGCACCCTAAACTACCTACCCAATCTTTTTTTTATGTAACTCCTAACATTCGGCTCCTTCCAGTGTCTGCATTTGAGACGGAGTTCTTCATCTGCGGTTTGGCACCGCTGGCGGATCAGCTCGTCACCCTGTTTTTTGTGCAGGACCCCATGAACCAGATGGTAAAGCTATACCAAATGTGTGCATTAACAGAACATAGACAGAGAGGATTAGGAGGATAACCCGTTATGTCTCTATGTAGGATGACGAGGATCGTGCAAGGCCTCGTCTCGACATCATCCAACCTCTCCCCGAAAGCTGCGAGGAGATCTCCTCAGATGCTCTCAGTGTTCGCTTCTTCCAGGACAACGAGTGCAGGGATTACCGCCTCGGTGAGAACATCAAACTCGCCCTGGGAGAAATGTCACCCTGCCTTCTTCTGCAGTCTGATTTTATTATACATCGACCACCAAATGTCAGCGGTAATGCTCTGCACGCAGAGCCATAAATGTATTTTCATTAACAGAGCATTCAGAGGGAGAGTCACTCTTCTACATCATTAGTCCCAAAGACATCGTTGTGGCTAAAGAGCGAGACCAGGACGACCACATCGATTGGCTGCTGGAGAAGAAGAAATATGAGGTTTGTGTTGCTGAACTTTACCCGAAGGTTGCTAAAGGTTAAAAAGGAATGTCAAGAGTTTAATTTTGCATCCTTTGTCTGAGACAGGAGGCGCTGATGGCTGCAGAGATCAGCTTCAAAAACATCAAGAGGCACGATGTTCAGAAAATAGGGATGGCTTACATCAATCACTTAGTGGAGAACAAAGACTATGATGCTGCTGCCAGGTCAGTACTGAGTTTGTTGCAGGTTTACACTGGAAAAAGAAACAAGCATATTCTTTCAAAGGCAAAAATATATTCTTAAGAGAGAAATTTAGACAGGTTTTGCCAGCTTGATCAATCTGAATCTAAATGTTTTTACTTAAAGAGAATTAATTTGGGTATATTTACTAAAGATTTAAACATTAAATTATCAGGGGGTTTTGTTCTCTGATTTGTTTCATTGAAGTATCAAAGCTGTTTTTTTCCAAAGTGGAATAATTATGCACATAAATTGTCACTTATTTTTAAAAAGAAAAGTTAGATGCACAAGTTTATAGTGTAAAAATTATACACAGAAGCTCAAATATATACATAAGCCCCTGTAATTGTTGTTGTCTGGTCAGATATTTGGCCCATTATCTGGGTAAAACTGGTAGACTAACTTAAAATAATAACCTCATACGAATCAGCTAGAATAAGGTCTGGGCCTTTGGAGGTAATATGATGTTTGCCTGAGTCACCAGGCAAATATCAAACCTTGGAACATCAAACTGTTTTTATGTTTCCATCTAGCTTTTATTTGAGATGGAGATTCTATTGAGGCTGGTCATTTTTCAGGCCGAATCTGTATATCATGACCTACAATATTTTCTGATTATTGTTGTGATCATGAAATGTTTTGCTTGTGTTTTCACTTGCAGAAAATGTCAAAAGGTTCTTGGGAAAAACATGGAGTTGTGGGAGAATGAGGTGTACAAGTTTAAGACCATTGGACAGCTGAAGGTAGGACTGATTTATTTCAAACAAACCAAAACATTTTTAAAGTTGCTGTCATGTCCATGTTTAACCTCTCCTTTACCCTAAGGCTATCAGTCAGTATCTACCGAGAGGAGATCTGCGTCTAAGACCGGCCATTTATGAAATGATCTTGCACGACTTTCTAAAAACTGATTATGAGGTGCTTTGTCTTCTCTTATAGTTATTTCATTGTAAAATGATGTATTTCAGTGATAACTTACTTATTCTCTCCATTTCATCTGTCTTCTCTCAAAAAGGGTTTTGCTACACTGATCCGGGAATGGCCTGGAGAACTTTACAACAACATGGCCGTTGTTCAGGCCGTCAACGATCATCTAAAGAAGGATCCCACCAACAGCATACTGCTCACCACGCTGGCCGAACTGTGAGTGACCCTTAAAGTAACCACCATTTTAGACAGTTAGCTAAAATTCTTAATACTTTTCCATGTGATGCCACCTCAGGTACACTTACGACCAGCGCTACGACAGAGCCTTGGAAATCTACCTGAGGCTGAGGCATAAGGACGTCTATCAGCTGATCCACAAACACAACCTGTTCTCCTCCATCGAGGACAAGATTGTCCTCCTGATGGAGTTTGACAAAGAGGTGAGACGACAAAGCTGATATCTAATCAGATTTCAAATATGTGCACATCAACTGTTTTTTGTAACCTTTCCACTTTTATTTTACGATGTATCTTGCCCAACTTACCTTAAATATCTATACAAGTTGTGATAAGCTGCATGAATTAGTTTGGACATATTTAAGCTAAAGGTTGGTTGAAACATTTCTTTTTGAATTCTTTAGCTAAAGCCATTGTGTGCAGATAGGTTTGTTAGGTTTGCTCTTTTCTGAGCAAAGATATCAGCTAAGAGAAGGATTTAAAAAACAGAACTTGTAATAAATACTGAAGGAAACATGGGACAACAGTGATATTACAAAATCGTTCTCCAAAAGCAATGTCAAGATGAGAGAATTTTGCAGGAGTTTCCAGAAAATACCAGTTGTGCTCTGTGTGTGACAACAATCAACATGACATTTTCTTAAAATGAAAAATGACTAAATTGTCACAGTACTTTGGGAGTTGAATTTTATGGGTGAGTATCTAAAGTTGTTTTAAGCTGACTACGAGTTTAAGGTAGTGCATGCTCATACAACCAGATTATTGCAGCTCACTCACATTTTTCCAGCAAACTGATTTGTTTTCCTTTAAGGTATGGGATATATGTCACATTAGGAGTGGAAACTGTTTTGAAGTTTATGTTGTAACTTTCTTATTTCTCAGAAACTATGCATACAGTTCTGTTCACATAATGTCTAATCTTATGTTGTTAGAAAGCTGTTGATATGCTTCTTGACAACGAAGACAAGATATCTGTAAGTCCGCTTGGCGGTTTTGAATCCTTTTGTTCTTTACAGAAGTGCGCCCTCTGCTGACGTCTTCTTCCTTATTTCTTCCAACAGATAGACAAGGTGGTGGTGGAGCTAGATGGAAGGCCTGAGCTGCTGCATGTGGTAAGTTGATTTTTAACTGTTAAAGTCTGAAGAATCAAACTAGTCAGATAGTAAAAGTTTTGTCGCTCTTTCCCCGTCCCAGTACCTCCATAAACTGTTCAAGCGTGATCACCACAAAGGCCAGAAGTACCACGAGAGACAGATCGGTCTGTATGCAGAGTACGACCGACCAAACCTCCTGCCTTTTCTGAGGGATAGCACCCACTGCCCTCTTGAAAAGGTGCGCCCTGCCCTGGAACATGTTGAAGTTAGTGAAGTTAGCAACAAACAGTTCATAACCTCATCTTATTTTGATTTTATTGCTCAGGCTCTTGAGATTTGTCAGCAGAGGAACTTTGTAGAGGAGACTGTCTTCCTGCTCAGTGAGTATTGATGGATGAACATGTTTGTTGTAGGAAATGAGAAAACTTATCCGCTCTGTTGCTCACAGGCAGGATGGGGAACTGTAGACGAGCCCTCCAGATGATCATGGAAGAGTTGGAGGACGTAGACAAAGCTATAGAGTTTGCTAAGGAGCAGGATGATGCAGAGCTGTGGGAGGATCTCATATCTTACTCTATCGACAAGCCACGTAAGACGTCCTATTTCCACCACTCTAATTGAAGCTTTAACCATCTTCTTACCATCTCAACCGATTCATTTCTTCTCATGCTGTGTTTTTGCTTTCCAGCTTTCATCACTGGCCTCCTCAATAACATCGGCACTCACGTGGATCCCATTCTGCTCATCAAACGCATAAAGGAGGGGATGGAGATCCCAAACCTGAGAGACTCACTGGTGAAAATTCTCCACGACTACAACCTCCAGGTTTGTCCAGTTTTTGCTTCATCTAATATTCTTTGCAAGAAAGAATGAATGAATGTTCAAACATTGTCTATGATTCAATATATACTTTATTATCTGATCCATTGCAGAACTATTCAGACTTTTTCATATTTTATCATGTTACCAACACAGACTCAATTTTATCAGGATTTATGTGGTGGATGACCACCAAGCACTGATTGCTATAAAAAAATCTAAAATGTATGACCTACATTTCTTTAGTATATAGACCCAAACCTTTAGTTTTGCATCTCATCTGATCATCTCTTTCATCTTTTATTTGCTCCTTAAACACTAACATCTTTAAAAAGAACAGCTGAAGAAAACTTATTAAACAATAAAAGGAACAACTGTGATTATACTTAAAATAAAAGAAATGTAAGTGGAAACCATTTACTAATAGGGTTGATGTCTCAAGGCAACATATAGCACGCCAATTTGTGCACAGGTATCAGAGAACATAAAACACACTGACGTTTGTGGTTTTAACATGGAAAATTTTTAAATGAATAAATAAAAATGCTCAAGGCATTTGAATATTTTTGCAAGCTTTCTTTACTGTTACTACAGCTTGTACAATAAATATTTTTATTAAAAAAGAAGTTCTATCCAGTAGGAGGTTTGGTTTGAGTTTGTTTGTAATTAATATATTATGATTGATCCAAAACAGAAATTTTATAAGATTAATGTAATAATCTTTAAATCAGCTTTTTTTTCACCCGTTTCCAAGATTCTTCTTCGGGAAGGATGCAAAAAGATTCTTGTGGCCGATTCGCTCTCCTTGCTCCAGAAGATGCATCGGACGCAGATGAGAGGAGTCCGGGTCGATGGTGGGTCTTTATACTGATGAAGTGGAGATAATGGACGTTAACCTAAACTCATAAAAATCCTGTTTCTGTTTTGTTGTTTTAGAAGGGAACATCTGTGAGTCGTGTCACAGCACCATATTACCCTCAGGTAACGAGACACTGTTGCAATTGCATCCAGCTGTGCTATTGTTTGTCTACCCTGGATTTCTATCTGTGTTTCAGATATGGCCCAGCCGTTCAGTGTGGTGGTGTTTCACTGCAGACACATGTTTCACAAGGAGTGTTTACCATCTTCAGGAACTGTAAGTGGAATCTATTAAGTTTGCATTATATCATTGTTTTTCTTTCATTTTTTTTCATCTGTAACTTTCCTTTCTTCTCAGATTCCTGGCTTGCAGTTTTGTAACATCTGCAGTGCAAAGAGGCGACGACCTGGAAGTGGGATACTTGAGATGAAAAAATAACAGCGTGCAACTATTGATCCTGTTAGTCTCCTTTTCTTCTTTTCTTCTCGATGCATTGATCAATAAAAATCCCTTTTCCCTCAGTAGCTGTATATTTAACTATAACAAGTGTAAAATGATGTGCTTTGTTTTGCTTCCCACTAATGTTATTTGCTGAAGAAGAATAAAATCATTCAAACTCTGTCTTCAGTTTGGATCTGATTGTTCTGCAGGTAACTAAATCCTGAGCAGGATAAAATGAACACAGACCAAAGACTTTGTCTGAGCTGCAGAACAACAATGAGCAAATGTAGCTGTGTAACATTTATTTCTTTAATAAAAAGAAATGCATTTTCTTTTACAAACATTACTCCTTAATGTTTATTGAATAAGCAGAATATGTGTGCAAACAAATTGAGTCAGTAACATTATTGGCTACTCAATGACCATGATATAAACTTCACATTTTATATATTAAAATTTCACACTTTTTAAGATGTATTCTGTTTTTGGCAATTTTTAAGGAATAAGTGGATAGATATTAAACCTGCACAAACCAAACTGTAAAACAAGAGGGGTGGAAAATCATACCTTACAAATCTTAGGGTTGTGTAAATTAGGTTGGTAATTTTTTCAAGCAAGCAGAATTTAATTTCATTCAAAAATTTTAATAACCCAAAAGGAAGATTCTGTATTGCAGTAACTCAAATCATCCAAGCTTCTTTGAAAAGTTATAGATGCCAACGACTGTGCACACAAAGGGTCTCTAGATGAATACTGTCATTCATGTCTCTACTTCTTCCTTCATAATTGAAATGGTGTTTACAGAGTCCTGATTTTTCTGTTATCTTCAATCATATCCTTCATGTTCACTTTCCAGGTTAAATAATTGGTCCATGTCATGAAGTTGTCACCAGCTCTGGGCTCAGGCTGTTGTTAGTCATCCCAACCTCTTAAAAGCGCTTTATACTACTACACCCAACTGCACTCACTCATACACATGTATGATGACTGGTAGGCAAGTTGCCCACATGGATAGGTAGCAGCAGGAAGCATTAAATCTTACAATTTTGGAAAGCCTCTTCATTCATTGCTGTTCAGCCATACTGTAACTTCACCTCATTTCTGTAGTTTGTCTTATTGATGACAAAGTTGTGTCATCTTCAAGTTTGATATAGAGGTTGCTGCTGTTTTGAGGCAATAATACCCTCTGAACATTAACAGGTTGCCCTTCTCAACTTCTATCTTTAAAGATTGACTCCAAAAATGAAGAACCTTGTTTTTACAGTGTGAGGAAAGCCGTTTTCCAATACTATACTTTTCATGGACACATACTACTCTTTCAAATGTTTTAAGATGTATTGCCATACTGCGACAGACTGGCGACCTGTCCAGGGTGAACCCCGCCTCTCGCCCTGAACGCAGCTGGAGATAGGCACCAGCAACTCCCGACCCCGTTAGGGAGAAGGGTGACGGAAAATGGATGGATGGATGTATTGCCATAAAGAAACACAGCAATGTTCTTTCATTGTGTGAAAGGGTAGATTTGGAGCGCGAGCAGGCAGAGCGTGGCTACGTCACATCCGCGGACTCTCTCCGGAAGTACAGTTAATTTTTATTCACAGAGAGAGAAAAAAAACACAGCTGTTGTTGAGAAAGAAAACATCAAAGTGAGTTTATCAGGTACGTGTGGTGGTTTTGCCTTGTTGGTGAGCTCGGTAAGCCTCAGTGGGAGCTGTGCTCAGTGTGTGGAGCTGCTGTTTTGTTCTTTGTGAGTCTCGCTGCGCTCATTTTTCTGCGAGTTGGCAGCAGCTAGCGTTAGCTTCTAGCTATCCATCAGCTAACTGACCATTTCTGACTGCCTGCTCTGCTCTCACTGACAACTACCTCCCTCCTCTGTTAGATTATCCCTTAGAGCGTTTGTTAAAATGAGTAATATGTAGATTGGACGTCGTGTTACTTGCTAAGCAGTTACTTTAATTCCAATTTATCTGTTTGTGTCCACCATTAGCCTGCCTTGTTGCATGCATGATAAACATCAGCTGCAGAGCTATGGTGTAATGCATGTTTGGCCATGAGTTTTTGTATGTTTATGTGTTATTTTAGCAGAAATTTAATTTAAAATGCAAAGAAACGGATAACTCAAAGTCGATTTTTATCAATAACTGTAAGAGCAAGTTGCTTTAGGTAAACTGCTCGGAAAATAATGTTTGCACGCTTATAGAAATCCTTGTTTACCTTCTTTTTAAAATCTCAATTAAATAATTTAGAATAGACTGTAATATCAGACAAAAATGACTGCAGTGAGTAAAAAACAGTTTTTCAAATAATTATAACATTTACTGAGGGGAAAACGCTCATGTGCAAAAGAGTAGTAGATTCTTAACCCTATTAAAGGGTTACATTAATATAAGAAAAGACGATCTCTTCCAGAGCAGCTAATCATATTTGGATCCAGACTTTGATTAGGCCACTCCAAAACCTTCATTTATTTTTTTATTTCTTATTTAAAATCTTTCCACTTGCTGTGTTTTGATTTATTGCTCTTTTGCATGAACAAAATGTTCTGAAGCTTAAGGTCCTCAAGATGATGGCTGGACATTCTCCTAAGTAATTTTCTGGTTTAGCAGAAGTGATTAAATCGGTTATGACTAGTCATCCAGGTGTTGTAGAATATGTATGTGGGGAAAGCAATTTTAGCCAGATATGATTTGACTCTTGATACTCTTTGGTCAGCAGAGGATTTTACCTCACAATCTTTCCTTATGCTAGTTTTGCTCTGTCTATATTTCTATTGTTGACTCATGAACATTTAACTGAGATATGTGTGGTCCGCAGTGCTTCAGATTTTGTTCTGGGTATTTTCTAACCTCTGGAATGAGTTGTCAATGCCTGCTGCTATTATTTAAAGAACATTATCAAAGAACAGTTATTATGGGTTTTGGTTTGTTGTCCTTTTTGACCACCTTCTTTGGTCCGTGTTTCAGTGTTTGGAAATGAACTGTCATTGCTAGTTGTGAAACAGCTTCACATCATGATACCATGTTTGACAATTGCTAGTGCTACTGTGAGTTTAGGTTAAAAAGTCTTACTTTGAGACAAAATAGTTATTTTCATTGTGGTGAAATGTCTTTGTTTCGTCTCAATCCACAGTTTAAAAATGGTTCAAATTTGACTCTCCAGAAAATGGACTGATGCAGATTAAGAGGTTTTTATGACAAGATTTTTATTGATAAGTTTGTGTACCTAGTTGTAAACGTTTTAGGTGCAACACATTGGATTTTTATTTTATTAATAATTTCTTTGCTACAATTTTAATTCCATAGTAAGTAGAGATGGATATCTAACACCTTTATATTCAGATCAGATTTGGGCACACCTGTTCATTTAACTTCACTTAAGACAATAGGGGTTGTAGAAGAAGTCTCCTTTTTGTTGTTGAGACCAACAAATTCTAAAACATTTGAACCAAAAAGGACAGAGATCTGTACATCTTTTATTGAGGCAAATGTCTGAGACCCTTTTTGGACGCACGGTAATTATCTTTGGTACATTTAGCATGTTTAAGTTATTACTGTGCAGGTAAAAAGGAAATGACTTACTATTATTATTTTCCCTTTTTTTATAGAAAGAAAATAATGATAATTTTGGCCCACTGTTCAAAAAGTTTTCGCAGGACTGCCAGCATTTTATTTCATCTAATTGAAAAAGTTCTATACTGGAGGATGGAACTTAAAAAAACAGGGTGTTCTAAATTGATACTATCAAAACTCATTGATAACATTGATAAAAAAGGCTAAAAATTAGCTGAAAATGAACAGGTTGTTATTAAAAGTCAGCACAATCCCAGCACTCAAAGCATCAAGCAAAGATGAATTTACCTCTACCATGGTTAAATATCCAGCTAGAATTATATGAACAGATGATTCATAATATTGATGCTCATTTGCGGCTGTTTTTAATTTACAACACTGTAGTCCAAGCCTCATTGTGTTTTTCTATTTCTTCAGAATGCCTGCCTCTAAGAGAGAATTGTCGCCGCCTGAATCTCAGCCCAAGATGAGGAAGGTGGAAGAGGATGGAGATGATTTACAATCCAAAACTGGACCAACTAGCAAATCTCCCAACACAGAAACCCAACAAGTTAAGAAAAAAAGATCTTCTATGGAAGATGAAAATAATTCATTAAAACAGAGTTCTCCTTCAAATGATTCCAGTCCAACTCCCTCAAACCCACCTCTTAAAAAAGCCAAGATTCAAACAGCCACAAGTGCCTCCTATGGAGAAGCTCCCTCACTGCAAGCTAACTCCAAAGGTTCCCTGAAGCGGACTGCCTCAACAGAATCTGATGAGGAGCTGAGCAGCGACACGTGTAAGGTGGACTTGTTCAGAGAGCGGGATGATGAAGACAAGGCCCGCTGCATCAAAAAATACTCCAACAAAGTCAAAGCTAAACGCAAAGCAGAGGAGGGTACGTCTGATCCACCTGACATGAGTCACGATTCATCACCTGCATCATCCGATTCTGTACAGATCGAGCACAACTATGGTAGAAACTCTGATTCAACATCTTCTCAAAGTTTAACAGATACTGACCAGCAAGAAACTTCAGTTGATGCATCAAATCTGGTGGTGTCTGAAACAGAAACGGTTGACTCGACAGCTGAAGAAAAAAGACTTTTGGAATTTGAAAGCCAAGAAAACAAAACATCTTCAAGAGAAAATGTACTTTTTTTCTCTTCTGAGGGTGAGGAAACGATAGATAAATTTGGGTCCACTGAAATCCTAAAGGGCGTAGATAATGAAACACTATCATCGGCAGAGGAAACACTATGTTCAGTTCCTGAAGATGTGAATTCTAGCTGTGGAGGTGAAGGTCGCGCTCCATTGAGCCATCTGTCTCCTTCTGAAGAAAATCAGTGCAATCTAAAATGTGAAACAACAGAGGGTGAGCAGAAGGAACCCGAAACAAGAGGAGACCTGAGTTTTGGAAAGGTACACAAAGTGTCATCGGACGAAACAAATTCCCCTCCAATGACGGAAAACTGTAAACAAGAAACACAGGTTGATAAAAAAGGAACAAAAGCAGACCCCTTAACATCTTTAAAAGAAGAATCAAATCCTGAAGAGAGACACCATAAGGCTCCGGGAACAGATGGTGACTTGTGTGAAGATTTGAACAGAACACACGGAAACTCTGAGGAAAGACTTAAAGAAAGCAGCAGAGAAAGGGTTGACTTACAGTCTCCTTATCCTGGTGCTAGTTCTGATCTTCCTGCAGAAGAACAGAATCATAGCTTGATCCGTGACACTCAGTCTCATTGTCAGGAGATTTACGATAAAAATCAAACGGCAGACCTTTCTGAAAATATAATCGTTCCACTGAATCACAAAATTCAAGACAACGTGACCAAAGTAGAATCTTCAAACGTAGACAAAGATACTCTTACGATCATTCAATCTGCTGCTGTACCAAAGATTCAAGATAAAGAGGATTTACTGGCTTCAAATCCAAGTGCTATGGTTGATTTACAAATCTGGGAATCTACTGCCAACACGTCCACAGATTTTCAAAAGCAGGAAAATGTTGGAATCATGGCAAGCAAAGAGACTCTAAGTGAAGCAGAGAAGCAAAATGTCACAAAAATAGAGATAGGAATTACATCAGAGATCATAAATCCTAGTACTCCAGTGGAAATGCAAAAGCAGGATTTCCACGAGGTCAGGGAAACTCCAACAGTTTTATCTACACAGAACTGTGATCATGTTACAGTCGATAAATGTGAAGAGATGAATAGTGTTGAATGCTCTGGAAAATTTCAGGGTCAAAGTGGGATGGAAACGCAGCCTGTTGCAGTGTTTAAGCTTTTGGAACATGAACCGGAAATACAAGTGCAGGAGAACCAAGTCAGTGAATCTACCACTGTAGAAAAAGATCCAAAGTCTCCAGAATGTTTTGCTACAACAGGTGAGACTCTGACAGAAGTGGACATTCAGACCTCTAATATATCCAAGGAGGTCTTTGATAGGACTCTGATAGAGCAATCACACGGTCAGATGAAACAGCTGGTCAGTGAATGCACCGTTGGCATATCTGATAAAGCTCACAAAGATCTGGAGAGTGCAAATGATGTTACTGAGACTCACAAGAAAGTAAACAAAGAAAATCAGGTTATGTTAGAGACCGTGTTAAATATTGCTCCTTTAGAAGAAACCAAAATCCAACAGTCTAATGAACCCAGTGATAAACCTAACACAGCAAATAAAGATCTGGAGAATGCAATTGGCTCTGCTCAGAATCAAATAAACGTTGCAGAAGCTGCAGACTCCAAGGATGAGGTCTGTAATATTGCAAGAGTTAAAGAAATGCAAAGCCAGTTGTTTACTGAACCCATAACTGAGATACCTGAAGAAGCTTACAGAGGTCAGGATGGACCCTTTACTGCTAAGGCTCAAATCAACATTAATGACCTGTCTGAAGCAACATCTGAGGAGGTCTCAAATATTACTCTTGCAGAAGAAATGCAAACCCAGGCAAACAGGGAACCTACTACAAAGACAGCTGAAGAAATTCAAAAAGATTCAGTTAGTCTAAAGTGGGCCCTTCAGACTCAAATCCATGTTAATGTCACACCTGATGAGATTTCTAACACTGCATCTATTCAAGAAATGCAAAACCAGATCGTCAGTGATCCTGCCATTAGTGACAAAGCTCATGAAAATCAGGAAAATACTAGAATCGCTGTAAATGCTGCTGCTGAAAGTCAAGAAGAACATTCAGAGATTGTAGCTATTACCGTTACTCAGCTGGTAAAGCCAACAGACATTTCAAGTGTCACACAGATTCCAATTAAAGTGGATGTTGCATCCGAAGATTTTTGTAACATGGCACCTGTAGAAGAAATCCAAACCCAAGTGGTCTGTAAACCCATGATTGGAATATCCAATGAATATCAGTTAGAAACTGCTGGAGAGACTGTTTCTTTATCACCAGAGTTGTTGCAAAACCAACTGGTAAATGAACATGTTATTGACATGAACAACGAGGTGCAGGAAGATACAGAGCATCCAAGTTTTGCTCCTCAGACTCCAATTGAAATTGATGTCACAGAAGAGCTTTCGAACATGACACCTGCAGAAGAAATGCAAACTGAGATAGTTAGTAAATCCCCCTTTGATGTATCTGATGAACATCTGGAAAATGCACATTGTAGAAGCAGTGAAGATGTTGCATGCGTTTCTGCTCAGACTCAATTAGAAGCTGCCTCATCATCAGAGGGGTTGCAACAGCAACCAATGAGTGAACCTACCACTGACATTAGCAGCAAGGCGCAGGAACATCTGGAAGTTGCAAGCTTTGCTTCTCCCACTCTAATTGAAGTGAAAAAATCTGAGAATGTCTCCAACATTGCACCTGTAGAAGAAATGCAAACCCAGATAGACAGTAAGTGCTCGATTGAAATACAGGATGTAGCTCAAACAAATCTGGAAAATGCTAATTCTACAATCAGGGATGATATATGTGTTTCTGTTGTTGGTCAAAAACAAGCTGATGGAGGAATTGTAGGCACATCAGTGGAGGTCCCTGTAAGAGCATCTGTAGGAGAAATGCAAACTCAGCTGGCCATTGAATCTAACAATGACATACCTGATGAATACCAGAGGAATAGTGTTCAATGTGTTCATGTTGATCAGAGTGAACTGCAAGCTGATAGAGAAATTCCTGCCACATCACAGATGCAATCTAACTATCCTCCAATAGACAACACGCAAACCCAGCTGGTCAGTGAACCTAATATACCCAACAAAACACAGAAAGACCTGGAGAAAGAAAGCTGTGCAACTTGGACTCCAATAGAAGTTGTTGCGGAGGAGGTAGACATGCAAACACAACTGACCAGTGAACCTACCGCTGACATACCAAAGGAAGAACAGAAAGATTTTGAAAATGTAAATTCTGCAGCTCAGACTCAAGTAGAAGTTGAGCCCACATTAAAATTCTCAACTGTTGGATCTTTTGAGAAAATGCAAACCCAGCTGGTCAGCGACCCCAGTGTTGGCACACCAGATAAAGATCGTGACAGTCATAAAACTTCAAGTCACCAGAGCAGCTTAGACATTACATGTGCTCCTGATACTGCTCAGAGTCAAGTAGAACCTGACAAAGAAGTTGTAGCCGCACCCCAGGAGGTCTCTAACTTTCCTCCAATGGAAGAAATGGAAACACAAACAGTTACTGAACCTATTACTGAGATACCCATCGATGCGCAGAAGAATACAAATGATGCTGCTCTTCTGGTAGTGGCTGCAGGCTCTCCCAAGAAGGTCTGTAACATTGCCCATACAGAGGAAATGCAAAGCCCGAATATCAATGAACCTATTCCAGACATATCAGCTGAACCTCTAGTTGAAAATTACAACAAGGTAAATGTGAAAATTGTGACTGTAACACAGATAAAAATGGAAGTGGACACAGCAGTAACAAAAGGGAATCTCGTTTCACCCTCTTCACTGCATAGAAATACAAATCAAACAGAACTTGAGGCTTCAGAGAAGAGTTTCAACATTGGTTGTGTGGTTGAAGCACATAGGCAGGAAATTGTCAATGTAAGTGAACAAACAGCAGGAGATAACTTTGATGAAGTTCATGATGATGTGATGATTGACGACAAAAGTGTGAACAAAACCAGCTGTAAAGAATGTGTGACTGTAGAAGATAATCCAATACAATCTGAAATGCAATACACATCAGCATCAGAGGATTTTAAAGACATATCATTAATGGAAATGCAAAAAGAGAAAAATCGAGATGAAACTGATGTTTTGAGTGCAAACCATCCAGCTGTGGAAATGCAAAACCAAATGAGTCGGGATGTTGAGAAAAATGCAGATTCTATGACTGTAACTGCTGCAGAAAATAAAATGGAAACTCACTCTAACTCTGCAGAAAAGAGCTTTGCTTCATATTCTACTACTGAAACACAAATCCATCAGATCTTTGATGGAACTCAGTCTGCAAGTGACACAAATGAGGGCAGTGAAGAAGTGACCAAGGCAGTGGAAGAGTTTGTTGGCGTAGGTGAGAATAAAATCGAAATGATTACCATACAACCTCTTGAGGAAATTTCTCAACCACAAATGGTAGTAGAAACGAAATCTCAGAAGAACCTTGATGCAAGTCAACCTACCGAAGACTCAAACATGAGCATTGAAAATGAGAACAAGATTTTCAAAGAACCCCTTGCTATTGCTGGGAATCTAATCGAAATGGAAATGCAAACACCCAAGCCTCTGGAGGAGATTTCTCAACCAACGGCTCACATACAAATACAAAGCCAGAAAGCTCAAGGAGACCTCAGATTGTCTTTTTCACCAGCTCCTCCTGAAATACACAACCAGGTGAGCATTGAAGTGACCGAGCCTGAAAGAGAGGCTAAAGCTGTCGAAAAATGCACTGGTATTTTTGAGAACACAATGGAAATACAAGCAGCATCTCTTGAAGAGATTCCTCAACAAACATCTCAAAGACAAACTGACACTCAGAAAAGTCTTGTGACGGAGATTGTCAGAAATGTATCTAAAAAGCCCCCAGAAAGTTTTCCCACGATGAAGAGTGATGAAAATAAGATTTCTGAAAAATGTGTCACTGTTGCCACAAATCCAGATGAAATAAAAATTCCAACAACAACAATAATACAGGAAATATGTCATGGAAATGATAAAGAGGATGTCGGAGAATGCCCTAGAAGTTCTGATGTTTCAGAAGAGGTAGAAATGCAGAGGACAGAGGGACAGGAGAAAATTTCCCAACCAACATTTGCAGAACAAAAGCATAGCCAGAGAGGTCAGGACGTCACTGAATTCACTGCAGTCACTGCAGTCACCCAAATTTCAGCTTCATTGCTACAACCTGAAACACAGATCCAGACGCTTGACCTTTGTGTGGAAAATGATAACCAGGCTACCAGAAAAAGTCAGAGTATTACTGAGATTCAAAAAGAAATGGAAGTAAAGAAATCAGAGTTGCCTGAAGGGATCTCTCACACGTCATTTATAGAAGAAATTCAAAACCAGAGAGATGAGGTCAGCGAACTGCCAGTAGACCCTGAAGCAGAAAAAGACGCTCCCCTTCCTGGGAGAGCATTAAACTTTTTCTCTGTTAATGCTGAAGTTGTCAGACCTTCTGTAACAGACATGCATGCATCAGAAACCCCTGCTGAGATTTTTATTGAGAAATCTGTTGTTCAACAGCAAAGAGGCGAGGAGGCTGCTGAAGAGTATGGAAATGAAAACAAGGTCACCTCTTTACATGAGAATGTTCTAGAGACTGAAACTAAAATGGAAACGTCTGCAGAAATGGGCGAAATTTCTTCTCTCGAAACTGCAGCAGAACACCACAACCATATGGCAAAAGAAATCAATGAACACACCACACACATATCGAACAACGAACCACTTCCTGTTCCTGACTTTGAAGTTACCAGGACGACAGAGCCTGTTGCTGAGGATATAAGAACAACAACCTCATTAGAAGATGACATAAGAAGACAACTAATTGATGAAATCAGTGTTGACGGACCTGTTAGTAATCTTCAAGAAGCTGATGAGAGCAAAGTAGTTGTGTTGGTTTGTACCCAACAAGATGAGTATGGTGGTGTTCAGGCATCAGAAGATGGGATTAGGTCAGCTAATGAAACAGAGGTCCATTTTAATGAAAACCAGGTAGTTTATGAACCGATCAGTAGTCCAGAGAGCAACAGTGGTGGTGAAATTTATACAAAAATTGAGCTGGGTGGTAGCATTTCTGTTCTGGACATGCAGAACACAGAAATCCCCCTCACTGTGGGAGATGGAGCTAACATTTCTGTCAATGATGTCAAATTAGGAATTATTCATCCTCAACAAGAGGACAAAGAAGAAATTACTGGTCCAAACAACCAGGGTTTGGAGGAAATGGAGGTTCAAATTACTGGGGAGGCACAAGGTCCCACACATGCCCAGTTGGAGCAAAGAAACACAACAGCAAACATTTTAAGTGTTGACATCAGTGCTACAGATGATGGTGCAGAAAAAAGTGAAAGAAGTGCCATTCCAGAGTCCACTAGTGTAGTGGAGTTTCCCAAGGAGGTACAAGAAAATACTAGACTTCAGGACGCACAAATCCACAGTGAAGTCGAGATAACAGATGGTGCATCCGAAGAGTATGTGATCCTGGAACCGGTTTTGGAGAGTGAAATTCACTTGGATATCCTGACTCAGGCTGCAGCTGAATCAGGATTGTCAACCCCTTCCTTGGATGGCGGATTGCTGGGTGAAGAGCCAAATCAAAGTATTTTAAATGGCACCCAGAAGATGGAGATACATGAAACAACTGACAAGGTTAAAGATGCTTCTGAAGCCAGCACAGAGGAAGTTTTACCTCAGGATGTTTTTCACAGTGCTCAATATTCCGAAGACCATACCTCTACTGGCAGTATGGATGCAGAAATGTCAAATGCTGATACTCAGCCCTCAACTAAAGATGGTGATATAGCAGTAATGGCGAACGCTGACAGTAACTTGGAGCTACAAGAAGTACAGATTCTCCAGGATATTGAGATTGGTCGAGAGATTGTTGTGGCAGAGGAGGATGAAGAAGACGATGATGTTAAAATAATAAAGCCATCCAAACAAACTTCTGAAGACCCTCCAAAGTCTGAAGAGAAGGTAGTAAATGAAAATAAAGATGTAATTAGCAGTACTGTGAAGGAAAAAAATGAAGATGATAAAAAGCTACCAGAGGTGGAAAAACCTAAGAAACAAGAAATGAATACACAAGCAAGAACCAAAGCTCGTCTTGCGGCGTTGGCCGAACAAAAGGCTGCAGAGTCAAAGAGAGCAGCACAACGACAGCAACTGAACCTCCTAGCGCTCTGTGAAGAAATTGCAGAGGACATTGCCACAGACAGCATGTTGTTGAAGAGGATAGAGGAAGAAAAACAAGCAGCAGTAGCAGCAGCTGCCAAAGCTGAAGCCAGCAAGAGGGAACAACCAGCAGTTACCTCACAAGATGCAGAGCCAGATAATGTTGCAAGTCCTGCTGGACCAGAAGGGAACTCCACTTTGGTGACCCCTGCTCTGGAGGAGTCTGCTGTCCAACCCTCTACAGCAGAGTCAGCTGAACCCAAACCAGCCACAGAGCCTCAGAAAAGGCGCTTCTTTATATCGCAGATTTCAGTGCCACTGAAAGCCCATGAAAAGAAGAAGCTGACCCGATATCAGAGACTCAGGCAGGTTGAGCTGCAAAGGGAGAAAATGTCTTGGGCTCGTGTGAAAAAACTAAAATCTGATCAAGCAAATCAGATGTTTTCAGACATTGACTGGCAAGCACCTTTTTCTGACAGTTTTTTAATGAGTCCCATAACTACGCCTCCTCCACCAGCGACGAGTCCATCAACAACATCCCCTGCAAGCCCTGCCCCTGCCAATAAACCTGCTCCACTAAAACCAGAGTCCCCTAAGGCTAAGCCAGCTGCAACAGAACCGACAAAAACGGAAAATTCTCAAACTCAGCCCCCTAAACCAGAAACTACCAGAACTGAGCTTTCTAAGAAAGAAACAGCCAAAGTTCAGCTAGTAAAAGCTGAAACTACCAAACCGGAACCGCCTGTTGTTGAAGTTCGTAGAAGCACGAGGCAAAGCAGGGCTCAGGCATCTCAACCTGCTGCAGCTGCTGCAGCTGCTCCAGGGCCTGCTCCGAAAGTGACCCGGTCTGCAGCCAAGAGGACTCTGCCAGCAGTTCCTCCTCCTATGCCCAATGGACTTAAAGTTCAAAAGCTGAAGCCTGTAGAGTACACGCCGTACAAGCCCAGACCCAAGTACTCCCCAGATGACTTTGAATTAGATGACGATGACATGTTGCTAGTTGCTCCAAAAAAACCAAATCAGCCCACACAACCGCCTAGCCCCGGGATCCCTGCTCAGCGTCCCGCACCTTCATTAAAACCAACTGATTCACCACAACTACCCAACCAAGCAAAACTGAAAGTTCAGAGCAAACCTGGACAGATTTCAGCTCAGTCAAAGTCCACCACTGCAGCTCAGCCTCAGATAAAGCCAACACAAATCAAGCCTACCGTTCCAACCCCTCAGTCAAAGCCGACATCTGCAGCTTCTTCCAAAACTAACTTGGCTGCAGTTCAGCCCACGCCCGCTACTACTACCCCTCCTTTGTCAAAAACAACTGGTGTAAATGTAACGCTGCCGAAGCAGCCAGCTCCAACAGAAGATAAGCCACCTCAATTGAAGCCTTCAGTGGCTTCAGTGCCTCAGAAACCCGAAAATCCCCCAACCCAGGAGAATACGAAAGCCAAGGTAATTCCAGATTAATTTTTTTTACAGTATTAGCACTAGTATTATGAACATGCTATGACCGACGCTTTTCTGTTTTGTACACAGGGTACATCTGGTTTGTCTTCACCAGTTTCTGCCTCTTCCCTTACACTTGAGGACAGTACCAATATCTCTGATACAACAAAGTGTGAAGAAATATCTGCTGGTTTGTTGTTGTCATCTCAATTCAATGCAGGACAAATCTGCTACTTTTGCTTTCAACCTTTTAAACTTCTCTGTCTTAACATTAACCATGCTTCAATTTAGAATCCCTTTCTTGTCCAGCAGTTACTACGACCGATCCGTCTCCAGGGACTAACACAGAATTAGCTTTGACAGAGGAGAAGACATCAGAAAAGCCCTGCCAGCAGTAAGAATATTAATTTTGGTTGTTCACTGTCTAGCACATACCCCCAAGAGAAAACTTTGTTGATCTGACCAGGGTTCTTGCAAAGTTGTGATAAGTCTAGAGTTTTACATGACTATTTTCCAGGTCTGGATAAGTATGGAAGGAGATACCAGAGTATGGAAAAATATATGTTGCCTGATATTAGTTTCCCTGGCTATCCATTTGTTTGTCTTTCATCCATCCATTTGTCCAGTCATCCATCTGCTCACCTATTGAACCATCATTTTCTCTATCTCTCCATCAATTTGTCCACTAGTCTGCGATCCGTCCCTCCACCCACAAGTCTTACATTTTGGGCATAGGTGCTGAGGTATAACAAAGGGCACCTTATTTGTCACTTGAATTGTTAGTAGTGCGAGATTTTTTACAGGCCACACACTACACTAAAAAACATTTCAGAAGGGCACTTTTGGTCCAGAGGAAAAAGGTAGGTGCTCTAGCACCACCTAGTGTCTATCTGTGCCCTGTTCTGAACTCTTACCACCCATCCATCCAAGTATCCATTTTCCCATTTATGTTTGTCTGTTTGTCCAGTGTACTCCATCCATCCATCCATCCATCCATCCATCCATCCATCCATCCATCCATCCGTTTCCTAATGTGTGTCTGTTTTACAGTGGGGAGGAAAAGCCACAAGAAGCAGCGACTCATCAAGAGGTCGACAAAGATGGCACTCAGACGGTAATTGTGAGCAAAAAACTTCCCTTTCATCATTTTACCAAAGGTCTCGTATAGATTAAACAGGACTACTGTTGCATGTTTTGTAAAAACTGTCATCTTTTGTCTGCCAGGATGTGGGACAGAAACATTTTGGGCCAGAAGCCTGCAGCGTGTGTGGGATGCTCTACTCTGCTGCCAACCCTGAGGATGAATCTCAGCATTTACTGTTTCACAATCAGTTTGTCAGTGCTGTCAAATATGTGGTGAGACCAGTCTGCATTTACACAAACCATGTGTCGAGAATCTTTTCATCACATTCATTTTTATCTGCTTAGCTTATATTTTGTGCACAAGGTATGAGCTTGTTCTTGTGCCTGTCCTTAAACCGGAGTGCCCTTAAACTTTTGACCAGTTTAAGGACACTCCAATTATTGTGATTGATATGGATGATCTCAGAAAAGACGCAATATTCTTTTAATGGTTCAATATATGTTGTTTTCAGGGGTGGAAAAAAGAGAGAATCATGGCAGAATATCCTGATGGCAAGATTATCCTCGTCCTCCCTGATGATCCCAAATATGCTCTGAAGAAGGTCTGTTTCATGTGTCGGGCCATTGACTTCATGAACAATGCAGAAGTTAAACCCTTGTGTGTCATTTTGGACCTGCTGTAGCCTGATAATTATTGTCCATCTCAGGTGGAGGAGATCCGGGAGATGGTGGACAATGATCTTGGCTTCCAACAGGTGGAGACAAAGTGTCCCTCTCAGACCAAAACCTTCCTCTTCATCTCTATTGACAAGAAAGTGGCCGGATGTCTCATAGCAGAGCACATCCAAGAGGTACAAGACTGCAGGCTCTTAAATCTAGCATAACAGTTTTGTCTTTGAGGTTTTTGAAAATCAAGATTTTCTCATATCTATTCAAAGGGTTACAGAGTGATTGAGGAGGCTCCTCCTGAAGGCTCAGAGGGGGAAAAGGTGATGTTTGAACGTCAGAGAGCTTGGTGCTGCTCCACTACGCCGGAGCCGGCCATCTGCGGCATCAGTCGCATCTGGGTGGTCGGCGTGATGCGGCGCCGGGCTATCGCCACACGCTTAATTGAGTGCTTAAGGTTGGTCTTCGGATTCATACTCAACATTTTCACAGTTTACGAACAAGTCCATTGGGATTTTAAACGAAACTAACCATGTATAATCTTTCTAAAAAATTTTCCAACATCTCTAACACAAAATAATGCATTTTATAAACAAAAATATTTCTTACATAATTAAAGTTGCTTTTCTTTTTTCACAGGAACAACTTCATTTATGGTTCCTACCTGAGCAAAGACGAGATTGCGTTCTCAGACCCCACGCCCGATGGAAAACTCTTTGCCACCCATTACTTTGGCACATCTCAGTTTTTAGTTTATAACTTTGTGAGCGGGACCCGTTCAATCCAGCCCAAAACTGACTCGGTATGACGGTCTGATGGAGGAGGTGACGATGGATTCTAACATGAAGTCTTCACAGCATGACACAAATTACTCCAAGAAGTCAGTAATTGGACTAAAACTCAGGATGACAACTTTAACTCTTCCGGGCATAGTATTTAAAAAAAAAACAAAAAAAACTATTTTCTTTAGATTCTTTTTAAGCAAATGGTTGGTTTTGTTAGAATACACATGCATGAAATGAGAGCAATAGAGCTTAAAGAGCATATCATTTCTGTGTTCAGCAAACTGAAACATCTTTTAAAGCTGAGTGAAGATGAGAGTCAGGATCTCCTGGACCGTGACGCTGCCATCGTCTCCAGTTTATGAGTGTGAATTGTAGTTTGGAGCATTCATCATGTGTTCCTGTATAAACCGAGCCATATAATGTCCACATTTTAGCTTTTTACTGTCTTATTGTTGTTTTCAAGTTTCACCAATATTCTCTTTATTTTAAATTTGCTTTGTTGATGATTGTTAATTGTGTTTTATTTACCTCTTGACCACATACCCCCTCCCATCCGGCATACGGATTTTTATTAAGTTAGTGTAGAAAATCATCCTTATTCTTTAGCAACAAATTGAAATTTATATCAAATCATGTAGATTTATGCATACTACTATGAGATTTATAACGGAAGATGAGAAAGATCTTAAACCTGTGTTTTTTTTGTTTTTGATATTAAGGTCCAGTCTTCACATGAGGGTTTAGATCACACTGATTAACAGCATCATCTCTTAATTTCTTCATTGTTAAAGCGGTCGCCTTTTAGAGAGACATTTTGTGTAAGAAAAACAAGAAGAAATTGATTTATATAAACCTCTTATGTAAATATTTATTTAAATAAACCATGTAAAATATTTGTTGATGCTGCCTAGTGGTGATTATTTTTCTTTTAATGTAGGAAAAGCAGCACTTGATGTACACAGAGGTAGGTTATCAATAAATGTAATTGAAAGGTTAAAAAAAAATAAAAAAATAAAAATTATATATATGTCTTGTACACAGTAAATTAATTCATGACTCACTTCAGATTATTATGAATAGGGATGCACCATTATGATTTTTGTCTTTTGCTGGCAATTCTGGTCATATGAAAACATAAGTAGTTAGAATTAGCTTTTTACAAATATCATAAAATATTAGATCCTATTATATCTATGGAATTTTTGGATCCTATGGATGTACATTCTAAAAGATTACATCTATAGGATCCACTGTGGATCTAAAGAGGGACATCCTGGTCCATAGTTACAGTTAGACCTCTTCAAAAGACACTGGTGTGAAGTCTTGCTAGAAAATGAAAGCACAATTCATAAAGTTTTTCAGTAAATGCTGAAAGTCCATGTTGTGAATATGTCTTCATTTTTATGCATTTATTTAAAATGAGGTTCAAGTTCAACTCTTGAATTTGGTTTTCCTCCCAATCCTCTCAAAACTGCAGTTGCATATAACACTTTGTGCACCTTTTCCTGCCATAGCTTTTTCTTCCACTCGACTTTCCAGTTGTTCATAGGTGCTTAACATGTAATAAAATCCCAATTTCAGTTAAAAAAACACGAGAAAAATGTCCCAGTTGCTTTTACCTGCTTTTCTTCCATGATAGGGAAAATCCTTTTAATTTTCAGAAAAAATTCTCATTTGATTTTCATTAGCTCTGAAATACTAAAAAAATACATAACTATAATTTATTAAATGAATTATTAAAATAGACGCATTTTTCCATGACCTTCAAATCTATTGGAATCTATTCGAGTTGTGTCTGTTTTAAATGGTGGGAACTTTCTTGCTTGAAGATGTAAACACTCCCCTCTTAGCACATTCCTCGACGCTCCTGTCACAACATGGGGCTGCTCGATGGCAACTTCTGAAGAGCAAAACAGTCTTAGAACAACACAAACACTTCCTCAAACAGAGGGGGACAAAACAGAGTTCTCCACTGACTCCTCCTCAGGAGTCGATACGAATCAGGAAGAGACAAACAACAGAGCCGAGCTTGTTTAGGTGTCTTTCACTCGACGACCACCAGTGGCATTTCTTTGTTGTTTGGTGCATAAAGGTCATCTCAGTTGAGAGGAACAGTCTGGATCTATGAGGCTGATTTAGGCAGTCTGACAAAAAGGCGAGCAGGTACTTGCAAACACACTTTTATTCTTACACAGCTTAAAAAGACAAAAAAATATATATATCACAGCTGCCTGAATGTAAAGCATAAATCACTTCATCCTAAATGTAACATTTTTGGTCCATCTATTGAAAACAAATATTTACACAACCACAGCATTTACAAGTAATTTCTACAGTTCGGGTTCATTTTAAGAAAAGAAACCAGGTTTAACCTGAGCTGCAATTGCAGTCCTCCTCAACTCCCTCAGTACTGCTCAGATTGACTTTGTTTCCAAACTTTTGCAGGGACTTAATCTTGCTAAAGAGTTTTAAAGTGAGATTTCAGTGAGTCTGGGTAATTTTTTTTTTACAGGCAAATCAGAAAATACTCAAAATGGACAAGCTCCACCTAAAACATACGGTGTGAAGGGTTTAAACTAGAGTTTTTCATCAGGCAGCCAGACAGTCATATTTTTGTAATTTCCCAATCTTTTCTTTATCAGTATTTTTGCCTATTTTCTGGAGATCTCTAGATCCTGACGAGGTTGTTTGCTTAAAAACTAAAAATAGAGGGCAAAAACGCTATTTTTCATAAATAAAGGAAATGAAATTGGAATGAGTCGTGTCTTTGCAACAGCCTGAAAACAAATTGCCTACGGAAACGTATTTTGCAAAGGGAGTTTATACCTTCATAATTTGAACTTGATTCAAATTTCTTTCTTCAGGCTGACCTGAAGTATAAGGTAACTTTGTAGGCCTGAGAGCACCAACAGAGTCTACAGATGCATATCAGTAAAATACAATGCTAACTGAATAATTGAACTAAAAAAAACCTTTAAACAAACGTACCACAAAGTCTTAGAATATGTAACTCTCTCCATTATAAATCTACATGATATACGGCTGAAGTGTTTGACTTGGAAGAAGCCTAGAAAATAAAATTCTGCTTGGGGCGCCTACACCCATAGATCTGTCACTGATTTTATGAAAATGTGTGAAAAAGCAATAAAAATCCAATGAAAAGCCTGAAAAACTGAAACCTGTAAACTCTAAGCCATCATAGACTTTTTCACACAACTTTAGAACGTAGTGAATTCACAACTATGGAATGGTGTTTTACATGGAAGTTAGCTGAAATTAGTTGACATTCAAGGCCATGACAAAATTAAAATGTAGGCACCAAAGACAATATTACTCTGTAACCCTGTGCACTCCTTGATACTAGCTAAAACGTGGGGTCAGAGGTTCTTTTACTCTCACAGTATGGGACAATGCTCCCCACAGAAAGAGTACAGCAAGTCCAAAACATCAGGCTCTTGAATTCTTCTATTAACAACTTGACCTTTCCCAGGCTGCACCACCACAACCTCACCATCAGATGGCAGCTCCACCAGCGGGTGCACTTTATTATCTTTCATCTTAAAGTCTGCAATGCCAGGCAAGGTCCCGTTTCTCTCTGCCCATGTTTTGCTGTTCTCTGAAGCGTCTTTTGCCTCCTCATCACTGTCTTCAGTCTTGCTGCTCTTGCTTACAGTGCTCATTTCCTCCTGACACACCTCTGATTCGCTGGCATGAGGCAGAGAGAAGTAGGTGCACTTTCCAGGCTGGGATTTGGTCTCGTCTTCTAACTCTGGCTTTGCACTGAACAATGAATATGGAGTCTTCTCTTCTATGTCTTTGTGTAATTCGTCCAGGTGAAATGTGTTTGTAAGGGTTTTGTTTATTCCAGCTGGGTCTGACACTGACTTTCTCATTGATGTGTTTTCTCTAAGGAGCCAACGTCCATTATCAATAGGAACACTGTCTCCAGGCCCCACTTGTGCATTGAAAGCAATGCATTTTGTTGCTTCACTGAAGATGTCCAGTGCAGAGGAGGAATTAAAGTAGGATAATTCAGACATTGCTTTGGATCTAGCTGCATGGAATGGGGAAAAGATGCTTGAAGGTTCCCTCTTTGTCTGATCCGGCTCTGAAAGGGGTCTTTCACTGGCTTCCTCGGGTTCAAGGTCTTTTTTGCCATAGAGCATTTCGATTGCCCTCCTCACGAAGCCTTTAGAGATGGATTTCCGTGCCGAGTCATCTTCTGCGCCCGATAGGTCGCTGGAGGTCTGAGACTGATAACCTCCACTGCTCGGGGTCTCTCCTCTCAGCTCTGATAATTTGGGACTCAGGAAGCTTCTCTGCTGGATGTCTTTGTCACTCCTTGCTAAAAACATTTCCCTGATGGATCTGACTCTACTTCCCTCAGGCTCTGTGGTTATGACACTGCTCGAGTCGTAGCTGAAAGACAACGATGACTGAGGAGCCGATCGCGTGCAGAGAGCCAACTCGGATATGGTTGACTCAGACGGAAGATCATCTGACTCTGGAGGGGTTTTTCTTTGAGAGAAACGTCTGATTGTTGAACTTTTTGGTACAAGGTGTGATTTCTGGGCTTCAGCCACCTGCTTTTCTAGTAGTGTCACTCGCTCTGCAACAGTTTGCGTTGTGACTTCTTCAGACTGCTGTTTAGGATTTTCCACAACTGTCTCGTCATTTGACTCTTCTCGCTGTGCTTTCAGAGGAATTTTCTGATTTTGGGCATAGCTTTCCTTAAAATTTTCAACTTTTCTTGCTTGTTCTTCCTCAGAACTGCAGTCTTTTTCACAGTAACTTAAATTTTCTTCAACTAAGCTTCTCTTTTGCTTATCTTCATCATTTGGCTGCACTTTATCCACATATTCCTCAAAGCTGCTGTCATCGTTATCACTGTCATCAATAGCAAATCTAAAAATCTTTTCTAAACTTTCAGATATTATCAAACTGCTGTCCTCGTTTTTGCATACATCAGAATTTTCTAATAGATCAATTGAGCCTCCATCAGGAGAACTTTGCCTTTCTGGCTCCTCGGTATACTGGGCCTCATCTTCTGAGCTAACCTGATCTTCCTCCGGCTCCTCAGTCAAAGCCTCCAACTCTCTACCTCTTTTTGTTTGTTCGACAAACTTAGGAAGGGGTTCCTCCTCCTCCTCTTCCTCATTGCCAGACAAACTTTCTTCAATAATAACCTGCAGTTTTTTACAATCAACTTCTGGCTGCTTGTCCTCTGAACATGTCTCTTCTACATCTGAGCTTCCTGTACTGTCATCGGTACTTAAACTTAATCCCATACTGTACATTTGGCCTTGTGACACCATACTTTTAGTCTCTGTTGAATCTTCCAGTTTTTCACCACCTGTGTTTAATATTGATTTATTCCCTTTTACATAAACTTCTACATAATAGTTTGAGCTTGGCTGCTTCTCCACAGGCAGATTACCAAGGCCAGAACTTGCACCGATCTCTTGTTTTATCTCTGGATGTGTAACTTCTGCTCTCTTTTCTGTACCTTGCTCACAATAATCTTGATTAGCACTTGATATCATCTGAGTTTCCTCATCTGGAGCTGATTTAGCATTCTGAGTTAAATCTGTCTCCAAGTTTTTCTTACTTTGTGTTAGATGCCTACAATCCATGTACGGCTCTTGCTTCACCGGTTTTGTCTCGCTGCACACATCTCCAAAATTTTTGCCCTTTCTTGTGTTGATTTCTCACTCATATATGCCTGTTGGTGCTGCTCATGCCTTGTCAGATTACCTTTGCTTGCTACATATTTGCATGACTGTAAGTTTGGAGATGTGGTCCTGCAAATATGCCTTTCTTGTGGGATATTTTTGGTATTAGAAACAAAATTTGACCAATCTTGGTACCCATTGTCCTCAGTGGCTTGACCTACTGGTTTGTATTTTGCTGCTTCGGAAAGCACAGCAGTTCTGTCCATTTCTGGTTGTTTTGGCTGGTTAAGGTTAGTTATTATTTGAAAAGTAGACCTCATATCAGCATTTTGTTTGTCATCTTGAGCAACACAGTCTTCATTTGAGATGTTTTGCGTTTCTTCACGATTGCTTTGGTCTGCCAACAGCCTCGGTGTGGCAGACGGCATACTTCCTCTCTGCCCACCATCATCTTCTGAACCTTCTGAAAGGGAAACCAACTGTTCCTTTAGCTTCTGAGGAATGTCTAGGTTTTCAATAATCTCATTGATAACATTTTCTCCAATACCACAGTCTAGTTCAGGAACTGCTACAGTCCCAAGTCCAGCTTCTGAAGTGTTAGGTGTTACGCTGCATGTTTTGGCTCTGTCACCAAGTTCCTGGAAACCCCTCCAGCTTTGCAGGAGCTGCATTGAAGCTGATTGTTGCAAATCTGATAGACTTGTTCTCAGTCTTTGGGAGTCCTCGATGTTGGCAATTTCTTTGAGAGAATCAATCATTTTTAATGCCTCTGCACAGCTGACGTTGTTTGCGTTTAGCTCTTTCATAGTCAGGTTCGTCAAGCCTTCCTTCAAGGTCATAACAGCCAGAAAAGCAAGAAGAACTTTAGATGAGGAGCCAAATGTTGAGGCCACATGAGAGGAAAAGTCAGGCAAGCTGTTGGACTTTTCCAAGCAGGATGGACGTTTATTCTTGGTAATTTGTCTTATTGATTTTATTGAGTAGCAGATCTTCTCAAGGACTGGCTTCATGTTCGACTCTGGTATTACAGATATATCTCGATCTCCTCCTGAGACCTTAAAGTCATCACTGTTATCAGCTTCCATCTGTGCTGTTTGGTGGATTTCTGTTTGGGATGATGTTTTCTTTGGTTTCCTTTTGTGTGGTTCTGAAGGGCTGTCCAAAGAGAGGTTTCCTGGAAGCAGCTTTTTGCTGAGTTTTTGCCTACCAGGTGATGAGACCATATCTTGAGATTTAGACGATGGGGAGGTTCTCTGGAGTTCTTTTGTTTCATGGTGTTTTCTCTCTGTTAATGGGCTAGCATTGGGTGTTTCAGGTTTTTGTGGTCCTTTATTTGAAAGAACTTGTCTGTCCAGGAGGTGTCTAGTCATTGGTGATAGTTTAGGAGAGGTATTTTGAAATTCAGAAGATTTTTTGTTGTGGAACTTCCTCTCTGGAGATGGACTGCTTTTTAATTTAGCTCTTTTCACCAAACTCTTAGGCGGTTGTGTCTCAATTTTTGATATGTGAAATGGAATATTATCCACAGCAGATGTTTCACTTGATTGAATACTGGAAGAAGACATTCTTCCATCAGAGGTTAAGCTAAGTGGAGACACAGAGGTACAAAAGGATGGAGTTCCCACCTCTAAGATCGGTTGCTTGGTCTCCTCTGATGTGACTTCAATCTGTTGTGTTGTCTCTGTTGAACAGATTTCATTTCCAGTAGTGCTGATGGGAGTGGATAATGCTTTGCTCTCTTCATTGCCATTGTTATGTGAAGCATATTTATCCACAGTGGCCTTTCTGAGAAACATTTGTTTTTCCAGAGAGCAATTACTGACTAAAGGAGCTCTCTTGATGGATGGTGTTCTGGATAATTCTGATCCCTGTTGATTCTTGCTCTGAGAAGATGATTTTTCCAATGTGGTATTATCTGGTGATATGACCTTGTCAGAAGTAGGACTACTACTTAGTGAATAATTATGTGATCTTTGACTGCTCATAGGGCTGCTGGTTATAGATATTTCATCATTTGTGAAATCATCTGCATTCAGTAGATCAGGCGGTGGTGGCGGTAGCTCCATGGAAAGTGTACCAGTAAGTGTGGCCATCTCTTCTTCTGTCTCAGTTCTCGGTGGAAATATTTCAGAGCAGATCCCATTTAGGAGAGGCGAAGCTTCTGTATCTTTCTGGCTTAAACTGTTGTAGTTTTCTCTATTTGCATGTGCTGTATAGTTGTCAGAATTGTTTGGCTGGACTCTGGTTTTGTCCTCCACAGGCACTGATTTGTTTTCGAAAGACTGTACTCTAAGCTTGACTGACGGTGAGATCACATTTTCTGGCGAAGAGAGTTCAAAGATTCGGCTTGTTTCTGATGTTTCCTCTGAAAATGTTCCTACCTTTTTCTGTGTTTGCAGAGCAGTTAACCCTCCTGATATTTGACTTTCTTTGTCTTGGTTTGATGATGGGTTTGATTGGGCCTTCTCAAGCCAATTCTCTACATACTCTTTAGCAATAGAACTGGAGGGGTAAAATGATTGCAATGGCACACCTTTATAAATATTCAAGTACTCATTTTTACTCAGTTCTCTTTGTGAATGCCTTGTTTCATTTTGTGTGTTAAACAACATTTGCTTGTTCTTTTCTTTCAAAGACAACTGAACATTTAAATTTTTAGCATTTGGCTTTGGTAAGTTTTTCCAGGTTGGGGTCGCTCTCCTTTTTATGCTTTTTGTTGTCTTTGTTTTAGCTCCGTAAATTTTTTTGATGAAGACAGCACTTGAGAAAGGTTTCACTGTTTTATGTTTTTCAGCTGCTTTTGTTGAACTCTTCCTTTGTCTCTTACCTGGCGTCATTACCAGCCTGACATGTTTCCCAACCAGTTTAGGATTTGAGAAAACCCTCAGATCTTTCCTAACCTCTTTTTCTCCGGGCTTATTGTTACTCTTTGTAAATTGCTGGAGTGTTTCTGTTTCTGCTCCTTGAACAGAACCAGCTTTTAGAGAGGCCAGGTGCAAATCTGATGTTACAGACCTGCTGTCAGTTCTGTACATACTAACTGGCTCAAAGGCTGTTGAAGGTGAAGGTTCAAATTCATTAGTGGAGCAAAGCTGCCTGGTTTCTGAGGTAGCTCCAGATGTAGACATACCATGAACGCCAACATTTGCAAGAAAATTGTCATGACATGTCTGTTGTTCATATATGTGCAAGACTGCTTCAGTAACTTCGTCTCCACTGGATTCAGTCTGCATAATTTCAGTGGATTTGAATGCAGAAATATCTCTGCTGTTGACATCCACAGAGCCATGTCGTCTTGGTTTGGGAACTGGTTTTGTCCTGTTCTGATTCTCCATGTAGAACTGCTCTGTTATTGTCCTGTTCTCTGTCTCTTCTCTGAAAATATAAGAACTAATCTTTCCTTCTGTAATCTCATCCACAGTTGCAGATTTAATGCTCTCCACAGAAGATCGGAGTTTGCTTACTTTCTTGCCCCCTGGGGTAGGGACTCTTCTTGATAATGGCAAAGACCCAGTATGGTCTTTATGATCATCCTTCTCCTGAAAAGTGTCACTGACAGCTCCATTTCCAAGTGTTGGCGGATCATCATCATTATCCTCTCTGGTTCTGTCCTTATAGACAATGTCTGTGGAAGTGGCAGAAGTTTGAGAATGATTTGAGCAGACATCTTGCTCTGGATCTGGCAAACATGCCACATCAGCCTGATCTGCAGCAACTGAACGTGTCAGGGTGGTTGTCCATTGAACAGTTTCCTCTTCTTTAATCGTCAGTCGCACCTTCATCTCCACCGTCATGCTGCCATCCTGATTCACCCGAAAGGACTTCTCGATGTTGTCGTCACTGGGCAGAATGCTGTCCTGCCCTTCTTCGCCATTCCCGTTGCCAAGACAGGTTTCCTCCTCCGTCTCTGCCAGAGACTCCAGTATTCGATCTGAACCCGACTCAATGGAGTTAATTGGGACGTCACAGGAGCTCTCGCCAATACTGTTGTGAATCTGATGGACGATGAACCTCTCAGATGATGTAGAGAAATTCCTAGACTTTGAAGAAAATGAAGGTGTCATTTTTTGGGCTTTTTAGAGAGTCCAGAAGATCCAAAAAAGAGTTTTAAAAAGATAGAAAATTACAAATAAAAATGCCAGAAGTTTCCAGAGAAGCATGAAGGGAGAAAAGAAAAGAATAAGATATGTTAGACAGACTGAATGGCTGCTCCTCAAGAACATTAGCCAGCAAACCTGAGCTTGTAGGTCATGTACAGCATTACATACAATATTATCACCTCAGCACTTTCTCAAGCTTTATCCCTTGAGGGACGGCAGATTACTGCAGCACTTATATGCCATGCTAATAAAAGGCTAGCAAACACATTTCTTTAAAATACATCTACAATTGTTCTCCTAAATAAATAAATAAACCAACTTATTTTTTACTTACAGACTAATGTCTTTTGTCTTTTATAAACTCTCTGCTTGGTAGGTCGCCTTGTTGGACTTGGAGATTTATCTGCACCATACACTGCAGGCTTGAAAGGCTCCCTGCCTACAGCCACCACAGTTCCAGAGCACAAAATCAAACCTGGAAGACCATCAATCTGAGACAGACAGAAAATAAATATTTAATCACTTTGAAGTACTCCGTCTCTGACTATTCCATGTTACAAATCTTTATTAAACATTTATCCATTCTTTTAACGTGACCATGCAAAACAATCTTCTGTTTCTTCTTGGGATTTTTGAGGTTGTACTTGGATATAAATGAGAACCAACATTTAACAGTTCTACAGAATTCCCACATCTTTCAACTTTTTACACTTTGTCAAGTTAAACTTTAGTTTTTTTTATAGGGAAGTGATGTGCTAAATGAACACAAAGTAGTGCAGATTTATGAAGTAGAATGAAAATGCAATTCAGAATTTTCTGATGAAAGTCTTCTGCAATTGCTAACACGTTTTCTTCCAGGATTGCCCTGTAATTAGCTCCATCCACCTTCCCAACAATTCTGACCAGATTCCCTGTTGCTCGTAGCTCATGCCTGCTCCTCCAGAAATGCTCTAAGTGCCCAACCTATCAGTGCTGGGTTGCAGCCAGACATGACTACTCTTTCCATTTTAAGATGCTGGATTTAACTGTGGTCAGTGAAATGTAATCAACTAATTAGGTCGTTTTTGAAAGTGATTTGTTGAAAATCTCTGTACAATACATTGAAGTTTGTAGCATGACACAATGTGAAAAGGTTTAAGGGCTATTAAGGCTTCTGCAAGGCGCTGGAGGTATTAGATGAGTTGGCAAAGAAGCTTTTCACTTTTTCACCTCGTGTGACGGTCACTTCGTGCCACGTTTAAGTTTATCTTAGTGCTGTCAGGGTCAGTATTTGCATGAAAGGAATGACTGTGTGTGGGAGACGGAAAACTCTTACCCGTCGTCCATTCGGAGTGTGTAGTTTGCTCACATGGAACTGCATCAACTCTGAGATGTGTCCCAGTATAGACTCATAATTTGGTGTAGTCTTCTTGTGTAGCACCACAATATGCTTGATGGAGGGGTCTCCGTTGCGGAAAACCACAAGTTTTTTAGGTGTACGAATTACCCCTATGCCGTCTCTGTGAATGTTTTTCCTGCCTGGGAAAATCCTTGCAGTCCTTTGGCGAGAACTAACAGGTCTCACATGGTACCAAGGTGGTAGCCTCCTCCGGGCCAGGGCCAGGTCAATGGGCTTGACTTTCCTGGTGTCGGAACAGATGTATGATTTCCCATCCTCCAGCTGATCTAGAGTATTGATGCCGTGTATCCCTCGAGGAGTCGTGATGTTCCGGACTCCAAATGGCAGGGGAACCTTCTTGGAAAGACTGTCCAGGAGCGCATCGAACGATTTAAAGGTCCGGTTGTTGATGACCACTCGAAGGCCGCTGAACTGAGGATCCCCACTTTTGTAGAAGCAGACCCTCTTTGACAGGATAGTGTTGGTGATGCTCGGGTGGTGCGAAGTGTCAAAGGTGTGCCCGCTCCCTGATGTCTGATCAGGGAGGGTCCTCCGAAGCCCTGTTTCATTCATCTTCTCTGGTTGACTGCAAATGAAGATTTAAGAAGACATTTAGAAAAGAAAAGGATTTTCTACCTTTGTGTTTTATTGCTTCTACTTCCTAATCCAAGTAAACTATTATAAAAGTTGTACATGCCCTCTTCTCCCCCACTTCCTGACCCATTGCCATAAACTCAGCAATGGAGGTTGGTTAATAAAATAACTTTCCTTCTGCAAACAAACAACAGCTGACCTTTTGTCTGAGATCTTTACATGGGTCACTGACATTTGTGTTTTGTCTTAGTAACAATACAATTTATGACTGAAATGCACTCATTGTCTACTTTACTAAGTGCACTGCATTACTGGTGCCATGTTGGACCTCTTTTACCTTTAGAATTTTCTTCATTTTTTGTGTAAATTGGGTGGATTATCTGGAGATGATTTTGGCAATTGGAGAACAGTGAACTACTGAAGTTGGAGAGAATTTGACCTTAGAGGACAATAAATGCTGGAAGTAAGTAACATGGCACTCTAAATGAGTGCCATGTCAGAAGGTCACTGATGTGGCAGTTAGTTAAATATCTTTGTTTCTTATTCCTCCGCTGAAGAAATTTAATTACATTTTAGCACATATAATTTTGCAGTTTCAAGGGTTTGTAAACATGTTTATTAGGGGCTTTACTAAGGTTGTGTTTGAGGCAACATAAACAGTTCTTGTAAACACCTGATTAACCGCTTGCCAAGCATATGTTGTTTACTTTGTCAGGTTGTGGTCATCAACTAACATGACCTACCTTCTGCTAAACACATCGATGCACATATATGTTTCTAAAGAGCTAAAGAACCTTTTTGTTACTGTTTTCATAAACATTTTTTATTCAATCATTTCATCATAAATTTTAAACAATTTTGTCATTTTTTTTTAAAACATATTTTTTATGTACAAAACCACATGATTAGAGTAAAAGTAGCAGTAGAACTTTTCATCTTTCTTTTCTAAATGTAAGTATTTTCGAGCACTTCCAGTAAAACCAATGCTGCAACACTCAAAGTACAAAGCAGTAAATATGTCAAACAAAACTGGACTTGCAAACAAATGGAAATGAAAAAAACTCACCTTTACTGACATAAGAGTCCCAAATATTTTTAAAAGATCCATGGATTCTCATTGCGTGCTGCACTGCACGACTGTTTCTGAGCTAACTGACAGTAGGAGTTTATTCCAGGAGACACCATCATTGGCAATTTGGTTAATCTTTGCTCAGAGGTAATCTTCACTGCAGGTGCAAAGCTTGGAAATCCTCTTTAGGAAGGTGTGTCACACCTTATGGAGCTATCATAGCAGGCCCAAGAACTAGTCCAAAAACCTCTGAGATAAATTACATGTTTTATTTTCAAATTGATTTTGTTTAGGGACAGCATTAGTAGTGGTGAGAAAAAATCTTCCAAAATCATTACCAAAAGCTAAAATTGTTTAAACACAATTTTTTTGTGTGTTTTTGTGTGTATTTATAGGTATTTTCTGCACAGCTTTGCTTTTTTACATCGAGGAATAAAATAATGTGAGCAAGGTTTTCTGAATAACAGATGGTAAGTTAGTGTCCACTAATAAAATACGAGCAGGTTTGTAATCTCATTAAGGACCTCTTTCCAGCATAGGGATTAAAGTGTTTTCGATTCTTAGGACCCTTACAGAGGAGTGCTTGTGTAAGTGTAAGATGCTAAATAAAATTTATGGCAATAATGAAATCCGTAAAGTACTACACTTTTTATGTATTTTTTGTCCTTTTTTTTATAATTATGACTTGCAGTTTATGGAAACTCATGATTATTTTTCTCCAAAAGTCACAATGTTACATTTTCATCCATACCTTTTCCTTCCACTGAATGTTCCATTAAGATACTTGTGTACAACTTTCAATGAATAACCAGCTTCTTTCATAATTGCATTATGTATTCTTCCATCCATGAAAAATGTGTCAATTATAGTCTTATTGCAGAAAATCAATAGAAAAAAAGGATTTGCAACAAATTTTATTATATGATAGCCATTCTATGCATATTGCTAAGTTTGCTTATACATCTGGCTGGCCCTAACTAAAGCTTTTTCAAGCGGATGTGAGAGTATTCAGACAGCTAAGATGAACATTCTTATAATAGCAAATGCAGACTTTTATTGTCCCCACAAAAATACGCTTGCAGTGACACTGTGCTGGTTTTGGAAATACAGTTCTGTTTAAAGGGATAGTAAACACTAATACATGAGATTGAACCGTATTACGGAGGAGGGTATTAGCTGGTCATGCATATCCTTCACCGTGAACTATCACGAGTTGCATAACAGCAACCAAACCCGGAATGAACCAAATCTATTTCTGTAGTAAAACAGATTAGCGTACGAGGGGATGACTTCATTCCACAGTAAACCTGTGGCCGAACTAAAGGAATCAAAAGCTTTTAGAGAAGTCATCAGATTTCAGCTTCGCGTAAAAAGATAAAGTGATCCCTCTCTGTTGCAGTGCAACAGTGTAACACTGCAAATATCTCAGGTGTATATGAAACAGACAATATGTGCTGTAGGAAATAATTTCTGCTGAGCCCGACCAAACCGATGTTCAGGAATACCACCGGACGCTTCCATTATCCCAGTCAACTAAAAAAAAAAAAAAAAACAGGCACAAAAATGTGAAAAATCCTACAAAGGAAGCTGAAGGGGGAACAATGGAGGAAGCTGTCAGTGTAAACAGGTAGGCCCCAAGCCTGCCCGTCATTCCAGCTCTCCACAGCAGAGATAAGGATGCTGAAAGCGTGAGGGGAAAATGGCTCCAACAGACTTTTGTCATGCAGTCGTGTTTCCTCTTGTGTTTTATTGCTTGACATCATATTGTGTGTATTTCAGAGGGGACATCTGCCACATGTCATATATCTGTTATATGTTGACATCAACCTACCAAGGTAATAGAAGGAAGCAAAGCTTGGGCTGTAATCTATACAATTTATTTCTTCTTGTTTTGAATCTATTTTAAATAAAAATAAATCTGCTAAACATACTTGACTTGAAATGAAAACGACTCCACTCAGCATATCATACCAGTAAAGGTGTGAAAATAAGGAATTTGATAATAAAACAGCTGACAATGTTAAAAAGTTGTTCTCATCCATGTTTAAGAGTAAAATCACATGCCGCCAAGACAGAGATATCAGTCCCTGCGTTCCGCTTGTATTGCCACTTCAGCCCAGGCCTATTTTTACGCTCTCGCGACTATAGAGAAAGTAATTGGCGCCACGTTAGATTCAAACCTATGCTGTTAATGGGAAAAAATGTGTGATATGTTTTGGCTCTTGTTCTCTTTCTATATTTGTCCCAGTGTCCTCCGTGCAGCTGCTCCTCCAGATCTGTCTCCCAGTGTTCCCATCAAGCACCTCTCTGCAGCCTGCATATACTTCTTCAATTCGAGTGTCTGCCAGCCTCCATCAACTCCTGCTTAAAGCAGCAAAAATACTCTTGAAGGCGCATTTGAAATGCCGGCAGCGCGCTTTGATGTGTAACCACACTTCAACTCTGTTGTGTCATTTAATATCGAATATGTGCCTCATTTCTGGCCCTTGAGCAAATACCTTCCATTGCAGCTGTCATGATTCAATGATTTTGTGGCCAAACAGCATTTATAGGAAGCAAACTTGACTAAAATGGATTTACTTTAACATTTTCATTTTCTTGAAGAAAAACCCACCTAAAAATATTTTTAATTTTGCGCCAACATGTTGATAAATTCCTCTTTTCCTCTGGGGTGTGTTTAAAAAATGCGTCCTGGCCCAGGTTGAGTCAAAACTATGCTTACTATTCAAAATTCCTTACAAGTTAGATGATGTTGAATCTATTTTTCCGCCTCCTAATTTCCAGTGGAATTCCCAGATTTTGAATGAAACCGTGCCAAACAGGACTCAGGAGGTCAACCCACTGACCGTACACTCCCCTCCAGTCTTTTTCGCACAGCCAGGAGAGGTCTCCACCCCATCCATTTTGAGCTCTCCATATCAGCTGTGCCAAGCTTTTAATCTGCCTGGTGACATCCCAGTGTTTCCTGCATAGGACGGAGGGAGAGATAAGCACACTCCTCTGGGCGGTAAATCACTCCACACTCCCGCTCCTGCTCTGATATCTCCATTATTCAATTAGACTGCGCTAAAATTCGCCATAATTTCTGGTAATTGTAATCAGAGACTTGGAAGTTATTTTTAGGGTGTCAATCATTTTCTTTCTTTCCTTTTTTTTGCCTCAATAGGACATGATTTTTAATATTTACGAATAACAAAGAAACTAAACCAAACCTAAAGTATTTTCTGCAGTATCTGGTGAGCTAAGTTAAAATCAAAACTGTAAGATAAGTGTATATTTATATATATAATTATCTATGTTGAATAAGTAAAGTTTCATGTATTTTATTTTACCTTTCATACAGTTTATCAACATATAAAACTGTCAAAATGATGTAGTAAAGAGTATCTGTGTTTCATTTACAGCACCCAGACAAATATTATATCTTATTGTCCTGTTGTTGCCTAAATTATTTACATTTTTAATTTCAATAACATATTTCTTCTGAGTGAATTTAATGTTGTAGAACAACCAAGCCAGAGTCTTGAGAATGTAAAGAATAAAGTGATGGTAAGGAGGCTTTCCAGAGAACTGGAGCTCATCAGCAAAGATAATCCTCAAAATATCAGTAAAGAAAGAAGAAAGAAGCATTTAATCAGTTTAATGCCATGGAAGAAAGATTCTCAGTGGCACAAAAGAGCAGAAATTGTTTTGTTCAGATGGATATATATATATATATATATATATATATATATATAAATATATATATATATATATATATATATATATATATCTCTGAAATGATACCACCTGCCTTATCTTTTGGGAAATGTGTATCGGCTTAACTGTAGCTGTATGCGACTTTGACTATTTTCACAATAATCGTCTAACTATCTTGCAACTTTACTCATTTGTCTCAAACAATTGAGCAAACTCTCAAGCTCTCTAATTTTATTTAATACATTTTTTATCAATAGTTTATAATGTGATGCTTGTGTCAAGATAAGATTCTCAGTCCTACTGTTCTGTGTTTCTGTTTTCCTGCTGCAACATAAATGTTTGAAGTTCTTCTCCCCAAATTCTGCAGAGGACATTTAATGAATCGTCAAGTTAAAATGCATCCAAGTTTCAGGAATTGCGTATCGTCAGCCAAACAACCACTAACTCATTAATTTCTGTATATTTTTAAAAAGCATTTTTAACCACATGCTACAAGCATATTACGGAAATGTTATAGATTTCAATATGCACAAATGTCAGTGTATTTGTATTACAATTAAATATAATTTTTGTTATACCAAATGAATGAAGGCTTTGGAGTGACCTAATCAAAGTCCTGTCTTCAATTTAATTTTCATGATGATTACTTGTGTTCAAAACCCCCTGAAAGTGCCTGAACTAAAACAGTCATGCAAAGCAGAGTGGAAATTTTGACCAGTTTGATGAAAGAAACTCTTGTGGTTATCAGTTGTTACTTCTTATCTAAGGGCCAGGATGATTTTGGATATGTGTTCCCCTCATTAAATGAAATCATCTTTTGTATTTATTTTAGTTATGTTGTTTATTTTTTTTGAATAATCTGAAACATTTATTTATAACAAGTACTTTTTCATAGATCTGTAGGTCTTAAGGCAGAATTAAATTATGTTAGTTTTATTTAAAAATATAAATATTAAAAAAAATGATTTTACTAGAAAGATAAACATATGAACTTACAGTAATTTTGACAGAGAAACTGAGTAGGCAGCCGAATACGTGGGCTGTCAGTGTCTCCTCAGTGTTCAGCAGCTATCAGCAGCCGAGCCTCTCAGCAGAAACATTAACATGCAGAGAATGTGGACTATTATTCTCCAGGGGACGGTGGCGGGCAGGGTCCTCTTCATCAAATAGCTCGGTACCCTCCCACTGTGAGCCCTGGAAGGCCGGTGGCTGAAGGCCAGCCCTCTGACGGGACAAGCTGACTACACACGACCCAGATAGCAGCCCTGGGTGCGGAGTGATTTATCCGTCATCAGACAACCTTCCTCTGATTAAGGGTCAGTCACCGGGTGACAGAGCTGAGTGGAGAGGTCGAGACAAGCAGCCTCCGTGTACGAGACGCTGGCATCCTGACCGACCGACCGACACTCAGATGAAGTTTCCAGGCGCTGCTAAGCTGAACATTGACTTGAACATACACACTTCTACCGATGGGCATGTACAGGAACAGCCCCACAGTCTTTTTTTCAGCCCCTTCTCTGTAGTTTATATATGTTGGCTGACTTACACACACTTAAATACTCACATACCAAAGCCAAGATAAAGACTTATTGAGCTGGCCTTGACTTTCCCTGAACCTGACAACAAAAGGATGTGGTAGATCTGAGTCGCCCACTGTTTGACTTGTCTCTGAGGGCTCTTAAAGATCAGAGGTCTTAATGTTCAGGGTTCAAAAACAGGTTACTGCGTCCATCCATTTTTCATGGAAATGCTGTCTATTGTAAGCATGAAAGGGAGTTCTGCCTGAGGTGACTCAAGCTTCCTGAGTTTCTCCAATCAATCCAGTTTCTTTAGTCTTATTTTCTTACTTTTCAAATTGTTATTTGCATTGTATGATTATATTGTAAGCTGATTTTTTTAAAAAAGAAACAGCTTTAGAGACTATAACACTATAAAACACATTCTGATTAATTTTTAAACTTATCATTTATTTCACTTTCATCACCCTACCATCAGCATCAATGCTTGTGCTTTTATGTGGTTGCCATGAAGGTGTTTTTGTGAATCAATTTATTATTTTAATATTTGTGCTTCTATACTTTGATGAAGCTTATATTCAAAATCTATCTTTACAAGTTCACACGACCCAGGGTTGGAGGAAGCCCAAAATATCATTTCATTTTTACCGAAGTAAATTATATTTCTGTTAATTTAGATTATTTAGAGATAAAAAATAATTTTAGTTTCAATAATTTCAATAAAAAAGGATCTCTAATACAGAAATTTGATTATCTATGTAATCAGGGGAAAAACCGCTGACTTGACAGTTGTCCAGCAGACAGTGACTATATGTACAATGAAATTAAGACAGCATTGGTCTAAACAAACTGTTCACAAACAATGTCCAGGTTTACTGATGGAAAGTTGAGTGAAAGAATAAAGTGTGAAAAAAGGACATTATTAAAATTTGGTTTTATGTACTGTAATGTTTCTTCTTTTTCAATTAAACTGAATCTATAAGCTAAACTATAAAAAATAAAAGTCAAAGTACATAAATGTTTAAAAGCTTTGTGTGTATTAAACTCATAAATGAGTTTCATTTGAAATAAAATGTGAGGATATATTATGAAAATGCAGCAGTAAAGTGAACAACTGGTCCTTTCGGGAGCTAAGTCTCTCTTGGTCCAGTTTTGCAAGGAGAGTTAAAATAAAATGTAGAAGTCCTAAAATAGATCCGACATTCATTCCCACACTGAAAAAGATTTTCTTTCAAATCCCTAGATTTATTTTAGTTCATCTTTTCAACGAAGGAAAGAGATCCACATTGCTAAATAAAGGATCTTTAAAAAACTTAACAGTGCTAAATTAATGGCGTCCCCCAGAAATCCCATAAAATAAAACAAACACTATAATTTTTGACTGGAAACTGTATTTTCTAAGTAAATTTTCTAGTGCAAAGTTTTGTATTATTACTCCATTATTTCCTGATTACCAGAAGTACAAATATTACACATTGACCTATTTCTCTCCACGTTATCACTGCATTTAAATATGGTTATTACATATTATATTGGGAAATTGCTCAGGAAACACTTTGATCTGAATTTTTACATAAATAGTTTCAGAGAAACAACTCAAATGTTCAAAACAGCTGTTACTGTTCATCTCCAATTATCATTAACAAAAACTACAAGTTATTTTAAATTGGTTGTACACATCTTTACCAGAGATGCAAATATGTGTGGAGAGTTGTGTGTTTTGTATGTTTAACATCTTCGATCATAAAGAGTTCCAGAATGTTTCTGTCTCAGGATGTAGCTCAGATTTTCATACAGTGAGACAGAAAACAGTCGCTGCGGGAAGCTGAAAATGGCTACCAGCACTGATTGAAATCTGAACAATACTCTATACAACAATCCCCTGGCTGTCCATATTTTATGGCCTACATCTGATTTCTGCAACACTATGGGAAACAAGACAAAACCAGGAAATGATGATGTCATGTGTAAAATTATTCAGCATTTGTATTTTCTCCATTTTCATCAACTATCAGATTTTTCCTCAACCTCCCAGAAGGCCTAAAGCTCTTCCATTTCTACCATTAACGTCTCCCAATTCAATTTTAATAACCTAAAAAAAGCAGTGCGACCACACTGTGTCATCAAGTGTTTGCAGTAAAATATTCCCTCTTGCTAAAACTGTTCTTGCACCAAACATAAGACATAAAACAACATTTGACAGCGCAGGACAGAGTGAAGAGAAGCTTAAAATACCCTGCTGTGCGTCATGGTGGTAGGATTTATGTCAGGGATTATTAACTCACCTGTATCCGCGGTCCGCGCAGGCTCACGTGCCTTTTACGCCTTCATGCTGAATGACTGCAAAGATCATGCACAACAATATGCACAACAATATGAGGGCTGGGTTTTTATCCACTCTGAATTTGACAGAAGCACAGCACAAGCTGTACGACACTAAGACAAACATTTACTTCTTATTCCGGACTAATAAAGGATAATTTAGTTTTTTTTCTTTCAGTATTAATACATTAATACACAGAATTATGACATAATCTGTCAAAAATCTAAGTTAAAAAAGAATTTTTCAACATTTGCTTTTTTGGTCAATATCATCTATTTACACTTTTAATCTATTTATTCATAGCATCATCAACAAAATAAAAGAAACTAAATAATTTTGTATAATGTTGTTAAATAATTACGTATTCATTTAAAAAAAAACAAATGATAAGTTATTTAACTTCAGCCTGTTCACAAATTCTTGTACATTTGCAGAAAGGGTAAGGTTTTAATTTGACAACACAAGTGTATGTCATCCTGTGCAAAGCTGACCCCTGGTGGCCATAACTGTCATCACAACTAAAATGCTCCCCTTCTTTTTTTTTGTTTTAGCAACTTCCCATTTTGATAAAACGATATAAACAGTCCGTTTTCATTAAGATTTTTTTTTTAACAATCAGACTCCTTTGGAATAGTGCCAGTGTCTGATGAAGCAGACCGGTCTCAGAACAGAGCAGGAGGAGGAAATCGATGTCTGTTTTTGGAGAACCAGAGGTGAGCGGTTTGTTATTTTAGTAAAAATGTGTTTGATATTTGTTTGAAGTCCATAATCCAGGGTCATGGGTGGAAATACTCTTCCTGTGTAAGAAGCCAAGAGGGTTTGTGAAAGAAGAGAAACACCAAAGCTTTACATTTTTTAAACAACCTTATTGCTATATTTTGGCTCAATGTACTAAATGTTTTTTTTTTCATACAAGTATTCCTCAAATAATGATCTAAGTGGATTATTTTGTCTTTAAAAATACAAATCAAAACTTAACTTTTTGGTTTTCATCACAGGATAAACTGAATGCATGATTTTTTTATTTAATAATCTAAATCCTCTAATTAGTTTTTGTGTCAGATTTTCAAAGCTAGATATTACTGATTGTGTAAAATATTATTAACATAGGTTTATATGTTAATAATATTAAGACAATCAGATGTTTGGACGGTGGTGAGTCAAAGTTTAGACTCAATAATAAAAATGATGAACCCCTTGAATAGCAGAGAAATACGTCGCATCAGCAAAAACAAACGTGTCAGCTGCTCAACAAACGCATGCAAACAAAGACAAAGTCATTCATACAGAAATACAATGAGACAACAAAAGCTGTTGACCCAGGTCATGACATGCTGCCCTCTCCCTGCTTTATTTAGACCATATATTTATGTATTTTTATTTTTTAGGAAGTCCTACCGGTGATTCCCAAAATGGGGCCAGTGGCGTGAATTTCACAGAGCATGACTTCCTGTCGGATAGAGGATGTTCCCAGCCAATCTTTCATGGATGTAGCAAACAGGAGTCATCAGAACGAGGAAGTGGAGACAGGTGCTCTCTGGAAGACCGAGATTGACAGAAAGAGAAAAACAACAACAGACAATGGTGTGCATTTATCTTTGGCTGAGCTGCAGCTGAGCTTTTTTTTTTATTTCCAAGATTTTTTGCAAATCAGCATATATTTCCCCTAATAGTCTATTCTTGTATCCCAAACGCTTCCAATCCGGCAGTGTACTGTTATTATTCACTAATAATAACAGTATCTGCTACTGTTGTTAGCAGGTACCTCTACATGCTACATGCTAACAAGAGTATCTGTTGTTAGCATGTAGATACAATCAAGTTAGCTGTTTATTAACACACCTTTCATACAAAAATAATTTCAATAACTTTCCTAGTTAATGTATTGGTTGAATAAATTGTTTTATATTTGTTGATATTAAATATCATATGTAATGATTAATATATATTTAGCAATATATTAGGTTAACATAATAATTGTAGTACTTTATTTTTACAATCATTTCTTTTCTCTTAGTCCATTCATACATGCATTTCATCTTTTAATATGTTCAAAAGTTAAATGTTTATGTTTTAATTTTCTATTTTACCTAAGCAAACTCTGACCTTTGTAAATCTGGTACTTTTAGATATTTTGCAATTCAGTTCAGTGCTGCGAACTCTCAAAGTTATCATTTTTGTTGTTTTAGTTTCCTACTTTAAGGCACCTTGTAATTTTTTTTAACAGTTATATTCTGGATTTAACATTGGTTCACATCTTTTATCCTTGTTTTTCTGTTTTCTCTAACACGAGATACCCTACAATTTTAGATAACAAATTGGCAAGCTAAATCATCAATTTGTTCATTGTTTATTTCAGCAGATTACCAATTAGTCACATACAGCATTAATGTCACTTTTTCATTTTATTTTGGTAATCTTTTAACATTTTGTGTCCACCTTAGTTTTATTGTTAAACTGAGTGTGTAGAATAATGTTTTGTTTCAACTCAAATCTATTCAAATTTTATAAGTTACTGTTACTTTCCCTTGACTGTTTTTTAGTTTGTTGGTCATAAATTTTGTAGTTAGTCATATGTTTTTTGCTGCTCAGTATTGCTCACCTTCCTTCCTTGGTTCATAGGAAAGGAGGTCTAGAGGTAACTGGAAGTCTTGAAAGAAGACATTAAGACCTAAGGAGAGCAAACTTTGGTTGTAGTCTGCCAACACATTTTTGCCTTCCAAAGAAAAACAGTGAAGAGGAAGCTGACTGCTGATGTAGTCATCTTGTACTCACTACCCGCTTCGGTGTGAGCTAAAAATTGTCCAGAGTGCCACCAGGGGATTCAAACAAAAGAACAGAGAGTACCGAGCTGATCAGGAGCGGTCCGGAGTTGATTCAGCTCCGTGTGTCAATTCCTGACTGAAACAAATGTACCAGTCGGCTTTGAACAATGTACTCCAGCGCCAAACCAACACCTTGCATTCTGCTTTGGTGCTCAAAACTTCCTTTTCATCTTAGGGTGCACATTTTTGCCCTACTTTAGCACACTTCTATATTACGTCTCTAAAAGCATATTTTTACGTATTTTTTCCCTTTAATTACACATCCATGCAGTTTTATATAGATACACTCTCTTATGATTGCATTGGTGTCTTAAGATATTTTAGCTTTGTGGTATAAATTTTACGAAATTAAATTATAGGTGTAGTAGGCATAGACAGAAAATTGTCTACGATAATGTTAAAAATTGCATGCAGCTGTTACACCTTATGATAATTCTCAATATCAGCTTTTGCAATAAAAATAGTCATTTGTTAAAATTCTGTGACTTTTGACACATGCAAAATAAGAAAGAAAAAGACACGTGAAGTTACCTGTTCAGTTTATCAATTCACTGGTAAAGTAATTATAACTTCAACATAACAAAAGTAGGAATGCAAGCATTTAAAAGAAAAAAACAATCTATATCAGTGAATCTATATTTAGTAGGGGCACAACTGGACACTGGTGAGCCGGGCAGAGACCATAAAGGCGATCAGGCTGCAGGGGAACAGCATTTGCCAGGGATTATGAGCAACCAGCCCTCGCTTTAGACCAGGGACACACCCTCTCCTGCAGCTGTCTTGCATGCTGTATTTGCAATCTACTATCAATGACTTAATCAGTTTGGGTCCCTGCAAACTCTACTTGTCTGTTGCTCTCTCTGAAACCTGGCCAGGAATTATCAGTTCAACATTTGAGTAAAAATTATTTGCATGTGCATTTTATTTTTCCAGGTATGTGTGTCCTGACATAGTACAAAATGTTAGGCTCTTAGGGTTTGACTGTATGATTCATACAAAAGCAAATGATTATATATATATATATATATGTATGTATATGTTAATATATATAAAAAATGCAGGTTTTTCTAATTAAATGTTTGTAAATGTGTGAAGATAAGTGCAAGTAAACAAGTTATCTAATAAGTAAATGTACTGCTATTTCTAATATTGTGCAACTTAAAAAAATTTAATTACAATTTTTGCTTAGTCATTCTTTTGAGCCACTATTTCCAAATGATGTCAGATAATTGCTTGCACATCAATTTATTGGTTCTTTCTTATGTTCATTTAACAAACTCATCAGGTGTTGATGCTATCACAACAAAATGATATGTAGCTCTACCCTCTGGGTGTATTTGTGCCACCCAAATACACAGTTGGTCAGATGCAGCTGATCCTGCTGGCGTTGTCGGGTTAAACTGCAGGCCACGCTCCTTGTGGGTTGATGAATCTATGTTTGCTGGTGAGTGTTTGTGAAAGGCAGCTACCTGAGATGAGATTAGAGCAGCGCAATGATTAAGAGCTTCTGTGTTAATGTAGACGCCCGTGCCTCTGTAATCTCCCCAGTGCACACTGCTGGCAGCGAGGCCCCAGGACACGCAAACACAGGGATACACACACACACACACACACACGCACACACAAACATACATACACAGAGTCAAAAACAAACATGGGGCTGAGGAAGTAGGAATACCTTCATAGCCCTGATTTCCTCTCAGATGTGCGTCGTTTGGAGCAGCTAAACTCCTGTTTTAATTTTTTCTTTATTTGAGAGCATTAAGGAGTAATTTAATGTACAACTGCCTTAAAATAAGTGAAAAAGAAGCATGCATATGCTTGCAATCCTTTTTTCTCTGATACCCCTGAAAAAAATTTGTTGCAAAATTAGGGTCCACTTAATTAGGGTCCATGCAGTTTAATTTAATTGTAATCACAGCTGCTCTTTAAAGGCTCTGGATGTTTGTTAGAGAATATTAGTGAATATTAGTGAACAACAACAAAAAAAATCCTGAAATTCTAGGAACTCAGCGGACAGGTCAGAGAGAAAGCTGGTTAGGGTTTTACCGGTTAGGGTTTGGATCTAACTTGTAAAACCCAAAATTAGGTGCAAAACTATACAGCACCCTGAACACAGCTAGTGAAATACGGTGGTGGCATCATCATGCTGTGGGGAGGATTTCTTCAGCAGAGAAAGGGAAGCTGGTTAGAGTTTATGGGGTGAAATACAGAGAAATTCTAGAGGAAAAGCTGCTGGAAACGGAACATAAAACTGGGGCAGATGTTCATCTTCCACCAGGACAGCAACCCTAAACATGCAGCATCACCTGCAACAAACAGGCTTACATTTTACCAGTTGCTGCAAAATTAAATTTAGCTAGAACTACAAAAGAACGGATTTAATAAATACATACCCAATCAATAGATTATGGTATTATTGAACAGACTAAGTGGAACACACTAAATAATGGATTAAACAAAAATTCATGTTTTATCACTTTCATTTTTTGTTTTTCTTAATCATGATAAACTTCTGCTAATCGCTAATGAAATGAGCTGGTCATTTAAAAGACAAATTTTGCATCAAATCAATAAAAAGAAAAACTATTTTTAAAAACAGAAAAGTGAAGTTAATGGATTTTATGTTTAATACCTGCTAAAAGGTTAGTATTTCCAAAAGGTAATTTCAATCTGACAAAGGGAACTCAGGACTCATTGGGATTTATTTTCTAACTTATTGAATATGACTCTCTGACAGATGGTCAGTCAAACTGCCACATATGGATGAACTGTCACTGTTTTTACTACTTTTATAATGAAAAACATTTCTTGTTTGGTTTAGTATTAGTCACAGTGGAGTGGCCAAAGACCATGTGACTATGGAGTCGCAGGGTGCAGACCCCCGGTTTAGATCAAAACATGTCCACGTACTGGGATGGCCCAGTCAAAGTCCAGATCTTAATCCAGCTGAGATTCTGTTGCAAAACTTTAAAACTGATGATCAAAGATGCTCTGTAATCTAATCTCTATCCCATATCTCTGACATGTTTTTAAAAAGTATTGGCTCAGTGGAGCTGATTACAAATGGCCTCTCTTTTCAGACTTTACATTTTTACAACATTGGAAAAGTTTCATTTCAGTTCCCAATTATTAATTTACTTACTCTTTCTTTGTTGAATACAGTCATATTTAATAAATTAGAATATGCTTTCTGATGAGGTTCATTTGTTGAATGAATCCATAAAATACCAATGCAATACATTAAGTTTTATGGCAGTAAAAAATAGAAAAAGTAAAGAAACTGAAAGAACACCGTGTGGAATACCCTGAAAAAATTTTATAAGTTAAGGATAAAAAAAATTATAATAATCAAAATAAAATTATATTAAAATTATATAATTTTAAATAATATAATAATAAAATTATAATTATAAAATAAAATAAATACATTAAAATTATAAAATGATTATAACCTTATTATTTTTTGAATAATAAAATTATAATCAATCTGAACAGTCAGTTTTTACCAGTACCCCTCCAGGTCAATTGGCCCCGATCAGTTAGTGTTACGGGGGAATATCATGATTAAAGATGGGGGGTCTGTCTGTGGCAGGTGACCCCCCTCCACCCACTCTGCTTAAAGCCTCGGGGGATTGAGGCCTGAGCCTGTCGTTATGCGCCCATTAGCTGTAACAACAGGGAGAATAAACCTGCCACTCAGCTGCAGACTGAATTTAAACACATTCACACCAATTACAGAAGATTCTCCTGACCGGCCTGGGGGAGAAGAAGTCCGTCCAGGGAAGTCAAGTCACGCCAGGACACCTCCAACAAATTTACTCCGGAATTTAAGTTGAATTTAAAAAAATACACCAGCTAATTCGGGAGATAAACGACAGTCTTCTGATTAATTTCAACTAAAGAAGATAAATATTTAAATGCATTACGGGAAACCCAAGAGAACACTTTAAAAACCCTCAGCATGAACAAAGCACATCAACATATACACCTCTGGAACATGTTTCCTCTGAAGTGCTAAAAATGGATCTCCAGGTCAGGGTGATTGACCCCTGTGAGAAGAAGCTCTTCCTTTTGAAATAGGGGGAAAATCTCTATTTATAAAGTAGGCGCTCTTGTTGGATTATAAATACACTGACTCATCCCTCAAGGTTCGGTCTGACCACGTAAAGATTTTTTCCTGATAACTTTGATTGATGTCAAAGCACCGTGCTGGCTTTAGTGGGTAAATATATCGTAGCCGTTCAGGAATACCCCCGGAAATAAATCCTGATGTCACCGCTGCGTTAATAAGCACTACTGTGGAATAGATGAGGTCAACTTTATCTCCGTGAAGGTGTAGTCCACTTCGGTGGATTTTTAATGACCCCTCAAGCATTAATCAGAAGAGACTAAATCATTTACAGACAGGGTATCCGGAGCAAAAACCACGCTCCTGTGCTGAGAAAACAAGGCGCCATGTGTAACGCGGACGTTGGGATTACCTCCATTCCGTCTGGGCCAGGAAGTCGGGTCGCAGGAACTCCGTCCGCTGCCCGGCTTCCAGGTGAGTAACAGGAGCTTCAGGCGGATGTGGAAAAGTAAAATAAAATGTCTCTCCTTTAACAGTTCGTCCTTTTAAGAGCTGTTAATGGAGAGCAAGGGTGATGTATTTGCCCCGGGCCTGGGTTGGTACGAGATTCTACCGGTTTGACAATCTGAGGCAAAAATATCACGATATCTTTGCCTCACGGTAAAAATGATATCCTTGATATCACAGTAAAAATATAAAGAATTTTAGCAAACATTGACATTTTGATCTTGTGTCTTTTACTTTAAAAAAAACCAATAGCATATTCCTGCTTAAATTATGCATTTCAAGGGTTTCTAAAGATATTATGTCATGCAATATTTACTCACTACCAGTTTTTTATGCATGAAAATATTTCTAAATTGCATTGTTTTAGATGAGAAATAAGGTCAACTAAATTAAACTTTGTAGCTCCTTAATGAAGACTTAAGTTTTTACAAGATATGCTGACAAAAACACCAGTTGTACACATAAAAAGGTGTGTCTTAATAAATAAAAGAAATCATCAAATAATTGAATTAACTTCAGTAATTCAATTCTAAATATTAAACTCATCCATCCATCCATCCATCCATCCATCCATCCATCCATCCATCCATCCATCCATCCATCCATCCATCCATCCATCCATCCATCCATCCATCCATCCATCCATCCATCCATCCATCCATTTCTGACAGTTTTTTGGGGAAGAATATAAATTAAAACCAATGAAAGAGGCACATTTTGTAGACATGACTCCCTGCAACAGTTTTACCTTCCAACAAACTTTCTCATTATGCGCTAAAAACGTGATAAGATTGTATAAAACCAATTAAAAAGGATTTATAAAGTTGAAATGTCAGCCCATGATCGGCTTGTGGCACCTCTGAGGTGTCAAGGAAGTCTATGTTCTTTTTTTAGGGTCTAGTGTTTTCTCATCTTCCTCTTGGTAGGTTTTCACAGATTCTCTAATGAGTTTGGGTCAGGTCAACTTGCTGGCCATTCAAGCACATGCTAGGTATTGGTGCTTTTGGCAGAGCCCGTGCCAACTCGGTATAAAATAAAATCTTTGAAATGAAATGTGTTTTCTGCCACACTTTTTTCTTCCTTTCAATTTCCATCTCAAATGAGTTTCACATTTTTCTTTCTTTTTTTCTCGCTGTGGTTCACCTCACCCAGCAGCTCTGAAGTTAAAATGATTTTCTTCAAATTTTTGCTGGATCCATGGAAATTGTGTTGTGGAAATAAAGGGAAAAGTATTGTGGCCGTCTTTTAGCCAGCTGTCCAGTAGTTTGCAGCAACAGGTGGGGGAAGGGAAATCAGCAAAAACTTACTTTATTAGCAGTTTTCAAACTTTTAAAATCTCAATATACTTTAATACTATAAAGTATTGTAAGCAGCCCATGTTCAATTCTCAGTTTTTTTTTAAATGAAAACTTATTGAGTAAACATTTCTTCTTTTTAAGTTCTTACTCTTCTTATATTGCTTTTAAGTGTCAATAGGGCACTTAAATAATAGGAATAATAAATACAAACGCTAAATATTTTTGCAGTCATTTATTTCCTAAAAGTGCAAAAGTATAAAAAAAACAACTCGATATATACATACATTTGAAACTAGTGACTGTACAATATTTATAAACAAAATATCCCTGCAAGAGAAGAAGAGACAAGTTAAAACCAGTGTTAAGATTAAAATATTCCAGGTCTTTTCTAACAGTTTTTGGGCAGATACAGTACAAAATCTCAGGAGCTTCATTGTGCCAAGTGTGTAAAATAAAGATAAAAGTATTTCTGTTTAAATTTAGCTTCAAAGATTGTGTGTCCTTTGCAGCAAGAGGAGGTTAGGAGCTGTTGTAGCTGCAGTAATAGACGGCTGTGCTGGCGTCCGACAGCACGGATGAAATGAGGCTCTCGGGTCCTTGCATGCCGCCCTCGTGCGGCCCATATGGCAGGCCCGGCATGTCTGTGCGGGCCGAGGAGGACGAGCTCAGGTACTGCTCAAACTCGCTGCGGTCCACCTCGCCCAGCAGCTCTGAGTGGTGCATCTGCTCCATGCTGTCCGCCGAGTGAGAGTGGGAATCAGGGGGAGGGGAGAGCTGTCCTGCCCCGCCGGGGTGCCGCTTGGGGTGGCTGGGGCTGCAGTGCTGGGTGTAGTACATGGCCAAAGGGTTGGGGCAGCTCATGTAGGACGGAGGGGGCTGCTCGGGAGCTGAGCCCGGGTGGCGGTGCATGATGGCGGGGCTGCTGTGGTGGCCGGAGAGTGGTTCATGAGGTTGAAAGTCTGCCACCTGAGAGTGGTAAGGGTATGCCGGCATCATGTGGCAGTCCTCCTGTGAATGTGGAGGGAAGAACATGGAGTCTGATTCTACAGCGTCCAGAGGAGAGGTGTCAGGAGTGGGAAGGCTGTACGGTTCGTAAGAGGGTCCCCCGAGCACCTGAGCGTCCCGAGTGGCTGAGCGGCTGCGGGGGAACCTGGAAGCCGTGTTCATGGTAGCCCAGACCCAGGCTGTCCATGCATACCCTGCCGTCCCCGGGCATGGACGGGGCCTGGTGCTCGGCGACACCGTGGACCAGAAATCCAGAGTCCAGCCTCTTGATCCTCTTCACCTGCTTCCGCCGCCGGGGCCGGTACTTGTAGTTGGGGTGGTCCTGCATGTGCTGGACCCGCAGTCGCTCGGCCTCCTCCACGAAGGGCTGCTTTTCTGTGACGGGAAGGGCTTTCCAGGATTTCCCTGCAGGTCAAGAGGAGCGAATCAGTGATACGTCAGCAGATACTGTACATGGCTCTGGTGATGCACATAAAAATAGCCTGTTGCCATTTTAGGGGAATAGGGACAGGAATTTGAGGTTATACCTGTGGCTTAACTTGCATAGAGTTTAAAAACAGGACGATAAATCAAATATCTAGAGGGGCCATCTAATATTCGCAGGACACCTTATCCTCACCACCTTACATTTGTACTCAAATTGAGTAATAATAATTTGGGACAGGAGAGAACATGTTTGCAAGAAGGTGCAACAAGTATTGTTTTCTTATACTTAAAACATTTCTGTGTTTACCAGACCTGTATTAATAGCTGTGTATGTCTACACTTCTAAATGGAAATATTGTTGTACAAAAACTAAATATTTAGTTAGGATCATAAGTATAGTAGGAAAGCACATTTTGTTGTATTGCACTAGAATACATGTATTGAAGAGTGTTGCATTCATGTAATGTGTTCATAAATTTAAAATAATTATTTACCTTTTATATATTTGGATCTTGTGTCAAAGAAAAGTGTTGATTATGAATAAATATTTCTCATTCTCAGCTAATACAGCAGCAACGTAAAAACAGTAAACTCTGTTCTGGTTTTTGATGTGGTTGTTTTCCCACCACAAGGTCATAAGTGACCCCCAACTTAGTCCAGCCATTGAAACGTTTTTTGAAGCACCCCTGCAAATATTAGACAACCGAATGAGAGTAGCGATTTAAAGTAGTCTAGTAATGACTAAATGAACTAACTGATCCGTTCTGATAAAATACAAATATGTAGAAATGATTAAAAGTAACACATTCTAAAAGCTAAATGCTGTGTCAGCAGCAGAGACCTAAATGAATAAATAAATATTTAAATGAACTTACCTAACATTTTGCTGAGCTCCGCGTTGTGCAGGTCCGGGTTCTGCTGCGCCAGCCTCTTGCGCTCATCCTTCGCCCAGACCATGAACGCGTTCATGGGCCGCCGGATCCGCGGCTCGCTCTTGCCGCGTCCCTGACCGCCGGAGCCGCCGCCGCCGCCTGGCGCGCACGGCTCGTTTTTCACCTTGCTGTCCCCGAGAGGACTGAGCGGGTCGGCCCACTGGCAGTGTCCCATTCCAGGCATCATGACTGACATCGCGCACCTTGCCTGGGTCTGATCGTCGCTGGCGTAACCCGCATCGGGACTACTCATTTCTGTCCAAACTGGTTCTGGAAGGTGTTTGGAGAGGCGCCCGGACTGCGCGCAGGAACCACACCACAGCAACGAGAACAAAAAATAGAAAAAAAAACAAACAAAGATTTTGGACTCTCTCTTGTGTTAAAGTTGGAAAGGAAAAGAGAAAGTCACAAACAGATGCAGCAATAAGTGTAAAGGTAGACAGAAGTCAGCAGTGAATGTGAACTGTGGTGCGCTATAAACTCATAGGCAGCCAATCACCGGGCGGAGGGAGTGCCCACTACTACAAAGGTGTAAAAAAAAAAAGTTCACGTCACGCCCGACTCCGACCCTGCTTTGGAGCGGCTATACTCACTGAGGGTTCTGGCTACCACACTTCAAATGTATATTCGTCAGAGCAGTAAGACTCATTTAAGAATTTAACAGAAATGTATCAAATTTTACGCCAAAATGAGGACAACCTCTCAAGAATTCACAAGTCAGTATGTCAACCCCCCACGCACCCAACCCCTATCGACACTTTCCAGGTTAAATACGCAAAAAGATTTAATCAACCGTCTGTGTATTGGCCCGTTAACAACATTAGAGGCTCGAATAAGCGGACTCAGCCTGAGGAACAAGAAGGCTTTGTGGCTTCCTGAGGCTAACCTGGAGAGAGCTTCAAATCACAAAGGTCACATTGACATTTGTAGAAGCTGCATGTGTGATAAAAACATTTAGAATACAAGCCTATGAGAGAATATTTTTGATGTAGAGCTGTTCTGTTATTGTTGACACAATCATACAGAAAAGTGCTGACTTGTCAGACATCCAACAGACAGTCCTTGATCACCTCCACAAGGAGATCACAAAGATCACTGATGAAAAATTGGTGGAAGGAAAAACTGTTGCATAGAAGTTGTAATGTTGCACCATATATATATATATATCCATCCATCCATCCATCCATTTTCCGTCACCCTTCTCCCTAACGGGGTCGGGAGTTGCTGGTGCCTATCTCCAGCTGCGTTCCGGGCGAGAGGCGGGGTTCACCCTGGACAGGTCGCCAGTCTGTTGCATATACAAAGATACAAAGATTTTATATATATATATATATATATATATATATATATATATATATATATATATATGTGTGTGTGTGCAAGGAGGCTTGCTTTGAGGAAGGCAGACTCCATTTGGACTAAACGAGGATTTAAAAACATCTTAAGAAATATAAAAATGAACCATGACATGCCAAACTATATATACAGTGAGGCTGATAGATTTCACAAAACAGTGGCCAGTAACTTTAATCAAGTTGCACAATTTGATTAAGCAATAAAAACTTGCAATATCATGTTTTTCGACTCATAATATGTTTTCTTTATTTAAAGTGGACCACTGCATGACTCTTTGTTTGAGGTTCCAGTTTCCCTACAATAAACTTTACAACTCACATGGTTGAATTGACAAGAGCAGATAAAGCTTAAATAAACAACGTAGAATCCTTTCTCAGTTGAAATTTGTAGCTTGTCAAATATTTTCATCTTCATAATTTTGAGTTAATTCGTGGATTTTCTGCTGCTATCGTCGGCAGGTCCAGACCATCACACCTCCATCACCACGTTTGACTGTTCATGAGATGTTCTTGGTGACGATCCAGTAAACTGCTCACTTCTGTGGACCTGCTGTTCAATTTTCCAGTCATTTCAGTGACTTTGCTTCTACTTTTCTTCAGTTTCTTTCTTTTTGAGGTCGTCTAACCTACTTTGTGTTGACAGGCAGTTTCTATGTAATCTCGAATCCCGACATTTTGGTTAGGCTAGATAAATTGAACTCAACTTAATTTTATTCTTACTCTGATGACCTTTGTCCAACATTAAAATTCACTTAACCCGATTAATGTCACAAACAAAGTCAACAAAGTATGATACTCTGCACAATATGCACTTGAGTGCTACGACTGGATTTAGTGGGTTAGTATTCCATACGTTCAAGCAAATCTGACTAAAAATATGCTAATGTGATATATAGTAAAAGTATTAATTAGTATACTATATTATATTATTTTAAAGAAAACTAATCAGATGATTTTATACATATTTCTGTCTTAAACAGTGCTAGTTGTACTCAAGGTAATTTTGGAGAATCTCCTATCAAGTCATGACTATTTATTGTTTCCTATTACTTCCCCTGTATTTGTTCTCAATCCTTCTCAAAGTTTAGAAAAAAATGAATGTTATAGTTCTGTTTTAAACTCCAAGACGACGTGAACCACAAGTCGAACATAAACACTTTTAACTCCTGTTGCACATTCTGATGCCTAAACTGTGACTGTGTTAGCTTAGAGCACTTTACCCACACACTAAGATAAAACCAGGAGCTCAGAGCAACCTGCTGCACCTGAAACGTCTAGACTTGGAGCTATTTCTGCTGCAGAGAGTGAAGCGCCTGTTTGCAGGCAGAAATCCAAACACCACCCGCAGGCGGCCGAGCTCCTTATCAGGGGCTGCAGACCCCGGCCTGTCAGCTTCATCTTTTCTCGGACCATTCCCATCTTGTTGTGGTCTGCAGTCGTGTCAAAAGGGGCTGACAGAAATATGAGAGATGCTTATGCAACCTTTGCATGCCCCCCAGCAGACAACAGCATGGGACTCTGGAGTGTTCCCTCCAGGGGTTAGTGGGAGGGTGTTTTTAACCAACTGAGGTCCCGATAGGCGTTGCATGGGACAGGATCTTGACCATAATGCTGTCATCATCTATTTTATCACTCGTGACCTGATACGGTTTTCTCCCCCCTCGCTCATTTGAGAGAAGAGAAAGAGGGACCCCTTTGTGTGTGTCTCTGAGTGTGTTGACATGGGCGTGGGTATGAGTGTGCCCCGGCCGCCTCTTGCTCCGTGTGGGAGTGAAAAATCCTGGCGTTTGATGGGAGAAGTCATAAAGTCTGGAGTCGAAGCCACACTTCCTCTGCAAGGTGAGGTTGAGAGTCAACCCAAAGGAGGGGAGGAGTTGGTGAGAAGGGGGCGAGCTGGGACGGAGGGGGGGAAGTGACACGCCTCATATCCCCGCTCCTCTTCTCTCCAATCCCCCCCTTCCACCAACTTGTACCTCCAACAAGTCCCCCGCCCCGTGCCTGGGGAGTCTGGGGCTGGGTGGGGGCCAGGGCTCCCGACGCCAGCCTCTGGACTCCGCGCTGAGGGAGAGGTCACTTGGCTTGCTTACACAATGGCATTATCTCAGTTCCAGCCTCGGCTACTGCAGCGGTGAGCACTTCCTGTCACTCTGCAAGCACTTCCTGTCCTTGGCGCAGCAGCACAAATTGTCCGCCTTCCAAGTGAGTTCTGAAACACGAGTTGAGCGGCCGGTCGCCAGTCCTGCTGTATAAATGTCTGTGGGTGGCTTTCTTGGGAATTGCTGGCTCCTTTGTGCTGGGCTGCAGAGGAGGACCAGTGTTAGTTTAAAACATAGGAACGGAAAGTGTATATATGTTAGCACTCTGCGCTGATCCCCTGAGCTGCTCAAGCTGCACAAAAACACAGAGTTCAAACCGCGCTCAGCTAATTGGGAGCAAATATAGAAGCTCCTGTTCATTATGTCGATGAAAAGATGACCGCTTGCCAAACAATGGATGAAAGTGCTTGATATTTAGTTTTTTTACTACTAAAAATGCTAAATAATTTCATTGTGAATTCTTTTTTTTTTTTTTTAGCCAGCATAGAAATACTTTAAGGATGCAGTGTTTGAATGAAACATATACAATGTCTGTTTTAATCTGTCTTCAGCAACAAAGATTTTCCATTGAAAAATATATACATTTGTCATTGAAAATCTATAAAATCCCAGAAAATTTCAACGTGTTTCTTTCTGCATCACTTCCATTTGCTGAAGAGCCAAATTTCTAGCAGTCCTGAAATATTATTGGATTCCACCATAAATTATTCTAAGGCTCAAGAGTCACACTTTGGACACCACTTATCTAACCAGATTAGTCATTTAAGTAATAATGCAGTAATTGCTAAATGCAATTCACTAATTTACTACTCATAGAGGCTGAAATGTAAACATCGTCTGCTTCTGCAGTTTTACAGTGGACCTCAAAAGCGTACACATCCATGTTTTATTGCCAGTTTTATGCCATGATAATGAAAAAAAAAACAATCAAAACAAACAACAACAACAAAAAAACAGCACATTGACAAATCTGTTGAGAAACGTTTATGCACTTTATACTGCATTTAACCTGTGCAACTGAAAACTGTGCATTTGTCAGATGGAGATAAATAACATTTAAAAAGCTCTGACAACCTGATTGCCCTAGTTTGAACAAATACTTTGTTCATGCACCTTTCAATTCAGCTTCAGCACCCAACATAATTAGTGTAATTCTAAAATCCTGAGTACTCTTTATGTTAATTGCATGGATGTGATTGATTAAAGTTGAATTGCCACATTTACTGACAGAAAACCAAAAGTAGAATAGTGGAAGTTTGTTTAAGAGGACACAAAACCCATCCCTATGACAAATTGTTTGAATATTTGAAAGAGTTGGGAACAAAACAGACAAAATTTCTTACAGTACAAAATGCCAAAGAAGAGAACAAAAAAGTATTTTTCACTTCAAAAGTGAAACCAGTGTAAAAGAAAAAAATTTCAGAGTAGTTTGCAGAGAAAATAATTTTTCTTGGTGGCATTAAAACACAATTTCTGGTTATGTTTCAGTAAAGTTAACAACATTTTGACACAAAATCAAAGGGTCCTTCATTATGTGTGTGGTTCTCTGTTTCTTTATTCTGCTATAGTCCATTACAAACAGAGAAATTCTGACACATAAATGAATAAGTGATACATCTTGAAACTGTCTTTGTCACTTTCTTCATTTCTGTTGGTTTTATACTAAAGTGTAGAAGCCAAATCCTAACAAAAATCACTTCAGTGCTTTACAAGACAAGCAGATCCAATTGTTCATCCAGTTCCTATACAGGTCAATCCAATTCAATTGATCTCATAATGCCTATTAATTGAAAAACAAACAAACAAAAAAAACATTTTGTATTGAATCATCTCACTTCCAGTTTCTTAACTGGGTTCTTTACTGTCACTGGATGACAGCAGAGAAAAAGAGTTGAGTGCCCAAAGGTCTTACGTAACACCTGTCACGGTTGCGAGCTTGTTTCTTTCAGGTGTGATGTCATTTGCCCTATTTTAATACTTCTGCAATTTTGGTTTCACTGCACTTAATGAACAACAATGAAACAGGCCTCTGGAGTTTCTGTGCAAACCTTGAGCCATTGGTTTTGTATCTATCTTCAGGTGAGAAGAGACTGTAAGCAGAATCTAATTTGGGAGCCCATTTTCAATTCATAAGATGTAACTTGCTGATTTTTTGCAAGTTGATTGCAATTTACAGCTTTTGGAAACCGAAATTTGTGATGTTAAAAATATATGGGATGAATATAATACTGCTGACTTGGCAGTTATCCAGCATGCAGTCACTGACACCCTCCACAACCAGGGATAGCCTCAAAAGCCCACTACTAAACAAACTCACAGAGAGCTTTATGTGAACATATAAATGGAAAGTTAAGTGGGGAAAAAGGCATAGTAAAAGTAAAAAGGATAACTAAACTTTTTTTTTTTAAATCTCATCTTACTTAATGGTTACATTTTCTGAGCAGTTTGACTTTAAGTGCTCATTTGCTATAAGCTGTAAAAAACAACCATTAACACAAATTCATTCTTTAAATGCACCACTACCTGTGCAAGATTCAGCAAAATGTTTCACTTTTTGAGTTGATGAAAAATATAAACTTTCACTCTGTCGCTATTTTGAGTTATTTTGCACCAACTTTGATGGATAAAAACTTCAAGCTATTTTCTGGTGCTTTGGGAGTCGATGAATTTGGTTGGATGAGTCTTAATTCCCAATTCAAGTTCACTAATCCCAAATGAAGAATGATTATCTCACCCCAGCATGAAATCTTTGAGCTATGGTAAATTCCCCTTTCATTCATCTCCAAATGGACACTTCTGTTCCAGTTGATTTTACCACACTCCAGTAGCTCTGCTCTAGAAACAGGAAGCAGTGACTTACAGAGGTGATTAAGATCCCTGGTTTCCCAAATAGAAAACATTTTTTTTATGCTGATCAGTAGGTGGTACAAAAAAAGCTCTGACCTTTTGGGAAACACACCCATGGTCTTTGCGTCACTTGACACAGCAAACAAAGGTTATGCTGGAATTTTGTACACAGAAAAGTGGGGGTGAGTTTATTATGATTGTTCCTCTGCATCCTGCAAATACCTGATGTAATGGAGATGTGCTACATTCAGACGTCCGGCCTGATCAATTTCTTAGTGTCACTCTCTTCTTTCAGTTCTTGTGCTGCTGTTGCTTTATGTCACCATGAAGTTAAGTTAGCACAACTTACCAGACAATGACACATTTAAATAGGCATTTCATTAGAACTAGTGGGAAACTAATTGCTATGGTTAGCATCTGTAATGGAGCTTCACCATTACAGTTTTAAAAGGCCAATACAAGTCAGAGAATGCACTTAAATTTCCAACATCATCCACGTTAATAAAAAACAAAGATAATGTTTTGGTAAAACTTTATTCTATTCTTGAAAAGGTAAACAAATAATTTGGTTTTCACCAATTTTGGCAGTAAGAAAACCTTCGTTGGGATACATGCTGAAAATTGCGTGAGGAGTTAGTGAAGTGATTTGTGCCAGAGGGTGAAATGTGCCAGCCCTGGCTCCTAGGGAAACAAATTGGGTCATGTGACCTCACATCTTTGAAGAGTCAACCATTTAACTCATCCTGCAAAGAAGAGAACCTCAATGCATGAAATGAGGGCACATTTAAGTAATGCCTTACACAAAACAAACTGTGGTGAAACTATGAGTTTTGGGGACTTTGGTAGGATTTCGATTACCTGTAGTTAAAAATTTACATCATTACAACTGGATTTGGATATTTCCTCAGCCAACAGAGCCTTCATAAAACAAAGTTTATAGATTTAAAGCCTTTTCTTTATTGCCCACCAGACCAATTGAGCGCTCAAATGTTCACTATTGCGCACTATTGTGTGCATTAGAACACAAAACAATGATGGATTTTTGTCATTTGGACTAGATTGGATAGGTTCCTGCTTGTAAAATGCATATCCAGAGAGGTCAAACTATTGAATAGTTTTATAATGATTATATTTGCAAGATGTGAAATATGAAATGATATAGAGAACTGCAACAATTTATGGCAACATCTCATTTGATTGGAGACATGCAAGAGAAAAAGCAACAAAAACAAACAACCATAGTCACTTTAAACTGGTACATACATCTGAAATCGTACAGTGTTGGACTTTTACTACCATCCATGATTATCAGCTGTTAGAGAGAAATGCTTTAGATTGTCTGAAAAGCCTCTGCCTTCCTCCAACACCTGCTCTGGAGGTGTTTCAGGATGGGGGGATGGTGCTTTGCTGCTCCCCATTGAAAAGATTGGGGAGGGGAGAACAGAGCAGGTGTGTTGTCAGATACCGATTCTGGAAATAGAAATGACACATTTTCCTTAAGTTTTGACGCTAATAAAGTCACCTAGGATATATTTTTTTCTATCTTTATTGCATTTCTTTGTGTGCCATCGGATGTCAGTCAAACTGTGCCAGGAGGATTTTGTTGAAAGAGATGAAAATGTAATACTTCAATGAGAAGTAGTTTCTGCTTTAACGATGCATGATTGCCGTTTGATCTTAAGTAACCTGAAAATCACCCCGATTGAGGAATTGCAGATATGAAAGATCCTCTACGGCCTGAAGCGGTTAAATTGAACATTAATGCAGGATATGAGAGTCTGGTCATGGGTTATGTTTTTTCCAGAGGTCACAGTGTAAAACTCTGATCACAAAAAACTGGGGACTTGAAATTATTGCAAATGACAAAAAAAAAAAAAGCAGGAGGTAAAATGAGAAGAAAAAAAAAGCTGTCACACTGTGTGAAACTTTGCGTCCTGCTCGCATGCACACAGATGTTTTTATGTGTTATTGCTGGTATAGTATTCCCCCTCCCTCAGGGGATTTCTGGGAAAGTTTTCTGACCAGAGAGCACACACACTAACCTTGCAGAAAGGGTAGCACTGGGATGTTGTCTGCCGTGAACAAGTGGGGACACAAAGGAAGCCGACTCCACTCTTGTCTCATTGTTCTGGAGGCGTTAATCTGTCAGGGATCTGCTGGGAATCAGGTGGGAATCTACTCAGCCCTGGTGTGTTTATTGAACGAGCCATTCCTCGTTTTGCAAAGACGGGACCTTTCGATGTGTTCACCTTCTCACCCTTTCGCAGCCACCATCCTGCCCTCCCACCTCATGAAGATGCTCTGATGATAAAACAATTTCTTGTTTAGTTCTGCTGCTCAGTTTGGAGATGAGCACATCCGCCTTATCTTTTCGTCTCTGTATGTTTTACAAAATCTCGAGCTGGGGTCCAAGACAAACCTTAAATATTCCTTTAGTCATGCTAACATGAGGATGTTTAGAAACTGTTCACCACAAGTTGTGGCGACCTCTGGGTTTGAGCATTGCCAGAGGTCAGCCAACAATACAGCGGAAGCAACAAGTAAAATAATCAAAGTCTCTTTCCTGAGTACATCCATTGAGCTGTGGTTTCTACTCATATGTGTAAGAGGGTGACAAAATATACATTTGGAATCACAGTCATTCTTTGCAAAGTTTATATTCAATGGTAAATTTGCTTAAACGGCAGAATAACTACTTTGTTTTTTAGAGAATTTATTTTGATTTTTCAAAGCAACTCAGAAGTTTATATACATTATGATTGCTCTGGCTTTAAGAAACAATTTGCCAAAGCATTTGAACATTTGAGTTAAATGGAAGTGTAACTCAGGATGTTTCTTAAAGAAACATCTAAAAGACCTGCATCCTAATGTCACATCTACGGAAAAAAATCATCAACTTTGATTATTGCAGTTTACAGATGCCTGAAGATGCCACATGTTTCGCTTGAGACTGGTATTTGCAACAATAAGCACTGTAGGAATGTCCAGAGAACATGCCATTTAGAAAGAAAACATGTTCTGTGTCTCAGTGGTTAAATGGTTTTAGTGTGAAAAGCTCGGATGAAACAAAAAACAAAAGATGCTGACTCAGTTACATCAGGTCTCTCTGTCAGGAGGAATGGGCCAAAATTCCAACAAATAATGATGGGAGTGTTCTGGAAGGATACCCAAGTTATACAATTTACTGAGAAAATTGTAGTAGAAAATTGAAGTGTCATCCCTGAACAAAAACTTCTCAATTTGGAAAGTAAAAATTATCTTGAAACATTATTTTATTCCTGATATGATGAAAATATGTCAAAAATTTCTTACTGTAGATCATATGTAAATGTATTTTCTTTACCTCGTTAGCAGATATGTTCAAGTGGATTTTTTCTTCCTGCTTGAAATTTGGCATGATTTGGATCAAAACCTGTACAGGAAAACTCATCAACTCTGTCCCCATTTAATATTCATACGCCACAGGAAAAAAAACAAACAAAAAACTACCATATAAAATCTACTGACTGGCTTATTAGAAACCAGTAATAAATTCAGAGAGGGGAACACCCAGGCTTCGTCCATTGTGGAGGTCAGCCACAGGGGAGAGCAGATTCTTTTCATCTCTTCACTCTAAGTCACCCGACTGTAACCCTTCCAGCCCACCAGAAGATCATTGTCCTGTCGGGGGCTAATTGAAGCCTGTGTTTATCATTTTTATGACTTTATCCAAGAAGACAGAGGTACGTTAGACTTCCTCTCCTTCAGGTCCTGTGACAGATCGGCCGCATTATTAGGGTCAAGCTCAGCCCCTGTTTTGCCTCGGCATTGTCTCCAGTGGTGCTATGACCATTCTCAAACTGATAAGGCCTGTCTATTTTGGGCCTTTCTTTCTTCTTTTTGTCCTTGGCATCTAAATGTAAACCCAGAATAACCACTGTGGTTATTAAAAACTTAAACTACAGGACATAATTAAGAATTTTATCATGTTTTTCCAACAATAAAAATAGATTAAGTAAAAAAAGACTGGAATCAGCTCCCATCTTCACACAATCTCTGCATTTGCTTGTACTTTTCTGACAAAATAAGGCCAAGATTTTAAACAATTACAGATTTCACACAAGCTACGTTATTGGCTTCCTGACCACCATCACCAACCGTCTCCACAGAATGACCAGCTTTTGACCTCTGAGTCAAAAGAAATCCCTGAATAAATCAAATCTGTGCTTCCTATTGCCAGTCTGCTACTGTTTAGTGATATTCTACTGCGTTAAGATTCATATGTCTGAGACTAGCATATTTATCAACATGTTATTTGATAATTATATTCCTAAATCTGAAGACAACCCTATACAGTTGCAAAGTTCCCTTTTGCCTTGGATTGGCCTCAGGTAATTAAGCCAGCTGTTTTAAGACTGTAGTATTTAAGTCTATTTAAAGTAGATTTAGTGTAAGAAAAACATTAGCAGGTGAGTACATAAAATGAAACCAATGCAAAATACAGCCTAAATGTGTTTGAAAAATATTATTAACAGGGATTTCCAATTTTGTCCAGACATGTCCAGGTCATAACCTGTAACTGTCCTGTCCCTTTCCAAACAGAACTCTGTTCAATCATGCAAAAGGTGTCGAGGAAATATACTGCAAAGTATATGGACATTTTGTTTCAGAAGGCTAACATTTCAGTGTCAAGCATCATCTTGGTTGCCCTGGCTGTTTGTGCATATTTTTCTTCTTCATGTTTTCCTTCCACCAAACTTCCTGTTAGTTGGATACAAGATTCTTGACATCCAGTTTCTTTAGCAATGAGCTATTGTTTCTTGCCCTCTTGTGAAGGGTGACAGTGCGTGTCTGTTGGACATGACACAATATATTCTGAATTGAAAATCTGGATTTATTGGACTGAAACCAAAGTAAATACAATTTGTATGAGTTTCACTTCTCTAAATGCACTACTAAAATAAAAAAAAAAAAGAATTAAATCTTAATATGTTGAGGTGTGCCTGGCCCTCCTTTCCTTATCCTGCCTAGAAAGTGAAGTCAGTTTTTTATTATACAAGCAGATGGGTTAATTACTGATCAAACTTTCCCGATTTGTGTCTGTCAAAGAGAGACAGTGAGGCCTTTGTGTATGACAGAGTGTGAATTGATTCTGCAGTTCATCCTAATGTGCAGAACCCTTTCATGTGTGGCCTTTGCCTTGTCAAGGCGCTGAAGCGTCAAGCGGAGCCAACCGCTGATACCCTTGAGGGTGCTAAAAGGGCAAAGGGGTGGTCCTGGGTGACCAGTGTCGATCGATGGCTGCGAGTGTGACCAGCGGCCTCACATCCAGCAGGAATCCGGATCAATAGAGGTGAGTAAGGAAGTTTCAGAAGCTTAAGATAAGAGAGAGAGAAAAAAAAAAAAGATCCTGAAAGTTATCCTGAGGTGTGTGGGGGGGAAAGAAGATCATAAGACCAGTTAAATATGGGACTTTTTATAGTTGGTCCCTCTTGCTGTGAAATAGTGCGCTGTCATTTCTGGAGATTACAGAACAAATACTCCCAAACTCACGGCTGGAACTTCCTCATCGACGCTCAACTTCTCCTTTAATGCACTGCGGTTAAAAGCTCCTTAAAACTGTTTTCCCACATCAGCTTCCATCTCTGAGCATCTCTGTCACGAAGCAAATCTTCATGAAATAAAACTGCAGCTCAAGCTGCAGATATTTTAAATGCACATATTGGAGCTTGAACTGATTTTAGTTTATTTTGCATTTAATGCTGTTGATTATTGTGCTGAAATGAGAGAAATGACTGAGGAATGCACCTTTTTGTTGTTTTTACACAGCTGTGGTTTTATAGAGGAAATGCACTGTGTGTGAGTGCTTCCTCCCTGAGTTGTTCCTTTTACACCGGTGCACTAGGAACAAGAACCAACCAATCACTATTTAAATTCATACATATTTTCTTAAATGTATTTTTCTTCAGGTGAAATCAAAAACCTCTCGGACTCCAACCTGTGTTAAATTAACATCCCACAGTATTCGCACTGATTCAGACTCAGAGATGAATCTCAGGCAGATGGAGTTCACAGTTCACGTAGAGAAAAATTCATCACAGGTGTGAAGATTTGGCTTTCACCTTTTTTAAAAATTAGGAACAAAGTAGAGGCTGACAATTGCATGTTTTATGCTTGTATTTCTAGCATGAGGGGTACGGTGGTGTGAAAAATCTGTTTTAGTTTTGAATGCTTTATATCTTCTAAGAAACTTTAATATCACACAACGATAACCTATAAGGAAATAATTTATTAAGCTAAAAAACACATCTGAACCAACTTGGCTATATATAAAAAAGTTGATTTGCTTAAACTTATAAAACTGGTTGTGCCGCCCATTGAGTAACTTTGATGGGTCACTCTAAAGCTTTCATTTTGTCCAACTCTGACACCAGCAAGTCAGACTTGCACTTACTGGTGTACTTTGGATCATTATCCTGCAGTTTTCAGTTCTGCAAAATAGCTAAATTTAGTGTATATAAAAACATCTACAAAAACCCAGATCGCTGATCATATTTTTGTTTTAAATGTTCTTGGTGATCATCAAGATGTTTTTCGGCTCATGTGAGTTGGGTTCATTTGTAGTTTCACAAATCATCAATCAGACTTTAACTGCAGCCATGCTGCAGATGTAGTTTTGGGTTCTGTTGAAACCTCCTGAATGAGTTGTCGATGAGCCCTTGGAGTAATTTTGTCTTCCATGTTTTCTCTATTTGTGGATCATTTTACTTACTGTGGTTCACTGTAAAGTCTTGAAAATGCCTCTATGGCCAATAACTGATCAATGTCCATGACTTGTTCTTGCATTTATGTTGGATTTTAAGGTTTTTTAGCTTACTTTATGTTGTCAGAAATGCTCCATCTTAGTGATTTATTGAGACTATACCAGTATTTAGTGTAATCAGACCTGGGTGTGGAAAATGAAACTGATCAAAAATTGGGTTAAATTGGTGTCTACATAATTTCACAAGGGTTAAATGTTCACACAAGGCCAGATTAGTTTGGAAAATGTTTTTCCATAAAAATTCAAATCACCATTTGAAAACTGCTTTTTGTGTTTATTCGGGTTATCTTTGTCTGACATTAAAAGTCTGTTTGCTGATCTGAAACATTTAAGTGAGACAACAAAACAAAAACAAGAAATCTGATTCCTCATGTGAAGGGGTGGAATATTTTCTCATAGTACTGTACGTAGCGCAGAAAGGACAGGTGATTCTTAAAATTCACTCAACTATGGGCATTTTTTTGGACTGAAACTACTTATTAACACTTCTCAGAGGTCAGGTGAGTATTTAAATCCAAAAAGGGAACACAGTAAAACACGCAGATTGCCTCGGTTTATACTTGTACAAACCCCACTGCAAAATGCGCATATTTCCTATGTAAGAAAAGGTCTTTGAGGTGCTGATTGAGTGGATTTTGTTACCTTTGGACAAAGCCAGAAAAGCTGTTTTCCACTTTCACCAAGCTGACATGCGCATGTCTGTGTGTGTCAGCATTACTTCACCGATTACAAGAGCGTCAACTCCTTCTTCTTGCCATCAGTAGAAAAGCAAATAAACACATTTCCCACAATGTCAGAAGCTCCTTCAGCCTGCCCCGCAGTAAACCTCAGGCAAGGAGTGAGGAAATATTGATGAGGATCATCAATAGTTTATTCACACAGGGCATTGTGTGTAAATGAACCGAGGAGATAATCTCATCAGGTGAACTCTGGCACCAGCAGGTTTTGGTAAACACGGCATGTTTATAAACTCCAAATGCATAAAAATGTGATGAAAAAGCGTTGATACAGTGGCATAGGATCTGCTCCCCACAGATTGTTCATTAATTTTCCATGGTGTTTCTTGTCTGTACCAACAAGAGCAGAGAAAAGTAATACTGCTGATGTTAACTTCTGTGCTAGTGCTAAGATAGTTTCTCTGTGTATTAAGGTGTCAGTTTATTTTGTGTTTGAAATATTAGGTGATTTTAGAACAGTGTTCATGTCTTGTTTGGCATAAACCTAGACAAAAAATAGAGGTTTAAATCTGGAATGCATGTAAATCTTTGTGTGGCCTCAGACACCGAAATCAGGTCTGTCACATTGTGGGAATAGCAACATCCATCCATCCATCCATCCATCCATCCATCCATTTTCCGTCACCCTTCTCCCTAATGGGGTCGGGAGTTGCTGGTGCCTATCTCCAGCTGCGTTCCGGGCGAGAGGCGGGGTTCACCCTGGACAGGTCGCCAGTCTGTCGCAGGGCAACACAGAGACAAACAGGACAAACAACCATGCACACACACACTCACACCTAGGGAGAATTTGGGAAGGCCAATCAACCTGACAGTCATGTTTTTGGACTGTGGGAGGAAGCCGGAGAACCCGGAGAGAACCCACGCATGCACAGGGAGAACATGCAAACTCCGTGCAGAAAGACCCCGGGCCGGGAATCGAACCCAGGACCTTCTTGCTGCAAGGCAACAGCGCTACCCACTGCGCCACTGTGCAGCCCGGAATAGCAACATAAATCGAAAAAATGTAAAATGATTATTTGTTGAAAAACAAATAATGCTAAATAAATTATTATAATTTAGTGAGTGTAAAAGTGAACATTTTGAACACACTAGCAACCAGACATCCAACTCAAGATCCTCATCAGAGAAAACAACCATGAACAGCAGATGAAGAGTTTCTCCAGATGATCTTGTCTGGCACAAGCCAGTTTTAAGTCATCGTTTTTATGTAAAATCACAGTGGACTCACATCTAGTTCAGTGTTTACATTGAGGTATATTATAACTGTTAAAATACTTAGTTATAAGTTGTGTTAGGTGTTTTTAAGTGTCAGCTGTTGTCCATAATCCCCTAAAATACAGAGGAGCCACTGGATTTGTTCTATACTTCATCTCCTTTTGATTGAATGTTTGCAAACCTTGCAATAACTTCCAGCACTCTGGTATTACCTGTCAATTAAGAAATTAACGTACTAAGGAATGCTCTTGAATCGAAACAAAAGATGCAGGATTCATACACATACAATGTCCGCTGCTTGGTATTCCTGAGATTATTCCTACGCAATTCCATGGGAAAATTCATATCAGGAAACATGGGGAAAGTCCCTCTTGATATCACTGCATTCAGACAAAAGCCCGGCTACCTGTGCTGACAAACTGCAGTGCATGTGAAACAATGGAGACCCAGGAGAATGCTACATCTGCAGCTGAAAAATGTCATCCACATATATTCAGCTGAAAAATGTCATCCACATATATTCAGATCAATGGCTGCGCTGTGGACTTACGACTCAGGAGTAAAATGTTGCATTTGTTGCAGCAGGTTTGGCTCTTTTGGCCCAATATCATCCAAAACATGGGTAATCGCTGCAAGCAGTGGAGCAAGAGGTCTTATCAGATGACCTTGTGGCCTTACAATAACAGTGTCTCTATCATGCCTCAGCAGACATCTATCTGGCAGCGGTGTAATAGAAAAACAACAAATACGCCCTGCGAGCACCCGTTGTTTTCTCAAGATGTTTGCATAAGTCCGGATGGACTTTTACCAGAATTGAAAGAAAATATAACAAAGTAGGGAAGATTTTCATTCATTTTCCTTTTGAGGGCAGTTCAAAAAAATTTAAGTTTGCACATTTTATGACAAGCTTTACAGCTTTGGCCTTGGACTAAATCCTGCCTCCGTATCAAAAGACACAGATTTACAGAGTAAATCAAAGCAGACAATTTCCTCAGCTTAGAGGAAAATCCCTCAAAGGAGAAGGAGCTGATAATGTCCCAAAGTACCCGCAGCTTCCTCCCAGATAAATAAATACATAAATACAAACATGCCCGGCCACTCCAGATTTATTGTTCCCCTGCAGGCTGTGAAGTAGAGGCTTATATTGTTTATAATAAATAAGTCCATTAACAGATTTGGCCCAGGTGGCGTAACAGGGGTCTCTGTGACATCCCCTCACCACCTCAGTCCCAGCGGGGCCAAACTGCTACCATTTATGGCGGTGATAGTCAAGGAAAAAGGAGGACCGTGGAGGTTAGTGTTGGTCTTACTGGGCCGAGGCTGTGTCACGTTTTGTGGAGTGATAAGAGCCGGAGCAGGAAGCTGTGAGAGGGCAGGAAGGAAGAGAGCTTAGGTCTGGAAGGAGAGCGGGGAGCTGCAGAGATGGTAGATTTGGGTAAGGTGAGATGTCGGAGAGCAGAGCAAAGGAGCCTAAAGAAAAAGGTGAAATATCCTCCTGTGCTCATGCGGGGAAAGCAGACAGTTGCCGTGCATGTGGTGCTCGGTCTCTGCAGTGGTTCATGCACGCAGGGAGGTGAGAGGAAGCTCTGCTGGGAAGCGAAGGGGGAACCTGGGGTCCAGGGGGGAAGTGAGTTAGTGACTAAATTTGGTCTAAAAAGCCACGCTACACATACACCTGCTTCCCGCAATCAAACAGGCCACACAATGATGACAGAATCAAACATCAGGGTTTAGTCTATCAGCACCAAACACCAAGAAGAAAGAATAAAAAATACACTTTTTCTTAAAATCACAGTCGAGGGTTTTTGTAGAGTTTTTCCGCAACTCTACCTTCATGAACAATTTTGCGTGTGTAATCCACATGCTTCCTCCTCCACCTGCGATCACATGCCAAATTTGATTTGTTATGATATGTCAAATAAGGTCACGAAACTAGTGCTGTAAGAAGATAACTGTGTCGACACAGGATGACTGAGTCGAAAAGAGTGGTAACAAAACAGCCAGTTTTTAAAAGTCCCGTTTACCACAAAGCACATGCAGGACTATTTGTGAAGAAAGTACTCTGAGCTTACACACAAAACCCTTTGTTTAGTGAAAACAACCACTGCACACACCCATGAACACACCAACCACATGATGAAACATGGTGGTGGCGGCACCATGCTGTGGGGATGCATTTCTTCAGCAGGAAAAGGGAAGCTGGACAGAGTCTGAGAGAAACAGAATGCAAGGAAGAAAACAAAATGCACCATACCAGATTCATGAGTTGGAATGGTCAAGTGGAGGAGTTCAAGTATTTTGGGATCTTGACCGATGACATGCTGGAGGGTCTATGCTTCTCAGCTGGACGGCCTGGGAACGCCTTGGGATTCCCTCAGAAGAGCTGAAACAAATGGCTGGGGAGAGGGAAGTCTGGGCATCCCTTCTGAAGCTGCTACCCCGCGACCCGACCCCGGATAAAGCGGAAGAAAATGGATGGATGGATGGCATAGTCAAAGTCTAGACCCAAATCCAAGTGAAAATCTGAACTTTAAAATTGACGTTCATAGATGCTCTGCTAATCTGGCTGAGCTTCAGCTATTTTTGGAAAAACATTAATTCTCTTCTTGCATAAATGACTGATGTTGGAGACAAAATGTAGTTTTTATTCGCAAAAATGTTAAAAATAATTTTTGATTATGCACTATTTTGAGCTGGTGTAACACATCCCATCCGATTAAAGTACATTGGTATTATGGTTGCCTCGTGGCATAATATGGAACGGCGTTCTCACCAGGCACTGCAATTTGCATTTAAGTTGAGAGGTTAAATAAACTATTTTAAAGAGCTCAAATTTGTCTTCCTTGTAATCTGGGGTCAACATTGCACAGCAACAAGTTGGGGACTGAAATGTTCATCATGCTGCAACTTTTCTGGTATTACATTAAGGGACTTAACCAGGCGCACACCTTCCAATGGCTAAATTTGTGTTGATTTTAAACATCATATTATGTGTTAGAGATATTGTTGCTGTTTTATTGTATCAATACTTCATTTCATTCAGTGGTCAGACTCAGGTTTTAATATGTTTTCATTTAATTATGAACAGGAAATGAGATAGATATCGCTAATAAAATAAAAATCAATAAAAGGAGTAAGTAAGACCATGAATATAGAAATATAAACATGTTCCCAGAAAGACAGTTGCTCTAACAGCTGATTCTTGTTCTGCTCAAAACTCCAGGCTCAAAATGATAACAGATCATGCAAACACTTCTTTAAACCTTCGTTCCTTTTGCCTAACAGTGGTCCTGCACCTGCTAACCATTCAGTACTGACTGATTCACTTATTTCCGGATTTTTCTGGGGATGTATCTCCAAACGATTCACTGAAAACCTGCCATGTGTGACGTGTGTCACCATTTTGGCTAGCCTTTACCTCAACTCTTCGGTTGGAGACCTTCTGTCATTTGTTCCTGACTGAAGACATTCAGACTCCTGATTTGCCTCCTGCATTCAGTAGGTAACAATGATATGATACTGAATACTGACAACAACTCCAGAGAATCCCACTTCAAAGTTGTTTTGAAGCTAACCAATGCTAATACCGTGGTGTGTTGTTTCATGAAGTTATTTATTTTTTTTATCAGTCTTTTTTCTCTTTTCAAAAACTGGGAATATTTCATTCTTCTTCTCCAGAAATAATAGAGAATTTTCCTCTTAAGCTTGACTCAGGAGCCGCTTCTTGTTTAGGTTTGAACATGAACAAACCTTTCAGTGGGATTTTATGTGATAGATCAACAAAAATAGTGCATAATTGAAGGAATTGAAGGAAAATAATACATGGTTTTTAAGGTTTACTCATAAAAATCTCAATAGAACCAGCTTTTGTTGCAGTTACTGATGTAAATTTGTAATTAAATGTCTCCAATTGGCTTTGTAAGTCTACAGATATGTGTGATGTTGCCACTCCCATGTTTCAAAGTCTGTGGTATCGTCTACATGGCATGTGACAAGCTGGACTTCTCCACACATGGACTTCTCACACAATTACTTTCACTCAACAATTACTTTCATGTTGCCAATTTTCAACAAAAACTTGGGAAATTTGCAGCTACTGGTTGCCATGTCAACAGATTCTCACTCCTGATTTTTGAATCTCTACATCTCCTCTGGTGTTTTCCTCTTGACTGCGTCTCTGAATAATCGTCTCTTTGCCCAACCTGTCAGTTTGTTAGAGGACAGCGGTCTGTTGCACAATATTTTATGTAGTACTTTCTTAAATAGTATTTGTAAACATTTTTAATCATCTCCAACTTCACAATTATGCACTACTTTACATAAGATGATAGTAAATTGCAGTTTGTTGCTGTGACATAGTTAAACATGGAATAGTTCTGGAGGTGTGAATACTTCTGCAAGCCACTGCATCTGTCAACTGGAGCAGAACCAGCTGCTCCAGGAAGTCCATTGTCTGGTACGTCACCACCCCACAGTTAGACACTTATCTTATACAAAATAGACATAATGTTCTTTTGGTGTAGCTCAGATTTTGGTTAAATTAACAAAAGAAAATATTTAAATCCTTCAGAATAAATTTCAACATAGTTGTTTTTTTTTTTTTCAAGGTTTCAGAGAAAATCAGCAGCAGTAATGTCTGTCAAAAAATGAGATAATTATGAAGTCTACTGAGCTCAGGTTTGATTTTCTCCATTTTGAGATCTCCCAGGTGAGAATATCAGCTGCGAGGTTCCACCACACATTCATCCTTCACTCTGTTTTTAATCAACCTGTTCATCTAAAAAGGATTTCTCTATTTTTGAGATTTTAATCCAGGGTTCCGAGATAATCTCTGACAAACTGAGGGATTGGAGGAGGGAAAAGCACGAAGGCATCAAAGCCACTCAGCGTCAGCTCTGCTCTCGCATTTTTACACCCACAAGGTATCCAGTTGACCAATGAATCACACTCCTCCTGTAATTCCCTCTCGGAAAATTAATTTTTGGAGCCTCCAGGATCGGTCATGTAGGTCAGATAGTCGACTCTGTTTGGGTCGATTTTCAACCTGACATTTTTTTCTGTCAGGTTGAAATATGGAAGGAGTTAATGATGGTCAACCAAAATCTTAAGATATGATGTCAAATGGAAAGGAATCCATGAAGAAATATTTGGTCTATGCTGCTTTAAACACCACATTATAAATGTATAATACCTTTTTATTGTCCAAAGAAATTAAATATTCTTATTTTTTTCCCTCCCCAGTATGTGTTCCTTAACACGTTTTGCTGATGATTTATGATCTTTGAAGAGTCAGCTCAACTGAGGGAGCCCTCTGCTGGTTGTGGCAGGTACTACACTCCATCAGAAGAGCTAAGTTGTGCTTATTACCTCAACTGTATAAAGTTTTTAAGCATTGTCTTCCACTTTAGATGCAGCAATGAGATATCAGTGGAAATTAATTGTTGAGTTTGAGTTAGTAAGTCATTTTGGGAAATTATGTTTAAGGTTTTTAAAACAAACCAAGTTCTGCAAGTGTAGTGATGCACCAACAAAACAGAAAAAAAGAATATTTTGCAATCTTACAGTTACAAATTACTTCAAGGGAGAGCACAAAAAACAGCAAACTTGTCTTTTTTATTTGACTGTGTTTTGCTCAAGTGAATTATAAAAGCATTTCTATAAAATTTCGTCTGACTTCAAATTGTAGGAACATAAAAGCTAATATTTGCAAAATGAAAATCACTGTATTTTAAAAGTAAACCCCTTTAATTATATGTAATTATTTAAAAAAAAAAACTGAAAAGTGTAGCTTACATTTGAATTCAGACCCCTGCTTTATATCTGTCCCTTTATGCACGCTGAGCTGTTTCTGTGGATTTTTGCAGCTCCTCCACAGCGAGCATGAGACGCAATTTAAATCAGTTTAACTTTAATCCTGCTTTAAACTTTATCCCTGACCTGTCTGCTGTGCTCCTGTTTGTTCAAAGCCAAACTCTCACAGTGCCGCTGATCTCACTCTGGGATTAAATTACATGTTGCTTGACTCGATTTACTAGAATAAAAATGGTTGCACAGGGTTTTATTTAGGGCCATCAGAATACAAGGGGTTGGTTAAAAACTCAGTGAAATACATTGCAGTTTATTATTGTAACAAGACAAAAAAAAAAAGGCAAAACAGTTAAAAGTAGAGGTAGAAACATTTAAACATCTATACCAAGTTGGTGTCAGATCAATACTTTAGTTTTTCAACTCTACAGTAAAAAAATCCCAAACATTTTACGTATTTAGAAATAAATGAACACAAATTTGCCTTATTTTTTGTTATTGTTTCTGCTGATCATGTTAAAATGTTTTTATAAACTTCATCCAATTTCTTTCCTTGGTTTAAAATAATTCAAGGGAAAATCCACAAAATCCACAAATGTTTGGATACATAATATACTTAAATAATAAGTATCGGTATTGGCATCAGTATCGGTGATACCGATCCCGTATTTACTCGATATCGGAGCAAAACCAACATATACAATATCACACACATCCAGCTAAAGGTGCAGCAATGCTTTTTGCCAAAGGAAAAATAAACAAGAAAAATGCTTGACAATTGCAAAGCTTTTACTCTCATCATGAAAGTATTTTTTTATTTTTTTTGTAATTAATAAGAATTTTCAAATAATCTGAATAGTTTCCTTTATCAAAGCTCTAGACATTCTGGGCAGCACAGTCAGAGAATCTAGCCTCTTCTTGCCCTCTCAGGTCTTTATTGGTGTCCAGTAACTGTAGGGCCGCTATCAGCAACTCAGATGGGGGTGGATGGCTGGGAGCGTCTCTCTGGCTGCCACTAAGCAGTAAATAAATATGAGCCCATTGTATTCCAGTAGCCTCTCTGTCCTTGCTCTCCTCTGCTGAGTAAACGGCTACGTACAATGGGAGGCCGGACTGCCTTGTCATTCCCCATCCTTTGGCTTTACTCCGGTGGGTCCCCTGTCTGGGAAACCAGAGGCAGCTGGAGGGAGGAGGAAACAATGAAAAAACCATCTGACATTGGATTGTTGTGTCACTGTAGAAATGATATGAGATTATTTGACTCTGTTCTATATGAATGGAACTTTTTGAAGCTAGAAGCATTCAGTTATTTGGCTAAATGAACTTTTCATATAGAGAGATGAGCTCACTTTAATTTGACGGCTGAGTCAGCATTACGTCCTGCTAAAATCATAACACTTGGACAATGAACAAAACACTTTCAAAAATTTGTATTTTGACCAAATACAGTTGATAATCCACCTCATTTCAGACTACATTAATATTAAGTCTAAGTAAGATGCAACATTGAAGTTAAGACAAGTCGAGATGTTGTCTTAATCTGATATGAAGCTTTATTTATTCAGTTATTAGTTTTGAAAGATATATCTGATTCATCTTGTTCCATCTTGCACCCGCTGACGATGTCGGTCTGAGGAGCAATTGGCTGAAGTGCTGAGCTTGCATGTTTCTTTTGTGTTTTTAAAGGAGTTTTTGATAATTCTGCTTTTACCAGGTTTTAATGTCATTGTAGGCAATTGTGTTTGGGTAAATCTTATACTAAATATTAGTTTTCTTAATCCATTAACTTGCTTTGCTTTGAACATCGTAAAATTGATTAACTAGAATTGTACCACTTTTTAGATTTATCGTTTTTACTTGTTCTTACAACAACGTTAGCAATAACATTGGTATTCTTCCTCTCAGTTTTAAAATGATACTAAAACTTTATCATATAACATGTTTACATTCTGGAGTCTGATTAAACGAATGACAAGAATTGCTACAGAAAATTTTTTTTTTTCTACTTTTTAGCTTTGTAGTTTCACCTTGGTAGAATCCGTTCCTTTTGTGCTACATGGAGTGGAGAAAAAAATAAAAAAATTGAAAGTCGTGGATGTTTCTGGCACTTCATGCTGCTTAGTGAAGTTTCCTGAAGTTTCTCTACAGGAAGTAAACTAACCAAGCTGCTAGAAGATATAAAAGTTTCTTGCCTGGAAGCTGAAGCGAGGCCTTGAGTCAGGTATGATTGCCCCCATGGGACAGTATTATTCAGGCCCTCGCCGGCTCCTTAGGGGCCCGGCATGACGCTGCCGGCACCAAGCACAGGCGGACGCTGCATGCCTGTAATCACCGATGACACACATGAAGTAGTTTTCCAGATCGGTTTTCCTGCCTTTCCAGCTGAGTGTGGGGCAAATAGCACAGGAAGAATAACACCAGTTGCAGCTTGGCTCAGGGAATTTGCCCTTTACAAACACTGCACAATAAAAAAAAAATAAAACTTTAAAGGCACGTCGCTTTACTTCTGTGTGGGGGGAAGTGAGGCTACGTCCTGAGAGAAGGTCCAACCTTCCTCAGATTCAACAATAAGCTGCCAATCAAACGTAACACTGTTTACGCTTTCTTACAAGCCACGGCTTGAAATCAATGTGTCTTTTCTGACACATTGGACTTGTCCCGTGTGTATGTTTTACCTTTAGCTCAGCCACTTCTGGGTGTTGAATCAGCTTTTTCCTGTGAATCTTTGTATTTGCAAAGAAAACTTAAGAGCCGATAATGGAGTGGATCTTTAATGTGTGCTCATAAAGTTTGCCACCCAGACGTTCCCGTGTTGCTTAGTTGAAAATTGTCTTTAAGAATCATTTAAATTTGGCTTCCTCGCCTCTATTTTTGTGACTTGACCCTTTAAAGAATCTCGTGACCCTCTCTGGGAAGTGAAGTCAGTGAAGACTGAGAGATTTTTTTGCCACCTTAGCTTTAATTTACACTCATTTTACCTAAATGATCTTTACAACTGCAGCTTAGCACACAATGCGTCACTATCAGGTGCAATTAGAAACCTTCATGCACACAGTCCTCTTCCTGCTGAGGTTGCATGGGGTTCTGTAGGGATTTTACCTGTTAGGTCAATCAGCAAAGGTGTTAAAGAACGCACATCTACACACAGGTGCTTTTTGATGAGGTACAAAAGGCTGAAGTGTGTGACTTGTTATTGTATGTAAATGCTGCCGAGTAACTGTACATTTGAAAGGATGGACTGTAAAGGACCTTGTGTTTTTGCATAAATTCAAAGAAGCCTACTTTAACTATTTGCATAGAGAAACAAATATTGACTTATTTAAAATAATAGCCACACAGACTTGAGATGCTGCTGAGGAGCTTTCAGGGTAAGCAGACAGTATTTCTGAGTTTTCACAGAACAGCAGAGTTAATGTTTAGCTTCAGTTGGTCAATTGATCTGTGCAGCTGGAAGATATTAAACAAATGTAGAGGAAATCATAAAAATATAGCTGTTGGTTTCAAGATGGGCTTTTATTTTTATATTCATGCAAACAAAGCATTTTTAAATGACAAATAAAAAGCAGAAATTATTAACTGTACCTTAAAGACTGCATATATAAATATATGCATTACAAAATGTTTCTTATTAGTAAATGTGGAATAAGTGGACACAAACAGATGCAAAAAATGGGAAGTAACAAAATTATATAACAATGCAAAACATACCACAAACCCAATTTCATTCCTAGCATAAAAAACAATATTATGTGCAAAAAGCTCTAATGGGCCTAAACAATAGATAGATGTTTGTGTTTTACTTGTTTATAGAGCTATTGATTTGGTTTACTAATATAAATACCAGAAAATCTTAGTGAGGATAAAAAGAATATAATATGGAGCAAATGACAACACTTTTATTGTTTTCCATTTTATATTATATTTTGTGCTTTAACATGTTTATAAGCAGCTTTTCATTACATATCTGGGCTCTGCTCCAAGTGTGACAAACAAAATCCATCATAGCATTACTCAGAGCATGTGTACAGATCATTTCCTTCAAACAGCACAAGTCCTTCCTGTTTTTGCCACAATAAAAAAATCATTTATCCCTAACAAGAGAGTTTATAATCAGACAGCCAGTAATTCATGTGTATTTGAATCAAATCAATTGTTGGTTTTGTAGTGGTTCATAAATCACAAATTCAGTAATGGAGCTGTGATGAACATCACTTTTTCTTTTATTTTAGCTGGACATTATGTTATTACCACTAGTTGTATCTTTTAAAATAATGAGGCACAATTAGAATGAAAAACTCTGACATAAAACATTTTCACATTGTTTGAAGCTGGTGTCAATATCAAATGAAAAACTGTACAACTGATATAGCCTGGGAAAGTTTACAAAGTCATTCCTAAGGCTTAGTCCACAAATGGAAACGACAGGGGTTGTCGTTCTGTCAAAATTCCAGCTAAATTCACATCAACTATTCATCCAACTGCTAACAGAAAAGCACAAAGCCAAGCAAGATTAAACTATGATACAGAACATGAGGTGAGAAAGCATCCTTGTTCCCAAAATGTAAATGAGACAAAAAAGAAAGATAAATAGTTTGATTGTTCATCCCAGCTCTTTGTTTGATTCCAGGGAAAACAGCATGGTGGTTTGACAATCACAACATTGAAACAGAAACCGACTTCTAAACAAATTAAAATCATCTACTCAAAAAGATCTTAACAGAATATAGTGCTATCTGAAAAAAAAATACACAAGTACAAGTATTCTTACAGGGTGAGTCACAAAACAACAGGAGACAAAGGAAAAAGGTAGAACATTATTATTTCTGATGATGACTTTTCATGTACAGAAAGACACTCCAGGATTACAATTTTTAAAATACTTGTTTACTTTGTAGGTATCCATATAAATGTGTTTGCATGTAAATATACTATCTGTTCCAGGATCTTTTGAAAATTTGTTGACAATCTGTTTGTTGATAGACAAAGACACTGTTGCATCTGCAAAGTGGGTCAAAGGGTCAAATTCAGAAGCTGTCGGTTTGACAGTTATCTGTCAAGAGGCCACCAGCAGGTGTCTGTTTTAGGACCGAGGGCAGAGCAGAGCACAGAAAGCCGAAGTGTGGAATGTTCTCTGTAACTTTCACACTCAGTGGACCGGGACGTCTCAGCCCTGCTTCTGTCTGCATGTGAGCGTTTCTACACATTGTGCTTCCAGGATTTCTTGCAATAATTTTTTAAGTCTTAGACATTAATTCTTTGAATTAATGCCAGTTTGCTGACTAATTATTTTGCATCATAGATGAAAATTTTCAGTAAATATTCTTATTGATAAGCTGACATTCAGTAGATGAGGATCTTTTGCATCTTTTAAGACCTGTTTCAATACAGTTCATCTTCTGTTAATAGTTTTTTGAAGCACTGACATTTCTTTGCTCGTCTTTCAATTATCCACTTTGCCTATGTGGTTAAATTGACTATACTTAAATAATTTGACATAATTACAGTACACATCAATTTGTTTTTCTTGTTTTCTGTCACATAGAATCCACCAACTTCAATGTGTTCAATTGGGTGTGTAAGTGATATACCTAAACAAATATAACTGAAATGTTTGTACTTTTGCAAAAGACTTTTTGAATCAGTACAACTACACTTTTTTGTATCAAGAAGGTTTGCACATCCAGACACTGAAGGTTTTGCCTAACAGTCTAATCTCTGTAAGATTATTTACAGTTAATTTGTTAACATGTATTTTTTTTATCAAAGTGTTGCTACAGACACTTAATTAGATTTGGTCTTGTGCTTTAAGTGGGCCATTTTGACACATGATTTGATCTAAATCACTCTATCGTGTCTCTGGCTGCATGGCTTAAATCATTGTCCTGCTGGAAGTTGAACCCTGCCCTAGTCAACAAGTTTCCTTCCAGGACTGCGCTGTATTTATCTCCATCCATCCTCGATCAACTCTGACCAGCTTCTGTGTCACTACTTTAAAAAACAAAACAAAAACAAGCTGCACGACAATCTGAAAACAAGACTTCGTGTCAGTTGTAAGCCAAATTTGCAAAGTGCACGATTAAAGGTCAATGCACACTCTGCAGAAATAGAGAAATTACTTCTGTTACCCAAAGTTGAGATTTTCAGGCCCAAACTGGCTTTAATAATTGTGCTGTCAATAGATTCCCCAACCAGAACTTGTCTGTGACCTCTCTGTTATGTTTTTTGGTCTTTGTAAAGCTGCTTCTCATACCGCTTAATTTGAAAGACACATATAAAACAGCAAAAGTAATATTGCTGAATGAATGAAGTTGAGACAGCAAAAATGAAAAACCAGCACTTTACAACTTGTCAGTGACTCTAACACGTGATTTCAGGTGACAGACAGCAGACAGCTAACTAACAACAACTTGATTGTTAACTGATAGTGCTTACTAAAGTCCATTATGCATGTCTCAAAAATAAAAGGACTAAAAATGGCACATTAGACTTATAAACATAGCAAATAATAAAATGTTTCCATCTTTTCCATTCTCTAAAGCTTTAAAAATAAAGAACTTCCATTTGCATGATGTGATTAGAGACCTATCATAGATAACTTGATCTTGATGTAGCTTCAGCTGAAAAGCTGCTGAACCTTCTCTTTGGGACCAATTTGATGAAGTCATGATAATCTGATAGGCCCAATTAGTTCATGATTAGGCTTAATGAAGTGATCAAACAGATGTTTAACTCATTGAACCACCAGAAAGTTTTCCCACATCTCTAAATTTTGCTGCTGCTCCAAAGAGGAAATAATGAAACCTTCAATTTGCTCCATAGCTTCTGCCCGGTAAGAAACTGTGGAGTATGTCACTTCACTGTTTTCCTGTTTGAGTTTCCTCCCTGAGCAGACGTCCCTGGTGGATAATACTCGGATGGGAATCATTTGCAGACGGCAGCCTCAGCTTTACCCAAACCAGACTCGGGACAGGAAACTATTGATGACCGTCGAGCAGACGGTAAAAGAAGAAGAACCTAAAAATGGCACACAAAATCTCAAGAATGTTTGTCTTTTTATAGGTTTAATATAAACTCCAGATATTCCTGTATCAACAATACAGAGTTGGAGTATTTACATATTTGATCTGGAGGATGGAAAGTATTTTATGGCTGAGGAATGTTTCCTCTGGATTACGGCATGTTTGACATGTTCGGATTCCACACATTCCTCGGCAGTGATAAGCTCAGACACGTTCCTGTCAGCTCCCAGCAGGTTTTTTTTTTTTTTTTTTTTTGACAAATGGAATAATGTTTCACCAGGATCATAATCTTTTAAATATCCATGAAATAAAGTATGTGCAATTATTCCACCCATGTTTCTTAACATTTTATTTTCTAAACAAAAACCTGATGTAATAACTTTTGTGTCACAAAAGTTTTTTTGTGTCACAAAAGTATGCACCTATAGTTTGTATTTCTACTGCTGTTGATGAAAATTTCATCTGCATCTCTGATGATATCACACAGTTGTTTTTCCTTCAGGAAGTTCCTGCAACTGGTCATTAATTGTTGCTAAGGGACCACATTTCAAGGAAAACAAGAAACAGCTTTGACTTTAAGCAAACAATAGAGGAAATATAAGGCCCGAGAGTGGATTTTATTGTTGTTACACAGAGAATCTTCAGCGTCCCTGTGTTTTTTTCTGCATCTCTCGTTGCAGTTTGTTTTGTAACGTTGTCCTGGGAGTTGAACTGACGTCAGATTTCTTCCGCTCATTCAGGTGGTTTCAGACTGCTGCAAGTCCGTCTTTTCCTAATCAGCTCCTATGCTCTCTCATCCTTCCCTTTGGTTCTGTGCTCTTCCACTTCCTCCCAATGTTTCTCTGACTCATGTGTGGACACATGTCCAAACTTCTTGTGTTCTCATCGGATTTATTATATTATTTGTTTATTCATGTTATTTTTTTATTTGTTTGTTCATTTCATACATCTGCAGCTTAAAATTAGTGTCACATATCAACATAAACAAACATTATGAATGATAAGATAACTTGGAGGAAATCAGCTACCAAATATTATTGATAACTTGATCACTTATTGGTGCACTCCATTTGACTTATGAGTCAGAATATGGATCCTGGTTAGGTCACTTTCATCTTCAACAAGCCCCATTTCCAAGTTGACAAACCAGAAGGAACTGATAATTGTGGTGCTATCAGTTAAATATTTGTAATAATATTACAAAAACTATAAAATGATATTATAATAAAGTTTTGCAGCAGTGCATCCCTTCAAATACTAAAGAATTGCTTTTCAGAAGTATAAATAAGCATATCATTTATGCAGTTGTAGTTACCTTTTGTATCCATAAACTACACATTTTCAAGAGGATAATCTGCTACCAAGTTTCTCTGTAAAATGTACCTAGGTGTATGGTTGAGTAAAATGAACATTGTTTTTTTTATTCTAGGAACTACTGACTACATGTTTTCGAAATGCCAAGCAAAAATTTGATATTTAATTGCAGAAAATGAGAAATGGTTAAAATGACAACAAAAGATGCAGCGCTTTCAGACCTGAAATAACACAAGGAGAACAAGTTAATGTTAATTTAGAAACAACAATACTGATGTTTTAACTCAGGAAGAGTTCAGAAATCAATATTTGGTGGAATAAGCATGAGCTTTTCATTGGGGTTCAGTGCAGTGGCCTCTTCATTTTTTCCAGAGTTGTAAATTTTCAAATCTCAGTTGGGACAAAAGTCATGCTTTCAATGTGTTTGTGGAACAAGTTTGATGTAAATCAGAAAAACAAAATTATCAGTCAAACTCTGGAGGAAAAAAAAGTTGTGTATTCTATAATGTGTGTGGTCTTATTTTAGCCTTAGTATCTAATTTTTGCCTGTACATAATTCTTTCACTTCAGACATCTCAATAATTTCAACTGATAAATCATCCTGTGAGGTAAAAAAAAGTCCTGACACATTGACAAAGATAATGCATCGCTGGTTGGGATAATCATTCACATAGCATGGGATAATTTTGGAGGGATGTCTTGCGTTCTTACATTTGTCAGAGACTCGAGTTTAACCTCGAGGCTCTGACACAGAAAATACCGGGCAGGGAAGTAAACATTCTCCTAAATGGGTAAACATTTGGCAGAATGAGTGTTTGGAGATATGTCGATTTTGGGGCATATTTTTAGAGCCTTTGTGAGATATTTCAAAATGTAACAGGAAGTTGGGAAGTTTATGTCTTTGGCGCCTACTCGGCTTCCATCGCTGAGCCAAGAGAATCAAGATTAAACAGGGTGAATGGCTCCTACTGTGTGTAATGTAACAGATATTTCAAATAATTTGCTCTCATTCACATATATACTGCAAGATCACTACAAGGGAATTTAGAGAAAAATAGCTCTTGTTCATGTCACACTTCTATCCCAGCGAAACAGAAGGTCAAAAGTAACTAAACAGCTGTATGAGTCAAAATAGCTATTTGACTCATACAAACAGCTGAGTTTGAATTTTTCTGCAATTAAAGGTATTTTTTCAAGGTTCCTAAGACATGTTTGCAATGTGTGTCAGTAAATGTGAAACAACTGGCCAAAGATGTTTATTTTCTTATTTCTTGAATACCAGGATACATTACGGTTTCTAAACAGCACCTTTTCAAGAGACTAACACCAGTCAAGTTTATTTTTTCAATGAAAGTAATATTTACTGTGACTTTTAGGGACTTAAGATTACTTGAGAATCTTTTATTATTATTATTATTTTTGTGGAAATATATTACTAAATTAAAATGAAAAGTTTTCTAAATCATGTTGCATTATGGGAAATGTAATTAAGAATACTAACTGGTCATTTAAACTGAGTTCTTTTGTCATTTGTAGCAATTTTAGCTACTTATCTAACACTGGGGTGTTTAATTGTTTTAGAAGATGAACAACATAATTATGAGATTATTTGAAGGTATGTATTGATTCTTTATTTTCATATCTTAACATTAGAAGACAAAGAAAAGCTCATCACAGAGGGAGATAAGAGGTTTCACCAAACATGCAGTCAGTTATTGAAGTGAGACAGTTTTAATAAATAGACCACATTGATCAGATTTATCACACAGAGCATCCCCCTCTTTAGCTGCTCTGCTCTACTGAATCTGACCAGTGGTGTTTTGGACCAAGGTACTGTTCAAACTCACTGCGATCTAAATCATACAGCATGTCCAGCTGAACCTGTTCTAAGTAAAACTCCAAGGAAGGCCCTGTTTGGCATTGCTGGAGCCCGTAGAGCCTGGATTCCCTCTGGTCCATTGGAGGAGCTGTAGACGAGGAGAACCCGTGGTGCATATGTCTTTGCTGGGAGCTAAAGTACACCTGAGGCTGCGGCTGGTACCCAGGAGGGTTTGAGCGCACAGCAGGGCCACTGGAGAAACTAACTGCTGCAGAGGCTGCTTGAGAATCAGGGATGACTGGGTTGATGTATCCGTTAGAGTGGAGGGATGGATGAGGGAAAGGAGGTGAGTTGTGGAAGACCTGCTGCTGCTGGTGGTTCTGGAGCAAATAGGTGAGATTATAGGGAATGCTGGAGCCAGAGCTGCAGACAGGAGAGGCCTCTGTTGACAGGGTCTTAAGGCTCTTCTTCAGCTGCTTCCGCCGACGAGGCCTGTACTTGTAGTTGGGATAATCAATGATGTGCTGGACCCTCAGGCGCTCAGCCTCCTGCATGTAGGGACGCTTCTCAGCCAAGGGCATAGCCTTCCATTGTTTTCCTGCAAGAAGAAATTGTGATGAATAATCTTTATAAGCATGATTTTGTGTTTAAAGTGAGCTCCAAAGAGGACAATTGTGAGGACTTCCTGTTTTATTTTTTTTTCTTTTCTTTCTTTTTACAAAACTTTAAACCTCCTTTGGAGGCTCATTTTCAGAAAGTGAAACTCATACATTTATTTTCTGTTAATTTAAACTGTTATGGCTTGAAGCTGATAAAAAACACACACACATATATATATATATATATATATATATATATATATATATATATATATACAAATATATATCTAATATATGATTTGAGACCAATTAAAATAATTTTGAATCCAGAAAATTAATGTTAAAGCCATTTTCTGACCTACACAGACACTAGAAAGACTTCAGATTATCAGACAATTCTTGATGCCCTCCGCAAGGAGGATAAGCCCCAAAAGGTTATTGCTATATAAGCAATAACTTTTGCTTGTAAGCATTCTGTGGTTGCTCACAGAGTGCTTCGTCTATGCAAATTAAAGGAGAATTTAGTGGAAGAAAAAAGTATGGTAAAGTTTAACAGGCAATAAGGAATGCTTTGAGACGCTCGCAAGCAAGACATTCTAACTTAGAAAGGACATATATTCACATATAAAAAAAACATTCTTGTGCATCCCTATAAAGAGAGAAATCTAAAAACAAAACTCAATTTAATTGAGTAATTAAATTCGACATGGTGATGTATTTTGAGCTATTTTCATTATTAAAGATTTCAGAAAAATCTGTGTTTGCAAAATAAAAATGTCACTATATTAAAACCACTATAAGAAAACAACCCTGATTTTTTTTGTTTTTTTTAAAAAACAAACAAATAAAGTTTCCTTGATATTCTAATTAATCTGAATGCTCTTTTGCCAACTACCATTCATTGCGGTTTAATCTCTCTTGGGGCCCTCAGGCCTCCAAAGGGCCCTAATCATTTGAAAAGTTCGAAGTTCACTTAGGTCGTTGTTCTTATCAAAAATATCTTACAAGTAAGAATTTAATCAACTCATTATTGGAAAAATGTTAAGACGACAAAATTACCAAGTATTTTACTGAGGTCGGTGTTCTCCAGGTCTGGGTTGAGCTGCGCCAGCCGCCTGCGCTCCTCTTTGGTCCAGATGATGAAGGCGTTCAGCGGCCTCCTGACCCTCTGCTGCGCCGGGGCGGACTTTGGCTCCGGACTGGCGCAGCTGGACTCCGAGTGGACAGACACAGGGCTGGAGGGCCCCGAACTGGGGGAGCGGACCTCGCTCATTTGCCGTCCCTCCTCGCTCTCCAGCGGGTTTGTGCATGACTGGAAACGAGGGGCCCCCGGGGTGAAATACATGTTTTTATGTTGATGTTTCGGGGTTTTGCTTGCGGGTCAACGTCATCCTCCCGGTGATGACGAGTGACGGGATATAAGACGCCAGCTCCGCCAATGGGAAGCCGGGAGGAGTGGAATTAAGGTGTGAATCTTCAGGTTGGTGATTGGGGCCCATCACGCCCCAGTCCCATGGGGCGCCTTGAGACTCTACTAAACTTAGTATAACATATGTAAATGTTGCCACAAAGCTGTAAATTCCCGCAAAGTTGGTCTACATAATGCGCCAATGTATATTTTCCCCCTTTCCTCATTTTGTCGCTACAAAACTATAAAATAATCAACCAAACTCAATTCCCCAAAGTTGAATAACTTCACCTTATGTTAGACTTTTAATTGTGTGAAGTAAATGAACACATTTCATTTGATTCACTCATTAAAGGCACATTGCAAGCTTTACCTTCACAGAAACAGAATCAATAAACCTATAAGAAGCGGGGAAGAAAAGCATCAAAGTTATTCCCCCCTCCCCAGCACATAGAGCTGGTTACTAATTACATCGAGGCTCTCACTTCTTATCTGCCATCATCATTTTACAGGACTGGAACAAGCAAGGAGATAGAAACATGATCAAGGCGTCTTTATTACACGATTAAAGCGCACAAATATTTGTTCCACGTACAAGAATGAAGGAGAGATAGTGGACCCGTTGAAGACAAGGGGGTTTAGCTCAGCACAAAACGAGGACAATTAACGTTGTCAAGTTTATCTGGTTCAGAGAGATGAAGACAGGATTGCATCTTGAATGTAAACTCCTGTTAAATTCCACCATTTTAACACTTCATTTAAAAAATTAAAAAATAACCTTAAATCTTTTTCAGTAGTAAGTAACAGATTTTATTTATTTATATTTCTCAGTTTTGGTGGTTATTGTTCCTCCGAATGTAAAAAAGGGGTAAACCATTTAAATTTCACAGTTTAACTGATAATTATTTTCATATGTGTGTTTTTTAAATATATCATATGTTTTTATATTGTATAGTTTATCCAACCTTTCATTTATTACATTTTTACATACAAAAGATGAGCGAAAATACATTGATCCTACTTTAAAGTCTCTAATATTTACAAAAAATATATGGAAAATATTATCATGATTTTTGCCTCGTTTCTGTGTAAAATTAGATGCACATTTACTTCAACGTGGTTTCATCTTTCTCTCTGCTTATTTGTCTTTTCTATTATTATTGTTCATTTATTTATTCATTTACATGCATTGCATGTATTTTGCATGTTCCACGTGTTCGAACTGAAAAACGGAGAGTGTCTGCAATCAGAACTGTGACGATAATAATAATAATAATAATAATAATAATAATAATAATAATAATAATAATAATAATAATAATGGAGGAACTGGGTTCCGGTGTAAGAAGGGAATTCAAATAATTGACTTTTTGTGATGGCTGCATGCTTGCAGTGTGATGGCGGCGTGCTTGCAGCCATCACACTGCATGCATGCAGTGAGATGGCTGCAGCTCCAGTCCAAACTCAAGATGTCAGGTTTGATTTTATTGAATCAATTTCGAGCGGTTCTTAAAAAACAAACAAACAACGAGATTCTATTAAAAGGTGTCACTGCTTTTAAATTGTTTTATATTGTTTAACACTTGTGCATATGTATACATTTGTTCTGTTTGCTGTGTATTGCAGGTCCCTCTTGAAAATGAGATAAAGATCTCAACGGGGTTTAACTGGTTAAATAAAGGGAATTTAAAAAATAAAGAAAGAAATAAAATAAAAAATTAATGAATAATACAACCTTTATGCAATCATAGGTGTTACTGATTGAAACTAATGTTAATGGATTTCTTTATTTTATTCTCAAAGATTCCAAAACGTCCATAAATCTGCAATGGAGGCGTCTGCAGATCTAATGACGGTTCAATCTGTAAAATTAAACGACTATTGTACACGGAATATTTTGCAATGAACAAAATATTCTCCCGGAACGTCTATATTGCAGAAATCCCCCCCAAAATCGTGCACATTTCGTTTTTACCTTGAAGGAGAAAAAAAAGCTAATTTACTGACTATATGATTAATAGCTTGACCATTAAGCCCTATTTATTTAACTGCAGCGGGTGTATGCTGTGTGTTATGGTTGTTGGGTCGCAGCTCGTTAGAATTAGACATTGAATCCACATCCGCAGTGTTAATCATGACGCACACTCCAATGCGCAGTGAGGACAAGCGCTAATGGCTTTAATTAATTTACTTGAATGACCCAGCGTGAATACAACAACGCAACGTTTCCGCTGAACGTCAGCCTCGCATGGGTTTCATCTGATGTCATAGCGCTGATTCTTAAAAGTTTTTGTCGCAAGTGCAATCCCAGAGGCGCACAAATGTTTCCTGAGACCCTATGGTGAACATATGCAGTTGCAAATTAATACATGATTGTACTATAAAAAGTATATTTATTTCTGTAATTCAATTCAAAACATAAAACTCATATACACTCATATGCATAGTGATATATCTCAAATATGTATGTTTGTTCATTTTAATTACTTTGGCTCAAATTGAACCCAAATTATCAGTTTCAGGAAATTTTAGTTTAAGTCAGAACAGTTTTCTGCTCAATCAAGAACAGTGATTCCTTTGTCACTATTCATGTTTTCTGGAACTGTGGAAAGGTAAAAACTCCAACAGGAAAATGAAAGAAAACCTCCCTTATTGTCTACAACACTTTTTCCTTCCACTTAATCTCACATTAATATATTTGCAGGTAGCCTTCTAAGCAGCCATCTTCTTCATCCTCCTTGTGGAGTGTGTCGATGACTTGATGTGGCACAATTTACTAACTGCTTGGACTTATTGGCTCTTTGTTATGTCTCATTAACACTTAGAATACTTTGAGAACCTTTATTCTTAACAACAGGCCATCTCAGTGCGTGGATATGCATTTTAAAAATTTAATCAGGTTATCAAAGCTTTAATTACCTTATTTACCATAATTCCTTTAACGTGTCCGCTGCTCCTCTTTTTTTTTTTTTTTTAAATAAAACCCAATCATTTGAATGTGAGTCAGGTATCAGAGCATTGTCTCACATCCAAACAAGCAGAGTGCTTGTGCTCAATGAATACTGTGCTTTCTGAATGGGGATTGTTCTATTAACAATGTGCTATTGTGTTGGACAGAACTCATATATGGGACGCTCCTCTCTGTCTTCTCTTTGCCATCAGTGATGTTCAGGCTGTGCACAGGTGGAGGTGAGCGCTCCTGCTGCAGCTGCATGAAGGGAGCAGCTTGCTTCGGATCTATGGGACAAATTTTACAGCTTTGGAGGGAAAAGTTTTGTGGTTTTGTTTTCAAAAAGGATGAAGCAGAAGCAGCTGAAATATTTTGATTCTCCACCTTTTTTTCCATCCCGGATATCGAGCTAACACAGCTGCAAGATCTTCCATATTGACGAGCCTCTTCTGGAGAGGGATGTGGAAAAGTCCCGCTAATGAACCTCTGTATTCCAGCTCCATCCCATGACAATGAGTCATTCATGAAGCGCTGCATTGTTTCATAAAGGTGTGAAGAGGATGTAACAGTGTTGTCTCAGGTAACTATGATCTTTGCAACATGGGAAATGTGTTACTTTGTGCTGTATTGTATGGACTCAGCAGGCCAGCATCAAGATACCCTCCATTCCATGTTTGAGCAGGTTCAGCAGATCTGACCCTTAACCCACAGGGGTGAGTGTGAGCCTCCACACACCCCTGCGTAAACAGCACCCTGCCCGGCCCGGCCCAGTCGGGTCCAGCCTTAAACATCAGACCCATTGAGAGGATTACATGGTGCAAACAGGCTTAACATGGTAACATGATCAGAATACAATGATGCCCCTCCCAGCCCTGAGCAGAAATAGGATGCAGGTCAAACTTCAGTCACAGCTCAGAGTCAGACTTATTACCAGGTTGGGCAAAGTGCATGCCTTATTAGTGCATACGAGCACGCAAAACTGAAACGCTAAACAATAAAAATGAATTTTAGAAAGTGTTATAGTTGACAAAATAATGAAAATTTTAATTAAGTAAATTAGCTTCTGCATAATGTTAAAAATAATTAACAACTTCTATCATTATATATTTAATTTTCCTTAGCATCTTCAGTAGAATTGAGAATTTAGTGAAACTTGCAAGTTAAGCGTCTTAACCAGGCAGTTATTTCTGGTAATCAGCACATCTTGGCTGTGTTAAGTTTACGGTGTGTAAAGTTTGTTAAGGTACATTTAAAATGTTATCCAGTTTTAACTAATCTGTCAAAAGTGCTGATGCTAATGTCAAACTTACTTGTGCCATTTGGTGTGGAAGGAGAGAGGATGCCACATGTAAGGAGGCCTTTTCTCTCTGCTCATTTCCTGTCTGATTACTGTAAATAAATGCTACAAAATATACATAAAAACTGCAAAGCAAAGCAAAACTTGATGGGAAACATAGCATCTTAACACAGAAGCAATCATTTCCACTGAGCATTAAATTGGGCTTTAGTGGAAATTAAAGTAATAGAAATACAATTTCAAAACAAGCATATCAGTCATTATTAGCAAGGAACAATAGAAAAGGATGAGACTTTAAATGGATTAGGATTAGATTCAGTGTGACAATAGAAAAACCTCTTAAAATGTTACTTAAACTTTTTAAGTTTAAGTTACTAAAACTTATTGTCTGGACTGTAAAATGATTGTAGTGTTGCAGGTTTCTTTAAAAACCACTATGTTGGTAGTAATTGTTGACTAATAATGCATTATCTGATACCAGTGTGCATGTTCCTGTTAAGTCAGCTCAGAACTGTGAGTCATCCTGCACCCAGCCATCAATCATCAGTCTAGCTCCTTTCCACCTCAAGCTGTAATCAGTTCAAAGCTCCACTCATGCCTCAGAAACAGCCCTATTCTTTGTAAATTAGGACCTGTATTCAGCTCTGATAAGAGTCTTTATCTGCTGAACTGAGGAGATCTACAGAGTGTTTTATTGTTCACGCACTGATTGAGGCTCGGTGGTAGGTTAACATCCCAGGTCTCATGAATCAGAGCCTGGGCTTGATCCCACATGCCAGCATACAACACCGTCACAATTAGTTGTAATTAGACCTAATTATTAATCGAAACTGGCCTCAGACCTGTGAGACAATCCGTCCTAAATGGCTCGTTCCTGGCAGCAGTCTGGCCCTGCTGCTGCTTCTGCTGCATGTTTAATTAAAAACGTGTGAACTGGTTAGACTCAGACATTGGATTATTCGGAGGATGTGCCTCAAAGAAGCTAACAAATCTATTGTGGCCAAAGTGAATTAATAGCATCCATTTCTCCCCTTGTTTTCTTGCAGACCCTCTGGATTAATGTTTGTGCCTCAGTCACTCCTCTCTTTCTGCTGCTGCTGCTCGTCTGAGACCTGATACAAATTCAAAAGGATCTGCTGCTTTGAAGATAAGCGCTGCAGCTCTGCCATAAACAATGATTGTGCTGTTTCTTTCCTGTGGCGTGATTTATTTAAAGTATTATGCTGTAAGGATTTGGGCTGGTTTTTCCTGGCGGGGCCCACTGTGTGTGTGTGTGTGTGTGTGTGTGTGTGTGTGTGTGTGTGTGTGTGTTTGTGTGCGTATGTGTGCGTGTGTATCCTCGACCTGTGAAGCTTATTGGATAGTTTGGACTCAGGAAAACACTCAGGGAACCACAAGCAGAGTCATCAAAGTGAGACCTTTGACTCAGGCGGTCTGATATTTACCATTTCCCATAGTACAAACTGTCTTATGTCATGTAACTCACTCAGGAGATCTTGATTTAATTTAAAAGTGGCATATAAAAGGGTTAAAATGCCCAGAAATTACAGCCCTCAAATATAGACTATGTAGCGTTCTCGAGGGCCGACATCCAGCAACTTTTAGATGCATTTTTATTTAAAAAATCTGAGTCATATAATGAGATCAAAGGCAAGTAATCTGGCCTGGTGACTCACGTTGGACCAAGGTCACCGGGTCTGGAGTGGAATACCACTGTTGTAGAGAAAAAGTAGCTCAAACTCAGTCAGATTGGATGTAAACCATCTGTGTAAAAAACTCTCAATTGGATTTTGATCCAGACTTTGATTGGGTGAATCAGTCTCACAACTATGTTTTAATCTAAATCATTCCATGACTGTATTTAAAGTTGTTAAATATAGTGTCTACTGTGTTTACCTTCGTTCATTTTCCCATCAACTGTTTTTCTGCTGAAGAAAAGGAGATCCACAGCATGTTCCCCTAGAGATGGTGTGTTAAGTTTTCCATCATTAAAAGTGGTTTATATGTCAACCAAAAAAAATCATATAATCATAATTTGGTCTCATCTGATAGAGCCCCTTCTTCCACGCTTCCTGTTTGAATGGAAAACTACAACCATTACTTCTTATGGTCTTCTTTCAGCAATGACTTCATTTTTGCCACTTTTTCATGCCTCCTGTAGATTTGAGTACAGACCAGTGCCTCTTGGCTTCTTCTCTTTAACTGCACGTGTGTGGACTCTAACAAAGTAAACATGAAAGTAGTTGGTTGCACTGAAATTTAATTCATGACATCAGGAACCATTGCCTATACCTGCTGAGGAACTTGAGCCCGTCTCCAGTGGTTATTGAACAAAAGGTGAGGATTATCATGCACGGATCACCAATCTGTCACAAGAACAAACAATACGCACGCACATAATCAAATATAAGGACAATTTAGAGACCAATTAACCAAACACCCATGATTTCACAGTGTGGGAAGCTGGAATACCAAACATGAATAATCCATGCAGAAAGACCCAAGGCTGGGATCTGAACCCAGGAACTTCTTGGTGCAATTCGATGTACAACTGCACCACCAAGTTTCATTAGATCTGAAATTTGCATTCACTTCAAACTTAGTTTGTTGGTCTATCATCTGAATTATCAATAAAACCCTTTTAAATATGTGATTATACATATATAAATAAAGTTTGGCAGAGCACTGCATGCTTCCTTTGATAAAACCTCTGCGTAAAATACCAAGTTATTTATAGTTTGACATTTCAACCCCATGGAGTCCTTAAAGACTAAACAGTATTATCAAGATGTAGACTATTTAAATACACATATGATGTAATTTGGCTAAGTGAATAAACCGTTTTCATATCTAAAATGTTACTGCTGTGATTGTCTTCAATAAAAAAAAGGTGCATGTGTATATGTATGTGGGGTGGGGGCTGAGTTTAGAGGGGGCAGATGGATCTTTTGAACATCTACTTCAGGATACAGCTGCATATGACTAATTTCAAACTCCCCCTTGTAGGGCCCCTATGCAAAGCCATTTCACAAGTAACACACATCACCAGGCATCTGTTTCCTGTTTTCATTCTTTGAGTTATCTTATTTTCCTTATTTCCCCCTCACCTGTTACAGTTCACGTTCCTTCCATCATGCAGTTTTGCCGGGACACAAGAGTGTTCAGAGTCACAAAAATAACTCCAGATGGGATGAGCATAATTTTTGAGACGATATTTAATTTGGGAATATAAAATCAACAGTTTAACCATGTGAACACCTAAGAGGAGTAATATTGCAGTAGTTTCTCGTCGGTTGGTTTCAGGATCTTCTTGTCCGGCATGTTAACGACCCAGCCTGGAGACAGGCCAAAGAAGATCTGTCGAACATCCTTCCTCATGGCCAGCATGTGACACAGTTCATCCTTTGAAATATCTGGCAGCACGTAGCCGTACTTCTGCGCCAAGGCGCGGCGGGCCTGCTGGATTTCTTCCGGATCTGCTAAGTAACCCCGGTTTTCAGCACTCATGTAATACGGGACCATGTCCTCTCCCGGCAGCATCCGCTTCGGGATTGGCTGCCCCCTCATGAAGAACGGGACGGGCTTGATAAGGATTCCTGTGAAAACATAATACATTGGCATGCTTTTCATTGAAAAAAATAAATAAATACTATGATAAAATAGCTGCATTATTATTGTTTATTTACCAAGACTTATGGGATCATAGAAGCTGTTGGTGATGATGCCTCCATTCCGTTCGATAGCAGCTATGGCTCCTTCAGTTGCTCTCTGAACCTCAATGTTGATTTTTGCTACAAAAATGTCAGAACCCTGAAAGAAACGAAAAATAAATAAGAACTGGAAAAGGGTGAAAATTTGAAGTCGACAAGGCGTCTCTTCATTAGTCACAACACCATCATGTGGCGCCACCTGCTGATGGTATTTGATCTAATATTAATCTCCTTAAAACCTGCAATTACTTCACTTTCATACATGTTTAAAAGCTGCATAAAATCTATGTTAGGTTTCTAACAGTTCATTTATTGCATTTGATTGCAATGTTTTCTGTATCAAATGCCCAAATTTAAAGATTCACCAAAAACTGAATATATATTCATTTAGCTGAATAAATTATCTGATCTTGCTTAAGATCCATTGTATTCATCCCATTTTCACATTATGTCATGTATCAAATAAAAATTTGAATGTCATTTACTAGGTTTTTAAGTCATGGACTGACACAAAGTAGTATATATTTGTCAATGATTTAAAAAACACTGATTTTAAATCAATGTAAAAAATTTATTTACAAATAAAAATTGTGAATATGTGGTGTGCATTTATATTCATCTTCTCTGAGTCAATACTTTCTAGAACCACCTCCAGCTACAGTACATTGACAATGAATCAAGCCAAAATTACCTCATCAACAAGCTGGACTCCATAGTCCCTCTTCAATGGCTGTATGGTGACTCCTCTGGCGTTGACAAGCTGGGTCAGGTCTATGGGCTGTGATGGGTCGATCCGACCCAAATCAATCAAGTACTGCAGTCTTTTCAACGTTAAAGGCTGGTATTGTGGACGGCGACTTGTAAGGAACAACAACAGAAATGTACTTATAGCACTGGATACTGTTGGTTCAAAAATTATTAAACACCACTTTAATGAAAATTAGAGCTTATTGGGTGCTTAATTTTAATTCTGATATGAACAATGACATTTCCATAGTCAAAAGACTTATAGAGCAGGTAAGTTTTTGAGAAAGCATAAGTCACCAGGGACAGTGAATGCAGACTTTCCAAATAAACTGTGTATGCCGAATGTCCTTTGTGATGTTATCAATAGCACATGTTACTCTTAAAGAAAATCTCAGCTTCTAAGTCACTTTGTGGTGTAACAAAGAAACCCCGACATGCTAAAGATCGGTCGATTCCGCTCATCTTGAGAGCAATCGGTGCATTTTTAACAAATGATACTCAGAGTATATTAGCATTTTCTGTGCCACTAATATTGAACTTAAACAAATCAAGAAACGGTTTTTTTTGTTTACCTGTGACCTTCATTGAAGCCATATTTAGGAATTCTCAAGTAGAAGGGGGTCTGTCCCCCTTCGAACCCCAGCCGAGGTCTGGTCCCTCTCTGCCGCTCTCCTTTGTGGCCTCTCCCGCTCCTGTTACCTCCGTGCTGTCCTCTTCCCCGCCGCTTTTCCTGCAAAAATAACAACGGCTTTAGATTAGCTGGTGCGCTGTCTTATAAAGCAAGGAAATGTCATGCTATTATTGTAGCATATTAGCTGCTAACGGTGGCCACAATAAAGGGAAGGAAAATAAAGCTTACATTCTTTCTTGCTCCTGGTTCAGGACGTAAATTTGCTAAAGTTATTCTCGGTAGAGTTTGCAAAACGTCCAGTCCTTTACCGCCGGGGTTTTTAGGGAAAGACATGTTTCTGGTGCTCACATGTCAAGTTAGCGAACCAAGGACACAAGGTCACGTGACAACATGACAGCGGATGTGATTGTTCTGTAGCGCCATAGGTTGTTTCAAAGTAAAAGCATGGTACTCAATTTCGCCATCGTTCAAGGCCTATATAATACCATCCATCCATCCATCCATTTTCCGTCACCCTTCTCCCTAACCGGGTCGGGAGTTGCTGGTGCCCATCTCCAGCTGCGTTCCGGGCGAGAGGCGGGGTCACCCTGGACAGGTCGCCAGTCTGTCGCACTTATATAATACCAAGATGTACAAAGCTCACATTTACAGACTAAAATATTATGCTGTTAAACAGTGGCTCAAATTCAGTAAGACATAAAATAAGTTGCTGTCATGGATACGAACAGATACTGCAGGGATGCTGCCACAAGGGGGCGCCAGATTCTGTAAAGCCATTTTCAGTCATTGAAAAGATAAAAGTACAGCCAAGCCAACAATTACAAAGATGAATATGCAAACAATTGTAAAGACTTGGGAAAAAAAAACAAAAAACTTAAAATTATTATTATTAATCATTAAATTATTTGTATTAATCTGATCCTAAGGATAGGATGCGGCCTATTTTAAATCCCCTTGTGGTAAAAGCATATATAACATCATTAATTGTAATCTATATTTAAACCTTTTGGTTACTCTCCTTTATCATGCTAATAATAAAGGACTTTTATTTTGGTTGTTCTATGTTTTTATCATGTTGACACAAAACATAATGGAAACTATTATTATTATTATTATTATTATTATTATTATTATTATTATTATTATTATTATTATTATTATTAGTAGTAGTAGTAGTATTAGTAGTAGTAGTATGTGCCCATCAAATATATTCAGTGCCATTATTTTGTAGGTTTATTCAGCAGAGGACTTAACTCGGTTTGACCAGAACCAATGAATAACTTGTATTGCTAAAGAGGATCAGTAAACAACCAATCAGGTAGCTCCGGGGGCGGGACTAAAGCAGCCCAGTCAGTTGGAAAACAGCGTCCTGGTAGCTTCTGGAGAGCCAGCTGACCGTTTGACTTCTCACGGTATTCAACTTCAAGAAAAGAAAATTCAGGGGGGGTTTTGGCAAAAGGAGGCCGGGTACCTTTCACCAGTTTCCTTAGTTAAAAATATTCTCCTCACTTATAGTTTGAATTACCGCCTAAACACCTGCTTAGTGTCAAGAGTTTAGCCGAGATCAGCTAAATTGTGGCTGCCTCAGCGCTGTATGTGCGGTAACAACATGTCAGCGCCTTTACCTGCCATCGTGCCTGCTGCCCGGAAAGCCACTGCGGCGGTAAGTAATAAGAGTCGTTTCAGAGAGCAAACTTTCTATTTGAACTCGGTCAAATCATCAGTTGCTGCCTTTAAAGTGTGAAAGAACAGAAGCTGCTAAAAATGTGACAGCTGCCAGCCTCTACCTCATGTTACAGACGTGCATGTTCTGATTTATAGGTCATTTTTCTGCATGGCCTTGGTGATACTGGGTAAGTCTTCCTGCTCTCTCTTATGAGACTCAGAATAATTGCTGTTAAAGTTAAGCTAACGGTGCTTCTGCTTGAGTTGTTTGTTATTGTTTCAAATTTGACAGGCACGGATGGGCAGAGGCATTTGAAGGCATTAGAATACCTCATGTGAAATACATCTGTCCACACGCGTAAGTGCTCCTGGTGTGTTTGTAGAGCAAATTATGCCTTTAATATATTCAGAACCTTCACTTGCACTGCAACTCGCATTAATTCTTGCAAACATGTCTGAATCTGCAGTCCTACAATGCCTGTTTCTCTCAACATGAGGATGTCCATGCCTGCATGGTGAGGCCCCAGATTGATTTTTTTTATTTATTATGTATTTATTTTTGAAGAGATTTAGAGTTCCAGAATGTTAATGTTTGTTTTTATTTAATGGTATGAAAAAGTGCAGATTGAGTTTCCAGGGGCACTTTTCAGGAGGTGCAGCAATTTGAAATTGGGCAAATTTTTGATCACTGATTGACAACTATGTTTTTTTTTTTTTTTATTTACCTACCGACTTAGTTTGCTTTTTAGAATTATAGATAACAGTGAAATACTCCACTTCCCCCTGATATTTTTTTGTCAACACCATATTTTTTAAATGGAAAAATGGAGCAATTATATGTAAATGACTTTCAAAAGAATCAATGAAAATTTACAAATTGACAGAAATTTTGCACGCGTCGATCCAGATCAGGTTGCTATTCATAAATTCAACTGAATAGAATTAAAGCAAATTTCTTCACTCCTTTCAAAACCTGCATTATTGCTCACTATCTTTTAAAAAAAATCTTTGTACTCCTCAAAATTTTGACGTGTAAAATTTCCAACAGAAGACTTTTTTTCCAAATTTAAATTAAAATAACTGTGTATTCGAGAAATTGGATTATACCAGAAACGGATGTGGTGACAAATAGCAAAAAAGTAACAATTGTTGCACAGTTTTGCTTTTGAATGACAACAACAAAAAAATCCAGACAAAATAAGTATAAAACGCTCATTTAACTGTATTAATAATTAGAAGGATTAGCTTAATTAAATCTCTTTGTATATTAAGTAGATTTTTTTTCGAGAAGCTATTAAAGTCTTTTGTGCTTCTTCATATGTCATGTATGAACATGAAATATGCTTCTTCATAATTTTCTAGTTTTCTTCCTTTACAGTGAACAACATCCACACTTAGGAGTCACATCTAGTATCTCGTAGATGTGGTGTGTTCACTGTAAAGAAAAAAAAAAAGTATTTTAAATTTTTGCTCAATCACAGATCAACACTAACATTGGCAGCTGATAGTCATTTTTTAAAATATTGTATCTGTTTCATTAGTAATTTTGGGGTAATTTAAGTAACCAATGTTTATTTCCGTCTAGTTGGAACGGGGTTGGACGGGTGGTATTTGCTAGTTCATGTGACAGAAATGAATCATATTTTCATATTAGTGTATCCCTACTTCACAGCAATTCTGATGCTTATTCCACCACTTATAGGTTTGATATCTACGGCCTGAGTCCAGAGGCCATTGAAGACGAAGCTGGTATCAAGAGAGCGTCTGAAAACGGTAAGTTTAAATAATAGTTGAAAAACTTTACTAAGGTTAAAAAATAAGGTTGTTGTTTTTTTTTTTCATGTCATTGTGCAGTTAAAGCTATGATAGATCAAGAAGTGAAAAATGGGATACCTTCACACAGAATTCTCCTGGGTGGATTTTCGCAGGTAGGCGTTTCATTTTTAGAAAGTGTGTGAGTGTTATTTAGGCTCCTGGTTTTCCACAAGTATGCGATCAACAACAACTGCACCCCATCAGTTTTGTGGTTCAGTGTTCACAGATTTTTCTGCGGAACATAACTCCAGATTATTTGTGGAAGCTTGCATAGTCGCATATTTTTATTGTCATAGTGTATCTAATAGAAGCTCAAAACTAATTTCAGTAACTACCAGAAACAAATTATTTTATTGATTAAAATGAATACATACACTAGGAAAAGTATGGGAATATATTTGTATTGCCAGACTTGCATTGCATTATTTAAACTTTCTATCCATCTACCAGTGTCTACCATAATATCAGCATTTTCTTATTTGACCTTCGACACAGCTTCTCCTCCCTTCATGGATGTTTGTTGTCTCTGTGGGTGAATTTAATCAAATAGAAGTTACAGATGTTTTTTGGGTTCGTTTTTCTCAGGGTGGAGCTTTGTCTCTGTACACGGCTCTGACATCTCAGCAGAAGCTTGCCGGTGTGGTCGCGCTGAGCTGTTGGCTTCCCCTCCGTAAATCCTTCCCTGAGGTAGAAAACCAACAGCACCTCCACATTTACAGCTTCATTTATATGCAGCATCAGGAATCAGCACGAGTGAGCGTAGCCGGCACAACAAGCAGAACATGATTGTGACAGTTAATAATTTTCTTAAAAATGAGCATGTAAGCCACTTCTTTTTCCTCTGAACCGTCCCTTTAATGAAACCATGCTGCAAGGATATTCCCTTCCTGCTCATAATCTGTCATAATCGGATCATAAAAACAATCCTAATCTCTTCTATTCTCAGGCGGCTGCCAACTGTGCTAACAAGGACATGCATGTCCTCCAGTGCCATGGGGATTCCGATCCCCTCGTCCCGTTTATATTCGGCGCCCAGACGGCGGAGAAGATCAAAAGCCTCATCAACTCGGCCAACGTCACCTTTAAATCGTACCGCGGTCTACCTCACAGTGCCTGTCCAGAGGTCAGTCTGCAGGCAGTCCTCTCTGAGAAGCAGTAGCACCTCTCATTCAGTTGGCGTTACAGTCTACGTCTTTTTGTTCCTCTGCAGGAAATGATCGACGTCAAGCGTTTCATAGAGAAACAACTTCCTGCCATCAGCGACGAGTGAGTGGCCCCACTCACTGACTCAGTGCTGTCCGAGTCTTTTGGTCTCCTCTCCTCTAAAATTTGGTGGACTTACGACCATGAACTGTACCTGACAGTAAATGTGTGCTGCTGCTCCATAGGCCCACAGAGACCTGGGGTTTCCTCTTAGCCTGCAGACAGGCCTGACTGAGACAATGCTGCATCTCCCCCGGAGCCAGAAGCTCCACTCAGTGTTACTGTAGAGGAACGTTAGGTGCTTGATTGCAAAGCATGTTGCCACTGAGTCGAGCCATTTTTGCAGGAACTGTATGTGTTATAATAACTAGGGCTAAACTTTTAAGTTTAATACTGACACTCTCAAATAAGTGTATTTATGAGCGACATATCCCTTTGGCTACATAAGTTGCTTTAGCAAAATTGCCATTTTGTAGAGATGTAGTGATCAGGCATTTTCTGGGTGGTACAGATTTTCCTTGATGTGCCGATTCCATTTTTATTTCTTTTCTGTTCTCAAGACTGCATCAAATAATTGTAAAAATATTTTGCATTTCCCTTAACAGAGGGAGTATTTCTGAATCCTACTGAAAGTAAACCCGGATTGGGTTCCAGCATCTCCAGATAGGTATCAAAGACAGAACTTGCATTTTCCTAATGTTTTTCTCTTTACTCAAGATAAAAAAAATAAAAAAAAATAGAAATGTACTTTATTTTGCTTTCAGATCATGCCATTTACTTTTGATTTGTCGCACTATTTTATTGCTATTTTTGGAGTTGATGACTACAAATCGACAGGTAAATGTGCACGTATTACAGAATAAAAAAAGGGCCATTTCAGTACTACTTTTTTTGGCTTCCAGATTCTCTTTGAATTTTAACCTAGACTTGTATTTGTTAATCACAAACTGCTATTTATCTTAGAAAAATCCATGCTGAGCTTTTGAAGTTCAGCTATGATAGAGTTTGATTTAGAGCTGATCTAGTTGCTAACAAACAGGTGGTCCAGAACGATAATCAGTCCAAACACACATCTGGACTGTTATTTATTTTTTTTAATGAGATCAAATGGGTTGACTATCCTAGCCCAGACCTCAACCCTACAATAACTGAATCTCTCACAGTAAACATGCTAATTTAAATCTGCTTGGCTGATTCAGCCAAGAAATGTGGTCAAATATCCATCAGAATTACATTAGGAGCTTGTTAATGGCAACAAAATCCATCTGACCATGGTGCAACTTGCTAGAGTGAGATTTAACCAAAAAGTAGAGGGAGTCCATTTATATTTTGAGAAAAAAACATGTAAATAAATAATAAAAAGCCGTACTGATGCATATAATGCATTTATATAAGCTCCTATATATCTAGCTGGTTAAGGGGTGCAAATGAAGGCAGCCCGATAAAGAATTCACAAAACATTTAATTAATGCTCATATCAAATGAGAGCAAGAACATATGATTGTGCTTTATTTAATTCGTGAGAATTCAAATAACTATTTCACACAAAGTCCCTTTTTTTTTTATCATACATAAATATATCAGTGTTCATGGTCATGTATTCAGCATATTTTTCCCTGTTCTGTTGAAATTAAATATATAACTAATATCACAGTATTGAAACACACAGACGAGATTGATCTCTGGGTATCAGCTCGTCGAGTTGTAAAAACCTTTCGTATATATATCTTTGAGAAGAGCTGAAAGCACCAACATGTGAAGTCATTGTCGCACCGTTCACGTCGGACTAAAAGGTGCTTGTGTAGAAGATGTTGATCCAAGGCACTTTCCTTTCTTCCTAAGGTACATTTAAATAAAACCTACAAGTTTCTACAAGAACTGAATATGCATTAAGGCTCACAATATACCTAAATACAAATGCAGTGCTCACAGATGCATGCTTTCCCGCTTTAAATAAGGTAGAAAAGTGCAATGTCAAGCGCTAGGGAATATATTTATATATATTTATATATGTATAAAAATATAGATATGTTTTCTGAACAAATACAGTAACAGATGCCAAACCTAGCTTTTGTTCTTGGTTGCTCTGCAGGACTTGGAAATCCACTAATCATGCGGAAATAAACAGCAGTTATCAGCTGGATAAAGACTGGCTTTCAGCTGGGTTCATTTTCCTGTCTGTCTTTCTCTAAATAGCAGGTCTCTGACTTTTTACACAAAAGCTCCTCCTTTCGTTTTGAGTATGTGTGTGTGTTTGGGGGGGGGGGATGCATGCGCTGAAAAGCTAACGGTGTGGCAGTGGAGAGAGTTTATGGCTCGGGGGGAGGCTCCTCCAAGCTGTTGAGCAGATCTGTGTACGCAGGTGAGTTTATGTAGCGAGGGTACGAGTCTCTCTGCATCAGTGTGTAGATCTGCTGCTGAGCGTCGTCAAATGTGCATGAGGTCGGCTCCAGCATGTTGCGGTTTATCACCTCTCGCACGCGGGAGTCCAAACTGACCTGTAGGGCAAGAAAATGGTGAGATGCTGAATTAAACGACGTATAAGGAAAGTCAAAAAGTTTCTTTTTTTTTTTTATGATTTATTAGAGTAAAAAGACTTTCTAAACTACATTGTTTTGTTCAAGTTCACTAACCACACCCATCCCTGATTACTTATTTACCTGCAAAATGAGGGAACTGGAAATTGAACAGAATAAAAAAAACTCAAAGAGCAATACATCTTGCTCTATTGTAAAAATGTTCAAGAACATGTTCAGTTGGAGGAAATTCTTCAAACTTTAATCTATATTACAATAAAAACAGCAAGGCAGTGGGGACATTAATCACAACCTTTTGAGATTATTTGTTTTGTCCACTATTTCCTGATAAATTTGTCGTTAAATTTTTTGACTTGATCAACTTCTTTGTCTCACCTCTTTTGGGGACAGAATGGAGATGAAGTCCTCATATATTTGGCGGACTTTCTCCTCCACCACAGTCTTATTCGTCTCTTTTTTCAGATCCTCGCATGCAAGCCAGAACATCATGTTCTCTTCGCTGAACTCCGTCCTCAGGAACTGCCTGAAGCAGCTTCGCCCAGCTGCACTTTTCATCAGCTTCTCAAACGACAGCGCCCAGGAGCGAGCTTCGTCCACGGTGGGTTTTGGGCTGAGGAATGAATGAAGAATTTGTTTTGAAAAGACAGTTGGGTTTCCTTAAAGTCATTTTTAGAGGAGTGAAGAAAGGAGTTACCTTTCTTCACAATTGGAGTTTCCTTCTGGCTGCTGCTCAAACGGTGACCTCTGTATGGTTTCTTCGTCTCCTCTAACAGTCAAGCTGAAAAGATTGAGAGGAGGTATTATGTCTGAGCAGTCAAAACAACAGAAATATTTAATCCCATCTTTTTGTTTGTAAAATCAAGAATGTTGACTAACATCTTGAATAATTTCCCTAGATTTTGCTTCAAAGCAGACAGACTTTACAATGACCTTACTAAAGTGTTTATAAACCTTTAGCTCCTTCAGTTTTCTTTTATGTTTGACCCAGAAACCTAAAATTGATCAATGATATGTGGTTGATAGGGTTAGACTGAGGATTGTTCTCTATCCAGACCAAATTTGAGCAAGCTTACAAAGAACACATTTTGAATACCGCATTCTATTTTCCTTCTACTTCACAGTCATAAACATTGTGCTGGTTTGTCACATAAAGTCCCATCGCTGGACTTTGGCTGCTATTTCACTTATTTTCAGTCCAGAACCTTGCCTAGCACTTGTATTACAATACAGGTATAGAGTCAGGGGAAAGATGGTTAACATCCCTACAGAACCCGCACATCCTAGACACAAACAGTTTATCTTGAGGTTTGGCTTTAAGGGCTGTATTTGCGAAAATAAGCAGCCACAGAGACAGTTTCTTCCCCCAGATTGTCTCTCTGATGAACACAATGAACACAGAGAAGTCAGCTACTGCTGTGAACCAAAATAAGAATCTTTGCACTCCCACATCTATTCCTTTTTTTCCTTCCTTCTATCTTTCTCTCTTCTTTCTTTCTATATGAAAATTGGCTTTAAATACCTTTTTATATTATTTATTTTATCCATTACTTTATTGGGTCAGCTTTTGAAGCCAAACTCAAATTCCTCCATTGTGCACACAATCTTGGCCAATGAGTTTTGATTCTGAGCGACAGATCAAGTCCACTCTGAAATGTAATTTTTTGCATCAGGTCTGACTCTTCTGATGCAAAGTGAAAGCAAGCATCTTAAAACATTTACGCAGTCAGATATTTATCTGGAATTGCGTAGATAAACGGATGTTTGTTCCTCATTCAAATTGACTCAGCACAAATGGCAGGTTCACACCGATCCGCTGGGACCACCTGCGTCAATAATAAAATGTGTCAACTACCTTGTTGCCCCCGTGGGTCTCACCTGTGCATAATTAAAAGCAATTCGCTGCTTCTATTGCAGCAGCTGGCCCCGGAGTAATTGGTTCAGGTGAGAGTCCCCAGCGAGCCATCCCAACTGGGAATGTGGCTGCTGTGCAATGATTAAAACCAAATTCATATACAAGTAGAGATTAAATGAATTACTCATCTCCTGTGAAGTGCATTAGGGTGGCTGTCCCAAGAGGAAGCTCGAGTCAGCCATGGATAACTGCAAAACAGGTTAAATCCCCAGAGACGGCTCTGCGTGTGACCACTGAGGTGCTGTTGTTCTGGGAGAAAGGGTGGGGTTGAGTGTGATCTTTCAACCCTAAGAAGTAGGGCTGAAACATGGAACATTTTCCTTCTAAAGAAACCATCCGGTCCCGGCTAACAGCTCCTCAAACTTTGCTGGAGGATGTTTTATGGTCTGAAGGAGCAAGAGTGGAACTTGTCAGTATTTGGGATTGGAGAAAAGGCACTGCTCATTAAAAAGAAAAGAACACCATGCCCATAGTGGAGGATGGTGGTGGAGGTGCCATGCTCAGAATTATAACTTTCAGATGAAACTCAGGGTTTTGTCTGAAGCTGAACTCATATGCAACACACTTTTTCAGCTTTTTATCTCCGAAAGTATTAAAACCCAAGTATAATTTCTCTTTTGTTTCACAGTCGGTCTATCCCAAAAGTCTGGATAATGTCGTTACGTTCATCTGCAAGGCAAACCGATTGCAAAATAACTAGTACACAAAAATGGTTTCCAACGTTAGTCTGAACAAAGAACATTAACTATAATCATATTGAGCATTGGTTGCTAGTTCCAATGGTGGTGTGTGTCTGTTACCAGGAGCAGCTACAGCAGCAGCACCAGCAGAAGCAGCAGGCGTTTGAAGCGTTGGTGGGGGTGTTTCCCATTTTGTGGCGCGCTTGGAGGACACTGGCAGCTGCTTCCTGATGAACCTGCATCTGTCTCTTGCGCATCTCCGCCCGCTCTGAGCCCATGGACTGCAAGCAGAGGAGCATCACAGAGTTCGAGGGAGTTTGGGGCGTTCACTGGAAGATGGTAAAAGCATAAAGAGCAGCTCTGACAGGAATAAGGTGACACAAGAAGAGAGCATTAAAATGGTAATAGGATCACATTAGATTCGGTTAAAAGTCAAATCAATCCATCCATCCACCCTTCTATGAAATTTGCTCTAAGATCTGGATTTCATGGCAATTTCTATTAGCCATTCACACTCCTGACTCCCTGATGGCAAAGGAAAAACTCATTCTTGCTTTTGAAAATGACGGGATTGCTGCGCATCAAGGCCTCTTGCTGACAAGGTTTCGGTTAAATTTCTGAAAAGATTTTAAGTGGATTTAGACAAAAAAGTAAAAAAAAAAGAAAAAAAAAGTATTATTTTTTATCTCTAGGCAGATCACTGTCGAGAGCTTCTATCCTGCATGTTTAGCTGATCTACACTGGAAACATTCAACATCAGCGTAACGGAAACAAGCACCTTTAAGAAAATGTTTGAAGTGATCAACAGAAACAGTTGGGCTTTTTCCTGACACTGACCTTACGAGAAGCAACTAATGTCTGAGGTGCTTTAAATGGTTCATTTTTGACTCCCAGGACGAGTCACTGGTTGGCTCTTGGAGTAATTTTGGTACGTTACCAACTCCTGGAAAGGTTCCCCTGTGTTTTTTAAGATTTCTTTGGTGTGTTGGGTGAAATTCGGCACAACAGTCCCCTAAAAATGTGGTGAAACCCAATTGCTTCTTTATCTCCTTTTTTTTCTCTGTCTCTTTTTTAAAGCTAGCAGTAAATGAGTTAAATGGTCTGACACTGAGTAAAATCTGATTTACATTTGAACTGAATGATCTTTTCAATGATATTCCAGTTCATTGAGAATAACTTCTATGTGTTTCCACCTGTTACAGCAGATGCATTTTGTAGAATGCATTTCGACATCCAATGGCATTTTCTGTGCAGTTTTTGTAGGTTCTGTTACGACATCTTAATGCAAAGTGGAAAGGAAACTAACGTCAGATGCATCCAAAGCAAACTGGAGTATGCTGAAAAGTAAGGGGGAGTGGGGGAATGTAGAAAGAATCCCAGCATGGGGAGCAGCTCCCCTCCTCTCTGTCAGAGCGGTTATGACAGCGGCTCGGCGTCACTCCTTGGACCGCAGAGATCGCATCCATCAGTTGCATCCTCGGGAGGATACGCACGCGTGATGGCACACACAAGCATCGCTCTCAGCCCAAAGCGAGCGGCCATTTATAGAAATACAATGAAATCATTTGATCGGGAGGGCTGATAAGATGTTGCTTTCCTCCCTCTTGGGTTTCTCTTTTTTAGACAAATATCCCCTAAAAATGAAATCTGAGAAGGACTAAATCGGTTTATTTAGCGACGATTACACAGAAGTCATGATGAATAATTCAGGAACATTTATATGGATGCTGGAACATCCAGAAAAAAAAAAGATGCTCCTGAATTATGCGCGTTTTATTCTGGTTTAAAAAAAAAAGCGTAAATGCGATAATCTTCTTAAACATGATCATGTTATAGGGGATGCGGGGGGGAGGGGAACAATCCAATAAATCGATTACTTACTGTGTCACCATGAATGCCAGAATACAGGTGATTTTCAGCTCGATCACATCCGTCTGCCTCCGACTTGACACAAACCAGTTGGCTTCCTCTCCGCGCATGCGTTCCCTGCAAGTGTGAAAAAGATTTCTCTGCAACCACATGCATGCAGGCACGGCCACAACACGATCTGTTGAAGCCACGGGAACAAACTGAGAGCCTGCAAGACTTCTTCATGACCCAAGTCAACGCTCAAGACTCCAACACTAATCAGAAATCTTTCTGGAAATATAAGCAACAGATGCTGATTATAATTCAATTGGAAAGAAGCAAACGTGTTACAGTTTCAGATCTTTTATTGGAGGGCAGCTTTTGCAACTCGATGTGGTTCTGAATCTCTCGAGCTGATAATATTTCCTTCAAATACCAACACATTTTGCATGTCAAGGTTCAATTCTGCCAAACATCTGGAAAATCCTCCGTCCAGCATCTCTATCTGCGAACCCGCCTCCCCTGGTGTGGCTGTACCTTCTTATCTCCGCCAGGGGGCAGTAGAGATCCGTCCAAACAAAATGAAATTAAACTCGTTGGAATATCAAAGGCAACAACTTCTACATATCTATACAGCTGCTGTATATATAGAAACGAATGAAAGACGTAATAAGAGTAGTAGGTAAATAATGTATTGATTGCATGATAATTAATTTGTTAAACATGAACTTGAAAAGGCAATTTTGTGCAAAATAATGTTTATGTATTTATCTATTTATATATTTAATTATTTAGTTGTTTGTTTATTTATCTATCTATCATTTTAGTCATTAAAGTCCATCTTGAAATACTTAAATTGTCACTGTGACTCTTTGAACAACTTTTCTTATATTAATTATTATTATTATTATTAGTTGTTGTAGTAATAGTAGTAGTAGTAGTTAGCAGGCAGTAGTAGCAGTAGTAGTAACAATGACAACAACAACAACAAAAATAATAATAATAATAATAATGATGATGATGATGATAATACACTTACAATGCTTACAAGGTAAATTACACAATAATTTATATTGTATTAAAACAATGACAATGAAAAAAATGTATGTTTGTGTAATTTTTTATTTAATATTTTTTTCCATGCTTATTTTTATGTATTTAATAAACAATATAAGTACTCAAATTATTTATTCATTCATTGTGTTATTTTGTGTTTTGTTATGTAATGTATGTCTATCTTACACATTAAGATTTATTTGAGTTACTGAATTTACTAATTTGGTACAAAGTAATCTGAGAAATATATATGTATATATGTATATGTCTGTATGTAAAAGTAGACTTGTATTAATAAGACCTTAGCGCAAACAGAAACAGATTTATAAAATCAGTCAGAGTGGCTTTCTGTATAATCTTCAAGACTCCTTTGCATTCAGAGAGGAGCAGAGAAACATTGATTTTAGAGATAAATTGACCTCATTACCATCTTTTAGTCGGTATGTGCAACATTTTAAAAACTGTTTTGCAGTAAATTAACTCCCTGCAACTGCGATTAAATTGAAAAGCTGTGCATTAGTATTTCATTTTAATGGTAATCCATATACATAAACTTTAGAAATACCTTACACTCATGTCCATGTGTTGCTCTGAATACTAACTGTGGCGGTTGAACAACCACTACAGCTAGTAATTTAATCTCTGCTCACTGTAAAAAGTTTGACCAACCATAATGTCTCCTCATAGGAGCCAAACTTTCTAGTAAGCTTTTTCTAGTGGCCATTATTACTAGGTATTTCCACATTTTTGTTAAAGATTTGACAGTTTTTTTCTTTCTCACTTTTCAGTCCTTTCAACCAAACGTGTTGGCATCGTGAGCAGTGTGTGTTTAGAAATAAAAATAATAGCTCCGTGAAGGGATACAGACGAAGTGTAAGCCATAAAAAATGATCTACATCAGATTAATTTTGCAAATATGCCTTTAAGAAACAGGAAAAAATAAATCCAGCCATCCAACACGGGAGCTGGAGGATGTATCTTCCTTTAGTTGATCATCTACTGTTGTATGCCAGGTTTTCCGCTCACAGTTCCTTATTATTTTGTTGTATCTGAAATTGTTTTTGTATGTACCAGCTGCTTTATTTTTCATCCTTTTCAAAGATTTAGCCAAAAATAACAACAATCCATTGTGTCTTTTCAAGATGTTGGAAGAAAGACTGTGTAAAGCTGGTTATTTGCAAAGAGTCTGTTATGAGTTGTGCTTAGTTTGTTCCTTGAGTTTCAGAGGATTTTTATATTGAGATGACTCATGGGTTCATCATAGGTTCACGATTTTGCATGCTGTATTTGCGCTTTTCAACACGCATGTGTTTATTTTGGATTTTGAGTAGATTCTAGTAGATGTTTCTGCAGGGCCTCTGGACATTGGTCCCTGCGGCTTCCAGGCTGCTTGAGCTGCTTTCCTCTGTGTTGTTTGGCATAATTTCCAGTCCCTCTGTCAAAAGGTCCGACATCCACACAGTCCTGAGTTGTGGCTTGTTTTTGGATATAGAAGACATCTGGACCTTCTTCTACAAGGTTGGAGAAAGATGTTTACTGTTACGACTATGGAATTGTTTGGTTATTATTAGCAGTCTAAGAGTTCTAGACTTTTTGCCTTTCTAAATTAAAGCGAAGCAACAGTTTATGATATCAAAAGTAAAGCTAAGCAAAATTTTAATTTCATCATTTTTGCGACAATTACTATCTTATGACAAGGCAGGGTGCTCATGGCTGAAGTCAGAGCCATAAATCCTCAAGAAAGACACATTTTCATGAAATATTAAAAGGATGAATGTTTTTTTTTAACCCATGGTTATACAGTAGACTTCTGATATGTATGGGGTTTAGGAATCACAAATAGTTGAAATCTACAAATAGTTGAAACCCCCTCTAAAACACTTTTAACTGCATGTTTTCATAGTTTAAATACCAAATATGCCTTAATACACATTATTATGCACAGTGGAAATCTCTTAACACAACCAGGGAAGCTAAAATCCACAGTTTTCCTCCTCACCTCTCTCAAGGGTTCAGCCAATCAAGGAAACTAAACCGTAGCCTATTCTTGGATAGGCTACAGTACAAATGACAGCAAAGTAGCACTGCCTCAATGTTTTTCAGCTTCCCAAATTGCAATTTCTTTCAAATATTTTAGATAAACTATGGTTTTCCATGAATGATTTTGGGTTATGTTCCACGGCTGCAAATAGACACAAATACTGCAATAATGATATGTTGCACTTTTGCTCTTAGTGTGCAAAACTGCTGCCATTGCTTTTTAATTAAAACTGATTGGATTATTTTATAAATTTTCTTTTACATTTTTTGTGCTGTACCATTTTACCAGGATATCCATAAGTCATGGTTATCCAAACCATGAAAATCTCATACCTGCCTGAGCCTCAAGGCCTTTGGTACTGTACATTTTCAGTGGATGTGAGGCTCACCTCCTGGATGTCACAGCCTTCAACTTCAATATTTCCAGAGCAAGACTTATTATGTCTATGAGAAAGTTTGGACTTTTATGACTAAAAGTGTTGCCTCCACTGCAGTGCTGCTGTTTGATTTAATTTATTCATTGGCAGGCCCAGCCAAAGTTTGAAATATTCAGACAGAACAAGGGCTTGAATAGCAACTCATGTCTATGTAAATCCCCAAAGTCGCACAGATTTGAAATTCCCAGAAGAAAAATACACCACCTAATTTTGGTTTTACAGCCACATCCCTCACTGCTTTCTCTCAAACTGCGGGCACAACTCAAAAGCGCTGAATTATTTTCTGGGGGCTGTTTTTACGCAGCAGCTGGCATCTCTCAAGTGAGGCGGTGCACAATCTGACCAGAACAAGATCTATACATGTCACTGCAGTAGCGCAGGCAGAAGTACGCTATCTTCTGCAGACACACGCGGGAGAAAAGCTAATCAATTTAGGAGCACTTCTGATTTGTGTGCTGGAGTTTCATTGGGGGTTGCGTCTTGTGAAATGTGATTATCCACTTCAGCTAAAGTTGCGAATGCAGCAATGGAGATTGCAGGAGAAGAGGAGGTATGTCCGTCTTCTTCCCCACGCTGTAAGTGTGATCCAGCTGTAAAACAAATTCAATATGGAGAAGCCCCCTCAAACACTAAATAAATCATGTGTCTTGTAGCTGCAGTAATCTTATGGAGGGATTGCTTCTTTAATGGACCCTGCTCTCTGGTGAGCTAACTGTTACTGTGATCTACAGCTGGAACATATCAGCACCCGAACGAGACTTTTAATCTCTCCACCCAGAATCAAGCAGGAAAATCCAAGTATAACTGTTTAATTCAACATGTTTCAACAGTTTAAAAGCCTGCAGCCCTCCAAAAACACACCAAGAGCAAATCAACAACTCGACTGTCTGCTGCGACAACGCCTCGCAGATTAAGCTCGGAAAATGTGTGCTCTGAATATTTTGGTCCACAATTTTCAAGTCAGCTGCTCAATTCATTTAAAGTCATTCATTTCTGCCTCCGAAGTCATTGTTTCTCACTCATCTTTTTCGATTGTGATTTGCAGTGGAGCTAAACACTGTGAATTTATTAACAGAGTTTATCTCTGAGCAACAGAAGGGCTGAACTTCAATCGTTCCAACGTTTAAAAAATATGTTTCTGGATGAAAAAGCTTAGTTGCCCATGCTGTACTGTTGTTGAATGAAAAAGGAGGGCGAGAGAATCTCTGAGGCACAACATGTTTGGATGCTGAGCCAGCAGTCAGATTTAGCCACTGCTGACAGCTTGGACTTTAGGTATTTTGTGTCATTAAAATCCCCCCAAACAATTTGTGATTCAAGGAAAGGGAGACATGGTTTAACGGTTTTACTATAAATAAAAATATAAAAAAATGAGCTCCCTTTTACTCTGATCCACCAAAATAACACCCTGTTACATCATTTACATTAACATCGGAAAGAAGTGGAAACAAAATTCCCATGTAATTATGGGCTTTATGGACAAGAGGCAAGAAAAAGGAGATTATTTAAAGAAATCCATCCACAAAACCATGGAACAAGGTTATCCGACCAGATAAGAGCGTTTTGCTTTATGTGCAAAACACCTCATTTCGTCAACATCTCAGACAGAGAAACAGGTCAAAGTTAAGAAAAACTTGTTAGAGGCTGCACGAGACTTGAAGACTTCCAGCACAACAAAAACCAGAACTATGATGAAACCATATTTTATATATTTGAATGGCCTAGTCAAAGTCTAGATCTAAACCGAATTGAGAATCTGAGGTAAGACTTTAAAATGATTGATCCCAACCAGTCTGACAGAGATTGAGCTATTTTGTAAATAATAAGGAAAAATTGCAAACTCAGAAAGCTGAATCCAAAGTCACACTGCAGTTTTATACCTATATTCACAAGAAACTGTGGAAACAATGCATCGATGTCCTTCCACTTTACGATTGCTTTGTGTTAGTTTATCACATAGCTAAATTCATTTGGACTTATGATGATGAAATACAAATTTTTGAATGAGCTTAAAGAAGGTCAAAAGAAAGCATTTTAGCTACGCTGATAAAAAAAAAAAAATCTCTGGATTAATAAACAGTAATATCTTCAGCTCATCTGTATTTATTTTATCTTGGAGAGTTTAACAAGCCTGTATCCAGAAGCTTTTTCATTGTCTGCCTCCAAGCAGGTAGCTCTTAATCTCACCTATTAACACATAATTCCTGATTTGTTTCATCGGTTCAGAAATCAAAGTGTAAAAACTCCAATTTGCTTGTGAACGCGAGTAAACCAAGTAATTCAGGGCATGGAGCTGTTGCCAGGTAACTGGTGGAAACTGGAGGAAATCACTGCTCCCAGCTCCAGTTCAGAGCTCAGAGGTAACTGTAAGTCAGTGATCAGTTCTTAATATTCTGATAGTTTATCGCAATACAAAAATGGACTGAATTCTATGTGATTTCTAGTTATGCCGTCTACTCAAAGAACTAGAGTTCCACATTCATCAAGTCCCATTCACTGATACACAGATTGGTGGGCAGCTTGGGGTTGAGTGTTTTACACAGCGACAAATCAAAAGGTAGCTGGACTCAAACCCAAAACCTTTGGATTACAAGACGACGACTCTTCCCACTGATCCACAGTTGGTCACATGGAATTAGAGGATTGCTTTTGTTGGAAATGCACAATTGAGACCTTACAAAAATACAACTCTGTAACCAAATACCAGCCTGGGATCTTTCTTCATGGAGCTTGCACGTTCTCCATGTGCATATTGCATTTTTGGTTTCTCACAGGGTAGTAACCTCTACAGTCCAAAAAACTTGACTTTTGGGTTGATTGGTTTAACTAATTTGCCTTTGGGGGCAAGTTTGTGCTTGTACCTGGTTTAGCAGCTGGAATTAGGCATCCCCTGTAAGGATGAGTGGATATATAGAGAATGGATGGGTGTTTTAGACGGAGTTAAATGAGATCTGTGAATCATTTACAGTAAAAAAACAGACCTATTGTTTACATCTGAGAACCAACTCACAAAACATAGAGAATGTAGAAAAATATAAAGGAAATTTCAGAAGCACTGCACTTCATCACACAATCATTTGAGACTTAAAAACTGCAGAATGAATGGAAATGGAGTAAGGAAGCCAAACAGACTGATGTATTACAAGAAGGGAGGAAATAAGAAAGAGAGGGAAAGAAAAATTGGAAAGCAAGAAAGAAACGATGAAAGAAACACAAAAAGAAATGAAAGAACAAAAACAGAGGAAAAAGAAAGAGGCAAATGAACATAGAGCAACTGTCATCTGTAAGTGTTATTTAATGAGCGCAGTTCCGACTTATTTGTCTCATTTCACTGAAAGCTACCAAATCAGCATCATATTAAAGTGAAACTCATTTTGATTTATTTTAGCTTTCCAATAAATGATCCCAGCATAAAAAACAGATTGATCTGTTCTTGATTGATGAACTTAAGTTGATTTTAGTTGCGCACCGAGCAATACTCTGTGAGTGAATTGGTGGTAATTTCTAGAATTACCCAAATCTTTGTCTGCCTTGATTTCAAAGAGATCAAAAGATCAGAAGGACAGAAAGAAACTCTGAAGCCAGCAGCTGCAGCTTTCATTTTGATAAATGAACACTTCAGGGGCGAATTAATTTGTTTTCTCCTCCGTTCTTTATAAACGTACACAGTCTGGGAGCAGCTGCTGTTTAGTTTGATGCAGAAAGAATAAAGTTCATTATATCATTCTTTGCAGCCAGGAGGTTGATGAATATCACCGGGTAGGGAAACATTACTCTGTTATGTTTTATTCAGAACCTGAATTAAAAATGTATGTTCCCTGACTTTTTGTACAATATTCCTGGACACTGAATAATTTCTCAGGACTGCCAGATACTTCCATTCAAACCTGTGCAGTATATTGTTTTCTTCCGCCAAATGCAAGACATTAAAACTGTTTTTGAACTGATTATCACCTGTGGCCCAATGAAATGTTAAAATCCAATACATATAAATGTATTATATCTCAGAACGCTTTTGGACAGTAATGGATGCGAATGTTGAGAGCAGAGGCTCAACTCAGTGATCTGCACAGTGAGGCGCCACTGTGCGAGTTTCCAGCAGAGTGCAGAAGGATTGTTGCATCAGAGAAAAGGCTAATTTGGCTTTTGTAACTAATGGAGGTCGAGGAAATGCAACCAAGGTGTTATATGGAAACAATACGCAACACAGGTAATTGAAGCAAATCAAAAATGCATTTAGATTTAATAAGCTTTTAGCAGTGGAGATTTTTTTGGTGGAGGGGACTTGCAACAAATAAAATGGTTGAAATACACAACTTTACAGCCGCAACATTCTTTAGATGGACAGCTGCTACCCAGACGTATTTTTGAAAAGTATTTATTCGGTTCGACATCAAGAAAAAACACAATGAGATAGGTTACAATACTGCATGATAAGGTATGTTACTCTATAATTTAATACAATACAGAGATGCAATACAAACATGGTAATAAGATGGGACAACAGAAAAGAATAAAATATAACAATTCAAAACAATAAGACAGGATGAGAAGATAAATATGATATAAAATAAAAGAAGATTATATACAATATTATTGTACAATAAAATACGAAAAGATGCAGTGAGAAGAAACAGAATCATAGGAAACGGCACAATGCAAAAAAAATTAAAGAATTTACTAAATGACTCAGGATACAATTTGATTCAATAAAACCATACATTTTAATCAGATAAATCATCTGAAGCATCACATGAGGAAAAAAACATTTTAAGTACCAAAATAAATTAAATACACTGCTTCCAATTTTTATATCTTAAATAAAGAATAAAAGTCATATTTTTACATCAAATCTGAGTCATTGCGACTAATTGTAAAGACAATGGAATAATTAAAAAAAGACACCAAACTTCTGAATGTACCTTACAGCACAATATATCTAGATATAATTTGCAGTCAATACAAAACAGTGTTGAAAGCTGACTTTATTCCGCGTTTGTCCCTTTTTAGTTGCTCGTTTTCCCACATTAAAAAGGCAGGTAGTCTCCAGTCTTGCAGTACAATCTGTAATCAGCAGCAGGGTATATTTCCAGAGAGAGAAGCAGTAATGGGAGGCAGAGAGCAGGTAATGGGGTGACAAGGAGGAATGGATCCATTTTCAAGCCTCATTCCCTTCAACTACGCAACTGTGTCCACAGTGTGTCTGAGGAAAAATTATACAAAAAGAAAACATCACAAATAAAAATATACCGTATTATGTGTGGACTGACTGTATCTCTCTTCCAACTTTTAAAACTGAAATGATAAAGTATAATCTAAATTCTCTGTCTTCCCTTGAAGTCAGGGCAGAACTTTGTCATGAAAGCCACACATTTCAGTGTTTTGGGGAGGAAGGTCTTTAAGATCTGTCAGCCTGGAACCCTGTTAAGGTTTAATGTTCCTCAACCTTTATTGCTCGGTTTCAAGGCTCACCTGGTCTGAGGCGCACATCAACTCGAACAACTGCTCCAGCTAATTACTGAGCCCTCAGAAATAAAATGAAAGCTGGAAGACATAGAGGATGTTCCAGGCAAAAAGAAAATAATTGGTCTGAGAAGACGACAGCTTGCTGGTATATTCTGCAGCTCTGAGGCATTAAAAGAGAACAACAAGGTTCTGTCAAGGTTTCATATTTTCAAAATTGTCAAGGATTCTTACTTATTCATTTCTGGAGATATAAACATCAGGCTCTTCTATACTCATCAAACTTTGAGTCCTGCCCTATACAGCAACTGTAATAAAAGCCATTATTTTCCATTTTGTTCCTGTTTCACACAGAAATCAGCTGGTGGCCAGAATCTAACAATTCTCAGCTTGACTGGTAGATCCCTGTCCATCTTCAGTGTGCATGTTGCTACTGAGTGAAGCGGACTCAGAGTTAGCTATTTTCTGTTTTAATGAAGATTCTGCAGGATGCATGGAAATGTGAGAAACTATTTAAAAGGAAATCTTCTACAATATGAATGAGTCAGGTGAGCAGCTCATTCAGACTGTGGGAGAGTGAGAGAGAGTGAGACTTCAGCAGATAATAGGAAGGCTCAACATATAGCAAAGGGCAACAAGCCACAGACCTGATATCAGATTAGCGGGAAATGGCAGAGATAGACCAACAACAACTCAGAGAGAACTGAGTGACCTGATCACTATTTGTTCTCCCCGCTTTATTGATCCTTTATGAGTTTTAGTTCAATTTCCTTTGTGTTAATTAGTCTCCCTCCATCTACAGGCATTACTTCTCCCACAGCTGTACTACATCCACTCTGATTACTTCGCCTGGTTTCTTTGCAATTTTCCAGCTGTGCCTCAGTATTTAAGCTCCTGGTTTTCAATTATTCCTTGCTGGTTTCTCCATTACACTCACACTGGATCCATGTCCCCTTCCCTCCGTGACAGCTCTACAAGTCTTTATTTTTCATTATTAAAAACTCTTAATTTCACTTTTATTCCTCTAGATTTGGGTCCGATGAACCAGATCTAGCGCTGAACTAATCCAGGATCCTTTAATTCCTTCAAGTAATTATTGCTTTTTGATTTATGCAGTCATTGCGGAGTAAACTTTTGATGTTCAACCGTAATGATAAAAGAGAAGACGGTCTCTCCTGCTGCTGAGCGAGCTGTGACGGTTTTCTATTGAAGCCAACTGAACTGCCCTGTTGCATCACTGGGAGCGCCCACATCACAGCAGGTAAGCATCGACCCCGGCTTTTTTCTTTTCATTTGTGACAAAAGGAGCAGGAGGACTCGACACACAACACGGTTTGTTTACTCCCTGCTTTAAATCGCTGCTTTAAATCACAGCAATAAACAACAGCACAATCCTAACTCGCATTTCATTTTCTAAAAGCTCTGGCCCAGAATGTAAGCCTATTTAAATAGAAAAAAAAAAAAGGATTTCAAAGGAAATGCCTCTCTGTTTTTTAAGTCAGCGTCATATTCCTAAGGAAATAAAATGAAGAGGTTGGTGGTGACATAGAAAAAGATGTGCTGTCCTTGTGTTGAGACATCTTCTAGTTACTGCAAGTAATTTTAGACTAAATACTTTAGTGCACCTGGTAATACTGTGTTTTTGAATTACTCTGTTATTTTTGTTAATCACAATTAAAATTCAGTGTAAAAATGTGACTTTCATTCTTAATTCAAGATGCGAAAACTAGAAGTAACATCTGTATCTGATGGATAAAAGACTTTTCTCATCATCCGATGCGTTTCAGATGATTAATCCCTTTTTTTTTTTAATCTTTTGTATTCAGTAAATGTGGGAGTGTGTCATCTCCGTTGTTGAATCAGTGTTAGATTTTATTTACTCGGATTGTCATGTGATTCTTTCAGGAAAACATTGCTTTAGTTCATCTGAAGACAGAAATGTGTGCTGTGTTATGCAGCAGGTTGGAAAAATATTCACACCCATTGAACTTTTCCAAACAAAATACTGCCTGTATGCAAAATCACGTCAGACTTTTCAAATTTTATTTTTAAAAAGAAAGCTAAAACTGTCAACCATTTCACTCTGTGTTGATTCATGAAATAAAATCCCAATGAGATTAAAATTGGTGTATTTAAATGAATTTGCATCTAAATTTGAAAAGGTTGGAGGCCCATGAATGTTTTTGTGAGGTAGTCTACTCATTGTTCTCCGGTGTGTTGCATATATTTCTTAATCTAAAAGAGATTTGAATTTAACAACAATACTGAGTAACAAAATCTAATATTTTGGCTCTTGGATTTCAGGCAAGCAGGCAGTTAATATTTAATACCTTTAGGGAGTTGATAGCTCAGGCCTTTATAACCGCAACCGAGCTGTTTTTTTGTGCAAGAAGAATATTAGAACTTGTTGTTTCATTTCAGACTTTTCCAAAAACTGAAAAGTCTCAGCTGAAGCAGTGAAAACAGCAAGGAGGAAGAAACTGAATAGATTATGATTTTTACTTCATTTTCAGTCATGTTTAACGCTTCTTTTCACAAATCAAAGACACACATGCCACATGAAACAAACCAAAAACATAATGACAGAAGAAACGATATTTAGAAACCTCTCAATGCCAAGAACAGAAGCTGTTGACTAAAAAAGTGTAAGTAGAAGGAAATAAAAATAAAAAATAGAAAACATTACTATCATTATTTAAATCAGAATGACATCTGGTGCCTATCTCCAGCAGTGCTTGGGTGCAGCATTTGGACCTGTCACCAGTAACAAGGACAAAATAATAATTAGATGAAAAAAAATATTAGAACCAATTTATTTATTTCTTAAAACAGTCTGTTCAATACCCTCCAATAGGTCATATCTGTTCAAAAGAAAATTGCTTTATATGGTCATTAGGTTTGAGGAGCTATTGCTTTTTAATCCCATCTCGCTCTAGCTGAGTGACCTTCTGATTGATTTGTGAGTGAGAGCTGTTCTCAAGTCATTTAAAGGTAATCAGTGTTGACAAGAGTAGAAGGAGCTGGACATGAACTTAAAATAAAGCTAGTCTTTTTCAAAGACTAGCTTTATTTAAAATCAATATTTAACAGAAAGTTATTACTGATTTTGTCTCAGTTTTTGGCCTTCTAATTAGTTCGATTCTAATCAGAGTGATGAAGTTTATATTGCAGATATTTTTAAGCAAATCCGCTGCCAATAAAGGAGAGACATTAACAAGCTTTCAATCAGGATGGAGGATTGCAGCATTTTGTTTCACAAAGTAAAAATTCAACAATAATGATAAAATATACTGTAATATTGAAAAAAGAAAAACTCCTCATTATGAGGTGGCCATGTTTTTGTCAAAGCGTCCAAGATTTCTGCCCACAAACCTCCTGTTCCAATCTTCCTTCTGCAACATGTGCAATGTGAGAAAGCTCTTATATTTTGTTGAGGGAAACACCAAAGTGATGTCTAAATATATGTACAGGCAGCAGCTTGGCCAGTTGAAATAGCAGGATTCTTTCTGATGCATATTTCTTTAGCAGCATGACTTTAATTGGCTGAAAAGTAAAAAATGTATGTAAATAACAAAATAAAAAGGAGCAGCTAAGTAGTATGTAATGAGTATAGTTGGCCTCCTTGTTCTCTGCTGCAGCTCCTCCCACACAGCGGAGCCTGCCATCTAGATATGCTATGCTAGGTAGCATAGCTACTGATGTTGGTGCATAAACAGCTTCTCTTGAATTTTAAGTTGTTTCTCTGTCATTAGTGCAGCTGCTGCAAACAAGCAATCTTGAGACTGTATGTGCTGGATGGGGGAGGGTGTGTGCAGTGTGTACACAAACATGATTGACAGCGCTAAGACCCTCCTCCTGGCTTGGATTGGTTGTTTCTAAACATGAGCAATGCATTTCTGCAGATGGCAGTAGGATCAGAGGGAGGAGTTTGATTTAGATTTTTTCAGATTATTGGTCTTGGATTGTACTGTCAGGACATAGACAGTTTTAGCAAATATGAAGAAAGGACATTTTTATTAGTTACCTAAAGGGCCAACCACAAATCGCCAAACATGAAGATATGTTTGGACGTGTCCAAGTTTCAAGAGGAACCTCAATTAGATGATTACCATGTTAATTAGGAAATTTTCTAAAGTTTTATATACAAGTACTTGAGAATCCTGTAAAATGTGAAAAAAACATACTATTGAAACACAGTAAAATATTGTATTTTGATGAGAACTTGGAGGATCAGAAGTTTGGCATTATTACATATTATAAGTAGGATCACTCTGTTAATTTAGACAAAGAAAAATATTCTTCTAGCATTCTCCTTAGCGTTTGCTCTTTCATTTTTAGCCCAATATTTAGGTGTCTGTGAGGGTTTAAAAACATTTGCTGTGATTCAATAAAGTGAATTTCCTGGATAATTGCAATGCAGTTTCCCTCCTTTCTGTTCCCACATAGCTTTTTAAAAATCTTTTGTTTTTAGGAAGTTTCCAGAAGCAGGTGGATTGAAACCCAGTGAGCCAAATATATCTGTAATTATCCTCAGCACCTGGGAAATCGGAGGAAGCTGTCGGAGCAGATTGGATCCAAAGACTGTCAAACCTGAAGAAGCGCTAAAAATACCGAGACATCCAGGGAGGCATCAGACTGCAAATTAGTGCTGCGGCTCTCAGATTTTATTCTTCTAGGTTTAATGCAACACATAAAAAATATTTTAAAAATAATTCATTTCTTTGTAAGATTCATTAACCACGTTGATTTTATGCAACATTCTTTGACATGTTATGTTTGAACTGAGTTTGGGTCAAATAAAAGAAAGAAAGATGGAATGGTTAATGTGTCATTTCTTTGAAACTAAACTTGAAGGATTAGTAGAATGTGAATTTGGTGAGGATAAAAAGCAGCATATTTTCAGACTTCATCATAGACAGCAAGACGTTAGAAAACAAAAATGCAGACCTTGTCATCACAACATGTGACAACCTTGTCCTGATGGAAGACTTTTGTTTTACAACAAAGAACAAGAGTCGTTGAAATTCTGCTGTCAAAATGATTATGAAGTGATGACTTATTTCAGAAATGACTCATTAAAAGCCTTCTCATAGAGCTGTTATTAACAAAGTGCATCTAATATGGCAGACATGTGTCATCTTTTACCTTGAAGAGGTAAAGTGAATACTAACGCAGCACGTTTAGTACAAAAGCTCTTTTTAAGTTAAAATTATGTATAATCTTGTGTGGTTTGAAGCATAAAGCCAGCAGTGATTTGATTCAGTTTGATACCTGAAACAATTATTTTGCTTGTCTGGATCACTGTTGTAATTTTCTTAAATAATAAAATACTTTTAATTATTTCAAGAAAGCAAAAGTTCGTACTTAATACAAAGGAGATTGCTTATTTATCATAAGATAAAACTTATTCTTTTTATGGGATATTTTCCTTAAGAAAAAAGCTTTGTATTTTTATTCTTTTTGTGCAGCTGTTTTGTATTCAACCACCTGCATCTTTTTAGCACTCAACAGTATTTAAGCTTGTTTGCCGTTCCCTGCTGGATTCTTCTGCTGCATTGTCCGTCACTTTGCTTGTTCTCTGTCTTCTGTTCTTCAACAAGTCTTTGTAAGATTTTTTTCCCTTCATTATTTAAAAAAAACACTTCACTTCCATCCACCTCTGCACTTGGATGTTTTTTCATACTAAAACAGGAATGATTGTCTCCCATCACATTTAAAAAAAAAAAAAGAAAAAAAAGTGAAAATTGGCAAAAATATTTTTGGAAATAGTAATGCACCTACAAATCTAAAAGCTGGAAGCGTACCCACAACTTCCTAATCTCCAGGCTATCAAGGCCAGTTATGTCACTGTGTCAAAAAATGTTCAGTGATGAGAAAAAGGAAAAGAAAAAGTGAGAACAGTGGTAAATAAGGAGACATATTTATATATTTGTATTCTTCTGGCAGATGTTCTGGAGGACTCCTTTAATGGTTTTGTTTCTTTTGTTATGTCTCACTTAATTTTTGGAGATGTAATTCACACAAAAATGATCTTGTTCTGTAGACTCAACCTGTGGGAGCGCACCGACGCTCAGAACTATGGCCGTTGTGTTTCACTGAGGCTAAACGTCAAACTGCCTTTGCTTTTCTGGAGCCGTTTGCATCACAGTAGAAAGAAAATTGCTCCCTTGCTGACATTCCAACTCTGAAAGCAATAATGGAGGCAGAAAAAGCCACATATTTCAAAACAGACAACCATCAATTTTACTGCAGTGAAGACCTGCTCATTGCATGTTGGATCAATGCATTAAATATGTTTTCAAATTTAGGGATTTCTAAGTCAATTCAGATACAAGATCAGTTAAACTTAGAGTGAAAAACTTCAGCTGATCTTGCAGACATGCACCAAGGGACACAAACAGGGTTAGTTTAATCTTTTCTCTAAACGAGATATGCCTTCAGGCTGCAAGAATTGTTAAAGGCAGATGATTAGAGCAAAAACAGGAAAAATGGCTGAGGAAGTTACTGGAAATTAAGTTGTCACTGAGATGAAATCTTCTTTTATCTGTCAGGATTTCTCCACTGTAATGTGATTTTTTTTTAAAAATGTATTTTTATCACTAGTGAAGTAGTATAATTTTGCCCAAACTGCTTTGAATTTGGAACTTGTTGAACTTTTCAGTAATTATTCTGTAAAAGGCTTTTGTGAGAATAGCTTAACTCTGCTTTGTTTGCTTAAACCACTTGGTGTATAAATCAGTTTAGATACAATTGAGTAAGCTAAGTTGAATTATGTTAATGTGCATAAATCAGTTTGAAGGATGAACTGAGAAGCCTCTGTGAAAATGTAAAGAAGAAACAAGACATTTTTCTTGCATGATTTTCAGGATTAAACTTTATTTTTGGTCACTTACACCCTTAGTTAAAATAAGAAAAAATAATAGGCAAATGATTTCAGAACAGCTTATTCATGGAAAAGAAACTCCCAAAGATACTTCAATGAACCGGGGAAACTACAACAACCTGTGAATAACTTGGATACATGAATAGCTGAGACTCCCTCTAAAGATGCTTATGTGACATTATGCAGAGGTATTTCAGCTTCTAAAGCTACATTTTGTTTTAAATATTTCCAAAATGTTCTACTTCTAAAATCAAGAAATCTGTGAATAATCTCGAGTTATGATCCAGAGAAAATTCACAAATGGGTGAAAGACAAAAATGTTTACTAAGGATCTTTAACCAAAGACTGAAAGGTGGCGGTTTGTCCCAGCTTTGATTCATTAGCTCTCAACACCAGACCTCAAGAGAGCGTCTTACTTTGGGTCGGAGAAGCTGTTTTATTCTTACAGAAGCACCAAGTGTACTATTTATGCAGTACAAGATGTTCACTGCTGTAGACCTCCACAAACCATGAAGCAACACAACATAGAGACTGATTGGTACAGGGATGTTTAGCAGCTTATTTGTTATCTGGATTAAATGAATCTTCCCTATTTTTCCATCTTTAATGGTCTTAAAACTATCAAGACATTTAAAAAGTGATTAAGCAACAGCATTTCAAATTTAACTCCAGAAAAAGTGTGTTACAATGAACAATGACCAGGTAAAGCTCTGGTCATTAAAAATCAAAGCACCTACAGGAGATAAAGGGCAAATCACTGAGGGTTTCAGCTTCAGTCAGTTCTAAATGAGCTGGCTTGCCTTAATTGAAAGAGGCTGACAATATTGCTGTGCACCCAAAGCATGACAGGATGGAGACGGTGTAATTAAACCAGAGAAGAAGAAAAGTCAGAACACAGAGTATTGATCTGGTCTATTTTCACTGCTTGTGCTTGGAAGAAATTGCTTTACCTAAAGAAACACCTTAGTGGGTATTTTGGATGGTTTCTAGTTGTTTCATTCACAGATGTAATCATAACTTATAAGTTGGAAAGACCAGTTCTGAGAGGTTAAATAGTTTAGTCAGAATAGAAAAGAAAAGGTTTGATTATTTTTCATTTTCTGGTCACAAAAACAAAAAGACATTTTTAGGAAAAAGGTGCACTAAATTAAAACCATGGAAAGATTACTTATTCTTTGTCAAGATCAGCTGGATATAATCAGAAACATTTGAATAATTCCCTGCTGAATCCATTTCCAATCAAACCAGCAGTGAGCAAATCAGGCAGGTTTTGAATTATTCAGATTTTTAATTTTAATTGAGCTTTCCTGTTTTATGCTGCAGCCATGATAAGTCAACAACTTGATTTAAAGACCTGAAACAGAGCAGCAGAGAGAAGAAAACAAAAAAAAAGTGACAACAGTGCTATTAATTAGAAGTAATGTTATATTTATCATTCATCCAGGAGCTGAAACTCATTCATTACATATAGAAAATTGTGGCAGGAGGACGTGTATAGCAGTGAACAAAACTGCAGCCTTAAGAGTATTATCAAGAAAAATCCAAAGAAAACTTGAAGCTTCCCAAAAAGTGAACTGAGACTGAAGTTACTGCATCAAGAGTCTCTGCGCTCAGATGAATCCTGCCCAGGGGCTACAAATGCTGCCTTCCTTGTGACAAGACAATTTCGTTTTGAATTTATTTCCAGGGACAAACACAAGGAAGGAAAATGGTTTAAGCACACAGGTTTAAGCGCACGTTAGATTGTTTTAATTAGCGGAGTGGCAGATTTGACCCAGAGCCAATTAAAACATGACACAAAACAAACTGATTAAATAATTGTAGCAAGTATTATAATTGTGCAAAGGTCACAACCGAAAGGTTTACTGCATCCAGTTGGTAAATTAATTTAACTTTTTCAAAGAATACACATGATGATGTTTCTACTTTTCTGAATAATAGAAGAATTCAGTTTTACTGTGGCGAAGCTGATAAAGGAGCTTCAACTTGAATATTACTTTGATGTTTCATATTATATCATCACTCTTGTGCAACATATCTGGCCTCAGCTGCTCTGTGGTTTGTCTGCAAAAGATGTTAAACAGCGTGAACCACAAAGAAAGGCTCTTTCTCAGCCTGAGGCGGATGAGTGCGAGAAGAAAAATTTAGGTATTCATTTATACTGTTTTGACTATTCCCATGCAAAATAAGCTCTGCACCATCCAGACCTGCAATAAATGGACTCCTACCCAAAACAGCGTCAAAATTATGGATGGAAGACTGCGTCTGCAAAACAATTATACTAAGCAACAATTTTAACATTTAAAGAAATACTGGAGTAAGACTTGATGTGCAGTTTTTTTTTTCTAGCTTATGAAGAAAAGTCTGAGAGTCCAAACTAAGCCATATGGTGAGCACAAGGCTGCATATGCTAGAAAAAGAAGAGTCTGTTCCAATCTTTAAAGTACAGACACAAAACCAGAAAGTATTTTCTTATTTTTTTGTCTAGTTTCTAGTGGAATATTTTAGTACACTTGACATTAACTTGCAAGTATTGTTTTAGAAAAATAGGAGCTTGTTTGAGCTTGATATTGATTTAAAAAGAACTAGTTCCATTAGCAGATTGTTTTCACTTAAAACATTTTTCCCACAAGTCAAAAAAATCTGCCAGTGGAACCAGTTATTTTCTAAATCAATATTAAATAACTACTGACTTATTGCTTAAATGTAAGATGTGAAAAAGAATGTTGGATAGAAAAGCACTCTGCTCTGAAAAAGGTCAGCTTGAACCAATATGTCAAGTTAAGTAAATAAATGTTCAAAATAGACATCAAAAGCTATATTTTATTTTCTTGATTGATTTTGAACAACCCAAACCAACAAATGTCAGTCAGGAGCACAAACATATTTATTGGATGAGGTTTGTACTTGTGTGCAGTGGAACCGTAAATACAATGTTATCAGAGCACAGAAAGTGATGAAACCATAAAGAAGAAAAGCAACACCTTTACTTCCATTCGCTGTACGTGCCAACCAGTGGAGGAGCTCAACCTGATTAGCTAATAACAAAAAGAAACACAGTTACAACAAACAAAGCTTAACACTTCAGCTGCTAGCTCATGTTTTACTGTGGGGGATACATGTTGTAAAAGCCCTGTAGATACTGCGAATCTGTATTCTTGCAGATTTTCTTCTTTATATTAAACCTCTGTGAGGGGCTTTTCATTTTTGCTTAAAAGGTGTTACTGTTTGGGACTATTGTCATGTCCATTTGGGACATGTAAAAAGTATATAAAATCAGAACATAAAAATGTAGTGTGCAATAGTGAAAAGAAAATAGTTTCAGTAAATTCTAACAATCTTCAAATCTTCTTTACCTGCGCCTCAATAGATAGTAAATATGTCTTGTTTGGATGAGAAGTTTGGTAATGGTCCTTCATCTTCTTCAAACTAGTTTTTCTTCTATTTTGTTGCCAGCCAGAAAGCTTCGGTTTTATACATCTGCTTCGATAAGAAAAGTTTTTATTTTCAGTCACATGGAAGTCTTTGTTTGCAGTTTTGGCCTCAGAGTTTCTGAAGTTTATTACTTCCTTTCTGTAAAGTCCTGCGTGAAACCCTGAACTTATAAAAATAAATCCCTTTTATGCTGAGATAGGTTTTCTCCAGTAGTTTTAAGCTTGTTGGTTGCTGGATTTATTCAGTATATTTTGTGTTTATGCCCTAGTCCCTTCTCGACTTTAATTCTACGGGTTGTAACACCAAGCTTTGAACATTTCTTAAAGCAACATTAAGTCCATCATCCAAAAAATGGAGTACAGAGTACAACATAGTCGCAGTTTCACCAGTTTTATGTGGACAAAAAAAGCATAGAGACAGTTCTAAAAATCATTAGAGATGTAAAAATTGGACAGAGAACCAACTTCAAACATACAGCCAGTGCACTGATGGAGTGATCTAGATAGAAATATGTGTGCTTGAATGACCTAAAAAAAGTTTGCAAATATATCCAATTAAAAAAAAAAGTGTAGTGCATAGGTGTTCAAAGATGCTCTTCAGCCAATCTATTTCTGAATGTGCAAGGTTGGCCCCTTGAATGAGTTGCATATCGATTTGCAGTGAAAAGTGGTTTTGAAAAGTAAGTACTTCAGTGAGCTGAAAACAAATGCCCATCAGCCTTATTCACAAATTCTGCTACGAGACTTATATTGTTTTTTATCTTCTGCACAATTATGCAGACTTTGTGTTGGTCTACCACATAAAATACACTGAAATTTGAAAAACAACATAATTGATAACAATGACAACATAAAACTCATTACAACGTGTGACAAAAATTATTGATAAAGGGCCAACACCTGTTTGAGAATCAACTAAAAGAAACAGATTGGGAATATGCATAGTCAGAGATCCTCTATGCCTTTTTAAGAAGTTACAATCTGTCAGAGGAAAATATTTTTACACATGAAACTTCCTTATTTTAACAAGATATGGCTCCTCAAAATAATGCTGTGCTTTAAAAGCTTCCATCTAACATGATCACACTTTAAAAACTTGAAGGGTGTGAATGTTTTCACAAGGTGCCTTAAATTAGTCTCCTGGGAGACAGACTGCATTTAGGGGTTGTATGGAGCTGAGAATGGCTTTGAGAAGGTTATGGCAGAATTTCATTTATGTGTAAAGAACCTCTTGATGATATGAAACTTGCTAGTACTTGCAATCAGGTGAATCAAAACGTTTCTATAGAATCATAGAAGTGAGCACTGCAATGTGCCTCTTTAAAGCTCAACAGAGATTGCTAAAACAGTGTAAACGTTTGTAGCTCACTGCTGCTGATTGATGTAATCATTTAGAGGGAATTTGCAGACTTTGTAGCACTTATGAGTCGAGGAACAACAATATTTTTACAGCCGTGAGGAAAATCTCACTGTTCATTATTTTCCAGGAGTTTTTCCCAGCCTCATTACCGGATAGTCTTCAGGTATATTTAAATGTTCTTCTTGTTGATAGACCACAAATCACAGCAGCCATGTCTGAAGGCTGATAATGGAGGTTTGCTATCATTCTGGTTAATGTAGTGCCAGAACGTACTGCGCTCTTCTCATTTCACTGTTTTGTAAAACCTCAGTCAGCCCCTCCAAACTCCCTCAGCCATTTTTGAAAGGACTGCCAGTCTTTTTGAACAATTCACCCCCAGGCTTTTGTCCATCTGAAGGCATCAAGGCATTTGAGTCCCAGAGTAAAATCCTCGGGTAGCTGAAGTTCAGACACCAAACCACGAGGTTCATTCTTTATGTGACTACGCAGGTTCCTGTTTTATTAACTTGTCTTACATTAAATCTGTCCGCTTACAGCGACCTCAACACTAATGAGCACACCTGGCATAGGCAGGTAAAATAAATTAATCTACTTCTTTACACCCTGATCATAATGGAAATGTTGCTGCACTTAGTGTACATAGAGAGGTAATAAGCATTTCTCCTCTTTAAGCCTTGGCTGGGACACTTCCTGTTGTTTTCCAGATGTTGCACTGACTTGAATGGAACATCTAAAAAGTGGTAAATCTATAAAATCTTTATATGTTCTTTTGTTTTTCCTGTTTTGAAGTGTATTTGAGAGAAATGGGAACTTTATACGAACACAGGAAGTTACAAAGTGACAAAAAACTAATGTCTCACTTTCAAGCCCACAATTAACTTTCTTAATGTTTAAGATGAAAATTGATTCTAAAAAGTATGGTCTTTTTCAAGTGAACCAAGATTAAAGGTTATTTTTTCCCCAAAAAATCTTCATTGTCAGATTATGCTTTATTATATTTAGAATAGGGGCTGCACAGTGGCGCAGTGGGTAGCGCTGTTGCCTTGCAGCAAGAAGGTCCTGGGTTCGATTCCCGGCCCGGGGTCTTTCTGCACGGAGTTTGCATGTTCTCCCTGTGCATGCGTGGGTTCTCTCTGGGTTCTCCGGCTTCCTCCCACAGTCCAAAAACATGACTGTCAGGTTGATTGGCCTTCCCAAATTCTCCTTAGGTGTGAGTGTGTGTGTGTATGGTTGTTTGTCCTGTTTGTCTCTCTGTGTTGCCCTGCGACAGACTGGCGACCTGTCCAGGGTGAACCCCGCCTCTCGCCCGGAACGCAGCTGGAGAGGCACCAGCAACTCCCGATCCCGTTAGGGAGAAGGGTGACGGAAAATGGATGGATGGATGGATATTTAGAATAATTACCCATTTACCACTTTTATTTAATTTTTACCAAGAAGTTCAAACAATGATAACAGTGGTAAAAATATAAATTGACACACATCTTATGTATAGATTTATGTTTGGCATTTACTGACCACCAAAACTTGGATAATTTATGTTTTATTCTTATTTTTTCACTACCAAAACTTTAATATTTTGCACTTTGAAAATGGTGCCTTCATACAACATAGTGCATTTATTTGTTGTGTTTACCCAATAAAGATCAGTTGTGTAAGCTGTGAGTCTGAACTCAGCTCACTTACACATTAGCATGTCTCAGTGTTTGTTGCTGATAAGTGCTTTTAAAATGTTCTAGATAAAATTTTGACAGGATTGTAATTACCTCTGCCATGTAGGTTAAAACACGTAGGGTCAGCCATGTACCTGCACACAGAATGGAGCTCCTATCAGCTGGCCTTCGGTCAGGCTGATAACTATTATTAGGATGGCACTCGCTGGTTGTCAGCTCCGTTAGAGTAAAGAGCAGTGTCAAGAGCTTCATACTCCAAAAGGTCTTAAGCAACATGAATGTGGCTGATGGTGAATAAAAGCACAGATACTCATAAATTATTCATACCCTCAACAGAGGTATGTGAGAAAGACTCAAGAAGCAATCATTCAATGTTTCAAATCAACATCTAGAGATGCAAAAGTCAGGAGTTTCTACATTTATATGAATACAAGAATACAAGTCACTCAAGGATGTTTGAACAAGTAGGATATCTGCATTATTATTGATGTTTTCTTCTGAGGAGATAATATTGTTTGCCCCTTTGTCTTATTCTGTCTACATCTTGGATGAAATATGTGTACAGTTATTGTTTTCTGGCAAAATGCAGTCCACATCAATTTCCCACCTGAAGGGTCTCTGAAAGCTGATGTTTACAACTTAATACGTTTTAAAATATCTGCTGTGAGAACTCAAAGAACATTTGTCAAGTCGTGTCACATGTATGACACTTGGGAGTGTCAGAGTCTGGGGATGGAAGTGCTGAAAGGGAAAAGTGTCCCCAGCATGCTTTATGTATGAAATCATTTATTGGAGATGACAAAGAATGACTGAAACCAATACAGTTAGGATTTCCTGAAATACATGTTTTACTGGAGACCAGTAGTCCATTCATGGTCCACGGGTTCTTCAGTTGGACTTAACTTTTTACTTTGTTTCTTTGGATAATTTCCCATCCTCTTTCACATCTGCTCTGTCTGCTCACCTTGTTCTGGTTTGTTAATGAGAACTCCTGCCTTGCATTTAGATCATTTTGTACCCTGGCAGACACTTTGTTCATTGACGCCAGTTGTTTTTGGATTTTCTCAGGTTTTGGGACAAATTATCCAATTTTTCAATTAACTGAGTCTGCCATATTTTTTGGGCTGTTTCTCATGATATTGCTTATGTTGTAAATTGTGTGGGTTATTTGTAACACTAGAATCAAGTGATACAAATAGCAGAGATGGGGTGGAGTGGATTAATGGCAGTAAGAAAAGCCTTGAGTTTGATTTTAGTGACCCTCTTTTGACATCGTATGAGAAATTGCAGGATTCATATTACCACTACAGGACCAGCATGATGTCCAAATTATTGATTTTACAATTACCTTGAAGGACAGGTAATTTATAACTGGATCACAGAAAGACAAATCATGTCAAAGTGTTTGTAAACAACCTTCACCGTTCCGGGATATAATATATTTTTTTCTTTTTGGAGTGCTCACCCTTTGACCTGGAAATCACCATGCTTCTCAGCAGTAACTGTGAGAAACTTCCCTCATTGAAAGCCCATTTATTTTGCCTCGGCATGATGATTAACTGCCTTCGTCTTCCTTGTTGAGACGTTGGAAACGGAGAGTTTTGTTATTGGCTGATGGACGTGCAGCATGTTCTGCTTTGACAAGGCTTATTAGTAAGAGTAATGTCTGCTGTCAGGAGGCCACCTCTGCCCTCCGACTGATTCTATGTACGGCTGTGTGGGATGTGCTGTTTGGATTTCGTCGTCATAGTTAAGAATAGGAATAAGTGTGTCATGCTGCCTGTTGGTGGACGTGTGAACACCATGATGACAAATCAGAGAAACATCCAAGGCCTCCACTCAGCTGAAATATATCTGAAATGACAAGGATAAGACATCAGAGGATATTAATATAGCAACATAAGGACTGCCATGTTAAAAAAAAATGCTACTGTTATTTTCATTTTGTAGAAATTAGAGCATAGACACACAAGCTGCTCACAGAAGACAGACTGCCGTTCTGGAAAACACAGAACTTGAGCAAACCTCAACAGGCAAGTAACTCTGTCCATCTGGCACTTTTTTTTTCTCAGAAATCCCAGAGATTTACTTTAAATCTCAGTCCTAACAGTTTACTTCAGCACTGAAATAATGGTGCCAAACTATGATGCTCGGGAAAGATTGCACTGCAGTTTCAAGCTGTTTAAATTGGTAAGAGCATTTAAAAAAAAGTGTACAAGCTAAACAGTACCTTTCACTTTTAGGTGTTAATAGTCTTAGAAAATTAGGTTCAGAATTTTACCAGTTAAATCAGTTGAAAAGTGGATTTAATTTTCCTTCTTTCGAGCACCATGATTATCACCAAAATATCAGTTTGGAGGCAGAGGGCTAACATCAACTGAGTTAAGATTAAAGCAAATTACTGGGATTTCAGAGAAAAATGTTCATATGGAATGACTTAATCTCCTGCCATATTTATCTTCTGTACACGTTTTGGTGGCATCAGGATCTGGTTTCTGCTTTTTGTAGATGATGTGGTTCTGTTTGGTTCATCAGACTGAAAAAAGTTTTTTTTTATTTTTGATATTTTGGTCAAATCCTAGTTTAGATATTCATAATGTTTGCATTCCTAAATCTTTTTGATGATAATTAAAAAAAATTGTAAGTTAAATAAACCTTTAGCCATTTCAGTTAAGTATCTTTAAAATAATCAATAACTACAAAAACAGAGTGAAGTAAAAGCTCACCCTGACCTTTAAATAACCCCTCTAAAACAGCAGCATTGTTTCATTAAAATGGTGTGTAGCAAAACAATAGAGGGAACATTTCACCTGTCACTCAATGAAACCTGTTCTATCCATGAGCCAAAGAGCAGCTTTTTGAGATATTTAAGGAATGATTATGTGTCATTTTGCAAATAGCACACTTTTCCTCCACCATATAAGTGTTGATCTGTAAAATGTCAGCAGAACTGTTCAGTTTCCTTTAATATTGACTATAACCTTATCATTTTCGAATAGTGGAATATTGTCACATGACTTGGGTAAATGAGCGACATATAAAGTGCAATATTTTTAAAAAAAAACACCTACTTATTAAAAAGTAAAATAAAATTTTTAGAGTAATAGAGACTGGGTCAGCATCATAACAAGCCCTATTAGTAACAGAATGCCATTCTAGTTAATGTGTGTGAAGGTTGGAAAGCAAACCTGTGACGACATATTATGTAAACTTTATCTAATAAGGCTCATTATTAGGCAATGGCAGTTTACTCCCATTTTAATGAAGGGATTAGATAAATTTGCATATCTTTGCTTCCACCTTTTGTATATATTTTTCTTTTGAAGATCATTTTCTGTTTAGTTTCACTTTGTAGAAACAAAAAGACAGGCAGCAGCTAAATTCCTGCCTCTGCTCTGAGTTGGTCGGCTCCTTTGCAAACAGATTAATTAGACCATTGTGAGGCTGTTTTGAGTAATGGGATTTGTGCCTTATTCAGTGAGATGGATTAACCACATTCAGTCACTAAAAGTCTGACTTTTCTTACTGTTCAGAAACAAAGCAAAATGCATTAGGGTTCCAAATGAATAAACCAATACCGTATTATCTTAATTATGGTGGAAAATGTGAAAAGTACAACAGTTCACACGAGGGGATATGAAATGGAAGAAGAAAGTTATGTAAGCTGAGCCACCAAAGGACTGTTTGGTACACCTGCTGGTTGGATATTTTCTCTGTGGATATTGACTAAAATGCTGAGTTGAGATTCAGTAAAAAGGACGAATAAACAATTAAAAATGATTTAATCCAAAGAATTGCCAGAAAATAAATGAAAACACCTGCCGAGGTGTGTGTCTGGACTTAGCTAAAATGCCTGCGATTAACATTTTTGTGTAAATAATAGTTGCTCCTGTGTTCATTTGCTGCAAATTACATGCAAAATCGATTGCAAATGGTTTTGACCTCGCAGATAATTATCACATCTGCAATTCTTCAGAAGCAGCATTTCCAAATCCTGCTGTGAGAAACTCCGTCTCACTGGTTTTTTTTTTTCCTTTTTTTTTGTTTTTATATGTTATCCTCCTTCAACACACCGGCTTCAAATGCAAGAGTCATTATCTGGTCTTTGTGAGCTTGATGACAAGCTAATGAGGCGATCCTAGCAGTTGAATGTTGGAGCTGAGAGACAGCTCACACTGGCACAGCAGGGGGTTCCCAGGACAAGGATTAGAAAGAAACACTAAGGAGGTTTGAAGGATAATGTTGTTCTTTCCTTTAATAAGCATGAGTGCTGGGTAGTAATTCACACCAAGTGAATATTAAAGCTGTAAGGGCCCATACTTCCAGCACTATTTGCTAAATATTGTTTGCCTTTGATTGTTGAAAAATTTTAGATCTTTACGAAACAAAAACAAAAACAAATTTATAGACTGTCCTGTAAGTCTGCCAATTTTTCACTACTACTTTTTTATTTTTTATTTTTTATGTTGTTCTATCAGTTGCATCTCATCACCAGCTTTGAACCCTGCCTTGCTTTCTTCCCCTCAGTTTGTGGGTGAATTTCAGGTTTTGATGACACCCACTTCAATATTTGTATTTCCTGAAGGTGCATTCAGATTCTCAGATGCATTAATCCTTTATTTTCAGCATCCTATCATTATTCCCCCAGAGGCACTCTCTGGTCATTTACAGCTCCACTTCAGAAAATAGTCAGCGCTATTGGAGCCAGAAGCCTTATTGCTCAGCAACAGATGCAGCCGATGCGTTGAATCCATGTCTGGATGTCATTGTTGGAGCAGCTGGGCTTTTAGAAAGCAACACTGGACAGAAAATGACTCCAAACATGTCAGCCTACATCAAAATTGTCTTGTTACAACCTTGAGTCATGCCTGGCAGTTGTTGTTTTCTTTGATGCGGAATGGAAAATATAATTTCCATCTGTTTTTGACACATATATTACCATATTTCAATTGTCCATGACAACCATCTTAACCTAATTGGGATTTTAAAGTTGGAGGCAAAGTAATTTATTAGATAATTAGAAAGAAAATTAAGCTGAAAAATGAAGATTTCACTTATTCTCTCTGTGAATAAAAAAATAAATCAAGATGTGCAGGGCGCTGCAGCAGGGGGTTCCTGTGAAGCTTCTGCTTCATCCTTTTATTGTCACTTCAAAGAGTAATTCCCAGTGGAGTGATCTCTCTCTTCTCCTTCCTCTCCTCCCAGTATAAGAAAGTTCTGTCAGTAAGTTGCCTTTTGGCCCCGACGGGTTAAAATGTTTGAGCTCTGTGGGACACAGGTGCATTGTCTACCAAAAACAAGGTCTTTCAAAGACCTTCAATTAGAATATTTACTTCTGGAAAGAAAATTAATATCTCTATTCATGCGCTGGAGGGATTGAGGGATGGATGGATCCTTCAAAGAAAAAAAAAAGACAAGGAGGCAAACCACGGCACTTCGACGGACCGTTATTTTGAGCAGTAGCTTCACCCCAAATATCCCGCAGATAACAGAGAAGCCCATTTTAGCTCCTTGTACCAAGAGACATGTTAGATAAAGAACTTTGTCCTTCAAAGCAACTCTTTTCTGAAAGACACAACAGTCTCAGACTCAGCTGCTGAAGGATTTACAAGCGTCAGCAGCCAAGACAGGAGAGAGTGGACCTCCCAATATTTGAGGATGTTAGGAACCACAGCTGAAATCTGAGAACATTTGAAACCCCTTCTAAGAACGCCGACAACTGCCTTTTTTAGTAGTTTGGCACCACAGACGCTAACATGAACCGTCTTCCTTATCTCAGCCCTTGGACGTATAACCAGGAAAAATGAATGGGGCTTTAAAATTGACTGCTTTGTAAATATCAGCCAATAGCAGATTTCTGCTTCCCAAGATGCATTTTCTTTAGAATATTTTAAATATGCTGCACAAACAAAATGTGAACACGCAAATTTGATTTGATTTGGAGCAAGATTCTGCCTATGTAAATATTTTCCTGTGTTCAGTTTAGTCACTCTGCTGATATAGCAATGAAGAGTCCGATGGTGTGTCATCCTTCAATAAAGCTGAAACTGATTGTAGAGGTGCTGAATCCTTGCATCCATTGGCAAATAAGAAAATCATCTGTGCAATTAGAGGTCGCTGTTTCGGTAGGTTGTCCAAGAAAAGCTGCAACAAAAATGCATGTGCTGATGAATGCTTTCCCTGTAATGTTCAACTTTACCCAATCCAGCAAATGGCCTTGGAGATCTTGGAGATTGCTGGGCGGTTTTAATAAAGTGTGAAAGGTGCCTTTCTGATTAGTCATCTGAAATTTAATGAGTTTTCCTTGGGATGCCATACAAGGGCTGAGTTGTTCCAGATTATGTCTCCTGGCATCATTAACCCTCATATCCTTGATACATCTGTAATTCGTGAAGGTGGAATTGATCATTTTTACAAATTGACTTAAACTTCCTTAAAATGTTGTATAAAGATAGCACAGAAGAAATGCTTAGGCATAATTAAAGTCCTTTTAGAGGCTTTTAGGCATTCTTGGTGAGCGTTACTGTGATTAATTTTGTGTCCTCTTACAAAGAAAGGAGAAAACTCAGTAACACCCATCTCGATTAAAATCCCACCTGTAATTCTAAATTCTGCATGTTTTGCTTCTGACTTTGTGGTGGCACGAAGCACACTTCAAAATCCCAAAGGTAAAAATAACTTTGCAGCAAAACTTAACTGTCTTGCAAGTCTTGATTAGTCTTATGCTGCCATTTAATTCTACTAACGTTTCCTTCGTGTTCGTTGATGAATCTGCCACAGTCTCCTGCTGATGAAAAGGCAGCATCCATGCGTGCTATTTTCCAAACAAAACGCCTCAGAGGATAGAAACAAGAGAGCACAATGAAAGCCAAATTAAGTTAATTATTTTGAAAGCGCATACTTTTGACCTCTGTGTGCAGCAACCTTTTCTCACCCAGCTCATTGCCTGACTTTGGGTTAAGTAGCTGATCAGCTTGAACAACCGGGGGTTATGAGAAACTCATCTAGTACATTTCACAATACCTGCTCCCTAATTTGTCTTTCCACGAATGAAAGCTCTCCTGATTTATAAGATTCATATACAGTACAGTTGGAGGGCTTATATATGACAGGAATAAGGGGACAAATTAAGTTTCCGCCAGACATCCTTGCAGGGAAATGTTCAAAAGCAGCAGGGTGACTTTTTCACCCGAACTTGAGAAAGAGTTCCACAAATTTGCTCTTGCAAATCTTTTATACTCCATGTTCCCCCTCCCTTCTGTGTTTCGAGCAACCTTCCTGTATGCAAACACTTTACGAAGCAGTGGATCCACAGAGAACACCGGTAACCACTCTTTAACTACTGATTTACTTTCCCACAGATCATGCTGAGCAGAAGCAAACAAACTATATTAATGAGTCCCACATTTGCAGTGCTTTTAGGATCAAAGCAGTTTTGTGCTCAGCTGAAAGGCTTTTCCAGGGCCAAACTTTATTTGACAACTTTCACAGTGCAAACCATTTCATTCAGCAGTACCTTGAGGTATATTTTAATTAGCAGTAGCAAGGGAAAAGCTTTTCCCTTCTAAGCTTTTGTAACCACCTTCCTTAATTTCTCACATTTGTGAGTGATCATTTTTAAAGCATATGGCCATCAGCGTACCTCCATCACTCAGGTCTGATTAGGGTGGCTGTAAAACTGAGAGTGAATCCCACCAAGGCAGCTCTGCTGGTCTCTTTAATGTACTGATAATTCAAATGGACCTGACAGAACTTAATAGAAATGCACTCCCACTACCTTTAACATCCATCTCCGTCTGATATATTTATTCACGAGGTCTGTCATCCTCTGCAAGCAGCTGCTTCGTGTCTGTACAGAAATGACTGAAGTGATGACAAGAAATGTCAGTTTGCATTCATAAAGAGAGAAATACTAACACTTCCAACTTATTTAGTCTATTCTGGAGGAAGTGGATCCTCAAGTTTGCTCTATTTTTTTTCTTTTAATTTTTAATATTCATGACTCCGCCCCAGATGATGTATACACACCTGCTCCGATATAAAAGCCCGTTGATGTTACCAAGAAGATAAAACAAATTCATCTAACAACCCATGAAACATCACGAAAGGAACATTCTCCATCTTCCTGCTGGGCTGAAAAATGTCTGATTGCAGAATTGTGACTTTTTTTCCCCCCTTTTATTTAAATGTAACACAGCTTGAAATATTATTTCAAGCTGAAATAATATTTGGAGGTTCTGATAAAAATGTCCTTTTGTTGTTGAATTCGGTGGGAATTTAGAAACACTGTGTGCCCTCATTTCCTCAGGATGTGTGTTTTTGAAGATGACTGCACTGAAAAATATTACACTCAATAAAAGGACAAGCCACATAGACAAAACAATATGTAAATCTCAACAACCACCTAATTCTTTTTCCTAAAAGTGCAAGTAGCTCAGATAAAAATTTGCTGGTAAGCAGGAAGAAAGCAATTTTCTTTTCCACTGTTGACTGGAGAGTGAATTCAACATGATGGTGAAGTTTTAAAAAAAAAAACAGTAAGAAAGCTTTGTGTTTTTCCCCTCTTGCTAATCTAAATAAGAAAAGTAAAATGCACAGGACTCTTCATAAAAGTGGCAGTAAAATGAATTTTTCTGTCGATAGTGGCTGGTGACACCTCAATTTATGCTGTGAACTCCACACAAAGGGAAACTTTTAATAAACCGTTAGAGATATGGCAGGGCGAATATTAAAACTGCCATGGTTTACTCTGAGGTGACTGATATGAAACGGCACCATTAAAATGATCCACAGCACATTACTGCTCTCGTGATAACATGTGTCAGCCTCAGTGCATCTGCAGCGCAGTTGATGAAACCACATTCCTAATGTGGGAGCACAAAAGGTTCTCCGGCAAATCACTTATTCTTTTGGCACTAATGCACAGTCACATCAGTCTCTGCTTCAAAACGAACTGTGAGCTGCTTCAAACATATGTTATTAAGGGCATGCTGGGAAAAAAACAACTTTTGCTGCAATTTATGAGGTCAATCCTTCTAATGGTTTGTGGTCACATAAACACACCTATTCGCTCGTAATACTAAACTCTGTACAACAAATTGTGCAGTATTTAGAGTGTAATCAATATAAACTAAAACCAATGTTGACTTTATGTCAGCATTTTAATGTTTACCTCTGACTCTGCATGGGTTCTTACTTATAAACTTTATTTAATTTTGAAGATGACAATATAATTTCAATAAAATGGGCTGGGAATTTTTAATGACACTTGTGAAAAAGTTAAAACTCCCTACGTCAGAGCTTTTTGTGGACATCTTGGTCAGCTACAGAACTTATTGGTAAAAAGACCGTATAATGCAAGTTTTTTGCTGACTCACGATCTGACTTTATTAAATATCACTGCGGTTACGAACAGTGTACTCATGTCACAATACAAAAGTGTTACTTTCAATTACTTTTAATTTCTCCAATAATGTGCTTTTCATACTGGATCAAAATGAATCTATTTTTGAAATATGACTAATATTTACCGCATTAATTTCCCATCAAACTTATCAAATTATCATCCATGGGTGAGTTGAGCACTCCGTTAATTTTTAAGTTAATTAATATCAATTACCTTTGAGAGGCTTGCTAAGTCCTGGGGGCTTCAATTTTAAAAGTGGTTTTAGATTCACCTTTGAACATGACTATGACACAAACTAATGTTTATCTGGAAAAACACCTTCTTGAGGATGTTTTAAGAATCCTCTGGTCACTTCTGCAGGAAGGTTTAAGACTCTCCAATATGCATAAAGCGTCTTCCGCTGCATTTCCGCTGAGTACATAAAATAAGTGTATTTTTTAGAAACTGAAAAAAATGGTTTATTTAAAGGGAGAAAACAAATTGTCACTCACTTGTCTCCCACTTGCAAATATAAAAATATTTAACCGGAGAAGAAAATATGAGTCACACTAACAGATTTACTGAAGACATCCTAATTCTGCTATTTCCTCACAGAAAAAAAGAGTTTAATTCTGAGTTAAGATTCTTATTATCGACTTGATCAAAGCCAAAGATTTTTTTTAATGTGTAAAATCAACCACAGACATTCAGAGAATGAAAGACAAATAATCTGATTTTGACTTTGCATAAAATTGAGCACTTTTACAAAAACTTGGGATAACTTTAGCAGCAACACCAGTGCTCAGAAAGTGTCGAAGTGTCAAGGTGAGAAAGACACTTGACTGCTTCTGTTTGAGATTTACTGCTTGGTGGGATAAATTGGTGAGATATTTTGACAGATAAACCTTCACTGTTTGAATAGCAACATAATAGCAAAACAAAAATGGGAATTGAAAGCCATAAAATATGCTGTTCAACTTTCATGTATGCTGGAGTTCTTAATGTGCATATAGGGGATTTTGGTGAACATCAAATCCTGTCATTTCTGAAGTGTTTGTCATTTTGAGGTATTCTGAATGGCACATATATACTGAGATCAATGGTGTGGAATTTGTTGCATTACTTTTCTGTCTCATTTTATGTTTACTTTCATATTAACTAACCAACTGATGTTTTAGTGCTCAATGAGTGCCCCAAGTAGTCGGACAATTGCCACCTGAATTACTCAGAAATGGCATATGTTCCACATTTAAGTTTCAAGCATCCCGAGTTGAGTGAAGCATCTGCATAAAATTGCTTAGGATCAAGTATTGTTGTTATTACTTAATTGATGCAATGTTTGCGTTGGTTTTGTATGTATATGTGCACAATGTTTTGGCATGTCTTCTACACAATAGATCTACACATTAGTGGAAACAGAAACAAAAAAAAGAGTTGAAATTTCAAGGTCTCACCTGTGATTTGGACCTGGATGCTGCCCAGCTGTGTATTGCTATTTTCATAATAACAGCCTATTTTTAAAAAGATTTTCTTAACGTGGTTAGCGGAGGAGTGCCGCAGATGTCATGGTTGGACAACAGGGAGGAAGCGGCGTTGTATCGTCAGACCGTCAGTTACCGAAACAACACACATACAAAAAAAAAATCATTGTAAAAGCACATGCGGGATCAAAGTGACCCTGTCTCTTAAGGTCTTGTGATGGTTAAACTCCTATAAAAAGAATGTTATTTTTTTTCTTAGAGGGTACATTTGGTCAAGCTCCACTGTGGCAGAAGCTTTAATTACCTTTCTTTGTGTTCTGAGTGTACAACACACTTAAGTTGTTCTGCAGTTTTCAAACACTAATGTTGGTTTTTCATGTCTTTGCCCAGAGGCCTCTTGTCTCAGTGTATCCATGTTCTACAGTCTCAATGCTGCCCATGCAGAGCAGAGAGGGTGACAAAGGGCTATTATTCATTTGGCCTAGTTATCTTCTATTACATTTTCAAAGAAACATAATCATAAAAATAAAACTACATGGTGCTGATGTTTTTTGACAGCGACCGTGTGAGCATGTTTTTTTATGAAAAGCTCTAGGAGTGGAACAAGTTTAATACAGAGGACAGCGTGGTCCTCTGTATTAAACAGAGGACCGTTACAACCTGAATTAGTCAGTTCAGAGAGAGCAGGAAATGGCAGGCTGTCTCTGTTAAATGAACACATTTTAACAAGATAGCAGGAGGATGCTTGTCTAAAGTCATAATAAAGCTAAATACATGGGTTCATTCTTTGTTTGATAAAAAAAAAAAAATCCATTAGTTCAATGAAATTTTTAATGAGATGATGTTCTAATAGATATTCTTTAGTTTTAAAGTTGTGATATGTATTTTCAAAGCACATAGTGGCATTTTATAGCACAATCAATTACCTAAATTACATCAAATCACCCAAAAGAAATTTGACTTTGTGACATATTTAAATTGGCTTCTGTCACTTTAAGAACTTCCTACCCTTATCAACACACTTTATCGTCATAACAATGCTTCTCCAGGCCATCCATTGATGCCGTTCACAAAGGCTCTTAGGAGCTCAGCAGTTCCACCAGTTTATTCATATATCGCTATTCAAAAAATAAATCAATTTTTTCAAATTGATTTAAGATTAATTACACTAATTAATCCCAGTACAAACTGCTAGTAGTGAGATTTTACAGCTGGCATTAAATGAGCAAGTGAAACTGATTTCCTGCCACGCGGAGGACTACCTGGACCTGACCCTGGAGGACAAGAGCCAGCTGATCTCCTCCCTGAAGACGTACCTGGACCAAGGCCCAGCCTGCTCCTTCTGAGACCGCATGGGGCCCAAACGGGACCCGATGGACCTGATGGATCCATCCCTGAAATCAGCGAAATCAGATCAGCTACGTTTCAGTTTGTTTCTTTTCAGGTGGATTGAAGGCAATGGTTTTGTTTTTCTGATGAATCAGAGTTATAATTTGGCTTCAGTTGGACTCCATGTTATTGGAGCAGAAAGTGACTATAAGAATGAATTTAAACCCATTTGAACTAGAAATGTCTGGAATATCAACATGTATTGTTTTCATTATTGTTTATTACTTTATCAAATCTTGTGTTTTGCTTTAGCAAATTTCTCTCATCTTAAGAAAACTGTATTTGAACATTTTTACATTTTCAGCCATTTTTTTCTCGTTCTCACAAGTTGCGTTTCAAAAGACAAAAATGTTAGGAATGTGGAAAGTATCAGATGGTGCTGTTAAAGGTGAAGGAGTTGAATGTCTGAAAAGCTACATGTGAGAGTAATTTCATCAAATTTCACTGAAAACACCTTAATATTTCCTAGCATGCGCTCTACATCCTGCAGGGTGAAACACACCATCTGTGGTTGAAAAATAGAGAAAAAAAACTGAAGTCTTATGTAATATCTGTAAATATTCCTGATATGCACTGACATAGGAATACAAATTTTGGCTTTCACTGTGCTCTGTTGGCTAAATCATGAATTAAATACACCCACATATATATTTGCTTTCACACCCATCAAGGCCAGCTCTTCTCAGAGCTCTACATAAAAATATATGGGGATGAATGAATAACCAAACAGTACACAGAGTTGGGAGGCACCTCAAGGCAGCAAAATGTGGAGCCAAGTTGCTGAAGTATGCATCAACCCTCCTATTGATTTTGCTCATTGACAGGTCTCAGTTCTCATTAAGACACAGGCATGGATCAAAACGCTGGATGCTTCCCAGGAGGTTGCTGGTGGAGGATCACAACAGAAAGTATAAATGACTGATGGAACGAAGGGACTGGAAAACCTCACTTGCTGTGGGGAGGAAAGTCCTGGTTGCAAAATAAACTATGACATCTATCAAAACATCTGAATGTGCTCTGGATCAAAGCATTGGCATAACTTCCTGAAGGATTGGTGTGGACATGTCCCCACCAACTCTGGCATGAAGGGGGCAGTCCCCACCAATAATTCCTGCACCTTTTTTTCTTTATGACAAATAATCAGGAGAGCAGATGTTTAAATTAGCTAATCAACCACTGCTCGTGTTTAGAGGATCACTTGCTAATGATGGCAAAATGAAAATTCAAAAACATAAAACTGCATTGGACAGAATGTTCTGTTTGGTGTTCAAAAACACAAAATGTTTATTTTTTTCTTTATTTTTTCTTTTTTGTTGATGCCTGATGAACTTGAACGTAATCTATGCTGTTTATTTGTTGCCATGGCAACGAGTCTGTATGTGACAGACTGAGAAAAATATAATATAACCAACTGCTTTTCTACATTTTCCCTGGGCAAATTGCATCATTTGTTTATGGAATATGGTGACATTGAGAGCAATCATCAAATAGGATGAAATATTTCATAAAGCATATAGGAGTCAAAGTTTGTTAAATTTTAAACCGTGGCTCCTACATTGACAATGAAGTAAAATTAAATTATTGGTCAATATAAAAGAGAAATCCGTCTTGTTTTCTCTTTACAGAATGGGCAGAAACTAAACTATTTATTGAGTTGTATGTAGAAAGAACATATATTTTCACATCCACATCACATCACATCCAGCATCTCAGCTTTAAGCCACATTTTATAGAATCCAGTAAAATATTGATAGTGACTCTACTCACCAACTGCTCCAACCAGATCCAAAAAATGTTTGCATCTTTAATATTTGCTACATTAAAGACACAATATAACTCATCTGCTATGTGTAAGTCAGCAGTACAAAGGTCTTGCCAACCAATGAGGGACAATGGTTGCAAAACCATAACTTAGTCTTTTTGTTTAAGCATCATGAACCTGAATTTGTCTTTAATTTAATTGCTGCAATTTTGCTGTCTTCCTCGTATTGTCATGGGAAAATGATGAAGGCTTACAATAACAACCCGTTATTGTTTGCATTTGGGAGCTGAAAAATGAAAACACAGAACTTCTATCCAAAACTGTAATATCTTTTTAATTTTATTGCTGATACTCTGAGTATCGACACAGACACATTTATTTGTTCTACTCCTACTTTACACATTTGCATTTCACTCACTATTTGTTTGGGCGAATGGAAAAGAAACTACTTATTGAGGTTACATAAAAGGTTGAATTTTGAGTTTAAAAGGAAGCTTTTCAAACCAAGAGATAGCCAACTCCATCTCCTAACAGAACGCATAATAGTTACATTAGTCCACAGGAGAAATGTTCCAGTTTCACAACAAAGGCAATGACTATGTTTTCCCTCTCATTTCCTTTCTGTGTTGACACTCAATCTACCTGTCTGCCTGTTGGTCACAACATCAAGATGTGAAGCCTCTTTACAAGATTATGTACTGCTGAGATTGGTGATTTTGCTCCAACTTAATGTAAAAAGGAAGAGGGGGAGGCAAGGCTGTTTGGCCATTGGCAAAGAGATCATGTTTTATTACTTATTCAGTGGATTAATAGTAGTGAAATTCATTTTAGATGCCTGCCTTATTCTGTGCAGGGTTGCAGTGTACAGTTTTCAAAAACATGGTTTGGAGAGTGTCTATTGCCATGAGAGAAACAACAACAAACACCTGACAAATGACTTAAATTCAAGGGTTTATCCTGAAATACTCAGAATTAGATACAAAATTTTTGGTTTTAGGACTGTATTACCAAAATTAAAAGTTAAAATTAAAAATTAAAAATTAAAGCTCAGAAAAAAGTCAAGTTTTTCAGTATTTAATCAAGAGAACCAGCTGATTTTAATCTTCGGCTTATTGATTGCCGCATCACTCATCTGATTAGTTAAATCCTCGATGCAACTTTCCCCAGTGAGAAAATCGCAACAAGCAGCAAGTGGGATTTAGGACCGAATAGTTGAGCTCCAACATGTCAAGACACTGATATTATGACTCAGCATGAGATCAGCTTCACTATGAAAAAAAAAAGATGATGAAGGTCCTCTGCTCTCATACTCTTCCTCTGGTGGAGTACATGAGTCTCGCTACAGGAAATGTGTGCCGTTGTGAATGCAGCATGTTTAGAAACGCTTGCTATTATTGACCTAATTGGATAAAATTATCTTTCCTTTATTAATGGGAAGATTATCAAAGTTATACCCCTAATCCAATTTTGCTGTGCCATTTTCTTCTCCAGTTTTCAGGAGTTGGTAGTTCACTTTTTTTGCACAACCTGCATGACAAGAATAACTCTTCTGTTGCCTTTTGCAACATAAAATGACACCCTTATGGTTTTATTCTACAATTGTCAAATTTTTGGTAATGGTGGATAGTGTTTCAAAGCCAGCAGGTCTCATTCAACAGTTGCAACATATTTTGTTCAATGAAGTTTCGACAGGATGTAAGCCTGCTGGCTCAAATCTGTACTCGGTAGAAATACATGTGGGAGTTTTCTCTGGGCAGTACAGTTTCAGTGTTTTTTAGGTTTGCTTGTGTTGGTCCCTGTAATGATCTGTTAACTTGTTCATTGTGAACCCAGCATCCAGTCCATGCAGTGTCTAATAGGAAAAGTCCACTTCTCGTAATCCTGCAAAGGAATAAGAAGGCACAGGATCGGAATGATTGCATGTCCATATAACATTTTTTCTGCGCAGAGTCGTCTCTGTCAGTCAGAGACACACAGGTCAAACAATAACTTCTCCAGGTACCTGGAGTACCTGGAGAACCACACATGTCCAGGGGGGACATATAAACTCCATGCAGAATGACTCCAAGCCCAGAAACTAACCCAGGACCTTCTTGCTGCAAGGCAACAATGCAACAAACTGTGCCAGGATGCAGCCCAAATAAATGTATGATTTCAAGCAAATAAACTTCCTTTTTGTTCCTTTTGTTTGTTATTGAAAGAAAATTTCAAACTTGCCACAGATAAACTGAAAGAATGCAAGAAACAAAAGCCAGTTTCTGTAGTATCTGGATGAAAATTCCTCTAGGTTCTTGCTTGTTTCATCACTTTTGGCTGGTATCTGAGCCTTCCATCACATCAGCCTCTCTTCCCCAATTTCCCAACATCCCCCATCTTTCTCAGTGATGTAGAGGACCGTCTGCCGTCTGAGAGCAGTCTGGATGCCCAGTCATTGATTGTAAATGTCCTGGGCTCCCCACATTGCACATTCAGCAGCTTTGGAGATGATCAGCCATTCCTCTGAGTCATAGATCAAAACCGATGAGTTTCACCAGCTCCGCTCTGCAGATAGCACCGCATCCAACCGAGGAGACTCTGTTGCATTCACACAACAGGATGTGTTGTATTAGTAATACCGTGAACTGGTGGCTGTTGATTTCCAAACTGTTCTGATCTTTACATCAAGCTGCTGTTCTGTTTTCTGTATTACATTGACTTACGTTGTAGTATGGCCATTGGGCTGTGACAGTGGTTTCTAGTAGACATTCAGAAGAGTAAATTTTCTTTAGTTTTTATTTAAATACAATTACATGGAAAAAATATTGGATTCAGCGCTTACTTCAAAGATGTCACATTTTTTATCTATGGTAAAGAAAGTAACTTGCATTAAACTAATATTTAGCAGAAATTTCATATCATTCATATTTATATTCATACCTTCCAGTTTGCAGAATGTGTGACGAGAATTTCTTCATCTGTACCTGCCCACTAGGATCTGCTAGGGCTTACTGTGGACGTCTCTGACTAAAGAAAGAAATTATTTATTTTAGGTTATTAGATGATTCGAAACATTTAAGTGTGACAAAACAGCAGGAGCAGAATATGCAGGGGAACAAATGCTCATTTTTTTACATTTCTGTGTGTAGTTTTCATATTTCAGAGAGACTCATGTGTCACAACACCTATTATCAGAAAATAACAGGGTCACTAAAATAATGGGTCACCTCACAATTGCTGCTTCTGCCCATCACATGCAGTTTATGGTCAAAAGACCACAAACAGTGCTTCCGAATGGATTGCATCGGATTTCCATTGGCATGTGGCCCTACTGTTATAAAGTATTCTAGTTACAGTAAATGAAGGTCATTAATCTGTCAGTTTAACAATTTTGTGGAAGCCAAGATGAAAACTTTTTATAGCAGGTTGTTTGTTTAAAAAGTTGGAACAAAGCAACACTTTTATAGCATCCATTAAAATTAACAAAACAACACAAAAGTCAGCCTGCAACACTTTCCATTCTGTCCACTCTGATGAATCAGTCTGGCCATCGCCGCCTTTGACTCAGCTGCTCTCGCTGACACAATTTAGAGAAAACAATTCATCCCTCTGACCTCTAAGATGGGAAATTGTAATGCAAGACTCTTTGTTATTTTCCTCTCCTTGAGAAGCACACCCAGGCATTTCAGAGCTGGGGAGAGGAATAATACCTCTCAAAAAAACAAACCAACACACTCAATGTCTCAACATGTTAGCTTTATGTATCCAGGACAGAAAGCCTCCAGGGTAAAATAACTGCAGTCGCATATGAACATACATATTGTTTTTTTCTGTTTCTGCCATGTTACAAGATGGAGCTCTGATAGTACATAATAACACACAAACACAAATCCAGCCTTTCAGCAACGACCTCAATCTACAAAAAAACATTTTAAAAAATCACTGTGGGTTGGAAAATGGGTAATGATGCCTGTATATCTGTCGAGGGAACAGTATTCAGTGACAACACATAATGACCAGCGTTTTCTTTCTGTTATGCATTTCGTTTGGTGGGTATGATTAAAATCTAAATGAGGAAGGTTTGGGGGCGTGAGCTTGCACTGACAACACAAAGACATCAGGGAACCTTTTACAGAGATGCTGTGCACATCAACTAAAAGTTGCAGAGCCTTTGAAAAGTATTCAAGCCTCTCGGGCATTACAGTCACCATCTTCCTTGCTTTTTTGGGAATACACAGATTGCAAATAATTGTGGAATAGAAAGAAAATGGCATTTGGCTTAAAAATGTTTTAAAATTAAAAATCTGTAAAATAAATAAATAAATAAATTGGATTAAGCCTCCTTGGAGTATATCTCTGTGTTTTTCATGTTTTCTGTTGTACAAAATAACTCCAACTGAGTCAGACTCGTTTGAGAGTGTCTGTTAACATCCATTTTAAACCTTTGACACACATTTTAATGAGTTTCACATCTGGACTTTAACTGGGCCAATATACTCTGACCTGAATGAATCCATTGTAGCTCAAGCTGTGTATTTAGGGTTGTTCTCCTGCTGGGAGATGAACCTTCTCCTCATCCTCAAATCTTTTATGTCCTTTAATTGAGTTGGCTTATTTAGCTTCATCCAACTTAACTCTGACTCTGACAAATAACTCTGACTGGCTTCCCTGTCCCTCCTGAAATAAAGCTTCCCCATAGGACAATTCTGCCAAAACCATGTTTCACCATGGAGACATTGTGTTCAGGGTGATGTGCTACTTAGCATTTTGCATCAAGATTAAAAAAAAAAAAAAAAGCTACATTTTGCATGAGAGCAGCTTTTTTCACGTTTGCCCTTTCAGGACTAGAGAGACAGTTTTTCAACATAAAGAAACACAAACAGGCAAGCACTAAAAGTTGCCACTTAGAAAATTGCCTCAGCTTTGATCTAATGTGGCCTATTCTCAATAACAGGTGTGTCAATAACAGGCTTCTTGGACATTTGTTAAGTCAGTAGAAAATATCATGACTGATGATTTACTTTAATTGTTCTCACTGCTGCTCTTCTGCAAAGAGCTCCATACAACACAACCTGTTTAAAACTTTATAACTTTATTCCTGATCTGTTTTCTCTGTTTCTTGACCTTCATGATGCTTTTTGTTCACTAATGTTCTCTGAAAAAAACATAGAATAGCTGGATCACACACTGAACTACTTTGATTAATTAGGGGCTTTTAAATATTGCACTGGATTTTATTTAGGGGTGTCAGAGTGAAGAGAGCCGAACATTCAAGGACACAACCCCGTTTAAAAGCACAAACATTATATATATATATATATATATATATATATATATATATATATATATATATATATATATATATATTGTTTTCTTCATGTTCTAATTAGATCTGAAAATCCCCTCGGACCCTCCCTGGGTGTTAGCGGGGGCGAACAAAACATGTTAAGGTATCCATCTGTCCTTTTCATGGCTGCAAGCTCAGACCAAGCTGTGAAAGATACTCCACTATCCTCCCACACAGTTGCAGGAAAGCTACAAAACACGGAGCGCTGTTAATGTCATCGGCGCCATGTATGAGTAAACAGCGAGATCGATCGGGCCTCCTGTCAGAACGAGATCAAAACATTTTCACACCATCTGGGTAAAAATGATCGATCTGTAGCTGTCAAGATGAACATAGATATTAGAAGACCGAGCTTGACAGAACTGACCTTATGGGTATTCTGAAGGGTGAAAAAACTGCAGTAAATAGGAGCTTACTTTTTATTTGTAGTTTGTATGAAGTATTTGTGAAATAGAGAGCCATAAATCCAAAACAAACACCACAAGTTGCATGTGATTCTATTTATTGTTTAACCAAGCAATAGGGATCCAAAATAATCTTCTTCTGATTCTATTTAATCCCCCTTGGTAGATATAATCTTTAATTTTGGGTCAGAATGGTTACACATTGACAGTTTTTTCTTTAAGCTCAGCAAATTGTGAAACTGTGCAGGGAAAGGATTGGATTGTTTCTGAATATTAATGTCATATATAGATTCCCAAATTGGAAATTCTCCTGACTCTGCTATCCCTCAGAGCAGGTAACAGGTCAGATGTTAGATAAGGAGAAGGAAGTAAATGATTGAGGATTGTTCATGAGAACCAAAGAAGTAAACTTTGCATTCAACTACAGGTCTAAATTATTCAAAAAACACATTTTAAAATAGCATAAGTTAGCCAGAATTCTGGCTAACTTATGTTATTCTTACTCAGAATAAAAGCACAAAATACATTTAGTTACATTTAAAGCCTGAATATAGAAGTAGGTGTATTAGAAATCATTATCATTATCAACTTTATTTGTAAAGCACTTTAAAACCAGCCGCAGCTGAAAAAAGTGCTGAACATTAGTAATAGATAGATAAGACAAAGAAAGCATGACAAATGAAGACAGATACGACCAATACCAATAAAAAATAAATAAAAAAATGCGAAATCGGGTCTCATTTGGGTTGAAGGTCTTAATTTAAAAATAAGTTTTCAGACGACTTTTATAAATGGACATTGATTAGAAATGTCTAACATACTGAGAGGTTTTTTCCCAACATCTAGCAAGTGCTTTTGCAAAATAATTGAAAATGAAGTGGAAGTTGAACAGTAATGGGACACCACACTGTTCACTAGGAAGCCTAATAAAGTAACCAAGAGTTACACAGTAAAGTAGGAAATAAAAAAACATTTTGAGGAAATTGTTTTGTTAATTTTAAGACTAGAGTAAATGAACCCCAAACACCATGGATAGTACCAGAAAGCTAAAACTAGAGGAAGGATAATTAACATAAATAAAGGCTTGATGGCGTCATTCTTAATGTATAATGTAAGCTCCTAAAACATTCTCAATCTGTATAATGTGTTCCACTTGGCGAAATAAATTAACTTTTCAATATTGCCTCAAAATCCAGGTATGCCATATGAAAAAGCTTGTTGCCTGGGTATTTTTGCTCTACAAAAGGATATCTAGGGTTGCTTTCTGAATTGCATAATTGATTATGATAAAGAGGTTGCAGCTGCTTTACAGGTCGTATGTTGATATGACCTTCATCCTTCTTGATTACGCACATTTGGGTGACTCCACTTTATCACGGCCTCATAGGCTGTAGAGTTTTATCTTAGCTTGACAAACTCCCCCAGTTTGGGGGTAACATCTCTTAATGAGATCAAAAACCACTGGCACCACAGGATCCCAACTCTATACTCTACACTGACTATCTTAGTTAAATTGTACTTTTTTTACTTCTCTACCTTTGGGTAGGTAACATGATTTTGGATAAAAGTTTCCACTATGCTTAAAATCAGAATATACCCAGATTGGATTCTGTTACCTGCGACAGACTGGCGACCTGTCCAGGGTGAACCCCGCCTCTCGCCCGGAACGCAGCTGAAGATAGGCACCAGCACCTCCCGACCCCGTTAGGGAGAAGGGTGACGGAAAATGGATGGATGGATGGATGGATGGATTCTGTTGCTTAGATCCCTGGGAATATACCCACAGCATTAAATTCATTTTTTGTAAGTTGGATTACTCCCAGATGTTAAAATCTCCAGCACCACAACAGATGTCTTCAAAGGATTACAGCAGTCTGCTGTAGATTATAACAAAAAGCCAAATTTAAACAGCCATGTCTATGATGTGCTACGATGGTTGTGCTTTGGTACAATAAAGACAATGAAGCATTCATTCATGTAGAATTGACATTCACATGCTATTTGGTATGTAACTGAGTAAAAAGCTGAGTGTTTACTAAAGATGGTTTGTCTATTCTGAGCAAAGAAAACTAGGAACTGTATGTACATGTATATGCCTTTTTTTCAGAAAGAGAAGAAAAAACAAAGGCAGGTTTTGGTGGTGTAACAATCCTTATTTTGTTTCACAGCACAGTAGCTGACCACTCAGGCAGAAAGATGTTCATTGTGTTCACCATAATGACAGGCTGGGGTTGGAAACTCTGTTTTCTTGCATAAAAAAAACAGCCGCCACTCTGCAGAGTTAAGGTAAAAGGCTAAGCAGTTTGTGTCCAGGATGTGTGGGGTCTGCAGAGATGTTAGCTGTCCTTTCTCTGACCTTGTGCTTCTTGTGTCACCATAGGAAGCATAGAGTCAGTCACTGGTTCAGAGAAAGAAATCAATTTCATTAAAAATAGATAAGCATTAATACAATATCTGAAATTCTGTATTTGAGATTTTAACTGCTAAAAAAAAGCTGATTGAATGTGTAGTAATTTGTAGAAGTCTCTCATTTGTGTCCAATGTGATCAGCTTGATTGACCACACCAATAACAGATCTTGATATAAAGCAGGGAGTAATGACAGCACAGTGATTGTTTGATGTAAACAAACTGATCTTAGTTGATTTCTTTAAAGAAAAGAAAAAAAGATTTTTGGCAGAACTTGTATTTGTATTTTGGGATGCAGTCAATGTTTTGAAAACAAGTACTTTGAGTCAGACCATCACACTTACATGCTACGTCCTCAGATTATAACTAACTGTAACATTAGTTATCATAACTATACAGATGATACACAGTTGTATGTTACAATGTCACCCGATGATTATAAACCCATCCAAGCACTGAGAAGATATTTAGAACAAATCAGAGCATGGATGTACTTACAGAAACAAAACTAAAGTTATATTCTTTGGATCCAGACAGCAATAATCAAAAATCAGCACACAGCTCCAGTTACTACAGCTGGACACTACTGATCAGGCCTGAAATCTGGCAGAGTGATGGATTGAAACCTGAAGCTTCAGAGGCACATAAAGACAATTACAAAACTGGTTTTCTGTCACCTGCAGAACATTTTAGAAATTAAACAACAAATGTTCAAATAAGCTGTGCCAAATTTGGCAGGACGTCAGCACAGCATATTTTAGTTAGACCAATATGAATGCAGATTAAACTGCAACTTTCATTTTTCTCTTTTCTCTTACCCAACAAGCCCTGCCTGTATTAAAGAAGCTTAAGCTCCAACTGTTGTATGATAAGTCTGGCTGGAAGAAAAGATTTGCTTCCAGGAGGGAAAAAAACATGAAAAAATAGACTGATCCGTCCACTCCACGACCAGCAGAGACCCACACAAACCAGAAAAGCACTTATGAAGCTTCCAGCAGCCAAGCCGACCTGTTCTGTGATGGAGGATTGAGTTCACGGATGTTACTGCCTGACAGATGCTGTTTTCATTCAACTTCCTATAGTTTTAGTGCTGCAGCTTGTTTTTTCCCCATCACCAGCTTATTTCCGTTCAGTGCTGCAGATGGATTTATAATGTATTTATCAACAAATTTAAATTCTGTATTTTTTACTGTGATTTGAGTCTCTGGAAACATGAGGAAAAACAACCTGTCTGTTCAGTTGATCTTGTTTAGAAAAAAATGAATTCTAAAACAGTGTTTCTGCATTTCCAGTGTTTCGAGAAGAAAAGATGGGAATGGGGAATGTTCAGTACATGCTGGGATGGCAAATGAAGCAATGACTCTGCGGAGCCTTCCGCGGCCGATTTTGAGCTCTAAAACTGAATGTTGTAATAAAAATTCAGATGCCCTGAAATTAAAACTAAGCTTTCATGAACCCATTAAATAGACAAATACATTCATAAGTTATACAGTTTCTGAAAGGTTGTTGAGTGAATCAATTAGTATGAAAAGATATATATAAATTGCTAAGACTTCATATGATGAAAAATATTTATAGAAGATAGTGGGAGAAGAAATGCATTTGTTACAGTTTGAATCAGCAGAAATGAGTTCTTCTTAATGAATTTTGACATCACAAGGTTTCCCTTAAAACAATGATTAGTAAAATAAGCTTGCATATGCACAACCCACTGTGAGCCTCCAGGACTGAACAGATGAGACTCTGTAATGTCCACAGACATAAGCCATGATGTAGTTGACTGGCCATTACACCAATGAGGACATATTGTGCATGACTCACATTATGACCTACTACACTATATATTAGCCCATCAAATCTCACTAAGAATAACCAGAGGCATCTGAGCTACAATTCTGATGGTCTTTATTAGAAATTATTTCTCTGAATTCCTGAGGAACTCTGTTGGACTTGATACAAAAGGAAGATGAAGCTGTAACTACATAAAGCCATTACTGCAAAGCTGGGTCACTCTTTTGCAATTTTTACATGTAAAAAGATTTAAAATTCATCTATTCTTTTCCTTCCTCATAACATTTAAGCACTACTTTTTCTTGGTAGATCACATAAATGCCAGTATGATAACATGAAAATTGTGGCTGAAAACAATCAAAAACGTGCAAATACCTTCAAAAGCCACTTTATACTTAGTCAAATATATATATATGTATATTTAGTCAGCAAATTTCACAGATGAAATAACAAAGTGCTTCACAGAGTGCAGGAGGTTCTGACATGAGTACCAGAGAGGGTAAGCAGAAGAATAAGGAATTAAAAGACCTGCGATGTATTTGGGGGCCTGTCCATTAAAAGCTCAAGACTAATTTTTTTTAATCAATTCTAAATTTGAAACAAAGAGTCAAAGTAAAGAGACTAAAACTTGTGTGATGTGTGACCATCTGAGACAAATCGTGGTACAAACAAATTAAGTGTCATTCTCAATATTCAGGGATTCACCGATTGGCAATTTTTTATTTATTTATTTTTTTTGCGGAACGTAGCAGCAATTTATTTATGTAAATATTTGTCTACTTGTAGACTTTTCATTGAGCTGATCTAAAATATCCTAAAGAAACTGCACTCCATTGGCTGCCATGTGCAAATCAGCCAATCAAAGAGCAGCATTCACTTCTCTTGGGGCTGATTGGCTGCACCCTAACAGTGATGATAAGAAAGACTGCAATTATTAGTTTGTTCAGAAGAGCCAAGATGGTTTCCACTGTGCATATTAAAGTATATTAAGGTATATTTGCTATTTAAACTATTAAAATGGGCAGTTCTAAGTGTTTGTAGAAGGACTCTCAAATATTCAAGTATTTCAGTTATTCATGGACTGAATGACTGCAAATGGCAGGGGTCCACTGTAGCAGAATAATTCTGTGCAAATACAGAAAGCAATTTTGATTTTTGTATTTTTTTATTTCTACACAGTTAACCATGCTGTGCAGTGGAGCAGTTGGCAGCACTGTGTCCTTGCAACAAGACAGTTCTAGAATTGAACACCGACCTTTATTCAGGTCGGAAAATGCATGTTCAGTCAGAGCCACAGGTTTTCAACAGAAACAAGTGAAAATAAACTTCACATTTTGGTTGTACTCAATGCTGTTTTTTTTTGTTGTTTTTTTTCATGTATGACTGCATGATCAAAACAATGTCTGAAAACTGGCAGCAGATTTGAGAAAATGTTCTGTGTCTGTCTGAATCGTTAAATTAGTTTAACCCTGCTGATAGCAGCCTCCAGTAAGAGGTGCCATATGTCCATTAATATTCCATCATGAATCCCTCCATCTGAAACATACAAACAGCTTATAAAAAAAACATCTGATTTCAATCAGTTCCAGGCACAATCTTGAATTTCTTATTTTCAATTTTATTTGGTGGCTGAAGCACATCACCAGTGAGGGGCCAAGTCAAAGTTTGTTACTATTGCACATTTAAAAATAAGGTATAAAATCACATGAAGCAAATAAAGGCTAAATAGTAGAAACAAATGAGAAAAGTATAAGAAAAGTTAAAATAATCAACTAGAACTTAAAGCCAAAGCACAGAAGTGCTTTTTTTTTTTTTATGATCCTTAAGATAACAGTGCATGGGTTGCAGATTTAGAGCTGATGCTTTGTCTATCAGTCAATCAAATTTTATTTGCATTTTTATTTATTTTGAACTAAAAACATCAGTCAGAAGAGGGTTTATCTGATCTTGCTTTTGGGTGAAATACAGATCTTCACGAAGCCAGTGAAAACATGTTTTCTTCCCAGTGAAGCTGCATAACCCAAGAGACAAATGCACTTTACGCATTTGTGCAACTCTGCCTTCAAAGGTTTTACACCAACTATCATTGCACTTATTTTACCAATGGTGCCAGAGTTGTAAGACAGAGAGTAGTGGTTTCTGGCAGCCACACTGCAGGGGATTCTCTGGAGAATATAACATTTTAATACAGGAGGGCTTAAGAGCTCTAGTTCTAGGAACAACAGTGAACAACCCATCAAGAGATGATTCTGCTTCTGCTGGAGTGGGGCTGAACATTTCAGAAACTTAAGATTAAAAGAGTTTATTGCTTGCAGATGATGCCGCAGACGCAAACATGAAAGGCTTGTATTCAACTCTACTAACCCAACTAACAACAAACCCATGAAAATATAAGAGGGGATGCAGGAAACTGTTGTGACTCTCATATTGACCTTTTCACGTAAAATTTTCAAGTGGCAGAAAAATGCTTTTTGTTTTCTGTTTTTTGGTCAGGTACCCTGAGGCAGGTCTCAGCTGGAAGCAGCAGAATGGAAAGATGGAGGAGTTTTAAAGAGTCCCTTTTCTTCACTTTAATGCATGTTGGGGGACGGTGATGGAAGGGGGTTGGATGCAATATATAGGTTTTGAGGGAGTGCAATGCCAGGGAAAAATAGTTGTGTATTTTGAACATTTTTCACATTTTGTGACTTTCTAACCACAAACTTCTAAGTGATTTTGCTGAATTTATGGACCAAGACAAAGGTGTACCGTGGATCTCTGGTATTTGCAGAGTTTATGGACCACAACCACCTATGAGAACTAAAATCCTTGAATAATTGAGACTCCCACTAAAAATGCCATTAACTGCCCATTTTTTCAGTTCAAACACCAAATTTACCTTAATATCCGTTAATACTCATACATACTAACTATTTTGACTCAACAGAAGCTACAATCTTACTTACTTCTGCTTTTATTCTTTCAAATAATTTAGATATTCTCCATGAAAAAAATTTGCAAATAGATGAATGTGAATATCAAACCACATAGGTGGATGGCGGTCAGCTGTAATTTTAAAATATAGGAGCATTTTGGACTTTTTTTTTTTGGGTCCAAATCCAAATAAGACATGTCAAAATCCGACAAATGGTATAATTATTACTTTTAATATTAATGCATGGCACTGTTTGGTAAAATTCCAATACTCTACTGTTTTTTTTTTAGAAGAAACATGGTTTGTGGATCTTTTAGCAGATTGTCTGCTGGAGAGATTTTCTTCCTGACCTGCTCCAGCACCAGCTTCTACAATACGAAGAGGTCGAGAAAAGATGTGGGCTGTAACTCCTTCCGAAGGCCATGTACTGAAACCTTAAATAATATAAACCTTGATGGGGAGGTGCAGACTGTTTACTGTAAGTTCCCATCTTAAATATCACCAGGGACATTTCCGGGTTTGAACAATCCTCTTGTGACCTTGTGGGTATTTATGTGGATTTCCTTGCTTCCTCAACAGCTGAAAAACATCAATTTAGGGATGTAAATCGTGTTACTCTGTGGTAAATTACACTCAGTAACAAAACCTGTCTAGAACGAAGTAAGGCACCTGGAAGGAATGCTCTGATTTGAATGCAGCTTGGTGTAGATGAGAGCAAATCATGGAAAATGGAAGACAGTTCAGATTATATTAGATGAAACTGGCACATCTAAACTGGCACCAAAGGGACGTATAGAGGAAACCTCATCAGGTTGAATATCATTCATTTGGAGCTTTTAATAATTTATTTGGACTATTTTTTTTATCCACATTGCATGTTGCTATAATGTCTTAAAAAAAAAACAATTGTGAAGCGAGTTTCAATTTAATATGAATTTTCTCTCACTCAGACAGGTTGTCTAAATTTTCTTCCTATCCTTGTGGCAAAAAACATCTATGCCTCATTTATTGATGATAAAATATTCCTCCAGAATGTATTTAGCTTGCCAAGCAATTGGATTCTGTTTTACTGAATCTATTACATATTTCTTCTTTAAATTGTTGTCCAATACTTATTTTTAGAAATTAAGTTTCACCAAAGGATTATCACACAGAATTGTTTAACTGCCATTACTTTGAAATAAATTCAGTCACATTATAATATGACAAGATGCAAAAGTTGTAAAAATGAGTTTGTTTTCTTGTTTTAAGGAGATGTAAGATTCAGTAAGTAATTTATATCTTGCTAAAACCAAAATATGTCTTTTAAATGAGAAAAGCTGCGACAATAAAACAGCAACAACCTTTTTGCTTGTGTTTTTCTTTAACATCCATGTGATGATGATTTTTTTTTTTTTGCCTACTTCATGTTGCAAGACAGGTTCTGATAAAGTATTTTTTTTTTTTTATTCTGCAGGCCTTGATAGTGAAATTTAATGAAAATTTGGTTAATGATTAGGGGTTACATTTCAAACATTGTAAAGTTGGCTGGATATCTTCTTTTTTTCAAGAAATTAAATAATTTTTGAATTGCTTTTTGCACATAGTTAGGTTATATTTATTTGGTATTGAAATGGGTTTGATGTTCTCAAATATATAAATGTAACAGAAGAGCCAAAGCATGAGAAATGTACTCGTGGACCGAAACTTTCTCAAGGCATTTTCTGATCTTTCGTGCTCATTCTAGATGAGACATGTCACCACAAATCCAGCTATTTTCATACTCACCACTGATCTGCATGTGGAACCAACAACAGACCACTCTGACGTTCAACTGTTTCGAATGGTGAGCATATTACTAATGAGGAAAACAAACATAAAGAAAGATGAGAAGCCCCCCCTTCACTTGTCCTAGAAGCTGCATAACCTTCCAGTCATGTGGAAGAAGATATCGTGTCATTGAATCATGAACAAACCGCCATGTGCAACAGCTTCATTTGACAGGCAGTGAGGCTGCTGATTCCCCAGATAAGATTCATCTGGATGAAAAGAAATGGAAAGCAACCAATGCAATAAGTAATTTTAATGTAAACAAATAGCACTGGATGTTTTTGATAACTTTATGTATCAATAATTGTTCACTTTTTGTCCTTCAGAATTTTGTTTTACCATATAGTGACACTTTGTTGCTGTAGCACTGGTTTGTTTGTAATTATGCTTTATTAGCATTAACTCGATAAAGTGGCAATAAAGTTTCTGTTTTGATAGAAAAGAGCAACTACAAATCATGTGCACCTTTGTGCTATAATCCTGTTCCTTTATGTAAATTTTTACAGGATTTATCCATCCAGAGGACCTAATTCTGCTCAGAAGACCTTCCAAGGATTTATAGTTACACATTATTCGGAGTGTCCTGAAATACTCAGGCTGTTCTCTTCTAAATGGGCTCACATTGTGAAATTATGGGCCAGTTTCCTCGCTGGTTGGGTGGTTTAATTTCCGTCTGCATAGGACCTCAGTCGTACATCATCCCTTTTTTCTGTCACTGATTTTTTTTTTTTCTTTGTCCAGTAAAGTAGAAATCCTTTGAAAAGTGCAGTGCTGTGTCCAGTGAAAGTGGTTATGACCCTCATCAGTGCACACACCCGGGGCTGAAAGCCCTCCGATATACGTTTCATGTCTTTTTTGAGCTCTCGCTACATTTCACAATTTAAACACACTCTTGAAAACATGAGGCCAAGAAATTTGGAAGCGCAGCTGGGTCTCTGTTGTTGTCTCGCGTACAGCTGACAGATATTTATATATGCTAAGACTCATAACCTTTTTCATGTTTCTGAGTTTAAATTAGGCTAATTTTTTTCTTGTTTTAGGTCATTTAGAATAACTAAGGTTATTTCTGTTTGCTAAATCCCAGAATAGTGAGAGAAAATGTTTGATTACATTCTTAAAACTTTGAGTTAATGCAACATTTTAAAAATTCTGTTAACCCCAGATGTCAATGTGAAGGCTACAAGCTTCTTATCCTGCAATGTTTGAGTACATTTCAGAATTAATGTAGTTTTATTACAGAAAAATTAACAGAAATGAGCCAACATATGAGGAAGACAAGTTCTAGACGAGTCTTGTTCATCCTTGGATACTATTTCCTGAAGCTACCATGTGTAGTACAGAGGTGGCAGCATTATAGTGAGTTAGTGTTTTACTGCAGCAGAGACTGACTGGTGGACTTTACAAGATATATGGTGTCATGAGAAAAAAATGTTATGGTTCTTCTAAATAGACACTGAATCTAAATAAGTATACAAATTAGCTACAAATTTGTGACAAAAAAATTAAAGTATTATGCATTTTCCAGGCACATAGCTCCATTTTATAGCAGAATCATGTTACCTTCAAGTTTTATGAAACATGACTTAAAAGAAATATGACTTTGCAATTTAATGCCTTGAAATTGGGCCTCTGTCTCTTTAAGAAGCTGCTGCTCCTTCCAAAACTTTGCCTTTACTACATCACCAGAATGCATCTCCATCAGTCCTTAACAACATTCTTAATAGATTTGAGAAGAAGCTTGTATGTTCAATAAATCCCTTTTGGTTTTTATATTAAATTGGAAAAAAAAGGGGAGTAATTTTGAACATTTGATTTATCTACACGACTCTTTTGATCTTTTGATCATTTTTGTCAACACTTGCTTTTTTTAAAAAACTTTTTTTTCTTTATTACTTAAAACCTTATTTGTGTAGTTTCCTGTTCTCTTACCTTTACAAGCTGACTTAAAAAACTTTCCACCTACTGTTGTCGCTTCTTATCACATTGTTAAAAATGTAAATGAAAATCATAAAATAAAAAAAAATAAAAAAAGATGAATAAGACAAATAAATATTTATGCATGCTCCTGAAAATATGCTTGGAGACCTTCCCATTTATCATCCAGGGAGCATTTTATAAAATTTCCCTATGCAATTTCATATTTTATGTCTCCTTCAGACACTTGGAGAACACAAAGCAGGGATGTCCTGCTTAATGAAGCCGAACGGCTTTTCTTCAGTTATGACACAGATATTGCGGAGAGCTCCGCTCCTGCCTCCAGGTTATTGTCATCGCTCTGTCATCTCATATTTTGTGTAAAACGTGCGTGCCCTTGTGTGTGGTGCGCGTGCATGTGCTGGCCGCCCGCGCGCGTCACCCCCTTTCCTCCAACAGCGCGTGTGCACGAGAGTCCGCATAGCCGCCGCCGCCACCGCCGCTTCTGCTCTCCGAGCGCGCAGAGCCATCGCCAAACTTTGATAAGCTGAAACCTTCAAGCAAAGGAGGAAATCATATTTTTCTTTTTCTTAGAGCGCAGAGTCAGCCGCCGATTTTGTCTGACAAAGGTGAGTAAATCTCGAGAATAGTCAATATTTGTGACAATATGGTGCGTTTTTCTTTTCTCCTATTGACTTAATTTCTGTTAGAATAATTTATGATCCACAAGTGTCTCCTGAATCAAAAGGTGTTACTTCAGATCGAGTATTTTTTGCATTAACATCCCCAAGTGCGTGCTTTTAAAAAAAAAAAAAACACGTTCCGCATGGTTAGAGAGATTTGGTCACTTTTTGCGCATCTCTGGCATTGTCGCGCCTATTTAATTTTAGGTCCCACTTTCTTCTTTTGCTGCCCAGCTTGAGAAATACGATCTGGACATGGAAAACACACCAGTTGAAATTTTTAAAGAGGAGAACAAGTGCCTGTCCGGGCTGCTGGAGGACTGTCCGGTGAATTCCTCGGTATGGATGTCCGGAGACAGCCGCAACGTGACCCGCGATGATGAGAGCTGGGAGCAGGAGAGCATGTCCCCCATCATCCCCATCATCACCGCGGTGTACTCTGTGGTGTTCGTGGTCGGCTTGCTGGGCAACTGCCTCGTCATGTATGTGATCATCAGGTGAGCTCATGTTTCAGACGTTCAGTTTGGTTTGGAAAAATGAAAAATAATAATAATAATAATAATAATAATAATAATAATAATAATAATAATAATAATAATAATAATAAATCATGATTTTATTGCAGTAAAACATGGAAGAAGGATTAGCTGAATAAATTGCAATACCATTAAGTTCAGTGATTCACTTCGAAAAGTAAAACTCATTATAAAGATTTCTGAGATGTTTCAAGCATTCGTTTCTTTCCATTTGGACAACTACGACTTGGGTTAATGAAATTGAATAATTTAGTTTCTTAGAAAATTACACTATTACCAATATTACATTATTTTTAGTTCAGAAATGTTAGTCAGGTGAAAAGTGTTTTCATGTAGTCTTATTTTGAGAAGCCCAGGTTGGTTTATTGGTGTTTGTTAGCTTGTCTGTGTTGTTGGGTCTGATGTCTTTGATGTCTTTGCTTTTGCAGTTTTTTTTCTTCCACTCAACTTTTTGCTCATTTTGCATCACTCTGTGGACAGCTATCTTTAACAATGCGGTTGCTGGTGACCCTTTTTGTGGAGGGTGTCATGGCCTGAATGTTGGACATCTTCCAAATAAACATTGTTCTCCATGATTGTGCAGGCCATAATGTAGACGTAGCAGTTCAGAATTTGGTGACTTTCATTAACTGTAAACCATACTGATTGGAAAAATGGTATTACACAATGACATTATCATGTACATAGATACTCTTGTGGTCCTAACAATATTTTTGGAAGCATTTTTCACTATTCTATGTAAGCAGATATTTCATTGATTAAAATGAGGGTTATCTCACCATCTATGGTGTGGCGTACATATTGAGTGCAAAACAGGTCACTAGTTTACAAATGAACTCTAATGATCAATATTTTTATACAGAAATACAAAATATATCAGCAAAGGTATTCACAATTATTTACATGTTAAATGTGCTAATGAACAGTTTCTGGATTTGATAAAGACGTATGAACACATTGGAACATAACATTTTGAAATAATCAATCAGGTTATTTTCAGTGACTAGTTTTTGAAAAAAAATGTTGACTTATATTTGCTTTGGGGTGCAGGTGTACCACACGGCTCAGTCCTTGGTCCACTTTAAAAGCTGTGCATAAGCAAGCGTTACAAATGAGTTTTTTAATGCCTTTTTCCTTTTTTACTGGTTGTAGCATTAATTGCCCTTTGAGACATAAATAATCCTGGATTAGCAAAGGTAATGAATGTTGAAGTGTGAAATGATTGTTATGATTTAACACTTTTCCTCCCTTACACAAATAAACCAACAGTAAGCTAAGTATTTAAATGTTAGATAATTTTGACTTTTTTCATTGTTCCTGTGATGTTATATTTAATAAAAGATCTATGTTATCTTATCATTTAAATTATGAAAGGCTCATTTAAGTAACAACTTAAGTATATATTTATTAATTTGCAGCAATGCTGATTCCCTGTAGAGTGAAATCAGAAACATTTGAAATCTTCACATAATTAAATGGTCTGGTCATCACAGACAGAATGGCATCTTGGTGAGGGAAAGGTTAAGATGTGTGTTGTCAGTTCCAATTCAGCAAAAAACTTGTGAAGCACAGCGGCCCTGATTTGATTCAGCCTCCTTCAGAGACAGAAAAGAGCTTGTTTTATTAATCCAATAACTCTCAAGACCTCCAAAATGCAACACCAGTATTAGATAAATCCTTTAACGTCAGGTGAATGGGATTTTAATTACAAGTGAAACTGGTTCTGTTTACTGACACAGATATCCTGCATCTCATTGACATTATTTATGATCTGTGAAGGTGACAAATCTTCCTTTTATTTAATGTGAAATGCAGACGTGCCACACGGGATGTTTCCATCTGTAGACAATTACCGAATATGGGATTGATCGCTCTTACCTGTAATTGGAGGAAAATCTTATCACGTTGGTTGCAGAAAAGATGTCTTTTGATGGAAATGCTCTGTGGATGACAATTTAACTGAAGGGAAGAAAAGGTTTCATGATGAGTAAGTGGAGACAAAAAAAATTTAATTACACTAATAAATGAGAGTCACAAAAATGTTTTGTTTACCTGAAACACTTTGGAAGGAGCTCTTGTTTATTTATCTGTCCTGTCTGGAATTAACATTGCAAGATATTTTTGCACGTTAACATTGGGTCCCTTTTTTATAATCCAAACTGTAAATAAGTCACTCCGGGTCCTGATCTTTAAGGAATGTCAGCTTTCCATTTTATATAGAAAGCTTTATCAGGAATTCACTTAAAGATTTAGATTTTCTGTTGGTAACTCATTGTATTAAGTTGGCTTAAATGCTTCTAGGAAGTTTCTAAACAACAAGCTTTAAGATTTAGCTAATCCAACCAATAGATATATTGGCACGGTCATTTATTCTTTCCTATCTCGTCTTCCTAAGTACTCTAATAAGACATTGTTCATTACAATATGGAGAATTTGTTACGGAGGCTGTTGTTCTTGAGCAAGATCAACATTTCACAATAAAGACAAAAAAATCTATAAGAGCATCATAAATGGTTTTGAGTTTTTTGAAGCAGTTGAAAATTAGAGTAGCAAAAGGCTACTTTTCTAGCTTCCTGTGGCAGCCATCTGCACTACGTAGAAGATACGAACATCTCAGACTGGAATGTACTGTAATTGTTCACTCACCTAATTTTCAAATGCTATAATAGAATTAGAGTTCTTAACTTTTAATTTCTACCCAGGAGTATTTAGCCATTTGGCAATTTTTGTAGGCATTTTGTAAATAATTTTTAAAATGTACATAACTCCACACCATATCTAAAAAGTGGTTCTCAAAACACAGATTGTGAAAAAAATTTGAAGCGAAAATTTGACCTTGCTTTTCAAGTGCATTTCTGTATAAAACAATTCCACAAACTGGAAAATTGTTTGTTAACTCTGTACTTTCTTTTGTTGTGCCTGCTTCTTAAAATGCTTTTTGTGCCGTCTCGTTTCATTGAGCTTGTTTGCGGCACCTTTTGGTGGGTTGAACGGACATCTGCCTCAGTTTGACCCGGAAAACCCGAGTGACAGCACCGTGCCATCTGTGAACCAAACCCAAGGGCCAATTCGAAGAACTCTATACTAAAAATTCTTGTTCATTAGACAAACAGGAGTGGATTGTGTATGCATGTTTTAATGAGTTCTGTTTTCTGGTCAGGAATGTGTAAGTCTAAATTGAACCTCTTTTCCTGATATGTCTTAAATCTACATTTGAATTGGAACAGCTCAATTTATTTCCTTTTGTGTTTCTGTAAGTTTGACGAGCTCTGAACAACCAAAAGCATTTCATTCTTTAAATGATATTGTCCTGACATTCATTCATTATTTCAAATAATTGTTCTTTAATTTTCTGATCAGTGGAAATATTAATGTCTTCATGCACAGGAAACATTATTTCTCAGAAGGACAAGTTTTACAAGGTCAAAACATATGGATCTATGGAGTGAAAAAATTTTTTATTTCATTACTCTTTCTGTCCAGAATTTATAAAAATACTGAACTGCAAAGATGGCTTTGGTATATAGTTGAAAAACATTTTCTCTTAGTTTGAAATGAAATGAATGGATGAAATGGAAAGGGGATGAACTGACCCAGACCTGTTGGGTTATAGTGCAGTCTTTATGTCTGAATGAGAAAGTTCAGGATTTTTACGTTTCCCAGTTCCAATATGGCTTCTGCTCCTGGCAATGTTTTTAAAGTTGTAGATATACTTTTTTTTTTTCATCATTTCTGATCGTTAAAAAATGTCTTGCAACAAAAGTGCCTGCCACTCGGGTGTGAGGTTGTTCTCAGATCCAAGCTGAACAGAAGCCTAAGCAAACCTCACCACAGAAAAAAAGATGAACTTTTTCTTTAAATAAAATGATCCCCACCAAAATTCGATAATTTTTTTCTTTTGGCCGAACCTACCTTTTCCATCAGTAGCTCTACTCTCAACTTTTGTTTTAAAAACTTAAATAAAGCCTTATGGGTGAACTTTGCTGAAGCCACTTTACTGAAAACTCCATCATAATTTAATGAAGCTTAAACAAACCAATTACATGAGGTCTGCAGTGAGCAAAGCACCATACATGACAATGAAGTGTGAGTCAGGCAAATTGTATTAGAGATTCAGGAAGGATTTCTGGGTTAATGCACACTGTTTAATACTTAATGAGAAAAGAGGAAAGGTCTTCCACAGAGAAACGAAAGCAATAAGATGCTGATGATTCTGTCTGACTGAATGGTTGGCTGGAGTCATGTCTCATCAGGACAGCCCTGTGTTCCGCATGTTTAACAGATACACAAAGATGAAGACAGCCACCAACATCTACATCTTCAACTTGGCGCTCGCAGACGCTCTTGTCACCACCACCATGCCCTTCCAGAGTACCGACTACCTTCTGAACACCTGGCCGTTTGGGGAGGTGGTGTGCAAGGTCTTCATCTCCATCGACTACTACAACATGTTCACCAGCATCTTCACTCTGACTATGATGAGCGTGGACCGGTACGTGGCGGTGTGCCACCCTGTTAAAGCCCTGGACTTCCGCACACCCATCAAAGCCAAGATGATCAACGTCTGCATCTGGATCCTGTCCTCGGCTGCAGGGATACCGGCTTTTGTTCTGGGGGGAACGCAGACAAACAGCGGTGAGGAAATGCTTTCACTCCTCATTAAACTTGCAGTCTGTTTTCCAAGCTCTTAAGGTTCTGTGTGAATTTTGCCAAAGGGATTTTAGGAGCAAACAACTAATCTTTTATTTGCTAGTAGCGTTGTCTGATTTTGCCAAACTACAAATCTGAAACAAAATTGCATAAGGAAGGAAAAAGGACAGAATCTGCACAGATAATTGCAGCATATTTTTTTAGTTTTTTCTAGGATGTTAATGGAAATTTGCATTCTGCGTTATTTAATTTTTGAGTTACATTGCTTAAATGATTTATCTGCTCAATAATATTTCATTTTATTCAATATATGCACACAGTATGTCCCTTTTTGACATGCAATGGGCTCTAACTCATTTACACCTTAAACTGGCCATGATAGATATTCACCCCTGGCTAGTTTTTAGGTTATACTAAGGAGAAGGAGCAAACAGTTCCCAACTGAGTGCATGTTTCGTTCATAACAGTGCGGTGAAAGTGGAACTTTATTTACAAACAAATAAAATCCTTTCTAAATAATCCCTTTCTTCATCCTTTTCTCTCTGCAGATATAACTGAATGTGCCTTACAGTTTCCAGAGCCGTACGGCTACTGGGACACAATGATGAAGATCTGTGTGTTTGTGTTTGCCTTCGTCGTGCCTGTGCTCATCATCACCGTCTGCTACACCCTCATGGTCCTGAGACTGAAGAGTGTCCGGATGCTGTCTGGTTCACGGGAGAAGGACCGCAACTTGCGGCGCATCACACGGCTGGTGGTGGTGGTGGTCGCCGTGTTCGTGGTCTGCTGGACGCCCATTCACATCTTCATCCTGGTCAAGGCACTTGTGAGCGTACCCGAGACCACCGCCATTATGGCGGCGTATTTCTTCTGCGTGGCTCTGGGCTACACCAACAGCAGCCTCAACCCCATCCTCTACGCCTTCCTGGACGAGAACTTCAAGCGCTGCTTCAAGGACTTCTGCCTGTCAGCCAAACTGAAGGGGGACAGGGCCTCTGGCAGCAAGAAGGTCCCCAGCACAGTCCGGGCCACCGCTGTTCCCCTGGAGAACCCAGACAGGACTAATAAACCCACCTGACTAGCGGTGGAACTGTCTTCAATTTCCCACATTGGAAAAGAAGACTCACATGATCTGGGCTTAACGCATATCACTTCAGTGATGTAGACTTGCTCTACTGTGAAAGGTGATCCACCTCTTGATTTTAGAAACACCATAACTCAGAGCCAAGCTGCCAAGATAGATCAAAATCTTTCACTTAAAACCACATGAAAGTCATCTGTTGGACAATTTCATCCTCTTTGATCTAAAGATTTTGAAGTTCATGTCTGAATTTACAGGTGGATTCAAAGAAAACATATAAAAAGTGGATGAAAGTTATCTGTAAGGGGGATACAGCTGACCACTAGCTATGTTTATGAATTTGCTAGCCCTTCCTCTCTCCCCCAACAGCCTTATTTGTCTAAGAGTTTTCCCAAAGGGGTCTTACAAAAAAATATATATATCTTCTATGAAAAAAAGTTTATAGAATAAAAAACTTCTATTTAATATAACACATATATTAAATAGATTCATTGAACATTAGACACATGTTTAATGGTTATGGCTTAAAGTCAGTGACGACCCAAGTTTCAACTTTTCTGTTTGTATGTTTCTTGAGAACGGTTAGAAATAATGCTTAATCCAGAAATCTGACATTATGGCTGTTCATTAATCACATATTGATTAATTACACACAAACGTATTTCTGTTTGTTGTGATGTTTGTTTTGTTAAAGCTATTGGAAACCCAACTTTCTTTTTATTGCCAAATCAGAAAATTACACAAGACCAATCAAACTGGGGTTCTAATACAAAAAAAGTGTTACAAAGGTCATTTTGTGGTCTGCATAATCATGAGGAAGATTTCTCACTTGAACAGAAGGGTAAGCCAAAAACCTTATTTCTAAAAAACTTGTCTGAGACATAAATGAAAAGCTGAGTGGATGGTTCTTTCACCACAGCTGAAGTTGAAGTTCAGAAACTTTTATTTGGATGCATCTGTTGATCCATTTTTTGTAGCAAAAATTTTAAAAAGTGCTTTTTTCATAATTGCTCATCTGTTAAAAAAATCTGTGAAAAAAATATGTCTAAAAAACAAACAGAAGACTGATAATTATAACCATTGCTAACTATGTCCATACTTCTAATTTTAATTTCCTTCAATAAGTCTAATATTTGCCAGCAGTGCCTTCAACAGTTCAGGATAACATGATTGTCTTATCAATGTGAAGAATGACTGGAGCCAATCGGTGAGTTATGTTCAAAAGATTTCCTTTGTATATGAATTAGTTTGGCCTGTCGTTAGTTTGACTGCATGAAGCCCTGGCAGAGAACGTTGGTCAAAAGCTTTTTCGCCTCTGTGAAATGTGTGAATGGAGCTGATTGGTCACAGTGTGAGAAAACTGACTCATGGATGGTCTTGGAAGTCAAAAATAGTCAACATACATCTGCGTCACAAAGAGCTTACTCAATGAGGGAAAAGAGTGGAAAAAAAAAAAAATAAAGGATACATCCTGGACTCAAATGTGCATTTAAAATTTGTCAGAGGGCTCTCCATCGGTTTTGACGTCACGAATGGTGTCCAAACTGATGCACTGTAAAATTGTACTCAATGTGATGAATTAACCTGTGCTTTTTATGGCTTTTACAGTGATGACAAGTATTCTTTCTCATGTTGTTCAATCGAATCATATGAATGGCAGACTTTACAAGTTGTGGACCTACAGTCTATTATAATACCCACACAATAATGCTGTGTGTTTAAAATTTAGCAAAGATTACAAATTGAACAACTTTACACAGTCATCATGTAAATAAACTGTACTCGTAGCATGTGAGTCATCATCGATGTGATGTAAAAGCTGACATCAGAAGCTAAAACATGCTTAATGGACTGCTGTTTGTTTCTAATGTGCTGCAAAGAGACTGTTTGTGTAAAATATGTAGAAATTCACCTGAACAGCTAAAACTATTTATGTCTAATTTTCTGGCTGCTACATGTATATTATGGAATAAAACCAAAACAGGAAACATCTATAATATCAAAAAGGACCATGAATGCATAGGTTTTTTTCCCTATCTGTTATGATCTCTGTGTGCTCTCTAAATCTGCTGTACTTTGGGTCTGTCTGCTCTCATTTGTGCAGGACATGTGTAGTTCCTGTCTGTGAAGCTGTCAAAATTAAAGCAAGTTTAATAAATTAAAACTAATTCTTTTTTGTTTTTGTTTTTTTATAAAATTCTCACACTGATTAATTCAATTTTTTTCTGACCATGAGAAATACTATATATGTGCACCACCATTTTGATTCGACATCTTCGCTTACTTGTTCTAGACTTTGGGAGATTGCTACAGTCATTATTTTAATGTTTTATATCGCGAGATAGCAGCGCCACCCAGAGGACAAAGAGTGGTGCAATGGTTGGAAATTAAAATTGTATTAATATTTCACATAAACAAGACATGGTGGTAGTACAGATATTATTGGCTTCAAAGACAGACTGTCAATATGTTAAACTATGTGCAACATCTTGAAATAGTCATGTCTAACTTTTTTAAAATATTATCTTACATTGTTGTGTTATATCCTCCATTTAAATCATTAAGTGAAAAACAATATGTGGAAAAGCAATAATAATAATAATAATAATAATAATAATAATAATAATAATAATAATAATAATAATAATAAGTATTATGCTATTATTTGTATTTGTCTTTGTCTTCCATTCCTTGGAAGACAAATATACTTGTATACAAAATATAAAAACAACCACTGGATGGGAGAAATAATTAGACTCTTAAAGGGCGGTGTCATGATCATGTGATTCTTCTGACGTCATCCCAGATTCTTCCGGGTTATTTCTTTAGGTTAAACTGTGGACTTCGCTGGTTTTGTGACACCTTTAACTACAGTACCGCCGAGATGAATCGTATTTTTGGCCGAGGGAAAGCCAAAGGGCCCCCTCCAAACCTGACGGACTGTATAGGAAGTGTAAGTAAAATCCTGCACTTAAACTTTCTCAACGGGGAAATTTACTAAGTAACCAAAAACCAACATGGACACTTGGTAACCGACTGTTAGCCAACTTTAGCAGTCAGTAACTACCATTGGAATATATACTATAGCTGTTTTTATTATGAGTTGGTATCCTTATACATTTTATATTATAGGTTTATTGAATATAAATGGCTGATTGTTTACCTAAGAGTGTTTTTTTTTTTTTCGGCCTGCTACCTTGTAAACAAGACATGAAAACAAAACTTTCTGTTCCATTGTTTTCTGTCCGGGTAGTGACTCAGCGTTATATAATAGTATGATTTGGCAGTATTTTTCAGCTAAATTAGAAAAAAAGTATTTTTCTTTATCAAAACCATGTAAAATAAACCAGTTAAACCGGTCGGTTGTGTATATGCTAAATTATTATTAGCTGACAGGAGCAGAAGAAAATTCTGTTACATTAGCCAAATTTAGTAGGTTTTTATGTATTTATAACCCTGATAATGTTTGGCTTGGAGTTTGTCGTGTAAGATTACCCTCTGTTACTCTAATATTCTACTGTGTTTTGTTTTCCGTGTAGGTTGACTCCAGGGCGGAGTCCATTGATAAGAAAATCGCCAGACTAGATGCTGAACTTGTCAAGTACAAGGATCAGATGAAGAAGATGAGAGATGGGCCTTCAAAGGTGAGGTCAGCTGTTTGAGGCTGCTGTAAAAGAAAGAAGGGGATTTTTTTCCCCCTCACACAACTGCATAAAAAGAACAAATAGATCCACACAGATTACACTGGAGGAATGAGTAACGCACTAAAATGTAGGAATGTCTATGAGCAGATGACTGCATGTTTAAAAGAAGTCTGTGAGATGAATGCATTTTTTTTTAATTTAAGGTGTTTATTTATTTATTTATTTATTATTATTACTTTTTTTTCAGTCGCTGCGCTCACAAAATTTTCTGAAGAGTTTCAGGACAAAGGATTCTATTTGAAAAAATGTTAAAAGCTCCATTACGTTATAACAGGATTGTGCATATATGCTGGAAATTTATCCTAAATTCTGTGAAAATGTACCGCAATCATTTTATACTGAGCCCATGAAAGGCTCTGATTTAAAAGAGAACATTTATCTTAAAATGTGTATATTTTTCAGTGGTTAAATAAATATCAGTTAATTAACCTGTAATAGTTTTTTTAAGCTTAGTGTCTAGAGGAATTTAACCAAACTGCCAAAAGTGATAATGGTAAAGCATATTTATGCCATAAATCCTATATGCGATTAAAAATGAGCACTTATAATAAATGAACACAGAATATTAGCCATTGATATTGTTTGTGTCATCATTGTACCTCTTAACTTAGTAGACATATTTGCAAATTCAGTTAAATCACAAAGTTTGTACTACTACTTGCACCATAATATTCTGTCAACATAACTTCATGAGTTTACTTTTCTGCTTTGTAGAACATGGTGAAGCAAAAGGCCATGAGAGTTCTGAAGCAGAAGAGAATGTAAGTCATTTTATCAATCTTATATTTTTATAGTATTAATAGATAAATCAGAGCTGCACTGTTGCCTTGCAGCAAGAAGGTCCTGGGTTACAACCCAGACTTGCAGTCTTTCTGCATGTAGTTTGAATGTTCTCCATGTGCATGTGTGGGTTCTCTGCAGGTACTGCTATGTATATATAAATTACTCAGGTTTAGGTTTTGAATGTTTTTAGTTTAAGTTTTGTAATCTATTTGCAGGTATGAGGGGCAGAGAGATAATCTCATGCAGCAGTCGTTCAACATGGAACAAACAAACTACACGATCCAGAACCTGAAAGACACTAAAACCACAGTAAGACATGTGTTCTGTGAAATTTAGAAGGGAATTACTGGGAAAATATATTTATTTTTTTGGTCTTTACTAATGCTACAATTCTCCTCAGGTTGATGCCATGAAAGTCGGCCTCAAAGACATGAAGAAAGCGTACAAGAACGTGAAAATTGATAAGATTGAGGTGTGTATGTTTGTTGGTTAATTCAGTAGTTACTGGTATAAAAAAAAAAGCCTTAAATTAAGGTAAATAATTTTAAATAAGTTTACATTTATGTGTGTTTTTATTATAAATTAGTAATGTGAAATGTAGAGTTATGTTTCTAATTGTACTATTTAATATGAAGGATATCCAAGATCAGCTGGAGGACATGATGGAGGATGCAAATGAGATCCAAGAGGCGATGAGCAGGAGCTACGGCACTCCGGACATCGATGAGGACGACTTGGAAGCAGGTAAGGCAAAAAAATACTGTACATTTTAACATCACACTATCAGTAAAACTATAAAAACTGTTACTAATTTAATTAGTGATCAAATTGTAAATATTTTACTAGAACAGAACACAATGCACAGAGTTCCCTTGGTGTAGAATTTAAAAGATTTTTTAGGGCAAGTATAAGAAAAGAAGATTAGGAACTAATTGTACTTCAAACATATGCCATTTCTTTGTTGTAACATTGTGTCCATATCATTTATCCAAAATTGTTCTCTTGTTCATCCATAATTTAAATTTTTGTGTTTTTCATAAACTGTGTTTACATTTGTACCAATATTTTGGATCGTGAGCCAGACAAAATCATTCCAAAGGCAGCAAAAGAAGGACATGATGGAGGACTTAGAACGTTAAGAGTTCAAACTAAAGTATTTTATTTAGATCAATGTAGAATATAAACACTCTCTTGTGAGAGCCTTTGTGTAATAAATTCTACTTTGATGCAATTGACCATTTAATGTGTTTTGTGTCTTCAGAGCTGGACGCCCTGGGAGACGAGCTCCTGATGGACGACGACAGCTCCTACCTAGATGAGGCTGCTACCGCTCCCTCCATCCCAGAGGGTATCCCTGGAGATAGATCCACCAACAGGGTACCAGATAACTTCTGGATTTGTTTTTTAACTTTATGTGAAACATGAACTTTACACTCTTTATTAAAGGAACTTATCTTTTGTTTTTTCTTTTTGTTCCAGGATGGCGTTCTGGTGGACGAGTTCGGACTTCCTCAGATTCCTGCTTCTTAAAGGAGTAATTTGATCAAACAGTGTGCAAGTTCTACATGTATCATATTATTCTTTCCCCTTTTTCTGTATTTATCCAACTGACGCTCCAGGTCTTTGGAGACAGCGGTGAAAACCAAAGCATCTTCTGACCGATGAATGATGGAATAGAAAATTGCAATCAGGCTCTTTTAAAGTTTATGATTATGTTTCTTTAACTGGACTCACTTTAGTTTGTCTGGATGGTAGGAAAAGGGTTTTTCTTAACTGTGTACAGTCTTTGAAGTTACAAACGCAATAAATTATATTTTTCAAACGGAACCAAACTGTTTTGCTGAGGTCTTTCAAAAAAAAAAAAAAAAAAGAGCCATGGTACAAAAAAAAGCCACTTTAATGATAGGTTAAATATTTCACAATTATTAACATATCTTTAAGACACTGCTTTTTTGGCAAGGATTGTAGTTAGCAAACATAAATATACATTTGTTCAGGCAAACCTTCTCATCACCAGCTCAGCCTGAATGTATGAGGGAAGATTTTCTGATGAAGATACTCCACCACTTTGCTCATGCGGTGATATTTTTCAAACTCATAAAAAGGAATCTGGAAAAATAAAGGGAAATTTAAAAACGTAAGATTAGCAAGCAGCAATCTACGCAAATGAAGCGACTAATCGTTTAGTGGTGAGTGTCTGACCTGCACAACTTCATAGCCCAGCAGCCGAAGATGTCTCTGCTTGATGACTTCTTTCCCAAGAAGCCGTCTTACATTAGTTGTGAACCTCTTGTGTCCATCGATACAAAGAGCTATCCTGGAATAGATTGTTTCATCAATTATTTGTAGATGGTTTTATTTTTTCAAATATATATGAAAGGTGTAGGTTGTTTTTTTTTTTTTTTATAAAAATGGCTTTAAAGTGATACCCCTCAATAAGATTTTGAATTACACTATTGTTATGTTCAGAAATAGCCTAGTCAAAGTCCAGATCTAAATCCAGATGAAAATCTATCCTGAAGAACATAAGTTCTCTAGACATGCAAATCTTGTAGATTTGCAGTAAGAACAGTGAAAGGTGGTTTTAGAAGATACTTATTAGAAGGGGAGGAGCATAAAATGCACAACACACTTTTTAGATTTATTTTCAAAACTCTTTTTCTAGCACTTCTAAATTATGCACAGCTTCTTGTTGGTCAATAAAATACACTTAAACCTGTGCTTGTAACATGACAAAATGTGGAAACTTTCAAGGTATTTAAAACATTTACCTCTTGTACACTTCATCAGTTTGGCTGGCAGGCAGAATGTATCCCTCCTCATCGAGCTTTAGCTCCACGTCTACAACAATAACAGGTTACTCTACTGCAAGATGGGCTGTGAGAAAGACATCAACAACAACAACAACAACAAAAAAAAAAACGGGATACCCAGCGTGTAGCAGTACGGCGTGAGAACTTGAGATCCGAAGAACGATCGGTCTCCGAGTAAATCCACCAGCCCCGATTTTACCGAGTTATACAGCTGCTGATCAACCGGCGTCTCCAGGGATTGACTGGACATGAGGAAGGACTTGACACGGTACTGTGGAAGGAGCTGAGGACCCTGATGTTGGGATTAAATAAGCAATTTTAAAAAATAGTTAAAATATGGCCACAAATAAATAGAGTTAAGGAATTCAAGACTTTGAGTGAGTCACTACAGAGTGCATTTTAGCAATATGGATAGTTTAGGATTTTAGAACAAAAGTATTTCATTGAATAAAATCACAACTGCACAGAATGCCAAGATGCAATATTTAGTATATATTTAGTAGATTTTAAACCATATGAATTTCAATAGATTTATAGATCTTATATATATAGGAAGATCAGAAAGCATAGCAAAACTGACAATGGGGAAAGAAACTAGTATGGAAAATGCAATTCCAAAATGCAGTTGAATTATTATATAGCAATATGTATTATTAAAATTTTATACCCAATTTAAGAAATATAGCTGAATTATGGTTGTATAAGTTTCAGTAAATAATAAAGAGTTAAGGACATATGCAGACTTTTCTAATTAACTTTTTACTGGTTTTCTGTTTTTAACATTCACTTTAAAACATAAAACACTACAGTTTACTATGCACTTATGGCAGAAATTACAGCAGAAAGGCATGTATTAAATAAACTACTTTAGCAACAGTAGAAATAATTGTTGCTTTTCCACTTTTTACAAAAGCAATCAGACCATTATACAGTTTTCTTAAGTATTCTATTTAATCTTTACCAAAAAAAAAGTATTTATGCTGTATTTTGTTTCATTATGAATTATAATTACATGGTAAATATATTCACATCTGTGTTCCATTTATTTTCTGAAGAAATCAAAGAACTGAACCTGTAACACTGCTGCTAATCTGCTGGGTGTGTATTCAGGTTTCTGTCACGGTTCGTTCTCGCTTGGCTCTCCAAGTATTTAAGCGTCTGAGGTGTTTACCTCATAGATGGGACACTCCAGCTTCACAGTCATGTAGAGTTGAGTCAGCTGCGCCAGAACCGCCCGTTCAATCCTCAGGTTCTGATCTGAAGCACAGAAACATGTTGGTTTCACCACGAATTCAGAGGAAAACTGCTTCTTAAGAAATTTGAAAATCATTAAAACGTGTATTTATTTCTGTAATTCAATTTAGAAAATGAACCTCTTACACTCAGTTCACATTGAATGAAATGTTTAAATCATTTATTTTTTATTGTTTTGATAATTACGATGTTTTTTGGATAAAATCTCCCAAAAATCCAAAACAGACCGTGTGTTATGGATTACACAGTCACTGACACGCACCAGACTGCTTCATCTAATCATGTTATTGGAAAATTTTGCAGAAAATAAGTGTGGTAGAAAACCAAGCACCACCCACGGGGATACCGCTTTGCTGAACTAGAGTCGGCGCTTCAAGAGACACCATACACAGTGGGCTACGTCTTCCCTGGGCCAGGGAGAAATAGGGCCGGAGTTGAAAATTATGATCCCAGAAAAAACTTGGACACAGAATCAATCCTGCTCAACACCTAGACTAATGTTTCCACAGTCCATGGACAGAACATGGACAGGAGCTGGTCCACGTTCTGGTGTTGGACCGCTGTGTTTTATCAACTCCAAAGTCAGTGGAGCACTTCATGCTTCCCTCTGCTGACAAACTATATAGAGATGCTCATTTTATTTTCCAACAGGACACCTAGTGGTGTTACATTATATTCTCCCACACTTTTTTCTTCAACTAAACTTTCCATCATTGTTTATGAGGAGCCTGCTTATTTTAATCAATTACCCTATTTTTGCTTACACTTCATGTGGACAATGTTAAGTTAGCAGTCTACCCAGTAATTGTGTGGGCGTAAACATCACATTATTATATTAAAAACACTTTATGTTATGTTTTCTGTAATATGATTTCTTTTTAAATGAATGCTTTGTTTTTATCAGCTCTACAATCATCAAAACTAGCAGAAATAAAGGTTTGAAATCACTCTGTGTAATGAGTCTATATACGAGTTTCAAGTCTTCAACTTTTCAGTGATAATTTCCTGATTTTCAGAGATTCCCTGACAATGTGTGTTTTACCTTGTAGTTGGTGCAGGAAATAACGGCTGAAGACTTTAGAGAGAAAGTTGACGGGGAACCTCTCGACCAGGGTGCAGGCGTGCAGCAGGTTCAGCAGCATCCTAGGCTGAAACTGAGAAAAACGAGTGTGCAGGATGGTCTCCACCTTCCTGAACAGCTGGCCGACATTGGGCGGAAGGTAGCCCAGCTTCCCAAAGGCCATGATCTGCCTGGTAACCTGGCTGGTGCTGTAGGTGTCCGCCCGGTACACGAAGCTCTCAGCTACGGCATCGAAGACCACCGGGGACAGGATTCTCCTGCGGCTGAAGAACTCCATCACCTGAGATATGGTCTCTGGGTGCAAGGTGAAGGCCTTTCTAGGGACGTGCTTCTGCATTGCATCTACAAAGTAGCGGTCACTGTGGCCAAAGTGGATCAGAGCGGCCAAGACGTGGCTGAGCTCTTCGTCGCTGAAGTGAGGAACATGTCGCACAGCCTGCTTACACAGACTGATCACCAGAGGTATGGCCTGCTTCTGGTTGAGAGCGACGAGCGAACTCAGCACTCCGCTGACCTCAGCCGGGTTCATCCTGGAGGTGACCATCACTGCATAGATGTGCATGGCGTTCAACAAGTCGCCGTGCTTCCCGACTTCACCCACACACACTTCCAGAAGTCTGTAGACAGCTACGAGATCTGGGATGCTCCACTCATCGGGCTCCTGCTTCTTAATCTGTTCCATTACCTGCTCCAGCATGACAGACTCTGGACCTTCCATGGCCAGCATTGTCTGGCCCAGCATGCACAGCTCTCCAACTGCCATTTTCTCCCCGTCAAGCCGGTTCTGGCTCTCCGTCACCAGGCGCACCATCAGCGTGCTCCAGGGATCTAGAAACAGGCGGGTGCAGGCGAGCAGCGCTGACACCAGCCCTTCTTCTGTCAGCCGCTCCGAGTCCCGCTCCAGCTGGAAGCAAAGGGCCCGGATGGCATCCTTCTCCAGCACCGATGGGTCTCTCAGCGCTGCACCATCCTGCTCCAGGTCAGCCACGCGGTGGAGACAGGCTGCTGCCATGGTGTCAGACAGGACTTCCACCGAGCACAGCAGCTTGAAAACCTGCTGGGAAGTGGAGCAGCACAGCAGCTTCTTCTGAAAGCTGTTCTCTTCATCATGCGAGGGTCGGTGCAGTTGGGTTAGATGGAACCGGATCTCAGCGTCTCTGTGGATTCCCACAGTGCTGCTGGCGGAAAACAATGGCTCCCTGATTGTGGTGGTCACATTTCTCGAGCTGAAGTCCGTCCGGAGTTTCCTGCAGCCGTGAGTCTGGATGCAGCGGGCGGCTGACGTACAGAGACAGGCAGCACAGGGGTAACGGCCCAAACCACTGCTGGACAGGAGCCTGACCGATATGAGTCCCGCAAAGCAAAGGTTCTGAGTAAGTTTCAGAGCCATGAGTCTGCTCCTGAACTTCCCCAAGCTGGAACAAGAAAAAGAACAACACTTAAATAACAGATAGGGCTGGGAAATATGGCTTTTTTTTTCACACCAGATCTGATTTCTGATTTTACAAGGGTTTTTATTCTCACTTTCTTTTCTAAAAATAAATTACAAATCAAATCAATTTTTATTTCAGTCATTCCTGCTGTGAGTTGAATGATGGAGTATTAGGGTCAAGTTATGAACAGTTTAATTACAAGAATGTAAACACAATATTAACAGGATGAAGTCGCAATTTACCAGAGAAAACATCCTAAAATTACAAGAAAAATCTTTTTAATGAGAACGAAGCTTCGACAGAGTTATCAAGACCCGATGCGACTAACTCAGGGAATGTTTAGTTATATACCAGCGTGAAAAACAGTTCCTCTTCAGGAACTCCTCTGTTTCTGTCAAATTAACCTCCACTAAAATACACCTTAGTTTCAAAGGCCCTTAAACTGAGAAAAAGTTTAAGGGCCACGAATATGTAGGTTGATATTTATTTGCTGTGGTAAATTATGATTATAGATGTGTAGGCTACATACAAATTTAAACATGACTGATGATATTAGTTCAGTGAGTGGAGGATCCAACAAATGTAATTATTTTAGGGTCACTTTCAGTCTTGGACAAAAATAACCTAAAGAAAACAGCTATGATTCCTTTAATTCTCAGCTCTTCCTCTGCACCTCTTAACTAACCAACCTTGAGGGCTGCTGCTAGCTATACTAGCTAGGTTTAGCGTGTAAGTTTACATCTGGTTTTAACAGTAGCCGGAACTCTGTTGTTGCTGCAAGTAAGTTGTAAGATATAAAGTTTCATTCCCAGCAAGAAAAGTATAAAAATTAAGATAGAGAGCAATAAATTCATACCTGAACCTCCCGAGAGCCGCTGAGGGTCAAACCCGTGCTGACTGCAGTGACGCTAACAACGTTTTCCGGATGTTGTGTTTACGTTCCCTCAGAAATATGACTTTCGAAAACTAGATTAAGTTTGTGAACTTCAGGTTAAATTAAACGTAGAATAAACCCCACAGCATTGCTACATTTTGCAATTTGTAAATGAAATAATCAGGCTGTAATTAAAAAGAAAAACGGGTAATATTGTACCTTACAATGTGTTGCTCTTCATTTTCACTTTTGGGATTTCCATCTTTTGAAGGGCGCTCATGAAGGTATCACAATAACTTTCTTTCAGGCACTAGATGGCGATAAAGATCCATCCAAACATCACATAAAATTATGAAGACGACAAACTTGCAATTTAGGTCAATATTTTTGGACAGATCGGGATAATTTTGAATTCTCCAGTAATAGTTGTATAATTTTTGACCAGAGAATGTCATTTCAAACGTTAATTTGTTACAATGTCTATGCTTTTCTCTTCAAGCATCTATTTGCTATTCGTTTTTAAAATAATGTCATTCTGCGTGAGCAGTTTCCAAGGTTACTTTAAAGTGAAGTGGGAGGAAAAACACAAAAGCAAATCAAACTTCAGCAATGCGAGCATTATGAAGTAAAGCCCACACAAAGCTTAGTTTTCTATTGAATTACCTTAAATATTCTTAAGTCAAATAAAGAAAATGTAATTTGTTGGAACTCACCGTGTTTGTTAAAAATAGACTACAGAAAAGTCTGAAGTGATCCACATAAACCTGAGAGAAAGGCACAGCACTTTAGGGGAATAACCATTATCAGTGAGATTTTTTTAATGGGATGATTTGAATTGAGCTCTGAGTCACCAATAATACAAAACTGAATGAGGTCATACACTAGGCAGTCTTCATTTACAGCTCAATGTCCTTGTCTGATAAACGTTTTATTACTCAAGACTTAAGATTAACAGGCAAAACCAGACAGTTCATATTTGTATCAGCATACATTTCCCTTTATGCAAGTTTAAAAATGGCTGCCACAACAGTATGCTCTCTAGAACCATCACCATTTCCAGTTGCATCTTAAAGAATCCAGCTTGTGCAAGTCAGAACGCGCCGAGGGATTTTAGTGAAATAGGAGAGTAGACTTGTCAAGACAAAGTTGGTCCACAAGAATGCAATTTACACCAAGTTATACAGGGGGGAGGCAGAATAATGCACTTTGTTGCATATGTAATTTATGGAAGGGAAACAGTCAAAAAATATAATTTGATAGAGGGCTTTATTTTAAAAAGTTTACATTATAAATGTAAAAATTCAGCTAAATGTGATCACATGAACTGCAAAGTCATAAATTCCTTCGAGCTACTAATGTTCTGCCACATCTTAACAAGATTTTACAAACTCATTTGGCAAAACTGCAAGTTCACAGCAAACAGAGTGGATAGTTATTGCTTTGGTTTGTATTAACGGGGCCTTTACTGTAAAGTTGAGACATGCAGCATGATCTAGCTGACGGCAGAGAGGCAGAGGCAGGTCAGAGGAAACAATTTGTTGTAGGTTTTTTAATCGTCCTTATCCTTGGCACCGTGCTTTAGGATGCGTGTGAACTCCACATAGTTGAAGTTATTCTTCTTGTCGATGGGAGCCTCCCTGAAGAGCTCATCCACCTCCTCATCTGTAAACCGGTCGCCCATTGTTGTGAGTAGCTCCCTGAGGTAATCTTCTGGAATAAAACCTAATGCAAACAGACAACGAGAATTATAATGACCTTGTGATGAGATGCTTATCATTTGATAGAATGCTCACAAAGCTGGGTAAAACAATTAGAGAAGGCAACACCATCTTCTGGAAAGGTTTGATTTCATTTCAAAGTATTTTGCTTCAAACTCAAGCATTATAGTTTACGGTATACGGTAAATTTACACAATCCCTGAAAAAGACTGCTTTGAAAGGCTGAAATATTTCAGGTGAGATGTATTGTACTCTGCATTCTAAACATATTTTCTTTGTCATTTATGGCTCCGAGTTTGTTCTCTTGACCAAGAAACTCATCAAGTGGTGAGGAAATGTCCATCTCTCATTTAATACGAGGTATTTTCATCATTATTTAGTACTTTGTCCTCTAGTTTTACAATTTAAAATACCTATGCACAACACAGCAGGGAGAGATGAAGGTCGAGAAATACATCAAGTATTTTCTGTTTAAACACCCAATAGTGTTTAGTATTTAGCCCACAAAGTGCAAAGCGAAGTCGACAGATCATTTCTAATCTTCTGTTTAGAAGCATCAAAATTTCAACATAAGGCTTCCCAATGACAATGACTCATTTCATTTGCTGCTGCATCACAGTTTATTGGCCATCTACACCAGAACCATTAAAAACCACAGCTCCAGTTTAAAACACTGGTCTAAGAGGTTCTAGGGGACATAAAAACAGGCAGACTGACTTTCAGATTTTTTTTAACAGATCTTAATCCAAGTTTGGGGGGCTTTTGTCAGTACCTCAAAATCTAAAATGAACAATTGGTAGGTAGGTCTTAAAGTTCAGTCTTGATGTGGCAAATCAAATCAATTTAAAAAGAAACTCTGTAAAATGGAATCTGTGACTATTTTCCCATTTTAACATTTATTTTAGACTTTTCAACAATATGAATGAACTCTGCACTTTGAGACCAACACTGGTAAAATAATAAATAAGCTCAGATTTACCTGTTCCCTCCTCATCGAAGCAAGCAAATGCATTTCTGATCACGTCCTCAGGGTCTGTGCCATTGAGCTTCTCTCCAAACATGGTGAGGAACATGGTGAAGTTGATTGGTCCAGGTGCTTCGTTCATCATGGCCTCCAGGTAGTCATCATTTGGATTTTTCCCTTTAAAAAGACAAAAGGCTCTTAAAATTAAAATGTCAGCCATTTAAAAAGTAGAAGGTGAAACATTATGGTTCCTCTTTGCCAAATAGGTCTTTTTTTCCGTTTGATTGAAGCCCATGTTTGTTAGCTAAACAGTAGAGAAATTAATTTGCATTCAACTTTTCCAGTTTCTGTATATTCACCAGTAGAGAAAATAAACAAGCTGGTCAAAACTTGAATGAGAACCTAATTTTAAATGCTCCAGTCATCTGCTGCTTTGTTTTATCGGTTTTATAAGTGGGAACATTTCTGATTGACAGGAACAAATAGGCTGGCACTTTTCAAACACAAGGGCTTTAAAAGCAATCACAATAACACAATGAAATGGCCTAAACATGAGCAGAAATAAAATTGACAAATGTAGTTAACTTAGGAAGCGTTAAATCAATTTTAAACCTTATTAAAAATATCTAAAGCAACAAGAAAGAGATAAACAAGTACTGATGACTCCAATAAGTAAATGTTCAATTGGGGACAAGTAATTTTCATTACTAAAAGCTAAAACAAAAATGTCTCAAGTTTGCTTTTAATAATTAACTTCAAGAGCCACTGTGGCCTGAAAGCAGAGCCGTTCAGTTTGTTTGTTAAAGGTGTGGCCACTCACAGCCCCAAGCACACCGCAGTTAATTTACAAACAGGCATGAGAATATACTATTGTTTGCAATAAGAGCAAAAACTATATTAACTAATGTAGCATTATTTGTAAAAACTGAGTATCATTAAGTTATGTTTAAAAAAAAACGGCTAATTACAACATTTTACTCACCCAGTGAGGCGAGCATGTCGTGAAGATCCTCTTTGTCAACAAAGCCATCCCGGTTCTGGTCAATCATGTTGAAGGCCTCCTTGAACTCCTGAATCTGGGATTGGTCAAACATGGCAAAGACATTGGAGGTGGCGCGCTGAGGGCGCTTCTTGGTTGTCTTTCCCTTTGCCCTTTTGCTCGACATTGTGACTGGTTTAGTATATTTCTGGAAAAGTAGAAATACAATATTGTTATAGCGCAGATCAGTGGGATGACAAAGGAGTTTAGAGTAAATAAAAAGAAACAGAGAAGTCCGTTACAGTGCAAAAAAATAAATAAAAATATGTCACCCCTCGAGCTGCAGATCAAAACAGTGAAAACAAGCCTACTTTTTTCTATAACATTAAATACACCAAAAAGAAAAACTGTCCCACTAACACAAATACATCGTGGTTTAATAAGCAAAAAACAACTGTAAGATGTCTAGGCTTAGTCCACATGATAATATCTGAAATTATCTTTGTATTTCTTCTTCAAGAGTCTTCATCCATACAAAGAAAATAAACCATGAGTTATGGCAGACACGCATGTGGTGTGACTCTGTCATCAAAATTCCCCAAAACAAAAAGGAGGGCGTGGATCATTAAAGCTTGATGTTACGTCTGAGAAGCATTAGGATGGAGGTATGACAATCAGTTACAGTGCAAAAAATAGTTGCATATTAGTAATCCACTCTGATATCTAACCAATGAAAATATCGGTATATTTCTTCAAACAATTGTTTTCTCTAAATATTTGTTTAGCTAAAAACTGGTTATAGACTTAGAATAAGCACCAGTAAGATGCTCCAAATGTATAAACCCCATTGAGAAATGTTAAATATTCACATCAGCATGTGATTTTACATACTGGTCAACACAAATGGTTCAGACCAATTACAGAAAAAGATTACGATTAAAAGGTGCACCAGATCATGCTGCTACTCAAAATAAAACTTTGTGATGCCATATCTATCTCAGTGGCTGTGTAATTTAATTCCAGAGCAGTAAATCCCTTGAGTTGTGTCCCTGGCTGAGCTAAAAATGGAAATGTTGCTCAGCTTTCTAGGTTGGTTTGCTTGCTGCCTTCAGTGGGAAAGTTACTGATGTGAGGACGGATGCCCTTATCAGGAAATGTCTGGAATGCAGACTTCCACAGCTTTGTCTTGACATGACACTCTGAAAGGCGAAATCTCATGTCATTGACATCAAGTTTCAAATGGCGAGTTTTTTGCAGTGTTTTGCGGTAGTTTTGTCTGTAAAAGGCGCTTAAACTGTATTTAGAACATGAGCAATTAAGAACTGGACACAAACAGGTGAAACAATCCAATTAATTAAGCTAAGATCAATTTAAACAAATTTCAATGAGTGACTCTAAACCCATTTTTAATAGCGCCTCATGTTGGTTAACACAAAAACTACTGATTTCCCATTGACACACCTTTATTTTGTATCTTTGGACAAATGTACAACTGTCACAAACGTGACTTTTATATAATTTCTTATTAATAAACAGCAGTAAATATTTAGCAGATCGTCAAACCTGTTACCTTTTCCAATCTCAAAAAGTGCTTTGCGGCCTTGTTTAAACAATAACGTAAGCACAATGAACGCGAGCAGAAGATTAATACAGCAATATTCTTTAACAGTTTAAGCAAACAACTACCTTTTCAAACGGAACCCGGTGGCCAAATAATCAAATTAAAAACGTTATGCCGTAATGTTCTCTGGCGTGAGGTTAGCTGTGCCGCTAACTGTTATTATTGGTCTTAGCCGAGCACGACAAACCGTAAATTTTGGCGTTATTTTCTAGTTAAGCTTAGAAAGATACAACTTCAATACAACATCAATACGTAAATGAGACTTTTGTATTGCCAAATTATGTTTAGACCTAAATTTAAACGCTTTCTTACCTTCTTACGGGGAAATAATTTTTAAGCTAATCAGCAGCTGCTCCGTTTCTCAACCACCGCCCTTTACTTCCTGATGCTGTGGGTTCAGAACTGAACATCGGAACAAACCAAGTACATAAACATGGGGGTGGCCGCCGTTTATAGTACAATTCTTTCTCGTTATAAAACAAATTTAGATACCTTTCACTTATAAAAAAATTAAAAAACTATTAGTTTTATTAACGTATTTATAAAAGTGCACTTGCATACTCAAGTTTATACGGACAATAATGTAAGAATTTCTCAACCTTCCCCCGGTTGAAAAAGTGTAACTTCCCAAAAACGCTTCCTTGACATTCTTGGATATGCCCTTTTAAGGAAAGGGAGCGCATCTCCTTTGTCTTTCGCAATTCCTAAATCGAGATAAAAATTTAAATAGTCCTCCTGTGCGAATCAAATATAATAAATTACAATATTATCTAAAAGTTAATTTATTTAAGCGATAAAATCAAAATATAAAATTAATCTAACATATGGACTCATTGCCCACAAATTTTATGAGTTTATTCTTTTTAATGCTAGTTATTGAAAACTCAACTTTCAGCTCACCTGAAAATCTGAATATTACATTAGACCGAATAATAAAGAATTTTGAACAGAAATCACACAGAATGTTATGGACATGTCTCCAGGAGACATTGGCATCCTCCACCAATGAGGGTAAACATCAAAAAGTGTGAGGTCTCTAACAGTTCACCAAGTTTTGTTTCCCAGCGTAGGTGGAACAAAAAAATATAGTAGAATAACATTCAAACTATGCACACATACACACACACTCATACCTGAAAGCAATTTAGAGAACTGACATAACCGTCATGTTTTTTGGACTTTGGTAAGAAGATGAAGTTACTGGAGAGAACTTAAACAAGCACAGAAACATACAGAAAGACACAAGGCTGGCTTCTCTAAATTTGGCGTTGTTTTTACAGTTTGCACAATAAAAATATGCATATCTTATGAAATACATGTAAATCTACATACGCATATCTCTATTGTTGTGTCTCCTAAAAAAATTTTTTTGTATTCTAAACCTGCTAGAAGATTTTTTTTTTCCTATATGTTGCTGTCAGGATGTATGATGTAACCTTAAACACTTATTTGTCATGAAGTCACTTGGAATTTTTAATGTAGGAATTAAAATATGCTTGTTCATTTGCTTAATTGAGAACAATAACTGAAAAAATGATGTCATAATGGATATTTAGAGCTACTGTCTGTCCAGCCATGAGAAAGACAACTGTTGTTTCAGCAGACAGTGTTTTCAAAAGAGGCTTAGTCTTTCCAGGCTTTAAAGGTGACGTGTGGTTGACTCAATGTTTAAAATAAGACACATCTGTCTTTTATGTCTAACTAATCTCTAGCATAATAACAACAAAGTTGGACATGTGCTGTGATAAGTGCCATGTGACATGTGCTGATTTTATTTTTGATATAAGTAGCTTTTCAGTTTTTACCTTATCTGTCTTTGTTTGATCATGGTTGCCTTTACCAAACTAGTTTCATCTGGAGATTATGTTTTATTATTATTTTAAAAGGGGAATTGTTCCTCTCCAATTTGTCCTAGTAGATCAGTACAACAATAGACCAAATGCAAATCAGGAGGATGTATGAAGTCCTGCTGATTTATTATTTTTCTTTTCAAAATTTATTTGAAGGATTATTGCCTCAGCTTGTGATTTTAAAGAAGTTAAAGAGATGCATGACTTTGCTTCCTAAAAAATACATAGAAAGCATACTGTAGTAACAACCAATAAACTTGTATTTCTAAAAAAGTGTTTTATTGAGCTTTGTGCTGCAAAAATATCCAATATTTGTGCTGCATGTTGGTATCACTATTGCTTTGCAGCAAGAGCATGGATTCGAATGATTGTATTGAGTTTGCATGTTCTTACAATACTTGGGTGGGTCATCCTCAGGCTCTCCGACTTCCTCTCACTTCCCAAAACACACATCTGTTTATGCTGTCTCTGTGTTGCCCTGTGATGAAGTGATGGCCTGTTCAGGGAGAACTCCACCTCTTGCCCTATGACCACTGGAAATGAACACCAGCAGTCCCCTGAGACTCTATAGGATAAATGGGTAAACACAGTGGATGTTTAGATATTATAATTCAGCACATGTAAGCATATGTGTCTGATACTGGGATTGCACAATCTGTATATTTCACTGCTTCACTACTGACTGTTCCACATACCAGGTAATGGAGCACATTTCCAAGCAGCATATTTTATGTTCTGCTTGGTCTATGTTTCTGTACAATTCATATTTCTATTTATTAATTATATTTTGTGTTCCTTATTACACCTTATTATTATGGCATCTAGTGTTGGCAGCAAAGTAAGAAATTCATTGTGTGTAGAAACATGTGTTCTTACTGTGTGTAAGACAATAAAGCTTTGAATTTTGATCGTTGTAATTTTTGTCTCAAATTTAACCATTAGAGTGCGCTGTTGTAGCAGGAAAACTCAGTGTCCTTGGTGATGCTATGAAATAATTATTTTGCCTGTTTTTCACTTACAGTTGTGTATATTATCATGTCTACTGTAACACTGCTGCTTTAATCCAAAACAGATAGTTAATTTGTTCTTGTCCCACACATGAATCAAATGTTTAGACCTATTGCAATTTTGTTCAAAAGTGTAAAAAATCCTTTTGTCGAAATACATTTGCTCAATGTGCTTTATTATTATTTTGTGTGATAAACCAACATACAAAGGTGTTGGTTTATCACTTTTGTATGTTTTCTAAATAAGTTCTTACAAACTGTCCTGCACATTGTGTTCGGTTTATTTACCTGGTGCAGCTTCCCTTTCCCTGCAGTAAAAGAAGAACAAGATGCTGCCACCACCATGTGTCACCATGGGAATGGTGCATTAAAGGTGATGTGCAGTGCTAGGTTTTTATCACAACACATAGACCTTCCTACACAAACCTGCCGTGTCCCTTACTTAGCTTGTGTCAAACGACTAGCAGTATTTTTGATGTTTTTTTCCGACTGTCCCACAAAAGTTAGATTTGTAGAGTGCACAACTAATTATATCAAATCAAAACAAAACAAGTAAATACACTTTCAACCTATTATGTTGATAAAAATGTTCCAGCTATGTTGTCCTCTTTGTGTCTTGTGTGACCTCCCACATTTAATGACTGGTTGATTTATTTTAATGGGCTCACATTTCACAAGACTGCCACAACATTTAGCTATGTAGTCATGCTGACCCTTGTATTACGTGGGAATGTAATGGATAAAGGCCAGAAAAGATGGAAGGTCCCCAAACAAAAGCATTTGAAATGTCGGATGGAAAATTACCGGACACTTGAGTTAATTTCCAGGAAATATCTGCGGTACCTAAACTAAATCTGTCCACCTGCTGTTGGATGCTTTAATCAAAGGGAACGATACGTCAATCTGTTTATTCCAACATCAAACACAATGCTTTCTGAAAGAAGTTATACCCCTTAATTCTTTTCCATTTTCTCTGGGTTTTGCTGGATTTTGATTTGTGACAGACCAATGCAAATAGTACTTCTTTGTAAAATAATGACAAAATATTTCTTATAAACATGGGATCAATTCTAAGTATAGAGTCAACATTTTGAACGTCAATCCCAGTAGAAACTCAATATTTTTGTGAATATTTTGATTCAGATTCGGAACACAAATTCATAACACACTTTTCAGTTTATATATATATATATAACTTTGTGATAATCTGTGAAATCCCAATTCATGAACACACTGATGTTCATGAATATCGATCACTTTGATATCTAGTCTTTCTTTCAGACTGCTGGGACAAGAAGGGACATTCATGCTCTTCTAGCAATGCAAGAGGCTGAAAAAGAGAGTGACATAGTGACTGGTATTTGTTGAATGTGGAGGAGTAACAATAGCATAGCTAAAGTTAGCATCAGTCACAGCTGAGGCTGCTGGAGTAAAAAGCAGGACAAAAGCTGCTGAAGATTAACTAACTCTGACAGACAGTTGGCCACAGTGCAGATGGTAAATTAGGAAAATGTAAAAGTGCATCAACTTAGAGAGTCATTGGGGAACATTCAATCAGTCATTGAGCTAACTTTAAAAGCAGATTTGTGTTTACCTTCACACCACAGTTACTGGCATGAAGACCTGCACCCATAAATGTGTTCCACTATCAGAGTCGACTCGACTCCCAGCTATATTTATCTCTACCCTCTCCTTAAAAGGCCGCGACTGCAGCTTGGACACTCTGGCCTGAGCCAACATTATTTTGGTTGTGTAGACCGCAGCACTGTAAGCACCTACCTGTGGGTTTGTTGGGTTATCAAGCTGTAAAGAGTGGATTTGGATCTTTTATTTTTCTGAAAAGGTTGGAGTTTGAGGGATTTTGTACAGGGTAAGTGGACTCCTGCGGGGATGAGAATGCAGCTTGCCAGGTTGTAATTGGTGCATATGTCTGATTAAGCATGTCAATGATGTGCCTGACTTTCTGAAACGGATGTCTTTGAAGCAGATGCTGCAAATTTTTTGATGCTTGAGCCTCTCTTTTTAAATCAAATCATCTCGAAGTGTTTTAACTACAGTTATGTTTTTTTTCTTATTATGAAATCAAAATTTATGTGCAACAGCAGAGAATAAAAGATGATGAACCTGCTGTCTAACTGAACTAACGTGACAAACAGAAAGACAAGAAGAAGCTCTGGGCCGCATCATGTCTGGATCAATACCCTTCTACCAGAAGCACCATCGCCACTACGACCGTAGCTACCGTAGCACGGAGGCAGAGTCTAAAATGAGGCACTACCAGTCCAGCAGTAGGTACTCTGCTGGAACCAGCCTGTCCACCAGCAGCAGGGGGTAAGAAGGAGGAAGGGAAGAAGAAGATTGGGGTAGTTAACTACAATATCCAAGGAAAACCCTACTACCTTTCTAACACCTCTACCTTCCCCACCCCAGCTGAGCTGGTTCACCTCCATCAACCCTACTGGAACACTTCCCAGTCAGAGCTTTGGGATCATCTTTCCTTTTCACCAAGTAACCACTTTTTATCCCTCTTAATTATCCCTAATTTCACTTTGATGAGCCTTCATTCAAAACTGAAGATTATTCCTGTCGGTATCAACTCAAAACCGGTTGGTGTCCTGCATGCTGGTCTTTGCATGCTATGCTGGAGATGCAGCAAGTGTTTTCATTCGAAATGAGACTAATATTTAACATATTCATCCCAAAGTAACTAAAATTTCACCACCAGATCACATTTGTATTGATTGTTTTGGCAGTGTTTCTGAAGCTTTCTTAAGACAAAATTGTTTTCATATGTGTTTCACGGTGTTAATGTTCCCAAAAATATTAAAGACTTCTGAAGAATTAATTGAAATAATGAAAGAAATGTTGTAGATAATTTGAGCTTATTCAGACTCACAAACATTTGGGAGGAATACACAAATCATTTCCTCTCCCTACTGCATCAAAGCTTACAGCTTAGTGACAAGCCAACTTGCTGAGTGTGAACAAGATCAGGGTCTTTAAATATCATCTCATAGCCAAAATTTTAGAAGATTGCTCATTGCCCCCCAAAACATTGCTGTTGTGGTGACTAAAGATAAAATGAGGAGGGTTATGATGTTGCAAAGATTTATCTGGAAAGGCGCTTCTGATGCCATTATTATTTCTGTTGTTCTGCATGTTTACTTTTGGATAAGTCTTTTTTTGCCTATCCCCAATTATTGCCCCTATTTACCTACCAACACAATGCTTATTTTATCCAACACTTTTGATAGCTCCATTTGTACCAATATCTTTAAACCATGGCAAATGAATATATATATATATCTTTTTTTGTGTGTGTGTATAAAGTTGTTGTTCTTTGGGATTTTTTTTACAAGTTTTATCTTGGAAAGTCAAATGAATGCACAAGTTATTTAAAGGGTATTGACATGGAAAAAGAGAGCTGCTCATAACTGATTGCCTTGCTTTGTGGAGATTACTTTATCGCATACTTCAAATACCAAACCCCACTTCCACACAACCACAGTCCCCAATAAAACTGAACAGAGCAGAGTTTAACAAGTTTTACAGTGGATAGAGATGTCTTGTTTTGAATGGAAACATTGTAAATAGAGAAGCTAAAAAGCTTCATCGAAAGGCAATACTTCTTGAACATTTTCATCCATCCATCCATTCATTTTCCGTCACCCTTCTCCCTAACGGGGTCGGGAGTTGCTGGTGCCTATCTCCAGCTGCGTAACATTTTCATTGTTCTTTATTTTTTATTTTTTGCAATGTCAAGTGGATTAACTGTTTCAATCTCAGGATTTGGAAGTTTTTAATGAGTTTATCAGGCCTTAATTTTGTTTTTCATTGTGGTAGATTGGAGCTAATTCAATCAAACTGTTGTTGGTAGGTATATTATGCTAAAATAAAGACTAAACTTTCTCCATCATTTCATGTTAACCTACTGCTAATCAATTCCTCACTTTTCCTTTATCTACATTGTTTTATGAAATGTTGCACTGTCTGGCTTGTGCCAGACTGATGCTGTTGTGTTTGTCTCAGACTTAAGGTGTCTTCTCACTTGGGACTGGAGGAGAACAGACTAAGTCCCTTACCCAAGCGATCCAAGCCATCTTACTTGGCTCTTGACAAAGAGAACCAAATCATCGGCTATGTAGTGCCCATCTTCAGGGGCAGGTAACAAAACATTCACCACATAAAAAGTTCCTTACTATCTTGACCTATTTCAGTTATGATATTTCTTACTCCTCTAAACCCACTCCTGTTTCTGCTCCGCTGACACCGATAGTCAAGAGTTTGCTACAGGATTGTCAGACACAGAGGAGGCCAGAGTGAGAGACACAGCTGCATACATGGCCCGCAGGGATTTGTTTACGAGTGGTCTGGAGATGGAGAGGTCAGAGGTGATTTCCAGGAAGGAGGCCATGCGTGAGTCAGCTGAACGCATCTCTCTGAATAAACGGGTCAGTGCCATGTCATGTTGGTATTCAGATTACCAATTTTTGCCATAGTCAATAAAATCAGACTAAGCTTTTCCTGTTCTAGGTCAGTTAGAATAATGAGAATAATCAAAATTCCAGAATAATAGAGTGATACTTTATAGATATATTTTTTATTACTATCTTCAAATTCAGAAGTTTCCTTTCACTAAGATCACTATGATTAATATGCAATTCAACAATGTGAGGTTTCCCCGGGTGATCATTTCGTGTCTTTGTGAACTTCTGATCAATTAAATCACCACATCTGAGCTGAATGGAGAAACACATGTAGGTGTATTTTAGAGCAATAACTCAGGGAGACTTACTCCACACTACTTGTGGATGTCATAGGCAAAATATCACAAATTGTGGCCCTCCAAAAGTCTGTTTCATCCTTGAAGAGAATTTCCAGATGTCTCAAGGTTAACCTCTTCAAACACTTTTACACAAGTATAAACACCATAGGAATGCCCAGCCATCATGCCGTTTAGGAGGGAGATAAATGTGTTTTGTGTATCAACCCAAGAACAGAAGCTGAAGACTTTGTAAAGATGCAGGCTGGAAACCGTTATTCAGAAAGAAATATAACAAGCCAGATTACAGTTTGAATGTCCACTCAGGGACAGACCTGGCTTTAGATTCATGCATGAAGAACATCATGTGGAAGTATTGAAGCAATATTTAAGACATGAACCAGAAGTTAAAGCTCCAATGGCAAATGACACTACTAAGTAAGCATAGTGCTAAATTAGTTACAAAGTAGCAATGTGAATGCCTAGAAGAGGGAATAATAAAACACTGATCCCATTCCAATTCCACCAAATAGTAAGGAAATGTATTTAAACTTTGAAGTTTAAAGAAACAAAAAAAAGCTAATAAATTGTGGGATTTGCCAAACACAAAACATATTGTTAATCCACTCTGACCTGAAACAGAAAAATTGCCATTAGTATGGCTGAAAGTCAATTAATGACAGTCACTTTTTACATACTGTAGGTCAGCATCCAGTTTTAGCTGAATGTCTATATAATATCTATATATCTATAAAAAGTGATACTTTATAGATATATAGATGTATATCTATTCTGTAACATTGATTCTGTTACAGAATCAATGCAAGTACTATTTAAATCCATGCAGGTGTTTAGTCTGTGCTGATGAAGATTCAACTCATCCTGTGACAGTAAATGGTTGTAGAATTATTAAGCTCCATAATATAATTAATGAGACGGTAAAAGCAAAATAATGTAACCATTTTCTAACGAAGAAGAAGAATGTAAATTTTACCCCATCTCCTAATTCAAATGCAATGTCCACAAATAGCCAGATTACATGCATCAAATATGTAATAGGACCTGATGTTCCTCAAACTATAATTCAATTGTATCAAAAGCCTCCTGAATTATTGTACATGTATTCCCATTGTAAAATACATAACCATTTAAAAGCAATAACCACATTTGTAGCGCTTATTTTTTTGTCTCTAGTAACTAGAGTTCAAGTAACTGAACCGCAGTTACTTGCTGCAGTCAGTAGGAAGGTTGAGTGCATTTGGTAAAGGAGATTTTCTTACATCATTTTGCACAGCAAGGTTATTTATGTATCTGAGTGATTATGTGAAGTAGTAGCTGGGCCATTTAACAAGCATTACAAACACCAGTTACCACCATTGAAGCCTTTATCTGTCTCCACTCTGCCAGGCAAGCTCACTAGTGGGTGACAAATTCTTAAGGAGGTTGCTTTTCTTGAGGTACATGGAAGTCCGTGTGGTCTTGTGCTGGATGGCATGTAGCCACACACATCCCTCTAAAATTAGAATATAATAAAAATCATGCACTGCACTCACTCTTAAACACATGCTGCTACTTCAAGGCTTGCATGTGCATCTGAAATCAAAAGAAGCACAGAATTTGCACTGTTTGGGTATGCAATGTGAATTCCTGCTGCATTTATGGAGCTTTGCTTTGTTGGGTTTAGATGTTCACTGGTGGCAGAGGTGAAATTATCCTGAATGTTTTTCCTCTGCTATGTTTAGATCCATGAACACGAGGAACATTTCAAGAGGATGAACGAAGACAGCCTGATGCACGCCCCAGAGTTCGTGATTAAACCTCGCTCCCACACTGTGTGGGAGAAGCAGTGTGTGCGGCTGCACTGCACTGTCAGCGGTTGGCCTGACCCCAGGGTCATCTGGTAGGCCACAGACATAAATCACCTCGAACATAGCCTCTAATCATTCCTGGATTTCCTGACCTCTTTCTCATTCCTTCTGAACATTCTCAAAATTCTCTTTCCTGACTCTTTTAAGTCTTCTTTTATTTGTCTTCTGTCATGTTTTCTACCTCCTAATCTAAGGTACAAAAACAATGTGGCTATTGACCCACTTGCCAATCCTGGCAAGTTTAAACTGGAGAGCAGATACAATGTGCACTCACTGGAGATTAACAAGTAAGTGTAGCCTCCCCTGTCGAACTTAAAATCAACTATAACGCACTTTATATACAGACTTAGAGGGATGAGGATAATACTCATGTAAAGAACAGTGCTAACCACCTCTTACCAAAATGAATGTTCTTAAATCAAGAAAATAAAAACATTTGATTACATAAACACTTATGGCATAAATTTTAGGACATTCCATGACATGTTTAGCGGGTTTCCTGTAAAATGTAGTTTGAAAAAGCATTTTATGGGGAGGAATAAATTAGGACACCCTCCACTATTCTTACTTAAATTGCTGAAATAACACACAGGCATCAGTTACTCATGAGGACAATAGTATTAGTTAGTATTAATATGTGATTTTTTTTTATTTTTTTTTATAAAATATTAATTTACCCAATTGAATGTTTGTACATCTTCTCACCATGAAGATTTCATGATGAAAAGAAAATGTCATTTACTATCAGGCTATGTTCTTACAACACATATGTGAACTACTAGATTACAGCAATAACATGCCTGTCTATTGGAGTTAAAAACTTGTTTGTAGGAACTCAGCCAAAGTCAGGTAGCAAATGGCACTGAGGTAGAATGAGAATTTAAATTTTGTTTCGAGAAATGCAGTGAAGTATTTGAGAAAAAAACTGCGTGTGAAATTATTGGCACTTTTTGTTGACACAGTGCCAATGCTAGAAAGTGATTTCATGTTTGTGAGGAACTTGTTTTGATGTTTGTGACTTAAAATACAGATATCTCATCTTTAGAGTACAAGCTGAACACACTATTTATCTAACTAGTTGTCTTCCTCTCTAAATTTTTCTAGCTAATTAACAAGTTAGGATGACAAGAAGGAAAGATCATGTAACACATTATTCTAAACTGTCTATATGAATTTCCATTAAATACCACTGGGTACAGCCTGCTTGGAACTCTGGACCAATCCATAGATCACATTTTGCTTCTTACGTAAACAACCAAACTCACAAGGTGGGCTGATTTTCCTGCATATCTTATATATGCCAACATCAGATTCAGTTTCTGGTACTTCACCCGACACATACCTTCAGGTACTGCGGCCCCATTGCATTGGATGGAAATGACATCACCAGTGGTGTCTAGTTATTGCCAGAGTATTCCTGGCTCAGAGTTTTGGGATGCTTTATGGCGTGGAGCCCACATCGTTGGTATTATGTATACATGGTTAAGAGGCCTGCTGCTGGAGTTACAGAGGAAGGGCGCCAAACATGTGAATCCCTCATTGATATTATGTGCATATTATGCAATACTGATTAATGGTGTCATCTTGCAGATGTGATTTTGATGACACTGCCCAGTATCGTGTTTCTGCCATGAATTCGCAAGGAGAGCAGTCTGAATTTGCCTCTGTCGTTGTCAAAAGTAGGTTCCACTGAAGCTCGGCACTATCACAACCCTCATAATCACATATAAAATTATTTAAAGGCATATTTAAAAATCAAAACTAGAGTTTACATATGCTCTTGTCATATTTTCTGAAAATACTGTACATACAGTTCATCCTGACTGACATACAATACTCTGTTCCGCGTACTGTAAGTATTTATAGTAGCTCCTGCTCTTTTCCATAGGGTTCAAAGGTGAAATTGATGAAACACTGCCAGTGCCCAGACGTAAGTGTTAATTTCCTGCATCGGTTTTCAAATTTCTGTCCCATCATTGGAGACAGGACACTTCCCAACAAGACTAATGCCTTTGTTACTTCAGTCCTTTTACTCTATTGTCAAATTAAATATAGCAAGCAGCATGAAAAGATTTCTAGATGTCATGCACAACATATAGTTTCCAATAACTAGTTGTCTTCTTTGCCTCCAGTCGGCCCAGTTTCTGAGTATGGCATCACGTTCCAGATTCACATCGTTGATACGTTTGGAGTGTCTTTTGGAAGAGAGGGGGAGACCATGAGTTTAGGCTGTACAGTGATCATCTACCCAGCTCTCCACCGTTATCAGCCAGAGGTTCAGTGGTACAGAGATGGTAGGTAGCCATGTATTACTACACTGACTCACTTTTAAACCCTTGTCCAACCTGGTATCTTTGATTTATATTACTATAAATGCAATCACCGCCTTCCGTGTTGTGTCTTTCAGATGTGCTGTTGTCTCCATCTAAATGGACCCACATGCACTGGAGTGGAGACCGAGCCACTTTGACACTCACCCACCTCAACAAGGAGGACGAGGGGCTCTACACTCTGCGCGTCGCCACTAAATCTGGATATGAGACATACTCTGCCTATGTGTTTGTCAAAGGTAAACCTCTTTTAAAGATATTTTATTGGGAAAATGTTACAGGTGAAGTTTTAATTGAGTGTTTTGGCGAAATTTGATCCACATATGTTCAAAACAATGCAACTAACCGAACACATCCTATTTGTTTACATAACTTAAATATCTGTAATCCACGTCAACCCAAGCTGAACTCAATGGATTCCCTCGCCTTTGCTTGTGTCTCAGGAGATCAAGGTCACAGTCACAACACCACACGCACTGGCACCTGATAATAACACTGTTTATTTATCAGTGTCTGAAATGTCATTGAGTGGTTTTAAATAGGATATATCTAATGGAGGCACTGCTAAGCGGCAAGTCTCTGGCATGCGTTTGAATGCCATGGAAAAAACAGGTCAGTTGAGCTTATCTTTGTTGCCTTCAGAGACAACCTGTCAAACATGGTTTCAGCATCTGCACACCAGTCATGCTGAGCATGAAGAGGTTAGAAAATAGACCCCTATTTCTCCCTTGTGGCAAGCTCATGGTTGCCCAGAAAAAGAAGAGGTAAGGTATGATCTCCATGACAAAAACACTCTGGTCTTGGCTGCGGTTATAATATTCTTAGAGGGTTTATTAATGGAATGAGTCTGGCTGTAAGAGCTGTGAGATTAATAAAAGCTTTCAGAAAGAAAGGACACACTCCTCAGGTTACTCAATGCGCTAACTTGTTATCTGCCTTACAAAGTATGCAAAGTATCTTTTAATAATACAAATGTTCAATATTTAAACCCTTTTTACAAGCAACTGTTTCCTCTAAACATTTGACCCCTCTAAATATTCATTGCTTCAAAATTTACAGTAACAGATAATGTTAAATAGTTGTTTACTGTCATGAACATGAATGAGCATTGACATTAGCTTATGGTGACTTTTACATGTTAACAGGGGTCTGGGATATTAGCCATAGTAGTTATTTCATAATATGCCAGATATAAAAAACAAAAAGCCAATGCAATAGCCATAACTCCCACTTCCTTCAAAAAGCACATTGTGACTGAATAAGTATTCATGAATATAACTTAAAGAATAGTCAAATGAAAAGATACATTAATACCCAACAGCTTAATTATTCCCTTTGCTTGGCGATTCTAGTGCTAGGAACATGAGGAAATATATTATAAACTAATCATGGTGATATTGTGTGCTTAGATGCAGATGCAGAGGTGGAAGGTGCTCCTGGAGCCCCACTGGATGTACGCTGTCTGGACGCCAACAAGGATTACATTATTGTTACCTGGAAGCAACCAGCTGTTGAGGGAGGAAATGCCATCTTGGGCTACTTTGTTGACAGGTTTGTGATTTTGCTCTGGTTTGTTAGCTTAGCTAATCCTACAATGCATTGTCATATGCTCATGTTGCTGATAACCTATAGATAATATTTTTCTTTAAGTTTAGAATCTAAACCATTCTCTTTTAACTCTCACTATATGTTTAGAAGGTCTCACTCTGCCCTTGTCTTTCCCTGTATTTATCTGCGTCCATCTACATATCATAAAACATTATGTACATTGGCCAATGGAAACAAAACAGTCTGCAATAATATTAAGGACCAGGTGTGGAGATGTGACCGGTTCACAGTGGAGAACAGAAAGTGAAAGTCAAGGTCCAAAGTGTAATGGCCTTTCTCTCGAAAGTGCAAATCATATCTATCCAATCGCAGGAAACGTTATGAAAAACAGGAACTAATTAGTTACTAAACCAAAAATCTTATCTATATGAGATAGATAAGATTTATCTAACCACAAACATATCTTTGTGGTTTGGCATGTGTTGACACAATAAAAAAAATAACAACTAAGACATATTAACACAGAAGTTGCATTTGTACTTGTTTGTAGTGCAGTAGCAGGTAAAGTATATTTGCCTCAAACATGTTAGAACCTCTGAAAGAAGAGGAAAATAGTTACCTCAATAAGATGACAGACCTTAACTTCAAAATGTCTTATTCAAAGGTATGACATAAAACAATCCTTGTCATTTTATGGTTATGAAAAGTATAACTGCAAGTAAAACTATATTGTCAATTCAGTTTAATATTCTCCATTTGTGTTGTTATGAACAGATGCGAGGTTGGAATGACTCACTGGGTTCAGTGCAATGACACTCCAGTCAAGTTTGCTCGTTTTCCCGTCACTGGTTTGGTGGAGGGCCGATCCTATATCTTCCGAGTCCGAGCCATCAACAAGACCGGGATTAGCCACCCGTCTCGGGTCTCTGAACCAGTGGCAGCAATGGATCCGGCCGATCGAGCCCGCATGAGAGGTACTATACCCAGGGGATCTAGCTTTACTATATCTGTGGTAAAAAAAAAAAACCAAAAAACTTTTGTAAAAGAGCTAAATTTATTGAGAGTCATGACCTTATAAAAGTAAAACATGCTGAGAAAAAGGAAAACTACAGTTAAGCCCTTCTCAGTTTGAAGGTAAGCAAGTAGAAAATATTGAAAATGGAAGATGAATAAAAATCAGGAAATGGTAAACATCAAAATATAATCAGTTACATGCATGGTTTTCTGTTAGGCACTTCTGCACCCTGGACCGGCCAAATCATTGTCACAGAGGAGGAGCCTGCAGGTAAGAAAGTCACAATACTGAATGTCATGTTGCTTACCTGAGGATTAGGGCCAGTCCAACTCATCTTTTCACGTCTAGAGGGTGTTGTTCCTGGCAGACCTCGTGAATTGCAAGTGACTGAGGCAACCAAAAACTATGTGGTCCTAAGCTGGAAGCCTCCTGGAGAGAAAGGCCTTGAAGGGGTCATGTACTATGTGGAGAAGGTGAATATTGACAGAGTTCTGTAAACTTAATTTTTGTTGCAATTTTCAAATTTTCAAATCTGTTTGAAACACTATCGGTTTCGTTTGTCAGTGTGTCTCGGGCACAGACACCTGGCAGAGGGTGAACACAGAGATCCCAGTCAAGTCTCCTCGCTTTGCTCTGTTTGATCTTGCGGAGGGAAAGTCCTACCTGTTCCGTGTCCGCTGCTGCAACTCTGCTGGTGTCGGCGAACCGTCTGAGCCAACTGAAGCCATCACTGTGGGCGACAAGCTTGGTCAGAAGACACAGTAACTTGCAGGACTTGACTTATTGTTTAACAGTGTCTTTGTGGCATCTTTCTCCCAGAGTCAAACACTTCCCTGTCTAAAAGTTCAGTTAAAAACAACCTAATTTGGGACACTTTGCTGTCCTCGATCTGGTTCAAATCTAGCATAGATTTAAACTAGATCTAGTTAGGTTAAAACTAATGCATGCAAATTATGCATGCATTAGTAGTGGGTATGTGGATACAATGAAATAATGAAATAATGAAATAATGAAATAATAATAATAATAATAATAATAATAATAATAATAATAATAATAATAACAAATCTCTGTTTTTGTTTTTCTTACCTTAAAAACATTTCCACCTTTTTTATTATCCAATGGAAAGCCTCCATTGCCATTATAATAATTGTGTGTATTGATTTGCCAAAGTAGGTCACATATTTCACCCTATGTTTCTCTAAAATTACCAGCAGAACAGCATAAACGCAGTGTTCTGGTTAAAGATATAACCCAGCTGTTTTTTATGTGTAAAAATTGATCTTTCCCTCAAAAATATAAATATATTTACAAGATAACCAAGTCTAACTTTGACATCAGGGAGCCAAAGAAATACCTTAAGCACGCTCCCTGCCAACTCTTATATTAACTCTAAAAATCAGTTCTGTTCATCTTGAAGCCATTAATAGTATTTCTAACTTATTGGTGTTTAAGAGTAATGAACATCACCCTGTAAATAAATCACAACAATAGTAGCCTGAAGATATTAAATGACCTCATCCGCAGATATCCCATTGGCTCCGGGAAAAGTTGTCCCCACCAGAAACACGGACACATCTGTCGTGGTGAGCTGGGAGGCGTCTAAGGATGTCAAAGATTTGGTTGGATACTACATTGAGTGTAGTATTGTTGGGAGCGATGTGTGGGAACCATGCAACAACAAGCCTGTTAAGGCAACAAGGTAAAACTACTTCTTTTATGCTCTTCTGATATTAATCAGATATCAGAAATCAGCATCTGTTATGGATCATAATTTTAATTTACTGTTTTGCAGGTTCATCTGCCATGGGTTGATGACTGGAGAGCAGTACGTGTTTAGGGTGAGGGCTGTGAATGCCGCAGGGCTCAGCCAGTTCTCCCCAATATCAGAACCAGTGGAAGTAAAAGCTGCGATTGGTGAGTGAAAAAAAAGATCATTCACAGGATAAAGTGTTATGTTAATTGTCAGAAATACTGGAAATGTTAGATTATTCAACCCTTTGCGTAAAATTGTCATTTGAACTATATATTTTAAGTATTTAATATGGAATAAATAAAGTAAATTTAACTAACTGGGTGAAAATAGATCACTTGTTTACAAAATGTCTCCTGAATGCAGTCAAGAGTGTGACTTTTGAAATCTCTTTAGTTATTGATCCCAAAGTCAGAAACATATTTAGTTTCCCGGGGAAAAGTGATGGAAGAACAACAATAATAGTGATACTGTTATTTTGTCAGAAGTGTTTTCAGATCTTCATCTGCACTCCCACACTCTCCCACTCTGTCACTCCAAAATGTTGTTCTACACCACCCTGTTCAGCTGCATCCACCCTACAGACTCCTCACTTCCTGCTTTGCCTGAAGCAGGTTGGGGTCAGGACTTGTATACTTCCTCTATTTTGGATCAACTTGATCCAATTCAGCGGTCGTTACAAACCGGATAAATGTGGTACACCATTTCCCACAATCCCTCTTTCCTCACACTCACCTTTCCTGGGGCTAGTTTGTGTTGTTCTACGTACGGTGCTGAAAGTACCAAAAGATGGACCCTCCACACCCTGACAGATCTTTAAGACTGTTCCATGTTTTCTTGTTCTAGAATTTGCTATTGAAGCTAACTTATCAAAGAATTGTTCTGATTGATCTAACATGCTATACATGTCAATGCAAAGTTTTAAGAAATTTCTTCTGTTTTCTTTATTTTGTCACACTTAAATGTTTGAGATCATCCAATAAACGTTAATATTGGAAAAAAAAAACTATAAATGCAAAAGGCTCTGGATTTAAGTCTGGACTTCGAGTAAGCCATTTCAAAACATTACTTTGGTTTGTTTAGGAACTTTCAGAGGTAGACTTTCTGGGTAATAGGTCGTTGTTTTTTCTGCACAACCCAAGTGTATTCAAGCTGAAGGCCAATACTGATTTCCAGGCTTTGTAACATCCAAACTGATTCAGGTCATTGAATTTGTTGCTCATCTCTTCTCTTCTGAAGTCTTTTGACCTACTGCATGGTCTCAGACAAGTTCTATGTACAGGATTTTTTTATCCTACAAAATGTGACAAAATGTGTGACAAAAAGCAAAATCAGAAGAAGTCTATAAGGGGACAATTACATTCTAATGGCAGCGGAGCACGTGCAAAAATATTGTAATCGTCAATAAGCACCTCTCTGTTCCTAACAAAATCTTTCTCCCGCATCCTAACTAACAAAGCCTTTAGATGTCTGTCATTCTGTACTTATGCAACGCTCAGAAGCAATGCCAATGTATTTATCTTGCAGGCAGATATTTGGTAAATGTGTTTTGACTCCTATTAGTCCAATATATTGATTATTATTTTTGATTAAAAAAAAAAAAAAATCCAAGAACAAGAACAAATAACTAAAAATGTATTCCCGTTAATATAAAGTCATGTTGGAAAAGTGTTGTTCAAAGCAATACGACCGTAGCAGAACAATGAGTGTCTTGTAGAACGGTTGGCATTGTTTTTGAACATCATAAGTTGTTGGTGCATGTTCTGATATTCCTAAATCCTTCTCACATGGATGTCACCTGTTGGTCATCTTGTCTTCATTTTCCCTCCCAGTCAGATGAAGACATTTCTTTGTATTTTACAGGCTGATGTGCTGAATATTGTGTTTCTGTGTTCACGTTTCTTTTTTCTGTTGTTGTGCTCCATTATTGCTTTGTGATTTAGTTGCAACATATGTTGTTGCCTGGTCTAAGTCATTGGTTTTGCTTTTCTTTGCTAACACCCATAGGGGGCGGCATTCCACATGGTGTGTTTTCGAAGATGGGGCCGGGGGGTAACGCGTGCCCACTAACCGAGCACCAGCCACGCTGGACGGACAAGCATGAAACTGTCCAGCCTTCCCAATTCACTGTTGAAAGGCACAATAAACCTCAGGCTGACACTGAAAGCAGAGAGGGGGTCAAGCTTGCTGGTTCATGGTCTGTAGACCAGAACCCCCTCTCAGAGTCAGGATCAGTTTCTGATTTTCTTACTGATAAAATTTCAGCTGTACACTTTGAGACAGTCATTGAGATTCAGGATCAAACTGCTGTGGTGGATGAACCACGTGGCGCACGTAAGTTCACTGTAGAGGGTCCTGGTAACTAGCAGAGTGCAAAGACCAGGAGAGAACCTGAAACCCTTTAGTGGATGCTACAATAAATTAACAGAAATAAGAATAATATATTCACAATTTTTAAAAATTTCTGTCACCCAAGTTTACTGCACCTTGCAAATGTACACAAGTTCATGCCCCTTGACCTATTTCAGATGATTTTATCACCACAAACTTCAGTCTATTATTGGGATTTTATGAAACAGACCAATGGAAGAAAGTGCATGAATATAATGAGGAAGAAAACTGTTACACAGCTTTCAGATTTTTAACAAACATTTAAAAAATGTGTCATTAGGCCTTTTGTGTCAGGACATTATAGAACCACGTTTTGCTGCAATTACAGTTGCATGCCTTTGTGGAACATCTCTACCAGCATTGTATACATGCAAATAAGACTGAACTTATTTTTTCTTTGTTTTGAGAAAATCTCAAGCTCAGTCGAATTAGATGAAAAGCATCTATAGACCTTAAATCTCAAAACATTTAAACAATTTTGGGGTGTCGCTGGTAACTTGTTTTGGAACTATTGACCGCATGGCTCCATTTTTCCAATGATGGATTAAACAACACTCTGACATGTGATTTTGTAATGTTGTGTCCAACTTTTAACTTCTCCACAACCTTGTATCCAAGCTTGGTCTCTAACAAACCTTTGAGACCCTGACAGTGTAGATGAATTTAAAGGATTACAAACTCATACATGCCTCTTAAAATTCAATGGATTTTAGATAAGTTACTGAGTAACTTATCACAAATAAATAAAAAACACCCCCTTCTTCACAATTATACAGTACTTTCTAGTGATCTGATGCATAAAATCCCATTAATATACATTAAAGTTTGAAAAAGGTTCAAGATCTATTCATTCTTTACAAAACACTGTACTAAACTTAATATAAATATGACAAATGGAAAACTCCACCTGCATTCTTCTGTGTTAAAGGTAAGTCTTTACCAGTTCCTTCTTGAACTAAGAATTTAGTTCTTAACATAGAACATAGTTCCTTATCAGTACTTAGCCCTAAGTCACTTCCCAACTCGTTCGCCTGTCATCTGTCACCTCAGCACCAGCTTCCGTTCTCCTGATGATTGCCCTTGAGCACTTTAACTTTCAACATGCAGAAACTTTTCATGTCTGGAGTCTCTCAGTCTGAGTCTGCCCCAGAAATGGACACTGAACCAAACACAAGAGCAGGACACTTGACCTTTCTGGAAATGAAACACTCCAGAAATCCAACTCTTGGGACACTATGAGCCCAATTCAAGCCAAAAAATACACCAAGTTCACAGTTGCTCTCTTAGTTGTGTTTCTGTAGTGCTCATAAACATTATATGATATTTAACTGAACATGAGGGTATTCTGTATTTGTTGTGAACATATTCAGTATTTAATTCCTTAGTAACACATGTAAAGGAATATTAAAACGGCTTGATTTAATAAAGATAATGAGTGCATTAGACCAGATGTGGTCAGTTTTCTGTTATTTCACTTTCCCATGAGCACAGTCTCTCTGTTGAGGCGATGGTGTTAACTTGAAGTTCTCTGTCCCAGCATCTCCTGCCCCACCCTATGGCATCACCATTCTGGAGTGTGTGCGCGACGCCATGGTGCTCTCTTGGAAGCAGCCGACTTTCGTTGGAGGAGCTGACATCACCGGCTATTTCGTAGATTACCGTGAGGTCGTCGATGGCGTGCCGGGGAAATGGCACGAGGCCAACGTGAAGGCTGTGAGCGAGAGGGCCTACAGGGTGAGCTCACAGGAACCCTTTCTACATCTAGATGTTTTGCTGGAGTGTGCATGACCAGCAGGTAATTTATCTGGTTGTGTCTGTGCCTGCCAGGTGTCGGAGCTGCGGGAAAATAGAAAGTATCAGTTCCAGGTGCGAGCTGCCAACATGGCAGGCGTTGGGATCCCATCGATGCCCAGTAACACCTTCCTGTGTGAGGAATGGACCATTGCTGTACCAGGTTGGTTGCTCAAGCTGGAACTATCAAGATTATGAAAACCCTATCTCAATCTTAATTGATTAAATTCATAACTAAAATTTATCGATTAATTAAAGCGATTATGCTTTGGTTGTGTAGAATCCAGACCACTGGTCATATTTTACTTGAAACATTTCTCCCCAGTGGAAAGCATCCTGCTATGGATTAGTCACTGCACTTGTCGGAAATATTTAGGAGAGAAGCTGACCCACAGCATGATGGATTCTCCACCATACATATCAATTAAGGACATGGTTTGATTTTCCACATTTTCACTATGTCTAAAAAATTTAAAAAATGTGGTTGTAAATTAAAGGTTGAAAGATGTCTACTGGTGTAAAAATGTAGTAGAAAAGTTGTAACGGTTAAATTTCAACATGAATTATGGACAAAAAGTTTAGATTTGCTGAAAGACACTGTATGTGTCTACAAAATAAAGGCAATGATTGGTTGACTTAACAGCTGTTAAAAATGTGTAATGTAACTCAGTGTTTGGATGGTTTGCTACTTTTTCTAATTTTCAAAAAGATTATGGATGTATAAAAATTAAGGGCACCAAATATGAACATCTGAGAAGTTAATTTATCACAATATGATTAATTTAACCAACAAATCTGTTGTCATATATACTGTTGAATTATACACACCAGAAAAACAAGATTGCAAATTATTTTTGCTACTTGTACCAACAACTTCTAATTTTCTAAGACTTTTACATATTTTTTCTCCAGGACCTCCTCATGACCTGCAGGTTTTAGAGGTGCGAAGCGACTCCTTGGTCCTACTGTGGAAAACTCCTGTGTACCAGGGCCGCGATCCGGTCAACGGTTTCTACGTTGACATCAAGGAAGGAGATGCCCCGGAGGACGCCTGGAGGGGCGTCAACACCAAGGCAGCAGAGAAAACTTATCTCAAGGTCATTACATGGAGTCCGTTTGGAGCATTTTCTCCTAAAACAGGACTGTACAAGCTGTCTTATCTGGGCGCTGTCTCTAAACTTTGCAGGTAAAGGATCTTAAGGAAGGACAGACGTACGTGCTGAGAGTGCGTGCTCAGAATAAAGCCGGTGTGGGCAAAACCTCAGATGTTACAGAGCCAGTCGTAGCTCTGACCAAACCGGGTAGGGAAACAGTGATAAAGGGGCAGATATCATGAGGGTATGATGGTAATGTGAATGTCCTGAACTGCTTGTCTTATATTTGGCTTTCAGGCACTAAGGAGATAGTCGTGGACGTCGATGATGACGGTGTCATCTCCCTGAACTTTGAGTGCTCTGACTTGACGCCAGACTCCAAATTTTTGTGGTCCAAGGATTATGAAGAAATCACAGACTCCAGTCGCCTGACCATTGAGACCAAGGGAAACAAGTAAGATGACTAAGTCTGTCTTATTACATTCAGTGTGTGACTAAGTGCAGATATCAGATTTAACAGCAAATAAATTATGTAAACCAAGCTTGTTAAGAGCAGAGCAGGAAATAAAACTATGGGAGTTGAGGACTTGGCACCTGAGGATATGTTTTATTTAGGAGTTTGGTTAATCTGGATCTAATGTGTTCTTATGTTTGTTATCTTACATTTGGGGACAGAAAATAAAAATTACATTTTCCACATTTTTAATTAATTTAGCATCAGATGTGGTTGTGACCATAAAAGTTTAATTTCTTTAAAGGCTTTAGCAGGGTGCCACCAAATATAGAGTGTGCTGCTTTTAGCCAACCAGTTGTTAAAGGAAAAATGCTTTAAATATTTTATAACCGTTTGCATCAGTATTATCCTCGTTTATTTCAATGACCTTTACATGTTGCTGTCATTGCACATTCAACTTGAGATTGCATAAATCCTAACACAAGCTTTGTGTTCAGATCCAAAACCGTGTTCAACAGTCCTGGGGAGGAGGACATTGGTGTTTACTCATGTCTTGTCACCCATACTGATGGTGCTTCATCCAGCTACACTCTCTCTGAAGAAGGTGGAACCTTTTTCTTTTAACAAAACAACAAAAGAACAGGTCAGGCCCCAGTTTCAATCACAACCTTTTGTTGTTCCTCAGAGCTAAAGAGGCTGCTGGAAGTCAGTCACGACCACAAATTCCCAAGTAAGTGCTTCAAAATTTCTCTGAGGTGGGACTTTTTCTTTATTTCTGTTCATTTCTTGTAAGATGATGACTCTGCATTTTCTCTTCACACAGTTATTCCACTGAAGTCAGATCTGGCTGTCGAGTTACAGGAGAAGGGCAGAGTGCGCTTCTGGCTGCAGGCGGCGCAAATGTCAGCGAACGGCAAAGTGGATTATGTTTTCAACGATAACGTTCTCTCCCAGGGAGATGTCAGTGAGATGTCCAACTCTTTTGTCATGAAAAGTTAACATTTGTAATAGGGAGGGGAAAAATCATTGCTATTTAAAACATTTTTTTCTACAGAAATACAAAATGAACTTTGACAAGAACACCGGTGTGATTGAGATGTTTATGGAGTCTCTGACTCCTCAAGATGAAGGGACTTACACTTTCCAGCTGAACGACGGAAAGGCAACAAATCAGTCCAGCTTGGTGCTGATAGGTGATGGTACGTTAAGTTGAACAAACAAATGGAAAACATTTCTTACATTTGACCGAGTTACAAGAGAAAAGACGCTTTTCTTTGTTTGTAACAACTGCATGAAATGTTATAGGGAAAAACACCTCTTGGAAAAAAGAGGGTTGTACAAAGTGCTGGCAATACATTTTGTCTGTAACTGGTGTAAAATACTTTTTATGTAGGATCTTTTCTTCTACATTTACATATTAATGTCAATGTAAGGGTAGAGCATGCTTTGGGAATGATTCACCACTAGAGGGCAGAAAACGATCTGTCAAATTATTGAAGAACTGAACACACAAAGAGCCTCACACATAGATAAGCTTTGCCAAAGGGAGTTTAGCCTTTAAAACAGTTCAAATGTAATTTAAAACTCATATTGTCATTTCTTATTCATGTTAAGTCCTGACCCCCAACATGTTTACCTGATTATGTTATTGGAATAAAACTACTCATCTATATTTTGTTTACTCTTTTCACTTTAAGTGTTCAAGCAGCTGCAGAAAGAATCAGAGTTCCAGAGAAAGGAATGGTTCAGAAAGCAAGGTAATGTAACAAGAATAACTACTTTTTTTTGTCTGAGTGATCTCAAATAAATCACTCAAACACTTCTGACTTCTTTGTCAACGAAGTCAGAAAATCAGCTTAGATTCTGAATAAATCAAAACTTCTTTTCTTGTAACTGACAGTCAGTAACAACATTTGTTTACGTGTCTCAGGTCCTCATTTTATTGAAGGCTTGAGTTGGGAGGTAACGCCAGATTGCTGTGTGATACTCAAGTGCAAGGTGAGTCTTAGACTTAGAGAAGCACATTCCCCTCCATGCATACTTTTTTGAATACTTCAAGTCTAAAAGTACCCCTATGCTTGGCTACATCCCAGGTTGGCAACATAAAGAAGGATACCTCGGCTGTGTGGCACAAAGACAAACATCAGATCAAAGCCGATGAACAACTCGGCTTCACAGAGGGAGTTCTCAAACTGGAAATTGCCCAGGTGAGAAAAAAAGGAAGACTCCTTAGTAACATGATATAATGTCTATCTTAAGCAGAAGCTCTGTCTGCAGCAATGAAGATTCAGCCAAATGGGAGAAAGCATTGACAGTACAGAGTTTTAAACTGTCAGCCCAAGATAGTCAGACCATCATTAAATATGGAATAAGAACAAAAAGAGACATGATGATCAATTTCAGCAGCTGCTCAGTGCAACTTAAACACACTTCAACCCAGAAAACACACTATGGCAGACCACTGGTATTTGTGGAGGTTACAGTTCACTATTGTCAGCAAATACATACAATATGAATAGTTGAGACCCTCTCTAAAAATGCTCATGACGGCATATTTTAATGGTTTAAATACTTCTATTACAGTACAGTAGACACTGTCTTTGCTCTGCCACACAAGCTTATTTCCACAACAAGAAAAATAAATGTAGCTCCTGGATTGGCTTCTTTGCGAATACTGAACTGCACAGAGGCGAGGATCCAGTGGCGCCAAACAGGAGAACATCTTAAATAATTTTATGTTCCACAAAATATGTCTTTTTTTTTTCATTTGAATAACCATGTGAAATGAATCTTAGATATATTGACATATGTAACAAACAAGATGCTGCTTTGGCAACTATTAAAGCAAAAAAATAAAAATAAAAATCATTTGATACTTAGTTTTACTTCTAGAAGTATATCATAATGATTTAAAACACATGACATGTTTTCTAGAGTTATCTGCCTTTAGGTTTAGCTTATATCTTTCAAATGTCAAATAATTAATCCTTCCCTATTATGGTTGATAATAACTCAGCTGTAGAAGCAGCAGACTATCCAAATTCTCCGTTTTCTGTTATACTTGAAGAGGTTTTAGTGCTTTTTGAAAATTGAAATTAAACATGAACCACTAGCATGTTTTCCGATTGTTACTAACCCTAACCCTGCATTCCATTAGAGATGCACTTGCATTAATTTTACTTTCCTGTTTTGCCAGATTTCCAGAAAGGATTCTGGTGTGTATGAGGTTGTTCTAAAGGATGAGAGAGGAACGGACACATCCACACTGAATCTGACAGATCAAGGTAATATTTCTAGAGTCAGTCTGTCTATAAAAATAGCTTGTGATGCACTTTGCATCACCAATTTTACTCTTTTTCAGGTTTCAAAGAATTGATGAATGAAGTTTTCAGCTTTATTGGTGAGGAGAAACATAATTTCTGCATCCTAATAATCATTTCTTAAAACATAAGTGTTAAAATAACCGTTTTGTCGTCGCTGCTTTTAGCTAATTCCTCCACTCCACTGAAGATCACAAGCACAGATGAGGGAATTCGACTCTACACATTTGTCAGCATCTACAATGACTTGCTCCAAGTCACATGGCACTACAAGTCAGTTTAAGGGAACATGCTGCTCTTCTTTTTATTATCCTGCAGATACATATCATTAATACACACAGAGAAAGCTTTGTCTGCATGTTCTTGCTTGTTTTAATTTCTCAAAGCGGTCTGTGTTTGCACGCGTTTTGCCTTTTGTTTTTCTAACAGGGACTCGGCGATCTCCTTCTCTGACCGTATAAAGAGCGGTGTGGTTGGAGAACAGCTGTGGCTTCAGATCTCAGAGCCCACCGAGAAAGACATGGGAAAATATGCCATAGAGTTTTACGATGGAAAGGGTGGACTCAGGAGAACGGTGGAACTCTCTGGTCAAGGTGATTCTCAAGAACTTTGACTAGACCTGAGCTGTACTCCGTTTTGATTTGCAAATGTGTCTTAGCCAACGTGTACAGAGCAGATTAATGAAGTGTTGTTTTTTTTTCTTTTAGCATTTGATGATGCTTTTGCAGAATTTCAGAGACTCAAGTAAGTTTGTGCTAATCTTTCTGTAACTTCAAAGTGGCCATTTTATTAGGTACATATTTTAACACCCATTGAGTATGTAACTATTCAAGTATGTTTAGAGGAATAAAAAAATACCACTAGACCATATCCGATCCAGCAGATAAAAAAACAAACAAAAAAAAACAACAACAAGAAAAGAAACACATTGTCTTCAGCTCAGATGAATGTCTCCATCTTCTCTCATTTTCTTGTTAGAAAGCACTTATTAGTATTAATTTTAGTAGGCACATTAAAATTTCTAACATATTACATGCAGAGTGTTCTTAGTGAATAATGTGGTGAGCAAATATAAAGCTTTACACAAAACCTCAGTGAGTTTGATCCAAATTATGTCTTTGATTCTTGTTTTAATTTGTTGCTTTCTTCTTTGTATCCTTAGAGCTGCAGCTACTGCAGAGAGAAGTAAGTATTAACTCCTTATTAAAGACATAGTCAAAGCCCAAACTGCTGGAAGAGACTAAAAAAAGTTCTTACAACTTTTTTTAAATGAGCATGTCTTCATTGTGAGATAATGGCACAAGCCACATTTACAGCTCATTTTTAGACAATGAGATAAATACTTTAAGAGGTAAAATACATGTATCTCAAATTAAATTAAACTGTTCCTTATGCTAAGATCGTGCTCGAGTGGCAGGAGGCCTGCCTGACGTGGTTACTATACAGGAGGGCAAGGTAAAGAAACAGTGTGAACTTTACAGTGGCCTAGTCTCCATCTGTTCTATGCAGGACTTAAAGAAGTGCTTTTTTTTGGTATATTTGTACATTTCTCTACCTCAGGCTCTCAATCTCACCTGCAACATTTCGGGCAATCCCGTGCCAGAGGTCACCTGGCTGAAGAACGACAGGGAGATCACCTCCGATGAGCATTGCATCCTGAAGTTCGAGTCGGGCAAGTTCGCCAGCTTCACCATCACTGGCGTGAACACGTCGGACTCCGGCAAGTACAGCATCCTGGTGAAGAACAAGTTCGGCACAGAGAGCGGCGACTTCACCGTAAGTGTGTTCATCCCGGAGTCAGGCAAGAAATAATAAAAGTGGTCCAAGTCTTATCGTAAATACCTGTAAATGGAGTTCACTGGAAAAAAAAAAAAAGAGCCAGAAGGAGGATGTGTTTGACGTTCAGTGTCTAAATGAAACTTGAAAGGTGCTGCATCTGAACTTGAAACTTAAAGCAGTTTCTGTGAGAAAAAGAAAAAAATGTCAAGCTAAGAATTGATCTCCACGTTTCGTCCAACACTAATAATCTAAATAAATATGGTAATTTCTTTCAAATCCAAATATTACTGGTGCAATTTCTGTTTGTGTAAAGTCGTAGCATGCAGAAGAATGTATTAGCTTTAGAAGAATAAATAAAACTTCTTCACTTAACAAAAGAAAAATAGCTGCTAAACTGTTTGAATCAAATGCTTTGATCTCGAAAATGTTAGTTTACATGGAACGTCTATTAAAACATGAATGTTTTTACATTTGCTACAGATTTTTGCAAGCTGCGCTACTCACCAAGTTAAAAACAATCAAATAACAAAAGATAAAATGTCCTCTTTTCTTGAGTCTCTTCACAAATTATAAGAAAACTGTTACAGTTAACATTAGTATCATTTTGGGATCGTTTCCCAATAACATAAAACAATAAAAGCTAAAGACCCAGAGCTTCTTACCAAGAAATATTCACCTTAAATATGATTTCCACAATTCAGGCCCAAGTTGAACATGAAGTCAATATTATTGGTGTGTTTTTGGTGCAAATAAAATCAGTAGCAAATGTGTTAAAACATGAGTAATTTCATTAGATTGTATGCTTCTGCCACTTTAAATGTGACACATCACTTTGTTCCACTGTCTCTAGTCAGTATTCTGTCTGCACATTACTTTTGATGTTTTCACTGTTGACGTGACAAACCCCTCACAGTCACTGTTATTACTGATGACAGTGGTTATCGCTCCACTTTCTGTTGCCCTGTTTCCTGATTAAACTAATAAATATTGGCATGTATCCCCACTTCCTCCTCCTTCTCCTTTATGAGTCGCCTCACTTTTCTCACTCCACGCTCTCCTTTCAGCTCACTCCTTTGTTCCTGTAGGCACAGTTTCTTGTAGAGCTGGAGAAACTGAAGATCTACCACCTGCATGGAGACATGTCGCCTCAACCCTGCAATAAAACTTAATTTGTTATAAGAGAACCAAAGAAGACAAACAAAACCAGGACTTAAGCAAAAAAAAATTATATATATGTAATTTGCATATATATATATATATATCCATCCATTTTCCATCACCCTTCTCCCTAACGGGGTCGGGAGTTGCTGGTGCCCATCTCCAGCTGCGTTCCGGGCGAGAGGCGGGGTTCACCCTGGACAGGTCGCCAGTCTGTCGCAGGGCATATATATATATATATATAGTCCTTCTGAATATATTCTATATTCTTTATAATTCAGCTCCTCCTCCAACGATTCTTACTTGTGATCTGAAAGCCTTGCAGCAAAAACATTTGGGTCATATGTAAGAACCCTGTATATATAGACAATCTGGAATAAAATACATTAAATCAGTGTGTGAAGAAGACAAAGTCAGACCCATTTCCTCATCAACAAACTTCTGCAAGCATTTCAAGACAAAGTATAAAAACATAATTGCTGCAGATTTGCTTATAGGAAATATAAAGCACTCCGAAAGCACCATTTATTGGCAAAGGATGCATTCACATTAATATATTGAGCATCTTGGTCATCACTGACAGGTCAGACCTCAGTGAATGGGTAAGTATGATGATCAATTTTTAATGACTTTATGATGATTCATTCCATCTGCAGAGCTTCATTATATGAAAATGTCTTACCTCATTTGTTCTTCGTCCAGCTCGAGATCTCAGAGGGGACGCCCGACCTGGGCGTGACCTCCTACTGGACTGACGCTGAAGGAAATGTGGTTTTCAACCCAAATACTCCAGAAGAAAAAATGAAAACCTCAGTCACAGGAATGAAAACCCCAAAACGAAAAGGTGAGCAGACTTATATGACCAAGAGTAATCTGTACACGACAGGATGGTTTGTTTCACTAAGAAATATCCTCTAGTCTGTAGCTAGAGATCCTGCTAAAAGGATGGAAGACAGAAAGGAAGGCAGCAGCAGCAGGGGGTTGGAAACAGAAACGAAGACGGATGTTGCCTCAACAGAGACAAAATCTTCAAAGTCAGACCGATCAGTGGATGCTAAAGAAATTCTGTTGGAGAAGTCATCCTCTACTGAGACAGAAACCAAAACAGCCTAAAATGCCACAGAAAATCTTTTTGACAGAAATTATGATATAGAAATATGTTAATGATAATTTCCTTTTTAAAATAAAAATTGTAACCAAGTAGGATTTTTGGAATTCACACATTTTTATGTTGATTTTCTTTGTGTTTTGTTTGCAATGGGCAAGAGCTTATCTGTCAGAAAACGTAGGAAAGAGGCCTAAAGCAGATGAACAGAGAAAACACATATCACACATTGTGCTGTTTCACCAGAAACTTAGTGAGGAAATAAGTTAGTTTTACACTGTTATTGTTTAATTTTGTTCACATACAATAAAACGGTGACAATTGTAAAGATGAAATGGAAAAATGCTGTTTCCTCACATCTGGAGTTGATAAATTTTGGAATTTCAGCTTCCACAACAACACAGACAAACCTGGATTGTTCACAAGGTTTACTTTGACTTTTTTGGGGAACTGAAAACAGCTGCTTCCCTTCCCTCCGCAGAACGTGTGAATAGGACATTGTGTTTCCATCTTTCTACAAAAGCCCGGCACAAAGCTTCTTTTTCATCCACATCAACATTTTTTTATTTTGCAATGTGTCTGTGCAGTTGATCTATTTTGGAATAAAGCTTTGACAATCCACTTTCTGCAGGTTTCCTGTTCTGCAGCTGAGTATGACTTCTGTTCTTGGATCAGAAAGCATACATAAATTCACTCACTGAAATGAATGAACTCTTTACATTTTGTTTCATTGCACAAATAAATAAAATAAATAAAAAGTTTTGGTATTTGGTATTCAACATGTTTCTATTAAGTAATTATGACAAATATCGTGTAAAGGTTTAACAGACTGCAGCATGCGCTATCTGTAATCCTGTTTTTGATCACAGTATGTAAATAAATTTGAATATACCAAGAGAATATTTCTGTTAATAACATTTATATTCGTAAACGTAATCAATCCAAAAACTCTCAAGTGTGATTAAAAGCGAAGCTTTTTTTTTCTTACAATTGAAACTGTTAACATGAGCCACTTGTCTTTTTAAAAAAATCTTTTTCATTTAATTCTAAGCATTCCATCTGATGACTTTTATTCATTATTTATTTGGTGCCACAAAATCTCTTTTCAATTAATTCAAGAAAGCCTGACCTAAATGTAACTACAAGGGGTCGCAGTTCAGTATAATGTGGTGGCTATTGTAGGTTAAATAACTGTGGGGAAGGACGCGCGTTGCTCTGACCGGCTTCATCACCTGTCCTTGCGCGACGCTGTCGCATCAGCTCGTGCCGGTCACGTGACCATCAACAGACGAGTTAGCAGAAGGGCGAGGAGCGGAGGAAACAGACAAGTGCCGGTCGGAGGAGCAGATAGACGGACCGTGTGTCTGCCTGCTACCGGAGAACCTCCATTCCCTGCAGGTAAGAAGATGCACGCGCTCCATTAACAGGCTCTTATTTCCATAAGAGAAAACTCTGGTTCCCGTCTCTGACGTCACTGGAGGGTTTCCGACTTGACATTTAAAAGCAGCGTTTAAAGTTTCGAGCCGTGAATTTGAACAGAACCGATTCCAGCTCACAGGTGAACTTATTCTTTACGTAAAAGAAATGCACGTTACGTCTTAGTTATTACTTTGTTTCGTCTTCTCGTAAAACTCCTGTTAGACTACGAAAAACCTCTCTGGAGATAAGCATCGAAGCGTTTTATTAAGCCACGATTAATTGAAAAATGTCCACTCACATTTCAGGTAGATTGCATTGTTTACACGTAAATAAGATGATATGTTGATAAGCGTAAACAACATTTACTCCCATTCTGTCCCGGCTGATGCAGGTTATTTCCCAGAAATCAGATGACACAGGAAAGCACACTATTGCTGAATGAGTTGATTAATTTGTTACTTTCAAATTACCCAACTACCTCCGGAAAAACACCACTGTATACACACACAACAACATATATATTCTGTTATTTTCTTTTCAGCAACAACTGACTTATCCAGTGAATAACTACATTAAATTAGTCATGAGCCATTTGTTGAAAATAACAGTCACAAACTCACGGGGACAAAAGCAGCCATGCCTGTCCTACAGTCACATGGGGAAGCTGTCCAGTCAGTAGGAGAAACGTGCAGTGGCAGGGAAAGCTAGATTTGGCCTAATCTTGTTAATGAGATTAGCACTTCTTAAGAGTCAGTAGGGAGAGAGAGAGGGAGTAGATGGGACCTCGTTGTGCTAGAGTTCTTTGATAAAGTATAGGGCACTTTGTGTTGTAACCCTCCTAGAACCCAAAAATAAACTCTAATTAGAATATATAACAGAATATATAACAGACAGTTATTTTTGAAAGAATAAATGTGGCTTAATGTCACTTACAATGAAGAGTATAAATGTTTTAAATGTTTGTTTTCAAATAAAAAACATGTTTATAACAGAGGACGTAAGTTGACATTTATTTCAGTGGTAACAAGGGGTATGGTTTTCTCCTGCATCTTCTTACTTTCACTCTTATCACACATGCTTGAATTAAAAGGCTAACCTACCTCACTGGCATGCAGTCAAGTTCTACAGAGCTTTACTAAAGAACTAATGTTGGAGCCAGGTGTGCTGAGGACTGGAGTTGAAGATGTTATGGAAATTTAATATATCAAAGAATGAGAATCTGTTTCAATAATAAGAGAAAAATTTATCTTTGTCTTTAAGTTTCTTTATTCGAAGGCAAAAGCGTTCGAAGACCCATCTCACTGAACGTAGTCAGGAAAAGAGCCCTGAACAACACACATCACATCTTTATATAGTAGAAAGGAAAAGACCCACCCAAAGTCTGATCTTATCTCTATTGCCAGATGGACCACAAACACAATCCTTACCCCCAACTCATGAACTGTCCCTCGTCTCTTGGAGGGGATGATTTTACGGCAAGAAAAAGAACTGATGAGGATTTCAGGAGAAACGTCTAATTCTTCTTTGTCAGTTACTCATGGGTGCAGGGTCAAACAAGGGTACAAACTACTTTCCACACATGTAGTTTGTGTGGAATGTAGTTAAGCATTATACTATCTTGTACTCTTATACTATCACAGCTGCAGAAACATCTAAACATCTGGAAATTTCTTTAATGGAAAAACACATCTTGCAGAAATACAAAAACACAGCAGATATAATCAGTAAATAACTGGTAAAAAGTATCATCAGTTCCATCAAAGATAAAATAAGGCTAAAAATGACATTTTCTATTACAGAGACCACTGGGTTAATTAAGGGAAAGTAAAAATACTGACATCATCTGCAGTTGAACATTTTCTCATTTATTTGTCACAGAAAAAAACAGGAAGAGCAGTTAATGCCTCATCAGGCAGCAGTGCTGATGGTGAACAAGTAAGAAATAAAAATGCAGTTTCTTAGTTGCTTAACTTTATGCTCACAAACAACCTCCATGGTTTGTCTATTGACTCATTTTTGTTGTTCTTCTTTCTATTAAGTTCAAGATTTTTCCCCATAATCCTCTGGCAAAATGTGTTTCTAGCTGAGAGACTTTTCAAATGCAAAAAATAGCATTTGATAGTATTTAGGAAGTAAAAAGGTTTTATTTCCTAAATCTCACATTATTATAGGATGGCACCACACTAGGTAGTCAAATTCCAACTAAATATAATGCAGAGTTGTCTAGGGTGGCTTAATGTGCAACAACAGACATATCTGCTTTGTCTATTAAATTATTATTGATCAGGTCTACTGTAATGTGCAGGGGAAGCCTCAGAAGCACATTGCTCACAGTGTAATGTCATCAGTATAGAAGACTCTGGCTCTTGCTGTAACTTTTTTTAATTACTAGGCAGCCAAGTTTGTTGTCCTATCATCACTGTGTAAGAAATCATCTTACCTGTCATGACATCAGGTAAGAACGAGTTCTTTTAGTCCATAATGGTACCAACGTCCAACTCTTTCAACCGATTAAACTATTACTCAATCAAAAAGAGTAAATTGTGCCTTCAAGCTGTTTTGCAATGTTTAAAGAGATTTCTGGTCCACAGGATGGTGGTGACTGGGGCTTGGTGCCAAGTTATGTAAGCATTTTAGAGTTCAGGTTGCGGGTGATTTTCCTTCAAAGTTCATGCAGAAGGGTCTAAGAAGCTGTGGGACTTAGAAGAAGGGGCTAGCAGAGGAAAATGCTGTAGTGGAAAAGTTTGTAGTTTACCTTAATGATGCTGATGTAAAATGGAGGTCTCAGGAAGGACACCTGCAGAGCAGCAGAAGAACCAACAGCTGCACCTTAAGACCCCGTGGACTCTGGTTAGTTCAAATCATGGCTTTGCTTTTGACGAGGAGACGTCTTTTTTTCTTCCTCTGTGAATCTGTCATTGCAGAAACAAATGTTGTATGATTGTCAGAATAAGGGAACAAAAATAATGACCAAATTGAATTGATTGGACCTTGAAAGGAAGATTAAACATGTCTGAAACGGTTTAGACTTTAATTCCCTAAACCTTTTATTGTTCATTTCTTTAATGATTTTTAACAGGAGCAATTTGTGAACAAGGTGTACTTGCTTGTGAGGTTATTTGTGAGTTACATTACAATGTATTGAACAGTTTACAGGAAACCTGCTTGCAATCAAAACTTCTGAACTAGGTGGAAAAATATACTTTTGTCAGCGATGTCTTTTAGGGATAAACTACAGGCATCAGAGAAAGGAAGGTGTGTTGGGAGCAGTGGTGACACAGGCTTGGAAACATTACCCCTTATTTGATGTGATTTTAGAAGAGTCTTTCACAAAGCCTGACTACATTTTCTGAAGAAAACACTTAATATTCTTAATATTTTGTACTTTGGAAGTGTTTCGTAATGTTCTCTACTGTTTCAGTGAGGTTCAGCCAGACTTGCCTCATCATACTTCTTATGAAGTTATTTTTAATATTGATTCAGATAATAATTTGTATTATGAAATTTTTAGTTGTTTGCTTAAAGGTGAGGTCTTTATGTTATAGTCCAATTAAAACAGAACTTTAGGTACCTTGTTTGTTTTGTTCCAAGTCAAACGTGGACTGAAGCCACTTTACACAGTGTTAAGTAAATTAGCAATGACATACACAGATATTTGCAGACACACTCCCTGAAGCACCCAAAACACACACACACACACATATATATATATATATATACATATATATATATATATATATAAACCTGACATGGAAGTAATTATTTCCTGCCTCTTCTCTGTATGCCGTAGATTGTTTGGTTTCGATGCAGAATAAGAGGAAGTGTTCACGTTAGAACTGAAAGTATGTTGAATATGTAAAAGACTTGACACCAATGGTGTCATATTAAGTTTTGGGTGTGAATTGTTGTATTTCGGCTTGCTGTTGTTCCTTTACTGTCAAACTAAACTGTCAAAATACATAAAGGGAGGAGAGCAGCAGTTTTTAGTGACAGGCCCAGTTGAAAACTGAACCCAAAGTACTAAAAATACCTTATGACCCAGTTTGGACCAGCGCAGCTCTTTGGTTCTGGATCTTCATTAAACCATTGGCAACAGATGAATTAATTAATCAAACAGACCAGCAGCCAAGACGCTTGAAGCTTCTTTTCAATAAGATTTAATTTAAAAAAATGGGTCATAGATATTACAAAGTACTCCTTTCTGTTCCAAAATAAGTTTATTTTATTAGATTTCATATGCTTAGTATAATTTAAAACTATTTAAATTGTCTTATAAGCCAAATTTTGCAAGGAGGCCCATTTATTACCACTGAAAAGAAAAACAAAAAAAAAACACTGTAAAAGTCTTTTGACCTGTTGCCAAACTCAAACCAACATTTAAGGAGAAACTAGCCTCAATTTAGTTAAAACACAGATTAATGTTGCTGTTTGATATGAGATGGAAAAAAATAAAAATAAAATTAATTTACAAAATTAAGCAAATTTTCTGTCAAGATTAGAAATTAGCTGCAGTCAAGGTATCTCATTGCAAAGTCTGTTTTAGCTCTACTTGTTTGGTTCTAATTATCTGTGAGACAGTTAATCTTGTCAGAGGCAGTGGTGCACCGCCTCTAACCCCAATTTACCGTGAAAATAATCTGGCTTTCCTGTAAATGCAGAGAAAGCAAAATTGAAAGTACTTTCAGTTTGCAGACTTCATCCTTATTATAAATCCAACTAAGCTAGATTTATAATAAGTTGAGATGCTAAGAGTGTTGTACACAGCAATTTCAAACTTCTGAACTATCGCTTTGATATTCGATCCAAGTTGAGTTGATTTCTAGAATAGTTTGGATCGCTCACCTCTACGTCCTTGGTTGCTGTAGCAGAGGCCCTGATTAAATCCTGATCATTTCTGGTCCATTTGAAAGGGAAATAGAACAGAACCAGTGTGTTTAGGGACAAGCTATTCTAAGAAACAGCAGCCTTCTTACAGGGACAGTGACCTGATAGGCCAAAATAAAATAAAAAAAGAAATAAAAAAACATATCTTATAGTCAGAGTTTAGTCAAATGGAACTAAAAATGAATTTTGTTGGTTTTATTTTTCTTACAGGTGAACACCATGAACTATGTGGGGCAGCTGGCAGGCCAGGTTCTGGTGACGGTGAAGGAGTTGTACAAAGGAATCAATCAGGCCACCCTGTCAGGCTGCATTGACGTGATTGTGGTCCGACAGCCTGATGGGACGTTCCACTGCTCTCCTTTCCACGTCCGCTTCGGAAAACTAGGAGTCCTACGCTCCAGGGAGAAAGTGGTGGGTTCCTAATAATGGTTTAAATCAAATGGTTGCAGCTTTTTGGGATCTCTTTAGAGTCTTTTGGGAAGATTTTGCTATATGGAGATGAATTTGCTTAATCTTGTTAACAAGATTGAGAAGTAATTTGCACTATCAATACATATGTATGCATTACTTAATATAAGTATCGAGTGTCAAAGCTATAGGTTGTGTAAAAGGGGCATTCTGTGATTCCTTTTGCCTGAATTTATTTTATCATAATGATAAAATGTTTTTATTTCTATTCTTATTTGTTTCTTTAATAATGCCAGAACTTGTACATACATGATTATTCACCAAGAAAGCCAGAGAGTAATTGCTGTCTGGCTTACTGTTATTCAGTAATTGCAGCCAGTTTTAACAAATGCCGTTTTAGTCTTGAGTAAATTGTTGGATGACAACTTTGTACTTTAACTGGACTAAAAATATATTCAAGTAGTGCTACTTTTACTTAGTACAACTTTTGGACACTAGTCACTTGGACCAAGTCTAATGTAACGTTTCTCATAAAGATAACTACAGCCAACAATTCATAGAGTGGAAAGCAGCTATTTGTTTTGAAGCCCACAACAAAAATTTTTCCTCTCTCCCGAACCTATAGACTCTGGAGCAGCCTACTGAGTACTTTGTAGGGAAGAAGAAGCTAAAACTCAATTCTCAGTTTGCCCCATTCAAAAAAAGTAATATCATCTGCTGTAGAGTTACATGAGTGGTACACTCTGCAGGAGAAGTAGTCTGCGGGTTTCACTGGTGGTTTAAAGCATTCATTTCTGTAGAGAGGCCACATGGGAGAAAACACACTTGCCTTGTATTTCACTACTGTGAAATTTCTAGATCTTACAATTTGATTGGGTTTAAAATAATATCTTCATGTAACATTTCTCATGCTTTAGATGTGCACAAGCTATTTCAGCTGCATGCTATATGCATGCATTTTTGCTTAATGCGCAGGTTGTCCGTCCGTTTTCTGTGGCTCAGCTCAAAACTTCAGGTAAATCTGGGGCACAGAGCTATGCTAAGATTGTGGTTTTCTGTTAAGCCTCATTGTTGTTTGTTTCAACCTGAAGCAATCTGAGTGTGCCTCACTGTAAGGTGCTGTGTTGTTGTGAAACTCTGATTCCGCAGATTGACATAGAGATCAATGGAGAACCTGTGGAGCTGCACATGAAGCTCGGAGACAATGGAGAGGCCTTTTTTGTGCAAGAGGCAGAGCGGAGCAATGTGAGTTTTGCATTTTTTAATTACAATGACTTCATTTTTCTATGTTTCACCTTTACAATAACTTGCAAAAATATGAATCTCCCAAAGCTTTCACCTTGTGCCACCTTACATTCAGAAACTTCTGTGTGTTTTATCAAGGCTTTATGTGACAGTACAGAACAAAATAGGGAGTAATTGTGAATGGAAGTAAAATGACATGGTTTTAAAAACATTTTCCAAAACCATCTGCAAGTGTTTCTTTCCACCAGCGTTGCACACAGAGAAAATAAAATGTCTTTGCAAAACTTGAGCGCCTTTTGCTACATTTGCAGAGTGCAGGACTACTAAATGCCATGTCAACAGTCCCGATGTTGCACATTTCCCCTTAAATGTACAAATAAAAAAACAGTTGCACTGGGCCCTTCTCACTTCTATAAGTGAGAAGGGTTTCAGATACATTTACCAAAGATGATTTTCTCTTCACTTCTCAGCGATGCGCTACTTTGTGTTGGTCTGTTACATGCAATTCCTGTGAAAAGCTTGTAGTTGTAATGTGACAAAATGTAAAAGCAACCAAATGGTTTGAAAACCTTTCCAAGGCACTGTCTTTTGTGGTCATTGTGTAAATATACTCTTTGAAATAGGAGATAATTCCTGCCCACTTGGTGACGTCGCCCATCCCCACTGAGGAGGTTCTGCTCCGGAACAGGGAAGCCAGATGTGCAGGGTCCACAGAGAGCTGCCAGCCCCCCGTTGTCCCAGAGCTACACTCTGCAAATTCCCAGGTTTGCTCAACCTCATCTGGCAGGAAGAAGAGGCGACGCAGGAGGAAGCACAAAGCTGAGCCACGTAAGGAGGAGCCGACGTGTGCAGGAGGAGAGCAGGAGCTGTGTGAGTGCAGCTCAGACGAGGAGCAGCATGCAAACAGCGGAAGGTGAGCATGAACTGAACTCTGATCTGCTGTTTAGAGACTGTGTTACTAACACTGTTCTCTATCATCAGGGCATCATCGCTGTCAATAGTGAAGGACAATGTGGAGCAGAGGCAGCACTCGCCTCTCACCTCCCTGGAATGGGACAGCTACCCTTTCTCTGATGGGGACTGGTCTCCCTGCCCCATGTACGAACTTTTCTTTCCATGCACAAACGTTCTTACACCTCCCAAACTTTCACATTTTGGCATGATACGACCACTAACATATCAATTTCATTAAAATGTATGGAGCAGAACACCGAGTGATTTATAATTTTGAAGTTGAAAGAAAATAGTGAACATGGTCTACTTTTGGGTTATTTAATCTTAGTGAGAAAGGCCTCAGAGATCTGAACATTAGTGAAAATGCATCATGAACACCAAAGAACACAATAAGCCAGGGAGCATTAATCAGAGAGACCAATTCCATTCCTCCAGAGCAACTATCCAGTATCTTTTAGACAAATCCATTTCATCCCTTCCTTATCAGGGCCTAATAAAAATCCAAACCTAAATCCAACAAAGAACAGCAGTAAGGTTTGAAAAAAAATATTCTCAGATGCTCTCAATCTAATTCGACTGAGAAAAAGGCAAAACGTCCAGCTTCTAGAAGTGCTAAGATGTTAGATTTATATCCCAAAATCTAACATCCAGGGTGTTCATGCATCCTTAAAACGTCTTAAATTTGTATTTGAAAATGTAAATATAAATGTCCTTGAAAATGCTAATCACATGTCTTAAATTTTGTTCTGGCATGATCACTTTTTATGTTTTTCTTGCTGGACTCTTCTGGCTAAATTTTGAGTCACATGCAGACATCTTCATTGTAATTCTGTCACCTGTCATGGGTGAGTGCAAATGTATCACCAGTTGGCTAGACAATGTCTGTTTCAACCCATAAAAGGCAGCAGGATCCCCCAATCATCCCCAATTCAAGCTGATTATAAAAAGGTCTTACATTTAACTTGTTGGAACCTGCAGATGCCCTGGTTGAATTGAAAGTATGTTGTTTTGAAAAGTGTTTGTGACATTTCCAAGACATTTTAGATTTATTTGTCGGCAGGCTTTCTTTCACTGGTGAGCCACATTTACTCACTTCTTTGTTTTGCGCTACCAATAATGTTCAATAGTGGGAATATTTTTAAAAGCAGCTGTAATTATAATAAGTCAGGCAAATAAAAGAAAACAAACTCTCCCTTGAGATCCTGGGAGCTGACTCAGTGGAAACTTGTGTTTTGCTTGCATCAGGACTCTGTCCGAACCAGCCTCGCCCAAAAGTGACTCTGAGCTGATGGTGAAGCCGACAGAGAGCATGTTTAGGTCTGAGTCACACATGCAGTGGAGCTGGGGGGAGCTTCCTGAATCAACAAAGGTACGGATCACAAAGTTACAACGATGCTCTCACTTCTACCACACAAAGACTTACTCTAAACAAGTTTTAATGATGTGTTTCTGTATTTTAACTTCCTTTGTCTGCGTCCAGGTCAACAAGAAGTCTGAGACAAAGACGCTGAGCATCACCCCGTCAGAGAGCACACATTTCAGAGTAATTCTGAGCTCAGCGGCCATGGAGGACGAGCCGATCGTCCAGCAGAGCTCATCAGAGTCCGTTTGTAACATCGTAAAGCCAGAACCTCGGACCATTAAGCTTTGTCAATGCAGCAGCAGCCCACAGCTCCCTGAATCACATGGTGCTAAAAATAAGCAAGACTTTTCAGATAGAAAGACGAGCAGCTTTTCCTCTCAATCAAGTCCTGCAATCTCAAACTCCGACTCAAATAACGTACGGAAGCCAAAGTGGACGTCTTCGCCTCCAAGTCGCAGGAACAGCGGTTCTGTTCCCAGTACAGGAAGCAGTGAAGCTGGAGAGCCTCTGGCAGGATGTCCTGATGCAAAAGCTCCATCTAAGACCACAGACTCACCCATCAAAAGGAAAGGTAACGGTCTTTATGCCGTGCTCTAGAAAAATCTCAATGCTTTTTGTACTTTTCAGAATGTAAGTCTAAAAACAGACATAATGAAAAGGCATTTTAATCCAGTTCAACATATTTATTGTCTCAAAAGAAACATTGAAGACAGAAAGTTGATAATGTCTGAGCTGACTTCCTCCAGATTTCTGTATGAGACAACTACACCCAATTTGAATGTATGTGGATGCTAACAGGAAGGATGTGGTTTCTGTTTGGGCCCTTAGCTCAGACTCTCGTCTGGGACTCCTCTTCGTTCACATGCAGAAGTAAAAAAAGAAAAGGAAGTGAAACAAAGTGAAATCTGTCATTGCTATGGAGACATTCAGAGTTTTTTTTTTTCTTTTTGTTGAAAAGTTGTGAGGAAGAGGAGCCAACACCAGGGGCCTGAGGATATTTACCTGGAGGACCTGAGCGCCCTTGAGCCGGACGTTGCCGCTCGTTACTTCCCAAAAAGGTGCAAAACAGATTTCAATTCATTTATAACCAGCCTTCAATGTAAATGAATAAAATCCCAGCAGACGTGACATGAACTGCACACTCCTATGATTTTAATATCTGAATTTGAACTGTCCGTATTCCAGTGAGACTGAGCCGGTACCTAAGCACTGGGAGGAGACGGGTCGGCGCTCCGGGTCCCAGTCCCCCCAGTCAGTGGGGAGCGCAGCGGCAGACAGTGGAACAGAGTGTCTGTCCGACTCAGCGAGTGACCTGCCTGACGTTACGCTGTCGCTGTGTGGAGGCGTGGGCGAAAACTCAGAGATCTCAAAAGGTGACAGGTTGTCTTTATTATGAACTATAGTTATCACTGCTTTACAGTGTTCATTGTGAGGAACTGGTTTATTTTTTCTAGACCCGTTATTTACTCCCCCTCTCTTCACACTGCATCTCCACAAGAGAGAACTGACTATTATTAAGTATATCATTTTTGTTAATCCGATCTCTTAAGCAAGGTTTGCATTTCCATTTAAAATAATCTTTTAGCCTTTTAAACAAATTCAGGAAGAAGTTTTGCGGCGGAGTATTGTGGGGAAGTTTTTAAATTTGTTTTAGTTTAGCATGCTCCTGCTGGGTGTGTACAAACATTTTTGATCGGAAGGAGTTTTAAATGTGAAACAGCACAGAAGCTGTAAGATGAAGATTCAGCGAATCTTGATAGAAACATGCCTTATTATTACTGCTTGCTTGTAGACATTTACTCTTATTTTTATGTTTTTTCTAAACCATATTTTTCTATGTAATCCTAATTTTGAAATTTTTTTTATAGAAAAATAAAATAAAGCTTTCAGTCGTAAACTCCTGTTTTTATCCGTTTCTGGTATTCATTATCTGCCTGTTATTCAGAAATTCCGATTCAGAACAAATTATTGTTTCTCGAAAGGAAAATTTGTGTTCATAGCAGTAATTAAACACATTAGAGCCAATAAAACATAAAAGACAATAAACAATTAAAAAATCTGGTATAATAAAAGTTTACCTAAAACATAAAAACTTGGCCTAAAAATGTAAGAACAAGTCTATAAAGTGGTAATAAATTTAAGAATCATAGACAAAAATAGGATTTATACAATTACCTCAACATGTTTTACACAGCATTACTGCAAAGGTGCTAGCTAGCATGTCTTTAGTTTGTCCGTTTAGTATACAGAAGAAGAAATTATTTTAAAATGGGAAACAAAACAAAATAATCCAAAATTTAATTTTGAAAATGATCTGTTGGCTAAACCTCTGTCTGTTTTGTTTAGAGAAATTCATGGAACACCTGATCACCTACAATGACTTTGCTGAGAATCCAGCGATCATCGACAATCCAAACTTGGTGGTCAGAATTGGAAACCGGTGGGTCTCATCAGCCCAGCATATATCCCATTCCACATTTTTGCTCAAACATCTTAAGATTAGAAATCAAAATATATTTTGTTTTTAGGTATTACAACTGGACTCTGGCAGCACCTTTGATTCTTTGCATGCAAGCTTTCCAGAAAAATCTTCCGAAGGTATCGTCTGGTCTATTGTGTTTTTCTCAAGGTGTCTGAATAATTATTTCTCATAATTGAGTGTTTTGAATTTCAGACGACAGAAGAAGCCTGGGTGAAGGAGAAAATGCCTAAAAAGTCCGGACGGTGGTGGTTCTGGAGGAAGAGCAGCACAAAGCAGGTGAAATCTTATGACTCACAAATATGGAGAACACTGGAGTTCCAGTTTGCATTGCAAATGAGGAACATATTGCCCAAAAGCCTCAGCAATCTCATCATCTTAGATTTGCATCGTTATGTAAAGGCATTTTCTTGTTACATAAGCTCTGTATACTGTCTCACTTTCAAAATATCTACATCATCTTCCTCCTCTTTGTGTTCTTAGTTGTCAACTGAGAGCAAGTTGGAGAGACAGGAGTCTGCGAGCAGAGAGAGCCCTGCCCTCCACCAAGCCCCAGAAACCCAGTGAGTCAGCAGCCGGGCCGCATTCAGAGTCCTAACAACAATACAAAACATGTCAACACGTGTTGTGTTGGGTAAACAAGTCCCACACAGGACGGATTAGCATATTAGTCAGTGCTGAAGTCTTGTGACTTATAAACCTATGACCAATAAACTCATTAAGAAGCAGAGACACAGAAAGTATGTGAAGAATAGATGATTGAACTCACATGCTTCATAATTGTCAGAAAAAGTTGTTCAAATTGTAAATTTGAAAGGTAATCAGCATACATATCTGCAGTGTTAAGTAGAGGATATGATGTGTTGTAAATGTAGATGAGTAGATATGCTGCCCTCTGGTGTCTGTAATAGGTGTTGCTTCTTGCCAATTCTTAGGTTATTTGATAATAAATTCACTCTGAAAAAGAAAAGTTCAGACAAATTTTTATATCTTTTAATTTGATACGTCTATACCCATGATGATGATGATGTGTGTGTGTGTGTGTGTCTGTTCACCATCTCTCTCCTGCAGGCAGAAAGTCTCAGAGTGGTCCAGTGATGAAGAGACCAAAGAGCTGAATGGTGCAGCACCATCCATAAAACCCACTGAGCGCGTGCAGAGTGAAGGAGCAGCTACATGTCACTCTTACAGGAAATCCCTCCGTCTGTCGTCTGATCAGATCGTAAGTTCACCAGTGTGAGCTGTGTGGCTTAGACAGAAACAGGGGGAAAAAGGTTTAACTTGTGTGCCATACAATGATAAAATCCTGCCATTCTTCCTCAGAATCTGTGTTTTACGGAAAGACAACAATTTAGCATTTTGAAATGAAAGAAAAATCAGGTACCAAGTACATCCTGGACGCTTCCAGGAGGTTAAAAATGTTTTTTCTTACAAGTGAAAATCAACACACAGCAACAAATCACCAGAATATTTATTGAATCATTAATCCTTGGTGCTTCTTAAGAGTCTGCGCTTCACTTTCACCCTACCTTCAAAGTAAACCAGAAAGCGTGTAGAGGAAGTATTCAGTTTTATTGGATTTTCATATCTTCAATAACTAAAATTAGAAGATGCATTATTGATAGCATCACTCTATGTGAAATTAATCTATATCATGTATTTCACTCAGTAATATTCTCATTTATTTGGTGTATTTCAGCTTCTGAACTGTTTACCTTTTGTAGGCCAGCCTGAAGCTGAGAGACGGCCCAAACGACGTCACATTCAGCATAACCACTCAGTACCAGGGAACCTGTCGCTGCGAAGGAACCATCTACCTGTGGAACTGGGACGACAAGGTCATCATCTCAGATATCGATGGCACCATCACCAAGTATGGAAAATAACCACACTTTTCTCTGAAAATATAAATGTAGAACACGCTACTGAGCATGAAGCCATCAGCTGATCAAATTCATACAGTATTTGCAAAGTTTATTATTATATACACTTTTGGAGTGATTGAGCTTAACTAGAGATCCAACATTTAAATATTTGTTAGACAGAAAGATTTAAAAACTGGTTCATGTAACAAATAATAATGATACAAATCAGATTGGTGTTGCTTAGATTCGGCGACTTCACTGATTGTAAAACAACTGGTCCATCAAATTTAAATTCTCATGTTCTGATTACCAGCAGACATTTTTAATTTCAAGCCTTCTTCACCACTCAAAATCATTTAGAGCTTTGGATCCACTTATATCTAAAATTCTTATTAGATTGACAAGGAAACTCAATCTGCTTTCCAAAACAGTTTCCATTTCTGATTAAGAAAGAAAAAAGAAAACAAACAAGAAAACCTTGTTCTTTTCAGATCAGATGTTTTTGGTCAGATTCTGCCTCAGCTTGGCAAAGACTGGACTCATCGGGGAATCGCAAAGCTTTACAACTCGGTGCATGAGTAAGACTGATCGTCTGCATCCGTTATCACATCAGGAAATGTTCAACTAAAACAACTTAGCCAGCGAACATCTGACTGTTGCAGGAACGGCTACAGGTTCCTGTACTGCTCGGCCCGAGCCATCGGCATGGCTGACATGACTCGCGGGTATCTGCACTGGGTGAATGACAGCGGCACGCTTCTTCCTCAGGGACCTCTCATGCTTTCACCAAGCAGCCTCTTCTCTGCCTTCCACAGGTGGGAAATCCTCTGACTTTTATCTGATCAGCAGAGATGCTGATGTTTATGCTGATGAAAATCACACCATGAAAGCGAGGAAATTACAGTGAAATTACAACTGGAGCTAGAAAATGCAGATCTGTGCATTCAATCTGTTTTTGAGATGCATTATGTGCTTCCAGAATCAGCTACGGTGTGTCAGAGGATTCATTTATGATACTTTTTTTCTTTAAGAGAGGTCATTGAGAAAAAGCCTGAGAAGTTCAAGATTGAATGCCTCACAGACATCAAGAACCTGTTCCATTCAAACACTCAACCTTTCTATGCTGCCTTTGGAAACAGGGCGAATGTGAGTAGAAATACTTTTACTCCTGCACTATTAAAGTTTTTATTTTAATCTGTATAAAATCATCCGTTTGCTTTTGTGTCCCTTCCTCATTAGGATGTGTTTGCCTACAAACAAGTGGGTGTGCCCGCGTGTCGGATATTCACAGTGAATCCTAAGGGGGAGCTGATCCTTGAGCAATCCAAAGGCAATAAAACATCGTAAGTAGCGACAAATCACTTTCTGTCAGCTGTTCGTCCCATACAAATGTTTGAATATTTTCTCTTGTGATGCTTGTTTGTAACTTGGCAGCTACAGCCGGCTGAGCGAGCTGGTGGAGCACGTTTTCCCACTACGAAGCACTCAGCAGTGCGCCACTTTCAGCTGTCCAGACTTCAGCTCCTTCTGTTACTGGAGGCAGCCGATTGCAGAGGTGTGCTTCGAGGAGCTGCTGTGACTTCAGAGACGCTCTGATTTAAATCCTAAACTTAACAGCTGCTAAAATTGCATCTTAAATGTTTGCTGATGTAGGGTAAATGTCAGGGATATATTTAGGTAGTCCTTTTTTTTAAATGAAACAGTAGTTTCTGCCATCTTCAGTAGTTAATGCGTAAACTGCACAGAGCATATTTGCACTTTTAGATTGCACAAAAAAACATTAAAGGCATTATTTTGTACTGAAAAATCAAGCTTTTATCTTGAAGTAAAATGTCTCTCAGTGAAATGTTTGTGCAGGTGTAGAAGACTGTAAAATATTCATCTGCATGTAAAACGGTAGCTTGCCAAGTACGAATTTTGACACAATCTTAAAAGGTTCAACTGATTGAACAGTGTCTAAACTGACCAATCAGAAGACTGCTTATTTTGTTACATTTAGAGACTTCAGGAAATAACAATTCTTCTGGATGTTTAACTGTCCAACTTATGTGATGTTTTATGCACTTTAACGGATGAACGACTGGATTCAGATTAACAGTCCCACAGCATTTACCGCTTTTCATACAAAGCGTTTTGGATTCAAAATTTTCATATGATTTGCTTATTATCTTAAGAATCACATTTTCTTTTTCCAACCTAATACACTGAAAAATTGCCTTTTGTTCTCCAATTGCCTTTTGTTCTCCAGACAATCTCTTCTGATTGGCTGGTGCTAAAATTTACTCTAAAAAGTAAATTTTGTGTGTAGCTAAAAAGGCTACACACAGATTCCTGTTTTTTTTTTCTTCTGTAATTAGGATAACTACTAAAAAACAAACAAACAAAAAACTTTTTCTACAGTTGCTCAACAATTTTTTTCTCATGCAAGAACAAAATATTTTTGTGCACATAAACATTCTTTGTTGCAGTTTCTGTGTGTTGTAGCCCAAGCACTTCTGTAGGGTCTCAATAGAGTCAGTGTGTCGCTGTCCCTTTCAGGCCTTACATGTTATTTACTTTTAACTAAAATGCTGAGAAGAAACATGTTGTGATTTGCTGTTTCAAATTGCAGTAATGTGTCTCGGTTCAAAAAATGAATGTAGATCCTGCTGCTGCTTGATAAGCATTTCTGTAAATCCATGGTTAGACTCAGGGTTCACTGTTCATTTTTGATGAATGTAGATTTTTGTTTTTATTTTTTGCAGAAGTTTGTGTTCTCAGTAACAAATGTCCACAATTTACCACATTCTTTCTGTGAAAGTGACAGGCTTTGTGTGAACAGACCACACTTTAATTTATATTAGTTTTATGAAACTTTACTTTTGCTTACCCATTAAGATCTTTAGTTATTGCAGATCATTTCTATAGCTTGTCCGACCAACTATTATGTTTTGCTTGAAAAGCACAAAAAAAACCGCATTAAATGACACATTTGTTCAAATTTATGAACAAGTAGTACACATCACATCACATCCCTGTGCTGTTGTTTTATTAAATTGTGAAAAAATGTCTTAAATTGAAAAAAAATTAAAAAGACTGCATTTAAAACTACAAAGCTTGTTTATATTTAGCCTCTGACAAGATGTGTGTGTGTGTGTGTGTGTGTGTGTGTGTGTGTGCGTGCGTGTGCATGTGTGTGTGTGTGTGTCCGTTTCAATTCTTTTGAGCTATGAAAGCAAAACAAAACATAGAAACTATATGTTAGTACTCATAATGCAGACCATCTCATTCGTTTGTCTTAAATAGAGTGTTGCCATGTTTTGATAATTTAACCCAACCAGGTGAAAATGCTCTGTCTCAGTTGTTTGCGGAACAAAGAGTCAGAGCAGCTACCGTTTTATCGGGCTGCCGTACAGAAGCACAGCACTAAAAGATGACAGGATCTCCGGGGGGTCAGAGATGGCGAGTTTTCCGGCGGTCAACATGAGTCCCATTTGGTCTCCTTGCTTCATCGAAACAACCAGACTGAGTGAGGTCGAGCCGCTGCAGCTGCATTGTTCTGGCGAGAGCGGCGCAGTGATCTCAGAGGAGAAGCCTGCCGAATCCAGCATCTGGATGATGCTGTTGGACACCGACAGCACGGCCTCGACCTTCTCGCCTCTCTGGGCGACGAGCACGGCCGTCACCAGGTAACGACCGTCTGTGGGAGCGGTGAAGATGCCTGGAATGCAGAGAGAGATGATCTGTGGAGACTGACTGTGATCAAAGACGTCACAAACCTCTGGGACTTTTAAAAGCCAAAAGAGAGAATGTGTATTAATTAGTGTTGCCCGACCAAGGAAACATGTCCAGGATAGAGGCGGTCTTACTCTTCAGTGGTTCAAGCATAAAGCAAATTTGCTAGCTTCCAAATTTCAACAGGTTTTCTGCTGTTTTTTGTTTCATCTAAATGTCTACCATCAAACAAAGAATAAGATAACTGGAGTACAACAAATCCCTGTCTATTCATGGTTCAAACCTCTACAGGTTTTTCTTTGCAGAGTAACTCAAATTATATGCAAATCAAAATGCCACCTATTTGCAGAAATTTTCGCAGAGGGTATCTACAAAATTCAATATTCCTGCCTTCCAGTTATCTTTCTGCTCTGCAAAGGGAAAAGAAAGATTATTGCCACCATGTTGCCTCCAGACATGGTTAGATGGCTTCCAGTTGTTTAGTCAGACCTCTTACTGGAAGTCCTGCGTCACCCATCTTCCTTTCCCCTGCTTCTCTCCTCAGCCACACCCCTCTCTTTATCCCACATACGAAGGCTTCTGTTTCTCATTTCTTGGCAGATGTAAAAGAAAAAAAGGAAACTAACTCAGGAAGCAGAAATATAGGGACAATGGACTGAAACATTAATTTTCCTCAGCATTTAATGGTTGTACCTTCAAGAGCCGAGATCAGGAAGATTGTAGATATTAACTTCTGTGGTTGTTCCACTGTGTTTCACTGTGTGTATTAATACATATTAAGGTCTATTTTGTGTTTGAACTATTATTAGTTCAAACTTAAGTCTTAAGTATTTAGCTATTCAGAGATGTGTGTGGTCCATAATAACCCCTGTGAATACAAGTGAACCTCTGTAAATAACAAAAAGCTGATTTCAATTGATGGTTTCCTTTAAAAGACATAAAAAAAAAAAAAAAACTATCCAAACCAGCCTGGCTCTAGTGAAAATCACATAAGCCACCTTTTTAATACATGAACCGTGTTTATCAAAAGATTTTGATTCAGTATCACAGGGCACACCCTGGCTTGCTTGATTCTAGCCTTTGAGCAATAAAGAACTGTCACTGGAGAGAGAAGCAAAAATTACACGGCTCATAAAAAAAGTACTCATAAAATTCTCCACATCATCATCGAAGTGACCAATTTATATAACTGACAACCCGGGCGGAAAACAAGATGGATGCAGGAACAAAAAGTAACTTTCTGCACTTTTATCCTAATAAAAAATGACAGCAACGTCATCATAGTCACATTGTAAATACCTACAACCATCCATTCCTCTGGGTTCAAAGGTCATTGATAATATATAATAACTAAACTGCACCCTCTCCTTCATTTGATTCCAAGTGCAACTTGACCTCTTCATGTCTGCTTCTTGCTTCTAAATGTCTTCGCCAGATGTTTGGAGGCCATCCTCTCTTCCGCTGTCCTTGAGGTCAGAGGTCTCCTGGTGATGTCATTAGTGGGCTTGTGTACAGTTGATCTACTGCCAGTGTCTTATGAGAAAATGCTCTCCTATAGGCAGATGGTTTGTATGTTGTCAGAGGTTAGTGCTGCTAATTTGATCTGGCAAGTGAATGTAGAGAATCTACAGGATGCAGCTGTTCAAGTAGGTTTCCAGTTGTTTACGTCTGAGACCCGTAATGCAGGACTGGCTTAGCAGAGGAGGTGAGAATATAAACTTTCCAAATTTTCTTTCGTTGTTTGAATGCTTGCTTTTCTACATGTACATCTGAGCCTTACTGTCTACAGTGATGCTGCTGTGAATAAGTATGGAAGAACCCCTGATGGGTTCGGTCAGTATCGGTTTTTGATATTGGTCAGAGAGGAAATTGCTCAGGATGTGTGGAGGCACAAGCAGCCAACAGAATCTAATTTATGTCCTTTCTGTAGAATTGCGCTCCTTCCTCCTCCAAATGACTTTTCAAGCGTTCATGTTCAGCTACCTGTACGAGGGTCATAATGTCCTCCATCGTTGACCAGCACCTTGTTGAATCGGATTATTCCGGCTTCTTCTTGGAATGGTGAGACAGTCAAACCAGCCGAGAAGGACACCTTCTCACCTGGAGACCAGGACAGCAAATATTTGACATGAGTAACCATAATCCTAACAGATTCAGGCTCCTAAATAACTAATAACTCTAACCTGAAGCTGTGCTAGTTTTCTGCTTTGGAGATCTTGGAGGCATGCTCACATCTGCTGATAAAATAGAATTGGAATTGATCATTTGCACCACAGAAACTCAATTCTGATGCATCATGAAACATTTAAAGTAAAATGTACCTGAGTTTAGAGGTATGCTGGTTTGTAAGGAGTCAGTTTGGGTAGCTTTGGATAAAAAACAATGAGAGAAATTAACTAATAAATAAGAAAAAAACATGCAGAACAATTTTATTTGAACGCGCATCACCTGGTGCTCCAGCAAACCCCTGAACAGACATCATGTTGAGGTCCGTCCCTTTGGTCATTTCTCCCGGTGGGCCTGCCTCTCCTGTCTCCATCACAGGTAGATGCCGAAGGGAAGGCTCTGGAGGGACAACTGACACTCTAAAACTCTCCGTTGAAACCCGAGGAGATGCTCCGTCCACCAGTCCAACACTGGCACCTGAACAGAACAGAGACATGTGTTTAGACTGCAGGTTCGAGTTTACACACCAGCTGGATCCAACTGTATAAGGCTGTAAAAATGTTCTAGCTAAATACACTTTTCATGGCTTGTTTAAATCTAATTATTTTTAGAGTTCCTTTGAAGTGTCAAAAAGACTGTAATTAACTGCAGATGGCTGGAGGCATTGTTCTTTTTTGTAAATATTCAACAAATATAACATTTTTCTGAATTTTTCTCTTTTTTCACAGCTTAAACTTTGACATGTGGAATACATTTGACATGCAAAACAATCTTGCCTTGGTACATTGTTCTTTTCTCATGTCAAAATAATTTGAAGCCAATATTCTGAGGATGATTTATGTAGATGAGAAAAGCTTTTTCCAAACATGCGAGTTGTTTAAACCTTCAAAAACTCTTCTCTTAGGATAAAACTATTTTCGCACGGAAATGTACACGCAATATGTAAAGAGGCAAAAAAAAAGATCAAATAAAACAGCCAAAACATCTTTCCAGACTGACTTTTAGATTACTTTGAGAACTTTTTTCTATATAAGTGAATATTCAATTTATTGGGCTCTTTATCAACGTTGTAAGTAAATTTGTCTATTGTTCTAATTTCAAAACTAAATTAATTTTCAAGTTTTAGATTTGATCATAAATGAAATGTAAATTTGATCTTTGTTTATTGAATAAAAATCATTAATCAAACTGTTTTAGAATTTGATATTTTTTAAACCGCTTTTCTGTCTCCAGTGTTAGGAATCCAGGTTAAAGTATGTAAAAATTATTTTACATAATTCTATTTACTACTAGTGGTTTTTACAATGATAGTTTAACATCTAGAAGCCACTTTGTGTTGCATTTGACTTATCAAATATCTTCTTTCAGGAAAACCAACCGGTTGATTGTACAATTTCTGCCAAAAAGTAGCTCTATCCACTCTTTATCTGCCAACACATTTCAAAACGTGACTTTTGGATTCATTGTGTTGCTCAACATAAAACAGACCTAGTGAACATTACTATATTGCATGTGGTTTATCTAAAGGCTTACCAACACCTGTCCCAGTGATCAAAGCCATGAGGCCATAATTGTTGCTAATGTTAGTCTTTCCAAGAGCACATTTTATTGTAATGGCATAATGCTGCAAACTCCCTGAAGCATAGCTCAACCCAGCCTATCTTGGCTGTCTCCAAAAGCAAATAATCGTCAAATAAAATCTACAATAAATCCTGAGTGTTGAGAAAGAAGGCAGCTGGAATTTTCTCATCCTTGAAAATTGTTATATTCTCACATTTTAAAAAAGAGAGCTCTCATTGTCTTAATCCTGTCTCTCAAAATATCTGAGTGCCTGGATTAGCTGTGATAAAATCTTGTAGCCATTACATGTAAAATGAGCTGGTAATAATAATTTAGATTATTGTGCTGAGGTAGATTTTACAGTTTAACACCAAGTGTTTCAGTCCAAGCATATTTCAAAGCTATTCCAGGTTTCTTTTAGGAACGACTCTAGAAATAAATGTCCATTTCATGCATTACCATCCAAACATGGAATGGTAATAAGGCGGATTAATTTACATAACAAATCAGCACTTTCTACTCAGCTCTACACAGAAGAGTAGCCAAGTATGACTTAATAAGAAGTCTGTCTGCACAGATTTGTGTGATGTTATGATCGGGTGCTGGCTGCGACATTTCAGTCTGTTTTATTTTTCTAGTAGTGCTGGATGTGTGTCTGAAAAGTCTGTAATAGCCTGGTTTATCTGGTGATCAAATTGTTTATGCTGCAGTGTTGAATGAGCAGGAAGGTGGTTATTATTGGATGGCATCATATTTCCCACTGCCAAGGAAGCAAAAGGTTGAAACATAATAGTGTGACGCGGGTTTTACAGTCATCAAGACTTTGATTTATGTGATTTTAAATCTTATGTGATAGATGAGAGGATTAACAGTCCAGTGGGTTTTAAGGTTTGTTAAACGTTTACATAAAGACAGTGGAGGTCTTGCCTCAGTGAACGTCAGAATTCATGATTCAACAATGAAAACTGGGCAAAAATTCAAATCTGAATTAGAATTTTTAATCCAACTCAGTTTTTCAACATAGTGTTAATTCACAACAGATGTAATCTCAAGGCACTTAACAAAAATAAAGATGAAGTCAATCCAATTAGAATAATTTGAATTGTTCCAAGTCAAAATATTCTAATTGACCCTAGTTATAGAACAATGCAGCCAAGTTCTGTTGATGATTCAACAGAACTTGAATCATCAAACTGCAGTGCAAGACTCACTGCAGTTTCAGCACAAAGGAAAACTCCCCTTTAACAAGAAGAAACCTCCAGCAGAACCAGAACTTGATGTCCTTCTATCATTTGAGAAATTATAGATTTGAGAAAACAGAGTAAAGACGCACTGAAGAGACAGAATCCCTGAAGTACTTTCTCCATGGTGTTATTTTTACTTACCAGGACATACAGTATGCATGTGTAATAGAGCCATTCCTTGCTTATGCATAAGTTTTTCTCTGTTTTTAATACACTTTGAAAAAGCTGCATTCTAGACCAGGTTGCTCCAGTAACTGAAGGAATGTTTAGCTGGTAAATTCAAGGACTCCTCCCAGCAACAATACCCCGAGAACGCAGTATTTTATAGCTGATGAGTTAAAGGCTAGATGACTGTTATTTTCTCTCTTCAAGTTCATAATAACAGGCCTAAATAATCATTTGAAGTAAAGGTGCTAATGGGGCCCGTTGCTAATCTTGGATAATCACAGCTGTGTGTGACAGATATGAAACAATGAGTCTATTGTAATATGTTTTTCTCAGGAAATTTATGTATTTGTTGGTATAAGTTATTGCAAGGAAATACACTGCATATGGTCGCCCAACTTGTGGGCATCTTCAAATGTGGCCTTTTATTTTTACTTACACACCAACTCCACAAAGCCATCTGTAGAGTCTCGCATAATTGTGGTGTAACTCACAGACGTGCATTTACATGCTTACTTTTACAGATAAGCATTTCAAATTAAATGTTTACTTTTACATCCTTAAAACTAAACATTTCTGCATAAGTAAAAAGTCTAAAGACTTTTTGCCTTTGTATCCCACTCCCCTTCACACATGCATAATTTTGCACATAAAAGGCAGATCAGCCCCACAGTGAGGAGCTGCCACATGTTCAGTCCCCTTGCTATGAGGGGAAAGGGTCACTTCAGAAAAGTCTGCAACAAATGCTGGCAGACTAACGTCTCACAGTAAAACAGCACAGGAGGTAAGCCTGCAAGTGCGCCCGCCGTGTTGTTGCTCATATAAAGCAAGGTATGTCGCCCCCTTTGATCTCAGCAATTCAAAAGTGATTTCCGAGCTGCTGCCACAGAGATAAAAGAGTCAAGGACAGGATGTGTATCTGCATGGTAGAGTATACTTCTGGATAAAAGAGGTGCGCTGTAAACAAATACAGCTGGATCTAAATGTGTGTTTCTCTTACCAGTTCAAGGAAGGGAAATCCTCTCTGTGTTGTTAGTGATTTGCCAGCCAGCAGTTTATGATTACAGCAGTCTCTTGTGTCGCAAAAACAGACACATTCTACTTTATAAATCACTTTTTAATAATGAGTGCGAGGCTGGATATCGACTTTATGAGTCCTCAAAACGCACTGGGGTCTGAAAGCTTTGATTTAGGAATCCATGGATGCAACCTCTGTGTTTAGTGGCCAAAGCAAATCTCTGGAGAAAAGAGGAGTGAGAATGGCAATATATTTATCAGCCCTGTCACAAACAGTCTGAAAAAAAAAAAAATAAAATAAAAAATCAGGATCTAAATGGAGAGTAACAGAAAATAAAAGCTGAAGACTTTCCTGTTCCTGGAGCCCCTTGGCCAGAAACAGTCGTACATGTTTGGGAGGTCGTTACGTTTGACTTGTGTGGAAGATTTGTCATCTTATCTTACACAAGTCACAAACCTAAGAGTCTAAACACGTCATCAGCAAAAGAGCATTACTCCCTTATCTGTAAAAGTTTCCGTAAAGAGCTCAACGTCACTGCCACTATAAGCTTGCTCCAAAAAAACACAAAGAGAAGGACAGTTTCATTGCAACTTTTACTTTGATGTAACTTTCAAAAACAAAGCAAACTGGGAAGTTGCTTACAGTTCATTTTTATGCAAGACCATCTTTATCTATGAAGTCATTGGGTGCTGGGTGATGGCATGGGCTTGTAGGGAGTAACTGAAGTGCACATGGAAAATGAAGCAAAGCATGTTGTGAAAGCAAGCCCGGAGCTTTTCTGACTGGCAATGAATTATCACAGTTAATTCAAAAAGTCGTAAATTCCAGGTTTCAAGTTGGAAAATTAACTGGGGCTCCCCATGAAGTCTGAATTCCAGTTGGGACAGTTTCTCACCAACTCTAACCTCAAAATCAGATGGTTGCAAGTGCAGTGTCCTGCAAAGGTATCCACCCCCTCTGCCCTTTTCTGTCACCACATTTCCATTGCAATCACATACCAGAGTGTATTTTCAGAAAGTCATAGCTCAATTAGTGTATAATGGTGCACGATACAGGTGCTCTGAGGACCTTAGAGGTTTGATGGAGAATTTTAGTGACCAAAAAGTCTCATGAAGATTCAGGAACACAACAGTGTAAAGCAGGAATTGACTTAAAAAAAGTATCCTACACTTTGAACATCTCACAGAGAGCACTGTTCAATCCATCATACGACAAATGGAAAGAGAAAAAGAACTGCAACCCTACCAAGACCAGAGAAACCACAAGCTTTTGTAATTGAGGAGGAATTGTCCAATTGTCAATAAGATTGGAGTCAGAGCCAGCAACCTAATGTCACTGTGCTTCATCCACCCTTAAACGGATGATGATTCCAAATATGTTTCTGTTGGACAAAATCAGTCCAACAAATCAGAGGAAATTGATCAAGATGTTCAGGAACAACAAAGTAGTCATTAAGTACCAAACTTACCATGAACCAGAACCTGTTAAGCCAGTTTAAGAACACAAAACTTTAACGGCCTCATGTGGACAAACCACACACCATCTGGAGAAGCACTCCATGACGAGATGAGGCGAAGATTGAGCTGTTTCACTTTAAATTACAAGACGTGCAGTTAAAGAAACCAGGTTAAGGCTTTCAAATGTAAAAACATCGGATCAACTACCAAGCAGCGGCATGACATGGGTCTGTTTCCCTGGTAGTGGTGCTGGTGAAGGTAGACAACCAAACAAAAAAAAAAACCAGCATCTTTAAATAAACACCAACATTAAGATTTTATGCAATTTATAACTCGTCTGATAAGATGTGTAGTAAAAATATCCAGCCATAATCATGGCAGAAGCTGGAGCATGGCATGAACAATTCAAAACAATGCAACATTAAAATTTCTGATTTTGCTTAAATTCATCCCCCTGATGAGAACATTTACACCTCTTACTTGAACTATAACTGAAAAGACGGATTATTCCAATCTAAAACTGAAAAAACAAACAAACAAAAAAACAGATGAAGTTGGCCCACTCTCAGGCCCAGATTCTAGTTTCTGAAGTAAGTTGTTTGCAGATTTGATCTCCATGCAATTGGATTTTACCAATAAAGCAAAGCCTAAAGGCAGAAAGTTTCTTTGACAAGCAAAAACTGAAGACAGCTGTGGAAAAGTCAAAGCATAACTAAAGAGAAAAGCACATCTTCTGCAAATCATTTTGAACAAAGTATTAAAAACAATTATAGCTAATACATGACAGTCAGTTACCCTATATTTACAACAAAATATGTCAGGGTCTAAATATTTCTCAAATTAACTGTATTCTTTTCATGACTTTTCAAGCAATTATAAGTATTTCCAAGAATGACCCAGTTACAGTGCTGAATGCAACAAAATCACAACTGCTTTCAGTCCTCTTGATAAAGATTAACAACTGTGTGACATCATTGGTAAACAGAGTCACGGGCGGCCTCTGGGAACACATTTCACTTTCCTTTGTTTTCTCAGACAGACAGTGAACTCGCCACAGAGGTTTAAAAACTTTACAGGATTTGGCTAAAGCGAATGAAGGAAACCTAATCTCAGCAGTAGAAAAGATGCCAATGGAAATGTTCACCCATTAGCACTTGAACACACTAAAACTGTTGGCTTTGAATGAAAAGTTGTCCATGATTGAGAATCCATGTTGAGGTATGTGAAGAAGACTGTGTGGCAGAGTGACCTTTTCCAGCCTCGTCAGATCAGCTCAACGTGAGATAAACGAGAAGACAACAGAGAGCACTCAGAGCAGCCGCTGATAGGAAACAAGAGAGCACATCTCACACTAAAATATGTTTCGAACAGGAAAAAACTGTTAAATGACATAATTGCAAGAAGCCACAGGGTGGAGTAACAATATTTCTGTGTCACTGTACAATCATTTTTCTGGCAAAAATGTGAAAAATTACATCTCGAGGCGTAATTTTCATGGAAATCTTGTAGAAACCATCACATTCAACTAAACAAAGGCCATCTTCTCAAGTTATTCCAAACTGGACTACATGCTAAATTATCAGGACCAATAAAACAGAATGGGAATGGAGCAGCTCCCGAAGGAAGAGCTCTGGCACCATAACAATGTGGAAAAGCTCCAAGTTTGCTCTCACAACGGTAGGAGTCCAGCTAGCTCTCATAGGTGCCATCAATGTGTGGATTCACATCAGAAACACGCTAAAGTATGAAAACCTGTTGGTGCAAAAACATGCTCCCACTAAGAAAAGCCAAGCATTACAAAAAGAATGAAATGAATGATGAACGGAAAAAAGAAACATGGCTGCTAAGGCTTGTTGACCGTGCTGCAGAGTACGTCATTTGGGTGGGACAGCAACAGCTAAATTGGCAAATTATCCTGTCATGAGTCAAACTCTGCGATGGACTGTAAAAACGTGTAAGGTAAGAGTTTAACAGTGCTACAGAGACATCTAGTTAACACATGCGATGCCGTACACAAGCATTCGCCCCGCCTCTCAGAAAAGTCATCTTTCAGAAAAGTCTGTTTGTGAACAGGACTTTTTAAGTTCTTGTAAAAATCCAACAGGACATCCTTCGAGGGACTGCAAACTGTGTATCTGACTGCCTCAACTGTAAAACATAGTCAAAGCTGGAGGAATACATAACTTATATACGCCACTTAACTTGAGTCACTACAAAAGCTTCATAAGTGAACCTCAGTGTTTGAACTTGGAATATAAATTGCTACTTTTCAACTACTAGTCTTGCTTGCAGGGTTTAGCTTAGCATATCAAACATTTTGTGACTTGCTCCTAGAATGAGTTAAACTAAATGGTGACATTTTATAGCTCTGTGCTGAAACTTCAAAAAGCAGTAAAACGCATCAGTGTTGTCATTTACCCAGAAGACTATCACCTTTAAAAATTGCTTCACTGGGGTTTGGGATAAAAATGCGACAATAGAAGTGAGCACATGGTTAATTAACATATTAGAAGGATCAATCAAATCTCAGTGCTGATGTTAAAAAACAATACTATTTTCTTTCTAGGTTAATTGCTTTAATTGTTTTATTTTTTTTTTTCCACAATGATCTTCAAAACATTGCAGCCATAAAAATGAAATGTTACAATGGACAAATGCACACCCGTAAAACACACTCCTGGATGCAAAACTGAGTCTGGTTAGTTGTATTACTTGATGCCAAAGCATTGCTCAACGCAACATGGGGTCTGTTAAACCAGGCATGTGTCTTCAATCAAGCTTGCCTGCCTTAAATGAGAACATCGTTTAAAGAATATTCAACTTCCCCCTTTGCTCACACGCTGAAACACAGGCCAATAGTGGAGACTCTCTGGCAGCACAGTCACCGCGTCATAAAGGAGTTAGCAGCTCAGCTAAAATGTTTACCAAAACATTAGTCATTCAATGCAATTTTAAAACATTTATGTTTTCTAAAACATAAAAAACCTTGAATATTTTTGCAAAGATCAAAATAATTTGAGTTAAATCGAAATGTTTATTTGCTGCATCTGGCCAACCTCACACATCAAATATAATGAACTTTAAGGAAATATAAAAAAAAAATATATATACATAAATGTTTTGTTTATTTCTGCAAATTTTCCTTCAGTTTAATGTGGTAGCTATGTGAATTGTTCATGTCTCAAAGCAAGAAAATGTAAAAAAGTGAAGCAAACAGAACCTTGAGGATACTTATTCATCCAAAGATGCAGACACTTCTCTGTTCTGAATGTAAATGAATGTCTTCAGGCAAAATCAAATTGAACTCAATTATCTTTAATTCCACAAAGTTCTACTAGAACCCAGAAAAGAAGTTGGTTCTGAAAAACTTACAGTGTCTGAACCATCCATGTGTTACTCCTTCCTGTTATATCAGGTTGTTTTCTGGCGCCAGACCTCCAGACTCCTCAAGAAGTCTTTTAACTTTTCCTTTTTAAAGTTTCTTTTCTAAACTTTTAAAGATCTGAAACTGAGAAAAGTTATACATTTTGTTTAATGAGACTAATAAGACTATGAGTGTATATTAGTCTAGTCGTACATCATGTGAAAGCTTTGCATCACTCCCTAGCTTGTTTGTACAAATCTGTCTCTTCATGTCTGATTTTCAGGACAGGCAGCTTACCTTCCTTCCCAGGAGAGCCATAACTTATGGTGGGAATGTCTTTAGCTATGTTCAAGCTTTGATTTTGAACCGTCTGCAACTTTCCCCTCAGTCCTTCGATATCCTGAGCATGAGTTTGGACCGTGCCGTTCAGCTGATCCATACTGCTCCACAGCCCAGTGATGTGCCTGTTCAGGCCTTCTTTGATCCTCAGAAGGCTGAGGGAGATGGGGTCTAGCCTGCTGCACAGAGCCTCAACATTAACAATCCGGCTGTCCATGCTGGCGAGTTCCTCCCCCATGTCGTGAGTCGTTTCTCTGCATCTGTCGTTCTCAGCTTTCACCTCCCTGCCCAGCTCATCCAAACGCTGTCTCAGCTCCTGGTGTTGCACCCTGTGAAGTTCCAAAAGATCGTCAGCCTCCTGCATGGCTCCGTCTTTTGCTAGACTCCAGGAGGAGCTCAGATTCTGCTGCTTCGCTTCACCTAATCCTGAGTCTTCTACTCTTTCCAGACGGTCACTTAAGTCACTGTTCTCAATGCTGTTGTTGATGCTAACGAGCTGATCCTTCATGAAGTCAAAGTCCCTCATTTGTACATTCAGATGTGTCTTGATGTCATCTACAGCAGATTTATAGCTCTGAAAGTCTTTCTGAAGGTTTTCTAAGGCAGTTAAATTAGCTTTGCACTCTCCTGAGCATGATCGGTCCAGATTGTTGACTTTAAGCTCCAGATTATTAACTGAATCCTTCAGAGAGTTAATGTCTTTCAGCAGAGCATTTGGACTCCTAAATGTGAAGCTGGTGTTTGCTCCTGACAGCTGGTTCATGAGTTGGTCCTGAATGGATGCAAGCTTGTTGTCCAACGTCTTCTTCAAGTCTGTGACGGCCTCTTCCTGCTCACCCCGAAGGTTCTCCCCTACAGAGATGCACTGTGCCACCAAACTCCTTTCAGTTGAGTTCAGATAGTCTTCAAGGTTTTGCAGGCGAAGCAGAACAGAGTAGGAATCCCCTGGTTGTGCCTTCTGTAGATCAGATACTTCTCTTTTAAGGTCCTGGATCTCGTTGCGGAGGTCTTCTTCCTTCGACTCCATGAGCTCGGTCAGGCTGGAGTAGCTGGCCTCTTGTCCTTCACACTGTTCCTGAACTGAGAGGATTTTATAATCACAAGAGTTCTTCAAGTCTGCCATTTTGATGTCCATGCCCTCCATCAACTCTTCTCTCAGAGCGCTGATCTTGCCGTCCAGGTAGGCTCGAAGGTCAGCATCGGTGCCCGCAGGGGCAGGTTGGGCTGTGGATAGAGGATTCCGACCAGTCTCCAGTAACAGACGAATTTGTCCATCGTGAAGGTCAACTCGACCCACTAAGTCATTCAAGATATTGCTCTTTGACTCCAGATCATCAGCGAACTGGTTTATCTTATTCGTGACCTCATCCATTGATGTGGTCTCTTGACCAAAAGAGAAATCCTGCACCTGGAAGCTCTCTGTCTGTCCCCCTCGAGCACTGGCAGGCTGTTTCAGGTTGCTCATCAGGGTAGCCAACATCTTACTCGCATCCTCCTGGAAATCCAGCCTCAGGTTGGAGGCCATGTCTGTCATTCTGGCCTGCATGTCCAGGACCATCTGGGACAACTGCTGCACCTCCTCCTCCAGGTGTTGCGCACTCTGAGGTCTTCCTTGACTCTCTGGTGCCGTGGCGACTGTTTGACCTCTGACCTGCCCCTCCCATGTTGATGGATAGTTTCTCTGTTGCTCTGTCCTCTGATTAGGAGCTACATAACATTCAAACAATTAGGATCCTGTCATTTCAAGGTTTTAAGCATTTTAAATATTTAAAAAATATTCTTAGCTTCTGACCTTGTGGATGTGGAAAATAGCCAGAGTTTGAAGAGGTGTGGGGCAATCGGTCTGCTTGGAGAAGTTTCATGTCTTTCACCTCCTTGCAGTCGTAACCCTGATACCCCGGGCAGCATTTCCACTGCAGTTCTGTCACAATCTTGTAGCCGATCTTGTATGTGGGCCTAAAATGTGTTTGATATCTACACACACATGATAAAATGATAAGATAATAAGTTAAATGCCAGGACTCTCTCTGAATACAGCAAAAATCCCCGTACACCAATGAGTGAATGGGGATTTTTGCTGGTTGATCTTCCTGCAGGACAACATTCACACACAGATTCACTGGAATGTTCATGTTTTACAACGGTCTAATCAAAGTGCACACCCATTTTTATTGGACACACTTCTGCAATAAATTCCTCATGTCGGGAGCAATTCATCTTTTGTTGTAATTTCAGCAAAAGATGATGCAGCAAAACACAGATTAATGGATGGACACAAATGTATGCCTCACAATTATGAACTACGTTTTGTTAGGCCATTATATTAATGTACTAATTTTTTTTTTTTTTTTTTTTAAGGCATTGTTTGACGACAACAGTAAAGGATGCAACATAAATTTATTCATGTAGTGAAATGAATTAAGTCCTGAAAAACTTAAGTACTAAGTTTAGATGAAGCAAAATACTATGCTTCATCTAAGGGATGCTCTTAGAAGAAAAAGATCTGAGAGATGTGTCATCCTAGCTGAGTGCCAAGCGTAGTGTTCAAAAACAACTACTGTTTTAGTAAGAGGATCCTGGTAACAAAATGTCTGAAGATTCAACTTCAACAATAAGGGGCTTAGACTTAACATTGAGATTTGCTAAAACTGTGTGAAATGTAAACTTGTTAACAATGTTTTAACTTAAAGATGTTATGACATTTCCTTCCTAAATGTGATGAACGTTCCCTTAATATGAGAAGCAAGCTAAATATCAAAAACTGGTCGCTAAATCTTTTGGATTAAAAATGTACACTTGGCCATGCAACAACGTTTCTGTTCTTAGATTACCACTCTGATTCAATTTAGTACCTGCTCTGCAGGTATGGCATAATTTAGTAGACTTGTCAGTTTCAGTTTCTTCTGGTTATATGAGTTAAAATGAGAGAAAAATGCAACCAAAATCAAATAAAAGCATTGTAAAAAAAAAAAAAAATGCACCTTGAGAAAGCTTGGAGAAATGAAAAAAATAATTTAAAAAAAGTCACAAGAATGTCTGCTTAGATCAGATATGAAGAGATGTGTGCTACTGTAGATCAGATGGTGTTTTCTGGAAGGCCTATCTGCTGATTCCGCAATAATCGTGATTTCTGGGAACTTACATCACTTGTTGCACGCAGTTCGGCTGCTCCGGTGGACAAGGTAAAAACTCCGGCTGCGCAAAGCTCTCCGTGCCTCCAACCACAGCGCAGCTCACGTTCTTGTGCACAACGTAGGCGCACCAGTTTCTGAAAAGAATGACTTTAAATGATCTATTCTGTCCTTTGCACGAACGTAATGAAATTAATTAAAAAAAAAAAAAGAAAAAAAAAAAAAGACGTGCAGCTTACTCACTTGTTTCTCTGTCGCGTTTCGGGGGGAGAGTACGCGTTTCCCTGAAACATGTTGTGATAAAACGGTGTTCCACTGATGAGAGGGAAAGTTATTAGAAAGTTTAGGAGATGCACTTCCCGCTTCATGGTTAAGAATGTCAGCACAAAACACCCTGCAGGAAGACCTCAGGTTGTAACCAGCAGAGACCGAGCAGTTTGGAAACCAGAGATCTGTGGATTGTTTCTTCTTCTCTGCTTTGGACGCATCCAAGCGCGCGCCTGCCTTCCAGCATCTTGGATGTGACGTTTCAGGACCCCCTCCGAACCGAACAGCCGCGCCCCCTTTTCCACGAGGTGAGAATTGGTTCCATCTTGAACATAGCTGTGAAACATCTTGAATTGAGTTTGTTTGTGAAATGAGTGTTGCTCAATTTCACAAGAAAATTTTTTTATTTAGGCTTAGGAATTATAATGAATGACCTTCAAGAAGTAGGCATGACAGAGATGAAGGTAAATATTATCTTTTAAATCAAATTGAAATTGTATTTTAAATTATTAAAGAACTAAAAATATATCATTTGAAATTTAAAGGGGCACAATTTTTTATTTTCAAGGCACATATTGTCAACAGAACATTCAACATCTTGACATAGGTTGTGATAAAAGTGATACATATATCAAATATGTCTTAAAATAAAATTGATTTCGTAATTTACAATTTCTTTGATGAGGAAATAAGATTATAACATGATGTAAAACTCAAAAAAGTCGATGTTACATAATATTGCCCATTAAAACACATAAAACAATAAAACCAAACAAAATGGCTGCCAATCCTGACATTTCAGAGATAAAAAAAAAGAACAGAGATGACTTTTAACAATGTAACAGAAAAAAACTATGTATCAGTGTCTCCTAGATCAAAGCAAGTACAAAAACTAGTATAAGTAGATTCACTGATCATTGCTGACTTTTTAAAAATTACAACATAAAAAAGGAGGGAGTTAAGAACTCATGAGCATAATAGAAAAAAAAAAATCCTTTTTACTAAAATTCAAAGTTAAACTTTAGTTCATTTCAGAAAACGATCCTGGCTCGTCCCTGGATTGCCGTCTTTGACGTTTTGAAGCGTTGCCAGGCGACTCCCCAGAGTTTCCAGAAGCACGTTTTTCTGCTCTGACCTGCACTGATTCTTTAGAGAAAACAGAAAACTGTTATTTTAAATTAATTCCAAAATAAGTTAAAAAAAAAAAAAAAAGCAAATGGAAGACATACCAAGTTGTTTGTTAATCTCTTCTAGTTCCTTAGTCATCAGATCTGACCGTGTTTTAGCATTTTGCATTTCATCCACCCAGTTTCTGTAATGGTGATTACGATCCTTTTCGACTTTTTCTAATTCTTGCACTGCTGCACAGTACCGATGAAGCACATCTACCATGAAGAAAAAAATGAATAAGTGTTTTATGTTCAAACATATTTGAAGATATGGATCTTAATATAACCAGTGCAGAATCCTGATTCTCATCATTGTCTACCATTTATTCAAGAGTTGTTGCTAGTTTTAATGTTTTTTCTGCAGAGAAGTCCATGGTCAGATTAGTGACTGCATTAACAACACCTGGCAGTTACTACCCCTAAGTCCTATGGAGGAAACAAGATGAATCTATTGACAAATAGGTTCCTTACTGATTAATTAATAACAATAATAAATATTAAATTTAACCAGACAATATTTCGACAACAGGATGAAAAAAAATGCTTTAACGTGAGACTGAAAGAGTCACCTATTTGTTCCTTCAGTTCTTCGTAACTGTCTGGTAGAGGAGCTCCAAACACTTTCAGTTCGTCGATCGATGGCGCTCTATTCTGTGCACCTCCAAATTTGCCCTTGCTACTGACTCTTTCCCCAGTTCGGATCAATATGGTGGGACAGTGTATATGCTTCTCCACAAGCTGCAAAAGACAACACATTTATCTGATAAACAACTTCCTGCTGGTTAACATGGCAGAATCCTGTCAGCTGAAATCACTCACTTCTTTTCTGTAGTTGGTGGCTGAGATTAAGTCGTCCATCACAATCGTGTCATCAAGGAGGTTTTTAAACACTGACAGAGAAAACAAGAGGGAAGCTTTCAGATATGTGGCAGTTTACCCAAAATCCTACTGGAGTGACAGAGTAATGTGGAAAAGACACAAATAACAAACAGAGATACCTGGGAAAAACCTCAAAATAGAAAAAAAAGTGGAAAAAACATCAGAGGTAACAAACACCAGAAACTTGAATCAGGAAGAAAGTAATTACCTTTTATCAGATTATTGCGATCACAACTCAGCTGTTTGTCACGATAAATCAGGTGTTTTCTGGCAAAGGTTGGATTTCCAGAAGGTTTAAAAAGTTCTTGACGGTTTTTTATATGTGGCAGGGGTCTGTAAGACATGGTAGATCATAAAAATGAAATCCCAAAAAAATTATAAACGATTATTTATATATTATTATTCAATTATTATTCAATATTGCATAATGGGTTCTCATTGTCAACTTTGCAAAAAAAGGCACAAGAAAATATTTTTTCTAAAGACATCTAGGATTTTTTTAGAAAAAATCCTAGATTTGATTTAACTAGTCATTTCAGGTCAGGTCATGATTTTTCCAGATATCAACTAAAATTTATTTTGCTGTAACTGATTTGAAGCTCGGTTGTTGTCAATATTATTTTATCAAATGTAATTGCAGATTCAGATCAGAAAACAACTTTGTCCAAAATAGGCAGCAGATTCTCACAATATGTATACAGTGTCTTAATCCAAACAGCTTTACTGTTGGTTCCACTGATAAAAGATGTCTGCCAAGTCAACATGTCAGTCTGCAGATTGGCATTTTTTTCCAGACTTTGTCTCCCCCTTGTGGGTATAGAGCATTAACAAAAGCGATGCTTGTATTTGCAGGCATATGCATGATTCAGTAAACACACAGGAAAAATTATTTTAGTAAAATATTACTAAAGTTTTTAAAATCACCCAAAAAGTAACTCTTACAATGAATCAAGGACATTCAATTTTATTTTATTGTATTTCTTTTTTACAAAATATTGTTACCGGTCTTCCCGTTGCACAAGAATGCTGTCGAGGGCCAAGACCTGCTGATTGCCTCTTGTGTCTTCGTAGAGTTTATGAGCTGCTGCTGTCGTCGTGGTAATGACACAGTCCATGTCTCCATGCAGGACCCAGGAGATGACCCTTGCAACATCGTCATCAGCAACAAAGGCCAGTTCACCAACCTGAAATCAGCAAGACAAAGCCTGTAAACAGGGACCTCTAAAGGAATACTGCTTTTAAAGTTCTCGTCACCATTCCAAGAATGTCAGGCCCGCTGAATTTTCTAAGATTGAAAAATTTTCTTCTTGGCGTTTTCTCTATTCTTTCCACTTCAGATTTCTTCTGCACTAGGCATTTTTTGCTATCTTCAATCTGAAAAAGTTAAACATACATGAATGCCACCTTGAAAATAATAAATGACTGCAACTTAAAGAGAAAAACAAAAATAAAAGTTCTCCAAAACGTACTGATAGTTGGTGTTCTGTTTTTATGCCTCTTTCATTCAGCTCTTTTCTGAGAGAAACTTCTTTCCTCTTTAAGTCTTCAACATTATCTAGAGTGGGAAGAATATCTTAAGCTGTAAACTGCACAGAAGCTGGGAACAAAAGTGTTGAATGGGGCTGGGAGGAATGCTAACATTTTAATTCAGAAAATTAAGAATCAATCCCAAGCCGAGATCTGAAACCAGAACCTCCTTCTGGCAGAGCAACAACGCTCAGCATGTAGCCCACAGAGTGAAACAGTAAACTGCAAATATCACAAAGTGAAGTCTTACTTTTAAGTAAATCATTTTGTTTACAAATTTTATCAAAATCTTCATTGCATTTTTTAATATCCTCAGTCAGTTCATCCTTCTTCTTCATCAGTTGAACTTTTTTTTGTTGGTTCTCAGCATCTAAAGATCAACAGAAAAGCAAAATTCTTCAGGACAAAGAATATAGACCAAACATGAAAAAAAAAAAATATTGACATTATTCATTGTATTTCTAGTGCAGTAGAGCAAGTTTCCTTTTAAATCCAGCTGAGTATTTGTTTTTAATTTCTCATCTCAAGAAATGATAACTGTGATAAAGTTCATAGTGGATACCGTTTTATCACCAACGTGGATCAGGGATATAAATGGACATTATAACCATTTCTGTGATCTTAACAAGTGCTTTTTCAAAAGACACTTGTCAAAAGAGTGTCAAAACATATATGTGAATGTCAAAGCCCTTCAATTATAAATGATCTTATTTGACTGTTTTAGAAAGAATTAAAAAAAGCTTTTGAACTGTTTAGTCACAACCTTAAATGTGTTGAACTTTTAATTTGACCAGGCTTTTTCTTAAAAAAAAAAAGAATACATTTAATAAACTTATCCAATCATTTTTCCTTGATTGGATAAGAGGAGATTATTTGTATCTAGGTTCTTTATACAAATAAAAGCAGGATTTATTATTCTTTGCAAGCTAATAATATACCACATATAACTATTATATCACATTATGAGAAATTGTTAGGAATGTACCAGTTTTAGACAAGTAGAAGATATTTGTTATAAAATACAATTTGTACAATGTACCATTGTAAAAGTAGAAGGGCAGTTCAAAGGGACTCAGAGATGTGGGAGGATTTGTCACTTCTGGCTTGAAGTGGAGAATATATTTGCTTCCATTCTGACCGGGACTGTTCGCCATGATCGCTAAACTCTAAGGATGAGATGATATGAAGCTTTTTATAATGACAACAACCTTATAAAAATTATTTGTCCAGCATAAGGAATGTTACTCACATTGATGAGGGCATTTCCTTCTCTTAGCTTAATTGAAACGATTTTAATCTCTCCATCAAACAGAGGAAGTCTTCTGCCTCTTTCTTCTTCAGGACACTTTATTGAGATAAACACAGTTCCATTCAGGTTCTGCCCGGCTGAATTTCCAAATTGATCCTGGAAAAAAAAAAAAGAAAAAAAAAAAGAAATCAAACAAACTCACAGCTGTCAATTTGTCAGTTACAAATTACAAATTGAGCTTTAAACAGTTAGAAATTCAAAGTTGTGAAGTGCAACAAGTGAATCTTAAGAGAACTTGAGCTCACTGTTATCTTCAAAGTCATGTTTTCAACCAAGATTCGATTGGCAATGTCTGTACAGTAGAAAACAACTGGAGTTTGTTGTTGACAGTCGGGTTCTAGTTTGATGGGTTCGTTGGCCACAACTGTTACACTGATCTATGAGACAGAAACAATCCAGAGGTCAGCCAAGGATTTGAACTGAAGTTTTAAAACATGTAATTGAAAATACATTTATTAAAGTGAACCTTGAGTGATCAGATCATTCCTTGAGAGTATTAAAGGGTCACTTCAGATTTCTGGTGTTCTTTGCCCCCCTTTAAGAGATCAATGTAATTTCCTTGTGAAATTGCTAAAACTGAAATGAATTGGGGTTATGGAAGCTAACACCAAGTCGGATGTGCACAATGGGTTTTGATTGACTTTCACAGTTTAAATCAATTCAAACTGAAAATGGTCATAATAGTTGGACTAGTGATATTTATAATTTCAGCAGAATGGTTACGCTAGATGTTTCCTTGAATCAAACATTTCCTGTGTCTCTACCTCATTAACTGATTTGTCAGATCACCCGATTGTGATTATTTAACAAATTTGAGATTTGGAAAGCTTAAGAACAGGCCATCGTTAGCACTGCTGGATGCTTTTAATTTTCAAAAGGCCTAATATAACAGATAATGTAACAAAATCACAAAAAAGCCTGAACTAACTCTTTAAATACAGGAACAAAAAGAATAAAAATTTAAACTGTGATTAAGTTCAAACGAACCTGACTGCTAAGATGATCTTCTTCTTTGTTGGTTTGTAGAGAAAACTCTACAGTGTACTCCCCAGCACACGTTGGGATTTCTTCTTCTCTGTAGTAAAACACAAATTTTCTCACTTTAAAGAACTGAGAAAAGTATAAGAGAAAGTATATTTCTCTTATACTTTAGGTTCACTATTTAGCTTACTTGATACTGAAAACTGCCTGTTTTTAAATTATGTCCTAGTTTCAGATTTATTGTAATTAAATCAGAGGTATCAACTGTCAAATTTGGCAATTAAGAAAGAAAAACAATTAAAACACACATCAAAAACAAATTATGTGTAAAGTACATCACCTAAATTCATGACAGTCCTTCCCCTCATTTACAACAGGTTTTTTTTCAGTGACCTGCATGAGGGCGAAAGAAGAGCAATATTAAAGTAATATTAGACACACTGAGATCAGTCTCTTTTGATGATATTTAGTCCTTTACCATTGTAGGACGCTTTGATGGCGGCCCCTTCCACACCAACATGGACAGATCTGCACGTTTAAAAGCTGTCATCGGACTCCCTTCTTCAGAGAAGACTGTCACTGAGAAAACTGAAACATACACAGCTCACATAAATTTCTTTAAAATAAAAAAAAAAAAGAGACTGCCAAGGACTAAGAAATACAAACCTGGAAATTTGCCTCCAGCAGTAAACTTGGCATTTTTGTCAAATTCCACTGAGAGTCTAACAGGTTTGTTGGGATCAGGGAGGAGAATGAGGTTCACTGATGGACCAGGGATGGATTTACCATTTATGTCACCTTTAAACTCCAGCTCATAAAACCCTCTAGTGGATAAAAAAAGTAAAAACAGTTGGACTTGTGGTAAACAGTGATTCTGTTCAAATTCAAAGATGTGGGAAAACTTCAATGAAATAATCTTATTCAGGTTGTAGACATGAAGTTATGACCAGTCTTTATTAAAGAGAAGGAGCTCTTTAAGCTTGTAAACAAAGCTGGGTTTGATGAGGACACTGGATTTAATACATCAAATCCAATTGTCTAAGTTTCCATTTAATTCCACCTTCACCTCGAACTATAAAGAACCCATTGAGAGTTTATGACAGGGGTTCTGGAAATGACAGCAGCACAGAACAATTTAAAAGATTAACGCCTATAGTGATAGGACCAAGTTTTGGCAACAAGGAGAGAAATACATTTCTAAATCATTCAAAAACTCACTAGGAGGAAGCAAGTGTGTACACATTATGACTAGAAACCAATAGCGACATAAAAGTAGCAGAATCATTTTCTTGATGTAAAAAGTCCAGAATTTCAAATTAAAAGTCTAGTTTTTATTTAAATTTCTTCTGTAGTTACTGAATGTTTAGTTTAAATGTTAGAGTTTTATCATCTAGAAAGCCATATTCATATTTATAAAGTCCAGTAGCATTTGAAAATACTACAACTTTAGATTGTTCTGCATTTGAAACAAGTTAACAAATCTGGTATAAGATGTGTTTATAAGACTTACATTGATCCTTCTACACAATTAACTTTGATACAGGTCTTCTCTTCTGTGTCCATGGGAGGTAAAACCTCTGTTGTTGTCAGCTGATACAAAGAGATTTTATTACATTGATAAAAACAGCAGAGTGCTCTATATATGGATTTTCAGTAAATGTTGCTGCAGATAGCTTAATGTGTTTAAGAACATCTTTTCAAACTAACCTTTAGTGTCATGGGAAAAGGTTTTATCTCAAGACGCATGTTCTTGTCTGGAGAAGGATTCCCCCACTCGTCACACAGCTGGAGAAGGAATGGTGTGGGAATATCATGACCATTCAAAACCTGCAAAGGCTAAGTAACACAAAAACAACAAAATAATGATATGTTTGTGATAGCTGCTCATTTTCTGTTTAAAATCTTTATCTAAGCAGTAAACAGGTGAAAGTCTTGGGATACCCTGGATAGATACAAGTTTATTGTAGGATCAAAACAGAGAAATGTGATGTTGTTCTGCTATACCATAAAATCTAGATGGTTAGTTAAAGTTGGCTGAAGAGTAATGAGTTTCACACACCAAAGCGCATCTCAAAGTTTTCTACACTAATGTCCACCCAACATCAAAAGAGAAGAGATTTTTCAAAGCAAACAAAAAAACTATTATTAATCATTTTTTGCTATTTTTTTTCACCTGCTCCAGTCCGCTGACCAGTTTAATTCGGGAAGGAACTCCTGCTGTCACTTGAAGGACAACACTTTCTGTATAATCTTTGTAGCGGAAGGAAATCGCTCTGCGTCCAGGAGATCCTGATTCGAAACGGACTCCTGTCGCCACAATACAACTGCAGCTCTCCTAAAAACAGTGAGGGGCTTTATTAACATCACATTTACAAAAAATATCAACACATTAATTGAGGAAAATTATTTCAGAAAAAAAATCATATAGTTTACCTGTTCAAATTCAGCATTTGATTGAATTGAACGATTGATTGAATAATACAGACAAAGTCCTTTGTCAAAAATAGCCCTGTTAACACCCAGGACTAGTCTATGTGAATTTTATAACAACCTGGCTTGAAATTATGTTTTTATCTGATCTCATTCTCTTTGTGAACCTTCTATTTTATTGTAGCTAAACCATAAGGACATCCATGCAGCCGTACAGAACAAAAAAAAAAGAAAAGAAAAAAAAAAACAACAACATAACTAAGGGACAAATTAAATAAAAAAAGAGAGCAAGCAAACTAAGAAAAATCAAACCTATGAACACTATCCCAAGCATGATAGTGGTAGGGTCATGTTGTGAGACTCAGTTTGGTTCCTCACCACAAAACGATCCCAAGTATTTAAAAACTTAATTCTGATTCTGATTGTACCATTAAGCCTGTATGTTTATTTTAATTTTGTAAAATCCTGGTTTGAATTTTAATTCAAGCATCTGCATTCTTACTTTCCATTTGAAGTCAATACTTGAGTTGTCAAGACCTTCGGCTTCTGCAGAAAAGGATTTCCCACAGGTGGAGGTCAACTTCTTGGTTACATTAAGATACTGGTCCACAAGTTCCAACTCTGCGTGAAAAGAGAAAGAAATAAAGTCACAAAACGTGAAACTAAATGTCAAACTATTTATTTTAAATGATTAGGTTTAAGCTTACTGATGTCTCCAGATAAGGTTTCACCGAGTTTCACAGTGCTTTGAGGCAGAGTTGCTTTTAGCCCTGCTGGTTCATCAGGACAAGGTCTATAAAACAAAATAAGGATGTGCATTTGAAAAAAATCTAACATAAGTTTAAGGGAAAAGCTGGACTATCTGAAAAATATAAAGTATTCACATCCAATTGATAAATGCAATAAATACCTACTATAAGAATATTCTGCTAATTACACTCTCAGTATAACCAGAATGCACCAGTTACCGATGGCAGTGTGATTCTGATTTAATAGGAATGTACACATTCCTCAGCAGGTCTTCACTACTTGATCATAAAAAATACATTTTATAAGTTTTATTGAGCTTAAATCTTTGAGACAATCTTTGAGAAAGTTAGGATAGGTCAATAGACAATACAAAAAATGTTGTTATATTTTTTGCACAAAATCATACTTAGGTAATGAAATTTAGTCTGGTCAGTTCTACATATTTTGAGCTCTTTCAGAATAAGGAGTTTTAGGGACTTTTGTCATTTTACATCCAAATGAGCTGCTGCTGGCCAAGGCCCCAAACTCAAAATTTACATTTGCATGTGAAAATGGCTGGAAATAGATGCACAATTATCAGGAGAAGAGTCTCTAGCACAGCACAACCAACAACAAATATATTATTGAGTTTTTTTAAGCACAGGTGCTATTTGTAGAAGCAGTAGAGACCAAAATGGAGGTACTAAAATGTGCAAAATGGGAATATGGGCATAATACATCTCCTTACTCTCTAAAATATACGTACATTTAGAAGGAACAATATCAACTTAAATTCTCCTCAATATGGTTCTTTAAAGCCTAGAAGTTCTTTGATAAACAATATTACAGTCATAGAGTTGAGCTTACACAATTTTGAAGCAGAAAGACACATTCTTCTCCCGGTAGGAGACCTGGTAGAGGTGTTCTCCATCCACATGGGTGGGAACCTGTAGATCTGGTAGCCTGCCATTTACCAGATCTTTCTGATTAACATCAGTTCCCCATGTAACCTTAAATAGACAGAAAGTATATATTCAATAATAGGGGCACACAAAGACACAAAAAAGAAGTGGCCTTAAGAATAACAATATAAGCAATTTATTGACGCACCTCAATTTTGGAAGCAATTTCTGCAGTAACTGGAAACTCTCTTTCAGCCTCATCATACAGCCTATAAAACAACTTGTCCAGCACTGCTCCGGCTTGCCACTTTATCTTCTCATTGTTCTTCAACACCAGCTCTTCCTCACCATGAGAGAAAAGCTCCATCCGCGAGATCTGCTTGCTAGGCCTGACAATCAGCTCTCTAATCTCTGGTGCAACCTGCTTCTGACTCTAATGGGAAGCAGAGAAAAAGATGACAAAAATCTGAAACAGAGTGTACTGCCGGATTATTTTTTCTTAACTTACAGGTATTTCAAATCTAGCTTTAAGTTTTTGCGGCTCTCCATTGACAATTTTTTGCTTTACAGGCTTTGTCACAAGCTCAGCTTCTCCTGCGCTGCAGTCTTTTTCCACCAAAGGGAGACCAGGAATCTGAAAAACAAGACAAACAGCAAACATAAATCTAAAGTTGAAGAATTTCTGTAACCTTTATGATTGTCAGCATATGTCCATACCTGGCACTGAACTTTCAGTCTGGGGAAGCGAGTGATGTTCCCAGACTCATCGTGGACTTCAATCTTAAAACTCACTGGGTTTCCATTCTCCACTTCCACTGGGTTTGTTTTTGTCTTCACAAGAAGTGAATGGGGATTTCCTATGGTTGTAATATTCAATTTAGCCATTGATTCATTCTTTGACAGAAAAGATAAACCACTGCAGAGGGAGTGCAAACAGAAATCTCAGGGAATTATCTGTTTCTGAGAATTAGTGTTTCTTTTATTTATGGAGCAGGATCTTTTTTATCTAAAGACACAAATAGTGTAGCAAGACTACAAAACGTGAACTATCCATAATGCAGGTAGCAGACTATGAATTATTAGTAAAAGCAGTCTCACCAGGTTGAAGAGAGATTTTCACGGTCTGCGAATCATGTTTAAGCCCAGGCAGTGTCACTTTCAGGTCATAATTCTGAAAAAAATATATAATATTATTACTTTACCCAAAAAATATACAACTGAGACAATTGTTTTCAACACATCAGATTATGTCTTCTTGGGATGCATAACATTAGACAAACATGCAATGGCAATGAAATTGTAAATACTGCAGGAATTATGTTAGTTTGAAAAAAGTCACATTTGTAACTTTTCTTGTTTCTCATCTGATATTACATTCCTTTCTTTCTCTGTAACTTTTTGAACCATCACTGTGTTGGGGTGTGATAATTTATTGCAATGAGGTCCACCCAACAAGGTAATTACCTTAACTGAGGGATAGTTTAGGACTTTTCCCTTGACTTTGACACCTTGGATGGTTAACAAGACTCCACTGTAAGTTGTTGTCTCATAACTCAGTTCCAAACCGCTAAAAGATGAAATGATGACAAAGTGACAGAATGAAAAAATAAATACTGAATGTATTAATACAAATTGCTGATTAATAACCCACCTGCTTTGAAGAACAGGTTTGATTTTGGGAGGTTTTGTTGGGTGTTCATAACAGTCTTTCATGTGCAGAGGAATGTCAAATGGCACTCCCACACGTAAAGAAGAAGAACTCAACTCCTCAATAGAAAAGCTTTCTGCAATTCCCTCTAAAGGGACAAAAATGACTTAGATGTAAATCTTCAGAAAACCAAAATTTAGTCTCTTATAAATTAGCAGTACAAATTAATCTTACCTTTGACTTTAAACTCGTGCTTGTATCTTGGAAGCTCTCTGCCACCGTAGACCATGGTAATGTTGTCATTTAACACAGCATTTAGAGTCAGTGTGTACTTTCCCAACCTGTGCAAGTTTCCTGCAGAGCATAGGAGTCATTAGTAATCTTTGAGTAAAAACAATATAAAAATTGGTGTCTTGGGTTATCAATAATATAAAACGAAAAAACAAAACAAACCAATTCTTGTGAAAAAATGTCCTTTCTTAGTTATGTAGGGGGCAGTAACAGAAAGAACCTCTATGTCTTCTGTAGCACCTGTGCATAAAAACAAACAATGGTTAATTCTCTGAATAAGATACAGAGAACAAGCTTAGCATAACCACACTTCTCACAAAAATTGTTTCTCACAAAACTTTTCTCCATCCCACTTTTCCTTTCCCCTCATCTCTCCTTCTCTTGCTCTCTCACTCCTATATGGCTTATAATTGTTCAAATTACTTGGGTTCCCATTTTCATAGAGAGAAGTATAAAACCAAACTTCCAAACTGAAGATATTCAAGCTGAGCTAAGGGAAAGTTAAAGGCTCAGCACTATCATTGCTAAAACTCTACAGCAAAGCAAACTTTGTTTTAATAAGGAACTGATTTAGAGTCAAATGTAGTGAAAAGGAATATTATTTTCTATTATAAATTCAGATAGTCCTACCATTAAACACCACCTTGAGTGAAACATTGAGCTGTATCCCGGATGTCCCTGTCTGAATTCTTGATGAGATGGGATCTCCATCACTGTTTAGAATTTCAACTTTAATAGGTCCTGAAAAGAAGTTTCACAAATGAAGATGATTATACATGACTTTTTAGGCCAAATTAAAAATTCCATTTTCTGTTTAATATGTTAAGGGGAAAAAAAACACACAAAAAAACATGCATGAGGATACCACAACATTTTACCTATCGGAGTGCCAGCAGGCAACACAGCATTTTCAAGCAAGTCATTGCCGTCTGGCCATTCAACTTTTAGGCAATCTGGGAGCCTGAAAAAAAGAAATAATTTTTTGAGAAGTTCACTAAATTCACTCTATTAAGACAAGAGAAAGTATAAAGAAATAACATAAATAAATATTTGTTTCAATAAAATAAATTCCATACAAAAAAAAATCCACTTTGGAAAAGTAAAATTTCCTCTAGTTTCTGCCTTACTTCTTCCTTTCATTCTCAATGTGTGTTTTGATGGTTTCATCTGTGGCAGTCCTGTCAATCTTAGCAATGGGTATGACCTTGGTGATCTCTTCATAAAGTCCTTCAGGTTCCTGCAAATTAGATTTTTAAAATGTTAACATCTTGAAAATAAGTTCAAGCAAGTCACAAAACTGATTTGCAAAACTGTATGAATTAGTTCTCTTTGTGCTGAGCTTCATGTTGAGGACTATTCTATATCCACAAAAATTAAATTAAAAATTATTTTACTAGTCAGATCAAATTTATCTGTAGAATGTACTCCAAACCCCTGAATTTAAATCCTTTCAGAAAAAAACACATTGTATCAACTGACTTAGTTAAAGCAGCTGTAAAAGGAGGAATGGAAAATATTTTGGCCAAATATTAGGATATGAAGGATGCCGCAAAACATACAGTGAAAAGACAATTCTCTTTCACACGCTCACTCATGTTATGTTATTATGTTACTTCTGCCACTCTGGTTTTTCTCTCAATAGAAGTTACATTTCAGTCCTTGTGGACTACTGCTTCTTTGTTTTTATCTGCCCTGTTCTTAAGAAATGGCCACTCATACTGAACGAGACCAGTATTTTGGAAGTTTTTCTTGTTGATGGCAAGTGTGTCAGCTGCTGTCAGGGGGATGGATTGCAATAAGGTCAATGAACGTCCCCTCTATCAGCTTGGTTTTCTTAGAAAGTAAAGTTTCAGTAAAATGAATCTAACTGCATTTTATCTGTCTGACTGACTGGATTGACAAAAATGATGTTTCTTTACATAAAGTTATCTGTTTGTCTTGCAATGTGCTCAGTGTGACATTTGTTATTTACACCCCATAAATAAACATTGAATCAAAATATCTATCCATGATGGGTGCATCTGTGTAGTTCAGTCAGTAAGTCTCATAAAAATAATTGATTATTTCCTTACACGTTTGATTTCCACTTCTCCGCCTGTGGCAAACACGTCTCCTTTATGATCTCCATACAGAAAGAATTTTAACACGTACCATAAATAGTTTGTGGTGCCTTCTGAAACTTTACCTGCATGGAAAAAATGTTACAACAAAGAACATAAATTATTCTATTCTTTACATTACTACTCTATGAAATTTAGGAAACACTTACAATGTCCCCTGCATTGTATCTTCTGCCATGTTGCTCGATAGAGGAGAAAACTGCCCAGGGATGTTGCATTTTCTTGGTCTCCACTTCTGGTCGTGTCACAGTTTCTTTGTAGTCAACAAAGTTCACCTGTTTGTCGAGCGTCTCGTGACAGTTTTGAAGCCACTTTGTAAACGCGTTCTGAATGTCCCCTCTTCTTGGGGATTTCTGTGAAGCATTCAGAAACAATTGGTCACTTGAATGAATGGTAAAAATCTGTTTCTGCTATGAAATAGTATGACAATAATGCAGATGGTTACCTGAATAGGACGAACAGGGGTGAAATGAGTGCCCTGCTGCTCCAATTGCTTCTCCAGTTCCATGAATTTCAGCTTGGTTGCACTGACGCGAAATTTGCCATCAGTGAAAAGCACCCCAGAAAAGCGACTGTAACACTCTGCTGGTAATTTTGGTCCTTTCTTTTGGCACCAGCCAAATCTGCAACACAAAAATAAAAAACCCCACAAAAAACAAAAAAACAGAATAATAACTTGATACATTCAACCCCAAAGGGTTAAAAGTGACAAAATTAAATGAATAAATAAATCAATAGATTATTAAATATATGGACTGTGAATAAATACTGAATAAAAAGTGTAAATAATCTGTTAAGTAGACTATTAATTCATTAAATAACATTCAATTACTGAAATGCATCTATTCTTGCAGTGTTATCATGGAATAATTTTACCAATAAGGCTTGATCAACACCTTGATTCTTGATCATTGGGATTTTTTTCATTGGCTGTGCAGATAATCTGTTCTCTAATGTGGATTGATTTATATCTCAAATAGATAAATGTCTCAGCAAGAAATATTTAAAATGTAATGGTATTCTATATTTGACTAATTATTTATATAATAGTATTATTTAATACAACTAAGAAAACTGCAAATTTATTTTCTGCAAAACTTTAACCTGTAACAATTGCAAACCCTAAACTTTCTTGAATCCGAATTAAATTATGGACCTTCAATTATGCTAAGTCCTTGTTGTTGTTAGGAACAAATCATAATTGATTTGTTCCTAATTTTTTAAAGATTATGTTTAGTTTTATGATTGATTTTATATATTTTTTTATTCCAAACCAAAGTAAAGTGATCCATTTTGTTCTGCTGAAGCTGTTGTCATGACGTTAATCAAATATCAAAACCCTTGTAGTCACAAGTCAATAAACTGCCGCATATACCCCAGAGTGGAAATTATTAAGAAATGTACTATTAAAAAATGAAAATCATTCCCATAAAAAATAAATACTTACCCAGAAATGGTGGTGTAAGGGATGAGCCGTCCATTCCAGAAACACTCAAAGATGTCCCTCCCTCCTCTTGCCTGATCTGTGTCTCCAGACTCCCTTTCATTATTATCATCATCTTCACCAGGCACTAAAACAAAAAACAATATCCTCTTGAGATGCATTTTCCTCAGGTGAATTAACAACCATGTTACCTGTGAATACCTTGATTGACATTTGGATCTTCAGGGTAGGTCTCCCTGTCATAGAGGAACGGATGATATCGAAGGACAGTGCCTTTGTCTGGAGTGGTGGCACTGAACTCAAATGTGTCTTTGGCTGCATTTATGAATAGAGTCTGCATGTCGTCTTCCACTTGTCTGAGATTTATACTTTGTGGGTTTTTGGAAGCATACAAAGTCACCTGATGAATTTAAAGAAAATGGAACATTAAAATATTTTAAAGATGTACAAAAGTTGTCAAACCATGTAAGAATTACTGTGATTAAACTTACAACAATGTCAATTCTTGGGAGGTTGTCTGAATTTTTAGGAATGTCTGTTTTGCAGTTTCCATTGACCCCATGAATGTAGTAATGATAAATGTGACTGAAACCCATAAAAAATGAAAGATTATGACCATGTCCACACATTAGACTTGTACAGACTATATATCGGGTGAGTGAGTAAACTCACGCTAGCTCTCTAGTCCACTCCTTAAAGTTCTTTTTCAGGTAATTGATGTGCTCCTGAAAGATTCCTGTGATGACAACCACAGTGAAGCTCTTTTTCCCAGTTTCTTCAGCAATGATGCTACGGAGAAATTGCTCATCATCTGTTATGTGTGAGAAGTCACCAGGCTGCCAGAGAAGGAGAAGTTGTCCTGTTCACCTCAATGTTTCCAGTCATTTTTTTTATTAGAAAAAGTAAAAGCCCTCACCCTCCGGTTTAGAATTTTGCTTCTGTAAACATCCTCTTTGTTCTGCTCCTTTTTCTGAAATTCGTCCTTTGATAGAACCAGCTCATGAACATCTGGAGAGCCTACAGGTCTGCTGATCATCTGTTAATTGAAAAAAAGAAAAATGCTTCTTTTCTTAGCCGTGTGTGTTTTTTATTCTGAATAAAAAAACTGAACTTTTCACTCCTATTCATTTCATATAAAAATCGACAACAAAATAACTTCCCCATCTGCAATTATTTTAATGTAAATTTAATACAACAATCTTTCTAGTTTGTAATTTATTTGAAAAGTGAATTTCCTCACATGCATTTGCATGTTACAATATATAAAAATGGAAGTGATTTCCTAACTCCTCCCCTAAAATGACTTTAAAATGCTAATGGACTTACTCTGACAGCATTCCCCATGTGGAAAACCGCTCGTTTTCCTCCAACTCCGAAATAGGAAATGTCACTGTTGAGACTGCGAGGTACATGATCAGGATGAACATATTTCTCTCCTTCACTAAAATTCACCATAAATGAGATAAAAAAGAAAAAAGTAATATATCAGGGTTCTTAAATAGATTGGTGAAAAGTAAATTTTTTCAGAAGGTTTGTCAAAACAATAAAACATACAACCTTTCAAAAGTGCTGTTTTCCCTTGTGAACTTAGAGAGTCTGTAAATGGCCCAGTTATTGAGCTGCTTGGAGGTCATCCCACACCCATTGTCCAAGATAATGATTGCAGGTTGCCCTAATGTTTTGTTGAAAAGCTGTCCAGAAAGGAAAGGAAAAAATCCTACAAGTTATGCAGAATTATTAAAACAGAATTCAGGGGTTTCTAATTTGGTTAATACACAATTTATTGCAAACTATTGAGTGTTATATTGGAATTTTAGATGATGCTACAAAGTGATTCATAATTGTGCAGTGGAAGGAAAATTGATTTTTGCCAATATATATTTAAAGTCATGACGCTCCTTTAATCTAGCAACTTAAAAATATCTATCAAAAACTTTGAAGACAGTAAAATTCTAAAAATAAAAAGCAGAACCAACCAGCCTTATCTCTATAAGCTTGACTTCAGTGTTTTTTGCTGTGGCTGAAAGAGCATTGTCCACCAGCTCAGCAAGAGCACAAGCTGAAAAAAAAAAGACACTAAATGGTTAAAATTATAAGCTGCATTTTCTGTTCCCAAATTATGAGCATCTCTTAGACTAAGACAATACCCACGCAGTGATTTCTGGCCCTCAATAAAGTACTCATTTGCCCCACTTTCAATCAGTGTGTTGTAGTGAGGAACAAAGTTTATCTCTTCCTCAATTGAAGCTGGTAGGACTTGGTCCGTTTTTTGCAGCAGATAGAGGGTGGTGCCATCTTTCAGTTTTTCTGAAATGAATGAAAGAATAATATCCCATGTTCTAATTAGTTTCTTCCTGTTTTGTAAACTTGAACAGGTTTACTTACCAAATTTCTCAGCATCCACTATTATTCTGTCAGATGTGGTCAGCACAAATGTCTCATTTGAAAGGACAGAAAATTCCTGTTGGGACAAAAAAAAAAAAAAGAGAGATATAAGATCCAGTAAAATAATTTTGAAGAACAGATGTTGATGTGGGAAAAGTCCTGGCCATTTATTTGGGTTGAGGTCAGTAGTGTTCACTCATGTTGGAACAGGAAAATGATAGGAAGTTCTGATTTTATTATTTAAATCCATGGAAAATACTTTCTGTAATCAGAAAGTATTATGAGTTAGATGTGGAGAATGTAAATACACAGCAAATTTTAAGTTTTCCCTTTTATAAAGAATGGAGAGGTCAGTAATTTTTATTGAAGGTACACCTCAAGAGTGAGATAATTAGCTTGTTAAAATGTTAATTCATTATTCTAAAAATCAGAAATAATAAATTTATGGTCTTTTTCTTCAATTCTTTTTCTCACTGTTGTCATGCATTTATCATGAAATGCTACCCTAAGTGTAGACATAATATTTTAGTGCTGAAATTTAGCATTAAAACAAATATTACTCTTTTCAAATTGAGAATTTACAAAGTTTAACAATTTTTATGGTATGACAACAGTAATTATAAATATAAGTTTAAAAGTTTAAGAGCTTTTTTTAAACCCATATTCTAAAACCATGTTAAGGAATCCCAAACTGCAAAAGGTGAAAACGCAGTGCGACACTTAAACTTTATATGTCTTTACTGTGGCTATGTGTCTAAAGCTTGAACCACAGTTCAAGCTTGTCATGACCTGAATTTCTAGAATGGCGCCAAGGCAAGTATCGGCATGCATCAGCGATTTCACTTGAAAAAGAAACATGTAAAAGCACTTGATTCAGATCTTAAAACAATGAATTAAAAGCTGCTTTAACTGTTAAATAGTCATTTCACATCACAATGATTCTAGTGTAAATAAAAGTGCCAAGCCAGTCTTGCAATCCCTCTCAAGAGATTTTCAATTGCATTCATATTTTAGCAAATGGCTCCTGCCAATATAACAGCTATGAAGAGCTATTATTACCTTTTGAACAACTTGCACAAAGCCATTTAAGTCCAAACCGTTGGTTTTCAAAGTTTTCTTGATGATCTTATCAAAGCGGCAGTCGTTCACTTGGATCATCTTGTCTTCCTTACTGCATTGAGACTGCAAGAGCGGTAAAACTGTGTGATGTTTAGAGATTGGCCTCAATGCAAAGTTGAAGAAAACATAAAAACTTGTTTATTCTCAACTCTGTTCCAAAGCATATTGATCAAATTCCATTGGAGATTAAACTATTTTCTACCTTGTTTCGAGCATGTAGTATCTCTATTATGAAATGCCCATTTCCTGATTCAGAGATTGTGGTTCTGCTGTTAGAATCCACCCACTAAACATAGAAACACCTACTATAATTAAGAAACACCTGTCTGGGATGTGCAGAGAGTTCTTCTTTCTGCTGTCTGTGGGTTTCAACTCTTTTCTGTGCTTCGTAATAACATGGAGCTTTAGCTGACTACAATGACTTTGGCTCATACAAGATAGAAGAAGGAGATCACAGCTGTTTAGATATCAGTGGAAAGCATGTTTGTTCAATTAGTACAGGGAACTGGCAAACTTGAAAACAAGGACAATTCTAACTTGTCTGACAAAATTGATCACTTCCCATTTTGCATCTTACTTGCAAAACGGGAAGTTATGCAAGTGTAACACTCACAATGTGTTTACAGTTAAAACAACAACTATAGGACCAATGCTAGGTTCGGCTACTGGAGCAGAAAATGTGCAAGTGTATAAATAACCACAGACCAGAAAAAGTAAGTTTAACTGCCGGCTTATTATTTGTTGAGAAAGAGAAAAAAGAAAAAACAATATTATTACAAACAATTGACATACAATGACACAAAATCAAATTCAAAATAGTTCCCTGTTCTTCCAGAATAATTTCTTTAATCCCTGTTTGAATTTTAAACCTAATATTAGGTTTAAAGGACACTATTTATTTAAACCTAGGCTATAGTTCTATGTAAGTTCAAGTTAATACTGTTAATCTAATTTATTTTAATCTCTTAAAATCTATTTTAGTTATTTAGTTCTATTTAAGAAATTGTGGGTTTTTAATCTCCTATTTAAACTATTTCTTGTTTCAATTATGACCCAACAGAAAATTTTTACATTCCACACCAACAATGTAATGAATGCAGTTCAAAGAGGAAAGAAAATAAAACACAATAGAACAATCCAGAAAAAAAAACAAAAAAAAAAACTGAAGAACTTGTGCTTCAACCAAAGTCTTTCTCTATGATGATCCTGAAGGGATTATATCCGGTTCTTTGAATCCGCTTTTTCTTAGCAGGAAACATGGGCAGATCATACCAGTCTGGATGATTCGAAGTGTCCAGCAGAGGGCGCAACTCCTGCTAGACGACAGTTACAGGGCTCCTGGGTTAACTGCTCGCCATCTCGTTTCTCGTTAGCAGAATCCAATTCGGCAATCGGTTCGGATTTTCCCGGTCCAGTTTCCAGTATAACTTTAAAAAGGCCTGGTTCAATAACCACAAGCATAACAAAAGTTCTTTTAACTTTTCTCTGTGCTGAATAAAGCAACATACTAGCCTATTCAGCTCATCCGTTACTTCAACGGCTTTGAACATGGACCAACGGAAATGCGTTGCTTTACCTTTCCATTTCAATTAAATAAAATTGTTGTACAAATAATATTCTTCACAGAAATAAATAGTTTTTGACTCACCAAATCCAGTAGACAACACTCCGAATGTAGTCAATAAAAGAATTTGAAAAAGCTCCTCCTCCAAAAATGAGGATAAAGTTCCCAACTGCTGGTAGCCTTACTAATCGGCGGTTTGCTCTTTCTTCCTTTGCTCAGCACAACTCTTCGCTTCTTCGTTGAGAGGGTGACAGTGATCCGTCCCCGCCCCTTTCTGCAGGCTGCAGCGAAGTGTACTTGTCTTCGTTCGCTCTCCTGCTGCTTCGCTCTTTCCCCTTCTTCCAGCCAGAGAACATAGCAATCCGATTGGCTGGAGCTAGTCACCTGGCCTGCACATCAATGTGACCCTTCAGAATAAGAGATTTCTTCTCTCACACCTGACCGTTTAAACTGCTGGCAAAATAAATGTTTCACACAGTTTCAAACCAAACACAATATACTTGAATATCAATTACACTGTGTAATTATCTTTTATTTTATTTTATTTTATTTATTTGAAACTATTTTAAACCCTATTTATTCTGTATATATTTCCTATTTATGCATTTTATAACTATTTGTTATGAAAAGGCTTTTATTTAAGTGAAGGCTATTTTAACCTGGGTTACACAAGCAAGCTTTTTCCTGCAATAACCGAAAATTAAAAAAAAATCTGAAACAAATGCTGTACATGCAATCAGTTCACAAAAATCTAGTTCACCAACTCAAAATCCCATTTATTTGGCAAATGCCCATATGTCGACATCTCTACTGTATTTCACTTTGTGTTTGTTTTTATATTAGAAGTTTCCTCAAATAATAACTAGCAGCGACTACCAGCAGTTTGAAAACTTGTCTTAAATGTTTTGTATCTTCAGCGCACACTTCCAAACTCGACTGGTCATGCAGGATCCTCTGCTGTTCAATTTTTGAGACATCAACACTGACAGCTATTTTTCACTTTCACAGACCTCTTTCTTTTACACAAACAGAAAAATAGACCCAGATATTTTGGGATGTATAAAAATGCCATTTAACATAAGAATCAACGTGTGCATAAGATGTGCACATTTAAGTTTTGCACTTCTAAACAATGAATGCCAACTTGACAAAATGGTACACAAATAAAAACAAAATATGGAAGCAGTTTATTTTTTTAGAAACAGTGTCTTCATAAAATGTTCCTGTCTTCCAAGTAAATTCACTTTAGAAGTTGTAAACTTAAAACATTCAAAACGGATTAAAAAGAAATACAGAAAAACAACAAAATCACAAGTTGAGCTAAAAGTTCTCTGGAGGATCCCTGGATCTTCCTCTTGGGCGTTTTATCATGAGGCCAGAAGGCTCTGAAATGTCTTCAGGACCTCGTTTCCCTGATCTCACTGATGCTGCAGGAGAAAGAAAACAATATCAGAACAATCAGTAAAAAAAAAAATATAGAGGTAAAATGATGACACTCAAGTTAACTTAAGGCTTAAATTTCTGATACTTTTTCTCTGGACCAACTATTACTTATCTACAACACAAGTTCCAAAAAGGTACCAAGAAATGTCCTGCTAAATTCTAGAAAAGTATCCAGTTAAAAATCACATCATAACACAGATTCCTGAACATATCAAATAAATCAAAGGAGTGAGACCTGCTTTAAGATAATGTCCATTAAAGTTCCAGGAAAGTAGCTGTGACTGCAGGCTTCAATGGAGCCCCATAAAATACCTTGTAGGTTTAATTAAAGTTTCAGAAAGTACCTCTGAAATTCTATGAAAGTTCAGATTAGTAAAACAAACAAACAAAAAAACAACAACATAGTAATCTGGTAAGTTCCAGAAAGGCTTCAGGTAAAATACTGTCTGGTAAGTTGAGGAAAAGTTCTACAAAGTATGAAAACAGGAAACACAACTTTTGTGGAAAGTATGGTCTATTTTATGAAGTGTGTTGAGAATATAAGTCTGGTTAGCATAACTATAGAGATAGTCAACCTTTAGGCATATGAAATAGTAGATGTAGCATAAATATTTGGAGTAGACTTTACGTTAAGGTAAACTTAGATAAAGATCCAAACTAAAACAACTGGTGACTCTCTGAACTTGCATAAATTTCTAAGGAGGGTGGTAAGTGGTCTTCAGACAGGGAGCTTATCTGCTATCAGGATCAATAAATTCTTTGGTGTTGGTTCAAGAGTTCAGTGAAACACTAAAACCTTTAAGAAAAGTCTTCTACAGGTATAATGAAATGTATTAAGATATTTCCTTTTACCATTAACAGCATGTTTTGAATTAGTTAGTTTTAACAATACTATTTGCATGCAATTTATATTACTGAAATACAATAGGATTAGGAAACTATTTTACTTCTAAAATATTTCAGGTATTTTGAAAGAGCTTTTCTAAAAGTAGACAACCCTGCAGTTTTAGATCCAAACTTATATTTGGCATTAGATTTTGTGCCAGTTTCTTTAAAATACAAATCGGTTTCTTGTTGAATCACTGAGGCAGGACACCAACGGGCCTCGCTGCAGGTCATAAATTCTGGGCTGGAATGTAAAATGGAGGTGGCTGGTACGGGAAGACTCTGGTTCAGGATGACCCTTGTTCTCTCCATACATTTGCTTTTGGGTTTTTTTAGCAGGTCTCAGGGGAGGTAATAAAATTAACATTGGAGCAGCCCTGCAAGGGGAAGACACACCTTCAAATGCATATATTTAAATGAAGGGAATACACATTCTTATAAAAAGGTCTGTTTTACAGCAGAAAATCGAACCACTTTGTGCCCGAGTGAGCGGTTCCCAAAATTGCATTTTTGTCTTTCCTTTTCAACTCATTGCAGGTAATTCTATGTTTTGTCATGTGTTGAACTTCTTGATAATCTGGGTGTAATGCTGATGTGACATCTAGTATGTATTGAATTCTCTGGATAAAGCTCTTGATATAACTGAAGTCTGATGTCGGATGGTTGTTCTTTATTATTTTCCACTGCGCATGTGGAGACTTTTGGATCTGGGAAACTAGAGGAAAATTAACGAGCTAAGTGAAGCTATTCCTCTGGTTTTCAACAAGTGCTTCTGTAAAAATCTTACCAAGCTGCTTTTCAATCTCCTCAAGCTCCTTCTTAGTTTTCTCCACTTCTTGTTGAATTTCATGAAGCTTCTGTATCGTGTTATGACGCTTATCTTCCTCAATTTTTTTCTTCTCCAAAGTTGAACGATATTGAATGAGCAACTCTATCCAACAACAAAAATAACAATATAATACACATAATCTGACTGTGTGGTCATAAAAACATTCATAATGGAGGGTAAGATCTATCACCTATCTCCTTCTGCAGTGTGTCATAGCGTTGAGGTAGAGGGGCTCCAAACATCTTCACTGTGTGCCTTTGTGGTGCTTTGTTCTGTGCGCCCCCAAACTTGCCACTGGAGAGGACTCTGTTCCCATCCCGGGTCAATATGGTGGGACAATAGTTCCTGTTCTGAATAACCTGTGAACAGGAAGTCATTTACGGGATAAAGAAGCCCTGTGGAGACTAGCATGGTACCATCATCTGTCAGAGAGATTCACTCACCGCCTTCCTGTAATTGGTGGCAGACTCTATGTCATCCATCAGAATCGTGTTACCAAGGATGTTTTTAAACACTGGAAAGAAAACATGAGGAAAACTTTCAAATACGAGGTAATCATCCAGCTGCTGTTTCGATCAAAATTAAACAAAAAAATTAATAAATCCTCAAATGATTTTAATCAGATGAAAGAGGACAATGTGCAACTGATTCCACCAAAGCTCTCAATAAATCACACATTTTATAAAAAGGTGTATATCATTCGAACGTGTTGAATGCATTGCTCTTATGCATCATCGCAAAACAACATTACAAGAATCTAGATAAAGATTTGCACCCATTTGTAATGGAAACACAGCTAGAGACAGATGCTCCTGAGGAGGAATCTTCTGTGTGAGTTTGGATTCCAGGGAAAATTATTTACCTAAAACCTGATTGTAACAGCAGACGATTGGACCTGGACAACATTTAAAAATTGTGGAGTGAGAAAATTAACAAAGTCCAAATATTATTAAAGAGAGAACAAAATACAGCTTTATTTAATCTTCGCAGACGGAGAGCACAACAGTTCAGTTACACTGAAGAGCTCTAACTAGACAAAGGAAAACACTTCTCTTATAGACTGCACACTGTCCTTCATACACAGACATGATGTCTGTGAAGAAGTGTATCAGATTAACACACACACAGAAAAAATGCAACCTTCATTTAAAAACAGGTTTCAGGCAGAGCATTCTGTGTCTAATAATAATTTCCCAGCCTTCAGTTCTGGTCTGTCCCCCGTGAAGTAGAAAACTATTTGCTATAATTATTTGCTTTTTGCCTGTTGCTAGTCTTCTGGCTCTGTAAGGTAATCTGTGAAGGCCAAAAGAGAAACAACAACTCTGTAAGCCTGAAAATATATTGATTAAATATTGTAAGATTAATTAATAAACTTCTAAATAAAAGTAAACACACTGCAAATATTTTATTTTCCACAATCCCTCCCTTTTGGTCATACTTGACCAATTAAGAAATAGCTTTCCCTACCAAACAGAAAACACAAACTCTTCAAAATAAGTAGAGAGTTCAATATTATTTTTGGATTTTTGGTTTAAGATAAAATGAATAAAATCAGTAGACAAAACAAAACGACAAGATAGAGAAACAATTAAACTTCAATTATTAACTTTCTTTGGGCAATGGTTTAGCCTAATAAAATCACAGGCATTGTTTCTTGAGTTCAGCTGTTTTTTTGAGGGACAGTCCTCTAATAAAAGTTTGCTAAATGTCAGAATTTAAGCGACCCATGGGTGCAAAACAATTATAAAAAAGAAAACTCAGCAAATTCCAGCTCACCAAGCTCACAGCTCTCCTCTTCAGTGGTATAAATCAGCAAGTTCCTCGCGTAGACCGGGTTCCCAACTGGACTGCTTAGTTCACGGTCTTGTTTTCTATGAAATAGAGGTCCACAAGAAATTAAACAGGGCCAAATATCATAACTAAAGCAAATGTCTCCACTTGTAACTGGAAGCATCTTTACTGGATGCTTTCAGTTTTAATGTTAGTGAAAAATGTTTTTATCTGCTTCCGAGTTAAATAAGATTCTGACACGGACTGGAAAACTCCAATGGACCCATTAAAAACCTCTTAACTTCTGCACACAGATACAAAATTAATGATGGCCAAATAGCCAAGACGAATTAAATAATGATAGATTGATGGATGAACATACGGATGGACAGTCAACAAAAAGATCAATGAGCAAAATGATTGCTAGCAAGGATGAACAAATAATATGGATGAAATTGGGAAGATGGATGGATAAACTGACGTAACGGAGGGAACCGAACTGTCGCTTTACCTGCTTCCTGGATGCACATAAATGCTGTCGAGGGCCATGACCGCCTGCCTGCGGTGTTCGTCACGGAAGATCCTCTGAGCTTCTGCTGTTGTCTTGGTGATGACGCAGTCCATTTCTGAAGACAGGTGCCAAGAGATGACCCAGGCAGCGTCCTCATCGCTAATATGTGCAAGGTGGCCCACCTGTAACCAAAACATCAGATGATTTAGACACCCGGCTCCTGAATAAAAAAGAAAATTCTTTTAAAAGATTTCATTACCTTCCCCAGGATATCTGGTCCATTGCAGTTAGACAGAGGAAACACTCTCCTGGGAATCCTCTCTATCCTTTCCTTTTCAGCTGTCTTTTCTTGGAGTAAGCTGTCAATATTTTGGATCTATAAAGAGTTAAGTATAGAAACGCTACTCAGAAAAAGCCACAAGATTAAGATTTGAAGAGAAGAAAATTTTTTTTTGTAAAACTCACAGATGAAAGTTGCAAAACTGGTATTCTGCTTTGTCGCAGCAAATTTTTGAGGTTTTCCTCTTTTCTGTTGGACTCCAGGACATTTTCTTGTGGGAGGAAAATGTTTTAATGTTTTGCAGCAACAAATAGAGACAGAAAAAGCTGGGGAAATGGTTTTATGCCTTAAGTTGAGAACTTCTCAGGTTTTAATGTTAAATCCATTTTAAATGCATAATGTTAGAATCTCTGAAAGAAATCACAGGTAGAGGTCAAAAAAATAAATCTTACCAGTAAGCAATTGACGAAGTCTAACAAGCGAGGAACATTTTTCGTTGAGTTTCTCATGATTAACAGTCAGCTCATCCTTTTTCTTTGTCAGTCCAAACACTTTTTGTTGGTTTTCAAAGTCTAAAATGTGAAAATAAAGATGAACATTAGCAAGAGCAATACTAACCACTTTTAAAGCTGGTTTTGTTTTTGCCTGATCTCATTTCAGGACAAATTTCTGATCCCAACCTAACTGGTCTTTTCACTTCTTGTAAATAATCTGATCATTATTTACATTATTTTATTTGTTTATGTTCATAGGGCAAATTTGTAGGAAATGATTGAACTTCTGTCAACATGAGGAATTTTTTGGTTTGTTCCCAATGCAATCTTATTCCATGAAATTGACTCAACAGTTCCAACAGATCCTTACATCTCTTGCATATTAGTAGGACAGCTCTGTTGCTAACAACCATTTAAACAATGTACCGTTGTAAAAATGAAAGGGAAGTTCAAAAGGACTCAGAGATGTGGGAGGCATCACCACTTCCGGGTTGAAAATGAGAATATATCTTCTTCCATTCTCTCCAGGACTGTTCTCCCTGATCGCCAGCCTCTGGCAAGAGTTGTTACTGTTAATATGACATAATGTTCTTCATAATGACTCCATGATAACATCAGTGTTGAAGAATGTTACTCACTTTGATGTGGGTGCTTCCATCTTTTAGGTTTATTTGAATAGAGCTGACCTCTTCAAGCACAGGGAGATTTCTGCTTTGTTTCCCATCAGCACACTTTATGGAGACCGACACCTTGCCGTTCAGGTTCTGCCCAGTTGGATTACCATACTGATCCTGAATTAATTAAAATAAATTAGTGTTATATCTTTTAACACATTCTGTTTTAAAAATGTAGTTTGAAAGACTGAAGCTCACCATAATCTTCAGAGTCATGTTCTCAACTAAAGTTCGGTTGGCGATGTCTCTGCTGTAGTAAACAACTGAGGTTTGTGGCTGAGATTCAGGTCCTAGCTTGACAGGTTGATTAGCCACTACATTTACAGTGATCTATTGGATGAAAAATAATCTTAATAAACAATATCTTGTTGGGAATTCAAGGAGCATTTTTAAAGGACTCTGAAAAGTTGAGTGAATTTTGTGTCACAGCTGCCAAAACAAATTACCTAGCTTTTGAGGATTTATTTTTTCTTAACAATTTGCATTTGTTTCATGTATTGCAAACGAATACAAACCAACCTGATTACTGAATAGGACTTCTGTGTTTTCAATCCGCAGGGAGAACTGTATGGTGTATGTCCCAACACTATCTGGGATTTTTTTATCCCTGCAATGAAACAAACCACAATGACACATTTTTTACATGATTTGTCTTGTTGCAAGGAAATAGTCGTTTTTGAAACAAAAAAACATCCAAGAAATTAAAAAAGCACCAGATTATTTAAAGAACTGTGGCTCATTATTCAACAACTATCATACAAATATGCCAGCAATGCTATTAGCCAGCAGAAAAAAAATCATCACTTTGCTTAAATCGACTCAACAAGACAAACATTACAGACAAGTTACCTAAAATAATAACAGCATTTGTTGTCATTCTTCATTGGTTTACTGCACAACAGCAAAGTGGCCTGCATAACAGATGAGGAACAGTTAAATGCCTTGTGAAATTATATAGATTATCACATTAAAACAACAAACATTGATGAATTTTATCAGTTATTTTTATGCCCCACCAATACAAACCAACTTAAATGTATAAATGTAAAAAACAAATAAATATTATACTATATATATATATTAATATTATTATAAATGTATATTCATTTGTCTACACTTTATTTAGGATATTATAATAATGGGGGCTGGTCAAAGGCTTACGCCACAATTTTTGAATTTTTTATTTGTAAACATTCTGAAAACAACATAGAATTTTTAAATTCACAGCAATTTGTTACATTGCCTCTCTTATTTATAGACAACTCACTGATTCTGGACGTGGCAATGACTCTCCCCTCCAATACCACATGATCAAATCAGAAGACTTAAAAGTTGTCATCTCACTCCCTGCATCAGACATCACGGCCACAGAGAAAACTAAAATACAAACACACACAGCTGAGGCTCCACTTCACTGGATTTCTGTGGGATTATTTCTCACTAAATAATCCTGAAGAGTTTAATGAAAGGATATGGAGAAATACAAACCAGGGAATGTGCCTCCAGCTAGAAACCTGGCACTGGTGTCGTAGTTTACTGAAAGCATGACGGGTTTGTTGGGATCAGGCATGATACTGAAGTTCACATGTGGACCAGGGATGGGTTTCCTGTTAAAGCATCCTACAAATTCGAGTTGATAGTATCCCCTTATGGAAGAAGAGAGCAGAAAGTGAAGTAGACATTGGATCACACTCACTTCAAGGCATTCCCCAAAATAAAATCTCAAAGTTTGTAGTTTTCATAATACACAATGCAAGTTTTATTGTTTTACTATGTCAAGACTTACTTTGACCCTTTCACATTAACAACTGTAAAGGCTGCTTTTCCTTCTGCATCCGCAGGTTGAGAAGTGACAGATGTCGTCACCTGTCAACACAATGTTCAACAGCATCACTCTTTGCATCTCTATTTTTACAAACGTGAGAGACACAAACTGTGTTATTTACTGGCTTTCCAGCTCACCTTTCCTGTTGAGGGTGTAGTTCTTGTCTCCACCACAACTCTCTGGTCTGGGGAAGGGTTTCCCCACTCATCACACAACTGCACGACAAAAGGCGTGGAAATGCCTGTACCATTCAAGATCTGCAAAGGCTGCTGACAAGTAAAAGACAAAAAGATGCAGGCTTTTATTTAAGTTGCAAACCAATAATTGTGTGATAAGTTGGTTTTATTTTTACCATCTCAGGCCCACTGAGGAGTTTAAGCTTGGTGGGAATTCCTGCCATCACTTTAAAATTGATATGTTCTGTGTAGTTGCCATAGCTGAAGCAAACGTCTCTGGTCCCGAGAGGCCCCGAGTTGAAGCAAATTCCAGAGACTGCAACAGAACTGCTGCTCTCCTTGAAACAGATACAGAGAAACAGAGAGGTTCAGAAGAATCTTCTCTGGTAACAAAGAATTTTGTACATTTTAATTACATATTTGTTTAAAACTGAAATGATCCTACTGGACAGTTTTTGTTGTTTTAGTGTTCTTTTGAGGTTTTGTAATTGTATTTGAGAAATTTTTCTCATTCAAATATTATCCTGCAGTCATTTTCATTATTGTTTTAATGCTTATAGAAAAGGCATCCCGTTTATTTTTGCCTTTTTTTCAGTTCTCGAAAAAGCTTCTACTTTTTTGCCTCTCTCTCATACTAAGACAAGTTCCACTTACTTTGCAGTATTTTTCTTGTCAAAAATAGATACATTTGTTGTCAAAAATAGATACATTTGTTGCTCATGATTAATCTGTAAAAAGGGTGAAACATATATACAATAAAGCAGCATATTCACAAATAAAATGTAAAGTTCAGCACAGATGGTCTGGTGTTTTGACCCTGAGTTTTGAAAAAAAAGCTTTGCTATAGAATCTGGGAGGACAGTTTAGATTCTGATAAGCACTGGGTGAAAAACAGCAATGAGAGAGAAGTGCCTAAGACCAAATAAGCAATCTCCTGCTGCTACACAATACTTTATGAGTATATTTGCAGAACCACACCCTACCTGTTCCTTTGTATGTATATGTCCTCCCTGTGTACAGGATTAAACATTGCTCATAAAGGTTTTGCTGACATGAGTCTGGTTACTTAGAAATGGTTTGCCACCACACTTATCTCCAGTATTCATTGGGGGAGAGGCAGGGCCCACAATGCTCAGGTCAATAGTACATAATAATAAAACAAAGACACTCAGAGCCATGCACACACTTACTCCTTTGGCCAATTTACAGAAACAAACTAACTTAATAGACACTTAGTATTGGAAAACTGATATTTTGGGCATAAAACATTTAACATAAAACATTTTGCGTAAACTAGAAAATAAGAAAGAAAAATGTTAATATTCAATGTAGGAACAGTTGGATTTTTTTTAGGTCAAATGGAGTTTCTGCACTACAAAACATTTAATAATCAAAGAAAACATGGACTTAAATAGGTTTGATAGCAGTATTTAAATTTACCACCATTTTAAAAGCAATGTGTATGCATACTCATTTGTGCTTTTGTGTCCTTACCTCCCATAAGAATCCAATGTTGGATTTATCGAGACCCTCAGCTTCCACAGCCATTGACGTCACACAATCAGAGGTCAGCCTATTGGTGACGTTGTCGTACTGGTCCACAAACATCAACTCTGCATAGTGAAAGATATCAAGAATCACATTTTACTAAACTCTACATATTAAATAAAATATTTTTATTTTGAGTGATCATAGGCAAGCTCACTTATGGGTCCAGTGACAGTTTCACCGAGTTTCACCGTGTTCTCAGGAACAATTGCCTTCAGTCGCGCTGGTTCATCTGGATAAGGCCTTTGAACAATGCATGAACAGAAATACAAACCAATCTCTTTTTTGGTCAAAAAATGCAGAAAACCATGTAAATTTATATTCACCTTGCAATTACTGACAATGTTTTCTTTTTCAGTTTATAGCCTTACATTAAAATAAAATACAATAAAGTTTGTATTTTTAATATGACAAAATGTAAAGAATTACAAAGGCAGTGAATACTTTTAGAAGAAACTTTAAATTCTGATATCAGATATTTAAATGATTTCCAAAATCCTCATGTGTTTAACAAGCCCTTTGACCTACACAATGGTAAAGCTGAAAGACACACTGTGGTCCCGGTAGGAGACCTGGTGGAATCGCTCCTCCTGGACTTTTGTGGAAACTTGAATGTCTGGCAGCCTTCCCATTATCAAAGCTCTCTGATCAATGTCTCCTGTCCAGTTAACCTTAAACACAGCCAGGATGAATCAAATCAACTTCAGGGGGACCAAAACATACATCACATTAGCAAAAACGTACTAAAATGCACAGTACATGCAATGATATGTTATATAGTGAGTCCCAAACACACCTTGATGCTGGAGGCTATTTCAGGAGTGACCTTCACCTCCTTGCCAGACTCATCATAGAGCTTAAAAAGGAGGTTTTCAAGCACCCCTCCAGCTTGCCACTGTATCTTTTCCTCGTACTTCAGCTCCAGCCTTTCCTCACCCTCACAGAAAAGCTCCATCCGGGAGACTCGACAGCTTGGCATGACTTTCAGCTCTGTTGTGATGGCTGCAATATGTTTCTGACTCTAGAAACACAAACAAAAAGAAACACAGAAAACTGTAAGACTGTAATCCAAAAGTTTAATGGTAGAACATTTGTTCTTAACTTACGGGCATGTCAAATTTAGCTTGCAGCATTTGTGGTTCTCCATTGATAATTTTCAGGTTTACAGGCTCTGTCACAATCTGGCTGGTTCCTGTGCTGCTGCAGTCTGTCACCACCAACTTAAGCCCTGGAATCTAAAAAAAAGTTAAGACACAGTAATAATAGTTTATTACTAAAAAACAAAATAAAAAACACATAACAGTACAATCATGCAGAGATATATGTTCATTACCCACAAAACATTCAGGATATTTAACTATCTGGTGAAATGTATGTAAGTTTACAGAACCCTGGCCCTTTAAGTTGCCACAGGATAATGACATTTTTGAAGTAGTATGGCTTAGTATGAAAACGTTTTGACTTTATTTTTCTCCCATCTTTAACCGTAGCTCCTCTGGGATGATGCATAGCATCAATATCTCAGAAGCAATGGCAGCCAGAGATCAGCACAAACAGTCCCTGCCATTTTTGAGATCATGGCCACTTTGGTCATTCACCTTAATTTAGGTTATTTATCCTGTAGTGTAATCCTCAAATTGTTATTTTTTACACCAAAATCTCATACCTGGCAGCGAACTATCTGTTTAGCGTTGGCTGTGATGTTTCCAGCCTCATCGAGAACTTCAATAGCAAAACTAACTGTGTTTCCATTCTCCACTTTCACTGGTTTTACTTCCGGTTTTACAAGAAGGGAATGTGGATTGCCTGAAACAGAAATAGAAAGAGAGGGAGAATTGGAAGATTTCAACTATTTTACATGATGCCAGTTTCCAGATGTGACTTATTACTATGTTTTACTGACTTTCATATTTGAAAGTCATTTTACTATATTTAACTGTATAGTTAAATGTACAGTTTTTCACAAGCTATCTGCCTCATATAAGGCTGTCATGATATGGCAACACTTTTAATAAATATGGAAAAAAAAAAAACAAGATACATGCTACAGCTTTATTTCATAAATTCATAAATAAAAGCAGTCTTACCAGGAAAGGGACTGATCTTGATAGTCTGTGTTTGTTTTTTCAACCCTGGCAGCGTCACTTTCAGATCAAAGCTCTGCAAAAAAAAATAAAAATAAAAAATAAAATAAAAAATAAAAAAAATAAAAAAAAGAACGTTTTTGAATATTAATATAATAATATTTTAAACATCTACTAGCTCTTCTATCAAATAGAAATGGAGATTAGTTCTATGTTACCCTGGAATGTTGGTAAGTCTGGACTTTCCCTATGACTTTGACATCTTGGATGGTAAAGCTGTTCCCGCTTGTGCTCGTTGTCTTAAAACTCACTGCCAAGTCACTGAATAAGCACAAATAAAACAAGAAAAAAAAAATCAAAGACTAATTATACAGTCTGAAATCATGTAAATATAAATACATTTAGGAGCGACTCACCTGCATTCAACAACAGGCTGGAGATTTGGCGGAGGTTTTGTGGGGTGGCCGTAAGAATCAGTCATCTGCATGGGAATGCTGAATGGGACTCCGATGCGTAGAGAGGTGGTTAGTGGACCAAAAGTAAAGTTCTCTGCATTTCCCTCTAAAAGGAAAAAAAACACCAAATGTGTCTGCTTGATAGATTGTGGAAGAGAATGAAACCACTTCCATATTGGTCACATAAAATCACTTTACCTTTGACTGTGAACTTGAGCTCGTAGCTCGGAAGCTCTTTGCCGCCATAGGATGTCTTTGTGTTGTTCTCACTTAACTCAGCTTTTAGTAGCAGAGTGTACTTCCCCAGATTGGTCAGGGATACTGCATTGAAGGAAACATTTTGTCATTGTTATTCTTTTGGGTTGTGAAAAATTCAGAAGGGTAAGATATGAAAAGAAACAAACCATTTTTATTGAACCAGTGTCCATGACCAGATACATATGGGGCACTGAAATAAGAAATCTTTTTGGGTTGTTTGACTTCTTTAGGACCTATGTATAAAATAAAAGAAATTTACACTAAGAGACAGAACAATAAAGAACTTAAACTAGCAATGCAAATGAAATACAGTAATGTAATGATAAGCTTGAAATAACATCTTACATAACACCAAACATATGACTATGATATATCTGATCTTACCATGAAAGAATATTCTGAGTCCAACATTCAGTCTTATCCCTCCACCTTGACCCCCTGTGTTAATCCTGGATGAGATCGATTTGTCATTTCTGTTAAGAATTTCCACAGCCAAGGGCCCTGAAACGATGCAACACAGAACGATTGTTAGCTTGATTTCTTAAAGAAAATAATATTTGATTTTGATAGGAGTTGAAACAACAGGAATTTATAGTAAAATGGGAAAAAAGTGAAAGTAGCAACACGTTACCTAAAGGAGTCCCCGCAGGAATAACAGCATTTTGTGGCAAAACATTCCCTTTAGGCCACGAGATGCTCAGCTTTGCTGGCAACCTGGAAACAAAGCGATGATCCCAGTCACGTTTCAAGACTACTTATTTACAAAGAATAAAAGAGTACAATGCAAGATTTAAGAATAAATTCAAATGAGAAGTTGAGTCTGAGTATAATTACATTTATATATTTTATGTTTCTCTGCAAACGTTTATTATATACTTAAAATTAGACTTATAATACTCAATTTATTGCATACATTGTTTTACGCTAATCAGGAGAAACTGTAAAACATTTTGACTTTCCACAAGAATTAACTTACTTGTCAATGTCGATCTCAATGCAATTCTTAATGGCTTCTATTGTAGCAGACCGGTCAATCTTGGAGATGGGAATAGCCCTGGTGTAATTGTCATACAGGGCTTCTGGCACCTGAAAAAATGTGACATACATCTGATCATGTTAGAATGATTTTATTTTATTGTGATGTAAAGCTATTATTAGCTTTACATGACGATTTCTATATGAAATCATCATATAGATTTTTTTATTTTAGCCCAATATGACATGAAACATGAAAAATCACAACATTGTAGAAAGCTAAAAATATAAAATATTTAGCAAAAAGAAATTGCATCAGTGTTGACCAGAAGCCCAGTTTACTCAACTTTGTTTAAAATTTAAAATGCATTTACAACATAAGTGCATTTATGTGAATGAATATGAGGGGTTAAAGAATATATCCACTTTTCTGCACAAAGCATTTATTGCAATTTAAAAATTTTCTAATTTATAAGGAAATACAATTGTATAAAAATAAAAATTTTGCACAAAACAGCCTGAAGAACATCTTGACAATAAATGTTCCAGATAATATGTACCCAATGTACATTATACACCTAAACTGGAAAAGTGCAACTTAATTAAGAAGAAGAAATTTCATTTGAACAAAATGTTTGTTTTGTTTGACAGATAGTTCATAGCTGTCATTTAGCTTTTCCAAATTGCATAAATTCTTTTCTTACACGAGTGATTTCCACTTCTCCACCGGTGGAAAACACATCTCCTTTATGATCTCCATGCAGGTAAAATTTATTCACTTTGCCATAATAAATCGGCTGAGTTTTCTGAGATTTCACCTGTGTTGAAACATAAAAGATATATAAAGGTGGAAGTCTACAGTAGAAAACAGGAATTTATATACATGTGAGAAAAAACTTTCTTTTGATTACTTATGATGAAGCACAGAAGAAGTGTGTTTGATCTTAGTATATGTACATTTCAATAATTGGAGAAAGTAAAACTGTATTGTTTCCATTTCTGGCATTTAGGAAATGAAAACAATTTTGACAATCCTAACTTACCTAAAGTAGAAAGAGTATTTGATATAGCATCAGACAGTAGGAAAAATATTTGTATATTGTGTATATTTATCTGAATATCTTCACTGAAATATGTACAATTAAATATTAATATTATAACACTTACAAGATCCCCTGCTTTGTATATTTTGCCATCCAATTCAATAGAGGAGAACACCGCCCAAGGAGACGACTTCTTATCTCTTGTCACAGTCTCTTTATAGCCAATGAACTTTACCTGCTTATCAAACTGACTGTGACATTTGTCAAGCCACTGGATGAACTCTTTCTGGATGCTTCGATTTTTTGAGGCTTTCTGTAAAATTCACAGTAAAAACCAGAAAAAAAGCATTAGAGATGCCCTACATTTTTCCACTATAAACATTTCATATTGTGTATGTAATGTATTTTTTCCTGTAGCTCAGAGAACCCACTTTAGAATACAGAACAAAAATTAAAGTTGTCATCTCCTCTGGATCTTCAAAGTCAGAACCGAACAATTAGAATTAAATTTCCACTAATCTGAAGCAAACATCCAGAAAACTGAAAAACTGTTCAAACACTTTAAATCAAAGCTTTAAATCAATTTGTTTAGTCACCTTTGATTAGTAGCAGGTGTACATAGATTGATTCTTGTCTGCATTGGAAGTTTTTATTGTTTTTCTTTATTTTCAAACTCTAGTGCAATCTTTATTGTTTTTCACTATGTAAAGCACTTTGAAATTCCTTGTTGCTAAAATGTACTATACATGCAAACTTGACCTAAAACACTGAATCATCACCTGAACGTTAAAAACTGGGGTAAAAAGGGTATCCTTTTGCCTCAGTTTCAGCTCCAGGTCCATAAACTTCTGTTTGCTTGCATTGACCCGGAATTTGTCATTGGTGAAAAGCACCCCAGAAAAGCGGCTGAAACACTCCAGGGGCAATGGACTTCTATTGGGCCGACAGCACCAATCGAACCTGGAAGACAGACAGAACAGTTTTTTACATTTTATTGTTTTTTCCAGAAGCAACAATAACTAATAGTCTAAAGTGGTTCTTGTCAATAACTTGCAGGTGTTCTGGGCTACTACAAATAGTGCAACGCATTGCAGTGTAAGCCGTTTTGTTTGATTGCTAAGCAAACCTCTGTGTTTCAGGCTAAAACTATACATGTGCTGCCATGGGCAAAGACTGGATCACAAAACAGGTTTTCAATCCAGTTAAATGCTTTCTTTCTTTCTTTCTTTAGGACACGAGTCACATAAAGTGTCATTTGTATCACTAAACTGTGGACAGTAGCTGCATTTAATCACATTTTAAATGTATTAATATTTATTGATACTTTCATTGAACAAACAGTGGAGAAAATAGCATAAATAATCTAGACAATATGGACATCTTTGTGGCGTTTTAAACATTATTAATTGGAATTTACTATGACAATGATAAATCTGAATTCTTATACTAAGAAATGTATAACATTAAATAATAAACAATACAATAAATGCCCCCCCTGTATTAATTTGACACTGATTTATCAAATCAATGTGAGTTATAAACATTTGTATTTAGGTGAATAAAGAGATTCTGGTGTCTAAAGAAAGGTTAAATAAGCTATGCTAACTGATAGAATGATTACCAACGAAAGAATGAGAAACAGGAAAACAGAAATTCAGAATAAGACTATATCATAAAATACACAAGAAAAACTGCTGCATATGTCTCAGTTAATTTTTAAAAACATTTCAAGTATACCAAAACAAAAAGTAAATGTTCAATGTATTTACTCTGAAACTGTGGTGTAAGGAATGAGCCGTCCATTCCAGAAACACTCAAAGATGTCCCTCCTCCCTCTGGCCTGATTCATGATTCCAGATGGATTCTCATCATCATCTTCCTCAACAGTTGCTAAAAAACAGAAGCATATCCACTTCACAGATCAAGCTATGAGAAATCTTTTCATAAACAGCATGAGATTTGAATACCTTGAAGAGCTCTCGGATCTTTGGGGTAGGTCTCCTTGTCGTAAAGAAATGGATGATATCTCAGGATTCCATCCAAGCACCCGCCGTCAGAAGTACTGGCCTTGAACTCAAATGTGTTTACAGCTGAGTTTATGTACAGGGTCTGCAAGTCATCCTGCACTTCTCTGAGATTCTTCTGACGCAAACCTTTAGGCGATTTCTCCCGCAAAGTTACCTGCCAAAAACAATTTTAAAAAATCATCTGAAATAAAGTCACAAGCTGAGTTAAAGTCACAAGCTGAGTTAAAGTCACAAGCTGAGATAAAGTCAAGGTGTTTTTTGTTTTGGGTGGGGGGGGGTTGCCAAAAAGCAATGTAAATGGGTACTGAACTGTTTTTGTTTTGTATCTAGACTAATTTAAATCTATAATTCTGGATGGGATGATCACCTCTTACCATGAGTGAGACATTTATTTCAAAAAATGTTTGTACTATTTATACTTACTTATACATAGCTCTGTCTTCACACACACAAAAAAATAAACATAAATCAAACGCTTAAAAAAATGTAAATAGTTGTTTATCCAACCTTACTGAGGTTGACAGGAACTGCAGGGAGGAATGAAACACAAATACTTAAGACACATTTTCCAAAGATAACCTGAGGTTAGAAGAAAAGAAGAGGGCCAAAATGGAGCCTTGTGGCTCTCCACTGATTAAAAAATATTGAAAAAAGCCTGTGACTTAATTTGATGCATTATAAAATAATTAAATGTGAAAAATTTGATCAGGGGTTAAAAAAACAGTCTTTGGATGCACAATACAAGACCTAAAACAAAAAGAAAACAATTACAGTAATAGTCAATCAAACTCACCAGAATATCAATATTTGATTTTCGAGACTGGTCCATTTTGTGGTTTCCATTGACTCCATGAATGTAATAATGATAAATGTGCCTGAAAAAAAAAAAACACTATTATGTTCCATGCTTCTGACATGCATGGGTTTCATACTCTATTGAATATGAGTGAGCAAGCTCACGCTAGCTGTCTGGTCCACTCGTGAAAACGATCTTTTAGATAGTTGATGTGATCAGGACAGACTCCTGTTATAACAACAGCAGTGAAACTCTCCTTCCTGGTTTCCTCCTTGATGATGTCTTGAAGGTAGGACTCTTCGTGTGTTATGTGTGAGAAGTCACCAGGCTGCCGCAGGAGAGTAAAATGAGATGTGCAGCTTTCTTTTATCAGTGAATTCACCAAACACGTTCATTGAAATCTCTCACCTTCCTGTTTAAGATGGTTGATTTGTAAACATCCTCCTTATTCTTCTCTTTTTTCTCAAATTCATCCTTTGATAGAACCAGCTCATGAACATCTGGAAAGTTTCTTGGTTTGCTGATCATCTGATAGTTACAAAATGCTATGATTAATTTTTTTACATTTAAAAAAATATTTGTTCAAAAACATTTTTTGGTAATTGAGTTATTTTCTGTTCAACAGCGGTTTTTACCTCGTCTCTCTTTAATAGATACTAAAAACTACGTTGGCTCCAATAACTACATATTAACAATGAAATTAAGTGAACATTTCTCCAATTGAAATCATCATAAGTCAGCAATGCTCTCTGGACAAAGCGTTTCCTCATCCCACTTTGCATCAGTGGGAGGAAATCCCACAGTAGTGTAAGTTTCACCCACAGAGCACATTTCTGCTTAATTCTGTTCTCCCATTCTGTTTGACATTGTTTTTAAAGGTGTAAGAATAATGTTTATTCATGTCCGGCAAAGTCATCACAATGATCTTTGTACCAAAATAACACATTTTAAATGGTTTCATAAACACACTCACTCTGACTGAGGTTCCAATATGGAACGCTGCTTGTTTGCCCCCAACTCCAAAGTAGGATATATCACTGTTGAGACTGCGAGGTACAGGATCAGGACGAGCGTAATTTTCTCTTTCACTACATCCCCAAAAAGATGTCCAAGAAACAAGACAGGTGACGTGACAGAATTATGTTTTTGTACAAAAACCTATAAAAGTGGACGCACTCACTGGGAATTCTTCAACAAACCTTTCAAATCTGCTGTTTTCCCTTGTGAACTTAGAGAGCCTGTAAACAGCCCAGTTATTGAGCTGCTTGGAGGTCATCCCGCATCCATTGTCCAACACCACGACAGCAGGCTTCCCAAATGTTTTGTCAAAAAGCTGGCAAAAACACACACATTAATTCATTTCGGTCCTAACATTAAAACAAAACTGAACATAAAAGTTAGGGTTAAATCAAGCCTGCATATAAAGAACCAACCAGCCGGATCTCTATGGTCCTGACTCCTGTGTTCTTAGCTGTAGCCGAAAGAGAGTTGTCCACCAGCTCAGCGAGAGAGCAGGCTGGAGGAATAGAAGACACCACCATAAAAAAAACAAGAAACACAGAAATGAGGAAGGTTATGATTACGTTATGTTAATTTCTGGTGACCCATTTACAACATAACATAACATAAAAACTCACACAGTGATTCCTGGCCCTCGGCAAAGTATTCAAATGTTCCGCTCTCGATTAGCGTGTTGTAATGAGGAACAAAGTTGATAACCTCCTCAGCTGCCACTGGAAGGTCTTGGTCCTCACTTTGCAACAAGTATAGGGTGCTGTCATCCTGAAGCTCCTCTACAAGGATACAAAGATCCAATTTATGTTTATATAATCAGTATTTTTTTCTTTTTTTGCATCATGTTAATGAGTCTCTTCACTTTTCAGCAAGGATTTACTCACTAAATTTGGCATGATCAACAGCTGTTCTGTCTGTTGTCACCAAACAAAATTTTTGCCATGGAGCAAGGCCAAATTCCTGTGGGCAGAAAAAAAATTGATTTCAGCTTTATTTAAGATGAAATATGCAGTTATTCTTAACCAACAAACATCTGTTCAACACATTTTACGAACAAAATAAGTGGGTTATAAACAAGGAAAACCCAGGGAAGGTAAATAGTATACATTTAAGAAAACTGTGCTACTACAGATTTTCTAATGCGTGATACAATTCCAGAAGAAAACATTTCTACATACATGTGTTTAGTTTAATACAGACTTAATAAATAGTTTTGCGCAATAATCCCATTGTGGGCTGCAACTAACTACGATCTTAGAAATCAATTATACTGATGACTAATTAGATTTAAAATATTGCATATTCAGCAGATTTTTCATTTAAGCCTTTTTATGCAATGCTACACATTAAAAGATGCAAATAATTTGTTTAAAAAAACTCTAAGAAAATAACTTTTTATTGCCTGAAATTCAACAAAATAGCATTCCTCCAGTGCACATGTGTCATAGTCAAGGCCCGCGGGCCGGATCCGGCCCACAAATTAATGATCTATGGCCCCCTGAATGATATTTATTTAATATTAGAACCGGCCCCCAGGCCACACCCAACAATCCATTCCCCACAATGGAATGGTTGCCCGCGACGTCACTGCAGCACGCACAAGCGGCTTCATTGTTCATCAGCAATCAGAGCAGAGATCAACTTTCAGGTACCCGCCTCCTCCAAAATGGCTAAATGTAAGGTGGACGCTGAGAACAGGGGGTTTCAAGCCAGGTGGGAGGCAGAGTACATGTTCACAGAGCCATAACAAAATATTGCTTTATTCTTTTAATGTACAGAACGTGCAATTTTTCTTTGAAGGAAGTTCGTTTTTGTCTGTTTGCCTGTTGGAAAATGGTTTCACTTGAAATTACTGATAGATCCAAATGAAAATATTGTTTTATTCATTTAATTATTAAACAATATACGCTGTGTTAGGTCTTGGTTCAGTAGTTGATGTGCAGTCATTTCAATATATTTGAATAAACGTCGAACCAATCTAGCCCTCAGCTTGTAGCAAATTTGTTTTTTGGCCCGTCGGTATATTTGACTTTCACATCCCTGCTCTACTGTATGCTTTATCATTTGTAGCTGCTAAAAAAAAGTCTATCAACATATGAAAAGCTCAGTCCTTTCTGCTTGACTTTACATCAACACAGTGCATGGCTAATCTATAGACTATGTTTTGATTAACCAGAGATTTTTATTTCCTTTTTTTTGTATCTACAGCTAAGTTTCGTTTTTCTAATCCTTATCTAACACACTCACTCTGGCAGGTTTACAAGGGAGGTCGATGCCCATTTCTAGCAGTTAACAGGAAACAGGTGGGACAATAGACAGAATTGAAAGTCATGTTTTTGGCTTGTGGGAGGGTATAGAGCCTACACATCCACAGGTGGAACAAAACCCCAGGCCCATGACCATCACGCTGCAAGGCAACAGCAACCACTGTGCAGCCCAGTTTTAATAAAATGTAGTTAAATATTTATTTTTAATTGTTAACCAAATGACAAACATCAGTCCAATAAACATAAATCTATTGCAATATAAAATAGAGTTTGCATAGCATTTTATCAAGTCAGAGGACTCCAAAGCACTTTCCACTACTTTTAGTGCTTCACACGGTGATGGTGGTAAGCAACATTGTAACCAGAGCTGTCCTGGGTTACCTCTGACCATTATCAGGAGGAAAGGAAACCCCTAAGGGGCTTGTCATAGGAGGTCAAAATCATTCATCACCATCACGTGACCAAATTCCACAACTGCTCTTTTACTCATAAGCACATAGCAACAAGATGGAAATAAACATTTAAGAAATGTTTCAAAACCAGAAAGTCTAATTAATTCGTGTGGGTAATTTGCGTCACTTTTCCTTTTAAGTTTGTCAAAAATATTTGCAGTTTTCCAGATGCCACTTTTTCTTTTTTTTTTTTTACTAAATATTTTCCTTTATACATTATTTAAAGTCAATTCTTAAAATAAAGAATCACCCGATATATATCACCCTACATATATAGGGTGACATATAGCCATTCCTTTAAACCTAAATGAACTTAAAAACGTATCTTAAAAATAGATACTAAGAACAAAATGAAACTTTCTTGTATTTGGAGGCTGCAGTGACCCTTCATACAGCCCCAAAACAGAGCAGAGAAACATAACTTACCCTGTGTACAAGTCGAAGAAAGTCGTCTAGTTCCGAACCGAGTTTCAGAGTCTTCTTCAAACCCTGCTCGAAGTTGGGTAGGTAGTTGTACACATTAATCATTTTTGCTCAGTTCTTCCTGCAGCAGCCCAGAGGAACGGTGCATCCCGTTACACTTTCTCCGAGATTATCGACAACTTTGCTGCAAAAAACGTTCCGAATCACCTTGCAACATATTCCTACGTCACATAAACCGTCTTCTGTGTCTTGTCTTGTCTTTGTAATGTTAAGTTGCTTCGGTTATTCTTTGCCAGAGAGTTTGAAAAGCCTAAGTTTTCCTCGTGCGTGGTGTTTCTATGTGAGTGCAGGAGAGAAAAAGCGTTTCTGTGCTCGAGCTCCCGGCTATTTTTCCGGATCTTGATTGTTTAGTTTCGCTCACAGAAATGATTGGGCTCTTTCGGCTTCTAATTGTGCCCTCCTAACAAGTCAAGTGAACCTTTTATCATTTAAAGAATATGAAAAAGTTTAAAGTTTCTTCTCATTGAATGACTCTTCACAAGTTAGTTGGACTATTTTAGCAGCCTTTTTTATTTGCCTTTCAAAATCTGCAATGCCTAGAATGCCATTAAAATCAGAATCTAGTTTATTGGACAATTCATACACAAATAAGAACTTAATTTCCGCCTCATTTTTCCGTTTTCGTGTTAAATACAGACATTTTAGACGAATATAGATGAATTTAGAGGGAAATCTTTTTTTTTTTTTTTTGCACTAAACAGAGAAGAGAATAAGCTGCACAAAATTCATGGTATTTGTCTCACGTTTACTGAGAAACAAATCACAAAAATATGTCTCTTGTTCTCCAAACTCTCCATTGGTTAACTGATAAAAGGAGAATCACACTGAAACCCCCCCCCAACTTATATACAAACCACTCAATGATCTTGTTGCTCCATATACAGTATGAGATGTGTTGGTCATTCAGGTCCATATGCAGTAGTATTTATGTAACACCATGCATTTTGTCCAAATCAGTAGAAGCTGTTACAGAATATCTCAGTTTGTAATGCAGTGCCACCGGAGGGATCAAAGGTCAATGTTGATTTATTCCCTGCAAAGATTTCCCCAGATTTTCTGAATCTTTTGATGATATTATGGACTGTAGAAAGTACTATTACTTGCCACTGCACGTTGTGAAACCGTTTGAACATTGAATATCTCATCTTTGTTATGTATCCAATTGAGTACATGGGTTGAAAAGTATTTGAAAATCATCATAATCTGTTTTTATTTATGTTTTACAAAACCTCAATTTCATTGGAATTGGGGTTGGAGGTACGTTTCTTCGTTCATTCAAAAGAGCCGGCACATTGAGTCGATTCGGTTACCACCAGCACATATGTCGTCAACACGCTTCACTTCCTGTTAGGGGCGGATTCCGTTCGCAGGCTTTCCTTTCAGTATCGTTTACAGAGAAATCTAATTTTCTACACAACAGCCGTGATATTGACAAGGTGTGTCTCCACAAGACTAAACAGGCAAACAACCAGTTCTTTAACGATCCTCCCCGGGGTGAGCCCTCCACCTCCGTGATGTCGGTTGTGCTTCAGAGCAGCTCAGGCTGGGTTTTGGACTCCCAGGCGCTCATTGACCGAGGCTACAGGAGCTGCATCACATGGACTGGGCATCAGAAGTCACATGTCAAGTGCAATTTTAAAAAACAATGCTTTCACATATCAAAGAGTCATTACAACATGAGTGGGGGAGGTGATGGAGGACTCACTGTTATGAACCAGAAAACAGAGAATTCCGCAAAGGTAGACTGTTTAAGCTGCAGGCTATACCTCTTTGAGTGTAAACAAAATGTGTCGAGGCTTGTTCTTGGGTTGATGCCATTTAATATGCACGTTTTAAAAATGATAAGTAGTTCTGTTATCGGTATTTAATAAAGAATTTTGGATTTCAGAAGCGGAAACGAAAACACGGTGAGCTCAACCAAGGAGAAATCGATGCAAAGGCTTTCCATGAAAAGGTGAATAGATTTTGATTGAATATCAAGTCCAGGGCTTTGCAAAACTTGTCGAAGCTTCTTCTCAACTTGTTGATGGATTCCTTATGCATTTACATATCATTTATCCTCTACATACAGTTAAAATATTATGCACTACTACTACAGTTCCAAAAACATAATAAGTTTATTTGCAAGGTGTTATGTTTTTAATGACATTAGTGACTAAGTTTCTTCAGGGATAATTGTAACAACAATGTTGTAGCAGCTAATAGAATTATGTCAAAAAAAAGTGTCTGCTATTCAGAAAACATAATGTCTATAAATGTGTGGTAACAGATCAGGAGCGTTATTCTGGAGGGAACCAAGTCCTTAGTGGACTCTGCCCAGTCACTTGGATACCTGAGTGGAGAGACAGAAACATCCCAAGATCATCTTCCCTCTCAGGACTGCAGACTGGCAGCACTCTGCGAGTTAGCTAAAGAGCTCCCTCTGGTGGCCGATGAAGAGCAGGAGTGGACACAGTCTCTTCTGACAGATGAAGGCGTTGCTTTACAAGTGGACCTGTTCTCCCAGGTGACCGAGAACAGCCAGGCCTGGGCATCAGTGGTTCCACTGATGGGAGAGGAGTATGTAATACCTCCTAACACTGCATTCCTCCTCTCGGATTTCACAAGAATACAACCACTGGTGCAATGTGAGTGTAATGAAAAAGAAAAAAGAGAGTGAAATCTAGAAAATTATCAATTTTATTAAAGCCATCTGGAATACCTGTTAGTCATTTAAATGGTTTTAGGAAAAAAATAAATAAAAAATTCCAGCGTAATGTTTAATAAAAATTCTGCCAGAAACAGTATTACATTTCTGTGAAACTTCTCTCCTAAGTAGGTGGGAGGAGATTTGATGTCGTCGTCATTGATCCACCGTGGGAAAACAAGTCTGTGAAAAGAAGTCGCAGGTTATTTGGCTTTCACACATTTTATCAAGGCATTGTGGTGGACAATTAGAAATGCTTAGACAAATGAGAAGAAGTTCAAAAGTGAGGAGTAGGAGGTAGCATAAAGATATTTATGCTTATTCCTGTCACGCTTTTGAAAATCTGTTTAACTCACATGCAGAAACACCATCTGGAGATCAGAACAGTACTTTGGCTTTATTTACAATCAGTTGCAACAGCATGTTAATGTCGGTGCATTGACATGCTGTTGGACTGAATCAGAACAGAAATGTCAGAATAGCTTCCCGGAGCTGCTGTTTTGATATTTTCATACACCACAAGCCTCTGGAGGATCCTCCACCTTGAGGTTCCAGAGGCACCAGCAGCTTCAAATAACTGTTTGCTGCTTTGTAAGGAGATTTTAACAGCTGCTCTCTTAATCCGATGAATTTGTCTAACAGAAACCTTCCTCATTATGCCTTTATCTGTACAAAGCCATTTCTGTTCTGAATCAGCCACAAATTCTCTTCATAGTACAAGGATAACTCTTCAGTTTTCACTAAATATCTAATGTTTTCATACCTTGACAAGGTACCTAGTGTGGTGCCTTGTCATACGGCACCACACTATCTGATAATTTTCGTCAGCAGAGAAATCCTTTCTTTTTCCCATACTGCTTGAAACCTGTGGCCTGCTTAATAATGTGGAACATCCTTCTTAATTAGATTTCCTTTAATTGAGCTCACCAGACAAACTAATCAACCCAGCTCTCTGAAATTAATTTTAGTGATTCAAAGAGCCCTGACACACAATACCATCTATAAATTTAATAGTCCAACAAAAAATTTAATCTTGATGACACTTAAATCCAATTTGCTTAATAATTTGGAGCATGACATATATATCATGTTGATTGAGTTTGACCTCATACATTTTTTCCATGAAGATACAGCTCTTTGCCTTCATCCCAGCTGAAACGGCTTCCCATCCCTCTCTTGGGATCTCCAGGCTGCTTGGTGGTCACCTGGGTAACGAACAGGCCCAGCCACCTCCGATTTGTCCGTGACGAGCTGTACCCACACTGGGGCGTAGAAGTTGTTGCTGAATGGTTCTGGGTCAAGGTAGTGGACATTTAGCGCTAAATGATTTATGTTAAGTTTCACAGATGGAGATTATCCTAACTAACTTTTCGTCCTTCAGGTCACTACATCTGGGGAGTTTGTGTTTCCTCTAGATTCACCACACAAGAAGCCATATGAAGTGTTGGTGCTGGGTCGGTATCGTCCTGCCAACGACCACACGAGGTGCGACTGACCTTCATACAGTACCCTGCTTTTTGGGTACAAATCTAAATCTGAACAGTGTGTCCAACATTTATATTCCACCTCTTGGGTTTTAGAACCACTTTTCATTGTAATTCAAGTGTGCATGTGTTTTTAGGTGCATCTCCACCAGCTTTGCGACTGAATAAAAGACATTTGAGAACATCAATTTTCAAGTCTTGCCACAAATTCTCAATTAGATTTACATCTGGACTTTGACTAGATGATTTTAACAAATGAAAATGCTTTCATTTCAACCAGTTCATCATAGGTATGGCTGTGTGTTTAAAATTGTTGTCCTGCTCAAAGATATGGTGGAAAAATAAAATTATCCAAGCATTAAGGTGAAAAACAGGTTGATTAGAGAAACTTTTACAAGATGAGAACAAAGCCAGAGTGTAAGAGACACACAAAGTCAATACAAGTCCTCAGATATCCAAGGACAAGAGAAGTGCAAAATATTTGCAAGACAGAAAGGCAAGTTACCATGAGAACTGACGATTCTTTATATTTTGTCTTGCTGCTGGGAAACCAGCTTTAGCAGTTGACCTTCAACATAGCAAGCAGAAAATGTTATTCCACAGATAAGCATGACACCTGTTAATGTAACACATGTTTATGGTGTTATGTTTGTCACAAGCCCCTCTGAGGATTGTGCATTCAGAGATTCAATAGGGTATAAATGCTGGTCTTTTACAAGTCATCTTTTGTGTTTTCAAATTAAAAGTTTTAGATGAGGTAATTCCAGGTGATACCATACTTATGTTTTTGTTTCAGGCCTTTACAAACCGCAAACGTTCCAGTTGAAGATAAACGTTTGATTGTGAGCGTCCCCTCAGCCTTGCACTCCCAGAAGCCATCACTGTCAGGTAAATGCTTAAAGTGTGGTGTTTTTTCTGCACCACTAGAGGGCAACGCTGCAGCATTGATAAAATCTAAATGCAGGACGACTTCCCTTGACACCGCTTGCTCCAACGCTAGTGCTGTTTGTGTTTTATTAATAAGGACAGTACCTACATGAGAAAGTATGGACCAGGGAAGCACCTCTTTATGGAAACAAAACTCACTAAATAGAACCATATATAGACTGAACATGAGTCAAAACATGAGCTTCTTTTTGAATGATATTGTTGTAGAGAAGAGAAGACAATATACTAGCTGTATATGTTTTCTATATTTACATATAATGGAAACCGTGACAGATCTGACTTGTCAAAAAGTAAACTTTTACATCACACACGTTAGATTTGTCTCAATTGCTCCACCTCCAGTATGCATCTTGCTACTGAGTGTAAGAGCTTGGCAAAGCATATGCAGGAACTAAGAATAAGGAAGGCTTGACGTCAGCTCATTCCCTCTCAGGGGAATGCGATTTATGGTGCAGTATGGAGGGTGAAACATGGCTGCTGTTTGCAGGTGCCCTTTCAGCAGCACAGAAAAGCTCCCCTCCCATAGAGCTAGAGGGAGATTATTAAAATACATTGATTTAAATCATAATGATGCCTCCATGGAGCTGGGACACCATAGAGATTCAACAGATTAGGAAAAAGACTGCGCTCGGTTTCCATGTGTGAGTCTTTGTTTGTGTCAGTGGGTCTCAGCAGGTTTCATTCACAACTGGTTTGTTTGTTCCAGTTGATCCGCTGTTGCTGACCTGGAAGCTTTTAGTTAGGCAATGAAGAAAAAAATGCACCTTAATTAAGCTTCACTGGTTGATATCGAATGATTAAGCAGCACTGGAAACTGAAAGCAGTTTTTTTTGGGCATCATTTTTCTTTATTTTAAGCATTTTGTTGCAAGAAGGCTCTGCTGGTTGTCCAAAAAACGATTCCTATAAGTTAAAGAGTTCAATTCAGATATAAGAAAAAAAAAGCACAATTTTGATATTTAAAATCTTTCTGATTTGCTAATTTTTTCTGGTAAATATATAAAAATCATGGAAATATATTAATGTTTATTGTAGCTCCATAATATCACACAAAAAAATTTATAATAGCCAAACCTTGAATTTGCACTTATTCATCTATATTTAGAAATAATTGATTTCAACAAAATCCTCTCTGGCACAGTCATTAATGACAGCATCCTCACTGTGCATGAAGGCAAAATAAACTTGTCTTGTAATTCCAGCTGTTTTTTAACGTTAATGATTATTTTATATGATATTCCTCCAATCAATAAGTATATTCAAATTAAAGGATGGATTTTTAAAAAAGGTCTTCCAGTATAAGATTATGCTACACTAATAAAAGATGAATTCACGTCTCATTTGTTTGAGTTATTTAGCAGTGACCCACTTGTGTTTCCCTCCCAGATGGTCTCTGTCCACCCATGCAAGGTTTTCAGGAATGGAAACTTTTAAGAATATAATTTTAAGGTCAGTTCGTCTAAATCAAAACTAATGTATAAATGTTACATTTTTCTAGACCTAAAACAATAGTATAAATACCACTTAAATTCTTCAAAGCTCTTGGGGACTCAGGCTACAGAGCTGTTTTAGCGGCACAAAGAAACATAACTCAATTTTGCTGGTTTTAATGATAAACTCAATGGAAAATATGCATTAACAAGAAATGAAGGCAAAAGACAAAACAATGAGAATGGAGAAAATGGGAACATGATGTTTGCCAACTGATCAAAGCTTTAAGATCACATCCCAGAAAACACAGTAAAGTTGATGTGTCAAAAGAAGAAATAGTCCCCTGGAAATATATATCATGTCATGTTCCACAATCTTCAAAAATAAGTACATTTTACTTACTTAATCTTGAAGAGACATAGAAAAAATCTTCACAAACTTGATTAACTAATACTTTGTAACTTGTTCAAAAGGAAAAGACTTCTTTCTTTTTTTCTTTTCGCTTGTGTTTTCATCCAGATGTGCCGTCCCATTTCAAGATTTATCATCGTGAACAATTTTCTCTCTTTTCAACTTGAGAGCTGAGTCATGAGTTAAGGACGAGTTAGTCACTGAACTGCATGTTTGGCCTTTCCACACCAGGGCTTTGTCTCCCTGATGGACACAGAGAGGGGACAAGAAGTAAGGTTATTCAGCACATATAGGTTAGATGGGTTTTGGGAGCAGACTTTTGAGCTCATTAACTCCCTGAATGTCGGCTGAGACAGTGTCAGAGTAGCAGAGAGCAGGGGAAATGAAACGTATCTGTCAGGTGTTCCTCTCCTGGAATATGAGTTCCATACTTATAAAGCCAAGGTCACTGGAAGACTCCTCACAGGGAGGAAAAACTGTTCAGTGGTATGAAGGAGTTCTGCAGCTGCCTCTTCTGTCTTCAGCCTATTACAAAGTAACGAGTGAAGGGCTTTTATACAAAAGATACATGCAGGGAGGCAATGGGAAACCCAGATTTGATTATTCTGTGCAGGATTCCCAGTGTGTTTTGCATAAAAATCCTATTTTAAGGATGCTTTTCTTTTAATACACTACTATTATTCTCAGCACAACTGTACTCTACACTAGACAGTAGAAGGTGTTCCTGCTGCTAACACAAGGCAGAGTATCATCCTACATTATTGAAATGCAAGGAAGATGAGCTGTTGTGTGTTTGGCCACACATTGTGTGTAACAATCATGGTATCATTGTGTCTTTGTCTTAATTTTTCACAGAGGTGCTGAAGTTGTATGTCGGAGCTGAAGCCAAGTGTTTGGAGCTGTTTGCGCGGAGTCTTCAGCCCGGGTGGACCAGCTGGGGAAACGAGGTGCTGAAATTTCAGCACATCAGCTACTTCAACCTGGAACCTGCAGATACCGCTAAAGCCGAGGCCACAGAAGACACTGCAGACAACCCTGCAGAAACATGACTTCAGATATCCTGAGAAAAGTGGCTGTCTTACTGCATCCAGCCTTCCTAGCAATTGAGCAAATGACCGAAGTTCAACACCTGCCGGCTGTTTTTTTCTTTTAACTTTGTTTTTGATAAAGATTCTGCTGCTCCTGCATCGCTTTTTGATCTATAATCTGCATGCATGTGGGATCTTTGATTTATCTTTTTTGGTCTGGATGAATCTTAAGGTAGTGATGATGTTGTTTGAGAGATGAAAGAGCATTTCTCTGCAGCTGTTTTGAACCCAACTACTTCCCACACAGCAATCAGGCTCCCAACTCTCCAGGTTTTTAGCCTTTTGAGTACTCCTTGGCACAGCATGTGTCTTAGGGAAGATCAAAGCCTTGCTATTTTTACTCTTTCTATGCTGTTTTAAGCTGAATTTCTAAATGCGGTTGAGAAAAACGTTTTTGAAACAGAGGCTTGAGCTGTAAGAGACAGTCTGCTTCTAAAGCATCATCCACAATTCGTCCACCATTCACTTGTACCGTCAGTGTCAGCTAAAAACAAAATGTTTTCCCGCGTTTCACTGGTCCTTTGCTCATTGGGTGGGGTCTTTCCAATAAATGTGGTGGAAGAGCATAGCCGCCTCTGAGGAAGATGAAGATGAGTTATTGCCTCTGCAGCACATCACACATCAAAGCTAATGAAGCTAGAATGCGACTCCAGCAAAATCACCTACATGTTACTGTCATCACGCTGTCCATCTTCAACACATAGACTCATAAACAGACCCATATTGTGCATATGCAAGACAACAAGCAAGATCATACTTGGTTCTGAACCAATTTCTCACTCTCTCATACCAGCTTAATCTTTTGCTACTTTCGTTCTGGAGTTAATATGGACATTTTGCACCATGAGCCTTATATATTACTGCTGTGCAGCCAAACTATGTTGTAATCTTTTGAGTTGGTTTTGCTCTGTGGTTAGCATAAGTGACAAGCATCACAAAAATGTAACAATAATGCCACTGAAGTAGTTTCTACATTTATACGTGCAAAAGATCTCAATTTACATGAGCAGAACCTGCAAATGACTGTAGACGATGTCTCATGTTTTTAAACAATCATATCAGTCTGCAGCTCAGATTAAACTATTGTAATATCATGATTTAATTAATGACAACCTGTTTAAAATGTGCAATTTTTGCACGAATATTCATATTTATTTCACTTGACTTCACTGACCTCAGTCAAAAGTCTGAATAAAATGTGTTTTGAGAAGTTGTGGAGAAGAGGTGCTTGAAAACCTCAGTCAGGTCTCCAAGGATTTTTTTGTGATTGTTTCCCTTCAAAGCAAAATGCAATCAAAAAAAAAAGGAGCCTTGATTTTTTTTTATTTATTTATTTAATAATATTCTCATTCTATTCACAATTTATTATTACATTCATTCAAAGTCACCTCCGTGACTCATGTTGATATCACTTGCTTTTCAATACTATTTTTTTTTGTTTACCTGCTTTATTATCTGTCAGACTCTCAAGCTCTGTCAGTACTTCCTCTACAAAGGTTTTTGTTCTTTGGCTATTTTTGTCTCCTGATTATAAAAATAATCTTCATGATGCCATAACTTCAGAATAATTCTTATTTTACTTTATCTTCCTTTCACTATTTTTTTTTTTTTTTTTTGCCCTTGCACGATGGCCAGCATCTGAGATGACGTCATTGGTTTCTAAAAGATCACAATGCACCAAAGAATGAGGTCATCATCTCTCTCTCAGGCGCCAGTGAAAGCAGGGGTTCCTGTCAAACTAAAGATGAAGCACCAGCACAAAGACCTCACCACCCAGCCTCCCTGCTCCCCTGATGGAGCCGCGAAAAATCAGCAACCCAGTGTCTTTTACCAGATCCACAGTAGTCCTTTTTCTTTCATTGTGTTCTGGCTGCCCTTTCACTATCTAGTTTTGCTGTTAATATTGAGGTTAATACACAGATATTACATTGATAATGTCTGTGTATTAGTCTTTGACACCAACCTGAGAGGTTATTTGTACTAAAACTTGAGAAAATACAAACATTTTTGTTATCTGAAAAACAGTTGAAACCAGAAGTTTGCAATACTTTGGGAAATTTTTTTCTAAAATGAAATGATCAGGTCTGTTATGATTACCAAGAAAAATTTCCTAAATGGCAGAATAATTGGTAATTCACTTTGCACACTTTTTATTGTCCTTAAGCCAAAATGGAAGGAACTCTAGGTATGTTTCTGAAGGGTGAATAATATTATAATATTATGTAAAGCACAAAAAAGCCAGTTTTACATAACACTGCTCCTTTAATATTTCCACATGAAGTTCTTCCTGTGGGAAGCCATCAATTTTGTGAAGTGAGCATGTTCCTCTGACAGAAAAATACCTCCACAGCCTGACGCTGCCAACACCGTACTTCAACACAATCAGCCAAGTTAATGTTTGGAAAAACTATGAAGCCCTGATCTATTATAGTGCCCTGAAGTATTAGAAAATAATAGGAGATGGGAAAAACAACAACAATATATGAGTATTCTGATTTTAGAATGGATACAATACTTTGCCCCAGGAGAATATTTCCCATCATCAGAGGCAGTTCTTTTCAAACTTTCCAAAAGATGTTATGTTTAAAGGGCTCTAGGAAAATAATGCTCTAAATAGTATGGAGCTTTGTCAATAACTTTGCTCACAGGATGAAAAACAAATCCTGTGGTTCAGAAACAGCCGCATAGCAGACCAGCCGTCGTCAGGGCCAAAATCTCCTACAGGAGGCGGCAGGGGGGGTTTGTAGAGATAATTATTTCCTAAGAGAGGCTTCTTCTTCCCGTCTGCTACCGTCCCAAATTCCCATCCTACATGCTTGCGTTTACTAGAAATACTTTTATTTCTCTGGCTAAAATAGCCATGAAAGCGCAGCACACTTAGTAGTTTCATCAGTCCTCTTCAGAGGGAATGTGTAATCTGCAGCAGAGCGCGCAAACCTGAAGACAATTCCCAAGGTATACATTTATTACCACTAACTCTTGATGTTTAAGGCAGCAGCTTTAGTATGTTGTTACATTTCAAAAGAAGAGTTTTATAATTAAAACTCAACACAGGTTTCTATAAAAGACCTGCATCATTTTCATCTACTTCTACTTTTACTATAAAAGGAGCAGTGATATTTTAGGGTATCTATTTTCTATTTTATTTTAAAACTAATCACTGTTTCAAACTAGTAGTCAAAATGGCCTTTTGTTAATTATCAATATTATTGATTAATAATATATTGTTTCCCCTAAAAGGATTAGTTTTTTCAGGAATTTGGATAACATGACACAAATGTCCTCATATTTTTCACAGTCAAACAAGTCTTTCATGATTAAAAACTTTTGAGTAGACGAATGAGAAAAATCCTCCTCAAAGATGTAAAAGATTGCTTTATAAGCTACAGTTACTTCTGCCAATGATGGCAAAAGTAGTTCTTAGATTTAGGGGGAAATCATTTTTTCAAATAAAGCCAGGTTAATTTGCGTTTTGCTCATTATTATTTACAATCACCATCTACTTTCCACAGCACTGTATTTAGCTGTGGGAATGCATGTCCATGTTTGTTGTGGGCTTTCTTGTGCCATCAAAGAAATGTAGCTGTAACTGTAAACATACTCCAGGAAAATAATTGCTTTACCATGGGGGAAGAATAGCTGGTGATGCAAGATTTGTTTTCAGTGCTGTCCTTATTTGTCCCCAAGTTGACATCATCATCAAGTCAAAAGTTTACCAGCTTTGGTGCAGTATTCTTCTCCTATTTGAAATTAACCTGAATTCCTCTTTTTATTTTATTTTATTATTATTTTTTTTTTTTTTTGATGCAGTAGTATATGTATTTGTCATGGCTTTTTATTTAAGGAGATGTTTTATGAATGAATTAAAAAGTGTTTTCTGTATCAAAAACATTAAAGTGACCAGTAGAACCTGGTCAAAACATTTGTAGCCGTTGGAGAAATACAGTAGGTGCCTCTCACATTGGCACATGTTTGAGATAACGAGTTGAGTTGTCACTCAGCTCGTCTTCACACTATACCAAGTGTGAAGACACTTTCTTAGAATAATCAAGAAGTGAGCCTAATATTAATGCAGGTATCAAATTCCAACTTGTTTCACCTTTCTTTCCAGAATGAGTTTTAAGTTTTGTCCTGTAATAAAGAAATCTTGAGATTAGCTACTGTGCCTTTGTCAAAGGTTTGCCATTATGTAAGAATGAAATCTAATGTGAAAATTCTAGGTGTTACGTTTAGACTCCTCATTAGAGTTTGACTTAAACACCAGATCTATTTCTTGTTCTTATTTTGTTTTTTATTTAAAAGATGAAGTATGAGGCATGGACTCCCGAGGAGCTCTAGACAATTCATGATTTTGTGTCATCAAGTTTGGACTAATGCTCTTTTTACCAGTCTGTCATAGTTTTATTGTGGTAGGTTTAACTTACCTATAATTTATTTTGTACAATGCTTTATGACTTTGTGACTGTAAAAGGTGCTTTATGAATAAACTTCACTTCTTTTACATGTATGCATGACGCTCCTCATCTCTTTATCTTCAGTTAATATCTTTGACAGCCAGCTCACATCTGCCATTTTATACTGAAAGGGCAATATACCTGAAATTGTTCTTGAAGGCTGATTACAATCCTTTTGCCTTTATTTCCTGAAAAAAGCTAATTTATATCATTTTCACAGACTTCCCAAGAGCCTGCTAGACCCCTTTAGCATTCAGAGCCAGAGGAGATCCGAAGCAGATGGACAGATGGACAGCTCCATCCTTATTCATTAAGAAGGTACCCCCATGTCTCTCATGTAAAGATCTGTCTGTCGGAGAGCAGTGTGTCGGTGAGTTAACAAAAAGGTGTCACGGAGGGGAAAAAAAGAACTATTTGCGCGTCTGAACACGAGCGAGCAGTCCAAAAGTCGCTGAAGGAGATAAATTTGGGGTTATTAGCAGTTTAGGTGTCAGAATAGCTGACAGGTGGATGGCAGCAGGCAGGAAATCACTGTGTGCCAGATTTACAAATCCTTGGGCTTTGTTAGAAAGAGCAGTTCATGAAAGCTCTGATTGTTTGCCTTTCAGTTTAACCTGCTTGCTGTATTGCTTCCTTTTATTTCAGCGAAGTTGTGAAAAAGCATGTAGCAAAACAAGATTCTCATCTGAAGCTGTAAATTCTTTTTTAAAATAATATTTTTTAGCACAAAATTAGATTAGTATGAAGATTCTGATGCTTTGATCTTTAGATGGAGTTTCAGCAATGAGTCGCTGCAGGTTATTCCAGTATTCAAGGTGTAAACAAACTATTAGATATTTTTAAAGATGTAGAAGGAAAATGAATCTCTGCTAGGGAAAGACATGCCAACTAATTGGCCAGGAACCCCTGCTGAAGGAGTTTTTAATGCTTAAGACGCTGATAAAATTATTAGATATTAATGAAGATTCATGCATGGTTTAACGTGTTGTACAATGTATTCATATCCTTTGAATTTTTCTACATTGTGTCATGTTACAGCCACTATCAATTTATTTTTAGGATTTTATGCATTACACAAATACAAATTATTTAGAGAAGTAAAGTTTTTGACCAAAAAAGTTGATTAATATCTCACTATAATTCCCTCATCCCTTCAGCTGCTGTGTTGACATGAAAATGTCCTTGTCCATTATGCAATATTCCAAAAAGTAATACTTTGCAAAATCAACAAACAAAACAAAATAAAATAAAACAGTGGCTTCCAGATTTACCACTTTCAGACGATCTATCTTTGGCATGAAAGTGGGATTCATAGCAGAAAACTGAAATCACCTCATGACCTTTTGGCTCCATGTTATGCTGGATCCTCAAAAAAGAGACTTTCATCTTCCCATGTAACAAAGACAAGCTTCATTCTTCACTCTTCAGTTATAGCTCAGGATGTACAAAAGAAAGCAGTGCACATCCTGGTGTGATGTTTTACCCTTTCCGTTGCTTAATCAATCACTATCAACAAAATGTGGCAACAACAAAACATTCTTCTCCACAACTTTATTTCTGACCATTTAAGTCTTATCCTGGGTTCTTGTTCTATCACTTATTAGAAATCAGCTAACAATTAACAACTATCTGAGCCCAAATCAGCACCAAAACATTCAAGAAGCGATGCAAATTTTGATATTTAGGACTGCTGGGGTTCTAAATAAGGAACAATTGTTTATAAATATTTTATTTTATATTCTATTTATAAATATTTCAACAATGAAAAAATGTACCTATACAAAAAAAAAAGGAATTTATAGAAAGGAGATTAAGGAGGTTTAATCAAAACCAGGAGATAGCCACAAGAACCACACTGAGATGTCTAATTTCCATGAGGGGAGAGAAAGATCCAGCTCATCAGCTTGCAAAAGAGAGAACAGTCTTGTCAGACCTGACCATCTAAATGCTGAAATGCTGTGAGCTTTGAGAGAGGTTGTTCCTGTTGGATGAGACTTTAAGGTGAAAGTAAATGTCAAAGGAGGAAAAAAGGCCGGTAATTAAGCACTTTACTAGCTGTGAAGAGCAGTTAGTGGTCAAATCATTAAATCATCACATTTCAGTTTTTTCTTCTTTGGTGAGTGGGCAGACCTGTAATCATTAAGAAGGTGTTGCAGATAAATTCATGAGGAAATCCTTTGTTGTGTTCTCACAAATGCCAGTCATGTATTGACTTAGCAAGTTTAAACATGGTCCAGACCACCTGCAGATTGCCTAACTTTAGAACAATGGATGCTTTAAGCCTTCATATCTAATTTTTCAGTGAGTCTTGTACTGCAGAAAGGAAATCAAAGTGGATATCTCCCTTCACATGTTTTATCTACTCTTATACAATGGTGTTAATGAAGGGGTGACATGGATGAACATGGAAACTTAAAATAAATTTGACTTTGCATCATAGCGTATGTGACATCTTAAAGTTGGGTTCTGTTTCTTTAAGAACCTCCTACTCTTTCCAACACTGCCCCTTCAGCACATAATCACAAATGTGCTTCTCCATGTCAATTCAAGCTCCAAGGCAGGGATTTGGGTAAGAAGGGGCAAAACATAAACATAAATGAGACAAAGTCACACTCAAGATAAGCTTTTGATGAGGGAATGACAATTTAACTTGACATAAATCTTAAGAAGGTTTATTTTGCATAGCACTGCCCCTTTACACAGGAAACAGCACATGGGAACAAAGAGTAAATGTGAAGAAAACATGATAGAATACACATTGACATATATGCAGAGCAGGTAATGGCAATGTTCAAATATCTTTTAGATCTCTAAGTGCAGAAGAAATCCCAATTAGCAAATTACAGACCTCATCAAAAGCTTCATGTTCATTTTCACTAAGCAAAGAGTTTGAGATGAAAATATGTACTCTGACTAAAAGAAGCTCTAATAAGTTAAAATGATATTTGCACCTTCAGTACAAAGAACTAAATATGCATCAGAGTGTGTTGTTCAGTGGGTGTGGGAGCGAGATCTGATGGGAGGCGGGGTGCTCCCAATGGGCCACTGGCTCTTGTTAAATAATAATAAATCACCTTCCGACTATGGGAGATGTGAATCACCACATCAAAGGATGTATAATAAGCTCTTTAAAATGACAGTAACCAATTAGTTTTCAGAACATCAGATCTGAAAACAGGAAATGGACACCATGTGGAAACCAAGACTAAACTTGGCCTGTTTAAACATAAGATGCCACTGCTATCTGAGGTCACCTTGACCTTATTCATGTTAAGTGTTTTTCTATGGGTCATGGGCTTATTTGGTTTATGGGAATTAAACGTCTATACAGGAAGGATTATGGTCTTTGTGGTTCTCAGATCTTTTCACTTGGAGGATTTCAGGTGGCTTACAACAACACGAACAAATCTAATTTGGTGATATTGAAACATGTCTCGGTGTAATGAGGAGTCGTACCTCTGAACAAATTTAGTTCCCGCTTATTCATGAAAGCCTGGCTCTGAGCCAGCTCCGTCATGACTCATCCAATTATGTTTGCAAATCATTTAGCACAAAATCAAAAACACCAATTTATCTCCCACTGGTTATTCTTTACTTCTAAATATGAAGACAGGTTAATTTGAATAACTTTTGACATTTTCAAAGTTTTTCTGGCGTAGAAGAACAACAGAAGTTGTATTGGTTCTGCCACTATGAAGGATTTTCTAGATTTTCTACCCAGCCTGTCTTTTTGTGCTGGAAGCCCGTTGAAAGGCTGTTAACGGTGTTGTAATCTGCATGATTGTGAGCGTGAGTAGGAATAAAAATACCAGTAGGTATTTTGTTCCATATAACACAGTAGGAGTGTAACCAGTAAACCTATTGTGGATGACTTTGTGTTTTGGTGTTAATGATGTAAAGCACTTTGAAATGCCTTGCTGCTGAAATGTGATATACAAATAAAATTTGATCGATTGATTGATTGATTGATTGATTGATTGATTGATTGATTGATTGATTGTGATTTTTTTTTTTTTTTTTTATGTGACTTGGATAATTGTTATTCAGCATTGCCAAAAGTGTGCTTATTCTTAAAGAGGCAGTAAAATCAACATTTGTTTTAGCTTTACAACATATTATTCTCTCATATTCATTGGAATTAAACTGAAAATTAGGTATTTCAAGTCCTATAACTATTGTGACCGGTGGGTGAAGTGGGTGTTTAGAGATGTCTAGTTTTTTTTTCTTGTCATATTTATTTTCATGTGCTGATGTCTTTGGCCTTCTGCGCTCTGGCCCTTTTAAGTAAATATACAGTATGACGTTTTTGGTTACCTTCAGCAACAGTCACGCACTTTCAAATGCGTCAACTTGGTGTTTTTTTTTCTCCAAAACATTTCCCATTACCTCATTTTTTTTTTTTTTTTATCTATAGGACTTTCTGATATTCTTCATCCTTTGCCCTCTCTTGTCTCTTTTCCACTTAGCTTCACCAATACAGTCAAAATAATCCCTCCTCTTAAACTTTGGAGCTCCAGAGACCAGGAGAGCAGATGCTGAAGTGACGGCATGTCATCGCTGTCCCATATCGGTGACTCACTGAAGCCACTTCGTGCCCCGGCCTGTCATCCGGACTGTCGCTCTCCAGTGCCGGGCCACTTGGCAGCCCAATGTTTCACCACCTCACCGTTGTTAACATCAGCTAAAAATAAATCTTTAGCTCTTAAAAAAAGTAAGAATCCATAAAATATCTCCTGCACAAACATTCATTGTTCACAAAAAAAAAAACAAAACAAAAAAAAAAACACATAAAATGTTAAACATGTCTGTATTTTTGTGACCGTCTGAATCATTTCCACTTCTGGTCAAATTAATAGTAAGTGTCTTAGAATTGGACTTCTCTAAACTGCCGGAAACACTGTTATGTCAGTATAAAGTCCTATTTAAAGCCTGGAGTGCAAGCTGATGGGAACAAATAAAATAAAGAGGTTTGAGATATGCATCTTAAATCCCAGAGAGGTTTATGCGATCTGGCATCTGTCAGGGTGCATTAAATGCCATTTGTACCAATAAAAGTAATAACAGCAAACATTTAAATTTGAATTTCTGTTGCAATAAATGTCAGACTTAAAGGCAGTTTGGTGTTGATCTATGTAAGTAGGAAGTTTGAACACATAAGGACATAAAGCCTGCAGGGCTTGACAAAGACTGTTCAATGTAATGTATTAAAAAGAAATCTCACATTTGAAACCAGATGTTTACACTTTAATACTGAAGAAATTTTTTTTGTGTGACAAATTACATTAAACTTTTTCTTTTTGAGTTCAGTTATATTGCATTTGTATAAAACATTAAAAATAATGAAAGATTGTTGATTTTAGGCATTTCATTTAAAATGCCTTGACCAAACTTTTAATAATACTATTCAGGGAATAATATTAGGGAAGAATATATCTATTGATACTAACATTATTTACTTTTATTTGTTTTTTTTTTTAGAAAAGGGAATGGTTTTAAGCGTTTCGAAAAAAAAGTCACATATTGTCCAGTTTTGAAGGATAAAAACTTCCATTTCATCTTTACCGTCCATCCATCCATCCATCTTCTGCCGCTTATCCGGAGTCGGGTCGCGGGGGTAGCAGCTTTAGAAGGGAGGCCCAGACTTCCCTCTCCCCAGCCTTTTCCTCCAGCTCCTCCGGGGGAATCCCGAGGCGTTCCCAAGCCAGCCGAGAGACGTAGTCCCTCCAGCGTGTCCTGGGTCTTCCCCGGGGCCTCCTCCCGGTGGGACGTGCCCGAAACACCTCACCAGGGAGGCGTCCAGGAGGCATCCTAACCAGATGCCCGAGCCACCTCAACTGGCTCCTCTCGATGTGGAGGAGCAGCGGCTCTACTCTGAGTCCCTCCCGGATGACCGAGCTTCTCACCCTATCTCTAAGGGAGAGCCCAGCCACCCTACGGAGAAAACTCATTTCGGCCGCTTGTATTCGCGATCTCGTTCTTTCGGTCATTACCCAAAGCTCATGACCATAGATGAGGGTAGGAACGTAGATCGACCGGTAAATTGAGAGCTTCGCTTTTTGACTCAGCTCTCTCTTCACCACGACGGACCGGTACAGCGTCCGCTTCACGGCGGACGCTGCACCAATCCGCCTGTCGATCTCACGCTCCCTTCTTCCCTCATTCGTGAACAAGATCCCGAGATACTTGAACTCCTCCACTGGGGGCAGGACATCTCCCTTGACCCGGAGAAGGCACTCTACCCTTTTCCGGCTCAGGACCATGGTCTCAGACTTGGAGGCACTGATCCTCATCCCGGCCGCTTCACACTCGGCTGCGAACCGCTCCAGTGAGAGCTGAAGATCACGTCCCGATGAAGCCAACAGGACCACATCATCCGCAAAAAGCAGAGATGCAATCCTAAGGCCACCAAAACGGATCCCCTCAACACCCTGGCTGCGCCTAGAAATTCTGTCCATAAAAGTAATGAACAGAATCGGTGACAAAGGGCAGCCCTGGCGGAGTCCAACCCTCACTGGGAACGAGCCCGACTTATTGCCGGCAATGCGGACCAGACTCTGACACCGGTCATACAGGGACCTGACAGCCCGTATCAAAGGGCCCGGTACCCCATACTCCCGGAGAACCCCCCACAGGGCACCCCGAGGGACACGGTCGAACGCCTTCTCCAAGTCCACAAAGCACATGTAGACCGGTTGGGCGAACTCCCATGCACCCTCCAGGACCCTGCTGAGGGTGTAGAGCTGGTCCAGTGTTCCACGACCAGGACGAAAACCACACTGCTCTTCCAAAATCCGAGGTTCGACTATCCGACGAACCCTCCTCTCCAGTACCCCTGAATAGACCTCATCTTTACCGATCAGGGTAAAATGAGCAAAAGTTGTTATAGATACTTTCAAGCCAAATCTGCTTCTTAAATCCTTCAAAAGAAAAGTTTCCTCTCTGTTAATTCAAATTATCATTACCTTGGGAGGAATAAGTGGTTGATAACTTCCCAGCAGTCAGCTCAATGCCACAACACCAACTCAGAGTCTGAGTCAATACTCTACAAAGGTCACTCATTGTCTTCTGTTGCATAAAGACCTGATCTATACAGCAGTGTGAGTTGACTGCTTAAACTGTGGCACCACTGCTGCCTTTGTTTGCACATCGATCAGCTAAACTGAAGATTTTTTTCCTACTTAAATAAATAAAATAGTCCACCTTTTGAGATAAAGACAAACAATCGAGGTAGTTAAAGATAGAAACGTCAGTAAAAAGCAGTTTTTATATGCTGAAAGTTATGTTTTAATGCCGTATATAATAGTCCTTGAGAGCCTTGGCTTCATGAAGTGGAGGTTGTCCTTGACGTAACACAAAGAAAGAAACTTTGACAAAGGCTGAGACCCTTTACTGACAGTGACCGATGTAAACATGTCTGAATTACCAGGCAGCTCGCTTGCATCAAAGTCTGTCAACATTACATCCTTAATTATTACAAACTTGCATCCTACACTGACAAATGTTTTATTTTATGGCTATTTTGATTTCTTTCTTAAATTCTGTCTTTTATTTCACATTTGATTCTCACCAAGAGAATTTCCTGATGTGGTCAGAAAAAAAATTATCAAAAGAAGGGCTTTATTTTCTGTGCAATGGGTCCATTTAAGTGTCATAAGTACAGTAAATTCAAATATATCAGGACAAATTATAAAGTGAATGAGGGAAGTTCAGGCCATGTTTAGATTAAAGAATTTTTGAAGCAACTCTCAGAAGACATAAACTCAAAAAATTATTTTTTTTTCAGAAAAGAGGACATAATTCCATATTTTCAGCTTACATTAGTCAAATGAAAAGCCACATTCTGGCGATCTGATTAGTTTCTCTGTTAGTCTTGAGTGAGAGGCATTTAGTGAAAGGCGGAAAAATGTTTGCGCTTCCAGGCATGACAACTCTGAGGACACAAATTCCTGGCTACACAAACAGTTTTCTGGGCAGCGTTCCTGAATCACATTTAGTGCCTAAAAATATAAAAAAATGCAGAACATTACGTTTTATTCAACAGATGTCTAAACAAGAGACCAGCGTCCTGCATCAAATTAGAAGATCAGCCCAAAGGAAAGACCAAAGACGTGCGTGGGATTTCATAATTTGTCACATTATCATAAATTACAAAAAGCGGATTTCAATAAGTAAATATGCCACAGTCAATAAGAAAAAGAAAGAACAAACGGTTTGGCTGGAAATTCTTTTTCTAGACCCCGAGTCCGTTTTCATTTTGTGGGGTGGAGCTTCTGTCCAGGGAAAAGTGTCAGAGACAACATGACTTATCAGCCTGCAAGGAAAACTCCTCAAACAGATGTATGTGCTAATGTGAGTTAGCAGCAAGGTAGCCCTGCAGAGAGCTTTGTCCCGCGCCCTACTTAACCTGTCGCGGTCAGTCTAAGATCGTTTCAATCAGGCCTGCAAAGACACAAAACAGAAAAGTCAGGAAGTAAAGGTGAATCAAACATTAAGAGGATTAAGGGGGCACAGAGGTATTTTTAGTCCTCAGGCATCTATCATGCAGGAGAACAAGCATCTGTCTTTGTGATTTCTTACAGACAGCAGAAAAAAAAAAACAGATGAATCTCAACTCCAATGTGGTTGATGGGAAAAACAAGGGAATCATTGAATCACAACTTTGTGATCTAAACTTCTGAACAGCTGAAATTAATGCCTAGTTCAGACGAGGGTTTTCCGTTCATTAGATTTAGAAAGAATAACAGATTTTCTCTATTTGTGAGGCCAGCATTAGCAAACCATTGGCATTCAAACAAATATTATTTATTATGCATAGTAAAATAGAACTACAAAAATAAAAAATAGTTATGCAAATTAAAAAGTAAAACAGCAAACTGCTCGTTTGCCACAAATCTTTGCTGTCTATCATACAGACCCCCTAAAAAGAAACATCAAGGTTTCTTGTTGTACCATGGTCAAATGTGGGAAAGTTAGAGAAGTATCCAGTAGACAGCTCTTGTGTTCAGTGCCACAGCAGAAGCATTGAAATGACTGATGGGCTAACACAACATCGGGATGGCGTCCCTCCTTCAGAGGAGGGGGTCAGGGTGACATTTGACTACAGCTCCAGGAGGGCCAGATGTGCCTCTTTGATGGGAAGGTGATCTGTCAGCTCAGAACGCTAGCATACCAGAGACAACATGCATGAAGGGAGAACAGCCTCAGGGTCCATGGGCTGCTGTCCTCTTTTTAAAAACCTGCTGGGCAGTTCAAATCGGATCACTTATACACACACAGCTTTTCATACAGTTCCAATAGCACTGGAAGGAAGGATGTATCTCTAACACTGAAATCAATCTGCACAACATCCCTTTTCCAGAGGGATATAAATAAAACGAGGAAATAAATAAAGGGGGCTTTATCATATGCTCGCTGTCAATTAAATGAAGATCTTATCGAAGCCCTACAGCTTTATTAAAATGCTGCGCAATGACAGGCCAATAACCTTTGACAAATTAATAGATTTTTGACAGACAGCTTGTGGCAAAAACAGCAGTGGGAAGGATCAGACTCTGGTGAGCTCAACATTTTAATAGCACTTAAGCACTTATTATAGAGTGGATGTGCTGACTCACACTTCATCAAAAACAAAAATTGAATTTAATAACTTAGATTAAGTTCAGAAAAAAATGTAATGAAATAATTAAGTTATTATATAAGAAAAAAATATATATGTAGACCATTATCACAAAAGAAAAAAGTTTCTAAGGTATTTTTAAAGAAGTCAAAGTCAGAGTCTTACCTTGGAGAAAAAGGTTATACAACACACATTTTACTCACTAATAGAACTTTTATGCATCAAAGAGATGAAAAACAAATGGATTTTAACAAATAGAAAAAATGAGAAACATTTATATTTTCTTATAATGAAGTTGTCTCTCAGTTACTTTTTAAATCAATAGTTATATTTAAAATAAATGTTCAAATAAAGCATTTGAAAATGTTTTGTCTTGTCAAAGCTAAAATGTGGAATTTTCCGACTTTCTGTTTTAACATTTATTCTTTAAGATGTTAAAGACACCAGTGGTGGTGTGTTTCTCTAATTTTTCACTCTACTGCTGTGACTACTAAAAGTAATATTATTTTTGACTCTCCGCTTCACTCACCAAAATATCGAAGTTCATCAACTTTGAAAATCTACAGCGGATTAACCACTAAATATACAATAACCTTAATTTGAAAACTGAAATTATGCACAAAATATGTAAGACCCTAGAAGCAAGATTACTTTCTGTCATATGACAAAATGGAAAAAACTCGCTATTTTTTAAATAAGGTCTAATTTAACAACTGTGTTGATACCAAGTGCTTCAAGTTGATCACTGCAGCATTTGTCCTATTAGATGTGATTATAAGGACTTTTAAAGTAACAAATGTCATTAGAGTACAATAGGAAATGATTGAAGTGCATCCATAAAACAGATATAAAAGCAGCTAGAATAAAACATAGTCATGATTGAAGTATTTAATTTAGTAGTCTTATCTAAAGTGTCTATTTAAACAGTTCTGACAAAAACTTTGTGAGTAAAGCACACTCTAAAACATGAATCGTTGTCTTATGTCATCTCAATGTTCATTATCAAGTGTTTGTTCCCTTTTAAAAGTCCTGTATATGTAAATTATGACCTTGTTTTTCCAGAGGAGATAATATAAGGATGTGTTAAGATAAGAAGATATGAAGCACCAAGTTGACTTTCCTACCAACCAACACATGTTTAGCAAAAGCTTGAAGAAATTTTCTAATCCCCTAAAAAACAGGCTAGAAAATGTAGAAAACTAAATGGAAACAAACTTGTTTGGGTGGTGTGGCCAATCACATCAAAACAGCAGCATTTTTGTAATGCAGTAAAAACATCAGGAGTAACACAAAGAGTGAATTTGTGTGGAAAAAGTAAGACTTTTAGCTGCCTCCTTTCATTATATTGACCCATATCACTGCATGGCTCACAAATGTAAAGAAATCTGGTGAATGTTTTTTTTATATATATTTTTTCTTTATGCGGAACATGTTGCATGTCTGTGTATATCAGACAGACAATGCTGCTCAAAATGCTGCAAGACTTTTTTTTTCCAAACACAATATGTCTCTCTTCATTGTGTGAACGCACAGGAAGATGGACTTTTACTTTAAATTTAATTAATTTAATGTTACTAACTCACATTTAAAATCAAGTTATCTCTATTTGGTGACTTTCAGCTGCAGGTTCAACTGCCTTGTGTTTACCATATGTCAGTGATGCTTCAGATATTGAAATGAGCACAGCCAACGTGAGCAACAAGCTCAAACACAATTGATTATATATTTTTAATTCCAGAATACATCAAATCTGAAATGCAAAAATGAAAAGCACTTTGCTGGAAAACTTTCCATGTAAGATTCTTGAAGAAGTGGAAGAAAGCATGAAATGAACAGTTGATGTATAGAGACTGTCTTTGACATGATGTGTAGGAAACATCTCTGAGTGCTCTTGAAGGGAATTAAATCAGCCGTTCACCTTTTTACCCTCATCGGAATGAGAAGGTGAGAAGTTCAGCATTTTGAAAGCACCTTGCTGTCCAAGCATCTGTTCAGACTTTAGTCATCGGTTTTGGATGCGTTCCATGCATGACAAATAGCACTCAGGGGATGAGGAGCCTTTTTCAACAGCTTGCCTGGAAGCTCCCGGAAAACCCCAACATGAGCAGAGGAGACCCGGAGAGAAAAATGGTGATAAAACTGGAAGTTTTTAAAATGGGTTTGAAACTTGTTTCCCTCCCGGAAGTATAGGCTCAAAATTATTTGCACATTTTATTTAAACTAATGCTTAAATTTGATCAAGATGATTCTTCTTATTGGATTTATTAGTAAGGTTTTGGAGCAGCCCAGCAGAGTCCTAACTTCAGCAGAAATATTTGTGAGCTACCTGCCCTCTGATGTTACCTGTTCTGACCTTTTCCCCTACAGGTGACAGGATGCGGATCGCCGGGAAAGCGCCACAGTGATCTCTATGATTAGACCAGATCAGAGCTGCAGGGTGTGGTGTTCTCTGTGTCGCTGTCACACACGTCAAACAGTCAGGCGTCCCGATCCGGTATGAAGGAGCAGCGGGAGACACGCAGAAAGACTAAAGGTGGCGAGTGACTCAAACCTCCTTTCCTCCACATTTTTTTTCTTTTTGGACTACTTCTCCTATCACCTCTGAGCTTGTCTACACTGTTTACTGCATGTAATGGGGAACCAGTGGGTAGGCAGAAGCACGTGTGAAAACAAAGAAGAGTGGGTGTAAAAAAATTGTTTGTAAAAAAAAAAAAAACTTTGTCCACGCCTCTTCACACTGACTGGCTGTATCATTTATCAACGTCTCCCTGAAAATAATGGCATAGTAAAATAACACAGACATGACTCACTCCAATTAATAAAGTCATTTGGTCACCTCATCCCTCCCCGAGAAAAAATAAACAACACATTCACAGACTGGATTCATGAGGCTTAATTAAAAACCTAATTAGAGTGAATTAAGGCTGACCTTATGGACAAATATGACTGAAAAACCAGAAAAGAATCTGATTTAAAAATTAAACATGTATTCCAGCCCAACATATTGTAAATAAATCTGTGCTGGAAAGATGCAACATGAGATTGGACAATGAGCAACGTTGTAGATCATTCCTCCCAGCAGCGGTTAGACTCCATAACCGTCACTGCTCCTGACAAACCCGTGTTTATGTCCCTGTTGTCATTTCCACAGTTTGTTCATTTTGCATATGGACTGTTTTTTCATCGCATGTGTAAAAATACATACTCAGTTTGTAGTGAATAATGATCCGACTGAGTTGCACATCTCTGTTAAAAAGGTAAGCTATTTTTAAGATCCATCCATCCATCCATCCATTTTCCATCACCCTTCTCCCTAACGGGGTCGGGAGTTGCTGGTGCCTATCTCCAGCTGCGTTCCGGGCGAGAGGCGGGGTACACCCTGGACAGGTCTCCAGTCTGTCGCAGATTTTTAAGATCTATGTAGCATATTTTTTTCCAATGCCTACTGTGCAGTCTATTATTTCTATTTTTTTCTTTTATATTCTGCATGCTACCATCTGCTTGTCATTTTGCTCGTGGTACACCTGAATTTTCCTATTATGAGACAACATTCTGTTTCCATTTCTGCCTGATCATGCCCATATTCACATTCAGAACAACAAAATGTTCAACTAAACCTATGATAAACAAGGTCATATCTAGATTTATCTTGGGTAGGATAGTTAAGGCTCACTGAAAAGAATGGTTTAGCTTGGTCAAGCCTACATAATGAAGATTTATTTCTAGGTTTTTCACACATCCTTATCATAATTATGGAATCTGGTGAATGTAAAATTTTTAGAGCTACATTTCCATAACAAAAAGTGTAATAAATGGAAATGTAGACGTCAGCTATGCATGCTGTGAGACTCTTTGCGCATGAAATTATGGACAAAACTTCCACAATTACAAAGAAAACATGTTGACTTTAACTACCGTTGTAATTTTGCACCAGTGTAATTTTGTTCTTGACAGTTTAACACCTGTCATCTTTTATTTTATGAGTAAAATAATCAAAACATCAAATTATTTGATGTTTTCACCAAATGTTATGACACAGATTTTAAGCCTTTCAACTCGAACATGCACAATATCCAACACTTTCTCTTGAATTATTTTTTCTAAGCATTTAAGCATTAAATGATATTTACAGAAGGCATGTGAGATGAAAGATATTTATTTAATTTGCAAACATAAAGTTCATATATTCTAAAGTGTAACTACTCAAGTTGTTTTTTTTTTTTAACATGTAGACTTTTCTCAGAAATAATGTCTAGGTGAAATTTGAGTCAAACTGACCTCGGTCCGGTTCTGAATTAGAACGCCAGGAGGAACATAAATTAATTATTCCATTTTTTCCAAAGGAATGTTACGACTGATGAGTTTCTTTGTGCTTTGGTATGTTATTACCAACTGAGAGTAATGTTTAAAAAAAAAAGAAGAAAAGAACATATCTCTACTGACTTCTTTTGTTGGTGCCTTAGCTTTTGTTATAGGTGAAAAAGTCTTTTGCTGACTTCTGGGTGGAGGAAACTTTCTTTAGTACATCCAGATTTCACTTTATTGTTGGTAAAGGATGGAGTGAAAGAAATTTCATTTCCAGACAGAAAGAGTCCTCTGTAGTTTTCCACTGTGTGTCTTTATATGAGCCTCAGCATCATTATAGCCAGCAGACGGTGTGATGTCAGCCTTACATCACAAACTGAAGGTGCAAGCTGGAACATCTGCTCACGCTGATACATTTGTGAAATCTCATGCCTCAGCCCCTGTGGGATCAGGACACTCTTCAGACATATCAGACAATAAATGCTGACTGACAGTATTTGTTTTAACCAGTCTAAGTTTGGATTTTGCATTTAGGCAAAGATCCGAGGGAACCAGGAGGTGCAGCTAATGATGTCATCCAGGAGTGGCCAAAGAGAAATCATCTGCTTCATTTTTGTTCTCAGCAGCATTTTTAGAAAGGCTCTTCTGGTGCTGTGGCTGAATTCAGTGTTTGGGGTGATTTGATGAACTGTCTGCAGCCACAAAAATAATGATTGTGCTTTAATCTGTTGACAAAATTATACTCCAATTCTTTTTAGAGCTGTGAATGTGTTCTTTCTCAAACTGAAGCCTTTTCAGCTCATGTTATTCTTTTCAACAGTGGGGTTTTGCTGGGGTTCTTGATGGTGGTTTAGATTTTACCCATTCGTCTGTCTGTCTGTTCGTTAGGTCTTAGTGGAAACAAGTCCATCAGGGAACTCTAGACGTCTCTCAGTCAAGTCAGATCCTTTAGATCATTCTGGGGGATCCCAAAGTTTTTCCCAGCCCCCAAAAAAGATACATTGTCCTTCCAGTGACTTCAGAATGTTTCCTGGGTTCTCATCCCAATGGGAAATGCCAGGAAAATTTCCAAAGGGTGTAGCCCTGGGGGCATCCTGATCAGATATCGGAAGCACCTCCTCTGACTCCTTCTCTGCTTTGAGCACATTTTTCAGATAAATTACTCTTTATGTGCTTCAGTATTTGACTGATAAAGAATAATAACCGGTGCTTGTCACTGGGACATATGTCAAGCAGCTCATCTCCTTTTGAAGGATGTCTCCTAAGCTGGGATCACATGCTTCCAGCTGAGACCCTTGGTTTATATGATGGTTGAGCGAACAACACATGGAAAGGCGGGGGCTCAGACATGCCTGGTGCCCTGGTGATGTAAGGTGGACAGTCTCCCTCTTCTCATTATCCTCTCGCTGGGTGTTAAGGAGGAGTGGAGATGAGAGGGTGGAGGAGACTGGCTGGCTATCTCTACATCCCCCGTGGACAGGGAACAGATGGTACCTGACTCTCTGCTCATAAATCATTGCCAAGAAGGCTTTAGCCTGCTCCAGTGACCATTTCCAAAATGATAACTACTGTTTACTGAAACAAGCCTGGAGTCATGGTTCGAGGGAATGCAAAGAAAATTGAGAGATTACTGTCCAATGGCGAATAGATGAACTCCAAGTTGATGGAAGATCAAATTTAAATCCTGTCAGGTTTATTGGATGGTGTACAAACTGGAAGAATAAAACCAGAGAAGCCAAATAACATACTTTTGGGAATTTTGAAAATGCTATAACAGAGTCCTTATATGCAACTGTTGCATCTAAGGTTATAACAGCAAACATTTCATTTGCACCACCTAAACCTTCTGTCCACAGCTACGCAGCTGTATAAGGTCACGTCTGGATATACAGTAGGTTAGAACAGCGATAAATAATCAATTTTGTTTTTTCCGGACCACGTTTTGTGGTTCTCTGGCTTAATTGCATTCGTTTGATTTATAACATAACTTCAAAGTTTTCTAACATCACCTGCTTCTGGATATAAATCTAATGAATTATTGCTATCCACCTTGTGGGTGTGTCAGCTGTTTTGGTATGAGGTGAACCGTGTTTCTGAACTATTTGCTGTGCCTTGAATTGCCAAAGGAAGTAAAGTCTCTGATGGACCATTTTGTGAACCATGTTAATGTGTGAGGATTATTGCAGGGGATGTCCGTGAGACAGCTCCATATAGAAACCATTTCTTCAGGTCAGACTCCCTGGTCTTTGAACAATGAAGGGACTGACTTCATTTTTCAAATGAAAGATTTGAAAGATGAAGTCAAATCTTTCATTTGTGATAATATTATCCCATTTAAGTAAAAGTGTCTGCAAGAGGCCATGTGTTTACATCTAAAAATGTTTCTCTGGGAGTTACTAAAATGGAAATGCATCACAGGATTGAAAGATATGATGGCTACACCCAAACCTGATCCACCACTCAATGACCAATCTTTCCTGTCTGTGAGTGCGAAATACACAAAACGTAGCTATAATGTGTAAAAGGCAACAAAAGAACATCATTGTGACAAAATGGCTGCTGTAATAAACTCTACAGAAACACATAACAATTCTCCTGTGGAATTACTGGGAATGATTCATCCCACTGATGGCCCATCTCCAGCCCTCCCTCCCACTTGACACAGACTTAGGGTACCTGGGTAATGTAGTCATCCACTGGGGATATAATTAGAGAGCCGCCACCTGTACTTCCTCCACGGTCCTCCTCCTCTAGAGCTCATTAGAGACTGCCTGTGTGGGGTGGGAGAGAGTAAATTAATCGACAGTGGAAATCTGACATTAATTAATCATTTTGGCCTGAACACTTCCATGTCCACAGAGGCAATGAAACTCTCATTGAATACATTTCGATCGTGCTGTCAGACACTGCAAGCAAAATCTCATCAAAACATTAACAACTCGGCTTTAACGAACATTTATGAACACAACAAAGTGGCCTGAGCAGTGAAACCTTTAAGACCCCAGAGAGTTTTGTGTTATGAAAGTATTTAGCCCTTAACTAACAACTGAATTGATTGTTCTATGTTACTTATATTTATGGGTTTTGACAAGTTCTAGCAAGTATTGTAGATTATTACATTTCCACATGATATTGTTCTAATTTCTTTTTCTAGAGGTTCTAAATTAATTACGTTTGGAGCAGATTATGTTGAAGAAAATAAAACACCCCAACATTTCAGAAAATACTGCATGTAATTAGACTATCCAAGGGAAACTTGAACATAATTTGACAATTTGATGCCATAAATGAAAAACAATTACCAAGTAGTAAGTTAAATATGAAGATAATGAACTTCTACAAGTTAAAAAAAGAAGTTAAAAAGTGACTTTTATCAATATGCTTATACAACAAAACAAAAATAGACTAACATCCTTTCTTACTCTTGCGTCATTTAAAAAATTCAGCCTTGGGAGCGGAACTAACAGACAAACAAGTAATTAATGATGAAATGTAAATGAATTTAAAATGAGAGAAAATAAATCATTCATGAATTTAGCATTTGGATATATAGATCATAAAAGCACAAGGATGTTTAAATTGTTAATCAGCTTCATTATTTGTCCTCAATATCATATTTTTGTCCTCCTATTGGTGAGTTCAATGGCCTCCACAGTCACAAGGTCTTGATCCAATTGAGCATGTTTGGGAAGAGTAGAAAAGGGAGATTTTCAACCAACAAATCTGCAGTCACCCACTGCATGCATTATGTTCTAGAAAAACTACCTTAGCAGCTACTTTTTAGACTCATATTCTTCCAAACCAGAAAAGGAATTTGAGCAGAAGATACTGATTTATACCTGTCTGGCAACTGTGAATCAGAATATATAATTTACTTACTTTGGATCAACATTATTAGCTTTTTCTTGTTTTGCTCTTTCCTTTGGTTTATTACTTTGTTTGTATTTCCTTTTAATTCCTGTAAATCACTTTGAATTGCCTTGTGGTGAAAATGTGCTATATAAATAAAATTACCTTTTCTTTATCTTTATAGACCAAAATCTCCGAGGAACATTTCTAAAACTTGTTTTTGTGAAAGAAGTAATAAAGCCGTTTCCAAATGCTACAGCATATACCCATTATTTCATAACTAACTCCTTGCAGAAACTTCTGGTAGTCAGCTGATAAAGTTGGATTTCTTTAAGTATAACATGGTGTAATTATTAGGATTTTCGTCATGTACCTGCTGAGATTTTTAGCAGTTTATAATAACATCATTCATGACAATATGAATAAATCTCATTTGCAGATCTAAGATAAGAATGAGATTCTGTGACATGCAGGTGTTAAAAAAAACAGCGACATCACACAGAGTTTAATCTAACTAGTTCCAGTCTGCTGTAGGTGTATTCCTCATCGGGCTGTTTCTGTCTTTAACATCGCCGCTCCTTTGACTGTGCCTTTTTTTTCTTTTTCTAATATTTAGTAATTTTCCATTGCACTCCACACAAGTCACTCATGAAAGACACAACGTTCTTCAGGGCCAAAAACATTTTAGACTGATTCAAGCATCTCAAATGTCCTTGGATCTGGTAACAGTTTGTTCATTCCCTGAAACGATGAAGCAGCAGAATTGAAAACGATGCAATAAACATTCGCATTAAGATGAAAACAGAGGCTGAACTATATGTTTGAGTTCTCCTGGGAGGAAACAGATCAAGTAGTGACAGAGCATGTCTTGTGGCTCACTGTAGTGAAGTCATCAGAGCAGAAAGGGAGAGAAAAAGAGCTACAGTGAAAGCATCAGACATAAATAATTTAGAAGTTCTGGGTGTCAGGATTAATTTAATAGTCACAGTAGAAGCTGTGCTAATCATATAGTACTTAATGACAGAAGCACCCTATTAAAAAAAAAGTATTCCACAGAGAGAAGGTCATGCAACCAGGAATCCAATGCAGATTTATAATGTTTATTTTACTCACTGATCCTGTACCAAACTGCTGAGATCTTTCAGAAAAATTGTATAAAAAGAGAGGGAAAAAAAAGCTTCTTATTTTGTACCGATAACTTTTATGAAATTTCACATCGTAATTTCTTTGGTACAAATGCCAATGCCATTCATTCTCAAATTTATTTTTTGCTTTGGCAGAATGAGATTAAATAAACTAGTAAGGAATAATAATTTAAGGAAAGTGAAGGTGTGACATAAATGTTTTATTTCATTTGCTTTCTTTTTTTCTAGACATGAATGGGTCACATAAATGGTGAACAATGGAAAATTATTCTCTAAAAGCAAAGATGTAGGCTTGGATTAAAGAAACAAAAATAAAAGGACTGTAAAATAGCACAGTAATGACATGCAGCGTTTTTATGTCTGAAACAAATTTAAAGACGACAAAAGTAACAGTAAAATATTTAATATTAATCATCAGGAATTAGAAAATGATTTCAGTTAAGTGCTGTTCTAGTAAGATCAAAATAAAGAGCAGGATGCTTTTTTTTTTTTTTTTTACATTGAAAAATTTAACAGGAGGAGCAGCCAGATCAGGAGTGAGAGCTCGGTTAATTAGCACTCCAGATTTAGCCGAAGATCAGGCAACACAGTTGTCAGCAACATCATTAAACGTGAACAAACAGCAAACTCAATGAAGAATTCAAAAAAAGGGGGTCACCGAATTACCACCAATGTTGAACAAACAATTGTGACATTGTTTCTTTGTTGCTTGTGCTTGTGCAGGCCTGGATGTTCACGCGAGTGCATGGATCATAAAAGAGAAAATAGAAAAGAATGGCAGCAGAATGATTGTCCCACTACACAGCGGGGTAGGTATGTGGGAGGAGAGAAGGAGGTTTAGATGAGGAGAAGGAGTGAATGTGTGAAGTAAGAAGAGTTACTTCAACATGTCCATGATTCTACTGACAGCTAGGAGACAATAATGATCAGTGTGCCAATAGACACAGGCAGCGTGTGAAAGAGGCTTAGAAACACTATAACACTGCAGAATAACACTGTTTTAAGTGCAGTTTTGTGAAGACTTCAAGTGTAAAAAAAAACATTAAAAATAAAACCAGGCACCAATTTAACCCATACAGGTCAATTGTGTGTTTCATGCAGTACTCATTTCCTGCACACTTTCCTTTACCCGGAAATATAAACCAAATTACAGCATTGCTCTATGTAAATGATTTATTTTTAATTTACATTAGCAATCATCCATTGGGTAAATAGTTTTGTACCTTGTACAAGAGCCGTTGATGGTGTTTTATTATTTCAGAAATACTAATTAATTCACAGCTTTCTAAACTGAAGGAAATCAAGATTTCAGACACTTTGATGCATAACTTTAAAAAATAACAGATTTTTATTTTCATACATTGCCTTGTGAGGTATGACTTGTTAATTGAGTGTGATTTAAAAGTGACATTTGTATTTTTAAGTCCCTCTTTCTGTCTGTTTGCAGGTGGAAACGACAGTTTACAGGTTCTTAAACTATGTTCAAAGGTTCAAATATGACTTCTCAATGATAGTCAAAGTCTTTGATCAACCTGTGTTCAGCAAATTCCTTTTAATAAATGTACTTATTCCTTGCAAGCAAAATAAATAAAGCTTGATGAACTTTTGTTTTTTATTTGTAACTCCAAGATACTCTAGGATTTGGATTTGAATATTTATAGATGAACCTTACTGAAGGAATTGTTCTGCAGCTTCATAAACTTTAAATTATTGAAATAGTGGCTGGTATTACACCAGCATGTTGAACAATTTAGCTTTCCTTTACAAATAGGAGTATTCCTTTTCTATTGGTTTCCATTCAGAAAAAAACATAACGTAAATGCCACACTGGACTTTATTTGTCTCATCTCCTCTCTGCAGGTGCCATCTTAATGTCATCATCATTATTTAATTTCCCTTTTGGATTAATGAAGTATTTTTGAATTTGAATTTGAAAACAAGCACTATAAAGCCAGCAAAGAAGCCAGATGAAGAGGATCTGGCGTGTGTGGGGGTGCTGGACAAAAATATTTTTAAACCCGAAATGTGGCTGCTAGCTATTCCCAACTCCTTATGGAAGCACTTATAGTAATCACGCTTTTCGTGTTGTATACCATTCAACTAGTGTTATATCCCAACATATGCATAAGCCTGTGAGTATCTGTGCATGCAGTGCATTTTGAGGAACACCATACCGATGGTGACATTTGCGTTTTCCTCCTACTTGCTGCCACATGGAGAGAAAGCAAACAAACGCTCTCACAAGTGTGAAAATGATGTCGGTGGTCAAACACATGGTTAGCTAAGCAGACGGGGAAACAAGACACCAAACGGCTATTTGAGTGATTGAAAACAAGGTGGACACGTCCCTTTGTCTCTCTGCAGGGGAACTTGCAAGTGGGAGGATCAGGAACATGGCAATGTTTGTTACAGAAAATAAAATCTGTGCAATCTTCTTGATAAAGTTGGATTTATTTCAAAACCTTTCTTTTTCATACTTAGTCTCCATTCGCACATTTAATTAGTGGAAATTATTAAACAGTTCAAGAAAAAAGTAATGTTTTTTGCGCTTCTGTGGTCAGGTGACAAGGTTGGAAATGTGACCTGCATGCAAAGGAAATGTGTAAGAAAATTCAACACTGCAACCATGAACACATTATCCTCGTTAGTGGCAGCATCACGTAGGAGGGCTGAAAAGACCAGGGCAGTTTACTTTCAGCATTTGAGTGTACAGAATAAAACCATATGAATGTTGTGCATCACATAAGTAGTGAAGATGCACAAAGGAAGTCAAGACTTCATGGCTTTGTTACAAACTGAAGATTGTTGTTTTATTGTGGTAAAATGTGGAAATGTTCTGCAGTTATTAATATTTGAATATATAAAAGCATGTAAAGTTCATTTTAATGAAAGGTTTAGATTCAAATTCATTCTGCTAATGAATCTCAAGATTTAAGTATTTTATGAAAATGACTGTGACACAAAATAAAAAAAGCTCACATTGAATAAGGTATTTGATACTTTCTGTCTATTTTAACATTTACTCTGCTGGGTAAACACAATAAGTACCATAAGTTCAGACTGTTAACTGTTTGCATTTATAAGCTTGGTTCACTCTGTACTTATCACATGCGAGATGAGATGTGATATTTATTCTGTATGTTTTTGACATTGGTGCATATCTTAAAATTGTGAGTAGGTTTTTTATGAAAACACTCAGGCACTCTGGATTTCCACAAACACTCAGTTTCTGGTGTTTTGCCAGGGACATGCTCCTACATGTAAATAGGAGGATTACAGTCCGTGAGATGGTCCATCAGTGAAGAGCTCACATTCGAAGGATAACCACCTGATTTCAAAGGCATCCACATGTGTCGCTCCCTGTGAATGTGCATAACGAAGCACCAAAAAAAAAAAAAAAAACCCTAGAAAGATTGATTTAAAATGTGAAAAATGCTCCCATGGATACTGCAACTGAAAATGCATCAATTTAGTCTCAAGATGCATTCACATTTAGGTCATTTAGCATTTATTCATGAGGTTGAGAATAATAGCCGGAGTTTGATTGTAAAACTCCAGAAAACCATTAGCATCTTTTTGAATTAAACACCCCACTTCAACAAACCAATACAAAAAAAGACTCATTGCTAAGTAAATAAAGCCTGTAAAAAATGAAGCTCAGTGCAATTAGAAGCAACCAGGCTCAAGCACCTGCCTGGTGGATCCCTTCGAGACAAAAACAACCACCATTCTCCATGCTCAGTGGTACATGAAAAGATTTGAATGATCAGATGCAGCTTCTTTTTCTCCACAATAAGTTATCCATCTGCAAGGTTAGTTTTTTCCTAACAAGCCGTTCTGAGATGTTTCCTCAGGGACTCCATCTTGGTCCTGACCTCGTATCTTGTGCTGATTTGACCGTTAGCATGTCAAAAATTGATGGAAAAGTTCATCCTCCACTTAAATGGAGCAAGTTATATTTGGCCAACCAGTAATGCATTGAAGTTTCAATCCCCAAAACTTCAACAGCATCTTAAAAACTTACTTCCCTTGTTTGCAATTATAACAGTTGTTGCATAACTCTGTTTTTTTTATGAACAAAGTTAAGAAAAAAGAACGTTTATTTGGCAAGGAGTCTAAGTACAAGCAACCACTCGAAGAAAAAAAATATCTTTTAACACCTTAAAAAGTGAGAAAATGAAATTATGCGGCGAAAGAATCCGCTTGGATTCTTAATCTACTATATGAAACCTATTTCATTCAAAATTTTGCAAGCTGTCACAGCTAGTGTTAAAGTGATGACAACCTCCTTTCACTTTATTTCAGCACAGAAGTTTTGCAAATCAATGACAGAAGAAACAAGACTATTTCCTCTCTGAATGCCAACTCTTTTCTTTTCTGAATGCACACAAATCACGACCTGCAACACTGACAAAACATTTAATATGGAAACCAAGTTGCTAATTTGGTTTTTACTCCAGAGAAATTACGTCTGATTCTTCAATGGTTACATCAAACAAATGGAATATTTGGCAGACACTGACATTTCCTCCAAGAAGTCTGTTGATCCCTTGTGAAAAGCTGATAGCAACACACACAGCATACTTATTATTTATGTAAACTATATTTGGATTTTAATAAGGACCGAGGACAATGATATTTTCTTGGATGTCCAGTAAAAGAAGCTGAACAAGATACAATCACATGTGATTTTCAAACTGTTGCTGCATAAAACTCACCAGATCTTTTGAAAACCCTAAACATCTTCACTATATCATTAAAAGCAGTAATTAGGTTTATATTGCCGTTATATTCTTTATCTAATCTTGGTCAGGGTGAAATTAAATGAACATAGGAAGACTTTCAAATTTCCTTTTGACAATAAATGCTGTTGTGCCTTGTGGAGGTTTGTTTGAAAATCTCAATGAATATGATTTGCTTATTTGATCATCTGGGTGAGCTCAGTTTTTATGATGCAGGTTTATTTGCTCAGATGTAGACTTTCAAACTCTGATAATAATATATATTATGTTTCTGTCAACAGAGCAAGTGTGACTAAGAGTGACTCTATGAAGCATTTCCATTTGTGATCCACAATCATTTCTATATGTCTCAGCAAGTATTTAATATTTGCACTTAATGTATTTTATGTCATTTTAAAATATTATTTACTAAGATATCAAATAGAAAGATTAAATAAAAACTTTAATAATAACAATATTGTTTTGATACTTGACATTGTGAAGTGATAACCTATTTCATATTTAACAATAAAACTCTTTAAATAACATGGGACATTATTTTACCTAATCAGGAAGTCATTTTATTGCATTCCTTTTTGAAAGCAGAGGTTTACATTTTGTGAATTTCCTCTCAGAATCATTGTATTGACATTAAATTGGATTGACTGTTAAAACTGAATCATTACCCTGGTACTACTCACCTATGATGATCCCATTTATGGCCATACAAATACATATTTCATGATTAACTAAGTAGACAAAATGAGATATGAAAGACTGAATCAGAAAATCATTACCAACAACCACTACCACCTACCGATCTCAGCCTCTGTGGGTAAACTCACTTTTCCCAATCAAAATTAGACAACCTCATAAATAATTTTTATCATCTCTCACACATCCAAATAACCTACCTCTCCTCCTCAGTGCGATTCTGAATTTCTCCTGTGAATCTGAACGACGTTTCATTCTATTAATTGTATCAAAACTGTTCAAATTCTCTTTAATGTCTGCAGTTTCTGCCTGCACAAGTATCTTAAATCAAACCATGATAGGAGGATTCCTTGTAGTGAGGAAACATTACACAGCGATGACCAAATAAGGCCAAGAAGTTCTAAAATCAAAATAGGAAAAAAATGACTAGAATGATCTACTGATCCACAATCACTAGATCCCTAAAGTTAGGGTTCCTCCAGAGGTCCTGAACCAAATGGTTGGGAAGAAGGAAGTCTGGGCCTCTAATGCTTGAGTAATCTGACCCCAGATAGAGAAGATAATAATGGAGGGACAACAAATTTCTAATGTTATGGAGATATATATCATTTGCAAAAAATATTTAGCCAGTTGGATGATCTCTTTTTAATCTTGATGGACTTTTGTCATGTTTCAGAGGCTGAAATGGAAAATTTCACAAAAATGGGTGAGGAAAGAAAGTGGGTTGATCATAATCACCGCCACAACATTCAGCAACATTATAATCACATTTTCTTGTTGTTCTAAAGTCATTAGAACAATACTCTTCCCATTTGATACTTATATTTCCTCAAAATTGGTCAGAAAATTATTTAAAGCTCGAAATGTGATAGTTTCCGTTGTGGTGCTAAAAGCTTTAAATGCTATTCCCAGTCGTCTATTTTCTGGCTCCGAAAGATTTATGATGATGAAAACATGCTTTGTATAAATTATATATCACATGCTTCACTTTCCTGGCTAATTATGCCTGGAAATGATAGATCTGCTCCTGCATAGTTTCCTCATCCGACCATTGTGGTCAAATAGTGGTCACCGCTGATGGACCGGTGAATGTCATTAGCAGGGCAAGTGTTCCCTCGCTGCAGAAAAGATATAATCCACAGCATTTTTTGGACAATATTATTGAAAACCAGTGGCTTGTTTTGATCTCACATGTGATATGAAATATTCAGTACCCAAATTCATTGCCAATTAGTCGAGCAGTAGGTGGTGAATGATGCTGACTGCATTCAGCTAAATGGATGGGATATGACCGCCATGTTGTCATCCTGCACCACAAGACTGTGTGTCTGTCCAGCAGACTGAATGTCCTTTTCCGGAATATTCTCCCTAGAGAGAAATAAATTTAATACAGTCTAGATTTATTTAAACGTACTTTATATCAAACATCTTAAATCTGAATTTATGTGGATAACCTGAAAAGAGACTCATAGAGCAAAGGTACAGCATTTCTTTCAGATATTTTGACCTGTGTAAAGACCACATTTATGTTGTATTTTTATTATAAATAGTCTTAACTAAAGCAAGCATTAACTCATATTAGTTTTGTATGGAAATGTATGCTAGAAACACATTTTCAATTAAATGCATTAGAGTTTGAGGCTATAATGTAAAAAAAGGTGTAGGTGATGTTAATCCTTTATGCCTCGCACTGTATAACGGTTAGTCACTAAATCTTTTTCATGGTGTGCTTCTTACTTTTGCATTTGAAATTTAAATCTGAAAATGTGATTGAGATTTAATTTCAATCCCGGAGAGGTGACATGATCGTTACAATGTCCTTGTCGAGGTAAACCTGCTGAAGTTGTCCCAGGCTCTGAAAGTCTCATTTGCTATTGTTTAAGACAAGTGTTTAATCTTCATTCCTTATCCTGGGACTCACCTCATGTGGAGCCGGGGTAGATCAGGTAATTTTGTGTGACAGCTGAAGCGGACAGAGAGGTAACGGTGACTTTGACAACAGGGAAATATCGCACCTCGGCTAAGATTAAACAGCAGGTGAATCAATAGGGTGTTTGCTTCATGAATAATTTATGAGGGGGCGTTCTCCCGACAAGTCTCTTCAAAGCCCACAATGAGGAGGCACAAACAAATTGTAAAATATGCAGCTGCAAATTGGATTGATGGCCTTTGGAAAGAGGAAACAGGCGAAGAAATCAAAATGATGATCAGAACGAGAATTTCTGACTGCAAAAGAAGAATATCTTTCATGTTGTATTTGCGTTACTATGATAAAATTAACAAAAACATAATCCCAATCCCATATTTGTAGATATTCTAGTGTCTACAAATCCATTCAGAATAGCTTCCAAAGTTTACTTTTTTCCAAGTCTGTGCTCCGTCCCGCTCATCATTTCTGTCCATTGGGAACATTGACTGTCACCTGTGTAGCTTTGCGAGCAAAACCTCTACATAAAAGTCCACTTTTGGTCTGGACTAATCAAGCTGACCAAAGGACTGATACACCTTTTGCCAAGTCTAAACATTAACTTTCTTCAGCATCAAGTGGAACAGAGCCTCACAAGGACAGAAGGACAAGGGACACAAACGCATCAAGAAACCATCAAACCTGTGGACACCTTAAAGTCCAGATGCATTCTGCTTAATCCTTATCGAGTGTCTCAAATGCAAAGATTTCAATATCAAATTAAATTCTATCATTCCTTTAAGTCCCAATCCTCAAAGAATGATTAATAATTTATGTGTAATAATATTTTTATTTAAAATTGTTGGCTTGCTGATTCTGCTCTCAACACCTCGGACATCAAAGTCCTTTATCTCAGGAGTTGATTCCCCGCCACCCCCACAAAGGCAGGGTTGTTTCAGCACTGTAGCAGGCACCATCAAAGTACCCAGTGTGTTGTGTTATGATAGAAAGTCAGTGTGCAAGTCGAAGGTCATTTCTGAATGCAGGAGCACCTGCTGAAAAACTCCCAGTGATATAACACAATTTTTCATTCAAATCTACAATGGTTATTTCATCTGAATATCACGTAGATCTCCATTAATACTTCACTTTAACTCAAAACAACACAGCAAAAGATTAACAGTGATTCTAGAGTACTTTGTACTACATTAATTTGGTTTCATACATTACAAAAGTATTCATACTCCTTGAACTTGTGGTTAAAGTCACAAAGCTTTCTGTGCTTCAGTGGAATTTTATGTTACAGTTTAGACTGACACAGAGTGTCTTGTAAAAAAAAAAAAAGAAAATCAAAACATGGCTTAGATTTTCTAGTTCAAAAAGAAATATAAAAATGTTTGTTTTTGCGTTCAACTCTCTTTACTCTGAAGTAAATAAAATCCAGCATATCTGCATTCTGAAGTCGTTCTGAAGAACATTTGAAGTTAGTCCAATTTTTAAAAAGGATCACAAACTCCACTAGTTTGTGTACAATTTTTCTTCAATTCCCATTTAGGTGCTATTTTGGGTTGCTCTGTCACTTGACATCACAATAAAATACACTGAAGATTGTGGTTTCCACATGACCAATTGGGAAAAAATCCAAGTTCCATTACTCAGCTAAATTCACTGGCTTTCACACTAAACATGTTCATGTGTTTGATCATTAAAGGAATATATTTTTGCTGAATGCATCCTAAGCAATAGTCTGTCCAAATCAAGTCTTATGTATTGTATTACCTGTGTTTTTACATGCTGTGAATTTCCTCTTCCACAATTTAATTAAAAGTTCCCCACATAGCGGGAGTCGTGATAATTAAATGGCAGGTAGTTGCTCTTGCTGGTGTTGATCAGATTCCAATGCCATCGTATTTTTGGAGCTCAACAGCGTGAGATGCCTTTGCAGCTCTGCTCTTGATCAGGGAGCTCAGCTGTTGCTTTTTAATAACTGTCATAAAACACCTGCGCTCTATCTCATTGGTAGTCCAACTTCATCCAAACTCTCGATATGTGACCAGTTTGTCTTTAATCACCTCAAAAAATATAATTTGCAAAGTACAAACAGAAGAGTACAAATATGCACTAAGCAAAGGAGTATTTAATGACATGTCATATCTTAATATGGCAGTTGACTTCACAGAGCATTTTCCTGAGTTCATTCTTGTTTGAAGCAGGTTGAGGTTTCCAAAAAAGCTAAACTTGAAGTTTTACATACTTATGCTTTGAGCAGGTGGCAACATAACTTCACACAACCACCAGGCCTCCACTTTTCAGGCTGTTTTTTGTTTTGTTTTTCAGAAATTTTATCCTGTGGCAGGTAATTCCAGCGCAGATGAATAGAGGCAAACATGCATCTTTACAATGCTGTACATTCATAACTCGGTCAGATCAATATGGAGCGGTGGGCCTTTCTGAATAGATGAACGTGCGTGGGTTTGGTATGGTGATGCTGTCATTACATTAGTGAATACTCTGAGATGACTGCGTTTTATTGTATTTTCCTATAAAGCTCAGCCTTGACTGAAATCATTGCAAGAAATGCCTATACTGATTGGCTGCTTTGAAAGTTTTCTTTGACATGTAAAGATTGAGTTTTATTGGTTCAAACCTGACACAGGAAGAGAGAAGGAATAGCAATAGCATGCTGAATATGTATGCATGAAAGGCTTATAAACTCTTGAGAGATCTGCTGCAAACAGAGAATGCATATGTCCTTTAAATATATTTAAATACATAAATATATGGCTATAAAACAGCTTTTAGGTACTTTTTTCACTGCTTATTTGAATGGAAAATGATGAACCTATTTGCTATTTGGTATGCAACCATAAGCAGCAACACCTCCTCTGCAGAGCCCAACTGGTCAACACTTCTCCCAAGAGACTATTGTGTTACGCTGACTGCAAGCGTGAGAGCCGGTTGAAGAAACAAGCAGCTAATTAGCCGAAAGAACGGGTCAGGTTGACACAGAACAAGCAGCTGGACAAGGAAGTAATTAAAGAGCACAAAAATATACGTTTTTAGATTGAAAGTATTGTCTGTACTCTGGGGACAGAACACCGAACACCTAGAGACATCAAAGACCTAATTGTCATTAATTAAGAGGAAATAGAAAATAGATGGAGCAATGGCCGACTCCATGTTCCATACAATCTCTACAATCATGTTGCATTTATTAGAATATGCATTTCCATGAGATCCGATTGCCAGATTACGAGAACCTTTTGAAAATAATCTTCAAGTAAGCATTAAACCTACTTTTCATTTTTGTGTTGCTTTTCAATTGTGGTTCTGATAAAATATTTTAACCATGAATATTTTTATTAGCTCTAAGCAGAAAGCTATAATTAACAAACAAAATTGAGTTATTGAAATAAATGTACTTTTTACAACACATTCTTTTACAGAAGATAATTGCAACAAGGAGTTTATTAAAACTTTTAACCAAAAAACTATTTGCTGTAGTCTCAGTGTGTAAGAAGTGTCTAATTTCAATAAATTGATTAATCTTTTTATAGCTTGGAGGCAATAAAGTTTCACCCATTAGTTTTCTATCTTCTGCTCTCTGACTCATGCTCGATGCTACGTCATCTTCCTTTAGACCTGTTCTGCTATCTCTGTATCGGTTTTATTTATGTATTTAGTTTAATTAAACTGGTCCACCAGTTTAATTAATGTGTCAGACTTACAATACATTTAAAAGTAGTGCCTGGTGTCGAGATCAGGATTTTAAAATAACTGATGAGCCTAGAAGGGTGCATACATCATTTTCTAAAAGAAATAATGCCAGTGTGTGAGGCTTCTCTCTTTGTCTTTAAATAAAATGAAGAAAAGGCAATAGATTTTAAAGTTTTGTCTATATAGTTTTAAAGAACGTGGATCATGTAGTCAAGAAAATGCACTTTGCAAACAATCGCAGCCGATATGAGTTTAACATACATTGAAATGTATTTAATCAGTGTCCATTTCTTTCTTGTCGATGTGTAACAGAAAACGCAACTGATGCAAGCTTTTCTACCAATTTCCACCAATGATGTGATACACCTCAGCCTCCAGGTCTGTACCTTCCATGCAAAAACCATTATTTAGAAACGAAGACATTTGAACTTTCAGTTGCACAAGCTGACATCCATCTCAATTCATCTCATCCTCCTCAAACATAATGAGCCACAATGCATCTCGTTGCGGCGCGGCCGTCTCTGAGCCATGTGAAATATATCTCTCCCTAAAGACAGGTGAGGCTTGTTTTCTCCTTCCAGCTTGGAATGCCCTACTGAGAAACACAACATCTCTTTTTTCCCAGCTGGTGAGTTTTTGTCAAGATCGAGGCAAAAAATGCAAACTTAAAAGACTATTGTATGTAGACTATTTCCTTTATTGGTCACTTTGCATTATATTTTTCTCACACCCATTCCTGATCTTTACCATGATCATAAACTTAGCATGTAGTTAGCATGTATTTAGTGACCCCACTCACACCAAGCTGATGGAAACTGACAAGCTCTGTGGTAACCCGGTCACACCAAGAGGAAGCAAGGTCCACACATACACACATGACTCAGTGAGATCCTTGTTGCCCAGTATGGGGTTGCAGGAAGACTTGATCCGTTCTGCTCTCTCACCGGAAACTCCAGCAGGTCAAAGCCCATCAGCTCTGACAGCCCATATCCATGTTGAGAATGAATGTGGACAACTGACAGCCTGTTTGGTTCTTTTTCTCAACACAGAGGTAATTTGAAGATAAATAGAAATGATAGTCATGTATGATCGTAAACATAGTTAGTCTATAAGTAAGTGGGATTTTGAAGTCTTTTGATTCATTGGGTTTAAAATTAATCTTCACCAGAACATTAACTCTTATATAAGAATTATAGGTAGTTTAATTTTTATTTTGCGGTTAGGTAAGAACTGGTTGATTTGATTTAGATAACACATTCGTTTGGAACAGAAACAAGGAGTGGTCAATATGGCCTTGTCATTACAATCTATTACTAAAAGAAATGCTGGGATTTTTTTCCCTGTTTAAGAACAATTTGACCACTTGGCATAGAGAACAAGGCACCTCCAGAACTTTATAGATATTTTTCCATTAAATCTGCACCAGGGTAATCTGGACCTCGTATTGCGAAATACTCAAATTCATTATAGTGAGAAAATGTGAAAAAAAAAAAAGTATTTTCAACTAACAACTTATTAAAAGTTTTTTTTTTCAGAAAGGCTGCTTAATAAGGTCATGTTTACATGTACACAAGCTCGATGTCGTGTAATTGCTCTGGTTGAAATGTACAAAATATGCCTCCCTTCATGCTGTTTACTGCTCTTTTAGGCAAACCAACAAGTCAAAGCATGCAGGGAGTTGTATCTGTTGGCTTCGACCAACAATGTGCTAAATGCCAAAGACCAATTAGCCTCCTGTGGCCAACACTGCTGGGTCCTCCTGCAGAGCCTTAATTCCAATCAAGCTCTCGGCCTGACACCCAGCTCCAGTTCAAGGCCATCAGAAACAAGAAGCTCTGCTGAGTTCCCCTGTAACACACTGGAAAGTGTCAGTTATTTAATATATAACCTTAATATTTAGGTGGAGAAGAATTAAAAAATTTGAATGAGCAAGTAGTCTTACCGTAATGTGCTTGTTGAGTGGCATTTTTCAAAATAGTTTAAAAATGTTAACTGGGTGGGAAAATAATCAGTGCCGATTTGTGTTATAACACTCCTACGTCTTATGCAATCGAGTTATGCACTTGTTTGTGTATTTAAGTATATATTTTTGTGACCATCATGTTCTCCGAATTTTGTGCAACAGGGCTGTTGGGTGGGATACAACACTGCAAATGTATCACTCAGAAGTGTAAATCTGTTACAGAGAAAGTCTGTCCTGTTTCCTGTTGGCTGCATTAAGTTGGAGCTTTTAATTGATATCCTTTTATATCCTCTTTTTTTGTTTTAGCATCCATTATTTGGGCAAATGCATTCTCTCTGAGCTATAAACACAGCACTGATTGAAGAGGAGTGAGTAATTGATCATTCAATAATAGCTCTGACTGACAGAGTAAATCAGAGGGTGAGCATTGAGCTGCCCCTCAAACTTTAATGAAGGTAATGAATGAACATGAGCAAATTAGCCTGTCGCTGTCATGAGCCTCCTCACACACTCAAAATCCTCTCTATCCACCTACCTCATCTGTGAAATTCACTGCAGTCGGAGCAGCTGATCCATAAATTACATTAAGTCATTACCATGGAATACCCTCAAATGATATAGTTCCCAAAATGCCATTACATAAAATCCTTTTTGGTAACTTCAGTAATTTAAATTTGGTGACTAAGAGGTCATAGAAAAATCTTCAACTTGCAACCTATTTGTTATTTTCAAAATCTTCTTTCAATTTGATAAACAAGCCTAATCATATAGCCTAATTTACTGAGTATGACTCTATACGAGGCTGAGTATACTTTGTACCCTTTTCCTGACAGATACCTTTGTACAAATCATTTTGATATTTTGAAACTTTTTCACACATTTCAGCTTTAGCTAAATAACCAACTGAGAAATTACCAAGATATTATTATGAGGCCAATAAAAAAATTCCACACTTAAGTCAAGAAGTAATGGAAATTAAATGACAATTAAATTGTGGATAAATTGATGTAAATATAAATTTCTAAACAGATATTCCACTTATGGTTTGCTTGAATATTTGATACAGTTTAGTGAAATTGGGCCATTTTCAAAAATTGTTTCCTGGTCACAATTTTGACCAGAGCCAAATTCAAGTCAATTAGCCACCAAAACAACACTGCAGCTCAGTATTTTGCCATAATTTGACAGTGCCAAAACCCCTGTTTACCAACTCTTCTAATTAAAATACTTTGAAAATATTCAACACTGAATGACAAAATAATCAGTTAACCTAACTAACATTTCTTTTCCTGTTTGCTGAATTTGTGGCAAACAGGTGTCAACTGCTTGTGGTGCAAGCAGCAAAAACAACACTACAGCACCTGCTAGAGCCATCAGTCACTCCCCAGGTCTCCCATATTCATCAATTTGCTCAGTCTAGGCTTTAGAGTATGACCCAGTTCAACAAAGTTCATCTCCAAACAAGTGGAAATATCTCAATTGACATGAATTATCTTTTGTTTGGTGTGCTGTTTAACACCACTTTGTCTACAGTCACATCTGCTTTCTAATTTCTACAGATCTCTTCACTGAAGTCCTGATCCTCCAGATGAAGCTACTGAGAGGCAGCAAGGTCACAGCTTCACCATCAAACTTCCACAGAGAGGAGTCTGCCAACTCATTACACACAAAGTAGGGTGAGTGTCAACAGGGCAGGAACTTCGCTTATCACTCAATCATTTATGACATTTTTATTCAAATCCTACCTCTGAGCTAAAAATTTGTGAGGCATGTATAACCGGGACACTGCCAGCAGACAGTGAAGGACTCCAAAGTCAGCCAAACCATAAGGGTCTGTTCCTCTTTAGTTCTGCACATCCTACTTAACTAAATGTTCTAGGTGCAATCACTAAAAAATAATGGAAGTAAAGGTAAATTACATTGCCTTGGAAAATAATTAATACCCCTTGAATATTTGAATATCTTGTCATATGACAGGAGCAAACTTTATTGTGACTTTTTTATGGCTGGCTGACACAAAGCAATGGAAGTGGAATAGAAACAAAATAATTCAGCTTTTAACTGTCAAAAAAATAAATCTGAATAGCATGGCATTTAGACCCCTTATTTTATGGTTGGTAGAACCATCTTTCATTGCAGTTGCAGAAAAAGAGTCTTTCTAAAAGTCATCTAAAAACCTAAATATTTACTCATTCTCGTTTACAAAATGACTCAGGCTTAGTTAGATTGGACAAAGAGCATCTACCCGCATCAGCGTTCAAAACTTGACCAACGTTACTTACTTAAATTTAAGTCTCGGCCAATTTAAGACATAAATATGCTCTTGATCTTAACTGTTCTAAAGTAGCTCCATGTTCTTTGATTAATGTTTTCTTTGACAGCTATGATTTGTAGTTTTGCCATAATTCTATCTTGAAATTATTAACTGACCCATGCTTCATAAAAACCCTGTTTGGCTCACAGAGAGCAGCTGCATTAACAGTGGGAACAAATAAATAAAATAAACTAATATTTGCCAGCTATGTAGTTTAATCTAAATATCAATCTATAAGATGACCAAACTGCTTCACAAAGTAATGATAAAGAAAAAAGAAAAAAACAAACAAAAATAGGATAAAAACCCATCAATCAATAAAATAAGGATAGAAAAATAACCAATGAACCATATATAAAAGAGATACTAACCATAAATACATACTTTATGGAAGTCATTTCCATTTCAAGATTTCAGTGAATAAACAATCTTTCCACTCTAATATTCATAGCAACATTTACATTAGCTCATCAGTAAACAATGAGGATATGTGACGGGGATCTGTAGGGGGAATAAAACGCCACAGCTCCACATTATTAAAATGTTTTTGTGCCTGTGTTATTATTGTGCTGTGAGGTTGTCTCAAGAACTCATTGCACTTATTTAATGAGAAAGTAGTATGATTTCCCTCCCTTGTTTATTCTCAGGCGGCTTTGGAGGGGTATAGTTTTTATGAACAAACATTTTCAAAGGGGAACTTTTGAATCCAGGTTTTATAGACGAATAATACTGAAAGCATCATCAATTCTCACCACATCAAATATTTACACATTTTCTTGACACCCTGTTATTTTCCACCATTCCAAGGGGAACGCTTAGCTCTGAGCATTACATAGGCACAGATTACAATAGATGGAGGTTGAGCCCGGCGGATGGAGGATCATTGTCCTCGCGGTTGCAAGGGCCCTACACTTATGCTGCCTGTAACAGTGGTGAGCCAGACAGGAGCAATTATTCACCATAAAGCAATGTGGCACTGGCTGGGAGTAAATTACCGAGAGAGAGCCTCTGCCAATTACTTCTATTAATGGTGAGACAAATCTCATTTGACACTAAAACACCCCAGCATCAAAGGGATCGATAATGAGAGAAGTCCTTGTTCAAGCTTAGCTAAAGATGAGGAAACAATTCTATCCATGAAACACAGCATGGAGAAATGTTTTTGACATTATGCTACGACTGTCGCCACCATCTTTTTGCATTTTATTGTTCTGATTTTTTATTTTATTTAATGCTTTGTAATAAATATAGCAAGTTAGATTGACAGCTGGTGATAAAATGTCTTCAGGGTGGCTTTCTCCCTCCTGAATTTTTTATTTTATTTTATTTTTTTCACTTTTCTTTGGCCATAAACTTTAAGGTTATATGAGCCAATGACAAGCAGGTTAACTTCACACCTACCTGCCCCGGCTTCCATTACAGAGTCACCAAATGAAAATGTCACTGCCAGAACATGCACCATTCAGTTCATGGCAGCTCAGATCACGTTACTGTATTGACTTTAAATGAAAACTATATCTTGAAGATGTAAACACTGGAGCACTTCTCAGCTGTAAGTCAAAGCTGATAACTGTAAAGTTAACTGCTGTCAATCAGTGTTCTTTCTGCCAAAGGCATCAATACAGTAGAAACCATATATTTATCTATGTTATATATAATGCTGAGGTAGGTAATAGCTGAAAGTTGTACTGAGGCAAGAGTAACACACATTCAAGGCAAGGCAAGGCAACTTTATTTATATAGCACCTTTCAGCCAAAGACAATTCAAAGTGCTTGTACAAGAAAAATAAAAACTACATACTGTTAGAAGGTGGAAAAAAAAAAAAAAGCAAGCAGATAAAAAATAGACAAAGTAAATATGAAAATTGTAATTATAGTAAGTGAGTGGGATTAAAAAATTAAGAATAGACAACTTCAAATAAGAAAGTTTTTAACCTTGTTTTAAATAAACTCAAGGTAGGGGCAGACTTACAATGAGCAGGAAGTTTATTCCATAGTGTTGGAGCATAAAAACTAAAAGCTGCTTCTCCGTGTTTACTTCTGACTTTCGGTATAGTTAATAGGTTTGATTCTGATGATCTTAACTGTCTGAGCGGTACGTAGGGTTGCAGAAGACCGGAAATGTAGTTTGGATTTCTATTATGAAGTGCTTTATAAACTATTAAGGAAATTTTAAAGTCAATTCTTTGAGCGACAGGCAGCCAGTGCAGAGATCTGACAACTGGACTGATGTGCTGATCTCTTTATGTATTAGTAAGGACTCTTGCAGCAGCATTTTGTAGGAGCTGGAGCTGTCTTAATGCTTTTTTAGATAATCCAGTAAAAATGGCATTGCAATAATCGAGTCTGCTAAAAACAAAGGCATGAATTAGTTTCTCAGAATCCTGTACGGACATGAGTCGTCTGATTTTAGCAATATTTTTAAGGTGATAGTATGATGTTTTTATAATAGATTTGATGTGATAATTGAAATTCAGATCAGGATCAATGATCACCCCTAGATTCTTGGCTTTGTCAGAGCATTTTAAACCGACTGAATGAAGGTAGGTGATTGTTTTCAATCTGTGCTCTTTTGGTCCTAATACTAATATTTCAGTTTTGTCTTGATTTAGTTGAAGAAAGTTATGGCTCATCCAGACATTAATCTCCTCAATACATTTAGTGAGTACTTGAACTTGATTGTAATCTCCTGGTGAAAGACTAATGTACAGTTGTGTATCGTCAGCGTAGTTGTGGTATTCTATATTATTATTTCTTATCATTTGAATTAACGGGAGCATGTAAATATTAAAAATAAGTGGCCCCAGGATGGACCCTTGGGGAACTCCATAGGTAATTTTATTTACTTTGGATTTAAAGCTGCCTATGGAAACATAAAAGGTTCTGACAGGTAGGATTTAAGTCAACTGAGTACCATCCCAGAAATGCCAACCCAATTTTCTAATTGAGATAATAGAATATCATGATCAACTATGTCGAATGCAGCGCTCAAGTCAAGTAGAACTAATATTGAGATTTTATTACGGTCATGTTTAGACGGAGGTCATTGAGTATTTTCACAAGAGCAGTTTCTGTGCTATGATGTTGACGAAAGCCTGATTGATGGACATCAAAACAGTTGTTCAGAGCTAAAAAGCCATTAATCTGTTGAAAAACGATTTTTTCTAATATTTTAGCCAAAAAAGGTAAGTTTGATATTGGTCAATAATTGCTTAGAATCGATGAGTCCAGATTATGTTTTTTGAGAAGTGGTTTAACTACCACAGTCTTTAAAGCCTGAGGAACGACTCCAGAGGAGAGTGACTTATTGATCATTTGTAAAAGATCACGAGTAAGAACATCTGACACCTTTAGGAATAACCTAGTAGGTATGATGTCAAGGGAACAGGTTGAAGAATTCATTTGATGTAAAGTGTAACTCAAATCTTTTTGAGTGACCAGGTTAAAGTGGGTCATCATAGGTCATCTCACTCAAGTAAATAGTAGCCGACTATAAAATTACTCAAGTAAGATTCAAAAAGTATTTTGTAAAAAGGTAACTTAAATACTTAGTAACTAATCATAACATTTGATTTAATATTTTTCAGTGATGTTATCAGACAGACCAAAAATATAAACATATGTGGGAATTCTGGTAATTGAAAAGCTAATTTAAAATTACAAAACCTAAAATTTTAAGCAGAAGAAATATTTTTTCTGTACTTTTTTCTGTTTATACTGTGTTACTTGCACTCTGTAATGGTCAAATATATATATAAATGTGTTAAAAGTTTGAAAACAAAAACCTGGCTAACAAAACAAAGCTGTAGTGGGGGTACTTTTACATTGTTTTGTATGCTATGCAATAACATTTCCGAAACTTTAGACCACAGCTCTGCTCATGGCTTTAGCTTCAGCTACAAATCTATGCTATCAACATCCTTCATCTGCTTTCTCAGTCGTTTGCTCCCCACTGCCTCATCAACACTTCCACACTACGAACAGAGACTTTTATTTCAGGAGCAGCCACTGACTGCAAAGATGAACTGTGAACAGCTAAAGATAGTGACTCTATTTTAGTCCCTGCAGATATTAAAGATACATACGAAACAGGCGACGCAGATGACAAGAGTGATAGCACACTCATTCAGACAGTGACTATGAAGGCACTTTAATCAAATAGCCAGAGGTTACTTTAAGTCAGTGGCCAGTCTCGTAATTATGCATGTTTTGTAGACAAGAGGTTATTGTATTCCCGACTGGTGCGGAGGTGCAAATTTGTCCTAACATCTCTTTATGATCGTTAGCCCACTGACTCATTTTTTAGGTAAACAAACGAGCCTTTCAGGAGATTAAACCTTACTCGCTGCAGTCTAATAGGAACTATAAAATCAGCATCATCCTGAACATTTACCACTATTGCCAAACGGATGACTTCACTCCAAAGGAACGTCAACGATGTGTAAAATCCAAAGCGGGATGAATGACTCATTTACTCGACTTTGACCTGGATATGGTTCAGAACGAGCTTCCTAATCATGTATGACAGGAAATTAATTTCTTCCACAAAACAGATTGGAGCAGTCATGTAACTATTACTCAGATAATTCAGAGATATGTTTAGGCTAGAGTCAAAACAGATTACCTTCTCTATTCATCACCTATTTATTAGGGTGCTGCTGTGAAGGGGGCCACTAAGAGGAGTTAGAGGAATCCGTAAAATAATATGAGGAAGGCTAATGGACAAAATCTTTGTCGAAGTTAAATATGAGGATTAATATCAAAGGGGTTTTGCAATATCTGCCAAAAGTGATATGTGACATTTAAGAGTGGTTCCTTCAAAGAAGTTACATTTTAGAACACATTAGAAAACTGAAAAAAACAACAAAATAAGAACAATTAGAAAAAAATCATTTACAAAATAGATTTTTTTCTTTAGAAAAGTTTCTACTTTACTGTTTTGGAGCACAAAATGTTTGTGCAAAACTTGGTTATGGGTATGAAAGTTTATTCAAAAAACATCAAGAGATATTATTACTTTGTCTATTTGCAAATGATAATGTATTGTTCTATAAGATTTTTAAGAAAACCAGAAGGCTAGAGATTAACAAAGTTATCAAGGTAGGGTAAAGGAATGTGTCTTGCTGCTGGAGGCGACAGAATCGTTTATTTTATTTTTGGAGGTGGATCATTTATTATTGTTTGTAGCGTGAGTCTTTCTGTAGCAGAGCACAGGTTATTTTTTTACGTCAGCAGAGGGAAGATAAATTAACTCAACTCTAACTTTAACAGGATTTAGAACAAGCAGGTGAACTGATTCATCACCACAATTCTGCTGGTGTAGGGTGAACGATGGGCATCAAGAACTGACATTTACTACGAGATGACAATTTATTGTCCTGTTGTTTGTTTTTATGTCTACCTTTGTGGCCACAAGCAAGTTTTGAGCTGGAGAGAAGAGTTTTATTTTCAACATCAGCCTTCGTAAGAATCTGGAAGCTTCTTATTCCTTTGCAGTTTCAAAGTTGATTTCTGCGCGATGATTTCATGCAGAAACAGAGTCTGCTAATGGATCGATCGATAGTGTGATGACAGTGGATACATATTAATGGTGCAGTAATGTGAGAGGGAGTGTGAGTACAGTCTAGCTGTGAGACCAACAGCGTCTCTAACAATGTGAGCAAAATGACATCAGGGGTCACCTGACAAGCTCAGTAATGAGTACAGCGCTCAAGTTCGAGTCCAGGAACACGCTCCCCAACCTCTGGCCTCTAAGCCCCCGGACGTGAGTGACGTCTTATGCTGGAGAGTGCTAATTGGGCTCTGATGGGCTGCATGCGTCTGTGGAGAGGCGAGGCACAGTGCAAAAAGCTGGAGGAAAAACTCAATAAATGGCAAACGGTGTGCACTGCAGATGAAGGTTCAAAAGGAATATGGTTGCGAAATGTTGGGTATTTATGATTTTGGGGTGGAACTTTGCTCGGTGGGGTTCTCAGAGCGATCAATAAAAGACACATGCCAGCTGCTGTGAAAAAAATAAGATAAACAGAATCAACCATGTAGCATGGCGTGCAATGAACTTTTTACTCTTTGTTAATGACGGAAGGATGGCTAAATCGACAAAAACTGTCGTTACGCATTTGTGCTGAGGAGGTAATGAGTCTTTCTTTACTCTATGATAGGGATTGGTGTTGGCTGTTATTGGACCCAGATTCAGATCCTACTTGAGGTGTGATATAGTGAACTTCTTTTCAATGAAAATAAATGCAAAACTTTGGTAAAGGCAAGGAAGGAAATCAGGACAAGTAAAACAACGTGAGGCTAAGGAGTAACATGGACAAACAGTATAATCCAGCAGGTAGTAAATGAAAGGGAGGAGATTATGTACTGGGAACTTGATTACGGGATCAGAAACAGGTGGCTAATTGTGAAGAGGCTGCAGCTGAGAGTATTGAGAGATCTTCACATTTTTTTGAGAGTGAGGCCTGTGGTGGATGAGATGTTTTTCTGGGTTCTGTTGTGACCTCCTGGTTCCGACATTAATATGTTCTATGGTACAGCATGTTTAGAAAATATAAAATCCTTTCTTTTTTTTATTTTTATTTTTATTAAAACAAAGACAAAATCACAAAGACCAGAACATTATATAAAGAAGCTTTTTAGTCCGTAACACCACTGGTATGAAAATTGCTGGACTTATTTATTTTTTTTACCAGGATATATCTTCTTCTACATATAATGCCCCAATTGATCAAACTCCTTCCTCTGTTAGATTTCAGGTTTCCTTATCCTCATAAATTGGCTTAGATTATCCTGAACTATCTATGAAGTTTTGCCAAATGTTTTCGGCTATGTGAGTATATATGGCAAGATTTTTGAGAAGTTTCAATGTTTCACCCTTTGTAAGGTGAGACATATCTATAAGGTAATACGTCTATTTAAAAAAACATTTGCGGAAACTATTTGGTACAAAGACCAGAGTATTCAACTCTGGTCTTTGAGAACTGCTATCCTTCAGCTTCAGTCATGTTTATTAATGGAACAATTTCAAAGTTTGTTTGTTCAGTTGTAAGTAGCTTAAAAGTTTATTCTGTGGTGAATGTGTCATTTTTAGCTAAAATAAAAAGATTTTTATCTTATCCTTTTTTAACTTAAGCAAGACCATCTAAAAAAGAACAAATATTTCCTCTCGAAGTGAGAGAAAAAAAAAAGCTTTTTCACCAGATGGTGAAGTTTCGATCTTTTTTTCCATTTTCAGAGAACAAGTTTGTGGGATGCAAACAAAGGCTTGTAGAAAGTGTGAGCTGCCTGTAATAATGCACAGCTCATCCAGCAGGCTTTGTAGTCTGCTTTACACACAAAAATACAGTATCTTCTAATCACACTAGACTGACATCAAATGAAATACCCTGAATGTATTGACTTCATCGAGGTTACTCTTTTATCGCTGGAAATTTTCATTAGCAAAGGGAAAAACATGTTGTTTTTCTGGCCTTGAAAAGAAGTGTCACATTGAGGGGGCAACAGAAAGACTCCAGTCTGGTATGAAAAATGTTTTTCAAAGTATTTCTTTTTACTTCACAGCGTTACAACAGATTTGCTGTTGTCGCACAGGTAAAGAAATGTCGAAGATTGGTAACAATTTGCAGGATCAGGACACACTATTCCTTGTGTAGGGTTTTGTCTCCATCTGTGACCAATTCCTGGGCATATTTTTTCTTTTTAAATGGTTGATGTAGGTCACACAGTCTGGGTGTCTTTCCACAATCTTCCTGTCATTGGTGTTTCAACAATGCAGCCAGTCGGGCAGCTGCTTTCTCTTTTTTTTTTTTTTTGTTTAAAGTGAAGGAGTAAAATCTTGAGTTTACATCTATAAGAACCAAAGAAATCTGATCAAACTCTGTGAGGGATTTACAAAGTTAAATTACCAAACAATTATTTTTTTTAGAAATAACTGTTTGATTGGTTTTGTTTGATCCAATTCTTCATTTCAACATGAACTCTTCAGTCAGACAGTGTACAGTCTCAATCAATTTTTAAACATTTTAATGGAGTCCCATCTATTTCCATCCACATAAATTTGATAAATTGCACAAGAAAAAATTTCATGATGTTGCAGGTGTTGATTGCCGGTAGCTCAGATTGTCACTAAGTAGCAATATGGCTGCCAACTTCCGGTTACATTTTTATACTAAGTCACCATGTAACTGACATGACAAAATAAAATGAACAAAAAAAATTTGTTGGAAAATGAATAACCAACACTGCCTTTTTAATTGATTTATTTATTTACTGTGCATTTTTTAATTTGATTAATTCAGCTTACCTTGTGCTCATGTTTGCAGGTGTTTCCTCAGGTAACTTCTTATGACTTTCCATATTTGTAAAGATTTCTGCATTTTGGTTTTTTTTGGTTTTTTAGTCTGTTTTATGTCTGGTTCGTTTTGTTTCCGTGTGATTCACTTGCAAAAGCATTAGTTACACTCTGTATGCCTGTCTGTACACTGTAATGAATCACTGCATTACTCAACGTCTTCCTTCTCTCCACCACAGACAGAGAGAGGGAGAGGAAGAGGGAGACTGTGTGACTCTCCCCGTTTACAGCATTCAGCCTGCAGAAGACACCAGAGCTTCGGCTGAATCCGTCTGAGAGAAATGCATCCTTTGTGATGTTTTGTTTCTCACGAAGGCCACCAACACACCACCCACTCCCAACGCATTCTCCCGGGACTGGTTGCTTGGCAACGGCAGCTGATTGGGTTAGCAAGGTTAAGAAAGGGTCTGGCACGGGCCGGAGGAATCAGATCACTCCCATTGATCATCCTCTCTGTGAGCTCCACTGAGAACTGAGGACGCGGCTACAAAAAAAATCTAAGCCATGCCTCGTGTCTGAGTGGGGGGTCATCATGCACTCAGAGGGAGCTCACAAGGCCGTGGCAGGCCTCTTTGGCCGCGCAGACCACCATCCCACCAACCTTCTGCAAATATAACTTATCGGGAGCAGGAGAGACCCAGATAAGGTTTTAATGTCAACCTAAAAGGTGTTTTTTTTTTTATGTCTTTCCTTGACACATGTATAAAGGTGATGAAAGAACAGAGTGGATGGCACCAGGGTAGGTGGTGGCGTTTTAAATGCCACCTCTGCACCCACAGAGTTTGCATTACAACAGGATAGTTGTAATGTTCTTTTATTTATTTTTTTACAGGATTGTTAGCAATCTGGTAACAATGTAATTAGCAGTCTGGTATTTCTTCAAGCATCTTCTTCAAGGGACAAAAGCTATCCAAAAAGGGATTTTTAACATTTGATGATTCACTAATCAACTTTGACCAAATCTGTAGAATCAAGTAATCTCTAAAATAGAACATGACTTAATGGTTATAGCACACTATCAGTTTGTTTTTCTGTTTTTTCTGTATTCTTCTCTCATCTTCTTGATAGTATTTTTTTTTCATGAGGAACAGTCCAATGTCTCTGAATTATTATAGAGTAAAAAAATGTGGAATATAATACAGTTAAACCACAAATATGCAATCTAGCATGGATATGTCATTACTTCTATCACCCTAAATATTTTTTTCCAAAATAATGCAAAGGAATAAGTGTCTATATACTTTTTTCTTGGTTTTATGATGATTATTCCTACAGTCTACATTCACACTTAAGATAGCCTCTGTTCAAAATAGTAGTGCAGATGAGTGTTTTCAACATAGCCATACGTCAATGTGACTGTTTTTTGAGATGACATGTAAAAAGTTTTGTGCTGCTCTTAACCATGTAATGTGGGAGATATAACAATATGAATGAATTCAGGAAGTGCAGTGGGCGGGGCCAAGATGATCTCAGCAAATGAGCAGGTTATGTAAGTTTGCTCAAGGTCACAAACGGATCTCTGAGATTTCTTCTTCAGGTTTTGTCCATGAGCAGAGTTCATGGTTCCATCAATTATGACAAGTCTCTCTGGTCCTGAACCAGCAACATAATCCCCAACCATCACTCCATCACCACCGTGTTTAACTGTGGTTATGCTGTTCATTTTCTGAAAGGCAATGTTGGTTTAGTGAACTTCTGGGTGAGTCGTTCATGGTTTCTTGCAGAAATTTTGGTAGGCAGTCCAACTGTGATAGGTTAACGAATATTTTATGTTTTTTTTCCTCATTTCGGTTTAATGGCTCTCATTTTAAATCAATTCAAGATGAAAAAATACTTTATTAATCCAAAATGAAAATGACATACACATTAATTACAGTCACAAAGCCTTGGAAATGACTTTGTAACCCCATCTAGAATGAAATTGTCATCAACTTTGTTTGTAATCTGTTCTGAATTTGTTTACATTCTGACATGTAAAAAAATTTTGCTTATTCAGATCTTTTTGCCTACTTCTTGTGTGTCAGACTGCTTCTATTTAAGTGATCTTAGAATTTTACAGATCAGTCAACAATCTGGCTTGTGTGTGGCTCGATAACGCTTGACTGAAAACGGATGGTCAATCACAAGTAATTCATGATTTAATAAGGTCGGTAAAGGTAGGTAATCTTTGCAAATGTTAAAATTTGTTTGCTTATCCAGCTTGTTGGATGTGACAAAAAAAAGCAAGTCCTGCAAGTTCTTACCGTTCATAAATTGTGAAAATGTGTTTTTACACATGTATCCCCTGATGTCTGCGTATGCACCCTCCTCTGCTTCATATTGTTGCTCTCTTCCATGGAGCCAAGCACGGCCAACTGTTCCTCCAGGCCCCACAGGCCCTCGGCGGTGCCTGCTGCAGGAGGGGAGGTGTAAAGTGCACCGAGACAGCGTGTGGCGCGGGGTGGGTGATCCCTCCCACGTCTCCCTTTTACTCATGCTGTCCCAAATGGAGGCAGACACCCGGCCAACTGGTGTCAACGCTCCTCCGCCAAAAACCACTGAGTCACTGAGAAAAACGGGGAGGAAAGTCTCTAAATCCTCTCTTTCCCCTTTTGAAATTCGTTAATTCGGCTTCCTGATTATATCTGAGGTACAGAACATCCATACCATCCTAATGTATAATGACGAGTTTAACTTGAATGTTTGTTTGCTCTTTTGATTCACAGCTCATCTTTGATCTTTTTTTTTTCTTTTATTCTATGAGACCCCATTAAGAATAGAGGGCATATTTCACCTGAAAAACTACATGTTTTTAGATAAATTCACATCTCAAAATATTACTAGCTTCAAAGATTGGACAAAATATTTGTTGTTTACAAAAATTTATTCATACAAATCGTACAACACCTTTTTTTTTCAGACATTTATTGACTCAAACTTTATAGTAATCTAATATTCACTTTCCGCACAGTAAATATATATATATATATATATATATATATATATATATATATATATATATATATATATATATATATATGTATATATATATATGTATGTATCTCTGAAGAATAATTAATTTTCGTAAGGCTATTGGCGCTTTCATTATTATACATGTCATATTTCGTGGGGGAGCTGCCACCTTCCCTCTCCCCCGCAGTTTTCACAAAAACATAGAGCACTAAAACAAAGTGCCAAACAAAAGCAGTGCAAGGAGGAATTTTTGATGTCTAAGCAGCTAAAGATCCTATCAAACACAGAGACGAAAATGACAAAAAAATTAGTGATGAAGTGTGCGCCAAAGATGTGCAGCATTGTAGGGCCACTAAATAGCCATCCATGATTCATGGCATTTTTTTTATTGTATTTTTTTTTCTTTTTTCTTTTTTTTTTTTTTTGTTACAGTCGATGCAAGGCACCACAGCTGCAAACTGCTCCCCTGCGTCACAAAGCCTGTAAAGAAAAATTGATACAGTAACAGAGGGATGGAACAACTTTAATCCTGTTCTCTTTTTATTCCTCATACAGGAAATTAATGAATTATAACATCGTCAATGAGATGATTTCTTTCAGAAATTCAATTTCAAAAATTTGTCATATTCTCTCCAGGTTCATTACATATTGAGTGATATATCTTGAAAAGTTTCTGTATATTTTGATTTTAAACATGCATGATATAAAATCCCAAAACTCAATATTTAAAAACAAAAAAATTCAACATCACATTAAACTTTACACAGAGAAATGAAAGGTTATAGAAGACACAATCAAAGTGAAAAGCAGTGACTTGGCAGTTGTTCAGCAAGCAATCATTGACATCTAAAAGGAGGCTAAACCGCTGGAGAAGCTGCTTGTTCTCACATTTAAGGAAAACTGAGTGGAAGAGAAAATTGTGCTAGAAAAATTGCACAAGTAGTAGTGGGATGGCTACAACAGTTGGATGATTGTGACACATTAAAACTGCAGCAATCCAATTCTGAATCTAGCACTGTCAATAGAAGCAAAGACACCAGAACCTACAATACAGACGAGATGAAATCCATAATTATACATAGCCTTTTTGTGCTGCATAATCTCTGTTGGTTGTGCACTTCTTTCTAATGTACTTTTTTCTTCCACTCAACTTTCTTATGGTAGACTTGCCTGCAGAACTTTTTAAATAGCAGGCTTCTTTGGAAATATGGTTTTGTGGCTTGCCCTATTTTAGCGCCGTAGCAATGATTATCTGCTGGACAACTATCTTTTTTAAAAATTAGTTTAGTCTAAATGCTTTAATTTTTTTTTTATTATTAGATTTTCATCAAACCGAAAAGAAATGTGTCACTCCATGTGTAATGAATCTACAATATCTAATACCTGAAACTGACAGTTTGTATTGAATTCCTGAAATAAATGTACTTTTGGGGATATTTCAGATTAACTCACCTGGAAGTGAATTATTGTTTGGTTAACTTAGCCTGAAACTCAGAAGATATATTGCCTGCTTCCCTTCAGTTTATGTGCTTTCTGTCCTTAATATGTCATCACTTATGGCAGCTTTTGTGCCTCTCTTTGCAGGCGGAAATCATAAGATGCTTATTTGGAATTATCTTTAAAAAGTAATAATAGGCTTTCATAGATTCCATCAGATTGAGCAACAATAAAGTACATTCAAAACAAGGTCAAACAAACTACTTGTTTAGAAGTGTAAGTGAGAAGAACAGAGCACAAAACATCCAGCAATGGTAGATATGTATGTAGGCAGAAGTCAGAAAGCAAGCAAAACCATCTAGTTCTCTGCACAGATGCAATGAGCTGGTGCAATTACTTTAATCATGCAGTCTGCTTGGAGTTTGTACAGCGGTTCACATGACAGAAAATAGGGAAGCACAATAGATCCAGAGTTCAATCACTTTGTATGTCCCATACACAGAACAAACTGATGGAGAAAACCTTGTGACAAGTATCGTTTGTTTTGGGGATTTTTCTGCTTGTTGTTTGCTTTTTATGCTTGAAATGTCATTGATACTCATTATATGGACAAAGAGACAAGAGAAAATCTCCAAACACATTGGATTGAAGTTGGTAGATACAAAGCATTGGCACTTTACATGAGTCAAACGTGGAGGATCTCTTTGTAAACATTGCTGAAGTGGGAGAAAAAAAATCTGAAAAAAGTAAAAAAGATTTCTCTGTTCCTTCTCTCAAATCTGATATTTTCTACTTTTGGAAATCATCTGAATTTAACGGGACATGGACTTATTTCAGTAAGGTACTGTAAACTTACAAATAGTCATAACTTTATTTGTCTGAGGCAGAAAGGTATCACATCTTGATGAATTTGTAGAAAATTGAACAAATCCAAAGAGCAGTAGAAACTTAATATAAACTGTCAAAGGGGGAAGGATTTACTTAATTTTATCTCGTTAAAACACTTTAAAAATGTTCACACCTGGTGATTGAACACTATATTTACTGATAATAACCTTCTATGTTTAATATATAGGGGATTAATTAATGTGCACCAATTCTCAGATACAACACAACAATAATGCTTGATTAAATTATTTTTAGATGAAAACTAAAGGCACAATTTGCAAAAGTAAAAAAAAAAAACAATCTTAACTTAGCTATCTTGGTAAATAAAGACCTGTAAGGCTCTTATTGTGCTGCCATTTGTAAAGTTAATGTAATCTTTTTTTTATTCTCACCAAAGCTGAGATACTTTACTGTTATTTTAACAGTGAGATCAGTTTTTGCATAATTTTAATTATTTGTTTGAATTTCTCATTTATGTATTCATTGTGTATAATGTATTTCTTCTAATTGGTTTTGCATGTTTTGTTTGGGTTTTTTTTTTTTATTTATTTATTTTTTTTACTGTAGGTGGTATAAAAACTTTAAGTACATGGGTCACGGTGAGAGGAAATCAAGCAAATTTTTGGAGCATCAAGATTTTGAAATATATGTGCCAGTTTTGATTGTCTCAATATGAACAGTGCATGTGCATTGGGATCAGGGTTGTGGAATAGGTTTGAGGGAAGCGTATTTTTGCTGTGATGAGCATTCAGTGCAGACAGAGCTTTTGCATGATGTTATGAGATTAAGTATTGTTAAAATTAGGTCTTTTTTAGTGATATCTGAGTAGCAGTCAAACATATTATTGGTACATATGATGCATGAGATCTGCTGGGTGATTGAATTTTTTAGCCAGTCATTGCAGCTAGTTTTGCCAGTGATCAAAATATTATATATCACAAGTCAAATTCATAAGAAGGCGATGCTACTGTATCTTCCTATGGCATTTGACCTCAAGGTAGATATGTAGGAGAGTGACGGGGTAAAACTGAAGGTTTATAATATTCACTTTCACTAAGGCACATAAGAATTATAATTAAAGGCTTTCTAGTAAAATATGAATCTTAAAAAGAATTACTCCTCATTTAGTTTCTAATGGTCATTCATTTGCATCATTTTAATGTATCATATTGCAATAAATCAAACTATAAAGTGTGAAGGGAAGCCTAGTTTCTTCTTATTTTAGCTTATTTTCTCCAGGTCACTGTAAAAGGTATGGTGCATACTAAAACCTAGTATGTACCATATCTTCATTCTCTAAGATTTCAAACTAGATCAGGACTGAAAAGCAAGTCAGTCTAGACCGACTCCATATTTTCTATTTTAGAGAAGACTCATCTGCAGCTGTGCTAAATCACTGCTCATAAATAATTGCAATGTTCACAATAAAGTATTTGGTTTATAATGTGGGAGAACTGCTCTGACTCAGAGTTTTATTCATATACACAAACTCACTTGTGTGTGTATATGAATAAACTAATACAATTCTCAATGGTCTTATGTGAAATATAGAGAAGCCATGCTTACATTAGCCTAACATGTCATTAAAGTATAAAAAAGCTCAACAAAAAAAAATGTATAGGGCCTTTAGCTTGGGCTATTTTCTTTACTTGGGTCTCTGTAAACCTCAATTTAGCTACTCAAGTACAAGTACTCTTTCCCATTTGATTTTGATCACATTCACATCTGCACAATTAACAACCCTGCAAAATCTTTGCTGTGCCAACAGGCAGTAATAATGTCAACAACACGTCACATTTTCAAAGGAAAATGTCCTAAGTATGGCTAACGCTGTGTTAGGCAGCAGATTTATCCTAAAACAGCTGCAGCTACAGCTACAATATTTCCCTCTCAATTATCAATTATTAGCAAAAAGTCCAGAGAATGTGACACATGTGGAGAGACATTCAAATACGTCTAATTTTTGTTGTAGTATCTAGTACAGAAACAAAGGTGGCCAGGCTGAACGTGGGCAGCTACATTATCAAGTCTGCTACACTCAGTTATCTAGCACACACAAACATCTCAAGTATTCATTTTAGAAAATATTTCTTAGTCATTTTGTTTGTCCTTTGGCAAAACTTCATATGCTCATGGACGTGATATGCAAATGCAGCAGTTTCTGTTTTGCAAGATATCTTTGTTAATGTGGCCAGACACTTCTACTGCTCCGAGGATATAATCACTTTCCTACAAACTCACAGTATTTTTCCACTACAGGTAAAGTAGATAGTATTTTTACATTAACTCTCTTTAAAAAATCTAACCTGTCTCTTTAACCTCAAAGGTTACGTCAGATTGAGCAATTTCCTTTTCTCAGTCATCATTAGCAACCTGCGTTCCTGTTGTCTGTGAGCCAGAAGCACAGATGAGGTGAAAGGAGAGTTTGATTCGAGAGTCTCAAACAACCTCACAAAGTGAGAAAAAAAAGAATAAAACAAAGACAAAAAGGAAGAAGGGACTTGAGAAGTCTCAGTTTCGGGAAAGAGCCGGAAACTCACCGCAAATTCGGGAGAAAACTGTTTCAGCCAGTCTCCCAAAAAAGCGTCAAGCTCATCCCCGTCCGGGAGGGCGTCAAAGTCTATCGCTTGTAGGATATGGTGAATACCTATGTCTTCAAGGCTGTTGTGAATAAAGACAACTAAACTCTTAATGTCATGTTTCAGGGAGGAAAAAAAAAAAGCAGCATTTAATGCATTGATTATCTTTTAAGCTGTTTATTTCCCTCTTGTTTCTATGTCTTTGCTAAAGGTTTAAAAGACAGAGCTATCAGAACAGATTTTCATGTAAGACAAGAGACATATTTTCTCTCTAAATGAACAAAAATTGGTCCACATTGGAAATAAGTGTATCCTTAAGTGCTTCAAGTACAAAATGAAAACAATATTATCAAAATATTCATTTAATGGCTTAGTTCATACATAAATACATGTCTTAGGAACACAAAAAGCGATCCACTGATTGGTAAAACCTCCAAAATGACTTCATCTGGGACTGAACACATTGGGTTTTTTTGTTGTAGTTTTTTTTTTTGTGGGAGGGTGGCAGAGTGGTTTTCTATACTCAGGAGGCTTAGTGGGAGATGCTACAAATACGCCATCCGCCGTCCTTTGTTTCTAATTCTCTGTCTGTACCTTTTCCCCAGGACCGCCGCCAGGTATTTCTTGACAGCCATTTGCTTCCTGTAGCGGCTGTAGCTGTCTGTGAAGATCCCGTCTGAGTGTCGCTTGGAGAGGGGCTCCGAGCTGTCGTCCAGCGCTTTTCCCCCACTGTAGGAGACAAAACAGGGAGCCGTGTTACAGAGGGTCTGTGCCGGGCACATATACAGTACATTTCAATAACCCTGAACGGGGAATAATAGCATGGCTCATTGAGATTGTCAGGAGAAGACCTTGAATGAAGAATCCTAACCAAAAATTAGGGTTTTCAGTGTGCATTTTCCACAAACTGCATCCACCCACCTCCCTTCAGTCAGAAATCCACTGGGATTTAGTCCCATAAATTATTCAGAGGGAAATAAATCTAAAACTCTTTAACTTAATTCTCCCCTACTGCTTTTTCCACCGCAGCTTAAAAAGTAACACTTCAGAAATTAATCAAAGAACAGTTTGCTCCTGTTCCTGGCGATTTCATGATGAGCTGATTTAGTAGAAAGGGGTGGGGGCACATATTTGGTATCACGTTGAGGGAAAACAATTACGCACAGACATATTACAGCATGAGTTATGAGCATTTAAAGACCGATCACACAGAAACAAAGACATACAGAGAACGAGAAACAGCAGATTTAAAGAAAAAAAAAGAGACGAACAGGAAGATTCTTACCCTACACGTTTTGCCATCAGAGAATGAAGGTATTTCCTTGCTGATAACTGACCCAGCGCTTTCCTGTAGGCTTTATTAAACATGCCGTCTGCATGCCTTTCCATTCTGGGATGATATAGATAGCCACACAGTAAAAATCACCACACACACTAAATGTAGCGGCACATATTAAAACTATACAGGGCAGCAAATATCCATCCTATGGTCTTATTTGGTGGAATTAGCTCAAATTTTCAGATAAAAATTTTGGCAAAACTGCTAAAAAGAAATTATGAGATTTTGCTAATTATGTTTATTAATCTAAAATATTGTAGTTTAATGTGAAGATGGTATGTATATAATATATAAAATTGTTGGTCTAAATTATCTTCTGTTTAGAATTTTTTTATAATAAGCTTTTTTCTGACTGAACTTGTCAAAGGCATCTCCAAATAGTGAATTAAACTACGAACAAATAAAATACATGATCCGCTGAAACATTTTGACAATACATTGATTTTACACAGAACAGATACATAGACAGAAATACAGAAACAACATGTTCAACAGGGATGTCTCATACACTAATGAATGACAAAGTTTTATTCTCCAGTTTTGCTTGTTGAAAACAAAATCACCTTTTCTCTGCTGGGTAGAACATGGTGAAGACGTCGTCTGCGACAGAAGAGGGGCTTCTCACCTCCAACTGATCTCCATCATAATCCAGGGAGGGCAAGGAGTTGCCACCCTCATCATAAAGCCCACTGTCAAGTCTAAAATTTGATGTTTAAAAAGGAGACAAGAATTTTACAACCTAAACAAACTGTAATTTGAAAGAGTTACATTTTTGCAGTATCTGCACTGGAAACAGTGTATTATAGCTGTTTATTGTATCCATTTTGCTCCAGTTTAATTCCTATTAATTATACATCCAGCTAGATTGATCGATTAATTGCCAGGTCAGCCTAAGGCTGTGCCACAGCCGCCTAAACTACATTACCTCCTCTCCCTGGTAAATGTGTCTCAGCCCTATAGATTGTCTGTCAGTTGATGTTATCCTGTAATAAGCTGTAATACTCACAGACATAACTTGTAGATCTCGTACTTGCTGCTGCGCTTGTACAGTAAAGGGATTTTCAACCAGTTCTACCAATAAATAAGTGCTAAAATGACCACATACCTGATACTTGGAAAGCTTATTCCTACAGGCGAGCAGTTGATGCTGTGATGCATTATGATTCCATAGATGAGCAGTGCTAAAGTTGCTTTACTAGACATGGTCCTGCTGGGGAAAAAATAAATAAATAAAATGAAATAATTAACTATGAGATTACCCTAAGGATATTATTGGATTAAATTGCATTTCATGGAAAGAAAAAAATAAACAGAATCAGAAGATGTTTTAATCAAAAATTTTTTATCACTTTTACGCTGCGTAAAAGCGCCTCTTCTTACCAGTTTCGAGACGATAGACACGATCTTCCGAGGACCTCAGCTAGGAGAGTGAGATAGGATCTCTATCTCAGCCTCTCTCACTCTCTTTCTCTCTTTCTCTGGGAAGTGTTTCTTCAGCGTCCTTATTGGGATTGTGCAGCGTACCGTGCGCCCTTTCTTTTTCTTTTTTCTTTTTAGTAGCTCATGGACGGGACAAAAATAAAAAAAACAACAAGAAAGAAAAACTCCACAACAGCAGCTAACCGTCTCTGTCAAAACTTTCCCGAGTCTTATGAAGTTACCTCTCTTTTGGTTTTTTATCCATGAATTGGAAAGGCTCGTCTCTTTGCACTTATCATGTTGGCAGAAGGGGTGGGAGTTAGAGTTAGAGGTGGGGTGTGGAGGTGGATGGTTGCGTCATCACCCCTCCCTTTCTCTGTCCCATATGAGCGCAGACGTCTTCCGCGTCAATGAAAGACCCGGAGCCGACTCATAAAAAAAAAAAAAAAAAAAAAAGAACGGAGCGAATGGCTCTTCAATTCAAACATCATCATTAATTAAACCGTGAATTAATGTCAACAGCTGACGTCACGCCATAAAAAAAAAAATGGCGTCACGTGACGGGCCTTCGGAGGTTATTGTGGGCAGGAGAGGAGCTGTTCGCAACTGGAAGTGCTGAAATGAGGCAAGAACAGCACAAACAGGAGGAAGTCATTTATTTTGTCAGGCTTCTTTCAATTATGTTTCCTTTAAGTTTCCATCTGACCACTTAAGCAGTTCACATAACTCAATACTGAAGCTTATTGTTCAAAAGTTTTTGATAAATATGTGTAACAGAATTAGTCATTTAAAAAAATAAAATAAATAAAAAATAAAAAACTTCCCTTTACTATTTTTTTTAAAATAAATCACTTTAAAAACAACGGCTGTGATAAAGTGCTGTACAAAATATATTGAAAAGACAACAGAAAATACACAAAAATATCAATAAAATGTTAAAACGGAAATGAGAGCAAAAGTCTCAAAGAAATAAAAAACACCTTTTCATTTCTATTTTTAGATTTAAAATGAATGAAAACATATAAACAAATGCCTCCTCATATGAATACTACTGATAATATGACTATGCCATTTTCTTAATAATAACTGCACTGTATTTTTTTTTCTATATGCTGTAAATCTGTTCTTACTGTATCTTATTCTTATTTTTTACTTTTTACCGGCATGCCCCTGTTTGCCTCAACTTGCTGCTGTGACACCTGAATTTTCCTACTCTCAAAGATTTTGTGAAGAAAGAAAATGGGCATGTTTTCTTCAAAAGAGGGTTCTGAAATATTATGCAAAATAAAATAATAAAACACATTTTCAAAGCTAATGACAAGGAAGAATAAGTCTATAAATATTACTGGTACATTTAGTCATTCTGTCATGGAATTTCAGTGTAATTATTCCATGAAAACCTCTAAAACTTGCATTAGTTGTCATATTATATCTGTATTTAAAACATTTGCTGGCTCTTTGTGAGCCATTTTGGAAGATTAGAAAGAGCGTCTTAGGCTTCCACAGGTTTCAGACCCATGTTTTAATATTCAACAAGTTTCAATCTATTGTGTGTTTTCTTTATTCCACACAGGTTTGGTTTATTTATTTGTGCAACAAATGCAGCAAATATAATTTGAAGGTGTTGAATTTGTGGAAGAGTTTCAATCTCGTTTTTCAGCTCCCTGTCCGGTGACACTGTGAACGGTGACACCAGTATTCAAGCTGCTTCCAGTCATGGTGGCTTAAGTCTGGGTGGTTTTCGAACACTATTAAACAGAAAATCTATTTCTTCTGTGGGTGACAGCTTAGGTCATGTAGTTCATTTCTTTTGTCCAATATACAAAAGAGGCCGACACATAAATCTAGTGTTAGAATGGATCAGGCAGGATAACACCAAGCTTCCCCAGTGGACTCCACATCTTTGAGATGCTGTCGCATGAGCAAAATTAGACTATAAAGTGTTTTCCCAAAGTTGTGGGCAGAGGTGTGAAGTTGTATAAGACCAAAACTCTGATTAAAACTCATGTTAATTTGGCTTTTTTTTTTTTTCTCCGTCTACCGCATTCATCAGAAGTCAGATGTGCCTTTCCTCTGCAGAGGCATCATCAGGGCCATGTGTTGAATCTTTAGTAGGTGATTCAGATCTCTTCGGTCTTCTCCGCTCTTTGACGTCATGTGATCGTTTGCTTAGCTAAAAGGAAATGCTTTAATTTAAATTCTTGAGCGATAGAAGAAGGGGAATATGTAATAAAAAATAAATAAATAAATAAATAAATAAATAAAAAACAATTAAAAAAAAACGTCTTAAAGGTTAACTCTGCTTCTTGTACTGGGTGAGCACTGCACCCCAGTGGTTATGGGAAGAAAATGCACACAGATCACAGATGCATCACAAGTCTAAGACAGAGCAAGAAAATCAGCATGTTTAGCTACCAATCTGAAATCAAAATTGCACAGAATTAGCTAAAGTATCATTTAACTGCTTTAGACACAAATATATACTTCATGCTCTGATGTGTAAAAATAGGTCAACTGTCTCTTGGACACTTAACCATGTAATTATGACTGAAGCAGCTAATCATAACATTTCCATGACTATCTTATGTTGAAATGAATCTAAGTAATCATTGTAAAGTGATGATTACTCATTCAGCTTCAATCATCTCTTAATAAGCTCTTCTTCTGATTATTGCAGGATATGTGGATCTAATTACAGCCTGCATAAAGCAGATATGAATGTTTAGCTTTAATAAACCAATGCTTGAATCTTTGCAACCTTTAAAGCCCTTACTGTATGTTTAATACTAATAACCTGCTGACTGTAGCATATTATATTTGCCATCCACTTCACTAATCAAAATGTATGATTGCACCCGGTTTTTCGATAACTATTGCAAAATAAATACACTGTTTGCTCAGATGTGTCTTCATATTGTTTTCTCAGAGGCTGAGGTCTCAGTAATCATATTACACCACACGGAGTAAAACTGAGCTTTATCACTTCAAACAAGACAGCAGAGGAACATATGACTCATTCTAATTTTAGCTCTGTTTGCTTTTAATAGCCTCAGCTGTCTCCGCCGCTTGTACGTTGTGTTTGAAGAATTTTATTGATGTTGCTGTCTCTTCGCTCAAGTGGTTACAGAACAAGCTTTTTTTGGTAATCAAATTTGAAAGGTGTGTGGGGAAAGTGGCATTGCTCATATTGTGGACCCTCTGTCACCTTGTGGGGAATTGACATTGAGAAAGGAAGCCCTTTTGTTATGAATCATTACATTTAATGTGAAGATTTGTGCTCAGATTTCCAGAAAATGAACTGTTACAGTATAAAAAGTAAAGTTTAGTTTGGGAGATTCTGTGTACTTTTTAATGTGATACTTTTTAACCGATTAGAAATTGACTCAGTGCTCTATCTTTTTGAGTCTACTGTTCATTTATTGCCTGTTCTCAACTGTTTATTTTGTTCTTCTAACAAAATCTGACAAAAGCATTAATGGCATTATGGTGCTTTTGTGACAACTTACAAAAGACACAGTAGGAATAATAAGAAAAAGAAACATGAATTCAAACACATTTTTGCCCTTTTTTCCCCACATTTGTTCAAATGCATTATCTTATTTTTGACAAATAAAAATATAGATTGGTGAATTCTGACCAAGAAACTTTCATTATTTTGGTGTTAGATGTTTTCTGAACATTGAGGTTAAACTGCAATCTTTTTATTGTCCTTGTCTTTTACTGGGGGAAAAATTTTGCTAAATAAATAACGTAACCATGGAGCCTTCCAAGTTAGTCTGGTACAAACATTTTTACCATTATTATTAAATATATGATTAAACAAATATAAAAATAAAAAAAGTTGTTCCTGAATTTTTTTCAATAAAGAGGACACATTTCCAAAAAGATGGATGTCATGATTGTACAGTACGTAGTTTAAAAATGGAAACACATTTTAATATTTCTTCATTAGTCATACAACTGTTCCACGCTTTCTTATCCCATATGCAAATATGGCAGTGCACTGTTTTTATTGCAATTTCAGCTTTATTATCTCCTTTAAGTAAATTATGGTAGAGTTTTCATACAAACTCAAAATTAAAAATGATCATACCTCATGAGAATTCATCGGTGGCAAGATAATTGACTTGATTTGTCAATAAACTGGGTCCATCATAGATAAATGAATGGCAGGAATTGCTCATTAACCACACTAAACTTCCTGGTATATTGTCCTGCAGGTAAACATTTCTGATAAAAAGTCATAATTTAATGAAAGCAGACAAGAGAGTGAACAGAATTTATGAAGTACAATGAAGGTTAAAATAATTAGTGCAATATAATACCCATCAGTGAACCTTCCAAGACAAGGTTTTCAACATTTAATGACTCAATAGAACACAGAAACCTAAATAAATACACACAAAAAACCCCAAATCCTTTCAAAAACTGTAAATATCTCTGACTGAAAATTTTCTCTTTTAGTATAGCTACCTTTTGGTGAGGATGCTTAGTTGTCCGTTATATGCTTCATTTTATGAAGCATCTTTAAAAAAAAAAAACTGCATGGAACTAGAGGCCTGTATTCAACAGTAACTGGACAGGAGGAACGGTATAGAGAGAAGGGAAAGATATACAACAATTCCCAGGGATAGGAATCAAACTGGGGACAGCTGCATTAAGGACAGTAGCCCCTCTGCAAGGTGCTCCTGCTCCACCACTAAGCTTTGTGCTACCCCACAGTATCCTTCTTTGCACTACCAGCGTCAGAGGTTCAGATTACTCTCTGCATGACATATTTCCAGAAGATTTACAATATCTTTCTGCAAAAACTGAACAACCTCAACTGCCTCAGAAACTGCAGTCTGTTCTAACCCTACTTGTTAACAGCTTCACTGTTGCAGCTGTAGTCCAGTTTTCTGTCGAGATAAGCACTCTCTACAGAACTTACACTCTGTTGCTACCTCCACTTGATTTCCCATCATGGAAATTGTGTTTGATCTATTCCCATTTCTCCTGAAAGCTACAGCTATCTCCTATGTTTTGTTCACATTCAAGATAAGATAATGGTTTCCACCACCACCATATCTCTGTACACAGCTTCCTGTAGATCACTGACACAGCAATATCTGCAGACTTCTACTCAAACGCTGAGGTATAGTGAAAAAAAATTGGGGAGAGTATAGTTCTTGGTAGCACCCCTTTGCTGCTGATGGTCAGGCACTGCAGGCATGGGAGCCCTAAATCAAACTCGACTGTTCACTCAAGTGGGAGTCAAAGAGAATCTCCTTAGGACCTTCATGACAAGGGATGTCATGGGAACAGGTTGTTGAGGACTGATGGATGAGTTTTCTTTGGTATCGGATCAAGGAAGGATCTCTTCCACAGCACTAGAACAAGGAATCAGTAGCATCCTTTTGACTTGGTTGAAGTGTTGTTATGTTGCTTAGGTGTTTTAGTTGCAGAGATTTCTAGAAAAATATTCAGATTTCATTTTGTAGTTTTAAAGCCTCCACATTGAAGATGGTAAGAAATAAAGGTATACTTTATTTTGTTTAACTGCCAGCTGCAATAGCTCCTCTGCTCTCGGCTCCCATTGGAATACTGGCTACCTTCGACAGAAAAAGTGGCTAAGTCTTTTCTGAGATTGGGGGGGCCCGGACCCCTCCATCTAACACTAGCCAACTCAGAAGACTATCAAATATGTTTTTATAGCTCTGTACAAAGATTGTTTCCAAGAATTTCAACATAAAAGGCCTAAAGACCTACATATTGAACAATATATTGCACTTTGCATGCTTTAAAAAAACACAAAGCTAGTCATAAATATCGGAAATGCTCATTTAGGTAGAACAGTACTCACTCAACATTACTATTTGACATGCAATAGATGTACAAAACCAGCAGAGGGCGCCACAAATTTACGTTTGTGAATGGGAACGGTTCGAGTGACTACTCCTATTTTTGGGGGATTTTAAAAATTCTCCACGTGCCGGCCTGCTTGTTTTCACCCATCTATTTCCCTCCCGCTCTTTGTTATTTTACCCAGCTCCAGGTTTTTCACGTGAATATTTCACGCCGCGGCTGCGCTCAGACCAGCGGCACCAGACGGCTCCGTGTCTGCGTCTCCAGCTGCGTGGCTCCAGTCCCGCAGGCTGGGTCGGCCATGTTGTTGTGTGGGGGTTGATGGAAGTTTGGTAGTAGGAAGTGGAGAGGAGGCTCCATCTCTCCGGGATACTCCAGGATCCCACTTTTCCTCCTTCCTCTTTGTTTTCCATCAGCAGGCATGCCCCTGCAGGATTGTCCCTTCACTGATTTCTCCACATGAAGGAAGATGACAGCCTCTTGCAGCGCTAACAGCAGCCTCCAGGACTGCAACACTTGATTTAACTTAAAACCAAACCGCTGGATGGATGAAGTGGGGATGAAGGCGGATCGGTCCCGGCTGGAATAACTCGGATTTACTTTGTCCCGAATTGATTCGAGGAGAAAGTGGTGGAAATAGGAAGAAAAACCACACTGGACGGACCGGGAAGGTAAAGGTAAAAACATAATAATAATAATAATAAGAAATGTAATGATTTGTTTCTTTGTCAGAGCTGGATGATTAAAACAAGAAGGGCCAGCTGCTCCGCTGTGTGACCTGTCATCAACAAAGGACTGCAAGCATTGCCAACACTGAGAGCTGATGATATGCTACTGTGTTTTATTCACCAATGTGTTATATGTGAAAAAAGGAAAAGGCAACGCACGAATTTAAAAAAATAAAAAAATAACACACCAATTCCCCTGGAAAAAAATTTAATCTGGAAAATTGCATATAATTATAGCTTTATTACAAGAAGCAGGAAACTTGATATATGATTATGGAGTATACCTTTAAATGAAAACTTCCAACTCATTTTATTACCGCATTGCAATGTGTTTAACTCAAACATTTACAATTTAAACATCTGATTTGTAATGGGTTTTCTAAAGTACCTTATCATTTTGGTAAAATGTTAAATACTTAACCCACTCGTGAGTCATGCTGATTCAGCCCTCTGGAACATCAGGATTATTATATATGTATATTTGTTTTTGTTCAACAGCTGGGGTTTTCTCTATGCCTGTCATCATCACAAACCCCACAGAATGTCTTAAAATTAGAACTGTTTTACTAAAATGATTCAGTAACATGTCACATCCTGAACAGCTCTTTGCACAACTCTACCTGAATGAGCTGCTTTCACACCTTATAAGGTAGCTTGGACCTGGAGAGTTGGGAGTGCCGCTATTAAAGCTGACGTTGTCCGTTTTCTTATCTGGCTGAGTGTTAGTGTATCTTATCACAGACAGGGTGATGTTTGTCACCCTGTCATTGGGTCAGAGTAGAACATCTCCAGGAAAGGGAGAGCTATGGGTCCCAGCTGTGTCGCTCAAGTTGAATGCATTTTCTCAATCTCAGTCTGAGAATCAGTTTAGACCTGCAGGAGTTGTGTGTTGCCAATTTATGTGGTAAGAAATCCATTGTGAGTCCATGTACACATGCTGGGTGGCTCCAAGCATGTGTATGAGTGAGGTGAGTGACACTTCATCAGTCAGACAGAGAACCTGAATACTGAAGCAAATGAGTAAGTAAAGTAAATGTGGGCTCATTATTGTGACATTTAGGTATTGCTTGATTGGATTTTAGGGTGGTGATTCACATGATATGTACAGTAAGATCTTCTGCTGAGAAAACATGAGACCAAAGCACAAGATGTGTTTGTTGGATGTTGACACTTTATTTACATTTGAGACTTTTATCCTAATTTTTATTTCTTGTTCGGTTGACTGATAGCAGACACTTGCAAATACACTGAAGAATCCACTCCACCCTAATCAATACCTCCGTTTCTGAAAGCTTTTTGACTTATGCGCTGGATTTTACTGATGCAAAGATAAAGTTCATGTGAATACAAATTCACATGTTGCCTATCAGATATTGTAAACAAAGTATATCATGTGCTCTTTTTCCTTCACTTCACAACGATGCACTATTTTGTGATTATTAAGTTAGAAAATAGTGAAAATGAATATGTTATGAATGAGTTTTACGTTCACTTACACTTTTTAAGAAATGGAGCAAATGTTAAGTACAATAGACGAAATATGTTTTTCAAAATGCACAAACACGCTATTTTTAAGCATATGAGAACAATTTCTCTTTGCGGTAACATCTGATATATTAAGACCACACCGTTTTATTAGCAGCCACATACAATTGAACATATTTGTACGAAGCCCTCTAGCTTGAATTGAGTTCATGTAGCCAAATACCTTTTGTGCCAAAAGGTGTCACCTGAAAGATCCATCTGCATTCTCTAATATTTGTACAAGAAATAGTCTGTGATACTAGTTGTGTCGTCCCATGATAGGATTGCAGATTCCAAAAATAGGCCATATTTACACATCTAGGCATTCCCATGAGATCTGTTATTTTGGAAAATGTGCCTTTTCTCAGCAGCCTAGCGACTAAAGTGAGCTTGACATCAAAGTCTTGAGTTGTAGTCTTCTTGCATACTAGCCATGTTCTGTGATAATGTTGATGATGCAGAAGGACAAAACGAAAGATTTCCAGGTGAATACTTTTTAAAATACATAGGGAGTCCATTTAGATAAAATCTCTTTTTCAAGAGAAACCTGACCAACAGGCACACTGGTGTACTATATACAAAACAATGATTACAAGGTACAGACTATAAAACATTACAAAGTTCACTTAAGTATACACAAAATTTACAAAAAAATAACCATCGAAAGCAAAACATAGAATTGTACTTTTGTTCCTAAATCTGCCCTAATCTGGTCTAAATAGCAGGGTAATCTTAAACCAGAAATTCCTAACCATTATAAGACTCAAAATAAACTAGCTAGTGATGGTTTTCTGAAGGCTTACTTGGATGTAGTGTGTTAGGTATTAAAATTAATGTGGGGCTCAGTGGCAGCCAGCATTTGCTGCAGATCTGAACTTCAGCAGGGCTCCACAGACCGCCTTCCTGCCTGTACTCACAGCTGGGCACGCTTTCAGTCGGAGCGCTGGCTGATGGATGGAGGAACTCCGGTCTCATGCTTCCTTTAAGCTCAGCTGCCGGGCTGTCATCCAGCCAAATGTCTTGTGATCTAAACCCCAGAGGAGAAGAATCTGTTTGAAACAGTGAGACTTGTCTCATTTTAGAGTCAGCTCTCAGACCATTAATAATCCACAGTGCGCTTGCATCATTGCTACATCTGCTCATTTGTATTTTCAGCGAAACTCTACAAGCTTTGTTAAAGGGGCAGTATTATTTGTTTTCCAGCCACATAGTATAATTATTTAGCATGATCAAAATGTTGCCTTCAGTTGTATATATCAAGAATGACTTAAAAGAATTTACATCTTGAAATTAGGCCTATGTATCTTTAAATTCCTGTCTTCATCACATCCTCACAACATTCTTCTATCAATTGTTTACAAATGTTCATCAGAGCACTGGACTAAGAAATAGTTCATATAATAAGCTCTGCAGATGTGCAGTTCCACCAGGTGTTGCTGCTGCTAGTAGCTGCTGCTACTAGTTTGAAGGAGCAGAGTGGGAGAGGAGCCTTTTATAAGTGTTGCATTTATACATGAAAGAATAAAAGCAATACTCCTGGTGTGTTTCTGATGAGGGAATAACATAACATGTAAAGCTCACCGAAGTCAATTTTTTAAATATGATTGCCCCCTTAGGAGTTAGGTTTCACCAACTAAAATTGATTACACCAGCTACATAAACTTGCCCCCCCAAAAAAGGAAATAAATGCTTGTCAACAATTTCTTGTTATAAACCTGTTCATTTTCCTGTAAGTGGTGTCTCATCTGGAAAGACATTAAATTTTTTGGTTGAGCAGTAGAGATGAAGATGTAGATTTCACCCATGACAAACTTATTTAATAAAGCTAAATGGCTTTAGGTGGAGGTAGTGTGATGGTGTGGGCCAGCATTTCACAGATATAACTATTGGTAAGGATTTCTTTCATACCTCCAACTTCCTCTTTCTGTGAACTTTAAAAAAAATATTTGAGTTGTAATCCTAAGATTTCTACCAGAAAAAAAGCTCCCAGTCTTATCAACATTTTATAAATCCTGCCTTGACTGATCACGCTGTGGTTGGAATGGAAGAAGGAAACCACAGGAAGGTCTTGGATATGCAAAGAATGATTTCCTAGCTTTAAAGCTCAGCGAGACATTGAATATTTTTTTTGTGCCGCAGCTGGCCGTGGATTTCTATTCAAAGTGGCATGTTTTTGGTTAAGCGTGCACAACCCGGAGCCTCTACGAAATCCCTCCAATGCTGTCACTGCACACTGACTGGAGTGTGAATTATGAGCGCCAATATTAGTGAATCAAACTCACAGAGATGCATGAGAGTTCAGAGCCTTTTGGACATTTTCTGTGAATGTCAGATGTTTGTGGAAAGATTTTTTCTCTCCAGACATCTGGGGCCGAATCAGGATGTCTGCAGATAGATAGAGTTTTTCCTGGAAAACATGACAATGGTAACAATTATTACTCAACAAAGAATCATCCTTAAAAGAATGCAAATGCTTTCAGTTAGAGGCAGATCTCAGCAAGTTTTTGCTTTTTTAAGGGCCTTGAGCAACGGACTAAATTCCTGTTATTCCTTCAGGCAGTCCGACCTTGCTGGAAGAGGTATTAAGCAAAATTATTGCCTAATCTGCCACACTTCTTTCTGGACACAGGCATGAGGAGGAGGAAAATAAGCACTAGTTGGAAAGGTATTGCTGCTTTTATTGCACATATTTGACTGTTTTTGTAGATTATTAAGGAGAGACTACTGGCTAGTGCTTATCCCAGCCGTGTTTATATTTATGAAGAGTTTGGCTGCACAAGAAGAGATCTATGCTTGGAGGAGAAGGTTTTAAACAGTCAGTTCCTGATTGCTTAACTTCGATTCAGGCTGATTTAAATGTCAAGCTCACTTATGTTTGATTTTCAGGCTCTGTGAAGCAAAAGCGCTTCAGTTTGTGCAAATCCTAACTTCTTGTCATTGCAACTTCCTTGTTTGAACTCTTCTCCTTCCTTTGTCACTGTGTTTGGCTCCATCTGGGAAGACTTGGGTGTCTTCTTATGTTTGTAGGTCATGCTATCATCCTGGGGGCAGGATGTTGTCCGCAATTACAATAAGCTGCTATAATTAGCAACACATCATAGTTTCCCAATGGTTGCATGGCTGTACTGGTCAGAAATTGCCTCATGTGCAGCAAAGGGACATCTTGAGCTTTTAGATATATTATAGGTCATAGTTGCATAAACTTGGCAAACAAGAACAAGCACACAGATGTGATTCCAGATTCTCTCTCTGTCTTCAATTATTTTGTTGCACTAAACTAATATTTCATTACATTTGGATGTACAATTGCAGAGGAAAGGATGGAATCATTATTATTTATCCCATAGTTAATATTTGATCAGAATGGTGTCACAGCTATTTTTTTTATTTTTATCTATTTTACAATTATTAATTCACTTCCTTTTTTTTATTTTTTTGTTTTAATTAAAATTTTAAATGCAATTTAATTTATTTATTAAATAATTTGTTTGTTATCCCGTACTTAATGTATCATGATGATGATGTTTTTTTTTGTTCCTGGTAGTTTGGGTAAAGCTAAAATTTAGATTTAAATAGTTGCACATTTATTGTTTTAAATGATGATGATGTTTAACTTTATTATTTAATTATTCAATATTTTTGCCACATTTTTATTTAAAACATTTTGCTGTTGTTGCAACTATTATTATTATTATTATTATTATTATTGTACTATATGACTATTTCAAATTAGCCTTTCTACGTGTGGTAGTAGCAGCAGCAATAGCATCAGGTCTAGTATTTGCCTATTTATGTTTTATTAATTTGTTTGAAATATTAAAGAGTAGCTTATACTAATTAACCCATTTAATCCCAGTCTTTTTCCTGCAAAATAAGTGACACACATAACACATGATATTTATGATGTGTTAGAAATATCACACATCATAAATGATATGATATTTATGTTGGTTATGTTAGTGAAAATGTAGGTTTTATACTGGACAACAATTGTTGCCGGTGGGAAACTGAATAGTCTAAATTACACAAATCTGACCTATTTATACATCTAAACAAATAACACAAATCATGACATACATGATCTATTATAACAACAAATGGTTATAAGAGTGTTCAGAAATATTTTAGACAAATAAAAATTCAATGCCACTTCCTGCAGTTGTCGTAGTCTCAATGTGCCGAGTGACCTTTCACCTCATTTAGTCATTTAATCAATGAGGTAAATTCAGGTGAAAATGTTAGTGTGAGCAAATCTGCATCTGAGAGGAAATTCTCCCTGTTCCACCAGATCAGTCACTTCACCTCGTCCCTGTCCTAAACCAGTTTCAGGCGTGGCATCATCTTATAGTCGTCATTCAGTGCATAGACTACACTTTGTGTAATGGATCACCTTTTGGGGAGGGTTTGAGAGACGAGGGTTTCAACTTTAGGAATGACAGTGATGCAGATTACATCATTTTGAGGTTCCTAGAAGATCTAAAATATCTGATAGTTTTAACCTGTATGGAAATATCAAGGCATATAGAATAAACATCAAACTAATGGACACATAGCATAGTGCTGTCTATGTATTATGCTAGCGGCAACATTTGTTGCAGTGCTTGCAGTCACTCCTCTTATGATCAAAAGATGAATGAAGGGATACAATTTTCTTTACATATCAGTAGAAGATACTTCAAAGAACATATGTTCAAAATATTTTATTTATATTTAAGTATTTTACTGATTTCCTCTTGTACAGGTTGTGACTGACATTTAACTCCAGCGTTACAGGCAGGAAGTAAAGAAGTTTTTAATTTTTACATTTTCTGTCTGGGATGACGCACTCTTCAGTTGTTGAACTCGTGTATAAAAAAGAAAACAGTGTCGTTATGCAACAGCTGTCTGATTTATCCGACTGACAGCGAGTTGTCTGGCTTTAGCTCTGGGCAAAGTCAGGCTTCTGTGTGACATTTCAGGCAGGGTGAGCTTGGCCAAAATGACTACACCCCCATGGACCATGGTGGTCACTCTTGCTTTGTTTTCTGTTATTATCCTCTTTTAGTAAATCCTCCACCCTTGTAATCCTCCTAGTAGTTCCAGCTGGGAGAGCTGGCACCGTGTGTGCCTGGCTGCCCCCCTTTCATTCAGCTGGTCTCACTTTGCCGTTTCTCCTGCTCCACACACGGAAAGGTCAAAATCATTTTATTTGTGCCTACACAAACACTTGGATGAATTTTTATTTGTACTCGCTGTACTGGACTTATCTGCAGGGATTTAGAGGCAAGACAATTGTTTTTTATAGCACATTTTCAGAAACAAGGCAATTCAGAGTACTTTGCATATAGTAGAAAAATAAAACAGTAAACAAGCAAAATAAAGGAAATAGAGTAAGGAAAGACAATAGAAAGTTGAAAAATAGATGATGTTCCAGCTGTTATTGATCAAAGGAAGCTCTGAACAAATGTTTTAGCTGTTTTGCAGTTTTCTAGAAGTTTGTTTGAGATTAGAGAAGCATAAAAACTGAATGTCTCTTCTCCACCGTTTGGTTCTGACTCCAGGGACCGATAAACTTGAACCAAAAGACCTGAGTGGTCTGGTCGGTTCACACATTGGCAACATCTTTAATGTGTTTTGGTGTTAAACCACTCAGTGATTTATAAACTTACAAAAGTATTTTAATGTCTGTTCTTCATCTCAGCAATTACTTCTGTGCATTTTTTTCTCACAATCTTTGTCAGGGACTCAAGAGGTACAATATGTGTTTTTGATCTGTGTTTAGTTGTTTTACCAACTGAGATATTTTCTTTAACATTCACTCTGTAAGTCTTAAGACATTCTCCTCCAGAAGTCATAAAAGCAGAAGTGTCTTTGGAATTTACTTTTCTTGTGTCATTTCACAAGATTGCGTTTTTACAAATGTGGTTTAGGCAGAAGAATAAGACTTTCATTGTTCAGCTTTTCTACCACTATTGCTGTTCTATACAAATAGCGAAAATATAGTATAAAGGATGGAAAAGTCTTCCTGTTTTCCGGTCATCTTGGCTAAGTAAGCCCTGAACAAAATCAGCAGACTTTCATCAGTTTTCCTAATGAAATTTAGACCCCACCATAGTTGAGAGGATGAAGCCTGTCTCTGCTTTCCATGACAGTTGTTTCATCCTGAGGCTGGAACAGCGTCTGGCTCAGGAACTGTACGTCTCTTCTCTGTGCCAACATTCTCAGCATGTTGGCTGCACATCTGAAGTCAGACATTGGATTTATAGCCACACTAACTTCAAACCCTTTGTAAGAAATCTGTTATTTAGAAACCTCTGTAGTGCCTTATTACGTCTAAAACTGGTTTTCTTAAGACAACCGTTGCTGCAACCTACAATTTAAGCACCTGCAACATTTTATTTGTGCAAACTGCTTTAAAATGTTTGAAAAATACCCATTTTGTTGAATTAGTTGGCAGTAAATGCAAAGAACTCCGTGAACTCTCAATTATGCACCCCCCTCTAAGATAAGACATAATACACCCTCCTAACATCAAGGCCATGGCTGCAGAATGAGAGAATGCTACACCTCTTTGACTAATCGTTGCATGATGTTGACTCAGTAATAAAGTAGCCTGATGTCTTTGCAACTACTGCTTCACCAGTGTACGATCATACTCGTCAGCACTACTGATACTTGTGTTTCTACTTCTATCTTAATAGAACGAGTTTTTGTCATATTTTGTATGTTGAGAGTAGGATAAGAATCCAAACAGGCGCTTGGACTAAACATGGCAAAAGAATTGATGAGAAAAAATAAACAGTTAGGGTACTAAAGTGAAGCAAAGTGAACAGGACATGGGGGCAGAGGAACAAATTAACTCAGGAATGAAAAACCAGGAGCTTAAACACTTGGGAAGGGGTGAAAAATGTCAATGTAACCAGATTAACTAATTAGATTCAATCTGGAATGGATGTGGTAATAGTACAGTATGGTCACTGAGGGAGAGAGACTAATGAATACAGAGGATGTTGAATTAAGATCATCATACCTAGGAAACCAAATCCAAATGCACAAAGAACAGAACACAAAAATAAAACAATGTGGCTGCACCTTCCTAGCAATAATAAACACAGAAAAATGTATTAAATATGTCAAGATCCAATTAAAATCTATCTGTAAACATCAGCCTATCATCCATAATTAGATGATAGTCTGAATTTTCACCAAGCCATTCTTTGTCATGAGTAAAGTGTAGTATCATAAAACTTAGAGGCTCTCTTACATGTTATCTCTCTAGTTTATACCTCAGAATATTCAGAAACTCATTGTTCGTAGCTATGTTCAAAATTGTGATTCAAAGCAGATTTAGAATTCTCCATATGTTCCAGTTACAACAGGGCTTAAAGTCTTAGTGGTTGAAGCAGCAACAAAATGATTAACATGGAAATATCAGGTCATTACACTTTGATTTCATAACATTTGTACCAGAGCTGGCAAACCATATGTCACGATTCCTAATCCAGACTCCTCCTCTTATAGCCTTTCACGCTACACTGTGCTCTTCTCCAGATTGTGTTTGTGTTAAAATGATCTCTTTTTGTTTTGTCTGTCTGTGCAGACTGAGACGATGGGCTGTGTGAAGAGCAAAGAAAACAAAGGTCCCACCATGAAGTATCAGACCGACAATTCTTCACGGTCTGACCCCAACACCTCCACCGTTGTGCCTCACGTCGGTCACTATGGGCCAGATCCGACGCAGACGCAGCAGAATCAGGCCCCCACATCTTCCTCCAGCTCTGCAGCTCTGAATTTCAACCATGCCCTCACCCCGTTCGGAGGCTCCTCCTCTGCCATGACTCCCTTTGGAGGAGCGTCGACCTCCTTCTCTGGTCCCATGTCCAACTCTTTCTCTGGTGCCGTCTCTAGTGAGTAGAGTTTTCTTTCTTAAAGCTTTACGTTATCACATTACTACTACCTGTTTACATTTCTCAACAGACTGAAATGTCCCGAAATCAGCTGCTAATGCCTACTGTTGACATTTGACAGAACTCATTTTGTTGAGCTGCTCAATGCACTTCATAGCCAATCCAATATTGTTTTCTCAGTTAAAGATAAAAACATCCAATTGTCACAGCATTAATGACCATTGTTGTGAGTTAATACAGTGAGTTTGAAAACTGTAAAAGATTAATGATTAATAATTGTCAAAAATACCTTTTTTCTTGAATGTATCATACTTCCTGCACACTTAAAATGAAACAGACCAAAGATGGAGCAGTAACTTGGTTACATAAGTATATATATTATTTAACTAATATTGAGTTAAATGACTTTTTTGTTTTAGTTTCAAAATGCATGTTTTTGGCAGGAGCTTCTCACATATGGACTCTACTTTCAGTTCTCCAGTTCTGTGTCATTGTTAGAACATTTTGTCAGCGGCCTTTCAGGTAACCTCACAGATTACATTTTAGAGTTAATAAAGGACAAAACTCATTCAAAATGAATTTTCTTCCTTTTTGTAGATCTGGATATATGCTTTGACTCACAGTTATACTGAACAATTGGGCTCCTGAAGTTTTGTTGCCCAAAACTGACCAGTATTTAAAAATATTCATGTTTTCAGATTTTCACTGATGCATGATACTGCCATCATCGTGTTTTACTGTGGAGATGGTGTTGTTTTTGTTAACCACAGTGTTGCTTCTCTCTAGAATTTTTGACCCAAAAGTTGAGGTTTGTTTTCTTCAGGACTGGAGAAAGTGTAGCCAGGACTGGACGCTTGCTTCTGTCTTCAAACCCTTTATGTATAGATTCCCTACAATATTAGAGACCTGCTTTCTCTGTGTTTTCAAGACTAAACAATAAGAGGTAGTGCTTAGTTTCCGTCTCTGTCAGCTTCAGAACAGCCAATCAGCATGTACATTTCATGTACAGCAGCTATTGATCAAAGAAACTGAATAATTAACTGTTTGCTTAGAACCCATAGAGTTTGAAATGAACTATGAGATTTTGACTTAAATTAAAAATTTTATGAAAGTTTTTACATTTTGAATTTGCATTTTAATATTTATATTTTCTTCTAATACATAAACACATTATAATAATTTACCAAGAAACAGAAAATTTGAATAAAAATGGCAAGACAGTTTTATAATTTAAATAATAGCACTATATTATTTGCTATTATTGCAGTACAGAGGGTCCCCATTGTTTAAGCATTTGTGCAATATGAAGAAGACATTGCAAAAAGTAAACTGTAAAGTTGTTTTGCATTTTTTTCTAGTTATACTTAAGAAAACTTGTACTTTTAAGCAGTATTGCAAATGGGGTATACCCTGGAAAGGTCAGGACAACACACAGGAAAAACAATGATGCATCAATAGACTTGATTCCTAAGAGCAATTTAGAGAACTGACCTGACATACTTGTCTTTGGACGGGGAGGTGAAGACTGGAGTCCCCAGAGAAATATGAAGAACTGTGTCTTTAGACGTGTAATTAACTGTTACTTGGGTTATTCATTTTGTTTTTAGGCCCTTTTTTCATAGAATACTGAATGAGGTGTTTACAAGCAACTAATCCTGTTTCATACCGAAACCTCCTGCTTCTGTGTCATTGTTATTTTACGTTGATACATTTTTATACAAGTCTTTCTGTCAGCCTTGATCCACAGAGAAAAGAACTGATGATCAAACTCTCCTGTTTAGATGGGATTTCGGTTGTAATCCTCCCCGGTGCTGGATTATCTGCTCTTAGACGTGTCGCTGGGTTGCCGTTTGCTTTCTGCAGGTGATAATAGGATTATTGTTGATAGCATTGTTGTCATGAAAGGCCTCCATGTGGGAAGGCTGCTGCACAGTGGGCATGTTGATTTACAGGATGTTGTCATGGGATGCAAAGAAAGAGCTGATTTATACAGTGTAATAATGACAGGTGGCTTTTAATGGTTCATTTGAGGTAATAAATCAAAGCCACCAACCTGATCTGAATTATAACTCAAAGAAATGTCATATTTCTGGAGACAGGTTGGATATATATAGAATTTTCTTTGACTTATGTAACAATGGTATTGTCAGATTCAATCTGTCATTTTTATAGCTGGTGCCAGATATTTACATACACTGAATAAAAATTAACTTAATTTTTCCCCCTCACTGTCTGACTAAACTGTATCTATTTTAGGCTGTCAGCGATCTGGATCAGCTGCAGTTGTCTGACTTTTTGGACACAGCTCTGAAGATCCAATTGCAGTAATTAATTCAATTAGAGATAATTGAACGGACGAGTTTCTCGCAATCTTGCAGGAACATTAGTTTGATTTTTTTTTCTCCTGGAAACATTCTTTAGGCGATAGAAGGCCAACTTTGTAACCGTCCTTATGTGTCTCTGAAGTTTGAGTATGAATCCATCACTACACTCAGATTTTGGGCCTGATCACAAGTTTCTAGCTGTAATAACCAAGGCTGTGTGCTGACTCTTGATAGTTCCTCTTTAGGTGCAAAAATATTCACTTTTGTTTCTATTTAAATGAAGAAAGCTGTAGCACATCTGTGCATTGATTTGTTTTATGCATCTACTCAATGCTTAATTGTCACCTGGTGATATTGTAATGTAGAGCACAATACTGGGGACTTGTCTTGTGTTGTTATAATCTGAGCATGTAAATGTAAAATAAGATGAGCCCCAGGATTGAACCTTGAGGAACCCCATATGAGATGTTGAGTAAAGTTGACATAGATTTGACTCATTCTCATCATCTGAGCTTTCCAAAGTTGTTTAAGGGTTTAGTATAATTGGGTCTATTATACTAAAACTAAAAAGTTTTTACATTCTTAAAACTTTGAATATTTAAGAATGTAATAAAGCTTTCTTAATATTCTTTCTGGTCTTTAACTAAAACAAATAATGTTAATCCATGCTGTCATAAAACAGACAAAATTTAGTATGTTATTTGGGGTTTTTTTATATACAGAATATATAGATATCTGGTTTCAACTGTGGATGTAGAGCCTGTACAGCGAAATTACACAAAAAGGCAAATACTGACACTTTAGCCAAATATGCCTGTATCTGTTTCAGCGGTCTTACACTGGCATATTTTGTAAAGCTTTCTGTGCAACCACACAGTGGTCTTTAACTGTGGGTTTTGTTTTTATATTTTCAGGTGGTGTCACCTTCTTTGTTGCCTTGTATGACTATGAAGCCAGAACATCAGATGATCTTACATTTAAAAAGGGGGATCGCTTTCAGATCATCAACAATACGTAAGAATCTCCTCAATTTCTCGCCAATAACTGTTTCCATGGAGGATCTGGCTCTATTTAGCGTTCATAAATGACTTGCAGTAGTGGTCATAAGTCTACATACACTCATCATAGCAATGATGTTTATTATGATTTTAAGATTTTAACAATGTATTTGAATTACTCTTTTTTTCACAATGGATGGATTAAACAACTAATTCATGTAGGAGAGTTTATGAATTATTTTTGGGTGCATAAGTTTGAATTTAAATATGATGCAGGCCCAAATTTGACTCTTAGGTGAAAGGAAATTGCTTACCTCAAATCAACAGCTATTCAGTTGAAACTTGAAGATACGTTAAATCATCTTAAACATATCAAAACTGATTTTGCAATAAAAAATGTCGGCTGTTATCAAGAATCTGAAGTAAAATTTCAGAATCTAAAACTAGCTAAGATTTTGGACTATTCCCACAGGCCAAACCTGTGGCATAAAAACACAAGTCATAAATCATCCCTTTTAGATTTCTGCAGAAAACAATTGGTAGAAGTAAACCAGGCCAACAGAGGGACCTTAATCAGATATTTGTTGGTGTGTATGTATGCATGCAACAAATTCAAACTTGTTCAACCAAAAACATTGACATTGTATGCTGTTTAACAGTGTATGCAAAGCTCCAACAGCAAAAGTAGCTGCACACTTTCAATGAGAAGCAGATTTATTTCATTTTCTTTAACGTCTTTTCAGAATCAAATTCATGCCCCAGTTCTTTAGATTTACCAGAACCTCTTTCATTATAGAGCTGGACAGGAAATTATTAACTACCATTACCAGTGTTTCATTGCTGCTCTCAGTCAGTCTGTGATATATATGTATAAGCCTCAGTCCTGACAGTTGCCAGTTGAATGAACTAACTGTCTATGTGCTCTCTCCCGTGTCATTGTTCTCCTACAGCGAAGGAGACTGGTGGGAGGCTCGCTCCATTAACACCGGGAAGAAGGGCTACATCCCCAGCAATTATGTGGCCCCCGCCGACTCCATTCAGGCTGAAGAGTAAGACTCGGTTGTTGCCTCTCCTATCCTCTGTCTGCAGAGTGTGTGTCTCTGTAGCATGAGTGTGGATGTCTCAGTGTAGTCCAACATTATTGACTTCACACCCTTTTCTGTGAGCTTTCCAGTCATAGTGAGACAGAATCTGCTGGGTTTTCTTTTCTTTTCTAGTCTCTTCTCTGTTCATATGCTGTTTTGTTTCACAGGTGGTACTTTGGCAAAATGGGGCGCAAAGATGCTGAGAGGCTGCTGCTCAACCCTGGGAATAACCGAGGGACTTTCCTGGTTCGGGAAAGTGAAACAACTAAAGGTGAGTCATTCCTTCTTTTTGAACATTTTTCATTCAATGTCTACGATTCTTTCTGGTTTTACTGGTATGTACTTTAATCTCAACATGAGCAAAAGTCTACCATAAGCCTCTTGATGACATTTTAAGGTTTTTAGAGACTTATTTTAGCTCTCATGATGAACTTGTTTGGATGGCCAGCATGTCAACAGTTGTAGTCAGTTTGTCATACAGTTGAACAGCTAATTTCAATTTCTGCATTTTTGTCGATGGGACAAAAATAACCAATTTGGAAGATGTGTTTTGGTATTAAACCAACACAGCATTTCAGAAAAAGAAATTCACATTTACATTGAAACATAATGGAGGTAGTGAGATGATCTAGTGAGGTTTGCTGCTTCAGAATTTGCATAACTGCTGTAATTGAAGGGACAATAAATTCTGCTTTCTACCGGACAATCATGTAAAAAAACAATAAGTTTGTGACGTTAAGCTCATGCACAGTAGTCTTATATCTATTTGGGACGCTGTAGCATGACCTAAAACGATTCACTCATTCTTAAAGCCCTCCAACATGGCTGAATAAAACAATTCTTGATCAAAATTGCTCCACAAGAATTTAATGGATGGCAAAACTAGTTATTGTGTTCAGAGGGAGTTACTTTTTCACATAGATCCTGGATTATTTGGATAGATTTTTTTTTAAAATACAAAATTAAATCATCATTTTTAAAAGAGTCTTTTGTTTCTGATAATCTGAAACATGTATGTGTGACAAAAGAAAGAAAAAGTGTAACCTTGAACAAGTTTAGCTTGGAAACAGAGATGTCACAATAGTTTGCTGAAACCTGCAACAGTAAGCTATGTTGCAGCTAACTGTGTTCATTAAAAGGGTGTTGAAGCTAGGTGATCTTGTAGGAAAGGTGGTGGACTCTGGAGCAGAACAAGAACGTTCCAACTTAAAGTACGTTGGGAAGGTTAGAAATACATTTTTGAAAAATTGTCTTTCAGAAATCTTTGGCATATATCCACTGATTCATTCTCCACTTGTGAAAAGAATCCCAGAAAACCACTGTCCCAGCCCAGTTTAAAACTTTTCAAACTGGTCTTTGATCTTCCTCTGTCACCCCTTAGGTGCTTATTCTCTGTCCATACGTGACTGGGATGAAGCCAAAGGAGACAATGTAAAGCACTACAAGATCCGCAAGCTGGATAGCGGGGGATACTACATCACCACGCGAGCCCAGTTTGACACGCTGCCGAAGCTCGTCAAACACTACACAGGTATGGTCCTGTCCTTCCTTGCAGTCAGACCTTGGAGAATTATCTTGAAAATTGCTCTGTGCCACAGACCTCGCTGTGTTGCCAAGGGAGATGAATGCTCTTTAATTTTAATAATGGTTGATGTTACCGTTAGATTTGCCGCATCTTCAGCCTGAGGACGCCTCCGGTTAAGTCTCTGTGATTCCACTTGATTTCACTGTGACCCCAGAGAGGTTCTTCCTGTGATTTAAAAAGCTTTGTGAAAGCGGAGCATCCTTGTAGCAGTTTTTATCTCCATATCGCAGAGCACGCAGACGGACTCTGCCACAAGCTGACCACGGTCTGCCCCACGGTCAAGCCTCAAACTCAGGGGCTCGCTAAAGATGCCTGGGAGATCCCAAGGGAGTCGCTGCAGCTGGAGGTCAAACTGGGTCAGGGATGCTTTGGAGAAGTGTGGATGGGTAAGAACAAAGCTTGTACATGCTTGAAGAAGTGGATGTAGATAATAAAAAGCTACATCCACCCTGTGTCTGTAGTGTATTTCCGTTGGTGTCAAAACTGGGGAGTTATCCACTTCCTGCAGTTGCTTCCTTTGTTTGTTGTGTCCTCTTTATCTCAACATTTTGCCTATTGTCAGATTAGCTGATGCCACAGACATGTGCAAAACTTTTAAACCACCTCGTTGCATTTATGTGTGGAATCCAGGGATGCTGACTATTTGCTCATTTTAAATTGGCCCTGACTATTAGTTGTACATTTGATACTATTGATACTTCTCTTGCTTTATCTCTGACTGCTTTTACTCATTTTCTGTACAGTCATTAACATCAATCAAACATCTAACTCAGTTCCTGGGTATACACAATCAGCAAGCATGAGCATAAAAGATGTTTTCATCTGTCAGAAAAAAAATTAACAGGGTCAAAATTTGAAAACGTATCTGGACAAATACATCCATTTATGAATAAAATGTTGCTGAAGAGTTGATCAGTTTAGTTTTCTAAGCTTGTTTGTTTAGACCTGACATATGGGCTAAAAAAAGACCACATTTTCAAGATATTTCTCTGAACTAAATAAAGGCAAGAAATGAGCAACCTGAAAAAGCAACGAAACAGATGCAGCATTACAGACATAGCAAGAATACACACTTCACACACTGACCAAGGCTGCTGAAAAGGCCTTCATCGTGACTTTAAAATTTTGTTGCATAAGCTTTCATTTCACGGGCGTTCTTGAAACCTCACAGATAATGTTTTCATGGCCTTGCTAGGTTGTTAGGATTGAAGCTTATCTGTTACAATTTAGTATACCCCTTTCTGCTGTCTTCAAATATTTACCTCAGACTCAAGACTGATAATTGTAAGAAAAAAGAGAGATAAATGTTTGATGACGTTAAGTCTTTAAATGAGCAATGAAATAAATTGTTTCTACAAAAGATGTCCAATAGATGGTCAGTTCTGGTGAAAAAATTAAATAATTCTTCTAAAATTAGATTCATCTTTGACAGAAAATTGCTAAAAGAAGAGGTTTGGAAAGATTGGAAGAATGTAGAGGAACGATATTATATGTGACAACAAAACAGTGTGGTTGCTTAGAGGGAGAAAAAGATAAATAAGGGATGAACCAAGAATGTTATACACCATTTGTTCTGCCACTTTCTTAACTGAGGTTGAATCTGCTCAAAGCTGCATGACAGCACACGTCTGAGCAATTATAAGACCTAATTAATGATACAGCCTTTCTCCCAACCGATTATTCACACTGATTCCCCCTGTGACTTCCATTACTTTGCTTCCTGTCTTTGTCTCTGCAGGCACGTGGAATGGCACCACCAAAGTGGCCATAAAGACGCTGAAGCCGGGAACCATGTCGCCCGAGGCCTTCCTGCAGGAAGCTCAGATCATGAAGAAACTCAGACATGACAAACTAGTGCCTCTTTATGCTGTTGTGTCTGAGGAGCCCATCTATATTGTCACAGAGTACATGTCCAAAGGTAACCGGACTACATCAGGTGTTTCCCCCACTGAAAAAAACACAACCCGGCTTTATTTTTATGCAATTCTACTGAGTTCTCTTTTAAAAGAGAAGTATTATAAAACCAATCTTTACAGCATGAGTGAAATTAATGCATGGAGATTTCCTTGAAGGAAGAATTTAAATTTTACAGGGATTTTAATTGATATGCTGTTCTGGTTGAGAGCCCCCTGTGGTTCCTTGAAGGCTGGAACTGAAGACTGCAGCAGTTTTGTTGGAGGTTTTTGCACCTTCAGCTGCAGCAGCACTTTTTTTTTTTTTTTTTAAGTGGAGGTGGGGGGTTAGAGCTAGTTAGATTTATGCGAGGGTAAATGGTTACCATTTTACATGCTCCGTTCTATAATTGGATACAGTTTGTTCATCTATTGTGTGTCTTCAATGTGAGAAATAAACTGCATTAATATTTTTCATACTTTCAGTTGCAGATTATGGGAAAATATTTTATTTTACTCTCAGGGAATTGGATTCTAAATCACAGTCACATCCACTTTGTTTTTGAACTGGATTTTGTGGTGCTCGTAGCATTTAAGATCAGAAGTTCCACCTACTTTAACTACTTTCCCAGAAGGCTGTGCTAGACTTTTATGCCTACAACAGCATAAACAGGCTTCCTTTTATTTGAATTTTCAAATAATTTGAGTTAAATCAACATAATAGTTTGAATTAATATCCAGGAAGCTTCAGAATGACTGATAAGTAATTCATGACTAAATATGTATTGTGTGTTAAACTATGAATGTCATTTTTTTTTTACCTACTGGAAAGAATATGTTGACCACAGATAGTTTTTCCAACACAGCTTGTCATTTGGAGCTAAAACGTATTTTCCAGTACCTCCTGTATACGATGGTTGGATCGAGAATAAGATTATTGACAGCAAGAAGAAAAGAGTCGCCAATGTAGCTAATTATTGTGAGTAGGGTTAGAAGCAATGCTTGGACATTATAATTACAGGATTATAATGTCTTCTAATCAAAAACAGGCAGAGACATTGTAAAAATAAATGATACTTTATTCGTATTACACCAGACCGTGTGCAGTCTTGTACGGTTTGAAACACAAAGACAAAAAACTGAAAAGCTGATAAAATACAGGGAAAGTATTTCATCAGCTTTTCCTAATAGACACATTGAAAATAATTATCTGAGGAATCTAAATGCAACTTTAAGCTCGAAATGTTGAAATACTTACAAAAACTCAAAGTAAAAGAATTTTTCAAAAGCTTGTAATTTCTGTGTGAGAAATAGTCTTGCTTGCTAATGTACAATCCCATGAAAGCAAATTGCAACAAGAAACTGCTGCATTCTCATTTTCTGCATTAAAAGTCCGTTAAAAGTGCCAACTTTGCATTATTTTATGAATAATGATATTTTAATGCAAAGTTGGCACTTTTAATGAACTTTCAATGCAAGTTTTAGGGGAACTTTGCATTAAAAGTTTCCTTATTTACCAAATGACACTTCACAAACACACACACTCTAAAATAAGATCATATTTGCACTTTGTAGCTCAAATATTCCACTTTTAAATTAAAAAAAATGTTTTCCAATAACAAAAAATTCCGCCTCCAGTTTCTTTCACGAAGCATTGACTGAATAATGGGCTTGTGTAATGTAGAACAACGCTGACAAAAATAATATTTCTGCTGTAGCATGTGGATTATTTCACGCAGTCTCATCAACACCTTCCTTTTTACAGCTTATCTTCTGTGCTGCTTTTCCAGGAAGCTTGCTTGACTTCGTCAAAGAAGGTGATGGCAAATTCCTGACGCTCATCACGCTGGTGGACATGGCCGCAAAGGTGAGACAAACACCCACAGGTTCCGCTTTAAATAAAGAGGCTCTGTTTGTGCATTGCTGATTTCAGGGCTTTATTTTAAGACGTTTATAAAAAGAACCGCTACAACAGGCAAGCCTGTCAGGTTTCCCTTTTTGCCTTTGCTTTGTGTGTTTTATGTCCGACATTGTTTGGAGCTGAAATGACTCACGCAGATATTTTATTTTTAGATTGCAGACGGGATGGCTTTCATCGAGCGGATGAACTACATTCACAGAGATCTGCGTGCCGCAAACATACTCGTGGGCGATAACTTGGTGTGTAAGATTGCCGACTTCGGTCTGGCCAGGCTGATAGAAGACAACGAGTACACAGCCAGGCAAGGTTGGTACATTCACATAGATACACACAGAGAAACAGCTTGTGTGTGTGGAGTAGGAATGGAAAATACAGGAGAGCTATATGTGGTCTCCCATCATGGTGAATTAGGCTAATAGTGGAAACCAGATGCTGCTATTTGCTCTGATTAGTTGCACTTTTCACACACTGTGAAATAAAGTATTTCTGTCACCAGTTAGAACACATTTCCTTTTCTACATGTTTTTTCTTGTTCATTGTAAGATGACCATATAAAATTTTGTGCAGTGCTGCACTGTTAATCTTTTCCATATTTTGTCATGCTGCATCCTGGAATCAGTGTGTTTTAATTTATGTGATAGACAAACACAAAGTAGGTTACAGTAAGAAAGTTAATGTTTAAAACACATTTTACAACTAAAAATGTTAAATTTCTGTTGTGTATTTGTATTCATCCCCTCTTAATCTGAGACCCTCATATAACCAGTACAACCAATTATCTGTCAGAAGTCATCTGAATTATAGACATAGTCCAGCTGTGAGTAATTTTACTTTATAAGCTCAGATGTTCTTTGAAAGCCCCAACAGTTTGTCAAAGAACATTACTAATGAAACAGCATCATGAAAACGAGGAAGCTGCGGTTTTCATAATGCAGACAGGTCAGTTTAAAGTTAGGATAGGTTATGAAGTAACTCCAATAGCTTCGAACCGCTCACAGTGACATGTTCAGCCAGTTATCTGGAAAACGAAAAAGTATGGAGAAACTGCACACAAGCCAAGACATGGCCAAAAACCTCAACTCAGAGATCCAAATGTTTCTGGCTCAACTTTCCTGACTCCCAGTGAGGAAAGTGAAGGTTAAAGATCTGGTGAGGCGAAGACTCCAGGAACTTTTCAAGAACTAGAAAACAACTTTATTTGTAAACCCTAATTGGGTCACAAGCCAAAATGCCTTGGGATGCTAGTAACATTTTTTCCTAGAACTTTGTAGACCTCAAATGACACAAAAGGCAAGTAGAGCCTGAAACAGAAAAGTAGCCAAGACATTCATGATGACTCTCACAACAATTGTGGGAGAAGATGCTTTGGTCAGACAAGCTGCTGCTGCCAACAGCTGAGTGTACTTCTGTAAACGATTCGCCTGATTTGGAGGAAAACCTGCAAAACGACTGAAATGTTGATTTATTATCCAGCACAACAACAACCCTGAGCTGCAAGACCAAAGCATCCTGTTATGGTTCAGACCTTATTTGACTGTTTTAAAACTCTTCATACAATTAACTGATCTTGAGAAATTTTGCAAAGAACAATGGGCAAAACATTTTGTCTTGATGTGCAAAACTCAAATATTGACTCAAGGGACTGAATATAGATGCATAGCCTTATTAATAATGGCTTTAGAACATTTATAAAATATATATTCTTCTTCTATTGCACAATTTTTTTTCTACTTTGTTCTGGTTTATATTCTTAATTAAATACATTAATTCTGTGTTTGCAATCTGATTTGACTGCTTTTGTAAGGCATTGTATAAATCAACCTTTGTCGAGTCATGACGAGATTTGACGAAAGTAAAATATGCAATATATTATGGATTATGCACTATATTTTTTGAGGACAGCCTCTGATGTTACACCTCTTCATAACCACCACAGGAGCCAAATTCCCAATCAAGTGGACGGCCCCTGAAGCCGCTCTGTACGGTCGCTTCACCATCAAGTCAGACGTCTGGTCCTTTGGGATCCTCCTCACTGAGCTAGTTACCAAAGGCAGGGTGCCCTATCCAGGTGAGCAACACACTCCTCCATCATACACACAGTCGCTTTCTGATTTATGACTGCACCAGATTGACTCCAGTCTGTCAGGTGTTGTCATGCTGCTGTTATTAATGTCAGAGGACAAAGTGAAATGTCTCATATTTTGTCTAAGGTGGTTGTTTATGGCTCTGCAGGGCACTGGGGAGGGGGGTACGGAGGGGGTATACTGACACACACTCTCACACACATGGTCAGACTTGAGATTAGATGAGGCCATCTGGTGGGAGGCGATCAGGGGACCGAACAGCTCAGTTATTAATGGCCATCTGCCGGACTCATTCTGCATCTCGTTTTCCTGCAGTACGGTCGCACATCACCTCGCAAGTGTCTAATGTGGCGTTTTGAGGAGATTAGTTCAGATACACAAAATAGATGTTTAAACTACGCGTTTTATTTAGAAATGTCTTTGCTGTATATGAAGTTTCAAGCTTGATATACAGCAAAGAAAATGTTGCATTATTGCAAAAAGTAAAATTGTTCCTGAAGGAGCTTCAGGAACATTTTTAAAAATTCATAATAAACATTTGTATTAATATTGTATTGTATTATAATTAGCATAAAGATATGCTGAAATATTCTAAAACCTCTCAGGAATGTCTGGAATTAACATAATTAATTTGTGTATTTCGAATAAAAGAAACACAAAAAAATTTAATCAGCATCAAGTACATTTAGACTGTCCAGAATTGTCCGTACGTCCAGGTTTGTGAGTATTAATGATATTGAATAAGCATCTGCCATGGATGTCCAGCTCTCAAGAGTAATCTGCGATCCTAACGCCGCTCTTTTTAGGTATGGTGAACCGGGAGGTGCTGGAGCAGGTGGAGCGGGGTTACCGTATGCCCTGCCCACCAGGTTGCCCTGAGTCTCTGCACGAGATGATGATGCTCTGCTGGAAGAAGGAGCCAGATGAGAGGCCTACCTTCGAGTACCTGCAGTCCTTCTTGGAGGACTACTTCACCTCCACAGAGCCTCAGTACCAGCCTGGAGAAAACCTATAGCCATAAGGAGGAAGAGGATTTGCTAAAGACTGTTGAATACAACTCTACTTAATTTGTGTTTAGTTTTTTATTTTGTTGTTTGTTTTTGTTGTTCTTCCATTGTCTGTTCAGATTTTTGTTTTTACATGATTTTTTTTTTTTTTATCTTCTCACATCTGGTACAACAATTATTGGAGGGATTTTTTTTTTTACCTCTTAATGTAGATTTTATCAATATGTATGATTGCAGTTATGGGCATACACATTCACATTTAAATACCAGCCACACACAGTGTTATGTTTCTGTGAAATAAGCTGTGATTTAACATCCACAAAGAAATCTAATTGAAATAATTTTGAAGTCTCTCTGGTTTACTATGGCAATTTGCCTCCTTTTGTTGAACATATTCGCCCTGATTTTCTCAGTTCACAACAACTATAAAAGTATGGAATGTTATTTCAGTTCTAGATAAAAAAAAGTGCACAGATTTTTTCTTTTTTTTTTTGGTCTAGTCGGTATTCCCTACACTTCTAGGGAAGAGAAGGGGCAAAGTGCAGTAGCCAGTTCAGTATGTGGTAAAGAGAGAAACAGGCCAGAGGAAAAGCTGTAGTGTCCAGTCTTTGCAGTAGCAATGTTTGAATCCAAATCATTTATGATTCGCTTTTTACCCAGGCTGATATACCTCAACGTCAAAACCATTTATACATCCAAAATACAATCTGATTTAAAGTAACTCGTTGCATTTAATCAGTATTACAGGGTCCACTTTTGATTGTACTCCACTTAACTCATTCACCTGTGGCATTTTTCATGATGCAGCATGCATTTTGTTTGAACAGCAATAGTCCCAACTATTTTTCTGTTGGACAACATTATGTTTCTAAAGATTTCTGACTCAACTACTTCTATACCATAGTCTTCAATAAAACCCTTTCTCACTTATGCTGACGTCAGAGCAGTTTTCAGAAATGGTAGGCTAAGTTTGTTTTGTATTTTGATATCACTCTTTGATCATTTGGCTTGTAATGCGTAGAAATAACATACAGACGATATCCTCCTGCCTCATCAACTTAGCATTTTGTCTTGAACATCATAAAATCTAATGGATTGTGTTTCAGATGATCTCTGCCCGGCTCTGTTACACAGTGAAGGTCTTTTCAAAGAATGAAACACTTTTTGAAAGATAAGGAATACCCAGATTTGTAAGATTGACAAAATAATGTGAACAACCTCGATGCAGTTTTGCAGACGTTACAACTTGTAATACAATTGCTTTGTTCAGCTGTTACATCACAGCAGAAAACTGTGATCCTAAAATCCTGAACAAGCAATAATTGTTTCGTTTTCTGAGTGTGATTTACGGTAACGATGATGAACTCCGATCAAGTTTGCTGTTTCAGCGTTTTTCCACTCCATGAGAGCATTGATAAATATAAATGTAATTAAAGTACTACTAAATGTATTTACTGTTTGTTCTTTAGCCGTATTATTGCGTCATCGAATTGGTGTTTGAAAGTAGCCCATTTGAAGAAGGTTAGGTTTTATTTTCATAGCAATGTTTCTGTGTCAAAGAACAGATGCTTATCATCACTTTTATTATCGCAGTAAAAGCCCAAAATCTTTGTGATCAAGTTCTAAACCATAGATTTTGTAAATGTACCACTTGTTATATTAGCAATTTCAGAAACAAGGTTAATATATTTTGTCGGTAGAAGTTCTCAGGGGGATGATCTCATGCATTTTCATTCATTTTGGGGTGATAAAACTTAAAGGAAATCTTACAACTGAATCTTATCTCCTTTGTGTGTTTTCTGTGCTCCATTTTCACATTCTTACATTACATTTTCTTACATTACACAGTTAGTGTCTAATAATGTCATTTGGAGACTTTCTATTTGCTCACCACCCAACGAAGCAGTAATTTGTGTCCTGATTTTCAGTCGTTCAATATATTGTCTCACCAGTTGGGTTTTTATAGTAAAGAGCTGCTGAAGAAACCGAAGGACTAAGGTTTTCTGTCAAGTCATCGTGACATAAAACATTGCTTCCAGCCAAGTATGAAGAAGACCTTTGCTGACCCTTTGTCTTGAAGAACGCAAAGCCTTTTATCCACTAAACTGTAACTGCTGAGAAACCTTTGGACTTGCCTGTTTATGTAACCAAAAGGACTCTGCAAACACTATATTTAAGACATTGAATGGATGTTTTAATGTTTTTTTTTCTTCTTCTTTTTTCTTCATGTTCTTTCATGGACTCTGCAGGATTGTATTAGGCCTTGCAATGAGGGCTTTGTACCAATAAAATCAGAATGCATTTTGAGGAGTTGACCTGTGGAGAATCATCTGTGGAATTTGTAGAATAAAAACTTGATTTTACACGCAATATGTCCGTTTTGAGACAGCTTGATGTGTTTCTTTAAATCGTGGTTTGTGTTTTTTTTAACCAATGGCGATGTGGCGAGGGAGTGTGTGGGATTATAACTTGCAGGTGACTGGAGAGTGAACCATTGTCATAGACTTGTTCTTTTGAGTGCAAAAATGTTGCAAAAAATAACTCGTTTGACTGTAAGGGACGTGAGATTTCCTACGTCTTTGGAGCAGCACGGCTCAGATGCTATGGTGAGAAGTTTATGCACAAACATCGAGCAGATCAGGTTCAGATGCAGTTACAGACCAGGCCTTTGTGCGCTGCTTTCTGTCCACGCTGCAGCATACGGACCCGGATTACTCGGCCGCTTACGTGGTTCTGGACACGGACAGTGGGCTGAAAGGGTTCGGGCTCACCTTCACTTTAGGAAAAGGAACAGAGATCGGTAAGAGTTGAGGCGGTTCTGCAGACTGTCACGGCGTGGTGCGTTGCACGTCACCAGAGCTTTAACTTTGTGGTGCATTCAAGTGCTTGAAGGAAGCTCGGATTGTTAAACTTCTTTGGATTTTAGCAAGATTGACAGATCGTATGTAAAAGTAATACTGAAAAAACAAGAATAATATATGACATATAAGATACGAGTAAGAATTTTCACAAGTTTGATCTAATTGCTTTTATATAAAATCTTTTTATTTGCGACATTTAAACTGAAATAATATATGCACCCATTCTGAAATTATAGGAAACGTATAAAAAATATTTTAGCAATTAACGTTGACAAAATATTCTCTTTGAATTAACCTTTTCATTGAAATAAAATAATTAACTTTTAGGGGGGAAAAAAAACCCAGAGATTTAATTTGAGTATTCAGAGAACAAAAATCCCACAAAATCACAGATGAAACAATTGATTTAGTAACCTTAACAACTCATTTAAAATAAGTTAAGAAACTTTATCAAATTTCTCACTTAAGTTAGTTTTTGTTTGTATCTTCTATCGAGAAATCCACAATTTTCTCTTTCCTTGTGAGACAAAAAGCTTGTGAACCCACAATTATTTGTACCAGTGGCAGATTTGGAGTCACTGTATTGTTTTCAGCTGCAATTTGTTTCAGACTGAAAATTTTGCTGTGGTCCAGGTAGAATATTGGTTTTATCAGAAAGCGAATGTATCAGGTAGGACAAAGATCAGGATAATGGCTCAGAAGCCATCCAACCTCAAACACCTGGAGGTCTTCACCAAGTAATATATAATACATACTATTTGTCACTGATTATTAAGAAGAGTTTAAATAAAGCTTTAATTGATGAAAAGACATAAGGTACTGGCTTTAAAAATCTAATTTACTAACAGGTTCTGGATGGGTGTGTTTCCAACATTGCTGCAAGAAAGCTTTTCTGTTCTCCTGTCAAAGCCAATAGTGCCACCTTGTGGTCAGTCCGTGCATTTGTTAGATCTCTGTTGGATCAAATATTCAAATGTGCTTTTGCAGAATGTGATAGCCTTTATACATACATTAATGCATTCTAATGCAATGTTTTTCCATTTGAACTCCTGTAGTGGTGTGTGCCATCCGGGCTCTGGCAGGACTGGTTGTTGGGAAATCTTTGCACGACATTGTGAGCGACTTTCGGGGGTTTTACCGGCTGCTGACGAGTGATGGCCAAATGAGATGGGTAAGTTGGGATGGATCTGAAACACATAAAGGCTTTTAGATTTTGAATTTGGTTGCTGTATAAAATTTGCTTTCAGATTTCATAGAGGATTAACGCTGTAACCAAGGAGATTTTGGTGCAGCTTTTCAAGAAATAGTTTATTGATTTCTCAGTTTATTGACTCCAGTCAAACAGTAACTCTGAAATATGAGAAAACAAAGCATCTGCAATACCTTATCTTGGTTGGTATAGCTGGGTCCAGAGAAAGGAGTGATCCATTTGGCCACCGCTGCTGTCCTGAATGCTGTTTGGGACCTGTGGGCTCGGGTGGAGGGCAAGGTGGGACTTTCATATCAGGCTTTTGTGATAACATTCACAGTTTGTCAATGAGGCTCAAGATTCACAGCCCACTGTTGCTATTTCCCTGTAGCCTCTGTGGAAGCTGCTGGTCGACATGGTGAGTGTGAGATAAATTAGATTTGCGTCCAGGATGTGATCACCGGGAACAGAGATTGTGTCATGTGTCAATCCAGGATCCGAAACAGATCATCTCCTGCATTGACTTCAGATACATCACCGATGTGCTGACAGAGGAGGAAGCTCTTGGTAAGACACATTAGAGGACTACTCAGAGCTTTTCATCCAGTCATATACAGGAATCTGCATTGATTTGGGGATTTTAAAGACAAAATACAATATTTGGATTCACAAGGTTGAATTTGTTGTAGACTTTCTCTTATTCAGACAGGTTGAAAATTATACAACCTGTTTGTATAATTTTAAAAGTTAAAGTGTACAAACTTATGTCCCTTGATATCTGGCTAAATGGTCCCATAGCACTATGGTCCTACACATGCATCAAAATTAGAGTAGAGATGAACAAATCAGCTAACATGAATTCCCTTGATTTCCAAAAAACTTCACCCAAAGTCCCTTGTTCATAATTTTGAATTCTAACTTGTGCGTTTTAAGTTGTTGTTTTATGCTGTAAAATTAGTCTAACCTAAAAAAAAAAAATAGTTCAAATGTGTCTTTAAAATGTCTTAAGTCATTATATCTGTTAATGAGAGGCAGTAAACTCTTCACTGCTTTTCTTAATGAGACTTAATGGGAGCTTTATTTGCTCCCTTTTGCTTTTTCAGACATACTTGTGAATGCAAAGGAGGGAAAGCAGCAGAGAGGTGAGCAGACAGAAGAGCCATTAATTTCACCCCAAATTGGATTTCACTTGAAAAACCTCTTTTGGCTCTAACTCAAGCACTTTCAGTTAACATAAATATCTTCACTAAGATCTGTTGTGGGTAAAACTCTTTAAATGCAATGACTTTTCTCACCTGCTAGAGGACCTTATGATGAGCCAGGGTTATCCTGCCTACACCACCTCCTGTGCTTGGCTGGGATACTCAGACCAACAGCTCAAACAGGTGGACCGCACAACAACCTGCTGCGTCTCCACACATTGGAGTGTCTCGTTTTTATGTTGTAATGATGTTGTTTCTCCAGCTTTGCACAGATGCTCTTCAACACGGTTGGACCCGGTTTAAGGTGAAAGTTGGCGCTGACCTAGAGGACGATATCCGGAGGTGTCGGCTCATCAGGCAGATGATTGGGCCTAGTAACACGTTGGTAAGGCTATTTATTCATTCGTTTCACTTTTAAGCATGCAGTGAAGTGTTTTTGTTTAATTTCGATTTGTGTTTGTGTTAGATGATTGATGCCAACCAGAGATGGGACGTAGCCGAGGCCATCAGCTGGGTGACCAGACTGGCAGAGGTCAAACCTCTGTGGATCGAGGAGCCCACTTCTCCAGATGACATCCTGGGTCACGCTGCTATTTCTAAGGTCAGAGAAATGTTCATAAATATATATTTAACAGCACGTTAAACCAGATAGTGGTTTTTGGTGTATTGTTTTTCATTGCTGTGTCTCTAAGCTTATTTCAGAACTTTGTTGTTATTTTTTCAAGAGTTTTTAACTTGCTTGTGGATTAGTTATGTCTGGAATGCTTTGAAATGCAATATCAGCACAGGCCACGCACTTCTAGAACGGTGTCAATTTGGGCTTTTTTTTAGCTAATTTAAAGACTGCACATTTGTCATTTAGACAAATCACTGAAGATAATTTAAAAAAATCAATAAATATGAATAAATGTGATATAAATTCATATACTTTTTAAATACAAGAATTTACAAATAACATTATGAAAACCTAGTATCCTTGGTCAGAACTTTAACATGTTTTTTTTTATTAATGCGTCTTTGATCATAAGTGAATCATCTCTACAATTCTTTTCTCAGGCTTTGGCTCCACTTGGGATTGGAGTGGCTTCAGGCGAGCAGGTTGGAGTTCAAGCATTTTCTATGCACTTAAAATTAAGTGAAGCAACTAGATTTGTTCCTCGGAATAACAATTTGTTTTTTTTTTATTCTGCAGTGTCACAACAGAGTAATGTTCAAGCAGTTCCTGCAAGCTTCAGCGCTGCAGTTTGTTCAAATAGACAGCTGCCGGTTGGGCAGCGTCAATGAAAACCTGGCTGTGCTGCTGATGGCCCACAAGTTCAAAGGTAAAAAGCAGGACAACTGTCTTCAGTCATGCATCATTCAATGCAATTAGCAAAGCTCAAGTAGCAATTTGTTGATTGGAGGTATCAGATGAGAGATGGACATCTCCAGCAGAACCCATCTGCAGTGACAGACTGGTGCTTAAGAGAACAGGAAGCAGACAGAGGAAAAGATGGAGGCAATAATCAAAAAGTTCTTTCTGTAGGAAGCAAGAGCGGCAGCAGTTACTCTATGAAAGAGTTTGTCTAGTTAAATACAGAATCCCCAAACTAGAGTTACTTTCAATGGAAAAAAAAGTAGAGTACATAAAGTTAATTTCAACAAGGACAACTTTAAATGGGAGAGAAAAACAATGAGGGCATAAAGTCACAACTAAGGAGCATTGAAGCAGGTCATTTCTAATAAATTAGAACATGATGAGGCACATTTGCCAGATTAAAGGATGAAAAGTCATTTTTGCAAATTGACAAGTATTAAATATGCTTTAAATACCTTTTTCAAAAAGCTACATTCTGCAGAAGTGTGTTACAGTCAAAGAGATGAATCATTTTTGTTTTGTACAAACTGATAATTACACTGTATAAACATGATCATTTCATCCATATGGCAGCCTTTTGGTGCTGAATAATCTTGCAATGTTACTGAAAAACAAAGTTAAGACTATCAATTGTACAACCGTGTTTTATCACGTATTGAGTGCAAAGTATAAATATTAAACCCTGCTCCAGTTTTTTTTATATCAGTGGATCCATCATGCTTTTAAATACTATTGTGCAACTGTGTTTTTTTCAGTGCCTGTGTGTCCTCATGCTGGAGGAGTCGGTCTGTGTGAACTGGTTCAGCACCTCATCCTGTTTGATTACATCTGCGTGTCGGCGGATCTCAGCGGCCGGTGAGAGGTGTTTTAATTACTGACTGCCATGAACACTGGCACCGTCTCAAAAACCTTTGGTGCCTTTGCAGAATGTGTGAATATGTTGACCATCTCCATGAACACTTCACCAGTCCTGCGGTAATACAAAACGCCCACTATCTGACCCCAAAGGTAAAGAAATCACAACAAAACTTATTGTTTGACTGAAAGATGAAACTATACTAAAGTTTAGCATAGTTTATTTTGTTTATGTGATGGACCAAAACTATGATCTGCAAATTTGAAAATGGGAAAAATGTGGCAAGGTTTACAAAATATTTTACAAGTAAAAAACTGACACATAATAGCAGTCAGACCCCTTTAGTCTAAATACAATGCAACCAAATGTATTCTCAATTTACCTCATAGCGTATACTTGAGTAAAGATGTCCCAGTCAAAGTCCTGGCCTAAATCTAATTCATCTGTCCAGGCTGACTGAAGTGGAGCTAGGAATGGTTAAAAAATTCTGTCAGGCAGTGGCACGGCAGGTGCAAACACAGCAAAAGGTGGTTCTACAAAGCATTGATTCAAGGTGGCTGAGTACCAAGACACAACTCTTTATTATTATTTTCTGGTCTCATCTATCACTTAAAATAGAAGTAGGCTGGTAGTTGTAAATTGACAAAATGTGTGGAAAGGTTTAGAGGTGTGAATACTTTTACAAGGCACTGAATCTGTGTGGTGCCTGTTGGTTTTAGGATCCAGGCTATTCCTGTGAGATGCTGGAATCATCAGTGAAGAGACACGAGTACCCAGAAGGAGACGTTTGGAAACTACAAATCAACAAATAAGGACTTTATTGTCAACATTTCACTGTTAAATATTCACTCTACATCATTTCTCTCAAATCACCAAAGCTTTGTTAAACGCACAATTTGGAGGGTTCTTTTGATTTGTTTATTTCGAATCAGGTTGATCACAAATGTTTTTACAGAATTAGATAATTTATCAGTTAAAATACAGGACAGAAAAAAAAGTCAAGTACAAACATACAGTAGAAAACTTCAGGAACAAAAAAAAACAATTTTTCCCCTAAATTAGGCAAAACAAAGCCTTGTGTGAACTACAGTCTTTCAAGATTAAAAGGCACACACGGCCAATTTCAGATCTCACACGGCCATCTGCATCTTTATGGTGGGGTGTGGGTTGTAGCCACAGATCTCAAAGTCCTCCGCCTGGAAGTCATTGATGCTTTCCACTTTTCTCTTGATTTTTAGTGTTGGAAAAGGGCGAATCTCCCTCTGGACCTGCACATTTGAACAGATCGCATGAATCAGAAATCAAACGCAACTAAAGACATGTTTTAGCTGAACTGATTGATCTAACCCACCTGCACTTTCAGAGGTTCGACATGATTGAGGTAGACGTGAGCATCTCCCAGAGTGTGGACAAAGTCACCGGGCTGCAAGGGACGAGATGTGAGACGTTGGACAACACGTCTGTAGATTAATCAGAAATGAAGCTTGTGCAACGCTCGTACCTTGAGTCCTGTAATGTGTGCAATCATGTAGGTGAGAAGTGCATAGCTGGCGATGTTGAAAGGGACCCCCAGGCCCATGTCGGCGGAGCGCTGGTACAGCTGACAGGACAGTTCCCCGTCACAGACGTAGAACTGACAGAGGGCGTGGCAGGGGGGCAGTGCCATTAAGGGGAGGTCTGCAGACACCGAGGATGTTCATATCAGAAAACAAACAGCAGAAAAAAAAAGCAAAAAACAAGAACTGTAACCTTGACTTACCTTTGGGGTTCCAGGCACACATGATGATCCGTCGATCTTCCGGGTTTTTCTTGATGGTGTCAATGATGTTTTGCAGCTGGTCGACACCTTGTCCTGTGTAATCTGTGGAAAGAGCGGGGGAATCAACACATTCAGACTAAAAGCTGTAATTAAAAAATAACCCTGAGACATACTGTAGTTCTTAAGAGGTTTACTGTAGGTTTAAGGTTAATTCAAGGCATACAGTAATGGTAGGTATTTTGAAAAAAGGATATTTTCATACAGTTCATGGACTTACTTAGTTATTTTACCTTTATGTTTTATTAAAAAAAAAACAAGTGTGTGTTGATCAGCTTATAATTTATATCTAATATAACAAAAACAAAAGGATGGGCCAGTTCAGCTCTCTGCAGGTTCTGTTTTTCGTAGCCTGTTAAAGTGCTTTGATAACAAATTAGATTGAATATGTCATTAAAGTTCAACAATTAAAGTGAGAAAATGTATTTTACTTAATAAAGATCATCATATTATGTGCTTCTGTGGACTTTATGGGTCAAACATTAAACATCCCATTGAAGATATTCTATTAGCTTTGCTTTTTACAACAATGCAGTACCTGTGTGCATGTCCTTGTACTCTGCACCGAAGTGCCTCCATTGGAAACCATACACAGGCCCCAGGTCTCCCTCCTCCCTCTCTGTGAAGCCCAAGTTGTCCAGGAAGTCACGGGACCCGTTGGCGTCCCAGATCTTCACTCCTTTTTCTGACAGCTCCTTGGCATTTGTTGATCCCTGCAGCATATGAAACAAATGCAACAGCCTCGTTAGCCCTGGTGAAACATAGAAAATGAAGAATCAAGGGGGGATTTCACATCATCTTCACCTTAATAAACCACAGCAACTCCTCCAGGATGCCTTTCCAAAAAACTCTCTTAGTTGTCAACAAGGGGAACTGGTCTGCAAAAAAAACAAAAACAAAACAGATTAACTGCTAATAATGCAAATGTTCAAATATGCCTTTTACATCGCAATCTTAAGATTTTTTGCAATTCATACCTCTGATTGACCTAAGCAAAAAAAAAAATCTTCACACACCTTTAACCTTTTCTGACTTTATTACATCATAAACAAAACATTGAGTGGAATTTTTTTTCTTTCAAATCCCCACTCGCTAGGCTAGTCCAACGAGCCTAGCCTAGCCCTAGTCAAAGTCCATGCTTGGACTTTGACACATGTCAAAGTCCATGTCTCTGGACTTTGCAGTAAAAGCCACATTTGGGTATGTAGAGCACAGCGTTGTCATTCCAAGTCTGTAACAGCCTCGCCTTGGTTATCTTCCCATGAACTCTAATTGTATCACCTTTTCGGAAAACTGAACAAAAATCACCAAACAGAGTTCAATGTCCTAATCCATGTACCTGTACTGCATCTCTGTACCTGTGCAGCATTTTCATTCACTCATTCATAGCACGACTATGTTTGGACGCACATAGGCTGAGGCTGGTCTGTACCTCGTAGGTTGTATCGGACTTGAGCTCCGAACAAAGACAGGACTCCTGTCCCGGTTCGGTCTCCCTTCCTGCAGCCGTGCTCCATGATGTACTCTGCTAGACTCAAATATCCGCGTTCATCGCACAGAAAGCCGAACTTCTTCTCCTCCTTCTCCGTTCCTGGCTTCTCGTCGGTCCAAGAGGCGGCGTCTCTGCGCAGCTCCTCGGTGTGTATTTCAGAGGTTGCAGGCATGTTGACAGATTAAAGTTGAGTTTGATTCGGTAGTGGCGCAGAGTCCGAGCCTCCTCAGTCACCAACAGTCAAGAACCCGGGTGCTTGTCTGTATTTCCCGGGCGAAATTTGCCGGGCAATACAGGGCTTCCTATTGGCCCCGACAAGAAGGGGAGGAACCAGAGGGTGGAAGTGGGGTTCCCTGCCGGAAGCTTTACAATTTCCTTTTCCTCCAACATCTCTCTGATTGACCTAAGGGAGCTCGTCTTATTTGCATTTATTTGCAAATAAATGCAATAAATAATTATTTATTTATTTGCATTTTTATAAGCAAAAGCAAATATTTATTTGCATTTATTTATGCAAATAAATAAATAAATAAAAATTCTCACTAGAGAAAACAAACTTTTGCTATGTTTTAGTATTTTTTGCCCAATAATTTATGTACATAGTATTAGAGAATAGCATTTCACACAACACATTATTTAATAATCAACAAGTTTTCAACGCTGCATTAGTGTGGCACTATAAAAACACATCAAAAATGGAAGATGTATGATGCTGATTGTGCAATTGCGAAAAACGGTGGTGCCCAAGTCCAGTTCTGGAATGCTACTAATCACTCACTGTGCTCCATACATCCCCAAAACGGATAGATTTTATTTTTATTTTATTTTTTAACTTGCATAAAAGTTAGTGACTCAAGGTATGATTCTTCAGTTTCTTTATTTTCAGTATGTCATTGTTGAGGATCATGCTGATGATAAAGAAGGAAAAATAGCCATCAGTGCATCAGACAGTATACTGTAAAGCAATTCAAACTGTATCAATGAAAAGGCAAGAAGCTGAAAAGCTTTCCCAATTTGTTTCAGTGACATAAACGTCAAATTATACAAGATGAGTGGACTTGACTGCAGATATTTTTCCATTTCAGAGGAATTTTGTTCAGAAGCGGAGGAGGTCAGTTCATTCCTGTAAGTAAAAAAAATAAATAAATAAACATTTCTGATTTCTGTTCAATGTGACTGAGATACAAAAATCAATCTTAGCATCAAAGTTTCAAAAATTCTAAGAGGTTTTTATCGCAGTGCTTTAATTTTGATTTAAGGGGTTTCTAAGGTGACACATGGTGCATCATGGGAATTAAGAAGAACATTTACCACTTATTTGTTGCTTATAGAGTGTCAGAGCTTGGTCAGCAACATATTCCATGAAAGCAGGATCCTCTACCATTAGATCTGCTGGGGCTGACACAGTTAGAGGAACTGAATCCAATATGGACACAACCACACTGCTTTCAGCTCCATGGCTGTTAGTCCTTAGTTGTTGCTGCAGATTCACCTGAAAAATAATCAGAGTACAACTCCATCATCTCACTATTTAAATAAGAACAGCTTATTTAGGTTTCTGTTAATAAGGAGACTGTGTATACTTAATATTTTTGTGTATTAATATGTTTGCAAAAACATCAGATACTGAATTAGCTGGAGAGATTTGCCTTTATAAATGACAAATCTCTCCAGAATTGATGTTGCAATCCAAAAAGAGAGAATGAAAAGCAATACTTTTTCTAAGTATGCTCCAGACGTACTGCGATCACCCTGAAGCTGCTGCTCTGAGCCCCTGAGTCATTGGCTGCCCAGCTGATCCAGCCATACTTGTCCCTGGTGTCCCCAAGCCACCTCTGTGTGTCGGCTGTGTGTCTGCGGACGAACTGCAGCCTGTCGTCATACTGAAGACGAGAGGCGTTCAGCAGGGTGTGCATCTCTTCCATCTCAGAGTGCAGCTGCTGCAATCGGGGACACTCTGTGAGCAGAAATAATAAAATTGAGGTAAAAAACAAACTTTATTATAAAATCCTATGAGTCATAATGTTCAAAACATCTCTGGGATCTTTAAGTCCATCTTATTTATACCATTGCAGACCATTGTGTATTTTTTTTTTATGAAATAGGACTGAGGTTGTGCTGTTATGATTAAAACTTAACAACACCCACAGATGTTGTGCAAAAACTATAATTGTATTAATAAAAACACAATTCAACCAATATAATAAAAATTGTATAAAGTTTTTAGCTAACTTATTTAAATTTTTTGCAGCTCAAACCCAGCAGCATCATAAAACCTCCACTTTCCTTCAATATTCATATTTGTTATTTTTCCTTTCGCACAAATTTGACCATTTATACATAAGCTTCATGACATATAAATCTGACAGAACCAACTGACAGGAAGCACAAGGCTGTAGGAGACAATTTTTGTTTTCATTTTCTTTTAAGATTTTCTTTTTAAACATCTTGAAAACCATTTGTCATTTCTTTTCACTTCATGCTCTGCTTTCTGTTAACCCACCACTTCAAATCTGAATATAAAACATAGATTGTAACATGATAAACATGTGAAAAAAGGTCAAGGGGCAGCTGCATGTGTCTCTACATCAAAAAGTTATCATAACTCTTTTCATCATGGCTCTTGTTACATCCTCCACAGTGAAAGAAAGCAGTAGAATTTTAGTTAGTTTAGTTAAATCAACTTATTAAGCCAACATAGGGCTGGGAAACAGCACTTTATTTACCTTTTATTAGATTGTTTCCACAGGTCTCACACAGGTTTTGGAGCTGCCAACATTGTGATGCCTGTCTGCGGAGCGTTCGGCACAGATACCCATTTGGATGCTGTCCAAATGAAGAAAGCGATTCTGCATCTTTGGACATTAGTAAGGAATTTGTCATTTCTGCTCACATAAAAAAGATAAAGATATAGTGCATGATGTGTCAGATACCTCTGTTTGAGTGGTGAAAATATTCATCTGCTTCTTGAATCTCTTCGAATACATCCTCCACCGTGGAGCTCAATTCCTCCAGCACATCTTTCCCAAACGCAAATGCTGAGTAAAAGATGCGATCCAAACCCCAACTTTTTAAAAGACTGTTGTCAGATTCATCTGGCGATGCAGAGATAGACCCCGACTGGAGCTCTGAGGTTAAGGCTTCGAGAAGGGAGGGTCCAAGCACATGCTGCAAATTCTTCATCAGACTGATGCTGTGGTTATACAAGTCACTGATGTTCGACAGCAGCTGAGTGAACGCAGCATCAACCAGAAGAAGCTCCATGTCTGTTTCATCCTCTTTAATCTGGCTCTCAGCTGAACCAGATTTAAGTTTATCTGAATTCAGCTCTGTGGCCTCAACCTGGGAGGGCATTTTCCTAAAAAATTCCTCAACCTGTAAATAAAGAGAAATTTTTCAGGTCAGAACCTGTTACGCATCATCGTCACTTTCAGCCAGTCTTTTTAAAAGTGAAGTCAAACCTTAAAAACAAAGGAAGCGTAGCCACGGCGACATGTAGAGGTAAAGAAGGCCTTACAAGAATCCTCCAGACAAGGCCGACATTCCCCAGAGAAAGACTTATTTAAATCTCGACACTGCCGCTCGGCCTCCTCGAGTTTCTGCTCCGTTTCCCTGGCCAGCTGCATGGCCCCCTAAAACAACCCCCAACAGACACCGCTTAATAAGCCAGAAGTTTGGCATGCAGCCAAGCCTGTTCTTCTAAAAAGAACAGAAAACATATAAATCTGTAGACGGTTCATTTATCCTACACATGCTGTGCTCCCACATTCACAATTCTCTGACTGCTTTGTGGTTTCTCTGTGGCTCTGCTGTTTAGGAGGCAGAAAATAATAATTTTCTTTGATAAGAAGCACTGCGACAGACTGGCGACCTGTCCAGGGTGAACCCCGCCTCTCGCCCGGAACGCAGCTGGAGATAGGCACCAGCAACTCCCGACCCCGTTAGGGAGAAGGGTGACGGAAAATGGATGGATGGATGGATGATAAGAAGCAAAAAGACAAGCGTGAAACTGTGATGCTCTTTCTCTGTCAAAGCTTTCAAGATACAAATTATAATTTTTGTTAGGAGTGTAATAAAGGAGGATAAAGAACACTAAAAAAAAATTAGAGGATTCCAACTTTAATCTCACAATTCTAACTTCCATCCATCCATCCATCCATCCATCCATCCATCCATCCATCCATCCATCCATCCATCCATCCATTTTCCGTCACCCTTCTCCCTAACGGGGTCGGGAGTTGCTGGTGCCTATCTCCAGCTGCGTTCTGGGCGAGAGGCGGGGTCACCCTGGACAGGTCGCCAGTCTGTCGCAGACAATTCTAACTTAAATCTCAGAATTATATTTAAAGTTTTTGAAATTTTAAATCTGACATCTTCCATGTTCCAATATAGGAAGTTGAAACTGACCTGTTGTAATACGTTTAGCCTTCCTGTTAGCTGCTGAAGGCAGCAGGCTGACTTGTCTCTTCAACGTTTACTCTCTGTGACCGATAACTAATTTTGTGAAATAACTAAAACTGCAAAAGTACTGAATGGTAAGTAAGGAAAATGACCTGCACCTGGTGAAGTCCAACTTTCTATTGTAACATTCTGGATGAACAGACAAAATGCCAAAATACAGCTTTCCTTTAAATGGCTGCTAGTACATTTTGTGCTTGTGCTTGTTTTCTTTTTAGACACATTGCTGAAATAGAAAGTAGATTAGATAGATACTTTAAGTCTTCTTCCTATAGGAATAATTTCTCACTGTATGATGCATTCAGTGATCATTATAAAGAATTGATTCTTTAGTTTCCAACCTATTATCAGAAGCTAGTACTTCCATCCACTATTACCGTGCACAATTGTTATTAAATTACAATAGCACACCCTTTTCTTGTCTCCACTGTGCCTCACTTCCTCCATCAGGTGTTTGTGCTTCTCTTCTTCTTTCTCCATTTTTTCTTTCACTTGTTTCACTCTGAGTAGAGACTCCTTTATCTCTTCATTCACATACTTCTCGCCAGCTGCAGACAGACCTACACAAATCAGAGAAACAATCAAGTTTTCCTTGATTTTCTTTCCATTTTTACAGTCAGGTTATGTGCTGAAGTGAGAGACCTTACTTGTCAGGATGTCTTCACTCAGTGAAGGAGAATTAGCAGAACACAGGAAAATGTTAGTGATGCACAGGATTTGAACTAGAAGCCTCCTCATCCTGTTTGAAAACATCCAAAAATGCAAAATTTCACTCATCTTTTTGTTGGATAAAGCAAAGCTTTCTTATGTAATCTGGGAACGTTGGGAGACATTTAACTGAAAAAACGTGGAATTTTTCTGTTTCAAAATTGCAGGAATACTGAAAGGGAGGCCACAAGGTGGCGCCATTTCTCAAACCTTTCTCTCAAAACATGAAAAATTTGCAACATAGTAGGAATACACGCAACTTGTGTGACCAATTATTTTACTTCATAAGTATTCTGGAAATTTACAACATATCACTATTAAGCATTGCTAACTGCAGGGATTCTTTCTGAGTGATGCAGGAAGAGAACATTGCAGACATTTACGCTTTGTTAATGTGTGTGAAGTCATTAAATCAAACAATTCTGTTTCCTTTGGAGCACCTGTATATTACTAGCTGCTGCTTTTGGTACTTTACTTATTTTTTTTCATTTAAATGCTATGTAAAACAGAACCAGAGACAGAATAGACCAGATTTTTACCTTGATGAATAAACCAGGCGCAGAGTGAAAGCTGCAGGTCCTCTTGGATGGAAGAGAGTGGAAGAGTCTGCCTCCTGTATTCTATTTTTGTGGAGCTACTCAGCACCACAGATCCTCTTAATGTATTTGCATTATGTGTGAAGCATACCCAGAGATCAACGTAATACCGGCATTAATACACAGTTGCGAGGCTCAGTTGTTTACATGCCTGTCTCTTGCACATACCTGCCTGTAACAGACTGCAGGACCTTCCTCAGGTCTAATCTCCAACAGACTGATGAAGAGCCTCAACTTCCTGCAGAGACCCAGCATCTACTTCCTTTGTCTCAGACTGGGGCTAAGCTCTACTTTAGAGGCCACCACATGTGCAGGACAAGAGAGACATGTTACTGGGAGACAAGGAAACAACTTATTTAATTTCCAGCATAAAACATGTCTATTGTAAACTCATGTTCATCAGTTGGCCAGTATTTTTCTAACTCTCTTTAGCATGCTCCCAGATCCTGGACTCTCTGGGCAAACATCATGAGTATCTGTCTCTGACAGAGAGTTAGATCTAGACCTGGATGTTTAGTTAGATTTGTGGGCATCTTCTTTCTGCTCTCTGATACAGAAAGAGTCACAGAAACCATTTTTATTAACTAAGTTAGTGGTTGACTTTTTTGTAAAGAGGTCTTCAGATTGGCATCAGAAAGCGACAGTCCCCACATTTAAGTGTTTATCTGAACTTACTATGGGATGTGTATCCATGGAATACCTGCTCTGAAGCCCTTCAAAGCTCTATAGCGAGTCCCCCAATGTTGGAACAACATCATCTGTGTGGGATCAGCTCAAGCATCAACTCTGACCCAGTATCAGTGTGAACAATTGAAAAGACCGGGAACAGCTGTGAGAGGACTTGTTGCAGATTTATGTAGAGTCTCTCTCTGATTCAGTTTCTCTGATTCAAATTGCCTCACTACTCAGGCTCAAGGGAGCCTCAGTCCATACTCATGACACCAACAGTGTGTCCACCAAATAATCATTACAAAACCTTTAACATGTGTGATTTCAATTCAGTTCCATCTACTCTAGCTGATTTATTGTTTTGTTTGTTTGTTTGTTTGTTTTTTGTCAGAAGGTGCACGAGAATTCAGATACAGATGGAGCCATGCAATCAGCCACAAGGAAAAAATGCATTCTGATCTGTGCAACACTGTGCAGCCATAACTTGAAAGCCACAAGCAATTTATCACACACAACCTTCCCTGCATAGCTGAAATTGTTGGACTCTAAAGACCTATAAAATTTTTTCTTGGAGTATGAACCATTTTTTTCCCCATGTGCAACCCAAAGATACTAACTGGACTCAGTTTAAGGAATCTGGAGTTAAATACTTTAGAAATCCTGTTGAAAGGTGCTTTTCTGTTTCCTGTCATTCAATCCTGCCGCATCAATTTCCCTCTCCTTCCACCAGCTCAGAAATGCTAGTTGACATACTTCTATTCATGCTCTATTCATGATATTCTCTTCATGCTCTGTAAGCTGCATGGTTAATGTGGAATTCCTCTGCCATTTTGGAGCCTTGTTTTAATCCGGATCCGCCGCTGAAAAGCCTTGACCCAGCAAATGAGATCCAAGACCCTTGAATGAAAGCCAGCAGAAGGAACCTGTAAGATATCTGACTCTGCATCTGCTTTTTATCATCTCAGCACAATCTAACACAAACCTGCTGCTGCAATTATAACTGACAGTGGAATAACAATTTTGAAGCCTTTTGAAAAACAAGTAATTAGTGTATTTGCCATTGAGAGGTTGGACTGGAATCTGATGTATGGCATACTTTGTTGTCTTTTGGAGAAAAAAATGAAGAAAAATAGAATAAAGAATACAAAATAAATGGGAGCAAGGTTGTCTAAATCCCTAACTATAAATTAATTAGTTTGAACTTTTGTCAACATGAATTATCATCAGCAAATATTAAGACAACAGCATGCATTCTGTACTGCTTCCTGTTTGCCTGCAGGGATGCAGCTGGGCATTCAACCTTTGATCATTGAACTGCCTCTGCAGGCCGGACAGGCTGCAGACGCAGGAAGTGTTGGAATTATCACAGCACCTGGAAGAATTAAAGGAAAGTGGTTTCTGGTGGACACTCCATTTTATAACCTTGATGAGACGGGATCATTTCAGTTGCTTTAGGGAGGTCATCTGTCTGTCACCGAAAATGTTGTTCAATAAAATTTATTACTGGGTAAAAAAGAGAAATCATCTTTGCATATTAAGAATAATTGAAATGTATTTATTTTTGTAGGCTTTTAGGTCTATAAAAAAACTCTCTCTCACACACACCTACACACACACACACACACACACACACACACACACACACACTTTTTATTACAAGTATTCCACCGATTCATTAACATTGTTATTGACAAGATACAAAGATTTTTTAAATTTTATTTTTTCATTCATCTAGGTCTGATCTATAAAGACAGAAAGACATAAAGAATATTAGCAAACGTCAAAAAAAAAAAAAAAAGTTACAAAATGTGTAGACTGCATTTATTACTTATCCTGGCTATTAATTAGTACATGTGCCTTTTTTAAGTATAGAAACAAGATGATGTAAAAACAGGAACTCGGCACAAATGTTGTCCTTGAAACACAGTAATGGGTACCAGGTTTTCTCCTGGGGGACATTCATGACGGCCCCCCGCAGTTCTACTCATCTCCGGATGGAGTTTACACTGCATTCCCGCTCGCTGGAGCCTCGTCCTCCAACAGGAGGAGACAGGGCAACAGGAGACTGGACTCCAAATGTCGAAGCGACATGTCAAGCTCTAGAGAATACCGCGGAAAACACCGGAAAGGGAAGCGCTAACAAAACAAACGTTTCTCAGAGGTTGGACATTTTTTTTCTTTCAAAATTACAACCAGATGAGTATTTTTGAACTAATCACTGGACTGGTGCTATTTGTCCCAATGACATTAACCACATACATAAACGCAAACACCGTAATTTGCCTCTTGAGCAAAGTTTTTTTTTTTCCCAGACCTGAAGATACTTTTTGTTACGCCCTCTAGTGGATGATCCCTAGTGTGCTACACGTGGCCAGATGCGATTATCAATAATTTGCTGCGCGCACACTTCATGAAGCGCAGTCATCAGTCCACCCATTATCTGTGCTCACGTTTCCTTGCAGGGTCCATTACCTCTGTCCAGCGGTCACTGGCCGAGGGGGCGGGGTCACCTGGACAGAAACCGTTTCCTTATTTTAGTTTTAAAATAATAAAACTAAAAATATTTATATCATTTGAACGAAAACAAAAACTTCAATTCAATATAAAATATTGAATTTTATATACAAATACGTATAAGATTAGAATTTGATATGTCTATATAATCGATCAATCTAATAAACTCATGAGAGATTCTTAGATAGTTTGTCAAAAGCAAACAGTTCAAATTTTAAAGTAAGGCTCAAAAGGATAGGATATAATTCACTCAATTTCTTTTTGACGTGGTCACTATACAGAGCTTTTATTTTGAAACTATCAGCTGCAAACGAAACTCTCATCTCGGCCTTACTTCGGTTAACTTGCTTCCGCACAAACTGCTGGGCTCCGCGCAGCGCAGCGCTGAAGGATAAGACTCTCAGATCATCGGTGCGGCTTCCGGAGCGGCTCTGAACCCCAGCGAGCGGAAAATCGGAGACGATGGAATTTTAAACGCAGAGCCGGACATGAGCTCAGGCATATAAGTTTGCAGAGTGTCAGGCAGAGAGGAAGGTGTTGCTCTCAGCGTGAAAAGTTAACTCCTTTGCACTGGATGCGGAGATGCGCAGAAAGTGATTGAGATCCTCATCGCTTCTACAAACCTCAACGAGCAATTGAAACGCCATGAAAGGTATGAACTGCGGAGCGGAGCAGCTTCATGCTTGTTTATCTTTAGAATGTATTTGTGGTTTGAATTTTTGTTTGACCTGAGAATATGTTTGTGTAATGATGTTTACCAGCTCTATGGTAAAGAAGTTCTTGATGACTGGGGACGTTTCTTTATTCCATATATCTAATCACACAGTCAGGCTGGACATACAATTTCACTTCAAACTCGGAAGCTTACACTAAAATGGCTCAAAGCAACTTGTCAAGTCTCAGATGATGTTGGAGACTTCTCAACATCAGGTCAATGAGCAGAATTTGAGTTAAATAGAGACACACCTGTGGATGAACTTTACCATATTATCTGAAATACATTGCTTTTTTTTATGACATCATTGGAAATTTAAAAGAAATAAGTGAAGATGTCAGAAGGATGATCTATGCAAGTTTGGGTCATTTGGGGTTCTATATGTTGAAAGTGTCTCATGCACATGTTCAAACTATGCAAACTCTATTCACATAGAGAAGGAGCTGAGCTATGTGTCCCAGAAATGAGCATGTCTTGGTATGAAATGTGGACATCAACCACCAGACTCAGCAATGAACAATCCATTTATCTAAAAGCAAAGACCATAATTCCAGCAAACTATTCTGAGAATCTTGTGGAAGGTTAAACCCCTACAAAAAACAAAAAAATATCCATCTGTTTCATTTTTTTGGCATTGAGTAATATAAATAATTTTGGTATTCTTAAATGATCTAAAAGAGGAAAAGTTTACTTAGTCTTATTTAAAATCAGGCTGTGAGGGGAAATCGGAGATATGTCTGGTTTCAACTGTACAATCATGCAGAACTGGTATGTGCCAACTTACGGTACTGAATGAAACATAAATAATCGGACTCACCCACTAGCAATGTTAGTCCAAACATTAGTAAAGTTGCATAGCTAGCTCCTCCAGAAAATTAAGAAAAAAAAAACATCCTATGGGATTGTTCATGGTTCTTTTATTGATTATTAAATTCCTGATTTCCTAACTCTGGTCAAAGCCACACTGGCGTTACTCTAAATGACTCTATACTTTTTCAAAAACCTTAAAAAGAGAAGTAGCGAGCAGAATACTTTGAGACGGACAAAAGTAAATCAAGTACAGGTGCTGGCTTTTATCTGGGAAGAAGTTTCTTATCAATATAAGTTGATGAACATGAAAAGCTGTGGCTGAAATGACTTTTTACGACAAACTGTGCAGTGAAATGGAATACTTTTTGCTTGTTTATATGACAACACCAAGTACAAATCCTACTGTTGTAAAAGTTTGGTCAATAAGTCTGTACGTATAAAATAGCCAACTAAATATCCTGTCTCCCAATTAGTCTGGTTTCGGGACACATCAGTGGACTCTCATTGCTTCAGCGAAACTTTCAGTGACTTTGTGGAAGCCTTGAGTGTCAAGGACCACTGTGCTGCACGTTTTATAGATTTGTAAAAAGTATTTAACAGCTTGTTTAACTCTATGATTCATTCTCTTGTTAGCTCAATGGCACAAAATGTGCTTCTCAAGAGTCTGTATCATAGTCAACAGTTTTTGTAAATTGCATTGCTATTTAGGGGTGAAATGAATCGAATGGCACTCGCCATTTCTAAGCTGATGACACAGTTGTTTACATACATATAAACTCTGTTGTCATGGAGTTTGACTGCCTAGTCTACAAGTTGCATTCAGTGTCATTACATCACATTTGTTCCACCTCAAAATGTTGCTTAATGTCAATAAAACAAAGGGTTTGTTGATCTTCAGCAAAATGAAAATGATTGCTGCTTTTCCGGCTGTCATGTCAACACAAAATATTTTGGTTTTTGTGTTTTGCTATTTATTTAATTATATTCAAGAAACTTCAAGTCAAATACTAAACATGTGACTAGCATATTAGACACAGAAGTTGAACAAAATGCCAATTCTTACAACGTTCACTTGCAGGACTTGTGGTTGCACATCTTAGTTGAACTGAAGGATTTTAACATTTTGTTGTTTAGTATGTTTTCTAAAGCGTGGCTCTCATGAAATGAGACCTGGTGTCTTAATTATATTGCATACCTCCACAAGTAACAAGTAAAAAAATAAATAAATTTAAAAAAATAAAGTTTGAGAACTATTGCACCAGTCTCACCCAGTGACCACTGGAGACAGACAACAGCTCTCCTGTGACCCCTGCATGCATAAGTGGGTATAGGGACTAGATGAATGGAACTTTTATATCAAATCATTATAAATTAAATCAAAATCCTGAACAGGCAGCCAAGAGAAGATACAATTAGTTGCTACAAGAAACTATTCAAGGATCAAGAGTTTTGACCACCATTTTCTTTGTTTCAGCTGAAACTTCAAACCTTTGCCAAAGTAAAAGACACTGATGCTAAGAGACTAGGAAGTGGATTGAATTTTATTTAGCACATCAATAGCTTTACACTACATCTTCACTTGCTAATTTGGTATTAAAAGCATTGCCTGCTGGCAAACCGGCACATGGCAGGGGCAAGCTGGAATCAAACCCAGAACTTTTGCTACAGAGATCCACTAAGTAACGCAAGCAAATAAGTGATTCAGTCATTATCCACGTCTCTTCATCTGATGTCACCCCCTCTGACATCCCAGATCATCACCTCCTACATTTCTTACTTCTCCCCTCTCACTCATGTCTTTCTCCCCCTCAGCTCCATCTGCCTATCATTACCCTCCATGTTTTTGTCCTGGTTTTCATTGTAATGTGGCACTGTGTAATTAGAGTTTACCGTCAACAAACCAGAGAAACCACAACTGGTGGCATTCCTGGGACCACTGAACCCCACACATGAACACAAACACAAAGACAAGAAGTTTTCCTTGCATTCCTACACAGATTATTTAATTTGAAGATAAAAAATCTAAGAATTTTTCATGAACTTATCCAAGTTTCTGTTTTTTATTTTTTTTTATTTTTTATGACAACAGCATTTTATTAATTTTTGCTGTATTTTTCCCATTATGTCCCCCAGACGACTTTGGAGACGAGGAGGAAGTACAGTCTTTTGGATACAAGAGGTTCGGTGAGTGGGACCTGATTTCTGTTTTAAGTGTGTCTTAAAACTGTAGTAGAGAGAAACAAGCACACTTGGAGCTCTGATTATAAAACTTTTATGGCTTTTCGAAGAAGCTGCCCTCAGGAACAGACACTAAGTGTGTGGGCTTAACTCTTTCTGATATTAAACAGTTACTTATATACTTTATATTCAGAAACATGATGCAAAAATTGCCGTTTGCCTGAACCTCAAAAGATATCTAACATGAATGCTGACGATTACATCACCTGATATGATCCCAAAGTGTAGTGAGGTCCAGCTCACTGCAGGCGGAGTACTGCGGTTGTTGAAGGACATAGAAGTGTTACTTGAGGAGAAGAAGAATGATTGCTGAAAGCTGAAACAGAAGGTGCTTTACAAACTTTTTGTATAAGGTATGCGTATTTCAGCAATATGCTTATAGCAGTTTTTGTCCAACAAACTAGTCTGTTTTGCGCCTCAATTATACAGGATATGTCACATTTAGTCTTGAAAAAAATGGTAAAATTATTCATTAAAATGTATTTAAAATACAACATCTTTTCATTTTAACAGGAGGCCCTGTGTCTGGTACTAACGCTGATTATGATGCTCGCTATCAAATAAGACTGAAACTGCTCAGTTAACAGCAGGTCTTCAGTCTGCTAATGGGGCTAACCAGATCAAGACATTTTAAAAATAGTTTCTTCTGTGCACGTAGACAACGCTAATTAAGCCCAGTGATTCACCCAAAAAGGAATGGCACAAAAAAAAAAAAGAAAAAACAACAAGATTGCTTAAACAAAATTTTATGGGTCTGTTTTGGTGTTTAGGACAACATTTATCCTGGTGTTTGTTAAAGAAGCAATTAATTCTCAGTAATTTACACAAGCACCGGTTTTAAAACAAAGGATTTTTTAAGCAACAAAGGTAACACATTTTTGTTTCTGCAGGGCTGTAATAAAAGAGCCCATAGTTAGAGACACTACAGCTGTCAAATCAATCTTCCCTTGTTGTTACTCATTACATTCAGAGTAACTTTAGCACTTAAACACAGCAAACTGTTGCAAGAAATTAGATAAAGAGATGCTTAAAACTTTAGTCAGACACATGTTCAAAAGTTAGGGGATTGTTTTTTTGTCCCATTTATTGGCTTTTTTGTCATGTGTGCTGGTATTATTTTTCTTGTTGGTCTTCTGCAGCCAAAATTTTTCAGTTTTGTTTTTCACTTGATTTCTTTTTCCACTAATGTTCTTGTATCTGAAATGCTTCTATTAACCCACCCTGATCCAAAGCTTCAGAAAAATATTAGAAGTGACACCTCTCCACATTACCGGCAGTATAAACTCTCAAGAAAATTTTTACCTGGGTTATCTGTTTTTTCTAGAGATGCACCTATTTATCGGCACCTATTTATCAACCAGATCAGGTCTATATATTTGCAGTTAACAACAGTCACCTCACTGTTGGTTACTCTTCAACTTTCTTGCTACTTTAGCAACATTTTAGACAAAAACAAAATGGTTTCGGCCAAAATCGGAATTAGCAGGTCAGGATTTTTAATAAATTTGTAATTGGTGATTTGCCAGAAAACTGCAATCGGTGCATCCCTAGTTTATACCCTGATAAATGCTTTTGAAGCTGAAAAGTGTAATTCCCTAGAAAGCTACAGTTCTTGGAAAGGGCCATCAAACGTCACTAACTTCCTCATAACTGCTTTCTTCTTCACTGCAAATAACACACAAAAAACATTTTACCCACTTTTCTGACATATCGATATTGTCACATTGTAATTCTGTTAATTCAACACAGGTTTGGAGACCTCTGTGTTTCTGTATGCAGGGTGTTACAGTTTAGTGTAAGTCATTCAGACCAAGATTCAGACAAAGGTCCTCCACAGAGACCATGTAAAGCAATGACCAACTCTGCCGGACTCAGCACCGGAAAAGATGGATTTAAACTGTGTTGGAACGCAATCTCTTTCATCCCGGTCATCCGAGTAGAGGCGTCCTGTTTGTCTTTCTCTCTGAGCGCTTGCAAGTCCTGTGAATGTATTACATTAAAGATCTGTGGGGAGGGGAGCCAAATCCAGCTAATTTTTTTTAACTCTGTTCAGATGAACTCGTCGCGTTTGTACAAGCAGAGGCAGAAAGTCGCTGAACTCTTTGCTGAGTGTCCTATAAGAGACAGGGCAGCTGTTTGGGTGAGCTGGCTCCAAGGTTCTGCCTCAACCCTCCGGAGACTTTGTTGCACAACAACGCTGCATGCATGCAAATCATCACAAGCTTTCATTCTTCTGCTATTAGAGTCAGTTCTCTTGGGAAATCAAACAGTTAGCTCTTCTTGACATACTTGGTCTTAATTCATTGCAGCCTCAATACAGTCTGAGGATGTTTAAAATGATCAGACATGTCAAAACTGTAAATGTTTCTACAGTCAGGTCTCAGTTCTGAAAAACCGAACAATTCATCCTGACTGTTTTATGCGGTGGATAACAAAAAAGAGTTCCTATGAATCTTCATATTCCCATACGGGACATTTTGTGAATAACTCCAGAAGGTTTGTTTGGTAACCATGAAGGCAAACATTGATCAGTTTTAGCTACTGTGTTGACATTAGATTTGTCGCATAGGTTAATTTCTTGCTTTTAAATGATCATGCTAGTATCAGAAGAAGGGTCCCTTACAAACTTTAGTCTTACAGAATGTCATGTAGGACTGTCGAGGGTAGCCTCATGCCAAGGCTAAAACCTCACTATGCCCACACTGGTCTGGCAGCGCTCCAAGTAAGCTGTGATGGTCAATAGAGCCAACTGTGTAATTCCCTAGAAAGCTACAGTTTACTCAGTTCACTCTGACTTTAAGCAAAAGATAGTCCACATTCTCACCATTAATAAATACCTTTGGACCTCTTGTATACGAACTGGTCTGCTACTTGTTTCCCACTTCGGATAAGCAGACACAAACATATCCAAAATACAACCCTAGAGGTTGGCTGCAGCAGATTCGAACAATAACTTCTGTAGTGTACAGAAACATCTGTGCAGAATATGGACTGGAAACCCCGAGATCAAAGTGGGAAACACCCCCAAAGGTGGTGGAGAATGCCAGAGCTAAGATCCTGTGGGACTTCCAGATCCAGACAGACAGAATGGTAATGGCGAACCAACCAGACATTGTCATAGTGGATAAACAACAGAGGAAAGCCGTTGTGGTAGATGTAGCAATACCAAGCGATTGCAACATCAGGAAAAAGGAGCACGAGAAACTGGAGAAATACCAGGGCCTCAGGGAGGAACTGGAGAGGGCCTGGAAGGTGAAGACCACAGTGGTTCCTGTGGTCATCGGGGCCCTCGGGGCAGTAACCCCCAAACTGGAGCAGTGGCTACAACAGATCCCAGGAACAACATCAGACATCTCAGTACAGAAATGTGCAGTCCTTGGCACAGCCAAGATACTGCGCAGGACCCTCAAGCTCCCAGGCCTCTGGTAGAGGACCCGAGCTCAGAGGATAAGAACCACCCGCGGTGGGTGAGAAGGGAATTTTTATATAGTTCTTTCTACAAAGTAAAATGATTTACAGATCTCAGGTCGCTGAGAACATCATGTGCATTCATTCTGTGATGTGATGCTCTCATTTGTTTTGTAATAGAAAGCAGCCTACTGACATGGCCTCTATTTAGTCAAGATAAAACATATACACTCTAGTAAAGTATGGCATGTTTCCCAGTTTCCCAAAAGGTTCCTGTGAAACTTGTGCTGTGTGTAACATCAACACATGTACATGTAACACAATGTGACCAGGTGCTGAAATATGTTTACAGGTACATTTGGGACTTCAGCGGTTTTACTGATATGCAGACTTGCCAGATTCTTGAACTCAGATTGAGCCCATTAGACCAATACACACACACTCATTAAAAGCAATGACATGTCTCTGAACCTCTCTGACTCGCTCGTCATCCTGAAGGCATTTGAACATTCTCTAAAAGTACACAAATACATGCAAATACATGCATATGCCTCTTCAGCTCACTTGAGACACATAGTTTGATATACAAGTTGATCAAGTTCATATGATTATTCTATTGTCCGTCCTGCCAAGCTAAAGTCAGGCTTGACTTGTTTCCATGCTACTCGAGGCTGAAATATATTTCTTTTTCTATGAGGGTTTGTCATTTAAAGGTCAATTAGGCAAAAACAAATTTCCTTCAGCTTTGGCTGAACTCTTCCTGCCCAATTAGGGGTTGGTTTAGTCATTGGCCAATATACTGGTACTGGTTAACCCTTGTGTGGTTCACTTTCAGCAGTAATACCACTAACCAAAAAGAGAAAGTAATGTCACTTATGCACATTGTATGTCTATAAATGTTTTATATCTAAAATCACTACACCAAAGCACCTACGTGAGTCACCTACTGCACCAATCAGGACATTTGGCTTGTCTAATCCTGAGACAAGTATGCAGGCATGCTGCAAAGCAACATCTTTGAATCCATATTGGGATGGGAGCATGTATGCGATTCTTTGTATATGACTTGACATAACACTTTGTCACAATGTTAATGTTTTGGGGTGTTTTGTTGGTTTTTTTATGTTCAATAGGTTGAGTCATCACTTTGATGTCAGGTTTTATTTCTTGTTTGTGTGTATCTAGATAATTGATTTTCTAGTTTGTTCTCCTCTGTTAATGTAGCTCATGTTTTTAGCCTCTGTCTCCTGATCCGTTATTCTCTTCATCTGTTTCCTATAGCAATTAAGCTCTAGTTATGTCTTTGTTTGTTGCGGGATTCTTGTATGTCTCATTAGACATACAATGATCGTGCCTCTGAACCCAGAAATAAATCTGCAAAATGCCACGCTGCTATTCGCTTTTTATTTTCTGCAACAGTAACCATAACACTGTCTGTTTTTACTTGGTTTATATTCACCTTTAGCTCCTTTATTAGTTTTTGACATGCTTTGGTGCATTTCTTACATCAGTCTAAAGACATAATGCTACTGTGATGTGCACAAATGACTGAATGATGTCAAGATTGTTTTTTTTGCTAAAAAAAAAAAGACTTCTCCCCAAACCAGTCTAACATTCTAGGCAAAACTATAGTTCACTTAGAGGAGACCAAACATGGCTAGTTTGAATGCACCGTAAAACAATAGTCGTAAACCGCTCCTAAGTTTTTGAAGGCATGACCATTTGTGCCCAAGTAACTAAGAAAGGTCTGAGTAGTAGGGACAGATTTTCTGTGTCCAACAATAGTGAACTCAAAATCAAACCTTGAGAAACACAATGGGAGAGATGTAGCTTAGGAGAACATGTAAAGACAAATTGAAAAGATAGGACAGAAATCAGCTCTGAGCTAAACCTCTAACACCAACAATCATGTCTGAGTCAAGAAACCAAGATTTGATGATCAACTGCAGAAAAAGCACCAAAATGGCAGAATTGCTGGAGTCCTATGTGGATGAATTGTATTTAATGCCAAGTTCCAAGCACCACTTGCATCTAAGGTCAAGCACCACCCTGAGGATTCCCTGCTGTTGCCTGTATTTGCAGTGCAGCATCTCCGGTACAAAATCAGCACTTGACACTGAAGTTTACTAGTTTTTACAACTTAATTTGCTTTGAGAGTTCTGTTAAACAGATGAGTATCCATACCTATTAAGTTGAATGAGAACATTTTTATACAGGGCACTATTGTGAATTTAAAATCTTACAAGGTTATCCTGTTAAGAGTCCAGACGAATAAAGACAAATTATGATAAGCCCAATATAAGCAATAGATTCCATGATGGCTGATGCAGTTATAAACCGATGCTCTTGCTTTAGAGTGTAACTAGAAACGAGAGCTCTGGGATGTGCATTGATGTCGGAGGTCTCACTCCCGGCGATGTCTCTTGTTCCCACACATGTGGATTTGGAAAAGCTGGACTCAGGAGGGTTGCGGCTGGCGCAGGACCCCAAATGCACTGTATCTATTTCCTGCACTTGTTATGGTTTCTCCAGCAAGGCTCTGGAACATTCCTGCAGTCGTTCTCGGTATTGGAGGGGTGTCTGTGCCTTGAACCAGCTGTGTCAGCACAGACCGGCTCGGATCAGTCCTGGGGGTCTCTGTGGTTGAGGGAGGACCCCCTGCTTCACACTGACACCTCACCCATCACCTTATCCCTTCTGGTTAATGGGAATTTAGACATGCTTATGTTAACATGAGCACTTGTAATGCTTTGACACCTTTACTGCAGACTGCAATATTAGGATTTTATGCCCTTTTGTTTGGTTCCTGCTGTATTCTCGTGTTCTTCTTCCTTTGGCTGCTTGTGAGCACTTAATACATCTGTGAGGTGTAAAATTCCCCTTTTCATTGCATGCCATGCCGCAATTTCTTCCATTGGCTTTGAGAATTCAAAGTCAGCATGTCTCAGGAAAGACATTAATCATCTGCGAGGATGATCTTAATTTTCTTTGATCACTTCTCTTTCTCTTTATGCAGTTCACACATAGCTTAAACTGTCATAATCTATTTTTCTTACCTGAAGTAACTTAAAGTTAATGTTTAGATATGTCAGTATTATTATTTATGACATTTAGCATCTAAAATGAATAAGTGTTTAATATATTTTCTCTTAGTTTGATCTTCCTGCTTTTGAAGAGGCCAAAGTCATAAAAAACAAGTTTACGGGTAACACACTGGCCTTAAATTGTCATTTTCTGTGGCCAAGAACTTTGTGGCCGAGTTGCTGTTCTTTTCAATCAGTTCCATTTTACCATAATACCACTAGTATTAATAGTAAGAAAATTTAATGACTGGCCTTTTTGCAGAGGTGGCACGCAAACTAGAATTCACTAAGCAACCAAGATGGATCAGTTCTTTTAATGGCAATATAGCCTTTGTTTATACAGAGAAACTATTTTAGTTATTTTTAAGAATTTTGATGCTTACAAATAACTAAAACAAGTGTATTACTAGCACTTGTACCTGATTATTTGTTATTTGCACACATTGCTCACTGTGTATCTCTACACATATAAGATAAACAGTATTGTTTGCTTCATTTTCTTTGTTAAAGATGTATAAGTTAATGTTGTGACATGAGGACAGTGAGGACAAATATATGTCATCACTGTCTTTTGTGCTCTGTCTTTTTTGAGACAGAGCAAAAACAAATGTAAGCAGATGGTACCAATTTATTTTCCCGCAGAAACACCCAAGTACAATGAATTAGTGTGAGTTGAAATAAATAATGTCAGACGTCCAACATTGTGTTTGCATCTCAGTTTCACTTAGGGGATGTTGTTTTATTTTTGCTGGACAGTAAAGCGTCAGACTTGTAGATAAACAATAAGATTATGTCTGGAAAGAGGAGGAAGAATTTCTTCAAATTTGCTTTTTGGGAGTATTTCACACCCCAGGATAGAGAGACGTATCTCATAGATTTAAGATGAGTAAGAGGTTCTGGCACCATGGTATTTTATCCCAGGAGAAAGAACAGGAAAGTGAGAGGTGGAAAAAAAGGCAGCTGGTTAAAAACAAGGAACAGGGAGTAATTGGATGGGCTTGGAGGAGTATGAGGGACTGTTGTAAAGAGATAAGTTATTTAGACGATAATGCAAAGCTTGAATGTTTCCAGATAGAAACATTCATTTGAATGATTATTTGAGTCACACTTCCCAGATAGCATGTTACCTAAGTGCTTTCTATGAAGAAGAAAAACAAAGAGAACTCAAAGTTGATGGCAACCACAGGTCTGCTAGTGGAACAGCCAAGTGAAGATGACGTTCAACACAGAAACACTGACTCAGGACTAAGATGGGAAGAAAATAAGGCAAAGAGAACCTAGAGGTTAATGACAGCAATATTTTCTTCCATGAGGAAAATATCAAACAATGAACTTGGGTTACTGTCTAGATCTACTCAAAGTCTTATTTCTATATAAAGCCTTGACTGGAGGGCCTCCATCAGGTACACATGGTGAATCCTGGGCTTACTGCCTCACTGCTTTACTGCCAGTAAAGCAGTGAGGAGGGACAGCTTTACTGTATTGACTGGAGTTAGTTAATCCTTTGTACGTCTTTCAGGACATGGGGCTGGTAGAGAACTTGTTGAAGGGACTTTATTCAACCCTTCTGGCCAGAGAACTCGCTAGGATCCCAACAGAGTGAGACAGAGAGTGTTTTTGGCCTTTCCAACTCTGCAGCTCCAGATGACAAAACCTATGACCTGAATAATGTAATAACAGGCCTGAGAAAGCCTCTCTTGTGGGATCTAAAACACCTCAGTTGAGTTGTTCGTTTTATGGTTTGTTATGTAACTTTGATGTATCATTAAACTTCTAAAAACAGCTTTGACTGCATGGCGAGGGAACAATGGTGTTAGCATCTTTTTGAGCTCCAAGAGGTCCCATAAACCTTTTTGTCCTTTAATTTCATTTATGTTTCTCTCGTTGGCATGGCTTCATTAGGCTATATAAAACATCATAGCGAAGCTCCAGGTGCAGCATATAAAGAGGAGGCGTTGATCGGTGATGTGCTTGCCAGATGAACGCATGTGCTATTAATTAGCTGCTGTTTTCAACACAGCCTGTGATCCCTGAGTGTCACCCGCTATTCTGACTCTCCATTAAGAGTGAAGAAAACCAGCAAAGTCTGTGTGTTCCTCCTCAAGAATACCCTGGGTGTCCGTGATGTGACCCACATTACAGATGTCAGGGGAGAGTTTTATAAGTTCAGCAATGCCTCCATAAAGTGTCTTTCAAACTCTTGGGCTTGACTCTTTGAATGAGTAATTAAATAACAGCAAAGGTTTGCCAAGACACCTGTGTTTCTGTAACCCCTCCAGTTGGAATGCTTATGCTTTGCTTTGGCAAGACGCAGTTCTCTGTACTGCGAGAAACATGCTTGTACCTTAGCTCTTATACCGGTATTCCCTGGCGGGTGTGTGCTTTTACATACATGTGTGAGTTAAGCTCAAGAAAAGCACACGGCATCACTCTTTTGTTGAACCAACTGGTACTTTTCCGTGCTCACAAACACCTCCAGCTGCAGAACACACAGGCACACTTTTACAATGAGTTTGGGGATTCTAATTTTTTCCTCTTTTAGTGTAGGCAATAAAAAAAACTCAAAATCTGGTACTCATGCTCCAAGATGTTAATGAAAGGAGGAGAAAAGGGCAACTGAGGGTTGCCAAAATCAACCCACTGCTTCCTGGTTTGCAGAAAGGGAGTTGAAGCGGAGAGGAGCAATGTTCGACTCCAAAACCCTGTCAGTTGTATAATGGTTATCACATTTTCCATATGTGCATGAGCCTGCAGACAGATGGAATTCACTATGTTTGATTTTCTGGTGCCATTCCGCAGTTCTTATCATACTGATATGTTTAATAACAATGAATAAAAACATCCTTCAATCTACAGTTCCATCTCTGTTATATTGCAGATGCCTTACCTGATACCGTTCAGCATAATTTGATGTAAAAAAAAATCTCTGAACATTCAGCTTTTAAAGGTCTGTGTCTTGTGATTCCATCTGTTCAACATTTCCAAGTTTCCAAATCTGGCAGTTTAGTTTTGTTTGTGGAGAAATAGCAGCTGATGTGCACATTAACAGCACTTTAGGATCTGACCTAATTTACTCTGAAAGCCATGAAAGGATTTGCTGGAATACTTTAGAATCCTTTGGATGAGTTTCATGTGTTTGCTGTATGACTGCTCATGCATTTTTATACATTTGAAACATACAACATGATTTATAAGTAAGGTCTCTAAACTGTTTGTTTGTCCAATTTTTAAAAATCATTATTCTGCTAAAAGATCCAGTGATCACTCATATTTACCCTTCCTGCAAAGGCCACCAAATTGTTATAGGACACTTTCAGAAATTTTGAAGAATTTATGATGCAGTCAGTTCCTCCATATACTTATATAATTCCTTGATGCAGCCACATGACTCCTGAACTTGCTGCTCCCTCTCATATTTTGCCTATTTTCTGAATGACTACTGCCAATGAAGGTCACTAGGAGCATGTCGTTTTCTTAAAAAAAACCAAAACGACTGACTGATCCTCGATTGTACTTAAGTCAATTTATTCAACACACAGGTTATGGTGTGTTTGCAAACTCAACCTCAGTTTCATTTGGCCAGTAGCTATTAGCAAACTCAACATACTTACAATTTTATGGTAGGTCTGAAAAGGCATCTTACTAGCATGCCCCTGGCGTAGCGTTTAATTGTTGCTATGGAGACTGATCATCCCAATATATCCACTCTTTATATCTAACAGATATCTTTCCTTGCTTACAATTATCTTATGATTTGTTGCAATATGTAGGTCTAGCCTTTTTTTTTTTTTTTTTACATATTCAGTACCTTTACACAATTAATTATTACTTGGATGGTACCAGGGTGAAAAACTATGCTCTTGCAGCCATTTCCTGCCTTTTAAGATAAGAAAAAACAGCAGTTGTCTTACTTAAGTGATATGTTCTCACGTAGTCCCCATTTTTAATAGAGGCTAAAAAACAGAACAGTAGAAAAACAGAACGTCAATTAAAAAAAACAAACTCCTTCCATCAATCTAGTTAAAGCAGGACTTTGTAAAATGACTCAACTGTCATGTTTAGAGGTCGTGTGTGTTTGTGTATATATGTGTGTTAATATTTTATCTGAGAAGACAGCTGAACAAATTTGCATAAATCATCTTGTTGATGTTGTATGGCTCTCAAGATAACATTCACCACACATGTAAACCCAATTCAAGACATATTCCCATTTTAACAGATTGAACCAGGAATGAAAAACAGAAACATGATAGTTACACCAAGTGCTTAGTTCAGCTTTGGAAATTTTTTGGTTAAATATTAATAAATCAGCAGATAAAAGATCATACTTATGCATGCAATCTTCAGGACTGCAATGACATTTTGGCTTTAATATTTGTCTCTCTTGTGGTATGAATGGAATTGCATTTTACTTTAATGTCCTGCCAAGATTTCCTTGCTGAGACTGAAAAATGTATTTCAGTCATGAGTCTGACTCCTTCCTTCAAGGATTTATGTCCTAGACTCTGCTACTGATTTGATCCTGACATTCTTTTTATTCTGAAAATGTCCCTGAAATTGATCTCTGCATCTCTCCTAAATCAAAAATGTTTGCTGCTGATTTCTGTACAAAACTACAGCAGCATGAGTATTGTTAGTGAGAGTGTCAACAGATGAGTTTTGTCTCCAACCGATGGCTGAAACTCAGATTTTAAACGCCCGCTCTTGATTGAGGTCTGTCCTCTGGCACTTCTTAATAACTCCAAACAAACTGTGATGTGGAGTAATTCAATCCCGTTGTCTGGAGTTGATTATTGCTATCAGTGTGTGTGTGTGTGTGTGTGTATGTGTGCGTGTGTGTGGTTTGTGTATGATTCACAAACCAGATGTCAGGCAGTTCCTCTTGCCTTGAGAGGGTTCATGTTGACTGCTAGGAAGTGGAGGAGCGTGCCGCCCTCACGTCTGGAGTGTGGCTGTCTGAATGGACGCTTCTTCCAGCAGCAGGACGGTTTGTTGTCTTTCACACCGACTTGCCACACACCAGCATCAGACCACAGAAGAAGTCCGAGGGCCCACCCAGTAAAAAACCCACCCTGCTGCATTAAAAGGTTATGTTTCAACTGATTAGCTCTTTTTTTTCTGTATTTTGACTTGTAACAGCATTTAGAAAATGTGCATAATTGTGTAAATTAACTTTCTGCATGTGGGTTTTAAAAATGTTTGTGTCCTTAAATGAATTCTTGTGGTGACATCATCATACATGATTTTATTTATTTTCTTTCTGTTCTGAGGTTTCCTCCTTGAGACTGTCCTTAATGGAAAAAATAACCATCACTTTCTGATACTTTAAATTTGTGTTGTCATGCTGTAGAGTGCCTTACAAGAGGATTCATAGTCCTTCAACTTTTCAGACTTTGTCATATTATCATGATCAAATCAAAGGGATTGTCTCCTTTAAATTTATAGCTTCAGCTATGTAGAGCACAGTTCGTCAGTTGTACAATTATCTTTCCATTAGGTGTCTTCCAATGGCAACTAGACTGGATTTTATTTAAAGGTATTCAAATAAAGGGGGCTGAACACCACTCTTTAGCTTCTTATCTGTAAAATGTTTTGATAACCATACAAACTGCTGCATCTACTTCACGATTAAGTGTGTGTTGATCTATCACGTCATAAAACACCATAGAGTTTTAATCTGAAAATATATTGAAAATTCAGTTGGGCTTCAGCACCCAGACCACAGTCTTATCCGTATTTTACTGCTGCTGTTGGATGATATTACACAAAACCCTAAAATCACAGAGCGGTTTCTTCCACCGTGACCATAATGTTATATAGCCACTGCCCACAAATGACAGCAGAGGTAAAATGTCAAGAACGGTGGATTGGACAGAGAAGTCTATCCATGAAGACTTCGGGTGAGGACTTTATTTGACCAGGTGGCAGGGTTTGTGGTGGATAGGGCTGATGTGGTGACAAGATTTTCTTTGAGGGGGGCAATTTGTTAGACCACTACATTCTTGGCATGTTTTCCAGAGACACACATAACTCCTTCAACTGTTCAAGGTTTAATGTGGCAACTTCGCATCAGAACAGTTAGTGTGTTTTAGTGCTTTTAAACAGAGGCTGCTTTGGGATGACAGAGGAAGACATTCTCTCTTTTTATGGTGTTTTTTGTTTTTTGTTTTTAGATGTTGTCAAATTGGGCTTTCAAAAGTGGATTTTGAAGTTTATAATTTCGCTACTGATTTTATCCATCTGGATAAATTTATGTCATTTGCATCAGACTTAAAAGAGCCATCACGACCTGAGGCCATAGACATTGTGTTCAATCCCGACTCAACATGACTAATTATCTTTAATTAGAGGCACGTGGCCAGTGTCTGTTGTCGTCACCTACCAGTTTAAAATACTTCCAGATCTCTGACTTTTCACTCTGTTGGCTCAGTAGTGTTACTTCTCCTGTTTTTAGCTTTTGTTTAGCATCTCCACTAAGTGACTTGTTATAAATGTGGGAGAAGTCAAATGCAATTTTTTTAGGTTATGTAATGGCATTGTTGTGCAATGCGCTGTGTTTGTTACAGTCTAATTAACTTTTTCATTTTACTTTTGATACTCCTTGTGAATAAGTAGATTCACGCAACTTTATATCACACGTTCTCATTTATTTTCTTTGTGCTGTATGTATTTTAGGTTTTTTAAAAGCCATCAAGCATATGATTTTGGTCCGGGTTGGGCTTAGGCTATAGATTTAAACTCAATTTTGCATAATAGTGTTAATTAAAAATCAGATTCTTAGAGCTTCATGTAGCTATATCACTATTATTGCGCCATCAGCAACAGTTTCTCAGTTTTCTTCCCCTCCTCACAATTTTTGTATTTTCATAAAAGTTATAGATTGAAATAAGACAGATGTCATAGTGAAGTATTTTCAGCTGTTTTTGTTGTTTTGTCGTTGTGGTTATGACTAAATTGCTAAGAATGGCCAGCATATTTGTCCTTTTCCGTAATTAAAACATGTCCTTCAAAATATCTTCACTATACTTGTGACCTTGTTGTGACTTTTAGTGTTACAAACTGTTCTTTTAAAGCTTTTTATTATGTTGAAATCAAAGGACAACAACTGCAAAAAAAAAAATAAAAGAAAGCTCTCAAATTTAAAAAACACATTCATATAGTAAATTGTCATTTGAAGAGACTGTCCTTTATAAAAAGCCCAAGTTGAACGATACCCCAAGTACCATTCTGGGGCTTATTATTCCAGCTGCTCATCAGAGGGAGGACGTCACAATATTTATTTTATTTCTGGTTTTCTCCGATTAGTGACATTTAGCTGTTTGTTTTTCTTTGAACTGCTTTCCAATGCTCCATCTGCAATGGGAGTCTTTGTAGTTGGTTCCACGTTTTGACTGGCACTTTAAAGCGAACAGCAGGAGGTCGGATAGAACCAGCCAGAATGTGTGTTTTGTGCTTTTGCGGGTATAAAGCTATGACAAACAATTAAAGATTTAAAATTTATATTGTTTTGTAATTTTAGAGATTTTATGAAGAGTATGACATAAGTGATTTAAGCAAAGATTACATTTTTTGGTAGTTTTAAATGACCTTGGAATTCAAAATCTTTCCTGCTTTCCTCGAAGTTCAGACTAACTTTTCTCCTTGCTGACAGATTTGTTTTTCCTTGAAAGTCAAGTGTGGGCAGGGTATCACGTTTTGGATGCTAATGTGATGGTCATTAAGCAGTGGGCCACACACACAAAACCAAAGGACATCACACACACATACTCACTCAAGGACTAGAACTTTTGGAGTGCTTAAGCTCCGATGTTTTGCTTTGAAACCAAAACCCAAGTCACTCTCTGGGCCCCAAATCTCAGAGCTGAGTAAGACCATTCCCACTGCCCACTGCTTTGTTGATAAAAATTTTTTGGAAAGATGAACTGTTTGTTTAACTGCAGCAAGCGCTGAGTTTCAGAGTTGAGTGGGGGCCTTGGAGTTCGTGGGAGGGGAGTGGAGAAAGCAATGCAGGAACATTTCTGGATGCTGCTGCAGCCTTGAGGAGGCAGCATCTGAAAACTATTTTTCAAAGACTTCTTTACCTTTCATATCAACTGGGTTATTTAGTAAGACACGTTTGGGTTACACAACTTCCTGAAAATTGAATGGGAGTAATTTTGTAATGAAGTTGTTTTTGGATTATTCTTACATCGATTTGAGATATCAAACTCCAAGCCTCAGTGTTGACTTTGGCTTCACAGAGAGTTTTGCCATCTTTTAGCTTGTTGTTTTGGATTCACAGTCATGGAAATCTGTTCTCATAAGTCCAACTTCAGCAGCTTTTTGCAACGGGAACCAAAAAGCTGCGATACGTCTGTTGTGCACCACCTCAGTAACAACCATAGAAAACTGACTTTATCCTGCAGGATCTCCTGTAAAGCTGCTTCATGTTGCTTTTGTTCAGCTGTATAATAACAGGGTAATCACTGATGTTTACTTTTTTACAGAATAATTCTTAAATGAGGTGGTTAAGTTGAACTGTGTTGATCTTTTCTTGTACAAGTAACAAAGGCTTAATAAATCTCAATAAACATATTAAAGAATCACTGTTCCAGGCTTGACTTATTTAAACCAGAGATAGTAAATAGGGCCCAGATTCCTCACAATAAGTGAAATGTTCCTTTACTTTGGCAAAGATTTTGAAACAATAGATCGGATGCCAACTTCAGCGTCATTAGAAGAGGAACGTTTATGGCAACATTGGGCTTACTAATAATTTATGTTCTGTGTGTTGCAGACTGCAAATGCTGCAGCACATACAATTCCAGTTTCTTGAAAGAAAATGAGGACTTTAGTTTAACACCTCATGGACCTTTTTCCGGATTTATTTCATCCTGGCCAATAAGTGACCTGTGGGCGATGGCCATGAGTTTCAGAACTGTTTGGTGGACATAAACAATCATTAAACAGCACTGAATAACTATGAAACTGAAAATCTAATGTAAACTTTAGCACATTATTCAGTAGTGGTGCAAATGTCTATGTTTTTATCCAGGGCCTATGCTGTACACAACAAATTTGGGGGACCAACTCAGTTTTGAAATAATATGTAAATAATTTTATTTATCAAAATAAAAGTTTATTTGCAGCTTGTATGGTAATTATCTTATTGGTAAGCTAAGATCCAACTTTATCATATGCTTTTTTTAGCTACAATCTCAGTATCTTGTACTGAATGGCACAAAATGGCATGGCTTTCTGGAGCTTTAAATTTGTACACTTTTATTAAAGGGCTATCCGGTTGATAGATACAAGTAGTGAATCTAACTGTAAACACCTCAGCCTAAGTATTACTGATATGGGAAATGAGACTTCAGTTAGCAAAAACATAAACAATCCAAACTGTCTGGGAGATAAATTACAAGAAGTAAAAATGTTTAAGTAATCAGGTTAGTTCTGGTGGCCGTATAGAATATTTTTTGAAATATTCTCATGTACATCTTTTACCTAACGTCATAATTTACAGAGGTGCTTGAAGGATAAAAGTGATCTCGTTTCACCAAGATTTCAGTTAGAAAGAGGGAAAAATGTACATCAAATATAGTCGCCAAAATGTAGGACAATTGCTTCACAAAAATTGGACGGTACACACCTACTCCCCAATTTGGCTCTATGTACATATGTTGACAACTCAGACACAGCAGATTAACCATGCCCCATTACATAATTCCCACTTTGACAGGGCCGAGGTGTTTGGAGCCTGGACTTGTGAGAGATTGTAAAATAATGTAAGCTTGATTTTTTTATTATTTTTTTTACATTTTCACCTTGGGTCTGATATTTGAGGCACATTGAGAGATCTCTTGTCAGGGAAGTGCCAAGTTTTTCTTGATTTTTAAATTTTTATATGGTTGGTCTGACTTGTGGCTATGTGCTGGAGAGATTCTTGGCTAATTCTTTTAACAGAAGTGAATGGATTTCACAGTTTGTCCATCATCGGTTTCTCTGTCCAGCTCTTAGATCCTTCTTTGCTTTCCTTCGTTAATTTATAGCTTTTCTCCCAGTCCATTCTGTTTGTAGCTAAACTTGGCAGTCTTGTCTTTACATCTCTTACTTTTCCCTCCTTTATTGACAGGCTTGGGGCTTTATGTCTGACTGTCTCATGTGATGAAGGCGTATGTTTTCCATAACATCCAATACAAGAGACCGAGCCTGAACCAGACCACACAAGACGCTGGGATGGTGTTAGTTCCTAGCAAAGTGCCAAAGCTTTTTGATGAACTCGGAGAGGGACCCAGAACTTTGGCTTCAATTCTGCTCTTTTTCTGGTTGCGTCACTTTCCAGGTACAACCTTGAAGTGAGCACAGTAGGCATGTGAAAGGACATAATGCATTCTCCATGCTGCTAAACAGTTATTAGGGGGAAGTATCCTGAGAGCCAGGACCTCCACTGCGAAAGAAAAATGTATTACCAGCAGACGTTTTTTTAGCATGGATGCACAACATTTCCATTTGCTGCCTCCATTAGAGCAAAACACTCATAGGAACACTTTTTCTTCCCTTCATTAAAAACTGCTGTAACAAAAATACTCCTCAGAGTAAATATTCTCATGGAGTGCCTAATTTGACACTCAACCCAGCACCTGAATGTTTTCTTTTTTTTTTTTGTCAAAAACATGAACCGGGGCCCCACCTGATTAAGTGCAAAACCCTTTAACGTCCCACTGAGAAATTTGAGCAGCGGGTGACTCATTTACTGGGCCGTTATCTGCCTTCTGACTGTAAAACAACTTGGCCCAGATCACATTATGTCAGAGATCCTGTAAAACATCTTAGTAACGAAGGACAGATGGTTTGACATATTACAAGATTTTGGAAAATAACAACAGGAAACAAACACGCTGAGATTTGGCAATGCTGTGTGCAAGATCTATGTATTACACAATTTTAGATGACTCATCACAAGATTAGATTTGTCAAAAGGACAAACATGTGTCTTTATTTTCCTTGGGAGTAGTGTGAACACAATAGTTTAAGAATTAGTAAGCACATAGACAATAGAAGTTATTTTTAACAGGGTGGAGTCTATTTTATGAGGGGGAAAGATTCAAACTGGATTTGAAGGGAAATCCAGGTGAATTTCTTACACATCCAAATGTGATGTTCTGCTGCATCATGATGGTTGTCATTTTGGTTCTATATTAAATGGTTTCTACAAAATCCAGTCAGCTAAATGCTCCTGCGTGTTTTTTCATTGTGGGTTGTTCTGAGTGTGCTTCACATTTTCTATTTATATTCAAATCTTCACTTTATATTAGTTTTAGATTTAATCTCTTATTTACTTCCCATGCAAATTGATGCAGTATAAAAAAAAAGTCTTCAAAATTACAGACAAATTTAAGAGTGTAATTACACATTTGAAAAGAAGTGAACAATTTGAGGTGGGGTTACTTTGCTTGATACATACACTCTATGATGTATGTACCATAGAGTGTATGACACTGTATGATGGATTTTTATTTAAACAGTTTTCTCTCTGGCTGCCAAAGGTGATGTTCTGCTCATTTTCTGAAATCCCTGCAGAAACTCAATCATTCTACTGCTCCAGACTTTAAAGAACAAACATCTGTAGCATGGCTAAAGATGTTTGCTCACTCAGAGAGACTTTGAAACTGAAATTGTCCTGTAAACAAAGGCATCTTTATGCACTAATGCCACAGTGTTGGTTGTAGATTTGAGTCCAGTATCATTGGTTTCTTTACAGGAGAAAAAAACACTGATACTGAACCCTAACCAATCTAAAGCATGAATAAAGAAGTGCAGGAATCAATTCTGATTCCTATTCTAGATTCTTGTTTACGGACAAGATGTGGGGCTTTTCTTGAATATCTCAAATTTCAGGGTGACGTTTTTGACCATTTGGTGAACACTTGGCCACATCTGGCTTTTCCAGCATTGACATGATCCCAAACACACAACAGGACTGGATTTGAAACAGATAAATCAAGTTAATGTTAAGATTGTTGAATTACTCCTGATCTCACTTCTGCCCAAAATGCATGGACTCTGTTTTCAATTTAGTTCCTTCTGGGAAACCAACAAATTTGGTAGGTTCTTCCGTTACTGACCAGAAAAGTATTCCAATACTCAACCAGAATCATACAGCTGCAAAAGCTTAAATATATTTGTGCGATGTGTGCTAATCCAAATTTGCGTAGATGAGAGAGAATTAATAGTAAATTGAAACATGTGTACCTAATTCTTGTTTTTAAAAGAATCACCTCACTAATGGCTCAGATTTGTTTTTAAAGTCCAAAATTTGTTATGCTATTAATCCCCATAATAAGTGGCATGAACTCATCGGATCTAATGAGAAATTTAAAAAGAAAGAGAAAGTGAAATGGAGCTGTGGGAATTTATAAATATAGTTCATTGTTTCTATGACAGCCTGCACAAAACCGGTGAAAACCAAAGACGAATGTTTCTTCACTAGTGTAAATTTCTATATAACCATACTTCCATCACTTCTACATCCCTCTGGTGTTGTTACCTCCTCTCCGGTCATAAACTCTTCCTCCACTGCTGCAATTTGTGTTAAACTGCTGTTTCTTTTTGGTGCCAGGTGTAATTTTCTTACCAATCTCTTAGTAGATTTGCTCTCTGCTTTCTTGAAAGTGTTTAGCAAGGCTGAAGTCCAAATCACAGTTTCTGTGACCTAAGCAGCACACGGCTTTGTGTTCTCCATGGTTTCTATAGCGTTCCTGCCGCTGTTTACTGTAAATAAACACAGCCTTTAAATGTTAGAGGCTCATGTATCACTGTGACCTCATGGACTTTGTTTTGGCATTTCGGAGGGTTGGTGTCTGGGAAGTCTTTTGTTTTAGGGAAATTAGGCTGATGCATGACACGGACTTGGAGATGCATCTACATCACAAAGGTGAACACTCTGAATCACACCAGCGCCGTGGTTTTGCAGAAACAATGAGTGAATATGAGCCAAAGAACATAGTGACATAGTGAGGTTAGTAACATGTCAAAGTAAGTTCTTGCAGTGTCCTTGTTTCAGAAAAGACCCTTTCTTTCCAAAGCTTTGTTTTCTTTTGCTAGGGAGTAAAAGTGTGGCTGTCAGCCTGTGGCTTCACTTCCTTGGTTATTTTTCAAGTTGTTGCCTGTGTGACCTGACTTCATCTGCATGTGCAAGCAAAGGCGAAAGATCAGGTCAGCATCAGCCGATGAAAAACCAAAGCTGTGGTTTCTCTCAGCCTTTTTCAGAGTTTCTGTTTTCATTTTCTGATAATTTACTGGTGATTTGTCATCGTATAATCTATCTTTACCTTTTTTATATAAAGCAGTTATTCATAGCATTGTATGTGACCTCTAAGGTAATTAGAGTGCCTTGCGAAAGGTTTTCACATTGCAACCAAAGCGTATCCTCGTGTATGTCTGGGGGATTTTATGCAATAGACTAAAACACTATCGCATAATATTCGTACTTGTGAAGTGGAAGAAAAAAAAAACACATAGTTTTCAAATTTCAAAAGAAATCCTGAATCTGAAAAGTGTGGCTTACATATGCATTCAATCCACTTGAATCAAAGTTGTTTACATTTTCATCTTGGTGCAGTTTGAACTGCATAGAGTCGTCACATAGTTTTAGAAAATAACTGAAGAACAGTCAAATTTTGTTTATCTTTTTTTGTGAGAGCGCTAAGGCGATCCTCAATTCAGATTCTCCCACCTGATTTGGGGATCCCTGCAACTCCTCCAGAGCCAAAATAAACCTCTGGACGGTCATTTCAAGTACTTAGTATTTCTACCTAAGAGATCATGAAGTTATTAGAGTTGAATCAAAACAGAATGTCCCATCCAGAAAAGTTTTTTTCCCCTTTTCTAAATATTTTCTACTTGTGTCTGTTTCCTGTATCTGGTTATGTGACCTTTTCTCTGACTTATCAGCCACATGTTGCATGTATTTGACCACCACACCAAAAGTATCCAGCTTTTTACAGAGCATGTCATTTATAACCAACAAAGTGTGTTTGTGGAGTTTTGCCTCCACAGATTTAACAAACACTGTCAGGTTGTTTACTCTGAAACAGCAGCTTTGGACAGAAGCGCCTTGATTTCTGAGGGTATGAGCTGATATGCATGCTTCATTGTGAAATGTGCATAAAAGAACTCCTCATATATGTCAGATGGATATGAATGATTCCAAAATGGAGTCATTTTATTGTGGCTATATTCCCAGCATCTACTTTTCTGCTTGCAGTAAAGATTTCTGCTGAGTAACTCACCCCACTCCCACATTTGTAGCAGATGTTTCTATAGTGGAGCCTGATGTTGATAAAAACCTTCCCTCGCTTTTATAAACTGTTTCTGAGGTAATTGCCAAGGAATCTTCACATGCTGATTTACAGAGGGGCAAAGTGGTCAAAAATGAAATCACTGTATTTCAGTCACTCCATTTTTATTTTTGTTTGTTTTAATTTCCTTGTGGAGCAGCAAGGTGTATTGTTTTGTTCACAACATGAATGCAGACAAAATATGTAAAAAATCAGGATGTATTGCGAAAAAAAATTGGGTAGATTAATGGTCGTTGAGTTATTTAAATTGTATTAGCTGTAGCAAATTGGAGCATTGTATTTAACTTCACAAACCTGTTCCTGTTTGTGTCAGACATAGGGTTTTTAAATAGTTTAAATCAGAGGTCAACAGACATGAGTGGCCAATACAGATATTCAATAATCAGGCAATCCTCTTAATTGCCAGTTTTTGACAACTTACTTGTAAACATGTGCCACTTGAGCACATCTAACTAACATTGCAAACAAGCTGTTACCAGTTTTGTTTAAGTCTGATTTCTGAGACTTTACTCCTGAAGGAAGTTTCTGTGAAAACAAAGAAATGACTGAGATGTTTGGAATTTTTTAAGATGGAAAAATCCACACTTTCTGGTGGTTGGCATAACTTTCTGGTTTGAACTTCTTTCAGTTTCTCAGAAATTTGTAACATGACTTTAAATGTACAGAACATATTCTCTTGCACAACCCCTTCAGCTTGTGTTTGCAATTAAGAACAAATTAACGGAGTAAAACCCAACCAGTGGTTATAGCAGCAAATTAAATATTCCTTCTTTCTGTCATGTTTGAGATTAGAAAGAACCCAAATGCAGTCATAAACTGCAGTCTGATGTTTAGGTCTCAAATTATTTTGCAGTTTACCAGAGAAAACATGATCTTTAATTTGTTTTTTTTGTTGTTTTCTTTTACTTTGTTCGTTTTGAGCTTTTACAACGTTGAGTTTAGATTTAAATAATGTCGGAACCTGGTAAGGACCAGCTCTTAATAAGTTACTTAACTCAAATCTGTAAATTGTTTATTAAAGGATTTGACTGTGTATCAGTCAAATCAACAGAAGAAAAACAATATCAATAAATATTAAATCACCTATTATGTTGGTAATATTATCTGTAGAAGATTTATGGTAAAAAGGAGTCGTTACTGTGTCTCCCAGGTCCAACCCCCAACCTTTCATCATAAACCTTCACTTCCCGTCCTGCTTTAGCGGGAGCTTAACTGAATCCTAACTCTCAGTGACCATTAACAGTCCCTTTACACCTATCAGGACAAGTCATGCTTTTAACTTTGGCATCTAAAGTCCCAGTGGGATCTAGCAAAACCAAATCAGTGCTGCGAGTGTAATCTATTGAAGCACGACCTCATCACTCCAGAATTGATGTGCACGATGTATGATTCCTGCTGGCTCCACTGTTTTCAAATGTTGAATAACTGGTATCTTTATACTACATCTAAGAATTGTCAAGAAGTTCTACTCCAGGTGCATAAAAGCTGGAACACCCCCCTCCACCCTGCTGGCACTCACACACAGACACACTTGCCCTCCCAACCTTTCCACTCACACAGACACACACTTCCTGAATTGAAAATGAAATGCAGCTGTGTTCCGGGCAGCACTGTGGATCTTGCCACTCATCTGTTATGAAAAATATCCTCAAAGAGGAATATTCCACTGGTGCCCTCGTAAACCGAAGGACCTTGATTTGACTCTGATCCTGCGACGAGGAGGAGGGGCCAGAGTTGGTGCTGAACAAAAGTACAGTGAAGTTAAGGGGACTTTGCTGAGTGAAACGTGAGTTTGGAGAAACAAGCATGTTACCGAGTGTAAACAGGCAGTGTTGGGGAGCAGGGGGCTGTTTCTGTTTTTGTGTCCCCTTCCCTTCACTACCCATTCCCAGTGGGAACTGTTGCTCTCTTTAATGTAGACCCAAGTTCTGTTTATCCAGATGTGGAACTTCCAGCTCCCCTAGTAGCCTTCAAACTCTAACAATATGTCCATGATAAACATTTTTGCTCCAGTATGAAACACACAAAATCATGTGGTTTTCACTGTTCTCACCTAGGGATCCAGGAGGGCACCCAATGCACAAAGTGTAAGAATGAATGGGCACTGAAGACCTCCATAGCTCTGCTCTATGTGCTGTGCACCCTACTCACTATTGCTGTTGCTGTTCTTGGATATAAAGGTAAAACAAGTTTTCTGTTCTTCATATTATTTCTGACAGTATTTCCTTTCATGCATATCATATCATTTCATGCATATTATAAGTGAAATCTAAATGTGATCATGCAGTAAATTGTCACCAAAATCTGCATAATCTATAATTTTTTAAAGATTTGTTTTCCATGTTTTCTATTTTGAGACTTTTCCACAAAGACTCTGTTCATCCACCTCACCAACAGAGAAGCTTAAATCACCGCGGACAAAAACTTTAAAAGGCTAGCACAATGACCTGTTTTGTGTTAAGTCTTAGATGTGTCTAGATTTCCTGGGGGTGGTTTATGTAACACTGTTTCCTTCCTAGCTGACTTATAAAATAAAACTGTGTGATTCAAGATAGCAATGAAGCAACTGGTTGGTGACTTTCCCAGCTATGAGTATAAGTTGGCCTAAAAGGCTGGAATATAGCAGGTCTTCGAGACTCAAAACTTCAGCAAATGAAGTGAGGCACAGAATGCTTACATCTGCTACGGAGGTCTCCGGATTCCAGCTATACTTGAGGTCAAGCTGCATCGAAACAAAGCAGCCGCACCAATACGCTTTGTGCGGGTCAGTGATGGAGTACAGAGAGAAGCACACATGTTAAGTGCATAGAGGGGTCTGCGTCTTGCTGACATAACCATCTGGAGGTTGAAGTGTATTTGAACTGTGGTTCCTTTGACAGCGCAGCGTTTTTGTATGAGTGAAAACTCAATTTTAGTGGGTTCTGCTGAAGTTGCACTCAGTTCACCCGATGCCCATCTGGCAACAATTAGACCTGCATGACAACATGCAGCGTGGAACAAGAAAGACTGACTTTGCTCAAAACGTAGGGCACTGTCGTCCTACAGGCGGTCAAGGCACAGAGATAACCTCTAAAACATGTTAAGTTCATGCCGTTTACACCAATTGAAATAATGAGGGTTACATATGGGAATGTTTAACACAACTGCAGCAGGGACATTACGGGTTCAAACTTGGAAAAAGACTACAGAACTGATTTCTGAATCAGGACATTCAGCCCAACAAAGCCTTTAAGAGGTTCTCCAGAGGTGTGTGCTTGGGGGGGTGATGGAAAAATACTGGGAGAAGGTTACGGGGTGGAGACAAATGAGCTGAATAAAAAAAAAAGAGGAAAAGAAAGGCAGTCACTCAAAGTTGAAATTTAAAGGGCCTGCTCGCACAAATTACAAGAATTCAATTACTTCTTGAGGTTTCTAGTTTTAAAGATCGACTTGAATAGAATGCGGGGGTCTGGGATTTTTTTTTCTCTGCACAAAAATGCTGAAGGAGGGAAGCAAGTTATGTTTTTTCAAACAAATTATACTGAAATTCTTAGAGACAGTACAACACATGAAAAGGAAACATGGTATTGTGAACAGATTTTCACTTTTTTCACTTTAACATTTAATTTTTTTAATGAAACAAAAGACAATTTAAACAAATCAACACCAATGTGAGAAAATAATTAACCCCTTGCTGAATAATAAATAAATGTGGTTAAAGTAATTTTTTTGGTTCATTAGTCAAATCAATGACAGTTTACTGGCTAATTTGGATAAGACAGCTTAAACAACATGAAGTAGGCTAAAAGATGTAAAAAAGGAACACATTGTGCTCTATTGAATGAAACAGAAGAGAAACAAAGTTGCCTATCAGTCTGCAAAGGGTTGCCAAGTCACTTTAAAAAAAAAAGCATTTGCATTGAAAATACACAAAGTGGAGTTTTTGGATGTCCAGCTCAAATGTTTTACAGGCTTTTCACCTTCAAAATCTATCCAAATTGGCCAAATGACATTATATCATAACCGTTTGTTTATAACTGTAAAAATAATCCCTCTAACAGAATGGCAACAATATTGTAATGACCAAATCCATAACCCAGGGGTGTCAAACTCAAATACACAGTGGGCCAAAATGTAAAACTTGAACAAAGTCGCGGGCCAGCATTGAACAAATGAACCTTTTAATATCAGAACATCTGTTTACATCTGTAAAAGACAAACAGGTCTATCTTTTACAGATGTAAACAGATATTCTGTCTCCCATCTGTCCAGAAAGCTCCTGTTGTCTGCCTTTCTTTTCGGTTCTACAGTGACAGTTGTAGCTTGAGATCGCTATAACTACTGTCACAGAGGAGAGGGCGTTTCTGGGACCCGTCCTGAATGACGCGCCAAAACAACAGCAAGGCATTATGGGATTTGTAGTATTAACGATGAATGAATGCGCTGTATCATACCGGTGGGCCAGCTCGCGTAGTCATTTGGTATAGCCTCGCGGGCCAAATATATTTACACTGCGGGCCAAATCTGGCCCGCAGGCCAGAGTTTGAAACCTATGCCATAACCCAAGAAACAGTGAAGTTTCACACTGTGGGGCTCGGTCCTTACAGCTACATGTGATTGGAGTGTGATCAATAAGTGACCTCGTTTTTACTGAAGGAGATATTTGATTAATTTGTTTTACAGCATGGGCAAACATTTCACACGTAGACATTAGCTTAGTAGGTACACAAATATAAACCAATCAGCCAGAAGAGCATGACTACAGGGCCTGCATAGCTGCACACAACCAGGGTGCGCTTAACAGTTTCATATTGTACACTTCTGAGAAAAGGAACGTAGAACTTACACTTAGGTTTCTCCTGGAGATTCATCAGTGTTAGAAGGTTATATTTCCAGTAAGGCGCAGTGAGTCGTGGTAATGGTACATCCCCTTAAATGATTCCTGCGATTGTTTTTTTTGTAACTCCAACAGATTTGAAGTCATAATTTCCATTCATGATTTACAGTGTATGAAGAGGTGCTGAGACAGAATGGTCATGTCATACTTGGCCACCGTGAAGGCCGTTAGTGAGACAAAGAGCTGCAAACAGGAGGTCTCATTATAATCATAAGCTCACTGAACACCAAAGCTCTTGGCTGCATGATGAGAAACCTAATATATTTGACCTCTCACATTTACAACATAGTAGAAGAAAATCATTACATGTAAGGAAGCAAAGTACATTAACCTCTAAGTTTAAAGATGTTCTAGCATCACAAAACCTTAAAAAATCAAACAAGAAAGTAAGAAATAAATAAATAATAATATGCCTTTACATTTTTCTGTGGCAGATTAATGATTTTTAAAACACCAACATCTTCAGAAACTAGAGCTAATTCAAATGATTAATTATAAATAATAATTATTGTTAAATGTATGTACCCCCAGCAGCTTTGTCGTCTCCGCTCATCCTTGTAGCTGGAAAGCTACCTGAAGACTCCAGTAAGAAAATAAGCTGTTTTCAGTTCATTGCATCAGCGTTGATGGCTGAGGCATTAACCTCCAGTTTATATTTTTAAATTCAAAAGAAGGAAGAAGGCAAATAGTTAAGTTCAAAGTATCTGCAATTTGCTCACTAAGAAAATTACAGATTGCATTTTTCATTCACACTCAAAGAAAGCCTTATGAAATCATTATGTGTGTTAAAAACTTCCTCATTCAGTTAAAAGTTCTCTAAAAGGTTCATTTCACGCATGAGTACTGTTACGATGACTTTGTTTTAAAGTTTTGGACTTTCTGAAATCTTCTCAACCTCATTATTTTGTTATGTGTTGTACACAGCAATGGTCTGGCAATGCCAATGTATGCCTAAAGGTACATGAGGAAAATGCTGAATATCTCAGTACCCCAAACTTAACACTATGAATTAGATAGAGAAATCTGACTGGCCCATTGCAAAACTTGATGTACGCTTTGACTCACTGTGATGCTGAAAAAAATAATTTGCTTTTCAATGAAGGTATAGATTAAAACTGAATGGTATTGGGAAGAATTCATAACCTCATCCATCTTTGCAAAAACCATAATAGCACCTGATGAAATGTAATCCCATGTCATGGTAGGCATGGTGTTCCTTTGGAGAAACTCAGTGTTCAGTTTTTTTGCCAAACATAATCTTTGAAACTATACCCAAAAGTTCATTTTAATTACCCCAAAGAAAAAGAACATTTCTTCAACAAAGTTTTGGAAGATTTTTGCCAGTGGGTGTTCTCTTTGGAATAAAAGAACTGACTCTAAACTCTGCTCTGTATACTGTATATGCAAAAGCTGTCGATCTCATTCTGTGTATGAAAAACAAGATATTGGTTTGATTTTCAACCAAACCAATATTTTAATTGGGGTGTGTGGATTGTTAGACACATTTAATTTGAACAACAGTGATTTACAAGGCTCTGTGAATGTGTTCAGATTTATGAAGATCAGCACTTTATTTACCTTAAGGATTAAACTCTGGAAGTTATATTCTTGGCTCATTTTGCAACATTATTGTCAGTAGGACTGCAAACACTACTTATAGCAAGGGGTGCATCAGCATCATCCCATCCCAGCATCTTGTCTTTCTAGTAAAAGGCTTTTTGTATCTTACATATTTCTTGGCTGCTGGGGCACACAGTCACCCGGTTGAAAAAGCCATGCTGCTCCCAGTTGGAGGAAGTGTGCCCCTGGAGAGGCTGGTGGTAGAAGAGGGCTGCTTCCCTGGAATCTCAGACACATTCCTGAGGAAATGAACGCTGGTGTCGCCTGTGGGGGCGCAAAGAGCCTCCCCACAACAGTGTCTGTCTCCAGTGGGTTGTCTTTGATCCGTCTGTTTACTGAAGAATTTCTCTTCACCCCCCACACCCTGATGTCAGCTCCTGTCCCCCAGGGCCCTGGCCTGTGTCCCTCCATGCAGCCTCAGCCTTCGTCCAACTCACTGACCACCCAGTATTTTTGATGAGTCATTTTTTTCTTCTATTTGTCTGTTCCTCAACACATACATGTGTTGTGTAATTTCTAACTTCCTTTATCAACCTCTTGTCTTTTGTTGGGGTTTTTTTTGCTTAATGTAAGCAATGACTTTAATAAAGTCTTTATTACATGCCTACAAGACATGCAGATGAATTCCTGTAGTATTAATAAGACATTTTTATTGGTTCCTTCTCTGAGCTCTTTTATATGATGATGTCTGTAGCTGGAGGTCCTTCTGCCTTTTTTTGTGGTCTGTTTAAAGAAATATGATCTTGTTATAACACTAAACTTTATGTTACCCCTTTTGTTTTCTTTGCAGTGGTGCAAAGAGTCGACAGTGTGTCTGAAGGTATTGCAAGCTATGGCGGAAAGATAATTGCGGTCGAGACAGATCTAAAAAAGCTTGGTACATATTTACTAAAAGTTATATAAGAATACAAAAGTGAGACAGCGAGCGATTTCTGCATTTCAATGTGCTGATGGTCATTTTCAGATGATCAAACGGAAGAGAAGTCCGAGAACACCACCACAGAGATTCAGGCTTTCAAGAGCAACATCTGGGCCCTGCAGAGGCAGCTGTCTGCAGTGCAGGAACACGTCCACAGCGATCAGGTCAAGCTGAATCAACTGCAGAGCATTGGCTCAGAGATTCAGAGCAGCCAGGGCACCGTTCGGGGGCGTCTCAGCAGCAACACAGCTGCCCTGCGTTTGGTAAATGGCACGTTGCAGTCTTACGGCGACATCATTGAGAGTCTGCAGGAGGACACGACCAGACTCCAGAGGGAGCTACAACAGCAAGTGAAACTGCAAAGCCAGGCGCTTCTCAGCATCAGCAACCTGAACCTCACGCAGGCCCAGCAGAGGGGCCTCATTGCAGCGCTGCAGCGGGTCGTTGATGAAACCAGCCAAGCAATTCACAAAATGCACAACGACTATCAGAACCTGGAGCAGACGGCGCGTCAGACACGCTCTGACGTAGATTGGCTTCGTGGAAAAATGGAAAACCTGCAGGTCGTAGTGAGCAATGCCTCGACTCTGGCTAAAGCCAACAATGACAGCCTGGAAGATGTGGGGGCACAGCTTGCTTTTATGACCAGCCAGCTGCAGAACACCAGTAGGCTGGCTGAGGGTCATGACCAGACGCTCAGGGAGATCATGGACCGACAGAGGGACTTCAGCAACCTCACATCCTCAAAGTTTGACCGGGTAGAGATACAGGTGGATGAGTTGGAGGAAACTATGGACCGTGTTACGGGCAACATGAGCCACACCACGCAACTTCTGGGAGCCATAAACTTGAACCTCAATGACTTGCGCAGCTGCTCAGAAACCATCGGCCGTCACTCAGATGTCCTGCAGAACCTTAACGACAGCGTGTCAGACATCAGGATGGATGCATCCAGCCTGAGGTCACAACAGGAGGAGCTGGCAGCCCGCTTGGATAAGGAGGTCACCAGTCTCTCTATTGTCATGGAAGAAATGAAGCTGGTGGACACCAAGCACTCACAGCTGATAACAAATTTCACTATTTTACAGGGTGAGTAATCGGGTGAAGCCTTTTTTGAACTGCTTTTGAGAATTTTTCCTGACTTAAAATTACCTTTTAAATTTGAAGGCCCGCCTGGTCCAAGAGGACCAAGAGGGGACAGAGGACCTCAAGGACCACCTGGTCAGACAGGATCCAAGGGAGAGAGAGGTGAAAAAGGACCTCCAGGAATCAGAGGATCTAGAGGAGAGCAGGGATCACCGGGACCACCAGGTCTCCCAGGGTTAAAGGGCCTCCCGGGTGTACCTGGAAGTCCTGGACCGAAAGGTTCTCGAGGGTCAGGAGGCAGAGCTGGACCTCCAGGAGCTAAAGGAGAACCAGGACAGGCTGGTCTTCCTGGAAGAGATGGCCAGACTGGTGTACCGGGACTGCAAGGACCACCGGGCATCCGCGGACCAATTGGACCAGCTGGAGAGCAAGGCCCAAGGGGTCTACCTGGACCAGTTGGGCCCCCAGGGCCTGTGGGACCACCAGGGCTACCAGGAATCCCCATTCAAAGTCCACCAGTGCCTTTTCCACCAGTGTCACAACAGGAAGAGGCAGTTCCTCATGCACTGTTAGCCCCAGGTAAAACCTTTTATCTTCTTTAAATGCTTCCAAACATTATCTTGTTCTTCAATGGCCAGCTTATGAAGATTAATATGTAAATCTTCCCTATAGTTACTTCTAGGAATTTACCTGGTAGCAAAGCTCCTGCACTGGATGTGAACTGTAATATGCAGTTGGCTATTTTTAGATTTAGTCAAAGCAAACTCTTATCTTTGCTGACGACAACCCAGTTTCTCCTAAATGATGTTGAGAGGTTGCTATTGCTTTCATAATCTTTCCCGTGATAATCTTGTAGGTAATTGCCAACTTTTCTACTCCCTTAACATTATTTGGAGACAAATGCAAGGCTAAAAGAAAGTTTTCTTTTCCACTGTTGCCACATGCATTCTCAGTATGTAAACGTCAAAGATGCAATGCAGTCAACTGGCCGCATGCTCCTTCTGGAGGAGGGGCTGCTCTAAATTTAGTAGCTTAATGAACTGCTGCATAAAAAATAAAAAATAAAAACCCTTCCTTGCTGGTATAGTAAACTGATTCTTACTGCATTGTTTTGTATAACTTGAGTGGAGTTGGTATGTACGTAATGGAACTTGAATCTTTCATTTTGTCTGTATTTAATCTACTATATAATTTTCCTCAAAATTAGTTGTTTTGTGAAGTAGCGCTTTATAAAACTAAATTATACCCTAAAGAGAAATTAAATCAGTAGCATCAGATTATTCGTGGTAGCACAATTTTTCATCAGAGAATAATCTGCTGCATTTTCTTATGAACTAATTATGGAATCTCTTAATGTTTTTCAGGTTGCCCTCTTGGTTGGGTGAACTACAAAAACAAGTGCTACTACTTTTCCAAAGACCTGGACAGTTTTAATGATTCAAAAGCAAACTGTGAATCTCAACTTGCCACATTACTGATCATCGGTGACAAAGAAGAACAGGTGATGTGTATATGTGGTCAACAGATGTAAACACAGTCAGAGCTGCTGTTTTGAGTTCGACTTGTCACTGACTGTTTTATTTTTCCTCATGTAGAAATGGTTGGAGGGGCAAATAGTTGGAAAGGGCTACTTCTGGATTGGTCTGACAGACAGGGAAGAAGAGAATGTGTGGCGCTGGTTGGATGGAACGATTCCTGCTTTCACGTCAGTGTTAAATCATCATTCAGAGTTTTTTTCTTTGTTTCCAGAATGATGTTATCCCAATTAATTAAGCGTGTTTTGGCATTGATATCATGTACAAATGGTGTTGTACATAAAAGCACAACACCATTGTACTTTTACATCTTTACTAGGTAAGCATTGTGATTTATTATGTTTCTGACTCTACTAAGTTGGCTTTTAAAGCAGTTCTCAAGTTTAGCTTTAGCTGAAATTTCACAAATATCCCGATACAATTTCCTTGTTGACTATCTATTAAACATTTATTCCAGTGCAAAGCACAATAAAATGATTTATAAATTTAAGAAGAGTTATGTTATTCACTGACAACGAAGGTACATTCATTGGGATACTTTTCTTTACAAAACAGTTCAAACAGTAGATCAAATCCATTTTAAAATGTGATTCAATTCTCTTAACATGCAACATGTAAAAAAATAAAGAATGATAGAAGACACTAAAAACACATTAAAGCTAAATGTAGTGATGTAAAAATCCTTGTTAACACTGCAAATGTGAAGCCAAAAATGTCCCTTTGTCATTACAAATGTCTTGGTGGAGGTAAACTTGTGCTCTTGTTCCACCTGCCTCTCACTGTACAGTTACTGTAAATAAATACTGTTGTAATTATAATGTGTGGTGGCCCCCTATTGTCTACTTGCAGGAAGTGGAAGCCCGGACAGCCTGACAATTGGGGCCACAGCCATGAGTCGGGGGAAGACTGTGCAGGTCTGATCACCCAAGGTCTATGGAACGATTTCTTCTGTGAAGATCTCATTAGCTATATCTGTGAGAAAGAACTGGAGACCTGTAAGTCTGCTTCAGTGTCTGGATTTGTATTTACAGCCCAACTTGCATTTAAGCAGTAATTTTAAAGGTTGCTCTTGTTTTTGTCTTTACAGCAAAATCATAGCAGTTAAATAAAGGAACACAGTGAGCAGCTCAGCTCCATCCTTGCAGCACTGATTGACTGAAGGGGCTTGTGGACAGTCTGGACAGAGCGCGGAAAGAGACGATTTTGAAAGGAGTCCAGGGGCTGCAGTTTTCCTTGTGTCTTCCAAGGAGACTCGAGTGCATCATTACCAGCAAGTGCAATACAGCAGGACATCCGAATGGAGGAGAAACTGTTGAAAAATAATCAGCAACTGATTTTTTTATATAAAACACGTTATATACCTGTACTTGTACAACTAAACACCTGAATGTTTGTTTCATTAGCCAAGTTTTATAGGTAAATATAAGGGCTATAAAAGTCAAAAGGATTGTAATTTTGTATAATTCAGAGATTACAATGTGCAAGATAATAAGTAAAAAAAAAGCACATAGCAGACATACTGTCTTCATTGAAACATGTATCTAACCTCATGAATGTGTATGTACTATTTTCATTTAAATACAAATATAATGAAGGTATATGTATAAGGAAAATGCCACAATCAAATTAATCGGTGCCTAATTCAGTCAGGCACTGATTTCTTCTTTAAGGTCTCATGTGCCGATTGTGAATCTAAGGACTGCAGCACATATGAGAGAAAAAGCTGTAGGTTGTTTGCTGGAGCTAATAGTTCTGAATGTTATAAGAAGTAATGACAAGATTCTTTTTATTTGGGCATAAAAGCATTTGTACCAAATCTTTATCTGGTTGTTATTGAACTCAAAAAAGAGCATCATAGTAAAATTGCATCCCAATACATTAGAATGTGATATGCAAGCTTCACTTATTGGGTTTAAATACGAAGATCACACAGATTCATTGCAGAATTGGTTTATTTTAAGCAATTCTTTATTATAATTTTAATAACTTAAAAAAAACAGTACATGAATGTATTTGTCCCCTTTCTACAGGTTTGAACTTAGTACTCGAGCCCAGCTGCTATTGCACGAAATACTACATCAATCCAGCGTGGCATGGAGGTAATCATCCTGTGGTTTTGATGAGGTGTAATGAAAGCACATGCAGCTTTGATGGGTGTGTTGCTGGCTCTGGAGAAAGAGTCTTGTCACTTTAATCCATGACCCATGTAAGGCAATCCTGATATTTTTTTCCTGTTCTTCAAGAGTTACTTCGTTTCCTGATGTCCGGATCTGGTGGTTTTTGAAGCATTAACTCCAGCCTTAGTCCACGTCCCAGAAATCTGACTCAAACAGGTTTTGAACTTTGCTTTAGAGTCCTCTGTAGGCTGCAGTTAACCTTGTTGCTTGCTCAACTCTACCAGTTTTTCCTTCCACTCAGCTTTCCAGTAATATAATGGAATATAATACTTTCCTTCCTTCTCAGACTAGATCCAAAGGATTTCTACTATTTGCAGGACAGTTATCAAGTCAGCAGTTTTCTGAATGACTATATATCAGGACTTCATAAAGTATTTCAGTTAAAATCCTTTTTATTATCAGTAAACCAAAAGTATAAATTTAACAAAATTAATCCACTCTCTGTAATGAATCTATATTTTAAAGTATCAAGTTCTGTATTTTATGACTGAAATAAATATAATGGCATTTGAATTTACTGAAATGTGCCTGAAAACATGTTGGATGATGCATTTAAAGACCAAAAAAGGTTTAAATGCTATTACTAAATAGTTGCTCTGCCAAACAAAAATTAGAGAATAAAGGACAAACTGGCTGATCCTAATCTCAAGCCAGTTGATTGGTGGATCTCTCGGACTGTCAGTATCAATAAAACACAGATGTAGAATCTTTCTACTTGTAGAAAATGTGCTTTTTTTCTGCACTCAGGTTTAAATCACAAAACAATGAAGGAAAACCTCACCAATAAATCCATTAAAACATAATGGTTGTTTGATTTCTGCACAACTTAACCGAAGTTCATCACAAACTCTCTTCGCTGTTGAAGGATTGAGTTTATTCATTTTGCACAAAAAGGTATTTTCACATTTCTTTTTAAATATTTTTCCATTAAATTTAACATTTGGTGTTTATTTTCTCCTCTTTAACCCAGATGATAAGCAAAAAGTGTTGATTCGCTTTGATTAACCACAGTCCATGCAGATCATTGACCAACATTTTCTTTCGGGTCATTTCACATCCAGTTTTCCTGCTTCAGGTCAACTCCAATCACAGTCACTCCTTCAGCTGCACAGAAGATTGAAAAGAGCTTAACAATAGCACCTTTAATAGGATAGAGGCTAGCTACCTTTCTATGAGTATGGACATGTTAAAACACAAAACGAGACGCAGAACGATGACTCAGGGCGCTGACATAAATCTAAAAATGCTCTTTAACAAACTATTACCTCTGCATAGACTCTTAGGAAGTCTTGCGGACACAGTAAACATCAAAATATTAAAATAAAGCACTAGCTGAGCCAAGCAGACAAAGTTAAGTTGGAGCTGTGCTTGCTCGAAGTGAGACGGTGTGTGGTTTAAGATTTCACATTGCATCATTTACACAAAAGGTAAAACAAATATACACAAAAGCAGCAGCACATTTGTCTAAATGTAGATTTATTGTTGAGGTATGATTTAACTTTTTGAACCATGATCTGTGCAGCCACATTGTTTTTAAAATCTGCCAATTAGTTGGGCTGAGGGACAATTCAGAGCACACAACGTACAATCTTCCTTCCACGTTTCTTCTCATGTTTCCTGTCATGACGCAGTGATGTGGCTCAGTTTCTCTTCGGTGCAATGAGATGGTGTAAAGCCAGTGGGTGAATGAAGGAATCCAGATCTCTCAGAACTGAGACACAACTCCAGAACTGTAAACATCTTGCCAAATAACCATTCAAACAGGAATTTATCCAAGTTTTCGTTATTATCATCATCATCATCATCATCATCATCATCATTGCTGGTTGTCAGGCAGGTTGTCAGCTGATTCTCGGGTCCCGTGCAGTTAAGAATGCCAACAGCCAAAAAGAAAAGGTGAGATGTGTTGGGGGTGAGTGGGTGGAGGGAGGTCAGGTGAGGGTGATGTGGAGGCAGGCTGGCTCTATGGATGAGGTGGTGCACATCTAGTCATCCTTCTCCACTATGATTTCACCATGGAGCACCCTCCTCCTCTGCCGCAGCATGTGCAAGTAGAGCTGAGGAAAGACTAAGAAGAAAAAAACACAGCACAGACATAACCTGATGAAAAATCACAACAATACATTTGACATGAGGACATCTAAACAGTACCTTGCTAAAGTGTTTTTACTTTTGGTGTAAATTGTATTCAGCCTTTTTGACTCTATTACTCCTGAATCCTTTGAAAGACTATGACACTGCAAACCTACAAAGACACATGTTTCCCCCTAAATAGAGAGGCAGAGTAAGAAGAGAATTTACAAGAGAAAGCCAAAAGGATAATGACGACTTGATAAGCTTTAGAGATCTACAGCTCAGGTGGAAGAATCTGTCCTGCACTCCAGAAATAACTTTGATTAATAAACACTGGGAAAGAAAAGGAGGATGGTTCTATAAGACAAAAGGGAAAGTGGGTGATATGAGAGGTGGGAGAAAGCAGCAGAGAAAACACAATACTGTCAAGACTCCAATTGGGACACAATAGAAACACCACATTATTTAAAACAGAGAAAAATGACACTGGAAATTGTGACTTTTTGTGATTAGGAAAACACAGTAGAACATGTGAAGGTACATTGTCAGAAATGATTAGGAAATACAATCTTATTGAAAACCTTGAAAAGGTTAAAGTCAGATACAAGTCGTCAATAATAAATGCTATCAATAGATTGATAGCATTTATCAGATTCATTGCTGTTAATTTATCTGTAAACTATTTGCAGAAGCACAACTTCTGTCTGACACACTCCAGTCAACAATACTTAATTGTTCAAAAGAAGTAGATTTAGTTCAGTCACTGAATGACTTCAGGCAGGAATTATTTTTTGATTATATATGGTAGTAGACATTTCAGACCAATGTGATTAGGTAACACCAGTAGGCAAAAAATGATCAAAAACACTAGGCTACAAATTTTGTGACAAAGCTGTTTGGACAAGTGTTGGTCAGAGAGAGTTTAAACAAGACCAGGACTTTTTTTAAACAACCTTTTTCTACCCAGTCATTAGATCAAATGCTCAGTAGGCTGAACAAGTTATTTTCAGACAAGCTTTAAATCCCAAAAGTGATTCATTCGTAACAAAACTGCTTACATTTGATCGTCTGTATGATTTAAATCTTCATTACTTTAGGAACAAACTGCTTCATTTAAGTGCCATTTTAGAAAGTAAAGTGCAGAAAGGGTTGCGATTCGCGAAGATCCTCTACTCAAGCAGATCTAACTCTGGTTCTTGAGCCATATAAGAAAGTGCTTTTCAGACTTTGCAAGATAACAGTTGCAATCCCAGTGAGCACTACAACTTGTGAACACACCTTTTCTACCTTTTGCCAGTGGTAACTGAAGAGAGATTAAAAAATCTGGGACTACTTTGTATTGAGTCAGCTGTTTGTTGATCGGTTTTCCAAAAACCACAAAATAGAGTTACTGTAGTGCTAATAAATACAGTGAGTTTTCTGGTCTAGCTAGTGGTGCTTGAGTTAAAGTTGTGCTGAAATTTAAGAATGCAGTTTTAGTTTATTTTGCTAAAAAGGCAACTAGCATTAAAATGCATAGATCTGAAGTTAAAAAGAGATGCTGAGATGAATACTGTTGTTACATGTTGTCACTGAACCATACAATTAAGAGACTGAAGTCTTCTTTGATAAATATATTTATAGTTTGGAGCCTTCTGAAATCCATTGTATCGAAAGCAACTGCAGAAGAATTGCTGTTATTATATTGTTGTAGGGGCTGCACAGTGGCGCAGTGGGTAGCGCTGTTGCCTTGCAGCAAGAAGGTCCTGGGTTCGATTCCCGGCCCGGGGTCTTTCTGCACGGAGTTTGCATGTTCTCCCTGTGCATGCGTGGGTTCTCTCCGGATTCTCCGGCTTCTCCCACAGTCCAAAAACATGACTGTCAGGTTAATTGGCCTTCCCAAATTCTCCCTAGGTGTGAGTGTGTGTGTGTGCATGGTTGTTTGTCCTGTTTGTCTCTCTGTGTTGCCCTGCGACAGACTGGCGACCTGTCCAGGGTGTACCCCGCCTCTCGCCCGGAACGCAGCTGGAGATAGGCACCAGCAACTCGCGACCCCGTTAGGGAGAAGGGTGATGGAAAATGGATGGATGGATGGATATTGTTGTAGTTATAAACTAAAATCTGAAGGTAACTTTTGTAGGGTCGTTTTTTCCTTTTTTACAAATAAGGGTAATTTCTCTTCAACATAAAATGCCAATCGAATACAATGAAGTTTACATTTTTTCCATGACAAAATATGTCAAAATTTAAAGAAGGTGTGAATATTTTAAGGTTATGTATCAAAGTTAAGCTATGGTAATATACACACATTGTCATCTTGCCAATAAAAGCAAGGCCATTTGTGAAATACATTCAGTTTCAATGTTTGTTTCCACAGATAGTCTTGGAATAACCCTGAGTCATCATTTCAACTTGAGTGTAACTGCTTCTTCCTGTCTGAGGGTGGTGCTGTCACTCCATTCAAGATCTTGTGCTCTATGTTTTGAGCTGCTGATTACATTAATAAGGGCTTCAAAACATTTTCCATATCTGGACTTAAACTTGTGAGTTACTAATATTTTGTGCCCATTTTAAAATATGACACTGGATGAAAGAGGGGCATGCTTTAAATATGAAACCTGTAAAAACTAGAGACTGTATGGAATAAAAAAGAACAAAGAAAAACCAGAGCACAAGGAAGAAAGACAGTTGGACAGAAAGGAGATAAGAGAATTGACACACTAAGCACAGAATAAAAATTAAGAAAATAGAGAGGAGAGAAGGTAAGGAAGGAGGGTAAGGAAAAAAATGAACAAAAGACTTTGAAGAAGGAAGGGAGAAACAAGAATAAAAAAATCTGAGGTGGAAAGAAAAGCATAAAGGATGGAGAGAAGGAAAAAAGACATATGTAAGGAAGGATACAAGAACAAAAGGAAGCAGGGAGGGACACAATAGTTAGATAATGGGAGCAGGAAACAAAGTTTGGAAATACAAACTTTGTATTCTACTACTGTCTTTTTCCATAGTTATCCAGACCTGGAAAAAGCTGAAATAAAATTTCAGACTTTTGCAGTGTTTGTCAAAAAACTTACTTATACCAATGTCGCCAGGAAAATATGTAATTGTAACACTACTGCCGAATAAAATCTACTATTTTCCCTGTATCTCAACACAATGTCCTTACTATTTTCAGAGACTCAAGAGTCCTTGCAACTGGCCAAATATATATGCAGGGTTTGAGTGCATAACATTCAAAATATAGCAAACTACCAAAAAAGAATCTTTACAACTACCAAAGATGCCCTCTTCATCCATCTTCTTGGATGAAGAGAGCATTCTAGGACATTTTTTAAAATTTCTTTCACTGATATTGTAATGACAAAGTGCAATTCAATACATTTAGAAAGCCTTGGTTGATGTCTATCATCAGTACTGGTTGTACAATTGTTTCTAATACACAGTAGTTTCAGAAGCTTTACATGTCAACAGAACAATCTAAAACAATCTTTAGATCAATTTTGTTAAGTTTAGACTTAGTTTTGTGAGCATTTTTCAATTAGGTAATGTTTTGTAGAATTTGCAAACTTAAAGGTGCAGAGCATAAGAGAGAAATTTCTCCTTACGTGGGATGTAGGACAGCATGACGATGATGAGGAAGTAATAGTAGTCGAACGACACATTATATTTGTTGGGGAGCCTCATGGAGTACATTCCAGACCTGCGCACGAATGGCAGCGCAGCGTAAATGGTGAGCAGCTCTCCGACGACTCCCAGTGGGTACAAGACGATGAAGAAGTTGTATCTGCAGGACAGAAAAACAGTAGGATGTCTTTCAATTCTAGTGCAAGTTATCTTCAAATCCAGCTGAAGACAGTAAGGTAAGCACACAGAAGACTTGAACACACTGGCATGCAGCACCATCCCTTCTTTCATAGGTTAATTTCTTTTTGATTAAAAGCCACTTGTCATAAAAATAAAAATAAAAATAAAAAAAACGACAGGGCATTGATATTTTATGATACATTTCATTTATTTGTCACTACTTTTTTCATTTGCATGGAAGGTCAAGCTTTACTGAAAAAACTCTATAGTAATTATGGGAATTAATTGATTAATTATTTGGGGAAACTGGAAAGAAATAAAATGCATTTATAAGATATCTCCACGCCTTCACCATTAATTGCATGCATCCAATGCCTTTACCCAATAATATAATGAAAACCTTTAATTTATGCCATCCAGGGACTCAAATGTGCGGCTTAAATTGTGAACGAGAATTGTCAGTGTTTATCTGTGCTTGAACCTGCTGCACATTAAGCCAGCCAGCGGATCATGAAATTAAATAAAGTGCTCTGTAGTTGGAGCTGAGGACCTAGATCCAAGTTATCTGCTCCAATTAGTGATATGGCAACTGGAGACTGTGTGTATGAAACTGGAACGACCTGTGTGTATACAAGGCCTGGCAGAGTGCACTGAAATAACTTGTTCTTTGGTATATACAGATGTAACAATGTGTTTTTCCCGGCAATGACACAATGTGGCATAGACCTCCACTGGACCCCTGAAGGTGTGCTGAGGTAACTGGCACAAAGATGTTCCCAGCAGATCCTTTTAGTTCTCAAAGCCTGACATAAGGCCTTCACTGATCTGACTTGTTCAGAGCATTTTACAGATGCTCCGTTAGATTGATAACAGGGGAAATTTAGAGCCTAAGTCTACACCCTAAACTTGTTTTGCTCCTCAAAGCTTTGCTGGAGCCTTTTTCTTTGTGATAAAATGGAGTGTAGTGCTTAAGAGGCCAGACCAGACAGGAAATATTACATTCATGAAAGTGAGTACATGATCTGCAAAAATGACAAGGACCTCAAGTCCTAATATTTGAAAAAAAAAAAAAAAATGTATTTCAAAGGTAAAGATGCAATCGCACCTTGAAATCAACCTAATTCATCAGTTCATCAATTCAGTGTTCAGTACTGACACTGGGTCACCAATCAGTAAGTCCTCTATAAACTGATGTACCTTCTTCAGAGCATTTTTGATAGTACTGACCTCAACAGACCAGGCAAACTCCACAAAAGCAGCAGTTTTGCAGAGGCTCTAGCCAAGCCTCAAATCCACTGGCTATCTGTTGTATCCTACAGGTACTACAGTGAGGACATAGCTATTGTATTTCCCTACATCTGACAGTGGTCATACAATTTTGCTTGATCACTTTAGAGTTACTCTGGGGAGATTGTGCTCTAGCACCAAAGCTGACTGCGTCAACAGATTCATCCCATAATAAACTGAATTTCATTAACAGATAATCAAGTAATCAAGTAGTGCAGATAAACAGTACTTCAACACTACCACAACTTGAAGCGGCAAGTTCAAGTTGTGGAGAACTATAGAAATGCAAATGCAAACATACATTTTAACAGCATTTAACCAAACTTGTTCAATAAATGGGTGTGTTTTGTGGAACAGATGAAAAAATGACTTGTTTTCCTTAGTATTTGTCCTGTGGCTGTGAAGTTCCAGCAAATTCAAACAAACACAGTGTGAATCACACCTTTCAGTCATTAGACATTATTGTATGCATTTAGACAGAAAATGTTATATGAGACAACAGTAGAAGTTCAGCAACTAAAGTAAATATAACCAAGGTTTGATTGTTGGTGTGATGCTTTTCAGCATGCCAGGTCAGCAATGATAAAAAAGCTAGTAAGTTGATCTCTTTTAGAGTGTAATAAATATAATTTGTGCCCCACATGAGCCGACCAGCAGCTCAACAGGAAGCTGCAGGACAGAGATTTGGTTTGGCACTGTTTTATAGCAACTCAAGCCGCTGGATCAGACTGTGGCTGTAATTTGACCTCGGACAACAGTTCACAACAATAACCGCACCATGACTGGATGCACTTTGAGTATTTAACATAGTGACACTTGAATTTACACAAAGCACTTTTAAAACTGTTGCTGCAAATCAATAGTTTGGCACTGCTGAGCAGAACATGAGAGACTTACTGTTATGAAATGTCCCTTGAACTTTCTTTATATGCTTTTTTCCCTCAGCCTGTCACAATAACACTATTTATCCAAATCTTTTTAGCAACACTAATGAAAAGCACCAAATATGTCTACTTTGCGACAAATTGAATGTATACCAGGGAGCCTCCAAAGAACCATCAGCTTGAAACTTGTATTACAGAAGATGATCAACTGAAAGCTGATTCATCTGTTGGGTGTTAAGATAACTTTTAGGCAAGGTACTTAAACCCCTCGAACTTGCACTCAATTGTGAACAAGAAATGCTTGTAAACTCAACAGATCTGCTCTTTAGAGAAAGGTGGCAAGAAGAAAGACATCTGAGATTCTGATAAAAGTTGAAAGTTTGGAAAACAAAGGTGATTTTGTCAGGGGAGGCCATTATTGAACGTTATGGCTTACATGTAAAACGATGAATGTGGTAAAAAGTGAAACACTGCCCTAAACTCGGCAGAACTGTGAAGAATTTTTTTTTCCTTGGCATAGACAGGGGAACTGATTGGATTTTATGTCAAGAAGCAAAAGATGCAATTCTGGGAGAAGGACAACGAACCTAAACATACAGGCAGAGCTTGAAAAAATTTCAAGAGTTGGAATTAGTCCAGTCAAAGACCAGAGCTAAATTTGAATAAAAAATTTGTAAAAAGGTTGAGAAACTGATGTGCACATATGCTTTCCATCCTGTCTAACTGAGTTTGAAGGATTTTCTCAAGAATATAAAAATAAATCGGTCTCTAGATGAACAAGGTGATAGAAACATTACAAAAACACTTGAATTGGAACAGCAACCAGGGGTGATTCTGAGAAGATTTGACTCAGAAACACATTTTAAAGGTTTTTAGCTCTAAAACCTTCTATAACCTTTGTTTCACTTCACAGTCATGTGCTACTTTGTGTCAGTCCCAGTAAAATACAGTGTAGTTGTACAGCGTATCACATGTTAAAACTAAAAAGGTTGTGAAGTTATAGGCTACATATTTTTGTGAGACACTTTGTCTGCTGGCGATAAGAGTTTTCTTATTTTTTAAGAAAAGGCTGCTCAATATTCTTCAACGGTGAGGAACGCAAAGAACTTTAAATGACCTCTAGAAAACCTAGAGAGCTCTAAAGCCCCACAATGCACTTGGGTTCCTTGAAAGCAAAATATAGAGACATTACTGGTGGTTTAAAGTGTCTATGCAAAACTCAGATGGTCAGAAACATGATGTTTTCTATCCTGTCACTATGTTCATACATCCAGGCCAAAGTTCCTGCTTCACTGTACTATACAATAGTATACTATGGTACGATCCAGGACAGTGGAGATTAGTGGAGACAGCAGAAAGACTCAGGGGAGCGTCTCTGCGGATGTGAGAGAAACGTCGGCTGAACATTCCATGACCAAAACAGACGGTCTTAAAAACAGGAGCAGCTGAACATGAGCCCTTCTCCGGGGGCCAGGCTCTTCCACGCTTAAAGAAAGACGTGAAGAGCAGGGGAGAGGAAAGGTTTTCTCAGAGAGAGAGAATCAAGACCAGAGACTGAGCAAAAGGGTGAAAAAAGTCCCCCAAAAATAATAAAGCAGACGGTCCCTGCAGGTACAACTTCAGAGGGTGTCGCAAAGAGTAACATCTCTCTGTGGTAATGAGTTGTACACACAGTGTATTTCAGCACAAAGTAGTGCTTAACTGTGAATTGAAAGAAAAATGATGCCTATTTGTATTCGGCCCTTTTAAAATGATGTTCTGTAGATCCAACCACCTTTTCTTGCAAATACAACTGCAAGTCTTCAGGTACAGTTTGGCCATAAATTATACCCTGGCAGATTTAGGTTTAAAGCAATATTTTAATTTTATCAGGAAGTTTCGCTGACTGGAAGTAAAGTTAACGTTTTGGAGTTTTGACTGGAATTTGATGTAGAATCTGAGGGGGGAGCTAAAGATTTAGGGTGATGAAAGGTACGTTCATCACCCTAAATCATCACCCTAAAAGACCTCTGAGTCTTTATCATTCTCATTGTCTGGTCATGCTATGCTATGCTAATTTGTACTGGTTGGCCATATAAAATCTCAATAAAATAGATTGAAGTTTTTGGCTGTGACATCATAAAATGCGGAAAGGTTAAAGTCATATAAAAATGTTTGGTAGACTGTTATGCCAGATGGTTGTTGGCTCTTTCTATTCTGTAAGACATGTGTGCTTGGACTGCTATCAGTGTCAAAACACTAATGTCTGTGTCTGATGTTCCCTCAGACGTCTCTGGTTTCAGGTGAGCCACTGTGAGGGTGGATCACCTCGTCATGAGTGATCACATACATCAGGAGGATAGTATGACTTTCCTCTACAACTGGAAGCATTCCTACATTTTAGGTTGTACTTGCTGATAGTTAGGGATGCAAAGTCCAAAGTTGGCAAATAGTCCATTTAAAATGCATGCAGTTTATTTCTTCTACACAATGTGAGCAGTTAGTTCCAAATTGATGGATAACTGCTGCAAATGAAATGCAATAACAAACACATGCATTACTTCTTTGCGAAAGATAGTTCATGAGTAATACACACACAAATGTACCATTACCAAACCAGACCAACATGCTTGCAGAAATATGCAGCACTACAATATTAAATCATTAGAGACGGTGTCTCCACCTGGCCCATTTGATGAAGTACGGCAGATGGTGGAGCAGGTTGAATGTGTAATAAGAATATCTGGTAATCTCTGTCACAGTCCACACGACCAGGAACAGGATTACACTTTCTTCGTTCTGGATCTTCAACAAAATTTACAAGTTATTGTCCAATACAGTAATAAGTGCTGTTCCCATACACCTTATGCTGACTGCAAATACTTTGATACTTCCTGGATAATTCTAAAAAATATTTAAAAAAAGTTCAATTACAACTGATGCACCTCCAGAAAACAGAGATACACCAACAATTCAAAGTTTATTAAAATTGATTGATGATCAGCCGTTCAGAAATAAAACAAATAAAATAAGTCAACGCCTCATGCTTAAGCATTATGAGTCTAGGCTGCTAACAATCTAGAACTAGGATATACAAGGAGAGACAAAAAGAAGGCAGTAAATATCAGACTAAGGAAAGAGACAACACAGGAAGGAAAGAAAAAAAAATAAAGGACACAAGGTAGGAATAAAGGGACACCAGAAAGAATACAAGGAAAGAAGGAAAACAAAGAAAGATACAAAAGGAATGAAGAAAGGAAGGAATGACGGACCAGTAGGGAAAGAATGATGGACATAAACTGTATACAAATAAGTTTTCAATTTATCCATAAGAGGCAAAATGTTTCTTTTTTGTATTATACTACAACTTCAGCACTATTTTAATTTCTTCCTTAAAGAAAATTGAAAAGCAACACATCTTTGGGAAAAGGCTCTGAACGGGCCAAAGTGAACAGAAGAAGTTTTGAAAAGATACTAAGTATTGCTTCTTTGCATACGTGTCATTGCAATAAATAATTTTTTTAAGCATAGCAACATTGCTTTTCCTCCACTGTGAAAACGTTCAGCTGTGACTGTATGCTAGATAAGATGAGACACTAACCCAAAGATCTGAAAAGTAAATTTTATGTATCGTTTGATAGGAATGAATATTTACCTGTCTGATGCTACTGGTGATGAACCAAACCATGTAAATCCTTGAACACACTTGAACCCCAGTTACAATCACAGAAGTCCTCACAATTCCTGAAGCAGAGGCAAAGGAAAGACATTCACAACCTGGGAACATACTGAAGTGTATAAAATAGGAAGAAATAAATAAACATATGAAGTCAATCCTCACATACCAACGGCACAATGTCCCACCTGGATGACAAAGATGGTAGCAATTGGAGTTAACATTGTCTTTCACTTATCAAATAAAACTTTTTTTTTGTATTACGAACACTTACCTCAACTAATGCAAAGGTCTGGAAAAACTTCAGTGTCCTTGCTATACTTCTGTAGAGACCCTTATGTGTGCCTTTCTGAATGTAGAAGCGCATCATTGTGATTGCCAGAACCAGCCACCTGGAGAAAAAACACCCCAAAACAGCCCAAAACTATAAATCCTGTCCAGACAAAGCCATGGTGCTCCTCAGAGACAACAATCTGTAAGGGCAGATGGTATTTTTACACATTTGGAATAAAGAACGAGATCCCAACCAGTAGCTTCTGTAATGAGTTAGCATTGGAGGATATATATCACAATGTGTTGCATGACAAAAACTTGATGTAAATCAGAGACTGTTTTTATAGACATGCTGTTTAGTAAATATCACAGTATCGAGATTTACTTAATCAAAACATAGAGGCAAATTCAATCAAACTCAATCAAGGAATTTATTACAAAGACAAAGACACAGTGGGATGAAATTTGTCTGCAAGATTTTCCACAGCCCTCAATACAGTTTTCTCTTAACAAGCTTGTTGATGGAATGAGAGTTTTTGATCCTAATGTTAATCTGTATTAGTTTTTAGGCTTCAAATTACAGTGATTATTTCTTGGTTTTCCAAAAACATGCAGGGTTCATTCAGCCTGTTTCCATAGTCTTGCATAAGCCTGATGTGTTCCTTTGTTGCAGAATTCAAAATTAGATATAAAATTTTAAAGCAAGGCAATTTTACTTGTATAGCACATTTAAAGCAACAACACAATTCAGAGAGTGCATGATTAGAAGAAAAATAAAGCAACAAACTAGCCAAAACACATTACATTGCATTGAAAAATTAAGGGAAGATGATGGCAGGTTGAAAAATTGACTCCCCCTTATAACATTCCAATTATTCATCAAATGCAATTCTAAAAAAAAAACGGTATGATTTTATTATTGAGTTAAAGGAATTCTGTTTTTCAGCATATTTGCAGTTTTCTGGAAGTTTGATCCAGAGTACTAAAACATAAAAACAGAATACTGTTTCTCCATGTTTGGTTCTGATTCTGAGGATGCAAAGCAGTCTTGAACCAGATGATCTGAGTGACAGCAAAAGAGAAACTGAGGAAGAATGTTTCAAGCTGTTCAATTCAGACCTTGAAGGAGGTGCCTTTTGTGATTTTAGTGCACAGGAGGAAAATACAATTTAAGACTTTTTAGGCTACGGTATTTTATTCTTTTTTAGGCAGCAGTGTCATAGGCACCGTTCAGAAAAGGGGTTTGCAGCAGTATATATTGAAGCTACCAGCATCTATTTCATTAAAAATCTGTAAATATCTCATGTTATGATGTGGACACCTGAGGCTCATAGACAAGTCTGATCTATATGAACACTTTTATTTTCCTTCGCAAAAGATAGTGGGTGGGGCCTATAAATCAAGTGTAATATATATATTCTATAAACATACAAAATGTGATATATTTATATGATGCAATGCACTCCCAATAAATAAACACAATTCAAAAGTGTTTATGTTGCTTTTTAAGTAGTGTTATGAATTGAAAATGATCCATCCATCCATCCATTTTCCGTCACCCTTCTCCCTAACGGGGTCGGGAGTTGCTGGTGCCTATCTCCAGCTGCGTTCCGGGCAAGAGGCGGGGTACACCCTGGACAGTTCGCCAGTCTGTCGCAGTGAATTGAAAATGACCCTACCCATATGTACGGCTATATATTTGCCCAAAATTAGGCAAATATATACTCAATATTGGAGTAGTACCCAGCTTCTGGGAAAAATAGAATCATATATTTCTATTTTAACAACAGATTTTTAATTGAACAAAAAGCTTCTAACCAACCTTTGCTGTTTTGGCAGTGAAATAATTTGTAGTTTCTCAGTAGAGTGTCACTAAGTACATCATCGGCAAATTCAAATGCAGTCCAGGTGGTTGTATATGCTTGTGATTTGCATGCTGTACAGTGAAAATACAATAACAGTTTCGGCTATTTGTGATGATATATTTTGCAGACCTACTCATTGCAGTGAAATTGCTGGAGAGCTGTCATAAAAGACCCACTTATCAAAGTTTGTGGTTGTACATAAACTATATACAGCTTGTGAATGAAAGAAAAAAAAAAAAAAACACTTTTCAGGACCATCTATATGAGGGACTATTTTGTTCCATAACCAGTTAACCAATTGTAATTTGCTTTTATGCTTTTATATTATAAACACACCACAGCCTACTTTAGCCTGACAGATATTGTGTTGTTTTTTAAAATCTGCTCATTGAGCACTTTCCCCGTCCCAGACTGGGTTCCAGTGTCACCAGCAGCTCAGTCCGGCTATACTTATCACTGCGACCGTGGGACTCACAGTGGGCCTTGACGCTGACCGCATGCAGTCAGCCCTATTTGGACACAGCTCCAAGACCAGCCTGTCACTTTAAACCCGCCACTGTTCATTCATTTTCTGTCCCCCCTCTCTCTCTCTGAAACCTCGCGTCTGGCTTTTCTTTAACCTCGTCATTTACTCTCAGAATCAGCCGCCATAAAATATTTTTCTACCAACTCCTGCAGCCAAGCAGCTGCTAAATCCTTCGAGCTGAACAGGCACTTTCAGGCTGACACACACAGGCTCAGTCCTATAAACAGCAACACACGCTTACAGTTTTTTAGGGAGCGGCAAACTTATCCGGCTTTCTTATTAATAGGCAGCAGGAGGAAGAGAGGGGGGTGGAATAAAGGGACATACCCGGCTGTCATGGCGATGTTGTAGAAAGTGAGCCATGCGGTTATGAGGGCGCTTTTCGTTCTCTTCTTGTTGTTGTTTTCCTTCTCCTCCACCGTGCCGTCCTCCTCGCTGGACGCCATGGCACCGGGGGCAGGGTGGGGAAGTCAGGAAGGGAGCTGACAGCTGGGGTGGGGAGCAGTGGGGTCGTCCATCCATCTAGCCACCCTCAAAGACCCCCCTCTTTGTCTCTCTCTCTCTGTGGGGCAAGTGCGTGGCCTGCTGGTGGGCCCCTGGACGCGTAATTAAAATCAGATTCTGATAGCATGAGGGTTCATTTGCGTCTTTCTTTATATTTTATTAATTCTAAAGGGGAAACAAATGCTCCAACTCAGATGATCAGAGTGTCTTCAAACGGTGTAGCTCCTGATGGCTGTGGGTGGGAATGATCTTCTGTAACAGTCTGTGTAACGGAGAACTAAAGAAGCTTCTGACTGAAAGTACTATATTCTTGTGTAACAATGTCATGAGGAGGATACTCATGACACTGTACATACATGACATGACACTCAGTATTACACTTGCATTGGCATATTTGCACATTTTAAGGTGAGTCAGGAAAATAAATAGTGGAGGTTTTACTTATTCAGCAATTTCCCCTTCAGCAAACAACATAATCCTAAATAAAGATACTCGATTTAACGGAAGGTGTATATATATAAAAAAATAAAATAATAAAAAAATGACAAAAACTGCATTCAAAGGTGGAAGTAGGTAAAAACTGAAGCATGCAGACATGAGGTCTACTAAGACTCCTGATAGCCTGAGGCAAAATAATAATCCTGGGTCACTAAGTCACGACTAAAAGGTTGTTACTGTTTGGAAGGCAGCTGTCTCCAAATCAAGATGTCATTTGTATAAATGTCTTGTTACAAAGCCTCTGCAGAGCTTTGAGGTGAGCCATTTAATTTTGGTGAGTTGACGCAGGGATGCATCTAAAAGTTGCAGGATAAACAGGACTGGACTTGGGAAACCCTGTTGTCAACTCTAAGTTGTACATTCAGCAACACATTCTCGTTTCCCCCGAACGACAACAAAACACTTTTATTAAAACGCACTATGTCACTTCTGGTGACAGACTTTAATCATTTTTAGTTAGAAAAAACATGTTTATCAGATCATGTTAGGTGTTCTGGCTCACCATTAACATGATTTTCCCACTAGATGGCAGTGCATCAGTGAAGAGAACCAATTTGTTTTTGCTATTGTTGAACTGAGGTTCTTGAATTAAAGATCTCAAATCCACTGATGTCTACAATAGATTATAAGTATATGAAATCTTCACCTTTAGGTGCATTACAACTCCAACCTTCAAGGTGCAGAAATTGATTAACTTTGTTTTTGATATAAAAACAGACTAAATGCCAGTCGCATCACTCTGGTGATTCACAATACCTAGTGCAGTGTAAGCAGTTGGTTGAGCAGAGAGCTCAGGCTGTGGTGTGTGGAAAATGCTAGTGGAGGCAGACAATGCCACAGTCCGAGGCCTGACCAGCCCTCAGAGGGGAAGGGGTCGCCTCACTGCGGCAACAGCCCCCCACCGTCTCCCTCCTTTCCTTCTCTTTTTGCGATCTGCCACAGGATGGGATCAGGGAGGACACTGAAGTTTGCCCTCTGCGAGGTGCTGCAGTTTGCTGGCCTGTGTGTGCCACTCTTCATCGTGATGCAGAGATTTGCCATCATTGTGGCAAAGGTCAAAGCGTCTGCACAGCCCCCCAGCGACACCAGCACAGCGTACTGGCTGATTGTGGCCTCCTCAATCGCCTATGTCACCTCCACCGCCCTGCTGGTGTGGGTACCCATGAAGTACTTGGTGTTTATAAAAAAGAAGTTTCTTGTTGGGAGGAAGAAATGGTAAGTTTCCGATGTTTTTACTGTTTGTAGTCATCAACTTGGATCATAGTGCAGCCCAGACTGGAACAAGACCGGTTGGTGTGAGACAAAACAGGCCAGTGACTGGTTTTAAGTTCATGTAAATACCATGAGTTAGCAACTTCTGTAACTGCCTCTGTCCTGCTCTCTTATCTTTTGTTGTCCTCACTTCAGGAGGCCTGTGGCCCTGGTATATGTAATCCTGTCCACGTTACCATGCTTTGCCTTTCTCATTGCCAGCTCTGAGGTAAAAACACGCAGAGAACTGTTTGATACATCTGTTTAGGTTTGGAGGCATTTGGAGCAAAGGTGACCATTAGCAAGAATCCCCTTGTTCTCAGGGGAATCATTTCTAACTTACCAGTTAAGAAACTACTGAGAAGTAGCTTGGTTCCTCTTCCTGTCTGTGATGTCAAATCATCTGTCCATGAGACCCATTCTCACTTCCTTGTTGGCTACAGTCCAGGCCTGATTTGCCGTTTTGTGAAGTTTTCTCAAAAGTCTGAACTGACCCCATGGCCCTTTTCTTATCCGGTGTCTTTTGCAAAAATGCCATAAATTCTGCTAAGATGGCCATCTTTGTCAAATTTGTTCTGTGTTCCATCAATGTGAACTACTGACTCAAGCAAATACCATAGGTGGAAGAGATATAATGCAGCACATCAAGGTCATTCTTGCTGACTTAAAATGGAAAGGTTTGGGTCATTTGTAACTCAATTACCAATCCTAACCCTAACTCATTGTCATCTCATTATTTGTCCAGGTTCAGATAAACAACAATATGAAACACGATACATTTACGGAGATCCCCGTGTCTTTGGTCTTCTTTTCCTTAATCTGCATTGATGTTGTGGAGAGGATCCGACACTGCAGATTGACCGGACAGGGTGAGAGCAAAACCAGCTCCTTTAATACCCAGTCATGTGCCCATTTAGAGGTAACTCCTATTGATATTAGATGATTTTTCAGAATGGAATACAGTGACAAATTACTGACCTGTCGTTGGTGTATGTTGACTCTTACTCATTGACAGCTGGAGGCAGGCCCCAGCATCCCTTGTAATCCTGTCAGGACAAAGTACAGTGAAGGAAATTATTATTTGAACATCTGATAATTTTGTAAGATTGCTCACTTGAAATATGAACAAGCTTTAGTTTTATGGAAGTTTCAGGATCCAGAACAAACACACTATTGGCCATGAAAAGTTCAAATATGACTACCATGCACATTTATCTTCTTTCTTCAAGTGCCTTTTAAATCTCCATACCAGATCTTTTACAGTTTAGTTCCATAGGCTGGTGAGGATCTTTTTTATGAATAATATATAGTATAATTCAGTGGACTAAGCAGAATAGGGTGATGGTGGTGACAAAGGCATTGAAGGAGTAGGGGACACTGAATAAGATAGTGTATCTTCAAATCTTGAACTAGAGTCTTCCTCCTCCATTGAGAAAATTGAAGATGGGTAACCAGCGACTATCAGTTAAGACTCACTCTGGAAAATCTTTGCCACGAGCTAAAAAGCTGTTGTTTCCAAACAGTAACCTTAGGATTCAGAGAAGTATTAAAGGTACAGAGAAGTAGAGTTCTGAAATGTGTACTTAGTTGTGACCAACAAGGAAAAAAAGTCTAGCTTTACAAAAGAGATTTCTGTGAAGTTTTAAGTCATGTAGCCTTCATGTCTTTGTAAGTGAGATGACTGCATGTTTTTTTTTTTCATTTGAATGGCTTTAGGTTGAATTTTATTTCAACACATTTTTCTCATTTAGCATTTTTTTGTTACAGATAATGAAATGGGAAGAGATGCTGAAATCCCCTCCACTGTCTTAACTCATGTGGAACCAATAACACCAGTATCCCCCATCACTCCAGCTGTGTCAGGAGCTGCCGTTTCAGGACCAGCTTTGCCCGGCCCGGCTGTATCGCGGCCATCAGTGCACAGGCAAGGTATGCCAAATCCTCTTCAGCCTGGAACAAGTCAGATAAGTGACAGGAACCAGAATGGGGGAGGGACACGTCCAGAGACCAATGGTGCCATACCTGGAATAAATGGGACCCCTGGCCGGCCATTTATCATCTCTTCTCCTGAACTGAGCTCACCATCAATGAGTGGACCAGCTTATCATTTGTCTCCATACACCTACACGGGCCCTCTGAGGTTTCTATCCGTCAGTGATGCCCGAGCAGACGTGTTCGTTGATAGCTTTATGTTCTGGATGGATACGGTGGAGATGGTGAGGGTGGCAGGACATCCATTGGTCTACTACTCCGGCTGGGTCTTTCCCATCTACATCTTCAGCTATGTGTCCTGCTTACGTGTGGTGATCATGCCCAACACCCCACTCCTTTCCTCTCTAGGAGTCGCTCTGCAGGACTTACCTTTCTTCTTCGTGCGTGTTGGCCTCATAGCCCTCTTCGGGTTTGTCACGCCCGTACTCTATCTGATGAAGAATCTGTTGGTCTGTCTCGCATTTGTCTACTTTAACTTCATGACCAAGCTGAGAGTGTTTAACACAGAGAGAATGTTCTTTTGAGACCATGAATGGAAGGACAGAACACTGTCAGGAAACGCATCCTAATGGCATTCAGAAAGGGGTTCCACCAGTTTATAATTCATATTTAGCAATGGTATTCAAGGCAAATCACAATTGGATGCAAATACACCATATATATCACAGAGTTTTGTAACTTAACTACTACATAGCAGTGAAAAAAACAATAAATTACTAAAAGGACTAAATTCAATGATCTTTTAAATAAGAGAATCTATTAGGGAGGCAAAAGTTCAGTTCATCTGAATGAAATCTGTGACATTGGAGATAATGTAGCAACTATAAGGCTCCACACTTCTTATCAGCCCTGGTACATATTTGTATAAAGCTTTAAAGTACATTTGTATGTTATTTTAGTAGCATAATCGAGACTGAATTATTTTTAGAAAATAAATTTTTTTGCTTTATTTTGCTAACTTGATCTGAGTGACTAGAATTTGGTTCACTACCTCTTCCCTTTAAAAATTACAATATAGGTGACTAATTTGATTAACACTTTTTGAAATGGGAAAGGCAAGAAAAAGGGGGATTGAAAGAAAACAGATGGGATGTTGTTCTTTAGTAGTTTTAAAATAAAAAAAAAAGTTACTTGTATAAGGTGGTCTGATTCTTCCCCTGACGAGGTGCCACCCTGGGCAGTTGCCCATGTTGCTCATATCAGAAACTGCCACCAACTGAACTAAAGACATCATGATAGAGCAACCAGGACTCTGGACGATCTAGAAACTGTACAAGAAGGGAAGTAGATAGTAGATAAGTTACTCAAATGATAGGTTGGATTTCTGAAAAAAAAATAAATAAAAAAAAAATAATTAAAAAAACTGATATTTTACCACTGCAGTTAGAGATTAACTTATTTAGAGCACCTTTGGACATCTTTACAAGGGAAACTAATCGAATTTAACCGTGAACAGCTCTGTTTTTTAAAAAATTATGTGAGGAAAAATTTGTAAGAATTTTAAACACAACTTTCAATTACAAAGTGTTGAAAAAGCATGTTGTTTTGCTCCCTAAAAAAAGTGGTTTCCCCGTTATTTGAAAGATAACACATTCATTTTCTTGAGATAATTGTTTTAGAAAAGTGAAAATATTTGTGCTCAAATGTCATAGAACAGCTGGTGGAACCAAACACTTTGCATTTGATGAATCAAAAATGTTTTGCTGAAATAATCAAATAGCACTTTTCACAGGCCAAATGGGAGCTCTCAGGCAATGCAGACACATCAAGTGTCAAATAACTGCTGCAATAACTCCATGTGCAAATATACTGTTTGTACCCCTTTCTACTCCTTTTGCAAAAATGGTTGTATGACTATGACTGTAAGCTATGTGTTTTAAACCATCAAAATGTGTTGTGAATATGTGTCATATAATAAAACAGAGTTGTTTACATGAGATTTTTTAAAATACCCACAAGACATCCGTGTGAGTTTGTAATATAGATATATTTATTTTGGTAAGATTATTAAAGAAACTCTGTTATGTGTAATTCATGTACAGCATAGATTTTCCCTTTTTACAGCCTTTTTTTGTCACTCACTCAGACCTTTCACATTGGAATTTATATCAATTCTTCCCAAGTGCGACCCGAGAGAAGAGGTTTCCTGCCATTCTTCCTGGCAACATTCCCACCACACAGATGAGCAACAGAGGGCATGGCTACAATGCACCTGCAAAGTGTGTTGTGGTTCAACATAACAGCCTTCATCATGTAGCAGTTTTTGATACATGATGTTTCTCCAACATCTCGAATATACATATCTGAGCAGCAATCGTAATTTGTCTGATGTGAGAAATAAACATAAGTGAGCAAAGACATACTGACATCATTGAAATAAAATTCTGTGCTATTTTATGTATTAATTTCTGGATACCAATGATGATAAAATAGCAATTTCCTCTTTTCAGCCTCACATAGCAAGATGTCTTTCTCTAATACCTCTACCTATTTAGTTACATTTTTAGCTATATTGTCGATTATGAAGATACAAGACTTTAGGTAAATCACATTACAACATGTGTTACCACAGGATAGTGATCTCCAGTGATTTGACACACATAGGCTCCCTATGCATCTCTTTCAACAGACATATAGCCAATTTACCTGTGTCCATATCACTGTTGCAACATTCCTGGACAGTCTTGCAGACCAGATTGGGATAATCGCTGCTACTTCCCCAAGCAGGAAGCAGGATTTCCTTCCTGCATAACTATCTATCTACAATTAGAATCATCTCTGTAATCAATAAAATAAAGCCTGATTTGAGGGGATTCCGTCAAAAATTAGACTGGCCAAGCAATAAAAGCTTAAATTAGTCGTTCCTATAAATCAACAATTATTTGCGAGTCATCTTGATAAATCTTTTCAGATTCATTAGATACACATTAAAGATCTTTTAATAACTTGTGAAACCTAAAGGACAACATTTGTTTCAGGTGTTGTTCCTCTAAAGGTCATTTTTTTTGTATAGTAGTGAAAGCCTACTTCCTCTTCTCTTTTTCCACAAAACTCTTTGAAATCCTAGGGAAACTGCAGACATCCGACGAACCATGTTACCACGTGACAGGATGTCCATCACTGTGATTAAGGGGACAGAGACACCATGGTTCTGTCATTGCTGCTCTTTGTTGAGCAACTCTCCACTCAACAGACTCCCATTCTCATGACTGGGAAACCTTCTGAGTCTAAACCAGACTTTGAAGATGTCACCTTTGTCAACATTTGCTCTGACTCTTTGTCTCCTGCAAGTCCTTCACATCAAAGCTGACATTGGTGAGTACCGTGGACACATTTGTTGATTCAATAAGTTTGGGTGAAATTCATCTATATATTTGTGTGGTTCTGTTATTTTGCAGACAGTGGTATTTTTCTGATCTTCAACCAGGATCACCACAAGTGCATAAAGGCAGAAAGCGCCAGCTCAGTAACACTGGCACAGTGCAATCCCCGTGCCACAGAGCAGCAGTTTCGCTGGGTCTCAGAGTTTCGCCTTCTCAGTCTCTCCCTTAAGCTGTGTCTTGGAGCCACGGAAATTAAAGACAGAGCAAAGGTGCTTCTTTTTGAGTGTGACGAGAGTAGCATTCTTCAGCATTGGCAATGTAAGAATGAGACCCTCTTTGGTTTAAAAGACCAAGATCTGCACCTTAATTGGGGCAACTACAACGAGAAGAATGTAATAATCTACAAAGGCTCAGGGACTTGGAGTCGCTGGAAGATATTTGGCACTTTGGGGGATCTTTGCTCAAAGGGGTTTCAAGGTAGGAGTTTCAGGTCTACAATAAATTAATTTATCTAGCTTCCTGGAAAGCTTGGAGATGACTCAGATAGTTCCCCATACAATAACCTGAAATCCTGGCATTTTATATTCAAACTGGCATGTACTGGATTTGATTTGTCCTGTAACAGACAGAAAACATTTGGGTACAAAATGACAGGAGCTAAATGACCAACACTACATCTAGTGATAGGACAATAATAGATGCTATTGGGAGATTTATAGTGATGGTTTTTAAAGCAATATTTTGTTCTGTTTTGCTTATGTTGACACCATAAGGACAATTGTTAGCACGGAAATACTTTTTATGGCGTTGTTTTTGCAGAAAGATTGTTGGCGCCATAAAGGTCGATCTGACCTGACTTCCTTGCTTGCAAAGCACAAAGTTAGACCAAAGCACGGGTTGGGAAGTAAGCTGTTTGGACAGATAAGAACAACAATTGTGATTAATTGCCTTGTTCAGCAGTTCTGATGTGGAGCAGATGTTCAGAACAAGAGGTCATTAGTGTTCCATAGGACCTCCAACACACACTCAGTCAATGGGCAGCCAAGAATCTTGACGCAAACCAACATACTTATTTGGATTGGTCAAAACTTTTTATGTCATTCATGTCATTGAGTAGCTATAAAAGAGCCTGTTGACAAAGAACGGGGAGATTTTGAGATTTGATATTTGGGGAAAGACTTTGGAAATGATGTTTTTGCATTGATGCATCCATGGTAGACGTGTTAATAAATCTCCCAACCCGTCGTGTCTGAGAGTTTTGCACCTTTCGATTCTCCAATACAATGACTCTGCCCCTATCTATTCTTTACAACTTCAGAGACCATTACCATAGGAGGCAATGCGTTTGGAGCCCCCTGTCAGTTTCCATTCAAGTTCGCTTCGAAATGGTACGCTGAATGCACAACGGATGGACGCACAGACGGGCAGCTGTGGTGTGCCACTGAGAAGGATTACGACACACAAAGGAAGTTTGGGTTTTGTCCAAATAAAGGTATGTCCAATTTTTTTTCCCCTTTTATCATAAAGTTTCTCCAGGATTTGTATTTTTGATCATTTTTATGTTTGTGTTCATTCTTATTTATTCTTTGTTTTATGTCATTTTGCTCACATTTTTATGAGACTCACCTCTGATAATAATCTGTTAATACTTTCATTGAAGTCTTTACTACTCAATGTTGTTGGCCTGATGCCCTTCAGTCCTTCCATGACACATTGTATTTCTAATTTACTTTCCCTAAATTGGCTTGATTATGACGTGAATTATAACTTTTTATACTTTCCTGGGATTTATCAGGGTCTTGCTTGGAATACATGAACTTTCCGGTCACTGAAACTTCCCAGGTTCTTCCTGAAGCTACTCTTACTCTCCTAGATCTTAAAAACATAATTTCCCCCTTCTGGGTAATTAATCAGTTTGCTAAAAAGTACCTTGAAAATTATGGAAAGTACCTGTTTTTTTTCCTTGTTGACTTACGTATTTCTTACAATCCAGGATCTTTTGGTTGGGAAACTGACCCGGTCACCAGGGTTCAGTATCAGAGGAATACACAGGCAACTCTGACGTGGCACCAGGCCAGGATGAGCTGCCAGCAGCAGGGAGCAGATCTCCTCAGCATCGTAGAGCTGCATGAACAGTCATACATTTCAGGTATAAAGCAAATATTAGGTCAACTACCTACAGTATGATTCAGCTGAAAATCAATCACCCTCTGATTTATGTGTTGATTTAGGATTAACAAATAATTTGGGGGCATCTCTGTGGATTGGACTAAACAGCTTGGACTTGGAGAGTGGATGGCAGTGGAGCAATGGAAACCCATTCAGATATCTGAACTGGGCTCCAGGTTAGCTAAAGAACTTGATTCTACAACATTTAAATATCAAATTGGAGTCAAAGAGGTTGTAACTAAAAGTGAATCCTTCAGGTCATCCATCTTCAGTCCCTGGGGACAGCTGTGCAACTCTAAATACAAGAAAAGCATCAAAATGGGACAGCAGTGCTTGCAGCAAAAAACTTGGCTATATTTGCCGTAAAGGAAACTCGACCAGTCTGCCTCCACCATCAGGTAAATTGTTTAGAGGACATACTTCAAGATGATCCCTTTTAGGGCAATGCATCTGTATTTGCATGTGTTCTTACTTCTGTTTGTCCTTAATTTCTAGATAAAGGGCTAAGCTTCTGCCCGAGTCATTGGGTGCCATATGGAGGACAATGTTATTACCTGGAGAGGAGTAAAAAGACGTGGAGGGACGCTTTGGCAGCATGTCGCAAAGAGGAAGCAGATTTGGCCAGCATAAGCAACATAGAAGAGCAGAGCTTCATTATAACACAGTTAGGATATTGTAAGTGGTGATTTACATTACTAGAAGTCTAAAGTAGTTATAAAGCATCCATAATTTGGTGGCACACTGCACAAATATCTACAACATGAATTCATTGTTTGGTGGTTGGACACTAAAAGAGACTTTCTTCTGAGATAGTAAGTCATCATCTTACTGTGACTCAAAAATGACAAACACTGCTAAGTGGTACGACTTTTTTTTACTTTTAATGTTGTTACACATTAATGTTTTTATGAGTTGCAGTAAAATCCCTTAATCTTCAGTTGAAATAGTAAAATTCTAATTTTCAGCATTTGCTTTTTGTGTATTCATTTTCCCAAAAAATGGTCCAACAGTTATTTGGAAAGGTAAAAATGCCCATAAAACAAATATAACTGTAGAATTTGTTTTAAATGTGAAATAGCAAAAGATATCTGCACAAATATATCTATGGAGACATTTTGTCTGAGGGGCTTTACAAGTTTCACTTCCTGATGTTTATAAGTTAGTAAAACATCAAGATAACAAGACTATTCACCAAAACATGCTGATATCTATATTAAGCAAATTAAAAGTTTAAAACAAATACATCTGTGACAAACAACGATGGATGAATTATTTTAGTAATTAAAACAAACAAACAAAAGTCTTCAATTCCCTTCTATTTCTGTGTTTTTCGCCTCAGTACAGACAGATGTGCTCTGGATTGGGTTGAATGATCAGAGGAACCCGATGTTGTTTGAATGGTCTGATCACTCTCATGTGACCTTCACCAACTGGCAAAGTGATGAACCATCTCATGCTGTCAACCATCAGGAGGACTGTGTCTTGATCCGAGGAAAGGTAACATCGATAACTGTCCTGTTGCAAAAACTGCAGTTAATGGATATGCTATAATTGTTTCCACATTTCTCCTGAAGGATGGAAAGTGGGCAGATCACATGTGTGAAAAGACATATGGATATATTTGTAAGAAGAAAGCTTCCACAAAACCAATTGGAGGTGCCCAAGAGGAAGTCAACCCAGGATGCAAGCTTGTGAGTAATGTGGCTGAAAGATAGTAAAACATAGAAGTGATATGATTCAATGCATTAAGTACTTTGGTTTTCTAGGGCACCACTAGATTTGGTTCCTTTTGCTATGAGATTGGACATAAAACAAAAACATTTGAAGAGGCAATGCAGGCATGCTCAAAAGGGGGTTCAAACCTTGTAGACATTGTTGACAGGTAGGAGCCATTATTAATCTTGCAATTAAATGACCTTAAGTCTAATGACATTATAAAAATATTACTAAAAATTTTGTTCAGATACTATTCATAGCGCTTTGTGCTGAAATACTCAGCACAAAGCTGAGTATTTCAGCATATCTCTTTTTCAAAACAGATATGAGAATGCTTTTCTCGTCAGTTTGGTGGGACTGAGACCAGAAAAGTATTTTTGGACGGGGTTGTCCAACACAGAAGACAGGAATATTTTCAAGTGGACGACAAGAAGAAAAGTTACCTTTACTCATTTCAATGTTGGCATGCCAGGTAAAGTCCATATTCTTTTTTTTGTTTGTTTGTTTGTTTGTTTTTTTTGTTTTTTTTGCAAACTTTGTTTGTTTGGTTTTTAACAGGAATTGCATAGCCATACATTTACAATGTGATACATATAAAACAAACCATACAATTCCGTTAAGTTATAAAAACAAAACAAAAAACACAACAAAATAAAACAAAATGACCTCCAATCACTCCCAGGCAATAAGAAAAAGTCATAAGGAAAAGAACAAAAAAGAAAAATGTTTAGAAATAAATAAAATTAAGATGCATTCTGCCATACCAAAAAGTACAGTTTGTGCCCAGGAAAGTAAATATGGAACTTTAAGAAAGGGAAAATCCGAGGGAAAGGACACAGGATGAGCAGACAAATACATACACAAAGGACTAGACTGGGACAGAATGAAAATTAACTTGACCAACCAATCGTAGTAATGGCTGCCAGATTTCTGCAAATTTGTCAGAAGAACCACGTAGTGACATCCTTATTTTCTCAAGTTTAAGAAAATAAACAATATCCCTCAACCAATGTATAAAAGAAGGAGGTTGTGGTGATTTCCATTTAAGAAGAATTATCCTCCTTGCAATAATGGTCATGAAGGACAAAGAATTTTCTTGGGAAGAGGACAAAGGAGATGGCCCCGAAAACACCCCAAACAAAACACTCTGGGGGTTCGGATCAATTTTTCTGCCAACCACGTCTGATATAACAACAAATATCTCTGTCCAAAAACTCTTGAGCTGGGGGCACAACCAAAACATGTGTATAAGGTTTGCAGGAGACTGTTGGCACCTATCACAAACTGGGGAAACAGTGCTATAAAATTTAGACAGACGAGCCCTGGTATAGTATACGCGGTGCACAAGCTTGCATTGAAGAAGACAGTGCCTAGCACATATAGAAGACTTATGTACCCCAACTAAGATACGTGACCAAAGCTCATCAGGGATAGCCTCTCCTATAACCTCCTCCCAGAGGGCCTTGATTGAGCTTAAAGACTTGGAGCGGATCGAAGCTATGCGGGTGTAAAGAATTGAAATAGATCCTTTCAGCCTAGGAATGGGCAAAAGCAAGGAGTCAAGGTCAGAGTCCTCAGGCAGCCTAGGAAAAGTGGGAAAATTAGTAAAGTCCATATTCTTTATCTATTTAGCTGTCTATCTTTATAGTTAAATTTCTGTATATTTTTCTTGCATTGGGGTGTTTTGAATTATTGTATGTTGCATGTGAAAAGTGTAAAATAAACTTACCTTGCCTCAATAATACTTTTTTAAACTGTAGCTTTGCTTTGTTGACGTCGGATTTTAGTTGTTACCAAACAAATGAAAGAATTTGAGCATAAACAAGCAGACTTTTTGAGATTTATTGGTAAATGTATACATCTTCACTATAATTCTGCTTGTGAATCTAATTTACATTTGTCGTTTCTAAATGAATAGAACTAAGATGAGTTTGTACTTTTTTTTCGGAAAAAAAAAAGACAGAATACAGGGGTGTGTTGCCATGACAACTGGGACTTTTGCTGGTTTGTGGGATGTTATCAGCTGCAGCAACAAAGAGAAATATATTTGCAAAAAGAAGGCCGAGGGTGTGCTTGCGACAACCGTCCAACCGACCACCCCACAACTGACCTGTGCCTCTGGTTGGAAGCCTGTTGCTGAAAGGAACATCTGCTATAAAGTAAGGAGGAAGTTGCAAATTTTTTGCTTTTTTAATAATGTGATGACACTTGTAAAAATAAATACATTTTCTTTTTTATTTGAAAGGTTTACAAGAAAATGAAGGAGAATAAAAAGACTTGGCAGGAAGCACAGGACTTCTGCAAAGCCATTGGTGGAGACCTGATCAGCATACTGAGTAGGAAGGACTTAGACAATATAAAGTATGTAAACATGCACTGACATCCTTGTTGGAGCTTCCTATATTTGGCAGTTCCAAAGTTCCTCTGGAAATAATTTTTCTGTTTTCTTGTAGCGTTTATAGTTCTGACCCAGTCTGGATAGGCCTGAGACTCATGGGTCCCAATCAAGGTTTTGTCTGGAGTGATGGATCACCAGTAAGAGATGCAGCATTTACGACAATAATAAGAATAAAAAAGTTGTGGCTGATTGTTTTAACTCTAATTATTCTTTTTCTCCTGAAAACCGTAATCCAGTTCAGTTTTGAGAACTGGGGCTTTGGAGAACCAAACAACCACAATGACAACGAACACTGTGTAGAAGCTCAGTTTTACTATGGACGTCACTGGAACGATCGCAACTGTGACACATATAATGATTGGATCTGCCAGATACCCAAAGGTAAAACTCAATGTCCCAACGAGAAACAAAGTCATTTTATGACTGATTTATTGTAAACAGTTTTTTATCGGAAAAATTTACCTACTTCACCTCAATCAATGATTGCTAAGTACAGATAATGAGCTCAAATTGTGTTTTTTTTTTTTTTTTTTTGTTCGCTTGTTTGTTTTTGTTTTGTCTGTTGTGATGATTATATTTCTGTCTTGGAGGTGACTTTCCTTCAGATCATCAACATTAGGCTTGTTATTACAACTAAAGGAGTGAAACATTTGGTACTCAGTCAACATTTCGAATGTAGCACCCTATTCAATTCCTCAAGTGTCACAAAATTGTTGTCAATTCTATTGCATTTTCAGGTGTGACTCCCAATCCTGATCCAGCCTTTGTTGTAGAAGGTAGGTTCCAACATTATGACCATTTTCACTAGGAAAAAAAAAATCAAGGAACAAGTAAAATCCTAAAGAATGTGTCACATGGTTTGTTGAAAATAGAAACCAAGATTCACATGTCAGTTTTAGCAAATTGATAATGTAATAAAAAGCAAAAACACAGCTGGAAATAAAAGATCCAAACATAACTTACCCTTGGAATACTTACCAAACTGTGAAAAGCTAACACTCATATTTATGTGAACTGAGAAAACTGTGGGTCAGACAAAATAAGAAGCAATCTTAAGACACCAACTAAAATTGTTGACCCGTAAAGCTCTTTGTTCTCTTTCCAGTATTCAACACCACAGAAGATGGATGGCTCATATATAATGACAGTCATTACTACATAAACAAAAACAAATTACCAATGGAAGCGGCAAGAGATTACTGTAAAAAGAACTTTGGTGAACTTGCAGTGATAACAGCCGAAAGTGAAAGGAAGTTCCTCTGGAAACAAGTGAGAATTACATTTTATTACTAAATAAGGGAGGTCAGAATTACCACAATACTTGCTTTTTAGTTTATAAACAGCAGCTTTGATTTAAAGTTTCTCTTATATTTATGTTTACACAGTTAATACGGGGCTCTGAAGCACAAGCAAACACACAATACTACATCGGTTTGGTTGTGAACTTGGATCAATCCTTCAAGTAATTAAATTAATTAGGGCAATTGAGTTTACTGCAGAGTTCGTCAGTAAATTCAATTTAGTCTTTTTAAATTAAATAATTCACTATTTTATCTACTGTTTTCAGCTGGGTAGATGGAACACCAGTAACATATACTGCATGGGAAAACAATGAGCCAAACTTTGCAAATAATGATGAAAACTGCGTAACAATGTTCACAAGCATGGGTAAGTCTGATTCAGATAAACTTTGAATGTTTACTGTTGTCACTTTGCTTTATAAATTCTGTGTTTGTAGGTTATTGGAATGACATCAACTGTGGTCTGGAGCTACCTTCTATTTGCAAAAGAAGAGACAGGTTTATTAATACAACAATGGCACCAACTACACCTCCTAAAGGGGGATGTGCACCTGAGTGGCTTACCTTTAAAGGAAAGGTATTATTACATGTTTGGCACATATTTTGTCAGTGTAGTTTCCCAGAGAATTCTGTTTACAAATTCTGAGGATCTTGGAAGTGACGCTGGTGAATAAAATTTGTCTTGTAAACTCAGTGCTACAAATTCGTTGTGGATAGGAAGAACTGGAAAGATGCCAGAACCCACTGCCAGAAAGAGGGAGGAAATCTTGTGTCCATCACCAGTGAGAAAGAGCAAGGTCAGCACCTACACTGTCTCAGAAACACTCATAAAAGACAGATTCTATTTGCTTTGCTCAAGATTCAGAAACCAAATCAATCCTAACTTGCATAAGTTTATCTGAGAGCTGTCTAAAATGTAGGCACAATTTTGGTTCTGCTCTTGTGTTTATATTTAGGATTTAAAGTTCGAATTTGACTTAAATAGAACCCAAATATAGCTTTGTAATTTCAACCGTCTTGAGTTTTTGCACAAGCATTTCACGCAAGTTGAGAGCTCCCGTCTTTTCCTTTCCAGCATTCCTAACAACAAAAATGATGAGCCAAGAGGAGGATCTGTGGCTTGGCATGAATGACATCAATTGGGAAATGCATTTTGTGTGGACAGATGGCAAAGCCATTTCATTCACCAATTGGGCCAAGGGCCACCCCATATCAACACCTGATGGACGCTACTATCAGGATCAGGTTTTAACAACCTTATTGTCTTGCTGGCCTTCAATTCATTTGCAGTTATATTTACTTTACATTTTGTTCTTTCATAATAGTTTTTTTTCTAATTTAGTAAAACAGTAAGCTGTTTTTTCATTGCTGTCTGTCATAATATTTGTCTGCTCTTTGAGGCTCCCATAGATTTTCTTCATCATAGTTTTGTTTGCGAATGTGGAAATACGTACAATTCAGACTTCTTACTAGAGTTAAACTGGCACGAAAATGATCTGAATCTGACTGAACATGTCCTTAATTTTCACTCCCAGTTTGCAATATAAATAATAGATATGATACAGATATGAATGTTAATGCTTCATTACAAATACAGATTGTGTTTTATGCTTTGTTCTTTATATTGTGGCCAGAATTACTTATTTGTCAGATTAAATAAATAAATATTAAACCAAAATAGGTCTTGTAAATTTTGAAAAGAAAAAGGCAACTCATTTAACTTTTCTATCTTCTTGTTGAGGTGTTTGACTGTGTGATCATGGTTGGCAGCGCCATTAAAAAAAAAGCACAATGGAAAGTGGAAGACTGTGGCCAAAAACGTGGCTTTGTCTGTAAAAAGAATGTTGGTGAGTGATTAAAAATAAAATAGAATATAATTACGTGCCAGTCATACTATTGTTAATATCCTTTGCATTTTAATGACATATGAAAATATGGCTACACTGTTCCAGCTTTGTCTTTCTATGCAGCTGGAGCGTATGCAATCTGATGTCCAATTCAACCAGAAGGCAAAACATTTACTGAAAACATTAAATTTTAATAATTTTTCATTTTCTAAGTTCACCAAAAAAAATTAACTCTACTTATGGGCCTGTTCAGACAAGCCATCATTGTATAATGTTCTACAAATAAAAAAAATAAGGTTTAATTCAACCTCTGTTGTTATTATACACAAAGTGAGGAAAAGACAGGCCTCTAAGGTAAAATCACAGAAAAAAAACACATTTAAATCTTGTTGGTTTACTTTACCCCAATGACACAAACTGGAAGTAGCACAACTTCAGCAATGTGCAATTTCTTCAGCAGAAGTACTGCTTGAAGTCCTTGACCTCCAGAGGCAATTCATTATGACCTTTCATTTTGTTTTTTAAAACATGTTAAAGAAAGATGCAATGCCAGGATTTCTAGAATAAAACTGCAAAGACACCATCTCACATGTCTTGTTTGTGCAGATTCCCAGATTGTGGTGCCAGCCACCACTGTTTCACCAAAGTCCTTTTACAAGTTTGGCAATGACTCCTACAAACTTGTGACCCAGAAGATGAGATGGGTTGAGGCTCGGAGACAATGCCAGGCTGACGATTCAGAGCTGGCCAGTGTCCTGAACCCTATGATCCAGGCTTTCATCACCTTGCAGATTTCCACACTCAAAGAGCCAGTTTGGATCGGCCTCAACAACAATGTGGTAAACTTGCTTTGAAACATTTCCACCAGAATTATATTTTAAACATAAAACCTTTTTAGTTTTGTGCTAATTGTTAATTATTTTCTTTCCAGACCGGAGGTCGCTTTAAGTGGGTCGATAACTGGTTTCTCTCTTACACCAAATGGGGCAAGAAAGAGCCCAAAAACTATGGCTGTGTGTATATAGATGTTGATCGCACATGGAAGACAACGGATTGCTCCAGTACTTACTATTCAATCTGCAAAAGGTCACAGGGTAAGCTAATCTCTTAGTTACCTTTACAACCGTTCACTGCCTAAACTCTAGAATCACAGATTTTCCCTCTTTTTCAGACTTGGCGCCGACTGAACCGCCACAGCTTCCTGGCAACTGTCCAAAGCCAAAGAAGGACAGATCCTGGATGCCTTTCAGGGGTCACTGCTATTATTTTCTGGGCTCTGTGATCGACAACTGGGCTCATGCCTCAGTTGAATGTATGAAATTAGGTAAGTTGTGAAAACTTTGCACACACTTCGTTTATCTCAACGGATGAATTCCAGCAACATGTGTTTGGGTTTTTTAGGTGCTTCTCTAGTGAGCATCCAGGACCCTGTTGAGGCAGAATTCATTCAGAAGAATATTGAAAACCTACAAGATGAAGCCAAAACTTTCTGGATTGGTCTCTATAAGTCCCATGACAGTGAGCATAACACGGCTAATTTCAGACTGTTTTGACTTAAAAAAATTTATATTGTGCATAAAAAACATAAAGGTCTTATGTTGAAAAAAACATGAATTGTCTCTTTTCTTGAGAAAATGATTGTGTTGGCATTTTTGTGGTGATTACTTTTTTTTTGACTTCATGTCAATTTTAGAGTCCAGTTCAGGGTCCTTTGGTTCTTTTTTAGTCTTATTTTCACGGCCTGAGCTTTAACTCCCTTAAACACCACCACGTATAGATTTGGTTGAAGCATGTACACTATTAAAAACTCATTGTGGATGTTGCAGTTCAGCAATCTCCTGGTCATGCAGATTTGTTTGTTTGATCATTGTTTGTCTGTTTTAGATGAGTGGATGTGGATTGATAACAGTGTTGTAGACTATACCAACTGGAAAATGGGAATGCCAAAGAGCGACTCATGTGTGAACATCAATTCTGACAGTGGAGAGTGGAGCACAAGCAGCTGCAGCAGATACAGGTCTTACATCTGTAAAAGGCCTAAAGGTGAGTTTAACCTGCTGCTCTGTTATTTATATCTATATTGGGCACTTACACTGAGACCTTGGCATATTTTTACAGTGATCCCAACTACACCAAAGTCTCAGCTTGTAGGTAAGTAAATGAAGCAATTTATTCCATTGCATAATTAAAATTAATTATAGATCATTGTGTCTAATTTATGATTCTGTTTCTTTGGCAGTTCAAACTGTTAAAGAAGCATCATCACATGGCTCTGCTGGCATCACAGTGGCTATTGTGCTGATTGTCATAGCCATAGTCGGACTTGCTGCCTTTCTCCTGTTTCGCAAACGGATACGGTTACCCATGACGACCCTGGCCGAGTGCACTTTTGACAACAAGCTGTACTTCAACAATCCAAATCGAGTGCCTATGGACACTAAAGACCTGGTGGTCAACATAGAGCAGAATGAACAAGCATGAGGAGACACCAATAATAATCAGCACAATAACAAATGATCTAAATTATCTTTATTACCTTCAGTTTATGAGGAAACTGGCTGAACGACTTTGATTACACTAATTGAAAGGTCATGATGTTAGAAACCAAACTCCATTGAGTTTAAGATTATATATATACATTTACAAACACTATATTGCCAAAAGTATGGAATTAACCCTCCAAAAAATATCGTTTAGCCAGTAGTGTGTAAAACCAGAGCACCTACTGTAGCCATAACTCATAAAAATTGTAATTAAGATCATATTAAGCGAAAGTAAAAAATAAATGAAATTAAATGATTGATGGTAAATTCATGCATGTATGAAGGCAAATATACTAATAATTTTGGGTACATAGTGTATGTATCAGTTTAATATGTGCAGAAATTGGTGACAAATCAGTGTCGTGAATATTTACATGTTCATAATCATGAAAAGAATATCTGTCTTTCAAGATCAACAAATTCTCCTCAGATGTGATGCCATTCAGTACTCCTTACACTATTGTAAATAGATACTGAATAAAAAATGATTAAAGTGACTTTCTTTTCTGTCTTTTTTCTACAAAACCATATTAGAAGCAATGTGAAGTTGAATAACATTCTCAAAGCTTGGTTTCCAAATGTGCAAAGGATGTTATCTTTTTATCAAATATTAGAGTGAGTAGAAGGTGAAATACCATATAAGGTGAAACAGGAGGAAAGAGATTGATGGTCCTTTAGCTTTCAAAGGTTCCTAAAAATGGAAAATGCTTCAAAATTAGAGAAGTAAAATTTGCTTCAGCTTTGTAAAATACTATTTGAAAGATAGTAGCAGATCTGAGCCAGGCTATAAAATGTAGAATTAGGAGTTCAATCACAACTACCATAATCTCACACCCACTACCAATCTGAATGTTGCAAATGAAGCTGCGACCCCTTTAAAGCTCTCACAGCTAATCTTCAGAGACTGAGTCAACTCTTTTTCTTCCAAGATAGCTTTACCAGCTACACCAACACTCAAAAATTCTCCCAAAATAAACCTTCTGCTGATCCAACAAAGACAATGTGTTGTCAGAGATAAACCAAGCTGGATACAGCAGTTGTGAAGAGCAGAGCAGTCTGGTAGTCTGATGTGCCTGGTGTCAGTGTTGTTTTTCAGGATCATGTTTTAGCTAAAAAAATTAAATCTTCTTGCTTCTGTGCTGATTCGACCTGCAGAGTATCCCACGTAGGAGGATCATAGAGAGCCTGCTGTATCTTGGTCTGTATTTTTTATCTTTGATGAATCCGAGATCATGAAAAAGTAAGAAACACTCACTCTAGCTTGCTCTTGCCTGCTCCCAAAGTGGAAGAAACACCTTAGATCCACGAAATGTATTCAACTGCGCCAGTATGAAGCACAGTGAAGAAAGGATGAGATTTAAAGTACATTGTAAGGAATCAACCCATCCCAAAGTCTGCACATCACTTCAATAGAGCAGCATTGTATCATGTATTTGTTGCGCAGCTATTTGTTCCTTCTACCCTCATTTGTCTTTAAACACTAATTAGTTTCTCGACAGCAAACCAGCCCATTCAACCCCCTTCTATGTGCCCTGTTCTCTTTCACTTGCTTGCACTAATCCTTTTGTTTGGGGCTGAGGGGCCCAGGCTTTCACTGACTAACTACGTAGCATTGTAAGGATTGGTTCAACTCAAGGGTGCCCGCTGAGATCTCGTTTTCCATCCGCTCAACCTGACTTTTTCTTCTCTTGATTTTCTTATCTATGTTTCTGATCCATCACTTTCTTGGTTAGTCCTATTCCCTGTCCTCAGGGCTTGAGGAAGCCTATCCACGCTGTTGGGAACATGCGCTTTTGGAGCTCAGCTCCATGTTTGGTGCTCCTGCTGCATCTTTGTGAGCCGGGGAGAGTCACAGGAGGTAAAGCACAGGACCAGCAGTATCTGCAGGACACTCTTAGGACTTTGGGTCTATCTCTGGGGAGTGATGAGAAACCCACACTCCAGAAGAACAGGACTGGTCTACTGATCACTAAATTGCTCCAGGATGTGCACTGTGCGGAGAGGACAGGCATCACACAGAATATGTGTGAGAAAGTAAGGCCAGCCTTATTCTTTTTATGATTCTGTCAATATTTGATAATCACTTGACAGTACAGTACAGACTGTGCTGTCTTCATTTCATATTCCAGGAAAAAATTATATTTCCTTTATCAGCCTCACAAATGGACTTAGGTCTGGACTTTGTTTAGGCCTTTCTATCAGAGAAATGTATTGATTAAATTTAGGTTTGGGACATTTTCTGTTCCAGGAAACATTTTTCTGGAAGTCTTTTGTGGGAATTAATGCAATTTTGAAAAATGTATGAATGCATTTATCAGACTCACCTAATATGACTCTTAGAACTGTTGCCAAGTCTCATTTGCCTTATCTAATGACAGTTTGCAACTTTTCTCATAAACAAATGGTTGCTTGCAAAGAATTTGGCTTCATCACAATCAGTCACCACAACAGTCGTTCAAAACCTCTCCCTCTGCATGATGCTTTGGGCTTTTTGCAATTTCACAGTAAATCCTGCCCTCATTCTGTTCTTTCTGTCAAACAGATCTCATAATCGCTGATCGTTTTTGTATTCAAACTCTAATAGAGCACAGAAACTCTCAATTAGCTGTGATGGCGCTCCATAGAATCTTAACTCAAAGATTTGTCACCAATAGATTGTGAGTTTATCAAAACCTTTCACTTGATTAACTTGTGCTGAATTTTATGTACTTAGTCTTCACTCTTACTCCATATTTGTATTGTTTTAGTCAACGGTTGGAATGCGAGTGCAGAGGCTTGAGCACTTGACCTCTGGCCGTTCATGCTGAGTGGTTTTAACGTTGCTCGGTTTGACCTAATAAAATGGATTTAGAAGTGGTGCATGTTTGCTCAGTTGGGCTGTCAGTGGGATTATATGCCTTTTGTGCCTTGAAAGCAAGATTTAGAATTCAATAAAGCAAATTCCTCTGCAGATTTGGACTAAAAGCTCCTACATTACCTAGTTTGCAAATATTTAGATATTATTGGTAAGTCCAACTGAGCTTTTGGATTTTTTTCAAAAATAGTGTTGTCCTAACACTTATCAGCCTGACTCTTTAGTTCAGAAACTTAATTTTTTTTTAAAAATTAAAAAAAAAAAAAATAAATAAAAACTTCATGGTCTGATTTACATCTTTCTTGTATTTCTCCTTGCAGTGCCTGACACCAAACGTGGCCCTGTCAGTGCTTGACAATGACAGGATTGAACTGACAGAAGAAGATTACCACAAGATCTCCACTGTCCTGCTGTATTACATAATTAACTTGAAGGATCTGTGTGTTTCAAACATCGGCCCTCCATCAGCCCTTCCTTCCTCATCTGTGAACTTACAGTTCTATCTGCTGCATTTCACAAGCCTGCATCCAAATGAAAACAATCAGTTCCTGTCATACAGCGAGACAGAGAGCATTCTGCAGCTCATCAACCAGCACTACAATCCCTCCAACAAGAACATGCGTGATTTGCAAGTAGGGAAACTTGTTTTTTAAGATGTATGTTATCACAATGGGTGCAAATGTCTATATAAAAAAATTTATCTTTGATTTCAGTGTATTCACTCAGCTGATCTTCTCGAAGAGATGGCTGTAGATGAAAATCCTGGTGCAAGAGTGGCAGAAGTTCCCAAAGTAGCAGCAGCTATAATCAGTCACATCCTACAAGGACACTGCTTTGCACCGAGGAGTCTCCCATCCCCCAATTTCTTCATAGATTACATATTTCAGGCGCTAAAGTGCTCTAATAACCTAAAAATCACAGGTAAGTGAAAGAAAACACAATCATGTTGCAAGTTTTTACCAAATGCTTTCGGTTAAAAGAAAGTACACCATTTCAGTGCAAAGTAGTCATGGCTCAAAGTCATTATGACTTCAACTTTAATGTATGCATTAATTTACTTGTTATATGGCTCATAAAACTTAAGTTTCAAAGGCTTTTGTTAACTATTGTGTTTATAAAAAGAATTATGAACAATTTTGACCTGTCTTCCTTTACCTTCTGGAATTCCCATTGAAATGGAAATTATCTTCTGGGCCAAATTCTCACTGATTGTGACAAATTTTTATTTCACTGTTGCTTGGTGTTGATCCAGATTTTATCTCTTCAGTTTAATGCATCAATTCATAATTGTTTTGCCCATTCCTGTCTTCTCTTCTAAGACAAATTTCTACCATGAGAGACAAATGAATTCTCTTATTATTCACAAATCTTTAGCATCATTTAATTTGAACCAATGCTGCATTCTGACCATATCTCTACCTAGACCTGGAAGAGCTGCTTCATCAGTTAGGAGATGGGAAAGCATTGCAGTCTTACAAACATAAGACCGGCATCAAACAAAGTTCACATTTGCTACAAAACTTTAGCCACAACACTGATGGAGACTGGACACAGGTGAGGTTTAAAAGCAAAAGAGCAAAATCGCTTTAAAACTGATTCCAAATGGTTTAATCAACTAGATCATTTTTGCTCTTTTTTCACCCAATTAGGTGTGTTTCTCAGCCAACCAGTTGGTGGATATTTTTGCTCTTGGCCCTCATTTACCCATTTCCAAAGAGCAATTCCAACAAATTTGTCCTGCTATCATTCAGCAGCTGCTAGGCAATGCCTGTGGGTCACTACAGCAAAATTCAAGAGGGTCGGTACCTACTGCTATGGAGAGTAAGCCAGTTCATTTTATAACATCACAATTCTTTTAAATGACTGATTTTAAGTTGGAAGGTTGTTTAAAGAAAAAGAATAAAACTTCACAATAATGAAAGATTCAACAGTGCAGCAAGCTTCTCCTTTTATTTATTCTGCTTTCAGGATAGATGGTAATACCGTCACTATTTTGGTAAAATGGCACACATTTCTAATTTGTGATCACAGATAAAATTCAATGAATCCACCAGGAATTTCAGGTGACTGGAATCAGCTCAACTTTAGTTTGATCGATCCTGACCAATAACTGGCTGGTTGAAAACTGAGAAATCGATTCCTCTTCCAGTCAGTGAATACGCCGCGCTAATGTTACCAGATGTTGCTGAGTGAAAACTCGGTGTAAACTGTTTGTCAAATGTAGGCAAAACATTTTCCCTCTTTCAAATTGTTCAACTTTATAATGTGTTTTTAATATTTTACACCTTTAATCTAGACAGAGTTTCCTCCTTTCTGTAGAGTATGGCTACAGCACAGCTGCGGTCCTGATCATCACAGTTGGATCCATGTTTGGGATCTGTCTGCTATTCTTCAACTCCTGTCAGGAGACCTATACGCTCATCTTGCAGCTGTTCGTGGGCCTGGCAGTGGGAACCCTCTCAGGTGACGCTCTCCTGCACCTTATTCCACAAGTAAGAAATCCCTGAAGCATTGGAAGGACCCTTCACACTGGATCGTACCTGCACCATGACACAAAAACATAAATCAACAAAACGTGGATGAAGTTTGCAGGCGTCTCTTTTATGTGCCAAGCAGAGTGAGAGCTTCCCAAATTCTTTAAGATACACAAACACTTTTGGCACCAATGAATCTGTGTGTCATTTGTTCTATTCTTCTGACAACCAAAAATCAAAAACTGAAAAGTGATTGTTTTTGAATTTGATGCAAATTTAAAGTCTATAGATTGTGGGACATGTTTCAGATAAGAAGGTAACATAGTAGTGGAATTGTTAAGACAAGAGGAAAAAAAAAATGTGAGTACTGAGAATGCAGTAAGGTCAACAATGTTCAAATGATATGTTGGGATCCAGGAGACTATTCAATAGTTCAAATCCACTGTAAAGGGTCCCTTATAATCCAAAACACATCTTACTTGAGAATTACATTTTCAATTTGTATTCTTCCATGTCCTTTGCAGATTCTTGCCCTACATGACAGCACTCACAGTCATGATGATGTGCTGTCCAATGCGGATAAAGACTATCTGTGGAAGATCTTGGGCTTGATTGCTGGGATTTATGGATTTTTTCTCCTTGAAAGAATATTTTCCTTTATAGCCCCTTCTCATGGTCATGTAAGAGTTTTGTTTTCTGGAGCCTTTTCAGATTTACTGACACAAAGAAATACACTTGGAGCACAGATTATCACAGGAAAGTGACTAAAACGCTGACTGATTTCTTTTAAATATGCTGTGTGAGAGTCCTGCAAAGACAAACACTTTTGTCATGACTTTGCATGTTGAGTGACAATGGTTGCCTGATGTTCTTTTGTCTGCAGGGTCACTGCAGCGACCTTCCTCTAGACCTGAACTGTAATGGTCAGTCTCAGAGGAGCAAATCCATTTCCACCATCCAGTTGGTGAGTCTCATCACAGCCCTGAATGAACAGACGGATAGTTTGAGGATTCCTGGCAGAACTCCCTGATTCCTGTTATCTGCCCTTCAATTTACATTTTTGTTGAACAAGAGATGAAACACAGAAAGTTATACTACAGAAGTTGCAGGGAACAAATACACTAAAATAATATTTGCTCTACTAAATTCCCCTTGAATCCTTCCTCCTCTATTGTTATGTAATTGTAGACGTGAAGCAGTGTGGGAGAGAGTAAAGAAACACAGCAAGTAGGATGTTGGACAATGAAGGATTATATTTTCCAGAGAGCTTGTATTGAATTGAAAAGAAGCCTTTGAATGCCTACTCGAAAATATTTTTGGAAAGACACAAGTCCAGAAAAAAACAAAAAAAACTACAAGGCATCAATGTTCAGAAAAAAAATCAATACATTTACTGCATGTATTTACTACACAGATGCCCTTTTTTTTCAATGAAAATATGTTTTGGTTCCTCTTTGACATTCAATTCATTGTGGTTAATTTTGGAACCTCAGACTTCGATCAAATGAAAGAACAGAGAACTTTGTTTAATTTGAAAGTACCATATGCTCTGAAAACTGATACTTTATAGCTAAGTCATAATCAGTGGAATCAATGCTTGGAAACACTAACTTTTTCCCCCTCTTTCTTAAGACTGCAATGTGTGTTGGAAAACATATTTAGCATAGTCAAAGACCTATTAAAATCTAATATCAATAAGTACATTAAAATATTTTGCAGGTACATGTCACAAGTTAACATCTATGTATGTTTTGTTATACAATCTGCTGCCAGACATACATTACCAAAGATCGTCCGGTATGAAACACATATTGAGAATGAAACACATATGCAAGTGTTTCTGGTCAGAATAACTGTCTGATTCAATAATAAAGTGGTAGACAAATAAAAAAGTAATGTTTTCAGTAAATGGAACTGAATATATTTTCACGTAATTTCACATCAGTCAGTTACTTCAACTGGAAAAGCTTAAGTTCCAGTCTCAGTATGCGTTTCACACAGGAGGATTGTTAGTGATGCACTGCCTCCAGCCTCTACCATAGAAAAATACTAACTTTAGAAATAATAATAAAAAAAACAGACTAGAGTGCAAACACGACACACAGAATCTTTATAGTTACATATTAGATTTTCTTACTGTTTTGGGTTATTTTGATCTGTCCACATGACATTGAAACATTTATAAAAACTTGAGTCAGTCAATCAAAACTGTAACAGGTTTGTAATATTTTGAATCAATGTATAAAGCATGTGGTAACTAAAATTATAAAAAGTAGTATGTGAAAGATGTTAAAATATGGGTTCATTTCCTCCCTTTGCAAGTTTGAACCCTCCTTTGGTTCCAATTCATTGCCATTTTTTTTTTCTAACCGCATTCCTGACAGTAGACAGCAAACTATAAGAATGTCACAAATAAAGGGGTTCAAAGAAATTGAAGGCCCAAAGCAAAGCAATTCAAATGGTGAGAGGTTAAAAAAAATTGCCTCAAAGCTCATTATAAATGTCTGTTTTTTTAGGGTTCAGTGGAAGATGTAGAGAGCTCAGAAATGTATCCTAAACGTGCAAATACAGAAAGCACTCCTGGACAGAGTAAGTAATACAACTAACTCAGAACAAGTCAAACAGTCCTGTGCTATGTAATCAGTAATTTGGCACAACAGAGGTGCTGTCTGAAGACCAGCTGTAATTACACAATCTGTGTGTCCAGAACAAGGGGTTCCTGTGCTGGCTGTGATGGTAATTGTGGGAGACAGTCTTCATAACTTTGCCGATGGCCTTGTCGTCGGAGCGGCTTTCTCCTCATCAGCCGAGACAGGCATGGCAACCACTGTGGCCATTCTGTGCCATGAGATCCCACACGAGATGGGTGAGAGGTCATTATTTCTATTTTTCCCCTGAGGTCAGAGAACAGAAAACAATGTGCTCGAGTGACCAAAATCTGCTACTTTTTGACTTTAAGGGGACTTTGCGGTGTTACTCAGCTCTGGGCTCTCAGTGAAGACTGCAGTGCTGATGAACTTCCTAAGCGCCCTGACAGCTTTCATGGGCCTTTACGTCGGACTCTTTGTCTCTTCAGACACAGATGTGCAGCAGTGGATCTTCTCCGTCACGGCTGGGATATTTCTCTATTTGTCCCTGGCAGAAATGGTTAGGCAATTTCATGTGCTCTAAATCTGATGTTCAATAGATTCTAAGAAGAAAATTCTTAACATACAGTACACTGTCTTTTAAATAGCCCCTGGTAATGAGGTGTACAAAATCCTTAAATGTTTTTATTCTTTGCTCATTTTCTTTCAACCACAACATAAATTTAATTTAATTTAAAACAATTGACATAAACACATATCTAAAATATTGATATTTTAGATATCAATATTTTAGATATTGATATCTAAAACTTAACTCTTCCCTTCCCTTTCTTCCCTGGATGGTAAGAAAAAAAAATCCCTAATACATGGAAAATGATGCTGCAGGAGGCTAAAAGGAGATACAGGAGGTGCAATAAGATACATCCACAAAGTAAAACATTCTTGTAGATGCTGATTTTTGTGTTTGCCCAGTTTTTGTTTTATTGGATATATCCCACAATGTCATGGCGCTGATTTTTACAGGAACATTTTATTCTTACACTAATGTGTCTGTAAGAAATTAATTTACTCTTTACCATTTAATGATGCTATTTTGGGTTATCAACATAGAAATGATGTTTCCTAATCTGAAGGTAAACTTTGGTTTAGCACAGCCTTAAGCAGCAGCTTGAGATGGTATAGAGAAAACATTGCATTAGGCAGCAATAAGAAAATTAGAGTTAATAGTTGCATTTATTCACACTGCTTGCTGATGATAGTTTAACCTCTTCTCTCCCCTCTGTCGCTAGCTTCCAGAGATGAATCGAGTGAAGACCAACAGACCATTTGTCATGTTCCTCCTGCAGAACCTCGGTTTGCTTCTGGGCTGGACTTGTCTTTTGTTACTTGCGCTCTTTGAACACAAACTCAAATTTTAATTGCAACTGTCACGCAAGATTAAATTGCAGCAGATGCTGACTGTATATTTTGATGTTTTCATTTTTGCTTTTAAGTTAATGATTAACTCACAGAAACAAGTGCCACTTCCTGGAGAAAATTGTTCAATCACGATGTAATAGTCACAGCGCTGGCTTGTGAAAATATGCTCTATTTTCATGATATGAGACATTTTATATTCTTGATTTATATTTTTAACACCTTGATTTTTACTGTTACTGAACTACATACAATATCAGTCATTGTTATTCAAATAAAGTAATTTTAAAAATTCTAAGTTTCCATTATTGTTTTCATACTTCTTAAAAATGCAGAGGAACCCAGAGCAGCCATGCTTTTACTCAAGACTTTACTTTTACTGGCTACATGCAAAACTTTTAAGTTTTTGATAAAGAAGGACCCTCTTTTTCAGGCATTAATGTTTTTTCACAGCTATTTATAAAACTCTGTTTTTATAGTTGTTACTCTCATCTTCGATGCTTTGTTCTTTGTTTTTCTGAGGTCTCTGCGTGATCCAGTATGAGGGCATTTCCACCCACCTGAGCTACTCGTTTTCTCCATCCACCAACCTGGGTGACTAATGCCTGGTACTGTACAAACACAGAGTCCGACCCACACAGTGCAAAACACTCTTCAGCTGTCAAAGTGGGCCTGCAGAAGGAGGAGGAGGTAGAGGACAGCGAGATGAATAGATCAGCTGCAATAAAATGAGGGAAAGATAATTTGACCACAGAACTGAATTTGTGATAGTCTCACAGTGAGTGGGCTCAAAAAGTTTTGTTTCTTTCTTAATCAGTTTATGATTAACCTTGTAACCTGAAAAATCTGTTCCGTCTGCTGATCTCTGGTATTATTTGCCTATCATGTCAGAAAAAGCTGACGCCGTTTACTGCGGCTTCCCGATTAGTGTCCAAACAATAGAAGGAAGTCCACAGCATTTTCTCCTATTCTTGCAAAACTGATGTTAGTTTAGAAAATGCCAGCACTTGTTGGCATTTCCAGGAAGGCATGGACCATGTGCGTTGTGTGTAAATCTGCAGTGTAGCGGTGAAGAAGACTATTTTTTGGCACATGTGCATCTTTTCAAGGCAACCGATGCCAACATGGAGGAAGGAAGAGCTTTCAACGGGGGGCACGTTGTTGTGCAAAGCTGTCTATCCTCACTTTGTCAGCAGAGACCTGACAGAAGAGTTCAGCTGCAAGGGCACCAGATCACACAAACAAGAGAGAGTAGAGAGACAAGGCAGGAAACATAAAAATATTTTTGCTTTTTATTTAAACCACATCAGTGACCATAATCCTATGGATTCTTTGTTTTCAGACAAAACCACACATAATGTTCAGCAACAAAAGTTATTTCGCACTGTCTGTGACATTTGTGTACAGCAAATTTTTCCAGCACTTTGTCAAAGAATTGATTGACATTTTTAAAGATAGAAAGTCACAAGTTGAAAACAAAACAGTGCAGAAACAAGACTGGTTGATTTATGTGTGATGTGTAACTTCAGGAAAATGTCTGAGGTTACAGATGACACCTTAGACATTTGATGGAGGAGTATCATTAGGCATGTCAATGGTTTTCCAGATACATAAATAGTTAGACATAGATGTTATACAGCTATCATCACAGGCTGATTCATTGTAACTGCAACAAGGAAACCAACCCGAGATATTCTGTGCATTTAGTAGCAATATAATGCAAATGCACAGAGAGCCACCAGAGGGCGATGATGAACAGTAAAGAGAATGCAGCAGCTCACTGCCCAACACTATAATGTTTGCAACAGAACCAATCTTCACAGACCTGCTGCAGGTTTCTTTCACATAGCATAAGAAAAATAAATTATGCATTTAACTCAACAAGAAATGTTTGTTTTAGATAATTTGCAACATGTTAAACTTGTCAGAAAATACAAATATATTTACATTTATTTTGGATGAGAAAATCAGTTGTCTACAACTGAGATCTAGTTTTACATTTTAGTATGATAAAAAAAAAAACTAAATAGCTAAACTGTGTCATGTTTTTTTTTTGGAATAATAGAGTAAATGTTACATTTCACAGTGAACAAAGATATAAATTTCAGCCTCTCTGTAATTTCTATCTATTATGTGACTGTTTTGTCTATTATAGGGATATTGTTGCAGTGTGTTGTACATGTAATTGTTGGAAAAAAAAAAAAAAAAAAAGGAATTTAGATTAATAAAATTGTCATATCTGTCACAGTGTGACCTGAAAAAAAGAATGTTTTTTGACACAAGTGATAAGTTGCTTAGTGGCTGGACATTATAAACAGTTTTATTTTTTCTTAACTGATTGGACCCTGGCCAGATCAAAATCTAATTGAGAATAAGTAAGCTAAAAATTATGCTCAAAGAATCTTTCAGAGAAACTCATACTAGCTGAGTTTGTTGTAAAGTATTGGTCTCAAACTCCTGTCCTCAAGGGACTTTAGCATACCTGGCTCCAATATCAGTTCATTAGCAGAGTTCTGTAGAACTTGACTACATGCTTGTGAGGCTGTTTTACCATTTTATTCAAATGTAAATGGACCATCTAAAATTTACAGGTCTCTGGGCAGGACTGCAGTTTGAAACCACAGTCATACAGACTGGGAAAAACAAAGCTAGTGGACACTCCAAAGGCCTTGTGCAGTTTCAGCACAAGAGGTCCCTGCAACATTGAGTGACATCCATCCATTTTCTGTTCACCCTTGTCCCTAATGGGGTCAGGTGTTACCTATCTCCAGCTACGTTCTGGGGGAGAGACACTAGCAACCCTCCCTGGAGAGATCAATCAACCTGACAGTACCCAGAGAGAACCCACACATGCACAGGAAAAACATGCAAACTCCATGCAGAAAGACCCAGGGCGGGAATTGAACCCAGGACCTTCTTGCTACAACAGTGCCACCAACTGCGCCACTGTGTTAATTTATATATGCACAATTTAAAACTTCACCTTTGTGTGGGTCTGCCACATAATCTCAAAATACATTGAATCTTGAAGACCTATTGTGATAAATAAAAAATAAAAGAAACAAAGAAAAAAAACCCAAAACATTACTTTAGGCAATTCATGCAATACAATTAAGCACTTTTGCTCCCTGTGAACTTGTTACTCCTTGACGTGGCTCTTTAGAATCTGAGGAATTCGTGTTAAACTTGCCTCTTTTGGAGGGACTCTGTGATTTCAGTTCGTCCCCTGACAGTGTGAGGAGGCTGGGTGTTGGCGGCGGAGGACAGGGCGCAGCCTCGGCCCGCGTGGGAAGGAGCGCGCTGATCAGGAGGCTCTGTGATGCTGAAGGCTGAAATAAATAAGGAGTCACATCATCACCGGCGTCGGAACCCGAGAGGCTCCTCCTCCTCTAATCCTGCCGAGTCAAACTTGAAGATTGGCGCTGGGAGCTGAGCAACAAGCAGCTCCTCTCGTCTGCTCGGCACTCACGTGTTGGGCATGCGCGTTTGCGTCCGTCTTGGTCGCAAGTGGGGTGTTCCTCCAAGAAAAAAGAGGGTTCCATGAGGGGATGTAATGGTCGTCAACAATAGCCCCAAAGCTAAAGCAGAAAACCCTCCGGAAAGTCACATGGAGACTCTGGAACACCCGATGCTTCAAGTAAGTTGTTTTAATTTAAAGTGATTTAACTTCCTGCTCTTTTAGTGTTCATCGGAAAAAAAGTTTAGACGATCTAATTAACAACTCACCTGTCTACTTCCGTTTTTCTTATTGGTGAAAACGTTCTTAAATTAAAATACTGGGGATGTGTCAAATGTATCTGTGCAGTTCATCATTTTAATGATCTATTTGACTGTGTGGTATAAATTCCTATTTCTTAGTAATTTAGTTTGGATCACATTTTTTGTTGTTAAGTTTATTTATAAAATTTTTCAAGTGCTTCTTTTCGTCTTCACTATACTGTTTTTTGTTGTTGATGTTTTACTTGTCTTATCTGTATTTAATCAGTCCTAGTTTGTTTTTCACGTCAACACACTTGCAACATTTGTCTGTTTGAGAAGTGCAGTAAAAACAAAAGTCTGATTGTCTGACTGGTGGATGTTAATGGTTCACAACTATTATTTAAAATTCTGCTGTATTTTAGCTGCAGGTTGGGTTACCCCCTATCTTAATGGATATTCTGAGCAGAAATGCATTTTCAAAAAAATAAAAAATAAAAAAAATAAAATAAAACGGAGGTCAGCCTAGTCAAGAAGTTATTTCTGCATCTTGAAATCTTAAATTTTTTTATTTATTTTCTAAATTTCAACTTACTCCTGGTTTGTTCATATGTTTGTGACATTTTTTACCCCCAAACATCTTCAGTTTTAACGCAGTTTAGTAGATTACTGGTATATGTTATTTTCTTATATGTTTGTGGTCTGCTCTTGTTCTCATGATAATCAGATGAAGTGGTGCAATTGAGGAGCAGCTCTCTGTGTTCTTGTTTTATATGCATATTTAACATGTCCCAGGGGAGTGAGCTAGACTGAAAGACAGGCTGGAAATAAATGTCTGTTATTCAGTTGCTAATGACAACATATGAGCATTTGCGCTCCAGGCTACTTTGCCAACCCCTTCATCTTACTGCAGAGAAAGTGGACCACCCACATAATTGTCATCATTCTGTGAAATTGAACGAACGTTACACCTGAGAGAAAACAATTTTATTATTGAGTTAACAATAATTCGATGGGTTATTTAAAATAGTATATGTAAAACCATATCTGAGGATAAACTCTCAAGCAATTACCTCTGAAGATGGCATTTTCTGTCTCTTATATGTTTTTGGTTTGACACTTTTCATTTTGTTGGAGAAATATTTCTTTAAAAATGTGTAATTTTGTCTCTTCAGACTCAAGGCAAAGGAGCCAGGAGAAAAGGTCGGTTTAAAGGATCCGACGGCAGCACTTCTTCTGACACTACAACAAACAGCCTTGTTCGGCAGGTAACTACGGCATTAAGTTTTATTTTGAAACCCTTTTGACATTTTCAGTTTGCATATAGTAGGTACTTTGGATGTGTTTTTTTCCAACACCTGGAGACAAGTTTCCATTATTTAGTACACAAACTTTATTTTTGTCACCATTAGTTAGGTACCAACTTGTTTTCACTCCTACTGAACTGCAAAAACTCACAGAATGTGAGGCGATGGATGGGCTGATATAAGTTTATATATAATAAATCTGCAAATACACATTTTTTTTCTCCATAATTCATTTTCTTGTGTTTATCCAGAACGGAAATCAGATTCCTTACGTTTCCGGACTGCATAGTAACCCCACACTTCAGCGTTCAATGAGATGCACTTTGATGTCTTGTATACATTTTCTTTTCCTTTGGAGTCTAACACTTGTGTTTGTGTGTGCGTCTGAGATTTTTGTAAACAAATTGACAGCAAAAGCAATTTAGCTTAAGAGCTCAACCTCAGTCATCATCATCCATCATGGAGAAGATGTGCACAGCAGCAAAAGGCTTCTGTAAACACCTCTGGGTACATTGTGTTGAGTGGAAGTCTCTCATCTTAGCTGCATTCTGGTGTGGCTGAAGCTTCAACTGAGCGGTTTGTTATAAAGCAGACCCTGAGAGAAACGTATTTAATGAGCCTGCTCTTTGTTGAGCTGACCTGCAAAGGGACAGGACAGGTCAGGCTGAGGATGCACACTGCTGAATAGTTCTGCCTTTTTTGGAGGAGGCATGGGTTGTCTTGTCTTTGGCACGGCGGCGGCAGAGAGACGGGAAGCTGGAGCAGATCAGAACAAAATGGCACCTCCTAGACGGCCATCTGCTTCGTCTCAATGCTTCAGAGAAGCTGCTTGGTAAGAAATTGCCGGATTGTACCACCACCACCCCTGGGAGCTCATTCCCATTCCCACACTCCTTTTCCTAAATGAGAATTTTCCCTGCAGTCAGAGTCATCTCTTAAGTGGGCAGAGATTGGTCATCTCTTTGCTTTCTTACACCTTCATCTAAAGGAAGATGTGGCTGTTTATTAGCACAGGGATGTGAAGATGAGGTCAGCGAGGACCTTGCATGCTGAACAAAAATATCCTCCTTTACATATTTGCTGCAGGATGATCCCAGAAATAGCAAGCTTTCCCGTAACCCCCCCTCTGTTTGGATAATAATGTAAACACTGTTATTCAGCTGTGGTGGCAGCTCTGACCTTATTCTTCCTTTTATTTGTTGTGAATTATAGTTCTCCTTTTTGTACAAAGAAGAAAACATAGTACAAAACTTGTGTTACATTGAGCGACACAAATCAGTCTTGTCTTTTTATATGTTTAGATATAACAACTTGCCAGTAATCAAGAGTTTGAAATGATGTTTCTACTTCCTTTCTGACCTTTTATTTCTGCACTTTATAAATGTTTCGGACCTGTAGGTGTCTTCAGAACATCTCATATGCTTCGCTGTTTGATCGATTCCGTACAGCCCCAAGCATCAGCTGCAACTTCCGCTAACTTCTCACGAACAGCTCCTGAAGGACAGAATTACTCATGCTGAGAGACAGAGAGCTGGTTGCGAGAGAGAGGATGAGAGATGCTCCCTGTGGTCACAACCCGATGCCCTGGGGGAAGTGTGGAGGAGGCTGGGAAGGATGCAGGGCCATGCCAGACATGACTGCTCAGCCGTGGGAGTAGCGGGGTCAGCGTTTAACTAGAACTCACCGCTCCATTGAGAGGGGAGCAGGGCAACACTGACTCAGATTTGGTAGAAAATGTAAACATCCAGAGGTAAATGGTTTGATATTTTCGTGGAGGTGGATTAGTTTTGCTGTGGAACTGTGTGGTTTGAAGCATCTGCCTGTTTTTAGATGCGCTGAAGGGCTTTAGTCCCTTTTGCAGTGTTGTTTGCTATTTAAATTGAGTCAAGCTTTGGCAATCACTTGTCAAAGTGCAAGGTACCTGAATGTAGCCTGTGTGTTACATCCATTTTTTAAGGTACCTGTTTCAGTTCTGCATACTGCACAAATATTTATCATGGATTCATAAGGACGTTTTGTCTTTATACATGAAATCTTGAAACCAGCAGGTCCTGGTCCAAATCTGGATCTTATAGAGCGATCATATCCTCTCCTGGTACTCCAACTTTGATTTTCACTAAACTGCTTTCAGAAGTGAGTGTGTTTGTGCATCACTATGTGTCTGGTACGGATAGAATGGCAACATGCACAAGATTTACCTGCTTCTCAATGATTGATCATTGGAGATCGGTACCATAGCTTCCCTCATAAGGACTGTGTCGGTGCGTGCTGACAGTGATTGACTCAATTCTCGAGTGTAAGAGCTAATCAAAGTAATTGTCACCAACTTTACTATAAATGCATACAATGTTTTTTTTATTTTTTTATTTTTAATGTGTTCAACAATATAAAGAACCATAGTAGTCTGACTACCAGTCTGGTCAGTAAAATGTTACCAATGGTCTGTTGAAGCTTTGAAACTTATAGAAAGTCTGAAAAGTGACAGTGAGCATTTAAAAGGCTAAAATTATGTTAATTTTTGGATATTTCATGTACATTTACACTTTCAATCAATTAAAATATGACCATAATGTTTATGTAGTTCGTTAGTGAAGTTTCTATGCTACATAGATTAATTACAGACACACACACAAATACATATATATATATATATACATATGTATTTTTTTAAATAATATATATAGATTTTTAAAGTTGGTACATTTGACTGTGTGTTAAGGTTCCAAGTAAAATTCACAAGAAATCTTGTGAGTAAAGGGAAGCATGAAATTCACTAATGTGGCAGATGGTTAGAAATGATAAAACTCAGTAGACATCAGATATGACATGGCTGCCTCTCAACTTTGAGCAGTTTGATTTTCATATAAAATGCATAATTGACTTTTATCTCATCTTTTCTCTTTCGCCGATGTAAGACTACTCTAGTGTAGTCTTTGAGTCAGGCAAGGAATGTCACATTTGTGTATTCGTAGATACGTCTGTAAACAGCCAGCTTTTAATTAGTCTTGTGTCATATTCACATTTTTTGTGAAATTACACTTGCTGGCAAAGATCTGGAAGAACTCTGCTACAGCAGCAATGCCAATTATGCAATATTCAGGGTATGCAGCTGAAATCCTTAACTGTGTCAGATATACGTTGCTTCACATAGTTGTTGCTCATAAATACTTCAATCCTTATTTATGATCAACAGCGGAAACTACGATCTACCCCTCAGACACACAGTCAGTTTTCTGTAGCGGCTGAGTTCATTACACATTATACATCTGTAAGTTAATCTATTTTCAGTTTCTACTTTTGTATAAAGCGTCCTGAATCTGATCTAGACTGTCATTTTATTGTCCCTCTCTTAAAGAAGAGAGCCTGAAATGGAGAACAAAACAAAATCCAAATAGATAATTTGCTGTACTGTGAGCTATTAGATTGTTGCCCTTTGCAGTGATTAAGAAAATGACTAACCTTTTAAAGCAGAAAAATGTTGACATGTCAATCTTTTTTTAGGCTATATTTATCTATGTTGATTTATTTACTTCTTTGTTAAGATGTCTGCACTCAACAGATCAGGTTATAAATATAAAAGTTTCATTCAGCTCTTTTATTAATCATTAAATCATATGCTGGGATCTTTTTAGTTTACACCATAAGTAGAAGTAGCAATCTCATGTTGATTTTATTTGACTAATTCACTAAAATACTCCCTTCCCATCCCATTCCTCTCCAGAAGCATAACAACCTCCACCCCCAACAGAACAAGCAGCTATCAAGGAGATTTAGACAGTATAAATGAGGATACAGAAACACAGTTTAATCAGTGATTTTTATGTAACTCTGTGCATTACGTCATAATTAACCTCTTGCTTCTTCCCACACTTGTTATGTAGATATAAATGATTGCTTCAAGTTGCCCACTTCCACTTTCTGTTGCCCACCTCCTGCTTCTTTCACGCCATCATTTTACAAAGATGTCATGATTCCATCTGCAGCATTACTGCCGTGTAATTTGACTTATTGTACCACATTTAGCAATAAACGTTGCTCAAATATTCAAATGAGAACAAAAACACACTTTTTTAATTCTTTCTTCATGCACTTCTCTCTATTTTCTGGACTGTGTTAACTCAAAATGGTAATTCATATTCTGTGATTAGAAGCTAATTTTTCTCACAAAAATCTTTGTGGATTCTAGAATACTGTCGAAGTAAGACGTCTTGAAGATGCTGTGGAGACTTTTATTATTTGTCACAGTGGCACAAGACTGACATCTAGTGATGAAATATATCATTGCTAGTATATAATCTGAATATTGTCTTAACACTTTGAAATGTGAATGAATGGCTAACCTGTTCAAAATCATATCTATATATATATATATAAGATGTCATACCATTTCTGTTGTTTTCTTGACTCATGTTGTTGATGCGATGTAATAGAATTACATGTTCTTGTAATGATTTGTGCAAGCTTCTTTGTGGAGGATACAGTTAAAAAAAATCTTGATTCACTTTTTAAAACTTTAATCAACTTTTTAAAGTTGATCAAAACCTTCTGTATTCTTTTGGTTCTTCTTTTTATTGAATGTTTTGCACAGTGATCCAAATTTGTGTTTATCTTTTGTAGGATCTACATCATCTTGCATTTTTTCCAGCGTTACCACACAGAGCCTACATCCATCTTCAGTTTCGTCTGGGTTGCAAACGGCTCTGTTAGCTTTGGCTTCCTGCACTGCTGGGCAAGAGCCAGCAGCTTGGCTAATGCAGCTTAGTCCTCCAGCAGTTCAGCATCTGGATCGGGAAAGAGTGCTGTGAGTTAGAGGAACTCACTGTGGTTAGTTGCTGATTGTATTGCTAGGTTTTGTGCTTACAGTTTTATGTCCAAATCAGTTACTTTCAAAAGGACCTTTGTGGAAGTTTACTGTGAAATACCAGTTCTACAAAGAGCAATTTTAATATTATTTGGAAGCAGTTTCATAATGTGACAAATTTGTAGCCTCTACAATTCTTTTGTATTGAAAATGGCTAGTCTTTTAATGAAACTGGAGAAATTTTGAACCAGTTTGGGATAAATTAAATTATTTACTAGTCTAAAACCTGTCAGCTGGTTGTTGGGTTACTGCAGAGCTCCTATCTTTGGTACAAATGTGATGGGAGGAGAATCATTGGAGATTTGTTGATATCTAGGGAGCTCTTAAGTCTCTGTGACCTAAAGCAAATATGTTTGATCCAAAAGCGTCTCATAGAAAAGGGAAGCTAAACACAGTTTAGAGGGCAAAAGTTTAATCTAATGAAACTCTGAAGTGAATGCTAAGATAGTTTTGTTTGTTTTCATAAAACTTGGAAAAAAAAAAAAGAATAGTGGCCGTTTTTAGCGTTTGTTTTCATCCAGAAAAATCCCCCGAGGGAAATGCTGACCTTCTTTCTTTTTTTGCCTGATATGTGTCAGTCAGAGGAAAGTGCATGTGGGGAACACTATGAAATAATCTGTTTAACTTAACTGTTGCAAAGATAAAAAAGAAATTCTTAACACAAACATTAATTATATTTTATAGTGAAAACCTAACATTGTAAAAAAAAAAATTTAACCTAAATTCAGGAATGTACTGTACTTGTGTCATTGACTGCATAAGGTAAGATTTTATTATTGAATTATGCAGGAAAGTTTTGAGGTTGGTGTTCAGATGTTTGTGGAAGAGATCAATGCAGATGCAGATCAGAGTTATATGTGAATAATTCTTTGATATTCCAGTTGTGAAGCTTAGATGCTGTGATTGGCTTTAGATTCACAGGTAGCAGATGTAGGTGATGAACAGTTGAGCTCGGAGGAGTATCTGATCCGTGCTAAATTGAACTCTGTTGCAAATCTTCGTTGGTGCTTTATTGGCGAGGGTGAACTTTCCCTGCAGGTTTTGCTGTTGCATCCTGAAGAAGCAATTTGGAAATCCAATGAAGGCCAACAGCATGAATTTTCTACAATACAGTAAGACACAAAGTCAGTCACAGGAGGACACTTGCAGCATAGTGACTAACGTTAGATTACTTCAATCAAGTTGGACAATCTGGCAATTCTGAGAAGTCATGCTGGTCCTCTAAGCTTGTGGCCTGATGAAGTGATTGGAAACACTTGAGATTGGAGCACAGCAGGAACAGCCCCACTCTTATGAGGAATTAGCAGCACAGGGAAAGGAGGGAGACACTGGAGTAGAGGACAGCGTAGGAAAACAAAATCACTTAATCACTTTATGACGGAAATTAACAGATTTTTAGTACGTAGAACAAAAGTGAGCGTGAGAGAAATCTATTGGAAACACAATGGGTTATTAAAAGATTTTTGATTTGTTTTTTTTTTTTTCAAAGTAGTCCTTTTATAAGGCACTCAAAACTTGTTTGAAATGTGTAATGAGCAACTTTGTTGTGCTTAGTATAAAGTTTGTAGACTGCTGTTAGATCATTGAGGCAGCTTTAGCATTTTATGAAGAATTTTTAAGGGCTTGGGACGTGCTTAACTAAGCTTAATTTGCCTAATCTACTCAGTATAATAGATGTTGGGAGGAAAAAAAATGGCAGTCTTTGAAGTTTAACTTGCTGAAGGTCTTGTTGGAACTTGCTATGTTTCCTTAAAAGCTAAATCAACCTCGAGGGAATATCTATGTACTACTGTCCAGCTTGGAAAGCTTCATATTTTGTTTTCAACAATGTTTTCTTTTTGTTTTTTTAAGGGTTCAGTCTTTAACTTGTCAAAATCTCCATCAAAATGAGAAATTTAGTAAGATCAAGTTGTTCAGAAACAGAGAATCAACAAGATTTTTGTAATTTGCCAGAATTCTGCCATTGATGTAGAGTCATAGAAAACAGTGGTGTTGCTGGTTCAAACTAGCAACTCCACTGTTGTGTCCTTGTGCAATACACTTCACTTTCCCTGCCTGCTGGGGGTGGGCAGTTCACTGGTAGCCTCCCTTCTGTCAGTCTGCTCCAGAGTAACTGCCCCAGAGTAACTACCTTGTAGCTCTCTACCAGGGGCACATGACGGGTGAATGACCAATCGTATTGAAGTGCTAAACAAGTGTGGGCTATTACATATTATCAAAACATTTTAATCAAGCTGCGAGAAAAAACATGAAAAACATGTCATGCATAGAAAAGCGAGAACCTCTCACACTGATCCATAACTAGCATGTTTAATTACGTCGATTTGGTGTTTTTAATCAGAAAACGGAGTAATTTAATTAACTTGGTCCCATGTATTAAAAACCTGCTCCTGCTGCCTGAGTGATTAATTGATGCTGTCATGATTGTACAGAGAGAAATAAACACATCTTAACTGCTTTATTACTACCATGATTACACCGAGTTTGTTTATTGTATGTAATGATGAAAACCCAAAGCAGGAGTAAATGCATCCTTTAAGTTCTTAAAAAAAAAAAATAAAAAATAAAAAAAAGAAGCAAATTGTGATTAACATGAAAGCTTTTTTTCTGTGATGTTGCTCTCCAGAATTTTTATTGGCACCACTTGCTGAGTGATGATTATGTCTTAACAGTGACAGGCTCTGACAGGTTAACTGATATCGTGTTCCCCTCTCACTGTAAGGTCTGCTTATAACGACGCCTTTTCATCACAGCAGACACATGTCAGCCCATGAAATACTGGCTGCAGGAAGCTTTGGCCCTGATGAACGATGTTGCCAGGTTTCTGTTAGATTCAGTGTTCGTCAGGCCTGGGGAAATGTATAGACACTGATATACTGACATGGATGAGCATGAACTGTCACAACTGACGGTGTGCGTTTTGTTCACTGATGTTGGAGCAGAATTCCTCATAAGAACAGAAATGCAAGAGAAAGAGAGAGAAAAATTATTTTGCTTGTTTTTATTTTCTTTGGTAAAAAACAGAGCCTATGTTATTAATAAGGAAAACTGAGCTCAAATTAATCAATCACATCGCAGTCTAATTCACAAATTTTTGTTTTGTACTAGAGACAACATAACATTTTTAGTTTACCTTTTTTTTTTAAATACACCTGGAAAGATTTAACACAGATATTCACATTAAACAGTGTATTTGATTAAAAGAGATTATTTTGACATCCCTTCAAATTCCAGCTGCAAAAACTGGAGTACCCAGAGATAATCCATTCATGAAAAGGAAGAAAAGGCTCTTGTCCAGGTTTAGGATCCAGGACCTTCATGCTGCAAAGGCCAACAGCGCTCACAGCTCAACATTTTCAGTAGCTCTGCTCTGAATTTTGATCGCTCGTCTTTTTTAAGTTCCAGTTTATATGGCAATGCCACCTGCTGGCCCTAAATGGGTGCCGCATTCTTATTAGGAAGCCATTTGTTCTTGTCTGAATGGAGATTGTTGCTTGAACTTTAGATCAGTTTAAAAAGCCTGCTCTCAAGCTACATCTTTATAGTGAACATCAGATTGTGTGATGGCACAGAGAACGGAGATCATCACCACAACAACTAACATGTCCATGATCAAGTGTGTACTAACTGTTATCAGACTAAGATACAATTTTAACTCTTTTTTTTCTGCTTATAATTAATTTACCATATCTGCCTAAATGTTTTTTCAAATGCGTTTACTATTTATTTGTGATTAGTAGTTGGAGTAGGATGAACCAATCAGAAATTTGCAAAACGCTTTGACTTGCCGATACCAATTTTAGCCACTTCCACTTGAATTTTATTATAGTATAAGAAAATGCAAAACAATTATTCAAATATTCTTTTCCAGCATTCGTGCTCTGAGTGATTATTAATTATTTACTGTATGTTTATAAAAGAGCAGTTGCTGTAACACCAGAATTTACTGATATGGCAGCCACCTCTAAAAAATATGAAGCTATTTCTGCTGGAAAGTGAATTACATTTTTTTTGTTAGAAAAGAGACTGGGTTGCTGTTCTGCTCATGATCAAAATGAATTTAAGACTAGCTCCTGATTCAAATTTATGAGATGATTTATTTATGGAAAGATTTAGCATCTCATGAAAGATGCATGTTATTGAAAGTATATGAAGATAAGTCTCCTAAAATTGAAATTTGTTGTTGCGATGTGACAAATGGTATCAAGCCCCGAAACAAGGAAAGAATGAATGATTTTTGTCTATCACCAGCTATCCAATAGAAAGTCTTTCATTTGGGGGGAAAGACGAGAGTGTGTGTGATTAAAACAGTCCACGTCAACAGTGATGCTGCAGTTACAACTGAAGTGTGTAAATGACTTCCCTCTGGTGCATAAGCATAGACGGGCTGCGGCTCTGTTCTCTTCTGCTTCTTTGTAACATCAAGGCAGAGCCCACCCTTTTAAGCCACCATGTCTTGTCTCAGTCTGCCCCCATCAGCCACACCTGAATGCATGAAAGCTGTTGCATTGCAAATGAGAACCGAGGCACTATCCAGGACAAAAAAGTAACTTCACAAAGCCAGTGTGTGTATGTGTGCATCTGTATGTGTATAAAGCTTTTAAAGTAAGAGCAGAGTTGTGAACCAGAGAGGTGTAGTGACTCGTACATTGGTCTATCAAGGACACTTAGAACTCCACCTCCATCCCCCTTGCTGCTGAGAAGAAACTTGTGTGCAGTGAGTGGGTCAAAATCTACTTGCAGCTCAAACAGAGTGCCAGCCTGCGACTACCACAGCACAGCAGCGCTGCAGAGGATTTGGCAGCACAAAAGATGTGCTGGAGCATGGACAGATTCTGGCTTGGGGTAAACAGTTTAGGTGTGCACCTCGCTGGTGGACGGTGGGAGTCCTGCTGCAACAGTCTGGAGATGGGTCGGCAGCGGAGGATCACAATCTGACTTTCTGAATCATCCGAACTAGGGGGGGAGTGGGTGGGGGGATCGGTGAGTAGGACAGTCCTGTACTCTGTTGTCTCTCCTGCAGTGTGTGTCCTTGGCATTTGTGTGTGATTTGGTGGTCCGCAACGCTGTGGATCAAGTCTGCACGCATGGATCTAGGCTGAGTGTCGCAAACGCCTCTGCCTGATGGGGAGTCTGTGAGACGGCCGCCCATTCCTCCCCTCCCTGGTCCCCTTCATGCCGTGCTGTGGGCTGGGCCATCGCCGGAGAGCAGAGCTTCCATATGTGAGTTTGATGCTCTGATCCTGATTTATCACAGGGGAGCGAGGAAAGATTAAAAACACGATGAAGGCAAAAGTGGGCATCCTGTGCAAATTAATAATCTGTTTCCTTTCAAATTACAGTCTAACATGAGGTTTGCTGAGTGAATAATTTATTGGAGAACATGCTTCAAAGCACCAGCTTTCCTTCTTGATGTAGTGATTGCGCTGCGATTTTTAGATTGTATTCTGAAAGAGTCCAAAATGCTTCATCATTTAGTCAAGTTTCTTGTTTTTTTTTTTCCCACTTGCTGGATGCTGAAAGTTCGCAGCATCCAGCCAGACATCATAAATGTTTTATTCTGTATTTATTCTAGGCTTTGCACGGAGAACTGAGATAGTGACATGTTTGAACACAATGGCTTCATGTTTAATTATTACAGACAAGCTCAGTTGACACTTTGACTTTATTGGCCACTGCTGGTTTATTATTGTTTGTTTGCTGGGCTCTAAAATTAGAAATGTTATTTGGCAATTTGTTCCAAACATTCATTCCATGGAGATTTGTACGTTTAAATCAGTCTTTCATCATTTGAGTAGATTCTCTAAGTGCTTTAACTTGTATTCTTTGTGGAAAGAGATATTTTCTGCTTCTGTTCTCTAAATTGGAGCGGTAGATGCTTTTCACCCAGTGCTTTTCGACTGCAGCAAATTATTCACACTGCTTGAATTCACCACTAGATGTCGTCGTTATGCTTTTGAAATTATACTCGCTTGAAAGCAAGTGTGCGCAGTGCAAAGGCATTAACAAAACTATTCTACACAGACATAATGTCCTAACATTATTGAGACAATGATTACATTTTAATAACGCTGAATTTTCTTAACATATTGCCTAACATGAGTCATTTCAACATTGGAGACAGTAGTTCTTTGAGTATAGGTACACTGTGTTCCCATCACATAAAACAGGATTAAACTGGGATAACAAAGCTCACATGGATTCATACTTGGTTTTTAATTGTGGTGTTTTGTTCAGTTTTATCCTACACCTGGCTTTGGGGTTTGAAGTGTTGGAAAGGCATAATAGACTTTGAAAAGGCTTTAAATGTAATGGTGCTATTACTGCTGTTCAGTGTTTTTACTATGAACATGTAATCTGTTTTAATTAATCAAATTACTAATAATTACATTCTTTGCATACAGTCTTTGATGCACTTAAGATGTTAATATAAATGTGACTTCTTGTCCAGTTCAGGATAAACAGCGAGGACGGAGATTTTTATATTTCTCAGGACTGATCACTTATTTCTGTCCTGCAAATAGCATTAAAGTTAACAAAATTCATGCTATAAACACTTGAAACCAGATGAGAAATGAAGTTGAGATAGTCCCTCGAATCACATCTTAGAATGTATGATTTGGGTCAAATGTTTTAGATATTCTTCCAAAGCTTATTAACAACTTGTTTTTTCAAGAATTTTTGTCCACTTCTGATAATTCTGGTATGGCAGGGTCAGGTTTGTGGGATGCCTTTCTATGCCCACAAACTCTCTATGAATTCAGGACTTGATAGCCATTCCAAAACATTGATTTATTGTCTTCACGCCACTTTGAATCTAATTTGGCTGTCTGATTAGGGTCATTGTCCATTTGGAAGACTTAAATGTTCCCAAGTTTGAATTCCTTGACATATCCCCTGGATACTGTATTTTAAATAGTATAATCATAGTTTTATTTTTCTCTAGTAGTAGTGGTTTCTTCTGTTCTGAGTGGATTTTCAATCCATATTTGTAAAACTTGTGTCACTGTGAATAACGACTCTCTTTCTTTTGTCAGCACCTCAACAGTGTCTTCTAATTTTTTTCTGGTCTGTACTTCTCTTCTAACCCAGACTGAGATGTTTCAAAAGGAAATAATAACAAACTCTATCCAGAGTCCTACAGTTTGGTCACATCGCTCACACAAAGTTTACTGTACGACTGAGCAAGCTTTAATTTAACAGATGAGTGGATTGTTGCTTGACAATATCTTGAAACACTACTAAAGAATTTTAAAGTGCATGATTAAGGGGTTTGCATGAAAACAATCATTTGCTGTGGTTGAGGGTCTCTACCAGCATGTGTTTGTTTGATGACTGGGCAGAAAAGAACCATGAAGAAATTAATATAATGAGCTGGACTGTTGGCTGGGAGAACTGCGTGGCTGAACTTCAGAGGACTCCAGCTGCTGTGGCACAGCTCTCAGTCTATGACACCCTTCTCACGTATTCAATATGGGGCACCAAACCGCTGTTTTACATCTGAAATGGGGCAGAACACAATTCAGCTCTGGATGGAATGTGGAGCACAGAGACCTGGCCGGATGGGAATCTGTCTAAAAGACTCGGTAGCCAATCCCAGACACTCCTCATGGAAAGTCAGCTAATTGAAGACAGCAGGCCTGCTTCGTTCCCCAATTTGTATTCAAGGTTCTCCTGCTTACCATGAAGCAGCAGCAGAAACTCAAATCAGGATCAGGTTATGAGATCTCAGCAAAATCCGCTCAGATTAATTGGATCCAGCAGTCAGTCTCAGAGTCCTGCGATTGTTTAGCGTTTTGTTTTGTTTTTTTGTTTTTTTTCTAAATCATCACTGACATTAATAGGCAAGACATGGTGGGAACCATGGACTTCATCATCAGACAATGTTTTAGTCTCTATCAGCTCATTTAACACATTCCGTAATATAACTCTTTCTGACACAACGTGGAAAGCTAACATGAGTTATAATGCAAACTAGTGTAATTCTTCCCCAGACTTTTTCAGTTGAGCTTTCATGGTAAAAGTGTATATGCTGGAATTCCTTTTTTTTTTTTCTGCCACTGGGAAGCACGCCCAGTGAGGTGAGTCCAGCCAGCACAGAGTTTACTGCATCAGGGCTTCCTTGGCAGCAGCTCCACGTTCTTTCACTTTTCCAGAGCATGTAGAAATTTCTGGAAACCGAGCGACTAATTGGTCACAAAGGCCCCTCAGGAATGTCTCAGATTTTTTTTTTTTTTTCATTGCCATTGCATAATGTATCTCGTCATCGGAATGGAAAGTGTTATATATATCTGTGGAGGTATTCACAGCGTATAGCTCGATTCCAGCTTGGAAACACTGATGTCAACGAGATCTTGCGTACAGACTTATGGTGCTGCAGTTACGACTGTCTTGAGTTTTATACAGTTCACTGGTCTGGAAAAAGTGAAATAATGCCTGGAAAACCTAACATTTTTCTAAATATATATTAAAATTGATTCAAAGCACTCTAATGATTATGAATGTTTTTAAAAGATTTTTTATATAGTTCATTTTAACTGCGTATTAGAGTTTAATCTAATTAATATGCAATTTCTATAAATTATGTTGCTCTCTTTGTTTCTTTCATATTTTCCTCCATTTTCTACAAAGAAATGTTTGTCAAGTTTATCCTGACAAACATTATTTTATCCCAAGGTATAAGTGAGATTGCTTATGTCACTTTTAGCCCACTGGTTTGGCCTTTAACCAAATAGATGAATGACCTATGTCCACAGTTAACACCCACCTGTACCAGCTGAGAATTAACGTTAGTAACTTTAACATGCTATAAACCTAGATGAACTAAACTGAGAGACAGAACAATGGACTATGGAGGAATTTGTAACTTTTTGTGAGACAAATTGCAAAATGTAGAGCAATGGTAACTGCATGTGATGATATGTTGCTCCATATACAGCAATTTGCCATGTGTGTCTGCCTCCCATAATGTACTATGTTTGCAGCTATCAGAGAAAAGCAGCTGCTCTGAGGGCTGGAGTGCTGTCATCTTTTTTGTGAGGCTTGTAGTTTCTGGCACAGCATGCTTAGAAATTCCATCTTTAGGTGTCGTCACATTATATAACAACACTACACATTTCTTAGAGGGGAATGTCTCAGTATGTTCTCTGGTGTTTGTTAAACTGTGGTTTTTGCTTGTTTTTTTTTTTCCCTCCCCTTTTTGTTTAAAGACTAATTTATGCTTTATTTAAAAAAAAAAAACATACAAACACAGCTACTCTCATTCCTATTTTATTTTTTTTTCCATTTCATTTTCGGTCTTAAGTAACTGCTGCCAAATTCGCTGGCTTTAATCTTCCAACATGATGAAATCTGTGTAAAAGCGTGTAGTTTTGCTGACTTTAGACTATTAGAGCTCACACCTCTGGCAAGGATGCCCAAACTGAGCATCACTGGAAACAGGAGCAGATGTTTGTTGAGGCCAATTAACAACATTGAGAAGAAGACAACCCTGTGCACCGGAGGGGGTTTGCTGGCTAATATGCATGCTATAAAATTAATTAGATTGACAGACATGGATCACGAGCTGTGCTTGGCCTTGATTAACTGAGATATTTTGGGGGGGTTTTTTGCATACTATTTTTAGTCTTTTCTGATTTTAATGAACTGTGTTTCATCCTCATTTAGGTAATATTTTTTCCACACAAACTGTAACATTTGTGTGGATAAGAGTTGTTTAATTGGATAAGAGTTGTTCCTTTTTCAAAAGTTAAATGTCCTTTCTTTGTTCTAACTTTATTGACTAGGTAATTAACACATTACCATATTATTAGCCACATGTACTCAGTCTTGCAGTCATTAGTTGTGTTAAGGTAATTATTGGGGTGTAAAGTAATGTCAGTAATGTGTACTACACCCAAGCATTCTCCCATGACTGACAAAACATTCAAAATGTCTTCCAGAGGTCCTTGCAACTTGTCAAGGAATATTTGTCCAATAATTGACTGAAATTGAGTTTCCTGACACATATTCATACTTTGTTTCAATGGCACAGCCAAGCATGAAGGCAATTAAAAGCCTGGGGACTTGGATGTACTGGAATGCTATATCAGAGATATATCGGCATATTTCAGGCAAGAAGAAGCAGACATTTTGTTTCTGACAAGCAATTCCCTGTTCAAATTTTAAGCACCAACATAATCTTCATCTTATAATCCACTGCAAAGGCCACAAGGCTTATCTGAGCACTGTTGAATGAGAGATTTTTAGTAAAAAATGAATGTTATCTTTTCTCTTATATCGTGTGATGAGAGAGAGATAATTTTACACCCCAATGTACGAGCCAACAAGCTAGATGCATCCACAAAGCTGATTAGAGATGCACCGATTAGCTAGCAACTGGAAGTGGTCAGTTGTCCTCTTCTATAGCTCGACTGATGGAAAATGGGAGGAAAATATTGCCATTAAATGCCTCAGAACTAATAACTCACGTTCAGTCCGTACACACACGTTACTCAAGAGCATGCACTTGTTTGTGTTTAAAAACAGATAAATATCTCATTATTAATTTCTGAAATTTGCGATGTGTTGGATTGAAACACAACATACACAACATAACCTGCGGCACATTTTCTCCTATGTGACATCATATTCAGGAAAAGAATTGGAATCTGCAGCTCAGATGTCTTAGAAAATTGGATCAACTACAAAATGTCTTAATTGTTGCAGACTACAGCAAACTAAATAAGTTAATAAAGGCATTAGAGTTGCACAAAATTTAAAAAAAAAACTTTCATAAAAGAGAGTGAATAAACAGTCCGTCCTGTCTGAAATTCACCAATGTTTTGAAAATCTGTTTTTACGGCCAACAAACTGCAGCTACAAAGTGGATTATCAACTTCATATTTTTAATCCTGGATTTACATTTGCCAAACAAATTAGTGATTTAGCTGGTTCTTTCCTATTTATTTATTTAAGTATGCAGCTTGAACAATCCACAATTATTATTATTTTTCTATCTGCTACTCGGTGAGACAGTAGCATAATGCCTTTATAAGAGCAATGGCATGACCTCAATATCAAGTCAATATCAAGATATTGACATCATCAATATCTTGATGAAGTCCTTTTTTTGCAGGTAACATTGCATCAAATATACATAAAAACTTGATTTAAAATAAAATAACATTAACTCCAGATAGATGTTGTTTTGTTGTGTAGGGCATTAAACATTTTTGCAGATGCTAATCAATTCCAGCTAAATTTAGCTTTTAAAATCAAACTATGTAGTGTAAGTGACAAGGGAAGCTGTAACAAAAGTGAGTGAAGCAGGAATCCAGAGGGGCTGAGATCAAAGTCTCATTTATTCCTTGTGGTTCATAAAAGAGAGGATTTAATATAATAAAGGCTATTATAAAAGACATCAAAGGCAGAGCTGCCTAGCCTTTTTCTTAATATCTGTCCCGGTATTTGTCTCTTAGCAAAAGGGCACCATGACAACAGATAGTAGTCAGGTGACAAAATGCACCCCTGGGAGAGTAAGGGCAGAAAATACCGGACGGTAATGAGTGGAAAAGGAAACTACAGTAGATTAAGGAACTCCAATTTGATTTTTGTTTTTGTCTGATCCTTGTTTATTTGCTCACTGATATCTGTTTTGTGTACTTGACAATGGAGAGCTTTGTTCTCTCCTCCAGAGAGTCACTGTCTTCATCCTAATACTTCTATAAGCTCACCCTCGGGAGCTGGCCACGGCAATCTGCTCTGCGATTGGCCACGTGCTATGGCTCTGGAGGGCGGGGTTAAAACTGAAGGGATGCTTCATAATAGTAAGCTTAAATTCATAACCAGTCCATCAGGTCACATAGGACTGGCATCAGAAGGGGATACGGAACATTTTTACCCAGTTTTGGCTTTTTGCCTCGTCAAGGAGCCTGAAGAAGTCTGTGAACTTTCTTATTAGTCCATGTAGTGGGACTGGAGACTTGTCAGATGCAGTATTCAGTAAGAGAGGACACGGTTGCCTTGTGGGTTGCAGGATAGAAAGTGACCCATGGCTGAGCTTGACTTACCCCCGGGCCATCAACCTTTGAACCCGCTCAGGCACGCCCAGGAAAAAGGTTGTTGGGCTGATATCTGCTGAGGACCTGGGCTCCTCTCACAACCCCACCAGCCCGCACTTGTTGCCATGATCAAACAAAACAAGAATAAAAATGTCTCATGGGTAAGTGGTGAATCTTTGTATAATTGTATCCTTTTGATTTTAATTTGTGATTTTTTATTTATTTTTTTTGCCCCCCAGAGCTGCTGAAAATCACAATATGTAGCATTGTACATTGGAACTGATGAGATGTATTGTATTTCTGCCGTGCATTATTCTTGATTTCTAATGCTTTGGGACCTTTTGGCTGTCCCAAAAAGGGGCTTAAAGATTTAGTTATTATATAACTATAAGTTACTACACGCCCGCTTTATGAAATCTAGTCATTAAGGCTGCTAAAACTGCCTATTTTACAAAAAAAAACAAGTTATATTGTCAAGCTTATTTAGAAAACAAGCTCCAGCTTTACACGTTTGGTGAAACATTAATAATTACAGCAGATACATCAGCGTCTTTTTTTTCATAACTCAGGGTTTTTTTGTTTTTTTTTTAACATGTGCGTGTTTGATATCTGATTCCCTGCCAGTGCAGATGGATCAGGGGAGATTATAATGAGAGTGGCTTTGCTGGGGATGAAATCAACTACTTGGAAGTGGGGGAGAAGTGGCAGGAAATATAGGATGGAGTTAGGGTGTATGATTGGATGCACTTCCTGTATGATTTTCTTGACACATTTACTAATTATTTATAAAAAGATGTGCTAACTCTTGCTTTTTATTTATTGTAATTAACGAAGCGTCAACAGATTTACCCACACTGGTGTAACGTAAATACAAACCAAATTAAATTGCATAACAAAGGGAAGTCAGCAGACTTGGTGATAACATAAAAATATACCAAGATTGTATTCATGTTTAAAGTCTAATTTAACTTCATCTTATGCACTTTCCATTAATTAGCCGTTTGAATTGTCATTTTTGTGCAGCACAGTATACACATGGACATGTGCATAGAGATGTACTTATGTTTTTTCCTCCGGAGGGAAACACTGCTCCACTTTCCCTCAACCTATCCATATGGCACATATGTCATGCTGCTGCTTTTTGTGTCCTCACTCTGAGCCTAAATACTCCTGCACAGACAGAGCTGGAAAGTTGAGGTTGTTAACGTAATAAAACATATTCTTGGCGTGGGACTGCTACCCTCTCCTGCACACCCTGCCTCACCGACAGTCTGTGGGAGAAAATGGGAGTACCCGGAGAGAACCCACAGATACACCAGGAGAACACACACTTTTTGTGCAGAAAGACCTCATTTCGGGATTTAAACTTTGAACCTGATGCAAGCCAATAGTGCCAACTATTTTTTACACATATGTCTGTCATTGTTATGAATAGAGACCAAAGAATTTTGCTTACCAAGAGAAAAGCAACATTTTCTTTTCAAAATCACTGGAAATTAACTTTCCAGTGATTTTTTTTCTTTCTTTTTTTATATTATTATTTCAATAGTTCAATCCACAAGGGCAAACTTATGCAGATTTAATGCACAAAGTGTTATATTTCACATCAGACACTGATGTTGGAAGAGATGGCTGTTCACATAAAGTTGGGAGCATGAAACTTTCCCATGGTGCCATTCTTTACAACTGTTTATCTGGCAGTTTGGTTTGCACTTGGTGTAAGATTTGGATGCAGCTGCTTGGTCATAAAAACATGTTTAATGAAGTTCTGTACACCCTGTTTTTCAGGCTGATCTGAACACACAAAGAGCTTGTTGTCTGCAGACAACTGCTGACCTCTGCACCACAAGTACCACCAAGTTCCTGAGTTGCTTTCATTCCCAGTCACATTCATGTTGTCATAAAATAAACAGATGACTATGGAGTTGGGAGGAAAACTCATGACTGTACACAGGTGGCATCTTAACCCGGTACCATGCTGGATTTCACTGAGCTCCTGCAAACAACCACTTCTTTGACAAATATTGGTCAATGCAGACTACATGCCTACGTGCAGCATTTTCTCTACGTATGGTCTTGGAAGTGATTTGTATACCCGAATTGAATGATTTGGACCAGTAACCAGTTCTATGTGGAATGTGGTGAATGCTTTCCTAGCTGATCAATAAAGTGATCAAACTCCCTTTCCCTTAGATTGAAAAATGTCTTGGAAAAGGCGTCCCACATAAGGACAAAAGCCCAAACTCCAAATTGTGCATATAGGCTGCCTTCTGAGAGACAGAGCAAATTTTAGACAGCCTTTTAAATAAAAAAAATTTATATGTTAGACTATCGAGTAGGATACTGATTTATAGTTGCTAGTTCTCGCAGGGTAAGTTGAGATGTTTCACATATTTAGTGATCATTTCTTTTGCCCATGCTTACTTGCACAATAACTCAACCTCAGTTTAACTGCATTAAGCATATGTTAGAGCAACAATTTTCAAGTCTTCCCACAGATTATGAAATGGTTGTAGGTTTGGACTTTGACTAGGATATTCTCATACATTTATCTGATCTAAGCCATTGCATTATAACTCTGACTGTATGTCTGGTGTTGCTCTCTTATAGGGTGAACCTCTGCACCAGTCTAAAGGCTCTAAGATTTTATTGCAAGACAAAATCATTTAAAAACCTGTTCTTCAAGAAATCATAAGTTCCACATTATGAAAGAGTTGTGATAAGTTACATGAAGCATAAAAATAAAAATAAAGCTCTCTTCCTGGTCTTTCCAATCTGTTCTACTGTTGTTCATCTAGATGAAAGTAACTACATGCTCTGAGTGTCAAACTTTTGCAACCAGTGGAAAAAATTAATTGCCACATTTAAGTAATTCTGCTCCATCAGTCTTACCTAAAATACAAATTAATTTTTAAGTAAGCAAAACTTTTTTTTCCCTCACATGTCACCTTGCATTACCATTATTTTTTTTTCTCTCGATTAAAACGTTTTGGGTCCAGCATCTACCCTTCTGCAACCCGCCCATCCAGTGCATCCACTTGTCTGTCCAATAAGCCTAATGACTCAGAGGACCACGTTTATAATCACCGGGGTGGGCCGTGCCAGGCGGATTAGAACTCCAGATGGTGCTGTTACTGCCTGTCTGCCTGACCACGGATGCACAGCTGCAGGAGGTCACATGTTTTACAGCAGAAGTCCAAGCTGCTCAGCGTCATGGTGACACTGTGACTGGACATTACTGCTAACTGCTGAGTGCGGTTGGGAGTTTTAAGGTGTTTGCAGGGTGTTTTTTCTTTTTTTTAATGCTGATTTAGATTGTCTCTGAAGGTTGACTGGCCCATGTAACAGATGTCATGCTATCAAATTAAAGCTTAATGCCAAGCCAGATAAAGAAAAACACCGGAGGGCGAACCATGACACCACAGAGCTTAAATACTTGGTTGTGTGTCAACTTGAGTCCATGTCAGTGTGTGATCTGCCTCTGTTGAGACTTTTCAGTCGACTTCACTCTACACTGACTTGAAACACACCATTAGAAGAGGTCTTCAATATGCTGACAGCTTACCTCCTCTGCAGTAGGTTTCATCCGCAGCTGGAAAACCAATTGTGTTTATTTAAGAGCTACTTGGCAGGCAGAGGAGTAGTCATCATGATCTGGTCTGACTGAGAACAACAGTTTTTTTGTTTTAATAGTGCCAGGCGTCAGATGTTTGCATCCCTGGGTCCTGGTACTGTGAACAGGGGAAAAAAAGCAGGGTTTGCATAATTCATGACAGTCGCTGCAGAGCGGAAAGACGGCACAGGTGTTCTGCTCGTTGTGGGAGAGCAAGCATGTCAAAGAAGAAAAAGGTAAAAACAAACGTCATTTCTATGTAAATCTACAGCTTGCTTCTCTATATAGGGTTTATCCCTTGATTATTCACTGCACCTTCTGTCTCAATGAGAGTTCCCAATTCTTTTATTGTGGCATCTGTGCTGATGTTTGTGCATCATGATTAAGATAGTTAATGGATAAGGTTTGTTCTACAGAACCTACTTTTAGTGGACTTTTTGCCTGGTTTGTTGCTGCCTTCTTTCTGCAGATTGCTGTTGGTGAAAGACAATATGCAGGATCATCTTTCTGTTTTGTAGATGAGTAACTCAGGTCCAGCAGAAAAACAGGGTCGTGCAGCTAAACCCTCTGTTGAATCATTCAGAGAATGTTTCAGCTTTTTTTCCCTCTGTTCTAGAAAACTGGTGTGTGCATTGGAAGGCCTTGTCATATAAAGTCTTCTGCACATTTTTCAGTTTTAAAAACTAGTTTCCTAAAAGGATTTACTCTATAAAGACAATGTTCAGAAATTATTTTATCCCCTGTAAACTTAATGAAAATAAATTTACAACTAAATCCCATCTTTTACCTCAGAAATGTGTTTCAAACAGACCCTCAATGTACAAAAGTATATTTGTATGTTCAGTTCAAGCTTTCTTCTATTCTTAACCCTTGATATGCTGAAAGTCTGGTGAGTATTTAAATCTAGTTAAAGAAGCGATCATTACGAGAGTTGGGGGATCAGCTGGATGCAAACAGTCACCTCTTATGGTGTGCTTTTGAACGATTTGAATTTTGTCCTCATGATTGTAAAGTTGCACAATATACGGAGAAGAATGGATGTTACTAAGCTCCTCTGGACTGTGGTGTTGCTTTTGTTGCGTCCAAAGGAAACAGAAACGGACACAAATGGACAGTGTTAGGCATGACTGTTCAAACTTGGCTGTAAAATGAGCGGCTTTGTGAACATTTCAAGTTTTTGTGACTTAGAAATTGAGAGATTATTGTTGACTTTTAATGCAACATGAATTTTATACAAGAGAAAAATTTTAAAAAGCTGCTGTAACCTGTTCGGATAAGTATGTAGACTCTGAAAAGTAGTACTTGACCGAAGAACCCTTTGATTAAGTTTCAGCAGTCACTTTTTTGAGTTCACATCTGCCATTGGCTTTTTTGAATCTGATTAACCATAATAAAGTTCAGCCACCCCACAGGATTTTTCTGACATTTTCATTCTTTAACTAAAGCCATGTTCAGAAAGCTGATGAAAAGACTGAAGTGATTGTCAGGAAATTAAATTAGGGCAACACAATTTCTCCTTTAAGTTTATTGCATTAATTCACGCTCTATCAGTCTGTACATTTTATTAAGTTATCTCCGTCCTGTTTACTCAGTTACTCTGTTTTTGTTTTATGAAACTGTTGTAGAGCCGCAGCCCTCTCCACGCTCTGCCTCCACTTGTCCTGATCCCATGTGTGACTGCATTGGTCACAGCAATTCTAGTTTGCCAGTGATTTTTCCAATGACTCCATGTGGAACAGCCGATGTGTTGATGTGCTCAGCGAGCGTGAAGTGACTCAGTTAGCACCATAAGCAGCGCTAGACGTAGCACACCATTTTACATGTCAGCACTTCATAAGTCATCAAGTGGTCCTACCTCTGAGCTCATGATTTTCATTCCCGTTGACCTGCTTGACTTGCTTCCTTTGTCTCCGCGGACAAGACACTTTTTGGAAAGGGTAAGATTGTGCCAAGTTTTCAGTTTTGTTTTGGATTCTTTTGGAAAGCTCTTGGTTTGTGATTCAGGGTGTAATATCTGAGTGGTAGCCTGATTTCTGTGAGGAGTGACCAGCTTTAGAGCTGCTTTTAGCTCTGCTGTATGTGGTAGTGGAGTGCCCGGTGGTGGAAAGGAAGAAACAGCCGTCAAACTCTTTAATTGCTCCGGTGAAAACAGAAGATGCAGCAGATGCGGCTTCCATCTCACGCTCTGCTTCTGTTTATTTTGCTTGGCACAGTATTTTCCATCTCATCTTTCTTTTGCTCTTTTTACCTTCATTACTTTCTTTCCTCATCTGTAATTAGACATGGTCCCAGGGCCCAGGCGTCCTGGCATGTGCTGTAATGTCAGTCTGACGCTGGCTGTCGACTGGGGTTTTCAGTGGGCTACAACCACAGCCATATAAAGCCTGACATGATCAACGCAACTCTGATCTTTATTATGCTATAGATTTAGGTTGTTTTTTTTCTATAGAAACTAATCCTTGGATGTCTGTAATATGTGTTAGATTTTTGTTAATCAAGCACATTGAGATGGTTTTTATTTTTTCTGTTCTCTCTCATATCGTTTGTCCTGACAAATAATTGTAAATGTGTAAACAAACTAGATATGGAGTCAGGTGAGGTCCTTATGACATGACAGTCATTGTCTGATCGACTGCAGAGCAGTTGTTAGGACCAGCAGTTCAACCTGTGGCGTGTATGTTTGGGTTGTTTCTAGTTTCTCCAGCTTCCTCCCATAGTGAAAAAGCATGAATGTTTTTTTTAAGTTTGAAAGTGTTGATGGACCAGTGAATACCACGCCTCTAGCACAATGACCACGGGAGATTGGGAAGTAGCTCCTATATCGGGTCATTAAGTGCTGCTCTGCACAGCACAGAATGGCAACAAAAAGGCATAATAGTTTGTACAAGAATCACGTTTACTTAAAACGTGGTTCTTGTAAGCTATTCTGTGTCCATTATTATAACTCTCATCATCTGCATGTCTTGCTGCTTTTGCAACAGTATCGATAATTGATGCTTTTGGGTTTTAAAACAAAGGAATTGCTGCACCTGTTTGGTGAAACTATATAAGAAAACCGACCAACTTCTGATCTTTATGTATGTCTGATCGCAGCACTCTAAAGAAAAGTAGGATAATAACCTTTTTGTCAAATGATAACCAGTTATGAGAGATTATTTCTCGAGACTGAAAAAAAATGATCCAGCAGCACTTGAAGGCTTCTTGGAGAGTTTCATCTGTGTAATGGCATTCTTGGCAAAGCATGACCCCTTTGGAGAGGCCTTTCTTGATATTTTCTCAGTCATATATTTATAGTGCTCTTAAGCCTTTCGGGAATCTATTTCAGTTTATTACGCATTGAATCCATGTTACCATAGCACTTTTGACAGAGAGCAAAACCCTGTTTATCGTACTGTGCATAGTCTCTGTCACTGGCAACAAGCCATGTACAAATCTGTAAGCTTGATTTATCATTTTAGTTGTAGATTAATGAATTATCTTGTGTGTTTTATCACATGGGTTGTTTATTTTAATAGCAAGGGGTGGCTGTAATCTCTGTTAAGCAGGCTTAAGCTGGGCAATATGAAAATACATTCTTAGTGTAGAATTATCTTTTTTATTGGTCTCCACTTTCTGTCTTCGAGAACGTGCCTCTGAGTGGTGACTACTGAACTGAATCTGTAGAGGAAGGAGTTATTTAAATACAGTTTTAAATACAGTTGACCTGCACTTATTCACATTTTAGTGCTTATTTGCTGATTTTTATTGCTTTTATTCCTGTGGAATAAAATCTGGCTATTTGCATTCTGTTAAATATATTTAAAAATGCATCTTGGAAAGCTGAGATACCTTCATTATATTGTAGGAGCAACGAGACACAATCTGAAGTAAAAGTGTGCAAAAAGACAATTTGTGGCTTGATAATAAATCATTTAGAAATGGACCTTCAGTTTAAACTTTATATTACACTGGACTTCAGTTTATTTTGAATTAACAGAGTACAGGAAGATTGCTTTTTGTATTACATTCTTTACATTTTCAGGGATTCAAAACTGAAAAGATTAAACATCTGTAATCTGGTTAAAAAAAAAAGATAAACCTAAAACCTAAACCTAAAATTTTTTTCAATAGGATTTTATATTTTATAACCTGGATGATATTTGCATGTTTACATACAGTGAGATGGTTCTGTAATGTAATTTTGGAGAGACCTAAGCTTTTTTATTATAAACATTGCTGTCAAAGAAGTGTTCACCACCTTGCAGATTTCTTAAAATTTTGATTTTGGTAACCCTGAAATCTTCCAGATCAAATAAATGTTAACATCTGTAATTGTTTAACCCTTTTCATTAACATCTACCATTAGTTTTTCAGTGTTGGTGGCTGGTGCCAATGAATCTTTTACATTGCTATGGAGGAACTTTGATTTTCGTCTTCTTTCAGAATTAATTTAATGTAATCATATGTATGTTATTGGAATAGCCTGGTTAAGGTGTGCCAAGCATGGTTAGAAAGGCAGACTTTGAGTTGGCCAGTGAACACAGCATTTGAGCTTAAGGTCAAGAAACTGCCCCAGACATTACACTGTCACTGGAATTAATTACAGTTAATTGGTGTCTTATATGACTTTGTATTTTTGTGTTTTTTATGATGTGGAGCACTTTGAACAGCCTCGTTGCTGAATTGAGCTTGGTTAATTCTCACTGTAACCAAAAGAGCAGTTTGAAATAATGAATTAGATTTACATAGCTTTTTTTTTCTTCTGTTAAAGTAATTCTAAAATCAGTTTTGTATTTACTTAAGTTGTCTTTATCTGATATCTCAATGTGTTAGATGATCTGAAACATTTTAAAACAGAAGGACTCCTTACGGGACTAATACTTCTTTACTGCACTGTATGTTCATCATGAACCAATATCGGATTTTAAATCAATCAAAAAATAAAAGGACACCAACTGGAATCAGCCTAAAAATGTAAAAATATACAAACCTCTGCATATGATGCATCTAATGCAGTGGCTGTCAGACCATCCACACAACAGTAAAATGTTGTCATGTAACCTCGAGATTTGAACACAAACATATCGAAAAGTAGTATCTATGATCTATTTTATCTGTTAAAGTCATTGCTTGCAAAATGTTTTACAAAAATAATGTCTGAATGTAATGGGAATAAATAACTAATTTCTTTATAATGCAGCGATCACCAAGATAGGGAACCATGTCATTTGCTTCATGGAGTACAAGGTGACTTTTGTAATTACAGGAAACAACTGCTGGCAGTTTATTTCTCTATGGGATGTTATATTGATTCCCTCACATGGTCCAATTACTGTAAGCTGGTATTGTAAGCTACCGATGTTTGTCTGCTTGTGTTTGTCAGTGTGAATGTCTGCCGACGTCACTGTGTGCATGGACACTGATCAATAGGCCAAAGGCAGAGCAATGACTGCTTTCTGAGCTGTAGGACATTGATCTGCTCAAGCCCACTGAGATGGCTCATTCCAAGAGAGCCGATTGCTCTCTTGGAATGAGCTTTATATTGTGTTTGATGGAACAAAATCCGGGCTGTTGGATCAAATAATCTCCTGGACGTGTCAGTTGTAGCTGGAGAAGAATGACAAACAAGCCATAATTTCTGAGAGTGAATTTGTCCTTCATTTTTACAAAACGCATTGAAATGACTTGCATTTTATGGAAATGTGACAGAGACATCAAACCAAGTAATGTAAATATCACGGTTACTTTTTGTCCTGTAACTTTCATGGAAATTTACTGAAAAAAAATGAGAAAAAGATGAACTTGAATAACTTGGAAGCAGGCATTATTTTTCTTCATAATGACATTTATGGTTTATGTTCTACTATGATACCCCTAAATTAAATCCAGCGGAACTATCAGCCGATGAGCTCAACCAGTCTCGCACTTCACAGGAAGAGCTGCAAATATTTTTGTAAGAAAACCACAAGAAATCATGCTTCGTATAACACAAAGGATGCTGTAGCTATTTGTGAGCGACTGCTTATTTTTTTTCCGCGTATCTGATTTGTATTAAAACTGGCAATAGTAGAAAAGTAAAATGTTTTCAACTTCAGCTCTGATCAAATACAGAAGGACTTGAAACATTTGCTACGGTCAAATGGGGATAACAATTCATCAAATTGCACGCGCCACACGCACAACCTAATGCTAATCCTCAGGAAGGGGCTAACCTGATCAAACACAAAATAATCTGGGATTTATGTTGGGCTGCCCAGAAAACATTTTTCTACAAATCTGGGTTTAGCAGACAGTTGAATAAAGATCAGCAGTTGGGCGATCCTACAGGTTGGAAGAACAAAACGTGTAAATTAGTCTCCTCCAGAGACTTCACTACTTTCTTCAGTTGTTGCTTCTGTTTTAAAACCGGAACACATGGATTTGTTAGGGTTACATTTTTGGAAACTCATGACCAAAAGAGTTTAGCTCGTGTTTTATTGCCTCTGTAATATTTAGTGTTTCTCCCGGCATCCTCTGAGCAGCTTTGATTTCAAAGTACAACACAGTGTCTGATCCCAGATCACAAAGATAGATCTAATCTTTCAAGTAACCGCTACATTTGTTAGATGCAAGCCAGCTGCTCTGTCTCTTGATTACTTACCCGTCCCTTTTATATGCCTGTAATGTTAATAGAGGAGCTCGCATTATGTAAATGTGCTTTAGCTCTTCCTGAGAAACGTACTTTTTAATGTCGAGTCAAACACAAGCAGGCTGATGTGCCATCAAATGTCCACACAGAGGGGTTTTGCTGGTTTTCATCCCAGTGATGATGAAAGCAAATATGGCATTTTTTCGATCTAGTGGAGATAATTACTTCCTGACATTTCGGTCTCTGCAGCCATGTGTTGTGTCGACACAGTCAGCTCAGATCTTTCAGGAGCCTCTTGAAAGCAAAGGAGAACACACATAAACTTTGCGGATCACACGCTCAGACATAAAAAGCCACTGCAGCTGCTTTTGGTGTTTTCTGGAATTTTCAGGCTGGCCCCATTGGTCGGAGATCTTACTTCCTAACTAGCAGAGTGTGTGTGTGTGTGTGTGACAGGGAGAGCGTGTGGGTATGTGGGAGGAGAGAGGGGCAGAGGGGGCTTGTTTTTTGGGACTGGAGGACGGTCGCAGTGCTCTGAAGGAGTTCTCCTCCAGCGTGGGAAAGACGGTTGACTTTGCCTCTGCCTCTCAGGGACTAAAGTAGGCCAAAGAAGGACTGAAGGGAGCCAACTTTCCTTCTCCAGCTAAAACTTTCTATGCTCGGGCTGCTCGGGAAGAGCTGTTCCCCGCTGGAGCTGGGGTAGGAGGGATTGTAGGTGCGAAGTATTCCGGCTGGCTGGAAGTTCTTGCATTCGGACAGAAGATGAGCAGTAGCTGAGGAGCTTTCTCCCTGCCCAGCTCATTTGGCTAGAAATGTTTTACTCTACGAGTGAGGAGTCAGATCTGGTGAGTTTGTTTAAACATATGCTAAACTTTTTGGAGCCCCATTCCTGTATCGTTTAAACAAAGAGGGAGGGCTGGGAGTGCTGGAGAATGCAGGATTTAAAGAGGCAAAACAGTACAAAGACAATCTTATTTTCTGTAAAGATGGCAAACCTCCATGAAGATGCATTTTGTGAATCTCCTATCGAATTAAGTTTTAAGACAAAGGCATCCACTAGGAATCCGTGTGAGCTTGGATTGGAGGAAGGAGTTTCAAATGCTGAAGGGAGAAAAAGAAAACACCCAGGATAAGTTTGACTAGACCGGCAGAGAGCACAAAACCTGGTTTAGCCTTAAGACTTTATGTTGGAGCGAAAAGGCATGAAAATCCAAGTTTCTAAGCTCTCTTGGTGTAAATGAGCTTACATGATGTCTTCACTGATTCAAGTTATTCATATCCTGTTTGAAAACTTGCATTTTGTGTTTATCATAAGCACTTCTATAGATAAATAACCCAGGAAATAAACATAAAACTATGATTTATGATCAGGCTTACATTTCATTTGGACTCCTAAAATATCAAAACCTTTTATTATTGTGATTTCCACATAAAGGTTACACAATTATGTTTTGCAGCAAGACGGTATATTACAAGATATCATAAATGGCTAATTGTTTTTGCAAATGTGGAAACTGTGTCATGCATCTGTATTTAGCAGCATTTGAGTCAATATTTTGTAGAACCACCTTTCACCTTATAATTACAGCTGTATGTCTTTTGGAGTGTGTCTCTAACAGCTTTGCACATCCAGACAGGAGATCTTTGCATGTTTTTTTCCTCTCAAAATAGCTAGAGCTCAATCAGAACGCGTTCAGAGTCTGTGAGCATTAATCTTCAAGTCATGCAACTGTTTAAATTACGTTTTTTTCTTTTGGACAGTTGTCATGATGCATAATCAACTTTCTAACCGTACGGTCAGACAGATTTAAAGAGCGGCAAAAGTAGATGAGGTGGAATAGTAGTGCTTGCCAAGAACTGACGGTGTCATCCAGGACGTGTTGTAGTGGAATATTGTCTCTGCTGCCTGATGTGGAGCTTTTGAAAGTCATGAGACTGTCGTACAGAAACTTTTCAGGTATGTTCCAAGTCTGACTGCAACTGGAGATTCTTCCTGCCCACAGAATCACCTCCACACCGAGTCTTTGAAGATACTTGAGTGATAAGAGTAATGACAAAATTTAATTTCCCCTTTGGGATAAAGAAAGTATTTTTGAATTGAATAGAATTTTCTTTCAAACATGTCAGACAGAAAATTGAGTGGATAGACAAATTTTCCCCAATCAATTTGGACTCGCATTCCACAGGAAAATCCATGAATAGGTGAATCTGCGAATACTGAGCCACAACTTTTCTTACATAAAATATGAAACGATTCATTGAAGTTAGTAGTTGTGATTTACCACAATGTAAAAGCATTGAAGAGGAATCCAATATTTTGCAAACTGTTGTAGTTGATTAAAATGGACCTTATTATGTTTCTATAAATGTTAAAGTTTTCCAGTGTGCGCATCTCCTGCTAGTTGCATGCAAAGTTTCTGCAGCTGACTTGAAATTGGAGCTATATGACACAAACCACTTAATCTATTGCTTGCTGCTCCTCATTAGTTCCTAAAGAATCAGTTGCACACAAAAGCTAGCTTGATTATATGTAGGTTGTCCTCATGGGTCGCTGTTCAAAGTGTCCACATATCTTCTTCTGTAAACTAAGGTGTAGCTTTGTCAGCCAGCTCTGTGAAAAGGAAACTTGATTTGATATTGCTATATTTTAGGAGGTGCTTGTAAGATAAACTCCGCTATGGGCCTTGGATTGGACATGCTAACATTAAGCATTCAACAAAAATCAGCTGTTCTCGTAGTTGTTAGAAACAGGTGTTCACATCTCAATAAAGGCGTTTTTAATAAAAACAACACATCTAAACAATAAACTTTAGCATTTGAGATGTAACTGGAATCCTGTCAAATTTTGACTGCCATGTTGAACCGTTAAAGCAATACTGTTTAATTTTCTGAGTCTCATTGCAAAGCCTCAACATTTTCTAAACTGCAGCTCTGGTTTAAAGTTGTTGCTTAGTGTTGTTATCAGCGGGCAGAAAATGAAAGATGGAGAACTGTTTTATTACAGACAGATCCAGTTAGTGGACTGTTTATTTTTACAGTCATAAGAAGCTCGTTCTGCTCTCTGAGCCAGTTCTCATCAATCATGTGCTGCCTGCCTCACACAGGAAGCTGTCTGAAAATTGCTGACGCAAGCACAAAAAAAGCAGCAACTGGACTTTTCTTTTTTTTTTTTCTACCTTGTTGTCTTGATTAGCTCTAATCCTATTATGGCTCTGTCTGTCTTTGCGATGAGAAACCTGAAAGAGAATGGACAACTATTTAACTAGATCTAATTGAGGCAGTGTTCTGCATTTCCATGTGCATTTGGCTTCACTTGCACTCAAGTACTGAGTTTGATCCTCACTAAACTTGATTGTTTAGGATCTGATTGTTGCTTTGGAGAACAAGTAGGATACCCTTTCAGGTTCAGGGTTATTAGCCACAAAGAATCAAAAATGCTAAAAATTAAATTTCTCATCTTCTCTAGGAACATCCCAGCTCACCATGGTTGTTTAAATGCATATATTTCATTATACTTTGCTCCTAGGAAACCAGATTGTCTTGCAATCATCCTCAATGTCTTTGTTTACTTTTGAACATATTGAAAACAGATTAAATTGTGCAGAGATAACAACTATTTAAATTTGTACAACACAAAATATTATATCATATAATATTGTATTTCTGTAACACACATTTAGAATTATTAAAAGCTGTGACCCAATATTTGAGACGGAAAAAACTGGCTTGCTGGTAGAGTTGTGGTAGATTGTGAACCATTTATTGACTGTAAGAGTAAGGAGCAATTGATTCTCTTTTTTTGTTGCTTCCTTTCTTTGTTTCTTTTGATTTCCTTTCAAGCTTGCTTGCTTACTCTTTCTTTCTCTCATTCCTCCTTTCTTTTTTCCTCACTATCCTTACCGATTTCCCATGTTATCACTGATCACTACAAATACAACATCAACTAATAAAAAACAAACCCTGTAAACTTAAATGTATGTTTCTACACAAAAGAAATGTCTATGAAGTTAGTTAATTTTTAAACTTCTTCCTTCAGTAGTAACTACCACACAAAAAGTGATATTGCCTCTTCAATCTTGTAACACTTATATATGGAGTATTCACTTATCAGAGAATTTTGTCTCTGGCCATCATTTGATTTCTTGGTGAATCTCCATTAGTATTGTTTAATATCAAAAGTTAATTCATGCAGATATTTTTGAAAGCTGATAAACTTGTTTGTTCTTCTCAGACTAAATAGGTTTAGTCTAGAAGCTAAATCTGTTTCGGCTCCATGTCAGTTTTTGGTCCTTCTCAACTTGATTTTAACGACAGTAACAGTCAGTAATCCTGTCAAGTGGCAGATTACGTTGGATGATTCTCTTATTTGATATACTGGTTTATGTAGTGCTGAGTAAATATTTCTGAAGGGACTGTCAGTCTCACCTTGACATCCGTAAAGCACTGTACAATACGTCTTTTCTAATTTCTTTCTCCTATTCTTGCCTTTTTTCTTGCACAGATGCACCATCAATCTGTTTCTCTTCCCCTTTCTCGCCCTCCTGCTTTTTATTTCTTGCATTGTAAAAAGTTTAGTAACCAATTATTGTAGCAATAACACGTCTCTCACACTTGGTTGTCATGTCTGCTGCCATTGTCTCCTTCTTGACGAAGGAGACACTGTTTGTAATTTAATTGACTTTGCACTGCATCAACCGAAGTGGCAGTGATGGACAGATGGCAGGAAAAAAAAGAAGCTTTAGTTCTAGCCAGTAATGAGTCACTCAACGTCTGAAGCTGCTTGCACACTCGCTCAGCCTATTGTCAGCTTGCTTCCGTCAGCTACAGTGTATCACAATGATCTCTGGAGGCTTTGGCATCAGTAATAGCATGTTTTAGACAGCTATAACAAAAGATGCAAAGCAGAAAGTAGACTGACCAGTTTATATGCTGACTTTGAATAAAGACTAGGGCAATTTCTTGGTAAATTTAACAGATTGTGCTCCAGTTATTGTGCAATACTCATGTTATCCTTTTATGAACTGCATAATGCATGAAAGTACCCAGATACTCTTCTAATCTCTTCATATTGTCTTCATTAATTGTTTTGTCAGGTATTCTAAATATCTTTTTTTGGTGCTCTTCACTCGCTTTCTAAGCCTCATCCGACCTTTTTCTGAGGAATGTTTTTGTTTCGTCTCTTAACTCTGATCTATGACTCAGCCACGCAGGAGTCCTGGTCATTTTGTTCTTTCGTCACATCATATTTTTGCAGTTTGATCTGCTTGTTGACCTAAGACTGAGCTGTTTGTGCTTCTGACTAACAAATACTACCAATTAGAAGTTGCTCATTGTCATTTTGGTTTGATAAGGTCTAAACCAGCATCCGGATCAAATCTTCAGAATGTAATATGCAGTTAAATTAAGAATGAGATTTGAGGTCATTTATTTAGGAAACAACCAAATGTTGTTGCTGATATTTAGTGTTGGCATAATAATGACAGATAAAAGAGAAGCAAGGAATAGCTTTATTAGATTTGACAATATATTTATGTCAGGACCATTTATGTGTTTGTATGTGCTTCATATCATAAACTCAACAGTTGCAACTGTGTGTTAACAGAGGTTATTTATATGAGCTAGGAAAAGAGATTAAAAAATAATATGGTCTAAATACAGAAAAGTTCTCTTTTATGACATATTTCATGTTTTGTATAACATCTTTACTCATTGGGATTAATTGTTTTGATTCTTAAAATTGGTTTAATAAAATCTTACACAAATGTAATAAAAAATATTAATAAAGTCAAAAAGGTATAAAATATAATTTTTTTGATATTGCTATTATGAAATGATTTTAGTTTCATTAATTTTTTCACCGAGTTTTAAATTTTATCTTACATGGATAAAATAAAAATAACCACAAATATTACAGTATCCTAACCACTGACAATTTAGAATACTATTTTCAGATGATATATAACTTATTTATATATCTTCACCTCGTATGGTTCTTACTGCTTTCAAGCACTCGATTCTTGCTAGAGGCAGGGTTTCACTTTTTAGTGGGAACTATGTAAAAATACAGTTAAATTATGAATCTCTCTCTCTCTCTCTATATATATATATATATATACATATATATATATATATATATATATATATATATATATATATATATATGTATATATATATATATATCGCCACTCGCCTTTTCTGTTTCTGTCATCATACAGATCAAATCTACAGCCCAGTGAATAAATTTTGATAAATCTTGTTGCAGAAGTAAATCAAACAACTTTGACTGAGCTCATGGCAGTAAACAGAGAGCATCAAGTGGGATTTGAGGAAAATACGTCAATGGCTAAATGCGTAACCATCTTCTGCTTGCGCAAAACCAGTGAGTCAAGAACGTCAAAGCTACTGGGAATAATGGATGGAAGTAGCAGAGAGAGAGAGAGGCGAGGTTAAAAGAGACAGAAATGGAAAAAGGTGAAATGAAGTAACAGGACAAAGGGAGGAAATGAAGGGATACTTAAATTACAAATGACATTATTGAGTCAAGTATGTAAGGTTGAGTGATGGACCACACATGGAAATAACCATAACTTTTCTGCATGACTGCAATTTTTTTAGTGGACTTCTATAAAGCCGTGATAAAAGTGACTTAATGTGAAAATGGGAGCTCTCAGGCAATGAAGGGGTGCACTTTAGCTGCTTCAGCCACAGTAAGTGATTCTGTCAGATAGAGGAGGCTCCACAAGCTGACTCAGGATCTTTTATTCCACTCTTGCTATTACAGCTGTGATTTGTATGTTCTGATGTAGTCATCACCATGCAATCGCTCCATGTCGGGGTCGCCGGTGGTCCTGGAGAGCGGACCTCTGCTTAATGAACCATGATTAACAGTGGAGACTCGAGGGTCATTACCTGTTCAAAACCTCCCTGGGTGGATAGAACATTTTTAATAGTCTGGTACAAGCATCCACTCTGGATTCATTCAAGATGAGAGTTTTTGCTGTAGTTCCTAGCCAGGCAAGACATAATTTAGAGAAATATATTTTGTTATTCAGTAACCATTAATTTGCACATAGAAAAAATGATTAAGCTTTTAGATAAGCTTAGAGATGGCTGAAGACAAATACAATTTAAATACAAATTTCCAAACTTGTGTTTTTGGAGTGAAATAAGCTTTTAGTAAATTTTATGTTTCATCTTCACAAGAGAGATAAAAATAAAGACCGTCAAAATCTTGCCAAATCGTATCCCCATCTTGCCCCAATACATTGCGAGTTCATCATTGACTTCCTCTATTTTATACTTGTTAATAAAACATTCTGTTCCTATATTCCTATCCACTGTAAATCTGTTCATTTCTAGTGGTAGGGAAATATGGTGATGATTTATAAAGATAAAATAGTCATAAAAACGTTTTAACCTCACACAACAAAGCAAAGTTTTGAGATATATCAGGTTTTAAATAAAACAAAACAAAAAAAAAACTTATTTAAAAGCTCACATGTCTATGTACTCTTTTATTTATGATTAATGTTTTAACAGCACTCTGTGAAATATCCCCTTTTGCAATCTCAGAATTAATCGTTGACTGGGTGTTGCTAATAATTCTTGTTAGAGCCAAGAGTAAAGGACATGCCTATATTAATACGTCCATCATTTTAGTGTTTTGATTTAAAGTTTTTATCACAAGCTCTCATTCACCAGACTGGCCCAACCACGAGAGCTTTTAAATCTCTGGGTAAGGTGCTGGTTTGTTGGGTCTCCAATCTGCTGCTCTCTTGACTTCCTTATCTTTATTTTATAAATTGCTATGTAGTTTGGGTTACACTGTTTCCACTGATTGTGGTTCAAATCCCCATTTTTATCAGGACAAGATATGACTTGAAACCAAAACTGCCCTGGCATAGCATTCATTAGAGTCAATTAATTACATTTACTTGGACTAATATATGGTTTTTATTGTGAAAAATAACAAGTCAGAAAGTTTTCAAATCGATATAAAATATCTGACAAGGTGAAAACAAACTGACGCATGCTTGGAAAAGAACTAAAACTGCAAAAGTATTAGATTATGTAAAGAATAAATTGATCACCATGTCAGAAAGAATCAGGATACTGCTGCTTTTGTCAAGGGCTGACATTTATATAGTTTTGCAAGTTTAAGTTAGTAGAAAAATGTGTGTGCAGTGAAGCAAAGAAACAAGAAACTCACTGGTTAGAATCTCTTTTTGGCCACATATTTTTGTATCTAAACAAGTCAAAAATGTAACATTTTAGCAGACAATAAGATAATTAGTTTGGCTGTAAATTTCATGGTACATTATCTAAAAGCATTCAGTTAAATTTTACCCAGAACAACAAATATCAACTTAATTATAGTGTTAGATGAATGTCATGAGATTCTGTGATATAACTTATTGGAAGGACAGATTTCTAAACCCGTTTTAAATCATTTCAAGGAGATGTTTTTCCGAATGCAAAGACTGTGGAGATTTTTGCCTGGTTATACAACGCTGAAGAAGTGACTGCAAGAGCTCTTCATTAGCAGAATTAATTCGTGTTTTCCAAGAATCAGTTTTATGGATGTTTCTTGATACCAGCTGCTTCAAACAGAGCTCTCATTGTCTCTCAGCCTGAAGAAGATCTAAATGTCATCATACCACTGCCATATCGTTATTAGCAGATTTTGTGGGAGTGACACTGTCCCGTCGGGGTCAGCACAGCATCGGGTCGGGAGGCCTATAGTGTCAGGTTGCCCCGGGTCCTTTCTGTCGCTGTGTGTTTGTGTCAGAGTTGCCAGCAGAGTGCAGCCTTCACAGACGGCGTTAACACCCTCCTCTCTGGTTCGGAGCATCTGCGTCCTGCCCTGAGAGCAGCGGTGGCAAGTGTCAACATGGCATATCAAAACATATGTGACATTCGGACAGAAGCATTGGTTTGTGGAGTTCTTTGATGTTGTTGCGTAGACCTGATGCTACAAGATTTCTTGCAGGAATTATTTACTCAGTCGTCATTAATGTAACTATAATGTAACTTCTTTAAGACATTAGACTGTGTCATAACTTTCCATCCATACCAGCTCACGGTTAGAAAAACCCCCCAACTTATTTAGCCAAATTTAGTTTGTGTAATTTCCTTCCTCATTAACTTGTTTAGTCAAAAGAAGCTACAGTCACACAAATGAAATTTATTGATATGAGGACAATATCTATACTAAAATGAAAGACAGAAGCACCGGGTTTCTTCAGTATATTTTGACCAATGTTTCTGCAGTAGAAAATACTTTATCTCGATATTGTCATATGTTATGTGATTTTATATGTGAAATACTGCCTGTCAGATATACTTAGTTTTCACTTATTTATTCTTCTGTCCTGATCGCTTCTTGTAGGTACATGAAAGCTCTCTTGTAGGATAAGAGAGGTTGTGATTCAACAATAAGTTGTGTAATCACATGAGATTCACTCAGGTTACTTAATAATTTAATTTAGTCTTAATTTACACAAATATGTGAAACATTTGCAGCATCCGGCCTGTCAAAATCTTTCCTTAGTTTTACAGCATCATTGTAAAACTCTGAACATCAAGGTGTCAAATTTTGCTTTGGTGCAACTGATTGATGTCAAAATCACAAAGTTTTCATGTCAGCAGTTAGAAAAGACTGTCTCTAAAATGTTAAGATTTGTTTTTACTTTGTCTGAGGCAAAGCAATTTTATTTCATAACGGAGTAAATTTAAGTTATTATTTCATATGTACATACAAGAGGTTGGCATATTTGGTTGCATTGTTGCCTTGCAGTACGAAGATTATGGATTTAAATCCAAGTTGGAGATCTTTCTCTCTGTACATTCGTAGGTTCAGTCTGGGCACTTCCTCCCATAACCCAAAATCATGACTGTTAGATTAATTAGTCTGCGATGTTAAAGTAATTATGTGTGCAAACCAGAATCCAATAAGTACCAGGCACCAAGTACAACATGAACTTTTTCAGATATCGTCATTTTTACGTGATGGAGCAACACAAACTCGTGTTTTATTGTCACATTAAAACTTAATCTGATATTTAATAAGTAGAGTCCACTTAAGTGTAATTGAAGCTAGTATAAACACAGCTGTTCTGTGAAAGCCTCAGTGGATTTTCCTTCGAGAGCAAAAAGCATCCTGACAGCAAAGCAGCACAGCAGAGAGGTCAAGGAGAAAGTTATAGAGATGTTTAAATCATTAAACAATTTGTCAAGGTTTGAACATATCTGAGGGCTCTGCTCCGTCCATCATCTGAAAAAAGGGAGCAATCCTGGAAGAAAACCATTTACTAGCGGAAAAAGTCTTCAGACTAAGGCAGAAATTGATTTTCTGGAGAGGAAATGACACTAAACATGCAGCCAGAGAAACAGTGATGGATATCAATGAATATTCATGTTTTTATGAATTTAACAAGGAACAATGTTTTGGTGTTTATTGTTGTCCTCGGGTGTTCAGCAATGAAAAAAGTTGTGTTTTCTTCCATTCCATAGCGCATAAAATCACAATAGTTGAAGTTTGTTGTTTTAATATTAAAACCTCAAAGAAGTGTCGATACTTTTGCAAGGCTGACATTGCACATGCAGCAAAGTACATTCTACTTCTATTAGTGCAAAAGAAATCCAAATGTATCCACTGTTGACTCATGACCACCATTCATACAGGACATGCAGTTTCTAGAAATCATTGCTGCAGAGACACAAGCAGCAGATGGACTGACTGTGCGAGGGGGGAAAAAAAAGAGGGGTGATGGAGGAGAAGGGTTGAGGTAGAGAAAGCAGAAATGCTGAAATGGCACAGTGGAGCTTGTAAGAAGGAGTCGGGAAGAGACACTCTGACAAACCAAGTCACAGCGTGAGAAAGGGAGAGCTTGCACCAGCAGCAGCTTCATTATCATCGGCGGGAGAGTCAGTCACATGCAGTCACACCGGGACTCTCACAGATGAACCGTCACGCGTCGCTCGCGGAGCAGTGCGAGGAGCCAGCGACGCAGCAGGACAGGGAAGCTTGATGGAGGGGATGAGGAGCATCACTGCCACCTGACTCATTCTAAGAGTCAGCCTCAGTACCTGCAGCGGCACGCCGAGCTCTCCCTCTACCAAGGAGTCTGAGGCAGACGAAGGGGAGAGAGCTGTTGAGATTATGCGCGGGGCAGCGAGCTCCAGCGGATTCCCCATCTTTGGCAACAGCGACGGCAGAAGCAGCGGGGGTAGTTGGAGCTTTGGCTCTCCAGACGACAGCAGAGCCAACTGGAGCTGCAGCAGAACAAGGAGCTCCGACTCCGAAGCTATTTATTTATCCGGGAATGAAAGCAACATTCACAGCCCTGGCGTAAGAGGAACCAGCTGCCGATGTAGCCACAGTGTTGAATGTACCTGTAGCCAAAGCAGTGACAGCTGCTGCAAAGCCGGTGCAAAGGACACCTCAGTGGTGCAGTTTGGTTTAGTTGTAGGAGCAGCAGGGGGGGGCAGTGGCTCAGGACACTGAATGACCAGTGTGGCTGATGAAGGCCACCTGGATCCGCTTGCTGAAACGAGCCAAAGGAGGTCGAGTCAAGAGCTCTGATGCCTGCGTAAGGAGGATTTTCTACCGTTTATGTCGTGAAAGTTGCTTCTGTGCATGCACATGTGTGTAATTCATGGAGTCTCTGCTTTTCTCGTGCATCCATCGCCAGTGCAAAGTGTTGGGGTTCAGCGTGGCAGTGTTGTGATGGTGAGAAGTTGTGTGTTGGTGTCAGGTATGGCTGTCAGATTCTAGGCAGACCTCCAGATCACTTCCATGTGATCCACTGGGATGGCTGCTCATGATCACATCTCTTATTTAAAGATGACACTGAGGGAGGCCAGGTGTGCTCACCTGCATCTTTCACAACCAAATGTACCTCATAAGCAGTAAATTTCATTTCACTTGAGTGTGGCATCGTAACCTTGAGCAGGTGTTAAACTACCACTAATTGCTTTTCTAATCAAATCTGATCAGTGAGACTGGATTTGTTTGTTTTTATTTATTTCTTCTCTTCTGCAGCAAAGTGAGAAACATGAAAGACATTCAGATGATTGATGAGCAGCAGGGTTTTGCATAAGATGGAGGGTGTGAATATGACCCACCTTGTTCTGTCTAGAACAACAGCACCTCCTGGGTTGACTCTTTTACATAAGTCAGATAGTGCGAGTGAAGAGGATGAAGTGGTATGATCTTGGTTGGTAATTCTAATCATGCACAGATTGAAGGGAGGCTATTTTTAACTCAGACAGCAGAGTGTAATGGTGCAGTGAGATGAATGAAAGACCTTGTGTGAGTGGCTGCCACAGGAGTGTGCAGGTAAGGATAAAAGGTGCACCGAATCCACTGGATGAAAGACGAGCTGCTTTTATTCGCAGCGCTTGATGACTGCCTTAGAAAAATGAAGGGGTGTTCCTCATTCACAAATGGAAGATCTTTGGCACATTATTAGGACATTTCCATTCATATTTAAGTGTTTACGCAAACCTTGAAAAAAATTAACAATCTAGTGCAGAAAAATAACCTGACACAAGAAGGTTTAGAAACATACAGTGTTCCCAAAGAATAAATGTAATTCCTTGGGAAAAATTCTCCCTTTAAGAAATAAATTACCAGTGCAGGAAGGTTGTTAATTTGTTGAAGAACCCTTTTTTGTCAATAAAACAGTGAATCGTGTACCATAACATTTTACAATGTCAGAGCATACAGTGAGATGGATCTTTGAGTCATGAATCCGATCAGATACTCCTCTGTTGTGCTCACTTTATGGATTGTCTTTTGGATTTAACTCTAGGAGTGTTACATTTTTCAATTATCTTAATTTTATCTCTCAGAAAGTCTAGTTAAGGTTTTTAATACTATGTCTTAAAATGTGTATCATCAGCTGTTGTTGCTTTTTCATTACTTTTTTTAGAGTTAAAAATATTCCCACTATTTTACAATTACACATCTGTGTATTTTATTTTAAGGGGTTTCAATTGGCTATTGAAAGAGCCAATGCCATTATCAAAAAATGCCAAGTTGTTCATACTTACAGTTAAGAATATACAGATGTGAAAATTTAGGCTGGTATTAGAAATTAATATTGCTATTATAGCACATATCTTAGGCAGATACTTGCAGGCAAACAGATGTGGATGTAGATGACAACTTTTAATCAGATTTTTTCTACAGTGGATCAGTTAAATACAGACGCAGTCAATAAATTGCTTTATACGTATATTCTTCATGTAACTGTGGAAGCCTCCAAGGTTTTCAAAAGTACTTCTATTGTTCCCAAAATGTGAATTCATCTTTATTCAGTTTTAGTTGTTGCTCAGGTGCTGCTGTTTGTGTCTCCACAGGGTTCGGCCGACTCTTACACCAGCCGTCCATCAGACTCCGATGTTTCCCTTGAGGAGGATAAGGAGGCAGCGCGCAGAGAGGCAGAGCGACAGGCTCAGGCACAGCTTGACAAAGCCAAGGTTGGATTCTTTAAGCCAGGAATAGGAAACTCACTTTGTCAATGTTAAATTGCACTAAAAGGGTCACTTTGAATGATTTAAAAAGCATTCTTAATTTTTTTATTTTTTCAAGTGTGAGCTCAGCTTTACAAAAAACAAAAAAAAAAGTTTCCGCCCTGTTTTGTGGAATTTGTTTCTTGTTTACTACATTAAAATAGTGCAAAAGCTTCATGTAACAAATATACGTAAGAAATGTGTATGTACTTACTGGTTCTGTTGGATTTGAGAGGAAAAGTAGCTCCCAGATATTTTGAATTAAATGCATTTTATGAAATGATGATCAGTTAATGTAACCACCTCTATAGAATCAGAAAAGACTGCAGCAATGGCCATGAAGAGGCAACTGGCCATCAATCTGGGTAGAGTTATAATGTCATTGCCAAACAAATTGAATTCCATCATTCCATCTCAAAGAAGATTATTCATGAATGGAAAACATTTAGGGTAGTTTCCAATCTGCATCTTACACTTTACCCACGTGCTTGGTCATAAAAAGTCCTAAGTCTGATCTATAGGTTTTAAATTGGATTTAGCAAAGTCCCACATATATCTGTTATGTTTAGACTCCAGACTTGGATTTAGCAAAGTCCCACATAACAGATATATGTGGGATTTTGCGAAATCCAAGTCCGGAGTCTGGAACCATTTTTGACATAAATATGCTGATGTTCTATGATAGTGTGAAAGAAGGCATGTTTCTGGACATCACTTGTTGACATCCCTTCTTTACTGAAGATTTGGTACCATATGATTTGGTGGTCGACTCCCCCTAGTGGTCTGGAGTACCTCCATTCTGTGGGGCGAGTTTGTAGCATTTTATACTTGCTGTTGTTTTTGCCTTTTTTGGCACTTTCTCTGTGTTTGCATATATTTTTGGTTTCTTTGGGGAAAAATTTGCCATATATAAAGTTAGCCCTCCAATGTGTTTTCTGCCTAAAGTGGTTCTACAAGCTGTCATGGGGTGTACTTAGTTTTCACAGTTTTTTTCCTCTTGGCTTCACCTCTTTTGAACACATAATGACAGCATCTGAAGTAGTTTTTGTAAGCTTTTGGGTAGATTTAAGTAATTCTAGAAGCCTGTTGAAAAGCAGATCTTTTTTTATTTGCATATTTTTAAACATAATCCTTGAATTTAAAGAGGTTTTATCACAAAATAAAACCGCCCACTATCAATTTATTAATTGATGGTAATTAATAAAAGCAAGCTCTTGCATGAAGTGTCTCTCCAAGTATAGGAGTATGAATGTGTGTTTGCAGATAAAATTGGTTGGCAGGCATCACTCAAACTGTGATATAAACTTTGCCTGGATCTGTTTGTTGTTATAAAGCTGAGTCCACTTCCTTTCTGGATTCCTCCAGAAGTCCTCCATGTAACTCATTTTGCTCCATTTAGATTTTAGCAAGGTGAATTATGCATCGCAATTTGTGTCAAATGGATCTAACCGGACTTAAAGTAAACCTTTCATTATGGCACCTCTCTTACCTTTGAGATGACTCTATGTGAAAGCGTTTTTAAATGGATTTCTAAAGAAGCAGAATGTTGGAGTAGAGTTCAGCTGGTCATATTAAGTGGTCCTTTTCGGTGATCATGATGTGAGAGGTTAGGGGCCTCAGAGGCCTCAGCGTCACTGTTTGTCAGAGCTATAAGCCTCGCCTGATCTGCTCTTGGCCGCAATTAGCAGCACATAAACAAACACACACATGACAGAGTGGACTCGCCTTTGCGCAACAGGAATTCCAACCAGAGCCCACTTCCACAGAATCACTGAAATGCTCTGTTGAGATGCAAGTCGTTGATCTGCAAATTAATTTTGCTGTTCGTTTTACTCTCTCTTCCAGTGCACTGCATGGCTCGTGGTGTTAGATTTTTCAGATTAATTCAAGCAACTGTCTGAGAAATGTTTGTGTTGTCTTTCATCGGGTGTTTAGTGTCTGTAACAGCTAGCTAAGCTTTTGGCTACCCTTTCATTCAGGCAGACATTTTCCTCCTGCGCTTTGTCTCAGAGTAGCTCCTAGCTGGCAGAGACGGATCATTCCTGCAGATCTGTGTCGTTATTTTCCAGAGTCGCCCTCTCTAGCACACTAATTAAAATGATAAGTTGACTTTATAGATAACCTGGCATAGATTACCCCCGCTGGCATTTTACATGACAGATGAGTGGTAAAAAATAGCTTCTGGTGGTCTGGCCAGCAGAGAGAGACAGAGCAGGCTGAGGTCAGAGGAAGTGCAGACTCTCTGACTGTGAGCTTTTATGTGCAGAAAGTCACACTCGCTTCCCTTCAACTCCAAATACATAAGCATTTAGGAAAGATTGGATACTGCCAATGACTATATATTATTCCTGACATGCATGAACACAACATCGTCAAACCAAAATGGGCTCCTCATAATGGTTTTACATTATGAGGAGCTTGGACTTTGTATAAGTCAATCAGTACAAATGAAGGAAAATACATTGTAAGATGAGTGATTTGCTGAGAAAAATACAAATTATTTTAAAATACAAGCATAAAAAAAATCCTTGATTGCATAAAAAAAAACTTGTTGCAATTATTACTGGCTAAACGTTTGTATTTCACATGGATTATAATAGAAGGATTTATGATAAATCAGTTAAATCACTGCATTGCTACATCCTCATTTGTATGTTACTTTGCATAAAGTCTCTATCAAATGCATAAACATAATTAAAAACAGATACCAGTGTATTATGCTAAACTCTTGCTGCAAATTCAACCATTAAGTAAACACTTCGTTTTTCCTCCAACTATCACCTTATTATAACAGAATTCTCCTACAGTAGGTGTGTAACCTTGCAGCACAGCAGAGAACACTTAAAAGCATGAGTTAGAAAAATAACACCGAAAAGACTCTATGGGGCTCATCTCTTAAGTTTCAACAGGTTCTCTGTTTGCAGATTCAGAAGTTTTTTTTTTTTTAGGGTTAGAGTTAGGATTGACCCTAAATGGTACAAAAGAGGGCATTTTTTAACACTGGGTCTACTTTTATTCATTTTTTGATACCTGAGTGTCTCTAGCTAAACTTGGACTGCATTTAACCTCATAACCTTATTTATAAAACTAACATAAAACTGAAAACATTTCAGGCCCCCCAACTCAAATCAGGACTTTCTGATCACAGCATGAATCAAAGGCAATGCAAACTGAATTTCTTAATACTTCAGAATCTTTTCTGATGCTTTTTGATATTTCATGATACCTCCAAATCAATTTATGATAATCACTAATAATTTTCTTTTTGTTTCTGATCAGTTCTGGCAGTTTATGATATTTCCTGAGTAGAGCTGATTGATTGGCACTGTGAGTACACGAGCATGACTAACAGTCCTTAGACCATCCTCCTCCAATATGTTTTAAAAAACATATTGTTTATAAAAGTTACATACTGCAGCTTTAAGACTTAGAAACACTTTAGTTTTAACTCTGTAATTCAGAGATTAGTTGGTACATATTGGTTCTAATGCTATTGGAGATCAGTGTTTAAAACATGTAAGCACTCAGAGAAATTATTAAATGTTTGAAATAAAACAATCGCTCTCCAGCTGTGAAGGAAAATCAGAAGAGTAAATACCTGGCAGCTGGAAGGGCCCGGTCGATATACTCAAGCAACCTTGGAGAATTATAGAACAATCTTCCCATTATGGAATAATAAAAGTTATTATGGTCCCATATAATAATGGATGCTACAGGCTGGGAGTACATCCTGAGGCCGGTGCACAGAGCTGTGGAGAAATCATTTCAAATCGATCCACAACATTCAAGGTGAAACAATGTTGGGCTGCTGATTTATAGTGTGTGGTGCAGTGTGTGCGTGCGTGTGTGCTTGTCTTGGAAAGCTGTGGCATGTAAAATGGTAAGTCAGCCACAGCGAAGGCAAGTGTTCACTCAGCTGGTGAAAAATACATATAAGGTTATATTAGATCAAGCATTGTGGGTTGTTTTCAACTTACAGAGTTACTAGTTAAAGTTTAATTGGCTACGCTTCCAGTTCGTCTTTCCTTTGTTCCTATCGAGGTGTTTTCCTTGTTTTCCGTCCTCATTATTGTGTTTTTTCATTGCACCCTGTACCATAATGAAGGTTTGTGTTTTGTGAGAAGCAGTGTGGTTCTGATATGCAGATGAAGAGTCTTCGTTCAGAAGTCTGCAGTAGATGTTTTGTTTGAATCTTTCAGTCATCAGTGATGTTCCTGAGCATGTCTGCATGATTACCTCCAGGTCTAATATGTCCTTATAAAGCCAAGTCAACCTGAGCATAAGGACAGGAGAAAGGAAAGATGCAGCTGTCTGTGAAATGAATGAAATGGCATCAATTTTTAATGGACTTCACAACTTCATTCAGTGTACACAACGCCAAGGACTCTCTGTCCTTCAAGACCTCCAGCATTTCATATTTTAAACAGGGTATTTGAGAGGAGGCACATTTGCATACATTAGACTAAAAATATCACTCCACTGAATATTTACATTTTTATCTGCATGAAGAGAATCATTCCATAGGCGGTTATTAATTACCCGTCATTATCATTTTAAGCTGGTTGTTTTTCAATGAGCCTGACAATTATTCTACCGTGCTGAGATTCAATAAGCATTACTAGCAGTTTCCTGCAAATGCAGCAGGACCTTCAGAATTTATATTAATCAAATGAGTCTTCCCACCTACAATAGATTTTGTATTGTCCCAACAAGCTTTTTTTTAATTACTCAATAGCTTTAACGTGCAATAAAAATAACACCAAGTTTCAGCAGTATTAAATGGGGTGTGCATTAGTACTGTTCTTGTGAAACATCTCCAATGGCATTCCAGATGTTTTGTCTCTCCGAGCTAAAACCTTTTTTGCTTCCAGAGTCTGAGAAGGACCGCTTTAATATGCTAGTCCAACCCATTTAAGAAAGTTGCAGATTCTGTAAAACACTAATTTATCTACATGTAACTGACTCAGATACACTTCAATATGTGTCTCCTCATGCCATTTCCATGTGAAGCTGTTTGCTAAAATGTTAGGTCAGGGTCACTGTGTTTAATCTGTTTTGATATGACTCATTGATAATTTGGCTCTTTTAATGCAGCTACAGTCAACCATGGGCATGAAAATGCCAACAGAAAGCTTTCCTGCATAAACTCTTGTTCTCTTGCTTTATAAACTTAGCATTGTTCTTTGCAAATGTTTAAGCTGCTCTTTGCATTGCTTTCCCATCAGTGTGCAAAGGAGGTCACATGACAAACAGACGGGAAGGTGCAGGAACCATTACAGTCTCACTTTCAGTGTGGACAGGGGGTAAAAAAGTATTTGCATGAATGAAGTATTTGTTTGCCTTATCAAAGAACAAACTTTGAAATAAAATGATCTCATTTTCATATAATAGCAAGTGAACAGAAATTCATATATTAAATATCTTTATATTTGTATCTTTAACTCTGGATCATCCAAAGAATTTCGGAACCGTTACACTTCCGAATGATTCATAGGTCACAGTTAATAGGCCAAAAGAAATTAGGATTTCTAAAGTGCCTTGATATTGAATTTGAATTGAGAAGAAAACCAGACTCCAAAGACGAAGATACAAACATCTTTTATAAAATTTATTTTCAAAGTGGTGTCTGTCAAATAATAACATCCAGTCAGTGGCTGTCATTTTCATTTTAGTTCATCATTTTATTTAAATGTATTAGCTTTTCTCTTTGAATCTACACTGTTATAAAACAAATCACATCACATTAAATCATCAGCGCCAATGTCTAAAAATCTTTTTTTATATTGATAAGTGGAAAAAATGAATCAGACAAATTAGGTATCCAAATATGTTAAGAAAACCTTCAGGCTCTCATGGATTGTTCTAATTATTTTTGCCTAACTCTAACCTGCAGAATAATCTATAGGCATAGATGGTCAGGATTGATCTTTTACAAGTGCAATATGTTCTTGCTTAGACATTTTGGTCTGTTGTTTGGATCTCGGTTTCATCTAATCAGGGAAGCAATCAGTGCAGCTTTAAAAGGACAGCACAACATATTTTTGACTCTCACTACAGGGTGAGATATTCTAATCTGTCCTTCTATGTTTCTCATGGAGTTTTGCTATAGGGCTAACACTGTGGTGAATTTTATCTCTGTTTTTCTGTTTTGTTTTTTGGTTGCCTAGAAATCAGATTGCTGTCCAGCAGCGGAGATTTTAGTGCACTTTGAAAGCATTTCTCAAAATCTGTGTAAAGTCCAGCTGAATTATAGCCTCAAAGCTCTGATCCGGTGGGTTCATTTTGGTACCCAGTTGGAAATTCCACGTCACAGCTCTCTCTTTTTATCTGCAGGTAAATATTTAGCATGTGAGGGTGCAGCTGGGGGATTATTTTAAGCTGCATCCTCGTGCATTCTGTTTGTTTGTTTGTTTGTTTTTTCAGTTGACTTTTATCCAGCTTTTTGCTTTGTCAAAGACTGAGCAAATGTAATCTGGTTGAGGGCATAACCATGCTGCCAACTGTTGCAGCCACTGACGCCAGACTGGCTCCAAGATTATGTCCAAAAGCATTTTATGTAACTCTTGAAGGAATGTGTGCCTCAATTTAATATGTTAGCATTACCAAAATAATACCAAATCTTAATTATAGTGCAGAAAGAGAAGATTTGTGTTCTTGCGCTTAAGCAGAAATGCTCACTCTTAAACATCAGCGGTGAAAAGGTGCTCCAATCACACCTCGCAGTCTTCCAGAAATATTTCATTAGATCTTGCTTCATTGTAATGATTATGTGTCTAAAAGAGGAAGGGCAGCAGTTATCAGACAGGAAGGTCATTATTGATCCTGCTGTCGTAAAGATTGTTAAATTGATTTATGAACTATTTGCACAAGAGGTGTTTGTGCTTTTTATAAGTGTAAGACAAGAGTGCTGCTTTACAAAAAGGTGTGGAAACATTGACCACTGACAGGCTGCATGTGAATTACAATAGAAATAGTAAATCTGTCACAGAGACGGCACTGCAGTCAAACCAGTTTTGGTGAGAAAAGTCGATGAATAAATACTTGCACAGATCTCTGACCCAAACTTATTTTTACTTCTGTAAAAATGAGAATTTCAGCTCACTGGTAATGGCAGTCATTAAACTGGGATGAGATGGGTGAGATAGGTTACTTTTTCCACATAGGAATAGATTGATTTGGTAGTTTTTTATTATTATTGTTATTTTATTAAAATTGTCTTTGTCTATTTTCATTACTTTGATGTTTTGAACCATTTAAGAAATCTGTATGTTCTTTGTTGATAGCTACAAAAACTGTGGATTAGCAGCTACGACGTCCCAAGAGATATTTAACCAAATATTTCTGGGAATGCATAAATTTGAGTTTGTATTCATAAAACTGATCTTGTGTGGATTGGGTAACACTTTTAAAAATGTAAGCTTTTTCACTTGATTCTTGGTTGTTTTGTGATGACGATAATGATGATTTTATCTCAACTTCCTACCAGAAATGTTTCTTTGTCAAATCAAGACTTTGTTTGATCTGACATTTCTTTCTGTCTTTCCATTTTCTTCCTTCTGGTAGACCAAACCAGTTGCATTTGCTGTCCGCACAAATGTCAGCTACAGCCCAAGTCATGACGACGACGTGCCTGTGCCCGGCATGGCTATTTCCTTTGACGCCAAGGACTTCCTCCATGTCAAAGAGGTGAGAAGTTGCTGTTAAAGTCCATATTTAAGACGCTGATATTAGAGATGCCCCTCATACCTTTAAGTGTTTTGTTCTGACAGAAATTTAACAACGACTGGTGGATAGGACGTCTAGTGAAAGAAGGCTGTGAAATTGGCTTCATTCCCAGTCCTGTGAAGCTGGAAAACACTCGCATCCTCCAGGAGCAGAGAGCCAAACAGGGCAAGTTCCACTCCAGGTATCACCAACCTGTCATTTCTGTTTGGCTGTGAAGTCCATTAAAATCAGCAAAAACTATTTCTGCTCTAGTTTTTTCTGACTTAAATGACAAAAATTTGCGGTTTCAGCAAACTGGGAGCAAACTCATCGTCTAGTTTAGGTGAAGTGGTTCCTAACTCAAGGAAATCTACTCCTCCTTCATCTGGTAAGTAGCTTTGTAGAAAAGTTTTATTTTTTGTTAATTTTTAACTAACCTCTAACAAGTGAAATCTAACTGAAGGCAAAGGGAACAACAGTATGTATGTATATATTTATTTTTTTGTGCTTCATTTACTCTCTCTGTAGTAACTCCATTCTGCGCTACATACAGTGTGACCCATAAGCTGTGATTATCTCTGTGTGATGTTGCTCTTGTCTGTCTGTGTCGGTAGCTGTTGACATAGACGCCACAGGTTTAGACCCAGAAGAAAATGAGCTCCCAGTCAACCTGCGCTCCCCTAAAGCCAGTCCAAACACTGTTATATCGCCCCTAGCAAAAGAGAAACGAATGCCCTTCTTTAAGAAGGTAAACTCTAGAGCTGCGCACTGCCTCTTCTTCTTCTCTGCCCGCCGGCACGACTCCGTCTAAAAACGCCCGTGGCCCCTCGGCTTCACAGTGCCTTCGCTTGTTTGTCAAGCACCAGTGTCCCTGTCGTCCCACAATGTGCACTCCACTGTTAGCATGCCTGCCTGATCTTAACCTCTCTCTCTTTCCCTTTCTTCTGGCTAATCACAGCTAAGCAGAAGCAGAAGTCGGTAAGTTTTGGTGTTCAGACCAACATAACTGCAGGGTCTGAGGAGGAATCTTCTGATCTTTTTTAAATTCTGCCTTTCCTAAGCAAGAGATTTCACCTCCTCACTAATTTCCTGCCCTCTCATTGTTCCCACAAACCTCTGTGTTGTCGTTTGTATGTGATATTGTAATCCTGACTTACTGGGATCTCAGTGTGAGCAGTTTTTCACTGAGAGACAATGTAGGCACCATAATGTTTTTAGTTTATATAATTATTTGCAGGACTAATATTTAAATGTAGCTCATTTCATCTCACTTTGCAATGTAAACAATTTCTGGACTTGTGGTTGAATCTTACGGAGCTAAACTGAAAACAACACTTACTGCTCTATGCACTTTTCATTCACAGCAGAGTACAGAGTCAAAGAGACACATTTTCTCAAAACATGTCTTGAGAAACATGTTTATTGAGAAAACATGTTTCTCAAGAACATGTTTGAGAAACAGTTCAGTTTTCTTAAACACTTTGACGTGACATTTGACAGAAATCTGAAACAAGACAGATTTCTGTCTTGTTTCTCAAGACAGAAATCTTTTTTTCTCAAGATTTCTGTCTTGAGAAACATGTTTCTCAAGACATTGAGAAACAATTGTCGCCTGCCTCAGACAATTTGCCTGTCCAAATGAGGTTGAAGTAACATTACAATTAACATTGGCATTGTATGACAGATAGGAAGATAGGAGATGAAAAAAATATTAAGAGAAAATTATGTTCCTTGAGGGGCTAAGGATTTAGAAACTCTTGACTTGGTTTGTCCAATCATAAATTAAAAAAATCTAACATCTGTCAATTATGTGCTTTATAAGCACTTTGGATAAGTCTGGACCACCTTGGGTATTACTAAGCAGGTTATTAAGAGTCATAGTTCAGGAGGAGGATAAGAAAACTATAATTACTATAATATTTTGGGAAAAAAAAATAATTTCTTACACAGGTATTCAGGTATTTATTTATGTATTTTTACCAAAACTCTGAAATTGCATCTTTCTTCAAATGTCAACCTTGTTCTGTAATCTGTCAAAGACATCGATGAGAATAGATTCAGACAGTATGGCATTCTCAAAAAGCCACGTTTCACATGATTAAATTGTATTGCAAGGATTAACTTTGTCTACCAGCAGTATTTGAGCAGAACCACATTGTTCAATAATAGCCCTGCTCTAGCCAACGGCAGTGATCATCAGTTCCCACAGCGTAGTGACGTGAGAAAACATTCAGAAGTGGGTTGATGAGTAAGAGAGGGTGATGAACTGCAAGAAAAAAAGTCACAACAAATCCACTGAAACACTTCTTACAACAACATATAAGGCTGAGACAGGAACATCAGCGTCGGGGTGACGGAGAACATGAGTGGCTGATGAATGAAAAATCCTTTAGATTAGGTTCCTGTTTCTCAGCTGGCTGCCCCCAGAGTTCATGTTGAGTCACATACCGTTTCTTCTTCAGGGAATAGAGGACTTTAGTGTTTATGTGGTGCTCTTCAAAATGAAACATCCAATTTCAAATTAAAAACTCAAACTGTCTTTAAGCAATACATAAACAGAAACGTAGATCAGCAGTGACCTATTGGCTTTAAAAGCTTATAAGGATTCATTTATGGTATAAGATTGTATACTGGGGATTGTCAAGGTTTGTACAGGACTTTTTTTTTTTAGATTTCAGATGTTATTCTGTATAGCTTATCTAGAAACGGTGTCCAAAGTGTGGCTCATTAGATATATGCGATTCTGTAAGTGGTCAAAATTTGACCTGCCAATGTGGATTTACACTTTGCTTTTTGGATAAGACTTGCACTTTCAAAGTGGATGCTTACAGTGGAAAATGTTGGTCAGGGCACAGCTTGGCTAAAAACATTTCAGTTCATATTTTAATGGACTTTTGCTGATTTCCATTCAAAGAGCAAATTCCAACAGATTACTTCATCTGACATTTACAAACTAAGTAAATTATGTACAATAACCAGATAATAGACTGAAAGACTTTACTAAATATAGTGGATATCTAGAGTGATATCAGTCAACAGCAGATCTGAATGCTGATCTGAAACTCCTCAGACTGAGATCCCAGCTTGACCAAACAGTGAGCTTGTTTTTCTAGCTGTGTCCTCTGTTAATCTTCTGTCTCCGACTAACCGTCCGTGTACGATGACCTTCTCCTTTTTTTTCTGTTTGTAGTGACATGGACCATGACACATGCGATACGATCTGTCTGAAGTTGCTTTGAATTTATTACATTTTTGCTTATAGTGGTCTCTTTTTACATACTCCAAAAACCACTAACATTGTTAAAACTTGAGTTAACTGGCTAATTGTGTTAGACATCAAAGCCTGCTTGTGTTGCAATAGGCTCAATGGGAAATACTGTGTCATGGTTCTGTAAAGTTCTAGCATTTTTAATATATATATATTTCTTACAAGTTCAAGTGTTTGTGTCTATTTTTTTTTTTTTTTATTAAAAACTGAGTTTCTCCTTTCTCCGTTTTTTAAGACGGAACACATTCCTCCATATGACGTTGTGCCTTCCATGCGGCCCGTAGTTCTGGTTGGACCGTCTCTGAAGGGCTACGAGGTGCAGCAAATTTTTGCATTTTAAAACTTTGACATATTCAGCGTGAGAAAACTGTAACATGTGGTCACCGTCTCTCGCCAATCTCCTGTCAACAGGTGACGGACATGATGCAAAAAGCACTGTTTGACTTCCTGAAACATCGATTTGAGGGAAGGTGAGTATGCTTAAGTTAAAAAACACAAGCTTCTCATCCCACTTCCTTCCTGAATTCTTTCTCTCTCCATGTCAATAGGCTGGTATTTATCTGTCCCCTGAGGTTAGAGAAGGGAGTGTGTTACACGTTTGCTTGGACTGGAGATGTGTGCTGCTGCTTTAAATAGGTCCTCTGCATGTCCTTAATAGGCCATAATGAGCCCTGGAGCAGAGCAGGGTTCGTTTTATTCAATGCTGAAGCCATGAAGTTACTTGGGATCCACTCAGGCTGTCAGCAGCAGCAAGGAACATTGCTCATTTGATTGTAATCTGATAACAGGGTGTTTACTGCCCTTTGTCTTTACTTCGTTTGCAGTTATTTTCTCACTTCTCCTTAAATGCAATGAGGTTATATGTGATACTCATCTGAAACCTACAGGATAACATATAAATGACGAGGGATAACGTCTGACGCCCATGGGAATCAAATGGAAAGTACATGTAAAATTGGACTAACTCTATAAATACTTTTAAAACAGTATTTTAGCAATACAAGTTGTATTCATACAGAATCTCTTGTATATGCCCATGCTTTTATACAGCAATAGGTATGCAACTAAGGGTTCAGCCTTGCCAAAAGGCCCTTCAACATATCGTGGGGAAAGCTGGTGTCAAACTCACAACTGCTGATTACCAGACAACTGAAACAAGTGGAAATCATATTGTTTATTAACATGCAAAATACTGTCCTACACATTTCACATATGAAAATTGTACTTTTTAGTAATGTGAAACCTTTCCACAAGTTAAATACAATTCCGCTCATGTCTGGATATTGTATTTTGTTGTACTATGTAAAGTACGTTTCTCTGTGTTTTTTTCACGTGACAATCATGTTGCGTAGTGAAGTGAAACACTTATGTAAATACATTTCCACAGATGTTTTACATGCGAAAATTGTGTAGTAAAATGTAGTAAAATTTAAAAACTTCAAATGTGGGATGAATTTCCACATGTTTCATGTTTGGAGATGATTTTGTATAATGACATGTTAAATAATATATCCACGTGTAGAACTGTTCCCAACTGTTTTCACATGTGGAATTTGTGATAATAGCATGTGTGCACTAGTATTAAAAGCTTCGGCATGCAAAACATTTTTTCATGTTTCACATATAAAATTGACGTAATGTGACCTGAACTCTATAGAAACGTATGACTTAATTTTTAAAATCTATTGTTCAGTAAAATGTGAAACAAATGTAAAATCTTATACATGTGAGATAAAATTACACACGGTTTACATTTGTGTAATATTGCCAGAAAAGTTGTCGCTTAATACTCTTCCTATCCAGGAAGTATTCACTTTACTGGCCATTCACTAAATTGTAAACTGAAATAAAAACTATTCAAGGAATTTCGCTTTTTTTTCTTTCCAAATAAAACACAGATTAGCTCCTTCATCATCTGTTCTGCTTTTCAGCCGTCTTGTTTGTTTTACTGTGAGCCAAATAGTTTCTCAGAAATCACTAAAAGAGGTATCTGCTTTCCTTTCAATATAACTGAACATGATGGAATTTGGTTGGTGCTGCTCAAAGCAGCGAAAAGAATAAATGTGTTTGACATGTGATTGTTATGAGGCAGGTTTTTCTTTTTTTTAATGACATTGGTTCAGCTGACTGAGATTTTGCAGACATTCATTTCTGTGCAAGTCTGTTAAGGTTTTAGCACAGTATTTAAAAGGCCAAGACAAGTTTTTTTTTTTTAAATCATTATTATTATCAAAACTTTGCGTACTTAAGTCATTCCCAGGTTATGGCTATGGACCACTAACAGTTGCTTGCCCAAAGTCATCGCTTATGTCCTACCACCTTTTTTTTCCTGCTTAATATTTTATACCACTTTTTTTTTTTTGGTCAAGTCAAATTGATTCAATAAACTCCATCCTTCTCTTGTTCTTTCAGAATTTCAATCACCCGTGTCACGGCAGATATCTCGCTTGCCAAACGCTCGGTTCTGAACAATCCCAGCAAGCACGCCATCATCGAGCGCTCCAACACACGATCCAACTTGGGTAAGTTTGCTCTAAATCAGCCTGAGAACATCTGGGCTCCCTGATTCATAATGTTTTCAAGAACAGTTGACGCAAACACGGAAGGAAACAATTATAGAAACTCTTGACAAAGATAACGATAACTCCCAAAAGCTCTCTGTGGCCTTTGCTGGCCTCCCTTTGTTGGGGAATGAAAGATTGGGTGTAACAAGCACCACAGCTGCTCTGATATGACTTATGTTGATTAGAGTTTAGATGTGATTAGAATGAAAGGGATTCCTGAGCAAAATAAAGGCGACAAAGGCTAATCTTGACTATTTATCACCAGAATCATCAGTCAGCAGCTATGGAGCACTGGGAGCTCCTGCCAAAGTGAATAATGAAAGTAAAACATGCTGTTATATCATTTATACTTAAAGATCTCGTCATTGAAGAGGGTTACCACACTGTATGATGATGATGATTTAGGCTGTTTCTTGTTGTTTTTTCTCCTCTAATTGTTTTTTTTAGCTAAACATCGTAGGACAGATACAAATGATTGTGCTTTCTTTATATTTGATGAGTCCCACATGAGATCTATTGAGTCAGTTCACTAACAAAAATATCCCCCTCTTTATGAAATAATTGAATAAAATACTATGGTTGAAAGAAGATCACTGGAAGATTAGAGCAGTTATTTGCAGAAAACCTCTTATTGAAAACGAGTGGAAATTATTTTTCTGCTTTGGGTTTTTGTCGGGAAAGTGACACTTTGAATGAGTTGTGGTTCCTACAGCATGGCTGGAACGTTTTTCATGCTGTCTGTTTATATCAGGCTTAGTTACTGTTGGGAGTTTTAAACTTTTACTCCTGTCTTTCTGGAATGTTCACAGTTGTGGTTTTGCTGTCGAATCTCTGCTGTTTAAGTCCCATGTGTCAGAATGTGGTTTTCTTTCTATCCGGAAAAAGTCTGAACTCATTTAAATATTCTGATTGGGTTGAGCAAGGGAAAAAGCCTGAAATTTGAGTGAAGTATTTCTAGTCTATGTGGTAAAGAGGAAACAGTTGCCTGGAAATGTTATAAATTTAAAACCATAGTTCCTACCATTGTCTATCCATCTGCCCATCCATTAAACCATCCATGCATCTATTCATTAGTCTTATTCATCAATCCTTCTAGTTTGTAGTTTTTCCAGGTTTGATATTAGATCAATGACACCTGAAGAAATACCTGGCAAAAATGCATGGTGAACTTTTGTATTTATAATTTAAAAATGACTCAAAATGCAAAGAAAATGTTAAAAATTGTGTAATTTTGGCGTTAAAAATGTCTGAAACCTAAAATGAACAGAAGCACTAACTTTCACGTCCTTATGATTTTACACCCAAGTCTCACATTTTACTTCTTTCACTAGCTTTAAACAAATACAACTCCACAGCTGGTTAAAACTAAGTTCTAGTTCTAACCTCTCTCTTCCTTTCAGCTGAAGTCCAAAGTGAGATCGAACGGATTTTCGAATTGGCCCGTACGTTGCAGCTGGTGGTTCTGGATGCCGACACCATCAACCATCCGTCTCAGCTTGGGAAGACATCCTTAGCCCCCATCATTGTCTATGTGAAGATAACCTCCCCTAAGGTGAGACAAAATCAGCACCAAAAAAAATGTTTTTCTGTAGGCATTTCTAGTTCAAATGTGTCATAAACTGTCACAGCTTGTGTTGTTTTCCTGTAACTTTGCTGCTCCCTGGCAATAATCTTAATTTCAGTATGTCAGATGCGATTGCCAATTTGTGAGAAAGAAATGTAGGGGAGGACTGATTCATCACTCTGACCTTCACCAAGTGTAAAAAAAAAAAAAAGGATCGTGATTCAACGATCAGTCGAAACAGGCATGCGAGTTATGCAGAAAATGAAATTAGATACTAAAGATATAAAGGATGAGGTTTTAAGTCTGTGGTTGATGTTCACAGTGAGACATAATGAATTGACTTTTAATGGCTGTACTTCCTGTTACCACAAAGACAAAATCATGGTTTATATTGTAGAACATGTTGCCTTTAAACAGTGAGGGGAGTAGTCAAATCAATAAATTATGTTTAATCAGTTCAATCCATCTGATGACTCAAAAGAATTAAGACAATCTTACTTTGATTTCGAGTATCATGCAAAAGTCTTAAGTCGGACCTCTTTAATACTCTTTAAAGTTGACTAGATTCACTAATCTTTTAAAGTAGCCTTGGCCATTTTTCATTCAAAATAACCAAAACTCTGCTGCTATTTCCTTGGACTCTATTGTGTTGTTCTGCAACCTTAAGCAACTGTGTGTTTGTAAGGATTTTATTTTGTTCTCCTTTTCTTAGGTTTAGACGAATGGACTGTAGCATTTTTTCCCACACAAAGTCTTGATTTAATTTAGTTTTCTGTCCCTACTTGCTTTCAGGTGCTGCAGCGGCTCATCAAGTCCAGAGGCAAATCTCAGGCCAAACACCTGAATGTCCAGATGGTGGCCGCTGACAAGTTGGCTCAGTGTCCTTCTGTGAGTACAGACAGATCTTCACTAATGGGACTGGAGTTTAAATAAATGTCAGTTTGGTGCTCTTTGGCTCAAATTTGAATTTTTTTTTTTTTTTTTCTCAGCAGTTTTTTTAGCTGAAAGCTTCATATTTCTCACCAGTAATTTTTCCACTCATTAATCAGCTTCGCTGTTATTTTTGAAAGTGGGGTGAGCACTCCCAGCTTGCAAAAGAACAGGCTTAATTTAATTCAAATAGCCCTGGGTGTTCTCAGGGAATTACTGTTCGAGGTTTTCCTGAGAATTCATCGCTAAAGTTTGGGGTATTTTATTCGGAGGAATGTTTGTTCAACATAAGCGCTGACATTTTGTGCTTATGAAGAGTAAGATAAGTTTTTACCATTGAACATGTCTGTTGTCATCTGCAGACTTCTCACGACATGCCAATAGTCAATTTCTCAACAGTACAGCCTGATATTCCTTGACCTGGTCAAGTCGTGTGTCTGTTTCATTTCCTTACACTGGGACTGTCTCACTTCTCCCAGGAGATGTTTGATATCATCCTCGATGAGAACCAGCTGGAAGATGCGTGTGAGCACATGGCTGATTACCTCGAAGCTTACTGGAGGAGTACTCACCCCACCAGTTCCAGCCCCCCTGACCCGGTATTGACAAACCTGCCCACAGCGGCCCTCCCAAGCGCACAGACGCCAGCCTCTGCCATGCAGGTAAAAATCCCGAGGAGTTTGGCACAAGGACAATAGCACATGTGCAGTCAGAGTAATGCAATGTTAAAACTGGCTGTACTGGTCAGTCGTTAAAATGATGGTTGCATTCCAAAACAAGCTATTTTGATTTTATAACATTTAGTTTTATTTGAAATACATCCTTAATAGCGCCATATGGTTCAGGGTTGCATGATACTGGAAAAAACTGACATTACAATTCACCTGATATAGGCTTAGGGGTTTTTCATAAAGTACAATGTTTACAAAACATGCATTTGTTTTAAAAAAAAATAAAAATCTTTGCCACCCCAAAAAATCGGGACTCTGGGCCTCTGCCTCTGTAAGCCTTTTCCATAGTCTTTCTTTAAGAAAAGGCCAAAGATATTTGGTTGATTATATTTTAGGGTATCATATTAGAGAGGATCAAACACAAATCTACGGCATACCTTTCAGATTTTTGAAGAAAATGTAAAAGCACATTATGTCTTTCCATTTCAAAACCATACACTCCCTGTGTTGATCTATTACATGAACAACTAACAAAATACTGAAGTTCATGGTTGCAAAGTAGAAAAAAGGGGAAAAATTTCAGGAGTTTGAATAGTTTTGGAGACTCACTTAACTGCCTGTTTTATTAATGCTCAGCCTGTAGACAAGTAGTTAGAGAACTCTGCAAATGGTAAGGTGTTTACCTGAACTCTTTCTCCACCTACTGCCATCACTCTGGGAAATGTAAGACTGAGAATGAGGACAATGCCGATGAGGATGAGGAGTGAGCTTATATTTGCTTGTGTGGTAAGTGTGGCGAAGTCTTGCGACTGAGGTGGAAAGAGTAGCTTAAACCTTTCCTGGATTTGACAAAGTTCTGTGCTCTTGTGTGATGATCCATGCAGGGAAGTTGTGCATGACGCTAAATGATTCTGTGCTGAACTGGATGTGCTGAGTGATATTTTCTGTGAGGTTTGCAGTGAAGTTTTCTGGATATTCTCATTGTTTTGTCTTTATTAATAAAGTGCCACTGCTTCCAGGGCAACGGTACGGAGCAGAAAGGAGAAAAGGCATTGGTGGAAAGGAAGGGGTCCAAAGAAGACAACCAGCATCATCATCATCACAAGCACCATCATCACCACCACCAGAGCCAGGAGCAGGCAGACATAGAGGCTGATGGGGACAGCAATGAGGAGGAGAGGCCTTTAAGGACAGAGTCCAGCAAGAGAGCCCCACACATCCACCACAGGTCATCATCCACCAGAACTGAGCATCACAACCACCATCACCACCATCACCACCACAGCAGCAAAACCAGGGGCCTCTCCCGGCAGGAGACTTTGGACTCAGAGACCCCCGAGAGCAGAGAGAGTCGCGAGAGCAAGGACTCAGCACGTATGGAGTCGCGGGCTCCACTCCGCCATCAGGACGAGGAGGAGGAGGAAGAGGATGAGGAAGAGGAGGACGATGACGACGAGGAATTAGGGGAGGGGCACCCCCAGCAGCAGCGCTATGAGCCACTGCCCCACCGGGACCACAACCACCACCACCACCACCACCATCACCGCAGTGGGGCGGACGAGGTCGGCCAGGGACATCACCGCTCCAAAGAGCGTGAGCAGGACCACAACGAGCGAAACAAGCAGCGCACTCACCACCACCACCGCCCAGCGCGGGACCACCACCACCACCACTACGAGCGGGACAGGGACAGGGAGAGGGACCGTGAGGGGGAGGTGGCTCCCAAAAAGAGAGGTGAGGCAGGTGAGGTATGGGCCAGAGACTCACACATTCATCAATGACAGACCAAAGTCCTGCTGAAGCCCTTCTGGACCCTTTGTCTCCCCCATCATGCTGCTAAACCCTGAAGCATCCCATTTCTCTCCCCATCTTTGTAAATGCTGTCACGTCTTTTACAGAATTTTCATTACATAGATATAAAGAGTGTATATATATATATATGTAGAGTATATATATATATAAACTCTTCATATATATTCTCTATATATAAAGAGTATATATATATATATATATATATATGCATATTTTAAACCTGTGTTTTGATAAAGCATGACACAACAGCAGATTTTTTTTCTGTTCTGAGCTGTGCTTTCTGTGATTAGCAATATAATTTTTATTATTATTATTTTTAATATTATTATTATTGTTTAGTTTTATTGCTTGCTACCACTTGAATAATTTGTTCCTTCAGACTACTGGGGGAGGGGTGGGAAGCTTTACTGGCCAACATGGTCTGATGCTGTAACTGAAGATTAGTCTGACCCTTTGGGAAATTCACTTATTTGGATTAAAACCCAATGAGGAAAAAAAGTTGAAAAATATTTATTTTTAATGCAAAACTACTGCAACAAATACACTGCCTGGCCAAAATAAAAGTCGCCACCAAAAAATGGTCACACTCTCTAGTATCTTGTTGGACAGCCTTTAGCTTTGATTACAACCCGCATTCGCTGTGGCATTGTTTCAATAAGCTTCTGAAGTGTCACAAGATTTATTTCCATCCAATGTTGCATTAATTTTTCACCAAGATCTTGCATTGATGATGGGAGAGTCTGACCACTGCGCAAAACCTTCTCCAGCACATCCCAAAGATTCTCAATGGGGTTAAGATCTGGACTCTGTGGTGGCCAATCCATGTGTGAAAAAGATGTCTCATGCTCCCTGAACCACTTTTTCACAATTTGAGCCTGATGAATCCTGGCATTGCCATCTTGGAATATGCCCGATCCATTTGGGAAGAAAAAATCCATTGATGGAATAACCTGGTCATTCAGTATATTCAGGTAGTCAGCTGACCTCATTCTTTGGTACACAATGTTGCTGAACCTAGACCTGACCAACTGCAGCAACCCCAGATTATGGCTCTGCCCCCACAGGCTTGTACAGTAGGCACTAGGGATGATGGGTGCATCACGTCACCTGCCTCTCTTCTTACCCTGATACACCCATCACTCTGGAACAGGGTAAATCTGGACTCATCAGACCACATGACCCTCTTCCATTCCTCCAGAGTCCAATCTTTATGCTCCCTAGCAAACTGAACATGCCAATGATTTGACCCTTCTTGAATAGACTAACGTCTTTTCCACGACCACAGGATGTGTCTTTTGCCATGGTTGTTTAAGAAATGAGGAGTTACTCATTGCATCAGCTGGGGTTAAATAACTTGTTGCCAGCTGAAAGATAATCGCCTATGCAGTAATTATCCAAAAGGAGGCTTGTACCTATTTGCTTAGTTAAATCCAGGTGGCGACTTTTATTTTGGCCAGGCAGTGTATATTCCTGTTAGAATTTCATTCATAAGTGAAGAACTGTATCTGACTTGATGTAACTTTGTTTTACTGCTATTGTACTGCAAGAAATGTTCTTGTCATGAAGGTGGAGCCTGGTTTTAAGAGATTTGAATTTAACTTTACAATCATTTTTAGCCTAATGCAAGCCACACCCCTTCACACAAAGTGGGCATGGCTTGGATGCCCTAATGCAAAGATGTTTTTTGACACATGATCCAAAACCGTAAAGTCATACATACACCAACATGATTTCATAAGAGACTGAGCTGACTTTAGTCTTTATATTTACCAGATAATATAAACGTAAAGAAAGCATTTTTCCCAAAGTGTCAGACTACTCCTTACATTTTCTGTTCAATTTTCACTCCTCAGTTCCTTCTTTTGGCATATTTATGCCTTCTTTGAGGCGGATGAGCTCAACATTAAGTTTCTCTTTAGACATGCAGTACTATTCTTCTTATGGGTCCAGAAACATTTTCTAACATTGGTACACCATTTGTCCTGCATTTTGTTTCCAGGTTTTAACAGATGTGGTTTCAGATAACACTTAGGAAATCTCCATCCTGGTTCATCTTTTCTCAAGTCTGACCCATTTCCTAATGAATGTGGTTGAATTCCCTGCTGGACTCCCACTTCTTACAGTACAAAGAATGTTAATTATAGGAAATGTTCAGAATGTTCTGCACTTAAAATATTCATTCATAAAACAAGCTCAAAGTGTTCTAAATGTTCTTGTCCGCCATCTGTTCACTCCCCCAACTTGATCTGTGCAGTTTCCACCAGATATTTCTGCTCAAGCTACGTCTTTCATGACACTTTTTTTTTTTTCATTTTGACATTTTTCATGGACTCTATTTTCACCCCCCTCCTCCCACCACCACCTTTTTGTTCCCACCTGACAAGTGTAATTATAAAGACTATTTCTATGCTACATTTGTAGCCCCACAGATTTTATAATATTGTACATGTGTATGTACATAATGCATAAATATGAAGAATAAAGTTGACAACAGAGAAATGTAATGGCGGGGGAAGATCTTGATGTGTGCTTTGTCAGAGGAGTCTGTTTCAGGAGGGATGCTGCGTCTATAAATAGTCAGGCGAAACTCTGCTACAGAAAAAAAGAAAACAACTGAGAAAGGCTCACCGGCCCTTCCCGCCCAGCCCCCAGTCGTCATGACAACCTCAACATCAATGACAACGTGGAGCATCTAAAATAGCAAGGCACGTCTGAAGCAGAGCTGCCATCTACATAGACATGTCCTTCTTCAGGTGCGGCTGATTGGCTCTTTTTAAAAAACGTCAGAACTCAAGCTGCTCTTATCACAATGGCTTCCATATTTGCAGAAAGGGGTGCAATGCATATTGAGTAATAGCAATGTGCCTAAAAAAATGATTGAAATAAAAGGTTTTAGTATTTCTAAGTTCACTACAGTTCCTCCCATGCTTGGGGTCTGTCTCTGCCTCAAACAGTGGAGTTAAGTATCTTGTTGTCTAGTTCACAAATGATGGATGTATGAAGCAGGAGATGGACAGGCCTTTTCTGTCAGTACCATAAGCCAAAAAGCAGAATTCTTCATTTAGTGGGCTATCAACATGACATTTTTCAATATGGGTGCTGGGACTAATCCTCAGTGTACCATTAAGTCAAGGGGTGGAGTGGCTGGGGGGGGGGGCTTGTAGTTTTAAAATATATTTTTGCTGTCATCACACTGGAAATAGTATCTTACTACACTTGAAATAAGACAAAACTAACCTAAAAGTAACTTTTGGCAAGCTATAGGAATTAGTCTTCAGTCAATAAGTCTTTAATATTGATGAAAAGTTCCTAGTTCCACTGGCAGATTTTGTCATTTGTAAAACGTCATTATAAGTGGAAAAACAATCTGCTAATTATACAATATTAGACAATTATTGACTTAAACAAGCTCCTTCATTTTACTAAAAAGTTACTTGCAAGATAGTGATATCTTATTTCAAGTATACTAAAATATTTGCAATAGAAACTAAACAAAAATACCATATGGTGCTCGCAGTACAGTATTGTCCCCAATGTGACCTCTGTAGGTATAGAACCGTGATTTAGTTGAATAATAAACTGATTTGAGATTTCTATCTGGTGCTAAATTAAAGGGTGGTTTCACTGTTTGAAGATCTTGACTGCATTTGATTGTTTAGGCATTAAATTAAGATGGGCATAAAAAACTTGACAAAATATAAATTTGAAGGTATAATATGTTTTCAAAAGATGTTCCAACACCTCAGTCTAGGAGCCAGTCAGCTGGCAGAGAGCAAATTCATACACTTGTCCTGCCTGTTCAAGAGAGGCAATTTTGGCTGTCTAGAAACACTTCTTGTCACAAAAAACATGGAGGCTTAAGGAGCACCACCGACACCATACTGATTTTAAAACGACAAGTTTGCAAGCTACGAGTGACATGTCTGAGAAGCAGCTGACTGTAGACTCAATTAGAGTCGATAACCTAATTATCTTGCTCTAAATGCTTGTACAAAGCTATGAAGAGCAGAAAAACAGTACGACATGGACTTTTTTTGTGTGTATCAACATCAAAATAATCCAGAAAAATGTGTTATATTATTTAAGCAGCAATGGCTAAAATTATTTCTATTTTTAAAAAAATGCAATTAGATCATAGTTTGTCGAATTTGTGTCAGTACTGTAAAACATATGCTATATTTGAATATGTACACAGGTATAGCTTATCTCATAGTGGCCCATGCTAAACAGCAATTTTGATCAATTTTTTTGTCCCATGGAAACAATAAAGTGAGCAGTGAGCATATGTGACAAAAAGTGAAGACTTGCGCATCAGACAGACTAATTACACATCCCGGTTGTCTGCACCACCAATGAATTGTTAATACCTCTTATGACCTCCTTCTGTAAGCTACTTCCTGAATCCACCGTCACCATGGCAGCTGTGTCGTCACTGTTGTTATGGCGACCGTAGCGCTGCTACTGCTGCATTTGCTGGTGCTCCTTCAGTTTCCCTCCCTCTCTGGCTCTGTGTTTGTAAAGCTTATCCCTATATGGCCTGCAGTGTTAAAGAGCAGCTGTTAAGAGGCAGATGCTGTGAACTAGAGTGAGTTTGCCCGTTTTATATGGCCCATCAAAGTGAACACAGTGTGTCAGTGTAAGCAATACAGTTCCCCCCATCTGGGTGCAAGAAAGCATATCCTCCGGTCAGGTTTTTAGGAACTTGGCAATAAAGAAGCCAATGGTATCTGCGTCTGCCCTGCAGGTGAGGGGTGCTGTCGTGTCTGTCTGCTCCCAGCTCAGCTCAGGACTGAATCTCTGGAGAAGGCGTAGTTGCTCAGGTGACAGTCCGGCTCCCAGCATGCCCTCTGAACCAATGTGAGGTTCCTGGGAGAGGCGAGAAGTTTCACTGGCATCTCCTCATATCTTTGAGCTTTGAATCTTTCCATGCGGTGACAGTACTGTACCTGTGGTTGCAGAGAGAGGCAGGGAAAGGCGTTGAGGGCCCAGGCTACCTGCTCCTCATTCTCTGATAGAGTGACGGTGCATGTGCTGTAGACCAAAACTCCACCTTTCTTCAACAACCGTACCGCCTGCAGCAACAAAGACTTCTTAACACTTTAAACGTAAAGAGATCATGTCGTAAGTGTTAGAGGTGCTTATGCAGCGACGAGTCCTGATTCAATTCAAAATAGAGAGATTTTGAATCTCTCTATTTTGATTTTCTAAAAATACTTTTTATAGTTGGCTAAATTTAAGAAATCACAAAAAGTATTCCAATATTTGATGTAATTTTATACCTTTACTCTATTTTCACAGTTTTCCCTGCAGTCAGAAGTTGGGAAATTTCACAAATTAACAATAATCAGAAGAAAACAAAAGTTTTATCACAAAAACAAATCACATCAGTTTGGTCACATCATTAATATGTGGCTTATATAAGCATAAGTGCTTGCTTTAGATTCTAAAAACTTCCTAAAATGTCTTTAATAACTTTGCTTCATAAGACTTAAAGGTAATCAAGTCTTAAAATCTTATAAATGGTTTTATTCTCATTTGCAAATATATCTTTGGATTGGATGAATATATCTTCAGAGAAATCATCTTAACCTTATGGACAGTGGACATTTTTCCATGCGTCAACAGAAAAATGGTTCCTGAGAAGCTATTTTCTATCTAGACACCAAATGTAATTCCAAAAAGTAGCCCAAATCTAATTGCTAATACTATAGAACTAATATCTTAATAAAACTTGAGAACAGACTTAAAAAAATATTACATTTAGAGTTTGCTTCTTTCAGCCTAAAGGACACATATATGGTATGCTTCAGAAGCTTTGTTTCACTTAAACGTGATTAGTGTCCAATGCTGTCCTCTACAGGTAAAAATGAGTAAATGACAGAAGTATTGTATCTGTGTGTAGTAAGGCCTACAGTTTCAAACAACTTGCGTTGCAGTGGCGGGTAGGAGCAGATTTCCTTCAGACTCCAGGTGCTGGCCATGTTGGGCCGCTGACCCAGGCTGCTGCAGGGAGCGTCCAGCAGAACCCGGTCGAAACTCTCCGGAGGGAAAGGAGGTCCTGGAGTGATTGGAAAAGTACACTACTTGTTATTTAACTCAATCAGAAACACACAAAAGGCTTGAAGATGTCATGCTTTACCTTCAGCTTCCTGTGCTGCCTCGTCACTAACAGCCAGAGTGCTGTTGAAGCAGAAAGCTTTGATGCTCTGCAAACTCAGCATTTGTGCGTTCTGACGAATGCGATCAATCTTGTTTCGGATTCTGTCCAAGGCCACAACTTCTCCCTGTGTGGGACAATCAAGGAGGACTTCAATTCTAATAAGTATATACTCTAATTATGTGAAAATGTTTTTAATTATTTATAGAAAACAGGAGCATCATTAGAAGAAACATATTTCAAAAATTGTCATAAAAGTAAAAAAAAAAAACAAAGAATAAACAAACAAGCAAAAAACTGTGAAACCCCACACAAAGCCCATTACCCGTTCTCTAAATATCAGCAACAAGAAGGGAGCGCCCACTCTTCATTCATTGGCATATAAGCAACAGAAAACTTGTTGAGGAGCAAAATTTTTACTTAAAAAGTCCACATCAAAGTCTACCACAGTACCTTATCCCCCATGAGGGCAGCAATGTGGCACGTCTTCCCTCCAGGGGCAGCACACATATCCAAAATTCGTTCTCCAGGTTGGGGTGCGAGCACATGCCCCACCACCACAGAGGGAAGGTTCTGCAAAAAAAAGGCAATGTTAGCAGATTATGCAGAGCAGGTTCAACTGGTGGCAAGAAAGTTAATAGGCTTTATTAAATAAAATCTGGACTCTGCCTGAGTTTATCAGATGACCAATTTATCATCCTCGCTTTAATAGGCTTTGACAGAAATACCTGCAGGAACACAAAGCTGGGCAGAACACCGTCGAAGGAGGGACTCTTGTAAAGTGGATCCACCATCCGAACACCCACACCTCTGGAAACACACGTCATCATAGAGATCCTTATGAGCACTGGTGTAAAGATATAAACACTTCTGCTTTCTGATGAAGTGTGTTGTATCTAGTATTTATGTCAATAGCTAAAGGAGAAAAATAGGTGTACTAAAAATTACCAGAAAAATATGAAAAGCTTCATGAAAATAAATGAGTATGTAATTGCAAAGTGGAAGGAAGATGATCCTTTTTTTGATATTTTTACAGATAGAAATCTGAAAAAAAGATAGTGTGTTTAATTAGTACAGAACCACTACCCAATTATGAAGACATTTTAGGCAGAGCTCTCATAAAATTTTAGATGCACTTAAATCTACAATAAAATCTCAACCACACAGAGTTTTTCCGCAGTTATCTTTTCATATCATTCACATTATTCTGAAACTTTCTTGGCTTTCTACTGGTTAAAAAAAGAAAACATTCAACCACCTGGCTGGTTTTTCAGTGGCGAAGATGGCCGAGCGATCCATCTCAACAACTCCATTCCCCACAAACACCTTGTTTCCCTGGAAGCTTGTCGCTCCACGAGTGCACTTTCCTTCTAAATCGGAGAAGACCGACACCAAATCTCCCGCCTTCATGTCTGAAGACAAAAACACAACATGAAGAGCTGCTGGAGGACAAAAGGAAGACAGTTGAAGTGATATTAAATACAGCTGTGTTACACTTGGGGCTGGAGACGATCCCTGGGGCGAAGACATGAGCTCCTCTGAGTACAGCGCTGCCACACTGAGCGCCCACCACCACCTCAGAGCTCAGCTGCTCCACCGCCCTGAGGTTTCAGAGGAACACTTGCATTTCTTACATGTATTTCTATAGTTATTCATTTGATTTCCAAGCTGAGGTTTTGGGTTCATGTTGAGTGTGAACTGCAGAGACATTCAGAATTATGTCCCGGCATTCCTCGCATACCTCGGGCCGTCGACAGGAAGTAGCAGCACATCTGTGATTTGTGGGTGTGGAGCGATCTGGACAGACGGTTCTTCTGCTGACAAGCCGCATTTCTGCTGCTTTAGAAATAAAAATAAATATCTCATCTATGACTCTAGTGAAAACTTAATACAAATAAATTCATTTGCTCACCTTTTCGAGCTCTTTCTCCAGACTGAGCCTGATATCCTCCAGAGGAGCCAGGTGAGTGCTGACCCGCACACATGTGGAAGAAGGCGGGTGAGACAAACATGTGAGCAGCTTCTGGAAACGACTTTCTGCCTCCTGGGGACCCACAGCAGCTAACACCTGAACAATTTACAGCTAACATGAGAAATACTTCATTTACAGAATAGGTAGTTCAATGGGTTAGCATGGTTTCAGAGTTTTTAACATAGTCCAGTACATTTTCAAGGGGGTTGAGGTCAGGCTACTTGCTAAACGCTAGAGTGATTTAACCATTCTAAAACCAGATTTGATGTGTTTAGAATCAATGTTCTGCAGGAAAATTTCATTGTGACTAAATGTCAACCTAAATATAAACAAATGTTATTACTTCAATGTAAAAACATTTAATGAAATAATTTTTTTGGTAGTGCTCCCTAATGACAATGGCTATTTTTAGAAGTAGCTCTGTGGGCGACTGACAAGGTCCCTTCGGGCGACCGGGTCCCTGCGGGCACCTGGTTGGTGACCCCTGATCTAAAGAATGCAAACCAGGTCCTCCTGTTCAGGATGGCTAAGTATCCTCTGGTCTAATTCCATTTCTGGGTTGGGAGAACAGGAGTCTAAAAGATAGTCTAACAATGTTTATTCAAAAGTGTCCTCTGGGCTTCTGGTCTGTGCATCTAAATAGAGAGTAATCTACAAATTCTGATGAAATTAACTAAAGAATGAAGAATTTCATTCCTTATCTGGGTTAAAAGTGAGTACTCCACAGTTTCTAAATTACTGATAATCTAAAGGCGAATCTAAGAAATGTAGTATTTGTCTTGATAGTGAATACTCCAGTTTCTAAGAAATGAGCTAAATTCTAAGTTTGTTCTAAATCCTTTTCTAAATGTTACAGCATTTATAGATTTTTATACTGTAGCTCCATTTAACTCTAACAAATGCAATTTAAACTAATTTCAATAACAGATCAGAAGCCTGATGAAATAACAAAAGCTGTTTTCAAATGATGATATGAAATCATCAAAACATATTGGATCCTTTTCAAAAATGCAGTTTGGCACCCATTCGTAAATCATGTTTTATCTGTGATTATTACCCACTTTTTATTACTTATTACTGTTATATTACTGTCATGCCTATTGACTAAATTTAGCATCAAAGTTAGAGCCTTTATCCACAAATGGAGAAAATATGGACAATGGTTAACCTTCCCAGAGTAGCAAGCTATCAAACTTACTCCCAAGAATGTACAGAAAACTTATCTAGGAAGGATTGAAAAGATTTGTGCTTAAGAGACCTCCAATATAGCTGAATTTAAACAATTTGGCAAAACAATTTTGCATATTACAGTTATGCAAAAGACTCATCAGTTATCTCTTTCATAAGAGGTAGTTGTTGAATGTGTTGTTGCAAGAAGATTGTTATGTAAAAATAAGAAAAAAGTCACACCTATGACAGAGAATGCTCAAGCTTACAACTCAAGATTATAATCTGTTTCCAAAAAAATACTTACCTCTTTGTTTAGGAAGACATTTCTAAGATAATCTGTCACTTCTGGCTTCAGGGAGATTTTTGGAAAGACTGACATTTCTCCTGTGGTGATCAGGACGTGGTTCTGTTAACAGAAACTGTGTTCAAAAATGCTGTTGGACACATCTGAAATCCTGATAAACATCACTGACTGGAGACTTTACTGGCAATCTATTCGACACTTGACTGTGATAAATGACTCCTGCTTTGAAAGACTCGCAATACATAATTCAAAAAACATGTGTTCAATGGTTATGTTGATTTTTGTGCAAATAAATTGGCTGTGAGGTAATGATATAATAACACCGACACCTCTGACCTGTTTAGCAAGTTCGCTTTTTGTGAACGTTCATAAAATTAGCGTTAATACTGATTTTAAGCAGAAAAACGTTACCGAAATTTGTAATTCCGTACTTACGGCATGGTTCTGATCTGGTTGTTTTGACTACTACTTCCGCATACGTCACTGAGAAAGTCACATGACAAAAAACATCTCCCCTTTTGTCCCCCATGCTCCATTCTGTTGTATTATTACAAAAGTTTTAAAGCCTGTTTTAGTTTCAACGCATTCCTGGATGTACTTACACATATTTCATCTATGCCATTTTTCTTTAAAGGGTATTTCCAGGTAAGATTCTTCGGAGCTTCGGTGACATAGGATGAAAATGTATCGTAATAATAATAATAATAATAATAATAATAATAATAATAATAATAATAATAATAATAACGTGGTTTAATATTTAGAAGATATGTTTTCATTTTAATTAAAAAGACTCAGATTTATTCGAAATAAAAAAATACCAATTTAATTTCAATTTCAATATTTATATGCAAAATTGCTTTTATATGTTTTAAATTTGTTTTTGACTTCACATAGACGAAAGGGGGGGGGGGATCAAACGTAAGTGGTGTTACGTCATTACGTAACACGGTGATAAATGAATAGTCGGGGTTGCTAACTGGCAGAAGTCCTACCCAGCTGTGTGGACGTATCGTTCCGTTTAACAGCCGTTTGTCCGATTTGTTGTGTCTAGCCTTTTTTCAGTAACTATTTATTACATTACGTTATTCATCCTCTCGTTGGGTATATTTTAAAGAAACGGACGCGCATGGAGTCTTTGTTTTTGGGACGGCGCTTTGTTGTAGAGAAAATGTGCAGTTAGTCTTAGCTACCGCAGCCAGGCTCGGACCGCCGCCGCACGGTGTGGACAAGCAGGAGCGGAGAGAAGCTAAAGGGCTGCTGTTAGCCGACCACCCCGAAACCGACCAGAACGATGGGCCTGATTTTTGCAAAACTGTGGAGCTATTTCTGTAACCAAGGTAGGTGTCGTGTTTGGAGATAGAAGAAAAATAGTAATCACACTGTTACGGTTCACTGCGAGCTCAAGTCTGCCGGAGATAATGGAAGCCCGTTAGCTTGAAATGAGCAGCAAGAGCCGCAACAACAGATGAAGGGGTGAATTATCTCGCCACGCATCTCTTCGGCTCTGAGTTGTCATCTTCTTTGTTCGGGTTGAGTGACAAAACAACAACTAAAACTCTCAGTGTGTCTATCCGAGCCATCACTGCGGCGCGTAATCTGTTTATCACGTAGTGGACGACATAATTACATTAAGTAAGAGAGCCTGCCTCAGTTTATCCAGTTTGTCAATCAGCTTTAGTTCACGAACCAGGACACAAAGCATTGCATAACTTATCATGGGCTTTCTAAGAGTTTGATGAGCTTGATCATATTTTCTACAGTGCTCCACTTCATCTAAAAATGGACAGTACAGGGTTTTATTGAAGTTTTGAAATGAACTTGAACGTTTTTCCTGGCCCGAATAAGTTGACGTAAAAGATAGAAACTACAAGGTCCTCCCAGTGACGATGATATCTGCATATTACCTGTGTATAACAGCAATTTTTTTTTTTTTTTATTAAGTCTTTTAAAACTTTGCTCACACGTTATTACATAGTTTATTGTGGTATGGCCAAGCCCTAAATCCAAATCTGTTTTCTTAAGAAGGACAGTGGTTTTATAATAAAGAACAATGTTTAATTGAAGATGACTTGAGCCTTGTCCTTTTTATGTGACACCAGAGTGACCTGAAACTGTCTGTCACTTGTATGGAAGATAACATAATACAACATTTGCCTCTACCTGCCCACTGCAGGTGATCTGCAACACTCTTCCTTCACTTATCAAGATATTCAGTCCTACTAGGAAATATTTACAGTATGCAAAGAACACAAACAGAAATGATGTGGAAACTAAAGGTGTCCCACCTGTCAAGTACCACTATTATAATGTGACAGTTGGCAATCTAAAAGCAGCATGTGTGTTAATCTGACTGCGATCGCCTGCTAAGTTCCTCAGCGACTTACCCAATTAAGATCAGCCTGTTAAAACTGCATCATTTTAAAATACAACAAAATAAAATCACAATATTCTGTGATTCTTATGTGAATTTAGATCATGCAGGGACAGTGAGGAAGTGGGTATTTTTATAGTTATTATGTTGGTCAGTTTTTGGCATGCCATATACAGAAGCATGTAAAGAAGGTGCTCTGGCTCAAAGCTGAACTTTAGTTTTGCACAATCAGAACACAACATCCACACAGTTGTGGGACTGTGTAGCACTTAAAGGAGACGGATAAAGCTATATACAGGATGACATTGAGGGGGAAACTTCAAGAGACAAGGGACAAATTGAGACTTTGGAAGGGGTTCACCCTTCTACAGTACTCCACTCCATCTAAAAAAATGGATTGTACAGGGTTTTATTGAAGTTCTGAAATGAACTTGACCGCTTTTAAAAAATACACAAGATTTTTTATTTTTATTTCTTATATATATATATATATATATATATATATATATATATATATATATATATATATATATATATAAGAAATAAAAATAAAAAATCTTAGTGTATTATATATATATATATATATATATATGTAATATTCACTAATTTGTGTTTTCTCACATAAAATTCCTATGAAGTCCAAGTTTGTGGTTCTAACATAGGAAAATATGAGCATTCAGGAGAATCCTTCAATCAGAGACTGGAAAATAGTTAAAGATGAGAATAAAATCTGTTCCTGTCATTTCTTCGCTTTATAAAACATCAGTTGAGAGATTTTGTGTTAATGCACAAATTTTATCTGCTGGCATTGCTTGTCATCAACACATGGTAGCAGGCCATGAAGGAAGCAATACACAATGTATATCCTGCAAAGCGAGCATAGTTCATACTGACCAGCAGAACTTCCTTTCCGCTGCGACTCAGAGGGACAGAAATGTTAATGTTGGCTCCATTACTGTGTTTATTCATTCTAAATCCTCCCTGTAGTTCTTATGAATGGTAAGAAGTGATGTTAGGGAAAACTGAGACAGAAAGTTCAGAGTGATTTATTTTTTTAAAATGTACTGCTGAGGGTGTCGGGGGTAACTTTGTGTTGACTGAAAACATCACGTTCAGTTTTTTTTGTTTTTTCCCCCCCCCCTCTTCTCTGCCACGTAGTGCTGTTACAGTAAATAGTGCAGTTTGTGTCTTTCGTCAGATCATAAAACAACTCCTGGTTAACTGTTTTTGTCTCAGAGCACAAGGTGATTATTGTGGGTCTGGACAATGCAGGGAAAACCACCATCCTTTACCAATTGTAAGTACAATCTTTGAAACCATCCTGAAAACATAAACACATTTTTTCCACTGTGCTTAGATTCTTTCATTTTGTTTTTATTGTATAGTCTGATGAATGAGGTTGTTCATACATCCCCCACCATTGGGAGTAATGTGGAGGAAATAGTGGTGAAGAACACCCACTTCCTGATGTGGGATATAGGTGGACAGGAATCGCTGAGGTCCTCCTGGAACACCTATTACTCCAACACAGAGGTGAGAACCACGTTACGGGTTAGGTCAGCATTGTTCCAAACTTTGTTCTTGCACTTTTTGTCTTGGGTTTTTATTTTCCATGTTCCTTCTCCTGAGTGGCAGCTGGTGCATTCATTCAGAGCTCAGACTCCAGCCGGGGTTGCTGAGTTAGCTTTATCACAAAGGAGTCTGTTTGAGAGGCAAAGTTGGGGTCAGCTGCCGCAGTACTTAGGATATAAAGAGACAAAAAAACGAACAGGAGAGGCAGATGCGTTGGGAACAATGATGAAACACCACCAGCACTTCTCTCATGATGGGAGTCATTTAACAAAAGCTTTTTTTATATCTTGGTGCATCATTTATGAAAAATATTCTGATCTTTCTGCTTATCAGTGACAAAATTCTAAAGTTGAAGATTAGTTGAAGATGTTCTTTCATGGCTATTGTGAATTCAGTTAAAAAATACTTTGATCCCAAAGGATAAATGTTTTTGATCCCAAAGGATAAATGTTTTTGTAACTTGTATTATTCAAGTTTCTTCAGCATTATTGTAGATGCTGATGGCTGTGGGCAGGAGGGATCTCCTGTAGCAGTCTGTATTACAGCGGTTCTGAAGGAACCTAAAGGAAACTGGAACTCTTTCTTTTATTTACTTCTTTCATTTATTTTTTTAAAGTTAATAAAAACTGTAACTGCACAAAAATTGGAAGCTTGTTGATCAAGAGTTTTGTTGCTTTTGAGTGCCCAGTTTTGGTAAAACTTTGCTCTGCCAATACTAATCTGACCAGTTTCTGATTTCACTTTAGGTGTCTAAATCAACAGCTTTAATTTTTTTGTTTTTTTTCTAAAATGTTTTGTTAAAATAAAACTACAGTGGAGTAAAACCATCTTTATCATCTTATTTAGATAATTAATGTTTTATCCCTTTACAAAAAAGGAATAAAAAGAACACACAAGTGTGCTGATATTGGTGTGGCATGGTAGCACTTATGTTTCATCTACTGATTGCAATTTTTTTATTTTTGAATGAACAAGGTCAACAAAGAATATCCTTGTTCAAGTTTTCATGTTAAAGTGGCTTAAAAACAAACACAAGGATTTTCAAATCAACACAGATTTGAAAATCTGAACTTACTTAGGTTGAAGGTTTTCTGGATTCCCTATTACATCCTGAATGTATCCGTCCCTTTGTTCAAGTCAAGTAGTCATGTTACCACACGCTCATGATTGGTGTGATATTTACATGTCAAGTACACTGTGTCAGCCCACTTGCAACTTCCTTTAGAGTTGATTTAATTTTAGTGCTGTCTCTTTCTGTACAAAACATTTCTTTGGTCTTCGGTCATTGAAGGCTCCGATTTCTCATTCAGAAGAGGTTGTTGGCTTCGGGGTCCGGATGATTGGACATGCCCACCCATCGTGTTGCATTTATTCCTTTAAAAAGTTGCTCTATGATTTTTTTATTTTTTTTTCCTCTCTCTCTGCAGTTCATTATTCTGGTGGTGGACAGCACCGACAGGGAGAGACTGGCCATCTCTAAAGAGGAGCTCTACAGGATGTTGGCTCATGAGGTGGGCGACGCTTCTGGAAGGAAATAAGCTTCACTTTGTCGTTTCTGCGCCATAGTTGCACCATTGTCAAAGACTTGTGATTTAAGCTGGATTGTTCTCTGAATTGTCCCCTCAGGACTTGCGGAAGGCAGCTGTGTTAATATTCGCTAACAAGCAGGACATGAAGGACTGCATGTCGGCAGCGGAGATCTCCAAATACCTCACCCTGAGCTCCATCAAAGACCATCCCTGGCACATCCAGTCCTGCTGCGCTCTGACAGGAGAGGGGTGAGACTGTCTACTGGTTTACAAACCAATCCCAGATGATTGATTAAGATCTCTTCTTTTGTTCAGAGAATAGAATAGAAGGAAAGTGATGCATGTTCTTTTTATTTGTTTGATAAAAATCACACAGTCATAGTATACATTCAGCCCCTTTTTCAGAATGATGCCGCTGAATAAAATTCCGTTCTGACCAGAAGGGTCTGGGTTTATATCTCAGTAGGAAAACAACCCAGCCAGAGCTGCAGTGAAAGTATTGTGTGAAAATGGATCAGCGTCCAATCCTGAAAATCTGTGGGGAAACTTGAAATTTGATATTCCGACACTCTCAAACTAATCTTATGGGGTTTACAAGCTTTTGTTTGTAGAACATTTTGAAAGTACATCTTTTCCTCATTCAGTTGTACTACTATCACATAAATCCCCCAAATACATTAAATTCATGTTGAAAGATAAAGTTCAAGGTTAAGAAGATTGTAGCTGTAGAGTGACTTTCAAAAGTACAACCAAGTCCACATTTCTTTCTTGCGGTAGATTTATAGTTTTAATTAATCCAAAATGTTGTCTTTTAAAATGATGTAAAAGGCATATTTATTTATTTTAAAAAATTGTTTGCTTTGTTAGCAAGTTGTTTTCACATTTCCATTGGAATTGTGAAAATGTGTGAAAGTGACTTTTATGTCTTTCAATCACTGTAAACTTAAACCTCATCCACAGATTCAACTCAGAATCCTGGTGATTAAGTTAAGATCACTTTACTCAGACCTCTGGCAGAGTTAGGTTGAATTTTGAGCTTAACTGCCCAAAATTCAATCTGTCTTGGTGGAAGAGCTGTTTGCCACCAGGTGTCGCTCTTTTCACTAAACAGTTTCTTTGAACTTGATCGTTTATGTGTGAGTCAAGTCGAGATTCTAGTATTGTCCTAAGCAGCTAAATATGTCTGAAAATTAAGTTCTCTGTGGGCTTTGGGTCTTGAATCTCATTACATCTCTTCTTTGTTCCAGTTTATGTCAAGGCCTTGAATGGATGACCTCCAGAGCTGGACTCAGATAGCCCCCCTGTCCTGCCATCAATGCCTGACTACCTGCGCCTCTCCCTAATGAGGTGGCACACCATTTTTGTCCTTACTGGCTTCCTTTTTATGACATAACAACAAGCAGCACCGCTGATGGACCACCACAAAATCATTTTGTGGAGTCAGAGCTAAAACAAAGACTGCGAAGAAGGTTGTCGGTCAAGGACAATTTACACTACATACATATCATGTCGCGTTACATCTCATCAAGCTGAGTACTTTAAGGGAACTTTAATATGGTGCAGCTTTCTTCAGGTCAAATGAAGGAGTTACACAGTATTATGAAAGCAGCTCCAATGATTATATTCATACTAAGATGTTCCATTAATTTTTTTAAATTTTTTTTCAGGTTCATAAGCTACAGTTATCATGTATCACATTCATTTGGAGTTTTTAAACCAACCTGTTTTTTTCTTTTATGCCATAAATGATCCAGCCAATGTTGACATGCTAAATTTGGAAGATGGAAAATCACTTAAACATCAAGTGGAAGCTTGGTTTTAACAGTATTTCTCAGCATTTTATAAACAATGCATTGAGTTATTTAATTTTAGTTTTGCTCTGTAGTCATTTTAGTGAGTAAGAGGTTAGATTATAGGCTTATTTTACTCCATCTTTCTCTTGAACTGTTTTTGTACAATTTAAACAAAGGGATCAGCAGAAGCCACTATGAAACAGGTGCCAACCGTTTACAGGAAACTGTCGCTCATGAACTGCTTGCATCGATGGTCAACGGCAGGCAGGATGGTACTGACTCGATGTTTCAGCTCTGGTACTTGATGTTCAGCCTTAACTCAACCTCTCTAGTCTGCCTGATTCTTTTCCTCTTCCAGCTTGTCAAACGAATCTTTTACCATCACATCTATGCACGTGCCACTTTGAGAACTTGTACAAGTTCAGACGTGGTCATATTTGGAGGTGCATGGCTTACAGTGAGCCTGAGTCGTCAGGCGGCCAGATAAACAGGAAGTTGAACCATGCACCAGTTAACTCTGTGGCAGTGAGGCTTCCAGCTGGAGCTCACAAAGCAAGGAAACGGGTCACATGCTGTGGTGACATCTCGTCTGCATCATGTACTGCATTTGTTTTTTTCATTAAACGGTTGTTTTTGAACAAGTGTTCTGTCATCCTTTGAAAAAGGCAAGTTCTCTGTCGGTACATTAGTTAGCATTCCAGGTAGGTGCAGTTTACATAATAGAGGGTTCCTGAGTCTTCATGGGAAAATTTCCTTTTTAAGACTCAATTTTTGTAATTATCAGTTTCAAATATCACACTGAAGTATGGAGTTTAATGATAGAACATATGGAAGTGCACTAGAAACAAGAGTACAATCAGGGAGGACACAAGGAATTATAGGAAAAAGATATGGACAGGATGGAAAAGGAAGAAAGAGATGAAGCAAAAAGCATATTTTAAGGAATGTCTGGGAAAAACCTTTTCTCAAAACTACCCATTTTGGCATTGGAAAATGCCAAAATCAAATTTCAAAGAATGAAACTCTTTTGCTCAGATCCACCAGCATGAGTGATAAACACCTACTTCATCCATGTAACTGAGAGTATCTTAATGAGATGTCAAATTATGCATCTATAAAATATGATCCAACCTGGCTGATTCCCAGTGATTCACCATTAATCTTTACAAGCAGATGTTGCGGTAAAACACAGCTCTGAATCAGTGGTGCAATGAGATTTGTTGGGTTGGAACAGTTTCACCCACATCTTTCATGTCACAACACTTAACACTTTCATTGTTCTGTGTACCATTGTCATATGTGTGATCTTACTCCAGTGACATTCCAACAGGCTGAATATATTACCTCAACATTGAGAGCATTTTCTCAAAATATCAGTAAATAATATTTTACACACTGATACACCATTTGGAACAAAGAGGTGCATATTATTTAAAATTACATTCAAAAACAATTGCAGGTCATTTTAGAGATTCTCATAAAAACAAAAAACAAAAAAAAACCTTTATTTCTCACAAGACAAGATTATGCAATGAAAGTTATTTTCTTCCACTAAGCTTTCAATCAACATGCCAATATATCACACTCCGCTTCATTACGTTGTGACTTTTTATGGTTTAAAATTAAGCACTTACTATGATTGCATAGACAGTTTAAGTTATATTTAATTTATACTATTAAAATAAATGTACAAAAAACAATTGGGAGATGTCAATTACCTGTAAACCATAGTAATCAAAATAAATATTTTTTACTGTATAATTAACGTTTTGACTTCATTCCTAGATAAACCCAGAGGCAAAACCTTCCATTGTTTCAGTTCTGTTGTGGGAGAAGAAATTCAGGCTGTTGAGATAGAAACACCGATTTATTAGGGTGTGTACCACTGGCCAACCAAAACAAGGCACAGTAGTCTTCAAAGGACACCGAACCAATCCTGTCTTTTAATGAGCGTAAAAGTAGCCATGCAGTTTTTGAAACTTTTAACCTGTACTTTCTAAGAGATTTACTACACATTCACTTGTTAAAGAAGCACTGCAATGAGGCGATGAGCAAATGAAAAAAAACAAAAGACAGCAGGAACACACACTGAGGAATGGAGCGTCAAAATAAACTCAATCCAAAATATTACAAGTGTATATCAGTGAACGTCTAATAAAAGCTGATATGTTGTCCAAGCTGCAGCCCAGATGCAAACCCCTCAGTGTCAGAACAGGTACTGATGAGAACTTGCAGTAAATACCTACCATAAGATAAAGTTTCAGTAATAAAAAGGGTTTTTAGGATGTCAAACATTTCACAGTAACATCACTTTCACACATAAAAAGACATTGAAGACACAAAGTCAGCTGTCCATTCAGTCCTCTCTGCCTTCCAATCAACTCAGTCCAGAGATGCACTGAAATGTTTGTTGCCACTGGTGCTGGTGTAATCTGGACCCTCTCTATTAGGAACAAACTAAACTCTCTGGCAGTCTTTTGCATCTTTCTCTGCCATAAATCCACTTCTGCTCAAGCGTCCTTGACAAAGTCTTTGGGAAAAACAAAACATGTAGAGAAGAGCCCACAGGTCAAAAATTATACATTGTGGGTGATAAAAGGAACTTCTTGTTGAGGTGGGGCGCCTTCACTAAAACGTCCACCATTTTGTGGCCACAGAGTTCGCCGTCGGACTGGAACCGACCAAACATGCTTCAGTCCCAAACAACAAAACGCCTTCGGATGAGGCAGCAAAACTCCCATGGATTTTAGACGAAAAAGGACAAAGAACAGGAGTAAAGGTACGGGTGATTTTTGGAGGTTGCAGATTTGGACCTACACACAGAGAGCTCTGGGGAACCTGAGGAAGAAATTCAAAAATGTAAGTTGGGAAAGAACAAAAACAAACAAACAAACAAACAAAAAAAAAAAACACAACATCTTAAGCTGTGCTTAATCTCACCCTTCCTCAGTAAAGCCATCCATCTCTTCTTCGTCCTCCAGCTCCATGTCCAGCTCGTTGTCGAGGCAACCTCGACCGTAGCCACTAAGAACACTGAAAATAATCACATTGGTTTTAAATCTTTAAGAAAGGTCTATCTTCAGGTATTACACATTTTTTAAGACATTTTTTTTTGCCAATTTGTTGCTGAACAAATAAAGATCAAACCTAAACCCAAGCAAAACAAGCTTCAGCACTTTGTGCTGATGACAAGGCAGAAGGAAACTAATTTAGTCAATTTAGACAATATCCTGTTTTATCATCTGTGTAATGTTGCTTAAACATTTCCGATTTTTGTTCCAGTTAAATGATGGGAATTCTTGGCTTTGATGCAATTAATACAGCCACAAGAAAAAAAAATGTATTTATTGTTCAACCTGCTAAACACTAATCTGAGTCAATAAGAGGAAAATTAATCTCTGATTCACCCACTACATTGTTCAAAATTCTGCCTAATCCATATAAATCTCATGGCTTTTCTGGTCTTTTTTGAGTGCCCTTTAAAAGGAGAAAAAAAAAAACAACTAAACTTTTACTAGATGGCATCTTTAATAAGTAATGCTTACTGGCACAGACCTGACAGAGCGACATGTGAAGAACACAATCCTCTTCAGTTTTTTGTTGTAAAAGAAGTAGTTGAAGGACCAGAGGCTCCCCTCTTCCCCAAAAGGATCAGAATCAAGATCTGGGTTGTAGCTGAGAAACAAGGAGAAATAAAAGTGACTCCTTCTGTCAGAATGCTGTGGTTAAGCGTCGTAAACCACCACAACGCTGACCTGTAGATGTCACAGCTCTGCAGGTTGATCTCCTGGTCAATGGCGTTCCACAGCTCGGGTCCCACAGAGTTGAACTCTTCTCCCACAGATGAGAACAAGCTGCTGTTCACTGCGTTCACCACCTGAGGAGAAAACTAGTTTAGCGACATCCCATCGTATTTTAAGCATAATCACACCTCCTACGGCGGCAGAAGCACTCACCCAGTTGAGGCTGGGCTCTCGGCTGAACTCGTGGGCTCGGGCGGCGCTGAAGTCGTAGTCCGGCCTGAAGGACTCGTTGAGCGTGGTGATGAGGTAGAACAGAGTCTTCCTGCAGACCTTGTCGCTCAGAGGGTTTTCACCGTCCTCGCTGCTCTTCCCCAGCCTACCAAACAAACACAATGGCCGGCATCCCTTAAATACTCCCTGCTATTTTCTCTGATTTCTGCTGAACTGGATTGCTGTGCTTACTGAGAGGGGCTGGTGGCGCTGGTGGACTGAGGGGGAGAAAGCGCTTCCAGGACGTGTGGCTCCCCCTCCTGGCAGAACTGTTTAAACATGTGTTTGTCATCTCCTGCCATCTTGCAGGAGTAACTCTCAATCCTGCGGGACAACAGGAGTAAAAACAAAAAAATCATTAATACTTCAAATAAAAACATGTGAAACACACATTGTTATTGTAATGTTTGTTTTTATTTATTCGATGATTCGAAACATAATATCACCATGACATTTGGCAAAGTAGAAAGCCATAACATTATCATCCAACTAAACATGATTTAGGTTGAAATTATAGAAGAATATCTAAGTTTTGCCGTAGATCCTCAAATGGATTTAGGTCTAGGCTTTGACTAAGCCATTCTAAAATTAATATGCTTCATTGTAGCTCTGGTTCTTTTTTTTCCTCCCTTTGTGTACAATCCATCTTTTCTGCAACTCTGACCAGTTACCCTGGAGTTCCTGTGGAAGCCACATATACTTTTTCCTTCCAGTTCTGTTATAAACAACAATCACATCAAATTCGTTAAGCGTGCTTTGGATTATTTATCAAGCTCTGGATATCCTCTGGAAGCCATAGAAACACAAACGCCTCGCCAGTCACTGTCAAAGGTCTCCTGCGCTCACATATCTGGGTCAGCTGTCTCTGGGGACAGATATCAGTGGGCAGCAGACGGCAGTTGTTTATTTTCCTCCTGTGCACTCTGAGGTTACACAAGGTGCTACAGCTAAGGATAGAGCAAGTGTGAAGGTCCTCCCAGATTCTGACGGCTTTAATTATAGGAACATCCAAGGAACACGGAGTGGAAATAGCAGCACTGGTATTCCCAGCACAACACAACACAGCTGACCTTCTGTTTGAATCCTGTGGGCAACAACTCAGCCATTCAGACACAGGAGTAGGCAGCATGAATGTGTAATGAAGGGGTTCATGCATCAATTAGAGTTAAAGCTACTTATTTACAGATGCAAGAGATCTTCAATCTACTTTTCCTGCTAACTTGTGAAGCTCTTTCCACCTAAATCCCTTACAGATAAACAAATACTTAAATCACTTCAGCTTGTCTGAACTTGAATCCATTCTTCGCTACAGCTGTCCTGCGCTGAAAGACTCCTCCAATCAGGCTAAAACACCAGCAGAACTCAGCTCTCATGTAACGAGTATGTTAACACTCGTGCCAGCTTAACAACAGTCTCCAAAATAACCTGTGTCAACCCAGGCCATGGCCACCACACTGCTCAGTTTCACCAGCCCACACAGCAAAACTGCATAGTTGCACAGCCCACTGGAGTTTATGTAATTACACTCCTTTTAGCTGTATCTGCAAGGCCCAGCTGGGAGGAGAGGGTTGCATAACCTGAGGCACACTGATATGGTTTACAGTCTGCAGACTAAGTAACGAGAACATCATCAGTGAACTTTCAACGCAAGCTTTGAAAGTAGGCCTGAAGAGTAGTAAAACACTTCAGTTCAATTGTGTAACCAGACTGCTGCAGCTCTACTACTCCAATTCAGCACAGGGTCAGTGATCTCTGTATCTGCTGCCAGTCCTGTTCCATGACATCAAAAAGGGAGAACTTTTTTTCTGCGCAATAGAAATGCACGATACACACCGCTTCCTCCAAATGCTTTATGCTAAGAAGTTAGAAGTGCAACCATAAGGATTTACTCTCTGCATCCAGAAAACAGAGTCAGGGTCGAATGGAAAATGTTTGAGGAAAAACTGGGAAAAGGTTGATGGTTAAAGCAAAGTTTGGCTCTGGCCATGGTTGTGTCCAATGCAAAGTTCGAAATCCAGCATTTTCAATGACAAATTTAAAGTCTAATTGGATAAAAACAGAAAGTAAGTTGTACTCTGTTAAGCCTTCCCGTTATCTACTAAAAGTCTTGCTCTCTGGCAATATGATAAAAACCCCAACAAGTTTGATCACATAACATGTCCCTTTCAACTGCTTCTTATACAAATAATCACTCATATTCAGTCACCACTTCCACACTGAAGGGCAAAAGCATAACAACAGAAGGGGGTTTACCTGCCGAGGATACGGGACTCCCCAGTTTCCACACACAGCCGGGAGCTGAGGGCTTCAAAGCTGGAGTTTTCCAACAGCTTCATGGCAGCCTGGAGTACAAAAATATATTAAGTTGGCGTTATAAACGTTATATCAATGAACAAGTACACTTTTATTCGCAAATAGTGCAGAAAAAGTGAACAGAAACAGAAACTCGAAAGAGAAGACAGAACTGCACAGCAGCGCCCCTCTTGGATAAATTACAGACCAAAACACTATTTCCTCTAACAGAAAACACTGCCCCTCCCCCACACACACACCGTCTTCCTGGTTCAACATATCGATTTTAATTCACTTACCAACAAATTATCTTCCACACAGGCAGAGATAAAAAGGTTTAACCTCGTAGCAGTCGACTGCACCGTTGGTAACTCGACCTCTTTTGTCAAAGCGGTTCACGAGGATTAACGATCCGCGCTTTGTTTTTTTTTTCTACTAGCTAACACTAGCTGCTAGCTTGAATGTTTATTCTTCGGTCTTCGCCTCAACGCGAAACTAATACCGTGAACTTGAGCTTTGGTATCTTACGGAAACACTCGGTCGAGCGGGAGATGTTCTGAGGCTCTTTAAGTTTATAGAGAAGCTGCTCTTCCCGATTAAATGCGACGAGATTAAATCCAGAGACAGTTGGCGTCCGTCGGAGTCTATCTGCAGCGGCATCCCTTTCGACCTGATTTTACAAAACGATCTGTGTCGGGGGGATCAAGTCGCTCTTTTCTTAGCGACTCGATCAGAAAAGCAGCAAAAAAGCTACTGAGCCTATTGATAAAAAAAATCACAACTGAATGCTGTTTCTGCTGTTTATCGATAACCTTCAACAACTGCTCTGTTCTCACCAAAACAACAGGATCTACTGTACGTGTTGGCCCAGCCCCTTTTTCATTTATATACAGGTTTGCTGAGGACCCACCCATTTTTAATGCCCCTATGTGATTGGCTACTTTTGCCTGTCGCTATGTGTGGCGTGAAATGTGATTGGTTAAGACAACTGAGGCAGTGGCTTAATGTTTAATGTCAAAAAAGGAAATATCTTGGTTCCTGACACTACCCAGTTCCGTCAGATTCAGCGGAGCTTCTATGAATATAAAGTTTCAAATCAACTGGGTTTATGTTTGGATTTTGACTGAACTATTCCAGCTTTGATATTAACTATCCCATCGTTGTTCTGTCTGACTGTTTACTGTTGTCATTCTTGACCCAGTTTCAGAAAACTGGCTTAAGTAGAAGGTACTTACTCAAAAACCCTGAATTAATTTGTCCAATACATATTGTATTGAAGCATTGCACCCAAATAAATATTTATGAGCTCCTTGTACTACATTTAGTACAAGTTCCTAATTGGGATAAATTGTATTTCTTTAAATCCAATCTAAGGCTGTTACGACATAGATCCAAACTTGCTGCATCTTAAATGAATTTGTCCCACAAATCACCAATACAAAAACAAACTCCACAAATACAAAACATTTCTTTTATTCACATAAATAATAATTTGCACATATAATACATTTGTAGATCTATGTTACTTCTAAGTCAGGTTTGTGCGATATAGTCAGAAACATCCTTTAGTCCTGTGCATTCGTTGTCCACGTATTCCAGGATCACATTTCCCCCGTTATGCAGCGGAGCTTCTGGGTGAGCCAGCAGAGAGAGCAGGGAGTCATCCATCTGGAGAGCCTGGCCTGTCTCAGGATGACAGAGACGCAGCTTCTGCAAATGGAGACATGGGTTGACATTGATACATATGACCCCTAATAACAAACTCAGGCCAATAACTTAGTTTGTTGTGAGGGGTCACATGTATCAAAACATTGCAAGGTCACTCCAATAGTCCTGTGAAATAAATGTGATTTCCACTAGGTTTTTATTTTGGCTCTACACAACCACAAAAAAACATTATAATGGACAATATTTTCAAAGTGATGTAGTCACATGTTACGGTAAATAATCATGATTTCCATGTCTACGATTATGTCCACAATTTTACATTCCAGCATTATTTGACGCTGGAGCTTCAGATACTCAGTCATTTATTGTAAACATTAAAGTGTCCAAATATATTTCTTGTCTTTCTGTTTACCTTGGCTGTCAGAACATTGTTGTTGTTCTTGAGGCTGGCTAAAGAGGCTGCGAAATCCACCACTTTACCCACACTCCATTTTGAAGAGAAAAACATGGGCCGGCTGCACTCTCTGGCTTCTTTTGGAAGATAAACCTGAAAATAGGTTCTTTCTGTCTAGAAAGCATACATAATGAGAAGAAGACTTAAGTAGTGTAATATCAGTGTTCTTGCAATTTTTCTAAGTCAAAATTCCAGGTTTTGCTACATTTTACTTGAAGTACTCACTCTTTTAAATTTATATTAACATAAAAATAGTCAAGTAAAGGAAGGAGGGATGCTTTAGACAATGGAAGAGAGAAAAAAAGGAAAATATGGAAAAATATGTTTTAGGAAATACTGAAATCAAACAAATTAAGTTATGGTGGGATGTGGAGCTGATTTTACCTGTGGCAGTCCCTTGTCTCCTGCAGCATGCAGCTTCAGTTTCATAAGGGCAACCTTTGCTGCTGTGGCAGCATTCTTTGCTCCTCTGCGCCCTTTGCTTTTGGATCCATCCTTTGACTCTGAACAGAAAGATACAGAAATGATAGAAAACTCAGTTATTAAAGTTACATTTCTGGATCTACAGTCCTGCAGAAGTATTCATATCTTATAATTGTTTTTTGATTTTTGTCACATTCATAAATGACTATAAAATGAAAAAAAAAAAAAAAGAGTACACACACACACACACAAATCTCAAGCCATTACAGCACCTTCAGACTCTTTACTCTGACATTCCTTAATACAATCTAGTGCAACTAAAATTCACCTAATAAGTAAATAAATAACTTCTTGGGTAATTTTTTACCAAATATATAGAGATCATTTATGTGTAATGCATTAGTAATATAAATACAGGTGTTGACCATTCACCAAAGCTTACAGACCAGACAAGGACATCAATAAAAATCTAAATTCAAAAGAGATTGAAGGGTACAAATTCTTGTAGTGTACGATAAGAAAAAAGTTGCCATTTGAATCCATACAAAGAAGAGATTAAGAAAAGAAACACTGCCTTTGCCTGCTTTTCTGACCTAAAATCTTCTGCACTAGTTCTTTTGTGGCTGCCATTCGAGGCTTCTGGACCTCCAACTTCTCACACTTGTGATCATCTTGATGACGGTGGCTGCAAAAAAATTAAACAGAACAGTAAGTGATACAAAGATAGAACACAGAAGGAACCCTTCCCCTCACTTTTTGAAGTTGACAAAAAAAAAACCTACGCCAAACAGAAGTGTTTTTCACACTGCGGACATAAAACTGGCAGCAACTCTTTTCCCTTACAGTCTTCAAACGAGCAGGGATAACTCGTGCTGCCACCAGCAGTCTTTGTTTCCCTTGTTACAGTTTCCTAAAGCAAAGAGTAAAAGAACATCATGAGGAAAACACAGTCATTGCTTGAAATAGATTTACAGTATAGGTAACTCTCATAAAGTAGTCCTAATCTTAGCAAAGAAAACCACTTATGACAGTAAGAAAGAACTAAGCTCAGCAAAGAAGCACTTATCACTTCGAAGGTTCCATGAAAGCTACAAGCTGTTGTCCTGACCATAAATAAAGTCATGACTTACCTCTGGACATGAGTGGGCTTCTCTGCTTCTGTGCTCGAGACTGTGCAGGACAGATATGAAAGAAAAAAACACCACCAACTTTACTGCACAGTTAGTCTTTTTCTTCCATTTCCAACTTAAGACTTTATTTCCATCTAAAATCTGAACAAATATCTTCCTGGTTACAGAAACTACTTGCCCCTTAGATGCTTATTACAAGAAACTACAATTGTTCAAAATTGTTTCTATAACAGTCCAAATGTCAAAAATGGTTGAGTCCAGCTGGTTGAGTATACAGAAAACCCACATCAAGTTTATATAAAATGATCAGACATTTATTTGATATTTAAAGTAATAAATCTGCAAGTAAAATGGACGGGAAAATGAAAAACGTACCAGTAAACACCACTGCAAGAGTCGCACACAAATGGAAGAAAATCTGTAAAAGTGTAGAAAACAAACCAAACCAAATTTGGATGATTTAGCTCATTACACATATTGCAAGGACTGATCTCTACGACCAGTAAAGATTTATTAAAATAAATTACATTTTATTTTAATTAATCATTTAATTAAAAATGCAAACTTTTTGTTAAGTTTAAAGGTGGCGCCTCTTCCAGCAGCTGCTAAGCTAATTAGCCGCTAGCTTTTCTGCTCGTGAAGACCACTGCTAACTAACAGGCTAAGTATGCTAAGAAAAAAAACCCTAACAATTCAATATTTTTTTTTATTTCTAACCGTTCTGACGAAATCACAACCAACCTTTCAGGTTGCAGGAATCGACCTGACAGTGTTTACCAATGTCTAATTCAGCCATTAGCTAGCACTATTAACTGCGGTAAAGCTACAAGCCTCTTCGGAAATGGCAGTACAACCAGCCGGCACTGGATTTTGACGTGCGCGAAGGCACAAGGCGTTACGGCGACCTGCTTTACAGTTTCCTTTCAAAACAAAACCGCACCTCCGGTTTATGTTTGATTCACACTTTAAATGTAATTTCCAGCGGCTATGAAAGTTTAACACTTTTTTTGTTTATGGATTTGCAAAACGAAACTATTTATCTGAAAATAAATTAAAATATATTGTGTGAAAAGCAAATCATGTAAAAATTGGTGATGTTTAATAGGAAAAAAAACTTTCTGATTCCATAAACATTGTGTTCCCAGTGACTTCTCTCATTAGGGTGACAGAGGTAGGGACACCTCTAGAAGACACTCAGCAAGAAAGGTCACATGTATTATTTAGGCCCTAACCCAATACTCGCACTCCCACCCTCGTTCCGCCCTTGTGTTCTTCAAATACGTGTTTGTGTTGAAGGGTTTGAGTGCGTAGTTTCATTTCGACTTGCTTCATAACTGGTATGAGATTTTTCTTTTCATCCTATGATGGTGTATTTGTCACCTTATAAACAAAAATTCAAAATTATAACTCCTCAAACTATTATGGTCTGCAGTTTTACTATAGCACTCCAAGATAAACTTTTCTCATCTGACCGCAACTTTTATTGGTGCTCATGGGTGTGTTTGCTGCAAGAAAATAAAAATAAAATTTGGAATGCTTTGATAGTTTTATATTTCTTTAACAGTTCATTTAAACGTGTTCATTATGTAGATGTTTTAATAGCTTGTTGCATGCAAATAGCAACAAGCTATTATTACTCTTGTAATAACTCGTTATTATTGCTCAAACTCATAGTTGTATGAACTGACCTAAACAAAATATAATTAATGATTAGTATTTATTTTATAAACTATGTGAAAAGTGAAAGACTTTTAAAACATACTGATAATTCTTTTTTTTTTATTATTATTATTTTTTTATTTAGTGTCTTGAAGTTAAGACATGGCAGAGAAATGCGTCATGACGTTGCAGGTGTAGGTAATGCTGGCAGGTGTGTCCATAGGTGCTCTCACTGGCTGGTTTGAGCTAACCTCACAAAGCCGTCGAACAGGAAAACCTGCAATACAACACCCGCCCGGGGAGTCAAGTGAAACATAAAAGGCCGTCACTTTCTCGGACTCCATCGAGTTCGCGTCTAATTGTTTTGGTCTATCAACGCAGTTTACAGTAAAAACAAAGAAGAAGAAGGAAGAAAAGAAAAGAAGAAGGAAGAGAAGAAAAGAAGACGAAGAAGTCTGAAAATGAGTAAAATCTCGAAGCTTTTCAAAGGCAGCTCCAGCTCGGGTTCATCATCCAGCTCTTCCTCAAAGTCCAAACACCACCGATCGAAAGGAGGACCGAGTCCGCAGGAAGCCATCCACAGACTCCGGGAAACCGAGGAAATGCTGACGAAGAAGCAGGAATACCTGGAGAAGAGGATAGAGCAAGAAATAGCCACAGCCAAGAAGCACGGCACCAAAAACAAAAGGGGTAGGTCTTCATTATGGGTTTTCTAGGAAGTATAACATCTGCTTTTTCTGCATTTAAGTCAAGATTTTGTAATATATGAGAGCTTAAACTCGCCACATAATAAAAGCTTTCATAAAGAGTTGTCTTGAAAAACTTCCTCTTCAGTCACAATCACATTTTTAGTTCAAGTCATGTAAACAGACATGGATAGCTATATGTTACTTTCAAGGGAGCTGTTATCATCTTACTTGTGATCATTCAAACAAAATGACAAACGTGAATGTGAACATTTCTGTCCAACTTGTTTCAGATATTGTTCTTTTCCTGTATCTGGTTTTAGAAACTACATTAAAAACGCAACCAGAAGTTTATTCTTCCATTTCTCCTCCTCTTGGCTTGAGTTTAAACTTCTAAACTTGATTTTTATTATCAAAATCAGCATTTTTCACAATTAACACAGAGTAGTTCAAACATTAATTTGTAACAAGTTTAGCCTGAAGGTATCCATTGTTTTTATTACATCCCTGTGCAGGTGGAAGCATATATGCAGTATTGGTTTGCTGAAAACATGGCCTTCATAGCATTTCCTGCTATTCTTATCTGCACAACAAAATGTAAATGATCAAAAAATGTATGAATGGATTATAGTAGAGAAGCAATTCACAATAATTTCTCTTTCCTGTGGAGCTCTACCCAACGCAAAATGTTTTCTTCGCTTCATTATCTGTGAATCACCAAAGACTAAAAATAAATGCAGCAATGTAAAGGGAGGAATACCTGCACATTCTTTGGACACACTCAATGCTTTTCCGACAGATGATAGAAAGGGATAAATGTGACTGCCAGGGTATATCACAAATCATCACCTGAGATATTCTGAAATGGTTTCATTTTCTGTAAGTGAATGGAAATAGTAGGAGCCTGCTGTCTGACAGTGTGCAGCAAACTGTGCTCCATAAACTTGTAGAAAATTCAGGTCTCTAGCATGAACCAAAGACTCAGAAGATTCTCTGCTCTCCTGCCCACTTTAGTTAGCAGCTAAGTTTGTTAATTAAACTAAATAAACCCTGGCTGCAAACAAAATGTATTTCTCCAAATTCTGACCTGGTATCTTACTGTAAATATGAAGCTATCTAATATTGGACTTTCATAAATCAGGGGCTGATCAAAGACAAAGAGCTAATTCCATTTTAAACACAATAATGCATCTTGAATTATTGCAATATCTAGTTGTGGATGTTTACTTTGTCAACATTTGAATGAGAAACTGCTTGCATTCATTATTCAGCAGAATGTCAGGTAATTAAATACATCGACCTTGAACTCAGTCCATTTCAGATACCGACATTTTTTTTTTCCCTCAGGTAACTTTCTCTGGCAACTCTGATTAGCTTGTCTCAGACTCCCCCTCACTCATTGCCTGTGCTCTGAAAACATATTTTCTTCCTTACATATTTCTTTTTTGCTTTCTTGGTCAAAGTTAAAAGTTTCTCATCTGTGACTAGACAACTCAGAAAGAGTCCTTTATTTGAACATTGTTACTTGCTGGTATTTGTAGATTAGATTATTTTTTCCAGTTGCATAACCCATTTAGTGTAGTCACGAACGTATGGCTGGATGTTATCTTTCATGATTCTGTCACTTACAGTAATTTGTCCAGAGCCCAGATCATCACGCTACCACCACAAGGGTTGACTATTGATATGGTGGCAGGATGGACGTCTTCCAAAAGATCAGTTTGTCTCGTTTGTCCACATAACATTTTCCTAAAAGTCATCATGTTGTTAAATGTTAGATGGACCTTTATGTTGCTTTTAGTTCAGGGACTGGTTTTCTTTTTGGAATTCTGTCAAGGTGCCATTTTTGCCTGGTTCTTTCTTATTGCTAAAACGTCATTAAGATGATTTTGCATTTAGCAGGATAATCAATGATAACGTTTGGTTTATGTCATCAATGGCTACAAATTGTGAGCAGAGTATGACAGGAAAGCATTGTGCTTTTGAATTCACAACTGTTTAAAACCTTGGTTTACTTTAATTTTAGTAACAGGTACATGCAGAGATGAACTGATCTTTAAGAATTAATGTGATTTTTTTTTCTCTTTCTTTTTGTTTACATGGTTTGTTTTCCCCGCAATAGCTGCACTACAGGCGCTCAAGAAGAAGAAGCGCTTGGAGCAGCAACTGACCCAGATTGATGGCACGCTGTCCACAATTGAGTTTCAGAGGGAGGCCCTGGAGAACTCGCACACCAACGCTGAGGTCCTCAAGAACATGGGCTTTGCTGCCAAGGCCATGAAGCAGGTCCACCAGAACATGTAAGAAACTGGGTACAATCTATTTTAAACTTGTGTGTTTTGGGTGGGTGCATTACCTGATTGATGCGTATAGAAATTCTTTTTCCTATTACAGCATTCAGATAATAAATATTGGACACCAGATTAGAATTTGAACTTGCATCGGTTGTATTTTATTTTCTCAGGGACGTCGACAAGATTGATGATCTGATGCAGGACATCACAGAGCAGCAAGATGTGGCTCGGGAAATCAGCGAGGCAATTTCCGGGCCGTTCGGCGAGCAGTTTGATGAGGTTTTTCAGTTTTCTTGAGATGAGTCTTTCTTGCTTGTTTTTTTTACTCATGTTGCAGTTTTTTTAGCTAGTTCTTGCTTTATGCTTTTTGTTAGGATGAGCTCCTTGCAGAGCTGGAGGAGCTGGAGCAGGAGGGCCTGGAGGAGAGCATGAAGAGTATGGGAGGACTGCCAAGCGTTCCCAACTCCAAACTGCCCTCATCACGCCCCAGTCATGCAAGTGAGTCCATCACACAAGCTTACGTGAGCATGTTTGTATTAACAGTGCCCTGCAAAAGTATCTTACCCTTTGATCATGTGTTTTAATAGTATATGCCAAAAAAAAAAAGTATAGGAAACTTGTGAGGTAGAAAGTGAATAATGCATAATTTTCAAATCTTTTGCTACTTAAAGTCAAATACTAAGGAGTAAAGACCATGTGCAATACAATTTTCCTTCAGCATCCTAACACTGCGCCAATTTATGTTGGTCTATCACACAAGCTAGAGTGAATCTGTTGTGATTTCATAAAATGTTGGGGTGCAAGGCACTGTATTTACATTAGGAATTAGTGTTACTTAAGTTATAAGTCACAGTATGTACTTATAACTTAATAGAACTTCATACAAAGTAAAATATTGTGCAGCAGGTTGCAGTGACCTAAACAATTGAATTTCAAGATATAAAAAGTTAAGGTTATCTAAGAATGTCTAGATGTTTGTTTTATTATCTGCCTCATACATTGAAGGTAATTAATAATAATCTCAGCTCATAATAGAAAATACAAGTAGAAAAACCTTGGTCTAATAATTTAAGATAAGTGTTCATCTGTTTTTGCTTTTTTTTTTTCTAGCAACTAAGAAAAGAGTTGAAGAAGACGATGACATGCGTATGCTGGCATCATGGGGAACATGAGCTTAACGAAGAGAAAGCATCATTCAAGACTTATGCCAACTTTTTGTATTTACTTTTCATTTATTCAAGGTTGTTGAAGGTTTTTAGGGAAACTGAGAATGATTTTACCATTAATGGCTTTTTGATTAATGATCTAAAAGGAAAGGAATACAACAATAGTTTAGGTTTTGTTGTTTTGTTAAGAGTATGTTGCACTCATGTTTTTTGTCTAACAAGGATATACTAAATGCCAGTAACCCACAGGGCAGATCTGATCATTCTGCAGTTGTAAATAAATGCAGGTTTAGCCTAAATGTTGTAAATAACATTATAAACTCTGTCTAACAATAAAACTGACTCCTACACATTGTGTCAAGTTACTTTATGAGAAAAGACTTTTAGTATTTCTGCATATCATGATGGAGTGGAAGAAGCCTCTGACTGAATGCAGAAGTCCTCAAATCCAGGCCTCAAGGTCTGATGTCATGCAACTTTACAACACACTTATTTAACACTTGAGTCAAATAATGAGGTAAAAAAATTTTTTTTTACTTTTATTTGAATGCCAAATAAAAAATGTAATCCACGTTTAAGGATTTTTTTTTTTACTTCCGGTTTCCTCTTGTTCCGCTTTTACTCTGAAAGGATTGACCGGAAGTAGCGCTGACGTTACGCTTTTTCCTGTAACTTGTGTCATCATCAGGAGGAAGTTCTTCGAAGATCGAGGCGCCCGAAGTGAATTGACCCCCTCAAAGAAGACTTTATCCCGGGATAAAACTGACGATGGCCGACAATATACCGAAAGAGACAGCAGGTGAGGCGAAGCGGCCTCCATCCGGTTAATTTATGAACTTTTAAAATAATTATTTATCGTCACCGGTTGACAAAATTAGCATGAAAGTTAGCAGACAGTTTTAAACTAAAGAAAAAACTGAACTTGGATTCGTGTTCCTATTTCCTGTTGTTATAGACAAAGTATACTTTGTTTCGAGTTCATATTTCAACCTTGGAACCTCATAACGCTGCTTAGCTTGTGTTCATGAATAATTAACTTCTTCTTTGAGGTTATAAAGTGGCCCTTCAGGCAAACATTTAAACATCAAACTCACATTTACATAGCAAAATATATGGAATTTATTGAAGATTTTACACAATATATTGAATCATTTTATATTTGGATATTTATATAGCTTTTCGTATAGCTGACCTTTATAGTATTAAGTTCTTTCTTGGTAATACAACTTTGTAAAACAAATCACTAAGGGGTCTACAGCAAGTCTTCATGGATTAAAACATTCTGAAATAAAAGAGGTTTCAGATATATTATCAGGAAATTGTCTTTAAGGAGTCTTACTTTTAGTGGACAGGAAATAGGAGTAGCCTTGAAGCTAATGGGAGGTTCCCTATTGTGAAAAATGCCCTTAAATAAAGTCTCAAAACAAGAGTATCCTGACTGATACATGTTGCTCTCTGGGTGTTATTTGTTCGGTTTTCTCATATTTGTTGACAGAATAGTTTGTTGTGACCTTTTATAAACGTATTACCAGCATAAACACCAGCATTGTGACTACAGAGTTCCTATGAAGTCTTCAAAAGCGTGAAAAAGCAAAAGCAAGGCTTGCTTTTTAGATTAGATTTGGCTGTAAACATTCATAATAAAACATAAATAAAAAATAAACCTATTTTCATATTTATTGTCAGAGTTAAACAGAACAAATACCATCCATTAAGTTTAGAAACAAATTTAGTCATTCTAAACAAGTTTAGAATGACTAAATTTATTTCAAAATTTATTATGAACTTTAGAAGAAATTTATTTTTATTTATTTCGAAATTTATTTAAAGTAATATAACTCTACTGTAATATTATGACAAGCAGTAGGAATACATTAATTATTTTTAAAATCATGATTCATATATCTTTACTGATATTTTATGTTTTTGTTTTGGAATTTTGTGTAAATGCTAAACCATAATGTTTTTATATGACATAAGATTTTTCTACACCTACTTTCCTTAATACTGATAATGGTACAGTGCACTTGTTTGAATGAACGAGAAACCAATTGTTTAAATATGACTACTTATTAAAGTTCTTCGTTGGTTATTAAATAATGCCCACTCACACTAACTTGTGTAACCTCTCCGATTGCAGCCAAAGATTCTTCTGGGCCAGAGAAAGAGACCCAAGAGACAGCAGCTCCAGCTCAGGACATGGCATTTCTGTCTGAAATCCGCCTGGTGGTGTTAGGATGGAGGTGGCCGGGGAAGAGCCTGACAGCCAACACCATCCTTGGCAGAGAGGAGTTCCACCTGGAACGAGCGGCCGAGTTCTGCGTCACCAGGGAGACGGAGATAGATGGCCGCCAGGTGGTAGTGGTGGACACTCCCGGCTGGTTCTCCGCGCAGGATACCCCACCCTCCTATAAACAGGAGCTGGTCAGGGGTGCCTCTCTTTGCCCTCCGGGTCCTCACGCCTTCCTGCTCATCATCCCCGTGGGCATGTTCACGGATGTCGACCGCGCACGCATCGAAGAGAATGTGAGCCTCTTTGGGGAGCATGTGTGGAATCACACAATTGTGGTGTTTACCTGGGCGGAGGTGTTGAAGAAGATCACCTTGGAGAGATACATTCACAGGGAGGGCAAAGATCTGCAGTGGGTGTTGAGGAAGTGTAATAAGAGGTTCATACTTATTAACAACAACATCTTCGGGGAGAATCCCCAAGTGGGAAAGTTAATGAAGAAGGTTGAGAAGATGGTGGTAGAGGAAGGGGGCCACTACAGTTCAGAGGTGAAAGAGAAACCTTTGGATGTGAACCAGAATCCAGCCAGGCCGGCGCAGGAACTGGGAGCCCGACCCAAACAGAACTCTGGACTGAACCTCTCAAAGGCCTCAGAGGCAGAGCAGACCTGCAGTGAGTAGTGATTTTACATTATTTCATTAGGTTACACAGAATCAATTTGTAAAACAGGCTAAGATGTTAGATTTAATCATTTTGATTACATGGTACCACTCCCAACTGCTTATTTGTACAACAAATGGATCCACAGAAAACTGAAAGTCCTCCAGCATTCCACTCTGATTTTTTTTTCTTTTTCTTTTTTTATAGCTATCTAGTTTTACTGTTTTGCTTAAAATCATCATGTGACCAAAAGAGGGTGAGGAAAACTGATGAGTCACGGCTCTCTGTCTTTAGGAGTGGATCACGTTAAACACAACTTTCAGGCCACGCTGACTAATATCAGCTTCTCTATACAGAGTTCACCTTTTCTCTGCTGTTAACTCACATTTCCCCAGGTTCTTGTACAATCACAGCATCATGTTTGGGTCAAAAATAGTGTTGGGACTCCAGTAAAGAATCTAATTCAATTAATTTGTAATTAATCACATTTTAATCAAAAACCGTATGTAGGCATAATAAGAAATATTTTTTATCTAAAAAGACCCTTTGTTTTTAATTTGTGATTTTGGTAATTCAGCCATCACATTTCGGTAAGACGTGATCATTCCTAGAACTTTGAAAAAAATACTTCTTTCGATATGTGAACTATGGAAGCTGAAGATCTGTGCTGCTGCGTTTCATTTAGATGGTGCAGCTGTCCCATCTCAATGTAGGCTTGAATAACTTTCTTTTTGCACAACTTGCAAACAATAATAGTCTTTTCCAGCATCATACTGGATCGCTTTTTAAAAATTAGCCCCCATTGGGCCAAGAGAAGCGGCTTTTCTCATCTATCATTGTTGTTGCCACTTGTGCTTCTGATGTACGATGTACCAGAAACGCAATGCAAAGGTTCCAGGTCAAAATGAACAAAAAACAATTATGTTACAGCTTTTAACACTTAAAATATATGTAATTAACTACAATGTAATTACAGAGTAAATCAACTTTCTTTTTGAACCTAAATTTAAAGCTCAACGTAGCAGCCAAATTCCAGTTTGGATGAAAATTACAATTATCCATTTTTGTTTTATCTTGGGGAGAACAGATTAAAAAAACAAAAGCAATAATGTGGTTTAACGTTTAACTTTATTGTGGATTTTCTGTACAAAGCTAATATAATGACAGCATTTTATAAGAATGCAGAGACATCAAGTAAGGTGAAGTTTAACTCTCTTTTTCTCTGTTTGGTTATAGATTAATGAGGCCCTGCATGCTGATGGAATCGACTTCTGGCAGAGACACATAGAAAACGGCATAACTGTAAAGAACTGTTACTGAATGTAGAAAAATGTATGAATATATCATATTTAAAGTAATACTGAGGCATGTTCTTGAGGTCTTTTTAGCAAACGCATTGTCCAAAGACAATTATTTTTTTATCCTGGTGTTTTATTTGGATTAATTATAGTGTACATTTTGAGTAGAGGGAGGTGGTGTTTTACTATTAAAGAAGCACAGGCTGTTACACTCAGAAAGTGGCCATCTTTATCTTCAAACTGAGCACTCCTTAAAATGGCCGACACTGACAACAGGATTGCACTACTAAACTGTCACCATTATTTACCGTTGATAAGCAGGTCGATTTTTTTTCAGAAAATTCCCTTCTTTTGTGACCAAAATGTGAATAGTTTAGTTTTGCTGCAATGTTTCTTCCACTTGTCTGTGTACTGTAAAGCACTAACGCAGTTATTGACTTTTCCCTGCAAAGTGTTGCCCTAAAGCACTGCTTATGTTTACTTTAAACAGATGTTTATAGTAAATTATGAGAGAGGTGGCAGTTCTTTGGGGGAAAGTGTGACCGACTTGTAAATTTTTTTTTTAACCTTCTGACATCCCAATTGTCATGTTATTATGTTAACATTTCTGGTTACTTTGTGACTGTTCTTTCTTTTTTCTATTGTAAATGAATTATCTTTTACTTTCTGACACAATAAATGATTTTAAGGCATTCGTGGGTGTCGTGTGTGTTTCTCTTTTATTCTCAAGCAAAAACTATGTTTATTATAAGTTAATGTACATTTTCATCCTTTCAATCCAACAATCCATCGACTCATTCAACACTCGGTGATTTGTGCAGAGCTTACGCTTAGAGCCAGACTTCTGTAGAAATATTTGCAGTAAACATGTAGAAAACTGCTGCAATTATACTTAAAAAAAAGGTTTGAGAACTCTAAACATTTATGTGTAGAAAACTGGAAGGTTGACATACAGCTGACTTCAGTTCTGCGGTCTATCTCAGGCTTACTCCCTGTGGCACTGATACCATTCAGTCTGCTCTAAATGGTATCTTAAAGAATAACATCTTTTTCCTCCATCTGTGGTTAAATGCCAATTGTTGCCCTTGGGAAGTCGGACTGAAATCTGGAGTCCTTTTTTTCCCCACATACAGGAATCTGCCAGATGGTGACCCAACAGTGTTTTTGTTTTACAAGCAGTTTATTGCAGCAAGTTTCAGTGTCCTGTCGGTCCGTTTCTGGGAGCAGCTGGTTTGCATCTGTTAGCTGCCTTTTACAAAGAAACTGAGCTCAGCACTTGTTTGGGCCATTGACAAACAAATTTGTGGACATGCACCTGAGATGGGAAGCAGATATGTGAGGAGTCGTTACTGATGTTATTTGGGGCGCTGGGAGCTGATGTTATCTGAACAGTAACAGTAGCTAACAATGCAACAGATGTGATTGTAAATGGTTTTGAGGCATCTAATGGAGCTTATTTCTATGTTGGTGCATTTCATGAAGGCCACATTTGTTATTTTCATCCTTTTTCTAGATCAGCATGCAAAATCTGGTTATTTCTCAGACATCGACTAAGAAGGCAATAGTTACGTTCCTCTAGTTTCCAGGGCCTGTTTGTGTACTTGAAAGCGTTTTATCAACCAACACTGTTTAGACTACTTTAAAATGGCTTTGTCTTTGATAAAGGTGCTGGCCTTCAGTTTCTGGTCTCTGAGCTGCTGCAAATCTCGAACTTATTCCTTGAATTTATCCCCCCCAAAAAAAATACAAAATGGAAATATGTTCTTTATGATTTTCTAATTTATCAAGCAACGTAAAAAACATCTTGGCAAGAAGCAATAACATACCACCAGGTCCAAATGAATGTTGTACTTCATGACAGATATTTACTTTAGAATGATAAATAATGGCTTCCTTAGCAGAACTGATTTTAAATCCATATAAGTTTTGTGTTGAACTTTATAAATAAAAGGGTCTTGTCAAGGATTATTGATACTTTAAAATATATTGCACGATCCAGTTTTTCCTTCATGTCGAATTTAAATGGTGCAGCATTGAGCATTCAAGCCTCAAAGTTAAAAAATACAATTAAAAAGTAATCCAAGTTTTAATTAGAAGTTTGTTTTTTATTCCTGTTCCTATGTTCATATTGGCAGTAATCTTGAAATCTACATTATTGTCTTAACATCCAGGAAAAATAATTTAAACATGACTGTGTTTGTTTTATTGTAAAAAGAAATAGTTTAAAGCTTAAATACCATGGACATTTTGTCATTTAGGGCACAGTGGCGCAGTGGGTAGCGCTGTTGCCTTGCAGCAAGAAGGTCCTGGGTTCGATTCCCGGCCCGGGGTTTTCTGCACGGAGTTTGCATGTTCTCCCTGTGCATGCGTGGGTTCTCTCCGGGTTCTCCGGCTTCCTCCCACAGTCCAAAAACATGACTGTCAGGTTAATTGGCCTTCCCAAATTCTCCTTAGGTGTGCGTGTGTGTGTGCATGGTTGTTTGTCCTGTTTGTCTTTGTGTTGCCCTGCGACAGACTGGCGACCTGTCCAGGGTGAACCCTGCCTCTCGCCCGGAACGCAGCTGGAGATATGCACCAGCAACTCCCGACCCCATTAGGGAGAAGGGTGACGGAAAATGGATGGATGGATGGATTTTGTCATTTAACCACTAGATGGGGCTAAAACACAAGCTCACAGAGATGACATTTGATGAGAGTATTTGACTCGGGATGACTCCATCTTGTCTACAGCATTGTTCAGACTGACAAACTGCAAAAACAGTTTTTTTTGTTTTTATTTTAGCAACTTTGTTTATTTCAAATGTAATCAAAACAACAGTAGTTACAGAAATTACAGACAGCTGATACTGAGTGATTTTGTGTACTATGTATTTTCATAATGAAAAGAAACAGGAACACAGAAAAAATATATAAACTTTTCTTTTTGTGAATATTTGTCATATGTCAACATTTAATCCAACACATGAATCAGTAACACGCAGCATCAGTATCATATCTCAGCTCCACTCAGTTCATGTGTCAGACATAATGTTGATAACGATGGAAGTGAAAGCCATTTATCAAGTCCAGTAATAAGAAACCAAACAAGCCTCAGTTTCTGCAAGATCAAGTGTTGTAGTCTCTGTAAAAGTTTGTTTACACACACTGTCTCAATCACTCTCTCCAACTCCCTTTGACTGTTCCTATAAAACACTTGTAGTTTCAGGGAAAAGCGTAAAACACGAACGTGCAAGCACTTGTATGGAGCCGTTTCTCCAGAGAAACTCTTGTAACGGTACTAAAACACACCTGAAGGCATGGAGAACCTGCTACACTTATCTAAACCTTCAGCGTTCTCCTTTACGTTAACATTACTGTGCATTATGGGTTGTAGGCTTTCCTTAGTGATCAATATCATATTACCATGTGCACAAGTTTAAACAGTCACCATTTTCCAGGTTGGGGTTCATACAGAATTTCATGACTTTGATTGTAAAAAAGATAGAAGAAAAAAAATGAAACTGTTAGCTTTGATGCTAAGCTTGCTCCCTTCGTTGCTCTTGAGAATAGTGACTTCTGTAGATGCATTTGGCAATTTTATGAATTGGCAGTTGAAAACATGAATGAATGTTTTTGAACTTCCTGTGGGGCACAGTTTCTTTATTTTCACAGAAATGTCAGTCCTCCAAAAGTATGGCTGAATGTGGAGGCTTTAAAGGAGGCAGAAGTAACTCCAATAAAGATTCTGTCCTGTTGTAACTGGGGTCTACCCCATGCTGCAGGATTAAGAACACTGTTATTCTGTCATTTAGTTTGTTTTTACAAGACTGAAGGTAAATTGATATGTTAGTAGAGGCAACACAATTTAAAAACTGTTATTAAACAGTGTTTACAGTTGCACTGATACTATTTTTTATTTGTCTCAAGTCTAACTCATTTTGAGAGTCTTAACACATTTGAAGGATGCCCTTTGGTGGATTTAACACACATTTTATGAGTCTTACTTAAATATGCAGTGTAAGAATAGATTGCACACCTTCAGTTGCAGGTAGTCTAATAAGAAGCTGCAAAGCTTCCAAGCAGAAGAGGTTTGAAAAGAAAAGGGGATGGTCTTCTTGGAGCATTGGCTGCTGGCAAGAGCCAATGTGGGTTGTTTAATAGAAAATAACGGGCAAATTTCCTTATACAGATCGTTGACATGTGGGAATGACATGTTACAGTTGAAAGCATCAAATTAGACATGGGTCATGATGACTTCCAAGCAGACTGAATCAATGACTTGTTGAAGATAGTGGCAAAAACATATTTGTAAATAGCAGTAACCAGTTTTGTTTGTATGAATGTATTCAAAGCATTTTTGAGCCTGAATATCAAAAAACAATAAGAAAAACTTGCCAAATTCTCAATTGTTAAAATTCCAAATACACCTATAGTTGTTTGGGTAAATAATATCATGTGTTCTGCAAAATTAAGCTATTTTTATTGTGGCATTTAAATGTGTCCAATACAGTTTTCAATCAAAAAACTACTTTCTTAAAACAGCATTATATTAATTTAGGAAAATAAATATTTTTGTAAGTCAAAATAACATTATTTTACACATTATTGTGTCATTTTGGTAGGGGTTTTGATGAATTTTCTGAGATAAATTTTAGAATTACTAGCAAAAGCCTAAGATAAAAGGTTTGCATGATAACATCTCTAGTTGTAGCCAATTTTGTCTAGCATTAGCCTAAACAAAAAGCTCTGTTAGTTAGCTTCCATAACTACTGCTAATTTTGTCTTTTTCTATTTTTAAAATTCTTTTAATAGAAAATATCTCAATGTTAACTTACTTAAATCAGAAAGTTGGTTAGCATTGGATACAAAAAGATAGAAATTATGCTTTTGTGTTTATCCAGGAAGCTTCTACTATCAGCCTTAACTAAAAATGTTACTGTTTTTTGTAGTTATTGTTAATTTTGCCCTTGTGATGTTTTAGAATATGTATTTGGAAATTTTTACATGCCTTTAGAGTTATTAATAATTTAAGGATATATTACCAAGGCGAACGATTTAGCATGTTTTACAATCTTTGCTGTTTTCTAAGAATACTTTGTCCACAGTTTTTAATAACAGAAAATGGCTTCTGACTATCATAACAGTACTTCATCAAAGCTACCACTAATGGCAGTTGAGTTGGTGTGGAGGCTGTGAGGGAAAATGGTTTCCACTCTCATGCTAATTAGTCTTTGGTCTCAATGTGATGGCAACGTGGTGTGAGCAGAAAAAAACCCCCATCAAAACAAATGGAAAGTTTATGCATTTTCTGTGTCCTGAACAGATGGAACATTGCACTTTTTTGTTTTGCAATCAGAATTTCAGTATATTGATCTTGAGCGTCTGTCTCAACAACAAGTCCACATTCATTCGTGTAATCAGCAAAAATTTATGTTTAGATTGCGTATTGATCTGTGACAGCAAGAAAAACACAACAGCGTTCATATTTAAGTAAAAAAGTAGAGGAAAAAAGGCCACTCATAAAAAATAAAAAAATGTCTCTCAGTACCATCACTGCTATATAAATGTTTGCCATGAGTTACCTGAATCTGCAAATGTTTTGGTTTGGTATATACATTATTATGTTCACAAGGATAAACTGTTAAAGTCATACAGAACTGGTTATTTCCTGCTGTAAAATAGAAAAGGAAACAGTCCTTTAAATTCAATAAAACTCCAATCAGTGACATTTGTTTTCAGAAATAGTTACGACCAGATGTTTACATACATTCATCACATTAATTACTAGAATTACTTTAATAATGTTCTAAACATAATTTAACTGGAAGTTAGTGTGGATTTTCTCACTCCACACAGTCAAAATTATTCACACAGGCTCAAACACATGCTTGCATTCACCTAAATTGTTAAACATGTAATGCTGAAGGTACCACTAGGTACCACTACTTTCTCATTGGTGATGGTGATCGATGATATCTGGTAGTTTTTTTGTTTTTTTTTTTCTGCAATAAAAACGGATTTAGTGTCGCACTTTCCATTGACCAATACTCAGAACATTGGAAAAGTGCAAGAAATTTACAGAATATCTATAAGAGTAAATGGAGTAAATGCATATTTACACAAACTGGGGTATTTCAGATTTTAGGATCATCAAACATGTGTTATTTGACTGTGTTAAAATGAAGGCTTATCATTCACTTCCAATCAGAAGTTAGACTTCTAACAGTTAAATGTCATCAGAAATAGGAGTTTAAATGAACAATAATTCCATATATAACCTGTAATTTGGAGTAAATAAAGCAGGTTAACTTTAAGATAACCCGAACCCTCGGGATTAAGAATTTGTGGAGTATTTTGCACTTATGACGAGTGGCTAAACATGAAGTCAGTGTCATACCACAATGTTGGTGAGAGCTACAAAAAGCCTGCGATCAAGGTACAATCACATTTAATCAAAGATTGTGCATAATTTTGACTGTAAGGATTCAAGAAAACCTGCAATAAATTGATATTAGGCAAAGACTTAACTATGTGGAATTTTTGGGAGAACCAAAATGAAGCTTTCGAACTGATGTAGTTTCTTACCCCTACTGATCAGAGAGTGGCTAACCAAAATATTACTGTTGATCAAAGAAAATCTAAAAGATTAAAATGTCTATGCCCAATTGTTGTTTTTAAAAATAAATGAAGTTTTATGTACAATCTGAAAAAAGGTTAGAAGTAATTTAAAATGTATGCCATTCATTATTATGATGACTGTATGTAAAGACCTGACTGCACATCGTCTGTACCTCTAAATGTAAGTGTCACCTGTACAGAGCCAGCTCACGCATAAAACCCCATAAAATAAGCAGATATTCCATCAGTGCTGTTAACTACTCCTCTGTATTCACACACACAAATCACTGACACTTCAGAAAATATATTCACACTCACAAGCACCTGTCTTGTAAATCTGCAAGATCTAAAAATGTGCATGAAAATGAAAGAAAAAGAAAAAAAACTGTGCAAATTCCAGTCAGGGACAAAAGGGAATGGCCTTAATGAATATAAAAAACACAAAAAGAAATGTTCCCATCACCCATGAAAACAAAATAAAACAAAAAACCCACCAAGTCTCCCCAGCTGATCACCATAAAAAAAAAAAAAAAAAGGGCTGAATGTTCAGAGCTCTGATTGATCTCAATGACTGTTCAGCTCACGTCATGTCGCACAGCAGAGCAGGCTGTGGAAAAGTCAATTACATCTGCTGTGCTGTGGTATTGAAAAGCAATACCAACAGAGAAATGTACCAACCCTATCATACTGATAACTAGAAAAAAAAAAAAAAAGGAACAAAAAGGAAAACTAGTATAAACCAGATGGATATACAAAGGCTGATAACACCACTGACAATCAAGTGGAAGTCTCTGTTCACTTGCTCTATATTGATTCTGAAAATATATATTGTATAGGTCACCCTGCTTCCTGCTTGGACAAAAACAACCAGTGAGTCCAGTCCCTCCCTGGCATCATGACAGCAGTCAGAAATCCTTATCAATGCCAGCTGAACTGATGATGTCTCAGTGCTGTCCCATCCCCCCTGTCCCCTGCATGTCTGTTCCTCACCGACAGGAGCTGTTCAGTGGGTTTCATCTAGCTCTAAAGGGCCAAATTCAGAGTTTTACCAAAGCTCCTAAACCGATAGGTCGATCATGGAGGTTCTGGGTGAGAGGCTCCTGGTGAAGCAGGAAGGGTTGAGAGGGAGGCACCAGGTGGGGATGAGAATGCCTCACCTCCTACCTCAGCACTGCTCTGACTCAATGAAGCCCTCCTTCTCATGGCCCACCGGCTCCACCTCAGCATACGCGGGATGACCCGAACCCCGGCGAAATTTCATGGCCGGCCACCTGCTTGGACGTCTCTGCGGTTGGGTGGAGATGACACACGTCAAGATGAAAGATAAAACTACAATGTTGAAGGTTGCTGTCAAAAAGTATTTACTCTCATACACATTTCCTCCTGTATTTGTCACATGTGTTTCAGATTATTTAAAATATTTTAATGAGACAAAAAAAACTTGAGGAAATACAAAAAGAAATTTCTAATAGTGATTTAATTTACAAAGGAAAATAAACTGTATTCAAAATTGCCTTTTGTACAGTTGCATTGAAGACTTTCAATGCATCAACAGTCTGGCACATTATCAGAATCAAATTCAAACCCTGACTTTTACTAGGCCATTTCAAAACATTCATTTTGTCCCATTTAAACGTGGCCTTGATTCAGTGTTTTGCATCATTGTTCTGCTTCATAACCCAAGTATGCTTAGGGTTAAGGTCTCAAACCGATGGCCAAACATTACCACTGCCTCAGAAATAAAGAAACCAGGTTCCCTGACAATTAATGTGACATTTAATTTGTTTATTATGATACTATTCTGGACAAAGTCGATAACTTCTATTGCATGTAAAATCATAGGATGCAGTTAAAATTAAATTATTATAAGCAAAAGTTCACAATATTCCAACAATGTAATGTCCCAGCAAAGTCCAATTTTATTTTATTTTAATATTGCAAGTACATTTTCTTTTCCACATGAGCATTGTTTTAGATAATGCCTGTAGTATTGCTGAATTTTCTTTGTGAGAGAGCACTTTAATTATTCATTATTGGTATTTGTGCATATTGAGTAGAAACTCAACCCAGAGTTTTTATCCTGATGTTTCTGCTATACTACTCACCTCAATGAGAAAGAGGCTGGCAGCAGAGGTTGGGTGATGGTACATGTAGACCGTGATCAGAACGCCGGCTATCATGATGAGCATCACCAGCAGGATGCCCAAGATCAGACCGGTGTGCAGAGGATGCGTGCCTGGAACCCTGTTGACGGCGCTGTCAGCTGGCATTACTGAAAAGAAAACCCATTTGACTTAATTTCAAAAGGCTACATTTTTAAAAATTATTTTATTTAAAAATGTTTCAAAATTTTTATTGTAGCTCTTTTAGTAACCAATAAGGGGCAATCACCATTTATCAACTGAAATGGTTTCAATATTTCCTGAAGTTCATATATTTACCATACTGAAAACAGAGATAGCACTTTGGATGAGTTTATTCAGGCATGCATGTGTGAAAGAGCAATTTAAACTGTATCCTACATTTTAATTTCTCTATATTTGCTGTCCTCCTGCAAGCTTTGAAAGGTTTGCTTTAAACTTAAAAGATTATTTTCTCTTCCTGCAAGCTTTTGGTGAAGTGACAGTTGTGTGGATCACTTAAGATTCATGCTTGCCACGAGACACAGCAGAGGTTGTGATAGTGCTTTTGAAAGACGTAAAGAACTTCCTGTAAACCTCTACCAATCTCTTTTTATCATTTTGGGCTCAGTTTCAGGAGAACAAAACAGCATCTCCTGCAATTTCTTTCCAATTTTTCAGCTACAATAAAACATTCAGGGATAAGAATAAGCTCAGTTCTCATTTACTTGCAGTGAAACAGAGAAAGCAAGCTACAATGTATGTATTCAGCAGATGTACACCAGGTTCAGGTCACATCCATTTTATTTCCTCTGTGTGCCCCCTGACAACCTCTCCCCAGGCTTCTCTCTGTCTTTAATTAGCAGCTGTAGGCAGCATAGAGCTCGTCAGCCTACCAAGCTCTCCCCTGGCTCTCTGCCTCATTCACTCCCAGCGCACAGAATAACAGGAAGATAATCAAACCTGTCCAACATGTGAGAACGCTCGCTATAACTGTGTAGGTCAGAGCATCCATTAAGTACAAACAATCACTGAGAAATACTGAAAACCTACATATATGTAAAAACAGTTTAGCTGGAAAAAAGACACCTGATTACATTCAGTTTTGAAGCTACAGTTTTTTGTTTTTTTTTTAAAGATTGATTTTATGTAGTTTCAGTTCCAGTATGAAGCCAAAATGATGTGACGGGTTTCTCGTCTGCCATGGTGGTGGAGGCTGTGTGACTGGGATTCAGAGATGATCAGAAATCAGTTCATGCTGGAGCCACAAACCGGGATAGAAATACTCAGCAATCTGGGAGGTTGTTAAGATATAGCAACCGGTTGGTGTGGCGGTTTCACACATTTGTCATTAAAGAATATCAGTGACAGAAAATCCCAGCAGTGCTTAACTACTGTTGTGGAGTGGGGCATTCTGTTGCAGGTGGAGACCAGCCCTCTATCATCTTGGTCTTGATTAAGGTGTCTAAGAAAGCAGAGCTCTAACAGAGCAGTAAAATGCATCGGACAGATGACCTCAGCAGAACCCCAGACAAATCAGTTGTACAGAGGGCTAAACCTGCTCCCACATCTCACCTCACAAGAGATTTAAAGAAACCCACAATGAAAGCTTAACTACCTACAATCTAGTTTTGCTCAGTTCCTGAGAAAAAGGTGATTTAGTCTAGCTGTGTTGTGGCTTCACCTAAAATCACCTCAAGATTACTTCCTATGCTTAAGCTGCATCTTTTTCACAGACCCATATCACCTTGAATAGCATTAAAAGGTTAAATGCATAGAAAATAAATGCAAAAACATCCTCACAGTGCCTGTGCTCTGCTGATTTGGAGGAATATGACATTTTTGCATCCAGAGGCGTGATAGAAAGTCATGGACTTGCAATTTATCTCAAACAAGAAATGAGAATGTGTTTTCAAACAGCACCAATTCTCAGAGTCATTACAATATTCTGTTTTTGAAGACTCACCTTGGTTGTCTCTGAGATGCAGTGCAATCTTGGTATCATCTGTGCGGAGACAAAGAACCACAGGAGTCAGACAAAGTCATCAGAATTTCTCTTTGTAGTTTGTTTTTGATGCTTTAACTCTATTAGGACCTCCCCTGAAGGCCCCAAATGAGATGAAGCTTCTTTCATTAGTGAACCATCTTCATTTGCTTCGCTTATTAAAAATGAATGCCTTGAATATAATGACTAAGCATCAATAATTCAACACATAATATCAGTCTGGGGTTAACTATACGTGTGAAATATGGAGATGTAGCATGACCCACTTCTACTTCAAGGGTAACAGACTCTTACACACCGTACCATTCACATTATGCTAATCTGGCACATTTTCCACCAGTTCCATTTGCCTCAATGACTTCATTCAGAGAGAGCTACTGCTCCTAGTTTCAAACAGACAATGAAACCATATCCTCGTGTCTGAAATTAGTTGTTCCATAAGTTCTACAAAAGGCAACAATTATTATTTACTGGAAGATAATCTCACACCATAGAGTGATGGCAGGTGCTGATGGGGAAAGTGAATACTGGTCAATCTGAGAAGAAATCCTGTTCAAAGTTTAGTGCTTTAGATGCTTCTCTATGACCGCCCAGCAGCTTTGAAATCACAGACAAGCACACATTCAATTCAGAATTTTTGTTATAGCCACCTTCGGGGTGATAATGTGCTGACTTTTATATAGTATATTCCGAAGAGTAGTAGAAGAAGAGTATCAGGGCAGTTTTGGTATCCTTGTTTCCCACAAGATAAATTATCCACAAAGTTGAATATTCCACTACTGTATTTTCTTTATCCGCTATGTTTGGTGCCACCTTATGGCCGGCACTTTTATTGTATGGGTATAAATTAAGATATAGAGCTTGTAAAAGATTTGAGACTATGGAATAAATTGTCCACCTTGCAGCAGGACAATGACCCTAAACATACAACCTCCTCAACATTATAATAGTTGGATAAAAGTATATGTATGTGTTAGTATGGCCTAGCCAAAGTCCAGACATAAATTCAAATGAAAATCTGTGGCAAGACTTGGAAATTGCTGTTCAGAGGAGCACTCTGTTGACTGAAAAAAATAGTATTTGATTTGCAAATTGGTAGTGAACAAGTAGTTTTGCCCACCACATGAAATGTACTACAGCATAAGGAACTTGCTACAAAGAAAAAGGTACAATTTTTCGTTTAGTAATTTTTTTTCACTTTACAATTGTGCACTACTTTTGTATAAAGTATAAACCAAGAAAAACATACACATGATGTTTCTCTGAGTTCAGACTGGGAAACAGACATCTGTATTCCCATGATTACTCTCAATCTTCTTCTGTTGGAAACCTTCAGAATAAGATGTCCCAATTAAAGAAACAAATAAAAAAAGTTTATTTTCTCTTTCAACACAACACTTTACATCAAGGCAAACACATGAAGTGCTGCAATCAACAGTCTTTCTCCCACATGTATTTCTCATCTTCTTTCTGCCTCTTTTTCTCTTTTCAAACTCTCCCATCCAGCCAGAAGTTTCCTGCATTTGAAAGATCCACAACCTGCTCACTAACCTGACCTCTGACCTGCTGCAGCTGAAGAACAAGTGATTGTTGAGGGAAAATTGTCTGTTGAATGTCAACCAAAACAAATACACATGTGCAACCCCTAGCAACCCCAGATGCATGGTTAGTTGTCTCGCCACACCCTGTTTTGATCTGAAACTGTTGGACTCCTCTTTGTGTTTATCCCCACAGTTGGATTGTTTTCCACACAGCAGCCCAGCCATCAGGGCCTATCCTTAAAAATCTCAGCTACAGAGGCCTGTCATGAAGAAAAGGTCAACCGATAGAAGTAAACACCTTTAAAAATAATCCACAACAAAGATTAAATGCGGGAAACCTTGAAAACACCCGCAACTGAACAATAAAGTTCAGTTACATTTATGGTGGATCGCAACATAAATGTAACGGTTTCACTGAAAACCGGGGCCTAAAGCATCTTTCGTCCCAGTAGAATAATCATACACAAAAAAAATGTACATGTTTTTTACAGCCCTTCATAAAAATAGAAAAGAAAGAACATGTCATTCAATTAAGCCATAAATTAATCAGAAAATGACTGCAATAGAATAGCTATTTTTAAAATAGCTACAATAAAATGGGTTAGACCAATGGCTACATTTTTAATACAAGAGATGTGACAAACGTGGGTGAGTCAGGATCCAGGTTTATCTGGTCATCATGTACAGTGGACAGAATATTAAGGACGGTAAAAAGAAATCTCCACCAGCTCACTGTTATGCAACTGTAGTCATCTGTTCCCAGGACTGTGCTATGGTGATAAAATATGAATTGTGTTATGCATCTTTATCAGGGGTGCTTCTAAGGATGACTCCAAACCTTTACACACTTTCGTAGCTCATCAGACTGGAAAGCGTACATGTCTGAAATCGCGGTCCATTAACTCATTGTTGATCCCAGATATCAATAGAAAAGCACAAGAAGAAAAAACCTTACATAAAGTACTGTATGCTTTTAGTTTTGATTATAAAGGGTTTCTATGGCAACATCATGTCACATAGTGCGTGGGCACAACATTCAAGCTACATGTGGGGTTTATTTTTGATAAACTATCTCTAACTAAAATAAGTTAATAAATAATTATGCAAGTACAAACGAGTTCAAAGTGTAAACAGTAGCTTTAACCAATGCACAACTCCTGCAACTGGCAAGCCAAAGAAATGGAAGTAAACACACTTCAAAGGAGACCTTGACTGTTTTCCTGTTATCAGGAAAAGAACTGTGTCAGCTGCATTTTACAGAGGATTTTCACTAGATAACCACTACATTATGCATTGGTTTAGTCTCCTGCTGAGGTACAATAATTCATGCTGAATCCATTTTCTTATAGTAGCAAATGAGCACAACCTTCTTGATATTTGTTGCCTGCACAAAACTTTAGGTAAGAATACAAAGACAATATTCAGATAAATATTTCATGTGTAATCATTTGTAATTATTTGGCACAGTAATGAACAACCTAATTGCTGGATAAATTAAAGAAAGCTACTTTCTGGCTTTTGTTTCCCTTTGCAACTACACTGCAGTTCTTTTAAAGTCAAAGCTTTGTTGTTTTTGTTCATAGACTTGTAAAATTAATTCTTTATTTTACCTTTCATGAATATTTCCCTGTTTGATTTCTTAAAATCATTAGAATATTTTTCAAATGTTCTAAAAATGGACAAATATTTTAGGAAATGCCCTAAAATCTCAATTTGTTTGAAGCCCTTTGGCTGTAGGTTAAATATTGCATTACTTTATGAAATTCACTCTTAAAAGTGAGCAGAAAATAATGAATGCACATGTTTGAGTTAGCAAATAATTTAATATTCTAAATATAACAGTGTAGCAATATTTTATTTACTGCTATCACTAGAAAAAAACTCAAATACCTTCCAATTGTACATACCTCATCTAAACAGGACAAATAAAATATTTCATTCAAATTTTGTAAACATTTACTTCTTTGAATATGCTTGTGAATTACAGCATCCTTTTTATTGGTGCGAATTTATAAAAGTCCAATTATAGTGACTGCCTGAACAGAGCATCATTCACTTGTTGTCCTGAGATCCTATGAAGACTTCATTGTCGAATTATTTTTAGTTTATCCAGTACTTTACCTTCAGTAGGAGCGCTGGTGGGAGGATGAGAGGTGGAAGGTGTGCCCCAGCCTGCTGTGCTTCCTTTACTTCTCGATGCTGTTCTGGCAGTGATAGTGGCGGTGAAGGTGTACAGTTGTGTAGTGTCATCAATGTCGCACATCTTGTCTTTGGTCTGATGGAAAGAACGTCTGTTTTATATTTTGTACAAACTCTCAAAGGGTAAAAAGTGCAAAAGGAAGCTGCAACCACAGCCATCAATATATTGTGTGTTTGATTTCACAATTAGAATGTGATATGTCAAAAATCTGGACATAGTAGAGCAGAGATATGTTTTTATTTAGGTCCAATTCAAGACAAATGTTTAATTTTAAAACACTGACAATGGCGATACTCCCAGCCCTATTTTTGGTCATGTTGTCTGAAAACACAGCGCCGTCTGGATCGATGACCTTAGCCTGATATCTGATCCAAGAATGATGTCAGATACTGTTACTAAAACGGATCGGACTGAACTCTGAGGTCAAGTCTTTGTATTGAATCCTTACCTCATCTGGGCAGCTGTTATCCACCCAATCCTGTCGATGGCGGTCAAAGCCACTGGAGCATCTGAGGAAAAACAGAAAGAAAATGTAAAAAAAAATAAAAATAAAAAATACTTAAAAAAGGTTTTTCCACTTACAACCCACACATTGCCTTGATTTCACTAAGAAGATGACCACTAATGTCAAAAGAATTGGTGTTTTCAGGATTGTGAATCTACTGAAAATGCTTTGCCATTCAAACAAACAACAAAACGTTAAAACTGTATAGTTACTCTAATATTATAAATATATAAACAAAACTAAGTTAATGCAGTAAAGTGATCCTTTAAGTAGTTGTAAAGCCTACTGTGGTTACTTAGATGTTTTGTTTGACTGATAGTTAAAGATAATTATACACCATTTACTCTTTAGTCAGGAGAAGAAAAGCTGCAAATTATCACTTTTTAAAAGAGTGAGCAAGCAACATTTTCCTTATAATAAGCCTAAATTACTAAAATTGGGGCAGGATAATTTCATGCCTATTAAGAAGATGACCAACTTTCCCCATTTTAGTTGCTTACATCCCTCTAGCAAGGTATTTTTTTATTCATTTGTTTTTTTCACAAATTTGTGAAATTATTGAAATCTTACACAGAAAATTTTAGAAAAATTCAACATTCAAAAAATGCAGTGCAGAAAACAATTCCATGCTAAAAACAATATAGTTTTGAACAAATCACCGCTTGAACAGTCATTGTCACCCGTACTTTTAATCCTTTGTACAAGTCTTTTATAGTAATATCTGTGCAGATGACAACTCCAATTAAATCAGAAAAAAACGCTCTCACTGAAAATTGTTTAACCTGTTCAACTTATTGTATGGAATCAGCTAGAATGGCTTGTTAACAGTGGGTCTGAGAACAGTTCCAGCAAAATTTTCCAGAAGTAGCTGAAAAGCCAGATTAGTTTGTTGCTCAGGAAGACTAATTTGTCTCTTCACAGTTTTGCATCAACCATTTTGTGTTGGTAGACTTCTTTTAAGAAAAATAGTGAATCATGAATTATTTTTGTTAGCTCTTTGTTAGGGTTTAGGTCTTTATTATGTACATAATACCAACAAGAGAACCTAAATAATATTTAGGCTCTAAATATTGTTTAGAACCTAAAAGCTGAAAATAACAACACGCAGGACTTCAAGTTAAGTGAGATCAAACCATTTAATTTACAGAAATTAAGTGGTTGACAGAAAAATCCACTCAAGGAAACAACAAACAGACCTACATCCTGGAAAAAATACGGCTTAACGTGAAGCGGTGGTGTAACACCACTAAATATTGAGTAAGGTCTCCAAAAGATTCTCTAAAGAGCACATTGTTAAGGTAATTTAACTATGCCCCCAAGTCTGTCTGTTCAAACAGCCAAAGCAGATTCCTCCATTTAATCCCTCACTTTCCCCTGACTGCTGTTCCCCATCCTTAGGGTGCAGCAAAGGCAGCACAGTCTGGCTCAATATCACCAAGGAGGTTTGGTTTAACTTGTGCCTGAGCTTTGTCTCTTCTCGGTGGGATCCATCTCAGCTAGTTGTCATCTAACGCACTGAGCCGCACCGCATTTAATCAGAGAGGGGCTGGAGAAGGTTCATTTGAATATAAATGAAAGAATATTTCAGCTTGGATTTTTCAATTCAGTCCCAACATGATGGACTGATTGTGTCGTTTTTGCCATTTTGGTTCAGAGAAAGCTGGCATCCATGTTGCCAAGTTTTTATTTTAACCAAGTCATTTTCATGTTCTGAATGAATTTGAGCCAGATAAAGTGTTTTTAATTGATTTGCTTCACTGCTGTTCTCTTGTGAAGCCAAAACCATGCCATCAGAGCCAAATTAATTTTCTACTGCTCATTCACATAATGAGTTAGTAGCAGGACTTAAAATTTGCCCAGAACAGCCCATCAGTTAAGAGATAAAAATCAAATCGCAGCAGTAATTATTTTTCTTATCGGCACAATGCAAGTCAGTCTAGCTCAGGCAAATGCAGCTGACTAAATGTTCTGATAACAAAACAATAGTTGACAACAAATGTTGCCTCTTTTGTAACTGCTTACTTCAGCTATTATTTGAAACGTTTAATTTGACAAGCATATCTGCACATATTCTCATTACCTAACTACTGAAATTGGTTTCAAATTTGTAATTTGAAACCAAATTATCAATGTGGTTTCAATGTTTTGATTTATCATGAGTTATCTCTTCAATTTCCCATTTTATAGCTCCTCCATGAGAATTTATGGATTAATATTTTCTTTTTTTTTCTCTCTCTCATTTAATTGCATTTTTACTCTCTTGATCCATAAACGACTAACGGTTTGTGCCAACAAATTAAGACTCATGCTAAATATTTTCTCATAACATTATTTAATAAATATATTTCTTATATGTCCCATGTGAACATGAATTTTACCAATAAACAACTTAGTACCTGCTTTTTTTAAATTGAATGGTATGAGTAGATTAGATTGTGATCTAACATCTTTACCACATTGCTTAGTCTTACTCCTAGATTTGAAATTAACTTAATCAGATTAGAATAACCAGTCGCTGAGTTAGCGTGTTGTGAAACAAACAAATTATATTAATCAGAAATAAGCAGACACTAGCATCTCACGCTTCCCACAGATTTAAACAAATCGTGGACAAAACATTCGTATTTCTGAAAACAGCACTCCACGTTGCTGACTAAAACCAATCCAACCTCAGTTTTTGCATATTTCCTATCTCATTGGGGCACACACTCAGTCAGCAGGATTTGACTTCAGTTTCATTTGGATGTAGTGTAGATGATGGTCTACTAATTTTAAACATCTGGTTTTGTGTTTTCCACCATCAGTTGTTTAAATTGTGTGCAACGGATCACAATTGTTATGAGCCGTTTTTTTTCTAAACCTACAAAGTCACCACATCTGTACTTCTAACTCAGGATGCAAACCGCAGCAACGCAGCACAGACTGATCACAGAATGTCTGCATTAAACACGTTTAATCTAATTGCACAGTTCTGTCTGGAAGGTCTGCATTGCATCAGATGTTCCATGCACACAGAGTTGTTTTTCTTTGGCACATTTGCAGAAGCTTAAGGGGGCTCTGTTCCGAGCAGTTTAATGAAACATGCAGCCAAACGAACGCTCTGCAAACTAGAAAGTCATTTTTATGACGTGAAAAAAAAACAACAAAAAAAAACAGTGAAACTTCTGCAAAAATATGCAGTAAGCATGGCAAAAGAAAAGAAAATGCAACATAGAAACAAAAGAGAGTTCAAGGAAATAAAGTTTTTAATTTGAACAAAGATATCTGACTTTGAATGTCACCATGCTGAAACGTTGTGCCATAACAGGCTGGTCTTGCATTTGAATGATTTCAACACCATTAATGTCTTGTTTGTTAGGTCAGTTTGGTGTTTGACTACCTTTGTTTTACTACCTGAGCTGTAGTTTGTTGTGTTGATCTCAGTTTTGGGCCCAATTCAAAATTTTTGAAATAATTTTTGGACTTTTAAATTAAGAATACTCTTTGGAATCCCTTCAGGGTCTCTCTGGCTGGTCTGTGTAAAAGCCTCACACAGGACATTGGCAGTTTTGGTTTGTAATTTCATTGCGAAGTGGTCAAGCTCTCTAGCGGTCCCCTGCTGAGCTCAATAACCGAAACAGCAGCTTAGTTTGCTTATTCTTTGGGTCGACTCTGTATAAAGACTTTTAAGAAAAAGGGTTTCTAAGTTTAGCTCCTTATGCATTGACCTGTAAAGTATGTCATGTTTATGGTGTGCAACAGCTTTTCTTGCTTTTCTAGAAACAACAAATCTCTAAGCTTGCTCCAAACACATCAGCATTCAGATGCTTTATTACCCAGCTTCCACTTGTACCTTAGCATGAAAGAGAAGCTGCGCTTGAACCATCCCAGCCCTTTAGACGGAAGTTCATTGAGGCTGTTCTTTTACAAACGTCAGCGTCTCTCATTAACTTCACAGCCAGCGAAGCCACAATGTTTTTTAATTAGTGTGTGCCAAAAGCATGTTTGCCTTTTCTAAAAGGAAGTGGCTAGAAGATGCTGAGGGAAGGGTACGGGAGCTGAACTGTGAAGTATTAACACAGTCGGAACGCTAATTAAAATGCAGCTTAATGAGACTGCTGCTAAGCGCGTTACAGTATCGCTTCACATCCATAAACTGCTGAATACATAAACACTTTTGTTGTTGGTGTAAATTAGTTTGTCTTTGTCAAATGCAAAAGGATTTAAGATGTCAAGTTCTGATTAAATGAATTGTAGAGCCTCAATAACAAATCAAAATGATCAGGACACCAATACTGCTCGCTTCCCTCAAACACATCACTCACGTTTACTGACTGCTCAAAAAAATAAGGGAGTGGCAGATTCATGTTTTATTTTTACAGATTCAAAAGTAGATTCACAGTGAAAGAGACATGACGGTCACAAACAGAAACCTCTGCAAAGGACGTCATCAGGACAGCAAACATCTTTTGAAATCAGAGCGGATCATGCGTCATCTCGCCATAATTTTTTTCCCTTTGCTCTAGTGTGTCTTTAACTCAGACTTTTCTATCCAACTAAATCAAATACACTGCAGCTCACATTTCAGCTGTCAGGAAATCCTGCAGAGGAACGCCAACACCTCTTTGGCTGCTCAAATATTTACTTTTGTTTGAAGTGTGAGAGAGACAAGAGGGATAGGTTAGAAAGAAAGTGGAGCAGAAGTTGGCTGAACAGGTGCGAGTCGAGTGACTGTCAAAATGAGCTGCCGACTAAATACAGCTACTTTTCTCTGGAGGGGAATAAAAGAGGAATAAATGAAATCTCTGCTAAGTCTGCAACTGACAGAAAGTTTGATTTTAAAAATATACTTTCATAAAAGCAGAAATGCAACATACTAAAAAGTCAGACAGAGGCCTAATTTTTGTGATTGCTTTTTTCTTTTTTCTTTTTCTAATTTCATGCTGCTAAGTCTTCCGAAAAGGACAGGGTAAAGTTTTTCACTGAATTGCATCACCTCTTCTGTCAGAAATGCCACTACATTGCTGGAAATGTGGGTTTAAAATGCCTCTTATGTTGAATCAATGTTATTTCATACAATTTTCAATGCCCAACTTGACAAAAGCAAATAAACCTTTTACTAATACATTCATCCATTGCTTTGGAGCTGCTTTGCTTTTTAGATTTGAGCAATCCTGCACAACAATTATACCCTGTTCACAAATGATAACCCTACATTCCTTCTTTTCATCATCTTATATTTGGACACTGCAGAATACATCAGACCTATGCTAATTCCAAGCTACAAAACATCCTATTGAACTCGTGCACTCTGTGCTGTTTCATTTTTTTCTCATTTCTTTGTAACCGTTTTGTGCTTTGTATGAAAACAGTTTATAGATAAAATCATTGTAAAGTTATTATTAAATGCTGTCAGAATCTTGGGTTGTTTGAAATAATGTTTGTGTTTCTTAGCCCTTTTCTTTGACCAGACCAGCCATTTTTCTGTTTTGCTTACTTTAGTTCAGTCCTTCTTAGTGTTTCTAGTTATGCGTTTTTCTTGTCTCTAGTTATTCCTTACAGACTGATTAAAAATCACAATGGAAAAAAATGGGTTTCAGCATTGCCTTTTTGAAGGAACAAATTTGAATTTTAAAAATAAAACTTTTAGATCCTACTGCCAAACTAAAGAGTTTTGTTTTTAAAGGTAGTTGTGCAATACAGTGTTTCTCAACTCTGGCCCTTTAACTGAGCTGCAACCATCTGAATCAGATGTGTGAAAGCAGAAAAACATCTAAAAAATGCAGGGTGGTGTACCTTGTAGACCAGGATTGGAAAAAACATTGTTAAGAGTATAAATAGCAGTGTGGATATGCTATGAGAAAAAGTATAATGGAGTGAAGGAAGTCAAACCTGTTGAGCCGATGACACCAGCTGCAGTTGAAGTTAATCTGAGAGGAGATGCAAGTACTACAGCTGGTGAACTGGAGACAGGCTGCAAAAGAGAAGAGTCAACATATATAGACTGTTTTTGCAATATTTTTATAACAGATGATACATTCACTTAGAATTTTCTTCTAATAAAAAAGCCACTAAAACAATGTAAATATCCTTCGTACTGGGTAAAGGCATGATTTCCACAGCCGAAGAATTGGTGATCCTCGTCTTTGTAAGCTCCACACGGTGATACTCATAAATCGTCCTCCGTCTTACGTCTAGATTCAGAAGACAAAGACAGTTTGAGATTCTGGAGACAAAAAGTAAATCTTGAACCCTGTGACAAAAAACTGGGACAAAAGATCTCCTAAAGCAGAAACAGAGTTGCTGGGAGAATCAGGTCATACTGGATGCTGCTACAGCACTTCTCTGCTTTCTTTGTGCCCAAAGTGTCAGGCTATGACTTGGCAAACGGACCAGGGCAATTTTCTCTGGGACCTGATATCATCAGTCTGACCCAGTCGGTTGCAACAGCAAGACATCTGATGGGGTAAGATGGAGCACATGATTAAAGACAACCCCTGACCGAACCCTAGCTGGTCTAGAAAAACCTATTAGCTTTTGCTTACTAGGCGTATTCGAAATCATCAAATGAAACTGTGGAACTGTTGTGAAGCACATCCAATGCAAGTTGCAAATAAACACAAGGGATTTTGGGGCACCAGAGATTAAACCACATTAGTGTAATATATTACTTAGATGTATATTTATCATTTACATAGACATAATTGATTATTTGTTGCGATACAGAGTAAAATTTAGTACAACTATCTGTAATTAGATGTAACTTTAAGGCATTTCTAAAGTCAGAAATTACTTGATATCATGGTGCCTTTTGAATTAAGAAAATATCTGATTTAGGTAATTTACACATTTGGATCATTAGGAGAAAATGTTGACATTTTCAGACTTCATTCATCGTTTAAAATTTTGTTTATTTGTTAATTTGATTAATATGTTTCTAATATTCATGTTGAAATTGCTCTCAATTTCATATTAGCATGTAAACAGTAAATTTTACTTGCATATTTGTAAATGGTTTTCCTCTAAATCCCCTTTGAAATCACTCTCCAAAAACACAACGGTACATTCAAGTCTTATGAGTCCCTCAGGGTTAAACTGTGGTTGTTGCTGCTCCAACTGTTCACATCTTTCCACTTGGACAAATTCTCCTTGCAAACTTCTTTTACTTCTCCAGGTCAGTTGGTGTTATAACCTGAAACCTGTTGAGTGCACCGACCCTGTGTTGCTTTCCTCATGTGATAGGATGTCACCTCCCTGCAGACCTGTTCATTTGGATTACGCACGGGACAACTGATCAGAGGAAATGCTAGACAGCTCAGATCAGCCTGAAAATAAGTCCACCAGTCATTTTACCCCCCTTGTCCCCCTGTGTCTGACTTCCTCTTGCTTCTAGCAAAGAGATTATCAGGTGCCTAATGGCGAAGATGGAGCCTGGGGAAGGTTAGTTTACTAGCTTGAGGCTGTCAGTTGATTTAAGGACTCTACAGGCTCGATGGAGACGAGTTCTGGAGATGATGCATGTTCTTCCTCCAAGAGAGCGCCAAATGTATTAAATATATTTGCACTTGTTTAAATCTTTACCAAATATTAATTAAAAATAGCTCAAGACTGTGCATAATTCCCAGCTCCAGTCTTTGCATCATCCTCTGAAAATAGGTGCTGGGAGGCAAGAAAGTATGAAAAGTGTAGAGCAGAGTTTTGGCTTCATTTAAAAAAAATATCACTCAGTGAGTAAAGTTTAATTAATCTTCAGAGACGTGCATTAAAGCTGGGTTGTCATGTGTGCTTGTGACCTGTTAATTGCACAACCTGACTGTGGAACACCCATAAATCTCTCTCTGCCCAATCTTCTGCCCGGAGGTAAAATGAAATCCTTTATTAAAACTAAATAAAATCCTCTCGTTACCCTAGTTGGTATGGAGTAATTGGGTGCAGAGAGAATTTCTGTTGTAGCCTGTAGCGATCATAGTTTCCTTTTGAGTACTTTGGCTTAATGCAGTTAAAAGAGCTGAGATAGTAATCAGGCATGACAAGGGTGTAAAAAATCTGTCAAAATATATTCCTTCCTCTGCATGATAAGGTTTAAATTGGACTTGGAATATGCTTGGGCATTTATACAGCCTAACTTTTACATTTCCATTTAGTTTTACAGAACTGGTAGCCAGGAGACAAAATAAATCTGAGAAATAAAGTTTCATTGGCACGAGCAGAACCAGAAGCGTTTATATGGAAGGACTTTTCTTGTCATCTGTCTTTCCAGAATCAATTTTCCCTTCCTTCTACAGTGACAGTGACAGTATAAGGGGGGAACTTGCACAGGTGATAGATTAAGTGTAGTGATTAGTTGCTATGACATTCTGCTTTCTAATGGTGTTTTCTCCTCTTCCTGCAGGGACAATATTAATCTATAAATGCTCACATTTTTATGTCCTCTTCTTTCCCCATCCATTAAAAATAAAACCTAATGCATGTTTTTCAAGAAATTGCAAGAGTTGCAGTTTGTCATGATTACTGATGTCTCTTTGCATTAATTTAAGAATTTGTGTGGATTTGATCAAAACCTGCAAGTGTTTCTTTCACATTTTGCTTGAAGCAATATGAAGAAAGTTTAACATGCTAAGATATTTCTTTGAAACAAATTTATCTAGGATTTCTCATAGGCAATAAAAAGGGGTTCAACTTGCCAAATCAATTATATTTCACAACTCATTATTGCACCAGATTCTACATCTGAGCCCATGAGAGTGAGGAAGCGTTTTGTGACAAAGTCTAAAGTATCTCCAATTTTCTTTAAACAAGTATTGATTACAATATGTCAAAATGGAATGAGCTGCGTCTAGTTTCCTTCGAACCAGACACATCTCTGGAAAGAAAAATAAATCTGGCTGAACTCAGAGCTCTAATAATTTAAGAAAAACAAAGTTCACTTGTAAACTGGGAAACTTTGATCCTTATAAATACTGAACACAATTCTAGATGACTTTGGATCATTTCTTCTGATTAAATGCTTAAAAATCTGGTTGGCTTTTCACATGTTTAGAATCAATGAGCTCTTTCTGTTTTTAAGTCTAAAGAAACTTGAAACATCACCAGCCAGTCAACTCTATCACAAGACAGAACATACGGACAATTCTCCTAATGCCTGTTTAGCAGAATATGTTTGCTAATCTTTGTTGTCAGCTGGTTGTAACCCAAAAATGATGCACAGCTAAGCTTTATTTTAATTTTACTAAAAGGCAGAAAAATGACCACCCTCTAATAGCAGATTGGGTGTTACCCTTTCTTTTAAATTGCACTCCTGCATTCTGGCTTGAAAGTGAATAACTATTCCAACTTTTCAAAACTGTGTATGTTCCTTATTTAAACCGTAACCATCTGTTAGATACTCACTGGGTATTTGCTGGATCTTGTGGACCACCACAAAGGCGTCAGACAAGCCCACCTTCACCGGGTGATTGACAGAACTGATTTGTGATATCTCGACGGGGAGCTGGAAAGGAAAGGAATATCCATCACCAGCGAGACACAGATCTCCCTGGAGCAAGATGTTAAAAACCGACAGGTCTAAATAGCCTCACATTTCACAGTGACAGTCTACATGAGGAATCTGTACAGTAATCTGTAACCTCAATAAGCAAATGGATGTCTCTGGGTCAAAGAAAAAAAATATATCACAGTGGAGGAATGTGTGCCCGCTGAATTGTTTTAATTGGATCATTTTGAACATGACCTTTAAGGGTCAATTCACACCATCTTAATCAGATTTTATGTCCAGACTTTAAAAAGGACAACCAAACATTTGTTTTCCATTTGATACCTTTAGCTATTTGGAGTAGGACTTGTCGATATCTTATTGAATGTTGATCTTGATTGGAAAATGAGGCCTCCATTGATTTATATGTTGTTCTGAGATATTTTGAGACTTCCTTGATGAATTATTTCACTGCACTCTTTGTGAAACTTTGATAGCTAGTCTTGGGAAATTTCAATACAGTTTCTTGTTTTTTTTCATTGGTGGATATTGACTCTCACTGCAATCCCAAGCTCTTAGAAACTGCATAGGAGTTTGTTGAGACCACTATTCATGTAAAAATCACTGGAAGACGTAATGGCTCTTGAGAATAAGTGAAGTTCTCCAAAGTCAATTAATGATTTAACAAGAGGATCAGTTATTTTTTTTCACATATGACAGTGTTGGTTTAACTTTTTCCTTCGATAAATAATCTCATAATTTGAAATCCACCTTTTCAGGTTTTGTTTGTGAATACTTAATCACTTAATACATTATTTCACCAAAATAAAAAGTGTAAAGGAGGGACAAAGATATTTTTAAAAGTGTTTAAAGTTTGAAACAGCAGGGGAAAAGACTGCTGGAGTTGTGTGATTTCAGTGTGAAATGAGTCACAGTTGAATTTGTACTGAAGTTGAGGTGATAATTAAAATGTGTCACTTTCACACTGAATGGGTGTGTTGAACATAAGGTCTGCCTGACATGTTGCTCAATAAGCTCCTGTCGAGTTTGACTTCAAGAACTACAGAATGGCTTCAGCTAGAAGGACATGTAGCATTTTGAGCAGCCCATGCAAAACTATAAAGATGAAGGATTCAGTAATAATCCTGAATAGCCACATTATGTCATAAAAAGCCTCAATAAGTTCAAAAAGTCTCAATAAACAAATAATTTAAGTAAATGTATTTAGAGAAATCAGATTCTAATCTTATGTTACAGCAATGAAACTGTTTTGTACTTTCTTTGACACCTATTTTGCATAAAAATGGAATGCAGTTTTTCCATGTTTACTTTCCAACTCTGGATTCGGGGAGCAAAAGCTTTTATGGACAGTATGACTTGCGATAGCACAATAATAAACACTGGCAGGGTGAAAAATATTCACTGTAAAGATACGAAACAGAAAATCAGACAGAAGAGTAAAAAAAACTGATTGAGAAAAAGACTGAGCCATAAATAAGAGCTCACCTCTTTGTATGCAAAGACAATCCTTCCTGTGTTGTGCAGCGTGGCCTGGAAGGTGAAGCTGCCTAAGTTATAGTTGTCCTGCAGGTGGACATGGTCCCACTGCACCACAAGAGCAGTGCCTAAAGAGAAATTAATGCTTTTAAAATATACGTATTCCCACGTACTGGATAAATTCAGATTAAAGCAAACCACAACAACACTGAGTTGTAGCCTCTTCTCATGTGAAGAAAGACACAGAACATGGTAAAGAATAGAAAGGCATTAAATCCGAAGAGATCCGTCTCTTTAAAGGACTATTTGTCGATAGGAACTACAGAGATTGACACTGACTCAGAGTGAGTGCTGATATGAAAGCACTGTACTGGAGGAGGATAAAACCGCAATAAAACCTCAGCTTTCAACAAACCCAAACCAAAGAGCGGCCATTATTGTGATGGATTATACAGTTCGGGCAGTTTTTAACCACAGGGAACCACTGCGTTTTCCATGCTGTGCAAGACCGTGCCGAATGACAAAGTGAACAAAGAGCGGACATTTTCTTTGCGTGTTGAAACAGCAAAGAATATATGTTTCCATCTGCTGTTTGACAGCAGTTATAAGTTTGGAACAGAAATTCGATAAAAGAGATCTTGTACTTTTTTTTCCAGCAAGAATGCTCTCCTTACAGAGGATTATGTTTTGGAGCTTTGTATGCAACAAGTATCAGGCATATGTCTTTTTCCAGGTGAGAGTTTATATTTCAGACATGGTTGGAGCTTGCATACACAGGCATCGAATCTACAGTTTGCTTTTTATGAGGTGAAAATTTATCTTGTGTATGCAAGTGTTTAAAATTGGTTTAAATGCTAAAAAAGATAAATAAAAATAATCCTCCTTTCAAATTTTTCCATCATCCTCTTAGTTTGAACTGCTAAAGATAAAACTCTATAGCCACCACTGGTTAGTTAATCAGTTGTATTTACTTCACGAAGTTTTCAGAAAAATTTACTTTGCAGTAATTTTTCCACAGTGTACTTTTTATCTTTACTTGAGTAATATTATCCTGAAGTATTGCTACCCTTTCTTGAGTAAAACATCAGGGATTCAACCCAACAACAGTAAATTTGGTGACCAAAGAAGAACATCCTGAAATGATTCAGCCTGATCATTTCCCCTGATACTTCTACAGTCATTTACACCAAATGTGTGCAAGTCTGTGGTGTAAAAATGTTTATTAATAAGATATGCACAGAAGTCTCTGTTTAGTCTGTGTGTGTATGCAGATCAATAACATTTAGGAGTGTTTCCAACTATCATTTTTATCTGCATCTGTGCAGATTTTGGTTTTCCATCACTTCAAGATGAGACTCGGACATGCAGGGCATATTTACATCTATTTGCATATTTTTGAAATCGATGCACTTTAACAGAGGAGTTTGGTACTCCTTCATGTGTTCTCAATTACACATTGAATGAGATGTAGGAACAAAATGTGTCTGGATGCATTTGTACAGTGAGTTTCATCCATGCAGATCTGTTTGCATTAATGCAGTTTTCTTGGTTTAAGCGCATGCCATGTTCTAGAAGGAAATTCATGCATTTAATAAAGTTGAATCAAATAGTTTAATGGTCTAAAAATGATTTGAGCCACTGAAGAAAAACTTGGATATTTTTGCTCAAATATCAAATTGTTATTACACAGCTTTAAGAGGATTTCATGATGTTTTAAACACAAAATAAATGTTTGTACAAAAGAGTCAGAAGATCATAAATCTATTGACAGTTGTAGTGATGATTGGTTTAAAACCCCCCAGAAGTTCAACTAAATTTAGCCTGCAAGAGTGAGTAAATTAAGAAATAATTCCCCAACATGGCCTTCGTCTCTGCCTTCCAGAAAGTGAACCTGGCATTACTTTTAACACCACTTTGATTTACTGTGGACTTCGGAGAACCTATTGATGTGAAAGCCATTTGGCCAGTTTCCAGAGTAATAAAAGTTTGTTTACACAGCAGGCAATCAATTTTTCCTCCACGCCAGAACACTTCCCATTCAAAGTAAATATGAGAGTCAGCTTCTTTGCTGACAGCTAGGAGAGTAAAGGGGACTGGTAGCACAGCAGCTCCTAAAATAAATCACGTGCTGTGTTTAGTGGACGCTCAGTCTGAACACATGCTTCACATGTAAAAGTTTGAAATACCGTCTCTCGTGTGTTTAAACATAATTTATAAGACAAGGGAAAGAGAAATGCAATCACAATAAAAAGAATGTACACCCTCTGTTTCAGATTTTATGTATCAAAATATAAAAGGATTCAGAGTTGAAATGGATAACAAATTAAATTCAATCACAAATGTAAAAACACACAACAGGATTCACTTTGTTTTTGTTTTCAGAAAAGAAACCAAAAAGGAAAAACACTGGCTTTTGAAAAACAAGTTACGCCCCATGATTAAGTTTGTTGTTGTGGAGCAAGTTTTGGTCACTCTTCTTTACAAAACAGATTTTAATGACTCCAAGTTTTATTTAGTACTCCATTCATTCTGTGTCAATTTGTCCTAAACACTTGAAAATGGAAAAAAGAAGAGACCATGCAATTCAAGTGATGTGTGACTGTGCACTGCTCTGGTATCCAAAATGTAACGAGAAATCTGCTCATCTAAACATCCACAGTCAAAGTATCAACTATAATATAGAACTTGAGTTACTTCGACTCTGGCAAAAAAACTGAAAATGAGTAGTTATTGTTTTTTTCAATGGAAAATGATCCAAAACATGCAGCCAAATGAATACATAAAGACTTCACCACACACATAAAGCCAGCCTTCCTGTTGGAAACACATATTTTAGAAGTGCAAAAGCTGATCCGCCATGCATGTAACAAGTGTATCAGGGCCTTGGCAGTGAGTCACTGGGCTTAATAGCAGAAAACGAACCGCAAAGAAATGGCAAGAATTATGGCAATTATGTATAACTGCAGTTTCATAATTACGAATTGTTATTCTCCTACTTTGTCACATCAAACTGCCTGACTCATAGAAAAGCAACAATTCTCACAACATTGGCTGGAGTTAAGTGTGTTTTGCTGTTGTTTTTAATGTACAACATTCAAAACAACTTCCATTATTCTCCATCTCATGATCCTTCACATCCTAAAATCCCATGTGGGAATAGGAAAATAATTGTCAGCTAAAAAAAAAAGAACTTTAAAGTTTTGTCAAATAACCTTGAAGATGTCTATTAATTTTCCGGCAGAGCATATGACAGTCACGTCCTCGCCTGTCATATTACTTCTTTTTTTAGAAATGATAATCAAGAAAAACAAGTGAAAGAAGATTATAGGACAGCCAAGCTTTACACCTTCACTGTGAATTTTCACACACAGCCTTGTTTGTGAACAAACGGCTCATCTCTGCTGTGATCGCTTCATCAAGGTTGTTTTTACATATTTTATGAAGGCTCATCCACAGCGCAGCGGAGCGTGCAGTTCTTGTTTGGTATCGGCAGAACGCTGACTGATGGACAGCGAGCTGGGCTGCGGATCGATTGGCTGCCATCCTGGTTAAAGTCTGATGAGCTTCTCTGCAGAAGGTCACAAAGTTGTTCTGTCAGTCTGCTGCAGAGCGTGAGACAGTGATGAGGGGAGTGATGGACAAGACCCAGAGTTTACTTAGGCTTGCAAAAGCATTAATAACCAATTAACTGTTGTACTTTACAACCTCAAAGCATTTTACTAGGATTTTGTGCGAGAAACCAAGAAAAAGAAAACATTATACACGAAATAAATATATCATCATCGCCATATCAGTGTGTGTAATATCCATATCACAAATGATTGCTCAGAGCACAATATTTGTTGGCTAATATGGTCGAAGTGTAATGAAGATTTGCATGCTAATATAATATTTAGCCAGCTGGTGAAGAAATCACTCCACTCTACTCTTGATGTTACAGAAAAGTATTATACCCCATCTTGACAGAGCAGAACACTGAATTCCAAATATACATACATTATTCATAAGGTAAGAACATCAGCAATGAGACAAGACGTGACTCAGGTTTTAGTTTCACAAAATCTGTTGAATGTATTCACATTTAGACCCACTGAACTCATGTTTTTCAATATGTCTGCAAAAGTGGGAAAGTAGGAAATTATGAAGCAGGTAAGACTTGCCTATGTTGCATTAACTCAATATTGTCTGAGAGTTTGAGATGCATCAAAATTATGGAGACAACAACAAAAAAAAAAACTCATTGGAATCATTTTAAAAACAAAACACTTACCATTGTCAAAATAGATAACAGTAGAGTTTCTGGAGACACTTGGGTCAAAGTTGGCCATCAGAGGAGCGATGTACTGTGTTGCTGTGAGCATCCGATGGACGACATCTCCAGTATAAATGAAACCTGTACATTCAAGCAAAAAGACAAAAATATGCATATACTTCATACAAATAACTTTTTGCTGGAAATAGCTCAAACAGTATTTAGCTATAATTTTTGTTGTTGTTTTTCTTATCTATACACAGCGATTCTTATTTTGTACAAGAGTTGTACTATAAGGATTTTCTCTATACATCTGTGCAAAATGTGCAGGGCTCAGTGACTAAGTGTTCCTGGTGTGCTCTCTCTCCTCTCTCGTCATTAATTATCTAGTGTAGGATAATGAGGACAACACAACATCAAAAATGGGTTTTTGTTACTTTTTTGTTCTTTCTGGAAAGGCAAAACAAACTCAGGCTCTATATTTAAAAGTCTCTAAACATGGTTATTAATGGAGCCCATTAAAAAGCATAAACACAGCCACTACATATTACATTGGGGAAAGAATTTGCACTGAGAACAGCAGAATCCAGCACTGTCTTCACTTCTCTGCAGACTGGAAAATTGGGCACAGTCAGCTATTATCCTTCACTTATTATCCTACAATTTCTTTTTAGGAAAAGCTTTTGTTCTTTTGTCTAAAAACATCTGTAAGAAAGTCTAGCTGACTTAAACAGTCTTTCTGAGTGTATCAGATATTTTATGAAAGATAATTTTGAGGAATGAACAACACTTTCAGATCATTTAATTTGTTTATGTATCTAGGTTATAAAAAAGATATTTATATTTATCAATTGTAATTTATGATTCAATTTCAGCTTTTTGCATTTGTGCTACAAGCTGAAATCTGTCTATTTAGTCAGGCTATCTGCTCAGGTCAGCTACCTAATAAAACGGATTCTTCCAGCTTACAAATTCTAGTTTTAAAGACCAGCAGCAACAGGTGGGGGAGGGAGAATATTGCACTACTCTGTACTGCATTTAGCTGAAGATAAAATATGCTGTTTACCGCCCTTTAAATATGTATATATATTGAAATACTCCTTTAAATCATGTCTGAACCTTTGATCAAATCTATGAAGTTAATGATATTTCCAGTGAAATGCAGTGCTATAACTGCATGGCTCAAAAAATTCTGTAATGCACAAAGTTACTTAATTACATATGGAATAGGTCATTTAAACTAAGATGCAGGTTTGGGGAGAGGGGACCCTGTTTTTTCTATTTTTATTTTTTTGCAAAATTACAATCAGATCCAGAACCCATAAACTTTCATTTCATGTGACAAGGCATCTCCTCACATATGGCGGAAGGGCTATAAAAACACATCCATCACTTTGAAAACCATACGGAGCCTGCTGTGAGAGGAAACTGTCTTTCCCAAATACATCTCCCTGCACAGAATTTGCCTTGACATGATGAATGGGAGCAGAGAAGAAAAATTTGACTTGATTTAGTTGTGTTCGGATATCACCTGGAAAAAGAGTGAGTGCAGGGTCCTGCAGAGCTCTCCAGGAGTTACTATGGTTACAATTAGTTTTTATCTTACCCTTCCAAGCTACTGTTCCTTGATATGTGCTAGTTTCCAATGGACAATGAATGAGGAGAAAGCTGACTGTATGAACACATATAGTAGAAGCTTGGTAAGAGACAGCAAGAAGATGCAGAACTGGTGTAAGAAGGTCTGACTAAAGTATCACAATATTTCCCCATCTGTGAGAAATACTTTGGAATTATTCCACAATTTCAAAAATTTATATTTCTGGTCATCCTGTTTACCCAAAATTACAAAAGTTTAGATTTATTTGATGTCAGACAGCAATTAAAAATGGTGTACATTTGTTGATATGTAAATAATTGGTTTCAACTGTAGGTACAATCAGGTTTGTTTACAAAACTGAAAGTTTTAATTCCTCCTGTAACCAAGAGAACAGAGGAATATGAAAAAAATATGTTACAGGTGTACTCCCAGTCCTTTCTGTTTGTCTTATCAACTGGATGCATCGCTCCAGCCCTAATCTTAAATGAAATGTCAGAAATCAGCATCAGGTGAAGTACAGTAAAGCAAACAGCAACTTTGAGGAACTTCTTCCCAGACCAATATTGCAAAGAAGCATTAAGGACGTTGGAAAGGTGTTGGAAAGAGCAGGAGGTTCTTAAACAGATGGAGACTCAATTATAAGGCTTTTTTTTTAAGTTATGTGTGATACATACAGAATTTTTATAACTACTTAAGGTAACATTGATATCTGATTGTGCTATAAAATGGCACTTACTGTAACATTCATTTTATCTTGTTTTTAGTCAATATTCAACTCAGTCATGCTGATTTTTTTATGCTGTATTTAATTTCAAAAGAGGTTAGAATGTCCCTCGACGAAGCACAAACACATACCCGCCTTGAAGCACAAAGTCCAGAGTGAAAGGGTTTTATTTGTGTTGCTGCGTCTGCTTCCGACCAACAAAACACAACCCAGCTTAATACACAGTCTAAAGAAAATCAGACACCCTCTCAATACACTAAAAAGGCCAGGGCTGCAGGGCGCTCAATAAAGAGTCTGTTCATTCATTATAGTTGTCACTATAACCAGAAGGAGACTGGACAGAGGAGGAGAGAAACCAGGGGGAGCAAAAGATAGAGGCGAGAGAGAAGAGTAATGGAGAGAAGCTATGCCAAAAAAACAGGGTGTTTATTCAGAGTGTGTTTATGACTTCTGCCTACAAAAATGAGCTGAACTGCATATGTCCAAGAAAAGCATGAGCGGGAATGATCAGAAGTAAAGCTTTCATCCTGAAAGCTTTACTTTATTGTACAACATGTTTAGACAAGCTCTTTGTCCTCAGGAGCAGATCTGTGTTTCATTTTCAATAGTTTGTGTTTATCACAGCTGTTTCGAGGCTGAGGAAGGTCCAGGAAAGGAGCAGCATGCCCACTCGCTTTGTATTTAGTCTTCTGGCTTTATGTGACATAGCTGTGAGGCTTCATCTAATTAGAGCGTCTTCTTCTATTGTTTTTTTTAATTTTTATTGCTGACTGTGAAGCAACTGTACATAGCCGACGAGTCACCACTCCTATCACACCCCCAGATCACAAGACATGAAGCAGTTCATGAACCAACAAAATATTAGGATAAATTATAAAATCAGCCAGAGAGAAACTAGAAAGCAGCAGATGGTCAGTAATTTTAGATGACCTGAATAGTGTGTGGGGACATTAAAGCTTTTTATGCGCCAACTGCATAAAAAGCTCCTATTGCAAAATTAACTTTGTTTTCAGATAGTTAGCTGAATATTCTTGGACATGATGCAGATTAAAGAGAACAAAACTGTTGTCTTTAAAAAGAGCACAGCTGGTATAAAGCCATTTATTTCTTTTTAAAGCATTGAACAGTTCTTTAGCTGCCAATTGCACTGAATGTAGAGTTCCTGGCAAAATCATAAACTCTAAAATTTTTCCAATTTGAAATTCATTCAGTTCTTTCCTTAGATTTGAAATTTCTCATGCTTTTATCGTAATTATTTTAATGTACATATGTTTTGGACTTTAGTTAGTTATTCAATGTCGACCAGGTTCCTGTTTTATTTTGAAACATGTCTGTCCTTAAGGTCGGCATTCTATGCATTTTCTATGTTCCTGTCATTAATGATTCAGTTTCTTTGCCACCTTAACCTTCTTCTAACCAGAATTTCTAAAGTCTCCACAGCATGTTGCTGCCACCACCATGCTTCACTGTGTTTAGGGTGACATATTGTGTTATTTTTCCTCCATAAGTTGCATTATCAAGTCTACAAAGTTCAATTTGGTAAAGAATAAAAATGGTTATTCTGTCAATAGCTTTCCCCCCCTCAAGTGATGGGACTATAACATTCACACTGGAGGCTTTGTGAAAATCAAAACATTTCTATTTTTGTGTGCAATACTCTTCCTTTTAAATGTCCAATGACAAAAGGTATCGTGCTTATTCCTGGACCATGTGATTATCCCTTCACATTAAAAAATATGTTTTTATAAACCAGTTGACACTTTTAAGTGTTCTGGTAAAAAATGTTTTGCTTCATGATTCCAGATTTTTGGTATGTAAACATGAAAGTGGATCAGAGGCATTTGAAAAGGCCACTTGCCAAAACAATGTTATGGCTGTGTGAGAGTTTGTGTGTGAGAGGTCTTTGCTCTTTTGCTGTTTAGACAAAAGATAAATAAATGGAAAACTGCTGAAGTGACACCTCTCTTATCATTTGTTAAAATAAAACCACAGAAAAATAAACAAAACCCAGACTAATAACCAGCTCTCTTGTTCAACAGTGAGGCAGACAGACATCTATGACTGGGCTTAAAACTTTCCTTCTTAAGGTTCCTTCTAATAAAGTTTACAGTTATAGAGTTTTAGGTTTTTATCATTATTTAGGTTAGCTATGTTGCTTTAGGACAATGCTCCTGAAAGCTAAACTGATATATATTACTCGCTTTCCTCTTGTTTATTCTTGGAGTTTCTTTCAAATAGAAAGTTCCCCAGGCCAGGTATTTCTGTGTTTAGGTGAGTCTTTTATCTGGATAATGTCATTTATGGATTTGTTGCTGCCAGGAACCTTGTGTACTTTTTTTCCTTTCCAATATAATATAATTTTTTTGCTCAGCTATGCGTTGTTTGCAAGTAAAGCCAATGGCATAGCTATTCTTCCATTAACTTAGTGTTTTTCTGATAGAAAGTATTCCTGACTCAGTGCTTGTGTTGATTTTTTGTCTATCCATGCTGCTCTCTCAATCCCAAGTCAGCAGATCCTGAATCTGGCCCCATTTTCAATTTGTAAAAAGTTGAAAGATTTGTCCATGATTGCCACATGGGTTCACTGTGAACACAATTCAGGATCGCCTGAATATGACTGCATTGTCGTCTAATACGGACTGAATTTGGTAATATGTAGGTGGATTTGAACCAGACTGAAAAGAAATCATCTGGATTTCTCTTAATTGCATTTGAACGGAATTTAAATCGTTATTGGATACGACTTGGAGCGTCTTATTAGATTCTATTTCTTGTGAATGGGCACAATATAAGTACACTGGATAGTGGAATTATAATTATCCTTTTTAGATGTAAAAGTCTAGTGGGAAAAAAATGATGCCTCGAGTAAAAGCTAAGTTGCTGACAGAATGAAGGAGAAAAGATGGTAAAGTGGTGAGAGGATGGGCTGACTGATGAAGAGATAGGACAGAAGGCCGTCTCAGAGACAAAACCCCTGAGGTCTGTAAGAGGAAGATAGCTGCCGCCTCCTCCTCCTCTTCCTAAAACTGCTTGGTGACGCCTCTCCATCCCAGTCTAGAGGAATGCAAATTCTTATCTCCTCCCTGCTAGTATGTCCTGTGCCCATCTTCACAGAACGTCTCTAAAAGCAGATTTCCGAGATAAGATTCAAGACTGTGATGATAATAACGATAACCACAACAAATCACTTTTATATTATTTCGGAGGCAGCAAAAGGCAGCCCTGCATTTCTGGAGTAGTTTGGTAAAAGCAGGGCTTTGGTCTTTGATGTGATAATAGCTGGCTGGGGTATTTGTGGTCTTGCTGTCAAGACTCAAGTGGAAAATTGCATTGCACACAGCGGTGAACACAACCGCCGTGTCACTTTTCTCGTCTGATACCCCCACCTACGTATCCGAGTCTATGAGGGTGTGACTTGGCAGAGCGATTCGTGTTTCCAGCCCAAAAACCCCAGGTCTGGTTTCTCCTCCAGCCAAGTCTGGTGTAGCGAGAAGCTGGTGCTGACTGTCGGGAGTGGTTTGTTGTCAGTCTATCAGACGATCACATGGAGGTGAGAAATTTAAACAGTCTGCCATCATGCCGACCGCTTGGCTGGATGACAGCTGTTTGTGGTTCCGTTGTGTGATTTGTGCCAAACGAGACACTTTAACCCTGACACTTCTAATTTAGTCCACTAAAGGCAAAATTTTGGGATACATATCGAATTGAAAATCAGATATTTGCATACACTGTATATGTTTTTTCTCAAGGTCTAGCATTGAATCTGAAACTAAAGTTTTTCTTCTTTTTATAAAATATTTCAATTGCTAATGACAGGGAGGCGATTATATTCATTTTTTAACTGAAGCTTATAGACATGTAGTTTGTATTTGGTAGATTTCCCTTTAGGGAAAAAAAAAAAAAACATGGGACAAGATTTTAAGTGAGGGAAAAATTAAGTAAGTGTTTTTTTGGAGTGTATGTAAATATTAGGTTCCTCACTTCACAGAGCAATCGACCAGGTAGGTAGCAAAGCAAAAATCTGCTTCTTATCTCCATATAAATTTTGCAATAGCCTCAGCTCTCTCCTAAATCTCATCGCAATAAAAAAAATAACTACATTCAACTTTGCCAAGCATATACAGTTGGTCCAACAATTACAGACATAACTACTATTCAGAGAGCATATTCCAACTTACCACCAGTTGCTACAGTGATTTCACGCAGGAGATGTCCATAAAACGGGAAATCGAAGGACAGATTAACTCTCTGTGAGTGAAAAAACAGACAGATGGCTCAAGTCAGGAAGATGAAGGGAACAGACAATAAAAGAAGAGACTCTTCTTATCTTAAAAACCCGCAGAGGATAAAGATCAGAGGGGAACTGGAAACATTAAATACAGAGTCTTGTTTGTAACTGCAAAGAGGAAGAATATAAGTATGTGTGATAATCTTTGCCACACATTTGTCACAAGTACACAAAAAAGGCAAATCTTGGCAATAAGATGTTATCTTCTTGTTCCTGAAGGAGTAAACAAAGTATTTATTAAAAAGCAGATTGTAACGGCCTTCAGAACTCAGGGAGAAAAACTTTTTCTTCTTTCAAAAACTGTTTCTGCAAGTTTCACTAAATCTATTTTAAGTTTTTTTATTTTTACATAATTGTGAAATACAAGTAAAGTGAGTGAACTTCACATATACAGTGTGAAATTCAAATTAAGAGTAATGCTTTCTGAAACAGAACAGTCTGGCTTCACAACAAACAACTCAATAGTAATAAACTGGTGAGAGTACAGATATCAATGCATATAGGAATATGAAATATATATTTTCCTGTTTTGAGATTTTTGTTATTAAAATAATCTCACTTTTGATCAAGTTCTTCAACTTTGTAAGATAAACATTGCAATATAGCAAAAAAAAAAAAAAAAAAATTCCCTCAGTTTTGAATTATTAGCGGAAATTAGAAGGATTTCACATTATGTCTTGCTTAAGTGCACACATTTGTGTCATTCACCACTTCATCTCTACTCCTGGCAGGCTTGGACTCGCATACCATGGTTTATGGATGCATCATTTCATCTGTACACCGAATATGGCACAGTAACTGCCAGAAGAGAGAATGGAAATTGGCAGCTGCAATAAATATTGGAATACATGGCCCTGCATTAGTAATCTTGTGGTAAACCACCCTGAATCTCAGTAGCTGTGCAGCCAATTCCGCAGCTTAACTTCTCAGCAAAGCTCTGACGGAGCTGACCTCTGTTGCTGTGTTTTGTTTTCTGACCTTATCAGCCAATTTTTTTTTCTGCATCTGGGCCAGCGTGCCGGCAGCCAGCGGGTCTGGAAAGGAGCATGTTCTGCTGAGCTTTAAGCAGTTTCTCAGGACTTTGACTGCCCATCACAATGAACTATTTGTTTAAAACATTTGCCCTCTGTTACAAGACCACAGATAATTCCAGCACAGATGGTTTTCCATTCTCTGTGAATCAGCTAAAAGTGCCAAAGTGCTGTTTGTGTGTTGATTCAGGACATTCTTTTACCGATTTGTCAGACTAAGTCAAATTTAGAGAATAATCCAAAATCATTTAAATATCTTCTTTCAGCAGAAATACCTCATCTCTGGCAAAAAAAAAAAAAAAAAAAAAAAAATTGAAGGCAGAGGAGCAGAATGCACAATGTGGGACTCTATTCTCACTCCTCAGCAACTATTGTTCTATTAGGTTACTTCCTCTCTCTTTGCTGCCATGCTGTTCTGCTTCTCTGGTCGGTGGCTGCTGCCTTATGACTGTATCAGTATGCAGCTCACATGGGTCACCTGCCTGCACCGACCTGGAAGGAGTGGGAGCTTTAAACATAGCTGCAGAAAAGACTTTAAACTGCATGTAAAAACCTTGGATTTTTAATACTTAACTCATCCATCCATCCATCCATTTTCTAACACCGTTGTCCATAGTGGGGTTGGGGGGTGCTAGGCAACAGGCAGGGTACACCCTGAACAGGTCACCAGTCTGTTGCAGTCCTTAACTCATCTTATCTTTAATATATTATGACAGAAAGATGATAATTATGGACCCTTTGGGTAAATAAAACAACTGTTTCATTTGTGTTGTAGTGTTATATTTGTTAACACTACAAATATAGTGTTTACTTCTTAAGAGGTTAACACAATGAAATTCTTCTCGAAGAAGAGCTTGGTCAAGAAAATAAAATAAAATAAAAAAAAACTCATTTGATGTAAACCTATGTGAACACTAGGTGGCGCTTTTTAAGAAGTAAGTTATATTTATTCAGTGTCTGGTGGTGCCTATCGTTGCAGTGCTTAAATCCAACATTTAGCATCCACTAAATATCCAGTTCTGCTGTTGTTGACTTACCGCTGCCTGTCTGTGTGTGTTAGACAGAATCCCATGGATCTTCACTTTGTCCTTCTCCATCTGGTCAATATTTACCCACAAGTCTTTGCTCATAGGATCTGACGGACCGTATGTTTTTGATGTGTAGTAGTTGTGATCCATGTCCTCCTAAAAGAATGACAGAACAAACGGTTTGGGCTTTCAGTTTATGTAAGAGTAAGAAAGGAAAATGTAGTGTTTTGCTAACATTTTTCCATGTTGCAAGGACAAACCTGAATGCATTTTAATAGTTATAAAGAGACTAACCCAAAGAAGTGCATAATTATGGGGGGATATCTTATTTTATTTTTGTTATTAAGTGAAGTTTATTTGTAATGCACATTTCTTCATCAAGGCAGTTCAAAGTGCTTTACATGACAAAACTGAGCAAAAGGGGGAGTAATAAAAAGTTTTTGTACAAACCAGAATCAATATATTTTCTAACTCTGTGTTTTAGCCATTTTGCAGTTTTCTGTAAGTTTGTTCCAGATTAGTGGCAAACACAAACTGTATTTATGCAGGGGATGCAAAGCAGACCTGAGATCGAGTGGTCTGGATGGTTGATGCAACAACAAAAGATTCTTAATGTATTTTGGTGCTAAGTCATTCAGTTTTTTCTGATTAAAGTATTTTAAAGTCTGAACTATAGGGAGCCAGAGTAAGGGCTTTAGAACTGTGTCGATGTGTTCCATCTTCCTGGTTTTAGTGAGAACTCAAGCAGCAGTATTCAGAATCAGCTGCTGTGGTCTAACTTTTTAGGCAGACCTATGAAGACATTGTTACAGTGACCAATTCAACTAATGATAAACGCCTGGAGGAATTTCTCTAGATCTTGATGGGGCCATCCTCTAATCCTAGAAATGTTTTTCATGTGATAGAAGGACGATTTTGTAATTGTCTTTATGAGTCTCTGATATTTCAGGTCAATCCATTCGGTCTAAAAGTAATAACTTAAGTTTTGTTTCTGTTCAGAAAATTGAGGCATTGATTTGTTCAATGCATCTTCTCACTGCTTGTATGGGTTCATGGTCACCTGGTGACATTGTAATGAAGAGCTGTGTATCATCTGTGTAGTTATGGCAACTAATCTTATTACTTGTTAGAATCTGAGCTAGCCGGAGCATGTTGATACTGTTACAGTAAATAGGAGGGGCCCACAGAATAACCTATTTCACTCAAGTGCAAATTATGAAAACACAATGCAAACATTTACATCATCATACAACATGTCCATTCTGCTTAAAGTTTAGTCCAATCAGCATATACTTTGATTATTGGCTAATCAAAGTCATCAAAGCCAATTAACTTCTTATTGTCTTCAAAACGCTGGACCAGTCTGCAAAGTCAAGGCTGCTATTTATAACAGAAACATCTACTGACTTTTACAAGCTATGTACCAGGAGCCTGTCTTCTTTCATTGTGTCCTGTGCTGAATTAGGAGGAATGATTTTGTTATCTCTCTTTCCTTCTGGATGTAATGATACATAACAGCTGTGATTTTTATCTAAAACATAGTTAAAGTTAATGTTCTGCTGGATGGACAGAGAGGGAGGGGCAAGCTTCTCCCGGCTGTGATCTGAATAAAGGAAACTCACTCAGCTCTGAGTTCGCTTTGATATACAGGCAGTAACTCTAAGAACTATTTCACTTTGATTGTCAAAATGCCAAGAAGCAAAGAGAATTAAAGCGCAATCTTTCTCTTTTTAGTTTGGTTTGCCTTCAGGAGTAATACTATTTTTTTTGTCTTGGAGATATGATCTAATAACTAACCTCAACATCCATAATTGAATATTAGATAAAAATGAATCATATTTCAGAACTGACAAAGTAAATTTTTAAACTGAACATGATGATTTTGATTTATATGAAAAAACATTGTCAAAAACCTTTATTCATAACGATATCAGTAGATTAATCAAGTCACCAAAATGGGAGCCCCATCTGGTAGTCTTATTCAACACATTACATCTGGAAGACAAAAACAAAAATGTTTAAAAATGAGCAAATGCAGGCCGACAGTGCTCTAAAAACCATTCGTTTTGAAATAGATTCCTTCTGTTTTTGCTTTTTTGTCACCCTTAAAGACCTGTAGACCTTTTTAGGTAATGTTTTGATCTAATAATGCGGTCACACCAAATACGTCTGATGCTTCAAGTGAGACGTGTGTGCACTTTTGGTGCATTCACACCAAACGCATCAGGTTTACATTTAAAGTCTATATGGAGCATTGGACACGGTCAGCACTTCAAGCACTCAAAACACTCCAAACAGTTCAAATTGCCCTGGCTAGACACTTGAAACGCGTCACAACGGCCCTCGACGCACATAGACTTTGAATGTAATCCAGACACGCCTGACGCTCAAAATGCATTTGCTCAAAATGCATTTGGTGTGAACGCAACATAAGGATTTTAAAATATATATACACAACACAACATGCCCCTATCTGGAGAAGTCCTAAGATCAGATTCACAATGCCATTGATTGGAGAAAATGCTTAAAAATGTCTAAAAACATAATTTTGGAGGCGTTCATGATCACTGCATCCTAAAATTAATTGGGCCAAATCAGCAAAATGTAAACTTTCTGAACAGAAAAGCTCAGAGGGAGACTTGGAGTATATCTGACCTTCACAAACACAAAAACGTTGACGGAAAGAAAAAGAAAATTCACTGAAGACTTCCATTCATTTGTGTTTGTGGCTTTTACCTTAGGTGCTTTAATATTGAATTATTCTGAGAAGTGAATAGTATGCCAACATATTTCCACTTCTGGATGGCTTTCCAATAGCAAAGAGACCTTGAATGAAGCCTTTTGCTTTAAGGTCATATTTGGGATGTAGGCAGTGAAACATGTTTAAAGGCCTTCTTAAATTTGAAGGCTGCATAACGTTCATCAGTCTGTAGCTAGAAGACCTATGGACTATCGCTGACCAAGCACTTTTGGCAGTTCAATATATTAAGAAAATTATGCAGACAGTGTCTGGAGGCATTACGCGCAGTACTGCATTTGCAAAAGCAGTTTCGTTGTTGCATAATTCATGTTTGTTTCCTTGCATTTTAACAGAGATAATAATGTTATCGTTCCAACCAACATATCTCATTAAAAGTGAACACTGATCAACATCAACTTCTAAAAATATTTTTGCAACTAATTTTACATTAATTTCAAATGAAATGTCCCATAAGAAGGTGGAACACTCAAAATGTTACCCCAAATCTGCCAAGAGAATTCAGTTTAATAAATAATATCATGTTCACTGTTCCACTAGTTCAAAAAGCAGCATGATCTGAATTCAACACTAGTGTATAATTTAGGTGTTCTCCTTATGACTGGCTACAGACCACATTTATAAGCACATGATCTCAAGTGAAAGCAGAGGATACATTTTTTAACAGATTTGGGTTCACTTGAAGAGCACTTCCAACCTGCAGCAGCTGCATGAGAGGGTATAAAAATCAGTTTTCACATTTTTTTTTACTTGTCTATACCATCCACTGGGTATCGGTAAGCAAATAGATTTTGTATATAAAACCAGCAAAGAGTAACAGAGTCACTTGTCCAACCATTTTCACTACTTAGAAACACATGCACAAACCTTGACCTTACTGCACTGATTTGAAGCATGTTAAACAAGCAGGCCAATCAGCAGAACACACTTTCACTGACAAACCTTAATTACCAAGAGTAGCCGTAATTAAGATTATCCTCAGTTTCAGGATAAATGTGAAAACATGGACAAGACAGTAAAGATGCAAATCCATTTCTGTCAATTTTCCGAGACTTTATTTGTCTCTTTTGGTTTCATCCAAGCGCCGTAGTATGGGTTTGAAGAAGCCTGTTGTCCGTGTAATCTGTCATCACAGAGCCTGCCACATGTTTTCTGTATGTTTGTTTTATTCCTGGAGGAGCTAAGACTTGAAATAGTGACAGCTTCAATCAATGACCGACACTGAGATTCTTTTAGCTGCATTCTGTACTTTTTTCATCTGTTTTCTACACTGTGAGATGTCATTTTGCTGTACATCATCCAAGCGGCTCCGGGACGTCTGAGCTGAGTACGAAACGCTATGCAGAGTGTGCATACTGGGAAAGATTTATCACACTAAGAAATATAGAAGTGGCTTGAGGTCAGGGATTTCATGTTTATGTCTGCTTGGTATTCAGGATATTGAGGTGATTTTGCAGCCCAATTAGACAAGTGGAAATACCTTTTACACATGTAAAACACTATTTTGCAGCTAAAAAAATATGTCACACTTAAAGTCCTACTACATAGCTTGAAAACAAAGGGGGCCGTGTTCTGTCTTTCTGAATATTTATGTCAGAGATCTGCGAATGTGTGAGATTCAGTTCAGCTGAAACAAGTTCTGTCATTAAAAATAAATGAGGCTTACATTTTCTGATGACTACTGTCAACCTAATGTGTGTGAGTTAATCTAGCAGAAAACATCTTCCTGTTAGCTCACACCTTTAAATTTTTTTTTACAACTGTTAGTCCTAATTTGCCCTATATTGTCTCCATGATCTGCTTGTGCACTTTTTATTCCATACCATATAAGCAATGAATTTTTTCATGAAATCATGAACTCTATAATGCCTTAACTTCTACAAAACAAAACAAAAATGCTTTCATTTTAGGTATGGTGAAGACACCACAACTAAAAGCTACCGGGTCGCAATATCCACATCAAAGTGGATATTGCAGGTGTAAACTTGTTTCTGGTTGGTTCATGTTGTTAAGATGTGTATTTAGTGATGGTTAAAAGGGAAGTTTTTGCTTTTTAGAGTTGAATGGAAATACTGCCCCACTAGCCTGGGAATTGCTTATAGAAAAATAAATATATGAGCTCCAGCAATGTTTCCAAAAGTGTAAGCCCTCATTAAATTTTGCATGCAGAACACAACATTTTATGAGTTTAAATTATGAGGTAAAAATAAAAACTGTACCATAAATCTAGCAAAAAAATACTACCACACTAGTTTAAAAAATCCATTTGTGATGACATTAAAAACATCTCTGCACTAAATAAATAAGACCTGGCTTATGGTCTGTGGCCATATTGACTTGTTCCCACAGTTTTTTTTTGTTTTTTTTTTTCACAATTTCTCACAGCAACCTAAACACCAAGTCAGCAAAGAGCTCTTTAATCTGGATTAACGATCCGGAGCGCTCCTCCAGTAAGTAAAACCCATTCAGGGTGTCAGACTGTCTACAATTAAAGCCTCATTCAAACTTTCAAGTCAAGGTGAAAAAAAGTGAGGCATTGTCCGCAACGAAAGATGTGAGCCAGTAAACTGAAACAGACTAAGGTGAAAGCAAAGACAGATGAGATTTAAATGAATTAGGCTTGATTTATTGAAGTAAAAACAAATATTTTGAGTTTTTTTTTTGTTTGTTTGTTTGATTTGTCAACAAAGCAAAACAGACTAAAAAAAGGAAGTAGTTTAACACAGCAATGATTTTAACACTGGAATGTTACTTTAGATTTTGGCACAACTAACTGATGTTACTTTAATTTCTTAGACGTGATCAAATTTATCATCTCCAGAGAAACATTTATGACAAATTTGGACAAGAAAAAAATATTTACGTGACCAAGGCCACATTTGGTCTGGTTATGCCACATTTGTTAATTTAGCAAAAAGATTACTTTTCAATAACATTATTAAAGCTTCTTCAGCAGTAACATATATGTTGTCAATGTTCATATGCCATTCAGAAAAGCATAAGCCTTGGAATATTGCTAATAACATATGCATAGGTTTCATTTTACAGAAGAGTGTAAAAGATAAATTCTCAACAACGCCCTCTGCAAGAAGACCGAGATTTAATAAATTACAAACAAACCAGCAAAGCAGGTAAAGTACAGGGTCAAGTACAGATCTCAAAAATGTGGCAGCAACACCAATAAATATATAATACGTACATTTGGCATAAAGTATTTTATATTTCTGAAGCCATTTAGCCCTGCTCACCAGAATATTTCATTTTGAGTGCGTTAAGCTTAAAATGGCCCACGTACACAAGTGTGTGCGTGAATGTTTACAGCTGGCGATCAAAGCTTCCTCCATCTTCGCTGGGAGACATGCGGCTGTGAACCTGAGATGATTAGAAGCTGCAGGAAAACTTAACGAGCTGTCTGAGCCCGGGCAGCCGCCGTCATTATGGCTGAACTCCTCGGTGCAGAGAACCAGACAAGACGCTACAACAAGGGACAGGCTGATGCCTTTCATTCCCACAGACTCCAACGCAGGTCAAGCATGGCTATTAATCTCCTGCAGGTTGACCAATGTGTTCTCATAGGAATCCGGGTCAATTTCCTGCTCCATTCATCTGAGGCCAGATTTAAGGAGCTCTTCTCCCACACATGAACACCTTAAGACTGAGCTTCATTTTATATGAAACATTAAACCTTTAAGCCTCCTTCTCATATATTTTTTTATCACTTAGTTATTTAAGAGGTTTGATCAGTGAATGTGACCAAACAATAATCTTAAGTACCATTTAAATGGGAACCTAATTTAAATGAATCTTTCCTGAGAGGAATGGTGACCACATCTAAAAATAAAATTAGCAAGACCAAACATTTATTTTGACAGCAACAAAGTGACCAGGCTTAGCTGCTAAAAGTAATGGTGTCAATTCACCAACTATTTGAACCCGATGCACACTGAAGTAAAGGTTTTATGAATGAATACTCAGGTTTAGGTGAGCAAACGATTTCTTTTACTCACTGCTCTTAACACCAAGTGACGATGTTCATTTTTCCCAGACTTACCTCAATCTGGGAGCTGTTGTCTGTGTCCTCTGCAGACAGCAGGCCGGGGAAACCCTCGAGCTCCTCCGGCTCTGGCTCCTGTTCCTGCTCCTGGCTAGCTCTGTTGCTGTCCATGTTGCGAGGTTTTGGGGGAAGCCACCTCCTCCATCGGTGACTGTAAAGCCTTACGTCCACTGCTGCTCCCTCATCTCCATCCCGCTCCAACACATACGAATAAGAGACCCCTATGGAAACATGCAAGAAAACCTAAAACATCACCTTTGAAGAGATAAACCACTTTAAGGTAGTGAATTGTGTTTGATAAATTTAAATTGTCACTACAAATGCAGTATAATCCAAATGATGCACTAAGGCAGATATTATTTCTGGAGCTAAAATATTTAGCCAGTCAAAAAGCAGAGAGGCAGGTGAATATATCTAGATACACACACACACACACACACACACACACACACGAGATTTATACAGCAGTGACAATGCTGTCGATGATTGTGAATGAAACGACAAAATTGTTAGCAGGACAAGAAAAGGGTTAAGAAATAGTTAGACTTTAGGATTAATAATAATTTTAAAAAATGCTAAGCCAAATATTGACATAATTTGTTTTCTTTTCAAAACATCATAATTTGAATTTCTGCTCATTCTGTCTTGCAAAGTTGCTCTTAAACTTAAAGTTAGAGAATTAAGTTCATTCTTGGTCTTATAATTGTGATACTTTTCTCATCCATTTCCATTGTAGGTATTACAAATTCATCTGTGTTGCCATTCAACACTTTGCCTTCATTTTTGTTCTCTTCAGTTAAAATGCACCGTCTGCAACATGAATAGATCCCAAAAAACTCAATTAATATTAATTTTAGTCATGTTCAGACCTCACCAAAAACGTTGAACTCAAGTGTTTCTGTAAAGATATCTCTTAAAATTATAGAAAGTTAAATTACTTGAATTATGAAGCTTTGCTTTATAAGTCAGGTTAGCAGCTAAAATAATCTACATATAACCAATTCCAGAAATAATCTCCGTTTGTTTCCCTTAATTTTCAAATGCTCTACATGCCTGGACAGGATTGTGCCTCACATGACCCTAATAGGATTAAGTGGTTTGATACAATTAGTAATAAACTTCATTTTCATAGCACTCATTTAAAGATTTGTTTACAAAGTGCTGGGATGCTGTTGGTACTTTATGCAAATAGTTTTGGCTTGAGGACAGAGAGAAATGCTGATTTCTCAGCTGTCACTGATCTATGCTCTATTTTATGGGACAGAGGTCACAGGGTTTAACCAGCAGAGCATATTTTCTACTCCTTCCCCCTGTCTCTTTTCTCTCACGCTCATGGTCAGATCTCAGAGCTGTCCTCCTCCTTCTGTTGGGCCCCCTGGATCAGTGGTTCTTCATAAGGGGGAGGAGTAGGAGTAAGTGGAGAGGCTTAAGATGCTAATTCACCCAAAGTGGAGGCTGACAGATTCACTGGCAAAGCAAAAAAGCAGCAAGATAAATTTGCTTGTGGAAGAGGGTGTTGATCTGGAGGAATTTACCAGGGCAGACTCCTGAGTATGAAACATGGCTGGGAGTACTGTGTGTCACAACATGCATACAAAGATTCCAGAGAATAATTACAAGGCTCTGAAATTGAGCTGCTACTCTTTGTGTAGAACTGGACTTTCACAGTGAATTTAATAACCCCGGTGACAACATTTATAGACTTCTATTACCACTAGTAAATATATTCAAATCAGAAAAAAAAGTTGTGAGACATATAATTTTACCTTCTTTCTAAAATATATTCTCACTTCTAATGTTAGTTTGTGAACACATACAAAAACAAGCTGAGGACCAACAGGACAGTTACCAAAAGGTGATGGAACGTTTATTAATGTGAATTCATTTATGTCAGCGTTCCTGACATAAAGATGAGCATACAGGCATTTCAAATAACTAAAATAATATTTCCTGAATGGTAGTTGGCATACAATCAGCTGCCCTGTGATACTAAACTTGATTAGCTGTCTGCCAATGATTAGGAGTTCAACTCCAGCTTTGTCCCACTCAAATCAGTGTTATGCAAGAAAGTTTCAGCGTTTGAAAGACCAACTGTTTCAATGACATTCATAGTGATAAAGTGCGTTGAGTGGTGCACATGCCTATTAACGTATTATGAGATTAGTTCATTTACCATAGCATTATTGTTTAATGTCATGACATGATTAAGTGTAAAAAGAGTTGTTACAGTTGGCTCAAGAACAGAAGAGATTAACCATCATCTGGTGAGACAAATATAAAAATTTATTTTTTGTGTAGGCTCAGGTGAATATATAACACCTCTGAATCAACAGAAGTAGTAAAACCAAGGTTTTAAACAAACAGTTTTGAAAATACTAACGGTTCTCATTATAATGTTCTTCTGTTTAAAGTTTTTTTAATGAGAGACCAGTAAAAATAAACTTTCATGAATAACTTCTCCCTGAAGGTTTTTGGCATAGCTTTTAAGGGGCAGCGTGCTTGAAAAGCTTTCTACAGAGTACACATTTTTTAGATCCTTTGTTCAATTAATGGGTCATTTTTGTTTACCCAACAATGAAACCTTTTTCCTTCTTAGATATACCAAAACAATTACACATTAATATGTGAATATTAAGTTAAGTTTAGGTGTGTAACAGGCCAATAACAGATATAAATTGTGAGATATCTTCTATTGAAAGACATCAGGGAATAGGAATCTGAGTGATGCTATTTTTGGTTATTATTGCAATGTTTTGTTATTTTATGATGTAGTCTGTGTTGAGCAATGTTTTCATCAAAACCAAATTTGTGCCTTGTTGCACAGAACAAAGCACATTTGTGCTTTATTTCATATTGAAGTTGTACCTTAATTAAAATCCTAATAATTGCAAAGCCTGTCTATGCAAAAAAAATAAAGTTTTCCACACATTAGTAGTAACTTTTTCTTTTCCCCAGAGTTTTGTCCCCAGAGTAGATTTTGTTTTTTTTACAAAATATTTTCTTGCCATCTCATTTTCAGTGTACCTCCAATATATTCTGACTCCCACTCTGTGTCTAATGGCCTTTAGTCATATCCATGCAGACAAAGCAGCACAAGCCTCTTCCTGTCAGCACCCCTAATATCCAAGCTAATTTAGGAAGCATCTACATGAACCATTTTGCCTACATAGAGACATCTATCTTATTCTTTCTTCCTCAGGTTGTCAACATACAGTTGAAAGCTGGATAACATAAGATGGGAGTCTTGAATAACTGGCTGCTCTTTTCCCAGAACCTTCCTCTGAATGGCCATAATGAGTCATCCTTTAAAGGATCACTTGCACCTGCATTTCTCATGAGAGCACCTCCTCTGTGGGGCAGGGATGGCTGAGTACCTTATTATTCAGGGAAGAATTGGGGGCTTTTGTCATGGATTTAAGAGGGCAATAGGGAAAAACCCTTAAAGGGACACCTAAAATATCCCCTCCGCCCCATCCACCCCTACCAGTATAAGGCTTCTGTTACGGATGAAACTGCTCCTCAACTTTTGTGTGAGAAGAGAAGCGTTTCCGTCCATATTTCCTCCAGTGCCTATGAAAGCCCCCGCATACTTTCGCCCTGACTCTGTCATGCAGCCTTGCTGGCCAGACTCACACCTGTCAACAGCTCTGATTCACAAAATGCTGGAGGAACTATAATTTAGTTCCATTCAAGGACATGGAGGTGGCTGCAAAACCACAAAAAAAAAAAAAAAAAAATTAGTCCACACCCATTCTTTGTCAATTCTCTGGGTGGCAACTTACTTAAAGCTCACTAAAAGCTTCACTGCAGGCCTTCTCCACATCGCTCATCATTGTTTACATCATATTTCTTTTACCTTTCCATTCATTTTTAAGTGGCATTTGAGCTTTGAAATCAAATGGACGCAAGAAATGTCAGTCTATACCTTTTTGTCAGTTAGCTTACAAAGAGTGATCAAGTTATGCCAACACTCTTAAAAGTAGCAGCTGTTAAAAATTAAACATCAGAAACAACCGGAAGCGTTTTTCAGAAGCTAAAAAGGAGCTTGTGTTTTCTGCAAATGCATGGATTTGCTCTTCAGCACAGAGCAACTTACATGAGAGTGTAGAGGAACGAGCCCTCAGGTGATAACAGGAAGGCTGAAACTCCTGCAACAAAATTACTCTTTGAAAGAATTCAGTTCCATCTACCATGGCATTTAGATTAATTGGGGAATGTTGGCACTCATGTGGAAATCTCCCCTTATGGCAGAAGTCTACTTACCTACTACACTTGCTGCATAAAGTGTAGGCTTACGCTAAACACGCTAACCGTGCTGACCACTTAGCCCTTTGTGATCACTGCCACAGATTTTACTCAGACCATTTCCACTCATAATTCATCCAAATAGCTCTTTTGATGCATATTAGGTATTGTCTAGCTCGTTGCTCGACATCTGGTAGTCCATACTTTGGAGTTCGAAGTACCACTGTTGACTTTTGCATTGATGGTTGTTTGACTCTTGTAATTAAAGAGGTGGTCTGTTTGGGTGCAACTTTGTTGTGAGCTATCAGAATAGAAAAGTCAACAAGCTAACTGTCAGTTTAGCACAATCCAGTGCAAACAAAGATTTTCAGGCAAAGTCTGTCCCTAAACTCTGATGGGTGCAACTCTGATTTTACAGCTGTATGCATCACAATTGATCATGTGTAGATACACAGTAATATGACAAGATGGAAATGATAATTTTCACTTTTTAAAAAATAATCTCGAACAACCTTTTTTGTTTCATTTCGCTTCCAGGAGGTTTTTTTTCATTACTTATTTATTAAAGCTATTTGGAGCTGAAGTGGCCCATGCCTGCAGCCACTCCATATGCCTTTATTCAATTTGTCATGCAAAATCCTGCATATCTGATTTTCGTCTTATGAGGCAGGTTCATCTCAAAGTTTGTGCTGAAGTGACAAATATTGCTAAACAAGTCCTGCATGTTTTAGAAGCCAAGGCTAATACTAACAGAGACAGAAAAGCTGAGATATTCAGTTTGCAAAATTGAGCTAAAATAAAGACAGTTTGACCTTAAAAGTAAGTTCCCCTAAATATATCAACCCAAAGCTCTTTAAAGCTGCAGAGATATGCTACAGTCTGACGGAAAATGGATTGCACACAATTCATAGCAGTCGTCTGAGAACACACAGAGCTCAAACCCCAGACACACACCTATCTGAAACTATTATGCAAAGCGTGCTCTCCAAGGTTGTCTTATCTTGCATTTTACACATGCCCTCTTTAAAATGCAGCCTGTCATTAGACAAACGCATAAAAATGTAGAAAAAGCTGAGTGGAGAAAATGTTAAACTCAGGTAGGCAGACAGTCAGCACCTGCAACGCAGAGGCAGTTTGAAACAACTCAAAGTCAAGAGAACTCATACGAATTCATCTAAAATTGAGATAATCAATGCTCTGGAATGAGTCCAGACAAGGCATTTAACAATGTGGAAGGTGAATGGAAGAGGGGAGGGGATTTTCCTGCAGATAATATTCATCTACAGCAACAACAGATCCACTTACCTGTGGGTTTTGTTTTGTTCTTTATTTAACAATTTGAAAAAAATATTTCAATGTAACCACAAGCACCAAATTCCACACTGTCGTTAATTATACAAAGCCGTTTAACTAGAAACCCACGTTTCTTCCACAGGAGTTATAGCAACCAGTGCTGTTAATTAAAGCCCCTGATTGATTCTACAAAGTCAGGAGTTTTATCGGTTTGCTGCTCTGCAAAATACAAGTGTACGTCCACACAATGCAAAGAAAGAAAAGCACTGGCAATGTTCATTGAGAAGCAATTTCTTCCCATCAATTTAGAATCCATCACTCTACAGAAAGAAAGATTACCAGCCCAAGAATGGATGTCTTTGCAAATTTAACCCAATGCCAGATCAAACTTACCAAAAAGTCCCAAGCTCTCGGTCTCACACTCTGCAGGCCACAATGTGCATATTAAACGTTAGCGTTCATAACAAGGCATTTAGAAAATTACTGAACAATTATGGGATGGAAGGAAGAGTTATCAGGAGAACACATGGCAGCATCACTTAGGTATGCAAAGTGCATCTGAATGAATCATAAGACCTCTGAAAAAAATTTGTTTTTGACAGAGAAAGACGAGTAGTAGTTTCAAACAAAACCCATCTGTGCTTAATAGCTTCACAAAGGTGAAGCTATTTATGTGGCTGCTCAAGATTGAGATGGGGAAGTACAAAAACATAACATTTCCAGAACAAAAAAACAAAAAAAAAAATACAAAAAAAAAATCAAAGAATCAAGGTGCCGGAATGGCCCAGTAAAAGCCCTGAGTTCAACTTCACTAAGTCCAAACTAGGATAACGTAGCCATCATCTGTTATTTCTTACACTACATGACCTTTTTTCCACGGTAAATCATGGTGTCATTATCATATTATGTTGTTTACAATGAGAGGGCTAAATATTGAGTAGATAATATGAAAATTAACTGTGCAACATTCCACATATCATTTATTTACTGTAATATCCCTGTTTTTAATGAAATAAAGTTGAGCAAAAAAGCTCAGAGTAACACTATATTTAAGAGATAAACACAAAGTGATGTGCAAGCACCCTGGGGATGTTGGCTAAGATAAAAATAAAAAAAAAATGTTGGAGTCTAAAAATAAAAGTCAGTTTCTGAAGTGTGAGGGTGTAAATTACAATTCATTAGAGCGTCCAGTGACATAACACATACATGATGCTCAGGAAGGTATTGCATCTAAGAGGGCACAAGTGTCAGGACCGCCTGTCAGGAAATTAAGTAAAAAGGTGTTCCAATCAGTTTTAGAGGTTTTGATGGAGGGTTTGTTCAAACCAGTTAAATTCAGACAGCTACACCACTAAACTCCCAGAAACATTCCCAAACTCAAAGCATCCGACCTCAAAACACAGGGTATAAACTTCTGGAGTCAATCATTATACAGTCTGCCGTTACTGCTGTGGCTTTTTTTTGTGCAACTGGAGGCTTTAATGGCTCTTTATTGGCCAGTACAAGAAGTGTAAATGAAATTAGATTGGGCAAAGCAGGTACGAACAGTTATGAAGCACTGCAGGCAGCAGGGTGACCACAAGAGTACGTCCTGTTAAAAGCATCCAGGAGTTTCGTGCTCCAATCAGATATGGTTTCTGTCTAAAGTTTCATAACAATGAGTGAGATGAAGAGTAATAAACTCTCAGAAGCACTGGAGCTTTGAATCTTTCATCGCGGGTGTAAAGGCCAGCAGGCAAGGTTGCACCGGACACAGTGAAGATGCTCCAACAGATTACAGGACTGAAAATCTCTAGGCAGACCTCGGTTATTCATGTCTTGCTTCAAAGTAGTCTGACCTTCCTGCAGTCTTTTAAAGCTTTCTGACGGTTTTTCAGAGGGTTTCTTTGCATTTTTTTCACAACTTTACTCATTTTCATCAAAGTCCTTGATGAGAAACTATTGAGGAATTGACTGGCATTCATAATTTTTGAAGCAGTTTTATGCCTTTAGTTGTAATTATTCAGGAAGAAATTATGATTTGTACTCTGGGCATTTTTAATCACTTCTAGACAATAAAGTCAGACTAAACTTTTCATTTAATAAGTCAAGATAATCAGAATTATTAAAATGTCTCAAGAATAATTCAAATGACTTTTAGACAGTGTTTTATTTTTATCTTCACTTTCAGACATTTGCATTAATTTCTTTAGAATTTAGCAGTATACTCTTTTAAACTGCATAACTTGTTTTAAAGGTTTGGTATATCACATTTCATTACAGTTGAGAGTAAGTTTACTCCACCCCTCCAGCTACACTTTTCAGATTCCTCCTTTTAATCTCTGTCCACAAATGTATAGGACCGAGATCAGGGTGATGTGACGGACACGACAAAATTTTGACTTTGTTAACCTTAAGTCACTATTGTCTGTTTGGAAGATAGATTTGATTCAAAATCCCAAATTCTTTAACAATATCTTAAGATGTTGGTTCAATATTCAAACAATGTCTTTTCCTCATTATGCCATCTAGTGCGAGAATTGCACTAGATCAAGGGAGATATAGTGAATTCTGAACTTTGGCTAAATGCATCTCTACTAATGTCTTAGCTCCTAAAAAAACGACAGAAGGGTAGAAAATAAATCATGTTCTTATGTCTTCTTCTGTTATCGCTGACAAGTAAAAAAAAAAAAAGAGACATTGGAAATCAGACAAACTCTAATATACTTTTTTTATCTGCTGTAGTTCACTATCTGTTGCCAAAAGTCCCATCTGAGAAAAAAAATACATTACTTAGCATCTTTGACTCTTTTCATTTCCCTACAGTGTTTTTTAGTACTTTGTCAGACATAGCTACACATCTTCCACATAAAAATAATAAACCTCTTTGTTCACCTATAATGAAAGCACTTTTCCTCTCAAAGCTCCTGCCGAGAGCTTATGTCTTCATCTTTTAAGCCTCATAGGGGTTTGAGGTCAGAAACCTGCTGATACACTGATATCCTGGATATTTTGGGCCAGCTGTAAAATTGCTACCAAACCTGAGAGGAACAGAAATGTAAACACACCAAGCCATGCCGATGTGCTGGCTTTACCTTGGGCGTGTCAAAAAAAAAAAAAGCAGTCTAAGACTCACAGAGTAGCTAAAATTGATGCTTTGGGGTATCATGAAATCAAATTTATGCTCAACATTAAATATGCAGATAAGGTCCAGTGTTCATCTTTTGCTTTAATTTAACGTACAAGTCTGTCATCAGGGAAGTTGCGAAAGCAACAACTAATGAACAAGCTGCCGATTATATATTAAATGTATATCACCAAACCATATCAATCATCCACCCAAATAGTGATATGATGAATTTCTATTCAACATTATGAAAGTTTGCAAGTGAGGTCTTTTTTCTAGCTTGTTTAAAGATTGGTCAGCACCAATAACTCTTTATGCCATCATCTCCCCTTCATCAATCCCCGTCATGCATCAACAAACCTCTTCGGGTGTGATTATCGTGTTTTCTCCAAGCCTGCTACCTGCAACACCTCTGAGTCAAAGCACAGGGGAAAGTGCGTCCAAGAATCAGATCTGGTCAAAGTGTATTTTTATTACAAAGAGTGGATTAAATTTGCAGTGAGAGACACGGAAACGGAAACCTCTTTTGCTTTTCCATCTCAACTTTCTGCAGAAGGTTTCTAAAACTGAATACAGAAAACTAGCTCAACATTAGTCTGTGTATGTCTTTATCCACTGATACAATATTTTCTATGCAAGGATTACTGGTTGTGATACTGTTTAAAGGTGACTTAAATATCACTGACTCATTTATTTCTCTTGCCTTTTTGTGTCTGTCCTTTACTCATGCGACACTTGATTTTTTTTTTTTTTTTGGGGGGGGGGGGAATTTATTGAATTGCATGAAATACTTTACTTATTGGACGTAAAGTGTGTCAAAACACACCTCTATTATGTTAAATGTACTAGATACATCAAACAGATTTTAAACAAATTGTTAAGAGTGGGTACCTTAGGCTTATTAATCACTTCAACAGAACAGTTTCTCTGAAAACAATCAATATGTGAGGCAACATAAGAGTGTGCAAGAAACGGAGCATCTCTTTAGCTGGAGATTGATTCGATGTAGAGGCAAGATCTGTGTGTGTGGTTGTGGTCTTTTTGTGTGCGTCTCTTCCTGCAAGTAGAATTTGATTGAGAGGCAGTCCAAGTGCATTAACTGTATTTTTTCACTTTTGTCAGAGTTAAGGGTTCTGTGCGAGACCGGACAGGACCCTGGGGCCTGTCCACCTCCTCCTCACTAATCCATCACCATTAAGGATCTGCTCCCCCCTGCAGCCTGCCATCCCCTCTCCCATCTACAGTGTTCCTGGAGCCAAGCGCATGCTGATATGTCCACCTTGTCACACTTTCAACCTGGCGTTTCCCACAGTTCAAAGAGAGTCAAGGTACCTGCTTGCGATAAGATGAAGGAGAACAGTCCTCGGTAAAGCTTTATTTAAATACCAGATAAGATATTTAGTTATTTTCACTTACACAGATAAGAGTGCATCAGTTTATGAGAGAATAACATTGATTAAACTAAAGGGACTTTTTAGGTCATATTGTTCCGTCACCATTATAAACAATTTTGGTCATTCTACACCAGTATATCAGACATATGCTAGAAACAATTTGTCTGAGATTCATTTCTTATTATTTTACTGCAAAGAAAAAAAATTAACTGATGTTTTATGAATACCATCCAGTTTGAAAACTCCTCCAGTATCCTCAGGGCTAAATTTAATAAGCACTCGCATGAAATTAATAAAATGAATTTCCAATAGTTTTGACAGTTATTTTTCAAACATGAACAACACTGCATCTAATGAATAGTAATTATCATCAATTCAATTAACACCCACTATAGCACACAGCTGGTCAATATTATAGCACTAAAAACAACCTACATCAGTAGATTCACCACTGTAAATTTTGAGGAAAAATATACAAAGAGCGGATGTTCTAAAGCCGTGCTTACAAACTGTGAACCCCATCCAGATCAAACAGTGTCTCTAATTGCTTCAATCTCTTGCCATTCAGCACAGGAGACCTGGGCATCTCAAAGGAAATCAATAATGAATACTGTTTACAACACACCCTTCTCGCCTCACCGGGAGTTTAGCTGTGCAGAAAATGAGACCCAAAGAGTCGTGTGTCACAGAATAAGCTGATGATTCCCTCAGAAATCCTGTTGTAGGGCGGCATTTTATGCACAAAGATGTGCATCTCATTAAGTACCAGTCAGTCATAAATTGGCACCGTCAGATATTTGCATTGCTCTGATTTTCTTCCCGTGTGAATTTCTCAGGGTGCAGGTTTGACAAGGAAACATAATTAAACTCAGTTCTGCTTCACTTCATCATTAAACTACAATCTACTTGGTAAATGTGTACGCTTAACGGGATACACTTAGTTTTATTTCTTGGACTTCCTAAATATCAGAATGACTGAAAAATAAATCATCAGCATAATTGAGGTCTTATTTGTTTTTCTTGGGAAGAGCTGCAGGTCAGAGGTTAAGTTACAAAGTAATTACAACTTTCATTGTTTTACTTTAAACTGGTTAGCTGGATTTAAAGATTATTACCACAGACAGACAATAAGGCATAAAAATTACAGTCTGTGTTGTATTATTAATTACGTCACAAGGGATAAAAAAATAATAGAAACTGAGGCATTGTTACAACTTAAGTCTGCAGAAATCTGCATGTGCAAGCTACAGTTAGCATCAATGTTCTGGATCAGTGAGTCAATTTTGCATGAAGAATAGGTTATAAATATATGACAAATGCAAATTCATAGCACCAGTTGTTGCTTTGAGATACACTACACAGGTAAAGGACATTTCATTAAAAAATATTTTTTTAGTTAAATGCTTTGTTTCTGCTCAAACGTTTCCTGACCATTTTAATCCAAATGTTGTCACTGATTTGTTGCCACATAAATTTGACATATGATTTGTTCAAGAGAGAGAGAAAAAAAAGAAGATATATAGCTAATAGGAAGAGCCAATGGTTTGCTTACACACCAAACTATTTTGCCAAGAATCACGCAATGGGACCTCACTTATATGCGGTTCAGAATTCACAAGTTCTTTTATCGTAGATGTTTCTGTGAAATATAGCTCCAAATTATTTGCAGAAAATTTGATATGTTCAAGAACTATTCTTCATACAAGCAGAGTCCGAAGTCAGTCCTTGAGTGTCGGTATCCTGCATGTTTTAGTTCTCTCCCTGGTGGTGGTTTCTCCTCAGCATGTCAATGTTTTGCAGAGGCATGCTAATGAGCCATGATTTGATCCAGGTGCGTTTAACCACGGAGAGAATAAAAACATGAAAGATATCGGACCTCAAGGAATGAGTTTGGACACCCTGCCATAGACTGTATATTTATTTCCTAGAAAAAAAAAGTAGAAAAAAAAAAAAGGGGCACAAGCATCAAAAGGAGGGAAGCAGTTTTTGTTGTTGCCATGTTTTTGTTGTAAACATTTAATATTAACGCAATTCATTTATTTCTAAATAAGAATTTCCACCTTATAAAAACGACAAAAGAAAGCTTGGGTGTCCCACAGCCTCACACCATCTCAAACTTTGCTGTACATTTACTAAGCAATGAAAGTATCAGCAGTAAAAAAAAAAAAAAAAAAAATGATTGCTTGGATATGAGTAAGTCAGTACTACTCAAAAATGTACCCTCATTCCACACTTAATAGGTACACCATGCTAGTGCCAAGTAGTACGCTCTTTTGGATTCATAAACACCGTAATTCTTTGTAATGTAGCCTCAACATGTTGTGGGGATGATTCCTCAGGGATTCTAGTGAAATTACAGCGTTCCAAGTATTGCAGATATGTCATCTGAACATCCATTATGAGAATCCGTTGTTCCACCACAAACCAAAGGTGGAAGATTGAAATCCATCCATCTGAAAACTCAAATCACCCTATCTGTGAAAGTTTTAGAAGTCTATTTTAGCCTAAATTAACCATAACACAGTTCTCTTCATGGTGAATTTCTATTGTTTCATTTTGGTGTTTGAGCTGTTTAAAGTCTGCATGCCTGAGCTTGTTTCTTACCACCAGTCAATTTATACAATGCCCCTGTTCATCACCTAGTAGTTCTTAGTCATTGTTTTGTCAGACTGATGCATGCACTCACTTGCATGTCAACAGTAAAAGCGTTTCACAATAAACTGAAAGCTAAATTAGAAAGAAAACACATTTGCGATTCTACAGCTTTGAACAATTATTCAGTTATGCTAAAGATTTAACCAAATCTACACCATCCTGAGTCCCACGCAAGAGAGAGGATTAGTGCTTCACTTTGAGGACTGACTGTGCTATTTGCTTTGAATAGCAACCAACTTTTTGGATTGCTGGGATTCTCTGGGTTTGGATGAAAATATCATCCACTCATTTTGAAGTATCATCCAACTTTCTCCCCTTTTTTTTACTCATTGTTTTGTCTCTAAACAATGATTTACAAGGTACTGCAATGCAGAGGAAAGATTTTTTGATCTAAAATTAATTTTAAAAAATTTAATTTGATGTTAATACATTAAAATAAATTCAGTGTGTCTGCAGAATTTACATATATTTCACTCTGAGTGTTTAACTCTCCCTGTTTTGAGAATCCAAGTGTGACAAGTATGCGTCGACCCTGGCTCCTACATAGAATGGTTCTGGGCTTTGTGCCATCAGAACTGGGTTGATCTGGCTCTCCAGGGATCGTTGCTCAAGCTTGGAGGGTCAATGGCTCTGTCGGAGCTTTGGCTCACCTCTTGCTTTCCACACGAATGATCAAATAAAAATCTAGAATTATGCTAGGGCTAAAAAATTAGGTGTACGGTAAACATTGCAAATAGACATTTCTTAAAGCAATCCATTGTGACTGATGTGGGAGAAATCTAAATGTACAAACTTATCTAGACAAAAAACAGAATAAATAAATTGCAAGGGGGGAATATACAGTTTCAGAGTCTTGCAACTGGACAAAAACAATCATCCCAACTAAGACCAACATGTGACTAACATTTCATGGTTTTCAGAGTCTATTAAGATTTGCTTCCGTTTTCAGTACGTATCAAAGTCTGTAGTGTTTTTCAGAAACCACCTTTCAGTACATGCAGAAAATTTTATTTAGGGTCTCTCGGGACAACCACACTTTGCCTAAATATTTTCTCTCTTTATGCATTTCTCAACCGAAGACGTAGTTCAAGGTAGAAACTTGGTGCACCAAACCAAAGCTTGGTTTTGAGCACTTCTCTGAAATACTTGAAAACAAACACCAAGAGGGAGTGAATAAAACATGAAAATTCCCCTGCAGCAATAACTAGACTCTTTGAATTTTTTATATATATTAGGTGGAGCAAACATGGTTTTGCTTTAGAACAGGTAAGAGCAAACTTTTACTGATCTCCCTGAAGTTTTTACAGTGATGCGTCAATAAAGAGGTGGAAAGGCAAGTTGAAAAACTCCACAATATCCACAAGTGCTTTGAAAAGTTCACTATAATTTAAAAAAGGTGATATAAAGCATGACCTGTACAAACAGAGGAAGAGGAGTCCTGAGGGATTGAATGTTGGGTTGAGTCTCTACGTTTCTTTAAGCTGCAGTAGCTGAAAAAGTACTGTACATGCACCAACTTCACACCAGTTCACTTGCAGAAGAAGAGAGAATGTGCTAGGGGCAAGTGAAAAAAAACAACAAAAAACTTTCAGGTTCAGTTACTCTGGGACATGTAGGATGGATGCAGTGCAGTCCAGCCAAGGTGAAGCAGAGTTCTGACGCCATAATTTGTGTTTTTATCATTTCCAATACGTAGAGGTTAGCCACTAAAGATTTATCAGTGTCAGAAGATTATAGTGATGCCATTAAGGCTGCAACTTCTGCAATCGTTCACCTGTTTCTAGAACACTGGAAGAACAAATCTGTCCTTAAAAAAAAAAAAAAAAAAAAGCCAAGGACTTTAGTTTGACAGGAAAATAATTGCTGCGTTAGCATACCATCCCATGTTGGCAAAGGAACACTAGATCAACCTCAACCATCTTGTTTGGTCTCTCTCCAGATGTAGCCATCATATTTTGCAGAAAATACCACTCACCCTTCTTTTTGCTTGACCTTCCTTCATTCTTTGACACAAAATCTGACATAAAAAAAAAGAGAAGAATCAAAGCCATTGATTGGATTGCAAGGAGAAAAGCAATATGATTCAGAGGAAGGATCCAATTAAATCTCTTTCAAACTAGAAAAGCTAATGAATCTGCTGCAGTGATATTGTTTTGGATCAGTGAGTTTCTATACCTTTACCTGCTACCAGCCACTAGAACTTTGTTTCCACATACCTGTCCCAAGCCTGAGCTAACTCTGTGTTTAAAGAAATGACAGAGTCGTTTACTGAGCCCATTGCAGCACCAGAGTGCCTTGGAAAAGCATTATTACCGATTTGATCAATCATATCAGTCATATATCAATCATCTGCGACAGACTGGCGACCTGTCCAGGGTGTACCCCGCCTCTCGCCCGGAACGCAGCTGGAGATAGGCACCAGCAACTCCCGACCCCGTTAGGGAGAAGGGTGACGGAAAATGGATGGATGGATGGATGGATCAATCATGTCAACACTACTATCTAGAATTCAGATGAAAAATGAGAATCAAAATCCACCAAGAAAACTGCCAAAGTGTAGCTATTGGTGGGGATTGAAACAAACCCATTTCAATCTCCTCACCACAATCCAGCTATTGTGTTAAAGGCTGACATCCGCAATTCTCCATCTGATTGTGATGCTTTGTCTCCTCAGGTCAACAAGGAATCAAGCAAGCATTCAGAATATTTCCTCAGTGTCAAGTACTATATACTATTCACTCTGTACAATTTTATTATGGATAGAAATCACATAGAGCCATGACAATTGCAATGCCAATACCTTCCTGTGAACCTCCTACTGCTACTCCTCTAAAAAAGAATTATTCCTTACTTATTGGCTCAATTTGCAGCACTGCCAGCAAAGCAAATAATGAAAGAATAGCTTTTTAAATTCAGGAGAGCAGAAATTAATAGCCCAAGTACTTGCAACTCGGAGTTGTTCTAAGTGTTACATAGCCAAACAAGAAAAGCTCATTTATATTATTTAACTTATAGTTGAGCAAATGTTTTACTTCAATATGCAGATGGTTACAATGTTAACTGTTTATTTTCATTTTCTTTGTGCTTTCACTGTATAAGGGTTTTAATATGTTAAAAATAAATTGCTTTTCTACACTTTCCAAGACTACATAGGAACAATAAAAAAAATTAAAAAAAATCTTGTTGGTTCATGCCTCTGCATATTATGAGTGAAAGTAAAGCAAAACAAGTCAACTAGTATGTCTGGCAGCAAATTTATGTGACCCTGAGAGCAAAAAAGCATCTCAAAAGTGCCCAAATGTTGACACAGGTTTGTTTTCACTTTTAGTAGAAGACACCAGTAATGAAAAGAGTGAAAGAGAGTGTCAGAAATTTTTATATGACTATAAAAAAAAAAAAATTAACATTTAAAGGTTAGGCTGCTCTTCTCTCTCGGGTAGGCATCTTAAGTTTGCAAAAGAAATCGGATACAAACTAATAAAAGAACCATCAACTTTTCCAAAATCCTATTTAGTATTTGTGATACAGCATCTACATGCAGGTGACATTCACTGAAATAAAAACAAGCTACAGTACCTCTGTAAAACACTGCTGAAGTTTTCCAGAGCCTCAGAAAAGATGTTTGGTGACAAACAAAAGCCTTCAAACATGCAGAAAAGGGAAATGGGAGAAGTGGAAAGAAATAAAAGGTCAGACATAAACAAGACATCTGTAGGAAACTCAGCCTTCCTGACAACAGTGTAGGATGTGAAGCGTGGGCTGTGTTTGCCTGCAACCATTTCAATGAACGTTTCAGCTGTTTCTGCTTATTTATGGCAAAGTGAAAGATGATGGGAGGAAAAAACAAAGGATATATGTCACACTTTGACAAATATTTAGCCAGAGCTGGAATAAATGAATATTCATTTCAGAGTGACCAAGTTAAAGTCCAGCTCTAAATTCAATTAAAAGGTTTTGGCATGACTTAACAGTTAAATCATGCCTAACAGTTGCTCTCCATGAAATCTGACTGAATGTCATCTGTTTTGGAAAGAAGAATGGGATGGAAAAAATGTGTAAATATGGAAAGCTTTTAAAGGTAAAGGGAAGCAGCAAAAGGTGGTTCAACAGAGTGTTGACTCAGAAGAGAAGAATACAAATTCACACGACATAGTTACATTTTTTTCTTCTAAAATCCCAGATCAAGATGTGTAAACAAGCTTTAAGATTGAACTGAGGAGATTTTCTCAAATGTCCTTTACCATCCTGATCCAGCTTCTTTTGTTTCAGTTCCACTTGTTTTCAACTTTCAAAAACACACATCTTTAGCAGGGGCACAAAATAATGTGGAGACAACCGTTTGTGGCATGACAGTGATGAGCATACTCAAGATGGGAAAAAGGAAGATGGGCCGGGGGAAAAAATAAAAACATTTCACCAAATTCTAGGACCTAATCCTGAACAAACAATAATTGACCACAGTGACAATCTTTTTAGTGATGCTGCTCCATTAAGACAGTCACCAACAACACACGAGGTCGAACTTCCTCAGCCTATCAATCAGGGGTCTGAGTGGGACATTCAGAGTGTTGGGCCCTTTCATTACCATCCTGTCAACATGATTGCAGCCTCATAGCATGCTCACTGTGCCTCTTGTCATGTCTCAGCAGGGTCTTGTAACTGCAAGTCTGCCACAAGACATAAACACCCCGAGGAAGACGCACAGAAGCCCACGTGTCACATGATTCCCGCTACCTGCATGCTTGTGTGTTGTAGAGATTCGATATGAGGCTTTCAGGCATGTTCAGGCAAAAACTGGGACTTAAAAAGTGAATGTTTAAAGTCAACATGTGGTTAAAACAGTGCTTAAAGAAGCCATTTGTCAAAACTGTACATACAATAAGCAGACAATCCTCTGGCAGCTCGGAACCGCAGCATCTTGATGTATTCATATGTGTACACTTGTAGCATTTACTGGTTTCTGAATGTACAGTTCGTCTCAAACAGTAGGAAAAGCATTTTAGCTAAAATGAAAAATAAATCAAAATAAATAAAACCTTACCGCTATAGATTCTAGACATATGTTGGACCATCTCAACTGATCACTTATAACAATGCTCAGTAATGCAGTGTCTTAAAAGCACTGTAAGAGCACGTCAAGGTTTATGCCAAAGCAAAACCTCAGAAACTGTCATTTCTAAATGAACGTCAGCCTTTGTTATTGTCAAAATGGCATAAAGGGATTTGGTTGTTGCTTTTCTAACCTCAGAGCCTTTGTGTAGGTTGGCTGGTTGCATTTGTTTAATTTCTGCAAGGAGGCCTGGAAGCACAAAGTAAACATTTGCTGGTAACTCCAGCTCACAAGCTAATCCAGTTAAGATGTATTTTGACAGTTCAACTTTATTACAAACTTAGAAGAAAAAAATGCATTTATTTAGTCTGAACATTATATAATTCTATTTTTAAATTATTTTCCTTTTACTCAGCAGGGTTGTAAACTTTTATGTGGCATTGGATCTCCTGATAAGCATAGTTATAACAGTTGAATCCAAATATCAATTGTACATTTTCTGTGAAAAATTCATACATTTAGGAGGCTCCTGTAGACTCTGACCTAAATAATTCCAGGCTTTTTTCCCCTCAAATCCCTGCTGCTGATTTTAATTATTTTTTCCTCAAATTCCAACATAGAAAAAAAAAAAGTGGGCTGCACAGTGGCGCAGTGGGTAGCGCTGTTGCCTTGCAGCAAGAAGGTCCTGGGTTCGATTCCCGACCCGGGGTCTTTCTGCACGGAGTTTGCATGTTCTCCCTGTGCATGCGTGGGTTCTCTCCGGGTTCTCCGGATTCCTCCCACAGTCCAAAAACATGACTTTCAGGTTAATTGGCCTTCCCAAATTCTCCCTAGGTGTGAGTGTGTGTGTGCATGGTTGTTTGTCCTGTTTGTCTTTGTGTTGCCCTGCGACAGACTGGCGACCTGTCCAGGGTGAACCCCGCCTCTCACCCGGAACGCAGCTGGAGATAGGCACCAGCAACTCCCGACCCCGTTAGGGAGAAGGGTGAAGGAAAATGGATGGATGGATGAAAAAAAAAAAAAGGTATATTGACAAGCTGCAGATGAACACACCAATACAAATGTTAATTATTTACTCTGACTGACAGATTTTTAATAAAACACCACCATAAACGTAATCAGATGGTCGGCAATATTTTCTGGGAGTGGAAAACCGCACAACTCATTTAGGGAACAAAATTGTTTCAAGATGAAATAACAGATCAGCTTTTTCTTCACTTCTTATGAACATGAGGAAGCGAAACAACCTTTTTAGCAATACTTGCAAAAGTTTATATTAAGGCTTGGAAACGTTAAGGAATTATGAACATTGATTGCTTATTATACTCCAGTCACATTACTACCATATGGTGCGATCTGCTTTGCTACTCTTTGGTGTCTTAAATAATGTTTTGATGTAGGTTTTGTGAACTGTAGAAAATGTAATTTTATCTGTAGCTAAGCCAGGCAAATATTTCGACATGTCAAAAAACTTTTGGTGAAATCAGTGGGGGGTTTTTTGTATGTACAACCTGAAAGCGTCCCACATGCGCAGTAGAGGAAGCAACGACATTACACATAGTGAGCATGGCAACTAATGATTATTGAGTATTGAACTTTCAGTCAAAATGGGGTGGCAGTAATTACATATGTATGCAGACACAAATAAGATCTGATGCTGCAGCAAAAGTGGCCAAGATAAGGACTAACATTATGGACTTTATCCAGTATAGCTCTAAACTGAGTTTAAGTCCTGCAGCTCAGGGTGGAGCAACATATGTAGTCGCCAAGGGGAACAGGTTCAGATCGGAGAAACCTTAGAGAATAAAGAGGACAAAGGCTTATGTTTGGCTTCATGTTATGCATCATTATTGTCGTTTATAAAAAAAAAACAGCGCTTTTTCACTTACCTCAAACATCAGTGTAATTTCAATACAGTCCTGCACAAGTATTACTGCTCATTTCCTATTTCTTCCCTATTGATTTGAAGACATTTAATCTGCTGGACTGACAGCAGATGAAGGATTGCTCTTGCAAACACTGGGATCAGATGACTGAATACAGAGACAACATCAGAGAGTCCATTACTCAGCTCACATTCAAAAATAGGGCATGATGAGAAATGATCATTAGGAACCGGGTGGAAAGAGGAAGGAGATATTGGAGAATGTGAAAAACGGATACGACTGAACAAGGGATGAGGAATAAAGCTGGCATTCATTTTCAAGAGGTCATGAAAATAGCCTCCTCATTGATGGCTCAAGCAGCAGCATTAGATGTATTTTGCAGTGATTTATTTAGCAGCCAAGGAAAAGAAGAAATAGCAGAACAGGAATATAAAGAAGTATTTTCAAAAACATCCCAATAAATTTGTAAAAGCCCAATATAACACACAGATGTTTGTGATAGGATAAAAAAAAAATTGGAAGAATAATTCTTCCAAAACAACATAATTTCCAAAACATCATTTTTTTTTTTTTTTACAAGCATACCTGCAGAGTTGACTAATCTTTATGCATGTCAAATATTGACAAGAACCAGCTAAAAATTAGCCATATCATGAATAGCTTCATATACCATGGACACACAAACACCCAGGTTTGCATTCACTTTATATACACAGCTGCTCTCTGACAAAACAGCCATATATCCCCAGAGCTTTTAATAAACCCTCTGACTCATCTCATTCAGGCATATTCACCATGACCAGAGCTAATGTTTGCATAGGAAGCAGTATGTAAAGAGACGATCTAACCTGGTGCGGCATGTTGCTCTGCACCTGCTGAGACAAAAGAAACCTCCAGGTAGAAACCATAAAAACGCCCAGCTATTATTTAGGAGGCATTTCTGAGCTTTGCGTTTTTGTAGTTTTTTTCAGTACATTTGTGTCTCAGCTGCTCCATAATTTATGTCCAATAGCTAATACATGGCAGATGATTATTATCATAATTAAGTAGCTTAGCATTTGCAGAAAAACAAACAAACAAACAAAAAAAAACATCCGCTATGAACACAGTTGGGGCTGGCTTTGTTCGAGAGTTGCAGGAAGTTGATGAATAACTGAATGACTTTATAAAATGTACAAACTATAATGTATCATATAAAAATATGATACATTATAAAAAAATGTTTTTGTCTGACTTGTTGGGGAAAAAAGGACATGAAATAAGGAATGTGCATTCATGTTTAGGATCTTCAAGCAAAGATCAGTGCAGCTCTCCAGGGAGAACTAATATCATGCATGACCAGCAGATTTTCCTGACAAGCCAATCTTTTATCTGTGTAAAGCAAACGAGAAATATTTATCGGTTTTCAGATGTCAAAGCAAATCTAGCTCTGATTTGTTATTTATGGCTACAATAAATATGTTATGATGAAGTTGAGCTGGCAGACAACAGGTCTTCTTAGCTATGATGCAGAATATATTGGCATACTGCACTATGTGCGATTTCAGAAAACTTCAGGTGAATGTTGAGCCTGCCAGACTCTGATTTGTATTAAAGTGAAAATCTGTGGCTAGATATATAGCAAGGAATGAAGAAAAGATAGATGGAAGGGATGTAAAACAAAAAATAGAAGGTGGAAGGACAAGGCAGCAGGACCAAAGGAGGGTAGAAAGAATAGTAAAAAAAGAGAAAGGAATACAATTAATGAGAAACAAGAAAGTTGGAAAGGAACGTCTGAAGAAAGAATACAAGCAGAAAACAAGAAAAGGAATGAACAAAAATAAGAAGGGAGGATGAACAAAAATATGAGGAAGAAAGACAAGAATGAAAGAAAAAAAAAACAAGAGGAGGTTACAACATCAAGACAATCAAATGAGTAAGTCAGGAAATTTTAATATTTCTTTTACTATTATCTTCCTTTTCCATACTTATTTACACCTGAAAAACACTGAAAACAAACTCCATACTTTTCTGCTGTTATTTTTTTTTAAGTATTTCTGTAATGACCTTCAGTGCTTCAGACCTTTGTTTTGTGTTCATGCTTTTTATCCAATAGCTTTTAGCCTCTCAGAGTCTTTGCACTTTATTTACCCTGGATGTATTTTTTTTCTATTATTTAAGACATTGTGGTTTCATTAGTATCAAAGCTTTTATTCAGGTGGCACCAGCATTGCTTTAGAGTATCGATATGGGTTCTACATTCTGTTTTAAACTACTCATTCCAATTTTCTTGCCATATAACCTGGAGCTTCTTGAGGAAAACAGACAAAAGTGTTTCCTAGGGAGTCAATTACAGCTACATGATATGTCCTCTCTCTCCATAACAAACATTGTTTTTCACTTTCTGCTCAAGCTCAGGGAGTCCCGGAGAGATGACAACGTACTTCAGCAGAATTGGCTCAGATCACAAAAGCATTCATTTTCAGTGACACTCATTGAGCAAACATGACATGCTCAGAAACGAGAGAAAAGGGAAGGAAACTATTGAGCGCTGCCCTCCCACTTTTTCATGCTGCACCCAAACTGTCATTTCTGTGTGAGAGAAGAGGGTTGGAAAGAAAAATGCAAAACATATCCATCCCTCCCTCAATACCCACAACAAAAACGGTTATCTACTAAAGCATTCGGTACAAAACTGCCATAGACTTAGTTTAACACTCAAACAACCAGACCACAATTTCTGATCTGCTGTTGATTCCTTTAAAAGATCGGTTGTTGCCTTCTGAATCCTAAAATGCGTGCATACACCCCAATCGAATGCCTCTGCTGATATGACGATGCAAGATTTTTTAGGACCGTTTCAGACAACTCAATTAAGACCCCAGTTTCTTGTTACCTGCGCAGAGAAGGAGGACTGCTACCTGGTGTTTTCCTTTTACACTGCAGGCACACAAAGGCGGTTTGTACACCTTGCAATTTATCACCGCAGAGGCTCAAAGCGAGCTTTTGTACCCTTCTCTGTGCTGAGCTCAGGGAATGACTCTCTGCAAGAAAACACGGGCAAAGCAACAAAAACGTGAAAGAATCAGTAGAAGATTTTAACCTGTTGTACATTTCTCAGTTGAATTTTTGGTTTACAAAACTAGGTTTTACCAAGAATATGCGTATTATTGTTTTTATATTATGCAATAATGTAGAACAGTTGAGGGAAAAATATATTTCACATGAATAAAATAGTGGCATGACGCTGTATTGAGCCCTCTTTTCTCTGAGACCGCTAATAAAATCAATGTAAACCAATTTGTTGCAGAAGGAGGGCTAGTAATTAGAGAAAGGGTCAATAGGTAACTTTGAAGGAGCAGCACAGACCTACAGCTCAGGTGGAAGAATCTATTCACTCAAGCACTCATTGAAGAGTGTCAATAAGAAAACCATGGTAAAAAAAAAAATTGAGCTTTAAATGCAATATGTGTTTGATGAAACACTAAAATATCATTCTGACAAATAAACACAGTGGTGGAAGCATTATACTGTGGGCCTGCCTTTCTTCAGCAGGGACAGGAAAGCTAGACAGAGTTGGGAGCATGGGGGAGGAGGGATAAACATATGATAATGTTACATCCAGCAGTATGAATACTTTGACAAATTTAAAATTTACAAGAGTGTACAAAGTAATTTTCCCTGAAATTTAAATATATCGACCATCTAATTAGCGAGAATTTGGTTTCAAAGATGTCCGTAAAGATCAGCACGCAGGAAGCCTGAAGCCCAGGGAGTTTGACTTCAATGAGTGTCTTGAACAGACGGTGTGCAAAACTCATAGTTTGGGGTTGTTTTCCACCTGTCATAAATAAATGGTGCAAGAATGATGAAAATACAGAAATGCGGTGCAACCGACCTCACTGCGCTCGGCCAGCCAAGTGGCCTCCTGTTTACAGTTTCACCATGAATGCAGTGCAAAGTTGGGAGAACAGCTGGTACAAACTCATCCAAGAGTGTGTTGCTCTAAACATCCCTTCCAAGCCCCCTTCCAGAAACCTTGGCTGTTTCTTTTTTTCTGGGGTGGGGGGAACGGAGGGAGACTCTTTATCCTCCCATTCCTGGCAGCCCTGATTCCTGAAGGGTGATGTGATGACCAGCTTTGCAGATGTGGTACAACTGTTAAATCTCCATAAAATCCTTGTGACTAATTTGAGCAGAAAATTAGCAACAAAAAGAACAATGATGATTATTCTTTGTCCAGCCAGCACAGTAACAAATCATGCCCATTTGCACAGGATGTTACAGCAAAGCCAATAAATCTCAGCCAGGAGGTTTTTCCTTTCTGCTTTGTGTTTCAAAAATTGTTACATTTCCATTCTGTATACCAAAGCAAGCCTCCAAGTACAAAGAGGAATGTGTTTACCAGAAAAGCACCTGACAGCAGTTGTCACATCCTAAAGATTTTCTCTGTCTGTGGGTACAAGGTGGCAAAAAGAAAACAACTTTGATCCATACAGAGAAAAACCCCAGTGGCTCTAAACCTTTCATTCCGACAAAAATCTGCTCTGGCCCCAATCAGTTGCAGATCGCAGAGTTTGGGTCTCTGAAAGTGGTCGGTTTGGGGCATGCACGCTTTTTTTGTCAGGATGAGTTTGGGAGGGAATTAGAAAGCTGTGGACAGAAGAAGCCGGGACACTTTCCGGGCAGAGCAACAAAGGCAGCAATGTTGGACCTACAGCAGTGAAAAACACATCAATGTCTGCCTCGAGGAGCCTGGCACAGCTCAACTAACATTGTCTGAAAACTGTGAACAACATTAACAAGCTAATCACTGAAAGGGGAGCTTTCTTTCAGAGGCCGAGCAACCGGTTGCAAATAAAGCTGTAATTGATGGCCTTTGGACTGAACATGCATATAACATGATTAGCAGGCTAATAAATCAATTTTAAAAAGGGTTAAACATGATTGTCAAGACAGAAAAAAAAGCCTTTTTTCCCCATCAAATGCAAGAACATCAGTAAATAACAATAAATCTGTCACCATTACATATTAGCCAACAGCCACCTCTCTGAAACATTGAACACTCATAGCATATTCAGAAATCGCAAGAGTTTCCAACAGGGGTTCATATATTATTACAGCTAAAAGTTCAAATGAAAGTATTCCACTTTTCAAGATCACAGTGACTGAACAGAAGGGAATCAAAGCAGCACACATAGGCTAGGTTAACACATCAGGTCTTGATGGTCAACAATATTCTCACAAGATCATAACACAAACAAAGCTAATAAAAAGGAATCTCAATAGAAATGGTTTTCTCTGGAGCGTAGGCTGCAAATTCTGTGCAGAACTTTGAGAACCCCTGACATATTAAGGTTCAAAGACTAAGATCTTTCTTCTCACTTTTTCTTCTTGGCTGTACCATTAATAATTTGCACTAGTCCATAGTCCTGACTTGAACTCAATAGGAAATCTGAGAAGAGAACTAAAGATTAGGATGAGAGCAAGGAGACTGCAATGACTCATCAATGATAAATCATCAAAATAGCACGAATAAACATAAAAAAAATGCTGATCAGCAGAAAGCATCTGCTGGTGAAGATGTCTGCTAGAAGGCTAAGGATGAAGAGGGATTTATTTTCATCACAGTGAGTCATTTCTAAGCAGAAGTGGTAAAAACTGTTAAGTCAAAATGTAGGAAGCTGATGGAGTACAACCATTAACTTTACGTTGAATTGCACAAGATAAATGTAGCATTATATATGATCAGACAGCCAATGAAGATCCTGAATATTGTGTGCATTTCATAATAGTTTGTACTAATTTAGGCTAATCAGAGCCATTACTGGGCTATTTGAAGTTTTTCTCTCACTACATGAAAGTCAAAAATATTATAATTGGTCTGAAAAATCTGCACTTGGAAGCTTATGAATGTGATGTTTTCGCACCAAATTATAATCCAGACTTCCTTCAACTCCTGCCCTGACGCTTGTCAACATCAGAAAGGAAGAGTGAAATCTACTGCATATGAACTCATCACAAACACAGAGACCAAATGTGAGAACAGTGTGAGGCATGTGAAAGTATGCCGTCAACCCAGAGCGACTGGCTTTCGGTGGGACAAAGGCAATTCACTGTTGCTGCTCTCAGAACATGAAGCCTGCTGCAGGGTGGGCTGGATGGCTCCTCCGCCACAGAAACACCTTATCTTTCTTTAACCTGCCCAGAAACCTATAACACTGCACTCAACTGCCCTCATGATAACAATGCATGTTTACACTTCAGGATCTTCTGCTTTAAACTTAACCGTGCGCATCGGTATTTGGGAGTTTCACTGCACTTTGGTACAGGGGCAAAAAGAAAAGCATCGAGGGTGGGAACAGCATAGCTGATCTGCAGAGCAACCACAGTTGTTATATAATTAAAAGAAAATTAAAAGACAGTTTCCCATTTTAAAGATTTTAAAATTGTTTTTACTAAGGATACCTGAATACTCTAGACTAACTTCATAAAAACATCCCAAAAAATCAAATCTTGTAGAGACTTTGACTGAAGAAATGTGTTGAATATGGGAAAAATAAATATTTGCAACTATGAGAATAAATTTGTCAAAAACAAAGTTTTTCTTTAATGTATTCATTTTTTTTTAATCGTCTTTCTTTAGAAGTTTGAAATGGCAAACATCTGAATTGTAAATTGGCCACAAGCTTAATCAGTGCATCTCTGCGACAAATCCAAATTTGTACAACTACATACAACAATCCCTTTTGCCGGCGTTAGCATTGAAGTTCAGTGTGATTAAACCAAAACAGCTGAGCCAGGGAACCACTCAGCCCACAAGTGACAAACAAACCAAACACATACTGATTAATTGGCCTGCAATTATAAAGCTCCACAATTACACAGGCAGGAGGTGTTTCAATTTGCATACTATTGCTTCTGGATGATTAGAAAACTAGTGAACACTGTTACTGTTCATTACAGCTTCACCCCAGAAATTTAGATAATTTATTAACTGAGCAGCAAATACCTGGCCTATAACTCAACTGACAAATATGGCCTCTTGTTTCTCCCTCCTGTGGACTGTAAAACAAATCTAATTTCCTTTTCCACATACTAACAAGATGACAGAAACTAAAAACAGAGTGAAAATGGTTCACACTGCAGCTTTCAAGAAGAAAATCGTCCAACTACACAAACAGTATTATGATATTGTTAATCAATGAATAACTAATGTACCCAACGTCTTGCAAAAGTGTAACTGTACCTTGTTCAGATGATGATGGATGAATGCTTGGATGAGAGTCCAACTCTAAAATAATTTGAAAAGACATGTATAATATTCCTTCCATTAAGACACACAGACAGATGTATAGGAAGTGGCGCTTATCTCATAAAATCTTCAAAGCATACACTGACATTTGTGGTTTTAATGAGTCAACAGGTGAAGAAGTTTAAAGGATCTTATTACTTTTGCAAGGAACTTAGTATTTATTGCTACTGCATCACAATTGAATTCTCCACTAAGCAAGTCATAAAAGAAGGAAAAATATTTGTTACCCGTCTTATCTCTTGCATCATCAAGTTAAATCCATTTACTCCTCTAAAAAAAAACATTTCCACTCCTCGGCTGATAATCCAGTACTCTTCATATGGCAGCTTCTTTCAGAGGAGTCACCAAGAAGAGCAGATAACAAGCCTGACTGTGGCCTGGTGACAGCTTTACAATCATCTGATTCAAAGCAGGATGTTTATTATGAGAGGGAAAATGCCTGTCAGCGATTTACTGAGCCACCAACTTCAGGATCTGTGCGACTTTAACCATCACAGGCCTCTTTTCCGTCACTCTTCAAAGGTTCTCCAGTGATGCTGAACATAACTCTTGTGTTTTGGTTTTGCCAAACAACTCTCACAAAAGGAAAAGATGCCAGAGTGATGACCAGCGCCTCTAAGAAGTTGTAACCCAGGCAGAGCTTTGCATCAGCTTTTAGACTGAAGAAACCCCTATGAGAAAAACCCTAAAGAAAGGCTTAAATACGTCGGGCATCATTAACTAGTGGCCTCTTGGCTCTTTGTCTCTCAGCCTATTGAACCCGATGTGGTGCTTCAGCTCTCTAAAGCAATCGGGCTGAGCTTTTTCCCGAACCGAGAGAGGCGGGGAGATGAGCGACAAGGGCCATAGCGTGACGAATGCAGGAACCTGGTGCTGCTGTTTCATGCTGCTGAGAGAGGATCGGGGGGAGGATGATACGGCACGGCCCGCTGCCACCACACACAGGGCGGCACAATAAGCCTTGCCGCTGTTGCTGCCCCTCCTTGTCTCTCACCCTCTTAAAGACACCCCACCCCCCTTCATTCATTCCTGGCAGCTCCATTCAGCAGGTCAATAAGAAAGCTAACTCAGTCTGCTACTCCAAAATGTGCAATGTCAGAAAAATAGCAGTCACAGGGAGAGGAACGAGGTGAAGGAAATTCCACGGGGGCTGACAACCATCTCAAAAAAGATGGTTGAGATGAAACCGACATCCCTTAAGCTCTTCAAACCGCCTGAACTTTTCACATTTCATCCTTCTACGTATTTTATAGAACAGATCAGCAATGAAGATTACATTAAGAACGCTTTGACCTTCATACAGAACTTGTTCCTCTACGTTTGGAGGAAAACTAAAAAACTAAACATGACATGTGGTGGCAGCAGCATCATGCTGTGGGGATTCTGCTTTAGAATAGAGGTTGTAAAAGCTCAATGTATATTCACATTCTAGCAACGTAAGAACTCTAAATATGCATTCAGAGCTCCAGGGGAATGGTTTAGATCAAAATACACCCGAGCGTTTGAACAGCCTGGTCAAAGTCCAGATATAAATCCAAGTGAGAATAAGCACCAAGGCTTGAATATTGATGTTCAGACATTTTCCATCCAATGTGATTGAGCTCGGGCTATTTTACAATGAAGAAAGGGGGGAAAAAATTAGTCTTTAGATGTCCAAAGTTGGTAAAGACTTGCAGCTATTTTTGAATTGGCTGATGGGATTCCTTTACATACATTTTTATCATAGTTGTCATGAAAGCTGCTATGGTTTGTCCTTCATTAAATGCTTGTGATCTACACTATGTGGGATGATTAAGAATCTGAACAGATGTCTTCCCCAACTTTGGACAGGCTACAGAGCGAATGGCTGTGGTGTTCCAGGTTACAGTCCCCTGGTCAGTCGTGTAAAGTCCCAATAAACCACATTAAGTTTGCGGTGGCAACATGACAAAATGTGAAAAGTCCAAGCTCTCTAAAGCAGATAGCTTTAGAGAGCTCTCTGCTCTCTAAAGCCTTTTCTAAAATCTTCCAATACGTTTGGAAGGTTTTAAGAGGAAGCTTTCATGGTGGTGTGTAAACTACTTTTTCATATAAAGCTTCAGCTGTTCATTAGAAGAGCCAGTGAGCTGTGTGCTGAAGTACCTGCAGCCTGTGTGAGACGGGACAGCATCAGCCTCTGTGAGAGGCGGCAGCACACTGACAGCAACATCCAGCTCTTTGAAGGCAACGCAGGTGAAACACGGGTCATACCGTTTGTAAAAACACAGAAAGTCAGGTTATTCCAATTTTAAAACAACTCCACTTCTAAAAGCTTGCATTTCCAGTTGATTAAAACGCTGCTGAATGAATCATAACCCTGCTATCTATTCTGCATTTGATGGTTATTTGCAGAGACATCACTGATTTAATGCAACCCGCAAGGCTTTTTTCAGTTAAGGTGTGTTAAGCCAGTTAGAATCTTATGATCAACAAATTTTGACTGTGTTTTATTATTACTGATTTGAATTTTACAGCATTAAATATGGTCTAATTCTGATTATGCAATTAATTCATGTAAATTGAAAACAATTCTTTATTACTGCCTTTAAATCCATCCTATTTGTCCTGTAAAGATATACATTTTACAGATTAAAAAAAAAAAACAGTTTGGTGAAAAACAGACACTGCCCATCAAGTTGGCTGACGTGAGGCTATTGTCAAGCATGGTGGTAGCTGCATCATGTCATAGGAAAGTTTCTTTTTTTCAGTAACTGAATACTGGGTTGTAACGATGGTAAGGTAACCAGTCAAATATGGAGATTCTTCAACAAAGTGCTCTGCAGTGTAAGGCAATGATCTACAGTGTCTGAAAAAAATACAGCCAAGATCACAAAGGAGAGGCTTCAGAAGCAATCTCTGAATGTCTGTAAGGGGCCCAGATAGAGCCTGGATTTAATTCAAATTTAAATGTCTAAATTGTCCAAAAACAGCTGTCCAGCTACACCACCCGTCAAACCTGACTGAGCGTGATAAAATCTGAAGAGAAGAATAGGAGAAAACAGAATAGGTGCGCCGAGCTTGTCGAGACATAACCAAGAAGACTCGAGGCTTGAACTGTTGCCATAAAACTTGTAAGCCAAAATGGAAAAAAAGCGTTTCCATTTTTTGTTTTTCTGTTTTAATCACCAACTACATGATATATTTTTTTGTGAACACATCATAGCAGCCCACACAACAGGAGCCGCTAAGCTAATGTCAAGCAATTCATTAGAGTCCTCATTATAGAGCTACATTTGGCTGTAGCACACACCATCCATGCGCCTGAGCATGTGCATGACTGCAGAGGCAGCTCCTGGTAGCATGATGGATGAAGAACAGGGCGTCTGAGCTGGAGACGTCCACGCTGCTGCAGTCTGAGACCAGCCTACAACCTCTTTCAAGCTCCTCCAGTGTACGAGGAAAGGAAATTCCACATGCAGCCGCAGTCTTCGCACATTAACAGCCTCCAAACACAGAGCTTTTAACATCAAACCACGTAGTTAAATGAGCCAAGCCTCTCTCTCCCAAGCTCTCTCGACTCTCATCTCATGGACAGACACACTCCAGACTGGAGTGGCACATCTCTATCCCCCCCCCCACATTCAGGGGAAAGCAACAGAGCACAAATTGACCCAAAAAGTCAGCCCCAATTTTCTGAGTGCGCCACCGCTGAGTGTGCCATGGAAACTTGGAAAAAAAAAGGGATGCACTAAGCTCACAGGATATTGTGTAATTTTACCCAGATGTTCTCTAGTTCATCTGACTAGTAAATGCAAGGAGGGAAAATGAATTTTTCATCCACTCCTCACATCTTAGACTCTGCTGGAGCTACTGTGACACTTTTCCAAGGGACTGAAAGCTTTCTGGGAGTGAATGGTGCATTAAATCCTCCCTGTGGAGCGGCTGATTTTGGAAACGTCATTTTGTGCTCCATTAATGAGCACCAATCTAAGTAAGGATAGGGGGCTCCGGGTTTCAGCTGCACAGAAGTTAAGGTCATCCAACAAGCAGGGGAGCACCTCATCTAAAAATACTGTCCTACATACAAATTCGTCCAGCTTGCCCAGGAGAGGGATTTATTTTTGTACATGTTGATGCAGCTGAGATTTCCTCTGCTTATATTTTCCAAAACCTATCTGTAATCTGCAACTGTCTGCAAAAATGCATGTGTGTGAGAGTCTGCAAAACATTCCTACACATCCCTGAGGCATGCCATCACACACATGTGAGTTTAATCTGCAGTCACTGTCAGCGGAAGAGAATTTTCCTGACCGCTATCTGGAGTGAAAAACAAGAGCTCGCGTGTGTGAGCTGAATCGCAAAACTTATCACATCGTTAAGATCTGAGGTTTCAGGGGAACTGTAGATGTCGTCGGCCTCCATTCTTCACAGTTGACTTGTAGCTCCAGTGTGGCGGAAAAGGAAATGTACATTTTTTTCCCCCCCTGATGTGTGAAAAGTTGCAAATAGGTGACGCTTTTTCTACAGAACTTTAGACATTTCCTCCTTACAGATTACTAGTGTGGTGATATTTGAGATTTTATATATACACATACATTTACCTTTAAATCAAGGTAACTGAATTCCTTCTTGAAATTCAGTTCAAAAAGTAATAGCAACTCTTATTAAATCATGAGTTAACAGTGATCAATGGCAACTTGTGGTTCAATTTAAGCAGCCACACCCAGACCAGAAAACCATCAAACCTGTTTAATCATTAAATCACTTTAGTACATGTAGATACAGGATAAAACATCTAGAAAACAAGCATTGTGTGTTTTGCTTCATCTGCTGATTTGATATTGGGACAACATTTATGTAGCCCCACATAAAGGGTGAAACACTAGCTAACTTGTCATTGCCTTTAACCAGTGGGAAATTTGGTACAACCAAATATTCACAAACCAGGTACGGTTTTGTGGAAGATTCTGTGGCAGCAACTTTTGCAACTTTGCAAGTTAGCTGCAGATACAGCAACAATGTGTTGGAAGACAGAGATGTAGGAAAGGTATCCAAGAGCTGTCAGTAATGGCAGTATAGGATTCAGTAGCCCTTATTAGATAACTGCTACTGAAGGACCACCATCTGCAGACCTTTGATAAATCAAAATGTAGGAAAGCAACATTTTGGGGTGAGAAAAATTCACTGCATGCCCCACACATCCATAAATACAATAGAAAATCTGAGCAATCCCATTTCTAATGCCGTCCAGGGCAACCGCCCACACCCCTAAACAAAACATCTAAACAGGACATCTCATTCCAGTCCGACTAAATGTTGTGCATGAGTAAATTAAATTATATTCGCAGTGGTTATAAAATTAGCATTTTTTTATTTTTTTTTTAAGTGCCGAAAGTTGGGTCATGAAAGCCTTTTTCTTAGTTTAATGATCTAATGAGTCCTAAAAAATAAAGAAACAAGAGCCTGAGGGATTTTTTTCTGCACACATGTTGTTAGAGTCTGACAAACAAGAGGATCTCTGCTGCAACACATCCACTCTCCACCAGCTTTATTGTGTTTCGGTTACGGACAAGCTCTGGTCCAAACACGCAGGTCCGAGGAAAATGCTGGGGGTTCTTACCGTCACCGATGTCCGCTCGGATATTCCACACACAGAGCAACAATGAAACAACTCCAGCGACAAGGTTGAACGTCTTCACAGCAGCCATATCCAAGTTCTCTCTCTTTATTCCGCTGGGGGGTTTATTTATTCTTGCTTTCCACCCTACCAGCACCAGTCCGTCTTCGCTCCTGCACCGACCGCGCCAACTCTCCAGCAGCCAGCCGTCCCTGCTGCTTTTTAAAAGAGCAAAGACCTGCCTGCGCTGCACTGAGCACTGATTGCTTTTTCTTCCCTTGTCTCCAAATGTGCGCCGCTCTGCGCGCTCCTGGGACGCGCTCTGAAATGAACCAGAGCTGATGATGTCTGGGGGAAAAAAGAGAGTTTAAAGCGTAAAAAGAGAGAGAGAGAGAGAGGTGCAGCTCAGCTCCACATGGTGCTGTGGTCCCAGCTGCTGGGTGCAAAAAGAAGCTGAAGAAGGCGCTCCTGGAGAACACGGTGCGCTCTCACCGTCGTCAGCTGCCCAGAACCAATGGCTGTCATCCACCTTCGAACCCGCAAAAAATTTAGACAAGCATCTTTTTTTTTTTTTTAGGTCGTTTAATTTTCCCAAACAAATTTGGGAAATGGCTGGAGACAGATTCTTCTTTAATAAGCTACACCCGTTTAAAGAGTTTTAATATGAGTGAGTGCCAATAAGGAAGGAATACATATTTTCATAATTCTTTTTCTAATTTTGGTGTTTGTTTTGATAATGAAAGGTCTTGTCATTTTTCGCCTTTTGCACAATGACAGGTTAGTTAGAGCGCCCTCCTCAGGTGCAAAAGATTTTGCAAACTCCTCTTTAAAAGACCTGCTTTAAATGTCTATTTCCCAGGTGAAACACAATTGGGGGACACGGTGACAGTAATTAACGTGTATACACAAGTTTATCAAATGTTAAAATATCTCCCATTTTTAGCTCCACAAAAGGTTTTCCTCTCGAAGGTGAGGTACTTAATGCAATCTTGCAACACAGAAATAAAATATATTCTTGGTACTCTTTGCTTTTGGAAAATATGCTGTAGATTGTCAAGACAAAAGTGAAAACTACTGAAATATCTATTACACCTGGGATTAAACAGATGCAAGAAAATAGTACAAGAATCCCAACAGCTAAACACAGAGGTGGTAGTGTGATGGTTTACTGCTCCACTGTATTTGAAATGCCTTAAAATTAAATTCAGTTTCTTTTAATTCCTGAAAAGAATTTCTAATCTTTTCCTTGCTGCTAGATATAGGTAACTTTGTTTCTCCTAAGTTATTCAATTGCCACATTTTAATTGTATGTCATGCTGGTTAGTTTGATGTTCTGGATCATTTAAGTGTGACAAAAAAGCAAGAGAAGAAGCATGTGCATATTTTTTCACAATTTTGTACATATAAGCAAGTTGGTCCTCAAGAAGACAAAAGATTTGATCTCATAAAATGTTGTTAATGTCATCACAAATTGTGCGGTGCGAGACATTAAAAAGGGGAATCACTCTCACGATCATTTGCCGCTGTCCCGATACATGATATAACACACCAGTCCTCTTCAGGTAGGTTCAACTGTTGAGAGCATAAATATTCTCTCATCTTCTGTAGATTGTCATGAACTATAGAAATGTGACTGATGAAGAGTGAGGAGACGGCTACCAGAGGTTTGCCACAAACTATGTGGGCTTTGTAACAATTTAAGTATGTTGTAGAACCCAGTGAAGGTAAAATTGGTCTTGTTGACAAAAAATGTGGGAAAGTGCCAGCAAGAATGTGGGTGCTTTTAGGAAATGACTTTCACATCACACTTGCAGAAGAATGACCAAAGATCGAAAACATTTCCACAGCAAAACTGGCTTCCAACAATTTCCTCTGCACAGGCTTGAATCCTTTGGGTTTAGATAGTGAGATTTACCATGTTTTATCTGCAGGACCATAGAGGATAACTATGGCTTCTACAGGAAACCTGTAGAGTTTCCTGTATAGAAGGGAACTCTACAGCATCAAAAGAGAAAAAACAAAACAAAACAATGGAAAGCAGAAATTCCAGATCACTTCTCTGATCTGGTTTGATTATTGGAAAGACAATGACCTTTTTATTAGATATTGTAGGATTACTGGATGGGTAAATAGTCCAGGTAGGAAGAAGAGATCCAGAATGCACAAGGGAGTAATCAACGTCTTTGTACAAGGGCATAGCAAAAAGCAGAGTAACTCACAGAGCAGGTAGGGAACTGGCAGTATTCAGGAGACAGAAAACAGGCCAGGTGCACATCAGGAATTCACCCATGGATCATGCAAAGGCTTTGTCAAGGACGAAGATTGACAATTTGATAGCGGGACTTTGCATAGACTGCAGCACAGGTAAGAGCCATTAGCAATAAACAGCAGGTGAGAGCAATGAGCTCATCAGCAGGGACAACAGGAGCAGCATGACTCATGACAGGAAACATGGGAAAAAGAAAAATCCTGACATGGTGCACAAGAAGCATGTTAGCAAGGGCCAAATCTGAACGTATCATTTACTTTTTTGATCCCCAGAGGCTCAAGCCCTTGTGAAATTGTGGCAGAGCTCTTACAGAAAGAGCTGAGGTTGTAGGTAATGAAGCATTCTGCATCGCTGGAAGTCCTCCTTACACCCTTCCAGCTCCAGCATTAAGCACAATCACTCACAGATAGAGTGAACTTTAGCTTGGCTGCAGATCTAACGGCACTCTGGCCTCCCTGGAGGGGGGAATTAAATAGCCTCAAGACATTCTGGACGTCATTACTGAAAAGTCAGGTTCTTTGGGTTGGATTGCGCTGGCAGGTGAAACATTTTCCACTGAGTTGAATCCAACTAGCTGAGTTTTGTCACCGAAGTGTTTTTAACAGCCGACCAGTTAATAAACAGAGAACAGAGAGGCCATGTGGCAGTCAAGACACCACAAAAAGGAAAAACCGCAAAACTTCAGGGGAAACAAGTTACACTCTGTCTTCATCTTTCCATTAGAGCATTTCACATTATTGCCCTTTCTGCCTTCAAGGGACATTAATGAGAGCTGAAAACATTTGTTTCTCTCTCAGTGGAAACTGTGGTGCACAGGTTTACTTAGTAGAACTGGACTCCGTCTAAGAGACCGTCATGGATGATGAATGAAAGCTTCTGCGCAGCCTAATAAACAAGCTCTTTATGATGGTGTTTGCACTTTTCCTCAGTATCATATAATACCAGCTGCTGGATTACTGGTTTCATTAGTCAACTGAATGATTATTAAGAGACTCCACATGACAAAACTGTTTGAAAGAAAATTAGATATTCTGCCAAATCTAAGGATTCACAGACAGATGGGAAGTTCCAAATATATTTTATGCTGCTTGAAGATGATGTCAAATCAGCTCTAATTCCTTTCTGATCGGATGTGTACTGAGTCACACCATAGGAGAAGGTAAAATCATTGGATTCTCAGGAAATATACCATCAGAAATCAATAGAATTATTTTATTTTGCATGTATAAACCTAAACCCTTTGGAGCAGCTTTTTGCTTTGCATTTTGAAGGTCCTTTCTACATTTCCTCAGATAAATGTTTTCTTTTCAAAGAATCTCACTCTTATGGCTCATTCGGAAAGTTCTCTCACACATATAAGATTGAGAGAGCCACAATTTTATTTCTATTTTTAGGTTTCAGAATAAAGACCAACAATTAATCGTACAAAAGAATATTGGCATATTGGAAAATTGTCCAAAATAACTTTGTGTCCTTTCCTTTACTGGAACTAAGGAGCCACACCCAACCTTGGATATTCATAAAGCTGTCTTTGCTCCGTTCTTGAGCTAACCTGACTGCTCAGAACGGAGGAACACAGGAAGTCTACAGCTGTTGGCTCCACTGAAAGATGCCCCCCAGCTTCCTCTGACCCCACTCTGATTTTATGTGACCCACTGCATAAAATGTTCCCAGACTCCTTCCTCTGACAGCTGACTGTGGAATAAGTAGGAGGAAAGAGAGTTTACAACCTGACTCATTGCACAGGTGGCATCCTGTCACAGCTGGAGTTTACTGAGGTGACCCTATACTTTGGGAAGATGGTGTATCTGTAGCAAAGTTATTCACCAATACAAAAAGCAATCCTTTATGAATGAAATAGAAACATATTTAGCTAATATCAGCATTCAGCAGTCAGGTGCTGATACATTTCCAGTTGTAAGAGGTCAGGGTGAGCAAGCATTGTTTATACAATCTGCAAAAATGCCACTGAATTATTAACAGCATAAGTCATAATGGCCAAAGTATCTGTTGAATAGAAATGTAAGCATAAATTGTTAAAATTTCAGACTTTTTCAAAGTCTATGCCAACATTTGTAACACAACAGAATAAATATTGAGCCACACAAAGGCACCAAACTAAACCGAGTCTTTCAGAACCCTTTTGCAGCCTCCAAAATCACTGCACATTTAATCAGAAACAGCTCACTGGTCTCCTTCTTCTGTCTTTTGCCGAACCAATGAGCTGGAAACTCAGTAGATGGTCAGAAAAGAGCGTGATGCTCAGTGAAAACAGAGGTGAAGGAGTCATTTTGTCATACACTCACACTGAAAAAGATTTTGAAAAAATAAAAAAATTAAATGCTGGGCTCCTCCTCAGTTCAATGGGAACCCTTACTGTACTCAACCAAGACACCACTAAGTGGAAGCTTGTCAACAAATACAAAAGTCAACTCTTACTTTCAAATAAAACTCCCTGAAGGCTCTCGCAGATGAACTTTACGGGAGCACTTTCATTACAGACGTCTCTGAACTGTGATGTACACAAAAACCACAGTGACCTTTAGTTAGACTGAGCCTGGTGGTGAGCAGAGCTGTCACAATAGCTGCAAAGGGAAAAAGCTGACTGATGTTGCTTCAGAAACAAAAGCTCGTGGCACGCAGTGACTCCTCTTTGAGCCATTCAGCTGCACGAATAACGAAGTTACCAGAGACAGTTTTCCCCAGTCAGTTGCACCAATAGCTGCAGGTTTTCGGCCAGCTGCTGTGCATGACAAGTGGAAGGCTCTAATGTTTGTGTGTGCATGTTTGATTGTTGTGAGGTGGAAGGAAAAGCCGATGGAGAGACTGCAAAAAGGCTGAGCTGTTGCTTTTCAGTGGCTGAGCTTGGCAGCAAATTTCTTTCACTGGACTGAATTTTTCATTTCAGTGGCCTGACATTGTTCATTTTTATCAAACTGGTGGACATCAAATATGTACTGCACTTACACATTCAACAGAGACTCTGCTGTGATGGAGAATCTGACAAAAATGACTGATCCTATCAGCTTTTCTCATTGTGGAACTGAAAGACAAACTGAAATCTATGGTGGCGGCATCTTCTTATTTCTTGAGGCAGAAATAAGTTCTCGATGCACTTCAATGGCCATGAATGCGTTTGTGTAAAAAGCCTTAAAATAAAACATATTCTTCATTGCTGAAATATAATCTGGCTCTGAAAATTCAATAAATCCACCTCAAAGTATTTTGTGGGGATTTTATGTGACTCACCGACACAAAATAGTGCAAAAGTAGATGGGGAAAAATATGTACTTTTATAAATATTCTAGTTGTTACAGTTTTGGTCTCTTGATGTGCACAGATGGTGAAAGCATACATCAACAGATTTGCATCTGTAGTTGAAACAATAGATTGCCAACATTTTTATAAAACAGGATGGACAGACGGACGGACAGACAGACGGTATCCTTCCCTTACTCTTCACAGTTATGTATTTTTTTTGCTTCAGTTCAAAATATTTTCTCATTGTTGTCAACACAAGAATAAACTGAAGTCTGTACAGTCGTTGGAGGATCTGTGATACTGTAAATAGAGCATTTACTTTGAATGTTGTCTATGGCTATGTAAGCACTAAACATAACATTTATTTTATATCAAGAGGGCAGCCAAATAATGCTTTAAAGTGAGACTTCTGTAGGAAAACTTAAACTTCTTGCAAAAGTTGCATTATATTTTTTAGTCTGTTGACATTATTTTTGGGTTGTTTTTATGTTATATTTGATCGAACAATACATTTACAAAGAGCTAACATTTAAAGAGCTAACATTTAAAAGATTATCTTCACAATTTTCCCAAAAGTTCATATCTATACAACATGTAGAAGTTATTTTCTCGCTATTATTCAGATTACCGATGTGTTTTGACATCATGGAAACATGCCAAAAACCAATCCATCAAGTTTTATCGATTTTCTTCTTCTGAGCTTCTGTTGCCAGCACCATTAGTGTCACGGGGGTAATTGTACATTGGGTTGGAGAAGGATAGCTTGGCATCGTTCCAGTTTGAACCGTGCTGCAGATAAATGCACAAGAAGAGACGAGGATCACATTACAGACATGTATACACACAATCAGAGGTCAAAAGATGAGGTGGAGACATCTCACCTCCACCTCTCTTCTCCAGGGGTAGACGCTGATAGGAAGCCCAAAACCATCACTTGTTTTGGAATTAATGGACGGACCACTGTCTGGACTTTTGTCCTCTGATGGATTCTGAGAACAACAAAATAGATTAGATGAGCCCTAATGTGGGAGAGCACTTGGACAAGGGAAGTGACCGGACTGACCTGCTCTGCAGCCGGGCGTTTATAATTACATCCCTAACCTCAATAAAACATTTCATCATCTACTGTCTTCCAGGGCTTTGCAAAACAAGTGCTGAAGTGGCAGAGATTTGAGTTCAGACTCACACTCTCTAATAATAGCTGCATCCTCAGTGGCAGGATGGCAGCAGAGGGACGATGACAATGTCAGTATTAATGTACAAAACAGAACTGCTTTATAATGTATAAGAGTCTGTGCTGAATCAAATTGCTGGATGATGAGCTGTACATTTGTTATTAAGCAACACATTTTTATATATATTTTCATGTATATGTGTATTTTTGACATATTTATCCAAATTAATTTTAAAATGCTACAAAAAAAACCCTGAAAGATGGATGGAAAAACAGAGTAACCTCCTCTACACTGGAGAATTATTGCTTATGGATGTTTGTTTTACGTAAAAGGTTTTATGAGACACATCAGGAAAAAGACACAGCACAGTTTATTCTGTAATAACCATATTAAATTTCATTACAGTTGAGGTGCTCCAAATCCCTTCTACTGTTCTTATTTGACTTGGTAACCAGATAAAAATTACTTTCGACGTGTTTGAACACATAATACACTCATTTTCTTCTCCTGATATGCTCATATGAATCCCCAAAGTCACACATCAGCCATTACAGCAGCGGAACAGCTGTGATTGCATCGTCTCCTGTGCGTATGGTGCTTCTCATGATAACAGGAATGACTATTGAGATTAAAACTGCAGGGAACAAGGCTTGCAGACGGAGAACAATAATAGTAACATCTGTGTGAGAATAAACCCTTTTTTGTTCGAGCAAACACTACTACCCAAAAGGGTTTGTATCTTTTGGTTTGGCAGCTGATCACACTGGTTGTTTATGGTCCTACTTGTGTTACAGAGTGTGTATTGAGCAGCCCTAAACACTGCAGAGGCACTCAGAAAAGGCTAAATCAATAATCCTAAATCAAAAACCTAATCAGGCAAAAAGGCTTGGAGATCACCTTGTGACCTCCTCTCATGTTGGCTCCTCTTATTGAATAAGTGGGGGACCAAATGGTGGAAAAATGAATTTTGTGGAGCTAGGAAACCCAAAATGACTTCACCACTGATTGATTGGACATTTCTGTGCACTGACCTCTGCTCTCCAGTCAAAGGTTGGATTATCCATCACGCCGTATTTCATTGGGTCAGCTTTTCTGTGGATCCAGTAAAACATGTTCATGGCTTTATTTAACAGAACCGAGCCTAATAAATCTTAGATCTTACATATAGAAACAGAAAAACTAGGACTCACATAAAGCCAAATTTTTTCTTGCACAGGGCAAGAAAGCACACGGCGAGTCCAGCTAAGAGCAGCACCGAGCCAATACCAATGCCAGCGTAAACAGAATCTAGACAAGAGGGACACATTCAATCCTGTCGTTAACTGTCGAGTTATTAACTGCAAGGATGCAGATGTAGATGAGACGGTTTAATGAAGGAGGTTTCAAGAGGTGAGCTTCTTTATTACCGAGCTGCGTGGCTTCGACAGTTGGTGATGAGGTGGTGAGGGATGGTTTCTCCTTCACATGGCAGCGATTGCCCGACCATCCAGGCTCACACCTGCAGTCAAACACAAAGAGGTGACCACACGGGTGTTTAAAGGGATGCTGGAATCACATGCTTTATTTTGGCATGTAAAAACAAACAAACAAAAAAAAGATAAAACACAAAAGAACAAAACTGTTAAAGGTCCAGATTAAGAGATTAAAAATTCTCATTTGTAAGGGTTAGAAAAGGTTCACCCAGAAACATGGGAACAAGGGCAAAGAATGATAGAAAATATTGCAATAGGATTGCTTCTTTATGTAATATTCTAAGACAGTACAATACATGAAGCATCTGACTGTATATTGTCTGTTGATCCATTTCCATTTCTAAAAGTGATGTGAGAAATATCTGCTGGACTTCCAGCTCGGAAACTCTGGAAATATTTGGCCGGCCTGGCAATGTGAATGTCTGGGAAACTGAGTAAGCTCTTCCTCTCCCAAACAGAGACTCAGCTCCAAGTCAGCATCTGTTCAGTATCATCTTGATATTTGACCCTGTAATGGGAAACACACAGCTTCCAGTGAAGACAGACAGTGGCATTATCATTCAGAAGGAGTCAGCATCCAGATTGTGTGACAGTGGGCTGTTCCTGGCCCGGTTCCCTGGAGGAACCTGATGCCAACAGTAAGCCTGAGGTGTCCTCCCAGTGCTGGGCTTGGGATCTACTGCACTGCCGTCTTGCATGCTGGAACAGCTTCATGGGCTCCATACCACACTGAGCAATGAATGACGGCAGTAACTTCCTCTTACAAATTGATGGAAGGCGGTGGGAAATGTGGGACAAAAAAAAAAAGAAAAAATGAAACAGAAACCTTTAATAAGAAAAAAGCTTTCGTGATCAACACTTTATGAGTTCTTTTTAACACATAATGGGGAGTTCGTTGGAAAGCAAAATGGCTGCAGACCAAAATTCAGGGTGGTCTGAACCAGACAATCCACAGTTAATTCAGTTTAAAATTTAAGTGCCTCTATCTTTGATGTATAAAACACATTATTATAAAGGCCTCTTTCGTTGCCATGGACTAATTTAACACAGAAAACTGCAGAAAGAAATGTATGGAATAATGGCCCCACATTAGGAAATAATTATGTGTGGGAATTTGTCAGGGTTACCTCTACCCTGGCAATTCATATAAAGGAAACATATCTTTTGTAGTACATATAAGGATTTTTTTTATTTTTTTTTTTATTAATTTGTAAGCCTTCAATTTGACTAAAAATTTAGTTGTTCCTGAGTGATTCAGGGTAATGATCTAAAACAAATCAGATCAAAACAAAAATAGTTCAGACTCAAAATAAATCTGTTCACACTGTTTGATAATGATGCTAAAATTAAACACTTTTTACACATCTTTACCAGGAGAACCCATAAGTGTGCCTATATGGGTCCAATGTAGTGGGAAAACGAAGATGAAAATGTACGAACTATGAAGAAAATAAATGAAGAAAATACAAACAAAATTTTTCCTATAAAACAGAAAAGCAGGAAATTTCTGACAAAAATTATTTTTTTTTTTATTTTGTCCATTGATTTCTATAAGTAAAAGCAAGAAATTATTTTTCAAGAAATGCTGTTGAGTTTGTTGGTTAAGGTCCATTTCTGTGCTTTTTTTTACGTCCTGCTGCAGAACTCATCTTTTGTTTTTGCAGAAATGACAGAAAAAAATTAGAAATGTGAGCATCTCAGATAGAATTCACTTATGCATAATGATGTTAGCAGATTCTGCAGCGAGACCCCTAACAGCATTCCTACCTTTATAGTGAAATCGCTCAGCGCTGACATTCCGAGCTGCTGATGCAGAGAAACTCCATTCATGAGCTTAATTATAATGGAAAAAAAGGAAACTCTAACAAAGAGAATGGCGCATCATTCAAGAAAAGGTGCTTTTTGAAAGGTAAAAGCTGAAATGGAAGGATATCATTCTAATGCACAGCTTTCTTTGTGGTTTGTATTACCAGTAGTAATGATTCTCAGGAAACTTTATGGAGAAGCTCTATGTTTAAACTAGAGGGATAAGCATATTCCCACATGCTTCACAGAGCATGTCATTTTTGAAACAAAAAGAGAAAGGGTTGTGGAGACAGAGGAAAAACAAAAACAACACATATCTGTAGATATTTAAATGTTTTTGTGCATCAGCCTGCATCTTACAAGCACAGAGGTCCGTTTTCCTCAAGATGGCAAGAACCATGATCCTGGCAGTATGTTGGAGGGCACTCTGCAAAACAAGACAAATTTACATTTGCAAATATAAACAAGCAAAATATCCTGTGATTGTTTATATCTGTCCTGAATAACTTTACCAGAGGTTCAAAGATGTTTAATACTGTAACACAGTTTTAAAATTATGCACAACTTTGTCCTTTATCTAACGGCTGTGTTCCTTGATCTTCATGACACACAGCACCATGGGCGTAAATCCTGGTGGGGTTGAGGGGACCCGGACCCCCCTAATCTTGTGTCGGAAGAGCAAAAACAGTGCTGAACGGAACAGGCTCCGTCAGAACCGCAGAAGTGAAGAGCTAGCTGTTAGCTGTGGCTATGCAGAACAACTAACAACCCTCCAGTAAGTAAATACTTAAAGCAAAAGACATGTAACACCTTTTATTTATTTTCACTGCTCAACAGAAAGAATGCATTAACAACAATGATGAAGTGAAAAAGCTTTGTTGGGCCTTGCTATCTTACTGTCGAAGTTTTGACAATATCAAAACTTTGCGTCCCTTTTAGAGATTATTTATCTTGATTGTGTCATTTTCCCCATTACCGATATTCCTGACTCAATGTAAACATATATATATATATATATATATATATATATATATATATATATATATATATATATATATATATATATATATATAGAAAGAGAGAGAGAGACTGCACCCACAGTTACTGGAAGGCCTTGTCTTCATTTAATGCTAAGACTAAACGCAAAAACTTAAATGTGAATTTAAATCAGTATTTATGAGAAAATTTGTTGTGGAAATTTTAAGTGGAGTCACTCATTAAAATTTGTTTTTAGTCAGAGTCTTAAATTTTTGTAAAGGTGTAGCAGAGATAAGATCGGTGACTGTGAACCAAACTGATATCTAAGCAACATTTGAATCTTAGTTTGACTTCTATGTTGTTTACTGAGAAAAACACATTTGATATGCATTGCTACATACTTGTCATTTTTGGTGGTGCAGATTGAACACAGTAAAAAAAAAGGTAAAAAAAAAAGGTAAATGACATTTTACATTACATTTGACTGTAACTTTGCTGACCCTCCCGAATTGCTCTTAAAACATGTCCCTGTTTATGGTGTACATGGAAATGAATGGTTGTAATGTGACAAACTGCAGCTAATAAAAAATGGTCCAAGTAGCATAAATACTTTTGCACGACAGTGTGTTCAGGTTGCTGTTAAGGAACATGTGCTGACAAAAACTGGTTCATAACTTAAATGTTGTTTTTATTGGTGACTGATGTATTTGCCAGTGTTATGAGGCTTAACCAGCACTCTGAAATAACTCAGGTACAGCACTGCAAACACAAAGCTAAATAAAAACTCTTCATAAGTCTGTAGAAGCATAATGTAGGGACATTGTAAAAGACTAAAATCAACTCAAGCAACTTAAAATAAGAAATATAAAGGAATAAAAATGACCCTGAACATTTGCCAAGTACTGCATGTTTTAAGACACTGCTTCTTCTTGACATATTTGTCTCAGATGGTTGAAAGTGTTTAGTTTTCAGTCGAAAATGTCCACATGTAATATTTCTTTGATATGTGATAAAAGAGCTACTGTAGCTAGACTTTAGATTAGACTAGATTAAACTAGTCTAGATGAATACATTTAGATTGCTAACATAACAGGTTTTGGTGAATTCTCAAATAAACTGTGACATTGAGTGCATGCTGTACATTAAAATCTTTGCAAAGCTGCAGGTTTGAAGTAAACAGGCATGAATGAAGATTTGGCAGCATTTAAATTTCAAGTGATGGATGCCCCATGAGTGGAAAAGCACAAACAGAACATAGGTGTGTGATCTGTCTCAACTAAGATGATGAAATGTTTTAAGAAATTGTGTAAATACTAACATTAAAGCTTGAAAAGAAATTAATGAAAAATAATAATAAAATCACTTATATAATTGCAGACTTTAGAAACGATTGCCAAAAAAAATGCACGGCTAATGCAGTCATCTCCAGCTTGAGTGTGTATTGGCAGAAGTGAGGTCATTATAATTTCACAGTCGATGCAACCTGTGACATGGCAGGACATCGTAGAGGTAATTAACGGCTAAAAGAAAGCACGTTACCATGGCAGCTGGACTCATCTGAGTGGAACGGCTGACAGTCGGGGGAGCGGTCGCAGCGCATGTGAAGCGGGACACAACCGGGCCAACTCTCACACACAAGCTCTCCCGGCTCACACTGCAGCAACGCTGGTGAAAAGATGATGACACATGAGAAGAATGAACTGAACAGAAAGAAAGAAACTGGGGCAGTAAAAGTTAATGTTTCTAATCACCGAATTCAATCTGCTGGCTGTCCTTTGTTTACTTCTGTATTCTGTTCTGCAGTTGAGACTGATAGCATTGTGAAAAGCCTTCAGAAGACCCAAAGCGCTGCAGTGAGAGCTTTTATAAAAATCTAAAGGAGAGTTCATATTTCTCCACTTCTAACTTCTCTCCCTACTGACTTCTGAGTGGAATTTTAAATTCTTCTTTTTACATTTTGCGGTCTGAATCACCAAGCTCCACCTTGTGCTGGAGATTTATGGACTCCCTTTTTGTTTCTCCCAGACTGTGGGTTTGCTTGGGTTTGGTGGGTCCTAGAGTTTTTAAAAGCAGAGACACATCATTCACTTCTTAGGTTTCTCCAGATTAGGCTGAAAGCTTTCTTTCTTTTTTAGATAGAATGGCTTAAACTAAGTTTCTGTGGAACATAATGGCCATTTTTCCTGACCCTGATGTTTCCTCCTGCCACTCTCCAATATGCATTATCTACAGTTATTGCTGTCATAACTTTTTGTTCTGTAGAGTTTGTGTTTCTTTCCATGACAAAGTAACAAAGTAGGTCAAACTAATCATAATCATCTAATAACTGTTCTTCATTCATCCTTACACAGTTTAACATAGTGAGATCTGATGCAACATGTGGATGTATCTCAGTTTTTCTGAGTTTCATTTCATTAACAGGCACGGTGGATATAAAATTATTACTCTGTCGACATATAAACATTGAATTTTTTTTAACATAAAAAGAGAATTATTTATAGTTCCAGCCTAAGGTTTGGTCTGTCTAATGGTTTTTAATTTCATGGGTTCATTTGTGCAAAATAAATAACTGGACAGCTTTATGCTTCCCAGAAAGCTTTTTTTCAGAGGCAGAATTCTATAGCAGGTATTAAATTCTCACAGTTTAACCTGGAACAAAAATACCACAGATTCATAGTACTTACAGAAATTTTAAATACAGATGTTGAACGCAGACTAATTACTTCTGATAGAAAAAAAAACAATAACTGATTTTAATTCTGATGCATGAACTGAAGCTAAACATAAAATTAACATCTGCTAAATTTAATATTAGTTTTTGTAAAGGTGCAAAATGTCTGGCACTCTTCATTCAGCCAGCTGACCAGCAGTCCACAGCAACAGTTTGAAGAGATCATCATGTGAACAGACTGATTACTCTGGCACTTTCTCAGTAATCTTATTAAAATGACTTTTAGCCAAAGCAACAACATTTACAAGCGTTGCTGTTCAAACTATTGATATAGGCAAACCTATATCAAGAGACTACTTGACATTGCAATACAGTTTGACATGAATGCTTCTAGTGTAATGTAGATTAAGAAGAAGTTTTACATATGCAACTCTTATTGTGAAAAAAATTACTTTCAAGAAAATATTGAATTTGTTAAAACTACCTCTTTGCAGAAAAGAAATTCAAAAGATCATTGAATCATTTGCAAATAAATTAATCTTTTTTCATACTTATTCCCCCCGGCAAACATTAATTATTACAAAATGTCTTAAAGAACTGCAGCAGATGTTTCCAAATAACAACGTGACCATAAACCTACGGCAGCTGTGTTCATCCTCTCCGTTGGGGCAGTCGGAAACCCCGTCGCAGCGCAGTAAGGCAGGGAGACACTGAAGGTCTGAACACTGGAAATTCTCGTCAGGACAGTCGCCCTGAGGAGGAACGGTTCCAGGCAGGGCAGTCGGGCAGCGCTCTTCATCAGATTGATCCGTGCAGTCCGGCGAGCCATCACACCACCAGCTCTTTGGGATACACTGGAACGAGTGCGTACACTGGAACTGTTCAGCGTCACAGGTCAAAGGCTGAGGAGTTACTGGTCCTGGGATGGAGATACATGTAAATGTAAAACTTAACAATCATCTTTATAGATGTATAGATTTTATTTTGTTTACACAAATTAAACATCTTTCTCTGGGGAAACTCTTATGGCTGCTTGAAATAAAGCAAGATTTTTAGGTTTTCAAAGTCTTTGGAAAGTCAGTTGAGAGAGGGGAAGATTGAGCAGAGAGGTCAGGCTGAGGAAACAACACAATATAAATGTAATTGCTTTTCCTCCAGTTGTGCTAGCTCTCAGCGAGTGAATTTATACGGAACTACAGGGCAACAGGCTGCATTAACTCTCTCCCCCTCTCCCTGAGGGTTCGCCTTGTTTATGAAGAAACCCAGGAATGGAGGGTGGAACGTCAGAGCACAAAGGAAAAGGGAGAAGCTGGAGAAGGTGAAAACTGGAGGAAATGAAAAATGAGGGTAGTAGTAGAAGCGGAAGAAACCAAGAGAGAGGCAAAATGAGAGCGCAAAAAGGCCAAATAAAACTTTAATATCTTTTACCTCCGACCACACACTCTGCTGTGTACGAGATGTCGTCCAGGGCGATGTCTGTCCACATATCTCCACCCACCTCCGCCTGGAAGGTCACTCTGAAATCTTTTGTGTTGGACAGGATGACATTGGCATATGTCCATTGGTTTCCATGGTTTCCAGTAGTGGCCCACATAAGCAAAGGTGTTCCATTAGGTCCAACGGTATATACCTAACGTATTGGGGGACATGAGGTTAAAAATGTATTGTACTACTTTGGTAATACATTTTATCAAACAAAACCCAATATGATGAAGAATCTAAGTTGGTGGAGGAATCTTGCTGCTTTTGATAATATAAAGTAGTAATAATATAACAAATCAGACTTTATGTTTGTTGTGTTTTAGGATTTTTATGCTTTTAGTCTCCAACTTTTTTTTGATTCAACACTTTTCTACAGATATAGCAGTTACCCTTTATATCTCTAACATCCTTTTGTTTCTCAACAAAACAAAATCTGTCAGGGCATAAGGTCACAACTTATGCCCTGGCAGATTATTTCTTTACAATTTTTTGGGGGCTTTCTAGGGTCTAATAAGAATTGTTTTTCTGCTATTTGTTTTTTTGAAGATAATCTGATGAACAAATGTGTCCAGAAAAAGCCAAATGTGAAAAATTAAGTTTGTAAGTTGCGCTGCATGGAGCCTTTATATGTAATTTTTTTTCAGTGAGTATCCACTGTTTGGCTTGGGTCAACAAAAACATACATTTGTGACAAATGAAAGATTTTTTGGTAATTTCTGGTGACAGGATTACCTTCAGAGTTCCCATTCTGGTAGAGCCGTACATGAAGAACCAAAAGCGCAGGCGACATAGACCGATGCTGGCAGGAAATGGGTTCATCGTTGTCACCTTGGCAACATCTCCCTCCCTTTGAGTGGCTGAATGTATGTACAGAAACTTCCCACCACCATCTATGGCGATAGGTGCAATAGATGTAACATTCAGTAAGATAGGACTTAAAGATTTCACAAAAGCCGTCCAGTTTCAGCTCCACTGACAACAAAACACAGTATGTTTGGACAAGAGAGGATTGCTGTGAAATGGTGATGCCTGCAGCCAAATACTGCAGAGAGCTTCTTCAGCTCGGCTACACTCAGAGATGAAACAGCCTCTGTGCAAAGCCAGAACAAAGTGGGAGTTTTCCACATAAGTTAGGAGGAATTTAAAGTCATCACAACCCACAGCGGACAGCAAACCCTTCTCCCGCCCACAACACTTGATCCTCCTGTGGCTCAAAAACAAAACAACAAAAAAAAAAAACACCCAGACTGTTGTCATAGATCAGCTCTGCACACGTGTTGATCCAGCTTGTAATGTGACTACAGGAAGACCACACAATCGCTGTCCTTGTTTTCAACTTTACTGATGTACTAAAGTTGTACATCAGTAAAGTTGTCAAGGGAACAAGCAATGAATGAACACATTCATCTTTCCAATCAATAAAAGCAGTTGGCCTGCAGAAGGTGATTAAAGTGTTAGAGTTACAACTGGAAACAGATTTAGCCCCAGGTTTGTTGTCCAGGAGGTGAAACAAGCAGGAAGTGATATAACGAGTAAACAGTATCCGTGCAATCAAGAATGATTTTACCTTTCTGTACAAGAACCACAATAAAGAAACCTCACATTTCCCTCTAAACCATGAGAAGCATAGCATGCAAGCCAAGGAGCTTCCTCCCATGCCTGGTGGTGGCTGATGGAAGTGGAGTAAACAACTTTCCAGAAACAACAGCAAAGAGTATTCCATTCTTTCATCACCAGAGTTACCTGCAGATGTTGTCAGCTAAAGCACTGACATGAGAAAAAAGCAAATGATGTGGCAGATAATGAATCTCTGCTTGTTGAGTAGAAGTTAGCGCTAGCACTAAGCAACTTAACAGCAGCTTCTTGCACAAAAGGCAGCAAAGAACAATCCAAATGCATCAAAGAATGAAGACAGAAATAAACAAATGATCAGAAACCAAGTTGATATGTTTACATGTAAGCCTGCATCAGTGCTACAGTATAGCTAGCCTCAATAGGAAGTTAGAAAGGTGGCACGATTTCTCTTCCTCATGAGCTTCAAAGCTGAAGCATTATTTCTGATTTTTTTCATTACTGACATTCGCCATGTGGCAACCATTTAATTAGATTATTATGGTTTTAGTATTGCTCCTTTTTGTTTCAGTACAATAGCCATAAAAAAGCTCTTACATTAATTAACCCTATGTTGCCAGCTTTCTAGGGATGCCAAGGTTGCCACTACTAATTTTCAATTAGGATAGTATGATGATTAACTGTCTGCTGATGAAGACTCTTGGTCCTAAATTCACTGCAACCATGGTGAGTTTTTTTTCTAGTACGTACAACTGAGAACTTGTACATACTAGAAAAATCTTAATACACCATGTGATTTACCATGCGAAGAAAAGAACTCCCCTAAATGTGCTCATTCTGTTTTGATAGAAATAAGATTTTATGCTGCTCATTTTATCATCAGCGCTGCAGAAGACGAACAAGGAATAAACTAGAAAATGCTGAAACTCAAGGAAAAAAAACATCTGAGTACAGTTACATTTACTTATATAGACAAAACTAACTGTAACCTTTTTATTACAACAAAAATATGTAGAAAGTATAAACAATTCTGGGTTCTTTTAAGCTCTGTTTAACTGACTGGTTTTCATCTGGATGTGTCTGTTAACCCTGCCTTCACAGGCTTCTCTGAAGCTGTTGTTTCCCAGCTGCCAAGTTGCAAGTACAAAGACAATGCAGAGTGCTGCCAGAAAGCTGCAAACATTGAGGGTGTCAGGGAAAACAGATGTTGTTGTTTTTGTCATTTTGACAGCATTAATAATATTTCAGCACAAAGCAAAAACAATAATGCCTGGTCTGGTACTGGAACAACTTCTGAGTAGATGTTTGAAAAATTAGAAAGTAGATTTTGGTGCAGCCCAAATCTGAGTGAGGTTTCATTACACTCAGGTAGAGTAATAAAACAAATCTATTAAAATCTTCTTTCAGTTGTACAAAAAATTATTGACAGCCTTACAGATATGTTCCGCATTTACCATGGTTTGAAGGAGAATGAGGCTTTGACCTAAGAGTTTAGTTTAAAATATTATTGAGTAATGATAAAACAACAAATATTGGAGAGTCTTAAAAGTCATTCTCAGTGTTTTTGGGCGGCTCTAGTACAATATTTCGAAAAGTAGAAGCAAAACTCCAGCCAACAAGATAATTTCTACAACAACCTAGCAACAATATTCAGAGCTTTCACTACTAAACTACAGCTAGATGGTTTTGATCCTTTTGTTTTTAAGAAAACGTGACTAATAAAACATGCATTTCATTACATCTGCAGACCTGGACTATGGTCAGACTGAGGTTCAACTCCTGTCTCTGTCTTATGACCGATCCTCCAGTCAAAGTCATCATCAGGGTCCTGAGAGAGCTGGCAGATCTGCTCCCACCTATCATCCTCCATGTTGAAGTTACAAGCACCCGGTGAGCCAAATATATGGTCTAGAAGTGAAGAAAGATAATAGAAAAGTGGGAAACAAGTAATGAAAGCAGTCATCTGTCTTTGCTCTGATGGACTCATTCTCACCACCAAATAAAATAATTTCCTCTTATCACTTACCACAGTCTTTCTCATCTGATTCATCAGCACAGTCGGGCTTGTTATCACACACCAGGTGGGACTCTATGCAATGGCCGCTCTCACACACAAAGTCTGTGACTGCAGGACAACTACCTGGCTCCACAGTACCTGAAACATAAATGTTAGACAAGGAAGAAAGAAAGGAAGGGAGAAAGGAAAGACAGAAAGAAAAATGAAAGAAAGGAACATAGGAAGTAAGGAAGGAAAAGAACAATGGAAGAAAAGAACAAGACTTGTTTTGGTTCTTCTGTTTCCACACTATTTTGTTTTTTCACTCATGTCCAGACTCACAAAACAGTGGAATCACATTTTGTACTTTTCAAACCTGCATGTGGACACTGGGTGAAGAAAAAATGGCAAATCTGCCCTATACTCCTCAGTTTGTGAGCTGTTAAACTTCAAACATAGAGCATTTAATGAAAACCATGATGGTGGGGTTAAACTTCCTGGAGGTCAGCAGGGATAAACCCATCACAGAGTAAACTGAAAAACCATTTCGGCTTCCATTTGATGTTGATGGAAACACTTGTGTGTTTGAGTAATTTGGTTTTGGACAGACAGATTGTCTGCTTGTCAGTCTTTGCATACACTCCTCTCTGTGTGTTTTGATGCATGTCTCAACTGAACCAGAGGTCAGAATTTATTCCTCCCCCCATAAGTGTGTTTATGTCTGTGCGCTTCAGAGAGAAATGGCCTTGATAGAGCAGGACGTTGTCCAGCCTGATGTCAGGTCCAGTTTAATGTGGAGCATCTGTCTCAGACATAAACATCTACCATAGCCTGACAGCAAACGTTCGCACTGAAAAATCCTTCCGTTCAATTCCCCAGCTCTTCAGTTTTCCAGAATGCACTTCATTCCAAAAACTGTCAGCTGGAACAGTCATTAAATATGTTCACTTACAAAGATTAGGAAATGTACTTTTAAATTAAAAAGGGCGAGAAAATTACATAACTTATTCTTAATATAATTTTTTTATTTTAAAGTTTCCACGTAATTTGTCCTACCTTTTCAGGGAGGTCTGCCTTTTCTCATTCCTTACTGATAGAAAACTCAGATCATTGTGGATAATATTGCCGTTTATAATGGCAGATGCTAAAGTTTTGTGGTTTTTGGATTTTTTCTTAACATTCTCAGAAATTTAATTACATTTTTTGAGGGCAGTTTGAATCTTCTTTCAGATATACCTGTATTTGTTTGAAATGATGAGCTTGAAATCTGCCATTCCAAAAATATTTGCCAACATGGCCGGTCCAATTGTTCATTTTCTCAATCCAATGAGAGAGAAACTACCAGTTACACTCACATCGTGTTTACTGACGGGAAATTAAAGGGGCTTCACCTTGAAATAAAAGATGATGTAGAACCATTTTCTGAAACTGTTGGTGGATGCGTAAACAATTGAAACCTGACACTTACAAGCTTTAAACAAAAAGACAGCCAGTTCTTTCTTACTGTCTGACAGTAAAGTGGACTTAATGTTTTAGGTTGTGGATGTTGGCTAAATTCCAGATGATGAAAGAGAAAACGTCTTAAAATTACGCACTTCAAATTTGATATACACTCAGATTACTATGACTTATAGCAATTTTGGTAAGTGTGGAAAGCCATGATAAGAGGAGAACTGTGGACCTCCACCAGACTGGTTAGTTCTTATGTGCAATTTCCAAGTAGATAAAAACAAACAATTACACAGAAACAGTATCACATAACACCCATTGTAATCTCCAGCCTTTAACGGGCAAAGTTTGTCTGATTTAATAGGGAATAAAAGATGATGACTCTTTTTTCCAGGTACATATATGATTTCAACTGCATTTGTCTAATGTCCATCCTGTGTGAATTTGATGAAATCCACCACTAGTTTAAACTTGTTCACCCAGATGTTCTTAAACTTTATTGCTCTCATAAATTGTGATTAAAAACCACAAATTATCTTGCAGCTTATATATCAGATGAGTGTATGGACTTTTCTGACTTTTCACTGTGTGTAAGAAATAACAATGAATCAAACTTTTCCATACATTCAGAAGTGAAGTACTTCCCCTTGTGTTAAAATCATCTAGAAGCTATGCTTTTAGTAGACATAACCCCATTTCTTGAGGTGCTAAAACATAGTCACCCTGATCAAAAAAATCTCTTGTCCATTTTCCAGTTCAAATGGCAAAAGTTAAAATATTTTCAATATGTTACGCTCACTGCCAGAAAGCTTAAAAAAACACCATTGTTTTTTTTGTTTTTTTTATCTTTCTATTGTCATTTTTACAAAAAGGTACCTTTGAAAAACTGGACAAAAAAAGGTCATATTCCCAGAAGATCTCAGCAGATGGAATATTTGGGGTTGCCTGAGATATTTTACAAACAGTTGGCACTCATTACTTACTCGGAGCACAGTCGATGTACTCCAGGTCATCCAGGGCAGCTCCTCCGCTCACATCTCTGGAACGAATCCCCTCGAAAATCACTTCAAAGTTCCTGAGGTTCCTCAGGGGCACCACTGCTTGGATCCACTGGTTTCCCTGATGTCCCGTTTTATTCCACATCTCAATTAAGCTGTTCTCCGTCTGCAGAGGAGAAATGACAAAGGATACACCATGTGGTAGCGTTTCACATTCTGCTCTGGTTTAACAAGAGGTTTCAAAGCTGCTGCAGTGATTACTGACAGAACTTCATCCTTCAAAACTCTGAGTCACAGGTTCATAGGGGATATTACTGAGGAAAAATGAGCTAAAAGTAAGTTCTGGACTGACAGCTGCTGGGAAACAGTGAACTTCACCTAAGAGGAGTTATTCAAGTCTCATTAACATAACATGGCTGTAATAAGTTCAATGCCTCACGAGGAACTTTTTAGATTAAAAAAATGCTCCGGGTTATGTCAACGAATTTGCTTCATACCACATATGGAACATATTAAATACAAGTTAGACTTTATTTTTCTGGAAGTCTACTCAGATTTTTCCCATGATGCTACAGCTCAAGCACTAAATCATAGTTAATGCAGCTTTGAAACTGCTAATGTGACTTCGATACAGGTTATATGGATGCAGTTCTCTATAAGCATAAACAGCATCAGAGACACTTACAAACGCGTGTTTTATTATAGACTGTTCTGACCTCTGGACTTACTAAACTGAGAGTCAATAAAGAGGAAGTAAAAGGCTTTTATACTATATTAAATTTGTATTTGACACTATTCTGAGTTATAGAGCTTAATTAATTTTCAAATAGTCATTTCTATTGGCTTCTTAATGCACATGAAAATAAAATTGATGAATGTAATCAGTCTGTATATAGGCCAAAATAGACATGATACTGATCCTCTTATTGTTTTTTATTACTTACTAATTTCCAGGAAGTGCCCAGAAAATTGTGAACATTTTTTAAAAATTATTTATATATTGCTTTAGTTGTGCCACGAGGCTTCATTTTTTCTACTTGGGAATTAGAAAAAATTCCCAATATAAGGTAAAACCAGACATCCCATTCCACACGTTCAAGAAGTATTGAATAATAAAATCTATTAAAAGTCATTGATAGCTAACAGTGCTAAAAAAAAAAATAAGACCACAATCCAAATAAAAAAAGAACACCATTAGTAATACTGATGGGGGAGAATAACATGCTTTAGAATAGAGAATCAGTTTCAGCAGAGAAAAATGTTTAACTACTGCAGACAGAAAAACTCTAAGAGTTAAAAAAAACAACAACATGATTTTACACTTGCTGAATCTGAAGTTGCAAGAGGTGACCAGAGGCTCAACTGCAGTGAGACAAGTTCTGGTCTAATAAGCTGAATAAAACCCCCACAGAGGACAAGCAAAGTCACACTCTACTCTGCAGCTTGAAAGCATATTAAAATGCACCCTTGGGTGAGGCTTGTCCCCTCTGCTCTGAAACCCTGACTTGAAATAATCTTGTTATGGCGAGAGTAGAGCACAGATTAATAGGTAGAGTTACAGCAGGACTTATTGAGATTTATGTCAGGGAGTAACAGCTCAATCTATAAAAATAGCCCTATAGAGCAACGGACGAGTATACCATGATAGCGCTCACTTAATGCCCGTTTGGTATATCAGGCGAGGCATTCATTTGATTGCTTTGAGTCTTTACTCCCAAGCTTTCAGCTAGGGCAGTGCAATCACAAAATTGGTTTAAAGATTTTTAAACCAATTTTAAAAATGGTTTAAAATTTTTAAACATAGTGCAAATATGTTGCAATATGTGGAAACAAAGACACAAAGTTGTCATTCTATTAAATGCTTATTTCACTGAAATTAAAATGTGGTAACCATTGAGCTAAAATCTAATTTATATTCATGGCTTCTTTCATTTTACTGAACTGCTGGCAGCTGTTTTTCTGAATGAATATTGTGCTTCTTGACCAAATAAAACAATCACAAAACAAGGAGGAGCAGCTACCTTGCTTTTTTCCTCTTAGGGTAAGGATAGGTTTTTGTTTCAGGTCAGAACATGTTTTATTGATCAGTGTTGTCATGTAACATATATTGTGAGGAGAGAATACTCCCTTGGTGTTGGCTGACAAATGTTTGTCTCTCTGTAATGTCAGTCCACAAAAACAATCTAAAACGATGTAAATATGCAAAAGAAATATACCATTGCTGTGCAATATTCCTTGAAGATTCAAATGAGATTTTCAGATGAAAGACAAGATATGAGATTATAAGTTGATACAGTGCCTAGTTAAAGTATTCATACTCAATAATGTTTTTTTTTGTACTTTGTCACATTGGAACCACAAGATACTGTAAAGACAAGCAAAAAGCTGAACTCTTTTTTTCTGCCTATCATGTAGGTAAGTAGCAAAAAAAAAAAAACAGTTGAGGTATTATCTTCATTTTACTTAATTGGAGATTTTGTTCGCTGGCATGTTTAAACTATGCTAAAATAATTTTTACACCAGTTCTTGTTAAGGGTGAGTTGGCACAACACTGTCCGATCACATGGTCTTCAACATATTGCATCAACATCAGGCTACTCTTTTTGCTTACTTTTTTTTTTTAGTATGAATTAAATTGCTTGTACATCATGTCTTTTGTGTAATAGAACAAAATACACACCCACTGTGCAAAAATAAAAGGCACAAAGTGCCAAAAAAATCTAAATGCTGAACGGCAGAATCTGAATTATGGCACCATTAAACAAAGTAATTTCCCAGTGATCGGAATTTACAAGAGACAATAGTCTTTTATCTGCAGAGTCTCCCTCCCTTTTTCTTTATATCCAGCCAATATTTCCATTTCACTCCATGACATCGGCTTTGGCACTTAATGACGAATGTCGATTAAGAGCAAACCAGAGGTCTGGTGCAACAAACTGAGCACTTAGTAAATTTCACAGGGGACCCACCTGCAATGCTTACATGTAGGCTTTATTGCTATAAAAAGTGGATGTGTGTAAGTTTGTATTCATGCTGCAGTTACAAGCCAGTGAATTATGAAGGCCATAAATGTGCAGTAAAGTTATACATGAAAGCACAATGCAATATTCTGTAAGTGTTAATGGCGTTGAACCTGCAAGGTCACACATTCACCTAATGCCAACTATAAGGACTTAAAGTTACACTGAAATCTGATCCCCCCACCTACACACACAGCAGCTTGACTAATTAATGCTCATTTCTAAACTTTCCACGTTCACCCACACGATTTACTGGCTTGTTTTAATATCCAAAGGAAAGGTTAAAGCTACCTTTTTTCCATCCATATGCAAGAGAGGAACAGATGTACAATGGTCCGCAGGCATTGATCATCTCCTGCTTCTCATGGAGTCACATAATCAATAATGAGAGCCACAAGACCTGATGCAATAAGTATTAAATCCCATCATTTAAATTTCTAATATTCTACCACATTATGCTTTAAGGAATAATCAATCACATAAAGAGTTTAAAACAGCTACATTTTAAAAGAAAATATACAAATTAATATAATGATTGTATAAAATAGATATAGCTTTTAAAAGACATTAATAATTTTTTTAAACTTCTGGTTTTCTGTCAAACTCAGACTTATATTTTTATGTATTTCATTAGACAAAGTTGACAAATATGTAAAAAACAAAAAATTAATAAAATATAAGAGACAGAAAGAAAGCCAGTCAGTAATTAAGTAAAACAAAAAAATAGCAAGAGTGGTTAGAAGCAAGTATTAATAAACATTCATTGTGGGTTTAACTCATGAGTGTTTAACTGCACTGCCCTGCTGTAGCATCCAATATTATTTTTGATATTTTTGATACTTTCACTGCCTGTCATGGCAGTTTAGTTCTAAAACCTTTTCTACCTTCAGTTTTCTTGCACACACCAAGTTGTTTAGATCTGAAAACTCCATTAAGGGTAATTCTATGCATGGTCTGGATAGAAGGGAAGGAAGTCCAGAAACACCAGATACCAGATAGGTATCTTCATTCAAGTTGGCTTCTGCAGCCAATATTGTTAGGCAAAACATTCAGGATAACAATTTCAAAGGAGAGGTTATTGATTTTTTATGCTGACAGAGAAGATACAAAAATAACTTTAAAAACAGAGTAAAACAAAAGACTTTCTTGCCAGAGAAACTTTTTGCTCAAAAACAATACTAGTAGTAAAACAGCAGAGTAAAACAGAACACTTTGATATGAATCAACAATCATTAAACCTTGAGAACGAGCAGAGATTGACTTTTTTTCAAATGTTGGGTTTGGGTTTGTGATGGGCATAGGAGAGGATCTTCAACTCCATGCATTCCTCTCCATCATCCATTGATCAAACACTGGTGAAAAGATGATACGCCATCCTCCCAGCACTTTACCAATTTACTTTGAACACAGGGTGAATATTTAAATGATTAAAGATATACTTCACTGGCTTAGTGTAACCATGGTAATCATGACTGGCAGTGGGTGAAATTAATTAATTTCCTCCTTCTTGTCTCAATCAAAACTCGCTCTACCTTGATCAGCAACCGAATGGTCCCTGTGGCCTTATGGGAAAGGTAGTACCAGAAGGACAGCTTGCAGACAGCGCTTGACTCTTTCCAAACAGAACTCCTTATATGGGCTTTATCGCCTTTCAGTCCCACTGGGGTGGCTTCCAGATAGATAAAGTGACCTGGAAGGGAAGAGAAGACAAGACAAGATGAAGGAGAAAAGTACCAAGGTGAGATTTTTAGAATCTATTACAGCCACTGCAAAAATTGTAGCAAGGTCAAGGAGACTGAAAGGGTGGGGGGATTGAGGGCTAAGGGTCACTGCGCAACATGAACACACCCTTTAATGAGGGTAACTCAAGGTTATTTTGTTAAGGGAAATCCATAAAGAAGGAAGAAATGTTTTAACTCAGCTGAATTCAAATGAAAAGAAAGCATCTGGGAGCAACATCTTTCTCTCTGAAAAACATCTGTGCACTGCTTCAAATTACACAGTTTCATCTGTGCCTGGAATGATTTAAAGGGCTTTTTTTTCTGCTTTATTGCTTTGCAAGAGTAAAAGTGATCATCACTTTCTTTTATTTGATTGTGCTAATCTTTCACTTTCAGTCAGTTACAGTTACACCCAGGGCTACATTAACAATGATTTCGCAAATTACCTGGCTGTCAGTAGCTTCGAGTGTGAATTTTTCTTCTCCAACACAACCACTTTCCTGCTGTAACAGCTATTATACTTTTCTGGGATTCTCCTCTTCTGGGATAAATGGTCATTTTAAAAAGCAGGTGTTATAAAATTGCCTCAGTTGGGATGAACCTTAATTGAGGCTTACAAATTGCAAACTCAGATTCACTCCGGTTTGAATCGACCGATTGGTTTTCCAGAAAACAGAAAGCAAATGCAGGCTCTGCTGGGAGAGCATGCAAAAATCTAGCAGGCCTGAAAAACTCCCATTAGTGCTGAGCGTCACGCTACCATGCTACCATGCTACCATGCTGTAGCTCCATGCCTGGAAACCTAAAGTCTCCTCTTCTTCACCACCTTTCTACTTGTCTCATGAGTTATTTTGCATGAGTCAGAAACTTGGCTAAAAGTACACCAATTATATTTGTAACACAAGTTTCTTTGTGGTTAAAATCATTTTAAAAATTACGTTTTGAGATTAGGCAGACTAATTTGGAAAAAAAATACAAGCTGAAATGCAAGCATCTGCTGTATGTTACTTTTGAACTACAAAGAACCAGATAGTAAGATTTACTATTCATTTGGGTTATTATAATGCACCTTTTTAATTAAATTTTAGCTCTGAATCAATAATCCAAGTTTCCATTTCCAGAAAATTCCCATACTGTGAAAAAGCTCATTGCTTGACTTTGTGATTTGAATCAAACTGTAAAGATACATCACCAGAGAACAGCAGATTTATTTTTGTAAATCTAAAACAATATTCTAGCTCTAAGAAATGGAACCACATACCGTTTTCATCCATCAGCGTGTGATCGTACGGCGGCCGTATGCTTTGAACAGATCCGGTACCGAGAGCCCAGTCGAAGTTATCAGCCAGCGAACTCTTCCAGCCACAGCGACCGTTCTCAAACGAGCAGGAGGTGCCGCAGTCCTTCTCATCCGTACCATCGCTGCAATCGTCAGTGAAGTCACATATCTGCTCTGGAGTATAACAGCTCCCTTTTCCACAAACTGAAGCCCCTGGAGGACAGAACCCTGGAAAAGAAGACAAGACAAATTCAAAAGTTTTATGTGTTCATATTTTTGGGTCAGTCTCTGGTCTAACTAAAGACATTTTGTGTCAGTATTAGATGTGAGGAGCAAAATAGTCTATTTCTGCCTGTATGCAAGACATTTAATTTTATTGTTTGTTTTCAAGTGCAGAGTGGTGAAAAATTTAGCAAAATCCACATAGCAGTCTGTGGATTTTGCTGAAGTTTATACTCAGTAGAATAATGAGTTTTACATCAACAACCTTGAGAACAACACAACGGAATACATTTCATGTGATTTAATTTCAACCCTGACTTAAAAGGTCATAAAATAATGTAACACAAGACAAGCTGTTTCCTTTTTTCTATTTGCCATTTGCAAAATGACAAATAGAAAACAGACAGTTTGCCTGTCTGTTGCAGGCAGTCTTGCAACAAACAGCAATTTCTGTAACTGTAGTTAAAATGTCCACTGTTTGAACTGTCAAACTTCACATCTAAGAGTTTGGAAAAGAAATAGAAAAATCTGGACTCTAAAGAAGCAACTTTATGCGTTTCACAAGATTAAACAGCATCCCAGCAGTGCAGTAAACCCTTAAGGACACCCATCTGCACACAGAGCTGTAGCTTCCTTAAGAAGCTTAGAAAGGACACAGGAGCATGGGGTTTTAAGCTCAAATCACTGTATCATTGATGGCGATACTTGGAAGGGGACAGTTGTGGGGGATCTGCTTCTTTTGGAGCCAAACATTCCAGCAGGGTCAGCGCTTAGCCTTAGAGTGGGGGAAGTGTTAGAAAGGAAGAAGGGTGGTCTCTGTAATTAAAGGAGAAAAAGGGGTATAAGTCCTTCCTAATCCTTTGTTCCTCTTGAGGTGCACAGAACCAGAAGCAATGTGACCCAACAAAAGAAACACAGGAAGCCAGGAAGAGAGCTCCTGACTCCTGACTGTCCCCCTGCCTACAGAACCTGAGAGGAGAATTAAATTAAAGAAAAATCATATTTGTCCAGGGAGTTCACTCAGACATCTTCTACATCAGTCACCACTACCCTATATTTGGTGCTCTTTTAATGTAACTGGCATACCACTGGCATGGTGGTGCCAGTGGTGAAACCAAGTTTCATGGAGAAATCAGCGTGCAACTCTCACAGCCTTCATAAGTCTTTTTATTGTCATTTAAATTATTTTTAAAATTAAATGGTTTTTCTAGGTTATATTAAGTGGTGTCAGAATAAGTCACTGAGATCATATTTTCACCACAATTCTTTTATCTAAGTTTAAATTAAGCATACATACTGTTGAAAACACTATTAGAAAACCTCTTGAAAAACAAAATGCTCATATTACAACGAATGCTTTCTTTTAGAGTATGCCAGAGAAAAAAGGACAGTAGGAGAAACAGTTTTGTTGGCACACACAACCGCAACTTCTCCTGATGGTTTTCTTCCAATTATCAGCAAATGTAATAAAATGCTTCCAGCAGTTTGATCAGACAGAGACCACTGCAGTCTGTTTTAACAAACTGGTAACGGCCTAAACAAAGAATTTGTAAAACACTTGGTGTGCAATATTGCTTGCTTCAAATTTTCTCAATTTTCTCTTACAGTGTCACATTAACTATAGGCACACTGACATCCTCCAGTGTATGCATACATGACTACGTTAAAAGGAAAACAAATTTGCATGTTAATCATGAAAGTCGTATAACATTTTTATCATCCATAAAGTGACTGTATTATTATGAGCACAAACACAGAAACTGTGGGGTGCAGTCAACCTGAGCGCTGAATCATGTGATGGTATATAAATTGAAGCTGTGGCAGAAAAAGCCCCTGAGGAGTGATAGTCTGTAATTACAGTTCCTGCTGCCTCTTGTCTCATCAGTATTACTGTACACCCTGCCAACACACAGACAGAAAGAGCTGGATTCAGCCACAACTCTACTCCCTGCTGGCTACTCAATTACTGAGAGGGCCATGGATTTTAGCTCCAGTTCAGTCTTTAAGTGATGTTTTCTTTATTACTCTCTTTGTATTTCTTTTCTTTACCTAGTATATCCTCCAATTTTATTACCAAAATGTATAAAAAGTGATCAAATAGATTCACCTTTCATCTTAGCATAACCTCATTGGACAAAGTCAAAAAATGTGGGGCGTGCTAACCCCCTGCACCACCACAGCACGCCCCCTGATTGGTTGTTTTTGACTGGGAGTGAAACATTTCTGCAGATGGTAGTAGGACCACAGGGAGAATTTGGAAGAGCACAGATTTTTTTTGCCTCATGGTTTTTTTGAGTGATAAAATATTGTGATATTATACTGTCGCAATATAGAGACAATTGGCTACAATATGTAAAAAAAACATTTTTCTCATATGTAAGAGTTCCCTACTGCTGCATGAACTCTTTAAATAGCCAGTGATGTTGTGGCCATTCTGAAGACAGAGAAAACCCCTTTGCTAAAAACATGTAGCTGATTACAGAGTGAGGCAATAAACTCTGGGTCTGACACTTTTGTAATTACCCAAATTAACATAAAGTCGTCAATAGTTATAAATGAGAGTACTACTGAAAAACAAGAAAACGACCAAAAAACTCTGACAGCATTAAAGTTTCAAACTTTAGCATTTATAAACCCCACAAATTATTTTTGCTCATATTGAAAACAAAAGCTGGGAAACACATTTAATAATCCCTTTGTAGCTAAATTGGCACAGGCAATAAATCTGCTGGTGTTGTTATGAAGGTTCCCTCATAAAACATGTGAGTAATGTTGGAGAACTTACACAGAACTGAGACACAGAGTGTGAACAGATTAATTTACACTGCTTTGATGATATTTCCCTACAAAACTTTACAAATTGTTTCATAACGATTGAATAAACCTGATTGTTACTGTGGGAATTTCCCAGCAGTTATAATTCTCAGACTGCCAAAATTTCCCTGGCAAAGCTCACGTCTACAGAGAATTAAGACTGTTCCTAAAACCAGAATAAAAGTTTTAATTGGGCTCTTGTGATATCTTTATCACGTTAGCTCAAATTTTTAAAATGTGCTATTAGATTGAATATCTATCCTGAAGGAAACTAAACATGCAGCTATTAAAATGTGAAAATGTGATCATAGTCAAGGCATGCAAACAGCTAAGTAGTTCAGAAGAAGACTGAGCAACAGCAGTAAATGTTTTATCGTTATGCTTTTAAGGAATGGATAGTGCACTGTTGACTCAGTATATCAAAACTAATGTGCCACCTGTAAGGACTGCAGTTTCCCGTTGTTAAGAAGCGGTCAAAGGTCACAGCTGTTACCTGGAGACATCACACACACCCAGTGTCTCACCGGATTTTATAGAGCTTAATAAAACTCCCTTTACAGTAGAAGTTTTTACTTGACACTTATTGGGAAGCACATACAGCATTAGGGTTTCAGTGAGTGTTCCCACAGTAACTCTTCTATATATCAAGTAATTGCTCTAAGGGCAATTGCTACCTCAAAAAAATATTTCTGACTATTTTAACAAGTCTAAGGTTGATAAAAGTATGTCTGCCATATAACTCAGTGTGTAGCACAACATTGTCTAACAACTAAACCTTTTTAGTCTCCATGTATTTAAAAGTGACAGAATCATGATTCTGCCACAACATTGTTTTTAGTTCAAACAGTCAGAGTTGATTATTTGAGGAACATAGGGAGCTATCCAATAAAAAAGCCTGTTAGAAGCTTCAGACTGGGACAGAGGATCACCTCTGGAAAGACCTGAAATTTTCTGTTAACAGATGCCCTCCAGGATAGTGAAAATATTCAGAATCTCAATGTACAAAACCCAAATACTTGGAAGTTGTTCTACAACCTTTTATTTTACGGAAAGAGATATATCTAAACCATGTATTTTCTTTTCAATAATGCATTACTTTGTGCTGATCATTTACATTAAATCACCCAAAATGTATTCATATCTGTGGCTTCAATGAATAATAAAAAGTTGCAAAGTTTTATGCATAAGAATACTTTTGCAATCCACTGCATGTTGCCACACTTTAAATGAGCTGCTGCACTCTGGACAGTTTGTGATGCAGAAATGACTGATTTAGACTGACACTCCTAGCAATTGTGTAGTTGAGACAGCGTCACCCTGGCAACTCAAAAATGGAAAAAGATAATCTGCTAATCCAATTCAAAAGAACTGTCAGGAATCACACCTGAAGACCGAAATCATTAATTTCACTGATCATGAGATAAGATTTTCCAGTCTAAGTCCCCTCTGTGCCCTTTTTTTTTAAAATGTAGTTTCAAAAAGGAACAGGCTGCATGTTAATTTTTATGTATTTTGAAGTGAACTTTACCAGTTGGAGGAGCAGGAGCAGGAGTGCTGTCTATTACCAACACTGATGGGGAGAGGAGGCATCCTGGGGAGAAGGTGATATCGTCCAGACAGATGTCTCCCTTTTCGCTGCGCCCCACCTTCCCTTCAAACACCACCTGGAAGTCTGCAGAGGAACTCAGCTGGAGTTCCTTCATTTGCCAGTAGTTGCCCTGATCTCCAGTCAGGTTCAGCAGGAGGTGAAGACTTTCATCAGTTTTAGTGAAAACACACAGGGTTCCAATACCGTCTCCAGACATGTGATAGTAGAAACGCATCTACCCAAAAAAAAAAAAAACAGTAAATCTGTCAAGAAGTGAATGCATCCTTATCATATTTATGTAATCTAAACAGGTTTTATGCTGCTGTAAATTTGTCTATTATGTCGACACTTTGTTTTAGATTTCATCACAATATTTAGATTTTCTTAAAATTTTTTATTGTATTTGACTCATATAAATGATTTTTATTAAACAATTTAAATAAAATGTGACTTTCCTTTCAACGACAGCAACAAATACAAATCTGTCGATGTATGTATTTACAGTTGATATATACAATTTCTTTTTGAAGGCAACATTTTTCTGTGTTTAAAAAAGAAAGGGGTAAAGCCAAATGTCAATTTTTTATTTATAAATAAAATTTAATTATGAAAGAAATGATAATTAATAAAGAAGAAAACCAAAACTGTTTATGCTTGTCATTTATTTCAGATTTTATTAAGAAATATTTTGTATTTATTTCAGTGTTTACAATGCATGCTTATGAATTTCAGTGTCTTAGATTTTTTTTTCTATTTCTTAACTACGACAGCATTTTTTCATAATACTTTATGTCTGATTACAATTAATTTCCTGTAATGTTTTCTGACTAATTTCTTTAAAAATGCAGATATTTTAATTAATTATTCATTTAATTTAAGTCTTTCTATATTGACTCAGACTATTTAAAGTCTAGTTGCTCTTTTTCCAGCTTACTTTTTTAATGACACAAAAGTAATGTATTTCTCCAAGATTCAGATTTGAAACACTGATGCTTTATGGGCGTCCATTGAAAATGGAGGCATTTTCAAGAGCGACTGGTCTCCTGCTGTCTACTTCATAGAAAAATAAGCCTCTTTCTCTCCTCTTCACTCCCCTGCTCCATTTTTCCTTCATTTTCATTCCTGCCTTCTCGCTCTCTTTATGATGGATTGACAGGTCAGGATGGTGATAAGGTGTACTCGACACAGAGCCAGCAGGGCAGTCAATCAAGAAATCAGCCCTGATGGAGGCCGACCGTTGCTGGCACAGAGTTTTGAATAAGTGCTTCTGCAAAATTTTTATCGTCATTCGTATGCTATTTTACCCTAGAAATCTCACATGAGAGTGTAGGTGCTTTATAACTACACATCAATCTCTGATTTATCATTTTTGAGCAAAGTCTGGGAGAACGTGTTTTAAAAATTTTATTAGTCCAAGTCAAAGTGGAAAGAGACAGATCTACAATAGATTATCAATGGCAAAGTCTGCTGATATTATTGGATCTAAATATTAAGTACCAGTAATATGTAGTAGTAGAACATTTACTACAGACAAGTATATATAATATATTTACCACCAATGGCAAATAAATGAAATAAAATAATAATAAGCCATATTTATTACACTTAATGGACGAAGTCAATGTAAGACAACATGTTAGTAATACCCCACGTGCCACTCGAACTTTATGCAGATGAAATTCAGCTTTTCCTAATTGATGTCAGGAGACATCAATTAGTTCCTCACCTAATTGATTTTACTTTCAAATGTGTTTTAGATTAAGTCATGGATGGCAGCTCAAACAGGACAAAATTGGAGTTTTAAAAATTTGTAATGGCTCATTAAAACACAGAACAAAAAACAAACCCTTTAGATCAATAACAAATCTTCTCATCAGGATAGATTTTAGTTTGATTCTTTATCCCTTGTCTCTCTTTCTTATCACGTTTGATCCAGTGTAGACACTTAATAAATCCTTTTATAATTGGCGGAATAGACTTTTGCACTGCTCTACTAGTACTTTCTTAAAAAGAAAAGAGCACCTTCTAAAATATGGAGAGAGCTCATGTTACACAAATTTTACTCTATGAATGAATTTTCTTTCAATGTTAGCATTGAGTTTAAGCTGCTTATTGTGACTTTTCCTTAAAAAATATATATGAATAAATAGGTTCTGACCATCTAATTTCAAACTTAATTTGAGAATCTGTACTACAAATGTGGACTCACCTTGCACTGTGAACTCCTTCTGCTCAGTAAGGGTCCAATCACACGAGCGGCGTCACCCACTGCCTGAGGGAATGAGCTCTCCAGGTAGAGGTAGTGTCCAGTGGGATCTCTGAAGGTGTGGTCACTGGACGGGCCCGTTCCAAGAGTTGGGGTGCTGCCTACTTTGATCAGCCAGTCAAAGTCGTCCTGTCGGCACTGGCGCCAAGAGCAGAGGTCAAACTCAAAATCGCAGCGTCCACTAAAGCCCTCTGAAAGACAACAAGCGGAAAAGAGATATCAACATAGGTTTTCACATGATTTGGGAATTAATCTTTCCTCACAGATAACAAACGTAAGGTCTCACTGCAGATGAAAGGGTCCTCATCTGAATTATCCCCGCAGTGGTTGATGAAGTCACACAAATTGTCCTGTGGGATGCAGTGGCTGTTTGCGCAGGCAAACTCCTCTGATGTGCACGGCTGGCCGGATGGAAGAACGGGGTGGCAATCCTGGAAGCTGACATCATCTATCACTACATCCCCCATGTAGCTGATCCCTCGTTTTGCCCTGAACACTACCTGTTGGAGAATAATTCAAGGTTGTGTAATTTTCAGGAATGTTGAATAAAGAGATAGAGAGTAATAGAGACCTGTTATTTAAAATTTCCAGTGGGTTCCTTGAGAATTAATTTATTCATTAATAATTTTATTGCTAAATGTTAACTGTCTTTGGATAATATGCCTAATAGCAATACCAGCTTCTATGGTGCACAACACGATTATCTGTTTAGAAGATGACAACTTGCAGATAAGCATTTGTGTAAAAAAGATGACCGATAACTTAACATTCAAGATGAATCACGATCTTGAGCATTTAAAAATAAATCAGAATTCTTTGAAGTTGTCAGATAGATTAAACATGATAAGTAAGCAGAACATATATGTAATTGTTTAGAACTTGAGTATGTCACACATTACAAGATCTTGGGTGCAAAAATAATCAGCAGACCTGAAAGTCATTTAATAAACCCAAAAACACTTCAGCTCGTTTCCATCTGTTGCCTTGGTTACCGGTCTGAGACCAAACCACATGGGTGATGTTTTTGTGTCTGAGCAGCACCTGCAGAAGAGATAAAAGTCTCTTAACATGGTTCTGATGGGACATTCATTTCAACTCAAAGTTTCACTGGGGTATTTACTTGCAGGGTTCCCACGGTGAATCCACTCATATGGTACCAGAATATGAGGGTACACTGTGGAGCAGTGGAGGAGATGACTGGTGTTTGGAGGTCAGAGAACTGACCATAGCCGCCATTTGAGCTGTCTGCATACATATACCAACCCTTAGGGCTGTTACTACAGAAGGAATAATACAGAATAGCAATAATTATGTTATTGAAAAATCAATTGAATTAACGTTTACAGTGCTTTTGCCATTTTGTCCTCAAAAGTGTTTTGCACATTTCTCAATTGTTTTGCAACAATCTGTAAAACAATCACTCTTTTTTACAATTTCTATAATTCATCATTTGTTACAATTATTCCAAGTAACATCAATCACTGGCTGCAAAGTGGGGCAGTTGGAAGCAACTGTTGACCTGAAGCAAAAAGGCACTGATTTTTACTTGGGGTCTTTCTGCCAAAAAATCTAAAATTTTTGTTAATCATAGTTCATTTATGATTTAAAAAGAAAAGCGTCACTATATTCTTACAATGGCAGTGAACCTTCTTGTTCGACAAATTTGTTTTCTCAATCAACTAATGTGTTTTAAACGGACAGAAATATTTATCTCTGGCTCTCACAGAGTGTGGTCATTAGTTGGACGGTGGTTTTGCTCTCCGTTGTGACTGCTTTCCCCCTGGTCAGATGCCCAGCGAAACACATGGTTCACACTGAAAGAAGGACTAACAGCAGTCCAGCCGCAAGAAACACCACCTTCGAAATCGCATCTTTCCTTCACTGAAAGAGAGAAAGGCATGATGCAACTAGGAAAAAAGCAGGACAGGGCGGAATAATAGGTAGTAAAAACTACAACCATTTACCGCAGTTTGTTTCATCTGATCCATCAGAGCAGTCCTGCTTGAAGTCGCACACTTGGCTGAGTAAAACACACTCCCCATGTGTTCCACACACAAACTGCCCTGAGGGGCAATTGTTGGGTATGACCGTCGGGGCTGGAGTGGTCAGTGGTGGGGTGATCAGAGAAGGTAGCTCTCCTGCAATATAAGACAGGGGATTAAATAAAACAGCGAAGAGCTGCTGCCCTGGGCTTATCTTATGTGATGAAGGTTTACCATGAAACAGCTGACAGTCCAGGAAGGAAAGGTCATCGATCGCAATGTCTCCTTCAAAATCATCTCCAACTGTGCCTTCAATTAAAATCTAAAAACGGGAAAAATTACTGAAACATAATAGGTTATAATATTAATTAATATTAGTTCTTGCTAATTGTTTTATGGATAGATCATAAAAACACTTCTCAGCTGTTGCTAAAATCCTTGCAGTTACTATTCAACCATTCTTCAAAAATATCACATCATTGTTACAGGTTACACCATTAGGAGCTATTGTTTCTTTTTTTTTTTTAATGTCATCATAATGACTTTGAATACTCATGAATATATTTCCAATCTGGGAGCTCACGTTTAGCTTCTGTTTTTGTCCTTGAATGTTGTTCTCTTCTTTTCACTCTGCATACAGGCAGATCCCTCTCTGCCAGAATTAAATTAATCAGTGTCAATAATTTAAACGTTTCCCTGTCTGCACTCAATTAAATTAACAAATGGAGCTCCTGTTCCAGTGACACGGCCCAGGAAAAGTCTTTAACTGCCTGTCAAATTGAAATCACTCATGAGTGATGACAACAGAACATCCATCTCCAGTGATCGATGCTGAGCACTAAAGCAATTAAATGGATCTTCATCATGCCGTGCTGGAATGCATTTGTAAATATGGACTCTTTGTTTCACTAGAGATTTGCTGCTGGTTGCTACAGATCTGTGTTTACCCTGAACTCAGGTTTGTCTGTGACTGCCAGGTGACTCCAAATGATTCACAGTCAGATGTGATTAAAGTTATTAAGTTGGACAGTGAACAAAATGTCTCAAGAACTTCAAATGTATTTTTGTATGAAGTACTTTTAGACATCTACAGTAATGAACTGTAATTTTACAACATATAATTCACTTCTCATTCTCATCAGAAGTGAATAATAGTCTAATAAGACATTCTTGGATCTGAAGTCCACGTAGGACATATTTATTTTTACATGGCCTTTGCATGTAAGAATGAGAATGTTCAAGACTCTTCTTCTACATTAGATGTTCAAGATGCATTCTTGTGTATATTTTTGGTCAGTGGTAATCTTTGACACGGTGAATGGCTTAAAAAATTTAAGTCCACAAACGTTTAGAGGCAATGTGCAGACTGTAACTGATGGCAATAAAAAAAAATGTCAAGGTGTTGCCCCAGCTGCCCAGAAGCTGCAGTAAAACAGTTTGTTTCGGTACATATTGAAAAGCAGTGAACTGAAATTTTTAAATTACAGTTGAGGTACATTTGTTCAATTACAGACATACAGACATGTCCAGTCTTAGCAGGACATGGTGGAGATGAGTATTTGTGGAACTGTTTCATTGCCAGATGAAGTTTAACTTGTGGCTTTAGCTGGTTTATGCACTGAAAGGGAGACTGCATAACATGTTCAAAGTATAGTAAAGTCAGTGTTGTGCTGCCATAAAGTACCTATCGTTTATATCTAAGCTGCCAAGAGAATTCCTGCAATGCAACATGGGGTTGGGGCTGAATGATTAGGGTTAAAGTTGGTAGCGCTGTCGCCTTTCAACTAGATGGTCCTAGGTTTGAACAAACCAGAAACTTACAATGTACAAAATATAGAATACTTACCTGGAAAGGCTGCACACTATGTAGGTACATAGTCTTCCTGTGCCACAGGTTTCCTTGGTTTCCATATTTTGCCCAGAGGAGCACGCCACGGCCTGTCGTGGTGGTCCTCATGTAAACCGCGAGCCTGAACACATGTGATCCAAACATGCAATAATGGAGGCGGAAGGCACAGCGGTATTGGGGGGACCAAGCTGGGACCTTGCCAGGCTGGTAGGTAGGTTCAAATACTGGGCTCAGCAGCACAGCTGTGTCCTTGAACTCCTGGGGGAGGGAAGACTCAATGTAGAGGTAATGACCGGAGGTGTTCCCCAGTGTATGGTCCTTCCAGGGGCCTGTGTTTCGGGTTGGAGTTGGGCCCTGGATGCGTGTCCAGTTAAAAACATCTCCTCCACTCGTTTCCTGCTTCCAGTTGCACAGTCCATCTTCAAAGTCACACTGAATTTCTGGAGCTGTGAAAACCAATAAGACTGAGAAGATCTGAAATTGCAAATTTTAACAATTTAAAGTTTTTCCTGATGAGTTAAGAAAAGCATTCGATTTTAGATAGTTTGCCTATGATACTACATTCAAACTTTCGAGACATTGCTGAAAATGTAATCAAAAGGGAAAAAATTCAAAGACAATCCATTGCTGTGAAATGTTTCCAATCATTAAGCTTAGACAAAGATGATTTCAACAAATAGAGCTATTTTGATCATACACTTTGGGACTTGTATTTTGCTTTATTTTTGCAAGTCTTTTCACGTCCAGTTCATTCCTTAGGTTTAAGATTCCTAGTTAACTGTTGTGGTCGTCGATATGCATTGTGAGTTGCAGTCCTTATTACTTACTCTTAGGTCCCAATTTCCTGAACCGTTATTGTCTTTTCTGTTTACTTCAGTTAGTTTCTTAGTTTCCAGATCCACCCCAGTTGTGACAGAATCATTTGTCCTAAAAATTTTCACTTTTGTATTATTAAACAAAGTATTTTCCAAAAATATACAGGTCATCAGAATGTTTTCAGGAAATGCAGTGATCTTTTGTTTTCTTTTTAGTCAAGGTTTTCTGCCTTGGGACTCTCCAATAAGTCATTTTGATCAATCTCTTTTTTTATTGTTGGATCATTAACTCTCATTTTAATTGGCTGAAGTGATGCTGTTCTATGATTTAGTTTTTTATATGGGTGCTTTTGTCTTTGCCTAGTGTTAGCCATTGTTGTCAACTACATGTTGTCAGCCAGGTTCTATTTTTAGTTATTTAAGCAAATACCTTCTCATATATGTATGGTCAGACTGGTTGGGATGGCTTTTTCCATTTCTAAATGAAAGTGTGATTTTAAAATTGCATTTTGTATTCACTCAGTTCATTTGTGTCTGATATTTAAGTTTGTTTGTTGATCTGAAACATTTAAGATTGCAAAGTCACAAGGTATCATATTCTTCAGCCTCGTTCTTATTGTTCTTATTTCAAGAAGTTGAGACACTCACAACATCCTTCTTCATCCGATCCATCCCCGCAGTCATCCACAAGGTCACAGAGCTGCAGGTGCTCCACACATGCTTTGGTGTGCAAGCAGTGGAAATGCGTGTGCTCGGGGCACACAGCCACTGCCGGCGGCATTGAACAATTCTTGAAGGAGACATCATCAAACGCGGAGACTCCATCGAACACGCCGAGGCTAATTTTAGCCAAAGCAATCTGGAAGGGCTGAGTGATGCGCCCCAGCTGAATGGTGACCCGGTTCCACCGTCTCCCTTGATCGTACAGGGTCGTCCATATGACAGTTTTGTTTTGAACTCCTTTGAATCGGAGGTATATGTCAGCAGCCCCCACAGACATACCTGAGTTATAATGCCTGTGGGGATAAGAAGTAGATTGAATCTGAAATTCAGCTGATAAATTTATGCTGACATGGTAAGGAGCACATTGTAAGATAATATATCTATGAAATTATATGCTTGTATGAGATACTCTAAATTACAGATTCATCCTATGATAATGCACCCTCCATGATCCCCGGTGATGATACATGAGTTGTGAACAAATGTGAGCTGTGCAGGTTTTCATTTTCCAGAATTCCTATGACCATTAGGCAGAGAAACATAATCAGTCACTTAATATGAGGTTTTGGGACCATAAAAATGCCTGAACATGATTTATTAACGTTCATATCTTATCCTGGCCTTAGTCAGTGAGGTGAAAGAAACATTAAAAGGCGAGACGAGGATATTTTGAAACAGGCTTTACCTGGGAGAGTAGCTCTTTGCTTCAAAAGTAAGAGTGCAAAAAGCAGAAATGGTTCAGTGAACTCAATAAACAAAATCCCCCAGCAAAATAGGTAGTTATTATGATTTATTCAAGAATTTTTATTAGTAATATTAATTGTTACGCCTTCACTGTTGCCTTGAAGCAAAAAGGTCCAGGGTCCAAATCTCAGTCTGATGTCTTTCGGCATCGAGTTCGCATGGGTTCTCCCTCAGTACTCCAGCTTCCTTCCAGAGTCACAAAAACATGACTGTGGTCTAACTAAATTTGTATGAATTGCAGTTTGTGATGCAGATACAGCTGAAGTCTATGCTTAGCAGTACAACACATTGAAAAAGTGTGACTACTAAAATTATTTTTTTTGATTAAAAAAATAGTTCACATTGCAAATGATCCTTTTAGTTCCATCATCTCAAAGTTTCACATACATGCTAATACATCAACATTAAAGTCCTTGTTTGGTCCTCTTTGAATATATACTGAGTGAGTAAGATGTGATTTGGAATTAGTCAAACAATGACCAGTTTAAATTCAATAAAATAATCTCCTACTCTGCAGGTAAGACATTAAGTACTCAATGTTTCCACAGAACTTTGCCTTTAAAAAAATATGAGCTACCGCTAAAAGACAGCAGCACTTTGAAAAGAGAAACATAGGTGGAGAAATGGTGAAAACCTGAAGACACTGATCCCTGGATACAGTGAGATCTATGAGTGTGAATGATCTATGCTTGTATGGTGATGTTGAACAATGTTGAACATTGTAAAATTACAAGAAAGAAAAACAGTCTATAGAGGGGAAAAGATGTGACATGTTTCTCACCAAAAAGTCATGGTGCATCCTGAGGCTGATTGCTGGAACCAGGGTCCAATGAGAACAGCATTTGGATGCAGACTACTGCTGTTTTTCAGTATAAACATGAAATGACCTGCAGTCATAAAAAAAAAAAAATCTTGGTCAACATGCTTCTAAATACTGTTTTTTCCTGAAAGTAATATGTTTGACAGCACAGTCACATTTCAACTAGGTAGTTTGTTTACAGAAAAGTTTGTCTACACCTTAAATATTCCCACCTGGCCACTTCAGCCAGACAGATCAATTTTATCTACTTCTCCCTTTGGCTTCAAGTCAAAGTTGCTATGGTAACTTGCATCACTGAAACCCTTAGTTTCTTCATAGAAAATCTTTGTTAAACTTTCCCTATTTTTAATTAGAAAGAACAAAGCAGATGTTAAGATGTAGTGCCATCAGCTGGTGATGGTTCAGGAATCACTGCACACTGCGAACAACAGCATCCTTAAATCAGGACAATACTATGATTTTGTGTTGATGATGCATATTTTGCCTCCAAAGATATCGTAAATGCGTGGCAGTCATCTCTAGAGAAATTTTATCATGTTAGCAATTAATGGTTATTGATTAATACTAAAGCCTCCTTCTCGGCAGTGGCAATATTGAATGCTGTTAAACACTACATAGGAGCTATAGCCTTTCTACAGAACAATTACTACTAATTGGTTGTCAAAACAACAGAATTTAGCAGCATATACTGAAAAAGTTTCAAATTATATATATATATATATATATATATATATTTCAATGCTAAATACTGTGTTCTGTAAGGTGTTTCTGCAGGCTCCAATTCTAAACCTAATAGGCGTCTTTTTCAGACCATTTCACTCGATAATCATAACAAAAACAACAGATGGTGCTTGTTTAGAGTCAGCCAGCAACGAACTTAAAGCTGCGACTCTAACAATTCTGTTCAGGAAAGAAAAACAGGAAGATGTAATGAGGCATGATAAACAGTAACATATTGTGGTAAATGAGCAAAATAGGTTCTCATGTTAACTGCTATTCAGAAGGCTGCACATCGAACTACAATTTTTTTAAACAAAATTTTAGTTTAAGATGTAGATTTAAAATGATCTTTCCAGTATTTTTGGAAGGGCTCAGTACAGTTATCTTCAACCTTAACACGTCACACTTCTTCGTTTTTCATATTTATTTCCTCTACCTTTAGTGCTGTTAGTTGTGTGGTCCGGAAGGGGTGGATGACCGTAGTAGTCCGGCGGTACCTTGTCAGATGAGCCCCTGATCCAGTCAAACCCATCTCCAGGAGTGAGCTCATTCCAGCCACATGAACTGTCCTCAAAGTCACACTCAGAAGCTAAAACAGAAAAAGGAAACACTGTAGGGATGCTGCCCTTCTGAGTAATCAGTCCAGAAAGGCAACTGTATGTGATTAGGCCTAATTAAATCAATTTAAAAACTCTGTAAATACTTTAGTTGTTTATTTGGTGCACTATAATTTAAATCAGCTGCACCTAATTGCTTAGGGGTTGATATTTTATGTGCTGATGGCTTAGTACTATTATGATCAAAAGCTTTTAGTGGACCTGTAAACAGATGAATTTAGCAGCTAACATAGTAGTACACTTTTTTTTAAATTTGACTGATTGCACATGTAAGACAAGATAAGACATTGAGCTACAGTGCATTTTAATAGTCTGACAGCAACAGAGGGTGTCAGATAAATCCTGAAAACATCTTTCAGGGGGACTCAAACGTGATTATTTCAAAGTGTTGCTCAGTAAAGTGGTTCTTACGGCATCTGGCTTCATCTTCTCCGTTGGGACAATATGGTGTGAAGTCACACACTTTGCTCTCCTCGACACAACCCCCTTTAGCGCAGGTGAGCCATGAAGGAGGGCAGGGAGGAGAAGCGAGGACTCTGCCCTCTGCCAAGTACAAAATAAATGTAAGAGATTAATACAATTAATGGAGCCCCATTATCTGCACATAATCAAATTTGTTTGAGTCACTGTTATAATTAAAATATTTTATTGAGAGAATGTGCTCAATTAGCATAAATGAGCTTGGTGGAAGTAAGTGCATTTGATTAAATTGCAGTAATGGTTTAGATTTTGATCAATAGTACAGCAAAGACTCCATTGCGTAAATTAACTCAATGGCACTATATGAGGAGCACGGGAAATATATCAAAACCATAGCCCAGGTTTTTAAATCACTGTTAGCTGGGCTCAGAAATTAATCTTTTAAATGTTGCCATTTTCAGAATATATTCTCAATGACCTTTAAAATGACTCATTTTAAAATCTAAGATGGCAACTCCATTAAAAGGACGAAAAGAGATTAAAACAGTAAAATGGTAACAGCATTAAAAAGCATATAAAGCACATATGTAATAATTTAATGAAATTCTCTTTTTAAAAAGGATTTAATAGGTGTAGCTTGGGTTTGTTCAACCTGTCTTGCCTATTCTTTGCAAACCAAAAATCCCAACTGTCATATGCAAGCGTGTGTGGCTCAAAGGAAGCAAAATGCCACTCTGATTATCTTTTCTTGTTAATGTTCCAATGATGACAATCTCTATTATCATCTCTAAAGTCATTCAAGGCATGAACCGATTTAGACAGTACAAACACATCAGTTTGTTGATACATCTTTAGACTATGCTATAACAACAGTACAACATCAATAATCTTCCAGAAGGTGACCGCCATTACACGAAGAAAGACTAAACTTGACTTCTAAACATTTGAAGTAAGAATCTTGGGGAGGTCTTCTGGAGTGCTTAAACAGGACAGTGTGCTCACCACACATGTAATGGAGCTTGCATGCACAGTGGTAGCTCATTATAATTATGCAAGCATGAGCCCTGCGTGCACACAGCATTGTTAGGTCATTAGGTAATTTTAGCTGTGGCCAAACAGGCCTTGTGTTAAAACTGCAACAAGATCACACCAACATAAAGCTGTCAACATTCCAAGAAGACTCATTTTGTGTAATGTTTGGCTCTGCTCCTGCAAAGAGAATGGGGTCTTTTTATTGTTCTGGAAGAAATAAAAAGAACCTTAAGTCCTCAAGTTCTCAAGTTCTCAAGTCCTAAAAATGCACCATGCAAAGTGTGATTAGTGCTGGTTTATCTTTGATTATTAAAGCCCAGGGTATTGAGCCAATTCAATTTGGTCTGGTGATAGTCTAAAAGACTTTCGCATAGATTTTTCATAGTCTGCAGTTTGTCTTTTACATTAAGCATAATAATTCTGGTTCTTATGGTCCTTTGACACACATGGCTTAGATTTTTTTCATGTCTGGCAGTTTCTGATTAGCTTCAATTGGATACTGATGAAGTAATTAACTCAGAAGTGTTGATACAGGTCCACATTTAAAACATAAAGCAGTGGGTCTGGGGGACCCACTGCTTTATGTAAATACCTTTTGTGCACTTTATGTAAATACCTTTTGTGCACTTTATGTAAATACCTTTTGTGCACTTGAAAAAATGAGTCAGGAATCAGAATTTACACCTGGAAACCAGGAGTGAAAGAAAGGGTATAGAGGATGGATGTATGGATGGATGATCTGTTTTCTTTTTCGTTACTCTTTCAGATTACATTGAACTCTGCATATTAGACAAGTTGTGAAAATGCAACAGAATTATTTTACAGTTGTACATCAGTGGAGAACACAATTAAAAATTGTGTCTGAAATGTCACATACTTCAGCTCATTCAGCCATGCTGGCTGAAGTACGATTTATGGAGTCAACTCCTCCACTATTGCATAACGTCTAAGCTCTCTTCCAGAAAAAAGTACAGCAAGTCAATTTTAATGACTCAGTTATCCTGGTATATATCCAATCATGGCTGTTTTAATATCCTCACTCTCATTCATCAGTATTCAAAACAAGCTTCTCTGTTTATGTGTGAGGATATTTCAAAATGTCAAGGTTCATGCGGTGTGTGTGGTGAGGTTTTAGAAGTGTTAGAAAGCTATAGATAATACCAGGCAGAATGACACATCCAGGACTGAAAGACAAATCATCAATGGCTAAGACCTCAGATGCTTCACTGCTGGCTGAAAGTTCCCCTCGAATTACCACCTGGAAGATAAAACAGAGAAATTATGTCACACACATTAGGGACAGTTTTTTATTATTATTATTAGTTTATTGCAATTTAATTAAGCTGAAACTACAAATGAATATTGGTTAAAAAAAAAAATCAGTGAAGGGTATTGAGTTGGTTGATGCACAGAAAATGTAACGGTCAAATGGAAAAAATAAAATAAATGCATAAAAAGCAGCAAAGTTCACAATATGAAGAAATAGAAAACATAAAAATATCCGCAGTTGGATAAAATAAAAATTTGTCTTTTCCATCAAGACAAATGGAAAAGGAAGGCTAACTACACCTGCCATGCAAAATTATCTATCTTAATGATCTAATGGTCGTCATTTCAGTCAAATATAGGTTATATATTTTTTAAATCTTTTCCAACGAAAGCGGAGAAAGAGCTTATAAATGTAGTGCAGTCAGTACCATTAACATTAATGGTACGAATACTGTATGGTAATATCCAGTTTACTGCAAAAGTGAAGAAACCTTATTAAGTTTTTATATGTTGTCATGTTACAGCCACAAACTTCAATTCATAGCATTCACATTTAGTGACCAATATAAAGAAAGGCATAATATGATACTTTAAAGCAGAAGTGTCAGAGATCCACAGCTCAGGAGAGAGTCTGCCAAAAGGGCTATTAGTTATCCATCAAAGCGATTAATGAAAGAAATCTATAAGAAACCTTACGTAAAGATTTCCACAAGCCATTTAGGGAATATGTTACAAGTGAAAAAGTTAGTCTAGTTTGGTGAGACCAATATTAATTATTTTTAAAATTTAAAAAGTATGACAAGATGTAGATACAGTTACAAGATATTGTAGAATTTCATGGCATTTCATCTGCTCAACCTTCAAATATTTTTAATGACAAAATTCCGGAGTGAATGATTCCAATTTCCATTTTCAAATTTAGGCAAATATGTAGATTTTCCATCCTGAAAACACCATAAATAATACTACTAAAAAAAAAACAATCCTCCCTCAGCAGCTCTTTCAGCCTCACAGTGAAATCAAGCTCCTAAACATGCTGACCAATACCACTGAAACAGGGAGTGAATTAATGGAGCAGAAGGTGAATGTCAGCAGATGTGACCTCTCTTTATCACCTACAGACATCCAGATGGTAAAGAGGCAGAGAAGAGGACTGGGTGATGCTGACATGTTCTGAAGATATTGAAAGGACACCAACAACAAACTCACATCCAGATGGTCTCTGAGAAGTCCAAATGGGTCAGTATACTTCCCCAGTACTTTGCTATCGCTCGGCTCATTTAAGCTACGATTTCAATTTTAATGTCAAACAACACTATGAACTCATTGTGTAATTATGACAGACCTGAAAGCGCTGATTGCTGGAGAAGTGAACCACTGCCCGCAGCCATGTTCCCTTCTCTAGTTGAGTGGAGTGTTTCCAGAGTTCAGAGCTCTGAGCCACCAAATGAGGCTGAAGTAGGATCTGAAGCTCTCCATGTCCTGTCCCAGCATAGTGGTAGAAACGTATCTGACAGAAACAAAGAACATGTTTTGACTATACAAAATCTCTCGTTTCCAAATGTGTGTTTTGATACTTTTCAAGACTCAAATTATTAAATATCCTAATGAATTTTTATTAGGGTATCTTTGACATGCAAGTTCAAAGATTTATTGTGACCAAGTCTATTTTTCAGAGTTTAAAGTTTAGCATCACTGTCTTCCCTGCCAGGTGACAGGCTGGAATTGCTGAGTTTAGGTAACAACGCAGTGATGGTAGAATGTGACTTAACAATCAGGAGATTTTTGAAACAGCTCATTTTTCAGACTACATAACACATTAACTTTAACTGGGTGTTGTTGTTTTTTTTTTTATAGGACCATTTTAAGAGCTCCAAAGTTGTGTACACAACCATATTGAAAATCCAACATGTCTTCCTAAGAAATATATATTTTTACACATCCTACCTCTGCAGGTTGGATTCAACATGTTATATCAAGAAGAAATATCAGATTTATTTTGTAGTTATAATTGTTAACAGTAAATCAATTTATTATTAAAGCATCAAGTTTTAGATTTCTGGAAAATGGAACACAGGAAAGAGTTGTCAAATGAATCCATCCAATATCTGACATGCTTAACCCTTATGGAGTTGCAAGGGGTGCAGATGCCTATCTCAACAGGCAAGAGGCAGGCTGTACCCTGGACAGATTGCTAGTCCAGTGCAGTGTAGTAAATCCTACTATGGTATTGTTTTTTCTATAAATATTTTTCCAGACTTGGAAAATGCTCAGACTATTTCCTAAACTTTTAAAGACACTGCTTGTCCTCTGCGACATCGTTACCTTGCAGCTGTGTGTTGGCAGGAAGACAGGACTCCTCAGTTCTGCAGTGATCTTTTTTTCTCCAATGGGTGAAAGCGACAGAAAATGTGCTGAGGGTAAAAAAAAAAAAAAAATCAGACAGTTGAAGACAAAGATGTGTGATTAATACAATGTTATTGTAGGAATATCGGCTTCCCCAACCTGAGGTGTTTCTGTGGTCCTGACTAAGTCCTGGAGCCTCAGCCGTTCTGGTCCATCTGTAGAGGGACTTTGAGTTTTGGATCAAATCACAGAAACTCTCCTCGAAATCACATCTTGTATATGTGGAACCTGTAAAGTCAAATGTTCACTTAAGCTAACTATTTTCTTTCAAAAAAAAAAAAAAAACTTTTGGTTTTCTCTAGAACATATTAAACAATACCTCTCTATGCCTTAACGACAGTTATAATTTAAAATCAAGACTTCCAAGTTTAAGGGACTGAGACAAGACACATTTTTCAAAGGTTTTATGGATGAAATGAGAGAGCCTATTGACAGACCAGATGGCTGGGCCTGTGGGTGGATCAGTAACGGGCATGAAGTTCCACATCAAGTCAGACACCAACAAGGTGGGGTACTGTTATGGGCTGTTAAAGATGAGCTGGTTGGACATTTTCAGGTTGAAGATGGGCTCAAAATCAACTCCTAAACCTACAGACAATATGTTCTTCAAGCAGTGATACAGGAAGAAGTCTGCATCGTTCAAAAACTCAGAGATAATTATGCAATACACAAGCATCCAAGCACTCCTCTGCATTGTTAGCCAGAAAAGGCGTTAAAGATGAAAAACTAATTACATGGCCACCCTTCCTCACCTGACCTGAACTGAGTTGAAAACTTGTGGGCAGATAAGATAATATTAATCTTTTACTTAGTGGTCAACATACATGGCGGTTGCAGCATCACATTGTGTGGATGTCTTTATTCAGCAGATACAGAAAAGCTGATCAGAGCTGTTGGATGGACCTAATGTGATCCTGCAAGCAAACCAGCCAGTTTTGAAGATTTGGGCTTGTTTGGAAGCCACAAGAAATGGCTGATCTAACCATGACTTTCTCTTTGTACCAAATTGTTGTTGAAGCCTGGAGTTTGGCTGAAAGTAGGGGATTAATTAGACAATGATCACAAATCCAACTCTACAACAGAATGGGCTAAAGACAATTTAAGGTGTTGCAATGGCCCAAAGTCCATACTTCAACCCAACTGATTTCCTGAGGAGGTAGTGTAAGGTATACACAACTTCCTCGGGCTTTTGGAGACGTTTGCTTAAACAAAAATCTTCCTTTCTCTTCACCACTTTTGCTTAAACAAAAGTCCCCAAAAGGGCAATGAACTGAAGCAGCAACAGATCTACAGGTTAAGTATTGACTACTACCAGTTATTGCTGCTAAATTTAGTTCTACAAGCCAATAAACTATGAGGCGCATTTAGTTTTTCTCTCTACTAGATTCATAGTCACCACTTCAGGTTCGGCTCTTACAAATTCTGGATGGTAAACTTACAGTTTTCTTCATCGCTGCCATCTCCACAGTCGTCGGTGAAGTCACACACAGAGTCCAACGCCACACAAAATCCCTGACGGCAGGTAAACTCCTGATGTGAACAAGCACTGACAAACACCGAGCTAATTAGAAAATTGAGGGCCAAAAGCAGCCACACTGTGCCAAGCAGTAACGCCATCCGCTGGTTATCCAAGTTATTTTATACAAAACACATTATTAACAATTCCAATTTTAGCATTTTGCTTCTATGACTTAAGGAAGACGTGCTGTTGCGTTTCCCCTTTCTGTGCTCAGTGCTGAGAGATATGACTGACCATGTCTGCCTGCCTGTGGGTTGTTATCATGTTGTAAAGGGCAATAAATGTTTTTTTTTTTTTTTTTTTTGCTTTTTTTATGGCTGTTACTCAATAGGGTTATACTTTGTGGGTTTATCTGTCACCTCAGAATAGAAGCAAATAGAGTAGAACAAAACAGAATATAATATTTCTAAAGCAGCTCAGACTTTACATTAGATTAAAAATGCAAAAAAGAGAGAAAAAAACAAGTTTGAGGTTTTTTTTAGTATTCCATCAAATGTATTAATAACTGTAAAAATGAAACCATTCGCTTGTGTGTGGTGATTTTTATTCACTGATACTGATTTTATTCTAGCCTAGTAATTTTAAGAGGGTCGCTCATGAAGACAGGGATTATCTTTTAGCGCCATCTGGTGGTAAAATTTTTTCAATAATGTTCCACCCATTTACGTGTCCTTTTATGATTTTGAGAAAAATAAAGTATATATTTGTTTTTTTTATTATCTTTTATATTTGATCAAGTATGCTTTTCAGATGAGCTGCACTGTTTTCTTTGAAAAATGTTTACAGTCCTGCAAATATTTCACGTTTCATGGTGTTAATTTTGGTAAATATTGCGAAGGTGAAATCGGTTGTGATGAGACGATCACAACCGATGATTGGCTCATCATCGGTTGCGCCTATTTTCATGTTTTCTATCCATGTCATCTCTGCTTCTTACACTGTGATCTTTAGCATTCTGGGCAAAATCACTGGCATCCTGTGTGAGCATCTGCTGCTGTGAGTCTAGGCATTACATTAGCACGTAAAACTTAATTCAACACTTGGAATATTTTAGCCAATAACTACTGCAGCATCACGTAGCTTATAACTGAAAAGTTAAGTTTTATAAATGTTTATGCAACAGAGGTCACATCATGACATTTTAATTTGTTAAACATTTATAAGCAATGTATAATCTTCCTTTCTCTTCACCATTTTGCACTACTTAGTCTTGATCCATTTCATTAAACCCCAATAAAATACAGTTAGGTTTATGGTTGTAATGTGGCAAAATGTTTAAGGGATGTAAATACTTTCAATTGCACTGTAATTGATCTAAACTGGTTAAATTAGCCCTAAATATTCCATTTTATGTTGTTTTGGCACCAGGCAAAGTGGAATGGATCAACAGTGGATCCCATCCCCGTTATCATGGTTTCGTGTGCTTCATTTGAGTAAAATCTGCCACGCCCTGACTATAGCAATAATTTGTACTTTCAGTATACCAATCAATTCTAGAAAAATAAAACTGGTTTCATTTCAGTCTTCAAGACAGAGTAAAAATGGAAATAAAAGAGAACATATTGTCACATTTTATTAAGACAAACTGATTATAAAAGTTTTGTTTTCAAACACAAGAAACTTATTGTCATATTACATGCTGCTAGATTCTCATGAACAGTAACTTAAGACTTATCTGTTGTAAATTGATGCTGACATTTAAAAAATATATATTGGTAGATGAGTGTTGAAGCATAAAATTGTGCATTTTATATGCTACACACAGACTATAACTGTGTAGTCAAACCTTGAAAGCATTACATACTGGGTCAGATTAAGTTTTGTGTGGATTTAGCTCTTGATATACACATTTTTTTTTTCAACTCAGAAGGAAATCAAATCCGGTTAACCAGGATTGTCTTATGAAACAGACTCAAAAGGAGAAAATACATATGAAAACTTACAATGTGCTTTTTCACGAGGTTTAACGTTATTGTCAGGTTTTCTTTCGCTACTTTGATAAAATAATTAAAACCTCCTTGCCCCTTCTCTAGTCCACCATGTCTTTATCAAAATTTAGCAGGTCACAGGTCAAGAGAAGGTCAGAGCGTCCGCTATCCATAATCACCTTGCTGAGCTTGTTGCTGGTTGTGTTATTATCTATGGATTCATCCAGAGGCCACTCCAACAGCTGGGTGCTAGAAGGCAGCTCAGGCAGCCCCGGCTGGTAATCCTCCAGAGGGTTTGGGTAGAGCAACAGTCGCAGGCAGGGCATTCTTGCTGCCGTCCGCATCAAATCACAGAGACCCGCCCTGGACAGGGGGTTCAGAGCTAATGCCAGGCTCTTTAGGGCCCAGCAGCCGCCCAGTGAGGACAGTAGCATGCCCAGCAGGCCATCGGTCAGACCACAGCCGCTCAGAGAGAGGTGCTGCAGGCTGCTGGAGGCCTGGCAGAGGAGGCGGCGGATCGAGGGCAACGTGGTTTCATCCAGACAGTTCTCACTGAGATCCAGCTGCAGCAGAGAGGACACATGATGGCTGCAGGACAGATAGGCGAGGTCGGCTGGACTCAGGCTTAAATAGGGAAGCTCCAGGACCTCCAAGGGCTGAGGCAAAGAGCTGTGGGAGAAGAAAAAGTTAAAATTTAATGTCATTAAATCTTTAATGACATTCTATTTCTGCTTCTCATTTTAAAGGTAGTCTATATTTTATGGCATTTTAGTGATACAACGTAAGGCATAGCTACAGAGTGAAAAGATTTTTTTAAACAAAATGATTCTGAAAAGTGTGGTGTGCATGTGTATTCAGCCCAACAGAGTCTACTTTGCAGAATGACTTTTCACTGCAATGATACCTTCAAGTCTTATGGTTTCTATCAGCTTTCTCCATAAGTTAATGAGATTTTGCTTTTTTTTTCCTTTGCCAACTGCTCAGCTTAAAAGTTTTTCCACAGTTTCTTATCCAAAATAAAATCGGGAATTTGCTTTTCTCATTCTAACAAATACATGTTTCTTCAAGCAAGCCAAACATAAAAAAACACATATGAGGAGATCGAAATACCTGAGCAACACCCGGAGCTGTCCTGGCAGCCGTAGGGCAGTGAGGCTGAGCTGTCGCAGTTCTTGCAGGTTTGAAAGCCCCTGTGACAGGTCCCTCAGGACCCCCTCCTGGCCGAGGTTGTCTCTACGAATGTCCAGGTTGCAGTAATGCAGCCGCAGAGAGTTCAGCTCAGGAAAAGTGGAGAGAAGAGGCAATAGTTCAGCTAACCCAGCCACACCGAGGCTACTGTAACGAATGTCGATGCCTAAGAGCGTCCTGCGAGGCAGAAGGTTTAGCAAAGTCCTGATGCTTGTCACTGAAATCTCTTCCACTCGCAGGTATCTGCACTGCAGCTTCAAGGGTCCTGATGTGCTCAGAGCCAAGCGAACACGGTCCCAAGAACGGGCGTTCACAAAAATATCCGCCCTAACCTGTACCAACACCTCCCAGTCTGTCTCTTTTTCTTCTGTTTCAAGTTTACCGCCTCCTGAAGCCGTCACTACAACCCCTCTTTTTCTTTCCATCTCCATCCTCCTTCTGACCCCTTTTATAAGCTCTTCATCACTGACAGGACTCTTGGATCTTGTCTTCTCTCTGCAAGTCTCATCGTCCTTTAACTCCTTCAGTCCTGTCCTCTGCCCCCTTTCTCGTTTTAAATCCTTTTCCCTCTCGAGGGCTGAGAATCGTTTCCTCTCTCGGTCTCCTTCTTTCCTCTGAGTCCTGTGTGCTCCAGCTTTGGCCTGTATGACCATGGTGCAAAGGGCCACAGTAAGTGACCAGCCTCCCATCGGGTCCCCCATTCCTCCCTCGTCTCCTTGCAGACCAGAGACGTCCAGTACCTGCAGGGCTGACCTGGAGAAATACAGTACACAGATCCAGATCTTAGTTCCAGTGCTTCACAGACATATTCATGTAACTTCAAGCATTTTCAATGACACAACCACAAATGTCAATGCATTTTCCTAGAATTTTGTGTAATAAGGCAACACAAAGAAGTGAATAATTGCAGATTGAGATTATCAGATTATGTGTGTTTGTGGTTTTAATGTGACATAGATGAAAAAGTTCAAGGAGAAGGTTTTAGGGGTGAGCAATGTGGACTTAGAATTTTATTGCGATATTTTGTGAACAATAAGGCTGACAATACAAAAAACTAAAATGGTTTAGGTAACTGTGCGGAACAGCATTCATTGCGCCACAAACAGGAAAACAGTCAATTCTCACCTTTGGTCCGCCAGTCCTCTGACCACAGCCAGTAATAGAGCCTGGATACAGAGCCGACTGGGGGTCGTCTGCCCAGTTTTCCTCCGTCCTCCGATGCGCAGAGTCCGCTCAGGCCACCGCTGCACCAGTTCGCCCACCGACAGCGGTCTGCAGCAGGCGAAGGCGGCCTCCAGCAGCGCCCCGTAAAGCTCCCTGGGAACCCAGCGAAGCCAGGTGGGTGACGAGCTGTGGTCACTGACCACCTTCCTGGCACAAAGGCTCACCAGTGAATGCACCATGTTAACCAAAAGCAGGAAAAATGATCTGTGACACGGTCTGTTAATACATCTGACAGGAAGCTAGCTGAGCTAATATACCTTGAACAAGGCTAAGTTCATGGCAGCAACTAGATACGGTCTAGTGAAAAAAAGATTTCATGACTTCATCTGACAGCTATAGTAATAGAGAGCAAAAATAACTTATACAGGCTTAGTTAAACATTCCTCACGGTGGAAAGCGGACAGATCATGTTTGCTAACTCTGAGGCCCACCGGCTGCTACTGGAGAAGGTGTTTACATTAGTCAGACGCCAGGCAGTGACGTCACACGCACAGGCATTCCCACAGGGTCCAGAGCGTAATGTTAAAAAAAATATATTATAATAATAATAATAATAATAATAATAATAATAATAATGATGACTTTACTTGTTTACAAATTAAACATGTTATGAAATTGTCTGGACGGTTTTGTATTACTATGCCCAGTATAAAAATGAAAATGCCTAATTACTGGTAAAGAATGTTTATATATTAGTTCATTAATCCATTTCAGGTGGTGGGTGACAGAAAAACTCTGGCTAAAATAATATCACTGTTGAACAATATTTTATTATTTTTTTATTAACGCTTATTTAATCAGGTAAAAACTCTATTAAGACCACTGAGGCCTTTTTTACAAGGCCAACCTGGCCAAGATGTCAGCAACACACACTTCAGAAACACAGATCAGTTTAAAACAGTATCTTAACATATAAAGTTCAACAAATTCACACACCTTGAATATGCTGAATATAGTCTTCTGTGTCAGACTGCTGCATCCTAGGCGGATCCTTCCTCGAAGTGGAGTTACTTCCAACCAACTCCATCCATCCATTTTTTGTTCACTCTGGTGCCTAGCTGGGTGTACCCCAGAGGCGAGGTAGGCAAGGCACACAGTGCACAGGTTCGCAGTGCAGACAGGACAAACAAGAATTTGTCCTGTCTGCACTCAGAATTTAGAGAGTCATGTTATGGGAGGAACATGCAAACTTGTTCCGAGGTAAGGAAGTGAACCCAGGACCTTCTTGCTGCAAGGCAAAAGTGCTACCAACTGCACCTCTGTGCAGCCCTCCAACTCAATAAGTATTTATGACAAATTCATGGTTTTCACTTGCTGTTTTATGGAAAGACGAAGAAGAGAAAACATTAATGGTTGTGTCATTGAAGAATTCTAACTTCCTTCTTCCGTTTAAGAGGCCCTGAATGTTGCCATGCCATGTTTGAGACCCGAGTCCATTCACCAGGTGAACAAAATGCTGCAGGACAGTATACCTTGAAAGACGACTTCATACTTTCATTCTGAAAGTATAAAATTACTTGAACTTATAGCAACTATTACTTTTTATTTATTGTTGAATAAATTCAGATGTAATTCAGGAGTTGTGGGTGGAGTGACGGGGTTGTGGGGTGGTGATGCTGGGGTTATTACAGGGCTGCTTTTGAATCTTTGCCTGTAGTACTCCCCTGTAGACTCCCGAGGGATGAAGTAGGTTCGGGTAGGGAGCCTCACCAAGCGCTCATACGAGTTTGTATGAAACGGACGCAGGTTGACACGAGACAGAGGCAGATGGATCCAATTGGGAAAGTTAGGCTCAAAAACACCTGCAATTACACAAGTCACATTTGAAGTTGACTTTCTTTTTAAGGCATTAAATAATAAGTATTTGCTGACAGTGCTGACAGTATCTTGTCTTTCTCCATTTTCTGGCCATGGTGTATGTCTCTCCCAAGCGAAAAATTGGTTTGAAACACCTGCCAAAAATACAAAACATAACAGTAATCAGAAAACCATTGAACTATTCAATGCTCTATTTACCTCAGCTTACAACCAAAAACTGACCACAGGAGTACAGTGGGATAGTGAATGATGAAGTATTTCCAGTACAGAAATTCATAAAGTTCATTTTTAAATGTAATATTTGTCTAACTTATCCACCAGACTATATTCCACAATAACAACATTTCATATTTCTGTCTAAATGTTTCTCTGCAATTCAGAAACAACTTAGAATTAGAAATTTATTTAAAATAATGCAACACACTAAAACTACTTTAATCTACAGATGGAAAAATGTATCTAGAATTAGTTCGACTGAATGTTATAAAAAATGTCTGCAATCTACAGAGGAAAACAATTATTTTAAATGTACGTTCACATACCACTTCTGCTGAGGCACAAGCACTTTGTATTTTTGGGCAGCAGGAATAAAGGTGAACCTTCTGACCTCTTCTTTTTTAATCACACAGAAAAATTTCAGGACATCCATGCTGCTGAAGGAGTGCTTTCTCCACCGCGATGAAGTTTCAATATTCAGAAAGCGGTTATAGTCCTGTGTTGCATAGAATGGAAACAAATGATGTAAATAATCATTCATGGTATGTTTTCTGTAGTTTTGTGTTTTTCCCCCCTTTTTTCTTATTATTGCTGTGTCATTATTTATATCTATTTGCATGCAAATTCAACAGCATCAACTTAACATAAAGCCTGCATCTCCACATCCATTTCAGAAATTTATTTGTGCAAATAATGTTCTTTTTTTGTTTTGTTTTTCATTAAATGCAAATATTCTCACTTTATACAATTAAAATGCTTATATTTTAACTTCCCTGCATAGAGATTCATACGAGCAAGGTGAATGACCTGTCCTTCTTTAATGAATTAACTAATGAATTCATTAAATTGATTAATTTTATTAATTTTAATAGTGAACAAAATATACATTTTGACATTGTTGGAGGAATAAGATAAGAACAAAATAAAAAAAGGAACTAACTTTGAATTTTGAGGTCCAATTCTCCATCCAGCACTCTGCTTTTTTTTCAATTATTTCCGACTTGTTAGGGCTGCTCTCCAGTCCTTCACCCCAGTTTTGAAACTCGTGTTCCAGGAAATGTGCCTCATGCACACCCAAACCCTCAATGAGGCGGAATATTGGTCTCCTATTGACAGAGAAACAGGATTTTTTTTTTCCGTCTCTTGATAAAACAAACAAACAAAAAACACCACTTATCTTCCAAATTAATACTGTTAGAAACTCACTGGAGATTCAGGTCCTTATTTGCCATAAGAATTATAAGGTTTTTCGTAACTTTGGAACTGACTTCCGATTTCAAATCCACCAGCAAATTTAACATCTCAACAACCACTTCGCGAGCTTGATTTGACTGAAACATGCAAAAAAGCCAAACAACAACATCTTAGCAAAGCTGTCAGTTGTAACTCAAGCTGTAGTTTCAATACTGGTTTCACTTTACCATTGATGGCTGTATAAATTTCTCCCAAGCTTCAGTGAGGTTTGTGTACTGTTTATCTGTGACATCAAAGAGGTTCTGGCTATGCAGAGCTTTCGCTGCACGAACTGCTTCAAGGACCTTGGAGTTTGCTTTGCCGCTAGAGTTTTGCACGTATTCTAGTAGCTGCTGGAAGACGACCTCAGGAGTAGTGTGGCTTGCGATATGCTGCAAACATTCAAACATCTAAACCTGAGCAGCATTCATCATCAAGGATTCATGTATTTTCATATTTCTTTTTATCACCTTTCTGTCAGGATCATCATAAAACCATTCCGTTCTTGAAAACTGACTGACGACTGATGGAGTAGCCTGGGCAATGTTTTGGGTTTGAGCTGGTGTTGGGATAGGAGGAAGGGTACTTGGAACTTGGGGTTTCTGTTGACTCTTCCGGTGCACTGGAGTCACCTGGATTGACTCCACTGTACTGGAGACTTTTTTAACCTGCAAGAAGAAGTCTGATAAAGAGCCACTGCCTGCTCCAGTACCAAAAAGTCTGAATATGTCTTGCTTTTACCTTATCCATCTGAATATATCTTCCTTTAACCTTATCCATTTTTTCCACTTTGGCTTGTGTTTGTTTTGGAAGCCCAGCTTTCGACACTGGAGCCTTTTTGGTCACCTTTGTCTTCGAAACCTGGATATTTTTTGATTTTATTTCATACAGTGCTTTAGAAAAGTTCTTAAACAAATTTGATGACAATTAGGGGAAAAAATCTACCCAAAAAAACATTTCTAATTGTGAAAATGAACTACCCCCAAACCTAATAATTAAGTTTGGGGGAATTAAGTTTCTCCTTCAGAATTTCTACTGGAGAGGAACATTTATGGTAATTTATGTGAGTTTTCTTTTGTGTACATAATAAATTGGTTCTAAACAAAATAAGTGAGACCTTCACGATACTACTGCCTTGACTGCAGACATCATGTTCTTTTTCTTAAAAGATGCTAAAGCTGTTGATGTTGTTCAGCAAATGTGCAATGAATCTTAATGTTCTTTGTCATCAGCACCATGGAAGTCATTTTCCCTAAATGCTCCCAGAAGGTTAACTACTGTTCCAAAGTTTCTGCATTTCCTGTTATTGGCCACCTTTTCCAGACTGTTACTGAAGCTAGGCAACCTTTTTAATCTCCTCTTGAATTTCTTTAGATCGGAGCACAATGTTTTGGTTTATGGCACCTTCAAGCCTGCTTCATGTTGTCAGACAAGTTCTCAAGTTATTTCTTGGACCCGCAGATCTGGCAATAATCAAACCTGCATGTTGCTTGTGAAATTGAACTTGGCTTTCCTACAGTAAAATGCAATCTATTATAGATATAGTGTATTTTAACAAGGGCCGCATATTTTCACACAGAGCAACATTGGTCAATATAGCCTTTTCCATCTAATGAATGTAAACATCAGTTCAAAATGGCTGTTTGCATTTACTATTTGTTCTATTCCTCTGATATTGACACTGGTTCAATGATCTGAAACATTAAAGAAGCAAAGCTAAAACAAACTTAAGAATGAGGAAAGTGCTGTGATTACAAACGAAAAAAAGAGAATAATACAAGTGTCATAAAGTTTCTTCTAAAGCTGTCACTTCACTATCTGTTACAGGAAAATTAAAATCAAGATTAATAGATAAAAAATATTGACATCGTAAAGGTTTATACCTTTTTTTCTGTTTCTGCAACCACTTCAGTAGTGACTGCAGGACGGACCTCTGGTTTTGGCTTTGGAACGTAAATGGCTCGCATTAAACGTCCTTTGGTCGCCATTATAATATCATCAAAATCTTCTTCATCATCTTCACCAATCTGAAAAGCAGAGTGTTTAACAGCCAATAATACAAATTAGTATGATTGTTGCAAGTGTGCTTAACATAACATTTTTTAAAAAGTAGCAAAAAAAAAAAAAAGATCTTTTGCACGTAAATAAACAGGGTGTCCTGGTGTACAAGTGGGGATAATTGTTTATTTTTGTGGATTTGTTCTTATTGATCTGAACAGCACTTTGAGCTGCTTTTAGTATGAAAATAAAATTGATTGATTGGTTGAGTGAGTGAGTGAGTGAGTGAGTGAGTGAGTGAGTGAGTGAGTGAGTGATGCTGATAAATGATTTCTCTACATTTTCCACCTTAAATTTGACATGCACTCAGTTGCCAAAAATCTGGCCTTTTTTTACATGTTATGATGCAAACGAGAAAATGTCAGAAAAAAAAATGGTTGCATTTTTAAACTCGTGTAAATCTTAATTTCATTATGGAAAGTTCAAACAAATCAACAAATCAAATCTACTTCAACAATGGGCAGTGTCAGGACTTGCCCACTTCTTCCTTCTATGCAGGGTATTTTATCTTAAAAAAATATATTTTACTCCTAAAGGATCTGTCATATATGTCACATTCATCCAGTATTATGACATCATAAACCTGGTCATTTAAACGGGATGTGCATTAATGTGTTTATTTGGCCTTTGTTTAAACAGGGTGTCTCAATGAGATCCAAAATTTACATTTCAAGAGCGACCTGCTTGCATACTTTTGAGAATCATTGAAAACTAGTCTAGTATATTAGAGGTTTATATGCTGGACTGTTTGACAGTTTAATTTATTTTCAAGTGCTTGAGAAAACCAAAAAAATACGTTTTTGGTGAAATATACCTGCTCACAAGGTGACAATCCGTATAACTCACGCATGAAATGGTCAAAGGCCTCTTTCTTGGTTTTATTCGTACTGTGAGTTTTCTTTTGTGTGCAAACTACTTCTCCCTTTATTAGAGCCTTCACATCCATGTCTATGATCACTGTCGCCTCCTGACACAAGTGGATGTATTTATGAACCAGGTGTTTTAATTATTACTGTGTTCAGCAGATCTTAAAATGTGCCCTTTTATATACTCACCGTCTCCTGCTCCAGGTATACGTTCATTACCTCATTGCTGATGATAGCTTCCTTTAATCTTTCTGTCTCAGCAACTGACATGCTAGAATTCAAAAGTGCTCAGAACTTATTCAGATAATTGCATTATTATTGTAACCTGAAAGGGGAGCCTGTCTTACTCTTCTTTGCCGGGTGTTTCTTCAACCTCAGCAATAGGCAGCTCAGGAAGGACATTTTCAAAATAGTAGCAGTGAAGCTGGAAATAAAATCAGGCATAGTGATGATAAAACTTTCCTGTGTGCAATTTTTAAATTCAGGTATATAATAAGATGCCAATAGTTGCACCATTCGTTGGTATTTCTTTGGTAGAAACTGTGCAAACTCTAGTCTGTACAGGTCCCCATTCATGCCTAGAAATAGCTCCCCGTTTCCACTGTATTCCATACACTGAGGTGCTGCTACAAGATGTTGAACCCTGAAAACAAAATACATGGTGTTTGAATATTTATTCTAAAATATGTGATGTCTTGCAAAAGTGTTAATGGCACTTGTTCCTATTTTGTTGTACACCAACACAAAGGAGGTTAGGGGGATGCAATGTGAACTTTATCTCTTTAAACAACATTTTGCAAAATGACCAAATATTTTACTTTTGGACTCTTTTGGTATAAATTTAATAGCTTTCCCTTCACAGAGTTGCACATTGAAGTCTGGTTGCAATGTGACAAAATTGGGAAAAGTTCAAGTAGTGTGGATAATTTTACAACCCTATCCCAAAACATACAAACATTCTGGGAAATAAAATAAAGCAGGATTAAAAAGAAGATATGAAGTAAGGCCAACCAGATGAGCTTGTTCTTCTCATTCCAGATGCGCACTGTCTTATCCAGACTGCAGGAAGCAAACGCCTTTATTTCAGGAATCGCACACACTCCTGCAAAACAAAAACAAACCAAGAAAATGAGTCACTCGGGTAAAAATCCCCTTTGCCGTTTCCCATGTAGAGGTTATACCAAGCCGTGACCTGTGAGGGAATCTATATGTGCATTTTTTTGCTGACATTCTGCTCGTTTCAGGTTTTCCACATGGTAGAGTTGTAGGCTGTAGAAGTTGGTGTTAGGCTCTTGAAACTCCAGGGCCACCTGCAGCTCCAGTGCCGCCAGGTAAACCTGAGGCTCATAACATATCACCATCTGTTTTTTGGTGAGACATGTTGCAGCATCGGGGTGAACTCTCCACACGATCACCGTGAAGTCAGCACCTTGATGATTAGATTTAAAGTAATCAAACCCTCTTTGAAAAAGACGTGTGAGGATATAAAAATGTTTGATTTAAATTCACCCGAGGAGAGGAGGCAGTGGTTCTTCGGGTAGGCCTTCACTGCTGTGACATTATTGCCGTTGTGTGCGGGGGTTCTGTACAGGATTGTCCCATCATCCATGGCGAGGACACTCACACAGCCACCAATTTGGCCAATGATAACCCAAAATCTGATTAAAACACAAAATATATAAAAAAAATTCACACAATAGAACAACTTCTAGCAGTTCAAATGCACTATCGTAAAATAGGTATTCACTCATCTGCTTTCACATACATTCCTGTGGTGACATCCCATTTTTAATTTGTGCGGTTTCATATAATGTCTGCTTCTCCACCATTAGCACAGCATGAACACAAGTTTGATTGATAGCTTTTTTCACAGAATATCACAGCTCTATTAATTAACAACAGCTCTATTAACAACATACTATTTTCAAAACTTGCATGCTGCACCTTTAATACCACTAACACCTGACTTTAAAATATTCAGCAGGGAGGACATTTAATTATCATAATCATCCTATTATGATACTACACTGAAATTTCACTAAGTTCCTGAGGGAAATTCATTTGTAGAAGCAATTTGCGTGCTGAAGTGCTGGATTTTATACACCTGTGGCCATGGAAGCAACTGGGACAACTGGATTTAGTGATCTGGATCAGTGAGCAAATACATCTGGCAAAATACTACTTTTATGTAAAGAGAAGCAGCTTACCTATTCTTGAAATGATCAATATGTTTGCTATCCCTCTGAGTGCTGCCTCTCCCATTTTGTAAACTTTTCCACTTCTCTAAAGCCTTCTCAGGGTCTCCCAAGGAGCTGTAAATCACCATGCAGCAGGCGGGGCCAGGCACCGGCAGATTTAGGACATCCTTTTTACTTACAGTGTCTGATGATGTCCAGGGAGCCTGGCCTTTGCCTTCCCATTCTTGCATTAAAGTGGCTGGATTAGTGAGGGGGTTGACTTGCAGTAACGTACCACACTGATTCAAGACAAACAAAAGCTCTTTTTGAAGGCAGTAGGCAGCACATAATACCCTCTTTCCTGCCTTAAAGGAAGTCAGTATTTCTTCTGTTCCAACAGAAACCAGATAGATATGATCATTTTCACTGACACAAGTCACTCGGGTTGGGTAGCAGGGAGGCAAATATGAGACTAAGATGTGTTTCAATGCGATGTCTTCATCTCCTTTGATCTTTGTGTGGAGTGTGTACCAAGCTGTTAGAAACCAAAGATCCACACCTTTTTCTGAGAAAGAGAAAAACGGGTGTTCGTTCTTTATGCCACCCAAACACAGTGGAGGGTTGTTCTGCTCTGTGTGGAAACAATCGATTGCCAAGTTCCTTTTTACATCCCAGCTACGGATGGTGCAGTCTGCAGAGCATGAGATCAGCAGGTTTGATTTGGAGCAATAGAACAACGAATTCACCACACCTAAGTAGAACAAACAAATAGAGATTAGACAAAATGAAGTCAATTGGATATTTAAATAAATATTGAACCTGAACAAGTTTAATCTTAAAGTTACCATCATGTCCAAAAAAAGTCACACATGGAACCCAGTCAAGACCCCAGACTGTGATGGCGTAATCTTGGAAACCGGTGATCAAACAGTCAAGTTGGGTGCAGAACAACATTGCGGTGATTTCACTGTGAGAGAAAAAGTATTTTAAAACAGTGCTCAGCAAAACACTTCTATATCTATTTTAAATAACTTACCAGCTTATTATATAAGGATCTGTTTTTTCAAATTAACATGTATAAAACAATGATTTAACCTGAACTGCTTCAGGTTAAATTAAAAAAAAAAAAAAAAACCTAACTAAATAAAAGGAAAAACTAAGTCATGCCATAAAACATACAGATAGGATTTCAATAAAAATGATGTAAAGTCTACTGATTACACCAAAATTTTTGTCAAAAATAGATTATTAACATCAAGTGTCATGCAAAATTAATTTAAAGTCCTTTCACTTTCTACTCTTTGTCATTACTAAAATCACGATGCTAGACAAACACAATATAGCACATAATTGAAGGGGGAGGGTGAGGTTCGTCACTAGACATACAAACCAATAAAATGATTCATGAAAAATTTATATTGTCCTGGAATGCTCCAGGCGAATTCCAACTGAGAAATTTCAGCCTAGATGTGCAAAGCCAGTAGCAATTGAGGCTGTAATCAAAGTAAAAGGTAGATTAACAATAGCAAGGTTGAACTCAGTTCGGGACAGTGGCAGCCAGAAGTTGCCACAGCTTAGTAGTGGCGACTTTCAGCAGCTGACACAAGGATGCCAGAGCTTCCTGCTTCCTGCTGCCGCCAGTTTTGTGAACTTTAATGACGACTTTCTCAAAATGTGTTTTATTGTCTGTAAATAATTATCTATATTTGAAGTGATAATGTTATTCGTTATTAAATGAATAACATTTAATAATGTTATTATTAAATAACATTATTTAATAATAATGTTATTATTAAATAATAACATTATTTATGTTGACTACATGTTGACCTATGTAGTCAACATAGGTCAACATAAGACCTATGTTGACTACTATTTTGACTGCACTTACTTCATATAAAGTGGCAGTTCTGGTGTCAGCTGCCATTGCTTGTCGCTAATTTGCTTCGGTAGCAGTGGAACTTAGTAGGATAAATAATATTCTTATTTTGTTATATTTATTTATTTGAAACAAATATATCCATATTTATGTTCAATCAGTGTCAGCTGCAACTGTTTCGATGGCACCTACTGGCAGCTGACATTGGAACTGCTATTACCACAAATTGAGCTTGCTGTTTCTCTTTAACAAAGCATTGACTGTGGTGGGCAAAATACAACTGCAAAGTTATTTGTAAAAGATTGTTGAAATGCACTATTTTGTCGAACACATAAAACATATATGTTGTAGCTGTAATTTAAGACAATGAGAAAAGTAAAACAAGTACATTTACATTTTACAGCTCTTCATATTGAGGAAAATTCAGTGATTTATATGTTTTCATGCTCCTGCTACTAAGGTGGTGCATGAGATTTTGAGCCAACGAATGAGCTCAACAAAGGTAAAACTGCATAGATAACACAAAACCAATAACTGTGCATAACATCATCATGATCCTGCAGACCTTGGAGAGAGTTCCTCCTGGTGATCCAGAACTATCCCATCATCGAGGTCGATCACAGTCACACCCTTTCCACATGCAACAATGGCACAGTGAGGCCTCTTCTTCTTTGGAGGAGCCAATGCCATGTGAGTGAAAGCTCTCTGCTGCAGCCCTTCCTGTATCATCACTCTGCACCTCATGAGCAACACCGACCACACACACACATTCCCAAAGCCTGCAGTAACCATGTCCCAGGAATGCTCCACCGCCTCACACAGTCGAATATCAAGAGCGTTGTCCACAGTATCCAAATGCCGCAATTCGTTGTCAAGAAGAGTGAAGACCGGACCCGGACCCCAGCCTATTATCCATCCTAGGAGCTTTGTGGGAGTCAGGCCCAAAAAGGGCATTTTTTTCCAGATTATCTCCCTGTAGCATTTAGGTCTGAAAAAGGTTACTTTGTTGTCTGCATGGAGGCTGATGAAAGCATGATTTGCAGGGGAGTGTAACATGAAACGCACTGGGCTTTCACAGGAGAAATGCTTGAAGTGATAGAAACCATGAACAAGGAAGTGCTCATCCTCTTCATGGACAAAAACCTGCAGACATAAATAGAATGCATTACTGATAGTTACGGCAATAATTTCTTGGTAACCGCATTCAAGCTGATCTACCTTGTTTCCAGTCTGCCTTTTATCACAAATGAGAAATTTCTGAGCTTCATGTATTGTTGGTTCTGTCATCTTAGAGAGCTAAGAGAACCCCTTCTATGCTGAACCTTGGATGATTTGCTGTTCTGTCCTGGAGCCACTACCTCAAAATGACTCGGTCTTCAGGGGATGGTGTTCTCCAAGTCTGAGATGTGATTCTGCTCTAAATCTTTCTGCTTGTAAAGTTCTGCAGAAATCTGAGAATAAACAAGTGTACTTCATCCTAAGGAAAATGAAAGAAAACGGTTCCCATACCTGCATTACAAAGAAGCTAATGCAAGGCACTCTGTGAAGTGAAAACAATCAAGTGAATTGAATTATCAATGAATCCACATTGTAAACTTTAAAAGTGTCATGGAAGTGTATTGAAATTCTTCATTTCAGTTAAAATCATTTCTCTATCTCAAATTCTACATGATTAACTTATACAACTTATAATACTGCTACTACTCCTGCTACTTCTATTACTGCTACTACTACTACTACTACTACTACTACTACTACTACTACTAATGATAACAATAATAATAATAATAATAATAGTGCAATACAATACCAAGTTATACAGAGGCATCCAACATTCAATGGGTGTGAATCTCTGATGTTGTAATTTTTTTGTTGGTAATTTGTAAAATATTAAAGAAAGTAATAAGAGAAAGAAATAAACAATAAAATCCAAAAAGTTTAATCTCTTTGAGCTGCAAGAATGCAGATCACTACTCTCACTTTGTATTTCTTGAAATTGTTTCCCTTGTTCTCCACTTGTTTCTCAGCAACCATAGTTACTTGGCTGCAAAAACTCTTGCTTTATTTCAAAAATATTTTCAATAGAATTCAATTCCATTCCAAAATATTTTATTAGTCCCAAATGGAAAAAATGTCGCTGTAACTCATATCCCCCAGGTTCTTCAAAGAGTAGATGCTAATAGCTGTTGACAGGATCTCCTGTTGCAGTCTGTATTACAGCAAATCTAAAGAAGCCTCCACCTGAAGACACTCTGTTGTTGTCCAGTACTATGTATTTAAGTTTTTCTGTTACCTTTTATGATTTTGTTTGATGGACTGAAATACTGTTTGTGATTTTCCTTGAATCCTGTAAAGTGTGAGTTTTCAGAAAAGTACTACATAAATAACATTTATTATTATTATTATTATTATACTCCTCAACCATCTCCACTTCTTCTCCCATGATGCAGTTAGTGTCTTACCTAATTCTGTGGGGTTAAGTCAAATGGAGAAATTTTACACATGACATTACCTCTGGTGTGATATGTATATAAAAGGAAACATAAAACCCACCATTGTATATACAGATTTACTACATTTATTTAAAATAACTCACACTTTGAAATAAAAATATTTTATAGCCAAAAAGTATAAATATTTTATATATCCACAAACATGTGTACAACATTGTTTTTAAACTAAGGACAATCGATGAATTAACAGCATTCCCCTCACGGTAATGTTCACCCCATGTTTATTTCACATTAAACTATAAAATAAAGAAACAGGAAGGTATATAGGGTGATGTCTATAGAAGTTGTATTAGTTGAACTTTTTTCTCCTTCTGTGTTTAAAAATGAATTGAACCTTTAAAGTAACACTAAGTCAAGATGGAGGGTTTCAAAAGGCTTCAGTCATTAAGGTCTCCAACTTTCTCTCCTCTGCAGGGTTGGGCAACGTCAAAGGTTGAGTGAAATATTGTAGCTCTATGTTTCCTGACTCGTGTGCCAGCGCAATTCCTGAGTATGTGTTTTGTTGTCTTGAGTCTCCAAACGCAGCCATAGCTGTTACCCTAAAAACACAAAGCACACAGCTGATATGAACACAGGATGGCATAAAATTTTTGTTACACATGTCACTCATTTAAATGATTTTACCTATCAGCATGAAATGTCTCTGTCATAACAGGCTGTCCATCATCTTTCAACATGTCCCATATGTGAAGGTTAGAAGCCGCGTCGAGGACACAAAACACAGCAGGCCTGGTCTGAGTCCACTGCAGCGAGATCACCGCTTCTCCACTGGTGCTGTTCATCCATTCTGCCACAGGCTGATCATGGCTGACTGCATGGATCCTGATACTGCCGTCTGCACAGCCCACCTACAAAGAAGGGGAGAAAAAAACTCACACTAAGGTACTCAAGTACACCCTTGCACCAAAATATGAACCAAAGAATTCATAATTTCAGAGTAACATGAGAAAAATCTTCTTTGGAAGAGGGAGTAGATTGAGGGAAATATTATTTGTGTAATTTGGTCTGTTTATTAATCTTAAGCTTTTTAATTATTGTCTTGACTTAGAGAAATTTTTTCCAAGCTAAGAATCTTGAAGAATACCAATGATTTCAGGAGTAAGAATTTTGTTAAAAAACAGTTATTTCATAATATGCAATTTGCTTTCAATCTGAACAATTGTCCCTAAATAAAAGTAAACATTTTCAAACATTTTTCAGTGTGAAAGTATGATACTGTAATCAAAGATTAACATAAGTGTTTTGTATATCAACAAGCACCACTAGTACATGTGCAGAAGGCTGCATGTCTTAAAACTGATTCAATTTGAAAAAGGAACGCTTCCTACCAGGAAGAGATTTGGTCTGAAAGGAGAAAAGTGGATTGAGCTGATGTCAACAGTTCTTTCTTCCACCTCCTGGGGCTTGTAAAACTGTGGAGGAGCCTTCAAACCGTGACTTGTTCCATGTCTGACCAGACACTGGAAAGAAACAGGAAGTCAAAACAATTCCCAAAAGGAACTGGGGATCAATAGTCTGAATTTGATACATTTTGCTCACCAGATTAGTGCCAATAAAGAAATGATTGGAGTCTGTTGGGTGGTATTTTAAAAGCAGCGTCTGAAATGGCCTTGTTTTTGCTGCCTCTTTTAGTGTTGGCCTTGGAGATGAAGAGAGCACAACATTAGATCTCACAAACTCTCCCGTCACATCATGTCCCCCCAGTCTGTACAGTACATGACCTCCAGAGACATGCCGAGGGGACAAACACTGAATCATGTGACCACTGAACAGCTGCGTCCCAATGGGTCAAGTCACTGTGAGGTATTTTTAAGGCCAGCGGCTGACAAGTGCTCATCATGAGCTATTTATCAATCTAACCTCGGAACAGTGAGGAGGGAGGAACTGTGAAGCAACTTCACTCTTCCCCCAGGACGGAGACCTGAAGGATGGGAAACACAAGACACAATTAAGGCCAAAACACGTGTGGGAGAAATATGAGTATGTTTACTGGATAGAACAGAGAGGCCTATAAAATATGACTCAATTACCTAAATCTGTTGGCGAGCCTGCCTCGTTCCCTCGAGGGAGCTCCGTCACCACCTATAGGATGCAAAGAAGAAAAGACATAAAAGTGTCAGTATCTGGGGGAAAAGGTACCCTGATGAATAATAATGATGCCAAACAAAACTACACTTTAGTGGATTTATATGTTCACATATAAATTTTCAAACAAATTTTCAGGTGTTCCACTCAATATTCAGGGAATCTTTTTATATTTTATGCAGATCTGTACATAGGCACAATAGCTAACCAGGAGTGAATGGGGTGAGAATGGCTCAGGAGGCAGGAGTTCATCCCCATAACCCCATGGCCTCAAAAGGTATTAGAGAACATTAATAAACAAACATGATCACGAAGACCAAGAAACAAAGCAGACAAGTCAGGGAGAAAGTTTATTTTCCTTCTAGGTCATAATTACGCACTACTTTGTGATGTTCTTTCACTTAAAATCCTAATAACATACGAAGAAAATTCTAAACTGTTGCAAAGAGTTTCAGATTTAAGCAAATTTAGACAAGGAATCAACTCATGCATTTTTACTGGCTTGTCATGTTTTCTCTTTACTTTAAACAAACATTTTCTCTTTTGGGATGGGTAAGTTGAGGTTTTTATTTGTATACTATTTTCCAGAAATTTGTGTTTAAGTTTTTAACAGAAAACTAATTGGACAGGAGGATAACAAATTAATAAATAATAATAAAAAAATGCTACAATGTTGCACCTCTCTGGATCACTTCATTAAACTTGTTTCTCTTCGTTGCCTAACCTACCCAAAAATTTAAAATCCCGCTTTCATCCAAGGAGGCAAGCTGGAACGACAATCCTGATGATTCTGGGTGATAAAAATATAATTTTAGTTGATTGATTTTGATTGGGTTGAAAAAACGAAATAATGACGGGTGACTATTCAGTCACTGTTTAAAGAAAGTCACACCTTCCTCAGAGGCTAAAAGTGGGACCTCTGGTCTCATTCCTCCAGCAACAAAGGAGGGAACAATCTCTATGGAGGTGACAGGCGAAACATGGCCTGAGCCGGACATCACGGCATCTGTGTTGACAGAACAACAAAAGACAAGATGTCAGTACTCACCGTGCGCTGGAGGGATGCTGTAAGGGATACTCAACAAAATCAACAAAAATAAAACCCTGGATTTCTTCCAGACAGTTTATGAGTTTTATGTTTTGAAATACTGAAACAAATGTGGTTATCTAATTTCTTAAAGCGCCCCTGCATTTGGTGCAAGTTTGCAAGAACAAAAAAATTTCTAAAATATTTCACATGAAAATGAATATTAAGGAAAAATCTACGTTTAACGAAAATTTTAAGTGAATAAAACTTTTCATGAGATACCGGTAGAAAAGGTGGGATGTCTGAAGGTCCACTCATAATCACCAATCTTTAATCTGTAATGGTTGCTGGCATACTCCCTCAGGTCCCAAAGCACCACAGAACCAACCAGTGTTCCTGCAAACACCAGAGTGGACTTTCCTGGGCTGAAGCAGCAACACTTGACCTGCCAGGAGCAAAACGTTACGAGCGTTCACTGTTATTCATGTTCACTGTTATTCGTGTTAAAAGTGGCTTTTCTGGGATTTTTTGTTAGTCTTATTAGCTTGGTTGTTCTTGTCTCAATTATTTTGGTAAAACTTCGATCAACTGGCGCAGAACAATGTTTCTGTAAGGCAAGTATTATTCTAAAATCAAGCAGACTTTGTGGAAGCTGAAATTAGATTGTGTAAATGTAAACCTCTGATTCATAGATGAGTATCTTCTGAGGTCTGGATGGCTCCCAGATGTTCCAAACACAGATGACGGTGCAGCTGTTGAGGCCGACAGTGCTGGCTTTGGTTTTGGGCATGTGGACAGACAGCATGACGTGTTTCTGAACCTCAGAGAACTGCACCAAACTAATCTGTCGACCTGTGATTGAAAAGTTAAGCCCAACTTTGTTATTTTCTGAAAGATGTAAAGATAATATTAGGAATTTGTATTAAAAAAAAAATAAAAAAATACCACAAGTAGAATAAGTAAAAAAAACAATGTTAAAGCAATGTATGATCACCTTGACTGCATTACTAAAGATTGTCTGGAATACTTTTGCATGGTACTGTACCTAAAAGAAAAGGGAACTTAGTGTTGAGTTGCAAACTTCCATCGCTGAAAGAAAGCGAATCTGTTTGAGTCTTCAGCTTTCTTAGGGATTTTTTTTCTGCCTGATCTTCCTCCAGTAGCACCACCATGACCTGTGTTTAGTCAAAAAGCACAAGTCAATGCTTACATCTCAAATAAAAGCTTGAAATAACACATTTTAAAAGCTTAGAAAAATAATAATAATAATAATAATAATAATAATAATAATAATAATAATAATAATAATAATAATAATAATAATAAAAAGCAGTTATAGAATATGTAAAACCTGTGAGGCTGAGCGCATAAACGACATCAGACATTGTGAATCGAGAAGGAGGTCAATCCTGCTTTTGTCTTGTGCGTCCTGAGAGAAGTTTGGATCTGGAAAATAAAAAGGGTGCAACATCACTGCCTATAATCAATCCATTTCTTCACATTTTGTCCAATGCTTCAAAGTGATTCATTGGAATTTTATGTGATAAACCAACACAGTGCTGCAAATTATTAAGCGGAAAGGAAATGATTCATGGTTTTCAAACAGTTTCACAAATAAAAACCTAAAAAAAAAAAAGAAAAATTGAGACATGCATTTTTATTTACTCCCTTGGCCTGACAACTCTTTAAAAAAATCTAACTTTCCGTGAAGGCCTCACAAAAGACAGCATCATGGAGCCCAAGAAACTCAGCAAAAAAGTGAAGGGAAAAGTTTTAGAAAAGTTTAAAACAGGGTCATGCGATGAAATAATCTTTCAATCTCTGAGAATGTCCCTTAGCAGTGTCCAATCCATCATTTCCAAAAGGAAAGTGTATGGCACGCTACAAACCAATCCAGACTTAGACATTCCCCCTAGTCTAAAAGGCTGAACAAGGAGAGTTACAATTGAACTGCTAGAGATCCATAACACAATAACACAGACAAAGCATTAGTCATGCATTCCACATATTGGACTTTTATTGGACGACAGTAAAAAAAAACAAAAAACCCAAAACAACCCTAACACTGCACTTCACCCTCCAGCAGGGGAGTAACCCTAACCACTCAGGCAGAACTACATTGGAATGGTTAAAATCATAGGATGTTCAAGTCATAATCCAATAACCAACAGAAAAACTGCAGGTAAACTTGAAAACTTCTGCAGTCAGTAAGACTCATTACTGTTGTTGGATACAATCTGATACAACACAATGTGAAAAACCTTACCTCCACAAGCTCCATTGTATTCAGGGGGATGCTGAGTCCACTTTTCACATATTTCTATTTCCTCTGTCTGGACGTATCGGTCTACGTTATCCTCGTTACACTGAACGTAAGCCTAGGAGGAAGACAGTTCCACTTCTCTCTCAAATGTGCTGTTTCCTTTTTTATACTTGTATATCAGGTGTTTCGTCACAGACTCAAAAAACTGAAAATGAACCTGACCTGCTTGGTGTTGGCATTTCCAAAGCTCTTTATATACATTTCATATTCACTGACAGGAGGGATGTCCAGGAGGGAGAACGTCATGGAAAAGTCCAGATCGATTAAACGAAGCAGTTCTGTACTCCGCTTCCTGTTGTCAGAGAACATTTACCGGCTCATAAAACATTTTATCAAACTGCTTGAGTAATAATATTTTAGTTTTAAATTAACGTACTTCTGCTTTGTGGCAACTTTCTTGCTGATTTCACGTTGCTTTGCAGCCACAAAGTTGATCAATTTGCCATGCCGAGACGTTTTACTCTCATTCCTTTCAGAGCCTTTAAACAATTGATTATGATTAATTACACTGACCACAATGTCGCATAAAACTTTGTTGAATTATCTAAGTTGTGTGTATTGTATTGAACGTAAAGAGAGCACCTTTGGGCCATTTGGGCCTGTTCTGCTCCTCCTCTACGGCTGTACTACTCCTGGATTGAGCCGATCCAACTCTTTTGTTCTCCTCAGCCATGGCTCTCCGGATCGCCTCGATCTCTTTACTTTGTTTTGCAGTCTGCCCCTCTTTTCCATCATCATCCTCACCTTCATCACCACTCTCATCCACGTCTTCAAAATCCTCTTCATAATCCTTAGAGGAAATAAAGCATTGTTTACACAAGCAACACTGCGTAGCAAATACAATGTCCAGCGCTGACTTACCAGTCTCTTAGAATGTAAATCGATAAAAGCATGCAAAAGTAAACAATTAAATATTAAAAAGGGACGATGCTGACAAAATAAAAGATGGAAGAGAACAGAATTAGATATTTCTGCTCCTCCTTCACCTCAAAATCCTCTTCATATGTTTGCTCTGCCAAGTCTGCATCTTCTATCTGCAGAAGAAAATAAACAAACCATATGGAGAAAGGCAGAACGGAAGAACCGTGTGCTGTCATACATTCTGCACAGGAAGCACAAAATGTGAATAAATGACCCATTGAAGAAAAAACAAACAAAGCTTGATCTATGAAGGGACATTTTTGATACATGTCAAATCAGTAAACCTTCTGGTCATGTTCAATCTCTGTGATCTAATATATTTTTTCCCCTAGTTTCTTACAATCATCACTTTTCTGGAACACTTTATGTCCTCCTCAGTTTTGTGGTCAAACTTACATGGTCCTCTCCTTGTTGTCTGTCTGCTGTCTGCTGCTGCTCTTTCTTGTCCTAGTTATTTGGAAGGAATGCGAAGAAGGAAAATGACATGATATCATCAGAAAATAATTTTAAAATGAACAAAAACAGGTTTTAAGGAGAATTTAGGGACAAACTAGCCTTTTTCTCCTCCTTCCTTTTGTCCGGTAAGGATTTCTTGGAACTGCTTTTCTCTACATCCTCTTCCTCTGCCTCCCTGTGTCGTCTGTCTTTATGCCTTCCATCTGCACTGTCCTCCTCTTTTTTATGTCTTTGTTTGTGCTTGTCCCTTAACATTCGATCCCTGTCACCATGGGAGCTCCGCACATCACCGTCAGATCTTTTCAAGTCTTGACGTTCCTTGGATTCACTTTCGTGTTTCCATTTCTCATCCTGTAGAGCATCAGAGCAACAATATAACTGTATCCCACATTATTGAAGCAAATGGGACCATAAAATCAAAAACAGCAGAAAGGAGAAAATTATTATCATTGCCCTACGTGGTGTCTTCTCTCCTTGTGTCTTCTGTCTCCTTCCTCTTTACGTCGTCTGTGGTCTTCTTTACGCACTAAGGTAAACAAGTTTTTCAATCAAATGGACAACCTAAACATAGGAAAATCGATTTTAAGGAAGCCTACCTCCATCTTCTGTCCACTCTGAACGCCTTCTTTCTTCTTGAACATCTTTGTCTCTTCGTTTGTCTTCATATTCATCTCTGTGGTGTCTGTAACTCAGCTCTCTGTGCAGTTTTTCTGTCTGATCTCTACCTATTTCACCCCTTTCATCATGCTGCCTTCTGTCTCTCCTGTGCTCCCTTTCCCATTCTTCTCTTCTTCTTTCCTTTTCTCTTTCTTCTTTCCTTTTGTCCCTGACCTCCTCCCTCACTTTTAGTTCCTCTTTCTCCTTATATTTGTGTCTATCCCTGATATCTCTACCATCAACTACCTGTTTTCTCCTATTGTCGTCATCACGTCTGGACTCCTCTGGATCTCTGTGCCGTCTCTCTATGGACTCTCCACCACGGTGCTTTCTCTCATTGTCTTGTCTCCGTCTTGAATAACCATCACCATTGTCTCTTTCCTTACAAACACATAAATGCAAGGCTATTAATTTTGATCCCTTTTGTGAAACAAAATGGGCCAGAAGTTTAAATCTACTCATCAATTACATGATGAGTAGCTTAAATCTACTGAGCATGGGCAGGAATGTAATTTCAAGTTTTGGTTTTCAACAATTCTTTTGATACACAAGTTACAACTTAGTGTGCATTTCATTTGATCTACACAGAGTACAAATGATCAGGCTCAAATATACACACATATTCCAACTAATATTTCCATAAATGTTCTTTGGCAAGTTGCACCACAGAAGGTCAAGCCAAAAGTTTAATAATTTTACTTTAACCTTCCTAAAATTAGCTGTGATGTGTCTTCATCCAGCAGGTCATTGAAGGTTTTTATTTCATATCAGTTTTTTTTACATGTCAATTAGGATGCAGGGCTTCTTTATTGGTCAGAATCAACTCAACTCAACATAAATTGACTGGATGTGTTCTCTGAAACATAATCTAATGAGGGGCAAAGAGAAACAACTGATTTTACTTAGTGATGATCCCCAAAGAGGAGTTAATAAGCCCTAGTCTTGTCAAATTGAAATAAACTCTGAAGCCTTTAACATCACATGCCACAAGGTTTGTATGAAAAAAGCAAAATTAATTTTTGTGTGGACACAATATACACAATAAATTCAAACATTATTTCAGCGTAATGTTGTGTGTTTATTCTATATTGGATAAGTAACTAATGAAATAATCACTACATCCTCTCAAATAATCTGATTATTTAAGAACCTTTGACTTACCCTGAGGTGTCTTCTCAGCTCAGCAGGTCTCCATGTGTCTTCCTTAGTTAATTTCTAGGAAAATATATGATCTGTGTTTACTTTGTAATAACAGTGAGACACACTTAGACCAGCAAAACATAGTTTAAATAAGAAAAAGTCAAATGTACTCAACAAGACTACGTCCAGAGTCTGAGACAAGATATATAACAAGTCTCCGGCTTTTATTTGCCATCGGTAATGATAAACGTCAACCACTTACCTTTTCACTGTGCATGTTTTCCTCGTTGTTTGGGGATTTCAAGCTCTTAATACTCTAAAAACAACATTACACTTTTGTATACGCGACGCCATAGCGATAACTGTCTAGAACGCATGCGCAGTGGGTTGAAACCATGGCGAACGCGTCACTTCGGCTTGACAACAGACCTCACGAATCAGTGCAGGAGCAATCGATGCTCAAAAGTCAGTTTCCATGGCAGCGGTCCAGGCTTTGTAGTCAAACTTGATTTCTTTGTTTACATACAAAACAACAGTTGACGTTTTTTTCTCGTGCTGAACAAATGGCAATGATGGCTTTTTGTTAATTTTCCTCAACATCTTAGTCTCTTTTTTCTTCACTGTGGGACTTTTTAAGCTTTTGCTTATTTTGTCTGGAGTGTTACCGCTCTGTTTTTGTGAACGGTGCCCAGCTTTTTAAAAAGACTCTAAGGGTGTATCAATGGCTCCTTCACTAGGCTTGCAAACCAAAGAAAAGAAGAAAACATCTAAAGCACTGCAGGCTTCACTTGTCTCCGATAAAATAGTTTGGAAAAAAATATTCTATGAAATGACAGGAGCACCCCATGTCTTTTAGGACATGGGGTGCTCTCTTTAAATCTATCGTTTTATGATTTAAATTGAGTGACAGAACATAAAACATAATTCTCTAAGAGGTTAAGACTTCATATATATGTATATATGTAGTTTTTCCCAGATTTTTTTCAGATGTAAATCTGGGAATACATAAATGTATAAATGAATAAATATAAATGGGAATAAAGATGTCAATTACTCATTTATTTATTTATTTTACCCATTTATTTATCTATTTGATTTTGGCTGAAATGACTCTCCATAATCTTGACCTACTTTCATAAAAAATAAAATAGCGTCAATTGTCAGCATTGAACACCAGATGGCGGTGTTTCTCGGTTTTAAGTTTTCAGAATCCTTGCGCGTTCTTGGAAATGTTTGTTCCCACCCCTCAGTGCCACCCCTGTGTCAGCAGGGTGAGCAGAACAGTGGACAGTACTGACGTGCATTTTGCAAGCGGCTCTCATTGAAAACTAGTAAAGCAGATGACAGCGCAGCCTCACAGGACCATGGGAGGTTGCCCAGGTGAGCCGACGTGAAACGTAGCGCTCCGCACATGGAACTGTATTGTTAGACCTTGCCCGCACTGTGACAGTTTGAGGACAACAGACATGTCAGGAGACACAATGACAGCAGTCCGCGGAGCTCACTCAAACAATGCGAGCCCTGCGACTCCTAAGGAGAACGGACACAGCGTCCAGCATGCGTCCAACTTTCCCCTTACCTCTCCGGGGAGCGCACTCGACGACACCCCGGTGTTTTCCAGCAGCGAGCTCACCCACACATGGGTCCACTTCGTAAAGACTTTTGTCATAATTTTCCCAATTTACGCCCTGGGGTATTTTGAATTCAGCTTCAGCTGGCTGCTGATTGGACTTTTTATCTTTTTCTGCTGGAGGAGAAACGCAGGAGGGAAGCTCAGCCGGCTGAGCCGAGCGCTTGATTTCTTTGACCAAGAGGAGCGATGTGCCAAACATAGCCTAACCAGCTCTGATTTACCGCCATGGGTAAGATATGTTGCATGTACATTACCGAGCCGCCTTTCTCAGAAGCATTAGTGCGGTTCTTGTGAACAATATGTTTTGAGCTTCCAGGAAAATAAACCATCACCTGACCAGATCAGTCGTTGCAGGTTTCAGCTGCAAAGCCGCGATGAAACAGCTGTTCAACCCCCTAGACTGTGACATGAGACCCCGGCCCCATTCTAAATACAGAATGGTACAATGGTACACCAGACACCACGCTGGGAGGGAAACATGCTCACTAAGTCTCTGTTATTTTAGGATCCATGCAGATTTACTATGTCTCTTTCAGAAATTCGTCCTATTTCTACACTATCTGTGTTAGAAGGGCTTGAATTAATAATAAATGGAAACCCATTAGTGTTTCAAAAATAACTTGGACGCTATTGATAAGCTCGCATCAAAATATGGAATACTACAAATCTGATATATAACATGATAATAGGTTATGATTGTTTTTGTTTATTGGTATCAAAATGTACTAAGGTTTTTAAGGATCTCAAAATCAGGTTGACGTATTTCTGTTGCGAAGCTGAACATTAAATATTCTTCAGTTACTATTGAATGTGGCATTCCACAGGGCTCTGTTCATGGAGCTATTGCATTGGTGCTCAATTGGCTTAATAATTTAAGAGCATTCTGGGATAGCCCCTTCTTCTGTGGAAGATTACTACAAATCCTTGGTCAGTATCAGTTGACTCGTAGGAAAACATAACTTGTTACATAATAGCACAGAGGCAAAGTCACTGCACTTTTTAAAAGTTTAAGTTTCACATTTGTTTTGAAAAATTTTTGATGTAATATTCAACTTCAGATAATTGCCAGTTATGCTTATACGTGAAGTTCCACAAATTTCTGTTCATGACCCTATTTTGTTTGTGTTTTTCTCCTGTTGACCACAAGTCAATTTGTCCCCTTATCTCTTAAGCAAAGCATTGTATTTTCTACGTTCTTCCATTTTGTAGCCATGAGTAAATCAACAAATACCTAAAGTTTGATCAGTTGGCATTTAAACATTTTTATGTTATGGAGATAAATTTTCAAAAGAAAAATATTACATTTTACTTACAATTTAACTTGATTGTATAACATTTTCTGAAAAAATTCTAATACATGAGATTCACAGTTATTTGGGTTGTTATTCCTGTTTCAGCCAGTTAACTCTTCCTGCTTTCTGTTGGTATATATATTAGTAATTAGAGTCATATTACCACATTTTCATACTGTACAGAGGAAAACATAAAAACTGTTTGAAAAGGTCAGTTGTCAACACAGGTGGAAAGTATCCCCCTTTCAAGTATGAAGTGATGCATCACTTTCAGTTTTGAAAAAAATAAATTAGATCAACTTACACATTTTTGTCATAAATTTCTATATAACTATGATTTTTTTTTATTATTATTGTTCAAATCCTTTAATAAAATTAATTTGCATTTATTCAAAAAAGAGAAGAATTGTTTCTAGTGTTACTAAGATTATAAAATATTGCAGTTAGAAAGCACAAGTTTTCTGACTTGTGTATTTAAATTGTCATAGATGTAAGCAAAATAAAGAACAAATATCTGTGAACTTTAGTAACTTATAAGTGCTCATTGTGAAGAATAATATAGACTTTTGGCTTTTTTTTTTCCCTCCGAAGAGTTTTTGCGGCGCTAGTGGCTCATATTTTTTACAGTAGGCAGACAGGAAAGAGGGCGAAGACATGCGGCAAAGGTCGCCGGGACCGGGAGTCGAACCCGCGACGTCCGCGGCGAGGACTGAGGCCTCCAAACGTGGGGCGTGCTAACCCCTGCGCCACCACAGCACACCCCGACTTTTGGCTTTTTATACAAGAATATCATTGTTATATGTACTGAACAATCAGTCATTGTATCTGATCAGGTTTCTGCAGTGAGCTGCTTTATGGATTTACAACACAAAGTTGTGGTTAAAAAATTGGATTGCTTTACATAAGTCATTTTAATTTTTTTTTTAGCTTTTTTTTTTTCAACATGTCCGCTCAGGCTTTTCTTGAGTTTAAATATTTCCAAGCTTCCAAATGTCTTCTTCTTGAGAGCCTTCTTTTTGCCAGCTGACTGGTAGAGTGGATCAAAAACAAAATGCCTCTGAAATCAAATCAAAATATTGAGGCTTAAAGACTAAAAAAATTACCAGGAAAGCGGAGGTGTACTGTATAGTTTGAGTCTTGGTTTCGAGGAAGATGTACTGAAGGTCAATGAGTTAAAGTTATTGAGTTCAAACATCAATAGTATTTGGCAATATTTAAACAAGGGAGAAGGGATATTAGGATGTTGTCAATGTTTTGATGATAAATGTGATTGACAAACTTTCCCAACGCTATTCTTTCTCAGCAGCTTTCATCACACTCTGTGTTCTTTAGCATGTTAGGTACTGTCATCTGCATCAGGAATGATCCACTGCAATGATCCTTGAATGTTACACAATGTATAGATCTACACTGTCAGGAGTAAAATTAGCTTCAATTTCAGGAATATCCGACAGCTCTTGGTGATTGAATGAACCGTTTGGCCTATGGAGCAAGGAGGGTGAAGAAATTTTTGACTGAACATGATTTTCTTCAGAATAAAGCCTACATTTATTAGACGGACTAAACCGGAATCTCATATTTTTTAGATTGAACATAGAATTTTTATAAACATAGCTTAAGAATCATAAACACGTCATCTTGTGCGTGTGTGTATTAAAAAGAATTTTACACTTTTAGAGTAAGTTTGTATAGTGCCATGCTTTTTCCGTTTGAAGATAAAGGCCGTAGCAGCGCCCATCCTGTCCAATCACTTCCAGGTGTCATTTAGAGATGACAGTATAAAACGGGCTGAAAATAATTTCACCAGCCACACTCGGTAGTGTTTGATTTGTAAAAAAGTTACACATTTTGATTCCATTTCAAAAGCACCATTTGGAGTGATCTATTTATTAAAATCCCATCCACAATCATGGCTTTAAACAAGCGTCTCTCAGTCTTCTCTCTTATCATGCAAGGGCATTAAACGGACGCTCAAATCAGCGACCCACTGATTGCAGGAAGAACTCCTACCTCTGTTCCCACCATAACTGAAATTATTTTAACAGGATTGTGGACTCTCAGTCCACGATGCTCCACAAAATGCTGTTACTATTAGTTGTGCTTTCTTTTTATTAGCTTCCTTCATCTTGTTACGATTTTGTGACAATACTCAGCTCCCTTTGCTGAGTAAACTGCAAAATTGATCCATAAACGGTTCCATCCATTACTTGTTTCTGTAAACAGTAAGCTGCTGTGCGACGGCAATGTTCTTGTTTCTTTGGGGTTATAAATTATTGACACTGACGTCTGATTCTGGTTGCATGTAATTAATAGTATGAATGACCTTTCAAAAATAATAATAATAAAAAAAAAATCAATCTTCAGAAAAACATCGGAATTGAGCCTCAAGACCTCTTGTGTGAACGTAGCCTTATTCTCTTGAAAAAAAGAAAACATGAATAAAAACATACAGATGCACTAATAGATGGAGCAACAATGTTCCCTCCGTGCCAACAAGCAGAGCTGCAAAACTGTTATGATTCTGTAAATTAGAATTTTAAGTATTCTTTAAATGATCATGTTCTCTGTTCTTCACTGCAGGTCCATTTCCCAGATGTAGAGCGGGTGGAGTGGTTAAACAAGGTAAATAAATTGAACATCCGCCTCTTTTGCTTTGTTTACTTCAGTGAATCTTTATTTTCCCTTTTTTCATGAAGTTTCCTAAACTGAAAGTCTCTTACCCTGCTACCCTTTCCCCTTCCCACTCTGTCTGTCACACTGCAGCAAATTTAACTTAAACATGCAGCCTTGTGTGAGAAGTATGCTGCACCCGCTGTGAATCCCCATGGCAACAACCAGGATGTGCATTCGAAGTCACGCATGAGCATATATTAAAATAGTTGTGGCATTCTGAGAAGGGGGGTGAATAAAAATTGCATGCTCTGATGTTCCAGTTGATGGAAATTCTGACCCTGCTTTCCGAAAATAGAAGTACATTTTCAATATTTTAAACCAATATGTCATTCACAGAGTGACACAAGCAGCAACACATTTGAAAGATTTTACTTAAGTTGTCCTTAAAAAGTGACATGCCTTTATTTTCCTGCAGACTGTCATGCAGATGTGGCCGTACATCTGTCAGTTTGTGGAAAAACTGTTCCGCGAGATGATCGAGCCGGCAGTGAAGGAGTGCCACGTCCATCTCAGCACCTTCTGCTTCAGTAAGATCGACATAGGAAACAAAGTGAGTGTTGCAGAAAGTGCCGGTGTGTTGCTCTAGTAGTTACAAAACAGGCCGCTGTCAGCAGGTGCTGTCTGACAGCTGGGGGAGGTTCTAGCTCAACCATGAAAATACATGACAGAGAGGTCAGTGTCACAAATAGTTTCCATGGATGGGTGGGTGGGGAGTTGGAAAACAGGTCGACCTTGTGCCAAGCGTGTGAGAGTTGAGGGGGTGTTGTCATAGTGTTAATCAGCTGGAGCGGTGAGGTTGCCCTAATGGTTACTTTTGTTATTTTCTAGCCGCTCAGGATCAATGGAGTCAAGGTTTATACTGAAAATGTGGATCGGAGGCAGATCATCATGGACCTGCAGATCAGGTGAGTCAATAATATTTGCCATTTTGATTCGTTAAGATATTACTCCTGGCCTGAATAATAACACATTTACCACTGACTGCAAACTCTCAGTGAACCTTGTTTCAGAAAGTCAAATTTTGCCAAGACCAGATTTCTCCATCGTCTATTTAATTGCTTCTTGCTTTTCACATTTCCTCCAACTTTTGTGACCCTTGACTTGGCAGTTACTGAGAAATTGATAAATAATCAAAAGCATCCATGTTGGCACAGATTTCTGGCTTGCAAACTGCCCAGAAAGATCTCTGAGGGAATATAAAATCACTAAAGTATTTGTTCTTTATAAAATGCCTATAGTTCCCTCCATAGTAATTGGCAGTAATTGTACAAATATTGAAGTTTTTTGCTGTGGCATTCTCTCACACTGGAAAAATGAGAAAAGTCATAATTTTATTTTCTGTACATCTATTCAGTGAGGTAATAAATCCCATGTTAATAAATCAAGCTTGTAGAAAGAGGAACCTTTCTTGTGATGTAATGTATTGTAATGTAAAATTGTAATGTATTGTAATGGCCTTTGATGGGAAACACAAAGGCCATCGGCCCACAGCATCACAGAATTTTGACCATACTTAAAACTGGGCATGGGATGCTTTTCTATGTATTCATGTCCTGTTTAACACAAGAGCAACCTGCACTGCCTATTGCTGTAAAGCTGAATCTTAGGATCATCTGATCAAAACACACATTTTGATCAGCTGATCACACCAACATTCATAGACTGTATAAATTTGATGGTTCTACAGAAAAAAAAATACTTTTGTGTCAGACTAGACTTTTCAAACAAGGAGTTTGATAACCAGAAAAGGTTATTTTGGAGCCTTGCTGACCCCAACGTGCAACTCTGTGCTGCAGTCCTTAGCTATAGATGCTGTCTTTACTTTAAGGCTTGGTGGACGTATAAGCATGCAAGCTAACTTTGAAATCTATTTAAGTATCATCATTCAAAAATAGCAGAGCTTGTTTTTTAAGTAGAATTTAGAAAAGTCTGTTTTCTCATTAGCAGTCATGGGAAATGTTCCGTATCTTTTGCCTGGAATCAAGAGAGTTTCACAACAGACTAATTAAAGCTGAAAATGCTTTGTCAAGAAACATCCCGCACTGAGCACTCTATTACTATAATGCAGTATTGAATTGTGTAGTCTGCACTATAAGCTATTGACTCCTAAGTAGGTGTCATGGCAATGACTCTAAATAATATAATTGGGTGTAACAAAAGTTGTATTTTTCTTAAACTAACATAAAAATAACAGGATAATCAGGTTTTGTTCCTGGGAAAATAACTCAAACGTTATTAGCAGCAGTTCCACCTGTTCTCGGTTTCCATGTATTTGTTTAAGAGCATTTGACTTTTTTGAGCATTGTAACATGAAGTCCTAAAGGAAGTAAATCAAGAGCTGAAAATTGTTACAAAAAGTGATGGAAACCTGATAAGATTTTGTCCCTGCCTCCCAGCTTCGTTGGGAACACTGAGATTGATGTGGACATCAAACGCTACTACTGCAAAGCTGGGATCAAGAGCATTCAGGTGAGGAAAATCCCTTTGGTTTGATTTAGTCCTCTCTTTTTGCTGAGGTACTTCCTCTTTCCTCTTGTGTTTTGGTCTCAGCAAAAACCATCAAACAAAAGTCATACAGGAGCAGATAGAGAGGGACACAGAGATGGGAGGCAGAAGTCTGTCTTGTCGTTTCTTATGTACAAGATTATTCTGTGAAGCATATAAAGCCAGAGTTATTTTAGGGAAATGTATAGAGTCATAACAACATCATCAAGGCACTAAGGGAGCAGCTTTATTCTTACAAACATTTTTACTTGGCACATAAATTATTATTAAATCATGTGTTCCAGTGCTCTGTATATGGTTTCTTTGTTGATTATCATTAGTCAGTATAAAGACAATTGTAATATTGCTTAACTGTAGAAATTGATGTCAATATGTTCCCATATTGATGTCTAAACCTATCATTATTTATTTCTATCTCCTCTGCTCTCTGTGTTGCTATTGATGATCATTAGGCAGTATGAGAAATCTGCATTATTCCTCAGAGTGCTTTTATTTCTTCTCCTGAGGAAACATTTATTGCACTCTGCTCCCGTTATGCAACTCATGGAGACCTGCAAAGAGCATCTCTTTTTCAGTTATTATGAATAGCACTAATTCAAGTTGTTGTTTGCTTCAAGAGCACTTGGATTAAATCCTATTGGTCATTAATCATATAGTATTTAATTAGCTTTTTGTGAGATCAGACATCAGTTTATCTTCTAAACCAGAAGCTGTATTGAGTTTTTCTTCTTCGAATAGACAATTGTGAAAAAATCAATTCACAATGGTATAGAGTAGTCTATACCAATTTGGTATAGTTCACTCTGTTCTTATTTTGATATTACTCATTGAGACAGTTTGCTCAATAATTTGATCAAGAGTGTTAACATAAGGTCCATATCAGAGGTGTGAAAGTTGGCACTGATTTAAGTTCATAACTGTGAGATGTCCTTAAACCCCAAAATTATGCTAATATACTTGTACTTTGCTCTTTGTTATTTAAGTTTGTTTTTTCTTACGGACACAAAAACACTATCAAGGATGAGTTTTCGTTGCCAGGATAGAGGAAGTTATGTTTCCCCCTACACTTCCCTATAATGAATTACCAAAAAGATTTGAAAGAAAAAGTAGAAGTATTTTGTGTAAAATCGAAAGTAAGTTTTCGATCAGAAAAAACATACATTTTCTTTGTTCCGAGCTGGTGCTCTCTGCAGCATTTTGTTTATCACACAACACAGCTAAACCTTTTCAGATTCTATAATCCCAGCAATTTCCATAAAACAATGTGGAAAAGGTGGAGGATAAAGCTGGCAGGTGCAAAGCCGGACAGCGATCGAGTTCCAGCCTATCGTGTGTGCCAGCTCCGGCTTCTCCACCGCTCAGGAATGTTGCGCTCCAACTCTCTTAAGCTTCCTTCTCTCATGTCCACATGCATTACTCTTGTTCTCTCCTGTGTTTCCATAGATCCACGGAGTGATGAGAGTGGTGCTGGAGCCCTTGCTGGGGGATGTGCCTCTAGTTGGAGGACTGTCCCTGTTTTTCCTCAAGAAGCCAGTAAGTGTGATTTCCTCAAGCAAATCACACTAGGCTTGGGAATTATTCAATTTAAAATGCTAAACAGAGCGATTATCAGAACAGATAACTTAAATGTGGAAATACGGGACCAGATATCCTGTGTTGTAAAAATCATTCAGTTTTATTTTTGCATTTGGAAAGCATGCAGAAAAGGAAATAGAAGCTGCCACCACCATTTGGTTTGCCCATCTTGTTGAGCTAATTACTCACACCAATCAAACCTAAAAAGGTATTTTATATAGTATTTCCATAAAGTGGAAGAATTTTACGTATGAGAATCTGAAAGTGCCTAAAAAAAGTTGCTGTCCAATTTGTCCACTGTGTGTGAAGACCTCTGAGAACATTCTTAAGCAAACAGCATCATGAAAACCAAGGAATTCTTCAAACAGCACAGGGATAAATTTGTGGAGAAGTTTAAAGTTATGATATAAATCAATATGTGAGCATTAGAGGAAGGCAGTAAAATATCTGCATTCATTTTACTGCCGTGAGAGCCTTAGTACTTTTGCCATGGACTGTATTTTACATCTTATGAGCCAATTGTTGCTTTTCTTCAAAATATTCGGAAAAAATTCCCCCTTAATCATTTCATAAGGTGCCTGGATTATATTTTACTGCCTCAATTTCCTGATAGATGTCAGTTATTTTCTCCCTTTGTTTCAAATGCAGTCAAGCACTGTCTGATAAAGTCATCTGGCATGATTTGCCTCCACATTGTTGATATTTTCCAGTGCACGCGCTCTATCGATCTCACAATTCAACACCTCTGTTGAGCCGGCGCTGCAATGTTTAAAATTGTTTGACCGATTTATAGCAAATGCTCGGACTCAGTAGAGCTTTACTGGCGCTTTAAATAGCTGCAGATCAAGCCAGACCTACGTTGGCAGATTTCTTTACCCTAGGCACTGAGCTAAAGTTGAGCTATTACTCCTCCAAAGGAGGCAGATGGAAGAAGCTGCTTCAGCCCATAAAATATGATGTAATCCCATGTAAACAAATGGTAGTATTAACAGCATTAGTTTAGAGTTGTGGAGAAGAAATGAAATGCTAAATCAGCAAACCTATGATGGATAAAAAACAAAGTCACAAGAATTTGTGTGGCACAGACTTTAAATAATTTATTCTCCTCTCCTCAAAGGCTGGTCGCTGAATGATAAATGAGACATTTCCAGATCCTGTGAGGTCTTTGCCATGTCTGGACTGTGTGTGATCACAATAAATGTGACTCAGTGCGGTGTAAATAGAAGATGCAACACATTCTGCAGTGAGATTTTATTACTGCAGCTCTGATGAACAAACACTTTGTTTAAGCCGAGGACCGCAGTCAAGGATCTGTGGAGGATGCTTCTCCTGCAAACATGATTATTTCATTGTCAGTTAATCAGCGTGCGTTTTTGGATTGAATTAATTAATCACACATGGAAGAGCTTTCACACAGTTGTATTCACACAGTTTGTTCACAGTTTGGGAAATTGCTGACGTTTCCTCATTAAAAAATGTTTTGAACAAATTTCCTGATTCTCTTCAGTTGTAATAGAATAAACTAAAATACATTTGATTAAGATTGGACTAGATTAAATTTGATTAATGTGAAACATTGTTTTGATCATAAACAGTTGTTCTACCTACAATGGACAATTGTAAATCAAAGGAAAATATTGCCAATGGAAAAGTACATTTCAACCAAAAATCTAGATTCTAGATTAATTTGACATATTAACAAGACAAAAAACTTGGATAATCTCTGATAAAGAAAGGCTGGATATCTGCTGAAAAAAAATCCAAGATTAAAGCTATAAATTAACAATTTATAGCTTTATAGCAATGTCTATAAAGTTTATAGCTTTATAGCAATGTCTGACTTTTGTCTCAAAGTCAGACATTTGAGACAAAAGTCCCCCAGGGTTCAATTGGGACATTACAAGACATGGATATGGATTTTTGCATAATGTCTGTTGAAGATTCAAGATAGTTTTCATGATCAGAAAAACATCTTTCGGGTGTAGACTCACCATGAACGCCTCCAATACCACCCCCTACAAACATTCCTGACATCATTGATCACTCTCAGAAGCTCAGCAAATTCCAGCTATGACCGGATTCCACGAGTGCAAAAAGTTCTGTCATGAAATATCGTTGCTACTTCGAATTCCAAGATCCGCTGTTAAGTACTAAGTGTATGCTAAATGTAAAAGTGATTGGAAACAGCCACAACTCAGCCACAAAGTACCAGGCCATTATAAAATCATGGAGTGGGATCTGCAGAGGCTGGGATGCATAATGTGCAGAGGTTACCAAATGTCTGAAGAGTCAGCAACTAAGTACCCCTAAACTTGATGTGGTCCTCAGATTATGTCAGTATCAGTACATAGAGAGCTTTCTGGTATGGATCGCCATGGCTTAATAGCTGCGTGGATATTGCCCTGCCTTTGTTTCCAATTGCAGTGCAAAGCTTCAGATGCAGAGGTGTAAAGCAGCAGAGACGTATTCTCTGTAGGGGCAAATTATGCTTCTTTGTTTGGCAATCCAATGAATAGGTCTGGGTTTGACAGTTGCCAGGCGAACAATACTTTTCTGATTTCACTGTGTCAAGTGTAATGTTTAGTGCAGAGGCGACTGTGGTGTGGAGCTGTTTTTCAATCCCATCATTCTAGTAAGAAGATCTCTTACTGCTTCAGCATATTCAAGTCATGCTGAATAATTTCAGCATGACTTCAGGATGACCAGTTAATTTTATGAGCAGTTTGAGGAACGCTCCTTCTTGTTCCAACATGACTGCACACACCGGTCCACAAAGCAAGGTCTATACAGACATGGATGAGTGAATTTGATGTGAAGGAACAAGACTGATTTGTATCAACTTCATAAAAAATCTTTAGAGGACCTTTTGCTCCAAATCTTTACGCATCACTGACAGATGCTTGCAGTTAGATGAAGAATTTGCCAATTAAACACAGACTGCAGCATCTCTGATTCAGAGTAATTGTGTTTTAAGTGAAATGAGTGAAAATTTGTAAGAAATGCACATCACCTAAATTATTCTTTTTAGAGACTAGGAATAAGGCACACATCCCTCATAAATTGTATTACCCACCAGAGACTTGGTGGATGAGAAAAGCTAATGTGCTTTGGACAAGTGTATTCTGTGTAGTCCGGTCACCATAACAAATTTTGTTGGACGATATGTTGTCCTAGTACTCATTGCGATAAACGATGATGTTGTTTTGAGATCATTTTCAAATAACTGAATAATAGTAATTTAAGTTCACCTTCTCAAAGACACATAAACTTCAATCTTGAAAAAACACTTAAGAAGATATTACAAATATACAAAGTAAAACAATAAATAAAATGGAAATAAAAAACACAACCAAAAGCATAAATAAAGTGAATTTTGATTTGTCTATAAATATTAAGAAATGTTAATCGTCAGAAAAGAAATGATCAAGTTCATTTAAAATTTTCATGCAATTAATTGATTACATGCTTATTATGATAGGCTTAATCCTGATTGTATTTATTGTTTCTTCAAATATCTACTTCCAAGTAGCAAGCTGTAATACAAAGTGTGTATTCCATCCTTTCAGCAAAAAAGACTATCTGATTTGGTGACCAAATGTAGGCAAAACAGGACCCAGTGTACCGTAGATATTGGTTCTGCTCTCTGGTATTCAGATATTGGTATTTTACACTGGAAGCTCAAAAATATTGACTGTGATCCCCAGAGATGTTTTTCTTAAAATATACACAATGGGTTGCAGATTGAGTGCTCACACTGTTATTGATTAAAATCTCTGCAAGACAGCAGAGCAAACATGTATGCGTGGAGGACCAGGTGTTTCCTAAATTTGCTCTTATTAAAAAACAAACAGTGTTTAAGAACAAAAACAAGTAGCAGTTGTGTGCAGGAGAGGAAGTCACTGATTAACCTTGAAAAATGCATCACATCACATTATCCGTCACATCAACCAAGCCATCCCCAAAAGCTTCATTGTGGAATATTTTTTCAGCACACTTGTTTTGTCAATGAGCTGGAGTCTTGCATCTACACCACAAATCCTCCTCAGAGTCCCCACCCGATCATTCATAGTCCCGCAGTCCTCCCCCTCCACCCTGCAGCGTTGGTGTTGTATGCTGTGGTCTGCTGCAGAATAAGCAGGGGAGCCTGAGAAAAAGAGTGAGAAAGGCTCATTAAGAAAACACTGCCTTTAGAGCTCGGAGGCAGATACTGATCAAAGCCCTTTGGACCCTGATTCTGCTTGTATCCCTGTGCCGAGTTCTTTCTGTTCAATCCTCTCTTTCATTCGTTTTTATCACAAACCTTCCCCCGTCTTTTCCTTATTGGAACTGGTATGTTTCATGTGATCACAAATAAAATTGACAGCAGCTTTTCCATACAGCAAGAGTACAGTGTCCCTCACCTCATTATTCTGAAAACTAATGAGACCCCAAACAGCCTTGGTGGCTTTTGTGAATATATCATTAAGTAGGTGTTTTGTGTTCATTTCTGTTCAGGAATATGTGCTTTCAATGCTGTTTCTTAAAGTGGTAAACTGTGTCTAATGTTGAATGCAGCGTTTGTTTTAACCCTTAAGAACATATTCTTTCCTCTAGTTACTATGAATGTCCAACACTTTCATTTAGCTCTTTTTCTGCAGTTCTATACAGAGAAATATCCAAGCTAACTCTAACTCTGTTTATATTGATATCGATGGTGATCAGGGTATGTGGTGTCAGTTTTGTAACACAGGGATACAAATTCTTGTTCTATTGGGACTTTCACACACGTCATCTTAAGACTTTGCAGACAAAGTTCCAAAGCACGAAGCATATCCAGAGACCAAAGGATAACAGGTATAACAGGTTGCCTTCCAGTTTAACATAACTGGAAGGCAAAAATAGCTCAATAACAAAAATAGCTTGTTAAATACAAGGTGCATTGAATTCTGCAGTATATTTCAAAACGCAACATTTCAACAATTGAATGAGATGGGCTGTAGCAGCAGGAGTGCAACTACCATCTGTTAGTGTATGAAGAAAAAATATGGCTGCATGTCACAATTTGACAATAGGAGATTTTATGACAATACTGTTATAATCTCCGAATGGCGACTGCAAGCAGGGTAGTGTACCATGATGGAGAATTTGTTTTCCAATGACCTTCATTACCACCCGATTAGCAATCTAACCAGACCATCTTTGAAATGTAGTGAAACAAGAAATTCACATAATGGATGTACAGCACACATATCTGCAGAAACCACTTGATGTATCATGTCTTTACAGAACAAAAGCTCTACAGAATATTTGTGATCCCTTTTTGAATTTCTACGACTAATTAAGGCAGTTTTGAGTGGAAAATATTGTTCAAATATGTACTACCAATCTGAATCTAGTAAAGGTCAGTGGTTTAAAAAAAAAAAGAGTTTGTCTGATGAAAATTGTGAAGTGGTATCTTCTTTCAGATGTTGTCAAACCAGCAGCACTTGGGAGGGTAGCAGCAGCTAGTATGTCACTTGACGCCCAAGCAACAGAAGGACTTTCCTGCTGTCTGTAGACTATCTGTCCACCAGCTTTTCTATCATTTTATTCCCTTGATAACATTGTTGCATTGAATATTTTACATAATGTTTCACAGACATTATGGAGCCAAGTATTCTCTGGCTAGCCCTCAAGATAGAAAAGACCCCAAATTAACAAATGCTGTTTTGTAAGAATAAAATAAAAAGGTAGGATGCTTTTTTTAGTCTGATCTGGTTGACAATAGTCACCAGGACCCTACAAATGCTTTTTTGCTACAGTTAGATCACCAAATGGACAGAAGAGTTTCTGCATTCCTTTTTAGGAATGTATAGTTCTTATTAGAAAATCATCTGATACCAGCTAGACTAACTGAAAGGGTTAATTGGTGGACTACCCCTAAAACAGGTCATTTGGATTCTTCCATTTTGACAAATTAGCTCTGGAATATTTCCCACTAACATAACCAGGTCTTCTGCATTTTATGACGTTCAAGAGTTGTGGATTTGGCTGACAAACATTTGAAGTTTCCACACAGCATTTTCTAGTGATGACAATGATTGTCCTGTTGTTAAGCTGGCTCCTCCAGAAAAATCCCTCGTTTCTTATCTCATTTCATTGTCTAATGGAGGGTAGTCCCTCATTTTATAAAAAAATTGCTTAAGTTTTTAGCTTGGTTTTCAAATTGAGATCTTTAAAACAGATGTTCGCTTTGCTACATATAAATTTATGTTCTTCCAATCCAAAATCCTTAAAGAAAAACTTATTTCTAAAACAATATTTAAGACGTTTCTTACAAATTGCCATGTTATGTAGGGGTCATTGCTCCCATCACACATTTCACCCTCATATGGGGCAATATATTACAGCATGGAAAGGATAGAGGATGGTTTTAAAACTTCTGCACAAAACTGAAGATCTTTATCATCATTATCATATATTAAAAATTCTATTAATTTAAATTAAAGTATAAAGATAAAATTTTTAGTTGATGAAGATATTTTTATTATCAGTCAGGCCTGATTCCAAAATAGTTTTATTTGTCAGTGTATGCTGTTTACTATTTAAACCTGTGAGAAAAAGAAGTTAATCAATTTTAAGTTGAGTCAAAAAACTCTGAGGTCTAGGGCCTAAAAGAGGTTGACAATGTTTTATAGGTGCTCCATCTGAGTGAGGCTAAGGTAATAAATATGACATAATTATGAGGTAAGAAAAGTTTGTTGGAACAAAACAAGAGCAACTTTTCCAAGAAAACTTTTGATAGATAAGTTTCCTACTACTTGAGACAAGTTTTCTGTGTGTGCTGTAATCAATCAGCCAGTTTATTGGCCAGAAAACATGAAGCCAAGTGGTAAATGGAGATTGGTGGCAGAAAACAATAACATTAAGTGTTTGAATCCAGTTGAAGCCATTCACACTCTTTGTTCCTGCAGTCTTACCCATGGGTATGTGTGTATGTTCTCATTGGTTTTTTATTTGTTTGTTTTTTTCCTCCATGGTTTAGCTTCTAGACATAACCTGGACTGGCCTCTCAAATATCCTGGACATTCCGGGGCTCAAGTAAGTCAATGCAAACTTGATTTTCTTGTTCTTCCACAAAAACACAGCTATTTTAAGACATAATGGAAGTTTTCAGTGCTACATTTTAGAGACGTTAGATGCCTTTTTGCTTTGCTTTTCTATAAACCTGTAACTTTGTTATTTAAGTCGTTTTAGACAAAGACAAACAGTTACATATTCCTTTGTAATACCTTGATATCTATGCTTAGATTTAAAGCAAATTATCTAACTGACCACAAGAAGGCTAGAAAAATGTGTATTTTGTAAATGCTTTCTTTGTTATTGCTCTTTATTCTTTAACTCCCCCCCCCCCTTGGTTATTAACTAGGCTGAATAGAGAGCAAATGGGAGCTAATTAAGAGCCACTTTCATCCAGACACAATTAGTCGCTTCCATCTTGAGTGGTTTCCTACATTATTTAAACTGCTTTGAAAGTGATACAGTCATTAATACTGCATGTAATTTTCTGAGATTTCAGCTGCTTGTTGGGGCAGAAAGACTTGCTGGCCAAAGCAGAGCCCACTGGACACTGTCTTTCGTCCCTTTGTTTCTTTGCTTTGTGGGAATGAAATGAATCTGTTCACCTTGAGTGCAGTTGGGTTTGTTGCTTGATGCGGTAGTGGGGAGCACTTGAAGTAAAAGAGGAAGAAGCTGCTGTAGTAAAGGCAGAAAGTAAAAGCAAAATGTCTTATTAGATGCATAACGTTTAATGTGCAGTAATTTTTTATTACATGCTGTAGATTCTAATTGCATAGAAATGTTTTAAAAACTGAGCAAATGTTTGTGATTATAATTTTAATCACAAACATTCTCATGTAATCATAAAGGTAGCTGTTATATTTTTGCAGAATAACAGTTAACAGACAACTAAAAATTATAATTATACACTTATTAATATTGTTCTTAAATCTACTGTTTATTGATGCTAACTTTGGTTAATGTGAATTCACAATCCATTTTGGTGTGGCAACAATTTTGTTGCCTGTGCTTGTTTTGCCATTATTCATAGTCCTTGGTGCAGGAGCTCAGAGGCTCCACCAGCCCACGTCTGCCCTGAAGGGGATGAAAGATACAGCAGTGTAACTGGAGAACAACTTTCCCATTAGAATCCACAGTATCAGCTTGGAACATTGCATATTTTAAAAGGCTAATATGCTATCAAAATGCAACTGTTGCATTTTTCTAAAGGAAAATGGTTTTTACTTCATTTGTGCATTGGATTCACAAGAGTTGTACTCTTCTGCCACAAACACATGAGATATAGATGTTATCTTTTATTTTAATCAATAGATGTGCTCTTGTACTGCCCTGCTATTTAGATATCATATGGAAATGAAAGTGTACAGACAAGGTTTTACAAGGTTGTTGTTAAAAATTCCTAAGAATAACCTGAAAAGAGAGCTGGATTCAACTTTATGTAAGACACTAACAGTCTGTATTTCTTCCTTTAGAAAAAAAAAAATCTAATTTCTTAGTCCTTTCTTGGCATCCATTCAGAATGTTCTCCAGTTCAGAGAAAAATGTTTTTACCCCTTTCAGATTTCTTCAGCGTTTGTTGTTTAGTCGCACATTCAATTCAGTTTCTTTCATTCTCTATACCTACTGTTATATAATCTTGCAAAACAATAAGGTCTCATTCATACAGATATGTATAACCATTTCCATTTGTATAGATAGATTACAATATATTTACATACTTTCCTATTTGATCTTGGTTATAAAACAGCACAATGCAGATAAACACTGAAACTATATCTTTGTGTAGGTACAGGTCAGTTTGCATACATTTTCGCCCCTGTAAATGAAATTATCACAATAAAATTGCATTTTGGAAATTCTGAAATTATTTGTCTGATACTGAAGTTTGTTTGAATATCTTAGACAAGTAAATTTCACAAAAACAGAATTAACCTACAAAGGAGCCAGTACTTGAACAGAGTGCTGCACATTTAAACCCCTGCTATTGGAGAACGCATTAAAAGATTTCTTAGGAGACTTGTAATATCTGTTGCACCCTTATGTAGGTGCCAATGAGTTCTGCTGATGAGGAAAGATTTTACTGTGCAACTGAAAACATTTATCCCTTAAATGTACCCTCTCTTAAGCAGGTACATTCAGGGACTATTAATGCCATAAATAGATGAATGTTTGTTCTATATCATACAGATTTTATGGTGGTCTGGTAGCTGCTACAGCAAACTGATGAAGTGACTGGCACAACAATTAGTACAAAATTATACACGAGCACGGCGCAGGCATTGAAATTTGTATGACTCAGTGGTTTGTGAAAACCATTACCGTCATGTTGTAAATTGCCAGTAAAGTGCAAATACAGTATGCATGCAGTCCGTAGAAGTATACTAACATAAATAACTCACACACACACAGAGATATGTGGGTGTTCTGGTGTTTATGCCAGGAGAGCAGAAAAATGCCACTACAAGCACTAATGCAGCAGGAATCACTTTGAACTCTTTTCCAGAAATGTTTCAGCTCTGTCATCATATATCCGTTTCCCTCAATGATAAACTGATGATGGATAAATTGAGAATTTCCTCTTGGCAACAGACCACAGAGGAAGAAAGTCTCAATTGAGAAGTAAATTTGCCTTATTTTTCAGTTTCTAATTTTTTTTAATGAACCAGATAATGTTTCAGAAAAAAACAAAAAAAAAACTACTATCGTATTGCCTCATTTATTTGCAATTATTTATTATGGCTATGCATTATTAATCACTTGTTCTTTATTTGTAATGAAGGGTTATATTTCACCTGTTTAATTAGTGGGTTTTGACTTTGTTGGTCTTATAATGTTACAATGCCTTAGCAAATATGAAAGAAGTGGAGAAAGTTTATGATACTGTTGATTTAAGTGTTAATTATCACAAATTTTAAAAACAACTACAAATCTGTATTAGTTTTTAAGCATTTGAATGGATGTTACTGTTAACTTATTAGTTTTAAAAACTGTGTTATTCTGTCATGTTAAAAACAGTAAGTGAAAAGGCAACTAAAATCACTCAGAGGAACCTCAGTTTGTAAAATTTGGGAGTAATTTTTGCTATGCTTGCTTGTAAGTTGTGCCAAATAAAACATATTTACTTGACCAAAAATAAAATAATAAAACAATAAGGGCAGTGTAATGTAGAAGAATCCACAACCCTGGAACCTTTCATATTTTTGCTACTTTACACAAGCTCAGTCTGATTAGACAGAGAACATATTTGAAAAGCAATTTTTGCACATTGCCACAGATTTTTTGTGTTGAAATGCAGATTTTTCGGGTTTTGTTTGAAACATGTAAAAACTTCACAATTATGCAGTAAATTCTGTTGGTGAAATAAACTTAACAAGAGCAGGAATGCTTTTGCAAGCCACTGTAAATCAAATGAAATTAAATGTCAGTTCCCATACAACTAGTACATTTGTATTTTATTTTAATTTACATTTTTAAATTAATGTGGAACTCTTTGCTGACAAAGCAAATCATCAGATTTACGTTGATGATTGAGTATTTACTAGACCTGCAGGTTTTCTAAACCAGCATGATTCTAAAAATAGTTGCAATGCAAATAGGTAAAAGGTTTTTCCTCTCACAATGCAAACTAGCAGTGTCAACTGTAACGTAACTGAAATATATCTTATATTATGTTCTAACTTGATATAAAAATAAAAGTAAGAGAGATCATTTAGTTGATAGGAAGTATGTTGAATTGTGCTCACTGTTTAGAGACATAAATCATGCTAAAGGCTGCAGCATTAAAAGCATTCCCCGACATCAGGATGATGTTGCTTTTCTGTAACCCAATCTGTCAGCACTAAAGCGTTTGTGTTGCACAGCATTCTATCTTTTTGCTGTTTTGCTACAGTAGTCTTGGTTTGCCTAATGCTAACTGATCTTTAAGCTGAGCATGGCAGTCCTCTGTTCATTTCTTAATGCAGCCATAAAATTAACTCAATACCGCTTATCCACCCACATAACTTGTGAACTCTGGATGTGAACCAGAAAACTAGATCTCATTCTCTTTACTTTGTCAAACCCCCATGAACATGTCTTTCAACTGAATCCATTGGAAGTTTATTAATTTTTTGTTTTGTTTATGATTACATTTGGAGTTTTGGAATGTAGACTATCAGCCTGTGGGTGAAAAGTGCAAGGAATGAAACAGTGGTAGTCCAGATCCTGAAGTTGTTGGTTCATGATGCAATGATTTCATATTCTGTAAAGATCTTATGAATGCCCACCAAGTTTTTGAATGGGCTTTGCTTCATGATTTTCTTAATACTTTTTCCTTCCACTTAATTTTCCATTATTGTGCTGCACATATAAACAGCCAGCTTCTTTAGCAATGATCTCTGGTGGCTAACCCTTCTTCCACAAAGTGTCAAATACAGTCTTGTTGGATTAAAAATCCTTCTTATTGTAATATTTTTTTTGAGGAAATGAGGTTTAGGTTTTTGTTATTAAGTTCTGTGTGTCAAGATGTTATTTGATTTTTGCAGCCTGATCATGTTTCCTGCAGCCAATGATGTATTTTCCCTGTTTGGCTGATTAATGCTGAAAAATTACTCCCCAGACCTTTTCAGGATTGCATCTAATTCGTATCTGAAGCAATAACTTTCATCAGAATAGGCACGTCATGTTACTCGGGCAATTTCTCAGTAATAACAACCATCTATCTTAGAGGAGAAGTCTGAATTAGAAAATTCATTCTAATTACAGTTCTCAGTGAATGTAATTTTCCAGTTTTGCCTCAAAAGTTAGCTTAATAAAAGAGTAGCACTGTGCAATTTTGTTTTGCCATGTCACCATTGTTGTCATGCATCTCAGAAATATTAGAATCATCCAGAAGAAGCATAAACCAGCTCAAGGAATCTTCCTATATACCACAAAACAATTAAGGGGATATTTTAGCCACAGAGTACTCTTCCTGTCTTTGTTATAAAACTAAGTACTTTAGCCTGTTTATCTTCCTTTTCCTCCATCTCTGTCCTTCCTGTCCCCACAGCGGCTTCTCTAACAATCTGATTCAAGACATAATCTACAGTTATTTGGTTTTACCCAACCGAATCACTATCCCTCTGGTTGGTGTGGAGGACCTGGCCAAGCTACGATTTCCAATGCCTAAGGTACTGAAGGAAGTCTAAAATCTGTGCTCGACCTTAGCTGTCTTTAGTGTCACATTTAATTCAATGAAATGTATGTTCTTTGAGCCTTTCTTTTATCAGAAAATGAAAGAGCTCTAGGCTATTCAGAAGATATGCAGTATTTTGCTAAGAAAAGTCTAAGCTTTTCCACTCAAACATTTATCGATTGCAGCAAGTTTGGAAATTTGCAGGTTTGATTTGATAGTTTCTGCTGCAAATAACACACATTTGCATTTTTGTAAGAGCTATTAAAGATAAGATTTTGATGTGTGTGGGCAATTTACATTAACTTTTTTTCTGTTACCAATTATGATGAATTTTTTTTATCTTAGCTACACTGTTCACACTTCTTTTAAACTTTTCAAAAATTAGTCTCTTTCCAGGTGAGACATTCAAAAGCTAATAATGGACCTTCACTTAACAGTAAAACAACTTATCCGTCTGCTCTGCATCTCCCCACAGGGAGTGCTAAGGATTCACTTCCTCGAGGCTCAAGATCTGGAAGGCAAGGATCAATTTCTCGGAGGACTCATCAAGGGAAAGTCGGACCCTTATGGCATCCTGCACGTCAGCAACCAAATGTTTCAGAGCAAGACGATTAAGGAGAGCCTCCATCCCAAATGGAATGAGGTTTATGAGGTGATGAAGTCATAATGTTTCTCAGGACAAAGGGCTTTTCTTAATCTTATAATCTCAGGGATGAAACTGGTTGATTTTGTTCCCCTTGTTAGTTTCCTCTTATGGAAGTTCACTCTTATGGAAGTTTCTTCTTAATTTCCAAATATTAGGATTGTCTTCTCCCAGGTTGCTTTAATTCAAAATCTATCTGCTGATTAGTAGCAAGCCTCCCTCTGTGTGTTTCTGTGTCTGTCAGGCCCTTGTGTACGAACCTTCTGGTCAGCATCTGGAGATTGAGCTATTTGATGAAGATCCGGACAAAGATGATTTCCTTGGAAGGTCTGCTGCCTTTGTTTCCTACCCTGTCGTGTTTTTATCGCACAGCTTTTAAAATGAAACAGGATTTGTTGCACCTCATCTGTTCAGCTGATGGATAAACAAAACTCCTTGTAATGCAGCTATTTATTAATGTTCTTTTCATTTAGAGCTTATTCATGATGAGCCAGTGATTATACCACAGTTATTGTCCCAGCAGTAAATTTCATAGATTAATTTGTGGTAAAGCTATAACTGTGCACTCAGTGCTATAACACTGAGCAGCAAATCAATATCTGCCTACCTCTATTGTAATTAATTGGCCTTATTTTATTTACTGATTTCTGCTTTGAATTTTCACTGACTGTTAGTTATTATTTGCAGCCTCCTGATTGATTTGACCAAGGTGTACAATGAACAGAAGGTTGATGAGGTAAGATTTGTTTTCTAATGTTCATTTTTCACATATAGCCTGAAAAAACACATTTCAAAATATTTTGCTATTCTTGCAGGAGAAAGGGAAAAAAAAAAAAAAAAAAAATCAGCCCTGCTTGGGATATAGCTTAGGACCAAACTGGAAACAAGAGAAATCGCTACCTTTAATCTGTCAGAAATTATTAATTTCAACCACTGATGAACACATTCGCCCTATGTCCACAGCTGGTTTTTCTCTGTTAAGCCAAATAGAAAGCAGTGCTAAAAGTACATCCTATAAAGATGTATAGGATTTAACATGGGACATATGGGAGGATTTAATATGGGACATAGGGGTGGATTTATCATTGGGACCTCCAGAGAAATTTAATATGGGACGTTTTCACATGGGACATGTGGGTGGATTTAATATGGGATATATGGGAGGATTGTAGGTTAAACATTACGTTTATCTGAGTTCAGTAGGTTAAATATTACATTTAACTGAGTTTTGTAGGTTGAATATTACATTTAACTGAATTTTGTAGGTTAAATATTAAAAGTGTTTTATTTGCATTGTTATGGCACTTGACTTAATATAGTTTTTGATTGTTGATTCTATGTTGCATGACTTTGTATTTTTGTGTTTATTATGTAAAGCACTTTGAAATGCCTTGCTGCTGAAATGTGCTATACAAATAAAATTTGACTGATTGTTTGATTGCTTACAGTAGGTAGACTGACCTCTGGGTATACCAAGGACTACTCCTGTTTTTTCTACAACTGCCAAATCTGATTCCCTGGTCTATCTTCTCCTATTAACACATCATTTATGATGTCATTAAAGTGCAGATATATGTGTACCCCTGAGCTGTAGCTAACTTTAACTAAAGTTGACATAAAAGTTTGTTCAAACTATGTGTTTGTTAAGCTACAAGCAAAAAACCTGTGAGTTTTCGATTTTGTTTAATTTACTGAAAAAGAAAATGAAAGCAGCTCAGAAAATATTTAACCTGCTATTCTGGGAAGAGGGCCAGATGTAATAAAATTAACTTTTTGCTTTTTTGTGTCACAAAAAACGACCTAAATATTCAATCTTATTATTCTTTTTGGTTATTGTTTTAGTGGTTTGAACTAGAAGAAACACCTACAGGGAAACTCCACTTAAAACTGGAGTGGCTGTCTCTATTCTCCACCCCAGAGAAGCTGGACCAGGTAACACTAAGTACTGTTATTTTTTTTTACTGAATGTAATTATGGCATGTTGATGCATATTCCTCTGTCCACAGGTTTTGAGATTTGTGCGCGCAGATAGAAGCCCAGGAAAAGATGGACTCTCGTCAGCACTATTAGTTGTCTTTTTGGACTCGGCGAAGAATTTGCCAGTAAGTCACTAAAATCTCCTTATTTATGTGATGGTGAGTAAACTGTTCTAAATGTGCTATTGCTTTCCTTTTTAGCAGACTTTATATATTCCATCTGAAGCTTATATGCTTCATTTACCGACACCAAATCAAAGTTTGCAGAAATGCGGGTGTAACGCTTGTTTAAATATGAATTCCTGGTTTGTTTGTTAATGTTACACAATGACACCTTTGTTTTGTCAAAATATTTATTTACTGTGACCTCATCTGTTTGTTTGTTGAGTTATTAAAGATTAGATTCACACTCTGACATTTGCACATTCTGATTTAGGAATGTGCAAAGAACCTAATCACAGTTTTTACACCAATCATGGATTAAAGATTACGTAAGCTTGCAATTTTAGGTTACCATAATTTCTCAAAATTAGATTGTGTTTTTGCATAGAACTTCATTGTTTTATACAACAAAGTCATGTCAGAGCAATTACAAGTTCACCTTCCAGGCTATAACTGCACTTCTAGATGGAATACTGTCAGATTTAGAGATAAGTATTAAACCAACAGTTTTAATACTTATCTACTGGTTTAAATCCTAAAAAACATAAGATGAAAATATACTGTTAATCTGAATGCAGCAGAAATGCAGGTTATTCTTAATAACCATCACTATATTTTGACAGTGACAGACTTTATTGCAGCTTGCTGTCAAAAATGTTTTGATACAGTAAAATCTTTGTGCTGTAGATACTCCATTTCAATGTGCAGTTTTCTTGCAATACTATTCACCCTTTGTGAACATTTTTATATTTGATTATATTACAATATCAAATGTTTTTATTTGGATCCTATGCATAGGATCAACTAAAATGTCCCTCTGTCTCACAACGTAAGCATTATGTAGAGGGAAATGATGGTTTTCAAAATTCTACCACTTTACTAATGAATTTTTGAATTTGTAGTGCATGGGGGCTCTGCACTGCACCTTTCAGACTTGTATTTGTGAAAAATGTGAAACCTTAAAGTATTTTCCTTACTGACAATTATGTCACACTTTATATTCACTTATCTTATAACATTTAATAAAAAATAAATTAAAGTTTGAGACTGACAAAATGTGAAAAGACATTCAAGAAGTGTGAATAGTTTTGCAAGGGTTTGCAAACACAATTTGGATGTAAAAATGTCTGTATTTAGTGCTTGCCGCTCAAGGACTCGATCTAATAAAAACATTTGCGGTCGCTATTGTTAAAGGAAAGCCTTGAATGAATAATGCTTTTAGTTTTCAAAATCTTTCTTGAGATTTTCTTCAGCAAATGAACAGAACAACCCACATTTAGTCCTTCATTTTCTTAGCCAAATGGATTTACATAAATGTGTCAGAAATACAGGATTGATTTGAACTATTTTTCTGTTTCCTCTTTATTCTCCTGCGTCTCCACCCAAGGGTGTCTTCACAGGCAGCTTAGGCTGTGGAAACTTGAGTGAGAGGAGAGCTTCTGGCTTAATCTTTTGTGAGAACGATACTTCTGAGTGTAGTGCAAATTTTGTGAGTCCACCGATGCTTCTGCATCTTTGTAACCTTAGCATTAGAACCGTGTGATGACATGGATTGAACCATAATGCGTTCTTTCAAAGTTTTCTTTTATAGCATGTGTTAGCTGCATGCTTTTTTGTGTAAAAAAATCCAATAACCATTAACATGAAAAAGACTTTTTGAAACCACAGCCATCCAGCCATTCAAACAGCCCCTACTTGCTTCTTTGTTACAATATTGCATTATTGTGCCACATCTCAGTTCAAGGCTGGAGTGAGATAGCTTCAGCACTAATACTGCTGGCAGAGTTTTTAATGATGTGTCAGTGCACATGTTGAGATTCATGCTGAGGTACAGAAAGCCTGCAGCGTGTGATGTAGTCATACAGGGTCTTAAATAGTTCCACCTGGTCTTTTCTGCGGGTAATGCTTTTATTACAATGTTATTGTCAGATCCGAGCAATGTCATAAAGACTAGCCCCATACATCCTGCTCTTTATTGTTAAACTGCATTATGCATACATATCATGTGCAATTGTGACACAAAGACACATCTAAATTTTCGAAAAGTACATTTTTATTTACTCAATTCAATGAGAAAACTTGTCTTTTACATACATTGAGTACACACAGTGCTTTATTCTGTTAATTTGAATGATTACGGCTTACATCTAATGGAAATTATTTCTCACATACTTAGAGCAGTAGATGGGAATAATGAAAATGATTTCTCATGCAACTGAAAAGTATACTCATGTACTGTGCAGATATAGTTCTGGTTATGTTTATGTGGTGGATTTCAAAGCACTGACTCCAGCCTGATTTGGCGGCTTTTACATCTGAGCCAAACTCGGATGGAGAGTATAGATAACGGTCAGCTGGACAATCTGTCTTCCCCAGTAGTCAGGCTTTGTAATTATCCCCCAAACTCTTGAGTTGTCTTTGTTTCACAGTCCTTTGAAGACATTTTTCTTCCATTCAACATTCTGTTAATATGCTTGGATACAACACTCTACAAAAAGCCAAATTTATTTAGCATTGATCTGTTGTGATTTAAAATATCAATGTCTGTGGAATAACATCCTCCAAACTCCACCAAACTGTTGTTTCACAGTTGTTTCAAGGCTGGAGTTTTTTCTTCCACTAAGCTTCCATCCATCTGTCCATCTTTGAATACCCTTGTCCCAAGTGGGATTGGGGCCAGTGCTGGTCTCCAGCAAAGATTCCATTAAGATTTCCATGGAAAATTGAGTGGAAGGAACAAGTCCATGGATGCAACTTTGAGCATAGCTTGGGTGTTGAGTGGTGCTGTTTTGTCGCTTATCCATCGTGGATGATTACAGTTATTTGTGTTTTAAAAATCCTTATTGATCTAATGCATTTGTTTTAATTTTCAAAGTTTTCATTAGTTGTAAACCATAATCATCAAACTAAGGCATAGATACACTTGAAATATATCAGTCTATTTGTAATACATTTATGCAATGCATTGATATTCTAATTTATTCAGATTCACCTGTAAATTTGGGGGTCTTTTTGTTCCCCATGACCATGCTGACTCATTCCAACTAACTATGGGTGTGATTTTTCTCCCTCAAATCTCCTTGTGGCTTAAAGAGCAACCTGTCAGATATCACCCATGACGGGTTGAAGCAAGTCTCGGTCTTTAAGGCCCTGAAGGTAATGTGGGAGGAATGGTCTGCATGTCAAGATCACACCCCTACACTGCAATGCTGGGCCACAGCTGTATCACCCTCTGTTGAGTGATTGTGATGATTATCGAGGTGTCAAAGTGAAACTGTGCATGACAATGACATGAATGTTGAATACGGGTTTTCATTTCCTAACCCCCAGCTTGCATGCAGATGGTTTATATGACACAAAAACTCACTAATGTGATTATTACTTCTCTGCTTATCTGAGTATCTCTCCTGCTTTGCCGTTGACTTGAACTGTGACTTTCATTTTACAAAAAAACCCCAAAAAACCTTGCACAACCAGACAGCTTCAGAGGAACATACGTGCATGTTTGCTAGTCAGGAACATGATAATGTTGGAATTTGTGGTTCAGGATCCAGGGCAAGATTGTCATGCCTGTTGGTTGACATTTTGTAGTTTTCCAATGTAGTTATTCCAATTTCCTTTGGAATGTTTACCACCTAAATTCTGAAATAGAAATTTACCTGCCCTGTCAGAAACATGTAGTTAGATTCAGAAACAGCCCTGTTGACATGCTCACACAGATATGATTGTCATGTTTTGGGCTTCCAGAAGCAGCTGGACTGTAACAAAACATTGTGGATTTCCCTTACTTAGAAATCAGCTTTTGCACATTTCCAGTTAGTGTTTTGCTGTTTCTTCTTAGAAATTCCCAGAATGCAATTGTGACACTCCCTTTACCTTTCTTTGGTGATAGTTCAGCAGGTAAAACAACCTTGCACCTATTCTGGCTTGACATTAACATTCTTCCAGAGTTTATTAGCTTTAAGAATGAGTGTTCAGGTCTTCCAATAAAATTATGGCTGACTACTTTGTGTTACAGATACTCTGAAATTCATCTTGAAATTAAGAAAAAACAAGAAAACACATAATATATGGAATCCTGATCCTGGTTCAAATATGGACTAATACTGTTCTATGTTCTCTGTTCATGAGAGGAATAAGAGTTAATTTTTCAGCTCTGAACTTGGGTAAAAGTAATCCGGGGTGTTTAACATGCAGCCTGGAGGCCATTTGAATGATTTTGTGCATCTCTTGATCTAAGAACAGCGGAAACCTGGTTTGCTAGACCATTTGATGCAAAAACATAAAAACCCTGTCGGGGTGAAATGTTCACTGCTTTGAAGCCTTCCAAAAAAGATGCAGACAAATAAAGGCTACTCAAAATGAACAATTTAAATATACTATGAATTGTTTGTTTGCATGTTCTTGCATTTTAATTTGTACGTTTGTTTTGCAGCCCGACATCGTGCAAACACAATGATTCAAATAAATCAGTACATGCTCACTGTTCAATTGTAGTTCCTGCCCTTGATAAAGCCCCTGACTGCAGCTGTGCACACTGTGCCTTCCATAATTATTGGATTCCCTGCTAAAGATGTGCAAAACCTATAAATTAAGAGACACCAGTCTTCAAAGATGTCTGTGCACAGACACAGACATCTGCAGCCCCACTTTAGGTTGTTATATTATTTGTTTTTTCTATGTTAATAAACAAAGTCTTAACTAAGTTAGTCAGGAAAATAAGTCACACTTTAATGGTGGGAAAAAACCTGAGCTATTTAATCTTTTGTATGTTACAGAAAGAACAGTAGCAGATCTTACATTAGGTCTGCTGTTTTTCTTTTGTATATTTTGTATAACCCTGCATAGTAAATGGTTGTGTTAATGAGCATGCAACAAGAGGCCTAATCATATGCTGGTTAGAAATGGAAGACCTTTTCTCTCTTTTCAAATCACTTGGGTCTTTAATAATGGGGGCACGATCCTTCCGTGAGGAATACTGATTAATTCCCAGCTATTTAAACTCATCATGCTAATTTTAACCTGTAGACAAGACTTAGCCCTGCAGCCTCTCGGCATCCTGTCTGGCTGCAGCCTTACCAGTCTAATCTTTCCTCCTCTCCGTGGTGTGTGTTGTGCTGATCGTGTCCTCTAACATGTAGTGTGATTGTGCTGTCCGTCACTGAATTGTGTTTCACACTGTTGGTGGTTACCTAACACCTCTCTCTTTCTCTGATTGTCTAATAGTCGGCCAAGAAGAACAGCAGTGAACCCAGCCCTTATGTCCACTTCACAGTTGGGCACAAAACCCTTGAGAGTAAGGTTGGTATTAGAAATACTTGCTTGAATTCCTCCATCTTTTTTTTTTTTTTCCTTTTAGTTCCTTGTTTACTTTCAGTCTCACATCTTCATTTGAACTGATGACTGATTTATTGGCAACTCACTCTGGCAAATGTTACTTGTTTGGCTTAGAGGAAGAAGAACATTTGTCACCTTTACTCCAGTGTGCTATATTTAGTTGTACATCATTTATTCAATATAAATGTCAGGAAGAAGAATTTAAGAGCTGAAACACTCACAGTTCCTCAATTATTGAATTAAAAGCTTTCCTGAATTAAAGTTTATAAGCTACCTGAGCAATAATAATTCAGGCATTAAACATTTAAATGGAAGGTTGAATAAGAGAAAAAGCTTCATATTATGACACAGTTAAATGTGTTACAGTAATGACATTAATATATTTGTGTTATTTGGTATTTCAATGAAACCTCAAGATAATAATCTGTTGATTGCAGTTTTTAATGTGTATGGAGTATTGTCAAAATGTTAATTAATTTCAGTAGCTTTATTAATGAAATGTAGCTCATGGACTAAAAAAAAGACTCATTACAGTTATACATATTCAATTTGCATAAAAATGTTATTACATAAGACCAGATATCAGTGCTGCTGATGCACATTTTGTGCCATAGGTTTTCCTTTCACTCAACTTTCTGCTAATATGCTTAGTTAGATAATTCTGTTAATCCCAAAAGACTGCCAATTTGACTTACGGATGGGGAAAAGTGCTGAGTTGATTATTTTTAAACAGCCACTACCACAAATAGGTATTGCAAAAGAAGCCTGGTCACAGAGTGCTATTTGACAACATATAAAGAGAAAGTTGAATGGAAGGAAAAAGGTGCACACAGAACAGAGCTCACTGGTATAATGTTTCAATATTTCTTATGTTCAGGCCTTTTTTTCAGGAGGAGCCTAACCACAGGAATGTGTCTATGTTGACTCTGAAGTTTGTTGTTGGTCTTTTGTGACATTCAAATTTTCTAAGAAGATACATTTTGGGTTTGCATGAAGTTGTATGTCATAATCTTCAGTATAAAAAGAAATCAACTATTTAAAAAAATCAGTGTGTATACTGAATCTATATGAGTTTCATTTTTAGAATTCAATTACTGAAAAAAACATACTTTTTTTCATTAATCAAAAAATTACACGCACCTTATGTTTCTCCATCAAGGTCCGTTACAAGACCAGGGAGCCTCTGTGGGAGGATTCCTTCTCTTTCCTCGTTCACAATCCGACAAGGCAGGAGCTTGAAGTGGAGGTAAAGCCACACCAAAAAAATGAGAGAAAATATACTCCAAGAAATGAAGGTTATAAGATTTTTTTTAAATTGCAGATAAAGGATGATAAGCACAAATGCACACTGGGTATCTTACGGGTGCCTCTGAGTGACCTGCTGTCGGAGGAAGACATGACGCTGGCTCAGTGCTTTCCTCTGAAGAACTCTGGACCCAGCTCCACCATCAAACTAAAGATGGCTTTAAGGGTAAGAACAGACTTTACACAGGTTCTGTCTGTGTGCCTGAGTCATTCACAGTTGATGTCATCCACAACAGATGTTCAGAAAAAGGCAGTCAGCAAACAAATATGTGAGATTATTTGTATTTATGATGGAAAATGTATCTAAATAACTTTCTGCTATCAGCTAGTTTCCTTTCTAACCTTTCACCTCCCTCTTCTTTGTTTCATCAAAATTTTTGAGACACCGGATTAATACACAGCTATTTTAGGCCTTGTCATGAATGATCTTTTTTGACTTCATAAAAATTAGTGCAGCTGTTTGCAGTGATATTTTCTTACATTTATATTTATGTGAGTGTTCGAGTACACTTTGCCTCATTATTGTCATAAATGCCAGTCTGGTGACATATCACACTCTAACTTCCATGCAGTGTTTAGCATGTGGTAGAAAAAAGTACATCACCCCTTACAGATTTTCATTATACATAAATGTTAAAGGCCATTACACATTTTAACTACAGGCAATAACTAGCTGAGTTACCCTAACAACACTTAATTGTAAGATAAGTTGTGTAAGGTAAGTTGTCAAAGATCAGTGGTTACCAAAGATTTTCTGGGACCCGACATGGATTACAATAAAATTGCCCCCATAAAAGAAAAAAAAAATCTGCTGGGCACACATCCTTCAACCAGACAAACCTATACGCATATTTTGTTTTCAACCTCAACTGAAGTTTATTTCACATTTCAGGTTGCAACAAAACACACTACAAACCTTCTTTACAGTGAAACTGTAACTGTTTTTTTTTTTTTTTTCATGCATACTGCTTCCCGCACCTCCACCCCCTGCCATGGCACTGTGCTGCCCCTAGGGGGCACGACCCACTCTTTGGGAACCACTGTCAAACCACTGACATTTTCCAATAACTCAAAAGTTTAATTTTCAATTCACTCAGGTTATCTTTGACTGACATTAGAATCTTGTTTGACAGTCTAAATGTTTAAAGAGTTATAACAAGAAGCAAAACTAGAAGAAAATCTGTCTGGAAGTAAATAGTTTTTCACAACCATTATTGATACAGGTATTTCAGTTTAGTTAGTGCCTTGAATCACTGGGGCATTAAATTGAATTGTCCTGCATTTGGCTGAACCTTAAGTTCATTGACTTGTTCTGAGCCACCACTGATCAGATTAAAAAGAAGAATGGATCCACATTAACGGATGTACTTTAAATTAGACGTTTTCAATTGAAGCCCACGTAGTGTAGAAGTAATCAAGAATAAAGTTGTTATTGTAAGTACAGATTTTCGTTTCAAACTACCTCATTTTAGACTGAAACATAGTAATTTTCTCTGATCATGGTTTCCTTAAACTTTCACTTACGCTATTGAAATTCCACTAAATCTTTCATAGTTCTTTAAGCCTGCTATTGATTTTCTGACTCCTCAGATACTTTCACTGGAGAAGCAGTTCTCTTCAGACCTGCCCTCTGCGGTCCAGGTCAGGAAGGCCAGTGTTCCCCAGACAGGCCCGGCCCCCTCATTGAGTCAGTCCGCTTCAGAGTCCCAGCTGCTTTCTGCTACACCTTCAAAGCCAGTACGCGCCTCCACTCTCACCCTCCAGGACCCTGACGGCGAGCCGTACTGCGCCAGCCCTCGCCGCAGCACACCCAATCTGAGCACCAGTATGTCTAGTTCCCAGAAGTACCTGTCTCACAAGGAGTCCACCCCCAGCCTGGCGTCGGACATCTCTCTGCCCATCGCCACCCTGGAGCTTCAGCAAAGACTTCATCAGCTGCAGAAGTAAGACACAAGGACCAATGGATTTTCCTAACCCTACGTGTTCTGTGACCCATCTATTAGTATTTTATGGACACATTCTATGTCTGAAAGTGATTCTGACTGACTATTGTGTGTTTATAGTGGCTCGGCGTCCAGCCAGTACCCGCTGGGTAAGATCCAGCTCACTGTTCGCCACAGCTCCCAGAGGAACAAACTTGTTGTGGTGGTGCACGCTTGCCAGTGAGTTTTAAACTTGTTCTTGTCGCCAAGCATGGCTTAAGTTATTATTTAGCATACTTAATAGCTTATTATTCAGATTACTTTATGAATAAATGAAGCCCCAAAGCTAAGCAACATGAGCATGACACAGTTTTGTTCATCGTTTCCACAGAAACCTGATAGCCTTCACCAAAGACGGCTCAGATCCCTTCATACGGCTGTACTTGCTGCCTGACAAGAGCCGGTCAGGAAGGCGGAAGACGAGCACAATGAAGAAGACTCTTAACCCGGTTTATGATCAAACGTAGGTTCAGCACTCTCCTATTAGCTTTTCTGCCACACAGCTATTAAATCTAATTACAACAACTACCCACCTATATTTTCCACACCCAGAACTTTCATGTATTTTATTTATATGCATCATTTTTATAGCTCTGGTCCAGATACAGTTTTATGTCTGAAGTGATGCACCACAAGGGAAATCATGAGGCAAACAGATACAGGAGAATGAGATCTCACTGGTGAAAACTTAGTGGCAAATATATATTTTTGCAGAAAATTCATGTGTCACCACAGAAAATTGACGCCCTTAGTGCAATATTGATATATTTGAAGTTGTTTTAAAAGTTAAAGTTTCAGATGAAGTAAATCTGGTATCATCACTTCTTCCTCACTGCTTGTAGCATTCATATTCATTGAAAAATATGGACTTTTATTTTATGACCTTCTTCAAACAATCTCAAATTTAGTGTACAGTAATCTCAACTGTAATCTACCAGTTTAGATTACAGGTTTGCTTTTCAGGTGGACTTTAGATGTCTCTAGATGATCTACAGATTTTGATTTGAGTCTTTATAATGTTGATATTAAATGTATGAACTTGTTTCTGTAGGTTTGAGTTCAATGTTTCCACGGTGGAGCTGCACAGGAGAACTCTGGATGTAGCGGTGAAGAATGGAAGGAGCATCCTGTCCAAACACAAAGGCCTTTTGGGAAAGGTAACAGTAACACTGACAAGTGTTTACAGTATATCAATGTCTGCGATGGTTTTCTAAGCATTACATATATTGGATTATAGAAATGCACAAAATGAAGACAAAACACAATTTTTTAAAAGAGGTTTTTTTAGCCTCTTTTAAGTGTCAGAATAATTTTAAATTACATTTTTTTAAGGCTTAATATAGAATAAATTACAAAGAAGTCTTTCGTTTTGTCCAAACTTAACAAAAACAAAACTAAAATTGTAACAGCATAAAAACAAACACCAAATTGACCAGTATCAGATGAACAACTAAATAAAAAACATAATTTAATCTCAATATATTTGAAAAAAAAAAGAAATAAGAACAAAATCTACATTTGAAAAGATGACAAAACAGCAGCAATATCCGATTAAACATTTTTAAGGCAAGTTATTTCTGTAAAAGACTAAATAAAATAAGAAGTATAGAAATATTATGGAAAAACATTATCTCAAAAAACAGATTAAATGTTATTAAGCAATTTATCAGTTGATTTACTCATTCAATGTTTATTTCTGTACCTACATGTTTTCTGTTATATCATAAACACATTAAATTTCTTATCGAATTTTGCAGGTGTTGGTAGATTTAAGTGGAGACGATATATCAAAAGGATTCACTCAGTGGTAATCAAACCTTTTAATCAGAATTCTTATTCTTTACTTTTATTCACTGATTTAAAGAGAATCTTATCATTTTAGCCCTTTAATATTTTGTTCTGTAGGTATAATTTAACGGAAGATGGTTCATCATCTCAAGAATTGAGAAGAAGTCAAGAATCCCTCCTCACACAGTGAAACCTCGCTGTACTCTACAACAGATATTTTGTTTTTCAGACAATTTATTATGTTTTTCATGTAATTTGGGCATTTAAGAGATTTTCTTTTTTGAGAAAAATGGCTAAAAACATACTATTCTATAAAGCAGTAAAACATGCAAACTGTCTTGTTTTGTTTGCCGAGTTTTATGTAAATATCAAGACTGTGCATATTTATATCATAAAAATATTAATTTGCAGACTTTTTCATGGAATTATGTGTCCTTGATGGAAGTTTTGTAGAAATATGTCCAAATTCCTAGAAATTTCTGTGACATTTATGCAAAAATGAGACAAAATCTGTTTTGTGAAAATGAACCAAAGGAACAGATACAATCCCACGCATTGGCCTCATAAGTAGCACATCTTTTTTGTTATTTATTTTAGTCTTGTTTTTATTTTTTGTCATGCAGTGTTATTGATTGTTTACGTCCTTTTGTTCTTCATGCCTGTTGAAAAAATACATGTGATGCATGTATGCAAATTGTATTTATTTTTGGAGATTTGTACAATATTTGTGATTGTGAATTTTATCTGAGATGCTGAAGAACGTGGCATTTAGGGCTATGAACAAGTTCTGCAAACTACCTTGGTATATAAAAGAGGATACTTGAACAAGGGTTTGAAGAGTTTCAAACCAAATGTGAGTCATGCAAACAAAGGAAGATAACTTTTTCTGATCAGGTTGCTGCAACATGTTGAGATGATGCATTGATGTGCTTGAGATGTGCTTGTAAATGTTTTGCCTTGCAATTTTAACTGTTTGCAACTTTTCAACACATTTCTTCTGATCTATCTTGTGCCTTAAAAACCTGCGATGTGAGTTTTTTTTTTTTTCTTCTAAAATATTAACATTTTCAAATTACCTGATGCCTAGTGGCTTTGAATAAATAAATATGTTTGTTTGGAAAAGTCTGTTTATTTTTTATTATTGTTATAAATACTATGTTACTTGTATTAGAAACATGACAGCAATGATTTTGTTTGATTGTGTTTGCACAATCTCTTTAGATCAGATTCCCAGGTTTTATGCTCTTTTTCTTCATCTCATGTTGCAGGTTTTATATAGGGTTATATAGTCTGAGCGAGCTGTGAAAGAAGGTTCATTTTGCCTCCAGTGAACGATTTCTGTGTTTATTTTGCCTTCTTTTAAATGACTGTCCGGCTGAAAACCTTTTTAACAACAATCCAATAAAAATGTTTAAAAACATGAGTCACAGATCTAAATGTTTTGAAACTTTGAATACAAGATTTTGATTTTTCAAGATCTTAAACATTTTATCCAGTTCTGCCAAATCGCCATGATACCTTGTGATGGATGAACCTTTAAGTGTTTCTGTGTTATGAGGAGAATTCATTTTTCCAACACCAGTTCAAATTTCAAATTTAACTTCTAGGATTTGGTCAGACTTGGTCAGACCAGTCAGACTTCCTTATTGGTTTTACAGATGTTAATATTTTTTATTTTATTTTTAAGCATCTATATGGAAAAGTATCGCTCAAAGCAGAGTTGCTGTGGAGAAAATATTTATGTGGTAGTTTGTCGCCCTCAAGTGGTTAAGAAATGTAACAACTCTTACGTCAAAAACAAACGCTTGACGTCAGGACGGAAACAGTCCATCCAAATTTGCGCGGGTTAAGTTCAATTATCGTCGGCTGTCATTTTCTTCCCGGTTCCAGATGGTAACAGCATAAACAAAAAGGTAACAAACAACTGAGCTAACTTTACGTCAGATTAAATATCCATTTAAATGTTAGCTCGGAACTACCTGGTTACCAGAAAGGAGTCAAATTTATCAAACGTCGTGTTAAAGGTGGTCGGCTAACAGTCGGCCATAGTTGTTTTGGTTTGGCAGTTACTCTGCCTGCTTGTGAAGAAGTCGATGTTCTCACTTCTTTCAAATATTCAGGTCACTGTTCAGGTCGCTTGGATAACCCGGAATAATGTCCAAGCGAGAGGTGTTTTTAGAGGCGACCTCTAAGGAAAAGGTGGATGACTTTCTTCGCTTTATTCAGCTTCATGTAAGTGGCAAACTCTGCTTTCTGTCTTTTGTTCTACAGACGTAGACGTCAGTATCTTAATGTTCGGGTTATGCATTGTATTAACACCTGCTTATTACCCTCAAGGGTTTTGATATTCGGTTTTCAACATGTTTTTATTTACTCTAGGTGTTACAGACGTGTCCCTTCTCCTGTAGAACTGATCCTAATGTTTGGATTACTTCCCCAAAATGTTACCAAAATTCTATTTAGGTGTGTCAAACCTGTGAAAGAACTGAAATATATAGATAACATCACAAGTCTGTAGTCATACATTTTGATTGTGATGAGTATAAGTTGACAACATGAATGAAAGGGTTTGTTTTACAGAAAATGTAGGGATGTTAGTATGTCAAAAATGCTTTTCGAATGTGAGAGTCTTTGAAAACATGTAAGTATTGCATGAAAACATCATTTGAGTCACCATGAAAATATTGTTGCTTAAATTGCTTGGGTGTAAAAGTAATTGCAGCTGGTTAAAATATAAATATTTATGTTAAACAATGTCACTGTCATTCCAGAGGCCTGTAAAAAAGGCATAACCCAGTCAAGTTAAGGACTTTTTACATTACATAGGTATAATTAATATTTGTTTAATGAATGAAAATAACAAAGGCTGATGCTTACCCTTCAGGTTTGGTTATATTTACCTCTGATGTGATCCAGTTTCAGTGCAAGAGATGGAGACAAATCTTTAACAAAACTGCAGCCAAAGTTAATGACATGAAAGTGATAAAAAACATGGTGACCCAGCCTGCATCCTGGGTTTGTTTCAGGAAATGTAAAACCCTGAATCTTCTTTTTTTTTTTTTTCTGAGCAGAAGGACAAAACTGAACCCTTCGATGTTGAAGAGGTGGTGCAGGAGATGCCTAGAGAGCAGAGGGAGGCTCTCTGGGGTCAGCTGGACTCGCTCCTCAAGGATATTCTGATGGATTTACCTCTGGATTGCTGGGAGGAGAACGCGATGCAGCAGGAGTTGGCTCCGGATCCTGTGAGTTTATCAGACACTTCTTGTTCAGCTGGACAACATTAATCAAGTGTTACTCAAAGTATCTTCAATGTCTTGTTTTTTGATGGTTTTGAAATCTATGTTACATGATTTCTTCTCTTGATGATCCTATAAAGATTTCTTTTATTCAGAAGCATGTCATGGCGGTGGTGGACGGTGTGACCCTGGTGGCTGCTGTGTCTCTAAAGGTTTTACAGGATGGAGACACGTACAGCACACTTTTAGATGTCGCCCACAGACTTCATGGTGAGAATTATGTTGTTCTGTGATTTGACAGATTTAATGGTATTTGTACTGGGCTGCACAGTGCTGCAGTTGGTAGCACTGTTGCCTTGCAGCAAGAAGATTCTGGGTTCGATTCCTGGCCCAGGGTCTTTCTGCATGTTCTCCCTGTGGGTTCTTTCTGGGTACTCTGGCTTCCTCCCACAGTCCAAAAACATGACTTTCAGGTAAATTCTCCCTAGGTGTGAGTGTGTGCATGCGTGGTTGTTTGTCCTGTCTGTCTCTGTGTTGCCCTGCAACAGACTGGCGTCCTGTCCAGCATGTACCCGAAACGTTCGCTGGAGATAGGCACCAGTACCACTCCTCAACCCACTAGGGACAATGGTGTTGAATGGATTTGGAAGTCGATGCTCAAACAGGGCTCTAATGACATTGTCCAATATGCTAAAGGTCAAGAGAGATGGAAGCACAGATGAGAAAGAGAGGATAGAATAAAATGTGCTTCACAACTGATGTTGCTTTGCAATACCTGCCAATAACATTACCTGTTGGTCTATCAGTCCATCCATGTGTCCTTTCCTGCCATCGCAGGAATTCCTGACATAAATTCACTCGGAATCTTTACATTTAAAATCACAGATTCTTCGATTCCAGACATTTCAGAAATTAGCAGTTTATGTACCATCTTGAATTGGATTTTAGCTTTTTTTCAAGTCTAGAAAAATGAAAATGGAAAAAATGTTTTTTTGTGCCTCTCTGTGATTGTAGCTGTTTGTGGTTTTGTGTTTTTTTTTCCCCCCATCAGATGTTTTGGTGTCCCTCCCCATGTCCGAGGCGCCGCTGCAGCTCCACATACAGACGCTGTTTGAAACCTGGTGGAAGAAGGAACTACTGGAGAAGGAAAAGTTTGGGCGCACCGCTTTCCTCATCTCCCTCCAGAAGAGCTTCGTCTTAAAGAAACCGGTCAGCGTATTCTCCCAGGATGTCCAGTATTTTTAGAAATAGGAGAGACGTTTTCTGGCTGAGAATAAGATCATTCTGACAGGCAGGAGGAGAGAGAGCCGCAAGCATAACCTGTGAAAAATTGAGGACTGAAGACCTAATATTCTCATCTCTGATCTCTTTGTCAGGCTGCTGAGATCCAGAGAGTGTGGAGTCTTCACAACGTTCTTAAGAGTCTGGAGTACACATCAGAAAACAACAAGCAGATAATCGACTTGCTGCTTCAGTGCTTTCACCGACCCACTCACATTAGAAGCGATGATGTGAGTGGAGGCAGTTGTTATCGCATTTGCGACTTTGTCCTTGAGCTGTCAGCCTGACAGTGGTTTTACTGTTGCAGGGAAAGCGATTCCTGGTGTTCCTTTTCAGCTGGAACCTTGATTTTATCTGGCTTATCCACAGCACCATTAAAAACCAGTTGGAGTTTTATCACAAGTAAGATGTGCTCTTTATACTCAGTGACTCCAGTCAGTATATATCAAGGAGTTTAATTATTTGTTTTGCTTTATTCTCAGGAACCTTGCTACTCATATCGCGGAGATCTATTTCAGAGCTTGGAAGAAGGCTAGCGGCGACTTCCTGGAGACGATTGAGAGTACATGCATTCAGGATTTCATGCAGAATGCCATTTTGCTTCATAGAACCTCACCAGTTCATGGCAAAGTTAGACAGGTCTGCCTCATTACAGCTTGTTCACATTTTGTAATATCATAACAGTAGAGTTGGGATTTACAAATAAGTACAAAAAATATGAAAAATTATGTGGATTTCTTAGGCCCCTCTAATATGATAATAAAATCCTTTGGCCTTCAGAAGACAGATAAGTCTTAGTGAGGCCTTTTTGCAAAAACAATTCTTGTAATGGAAAACTACACTCTAAACATCTTGCTGTGGGGATGCTTTTGAAATTATGCTTTAAAAAATGCAAACATGTTTCCTTTACCCCTTACTTCCCAGTCATGTCATATTTTTTAAAGGTTTGCAACGAAAAATCCAAGTGAAATGTGAAAAGTGTGAAGTTTTCTTGTAGTAAAATGTAGAGTAGTATCCTGTTTTGTTTCCAGAGTGTCCTGACTGTTCCTTTTTCCTTATTTCATGTAGATCGTGAGCTATTTTCACTCGAGGAAAGGATGCCCCAGTGTAGACAAGATGCTATACAACCTGTACAAGCCGATTCTCTGGAAGTCTCTCAGCGTAGGCAACACACACAATTAGTTTCTGGGGTCATTCACACTGTGCTTACATGCTGTTCTAGTGTTAATGTCTGCTTGACGCCTTCAGGTTTCTAACTTTGAGGTGCGAGCGAACTCCACTTTGCTTTTCACCGAGGCCTTCCCAGTCCATGACCCGGATCTAAGCAGCGAAAATGTGGACATGAACATTCAAAAGCAGCTGGACTCGGCAATGGTGGGGATTATTTTAAGAAGTCAGGATGCAGTTTAGTTTTATTCCCTGTCAAATTCTCCCTAATCAGTTCTTTCATCCTTTTTTTTTTTCCATTACTTTTTATGATTTTTGAAAATTTCATAGATGAACCCTGACAAATGGAGAAATATTTTCTGAGGAAAACTGGCATTTTTATACATTTTTTAAGAATGTATGAAAATGCCAGAGAACTTTGAACACTGGTGTTGAGAAAACAAAAGTATGATCTAAATATCCGTCCTCCTCAGGCGCTCCTCGATGACCCTCACCCCACTGTGCGCTCCAATGCCACACTGGGGGTCTGTAAGATCCTGGCAAAATGCTGGGAGCTCCTTCCTCCAACGATCATCACAGACTTCCTGAAGAAGCTGGTAATGGAGCTGGCCGCTGACAGCAGCTCTCCTGATGTCCGCTGCTCAGTCTTTAAGGTAGAAGGCATGGCCTTAGTTCATCTTGAGTCAATCTATATCAGAAAAATCCTGGAAATTACATGTTGAGGACTTTTTTCCCATAGACATAGAGGTATTCATTGAGTTCAGGGGCTCATAAGCCTAACAAACCTAGAAAATCATTGTCTTTGCTTATGTGAATGATATTTGATTTCTTAATTAGATCTTCTTTTACTTTAATACTTTTTGTTTGTTTTATTAAAAGAATCTACAACCTCAGTTTTATTTGACGTATCCCAAAATAACCCATATCAGTGAAAAACCTTTATTTACCAACATTTTAGATAATAGACAAAAAGCACAAATATCCAATTTGTATCAGAATAGCAGGAAAAGATTGGGGGATTTGTTTGTAATTCATATCTTTAACCTATAAAAACAAATAAAAATATTTTTGTCACCGTTTTACATTTGGTCAAAGTGACATCTTACCCTTAATCATCCAGACACAGGTCAACAACCACAATCTTTAATGAATGTAGCAAAAAGTAATTTTTGTTTTGTAAAACTTGTTACCATGAAAGGCCGATATTTTTTTAAATATATATTTTTACTATGCTTATGGATTCTTATGTTTCCTTTTTCCTCTTGCAGTGCCTGAGTATTGTCCTGGACAACCCACAGAGCCATCCACTGCTGGAAAAGCTGCTGCCCACTGTCAAGTACAGTCTCCACGACAACTCTGAGAAAGTCCGCACGTCGTTCCTCGACCTGCTCATCAAGGTCAAAGCAGTTCGTGCTGCCAAGGTGCGGTTTGTTAGTTGCATTTTCATTCTGATATTCCGTTCTGGAAGACTCGACAAAAAGTGCTCAAAAGTTGCAGTGATGTGAGGCTGAATCTAATCATTAGTCAGCAGTGATTTGCTTCCGTGTATTTCTTGTGGTCAAAAGTGGTATTACAAAAACAAACTGAAGAACAAAGCTGAATTGAAAAAAAAAAACATGAATTATCAATAACCTTCAGGCTGGCTAAAAAAGAAATACTTAAAAATATTTTAAAAACTTTGGATTTCTTTTGTGTTACTGGCTCCTTACAGTAGACCCCCAAAAAAGCTGCTTACATAAATAAAAAATGTCTTAGATTATGTTTATATTTTAAAATAAACACTGATAAATCCCAAAGTTGACTTTTTTTTTTTAATGCAGATTTAGAAACTGACTCCCTTCATGGCTTTTGTAAGAAAAAACATAATGGTAGTCAACCCATTACTCTTATTTCTGAGATACATTATCTATCACAAAGTCATTTCTAATTTAATCAAGCTCCACTGATTAAGCAAGTGGAGGCTTTTCTCCTCTCCCTCTCCTCTTTCTGTCTCCTTCCAGTTCTGGGATGTCTGCAGCATGGACCACCTGCTGGCCCGCCTCGCCATCGACTCGCTCTCTGTCTCCAAGCGAATTGTCGACCTGCTCTTCAAGTCCTTCTTCCCCGTCAACGAGCCGGAGAAGGAGTGGTGCTGCAGGTGCATCACCCTCATCCAGATGAACCCCATGGCTGCCAGGAAGTTCTACCAGTTTGCTCACAAACACACAGCTGCCACTAACATCAGTGAGGAACAAAAGTTTGTTTTTATGAGATCACATGACAGGCTAGAGCACTGAATAATTTAGTTGCTGTTTTTGTTTGTTTGTTTGTTTTTTAATTTTCCAGTAAAGCTAATTTTAGCTATTCGTCGCACTCTGAACAACTGCATCCAGGTCGACTTTGACATGACGGAGATTAACGACAACAACAAGGAGAACAGTACAGTAAGACGAAAACATTTTACAGACTCTATTGAACTAATAAGAAGTGCATAAGTAAGAAGAACATGTTACATACTATTCATCCCCATTCATTATGATATCCTTGAATTAAATTTGGTGCAATAAACTGTCTACAACTCAGAAGGAAGAACCCATAGGCTGTGCAATTATGAGTAATGGACTAAAATTACATCGAAGTTTTGGCTGTAAAAGAAAAAGTAGCTACGAAGACTCTTGCAGTTGATGCAGAACCAATTTAAACTTGATGCCCAGTCGCCGCCAAGATCTAATGTAAACTAAGCTCTGTGTCAATAAACGTGTGTTTGTTGCTCTCAGCAGGGCGGACCGCTGGTGTTGGGACAGGATTTGTCCGTTGTGTCCAGTTTGCTGGAAGTCGTGGTCATCCTGTGGAGAAGTGTTGAGAAGGCGCTGAAGCAAAACGAAGAGGCGCACAAGTACACAGTTGCTAAGTTTGGAAATGTCATGGCCAAGTATTTCCAGGCTTTTGAGGTAAAATAGCTGCAATTCGTTATTTTATTTAAACATTTCTCTAAACAACAGTGTAAATGTTTTTTTATTACTGTTTTCTTTTAGGATGAGCGCTGCACTGTACCTCTAATCCAGCTGGCCTCTTTTATGCCTCCAACTGCAGCGCCAACATTTAGGTGGGTTATAATGCTGATTGCAGTAGATTGTATCTTGATGTAAAACAGTCTAACTTGACTGTCTTGTTTTGAAATGTCCTAGCTGTGGCGTGCTGTCCAGACTGAGGAGAATGGAGTCAGCATCTACTCCAGCTCAGTTCAGCCAGCTGCTGGACTGCATCTGCAGCTGGGGTCAGGCGGCCGACGTCCTGGAACTGGTCTCTGATTGGCTGGGCGAGGCCTTTGCCAAGCAAGGGGTCAGTGCTCCATTCTCTGTGCTCCATATGCAATAGACAAAACATTTGAAGACAGATTTAAAAGAATTGAATTTTGCCAGAAGTGTGTAAAATGTCGCCTGCTCCCAACTCTAGGATAAGGTTGCTAAAAGCAGAAAAGTGCGAATCCATGAGACAGTTGAGGCCAAACCAGACCTGGCTCTGGCGTATCTGGAATACCTTTTCAGCCACACTTCCACACGGGAGAAAGTCCTAGCTCTGGGAGAGGGGCCCCTGAAGGAGCTACACATGCTTTTAGGAAACTGGAAGGTATTTTATAAAACAGAAAGGTTGAAACACATACCAGTGAATCTAATGCAGCTTTCCTCTACAAGTAACATGTTTCTCTGAATTGTCTTGGCAGTCAGTTCTCTACACTCACCTCAGATCCTCCACAGAAGACCCAAAAAGACCCAACGTGGAGACGGCGCTGAAAGCCTTCGTTTACCACGGTCGCCTCGGTGCTCACCTCCAACATCACGTAAGTTTCTCTCTCTCTCCTGATTAGCATCTGTTATCTGCTTCCTCATATGTTTTGTTGAAATGAATGCTCCTTTTTATAGTAGTTATAGTTTGCTGAAACAAAGTGGAAGAAACCTTTCTCTGTTTCAAGGATTTCATGAATAAATAAAAATAAACCTGTAAATGTTAAAATTTGTTCTTCTGGAAAGGAAACAGCAGTTTATGTGTAAGCCAAGATTTTGCTCACAAGTTCAATTATAAGCCTAGATAAAGCTCCACAGCATGATGCTGCCACTCACATGCTTGACATTGAGTAGATTGTTTTTCTTCTTTGTTTTGAAAGCTTCACTCTGACGAATGCAAACATGCCTCTCATTATTGTTTTCAATCTGCTGAATGGCCAAACATTTTTCTCCTGGGGGAATTTGGCCTCTTTAGTTTTCCAGTTCAAGGAAGGGTTGATGTTTGGTTCTTCCTGGGTTGTTCCTCAACATCACATTCAGTTTCCTTTCATCTGATTGTGACTGTTTGTGTCTTCCAGGCCTCAGCAAAGTGGTGACACATCTAAGTAAATCACATTTATGTGCATTTGTTTGAAATAATGATTTCTGGAGCCATGGTTACATAGAAATTGCTCCAAAATGCTTCTTCACACCTGCAATTCCTCTTAGATATATTTATTTACTTTTCCTTCAGAATTATTTTGTTTTCAGTTCCCCAAAAATATTCATAATATTCAAAATGAAGATGAAAGTCATGCTCGTTATGTCTCTAAACATCAACCCCGCAGATAATTTCTTCGCCTGAGCTATTACCCTGAACAGCTTCCAGACATCTCTCCAGATGACAGATTTGTATTTATTAATTTTTTTTAAGCCAATTTATTCCTGGCGATGAGCCTGCTCCTTCTGTCTTCAGCTTAACGAGAAGCTAAAATAAAAACAGGACGTCTTTTCTCTGACTGCCAGTCGACAGCAGGTCGGGACTACCTGGTCTCCATGGAGCATATGGCGGCGTGGGTCGCAGAGAGGATCCTGCCCTTCCTCACCAGGAGCGATGACGGCGAGGCCTCGGAGAAGTCGCGGAAACTCGCCACACAGATAACCGAGGTGAACTTCACTGTTATCTCGTTTTGAAACACAGCTCCAGAACTGCAGCTTATTTGCTATGTGAGATTTGGTTTCCTTAGGACTCTGCAGTTATTTTATTAAACCTCAGATGACTTTAATAATTATAGAATGGAGAGTGATTCTCATTTGGCACATATTAAAATTAACCCAAGAAGTAATGCGATCTTCTTCCTTTTTCATTTTAAAACTGAATTTGTATTTGCATGATTGATGACTAAATAATCTTGTATTCTCAGACAGATAGAGCTGTTATTTTTAAAGTAGTGCCTTTTCGTTCCTGGTATTTTTGACATTTTGAAGAACTCTGGTGTTTTTTCCCCTACATCCAACATGATACAGATTTTCTATTTTCTCTTGGAGGAGCTAAATATTACGTGAATGTGCGTCAAGCTGGAATCTGGAGTCTATTTATATGATCACTAAAGCATTTTAGAAGTCAAATCTGACATTATTCAGGGCTTAATATGCAGTATGGAAAAGTATGAGAGGGAAAATAGTGTGGAACAAAAAGTGTTTCGAGATTTATTCATGTATGTATGGGTGCAAAATTCGGGGAATAATTCGGTTTGATCATTAATTAGTTTGTCCATCTGTTTCAGTCTTTCAGTTTCTTCTTTGCTTTGTGTCAAATTATTTGTTTTCCTTTAATTCATTCATCCATTCTGTTCTCCATCCAAACGTTGGTCTATCCATCTTTTCTACTTTTAAACTGGGTCAAAAATAGGCTGAGAAGTCTGGAAAAGTCTGGAATTTGGACATAAAAATGAGTTGAATTCCCTGACTTCAGCTCCTCTTTCCAAATTAGATTTTTTTCCTGCTTACTTCCACTCCGGCTCATAACCTGGATCAAAAGGAAGCCTGCTGTTACCTTGTTATCCTGGATGTTTGGTTCCGTTTAGCTTGTGTTCCTCCTCCATATGGGACTCGGAGCACTGCTCAGTAAATTTAGAATCCTCATTGATTTTTCTGCTACAGTCCACACACACTGTTGTATGCATTCCTCTTTCTGCTTGCACTACTGAAACGGGTTGTTTTCCCATTTCTCCTATCAATCCCACTGTTTCGCCAGACCTTTAGAGTAACTGCAGATGTTTTTTTGATCAGAGTTTCCTGAAGGTGTGCCGTGACATTTTCCTCGTCGGTTTGGGTGACAAGACGTTTAAAGGCCAAATCCTCCACCTGTGCTCACTCATCCTCCTCTCAGGTGAGAATATTATGATATGTGAAGGAGATGTTGCTGTCTGCTAAAACAGATAAGAAGGAGAACGTTTCCCTGAGGTTTAGCTTGTCTACTCTTGAACATCTTACAGGGAAGTAACAGCAGCGTTTTTGTTTTCAGAGGCAGGCTACATGTGTATCCCAGCAGTGCTGCCGATTCTAAAGGAGGTGGCAAACAGCCCTGTGCTTGATGATACCAACCAGGATCAGGAGGCCAACTTGGTCATTTTGGGTGTGGTGGCCAACATTTTCCAAAAGATCATAGAGTTGTTGGCACGTTGCCTGAGGAAAGAACCGGAAGAGGGACAACTTGTAAGAAGTGTTTTTTTTTTAATTGTCATTCAAATAATTTTGTTTTCTGTTCCAGTGGATTGCAAAAGTATTTACACAAAATATGAAATAATGTGAAAATTTATCAATTTCTTACAAATAGAAATCTGATAAGTTCAGGTTGGTTTTTACCAATGGTCTCCATTTAGAGACTGCATTTTATCCTGATACACTCTCTCCCACTGTTTTCCAGGTAATATAAAGTGTTTGTTTTTTGCCAAACGCTGCATTTTGGATGAAGGTTAATAATCAAAAAATGTTGATCTCATCTGAGCAAAGCTGTGTTCCCAACAAACTCTAAACTGGGCTTCTAATTGGTTTGTTTCTACATTTATGTTTCCACAAAGCCCTGACTTGTGGAGTGCACAACAGTTTTCCTGTCAACAACTTTTCTACCTTAGCTGAAGATTTCTGTAGCTCCCTCAGAATCACCTTTAGCCTCTTGACTGCTTCTCTGATGAATCCTCACTTAACCTGACCTGTCAGTTCATTTTCGATAACTGATTAAACTGTACTTTGAGATGTCCAAAGCTTTGGTTATCATTTTATAAACTAACTCTGCATTAAATTTCCTCCCAGGCTATTCTGATGGTCTTCATGATCCTGTTTATTCGCTGATGTTCTCCAACAAACCTCTGAGGTCTTCATAGAAAAGCAGAATTTATACTGACGTTAAATTACACACACTTAGGCTCTTTTTCTAGCTAAAGGACTTAATGCAATTAGTTTCCCTGGATTTCACTTAGAGGCATCAAAGTACAGAGGTCTGACTGTATGTTTGATATATTTGAATGTTGATGTGTAAAACATTGTCAAATGTGAAACGGGTCACATTTCATATAAATACTTTTGCATAAAGTAGCAGGACAAGCATTGTGTAATAAGTTGCTGACTGCAGTTTCTGGTTTTTAACTTCATGAAACTCTGGTCCGTTGCAGCTGTGTCAGTCAGTCGTTCCTGGCCTGACGGACTTCCTCCAGGTGGCACAGATGTGGGACGGAGCGCTTCTTAGCGGGGTGTACTCCACCATGTTTGCAGCCATGATTGTGGAGAAGAGGCATTTGCTTCAGAAGGTAAAAAACTGCATAGCACAGAGCCAGTCAAAAGTTACCTGCTTTAGTCAACTTTAGCTGATGGAACCCTAACCTTAGTGAAAGATGTATTAAATAGTTTGTGTTTGTTTATTTGAAGCTTACCCATCCTGAAGAGGTTCTCATCCCACAGTCTGTTGATGAAATGCCTCCTTTGTCCAGCTTACTGCTGTCTGTCATCCTCAAATCCTCCTCTATCACAAGGTATACACACTGAATGCTGCTGATTTAGTCAAATTTGAAAGATCTTATAGATATTTTTCCTTTATAAATCCCTTCTTTAGGTCATTTTTAGCAGAGGTCTCGTCATCTTTGGCGTCGGACATGCTTGACAGTCTCTCTGAGCTGGCGGCAGTTCTGCACGTTTTGGCGGTCATTAAAGAGAGTAAGTCTTCTTGCCTTAAATGTTCACATTAACATTTGGTGTTACTGTTTATTGAAAATTAATCTGGTTTGTTGCTCATTAGCGGGGCACTGCAAAGGCGGCATAAAGAGAGCTGCTGTGTCTGTCCAGCAGCATCTTCATAAACATGCAGGCTGTTCTGTGGACAACAGAGAAACCCAGAGGTGAGTTTTTATTTATTTATTTTATTCAGTCAGGGTTTCTGTGGACTGGAAAAAATGTTTAGAAGTAATTGTGAATATTTGACTGTTTATGGAGCCTAACAGTTTTTCTCTTTTTTCCCCAAAGGGTTATTTACGACTCTTCAGTGAAGACCTTGAATGCTCTTCTGCATTTATAATCTTTCGCAAATTAAAAATAATAAGTTTGTGTGGGGTGTTTTCTTACATCTTGTCATGTTCTTCAGATTTTAACTTTATCAACGTGTGGAGAATTCATATAAAAACTCTCCCGTTTTTACATTTATAATATTCACCCTATCAGTTTAGAGATTTCTTGTTTTCTTTTCAAAGCTCTCATTTGTGTCTTCATATGTAAAACATATTTTTGATGTGTCTGTATTTGTCTTTATATCTGTTGGGTTGTCAACCCAATTTTTTTATCTGAAATAAAACAGCTTAATGGACTTATCCAAGTGATTTTTATTTAGGACACTTTGCATAATATTCAAACTTACTAATCTTACCATACCTGAAACCTGAAGTTTTTGAGTTCAGGCCACCTTAATGTTTATATTTTTATACATCCCCTAATTTCTTTATTATACTTGGAGGGTAAGAATATTGGAGTTATTTTTTCAACTAAATAACATACTTTACTAACTTACAGTATCCTTCAGATTTCCTTAATGATAAAATCTAAAATACTTGCAAAAACTACATTTAAAAACAAATGTGATTAGAGGCATTCAAATAAAATCAACAAATAAAAATATATTTAACTTTTTAATAGTGGGATGAACTCAAATGTAAATGTATAATCAATACAACCCCTTGTGGTTGCCTTAGGTTCTGTTCCACCTTTTGAAAATTGGCATTTTCAAAAGGTATGAGTTTGGACATAATATTACACATTATTTGAGGCTTCACAGAAGAGAACGCAAATTGACCTTTTCTCTTCCAAAATCAATGTCTGACCTGAAAAATGCGCCTCTGGAATAATGGTCAAAACTCCCTCCAAAGCCTTTTGTGTTGACACAATAATGTGTGTGAATATTTGTTTTACTTTAATACGTATCACAAATCAATGTGTTTCGAGGAGTTTGCAACGGAATCAAATGAATATGCCTTCACGCCGTTTCAGCGTTTCATTTCTAGTTCCTCCTGCCATCAGTCTCCACTCCTCTCGCCATGTGTGCTGCTTGACGTCAGGACCCAAGGAGGGGCTCCTCCGTCAAGCTGGTCGCTGTTCGTGGTGCTGAAACAACGCCTGGCTTCGGCGGTGCCTGAGCGAATCGTTCCGCCTCTCGCTGCCGTTCCGTCTCCCATCACTTGTAATCTCCTGTCCTGTGCAGCCTGTGCCCCCGTCCCCCCTGAGGCCGAGGCTGAAAACATGCAGTTTTAGCGAAGGTGTGCGGAATGGATTAGTGCTGAAGGCAGGAGCGGTATGGATTCTCCACGGTGTCCAGTCCTCGTCGCTGCGCTGGTCGTCTGCCTCTGCTCCTCACCTGCCGTATCTGACAGGAAATTCGGTAAGGAATCCGCTTTTTATTTATTTATTTATTTTTAAATAGCAGTCCACGGTCCTTCCCAAATTACACTTTTCCCCGTGTGGGATCGTCTCTGCTTTGTTCCGTCGTCAGACTGGGGAGCCAAATGTCCAGATGCATAAACAAAACAAAACAAAAAACATTTAGTCTATGCAAAACTTCAGGGGGAATCTCAGCGTGCAAACGCTGTTATCTCGCCCAGTTTGCACATTGATGGAGGAGGCTGGATGGAGTCCGAAGATCCATCATTAGGAAAAGTTACGTAATCTCGTAAATGACCTTTTAGACGCAGTTCTGACTTGTTTAGATGCACTTGTAGAAAATGTGCTAAACTGAATGTCATGAGAAATATAAGAAATGTGCAAAAGATGATTACAAAATAATACAAGTTGTCAAACAACTGGTAAACATCCAATATCACCTGCAAAACAAAATTAGTAAGTAGAATAAATGTTATTTAAAAACTATTTTACTAAATTCAAAATGTGATAAAACTACAGTTACAGTTAGATTGGAAATCAGGTTAAAAATGAAATATAAATTATTAGCAGAAGAGTGAACATTTGTTTTTAAAAGCATGGATGGTCTCTGCTGGCCTCAGGTTTTCACAGGAAGGCTTTTCCAGAGGCCAGGGCTCAAATTCGTGCCTCACACTGTGTTTTCTCTCTCACTTGAGGAAAAATCAGGGAAGATCTTCTCATAAGCTCCAGGGATCTGTATAACATACATGATAAACGCAAATCTGATTTCTGTAAAACATACAGAAAACATTTGCGAAAACATACATGCTCATTTACGTCAAGCCAGATACACTAAACTTACTTTACATTACATATTTATTATGCAAGCTTTGTTTCTGGTCCTCACAAACATTTTTGCTGGTGATTTTTCAGTCTGAGAGCAGTGGGAATTCAAAAAAACAGAGCATCATTAAATGCAACACCAGGAAGCACATACAAGATCCATGAGCAGTCTGGAAAAGTTTGGAATTTGATTTTAGGGGTCTTCAGGACAGGAAATGAAAATTGGACCAAGGAAAATATCCATATTTTCTTTTTATCTTCTTCCTGTAAGTAATTTATTCTTTGTGTTATTTGTGTCTTTCTTTCTTTCCTTCTTTCTAACCGAAGTCTTTCCTTCCTTCCTCCCTCTTTCCATCCTCCCTCTTTCCTATCTTACTTCTGGGCTAATTTTTCTTCTCTATTTTTCTTGCCTTCTTCAATCTTGCCATCTTTGTGTCCAAACTCCATTCAATTTCTTAAGTCCTCTTCTGTGAATTTCTCTCCTTCTCTGTGTCCCCTTTCCTTCCTTTCTTTCATTTCTTTCATCTTACCTCTTATTTGTGCCATTTAGTTACATTCTCTCCTGTCCCTCAGTGCATGCTGCCGCTCCTTTTGTTGTTCGTTTAGTATATTTTTTTCATTTGTTCCTTTCTTTTTGCTCTCCTTTCTTACTTACATTCTTCCTTTCTTCCTAAAAAAATAAGGTTGAATATTCTAAATATTCTTCTATTATCCTTATGCGTTCTTTATGGAAGGCCTCGACATAGTAAACAGCTTGATTGCATATGTATATATATATATATATATATCAGCATATAGTAGAAAATCTGTTGTGATAACTGAATTTCCCCAGTTTTTCCCACTTCTTATCACACCTACTGCTTCATTTCGTGCTGCCAGAACACATGACAGCACAAACTGGATCATGAACAGGAGGCAAATATAGGTTTCCGGTCGGCATCCGAGATCTGCGATGATTCATACAGACACAGAACGAACGGCATCATCCTCAGTATATTTAGAGCAGGAGAGTGTCATTTTCCCCTTTTATTTAAATCAGCATTCGAGCCTCATCTTCTGTCTTCCGTCTAATCTCATACTGCTTTTATGTTGTTGTTTTTTCCATGCTGTTTGTGAGGTTATGGATAAGGATATGTGGTAATGATCTCTGTCTTATTCCCCATGTGAGTTATTGAAAAAGAATTTTCACACTGCAGTTCTGAAACACTAAACGCTTGATTGCGAGTGTCGTGGAAAGCTGGAGATACTTTTTTTTTTTTTGTCATTAAACAAGGCCCCCTGCGATTTACAGCATGTAGAGCTCTGATTCAAAGTAAGCTGGTGTGATTAGTATGTGATGGTATAAATAGTTCTACGGATACATATTTATGCAGTCTGTGTGGGAGAGAGACAGAAAGGGTGTGTGGTGCGTGGGAGTCCAGAAAGTCTGAGAGCAATGAAAACCACATTAGGAGTTTTAGTCTGCAGCTTAATGTTTCAAAAATGCAAATATTCAAATAGCTTTTATACATCTAATTTATAAACAGAGTATCCCTGTGTTTAAGTTAATCCAGCTGTTCTGTGGCGCTTCAGAGGGAGACCAAGAAAGCAGACAAATTGGGGAGAGATTTGAAAAGAGGAGGAAAACATCTGACAATGAGAAGAGGGATGAAACCTGAAATCTATCGAGGCATGGTCATTCACTGGGCAAAGGGTAAAATTAATCAGCCAACCAGCCAAGAGATTAATGGTAACTCCAGAGTACGGGAGTTACTCAAGAACTACTGTCCTGCAACTTTCAGAAGGTCATTCAGTTCTGCATAGACCTGGTGAATGAAATGTCAATTCAGATGTGTTGGAACAAGAATGCATCTAAAGTCTGCAGCATGGTAGTCTGGCCCTGCTCTATCTGGACGACCTGCAGAGATGTTCAGATACTGTTGGAAAATCTGTTGTCAGTTGTCTTTTCAGCATACAGGCTTTTATCTGAAGACCCGAACACCTGCAGGGCACAGGAATTTGTTCTTACACTTGAGGTGGCTAAAATGATCATCTTTTTTTTTTCATTTTTTTTTTTTTATTTTTTATTTTTTTGGCCAGAAAATGCCTTAAACTCAAGTACAAGACTTTTGGAAAGTCCAGATAGCTCCCTCCCACTGTAGGATTTTAAGAGAGGTACTATTAGAAAAAAGTAATTGGAAGACCAGTCAGAAATACAGAAACATATGAAGGAAGGTGCTCAGGTTAGATGAGAATAACACAGAAATTTTAAGCCTGTATTCAATATGCTATGTGTGGCTCAAAACTAACACTTAATAATGTTAAATGCTAACTGCACTTACTCTGAGTGAAACAATTAGCAAATCCCACAGTTTTTCTGATTAGATACCAGAACACATCCAACTACGGTGTGATGTTAGGCTCAGATCGAAGTTACAACCTCTGAGGAAATGGAGCTCAGCTGAACCACATCATCCCCATAAAACACGGTAGTGGCAGCATCATGCTGTGGGGATACGTTTCTTAAGCAGATACAAGGAAGCCTGAGGTCAGAGTTGAAGATTCACTTTCCAGCAGTATGGTGACCCCAAATTTATAATCACATCTAAAATGAAATGGCCTACATTAAAGCATACTTGTTACAACGGTCAGTAACACTTTATTTGACGGGCTTTGAATAAGACTGTCATGACACTGTCTTAAACATGACATAACACCTGTCATGAACATGAGTAAGTCTTCATGAATACTTATGACTGTTGTCATAAAGTGCCATACAGAACGGTCTAGTCAAAGTCCAGATTTAAGTCCAGTAGAAAATCCCTGGCAAGGCTTTAAAATTGCTGTTCAAAATTTCTGTCCATCCTAACTGACTAAGTTTTAGCAGTTTTGCAAAAACAAACAAACAAACAAATAAATAAATAAATTATGAGCGATGTTTATGTAAATGTAACCAAACTGGTAGGGAAATTCTCCCCAAAACTTGCGACTCGCTCAATAAAGTATTGATGAAGGTCAAACCTAACTGCACTGAGAAAATTTTATATTTTTATTAGCAAAAGTAAAACAAAACAAAGAAAAAGCACAATGTACAGTACTGTTTTTATTCCATGTCACATTTCCATATTGATTTTATGTTTTTCTGTCACATAAAAAACAAATAAAACACGTTTGTTCAGGGGGTGTCGATACATTTGCAAGGGTCAATTTTACTAGCCAGCTGATAAATTTGCAATTTGCTGGATCATGTATAATATCCACATTGGAGTGTGGTGATTTGAAATACCTGAGATAATGCACTGTTTGTTCACCTTGAGCCAAATGACGTCAGAGCTGCTTATTTTCAGCGTTCGCTCAATGAAACGAGACCATAAAAGGGTTAAAGTGCTAACTTCCTGCCCAGATGACTCACCAGTCATTCTCCAGTCTGACGCCTGCAAGTGCCATTCAAAACCAGGCTTGTGAATTAATTAAAAAAAAAGGTATTTTCTAACTACAGCACTGTTACTCATACGAAACATAATTATTTAGATCACAGCATGCTGTTATAAAAGAAAAAGGAAAAATCCTTGACAATGACTGATACAACCTACGTTTGGGGGGTGACGGAAACTTATTCTGAGAAAATTATTAAAAAGCCTCCTTTGAATAATGACTGTGTTGTCACCTGAACAGTGTTTACCCAATGGAAAATGTGCAGAAATTGATTTTGGTGTGCAGCAACACTCCACAGCTTTGCCTTTCAGATTTGCTATCAGGAATGTCGTTAAGATTCCATGCGGCATCTCCATTCTGTTTGCAAGGGGTACGGCAGTGCTCGGAATCCCAACAACAGCCACGGAAAATCCTAACAGATTTCTTTTCAAAAAGACAGTCGTTCTCCAGCTGCGAGGTCACGCTTTGAATCATTAGGCCGTGGAACATGAAAGTACAGATCCATTAAGACACGTGTCATGGATTTGGCAAAATGAAACATGTCAGTTAAGTCTTATGGAAGTAGCTCTTTGTACACAAGTGGCGAACAGAGCATTTATTGCCAGGACTGAGGCTTTTACTGCTGGGTGTTGATTAAGGTGATAACTACAGGCTTTTAAGGATTTCAAAACACTGTTTGCAGAAACAGCTCTCTTATACTTTCAATTTAAGATGAAGTACAAATGTTATCTCCACTACGTACATAAATATATAGTATTCTAAGCTTCTGATGCTGGAGCTTTTCATTGCGTGTGGCTATCATCAACCATCTCCAAATGCACACAGACAAGTTGATTCATAGGCTATCTGTTTTGGCACAGGCCTCCTTCAGGTGACAGATCTCAGAACTGAGTGGTGTCAAATTCTTATAAAGGTGCTAAATCATCACAGGAGGATGAAATATGCTGTGATGTAAAAATGTTCATACTTCTCTACAGGCTTGGTCAAGTGGGCCTCGCCTTACTGGATTTGCACCATTTTGTTCCGTCATAAAATCAGGAAAATTCACATCTAAAACAGGTGTAACTTCAACTGTAGTGTTTATGAGGGAAACAAACAAATTTGAGCTGTGCAGCAGGATCTATGGCACAAGCTACATCAAACTTAATTATAGTCTCAATGTTTATTGGCATCCCTGCTAGGATGTGCAAAATCTTTGATTTAATTAGATGATCAGAATAAAGGATCGATATTTGGAACAGCACTAAAGGCCACTTTTAAACTCTAGAGTTGCAGCTCTCATAGTGGCAGTATTTTGGAGTTTATCTGTTATATTTGTTCTGATTTGCTCTTTTTGTAAACCTTTGTTTATATTTTTTTGGTTGAGGTGTTGCATGTTTGGACAATTGTTTCTTCTGGTTTTGTATGTTGTCCATCTGGAAGGATTTCTTCTCTTACTTTGTTACTTTCATACAGTTGCTGTGATGCATAACTATGGCAACAAGTTATTGTTTTTACCACTGGGACCAGCTGATCAGCATTTCAAAAGCTCAAATAATACCTGAACTACAACTCCAAAACCCAGAAGACTTCAAATGGAGGCTTCAAGAATGCAGAGCAAGTCCAACAAACAGAGAGAGAAAGAGGAAGTTCAAACAATTTCCTTCATCCATCATGATAGACAAGAATCATATCCTCAACTCCAACATCTCTGCTCAACTTTTTAACTGTACAGCCAGACAGAAATTTAAAGCAAAATAAGTCAATGTCAATTTGTTTGATTGGTGGTAATCTTTAAACAACAATTTTCAACTTTTGTGGCAAATTCTGAATTAGATTTAGGTCTAGTCTTTTAGCCCTTCTAACACACACAAATGCATTGATCTGATCTAATAATAATAATCTTTATTGACATTATAAAAAACATGCATTAAAATACAAGGGTTTCAACTAAATTTGGTACCTTAGATATAATGCTACCTGGCATTTAATGACCTGATGGCTACTTGGTGTAAATTGTTCTTCAGTCTATTTGTTCTCGCTTTGGTACTCCTATCTGCTGTGTCCAAGGTGTGAGGAGTCTTTAAAATGTTCCTGGCTTTCCTAAGTCAGTGGGACTTCTGGACTTCCACAAGAAAAGCATAGAGCAGTCGATGGACAGCAGGGCAGTTTTTGTGATTCTATGGAGAGTCTTTCTATGTACTGCAGTGCAGCCAGAGAACCACACACAGAGGCAATAGCAGATGATGCTTTCAACAGAGCATCAATTGAAGGTCACCAAGAGTTTTTGAGAAAGGCTCTTCCTGAAGATTCTCAGGAAATAGAGTCCCTGCTGTGTTTCCATCCCAGGCTTGGCTACAAGTTATTCTTGGGTGTTGCCAAGAAATGGAAGATTGACAGTCTCTCCACTCTGTATCCACAGAGTTATAGTGGTTGAATGTTTACCTTTCTTCTAAAATCCATACTTCTAAAATGCCATCTTGCAGAGCTCATGTCTCCACAAAAGGAAACTGCAGTTTTGAGCTTCTATGACTTATTTCAACATTGACAACAGTTCCTCTTGTGTAAAGACCAGTTTTGTGGTATTTATGACTAATGTCCCATTTTAGCTGTAAATAGCTGCAGTTCCTCCTGGCCTCTTGGTGAATCTTGTTTTGTAAGACACTTTGTGATTTCAGGTTTTAAAAGGGGCCACATAGGTTTTACTTACTCCTTTTACTCATGAAAAATGAAACCTCATTTTTCACAGCTCTGATGGAAGTGAAAACATAGATCCAAAGAGAGGAGCTAATAGTACTGCAAAACTAATATGACCCCTCTCTCATGCTCTCAATAAAGGTTGTGGGGCAATTTTTGCCTGCCTTGGGATTTCTGAGTCATCCTGTCAGATCTGTTAGAGGGTCAAAGTGAAGCACAGTGTGTTCAGTGGAGACTTTATTGACACTTTGAATGCAAAACCGCTCTGGAATTCTCTAACAGCGTCGGCTCAATAATAACCTTTTGGTTGGAGCTTTATTTCACAGAACATCCTCTCTTTGTGTGGCAGGATGGTTAAATGAGCATCCCGTGTGTTATTTGCAAAACCCATTTGCCAAAATAAATGAGCTCCACAGCTGCTGCAGTCAGTGTGAGAGCCATTGATCAACATTAGGATTTTCTGGTATCATCTGCTGTTGGGCATTATTTGTGCCTAGTCTTAATAGCAAACACCTTACAGCGTTAAAAAGAAAAGAAAGAAAGAAAGAAAGAAAGAAAAAGGAACATTTACTTTGATAAAAACTTTTTTTTTTTGACAAATTGTCTTTTTGGATAGTACCAATCATGCACTTGGTGATTAATTCAGCTAAGTTATGAAAAACAAAAGAAGAGAGGTGAAGAATTGTAGTGAGGTTTAAGTATCACAGAGATGAACTGCTAAAATAAGTGGAATTCTGGACTCAAACATTGTGTTTTGGAGAACAAAAGCTCTAATTTCCCCATGAAGCATGTGAAATACTAACATATTGACTCATTAATATTATGTGCACACTGACTTAGTGACTATAATAGCTCGTGATCATCTTGTTCCACAGAAGCATAAAGTTGTGTAGTTAGAATTCATTTGGTTAGAAAGTACTTCATTATCTGAGCTTTGGGAACCACAGAAATATTGAAAAAATATGGCGTGAGAATGAACCCTACATGTGATTGCATCTTCTGGAAATACTAAATCTGAATAAAGAAAAATAAAGCCTAACTAAGATTTAAGCTTGGACTACTTTAGGATGGCTCAGAGAAACACAAATAGCACCCCAATCGGCTATTCTAATGTACTTTGTTTTTGTTGGATTAAGTTTCACACTTAAAGGTGTAAGTACTGATTTTCTGAACAGTACTTAACTGGCAATAGGCCGTATATTTATGTTTTGGGAATCGGTGACAGCTGATATGATAATACGCAGCAGCACATTGAGAGCAGAGTGGTTTTCTCGTGTCTCTTTGTCAAACATTAGAAGCTCTTAAGGGAGACAGAGATGGCTCTTGCTGTGTCAAGTAGACATGTTGAGAGTATATATATATTTTTAGAATCATCTCTGCTTTGGTTTTAAGATATAATTTGCCAATAATCTGAGTAAAGAAGGAAAAATACAACTTGAGAAAGAGAATGGTAAAAAGAGCTGTTCAAATGTGAGTAAATAAACTAAAGTAATTAACGTATTGATTAGCAAGAACAATATCGATTTTCTTGTTGCCTTCAATCCCTCTGTTGGAGACATTGAGTCCTCACTTTCATGCGGCTATAACTATGATATGCACTCATGCACTGCTGCAGACCAAACACATCTTTATACCCTTTGGCATATTGATGCGTTATGACTACAAACTTCAGTGTATATTTACTGGGATTTTAGCTGGCAGGCAAACACAGAGTAGTCGTCTGTAGACTGTTCCCCATAGCAGTGCCACCAACATCCCAGTAGTGGCTGGTGGCTACTTAAGCTGAGATCTGTGAATTTCTAGGTTGGTAATTTGGCAGTTGACTATTTTAGTGTTCAACAAGGAGTTCTTATTGCTCAAAGAGAATTCCAGTGAGCGACCGTGATGCACGAACCCATCTTCTGAACTTCACTTTTTGGTGACACAGACGACATAGTATTCTCATGTCTAGCTTTAAGGCCATGTAGAAGTTCTCTGGCACATTTTTGCATCCATTTTTCGTTGAGATTGAATGATGTTAGTGAATGAATCAGCCTGAAAGTCATTTGTGTGTTGATCGATGTAGAGGACAGTGATGCTTTTGTGAAGATTCAGAGAGATCTTCATGCTTAGCGTAACGTAATCAATACTGTTTCAGCTGTGATTAAAGCAGTAATCAGGCCTGTTTTGTCTCCTGGAGATGTTGATAATTACTTTACACAATTTATCAGTGCAGAGAAGAGGCACTTTTCTCTTAGTGACTAATTTATTTTCCTGTTCTGTTTCTTGTTTTATATTAGTCGTGTTCCTCCTATATTCTGCTAAGATCCATTCCAATTTTCAGCACTTTACAAGAGTATTACTACCCTAAAACCTTTTCACATCATGTTTTAAGTGCATTGAATTTCTACAGTGAAATAGTAAAGATCAAAGCTCGTATGCTAGAATGGCCTAGAGAAAACTGGGTCTGAAGATTGGATGGATTTCTGTTTTCATCAGGTGCTTTTCTGCTAGATTTGACTAAGGTTCATTGACATGCATTTCATTTGTTCCATTGATCAAGTGCTTTGTCCTGCTTTGGGTTGGAACATCAGGATAAAAATACTAGCAGCACTAGGTGTGATGCTAATTCAGAAACTCTAAAGCAACATGTAATGATGATCTACATTAATACAGATAAAATGGGAACTGAAGTTTCCTTTGCAAAGAAAGATGTTTCCCCTTGGTGGCATTTGGTGTTATTAAATCACCAGCTCCAAGCTGAACAAGAACTTTGACATTTTTCACTTCCCCTGCATTTGCATGTCGGTTGATTTCACATGTGCAGAAAATTGGATCCCAGGATCACTGCAACGCTGGAATGACCTGCAGTTTATTTTGGGTTCAAGAGGCAGAAAACTTTCCCCTCATCTGGAGAACTTGATATTTCCCTCCTGGCCAGGTTGATTCACTCAGAGCTCCTTGGAGCGTGACAAAGAGGATGCTTAAGTGTTTGACTTGCTCTGGTTCTGCACTTCAACTCTCAATCACATCTCAGATGAGGGGAAGAAAATCAAATGTCTGAATCACTCAGAGCAGGTTGGGGAAAAGGTCAAGCTAGCCTATTTCTGGGTCCTCGGTTGCCACGGTGATGCCATCTTTAATTCATGGCAGTTGTCGGGAGCTGTCGCCTCAAGCTGGCAACTGAGTGACTGAGAGTGACCCGCTTGAGTGAGAATTCGGACAGAATTGTTTGTGGTTACGCTCCTCCAGATGTCAGGTGGTCTCAGGTGGTGTCAGGTCCTCTCTCTAGTCAAAGCGACCTCAATTTCTGAGCCTCAAGCATTGGCTAATTACTCTGTGAGTCTTTTCATTTGTATTTTTGTGCTGCAGGAGAAGTTCTGCTCTCTGGAAACAAATCTGTGACTTCTGTCAAAACTTAACAAAACAATTTGTTTGAATAATCAGTTAAGTAAAACAGAGCAAACAATTTAACCAGTTTTCCTTTATATTGACTCTGATTAAGAATTATTTGTATTTCTTTTGAACTCAGACTACAGAAGAGAGTCATGTTTTTGTCCAGAACATTGCTTTCTTTACAAATTACAGACATGAACTCATGATCCGTAACCTCACTCATATAATTTACTTTCTTCATTTTACTAACATCTACTTTCAGGACAAAATGTTACCCTGCTTCCCCACTTCATTCCACTCACTAATTGACCCTATTACACAGAATTTATTTAACATTTTTACTTAGCTGTCATTTTTTTTATTTGGAGCTAATAAAACTAATTACATTCCCACGTCACCCTCATTAAATTATATTCCCTATATACACCTTTAATCCACTGTAGTTGTCATGTCAGACCACTAAGTGGCGCTGTGATTTTAAAAAGTCATCGAAATGCACATGTGCTTTTGATACTTAGCGCTTCATTTCAAAAACTGCAACCCATCTCTGACGAAGTAACTGCATGTAACACTTTTATTTGTCATGTCAGAAGTTGCGTTAAACTAAACAGATAAAGTTTAGGTTAATGCAGCATAATGCGATCTGCCATTGTTTTTGTTGTTATTTGCCTCTACGTTATTTGCGTAGAAGAATCCCTGCAGCTATGTGTTCTGCGCTTTTGCCGCTTTTACACCTGTGGAGTGGGGCACACTTCAGTGGGTGCTGGTCCCAAAAAGTTCCGAGATGAGACTTTGTTTCAAAAAGGCTTTTTTTTTTTCTCAAAGAATGAAAAATGTTTTCCTCAAAAAATGTTAAATGTCCTTTGGTTGCATTTGCAGACAGAACTAAATTATTTATCTTGCTATTTCTTTTTTAGTTAAGATGCCTGTGACAGAGGCTCAAATCCAATTTCTGTTTTCCTTCTAACGCTAATCTTCTGGTTTTGATTCTGGAAGGCTCTGGCTCATTTCTATAATAAAAGCACATCATCTGAGCATAATTTCCCTTTTAAGCAAGATGACTTGATTTGACTTACGTAATGCCGAGCCCACTGGAACTGCTTTAATTTTAGAAAGGGAAAGCCATAATGACTCAAGCTGTTTCGATGTAGACATGGTGTCAGGCGTGTGGTGATTTGCTTGCAGGTGATGTTCTCTTCTGTCCCTGCTGCAGCCATGCTCTCCCTACTCTGCTCCCTTGTGCTTTTATTGCAGTTGTCACCCACTGCGGCGTTCCAAAATGGCTTTTTTGGCAGGCAGCACATGTGAGTGTGTGCGTTTGATTAGGAATGAGTCAGGTGTCCCTGCTGGTAGTTTATATTTATTGTAAAAGATCCCACAGAGTGGATGAAATATGTCTCTTAGCTGCAGCAGGCTCTGGGAGTGGCTGCCCTCGCTGCCAGGCTCCCAGTATCCTTCCTTGGCCCCCTCTGATATCGCAGATGGTAGCCCAGCCCTGGCCAACCACCTGTGAGGGAAACTATCACAGACTTCTTATTCAGGATGTGGTTTTTCCTCTCGGGGACGTTTTTAATGTTTCAGGCAAGGTCAGCCAATCGCAGCCAGATTTGTCAAATCTGCAATCTAACTGATGGATTAATAGGTTTGAAATATGTACTTTTACTGTACTTATTCTTAAGGTGACATTCAGAATGCTTTTCCCTCCTCTTTGTTTTCACGCCTCTTAGGCTGGACACCCACGCTCTTTGTCCCTGACACACAGGGAGATTTCAGCTGAAGGTTAATAGTTTCCGAGAGTGTCTCTACACAGACGTATGTGTCGCCCTCGGGTGTAGATAGTTGTAATAAAACCAAGATACAGGTCGTAGAGTCCAAGCTGTACGTGAATTTTGGGAAGTCTTTAATTTTAACAGCACAAAGTAAACAGTTTTATGAAAATATGTAGTGCTGTCATTTTGTTTTTATTGTACCCGATTTTCGCTATCTTCTTCTAAAAAAAAACAAAAACTGCATCACTAACTCACTTCAACTGCTGACCTGATCCTCATGGATTCCTCCCCGCATGCTATGTTTATGAATCAGGTCACATAGCGTCTATTTCTGGAGGGGGAAGCTTCTGCACATTTAGAACACCTGCCGCTAGCTCACAACAAGAGCTGCCACTTGAGTAAAACAAAAAGTCAAAAAAATGCAACAGCCTAAGCTGCTTGTTTCCATGGCCAAATATCAAATTGTCATTCTAGAGTGTTCAATGAATCGACACTGTAGAACGTTCTAAACCTAAACAATTGCACTCTATGTTTAGGGTCATTGTCCTGCTGGAAGGAGAACCTCCATTTGGAGCCTCTAATCTCTTTAGATGCCTTTTTATTTAGCTTCCCATCAACCCAAAACAACTTCTCTGCCATTCTGTAACAAAAGCATCCCCACAGCATTGTACTGCCATCACCATGTTACTGTAGATAAATCAATCTCCTCAGAGGTCAACTTAGATTCGGAATAACTTAACACCTGAATTAACTATTTTGCTTGAAAGAAATATCTGATTTCTTACTGTTGAGCTGGTTGACTGAGCTAACAACAATTAGCATTACAAACATTTAACCATACGTGCTAAGCTTTTTGGGCCCAAAAAGTTCAGCGTGTTAAAGTTCAGTGATGATCTGCTTTGACTGGAGTACCTTTTTCCACATTGTTCGAGAATAATTTGTAGTAATTTTCAAATTAGATTTCTTCTGATAGCTTGTTATCCCTTTACTACCAGTATCAATATCTTTTAGTAGCATATAGCATCCAACATTACCACCTCAAGAAAACTAAAATGTTTGAAATCTTAATGTTTTTGTTTGTGTGAAATTTAAATTCATAATTAAGCTGGATCGTTCAGCGACAAGAACATTCCTTATTTTTTTTCATCTTTTTCATTAAAAACACTTGAAAAGCCCAAATCCTGTTGTGTTGTTGCAGAACAGTAGTCCTTTAAAAGTCTGATGTTTTACTGAGGTTGTTGTTTATTGTGAAAAAGTCAGAAACCATGGCACTAAAAGAAAATGCTGTCACAGATGGAAAAAGTTAAAAACTCTGACATGAGAGTTAAATCACAAGAAGATAAACAATTCAAAGTTATTTTTTTTTGGTCACTGTGCACTCAAATCCCTTCATTCATCTTAATTTATTGATGAGCTGTTTAATTATCATTATGGTGACGAGATATAAAAATACATTGTTTTTTTTTAAAAGAAACATCATATTTGTTAAATTATCTTGTAAAGTTGTAGAATTAAATTAGACGATCCGGCTTGGCTTTGCCAGGATGTCTCATTAAGATTTATATTCTGGCTTTTTCTCCTAACAAACATTTTTCCCAGCCTCAGGTAATCGGCAGCATCCACTGATTGCATTTTAATTAAAAAGCGCATTTTAATCATCCCTGCACTGGCATGTCGCGGAGGGTGGACGTCCCATTTTCAATACCGTGTCCCTGCCTTTCACACAAACACACACAAAAACACACACATTATATCTGAATGACTGTGCCTGGCTGGGTGCGTCATTAGTTTAAAGTCGTAATTAATATTGAGAGCTGACAACGCCTCCCTGAGAAGCTGTTGAATTATGCAGGGAAGTGATGAGGAGGTAAAGTTGAACTGACTGACACTAATTGCAGAACACAGAGATGCACGGTCAAGAGGGACAGTGTGAGTCCTTCAGCACTAAATGAGGTTTTCACACAACTTGGGTCTTGTGTTTGTGGTCTCACCACAGAGTTGTGTGACTTTTATTTTGAAAAGGGGCGTGCAGAGCATATGTCCAAGCACATTTCCAGTTTGTGTGGAATGGGGAAACCTTGAAGAAACACCAGGCTCGTCTCCTCACACGCCCTGATTTCAATATGCTCAAGCAAATATGCAATTTTCTCTTTTAAACATGCCAAATTTAATCAAAGGCTTTGGCATAGTCATCAGCTGCCCTTTTGGAGACAACATTGAAATTTACACAGACACATGAGCCATTCTGGGTTTAAATTCAAACATTAAGCATAAAGGTGATCAAATATTTTTTAAACTGTTTTGAACTGCAAAGATGTTTATATGTACATAATTCACAAAGGGGTAAAGCTAATGCTTTATTTTATTCTAATAGAATTTACTTGACTAAGTTTCTTGTTTTTCATTTAGAAATTCTAACCTTTCATCACATTCGTTCTGGTCTTCTCATTGCAAAGTACCGCTTTCTGTCTGCCCATTAGTATGACGAATACATGGTGTATGGAACAAAATAATATTCAGTAGCTTCTTCTGAGTTCAGGACATTCTGCTTTTCGTTACCAAGAGCTTAGTGACCCTGCAGCACAGCAATGATGCCTCCCTCTGCATCATTAAAGAGCCATTTTGCTGACATATCAAGGCCATTAGCTCTGAAAGGAACAATTTCATGAAAAGCACCCTCTGCTCCTAAGTAATATAGCTTTCCAGCATCTGTATAATTATATCCCCACATATGTGTGGCCAAAAAAAATTAAACGGAACAGATTAATGATGCTGATGCCAAATCTGTAAGCGGGGAAACTTGAACAAACTTCGGTAACTTTCTCTCTCGTCCACCTGTCCTCATTATCTGTCCTTTCCGTGTCAATCGATTAACGGGCCTGCTGCACCAGTCTCTTCTCATTATTAAAGAAGTCTGACAGAGACGTCTCCTCCTTCTCAGCCTGTTCTTCGCTCACAGTCATGAGCTTCTCATTGCCGTCCATCGAGGCCATCGGACCAAGAGTGTGCATCCAATTCTGTCACTCAGCCTGATGAGCACAGGAGGGAAATAACAAAGATAAAAGACTAGCTGAGAGGCAGCCGAGGCTTGGCTCAGTTGTTTGTATTTCTCATCTTCGTTGCCAAACTGCAAACTCCACGAACTATGATGTGTGTCTGTCCTTTTATCGTTTTTTTTTTTAGAGGTTTAGAAACTGTTTTAGGGTTGGATTTTCTCTAGGATTCAGGACTAGACTTTGACTGGACCAAGTCTAAAGACTTGCTTTTACTACACGCACCTTTTCCAGGAATTAAGGTAGTTTTCTGGGGTTATACCCTTTTCTGACGCATTTACCAGGATTAAAAAAACAAGTTAGCAGGGTAGAAAGGTTACGCTTAAGAAAGGATGTTAGCTGGAGGATGAATCTCCACCCCAATCCTGTCATGATGCTGCCACCAATATTGCCAATAATTAGGTTACTTCTAAAAGCAATTGGCTGGACTGTTTTTAAATAATGGTTACCAAAGTAAAACACACTCATTACGCTTGTGGGTCTACGGTTCTATCCATTGAAGTGTGTGGTTGTAACATGACATCATGTAAAATTCTTAGAGACCTTCAAACACATGATGGCTTAACTGTAATACGTATCCACATTCAGCAGGTCCCCTTTGGTTCTTAAGAAATGCAAAATGTGCAAGATCACCTTTGCTGATCAGCAAGCAGAACAGTGAGCCCTCTTTTATTTGCTGCGTCTCCCCAGAGAGAAATATGAATGCAGGCAGGAGCTTCTCATAATGCTGCCGCCATCTGTTCTTTTATTAGTCTGGAACATCGGTTCTCCATCTGAGCTTTAAAGTTCATTAATATTCATACAACATTCATATAGTGAAACGTTGCCAATGGAGTTCTGGTATTAGTGTCAGAGTCAGGATAGGACAAGTCACACAAATTAATGACTGAACCATTAGCATCGAGGCTCTCGGTCCAAGTCAGTGAACCACTTTCACTAATTTTATTACTTTTTCTGAACAAACAATTTGACATTCTTGAGACATTTTGAAATGTGTTTTAATTGGCTCTTCTCTGTTTCACTGCCCTTAAGGTTGCCTGTTTGAAGATGAGCTCTGTGCACCGTATGAGTTCTGCGTCAATGGTAAGTACAACTGTAATGTACATTACTTCTCGGTGTCCTGGTTCACTCTACTTTTTAATGGTGTGAAAAAAAATGAAATACACCTTTATCAGTTTCTAGCTGTGGACAAGAAAGGAGTCAGGTCTGTCATGCTGTCATGTTTTTTAATCTAGTCAAGTATGTTGGTAGGTCTAAAGGAGTTTTTAGAGAACTTTAGACATTTAACTTGTGGCTTTGCATTAGAATAAAGAAACATTAACATATAAAGGCAATGAAAATGTTATATTTAGTGATTTTTTTCTTGTTGTTTCCATGCAATATATGCAAAGAACTTCCACAAAGGATGACACAAGTAATACAAGAAATATTGTTCTTTTTGTCTTCTGGCTGTAGATTGAAAGCTTTTTGTAATCATTTTGTCTTATCAAAACTGATTTCCTATCATAAATATTGTGAAAATAACCTTGTTTGTTTCAAGTAGCTTTTATCACACTAAACTAATTTTATCTATCTTGGCTGAAGGCAAACATGGCTCTTAGGGTTGTAATGATTGGCCTAGGCAAATCATGTTTTGTGTAACATCAATTGTTTTAATGGGTTATGTATGTAGCACTTTGAATTGCCTTGTTGCTGAAAATGTCCTATATAAGTAAAATTACCTTACCTTAATTTACCTTATTTATGCATCGATGTAAAGAACTCATACATGTCATCTACCTCTATGATGTGCCCCTTTTTGTAGTGTGGGTATTGTAATGAATTAATTTCATTTTGTTGTGATGTCAAACACTTGTTTTTTTGACGCTGAATGATCCACTGACCAATTCGGGTTGAAAGTTCAGTATTTTTTACACAACTCAGTAAATAATCTCAAAAGTAATAATCTTTTTGTAAACCTATATACTTTTTGAAAGAATAAAGTACTACATTTTTGTAGTAGCATCAACCATTACAGTTACACACAGTTGCCTAAAGCATAGGTATGGTTTTTTCTGTGAAGCTGGTAGTTAAAGGTTGCATATTGTAAACTGTGCCTAAAGGGTTAGATCTTGACACACATACTGTTTTATCTCAGTTTAGATGGAGTCAGATGGGAAAAGCTCTAAAACAGAAACACATCTACATGAGCAGAGCATCACAATAACTGCAGCATTGATTGATATTGTAACTGGTTTCCCTTCAAATGATGAGGTTTTCCCTGCACACCGCGAACCTCTTATACAAACCATTTTGTGCTGGAAGATGGATGTGTCTGTCCCTGTGGTTGCCATGACAATGTTTCGCCTGATGAATGCATGAATGAAGGGGGGAAATGTCAGGTCTCCCAGACGAATCACACAGCACAAATTGTAATTTTGAAAGGAATTGAAAGGAGGTGAATATTGAAGATTGTCTTCATGTCAGAGCCAAGGGGACTGCAAATGTATTCCCCTATGCTGGAAGATTTTTATGTATGGAATAATCCTTTTTATACTGCTTCTTTCCCTGCGAACATTTTCACCAAATGTCTTGTCTCTGAGGTGGCTTTGTAGTTCGCTTCATTTACTGTCTGCAAAGTCTCGACTAACTGCACCTCTTACACGTCAAGATGAAGCAAGCCAGGGCACGACTTGTACTTGATAGACAGTAGGTCTGCTGGGGAACACAATGTGACTGAATCTTGGAACCAGAAAAAAGAACTAGAACTGAAAAAGATAGGACAAGTAGTATTTGATAATTTAAAATAAAAGTAAGACTTCTGGAATATAACAATTTACATTTATCGTATTATTTTGATGCAGATGTTTTGTATGCCATGCTAATCTAATAATAATACATTATTACAGAATGCTATGGATAAAAAATGGTTAGATTGGGTTTCAGAGCAGCTTTTTTTGATGCATATTTAGATTCAGTTAAGCTTCCTGAATTATCCATAACTCATAAAACCTTCAATACTAATAAGCTTAATTTCAAAGGACATTACTCTTTTTGTCAAAGACAACTTGACAGGTATTCAAATCCGTCCTGAAGAAAATATGAAATGTTATGATTTCTGTTTTTTTTTTATACTATACAGTTTCCTGACATGATACAAAAATAATACTGTTCATATTGGATGTTTAGCATAAAAAAAAAAAAGCTAGGGGGCCTACAAAAATACCTGAACCATACTCAGTTGATCTATTGTGCCTGGCTGTGCACTGTATTGGAGCAGCAAATGTGGAGCCCTGCTCACTTATTTCCATATTAACCCAGTTTCAGGGGAACTGGGTAGGGAGGCAGGGCCGAGGAGAAGCCACTTTAATTACAGATCCTGCATTTGTTCAGAGGGGAGACTAATCGAGGGAAACTGCTGACAGCTTAATAACAAAATATCTACTGGCAGAAAGAAGGTTCTTCCTTAGTGTAGGTGCATTAGCATATAATTCATGTTAATGATGTGTATTTACACCACTGTCTCTCTATCTGACTTAAATGGAGTGTCAGCAATAAGCTGCGGATTTGTGCTATAAAAGCACCATAAAGTGAAGGACTTAAATAGTGTGTGTGTTTTCCACACAGTATGTAAATTAGCAGATATTAATGAGTTGTGTCACAACCCTCAGTGGCTGCAGTGTGTCTGGCCTCTTTCACTCACCACTGGACTCTCAGTGAGCGGCAGCCACAGCACAGACAGATGATGAGTGGGAGTAACTAGGTCTGCCACTTTCACTCTCTCAAAGTCCCTGATGGAGTAACCTGGTTTATTCTGGGCTGGGCCAAATGCTTTCTTCTTCACCCGAGCTGTTGCCATGCAGGGTGGTTAAGGACGGTGTTTGTCAATTTTTTTTTTGTGGAACATGACTCCAAATTATTCGCAGAAATTTTTTCTGCACAGCATATCTAAATATTTGAAAGAAAATTCAGCTCGGGAATCTAAAATCCCATGGCGCATGCTTCTTGGAGCATCATTGTTTGGCATTTGCAAAACTGCCAGTCCATCCATCCATCCATCCATTTTCCGTCACCCTTCTCCCTAACGGGGTCGGGAGTTGCTGGTGCCTATCTCCAGCTGCGTTCCGGGCAAGAGGCGGGGTTCACCCTGGACAGGTCGCCAGTCTGTCGCAGACTGCCAGTCCAGTAACGCCATTAATTTTCCTTGACTTTGATTGGTTGAGGCCCTAAAAGTGGAGATAAGGAACACTTAGTTTTTGCAGTAGTGCCAAGACTTTGTGTACTAATACCTATTAAAGTATATTTGACGTTTAAGCTATAGTAACAGTGTTTTTAGAGCAGGGTCTCAAGTATCAATGGGGCATGTAAAATTATGACTGCTGATAGCTGCTCAGTATAACCCTGATAAGCATAATAGTCCTTATCAGGACTAATAGTTGAAAGTAAATTTAGAAGGAGTGTCTTTAGTATTTAACAAAATTACTGTCATTGATTGAAGAGATAATTACTATCCATCATTCAATCTCTTGAGGTCAACTCACTCTCTTCAAAATCCTTAGAATAGTGCTGCTCTAGATGTTTTTCTTAAAAGATAAGTGATTACCTGGAAAGGCATTTTAATTTGCTGCTCTCCAGAGTGTTTGACTTACTAGTTGAATAGGCTCAAACCAGAGTGCAGTGGATAAGTGCTGGATGTTTCCCTCGGGGCGTCGGTTGGCTCCTATTAAACACTCAAACCAACAGTGCAGCATCGATCTGCGGCTATCCCGCCTCCTCTAGGGCCAATACTGTCTGAAACGTCTGCTCTGTATTTTAAACTTAAGTGATTTAGGTGATGCTTCTATTGACCAACGAGTTGAACTGCAGAGTAAACATAAAAGATGCAAATATCAAAGTCTGTACAATCTGAAAAGAGGAGGTTGGATTTCTGTATTCACAGATGAAGAGACTGTTAGAAGAATAGAAATGCAATAATTAAACTTATTTATGCAGCAAAACAGAATCCAGTTGGCAGGATGTTTTTGATGCAGCATGGAGAGTCTTCATTTATTCCTCCATTTAAATGTGCATGAATATAATTATCATTTCAAAGCTTCAACTGTCATAGCTAAAAGGCCAAAATAGCCCGTAAACACTCCATTAATCATAGCCTGATCACTTTAGCTTTTGTTCCTGAACCTTTTCTTCATTAGCCAACTGCATCTGGTCCAGTCTCGGGGCATTGATTTAAGCCCATTCATTTTCATGACAAGAGCTACGCAGCTAATACACCTGTTCACTACGTCTTAATTTGTCTCCCGGGTCCGTTCGTCTCTCCTCCTGACATACAGTCTTTTACAGACGCTGTGCTGACTGTCAGCTTTAGTACCAGCTCCTGTTATCCTCCAGCATTAGCTTTCACAGTTTAAATAGCTTTAGAGTCAGAATGGTGTTGCTGTCTGTCACAGTGCGAAGAGAGACAGCGTCTGGATTTTAAAGCTCCTTTTGTTTTCTAGCAGGAAATTTTCTTTATTCTTGTCAACACACTGCTTATTTACATGAAGATGCTCTACAGTGGAAGTCCTGCTATTAGATAGTGTTCTATACCTATAAAGGGTTTCATTGATCCAGGTGTTTTTTTTTTTTATATTGCTCATTCCATTATAAAAAGGCATATATCACCCACAGATAGTGCTGTAAAAATATTTTTTGTCAAATTTTAATATCAGACAACAGCTAAATTAGGGGAATAGACTATCCAAACCAACTTGGATCTAAGAAAAACAAAAGCAAATGCCTCCCATGTTAATTTAGTTGGTAGTTATTCATCTGATAAACCTTCTTTGTATATATATTTTTCAAGCAACATACCCTGATTTGATAACTACCCCAACTGTAGAATCAAGAAATCACTTAAGTTGGACCTTTCTGACTTCTTGCTTCAGAATCGTAACAACAAGCCGAATTTCCAACAGTCGGTTTAGCCCAAGCATAAGTGGGTTACGTAGCAGGATAATGATCCGAAGTTCAACAGCAAGTACACCTCTGAATGAGTACTAAAAAAAGGTAGATATGACTGGAGAAGTTTCTATGTGACTGCTTGTGATTGAAAACCCTCTGAGGTAACTGAACAAAAACAGTTGCTAAAATTCTCATTGAAAAATCGTTTTGTATTTGTCTTTGATATTAAAGCTGGTGATCTCATACCAATTTAAGTGTAACAGAAAGCAGAGGAGAAAGATGTCAGGGTGCAAATACTTTTTGGCAATACTGCATAGGATTTTTACATATAGTGTATGTATGTTGTTGATCAAGGCCTTTAAATATTGCTCAAAGACAAGCTAAAAAAATTTATTCTCATGCTAAATATTTCCACACAATCGTTGACACTTTTTAGAAAGAACTTCCCGCTATTTGATTTGCCCAGGCTCTCTGTGCGTTATTTTCAGCTTCTGACAAGCCTCTATGGATGCAACACATGCTACGCTCCTCCAGGCCTGAAATTAAAATGTTGCTTTTCGCTGTCAAAAATAGCGTGGGGGAAAAAACGTTTTTTTTTTTTTTGTTTTTTTTTTCTCTGAGCTGTCAACTGCAATGAGCCTTGTTCTGATCCCTCTGGTGTCAGGACAGCGAGCAGAAAAGTGACAGAACAAATCTCTGCGTTTGGGCCACCTCGATAATTCAATCACTTGTTAACGTTCGCCAAATAAGGATTTCTTTGTTGCAAAGTACCTTGAGCCTCTATATTTAAGGCTCCGAATCCCTGAACGTCTCTTCGCTAACAGGAATATCCCTGGATGTGGACATGAGATATCTCCCATCAGCAAGAAAACAGGAGGATTTAGAACATCAGATGTTGAGCGATTATCACTTTCAGAATGTTTTTCTATTTGTGACAGGAACAATTGGGGCTTCATTTTGTGAGTTATGTCATCAGGGATGGTTAGAATAGATTTCTGGCAAACAAAATGAGCATGCAAAAGGCAGTTGGTGTGCTTTCATGCACAAAATTCTGTGGGTGGAAAGTTTTCCTCTGCTCAAAATATCCGCTGAATATTATACTCTCTTGAGTGATATTTCTCTGGCTCCTTCAAGCTTTGTCTGTTCAGAGTTGGCATTTGAGAAGGCGACATCTAGAAAACACTCACTCCTCCTCTAGGAAATTGCCAACTGTTAAATTTCATACTTTATCTAATAATTTCTTGCTGAATTTTACTTTAAGCAAAAAGCACAGAAACAAATATGACACTTTCAATGGGAAATCACTTTGGAATTACCTGGTTTATGGGGGAAATTATTTTCGGCAAGCTTGTTTTTTCTGAGGATTTTGAAGTTATTATGTCTTTTTGTGGTGACTCAATATTACATTTTATACCACAGTAGCTTCTTTTTAGATGGTCATGTGGTCAGGTTGTGTGCACATTTCTTTTGCACATGTGTCTTTCCTCTGACATTTCTGACTTGTTTGTGAAACTCTGGCTGAAATGGCTGCATTCAAGTCCAAATATATGACGTCTTTTTTTTTTTTATTTCTGTCACCCGTAGCAATAGAAAAAAAAGAAAAGAGAGGAAGTGGAAATAGGTTGACTCGAATCAGATTCCAGATGTTATCGATCATGCTTCTTATTTGAGATCGAATGACATGGGAGAAAATCCCAGATCTCTCTCTCCCCCAAAAGCATGCTCCAACTCAGTTGTGGCTCAAAAGGATTATCCAAACTAGAAGACCTATAACGTAATCCTTTTCAGATACAGATGCATAAAAAAATAATAATATTAGGAAAAAGTTACATGCTTTTTGGTCCTTATTTGAGAACATTTATAGATTCACTACACATAGAGTGAAATACTTCAAGACTTTATTTATAGTAATTTTGATAATTATAACTTGGAGATAATAAAAACAAAGAATCAGTGTCTTAAAAGTTAATATATATATGATCATTCTGTCTTGGTCTTTGTGGACTCATAGAAGATTGCGAGAACCAAAGCTCAGCATTTTTGAGTTTAAATTCGTCTTACTTCAGTTTAAGGCACATGGTGGCATGTACACTCACCACCTCCTGTGTGAAAGCTGCTAGAAATTAAATGAAGATCTATGTGGGAGTTGGGTGAAGAGGTCATGTGATCAGAGCATTTCCTTTTGAGACTCCAGGGGACACACACAGACCATGTGTCCCCTCTTGTTTGGAAATGCCTTAGTGTCCATCAGGAGTAGCTGTGTAGTGTCGCTGGACCTGTTAGCCCCGCAATCCAATGCCAAGTAATCAGAAGTCAATGACTGGATAAAAATCTGTGAGCTTTGCAATCATATGTTTTCCTGCTACAGTGTACAAACTAAATTAGAAGTGAAAAGAGAAAACCACAGCATGTAATGAGTATTAACTCTTGTTTGTTTTGTGGTTCCAGGCATGTAGCCGAGCATCCGTCTTATTGATGTCTGCTGTCACTCCCCAATGTCTTGAGGCTAATTAATGAGAGGCTGTGGTGTATGACCAAGTGCTGAAGCACATCATTGGTCCCCATCTAATCATGGCACCATACCTTACACAGGCTCAGATGACTGCATTGCTGACGGCTCTCCTATGTGCACATAGAGGAGACAGCTCTGACTTCATCTCCTGAGGCCGCCTCTCCGCTGAACTTCACATTCTGCAAGCTTTCGCCAACGAGGTTCAGGAATTCATCCTCCTGTCGGAGGAAACATGGCGGCTCAATTCATTTAAATTCCTGGCCTTGTGTACGCTCATTGCTGCCTGACCCCCACATGCCTCCCTAAGCCTCTGCATCCTTCAGAGGTCCAGACCAGCCATTGAATTATGGGTTGATAGTCCGTCTGTGGTGTTGGTTGCCTGGCAACCCAAGCGGGAGGCCTGCTGATAGGAAGATTACCAAGGTCTCAGATAAAGTCCCTTCTGCCACAAATGTCTGCTTATCGTGGAGCTGTCTGAGGAAGAAATGTCAGCTATTACCCCCCCTCACAAAAAAAACACAATACAGAAATTCAGATGCACAAAACACTGCAGGAACCTCACAGCGAAAGCTTTTCATCTGAGCCAGCAGATGTTATTTGGCATCAACAGAACAGCAGAAAGAGTGCTGAAAAACGTGTACCATGTGCTCTTCTCACTTTGGGGTGCAAAACAACACCTCATGAACCTGTTTTCACCATTTCCCCTCTGTCTCCTTCGGCTGTAGATGGAGTGTTTGGAAGGTGCCAGGAGTTGGCCGGGGCAGACCTGTACACGTACGATATGTCATCCTCCGCTCTCCAGCGCCTCAGGATCCTCCTACAGAAGCTGGCTCACAGAGGTACAAACTTTGTCTGAGAATATCTTTTGCATTCGTAATCTATCGGTTGGTCACACAGAGAATGCCTTTTGGCACAAGGCAAGCCACATCAGCCAAGCTGTCTCTTTGGCAGGCACAACACATTGCCACAGAGCTAGAACGGGTCATTTGACTCATATCGGCCCATTGTTTGGCCGTCCACGCTTAACACTGACAGCCAGTCTTGTTGGCTCTCGTACTAGTTGGACATTTAGAGCTAATTTTGTGGATGAGTAGCTGTGAGGTGTGCGGGATAATCACATCAGTCTCTCCCACCCAGTCACTGGCTGATGATGAGCTTTAAAGTAGCTCACAACTTCGGGCAGTTTATAGGCATCTATGCGATGAACATGCAGTGCCTTGCACACCCCCTGAATCTTTCAATATGTTGTTGCATAGCACTCAACAAACTTAAGTGTGTTCTATTGGTATTTTCTGAGTCAGATCAATATAAATGAGTGCAAAATTGTAAGGTGTACATTTTTTTTTGTTTTGTTTTGTTTTTGAGATCTGAATAGTATGACATGAAGCTATATTCACTGTTCCAGGTCAGTATTTCTTTTCAGAGCTTCAACTCTTGGGTCTGTTGTTATATCATCTTTGCCCATTTTTCCTCAACAGATCAGTCAGGAAACACCAATCTTCAGTTCTTCCTACAGATTCTCAGTTTGGATTTTGATCTGCTTCATTCTTCCACAGAAATAAAGTGGGGATGATGTGTTAGACTTGATGTGAAGTATTAGATGGTTTTTTTTTTTTTTATCTCCCATTTAACTCAGAAGTTGAATTTTGTTCTCATCTGATCAGAGCACCTTCTGGAATTTGTAATTTGCAGAAGAAAATTATAAATTCAGGTATTTTTTTTCTTGCACTTCAAAAATAATCTCTGCTTTCTTTCTGAAACAGAAATTTCCGATAAAATGCTATGTAATTATATTTAATTAATTGCTTGAGTGTGCACTGGTTACCATGTCAGCTGCAAAAATATTGCCTGGAGATATGCATTGTCATTAAAAGTTACAAAAGAGATTCATATAGTATCTCTTATGGCTTCATGCTCCTGCACCAACAGTTATGCCCCACCAGGGAGCAGTAGAAACCTTTAACAAGACCATAACCACAGAGGTCCTCCATCCAAATTGTCTTTGCAGGTCACTCTGAGCCCGAATCTCTTAAGTAGGCGTGGACAAACGTTGAAATTTATTAGAAGCATGGGTAAAGTGGGAAGAAAAGAAGCATGAAATAAAGGATAATTATTCAAACAAGCCTGCATATTTGTAATAATTTATAATTGGAAATAAACGCATGAAAAAGAGGAGGTTGAGACCACATATGTAGTTTTTTTTTTTTTTTTTAGATCCAATTACTTAAATGATTTTCCTTTTTATTGTTTGACCTTGTGCTTTAAGGCAGCCTTTTACAGACATGACATCATCACTTTGAAACATTTCTCCCCTTCACCGTCTGTGAGACTCCCGTCCACAGATGGGCGTTATCTGGCGTTGAGTCCACAATGCGCAGTTAATGCTCTGTGGCATGTTATTCTTATCAGCTCTGCAGCTATTGAAGTGTCATTTTTGAGGTGTGTAGGTTTGGGGGGGTTCCTTTTTGAGCTTAGACAGGTTTGTAGAGGCCATTGTACTGTTAGCTAAATTGAAGAGATGAAGGAGAGGGAAAAAAAAAACAGGACAAGCATCAATGGAATCGATTTACAATCCTCTTTATCTTGCATCAGAGCAGGTAGAAATCACACAATCTCTGCTCACTGCACAACACCGATGTCAGTCAGATCAATAGAAATTGACCCTTGAACAAAGGGGGCTCGGGTTGTCTGGATGCGTCCCCATCGGCACGGCACGTTGTCTAGTATTAAATTTTCATCACAATACCTGCGAATGCAAGGCACACTCATTCATCCGCAAATAACTTTCATATTTTACAGGCAGCACCCAAAGCAAAGCAACTTTAATATTCACTGTGTGCATTCACAGACTGTCCACACGGTTTATAGCCACGCACGCCGCTGTCATACTGCTTAGGACTCATTAAAGCTCCACTAAATATTTGTGTTTGCAGAGCCTCGTACAGAGAATAACTTTGGTTGCTGCAGTTAATTGAATTTGATATAGTCTTTTAAAATTAAATATTTGCTTTGCATCTTCCTAAACGTCTAGCCTGAACAGACATTGTTCAGTTAACAACAATCACTGAGCAAGCAGCAAGCGTTCTTCTGGCAGAGGCAACAATCTGGAGGTTGGAATAAGAAAAGAATTTTGTTTCTCACACTTTCCAAGACTAACAAACATGTGCTCATAGTCATTTCTTCAGTTTTGTGTTTTTATTTGTTTATTTTTTATCACACTTGAATGTTTTATTTTATCAGCATAATTTCATTATAAGAGAAAGATAATTTAAATAGCAAGTGATAATTTATTAAGGGGAGGAAAAAAGCAATCCCATCTTTCTATTGACAATAACCAGGCAACATAGAGACAACAACTATGCACACTCACACCTCATGACCACTTAGAGAGCCCACCCAGTCATGTTTTTAGATTGTAGGAGGAAGCTGGAGTACCTGGAGAGAACCCACACATGAACAGTGAGACCCTAAGCTTGGATTTGAACAGAGGACCTTCTTACTTCAAACAACAGTCCTACCAACTGTGCCTTTGTGCATCCTGTTATGAGTAGCAAAGCTATCCAAACAAACTTATTTTTTGCCCCTGAAAATCCATCTTTTGCATCTCAGTAAAGAAATTTTGGCCCACCCATGTGCAGAATTGTTTTAATTCAGTAACACTGGAGCTATTTTTTGCACCAAAATAATAATCACACTAGAACTTCTTAGTCAGATTTTCTTTGCTGATTTGGGTTTAGGGGGATTTTTAAAAGTAGGCAGTGAAGGAGCTTCTCTAATATGATGGGATAGGTTACTCCAGAGTTGAGGAGCAGCAACAGAGAAGGGCCCGGGCCTTCTGAGCTTCCCCAAGACCTTGTTCCTTACAGGGCCCAAGAAGGTGAATAGAGATGAAGAGGCTCAGAGAGGTATGATGAGAAAAGATCTTAAGACATTTAAAAAAGAAAATAAGGATTTCAGACTTAACTCTAAATAGCACAGGCAACCAATGGAGTGAGGGCAAACAGGGGTGATGTGTTGTATTCTTTGAGTATTGGTTAAAAGACATACAGCAGTGTTTTGGAACAGAGGGCAAGGACTGACATAAAGTCAATTTCAGTAATCTAAGTGGGATTAAATAAAAGCATGGATCAAACTTTCAAAGAGTTTCCTGGACAGAAAAGATTAGACTATTGCCATCTGCCTTAAATGATTAAAGCAGGACTTTACAGCTGCTCTGCCAATATCAAATCACTTTAATATAATGTGTTGCAATGTTTACCTGAAAACCCTAATCTTTATTTCTGGAACCAAAATGATGAAAACACAGCTTTCTGCTTCAGCTAACACACAGTTGTTGTGGACAGAGTTTCATAGTAGCATAAACTACAGAGCAGACAGGACTCAGCAGAATGCACTACAGCATGAATCCTTTCAGAAAGTAATTGTGATTTAGTTGATGGACCATGTTAAACTACAGTGGCCTGCAGTCGATTGTCCTCTCAACCTGTGCGGTACAGCAGATATATTCTCATTGCAGAGACAAGTAAAGATGATGCGTTGTGACATTTGTATTAGCTTTATTGACAGGAACTGTCTATCAAGGAGAGTCATTGACCATAAACTGACATCACAGAAACTGTCCTATTTTAACTTTATTGCAAAAGAAACCCCAAAACATTTCCGAAGAGCAAAAAATCAACTGTTCCTTCTCAACCTTTCTGGACAGAGTAGAAGAGTTTAAACAGTGACTAGCACGCATGGTAGAAACTGCTGCATCCAAGAAAAAGCAGGTATAGGACTGCAGGAACAAAGCTGCTTCACAAAACCAGAAAAAATTGGCAAATGACAAGAATTTTATTAAGTTAGATACAGTTGGATAGAAATTGTAATCTAACTGCACAATTTAATTCTATCCAGGTATTATACAATATGGTCATATTCAGTAGATCATGATCTAGAATGTAATCTTAGTATCAATGCAGCTTCTCTTCCTGAGCAAGCATGGGGCAGCAGTCGAGAGGAAAGACAGGCTAAAATCGAGTTATCACCACTGGCTGATTGATTGGATAAGAAAGATGGACAAAGATTAAGCACTGATGGTCATGACCAGCCACCAATTAGTGGCAGAAACAATGACAAATAATGAGTAAATGGTAACGTCAGCCAGTAGTGTGATGACTGTGGAGTTAAGGAAACCCCAGCCCCTGTAACTTTTAGCTTTGTCGAAATTTCAAACCTCAGTGAAGTCAGTGTCTGGTTCTCAAAGATGACTGGGGGCTTGTTTCACAGAAGAGCCTGATGACTTAAAGATCTGCCTCCCACTCCCCCTGTAGAACTTCTAGGAACCTGTAGAACCTCAGTACAACCCGGCAGACTTCAGATAAACATAAAGTCTGACTCTGCAAGGTGGAGGATGAAGGATTAAGTTATGGATGCATGATGAAGTTCCTTTGTGGATTTAAATCTGCCAATGAAAAAACTCAGCATGAAGAATCAAGACCTCCTTATGTGTCTAATATTTATTGTTGCAGCATTTTTTTTTTTTTGTTTCATTCAGCCCAGAAGTAACAAATGCTCCGACTAGTTTTTCTGCATCACTCAGAAAAATATGTTCCTAACATTGACGATATAGTCCAGGGAAAAGTAAAGGTAATTACAGCATGCTTTTTGTGAAATGTTTGGACAAAAATACCACAGCTGTAGTCTTGATTTATTGTCCACTCAAAGCAGAGTGAAAAAAAAAAAATTATAAAAAAAAAAAAAAATTGAAAATTGATGTATTTTTCTTTATCATTAATATTGTCTCTTTTTTTAAACTAAGCTGAGCACCATATTTAGCTCTTTCTCGATCCTCTTCATTTATTTATTTTAGTAACACATCGCCAAACCACATTAGGAATGCACTGAATCTCCATTTAGTAAACCGTCCAGCTGATAAATTGACCAAGCAGAAGCAAGCTCAACATGGCAATAGTATCATTTTCAAAACTACAGCGATCAATCTCTTCAGTTTCTAAATGCTTCAGATAGCTATAAAGAAAAGATGCCACATGGTGGTAAATATCAAAATGTCAGAAATGTGTGTTGCATGCATTCAAAGTGAAATACGGTATTAGACAGAGATGTGTTTAACTATTGTGACTATTTTACATTCCATATTTACTGTCATTGATGAAAAATGTTAAACTTTTGTTTAACTGATGATTTAGAGCTTTTTAAAATGTTGTTATTGTTAATTCAATGGTCAAATTTATGTAATAAAAGTATATATATATACATATATATATGTACACATATATATATAAATATACATATATATGTATACATATATATATGTATATATATATAATTGTGAAATGCTTTATAAATAAAATGATCTTCTAGATTCAAAACACCAAAGTGTGACGTGAAAGTGTATTTTGTGCTTACTTCTCAATGCAGTATTTGTTACATTCGTGTGTCAAACTCGGAGTGACACATTTCATTTTGGCTAATTAGGCCCAACTTGCTGCTAAATTATTCACAGTCTTTTCAATTAATGCCTTTAAAATCAGTCGGTAGACAGAAGTAAAGGAAAGGGGAAAATCTGCATTTCAAAAACACCAGATGAAGTAAGGCTTGTAGACAGGATATCGTCTAATAGGCTTTGAATATGTAGGAGACCCCCCTCTCTGCCTCTCTGTGTCACACAGAAAACAGACAGGAGGCCAACTGAAATATCATGCTTGTTTGAAAGCTGTTGTGCTAATGGCAAAGCGTTAATTAACGGAGGTGTTTGCCCGAGCTGGGATGCTACCATTAACAGGCAGAAAGTGGCAGCACTTGACGACAAAGTCTGCTCTGACTCTGGATTTATTGAGAATATTGCATGACATTTGACTCTTCACTTCCAGATCAATCCGCCTAGAGGTCCACTGAGAGAAATCCAACTGTAAAAGCCACATCAGCACTTTCATTGGCATAATTTTTGTACAAAATAGCTCGTCTTGGCTCTGTAATTTGTGTCGACATACCTTTTCCCCTCAAGTGTGCCCATCAGAGGCTCAGAAAGACTGGTACATATGGAAATGAGTGCATCCCCCAGGAGATAGAGGGACAGAGGTGACACAACCAATGAAGCTCGTCTCACTCCGTTTAGGGTGCAATAACACATTTACTCTGGAAGCGTTTAACCAGCTGCAGTAAACTGCAGGTAGCATATGGAACGCCAGCCCCGAGTTCCCCACTGATGCTGATAATAGCGTAAACGATCATCACTGTGGCAACGTATAGTCAGCAGGCCCCACATTGGGTAAGCCATGGGTAGTTAACTGTCATTGTTGTGCGGATGGATGGCTGAGCTGCGTTCCAGAACGGTGACAACATACGCTGCTTTGTGCTCCGTTCAGCGCTGCCAAGATTGACTGGAGGCATCGGCAGCTCCTCTGCATCGCTCAGATCCTCATCTGTGCTCATGGATGCCTTTGAAAATATCTTGTGTGGGTGGGAAACCAGGCTAATGAAGACATTCTGCAGCATTAATACCTTCATGTTTCATATCTCTACAGTGGCTTGTTAGTTCATTGATATTAAGCAGGTCCACGTCATTAACGGTGGCATTGTTATTTTATGAGTCCTGTAAATAAATCTTAATCTCTACTGTTGTGGATTTAGTTGTTCCTCATTAAAAAATGCTTACGTGCTGCAACCGAAGTGCCATCAGTGGGTATCTTGGCTCCGATGGAACGTATACCATCTAAGGTATGTCGACCTGCTTTGCTGATGGAATTCTGCGCCTCTTGGCATGTTGGGAAAAGAGCCATACTTTGGGTGTCTGCTTTGCTTGGGTAGCTCCATCTGGTCCTGGCACCGCTGTGCTTCGCCCCTGCCCAGGAGTTCTGCATCACAGCTATGTGTTGGCAATTAGCAGAGATGTTGGCAAGGCATCAGGCCACTGAGCGGCATTCTCCCCGGTTCTGTTGAATGGCTGTTCTATGCATCTTTTCTTTCTTTACTGTCATACTAGACTGTCTTTATGTCAAGCTCTGTGTATGTTAAGAAGCATTCAAAGCAAACTCAAAACTTGAGCTAATAGACTTTAGGGGCTGCAGGGAAGGCAACTCCAGTAAACATAGAGAATGGACATAACCAATGAAACCAAGAAGACTGCATGATGAAGGAATGACTGAAATTTCTGGTGCAGGTAATGCAAAAAAGACAAGCAAACAAGCAAAGAACAAAAGCAAAACAAGTAAAGAAAACTGGAATAAATAGCATTAGGGATTGGTAGTGTTTAATATTATTAAGTTTGCCATCAGTTACAGTTTTGTATTTCATATTTGTCTTGAATGGCACTTGTTTTCCCACTGCTTCATTTATTTAAATATGCCAGCTAAAGCTTTTATAGCTTTACATTATCCACATGTCACCTGTAGAGATTTTTCGACTGGAAACGGGCATTGACTTTGTCAAGTTTAATTCTTCAAATAAACATTCAAGTGGATTAGTATGTAAGTAGATGATGGAAATATGTTTCCATCATATTTTCAGATCAAAGGTTTTATACAGTCAGCTCTGCTTCTGCTCCTTTTTCTGTAGGAGCATTATTCTGCTATTTCAATTTCTTTTCATGAAAACTGACCAATGTTAAGTTCTGATACCTGGGGTTATTCTATGTAGTTTTTTATAAACAGAGTAAAAACAATATATTATTATTGTTTTTTTTTTTTATTTCACATTCTAGTGAAATGAACACCTAAAATCCAAAGACTGAACAGCTTTCATCTTGACCCCATTCCAGGTTTGACGTGGCGGGACGACATTACTCAGCAGGTTATCTCCAGAGAGCTTTCCAAACTGAGGAACATCCCTGTACACCAGCAGAGCCCCTCTCCGAGCCAGCTGACGGCATACAGCAGCTCCAGAAACAGGAAGCTGAGGCCGACTCAGGCAGAGCTGAGCAGAAACCTTCAGCAGTATTTGACGGGATTGGGCTTTATGCCAGATGCTGACACAAAGCAACAAGAAAATCAACCAGTAATTCAGGTGAGATTCCAGTTCTGTAAAAGAAATGAATACCAGTGACAAACAGGAAAAATTAAAAAGCTAGTTAAGAATGAGTACAAAAGATTTGGTTTGAAGATTTGACAGTTGCCAGTTGCAGTGAGGTCTTTACATCAATGTATTTTTGATCTATTTATTGAAAACACTGTGAAAGTTTTTGCAAAGCTTTGACATATAAAGTAAATTGAGTTTTCAATTCAGTTCAAAAATATTTTATTAATCCTAGAGAAAAATTAACCTGGTACCATTTCCCTCTGTTTTACAAATAAATGCCAGTTTATGCTTGCCTATCCCATAAACTACCTGTAAAATGTATCAATTTGCAGCTGGAACAGGATGAAATGTGGTTCTTTATTAAATGTGACATATAAAGACTTTCGCAAAAGACTTTACAGCTCCATTCTCAATGCAACATTTAAACAAAAAGTCATTTGGTGGTATAGTGAGAAAGGATATCTTCCAATCATATTCCTGGTGTAGAAGAGCCATTTATTGTCTTTTGCATTTGTCCTCTTGTCCCTGCTTTGCTTTTGTTTCTCTCTCTCCCACTGAGCGGGGACCCTTTTTACACAAAGGTCCTCCATCACCTCTTTACATTATTCAACTATCATATTTCGAGTGGACGTCCTGCTTTGTGCAGGATATGAGTGGAATCTCTTATAAGTGGAATGCTTCCTGCTGTTGTGTCACTGCATCCATAATGCAAAGTTGAAGAGTTCAAGACCTTTCTTAGAGATGGAACGGCATCCTTTGTGGTGTGGCGTGATGGAAAGAGGCAAACATGGTTAGCATGAATGGCAGAGCACCTCCATCTTGCTGTGCTAATGCCATTATGGGTCTCTCTGTATGCTGGCAGTGGAAAGACTGACATTTTCTCTGTATACATTTGAAAGACAGAAAATGGCACCAGGGGAGAGAGCTAGTATTAGTGTTGCAGTGACATGGATAATAATGCTTTTCAGTGCATCAGATGTACTGTATATGCTGTGTGCGTGGGCTCGACTGACTCAGATGGAAAGAATGATTCGCCATTCTCATAGGACAGAATCACAAAAAAGAAAGAAAAGGACAAAATCACTCTCTTTGGTGCCAGTATCAACTCCATCTTCATTGCCAAATGTTTAAAAAGACCTCTAAATGTCTGTGTACGTAGCAGCGCATTGTAATGCAAATACATGTGTCATCATGTGTGAAATATAAACTCATAGGGGTAACTTTGAAATCGTTTTTTTTCCCCATTTAGATAAGGGATTGCCGCTAGTTCTCGTACTGGGAGGATATGCTTTTAAAGTTTGTGGTGTGTTGTGGAAATGCATGAAATTACTCTTTGAGTGACACTATCTCATCTGGGATTTCCATAATGCAATTTCCAAGGGCAGTTGTCTTTGATCTAGAATCCCTATTCATATCCTGTCCTGTCTGGTGGAGCGCAGGTTGCTTCTCTTCTTATTCTGAAGCTTGTCACATCAGCTCTGACCCCTGCTGCAGCTCATTTGATGTTCTTGTTGAGCCAAATAGTTATTGAAGAGCCCAGGCCAGGTTGAAAATGCATCCTGTGAATTTTCCCACATTATTCCTTCTATAAATCTCTATCATTTCACACATTTTGTTTCTTAGCTTAATGTTGAAATATGCTGTGTACAATATTCTACAAATGAGAATGTGGTGCATTTAGCATTGTAACATGCTAGCGTATTATTTTATTCACTGCTGTTTGATGCTACACTTCAAAATCTTATCTTATTATAACAAGTAAGTATATTACTTAAACATTTAACGTCCGATACTAACCAAAATTATGTGCAGTGAATTTTCCCTAAGTTTCTTTAAGCAACCTTAATACCAACGCTCAAAACCTTCTCTTGGTGAGATGCTTTTGGGAATACACTTATGTACTCAAAAGATATATGCTATATGGACATAAATTTGAATCATTTCAATAAGATTCTAGAGATTTTTAAGCATTTTATTTCTTTTGTTGTGTTCCTGCTTATGTTTATTAAAACACCTGATCATTCAGATGTCAAAACTGAGAACTAGAAGAAAATTTGATAATAAGACGCACTGTTACTAGCTACTTTTCTAAAACCCCAAAGTAAAGGATTTTGTTTATATTGTCTAACAGACAATTACAAATCCTAATTCCTCCAACAAGTGGCTTCCCTGTTAGCTAATACCTCAATACTTTGCAAAAAAATAAATTAATTAATTCAGATGAAATTGGATAGCATTTGTCTTTTTAAGCAGTTTGACTACAATTTTGGTTCATAACCTCCACTGGTTTCATGAAAATGGTTACACATACTAATAATGCTCTAAAGCTGACTGCTGACAATGTGTTGCAGAATGAAGATATCACATCAGAGGCTCTGAAAAAGCCCAGCCAGCCAAAACCAAAGCAGACCTGGAAGGAGACCACCATCTACAGCCTCCAGAAAGGAGCTGGCCAACCTCCAGTTACCAAAGTCGTTACCAAGAGTGGCGATGGCAGACACCCCAAACTCAGTACAACCTACTCCAGCCATGAACCTGACAGGAGCAAGCTCCTTTCCAACCATCTGCAGCAGCTTCTTCCCGGGGCATCAAGCACTCAGCAGGGCTTCACTGGTGGAGAGCCTGTATGGCCAAAGGGGAAACTCCACTACCTCAGCTACCTGCAGCCTACTCAGAGCAATCATGCAGACCCACAGATTGCTTTTGGCTCCAATACGGCAAAGCCTAATCTTGACAGACTGCTCTTCAAAGCTGGCCCAAATCGGCTCCCTGCAAAAGACCCTCACAGCCTCATGGATGGTAGGTGCAGTTGTTTTGTAGCTTTTGTTTACAGATTTTACACTCCAATACTTAGAACTTGGTTTGTGACAGGAATCCCACAATTTAAAATGCTGCCAGGAGCTTTTTAATGGGGTGGTTGAAATGCAGCATGCGAAGAGACATTTAACTGAATGTCTAGAAGGATGTATCTATACATTTGAGCCTGTCTGTCTTAATTTTGACCGTTTGTCAATTAGAAAAAAAAAATTTCAGAGAAATCTTCAGAAAAATAATTTGAATTTCTGGTATTATATGAAACCCAACTGGAAAGTTAAAATATAAATAATTTGTTCTCTGTGCCTGTTTTTCCAGATCATGTCATCCTTAATGCGGTGAATCAGCTGGGGAGGCACAGCCTTAACATGGAGGCTTTGATGGGCAAAGATCTGGACCATCTTGCTGAGGTCATCACAGGAGCTCTGCAGGAGGCGGATGAGGAGCGGCTTACTGATGGGGTCGAGCCAGTACCCGGCGCTGGTGACCCCAGGGGGGAGATGAGGGTTAACCAGGAGAAGCCGGCAGGAATGCTTCTGAATCAAGAACAGAATCTGAAATCAGATGAAGGACTGAATCCAAAAACAAAGGAAACTCTGACATTAAAACAAGGTTAGTGTTTATATACAATATTATGTATGATAACGGACGAGTACAAGGCATTGCTGGCTTTGTTTGTGTAATACTCATACAAAATGCTGCTAAATGCATTTCTCACTCTTTCATATTTCTGTAATAACTTGTTTTTCTCTGCTAAATAAAGGAGGAACCTTGTTTCTATACAGTATACTCACATACATTGTGTTTGTTTCCAGGCCAACGGATGGACATTGCAGAAAAAGAGTCCACTGACAAGGTGAATTATAAATTACTCTACTACCAAACAAATAGTATTTTTTTATGAGACGTGACCAAGACACAGTTTTATTTACTTGCTCCTGCTGCTTTAAAAGGAGGATTTGAATAGGTGTATAGTTTGAATTCGAAAGACAGCGCATTCCTACACAATCTCGGAAATGTCTTCAGCATTTTCATCAACAAACAAGAGAAACTAATAATTTGACCTTTATTATTTTAAGGAAGAAAATTATTCTTCCTTGAATCCAAACTCTCAGAAACTGTGAAAGATGCATCATAAATGTATCCTTTTTAATAACTAATTCTGTCCAATTTATTCATAAAAAAAAAATGTCCTCTTGATTTCTAAAGTAAAATTGTTCTTACTCAAACAGCATGGGGCCATATTTTCCAAGCTACTTGACTACCTCAACAAGGAGCCCTTCGGTGGTGCTCCGGAGGTCAAGAGTGGGCCGCCTGCTCCTCTCCAGAAAATGGTTGGACTGGAGAGCGTCCACAGCATAACAAAGCAGGGTCAAGTTCCTGCCCCCTACCGCTCAGAGGAGAAGATTGTGACCATCCCTGCGAAGGAAGGGTCCACCCTACAGCTGAGTGGTGGAGCGGAGGGGCCTGATGGGAGGGTGGACTCTGAAATCCAGAGCTGGATGCAGGCGGACCAGGCCCCAGAGGAGGAGCAGAAGAAGGACGTGAAGATTAAAACCCAGCTGGTCCATGTGGGAGTAAAGGAGTTTTCCAGCAGAGGGAAGGACAGACACTTTGGCTACATCATCACCAACTCAGAGTGAGTTTTTGACGATACAATTCAAAATGTTGCTTTTAGGCTATGCATCCTACTATTTTAAGATGACTGTTTTATTAAATTTGTACTGAATTGGATGATAACTGAGTAGTTTTGTTTGCACTGATGAGTTGTGAGTGCAAAATTGTGAACTCATCATTAATTTCAACAAGTCAGATTTTCTTCCATTCTCGTAAAATGAGGCCTTGATCTGTAGTTTTGAATGCTTCCTAGAGGAGTTTTACAGATTTCCTTGGCTTTATTTGTTTTCACTCATTTTCTGTCTATTCTTGACCATGACGTCTTATTATGCAGTATGGCTTATAAAATAAGGCAAAAAGCTTACTCAAGGTTTTGGTGATGCATCATCCTCTTTCATCTGATTCATTTGATTCTTCTGCAGTATGATTTTCTGTGTTGTAGCTGCTGGTACATAAGGATTCTCTTTAAAATTGATTCTTTGTTAGTGTTGGATTGAACTACTGACATGTCTGTGGTTCATCTCCTATATTCAGGAGCTTTTTTATATCTAAATGGTTCGTAGGTTTGAATAAAGATACTTGCCTAAGAATATTCATCATAAAAGGGTAATATAAAATGAGAAAGAAGCTAAAATAAAAATAATAATACATAACTTTAAAAACTCTTAGAATGTTAGTATAAATCAAGACAACTTAAATGATTATAAGAAAGTCTGATGCAACTTGACTTGACTTTTGCACATCACTTCATCATAGATTCATAATTTTGCATTTATCACATGATGATATGCTTATTATTACCTCTGCTAATTAAGAGTTGCTAATGAACAGTTTACCAAGAGGAACTGGTTGAAACAGGTTGTCACCATGACCCCCATTTATACTTGATTAAGACTACCATGCAGTCTCCAGGATATGTGCAACTATTTAAATATGCCTGGATCAAAAAGGTGAAAAGTCATATTTCTGCATAAAGAAAATAATGATGCCACAATTTTATTAGTCCACTCTATTTCTGTTTGGAAGTAAGGGGTTTTAGTCCATCTGCAATATAATCAATATTCAACACTATCATCTACTTAGAAGTTTTTTTTTTGCTATTTTCATCTCTAAACTTTTCAAAACTTAAAACTTCCTCCAGCCTTATTCCAGCGGGAGCATCAGTACTGATTTCTAGTGGAAAACATCTCAGAGTTGTGGAGTGTTTATTGGGATGTGGAGCATAGACTGATCAGTGCAACCGCATGATAAGATTTTCTTTTGCTGGGAGTCAGAGTAGTGATGGTTCACGTTGTGCATTGCAGGTTACAATACCTTACTTTGAGGACTGACAGTCCTTGTGGACTTGATGAGTTTGAAGCCTTGACATGAGGACACAATGGCCTGTCCACCTTTAAATCCATGCTGCACCTCTTGATAAACTGCCACCCTGGTCTCTCTGTGAAAATGTTGTGCATTTTTCAACTGAGAAGAATTTCTACACTCCAAAATGAGCTCAATGCCTTTTGATTCACCCAGAGGATCTCTCTTTATCCCTGGAAAAACTTTCAATATTCTCTTTCATTTGTAACATTGTAGTGGTGTTCAAATCTGGGGGAAAGTTGTTTTTATCCTTTTAAACATTTCATAAACATTACTGTTTTGGCCAATTATGTACATGTTGCTTCTGCATTTGAATATAGTTTTGGTAAATTAACCAATATTGTGAAGTAACATCATGTTTGTCTAACACTTTATTTGCTAAAAATTCTAATTTTGGATTGCTGAAAGCATAGATTTAAAGAAATAATCACTCTTTACTTAGTGCTAACTGTAACACTTTGCAGTTAGTGCTACAGTTAATTTCGGAATGAAAACGTGACAATAAACATGAAAATTTTTCACAAAAATGACAGCTGTCCTTGAGATGGCAGAATAACTTAGGCATTGGTTTGTGACCACATTTGCTGTATTTCATACACATTAAATCAGATTTTGTACAAAAGCATATAGGCAACACCATCAGATGTAAATGTCCTTTTACTCTTAATGCTACTCAACTTGACACCGTAGTCCAAGTCTTCTTTGTAAGGTAGTGTTTTGCTTCTGACATACTAATGGATTTGTTTCAAGTACACTCATTTTTGCACCAAGCATATGTCTGCTTTGTTCGCTTACTGACACAGGCTTTAAAAGCTCAGTTTCTGTCAAAGCCACCTACATATTCCCATCTTCATGGAAAAGGGACTTTGTGGGTTACACTCTTTTGTGTGTGCTGTACCTGATTACAATAGTGGAGATGATAAATCCCTCAGTGTGAGAGCATTACTGTGCAGCATTACAGCCTTAATGATGATACTTTGTGGGGAAGGGGAGCCAAGTTTCTGCCTCCCTTTCTCTCTTACCTCTGGCTCGGCTCCGTCTCAACAGAGATAAGTTTCTATCGACTCTGTCTTTGCCCCTGGCACTCTCTCAAATCTCTTTATGGTGTTATCAAGTCTGGTGTCAGTGGGTTGTCCTTCACCTGATCAACAAACGCATCCTCGTAAAGGTCCAATATGGGTCCGGTCGTTGTTGCCGTGCAAATAGAAGTAGCAGATTACATACGGTATACATTAGGAAAGAAACGGGTCACCTTCCTTCTTTCTTTGCTGTCCACTCAGCGGACACCCACAGTAGACCTATGAAGGTGTCTCTGCATTTGCTCCGGATGTCATGGCTGCACAGTTGTTATCCCCTTCTACACATGCCGTGAGGCCACACAGAGCTGCTTATCCAACAGCATCTGACATTGCTCTGGTTGTAGAAAAGTGGTGGGGGTGAGATGTAGGAAAAGAAGGAGGAGGAGGAGGCAGTGGCTTTGGGGTGGTATGTGTGGATGCTATTGGGAGGTGGGATGGGGGTGGGAAAGGTAAGGATTCAGGAGAATGAGAAAGAAAACCCCAAGGGGGAAAAGCGCTAGCATCAACAACCAAGTCACTCCTGAAGCTCTCCAGTTGCTCGAATTACCGCAGAGGGATGGGGACGTGTCTGGAATTGCTTTGGTGGAGCTTTAACTTCTAAAACTCCACAAAAATTGCAGACGAAAAAAACTTTGCACCCACTTAAGTGCACAGAAAACCAGGCACTTAGGCACAGCACACTGTTACATCTGTTAGAAAATGTGGCTGAGGTGCAGATGCAGACTAAGCACTAATGTATGAGAATAATCTGATTTAGATAAAGATGTACCACATACAAATCTTTGCAAAAGTATTCAGACACTTGAACCTTTTTCACATTTGTTACATATTAAATTAATATCTTTTTATATTTTACATGTTAGACCAAGACAAAGTAGCACATAGTTGTGATGTAGAAGGCATTTTTTTTGCTAATAAATCATTTTGAATATATCATCCTGACACATGGTAATTACAATATTATAGACTTTTCTCGATCAGGAACAGAAAAGCTAGTGGGAATTAACAGGAAGACGGATGGCCCTAACTTCAGGGGAATCCTGCAAGAAAACTTCACAGAGGCTGCAAAGAACTTGAATGTAGGTTGAAGGTTCGCCTTCCAGCATGATGATAAAACATACAGCCAGGGCTCCAATTGAATGGTTAGGATCAAGGCAAATTCATGTGTAAGTATGGTCCAGTCAAAGCCCAGACTGATTAAAGAGCTGCAGCAAGACTTATGCTCTCTGTCCAGTGTGACTGAGAGCACTGTGTTTCAACCATTAAGCAAAAAAAAAAAGTTGTACAAACTTTATGACTCCAGCTGGGAAAAAATACCCTAAAAGATGTGCCCCTGTAACTGGAGCAAACATTGATGCTAAAAAGTATTGATACAGGGAGCTAAACACAAAATGCACACCATGCTACTTTATGTTTATCTTTCTTCTGAAATCCCAATAAAATACTTTGAGGTTTGTGGTTGAGGTGTGAAAAAGTTCAATGGTCTCTACAGATTTTTGAAAGGAACTGTATGCAGTAAATGATCTTGCACTCAATGCCCAGGTCTCCATGAAATTGTTTCCCTGCTTATTTCACATTTTTCCATTATATGGAATGGAGACACAATTTAAAGGCTGTTTCATCGCGATCCATGACCTCTTGCTGCATGTCACCTTGCAGTCACCTGGCAGCAATTCCCAGTGATTCCTGGTTAAGCCATCAGGAAAAAAAGTAGCTTTTCTGATAGTGCTTGTGAGGATGCACCTCTCATCTCCCGCGTACGAAGCTCAGCGTCCGGCAGATTGCCTTTGTTTGGTCTATTTCCTCCTTGAGTGAGAAAGCAGCCATGGACTGAGCTGAGATGAGGCATGGCTTTATCAGACCACCATTACACTTCACCTCGATTTCATTTGCACCTTATTATTCTCATCTCAACGTGAAGGCGCGTGCGTGGCCCCAGTGTGTTTGCGTTGTGTGTTTTGTTTTTCAAGGGCGCGGCGCATGCAGGATTGGAGAAAATGTCAATGCGGAAGGAAGGAGAAAGATGAGAGAAGGAAAAGAGAGAGAAAGGAGTGTCTGTATGATGCAGCCATTACACCTCATGCAGGTTCCATTTGCACCTTATTGTTTGTTTCATTGCTGGAAAAAAAGCAGGTGATTTAGCAAGCCCAGAGAGGCAGCTGATCCCTTTTCCCTCGACACAATGCTTTGTGTGTGTTTTTATTTGTGATTGTCTGCAATGTTCTCTCTCGTTTTTTGCACTGCATCCACTCAGACAAGCATGCATTTTGCTTGTGTGCAATGACCCATTGGCGGGAATGAAATGTGAAAGCATTTTCTTGGAAAACCAGCATTTTAACACCTTAATATTTGGGTGTCTCTTCTAGCTCCCTCACCAATGACCGGGCCTCAGACCTGATGGATCGGCTGACCCAGAGGCTGAACCTCCACATCGCAGACCTCACGCAGCTCTCGTACGTACAAACACTGGTTTACCATGCAGTAGAATTATAAATTATATTTAAAGCATTTGAAATATTTCGCATTGGAGTCTTTGAGTTTAGGTAAACAGGGTGACATTTTTTTCCCATTCCCTGAAAAGATTGTTTATGCAAAAACAGAAAAGTGCAGGAGTCTGTTGACGTTTGCTGTTTTTCTGACCTTTTGGGGTGTTTGACTTCATGCAGCGAGAGAAATCAGGCCTAATTACCTCTAGACCCACACTGATGTCTCTGCTGTATTCAAAACAGCTCTGTGACACTGCCACAGCACCTCTTGTCAAAAAATAGCTGTGCAGCCGTCAAACAATTTTTTTAGTTAAAGGCAAAAAGAGAAAACTGGAAGTAGCAGTGGATACAGAGAAAAGGACTCCATGAGGAGGCGGTTAATGTATTAATGAGAGCACAAACTGTCCTTGAACCTGGACTGATTTGTGTTTTTAATGTTGTTCTTCTGCCCGCTCGGTGTCAGATTGCGTAGGAGGCAAAGGAGACGTGTTCGTCTGAGATCTGACGAGCCTTTTGAAACGCTCCGGCAGGGAGAAGTGAAGTCTGCGTGGCTCAATAACACCTGCAGCATGAGAACAACAAAGCCAGACGACTGCAGTGTTCGTGCCAAACACTCCAACACAATATGAAGCTTGCATAACGCTTCCTAAATAAAATCACAGTGACCTTAGCGTCATCGCCAGCTGCAGAGGCATTCAGATTTTCAATTCAACCTCCACATTTGGTGCTGCTGAGCCAAAACACCCGGACGTGTAATATTGCTGGCAGCAGTTTTTTTTTAATTTTTGTTAATACACCTGTCATTTCACATCACACGGAATCAACTCTTGACGCACGACATGATTAATGCCTTCTCTTTTGATGCTAATGAATGGTCTGAGGCATTATTGAACCAAACTCTTATTCAGAGAGTGCAGTGGTGAACTTCTCCCATGTAAATGAGAGAAAACCACTTAATCAAAGATACAGTTTCTGCATTAAAAGTAATTTATGCCAAAGTTCTGTTAAACATCTGAAAACTAAGAGCTATTTTTCTTACTATTCAGGCATTACTGCTAGAGACTGTGAAAAGACAACTGTCCAACATTAAATCAGGCAAACGTAACGCCAAGACAACACAACAACCATTTACAAAAACACTTAAACAAGAAGACAGTTTATTGTCTTTATCTGCTGACAGATACTGGAGAAATTGAGAAAAAAAAGCCAAAAATCTGCAGAACTTGCAAATTTAACAGAAAAGGTCCCCCAGCTACTTTAACATGTAAAAAAAAAAAAGTACCTTGTAAAGAACCTGTGGAATAAAACAGATGAAATTGACATACCAAGCAATTTTCTTTTAAAGATTGGAGAAATGACCAAAACTCTGATCATGTACTTTATATATGGTGTTAAATTCCTGACCAAAACCTGAGGACTGCATTAAGCAATCACCACAGCACATTTATGAACCGAGAGAATGGATAGCTCTGAATGATTTATACTGAATTATTTATAATAGTTATTCAATATTTTGGCAATGTAGAGTGTCAAAATAAGTCCTAATCAGAATGAATATTGTCGCGTTTCTCGTGGAAATGGTTCCTTAATAACAGAACAGTCATTCTTGTTATAAAATGAGTAATGTTTTTCTTTTTTCCCGTACATCCACTGCTGAAAGGAACATGTTACTTTTTAGTACAGAATTTCTAAAGGAACTTTGCTGCATTATGTTGCTGTTTTGCAGTTAAATGGGTGTAAAAGCCATCCTCAAACAAAGATTCTGCTGTGTCTTTGCACCTCAAATTTACTCTTTTCTGTTCCGAAGGCAAATAGAGAAAATGTTCCCTTTTGTTTGGCTTGTTTACCATCATTCTTTTTCATTTTTACAAAGCAATGAAAGCACATTAATTTAGAAATAGCCAAGGTGAAGGACATGACGCAAGCTTTTTTGTGCACCTTGAGGAGAGCGTGCGACAGGTGAGTGTTTGAAAGCTTATGCCTGAATATGCGCCAGCTGGGAGAAAGAGAGCTGGGTAATAGCATGCTGCCCTGCTTTGTTTGGAGGGTGGAAGTTCTCACTTTCAGAAGCTCTGATAAGTCCTGACAAATGAAAAGAAACACTCAAATATGACCAAAGGGACACGATATTCAGAGCAGAGGGTTGAAATGTGTGAGGTTTTCTTTTAGATTTTAAATTTTGGGCACACTTAAGTTCACAGTTCCTGCATGTTTTTCATGTAAAAAAAAAAAAAACTTGACACTTTTCCAGATTTAAATCTCCAGGGTGAGAACTTTTGTCCTTTGTAGCAATTTTAGAGTCCTGAAGGAATTAAATAAGGATCCTGCAAATAACAGAGACCGGAAAGAACAACACAATAATTGAAGGGAGAGAAGTGACTAAAGGAGAGAAGTGACTATAGAGAGAAAGAAAGAAAAAAAAACAGGAATGAGGGAAGAAAAGATGAAGCGAGGAAGGGTAGATTATTAGGCAAGGAAGGAAGTAAATAAAGTTTGAAATATTCCACTTCCATACTTTTCCAGATTGTGTAAGAGGTCTGTGCTGCGGTGGTTCTCACCACCACAGTTATCAGTATGAAACATTTTCTTTAAACTCAAGTTCTTGATGTTGATGGATCTTTTTCAGATGACGTAAGTGTTTTACCGCTCAACAACACTAGGGGGGGTTGGACACACACTCACAAATCTGTGCTCACACACAGTCTGTGAAAGACAACCCCCTCTCCCCCCTAACAATACAAACTGTCTTGCACACAGACACTCATCATGTCCCACCAGTAGAGCTAAAATGAAGTCCAGGCTCACACATTCAGTAACAAAAGGTGGAGGGTAAATTCCTACAGATAAGTTATCTATCTCAGCTTCATCTCCCAACTATAGCAGTATTTTCCCCCTTGGTTTATTCAAATAATATTGGTGTGGTGTGACTTGAGAGGAAAAAAAAAAAGTCAATTCAATTTGAGATGCATTGTGATCTCAGTCAGGGCACCCTTGGCCACGGAGAATTGAGGCAGGGGTAAAGATTGTGGAAACATTGACATTTACAAGAGCAAACTGAAGCCCAGGTGAAGGTGCTGTTGGGGGAAGGGCATATTTCTTTTCAGAGCAGTGTGTTTTCCCTTCTGCCTGCGCCCGAGCATGTGTATAATCATGTTCATAAATGCGTTGTTGCATGGTCGGGTCCATCTGTTGAGAAGTATTGGCTCATATATTGCTCCTGGCTGGACCAGTGGAGCTGCGTCTGTAGCAGGCTGACTGATGGCGAGAGGGTCTGAGGCAGGCTGATGAATCTCCCTTTATGCCGCACAGGTGAAGTATACTAAAAACCTATGTGCACTTTTCAGGACATTACAGAGCTGATGAGACACGCAAAGATCGGTCACAACTTCTTTACAACCAAAGGTTAACAATGCTGTCAGTTAAATATAGTTTCATATGCGCAGCATTATCTGGTTTGAATAGTGAGCGATGCATTGGTAGGCCTTCAATAAACTTTATGAAAGTAGACATCTGTGTCCTGTTTCAATAAGTCTAGATTAGTACATTTAATACATTTTCAAGTCTTTTTTATAACTTGTTATGGTCAAGTTTGAGTGGGGTACTGCAGAGCTGCTATCAGAAGGCAGTATATTAACTGAAAAAGATTGCAGGGCTAGATCTACCTTGGGAAGAGTTAAGATCTGTGAGCAGGAAGAGTTTCCAGATTTATTTTGCATTTCATTGAAATTCAAATGAATTTAGTGAGAACTGTTGCTTTAAAATGGTATGAGTCATTCAACTACTACAACCACAGAACACAGTTAAACACTAACTTATTTCTCTTTTATTCTTATCTTTATATAAACTTTTATCAGGCAACTATAGGGCAAACAGAGACTATCAATAATTAGATGTATCAAAGAAAAATGTTAATCAGTTGGCAGATATCGGAAATTAATACCTTGCTTATCTTTTCAATCAACAAGTATCAATGCAAAGCAAATCTAAAAGATTATGAGGAGAGACTGGAGTAAAACATGGCAGAAAAAGATGATGATGATGATGGTTAGGATCGCTGGGAACTGTCAGAAAACCGCTTCCAACTCTGGCCTCTTTTTCTGCAGAACTGTTGGAGTTGGCATTAATAGTGCCAACTCCAACAGTTCTGCTAAATGATGTAAACAGTTTACGCTCCACTAAGTTTAGTTTACATGAACAACCAGTCTTAAGGAAAATATGAATTTTTCCATGTAAAGAACATTCAAACCCCACTAATTTACTAAGGAGTAGTATTAAAATTGGCTCACTCTAAATTTTAATACTAAAAAAAACAAAAAAATCTGACAAAAAACTTTCATTCAGAGGAAGTGTTTCACAATGCAGTTAATAAAAGTGCCTAAAATGCAGTGATGAGTACTGAGGTTCATGTCAGGTGAGGCATTGAGTCCTCTGGAGTCTGATGTGCAAACATTTACCTTATAATTTAAGGTTATATTTCAAGGTTATATTTCAAATTTGCTCTTGTTACATTTGTTTTTTTTTAAAAACTTTTATTTATGGTTTAACCCTTTAACTGTCATGATGATACCAACATGGTATGAAACAGATAGTCTGTGAACAAAAAATGGGAAGCTTCTTTGCTATAACGTAAGTTGTTTGTCCACCATTAACACATGGCAGAGCATCCGTGAGGCTGACAGCACTTAGACACTCCTCCTGGTACTGATTAGTTCTTTTTGACCGGGAGCAATTAATTTCTGTTGATGACATTAAAAACATGAACATAAAAAAAAGTTACATGCAGTGTTAATATAAAGCCTAATTAATTTTTTTTTTTTTTTTTCCTCTTCGTTGATCTCACTTTTATTAAAATTTAAAATTGTGTTTGATCTGTCATTTTTAGCCTATTTGATCTGTTATTTTTAGCAATTGTAAAAAATCTGGATGCTTAAGTTGATCATCAGGGAAAGAGTCATCCTACAATGATTCAATTACAACTATATTTTCTGTTTTTTTCCAATTATTTCAGTGTTTTCAATGGATAGAAGAACATCTGTTGCCCATTATACCTATGGGGCTCAGCACTTCCACAATACTTTTTGCCTCACCCTCTCCATACATAAGGCTAATTATGCCGTACACACACCTATGTATTTGAATATGTAATTATATATACTTTTGTTGGTGTTCTCTAACAAATGCTAACTCTGCTGGAAGTTGGAAGTTCATGTATTGCGCTTTGTTTTTTAGGGTTTTTGGCTTGAGGGGTTGTTATCTTATATTACTGTTTGGGTTTTTAAAAAATTGTTAACAAGCTGAATCATCAGCTCTTGAAATATAAAAATTTGCCTCTCTCTTACGGGACAATGCATTTGGCTTGTACAGCAATATTTTTTGCACATGCATTGTTTGGTCTTTAGTGTCTCAAGCGAGAGCCAATTATCTCAATGTTTCACTGTGAAAAAACTTTATTTGTTGTTGAGTTTTCATCATTCATGGGGAATAAAATGTGTTTGATTCGTTTGTTGATCATTGTTATGAAGCAGAAATACAATAAAGGTTTCTTTAGCAAAAAGACAAAAAAAAAATAGCCAGTTTTAGATTATTCTTTTTGATTTATATTAGTTTAGGATATAAGAAGGTCCACTAGACATGAGTGGGGTATTCCTTTACACATTGCTAGACTGTTATTTTTCTCCCCTGTGACTATCTCCAGGAATCGTACCAGAGTGTGTAGAAGTTGTTAGATTTTATTTTATGACCAACTTCGGGGACCTTCAGCAATTATGTTGCTCCAGGGAGAGAAGTCTGTAGCTGACTCAAGGCCAGACAGAAGAGAATGGGTGCAAAGGGTGCAAGCTTCAGTGTTATAGTAAAGGGGTGCAGGGTTGCTCAGCCAATGACTGTAAATTGGTCATACTCAAACTGAAATGGAGCACAAAACCTATAGTGACTCACATCATCTTCAGAAAAATTCAGGTACTAAATTCACATATTGAGACTTTACTTTTGCTCCAATTGGTATGGTATACATTAAAATGGGGGTCTGAAAATTAATGTATGGTCCTTTACAAAGTTCTGTTTGAATCACTAGATAGATTTTGCTACCGCCTTGTACTCTCAGCTACATCAGAGTAACTATTAGGACACAGTAGCAGTCATCCATGTTCATGCTGAAAGTGGGTTAAATCCACATTGAAGATTCACATTGGCATCAATTTGACCAATATATGCAGCAAATAATATTGATAGGAGGAAACAGATTTTTTAATTATTATTCTTTCCTTGTTGTCTTCAGAGTTCTGGGTCCTGCAATGACATTCAGGGTCGGCCCAAATCCTAAAAATGTGACTACTGCAGACCTGGTTCAAGCTGCAGGTAAGACCAGCATGTTTCCATTTATCACCCTCACAGAACAATCCCATTGATGACATTCATTCCAATTCACCTCACCTTCACAAGGCAGTTCGCTTTGTCACAGTCTTTGCTTCAGCATACAGTTCAGGTCTGTGGGTTTTCATCATCTCCAGTCCTTAAGAGGATTGTCAACACTGAGCACAGCAACAGAAATGATGATCCCACTATCCTTCCTCTACCATGCTTCCACACAATGCACAGGACAGTTTGTTTGGTTTGTTAGGTCCAGCAGACTGACAGCTTGGAAACAGGTTTGTGTTGGCCAGTCTGAGTTTGTATGTCTGCAGTGTGCACTGGATTGAAGTAGACTGATGGGGATCTGTCACCCAGCGACAGGTCGCTGTCAGTACGCTCCTCTGCTTATTGTCAGTGCTTCGGTCACTCAGCCGAGTGTGTTTGTTCAAAGTGTGTCCTTATTTCAGCCGGAAATGACTTCGAGCAGAACAGCGAGGTTTCAGTATGATCCAATATTCCCCTCGTGGAATCAAAATGGTGTTATTATTGGCAGAGTTGTGTTGCTGCTCCAGTCTCTCTTTTTTGTGTTGTTTGAAGCAACAAACATTTGTTGTCACTTTTCTGTTGGAGAAAGCCTGGACAATGGGTGATGGGTTTAGATTGGCAGGTTCAAGGTTGTTCATCTGTTTTTTTTTTCTTGTCCTCTTTTTCTTCTCCTACCATGTGTGACTGATTGTGATGAGGTTTCGTGTGGTGAGAGCTAATGACAGCCATGAGCTGGGCTGAAATGTCAGACCAAATGTTATGTCAACATGATCATGAGCCTGGTCCACAGTGATGAATTATGAACACAGCCAGCTTGAATAGTAATTTGTTAAAGTGGAGGGAAGGGTTTTTCATAATTAAAAAAAATCACTTTCATCCCAAATAAACATGAGATGTGGTTCTGAAATGCATTAAATGGCACCAACAGATCATAGAGGGGATAGACTAAGAGTCCTGGCACAAGCTTTATTCCCTGTACTCTCAAAACAGTGTGAAGTGGACAGGAGTTCCCACCCTCCTCCTGACGTTCAAAGTAATCTGAAAGCATTCATCTTTACTTCCCAGCAACACTGGCATTGACTTCAACACGATGTGACAAAGGCGCGATGATTTTCAAGCCATTACTGGGTTGCAGAGGAGCAGCATGGTTTGGGCGCGATCTGAAAATCAAAGTGACACCCACATACAGTGGCCACCTGGGTAATCCTGGCTGACCTTTGCCTTATGTGTGACTGTGCATAAGTGACATGGCCTCCTAATGAACTCATCAAAACCCCCCGCTGCATCCAGAACTCGGTCTGCTGTGAGAAGCTTTGATTAGTTAAGTAAATAGAAAAAAAAAGAAAATTCTGCAATTTTTATGGAGACATTTTTTTTAAAACCAGCAGCAAATGAAGATGTTTTGTCTTGTCTTTTTTTTCTTTCTCATTCATTACCTCTGGAAAAAGACTTGTTTTGCTTTACATAAAAACAAAATGCTTCATTCATTTTTTTTTTTTGTTTGTTTTTTTTTATCATGCTTGCAGTCCATCAGTTAGCCCATTGATGGTTATGTTCAATGAAAAAGATCATATTTTTGTCCTAACATTTGGCAAACACTTTTTGTCCTGATTTTCCCATTCTGACATTTTTGAGAATGTCTATAATATTTTGGATGGCTCTAAAGATCATCTTAAGAGATATTCCTTCTGTGTGGGGTGTTGAGATTTACCTCGTCTGCCCAGAAGGACATTGGGACCGTGGTGATGTAAAATTGGGGAAAACTTCAAGTTGCATTGCTTTCTCTCTATTAAATATAATCCACAAACTATCCCCATTGCTTCTTCCCAGTGAGCCATGTTTGTTTACCCTGAACTCATGTTTGGTCACGAGAGGTTTTGTGAGATTTCCCGTCTGACATCTGAATGATGGTGAGTGAAATCGATTTGTGTGCGGTATGTTGCTCCTGTCTTGTTATTTCTAAGATTTTTTTTTATCATTGTGTGTGGTCTCTCAGGTTCTCCCTCTACTTAGTCATCGTTTATTAAAAATTTAATTAGAAAAGAACAGCATATTGTCACAGGCATTTTCAGTGTTAATTGTTTCTGAAACAATAAACACAACTTCTTATAAGGTCTGTGTATTCTACATTAACTATTTAAACTCCAGCTATTGGCTATTTGAAAAATGAATTATGTTTCTTGCAATGTTTTTTGTCAATAAAGGTCAGAAAATTGGAGGAGTATCTATTTCAGCTACTTAGTCTATTTTATAGCATAACTTAAACCTCCATGGTTGATAAGTTCACTGTACTCTGTGGTATCTAAACAAGATTAATATGGCTCTGCTACATTCTGCTGTCCATCTATCTGCCCATCAGTTCCATTCGACGTGTTCAATGCCCCATTGAAATGAAAAGACAAAAAGACTTGGCTGAAAGGCACGGACAGTATAGAGGAGATTTGATAACTCGTTGAAAAGCATCTTTTTTCTGCAGCAGGTTCTTAGCGGCTGTGCGGTGAAAGGCCTGCTGGGAGGTCTGACTGTATTAGTAGAGGTAGAGTTCTCTTGTGTGCTGCTCAACTGGAAAACTGCAGGACAAAGCCCAGCACTGCCTAATCCCTGCTCGGCTCCGAAACAAAAGAGAAAGCTGCTGCTTTATCAAAACTACAAGGCATTTTGTGTGTCCGTGTGTGTTCGTGCGTGTGTGTGGATGTGTGCAACTCTATTTTTTATTTTTTTATTTATTTTTTTATTTTTTGCAGCTGTGTTCATACTGCGCCAAGAAAATGATTTATTCAATATTTGATGAAGTGGCAGCCAAGCTGCTAAAAAGCGACACTGGAATGTGTTGTTTAGAACTCTACTTTTTCTTGCTTCCTCGCAGTGATTTCTAAACATGTAAATCACCTTCGGTGGGGGGATAATAGATCTGCCAGAGCTGCTTTTGCTCACCGCGGAGTGACGTTTTGTCGCCGATGATGGATTTGTTCCACTTACACGTTTGTGCTCTTCGCAAGTATGTAGGCGGTTTTATATGTAGGATGAGTGCTTTGGCTTCATAAAGTGTTATTGTACAATTATATCCTGGCAGGATTGTTTCTTTTTATTTGTGATATATATGCCGCTTTTATAGCTGTGATTATAAGTATGCCTAATGAATTTGAGTGTTTTGCATCAAAAAAAAAAATTGAAGCATGATGACTCAGACGGGATCAGGATGTCCAGATCAAACACCAGTATTTGTGATGGGATATGTGTGTGTTAACCATGGCTGATAGGTGGAGGGTGGGGAGCTGGGTGTGGACACTCCTATTGTCTTGGCTGTCATGGCTGGGCGACCCCAGAGCCCCATAGAGGCCTCAAAGGCCCCAGAGGCCAAGCCACAGCAATGAGCCGGCAGGCCCCCAGGCCGTGAGAACCCCGGCCTTGGTCAATGAACGCCGGGATCATAAGGACCCTGGGAGCAACTTGCTGGGCCATCTGGAAAAGAGAGCAGGGACCCTGACACATGGCTGTCACCCTGAGGGAGACACGCAGAGATGTGGACCCAGACAATGTCAGCCCCCATGTTTCCTGCCTCAGCTTCTGTCTTTTTTGTCTTCCACACACACAGAGTGACACGTAAGTGAAAATCCAAGGAGGTAACGAGTGAGATGGAAAACTTTGTTGAGAAAATTTCAAAGTAAATCAAGTGGAAAAAGAGCTGAATTCAGAACAGTGTATATCATTATACACTGCATTAAAGCTACAGTTACATTAAAAGCTGAAGAAAACATATTGAATAAGGTGTTGTTTTTGCATGTTTCTGAAACCGTTTAAACGAAGAGTGGGAAACTACAATCAAAAGGTCGAAATACACCAGAGAAGCCACTGCAGCGGATCATCAATTGGGGAAGGGTTGCAAGGGTAACAGATGTCCAGAGAAATTGCAAAAAATATTAACAGATACTGCCATGTATTCTTCTAAGACAACATGGCAGTGTCTCATGCAACATTCCATCTGAATAAACAACAAACTTCAAAAAGAGAAAAGAGAAGTACAGATGTTTGGTCATAATGCACAGCTTTATGTCTGGTTAAAATCAAACGCAGCATATCAATGAGACATCTTGTAACAGCTCTAAATCATGGAGGTGGTATGGTGGTGGTTTGGGTTTGTGTCTCCTACAGTCAAATATGATGCCATTTATTATTGATAAAGATGCTCCGCAGGAATGTATCTAGTTATAGCTTTCAGTTTGTTTTTTCTTCCTTCTTTAATAAATAGTGACATTTAGAAATCTGCTGTGTGCCTTTTTGCCCTCTAGGTTTGATTTATATCATTTAATAACTTGGAAAAGACATTTTAGGAATGACCTTGATACATAGAACTATAGAAACTGACAAAAGGGTGTACTTTCTTTTTTTTTTTTACCATAACTTAGACATATAGCATATAATGTATCTTTTGAATTCTTTCATTTTAGGAAACAAAACATCTTCAGTCACATCAGTATAGAGATGAATAGTAGAACCACCTTTCCCCAGCAGGTACTGATATGTGTGGTGAGGGTCTGCCCTGATAATTAAAAAAGACTGATACCCATCCAAACCAATCAACTCCGTTTCACCTTTTCTATTTTCCTTTTTTATGGTCTGTCTACAAATAATTCAGGGGAAAAAAAGGCTGTAGAATAAATAGGAAATAATTTAAATGACACAAAAGCATAAACTAGAAGTGCGGAGTGTTAAATTTGACCAGTTGCTTTGTATGAAAGACATGTGAGAGGCAGCCTATGTATGACTTGAATCCTTTTACCTGTCACTCCAATTGTCTGTCTGTGTGCCCGGTTCTGGCTGTCTTTTCTGTCTCCTCTTTGGATGCCATGTAAGATGTGCTCAGAGGCCCACGCACTTGCGCTCGCCCTCTTTCAAACGCACACAAGAACCCTTGCAGACAACTCTAAAATGGAAACACTGTGACTGCGTGATGGAGCCAGCTACCATTTGAGTGGTGAGTGGTAGTCTTTTCCAGCTGAGCAGATTAGCATAGATCTCCCACGCAGACAGAGTTGACCTTCACTCTGGCAAACACTTGTCAAAATGCCAGCGATAATTACCTGTTCTCTTCGCAAACAGCACCATGGTTTATCCACCTGCATCTCAGGAGAGGAGGATAAATCTGTAGCTCTGTTGGCTCCCCATCTTACAATGACTACTGCTGTTATTTTTATGTGCCTTTAATTTTTTTCTCATTTTGTCGAACTACAATCTCAAATCTGTACGAATGTTAAGGGATGTGTGAAGTGGTATGAAAAAAATTTGCCAGTGAAAAAAATATTTATTAAATATTTGTATTCAGCCTCCTTTACTCTGACAACCCTAAATAAAATCCAGGTCAAGAAATTACTTTTAGAAGTCACATGATTAGTAAATAGTACCATCCTTTGTGTATTTGAGCCATTGCATTATTACAATGAATGCCAGTATATAGTAATATATACAATATATTATGACATTCAAGGATTCAACTATTTGCCGATTTTTCTGTGGAAAATAATCCAAATTATTTGAGCAAAATCCACTTATTTGCAGATTCCTTTGTAGAGTTTATCTAAATTATATAAAATGATTGCATCTTGGGAAGCTGACATTTTTAGACGTAATGCTATTTGATGTGCTGTTGCCTGGCATTTGCAAAGCAGCCATTATAGGAGTGCCATGTATTTTTATTTGTACTGATTGTATGTAACCCTGAGAGCATAAATGAGGAAATCTATAGGTATTGCCTTGTGAGTTTGTGCCATAATATGGAAGTATGTCAGTTCTAAGTGTTTCTGGAGGGATCCTGATGCAGATCTCAACTATTCACTGACAGTTGTGGTCTCTAATTTCCTTGAATGTCAGGATCCAGTGTTTAGTAAGAGTCTTGGAGGTCATTAGAGGTCCAACAGCTTCCTTCTTTATAATGACTCAAAAGGTTAGTAACTTGTTCTAAAAACAAGCCATTAGAAATCCCATAATCACAGTACTAAAATTTCAGGATTTCAATTCAATACTGAGAAAAATATATATCAAGAACCTGTCCATTTGAAACAGTTTTGATAAAAGATTGTATGTTTGTTTTATTTCTTTTCGTATTGAATATATGTTGAAATAGAAATTATTTTGACATTATCCACATCTCCAATAGGGGACACAACAGTTACAGAATAGATCTGTCAAAGTTCAGATCTATTTTCAAGGAAGAGTCAAAACTTCCTGTTCAGAGAAGCTCTTCGTCTAGATTGACCGAGCTTGAGAAGAAAAAGAATGGGCTAATTACACATAGATACAACACTTTTTATACTTTTGTTTGCAAAGATATGAAGATTTCCATGGCACATGTTGGTCTATCACACACGACTAATTTTGTGGATCTAGGTGTGAATACTTTTGGATGGCACTATGATCTGTAGGGATTCCTGTGTGACGCACCTGTGTCTCTGCTTGGTGTTGCAGCGTATTAACCCTTCAGAAGTCAGCAAGCCGCTGGCAGTTGAAGAAATAAGTGTGAATCAAATCTTGGGAATGCTACTGCTTCTTTTCGAGGCGCTCATGTCCAGGCACATAGGGGCTGAAATGAAATTACTTTTGTCAGCCAGGATTTGGCTCCATCACAAATCATGTCAGGAAAAACATTGCTGGTTTTTGAGCATGGATGGATTTGGGCTGGATGCCTGATCACCTGTATGCTCATGCCTTAACATCTGTATCAATGAGTGCCGAGGTCAGAAAACAACAGAATTCCTTTCTCTTCCTCCCCCACCCTCCTCTTTACTTCCTCCCTGGGCACTCTCCTCCTCATCACTGGCTGCCCTCTCTGGTTGAGTGCTTGAATGTGCTCAGTTCGGTGATCAAAGTCTTCCTCGGTCTCTTCTCCTCCATTGCCCCCGGCTCTGTGAGTGAGTGAGTATGAGGAAAAAAACCTGTGTGTATGTGTCATTCGGCTACAAGCATACTTCTCAGTCGTCACTCCTGCTATGTTCTCTCAGTCTCTCTGGTACTTTTTTTTTGGCTTCTGTGCACCATCCACCCGCCTGCTAGAGGGCAAACACACCCGCGTATACATATATACAGTATCTACATGCACATATGAATATATAAACCTGAAGTGATGGTAATCTGATATGACACATCCTACTTTCCTGTCTTATGCATTGTTGATCACAGAAATCTTTTCTCACTGTTACCGTAGGTAATTTATGCACTGCACACACACACATGCATCTGTCTGTCTGTGTGTATGTGTGTGTGTACGTATGCATGCTGCAGGGCGCCTGATAATCAGAGCTGCATGACTCACAGTAAACTGTTAAATATTGTGAGTTTGTTTCAGCAGAAATACAGCGTTAAACATCTTTTTAATTCCAAGGTCACATTTATTTTTTATTTGTTTCATCCTCATGCGCCTCCAGGAACAGAAAATACTTGAAATTGTCAAAGACGAGTGTTTAAAAAAAACATTGCAGTAACTGTAAATCAGTCTTAAACGTCTTGTTTTTGTGCTCACATCTAACCCCATAGAGCAAAGATTCGTCACCACTGACTCTTTTCGTTCGTCACAGTGAAAGGAGGTGTCATGTGCAGGAAATTTCCGATCTGAGACTGTTCCACAAGATGAATCCGGGCCTTGTCTCACACTTTCCCTTCATCCTGTTTATCCTTGTCACTCATATTCTTCCAGTTCTTGCTCTGTTCCTTTCTGTTTTGCCTCAATATTATTCTCGCACCTTTAGTTCGGGGTCAAGGCGGCGGCGCTTTAAACGTGTTTACTGTGTCGACGCTGCTGTTGCGAGTCAGCCGAAGACAGTAACAGGTGCCTGTCAACAGCCGGTCTGATCTCCAGTGCATTAAAAGGATCTGTGCAATAGACGAGGATTAGTGTCGCCTGGCATTGTTTATTTGCTAATTCTGTCTCCAAGGTATTTGTGGAAAATGGGCGTGAATAATTGAAAGCAATTTCTAGTGGACACAACGAAGCTATCAGCGAACTGTGGGAGATTAATGAGTAGGGGGTGAAACACGGTGCTCCAAACCTTTCCCAAACACCCACAGAGACCATGAGCTCGTAAACAAAAACTGAATATGCATTGTTTCAGAGGTGGATAAAAGCTCTGAATCGGAAGGCGGGCATGGATCAGGAAGGAAACAGAGCAGTCGGCTTAAACACAGAATGTGTCAAAGCATGATGCTAAAGCATTAAGGTGCCTTTTACTTATCAGCAATTAGCATTTCTTAATTGAACCAGTACATTCCAGATTCTTAAACTGTACTGGTGTCTAAACTCCTGATTTGAGATCAGAAAGAATACCTTACAAATTTAAATTTATTACAATCATTGTTCTTGAAGAAAAATATATGCAAGCTTTAATTATTTAACTTTAGGTTTGAAATAATATTTTCCACAGATTTAATTTAGTATCAGTCTGCATAGTGGCTCTTAAGATGAGCTATTTTGCAACAAAAATGTTTTCTTTTAAATTGTGATTGAGGTAGTTTCCATGTTTTCCCCGTGCATCCATGGGTTTTCTCTTCAAACTCTGGTCTCCTCCCACAACCGATAAGCTTGACTGTTGGGTTAATTGCTGATTCAAATATTGCCATGAGCTTTGAGTAGGTGGTTGTATGGTTGTCTTGTCCTGTTTGTCTTTCTTTTGCCCTGAGATGGATACTTTACTCTGAAATTCATTACTTTGTACCTCTTGTGCCATATGACGATGGTGTTGCGCTGTCCCACATCAAGCAAAGTACAAGTGGAGCACAGTGAGAAGCTCAGTAACCCTTGTTGAACACTGCTCATGGAACACTGCAGCGAATAGTTGAGAAGCGAATAGACACAAGATTTCTCTCAAACTGTGCCAGAAATTAGTCGGTCAGTGGAAAAAACACCCACTTTTTTTTGCAATTCTACTTTGCTCTTTGGATCATACTTCATCTTCTATTGCAATCATGATGGTGTAAACCATCCAATTCAACAACCGACATGATTGGAAGCATGTTTTCTACCCCCCACAAGTTCCTTGGCCATGTTGTCTTTGTACCAAACCTGTACTTGTGACAATTAGAGCCTCTGTGACATCTTTCAGATCAGCTTTTTACAGCCACTGATGGGAGTTCTCAGTATCTCTGCCACTTTTTGAGTCTGCCAATGGCTCATGCTGTGCAGGGACTTACTCTTTCATGGAGTTTGCTTCTCTTTCTCTTTTTCCACCATGAGTTTCTGCTGCCTGAGGCATTTGCTTTGCAGTTTGTTGCTGGGGGCCATTTTCCTGATCTAGTCCTGGATCTTTGAGCTTTTGTCCTGCATAGTGGCCTTGAGATTCTCTACCCACTGCCTCGATCCATGTGCTTTCAGAAAGCACATGGATCGAGTAATAAGCACATGGATTGTGTAATAGTCAGAATGTGCTAGACTTGAATTGAAACCTTCTATTCCTTGTAAGGAGCTTTGTTGCCTTCATTTATGTAGCTTTTATGTCACATTTATACCAGGGATGTATCTGGTGAATAACAGGACAAATTTGCTTATTCTTACCATTTAGGAATTCTGGACCTGCATGGGTCAATATAGGGTTCTTAATCTAAGTCTTTTTATTTTATCTTTTTCTTTTTATACCTAATCTTTTTGCTAAAAGTATTTCAGTGGTTTTGAAAGTCTGCCAAGTTGATTCCTGATAGTAATTTTTGAACATCTTGCCTTTCACAATAAATAGCTTTCAAAGTAAAGCCTTAAACTTTTTCTGTGGTACTGTCATCTAATTTTGAAAGTATTTGAAAAATACCAAATTTGTTTGGGTTCTTTTAATGAATAGAGAAAAAAAATTGAGGTTAAGCCATAATATATTTATTGAAATTGTATATGTTGGCTGCCTTTATTTGTACCTGCAACAATTCTGATAGGAGCTTCACAGTAATTTGTGGTAAAAATGAAGCTAACATTGGTCATAAGTTGTCTTTAGAGGAAGTCCAGCACATCCGAGACATCACAGCAATACTGCTGGGATTTTATCTGTTGGTCCGATGAGACTAAGAATAAGTGTGTTTAACAACTGACATTTCAGGTGAATGCAAAACCAGGGATGATGTGTGAAGCAATACCTCAGCCTACTGGAGGTTCTGTGTTGTGGGCCTGTTTCTCCTTCAAAAACCCAGGAACCTTGTTACCATTAACAGAATTATGGGTCCTTAAAGATGAATGGACATTTTAACAAAAAAATAAAATAAAATAAAAGAGTGTCCTCTGCCAGAAAACTGAAAAGTAGTTTACATGAAACATATGCCAAAATCAATACAGAAATAATTAACAGGACACAAAATTTATTTTTTAGGGCCATTTCACCTCAGAAAAATATCCTTCAATGAGAATACACATATTTTCAACACTACAGCCTTTTATGTTGATCCTATTTCCAAATACATCTCTGCACATAGAGATGATAAACACGTTCATGGCACTCATGGACAAAGAACTCCAGTTAGCAGAGACTTGTTATTATGCTACACCAAATTTGATAATGAATTCCAGCTGGGTTTGAGCCAAAGAGTGGATGATGCCATTTTTATCTGACTGAGGAATTTGCCATAATTTAATTTTCCAGCTAAGCCCTGCGCTGGCACTAGAACATTTCTCACACATGGTGGCAAAGTTAATGACAAAACGGCTCACTAGCTTCATGTTCTGTGAACTGACAAAACAACACGTTTTCCCCTCAAAGCTGTAATGATGATTAACTGAATATGATGTGCAGAACTGACCTGATATCTTTTGCATTGGGAAAAAGCTACATAAGCCTGTCTAAAATCAGCAGTTTGACAAGGTTTTGTTATCGGTAGTTCATAGGGATGAAGGCATACAATTCTCTGTGTCTGTTTGCAGAATATCCAACCTCCACTTCTGTCCTGTTGAGAGAGAGTGATCTCTCACTCTCTCTTTGCTTCATCTTGACCTGTTCAACCCCCATCTCTCTATATATTCCCCTGTCCCTTCATCTTCCATGCCTATGCCCTTAGTGATAGCTACTCAGGTTGAGCGACCATGTGCCAATGGTCCTTATGTCAAGAACAGCGGGTACTCATCGCATGATTCCTCTGTGCGCATTGGTTTGTATACTCAATGGATGCTACTTTATGAGACAGCCGATACAAACAGCTCTGCAAATGAAAATATTCCTTGCTCCTGCTACGAGCCATATTCAACAACAGCAAATCTGAGAATATTAATCATCATGCTGTATTATACTGAGCATTTCTGAGGGAAAAGCAGGCTTTGCTAAGTCCCCTGTTTTCATTCCAAATGCCAGAATGAGCACTGATGCTTTATTGATTTAAAGCTTTACACACTGTACCATTCTCAGCTAGGGTGAAGATAGGCACGCTTTGGTTACACAGGAGTAAAAATTGTTTGCTTATGTACTCAGGTAGATCAGTACACCCTGTAACTGTGACTCCAAGGTTTGATGTCTGCAGCGATACCTCTCTCTATTCTCTGATTGCAATAAGTAGTTATGTAAGTTAATGTTACATTTATTTGTCCCTGAACCAGCCTGGCCATTGTTATCTAAGAAGGCACTCACTGGATGCTAACTGAAGAGCTCCCAACCAGCTGGTGGGCACAAATGACCGAGCCACATTTAAAGTCACTTGGTTCACATTTACTCCTCGCACTGAGCTGCTCTCAGCTCCACTGCATTGTCTTGATCATGTCTGAAGGCCTAATTGCACTAAGTTACTGCGAAGTGACTGGCTGATTAGATGTTTGCTTTAAAGAGGATCAGAAATGTTGCAGTCAGGGAAGTTCCCATTAACTATTAGAGAAGCCAAACTTTCACATAGTACTTTTTGTTTGGAATGGAAATGCCATTATTCTGCCTCATGATGGCAGAAAATAGAAAGAGATTCCAAAAGACAGAAATAAAATGGTTGATGGAGAAAACAAATAAATTCTTTTATATCACTGATGTTTTTAGTCATATAAAATATTTATTTTACATCACTAAATTTCAAACTTTTTTTGTGAAATTTATTATTTCACAAAAAATGATGTTGCACTGTTCCTTATGTTATCTAAAATAACATTTTACATGAGTCTAAATGAAAGGTGTGAGTTGGGAAGAAAAATGGGGAAGAATTTATAATTTATTGCTAGAAAAAAGAAAGTTACTTTGATAGTTATTGATATAGGCTGTATGAATATTTACTCAGTGCAGCAATAGAATCAGGGGATGCACACAAACATATAAAAACATACATGATCTGTGATTAATACCTTAATTTTTTCTTGGCCCAGAAATGAGGTGTTTTTTTTGCATTTTGATAGATTAGGTAGAGATAGAAGTCGAAAGGCAAGGGCACCGAGCAAACAAGAACCTCTACTGTTTGTACACAAAACCACCAAGGCTTTAAACAAAATGAATCTCATCTATGTTCTTTCACTTTCTGTATTTCTATGCACCGGTATTCAAATTATGTTGACAACAAATAAAGTCAGAGAGAATTATACTACAAATGTTGTACTCAAAGTAATTATTTTATCTCGACCAGTGTAATAGCTGTTGTTTTTCAGCTTTAAGTAAAGGTAATTTGATCATGTTACTCACTTTGTTTCTTTGTTTTATACTTATGTTTTTAATTGAGTGAGAATCTTCCTGCATGCTTATGCACAATGTATGTTGTGTTTTTAAGTTGTGATGCTCAAACAAAGGAATTTTTGGACTGAACGTGAAGCAGACTGGGTTGACTAGTTTTTCATCCTTTTTGTTTTTGTCTAAAGTGTTTTTTATATTAATGATCACTGAATGATCACAAATGAATTATCAATAAAACACTGCTTCATCTTGAAGATTAGGATATAGCTTGAGGATAAACAAACTTTTTTGGAAGATGTTCCTGTTAATGGACCAACAGCTGAACAGATGCTGATTCACAGGAATGTCAATAACCAAGTACCAGAAATGTGATATACACTCTTTTTCACACTACCAAGGAATTCCTACCTGATGTTTTACATATGATAGAAAAAAAAGACTGATGGCAACATCCTTAGTGATTCTTACTCAACCAAATATACACACGTACAAACACACAAACGCTCATTTCAGTAATTTGCCTAAATGTAGCATTGATTCATCAACGTTGGTTGTTTATTTTATATGTGGTGAGTTGGAACCATGTCTGATTTATTTTTGTCAACAAAAAGTTTTTTTATGAATATAGTTTTTGTTTGATTTGTATTTTATTTCTCATAATCACTATAGAAACCCTTGGTGTTTTAGACCCCTTGTAGCACAATGCTGCCCTGAGGCAACAAACCCAAATCTGGTACTGGAAGGTGTCAAGATCCAATTTTATGATTGATATGCAATTAGGGACCACAAAGCTCCCAAATAATGCAGGAAAATATTTTTTCCCCCATAAAATAAAAAGTCATGCCATAGAGGGTTAGAGGCATCAGATGACACTTCAGTTGCTGAAACCACAAAGGCTTGGAACAAATCAAAGGGGGAAAGCCGTACATCTGCTCAATGAACCCAGGTGTGTGTATGTCTTCATCTGCCATTGTATTTCTGCAGTAGATTACTGTCTAAGCTTGTGTGTTTGGGTGAGTGTTGTGCGTTTTTTGTTCTTCTTAATGGTACATCCATGCTAAATTGGCCCCTCAATGCAGTGCTCTGTCTCTGTGGTTTTGTGAGCTACAAGTGTAGAGAAACAAAGCGAGCCAGGGAGCTTCAAAGCAGGTGGGTGACATTTTGGGCTTTCAATCTTCAAAGCTCTATTTGCTTTTGTAGTTCCTCTTTGACTATAATTATATATTTTTTTCTCTAAAGGTTTACAGCTGTCTGAAAATGTGAAGTAGAAGTTGAGGGCCATTTCATAAGAACATCATTCAAGATTTAACAATGAATTGTCTTTGTTTTTTAATATATTAACACCTGTAATATGGGTAGTTCTGAACGCATTTCAACCTTAAAGCAACATATAGAAAGTGATATCACAGTGATACTCTTTATTGGTATTATTGATACTATTGACTTCGAATTGATCATGACCCCCCACCTTTTTCCTCACCAGTGAGTGCCTCCAGATGGGGTATATATGTGGAACCTATCCCATCCCCTTATTTCCATTCACCTCTCCTCTTCTTCTCTTCCTTCCAAGTGCCTCTCTATAATTCATGTCCAGGTGCAGCAGCAGCTTTCTTTGGCAGGGGGGCTTGAAAAGGAAAAAGGGGACAGATGTTCAATTTTCACTTCCTTTGTGCCACTCTCCATACGTGTCCATATGTGGGCACATCTCTTGTTGCCCACGATGCAGATTGCGGTGTCTCTGTACTTCACGTTAAGCAGTAATTAAATCGAGTCACGGCCATGACTAACTGCTGGACGATGCTTCATGTGGATCCATGGATATGACATAGTTTGCATGTTGTATAAGTATAAATAATGAACCAGGGTTGTTGTTTTCTGTTTTCTAAGAATGTTGGTTGCAACTGATTTTTCGATCCTGCAGTCATCATGAGAGGCTTTATGTAAAGACATGTGCATGGTGCAGCTGTATTTACATGTAGCTTTTGTGGAGCTTCCAACCCCCCACTGATTGTTTGACTGACTGAACACTGCTTCTGGGTACTTCGACTGCAAACTAACAAGTACTGTTCAGTTCAGAGTGGAGTGTGCAATTTAAGGCATTTACTTATAGTTGCAGTTGTAAAAGCTGAATGTGTTTTTCCTCTCGCTACTGGATTTAGTGCACCTGAAATGTCTTTTAGAACAGTGATCTTTCCTAATACAGAGACACTGTGAAGGTTTTTAGAAGAAAAATGGCAAGCGTTTACAGCTTGATGAACCCACCCACAGAAATTGTCCAGCTAATGCGTTATTGTTGTCTTTAGAACTCATGTACTTTAAAATTAACATTAGAAATGTTTATAAAATGATTATGGAAAATGAATGCATTTAGGTAGGAGTTGCTCTTGGTCTGTAAAGTCTGTCCACCAGCTTGTTTCAGAGTCTCCCTAGTATTGGATAGTCTCCAATACTTTGATTATGGCTTTTGATTTCAACTCGTATGTTCACCAATGCATCAGGATATAGTTTTCCCAGCAGCTCCAACACATTGTTTTCTGGACAGAAGACACTTTGAGACAACCTTTGATAGTGTCCACTTGAACTCAGAAATGTTGAAGCGAGTAGGTCAAAAACAAAATCACAGCAGTCTCTTATTCCTGTTAACCAGGAATTGAACATCAGAAGAAAAAAATTGTTTTATGCAGGTCGGCTCTAACCTGTGCTTGACTAACATCTCTGCTGTCCTGCCTTTACACACTGAAAACAGTTTGTCCTCACTCGGTCATAGGGGAAAACTTCCTGCTTTCTCAGCAGTTATTCAAGCTGTCTTTTATTGTTCATACATCATTGGATGGTTTTGTAAGCACCAACAAAACTCTTGCATTGAGGCACATGGAGCCAAAAAAAAAGCAAAAAATTTTTCCTCAAGCCAGAGTGGCTGCTGAAAGCATCCTCACGGAGAATCTCTCACATTCAAGATTCAGAGTGAAAATTTGAGAATTCAGGATGTATTTTACAAGCTTACATGGTACCTGAGAAGTTTATATACAGAACTTTAAGAAAACAGAAAAATTCCTGCACTGATTGGACACATTAAAATACAGAATTTTTTATTTTATTTCCCCTTTCCCTTCAAATTATACATAATGTGACTGATTATGTAATCTCACACATATAACTATGATTTTACCTATGTTTAGTGACAAGAGAAATAGTTTTTGTTCTCAACAGATGAATACACCACAGTGCATGGAACATTCTTGCTAATTAATTAAATGGTTATGATTTGTTCCTTTTGTTCCATCATCTTTAAAACCAGCTTTTAAAAGCTGGTAGTGAATTTACAAAAGTGATATTAAACAGCTGTAGAGTGTTTCTGTCTGTTGCATTTGTTTTTAAATAAATCTCTGATTGTGCTATTTTGCATTAAAGTCAGTAAGAATAATAAAAGGCTTCATAAATGTATATGTGAATGGGAATGGAAAAGTGACAAATTCCCTTGGCATGCCTTTTCAAGTCTAGTTTCATTTGTACAAGCACAATGCTGTGCTTTTATCACCAGCATGTTCGTGTTTTTATCTCTTACATTATGAGCATTAAAACTAGCAATTATGGACTCACCTTGTTGTGTGAAACACAATAGTAATTTCACCATAGTAACACGATAATGTCTCTTTCTGGAACTTATATCCATTTTTCCTTTATAGGTAATTTGGCTGTACAATCCCGGAGGTGTCTGTCGCTGTGTGAGCGAGGCATTTTAAAATAGGTTGGCACTAATCCCCTTTAAAATGTCATATAACTTTCTGAAAGGGAAAGGAAATGTAGGAGGAAGTATAAAGGAAAAGGAAATGAATTATGGATGAGTTTTAAAAAGGATGTTACTCCCTGCCCTTCTCATTGTTTTCCCATTCTTCCTCCTTTCTCTTCATCCTCTGATACTCTGCTTTCTCAAGGTCCTCTGTGTCCTCTGCCTCGTCCTAAATCGATATGGGCTGGCTGTCATGGGTCAGTGGCCTGTATGTTTTGGAATGGACTGATGCAGAGGGTTATTGTGGCTCCCAGGGTCCTTTAAGGGGGTGGCTGCTTGTTTCTCAAATGCAGACCTGTTCCCAGTTTAACAACTATGACCACTTATGTTGTTGATTTATATTCTCAGCCACACAGAAAGGCATTTTTATTGTAAAGGCAAATTCAGTATAAATATTCTACACCACAAATAATTGCTTAAAATGCTTGTCATGTGTATTTTAATAACACATTGTTACTGTCTTAACTCGCTGCAGTCTTGCTATCTAGTTATTCCTACAGGATTGCCTTCAGTACTGATCTATGACAAGTTGTAATTATAAGACATTCTTGACATCAACCATCATTTTAGTCCATGCAATGAGCATTATGCAGCATTAGTAAAACAAAGCCTCTTATTGGTAATGCATTTTGCAAACTGGTCACACGATTTTCTTACCACATCCAACATCAGATCACAAACTGTCTCACAACCTTTGAAGCAATGGGTGAAGCGTTAAAATGCTACGTTTCTAAAGATTTGTGTCTGCTAGCTGTGCTACAGCTAACAATATTTCGGTCAGCTCAAACCATCTTTGCCTTCATTTGTTTGGTTTAGGTAGGATTTTAAAGAAGCTACATCTTAATTTGTTCTTAGTCTGCTCTTGAATGTGATGCTTCTTCATATTTTATCATCTTTTATGTAAACATCTTAGAAATCAATGTATAACATGACTCAATAAAACTGTTCACCATAAGCAAACCCCAAGAATGATTATGTGTTTGAGATCATGAGCACATATAAGACTGCTTTGTATGTGTTTTGCAGTGCTGGCGAGTATTTAGCCATAGGCATCCTCACACTCCAAGTCCAATTACCTGTGTTAAGGCCACGTCTCAGACAGGGGGATTACAACATATTATTCTTGCACAAACAACAGTCTTTCTGCCCACCAGCCTGCAGGCAGCCACTGACAAGCAACCAGGGAAGGTGTGAGAGGTGTTACATTAGCACCTGGATGTGCGAACAGCAGCCTGCTGACCTTTTATCTGTGGCTGATACACTAGCTAGAAAGTTGTTCAACCCCCTGTAGATTTTATATATTGCCCTCAATTTTTCAGTCTCTTCTTCCCATGCCTCTCACTTTGTTTGTCCTTTCTTGTCTCTATCTGTACTTTCTTTTTTTTTTCTTTTTTCAGCTGTGATTTTGTTCCTTTATTTTCTGACAATTGGCGTTTTTGGTAAATGTTTGTCAGAGTGTCTCATCTTTCACTCTTGGCTGGTTGTCACCACTTTGAATTACCTTTTAATATGTTTGTGGTGCAAAACAATCTATTTACTTGCTACCACAGTTGCTTCCTGTCCCCTCACAAAGACTCAACTGTCACAGGGATTCTTAATCCACAAGTTTTTACTTTTACTGTTTTGTCATTTTCCTTGGCTACGTAGCCTGTACAAATTGCAGTGCCTGAATATCCTCGAGGCACACAACTTCCTTCAAGTCACCTGCCAGGGGCTCTAATTAGACTGATAAGCAGTGCAACTGGAATCAGCTCTTCCTGGTAATCAGCCCCACGGAGCCTCGACAGAAGGCTAAATGAGGAGGAGATGAGCCATGCAGCCCAACAGGTGTCCTTAAAAAGACAGGCAACTATTCCTATAGAGTCTTGTCTTTTTCCTTTCCCTCCAAACTACTTAATAGTTTGGTTCACTAGGGTTTGAAACATGGAGAGATTTTGTGGATATTTAGGAAATTAATTCTGGAAAACAAAAAACAGTATGGTGCCCTTCTGTGGTGTATAGATTTAATCATCATGCTGTGACTTTGAATCGTTCTCTCGCCTCACTTTTAAAAGGAATTGTTTTAGAAACTCTGCTGTAAAATGATTGATTAGGTGTGGAGCGAATTTTAACAAACACACTCGTCAAAGTGTGTAGTTTGATTTCTGAATCGCTTCCCGTCCTGAATACGTTTCCTTGCTCCTTTTCTCTTTGCAGTCGCAGCTGCTCTGCTTTAGACATATAATAATGATTATCACATTTTGTCCTAAAGCAAAGTAGTAATGCCAGGCACGCTGAATACAAAATGATTTGTGAACTAATAAAGTCTCAGAAGGGAAATGTCATATTTCACGTTTTGACACCTGCATGAGGCTGTTGTGTGACACTTTCATTTTGCGCCCACCACTCCCAGCTGTACAAAGAAAGGCAACGTGGTGAGATTAACGCTGGAGCTGCCAGGATGCCTCATGGAGACGGAGATAGGCGAGTTCATAGGACACAGCTCTCGGGTGCTTTATCCACTCTGTGAGAAGACGTGCACTACATCTGTAGACAATCACTAAAAGGCTGTGTCCAAAGGCCTGTAGCAGATGGAAAAACACATTGGCCTCTTCTGAAAAAATTTAAAAGTTGCACAAAAACTGCTTTAACTCCAAACTAGTTGTTAAAAATTATTTGTAAAGAGCCAAAGCACAAAGTTTCATATTCCTGAGCAATTTCTGGAACTTCTTTTCTTCTTGTATGAATGCAGGTCATATCAGGGTTGCAAAGTGTTCACACAGGAGCCTGATTATTGCCGAGTTTCATTAGTAGAATGAGTGACCACACAAAAAAAAATAAAGAAAAAATGCAATTGAGAATCAAGACCTGCTGTGTGAACGTACCTTAAAACGTCTGTTAGCTCTCTTCTTAAAAAAATACAGCATAATTGTGAAGTAGTATTAATAATACTTGTATAAATGTTACTTACAAAATCCTATATGTGGCAGAATAGTAAGCCAGCATGTAACTCTCATCATCAACATGGTGCTGGCAGCTTTTAGTCAGCAAGAAAAATGGCAGCTGGCCAGATTTAATGAAAAAAATGGATGGAACTCAATTCAGTTTCACTTATTTTTATTTGCCAAAGAAAGACACTGTTTATTGATGAAGATTTTGAATAGCATAAAAGTAAATGTTACCAAGTTTACCCAAGACAGATTTTTACCACTATTGTCAGATTCGCAGCTATACCTTATTTTATGTTGGGGTATCACAAATGACATCGATAAAACCTATAAGATCTGTTGTTATGTGATAAAATGTGTTACATTTCACAGGACACCAATTATTTTCCTAAGTTTTCTTGATCAGAAGAGTGCAACAATCTCCAAACTGAACAACCAGATCTGATTTCTGAATTTATTTTGCCATGTATCAAATTAGTCATAGATGTGATTTTAGTTGGGTTTTATTGCTGACACAAATATTGTTTCAGCTTTAAACTATAAACTACAGCATGTGTTGCAGTCATGGATGGTTGACGATACGTCTTATTCTTCAGATCAAACGTGCTTGATTACAATTAGAGCCCAGCAGCACCCTTCTGCTCACCCCTGCTTACTCCACTTCATCCTCTCCATCGTTCTCGTGACTTGAGTGATGGCGTTTGTGATTCCTAATGACAGTCGGAACAAATCAACGGTAATGAGGTCACGTTGGCATCTTTTCTCTGAAATCACCCTTCACACTTCTGTACAGTCAACCTGTCTCTGAAAGTCAGACGTGGCTCTGCCTTCGAGCTCCAGTGAACCAGTGTGAATCTGCTCAGCTGTTTCCTCCAGGAAACTTCCCTTGCAGTCAAAATGGATACGCTGTCCTACCTGTGAATTTTTTCTCTGTCTGTGCTCAGAATTACGTGTTGAGTCACTGAGACTCATATCCTGCCATTAAATTAATGCTTCTTCTCATTTCCAGACCTGCCGTATGATGTCTTTCACGTTTATTCAGGCTCTCCTGTGCGGGTGTTTAAAGATGACGAGGTTTTTTTTTTTAAATGAATTTACCTGCATGAAGACAGAAGAAGAATATGCACATGCTTGCATGAACACCCACCTTCCACTTACTTCTGTGTGTTTTCTCCTGCCATGAGCAGGATGTCTGCACCAACACACTGCTGCGATTCGCTCGAGCCATTAGCTTGTGGAGAGGGAATTGTGGATGAAAAGCACAGCCGTGTGTAACTGTGAATATGCACAATGTGTACATGTGGGTGTGGCCTTTTGTGTACAATCTTGTATTCTCAATGTAAGTGTGTGAGTGTGTGTCTTTTGCCCAGTGATGTGGTTAGTAATGTGGAGACCTGCAGGAGACAGTCCGTGGAGAGAGCCTGCAGGATAATTGCTACCACAGTGACAGGTAGGGCTGCCTCTGTCAGAGTTCTCTCAGTGGGGAAGCAGAGGAAGCGTGTCTGGGTGTGTGTGGATGCATGCAAGCATGTGTGTGTTCAGCTTAATTTTACTGTCCCTTCCTCTGATAAGCTTTTCCCTTAAAAGAATCTCTTTAAATAGGGCAAGCCTGCAGATTTACTAATATCCATCATCTTCAAATTATTATTCTGAAAATTGTACTTATGTAAGAATGTTTTTTTTAAAAACCTGGCTTTCAAAAATCTCATAAAAACTGTTTGTTTATTTATTTATTTCTCATTTTGTTACACTGGAAACAACATCTTCTGTGCATTTGATTGGGTATTTATGTAATAGAGCAGCAGAAAATAGTTTGTAATTAAGAGGTGAAAAAAGAAGGATATATTGTTTTATTTTCATTTATAAGATACATTTCTAATAAATGTATATAAATAAATGGTTGTTTTTCAAAATGAACAAATTAGAATTTGTGGGAAATGTCAGAGGCTTCTCACCAACCATGACTTCTCCATCTAATATGGTTGCCTTGTCAGTAAACATTTGGAAAATCTGCTTTAAAAATATTTCTTCTTTTTTTTTTTTTTTTTTTTATTATGGCCCTGCAACAAATCTTGGAATAGGGTGGACCTTAAGGATACAAAAGACTCCAGTCCTTTAAATAATGTGAAAAGTAGAACGCATTTGTTGGCCACATTTGGAGGAGCTTTCGAATTTGGACAGCTTTCTTTGGACCACTGTGATGTAGTTGGCCTTCAATTGCAGCCCCTGAATTTGGCACTGTATTTAGCGAATATAATTTACAGGGCTGAGGATCTGAAGTTGCAATAAAATTTCTGCACACAGTCATATAATTGAAGTGTTTGCTTTGTAACGGGCTGGACTTCTGACCGCCAAGATTGCTGCAGATGTGAACTATTTACCTCGCCTCTCACTGTAAACCACAAACTTTTCCACTCTTTCTAAGCGATTGTCAGATGCGATTTGTGTGTGGCGCGTGTCACACATCTGCCAACTGTCATCTCCAAGATGCAGCGTAAACGATCTGAGCGCGCCCCAGTGAGAATGCAGAGTGACATCTGCGCAGGGAGGGCGGGGGTGGCTGGTTTTCTCCCACATCTGGAGTCATCTGCCGTCCAAGTCATTTGCCAGTGCTTCTCCCTTCCGCTGGTCTCCTGCAGTCCGTGAAGAATTGGTGTCAGCACCTATCAGAGGCAAAATGCCTATTCTACACAGAGTGTCAGAGCAGCCACAATCTATTAATCAACACGGCAGCAAAGAAAAAGATATTATGTAGGCGGTGGTTCTGTGTTGGTGTGTCTGCTAGCTCAAGAGCAGCAGGCAAATCCTCATCTAGGTGTATTACTCAGGCATCGTTGAGAGGGCTCTCTAATGAGGCAGGATGCAATTATAAATGTCATATGTGCTCTGTTTGAGAAAGGAAGAGGCTTGAAAATGGTTTGATAGTGTCTGCAGTGTACTCAAAGTGCATGCTGATTGCAGAACTCCAGTCATCACAGATCGAAACAGAGGCTATTTAATTCTTTTCTTTATAACGAATCAACTTGACAAACAATTTTTGTTCATTTATTTGCAGTATTTTACCTCCACGTGCATCATCATTGCATTTATTTAGACAGCAAAGGGGCCTCATGTGTTGATTTAGGCTGAATAACAGCAGTTGGTTTGTTTGGGGGGGCACTGTTGGCCTTATCCGCAGGAAACGATCGATTGGGGTGAATAAACAGCGAGCCAGCCAGGACCCCTGCTGTTAACAGCATGGCTGAACCATGTGACAGGCATGGGGCTTTTTGATTGGCACTTCTTATTGGATATTTGAGACTAATGATGTCATGATGTTTGGTTTACTGGGAGAGACTTGTTTTATTTGCAACAGAGATATTTGGCTCAGTGTAACTCCCTATGGCCTTCAAGGGGATTTAAGTGACTGTCACTGTTTATTAAACTATTTGTGGTCTTATTAGATTTGCCTGATACTTTTTATAAGCTAGTATTTAAGAAAAGAGAGTAATTAAAGGAACAGACACTTCTCTGACTGATATGAATCAACATTAGTTGACTGACAAAAAAATGAATCAACCTATAATACTTTCTAAATGGTTAATCTTTGAAAAGTCCATCATCAAATGAAAGAACTAGGCATTTCCTCCTTTGAGTTTCTGAAATGTCAATAGGTTAATTTTCTGTTGTTCATTAAATATGTAACCTACAGGATATTTTTTTACCACTGAATACAATTCCGACACTTTTTAAACAGAGGCAACAAAAATAGACATAAGTTGTCATTTGTTGCAACTTTAGCTATGTTGTGCTTAGGGCTCTAGAAGTCTTGCTATCAGCTGTATCCTCCAAAAGAAAAAGTCTTCATACCTGCTGAAGATGTACATAAAACGGTGTGCTTCAACACCAAGACTGGGAAATGAAGGCACTAGTAAGGAAGCATGCAATTTTGCTGAGGCCACTCTCACTCTATGCACTTCAACAAAGTTGCATGTGTTCCCAATAGACACCAGATTAGACCTCCAATAGATTACAGAAGATTATGTCTTTTTTAAAGAAAGTAGCAGCCAGCTGGTCAGGTGATCACTGTCCTACTGCTTAAATAAGGGGTCATGTACTGAGGACTAAACCTTAGGATTTTCTCATGGAGAAATAAAATTTTCTATCAATGGCGAGAAGTTATCCAAGTCCTAAAGCAGTGCCAGACAATCACACTGCCATGACTGTAGATAGAATGTTCTTTATTGCTAAGTGGTCAGACAAATCCTCTTTTATGGTTGATTTTAAATGGCTAAAATTGAACAAATAAATTGGCAACCAGAGTTAAGTCATGATTTGCATTGTGTTCGTAATTGTTTGCACCTTTTTATTTTATTTTATTTGTTTTAATCTTTATTAAAGAAATCACTCTAAAAGTGTTTTGTTTTGTACCAAATGTATGTGTTCAATAATACATTTAATTGAAAATGTATTACTTATTAGAGAAAAAATGACAAATGACAAAAGCTTTTTAACTTCTAATTAACTGAAACCTGACCAAGTTTAATCAGGCTATTATTCATTCATGATATGTTAATTAAAATCAAGGGTTAAATGACTGTAGATAGAACAACGTAAAACTGATAAACCCACAACCCAGTCCTATTGAAATAGCTAAATATATAAGGATTTCTTACCTTAATCATCTTGATGAAGACTAAGATGTCAAAAGGGAGGATTTAAAAAATAAAAAAAAATAATCTCTTTGCCATAAATCTTAAAGTATGGCAAAAACAGCTTTCTCTAGTTTGCATTCATGTTATAATATTGTAGTTGGCAATGGCTTAGTGACATGGAAATGCTGAAGTATATTTTTTGACCTTTACCTTGTTTTATAAATCATGTCAGGTTTTCTTTCTTTGCTTTGCTTTGCTTAATATCTCAATGAGATATTATTATAATATTATTATCTTACTAAGCTATTAAGCAAGAAACAATGCATTAAATGTATATTAATTAAAAAGTAATGTCAAGTGTATGAAGGGTTTGGAAAGATGAAAGTAATGCAAGTCTGAATCTGGATATGTGTAACTGCTTTTTAATTGTGATTTGAGAAATGGGTAGAAATTTTGAAGATTGTACATCTGCCTTTGCACATTTTCCCATGTGTTCATCTTGGATTTGACTGTCTGTTGCATATTTTACAACTTTGAGTCTCATTTTTATTTGTCCTCTACTTCTATAATAAATAGATTTCTTTATATTTTTATCACAAAAACCTGAAATTTTCAATGAACCCTTGAAATAATCTTATGTGAAGATTATCTTTTGACTTTGGTTTTCATTCAGCACATTTTTTAGGACTTTCTTGCTTTGTACAGTTTGTTAGTTTGTTTGGTCACTAAAATCTTGAGTTATTTTGATTCAAATTGCAAATATTTTGTAAATAAATTAGAATAATACAAAAAAGAAAAGGCTTCAAGGTGTTTATAGATCTCAATTAATTATTTGATCCAATTACCAAGCTCATGTTTTGTTCATATTTTTTCTTTACTACGAATGCAGTCCCTTTTCTCAAGGCCGTTTTATGAGTAGTTTCCTTCAAATGACAGCTAACAATGCCTTATATTTCAGCCAGCCAGGTTTTTCAAATGTTGGACCAAACATGCAGTAAGGATTTTTGTTTAGTACATTCCTTAAATAACAAACCTACTATCAAAGTAGTATTCAAGTTCTATTAAGACAGGGATTATTTGTGCACGGAATTAATCCTTTTTCATTTTCCCTGTACTCTTTTTTTTATTTAGTTATGTAAAAACAGTCTTTGTTCTGAAAAAATTTGATTGTCATTTTTGCAGTTTTACTACAATAAACTAGAATATTAATCAAGGCTTTGATTAAACAATAAAAGCTTTAAGATGAGTTTATAATATTCATCTCTAGCTACAACAATGTTCCTCTTTTTTTTTCTCATTTGCATGATGTGCTAGATACGTCCTTTGATTTAATTAAGGTTTAGCATATTTAATTAGCTATAGCTCGATCAGTCTAGAGATTATAGAAACAACTTTAGGATTCTCATCAGGTGTTAATAATGCCCCTGAAACTTCTCTTCGCTTATGAGATTCATTTAAAGTTATTTTGTTGTACATTTAGATGCTCGGCAATGTTTCTTTTATATTTAATTTATCTCAATCTTTAAATCCCCTCTACTTCTATCAGGAGTCCTTCAGTAGCTCTTCACTTTAAAATTCTCTGTGCTTCTCAGCTTGCCTTGGTCAGTGAAGAGCTGATAAACGGTTTCTGGTTACCGTTTATGACAAGGAAATCAACATTGAATAATACCTTAAGTGGTGCAGTTAAGGCCTAGTATTGACCATTTTAAATAGCCATGGTTGTTGTACAGTGCGTGGAAACAAATGGCAACACCTCTAGTTTGATTCTTTATGTTTAGTATGCATGTGGTTGCGTGGATCTCAGCATTTTTCAAGGCTTTTGCTGCAGTTTCTGGTTTAAAATGCTCAGCATTGATGTTGGCAAATTATTTTATACATAATATGAAAGGTAGCATCTGAAAATGACATGCAAACACGTGTATCAAGATTGAAAATTTAGACTTTTATTGAAGTCTTTTACCACTCTTATCTCATACACTTAGCTATATTGGGCGAAAGAAAAAGCGTAATAGAAGCAGCAACTATGCTTGTGCAGCTATTTACATTTTGATAAGCATCTGTGTTCGGATCTCGGGTGTGGAGGAGTCACGTATGTTTTCTGTCATGCATGTAATGAATGTGCGTCTGCTCTGAAGTCAGCGCTGTGGTTCTCTGTATTGTTGCGTTTTTGTGTTTCTCTCCCAGGACTTTGACTGGAAAAAAATGGGCTGCCATGCATCTTATCATCCGTGGTGATGCAGGAGGGAGTGGAGGGATCAGGTGCATCTTCTCCTTTCCTCCACCTCCTCCTCACCTCAGTCTCTACCTCTGATAGGTAGAGACACCCATCATATGCAGGGGTGGAGGGGGGAATGGTGGGCGGAATGGCAACTTTAATATTGGAGCGATTTCCTGCTGATAAGGCTAACGGCTGTGGAGAGGCGTGAGCGTCAGCCCTCCTCCGCAATAAACACTTTCATTTTGTTTGGTTGGAGTGATGGATAGAGTGATGGAAGTGGTGAATATGGACGACCTAAGGAACACAAGAGAGAAGGGCTGGATAGATGGAACGGATGGGGATGTTATTCAATATTAACAGATCAATCAGAGCATGGTGAAATATGCATTTTGTCAACTACACACCCCTATTTGGCCAAAGAAGCAACACAAAACTCATGTGACTTTGCTATTTGCTGTGGCATGTTGAAATGCCAAATATTTACAGCCCACAGAGGGTGATTTGTCTCCTCATGCTGAATTTATATTGCCTCTAACAATAACAACACAGTCATATATCAGAAAAATGAATATATATATTCATGGTTTTAAGCTCTGATGGCTTCATGATAATCATTCGTGATTTGCTGTTAGAATCCATAATGAAGAGTGCTTCAGTTTTCAGCATATGGCAGAGAAAAGCAGCAATTTAATCAAATTATATCTCACCGCTTGATGCATTTTGGTAAGTGCATATCCTGCAGAGATGTTTAAAGGTCACAGAAAAATCCAGCTTTAATTTCTGCTTGCTTGTTTTATCTGCATTTTCTTTAATCAGTGTCAAAAAAGGCAGCAGTTTGATCACCCTTTAGATAGTTGATTTGAAATTTTTCCTCTTTAGAATAAGTCTACAAGCACATCTCTGTTCTTCATCATATAGTTGTGTTGATGATTAAAGCTGATTCAGTGTGCACCACAAATATATTATAAGTAATTATCAGTAGAAGTGACTAAAAAACTGCAAGTGAAATAATTCAGAAGTTAGCTGTCTTTGTGGATGTAGCAAATGTGGCTATGATAATTAATTTAAGCAGGTCACTGATGGCAGCTATTATAGGCAACATATTCACAACTTTTAAAAGCCGAAGAATAAACTAATGTTTATTATCCTCCAAAGATCTGATCACACCCTTTAATCAGAAGAATGTATAAAGTTTCTATTATTCTCATTAGGCTTTGTTATTAGCCATCCCAGAGTTAATTTTATATTTATACTTGCTAAAGAATTTTAGTATAAATCTCAGAGACAAAAGATCATTACAATGTTCAACTCTCATGCATAATTTAAACTATTTTTTTCATAAGAGTCTGTATTGTAATGAATATAAAAAGTATTCAAGCTGCTGTTTAAAGTGCTAGTTATTTGAGATATAAACCTTCTCTACCTCGAAATGCACATACACCACACAGCAAAATCTGATTTACTGATCAAACCATCCATCATCTTGCACATATCTGTTGTCGGTTTGCAGGGGGAGAAAAAAATAGGAAGGAGAGCCACACTCTCCCTCTCATAAGTGTCACTCTCCAGCTCATTCTGAGTCTTCCCAGGATCTTCTCCCAGTGGGACTTGCCTCGTAAACTTCCAAAGGGATTTGTTCAGGAAGCACCCTGGTTGGAGCAACCTTCGCTGCTTCCTTTTGTAGCAGATGAAGAACACCTGCTCTCCCATAAACTCCTCATCCTACCTCTGAGGCAGAGTCTGGTCACGCAATGGGAAACGCTCAGTTCAGTGACCCTCTTCTTTATTATGAAATCTTGAAAATAAATGGACTGATCAAGAAATTTCAGCTTTGCTCCTTCGTGACTGCACCAGATCAGAGTACTCTATCCAAACATTCAAATGCTCCTGGTTTACTGTTATGGGTTTTCATAAAACAGATGTATCATAAAATGGGTCAAAAAATTTTTGAATGGAGAATCATTTTCTTTTTAAGTTTGCAAAAAAAAAGCTGAAAATTTTCCTTCTCTCTGCATGATTCAAGTTTTGGATGGATACCTGCAGCTAAAATCTGTTGCCTTTGTGTTGAATTTTTGCTAAAGCTTATGCAAACAGTAAGCAAAAGACAGGGCAAAAATCCTTTTTAGTGTCTTTCTCTGCCTGCAGAACATCAGATGATTTGGCTCAGTTTGATTCAGAAAATTATCAAACGAGCAGCAGTGATCAGATCTTCACTTTAGAAATCAGCCTTGATAGAGTCAGACAATTCCTATTAAAAAGGCTGGAGGAGTCTCTTTGAAATGAGACCTGACATCTCTTTTCCACAGCCTGTCAGGGGTATTTGGTCGCTAATTTGAAACCTGCAAAATCTGTGCCCGCGTGTGCGAAAAGAGAAAGTGAGTGAGCTCCAGAGGGAGGTTAATAGAAGAGGTGACCAAAAAGAGACGCCCAAGGCTGTTATCTGTCCAGGCGGTGAGAAGACAAGCATTCGTCTGGCTGGATTGTAAGAGTCACCCAGATCAACTGAGTCGCCAGCTAATGAGCTTGGAACTACATTGTATTTACATTTAAAGTGGCTGTTTTGGGACACTGCTTCCACTCAAGTTGATTGGAGACTTTTTAGTTTTGATTCGTTGCTGACCTTCAAGCCTTCAGGCTTTTTTTGTCTCACATTAAGACGGTTAATGTCAGCTTGTCTGTCAAGCCTGAGCCACCATGCCGGCTGCCACTGCAACACATATATCTGTTGATTCCTGGCTAATCTTTTCTAGTTTGACTCATGATGTGTTGGGACCCTAGAGGGGTCCTCATTAGGACCAAAACGTTGTTTGACCTTTAAGCATCTTGGCCTTCCTCCACCACCTCCACCCTCACCCAGCTGGGCCCAATTACCTCGCTCATTACCCCCTCCTAAACAGGTACTGGAGTTACCTACAGAGAGTCAATATGGCTACAGGAGTGGAAACTGAGTGAGATTAATTCTCTCAAAATGACACAAAAAAAAAAAATCACCACTATGCATCAGATGTAAGCTCTTTGGCCATTTTATTAGACACACCTTGTTGATATCAAGTTTGCCTTAATTCTTTGTGGCATGGCTTCCCCGGGCTGTCAGCACCATTCCTCTGGGAAATATCGGTCCACACTGACAAGATTGCATCAGATTTGTTGACTGCACATCCATGATGTAAATTTCTTCCTCCACATGCCCATGGTGTCCTATTGCCCCTCTAAGAGGGGGTACTAACAAGCTTAGGGAGGGATTTCATGCCGAAGATACTGTTATTAATGTTTTGCACAAAGATTTTAGTGCCGTTATACCATCAAACCCTTCATATAATTACTGCAGCTTTTTTTTTCATGTTTCATATTTTTGCAACATCTACTCATCTACAGGTCATGGTTTGGGAAATTAAGTCTTGCTTCACTGGTTTGACTTGTTGGTCTTGGTCCAAAGGCAAAAATGGTGCCAGCTTAGAGCTCTTTGTTTAATTTACTTTGTCTTCAGGAATTGTTGGCATTTTAACAGCTTTCTCCTTCTGCATTTAATGACATGTGCACTTTCACATTAAAACTTTCATCCATTCAAAAACACTTAAATTCTTCTTCATTCTTTTGCTCTGTTGTATCTGGTAAAATAACCAGAGATATCTGTCAAGGTGATAAAGAAGACTGGTTCTGCTCTGGGGACTGCTGTAGATCATTGGACAAATAAGGATTCTTCATAAATTCAAGAAAATCACAGACATCCCTGACTATCCTCTTCATCAGACTCTAACACAACAACAGAGTATTTTCAGTCAGAGGTGTCCTCAGTAATAAAATATTTTTGAATTGAATTGATTCAGATGTACGTTTAACCTTTCCAGCCCCTTAAGTAAGATCTCTTTTTGTCCACTTTTGCCATCCCTCCAGAAACCCTTGGATGACACCTAAAATAGAAGATGTCTCCTCGCCTGCCATGTTGAAGGAATGATAGGATGATCAATGTTTGCAGGATCCTTAATAAGCAGAAAGAAAAAAGGTGATGGAGGAAGGGAGAAAGAGATGGATGATTACCCTAAAAGTAGCATCCTTAATTAGATAGAATTCTGCATACATTGTAGACTGAGTGCAATCATTGGGATAGATTAAAATACTAATTAAACAGACCCATTGCTGAATTTGGAGTGTGAGGTTGGGTTCAGCTCTTCGGGGTCATTTGCATAGCCTTCATCTGGGGAGATGGGATTTAAAGGACCTGCTCTCTTTCTCCTTTTTTTCCTTTTCCAAATTAGCAGCCACATTCACATGCTAACAAACTCAATTAAATGATGCTGCATTTTCCGCTTTGGCTCTATAATTTGGCTTAATCTATTAGGGCCTCCTTTGATTTTTGTTTTCTAATATAAATGTTTCCATCAAAGTGAGGAGGGGACATCGAGGACAGCGTGGAGGGAAAAAGTCGGCAAAACTGTGTGATCTTGAGTGATGGATATTTAACATCGCCTCACTTCAGTTTGATTTGCATGAGAATGTCCTTTGTGAACAAAGCATTGAAAATAGCATGCCATATTTGATTAGATCACAAGATCTGAGGATCAAACTCGGGTGGTGTATTAATTACTGCAAGAACAAAGGCAGGAGCTCAAGTTATTGTGTGCTGTGAATGTACAAGCACTTCTTCTGCTTTCTGGTACTCTTTAGAAAGAATGGATACATGTGCATAATAATAGGTGCATTTTTATGTGCACTTTTTAACTTGCAAGCCAGAGGAGTGCTTATAGGACACAGTGCGTGTACCACATCAGGGTAGTAGTAGATAAAACAAATAGTTTCCATAATTATCCACAACCTGGAGTGTATAAATTTAGATAACTTCTCTTAAGTTGATGTCAAGAAAGGCTGAACTTTCTCAACACCTATTAACTTGGTGCTTTTTGTTAGTCCACTTTCTGGAGGCAGGGGTAAAACAAATCTCGCCTTGTTTCTGAAAATGCACTGGCTATTTTTAAAACTGCTGCACAGCTAGCTGTTTCGTGTCCTGTGATAAGACCCACTTATTGATTTCACAAACTAATTATGAAAATTGAAATCCGTGCACATACGGGTGCCAGGTTGTCAAGTGTGGGGACGGTGGCTCTCACTGTGGTAGCTGAGGGGTGTGAGAGATTCTGAGTTTGAACGTGAAGTAATGCAAGCAAGATATGCTAAATATTAAGCCAATTTAAAGAGCTTAAAGCTAAATTTAGTTCAACAATGTCAAGGCTGCAATGTTTCTATAATGGGGTGCTAGTGGTTTGGAGGTTTAGTACAGTCTGCTGCCTGTACCTGCATCACCATATATGGTTTTTTATATTATGTTGTCAGATTTTGGGGGGAATTAGAAGATAATTGTTCAGACATTTGATAGCTGATTCATTTTACTTTTAACTTTCACCAGTTTGACATCTGACTCAGACTGATCCATCCACCGCATCATTCTCAATTTCACTGATTCCTTGTTCTGCCTCTGGAACTGAAAAAAACCTGCGACTTTGTCACATCAAATCTCCTCTGCTTTTGTCTCCCTTGCAGTCCAAGAAAAGCAGCAGCTGGAGAAGGAGACAGGCCTGAAGATAGTGGAGGCCGGAGTGAGTGATGTAAGTGCAACTTATTGAAACGGCTGCTAAAAAAGTGGATGCCATGTTTGCGGTTTCAACTTCTCACACCTGCAGCGGTCTATTTCACACACACACATTTGTTTAAAGGAGCCACAGTGACTGCTGTCCCCCTAATTGATTTCCTCTAAGTTTCTTGGAGCCCAGAGTAAATATAAACAACAAGACAGAAGCCTGATGCAGTTTGTAAAAACCTAAAGAGAGTGTTGATCTCTTGCAACAATGACCGGATTATCTCGAGTACTGTCACTTGTCATGATCCCCGATGCTTCGCTGACATATTCATTGGAAAAAAATTAAGAGGAGGAGGAGTACTCTCTGGATGATCCAGATGAAAGAAGACCAAATGTTATTCAGCCATGATAAATATACATATGTATCAAAGGTAAAGATCTAATCAAGCCCCCATTGATGCGTCATAGCCCTCCATGCTTGCCTGGTAAATGAGTTTCTTTATGTAAATGAGCCAGACAGCCTTAGACCTCTGAGCTATCCTGATCCTGAAGCACCCTGGGAGCTAAGTGGATGTGGCCCGTGCACTGCAGGACAGTTGCCAATGGCAACAACCGTCACACATTGCAAAGACAAGATCATTTCCCCATGTTAGTACTCTCTCTGTGCTGCTTTTCTTCGCCCATCTGCCTCCCTCATATCTTTTTTTGGTCCCGCAATTCCTCTCATCTCATACCACATTGTGTCTCTGTCATGTTCCTCATAATTATCTCAGATTTTGCCTTTTTTTTTTTTTAATATTATTTTAATGTATGACTTTTTATTCTGGTCTTTGTCCCCATTTCTTTTATTTCATCACAGAATGATTCCTGCGCTTTTAGCCAGCACTGGCTTGGTTCTGTGTTTGTCATATTGGGCCTATTTGTAGATAATTAGCTGCAATAATAGCCTCTCTGCAGGAGACAGTCTGAGGGAGGGATGAATAGAAGAGAGGGAGGGCAAGAAAGGAAGAGTTTGTCTTCCACCTCATGACGAAATCTGCTCCCAGCTGGATTTTGTGAGATTCGTATTTAAAGAAGCGCTGCGTTTATTGCTCTTCAAAATGTGAGTTAGCAAAGTAGAAATCCTGAAAGGCCACTTAGAGGATGTTTTATGAGCTCTAATGTGCATGTGTTGACCTCACCAGTTTGCATCCAAGAAGTGGAGAGTTAAGGCTAAGTTGGGAGAAAATGGTAGCTTTTGACAGGAGAGCATGTGGAGTGCGCTCTCCAAATACATTAGTTTAAAAGGTGTTAAACCAAAAGCCTGCTTTCAATAAATTTCCTCTAAATTGACTGCAGTTATGAGTGAATTCATGGCATGGTTTGTAGAGAGGTTCTTCTTTATTCTGCTTATTAATGGCATGGATGGAAATATGCTGGGTAAAATTGCGCTATGAATCCATTACAGGTACCAAGCAGGAAATTAAGCCGTACTGTGAATTCTTTCTTCTGAGTTTGTATGAAACGACCATGGTGGTTTGTGTCATTAAGCCTTATCACTGTCAGCTCCCACACCTCCTTGGTTTTTATTTAAAGGGTGACAAATGACAGAACAGCTTAGGAAGATGTCCAGATAGAGCAAACGTCAATACTGGGAGATGCTCACGAGGATAAGCAAATGTCAAAGTGGGGAGGACGGGACATCGGTCAATAAACTAAGCAATATCCACTCCATTAAATTACGTGGACGTTGGCTTATAATACGATAGAAAGTTGGCTTACAATATGATGCACAGGTATCCTGCAGGATACATGCGCAAGTAGGAATACAGTGTCTTTAGAAAGAAATCAGGCACATTTTCTCATATTTTTCACAAGTTCAGTCAGAAGTATAGCTGGAAGAAACTGTGAACATCAATTTTCATTTGTGGAAAGAGATTCTCTCAGATACTCAGTTGGATTTAGGTCTGAAGAGCCAAATACAGTTTAGTGGGCTAAAACTACAAAAGCAACAGTAACCTTAGAAAAATTACACTGCTGTTAATTTTTACATCTACCAAGACGGAAGAGAATTGTTCATTTTAACACAATTTTATTTTCATTTTTTGGTTTTCGAAAAAAGATACTTAATGCAATTCCATCCATCCATCCATTTTCTGTCACCCTTCTCCCTAACGGGGTCGGGAGTTGCTGGTGCCTATCTCCAGCTGCGTTCCGGGCGAGAGGCGGGGTACACCCTGGACAGGTCGCCAGTCTGTCGCAGGGCAACACAGAGAGACAAACAGGACAGACAACCACACACACACACATTCACGCCTAGGGAGAATTTGGGAAGGCCAATTAACCTGACAGTCATGTTTTTGGACTGTGGGAGGAAGCCGGAGAACCCAGAGAGAACCCACGCATGCACAGGGAGAACATGCAAACTCCGTGCAGAAAGACCCCGGGCCGGGAATCGAACCCAGGACCTTCTTGCTGCAAGGCAACAGCGCTACCCACTGCGCCACTGTGCAGCCCCAGACTTAATACAATTGTTCTAATTTAAATGTATTTATAAAGTGGCAAAAGGATGTGTAACTATTTCCAAACCCTTTGAAATGGTAAATGATTTATACTTGTTTTCAGTCATTCATCCATTGGTCTGCTACTTTGGTCTGTCGAACCAAAGTAGCAGATGGTTTTTAAAATAATATTCCTCAGTTCAAATATGATATTCAATAATCACTACTCTTGTTTTTAAATGAGGAGGGAATGACCTTTACATCTTACTTAATGTTTGAGTGGTTGATATATAATTCACAAAATAATCCTTAAGATTCAAAATTTGAATCGTAATGACCACAAACTTACTCTGTGATTAAAAATCAATTAATGATTGACCCTAACGTACAAGCGCTTTCCTCTAGATTAAAAGTGTAATATTAAGAAAATGGTAATTATTTAATTGCTCTGCCAGTTTGATATAGAAACTGAAATCTAATTGTGTTTTCTTTGCAACAATATTTTTCTAATTCTCGCATTTAGACATGCAGACAGCCTGCATGAAATAGTCCCCATGTGGTTGAGATGGTGGTTAAATTGAGACTCATAGACATTTTGACAGCAGTCTTGTGTTCAGAATATCTCCGGCAAACTGCTTATGTGAAGAGGCATTCATTAAGCTCAGAATTCCCACAGCTGAATGCTGACTGATTATTCCACCACTAAATTTAAATCATGTATGGCAGATGAAAAACTTCAGTGCTGTGCATTCGGGACGATAATGCATTTTCTCTCCAAAATAACATCAGTTTTTGTGTGGTTGTAATATAACAATTTATATGTTTCTAGTATGCTTTTCCCCAGTTTCTACCATGCCTTTTACAGACAGTGGGTTGATTTTCTCCTTTCCCAAACTCATATGTAAATATATCCATCTGTAGGTTTTGGGAAACTGCAACTTCCACAAAAGTGATATATAAATATATTGGAAAGCAATCTATAAATTCTGAACTATAGCAGGTTAAAAGTCACTTCATACTTTAGACTAAAAATATACCTTCTACACGCTAAAAAAATTAAGATCATCCATGAAAGTAACATTGTTGTTATGATGAAAGTAACCTCAGGTTTTGGACACTAAATGTTATTTTCCTGGAAAATAAGTAGTAGCATATGGATTTAAAAAAACAACCAAGTCCTCCTGAGTCCTCATGTAAGTTACAGCAAGGTGATCTCTGAAAAAATGACTTCTAACATGTGGAAACTAAAGTTTACATTCCAGAAAAAAAAAAAAAAAGTTAGAAGTTAAACTATAAAGCAGACAAGATCCCAAAAACTTACCTCTGAGTTTAGTAAATTTAGCAAACATGCCCTCTACGTTCCATGAAGTAAACTATAAACCCTTGCAAGTGAATCAGAAAGGAACCAGTTTGTTCCGGGCAAATAACATCCAGTTTGAGGATTATATGGGGTAGGTTATTTTTAAAATGTGTAAGAGATTTTCATTTTCATTCCAAATATTTTATCTCTCAGTTCCATGAATCAGTTTTGTGATATTAGCATAATAACTGAAGTTCTCAGTAGCCTATACAAACCCCAGGTTTCATTGACAAAAGCATTAATAAATCTTTGGTTATGAAAGTTTCAACATAGTTGTCATTCCAACTTCAGGTTGGAAAGGGAAGTCATCATTAACACTTTTTACTGTGGCGACTTGTTTTCTGGTTTTACAGCATTTGATTTTAATGTAATAATGCAGCCAAGCATTCAAATATCATTTAGTAAATTTTCCAACCACTTTGCCATGTTCTGTTGGTGCAGAGTACGTGACATCAGTGATAAAAACATTTGTATTTATATAAAAGTATGTTACATTAATTGCCATAAGAAATTATTGGGTTTTGGGTTTAATTGTTGGAGTCATTAATCAGCCTGGGCTCTTGCTTCAGTGATCAGAAAACTGTTCCACCAGACATGAATGCAAATATAATAGATTTATGTTAGATAACCAGAGAAGTCAAATTTAGCCTATTTACAAAAATGTCAAAGAAGAGCATGAGAAATGCCACAGATTTTCTGAAAATAAAAAAAAAACCCTCTCTTAGAGATACTAATTAAGTTAACTTGCTATTTTTATCATTTTTTGTGTATCTTGGTTTTCAAATGATGTATTATATGCCCTGAGCTTTTATTTTAAGATAAAGTATAGTAAAACTGAGCCGATATATATTTTTTAATCACCATTAATTCACTCTCTGGGTTTTGATGCATTCTGGTGGAAATATGATCATGCAGATTAGCATTTTGTTTTGATGGAAGATTTGTTTACCATGAATATTTATTTCTGTGTTGTTGTTTTATTAACAGGGAACAGCACATGTTGCTTTCTATTTATCTTACAAAGCTTGCATATTGTAAAAAAAATAAAATAAAGAAATCACTTCAGCAAGTAACAGGCACTGCAATTTCCCCAAGCAAATGGAACAAATCATCTCAGCAGCAGCTTCAAAGCAAAACTACACAAACTGTTTCCTAACAGAGAGAGGGGGCATGGCGACTCAAATAAATAACCGTGACGAGCTTTACATGCATACATGTTGTACTGCTTTTTTTTTTTTTTTTTTTCCAAAATCCAAGAATCACAAGATAGGATAAATATATTTTATGTAAATTTGAGATCTTTTGTTCTCATTCAAGTTTGCATTTCCACAGAGGTTATAAAAGTAGTTTATTACCATTGGAAAATGGAGACTCTTCTTCCCGGGTTGTATCATGTGGAGTTTAAGTATTTGTATCAGCCAATCATTCCTACATTGGCTCCAATTGCCTTTTTCACAAAGACAATTTTCTTCAGACACTGTAAAAAGCCCAAACAATATAGGAATGGCTGTCTATAAAAATTTTAACAATGCAGGAAGGCCAATCTAGCCCTTTTAAAAGTGGCTAAAATGCCATTACTGTGGCAGATCTGGATGTTAAATGTCATATCGGAGCAGCCCCACTGTGCCTTCAGCCCCAAGTAACGCTGCCTCTTTGGAGACTCCAGCTGCCTCCCACTGATGAAAGCCCGGCCAGCAACTCTGTTTCTCAGCAACCTTTTACCATCACCTGACCTTTGGACTGCAGAAATGCCTTTGATTCCAAGCCATGCAGCTTGATATTTGCCTCTATATAGTATGACGCGTGCTCTCTCGCGGGAAAGGCTGGACTTGTCTGTTTTTAATGAGTACCAGAATGTAAAGTGTTTACTCTCCCATCTTCTCCTGGCCTCTTTTTTCGTCTGCTGTCTTTTTTAAAAGAACCTATAGTTTCTGAATGTAGCCAACATGATTTTCTCACTGAACTTGTTAAAAGGCGGTTCTGCGCAGTCTTGTGAAGAAAAATTGTTGGATGTTTATATTTCCTCCTGCCCTTGAAGGAAGTTTAGAACTATAATGCAATCATGAAAGATTTTACACCATTATGAATACTTTCTACCCTTGTCCTGTATTTTCTTTATTGTCTAAGTCCTTACCTCCTACTTTTATTTTTTTCAAGTTCCTGTTTCAGATAACATTCTGCGGTTAACTGGATACTTTGTCTTCGAGAAATAACATTTTATACCAACAGCTATACCCAAACTCTTAGTATACAGAAGAAAGAGTGCATAAACTAGCTAGCTAGCTGCATTGTCACATGGTATAGTGGTAGTGCAGGTGCCCCACAGACAGCAGTGATAGTCCTGGACTCAGCCATCCTGTGTTTGATTCACCTCATTGAGACTGTTGCTGCAAGTCCACCACCTTTTCTCTCACTAGTGCCAAAACAATCAGAAAAAAGTGTATTGAGATTTTTAAAAATGCTGTCCAGCTAAATCTATAGAGGTTTAGAATATTAACCAAACTTCAAGCAGGTTATTAGATTCCATAATTTACAGTTACTTTCTTGAGCTTACAGGGTACTTTATCTGAATGCCGTTTGTTTATTTTACATGTAAGATCTGAAAGTACTCATTCAGTTGCAGAAAGTACTTGAGGGAACAGTCTTTTGACCATTTGTAATAAACAAGTTTCACAAAGTAACTTCTAACTAATACTTTGAAAAGTAAAAATCTTTTCTTCCTAAGTGTGCTAATTTCTTCTTAAGAGAAGAGTTTCAACTAAACATCTATTATTTTGTCTATCCTATTTTCATTTTCATTGCAGTTGACATTTCTAGGTTAATTTTCCCCTGACACACAATTGATAGTTCTTTCTGAACTGTGCCAAGACAGAACAGGTTAGTGGATTGAGTAGTGTCAGGGCTTTTCAGTAGAACAGCATCATTGAGCAGCCATGGAGACCTCCAGTTATACTTAAACATATATTTGTTGCTCTTGAATGTTCACCGTTGGATGATTTTTACTTTTTCACTGTTGTCTTTAGTTGTCTTCCGGAGTCCACAACTTGGCCATTGGGCTCAGTGTCCATTGATATATTGTTTTTTGTGCCTCCATTGTTGATCCATTCAACAGAAAGTCATAATCAAATGCTTCATTCTTTGCCAAGGAAGGGTTTTTATTTGTTTTAGCAGAAGAGTCCTACTTGGTTGATTTCCATTAATTAATTTTTATGTGGTGTCTGCCGTGAGATGTAGGTACCAAAATAGCTTAGATCCATCAGGATAGGCCAGATGGTCATCCTTTGCATGTTTTCTTGGACTCTTGCACAGCCATTCTTGCCAACTAGGCACCATATTCCCTTCTGAAACCAGACAGTATTTGCTCCATAGAGATATTTTTTCATGTGAGCTACCACAATGCACAGATATTGCCACTTATCTTACTTTCACAGTCTTCTTTACAGTTTTCTGCCCACCATAATAAATAAATGTACCTGTCAACAAGTTGTAAGGCATGTTTTAAAACCTATCAAGCTTCATTAGCTGCATCTAAAATGCAATGGAGACAATTTAAAAATATATATCTTTTCTAGAATCATGCAAATGTAAAAAAATGACCAATCAGTTGATGCTTAAAGAACATTAGTTTAAAAATAATTATTTAAATAGCATTTCACTTGATAAGAAGGAATGTGTCCTTTATTCTCCCCTATTAGATTCATTTTGGTGTTAACTACAATTTTAAATAGAAACTTTGGATCAAATATTTAAAACATCATTAAATCGCAATTTATTTTTATTTCTTAAATATTGAGATCTTATTTTATAGCAATGGCAAAATTTTTCCAACACAATACTCAAGGAAACCCTATATGCTTATTCTGGACACTTTGCGTTGGATAACAAAGACCTAAACAACATCAGACTCCAATGATACTCTTAGTTTTCTCAAAGAAATTTACATTTTAAAACTGTCGCGATGTGCATGCTTGAAATATTACACAAATGTATGGTGCACATTATCATTGAACAATTTCAGACTTGATTAAACAAGTAAATGTTTGTTGACTGTCATCTGGCAGTAGCAGCAGTGGGGCTGAGGGGCCTGGTGCCTGGGAGACGTTGGGGGTACGGTGCCAGGGGGGCCGCGATGTGCACAGCTGGATAACATGGCAGAGGTTCTAAATGTCAGCGTTGAAGGGGGACGCTGCTGCCATTTGGCCCGGCATGCCGCATGCCAAGGGACTGGCAGCGGGATGCTGGGGCAAGGTGCTCCTGCTTGCAGCCATGGAGCTCTCACCTTCTGCCATTTATCATGCAGTTACTTGCCTAGCGCATCTGGCACCTCGGCACTGACAGCCCCAGGAAAAGCCCTTGCTGCAGGCCAACCGCAGGCCCGTGCTAATCTTTCTAACATCACAACAAAATATTAGGGCAAAGCAGTATTTAGTTTACTAATTTTTTTTTATCTCTTTCTTTGACTACTGGAAAACGAAGTAACACTGAAATGAAAGATCAGTTCTTATATTGAAAGAGTGGAAAACTTATCAAGTCTGAATACAATCCAAATTTTTGTCTTTGTATAGCTATCACTTTTTTAAACCAAACTCAATCTGAATTCATGGTAGCTCTGAAGCTGTGCATTAATTATTGCTCAGTGAGCGCACAATTCGGAAACCACTTTGCTCCCAGTAAATTAAACGTAATCAACTGTCATATCATCTTTTATTGACTTTAATTGACTATAATTGCGAATCCTGCTGTAACTGCTAGTTACTTTCTGCATGGCAAGGTCAACTAAATTGCCTGATGAGCTGTTATGGTCTTTAATATGATGACCTTGACTGGGAAGCTGGTGTATGAGGTTCTTGTGTCTGTGTGGATAAAGCATGAAATGATGGTCCGCTGTGCTGCTCCACTTAGTCGTTTTACAAGTTCTACTTATATGCTTTGATTGCTGAGAGATGGTATGTTGTAAAGGCTTAGTCATATTTAAGAATGGCCTGGATAAAAAAAACAATACTCAGATGAAGGTGTTTAAAGTCACTTGCAACAATGAATGCCTTCAGATTTTTCCACATTTTGTCACCATTCAACCAAAAACTTCACTGTGTGTTATAGAGGGTTGTATGTGACAAACCAATGTACAGTAGCGCATGATCATCAAATGGAAGTTTGCGAATTCAAGGTTTTCAATTGTTTAGACACTGAAGAGTGTGGCATGCATTTATCTTCAGTTTGAGTCAATCCTTTGAGAAACCACTTTTTGCATCAATTACACCTGCAAATTTTTTGAAGTGCATCTCAGGGAATTGAAATGTTTGTCCATTTTTTTCTTTACAAAGTTGTTCAAGCCTTGCCAGATTAGATGTGAAGTATTTGTGAACAGCAAGTTGCAAGATTTGGCACAGATTCCTGACTGCATTTAGTCTGAACCTTGACTGGGCCGTCCTGCCATGTGAACCAGCTCTATATGGATAGAGCAGGAAGATGAACCACTGCCTCAGTCTCATTTATTTTAATAGGATTCCCTTGCATTTAACTCCATCAATGTGTCTATTAACTGTCCCTGTCCCTAGAGCAACATGATGTCATAGTGTGTCATTTCAGAATAATGTGCAGTGTTAGTTTTCCACCACACGCGGCAATTTGCATGTAGAAAAATAAGTTACATTTGGTCAAATCTGACCAGAGCACCTTCTTCCACATGTTTGGTTTTAGGAAAATTCATGTTGCTTTCTTTCAAGACTGCTGTCAAAATGTTTCATGTGTCTTTTATGTAGCACATGCATAACTAACAGTTGTCGTGACAACATACTATTCCTCCTGATCTTTGAAGTTCCCCCAGATTTACCATGGGACTCTTGGCTGCTTCTCTGTTATGGTGAAAAGCTTAACTAGTTGCACTGGATTTTATTCAGGGGTAACAGCGGAAGCATTTAGAATGAAAAATAAAACTAAATCTATCATTTAATTTATACTTCATAGAGATGTACTAGTGTTCAAATAAACTCAAACCCTTATAGAAAATATAGAAATTTATGGTTCTAATGTGACAAAGTGGTGATAATAACTTTAGTTTTAGTGTTCAAACAATTTTAGCACTATTTTAATACATTAAACTTTATGTCTATGACATCAATATAGGTGACTTTCGGACTTTTGTTTCAACACCAGCTCCATTTATTGAGTTATATATGGACTAAAACTTTGGACAGTTGCTTTAATGCATGTTGGCTTTCATCATACTTCATGAGGAAATCACAGCAGATTCAACTTGCGAAGAAAAAAAAAAGCACTGATCAAGATCAGATGTAACACCTTTCTGTGTCCTGCTGCGAGGAGTGCTTTGCTTCCCATTTCTCAGTCATCTTCATGTATGGATGCCTGCCAATAAGCCTATTTGCATTCACATGCGTTCCCGTCATGTCAGGTGTTTGTTGCAAATGCGCAGATGTAGTGAACAACCGGCGTGGTTACAGGTGGTGCATCGGTGTAAAAAAGAGAGCTTTTGATCAGTAGCTGAAACACAAACAATCTGAGCACCAGCAGGCTTAATACTAACCTGAAAATAATTAGAATCAAGCACTTGTGAGATGCATTAAACTTGATTTTTCTTATAGAATTTGTGTACTGCAGCAAAGAAACTGAGATCCTTCTTCTTTGAGGCTGATCTGCAGCTATTTTACTGTTATCTTTTGATGTTGATAGGTGTATGCCAGTAAATTAGAATCTTCAAAAGGTTGATTCATTTTAATAATTTCAATCAAAGAATGAAACTCACAGAGTAATATATTTCAACTTCCTCATGGTTGTGAGGTCCATTGCACCAACATTTCTGTATTTATGCAATTTTCAATCATTTTCAGAAACAGAAGACTGTGTGAATCTCAATAATATGATCTGATTTTTTTCCTTCCACTCAACTTCCCGTTATTGTGCTTTCATACAGAAGTCAGCTCTTTAGGGGAGGGTGTCAGTGCAGTCTGCTGGGAAACTGCTAGGTCAGGATTCCTTTGCATGATTATGTAAAACATTTATATTTAAAATATATTTGTCCAATGTAATAATTAAAATTTTGTCAATAATTTTCAGAAACTTTGAATTTTGGATTGTAATAACCATCAAAACTAATAGGAAACGTTGACTCTATTAGTTTGTGTGTAATGAATGTATGTTACATACATTATATATGCACATTAATTGAGCTGTACTAATTTAATTTAATTACTGAAATAAATATTTTTTTTCGATGATATTCCAATTTTAAGAAGCACAGTGACACAGTCACATCTGCTGCTATTCATTGCATACGTATATAAAAAAGGAAAATACATTTCCAAAGCTTCACTGAAAGCTATAGAGCGTAATTATGTTTGTGGGGTAAAAAATATGGTGGATTGATTGCACAGCGCACATTTACAATAATGAGCCACTGACGTATTGTTAAATCATAATTAATTTCTGCCTTTAGAATTTCTGATCAGCCACACTTGGTGTTGTTGTTGCGAGCGGCTGTGGTTTGAAGCGGTGGGAGATGTGAGCCGATGCCGTCCTATAGACCTTGCAGCAGCAGCAGCTTCATTAGGGATGCACAGAGAGAGGCCTCTCCACGAGCCGCGGCACTCGCTTTGGCTCGAGGGCAGACTGGTCGTACAAAGCTGCTGAAGCTGTGAGACAGACAGACAAACAGACAGACAGACAGACATGCTTTGTGGCTGCAAGCTCTGGCCCCAGCAGCGGTTCATGCGTAGAGTTGCTTTAGCGGAGCGCAGCCCCTGACTCCTCCCAGCTGATTGGTGTAGCTTCATTAGCATGGACTCGGGCTCCTCCGTTTAGCAGTAATTAAAGGGAGGAATCAGAGATCCTGCCTGCAGTCCAGACACAGCCAGAGTCTGACACTCAGGCGGACGGCTAGAGTCTGTGCCAAGTCACTCCACCCCCGAAATAACCCCCGGGGTTACACCGGCACACACGCCTCCCACCCCCGGAGGGTGCACGCGGGGCCAGCGTTGTCATAGCAACAACAGAGGAGGGGGAGGGAGGGGAGAACCGTTTAATGAAGACGCTGATGAGAATTTATGAGGCTGCGGCGCCGTGCGTTTTACAGGGATACGACCCTTAGCCTATTACGCACCGCCTCCTGTGGCTCTACATCTATATTTTCACTTACACAAGCCAGAGCTGATCATTGGGGCGTGTGCTGGGGCAGGTGGCCCCAATATGCTGCACGTCCTCCCGAACCAAGGTGGCAGCTGGAGACATGTGGCACTGGCTGTCCAATAAACCTGATCCAAAATGTTTATTGTTTTCATTTAATTTAAACTGGGAGAATAATAATCTGCTAATGTCCTCTGAGGCACTTCCATAGAGACATTTTGAACAGAAATTGTTAGCAAGGCTGGAGCAAAATAAATAAAGTGCAGAAATGAAGAACAATTTTGCTGCTTTTAAATAGGCATAAAGTGACCATTTAAAAAAATTATAACTGCTTTTAAAGTTCACCTGCTGAGTGGGCCAATCATGAGCAAGACTGTTTACTTGTTTCAAACGGTGTCAGAATTAATTCACATGGCATCCAATAACCTCTGAGTACATGCGTAATGGCAGCTGAAGGATGAGAATTTATATTCTGAGAAATATTTTCTGAAGCACAATTGTACTTGTTTTTGTTTAGATGTTCAAACATAAGACAGTGATTGGAGGGAAGAAGCATCTGTCACATCTCTTGACATGCAAAGATCAGAAAGTGACTCTTTGGATAAAGTCCCTCTCCACTACATGTGTCCATGGCAACCATATGCTCATTTGAATGATCGGATGGAAGTCCCCACCACTTCCACTTCTTCAACTTTGAGCACAACCAAGTAACCACCTGCTGCTTATCAATTCAGAGAGATTGCTATTCATAAACAAAACCACGGTAGTGTCTGTAATCTGGGTTTACATGCTGCTTATGTTTTGAGTTGTCAATAATGAACATACAAACTTTGAAGGAAAAAGCAATTGTGCTGTTGTTTATGACTGAATCGGCTTGAAAATATATTGCCTGCCATATCATGTTTTTGGCTTTAGGAATTCTGTTCAGGTTGCCTCTAGGTTTTTTTCTATGGGCTTCTTAAAATAAAAAAAAATTAAAAAAACAGAACTTCATTAATAGTACATAGATTTGATTTTCTACCACCTTCAATATAAATTTTAGAATCACAGTCACACGTTGGTGAATCTTTTCTCTCTATAAGCCTTTTTTTCAGTTCAGCATTTACACTTGGACCAGACCTCACTAGGTCTTTTAGTATGCCTTGATTCAGTACTTTTAGTCAAATTAATGATATAGGAGAGCAGCTCCAGCCAAGGTTTCCACAATCATGGCTAATTTTAAAAATTAAGTCCTGTAAATGTGCCATTTTGTCTATCTATGTTTTGCTGTCTGTCTCTTTCTTCCAAAAGGTATAATTTTTGGTAAACCTGGAGTTTTGATATGGTTTTCAACAAAGATTTTCTTCTCCCGTGAATGATTCAATCATTTGAAATCTACTTTAAGTACAGATGAAATTGTTTAATGTATTGGTACAACTCCTTATTTAAAATGGAAGGTTTATGATTGATTTTTGCAGACTCTTTTCACTTTCTTCAGCAGCTGAGAGCAGACAAAATCCTTAATGTGAGAAGTTTAGACATATAAAAAAAATATCACCTGTCAATCCAGAAGTAGGCTCTTATCATTGACACCTCATCAAGAACCCATTTTCCAATTCTCTGGATTTGAAAGTGTGTGACTGAGTGTATTTTCTTCCTCAATAACTAAAAGCAAAGAGCTATTCTAAAGTTGGAGTTTTTTTTTTTGAAAATGATCTAAGCAGTGTCTGAAAGAGCCTTAACCATTATTACAGTATTATTGTATTTTTAGTGCCATTTTAAGGCTTCTTCCTATGTTTAAAGAAATGCTATAGTAAATTGCTATGTATCCTCTTAGACTCAAGACATTGTAAATGTATAAAAAACTTATCCAAAAATGTTCAAAAGATCTCTAAGAAAAGTGTTTTACTAGAGTAGAATAGGAAAACTGAAAACTTTGCTACAATTCCATCTCAAACTTTAGAGATTTTTTTTTGTCATAATTTTTTATTTTCCTCCTCTCTGTTCTTACTGCCAGACGGAAGTGGGTTCTCGGCCAGCCTTGTTTGCTACAGTTTCAGTTGTTATTAAGCCTCTTAATTATTACTCTGAATAAAATTCATGGAAATTGTATTCCAGTACCTCTTTACTTCTTGCCATTTCCTGAAATAATAAGATCAACACGCATCGAATGACATTTTTCTCTTGTCTTTCCCATTGTGAATATTGGGATCTGGAAAAAGGAAAGTCATGGATCCGTCCGTCCATCCATCCAGCTTTTCTTCCTTTATTCCTTTGATTCATCCTTCCATCCACCATTGTTTTATAGTTTTAGGTTTTCTTGGGTGCAATACTAAGACTCTGACAACTTCAGAAATTTCAGCAAGGAACTTTTATATCGATATTGTAAAAGTGTGTTGAATCTAAGTCTAGAAAAATCTGAAAATCTGGCATAAAAAATAAATGCAGTCAGTTTAAAGGGAATACATATATATATATATATATATATATATATATATATATATATATATATATATATATATATATATATATGCCAGCATATATTATGCCAGTAGTTTCAGTAAGTGTCAAGGGTACAGTTTGCGCAATATACACAAGGCCTACATTTTAAGAAGGGTGTACTTTCTTTTCGTCATGACTGTTTGGTCCTTTCTGTACACCTATTAGAATGACTAGTTGAGCTTCTTTTAAATGTAGATAAACCAGAGCAAACTATTTATACAAAGGCCTAACAGAAAAAATAGAATTTTGACTCTTTTCACAGACATACTTGTATCTATTGTGTAAGCTTACCTTACCCATGTGGCAGAATTTTGTGTTTCAAATGCTTTTAGATGGATTTGTGTGGAAAGAACATGTCCTGTAGAACCTGTGAATTCTCAGAGTGCTTCACTCTAAATACTCCTCTTTGTCCTTTCTCTGTCAGTCTTAGTGTCAGAGTCTAACAGCACACAAAGTCTCTTGTGAAGAGTTTCAATTATGAACGGTACCTTTGACTACCTTTGTTATTCCGTGGCAGACCACATATCCCTGCCTGCCACAACTCATGTGTGACTTGATGTATTGTCTCACTGTTTTCCCCCGCCTCTCAAAATTAATTGCAGTTTTATCTTTCTGCTAGATAAAAAAAATATAAAAAAATGCCTAGCCGGCTTTCTGGGAGCACTTTAGTTAAAAAGTAGTGTGAATTCCAGTCAAATAAAACAATTAAAGATTTAGTTTCCTTGTTGTCTTGGACTCTGGTTGAGATTCATGTTGGTCTTTTATCTTTTCACTTTAAACAAAGCATTACCATCAATTTCGTTTCACCAATTAGGTGCTGCTTTTAAAAACTCGGATCATGATGTGGCCATTTTATTTAGCTTCTTCTCACCCACACATCACATTATTACTCCTTTTAAAAATGGCTCAAATTTTTTAGATAACACCTCTCTGATTAATGCAAACCCATTCCCTCTAAGACAGTGAAAACATTTTCTCTGATAGTAGGTGGATTTTAATTATTACTGTGGTTGCGAGGGACATTTCCTTGACTTTGTTTAATTAATTTTAGATGGCATTTTAGCAAACGTGTCAGGCATATTGGGACTGTCGACACAGCTGCTAGTAGAAAGCATCGCTCCTGTTAGCTGGAAGCAGTTGGGAACTAATCCCAACAAAATACTGGAAAACACAGCCAAAAGTTTAGATAAATTGGTTGAGTTTTATCTATATGTCTTTGTTTAGGACTTGGATTAATGAGTCTGCTGCTAACAGTGATCAATATTGGATTTTTAGAGCTGCACTTTATCACAGCTTGGAGACTTTAACTAAACATGGCTCTTATAGCGTTTTCATCACAGGTGAGTTAAGAACAAGTTTTAAAGGTGGTATTTGCAAAATCATAATTCAGAAGGTTTGTGTAAGGTCTGCCCAGTGTTTGCATTTTATTCCCACGTTAGCAGGCACTGGATGGTATCTGTGTCCACTGTGTTCTTTATGTTTCTGCTTTAACTTAAAATTGTCACTGCATTGTATGAAAATTATTCTACTTAAATAATAATGTTAACCTACAACTGATGATGTTTGTAAACATAAAAACTATTGGTATTTTTGAGGTTATTAATTATTATCTGCTGTCATACAGTGTCCTATCTTACCATGTATACAAGCATTGAGTTGCATGGAGTTTTGGAAAGTACATTTGTGACTTTTCATGTGCTCAGGACAGTGTGTCTATACTGAGAACAACAGGATGAAATTCATAGGGTCCTGCAAAGTCATGACCGAATATTTTATTTTTCCTGTCTCTTTTTATTTTTCATTTTTTTTTACATATTAAAGGATCAATTGACAATTTTATGACAGGTATGAAAATTCAACCTATTATGAATGCCCCCAAGTGTTAAAAAAAAAAAAAAATAAACAATTCAAGAGATACAATTGAAGTTGTGCTTTCAGTTTGAAGCACCCAGCATTACAGAGTGAGTGAACTGCATGCACAAGCTTTTATTGGGTCATTCTTGATTCTTGTTGTATTTGAATTGCGCTTGTGTCGATTCTGTTGCAGTGGTGCATGTGTGCAGTATGAATGAGATGTGTGAGCTGCTGTTTACTTTTGCTCGTCGCACACTATTATGAATTCAACCATGGTTCACTGAATCAGAACTCAAATAAAGGCAAATATTTGTTTGTTTCGAAACATGACTCCGTGCAATCACTGTTTATCGGTTAGCAGAACCGAAGTGTTATTTCTTGTATTTGGTGCAGTGAAGCAGCATGTTTGATAATATGTAAATTTTATTTCTAGAGAAGGAGATGCATCTTCACTTTCTTCCACAAACATTTAAAAGAATATCCTCTCGTCAGACAAAACCAAAATGGAACTTTCTAGCAGAAAACTAGCATGGCACATCAACCTAAATTCAACTAAGCAATCAACCAACCTTGAACAAATCAGTATTTAAAGGGCACTTTCATAAAGTAACACAAAATGCGTTACGGGGGTTAAGTCAATGTCAGTGTAGAAACACAGTGAAAGGAGCATCATGGCGTTGGGAATCAAAATTGATGAGAAGATGGACGATCTAGTAAAAGCATTGACAGAAGGGGCTCCAGTCACATGAGACCAGTTTTGGCTTGTATGCACAGCAATATATCGGGATACTCCACGTCATTGCCCGATTAAAACAACTTAAGCTAGTTCTAACCCTAAATTGTCTTCTATGCCCAAAAAGCAGAAAAGAAACCAAATTCAGTATGTTACTTGTCCTGAATTTACCCTTCGAGGTGACGAGTCTAAACAAGTAAATAGGTATAAAAGTTATCCCAAACAGCAAAATGAGCAAAGAGCCTGATTTTTAGCCTACAGAGTCCTTGTTTCAACTACCGTTTCGTCAAATCACATGGTGCGAACAAACCCAACCCTCACACTCCTCAGAAGAAACTACCTGCCTTTTAAACCATTTTTGAAGATCTTTTTTTTTTTTTTTTTAACACTGTTGTGTCTATGCAACTGTGAATCTCTTTCTGCTTAAGATATAATTGAGGTGACAAGTAAAGCGCTCACATTGATGTTGGCTGCTTTGAACTACACAACGAGGGAAAGCCTGGGTGGAGAATGAGGCCTATTTGAACAGGTTCATCTGGGAGGGAATCCAGAATGAGACGACTGACACACACAAGGGCTTTAAATGGTTCCTCTCTGAACAAGTGATGAGCATGAGACAACAATTCAAGTGTTTCAAGTACAATCCAAGAATGAGACCTTTTCTTGTGTCTCTGAGCTTCATCCGCCTGGAAATGTAGGATTTCATACAAAAATGAAAGAGAATCAAGTGTCATTTTTCAATGTTTTATCTCAGCCTAAATGCTGTTTTATTTCTGCTGAGAAAAAAATACAACACAGCAAATAGTACGTTAAAGTCACAATCCACTATCTGGACAGACAAGATATTCAAACTAAACCCATCTCATCTTCAACTCAAATGAGAGCACTTTGTTCCATTATAAATGCTATCAGCATATAAATCAAAAACATTTAAAAAATAAATGAGTTAAACCCCAGATGAGGGTGGATGTTTCCCTACCGTGCACACATCTTGTAAAATCACTTCACCGACAACAAAAACAGCTGGAGGATCTGAAAAATGAAAAGAAAAAAAAAAATTTGTTTTTTTTTTTGTTTTGCATACATTTCTCACCGCTCAACAATTCAAAGCTCAACCTCCAACGCTTTCCTATATTGAGCCTCTGCAAAGGCCTTGCTCACATATTATTATGAATAATTTATTGCAGCCTATTTCAAGGAGGCGAGCAGAACAACTATTTTTGGTGCATCCCACATTTGTTAAGTCTGCAGGTACACAACACAGCTGTCGGTTTTCTTGTAAAAGGACTGTAAATAATGTTATCTTCTGCACAGATGCAATTTTGTTTGATTGCTCACAACCCACTTTTATATATGTTCCAGTCCCTGGCAAGTAAAGTTTCTCTTCTATTTGATAAACTGTAGATAAAACAGATTGTATCACCAGGTGAGGGGTCTCCACAGAGGTATAGATGCTCAGATGCACTGTGGATAAGTTGCTTTTTTTGTGATGCAGTTAAGAAATGACAGATGAAAGAATCACTGATGATCAAATCGAGCTTTGAAGCCCGAAGAAAACATTCGGAGAAAACTGCTGGAAGGAAATTAGTCTGTCAACTTTTCACACGAGTGGAGGGGTTGTTTCTGAAACTTGGGTTTTGTTTCCTCGTAACCAAACAGAAAACAAGTGATTTTACCCCCTCTCCAGAAGTCTTCTTTGGCTCTGATGTAAGGACTGTCTGAAAAGTACATCTTGAAAGAGCACATCTTCAGCAGTAGAGAACAAGATCATTTTTTCTGTGCTACCAGGATGTAATTTGACCCCTGAGGAAAAAATTTATTTTCCCATCACCAAAAAGTAGGTAAGGATTGCAGGACAGGAGGACCAGTGAATGGAGAGCTTCACCCTTCCTTCACCATGACAGACTGCGATAGTACCTGCATTAGCGCAAAAAAAAAAAAAAGCTCAAACCTGTCGATGCATTTTCTGCTTCATACTGTTGTATCCCAAAGATGACTTTTGGCAGACATCTTGTGAGTTCTTGTTAATGTGGCCCCAAAGACTTTAGACTTGGATTTGCCCCTCCAAGACTTGAGGTCTTACCTGGTCTTAACTCTTAAAGACTTGAGGGTTGATTTAGACTTGCCCCTCAAAGACTTGACTTAGAATCTACCCTTAATTGCTTAAAACTTGCCTTGAATTTCCCATTTAAATACTTGAGGCTATGTATTCTTACACAGCAGGAACACACTTTGAGATTTAATTTCCTAAACTAGAACCACCAATCAGTTCCTTAGATATTGTCTGATGCCTTCATGTGATATTAAAAGGTGGACTTTAATTATAATTTTGTCTATAAGCAACAAAATGAAGGCAAACTAGCTGAGATTTTCTGAAGGTCAAGATAAGACTGCGATGTCAGTTCCCATCTCCGTCCTTGCCAAGACAGTCACTCATATACTTTCTGGTCTTCTGATCATAAAGTGTCAAACTGTGAATAAAACCTCCTTATGAATGTTCTCCAAAACTTATTTTATGCTCTCTACTCAGATTGAACACACACGGGAACACGCATTTATCCCGTTCCTTTTCCTAACTTACACAGGCATCAGCGGAAATTTTTGCCCTGCCATGTCAGGTGGAGTACTTGACCCTGGGATTTGTTTAGCTTTCTTTGCCATTATGGTATGCACCACCTCTGGCACTGCTTAGACAAAGACATCACTTTTCTGTCCTTTTGTCTTAAAATTAAAAAAATGTCATGCAGTTAAAAAAAAAAAAAAAAAAAAAACAGTGAGAGAGGAACAGGTAAGCCTAGCAGTAAGAGCAGAGACTGTTGTACCTTATGATACCCTGAGGAGATACTTACAAGAGAAACAGCAGCTATCACTGGAGACCATGGCAGTGACTTGGATGGTTTCCTGAGTACATTTGGATTTTGGTCTTTGTGGGAGCCAATCAATGCATGTCAGACTTCCCTGTTGTGACAGCCATTAGCACTGGTCTCCCTGTGTGACGTGATATGAGTTGTGACATTGTGGTGTCATTTGCAGATGAGATGTGAAAGCTTCATGGACAGTGAGAAAATGTCTGGAAAAGTATGGAAATTTGATTTCAGTGTTGTGTAGGTCCAGATAAGTACAGAAAGATATAAAACAGGAATACATTTTCATTTCTGGGCTTTATTACATCAGTTTATACATAAATCCATCTGTAACCATGTAATCTCTGATCATTTTGACAGATTATAGGGAAACCTTAAAAAAAAGGAGCTGTAATTTTTGTATTTATATTATTTTAAATGTGTTAAATTTTGATGGAGAACTCTCATAATGGAAAATAAAGAACTGTGGACATGTAAACATGTTCAGTGTTCTCATAATTGATATATTGAAGGTTGCCACAAAAGAACAGGTGCAATAATAGCTTCTCTCTGGCTCTCTATCCTTGTTGGTACCAAGGGGACATTTTTATTTGTGCATCCATGGATTTAAGACGAACCTGGCAGGAGATTGACCCGGCTGTCTGATATGGGCCATAGTGAAGTAGGATCTCCTCCAGATGGTTGACGTCAAGAGAGGACTGACTTTAGTGAGCATTAACTTCTACAGCTGCTATTTATTTCTCACTTGTAATAGAAGTCGCTCACCAGAAGTCACGGAGTGAGTGCCACGCATCAATTCTGCATCCATCCTCCACTGCAGAAGGATCCCCCCCCCCCACTCAAACTAAAGGAAAATATTGGAGATAAAAAATGTGCTTCTCTAGCCTGACAGTCTGCCCATGCCCTCTGGGACACAGAAGGAAAACAAAATCCGAATTCAGAATAATTTCTGTTCTATGGAGATAGGAATGCAAACAGCATGACGTGATGGTTGTCACTCACAGGGTCTTCAAGGAAAAGAGGGAACAGAAGCGTTTGAGGAAACATCTTTTTTTTTTTTCTTCTAGCTTTAATTTGATGTTGAAAGCATGTGCTACGAATGTTCTGATTGTAAGGTCAGTTTGAGGTTTTACACCCCGGGATATAGTTTATATATTTATTTATTTTTATAGTTTATAAAGGGGTGGTGTCCGATTGGGCTGTGGACCTGAGCTCATTTTTATTTTTTTTTGTTCTCCCTTTCACATTGCCAACTCCAGCTGTCACACTGAGGGACAATGGACAAGAGGAGGGGGTGTGTGCTCGCTGAATGGAAAAAATAAACTGGAGAGCGCTCCCTCCTCCCCATGACTCGTCATCTGCATTTGACAGGACCCCCGTTCTCCTCTCATCACCACCCCTTTTCTTTTGCTTTCTCCTTTTCTGTCCCTGAGCGCTCCATAATCCCCCTTTCTCTCTCTCTCTCCCCTCTCTCTCTCTCCCCTGTTAGGTGCAGCTGTTGCTCTGCTTTGGGGGGCTCCCTCTCCCCCCAGCCCCCCTTTTCTCCTGCCTGATTGCTAATTAGGATAACAGTTTAGAGAGTTTTATCTCCCAAACTTGTTAAAGTTACAATTTTCCACCCCTTCTTTTTCTTGAGCCACACGGATCTGAAGGGAGCAACAGAGGAAATGTCTCATTTTCCCTCTTTGTGTCGAAGAAATCTGCCAACAACACCACATGACAACCATGCAACTTTTACCAAATTTTGGGTCTAAATTTTAGTTTATGTTATTGCTTTTAATTGAACCATTATAGATGTCAAGGGACCAGCAGGGAAAATAGTTCATTCTTAATTTCCCTTTGGGACAACCAAAGTATATCTAAATTTTCAATTTGAAATCTGACACTGCATGGCAACCAGGCCCACCGGTCTGTTTGCCTAAACCACCAGAGGAAAACATAAACAACAGTAGGAATAGCGTGTCAAGGAGGCTGATCACCTCTTTTTTTTCTTCACGTTGATCTGAAGGAAGCAACAGGAAAAATATCAGTTTTCCCCTTCAAACCATCGTTTCACTGTAACCAGGTGTAACATACAGAATGACTAAACTGTAAGGAAATTACAAACAAATAAACAAAAAAAATTTTAAAAGGACTTTTTCCATCCAAATTTGCAACTTGCCATTTTCCGCCCTTATTTTTGTTGTCCATCTGTGCGTCCCCTGCATTTCTGAAGTCAACAGCTCCAGTGACGTCCCTCTCCCCAGCAACACTGACATGTATTCTGAGGAATCCCGAGGCATACCCACGATTCAACGGGATATATATTTCCTCCAGCAAATTCAGGGTCTGCCCTGAGGAGACTTCCCAGAGGGACGTGCCAGGGTAACCTGCAAAGAGCCTCCGAGAGAGGAGCTGCCTCAAACTGACTCCTCCATATATGTGGAGAAGGAGTAACTCTATTTCTAACTCATGGCCGTAGGTGGAGGCTGGACCTTGGAGGAGCCGGTGGATCACAGTTTGCAGGGCTTTTGCGATTGACACTGCATGGCAACCCGACCCAGCGTAGACTTTGCCTAAGCTGCCAGGACAAAGCAAAGCAAACAAACAAAAAGGGGACAGCATTTTTAGGGAGTTTTATCTCCAAAGCTTGTTAAACTTGCAATTTTCAACCTTTTCTTCTTCTTAAGCCTCAGAGATCTGAAGAGAGAGCACAGAAAAGACTTAGCCAATTATGCATGATTTACATTATGGACTAGGCAATAGCCTTTTTTTTTTTTCTCAGACAGCAACTAATCTCCAGTGTAGCATTTATATAGTTTACAACTGGTGTACTGTGTAGCAGGCTCTCATTTATGGCGCTCACTTCACCTTTGAATGACAAAAAAAAAAAAAAGAAAAAAGAAAAAAAAATCCCACTTTGAAGTAAAAGAAAACTGCCTTATTCCGAATCCCTGGAAGAGAGGTAGAGAGAGAGAGAGGGGAGAGAGGTAGAACAGGAGGGAAAGGAGAGCCTGAGAAAACAGCAATTCACACAGCAAACACAGAGACCCCTGGTAGCTCAACAAATGAGCGACTAGCCCCTGCATCCATTCACATCGGCCCTTTCGGCCCGCAAGCCTATTAGCCAGGCATCGCTCCTTGAACACTCACTGTCGACAACATGTGGAGGCATCGCTATAGCAACCGGTGGATATGACATGTGCAATGGACGGGGACTCCTGAGCTGCTGAATCTAAGGAGGGGCTCAGCCTTAACTAAATGATGGCAGAAAAAACCCTCTAACCCCGTCACCTCCCCGTCTCTTTTCATTGGCACGGAGGAGCTGAAAGGACTCACTAGTGGGGCTTCTGCACATTCTTGCAAAGCTCGGAAAATCAGGCGGGCATATCCAACATTCTTCTCCCCTTTTTCTTATTTCCTCTGGGGTTTTTTTTTTCTCTCTCTCTCTTTTTTTTTCTTTTTTTTTTTCTTCAACTATACGTGTTGAAGTGAAGCCGCGCTCTTTTGAGAGGTGAGGTGGGGGAGGGTGGGTGAGCGGGGACGCACGCATTGATGGGACGCTCTCGCAAGGGGGGAAGGTTTTTGGTGAAGTGGACCGAGCCGGGACGCGGCACACACGCTTGTCGGAGCTGCGGCGAGTGTCAGCGGTTCCCGGCGCTCGCTGGAAATACGGAGGCGCGGCGTCAAGTCGCTCGCTGCGTGACGCGGCGGCATGGATCTAGGTAACGATCTGTCCGAACACACCGCCTGATCGCTCCTGTGTTTTTTTTTTTTTTTTTTTTTGTGAGACGCGACGTTAGATGACTGGCTTTGCGATTACCTTGTTTAGTTTATTTGTTATGTTTTTTTTTTTTGTTATTTTTAATTGTTTACGAGAGTTATATCATTTTGGGAGTCTTTCTCGTGCGGCTTCATTTCAGTTTATATTTAATTCCTAATCTTCCTCTACAAGCTGATATTTCAGGAGAAAGGAAGAGTTTTGATTGTGCTGATGTTGCTCTGGAGGCAAAGTTTCTGCAGGTTCAGTCTCATTAGCGCCCAGCAGCGGCAGCTTCAGAAAGTTTGCAAACGAGAGAAACCTCACCTGGAAAATGCAATTTTTCAAAATTGACCTTGTAGAAATAATATTTCATGCTTGAATATACATACATTTCCTGTTTAAAGCTCATCTTTATTTCATTTAAAATATCGACTGCTGTCGTTATCTTTTTCAAATTAGGTCCTCAACACCTCGACATTTTCTCCATTTTTTTTTTTTTTTTCTGTAAAAAAAAATTGTGCGACTTTATGGAACATTCAATTACAGCATCAAATCTATTTTATTAAACTCTGCTGTGAGCACACAAAGTCCTCATTTTAACCATATGGAATAATTAATCAGTAATAGCAGCTGCGGTTGGGAAATCTTGATTTTAAGGGTTATTGTGACTCGTCTCTGCCCGACCTTTCTCTTTATCATTTGAATAATCCAGAGCACCGAAATCCATCTGCCCCCTTGTCTCCTTCCCACATTGGCTCATTCTCCACAGGGGCAACTTCAATAGAAGGAAGAAGAAGAGGGAGAGGGTAGTTAATGAAATGGGGAGCCGTTTTTTGGATGTAACACACTTAAAGAATATGCTTAAATCCATTAGATTAAATATTTTGATGCTCTAATATTTTGAAGAAAACCTTAATTATATTTTACGAAAGAATAAGCCTGCTAAAATGATCATGAAATAATTAGAAAAAAGTACCAGGCTAGATAAAAATTTATATATATATATATATATATATATATTAATTAGTTTAAAAAACGTATCAGATGTTTTAGGGCTTTTTTTCCTATAGATGGAAAGTTTTTCTTTAAATTAAAAAAAAAAAGAAATTAAATTGTATTTGAAAATATAAATAAGTCAAAAAGCTTTAAGGGGTAAGGCTGAACAGACCCATAATTGCAAATTCTATCCTTATCTTTTCTCCTCCTTTTTACAAGCTATTTGTCCTCTTTTTTTTTTCCTCCCCTTTCTGTCTCTCCCTCGTTTTTTCCAGCACGATTACCGCCTTCAAACAGTCTTTTATGCTTCCGTTGAATTTCAAGGCTTTTTGCTCCCACAGTGGAGATGCTTTTCAGTTGTTTCAAGGTGAATATTTTTCAAGTGTAGCCAAAGATAAGAGATCGAAGGGAAAGATTCTCATAAAAGAAAAAATAATTAATGTAAGAAACAATTTAACTTCCAGAGATTTGGAACTTGTGTCCTTAAGCCCTCTATTGATATTTGATGGGGAATAAGATAAAGTTGAGTTTTACATGATACAATTTTGACTTCTGTCAGAATTTGCAGTGAGACAGGAAACCGTTTGTGTTCATCTGCTCACTGAGATAGACAATCCTTTGGATGGAGGCCATTTCTCTCCCCTGCAATCGGGCCTTTTCGAACCCGCGCTCTGTTGTTTTCCAGCCTCTTAATCCCTGATTGAAACTACATGCTGGAACCTCAGCTTTTGCAATCAGCAGTGAACGCTGTCAGGCCCAACACAGCACACTGAACAGAGCCGTCTTGCTAAACCCCACTGGCAGTTATCAGCCACAAGGTCAAACCGGATTGTTGCTGGTCTGAGGTAGAAGTGTCTCATTTCTGGAAATGATAACAAGTTGTAGCAATCCTTCAGCATGCCTATTAGACCCCCCCTTCAGGCTAAATGTCAAAGCTCCTCCAATTTTTTTTTTTTTTTTTTTTTCCAGATTCTCTTCTGCCCATCAATCTCTCAATATTGCATGCAGACAATTAGGAGCCTGCTGATGTATGTGTTCGTTGTTTATTGATATTGCCCTTTTTGCAGATGCATAGCTTCTGCAGCCGGGAACATTAGATCAAAATTGTGTGCATAGCTGGCTTTTTCAGAAACCTCCTCTTTTCACGTCAATCGCAGAGACAGTAAGGATGATTTATGGGGAGGAAATTGTTTTGGGCAAATTGCATCTTTCCTATTTTGAAATCTGGCTCGACGGGACACTTTGCAATCAGTGAAGAAAATCTTACTTGTTCAGCCTCGATTTTTGAGCTTTTGAGGTGGATTGGAAGATCGCATGGTGCACTGATTAATTTTTGGGTTTCTGTTCGGTTTGACTAGTTGATTCTAAATACAAACAATTCTGACATGTTTATTTTAAGGACGATAACTCATGACATGTTCTGTAGATTCTTTTAGACAGATGTTTTGTTGGAGAAAATTCTGAACAATATTGTAGTTTTGAATCTTACAAAGAATAAAGAATTATCCTAATATATTCTTATCCCAATATATTCATCTGAACATCACTGACCTTTATCTGATTTTTATTTTACTCAAAAATAGAGCGTTAAAACATCTGTTATTTGTTGATTTGTTTACATGCCCCAAAATGGTGGAAATTCTTTTTCTTTATGTATTTAATAAGCAGGGGGTTGAGAAAAATCCTATTTTGACCTGCTGACCACCAGTCAGAACCAATTAAGGATTCTGATCTCTGCCTGATAGATTGGTGCATCTCTAATGTGGCCTTTAGCAGAATATAATCCAGGATCCCACTTTGAGTTAAGCCCATCACCCACCAGACACCACAGCAGCAAAAATACTGTTTGCATGCTGTGCATGTAACATCTCTTACTAGTAAGCCCACAATTAATTTGACGTTATCACACAATCTGTTTTGCTTGACCCTCAAATTGCTCACCCCAAAATATTTATTAAATAACGTGCATAAATAAATTGTGAAGATAAGACTGTTTCTCAGTCCTCCGTGGAAAAGCAAGGAAGTCTGAAGTGAGCAAGCAGCTTAATTGGTTGTGCTAACAAGCAAACTCACACACAAGGATAAGAAAATATTAATGAACTATATGCTACTGCATCACATGATGACTCTTGACATAATGTTAAAACTAAATTAGAATTTTTGGAAGTTTTTTTTTTTTTCTACATTTTTAATTATAAATGTTTAAAGCCATTTTAATTTAATTCCAATTAAATTTGAATTAAATTAGTTAATTTAAATAACAGCAAATTAGAGCAAATGTCCCCTGAAAGTGACAAAGAGTTTGTCTGAATGTGGAGTCATTAAAATTTTGGTCCAAATTTAATTAATGTCCATTTGTTTCCTTTCAGTTCAATTTAGTAACTCTCATATGCTATTTGAAATACATAATTCATTTAAAATGTCAATAAAGATTGAAAAAATATTGTCTGTTATAAAACTTCAAATCAAAATATGAAAGTAGGTTCATTAATTGCAAATGTTGCAACGCAGTATTTTAACATCCTTACTCTACATTAGAAGTCTTCAGTGCCCCCTAATGGTCTGGGGGTTGCCAAGTAGCTTAGATTTACTCTGCTTCCTTTTGGCCCTGCTCTAATTAACCACTACTTAATATTGCTTCAAGAAATTACTGCTGGCAAATAATATTCTTGTCAATAGAGACTAAAAACTTTGTTTTTTTCCCCCTCTCTTGTTGAAATACATTAAATTAAGAATTCACACCATTTTTCATCTGTTACTTCATAAACCAACACCTTGTACTTTCATGACTGATTTACACGTTAAATAAAGATTTCATGAAGGTTAAGGTTATGCTGGAAAGTGTAAATGAGGGTAATCTTCTAATTCACAAATATCCTGTGGAATTTAAACCTACTACCTCTATCACAAAGTATTAAACTTTTAATACATTTCTCAGTCCTTTTAAATTCAGAAAATCACTAAGATTGTAAGACATTTTAGTCTTGGGTCAACTCCTCCTTAAATGGACAATTTCCACTATTGAATGAAATTAGGTCTATTTTGTGATATATCTCTTTTTGTATTATTAATTTCACCTTTTGACTTTGTTTTTCTTCCAACACGTAAGTGGTTACATGTTCAAAATTAACTAAAATGGAATTAAACTGAATTGAAATTGCTGCTAATAGCTGCTGTTGGCTATCAAGACCCTCAAGGGAGTTTATGATGACAAATAGAAAGGCACCAATCAATCGGCCAAAGATCTGACTCGCTCAGTTATTTTATTAATTTGCTGTGATCACTGATAAGCAGGCCAATTGAACAGAAATGTGTGATTTTTTTCCCCAATCTATTCAAACTAAAATAAAAAACTGTTTTTCAGAAAATAAAGGGGGAATAATCTTGCGAAACCATCATTATTTGTTGGATTCTAATATGACTAGCTCTACCACAGAAGCTGAAACATGTTTTTTTTTTATTTGATTGAGTCTTTCTGACCCTGTTCTAGCCCCTGGCAGTAAAAACCAACTCAGTATCTGTCAGGAAAAACCTGATCTCGCTATTACAAAATATGGCCTTTATGTTTTAAGTGTCATAGTTCCTACAAATATATCTTTCTGGCTGTATTGGCTTTCAGATTTTTTTGAAAGCTTTTTCGTTCTTCTGCTGGTGGATGCACTTTCGTCTACCTGTGTGTCCCCTCAGCCCTGCTTTGTCCAGAGCCTAATCCAGCCAACTCTGGACCAGAGGAGCTAATTAAGCACAAGCTTTTCGTATCCCAGCATCCTGCAGCTGCACAGTGCCAGGGTGGCTCATGCCAGCACTAAATGGGGTTGTAAATATCTGTAGTGGGTCTCAGACAAGAGACAGCATTGGGCAGAGGTTGGTAATGGCAGCCTCAATGCACATAATGAGGTGGCTATCAGCGATGTCTAATGAGTGGGACCAGTCAGACGGTGGCTGTACATCCAGATATTGTGTATTAGAAAGTCAAAATAAGCTTCCAGGTGAAAATAAAAAAATCTCTCCTGACATGGAGGGACTGCATCCATGTTGAGAAAAGTCAGAGAAGCATAGTTTGCTGCTCTGACAGCATTTTCTCTCTGTGTTTGTTTTCCAGAGGGGCAGCCTGACCCAGATCCCTGTGGTGAAAGAGACCAGGGTGGAGTCTGGCCAGTTCCTGCTGCTCTCCATCCTCTGCATGCTCTTCATCCTGGTGGCGCTGGCCGTGTCCGCCACCTTCTTCTGCATCCGCCAGCGCTCACACCTCCACATGAAGGAGAAGCTGGCAAGCCTGGGGACTGACACCAGCCATGATGCCACCGCAGCCTATCAGGTTAGTCCCAGCCCCCTCTCTGTGCTGCCAGCCAATCAGACGCCGGAATAACCAGTCTGCTCTCTGCCATTGGTGGAAAATGCACTGTGTTCATGTATAGTGAATTATTCTATGAAAGTGTGTTTGAAGACTTACATCTGTATTTGAGATCAACCGAATTGATCTCCAGCCAACGTTTTCTGCCTACCTTTTTGAGGAGAATTGTGTGTGTGAACCTGAACGCATGCGATCGGAAACGTGTCTCCGCCCTGACCTATTCCCACTGTTCCTACAAGGCAGCAGGCGGTCTGCTCGGTATTGATTTTTGCAGGGTTGGGACTCAGCTGTGCCTAGCGTGCCACTCCGAACACATTTATCCACATGTCGAGTTAACATTTTCAATGTTTAATCAGGCTTCTGCAGGGCTGCTCTGAGAACGTGTTAACACTTACGACCCCAGATGACTTTTACTGGAAAGAAGAGAAATTAGCATGAATGGGAAATCACACTTTGCCTCACAATTATTAAATTTGAGCTCTGTTAGTGTGTATTTCCTGCTGGCTCTGAGAATGGCGCTCAGGCTTTATACAGGGTGACTTCTTCTTCACAATATATGTTAAAAAAAGGATATTCAATTAAATTTCATTATAGTTAAGCAGGTAATATTAACATTGCAACTGATTTTCTCTGGTTTATTGCAAATGGGATTATTATCACAATATTTAACTACAATGTTAAAACTGCAAGGATTTCTAATATAACACAGTCCTACAGAAGAAATATTACATTTTTTAATGATTCTTGTGTTGGGGTCCCTGCTTGTTTTTCTTCTCATTAGTAATCTGAAAGGCGGGGGCAGCAGTGAACCTGTAATCCTATGACCTGTGCTCCTCTTTGTCTCTCCCCGGGCACTGACTGTATGCTCCTTTTTCTTCTTCTGTGGAAAAAAAAAAATTGTCAGCTCCAGCAGCACAGCACTGGTGCTTTTGCAGAGACGCTGAGAGGTGGGATGAGTTATGAGGTGGACCTGGACGCTGCCCCAAGGCCAGGGCCCTGGGCACCATTTGATGGCTGTAATCATTAAAATCTGATGGTGGAAAAGCTGATCCAAAACCAGGAGCTTAGGAGTAGGAAAAGGAGGAGGAGGCGCTGTGCTCTAAAGGGAAATATCACTGCGATTCATCATGAGATAGCGTGCGCTTTCATGAGGCATTTTCTCTGGCCTGTGCTGTCCTCGTCATTATTAATTGGGTGTGAAAATTAATTTTGTGGAGAGAAAGGGAGCTGCTTTGCCTCCTCAAAAAAAAAAAAAAAAAATTCAAACATGGTGGGCTGCGCAGATTATGAATTCCAAACGCAAATATCAAATGAGATCACAGCTCGAGGAAAGAAGCAGGGGGAAAACAGAGCCGGAACATTGCACACAGTTTTATGATGCTGTGCTACAGGGAGCTAACGTTTGCACCAAGGCATGATGGGAGAAGAGCTGAGTCATTAGGAGAGGTGTGGGGCTTTTAGCTGGAAACATTCAGATATTAATCAGAATAAAGCATTAGATGGCTTTTGTTTTAGTTATTTATTTGGTTTTCTGCAATGATGGAACCAAAGTAAGGCAAGGGGCAAGACATATCAGACTTTGCAATATGCCTAAAATAAGCACCATGTCATATTTATTAACCTTAGGTATGTCTCACCCAAATCTCTAAATATAACCATAGCATTGTAAAACTCCAGAATTGTTGCTTTAATTTTTAGCTTAGTGTTTCACCCGATAGTTAGAAGTGCCTCTCATTTAGCCATACTTTTGAATTTGCTGACACCCCCTCTGACACAACAGGATGGCATCCTTCATTTTCTTAAACCATGAATCAAAGAGCAGGGAAAAGGCTGTAATTTGTTTGTCAAGATTTTTTATTATTATTATTTTATTTGCAAATCTTACATATTTTTTTGCATTTTTACATCCAGATTTTACATTTGAAGTGTGTGTGAGTGTGTGTATCAAACTGTAGATCAAAGCATGAAGGTTCAATTGTAGTAATTCATTTAGATAAATAAGTTTGATTGAAGAAAGACTTGTATGGATGACATCCCACACATAATATTTATTAATTAATTAATTAATTTATGTATTACAACAGCAAATAAACAACCTAAATAAACTAGTTTGTAAAATATAAGCTTTTTTGGGGGGTGCCACTACAAGTTGATCACTGGGCACCAACTGGCCATCCAGTTGAAAAGCTTTCTGGAGGCACCACTGTTTTGCTGTGAAATATTAATATTTTGTACAATCTGATTTATGGTTGAATTCTCCCAATGTATTTCTATGTTTGGAGCCAAGGGCCACTCCCATAGATTTTCTTGCCCCTTCAGTGAGTTAGTTGATACAAATTGATTTTCCCCAGTATCTGTCTATTCTGGCCAAAAAGGAGTCAAAATGCTCCTCTTTGCAGAAATAATGCAGTCTGTGTAGATGGAAATATGTGATATAAATGCAGTTTTGGGCCCATTCTTGAAAAACAGGGGAAAGAAAGAGAGCGAGAAAGTCATTGTGTGGTATTAAGGTGCAGCATTTATACTTGAAAAGGCACAAGCTTCCTCAGCTCGTGTATTTTTGACATAATTAGTATAATCTGTATAATCCACAGGGATAAGCCATTAATCTACAGACAAGTGAGCAGAGATACAGGATTTTACGAGGTGCATTTATAGAAGTCAGCTCCTCACAGCATAAGGATAAGCATGTAAAATACACCAGCAATTGTTACATGTATGACAGGGATATGAAATACATGACAGCTTCCAAGGGAAAAAAAAAATTCCTGATTACTCAGTCTTTTCACATCACACTCTGTAACACCTCCCCCAACAGGAACTGTGTCGCCAGCGCATGGCGATCAGAACGTCGAGCGCGTGGAGCGGCCAGAGACCCTGCGTCACTCTCGCCTCAACAGCGTGTCGTCCCAGTTCAGCGATGGCCCCATGGCCAGCCCGTCGACGCGCAGCAGCACCTCCTCCTGGTGCGAGGAGCCGGTGCCGTCCAACATGGATATCTCCACAGGTCACATGATTCTGGTAAGGCTGAGAACATCTCAGTGAGGATTTATGGGACAAACCGGTGTCAAGGAAGGAGACTCGAGTCTGAGTCTGAAAATGATATTCATGGGTGTGAGATGTGGTCAATTTTAACCCAAAGTCAAACATTCAGTTCAGATTATTTTCCACATAATTTTAAAGCCCTTTACAAGGCATGCAGGTCCAGCTCAAATAAAGATTAAAGAAAAATATAATGAAATTAATAAAATTTGTTCAAATGTAATTTAATCATATTGAGATTCAGTCTCATACAGTCCAGTTTACAATACAATACTGTCTAGCTGAGTAAATCATAAAATGGCACTTGGTAAAATGTTATCTACCCTTGGAAGCCCCGCTGATAGCATAAAGCCACAGAGCATGAATCTGATATGCAGAACAAGGATGTGATGAAGCAGGTTGGTGAGAAATCGATTTCAGAATTTATCTTTACTATAAGCACAGGACATGAGTGAAAACTGAAAGGAACAGTGAAAATTAAATGACAATGCAGGTTTCCTCCTTTAACACTGATAAGGCGCTGCTCAGTAGTCATGAGAAAAAAGAGAAAAAGAGTACATGCACGTCTGTATGAAATGATATAAAAATGGTGGCTAAATAGGATGTGGATCAGATTTCACAACTCTGTCATCATTCCGTTTCGACTTTTCAACTCCTTTTCAGTGAGATGCCAGAGAAAGTGATTGAAGCTTTCTCCACTTATTTGGAGCATAGAGTTATGCAGCTCTTCCTTTCCCCACATGTTGCTGCACACTGTCCAACAGCTGACTGAAAGAAGCTTTTTTCTAATTTTCCGGTTCTTATCAAAAGTAATTTTAAAAAATGGCTATTTTGAAATAATTCAAGTCAAGACAATCACGATTTGGGAACTAAATTAGTGACACACTTTGCTCATAGATTCATAATATTTTAGAAATGACCGACTACAGGTTGACTAATTGAGCAGATAGCCTGACTAAGTAAGCACCAAATATTAGTTGCTGTATTACTCTGGTACTCTCTAAATATTTTTGCTTATGTCTATGTATCAGAGTTAAAGTATTGATACATTTTAAAATTCAATATTTTGATATCAATTATCTTATGTTGTTATTGAAGAACTAGGAATAATATTTGCTTTTTTGCTTTAAATAAAAGCAAATAGATTCGTTCTATGGTTTTGCTATAAAATGTATGAATGTTATAATTATTTGTGGTTGTCACGTTATGAGAATCCCATTCTAATAATGATAGATTATTTTTTTTTAAGTTCAAATTAGATAGAAATAATGTCCTGATTTTCTTTGGTTTTATATATATTTGAAGGACCATGTTGAGAGCTTAGATTCATTTTTCTCACGTTAAGTTTTCATGAATACATCTCTACTTTATTTCTACAGTCGACATCCAGTCTCACTTCGTTATTTGAAGAATCCTGTTTCCGTCGTTTATTCTTTCATTTCTCTTCCTGCTGTTTTTATTTCGCCTCGTGTTTCTATCTTGGCCCTGTTGCCTCCTTCCACCAACTTTCTTTGTCTTTCTCTCAATTTATCACTCCATCCAATTACAAGGAGCTCTATTGCTCCTTGTAATTTTCATCTTCCGCTCATTGTGTTTCCACCTGTGCCGCTGCAGCTCAGTCCAGGCGTCGTCTCCTGAGATGAGAGCGACAGAAAATTAAATCTCAACACCTATCTGATTTTCCTGATGTTTTAAAAAATATAACGTGTTCATTTGTGCATATTTTATTCCTGTTTTTCTCCTAATTGAGAAAGCTCTCACAAACACACAGTGGACAATTTTAATTTTGTTCAACTTTCATTCAGGGGAAAAAAGAAAAAAAAACAGCTTGATAGAGGAGATGGATAGATGCCTCGCAGTGTTTCCATTAATGGAGAAAGCATTCATCACACTGCATGTCTGGCTTTTATACTTGGAGGCTGTAATGAATGAGAGGGAATCTGAGTAATGCCTCGTATTTGGTGGTAATAGATGGGTTTTGTTGCACTTGTCAAGGCTTGTTTGTGAAGCCCCCTTTGAAAACACTGACAATAGAAAAGCATTTAGCTGCACAAATAACAAAAGGAGCCACAGTGAATAATTTCTAGGAGCTGTTGTTATTATTAAGCCTTGTTTCTTCACAGCAGCAGTGCAAGGATTAGACTATAGAGAAGGTAAAAATAATAATGATAATAATAAAAAGACACACTGGGACCTTCGCTTCTCTTTCTATGCTGTGATTGACATGGAGGTGTCCAATAGAGGGGGCTCTTCTTTGAAATTCTCCCGTCATCTTAACGTGAAACCATGTGTGAGATTGCCTTGTTATCGCTGATCTCAGACCTATATTTCCACTCCTCATCTCTGCTCTCCTCTCCTCTCACATCGCGCAGAGCTAGATGATGAATACTGAACTCTCCAAAGCTTACTGGGGTGTTTTTCTCTCTCCTTTTTTTTTTTTTTTGTTTTGTTTCTTTAGACTCGATCACCTCATTTTCACACACATGCACATACTCACACTCACACTTTGTAATTCTTTCAGAGTAAATGTTGCACCCCACAGCGCAGCTCACCTTGAGACTTGCATAACGACTTCAAACTTCAGAATTGAAATTGGATGTGCTGACTCATCTGCTGGGTGTGTCTTTTTTTCTGTTTTTTTTTTTTTTTTGCTTTTGACACTTCGGCACGCCTCTAGTGTCTGACGATTTGCATCCTCTTTCCTTTTTCCTATTTCAGCTCCTCTGTGGTGCTGTAACTGGCACTTTTTATCTTTTGAGTGGTTAAAAATATTGGAAAATGATAATGGAAAAGCAGCGTGCGGCTATATTTTTGCAGCGTTAGGCTGTTTCAGCACCACGGACAGCGCAGTAGACTCACCAAGTTTGTGGACAAATAGGCTTGAGTTGTTTTCTCTTGCTCTTTTTACAATTCCCAGTGCAGAAATATTCATGCCTCTTGCATTTTTTTTACACTTTCATTATTTTGTCATGTAACTACAGCAAACCTGTTTGCTTATTATTAGGATTTAGTGTAAAAAAAACAACACAAAGAAGTGCATGATCGTGAAATGGAATGAAAACATTTTTATAAATACAAATGTGAAAAATATGGTCTGCAGACATGTTCAGTCTGTTCTGACACCACTGATACTGCACATCAACTTAAAAACACCAATCCTGTGGTGACGCATGGGAGTGGCAGCAGCATGCTCTGGGGATATTTTTCTTCAGCAGGGCCTGGAAAGCTAGTCTGGGCTGAAATGGCTGAGACCTAAATCCCATTCAGAATCTGAGCTTTTGGATCAAATTTTTTTTAACATTTTTTACTAAGAGGTAAAAAACAAACAAACAAAAAAAATTATCCGACTGAACTTGAACTATTTTGTAAAGAACATTCAAAGCTTCATTTTTGAAATGAACAATTGTGATAGAGACATACCCTAAAAGATTTGCAGCTGTGATAGGTGGTTCTACAAAGTATTGGCTCAGAGGAGCTGACTACAAATGTATACCACTGTTATATTTTTTGGATTTCATTTCAGCTTTAATTATAACCATCCATTGTTTATGTTCCACTTCACAATTAAGGATTATTTTCTGGTAGTTCGCCAAATAAAACACCTCAAAAATACATGGACATTTGCAGTGTGAGGTTGTAACATAAAAAAAATTAGAATATGTTCATTCTTCCAATGGACTCTACCCATCTTGAAAAAATAGATAAGTTGCTCCAGGCTCTTTGCTGTTTACCAGTTTTCCCTTTTATTTTCCAGAATGATAAATTATTTGCCTCACAGAAAAAACAAAGTGCTCTGCTTTCCCTGTTTTAAATTTAGTTCCTGAGCAAAAACCCAATTTGCTCTCCCATTTAAGACTTCTTTTGTTCAGCTATTATTTGTTGCACAAAAATCACTCTGCACATTAATACCCCCTTTTTTCCACACGCCTCACAGCTGCTTATCATACCATAAACCCCCCGGCCCAAACTGCTTGCAGCATTTTAATTCGACAGGGACGTGATACCTGTTGTGTCTGGTCGTGCCTTCATCCCAATTTCATCCCTCTGCTGCCGAGGAGACCGCTGCTTAGGAAGGATTAGACATTGTTTCCCTGACACACACAGGCCTCCCATCCCCAGCCCTCTGATTGGCAGACATAACCCCCCCCCTCATAGCCCACTATTCACCAAGCCTTCTTTACCCTGTCTCTGGAATACGCCACGGTCCACTGACCCCCTCCTAAAAAAAAAAAAAGGGAGGGCTGAATACAGAGGCTCTGCTGGCTGCATCACATTAAGCTTGCAAAAAATATATATATAATTATGAATTTGGAATGCAATCGATTTGGCGGCTATCAGTTGAATAGATGCAATTCAGACTGCATGCATGGAGTACATGGAGATGTAATGCTGGTCAGGAGAGGGGGAGGTGGGCTGCAGAGAGTACTTGTGTGGGGTGACGAGAGTGCAGCGAAAAGTGATTCTTTTCACTGCCCAACTAAGCATATGCAAGCCTGCAAGGTTATTCACTGTTAAAACTGATGGATTTATTCACATGCAGCAAAATAATTCATATTTTTTATTATTATTCAACTGCAATAATCTCTGGGGGTGTGACTTTTTCGAAGACTTTAGAACCCAGGAGTGATCTTTGTATTTTGGTAATTGGGGAAATGTTTTGCATGGAAATATCACCAAAAGTGAAAACAAAAACAAAATTTATGGAGGGTAAATATTTCAGCTTCAGTCAAACACATGACTAAAGAATTGGCATCTGTTTTGCAGATGACAGATAAATTAAAATTTCTATTAAAAATTACATTTTAAATTTATTAATATTGAACTGACATCCTTTATCTTTTATTCAACACAGTATAACTTGATTTGTTTGTCCAACTAACTGATTCTTTTTTTAATGTTGCATTAGTTGCTAAAATAAAACTTCGTCTTTCACAATTTTTAAGAAAAGAAAATCTAAGTTTCGAATAAGCTTGCACGCATAAGAAATTTTGTGACTGGAATCTGATCTCCATTTTTGTAAAGATTTGACCTACCGATACAAATTCTAGCTGATTCTAATGTCATTGCTGAACTACGAATAACAACAAAATACTTTGCACCAACATTTTGAATTGAAGTGGTTTGGCAAAGCTTTTATAGTAAAGTAAAATAAAGCCTTTTAAAAAAAGAGTTTTAAAGCTGTGTCTCTCTGCATCACAGATTGTGGAACATAAATACCCATAAAAATAACCACTACAAGGAAGTATATTTCATTCTCTCCTTTTACAAAATAGACTGCAAAATACACAATAAATGATCAAACATGAGTCTTCAAAAGATTGAAATATAGAAGTTTACAAGTGGAGCACCACCTCTGTGAATGTATCTTCATATTTTTTCCTGAACTCTCTCTGTCAGTTTCTGAACAAGCAGTAGCTAGAAAATAACTGAGAAGAAATAAACTTTTCTTCTCAGAATCTTCTTACAGCTTTTCTCCCTCCTTTGGCTCCATTTTTAAACTCCTCAGTGATCCTGAATATAGCTAACCGAGTCTTGTTCCCAAAGTAAAAACATCCAAACCACAGATTTTGTCAGCCCCCCTTTTAGTGCATATGTGTGGGACATTCACTGATTGGTGAAAAGATCTGCTTTTCTAGCTTCCAATCAGCTAATCTCTGACTGAAAGATTGGTTTATTCTGGTTGGTGTTATTAAAATGTTGTGAAATATCCCTTTACCTCATGACCAAATTATATTGTTGCCTAATTTGTAGAACATGTAATATAACAAGCACAGCAAACCTTTTGTTTGTATATCAAGAATATTATAAAAACAGAATTTTTAGAGGACATTGTATGAAAAAGTCACCTTATTTTACACTCCTGATGTCTCACAGGTTAATAGCCTATTATTCTGCTGGACAAGCTTATTTGTGATTATCTTTTTGGAAGTAATTGTGACTATCCTTTTTCAAAGATTTGCTTGTGGTTGACAGGCAGAATGAATGAATGAATCGGATATAGTGAAAGCGGAGCATCACCTCTTTGCCCGGCCTACCTATATACCGCTCTTAATACGGGATAAAAACATGGCACATCTGGGTATCATTGTCATTGTATTAGCCAGCTGATCCCTGACATCAGTTTATGAGTCTGTAATCTTCTCTCTTGCACAATAGGCGGACTGAACCATCTAACCCCCAACGGGAAGGGAGCCATGATACAGGAATAACGTTCCACACAAAAAATTAAAAATAAAAAAGAATAAGAATCTCCTTGTCAGCACAAACTCTAAGCTCCATAAGACTTGCCCTGGTTTAGCAGAATGCACAAACACACACGCAGACAGACTGCTACTTGCCCCTCCCCCTTTTTTCTTTCTCCATCTTTGTCTCTAGAGCAAATTCAATTTTGTCTTCTCCAACCGTCGGCTTAAATGCAAACAATCTTATCAGCGGCTGTGCAAGCAGTGAGGGACGTGATTGAAACACCCCTGAAGTATTTCCAAAGCAGACAAACCTTTCAGGAGTCCTAATTGTGTCAGTTTGTGTGCGTGCGAGTGCAAGTGTATGTCTATGTGTGTTTCTCCTTGGTCAAACACACATGCACAGAAATGCCAACATTATTACACCCTTCCTTGCTTTGATCCTCAGTATCTTCCTTCTCTTTCCAGAGTTGCTCAGAAATCATAATTTGAATTTTTTATTATTTGGTTACTATTTTTAGAATTTTGATTGATATACGACAATAAGCAATCACTTGAAACTGCTGGTAGAAAATGATTATTTTTCCTTTTTTGCTCTGGCGTATTGTTTAAAATGGTTTCTCCGTTCTTCCTGCAGTCATACATGGAGGACCACTTAAAGAACAAGAACCGTCTGGAGCGCGAGTGGGAGGCGCTGTGCTCCTACCAGGCCGAGCCCAGCGCCTGCAGCATTGGCCAAGGCGAACAGAACTCCAAGAGGAACCGAGCTGATGCCGTGGTCGTTTGTAAGTTTGCTCAGATCTGTTACTTTCTTTTTTTCTTCTGTTTGGCTTGTGAAAGTGTCTCTATCATGTCCAAGATGGGAAGAATGAAGGGTCAGCAATGTGTTTGCATCACTTTCTTTAAACAGATGGAATATAAAAGCAGACTGATAAACAGGCCAGAACAATACTTTGGAAAATATGCTTCCAAAGCAAACAATCACTGGCAGCTGTCTTGCCAAAAAGCATCTATTACACTTACTTTATAAATTCCTCCTTGAAATCTGTCTATATAAAAAAAAATAAAAAAATTCCCTTCTCACCCACCGCGGGTGGTTCTTATCCTCTGAGCTCGGGTCCTCTACCAGAGGCCTGGGAGCTTGAGGGTCCTGCGCAGTATCTTGGCTGTGCCAAGGACTGCACATTTCTGGACTGAGATGTCTGATGTTGTTCCTGGGATCTGTTGTAGCCACTGCTCCAGTTTGGGGGTGACTGCCCCGAGGGCCCCGATGACCACAGGCACCACTGTGGTCTTCACCTTCCAGGCCCTCTCCAGTTCCTCCCCTGAGGCCCTGGTATTTCTCCAGTTTCTCGTGCTCCTTTTTCCTGATGTTGCAATCGCTTGGTATTGCTACATCTACCACAACGGCTTTCCTCTGTTGTTTATCCACTATGACAATGTCTGGTTGGTTCGCCATTACCATTCTGTCTGTCTGGATCTGGAAGTCCCACAGGATCTATATAGATATATATAGATATATATCTATATATATATAGATAGATATATATATCTATATATATATAGATATATATATATATGATTTTATACAAATGTGGCATCAGGAACCTGTTTTTTTTGTGTGTTTTTTGGTGGTATACTGTAGGAAGCAGTTGCAGTGACAGTTGGTCACAGCTATAAGTCTGGCAAGCAAAAGCATCACTGGCTTATTTAAAACAACACCAAAAAAATAGTCCTAACATCTAGTCATTCAATTAGAGAAATGCAAAATTCAAGAAAAAAAGAAGAGTCTTTATTTATACTTTCAGAGACATTCTGGTCCAACTAATCACAAGTTGCCCAAATGGATTAGTATTTGTTTCTGTTCTATTTCCTTCCATTTTACTTAGTTTTGTTCTTAGTTGGGGTTTTTTCCATGTGTTCCTTGTACTGTCTCTATTTTGTTTCTTACTGCTGTGCTTTCTAAGATACTAAATCTCTGCTTTGTAGTATTCAGTTTAGCAGGTTTTTGAAAGTTCATCTTACCATTTGAAATGCTTCAGGTTCCTATTTAAATCAAGCTTAACTTTTTAAAGAGTTAAGCTAAAGGTGATCAACTTGGCAAAAGAGAAATCATGATTTTTAACGAATGATAGCTAAAAGTAAATCCATGACCTCCTGTAATTATTTCGCACCATTGAAATAATCTGTAATATATGTATGGCATGGTTCTGTTTTTGATGGTGATTTTCTTCATATTGTTAATTATATATCAGTAAAAAGAAAATCCGTGAAAAGCAAAAATGACATGGCAAACTTTATGATTTTGAGAGAATCTTAAGCCCAGTAGTACTTCAGTCTATGTCGAGGATGTTCTTCCTCTGAGTTTTGATGTCAGTGTTAACATTATTGCCACCTACTGGCATGGCATAAGTATCTCAATCTTTTAGTTGGTATTTCAGAGCACATCTCCAACTGTGGAAAAAAATATCCAAATTAGTGCTGATACCTCACAGACCTACTTATAAAAACATTTATTAAACATCAATGTAGGCTGTTCTTCCTTAGGCTGTTGACTAAGTTTTAATCATGCCAATTTGTAAGTATCTTAGAAATTCAACACTGTGTCTAACAAGAATACAAAACAGGTTTTTATGTCTGTTCAATGGAGATTAATTAGCAAAAGTGAATTTGTCTTCATTGGAAATTAATCTTGAGGCTTTTTCAAGTTGGCATGTTTAAAAATTTCAGTTTGACAGATTGAAACCGAACCTTGTTCGGGTCAAAAATGTTTTATTTAGGGTGCAGGGAGAGGTTTGGAGACACCATGTGTGTTTTTTTTTGTCTGATGAAAGTCTGGTGAAATTGAAGGTCCTTTGGTTTTCATGTTCTGGTGCTGCTGTTCAAAATCCTGCAGTTGCTGTGCAGGATGGAAAGGATGTTGAAACTTGTACAAATGAATTATGCATCTTCATTACAGATGATCATTCCCGGATCACCTTGAAATCGGAGAATAACCACAGCAACTCGGATTACATCAATGCCAGTCCCATAGTAAGTATTGCTTATTTTAGTTGCAATACACGCATATGCTCACACTTGTTTCACATTTTGTCATGGAACAATCACAATCCTAACAGATTTAATGTGATAGATCAATACAAAGCAGCACATATTTGTGAAGACGTTCAGTCAGATTTAATGAAAGCATTATAAGAACATTCATTTCCAACCTTGGAATTAGATCTGGACTTTGATTAGGCCGTTCTAACACACGAGGAAGCCTTTTCACAATGGCTCATTATGGGTGTACATCTCAACTTATTTGCATTCTATAACAGATTCACATCTAAGATGGTCCTCTGTTGACTAAGGCTGAAGAAAAGCATCCTAACAGCATTTGGTTGCCTTAGCGTTGTCTGTTTTGTGCAACTAACACATTTTGTTTTCCAAAAAGTTACATTTTTTTACAATGGATTGTATTAAGGGGTGATAAATTAAATGAAGCTAATTGAGACAAAACACTCTTTAGAGTTTGATATGTTAAAATATGTTATTTTTTTTGTCCATTATTTACAACTTTATATATATTCAAATTAAATTTGAATAGATTACAGAGAAGTTTGTGATTATAATGTGAGAAAATGTGGAGAAGGCTAATGTGTTTTTTTAAAAGACTGTGAATTATTTTGCAATTGATGTTGATCCATTGTCTTTTGTATTCCATACAGCAAGCATCAGTGAATTTGGTCTTGTCAGATCACTTTTACAACGAGTACCTTACTTTCCACTCTCACTCATGAAAAATTCCACATTTTCTGACTGACAAAACACATCCTATGCAAATACTGAAAGAGCTCCATATTGGAGAGCACTACGACTTATTTTTGTCGTAGTGCTTCTTTTGTTTTTTTCTTTTCCCCAAAAAACATTGTCAGCCATGATTTCCCCTGAGGCCACCGAGAAGGGATTCCATCAAAGAGAACAGGAAGCTATGCATTTCAAATACAGTGCCAAAATTTTCTGAGCCGACAGATGAGGATGGCACACACACAGCTGCTCTAAAAGCCTATTACTCTTCAGAAACAAACACTGAAGACCTATTTATACTGCTTGATTATGTACCAGAATAATCAAGCATAGAGCTATATTTATCTCATACAGTGTCAGGGTGCAACATTTAATTTTATAGTTGGCAAAATTGTCACTGAGTTCATCAGTCAGGAATAAAAGTTCGTAAAGATTCACATTAGAACAGAGATTTTTTTCCATATTTTAACAATTCAATTTGATTTTTGCTTCTCAACCCAATCTGAGGGAAATGGGTTTATTCTGATTGTTGGTGAATCAATGAGTGTATCTATAGATTAGAAGGAGTAGAAAAGTTCTCCAAGACACCTTACTATGGTTTAAAGAAAATGTTTAGGCTAGGTGAAGTATTGGGGTATGCAGCAATGTGAGAATGAAAGGACAGTAATTGCAGCACAAAAGGGAGAAAAACTATAATAATTACACCTGTTGCCGTGGCTTCTTCTTTCTAATTTACTTTAGGGGGCTTTCAGTAAATAATCTGGCACTTTGTTCAGGGAATCAAAGGTCATGCCGGGGAGGGGAGCATATCTGTGCTCCCTGCTGAGCACAGGGTGACATCGAGCATTCGAAAAAAGGCAAAAAGCTCGTCCACGAATGATGTGAGAGCTCCAGGATGTACAGCATCATTAGAGTGAGGAATAGTTCAAAGGAAAGTGCAGACACAACCCGCATCTTGGCTTTTTGCAAAATTTCAGCAGAGTTTCCACCCAACGTTTTTTTCTGGGAGTCTGGGTTGAACTTAGCAGCCATTTACTGCCCAACTACTCTATCTTATAGAAAAGCAGGATCAAGGCACGGTGTCTGAAAGCTAAGATGTTTCTCCTGGAGCAGATGTTTCGTTTGAGCCGTTTTCTGTCCAAGCAATTTCACTCAAAGCCAAAGGAGCACTTCTTTGCATTTCTCTTTTGTTGCAGTCTATCTTTATTCCACAACAGCACAGGGAACCACAGCTGAAATGCAGGGCTGCTTTTTCCTCTTTCATGTTTCTGCTCTAGTATTCATGTTAGGATGCAGGCGCAATGGCTACAGCAGGCCTGCATCCTTGAGATTGGCTGAAACGAGTGGCTAGCATTTGGCATCACCGTTTTATTTCTGTGGACTTTTCTTTCTTTCTTTTTTGTGTCTAATGTATTTGAGGAATTTTAATCAGGAGGGATGAAGGGGAAACTAAGCAACATAGTTATGGCTTGTATTTAATTTAAGCCCTATTTTTTGTAGTTTTTTTTGCAGAGTATTTCTGCCACTTTTTTATCGCTTTTACCTTCCATAAACAGCAAGCTGATATTAGTAGCTTAACTTGTCAGGCTGTGGCAGCTAGTCTGCAGTCCCCTACTTAACAGATTTGCTGTTTGCAATTTACTAAATAAAATTTAAAAACTGGTGAATTCATATAAAAGACACCATGACTATCTGATATTTATAAAAATAGGAATATTTAAAAACGGTCAACATTGTTTTTCCAGTAAATTTTTGTAACTTTCTTTCAGCCAGCTGAACAGCAGTGCAGAGTCACAGGTGAAAGAGGGGCAGCCTTGTACCAGAGAAAACTGAGGTTACTCAAGTAGTATTCCATTTTAGGGAACCTTAAATTGCACATTTTAAAATCCCTAAGATATCAAGGTATTGATATGTGCCATGTAAATGGCCAATATATACTGGAAAATATATAGAGAAATATAAATAACATTTTTAGACCTGAACAGAGGGAGAGAGAGCACTTTAAAATGAATTCCAGTTGCCCAGAATAATAGAGAGAATTGAAGCTGGGAAAAATACTCCTACATTATTTTTCTTTTGATGGTGAGAGCCAAGGTCAAAGTAGGCAGAAAGCAAAAAAAAATATGTAGTGGATTTTAATTTAACAGTTCCCTGATTGCACTTCAGTTTTTTTAAATGTCGTAACCCAGTTACTGTTTAGTCTCAGTTTCGTTGAAAAGTAAAAAAAAAAAAAAATAAAAAGAATTCACTTTTAGATGTCACACAAACATTTTGACAAACTTCATTCAGAAAGTTAAACATGTATTAATAAGACTTCCTTGTTATTCTATTAATATTTACAGAAATATTGTTCTGCTGATAATTATTTTTCTTAGATAGGTACAGGGAAACATTTCTTTATGCTTGGATATAATATATTTTAATTTGCAGGTAGGGGATGAAGCTTCACTACATTCTCACAATAATTCCCACTCCTTAATTTTCACCATTAGTCTCCCTCATCTCTGCCACATCTTGGCAAAGTGTTAGAGAGAGGGTGTGCATGTGAAAATACTAATAAGCAAACTCTCATTGAAAATCAGGTGTATAAAGTCAGATTAGTCACCAGATTTGCCGCCTTTTTCAAATCATAAACTTCAAAAAAATCTGTTGCATCATAAACTTTGGAAGCTCTCTCAGACAAAGTTGTCCTCTTCTAAGTGTGTAACGTTGGTTATAAGTTATAAGAATGATTGGAAAAGTGAATTTTTTTCAGTGAGTATTTTTGTGATTCTGCATTCACATTGAAGCTTTGATGAAATCAGACTGAATTTTGTCTCACACCCTTTGTTCTTCCTCTTCCAGATGGATCACGACCCTCGCAATCCTACTTACATTGCTGCCCAGGGGCCTCTTGCTTCCACTGTGGCAGACTTTTGGCAGGTAAGGCTTGCCCACTTATTCGCCGTGCAACTTTTATTTTTATTTTTCACATTTACTTTTCTGCAGTAAAAAGAGCTGTGGGTGTTTTGTGGGTTTCTTGATTCTCAGTATCTGCAGATAAGGGAGGATCAATGAAGTAACAGCAGAAGAAATGTTGGGTTGAGCTCACAGACGTCTTTGCATTTGATATAACTTAAAGAAGGCAATAGTTCTTAGTTTCCCTGCCAGTTGCATGACTTTTTAATATTGTCAGCATCATCAAGGTTTATTGACCGTTTCTGCTACACTTCATTCAGGGATACACAGCAAACAAGGCACATGACTAAGTCTTACTGTGACATTGGGAGGTAACGTTTTTGAAGGGGTTTACTGCTGTTGTACAGTAGATTCACTTATGTTACTGTTACTTTGCAATTTAAACCCTTTTTATGTGGCAGCATCTAAATCCTTCCTGAATGAGCTTTTTATCATGTTGGCTATAGGGAAAGGACTCTGACATCACAGTTTTATGCTCTTGGTGTGAAGTAGAAAGGCTTGTACACAGCCAGCAAGTCAATGTGGGATCTCACATTTTACCCTTGTATTAAACATAAACAGAAAATAATCCCTGATCAATTTTTGTCAAAATTCAGCTCTGACATTCTTACGTGAATTTGGATCTTAAGCTTTCTAGCTGACTCTGGAAGGCTTTGGACTGAAATAGATGTTTGAATTTTACCTAGAGAAAGTTAATCACAGAACATGAAGTTGCTACATTTCACTGTGCATGGTGTTGTGATTATGCGGAGTGTAGGTTTTGAAACTGAAATTTGTACCCTTCTCCTGACAGATACATTTGTTCAATATTGCAGAGGGGGTTATATGAGGAAAAGTCAGAAAAGTTCAATTAGGACAGCTGACCTGAACCTGATTTCAGTTTAATCAGGTTCAAAATAATTGATAGTAGATATGAAACTAATACTTGTTGAATACTTCAACAAGTATTAGTTTAAGAGTGTCTATTCCTAGATTACTAAAGCTGCTTGTTTTTACATGTTTACATCATAGATTAGTTTTTTTTATGTTTCTTCAGGTGAATTGTAATATGTTGTATGCATGTTTGTCATGTGTCCAATTACATGATTTTATTTGATTATAATCATAACAAAAACAAGAATTTAAAAAGAGTGTCTTGACCTTTGATAATCACTGGATATCTTGGTAACAAACAGGATGATTAAATTATGATAAAAGCAAAACTATTGTATCTATGAGTTAAATGGTGCTAGTATTAGCTTTTATTTGCATTAAATCTGAAAGCCATTTCTCACCTTGTCTCTCAATGTAAATAAAACCTCCCATCAATTACTGCATATGGAGGCTGTCATGAAACATGTCAGGTTGTGTTGAAGTGCGCCTTAAATGATGCACGGTTGCCAAATAGCATTCTTCTGTGTTAATAGGACAGCACTGTAGTAATTAGTGGGTCCATCACCTCCATATGGTGAAGTGACTCCAGATAGACGTGACCGGGCTGTGAAAGTGAGAGGCATAAATCCTGGTGGACCAGCTGGTCCTGCACTCTGCATCAGGGGCAGAACTCATTTTGGATAATCATGATGCTGAGTTTTAGTTGGAAAGGAGGTGTTAGGGGCTTGAAGAGAGCAGCAAATTTACAGTGGTCTTGTCCTTGGCACTAGAAAAATAGTATCCAGAAGAAACTTGTAATAGTGTAACTTCTATGGGAGATGAGTAAGCAGAAAAACAGAAAACAGAAACTTTCAACTGAAAGAAATAGGTGCCAAGAGAAGAACTTGTAGAACAAATTTATTTCTCCATACATTGACTTATCAGGAAACCAGAAGCTAAAGAACTTACTTACTTTGAATCATAGCAGTGGAAGTGTCATAGTTTTGGGGATAGTTTGTTTCAGCACTTGGCCACCCTACCATCATAAAATCCTCCATGAACTCTGGGGGTGCTTGAGGAAAATGTGATGTCCTCTGTAAAGTAGATGAGATTAAACAGAACCAGGCTCCGTAACATGACAGTGACCCAAGACATTCCAGCCAAACTGACCGAAGACGAAGAAATGGAAAAATACGAATAAACAAGTCAAACCCCTGATGTGGTTTTTGATATATACCTACAAGAAATCCATTAAATATCTCACAACTAAAGGTGGGGAATGAAAGAAACTTTCCTCAGAGACTAATAGATCTGGAGAAGTGACTTACTTAAATCATTTCAGCCAAGTTATTTTATCCAAAGTGAAGCTATTAGTCAGTAAGGAGGACCTTCTTGCTACAAGGAAACAATGTTACTCTAAATGCCATAAATAGAAATGGAAAGAAAATTGAACTAGATATTAAAGCATTCCTCAGAAAAATCTAAATATCTTATGGGATATCCTAATTTTTTCAGGATTATCTGATCATATCCTTATGTTTTTTCATATGAATGAAAACATTTCTATATATATACTATATGTCTTAGGCAATGAACTCAACTTGTAATCTTTCCCAACTAAGCACAAAATAACAAAGCAACGCATACAGTTTGATTGACATGTAGAATGTTCAGCTATTCATTATTCAGCATGGTGAACGTTGGTTTGTTGCAGGACTGAAAAGAAACACACTTTCACCCATTAAAAGAGGACAAACACGGAAAAAAAAACACTGGCACACTCATGCAAATGGACCATGCAGAAGGCGAATCTTTTTGCTCTCTCCTATCTAATCCACGCTGGGCCCCAGGCGGTGCTCTGAAAGGCTGCTTGGCTCTAATCCTCTGCTCCTCATTCCTCCATCCCTTCATCCTTTACTTTACTCCTTCATCCATCTCCCCTCTATTACCTTAGTACTGCTGGGCCTTCATGCTTGCTTCCCCTCAGAATGAGAAGCCAATCTGCATGAGTTCACCGAGTAAAAGTCAGTGGGTTGATGTATGCTCTGTGGAGTTTAGAAACTCTTAATCACATTTAAAAAAAAAAAGATTGTGGGATTGTTTTAGGTAGAGATGGGACATATAGGCTCCACTTTTACCTCAAATGGGCTATATTGCACAAGACTAAATGAATACATTTTCCTCACATTATCACCTTGCCAAATCTCATCACATCTTGGCATAGTTGGCACAGTTGGCGTGTAATGTGTCCACTGGGCTGGATCGCAGAAACTTGTGATTAGTGTATAGTCAAGGCCATTGTGTTTTTATAGCAATCATAAAACCTGCATTTCCTCCTCATTTTCCTAATGGCTGCCAGTGGGCCTCTATGTCTTCCCAAGGACGCATTAGATCGCGATAAGATGAAATGGAGCGGCAGTGGAAAAGATGTTGTGATCTCATTCTGATGCCAGAGAGAGCGACAACAGGCACTCCACACCCCCACTCATCCGCCCAACATTCACCATTTCTCACATGTAGAGAGGTGACATTTATTCATACCTCTTGCAGAAAGATATAGAAAACAACTTCACCCTAATATAAGAATGCAGCGCAATGTGCTGCTCTTAGTGGCCCAGATCAGGTGCACATTAGTTCTTACTACATCTGAATATGCAAATGCCGATTGTCCTCTGATGTGTGGATGTGTTTCTTTTTTCCTAATGTTCAGATGGTGTGGGAGAGCGGCTGTGTCGTCATTGTGATGCTGACCCCTCTATCGGAAAATGGAGTAAAGCAGTGTCACCATTACTGGCCTGATGAGGGATCAGACATCTACCACATATATGAGGTATGCAATAACAGGCACTAAGCTTAGGATTTTGGAAGTTGTGTCTTTAAGAAATCCCCCTCTTGACTAAAACAATAAACGTAGCTTGTTGCAAAACAGCAGCAACATTTTGATACTATATTTTCAAGCCTCACAGTGTTTCTGGTTGTTTTCTGTCAAAACTTCCATGCTATTTTGAACACCCACCTAGATGTCCAAAAGCTGGATCCAAGTGATGAAATCAAGCATTTGTCAAATGTAGATCTTTGGTTATTTTAGCATTGTTGAATTTTATATAATGTTTTTAAATATCAAAGTGCAAGTTCAGAACTTGTTATATTTTTCTCAAAATGTTCCAAATGATTAAAAATTTGTTCTGCAAACCAGAGCCAGAAGATACATTTGGCTCTGGTTTGCCAAATAATCAGAGCTTCACACAAAGATGTGTGATACCGGTGACAAGTGGGCACCTGTCATCAGTTTTTACTGATGACAGGTGAAAGTGAAAATTTCCAAACATTACTGGTTCCTTTCACTAATTTAGAATATCATCAATAGTTTTAGTTGACACAAAGTTATATAGCTCAAGATCATTCCTTGTAATTTACCACAGTCAAATTTACCCAGAGTTCTAGATGAAAGACTTGTCATAATAAACTAGAAGACCAAGAGCTTCCTTATACTAGAGCTACACCGTATTTGTAAATTATAAATAAAAGGATTTCAGGGGGTTAGGGGGTAGCTATCCAACCTTTTTACACAGTCTAAGCATTTATGTAAGACATGTGGACTTCATCGGGCTTAATATAGATTTATAACAGAATGTTATCTGTGTAGCAGGGATACAAGATATCTTTAAAAGTGCTCAAAATATGCAGAAGACAGAATATGCAAACCAGAAATACTAAAGGGCCAAGATCTGGTCCTCTTCCACTCAACTTTCCATTAAAATGCTTGGATGCATCCAGCTCCTTTAGCAGTGATTTTTTTTTTTTTTGTGGCTTATGCTCCTCTGGAAGGTTGTTGTGATTAAATAGACCAAAACATGGTCATTACATATTATTTCTGCACTTGAAATAATTTTAAATAATTTTTTTTTAATATTTAGATTTATTTGATTGTAGGTGAGTTAGTTGTAAGTCAAGAATGTAAAATTAATAAAACTAAGTTCCTGAAATACATTATTCTTTGTGTTTGTAGCATAGCTTCACTTTTGCAATTAGAGTTACTGAAATAACTAAACTTTTTGATGATATTCAAAATCATTGAAATGCATGTGAACATTTGTAAAAAAGAGAACTACAAACTAGGTATATTCCATCAACATTAAGAACTAAGATGCAAAAGTAGAACTAAAATGTTGTGAGTGGGACTATTCATCCCAATGTTATTTTCTGTCTGTCAAAAATCGCAAGGTAAAACATAAACTCGTTAAGGAAAATGGGTGTAAAATTTTCAAAATCAGCAAATTGCAAAACACCGCAATTCTGCTGAGATGTTGCTCCTTCAAATTATATGTCTGAGTTCAGAATTTCTAGTTCCAACAACAAAGATAACCTAAAGTTTATTTGTCTTCTCAGATCAACACTGAAGCATGTGCATATTCAAAGTGAGCTAATTACTTTCACATTCTTTGTTTTCTTACTTAGTTACGTCTCATTTTGTCACAAAATGACTTTAATTTAGGAGAAGGAGGAACACAAAGTGTTCAGTAGTACATGAAGAGTACAACAAGTTGTCCCTAATTATGTATAATTTCTTCAAAAGTTTCTTGGCCAAAAAGAAAATAAAAAAATCTCTTGAAATGTAGCAAGAGCCAACTTGTTTAATTTGATTGTGTTAGCTAATATTAGAGCAGATGTGTATTAGAGCTATGCTTACTTCAATTCAATTCTGCCTTTGTTTTGGCAATATTTAGGTCAATTTGGTGTCTGAACACATCTGGTGTGAAGATTTCCTGGTCCGGAGTTTCTACCTGAAAAACCTGCAGACCAATGAGACGCGCACAGTGACTCAGTTCCACTTCCTGTCCTGGATGGACCGCGGGATCCCCAGCTCAGCCCGGACCCTCTTAGACTTCCGCAGGTAGAGAGTAGAACCCAAGAGCCTTGCCTAGCTAAATTTCAGACAGATTTTTATATTTACAGCTGACCTTTTAGTCCTCGCTTGTTTTTTAATCACCTTCCCTTATCCTGCCTCTCCGGTTCTTCTTTTTGCTCCCTCTGCCTTTTTTTTTTGTGTCCTGTGGAGAACGGTTGTTCTTAATAAGGACCCAGTTTCTGTCCCATCCCTTTCATCCCAGGCCGATCTCCCTCACCTCCCTCCAGCACATGTGATGCAGCAAATTAACGGCTCCACACTGCCTGGCTTGGCTTGGGACAAAAAGAAAGAAAGAATAATAAAACACCTAATTCAAACGCCCAATTAAATGAGAGCTGTCTCACCAAAACACAGGAGACGGGGCGGAAAGCTAGTGACTGAATAACCTCACTTTTTTCTCCATATAATGTGTTCTGGCAGAAGAGCGGGAGTATTCCTCTGGGAAAACCCAGGAGGGATAGGCAAAACCCTCCAAATGAGAATAGATGCATCTGATTTGTGGATGGAAGTCTGCCCCTCTCGTTTGTAATGAGAACATTGAAAGACTGTGTGATGTTCACACACTTACCTAAGCCGGTTTGTGCTCTTTCTTCCAAATTAATTTCAGTCGTGTATTTATTAATTGGTGTGTAGGTTTGAGCTGTTTAATTTACCTGCACATTGTTTGCTCTGCTGAGATTCAGTTAGCTTTGACTGAGCTTCGTAAATGCCACTGTAGGTTATTTAAAGCTCTCCGATCCACACAAGGCACTCCAACACTCTCAGTGTTTGTGGTTTTTGGCCGTGTTGGTTTTTTTGCGGTGGCCAGTGTCATTTTTGTGATGTTGCAGCTAGTAATATGAGCCCAGTTGCATAGTCACAAAAGTGATCATTGGAAACTGTGTCTCCTCAGCCAGGCCTGTGCACACACTGTCTTTCTTTCACTCCTGACTCTGTTCCCCTTCCCCTCCTCTCACTTGCTCCGCCCTATGGCTTGCATGGGAACTTCAACTATCTTAGTAGGTTGTGTTTAATTTTTATGTTCCTTTGTGCAACAAAGTGTCCAAAAGACATACTCTGGACTTAATAAAGCTTTAATGAAAACAAAAGAATGCATGCCACAGATTTATTTGACTAGACAGCTAATTTTGTGAACCGTAGTTGTAGCTTTGTACAATCTTAGCCCACTTAAATTTTAGCTTAGAAAAATCAACCGCCTAAAGTCATTAATGGGGATAAAACATCAAATTAAGCAGAGGCTTGCACATTTTTTAACATTCCAATGCTTATTTGCTTAATGTTGGTGCGTTGGGAATACCATTGCCAGTAGCAAGCCTGAAATTGTCGTTTTTTTAGGAACAGACATGCTAACTCTTGAGGATGTTAACACCTGCACGAATTGGCATGTATGTTTGTCAGATACCAACTATCTGCAGGCTTACTATTGCTGATGAAAATGCAAGTGATCTAATTCAAATATATTTCAACTTGACAGACTTCCATACAGCCTTGTTTGTCTACGGTACATTCTGAGAAGAGTACTCTTGAAAGCGTTGAACAAATTAGCATGTCTGTAAAATAAACAACAACAGGTTGACTACTAGCAAAATTAAGGTTAATTTACTAGATAATGTTAAACTGTATGACTTGTTATCCCCTGTTTTAAATCAGGATCAAGCTGTTTGCCTTGCATGCAGAAATGCTAATTGTTGTTTGTAGAGTCTCAAGAGTTAGCATGCCTGTGAAATAAACAGTCTACTTCATGTAGCTTCCAAATCACAAATCACAGCAACAAGTTAGATAGGAGGTTTTGCTGCACCAGAAAGAAAATGCATATTATGTATAAAGCAATAAATGGTATGGTCAATGTTGCAGTTTTGAAACCAAGACTTCATAAACTTGCAAAATACTTTCAAATGGTTTTCAGTTTTATCATTACATTAAATTCTTTTCAGTGTTTATTGTACAAAAATATTTCTGCAAATGCATTTGACATTTTTTATTGTAGACATTTCGTATTTCCAAATATGTCTATTTCATATTCTAAATATCACATATTGAAACACTATAAAAACAAGAATGTTGCCAGTAAATTGAGATATTTCACTATTGGAGAAATGAAAGGAAGCAAAGAGGCGCTGGTGGAAGGTCTTGGTGTAGTCAGTTGCCATGGCAGCAACGGGGTGTGAAAAGACTTGTTGGCCTTCACCGTTGCCCATGGTGTATAACTAACATTCATAATTGGCCGAGGTTAATGCGTTGGCGTACCGCAATCACAACATCACACCACCACGTCCATCTCTCACACATCAGAGAGCGATTCACTGTTACTAACCTGATGATGGATGTATTTACGGGTTTCTTTTGACTGATTGACAAGAGGAGGAGGAAGCATCTCAGATTTGTATTTGTTGCTTTGATTATTGTAAATTTTTATCCAGATCGTAGTGCACAAGTCCCTCTTGAGTCACATTTGTTGTGATTATTGCTATTTTTATTCAACCAAGAAGAAACTATTCCAGCCCCCTGCATCTGAGGTTTTTTCATCAAGCTTGCAGTAACATCATCTTTTCTCTTTTGCTTTATTCCAGAAAGGTTAACAAGTGCTACCGTGGCCGATCTTGCCCGATAATTGTTCACTGCAGGTAAATACACATGTTTGGGGTGTGTGTGCGCGCGTGCAGGTGTGTGTCTGTGTGTGTGTGTGTTACCACCTTATATTTTAAAATCCACTCTTAAGTCCACTGCTATTTATTCCGCTCTCTGTTTCTTATGTAAATAATGTGGCACAAGCTTATTGAATGGTAGACCATTCCATTTCCCATATGGTTGAGTTAGTTAACCAGCTTTGATTGGCTTGCATTAAACACCAAGTATCTGTCAGACCACTTTTGATAGTCACATCCTGTTAAGTCATGCATGGGGCCAGTAAGCCTGCTCTTTCCCTCTCTAAGGAGCCGAGCATCTAGCACTGGATTAATGAAGCCGTGGTGCTCAGGCAGCTCTCCTTTTTTATTGGCTGTGCCTTTATTAGAGAGATGTCCACGCCTTGTTTGCAATTAACATGCAGAGCTGCTGAATGGCCGACGGGCACAAAGGGAGGCTTTTCATGGGGCTATCTCTGGAGTAATGGAAAAGCAAGGCTCTCCAAAAGCTGTTCTCGTACCGCCCCTGGCCTCTCAACCTCTCCTCTGCTCCTGAGGTGCATGAATTTAAAAGCTTTTGTCCCCAGTGTGCCTTAGAAAACCGTTCTCTCTCACTCTCTCTTTCTTTCTTGCGCTCTCTGTCTCGCTCTCTCTCCAACAGTCACTCTCAAGGCCACGCACGCGCTCATGTGCAAAGGTTTAGCGTAATTACATTTATTGGAAATATTCAGATCTGTTTGAGTATTTCTCACAAGAATGCTAAGGACTTCGATCATTTTCTTTCTCCTGCTTTACATCTAGCATCGTGTTTTATGCAAAGAAGGAAGTGTGCTTTTGTATGCATGGACTAATTTGTGTTTAAGTATACTCAAAAGTCTCACAGCAGATGCCGATGTAAATGAGCAATTTGTTTCCTAATAAGAAGAACACTCTGAGATTAAAGCGTTTTGTGCCGCCACCTTAATGATCTCTGCATCTCTCCTGTCTCTGCAGTGACGGAGCCGGTAGGAGTGGGACCTACATCCTGATTGACATGGTCCTCAATAGGATGGCTAAAGGTAACGATCAATGGCTCCCCTTTTCTCTCTCTCTCTCTCTGTTGGTTTGAAACCCTGGCAACGCAAAAGCCTCTCATTCTCCTCGGAGGGTCTTGGGGATGCATTAGAGGGTGACTTCTCTGAGGCCTGGAGAGGCAGCGGAGACGAGGGGGTAGCTGCTGGGATTGGGGAGATCAGAACAAAGAGGGAAGACAGGGAAGGGAAATGAAAAAGAAACCTCCGCCCACATTCGTAATTATCTATTTAAGCAACCTTCACACTGTATTGACCTGCACCGGCAGCTGCAACATGAATTTAGATAGCGCATGCATGGAAATGAAATGTTTAAAGTAGAAAATTTATTTTAAAAACAGCTGTTTGCTTTGTTGGTTCCAATCAATATTTAATATTTAATGGAACATTGTTGATTTTGTTATTGATTTATTCTTAAAAGAATGATGTTGACAATTTCTTTTTGCAATTTATGCATTTATGCTGCTAACTATGAACATAGTTAGCATTGATGGAAATCTTCAAGGTGCTTTATTAGTTTTGCTTTGAATGTGATTATCTCTGTGTAATGCTCCGGTGGCCCAAACCTGCAGTGCTTTGCAGAGGTATTCAGAAATTTGGAACAATCACAGACTTCAGTGGGATTTTATGTGCCAAATCAACACAAAGTCAAGTAATTATCAAGTGGATGGAAAATAATACGTTTTTAAAAAAATATTCTGCAAGTAAAAATATTTGAATTTGTATTCAGCCTCTCTGAATCATTACCCATTTGGGATGTGTCTCTCTTTGTATTTTTAGCATTGTCAATTCTTTTTGCAAACTAAGTGTTGCTGAGTTTGGATAGAGAGCATCTGTCAACAGCAGTTTTCATGTATTGCATCAACTTTCCCATTGGATTAAGTCTTGACTTTGACTAGGGCATTCTAATACATTAACATGCTTTAATCTAAACGATCCTACTTTACTGCTTGTGGTATTTGTATGACTTTCTAGAAGATTTTTATCCAGGATTACCCTTCCATTCATCTTCCTATCAATTGTGACAAGCTTATAATAACAGTTGTGTTTACCATAGTTAATTAGTTTCTGGTTTTATTTTTAGTCTTTACAGCATATTTTATCTTTATTTTTATGTATTTATTTTTTTTGTTGAATTTTATTATTATTCATCCCTTAATTTCATCTGCTTTAGTCCTAAACAACACTGTGGTTCAGCAGCTTTCATCCTGACCTGCCTACTGCGTTCCTAAGTATTCATGATGCTGCTTGTTCTCTAATGTTCTCAGACAAACCTCTGATAATTTTCCTTCCATTTCACAACAATCCCTGGAAAACATGTTGCAGTCTGTGGTAATTACACAACAAAATGTAAAAATGCTCCAGGGGCAAGAATACTTTTTGGAAGGGATTGTAAATAAACATATTTTTTGAATCCAGCAGCTAAAACAGAAGTGGAATAGTTTTAGTCATCTTATTTTGGATGAATAAACAGTTTAATTTGTCTTCTGAGTTCCTTTGAGAAATCCAGGTTATAAGCATCTATTGTTGCCTCAGACTTTGTCCCTCCATAGCTTAGTCAGCTCTTTGGCCCCTGATCTTTGCCCTTTACCCCTTTAGCGAGCCAGCCCAGTCAGAATAGGTTAAAAGGACGCCTCGCTGCACTGTCTGTTAAACAGTAATAAGACTGACCCTTCCTGGTGCAATTCAAGTACCTCTGTGACAAATGTGCCGTTGCCTGTGGGGATGAAAGCTGACTCGCCGTTCGCTTTCAACCTTTTGTTTTCTGCATCTGGAATCAAAATGCATGAAATGAACGTAAGCTCGCGCTCCAAAAAGCTTTCTTTTTCCCTTTCGGCCAGAGAGCTTTCTCTTCAGTGTAACTTTGGGTTCCAGCTAATCTAAGACATGAAAGTCCTGTCGGAACCCTGGAGTACCTTTGAGTGCATCGAGTCCCATTTTTTCCCCTCTTTCTCTCCCACATACAGGCAAAAATCTATTCTTCGCAATGTTGTTTGCTTCCCTTAGATGCATTTTCTAGATCCCTCTTATCCTCAAATCAGCTCCAGCTTGCTTTCAACCCATACATTTGGAGTGGTGTGAGATTTTCCTGAGAAACATCAAAGACTGAAAGGAAGCTGATTACAGGTGAAGCAACTGTTGCACAGGTTAATCATTGAAATCACTGCTGCAGAGCAAACCGTTATAATAAGCGAGTCGGACGTCGTCTTTTGAATGTGATTCCTGTAGTGAAGGCAAAGTGTGCTGTATATTTTATGTCCCCAAAAAATCTATGCATATTTTATCAAGAAACAGTCCATGGCTTCCATCCAAGTTTTCTTTTCCGAGGATGAATGTAATAATTTTCAATCGCTGTGCTGTTCCAAAGGGAGCGCAGCACGGCATAAAGAGAGATTGACAGATGTGAGCAGGATTACTGCGTCGCTTTGAACTCAGTCCAATTCTCGCTCTGTTGCAGGTGCTAAAGAGATTGATATTGCCGCTACCCTGGAGCACTTGAGAGACCAGAGAGCTGGCATGGTCCAGACAAAGGTAAGTTTCCCTGGCTTTGAGTCAGAGGAGTGGGGGAGGGAGGAGGTGGGAACACAGGGAGGGCAACGGGCTTTTAGGCGTTTTAGAGTAATGATTGTTTGCTTCGTCCACACAGGATCAGAGGAAATGATGATGATGCTCTATTTGATAACTGCTTTCAGGATTACAGAAATATTGCTTGGGGGGACAATAACTTCACATTTATCGTAGGGCCCAAAGAAAATTACCCCAAATTTGAAAGAAATATGTTTGCACAATTATATGATTTGAATAAATTAGATGGATAAAGTATTGCTGAAATGTGTGATTACTTCTCCAGGGTGTAAATATTTTTTTTTTTTTTCAAATTATGAATGATTGTCAAATCTACATGAAAATATTCATCAGAATATCATTTAGAGCCCAAAATGATTTACAGTAGTTCCCAACAAAAATATCCACAGGGATTTTTTTGCATTCTGGAAAAGTCTGGAATATGTTTCAGTTCTTTTGCAACTTTACATCCGTCCATCCAACCATCCTTCTATTGGTTTGAAACTCAAAAAATGCAGAATTGTAATACAGATATGTGCATGAAGCTTGAATCTCCCATAAAATTAAATGCTAAAAAATCTAGGCATATGAATTTAAATGCCTAGATTTTGCCTGTTTTATTTTCTATATTTTACATAGTTGTAGTAGATTTGCTTTAAAGGAATCATTTGCCACAAAATGTTGGATATTGTCCCAATCTCACCTTACAGGCATCACAGTCACTTTTCTGCATAGTTCCCATTACAACAGCCATTTTTCTTCATCCTCAACTCAAACACAGTTTTCCCTTTTTGTTTTACTCCCAGTTTGTGAGGATAATAATAATAAAATTGACGCTGCAGTGGGAGATAGTGGGAGCTGCTTGCTTACACACTGCACTGTTTCTGAACAGTCTATTAAAGTTGTTCTCTGCAGAGGAAAGCCTTTTCAAAGACTCTTTCGGTTTGACAGGAATTACAGCGGTATATAGTTGATTCCTCTTTGCAGACTCGTTCAGGCTCCTCAAAGAAATTAGATCGTAATGAGGTATGAAATGTAGAGTTAGCTTAATTTTTTTTTTCTTATGTTTAATGATTTTTCCACTGTTTATTGTTATTAGATTTATTTGTCTTGGTAAAGATCTCAAATGAGATGTAACAACAGCAGTGAAATTTACAACAATTTCTAAGGAAACGTGTTACAATTAATATAAAACTAATATTGGTCGTATCAAATAGCTAACGAGCCCTGGCAGTTTCACGTCCGGATGTGGTACTTGCACGTATAAACACACACTCTGTATTGACATGCAAAGCACTGTGTTATTGAGAGTAGCCACTGCATTCAGAAATAATCCAACAGAAACCCCAGTGTTTACTCATGTGGAGAGAAAAACAAGATGTATTTCTAAAAAGTAAACATCATATAAATTTCAACCTATTTTTACGCTCCCATGTTGACTTCCTGTCAGTGGTGTATAATGCATTTCAATCTGGGTTTTAGATGAGAAATTCAGATTGATAATTCCTTTTTATCATTTTCTTTTCAGCCCCTTAAATGCATGATGTGCTTAATTTCATTTGTAATTAAATTGAGTAAAATTGAACTTCCTAATGTCAAAGACAGATGAGCTTGAAAGACTGGCAGAGGAGCACAATAGACACACTTGTGTTCAAAATAATAGTGCCACATTTAAAAAGTGACTAAGGCTCAAAATAAATGGTTGAAGGTCAAGCAAACAAGTTCTTATTTCATTAATCTGGTCTGTCTACTTTGATTTAGTCCAGTCTTGATTTAATGAAATCAATTATCCAATTAGGGAACCATCTAGACACATCCTCTGTGTAACAAAACAGCCATGGTGCATGTAGGCTCGCAGTTTCTCTACATGGTGTTAAAAAACTAAGACTACAAACTCAAACATTTATTGTTCAAACTAAAAAATGTCTAACATTAATTAGCTGTATGACCACCGTTTGTGGGAACTACTTCATGTCTGTGTTAACTGCTGTTATCATTGGACTGTGTTCCACAGTTTCTCTGCTTTTCTTGGTTTTGTCTCAGAAACAGCAGGTTTGATGACTTTCCACAAGTTTTCCATTGAATTAAGATGTGAGGATTGTGCTGGCCAGTCCATAACTTTGATTTTGTTGGTCTGGAACCACAATGGTGTTTGCTTAATGATGTGTTTAGTCATTGTTTTTTCTTCAGCATTGTGCAACATGTTTACTTCAAAAGTGTTGATGATTCTTGGTTTGTGTTAAATAGCACACACATAAATGAAACATCCCCATCAAATTGAAACCACCATGCTTCAATTAGTTGGCTTGAATTTGTTTTTTGAGCGTCATTTGACAAATTGTAATAACCAAAAAAAAAAAAAAAAAGAACAATCTTACTTTCAGTCCATAAAGTGTTACCCCATTTGGTAATCTCTTCACCTTTTTGTATTTTCAACAGTGAGTGTTTGCAGAGGCTTCCTGTTGACAGCTTGGCTATCGACCTATTGTTTTAGATCAATGTCTATCTGTCTATCTGACATGGAGGAAAATATCACATATATATATATATATTGTTTATGTTGAACACAACAATTGTATCATCTGCATAAAATAAAATTTCACTATTTGGTAAACTATGTAAACTGTCACTTATATGGAGCGTGAAACCGGGGACCCCACTATGGATCTGTATCCTGTGGTACTTCGAGGTGAAAAACATGGCAAAGGACTCGGATAGTGAACACATTGTATTTGAGAATCAATTTACAGCAGACAAGCCAATATAATAGTCTTTGGAGCAAAAAACAGCAGCAGTATTTGTACTGTTTTCTGAATTATGACTCATGCTTTGAACTATTAGTAATTCACCTTAAGTTGTTTTTTTTTTGTTTTTTTTCAAACTTTCAGCTAAAATTGTTTAACGAAAAATATCAAATCATTTTTGGTGGTGGCTGCTTTTGGCAGATGTCTGCATGTGGCAACTATGATACATGTGAGCACATTTCATCCTCTCTAACATCAATTTCTGATCTGTGTAGCAGAGATTGATCTCCCCCCAGTGGTTTAAATGGGAACCAGGCAGAGGAGGATTTAAAATCTATTTTAAAATTTTGAACTCAAACTACGAGTCTAACTGAGTTGGAGACAAATGTGGATGAACTTAAACATTTTTATGGACCATCACAACTTCAGAGGACACGCGAAAATAGACACTCCACATAATCGCGGCCACTGGTGGCTTTGCAGTATTGATTCAGCCTATCCTCGGGCCACACCATGGCAGGCTGTGTGTTGACACATCTGAGGACTGTTCCCTCCAAACCTCTTACGTACTCTTTTCTCTGTGAGAAGACCCCATGGCCTGCAGCCTGGGGAGAGGAGAGGAATATAAAAGCAGCAAGTCCACAGGGCAGACATCAATCAGTTCCTCTGGGATAACCATGCGCTGTTTCACAATAAAACACACAGAGTAAAAAAAAAAAAAAAGCTGATAGACAGTTTGACTCACAAAGCTGCATTTTAAGACACACCTGGCTGGATCGATGTAGGTGCTGGGCTGTGCGTGCGCTTCAGGTTGAAAGCTCACGGAGCGATTCGGCTCGAGATGGTGGCCAGGCCCAGCCGGGGTCAGGAGATATGGAGGGAAAGGAGGAGGAGGAGGCGCCAGCTGTCAGTCATTTCTAAATGGCATTCAAGGCGTGCTACAAATCTGGACACACACTAACACTCTATCTTCTTTCTTGTCCGCAGGAGCAGTTTGAGTTTGCTCTGACGGCCGTGGCAGAGGAGGTGAACGCCATCCTGAAAGCACTCCCTCAGTAAAGACCTTCTCTTCTTCCATCTCAGAGCGCCGGTCTTCTCTGCCCACTCAGTGCAGACATCGCTCCCCTCCAGTCTCCTCTTCTGTTGCAACCTCCTCTGCACCTTCATACAATGCTCTATACTGAATATCGTGCCGGATCCGTCCGTATTCATGAATTACAGAGTTGGAACGTTGATTGGATGTATGTTGTGGTGATTGAGGATGATGGATGCAGATCTGTGTTCCTACTGTGCAATTTCTGAATATGAACCCATGGTTCTCTATGCTGTGGTGTTGTTCCTGAACATACTGTTGCAGTGCCACTGATGAGATGTGTATGTAACGTCACGTGAAGATTACTAACTGAGCTGTCATCTGTTAAAATCTCTTCGGCTGCAGCTATTGTTTGTTATTTTCTCTTTTTGTCTTGGTTACATTTTTTGTGTGAAATCCTAAAAGAAAAATTGTGGTAGAGTCTTTGTTCATCTATTTATTTATTTATTTTGTGTGGCTGACATTTCTAAATATTCTAATATTCCAAAATTTACTGCTACAAAGGCCTTTCAAAATCCTAACCCACAATTCAATGTATTTTATTGGGATTTTATGTGAGATACCAACACAAAATGGTGCAAAACTGTAAAAAAAAAGAAAAATGAAAATTGTTAGAAATGTGTGGTGTGTATTTGTATGCTACATTTTGCAGCATTTTGCATGTATGCCAAAAAGCTCAATTACAATCTCAGTCATTGCAACTTTTCCTTATGTTATAAAATCCGGATTTGTGGAATACACAATAATAGTTATGCTGTCATCAGGCCTTTCCACCTGAGTCAATATGAGTGTAGCTCATCCAGAGTCACCATGAGAGCCCTGGTAACTGCTCTGATTAATGCTCTCTGATCTGTGCATTTAGGTTGTCGGCCATGACAGATTTGGCCATTTCCAGATGATCAATTGAAAAATGATCTGTGAGATTTTTAAAACTTGGGTTATTGTTTTATAATCTGGCTTATTGGTCTTGGTCATGCTGTTTGTTCTCTAATGTTGCAACAGATCTCAGTTTCTTTCACAGAACAGCTACAGCTGGATTTATGGATTTAGGTGGACTCTGTTGGTTGCACTGGATTTTCAGGGGTATAAAGGTGTGACAAAACAAATGCACACAACACCTTTTCGGATTTTTATTTGTTCAAATTCTTGGAAACAAATTTCCCTTCTCCTTCCTCTTTCAAATGAATGTGCTACTTTGTGTTGGTCTATCAAATAGATACATGAAATAAATAAAAGTTTTGGTTTGTGAAAATATTAAATATTTTGGAAGGCACTATTTGCAAAATAAAAACTAAGAATAGTCCTGACAAGTGGTAAGCTGATGTTATGTTTCTGTTTTTGCTTTAAGACATAAAGTCACTTAAATGCTGCAGCTCTAAACTGTAACACTTTCAGACCAAGAAAAACATGACATTTTTGCCTGTAAAACTCATCCTTCTATACAGATTCTGTCCTCCAGATGAAGTGCTGTTGCTGGATTTAAAAACTACGTACATTTCTCCCCCTCTGTGAACAGAAGACACTAGTCTAGTATATATATATATTCATCGGCATCACATGGTCAGATGTTGATGTGCATGTGTGTTCTTGTGACTATGGATCTCGGACTACGACAAGAAAAAAAAGCCTCACAGATTGTAATAATTGCAACGTATCACATCGATTTCACATTTTCTGTTCAGTGCGTGAACATCTCTGTGAATATTAAATGTGAAATATACCAAACTGATAGTTATAGCCTCTATTTAGAAACCATGTCCTCCTGTATCAATAGTAATAAAATTATATATTTAGGAAGAGAATATATGATTTTGGTAAATTTGTCCCTCTATTGCTTGTATATTGTGCAGAATATTTGCTCGATAGACACTGAATGACTTAAAGAATCCTCATATTGTGCTATCTGAAACATGCCGAGGGCCTCTGTGAGAACTATATATTTTGTGTGAGAAGTAAAAGATTACTTTATTCAGATTGATAATAAATCTACCGTACTTTAAAACAACACTGTTGTGCTCTGCATTGCTTGACGTCATTCTGCTGCAGTTTCGAACAAACTGTCTGACCGGCCACTGAACAGGGTTTGATTGAATGCTGGAAGATGATGTGGAGTGATCCCTAGGGGAGGCTGGTGTCTGGGGAAACACTGGCTTGTACAGATGAAATGGTTGCTTCTGCAGCACAGAAGGAAACTGGGATGTGAAATGAAATCAGTTTTGTTTTTTGCTCCCTGAGGAAGTCGGGCCATATTAAAGCACGTTGAGGTCTTGAGAGTCTAGTTATTTTTTTAAAGCTCTGGAATATGTAATCTTAAAATAATGATAGCGTGCCTGATTTTGTCAAATTTAAACTGTTACAGCATTGTCATGGCTTTTTAAAAAGTGTTTTAATACCAATAATTTAGAGTTCTGCTACATGGTGAAGTTTTCAATCTGGAAAAATGTTTCAGTTAAGTTTATCTTATTCTAAAGTTGAAAGTGAGATAAAAAAAAATAAAAAAAAAACAGGTTTTCTGCACTTTGGCAAAACCTGAAATATGACCCTATATATATATAAAGATAAAGCTGCTAAAAGCATCGTGCTAGAGTTTGTCACTCACTGTTGCAAGTCATTAAATGTTTTGGCTGATTTGTTGTGATTTTATCATGACATCACACAAGGAAGCAGTGTGTTTGAGGGGTTGCCTTTAAACACATCCACAAGTGTCCCTTCACTTAACTGAAATGCTGAGAATTACCCTAATGGACACATCCTAATTATTTATTCTGAAATGTTGAACATTTTCCTGATTTGATGCCAGACAGTGAAGGGGAAAACTTTTTTTTCTCCTTATATATAGAGTTTGTAAACATCTGGTTGAACTGCAGACCCAGGAAAGACAAGGTCAGAAAGAGAAAACGAGATTAAAGAACTATGCAGCATTAAATGTGAATACAAAGACAGCTCATCATGGTGAGGGATACCCTTAAAAAGTGGAAAACTGGGACATAGAAGAAAATACCGATTATATCACAAGTATAAAAGTGATGAAAAGCATGTATAGAGAATATATAATTTCCTACTGCTCAACAATGAGTGCGTGGGGTTCTCATTCAGATGCATATTCATGTATGTGCTGCCCGCTGACATGTCCCTCCCTCCCCTGACAGTTCTAATAGGTGGGAATGAAGCTTCATGCACTTCCTGAGGCTTCATTTGCATATGATTCACTGATGAGCTGCCACCGCTAACCAGCAACTCCAAACCAAAAAGCTCTATTAATATTCACCCCATTCAGCTTGTAAAGCACACAAACCTAATCAGCTTAGAAATTACTGTATGGAAACCGTAATTACGCATGTTTAATTGCTTATCATCTGATGGGAACAAGTTTATTAGAAAACGTATTCATCGTAATTGCTTCCTGAGGTATGTGGTTAGCTACAATAGTCTGCGATATCCAGTCAGCTTCCATTTGGGAGGATTAATGTAAAAGTCCCAAAATTAGAAATTATGCGTTGCACTCTTGGATGGTTGGTTTAACTCAAAGTGATTTTTAATTTAGGGTTTTTCTAAATTAAAGCCTAAGCTCGGATAAGACTGCAAAGTGAGAAAAGTTAAATTCAGCATCCTACTCTGGCTAAGGAGCGCTGCAGCATCACAGCGACCAGAACTTGGAGTAAATGCCCAAGAAAATGCCTGGTTATGAAAAGCACTGCCACCGAAGAGGAAACCCATAGAAAGCAGAAGAAAAAAAATTAACAGGATCGATGTTAGGAAACAGCTCTCTAAACAGGGAGGCTTAAAGGGAATCTCAGAATCGATGAACGATTTGACCTTGGAAGAGGCAGATTAAAACTCAGAGAGGTCTCCATACTGCCAAGAATCAAGTGGGCCATTTCAGCCTCAAGCCTCAGTGAGTCTTACAGCATCTATTTGTTGATCACTGTGGTTTATTGTGATCACTGTTGACTCTGTCCTTGGATATTTCTGTTTTTTATGAAAAGCCCAAGTAGATTTCTTTTTATCAAATAATTTTAGATTACATGAATCATTCCCAACCTGAAATTATCGGATATTTATTTAAAGATTTTATGAGCATTCAATACATGTGATCAAAATCAATCCTGTACAGTAGTAACGTTATTTCCCAATGAACAATGTAGAAAAATGCAACCATTAATTTGAGTATTCAGGAGGAAAAAGTGGGTCACAAAATGTTTAGTAACATATTAGATGAAAAGTGCTTTGTTTTCATCTGCCTCCAGGAAAGACAAGTAAATATACTTTTATTCTCATCACTATTCTCTCAAGAAATAAACCAAAATACTGCAACTATTTTCTGCACAATGTTGTTTTTATCACATTATCAAACTAGAAAAGACTAGTATATTTTGGTTTGTGCTGTCTGGCTTATATTCTTTGAGGTTTTTATGGATTTGTAACTGACTACGTGAGATTTAAATATGCTTATTAGATCAAATGTAATTGGTTATAAGTGAATTCAAATGCATGATATTAATTTTTTTGGGAGGGTAAAAAGGAAATAAGGCTGTCTGTTTTAACCTCCACTTTATGATTTCAATTAGACATTCTTATGAAACCCCAATAAAATACATAGAATATGATCAAATGTGGAAAGGTTCAAGGAGAATTGATGCTTTCACCAGGTACTGGAGATGGGAAGTCTATCTGGAACCGAATCTTCGCCTCAATCAAAGCAGAGCTGCTTAACATTTCATGTCACGTTCAGATTTTGGCTCCAGGTCTGAGAGGCGCTTTAGCTTATCAAACATAAAAGGAAAAAAATAAAAGACGAACATGTCATTTTCATGAGGAGTACTGTTGGAAAGTCCCTGAGTGTTTGCTTAATGGGATCTAGTCCAGGTTTCTCTACAAAGTAAAGCTTGTTTTCTTCTTCTTTGCTTGCGTTGTTAGGAATGAATGAAGAGCAGAATGCAGAAGCTGCTCCTCTCATGTCTGTCCAAGGCCTCCATACCTTTGATCTTATTAAGGAACGAACAAGCTTTTAAACTTACACTCCCTGAAAGGCTCTCTCCTCCCCTTTTCCTCATCGCTGTCCATCAAGATGCTGCAAAATCCTCAGAACATTGATACTGCATGAATAATATTTCATACTTAAAACTCATTTGTAGTTTAAAGTATGAACTCCCACCATCCCCGTGGAGAAAATTAGCTTGATTCCCAAAGAAATTTTGATATTCCAACCAAAACAGATACAATGTTTGACTTTTCTGCAGAATAAGAAAGGCTAATATTAAATATTAGCCTTTATATTTTCGAATCATTATACAGCTCTTCACCAGAAGGCATAGGGACAAAGCTTCACAGAAGTCTTTCAGATTTTGTTCTCTGTTTTAGACGCATTAGGAAGAAAGTTTGAAGGAGGCAACATCAGACACTTGATAAACAAAAAAATCAGCAATCCTTACACATCTTTGTAAAAAATCATTTAAAACAACCTTTACACCTCAGACTTTACAAAGTAAGTTGATTGGTCTTCAGTCAACTTAGTTGAAATGTCAAAATACATTTAATCATTTTTTAATAAATACAGAATTATTGCAGAATGACAGAGTTTAAAAGGAAGCTCACCATATGATCCAGTAGCTCAAAGAACCAAAATTGTGGCAATAACATTAACTTATCTTCTGCAATTAGTCATCACAATGAGTAGCATTATGGGATACAATTGGCAGTCATGCATGTTTTGCAAGCTTTCCTTGCACCTTGGACCATTTAGAAAACTCCACATAGTAAGATGTGATGCTTTTCCAAATTTAGTGAAAGATTCATAAAGTGCACAACTCAGTCCAGGTGTACAAGGGTCACATTAGTGCTTCGTGGGATTAATGGTCCAGCCGTGATATTTAAAGAAATTCAGTGAAAGGTTATGAGACAAAGGTGAGGAGTCACACCCAACATCTGTCTGAGCAGGAAAGCCAAAGACGATCAGTGGGAAAATCTTCTCTCATTACCCTTCTTGCTTCCTCCTCTAAGGTTATTAATGGCTGCACAATAGCCCCAATGACATTTTACACAGTTTCATCCCTGTACCATCATGCATCTTGGGGATTCGCTGGCATTTGGCTGCAGAGTTTTTAATCAGTGTCTATGGCGGGACTGACCAGCGCGACTTCAATCCCGCTCCCTGTCACTCATCATAAGTGAGTTTATCAACACACATCTAATCGCCACACTCCACAGGGACCTCAACCATTTGCATACTAAGATTGCTTTCTTTTGCTCGGGTGAGAACTCCCCTCTTTTGCATAATTATTAATGATAAAGACGGCGTGAACAAACGTGTCAGGAGGTATTAGCATTGGGTACACAACTGGCTGCTGAAGGATCCATTCGGTGACATGCCAGGAGGAAAAACTGGGGGCAGAGGGTAGCAAAAGTAAAGAGCGGAACTGTCAAGGGAAGCACTTTTGCATGAAGACGTTGGGTTAATTAAAAGGCCAATAATGGAAAATATAGATAAAGTGAGACTGGATGTAAAAGAGACACCCCACCGAGATTACGTTTTGGTGTCAAACAGAAAATAGTCAACAATGCTGCATTCAGATACGATCCCTTTTTTACATTGTAACATTTTGTCATGTTAAAAACACAAACTTCAAAGTATCCTATAGGGATTTTATGTACAATGTAGTGCATAATCATGAAGTAAAGGGAAATGACATATGGATTAAAATGTAAAGTAACTGGTAAATTGGGAACTTCACTGTTGCATGAGGGTTGTGGTAAGGGTTAGTCTAATGGACGAGGGTAAGGGTTGGATGGAGGGTTGGAAGAAGGATTACAACTCCAAAACTCCTTTAAACTTTCTTCCCAACCATAATTTTAACCCTAATTCTAAAACTCCTAACTCTAATTCCACCCCCAATCCTCCTTCTTTAAACCCTCCTCCCAACCCTAATTTCCCTAACTACAACCCCCTTACAACCATAATTCCAACCCTCCTTTCATATCAAATGTACACCTGAACAATAATATTGCAAGGTCCCCCTTAAATTATGGTGGTGGTGGTAGCCTTATAATCCAGGGATGCATTTCTTTAGTGGGTTCAGGAAAGCTTTTCATATTGCATAAGGTTCTAACAATACCAGGATATAAATGCACATCACTCTTTTTGGATTTCCATTTGTGATAAAGCTGAAGCCCACCTCTTTACCATGTCACATTGGTTATTTAATGTGTTAGCTCTCTCACAAAACATAACCAAATACATTGAAACTTTTGGTTGTAATTTCACAAAGTCTGAAAAAAATTCCAACAGCTAGAAACACTTTTGCAAACCACTGTAGTGGAAAAAGTAGAGAAAGCGAAAGATATACCCAGAGGATTTCCGTTTAACATGAAAGCAGAAGGATGCAGCAAGATGTGCCAACTCTGATATATAGCATATAATTACATCAAGGGAAATATCACCCCAGTCGAAGAAAAACCCACAGCGTCAAACAGCACAAGATGTTTACATACAGCAGAGTCACTGTAGCTGCTCATTTCTGTATTTCTTCCTTGTAGCATTAAAGCAGCAGGCCCATATTGTCTGTCATCTGTTGGCGGTAATTACCACTTTTTACACTGTCCTACCCTCAGTGGGTAATGTTCACTGTCTATACGAGAAATGTTTCATCTGAACGGTTTAACTGTTTCCTGCTTTATATAAAACAGCTGTTGTTTTTTTATTATTATTATTTTTTTACTTTTTACAGGACAGGAATAAATAAGTCATGCGTGCTGTGGTTTAGTTGGAGGGCTGTAGAATCCTCCCCAATGTTGTGAGCTAAACACAGTCCCATGTGCCCTCTGAGCAGAGTAACAGTGTGATATTAAAAATGCCCGAGGCGGTTGTTAAGTCACAGTAGCGCATTTGTGCTGCAATTGATGACCTTTTGTAAACACTAATGGGGCTCTTTCATGTGTTGGTGAAACAAGAACATTGAGTTTTCTGTGTTTAAGTTTACTTTTCTTACCTTCTGCTTGGAAGAAATCTTTCTTTTTTTTTGCATGCATTCTCCCTTTCAGGGATTTTTCAAGATTTGCAAGTCATAGGGCAATCTCAGGGGTCACCACTGGTCTTTGCCCCTTCAATAAACAACTGATAATAACCTTTAACCTCTCTGTTTTGCATTAGAATTGACATTATTATTCCTCTTCCCCCACCTTCTTTGGAAACCATGGCACCATTTGAAATGCCAGCCCTTGAAATCTGAACTTGATCTTTTTTTCCCTTTAATGAACCCATCCAGAGATACAGGGTGTGTGTGCGTGCGTGTGTGTGTGTTTGAAGGAGAAGGGTGGGCTTTGGGCTCATCTGCATCACAGATTAGGGTGCTTAGAGAAAAATCAACCATCCATGATTCATTACATGTATCCTGCTGAGCTTTCCGAGCTGGCAGTCATCCTAGCAACAACAGCAACTCTCCGCCATCGTGACAACCTATCAGGAACTTTGATGTCTGATCAAAATTTAGCCAATGAAAAAGGTGGAGCGGGCAGGCAGCGTGATGATGCATTTTCTTGAGCTGTTCTTCAGACAGGGATGTGTTGAGGGCTGCACACTCAATTGATAAAGCAAATAAGTGTTTACACTAACTATCTAGGTGGTAATCTGTTCATTTGTGCAGTTACACCTTTTAGATTAACTTAAATGTGGAATGATTGTAGAAACTCAAACCAAATTGTGGTTCCTGCAAGGATGAAATGTAGAAAAAAACCATTGCTTTACACATCATCTGCCTGAAAGTGAGCATATTAGACCAACAGATGACTCCTTTAAACCTTCTTTTGAAGTTGACTCTTTTGACATTCACTTGATGCATTTTGGACAAACATAAAAATGAGGCATGCTCTACACAAACTATTACTGCAGAATATAGTCCAGAAAATAAAGCGTTATGCTTTTGTGCATAAACATATTTACATCTCTGATAATGGAAACATTTGTTTCCTTTTCCACTATATAGTAGGATGAAAAATGTGCATACATGTGAAAAATTTCACATCTTTCCTTATGCAACCACAAGCTTTATTGGGATTTTGTGTGATAGATCAACACAAAATAGTGAAGAATTGGGCAGTGGAAGGTAAATGTTACATGACCATCACATTTATAGGTTGTATTATTTTTATTTAACCCCTCCTGACAGGCGAAATCCCCTTGTGCTATGATTGAAAATCTTCCAATCACCTCTAACCAGCTTTGTCTCTGGATGCCCTCAGCACTGTGCGGCCACCACCATGTTTCAAAATGTAATTGGTGTGTTCATGTTGATGTGCAGTGTTCACTTTTAAATATGTGTAACATTTCACGTTTAAAAAAATTACAATTTGGTCTTATCTCACCAGAACACTGTATTTTACTCATCTGCTGTTGCTTTAGGGGATTTTTAAACTAAACTTCTTATGGCTTTCTTTTACAGGCTGTCTGTTTGACACCCTTTCAAAAGTCCAACTTGTGAAATGACATCATATTATTTGTCCTTGTACTTCACAATTATGTCTTGTAAAGATCACAATGGATTACACAGAAGCTTATGGTTGTAATGTGATAAAGTCTGAACATTTATCTTTTAACTAAATTAATTAGATGCTCATTTTACTGCTTTATTTATCTCTTTTCATCTAAGCTGTACATATGTGTACTTTCCTGAAAATGTTTCCTTTAGGTGCATGCATACAGCATAATGACAGCATTACTGATTTTCCACATGCAGACAATCCAGCGGTGTTTCATGTTTGATCACTAGCTTTTCTGAAATTATCCATCAATATTAAAGAGACACTTTGACCATCATTTGATCTCAGATAGGTCTGATTTTTACTTCAAAGGAACATGCTCTCTGCTGCTTTCAAAAGGTCTGTGATGATGTCTTTCTCGCCACTGTGGAGTGTTGTTGCTCTCTCTGCGAAGGGAGTGTGGCTTTCTTCTTTCACAGTCAAGAGAATGAACAGGCAAAAATGTTCTAAAGCATCCCTTTAGCACTAAAATTTTGGGTCTCGGCAGAAATGAAAATATTAACTTCAAGATGAATGCCACAGAAAAATAACTTCTTAAACAGTTTTCATGGTTCTTTAAAGTACAACGCAGAGATACTGAATGTAAATGACTCTGTTATAGCAGTGTTTGTTGGTGCACTCAGTGAAAGTACATGTTCTTGATAACAACCAGTCTAATCTGCAAGACACCTTATATGTTTGTGTTTTACTGTGAGAGCAGAAACCATAAATACTTTCTGGGGGAAAAAAAGTTCAAATAGCACAATATTTGTGTCAACAGCCTCCATATATGGGGAGTAAATGCTTCTTTCAGAGGCAGCTCAGAGTGATTTACATATTGTTTCGTCTAGTCGCTGCTTGTATGTTTTTGTGCTGATTGCGCGCAGCAGGAGAGCGGTGTTTTTGTCATTTAAATGGGGCTGTAGATTGTCCCTTTTATATTTCTGTCTCACAGTTTGATTTTTTTTTTCTTCTTTTTTTTTTCTTCTTTTTTTTTTTTTTTACACTTTTCTGAGTTTGCTTCTAATCAGCACTCCGCTTTTATGTGGAAACTGTCTCACCCCTGAAACATATTTCAGATCAATTTAGTCACAGAGTAACATCTCAGCGTTTGAGGGGGAAACTCCAGTTTTCATTGGAAGATGAAGCTTTCCAGGTGAGGTTTTCATTGCACTTGAAATTGCTGTCCTCAAACCTGTAGTAGCAGCATTTTATGTTCAGATGCTGGACTTCTCCTGACATTGAGGAAAATGTTTTTGAGAACCTTTTAAAACAAGTATTTGAGAGATGATTAAGCGATTGAGAGATTGTGTGAGGGCTATTCACCAGAAAGAGACAGATGTGTGAAAACGAATAAAATCCTTGAACTGGAGAGAAAAGGAAAAGTTGATTAAAAACAATTTGAAGTAAAAACGCAAAAACGAGACCTATTGATTTTAAAGGACATAATTTCTTAAATTCTTCGTCTACGAAGCCCTATCCACGTCTCCTATCCTTGGCGAAAAACAGCATCATCACAGCATGACGAAGCCACCACCATGTTTCACCGTAAAGAAAATATGTAGTGATGAAAAACAATGTAGTTGTACAGCAACGTAGAAAACCGTTTAATTCCCAGCAGTGGTTTGGACAGCTTTTCCCCCCTAACAATGTCACTTTGCTTTTCAAGAGTGCAACTAAACAGTTTTCTTTCTATGTCTTCTGCAAACTGGGACCCAAAATAAGTACATTTTGCACCTCCAATTTCTTGCAGAGCTTCTCTCTCCTCTATCTGGGGATTAAGTGGCACCCAGACTGTCCAGAGAAGTTTCTGTGTCTGTCAAAAAAACAGCAACTCAGTCAGACAAAAACTTTACTTACTCTCATACATCGTTCTAACAATAGTCTGGTGTACTGCCACAGTTCTGAAATTGCCATGGATTCATGCTCCCAATCTAACTTGTAAACAAGCACAAAATTCAGGGCTGCTGCTTTGGCTTGTATAAATAATTCCTCAATTCTCAAAACAAGCACAAGTAATAGTTCTTTTCTGGTAAACAATCAAAACACCACTGAGAATAAAGAAACAGCCACTCACTCACATGTGAAAATGTGTTTAATTTTGCTTAGTGTGAAGAAAAAGCTGCCTTTTCGCCCCCCACCCCCAAAACAATATACAAAAAAAAAAAACAGGTTTATGCAAAAATTATGTTTCAGGATTGATTGATTTTGTATTGAGAAACAAGTCAGTTACATAAGTATGTTCCAAGTAATTGTTGGCGGTGGAAGTATGAACGCTTTCTCCAACTGATGAAACACCCCCGCTAATCTGCTGAGTGCGCCACTGGAAAAATATTCTCACTCCAATTTAAATCTCTTAAATCCTAAATCTCTGTCTGACAGCTGATCCACAATATGAGGATTTTCAAACTTCCATGTCTTTTTTCTTTAATGGTTAGCAGCCCTGAAGAACTCTATTATTTAGGATTCTGCTTTTTTTATTGTCCACAGGCAAAAAAAAAAAAAACGAAAAAAAAAAAATAAAACTCCCTTTGCAACAAGCAGAGAACTCCTGCACAGTGTTGACTGTTGAAAGCTTGTTTGATATGCTAGGGATCGGTGAACGATACAGCAACAAACCAATTAGATGACTCTGAAGAAGAAATAGGCTTATTCTGTTTTATGTATTTTTAATTTAATCAGGCGTGCATCTAAACGCAGCTACCAGCATTGTATTTAAAATCAGACTGCAACAAACACAGCCTACAATTAAGTTAACTTGGGAGCTAGAAACAAGAGTGTTAACTAGCCTGACAGCAGTCTAACTACCTCGGAAGACAGTGGAAGAGAATATAAAGAAGCCTATAACCAAGTTGTTTCACACTAAATAGCTCGAAAGGTCTTTTCTTTTCAGCACTGTGAGAATCATGTTCTTTAATTTCTCCAGAAAATTGAACACAATTCAACCTGATTTGATTTGCCAGAAACTCCTGATGATAGGTAGAGGCTTCAACAATCACCAGACCACATTTTGTAAGACTGAAGGGATGTGTGTCCAACCAGGTGGAAAACAGTACAGAAGCACCATGGGGGACTGTACTCTCACCATTTATTTTCATTCTGTACAACTCTGACTTCCAATACAAAACAGACTCTTATCATCTCCAGAAATGACTGCAGTCATCTGAAAGACCATCGTTATCAGAGATGGTGAAGAAGCTGCATACAGAGAGCTGCTGGGGAAACAATAATATCTTGAATGTGAACAAAACAAAGGCCTGTCAGACTATCTAAACGCATAGTCTGACTAACTAAAGATAATTGTAGATTTCAGGAGAAACAGAAATAGGTCAAACATTATTTGAATGATTCAAGAAGAAGCTGAGGAATATAAATACTGCATTGCTCACCTGGGCAACAGACTGGACCAGAATTGCAACAGTAAAGCTGTCAGGAAGAATGGACAGAGTAAACTGTGCTTCTGGGGGAATCTTAGGTCCTTCATGTTTTACAGCAGGGTACTGCATATATTTTGTAAGTCTGCTGTGCAGAGTGTAATCTCTCTGACCCCAGGTTGTCTGTTCCTGGGACCACTGTGGAACATCTGAACATTGTAGTGCAAAAAAGTATTTTTTCAGAAGTATTTGGGAAACCTCTGAGAATCATTGTCATGCGACTGTTATGCACAGCAGTGTATTCTGTCAGAGGCTTGTTCAGATCACTGTATTACATACTGCTACAGCAGTTCCAGCATGCCCACAGTCACCAGTATCTGCAACAACTCTGAAAAAAACTTGACGAGACACAGCATTTTATTTTCCTGTAGGAATATTGAAATGTTTTTAAATTTGAATTATAAACTCCAATTTTACCAAGCTACCCAAAGAATTGATGTACTCACTTGTTTAACTGTGCAACTAGCAAGCCTGATGACATGCTGGCTTATTTTTAGCCTGCTAGCAAGATAAGTACATAAAATAGCTTAATAGCTTGTTCTATAACAAGTAAGAGAGCATCCCAGCTTGCTTCCTCTCCATCAAGATTTTACTTACCATGCTGACAAGTTAAGAAGTTGTTAAAATTGACAGATTTCACATTGTGTGCTATAAAACCTAATCATTCTGTCAGAAATTACCTTTCGTATCCTTGTATCTGCAAAAGGCACATCTTTAAGGAAACTACAACTAAAAACTAGTTTTGTTCTCTTGGTGTGAAGATACAGTTACAATGAGAATTCATAATTTCAGCGAAAACAAAACTTACATTAAAAAAAAACTAAACTTGTATTTGTATGAAGAATTAAAACGTTAGGTCACATTTGTAACAAAGTTCTCCAAGTGCACATATATTCAATATTACTATTAGAATAGTTTATTTCACTAAATTCACTAAGGGATGTATTAATCACACACTAACTGATGTTTTACCCTTTATTTGTGTTAATTATGAGGATTTTCTACTAGCAGTTAAAAAAACATATAATGTTGCACCTGACCTAAATAAATATTTAAATATGTGAACCTAATAAAAATTATATTAAATACCTGCTTAAAGGTTGTTATTTTCAAACAATACTTTTAACCTGACAAATGAGCTTCATTTGAATGATATTGTAAGTTACTGACAATGACTGTATTATGAGGTCTAGTTTTGGATTCCCATGAACTTACAAAGGGAAATTAGGGCTATAAAAAATGTTTTGAAAACTATTTTAGCCTTTTACTGTGTCCTCCTCTTATGCTCTGATATTTTAAAAGAAGGATTTTTGGTTTCAGCAGCTTGTTTTTAAATCAGTCTGATTCAGATTGATGCTCTCTTTTTGTTCTCATATGTCTTACAGTGTAGAACACTTACTTGTGACCTAATTTCTCTCTGTGTTGTAATGGGTGTCAATAGGCGCTCCACTTCACTCAGGTGCTGTTTTCTCTCAAGCAGCCGCCGGTTGACACCGAAGAGCTTGACGCTGTGCTGCTGCCTCGCCTCTTTGCTCTTCAGGACATCGACATCCTCTGAGTGGAAGTCAGCGGGAGGAAGGTTTGCGAGATTTTAAGGCAATGGCAAGAGATGGGCCTCTGCCTTGACACAGTTTAATTAAACCCTGAGAGACTGCTGGCTGCATGGGAATAAGGGCAGAATGAGTTGCTGGGTCATGTGCAAGAGTTCTGCCACATGAATAATACAAACTACTGCAGGCAGACTCATTCAAAATAATGTGGGAATGCTGCTATTTCTAAGGCACTGCACATGTGACAGGGAAATTCAGGGTGTTTTGTCTCTGGCACCATTCAGTTACTGTTCCCTAGAGAGCAACTGGTAAACATCCATGCATGCAATAAGAGCAGATGACTCTGAATTAATAAACTGTTTGACAGCATAGAGAAACTTATGCATCTGAATACAAATGTTTTTAAGTTTGACAATGTAAAAAGATGCAAATAATCACATCAATTCCTCGCGGAAATACTAATGCCTCTTGAACTTTTACACATTTTTTTCTGATAAACCAACACATTGAAAAGCATAATTAAGCTGCTCCCATTTCATCCTACTCCCACCACCATGTTCCACCATGGGAATGATTTGTTTGGCATGAGGTATTAGTTTTTTGCTGCTGGTGTTCATTTAGGTTTAATTTCCTTTCTGTCTTCTTGCCAATCTTCGATTAAGAACAAATTTGTGAAATTTGCAGATTTCCTAATGGCACTCTTCAATTTCGTTTGGATGGAACTTTAATCAAAACCTTGCAAGTGCCCTATACACAAATTGTAATGTTTTATACTGTTTCTTGATGTGTTTGACGAGTGACCATAAGTGTGGAGTAAAATCAAGCATCAATTTTGTAGAAAAGCACCTCATCTCCACTGTTGAGTGTGGTGGAGGACCAGTGATGCTGTGGGCCTGTCTAACTTCCGAAGGAAACTTGCCATGATGCACGAGGACATCCTAAATAAAAATATGTCAACATTTCCTAGAAACAGTAAGAATGAGTCATTTTAAGTTTTTCAGTTGCAATTATCCAAAAAAACAAACAAACTCAGGTTATGTTTTCTTTAAGCATTTAATCATGAGAGTCCATAAAAAAAATTAACATTTCTCTTGGATTTGTCAGGAGTCATCAAATTAGGAAAACATTTCTTGAGAAAACTATTACAAATACAAAGAGTTCACAAACAATTAATTCTCTAAAGTAGTATTTAAAAGCGATAATCGTGTCCTTTCATGCTGCGGAAAAATGTGATTCAACTGAGCTGAACGAGTTCATCATTTTCTAATGCTCTCCAAAGCTTTAAGCCTTTGTAACACTCACATTTTCCAGTCTTCTCTCTTCCTCTTTGTCTCCTATTAAAGATGGATCCACTAAATGGTTTGACCTTCACTGACTCTCACATGCTATGCAGTCTCAGAAACTTTCTGCTAATTTCAAACAGACCTGCTCCTGTGATTCTCGATTCCACCTGTGTCTTTTCAAATATGCACAAAGCAACAAATAAAACTCAATCAGGAAAGATTCATGTAGATTTTTTGTGTGTGTTAGCTGCAAATCTTCAAGGCCAAACCCATGATTTTTATATTTTTTTTAATTGTATATATAAAGCTTTTGATGTGGACCAAATGGTTGGGTTGGAAAGGGGAGCACACAAACATCAGGTAAAAAACATAAAACTAAATTAAAACCTGAAAACCTTGCAGTTGCACCTTGAACAAGTTTTCTATTGCTTTTATTTGTGTACATTCAATTCAGAGCTGATGTCTCCTGCTTCCTGCTGGAGACTGGGAGACTTTTACATGCTTTGTGTGTAAATCCATTGCAATTTATTCTACCTCAGAATATAGATGATGTCCTACATTTTAATTGGTTGGGTGTCAGCTAAGGCTCCGTTCATGCAAGAACCACCACTGCCAACCAGTAAACTACAACGCATGCTGTACAAATCTAACTATTAAGCAGATAACTCAGAGAGAATGGTTTTGGTTAATAAAAGCAGGAGAGACATAATTCTTTTTGCTGCAGTTAATAGAAAAAAGGGAACTATGATGCAGCAGCACAGGAGTAGCGTCTCTGAATTTTAGCCAAAACAAACTAATGCCACATACAGCTGCAGGCACATCTGCCAAATATAACTGGGAACTGTTCAAAAATAGGTACCAAATCCACTGAAACGAGGGAAATGCCGAGGAGCTCGCTTCTTTTTGGACTCTGCCTCCTTCAGCCACAGTTTCTTCCTCTTGGTGTCCACATGTCCTGCAAAACAGCAAAGAAGAAAATAGTATCAGTAAATGAGGGCATTGTTCGACCCATGTCTTCTTTTGGTGTCAATAACTCTTAAACAAATGTATTTATGTTTTGGATAGTTATGTTACTTTTGCATGCAGTTTGTTACTCTCCATTTTATTTTGGCGTATTGGAGGAAAAGTAGCTGACTATAAAGCTATGCCATATTTTTCAGAATTTTTAAAACCATTTGTCATACATTTCAATGGTTTTTAATCTTGCACTCTGACATAAAGTAGGATGAATATGTTTGCAAGCATTTTGCTGACAATTAATAAAAAAATATTAATTTTGGAAACAGGAATGCAGATGTTGCAACTGAAAGAAGCATTTTCTTGCATTTTAATCACATTATCGGGGTCTTTCCTCAGTGCTAAAACTGAGAATATATAGTTATTAATTGGAATTATTCTTATAAAGCTGAACTGCATCAGTGATCCAGATGAAGCTCTTTCATCCAGATCAACATCTTGTAAAACACACAAGACTCATCAGAGTAACCATAGGTCATCCATAATATTTTGCCACATGTTGACATGTTTTTGTGAATGATTAATGAACTGTTAGTAAACTACAACATATTTGGGTTGTAAAATTTGTAATTTTGCATTATTGTTTTTTTTTGGACTGGTCAGACCTCGCTGTTGATTCTGCCCTCGTTCTCTCTGGGTTTCAGACAGGAATGCTAGTTAAAATCTCCCTGAGAGGATAGAGAGAGCGACTGAGGATCGCTCTCTCTATCTCAGCAGGAACTATGCACATTGAAATTAAAGGTTCCCTCCTCACCTAACGAAGCCGCCGTGTGTAAAACGCTCGCCGGCTGTGTGTAATTGCTCAGCTTTTGTGCCTGACTTCCTGACCCGGTGAAGGAAAACAGCGGGCAGACTCTGACCTCTGGTCGTTACAGCGACGTAAAACAGAGCTGGCTAATGAACATCTCTGTCCTCGGTGTTTACATCTGCCAATCAGACGTCGTCACTGTGCTTTGTGAGGCCATCAGGCACAAAAGCAGACAATTAGCCGTGCTCATTAGGAGTCTTTAAGGCAGGGCTCTGTGTGTTGGTAATTAATCAGGCCTGCAGTGGCATCAGGGCGGACCTCTCGTTAGTCCCAGGCTCTGTGGGCCGTGCTCCTCCTCTTCCTCAGAGGGGTTCTGGGCGGAGTTCCTCAGGTAGCGCTGGTGGAGGCCCAAACCAGGGAGCATGTTTTGTCTGCGGCCGCGAAACTCCTCCTCAAATGGGTCTTGGGGGGCGATATCTGTGGGTGTGAGCAGAGAGGGAATGAATCACACCTAAGCTTATCGCTGTCTGGTTGGATTGCCCGAGGTGTTCAACATAAACTCGTTTTTGTTTTTTTCGTTTTCCTGTCCCTTTTGACATGAGATGTGTTTGTTGCGAAAGAGAAAAACATATTGCCTTCTGATGCCCTTGGCTGTTTGAATACAATCAGACACAGGAATAGAGATACAAACTTATATTACTGCAAGTTAGGCATGAGTCCGAAAGGTATATTGATGTAAGCAAGAAGAAAAAAAACAGAGATGATATAAACCAGGTACCCTTAAGGTAAACAGAGCCCCTCCACCACCCACCCACCCCCTCAATCAAACTGCAGGCATATATTTCATTCATTTTTCATCTGCCTGACTTTGATTGTGATTAGTCATGTAAATAAAATGAGATTTGGTTATTCTTCTCTCTGGGTAATTTACATTTATATTGAATTAGTGGCAGGCAGGGAATGGTGTGAGGTGGCTGTGGTTGGGGGTGGTGGTGGAGGGGTAATTATACTAGAAGATTACAGGCAGATCGGATCGCCATTGTGTTGTGTAAATTAAGGCAGCGCTGAGGAGAAGAAAGGAAGCCAGATGCTCGCTTTCCTGCTACCGGTCCCATTGAAGGAGGGTCTGCACCAACTTGCAAAAGAAATATAACAAACATGAACACATAAGCAGTGGGACTTTTTTTTTTTTTTTTGTATATAAAACATGGCAGAGCCCAGAGCATGATTAAACCTCTGCTGTGTATATGGAGTGGTGTGAAAAATGTTTGCCTTCTTTTCTACATGTTTGTTACACTTTCGTATTTCAAAACATCACACAAGTGAGCAGAAAATGCGGTTTTTAAACGGTGTTTATCATAAAGAGAGACAAAAAAAATCCAAACCAACATGGCTTTGTGTGAAAAAGTGATTGCCTCGTAAATATAATAACTGGTTGGGCAGAAACAACTGCAATCAAGCATGGAGGCCTCTTTGAGAAGAATTCATCTTTATGTTCAGTAAACCAGTTTGAGATGATCACGTTATTGTGCCAGTGCATTGTTCTGTTGAAAGTAATAGTTGTTGTGGCTGGATGGACATTGGCAGGAACAATACTCAGATTGTAGTGTGTAAATAATGCTCACCTGGTCGTAAAAGGTCCAAAGTATGCCAAGAAAATATCTAACACACCATTATACTTCCACCAGCAGGCTGAATTGTTGTTACGAGCTATGTTTAATTCATGTTTGTTAAGATTAATTCATGTAATTGATGTTAACAAGTTGTTTTGTGAACATAATTATTTGACCAGTGTCTGTCTGACCTGTGGTTGAACATAAAAAGTGGATCATCAGTTCCTGAAAAAAATACACAGACCAGGATGGCTGGAACTGGCAGCAATGCCACATTCAGTCGCCAAAGTCTTCTTTTTAAATTTGATCTTCAACATGTCTTCACCTCACCAAGACGTCTAAAATCATAAGCTTTCTACCAAGCCATTTGTGAACAAGCAACTTGATGAAACATACAAAATAAGCTGGCTTGTGATTGTATAAAATGTCTTTCAAATGTTTGTTGAGTGCTTCAGTTAAAACTTTTTTCAGTACCAGAAAAAGGAATGTCATGATACCCAGGTTTTAACCATCACATTTCATCCAAGGTCATTCATCACGACCCAAGTCTGATTTATTCCTCACAAAAGGACTTTATTTTTTCTTACTTATTCTGAAACAATCCACACTGAAAGAGCTCACACTTTAAGGTTATTTGTGCTATTTTAGCCTCAAAATAGAGTGCCTTTTGTTTTCAGAGTTTACAAAGCAGCTTATTAAATTGGACAACCGCGAGTCGACCCTACAAGGAGACAGCAGGTCTCAGTGGACCACCAGACACCAGCAAAATTGGTGGCTTGGCTCTCAATTCCAACCCATATTTGTTTCATGATCCCATCAGCTGATGCTAGATAGCCGGATTAAACCAAAACATTTGTGACTTCAAGGCCGCCTGCTTCATTCCAGCCTCCGCTACTCCAGAGGATCAATATTTGCATTTATTAGGCATCCTGCTACCTCGGTAATAGGGCTTCTTCTGCCACCAAGTTGCATAATCCAGCAGCATTTAATTAAATAAAACAAAGACAATATCAAAGAGCTATAGTGATAATGAGGTTTTAGTTAATGTTCAAATAAGTGGTCTATTATTTTCTGGATCAAAGACTTAATTTAAAAAGTGAACACCCTTCAGCAGTAAAATGTTTCATTTGCTGCTATTGTGCAGAGAGCACCTGTCATTTGTCTCCAGGTTAAATAAATGTGGCCAGTTGTAATGAAGGCATGAACACAGACACCAAGACACACCTCAACACTAAATCTATATGAGAGAGACATTTACAGCATTACATGCAGCAGACTGGTGGTTGAATCATGGACTGAGAGAGTCTGAAATAAATCACAGCTCCAAAGGAGGGCTAACCCTAGATGACAACTGCAGCCAGATTATATTCAACAGTCCACCATCGCTGGGTTCAGGATGTCTGGTGTCATGCTGATGGGGACCCCACTGCTGAGCACTGACAGATAAAATCCTTGTTCAGACACAGCCGAGGAGAAGCAGGCGGCTTATCTTTCCCCATCGTTCATAAAATAGCCAGTGGCTGCAGGCTCTGGTGTCGTGCTAAGCCGTCAAGCAGACTGTGTTTCTGTGTGTTTGTGGGAGGAAAGGCTGTGGGGGTATGAGGTGAGGCGAGGTGAGGTGAGGACGGGGGCGGTGTAACAAATCAGACGTGTGTGTCATACTGGAGCAGATGGATGAAGAGGGAATAGCAAAAGCAGCAAGAGTTTTTTTGGCAACTGTTTTTCTATGCAGAGGAGGGAAAAAAAAAAACTTTTTTCTTTTGCTGAAGAATAGCAATTTTTGTACCTAATTAAACGACGTTGGCCTACAATTTTAAGGCCCTTTTTAAAAATATCTTGTTTCTTCAGACTTGCTTTCAGTAGTAAATTGAGTTTAACTGAGCACAGGGTTTTGTGATTTCTTTCCCTAAATGGTAGTTTTACATATTTTGGATTGGTTTCTTTTTGTATACAAATGATGACATCTGGTGGTCACAAGAGATACACTTTTAAACCACCTAATGTTTTCCGTTAAGCAAATACATTTATTGTGATTGTACATTTAAGTTGTATTGTTTTTTTGTTGTTGGATTTTTTTTCCATATCAGTAATATTTGTTGTAATATGTATATTAACTATTATGTCCTCTTTCATGAATATTTGCGGATGTTTGTGTTCTGCTTACCAAGAACAACAATCTCCATCAAACATCAAATTTCTAAATGACATTTTCTGCCCATAAAATTGGAGGATTTCTTTGCTTTCTCGTTTATTACAGGAACATCTGTTAGAATATATGACAATGTATATAGAACTGCACAAAAAAAAATTAAATACTTCCCATAACATATGCTTACTGCCTCTCCACTTCAACAATGAAACTTGAACAAAAGAAGTCTCACTTTAACAAACTGTTTAGGCTTCTATGTTGTGCATTTTTGTTTACTGGAGGTTGGTATTTTATTCAGTGAAATAACTGGAGGTGGTTAAAGTAACCACAAATTGTACTGAAGTCAGAATAGCTGTTGTTTTGAACTTATTTTGAAGTTCAAAATGATATCAATAGTGCAGTGAAAATACATATTCTTCAATATCTCAACATTTTCATTTCCTATGCATTTCTAATCCTATTAACGTGCTAAACGCACCAAAACTGGCAACACTATTCAAATTAACAGCAAGGTTAAGAGAAACTCCAGTATGAACAGAAGATGGCGCTATTGCTCAACAAATCCGACACCTACACCCTAAACAGTTCTTCAATCTCTTCAATGATTGACTCTGGGGCTCTAAAATACATAAATAAAATAACATCTTACACGTCACATCTAAATAAAAATATCCTGACGGAAAAGAGGCGGCACAGCCAACCAGAAGGGTTATAATTGAAAGTGTTTACTCTAGCATTTAGTCTATTACTCATAAGAGAAATCTAAAGAGGTCGAACTGAAATAGATTCTGTGTTGATCTAAGCACCAGCTCTGGCCGACACATTTGGAATCGGATATGTAAAAAGTTAGAAATCCAAGTGGAAGCTCTGCAGCTTCAGTTTGACTCATCGCAGGCCTCACCCCGATTTTACTGCTTCCTTTGCTTGACATGCCTCAAAAACTGAAGTGGGCCCTGTTCAAATTAATTAGCCCAGAGCACATTCCTTTAGGAACACTCATGTTCTTTCTGTGTGTTCCTGTGAGCAAGCTGTAAAACAAATGCAGTCTCCATGATTCAAACTTTATGCAAAACAGGAAATCCCATGAGCAAAAGTGTTGTATCTTGTGTACATCTTCATCCTGCACTTCAGACGTCAAAGACATTAAGCAGCAAATCACCAACATTGGGGGTTTAGTCTAGTCTAGAAGTAAATGAATATTCATGGTCAGTTGCATCATTTTGAAAGGATTTAATACTAAAGCATTATGGGACAGATTGAACCATTTCTTTACCTAAGCTGATATGTTTTAATTTAAATTAAATGTATGTAGCAGTCCTATTTGGATAAGTTTTTTTTCTTTTGCAATCAGGTAGAGGAAAATGTAAAAATGAAGTAGATAAACTGAATTATGATTTGCACTGTTGTAATCCGAGTTCCAGCTCATTCTTGCCAGGCTTTAAATCTGGAACCTAGAAAAAGCATGAAGGACAGAGACAGAACACAAGGGGATGGATGGACATATACTGGGCAAAAAGGAGGGATGGATGGTTTGATGGATAATGTGAGAATAAAGGAATGGATAGGTGGAAGGGTGGATGAATAAACGATAAGAACAAATTCGTACATGGATAAACAATGGCTGGAAGGATGAATAAAGACATGGATAATAGACAAAAAAGGATGGATTGGTAGCCAGATAAATGAATAATGGAAGGACGGATGGGAGGAATAGATAGATAACTGGGCAAAGCAATTAACAGTGGACAAAAGAATAAATACTTGTAGCCCCATGGGCAGTTGGATGAATAATGCAGTGATGGACAGATATTGATGGATGAAGAGAGGAACAAAGACTGGCAAAGAGATAAGACAGGAGAAAACATTTGAAAATCTTTCCACACTCGTTAACATATAGACCTAAAAAATGCTTCAGCCTTTAATAAAACGTGGAATTCTGGTGGATATTTAGGGGAATTCAATTTCCTCCTCCTTCAATGAGATCCTGGCATATTCAACAAACATTCAGAAGCTTCAGCTTTTATCTTTAGCAGCAATCACCACAAAAACTTAAATGTTTCTGCATTTACTGGGTTCTATTGGTGAGTAAATGCTATAACCAACAGAACTTTTATAACCTTATGGACGTGTGTGAAGAAGAAGGGGACATTTTAAAAATCAGCTTACTTGTTCAATGAAAATATACCCATCAGGGTACAGAAAAAAAAGCTCCAAGACTGAAGATGAAATTCCAGTGAAGACACATCTAACAATGACAAGGGTTACTTGAGTGAGGACAGACAGGCACCAAACCCTAATGTGAGTCACTAAGGCATTAGTAAGTTATATAATACACACGGTGAGCTGTGTGATGGGTGGTGAGTGAGTGTACAACAGGAAGCAGCCGGTGTGGTTCCTTTTTAGTGCGATTGCGATCTGGCGTGTAAGCAGGTGAACTCACACATCCATGAGGAGAAACACACAGACACCAAATGAGGGCAGTGGGTTTTCCATGACGTTGCACAAACCAAGCTTTATTGATTGAATCTGAAAAAATAAAACTCCTCAGTGAGCCCCTTTAGCTGGTGTTGCTGTTTAAATTCACAGTCTGAGCTGGCAAAGCAGTTAAGGTGAAATCATAAAGGCTGCCTTCTTCCATCATGCAGAAAGAAACCAAACACGCTTCCAAACAGAGAAAATGAGCAAAATATGCATGTTGTTATAATTAATTTATTAATGAACACAAATCTTATTACACTCGCATGAACAATAGCCAACAGGTTAGCAAAGTGGAGTTTATGTTAAAGACAATGTGAGGTGGTTAAGCTTCTCATTCACTTGTTAAACTAATCAAATAAAAGGGAGCAAAAATGACATGCGTAAGTTAAACATACAGCATCTTTTTTCTGCCACAACACCTAAGACGATATACACCCTGAATAAAGGAAAGAAAAAAAATACAGCACACAGCCAATTTAGCGTTTATGGCAGAAAAGTACAATTCAATAAATTCAGAAAATAAAAACAACAAATCCCAGCAAGCTGGTCCCCCTAAATAATGGAATAAATACAAATATACAAATACTGAAAACATGTCTCTCTTCTCCCTGGCAACTAAGCTAACATGAGAAAATTCTTCTTTGGGAATGAGATGCAGGAGGAACAGAGAGAGAAGATACTTTCAGATGAGACAATTGCATGTTGGTGAAATTTTGTGGCGAGATATTTACTTGTTATCCAGTCTTAGTAGCTGCTCCTTACCATTAACTGTAAGGGATTTTAACTGACCATCTTCCACCACTTCTACCCGCTCCTGGCCGTTCTCCACAATCCTGTTCACACACACACACAGACACAGAAAGACAGCATCTTCTTCAGGAACCTGGGAGCAACAATTATTCAAAATAAAACATCTTCTAAAAATAGTCACACTTAATGACCCTTTTCAGATTTTGATTTTGTGTGAGTTTCATATAGCATGACAAAATCTGAAAACTGTGGTGTGCATTTATATTTAACCTCCCTGACTTTGTAGCACCACCTTTCACAGCAGATAGAACTGTTTTTTTTGTATTTTTATCCTTTCAGTGAGTGATTTTATTCACCATGTTGGATTACATGGAACACCTGTATTTGTAGTGAGATTAAGTTAAAGTCTGACTGACTGCATTTACTAATTAGGTTTTTTCTGCAGGCAAGTTATGGCACTGGATTTTATCTAGGGGTATCAGAGTAAAGGAACCTTGCCACTTTTTAGTCCTTCATTTGTTAATGAAAAATACTTTCCTTTTGAAATGATGGATCACTTCATTTGGGTCAATGAAATAAGACTCAAACTAAATGCTTACATTTCTTCTTTGCACATTATACCCCATCAAATTTGAACATACGTCTGTATATTGCAAACATACATGCAAGTTTATATTTCTGTACAGTTTAGTTCTAAATTTATATTTCATGGTTCATTTAATATTTTTTTATACCTAAATTTAAAATTTTTGGCATCAAACTAAGAATGTCATGTCAGGAAAACATGTGTCCTTACTGTTTATCTGACAAGTTTGGAATATTAAAAATATAAAAGTCTCTTTTTGTGTCAATATGAGATTCAGAAAAGTTCAAAATATAAATGTATTCCAAGGCACCACAAGTTCAACTCTCATACCGCTTTGTGGTGATTTTCCTGCCATTGACAATCTTGGTAGAAGTTGACACAGATCTGAAGTTGCCCATCCCTCCTCCGTTGCCTCCGAATGAAGAGGAAGAAAAGGAAGTAAATCCTCCGCCACCCATATCGCCAAAGGAGCTAAAACCTAATCATGGGAAACAACAAAAAAAATATGAATTTCAGTTAACAGACAATGTAATTCTTTTTAATCCCATTATTTCAATAAAATATGAAGTAATCAAAATCTAAAGTATGTGCAGACCTGATTCAAACCCTGAGAAGCCAGGCCCAAATGCTGGAAAGCCGCCAAAACCAAAGAGCGACCCACCCATCCGGCTCCTGTGCGCACCTCTTTGACGACTGCGGCCTCCAAAGAAATCATCAAAGGGGTCATCAGCTGCAAAAGCAAACACAGTTTGACACGGTGATATATTTATTTCAAAATTCATGCAATGTTTCACCGTCAGATTTTCTTTTTTGCTCTTCAACTACTATAGGTCTCACTTTCAGTATGACCTTTAAGAGTCGTTGAAATTTCTGTAGATTCTTATCATTTTATAACACATAAGTATTTTTCCAGTGGTCAAACGGATGGAAAGATGGATGGACAACAGGTTGAGTGGTGGACAGAAAAACTGAGGAACTGATTGATAAACAGCTGGTTAGATAATGAACAAATGGATTGATGGGGTAGATGTGGTTTTATGGATTGATAGATGGCTGGATGATGAATGGATGGATTTATATATAAAAAAAATTGATAGATGACAAGATGGCTGGAGTAATATTCCGGGATAGATGAATGGCTAATAAATTGATGACGGTATGAACACAACAATTGTTGGGCAAATATATGAATGGAGAGATGAATGAATTTGTGGAGGGATAGTATTTAATCAATATTTGGAAAACTAATACCAAATTTAACACTTTTCCAAACCGCGTATCAATATTGACTTATTTTGAGTATTTTATTTGAAGAAAATGGTCCCAGCTTGAAGGAAAAAAAAAAAAGGCTCAAGAAACAGATTAAATAAAGGCTCTCATTGGTGACAGAGTTTATTAGTCATTTCTGGAACAACGTTATCCGTTAAAAACTGTCCAAGTGCCGCAAACTCATTTTCATCCGAAAGCCCCCGAGGAGCTTCCGCTAATTGTGTGGTGCCGATCTGGGTCACCCTGGCAGGATAAGGCTGGAATCACTGGCACTGAAAGAAGACTCCTTCTTCAACCTTGAACGTACGAAGAGTGCATTTAAAAACGAAAATGATTTGCTTGTTCCCTCTGAGAGACGAGCTTAAAATAAAAGTCTCCCATGTTTCTGTTTACCAAGAAGTGGACCTGTGAGCGCACACGAGAGAGCTTTAGCAGAGAAGTTAGGCATAAGTGGAAAATAAAGAGGAATGTAAGCTGTAAGGAATGTTGTTTAGCACTTGAACTGTGATTCAGCTTTTGGAAATCAGATTGAAGAGTGAAGCTGTACTAAAAAAAAAGAAAGAAAATTAAGGGAATCGACACAGATGTGGACTCAAGACTGTAAATTACACATAATAGTCTTAAAAAACATGCTGTAGCATTACGCAAACAAAAATTTGTGCAAGTCAAAATACAGTAAAGTCCAACAGAGCTGCTGTCAAATTTCTGCCCTGAAACCAGCAAAGACCCCAGAGAAGAGTTATCTAATCTCTCTCTCCTCCTGCCTGATGCATCCCATGTTCATTTCAAGATAAGTGTCTGCTGTTCCTGGCAGACATCTTGGCCGGATCGCAGTGGGAGTCTGTGTCTCAGGGGAACACTGCAGCCACTGCACTCCCTCCCTGCAAGCTGCTAGTCCCTGTGATGTGGCTGAGTGACAGATCTACAGGACCAGCTGCTGCCCGGCAAGACAGACTGCTGGACCATCAGCAGCGGAGAGCTGGATGGCACTTAGAAACAAATCAGAAATTCTCTGACTGAGCTCATTCTAAACATGCCAACTGAACTTCATGTATTGTAAAAACTGGCATGGAAAACAATATGTCCACTTTTTTAAAGAGTTAAAGTTGCACTATGCAACTTTTATGTAAAAAAAAAAAAAAAAAAAAAAAAGAATGCAGATTTGTAGAAACTGTCACTATGTTTCAACATAGAGACAGAATAAGAGATAATGAGAAAAATTGAGCTCTTCTTTTTGCCATCCGCATAAATACACCACTCGGTCAGAAACAACCAATCAATGCTACGCTACTGCTGGTTTCCCACAAAGGAGCCTGCCATAAATGCTAAAGCTAGTTAGCATAGCCACTGATGATGGAGGATAAACAGATTTCCTGGAATGGTAAGTTGCTTCTCAGCCATTGGTACATTGAGCTGAGAAGCTTTAAGATACTCTATGGTGTTTCATTAAGACCAACTCACTTGACACCCAAAAGCATTCCCACAGCATGACGCTTCCCCTACCACATTAGCTCATGGGGATGGTGTGGTCAGGCATTTATGCAGCAGTTGTTGCAGCACAGAACATTTTGACTGTCATGTAAGATGGTCATTAATCCACTGCATTAGCACCTTTTCTGGCAATCAAAATCATTGATATTGTGCTGATATTTTGACAAGAAATTTTTTTGAATTGTTCTTCTTTAAACCCATTCCAAGAGTATCTTATTGTAAGGTGTGCAAAATAATCCCCCCCCAGTTTGCAATAAAGTCACAACTATGCATTAGTGTAAAAAAAAAAAAAAAAAGAAAGATTTGTTGATTTTGCATGAGTTCTCACGATCACTAAAAAATGGAACAACTGGATAAGCGCTTCAATAATCCAACGGCACACCCTCTCCCCTTTGACATCAGTGATTTGATTAACTACAGAAGTAAATCCTGTGTACTTAGCCTAATACTGCGATTAGATATTGTTTAGTTAAATGTTTTGAAATATCACTTTCAGAGGGGATATTAACATGGGTTCTTTGCCGTTTTCTTTAGTTTTTTTCCTGTTTTTTGGTCAAGCGGAGTTTAGGCATTGGATGCATGTTTTTTTTTTACAGATAAGAAAGCTTTTACTTTCACACAAATGGGAGCATTTTTGTTTAGCAAAAATGGGCTTCGAGACCATTTTTGGTTTATCGCTTCCCTTTTTGTTAAGCCGTGTGCAATCCTTAACTTAAGCAATAAAAGTCACTTATGCTTTTTGTTGGTTGCTAGATTTATTTTCTATATTCCATGTTGCATCCTGTGCCTCCTGGACTTCCATTTTAAGGGTAGTAATTCATCATTCGATTTAATCTGATCAGAGCATCTCCACTCTGCATCCTGCAAACAGATGTTCTTATTGCTTTCTTTCAACAAAGGCCAGAATTAAGTATCAACTAAGCTGAGAAAACACCAGTAGGTGGATTGTACCAACTAGTTAGAAGACTTTAAGGCAATTGTTTGCACACCATTTACAAAAAAAAAAAAAAAGGAATTAGATTACAGGGCATAGTACACATATTTTTGTGAAGTTTGTTAAAGAAGTTCAAGAGGTATGAATACTTTTGGAAGGTAATGCATCACTCTGTTTACCAGTCAGACAAATGTGATAAAGGCTATTTAAAGTCAAAACAGAAACTAAATCTCACTCTTCCACTCGGCCATCTTGTTTTATGGTCAGTGTTTACAAGTAAACAGCAACAGCTGAGCTCCGCCGTGCCACTCTTTCCATATTAAAACAACTGTAACATCACGAAAAAGAGGAAAAATCTTGAATAAGTGTATTCCATGTCCGTTCAGGCAGGAGGTGAGGACACGTTTGCCGTTATTACATCTGCTTTTGTTTCAACACGGAAGCTATTTTTGAATGCATTCCAGTTGAGTGATGTAGATGGTCCAATCCAACCTCTGCCTGCGTCTGAACTCCTTATTTAGAGTTACACGAGGTGAAGTACAACATGCTTTCCAATCAGCCTTCTGCTCAACCCAGATGCCTCCTAACAAGCACTACATGTGCTATAAAAACGATAAAAATTCTGATACTTTGCCTTAATACCATTATCAGGAGACATATTTTAACAAATAAGACATAAGCCAACCAGAACCACTATTTACAGTCCCTTTGAGGTTACGTAAGATCTGATACAGCTGTCAACATGATGAAAATGCACTCCCATGCAAAGGAAATATTTGTACAGAGAGGAATCAACAAACAAACTTACAATTCCTGTCGTAGAAAGAGCCTTCGCCATCTCCAATGGGAAAAGGTCAATTACTTTTTAATGAAAGTTAAAGATTATGTTACAGGAAAGGTCAAAACAATTGCTAAATGGAGGAGGTTATGTAATGAAAGTAAAGTCAGCAGTGAATCTACATGAGACTTCATTGGCAGAGGACATCTTTTTGGGAACAGTGTTGAGTGGATGTCAGAGGGATCAACACCAGGACATTTCTTCTATGCCTCAAGCTCCATTAAATACCACAGGAAAAACATGGCTGAGAGGGCAAAAAAAATTAGTTAATAGAACATATTGTGCTCCATACAAAGAAAAAACTTTTTGGAGGGTTGATTTTTTTAATTTATTTTTTTAACCAAACACATTCTACAAAGTAATCGTAGCTCCGAGATGCAAGTCGAGAGCTTCTTTTCCAACTTCTGAAACATGTTAGGGTTTCACGATGTGTGTGTGTGTGTGTGTGCAGAGCAGAGTAGGGCAGCCTTACCAAACAAATCTGCAAACGGATCTCTCCCGCCAAAAAATTCCCTGAAAACGTCGTCTGGGTTACGGAATGTGAAGCCACTATGGCTAAAGTTATCGTAATGGTTTCCTGTAAAACAGTAAAGAAAAAAAAAATACAAATTTAACTGCATGAGAATCTACACACATCACTGCAAATATAACGTCAACAAGGAACTAAGATGAAAGATACGTCTCCTAATAATCATCTTATTTCATCATGATGTGTTAAATTTCATCAGTCAAGTCTAGAATACTGAAAGAGCCTCAGCCTGTTTGAATGCCATCTTACCTCCTCCATTGAGGCCTTCTTTTCCATATCGGTCATAAAGACTCCTTTTGTTTTCTGAGAGAGAAAGAACATTTCTGTGAGAAAAGATTTACTGAAAATTTAAATACATGACCTGCAAGGTTTAATTTCGCATCAACTTTTTTTTCCCCATTTTGGATACCTGCCTTGACTAATATGTCAAATGACACAGCGAGAAAAATACGAATGCCTTTCATAGCAGTGCAAAAAAAAAAAAAAAGACAAAACGATTTCTCCTTTTGAGGTTAAATCATGATTATATTTTAAATTTTCCTACTTAAAGTCATCTTCCATAAAAATCTAACAACTGTTTCATCTGTTTGCTCAAATATTTTTAGGTTATATCAAATACTATTTAAATAAAATAAGCAATGCTTAGGGATGTTCAATTTGTTCTTTTCCCATTTGTTTGTGTAAATGTGAACCCCACAAGAGTACCAGGGTGTTGATACCCTTTGGAAGAAGTGGTTAAATGAGTTAAACAAAGTCCACAGTAGTTCGTTTGTGGTGTCAATGGGAGCCAACATCAATCAGAAACTGAGTCAAATGCCTTCTCAAAACTAGGTTTGCATTGCATTGTGGGTTGGAGCAGTGTCAATAAACAAACAAAGGCAGTGTCAAGCTAAAAAGATAACATACCATGTAAACAAAGACATCTAGTCTGAAATCATACACAGAGAAATATTAATATTCTAATTAAATTCTTTGTTTCTTCTGTAGGTTGAAATACAGCACCCTTTTCCTGGATTTACATTTAGCTTCAACGCACCGGTCAAATCTGACCAATATATAGACTGAATATTCTCACGTGGCTTCTGGACACAATTTCTGGCTCCCTTACAGTTTTCTTTCTGAAAAGAAACTGAACTGGAAAAAGTTGCAAGTCAAAATGATCATCTGAGTTAGACTGAAGTTTAAAAAAAGAAAACCTCAGTCTTAGATTATTTAGACTCAAAAAGTCATTTTATGAAACTAAAATGAAGGAAGGAATATGAAATAGCTGCGTTTGGCCAACAGCATAGAACATCAGTAGAAAACCTGCAACAAATCCTGTTTTATTTCACTCAAATTATGATTTTATATTTGTCTTATTCTGGAAACACAAAACAATTTCACCTAATATTAAATATTAATGAGAAAAGAAAAACACCTTTACACACACACTAACTAATGGCTGCAAGGCTTTAACACTGGTTTCTATCATAGTTGGCAAATATATAAAATCTCTTCAGTAAATCCAAAGAACTAGATTGGCAGGTGCATGTTTACCTATTTTTACATGACTTGTTGAGTATCAAGCTCAAAATGTTGTTTGCTTGCAGTTCCAGTTAATCCTGTTTGGTAAAACACTTCCAGGTACAGTTTTCCCTGTTTTGTAATTTAGGTGCGATTGGAAAACATTTGGTTTGTTTGGGAACAGCAGGATTTGTTATACACAACATTCACAAATCATCAAATTCCACAACAATGGAATTTGATGATTAGCAAATCAATATTATAAAAGGCTTTGATATTTATCTGAAAGTGAAAGCTTTTTATTTTTTAACAATCAAAATCCGTAAATTTGAGGTTTATATAAAAGCCATAGAGTCCATCGTCGTTATTTTGCCACTTCCAGACACGAGCGAGACATCCAGTCCAACACAGTGCAATGGAAAAAAAATAAAATAATAAAATCACAGGAACTGCAGTTGCAGGCATCTTCTTTCACCACTGTGACATTGATAACTGGATTCCCTCTGTTCTTCACAACAAACCAACAGTAGTATACCTCTTGAAAGTGCAACCCGTAATTAAAGGAACATTTGACTACAGTTTGCATTTTTCAAGAGAAGTGCTACTGTGCTTTTGAAAAGTCAGAAGACTCGTATAACAATTGTAGAGTTGCAACAGATAGAATGTTGTCTTGAAAGGGATTTATGAGTCTTTTGATTCCCTTTTTTTACTATGCAGGGTGTTAATTTAGTCCTTGAGCTCTTTACCCCTTTTTCATTTTGAAGAACAAACTTTTTTTTTTTGAAAGTCAAATAACTAAAGACTTAAGTGCATCCCCTACAAAAATGAAGAGAGGCTTTAAATAAAAACTTGTTAAAAAAAGACTTGTAGTTTATTATTAAGCAACTTTAAAACAAATTTGGAAAAAAAAAACAAAAAAACATACCCAATCAATATTTTATAAACTGCTGTCTCCCAAACAAAACCACTTAACTTGAATAATAAGGAGTATAAAAGCACTGAGGGTAGAGTCAACATATCAGGGATAAAAACAGAACATTTGAAGTTAAAATAGACCCATCTTACCATCCGACAGGACTTCATAAGCCTCCGACAGCTCTTTGAACCGTCTCTCTGCCTCTTCCTTGTTGTCTGGGTTCTTATCAGGATGCCATTTCAATGCCAATTTTCTATAACTGAGAGGGAAAAAAGAAATGCATAGTTAAAACAAGCAGCATAGCATATAATACACAGATATGCCAAAAACAACAACAACAACAAAAAAACCACACATAATACAGAGGTGGGACAATTAGCCCACCAATGGGTATCAGAGGCGTACAAATCAATCAGCTGGAGATGAGAATCAGTCACTTTTACATCACTTAGTTTATCCACTGAATGGATCACAACCAATAATTTCCAAATCTCTTGGTCTACAAACACATCAGTCACCAGCATTTACTTTACACACTTTTTTTTTTTTTTTTTTACATTTAATAATAATAAAAAAAAGATACACATGCTACCTTCATTTTAGTACGTGGCGTAATTTAATATTGAATTTAAAACCGATACTTGTATCATAAAACTTGAAACCAAAACTCTTTTTTCTCTTACACGTTGCCCTCAAAAAACAAATGAGCAGATCAGACACTACAGAAAAACAGAAGTCATAAGATTATACTTCAAAGAAAAGAACACACAGTGTTGTATCAGAACATCTAAATAAAAAATCACAGCATTGACAATTTTTAAAGAAAATTGGACAAGATGGCAGAATTGGTTCATTTTAAACAAGAATTCCTACTGCTGTTAAAATAACAGATTACAGTTAAATTATGTATAAGACTCATTTATTGCCATATAGGTTTGTATCAGCATTTATCTAAAAACAATTGTTTGACAAGTAGTTCAAGTAGTTTTTTGCTCTTTTATCCCTCATTTCATATGAACAAATTTTTTTATATACATATCTGCCATTCCAAACAGTCCCAAATTTAATTTTGAGACAAATTGGGATCGCTTGCTCTTTAATGAAAAAGGCTATTCATGAATAAGAAAACATCTCGGATATTTGCCAGTGTTTCCAGGAGTGAATGTACAAGCAGGTTCACTCAGAGGTCAAACAGAACAATGCTCCAATTAAGTACACACACATACTCAGAAAAAAACAAAAAACAAATGCAGCTTAAACATTACATGCCTCTATTAGGAAGCTAAAACTCCATGACAGTACAGTTGGATGAAGACTAAATATGTATAACTTGTTCGGTCTTGTAGGGATTGTCAGGGAAAACCTTCTTCCCCATCTAAAGAACACATTGCAGGACAAACCCACAACATCAAGATTTAAGTGTACAAGGTTATCTTTAGTTGATGCTTTACTTTATGGTGGTACGTCTGATACTGAATGCAACTCCGTTCCAGGACGGTTCAAAAAGAAAAAAAAAAAAAAATACAAGCTTCAACCCCTAAAATAAACTTCTATGTGTTCTGACCTCAATGAGCTACAGGAATGTTGGAAACATAAGGAGGCCAAAATTCCTCCACAACACTGCTAAGATCACACAAACCACAAAACCTTTTAAATTATGACCAGTACAGATTTCACAGTCCTTCCAACTTACTTACTGCTGCTCATTTCAGACTGTACTTAAATAATTATACAACCCGTTAAGAACCAGATGATTTCATTTGTTACATGTGTAAAATACATCCCTCTATTGAAAAATGCACGTTCACGTCGGGGGCTTGTTTGGAGGCAGTGACCGTGACGACGCCAAACCCAAATGGACAGAGACGGCTCCCCTCCCAACCTGATTTAACAAAGACAGACTGAACTGCATTGACCAGCAGAGTGGGCCTTGCAGAGCAGCTTACGCTGCATCAGCCGTTTTTTTTCTAAGCCCAGCAGCAGCAGAAACACAGAAGCTGCCAATAAGACAAGGGACTTAAAAAACGAACGGGGGTCTGTTGGTGGATTCAGGGGATTCACTCACTTTGGTGAACAGGTTTTGTTGCTCACATCTGTGTTGTAATCTGTCTCATTATCTTGCTGGCAAAAGCCTGTTTGAGTGGTCAGAGGCCAGACCAGGTCAAACAAAGCAGACTGCTTGATAATTGTGCAACATCCAAATCAGTCAGTTCGCCAGGGGGGGAAAAAAAAAAGTCGTATGTGCAAACTTTATCAGTGCAATCTACATTCCACTGAGAGTAGTTGCTCTTCGATACATCATGTAGCAAGGATGAAACAGATTATTTAAAAAAGCATTTACAACTTCTTTTAGGTCTTTTTGTTGTTTTTTTTTAGGCAATTGTCTGGTTGTGACTGCTGTTACAACCCCACAAACAAAAACACTACTTAAAAAATAAAAAAAAGACCTACACTTCGTCAAACTTTTCACAGTAAAGATACATTTCCATCCTTATTTCTAGCAGATGACTAGGTTTTATTTCTTTCCTTAACATTACTATCATCGCTCAACTCTACAGATGCCTTTTCCTTATCAGAGCATCTGTTCACATAAAGCCAGGGAGGAAAAACAGTTTGAACTGTACTGGTCATTAAATGACTCAAAACTCTTCATCTTTCCTTTGTGCCAGCTTATCCAAGTACTGGCTGCATCATTTCCTTATTACATACCATAAGAGGCTGACAAATTGTAAGATGAGCAGAAAGCAAAAAATGAATAACACAAAGCAGCAAACATTGAAGCACTTACGCTTTTTTGATGTCCTCTTGCGAAGCATTCCTTTGGACTCCCAATATCTGGTAGTACTCCACCATGGCTCTGTCTGTTTTTGTGCTGATTTACTTCAGGCTCTTTTGACTGGCCTCTGTGGGAAGAAATATACTTTGTTAGGAACTAAGAGATTAAATCAAGCTCAACAAAAAGCAAAACAGCCAGGTCATGTGTGACCTGCAGGATTCCTATACTCCAGATCAGAGAGAAGAACCATATTTTAAACAGATGGAAAAACCCAACGGTGTTGCTGTTCTGAACCAACAATGCTGGAAAGATGACAGCTTAGCTACTAATGCAAGCCAAGCAAAATGACACCACTGAAAACATCCTTCAAGCCTGAGGCTATAAGAGACAATGAAAAATGTTTCCCTTTAATTTTTGAAGTTCACAGTACAGCCATAAATCAAGGAGTTATGAAACTCCTGAAGAAAAACAAGCCAAAACAAGTCTGATACAAATCAAGAGACTATCAGATTGAAATTTTTCACTCAGCGTGAACCAGCATATAAATCTGCTTCCCTTACATGGCAACAAATCTTCCAACTACAAAACTAGGGCAGATTTTACTTTATGTGGCTGCTACAGTTCACATGACAAAGTACTTTCAAGTTCAGTAAAACCTCAACCTAGAAAAAAAACAAAAAACAAAAACAAAGTGTGTGTTCCACAGATGGGAGAACCACACACTTAATAGGCAAACCCCAAAACTCACTTTTGATTATGAAAGATGTCCTCTGAGAAATCTTCAAAAGATAAACAACCCAGAGAGTCAGACATGAGCGCACGGTGTTCTGTTTGTTTGCTATATATAACCTGTGGCCTTTGCCGTTAGATTGTGTTTGGGTTATTTGTGGGGAGCTGGGGGCCGTTTGGCACGTGTTGAAGCCAAACACCGACTCCAGCTTGGAAAACAGTCCAGGCACTGACATCTGCGTTCTGACGGCTGCAGCGGGGCGCACATTCAGACTGAGCTCTTGCCTTTTGTCAGATAAACTTACCATCTACTAAAAAAACATTAATCAGTCAACACTGATCACCTTCACGTCCCAATATAGACCATCTAACTTTAGAGACATGACCCAGAATGTGATTATTTTCCTGTAAGACAGACTCGTCTCTTTAAATGTATTTTTTCCCCAGAGAATGTAGCCGTTACAGATCCATTAAACCACCATATGCTGATGTATAATAATAGTGAGTCCAAGCTAGCTTATTGTTCTGCACATTGCATATGTTTGCACACTTGGTGATATAAGCCTTGGGTGGCATTACACTTAGATGACCTCCAGCCAAAGTCCTTCAAATTATTCAGATTGCAGAAGTTTTCAACTATAAATATGTATATTTTTAGATTTCATTTAATCGATACTAGACATTGTAGACCAAGGAAATTAGATTACTCGTGTTTATTTATATAGTTATGCTGCATGACGAGGGTAAGCCTAATAATAAACAAGTGTTGTATGCAGACTGATTTCTTTCAGTCAGGTAGAAAGCAGATCCATCAACAATGACAGTTTTTTTGTTTCTTCAGAATGCCAACAATATCTACTTAGTTTTCTAACCAAGGCCTATATTTGTGAGCAAGGCTTGAAAAACTGGATTAGAATCCATGAATACTATATTGATCTAATCTGGACATTCCTAAACCGACCAAGTATTTTTCATTGTGAAGAGTTATGCCTGCAAACGCTTTTGTTGCTTAGTGTGCTGACTCAGCTTTCACTTTTTCAGAAAAAAATGAAAAGGAAAAAAAGCATTAAAAAAACAGGAATGGTGTCGCAGAGGTTGATGCAGGAACATAAGAGCTAACCACAGAAACATTAACAATGAGGTACTTCAATGCTGTGACACATGGAAGAAATAAAGAAATAAAAATGAACAAATTAGTCTTTGATTTTATTTTAATTCGAAGGCAAAAGCGTGACTGAACAATCAGTAGAAGAGGCCCAAACACCACAGATCACATGATCATATAGTCACAGCAAAAAACAGAACGCACCCCAAGGCTGAACTTATCTCCATTACAAGGCGGATAACAGCCACATCATGGAACTGCCCCTCACCTCATTAGAGGAAACAAGTTTTAGGTAAGACTTTTTGTTGGAGACAAATATCCTACATGTATGGTAATGACAGCTGACAAGGATTCCAACAGAAATGTCTAGTTAATTTTTAGCAGTAAGTCACAGTTGCAGGCTCAAACAGAAACTTCTAGATTTTCTTTATGAGTAACAAAACAATAAAAACATTCATATACATAATATTATCAATCCAAACTTCGATAGTTAAAATGAAATAAAGAAGTTAAGTACTTCACTTTACTTAAAGGTTAAAAATGATTTTTTTCTTTTCATATGAAAGAAACTCACAGATGTTGAAGCTATTGTTTACGACATAGGAATTAAGAACATAACCTGAGTAACGTCAATCATGTTTAATTTAAAAGAATCAAATAAGACTTTTTTTTTGTGGAAATGAGTTAATCTTACTTTTAAAAGTCATTTAAAAGCAACAACTTCACATGTTCATGAGATCTGCACTGTTCACACAGGGAACTCAACAGCATGATCTGATTTTAATGTTCTTTATTTTATGCACTGAAATGTGAAACACTTCCAGGCTTGTTGAGCAGCAAGAGGTTAAAACATCATCTGTTCAAGACTTTGTTCAGCTGAGTTACACTGGTGTGCCAAATGAGTTTCCCCTTTGAGGGTTGACATTATGTAACAAGTTACATTAAAACTCTTAAAATAAAATTTGAGTCAGTATTTCAACTTTGCCTTTAAATGAAAACAATGCAAACGCCAAAGAATTATTAAAATTACTTTGTAACATTTTGATTTGTTAGTTCACCATTATTTTGTTTCAGTCAATGAGTTTCTAAACTCTAGGAGCATAAATGTTAAATAATCAAGACTTTGTTACAAACTCAAAACTCTGGAAACACTGAATGTGTTAAGTTGGTTTCATAAAAATTATTATTCCTCCCACTTACACCATCTCTATGCAACTCTTTATACGTTTTTTTTTTTTTTTTAAGTAATCTGGTTAGTCCTGAAATGCAACATGTGACTGGGAGATATCCAATCCTATATTACAAACACTTGTCATCATTGTCATTGAGTCTTTCCCCAAAATATATTTCTTTTAATAGAGTCTCAAAAACTACATGTATTTTATCCATAACATTATTTTCTTAATAGAAATGACTGCTCAGGTCTATAAAACATCAATAAAAACATACATCATTGGTCATAGATGAGACTCAACCCTTTGCGTCCCTGTCAACCATTTACATGCCAATATCATTTTCAAAACGTCTACATAAACACCCACGTTAATTATCTGCAGGTGACCTTCAGGTTTTATCAGGAGACTAAGATATCTGATAAGAGTTAACTTTCCCCCCTCCCCCCAGACATGAAGGTTTTTTAATTTAATAATAAGTTTCGAAGATTTCAACCTGAGCTCCTAATGTTTTTCCGACAACGTGACTGACCTCATAAAAAACTAGAAGAGGAGGTTTGTCTGTGCTTGAAAACATCCAGAACACCACAGTAAATGTGACATTAACTAGGCAAGAGCTTTGCACAAAATGACAGGGAACAGGGAAGAGCCAACACAAACTACAGCTGACAGAGAAGAAAACCAGGTGACTGCGAAGAACACCACAATAAAACCACGCCCTTCACCTGACATGATTCAGGCAACGAGAGCTTGACGAAACAGGAAAGAGAAACTCCTTTGGTCTGGATTTTGTCATCAACTTTCACTGTCTAACTGTGGTGTTAGGGTATAATCCATGTAGATAAAATTATTAATATAATCAAGACACTTAATTTGACAAAAAGTTTCAGGCCTTGAGGAAATAAGTCATACAACAACACGTAAGAGTTTTACTGTCTGTGATAAGAAAATGACACTAAAATACTATCAAAGTCGCTTCAACTCTAGACTTCATAAGCAATTTTCTATCCAAATAAAAATAGATGAGAAGAAAAACTTAAGTGAGGAGCTGTACAATTAAACATTTCGTTGTTTTTTTTTTTTTTTTAAAGGTAAAAGTTTAACATATTTGCACATTAAACGTTTTCTATGATCTATTAATGAAACAATAACTTGCTAAAAACACAAAAAATAAATTTGCCATAATGTGCTCCATGAACCCCACTTTATAAGGCCTGGTTCAAAATTACTTTAAAACATTTTAAAATAATTGCTGTAAATGCCATAACATTCTCGCTCCACCCACCTTCCTCGCATGTTGGTTTGGTTGGTGGCCAGAAAGGCTGATGGAGCAAAATGGCAGCCTAATTTCTTTAGACTGTCCCAGTGCAGCTGTGGCTACAATCTAGTAGCCTGTGAGTGAATGTATCCTTTGAGATCTCAATTTTTATATTCCAATGGAATCATAAATAAAACTGTTTATTATTATTGCACAGCTCCTTGACAATTTCAACCTTCCGGTTGGGTCAAGCAAGGTTTCACAGGAAAGCTATTTTTTGCTCTTTCTAGTTATACCGGTTACGAAGATAAGCACGCTTATCTTCGTAATATAAGCGAAGTCATATTTATCACATGAAAACATTTGCAGGCTTGCATTAATACCTGACAAATAAAACCCCACTCATGTAAGAAAAGTTTGTTTCAAAGCAGAAGAAACAAATCATAATTAAATCTGATGCATGACATTTTTCTACAAGAAATGTTGCTCAATTTTTTATTCACCTCAAGCAAATTAGAAAAGTTGGAAAAGGTAACGATCCCAAACATTATTTAGAGGATTTGTAAACATCCTCAAACAATTCATCATCTGACAATTGATCAACTCTTTTGGGGCTTTTCTCGGTAGGTAAACGTAAATAATACACTTATTTGGACCAGCATTGATAAAAGAAAAAACATTGCAAGAAATGGTTCAAAGTTGATGCCCCAAATATGAAGGATTGATATGAAATATTTTTTTTCTTATGAAAGGAGCAGGAAAACCAGAACAAACAGTGATACTATTGATAATACTAGATTAATAAAAAATAAATAAATTGACAGATTATATGCTGAATTCAGAGTTGATGAATCACTATCATTTGTTGAAACTTAATCATTCCCCCAGGGACTCTGTCGCCAGTAGCAACTATCCTTGTGAACCTATCTTAATTTTAATCACTAAAAGTTAAATGGAAAACTACTAAATATGTTCAGCTTTTCTGAAAATTAGCACAAACAGGTCAATCACACGCCTAAAATAGCGCGTTAGCACATAAAATGCGGTCGATCAGATACAGAAACTTCTCGAAAGTCTCTCTGCTTGAAACGCACTTTGCAGCAGAAACCATTTCCGACACGCAAATTAAAAATAAACAACTCTACGTAAAAAATAAACGAACTCAAAAAGTAAACCCGTGGTAGTTTTAACATTAGACTGTGGACCTTGTCATGCTAACAATAGCTTTACCCCCAGATTTTAGGACATTATGAGCCAAAACATGAGGTCCTCGTAACCTGCGCAATAAACACTACTTATGTACACAGTTTAAACAGTTGCTGATAGTTACTAGCTAACTGCAGAACAGCTAATGCTATTTAGTTAACAGACGTGGCTAGTAATAGCAATTAGCTTGATTTGCTAAACCGTAGAAGACCCCCCCACTACGATTTCGAAAACCGCCTGTATGGGTGCAGGCGTAAAATGAAATCGGACATAAAAAGGCGTTAATAACGTAAGTATATTGTCAACGACAGCACAGAGGACAACATAGCATCACAATGTGACTCTATGCGGCACGGCAGGTTTTAACCGATTTTACAAAGGCCGATCCCAGCCTTAAGGCGTTTAATTCCGTAAAAAAAAACAAAAAAACAAGGTAATTTTTACAATACATACCTCTGAAACGAAGATGTTCACTTTAATGCCCCCTCTCTTTTATTGCTGTTCAGACTATCTTTTTCCTGAGAACAGTAACTGTAGCTGCAGACGGCGGCAGCTGGTTAAGAATGATGGTGGAGGTTTTTTGGCCTTGGCCACTAGCTGCGACTGCTGCTTTCAGGTGCTGTCGGAAATCCAACAATCGAGTGTCCTTTAAAAGCTGTACTTTTGCAGCCGTAAAAATATTCACAATATATCTCGAATCACAAATCTAAAAGAACATACAATTTGCAATAAACCCCAATATTAATAACTTTCACGAAACAATAAATTATACGACTATTCTAATACAGTTTTGATTATGGTGCATTTAATTTCCAATATTGAGTTCGATTATTGTCTTACCATCGATGAGAATTCATTAAGTTTGTACAACAACAAAAATACAAAGCATAATTTTGTTCTGCAATCTATATTTACGAGGAATATCTGAAGGTAGCACGTCTTTCAGCGTCCACACAAATGCTACGTCTCCGGTATCACTGACCTGCTATTCACTGTGGAAATTCATAAGTCATCTTGCAGTGGAGGTACATTGGGAGTTTAAATGGAATATTTTTAAATGCAGTTACCGACTTAAAACAATACATCACACATAAAATTTAGTTTATCATAAGAAAGAACAGACGCTCGCCGGCATGGACGAAGATGGTGCAAATGGTGCGCCATCTATCGACAGATTCAGAAAACAAGAATTAATTAAGAAATACTTATGTATACTGTAATAATGTGAAAATTTTGATCAGAACTTTATTTTCCGCTGCATCTTGGTCATGAATTAATTTTCTAAATTAATTAAAAGTAATAACTATTTAAAATTGGTTTAACTGAAGAGCATTTTGCTATTCTTAAAACACCTTTTTAATTATTTTAATGATCTCTTAATCTTATGCTAGTTTCTTGTTTTCATTTATTTTGTATCTGCGGCTGTTTTAGGACGCTTTAATTTTCTGTGTCTAATAATTTACTAAAGGTTTGAAAAGGTTAGGGTGTATTTCACAAGCCATAGTTTACTAACAATATAAAACATACAATAATGAAAAACTAAAATAATTAGTGTATGCTTTTAAACATTTCAATGCAAATTCAAAATCCCATGTTTCTCATTAAAAATAAGTGTAACCTCCTCCCACCCTCTCTGATTACATCACCAGAGGACACAAGCATCAAACAAGTTGTCAATGACATTCACATCCACAGGATCTATGATTTTTTTTTTCCACATGGGAAACATTGACTTAAATTTGAGCCACACTGAATCTAAAAATCAGATCTCTTAAATTGATTTTCAAAGAGAAATGAAAGTCTGTTGTGCAGTTCAGTCCAGCAGCAGAACTTGCACGTTGCAGAGAACTCAATGACAATTACACACAGCTATTGATTAGACAGTGCATCTGAACAGTCAGAATGTCAAGTACCAAAGAAATGTCAGCAACAGACACTGCACAGGTCAATATGCTTTAGGCTCTCAGTAGCTGTGCCTAAATGTTGTAATAAAGATCTTTATGTATTTATCAGACTGCTATCACTCGATGTATTTTACAAGGAGACAAAGATGACTTGTAACTGTAAACTTTAAAACAATTTAAATGTATTAATAACTACTACTAACAAGCATTATTTTAAAACGAAGACAAGGTTGGTCAACTCCCAGGTTAGGTCTAGGGAAGCAAAATGCGATTAAACACTCAAATGGTGTTAAAATTTGAGTTTTGAAATGATGACGTTTACTAATCTCATCCTTGGAGATGAGAGGGCTTGGAGAAAAAAAATCGTCTGACGTTTTTTTTCTTCTTCTTGTAGCTAAAAAACTGGAAATGCTTAAAATGTTTTCAAGTACCAAATCAGCCACCAGATGGCAGTATGTCTTAAGCAAAAACAGAATAGCCCAAATACACATTTAGTTTCAGCTAGCAGTTACTTGTAGACATCTATGCTTACATAGTTTTCAGGACAAAATGTTAAAATAGCATTTTCAAATCTTGATGGTCTAAGTATATTTTCAGAGTTGCTTGTGATGATTGTGTAGATTCTTCACGTCAGACTTCTTCAATCTGTTCTGGACTAAAACTTAAACAATGATGCTTTTCATTTCTAACATGTATTGGCTTTTTATTAGATTAAATATAGCCATTTTAACCTACTGTTTTTATTAGGGATCAAGGTTGTATTCTTTTATGAGATGTCTTTGAGATGTCGTTTGTTTTGATTCTGGTTCTCGTGTGAAGTACTTTACATCACCTTGTGTATCAATGCTGCTAGCCTTTATATATATGTGTGTGTATATATATATATATATATTAAATTCCCCCCAAAACACAATTTTCTTCATAACTTCACCATCTAGTTCCAAACCTAGTCTTAACTATTTGCATATTAGCTTTTATTAGAGCAAAATCAAGCACTTCCACTCATGGTTTAAATCTTGTGGGATGCATCAGGGCTTTTTGAGCCACATATATATATATATATATATATATATATATATATATATATATGTTTACTCTCAAGTCAGATCAACAAACATCAGACATCCCTTTAAGAAAAAAAGTATATACTGGAGAAGATTCATAACATCCTGCATTAACGTTGTCAGTTACAATCCATCACAAGGTAATAGACCTAAATAAATCTCACAGTAATTGAGATAAATCCCTCATTTCAACGACAAGTCCAGTTTTTAAGACCCAATTACCACTATGAGTGCTCTGGCCTAGTTGAAGAGTAGAGGATCCGGCGTCGACACAAGAGGAGAGCTGGTCATTTCAGCTGAGCAGGGAGTGAGAAAGAGAAGGATAGGATGGAGAGATGGACTCGGTCCAAAACGGAATGGATGTCTTCCCGGGCCGTGCTGCATCGGGGGGCAGCAAGATTTATGATAAACGCACACAATCTTAATTTGTGCTCAACCCGATAATGCATCTCAAGGCCAGAACAGTTCTGCTCAGTGTTTCTTAACTGGATGTTTCTTTAATTATATGTCAGAGGCCGTAAAACTCGGAGCGGAAATTTCCCCACAAAGCACCGTTTTATGTCGCGGTCATTACTGTAAATTACAAGTAACAAGAAAAACTGGACGGCTAATGGACGGAAAATGCAAAAAGAAAAGCGGATTTATTCATATCCGTATTCACTCTCTCCACCCTGTTGCTACACAGGTCATCAGTAGGACACAAGCCTTCATGTGCTGATCAGGCGAAAAAAACTGTTCACCTAAGCGGGTACATGTGGGAATGGAAACAAACCTGTACAAATAACAAATACATGACTCATACAAGAGTAGTTTAAAACATATACATATTCACAAAGCCGTAATCATATAACACGTTCCTCTAATTTATCCCAGCAAGACTAGTCTTCTCGAGATTTCAGACACTGTGTAGAGAATGGTTTTTAGACATAAAACGTAATACAAGATAGAGTGCCTTGCAAACGTTTTCATAGCCCTTAATCTTTTCCATATTTTACTATGTTACATGTTGTGTCGTTCATTGGGTTTTCTGTGACACAGCAACACAAAATACCTCATACATGCAATTGTTTTCAAGTCTTTTCACCTCAGTACCCTTTAATAAAGCCCAGCGAAATCCTCAAAATGCCTCAGAGGTTTGTTGGATGAGTTATCTAACAGCCTCATAAAGACTAATTGATTAATAGAAAAAGGGTGAAACTGTGGAGAATGAAAGGTCACAAAAAATCTAAGTAGTAGTAATGGAACACTGGTAACTCTGGGGGAGCTGCAAGGATCCAATAGAGCAACTATTAAGTATATCGTCTGCAAACTCAGCCTTTATGGAAGAAAAAAAAAAGCCATCAGAAGTCCCGTTTGCATTTTCCCAAAGGCCTTTAAGGGCTTGTGGGAATGTAGAGCATGTAAGCAAACACGTGAAAGAAGTTGCTCAAATCAGATGAGACAGACACTTTTCAGAAAAATTAACTACGCATCATCCTGAACACTACATCCCCATAGCTAAACATGATGGGAGCGGCATTATGCTATGGGAAGTTTTACTAGACAGGAGAGCTGATCAAAGTTTATGCAATGATAAATGGGGCTAGACGCAGTGAAGTCGTCGAGGAAAAAACAGAAGACGAAAGAAGACTCGGGTAATCTACCAGCAGAACAAAAACCTTATTGTCGGCAGAGATTCAGCAGAAAGCCAGAACAAATCATATTCATAGTTTAGAGTGGCCTAGTCAAAGTCCATACCTAAAGATAATCGAGAATCTGTGGAAAAACTGGAAAATTGATGTTCACAGACACTCAATACAACCAGATGGAACTTGAGGTACTTTGTAAAAAAAAATTAAACAAAAAACAAGTGGCTGACTGAACTAGGAGAACTGAATACAAATGCATGCATATTTTTTTAGATCTAAAATCTTCTTACATTCTTATCCTTCCACTTAATTATTTCTTACTTAATGATTGAATGAAATGCATAACAGTTCATTTTGATCAAATGAAAAAAAATTGTGGGGTATAAATACTATTGCAAGGCACAGTTACTTAGAAATGACAAAAACTGGAATTTCAACAACCTCTAAACGAAAACACTTTGTTAGCTTTAGGCAAAGATGGTCCCTCTCAGCAGCCTTTGGTGCACCACAAGCTGCCATATTGCCTTTTTAATACAACACCATGTTCTCTTTGGTGGAAAAACAATAGTTCACGTCATTAAATGACACAGTGAGTTGCCATTGCTCTTGTTTATCGTCATCTGCATTTAAATGTCAGATGCAACACTGATTTTCCGTATGGTTCTCAAAAGTGATTTAAAAATGTCCTAAAAACAAGGGTTTAAAAGAAAACATCCCACTAAAACGCTCCCTTTTTTTTTTTCTTTTACTTGGCACTCACACACGCTGACAGAAACAGAATAATCAATCAGTGCATCTTTTTTGCCTTCTCTCTTCCATTCAAAGTCTTTTACTCTAAAGCCACCTCAGTGGCGTCGGGTCCGCCGGCACTGAAACGGACAAACTTTTTGTCGCGGCTCAGCTGAGCTCGAACCCAGCGCTCGACTCGATGGCATATAGCAGCTTGCTCCTCATCAGGTGTTGATCGCAGAACTCTGGGAGCTTGAGCAGGTTCATGCAGGTGCTGGCTGTAGGCAGGCGCTCCAGGTCACTTCCACCGTTATGAATGCAGAAGGCTGGATAAAGCTCCTGTAGGCAAAAAAATAAAAAATACTGATTACATATACGTATTGGAGGGCAGTTGAAATATCTCTGAATGTTTCTAGTCCCATTCTACAATAATAATTTTTGTTGAATTTGCCTGCTTATCATGGTGGCATTTTGTTATAGTGCATTCACCAATTTTTTTATTTTTATCTGGCTAGTCACCCATCAGAGCTTATCCAGATGGAATTTTGACAGTTCCACTCACCAGCCAGTTTCTTGGTGCTTTTAAGTAAAATGCAACTCTTGCCAGCATCCTGGTCCAATATTAAAGCCTATTTAGGCTTGATTAAATATTTATTGCACACGTTGTGATTGTGTATATCTTCCTAAACGTCTTTTCGATCCCAGTGACGTCTGGAGTTAATTAGCTGCGCGAGGTGGATGAACATCTTCGGAGCCAGACGGAGAATGAATCAACACGTGTCGGTAATGATCCCAATTTCCAAACCCATCCCGATTAAGCAATAAATGTCAAATTCCACAAGGGATTAAATGTGTAAAGAGTCAAACGAATAAAGCCAAAGTATAAATTTAGAAAATCAGCTTAGTGCTTCGAAAGATATTGAGGGGGGAGACCGGTTCACGGGTTGACCCTTGGCTGAGACGCTAAAAGGATAGTCGTTTCATGTTATCCATCTGGCTTTTTTTTTTAAATCAAACCTCACAGCTGATGAGGCCACTTCATCTGTAAACTGTGACACTGACGGTTTCCATCACGAACAAACTACTCCGCCCTGATTCCATCACGATATTTAACGTTAGACTATATGTCCCACCGGCTATACTTACCCAATTAAATGGCCCTTCAGGGGCTTTGCCGTAATGACCCCATTTTTCTGACAATTACCGTATTAAACTATCATTGCCTATTGAAAAAGTATCATTACCACAACTATCATTTTGAGGAGAGAGGAAAAAAAAAAAAAGACAGCTTCCATCATCTTTTTTAAAAGGCTTCTCTTGACAGAGCTATTTCTCCTCTAATGAATCCTGGGCAGTTTTCACGACAGCTAATTAAGACTTTGCTGGCTTGAGCCGAGGGCCAGGTCAGGGGTCACCCCCCCACAAATTACCACCCTTTAAGTCTCAAGTGAGGCATCTGTGTGGGAGGGGCGGTGTATCTGAATGCTGGCCAAAGTCAAACTTAGTAAATGAGAAGGGAGGGGATCATTTAAAGCTTGAAGGATTTAAAGTTTAGTGTTGTCACTCCCAAGTTTAAAGCAACACAAATATTTTCTTGACTAATGGCAGTGAGAACAAAACTTAATCACAGTGATATTTAATAAATTAGAAGAAGCATTTCAATGAGGCTAATTAGTCAGATTAGAAGTAGCTTTTAAAAATTAAATTTAAGCAGGTGTTATACATACTTTTTATTATGCCCATATTTCTGTCTTGAAAATGTTTATTGGTCTGATATAGTACTGTAACTTTAAATAACACATTTTTATTAAATATGTACAGAAAATCAACATAGTTAACAGAAAACAAGGCTAGAAAACAGTGTGTAATTAATCTGTGTTTCACTTAGTGAATTGAGTTTCTGTCATGAATGAACTTTCAATGATATTCTAATTTATGAAATACAAGTATATTACAGTGCTTTGCAAAAGTATTCACACAGCTAAATTACATTTTTTAACCCTTTTGACAAACACAAGCTATGTTTCCATCCAACTGTCACATGAATTTTGAGCAAACCTTTAAAAATGTCACAAAAAAGAAAATAAAAATTAGATGTTGACGTTATACACGGATGTAATAAACAAGATGCACAGGTTGCACACTTGCACAGATCACAAATATCAAAAAATAGAGTTCTCCCCTGTGAGATGGAGTTTTCGAGTTTTATGCCTATGATAAGGCAAAGACCCACCAGTGGATAGGAGTGTTTATCACATCAGATCTTATTCTGCAAGTGTGTTTCCATCTCCCCTTTAGAAGATTGACTCGTTTTCGCAAAAGCCAAAAACCACCTCAAGAGAGTGTAAAAACGTTTCTTGCTAAACTGACAAAGTTATTTCAAATTTCGCCATTTTCATCAACACTTTCTAATGTGATACTTCAAAATGCACATAAAAACGCTTTTTATTAGAAAATAACATTTTTAAAATTATACATTGCTTTCCTTCCTCGCAATTATGCAGCACTCTGTGTTGGTCTATCATATCAATTCCTAATTACACACATTAAAGTTGGTTGTAATGAAAGAAAAGTGAAAAAAATTCAAGAGGTATGAATACTTATGCAAGGCACAATAGACTTGCAGCTCCTAATGGGACAAAGTGTGGCATAAAAACTCTTAAATAGCCCTGACCAACACTTTCTAGCATTTCACTATACCTTTCTAAGTGTCCCATAAATCAGGTCAATGAAAAACCTGAATGGCTTCCAATTAGGACATCGTTTTAGATATAATTTGCTGTAATGATTCAAGACTTTTAAAATGATATTCAGAAGCAGCCAGACATAGTTTCGAGGCAATTTATCTCCGCAGCTATTGCTGCTTTCTGCCACGTGACCCAATCGGAAAAAAGGTGAAGAGTTTAACCATCTACCAACTTCAGAATGACAGTATTTGTCCAGCCAAGGTCTCCAGACACACACAGAGCTACAGACAGACTTCTTCCACAGAGGAAGGTCACGAACTATAACACAATAGCGAACGTGGTGATAGGAGTTCACCGCAGAGACATTCTCTAAGCACAACTAATAGGAAAATTATCATTATTAGGGTTCTTATCAGTCTGGGTATTTCCATAAAAGCACATTAGCTCAACTTCTGTCTGGTTTGGAAACCTGCTTCAAATAGGAGTAAACTTTGGGATGAAAACATACAGGAAATAAAAGAGGAAGTCTGAGTCTGGACGATTGCTCACCTTAAAGCCTAGCAGTGGAGGTCTGGAGCAGCTGGTGACAAACTTTAACAGTTTGCGCTTTTCTTCATCTGTAAATCCTTCGACCACTTCCCAGAAGATCTGAATAACAGGGTGGTTAGCAGAGTACCCACCTAAAAGGGATTATTGAACAGAAACCATATTACTACCTCATGCTGTCCATGATCAAAGCCTAATTAAAGAAAATAAGTAACAAAGATTCATGAAAACTCTACAAATGCAACACATGAGATGTACATCAGCTTTGGGCCTTAAAGTCAATTAGGAGTACAGAATCTAATTTTACAAAAACAAAGACATGAAAAGTCAAAACTTAGATGTTGAAAGAGTTATCTGGGCATTAGCTAAAAGGTTCCAATAGTATTATTTTTGCAATTAGATAATTTTTTGTACTCATTTCTTCAATTTTACTTAAAAAAAACATGTGGTTTATCCACACTAATCTAATAATGCAACAAAATAAAACAGGGGGGTTCAATTTAAACCTCTTTGTTAGCTCAGCTGCCAAAGAGTTTTTAAATGTGTATTTTCATAAAAAATAAATAAATATCTAAGCTTCAGACAAGGGTTCAGCAAGGCTTTTAAAATTTAGCTAACACATGAGCTCTTCCTATGTAATACCTATGAGATTGTTTACAAAGCTCAACTCCCATCATTTTGGCAACATTCACCTATGTTACTGCATTTTGCAAGTTTTCCTAAGATTGTGCAGGCCTAATAAGAACCTACCTGAATAGTTTGTGAAGTTTTTCAGATCATCGAGACAAATCGGAACATGCGCCCCAGATATCAGCACCTGTCAGGATGAGGTAAGAAAAATGTTTTTTAGATGTACACTATAAAAAAAAAATTTAAAAATCTAATCTTTGTTTGGTTCAGTAATTCAGCACCTGGATTTCCTGCTGATCAAACATACGCAGCCACTCAAGGTTGACAACATTGGCCAGACCCTGTCTGAAGGCCAGGCAATGAGGCCTGATCTGTTTGTTGAGCCTGTAGTCAGCCACTAAATGGATGTAAGCTATCCGGTTGGCTGTTGTCACCGGGATATCTTTTCCTCCTGGCTTCAGTTCCACCACCTGGAACAGACACAAACGAGGCATTTACGGAGCTGCAGTCATTACCGGGGTTTCTACACATTTATGTTGAACTTCCAGGCATAGTTTTCCAGAGTTCTCAGTTCTTTTTAGTTAATCTGTAAAGTAAAAATACAACAATTCTACAACAGATATTTCTACAGTGCTCAGAATGTAAACACTGAACCTGAAGAAAAGAAAATGAAAGGACAAAAAGAAAAAAAGAAAACAGGAAAAGAAAAAGAAAAGAAGAACTGACATAATGATGGATGGTAAACAAACTAACATCCAGAGCTATAGATAAATCTCCATGAATTCAAACCTAGCACATCTGTTGATGAGCTCAGGTTGAAAAGTGCTTAAAAAGACATTTGTTCATTAAACCTACAGAAAGCACTAATAAGGACCCTTTTGATGCATTCTCAACAAAAAACACTAAGCTTTAGTGCAGCAATGCTGAGAAAACACTAACATTTAATGTAATGGGGTCCATCTAATCTGTTCATTCCCATAGTGCTGCAAACTCCACCTTTCAGGAATCCATTTTCTGCCTTTTCTGCCTCTCACCAGATTCTGATTATGTGCTAATGTAAGAGAATTACTGCTGTTATCTTGCTTGCTTTGGCTATCTCGCAAGGGCAAATGCAGGGCAGGCTGCACCCGGGTGTGCCTAATCTTCCACAAATTGTTTTCCCCTATTGCGCTCTATTTGGTGACCAGAAGGGCCACATTGTAACTCTGCTGTTTCAGGTGTTGTTTGAGAAGAGCTAATAAGACACGTTAAGGTCCTGAGCAAACAGGAGCTCCATGTAGATATCAGGTCTGAGCACAGCTTTGGAGAGAGAAGGAGACATGCTTAAGAGCTGTTGGCTGCTTCTGTCATGCGTGGTGTGAGATAATTTGTGGAGCGAAAGGCAGGCCGGAATGGTCAACAGAGCTGCTACGTCCTCTGCACTGCAGCAGGGCTTGGAGCGACAGCGGTGACGTGCTTTATCTCTGTCAGGGCTGAGAAGTGGTGCATCAAGCGGGAAATGAATTATTAACGCCACAAAGAGAAACCAAACAGGAGAAAGAAACAGAGCTGAAAAATAAACACACAAGAGCCGTTTGTCATATTCGGTCAGTCGAGTTACCTGAGCTTCTCCGAGGTCATTGTTGACCACAGTGAAGTTGAGGCCCAGCTCTTCCACATCGCCCTCGTAGCTCTTCAGGAACAGAAGGTTGCGATACATCTCTGGGTCTAAAGAGGCAAGGTGGTGGATGTCCACGTCTGCACTGGTTCCCAGAAGTTTGGACAGGAAGAAACTGGCAAAGGGCAATTCTACCAGCATGTTCTCGTAGAGTGCCTGAGGAGAAACACCGACATTAGTAACGAAGTTTTTTCTTTTAATTTTGTCATGTTAAATCCTCAAAATGTAATGTTTTTGAATGAATGAGCCAACACAAAGCAGTGCAAGATTGTGCATGGTTTTTACATTTCTTAAAAAGTGTGGTGTGTAAATTAATTCAACATCTCTGAGTTCTATAGAAACACCTTTATTGTGCAATTCTCCAACTTTTCCCTTTTACTCCTGAAAGGCAATTGGTTGCACTGGATTTCATTTAGGTGCATCAAAATAAAAATAATTGATAATCATTTTTCGACTCTGCAATAGTGCACTGTTTTGAGTTGATCCTTTGCATAAAACACCCTGAAATCTGAGGTTAAGTGACAGAATATAAAATTGCCCAAATGGTAGAAATGTTTTTGCACCAGTTGAACTATACGGACAATGGTTTGCACCAAGCACCATCCGATAAGTAAATATTCGAACATGTAACTTTCTGTTGAACACCAAAGGTTTACAGCAGTCAAGCTAAACTGATCACAGCGTTTGAGATCAAAACAGAGTCCAATCAATCTTGAACACGCATCTTCGGCTTCTTCTTCCCTCGATTCAAACTTTATAAATGTCGATACTCACCTTGACCCTAAATGCAATTAAGAAGTGCAACCGGGCAGGTGACTCATAAAACCCCTAAGCTAATGTACTGGAATAGTAGAAAAAGAACCTATTGGAGACATTAAAATATACAGGTCCTTATAAATGATGGCGCTAAAAACCCTGACCGCATCAGCTAAATGGATTATAAATCTAGAGGATTTCCATAATGCATGCATCTTAAACACACACACATGCATAAATCACAGCTATTTTCTAAACACAGGTTAACTGCGCAACTTCAAACATTGTCTATTTTTTATGCAAAATAATCCACTTAGTGTTACTCTCGTGGCTGCCACTAATTTCAGACCATATGCGCTGCATGGCCCCTTGAAACCTATCAATAACACTTGTGCCGGGAAGAGGCAGCAATAAGTGTATGGAGAAAACTTGTAGCCTTATTTTTTCAATGCCACTAGCCTTATTTATGAGTGTTTATTGCCAGAAATTGTGCCAAAATGACTTGGGTTTGAAAGAATTAATTATTATGGCCCGGAGCATTTTAATATAACTGAGTGCAGTGGCAACGCAATTAAAGCAGATCGCGGCACCATCAGGTGGAATAAATGCCAGCGGCACTGCAGGTGCGTTCTGTTAGCTGCCAAATAAATTCCTTAATTTACAACATTATGAATCAATAAAATTATAATGCCTTTCACACGCATCTTTATCAATCAGAGCAACGACGCTTTCACACGTCTGCAGAGAGGATGCCGAGCTTAGGGAGAATCAGAGCGATTACGAAGTGAGAAGAAGTGCTGCTGATGAGGGCGGAGGTTTGGCGGTAATGAGTCGGGGAGAATCTCTCACGGCTCATACCGGTGGCACGTGAAAAAGAGAAAGCAATGCTCTAATCTTTAGGCCAAAGCCAGAAATGCAAAGCAACCCTCTGTGCATGTTTTCAATATGTGTAGCTTAAATCTTTCAGCTTGTCAACAGGGTGGACAAGTGAGGAAGAGGGATGATGGCCGGCCTCTATTCTGATGCTCAATCCCATTTCAGTGAGTACCCCCAGACAAGCCACTCCCGCCTGTAATACATCACCTCCACAACAATGGCACGCCTCGGACATTAATTAAGAATATTAATCTCCCGTGTCCTTTGAGCTGCAATGTGCACCACACGCGCTGCGGCAGCGGTGATGCAATTCCAATCCATATAAACTGCTCGCCTTTTATCCAGGCAATAACGGGCACTAAACAAATATCAATACGCCTCTCAAATGGCCACTCAAACGTCCATTTTTATGGAGAAAGAGGAACTTAAAGGTAGGGTTAATTGAAAGTCAAATTCAAATTAATTTCCCTCAGCCTAATTGCCTCAACCATTAGCAACAGAGAGCACAGCGCGATAGATGCAGGAACTGTAGAAGCAGATTGATTGCTTCTCACTTGAACAGAACACAGAGAAGAAAAAGAAACAAGAAGAGGAGGAGCAGGAGTTACGACGCTCCGGTAAATGGACCACACAATCCGAGACTGTTTAAGAGAGAAGAGCCCTGGATGTTCCTGACTGTAAAACAGATCAAAATGCTATTACCACATGCTTTGAACGCTTATTTATGTCCTGTCTTTGTGAGGCTGTTGATTTAATGCTAGCCAAATGCAGTCGCTACACAAACAAGAGGTAGGAATCATCCGCTAATGGAAGCCCTAATTGAGAGGCGACCGCTTGTCATGAGGTAATTCCTCTTCGTGTTGAGATGATAGCTCCCTCATGAGGAAGGCATCTTGATAAACAATCACCACTTGCATTAGAGATGATTTAAAAAGCTTAGGCTCTAATAAACAGCTGCATCACAGGAGTAAAGGAGCAGGCAAATGTCGTCTTATTGCATAGTTAAATTCTGGCAGAAACCACTAAACCTAATTTTATTCAAAAATTTAAAAAATGTAAGCTTTTGGAAAAATAAAGTTTAATTTTCTACAAAAATATTGTATAATTTTTACACTGTCAAATCTCATGAAGAGATCCACTGATCATAATTTTGTCAAGTCTATCTGTACAACACATTTCAACTACTAGGGAATTCAGAAATGTAAATATTTCCAAATCCATGTTAGAGCTCATAGGATAAAACAGAGCAACTTTCCTTTTTTTTAGCCTTACTATGAAAAAGTCTTGATGTCTTTTGCACAACGCTTTCCTTTTAAATAGTTTCTTACATTACTGTGCTTCTTCTAACTTAATTATAGATTTTCTCACTTACACCAAATTAGCTAACTTTGATCCTTCTTTCCTCAGTAGCAACATCCACACTGAAAAGTGTTGTAGTTAGCGTTTCGTGATAGTGGCCAACTGCATTCACTGGTCAGATTTCTGAGTTTCTATCCAACCACCTTTAATTTGACACACTCACCTTTCCAAGGATCCTGCCCAGGAAGTAGTAGTGTCTCGTGAAGGAGTCGCCCACCAGCATCTCTGCAGCAGGATTTGGGTACAACAAACCCTCGTTGGTGGTTTTGAAAAAGCCCTGGTTGGGATTAAAGCCCGATTTGAGAAGCTCGTTGAGGAACTCGCGAAAGATGCCTCCTCCGTCGATGCCTGCCTCATCCAGACCATGAGCGTTGAGAAGGTGGACTCGAATCCTCTTCTTAAGGTCTGGTTCTGATTGAGTTAAGAAAAGTAAATATTTACAAAAATATATTTTAACAACTAATTTATGACCAGCAGTCTTGAGCCCTTTAAAACATATTTTGTACATCTTCTATTCTTTCATATGTTTAAAAGCAATCTCTAGCAGGGACATGAACAATCTGGCTATTTACCTCATCATGGTTATAGTTATTTTTCTTCTAAATAGACCTCAGGCACAGGAAGACACAACTGATTGTAAAGCAGCTGTTTGTATAGTTGTAATGTGTTATGTCAAATAACTTTTCAAAAGCACAGAATTTCAATTATTGAATGTTACTTTTTGTCATTTAAATTTTTTTTATTCCTATAATGTTTTCATTCCTCTTACAAACTTTACTGCTTTTTATTGCATTTGTAACGAACAACTACAGGAAGCATAAACTGTGGTAGACAATTATACTTTGTCCACAATTTTTTCACCCAAATAAAAACTTGAAAACCTTTTGGATTATATGCAAAACAATGTGAGTGACCACACATCTCATGATCTCTACATCAACCTGTAACTTTATCCTTTTGGTTGAAGGATAAAGTTTAAGACTTTTCCAAGGCACAGTGAATATTTTGAAAACATCACCACAAAAGAAGAAAAAGCTTTTTCTTTAACAAACATTATTTACAAGGCTTGCTCATCCTGACCTACAGAATATTCAGATCAATTCTATACGAGGTTGTCTTCCAGAATAATAAATGTAGAGCGATAAATCAAAGCAGCTTTAACTTATAGACACACAAATGATATAGATCATGTCTTCAACCCAGGTCGCCTAGTACTCTTTTAATCAGAGTGCCCCCATCATCCGAGTAACCTTTCAAACTCAAACACAAAAGAGGTGACTTAAAATAATTGATTCGGCTTTTATGTGATCCATTATAATAATCAAAATCACAATTATGCTTTACTGAAATTCAATATGCTGCCCAAGGAAGGCGGTAACCTTCATCTTCTATGCAAAATCTAACCCTTGTTCTGAATATCGGGGTTTTATATAGCTTAACAAGAGTTTCAGTGGCAGTGTGGGCATCTAGTAAACCATCTCAGTCTTATGGTGTTCGTCATCACAGTATAAATGGAAAAAAAAAAAATGGCGTGGTTACAGAACAGTTTTCCAGACGTGTGCATGGACTTTTTAAGTCCATCGCCACTTGTAACACACACAATCATATGGCAGTGCTTTTACTGAAATGACAGCAATGCTTGTCTCACCATTTTCTGGGGAGAGTTTATCATAGGCGTCTTCGTAGATGTAGTTGCGTCTGATGGTGACATTGATGCCATCGGGAAACGGCCCATCCCCCTGCACGTCACGTTTGTCCACAGAGATCAACCTCTGGAAGATCTGGAGGGAGGATGTACATCCAGCGATGGAGTTTGTAACAAGGACTTTCAGCTGAGATTAATGATCATATATTGATAGGTGAAAAGAATTAGAAGAAGATAGCATTTTCTGGTTCAAATATGTTAGGCTGGACGGATGAGTCTTCTTTTGCTGACATTTTTGTGAAGTGCCTCAGTTACTTTTAAAGAGACAGTGCCAAAACGAGTTGCTCTCAGTCGTACCTCAGGACTGGGATGGAAAATAAACCAAAGGAGATACAATAAGAAGGGATTCAGACCACAACTGAATAATTTAAATATGAAAAGGGAGGATTTAAAATATGAATATAAATGTAATGTATATTCATATAAATGACATTAGCATTTATGTGAATATAACAGGAGAGCTAGTACTGAAAGTCTGGGCTTTTTAAGACATTCCAGAAATTCTTTAAAAAGGTAAATTCATACCACTGAAACCAAAAACAATACATTTGAATGTTTAATTATAATTCAACTCTTAGGCTTGTGTTCCAGTTTCATGTAGTGGTGGGATACCTTGACTCGCTCCTCAAATGGAACAACAAAAGGCAACTCTGTGAGGATGGCCAGGTGTCTCTCTTCAGACACAGACAGCTGCGGAGGCTCAAAACCAACTGCAGAAATAAACACATGTACATCTTGTTTATTAAGACTCCATGTAGAAAATATCTTTTCAGTCTTTTTTTGTTCATAAATATGTCAAGACACATACAGGTAAACTTAAAAATAATCATAACACAAAAACTTTTAAGTCTAGAAAGCCGGTCGGTCAATAATCTAACTAAATCTCTTATGTATTTTCTGTAATTGTGTGAATGAGTTAAATAAGGATTGCATTTTCTGTCTTTTTTGATTTTGTAAATCCATCCAAGTTAATGTTTACTTAAATTCAAAGGTTCAAAGGAGGGGAAAAACAGCCCCAATTGCTAAACTGCTCTTTACCCTGGTCGTTCAAATGCAGCTCAATTATTCTGCCCAATTAGTCAACCTGATCTGCATTCTCCCATCAGGTTTCCATCTTTGAGGAGAAATATGGCCTCCGAGTGGTCAATACGTACCTCATTTATCAGCGCTGAGCCTGTCCATTTAAGGAAATGAGAAAAGGCCAGACAAACACATGCACCAGATGTGGCTGAGTTCATCAGGTACTTTCACGCTAATTGAATTTATCTCATACAGGCTCTGAGTGGCATTAGGGAGATCATACACACATTGTTATCAGCCTGTTTTCACACTATATGTCAGAGAAAAGCCCTGTAGTTAAAAGTGAGCCTAATGAGTCCTGCGTGCATCTGTGTTTCAATCTGAGTGCGGCTAAATGACAGGGCCAGCTTGATTTGTGTTAGCAAACATAGACACAGTGATTTTAGGAAGAACTCATTGATTGTGTGGGCAGGCGAGATGACCCTAACATCACATAATTACAAGTGTGCTTAAATGAAATACTTCATGATTCAAATGAGTTTAAAAAAGGTTGACGACACAATTGTCACACATAAGCTTTGAGCAAGTAGGGATACAAAGTATGGTTTAAGTTCTGAACTCTACTTAGAAAGAACATCTACAGACAGTTTTTTGTGGAAAATAATCCATCTTGTACATTCATATCAAATTAAAAAGCTTGACACTTAGCCTATATTACCATCAAGTGTAGACTGAAGAGGTCCAATGCGGCCCATCCTTCTTGTTCTCCACACATGTCTTGCTGATGGGACATAAAGTTGGGTGACCTACATAGAAATGAAGATGAAGTTCATCTTGTCTTTAAGATGAAGAACCACAGTTGCTTTAAGGTTTCTACGTGTTTTCCAACATTTTCAGTGTCAAAACTTCCCAAGACTGAAATTTTGGTTTCTTTTTGTTAATTTCAGTCAACATTTGAGTGAAATTGCAAAAGACAGAACACTGCAGTATTCTGTTCAGTTTCTCTCAGGTAGAAACTCTCAGGTAGACTGTGTGGACAACTGAACTATGACAGAAGACACTTGTAAAAGTACATACAGCATATTGCCAATTTTAACAAAATATATATTTTAGTACTTAACCTCCAACTTTTTAAATACACTCTATACTTTTTTTTTTATTTGTTAATATAAAATATATTTGAGATGGAAATCAGAGCTAACGTTAAAGTGTTGTGATGCAGGTGGAGCACCTTATCGGCCCGGATGTTGACCTCCTCAGACAGCCAGTGACCCACCGGACAGAAAGGTCGTCTGATGTCGCGAGCTTTCAGCATCTTCACCAAGTTAGTGATGACCTGGGTTGTAGATCAAAAAAAGAAAGAAGCCACATTAGCATCTCTCACTGAAACAAAAATATTCATCATAGTTGAAAGCAAAGTGTCCAGTGAAGCCTCTTTCTTTAAATGTCTCTTGAACAGGATGAAGTGCTTCATCTTAGAGGGGAAAAAAAGCAATTTGAGAATTCAGCCATTAGTGCACCATTTATGGGGAGTATAAAAGAAAAACGACCTATGCCGTCCCTCAATGTCCAGCCTTGTTAATTACCAGCGAGGTCTGCTGACATCAGCCACCGGACAGAGAACGCCAAAGCTTTACAGCTCAATGTGCTTTGAGTACAAGAGTGGCCGTCTAACGGGACGTTAAAAAGAAGTTAGGTCGCTTTGATGTAATGTTGATGGTTGGTATCAGGAGTTTCTATAAATTATATTGCCACTTTAAAAAAAATCTGAAAAAGGTTTTTATACCGTTATATAACGGACACAAGCAAAGATCAAGTTTGTAGAGCTATAACCAAAAAACAAGACTTTCTCATTCATTTATAAAAGGCTTCCTTGTTGCTATCGCGAAAAACACATTCACACACATTTGAATAATGTCACGTGTGTCATTGATGCAATAACACTCAAAGCCAGTCCATTTCCATATAATACCCCAGCTGGATTAGCTCAATCGAAACCCTCCTCTCTAAGATGTGTCATTTTCATAGAGCGACAATCAATCCCGGCCAATCACCAGGAGGCAACCAGAGTCCGCAATAATGGCGAGTGCAAAATGCTGTAAAAGGTGCGTGGAGATGGGCTCAGAGCAGACCCACCCCCTGACTCTGGGAATGAATAAGCATTCCTTAATTAGCCCATCGGGTTAAGTGCAAACCTTAATGGGTCTTTCCCAAACTCCTTCGTGACATCGCTCTCCAAACATGGCCAAGAAGAAAGTTCCATTAGCAATATTAATACAAGCTTAGTTGATCATTTTCATTCAATTAACTTCTTTCAATTAAATAGATAGCTCGACAATGGGGGTGATAAAAGATGGAGAGGGACGGCTGATGACACGAACCAAACATTAACGTGTTAGGGGTCAGCGGCGTTAAACCAACTGTAAATCCCACTGTTCAATTTGGAAAATGCATTTTCCCTGCTCCTCACTTCTTTAATGGGTCGTTTTAGCTGACAAGAGGCCTTTGAACTGATCTTTTATGAAAACTCTCTCAATGTGCTTTTGGAGTATTTGCCACCTCCTTCTAAATGCTTGTGTTCACTTCTGACAGCCAAGAACAAAAGGGACTTAAGGCCTGTTTTCTTGAATAAACAGAAGAAAGAGAAATGAAAGTGAGAGGATTGAAGTCAATCCTGTTTCCAGCCTCATTTCCCCACAGTAAACAACCAGTACTCGTTGTCTTTACCCACTCAGGCATATTTTGCCAACTTTCACTAACAGATAATCATTACAGTATCAATGCACATAGAGATTGTCCAACAATTTAATGACAACAACACGCAGATTACGCAGCACACTGTGAAAATAGTGACCATTTTTGAAATAGTGACTGAATCATGAAATTCTTATTCCAGTAGGAAAATAATCCCAAGTTAATTTAGAAATGGATAAAGTGGCTTAATTTTAAAGCGGTAGTATGTAACTGTTACAAAAATATGTATTTACACATTTCTTAAAACTGTCTCCATGTTTTGACGGTATGAAATAAATGTCCTGTGAAGTCATCAAGTTTTCCTACCTCCTCTCTAAGCTACTATTGCCATCTGAAGATTGCATTCCTGGACAAAAGCAGCCAATCAGAAGTAGAAGGGAGGTTTTAGCGCTGTCAACGAATTTGTGAACACGCCGTCTTGTTTATCTGTTATCATCAGTGGCCATGCTAAATAGCCTGAGCATTTATGGGATTCATTATGGTGAACCACAGCACCAGAGCAAAGAGAAAGGGGAAGGATACAGGATACATACATTAGTGTTAAAACCCTATTCCTGGCTCTGATTGGTTGTCCTTGACTGAATGGTATATTTCTGTAGATTTCAGCTTAGAGAGGAGGGTTTCGAGATGGCTGAGGAGCTCAATTTTTCCACAGATTATACATCTCATATTATACTGTAATGACATAGTGATAGTTTTAACAAATGTAAAAACAAATTATAAACGTTACTAACTGCTGCTTTAAAATTGGACTTGTCAAAAATCTAAATTCAAACCACTTAAAAACTTGTGTTCTCTGCTTAAAAACCAGGTCTGTGTCAGGAATCCGGACAACGTAAATTACCTCTGCATTTTCTGCCAAGTCATACTTCTGAGGTACAACTTGGGTCTTCTAACCAAAAACATATTCAATAAAGAAGCAGCTATTGAAAAATGTATATGTTAAGCATTTATGCTAATGACAAATGTGTATAAACTTCTCACATCAATTATATTTTTGGCAACCATACCAAAATATAATTGGGTCGTAAATAAATAAAGAAATCTGTATTAAAAGTTGTCAAAGATGAGCTATATTTATACATAAAAAAAATCACTTTTAGAAATACTAGGAATTTATAGAATTGACTAAAAAGAAATTGTATTTCTGTAAAAAGACCAATCAGAATCTGAATTGATAAAGGATTCATGCTCAGCTTTAATGAGTTAACTATATTATTTACCTTGAAGAGCTGGACCCAGCGCTTCTGCTCGGCCTGGATGCGCCGCTGGACCTCGGTGTTCGTCTTGACGCCCACGCTGCGGAAGGCAGCCATGTACTCCTCCCTGTGCTCTGCTTTAGTCTCAGGATAGGCCAGCTTGATGATTCCCAGGCATGCATCTCTCAGGCAGCGAGACAAAGTCACCAGCTCAGACAGAGTGAAGGGCATCATGGAGGACTGCATCTGACCTGCTCAGAAGGAGAACATGCTCAAAGTCCTCTAACAAGCTTTGATCTCTACAAGCTGTTCACGCTGCTGTAGACAATTGTGAAAACTCTTTTAGTGAATAAGCAATTACTAGGAAAAAAAAAAGTTATTTAGTAATAGAGTATCTTTTAACTTTAGTATACAAACTCAAGAACAGGTAGTTTGCTGAACAAAACTCTTAAGAGCGGCAATGAAGGCAAAACTGTAAAAAATATACCTTGCATTTAAGATGACTAATTTAACTTTTCACATGTTGGTATTAGAAGTGTGGTTTTAGCTGCAAATGCATCCATTGTAATAAATAATCAAGTGTTCACTACAGAAATGCCATGATACTGCATTTGAGGCAAGAAATTTGAATTTCTTCTCTTGAAAAGAAATGCAATTATTTATTTGCATTTTTTTTCTGTTAACTTAACAGACTTATATGTCTGTACCTTCCATTTCATGTCCAAAGAACTCGCTGTCATGCACAGATATAAGAGAGTGACTGAAGAGAGAGCTGAAGAGGTAAAAGAGGGGAATGATCCGGTTTGAATCTTCAAATGACATGGGGGAACCCCGAGAGATCAGCTGGAGCAGTGGCACCATGGAGCTAAGGAGGAAGACACAGAAAAAGCAGAAGCATGATCACACCACCGACATTAAATGCTCACTAGAGAGCAGAATCAGTCATAGTATCTTACCCGGTAATCATTTTAGTTGTCATGGAGGTTATCAGGTGCCACAGATGCCTCAGAAAACGGGCATTGAAAGCTAAGCTGTACAGGAGTCTGCAGACAAATTAATAATAAACAAGATTTAAGACAGAAATGCATTAAAAGGCAGTTCAAATGACACAATCAGGGCAATAAACAATAAAATTACTCTCAGCCTAACAGTCTGCAATGCTAAGACTGTTAACTTTGCCTTGCTTAGCACCGGACACAGAAAAAAGATTGTGACCAAACATTTCAGTTATAGAATCTTCTTGGCCTTTCCTTCCTTTTATGCGTTGCGAGGGGCCAAAAGGAGATTAAATGAGCCATTAAGCTTTATTTAGGCGAGGCACCTTCCATTAGTAAACTAGTTGCTGGCGAGGGTGCCCAGCTCAGGTCATAAACAGCCCCACTGGCTTCCTGCTGAAGCACCCCCCCCCATTTAACTTAATGGCCAGGGAAGCAGGACAATGGAAGATGGAGGAGAAAGAGGAGGGGCACCCTGGTCCTTGCTGTGACCCCTGATGACTAGCATGCTTCCACACTCAGGTTGAATTAGTTGGGAAACACAGAAGGAGCCACATACCTCCCTCTTGTACTCAGCAGGCTGAGGCAAGAAGGTGTGAAGGGGCTCTTTGTTCCAGAGTATTTGTTTGCGTATACACTGGAATTGCTCAGTTTTTCACACCGAGGGTAAGTAAAGGTGACAATAGAGTGGTAAGTAAGCTAAAAGGCAAAATAAAGTGTCCCTAAATATAATAGGCCCTTGTCTAGGAGGGACAGCTGTAAAGACACTGTCCTTTAACACGACGAAGAAGAGAAAACATCCAAATCCTCAATATAAGCCTTTAATTTCCGACCATTCCGTTTCAATATATCAGAGCTCATTCAGAAATCCTAAATTAGAAATGAACATTAGGGGGCAGACTGTCAGGCAAACCCTCAATAAGGCATGAAAAATGGTTAGTGTCGAGCACAGACCATCTGTCAGTGCAACAAGGCTCAGAAGAGAAGCACCAAGCAGCGCTGGGGGCTCATAACAAGTCAGGCTGGTGTTTGATTGAAATGAGAAACAAAGCACTAAATGCCAGCTGACCTGCTGATTTACAGCCGCGGGGAAACCGAACCCCTCCCCAATTTCAATCACGGAATGAAGCACTAATAAACAAAGTCAAGGCATCAAAAGGGGGTTGCATGTACGTGCATGCAACGAGTGTCTTGATAAATAATGTCTGGATCGTTTCATTTTGCTGCGATGAAAAGAAAACCTGTGTCCGATGGTAGGCCGGGGTCAGATCTGAGACCAGGAAACTGGAGTTTTTGAGTTTCTGCCTCAATGCAAATTAAAACTTCATCATCAACGTCATTATTTCACAACAACACAAAAATCACAGCAACCATCTAAAAGTAAATGTGAACTCCTTCCATCAAAGGGAACCAGTTAGCAGATTGGTGTTATACTGGGAAATTACACCAAATATCTAACTTTACCAATTAAAGATAAATTACAACACACTCAGCAGGACAAACAGAAGATCAACTTATTGAGCAAGTTAAAAATCAGTTCTCCAATTAAAACCAGCAAAGAAAGAGAAATTTAATTAGACATTTTCTATATTTATTACAAAGGAAGTGTGCCGGGCCCATTGCATACAGCCAGTCTCTCCTTTTTTTTGCTGTAAGAGCAGTAAATCAAGACCGGGATGCAATTTGCTCCCCTTAGCCTCTTGTAAAGCTATCCCGTCCACTCCTGCAGCGATTAATCTTCCTCCGTGAGCTAATTATTTTGTTACAGATATCCAATAATGATGGAAGACGAAGGACAGGATTTATGATAAAAGTAGAGAAGAGAGGGAAGCTGCAAAAGAGGACAGGGACTGAACGAGAAATCCTCAAGAACTCTGCCAAAAACAAAAAAAGAAAACTAAGTTGAGTGTCCTAAAAGAAGTCTTTTTTTTGCATTCATTTTTGTGAAACAGCTAAAACTGAGTCAAGACTGGATTGAGAGCCCATGTGAACATTGACTTGGAAGTCTTGTCACATATTCTTAATCTGTGCTTTAATTGGACCACTCTAGATTCAGAACATTATTTGAGCTGGATTTGATCAGGATTTTTTCCATGACTGTCTCGTTTTCAGCTTCATCCATATTTCTATCAACTGGTTTCAGAATCAAGATTTAGATTTGATTTCTGATGTAAATTAAAACACAGGTGGATTCTCATTACAAATTAAGTGGCTTCTAAAAGCAACTGGTTCCACTGGGTTTAATTTAGATGTATAAAAAAAAGAGCACTGAAGCCCTTTCATCAACTTGGTAATGTGTGAAAAAATCCCAATAAAATATGGGTGATTACCATTTTCTAGAAGCATGTATATTGTGTAAAGTACAGTACAATACAGCAGCAACATAATTAGCACAGACATTCACAACACGAATGTCTGCGTCCGAGGTTCATATTTCTAAGTACATTTTCAAAGAAGTTACATGAATGATTAATGGCTCCTAAAACACTTGAAAACTTAATGGGTTTAATACTGATCTGCCCCAATCTGATGGTTGAATAACCTAAATAATAGATTAAAAACAATACATATCTTTATTTACATAATTTAGCAGCAAAACAGAGTCTTTGAATTGACAAAGTTGCTTATGTTGTCAATTAAAACATGATTAATAAATTATTCACTGCAATTAACTTGATTAAATCTTTTCATTAAGCCCCACTATTACTCTTTAGGTAAATAAAACTAAAATTACCACTGTGATATTTATCTATTCTTCACCAACTCTCCCCATCAGATACAATTCAACTAACAGGTAATGATTAACTCCACTGGGTTTACTGTCCATGAAAGTGAGTCTAGTTGACTTCCTGTTAGCCAATGCCTTCCATCCAAAGCCGTCGCTGACATCCATCCCAACCCTAATGTAATTAACGAGAAAAAGAGCTAATTTCCCTCATCCAGAACGGAGGGGCTTCCTTGACATCTCTGCCGGTTGTAAATGTCAGTGGGCGCGGACCAATGATAGCTGCTTGTCTAAAATCCCCATTAGCTACATTGTTGAATGCGGGACAGCAACACATAAAACAGTTTTCCTCTCAGTCAGGTGGAATCCACGACTGATTGGGGAAATTATTGTAATAAGGTTTAGTGCCTGCTTCACATTATTTAAAAGCGATTAAAAAACATAAATTAAGTGTGTGTTTTCATTATGAAAGTCCATTTAGTACTTTGTGAATTTACAATGGAGGAGACAGACAGACATGTCCACCAGCAGTGAAGGACGATGCCCTGGATGCTTTTTAAAATTAAAGGCATCTGGTTTAATTGCCCAAAAACTCTCAAGTGTTTCACGATCACAGTGGAGTAAAGAGCCATCAGAACAACAAAAGAGGACAAATACAGACAGGGTGCGACATCGTCCTTTTTGTGTATATATACCTGACTTTTGGCACCATGAGTCGATGCTGCACCATGAGCGTGTGACAAATGGATGCCATCATGGTGAAGATCTCCTCACTGGCTGAGTCCCTCCAAACCAGGTTCAGCAGGGCATTAGTCTGCTGTTTTGTGTCCAGCTTGTGGATGCATTCCTCCGTTATCAGCTGCACAGAAATGCGGCTGTTGTCCTAACAGAGTCATGCGAAAAAAGGAGAGACTTATTACCATAATCCATCTTTAACTACAAATAGTGTCAAAAAAAATAGTTTTTTCAAAATTATAACCACAAACATTAATGCATTTCATTCATCGTAGGATTTTATGTGATAGACACTCAAAAACATGGAAATGCAGTAGTCTGGTCAGAGGACAAACTTTAGTTTCTTGACCTTCATAAAAGCTTCATTCAAGTGTTTGTATTGTCATAAGTTACATATAAATGCTTAAAAGTTAAATGACAGTACAGAAACAGAATAGGATTTATTTTGTAGGGGTCTCATCTCACCTTACAAAACCCAAAGCACACATTTGTTTTATTCCCTGAAAGCTATGTGTCCTTATGTGTCGGTTGTACCTGCATGGGTGTAGGGTGCATGTCACCATCATCATCATCCTCTGAATCACTGTTCACGTCGGGCCGGCTGGTGCTTTCTGACACCGGAAGCAGCGGCAGCAGAGCCTGCAGAGCCCGAAGGTAGAGCAGGTGTCCCTCCTCTGATAGTGAGCCTTCGAATATACACCTACCATTACTACGTTGTTTATTTTTTTAAGTTTGTGTACTTTGATAACATAAAGAATTGAATATGCACAGGAAAAACGGTAAACTTAATTGCGTCACCTACCTAAGCAGTTCTCTCCTGCAGAGAGGACAAAGTAGAAGAGCCACGGTGCCTGGCTTTGTGCTGCTGAGAAAGAGTCGATGGTGACCTGCAGGGAGCTCAGGAAGGCCTCGAATGGGAACAAGAGACGACGGTCCGACAGCGCCGGGATAAAAAAGTGAAAGATCTGCTCGGTGAACGGCGCAGAGATGAACTCCTCGGTAAACGCCGCAAATACAAACTGCCTGCAAGACAACAGCCAAAAATCCCTTTGAATAAAGTGTAGAAAAATAGCAGATCAGACTGCTTTTAGTTATTGGGGTTGTTTCAACGCAATTCTGCTTCATTGGCGTTCTAACTAAACAATATTGTCTGTCCAAATAGGAGAGTTTTGTCTAACTTGGTCAATAACATCTGGTGGGGCAAAGAAGAGATAATTAACTACTGGAATCACTGTGTACACAAGTTTGTCTCCATCCTGCTGTGCCTTTCTTCATAAAAGAAAAGAAATTCTCCTGTCGTTATTAGAAAAGTCTTAAACTGAGTGTCAACAGTCTGATATTCACCTCAAGAATCCAAGGGGACTTTTATGACTTATTGTCAGTGGGTCTCATGTAATTACTGCTTTAAGACTGATGGAAGAGCACACACACACACAAAACCTTTATTTGATAGGAAGAAGCAATAAGCCTGGAACCTGCACGTACGCGCTTATTTCTCCTGTTGTTTTCTGTAGAAACTGTGGGGGCTGCATACATGGATACTTTTTGAAATACGTTCAATATCTCAACAAAGATATTGATGAGATTTCTTTGTTCATAATCATCTGCTTTCCAACTGAGGTAGTTGGTTTACTGTTACAATCTCAAGCTTAAGTTGTTTTAACTTTATCCAAACAACTTTCAACATGGGTTTCTTTTCCAACAATGCCCAGTTTTTGAGTTCAGCACATTCAGCAATCCCTGCCTGGTAACTCCCAACTGCCTTTAGCTAGTTATGTCTTATACACTTTTTAAATATTTTTCCACCAGACATGTAAACAAATATAAGCAAAAACCACAAACACAACTAAAACGGTTGTAAAAATGTTTGAAAGAAATTATGTGTACCTTGCGCCTGTTGTGCAGGAGGAGTAAGTAAAGTGCAAAGGTTTGAGAATGTGCTCCAACAGTGTGCTTGCCAGAGGAATAGAGGGGGCATCGCTGTACTCCAGACTGGAGGGCAGTCTGTGATTTACAAGACTATACAGCGACTTGTAGTATCCTTAAAACAAAAAAAAAGAAATAGAAGAAATTAGATTGCATAAAAACTACACCAACTAAAAATGAACACAAACTAGATGTTTAAGAAAAGTTTATTATGCTGCAGTAAATTATGTAATTTTTCATAAAAAAACTCAAACTGAAGTCTCAGTAATTTGAATGGCCTCAGTCCATATAAAAAGAGTAGCATTAAGGTGGATTGAACAACATTTTAAGTGTTTTAAATGTAAAAATGCATTTTATTTCAATGCACTGCTAGCTCACCTTTTTGAACCATATAGTGCAAAATCTGCTCAAGTAATGAAGCTACATTGTTAGCATCTGGAATAACAATAAGATAAGTTCTCTCTGAAGAAAAGATTTCTAACATCCGCATGGGAACAGCGACATTTAAACTGTCATCTGGGCAGTTTTGCAGGAGTCTGGGAGAAAAAGAATAAGTATGTAAGTCCATAGAAAGTTTCAGCTTCTTCATGGCAATCAATCAGCATCCTGTGTTTGTGTACCCAGAACCTTACCTGCAGCAGAATCCCATAATTCTTTTGATCTGAAATACACATGTCTGCTTCTGGGGACTGTTTAACAGCTTCACGAACTGACTGTTGTGTTTCACCAGATTCTGGCATAACCATATCTTTATAAACACACAAGCAGATGTTCAACATAACATGGTAATTAAAGCACTACCAAAGAAAAAAAAACAAAACATTGGCAACACTGCAATCTTACCAATCTATGCGCATCCACACTCTGTCTGTAGAAAAATATAAGTCGTCTCGATAGGAGGCATAGAGCAGTGGCAGTAATGACGTGCTGTGTTCCCTCTGCCTGCGACTGACTGACAGACTCATCAAACTTAGCCCTCTGAATGGCATACTGAAGGGAAGAAATACAGTAATTGAATTAAAATGCTTGTTTGGTAAACCTAAACATAAAGAAATAAATTGTTCATAATTTTCATTATAAAAATCTAAAAAAATAAATGCTAAAAATAAAAGCTTGAGTCACTTGAGAAACCATAAATTTAGTCCTACAAAAAACTTAGGAGCAAATCTTCAGACTTGCCCCCCTTTCCTTCTTCCTTCCTACTAAGGAATTCCAAAATCAACCAGGTGATACTTAATACCAGGTGTTCAGATTCTGTCTTTAGTCTTCTTCTAATGGAAATGTATCCTAAAAAGTCTCCCAAAAGCAACATACATATGTCATTTTGGTTTCTGTTCTCTTTTAATGGAGAAACATAAAATCGGAGCTCCTTTAAGGGCAGCGTCCATATTCAGCCATCAGCTGAATATGGACGTGACCCTTTATTTTCAGAAGATCAATTAGTATGATGTGTGAGGAAAAAGTTATTTGTTGGCATGACTTTACTGTATAACAATAATTTGAAACAGATTGCAGATAAATGGCTTATTCAGCTCAGTTTTCAGGTCAGAATAAAAAGACCAACTAAGAAATTGAATCACAATACGTGGTGAGAAATCAACCTCTTAAAACTCATGTTTTGCTTTTATTACCACTCATGAATCAGGCTGTAATGCTCCAGGCAGCAACTCACCCCCAGATCAAAATGGACAAGACCTGCTAGCACTAAGAAACATTCATATTTGCAACTATTTCTCCAGCAGAAAGCCATCGGAATCAACATAAATGTATTATGTTCCTAAATTAAATAAAGAAAATCTGTACATGTGGAGGAGGCAGACATACCTGTTGCTTTAGGTCTTGGTAGCCACGTATGTAGGACTGAATGATGATTGCGTTTTTCAGCCTTTTTCTTTCTTCCTAAAGCAGCAAAGAAGCAGAGCTTAAAAATAACTCAACCATAATTCAACATATGAAACGTTAGTATTATAATACTTATTTAAACAAATATAAAGTGACAGAAGAGACAAATATAAGAATGCATTATTAGCTAAGAAGTTAAAATTAACAAGTTGCCAACATGAACTGTTTAAATGAGTCAAAAAGTATTCAGAAGAATTGCAAAGTTAAGTGTCACAAAAAGTGTCAAGTGTGACAGGCCTACCAACAGCCAATATTGGTCATTTCTGGACCAATTACACATTCAATTTGTAAGAAATATTCTGGAACAACAACAACAATAGAGTGACCGCTATTTTTAAAAGTCTAAATGAAACAATACAAGCATTAATTTAAGGAGTTACTTTCCATTTATTGTTCAACGTTTCTGCCGTAGCAACAAACTGCACTGTCTGGTGACACATGTTTGAATGAGGTTTTTATAATGTCATTCTTACACGTTTTGAGATCTAAAAATCGTGCATTGTTAAATGAAAAAAACTCTACTTTTTTGCAAATAAGTATCAGTGTTGGAAAATTGCCACACGTTTATTTTTCTAACACACTACATCCTGAATTAAAAAGATCTTAATATGACAGAGACATAGATGTCATAAAAGATTACCTCTCTTTTCCGTCTTTCCTCTTGTGTACGATGCAACAAGGAGGCTTTTTCTTCCTGAGACAAGATAAGTTATACACAATAGAAAGATAGTGTTTTATTACTGGTCTATTTTTCTGCAAACAGCGCAATAGAGCATGCTTTGTTTTTGAGCAACTGTCTCCACTTTGAATTGATCTTTACCTTTTTACTCGCTCCTCCCAATGACACCTTGGGTCGTGTTTTGAAATCTCCCTCAAAGCTGAACATTGTTAGGTTTTTCACAATGATTGATAGGTTTTCACAATGACTGATTCAGAGTTGTTGATGAAGTTCTAAAAGAGAAAACGAGACCAGGTCAAATTGAAATGCATCAAAATCTCTCTGGTGACCCTCGACTAGGGCTCTAATTTCGAAACAACCTTGTTTTATAGCACGTAAAGCCTTCACACAGCTACCACTTTAATCCATGTGCTCAGTGAAGAACTTTAGTTATCAAAGGAATAGTTAGCACTCTGACTTTACCTAGTTTCTCCAAGTGACAGTCTCAATTTGGCAGCAACAATAGTTAGCTAACTTAGCTACTGTAGCTCATGACTCAGCAGCTGTCAGGGTTTTTTAAGGGACGTATGACTTACGATACAACGTATAAACCAAAACAATGTCAATCTGCAACAAATAATGATTAAAAACAACAATATAGAAGAACATCCGTGTATTTAGCCTGATTTTGTTCGCGTTAGCACTGAAGCTAACTAGCCACCGGCTAAGAAGTCAGAGAGGCTAACTTTACGTGGGGATTCTTTCTACCCGCATGTTCTGTTTGACATCATTCAAATTTCAAAATAGACACCAAGAAACACCATATCTACAATCAATAACCTTCTTACCTTTAACTTGTAAAATACGAAGTGCAACAGAAATACTGACACTGAGATATTCAATTGTCAAGTCTTCTTTTCCTCCACTCTGGAAATCATCACAACACAGTTGACTTCTTCCGGTTCCTGCAAATCCCAAGGAGGTGATTGGACAAAATCCACGTCAATTAAGCGTTAGCTCCACCTTTCTAGTAGATACATTGAGAAGCTTCTATGAATACATGTCTGAACACTAGAATTGTATATTTTGCGGGGACGAGAAAGATCAATTTCTTGTTATTCATAATAAAGTTTTACGTGTTAAGAGGTCTTGGGTCAGATTTTGGTTACATTTGTGGACAAACTCAAAAGTCATAGATGCTCGATCGTGTCCTGCCAACTTCAAAATGGTATCTTGATCAAATAAACATACAATAAATCAGAGGGTGGCAGCATCTACTTACAGATATAAGAAGCGCTTTTTGGGGGAATGGGAAATATTTGTATCTTTTATTTTTAATTAAGTATTACGAAGTAATTAGTGCCAAATTTCTAAATATCTTACTCATTGCAAATAGCTTCACTAATAATAGTAAAAATATTAAGCAAAAATGCACCAGATGCAGACATAAACCTAAAGTTTACGTTAAAGCATAACTTCTTGCTAGTACACAAGAGTCATTGTCTTAATATTCTATCTGCTGTGCCATTTAGAGGTCAAGTGACCATAAGATCAACATCATACACTGTCATTAGATGTATTTTAGCCTATTCATACTCATACATCACCTGTTGTCTCAGTTTTATATAGAAAATATTTGTTTAGAAAATTGTCTCTCATGCTTAAAATGTGCTCTTTTTTCATTTTAGTCTTTAGAATACCAAAATTTGCACATACCCTTATTTTTGTGTGTCTGATTACATCTATATAAAATATTAAATCAGACTTTATGATCATTCTCAGTACTTAAGGGGCTTGTTTTTACCAAATACTTGTTTACTCTTAGTTGAATAATTTCTGGGACTTCTTACTTTCACTTGAGCTAAACCATGTTGAAGTGGTGCTAATCTTACTTGAGTGTGACTTTGGGGTACTCTGCCCGCCTCTTGAGATTTATGCAATACTGCTAAATTGTATTGCAATTTAGCAGACATTTCTGCTATATTATAACTTCTGAAAATGTTATAACTACATCTAAATTCCTCCACTTCGTATCAAATAAACAGATAAAAGTTTGGTTGTGAGATACAGAAGTCTTTCTTTGAACTTATGTCGCATAGAACTAAGAAACAATAAATTCAAATTGTGAAACAAATTCTTCTTTTTAAAAGTCAATTCTTGTTATTTGGAATAACTATGTTGATTCAGTCCAAATGAGTCACAAAAGACCAGAAATTAATATGACGTCTTACATATGACACATATAAGAAGTCCCTTATTTCTTTGTTTTAAAGAACCACGTGTTTCAAAGATTCAGACCGATCTGAAGCAAGTCTTCATCCGATGTTTTTTTTCTGTGTTGTTGTTTAACCCATCTCTGAAAATTGATACAATACTACTTGTTGTCTTTCTTATGTTTGGGTTTGTGGTTTTGTGTACATTTCTGTGAATTTAATCATCACCCTTTGTGCAATTTGTGTTCCACTTGTCCTTACTTTGGTACTGCACTTTAGTTTCCATTTTTTCTAGGTATGTGCTTTGTTTACGTGGGAAACATCTCATTTATTTTTTTTCATTAGATGCTTTTCAGTTGTTTTTTCTTTAACACAGTTCTTTCCATCAGCTGTTATCTGTCAAGTAAATAGTCCCACTGGCGTCCGTTCCTGTGATCAACCTCACCAACATTAAAGCCTCTCAGTTTGATCTTTCCCAGATTCTCCTGTTCTCTTCTGTGCTTCCTTTTATTTCCACAACTGCATGGATGTTCAAACCTGCATGAGCCATGAGACTTGCAGTTGTAGTTTTAGCAAATAAATAAATAAATAAATAAATAAATAAATAAATAAATAAATAAATAAGTTTTGACTAAGGAGGAATGCATTCAAATCCAAACTTGAATCCACACATGAAAGGTTTCCACATTTTAAAACCCTATGTTGTTGTTCTTCCCTTTCAAATTAGGTATCTCTTTGCTTACCAGGGATCTGCAGTCTTTATGGTCCAAAGAGCTATCTTTGCCATTTATCCCCCTGAATAAAACCTTTTCAGAGCTTCAAATGTTACATGATCTTCTGAAATTCCCTACTCTAAAAAATATGTTGTCACTTTTGATGTGTTTTAAAAATAACAAAAATTTAGCAAAAAAAGAGGTTGGGCACATTTTCTTGTATGGGATGTTGTTAATTGCGAAGAACTAATGGATAAATAGTATTATAGTGACATTCTGTTGTGGAAATTCAATTCGAAATTCAATTTTCTGCATATCTATTTTGAAAAATATTTGTTGCTTTCTAATCACCTCTAGTCAAGATTTGGGGAGCTGTTGGCCACTTGCCACAGAATCTAATAAAATGTAATGCTCCACAAATAAAAAGTAATAAATAAATAATAAATAAACGCATTTTTGATGCAAGAAAATGTAAACAGTAAAATTATGTGAATATCTTGTTTCCATAATTTTAGGACATAGCATTGTTGTTGCCTTCAGCAATCTTTAGATCAAATTTTAGTTAGTTAGTTAGTTAGTTAGTTAGTTAGTTAGTTAGTTAGTTAGTTAGTTAGTTAGTTAGTTAGTCCATCACATTGGATGATTGGTTACAGTTGAACTTAGAAAAGGCCTTTAGTTTTTCTCCTGAAATCGGAAATTATCAGCCAAAGAGAAGTGCTGAAAGAGAGAGAGAGAGATTAAATGAGAATGATTAGCAGTTAATGTTTCCAAAACCATTTCCCGACATTTCATAAATGTATCCATTTTGGGGCCAGTAGGGGCGAACATATTTATTGCATTAAAAGAGACAGAGCAGCTCCCACTTAATTCAGCACAGGTAATTAATATATAAACTCCTCCGATTTGTCACGTTGATTTGTATTTTAGTTAATTGTGGACGTAATTACGGGGCAAATTAACAGCTTTCAGGGAAGAAAAAGGCTTCTGCAGGTCCGCCTCCATCTTGGGCCGCCTTATTAATTTCTCTCTCGTTTAAAGATGTGATGAAAAGGGGCGATAAATCTGGGTGATCGGTCGGGGCCAATAGTAAATGGCCCCATATTTCACCGCTCCCTTAATAGAAATATTCATGTGGGGGCCCTTAATGAAATTAAACCCGTATGCCGACGAAGTCTCGGGCTGGTAAATGAGGCTGATACACTGCATTCAACTTAAATTTCTGTTTCGTTTCTTTATGAAAACATCCAGAGCTGAAGATTTAACCACAGAACTCCCAGTTCGTTTGAATTCTTCCAAAGTGCCCCAAACCTATTTGAGAACAAAGAAAGCTAGTTAAAAATACAGTATTAGTCATTTTGACATAAGTTAAATTGTTACATTTATACATGTGTGCAAGATACTGCGAATTTCAGGCGCCCTCCCCGCCATCACCTTCCAGCATTCGTGTTTTTCCAGCTTTCCCTGCAGTGATGACGTCCCTGCACCCGCATCAATCTCCCAGTTATCATTCTGTAATTGGTCATGATCATCAGGGCCCGCAATTAAACCGCGATCCTTTACTGGAAAACTCCCGGCTGACTTGTTGATTTCCCCCGAGCAAATAAACGTCGCGGGCAGCGCGCGTCACTGATGAATCGGCAGAAACTAATCAGCTTTATTGGGAGACAGGTTAAGGGCAACGGGGTGTCAATAATTCTCGTTTTCGACCTTCTCTTCCATTAGGTTTAAGAGGCTTATTTAGACCGAATCCGTCCGTCTGCTCGTCGTGATTTGGACACTTTTGTCTTTATTTTATTTATACATTTATTTTGCATAAACGACTTAGTTTAGGATATTAAAAACATTAAAAAAAACACTGTCCATCCATCCATCCATCCATCCATCCATCCGTCCTCCATCCATCCTCCTCCATCCATCCATCCATCCGTCCCATCCCGTCCATCCATCCATCCATCCATCCATCCATCCTCCATCCTCCATCCATCTATCTATCTATCTATCTATCTATCTATCTATCTATCTATCTATCTATCTATCTATCTATCTATCTATCTATCTATCTATCTAAGGTTATTTTTCTGTGTATCAGAAATTTAGCAAAAATATTTTTTATTCTAATTTTATTGCCTGACATGTTGTTCATAATATTTACAAATGCACAATAAACGGTTTGCTGATAATGTTTGGATTTATTGCAGACGCTGTACGTCTGCCAGCTTCTGACTGTGGAAGTGACAGAAGGAGGGCTTTTACTTAAATTTCCCTGTTGGCCTCTCGTGCAGACACATTGTTTCCATTCCTCTCATGTGTTGGCGTTCCTCACATTATAGAGATTAAAGAAGTTGGGAGGGACAACCTTAAAGCATAAACATTTATAGGTGTCACTAAGAAAGAGTCTAATTTGATCAGTTTTAATGGAAAAGGGAGACTTATGATAAAATGGCTTTTAAAAAAAGTAGAAAATAAAAATAAAAATAATAAAAAAAATACAGCCGAACAACAAACAAACAAAAATAGCACAATCAGGCTCCACACTTACAAGTGGTGGAAAATATACATATTTTTTTTACATATTTTTTTTAATCACACACTGTTATCTGCTCCCTTTAAAGGCGTTGTGCTGGATGTGTCCCTATGAACCTGCTCTGATGACCATCTACAGACCAAACAAATCAAATAACAATGCGGGGGCAGCAGGCAAAGACCTGAACAATCCGGGAGGACCGCGATTTATGATGAGAACAAAAATAGTTTCTAGACTGTGGAGAGACAGGACACATACAAGCCATTGAATATCTCCTTATCAATAACATGTCACATCTAGCGTTTCCGACTTTACTAATTTAACAATAACCTCAAATTTAAGCTCAACTAAAAATATTAGATCAATGTTTTCTAATTTATATTTGATCTAAACCGAAATTAAGGGCAGTACTTGCTGCCTTTAATTTCACCTGAGAATTTCACCTGAGAAAACTAAGATGAAGAACAAGTGAATAATAATAATGAGTAAAGAGCTACAATATTGAAAGGCCTTTTGAACCCTTCACCACCAACCTTTAAGGATTTCATTTTAAAAAGAAAAAGAAACACCGAGTCGAAGTCAATGCTTTATGAATCATTTATTATTATTATTATAGAACTTGTCTCATTTTATTTTTTTATTCATATAAAAAGGCTGCGTTAAACATTTAACAGCACTGTAGGTTGCCAAAAGCGTTACTTTTAGTTTTAAAGCAGAATTTCTGACTTATTGCATTGTTTTATTTAACTGTTTCATTAGGAGTTCTCTGAACCACAGGGATGTCTCTTCAAATTGAACCGACATGACATCAAATCAACATATGATTTATTATTAATTGTTTACCCAAAGTGAGCTTATTTTAAGTTGAATTCTATCTGACGTAATAAAATGTCTATTTGGTTATTTGGAGGACTAGTAAAACTAAAATAATAATAATAAATATTTTATTGTAGCCTATATAAAACACACACACACACACAAATTCACGATTGGAAAAAGTCACGACTGAGTTCATTTGAAATCATCATTTTTCGCTGCCATTAAACCAATCGTGGGGTAAATATTGTTGCCATCATCTTGGTGCGCGGTCATTAGGGCAGTAGGCGGTGTTGAGTCCGCGGAGTGCCTCCGGTGGGACGGCCCCCTGACTCACGCTGCACCAATCGCCTCCATCTGACCGGGATTAAGTGTCAAACAGCGCTCCTCTCTCACACTTCGGAGAACATCGTCAACTTCTGAAAGGTGAAGAAAACAGGGTTGGTTTCTTTTCCAGTTCATCGGCCGCAGAGGCAATCAGGACGGCCGACCCGATGGAGAAATCCAAAAACTTTCGCATCGACGCGCTTCTGGCAGTCGATACACCAAAGGCGCAGACTTCACCGCTGGCACTTGTGACTTCCCTGTCCTCTTCCTCCGCATCCTCCTCCTCCATCCCGTCGTCTGGGAGCGGAGCTGCCCCGGACCTCACAGCAGCCGCCGAGTCGTTGCGCGCCGAGACGCCGCCGTCTCCGCCGAGGATTTCCACCTGCGGGCTGATTCCCAAACCGGGGTTTCTGAACAGCGCGCACGGCATGGTGGGACTACACCCGCAGAGCAGCGCGGGGATCCCGGCGCAGGCTCTCTACGGCCATCCCATGTACACGTACTCCGCCGCTGCGCTCACGGGCCAACACCCCGCACTGTCCTACTCCTATCCGCACGGCTCGCATCACCACCACACCAGCGACCCCATTAAACTGACAGCCAGCACCTTCCAGCTGGATCACTGGCTGCGAGTGTCCACAGCTGGGATGATGCTGCCAAAGATGTCCGATTTTAATGGTGAGTTGCAGAATTTTCTCAGCCTTCCTCTCCGATTAGCATTAGGGGAAAAGTTTCTATTTACATGTGAAGTTTAAAACTGTAACACAAAAAGAAAAAAAACAAACAAACAAACAAAAACAAAAAAACATTGAAGGAAAAAAAAAAAAAAGAAAATCAATAATAAAGTTAAAGCAAAATGCCAAAAATGAGGTTCAGAGGAATGTGCAAATTGCTGTGCCAAATAAAAATTGATATTTTACTGGAGATTTAAGTAGTAGAAATTATAAATGCTGAATTCGTTTCATTCTATTTACTAAAATATGATGAGGAAAAAATGTGGCGTAAAAAGATGCGTTAAATCCACATCTTTTTAAATCATGCAGGTTTATTTAGAAATATCAAGGCTCACATTTCCCACCAGATTGCGACGTTGAGGCTGTCATGCAGCGCTGGGTTTTCTGCAGAGGAACTAAAAATGACAGATAATGGACAGTGGGGAAAGTGGCAGAGGAGTGTGAAAGCCACAGCCGACATGCGATCTGCTCGGCAGATACTGGCTTTTTTGTTTCTGCTCACTTTAGCGGATTTGCTCCAGAAAGTTGATCTGCGTTCATATGTGGAACGATCATTTTTGACCGAGTAGAATCTTATTTCAAGAACCAGACTCAATATCAACAGCAGGAACGTATATTTCGACAATATACGTTCCTTTAGAATTATTCTAAAGGATTTTTACGCAGGAAACAACACGTCTTTGTTCATTGTTTTGTCTTGCAGCTCAGTCGCAGTCAAACCTGCTCGGGAAGTGCAGAAGACCCAGGACAGCGTTCACCAGTCAGCAGCTGCTGGAGCTGGAGCATCAGTTCAAACTGAACAAGTATCTGTCGCGACCGAAGCGCTTCGAGGTGGCCACGTCGCTCATGCTCACCGAAACTCAGGTACAACTCAGTCCTGCACATCTTATTTAGCGACCGCTCGATGCATGATGAAGGCAAACAACTGGGAAGAGAGGATCTGCCTGGCTCTCAGAAATAAAATGTTACACGCCTCAAACACTTGAAAACATACACGCCAACATTTTTTTTTTAAGTTTGTGCATTCAATTAATTGAATGCACACTGAAAGAAGAACTCTTTCTTTCTATCCATGCACTTCTAAAACAGTTGATCAAATGGTAACAATTAAATTCGTTCAATTCCAGTTTACAGCAGAGTTTAGGAATTAAATCAAACTAAACCCATTTAATTCATTTTTGATCTCTCAATTAAATTAGGTTTTAATTATGTGGTTTCAAATTAGCCTGGAATTTAGATACAACAAACATTTTTTTTTTTTTTAATTTATGTCATTAATCAAAGAAGCAAATCACATTCCCACAAATGACCACCCATTGAACCAGGATAAATGTATTTGTGTCACATTTCTCAATTCAGAATTGTCTTCATGAAGATAAAAAGCTACACGTTCAGACTGATTACTACCAAGTGCATTGCATTAGACATCAAATATACACGTTCACAGCTGGAGTCATTGGAGCACACTACGTTTTGAACACCCTCACTGTTTCTTTCACTAAATTATGCTTGTTTTCCATGTTAAAAAAAGAAACAAGAAAAGTACTTGGTCTCTGATTAAGACATAAAAAGCTACTAAATTTGCAATGAACATATTGGATGTGAAAACTTTCCCTGGCAACCGCAGCGAAGAAGATTTGCCAAGGAAGCTGTGTTATTTCTGGGCAGGTTCAAGCCAACCTGTGAGATGGAGCTTGCTGGCAAGTTTAACTTTAGCATAGGCATTGTTGCAAAAATAGTTCAAGATGACCACCGACCTTTAAAATCTATTTTAAACTATGCAGCATTGTGTTAAACTTTTTTCCTTGAAAACTGCACCTGGACATGCCATTGATAGGCAACGACTGCTACAAGGTTACAAAGGTCAGTTTGCCTGTACAGCATTAAGCTGAAAGCAAAATTCTCAATCCCTTTAATGCTCTGTGTGACATTGCTGGGGCCGTAAGCAGCTCCTTCAGTAGAAACTGATGGACCCACTTAAAGGAAGGAAAAATACGGCAGGCCATTCATACAAACTGCGGTCAGACTGAATAGCATAACAACTTGTTGATAAATTTGTACTTCTTGCTAACTCTAATGTCTCTGTTACCTCTCATCTATGCAGTTATTATTGCATTGGCATTGTACCATATTTCATAAGTCATATCTTATACATTATTATAATAGGTGCAATATTACAGTTTTAAAAAATTATACATTGTGCAAAGTGTTTTGTTTCTTTTAGATTACTTAGATTGTTTTTCAATGTGATTGTTTATCATTTGTAATTGTGTTGTTATGATGTGAATTTCCCCAGTGTGGGATTGATAAAGTCTATATTTATTGCTTAGCACTGTTGCTATAAAGCGGACGTAAACTTTTAAATCCTACTTTATCAGAAATAAACTTCTCCTTAGAATTTTAACTAAGAAGCGCTGATCATTTACAGTGACCTGCTCAAAGTAAATGGATTTCACTGGAAATGTGTCTTTAGCACTAGTGCTGTTGCTAAGCTATCTAAGGATGGATAAAAATTTTAATTCTTGCTCCAGTGCAAAATTAAGTCAACTACAAATCTTGTGACAGTTAACTTTTATTTCAGTTGATCAATTCAATTATAATTCAATTCAAATAAACAAATTAGCAAATGACAATTACAGCTAATTTTATCAACACCTGCAGTTTATTTGTAATGAAAAGATTTGAAACGAGTTTGTTACCAAAGCATAAGCTTATGTTTAAATTTGACAGTTGTTGAACGTTTATTTACACACCAATGTACTCAATTTGAATTTAGGTACGTAATTTCAATAACTAATATTTATGGCTCTCTCAAAATCTTTTAGCGCAGTTCCACAATTAAAGCTTAGTTTTTAGTTTGTCCATTTGATCAAACAAAGCCTTTTAACCAACAGATATGGTAGACAGCTTTATACCAACATCTTTTCAACTTTCAGCCACATTTACAATTGGTTTATAAAGTAATGGAATCTTTTCAACAAATTGTAAGATGGCATTATGCATTTTACAGCAACTATTCAAAGAAAAGCCCAGTTTATAATGGCTTTACTCTGTGACTATTATATCATATTTTTTAAACCCACAAAAACACAAAACAGTAAATTACACTTTGGCATTGTTTAAGTGTTTTAATGTAATTAATGAAAAACCATTTCCATAGAGTTTTGGTGTACATTTTAATCAGCACATTTGACTAGACATCATGTGAGATTCAACTGATGACTCATCAACTACCAAACATAATTAATTATATTTGTTTTAAGCTAAACTAAAACAAACTAAGATCATTTCACTCATATGTCACCAAAAACAATAAATGCACATCTGTTTGTTGCTATGGCATTAGACATTAATGAAATTAAAAAGTTTAACATTCCTTCAAGTTTGGCAGCAGGATACAAAAATTATTTTTTGCTAAAAGCACATCCTATCTAAACAAGAGAATTTAACAATACTTAACCTTTTTCTATTATTATACTGTCAAATTGTAGTAACTTATTAGCCTTACTGTCCCTTGATAAACATGAAACACGAAAAACAAGAATGACTACTCACTGCACTGATCAAATTAAGGTAATATTTGGTGCCAAAAAACCCCAAACCTAAAAGAAAAAAAAATAACAAGCCTTAATTCTGTTAGAATTTAGCAACATTACATTACAAAGTCAAATGTTCAATTGAGAGTTAAATAATTTTGATGACTTACATAACTTGATAGTAGAGCAGATAAGAATATAGCTTAAACAAATGTTTTTTCACCTTTAACTTCTGGATGGATGGATGGATGGATGGATGGATGGATGGATGGATGGATGGATGGATGGATGGATGGATGGATGGATGGATGGATGCGTTGTCTTCTCTATGTCTATTGTATGAGATTTTGCTCAGATGTTAGAAATTCTCCAAGTTTCTATTTTTGTCAGGTACAGCACCATTTCTAAAAAGGCTCATTAGCTCATTCTTAGCATTGCTGTGTCTAATACAGTACAGACAGGGTGCCTCTAGAAAGCTTTTAAAAGGACGGGTAAAAGGGGACCATTTTTTAACTTTGGAATGACACACCAAAACCAATAACCATAAAGAAATTTAAGAAATTTTAATATGCCATAGCATAAATCCAGATAAGTCAAGTTGTTGTTTATTGGAGTTTTAAAAATATGTTTCCATTGATAATTTGACTCATTTTAATTGTTTTATATTATTTGGGTTTAGAATAGTGCCCACCAGCACCCTCATAGAATCTCAAATTACTGACATTATAGGATGCTCCTTAAACCCCAGATTAAATATTAGAACTGAAAGAGGCAGTTGAGTCAGCTCATCGTGATTTTGATTATTGATTAATACAATATTAAGTAGGCGACAGACTGGTGACCTGTCCAGGGTGTACCCCGCCTCTCTCCCGGAACGCAGCTGGAGATAGGCACCAGCACCTCCCGACCCCGTTAGGGAGAAGGGTGGTCAGAAAATGGATGGATGGATGGACAATATTAAGTAAATAAAAAAAAATATAATGGATCAGATTTTGAACATTTTTGTGACAATCCCCCGGACACTAAGCTTAGCAAGGGCCATGTTAGGTTGATTGGCGACTTTTACGCACATTTTACGCACAGTTACTAAGTTTTTATATTGTTTGGAGCAGAAAAGGTTAAAAAGAAGTGACACAGCCATATGGGTTATTCTAGATTTTTTAAAGAATAAAGTTTGGAACAAAGGGTAGGGTTAGGGTTAGGGTTAGAATCTAGTTAGTTTTGTTAACACAAACGACATAAAATGATTAACCCTTTACCCTGCAAACGATATATTGCTATTATGGTTAACCGGCCTTTGCTTTAACATAGAAAAATAACTTGGAGATTTGACATTTTGGTTTATATTTTAAGTCTATAAAAGTTATTCTTGGTAGTCTTATATGACGAACTCTGATCACATTTGAACTATTTTAGGCATCTATATCTATCTTTACAGCCTTGTGTTCTTTAAAAAAAATAATTTTACAGCAGCTACTGAACAGTTCAGCTGGATAAACTTGAGATAAAATGGCATAATTGTTGAATGTTAGGTCATTTTGTATTTTTTTATGAAGAAGTCCATTAAACGTTGGTGTTTTTTTTTTTTCTTTCAACGTGAAAAATGTAACTGCTTAGACGATTTTACGCACCTTTATTTGCTCCTTTTGGAATCCCTTTTGTTGACATACACAAAAGAGTGACATTTAAAAGTAAGACCTGGTTTTATATATGATTATTACATTTTTTTATAATTGTTATAAGATGCACAATTTTCACTTACAATCTCGCTACGTGGATGTGGAAACGATGGATATAAGTGCTTTTTTTCCCTTCTCAATTTCATTTAGTGGAGAAATAAGATATTTTTTTTCTTAGCGTTGAAAATGACTGAAACACTATTACAAAGAGACGTGCCCTGAAATAAGAAGTAAATGGAAAACTATCAAAAGAACAATGATGTCCAATAACCTTTTTTTTTGTGACGCTTCTGGCAGATGAATTATCGACTCCTCTTCTCCTCAGGTGAAAATCTGGTTCCAGAACAGACGCATGAAATGGAAGAGGAGCAAAAAGGCCAAAGAGCAGGCCGCGCAGGAGGCCGAGAAGCAGAAAGGCACCAGCAAGAGCGGCCAGGAGAAATCAGACGGACTTGAGCAGTCAGATTACCACAGCAAGACGGACTCAAAAAACGGCAGAATAAGAGACTTCAGGGACAGCGACGACGACGAAGGCGACAGTTTCTTGTACAACTCGTCGGACTGCTCTTCGGACGAGGAGCGCAACCACAACAGCGACGCCAGTCCGCAGCCTTAACTGAGCTGAGATTCAGCTGACTGACTTTGGGAAGTTTCATTGTAAAGAAAAAAAAAAAAAAAAAAAAAATAATTCGCAAAAATGACGCTGATATTAAAAAAAAAAAAGAAGCAATAAATCAGAAGACCTGCATTTTATTTAGGCTATCATTGCGCACACACATAGACACTGCATGAAGCCTATAGTGGGTCAGGATTGGCGAAATTCTGCGGTTTGTTTTGTTTTTTCCGGGAAAAGAGGCCATAAAACTAAATTATTCACAGCAATATGACAAATAAAACGGACAATTATTTTTCTATTACGTATTTATACAATAAATTGCACAGAGGAAAAAAACCCCCTGCATGCTAAAAATAATTGTTTGACCTTTATCTTCCTGCAGATAATGTAAAATAGAATGTTCTTTTTAACTTAAAATTAAAATCAGGTAATGTTTCGGCGTATTCTTTCAACCCCCCCTTCTTTTCGGACACACAGAGGCTCATTCATGATTTACAGGGAGTGTTTGAGTCCTGTGTTCCCTCTCTTTGCTCTGACAGCTCGGGTCATGGGAATCACTGTTAATAACGCTGTCGGATCTGTGCAAACGGGCAGTGAGAGCAAACAGCGAGCAAGGCAGTCAGACAGAGGAAACATTTCACACCACACCGACAATAGGCTCGTATTAATACACCCTTTAGAAAGCAGGGAAACATGGATGCTGCTGGATGGCTTCATGTAGACTGGGATCTTAAGGTAAGATCGGTAGCTATAATCTGTGATATCGGTTTAATACTTAGTTTGTAAATGTAAGAAATTAAAAACAAACAAACAAAAACAAACCCAACAAACAAAAAAAACCCCAACAACATATGTGTGTCCAATTTAAAGATATCAGTGTCCTCATATTGGTAAGAGGCCACTGCAAGTGGAGAAATGGAGATTGACATTAATATAAGCATTTCTTTAAAAGTGCTCAGAAGAGAGAAAGAGCTAATTTTGCTTGTGTGCATTTGGGTCCATAACATCACAAGAGGCATAAGAATCGCTGATCAGGCAATATTAAGAATATTTATGGCACAGGAGTTCCTATTATTAAGTAGTAACGGGTTTAACTTTACATGATAGTGCTAGAGTTTGACTCTTGTGACAACAAAGCAATGATGGAGATCGACAGCAACACCGGAGAGATTTTTGCACTGTTTATGTTTCACAAGTAATCTGTTGAGCTGTTTGCTTTAGCAGATTAACTTAAAGTTCAGCTTAGGGTCAGCAGGTAAAAATCAAGCTGTAGCGAACTTACAGATGTTTTTAACAGTGCTTCTCTAAAACAATGTTTTTCTCAAAAAAATAATTGCACTGAAAATTGCTGCATACGCTACTATATTCATTCCCCCTAAAATTGAATTTTGTCACAGTACAACAACTTTGATGTATTTTATTCATTGACACAAAGTTAAAGATGTTTGTGAAGAAGGATAAATCTGTTTTTAATTATATAAATATGTTTGCGCTTCGAGTTTTCTGTAGGATTTCTTGCAGGATTTAATCGTATTTTCCATTAACATGGACCAACTTTGACTTCAATGCTGAAAAACACCCATTCCTACAACATGATGGTGCCACCACTGCGCTTCACAGTAGGAAAGGTCTGTCCAGGGTTACTTAGAGACAGTTCTTTGCAAGAGACATAACTTCCTAATTTTGTGAATTCTTAAGTCAACTGTTGTATGTTTGTTTAAATTAGGGGTACCAAAATAAATCTGATCTGAAAACTATAAATTTTTTGTTACGTGTGAAGAACTTTCAAAATAATTGTTTTCAAGTCCTTTAACCACATCACAATAATACAAAAAAAAATTAAAGGGTGTAAACACTTTATCTTTTAACATTGTGTACATCACTGAATGTTTGGCTTTAAATGGAAAAGGTTCGACGTCCCATCAGCAGCAGCCTAATTCATGAACTGACAAACACTTGACCCGGCCTGTTCCTGACCCCCAGGCTGCCCGCTCTACGTCTTTAGAATAATACAGGCATCGACAGAGCTAATTTATAGGAGCAAGTATCAAATGTAACAGAATGACTCTGCTATGCAAACCATGTGGGAAATATACTAGTGTCAGCAGGCGAACAGGACAGGCCATAGTCAGCGTCCCTGAGTCAATTTATCAGGGCGTGTAAACAATGAAGAGCAATGCCACAACCTCTTAGTGCTCAGGTCAAAACACACAGGAAAGTGGAAAAAGTCTACAATGCAGACAGTTAAAGTTCAGTTGAGTTTTAAATGTAAAAACACATTTTTTGCTAGGAATACAAATAATACACACAATAAAGTCAAAATCTGATTGTACAGTACCTCCAAGAGGGCAGCCATGCTAAAATATGATTTTCACTGAAACTTAATTGGAGACGGAGACTGACCGACAGTGACATCTCCTGCGCTCCTCCAGAGTGTCTCGCTAAGTTTGCGGGAGGGCTAAACAAATTTACAAAGAGAAACTCTGATTGTGTATGTTGCAGATGGAAACAAAACATTTTCGTTCTTACACACACAAATCAGAGAATGCAAAATGTTTCAGTTGGTTGTCGTAGATCACCAAAAGTGGATCTCAGCCTGGCATTTCAACATTGAGTGTTTTTGGGTCTTTCTTTGTGGATTTATGTGAGGCCAACAAGCTTTTAATGCCACAAACTTTTTGGGTCTGTTTTACAGTTTGAGCTTGGTGTCTTTAGTCTCCATGGCCTTGGTGGCGACCTGAGCACGCTCCCGCAGGAACGCGGCATCCTCAGCCGGTCTCTGAGACTGAGCGTTCTTCAGGAGGAAGTGACTGATGAAAAGCTTCAAGCCCTCTCGCAGCAACCCCAGCTTAGCGATTCCTGAAATCCTGGTGAGTTGGAGAAACAAGAGATATTTATTATAAAATTTTACAAAAATGTCAAAGTGTAATGAACAGTTATTTTACATGACCTTTCAAGTGGGGGAAAATTTTTGTATCACAATAAAGAACATTTGCAACATCAATACATCTTATTGGAAATTATGTGATACACCAACACAAAATAGCATAGTTTCAAAAAGTAAGGAAAATGAAGTAGAGTCAAATAAATAAATGAATAAAAATCTGTGAAGTGTGGCATACTCTAATTCTGTGTCTTGTAACAACTTAAACATTTACTGCTTATTTGATCCAAGTCTGGAAAAGAAAGAAGCTCACCTCCCAAATATGCAGGCTATCTCCTCTGGCTCAGTTTCTTTCAGTAGTTTCGTCAGGATCTGACGTAAGAAACGCACCTTGGACTTATCCAACTCCCCAAACTCTATCACCTATGCAAAGAAAGGGAAATGAGCACAAAAGACATGTCTTACTTGATTTATGACAGGACATACTGGCACAAAATGAATGACTCACTTTGAGGATGGAGAGTGAGAGGCATTTCTTCTGTAGAAAGTGAGTCACCAGCTGGACTAGATTGGTAAATGCACAGCTGGGAAGGTTGGAAAGCTCTTTGAACTTGTCCCACAGGCAGAACTGGAACGTCATCTAGGAAAGTAACAGTTCTCGTTTAGTACAAGAACAATCCAGTAAAGTGGTGGGGTGCAGTCGGCACATAAAGTCATCCCTTTGTTATTTTACAATTTGCTTCGTAAGAGCCAGACTGTCTTAATCTTTTCAATCAACATACTGGATGCTCTTTCATTACTGCCCTGAAGTTTTCCAGACAAATATGGTTTGCTAGGAAATTCACAAAGCAGTTTGAGGTATAAACAAATGTTGCAACTGCTTTGGGCCTCTTGCAAGACATTTGGGCTCCAAAAAGAGATTTAAACTCCCTAAGGACATTATGAAAAAAGCATCTATTGTACACATAAGGAGGTGTAGCTCAATAAATTAAAATAACAAATACTCAAACTTCACAACACCTGACAGTGATCAGAACCACAAGAAACTGAAGCAGGCTGGAATTTAAAAAGTTCAGAAAATATCACACAATAAAATTGTTACACAGGACATTTTATTTACCTTCAAATTCCAGTAAGATACACTGCCTGGCCAAAATAAAAGTCGCCACCTGGATTTAACTAAGCAAATAGGTTCAAGCCTCCTATTGGATAATTACTGCATAGGTGATTATCTTTCAGCTGGCAACAAGTTATTTAACCTCAGCTGATGCAATGAGTAACTCCTCATTTCTTAAACAACCATGGCAAAAGACACATCCTGTGGTCGTGGAAAAGACGTTAGTCTGTTCAAGAAGGGTCAAATCATTGGCATGCATCAAGCAGAGAAAACATCGAAGGAGATTGAAGAAACTACTGAAATTGGGTTAAGAACTGTCCAACGCGTCATTAAAAACTGGAAGGATGGTGGGGAACCATCGTCTTCCAGATAGAAATGTGGTCGGAAAAAAATCCTGAATGATTGTGATCGGCGATTACTTAAACGTTTGGTCAAATCAAATCAAAGAAAAACAACAGCAGAACTCAGGAGTATGTTTAATTCTGAACCCAAAAGCATTTCCACACGCACAATGCGAAGGGAACTCAAGGGGTTGGGATTGAACAGCTGTGTAGCCGTAAGAAAACCTCTAATCAGTAAGGCTAACCAGAAAAAAAGGCTTCAGTTTGCTAGGGAGCATAAAGATTGGACTCTGGAGGAATGGAAGAGGGTCATGTGGTCTGATGAGTCCAGATTTACCCTGTTCCAGAGTGACGGGCGCATCAGGGAAAGAAGAGAGGCAGGTGACGTGATGCACCCATCATGCCTAGTGCCTACTGTACAAGCCTGTGGGGGCAGTATTATCATCTGGGATTGCTGCAGTTGGTCAGGTCTAGGTTCAGCAACATTGTGTACCAAAGAATGAGGTCAGCTGACTACCTGAATATACTGAATGACCAGGTTATTCCATCAATGGATTTTTTCTTCCCAAATGGATCGGGCATATTCTAAGATGGCAATGCCAGGATTCATCGGGCTAAAATTGAGAAAAAGTGGTTCAGGGAGCATGAGACATCTTTTTTACACATGGATTGGCCACCACAGAGCCCAGATCTTAACCCCATTGAGAATCTTTGGGATGTGCTGGAGAAGGTTTTGCGCAGTGGTCAGACTCTCCCATCATCAATACAAGATCTTGGTGAAAACTTAATGCAACACTGGATGGAAATAAATCTTGTGACACTTCAGAAGCTTATTGAAACAATGCCACAGCGAATGCGTGTTGTAATCAAAGCTAAAGGCTGTCCAACAAAATACTAGAGAGTGTGACCATTTTTTGGTGGCGACTTTTATTTTGGCCAGGCAGTGTATTTGACTACCAAGACTAAATAAACTGATACTCAACAACCAAAATCAAACTGGGTCCAAAAAGAAAGGAAACGTGAAGACAACATTTTGAAAATTGCAAGAAAATTAAAAATAACTTCTACAATGTTTTCTGCTTTTCCTTGACATTTTCTCCAATGTTCATTTTTCTTTCAATGAAATATCTTCAAAAATGTTACAGTTTAATTTCTTATTTATATATGGAAGTTCATCCTGAATTCTTTTTTGGCGTGCCAAACTTCGAACAACTTCACTCAGTTGATCTGCATGTCATTTGAGGCAAAAGGTTAACTCTCGCAAGCAGTAAGTGACTGCATCTACATCCAGCTTACATGTGAAGAGCAAACAGTTCCAGTGGCTCTAGTTAAAGCTCTTTGATCAGGACAATGGCCACTGGTCTCTGATATGAGCTGCTGGCTACCATGGCAGTAGTGCAGGTGATCTCGCAGCTCCGATGTTTGCACTCAAATCAGGAGCGAGAGGTGTGAGGGTCTCCCACCCTGCCGAGGTGAACCGAAGGCCGCAATCAAATCATAAACACACACTGGGTGGCCATCTAAACGTGTAACTAATTATTTATAAATAATTTTTCATACATTCAAAAGTACCCCCAAAGTAACTGGTGTAATTAAGTCATTTTAATTAGAAAATAAAATAATTTATTAAGAATGTTATTTTTACAATTTTAATGCAGCGTCCCTAATTTTATACAGTTAATTAATGTCTAACAACCTTTTTTTTTCAATGTGTACACTACTTCATCTGACACAGAGTACAGTTTAAACTGTAAAAATAGTGTCTCTAACTGTTTTATAATGCATAATTGCCTCTGACATGGATTACAGGCTCTGCACTATTCGTACCTGGAAGCGACGATCTTGGGAGCAGAATTTCTCTCCGAGGACGGCGTAAAATGCGTTGAAGGTTTTCTCCTGCAGGCAGCAGTCCATCAGAACATGGACGATCTCTCTCTCCTGTTTGTCCTTCAGACCCATTCTTCACCAAGAAAAAAAAAAAACACAAAAAGAGCTTCACAAAAAAATGTTTCAATCCAGCATGAAGTGAGTCAAACTTATGAGGAAACGGTCAATTATGATTCTGTTGGAGAATTGAACCCCAAGGAAAGGACAATTATGTGAGCCAAAACAAACCTCAACAACTTCTCGAAAGCATCCAGGTAGTCCTCGCTGGTCATAAGGACACAGAAGATGTTTCTCCTGACCTCAGTGTTCATCCTCTGCTTCCTTGCCAGCTCTAAAACTTTGTGGCTGAACTGAAGGAGATGGAAAACAGTAAAAGTTAAAAAAATAGAATTGTATGTTTGGATTTGTTTATGTGTTTGGCTTCAGCACAGTATTGTAACATGACCTCAAGCTTAACAATATTTGGTACCTTTCTCAGATGCAAATGCAACATTTCATTATATTGTATTATAATGAGTCAACTGTTATGTTTGTATAGGTCTGTTATAGAACACATTAATTAGGATTTCCACCTCTGGTTGGTTTGTTATTTTTATATATTGTCAGGAGTGCATGGGAAGGTTTACTGTTTTTTTTATATTTAGCAAAATGTTCAATAATATTAAAATAGAATGTACAGTAAAAACTATTGAGAGAAACTTCTTCCTCTGATATTTTCCAATCCAAAACCTCATCATAATCATAAGAAATATACATATTGTTAGTAACTACAAAGCAATTTCTGGGAATTTACCAACAACTTCTCTTTATTTTTGTACTTTTGTTCTATACTATTCTCTAGACTTTTGTCTTTCTGACTTAACATTATTTTTAAAATAAATATCTCTTTATAAATAGACCAAATAAGACATTACATATTAAAATCTTACCTAAATCTAATTTGATACAATTAGACTTATTATTGAAAATAAAAAGAAATAGAACAGGGCCTTATTGTTACCAGTAAATCCAATGTGAGAGCATTTGAGCTGTATTGGCATATGGATTTCAGATTTCTGATATTGATCATGGAGAAGAAGTTTTGAATTTGAGTAGTGCCCACATCCCAATTAGGTTTAAACTGTTAAATCATGGGGAGGGAACAACAGAACTGGTAGAGGGTTTTAATTTTTCAATTCTAACTTCAGAATGACATCTGGTCTGTTTTCATCTGTAAATAGTACAATACTGTTCTGTAATGGCCTCAGAAGTTTGTTAAAACATTGTGATTGAACGTGTGGTAGAAAGAACACAACATCCCTATAGTTAAGTAAGGTGAAGGCAGCATCATGCTGATGGATGGAGGAAAACACAGGCTAGTCCTGCTACAGAGCAGAGAACCTGCTACAAGCTGTATAATATATGTAAAGTCATGTATCATTTTGTTCTGACTTCAGAATTATATACCAATTTAAGTTGATCTATCAGATAAAAATCTCAATAAAACACACAGAAGTTTGTGGACCAGTACATAAGTCCAAAGGGTTTAAATTCTTCAAGGCACATGATGAATAATTTGTAAAAGACAAGCTGGTCTTGACTGAATGATTAAAATCAAAAAGGCTACAACAAATCTGGGACAAGAAGATGCAGAGGAAGTAAGCAGATGGTACCAGAAACCATATGAAAACATTAGAATGGATTTGGGTTAAGTTATTCCTGTCATTCACATAATATTTCATTGCTCTATTAATCTACCTACCTGTCCCTCAGCAGCACTCTGCTTTGAGGCTGTGTCGTCCTGCTTGCTGATCATGGGCGCTCCGCTCCACGACGAGCCAACGATCCACCAGCGGCCCACCTGCTCTGCTTTCAGGATGTTCTCCAGAGACACCCTCAGTTTCAGGTCACTGCCTCCAGCACTGCTGCGGATCTGGGGATCAAACATTCACCAGCAAGCAACAATAAATTCATCTTAAAGGATGAAAATAAACAGATCCCACAAAACATGTAAGAGTTTTAATCATGTCCAAAAAGTCACGATGATTGTAACATCAACACTGATGACAGGGAATATGAAAGTAGGACTCTGGTGCCACCTGTTGGTAACATAAAATACTGCAGGTGATACAATTAAAAAGATGGATCCTCTTGCACTTACGAAAACTGAGGAATTGGACTGAAATATTTTACAGATCTAGATAAGTATGGGAAAACAGAATACAGGAACATGTTTAGATTTCTAAACTTTGTTCTCTATTGCATTCTCTGAAAGTTGTATTTATCTGTCCATCTATCTCGAACCAAAAGTCTGTGTTTATGCATGTTAACCTTTTGTTTATATTTTTATAAAAGGGTAAAAATGAAATCTGAAGACAACCCTGCCAACCTGGCAGGAGATTCACCGATGTCAGCCCAGTCTCATCACCACCTACCAGAGTCCTCTGCAGCTTCCTCAGTCTCTCCACAGGCTCTGGATCGTATCCTGGGATCTTCCTCATGTCATTGTTCTTTAAAGCCAACATGGTTTCCAGCATGAATCGCACCTGGAGATAAATTAACGAGTCTTTTAGCAGCCTCCGAGGTTTATAATATAAACCTAGGATAAATATAAAAATGCAATGATCAACTTAAGCTAAACTGATGTTATGAAAGTGAGTTTTGTATGAAGGTAAATAATTTCCCACGGCCTACCCTGGTTTGATCTTTGAACTTTGTTCCAACGTCACTGGCCTTGCGCTGAGCATCAGAAATGAGCTCCTTGAGAGCGAGCGCGTCGTCCTTCCTCAGGGCAAAGCCGACGTTCCTCAGCACAAACAGAACTAACTCGATGTCCTTCTCTGAGAAACTTCCCACCAGTAGCTTCAGGAGGTCAAAAATGAGGACAGAATGCACCACCTGGAAGTTGTAGAGGTGAGCGACGATGGCGATGAGGTTGTCACACTCTTTGTCCTCACTGGAGTTCTTGTAGACCTCGTCAAACCTCCACACGACTGTCTCAAGGAAATGGGCTCCGACCTGTGATGGGATATAAGACAGTGCAAATGTCTGTAGTTAGAGAGTATATACACATTGTCCAGGTATAAAAATACCTTCCAGTCAGAATTCAGTCCTCTTTGGAGATGGACATACAGATGTATGGAAAGGGCGGAGGTAGGATCGACAGATGGATGCATGTTTTATTTTAAACGCAATACCACAAAGAAAAACTAAACTCACCAGTCAGTATGACGTCAATGTTCTTATTGCTCGTTTCAAATCTAAAATATTCAAGGGAAAGAACTGAAGGGCCTCACCTCCAGCCCCACAGCATGATGAAGGATGCTGACAAGCAGCACGTGCTCCATTAGTAGTCTATCGGGCATCAGGGTGGGAGTAACGCAGGCTGCCAGTAGAACGTCCGTCAGTGTGTCGTTCATGTCCTTCCTACTGGAGCTCATGTACAGCTCCTCCAGCTGACCACAGATGGAGGCCATGTTGGCCTCACTCAGCCTGAAAACGGTACATTGATGAAAATAAAATAAATCCCTGAGAATGACGATTCTAGTTTAGGAAACTAGAGGATAGGGTGCAGGTTTATCATCAGTTGTTGCCATCAGGATTTTGTCATGTAAATCATGAAGGAAATGGTTAAATTCAGAAAATTCATGAATATTTGAAGGGTGGTGAGGACTGCAGTTAATGAATGGATTAATAAAACATAACTGTAGAAAAAATGAAGACATGTTAATATTTAAGAGATAATTTGTTTTGATCGAAGGGATCCAAGGCTGAGTAAGTTATCTACAACTTACATAAATAAAATGTACGGTAAATCAGAACTAATGTTTCAAAATTCTGACTTTCCTAGAACTGGATAATAACCCAATTTACAAATATGCAATGGAGAATTTAGATTTTTTTTATTCTTTCAAAAGAATTTAAGGATTTAAGTATTCAGAACTTAATCAGTTATGGTATGGTTAGGGATACAGTCAATATTCTTCTTTAAAAAATTCACAGAAAAAAATAATACATGGCATCCTTCAAATGATGGCCCAAGAATTTACAATTCACACATATGGGGAAAAACACATCTTGAAATTTTCTTAACCTGACACTTGAAGGATTACAGATTCAGACAAATCATTTCTATTTGTCATGCATGTTTATGGCATTAATTAACACAAATTAAAAGGATATGACATAATAGTTCAAGTGAAACATTTAACAGAGCATTTTTGCGTTGAAGTGAAAATGTGGTGCTAAAAATGAAAGAAAATTAATAGGTTCAAAACTACAAAACTACATTTTCCATGTATTACTGACTGAATTATTTGCGCCGCTGTCGGAGAGTGTTACCTATTCAGCAGGCCTTTCACTTTCCTTTTCAGCGTTTCAAGCTCAGCTTTGCGTTTGTCATCTGCGATATTTCGCAGCTGAGGTGGGACATACTTGCCAGTCTTTGGGGTGCCCTTAAAAAAAACAACACACATTTCAGCAAAAATGCAGTTCACAGTGCTTTAAATGACAAAAACATAACACAATAAATAATTATGAAATAAGCGAGTTAAAATCTAAACTCACAATTTCTGATCTTTGGTTAGGATGGGAAGCTTCTTCGTCATTTTCCTCCTCACTTTCAGCTCCTGAAGCAGCATCAGCTCCACTTTCATTCATATCATTCTCGTCACCCATCTCCTCCTCTTCATCTTCCTCATGCCCCATCTCTTCCTCTTCAGCTTCATCACTTTCCTCACTCGCCATATCCTCCTCAGCTTCCTCATCTTCATCTGACTGAGGGGAGTCATCCTGATCCAGCTTTTCAAAGTTTTCTCTAGCAGTGTCCATACCCTCATCTTCGTCAAACTCATCGTCATATATTCCTGCTCCAGATGAGCCGGAGTCAAGGACCCCAAGGATGTAGTCCAGTCCATCGGTCACAAAGGACTGAGGGAGACATTTCTTGTTTTTCCTTTTGTTTAATCCAAGACACCGCTCCAGCTTTTTTATCTCTCTGTCCTCTTGTTCATTTGCCTCCAGCAGAGCCATTTTTCTGGATTCTTGAAGCTTGTTCATTTTCTTGCCCTTTTTGGAGGATGATTTAGATCCAGATGATTCCGTTTTTTCCTTAGGAACCTCAGCATGCTTGTGTGGAAGAGTTTTTGTCACGTCCCTTTTTATTTGATCAGTTTTCTTCTTCTGAGTTTGGTGCTTATTTTCCGATCTGACTTCCAACTTTTCCCCAACATCTGAGGCAAAACTGACGCTCTTTTTCCCTTCATAGTGACTTTTCATTTTGGCTTTTTTCAGTCTTCTCTTTTCTTTGCGTAACTCCTTTCTGCTTTTGGTTTTCACGAATCGCAGCCTCTGGTCCCTGTCTGCTTCTTCATGATCACTAATATTTTTAACAAACTCGTCCACCGCACACATGTACTTCTGTAAGACCGCATTCCCATTCTTCTTCTTGCCGTTCTGTTTCCTTTTCCCCCCTTTCATTTCTACAAACAGTCTGACCAAAGTTAGCTTAGCAAAGTTAATTCACGGCGACACGAAAACTTAAAGCACGAATAGTTGCAGTCAACATAAGTAGCTAAGTAATATGTTTCCTATTTTTGATCAAATGAAAACCCGAAACTGTCCATGTGTTTCCATGCGTGCAGGGTTGTTGACATGACACGTGACCATTTACTTCCAGGGTGCATACGGTGCAACCTGGAAACGCAAAATATGGCTGACGTCAAAACGTCCGCCATATTGGGAGGGGAGACGTTGGTCAGTAAATCAGTCACGTCAAGAGATAAATGTTACCTAATTTTATACAAACATTTTATACAAAATTAGGTAACAGTCAGTATTGTAACTAACCAGAGACTCCTTAAACTCAAAAACTGTTGATGGCCCACATGCATTTGAGGCCACATGATTGTTGTGCATGATCCAAGATCCAATGGAGAACTAAAAATTCTACCTACCAGGAAAAAAAATTACAAGATGTCTGGCTCCATATTCAAATATGATTTTTTATACATCTAACAAATACGGAAAATTCCCTCCACATGCTTTTAGATATATTAATAATTTCTAACTGGGTACTATTACACAACTCTTTAAGTGCCTTTGAGGATAAAATAAATTAAGTAGCGCTTAATTCATTTATCACAATACATTCATTGCTGTTTATTTAAAACTACTAAAAGCCATAAGAAATTTAAGTCATTTTAACACTCAAAAAAACTGACACTTCCCGCATGGTTCAGGGTTTTTTTGTTTTGTTTTATCTTATTGCCTTTTCCTTGTTTATTTTCATTCAGTTTGTTTTATTATGTTATATGCTGAATTGTATTTTATAAAAGACATTCCCTCTCCAATATGGCGGCAGTGATGACGTTCCAAAAAATGCTTGCCGTTTAAAAGCTTGACGCTTTGAGATGACGACCATTATTTTGGGGCGTATTTTTTTTCCACTTACCACGGAGAAGCCTGACTTAAACAGCCAATACAGTTTGCGCGCAGTGCAGAGCGATCCGCAGTTGTTGCCAGTGAGGCAAGCGAGAATGTAGAGAACCTGTAGCCTATCTGTACTTGCAATATGAAGAATGGAAGAAGACGATGTTACCATCAGAGAGCAGAATTTTCACAGTCAAGTTCGAGAGTACATCGTAAGTAATGGAGCTAGCTGGCTAACGTCCTCTGTCAGCACATCACTGGAGGCTAGCATTAGCTTTATCAGTGGGTCAGATTGATTTTTTGGGGGGGAATTATAAAACGTTATACTCGGGTCTTCATTGTTGTTGATTTGGATATTATCACTTCCTAAATTAGTTTGAATTTAAGTCGCATAGTGGAGATCGGGAGATCTCGCCAGGACAGCTGACGTTAGCCACAGCTAGCTCGTTAGCGCATCAAAACAGGTAACCTCGTAGAATTATTTTCAGCTCTTATAATCATGCCTTTGGTTAGAAAGACACCAATTCACAACAAATCTAAAAAAGAAGTGAATGAAATGTGCAAGTGAAAATACCACACATGGCTTATAAATCTCACCAGCTAACTTACACTTACAAATCGAAAAAGACACATGAATTATTGCACAATTTATTATTTTATGTATTTCTTGGTGCGTAGTTTTCTATACGTTCATGCTGCAACGCTGTCAAGCTATCTTTATGTTGAGGTCAAATTGTTGTAGATTGTGTCCATCAGTTTTGAACCTATTCTTGGAGAAATACTGATGACGTAAATGTTTTCCAGGTTTGTGTAGTTTTGGACAAGGAGTGGAAACGTAAATTTGTTGCTGAATTGTAATGAAAAAGCCACAGGTTATATTATTGTGGATAACCTTATTGGAGTGGGATGAAGATGGATGAAAATGCTTATTTTTTCTTACTAGAGCTGCACTTTGTGTTTAATAACACTTGGAATCATCTGTACAATATTAGGATTACAAGAAACTGCTGCGATGCAATCGTCCATGTACTGGAAGTGTCGTGGATTCATTATTCTGCATGCTAGTAATGTATAAGGTCACTGTCAAGAGCTGCACACTGTTGCATAGTAATGCCATAGTGATACATGTAATAAAAATGTAACTGGAAAATGTTGATTAGTAAACAACAATAATATCTGGATAATGATTATCAGTAACATTATTACTTTTTTCCCTGTTGTCATGCTGATCTACCTTCTAGAATTGAATTGTTTCTATGCTCTTTAGAGCTAGAAACAATTACAGCATCAGTAGAGCAAATTAGGAGAACTCTGGGAAATTTCATGTATGAGCAAGTTCATAATCCCATATTTAAAAAAAAAAAAATTTGCTAACCTATCAAATGTCTCAGAAGCGAGCAGGCTCAACAGTTCAGTGTTGGCTTGTACATGTTGTCCTAAGCGTCTCTGCTTCTTAATATCAACATGCCTAACCTTACACCAAGAAGTGAAGTGTATCGGTTAGCAGTAGTGTTTCTGTGACTCAGTATGTGGATGGATTTACACAAGTATATTTGAGGTTGTCTGTGCTAATTTGGGTTAGGGTTAAATAGGTTGACATGGCTTTGTGACAAGAAAATATGCACCTAATTAATGTTTAGTTGGTGAACTTTTGCTGTATGACCGGTTAAATAATTCTTAAAAAAAAAAAAGTCAAACCAGTCCTTACCAAGAGCACATAAGTCGAGCTTCTTTGAGAAATCAGGTTATGACAGCATTTTCTGTGTATACATCGGCCTGTCACAATAACACATTTAGCTGGACAATAAATTCTCCCAGAAGTTCTTGTAATGATATTGTTATTTTGTGTCCATTTTCAAGTAATATAATGGTAATGGGATAAAAATGCAAAAACACATTCTCAAAATCAATCAACTTTAAATTCTAATGAGCATTTAACACTGCAACTGGAAGACATTTTCAATACCGAAAATAAATAAAACAGAGACAACAAATAAAATAAATCATAAAGTCTCTGTAAACAAATTTGTCCCTCAAAAAAGGGCTGAGAGACTGAAGACTTGTCATTCAGTTTTTGGTAGAAAGGGAGAAAAGAAAACAACTACAAATCATGCAAATGGAAATGACTGAGTTTGTTTTAATTTATTATGGATTAATTGATCTATTGCTTATTGCGACATTTTATCTTAACACGCAATGCTGCTCTTTTAAAAAAACAAAAAATAAAGTTCTGTTCCATATTATATAAATAAGTTTATTATCCAGCATAGCTGTACAAACATTTGATTTTACCAGCTGCATAATATTGTATATTGTGTAGGAATGTATGACATCAACATTAGCCAATGTCTATCAATTTTTTACTTATTGTTATTGGTCCCATAAGTACAACTGGGCTGATCTTAATAAACATTATTTATTTCCATATTGTTACTGTTTGTGTGTGTTTTCCGAGGGGTTTACTATGTGTATTTGTTTGGTCATGTGACAGTGATCATGAAACGGCACAAACTTAAATGTCAGCTGACAATATGGGCTTAAACGTTCATTTTGGTGCATCCCTAAAATTGTGGAAGACTGCAATGTCAACTTTGACCCTGAACATCTTAGCAATTACAATTGATGTCTGGTGTGGGCATCCAGCATCGGAACATACCAACCTCAAAATGATTTGATTTTGCACCGAGTCTTCAGTGAATGTTTGTTATGTGACTTAACATTTTCTATATTTCCTTTCCAGTTTTCTGTCTGTACTATGAAAGCATGAAATACTATCAATGAAAAGAATTAGAGATTTTTGGACTGTGCTTAGAACAAAGAAGATGCTGCATGCCATTTTCTTTGACTTAGTGTGCAATTCTCTAAGGAGTAAACAGGAAGTAATCAAAATTTAAGTGTTGGCAGATATGTTTAGAACAGTATGTCTTTCTGTTTCTGTTGTAAGCTGGTTTGTCAGAACTTGACACCTGGTTCTGGATTATTCTGGGTTGTTCTGGGTTTGCGGTAGACTTTTCTTGACTTTGGCCAGTGCTGGTAAAATTGTGTGTAGCTTGAAATGCATAAGTATTTTCTCCATTTGCCAGATGACACCAGGAGGCGGGGAAGTTGTTTTTCTGAAGCTTGTATAAAATACATGTCTGAAATGTATACAATTGTGTTGAGTAATGTCTGAAAACAGAATGATTTATGCAGTGTTGACAGCATGCAAAGTGCTGAAGTGAGAGCTTCTAATATTAGTTACATCCTGATTAGTGTCCCAGTTGGAAAAAGGAATGTGGTATATGATCTTTCTGTAAAACTACCCAGTTAGTTTTGAGCCTGAAGTTGTGTCATTTGAGGTATTATACCATGGAAAAACAACGTCGTATGAAATGACTTACAATAAATATCCTGTAAATGGATAATATTGAGTAATTTCTATCAGCAGTTTTATTGGTGATTATTTGAAACTTACTCCTTTCTCTAAAACTCAATGAGGTAATGATCTGTAGTTCTGTTTAATATGTATTTTAAAGCAAAGTAGTCATCTCTTGACTAAACAAAGTGATGTCATTAAATTAATGTACATTACGACGTCTAGCAATAAACAGCTGTTTCATGCTGCAGTACATCAGGCCACACAAACAGTATTCCGTGTTTGTGGAGTACATTTTGTTACAATACATTTTGGGGCCAAGGTTTGCACTGTTGCCTTACAGCAAAAAGGGCCTTGGTTCAGATCCTAGCTTGAGGTTTTACTTGGATGCTGTCTCTGTGCAATCTGCAAAGCTTTTCTTTATCTCTACATTGTTTAAAAAATGTATGTGGATCATTTGCTGCATCATTAAATCTTTTTTTTTCTTCTCATTTTTAAGATTTGCTTCCTCCTGTTTGCCGTCCTCTACATCGTCTCCTACTGCATTATAACCAGATACAAAAGGAAAAGTGGTACGTCAATTTAAAATACGGTCTCTGTAACAACATATCAGACTGTTCCTGTAGTTAATGCCTGTGTGCATTAACTACAGGAACACTGAGGACTATTAAGATTTAAGAACAAACTTGTTAGTTCACACACACAACCATTCATTGCGTTCAGATTAAAACCAGGTCATTAATATAAAAACTCCAGGAGTATGAAGAACAGACCACACCCTTTTCTATAGAGCCATCTGTCACCTTTTGCTCTGTGTGAGCATGAACTGTCTCCACCCTTAATTATGTAGGACTTTACCTGCTTGTAATGTAAAGACATTTGTTCACAATAAAATACCTTCATAATGGTGACAAATCCTTCTCTGTAATCATCAGTGGCTACTGAGGAGCAGTCTGAGGATATGGCTAACAAAAGGTGGAGAAAATTAGAGATGTTTAGTTATTCAAAAATGAGGAAATGAAAAGTCAGAAACTAGTCAGACACGAATCTCAGGAATTTTCTTCGAATCCTAGTTGTGATATATGTGACAACACAATTGTATTTTTATGATGTTACATCATGTGTGCCTCTTCCTCGGAACACATCAAAGTGCATCCCAAAATATTCCTGGGGACTTTATTCTTCTATGATGAAACCAAGCATCTGTGTTTCAACCTGCTTAATCCTTTATTTTAAAACTCAGTCATTTATTCTGGTGTTCAAAATAAATAAATTTATTTTTGAAAATCTGTGTGATGTCCAATACTGTTAACATTCTGGTCTACAATGTCTGGCTCTGTGACTGAAGTGTTTTTGTTTACTTTCCAGACGATCATGAGGATGAAGATGCTGTTGTCAACAGGATATCGTAAGTGTTGCTGTTGTTGTCTCGCTCGTCTTTGAGAAATTATGCGATTTTAAGTTTTTCCATCTACAACTTTTAGGATTCCTTTAATCTGCAGACCGACAACTTGTCAGAGGAATGTGGTTTTAAAAATTACTATTTATTTCAACAAAGAAGTAAAAGCTAATTGCTTTCAAGCTTCAACTTTAGCTCTGAGGAATTAAGATTCATTTAAAAAATATATACTTTTCTGCAATTTGTAAGATAGCACAAGGCTGAAAGTAAAGATTTAGTATTAAAAATGTCAAAATGCAGACTAATTCAGTATACATTCAAGAGTGATACATCGCACGGGTGGAACAAATTCATCTCTCCTCACGACAGCGGTCATAGCACAAAGCTTTAAATCACAGCCTTATCTAATTTGTAAAGGTGTAAAAGATTTTTGCTTGGATTGGGGATGTTTTTAATGTGTGTGTGTGTCTTGGTTTGATTTACAGATTATATTTGTGCACCTTCACGCTGGCTGTGTCCGGCGGTGCCGTCTTCCTCCTGCCTTTCTCGATTATTAGCAACGAGATCCTCCTCTCCTTCCCCAGAAACTACTACATTCAGTGGCTCAACGGTTCCCTCATTCATGGTCAGTACTTTATGCTGTTCATGGATCTGTTCCTTTCACTGACAAGAGTAATTATTACTTGTTGCTATTTAAATGATCACATGATTATGTCAAATAAAAATACTCTTAAGACAAATTCATGTCATATTTGAATATGTCAAAATTGTTAAAAAAAACAAAACAAAAAAACTGCTTGGCTTCTTGAAATCCACTAGGTGGCACCGGAGTCCATAATTTAAAAGCCATCCCTGTTTGATACAACCTGTTTTATGGCAAGCTACTTTAACAGGATAGAAGGGAAACCAGCAAAAGTGGGTCACGTGGTATCTTTAAGAGTTAAAGTAGTAAACTGGGAATTGCCCCTCTGTATGTGCTGCTAATGGCTTGCTTGGTTTCTGCAGGTCTGTGGAACCTGGTGTCGCTGTTCTCCAACCTTTGCCTCTTTGTCCTGATGCCATTTGCCTATTTCTTTCTGGAGTCTGAGGGTTTTGCTGGATCGAAAAAGGTACAAGAAATCTCAAATTCTCCATTCTAGATTTGTTTTACTCAAAGCTTGTTCTGGAAAACAGATGCCACACAATATATTTGGGAACTTTTCTGAACTTAACCATCTAAATCAAATTTGAACATCCTTGTTTATTCTTAGACAATCAGAATTTGATACATTTTTACTTTGTAGAAACACAATTATATTTCTAAGGTATTTCTCCACAGGTTTTCTGTTCATTGATTGATATTGAGTTATATGGTACGGTGCAGGAGATTTTCTGCAAATAGCCAGCGGCAGCAGGTGCGTAGCCTGTGCCCTCTGCTTGACTCAGACAGGCCACTGTAACTGCCACAGCAAAAAAAGCTCATTAAGCAGGAAAGTCTGAATCTGGTCTTCGCTCAGTGCCACATCCTGACAAACCCTTTCAATAAGGCCATAGGCTGCAAACGCTTCAACACTGCTGCATCGGCCCCACTGATTTAAAGCCTGATTCCTTGTCACCCCCTCCCCAGCCCCCCGAAAATAAAACTTCAAAAGCACAGGCTAATAATCGAGTTGTAAGGCTCAGCGAACTTCCTCGTTTAATTGATTACCCGAACCCCCCTGCTCCCCTCAAACCGTACCCCAAGCAGAAAAAAAAAGGCTGGGTGCTCGTGTCCCAGGAGTCCATAAAGTGGCAGCAACATCACAGGACAATAGAGCCTTGCAGAAAGGAAAGGGAAAGATTTACCTTTAATATGCCTCTATCCTGTGTCACAGTTTGAAACCTCTCTGGTTTATGTCCCTCCTGGCCAAAGCACATAAAAATCAGTCCATACTGTAGTGGATAGGCAGGCCACTAATTGTTTCAGTTGGATTTCTTATGTAGACAGCTGGTCCTGGTGTGTAGGAAGGACAACAATTCTCCTGTTTGCTCTTTTTAATTTGAACAAGTTTCTTTTTTTTTTTTAGGTTTTTTCAGAGAGGGACAAAATGAACAAGTTGTATTAACTTGTATATTGGGTGGAACAATTGGAACCCGACACATAGCGATGAAGGAGACCAATTCTGTCTTTAGAATTTTAGTTATAAAGAAATTACTCCAAAACCTGAGTAATAAACAGCAGTGGTGCAAAATAGTAGTATAGTCCTTTTAAAAGTCGTACTACCCCTTTGGTTACATAACAACCACACCTTTTATGTATTTTGTTAGGTTTTGATGTGATATCAATACAAAGTAGTGCATAGTCGGGAAGTGGAGGGAAGAGATACAAAATTGTTTTGCAAATGAGTAAGAAAAATCTCCAATCAACTGGTTTAATAAAATCCAGTCAATATTATTGAACAAACAGCATCATGACATAAACGGCAGGTCAGGGATAAAGCTGTGGAAATGTTCATGGCAGAGTTACGAACCACAAGTCAGAGTTTCAAGCATCTTGCAAGGCATTTCTCAACTGATTATCTGAAACTGGGAAGAACACGATACAACTGCAAACCGACTAAAACAGTTTCCTCAAACTGATGGGCAGAGCAGGATGAAGGCTATTTAGCATAGCAACCAAGAGGTGTCTCTGGAGGAGCTGCAGAGATCCATAGCTCCAATGAGATGAGCCTTTGGGGTATCTTATTGGAGCTAAGATGAGACCAAAATATGCAAAACACTGTATCGGGTGGAAAATTAATTCCCTGAATAGGAGAGGATGAGATTGAATTTAAAGCTTCATCATAATATTTTGTGATTAAAACTATTTTCCTTGTTTATGGCTACAACTGTGTCACAGCAATTATAGGCCCCTAAACACAAATACTGCCCTATAAAAAACATTCTCATTGGTAATTGCATAAAGAGTCATGATTTGTATCATTAAACTGCACATGGTAATAGATTTTCAAATGTTTTGATTTATTGATGCTTTCAATGAACAAACATTGGAGATCATAATAAAAACAGCAATTCCGGTAATACAGACCATTTTTTAAAAAAAATGGCATTAATTAGAATTTATTGTGACAACAATAAAACAAAATTCTCATGATAAGAAACTTATCAAGGTAAATGATAAACTATGCGATAAATGCCCACCCCTAACCCAGCACACAACATCTGCATGAAACAAAAAATATATCCTAGTACAAGATATTGAAAATTGTGGCTTAGAAAAAGTTTAATATACTCTATAAATTTTTTAAAACAAATAAGACTTCAACAAAATTTATTCCTGCAGCATAGCATCCATAAATCTGTTCAGAGGAAGCACTGTTCAGTGTTGAGCTTCACTTTTTATATATATATATATATATATATATATATATATATATATATATATACTTTTATATATATATATATATACTTTTATATATATATATATATATATATAGTGTTTGGAGAGGGAGGGGGTGGGCTGACACTCAAGTACCCCCTATGCCCCCACCAAACGTAGCCGCCTGTAAAGGAAATAGTGTCTCCGACAGCAAGAAGAACGTAAAACACAGATCTCCATTTTTATAATGTGATATTATCCTTTCATCCAATAATAGCATTAGACCAAGATGTAATAAGGTTTTATGTGGCATTTTAACCTCCTGGGCTTATGTTGTAGCCCCGCAAGGTCTCTTTGCCTGCGGAAATGAAGTGAATGATGAATTTCACCGCTAACACTATAAGTCAGCCTTTTCATGTGGCTGTGTTTACTTTTGACGATGCACTAAAAGACGCCAACGGAATAAGGATGGAAATGTGGATGTTTTTTCTTTTTTAATGTGTGTGTTTTTTTTTTATGCGGAACTCTTTAGGGCTTCTGTCACCCCGAATGATTAACAGTTTAACAAATTGTCCAAATTGTGGATGAATCAGGGCGACTAAGGGTTGTGATGTCAGAAGTTATGATCTAGCTTTAGTTGCTGCTGTAAAATGTCTCCCACTTTATGGCCGTGTTCTCAGATTTTTGCTTAAGACCTGTATAACTTTGGGCGCCCAGGGTTGTTGTGGTGTTAGTTGTTAGTGTAAGTTAGAGTTTATGGAGCTCAACTGAAAGATATTGTTGAATAGTGAACCTCATTAATATTAGATGATATTGGAACAATAATAACCTACTGAATTAATTAGCATTTCCTCTCAAAGACTATAAAAGTGTACTCTCTAGCCATCTAAGTGGCTTCAATCAACTAAACTAAACTAAATCTGAGGTAGTTTGAAGTTATTTTTATGTTAAAACACATTTTGATGAAGACAACCTTAATCTATTTTTAGTATAGAAGCATAAAGGGTTTCTATTTTTTCCCATCTGTTTCAGCTGCTAATTATTATTTTAAGCTGCCAACACGCTATGTGTTGAATAGTCTTTTAGTCCCAACCAGTATTGAAATCTTTTTGATCCTGGAACGAGTTGGAACGAGTTTGACCCTGCGACTGACCCAGCGAAGGGCCAACAGGTTTCATCTGGTAGTTAAAGAAACTCCTCATCAATCTCATCCTAAGCCCTAACCCGCCGATGATGAGAAGTGTGTTTATTGTGGAGGAGGGGGAGGCGGAGAGGGTGAAAACGTCTCGCCGAGCAAACCCTGTTTGGTGTTACTAAGATACTCCTCTTTGTTGGCGCTCCACAATGGGAGCCTGGATATTTATTTCAAATCTCCTGCACATGCAGACATTTTTCCCAGGCCTTCTTTCTAGGCAGGCCCAGCCGGAGAATATAGTGGTGTTTACATACCTTCCTTTAGGGTCATAGTGTCTCCCTAAAGCTGCCCGTTACAATGTTGGTTACCACAGCAACATATTAGCTCGAGCGGGGGAATTTTAAAAAGGACAAACAAGATTTTCCTGTCCTTTCATGACTCAGTTTTTCTAAACTGAAGTGAAACGTTGCGAATGAAACTTAACTGATTCTTGACCAAAGTCTAAGCTGTTTTTGCTGAGAGAAAGATATCAATTGGGCAGTGTTGGAAAAGTATGACTTGTGTTGCTGGGTGTAAGAAGAAATAAATAACTGCGAAAACATTTCTTCATTTCTGAGAAGCACACTTTATGAATGTAAAGAATGGCTGCTTCTTTCATTCAAGTGACTGTGAACTAAAGTTAAATAAAATAAATCTGCGTTTTGCTGTAGTGGTGACCATTTTCCATTGTCAGATGTCATCGTTGCTTTGTTAAGAAGTATAAACAGTATTTAGAAGTGTACTGAACAGTTTTACAGGGGAATGTCCTTCTTTTCTGCTTTCTGTCTTTGACACGGTCATTGCACTGCCGCCGACTGCTTGAAGGATACACTAACAAGGTCCCAGAGCATCTGGCACGTCTTTACCAAAGAGAACAGTGTTTTTGCTGAGATGTGAAATGGGCCCTGCCCCCTCCTTTACTTTTTACACTCTTGGCCCTTGTTGCACGCTTACCTGACAGTCAGCAGAGAGATGGTGTGCAGAATGGTCTCTGCCACCACCTACTGACCTGCCCAAAGTTGATGGCAGCAGCAAAGAAGCTCCTGTAGGAGCCTCTTCCTTTTTCTCACTTTTCTCTCTTATTTATTCTTCATTAGTGCGGCTGTAGGAGCTTTGCAAATAGGTTCTCTCTATTTTGCGTTTAGAGGTATTTGCTATAGGCATCAAGCCTCTTGCTGAGGCTAAATTCAGATCTAGGAGTTTCCATTTCAATTGATTCTTTAAATTGGGAAAATTATTCATATACATTTAGGTCTTGGGGTATTTCACTGGACATGGTACTTCATCGGGTACAGTACCTTCCAGATTGCATACCACTTTAATCTTTTTATGTTTTGTCACATTGAAACCTATTGGGCTTTATTCGATACAGAAAGACAAAGTAGTTCATCATTTTAAAGGAGGGAAATGAAACATGCCTAGTTTTGAAATTTTGTTGCGAGCATAACATTAGAAAGTGGCATACATAAGCATTCAGCCACCTTTTGAAGATTTTGTAGATGCAAGTCTTTTTGGGATGTCTCTCAATCAGTGTCTGTTTTTCATTGCAAAACTACTCAGTTTCAGTCAGATTGGCGTTTTCTACCAACATTGATTTAGAATTTTTTTTCTTCACACACAGTGTTATGCATGTTGACCAATAAGGCTACTTGGCCTTAATTTTGAAAGCTACTGTTGAAATGACCTCTACTGCTAACAGTTGTGTAGTCCACATGAGCCATGGCCCTCCTTGCTTCCTCTCTGATTATGACTCTTATTAGCTGACTTGACAGTTTACTTGGGTCGCCGTGCCTTGGTAGGATTGTAGCATACTCTTCACTTTTTGATCCTGATTCTTAGGGAGGATTAAAAAAAGCATGGCACATTTTTCAGTTTTACTAAATTATTCTTTTAGTTTTGCATAAAATTTTCAAAAACATTGGTAGTTTTTCCTACATTTGATTTTACAATTAACTGCTAACTTCCTATAAAATAAATTAATTAGAGTTTGTGGTTGTAATGTGACAAAGTGTCGAAAGGTTTAAGTGTTATGAATACTTTGGTTTGTTGTTTGGCATTATTTGATGAATAAATATGTCATGTTTCTTATGATGCTTTCCACTTTTCTTGGAAATCTCTCCAGTATTGTATAAGCAGATCTGCAGCAGGCAACCAGCCCCTCGCTGGATGTCGGTGTGAGGATCAGGGGATGTTGAATATTTTAGAACTGCTATATTTAGAGGTAGTTACACATTTAGAATAGCAAGAATAGAAACTTTCAACGGGTACTCTGGAAGCCAAGACACAGTTTTTTTTTGTTTTTTTTTCTTTTTTCCTAGCCTTCACCGTTTGACGATTAAAACTTTGATCATTCATGATGACTCTTTTGGACGCCTTCTATTTATGAACCATACTTTCATCCTTCTGACTTTCATCATAGTGGCTTTGTTTTGCGATTCAGAACAAAGCCACTGTTCCTCTCTAATAATGTGGTGAGTGAAATTATGCCTGAAAAAGTAGATTGTAGATGACAGTGAAGGAGGTGATGAGCTCTGTCTTTGCCCTAAATGATGTGAATGTGGAATGATTTGAGCCTTATAAATGATTGAGAGAGGTATCTAAAGGGAATATACCTTCAGTGTGGCATGGGCAGCTTGTTAAGGTGGACTGGTGTGCTTGACTGGACACATGTCCTGCCTGTGGGTTCTGCGTGTTCTGATGCATCCTTAAGAGTGCACATGTGGGACGTGGTTGAAGTCCCTGAAAGCATTCCTCTCTCACCTCTCTTAACTCTGGGGAATGAGATTTGCTCAGACGTTGTCTCCAGTCTCCCTATGTTGTTCCCTCTCATTATTTTTTTCTCTTTATTCTTGGTAGTCTTTTTTCTTCTCCTCTTCTTGTGTTGAGTGTATTTGTATGCGGCTGTGAGATGTAAGATTAACATGTCTGCATAATGTACAAAGGATGCAAGAGTTTAATGAACAAGACAGTGAGTAAAATTGTTAGTCAGATCTGCAGATGCATAGAGTCACCAGTTTCAGAGTGTTTTTGCACAAAAAAAATGTGCAAACATTGTTGATGTTTTTAAATGGTTCTTCTGTGTCTCTGTCTAGTCACCTGTAAAGTAGCTGTAGTGTTTGTGTTGGCCACACTGGGGCACTCTGGTCCCTGCCCATTATCTTCTTTGTTGTGCTAGAAAATTCTACCCTCACTGAGGCTTTTCCTGAAATAAGAGGAGGTGATTGGCATGTAATTGCTCAATAATAGCAAAGAGATGCTGTGGGGGATTTACACCAATGATGTGAATAAGCCTGCAGTCTTATTTTTATATAATGGTTGGTAATACAGACTCAAACTTCAGATATTTGGGGTTCCAAGTAATAGACCAACACGTGAATTAAAAATACTAATTAGAACATGTAGCTTTGATTTGTATTTTAAATCAAAGCTACTGGTGTAGCTTGACTGGACACATGACCTGCCTGTGGGTTCTGCGTGTTCTGATGCATCCTGATACCCTTAAATGTAATCTAGTGCGAACAGTTGCCTTTAGAAGTCACCTAATTGGTAATCAGAGTCCAGATGTGTGTAATTTAATCTCAGTATAAATCCAGCTGTTCTGTGAAGGCCTCAGAGGTTTGTTAGGGAACATTAATGAACAAATGGCAAGACAGGTCAGGGATAAAGTTGTGGAGAGCTTTAAGGAAAAATTGGGTGATAAAGGAACATTCTAAGCTTTCAATATTTCAAAAGACATTGTTCTATCAACCATTTGAAAACAGATTATGACACAACTTGTAAAGTTATGGCCAATTTTTGATTTGATTCATACCCTCATTTCAGGACAGCATGAATCAAAGAATTAACGGGTCGTAGGGAACTGGAGGAGCTGCAGAGATACAAACCAGTGGTTGCATTTCTCAACAAGACCACTCCATAGCTGTCCTTTTTTAAGAAAAAAAATATATAGTTGAAAAAAAGACATGAGAAGTTCTTGTAGTTTAAAAGCCATCCCAGGGACACATAGAGGTGTGAAGGAAGGTATGCTACCAAATTAATATGACAGCAGCACCATGATGTGATGCTTTTTTTCAGCTGGGAATAGCATAGCTGCTCAGAGTTAATAAGAAGGCTGATTGTAGCTGAAAGGAAGTCATTCAATGTCTGCTAAAGACTGAAGCCTGCGACAGACAGAGGTTTACATTCACACAGGACCTAAACTATACATTCACAGGTCTAATAGAATGGTTTAAGTCTAGGGATATTGATCCTACCCAATCAAACCCCAGACCTAAATTCAGTTTAAAATTCCAGTTTGACACTTTCTGACCAGTTTAATTGATCAACGGTAGCATGGCCGTTTTGAAAAGAAAGACAAAGAGTTTGGTTTGTAAATCTGCAAAGCCTAAGGTGATTCTATAAAGTGTTGGCTGAGAGAGGGTTAAGGACAAAAAGGTTCAGTTCATTTACTTCTCAGCTCAAAATAATGATTTGATCACATAAAATTTCAATAGAACACAGTTTGTGATTGCAGTGTGGCAAAATCAAAACTGCTTTGGCAACCCAGTGTTTGTGTTGTACATGTGTACATAAAACGATGTCGCAATTTTAAAGTAAGTTACCAATACATTTTATTATGGGAACAAAAAAGGCTTTTATAAAGTGGTGGAACTGTATAATAAAGCAGACCCCTAAGGACAGGTGTACTTGGAAGGGTGGTAAGGAATGAAGAACATTGTATGATTTACTTCCTCAAACCGCAGCCGGGTCCTCTCTATAAAGTGGCCTCATGATTAAGAGGGGAAGCATTCGAAGAGGGTCCTCCTTAATGTACTTGTTGGCAAATACTGAACAGCAACCACACAGCCATTATGTTAGTTGGTAACAAATTGCTCACATGTCCTTAATTTAAACGGCGCTCCCCAAAAAGGCAGGGAATGCTTGTTATCCCATGTCTGGTTGTGTACCTTACATGTGTTTGGGAGCACCTATCCATCTTTCTGCACTAGACAGCTCGTGTCTCCACCAGAGGAGGGAGGTTTTAGAAACTGTGAGAACAGATAGGAAGGGGCTTTATTAACCACTCAGCAGTTTGTGACCCGGAAAACCCAAATTACCCCAAAACTCTCTCGTCTACACAACATGGGACTTGGCCGCGGTACTCAGGGAGTTGCTAATCGGCCCCATATGGGAGGTCTGCTCTTGATCGCAGACAGTAGCTGCGCCCCTCGGAACACCCCTGCTCCCCTCCTCTTTTTAATTTCGCCTCTGCCACTGTCAGCCTCTGTTGGGCCTATTTTATAGACTACAATAAGCGTGTATAAAAGAACTGTTTTACACACAGATCCATGGGAGCCTTTATGTGATGTTTGTGTAGGGTTAGTGGAAGTCATGCTGTTATTAGGTGAGGCAGTTTAAAAAGGAGTGATTTGGTGTTTGGGGGAATTTTGCTTCATGTTTAAAATGTCAGATGTTGGAAATGACATCCATTAAGTATTTTTATGTAAGGATAGCTTAAAGGGAAATAAATGGTAAACAGGAATGCCACTTTGGTAAATATGAGTAGAGCAAGTCTTTCTGTATGGGTACAAATGTTCACCCTTTGTCTACATTTTTTTTTCTTCTTCTCCAGGTATTCTGGGGGTTTTTTAGAGTGGGGTCTGCGACCAGCGGCTCCAGAGCCTCAAGTGGCTCTTTCGATCGTCCACATTGAATCCTAATAACTAGAAAAAATTGATAAAGAACTGAAAAATGTTTTAAAAAATAGGAATAATAAGAAATCAAGGTTTGAGCTGTCTTTCAATAGAAGTTCGACAAGAGAATGATGCAAAACGTTTTTTATACATCATTTTCCATGATTAGGAACATCCCATACAAAACAATGTAACCGGATGAACCAAATTAATTTCAAAGCCTGGGTATTTGACCATTTTGTATTAAAATAGGGACCATGTCTTTCATGTTCGTAGTTAATTTAAAGCCATTCTAATTGACTTTTGCTGTTCCAATTGTGTTATTTCGACTGCAAAAAACAGAATATTACTGTGATGAAATATTATTTTTATTCTGTGATATTTGTGTTGAACATTAACCCATAATTTGTCCTCTGTCAGGGCATAAAGGCTCGCATTCTGGAGACGTTTGTGATGCTCTTCCTGCTGGCCTTGCTCATTCTTGGCATTGTATGGGTGGCATCAGCCCTGATTGACAATGATGCTGCCAGTATGGAATCACTCTATGGTAAATGGCTTAATAAATTTTTCTTCAATTCAACTGTCATGCATTTTCAAATGTAACCGATTTTGTTTTATGTTACATGGAGATTTTCTTGAAATAAGACATAGAAACATCTAAACATATCCATTAGTGTCCAAATAATTTTGGTGCAATATTATGTAAGGGCTAAACTTGACCTTCATCATCTTTGTTCAGGCTACATTTGGACTAAAAAAGTGACTTGTATAATTCATATTGTTCTGGACTAAATAATGATCATGACTGGACAACCTCAAACCGGCATCAAAATATGTTCATGACCAGCTGGTGTTTCAGTGTGCTTTGAAGTTTAGAAAATATCCTGCAAGGGTGAACCATTCACTTTTTGTAACGCTCTTCACCTTGTCCCTATTGTAGCTATAAAATGTAACCTGTAAGAGGGTCAGGCAGGGGCACAGTTCCACTGTGACTGAGAAATATCCTTATTAAAAAGCGAGAGCTCTTAAATATCTACTTTATGACCCAGTATCGATCACTCCATAAAAGTTAAAGCAGGAAAATTATTTTGCACATAATGGTTCACAAGATGAGATTAAAAGGAAACCAACCTCATTTTGAAAACCTTTACAAACGATTGAATTTTATCATTTGAGCTGTAAATGTTTGGAAAAAAGAAAACAGAGTTTAGAAAAAAAAAGTGCATTTTTTTATATGCACTGTTGGTTTATTATATTTTCTAGAAAAAGTTAAAATAATATATGTATTTTTTTAGTTGACACATTTTTTTTTGACTTATCCAAATATAAATTTAACAATTTTTATTACCTCCTTTTCCAAATATATTTAAATTCCATTCCACCTCTTTATTTTAAACGGTCTGCCCACGTTCAAATTGTTCTGTTTTTAATTAATCTGACAAATAAGTTTAGAAGTTACAATAGAGGTGATCTAAATTGGTCCAGATTCCTGCCCTAAAAAGAAATTCAAATGCAGAATGTTGAAATTTAACTCTTAAGTAAAAAATGCTTACAAAACATGTATTACACACTGTAAATAAACAAAATGAATCTGATGTTAAATCAACTAAAAAAACTATGAAATAATTTCTTCTAGATCTTTGGGAATTCTACCTGCCATACCTCTACTCCTGTATATCCCTGATGGGAGGACTGCTTTTGTTAAGTACGTTGTTTGATTCAATCCTATACACAACACATAAACATCCCTGATTTTGTTTTCGCTTTTGCACTTAAAAGGAAGTGATATTCATAGTTGTTGTTTGTTTTCTATTAAGTGTGCACTCCTGTGGGGATGTCCAGGATGTTTACTGTCGTGGGGCAGTTACTAGTGAAACCGACGGTAGGTAACAATTCAAATTAAATATTTATATGGTTAAGTTAGAAATGCTTTTTTGTATTATTTTTGTTTTTAACAGAATCCGTGTCAGATCTATTACATTGTGCTCTTCTGTTCCTAAAGCTCCAACATTCAGCCATTAAAAGCATGACAGGACTACAAATAAATCACCTACTCATCCTCCCATCTGCCATCGCTCCAGTCCCACTTTGGACCTAATTATAACCCATTTCATCTTTCCCTTCTCTGCTCCCCTCCCCTTTAGATCCTGGAGGACCTGGATGAGCAGATTTACTGCATCCATTTGCAGGAGGAAGCCCTTCAGAGGAGATTAAACGGTATGTCTGTGGGAGACGTGTTGGCACGTTATAGGCAGGGGTAGAGGTTGACTGCACTATTGGGTGTGATAAAGGCTGGCCTCACTGGAATCAATTAGCATCGAGAATTCAACGGGGCAAAAGAAATTCACACACACTTGACATAGGTTTTTCCACACACGGCACCGCTCTTCTAACTTTCTGCCAAAGGTCAAAGTAGCCACCTTAACCGTGGACGATATTTTATGGTTGGGAAGTTTTTCTGCAGAGCTTCTGTCACCACTGGTGAAGTGATTGCCTCATTTAATGTCGGGACTAGAATGGTATCCTGGTTAATAGGGAGGAAATTAAAGCTTTTGAGGAATTTGCGGCTTGCTGCTGCGGACATTAAAGACCTGCTTTCTTATTGATGTCTGAAAGAGCAACCAAAGTCCTTGGATTTTCTCAGGAATTGTACACAAAGGGAAAGTTTAGAGTTCAAAGATGATAAAAATGTTGTTGTTTTTAGCCTGCATTTCCCTCCTATGTCCAGCCCCTCTGTGTTCCATAAAATCCTTCTTTGACATGGAATTATCTCTAAAAGCAGGAAGTTGAGTTCCAAAACCTACTTTAGCATGAACTCAAGCACGCAACCAAGTGTACAGATGTGAGTAAATGAAGAGGACAAGCGTCCTTTCAAACCAGGAAGGTAGGAGAAAGATCTCTCCTTGATAGCGTGCGTGTTTTTGAATGCACCGGCTGCCTCCACCATAGACTGCCACCAATGCGTACGGTCTCTTCGAGGCTCATTCCACACTGCCCAGCTTTGAACTATCTGATAGAATAATTGTAATCAGTTCTTTATCATCTCCTTAACTGTTTGATCTTTTCAAGTCCTGTGAGGGGAAAAAAATAACTGTGGTCAACACATGTCTGACAGTGGACTGAGGCCAAACTGCAGTTCATTCTGCTCGTTAAAGAGGTGGGAGTTAGAAGTGAGGGGGGGATTTTCTTCCTTATCAGACAAGTGTTTTTTATACACATGCAAATACTTGTTTTTCATGTTTCTATGTTGGTGAAACCGAAGGCTCGGGTGGCATTTCTTTGATCTGAGAGAATTGAAAAGACATCGGTTCAGGAACAGTTCACAGGACACACTCCAGAGACGTCAGTGTGTTCTTGCTTCACCTGTGTCCGCTCTCTGATAGATTATCCCCTTCGTCGGTTTGTGTTTTCTAGAAGCAAACTGTTGAGCCTCATCAGTCGATGCATTCATGTTTGTTTACGTGTGGAGCTCTTTGTTGTGGTCCCTCGATGTGTAATTGCCCATTTTAAAGGGACATCTCTGTGGTTTAAATTGTGTGGATCAGTACATCTTGAGGATCAGTAGTCATGTGTCTACTTTCTTTGAAGTGGAAAAACAAGAGAGTTCACATAACATGAACATACTATGTAACGGTAAACTGTTTGTTGCAGCCCATTTACAGTAAACACTTACTTTGTGGTTGTGACATGCAATTACAGAAATACCAGTCAGAGTAGCTTATTTTTTTTATACAAGCAGTAAAGAAAATGCCAGTAAATCAATAGATGAATCATTGAAAGTAGAAACTAAGAAATTGTTCCAAGTATTGCAGCTCTGTGATATAAAACAGTTTACAAGTTGCTAAAATTGGAAAGTTAGGGTGTTGACATTGCTACAAATTATCAGTAGTTTTTTCGGGCTGCACCTAACATATATTGATTAATCAATTGATTATTCTGACTATTTATTGATTACTCGAATAAAAAATCGGAACATTCTGCAGATTTTTCAGTTAACCTCTTATGGCTTTTCTACACAATATAAGAAATACATTAAGAGTGCAAATAAGCAATTCAATTCCTTGTTTAAACAAGAAAATAAATATAATAAGATTTGATTCCTTTAGTGTACACTTCAGAGGATGCATCTGCTGTCAAAAAAAGACAATGTGAAAATCAGCTAATACAGTGTGGGGCTAATTTGCTGACCACTTATCAGATTAATCATTGGATAGCAAGTTGCTCAATAGGGAATTATTCTTTTTAACAATATTTGAACCAGAAAAAACAACAATTATTCCACTTGTCTATACATATGTCCTACATAGGACATATGTGTCCTATACATATGTCCTAAATTTTTTTTCATACACTTTTTTGTACAGTTTTTGCTTATTTACTGCAATTTTGTTTAGTCTGTATACTCCAGTTAATGATTAATAAACTATTAAAGTAGTTGATTATTTCATAATCAGTTCATCTTTTTTGTATGTGACTCAAGTACTTTTTACATCTGAGTTACCAAACTAATGCCTACAGAAGGCTGTGAACATCATAGGACATATATATTTCTTACAATACGACACCAGTACAGATCCCTAAAAATAAATGCTACCAGGGCATAAAAAGTGAATGAAAATATTATAGAAAGAGCGATGAATAATCAAATCGTAAAAAATTTAAGACCGAGGTAAATATAATTTAAGACCAACCATTAAATCTGGGCACATCTAACACTTTTTAAAGCCTTAAATTTAGATGATTAAACTTAAGGCTTTTTATGACTTGCAGAACTCACAGAAACTCTGCTAAAGTCAAACACTCTGTGACTCGAACACATAAATATATTGTAAGGCAGATTTAAACATTAAGTACTGTATCCACTCAGGTTTATCTTCAGTGTGGCCACATTTTCTTTGGATCTGTGCAGACCTCAGTCCCCTTCAGCATCTCAACAAACAGCAAATGCTTACAAAAACTGATTTAGTTTTTAGCTTTATGGCAAGTCCTGGATTTATGAACATCTGGCTTACAAATTTATGAATATGCTTACAAATTCAGGACTGAATTTGTAAGCATAGGTGTGGTGTGCCACTGGATGTCTCTAGTAGTTTATATTAAAGTTGTAGGGACAAGAAAAAAAATCTTTTTTTTTTTTTTATGCATGTGTTATGCAGATTTTGGGGTATATAACTAATGTATTCCGAATGATGTTTTTACATCCTGGTGTTCTGAAGACAAAGCAACATGGTGCTCGTCCAGATGCTATGCGGCACAATGACCTTGCCACTGCCTCTCTTTTCTCAGCATGGTGTTTAGCATATTTGGGGATGACGTAATTTTTTGAGCACCGGAGAAGGTTGGAGAGGATATGTTGAATTAACTCTGAGCCCTCCTGGCTGCCAGAGCACTCACTCAGCATCTCTGCCTCGCTGTAACTCAGTCTGTTACGTGACGGTGCCAGCAGAGGGAGAGGAAGGATATATGTAACTTCAGTATGGAATGATGTCATTGAAGATACTGCAGCTCAGTTCCTCATCACTTCCCCTTTTTGCTTCAACAACTGAAAAATCTTTTATTTTTAAATGCAATCTGTTAGTTTTTCAGATGTGAAGATGTCATTTATATCTACTTTTTACATCTAAAATATTGTTTGTATGAAAAATTGATGAAGCAGTAAAGTTGACAGAGTAGATTAGAGTTCCCAGATAATCACTATAGTTTGTGATTGAAGGGAAAAATAGCCTAACGAAACTGTCGACGTTTCCTGTGGTGCTACGTTTTTCTCTTTGATTTTGCTCTGAGGGTTCAAATTTTCCCCTTTTCAGATCCCAGGACAGGTAGTGTTATCTCTAAAGGCTTAGCCATAGACTTCTACCTTGCTCTCTTCCTATCTCACCTTTGTAACCTACTTAAACTCATCCAGACAGGGCGTGTCATAATGACAGTGGAAAGAAAGACCTTTGATCAAAGTGATCAGTCCCTAACTCCTGTAACAAAGATGAAAGATGGTATTTTTATTGCATGGTAGTAACGGTGTAACGCTGAGCTAATTGGTCTCGATCTGCCAATCACCCCGAGGGATGCAAATGGATACTTTTTCACTTTGGCTTCACCGGCCTTCAATGCTAGTATGTCAAGCTGGAAGAAAACAGAGTAAAACAGATAAATTAGCCCTAAATGAGCCGGCCTTGTGGTTTTCCTGGAGAATCCCTTGCTGGCTTACTGAGCCCACTCAACTAGTTGTGGCATGTGCGAGACAGCTCCTGAGTAGTTTTACTGTGAAATTTAAAAACATTGTCATGTGCTAAGCAGGATTACATGCTTGGTGAAATTTTCTTACGAAGAAAAGTTAAATTACATATTTTGGTGGCAAGACATAAAATATGCATTCTTTAAAGAAGTCTGAAAACTACATAAAAAAAATATTACAAAAGCTAAATCAAACTCTAGAAGTAGTTTGTGAAATCTAATGGTCAACATGTGTTAAAATAACTTTTATCCATAAATTAACTGTCTTTTATAACTTTTCTAGAGGGTTTAACCCTTCTGTTGTAAATTTCCTTATGTGCTTAAGATTATTGCACTGTTGCTGTGTACTTTCAGAATTACTTCCCCGACTGCTGACATGTTTAATTTGTCAGGAGACTGTTGAGACGTTGTCAGTTGTGTTTTTTTTTTTGAGGTTTTCACGCTTGCTGACAATCACTTATTCAGCTGCATTTACTTAGAAACCCCTTAGATGCTTCTTAATCTTTTAATTCTTAAGGAAACTGTAAGGATACATGTTGTTTTTCTTATATTGTGCTTCTCTGTGTTGGTTTTGTTAAATAAGTAATGACACAATGTGATGTGGCAAGAGTTGTTGTTTATTCAGAGTCCTATTCATTCAATTTTAAGATGAGAGGCAGAGGATTTTTTTTTTCTACTGTCTTTGGGTAAATTAAAAATTGGAGTTGGAAGAGCAGTCCTCTTTTACCTTGAGTTTTTAAGATAATTTTCTTCAAATTGTTCTAATTAACTGATGTATCTGAAGAGGTATAATATTAATTTTAGATAGCATATAAATATTTCTATATGCTATCTAAAAATATGAATAATTGCTTATATTAAAAATATAAACAATTTATATAAATTGACAAACAGTTTCAACTGATAATCTTGATATTTATCACAATAATAAAATCCTCTCTGCACAGTATTTTGTGAAGCCCAATGCACTGCATGATGGTAAAAGTTTAATTTGTTTGTTCTTTCACAGGATCATCTTCACACACCTACATCCGAGGGAGCTTTACTTTTCAACTCACCAAAGAACTGGACAATATTAGAAATCAGAAGAATAAACTGGGTAAGCGTTTGCATTCTCTGATAAGACTGATGTATTTTGTTTTAAGACCTTGAATTACTAGCCAAAGACATTAGCTTTTTACATATTGCTGACAGGCAGCTGCTCCCTCTTCATCTGCCTTAATTTCTTAATTTGGACTTGGATCAGAACTGCCTGATAATTTTCCATCCATTTTAGGATATTATAAATGAAGCCAGAGCCTTTTGGGGAGCCGTGTTGCAGGGAAAGGAGAGCACAAAGGCACTTAGGATATTGGACAAGATGCAAACTTTATATTGTAGCAAGCCTTTTAGTGATGTCATTAATTTAGAAGGATGGTGCATATAAAATGCACTTGGCAAACTTCTCGGGCAAGCAGACTGAATACACTTTGAGAATACAGAGGACTGACTGTTGGTTGGAAATAGACAAAGACAATCAATATGTCAGAGATATAAGGACGGTCACATACACAATGTAGGAGAACAGTGGATGTTACAGCGACAGAGTGCATGAGGTTTACAAGCTGTCAGTCGCAACTACAAACATGACTGATCAGCTGCTGAAATACGACGTAGGTATAAAATTGAAATGTTTCATCTGGCTTGGAAGAAAGTCACGTTGGTTTGCCCACCACACTCTTAGATGTTGAAACCCAAATATAAATCACAAACTTAATTTTGCTGCGTTTCATTTTATCTTGAGATTTATTACTGTTTCCGCTAATTAAGGCAATGATGAGTGTGGCTGATTAAAGAGGAAGAGCATCGTTTTTGATGGTTATGAGATTTGTATTACCTGGAGGTGCTGTGGTTTCGTTCACAGATGAGATGTGTTTGGGGCACATGACCTACAATATGATTCACTAAAATAAACAATATACACCTTCTCATATTGTATTCCATACAGATAGAAGATTTATGGTTAAAGCCATATTAAAGTGGTGAAGTTACACTCTTCACTGCTTAGATTTGGGCACAAAAATGATTGTAGAATTTCTTCCATGTATGATTTATGAAACAAAAAAAAGCCACAAAGTTTCTCAACCATATACAAAACAGTTCCTACGGTTGATTCAGGGAAGTTAATATAAGACTTCTCTACTTTAATAAGCCAATGCATGGCTCCACAGTGGCCTGAGTCCAAATTCAAGCTTCCCCAAACTCCCACTGAAATATCTCAAAGTCCCAAAAAAAAATTCTGTTCTGGATGCCAAATTTTTCCTCTTCAACTGAGGCACTAGGGTTATGTTATGACATTTGCATGCAATATTGATTTTATATAGTGTAGGCTTTGATGTGCTATGCTAAACTATATTAAATTTTTCTTTTCACACCATTACCCATAAATCAGTTCTGATTAAGGATTTCAGAGCAAGCAAACTTTCTCTTAAATTTAAAGAAGTAAAGAAGCAAGAAAGGGCAAGCCTTTCTTCGACTAAGGATTTATTTACCATCAATCATATGTTTTTTTCATTAATGAATAAACCTCTGGCATCCAATAAGAAGTGGTTTGATGTGTGTGAAAGGTCAGATTTGAGGTGATGTGTTCACTCTTAATAAATGCTGCCTAAATACGACGTAGGTATACAATTGTTTGATCCTCCTGGGTGCATGATAAGTATTATCGTTTTGCCAAATCTGTGGTATGATTATCAGCCACAGGTTTGTATTTAGAAAAAATCACTGTGCAGCTGATCAGCCATCGATAAAATTGTCCCAGAGTCATACACTAACTTTGTAGAACATTTGAAATAAACATGTTTCATTACCATGGATGACATAGCTTATTTTGTTCTGGTCCACACAACAATATAAAGTACTGTGTGTGACCTGTCACACAAAGTACTTGTCCCTTTATTTTTTTTGAACAAGTGAAATGTCAGAAAAAAAATCTAATTTAATATGTAAATATATATATAAATCATCATGATTAAAAATAAACAACTCTCAGTCAAGTCCAGAGTAATGCATCTCAAAATGAATGTGAAAATGACTATACTTATTTTTGCATATTACATGTTTTATAAACGAGGCCCAGCGTCTTTGAGATTAACTTTGCACTTTGCTGATAGAGAGAAGAAAGAAAGCATCAGGATGGGAGAAGAACTTGTTGTATCCCATAGTGATGCTGATCCTGCTCGCAGGAACGGTAAGTGCTGAGGCTGACCTGTCATTAAGCTCTGTTTGCTCTCGGCGTCTGCAGCCTGGCTGGTGGCCACTGGGACTAACACAGTCACCTCCAAACTCAACTTTTCCCACAGAGTCTGGGTGGGGAAACTACTTTTATCTAATAGTTGTTTTAAACAGTGCTGATTAGCCACTTGCAATAACTGGGATTTTGTATAAATTACAGTGTGAAAGATGCTGTTTATGCCATCTAATACCACTAGAAAAGGAGAAGGGTGAAGCATGGCACGTGCGTCACAGTCTTGCCTACTTCTCATTGTTTAGCATTTTTTGAAAGCTTTATGTTGGACCGGTTTACAATGACAAAATAGTTATTATACTTCACCGTTCCTGCAAATCAGCAAGTTAAGTATATTACAATTGCAAATTCTGAAAGAAATGGAACAATTACCTTACATTTACGCTGTATGTAAACAAATCTATATCTTCCTTTGTGTTTGCAGACAATCTCTGTTATTATGGTGGCGCTGAACATCCTCTACCTTCTAGTGGATGAGACGGCCATGCCCAAGGGATCCACGGTAAGCCCTCTAACTGCAATACATTTTCAGCTCTTTCTCTCACACATACACTATCACAAACCCAGAATGTAAACTGCAGAGGAGCACGCCTGTCAGACTTGCCATGCCCTCAGCGGAGACATAAATCAAATTCCGGATATGCTCAGGTGCACCTCAGAAGAAAGAGCTCAACAAGATGTAATCTGGCCCGAACCATGTGTTGCCGGTTTTGTTTTGGAAGTTCATTCAGAGTCATTTCACAGCAGTCTGCAGACTCAATGAGCTTGTTATGTGTCTCATGTCCATGGTGATTGAATAAAGCTGCTTTTCCTCATTGCCGCAAAGACAAACAGGGCCAAGTGGAGGACTCTTAGTGTGAGGTTGAGAGAGTGGAATGACTCTTGGAGATTTTCATCTTCACCTAACAAGAAAGCTGTTTAAAGATTTCAGTATCTCATCTCATAGGCACTCAGAGGTGCATGCACGCGTGCACTTATGCGCATGTGCGTGGTTTGTGGTTGCATTCATGTCTGGAAAAGGGGGCAACATTATGTATCCTATTTCTCCCATATTATGTTTTTGCGTCTGGCGGACGCAAAAACATAACAGGACTGCCCTCCACATTCCAATTATTTTATTGAGATGATGTTTGCTTTGACTTGACACATCTGCGAAAATCCCCCCCAAAATTACACGCGTCATGTCAAACCTGTCCTCCCTGATAGTTTGGCCCAATTAAAACAAGTTATACGTCTGTTCAACTGGATGAATGCCACACCTCTGATCTAATCTCACAGGACCAGAAGAAGGGGGTGTCATCTCCTCTTAAACAATCAATACTGATATGAAATCCATCTGTTTGCCTATGTAACCTACACATTAATTCATTCTCCCCCTCTGGCACAAAAATTCCCTTTGCCCAAAGTTTGATTGCATAGTGGAAAGAAAGTTGAAAAACATCTGGTTTGATATCTGGACGCGCCACGACCCGAGCAAAGCCTCAGACTGTGGGAAAGTCAAATGAACCCCTGATATGCTAATTGTTATACGGAGCGCACACAATGAAGTGCCCTGTCAACGTTTGTCTTCCTTTCTAACTGACCGTCCTGCTGCAGTCTTCAGCATACTGAGCAGTGTCCCACTCGGCTTTACAGAACAGGAGAGTAAAGAGAGAACATGTAAAGCTGCTGCTACTTCCATTAAAGAGAGCAGCATTTTAATGACTTTATGAACAAACTCTGAGAGGGACTAGTAAAGATGTTACTGCAGGTCTTTTCCTTTGCTAGCTGTCGCAAAAATGTTGTATTCTAGTGAAATGGATACTTAACCTTCAGGTTTATAGCAATTTCCGTACAAGTAGTATTAAAAAGCTATATATTTTTAAATGAATGTGGTAAAAAACAAAGAAACAAACAAAAAAAACCACTAGCTGCTCAATTCATTTCCCATGCTGTAATTATTGAGACACAGTCTAAAATCCAAACAACCTGCCCACTTTGCTATAAAACCTGGCTTTTTGTAGCACACTTTCTGGATATTAGTGTATAAATTCATTAATAAGTAAATGTGCAGCTCCCAAGCATAAATGTGTTGTGGGTTACAGCCTTCACACAGCATGTGGATTATAATATATAATATAATGGGCCTACTGTGTGTGTTCTGTTGTAATGTGATGTCATTTCCAGTTTCACCCAACTCAACTGATACAACTCAGTCTGAATCTTGGCTCTGAGGGTAAAAACAAAGCAATGCAAACTACTAAAAGTATTCATCCCATTTGACTGAGTAATAATGGTTATGTTTTCAATATATCGTATGATTATTTTGATCCTAATTGAGAAATCCCAGGTTAATTATACCTGTCCAGTTGTGATTGTATCAACATGTCAGCCATTTTAAAGTAGTTTTTGCAGCATCATTGTATGAGACTTGTTTAGAAACTAGTCTGAGATACTATAACTAAACAAATGATTCATTTCACCTGTTAATGATTTTATTATCATTCTTCTTTAAATTATTTAGTAGCAATTAGTCAAAGATATATATTACTCCTCCTACAAACAGACTTAGTTGTACTTAGACCTGACAATTCTTATCTAAAGCTAGCTTCTGTGAGATTTTATATTCATACATAATGAGCGCACACATAACCAAATGCATGCTCACCATTCCTGCAATAATAAATTACATCAGCTCTACTAAATTATCCGTGTAATAGAGTAAGAACTCTGCAGCATGGCTTTGCAGTAAGCTCCCAAAGATGACAGTTGCATTAAAAGGCATGAAACAACGTGCCAGACTGTTTTTTTTTTTTCTTTCTTTCTTAAGTAGCATTTTTCAGTAAAATCCCATATAACCAGAATAAATGGATATGAAATGTTTTGTTTTTCTGGATCAGCAAAGATGACTACATGTTTGCTTTTTTCTTTTTATTGCAAGTGCCTTAATTTCAGATTTGCAAAGCTTGACTGTTTACATCTGAGCTATCAACTGTTTAGTTCAATAAAGTAATTAAGTTGCTCCATATAATTCACTTTGAAAGGTCAGTACTTGTGCCAAGCCTAAGAAAAGCAAATATTAATTATATGACAAAACAGCTGCTTGGAATGTTCAGAGTATGTGGATGTGTCTCTTGCTCTGATTTCCAAAGGTCTTTGAGGTGGAGAAAAGGTTTGGGGGTTTAGGGGGAGGGACATGTAGTCTATTTGCTTAAGTATTTGTTTTGTTGTTTTTATGTTTTTGGCATGCTTTCAGCCTGTCTATGCTTCTTACCATAAGCAATATGGTGCTTTTTGTTTGAACACCTGTTCATATATTGTAGGAGCCTCTTTCATCTTCTTCTATTCATTATTTACCAGGTTTTACTGATTCTGTAGGAAAACGCGTTGGGCAACACAAACCGACTTTGCAAGCTTTCTGTAATTCAGTATTTCACTCCCAATAACTAGAGTTATCATAAACCTTTTGTTTAAATTGGGATGTGTTTAAAGGGATACTCTATGCAACAAGAGCTAACTATGCATTTTTCCTTTGTTTCTCTGTCATCCAGGAGCGAGGCATTGGGAACACGTCTTTGTCCACATTTGGCGTGATTCAGGCGGTGGTGGAGATCATCCTCATGTTGTATCCTTCTAGTGACCTCCTCTTTGTTTGTCGTATGCTCCATGACCAAGAGCAACAGCGCCAAGGCTGCCTTGTTTACTTAGGGCACAGCTCAGCCAAACACCTTCCGGGAACATGTTGTGTTGTTTCATCACCTTTTATGATAGTTGAAAAGGAGCAATCCAGGCAAACATATAAAAGACTCAATAAAGCTTCTTTGCAGCAAAGGGTTTTCAGTTCCTTGATTGATTTGCTGAACAGCTACTTGATGGTGTCTTCCGTCGTTGGATTCTACAGCCTGCGTGTCTTTGAGGGATTCACTCCCAGGAAGGATGACACAACCATGACAACGGTAAAGATGGGCTCAAGTGGAGGGCAAAGGTGTTGAAATTACTCCAGAGGTGCTGATGTGTTTGGGGACTCCTGGAGTTTCATCTGTTCCATTTTTTTTTTTTTTTTGTCCTCTACCTCCTTTTTCTCTGAATTCCTGCCCTTCAAAGCTTCACAACAGCTTTCGTCGATCTGTCCAATATTTGTTTGTGGGTTGCGTAAACACTGACAAAGTGCAAGCTCCTTTCTTATACATCAGAGGGAGACTGGGGTTTTTAGGGGGTTGAGGATGTGTGCTCTGTTCAGCCTATGGGGGCACCTTTTCACTTGGTAATGAGTTTGGGAGTGGTGCAGCTTGTTAACTAGCCATGACGCTTCAGTGAAAGGGCTTGAAAGGACAATAGAGGGAACCTGGTAATGAGCAACTTCAGAGATACTAATTGTGTAATATGTGGAACCAATTTCACATTAAGTGGTGTGTATGTGTGTGGGCATATCAGCACTGGAACTATCAGGTGCTGTCCTTCCTCCACATATAAGGTGCACATTATGTGCTTGAGCGACCTGGAAACTAAAATGGGACCATTTTATCATATTTTTAGATCATCGGCTGCTGTGTGTCCATCTTGGTCCTGAGCTCAGCTCTACCAGTGATGTCCAGAACTCTTGGTAAGTTTATTGTCTGCCTGAATTAGAATCATTTTCTATATCAGCAGTTTTTTTGAATTTTCAACCAGAAATTAGACAAAACAGCCTGATAAGATTGACTACACATATTTAAACTTGTTTGGTTTATCTTTCTTAAGCATAACTTAACCTAAATAAATGAACCACATACATAAAACTGCCTATTTTATCCTCTGAAGAAGTTGAATAAACAATTTTACAGCCACTGATGTGTAGATTTTTTAAAGATACATTTAAGTTTTTAGATGATTCCTAATAATCTAACTTCAAACAATAAAATGTGTTCATCTTCCTCAATCTTTTTCAATTATCATACTCCTATCACAAATTGAAATTTATATTTATTGGAATTTAATGTGTTAAAGCAGAAATGTCCAAAGTGTGGCCAGTGGGCCATTTGTGCCACCTGGACTGCTTTTGTGCAACCACCAGTTTGAATTTGAATGCTAGAAATTTGATCCACCAGCACAAGAAAACAAAATAGAAAACAGTTCATTTATTGGAGATGTTTTGATGTACAATAATTTGCACAGCCATTTCTTACAAAGCTCTACCTACTTTATCCTTTTAAATACTATAGTGCACACTAAGTTTACTAGACCAGTGTAAAACAATAATATACTTTGTACTAAATTATTCTGTCATTGTCCTCCTGCAAGACAGACCTCAAACTGCATCCTCTCACAAGTTTTCTAATAGGACTGCCCTTTGTTTTAACTCTGTCCATCTTGCTATCAATTCTTATATAGCTTTTCTATACCTACTAAAGCAAAGCATCCCCACAGCATGATGCTGCCTCTATTTTTTCCTTTCTCTTCCCAATAACATACATTAAAGTTTGAGGCAAAGCAAAATATGAAAAGGTTCAAGTGTTATGACTGCTTTTTCAAGACACTGTTAATCTGGCTCCCATACAAACACTTGCAGATTAACTATCAACATGAGGTCATTTAGGCTGAATTTACTGAAACTTTCTATGGTGACAGTAGAACAGAGTGCTGTTAGAAGGGCTTGAAATGCGAGGAGTGGCACCATCATAATGGCGGTAATAAACATGCAGAGCCCAGCTGTTTAAATAGCCCTATTCTGTGTGTGTGTGTTGTGTGACCGGCTGCAGAATGGGATGGAGCAAGCATACAGTGAGTCACTGGGAGCTTTACAAAATATCAACAGGTTCTGCTTTGTGACGCTGAATAAATGAAAGGAATAGATGCATGAGACTCAGCTGAAAAGGAAAAAGGCCTCCCACTGAAAGATTAAAAAAGAAAAAAAACTCATTGAGAGTTGAGTGTGACGAAGTGAGATGTTAGGAGAGAAGAAAAAAAAAAAGTTTTGTGTGTTTATGAGTTTTTTTGTGTACTTTCCAGAGGGGGAGAAATAAGTATATCACAGTACAAAGCCTTGCAGAGTATATGTCATCTTTATAAAGGAGTGACAGATGAGTTACATCAGATGCATATTATAACCAGTTCCCAGGATGCAGAGTGATTGGGTTATGAACCTACTGAACTTTATTAAGGTTGACTGAGAGACTTGCTGGACTGTAGAGACTTATTGTTTACAGTCAGGGTTGTTATGGAGATTTGAGAAGTCCTAACACAAGGTCAATTGACATACACATTTTCTAATATGGTGTGAGATAATACGGTAATTTACCAATGGTATAGGATTTAAGATGAACCTAAACATGATTTAAGACTTAGTATGGAAAATGTGGTGTGTTAAGACATTTTAAATCATTATTTTTAAAACCAAAAAATTTTTTTTTTCCATTTAAACATTTTGTTTAAAAACTGTGACACAGTGCTTCTTTTATTTAAAACTGACCATAGAATAACAAATTCTCACTAGCCTGTGCTTTCATAGAGCAGGTGAGGACCAGAGCTAACTCTGGATCCTTCCTAAGATGAAGAAATGCTTAAGAAAAATAAAATGGGTATATTTTCTGGCACAGGTTTCATATTTGTTAACATGTACAAGCAGCTGATTAGTCCTAAAGTGTTTCAGTAAAGACTTAAACAATCTAAAAATGACCCCTATCAAACGGATAAATGCCTTTTGGATGTGTAACCAGCTTCATGCAGATAGATGTCTGCAACTCTCCACTACAGAAATGCTCTGATCATTTTAAAAATCAATTTTTTAAAAACTCTTAATTAGATTTTCTCAAATTACCAAACCAGGATCAGAACCTTTGGTATTAGAAACAAATTTGGCCAGACCACAGCGGCTAGCTGCATCGACTGAGGTCTCCGTCATTTTTCTCCCTGCCTCTTCATGGGCAATTTTGTTAAAGGTCTGCGATGCCTGCCAAACTGCTTACTGCGGCTGCAAATACATCTCTGCAGACACTGAATCGATAGCTCAATCTAATTGACGACAGAGATTGTGAAGATGTTATAGAAGAAGTAGTGCCCAGAGACTGGGGCTTCTTCAGTCTGACACATCAGAATATGATTCCTGCATACAAATTATAGACAAGATCAGATATGAAAGTGTTATGAAACACAGATTTGAACTTGTGGTTTGCTTGATCAATTTATCATATTAAATAAAACAGTATTTTATCATCCAATTGACAGCACAGTACAATGTATTTTATCTTTTAAAATACATTGTAAATCCTAACTGACAAGATTTTGTTGGTCAACTATACAAAAACGAGAGTCGGCGACATAAAGATAAACAGGCTGGGAAGAAAAGCAACAATGATGGTTGCAGTAGAAATTTGACATGATCAAGTCATGTTGGACCTAAACATGACTTGACTGTAAATTTATTTATTACTATAGGACAGTATAAGCTGCAAACCACCTTCAATTAATTGCAGAGTAATTTCTACCTCCCAAAGCGCCAAGATGTAAAGCCTTTAACTCATCTATTTTTGACTGTTGCCAAACATGCATATCTAAGCTAAACATAGGAGCATGAAAACAATACAATTAAAAAAAAAAGGGTTTACCACCAGGTAACTGTATTTACACAAAATTTAAAAAAATGCCCAAGCAGTTGGAACAGTCATTATAACTGCTGCTAAAATAAGTTTCCAATTTATTTTTGATTCTACTGCATGGACTTAAATAAATACTTACTAAATTTTATAGTAGTTTTCAAATGTATACATTATTCAGTTTTGCAGTTTACACTGAAGCTGAATGCACATAGAAAACAGTGGGCACTTTGCACTGGTAAACCAATGGCAAAACAAAGCTGCTCCGAATGATGCACCGAAGTTAAAACAATTTTAAAAATGATTACAATTGTAGCAGTCCTTACTGTGTTCATATCAATCAGTCAATCAATCAAATTTTATTTGTATACACATTTCAGCAGCAAGGCATTTCAAAGTGCTTTACATCATAACAAACATAAAAATGCAAACTCATGCAACATAGAATCAACAATCAGAACATGACATTAAGTCAAGTTCCATTAAATTTATAATTGATTACGTTTCAAATGCAATTCCAAACAGGTGGGCTTTTAGTCTAGATTTAAAGGAAGTCAGTGTTTCAGCTGTTTTACAGTTTTCTGGAAGTTTGTTCCAAATTTGTGGTGCATAGATGCTGAAAACTGATTCTCCTCATTTGGTTCTGGTTCATATTCATATGTGAAAAAACACAAACTTAAGAGAATTACTGGGAGATCAGATTTATATCACATGGATCCCATTTCTTTTGAAATGGGATCCATTAATATGCAGAAAGACTTTCCCGCCCACAATTATCTCTTGGAGCTGTAGCTTAATAACAAGTGATTTATTTTTGTGATCAATAGTATGTGGTAAAAGAAGAATGTTACAAATCACTTACCATACAGAAATTGTAGAGACAAAAATATTTTTTGATTTGATTCTGTCTTTCAGAATGAGAGTATTCTCTTGTTGAAAGCGATAAGCTCCTGCAGAAAGATCTGTCGAACTGCATTTTCCAGAAGCCTCTGTGCTATTCACCGAGACGGAAAAAAAATCCTGCTTATGAACACAGAAACTCACTTTTCAAAACTGGCATTGACAAAATAAGTTGTATGCATTCCCTTTGTGGATTTTGTCTTTTGAACATTATGGAGAAAAAACATTTGACAGTTCTGTTTGTCCTTCACAGGTATCACCAGGTTTGATCTCTTGGGGGACTTTGGGAGATTTAATTGGCTGGGAAACTTCTACATCGTCCTCTCATACAACTTGCTTTTTGCTGTTGTGACAACTCTTTGTCTTGTGAGAAAATTCACCTCGGCAGTGCGAGAAGAACTCCTGAAGGCCCTAGGTAAATGTCTCTGAAGCCTAATCTTATTTTGCTCTGGAACATTGACAATCCACAGATGCATTATAATAGGTAATAAATTAAATGTTTATTTATTTTAGTAAGTCAGTTAAAAAATGTTAAACTTTCATTTAATGTAGATTTTTCATAGAAGAATACATTTGCAGTAATTTCTATCATTTTTTATAACTATGGCTTCCAGTTTATCAAAACCCAGCATTAAATTTCTCATATCACATAATGGATCAAATAAATTTTTAAAATACAAAATGGTCTACATAATTACAGGAAAGACTGCTGACTTCCCAGTTGTCCAGTTGATTTATGATTTGTTTGTGAGGCCCTCCACAAACGAAATAAGACACCGATAGTAACCGCTAAATAAGCTGGCTTTCAGAGTAGTGTGTCCAAGCATTTTCATGGAAGATTAAGTGGAAGGAAGAATGTGTGGTAGAAAAAGGTGCACAATCGGTGAATGTAGCCACAGTTGCATTTAACCTTAAGACGTGCAGGAGATTAGCCATTGAGGACTGACTGACTGCATTGATGCACCAATTAATGCATAAGGAGCCACAACCGACGATGGAATGTATATATTCTGCAGTACATAGACATACATGACATATCTGTAACAAAAATGTTTTTGCTGGCCTTTTTTAAATTAAAAATTTTCTGAGAATCTGAATTGCGTATTAGCAATAAGCTAAACGTTTTACTTCTCGACTGAAATTGCTGAAATAAATAAACTTTTAGGTGATTTTTCCAATTTACTGAGATGCACTTGTGATTTTATTTATTTTTCAGATTGAATGACCTAGAAAGAAACCAAATAGAAAAATAGCAGTGAGCTGCATTTAAAGACTTGGTGTGACTATCCCTGAATGTTTGATACACAAGACGGAATGGGGTTAGGAAATGTCAGATAGAGGCACTGAGGAGAGAAAAGAACATCAATACCTCTGCCTAAATGAAAGTCTGAGGCTTTTTAATGAGATTTCTCTGCCTTATCTCCCACCGCCCAGGTCTGGATAAATTGCAACTGTCAAACAGCCCCGCAGACCCCGAATCTGGGAAGCTCTCGGCCAATGGACATCAGAAAACTCTGTGAAAGGGACGATGGATCAGCATGCACGCACACACACATGCTAGCGGGGCAACAGGGAGATTTCAACAGTACTGTCTGAGTGCTGAAAGGTGAAAAGGATAGGAAGGAACTTAATAAACCCAGGCAGTGTCTGACTGTTGCTGCAAATGGAGGCTGAGAGCAATTTAGCTTCGTGACATTCCATCCTCTGCGTCTCTGATGGAAGCTGGGACAGAGCCAGGGCTGAGACAGAGGAGTGAAAAAGACTGGCATCAATGGACTGACCTTGATGCTAACCTCAACTGTGACTTTAACTACCCAACTCTTGCTTCTGGGGCATTCTTGCACCCGTCGTCGTCACCTTACTTCCTTTTGCAACTCTTACCTTTGCACTAGATAAAAGCAGTTTCTGCTTGGTTCCGTTTCTGTATGAAAGTCTTAAATCAGTTGCTGAAGTAGAACCCAACCATTCAATTACAAAGGTATTTAAATTCATTTTTTCTAATTAATGTTGGTGAGAAACTCAGAATGAATGTGTTTTTTTGTTTGTTTGTTTTTTGGTTGGTTGTTTGGTTGTTTTTTTTTTCTTAGTGATGCAAGCATGAGAGGATATGAATTTATCCTTTTCTTCTTTGAAATCAAAATAAGAAAAAAAAAACTGACAAAAAATGCTTTTTGAAACATGGTAACTTGTGTTTTATTCCCACTGAACAGAGCCAGAGCAGAATGCTGCACCACATTGTGGGTTGCATTTTATGCATAGCACCTGTCAGGTCTGAACGTCTTATCTTGTTGTAATTTTGCTGTCGTATGTGTTTTTATCTGGCTTTATGCAAGTGGGCTTTAACTTTTTGATGATGTCAGTTTGTATGAAGGAGGTCACTGGTTTTTTTTGGGGTTTTTTTTTTTGGTTTTTTAAGGTGCTCCTGATTTGATTTAAGCCAATCAGAAATTGGCCGTTTTTAACCAAGCCAAATCTCACTGATTGGAAAACCTTAATTAATTTGAAGGGAATCTGTAATTTTGTCTTACTTTTAATTTTTGTATTGATGCACATATTGCATAATTATTTTTTGCTCTTTCAAAAAAAACAAAAAAAAACAGGCACACACAGGAGACTGTTTTGTAAATGTTGTACTTACATGTATATAATAATTTGTTTCAGATTTTATTCCAATGTTTGGATGTAAATAATCAGTTTTCACTGAGCCCGCTGAAGGTTTTACAGAAAGCATCTTTGATATTATTTTAATCATATGTGTTATGAAATTTAGACATGGTAGGCTTGGAATATTGCTGCACAGATGTGTCTGTTTGCATTGACCTCACCTTTTGCAGAGCTAAGGATAGTAGATATTCTATAAACACAGATGGATTTGCATTTGGCTCCCTTTTGAAGATTGTGGAAGTGAGCAATTTGATTTACCAGTAATTTAGAGGGGCTGTCTACAATTTGTTTGTCGTGGAATATAATTTAAAGACAATAAAGAAGTGCAAGTGAAAGAAGGTTTTGCTACAGGACCAACATCGACTTCATCTGTAAATCACACACACTTTGTTCTAACAATTCACAGAGCACCACAAGCCAGCCAGCTTTGTAGCCAAGAGAAAGACTTGGTAACTCAGGCGTCCCTCTGCGTTTTGTTGCAATGCTATGTAATCTTCTAAACTGTGATTTTCTTTGTCTTCACAATCACCTCGAATGCCTTATGACAAAACATATTGGGGGCGTAATGTAATGGTAATTGGTCTCTTTGCACAGCCGCACTGTGATCCTATCTGCCACTGAGTTTCTGCTTCAAAGCCAGCTTTATGTTACTTTTTATTCACTATTTAGTGTTTAGGAAGGAGATACATTTTTGAACACTTTCTTGCATTGGTTGGAATGATTCTACTTGGATGAAGAGTGGCGTTTTTTTTCTTTGTCATGACAAATAGAAATCTGAAGTTATATATGCATTCAAGACTTGAACAAAAGAAAATGTACAGCGCAATTTTTGTTTTTATACACTGGCAATGTCATGCAGTACACAAAAATATGACAAAGGGCATCCAGTAACATTTCCCAATAATGAAAAACAAATAACTTTCTGTTCTGCCAGACATATTTTGTTTTTGTTTGTATTTTATTGTTTTTTGGATGATGTGAAGATGTGAATTCTGAAGATAAAAAGTGATATTGTAAATTCATTAAGATTTAAACAGTGTTCCTTGTAAGAGAAGCAGATGAATGAGTCAAAGTAAAGATTTTCTCCTTTCATATACGCAAGCTGTAATTTAGTGAAATATTGAAATAAAATAACAGTTCCATTGGCTTAAAAAAAAAAAAGTGAACGTTTTGGTAATTCTTGGGAAAAATAAAACTTCGCATATAAATATACGACCACTTTTCATTTCAAATGATTTTTCTGGTTTTCCAGTCCATATTGTGTGTGTTTGAATGAAGGTGTCAAGTTGTTCCATGCTGCGGGTGTAACTTTTATTTCTATCCATCTGTCTGTCAATCTCTGCATGTAAACTTTGGTACATGTTTTTGTGAATGTATTTTTTACGATTTCTCAGTTTGATAAATGGTATTTTTGTTGTTTGTGTGTTTGCAAATAAAAGTAAAATGTTTACCTGCTTTTATTTTGTCTGGGTGTTTGAGTTCTTTGTGACCTTGGGTGGACATTCTCATTTTTACATTATTTAGCTCCTTTGGATGTTAAATCCTGACTTTTTTTTTTATTTATTTATTTATTTATTTTTTTTATTCACATGTAGTGTACATAATTGTTGCAAATGGATTTAGTTCACTTGGTAAAATATTTTGATTTGGAGGAATTACGGAGATAATCAAAGATGCTCAAATTACAATTAATGTTCTCTAAAAAGCCTTTGTGGTCCTCTTATATTAAATTACCCTCAATGAGTGACTTTTGAAATCTGTTGGTTACATTGGATTTATACATGGGTAACAGAGGAGCTAAGTACAAATGCATGTTATATCTTTTTTTTATTTCCTTCCACCTCAAAATCATACTCTACTTTGTGTCAGCCTATCACACAAATCCCAAGTAAACACATAGTAGTTTGGTCTGTAACATGTCAAAATCTATAAAGGTTTTGGGGGACAAACACTTTTGCAAGCTGAGTTGTGCTTATAAACAAGCACAGCTTCACCAATGATTAACCAGTGTCAGCTTCCTGTATTTAGAGGCCAATGTGTCTTGCTGTTAAATGTTTCATAGCAAGCTGCACTCCACTTTATAGAGTTTGCACCCGTGCAAAAGGGTGCAAGGTAAGTGTTGAAAGCACATTCACCATTTGAGGCTTCGTGTCAAGGTTGAGCCACTCCTGCCTCGTGGTCAACCTTTTCACACCAGATAAAGAGAAATAAAGACATCTATTTTTTTTTTTTTTTTTTTTTTTTGAGCACGCCCAGGTCTCCTGAATGGAAAAACGGCACTGTTGGTAAAGAAAGCCCACAATGAAGCCTTAAGGAGCAGCAAATCTTAATGTCTTTTCAGCTCCCCGGTGGCAGTCCAGGCTATGAATAAAAAGTCTGCTGTGCATTATCAGACTTGCTTCTGTTTCTAGTAAACAAAAGACTACTACTCCCACATATCTACATTCATATTGTAAAGTGAATGATCACATCTGTGGAGATCCGTACTCTTTATGCAGCAGCTTTGACGCTCTTGTCTCTTTGCAAGCTTTAACATGTTAAGAGGAAGGCAAGGTTGGAAACAGAATTCAGGATTTTATGACCAATTGTGTCTTGTTTCCGACCTGGCTCTTTAGTCGCTCCCACTCGTTCTCCCGAGGTTCTGAGATGCCTTTTCTCTCCAGCTGTTCGAGGACTCATCTGTTTGATGACAGCGTACGGTCGATATCACTCAGAAAAGCCTCCATGTCGGTGTGAGTATCGGACAAAGCTGTCATTCAGTTCCAGCAACTAATTAGAAAAACCATTTTCGTGACACAAAGGATGAGAATGTTTCATTCAGATACACAATGGAGCTGTGTTTTCAGCGATGGTTGATTGTGAGTTTATTGTAATGGCTGAGGCATGCTGACAGGTTGTAGTTGTTGAATAGCCGGATCAATACTGTCATGTCTCCAACTAACATGGAGAATTAATAAAAACCAAAGAAAAAGAACATATAGTGCTGCTAAACATTTAAATAGACTTCATTGAGGGGTTTCACCTGTTCAATCACAAATGTTTTTTTCTTTTGTTTGTTTGTTTTTTTAGGGATTCTGCAGAACTAACTGCTCTAAGACCCCCCTATAATTGTAGCACACCCTCTGGTCCCCCTTTTTGAACATTGGGACCACCACACCAGTCTGCCAATTCAGGGGAACTCTCCCCGATGTCCATGCAATATTGCAGAGTCACATCAGCCAACACAACCCTACAACATCCAGAGCTTTAAGGAACTCCGGGCGAATCTCATCCACCCCCAGGTCGCTGCCACTGAGGAGCTTTTCAACCACCTCGTCAATAGAGATTGGAGAGCCCAACCCAGAGTCCCCAGGCTCAGCTTCCTCAATGGAAGGCATGTTGGTGGGACTGAGGAGGTCTTCGAAGTATTCTGCCCACCGTGCCAAGTTGAGGTCAGCAGCACATCATCCCCACCATGAACAGTGTTGGTCCTGCACTGCTTCCCCCTCCTGAGATGCCAGATGGTGGACCAGAATTGCCTGGAAGCCGTGTGGAAGTCTTTCTCCATGGCCTCTCCAAACTCCTCCCACGCCCAAGTTTTTGCCTCAGCAACCACCCGAGCCTATCAGCTGCTTCTGGAGTCCCACAGGCCAAAAAGGTCCGATAGAACTCCTTCTTCAGTCTGACAGAGTCCCTCACCAAAGGTGTCCACCAAAGGGTTCGAGGGTTGCCGCCGCAACAGGCACCGAAACCCTTGCGCTTATTGGCCACAGCTCCAATAAGGCTCAATGTCCAACTACTATTCTGACAAATAAAGATTTTAACCATAGTTTTTAAATTATTTCATTTTGTGGGTTTTTTTGACATAGTATCTCTTTTTACAAGTTTTCCTACTCCTGATCCACATCTACCTTTTCTTATTTACAATAACTGGTATCAGACAATATCAGAAACGCTGAATGTGTTCACATATTGCATGCACACATGAACATTTAATAAGTATTGGAATTATAGTTGTAACTTCCAATTGCAATTGCATAACTCAAAAAAAGAGTTGGCTTGCAAAAGCCGAACTTACTTTTCTGCGACACACACGCTCATGCATACGCCTACACACACGCACGCACACAAATGCTCTCTCTTAAGCCTTAAGTCACAGACACATCAGAATTGCTTTACAGCTAGGCTTTTATCACTAATTAAACAAGTTTTAGCCATTCAAATGGAGGGTTTTATGTCTCTGGCTGACTTTTCGACAGTCAGGGCAAACAGCACTGCCTGAGGTGAACTTTGCCTTGTTCCACTTTAGAAGTGGATGAGAGAGGGCACAGAAATGGGGAAGCGGAGGTGGGCCCAGAGGTGTTATCTCGCTGCAATCCATCTATGTCAGTACTGTCTCGCTTAATGTGTTGACTCAGGGTCGGACCTATGTAGCTGAGCAAAAATTGAAAGCTGTGCATTGGAATAAGCTGATAAGAATACTGAAGGTGGCCTTATATGAAGGTGTTTTTCCCCTCTTCCCCTAGGGAACACCTGTGGCTTTATGATACAAAGATGCTTTATTGCCCTGTGCTATCACAAGAAAAACTAAAAGAATAGGTTTCCCATCTCACACAGGTCCCAGCTTAGCACTGACGTGCCTGTTTGCATTACAGTCAGCTAACCAAATAAGTCTTTCCTCTGAAAAATTACGTCAATCACACCTGTCGGCGCCATGCTACACTGCGCTTGAAGATCGTTCTCCTTTGTGACAAAAGATACAAGATGATCTACTGACCACCCACTACTTGGCAACCTTTGAGTCACACAAGTAAAATGTAGAAATGCCCTTGTGGTTAAAAGCCAACTTTTTAGTTTTCACTTTTCATTTCCAGATGTTTTGGCTTCCCCGCCCACTTTAACTGACCAGCTGAATTGTATTATCTAAATAAACTGAACTTATGAGTGTAAACAAAATAGCGCATATTTCTGAAATCTATTAACCTATTATCCACAAAAATGTATGATTATCTGACATTTCAAACTGTTTATTATTCTGATTGTATGACAGCCTCTGCAAAAACACAAAGAGCATTAACCATCTGACAAGCACTTTTTTGATAATTAATTATTGGTCTTAGAACAATCAATAATTAATCATCACATGGTTCAATTCTGAGCATTCATTTAGTCAAAATAATGAATGTTTCAATGAATATAAGAATATAGAAATATCCTTTACTGTACTTGTTAAGTTGAATATGTATTTCAGAAACATATTGGATGTGCAAAACAATGCTTAGGAGTCAGTTTGGTTTAATTTAGATAAATTATTATGAGTAATAATCTTATATTTGTGAATTCATAGAAGAAGAGCTCTTGCCTCAATGGCTGTGTGACATCACATAACTCTCTTTTTACATTAAAACATGCTCTTCATGCCCCTTCTACAGCCCACAGGTGAATTTAACATGCATTGTGTTTTGTCAAGAACACCTAAACCGAGACCGAGTCAAGACTGAAGGTCGAATACAATTCTAAGACTAAGAGCCAACCAATGAGAGATTTTTTTAAGAGCACTCCTATATATACAGTCCTGATCACAATTGTAAGACCAGTTGACAGAATTCACATTTTGCACTGTTGGACATTAAGGAGGTTCTAAGTAGAGCTTCAACATGCAAAAATGGCATTGAGACCACAAATGAATCTCAAGTAGTCGATCTCTACTTGACTATTAAGAACCTGACAACAGTGAATGATTCTTTCTCCTTCCTGAGTATGTGAACCTGTACACAGCCATATGTGTTGGGTTTCAGCAATAGGTCTGGGCTAATTGGCTCGGTAAATGCGTGTGTCTCATCTTTGTTTATGAGACACACGAGGGAACGGTTTATGGGTGAGATGTTGGCAACTGACAAGGGAGAGAGGGTAGGACACGCTGACCCTTGCAACATGTTGCAAGTCTGGACCTCATGCATATGTCGATTTCCTTAATCAGCCTCTTTGAAGCAAAGCACTCTGTGTGATTGCAACACTCCACACAGAATGAACTACCACCTGCTCTTCACTTGACATTGAACATCCATCTGTTGGAGCTTCATCTGTCATAAAGAGGTGTGAATGAGTGAATTTTCAGAAGAAATTATTCCCCCTCCGGTTGAGAGCTGATAAATGGTTGAGAGCAATCTTGACCGCTCTATTCGCTGTTTATTGAAGATCTCAGCTTGGACAGGTTCACTAGGTGGCAATGTTCCCTTTTCTTATGGGGTACCATGAAGCATGAGAGTGAAATTATTTAAACCAACGGTCAGAGATTTGTCCATCATGTCCATCCTTTCCAGTATGAGAAATTTAAATGCATAATGTATCCAAAAATTTGACTCTTTTTTCACCTCTTCCAAGTCTTTCATTTTCAGGAATATGGGCAGTCCTCCTGACATGCTTCAATGAATGAAGATAAAAATCAACCCAAACATGCACAGCAGAAAGTATCCTGATGTGTTAACTGGAAGATCCAGATTGTTGCAACTTAATCACAAAATGCTGTCATTGTCATGTGATCTAAAAACAGTTAGTGCTTCTTCTTCTCATTGAAGCCAAATTTCTCAATCTTTATCTTCTTGGACGAAAAAAAAAAATACATAGAAGTAACTTGGTTTGTCCATGAGAGCAGCTGCAACTTTTAAATGGGTTTAAATGTATTGATTTTGGAGCTCTTTCAGGAGCTCTCTCCTTCAATGTTAATTTTTTTAAAACTACCTTTACACAGGCACACTTCTGTTCCGGTGTCGATTTTAAGAAAGAACTAAACATTATTCACTCTAAAGTTGTGTTAGGGGATTATTTGATTTAGATGGTTAAAAATTTAACTGAATTTGGTTTTCCAAATTGACAAAGATATCAAAATTAGACTTGAAACAGACAAATTAGGCATCTAAAATGGTCAAACCCTCACAATGCCTTTCAAGAAGAGCGGTTGAACAATTAAAAGGGTTTGTAAACTCAACTAGGACTGTTTAATTTGAAATTATGCTTGCTGCAGTTCTGTACCAAACTTACCCTCTGATCCAAGTACTGGTGAGTCGTCTTTTGTCTTTGGGGAACTTGATATTTTTGTACTTTTTACAAGTAACATAGCCTTGAAAGTATGTTTGAATACTAAAAAAAAAAAAAAAAAGAAATATAAAAAATTGTTTAAAGAATATAAGAACATCAATAGTGTCTTATAAAATATACTGCTCCCCCTACAAATGTTAGGTTACGTGTGCAGCTCCATAAATTAGAACGTCACTGAAAGGTTTATTTATTTCCATACTCATCTGACAAAGTGAAACACATAAATTAGTTCTGAAAAAATATCTAATTTTCCTTAAACTTCACAACCATGTGCTACTTTATAATTTGTAAATTATACAAGCTTCTAATAAAATACAGTTGTAATGAGAAAGAATTGAACTAATTCAACAGGTATGAGTACGTGGAGTCTCTTTCCTACGGTCACTGAAATGGCGTCATCATTAATTATACTGTTATATATCATGGTTTACCTGGTAGAACAGTGACGTCTGTAAAGTCAAGCAGCGTCATGAATTACACGTTTCATTATGCTCCCATCTGCACATTGGGCAGCGCTTCCTACCAGAATACCACTCAAAGATTTCCATGCAGTTTCTGTATGAGAGCAAGACAGAGAAAGAAGAGAAAAGACGTGCTGTAAAAAAAATACAAGTAGTGAAACTGTTCCCAAATTTAAGATTATTTTACTGACAAGGGAAGCCTCAATTAATCTTCAACAGACACACACTTAAACACTTTCACCTATATAAAGATATCTGTCCTTGGCTTTCAGTGCTATTGTCCAATAAGACTGAAGGAGTCAGCATGACCCCCTGTAGGCTATATAGGACCTGCAGTATTGCCTCCTCATACCTTTGAGAGAGAGCCTTTTATCGTCTGAAAGGAGACAACCAAAGCTAAGAAGCTTGGTACACAAACCAGTTTACTCAGACCTCTTGAGTGCAAGGAGGAGGCATATTGATTTCCCATTGTTTTTGGCCTGACCAACACACTCCATCACCAGTGAAAGGGCTCCCCGTAGTGCACAATCTCTAAGACCCTTTGACAACCTATTAAATTACAGAGAAATGTTGAGTCTCTCTTGGTATAAAAAGGATATAAAATAAATAACTTCAAAAATACCCTGTTCATCTAATATTCTTATTAAAAAACAGTTTTTTGTAATAAATCATTTTTTTTATTAAGGATTAAAATAAACAAAGTTGATAAATGAGTGAATAACAGTCAGTGCCAGTGACTCACAACAACTGCTGTTGTAAGCAGTTTTAACAATCACATCAATGAAGTACAAGACTGTACCACAATTGCATTGTCATAGTTTGAAAGTTTGCAGGAAAATGCCAACTCAACAAAGACTCTCGTCACTTTCCCTTGTTAGCAGGCTCTAATTAACTTTCTTTTGCCCTGAGTTAAACTAATATTTACATGTGCATCTATGGCAACTGTTCTTTGTGAGGCTGGTTATTCTAGTTCCACATTCTTGAGGAGATTGGCGTCTTAAAAGGGGATCAGAAAGGTGCAAAAGACAGAATGACCCTCACAGTAACACACTGATTGCTACATCATTGCCTCACAGTTGAGTTCCAAGGCAGTATGGGTAAATTTGTACAGTTGTCTACACAGATTAGAACATACAAGAACAGTGGGGGAAAGAGGGTGACTAAGGAAAATTCTTTGTGTGTGTTGCTATCCGTGTGTGCAAAGAAACACAGCTTTCCCTAAAAACAGACACAGAAAACGAAGGAGTAAAAAAAAAAAAAAAAGATTTACAAGCAGCTACTGTGTTGGGGAATACCTGAGCCTGAAGGCAAAATTCCTCCCTGCGAATCGCACACAACTTAGCTGATTCTTCTTGCAGTACAGAACTTATCGTTACCTGGATCCATTCATCTTCTGTCAATCTCTCAGTAGGGGAGGCCACCAAATCCAACTTACAATTTAAAAATGTCCAAATATAAATGTATTAATCGCATAAGAATGAGACATTACATTTTTGCAGTTGTAGCTTCTCTTGATTGGCATCCCATTAAGTACAAAAAAATATAAATAATCAGTACATTCAGTGCCATGAAAAAAGAATGCCCACCCCTTAAATTTTCCCACATTTTGTCAAATGCCACAGAGATACATTGTGGTGGAAAGACTTTAAAGGGATGTGAATGTCATCGAAACGAATTGCATAGAGTTTTATCTCACTAATCTATAAAGTATATAGAGCATACATTTCATTTTTGCTGCTTCAAGATAAAATGGCTGTGTAACACATTCATGCTCTAAGGTAATTTAGTAAATAAGTTTGTCAGAGAATGAAAAATAATTATACAATATTCTGAAATTTTACTGTACATTATCAATTTATTTATTGTTTAAGTTAAATGCTACATTTTGTGCATATTTTTGTGTTGGTGATCTTTTTAAACAGAATTATTTTCTTTGAAACGAAAAGGGTCTCATTTTCACTAATGATTATTTTAATGTGAGGGAGTTGTCAGTGATCGGCTGGAACCTGTCTAAAAGGGGGTTAGTTTGTGTGTCCAGGTGACTCACTGAGCTGTCGTCAGAGTAACAAAGCAAAGTTGCTCATACCTGTGCAGTGAGCTAAGAGATCCCTCCCAGGTTGCCCTTCGATGGAAAACCTTACAGATAAGCACGCAATATAAAATATTTTGTCCCTGATGAAAATTGAACGTTATTTCTCACATTAAGTTTGGATGTATGTGTGACTTTAAAAATGCTTTCCAGCCTTGACTGACTTTGATGGGATCAGTCCGAATCAGCACAAACAGATAGCTAAGGAGAGCAAGGGCTGTCAACCCCAGAAGTTCTCTAAGAAAACAAAGGGAAGACCTAGCTCTGTCAGAGTAGGAAACTCCTGAGCTTCTCAAGAGACTGCTGCATTCTTGAGATTAGGGCTAGAAAAACGCAGACCACTGCTGTTAATGCCCCCAAACAAAAGGCTGGAGCAGTTTATTAGCTGAGAATTGAAGCTCAGGGCTCAATCAAAGGCCTACGATCCACATTGCCAGACCTGGAGCTTTGGTTTGTTGTTTTAAAGTAAATAATCACGCTTAAAAGATACGGCAAAGATGGGGCTCCAGTCCACCAGAAAGCCCGCATTCTTCCAACTGTCATCAGAATGGATTTTAGGGACGTTGTTTGTCTTTTTGTCTGGGAGTAATGTTTTAAAGAGCTTTTTATTTAACTTTCCCTCCCCTCCCACACCTCTTTCTGTTTTCAGTGTTGAAGACAACTGACTTCAACATGCAAAAACTGATTAATGAAGCAAGAATTTAAAGCTAAATATGAAAGACGAAGCTACCTGGCAAATTTGCACAGGGTCAGTGCCTTGAAAAAGCATTCATACTCTTTGAATTGTTTAACATGTAAACATGCACCTCAAATTTCACAATATATTGCAGGGTTTTTATGTAGATCATAACTTAAGTGGAATAGAAAGGACACATATTATTTATATTTTAAAAATCCACCATATTGAAGCCAATAATGGTTTCTTGGAAGAAGCCACTGTTGAATGAAACTCATAAAAATTCCTGTTTGCAATTTGCAATAAGCCATTTGATGGACAAAAGAAACATGAAAGAAAGTACTGTGGTCAGATGAGACAAAAATGTAACTTTTTGCTCCTGTATTTAGCTTTGTGCATCATGCAACCAACTCTGACCAGATTTGCTCTAACTTGTTCCCCACAGCATGGTGCTACCACCTCCATGTTTCACTGTCAGGATGAGATAAGTGTGATGTTTTTCTTTTTGTCACACGGAGATGTTTGCATGCTGAGATCAAATTTTATTGGCCGATTTATTGGACTATTATGAGCTAGTTTGCAAATAAAATGGTCAAATACTCGTTTCTCTAGTTATGCACAGATTGAAGATAAAGTACTGAAAGTATACAAATGAACACCATACTTTTCATATTTTAGTTGTATTTTTTATTTATTTTATTTTTTTTAATTAGCCTATAATTAAGTCTTAATTTGCCACTTTTGTTCAACTTCAAAATAGGTAATTCTGAACTCCCAGCATTGAAATTTGTGATTGCAACATAAAAAAAAAGTGAATTAGTTCAAGGGATGAGAGTAGGGACTGCTGTTCAAGGTACATGCAAGGTTGATAACTTATCATGGAAACATCAACACAAACTTTTAAAAGACTCATGCTAAATATCACAAATGTACAGCTACAGAGCAGAAAACTGCTCTTTAACCTCCAGTTTGACTTGTTTGCGTTGTCGTAACTGTGACTTAAGTCTCTTACATGAAAGCTCTTCTCGCTGTCTTGATATTTAGCACATCTTATACATTTTCTGTACATTGCATTGTTGTCAAATGAATGATTGCGGTGCGATATAGATGAGAAAGGGCAGCCCATAATGGTTAATTAACAATTATGTCAGCCAGTGAGATGACCAGGAGACCAATCACTTTGATAGAAGACAGTGGAGGGGGAACAGAAATCAAATTATTTTATGACTTGACCGATAATGCTTCCCTAACATGACTTTAATCACTCCATGAAGCACAGGAGTCCCCCATGGCCATCTGGGAGCGGACCAGTTAGAGAAGGACAGCAAGGCTTTACTATCCTGTTGTCATGTCCTGCATTATTGCTGAGTAAGTAAGCTATAAAAGAACACAGCCATCATTACACTCGTTTGGTTGCTTCTTGGAGAGATAGAGCTTCTAATGATTAGACATGTCCTTTGTAAATGAAATACAAATCACCGCAGGCTTTTGGTTTTACTTCATTTACTAAGTGCTACATTACCTCATACTTTGGACCTAACAATGGATTTCCTATAAATCTGCGGGTGGTTGAAATGATAAAGGGGCTCACATATCACTAGATGTGCCAGTGCTTATTAGCACTTGAGAAGTTATTGATCAAAGATTTTGATTAATGTCTACTTGTGGCATTCAGAGGCCCATTGAAGCTCCCCCTGTTCAGCTGGCTGCTCAATTACCTGCAGTTTGTGCTGACTGCCAGCCTGAGCTCTGGCAATGCTACAGTCACTGCAGTGCCCCGATGCCCGGAATAACAGCAACTCTTCCTGCTTCCAGACTCTTCTGTATTATTTAGGCATAAATATCTCCAAGCAGAAAAGAAAAGAAAAATGGAAATGAGCATGATGTTTGCAATGTAGCTCAAGACCAAACTTTGCAAATATGTTGCCTATATCTATGTTCATAAATTGGGAAATTTTCTTGATATAGTACAACCAATTAGAAAAATATGGAACCATTGCATTTTATTTAATAGATAAACAATCTCATTTCATTTTACCATAGCAACTTGAAAAATTGAATTAGCTCTGGAAAGCTGGCACAGCTGTTTCCCCTGAGATAATTAGGGGAGAAAGTTGATTTTGTATGTAGTAGTGTACAACTACTACATACAGTAGTTGTATGTAGTGCAACTACTGTATGTAGTTGTACAAGTTTATTAGTCACTGTGGACAAATGGGTCGTAAATATCGGCCCATTTTCAGTTTAGTGGTAGAGAAGACTTGTCATAGAATGGTGAAAAGAGGGGCCTAAATGAAGCGAGGAGGTAAGCAACAAGCAAGTGAAAATTAAAAGTTTTGCATGCAAAAATAAAAATGTACAAAACAAGATCCAGGGGGAACTCCAAATTAATACACAAGAGGAACAAAAGAAGATTGGCAGGTGGCAGTTACAGAGTCATCTGACTCTGAGTGAGAAAACCAAGTAGTACCTATACTGGGCAGCTCGATTGGTGAATGGATGGGCAGATGTGAGACAGCTTGGGAGACACCGAAAGAAGCTGGTGGACAGATAGAAACTAGATGGCAGAGATACAAACCTGGGATTACACAGAAACTCAAATATTACAGAATTTGACCTGAAAAGGTTCCCAAGACCTTTGAATGAGAAACAGGCCCACAATATCACAGATCTGCCACAAGCATGATGAGAATGCTTGTGGTCCATTTTAGTCACTTACTAGACCAACATGAAATGATTGTTGCTGAAAAGCTAAATCTCATCTCATGTAACCACAACATTCCACCCTCAATCCTTGTAGTGTTTAGAAAACTCAAATTGTTTATATTTGTGATGGTGGACAGAAAAGGCTTTTTTCTGGCATGCTACACCAACATCCAGTTTCTATGTAGACAGCATCTAATGGTGGTTATAGAGATTTATTTATCGCAGTTTTAGAAGAGTAGCTATTTTATAGCAAAGATTTATATCTCTTTAAAAATAAACATTGATTTAACTTATGTGAAAAACATACTCTCTTATCTTTCTATTTGAACATGAATGGCTAAGAAAACGGGTAACTCGGTATCAGGTCATGTTTATTAGTCACTGTGGACAAAGTCAAAGTAGAAGTCATGGTTCCATCAGACAGATCAGGTTGTTAAAGTTGTGATGGTTAATGCAGTAAAGCAGCTCCTGACCACTGTAAATACACTATCACTGCTCTGTGAAGTATTATTTTTTCCGAAATGCGGTGTCAGCTTTACACCCAAAGTAATGGGGACACTTTAAAAGTTCAACCTTTCCCTCAAAGTTTTGGAGATCACCTTGAAGTCTTTTAGACAAATTTGAGATGCATTCATTTTGGAAGGCAGTGCTTTTAAACTTAGATGCTATTTTTTGGCCTGGAGTCATTTAGATGTTTTTGGTTTTTATAGTTCTTGGGTGAGTTGTTAATGAATCCCTGGAGTAATTTAGTTTGTCTCACGATGGGTAATAGGAGTTCAAAGGCCTTAGAAATGGCTTTGTAACCCTTTCCAGACTCATATATGTCAGTAACTTTGTTTTTGTTATGCAATTGTTTTAGAAAATGTCAGGATGTGTTACTTTTTCAAACGTTTTAGCCTGATTCATGTAGTGACACTGATTCAGTTCGAGTTATTTCATGATTCTTTTGATCAGGGTGCAATCAGGCCGCAATTTATTAATTCAGTTTGTAGCCGTTTGGTTAACAAAATAATTTTAAAGCAGCTTTTATTTTTTATGCTTTAAGGTCATCACTGTCATAAACAGATACAGAAAATCAAAGGTAAAAGCATCTTTAAGAGTGAAGTACTTTTTACAGCACTGCATTTGTAGCAAGCTATACATTTTTACATTTTCTGCAGGTAAGTGTCATATCCTTCTTTTGACAATTCTGTAAAATACTTTAAGCTTTAAACAGTCACAATAGACGAACAATCAAAGCAAAAAATGCATTGAGAGGTAGACTCCTGTAATTGCCAGGAGTTAAAGGCAAAGAAAGAGTTGAAAATCACTTTCTTAATCAGCCTGAAAACAAAAGGACATAATTTTGCTTCAGTTTTGGCTTAGCTCAACAAGCAGAGATGATTTTAGTGCAATGTGCTGCTGTAGGAATCAGTCATTTCTGGCATGGCTGCGCAGCCATCTTTCTCCATAATGGACAATAATTGAGCAGAATCCATCACTATAGCTGGAAATAGACCACCATAATGGCCATAAATTGTGGCCTGTGAGGGCACTGAAAATCCAATCACCCCCGTTGTGCCTGAGAGGCATTACAACATCTGTGCATTCCCTTTTTGTCCTTACATTTTGACACCATGCTGATTACATACAATGCACACACAGTTGAGCCAAATCACACCCTTTAAGCTCACAGGGCAATCAGCTGACCTTTATGGAGCGTTAAAGGTGCAACGCATGCCTGCAATTCTGGAGGAAATAAAGGTTATTCGTGAAAATCTTGGCATTTGCCTGATGTAATGTCATTGTTCATTAATGGTTCCAGATAATATTCCTAACATCTAGACATTAAAGTGTGCACTCCTTGAACTGGAAACACAGATCAGTGTTCTTAGCAGCTCCCAGCTGTGGAAAATTTAAGACCCATTCATTAACCTTTTTGTCAAAGAGTAGCAACTGTAAACATAATTAACTTATTTCATTTTCTTTCTTTTTTTTTTTTAAAGAGCACCTGAATTAAATAAGCAGGGCTGCTGGAGACTTTTTTTTTTTTCAAAAACTACACCATAAATCACAAGCTATTTCATCTGATTGAGCTGGTGCACAGAGCTTGAAGTTTGCCTGCGCTGCTGCGGGGAATGTGTTTGTGGTGAGTCTCGTAAATGCCAAGTTCTTCTGGGCAATAAGACTAAATATCACAACCTCTCTCTAGATTTACCACATAATTGGGGACTTTCCCTGCTGTCTCCTCCCTGCTACCTTACATGCACCAAAATGGATTCATATCAAGATGAAGAAGGGTAGAGAAAACTTGATTAAGCTGATTTTTTTTTCTTTATATATGTTTCTTTTTTACTTTTTTTTTCTAAGAACATTGGTCTTTTGTTTGTGAAGCCACTTTACTTTGACTTATATATCAATCACACACACCAGGCTCCTAAAGTGAATGTAATTTGTGGCACTATTGTTCAAAGCGTTTCAGACAAGAAATGTACTGAGAGAAAAGGAGAGAAGACATCCAGCAAAAGCCCTGAGTTTGGGAATCAGACTCTGAATTGGCTTCTACATATATAACACCCGTTACTTTATGTATTTCAGCAACAACATAGTGATTCCCAAAGTGCTCTAATCTGATACTGCAGCATTCAAAATGTCCTAGATTCTGTCAGCCGTCACCATCTATTATGACTCTTTAACTAAATGAGCTACAACATTTAATTGTTTTTTTGGGTTTAATAAAGTGCACTTGAATTTGACTTTGAACATATATATGATCTTTACCAGCCATACAGCACAGAGGATTAAAACAATACACTGTTTCCTAGATAGTTGATTCAAGGAGTGAACAAATAGAACATAAAGAAAACATGAAATTACTGGCACCAGTAGTAGATGCTCCCCATGTTGGTGTCATAGCTACAGAACAACATAAAGTAGCATTTTAAAAATCCTGCTATATTTATTGTTAGTGTTCAGTAGGAAGGAGAACCCTTGCTACAGTCTCAAGAGGTTTTATTCCAGGATCGCCCTGCATTCCCATCAACTCTGATGAATTTTCTGGTCCACATCATGATTCTGCCACCATCTTTTTTTAACCAAGGGTTTAATCTTTTAAGAGCTTACAAATTTTCCATGCATGGTGCTTGATATGTTGGCTCAAAAGTTACATTTTGGTATCATTCAGTCAGAACACATTTTTTTTTCAATGTTAGTGACCTTTATTTTTACAGGAAGGGGGCAGAGAGAAAGCAACATGTGGCAACGGAACCAAGGATGGAAGGCAAACTTGGGACGGCTGCGTTGAGGCCTACAGCCTCCGTAAACACTGCGCCACACAACCCACTGTACCAAAACATCATCTTACTTTGTCCTGTGAAAACAATAAAAGGATGTTCATACTTTTGCAAGTCAGAATGTTGTCCCCTATTTCATATTGATTCTTAAACAGTGTTGAAGCAAGTCAGTGATTTTGAATCAGCTGGGGAACAGCAGCGTTAGTAGTTTGCTTCCACCTGCACCACCTTCTGCCTCCCAGTTCATCTCTGTCACTGTCTTTGTTGCCGGCCAAGAGTAGCATCACTGTGATCAATCTCTATTTTTCTTTTTGATATATAAAACTAAAACACAATAATAAACTAAAATGCACTAAATAATAAAGTAGTGAGAAACAATGTTTTTTAACCAAGACAAATTTGCTTTGGAATATGCAAAATTGCTGATAAAATATATAATAAATAGAATATTTGATAATATTCTATTTAGACAAATAATTACCAATAATGGAAACAATATTTCCATAATTAGTAATAATAATTACTAATATTATTATTATTAATGGAAACATTATTTTTCTTATTAGTAATAATAATAATTTCAAGATGTTTTGAAACCATCAGCAGAGGTACAGCAGCTAGTTTTTTTTTTAATTTTTTTTAACATTGGTTATCTCAACAGAAATATTAATATTTAAGTTCTAATTTCCATAGCATTATTTATTATTAGCTCTTACTGACTTAAGTAAAATAACATCAGATGGGTTGAGCATGCAGGACTGTTAAGAAAAGAAAAGCAAAGTTTTGGCAGACATCTTCCTTTGCCACTCATTCACTTCTGTATCACTCACAAACTGTGATGTGATGATTTGTGTTCCATAAGTTTGGCACTTTATCACCCTCAACAAAGCTTGTTCTGAGTGTGCCAAACAAGGGTGTTAATCTTAGTGCTCATTGAAAGCTGAAATATGAACACATGATTTGCATGTTACCCAGTGTGCCAAAAGTAGGTGCAGGCACAGATGTTTTTGTTTCTACTATCTGTTTGATCATGTATATCTCTCTGATCATCTGATGAATGTTTATTTGTGGACACTTTGCTTTATTGGCTCAATTTGAAAGTATCAAATGTGTCAGTACTGACAACTAAAACCTGTTATCACAAGGAACTTCTGCTCCTAACTTATCATTTACTTATTATCATGATTCCATCTGATGATTAGAAGTTCCTGTGCCAGCCTTGTAACTGGTGATATAAATGTGATGCTTGATGGCCTCTATTACTCAGGTGCACGAAAGTGTGTGCAGGCAGAGCCGGCCCAAAGCAACAGCATGCTGAGCAGCAGCTTAGTGATTCACACACGAGCAAGAGATCCTTACCAAGAATGCTAAACGGTTTCATAAGTATTACCAATAAAAAAAATAAATAAATAAAAAAATCAGCATGGCTCACACAAGAGAAGTATTTTTAGGTCAGAGTTAATTGTTATGCACAAGAAGCCACAACATAACTTATTTAAAAACAACAACTACAGACTGGCTGTTATAATTAGTATGTACATCATTAAATTATGATGTATTAATGTGATGATGGCTTTCAGGTAACAGAGATTTAGTTAAATGGTTTATAAATGTATATTTTACATCATATGCATAATGTCTGCTATGAAGAACAAAATAACTGAATTATTAGAGCAATTCTCTGTACAGTGCCTTGTAAAAGTATTCATGCCCCTTGTTTTCATATTTTGTAATAAAATCACAAACACGACTTTTTGCAGTTAAAAATCTGGTGACCCTCTTCATGCATCACATTGTTATAACCATGAAGTATCACCTCATGTCTGCTAAATATAATTGTGATTATTATGGCGGATTAGTAACTTTGATTATAATGCACCAGCATCACGTCTATGTAAAAGGCACAGATTTTTCTTCTATGAGGAGACCGGAAAGGGAAATATTGACTGTCTGCCTCCTCAGGACTTGTTGCCAAACAAAACAAGAGAGTGTCTCATCTTTTCTCACCTAGTTCGATTCCTGAGAGAGCAAAATCAAGACGAAGCACATCAGACTCTAGGGACAATGGTCTGGCCTTCTTACAGGTAGCAGAGGTGTTTTGATAGCACGTATTGCCTCAAAGATGTTATTTCAGTTACCTGATTTCACTTGGAACAGAAAAGAGAAGATGCCAGACGAGATTTTTTTTCTTAAAGGTAAAATGAGTAAGAATATACTTTGCTGAAAGACAGTCAGAAGATCAAGGTTATGGAGGAGCAGTGCTGACTTGTTTACATTCCTACATGATGTCTCGCTCAAAATATCTCATTTGACACCACAAGTAAATTTCAGGACATATGAAGTGGTAAAGAAAGAACATTTCTCTGATGTATATTTCGTTTCGCTTAACCTTTTGGTTCTGCTCAACAGCACTTCGCCAATCACAACAAGACGGCTCTTTGTTTTGTTTTCACCACCGACACCTGTCGCATACTTTCGGTAAGGGGACAAGAGAGGAGGGGGGGGAAGGGGCCTCTACAGCTGCCTGCTGGGAACCCAAGATGTCCCACAAAGCAGCACAATACCTGGCCATCAAAAACTGCCAACCTTTGAACTGTCAGTGCTCAAAATGACAGCATCCACAGAGGCTAAACAAGACATGTCAGGCTAAATGAGCTGGCGTGTAAGCAGACGTTTCAGGTCATGCAACTCAGGAACCACAGACAGATTCCTTGAAGAGCGGCCCCCCTGACCATACAGAGATTTACTCACCTACTGTACATACACACCCTGTAGTGTACACTCACATGCAGCGACTTCAAAAGGAACAAGGAGATAAAATGAATTGCAGACACATCAAGCCTCCCCCATGCCCTTTAAAGCTTAATTATACCTGTTGGGGTGATGAGAGACACATCACAGAACCTAGTGATTAATAAACAAACGGTGCATCCCATAAAGAGTCTGACAAGTCCCTGCTTATCACCCTTTTACACTCTCAGACTGCAGTGCTCATATCAAAGTATATCAAACAGGAAAGATGTTAGCCTTGGCCTTGGCTTAACCTCCCCCCACCGACCTGTCTTCCCTGTCCAAAACTCCCAGTTGTCTTTCCATCCTTTTCTTCCACCTGTCTGTCTGAGCGTCACCCAGAGTTCCAGTCTTGGTGTGAGCTTTCATCTTTCACTGCCAGGTCCAGATCACTCAACTGGAGCTTTGTACCCGCCGACGTGCTAAGTGTCACATTTGTTTTGGTTTTGTAAACAGCGCGCACCTTTTGAGAAAAATGATAAAAACGAGCTGAAGTTACATTCTCCTGCGGTTCTGTGAGAGTTGCAGTGGGGAAGAGGTGGAGGACGTCCACTTCAGGAGGGATATGTGTTGATTGAGTCTCAAAGATGGTCCATGCGGGGTTTTGTCAAAACCTTTAATGACGTCAGGCAAACAGGGTTTTACTTGCTAATTCAACACACCGGAGGGAACCGCCTCTTTCATCTTTTGTTACGTTACAACCTTAAGCTTCAGAATTGTATGTGAATATATCTGCAGATCAATCAAAATTGTGCATTAAAAAGAATGCACGGTTTTCCAAACGCGTTTGAAAAATTTTTAATTTAAAAAGTGTGGCGCACATTTGTGTTTGGATCCTATATGTTAATGCTTTTTAGAACCATATTTTGCTGCAGTTACAGCAGGAAGTCTTCATGGTACTGCATGCCTATACTCTTGGGTACCAGATTCAAGCATTCCAGAGTTAATGTTGTTGTGCAACTTTTTGATTAATTTCTTCTTGCACACACTCAAATGGAACCATTTGTTCATCCACAGGACTCTGTAGACTGCAATTGCATGGTGAGGAGTTAATAAAGGCATTTGATACAATTACATTTATTGAGGAATGCATCTGACAGATACAGGACTTGAGTCTGAGATCCCTGCTCTACCCCCTCTCCGCATCTGCGGAGCAACTTTTCTGCCCATTATTATATGTAAAAAAAAAAATAGCTTAGCTTTTGAAAGACTAAGATTTATGTAGGGGTATCAGAGAAAAAGGGGCCAAAGAGTAATGCTTTTGGACTGTGAGAAGAAGCCAAGGTACCCAGGGAGTAAGCACGGAGAGAACATGCAAATTCCATACATGAAGAATCCAGATTGTGATTTGAACCAAGGATCCAAGACAGTTGCAAAAAGCAACAGTACTGCCAACTGCTCCAAAATTGACTGTTTTTAGTAACCTTGAAAGGCTTTGTGTATTTGACCCAACTCTTTGGCATTTGTAAGATTTTCTCCTATTTCTTAATCTCCTTTCCAGCCTCTGTTATGACACAACTTGCATAACATTCTTCGTGCCTTAAGCTTCTTTAATCAACCAAATGAAATTAAACTTAAGCATTTCACTCAAACAAGTTGGCATTGTTTGGTTTAAAGTGGGTGTTTCTTTTTTTTTTTTTTTTTTACTGGCAGTTTGTGCTAAAAAAAAATGTCACCCCTAAAATTGGAAATAGCACAGTGAATTCAACTTGCTTCAAGGTGTCATCTTAAATTTAATGTTTAACCCAAGCGCAGCAAGACTGAAATTTTGGACAACTTTATGGGAACAACTTAAAGTGCCACCAAAAAATATTTGTATGATAACAATGGCTTAACTGACTTATGTAATGTGAAAGGTATAAGAAGGGGGGCCAAGACAACCACAAATGGCAATTATCCTGAGAATTTGGCTTTCCTAAAGCACTTTGGCCACATTTGGGTCATCATTCACCTTTTACGACGAATTATGTTTCTGTTTGTTTTGTGATAAAACTTTCAGATATCCCATTTTGAATCACAAAAGCTCTTAATTTTCCATAAAGAAATATAAACTCCATCCCCTGTTATAAGGGCATGGAGTTTATCCATCCACTTGCTCCTTTAAAAGAGTAAGTAACATCTTGGCACTTAGGAAGCAAAATCTCAGCCAAAGCCAACAGATGCTAACTGAAAGTTAAACTTTCCTTTCAAAACTGTTCAAGGTCCATTTGTCTCATCTGTCCCATGGAGGAAGAGTATCTAGCTGAAGAATGAACTTTAATAAAAATAAATTTAAAAAAGGTTGAAAGTTTGACAATTTTAAGTCAGAAAAAAGTAGATGCAACTGGATTTGGCGCAACAAGTTTGAAAAAGAAATCAAATTGAAAAGTTTTAGTTTTGTCCTGTTTGTCTCTGTGTTGCCCTGCTAAAGATGGGATGATGATTGTCAAAAAATGGATGGATGGATGGATGGATGGATGGATGGATGGATGGATGGATGGATGGATGTTTCAGTTTTGAATTCTGTCATATTAAGTGACTATTACAGCTTTGGGCATTTTTCTGCAGTGAACATTTAAACTTCATGTAGGCATAATCATAAATTGTATCAAACGCAGTTGAAGACACTGACACTGCAAACTCCTCTGGTCTTGATGATGAGAGCCAAGTGTGGGGTGTTGAAATTATTTTCATAAATAAATTAAGCAAAAAATTATTTTCAACAGTATTCCTTTCCATATTTGTAACTAAAGATAAAATCAGCAGTCTTTGTTGTTCTACTATTCAGGCCTTCTTTAACTTCAACCAGCAAACGTTGAGGGTCAGCACATTGTGCCTTTGTTAATTTGTGCATCAAAAACAGATTCATATTGGGGAAATTGCACAAAGTCACACCCGAAATAAACAAAAAGAGATTATAGTGATTTTCTTTTTGGTATTTGGCATTTTCACTCCATTAAAAGAGCAAGTAACGCCTGTGGGGCCTGTTCTGTAAGATGCTGTCAAATCCTTGAAACCTTCTTTAATTTTGCTGACTCCAGTCTATTCTGCAAGCTTAACACAAGTACAGGAGGAATTGTGTAACAATCTGTACACTTCAAATGCCAAAGCGTTTCCAAACAAATTTGAAGCATTAACAAATAAAATGTTTGCAAAATGAATGATTTCCAACACAGCCTCAGAGGTATGTTGTTCTCTAAATGCTGCAAGGTATCACATTACAGGTTCTCAGGTCATAACTACTGCCTATTAGGAGAACCTGTGTGTTGCAGTGCAGGTGACTGGTGATAGACCTGTACCAAATGAAAGGGTTGACAGAAACTCTAGAAGTGAGGTGTACTATAAATGATCATGCCTTACTATTGATTTAACTAATGATGAGTGCTCTCAGTGCAACAATAGTAATTTTGTCATAAAGCTGTCAGCAGTTAATCAATCTGCTGAGGGTTTTCCTCCTTCAATGTAAGATTTATTAAATGTTCATCGGGGCTTGTTTAGACCTGCACGTGCCTGTCCACACAAAGCAAGCCTAAATCTTTCTCAAGGACTTTGATGCTCCTATTTGTCACAAGCCATTATTATTTCATGCTTACTGAACAGCATAAAATCAAAGTGACATATTTGTGCTTCTTTTCCCTGCGTGTCATCCTCATGAGACAATTCCTGGTCCATCTCTCATCTAGACTACGTGATGACTTATTTTGTATACTTGGTTTGAATATTTTGGCTGAGCTCCTCAGGCTGTGTCTCGTAAAGCCGGGACTTGTAGAACAGATGCCTGAAGGAGTTTCAAGGCCTCTTGGTGCATCTGCCAACAATAGGAATTTCCCCAGTTTACACAACTCCAGCACAGAGAGAAATTATCACAGAAGATTTATGCTCATTTGTTTCCTTTTCTTTGGAAGGTTGGTGCACCTTAAGTGTTTGATTACCTCAAAATCTTTCATCTGAGCCGACTTAATCTTTATCAATTAATGTAATTACGATTGCTGAGATGGCTGTCTTGTAATTATATCATTTCTTCAAATTAAAAAGTCATATTGTAATCTTGTCTTGTGGTTTTATTAACATTTCAGAAAATTTAAAAAAAGGGAAAAAAATGCTATTTTTTTCTCAATAATGTTAAAACTAGCATAAATACCTTCTCTCTAGTAACACATTTTATACACTTAACCTCAGACGTGTTAATAAAACACTTTTAAACTAATTGTTGCTCTGTGATGCCAGTACATCACAGAGCCAGGAAGAAAAACAAAAAAGCAGAGTGAGGATCTGCTCAGAAAGCTTGTGTTCTTTGGGTATTATAAACTGAATTAGTAAATATTAAAACATAAAATTAGTTCCTGAGCTTTGTACTGGACGGAACATTTCGCAAAGTCAGTAAGGTAGAAAAAATTGTTTTGCTGTGCAAATAATAAATACGACAAACTGACATATTCAATTCAGACACCAATTCACAACACGTAGTTTCAAGATACTTTGCAAAAATGTCAGTTCAATCCAATGATTCAGACAAATTAAAAGTCTCCTACAAACCTTCTAAATTGACCTACTTATTGAATAATTCAATATATATTGTGGAAGTAGTACATTGCAAATGTTTATTTATTTTCTAATATTTAGCAGTGTTGAGGCATTCACCTAATGCATTCTTCTTCCAGTGTTCTTCCATATCAGGTCAGTGTGTAAAAATCTCTCCTAAAATGGGTTTAAATCCTAACTAATATTTATAATTATGTCTGAAATTATTGTTTTTGCTCCTGGTGCTTTTACCCTTCTGCTTTGAAGTCAGATATTAAAGTAGTGTTTAATGTGGTCATGGGCTTCATATATTGCCTTCCAACTCTAGTCAGCTCCTCTTAAACACATAGCCAAGGCTGTAATTTTTACAAGTTAAGGCAAAATGCAGTCTAAATACAGTATCATGGTTTCACCTGAGTGAGGAAACCATCTAATTTTGCATACATCAACATTTGATATTCCCTGAGCCATCCTTTTCTCTCATCGAGTGGAGTGGTGTTATTAAAACACATAATCATAGATTTTGTGAATGAAACGATTCAGTGAAGTGGCAGGTATGAAACTTTTAGTTAGAGTATTTTACTGCTGGCAGTTCTCCATATGGAAGTGTGTCATTTTGAAGGAATGAATTCATACAAGCTTAGATTTACTTTGATCTAAAGTACAGAGAATACACAGAAACACGGTTAGCTCGTTTACTTGTCTCTAAATTAAATATTAAATCAACTATTTCTACATAAGAAGCAATTTCATTTTGGGATCGTTTTTTTTTTTATGTTTATGGATGGCTAATCATTATGCACTTATCTTTCTTGTGATTTTGTAAAGCAACTTGATTTGATTGAGGAGAATTTCATGCACAAGTTTTAATGAGACATCTTCAGAATAACCTTTAGTTGGGTACATTTTTGATGCTTCTATCTACAGTGATCAAGGTATGACAAAGATAAAAAAAAATGACATACTTTCAAACCTTGTCTTCTGTTATATGTGTTGCTACTCTCCATTATATTGGTGTTATATGCTTCTGGTCAGCTGGCTGAGGGCAAAGCTACTTCTTGCTGACAGTAAAGGCAGAGCTGTCTGTTTGGAAATACTTTGCAAATAATGATTACTGTCATGTTGTGCAAACCTAAGGAGATCCAACCCTAACTCACATTAATGCACAATGAAACCCAACAGTTTTCAAATCACTGGTGGATGTCATTTTAAGGTAATTTCTTAATCTTTTGACTGACTGTTAAAAGATTAACATCCAGTTAACATCCAGTTAATCTTTTAGCCAATATTAAAAGTTTAATATTGATTTAAATATTTTTGACTGAGCCAACAAGATTTCCAACTTGAACCTCTTGGGGTAGCAGCATAGAAGCTCCACAACTCAAGGTAAATTGTCAAAATACAGGTAACAACATGCATGTAAAAGCTGGTCAGCAATCACAAGAAAGATGTTCCCAGTGATTATTTAGAAGGTTTAATCATTTTCAACAAGCGTAGAAATTATTTTGGGCCTATTTGGAATTGTTTAAAACTTCATCTGGTAAGCTATAAACTGCTGGCCAAACAAACAGGCAACTGCAGGCTCTTATTTGGCAGATTACCCAACTTATTAATGAGCAATTATCAAGTAGAGCTTACACTTTTGTGTAGCATTTTTGTGACAATACAGAAAAAGCGTAAAATCAACTTATTTTAACCAATGTTGTCAAACTGTGAGAATCTCAGACTGCAGCAAACAGCATCAAAGTTAAATTGGTTATTATTAGTCAAGCAGATGATGAATAGAAGGAGGAATGCTGCTCTTCATCGTGGACAGACCACCTCAAGCTTCTCTCTGTGGATTCTTCAGCTACATGAAGCATGTGGTGTTATGAGAACAGGATAGCTCTTGAGGCGCCTGCCTTTCACTCCTGAGATGGTGCGTAAACAGAACAGGGGCCGACAGATGGGTCTCAGCAAACTGGTCCCGTTGACCTTTCAACCCCACTGTCCAGCCCTCCTCTCATCCATATAAGAAAATGCAGAGGAATTCCAAGGAGATTATCATCCTTTAAGTTCCTTGGTTTGCCATCCACTGCAGGTGGCGGATATGCAGAATACACAACGAAACGCAAATGCAATTCTCAGGATTCTGCAGGAAAGGCGACACTATGCTCTGTTAAAACAGCCCCGATAAATAGAAGGCATGCAAGTCTGCTAAATATATTTCCCTTTTGCAACTCTAGTTTGAAAAAGTACAGCTTATTTTTGCTGCTGCTTCTTGCCGATTCACAAGCATTTCATAATAAAGAAATCACAATCAAAAAGAGAAAAGTTTTTTTGTTTCAAAGAAATTTCAGCTGACCTCAGTACAACTACTGTTTAACCTGTTCACGTGACGTGCATGAAGAAGGCAGTAATGAGAGAGTTGGCTGTCTAAATGAGATCTGAGCTTCCATGGTGAGACAGAGGAAAGAAGAGACTTGCAATTTTGAAAATTATCTCCTGAGATTGCCCAAAGCTATACTTTGTTTAGTTTTGATTTAATTGTTTTACATAATTTAAAGAATAAGCTGAATCTGCTCAAGGTTTGAAAGCACTAGTAATTGCTTTTAACACAATTTCCCATGATTCTTTTGATTTATGCACAAAGCTGATACATAGGTGCCTTTTTAGCTATGTAGGTTGGTGTAAAAGGCAAATATAAACATGAGAAAATTAGGCACATATTGTGAAGTAAAATTTTGTCATGTCAATGAATGTGATGTGTTACTTTTGAAAGTTCTTAGTTTTGGGATAAAAACAGTGCCTCGTTTTATTTATTTTCTATGTTAAAGGCTCAATTGAGCATCTGGTGGTTACTCATTACTCTATAAATTTTAGCTCAATAAATCAGAAAGTGGGTGGGTGATGAACAGTTGGAGCTGCTCCAAGTGTAGATCATGCTGAGGTGAGTCACTACCAATTGAATATTGTTACTTTTGGGAGGGATGGAGGGAGGGGGTGAATTCTCATCACTGAAAAACAATGTAAACAGTGGCATTTTTCTACATATGATGAGCATTAAAGTTGTTTACATTGAAGACATACATATTTCACACATGCACAGGGAGAACATGCAAGGGCCACGCAAAAAGATCCGGATGGGAAATGTAACATGGGGCCTTCTTACTGGGAGACTGTGCAGCCCAATTAACAATTATTTAGTTTTTCTGTAAATTGAAACCCCAGCAACTCTGCTCTATTCGAAATTTAAAGACATTTACTTGCCAAAATACAGAATACCTCCTATTTTCTCTATTTTAGTGCTGGTGCTCAATACTGCTAAAATAGTATTGGGAATTTCATTTTAAGATGTCTTAAATATTCTCGAGTTTTTTGCGTTGTGAAACAAAGATTTGTGCGCTCCAGTTTAAACTGTCGCTGATCCGTATGCAGAGGCATTTTTTGCATTCCTTATTGAGTTTTAATCTTCTTTGCTTTTCTTTTCAAACAAGCAAAGAGGGAAATAATTCGGCGTAAGCTGGTCAGGTCAGCATTGTGATTTGTTTTTTTGTGACAACTGCATTTGACCGGCATGAAAAATAACCAGTTAATTGTTTTCCACTGTCTATGCTGTGTTTTTGTTTGTAACACACCGCACAAGCAAAACAGCAGAATGATGAGCCTGGCATACAGATGTTTTACCTGTGAGTTATGCTGCATCCCAAATGTTAGGTTTATAAATGTTAATTTGTCAATTAACATTTGATAAAATTGAGTTTTTCATCAATAATTTTTGATGAAAAGCTCAGGATGAGTATTCATGCAGTTTTGAAGGAAATCACACTTACTAGATACAACAATGCTGATTAACAGAACATTTCCCTTTTGTACACAATAACAAAGAGCAACTCTTAGCGCCTCTGTGGCTGAGTCACCACGCAGCCTGGGCCCCATTCATGTTTTTCCCATGTTGCAATTTACTCACTGAATTAGGTTTTGACCAGAAAAAAAGTGTTTCAGCCCCAATTATCATTTGGCAAGAAGGAGAGGCGAGGCGGTCTGACGGGGGTTGGGGTGTGGGGGTGAGATACTTAAGCCTTTTCACCAGTGCTGCCTTGTTTCCCCTGTTCCTCCCCTTGAGAGAGTAATGTGTTTCCTCGCACAAAAGGAGGATCTTCAGAGATATGCCAAGAGTCTGGAGAGTGTGTTTGCTGGACCTGTGAAGAGACCTCTTTGGGAGGCTTTGAGGACAATGGAGCATGGGCACCGGCACCGGTTTACTTTGTCCACGGCAAGCATTTCACACGCACCCGGGGCAACAGCCGGTCTGAGCAAAGGCACAACATTAGTCCGGGTTATTGAAAGGCCTTTTTTCATCTTTGTCACCCAATCAGTGCAGTGATTGCTCTGAGAGAGTTAGGTTTGACCAGCAGTTAGGTGTGGGACTCTTCACTTTCCTAGCCAACACACTATTCCTGGAAATATAAGTTTAACGTAATGTTTAAATCTTTTGTAGACTCAAAAGCAGGATGTCAACAATATGATTTTATAATGATTTACCTGGAAAAGATGAGCTGTCTCTCACATACATCAGACGCAGAACAAAAATCAGTAATTGTAAGCAATAAAATGTTGATTCTTAGTTAAATAAAGTAATTTTGTAATTGTTCATAAATGCACATCTTTTCCTAGAGAAGAAAAAGAAGCAAAAATTATATTTTTAGTTCTTTTTAGTTATTTGGACTGTCTATTTAACCTAAATCTAAATGATTAAATTTGCTACATTTAATATGTATGATTATAACAAAGTTAAACTTTTATATACACTACTTAAACACCACAAGAGGTGTAGTTTCAAGAATGTACAGCTAAAGCAGCCATCAAGTATTTTGTGCTTTGAAAAGGTATTCACAGGGCTAAGTCATAATATTTTAGTGGGATTTTATATGACTTAATTAAACAGTTGAATGAAGGTGTGAGGGCAATTAAAATGATCTACAAATCTTGAAAGTGAGATATTCTCTTTATTAGGGTACTGCTAAATAAAATAGAATAGAGGTAATTACGCTGATGGTGAATCTGGGTGTATGTGATCAGCAGATGGGTAAAAGTTTGGAAGAGGCAACAAATTACTGGAAGCTGGCAGGAAGGTTCACATTTATACAATACCTCTGAACATACAGCCAAGCTACAGTGGGACAGTATAGAACGAAACTATTAGAATGGCACTGTAAAACTCCAGACCTACTTCCTAGAGATAATCTGTGGGCAAACTTGAAGACTGCTGGTAACAGATACAGAGTCTGAGTTTGAATTGAGTTTGCTAATGCTAATTGCAATGCACCTTCCTAATGCATATTGAACTTTCGTATTTTGTCTTGCATTTTTGTATGCTTCACGTGTTTTGAATTTAATTGAACTATTTTGCAAAAACAAACTGGCAAAGATTTGAGCCAGATTCCACAGTAAATCGAACTGTATTGATTATTATTTTTTCTGTCTCTACAGCAAGATGTGTTAATAAAACAGATACCTATTTCCATTTGGGTGGTTTGAAAAGGGTTAGTGATCCAGGATGTAATCATCTAATGTTGTCATAACATGTCAACAGTTAACCTGCCACAAAATTCTAACTAATCCAATAATTTATAGTTCTTCATTTAGGCAGAAGAAGCAAATTAATCTCAAAGTAATTTACACATTAAGGTCAAGACCCCACAATAATGTGAAAATAATTCACCTCTGAGCACTAAACCCACTTGTGGAGAAGTCATTTGAGACGAGGCGTAAACATGTTGTTATGGAGGAGAGCCTGATAACAGTGACAGGTGGGTTCTTCTGACAACACAGCCATTTAAACCACAGACTCAAAGCAGCAGTTTTAACGCAATGTTGTTACATATTAATCTCACGCACTCTGAGAGCAGCATTCCTGAGACTTGTGGAATGCAACATTAAGCTACTTCCTGGCTACAAACAGAGGCACGCCGGGGACGGCCTGCAGATTCTTTTTACCGCCCGTCTCTCAACAGGTGGCTCTCCCATTCTGATCCCTAAATTACCGCTCTTCTATGAGACCCTCCAAGAGGGATGGGTTTGACAAATATGATTGCCCTTGTTGTATTCTAACCTTGGTTTAAGTCAACAAAATCACCATGACAGCTTGCACTGACATTTGGACTTTGGCTTTTGAAGACCATTAAGTTCATGACGCGAAGGTGTGACTGTATCCCATACTCAAGCTAATAATAGCCTAATTGATCACATGGTATGGGTTTTCAGAAAGCATGTGCAGGCAGATTTGCAATAGTCCTTGTGAAATTTCTTGATATAAGCCTCGCTGGCCAGGTCACATAATTAGCTTTTGACCTACATTTCTCACCACCCTTTTCTACGTGTAAGCTACAGGTCAGTTTCAGTGGAAGTGGGATTTAGCTGCTTATTGAAATCATTAGTTTTGCTGGTGTGCCGAACCAAAATGTAAATTTATTTTTGCAGGCAACAGCTGTTTATGATGCTGCTGCTTTGAAGCCAGCTGAAACTGTTTTTGTATGTGTGCGTGTGTGTGTGTGTGTGTGTGTGTGTGTGCGTGTGCGTGTGTGCGTGTGTGTGTGTGTGTGCATGACTCACTCTATTGTACATGCTAAAAGATAACTTCCTAAGTCTGAAAATCCTCCTTTGACGATGTGATGATGTGGGTGGACAGGTCCTTGAATGATGTTCTTCTGAATTTATATTAGCTTCTGCTGGAGTATCTATATAAAGATCTTTCTTCTAATACGGTGCAAACCAAATCTATCTTGAAATAAAAAATACCCTTTGATCTAAAACATGACATGAAATATTATAATGTGAGCACATCACAACATGAAGTATTGTATTGTTACACCCCATTAACTGAACTGACGAGGAGAAACTACGAAAGACAAGACCTGCCCCTTGGGTAAAAGGAAAAAAAATCTATGTTATAATACAAAGACTTTATTGTCCTAACAATCTTTTTATGTCTGTACAACTGTTTCTTGCTAATACAATATTCCCATTTATAATTTTCTACCATGTTATTAGAACATAAACATTGTTCTAATGTGGTAATGTGGCATCTTCATTACTATAAATCTTGACTACATACATAAAGGTATGGCTAGATTGGATTCTGAACATGAAATGTTTTATGTTCTAACTATTGTATATTTCTGACATTTCCAAAATAAACTTCCAGATAACAGATCATGACCTTGTTGTGATGTTGTTAGAATGATTTATGTTGTTAAAAAGTGAAAAGTAAATTCTAATATGACAGGAAATTGTACAATCATGAAAATAAATTGTGTGTACGAAAAGTTACACACATTATTAAGTAATATAAATAGTTTTCAATTTGCTGGTGAGATAGCTGTACACTGCCAGACAGTAATGAAACACTTTTTTTTAACAATTTTTTTTGTGGGCTTTAAGGTTTTGTAATTTTTGATTTTTCATCACATAAAATATAAAATGTAACAGCCCAACCCTTTCTCTCAGACTGCAGGGCTGCTCATGACTCCTAGAAAAAGTCGAATGGGAGGCAGATCTTTTATTTATTTATTAGGCTCCTGTACTGTGAGACCATCTCCAGACTCATATGCTTTCAAGAATAGACTTAAAGCTTTTCTCTTTGATAAAACTTTTAGGCTCATTATAAAACCTCTTAAGTTATGCCTTTTCCTTGAAGTCATATTAGGAGTGCAGGTTAAGGTAGACAAAGTGAGAGAGGAATGGATAACAATTAATTTTGGAAGTTGAGAACTGTAGTATTTTATATGACACCACTCCTTTTCTCCACCGACTTTGACGTGTGATCTTTCATTTTATGTACGCTTACTGGATCACCTCTAGGCTTTGCAGTGAAGCTGACCCCAAAGTAGTGTAAATCAAGGGTGTCACAAATGGTGATGAAGTGCGCGGTGGAGAGACGGCATCTGTACCGGTAGTGTTAATCCGGATAAAGGCAACGGAAGGATGTGACAAGGAGGTATAGAAGCTTACCGACTTTTAACTGACATGAGAAACAGGAGGGGTTAATCAGTGAAAGGCTAAGGGAAAATAAAGTAGTAAACACAAACATCTAAATCTAAAGCTAAAATCTAAATCATAAACAGGATACAAGAAACTTTAACCATGTACAATCTGTAAACCGCATGTGGCACACCCTAAAAGTAAAAAATAACAGCAACCTTAAATGGTGCATGTATAAAATCAAAGTGAAAACCACAACACTTAGAACCATGGATCATGACAATGCAGCAAGGTTTAAAAGTGGTTGTTCAAATCACAGCTGCATCATTGTTTGTGCAGTTAACAAGTGCTTTTGGTGCATGAGGTGTTCTCTTTGTTAAGTGTCTCCCCACAGCTCCACAACCTGCAAGTTGGGTTTACAGGTGAGTGGAATTTGGCTTGGGGGCAAGTATAAATTTAGACAGCTGTTCATCTCTGAGGGCTGCACAGTGGTGCAGTTGGTTGCCTTGCAGCAAGAAGGTCCTGGGTTTGATTCCTGGCCCAGGGTCTTTCTGCACGGAGTTTGCATGTTCTCCCTGTGCATGCGTGGGTTCTCTCCAGGCACTCCAGCTTCCTCCCACAGTCCAAAATCTTGACAACATATTACATAAAATTAATACATTATAATATGTTACATAGAATCCAATGACTCAGGCAATACAGTGATAAAAACATGTCAAAATGTGTATGCTATAAAATGACTAAATGTGTTTTTATCACAATTTTATAGAAGAAAACATTTTATAGTACTATAGAAATGCTAAGTTTGAAAAATAATTTTAACAACATAATTATTTTTTTATATAAAAAATCTTTAGGTACAATTGTTTTTCTGCATTGAAAATTGATCAAGGATTCACATAATTAGACAAAACATTAATCAAAGGGGAAAAAATAATGTCTAGAAATCTCAAGATGCCTTTAATTATCTGATCTAAACAAAAATATTTGTAGGTTTGCATATAATGTTCTCTAAATCTTCAGTAATACAGGGAGTTAGTTCAAGCTTAATTATGTCATGATATATATAATAGCAAAGCCAGATTTTAGAATCTTTCATTAAATCGAAGGTAGAAACAAAACTGCTATCAAATAAATTATTTTGTGAATTCTGACTCATACATGTGTAATCTGAAATATTTAAAATGCACATCCTAGATGTTTTCAATTTCTTTAGCTGTAAGATTTAGGTGAAATTCCAATTGACTCAGAACCAGAATAACCAGGAGTGAAACAAAAAGACTATTTGTTGCACTTGGGTGATAATTAAGAAGTCGAATCGGATCCTTAGCAATTCACCGTGGCGAAGACTCTTTTTCTTTGCCCAACAGTTCGGTTTTACAGACGAACATGGATAGATTGTGTAATCCCAGTCAGGCTCTTCTGGTGAAAGACGATGCAGGCCTTGCAGCAGATTAATGCCATGATGATGCGTTCCGCTGCCGCTGAGAGCCAGGCCAATAAGAAAGCTGGAAATGTTGGGATTCCCTGCGAATTAGTGGTTTGAGGTCACACGATGACATCCGTTGCACAAGTTACACATTTCTTTACGTTTCCAATATTAACTATAGGACAAAGAAAATGCAAAGCAATTCAGGTTTTTTGGGGGGTGCAAAATCCTCTGAACCACAGCTCCTCAGTCTGGGATTTCATTATCAGTCCAACTAATCCTCTCTAAGAGCGATTAGTTGTTAGATGTCTATACATGGGTATCAACAGTATAATTGTGCATGTTTTCCGAAGAGCATATAGATGCACTAGTGTGTGTGCACAAGCGGGGGAATGTGGGATGTATGAGGTTCCTCTCTAGGGCGCTCCAGACTGTTTTGATTTCCCACTTCATGCAGGACGTGAGAATAATCCCCCCAGGATTCCCCTTCTAGAGGTCTTTAGCTGCCATAAGCCACCATTCAACAGGCAAAAACCCCAGTGCAGCCCGCTGGTATTACCGCATGATTGGGGAGGGGGAGACAGCTTAATCTGCCCTTGTGGTTAACCTGTTGCTGAAAAGAAACCCGTGGGGAAGCAAGCAAGGAGACGGAGTTTAGGGACAAAGTATATTGTCCGTCTTCTGGCTACACTGAAGAAAACTTGGAAAGGATTTGTAAACTTAAGAATGAATGATAAGTAACTCAGTTTGAGTCTTATCAATCCTCACTAATAGTCTTTGAGCTCCTAATAAAATGAATAAGCTTTATAAAAAAACAAAAGAAGGCAGTTATGCTGATAAGTATTAAAATGCATCTATGAGCAAGTTAGTGCAACTCAAAAGTTAGTGCCCTTAGACTTGTTTGCACTAATAACATTTTGTATTTCTTACATTAATAGTGCTAATATAAGGTGTTTGGGCCAATTTTTTGCCATATTGTAACATTTCTTCCGTACTGGGCAGTAACAGGATTTACAGTGCCCTTCAAAACTTTTTGCATACTATCACATTAGAACCACTTCAAAGAAGTGCACTAAAGATTTTAGGTGACATTAATATTGCCGTATCAATGTCTTGTCTCGTTATATTGTGAAAAAGAACATAACAGAAAAAAAAATCTTCATTCTAAACCTCAAAGAGTTTATATTATTTCTTCAGTTGTTATTTCTCACCCTTCTGTAAACAATGTAATGTTAGATTTAACTGTGATTATTAAAGAGTCCCCCTCTGTGTAAAAATTAAATTTAGTATAAATAGAGAATATTCATGATGAAGATTAATGGGCTCAGCAACAGCTCTCTGATAAAGTTATGAAGCTCATAACTTTATCAGATCATTTATCAATGGCACAGCCGAAGACTGTAGGCCAAACCAGCTGCTAAAATAGAAACAACCAACAGGCCTACTGTAATGCAGGCGCAGCTACAGACACTCACAGCTCAGAGTTCGGGTGCAGTTTGCCATAAGATGCATATTTCAGTGCATATTTTCTCAAAGACACCTTGATCAAATTGATGCTTTTAAATATTTTTCTCTCCATAAGCACACAGGTGGTAGAAACATACTTGCACACTTGTAGGGTTACTTGTAGGAAAAAGGTGATTCTGAAAGTACTATTTCAGAAAGACTTAGCACCAAAGAACATGACACTTTCCAGATTTCCACCTGTAAGAAAGAAAAGCAAAGAAAACCAAAGTTGCATTCTTAGCTGAAGACATGAGTTGTTTCACATTGCATATTCGTTTAAAGAACTAAAGATGAGATACTCATAAAGTTTCTGAGTATCTCATAATCAAGTTGAAAACCACTAGCACCTCATTATGTGGTGCTAAGAAGAAAGAGAGAAAAACATAACATCCCTGTCACACTGCCTCACCTCGATCCGTCTTCCTCTCAAGGTCTTTCCTCGTCTGAAAGGCTTTGTGTGACAGCTGTAGCTACCGAGTGCTGATTGCAGTCAAACCACATGGTGTTTCCATGGAAATGGCACTCAGGTTACTCCTTTGGTGCAATGCTTTGTAGTAGTCTTTACGATTCTCATCTGCAGTAAGCATATTCCTTCAGGGCCGCAGGTCTGACTCAAAATGCAGCTCATGTTGGCAGTGCATACTGTGAAGGGGCCATTTATCTACACACTGAAGAGCGTATAATCTCAGTCACTCCATTTATTGACGAGCACTATTAATCCCGAGATCATTTCATCCATACAAAACCTTTTCTGTGTAGACTATGGATGATATATATATATATATATATATATATATATATATATATATATATATTATTACTACCCTATTCCTGATTGGTTAGAAGAAATTCTGGGCCGTTCATCTACATTTCTTTTAACTTGCATTCCACTTATCCTGCATAGATAATCTTTGAATCAAGTGACCATTAAATCCTTTAAGTGACAATTGTCAGTCACATTCCAGTTCATTATATTTACATTAGAAATTTCTGTTTTGTTAATCAATCACTTTTTGCAGCAAAACATTTCCAGATAAGTGGTAAAAAAAAATATGGAAGTTCTTACTGTTCGACAGTTGTCAGGTTTAAAGCACCTAAGACATCAGATATAGACACAGGAAAAGACAAGAGAGTTAGATTCTTTTTTACCCGCGAGGAGAACGGACAGAGATGTGTTTCAGTTCCCATCTCCTACCGCTCTGAAAAACATCCTGCCGTACCCTCGCTTTTCATTTGCTTCGGGGCGTTCCCTAGTTACATGCACATTGCAGCTCTAAGGAATGGAAATAGGTCACATAGCTGCAACGTGGTTCAAAATTACACAGCATATCTTCTGGAACCCATGTCCATGTACGACAGAACATAAACAAGTTATACAGTTTCTCACAATGTTTCGTGTCAAGGGCACAGGAAGTTCTTGCTGAGTGGTTGTCTGCTGAAACCAGCTGCAACTGCACCCTTTCTTCAAAACATTCATGTCGACTGCTCCCTTCAGTGAGGCCTCCTTAAAACACACTCAAAAACAGAGTTAAAGCTATTCAGAATAAATAATATTTAAACAAACGTCTGATAAATATGTACAATTTCTCCAACAACAGTGATTAAATTGATATCTTTGTGTCAGAAAAGTGGATGTTTTGAAAATCAATGGAAGAACCAATTTTGATTTATTATTGTTTTTGGTCTTTTATGATGGTTCTTCTCCCCATTAAATTGATCTACAATTACTACTTATTACTACTTTAAGATATGTAAAAATATTAAAAAATATTAATGTTGACATTTCTAATGTTTAATGTAAATATTGAAAAAAAAAATTCATGTTTACATCAAGATTTTTGACATATTTATGTAAACATATATTTTCAATAAGAATTCACTCATAAATCACTTTAAAATTAAAACGCTGAATATTTGCATTCCTGTTTGAATTTTCACTTATATTAGGTGTAACATCAAATTGAAAATTACTCGGAATACCACAAATGTGTCATCACTGAGCATCTTAGTGGTCAACACCACAGCTCTCAACGTGATCTTGTATCAGTAATGCTCCATTTGAAGTTGCTTGTGGGTGGACGAGGGCTGAGGGGGCAATTATCGTGTATGTCCTCAAGAGGTCTGGCATTGTGGAGGAAAAGGCTGAGTAAAAAAGATCAGAGAAGGAAGGTACACACAGAAGTACATCTGAAGGCTTTCTAGATCCCAGGTATTACCAACCGTCTGAATTAACAGGATACACATACTTCACGAGACAGTCAACATGTCATGTCTTAACAGCGTTTGGCTTCATCTAAGAGCCAAAATTCTTACATGAGCTCCATGAGCTCTATGCTGTTTCGCAAGCTTAGATGAGGTCTTAAGCCTCCACAGAAGATGAATGCAGAGTGCTAAATTAATTTGAGGCATTTTCTTTTGTGCGTTGACAAAAGGGACCAGGTTGAAGCTGGTTTCCATAGCTGATGACAGATCATCGGCCTGCAGTGTTTGCCCAGGTGTCGGGCCTCCCCGCTGCAGACAGCGGAGGGCTTGTCCAGGTCTCCAAATTTCACATTACTGAAGCTGCTGTGTCTTGATTGCATGGCCTCATTCAGAACAGAAATGAAAGAAACACTAAAAAATAATTGTGACCAGAAAAAAAACAAAACAAAACAAAAAAAAACTGTTGTTGGAACATGCCCTGCATTCAATGCTAGAAAAGACGTTTAGAAAATGCTTTTCAAAGTCTTGTTGATAAACTTGTGTTCGCCAAACAGTTGAACTTAACAGTCGCACGAATTTGCATGTGTTCAATATCCAGCTTTGTGTTTTTGCATGTCGTTCTGCATGCTCTCTTTTCCCAAACAAAATGAATGCATGGCAGTTACTCTTTATGTGAGACTACTGGAATACAGTTTGGAACTAACATACTCCCTGTTTTGTGGTCAGAATGTATTGAAGGTGTAAATATATCGGCATGAACACTCCTTTGTCTGTACGTCACTAAAATCTGCAGTGTTTGGTTAAGGTTCAGCTTTTGGAGGCCATTCCATAACTGTCAGTCCAATCACTTAGAGACGTTTGTGTGTGTGTTGCACTGGGCGGAGTGATGTCGGTACAACAGGCAGGTGAAATGCCTCTGGAGTAAGAAATTATTTTCTCCCACAGTCCACAGCATTGGTCACCTTCAGCAAACCCATCCCTAATAGATAATATATATCGCTAATATATTTCATTGGGAAATATATTAGCATATTAGTAGGGCAACACACAATAGACAATTAGAATAAGTAGAATTGATGCATGATTGTCAAAAAGTGTGCATTTGCATTCAGTTTCCTGAGACTTATAGAACAATGTTTTGCTACAGTGTGACTCTGCACATGAAGCAATCAAAGTTTTTCATTCTTATTAGCTCCTTGTTTAGTTATATCCATCTTCTCATCAACTCTGAAGATAAGCATCCCCTCATCATAATTGTTGTAATAGGAATGTGTGCATTAAAAGCAATTACATGCACATTATTTATTTAGGGGTATCAGATTGAAATGGGGCACACAACCCTTTCCAGATTTGGAAAGAAGATCCTGGGGTCTTTCAGCATGTTCCCTCTGCATGCCAGATTTGCTTACTGGCAATAATTATCACAGTTCAGGCAGATTTTTCAACCTGAGCTGTGAGTCTCTGCAGCTCCCCTAGAATCACCACAGGCCTTTTGATCTATTCTCTGCTTGCCTATCAGTTTTGGTAGACCAACAGATCTCAGTATAGGTTTGTGATTGAGCTTTGCTCTTTGCGTTTTTAGTTCGGCCACAAACAGAAATCCCGAATTATTACCGCTGTTTGCGTTTTGATGTAGTAAAATTGCAGGTGCTCAGAATTAATCTGCCCGTTTTGAAGGGATTGCGATCAGCACTCCTTCAGTTCGTTTTTTTTCTAAGATGTGATCATCCTTTTGAAAAACACTACCCGTGAACCGCATCGTGTGCTCACATGCTCCTCTAGCATGTTTATATTCGTCTCTCTTTTCACTTTTAGGAGTTGATATAAGAGGACGAAGAAGATGTAGAAAATGTCAGAATTACATGACTGAGCTGAAAAGGGCCACAAGTTTCTCTACATTTCTAAGGCTTATTGGACAAAAGAGCAAGGGGATTCGTTTTTCCACGGGGTGAACAGAGAAGAATTGGAAGACTCTGCCACTTAATTTGGCGGCTGAGACTTACCCTGCAAAGTTTTGTTTTTCTAAGCCTCCAACATAACAGAGTGTGCCTTGCCGTCAGCACCTTAAGCAAGTAAAAGCGCTCCCTTTATGAGCTAAACCCGCCAGATATTTGCTTTGTGAATCCCAGCGAAAAGAAAAGAGGAGGGTTTGCTGTGAATAACTTTTAAAACACTGTGTATGAAACGAAAAAAGCTGCAGAAGACATGAAAGAGTAGAAGTGAATTGAATGTTGTTTTTTCCCCCTCTAAGTCTATGAAAAAAAAAAAAAAAAACGGCGATGGGATCTAAATGCTTCTTTTCCAAAAGCCTTAGCCAGGTGATTCATCACAGCGCTCTGTCAAAAGAGCTTTCCACAACATGAGGTGAACAATGACACTGTGATTGCAAGGACAGGAGAGCTCTTGATTGAAAGATATCAGCTATATGTTCAGCAGAAAGCAGGGGGCCAAATGGAAGAGCCGTGTGGAGGAAGAAGGCGGGGAGGGCCGCGGCACAGCTCACTGATGAAAATAAAAAAAATCAAAAAAAAGATCTGACCTCTTCGACACGGGTGTCAGAAGAGCTTCACAGGGAGCCGTGCGCAACGAGAACCTTCAGATTGAAATTTACCAAAACAATTTAACAGATGCTTTACTGTGAAGAGAGAAGCTGCCAGGCAGATTGATTGGAAATGAAAGGAGAGTAAATTTCAAGATCCGTTGCTGTAGAGCAAGCCCGAGCTGATCATGGATCACTGTCAGATCATTGGATTACACATCAACTTGAACAGTATTTCCATCGCCGGGTTCAAAACATAGGGTTGAAAAAAAGAAAAAATCAAGATTTAAGTTGCCTATAAAGTTTCACTTAATAGAAAGCAATCTGAACATGACCTGCATCCACTGCACCTTCAAATAAATTTCATTTGGGAAAATTAATTGAAGCATGAATACAAATCATGTACTAAGAAAGCGATTATAAAAATTAGTTTCCTAGCTCACTGTTTGCACAGATATATAATTTTTTTTCATCTGATAATCTGACAAATTGGATTTATTTTTAATCTCCATCTTTACCATCCATCCATGAGAACGTATAACAGTTTTGGAGGCCCATAGTTGTCTCCCTGATTTCATGGTTGTAGTGTGTTTCCGGTCTTTTCATTACATCAATAGCTGTAACTCCAAATCACTTGAATTATATGACTTTGTCTACCAGGAGCTTAAAAAGCTATCACATCATTTGGGCTTCTTTAAATTATTTAGAAGACTGTAATAACTATTTATTTCACTCACAGACATTGCTGCAAAATTATCATGAATACATGGCATTCTGATCATCTCTATAGTATTTAACATTTAGTATTGACACTGTCAATCTAATCTGATTTGTATTTTGCAAATGTTTAGGTCACTATACAGTACATTCTGTAGAAATATGTCTTTCTAAGGTTTTTTTTCAGGTATGGATTGCAGGAATCCAGTTAACAGCCAGATTCATTTTGCAGAGCAATGTCAAATACTTTCTAAAAAGTAAACAAGACAATTCCAGAGAAAGGTGTTGTCTTTCTCTGAAAAGACAACACCTTTCAATTCCAGAGAAAGGTGGCTTGAGTAAGTTTGCAAAGAAGTATATGAAGGTGTTGCAATGACCTCATTTAAATGTTTGCCATTTAAGGGAAACATTTAAGCCCAACACAGCACAGCTGTGCAGAAAGGGATGCCCTTTAAAGGTCAATGAACTAAAGCAATACTGTAACGAAGAGATGGTCAAACTTCCTTCACAGCGATTATGCACGAGAGGCTGATAACGAGACTGATAACAACTGCAAGTTATGGCTGCTCAGGTGGTTTTACAAGCTGTTTGGTCATCAGGTGCTCTTTATTTTTCCCCATCAATTTGTTCAATCTCAAAGAAGCTTTTGTTTTGTTTTGCATGTAATACACATGGAAATATTTCAGAAGCAAGACCTGTTAAACATGGAATTTTGCTTTTTATGTTGTATATCTGTCATGACTTTTTCATGTTTACAGTTTAGACATTTAAAGGAACATTTCAAGTCCTATAGCTCAAACAGAGGTGGAGATGAGCATCCTAAAATACCTGCGTGTGTTCAGTTTGGATGTCAGCTTAAGTATCTCTAATTTCACTGCTTCTTAGGATGTCCAGCAGTTGTCAAGTGGGGGCCACAAGTGCAACAACATCTAAGGTGAACAGTTTGTGAGAATTTTTAGTTTGTAACATCATTAATTGTTTAAAAAAAACATGTGCAATACAGGGAAAAAATGGCAATCACCTGCAGTTGAACGCATTAGTGTAACATGGGAAATAAAATCAAAATGAAGTATTTTGTTTTGTTTACCTGTTTTGAAATTAAAATCAAACTGGCAAGGACAAATGTCAACATAGGCACAGCCTAAGTAAAATATAACAAAGTCAAAGTGTCAAGAAAAAAACTTAAAATGATGAGAAAAATTAATTTTGGTGTTGATTTAAAAAAGGATGCAAACCATGAAAAGAAAAATAAAACTAATATGTTGAGAAAATATCAAAATAGTTTTTGGACAAAAGTAGTCAAAATTCCAAATATGTTGAGAAAACTTAAAATGTCACAAAAAAGTTGAAAATACAAGAAAAAATCTTAACTGTAGAGAAAAACAAGTCAAGATCACAGAAAAAAGTATAAGGTTGAAATCAATCCATCCATCCATTTTCTAACACCCTTGTCCCCAGTGGGGTCGGGAGGTGCTGGTGCCTATCTCCAATGAACGTTCTGGGCGAGCGGCGGGGTCACCTTGGACAGGTCGGCATCAGAGAGACAGACAGAAAAACAACCATGCATGCACACACAAACCTACGGAGAATTTAGAGAAACCAATTTACCCGTCAGTCATGTTTTTGAACTGTGGGAGGAAGTGGGAGTACCCAGAGAGAACCCATGCATGCACAGGGAGAAAATGCAAACACAGACACTGCAAGGCAACAGTGCTTCCAACTGTGGCACTGTGTGTGAAATGTTATGAACAAAATCAAACTTTCAAGGAACATCCAATCACAAACAGAAAAGAGAAAAACTTTTATGTACGATGTTTCCTCTAATTATTTAGTTAGGCACCAAATGCTATTGGATCTGAATGAAAAATCTGCAAGAAATACATGGCAGTACAGCTTCTAAAATGCATTGTTGCATAAAAACGTTTCTCTGATTAACTATCAACAATCCACGGTAAAGATTTTAATGCGTAATGTTCAAATTGCAACAAACCTTGTGCTTTCTTATCCAAAGTACAGCCTTTCATGTAAGGTCTCTCATGGTTTTTCTCCTCGTATTTCCCCCATGTGATAAAAGTGTAATCACCTTAGACACTATTTACACTCAGGGCTGAGCTCTACTATTACCCTTCCATCAATATCAGCACTTAAAGTTCATAAATCTGTGAGCCAGAACTCCAGCCTGTAATTTTCACAGTCCCTAATTTACAGAGAGAAGGAATAATATTACAGGGTATTCCGCTAAATAGTGATGATACTCACACATAATTGTGAGAGACATCGGGAACTCTCACTGCTTACAAAAGCCTTAATACATCAAGCCATTTGTTACATATGGACGTGCATGCGTCATAACAACACAATTATGAAATGTGAGCAATGAAAATCTTTCTATAGTAACTCTGCATCATCAGAAACATCTTCCTGTTTATACAAAGAGCTCGGATTTGCAGACATCGAGTCAGCACTTCGCTTCTTTTTTGCAGGAATAAGCATGTGATTTAGGCAACTTTTGACAAGATATTGTTGATTCCAGGCGCGTCGGCTTCAACAGCCGTCTTATTTTTAAGTGCTGGTGGCTTGAAATGGTCAATTTCAACTCCATAAACATTACACTAGACACAGGTCTTTGCATTCAACACCAGCAAAAGAGCAATGCTGCAAACATGTGCTGAAGTTTAGCTACCCTGCTTGGATCTCAGCAAAGGTAGGTTGCAGGAGAAAGGAAGAAGATACAGGAACCATTCAGTGGAAATACAAAGATTCTGGAAGACAAGAATATGTTTAAGATAAGTAGTGGCCAGTCAATCTAGCAAAGAACAGAGGAACACGCTGACCTTTCTATATTCAGCACACAAGATGTGCTTCAGGTGAGTTGTTAACTTTGCAGGACACTGGTTCTCAGTGTCTGAGGTGTTTAAAATTGTGTGAGGAAATTTTTGTAGACTTAGCGATGGGATGTTGTCTTGCAGCATGGAGTTTGAGTCTTCTCCCCATGCATGGGCTTTTTACGTGAACTCCTGCTTCCTCCCACAGTCCAAAGACATGACTGTCAGGTTAATTAGTCTCTATGAACTGCCCTTGGGTAAGAACATGTGTGCACATGGTCAGTTGTCATCTATGTGTCTGTGTCCCCTTCCTAGATCTGCATAACATATCCATAATGTATGATGTCTCTTGTCCAATGACCACTAGAAAATGGTACCCTCCTCTCTGCAGGAATCAGCAATAGATGGATTGACTTCATGAAGGGATAAAACCCTCCAGGAACATTTATAATGATGGTGAATTATTTCTTCAAGTGGTCAAAAACATTCATTGATTTATGTAGCAATTCAGCAGTATTTGTTCTAGTGTTTATGTTGTAATCGCATGATAATAATGACAGTACAAATAATTTAAATCAAATTCAGCTGCAGATCTGATGAAAAATACTGAGAAAGAAAAGGGAACGCGCTCTTGATGGTGTCATGAGATACCGTCAAAATCATTTTCTTGGGAGTTATAGAGAGTAATTGTACTTTGGCAGGTATTTTATCTTGGAGAGGTAAATATTTGCTGTCCTGGACACTGCTATCTGGAGATCCGTCCTTATCACTTGTGTAACTAAACTACATGTGGCCATGCCGAGGAGCCTCGTTTCCAGAAAAGATAAGGACGCAAGAATAAGGGACCTGGTTTACACAAAGAAAAGCAACAGATATAATATCTCCATGATTTGAGAATTAAAGTAGGGATCAAATGTAGGATCAAAAGCTTGCATTTTCTGTTTGTTTAGTTTAACTAATGGCGTCTTGAATTTTGTCTTAACTGTTGTTTGTTTACTAAACCTCATTCTCAATGAGCAAGCAATCTAAGAAATCTTAATCAATAATTTACCTATCTTGTTTTGATTATCAGGATTGCGTGATCCTTGCAAACACATAAAATCCTATGACAACGAAGTGGTCAATATTAATTCTAGCCTGTAATATCTAAAAGAGATTTCATTTAAATCTAAAGAATTAAGAAACTAATGCCCTTTCCAGCCCCCTTTTCCTTTTCCCTAGACAGATATCAATATGCCGGATAGACAAAATAGATGTTGCACTATAAAACTGTCAAACAACTCTTCAGGGGATGTAATTAGTTCTTCCTGCACTCTGGTCTTGTTATTCCCACCATGAGTGGAGAAACATTGAAAGCTTCCTTAACCCCCCCCCCCCAAAATCCACCAATTTACCAAACTCCCCTAAACTATCCTGAAATCCTCATTTTCCTCCCACAGCATCACACAAGATTGAAAAGCATCTGCTAAATGATAAAAAGCACCATCGTTGCCAAATTAGCACCACATTCAAAGGCTCTGAAAGGCTGCAACAATGAAGCCTGAGCAGCAAAAAGCTTAATTATCCAAGATGTTTATGCATGTGTGTGTGTGTATGTGTGCGTGTGTGTGTGTGCGTGTGTGCGTGTGTGTGTGTGTGTGCGTGAGAGAGAGAGAGAGGTGGGGAGAAAGAGAGACCGTGTGTATATAGATCATACATGTCTGTGCTCTCTTCCCATGTTTAGTGCCGATGATGTAAGATCATATTTCTGTATTTGTCACTGGAAGAACATTACGTCACTGATATTGCTGGGTGGCAATTAGACTGAAGATACTTGGACAACACTGTCGGCACTGGAGGAGGCATTAGTTTTTGCAGTGCAGAGCAAGATTTTATGTCTGTCAAACAACACAAACAACACAAATTATATATATTATACAACTATGTACTTTCCACACATGACAGAAGCAATGCCATTTCCCTGAACAATGCTGGAGAAAACCTTTTTCCTTTCTGTCTTTTTAGGTAACATTGTCATAATATGTTTCTATTAAAAGCTTGATTGGAAATAAATTAAAAACATTTGCATTATGTACCACATTGTTGGGTTCATGTTTCTTACCTTTAAATTGAAATATACCTGAATGCACATCTAATGCAAAACATTGTCAACTATTTTCCTCTTCCAAATGATAAAATTAACAAACAGGAAAACTTCTTTCAGCATTATTACTTATAGGTGTACTTTGGTAGATTTTTTTAAGGTTTAACACTAGATTTTGTCAGAAGAGAGTTTCTTGATGGCTTTCCAACAGTTTGGGTCACTGGGATGTTCATTTATCTTGAATATGTTGGTACTGTCAGCGTGATAGACTACGATGTTTACAACTGTCAGTGTAACTCATTTTGTTACAAACATAATGGCTAATGCTTTTCTTGCTTGCTTTATAGCTCACACAGCCAGGGGTATAATGAATTGATACTTACTGTCAGGCTGTTTACTTTATTCTCTTTCACATTTATTACTTTTAATCAAAGTGTCTCAGTGAAGAGCTCTGCCTCTCTTTAACACAGATGGAAAGACAATGACTGGGCCAAAACAAAACCAAAATTGATATTCACATACTCCCACAAATTTGAACAAATGCAAGACAGCAAGTCCGATGTGTATTTAAAAAAAAAACAGATATGCTAACCGAGAACTGAATATGCATTCTGTATTTGTAAATATTTAAGTATGAATTTAATTATTCTATTTGAAACAGACAGGGAAATTTTCATTAGTAAAATATATTTTCCTCAGGCAGGACATCAACTGAGCACTGTGTTCTTATGGAGAACTTTTACAGTTTTCTTGGAATGAAAAATAACTACACTGAGTTTTACTTGCAAAACAATGTATGTTGGGTTGGGACTGCGTTTTTATGGTTGTTTATGATTGTTCATTGTTTGACTTTACTTTTGTTTCATGTTTGGCTCTCTTTGTCCCTATTTTACCATTCAGTGACTCCCAGTGTGCTGCCAAGTTGCTGAGAAGCAGCTCAGATGTGAGAGCGTCCAGACTGTGTACTTCTAAAGCAAATATTCTTGTTCAACTGACACCAAATAATCTGTGTATGAATCTAGCTTTAAACTTTAGCTTAAGGACATCTCAGTAAAACATTAGGGGTACATAAATGTGATGTATTTTCTTATTTTATGCAAAGCCAGCAGCACACATTATTTGCAAAGATCTAGAGAACATTAAGATACTCAGCAAGGATCAAACTGGGCAAACAGTGCTTTCCAATTTAACATTTAGTCAAAAGATGCACATTTAACACACTTCACTGAGTGCTGTCCTTAAGGGATCTGTGTTAGCGCATTTAGAGACGAAACAAATGAATCTTCTTTGGTTAAACTCTTCTGCTTCACATGCCTAACAGAAATAAAAGAGAAATTCAACCTTCGTGCAATAAGTTACCATCAGAAACATTATTACAAACCCCCCCCCAAAATATATCCCTGCTGTTCTGTAGTGAGCAAAAGATAAGCAAGGTAAGTACAAAATGGAGCTTCAAATATCATTTTTATTTATTAAAGGGAAATATCTATCAAACACAACCTGGATCTGTGTAAAAAAAAAAAAAAAAAGTCATAGTCCCCTAGACCTCATAACTTATTTCAACCATGACCACTTGGACTTTAAGAGGGGGTATTATGTATTTTTTTCAGGAGCATAATAGCCTTTTATAACTCTGTCTAGTAACTATGTTTTCTCTAGTTGTTATAAAAATGCCATATGTGTGAACCACAGCCTAAAAGAAATTTAACTTTGCAATTTGACGCCCTGAAATCGGCCTGTGTCTCTTTAAGAAGTTCCTGCTCTTTCTCCGCCTTCAGTGCATTGTCACAACAATGCCTTCTAATTATGTCGTGAACAACTCTTCTGAGAACTAGCTGCTATGATAAGCTCAGCCGACCCGTTCCACCAGATGTTTGCTAATTGCTGCTGCTAATCTGGTGGAACTGAGTGAGGAAGGGTTTGTGGGAGCAAGTGTTTTGTATATATATACCCCCAAATTTTTGCCATGTGAGATTCAAGTATTCCTTAAAGATGCATGAAAGAATCAAAGAAACACTCCATGAAGGAAAAACATTCTAATTATGAAGGAATTATTGTATGAAAAAATGTTGATTTGGCACAGTAACTCTCTCCCCCTTTTAAGAAACAACTGTCCAAATGGTAGTAGAAATTATGTTATTCAAAACCCTGTCTTTGTTGTTTCTTACTGTCAGAAAAGTATTGTTTTAATTGTTAGCTGCTTTGAAAACAGGAAAAATGCACAGATTTAATTATTTTAGTTCAATGAAAAACTTGAGTTTTTCTGGTACCAAATAATAAAATATGGTCAAGAGGAAGTGGCACCAACATAATATTACTTACATTAGTTTGGAAACAAAGAGCAAGCATGGATTTCCAGGAACTCATTTAAGGAAATGACTATTATGGGGTGTTAAGAATGTGGCTTGAATCAAGCTTAATTAGATTTATCTTATTGCACAATTTAAATAATGCCAATTCCACACATTTACACATTTAGAATAATGCAGTTGGGAATCTAAAACTACACTTGGTTGATATATCAGTTTTATTGTTTCATTCTGTGCACTTCCCTTCAAATCTTTTGACAGGGTGTGGATGAAACTGATCATAGCCATAATAAATTGCATGTATCCTGTGTTCAAAAGTTTGGAGTAAAAAACATAATAATAATAATAATAATAATAATAATAATAATAATAATAATAATAATAATAATAACTCCTGATCATTTATGTAAAACTTTCCTGTGGGCCTTCATCTTTAACAACTCCTAGTTTCACTTAGTGAACAAAAGAAAGTGCTGCTGACACTCTGCAGAAGTAATTCCCACTGATACTTGTCCATAAAATCTGTTTCAGCTCTGTGGGAAAATACTTTAAGAGCAGAATAAATTCAAAACTAGAAACACAGCCAGTCTAGTTTTCACACCCCTGGAACCTTTAAACATTTTTTTTGTCAACTGATCAGCACAACCTGATCAGTTGTTTAAGTTCCTTGTTACAAAGGAATTTAAATTTGACTTTCAACCACTCACAGCACACAAACATATAGTGTAAATCCTTATTTTATTTTGCCTTAATGCTTAATATTATTAAATGTAACCAAGGAAAAATATGTGAATTTTAAGGTAATTATTATTATTATTTTTTATGAAGATTCATTCAGTCCTGGATGAAGGGAAGGTCAGCCCTGATGGTCCTTTCTGCTGATCTAATATTTATTGCAGTCTGGCCCTGTAGTAAAACCATTTTTCTGCTTTTGATATATTTTTGGGATTGCCGTTCTACTGGAAGGTGAGCCATTTGATAACGGTTAAAATCGTTTTAAAAAATAATAATATCCCTATGTTTCACCATAAGGATGATGTGTTCACCTAACAGAACAGTAGCATTTTGCATTTGGGTTAAAAAGCCAAGTTATAGTTTCATTTGACCAGAGTTTCTGCACGTTTGCGGCAAACACAACACATCTTATGGCAATCTACAGATCTCATAGCTTTCTTTTAATTTTTTCCAACAAGTCTCTAGATTTTTTTTTTCACAGACCATTCCAGTACGGAGGTTTGTATAACACAGGTTTTTTATTGTTGGTGTTGTGTTAGAGTAAAGGAGGAAAATGCACGTAACACTTTTGGGTGGCTTTGAAAGAAAAGAAAAAGATAGTGCACTTTTATTTTTTCGACAGTCAGTTAAAGTCTAGCTACAATACATAAAAATTTCTGTTCGCAAAGAGAACAAGAGTGAAAAAGTTCAAAGAGTTTGAGTACATTTGCAAGGCATGTAAAAATTACCACTGAAAATGTTTCCTGCTCAGTTGTGCAGGTTGCATGAATGCAGCACTGTGGACGACTATGTCATATCAATTTACCCTGTTATTAAAATGTAAATAAGTGCCAACCAATATAGGCTACAAAATAAGATGATTCACAGAGTTTGTCTTCTGTGCCAGTCTTTGAGTTAGTCAGATCACAAAGAAGGAGCGGGAATGGTGCTCAGAAAAACCAACACCTTTGTGTGGCCGGGTAAATTGATCACAGTCGAAAAAGCTCGTGTCATCCCCGACTTGGAGCCACAGAGAGCGTTATTGTTGTATTGTGAATATATGAATGCAAATGCATGGCTTTCTCCAGAGTTCGCCTCAGACCCTGGATGCATCAGCGCCGACCAGAAACGTGCCCGGTCTAGCATCTGAGCCCAAATGTAGGAGAATCACCGAGGGTCAAATTCAAAATGCAGTGCCACGCCGATACCCTGAGACACCATTTAACCGCACAGGCATAATTAATGCTTTATTCCTTCTCAGCTGCCTTCACAAGCTGCAGATGCAGGGAAGATGACCTGAGACAGGGAAACCACATGTGAAGAGGCAGCATGGAAGAGAGGTATCATGTTTACTTTCATAAATATGGCAATCCCCCTCTGTCCCCCTTCTGCCCTTCTTATAGCTGTTTTTACCTAGCAATTAAATCCAGTTAGAGATAACTCTCTAACTGCATCTCTGTCTTCACAGGAGTCTCAGCCTCCAGCTCGGACTGATAATAACTATGGTCGGGCTCTGTTTCAGCCATTCATTTGATAAAGTGCTTTTCACCTTGCAGCTTTCATTATCCACACACCAGACAGCGCCTGCGTGTGGATGAGTAAGTTTATTTGCTTGGCTCCGAGTGGGCTGATTAAACAAGTGTCATGTCATTATTCTTTAATCAATTTTTCAATTATGATTAAGGAGCTTTAATGCTGTAATGGAAGGTGAACTCTATAACAGAGCAGCAAAGTGATTAGACACCACTGGAACTGGTCCAGCGACAGGAGAGGGAAGAAGAAGAAGAAGAAGAAGAAAAAAAAAAGCAGACAGCCTATTTTTTTCTTGAGTGAGATTGATCTTGTTGACGGAAATGGCCTTGGTTCATAACGGACCATGTCTGCTAGCAACAGCTTATCTGGTCCAGTGGAGTGTCTGTCTGCACATCTTTTGGGAGGTTCTTTAAAGAAGGTGAGTAAAGAAGTCACTGTTAGAAAAGAGGTAGAAAAAAAAGATGTATATTGTGATGAACTGCCTTGACATTGCAAGGCAGCTTTCATGGCACCTAAACATGCTACTCCAAGGGTAGATTTTCAGGCAGTCTCATCAAGGAATTCATTTTATTTCCTTTACGTTGAAAACATATATTGCATTCTGCAATTACGAATTATGTAATACAAACATTTTTATTTTGGAAAGTATCTTTTCAAATAAGAAAAATTTATTGACTCTTAAAAAGAAAAGAAAAAAAAACTAAGTAGGACTGATGCACCAATCGTCATTGTTTTGGACCCAATGTCAATCTGAGGACTTAAAGAACAGCTATTCCCCCAATAACAACTTGAGGGGCAATACCTTGTCATAATTAGAACCATATTTTAGTGTGTAATGGTGCCATCGCCCTCCAATACCACTTCTGATCCAACAGTTGCATCAAACCCTTTTTCTCTGGTTTGTAACAGACATTTTATTCCAACCAGAAATTCTGCCAAAAGACTCAATACAATGATTGAGTTCCAAGTTAACTCTGTTAACAAAATGTGTGTTACCTCAAATACACAGACCATATCTTCACCATTTCATCTAAATCTGACTCTATACATGAAGCTACAGTCTTCAATAAACCCATATTCTGCAAAAGAAAATCTTCTGGAGCAATTTTCTGAAATGTTAGGTTAACGCCAACATGTCTCCTCTGTGTTTCAATAATTTGGCCTGTGATATATTTTACTGTTGGTCCAGTTTATTGTTTGTTGTCAAAATCTACAGAAAAAGTCCTTCCTCATCTTTGAACAATGTCAAATTTAATCACTAGAATTCTAGTGGCAGTTCTGCAGCTGCCAATACCGTCTCTATTCTGCTACGCACATCATCGTATTTCGTGAAAAACACTTTGACTGAACATGTTCAGAGAATATACAAATGCTACACAAGAGGCATGCAAACCTAAGATTGCAAATAGATCATTTTGCCAATATTGGAGTAAAAACTAAAAACTAAAATGGCTCATGAAATAATTTAAATACTAAATAATTTCAGTGCTGCTACTGATTATTAATTAAACAAGCACTTAAACATGTGTTTTTAAGATGATAACAGTACCGAATTACTGTTAAGTATTCATAATTACTTAAATAAACATACTTAATCACAAAGTCAATTGGTTAGTTAGTTTTTATGACAGATGATAAACAGCAATAGGCAGATATCTGCTCAGTGGAATACCTTGTTGCACATTATTCAAAACACTAATATCCTCCCACTGACACACACACACACACACACACATATACTCATATATTCACCTCAAATGTACTTTAACCTGCTCCTCTTGAGAATTATTGCTCACTGTGCTGGCATGAGCTAGCAAATAACTGCTAGTGAGGGGAGGAGGAAGCTTATAATATGCATTGGGAATTTTAATCTTGACTTTTAATAAGCCTTTGACCTTCTTGCGTCTGTAGCCTATAATTAGAAATTCTGTCTGGGCTAGATTGACAGAATACTGTGTTCTACGGCGGGTAAAACCTTGAGCGACTGCGGTCAGAGGGCCTTCTAAATCACGCAGCGGCATGAGAAATGTTTAATCTAACAAATTGGTTTCTGTTTCCTGTCTTTTTTTTCATTCTTTCATGCAGTTGGTATTCTGAATATGGGGGTGATGTCATCATCTCATCCTTTTAAGAGTGACTGTGGACCATATATTGTGAGGGAGAGACAGAGAATCAGGACCTAATGGTCTCTCCTCCTGCAGCCAAATCTAATTTTGTCCTTATCTTTTCCAAGTTTAGCTATCCCATCGAGCTTTGTGGACTTTAACTGTTGACTTTCCTCAGTCAGTGTTTTTGCCTATGTGGAATCATACATCAAACTGAGCTGCAGCTGCACATCTGCCTGCTATTATCAACCCTATGCAGGTGACCCAGTTTGAACTGATGGAAACATTAGGATTTCCAATATTCTATGTAAATTAAAAATGATGAAGCACCTCTTCTTCTTTGCGCCTTTGTCAGGCTGCACTAAATTTAGCGTTTATTTACTTTATGTCCTTGCTGGCGTGTCCTTGCTAAATGAAGTCGAACAGGACTGCTACCACCCAGAGGACAGCACTGCCCACCTCCTCAGGGTTAAATGCATAACATGGAGACATTTGTGCATCAACTAGAAAAAATGAGAAAATCTAGTGACATACACAAACAATACCTTGCAAATATTTTTCTGTTTGTCGAAAAGTTCATATTTTGTCATATAACTGAAAACATCCATGAACATAAAGTTATTTTGTTTACTGGTCCAATTCAAAGTTTGTGCTTACTTGTGAAAGGGAAAGAACATATGTGAATTTATATGCATACATACAGCAGTAATTTAGTTAAAGCCTGAGCTTTAACTCGGCCATTTCAACACATTAATTTCATTTGATGTAAACCTTTCCACTGTAGCTCTGCCTGTACGTTTAGTGTTGCCCTTCTGCTGGAGGATGAATCTCTCACCAGTCCCAAGTATTTTGCCGCCTCTAACAGGTTTTCTTCTGTTTTTGCCCTGTACTTATGCTGCATTTGATTTCCACAAACATTTGAACTCAGAACTGGGAATTACCTCCCACCTAAATTAAGTACTTTTTTGTTGCAAGTTAGAATGTCTCGGTGCTAACGGCTGTTAGCGGTAGAAGCTCCTAGCAAACCTTTTCTTCACATTTGTTTGTGTAAATGCTGAAGGCCCATGATTGCAAACAGATTTTGCAGAACATTAAGTGTGCAACTGGTTTAATGAGATACATAATGGTCAAAAGTGCTAAACTTCTCTACAACTTTATTCTTAGGTTGCTGTATTGTTCTTTGTGAAGCTGTTTGTTCGTTAGTGTTCTCTAACAAACCTCTGGGGCCTTCGCAGCATACCTGGATTTATACTGAGATTAGGTTATACGTAAATTACACATTACTTTATTGGTTGCACTGGGTTTTATGTAAGGGTATCAGAATAAAAGGTGTAGATGGCACAGATTTTGATTTGTAAGTAATTTTGCATCATCTTCATTCCACTTCACTTCATGTTCCTGGCTGTAATGTGACAAAGTTCAAGGAGTATAGACACTTTTGCAGGCCACTGAAATGCGCAGTAATCTACTCTGATCTTTGTAGTACAAGGATCTGGGTGCACAAATGGGCCTGCTTTCATCCAGTCATACAGGTATTTTAGTTTGCAGGTATTCGGGCCTCTATATGGCATAGTAGTATTTGCACCTTTGCTGTTTTAGTGTGTTGCACAGTCCTATGGATCAGTGCCTCTGTATGAGTCCCTTGCAGCAGCCTCTTGTTCCTTTAACATTCCAGGTACATCCACACCAGCTCCTTCCTGTCGCTCCCCTTGTGTGGCGCTGATTGACAAGCGTCCGCTTCTCTCAGGCGCATAATCAATCTGCTAATTGGTGTCGGAGGGTCGGCTGCTGTTGAAGCGTTCCCTGCTCTTTCTCTGGCTAATTTATCTTTGTCACCATCAGCCTCACAAGGTACGTTAGTTGAGAAAGTTCAGCCTCTGCAGAGCCTTGTCTCCCTCTCGCTCTTGCACACAGTACGCTTCTGTGCTTTGTTCATTTAAAAAAAAAAAAAAAAACTGCAATGCATCACACAAAAGAGTAAATGTTAGTCTCACACCGTTTCCATTGGTAACCACAGCTCAGTAGGTAGAGAGGGGGAGCAGGTCAGTCTCTCCGTGGAGGATAATTGGTGAAAACAATGTGCTTTATCATAATTCTCCACAGCAAATAACTCACAGAAGCAAAGAGACTTAGAGAATAATTAGAGCGAAAGCCTCTTAAAGTTGTTGATTATGTTGAATGCAATCCGATTTTAAGCAGATATTCTTAGAAAAGGTTTAAACCTGGCATATATGTGGAAAAACGGCACCGCATTAAATGCATGGGAATATCTACAGAGAGCACAACAGGAGTGTGTGTGCCTGCAGAGAGCTGGCTGAGCCCTTGAAAATGCACTTCACATCTGATTGATTCACAGGTCGTTTCTACCCAGGGTGCCAATCAAGTCCTGATTAGACATCACTGACTCACTGATGACGGTTCAGATGGGAGCAGTCGTGTCCGCAGGCTCACTGAACACACAAGATTGATTGCTTCTTAAAAGCACTTTAATATCTTGAAATGTGATAAGAGAAATTAATTGTCCATCTGACTCAGTCGCCTGCTACAAAGTTGGTGCAGGAAGGTATTAGCAGAAGTGAAAGCAAATTCTCTTCCACGTTCCCTTGAGTTGAGGATTAGGCCCCCAGTGCCCCCTGTTGGCCCCCACATCATCTGTTGATCCTCTCACACACTGATCCTCCACATTCATGAGGAAAAAGGCATGAAAAATCATAATGTCTGAACTCAGGCCTTCATATAAAATGTTCAATAAGATTACCTGAAAGAATAAAAGGCTGTCATAGATTATTTTTGTCCATGTTTTTTGTTTTTTATCCGGATTACTTGCTGATTCTTTTTCTTTTTCCAATCAGAAATGATGATGATGGAATCAGATGGAGGTGGGGAAGACAGCAATGAGTAGATGAATTTATGTTTCCATCCTGCTAATCTTATTTACATAGTTCCTTACAAAAATACTGATACATTTAGAACTTTTCCTCCTGTTCATTGTATTTTTCTTTTCCAGTTTTGCCATGTATTTAGCTCGGCCCATCACTGGTCTTCATCTTTCTGATATTATTGTGTCTCTTTGTTTGTGCCACTTTAATTTTGAAGATGACAAAAATATGTGTAATGAATGAGAAACAGGTAATGAATCCCTGTAGGAAACTAGGGGGCATAAAAAAGAAACACATGGTTGTACAAATTAAAGCTTAGCAGCACAAGCCAACAATAACCGAGCAAAAAAATCCATTTGTGTTTGCTTGTGTTTTTGATATTGGCTAAAAAAATATAATTTTCAGAAAATCTTCATGGCTTATGGTTAACTTTAGAATTTCAGCAATGTTTTCATTCTTGACACTTTTACACTTTTAAAGAGTGCATGTCTGATAGTTGACCAGTCTACAGATTCCCCCTCGTATACTGTGAAACTCTGCAGTTCCTCCAGAATTACACAAAACAGATGATTACAGTGAACCCACATAGACTCTGTCCAGCTAGTAAGTGACCTTTGAAGGCAGTTGGTGGCACCGGATTTTATTTATGTGCATCATAATAAAGGTGGGCAAATACATGCCACACTTTTTAGATTTTATTATGAAAGACAATGATCCTTTCACTTCACAATTATGTGCTACTGTATGCCACATAAAATCCCAATAAAACAAATCAAAGTTTATGGCTTCAATGCGACAGACTCTTTGCATGTGAACACACTTAAGAGCTATGAATACTGTGCAGTAAAAGCAGCAGCAGAGCACAAATCCAACTCTCTTTGAGGTGGTTCGCTGTCTGATTGTCACTCTTTTACTTTTTATAGCTTTTTCAAAGCTTCAAGTGCTGCAGCCCAGACCTCTGTAAACGTCTACAAACCACAACTTTAACAATGGTGAGATAATCAGGACACTCTTTATTAATCTTTCAACATCCATTACCTCAGCTTTGAAATTTACTTGCCCCTTTAGTGTTAGAGATATTGCTTCTTATGGGACACATTTTATGTGTGTTTGGGGAACCTTTATTATCTAGCATCTATTTTTATGTGCTATGTGATTTTGTTTTTATTATTTCCTGCTGTTGTTATGGTCAGACGTGAGGTCGTAGAAGCATCATTTTTGAATGATACAACACAAAGTTGAAGAAGCATCATCTAAACATATTTCTGAACAAAATATGTCTAAGTGTGTGTTGTGTGAAAACTAATTCCACAAAAATGTGATTATGACTGTGAAATTTAAAGATTGACACGTTAAAATGAATGAATATGTGTTTTTACCCAACAGGATGCTACATTTATTGTAAATAATCAACCTTTTTTTTTTTCTTTATATGTTAGCTTAGAAACTGCTTCCATTTGTGTCTGCTTGCTCAGTGGTTACTGAAACCCTGATAAAATCATGGTGAAGCACACATACACTTGGAAGTGAACTTTGACCTATAGGAGTGTCTTTTTGCAGGTGACCTGAAATGGAGGTAAGAAAGAAAAATCAGACTCAAAACAGTTAATTTTGAGGTACCAAATGTACTACAAAACAAAATGTCAGTCTAGTTTTAATCTTGTGTTATTTCGTAGTAGTTTGTGACTTTGTAATTTAGTTACACATAAGTAACAAAACAAAGTCGTCCCTATTGTTGCACTTTTCAGTGTTTTTAACATTTTGCCAATATCATCTTAATATTAGGTGATTAAGATGATAGCAGCTGCAGAAATTGGTGTATATTGCTGGGGAACGTGGGGATGGAATCTTATCAAATGAAAAACTTAAATAGATTTGTAACAGTCGTAGTTCTAAAATTAGTCCTGATTATTCTCACTGTTTGCTTCATTCTTAGCCTCATTCATTATGACAGAATCATACTTTAACTCAGGTATTTAGGGCTGAAATTTCTGAGTGCTCCTACTGTGTGTAAAATGCACCACAATTTCTAAATCAGTTTGCTCATCATTAATAAATTTAAACTTGCATGTAATGTGTACCTGTTGCTGTACAGACATCTTACCGCACCCCGGTAGTGTATCTAGGGGTCTCTGTCCTATGTTAGACAAGGTGAACTTCAACAGTGCATTTAAGGAAAACTCGTGTACTGGATTGTCTCTGTATGGATATAAATACAGAGTGTTCTTTTAAAAAAATTAGTGAACACTGAATTAATTATGATACAAAAGTGAAAACCAAAGTGACTGATGAAACTAAATCTTTTAGTATGAGAACTACTTTTTCATTAAAAATTGTCAATATTTTTGTATTGGTGTGTATTGATTTGACAACATGTTACATGCAGCTTTAACACACCAATGCTCAGACAATAAGTTCTATCTACATTTGTTGAAACTATCATCCAATCTGTGTGTATTTTGCAATGTCTTTCTGTGCATGTGAGTAATATTTCTGTTTTCTCTTCTTCACTCTTGCACCCTTAAATACAATGCAGCATTACTGCAAGTACATTCTAGGAACAAATTTGCTGCCTAATAATTAGATTTTCACATGAAACGATATGGAGCACCATATACCACCTCCAGCAACCCCCAAAGCACCTTGGATGAGTCCGCACGCTGCTCCGCTTTCTGCACTGGCCTGCTGTGCGTCACACTGTTTCAACTGTGACCCAGACATGCAGACAGACAAACAGCCTGATAGGGACCAGAGCAGCTGACACTCCTAGACTGTTTTTGTACCTTTTCGTCTAAGATTTAGTCTAAACCCGAGATTTAGACTAAATCTCAGATTTGCCAACCTTTTGCTGTGATAAAACTTTTAGCACCTCCTTGACTCTCCTCGTCTGCCTGTTCAGACGGTAACATCTCACTCAGTGCCTCCGTATTTAAGGAAAATACTTTGAGGATAGTAAATTTGATACATTTTTGAGTGCTGAGCTCCAGTCTGGTTGGCAGCCTGGACAATGTAGCGAGTGGGTGAGTTTTTGCACACCGTCTTGTCAGTTTTCAGGGCGCTTCGCAAGTGGAGAATGTTTTCCCACCGTTGCCCTAACCTTCCTTAAAAGGTGCAAAATGTTTGGATGAAACTCATATGCAAAAGTTTTCAAAATGGAATTTTCAAATAAATGTTAGGCGAGGTTACATGAGAAACACAAAAAAGGATCTAAACTGGGGGGGAAGCACCTTTCCTGTAATGACATAAACATCAATTTTAAGGCGCCCTAAACAATCATCAATTTACGCTAGTATTAAATAATAAAGGCCCTGAGCAGGATAATCTGCAAGCTGGGCGACAGTACAATATGCTGCCACCATCTCCAGTGGGAGCAGGTCCGTTTCCTGTGCTTTTGATCTGCAGACAGAAACACGTCTTCACAAAGCTGAAACACAACGTACGATTTGAGATTATGTTCAAATATACAGGGCACTAAAACAGTCTTCAGTTCACTGTTCAAACACCTGTGCTGTCTGCTCTGTGATCCCCTCACCTGTGATCTAAGCCTTTTATAAACCTTCAGCAGCACACTGGAAAGAAAGGTGAAACTCCTCCCTCTGAGACTGACGGGGCAGACGTTTTTCTGAGGCAGTAAAGATAAAGGATGAGGAGTTTCCCACCTGTCGACAGGAAATGGGTTTGAGTTCGTTTAAAACCAGAGCAGGCGAACATAGGTACTTTTTTAGACCTCGCAGAGATCAATTTGTAATAGGAACCGAATCCTGAAAAGAAACCAATATAGCAACCCAAATATGTTGTTGGGACCTGCTAAGACATGCCCCAGCAGCCCACCTTCTTCTTCATACATCCCACCTAAAGTAATGCTCCAGTTCCTCGTTTGTACTTCAGAAATGTATTTAGGGCTTGGGGTTTTATTTGCGGTGGCAGGACAGGATTAGTTCGGGCTTACCGAGCTGTGCACAGACGGAGCGAGAAGTAGAGGCAGCCTTTAGACTTTGTGAACTTTGGTGGAGAGTGAAAGAATGTGCCTCGCCTCAGCTTGTGAATCAACAACTGTGGTGAAAAACATGTGTATTATCTATCATTTCAAACTTATCATGCTTTGTCAAGAGAGCTTGTAGACTGCAACGACATTGCTTTGCAAGACTATTCCCAATTCTTGTACGTGAACAACCACAAACCTCCATGTGTTTCCATGTGATTTTAGATTAACACTAAGAGTTTGACTGGAGGGAAATGAAAATTCTAAAATATTTATATTTTAGAAACCTGTGAGAACCAGCTTTCAAGTCTTGCCTCCGATTCTCACTTGGTTTTACATTTGCACTTTGACTAGACCATTCTAATTCCTGATTATGCTTTAACCTAAATTCTTTATGTTCCTGGTAATTTTCCAGCTGGAACATGAACCTCTGCCAAAGTCTAACAACTTTACTTTCATAACTGTGTCTTATCTAACTCCATCCATCCATTCTATTGTGAGATAGAAATAACCAGAAAAATAAAAGCTGCAGTCTTGAAATTGTGATTTCTCTTGTTATTAAGAGAAAAACAACTAACGTAATTCTTCATTTTACTTTGTAAATGTTGGTATTTTATTTGTGTAACTTCAAGATTTTGCAGCTTACGCAAAAAATAGTAAATGAAAATGATAAAAAAAAAGATTTAGAATGTTGCCTGAGAGGAAATGTATGATATTTTCTTAAAAAATAAATAGTATTTATGGTTCGACTTGTTTTAGTTTTTAATACATAATCCTTTTGTTTATCTGAATAAATTAATGTCACATCTTGTTTATTATGTCTTTGATAAAGTGAATTTCACCACAAATGAACGTTTGGTGGCAGAGCTAAATTAAGCTGCATGTCTGTTTGTGGTCTGCTTTCCTCTCAGTTAAATCGATCCATCGCTTGCCGTACATCAGAGGTTTTAATGCAGGTCACCTCAATATAGCCTCTTTTAAGTGTAACAAACAGAAGCCGCTGCCATTTAAGACAATTAGACTCTGAGCTCACGTGAGCAATCTGGCTAAACAAATCATAAAAATAGCTACAAGAGCCTAGCTCTTTTATGAAGCTGCCATCAATGGATTTGGCCGGTTTTATGAATCTTTTCTCAGAGAGGTCCTGCTTGTAAAACGAAATAGACTGAAGACATCTCAGGGTGGATCTTGCTATTGAGGACATGAGGGTATAAGCCAAGGTGGTGCTGAGAGCATTTCATATCAGTGTTGGTTCTCTCTGCTCACATGGGAAACTCCCAAGACTCTCATAGTGACTCTGACGGAGATGCAGAAATTCACAGCTCGGGTGAGAAAACCTGCTGGAACAAACCAGCACTCGTTGTCCACTCTACAAATCAAAACGAAAGCCGCTGCTGAAAGAAAACACCAAGTCAAATTTGCAGTTTGCCACAAATCTTGTATGAGATATGCAAATAAGTGGAAGGTGGTGCTCAGATCACATCAGAACAAGTTGATGCAAAGCACTCTGCTTGGAGGAAAACAAGCACCGCACACCAACTTGATTTACAACCTCCCAATAATGAAACATAGTGGTGGCAGCATCATGAAGTAGAGGTTGTTTCATTAGGGACAGAAGCTGTTGTTACACTGGATAGGAAGAAGCATGATGTTTAATAAAGTACAATACTGGAAGAACACCGGTTCCAGAATTTATTCTGGAGCAGGTTCACCTTTGAGGAGGACAACTACCTTAAACATTCAGTCAGAGCCTAAATATAAAATGATTTAGATCAAAGCATATCCCTTCGTTAGAATAATTTCCATACAGGCTCTCCATTCAGTCTGACTGAACTAATTTGCAAAGAGGCAAAAATTTCTGTCTCTGCATGAACAAAGATGACTCGAAGGCTTTTGGAGGCTTTTGGAAACGCCTCCAAAACCCTTGCATTATTTACCAAAAAAACTTATGCTACAAAGTAGTAACTCGGAGTGAAAACAAATACACCCTGCAGAGTTTAGACTTTTTATTCATGAAAATGTTTGCAAACCACAAATCACTTCCTCTTGACTTCAGTCTGTTTCCTAAATGTTGATGCTTGCGGTTGGTTTAGTGAAATAAAATCCTATCTGTGCAAGTAGTTTGTCAACACTGTTAAACTGCCAATATCTCCACTACAGATTGTGATCAAACATCCAGCTGACAAAGATCTGTGTCCATCCAAACCTCTTGCAGTAAGATATGAGGCTCAGCCACATCAGTTCTTTTTCCTTGTTCCTTCTAAGCAACAACTTTGATCAGCAGCTGCAGTTTCCTGGATTAGTGGGGTCTGAATGAATGAGTAGAAGCGGGAAGGATATAGGTTGATTGCTATCAGCTTTGATTTCACACTAGCACCGAGTATCTATTGCATGCCACCACTCCCTCCTCTTTTGGTTACAAATTAAGATATCTGCTGCAAATCGACCTGAGATTGGTTGAAATCTTTTGGAAAACAAGGACTTATTTTGTACATTGCACAGGAACAAACAAATGTTTTGGCGTCAGTTTGCTAAGAGACTCGATGTTTTGCATTCATAACTGCAACAAATGAGAAAGAGCTGATTGAGGAGAGGAATTTCTGAGCTCCTCGTTATCAGAAATGAAGTGACTCAGGCAAACAGGTGGTTACTGCGGTCGGCACAGGTAGTGTAGTAGCCTGCTAACGGGGTGTGATTGAAGCTTTTTCTGCTGTTTGTTGTGTTCCTATTCCCCTTTTCAGTCAGAGGGGAGTTATTACCATCGCTTTTTGCTGCCCGAGGTGAAATGGCACACACTCGAAGCACTCAGGGCTCATTAGAGAGATAGAATCAGTGTCCTCACTTTAATGAAAGCAAACCCAGAGGAGTTCATGTTGAAGCACATTGCTCATCTCTAAGAAGTATATTTGTACAGCCAGTGCTCTCAGATCACAGTGAATCAGATTGGGGCATTAATCATTTATAATGCTGTTTCACAACTTTATGTCTTCGAGTCATTGGTGGTGTTCTTCCACTGAAGCTCTCCTGTAAGCTTGTAGATCAACATGTGTCAGTACAAGCATTGTATCTTCCAGAGCTCACATTTAGTGTCAAATATAATACTCTAACAATACTCTTTATGCCACTTTATGACTCTTGCTTTGAGAAAATCTGAGAGTATAATCAACATGATGCAACAACAACAACAAAACAATTTAAATAGTAATATGGTTCTATACTTTTGTCAAACTAAGGAAAAACATGCCTGCAATGTTTCATGTTTCATTACATTACAGCCACAAACGTCAAAGTAGTTTGTTGGGATTCAGTGTGACAGACCAACACGACGCAGTTCATCATTGTTACGCTGAAGGAAAATGATACAGTTTTAAAATAATCGTCTGAAAAGTGCTAAGAGTTATTTGTATTCAGTACCCCAGAGTCAATGTGGTTTTCATTTTAGAATCAGATTTCATTCCCCACAACATGATATTGCCGTCACCATGTGTATGTTCACAATTATGTACATGTACAAGTTTTCCACCGGGTAAAGTGTTTAGCATGTAGGCCAAAAAGATCTGTTGTGGTCTCATCTGACCAGAACATCCTATTCCACCTGTTTGTTGTGTTCTCTACATAGTTTGTGACAAACTTTAATGGGACTTTTTATGACTTTCTTTCAGCAGTGACTTCATCTTACTACTCTTCCATAATAAATTTCCATTGAACATATTCTTCAATCTCAGCTGAACCATGGCTGGAGACTGAAGGAGAGTCATCTATTTCTGGAGCAAATTTGTCACTTAGCCTGTATACAATAAAATGCTTCACACAAATGCAGAGGCATTCTTTCAACACCATACCTTCACCAATGGTCAGAGCTGAGAAGACCCACCCATTCCATTCTGTGTCCACATTGTAAATCACACATTTGTAAAGCTTAATAATGCTATCAGATAGTGATTTGCAATGCTATCATCACCTGTCACTTACTAGTCCAACTCCTGACTCACCACCGTGAGAGCGGGCAAAAGAGAGGTGTGGAAGGAGAGAACTCTGTGCTTTTTATACCTGAAGTAAGGAAGTTACACTGAAGTTGTACCAAGCCATACTGCAGTGCTAACCAACTGACTAAGAATTGTTTAATGGAAGAGGCTAGTATAGTGAGTCGGTTTTAGGTAAAATAATACCAAACTAAAAGAATTGCCTCAAAATGTCAAAATTTGCTCAGAAACATAAAGATAGAGCCTTTAATAACCTATTTGGACAGTTTATCAGCCAAAAAAATTAAAGTTGATTAGAGAGTGAGTTTAACTTTAAATATGCCATTAAGACTAATTGTAATTATTTTTTGAGCCTGATCTTTTGGTGTGTCCCAGCGATGGCGCTGTTTTTCTTGATGACGGTCCACTAATATTCTCTAACAATCCTCTAAGCTCTTCACAGAACAGCTGCATTTATCCTGAGATTAAATTAGTTGCACTGGACCCTAGTTGGGGTAATCAAAATTAGAATGGATATAACTCTTTGCCACTTTTCAAGAGAGGATTTGCAACTGTTTTGAAAACCACAGAAAATGTTCTATCTTTTCCAGTGCTATGGAGATTGTGTTCATCTATTACACAAAATCCAGTTAACAATACTAACGTTTGCGGTTGTTATATGACAAAATGTGGGGAAGTTCAATGGAAATGACTGCTTTTTTAATGCACTTCAACTGTAGGATATTGTTTTTAGCTATGAGTTCCTGCCATTTGAAGTGTTTTGTTGTTAAGATTAGGGCTTTGATTTAGACAAGAGTGGAACAGACATCTCATACTAGCAGGAGTTCAAATGAGTCTTTTCTTTTTTTAAAAAAGATTGCGTTATTCTTTGTTTTTAATTGACTACATTCTACTAGTTTTGTCGCTTATTGTCATTGATGATTTGGGTCAGAGTTTGCTCTTCACTCAAGGCTTCAAAATTTACTTTACACAACAAAAGCCTGGATTGTAAATTTCAACACTGAAAATATGATACAGGCCATGCTAGTTGTTCTAACAATGGATGGCTCTGATTCATAAAGTCACAATTCAGTTTTATTTCTGATTCAATTCAATATTGATTCATTCCAAGCATGCCGAGTCTATTTGGATATAAAGGGAAACAGCAAAAGGCTTTTGTTGCCATGGGAGAAAGCTTCACATATTTGGAGGAAAATTCCTGCTTTGGCTCTTTTATTACGAAGCTTTGTAAGAGAACTTGGGGGAAGATAAGCAGAAGGAGGTAAGGTAACATATAAATTTAGACCAAAGACAAGACAAAAAAGAAAAAAACTGGCTAGGATAGGTTAACCACAACACCAAACACTGCTGTAGATCTAATGACTGTGATGACCCTTGGAAAAAATATATATATATCACCCATTGCCATATTCAAGTAACCAATGTGTGAGGAACTGAGATTAGCATCATGATCTGCTGTCCTGCTAGATTTTGCCAGCAGAAGATGGATACACTAATGACAAAAAACAATGAAAAATGCACCACACAATCACAAAAAAACTTAGGATTTTGTGCAATTCCCGTTTTTCCAGAAGTCACTGTCATCCATGTAACAACTTAAAATGCAGTTACATTAATTCAACATTTTTTGATGTTGTCATAACCCTTCCCAGATTGCCTCACAGTAATATGTATCACATGCCTGAATGCTTCAGCTGAGCAAACAGTTAATACAGTTTCCTTTCTACAAATGGTCACACCTGCTGTTAGTCACTGGATGTAGTTCATTACATAAAATGTGCCTGGTTGCGTCTTTCATTCTTAATTCTTATAAAAGCAGCACGGGTTGATTTACTTTTGCAGGACTGCTGTCAGGATCATGGTCTGACTGAGTGTATTTATGCAGACGGCAATAGGACTACAAGGAGAAGGTCCATTTCTTTTTCACAGATATATATAAAAACACATTGTTTAAAAACATTACATTCATGCAGCGTTGAAGATAATTGCATTCAGCATACTAAAGGTATATTACATCATATATTTTTGCACATAAACACAGAGGCATAAAAGTAACAATATGATTTTGTTTATATTGTCTGGTGTGAAACTTTAAATACAGTCATATTTAAAAATACTGACACATGTGGTCCCTCCCTTCTCCGTCACCGTTGCAAAAGACTGTGATGGTGTTGCATTGACTCACCTTGATCTCAAACACCAGCCCCCTTTGCTCTGTGCTCTCTCAGCGCTCCCTCCCCTCCCTCAGAGTTCACCCTGCCCTGCAGTTCAAAGTGGTTTTGCCTGTCTAGCCTTGGCGTTTAATGTTTAAGTATTGGGAGCGGCTGGAGAGTGCAAATAAAATGCCTTTACAGACTCCGGGAGAGCTGTGATTCCAAATACAGTATTGTGAAATTTCCATTGTAGCTCACGGATTAGCTGCAGGGCACCTGTATCTGTTGGGCTGGATTGTTACTCACTGCTTCCACATAATGCTTTATGCGTGCTACTTAGATAAACCATTGAGAGGACGGCCATTCACACATTATTGCCGGGACAAAAGAGGACACATGTTCGTGGGATTGGTGGCTACCTGCCTGTGTTGTAAACGGTTTGTCAAATGTTCAAAACAGGATAAAGGTCTGAATGTGAACTCCACCTGCGAGCAAGAAAAACCCACAATGAATTGCGGTTGGGCCGGCTTTCCGATTGACAGAAAGGAAACCCTACGTGCAGTAAAGGGAAAACAGCACAGCAGCCTGACACTGCTTAAATGTTTTGTGCGTGATTATTCCGTAGTCCTAATCCGTCTAACAATGTTACAAAACATTCAGACAGGAGGAGGCTTTAAGCAGTAATTGGGGGGACTTACTCTGGTTAAACTCCATCAAACACTCCTGGTTGCATCTAGCTTGTGCTTCATGAGGACTGTGGTTCGAGAAATCAAACATAGGCGTGGATTTCGTCTTAGCAACAGCATATCTATTAATTCCTTTGAATGTCAAGATGAAGAGGGAGGATTTTAAAATGAAGGCAGCATAATAGCTGCGAGTATTTCTTATTCCAGCGGAGGAAGCAGTGCAGGTGAAGTCTGAAGGGAGGAGAGACACAAAAATGGCAAAAGTGATTACTCACTGGCTGCTCTGTGCCTGAATGGGAAAGGCATAACAGACTTCTTAATATGAATTGTGTAATTGAAATGACCTCAATCCCATCCAGACTACATCATAAACAAACCTGACTTTTGCTGCTATATCACTATGGAGATGTTTAGAGCAATGTGGTGCCTGTATAGTAAACACCACCTGTTCACTACACAGGTGGTGCCTAATGGCAAACAAAGCTTGTTAATTTGCTATTAATTAACTATTTATTGAATTGAAAGTGGTGCACAGTGGCGCAGTGGGTAGCGCTGTTGCCTTGCAGCAAGAAGGTCCTGGGTTCGATTCCCGGCCCGGGGTCTTTCTGCACGGAGTTTGCATGTTCTCCCTGTGCGTGCGTGGGTTCTCTCCGGGTTCTCCGGCTTCCTCCCACAGTCCAAAAACATGACTGTCAGGTTGATTGGCCTTCCCAAATTCTCCCTAGGTGTGCATGGTTGTTTGTCCTGTTTGTCTCTGTGTTGCCCTGCGACAGACTGGCGACCTGTCCAGGGTGACCCCGCCTCTCGCCCGGAACGCAGCTGGAGATGGGCACCAGCAACTCCCGACCCCGTTAGGGAGAAGGGTGACGGAAAATGGATGGATGGATGGATGAATTGAAAGTTTGTTTTATCAATTTGTCCTTCCAACTTCTGATTTGTGGAGTCCATAACAAATATTTATCCAGTACACAGATTTTCCCCTTTGATTTGTACAATGGACCCCCACTTTCTCAGGGGTCTTTAGGACCATAACTGAAATGTGAACAACTGAAATCCTTGAATATTTGAGATCCCCTCTAAAAATGGTTGCAACTACAGAAGTTGAAAGTTTAACTACCAAATATACATTAAGATGGATTAATGTGCCCTGCGACAGACTGGCGACCTGTCCAGGGTGTACCCCTTCTGACCCCAAGGGTGTACAGAAAATATATGGATAGATGGAAACTGTCTACACGTTGATGACATCTGCAGTCTTCCTTGCCTTTTGTAGATACAACCAATCAGTGCCAAGGAAAAGAAATGGCACTCCTCGATTGGCTCCTTGACAAAAAAAAAAACTTGTCAAGTAGCATTCTGCCAAGCTATTTCATCTTTCCAAGTTGAATATTATTTAGAATATTTTAGAGATGCTCTATGGAAGAACTTGTGGGTTTTCTGCAAATAACTTCCACTCGGCACAGAAAAAGTTGCCAATATTTCACTGTGAATAAGTAGGGATTGAGTGGATACTTCTGCAGCTCCTCCAGAGTCACCATGACAGCTTATCTGCCTCGCTTTTTCATTTCCGAAATACAGCCTGAACTGTGCCCTGGGAGATGTTATTTTATAACCTAAATCTGCTTTAAACTTCTGTGTGCTGTCTGGTAACAGGGTTTTAATTGGGGTATCTGTGCATTCCTGCTTTTTTCGATTTCTAAGTGAAAATTTAAATCCACATATCATGCTATATATCATTTCATCACTGATGAAATCATGTTGTTTTAAATTGTTCCTTTTGACAGTTAAAGAAAAGAAAATGTCTCCTGTAACTCTCATTTACCAGATTTGTGCTGTCTGCCTGCAGAGATTTCCTTTGATTTTAGCTTCTAACTCCACCCATTTGGCGCTGCCGTAGACCAAAGCTAAACACTAAAGTGTAATGTTTGCAAATATTCTTTGCCCCAGGTCTGCCTGAAAGATTCTTGGTTTCCTCTGCGGGAGAAACTCAAGTTCAGACCCATCAGTGCAGCTCGCTCCTTCGGCTGCATAATTCATTGCGATTTCTCCATAATTCATTTTATTCTGCGTCGCGTTTTGTCACTCGCTTAATTTACAAAGAACTCTCTTTGGCCTGTAATATTCACCTTATCATGAGTTTTATTTCGCCTGACAGACATTTTTATGATTACGTGTACTGAAGGAAACTTCTGAGGTCCACCAGGCAAAACACTGACTATGATGCTCCAATATGTTTGACTAGCTCATCTATAAAACCAACTATGATGGAGGACATCTTAAGAAAATCCGTCAAACACCCAAACTGAAATCCACCACTGGAAGCATTTTAGGATTATACAGCAATGTGCCAGGTGCACACGCCATGTTTTGGCCAGGAGCTGATGATCATGATCTTATTGAGCTGAAGGTAGCCTTACCCCCTCTGGTTCCCACAAGCCTGGCACAGGCTTGAACAACGACAGACTGGAGGTCAGCCAGAGCCTGCTTTAATGAGACTGAAGCCACACCAAAGCTTGGCATATCTGTCCTCACTTCAGAGCGAACGTGCCACGCAGTCTGTGTGATGAGAGCCAAGCTTGGCCTCGAAACAGTCCTCTGCCTGTAATTACTCTTTGTTACGAGACAAATCTTTTTTTTTTTTTTTCTTTTTTTTTTACCTGAAACTGTTTTGAATATCTGTTTTTGTCTGAACTCATGTGTCTTGAATGCAGCGAGGGTTTAGGACTGACAGAGTGAAGCTATGTCAAACAAGACTTAATTGGTTTTGTGTTGGGTCAAAGCAGCTTTTCTATATTGCTGACTCATAAAGTCTAGTTGAATACATAAGAAAACAGTACAGGTGCAAAATGGAACATGATTATGTCTGCACTCCTCCGCCCTTCATCCTTACAATAACTTTCAAATATATTTAAAACCCTTGTACTTTCCCACAGCTTGTCACATTATTTGCAACTTTCATTGTATTTTATTTGGATTTGTGAAGTTGCAGAACAATTAGGTGTTTTTTTTTTCTTTTTTCTACAAATACAAGCCTAAAAAATGTGATATGCATTTGCATTAATCATCCTTTTCTCTGATACCCCTCTGTCATTTAATCTTGGTATAAATCCAGCTGCTCTATGAAAGTCCCAAAGGTGTCTTTGAGTACTTCTGTCAAAAACATCTTCACGAAGACCAGGGAACACAGGTCAGGGAGAAAGTTCTGGAGAAGTTTAAAGACGGGTCAGGTTCCAAGCCCTCATGAGTTTTATTTCGCCTGACAGACATTTTTATGATTACTTGTACTGAAGGAAACTTCTGAGGTCCACCAGGCAAAACACTGACTATGATGCTCCCATAATTGCAGTGAGCCTTTTGTTTGACTAGCTCATCTAGTCAAACATAAGGCTAGATCAGTGCACATTTTCAATCATTCATCTGAAAATGTGCACTGAAAGGCACAACTACAAACCTCCCAAACATGATCAGTTAAAGTGACAAGCATTAAGGCAGTATGATAACGATAGGGATATTTTTCCATCACTTGATACAGAGAAGTTGCTCAGAGTTGATAAAGGAGCAAAATTGTGGACTAAAACGTGTGTGAAAAGATGTGAGAAAAGATGTGAGATAAAGTTTCACTTTTCTGCAGGATAAAAACTATAGGAAAGCTCAGTTGAAGTTTTGATGAAAGTCTAAGAATCTATGGTAGGAGTTAAAAACTGATTATCATAGATACTCCCCATCCAATGTGACTGACTTTAAGCTATTTTTGCCCCCCCGCCCCCCAAAAAAGGACAAACATTTCAATCTCTAGATGTTCTAAGCGGGTAGAGACAAACCTCTGAAGGCTTACAATTGCATGCCAGTTTTTTTTTATATATTTTCACTGGAAAATAAAATAGACAACATAGATTATTTTTCTTCCACTTCGCAGCTGCTTTGAACCGGTCGAGCAAACACGTAGAAGTCTCATCTGATCATCAAATCTGCTCATTCTAACGGTCTCTGGAGTTGTAGGTGTCCCTGATTAGTTTTTCACTAGGATCTAAGTTAATAACATGTTGTTTTTTTCTGTTGGTCTGTCTGGTTGCTTGGATGCGGAAAATGGCGCACATCACGAGCGCACCAAAGATCTGATTCTTTCGAAAACATTTTGACTGTTTTCCTTTAAAAAGATAACATTAATTCCATTAAGTTTATTGGAATCTCATAAGACTTTAGATTATCTAAAAGTGTCACCAGTGGCATTTTTGCGCAACTTTGCGCATAGGTTTTATATTTTGTGCTTTTTTTTTTTTTTTCATAGGGAATGCCAGATCAGGTCATTTCAGGCCCAAGCGAGATCTCCATTTTATTTTAAGTCTTATTTTATGTCGCCGTGATACGGATCACGGCTAAGTCATCCAACACAGGTATGCGCACTGCGCGTCCACGAGTGTCTCCATGCGGAGAGTTGCTCCGGTGCACACAAGGAGAACTTAACACTGATTTCAGATCTCTGTCCAGCACTTTGCAAGTTTCTCCCTCTGCTGTGAATAGGCTGGAAAACGGGCGGGTTGGAGACGCTTTGCTTCATAATTGATGTTTTCCCATGGAGGAGGAGCCCGCGTCCTCCGAGAAGGGGAGACTAACCGTAAGGTGGGAGAAAATCTTTTCTCTTTTTTTCTGATTTTTTCCCCCCTTTTTTCAGTGGGATAACATCAGGAGGGTTTGTCTAGGCGAGCCAATTAAGTCCCACCCCTGCTATAGATCGCTGCTATAATACAAAGCAGTAAAAGCGCTCGGCTCACAAGAGCGGCTGCAGTTTAAACCAGAGACCCCGTGGCTTATAATTCTCTCACTACTTTTCTTTTTTTTTTTTATATCCTCTTTCGATGTGCCCCGTTATTACCATCAGTCTGAGGCGCTCATTTCCGCACCTGCCGCGGTAAGAGACCAAGAGACGCAGGCGGAAAAAAAAAAAAAGGGGGGGAGAAGAGAGGAGACAAGGACATCGGCAGCTGAGATAAGGCAGCAGCCGCAGCGGTGACTCTTTTTTCTTTTTTTCTTTTTTTAGATTTTTTTTTTTTCTTCATTATTTTATTTTTAACATGCATCAGCGCTGGACCAGAATCGCTTCTGTCGCTCTCATCTGCTTGTCCTTGGTGTCCTCCGCGGTGGGATGCGGACCGGGCAGGGGCTACGGCAGGAGGAGACACCCCAAGAAGCTGACACCTCTGGCGTACAAGCAGTTCATCCCCAACGTGGCGGAGAAGACCCTGGGGGCGAGCGGTAGATACGAGGGCAAGATCACACGGAACTCCGAGCGCTTTAAAGAGCTCACTCCCAATTATAACACAGACATCATCTTCAAGGATGAGGAGAACACTGGAGCCGACAGGATGATGACTCAGGTAAGCGCACTGAATAATCTTGTTTTGTTTTTTTGTTTTTTTTTTCTTTCCTGTATATTTTCTTCCTCCTCCACCATCGCCGCGCACTGCAACAGCCTCCCTGTCAGACTGATTGCGCACGTTAGGTGAAGTCTGAACTCTTCACACTGAGCCTTTTAACTTCACTGTAAATGCAGATGCACTCTGATGCGCCAGCCTGGGACTTTCTCGCACAGAGATCCAGCTGGAGGAGTGATGTGCAGGCGGACATTCAGGACACTCGGCCTTCATTATTGTGACAGTGAATTTGAAATATTAATGCGCCCCCCCGCCCCCCGCCCCCCACCAACCCATCCTCCTCCTTCTCCTCCTCCTCCTCCTCCTCCTCCTCCTCCATCTCCTCATATCTAAATTTGTATCTGAATGAGGCTCCATCTGAGAGCTCAGCAGAGCCTCGTTCTTTGACTCTTTCTTGTGTGTGTGTGTGTGTGTGTGTGTGTGTGTGTGGGTGTGTGTGTGTGTGTGTGTGTGTGTGTGTGTGTTTCTGGATTAAGGTGATCATTGTGTTTCGTGGTGATGCGTTTTAGACATTTCCTCCATCTGGATTGTGCGCGCAGGGGTGCAATGAAAGATGTTGATTTCTTAAAGGGTGGGGAGCCAGTGGACGTGGACCGGTTGCGCGTTTTCTGCAAGCGAGTTTTGCAGGAAGGACGGCAGATCTTAAAGCGCGACTCGATTCCTATCCCCAGCGTCTCTCCGGCACTGAGAGCTCGGCGAATTAGGAAACACTGAAAACGCAGCTTTGGGTTCGTACTGGTTTAGTGAGAATAAAAATGCGATGGTAGGAGTGATGGTGGCGAAGGTGGCGCGCTGGAGTCTCTGAACTCGCGCCTTGCACCAGGCATGGGCTCCGATGAAATATTCACTGCGTGCGTGCGGTCTCAGCCTTCCCCACATATCCTTCCTCTCTCCTTTCTATCCGATACATTTAAGTTACCAAAAGATGGGGATTAGGAAATTATAGGCCTTTGGAGGATGGCTTCTTTCCAGAGTGGAGCCGCGAGGATAAACTTAGGGGTTCTGTGGTTAATGTCCAATAGAAATTGACGTTTTAAAGGAACTTGGATGTTATTCCTGGAATAGATTTAAACACGCGTGGAAGGGAGGGTGTTAACTTCGTTAAAAATGTTTATACGTTACTGTAGTCTTGTGTTGCATGGTTTATTTTTCAGCCAATTTGTTAACCTGGACCACGTCTTATTTTGAAAAGCTCCAAGGCATTCTCAGTTTGACTTGAAGCAAAAGTTTAACTTCTTAGAGTCCAAGTAGACCCGATGGCCACTCTTTTCATTTACATCACATCACATAAAACTATTACAATGAGTTAACACACAGGCAAAGTGATGGTGGCTGCAGGTGACTTAAGCCTTACGTATAAAGATCTACCAGCGTGGTTTGCACTGTGCCTTAGGTTGCGCGCATTGGCGCGCAGAACTTTACGCGCAGTTTTTAACCCAGGCTCTGGCGCTTTAGAAAATAGATATTGCGCGTTTATTTGGTGATAAAAGCGCAGGCGGTAACTCTGGTAGATGTGAGCTGGGTCAAAATGTAGCAAACAATTCACCGACGAAGAAGCGACCCTGCCTCTCAGTGAAGGAACTTCAATTTATCGCCAGGGAACGTGAGAACCATCCCGTTTAGTCTGATACAGTTTTGGAGGAGGATAGCTCCAAAAGTGACGGGGCAGCTTGTACTGCGGCTTCACCGCTCAGTCAGCTCCATGTGTCTCATAATAAACAAGTGGAGATGAGCATATCCTCAACTTTCTTTATGAAATATCTTTTTTTTTAACTAGCTGGTCTAAGTCTCTGATTTCTATTTTAACGCAGATGAGCTCAACTTAATGGATTGAATCGCTTTAAAGTAGGTATTTATGCAGCGTAATAAGTGAGTCTGGGAAAGAGACGTTTGCACTGACAGGTAGCTGATAAGTGTTTCCTCTAACCAAATCATTTGTGAAAAAGATTAAGAGGTGGGCTGCTGAGCGCCTCACCCCTCCGGAGCGCAAGAGCGCAGGTTTGCAGGCTCCCTGCTGGGCTTTGCTTCATGCATGGTGGCTGAGCAGAATTTGGCTTGATTTGCGGCACACGACCTGATGAATTAATAAACAGGGTTCAAGCTTTTTACGGCTCTTGACTACGACAATCCCCACTCTGTGAGTTTCTCCCCTCCTACCCCCCCAAACAGATTTTTTTTTTTATTCATCACATGCTACAAGTGTGATGCACAGATTAAAGGTCTCTGTGAAACCTCAAAAAATCTTGAGCTGTCCGTGAGGCTCCTCTGATATTTCACAGGTCTGTCTGTCAGCAAACTAATAACACCTCCACTTAAGGAGGCATGTCACGTTTTCCAGGACTCTGCAGGAGCAGAATGATGAAAGTCACCCCCCACACACACACACACACACACACACACCCAATGTATCAAAGGACTCTTTGTGATGTTTTATTTGACATATTAAGAACAGTTGTCCTGGAGAGGGCCAAGTATCTTCACTGAGTGCTCACACACACATTTTAAGGAAAGATAATCTTCATATCACCTTCAGAACCAGTTATTGATTTGAAGTAAACAAACCAAAAAACATTAGTTTGAGCGTTTAGAATGTGCTTATCTTGTTTAGATGGTTCCTTCTTTGATAGGGAAAAAAGGGGGGACGTTTCACGCACCTTCCAGAAACCAAAGACCCAGATGATATAGGGCCAGTGAAGCGAATGCAGTGCTTTATCCATATTTCATGAGCAGCTTTCTTACCCGAGCTGTGCCCTCTGACGCTCCTGCTCACACTGAGAAATGCAAGCTCAGGATCAGAGGTGCAGTGTTTCAGCACAGCTGAGAGAATTCATGGATTCATGTGGGGATGGAGAGGCTTCACCGAGTCCAAATGTTCGTTTTTCCCTTGCTACTGATATAAAGAACAAAAACAAACAAAACAAAAACAACAAAAAAAACAAGCAGATGCATAATGGAGAAAGTGTGCAAATGAAAGTGTGGCAATAGAATTAAAAAGTATTCAAGTTTTTAGTTCAATTTATTTGAATGATCTGCATTGGTTTCAGCTGATTTACCTGATTTCTGCTTCGCTGCAGAGATGCAAGGACAAGCTGAACTCTCTGGCCATCTCTGTGATGAACCAGTGGCCCGGGGTGAAGCTCCGGGTCACAGAGGGCTGGGACGAGGATGGCCACCACTTCGACGAGTCCCTGCACTACGAGGGCAGGGCCGTGGACATCACCACCTCAGACAGAGACAAGAGCAAATATGGTACCTTGTCCAGGCTCGCCGTGGAAGCCGGATTCGACTGGGTCTACTATGAGTCAAAGGCCCATATCCACTGCTCTGTGAAAGCAGGTAAGTAGGGGCGTCTCCAGAACATTTTAAAAGACAGGTCATGGGGGAAAAATAGGGACCAAAATCAAGTCATCATAGAATTGCATTTTGTTTAATACTGTCTCAATATATATGGATGAGGGAGAGACATTCAAATATTTCCCTAATGGAGCTCTAAAGGTAAAAAAAAAAGCACTGCTTAGTTTTATGAACAAATACAGCAACAATGTAACTCATTGTCGTGTAACTTGACTGTCCATCCGTTCATCCATCCATTTTCTAACATCTTGTCCCTCGTGGGGTCATGAGGTGCTGGTGCCTATCTCCAGCTAACGTTCCGGGAGAGAGGCGGGGTCACCCTGGACAGGTCGCTAGTCTGTTGCAGGGCAACACAGAGACAGACAGGACAAACAACCATGCGCACACACACACACACACACACACACACACACACACACACCCCACACACACACACACACACACACTCACACCTAGGGAGAATTTAGAGAGACCAATTAACCTGACAGTCATGTTTTTGGACTGTGGGAGGAAGTCGGAGTTGTAACTTGACTACTCCTCTCAATTTATGTTCATGTAAAGTATTATGCATAAGTGTCTGGTTACTGGAGGTGGGGTAGGGATAATTTATAGAATGGTGATTAGCCCCCTTGATCTCCCCTGCTTGCAACGTTGCATTAAAGTGGAAGCTATGAGGTGCACACTGCTGTGCAAATGAATCCTCAAAAGCAGGTGCAGCTTAGGATTTTTTTCTGGCTGATTAAAAGAGGCTGCAGATTTGTTTTAAAACATGTCCTACTGGGTAACACTAGGTTTGCCGGGTAAGATGCTTTCCACGAGGGGGAATAAATAACTTCAGGGTAGCACGTCTATGTTATAGTTGTACTCGAAAATTGGATGTTCAGTTTTTTCTGACAGAATTGAAACAATAATGTCCCCTAAATTCAGTATCCAACATGGCTGCCCCATATGAAAACTGATGAGTGTTTTAACCACTTGCCTTGTGTTTCAGTATGAGCTCCATTTGTGAACTTTTAAACAGAAAAATAGGGGAAAACTTTATTCTTTAGCCTTGCTAATTGTTGTTACCAAAACAACAACCAACAATGCTGGATTTCCAATCTCCAACTTGAACTTGGGTGTCTCATCATTTCCAGAGCAGAGGTTTAACTTTTGAGGCAAATCAAACCATATACCATGCAGACAGACTGGGGTTGGGGAACAAAAAGTACCAGGAAGGAGTACCTGTCTCTCTCTTACCACTGGGTTTTCTTTATTATGTCAATTTGGCTCACAGCCCAGGAGGTAATTCTGTCAGGGGGCATCAATAGTGCTTGGGAAAAAGAAGGTTTAATGTCAGTTGTCATTGAATTGGTTTCCCAAAACTCACTGAATTGTCTAGTCAATGGAGGATGGGAAAATATAAACGTTCAGAGATTGGCCACTTATTTGAATTCAGATTCTTCTTATTGTTGTTTCGGGAGGATTTAACAAATGTTTTTAAATTAATATCGACTATGAAATCGACATTCTGCTTCTGAAAAAAGGGAGATGTTCAATACTTTTTGGCATCAAGACCAACCTTATATTGTGCAGCATAAAAATCACAATGTGTCAACAGGTCATACCTGGACTAAAGATATTCAGGTTCGATTCTTGAAACCTGTTTTCGAAAACAAAATATACGGAAACAGACTTACATTTGTAAAAGGTTGGTCATCAGTTGTATCTCTGAAAAAACTAGGCAATTTTTTTTTCTAGATGCTTTTCTAGGAAGCTTAGAAAACAAACCCATGGTGTCTAAAAACCACAGCAGTCAATCAGGTGCAACAGGTTGCAGATTAAAAATAATTGTCTTCTGTTTAAAAATGTTCTCAAATGAGACTGATTAATCAACATGGTACGCTTCCTGGCAGTGCCAAAGGTGATGAGGAAGGAATTTCATAGGAGTATTTCAGGCAGTGATGTACGAGCACAACATTTGTGAGCATTTACCATGCAGCTCATTCCTTTATCTTACATTGCCCCACACCGTCTCCTAGTGGGAACAACACACTGCAGTCTCAACAAGGCTGCTGGCTGTGACCCAGAAAAGCTAAAGCTCCACGAAAAGAATACAACAATATCACGCTTCTCTCAGTCCACTTTATTGATAAATCCCTTATTTCTCATTCATCTCACACGTTCTTAGATCACAGTACGCTCCAGGCTGACATGTCATCAGGGGTCATGCGACTTTACAGAAAGGATTTGGCCGAACAATGTTGGCCAAATCTGGTTTGCAGTTGTCACCTCATTTCATGCTCGGGAACCTTAAAAGAAGATTAAAAGCCCCCAAATTCAGAGTAGAAAAACCTCCCTTTTTTTCCCCCCCCCTTTCTTTTTTTTCTGCATGATCCTAGAAACTGGTATGTGGAGAGCTTCCACCAAGGCCAACATTATCGTCATCAAGACTGACAACAAAGCAAGGAGAGGTGGTAGACAGGGTGGTGGTGGAGGGGGTGTGTATTGATGTTGCACAACAGCAAGCATTTAAGAGTCCGGGGGCACTCATTTAAATTCAAATCTACAACTCGAGAGGCATGGAAAAGTGGCTCCACTGGGTAAATAGTAGTTGTGAGTCGCCTATTTGTGTGAATTGTCACATGGAGGTTTCTGCACCTGAGTAAATATGAGGAGAGAAGCTGGGAAAGGCGTGAGTGTTCTTTACGAAGAGTAGCTCCATCCACCAAGCTGATTTAGAATAACAATGCTTGTTCTTCATTGGGCTTTTTTTTCCTTTTTTTTTTAATTAAGGATAGATGAGCCCAGGCTTTTAGGTTTTACAGGCCAAGCCAATACACATCTGACATCAAGGAGCCTGCGGGGCATCAATATGCAAAATGCATACAGGAACACCAAGACGTCTAACGGCTAAAAAAAAAAAAAAGAAAAAAAAAAAAAGAAAAATGGGGATTGAGTTTAACTGCTTGTACTTATGACTACGTTTTCAAAAAAAAGAGAAAATCAGGTTTCAGGCTGATACACATAGGATATGAAGGAGACCCCAAATGTGACACCTGAAGAAATTTAAGAGGCAATGATTCTGCAATTAAGGCTATGATTTTACATTTTCTAACATCATAAAACCTTCAGGTTATAGACTAAGTCAATACACATATATCACATGCATGGAGGAGCACTGAGACCTGTGGAAAATGAACAAGTTGAAGAAAAATAAGTTCGTAGTTGTTTTTGTAATGATGATTATTATGTGAGATTAAGTCTTTTGATTTCACACACAAAAAAATCTGGTTTAGGCATCTTGTTTGAAGAAGCCAGTTTGGCATCAGTATAGAAATGCAAATAGGCCCAAGAAGATGTGTGAACATCGAAAGATCTGTCAAGAAATGCCTTCTTCAGCAGGTTTCGCATGGCGGCTATATTATCAATTTAAATGTTGCAATTTTACAGGAAGTTTTATGTTTAGGTCACATTTGATACAAAGCAACCACAAGAGTTTAAATATGCAAAAATCTTTGGGCTCATCAAATTGTGTCAAGACTGAAAAAAATGGAAAGAAATGTAGTTCTTTTATAGTGGCTATAACATGTCTTAAAGCCTTGTGGTTTCACAGGAACTGTCAGACTTAAGTAAAACATCAAGCATGAATCAATAACTAAAGGCTGGAGAAAAAAATCAATAACAATTAAATTCTAAGTTCTTTTTTTTTTTTTTTTTTTTTTTTTTTTTGTTTTGTGAGTCAGTGTAATGACTTGACATAAACTTTTATTCCAACAGAAAATTCAGTGGCAGCAAAGTCAGGTGGCTGCTTCCCGGGATCCTCCACAGTCACCCTGCAGGACGGCAGCAAGAAGCCGGTCAGAGACCTCCAACCTGGGGACAGAGTCCTGGCTGCGGACGGCGACGGAAACCCGACCTTCACCGACTTCATCATGTTCATAGACCGAGACTCCACCACCAGGAGGACCTTCTACGTGATCGAGACCGAGACGGGCCAGAAGATCACCCTCACCGCCGCGCACCTCATCTTTGTCGCCCGTGAGAACTCCACGCGGACGGCGACGTTCGCCAGCGACGTGCGACCCGGACAGCAGGTGTTCGTCTACGACGGGGAGCGGAGACGAATCGTGGCCGTGAAACGGATTTACACGCAAGAGCACGAGGGCTCCTTCGCGCCCGTGACGGCACAGGGGACCGTGGTGGTGGATCAGGTTCTGGCATCCTGTTACGCGGTGATCGAGGACCACCAGCTTGCGCACTGGGCCCTGGCGCCCGTTAGGATCGCCCACTGGGTGTCCTCATCGCTGTTCATCTCCCGGCCTCGGGTCAGCGCGCACAACGAGGGGGTCCACTGGTACTCCAAACTCCTTTACCAGCTGGGGACGTGGCTCTTGGACGACCACTCGATCCATCCACTGGGGATGTCAGCATACCCAAGCTGAAAATCCCCCCCACAGGAACAAAATCAGACTCAAGTAGGACCCTCGAACTATCAGTAGAATGACATATTAAATAATAATAATAATCTTAAAATTAAAAAAAAAAAAAACGAACAAAAAGGCCCCAGCGGAGTTGGGATATTTATTTCAGTGACTTTTCCATGATGCGTCCCCTTTCAATGAATGAATGGAGCCTTAAAAAAAAAAAAAAAAAAAAAAATCCTCTTTGAATAATTTATTCTCATGTGAACTCTGCTGCTGCTGTCACAGAAATGGATTGTGAAACGATGCGAGCAGCAAATTGTGCATAATCTATTTTTGTATATCTCAACTACAAAAAGCAAAAAAGATTTGAAAAAGGAAAAAAAACAACAAAAAATATAAAAAAAAACAAACAACAAATAATTAAAAAAAATATAACTGGACAGAGAAGAAGATCACTATACATGTGCAACTGACTGTTATATTTTGGGGGTATAGAACAAACTTTGCGGGGTTCCATAAATTATATTTTTATACACAGAAATGTAAATTAGATTTGCTGCCGAATCACATTTCGTTATTTGAAATAGTGTAAGATATGAGAATATATTTTAATTTAAAAAAAAAAATACAGTAGCTTGGAAAGTATTGGAATTCTTGTACTGCTATTTGTTTTATTTTATTATTTTGGTGTCATGTCTGCATTTTTTGCTTTTTTTGTGTGTGTGTGTGTGTATGTTTCTTTTTTTTTTTTTTTTTTTTCTGTTTTCTTCAGAGGAAATGAACGTGTCAAAAAAAATTGCAGATTTCGACAGTTCAGTAACCATTTAAAGTAGTACTGAAGCAACTTCGTTAAATAAATTAATAAGTAACTCCTGTAAATGTACTAAAATGTTTTTTTGTTTTTTGTGTTTTCTTTTCATATTTTGTAATAGGGACATAGTTTTCTATGTATAGAAAATGACCTGCGGCAGATGCACATGTCTGGATAGTCTCTACCATACCAGTTAACTTTCATAACAGGGCGATGTGTCAAGAAATGTCTAGAGTTTATTATTTATATGTTTATTACAAAAACGAGATAAAGAAAAATCTTCAAACTTGCAGTTGTCTTTGTCTAAATGAGCTCCACTTAAGAAAATCCCCCACATAAAGAAGAATCCCCTGAAGCTCGTAAGTTGGTTTTATTTCTCATGTTAATACAATTTTCTATTTGCAAACTGTGTGGCGATAATGAACAAGAATGTGGCGTTTTGTGTTCTAATTGGATGACTTGAATTATTGGCGGAACATTCAAGAACAAAAAATAAATAAAAACAGAGAGAGAGAGAGAGAGAGAGAGAGAGAGAGAGAGAGAGAGAGAGAGAAATACAAGCTGAGAGGGTGGGACGAATATTGCGCTTTGAACCGCCTTTTGCATGCTTGTGAAATGTTGAGAGCCTATGTCAAATTTAACGAGCTTTGCCCTCTGCAAACAACTTCCCCAACGTGCAGACAGATTAAACAGGAGCGTGTTTGTTGTGCCACCGGTGTCGGCGGCGGCTTCAGGTCAAACACGGGCTGTAGGAAATATAGTCCCAAAATCACAGCTTCACTTAGTCTGAGCAAATCTCCGTAATCCTCCGCTATTTTCATACAGACTTATAGTGCGCGTTTAGTGCTTAATGCAGAGCTTTCAAGGTGCATCTTTGTTAAATTGATTCCAGCGCCCAATTTCTTGCACGGTGGCTTGGAGGTTATTAGTCAGTACAATGGTGACACCGTGTGGTAAAATAGAGGTACTGATAATTGGAGAATGTTGAACATACAAATATATCTGCTTTAACAAGAAATGCTTGCATGGCAGAAACAATCTGACTTTAGGTTTCTACCATAGTTTATTTTTGTTGGTCAAAGGTTAAGTCCACTTTCACAAAATCCACTTCAGGAAAAGACAGCATCGCTCACCCAATGGAAGAAATCCATCCTTTTACGATTGTGAACTACCTTTAGAAAAAGCAAAGAGAAAACTTCTCCTTAAAATGGAGCTCCAAATTTATGTGTGAGAGTCTATGTCTGGACTCTCGCTCATGATCAGATCACCAGAATAACAAGAACCTGTAAGAGTGGCTGGACTGAGCCTTAGCGATAGCATGAGGAGCTCTTCATATAGAGCTATAACTCCTCAGCATGAAAGAGTAAATCGACGTGGTTCTGGCATGTGACTAAGATTCCTCCTAGATGGTTTCCTGCAGAGGTTTCTCATTGGGAAGAGATCCTGGGTTAGACCAAGAACACAAACCAGGCACCATATACAAAGTTTCTGACCTGGACATCCCTTTGGGTTGCCTAGAATGGACTGGAGCATCACAGGGAAGAAGAATGTCTGGGTTACTGATCTGGATCTGTTAGCCATGTGACCTGGTCTGGATAACTGGAAGAATGAATGGATGGACTGACTGAAATAAAATACTTTTGAGGAATTTGTTCAAATTACTTTGAGTAGCCTTTCTTTGAGATCACTCAACAGATTGCCTTAAAATATTATAACACATATAAGATCTAAATACAATACCTGCAATAAGATGAAGTGCCTCTTTTTAATAGGACGGGGCAGAAAGCAGTGTAGCAGTCTGGTGTTCCTGATAGCAGCAGACAGAAAACGTTGGTGTAGATGGTCTGAAGAGTTTGACAATCCTCAACTTTTTTGTCCTTTCTTAAACAGATCTCACACTGATGTTAAAGACACTTTAATAATCCTTTCAGATAGTGACGTCTCAGTCATATATGCAGCCATCACAGGTTTGAGTCTGTCTGTTGACCTTTAACCACAAGTCTTCCCCCTCACTCACAACTCATTTTCTTGTTAGCTGACTGTCAAATACAGACCACTAGACTAAACGCCGCCCCCCTAAAAAAAAAAAGACTAAAGTGGTGAATTTCAGTCAACAATTTGCACCAAAGTTGAAACAGAAAAGCCAGTAACCCTAAAAGTGAAATAGAACATGGTGGGAATTAGGAAGTTTTACCCATACAGATTGAAAAACTGACACCTAAAGTCATCCATCATTGAGCTTTCAAAAAGGTAAAAAGGGCCAACGAACCTGAGTTTCTGAGCACTGTTGCAACATGAGCAGGAATTCCCTTTTCTTCTCCCACATTGTGTTGTCCTGTTGATATTGTGAGGTGGAAACTTCAGGGAGGAGACAAAGCGGCCCATCTCTGCCGGCGCTGTGACCTTGGGTCCCCACCAGATACAAAAGCATCCGCGGAGGGCAGCATTCCTCAGAGCAGGTAAACAGAGCCTTCTCTAATCCCTCTGGGGGCCCTCAGTCTGCCAGGGCTCAACAACCGCTTTTACAAATGCTGACATTCGCAAACATGAACAGTCTGGCTTTGCTGGAAAACAAAACTCCCAGTTTTTGCAAATGGTGTTGGCTTGCTTGGTCCATCAAAGTCCTTTTTGCTCTTCTGTGGCGGCAGAGGAGTGGTAAGTTAGAGGGAAACGAACAGGATCAACAACCTGATACAATTCAACAATAATTGGAAAGAAGTCTAGTTGTTTTAGTCATTTTGCTGGTCAACAGAAGTTAGTAAAATGTGACTTTAATTAAGAGTGGTTGAATGCATTTTTATACGATCCAAGATGCATCATTTATGACCAGCAACTGCCCAAACCAGACTTTGTATATTGAGAGATTATGTTTATGAGAAAATCTTTGCCGTTTATGGTGCAATAGGAATTTAATCAGAAAGTTAATGGTTCATTTTCCACTTCTACCAAATAATGAGCACTTACTTTCAAGTTGCATGCTGATCTGCGAATCATATTAACTTTAGTGTGATTAGCAATAGTGCAATGCTTGTTGAGAGGTCAGCATGATCAGAAAAATGCAACAATTTAATCCATGAAGATTTCTGTCATCCAACTGACCACCAGCCTCACAGCTTGCACAAAAGCAAGCTGTGAGGCCTCCAAGTAAAATGTCATTGAAAATCTAAGCAAACTCAAGGTCAAAACCATGAAAAAATATACATGCCAAGTTTAGAAAACCAGTGATTGAAGCAAAAAAAAAAAAGAAAAAAAGAAAAATGTGCAGCATTTGATTACAATTTTGTATAAATAATTTTGGTATAAATCCTTTATACCAAAAAACCATCTCTCCCCAATTAGTCAATCACACATTTGCTGTGTCAAGTAGTTTATTTTCCATCTTTGCGTTCCAATGTAACAAATCACAACTTTATACAAACATTTTGCAAGTTCAAATGTACATAACTGTAGAAGATTTTCCACATTCACAGCATCAGAACAAATGGAACAATAATTTCAGACATAATCCTGGTCATTTCACATTTGAAGTATCACTCAAGGGTGTAAAGACACAACATGATGCTTTTGTCAACATTTTCCATCAAAACTTCAACATGTTGGATTTCTTTAGTCACTGTTCGATGCAACATACAGTTCGACATCAGCAGTCCATAGAGGCTTCCGTTAAAGAGTTTGACCAAACAGTGATTGTCAAGAAGCGTGGAGGACCCTTTGGTGCAGAGAAAGCCATAAAGCGGCTCTCTTTAGAGTTACGTGTCTGCTCTGCGAGCCCAGAAGTCGTCACATAAGTAGAAACCTCCATCCACAGGGCTAACAAACAATGGTAATCCAGGCAGGCCAACCTGCTGCAATTCACTCAACAACAGAGGTGTGGAAGGAAAGATGAGAAATGGTCAAGTTTGTGTACCATAAGTAAGTAGAAGAGCAAAGGAAAGAAGAGGCAGCAACAAAAGATCAGCTGCAGCTGTTCAGGGAAAAAAGGTCAACATAAAACCTTCATTCTGAGCCCAGGAACTGAACGGCTGAAAGAAAACCCTGAGTGTTAAGCATATGAAACAGCATTAATGAGACAGGAGTGTCCTTGGTCCATCAAAGTGCTCAGGATTATTCTGTTGAAGATAAAGTGCATGGATTTAATTCAGACATTACAGACAGTACTAAATGCAACACTTATTAGCCTGTGTGTCTAAAACAGTACACGAAGTGGATCATACCAAAGACTAGGAATGTCACAGAGAAGACCTGACTACATAAAATAAAAAAATAAAACTGAATGGAAAAAAAAAGAAAAAAAAAAGTGAATTATCCTAGGTTTACAGGGATCAACAAAGTCTAAAAATCATTTATAAAGTTTGTACAAGACAAGCGTATGTTCAGAGGCATGGAACAGAATCTGACAAAAACCAAATGTATTGCTTTTCTTTTTTTTTTTTTTGATAAAGCAAATCCATTGGTTTAATTCTAAGAAAACAAGGACTTGAAGAAAAGCAAGGCAATTTTAGAACACAAGTAAAATTAACACGTGCCTCCAGTGAAACAAAACAGTTTGTGACTTTGTATTGCTATGTTTGAAATAAAAACATTTGAAGTGAATCTGAATAGGTTTTATGAGCGTCAACTTTTTGTGCAATTTTCCTTAATCCAAAATACACCAACCGATCTTACTCTTATTTTAAGAGTAAGATCAGATATTTAAATATTACACAGACAAAAAAAAATCCACAAATAATCCTAACATGCAGTTGTATTGACTAAATTATAAAAATGACCAAAGGAAAATTTGTTTGTGATCAGAATAAAACACTGGACATTTTCATTTAGGCTTGCCTATAGCAAGAACACTCTTCAGTGTTAAAGTTGTTAATGAGAGAAGATGGCAAAGACTAAGCAACTATGTTCAGCATCAGTGAGATGAAGTCAAGAGAAGCAAAGAAACGTAAAAATATATTTAAAAGGAAACTATTTTCTACAGCATGTTGACAAATGTCTGAGCTACATTCAGGCACCACAAGAGCCAAAAAGAATATAACTTTCAGCAGATAACAGGAAGGCTTGATAGAGTACAGCAAAGATATTCTATTTCATTCTTTAGAACTATCAACTTTGAGTTGTAAGGTAACATACTGGATTTGAAAATGTTGGCACTCTTTAGCAAATCATAGTTCAGGTAGGGAACTGAATTACCAAGGGAACCCACAAATGCTATGGTTTTTGTGATGCTAACCACGCTAATGGCCAATACAGCATAGCAGCTGAAAAAGTCAACCTTTGTTTAAATAGTAAAATCCTGTTACAGAACTGAGACATTGCCACTTTAAAATGATTGATGTTTGCAACTCTACTAAATCATCTACTTTAAATACGAGTAGGCTGAACTAGCAAGGAAAAATACATTTTACTACATGTTAGGCCATTTATATGGTCACTCAGGCTTAAACCACAATAAGTGCGTCTTTAATGGATGGGATTGATCTGGAAAAAAACATAAAAGAACATTAATATGACGATTACAGCAGATCTTCAGATCATCTGGATCCCGAGGCCTAATACAAAAACAAACAACAATACATTAGTGGTTCTGAGCATCAAACTACATTACATTTTTGACCAAAGCTGGCATAAATCTGATTATCAATTAATAGACCGATTAGACCTTCTTAATAAAAGATCAGAGGAAAAAAATAAACCAAAAAAAAAATAAATAAATAAAAATAAATAAATAAAATGCACGAAATCTACTGTAACCACATGTGGTCTGATAAAAAGCAGTTGCTGCTATTTAAATAGCTCACTGCAATATTTCGTTAATATGCAAAATTACTGCATCAAGTTCAACTATTCACAGTTTGTATGTAAGCAATTCTTCATTGTAAAGTACAAAAGATTCAATGTGAATCTGTGTTTGGAATTATAAAGATATAATGTCTTATAATATTGTCATTATGAGCAGCATTGCTGATACTTTTTCCAAATCCATAGGATTTACTAATACCTTAAGAAAAATCAACAACTTAAAACACAGGAGCATGAAACATATAAAGAAAAAATCTCTAAAATAGCTCAACTTAAATCAAAGAGAATGAAACATGCTGAAGTCAGTTCAGACACAAAGAATAACTTAAATGTAAAACTTCTTGTTTACAAGAAGGAATTAGTACCCTCAGTTACTAAGATCTTAGTGCAGTAACTTCATAAATGTGCAGCTTCTTTAAAAGTAAATTCTTTCAATTAAACCCAAATTAGAAAGGAAGTATGACTAAAAGAGTTTGTGACACATGCAGAATGGTCAGATGTAAACAAGAACTTGTAAACAAGATTGTAGTTTAAGACAGAAAATTAGGATCTTCATTTGGGGTGTCATCCAGATGAGCAGCCAAGGGAAAGTTTTATCAAACGATCCAACATCCATATTTAATACTCCAATTTTTCATCTGTCCTTATTTAATCTAAATTATACCACAGTAAAATTATGCAGGCTTTGTTTTATGAGGCTGCACATCAGGATGTCACCACGGTAAAATCTGAATGTTAAAATGTCTAATATTCCTGATAAAATCAGTGCAAAAATGGACAATGAAATCCTTTTTTTAAGCCTAGCTCTTAAATATTAAACCTAAGGAATATTTTTAGAAATGGTTTAATTCTGAAGTAGTAAAATCTTCCATATGTATGACACGTTGGTGAATACCCATAAACTCACAGCTTCTGTGAAGTACAAAAGATTAAAATATAACACACATATAAAGAGACGTAATTATAAAGGCACCAGACACATGAACAGCACACATAACCAAGCACACATTTTTGAACTAAAGTTTGACCGGCTTCACATACCAGCATGTTTACGGTATATTGGCCATGTTTTTATTAGCATTTTTTTGTTGTTTTCCTTTAAACGTTTGCTGTTTTTTCACTCATGAACAGAAATTTCAATTCTCGCTGTGACTCTAAAATAGAAACACACCACTTGTAAAAAGGATTTCTTTTTGGACAAATTAGCTCAGCTTTTACATATAAAAAAACTAACTTGTTACAACTCGACTAACACAAGAAAAGGAAAGTAATAGTCAAAAAGGATAAATTAAGAGCAAAATGTCTTGTTTACTTATATACACAGCCATTAGAAGTTTAATGGTTGCTCCCTCAACATTTACTACGAATAATATTTAAATGTCACCAACTTCAGTGATATTTTTTGTGGAATACTTAAAAATGTAGTGGAGAAAGAAAGGGAAATGAAATGAGTTTAAATGTCAATTGAAATGTCACAGGAAACCCGTTTATCACTGATTTACGTATATAAAAAGTCAGAAAAACTTGGAAAAAATATGTATCATAATAAGTAATGGAGAAATCTGGGTAATTTCCCAATAGCTTTTAACTGAAGCATGTTCAGATGAGTGTTTGTGTGAATTCAATTTATAGAACAAGGTTTGCAATTAAATTTCTTTGACTTTTCTTCTCACTAATAGTGTTAAGCAGTGACAATGATTTCAAATCCAAGTAAACCACACTGACCAATCAGATGACTTCAAAATCTTAGATCCTTTCTCTGGCTTAAAAAAAAAAGGAATGAATGAAAGCAGTTTTTCTCCCAAAGCAATTAAAAAAATTATTCCAAATATAGCACTTGCCAACTATAAGAAATCAAGTCACTTTGATAATAATAACCTTTCTATTTTTGGTACAGCTCTGAACTTTTGACAAGTACATAATCTGACAAACAAACAAGCCGCATGTCAAAAGAAAACATTTATCTCCAATGCCAACAGCTAAAAGACTGAATTACATTCAGAACAAAAAGAAACAAATTCTTTAATCTTTAAATCCAGAGGACTCTGAGGAGAACCAGAATGGCTAACAGTATTTACAAACTCCATAGAGTGCTTGGTATTCTGAAAACTAAACCATCTAAGGATCTCTCACTTCAGCTGCTGCTACAGTAAACATCCAATCAACATCCAGGTCCTTTCTGTCCCTGCATTAAACATCCCCACTAGATGGCGCCATTGGCCAAAAAAAACCAATCTTGAGGATAAGCTTAGGCTGAAACCAACAATGCAACGAAAGAGATAAAATACTGCCACCTACATCAAGGGAGTAAAACTGACACCACAAACTTCTCCCTGCATGAAACCGAAGTATAAAATAAACATCCATGAGGGGTTTAAAGCTGAATAATAATCAAGTGACTTTTTAAGTTTATTATAGATAACTCAATGAAGAGGGCAGCAACCATTAATTATCCCATGATAGATTTTACCATGTCCTTTTGAGATTGGGGGAAAAAAAGAAAGTTCAAACATCAAGGGATGATTCACTGTTTAGTGTCTCTTCACTGCTATTTTAAAACTACAGCCACTTGGCAGGCAGAATCAAACACATGCATGCACACAGGTACTGTCTTTGTGTTCACTTGTCCAAACTGGAGGGAGACGAATGATGAAATCTGTGGCGAGACGATGAGTGTGTTGAAGAAATAATCCTGTATCCACGTGGAGCAGAGCTTTACGCAAGAGACTCCCACCACAGCAGGAGAAAGAGACCCTTTGGTGGATCTGCTGAGCTCCTCAGCCATCAGTCAGCGACACATCAATGTGGGACAAATCAATCATGTGCCTGTGTAGCAATGGTGATAATATTGTTTGTACCACAGACTGCTGAGAGACACTGTACGTGAAATCATCATAGGCTCTATCAGGACTACTAATCATTTAATTATGTAAACAAAGATGAAAGGAAGGTGAGTATTGATTACCTATGGAAGCTCATTTGGAAACTCGCAGCATGCTGGGGATTGGAAAATTTGGCAATAGCTTTTCTCTGCTGCGGCATCATTTTGAACATCTGCAGGAGACAGAGAAGGAACGAACTGAATAGAGAGAGATACTCATCCAATACACAAGAGAACATGGGGGTGGTGGAGCCGACTGGGGTAATTTATTCATTAACTTCAAAATCAATCCAACAGAGGGCACTAAGAGATCACGTTTCAACACATTTCTACACTGGTGGAGAGATGAATTTCATACTCTTTGAACTCTGTCATATTTTTTCACCAAGCCTCAATGTTTTTGCTGCTGACAGACCAAACACAGAGCAAAACAGGAAAATTAAAGTGAAATTAAAGGATTAGAAATCTAAAAAGTATGACATAAATTTGTATTCGATGTGTCTGGGGAACTGAACTTTCTTTCCCTTTCTTTTTTGAAAAGTAACTTAAGCTCAGTCAAATTAGACAAAGTATTTCTGTGAACATCAGTTTCTAATCTTGCTACTGAAGCCCCCATTTACACAAAGCTGCTCTTTAGTAAAAATACATTTGTGTTGCGATCCAGCCGTTGTGTTGCACATTCCCAGTGATTGATTTGAGTCTCTGACGTGATCACTTTTTGAAACCATGTTTCAGAGAATAAGTTTTTAGGAACAACTCCTGCAGAGGTGTGAAGCATTGTGAAAAAGTACATGCCCATAACACATGGCTGTAGGGTTTATCTATGCCAGCACGGGCAAATAAAAACAATGGGTGATAGCATTGTACTCTATTATGCCACGTAACTTGTTCAGCTTAATACTTCTGACAAAAAATACATATGAATCACAGAAAAACTTGGTTCACTGGAGACGGGTTACTGTTTTCTAAATGACGTGAAAGCTAAGACCGATGTTTTGAAGACATGCTACAATCTCAGAGCCAAGTAGGGGCCTGGCATAAAAACTACAGACGATTCAAGGTGTCTAAATGGAGAATTTGTCCCAAATCAAAATCCTTATTTGGTAAATACTAACTGGAAGGGAGAGGGTAACATGGCAAAAAAAATGTCAACATTTCTTTCTCCAACAGTAAAATTGTGATCTTGAGTTTCATCACAATTTCTCTGTGTGAAATAGATGTCCCTATATATAAGCATATAATGAATAAGAGAACTTCAACACAGAAAGTGCTCTACAGATGATCTTCTTTGCCACATCATCAACACAATATAAAGTGCATCCATCTTTCAATCAGCTTTGAACAGCTCCCCTGTTTTTGAAAAAGAAAAGCATAATGCTGCCACTGCCATTGAAGAGTTCGTTTTACACTGAAATTTAGTTGTACACCACAGGATTCACCTACTTTCACATGATTGCTTTTACTTCAAAAATTGCTTTCTTCTAGCAACACTTTCATCAGAAGCGTTGTTCCATCAAATAAACCCACATAAATGAGATTGATGTTTGTGGCTAAAACTAAATCAGGGAAAGTTTGCAAAATATATTTTAAACTTGAACCTTTATAAAGATGTGGTGTGTCCTACCTCTATAGGGCCGATGGACATGAGGAGGTTCTTGAGCTGAAACTCTGTAGTAGATGTGGAGAGGCCCTCGATGCACACAGTGCAGTGTTCTTTCTCTGCTCCTCTTTGGCTCTGTCTAGTGGGTAGTGGGTGACCCTGTCCCACCGGAGCAGTCCCTCTACCTCGACCCCGACCCGATACGACAACCTAAACCAAGCAGTGAGCAAAAATAAATAAAACAAGGCTTAAAAAAGAAAAGTCTAAACTCTGCTTCTGTTGAAGATGCGTTTCTTTGCGCAAAGATGCGTTTAAAAAACGTCACATATTTTTCCTCTTGTGCCTTTCAGACTTTTAACGTGATTGACTCATCACATTTCTACACAGAACATAAACGTCAGAAGATGATGCCAGGCTGCATGACATATCTTCATATGATCTTGTGTGAGAGAGAGGTATGTTTCCCCTGGTGCAGAAAGAGGAGGAGGTGGAGGAAATATGGTTATGAGTGTGTGTGTGTGTGTGTGTGTGTGTGTGTGTGTGTGTGTGTGTGTGTGTGTGTGTGTGTGTGTGTGTGTGTGTATCTGGGGGTTGAGGGAGCATAAAGGCAGAGCAGCCATGCAGGCGCAGTGGTGGCTGCCTTACACTGTCAGCATCTGCAAGTCTGGAACCAGTGACAAGAGCCTGGTGGTGACATGTGCACGGAGCGGCCAGGGGAGATGGAGGATCTCTGCTTGTTCTGCTGCTTTCAGCCTGTCAATACTCCTGAACCTGGCACACCAGTCTGTCCCACTGTATGATTGCTACATCTACCTAGCGCTGGCATAATCACTTTTTACAGGAGACGTTTTGGCTGGGAGTTGCCATAAAACACGAGTTTACACTGGTAATAAATACATTACAGGTAAAAAGATTCTTAGTGTCCTAAAACAAAAGAGACAGAGATAGAGAGAGAGATCTCTTTCATGTCACACCCTGCTTTGCTGTGTGTCTCCTGAGTCCCCGCGGCTAGCCTGCGGTGTTCCACCTGGTCCCACTTGCTGTTGTCCCATCATGGTCACCTTCCTCTGGATGCTCTGGTTGAGTGGAGGTGCTTGCCAGGTGCCTTGCTGCTGCGCTGGGCTGCTGGTTGCCTCGGGCCCCTTTCCACTCTGGATTGGAAAAATGGGGAAAAAGCACTGAGTCACTAACCAAATTCTGCTCGTCTTTATTTGTGTGTAGCCCCAACATGAAGTATTTGGCCAACATTTTACCTCCGATTATCCCAGAGCAGGATAATTCTGTGCTCTCTCAAAGAAGCACAGTATGTAGAAATTGTATTGCCCATTTTATTAACCAATCAAAATGAGTGTTGAAACGATTCATCTGATTAATTGTGATGAATTAATTACTGAAATAATTGTCAAATAATTTAGTATTGCATTTAGGAAATACTCTGACAACTTTGAGACAGAGAGTTTTGTAATAAAATATATACATGAGAGAAAAATAAAGTAAATAAAGATTAAAAGATATAAACAGAACGGGTGTTAAATACAGTTTATACAAGGTCAATAAAGACAATTTTAACATGTTCTTTTCCTTAGAAATGTTCTGTCGAAAATGTAAGCAGTCGAAACATGTTCTAGTACTCCTTCGGCAACTGCTAAATATGCCTTTTTTTTTTTCTCCGATTAATGGCCGCTACATTGATTGCTATAGTGATTACCTACTTAGAAGTAGGTAGAGGTTCACCAATTGCAATTTTCTGTCCGATCACCGATCTCTAAGAAGCCTGACCTGGCGATTCCAATTTTGGCTGATATTAATGACGTTTTTTGCAAGACATAGCAAAAGGTTACCAGTTTTGCAATAGTAAGGAGATTATAATTGTAGTTTTTTTTTTTTTTTTTTTTTTTTTTTTATCAGGAGGGGAAACATGCCCCAAGGACTATACAACTAACACCATGTTCCACTATGGGAATGAATATAGCGTAGACTAAAAAGATTTAATTGGGTCTAATCTGACCAGAGCAGCTTTTCTAAACATTTGCCATGTCCCTAATATTCATATAAAAAAAATAGACATATAATTTTCTTTCCATTCTTCTATTACACTATTTGTGTTTGTCACATAAAATCCTGATAAAATACATTGAAGAATGTTGAAAAGTTGAAGGGATATTAAGACTTCTGCGAGGAACTGTATATAATTGACCAAGGGTTGCGAAAGGAGCTCCACAAAAGAAACTAAATATCTGCAATCACTGGAACTGGATTTCTATCAGCCACTCTGCAGAGAATAAAGATCAACCCAACAAGGTGATGGACTCATTATCAAATAAAGTCACAGCTCTGCTGTTGACATGCGGCAAGGAATTGAAGGTCGTCCCTTCTCCGATTCTGCAGAAAGATGTGACAGATCAATACACGGGAAGAAAAGAGCCGCTATCTCTGACCTGTCCCCAGCGGAGAGTAAATGGATTAATCCCTTCTATAGAAATCACAGCTCCTGATTGCACCCATCAAATGCTAAGCTGTATTACACTGAAGCGACAGCAGCTCGATGTGTATCCCATCCCTCCTCCCGCTTCGCACACAACCATTTTCCTGAGCTTTTGTGTTTTGCACTGCTTTTGTATTACCTTTGATTAAAATATAATTTGCCTCTTATCTCTGTGCCTAAGCTATACAAATCCAAAATCCTCAAAAGTGGCAACTTTCTTACACAGGTATTATGTTATCCCCCCGTACACCTTCAACCAAGAAAGATTAATTACAAGGGTCTTGGATTGGCATCTATTGTTGCCTCACACCTGAGAGATCGGTTGATATCAAAAGCAACTGAGGGATGACAGAGAGGAAGAAGGAAGGGGAATAAGAGGAGATAACATTGTCAAGCTCTCGTTGATGACAGCAGAACAATGCAGGAGGGAATCTTTTTCGCTCTGCAACTTATGAGGCTTTTCGTTTTCAACCACTTTTCCTCCACTTCAGATCCTCCTACACTTTTGGCTCTGCATCTGATTTCCTGATTTAGTATGTCCATTAACACAGTGACACCCTGTGAACTTCATCTGCAGCCAGTCTGCAATTTTACCGCAGCTGCTTCATCCTAAGGGATGAGGGTCTGAAAGCGGCTTATTTCAAATAGTATCACACCCCGCTGACACGTCTCTTCAATGATGAGTATTAATGCTCAACATGCATCCCTATTGTCATTGTTCAAAAATAACAAAAAAAAGATTAGTGTGCAATTAGAACAAAACAGTAACTTAACATAAATCTTCAAGTTTTTTTGTCATCTTGCACTACACATTTCAATGTATTTTATTGCGATTTTATACCGTAGCTCAATAGAAAATGTGAATAATTGTGAAGTAGAAAGATGTTTTAAAGATTTAACAAAAGTAAAAAAAAGTGTGGCATGCACATATGTTTAACATGCTTTACTTTGACAGATCTCAGTAAGATTCCGTTTATAATTTATCTCAGTATAAACCCTGCTGTTTTCTGAAGGCCTCAAAATGATGAATGAACTGCATCATGAAGACTAAAGAACACGGCATACAAGTCAGGGATAAGATTCTTGATAAATCTAAAGTAGCATTAGATTATAAATCATTAACCTAAACTTTGGACAGAACTCAGTTCAACCCATTGTCCAAGAATGGAAATGGTAGGGCCAAAATGTCCATCAAACTATGTGCAAAAATACATCATCAGGACAACTAATAGTGTACCACACAAACATAGGCTTTATTTAAAAATAAAAGCTATGTTGGTTGGCTTGAACAACAAACCATGGTTGAAAGTTGAAGAAATCCATAAGATTTCCTGCTTACAGTGTGCCACACAGTAAACTAAAATCGTGAAAGATTATTCTGTCTAATCTGATGAAAACTCAACCTTTTGTCCTACAAATAGTCTATGAATGGCTGAAAACTGCTGTAATTGCATATCCTAAATTCATCATCTTTATGGTAAAGCAAGGTAGCAGCTGCATCATGGTATGGTGCTCTTTTTTCCTGCAGATACTGAAAACTGATTATAAGCTAGATGGGGGTTAATCCTGGTATCCTGGTGTGTGTGTGTGAATACAAGAATGGTGAAGTCAAAGCACAGAGCTGGAATCTTATAATTGTGCACACCAGCTCTTTTTAGTCTGCTTTAATCAAACTCTGATTCGATTGTCCAGAAAGTCCAATGTGAATGTAATTAAACCCAGGTTCTGTTCCATTGAAGTGAACTACGGTGCGTTTTGAAAGCACATGCAAATGGAAGCGAACTGGAGACTGCTCCATAAATATGAATCAGACTAGAAGCAGGGCATTCTGGGTGAATACAACCTAAACAAACGTGAGTGTCTAGTGCTAGCGGGGAAAATTTGTCGTGGTCTTTTCCCAAAGACAAAAGAGAAATCCTACAACCGCTAAAATATGACCCAACTCCATTTTTATTTACATTTTGTGAAGAAGGAAGTTCCCCTATATGTCTTCTTCAGAGATTTTCATGTTGTGGATCTTGGTGCATACACCACAGGTGAGGGGGTGAAAATTTTTTCAAAAGATTTGGTTCTTTTGACAGTGCAATGTGAAAGCGAACTGCACAAACTGAAAATAACAAAAGTTGCTATTTTGGTCCCCAATCGAACAGAGTCTACCAGACGATCGTGTCAAAAAAACAATGACATTCACTATGTTTAAGATATTTCGCACAGAAGGATGAGCTAGAATTTCAGTCTGCAGATGTGCAACACTTTAAAGATATGCCTAATAAGACTTGCAGCTGTAATCGACCCAAAAGGTGGTCCAACAAAATAATTACTCAGATGTGTGGAACACTACTTAATACACCCTGTTTCACTTTGCAAATATCGACAATGTTGTTCAATCAAAAAAATATTTCAATAAAAAACTCTTAAGCATGAAATTGTAACGTAATCAAAATGTTTAAAAAGTTCAAAGGATATCAATAATTTTGAGTTCCAGTGCATCAAGAGAGTATGAAATGGCATACCTGAATATCTTGTTATTCTTATTTTGCTCATCCGTCTTGAAAAGAGGCCATCAACCTTTAAAAGCAGAGCCGAGGAATCTCCCAACTCCACAGATAAATGTCAAACTGATCTTTTTTTATTAATGCCACCCGACTTTCTGAGTTCCAAGAGCTAAAAAGTGTGTAAAGACATTGAGGCTTAAATACCAGCTCCTAATGTTTAATAGAAGATACTGTTAACAGATCCAATTTTACCAAAATGACACAGACATCGCCATGTCATTCTAATAGGTTAGATATCAACTACATAACAAAATAGACAGTGAGAGAGAATCAATGCCATTTCCATCCCCAGTTATGCAGTTTCCCTTGTGGGTAAAATCTACAGCAAAGGATCAAATAAATGTCAGACACAAAAGAAGGTGTCAAATAAAAATGAAAACCTGAGCTCACCGGTCCTGATAGTTTGACGACTCTGACTTTCTGTGGCACCTGCTGGGCTTCCACACCTGAATTTTTCACACGCTGCATCACAGTTCTTTTTGCTCCAGGTTTAGGTCCAAGAGTCTGAGCTGGGCCTTGCCTCACTGAAAGAGGGGTGTTCTTTTGAGGAACTTGAGCGCCCGGTTTGTTTGCACTCTGCAAAGAGCTATTTCTTCTTTGTTGCAGCAGAAGTGGCTGCTGCTGCTGTTGCTGCTGCTGGTTCTGTTGGGGCTGCTTCCACTGCTGCTCAGGACCTGAGCCGGGGGTCTGTTGCTCCTGTGGGCTCCCTTTTACCATCTGTAGGCGTGACTTGACGTTGGGGCGTGGGGCAGGGATCAGGGCAGGAATGCTAGGAGGCATGGCACTGTCCTGATTAGGATTAGTTAATGCGTGATTTACTGACTGTTGTGGTCTCTGAGGAACTGGCCTCTGCTGCTGGTGAGCCTGTAGTTGTTGCAGGTTTTGTTGTTGTTGCTGCTGCTGCTGCTGCTGCTGCTGCTGCTGCTGCTGCTGCTGCTGCTGCTGCTGTTGTTGTTGCTGCTGCTGTGGTACAGGGAGCTGATTTGGTGGTGAAGGTTGAGTCTGTGTAGGAGTAGTGTCCTGGTTTTGTGTGTTTGTCTGAGCGTTAAGTCTCTCCAGCAGCTCCTTCTTCCTGACACCAGCCTGCATCTGCCGCCGCAGCTCCTTCCTCTTCAGGATCTCCTCTCTGAGACGCTTCTGCTCCTCGATCTTCAGGCGGTACTGCCGCGTCTCTTCATCTTCGTCAGGGTCCTGCACCATAAAAAGGATGTTGCAAAAGGTGATTTAACAGTAAAAGGCTGCTCAAAAAATTTGAAAAAATTATAACAATTGTAGTCAGTATTACAATAATAATAATATGCCATAGTTATTTAGTGGGGTTAAAGCATCCTATATTTATCGCACTTGAAAGCAAAATTAACGTTTTTTACCAACATTATGTTAAGTTGTATCTTTTAAGGCATGACTAATTCATTTTACTCAAAATAGATTTTACATCACTGGAGAACATTGAAGACCTGTCTATTTCCAGATTTGTCTGTGGAACATGATTACAAATTACTGATGGAAAATCTGAAATATTCTAAAAGAAAAGTGCATATTGAGAAACTGAAATATATAGAGAAAATGCCACTTGACATGCTATTGGATGGAGTTTACAAAGCAGCCAATTCAGGGGTACCATTTATTAATACGCATTAACATGCACAGGTTATGCATATAGAGTATATTTGGTGTTGAAAGGTTAAAATAGAAACTTTCATAGAGATGGTTTCAAATATTCAAATATTTTAGCTATTTATGGTCCCAAACCCCCACCAAAATCAGAAATTCACTGTACAAAACATTTACCTCGACTTCCACTACGTAGAAAAAAATAAAATTCTGGACTTTACTTCTGAATCAACAGAATTTCCCTCTTTTTTTTTTTTAGGGATAATGACCAAACTTGGACTAGCACTAGTTTAAAATATGTAACATTTAGACAATGTGGAATGGATTCAGTGGCTGCTGGTATTCACTAGATTTACAAATAGTATTGGCCAGATTGAGCCATATTTTTAAATGAATCTAAAAATTTAAGGTACTGAACGACTCTACTGCAAAAAGGCACAGTATTTCTTGAGTTAATATACAGCGTTTCTCAATTATCTGGACAGCATTTTTTTTTTCTTGCAATTGGGTCTGATCCTAGATCACTGACCTGTGGTATTGAGCTGGATGGTATGTTTGGAGTTTCCTGTTGTTGAGTCACCACCCTGCCTGCTTCCCCAGCCTGTGGTTCAGTCTTCGCAGCTTGGCCTCTTCCTCTGCCACTGCCATACACCGGCTGAATGTTCTGCCCCGGACGCGTTCCCGGCGTTGTCCTGGCAACAGGATTGATGCTGGCAGCGGGGGAGGAACTGTTCATGTTTGTGTTAGCAGGTGCTACAGGGAGCTCCCGTAGGTTGCTGTTGCGGTGCTGCATTTGCTTGGAGATGGGCGTGTTCTGAAAACACAAAGAGATTTAATTCGGGTCTTTAATTACTTTTATCTACTTGCATAATTTTGGTCTCAAATGAAATTGAGGGGTTCCAACTGAAAAAATAAATACAATGAAAAAATACTAAAGACTAATTTTGCGACACTATGGCAAAACAGAATACTCTGATTTCACTTTGACCAACAATGACCTTCTCTGTTGATCTCTTACCATTCTCTGCCTGTTTGACATGTTTCTCTGTGGGGGGTTCTGAGAACGGGGATTCATGTGCCTGGGGCCACCATGCCCCTGCTGCTGATGGAAAGGATTTTGACCATGATGTGTCATGGAGCGAGGCTCATTGAGATTTATCTGTTGGTGCTGTTGATGGGGCATCTCTTGCCTATGGTGGTGGTGCTGCTGCTGCTGATGTATGGGATGGGGAGATAAAGGATCATGATGTGGCAGCTGGGAGACAGGGGGTGTATGCATCAAGCCCTGCAACGGTAGCATAATTCACATTAAAACAAATATTTTATATCATCTTGAATTATTTTTCTATAAAATACTTACTCGGTAATAGACTGCAAACTTGTGAAAATGTGTTCAACTAATATCATCTCTTTCACATGGAATACCCCAAGGCTCTGTTATGAGGCCTTTACATTTTTCTGTACATACTCTGCCTCCCAGGAAACATGATCAGGGAGTAAAATATTTTTTTTTGCCTTTTGATGCCCATGGCACCTACTTGTACCTCTTTCTGAAGTCTTGTGATTCCCTATAACCGCTCCTTTTCTATCTAAGTGAAATAACCTAATGGATGAAAAATTCTGTTTACAAAGCTGGCAAAACTGAAATTTAGTATTTTTGGTCCACCAACTCAGATACCAACTTTGAGGCTCTTAATTCTCTATTCAGGTTTTATGCTGGAGTCTAACTTATTTGTGTATGTATACAAGAGAAAAAAATTACAAGATTATCCATATTCATTTTAAAGGATACACTGCTAAATGATTGGAGTACTTAGTTTTGATTGATTTTTCAACTATTGACCAGATTATTACAAACAGAGCAGATCAAAATTAATGTCGTCATCACCAAAGGGACCATTTGATTTGGAGCCAGAAAAGTCCAAATATGATTGCCATAAATACAAAAACAACAACATGCATGGTAGAACTAGAATACAAATTTAGACTATGACACTCTCTAATTTGGCCAATCTGTTAAAATTATGAATAAGGTTATCCATAAAAGGGACAAAAGAATATTTTTATCTGTTTGTATTACACTTTGTTAACATGGATTTGAAAATACCTGATAATAAATCTTTGCTCAACAAGAACATGTTTAGCTTTTCTTGCAACTCTGCAGAGTAGTATTTACTACCCTGTTTAGTTTGGGCTTCTGCTTTAAAGTGAGAGACACAAATCATTAAATAAGAGTAAAAGCTAAAGCTGACTAAATAAAAAAGTTTATCATTTTCAGAAATATTCTCAATGTCCAATAAAACTGTAAAAATTTAGTACAGGCTGTATGTGTTTAGCAGCTGTAAATCATATTACAGTTATCTGTGTAGTCTACAATCTTAACAGCTCTCATGGATAAAAACCGGAGGGCAAAGTGGAGACTTTTTTCTACAATCATTTCACTTTTCTTCGATTTTTGAGAAATTTATCTTTAGAAATGACACCAATAAAATCCTGCAGAGTCACTATCAGAATCCTTGTCAGTAATCAAAGACACCTTTGCAGAGTCATATGGAAACTTTTTGCCTTTAATTAATAACTGGAACATTGATCAATACATTTCATATATCTTTGCTTGATGATTTTGATTATGGCAATTGGCAAAATGTAATATTTATTGCTTGTTTCATAACTGGTTACTCTGTCATGCTTTTATTATGCAAAGCACTTTGAACTGGATTGTTGCTGAAATATGCTAGACAAATAAATTTGACTTAAAACTAAAATTTGAGGATATATATGAAGGTCCTCTCAGCAAGACCAGTCATATATTACAGACCCATTTATTTGTATCCACCATCAAAAACAGAAACTTCTGTGGAAGATGAGGCTAAAACTCACTTATTTTATGCTGTATACTTATTATCCCACCTATCATTTTATGCTGCAGATGTCTATTTTATATGCTACTTATTGGTGATTGATGTAAACTTAACTTTAATTGTTGCTTATCTTATTGTTGTTGGATTTCAAATATGATACGATAAGGATTCCCTCACTAGGGGGAGCTCTAGTCTATTTCTCTTGACAAAATGCATTGGCTCTTGCTAAGTGAGAATGTTTTGATAATAACTCAGAACACTTAATAGAAATTTCAAGCAGAATCAGAGCATAAACAAGATAAAGAAATGTCTAACACTTACTCTTCGTTGTACCTGCAACCCAAACTGAACTGGTGGAGGGGGGAACATGTTGCCCTGCTGGCCGAATGGCTGTCGAGGGCTCATGAAAGGCCGAGGCTGGTTTGGGGGACCACCTTGTTGATTCAGGTTCACCATCCCCTGGTGGCCTTGGTGGGGAGGGAGGTTGGGTCTCGGGGGTTCTCTCTGGAACAGTCCTAACGGGCCCTGGCCTGGCTGGTTGAAGGGCGCTCCGGGAGGGTTGAAGCCCATGTGGGCCTGGCCGGGCAGCTGGTGGTGGTGGAGGTTGTTGCCGCTGTTCATCAAAGAGCCAGGCCCTGGGTGATCAAACATGTGCTGACCTGGAAATCGTGATGAATCTCCACACTCTGTGAGCACACAGGGAAGACAAAAACAGCTCAGTTTAGTTTGTTTTCTCCTATAGAAATTTTAGATTTCTTTGCAGCATGAAAAACAACATCAGACAACTCTATCAGGGTGAAGGGGGGAAACAAGAATATAGGTTATCAATTTTACATTAATGATGGGTATGAAAAATCATAAATATGTATGTTTAAAGCCATTTCCAAGGTTCATTCACATGTATATACATACATGCATTTAACATGAGATCTGCTAATACAGCAGCACCAGAGAGCTGGCAGCATACCCTCTAGGTATAGGGCTAGAGGTGATGAAGAGAGCTCAATATGCTCTGAAAGCTTCCCAACACTCATCAAGGCTAGACGTTGAGACTAACCTCCTATAAAGAGAGGCTCCCTGTCCTGAGGGCCCTGAGGTGGCTGGTTCCTTAAGGGCTCCATGTGATGAGGCAGTCGCTGGGGTGGACCAAAATTACCTGGCATGTGCTGCTGGAAGTCTCCAAGGCCCTAGGAAGAAAAACCCACAAAACTCATGAATCATTTCATCAATCTGGAAACTCAATAATGGAAAAACAACTCCAACTAATAAAGGGAGAATTGTGGAGAATTAGACGGGGCAGAGAGAGTGTGAGTAATTGAAGTGCTGGGGTCTTTAAACAGATGTAAACATCAATATGCATGCCAATACCAAAGGAACCCTTCAGCATGAATTCCTGAGCAAACCTGCATTAATATTTCTTGGGGCTTTATTGATATAAATGAAGAGCCAGTGTCTAATAAGGAAAGGGTGTTTCGGGGGGAATAGGTGGCCTCATCTTTGTTTCAACCACTTTGTCTGGTCGACAGCTTTCTACTCTAAACCCAATCAATTTAACCTAGAGAACCAGATAACAACTATTTAATCCCTCCTTGGAATTTGAATCCCCCCTCATAACTGTCTCCTTTATTCTTTAAACATCCATCTCTGTTGAAAAATTAACCTCCTATTCAACACGTGACACTTCCACAAATGGGCTGCTTGCCTCTTCTGAGCCTATTGTAAATTACTTAAGATGCTATCAAGGCCTAATCCATCTTTATTCCACTTCTCTATGGAGGTATTTAGAGAGAAGATGTGTTAAAAAGCAAGGCCAGAGTCCCCAAAACTTGCTTAACATAAAGTTAATCAAAGGGGCTTATGAAGACAGGGGATCACAATGAGGGCACAATCATACTATTCTAAAAGGTCAGACCGACAGGTTTGCACAATGAGGACTCCGGTGTCCATATAATACCTCTCAAATACCACAGCTCATCCTCTCACTTCTAATCCTTGATAAAACAGTGTCTGGAAAGCTCAATATTTGAGTGAAGCTGGTGAAGCTCCAAGCTAAAAAGGTATAATATAGGCAAATATGTTAGAGGAGGCCAAATGTTAAAGCACTCATAATGAATGTCTGATTTTAACAAGATGTTTTTTTTAAAGAGATTTTATATTGATTTCTTAGAGTGAACAATAAAGTTAATTGATTTTTGAAATATTTTAATTCTATGGCAATACATATGCATTGCTATTTTTCCCCTTTCTACTTCAATTTTATACCCGTAAAACTACATTTTTCATAGCCACTGACTTTAACTTTTGATTATTAGTTTGTTTCTTGTTATAGCCAAGAATTTTAATTAATTATGGCTACAAAATGCAAAAATGCTCAAATGTGATATGTGATTTAATTGCATGTTATCATCTGAAAGCTTTGTCTTGCATTTAATTGCCATTCATTTTCATTCCGATCCATTTTTGGGCCAACCGTCTGTTAAAAAAAAAGAAATTATGCAATTCATTGGAGTCAAATCAAATATTTGCAGCAGAATGTAGCAAATCATTTTAAACTGGTACAACAAGTCCTGAAATGAACTAACAATTCAGATGAAATAAAAATTGGGGAAAACAAGACAACAGATGGACAGGATGGATGAATCTTTATTTTTTTGTTTTCCCAAACAGAGAAACTGCATATTTACAGTAAATCTGTAAGAACTGTAAACTAATCCTAACCATATATTGACGGTCTGTGCTCATCTCAAGCTTTGGTAATGTCAAAAAGGCTTTGAAATTGACACTTCTTTGTGCTCACACAGACAGAATAAAGGTTTCACAAATGTGACACAACAGTTAATCTCTAAATGAGTCCCAGTCTTGGCAGATTTAGATTTAAAATAATTTTCATTCAACCAAAATGGTTGTTGGTATGAAAACAACAAAAGAGTGTCAATTAAGAAGAAAAAAATATTTCTGCAATCATTTGCATTTTGATATGGTGAAATTGTGATATAATTTTTTCAGTAAGCAAAGAAAAAGCCTTTCCTGGCAATACAGCAATCGAATTATTATAAGTGCTGAGCAGCTTTTTGGACCTTTGGTGATAAACTCCAAAACTCCAAAGGCTTTCGGACTTAGGCGCATCTTAAAATTGGGGGAGGGAAGATAAGACATGTGACTCATATCACATGCCACTTATAAATGACAATTATAGGGGATATGATGGCATTTTTGAAAACAGGGTTGATTAAAATGGGAGAAATTAAAAGTACAACTGATACCAGTTTGATCCCAATGACTACCTACTATGTGTAGGATACTGATTCCAAAACTCCATAGAACCTCGCAATCGAAAAAGGTTTCAACTGTCCTTTTAAAATTTCACAAACTGTCTCAACCTAATGTTGTACAGTTCACAGTTCTAACATAAGTATTAGAAGCAGTGTTGCACAGAAGTCCAGTTAACTTTTGTAGATGCTGACTGTATTTCAAACCATAACTAATAAACAGCAGGGTAGTAAGAAGATGAACTGGCTAGCTTTGTTTTTTGGCTGGGCACAGACGCTGTTGTGACATTAATTCTTTTTCACACACCTCATTAGCAACTCCTTAACAGCTATCAGCACCAGTAGGCATCACCAGGAGACGACTGTTCATAGATGGAAATAAGCCAAGCTTCTCTATCCAATGTAGAATAAGGATTCCCATAATGTAGAAATGTTTTCAAAACTAAGCAAAAAGCTATCAAATAAACAGCATCTAATTCTTTTTCCAAAATGTTCTTTTGACCATTTATTTTTTTTCCTCCATGTTGATTTTTTACATAAATTAATCATTTTATTGAATAATTTTTAAAAAATCATCATAAGTTGGAGTTTAGAGGCTTAAAGATGTGTAGAAACAAATATTACTAAGAAGGGCCTTAATTAGTGTTAAGATTAATATTTCAAAACCTTTCTCCACCTCCAAAAATTTAATGCATTAATACTGGAGGCTATGACCCCCCATTAGTCCAGCCTTTAAACAATTAAATTTGATGGGATGATAATGTATGATAATTACACGTAATCACATGTCCACTGATAAATGGAGAGTTGCCTGCTGGTGTGTCACCTGCATTTCAAATCATGTCCTTGGCAACGGCAGCCTAAACGTGACTGACAGCTAGGGAATCCAACATCGTGCTGTTTATCTCCCAACTTGTCTGAATTCTCTTCCCAATACTTCTTCTGCTTTCTGATAAGAGCCCAAACTGGTTTTTTTAGCAAGTCCGCTGTCAACATTCAACATGATGTTAAGACATATGGGAACAGGAGCAGCATCATTCTGACACAGAAGGTTGAGAAAGAGGTAAATAAAAATACAGCTTTTCATTAAGAGCATCTCCAGGGAAACAGCCAGGCTCATTTGTACATCCACATGAAGGCAATTGGATGTAGTCATTTTCTGATTGCTAATTTGCATAAATCCATATAAAATGCAATTTCCAGAAATATGTCAGTCAGCAGCAGCACCACCTGATGCCTGGGCATCATTATCTAAAAGGATGGTGCGACTTAGGGCACTTCGGCTCACTTTATGGCAAGCAGGCTTCTTCAATGCAATTATGACCTGAAAGAAATTTCTGTCGCCATTTGGGAGGGCTTCTTTGTGACTCAAATGGGAGACCCTTTCTTCCAGAAAAATCACTAATCTCAGATACATTTGTATGCCAAATGTAAGAATATAAGATGGAGGGTGGGGGGAAGCCTCAGTCCACCACGTTACACTAGCTCAGATATCATTGAAAGCTAGTGCAGAGACTGAATTTTTACCAGGAGTATATCCCATATTCACAATACCATTATGTGCCAAGCTGGCTTGTCTGAGCTCCACACCATCCATGAAGAGCTGTTAAGTAATTCCCGTCACAGCAGAGCCTTGCCTCCAAAAGTCTTCAGCCTAGAGCTCCTATCATGCGTTTCCAGTCGTACTCCCAGGCTCGTATCGCTGTTTACGGATTTACTTTAACAGTATTTGGTCAGTGCAGACGGTCTAATTGAAGCAATAATATTTCCACTAACATAAAGGGACATTGACCGTGTGGCGAGTGAAAGAAAGTGAAGCAAATGGAAGGTGGAGGAGCAGCTGCTACTCACAGGAAACCTCTGAGGACCCACAGCAGGTCTGGACTGGCTCTGAGCAGGAGGCATCAAGGGCACTGCAATGAGAAGAGAGGGGCAGAAACAGGGAGCAAAAGGTGGGGGAAGGGTGGAAAACAAGGAAAATGAGAGGCAGTAGGCAGAGAGTAAGAGATATCCCTATACTAACGACTCTTAGGCATAAATGTTCCATTTCCACATCTTTTTTTACGTTGATAGGTATGTATGGAGCAGCGAGCTTTCTCTAGCAAATGCTAGAGAAAGCATTTGCAGTTTCACAACATTTGGCATCAAGTAATTCAATAAATTCAATTTTGATGCAACTACGTTTCTAATAAAAAAAGGATTCAGAGACATTATATTAACAACTCACTCAGAGTAGTAAATAAATACTACATATGCAAAAATGAATAAAACGATGGACAGTAACATCGTTACAGGATAACATATATTCATATGTTATCCTGTCTTTTAAGGGTTCTTTCAATATTTCATTTAAATCTTCTGTATTCTTAAGACTCAGTTTTCAAGATTTTTTTTTATAGTTTTTGGATTTTTAATTAAAAAAATGTCAACATCTGGAAATTAATATCCTAAATCTTGACTGATTTATCACACACTAAACACTTTGAAACCCAGTTTGTGATCTCTGATACATTTTTTATATTGGCAAAATTTAAAAGAAATGGAGGAATTTAAGACCCTTTTAGGAACTGCCATTGCAGAGCAAAATCCCATGGTGTAGCGATGGACTTGAGACTCAGGATACTTTTATCCGAACTTCTCAACAGTAGCTCTCGCTCAGTGCTGAGGGTCTTTGTCCTGCTAGGAGTTGATTACACTCCAGTCTCAAGTCTTTTGGAACCTCTAACAGGCTTTCTTCCAGGATTGTTCCACATTTTGGTTCAGCCATCTTCCCACTGACTCTGACCAGCTTCCCTGTTCCTCATTATGACAGGCGTCCCCATAGCATTATTCTGCTATTACCATGTTTCAGGATGGAGATTCTGCATTAGGGATTACATGTAAGTTTGGTTTTCTGCCACACAAAGTGTTCTGCAAGTGGACCAATAGTTTAAGTTCAGTATCATCGAACTAAAATGCATTTTGTTTACAGTTTTTTCCCCACATAGCTTGTGACAAAATGCAAATATGGCTTACTATAGCTTTATTCTTGATTCTTCGAGGAACCGGGAAATATGGAGTGCAGGATTACTGGAATAATTCATAATGATGTACCTCCTTGTTTTTTTTTTCTCACCAATAAAAAAATAACTCAAGTAATTAAATATAAGAAACTAAGACAACACATGTCAAAATAAAAATTCATTATTTATAGGATAACCTACTTTGTACAGAGGACTGTGCAGGTCCTCTGAAGTGGGGGTTAATGTGGATGTTTTTGGGTTGAGTGGGCTGTTGCTGGTGATGTTGAGGGAAAGTAGGCGGCGGGGAACTCATCATTCGAGGTGGGGGTTGTTCCAGCTGGGGCCGTAGAGGTGGGGAGCGATGAGCCAGGTGAGAGGAGAGCAGCGGCTGAAGAGTCTGCTGAGGAATGGGGCGTCCGTGCTCCTGGAAGGGAAGTGGTCCTCTTGGACGTGAAGGGTGGTGCTGATGGGACTGCAGATGCTGCTGATGCGGGGAAGGCATTCGAGAGGACGGCTGTTAATTGGAAAATGTAAGAAAACGAGACAAGCTGTCAAAACACAGGTCTTCCCATTAAGAATGACACCATTTCATTTGCAACATGAGGTATAACTGTTAAACAGAATCTTAACTTAAGGAGTATTTATATCTTAGTGGACACTTTCAAAGTGAGCGACAGTGAACATGATTCACAAACATAAACATCTGTACCTGCAAAAATATACTAACCAACTGATAAATGTTGGGGGGGATCAAACGGTACAGCTCAGTGGTGTTTCAAATTGATCTTTGATAATTGGTCAAGCAAACAAACAAACAAACATGCCACTGACCACATTAGTCAAATGGTAAAAACCTGACAATTACAGTATGTCGCAAAAAGCACAACCTCATTAACTGCAGACAACAAAATGTTTGTGGTGCTGGCATGTCATCCATGTGCCATTAATTTTTCATTCCATGTGTTGGTGTTGTGTTTGGAATTTTACAGCTTATTATCATTAATTAATATAACCTAAAAAAATGCAGTGCTGGAGTTTAAATGCAGCCTTGAGAACTACTTTAACCTTAGGGGTTCTCTTTATTTCAGTTTGTTTTGTTACCTGTAGCCTTGAGCTAAAGTTTGAAGACCCGCCACAGATCTATACAGCTTTTGTTTAAAAATTTATTTAAAAGATATTCATTTCAGTTTGGTTTATGTGTACTACTTACAGAAGGCATCGTTGCAGCATATTAAGCAGCTCGGGTTACAAGAAAGAGCCTGAAAGCCACAGTTCAGATTTTTCTCTTAGTTTCTATAACACCCTGAACATGTACAAGGGAAAAATCAGGTGAGTTATTTATAGAAAACAGAACTCTTGGAGAAGCTATTTTCCCACAAGCTACAATAAGTGAAACTAAAATTAGAAAAATATCAAACTGGAGATATGCTCTGATCATATATTTGACCCTGTGAAGCTGTATGTTGTCGTTGGAAAGTCAGACTTCAAAACAATATCTATCAAATAAAAACATTGTAGCATGATGCGTCATGGGCTGAGTCAAATTAAAACATTGTTTTTATGCTTTTCTGTTGAAGTACAAACATTAAGAGTACTTAGTGTCACAGTTTGATTTGGTGTTATTGCAACATGGTACAACCATGTTTTTGGTTGTGACCATATTTGTCGGAAAACTTTCAAATAAAAAATCATGTCTCGTTACATTACAACTAAAATATCGATGTTATAATTCAAAATAGTGTATGCTTTCTCAGTACAACAATATATATTTACACTCTGATAATTTGGAGGTTAGCGTTGTCAAGACAGAAAAAAATTGACATTATTTAAATGAATTATACCTGCATTTAAGCTAAACAGATTTTATAAAAAATAGTCACAAATGTCACAAGTTGATAGCATAAAAAGGAAATAATGCACATTGTATCCATGTAATATAAAATTACCATAAAAGAGGCTTGCACCTCCAGATCAAAGTGCAAAAATATGCTTTCTAGAAAAAACTGACCCAGGAGGATTGAACTGAAAAGAATATGCCAAGCTGTTCATTTTGAAAACCAAGTATTATTTTCAATCCACTTGAAAACTATACCCTAACTTTGTTTTGGTCTGTCTCAACAAATTTGTAAATAATAAGTAAATTATTGTAAGGGAGAAACGGTTTCAAAAAATCCAAATGGACCCAAATGGAATTTGGGCAGATAAGTTCACCAGTTTACCTGTATGCTCATGTTTCCCATCAGGGGCAGCATTTGGTCATGCATTTTTCTTCTTTGTCCTCCTCTAAAATCTGCCATTCCAAAGCCAGAGAAACCTCCTCTTCCTCTGCCTCCTCGCCCCCCTGCTCCCATTCCTGCTCCTCTGCCTCGGCCTCCGTGACGGTTTTGTCTCTTCTGCCGTTCCTGCACCTCAAACTCCATCAAGTCTTTCTTGGCCTTGTCGGAGAGCTCTGGAAACACGTAGAAACATAACAATTATGGATTCCTCTTTCAGGGAGCAAAGTGTAAATTATCCACAAAAATAATCAAGAAAACAGATAAAGCATACCGAGAGTTTCAGGGATGTGCCTTTTTTTACTGCCAGAATCCGCCAGGCGCACAACAGCGCCATCCTTCCTCTCAGATTTAAACCGTATCCTGCCAGATTCTGCACTTTCTTCGTCCTCTTCATCAGATTCCTCCTGCGTTTCGTCCTCAGGAAGAGTCTTATTCCCACCCTGGAGACAGTGTCCAACATTAAAATCACAAGTACTATGGCGGTGTGTTGTGTAGAGGTAGAACAGCTGCAGCTGTCCAGGATTCGATTTCTGCATCTGGGACTTATGCTGCATTGTCTTCCCCCCAAAATCCCTCTACCCACATTCTGCTGCAAATAAGAGCCACTAATATAAAAATTTAAAAAATTAAAAAAACAAGTAAATCACTTACAATTTTCCAGCTACCATTACAGTAATTCATGTCAGAGTTACTATTCTCTGGTCCATCCAAGTTTTTAGTATAAAAAATGTTATCTTAAAAATTATAACAACTTTTACAGAAGAGAGATGCATTTATTAAAAACAGGTCGATTTCATAGCAGATATCTTTAACTTCAAGGTCCTCAAATTTTAAAAAGTTGATATATTTCTTATTCCTGGAGTCAAGTTAGTTTTATTTTGCAGGAGTGTGGGCAAAAACCGGCCCAGTTGATTAATTGACCTGCCCTGCTAATTTCTGATTTAGTGCATTTCCGTTTTGATTATTTTCTTTTATCTCTAATAGATCCAATAAAAATGTTATTTTTTTAATATAAATTTGTTAAAAATAAATTATGGCAAAATTGAGAGAAGTCATACCAATGAGAAGTCTGTGTTATGTAGTTTTAGATTTAATCACAAATCAAAGCACTCAGTCCAGACCCACCTCCTCTGTCTCATAGACTGGAGGTTCCTCTGTAGTGTCTTCTTGCTGCTCTGCTCCTCTCCCCTCCTCAGCGTCTTCCTCCTGAGTCGTTTCTGCTTCATTGCCATTGGATCTTTGAAATTCCTCATTCTTAAAAGTAAATCACAAAGTAAGTGATATTATCGATATTTACCAACAATGTACCACTGTATTTTAGAAATTGTTTTAAAAAAAATAAAAATCATATCTTATTTCTGTTAGAAAGCAAGAATAATCTTGACAAACAAAAGAATAGAAGCAAAAGAGATGAGTGAATTAAGAAAAATACAGGTTTGTTGAATTAATGTAGGATTTGCATTTTAGATATATACAATTTTGACATCAACAAAGACAAAAAAACAAAACATACAAATAAAAAAACAAAAAAACAAAAGAGAATGGAGACCAAAATGTTATGGTGAGGATTTGGAAGGCACCAGGGAACCCCACCCCTTTCGAAAGGCAAATTACCATAACAGTGGGAGCAAGGCTTCATTACTATTCCTGGTAGCATTTGAAATTCAATGAGATGTAAATGTTTGACATGATATACAGAAATGCAGGCACAGATAAAAACACTCCTCCCTGCTTCAGTGATGGTGAAAATATCATTGACTGACTCCTCACAAATCACTCTGTTATTGGCTGAACTGTAAGTTCACGACTGCGTAGCGAAGGAAGCAAAACATTGCAGGATGACAAATCAGTTTTTCTCTCTTTTTATCTTCATAACTGTTTCATTCGGCTTCTGATTCGTTGCAATTTATTGTTATAAATTCAAAATAAACAAGTCTGCTGCAGAGGCAAAAATCTACAAGTCATTCGCTTTCTAACAGAGCTAGTAAAGCGATTCAGAATAACAAGCATTAGCTTGTAAATAAGGTCAGATTGCAGGTCACACAACAGTGTTTTTCTGTTGTACCCTATTAACCTCCCAACTGGAAAGCACATAAATGCAAAACATAAAAACAAACTTGCAGAGAAGCAAACAAATGGAGCAACTCTCCCAAGAGAGGAGAACATCTTAATCATTTAAACCATTCCACATAATCCTCAATGAAGCCAGGGTGAGCAAAGAGTCAAGGTCAACCTGTTTAGTGACCCTGTAAACAGCAAATACGCATCTATACCCACACATCCCCCTAGATTGAAAAGAGACAGCCACTTTGGCTAAGAAGGTCAACATCTTATCTTTGTTTTGAAAGGGGAGTTGGGCTAATATATCTCTGTCAGGTGCCAAACACAATCACAACACGGTAAATGGACCATAACAGACATTTGCACATGGATCTGGCCTTATCTTTGATCCTCTTAGTCTGGCTAAAGAGTAAAGGGAAACGAATAAAAGAGAAACTAACATCAATCATTAGAAAACTGTATGGAGTGTCCTTAGGAAGGTCAATAATCTTTTCACCTGTGTGAGACTTTATCAGATCCAGTGTAAAAGCCAGAAAAGGGGGGGGGAGCCTCCCACATTAACCTCTGGCGATTGGCAGCACATCTCCTCAACACAAAGAGGCTTCTCGCTGCTCTAAAGATACACGGCCCAAGGTCACAATGGCAGTGGGATTCGAAGGCGACAGCGGCCAAACAAGCCGTCAAGTAAACTTTGTCAGCAAGATGGAGAAATTTGCTGGCAGGAGGTGATAATGATTTTAATCGTCCTCTCCCCAAAAAACACCAACAGATGTCTCCTTCTCCTGAATAGATTTTTTTTCATCCTGACTTCTCCCAAGAAGAGACATTATCTCTGGGACACAATAGAGGTGGGGAGAAAATGTGAGTGGGAGAATGTGTGGGTGTGATTGTGTGCGTGCGTGCGAACCTTTACACAGCAGCAATAAGCAAATGTGAAAACTCACTTGAAATTCACCGTCTAATGGCTCGTTGATGTCAATGTCTAGCACTTCGTACTGGTAGCCATCGTCACCCTCAGCTGGCTCTCCGGCGTAATCCATTTGGTTCTCAGACATCTCTGTGTTGTCCTCCTGGTTGTAGGATTCTGTATACGCATCTTCCTCTTGGGGGAACTCCTCCTCCTCTTCGCAGCCCTCTGCACCCAGGTTCACGACATCATCTGTGTAGTCTGCTTCCTGCAAGTTGCCCTGCTGGTCATAGGAAGCTCCCATGCTGTATGTAGCATGTTGACCACTGAGAGAGAAAACAACATTAGAGCTGCTGGGACTCATTGTGACAGTTAATCACCTCAACAAAAGCTAAATTATTAAACATGACGAAATGATTATTGAAATAATCGTCAACTAATTGAGGAACAGAGTAATTGCTAGCTGCAGTATACAAGCTCAGTAAAAAGTCATTTGCTGAAAGAACAACTGACGTTAAGTCAAGCAGAAAAGGTTGAGATTTTCACGTTAGAATTATTATTTTTAGCTGTACTCCAAAGGATTGCTATATTATTGTATTTCAGGTCATAAAATGTTTATTTTCTTACTTAAAAAAAAATTGAACTATTTGTTCATTTGCCTCTTCTAGTGTATTTCCAGTAATTTTTAAAAAGCTTAAGTGTTTAAATAAAAAATTAGCAGAATGTGACTCTTTTTTATCCAAATAATCTGAATGATCAATTAATCATAAGAAAAGGTGATTTACATTTCTCTTCTTTGAATTTGTCCTTCACGTCAATGCAGGCTGCTAATCAGCTGAACGATTTGCAAAGTGTGGAAAACATCATCATCATACCGTAAAGTAATTGCCAAAGCACTGAATATTAGTTTGAACTTTTGCTGTATAAGCACCTTTGACTAGCTCATTTTAAATATAAAATAATACTTTTTAAAGCAGATAAAAACTGGTGAATAAAGTTAGTGCATTACATCGAAACATAATCCAATATTTTATTTTAGTAAAGGGTTTAAAACAAAACATTCCTCAGAGCTACAGTCATGATTGAAAAAGTCAAGGTGGCATTGTACATATCTTTGAAGAATCTGCTTTTTCTACCTATATTTTGTTCTTTGTTGAATAACAAAATACAAAATGTGAAAAAAATTGAAGAAATAAACTACCTAAAAATGTATTTAATATCTTGAGGGAAATCAGTTGCTTTAATTAGTTGCTACATAGAAAAAAATGCCAATTAGATTAATAAAAAAGGCAAAAGAGGAAGGGCTAAAGTGTCAGAGAAACAGAAGCAAACACTGATGCTAAATCTAAGCTAAAAAATGATCTGGAAACATTATTTTATGGAAATGTACCTCGTGTTCAGGTCGTCATCGTCACTTTGAAGAAGGTCATCATTTAGCTCTTCATCTGACATTTCTGAAGGATTCTAAAACAAAGTAAAAGAAACCCATCATTCCAATGTGTCATTTACAACCCATATTAAAATTGTACCGCCTATGCCTCTTTTCGAAGTGTGTGTTTTTGTAAAAGGCGTGGGGGCAGGTCACCTCCAACCCCTGAGGATGCTTTATTCCCATGTGGTGAAGGCAATCTGGGCAGGTCAACACTGGCCTTTTTTGTCCACTACATTTCCTCTTGTTTCACATCAACAGTTCCCCCTGCGGAGGAGCCACCTGCTACATGTCCAATCCTCACAACTATTCTCAAGGGTTTCAACAGTAATATTGCCTAATGTTTTGGGCGTCATATTCCTGTTGTAAGCACAAAATCCGCTTCAAACTCAATTGTGTTGCTGTTGCAAAATAAAACAATAACCTACTCCCAAACATTTTTGTTTACGCTTACCTTTTTAGCAGACAGCCAATCTTCCTCCAACAAATCCTCTTCCAAATCACTGGACAATATAAAATTAGAGCAGTGTCAAATAAACAAATAAATAGATGGATAATGGAGATAGAATTAAGCCTGCCTTCTTTTCTTTTTAATATAGAGCACTAGTCATTCTTTAGTATCTTGGGATTACAACAAAAATCCCCCCAAAAAATAAAAAAAATAAAAAATAATCAACTGGGCACACACATTGTTCAACCAGATATAAACCTATAAATATATTTTGTTTCCAAACTCCACTGAAGTTTATTTCACACTTCAGGTTGCAACAAAACACACTACAAACCATCTTTACAGTGAAATACTTTTGTGCAACTGTTTCCTTTTTTTTTCCATCCATACTGCTTTTCAGTTGTTTTAAACTGAATAGGCAAGTGACTTTTTGATATTTGGAAGGATACAAAAACAATGACTTGACAGCTGGATTTTAAGATAAACTGGAGCTTAAGTGTGAAAATTTTAAGAGACAGTTTTTACTGTTCCTAAAACAATATTGCCACTCTGGTTGTGAATCTGCAAGATTATATTTTATTCATAAAAAAAAAAAAATACAATGTTTTACAGGACCTTTTACATGACCCTAACAGGAAGTTGAGCCTTTTTACTCTATTGAGGTATCAGGCAATGACAAAATAGCTTTATTTTTTTATAAATGATCATTGGGCAACATTACTTTTTAATCTTGTTGAGCATGTTAAGCAATTAATAAATTCACCATCTGCACAGAGCTTTAATCTTTCATAAATATACATATAACAGGTATGAATACTTTGAGGCATTCATGTTTAAGTTTTCATTTGACTAAACAATAATATGAATGCTGTATGTAGCTGTGCCTTGGTAAATGCAGTAAACAAGCTCTAGCGTCACCATAGCAGAAGGATTGTTTACATCAATGAATCGTAATCACTGGAGTCCCTCTACTAAACACAGGGCACTGCTGCAGGAAAAATAATTGCTATAAAGCAAGAATGGTAGGTAAATAACATTTAAGAGCAAGTATGCTTGCAACACAAAACAAGTTTAATGTTTGAAGGCTCATATTTGCAGCACATTTCATTAGTAATATTCAAAGTCTCATATATTTTAAGACTGTTTCGGCTCCCAACATAGTCACAAATATGAAAGAAGATCATTTTGATGTGAGGTTTTACCTCTCCAGAGCATCTTCTCCACCTCTTCTTCTGCGGGAACGCTCAGCACCAGGTTTGTCATACTCATCAAAATCATAGTCTGCAACAGAGAAACAGTTTCTCTTATAAATATACTACCAATTGCAGTTCTGCAGTAAACATATCTTTCATACCAGTTTAAATATTTAACAGTTTTTGGATAACAATAGTATTCTCTCATTTATTAATTCAAGTGAGTTACTTTAGTATCAAGGAACAATAAGCGGCAAGATTTTATGTGAAAGCGTCAATGAATAAATTAACAAATCAGCAACAGCTCACAAAACACAAATTGCAAACAATCTTGTATAGACATATAAAATTACTAGCAATGAATTAAAACAAAATACAGTTACATGAGTATTGCCAAGAAGGGCACCTTAAGATATTAGCTATTAATACTCAATATCTAGGAATAATAGAGTTCAGCAACTCCAATCTTTGCCAACACTAACATTGGTAATATCATCCTGGCAGCATGTCTGATAAGGACAATCCAACTTTTGATGTTAACAAGATTTACAACACGGTCATAAAAACTGAATCGCTGGAGACACAAGGCAAAACGAAGAGCTACAAAGTTGAGTCCCACATATTAGAAATCCAAAGCAAGATTGGCTATTCTTTCTTCACAGCAACTGATCCATGAGGATTTTTGTGCTATGTGATGAAATTTCTACCCTGTGAATAACATTTACAAGTAGAAGTGTTCTTAACTAATGTGTTTTTAGCTACTTAATACCAAACTTTAATTAGCTTACACGTCTGTGTATGAGCACCCTTGAAGCAGCTTTTAATATATGCCCCAAAGACATTTAGAAGAGAGAGGAAAGAGAAATGAGACAGGAAACTTAAAAAAATAGGTTAATGAGATGGGGACAAGTTTCACCACAGTATTTCAGCACGTATCCTAAGTTGAACTTTTTAGGCTAGTTCAAGACTTTGTTTAATTCTGTCTGTCTGAGTCATGGAATGTTGCTCACTTATATTGATGGAGAATACTTTTTAGGTTCAATCATGAAGTTTTTAAAACTGCAACTATGCCAAGCAGTCACATTCAGGCTGACTTAGCATTGGAGCATTGGTACATCAGCATTACAGACGTACCAATGCTATAGCAAATACATACCAATTTACTGAGAACAAAGCCTGAAAGCATTTTTTTTGATTAGGTGTGGAACTTACAGCACATACATTTTTATAGTTGTAACATAATAATCTAAAGAAATTAGAAAACAACAACACAAAAAAAAGGTCAGAATACCGCAAGTAGCATAACTTAAAAATGTATTAATACTTTGCATCTGGAATAACTTTAATAAAAACTAAACGTTCATGAATGCTGAAATCTTAGACACTGACCCAGCATATTAAGGAGAACCACATTAAGTAACCCCCGAACACATATTTTTGAGGTAAATATCATTACACCAAATATGCATAGATCAACTTCAACTATTTATTATTTCAGCAATAATTTGCTGAAATAATAAATAATTTTAAGTGCATTTTCAGATCCATACAAATCTTTTCAGCAAGTGAATGATTTATTCAAGCTGAACGTTGTCAGGTTTTATATGTTAAAACAGAACCTTCAAAGCCATAAACCTCAATGAATAAGAAGAACGCAGACTGTGTTACATCAGACTTTAGCCTTTTTAAAAACTCATAACTAACATGTAGAATAGAAAAACCAACAACTGGGTGCACCCTAAATACATGCATAGAAATTTTCAGGTTTATAAATATATTCAGAATCTGGATGCATATAAATTTTTTAAATAGCATCTATAAAAGATTCCTCCCCTACATGATTTGAGTTCTTGTTCCAGAAGCATAATGCAATTTGAAAAACGTAAAATAAAATAGAATAAACATTACTTTTTTATTAATTCGTTCACTATATAGGCTGGACCTGCACAGAAATATAACCTTTCCAAATTCTGAGACAATTCTCTGGTATTTACTGATGTTTGAGAATGTGTTCTTGCATTATTATGCCTTTATCATTATTTTACTTGAAAATGTTCTCAAAACGACATTATTTATCACAATAACTTCTGAAACAATTTATCATCAAACAAAAGTTGTTATTGTGACAAGCCTTTTTATTAATGTCTTCAACAAAAGATTTTTATATACATTTCCTCAGCATTTGAACCGACTTTTCATAATAGTTTGCTGGAGTTGTGGTCCATTCCTCCTGACAGAACTGCTGGAATTGAGACACATTTGTAGACCAAACCACTTACACACACCTTTTCAAATCTGCCCTCAACTTCTGTATAGGCTAGAGATCAGGACTCTGTGATGGCTATGCCAAAGAATTGACTTTGTTGTCCTTAAGCCACTTTTTAGCACTTTGGTTGTATGCTAAAACAGGTTACTGTCTATTTGGAAGATCAATCTGAAGAAGAGTTTTAACTTCCTGACTGATGTCTTTAGATGTTGCTTCAATACTTCCACATACTATTTCCTAATGCAGAGTGCATCAGTTCCTCCTGAAGCAAAACAACCCCATTCTTCGCAGATGGATTGGTGTTCCTACGCTTACAGCATCTGATTTTATCATGCAAGTGTAACATGGTCCTTACAACCAAACAGTTCCACTTTAGAATCATCAGGCAACAGGGCATGTCTCCAAAATAAAGGTATTTGTCCCAGTGTTCATTTGCAAACTGAAATCTGATATTTTATGTTTCTTTCCTAACATTTTAAAAAAAGAAAGCAGTGTGTTCCAGGTGTTAAAATACATCCACGGGTCAGCCTCCAATTATTTCAGCTATGTCAGTTAACCAGCCAGAATTTTCCAAAACCATGACATGAACATCTGGGCTTTTCCTCTTTAATTTAAAGAGACCTTAATCATTCTGTATATAAACTTCAGATTTTGAAGACATTCATAGGACATATTCTCTTTGTCATTATTGTGACATTTACCAAAATGAAAAAATATTTATTCTCTATAGGCTAGAGAATAAATAGTGTTGTGGTTGTACTAAACCACAATACTAAAATAGAGGTACTTAAGAAAACAACCCTCTACCACATACACCAACAGTAATGATATGGAAATAGTAATGGAAACAATATTGTGCATTTCTTGTATAAAGTAAAATGTCACCACTTGGTAAGGTTTTTTTTTTTGCCTATATGGTTTTTAAATTCAAGCTTAATACATAATTTAACAAATTCATTCGTTTATTTAAAAATACTGTATAATGTGTCTGCAATTACTAATCCATCTATACGTGCACAGTGATGTTATTTTGGGTGAGCTCTCAGAACTACCCTCGTCTAAATCTAACGTGCTTCGAAGCTTCTGATGGCCTCAATAATCTAACACCAAGTAAACACAACAAGCCTCGAGTAAAAACAATCCGTAAATTGCGCCACAGATGGTACCCTCTTGCACACGTTTTTTCAGTTCAACTTTACATATAAAATATAACAGTGGTTAGAAAGCTCTCAGCATGTCATATGTCCCATTGCACGTCAAAAATCAGATGTTCTTGTAAACTAACATTGTGAAAGTAAAGCTAGCTGTCGTACAATATTAAAAGCGGGCTACACATTAAACAAAAACAGGCCAAATACATAGCATCAAATAAATAGCAGTAATATTTATTTGGTAACATCACGTTACTTTGGCGCTATACTAGCCATTCTTAAGTTGATAGATTTGTCTTGCAAGTTGTGCACTAATTTAGAAGCTAGCTTGCGTGCTAGCTTGCGTGTAATTGTTTCGTTCTTGCTAGATCAAGGTGATTGAAGTAGTTTATTAAATTGATTGATATCACATTTACAAAATTAGCTGTGCGATGTTGCTTATTGGCGTTGTAAACATTTTTGGTGTTTTACATCCCGTCGCTGGTCTACAACACGGCCTACAACCTTGGCAGCAGCCTCCTTAAAAGCTGCCATTAGCATTAGCTAGCCACGTTAGCTTACAGCTAGCTTAGCATTTTTAGGTAAAAAAAAATGTATATACTCACCCTGAGCGTTGGCTGCCATTGTGCAAAGCCCAACCGCTTAAAGTTTACGGAAGCAGTGGGTGCATTTAATACTCAGAACGTGACCATTATGATAGTTAAAAAACGGAGTATTGTGAAATAGCGTCTATACAGTAGCAGTCTCTCCCCACGACGACGGTACAAACATGGCAGAGAGAGGTTTGCGGCGAAGATGTATTGGGGGTGGGGGGGTGGAGAGACAAGCAGGTCCTTCGATCTTTTTTTTTTTTTTTTTTTTTGCTGCATAGACCCATTGGATGCACTTCTAACGGTAACAAGAACACATTGCATTAGGACAGATGCACAATTTATTTTTAATTCGCTACTATTCAAGCCCATATGTGTAAACTGTTTAGAATGACCAAGAGGCGTTCCAGTGAAATGAAGAAACTGGTTGCTCAAACCACCCTATGTGTTTGTTTGTTTATTTAGATGAATACTTTCAATATTTTTCAGAAGAATTTATACTTCTTGAGCTTATCAAGATTTATAATGCTTCCTGGGATATTAAGTAATATCCCAAATTCACTGGTCAAAACAGTGAATTGAAGGGAGATGACATAAGGTTTTCAACATTTTCTATCAATAGAGGTCTGAAACGTGGTGTGCATATTTATTATGCACAACACGTTTAAAAGCTACAAGATTAAAGGCTTTAATCTTATACTCCTAAATGAGATCCAGAACAGCTAATTGTCATTGGCATTACCCTATTTACATACTACACACATATTCCATAGGAAGAAAAGTGAGAAGAAGAAAATCACTGGTGAAACAAACCCATAAGAAGTTTTGTTTAAAGCTGGGCTTTCAACTCCAGTTTTCACAGGCATGTGACCAGCAGATTTTAAAATAATCCCTGGTTCAGCAGACCTGAATTAAATTCAATAGACACCTGCAAATGACCTAATTATTTTGAATTATTCCAAATAATTTGATATCAGGTGTCTTGAAACAAAACCACATCTGTAATTTGCAGGATACAGGAAAACCTTCAGGGTAAATTTGAGACTGTTACGTTAAAGTTTCACAAGCTAATGTGGAAGACACCGGAAACAACTCAATTAAGGTGTGTTTATCAAATAAAAGCAAAATCAACTTTTCCACTATGTGTGGTGGAAAACTCAAAACTATGCATCATCCTGAGCATCTTGAGCACATCGTCCAAACAGTGACACATAGCTGCAGGCTGTTCCTGGGTCAGGGACTGTAGTCAAAGTTAAGTTAAGATGTCTGGAGTTAAATATAAGGTAATGGAAGAAAAAAAACAGTTGGAGGTGACACAATACTTGAGACTGAAACTAAACCAAGTAAATCAACTATTTCTTTCATTTTCAAGACGTGCAAAGTTGGCAGGAAAATACCCATAAAAATATGTCATTCTTTCTTTCATTTCACCATAAGGTTTTACTTTATGTTGCTCTATGACAAAGCATATTGATAAAATACATACTTTGGCTGTAATGTGACAAAATGGATAAACATTTTAAAGTAATGAATGTTTTTACAGGAGATTTAGGGAGATGGCTGGACTGCACAATAGCACAGTTGGTAGCACTGTTGTCTTGCAGCAGGAAGGTCCTGGCCTCAATTCCCAGCTCAGGATCTTTCTGCACAGAGTTTGCATGTTCTCCTGTGTATGCATGGGTTCTACCTGGGTACTCAGGCTTCCTCCCACAGTCCAAAAACAGTTTCTCTAAATTCTCCCTAGGTGTGAGTGTGTGTGTGCATGGTTTTTTGTCCTTTCTGTCTCTCTGTTTCCCTGTGGCAGACTGGCGACCTTTATCCTTAATAAAACTAGGTAGGACTGCTGTAAATGGAATTCTTGGTTTCCTTTGCAACCTGTTCCAACTTCAGATAAGTCAAAGAGAATAAAAGAAAACCAGTAATTTAATGAAAAAGTTTGTCTTTATTAATTTTTATTATAATTTAGCATTTAAATCAAATAAACTCGATGATGTATTATTATCACTTGCTTTATTATTAAAAACAACACATTTTATTATTTTCATTTATTCTTATTAAACATAAATTCAGGCGCGTGCAGAGGGGGGTGCTATGGGGGCTTGAGCACCTGCCCCTTTTGCTCCAGGACCCCAAGTGCCCTTTTGGTCTTTATTATTTTTTTTTTCTTACACATGTACTACAATTATTACTGTTATTATTATTAGTAGTATTATTATTATTACTTTGCAAGAAAAACAACACAATAAGCCCTCCGGTCACATTGTTACCTTTGACCTTTTGCCCGTGACGCACGATGCACTTGCCTCTCGCGCGATGAGATACGGCGGCTAACTGCGGAGCTCAAGCTAGCGAACGTTTTTGGTGAATTAAAAAAAAAAATTTTTGGTGAAAAAACTGGAGTCGGCTTGCTACTTGTCAGAAAACGGAAACATTAAATGTTGTATCGTTTCTCCTTCAGCACGGAGTCGCGGTTTAAGCAGAAATGAAATATAACAAGAGGAAAATATAGTCCGCTCTCTAAATCCGCCTTTCTCTGAATATCTACTGAGCGGGAGGAAACAGCCAGGTAAGCAAAAGCTGTTCTTATCTATCGATCCAGTATTTTTATCATCAGACATTACGCTGTTGTTGTTGTGCTATGAGCTAGCTGCTAGCTAATGACTTTGCTAGCAAAGCAAGATAACTAAAAAGCTTCCCTGTATTGTTAATGACAGCAGTCATTCTTCAGTATTACTTATGCAATAGGGGCACATCGCCCGTCCAAAACCAGAATCATCTCCATCATGGATATATGTCCGATTTTCTAATTTTCTTTGGTGAATGATGTACATTGTATTTATTCTAGTGTTAGGTAAATGTATCTTGAAGGAGAATAGTACTTAAATAAAAGTCCAACAAGGACATTTATTTAGAATGAAAAATAACTCATCCTGAACTATCATGATAGATATAATGTATGTAATAATCAAACTGCTTCTGTCCAATAAAAGCATGCTATTAATGAAGGGGCAAACACAAACTTTTATTTGCACACATCAGAAATCTTTGGTTTGATTTCAGGCTCTGCCAAGGACATCATGTGAGAATCACAAGCAAAACTTTGAATAGCAAGCAAAGATTTCTGACATGTGCAAATAAGTTTGTTTGTTTTGCAAATAATTTTTTTAAGTCATGAGATAAAAATTTGTGATTTCAGTTTAAAAAAAAATGAAGCTAAACATTTTTTTGTTGGAAAAAATGTTACAATTCAAAATGTCTTGATCACAATTTTATATTATTTAATTGAGGTTAGTATTTTAATTGAATAATTGTGAAACAAATAGAACTCCATAGGAGAGGTCTCATTTTCTCAGAAATTAGTATTGTTATGCTGTGGACTGAAAAACATTGGTTTAAACACAAGGGTAAAGAACTGGTAGAGTGGTTTATTATAATGTTCTGATCATAATTCATTATGTTTTGCTTGTTTCAGTTCAAAGATGCCACGTAAAGAGAGACGTCAGAAACAAAAAAGAAAGGATCTGCTAGAAGCAGCGAAAGGTAGTGGATTGTTGACCAACTGGGTCAGAACCAGTACCGCAGGTAAGAACAAAAAAAGTAAAGGTTCTGACCATCATCAACCTGCAGTTTTTGGTAGCGAACACATATTTAATATTACAAGGCAGCTATTATGCTTTTATTATGTTAAGAGTAGTCTTTTCTCATAGTGACATGCATTAATTACATTTTTGCTTTTGTTTTGTTTCTGCAGTTCCACGTTAAAGTTTGATGCAGCTGTTTTTCTGAATGGACCGTCTTCATCTCCACTGCAAGTACAGCAACCCAGGCAGATGTTCTTTGATTGTATGTCTCACAATTTTGTAATTTATCATTGTTAATTAAACTCTGAAAGCTGTGTGACTTTGTTAATATTCTGTCCTAAAATGCGATTAGATGTGCCCTTTTTTCTTTTTGAGCACCTGCCCCTTTAGTGGTCTCTGCACGGCCCTGCATAAATTGTTTAATAAGATGTTCTCAAACTATCATGAAGTACACAAATAAATCATCCAGGTCATAATACTCTCCCATTCACACATACAGTACATAATCTGCTTTTTTTTTTTTGTTTTCCATTCAATCTAGAATATCATAATGAAAAAAGATATAGTAGGCTATCTTGATAGTGAGAGACTAGTTTTGTCTTGCTTCAAAAAATTTTTTTCTCTCCGTTACAAAATTGCTGTCACTGACAGAAATGAGAAATCCTTACAATTCTGACATTATCAAGAACCAAAATCACCAAAAAAGAAGGTCATCCTTAACTCCTGTATAGAAATGTAACGCCTCTCACAGAACCAGGGGAAAAATAAAGTCCGGTCCGGCCAGCTCATAATTTGAAAAAGTTGAATCAGTGTGCCCATCTTTCTTTCTGACTCAAACATTGGAGTTTCCCTAAATAATTTGTGAGTTTTGTAAACATGGAATGTCTTTAGGGGTTACCATGTTTTATGATGGTATCTATATACTGAAGGACAAGAACACTCTTGGAGAAGCTGAAAGAAGAGCAGGATCTGTCTGCAGAATAGTACACTCTTTATCTATAAAATATAAGATGTAGGCTCATGAATAATATATAGAAAAATGATGGTTTTATTAAGCTTTGGGCCCTATAGGCCTTTTTGAAGTATTCATACCCTTGAACTTTTACCATACTTTTCCATGTTGCAAAGTCAACATATTCTTCAATGGCTTTGTGTGATAGATTGGCATACGGTAATTTGGATAATAGTGAAGAGAAATCAGTATTAGCGTTTATCATGTCGGACGAAAATGTTACATTTTGTCTCATTTACCAGAAGTCCTTCTCTTACATGGTTGCAGTGGATGTCCTTTGCATGGCTTGTGGCAAATTGCAAATAACACATTTAAAGGCTTTCTTTCAACAATCACGATCTTGCCTCCTCAATGAGACCAGATTTTCACTCTCCTTGCCAGTTTAGATGTAGACATTTCTTGGTGCCAAGCTCTTTCCATTTCCAGGTAATGAACTTAACATTTCAAATGCACACCACATTTTTACAGACTTTTTATTTGTAAGTAGTATTTCAAAACCGTTTATTACTATTATTCCACCTCAGAAGTGAAACTACTTTTGGTTGGTCTGTAACAAATACCAATGTGTCTTTGAAGTTTGCAGCTGTAACAAGATGAAATGTGACACTTTTGCAAGGCACTGTAAAATGTCTGTATGACAAAAAGTCAAACACCTCAAAGCACTCTACAATCACAATTGATGTTGAGTAGAAACCCTCGCCTAAGTGCCTAAAGCCTTTCCATTTGACCTCTCTAATGCCTCTTGTGTCATGCACAACAGGAATGATAATTATGGGCCGGAAGCAATAATCAAGCCTCTACACAGAGTTTATAAGTATTTAGTGATTAAAGATGAGATTGGACAGTAATGGCTAAAGGTCTGTTAACATGTTTTATATATTATATCCCTTAATTGGAAATATACTGTACTGTCTGCAAGTCCATAAAGTATCAGGTCTGTAAATTTGCTCTGTTATATTAAGGAGATTATAATTGTTTTGCAGTAATTCGTGGTAAATTTAGTTCAGTGACACTAAACATCTGATATGCTGTATAAAAAAGCAATCTATCCTATGCCTTTTTCATATTTTCACAGAAGCAATGTTAGTGCTACAATCTACTCAATATAGTTATGTCCCATGTTTCAACTGAAACAAGCTGCACTGATGAAAAAGGATATCACCAAAAAACATAATACCTAAGTAAATGCATCCAAGATTGAAAGTTTCTCTGGTATTCAGCTGTGTTGTGTACTAAGACACACACATGTTTTAGTCAGTAAAACAACTCAAACCAGTTTTGTTAGATTTAGATACACTAACATATTGTAGATGATTAAGAAAACTTATTTCAACAGATAGATCCCTGTTGGATCTATCCAACGAAGTGATGTTTTCAGAGATCCTAAAATGGTGTTAATCCAATATTAATAGTGTTTTAACTGATTCCTTAATAACCAACACATTTGTTATTTAAAACAAGTCAAACACTTGACTTTACCAATTGAAAAAAATATGTGTAATTCCAATATAAGTCAAATATAAAATTTTATCCACGGCAAATTATTATTATTTCATCCCAAGCCAGAGTGACTAAATCTAACTAGTTGGATTTAATTGCAGAAGCCTATGCGATTAATAATCATTCAAATTACCTGTAAAAGATGTAAAAAGTTAAATGTAAGACCTGTTGTCACAGCTTCTAGTCTTTAAAGTCTTGATTTCTGTGCTCATTAATACCTATATTGTTGGCCACATCATGGACATTTACTTCAAAACTTTGAAGTGTAGGATTGGCTGCATAATCTTGTGGGAGTGTTCAGGTGCAGAAGGGACTAATCCACTTTACAAAATAGAAAGGATGATTACAAAACAACATTTTGTGGAAATAAATATCAAGGCATAAGCCATGAATGTAAAACTTTGGGTCAAATGGCTCTTCCACAATGACGGCGACCCAAAGACAAATTAGTTGCTAAGAGTCTTCTGAACCACAATGTCAATATTTGGGACCAGACACCAAAAAGCCCAGATCTCAGTCCTGGTGAAAATATGGAAACAAATGAGAAATTGACTAAAATTTGAGCAAACTACTAGGATGAGCAACACAAAACCCAACATGTTTGCTCCAGGTTTTACTGTTTTAAATGCAGTTTTACCAAGGAATTTGGGTAAACTTGAAGTGGAAGAAAGTTGAAAAAAAAAATCATTCTGGTAGATGAAAAGTAAAAGTGATTTTGGTACACCTAACTGGATTAAAATTGGAAAAGCTTTCCTTTCACATATTAAAAACATATGTTTTTTTATGCAATTTTGTAAACTGATTTGAAATGTGTCTATATTACTCTCTAAAAAGTAGACGCAAGTGTAAAAATCATATTTTCTTAGTTTTCAGTCACATTACACCAATTAAATCAGCCAACTTGTTTACCCCCATGTCTTTTCTTGCCTGACAGATTGAAACCGTTTTTCAATCAGCAAACGTTTTCCCCTTTTGTGTGTCATTCTGGGAGTCAAAATTATGGTCTGAATCTGCCATTGGCTTTTGCAGCCAAATTCTAACCCCCAAATTCCTCTGGGCTGACAAACATCAACAAAGACCCTGAGAGAGACCGAGGAGAGGTGAGCAGTGAACTTGAACTGAAGCCTCATTGTATCGGCTCATTATAGGGTCTTGCGGGGAGGAAGAGGCTATTTTGTTGCGCCACAAGGCCAATATCTAAAAAGGCAGTGCAATGTAGAGGATCAGCCACAAGACTTTTAATTTAAGAAGGTATTAAGGGACTTCCCTGTAAAAATAATAATATTAATAAAAATCAGTCTATGAATATTAATAGACTTGTTGGACTGAACACATTTTTTCTTTCAAACATTAAGGTACAGTTATTCCACACAGATAGATATTGCAGAATGGAATTGATCAATAAAAAGTATATATATTGTTTCCAATTTCAAACAATAACAAAGGTAACAAAGGTTACCTAAAAAGTTGTTTAATTTTTGTGGCATAAGAAATGTTTTCCACTACTTAATACTTTAAATCTTGCAGGTACAATTCATATTGCACATGAAACATCTGTTTTCAAAGCTGTAAAATATATTTCTATGCCCCCTGGATTTTCTTTCCCAGGAATTTTGATTTTACTTCCAAATAGATTTGAAAAGGAGGAGCTGTCACTCTCTATTATGGTAACCTCAATGATTTCGTGCTCTGTCCAAATCCAGTGGTTTTCCATAACAATGCAAATTAAAGGGCACAAAGCTGAAGGAGACAAGACTTGCTATTTCCCATCCGAAGGACAGAGGTTTCTTTACAACAAACTTGTCTGTACGCCTTGTGTAGACTTTGACAGAATTTATATGCCGACTTGGAAGTTGTTTTGTGCAACACAAAAGTTTTTGATGTCAATTCTTGAGGATCAGCAGCTGTCCTGAGAAAAAGTGGTACTACCGCTGAGGAATGAGACCGGAATGTCCCTGCAAGAGATTCATTTTGTGAATGAAACCGTTTGGGGAGCTACTTATCTAAGTGGGTAGAAGTTAAAGGTTACCAGACCTTGCATAAATGGAAAATTTGAACTCTGTGAACTCTGCCAGAAAATATTATTAAACCTACCTTATCTTATCTTATCTTATCTTATCTTATCTGTGACATGGAAGGAAATGTTTACAAATAAAAATCTGAAAGATGCGATGTGCAGACTACTGCCTTCAGAGTCACTCATAAGTTAAAAGTATAAACCATCTGTAGTGTGAATGTCTCTGAACTTTGTTCCAGAACATTAGATATTGAACAGCATCAGGAAGACAAAAAAGAAAAAAAAAAAAAAAACAGCATACATATCACAGAAAAGGTTGTGAAGAAGTTGACTGGGATTGGGTTGTAAAACTGTATCCCAAACTTTGAACATCTCCTGGACAAGGAGAACGAATCCATGGTTTCTGAAAAACATGGGTGAGAGGCAAGACCAAAACTAATTTGTTACTAGTTACTTTTTTGTGACGGACCCACATAAAGTAGTTCATACTTGTGAGTTGGAAGGTAAATGTTTCAAAGTTTTCAATTGACTTCTACAAGTAGAAATACAAAAAAGTGGGGTGAGCATCATTCATCCTAAAAATGGAAAAGGTACAAACTTTAAACATACCACAATAAGGAACATGGTAACAGGGATCCACATTTTAGAGGGAAAACCTGTCAGAACAACAATTATGATTTAGACTCTCCATAAATCTGGCTTTTATGGATGAGTGATGAGAAGAAAATCACTGAAGAATGCCATAAAAGGCAGTGTTTGCCACAAGACAAGACACACCAAACATGTTGAAGAAGGTGCTCTGGCTTGATACCTGAAATTCTTGATTGAGCCACAAGCAAAATGCTGTGTTTTGCAGAAAAAATACAATTTAACACTTCAGATAATTATTTTTTTAAATGGGCAAACTGTTCTTGTTATTAGTATGTCATACTGGTGTACGTCTATCATGTAATTGTCAATTCGCATTTACAAAACGCGAGAAAATTTAAGGGTTGTGAAAACTTTCATAAGGGTCTTTGTTTTTCTAGAGTAATAAAATTAATTGTAGAAAGATGGCTTTGTTAATTAAACATGATATCATTTCTCTGTAACACATTCAGTCATGCACCCGCTCCCCTTTTCCCAGAGTGAATGAGCTGCAGTCAGTGACCCAGATCTATGTGCAATGAACTGCTTGACTCAGACTGTTGTTTTATTCAGCGCACTCACTGTCAACAGACGGGCGAGGAGGAGGATGAAGGGCGGGACGTCACGCTGATATTCCATTCTGATTGGCTCCCCGCCCCGTAACCCTTATCGCTATTGGCCGCGCGCGGTGTCCTTTCGGGGAAGATCTGTCATCGCCGCCGTTTCCCGCGCCATTCGCGTGCACGCGCGTGAGAGGGGACCAGGCACGCAACCGTTAGGAGACTGTCTGGAGTCTGTCTCAAATTGATAAATTTGGAAATGGAGTTTTACGGGTCTCTGTGCATCTACAAGGAAGCCGCCCGCTGGGAAATTTGGATCTTTGCGCTCCTCCTCAGACGTCGCTTCACATTGAGTCGCCACGCATTGACGAAATGTTTATTTTTCTTCTTTAGAAAACAAAAAACTCAAAGTTTTTTTCCCCCTCTTCTGCAGTCCATCAGCAGGCAGACAGCTCCTTGTGCCCAGGTAGGTTAAGGCAAACCCTGGAGTGCAAGCAGCCTAACAGAGCGGATGCTGCAGCATTACAGCAGTGCTTTTCGTATTTTTAATGCCTTTTTTTTTCTCCTCCAACATCTTCCTCTGCTTACATACGCAACAGAGTGGAAGAAGAGATAGTCCCATTCATTTGTGCTGCGAAAAAAAATTATTCGCACCGCATTCGCGTTCGTATTATTTTGTGCAACTCATGCCAGACAATAGCGGTGTTGTTGTGGGGACTTGACCTCATTCACACACTACTTCAGGAAGATGCGCAGGTGACGCACCTTTGCTGACGCGAGGCTTTTTGATTAACTCCACGCGCGCTCGGGCTCTGTGTTTACTCAGCAGTCACCTGAGGGGCACAACCTGGCTTTAGTGCGTTTACTTTAACCCTTTAAGCCACAGCACCAAGCACTGGGAATTTTTTTTTCTCTATTTATTCTACGCAACATGCACCTAAATTGTTACATCATGATGAATTATGAATTCTATAAAATGCTTCCCTTTATTGTGTCTGTTTATGCTCTGCAGGGAGTTGTTCCTCACCCATGGAGTTCAAGATGAGTGCATCATGCACGAGGCAGCCTATAAAAGCACATAAAGGTTTGTTTTGGCATAAATTTTAGGGATAGTAGGTATTTTTTCTCCCATATATATATATATATATATATATATATATATATATATATATATATATATATATAGATAGATAGATAGATAGATAGATAGATAGATAGATAGATAGATAGATAGATAGATAGATAGAAAGAAAGATATCATGAAAGAATGAAATTAAGTGTTATTGTTGAATTGAATCTAATTTATTAAATTCCACATTACCGCCTTTGAAAGGTATCAGTGCCAATGAAACCGAATCCAACTGGTCAAATTTATCACTAGCCTGAGGAATGTGACTTAATTACTATGATGTTTCAGATATGTGATAACGCAGTAATAATTGCAATTCAATATGTTGAGCAGCTCTAATACTCTGTTGCTTAGAAATTTGGCCTGAACTACACAAGGCCTTTAAGGTTTAAATGCACCATATTTTGGAGCCTGTATCGAAACTCTTATTCTTTCTTACTATATTTATTGTTTATCTCCCAAAAACTTCCCTATAAGTTCTTTCATTCATCCCAAGATTTTACCGTCATTTTAGCGTCAAAGTACAACAATCCATAAGACAACATGTAGGACTACGTTAGATAAGATTAAACACTCAAAGTCCACATTGAAAACCAAAACTCATATTTGGACCATTAAGTAAAAAAAATAAAAATTATGAAGTTGTGAGTTTGATGAAACCTGGAAACCCCAGAATGCATGTAACCTACTTTAAACGATGCGCTTGACGGTCTTCATTATTTACAATGAATATGTAAATTAAAAAAAATACTTTTAAATAATTTAATTAGATAGACAGACAATCAGGATTCATTGATCTCTGGAAAAATTACAACTAATCTGTATGAGATGCTGCTAGTCTACTTCACCTGAGATGAGTTTAGACTCGTCTAGACACTTTTTTCCAGTCGCTGCAGTTGTCTGCAGACTGTACAGTCATATGACTCAGTCAGACAGACAGTTCCTCCTTCCTCGTCTCAGCTCTGTTTTGGCAAGATGGCTGCTGAGGCTCTAATGCTGCATTCATGACGTGTACAATCAAAGATAGGATTAAAAAATAGAAACATGAGACTAATGATGAATCAGCAAGCCTAGATTGCACTTAATTACAATGCATTAGTATAAAGAGCATGCGGACACCATTGGGAGGTCGCCTTTTTGAACCGATATTCCTGACTGAAATATTTTTTGGTTTGCGAGTTAGAGGCTTCTTTCTCTTCTTCTCAGCAGGTTTCATGCATTAATCAACTGAACTCTGTAGTATTTTATTATTTTCATCTGCTTCTCAGTCAGATTTTCTTTCACAAGCTCATCGAGTGCTGCAGATCTGAGACGCTTGGTAGCCATTTTGTCTGCTGCGTGCATGCAAGAGGCTTGCAGGACATCAAACTATTAAGAAAAACACTAAACAGACTCCATGTTATGCTCTTGATGTTGGATTTTTAAAAACCTGTCGAAATATCGGAGCGTCACATAGAACCAGTTTAAAATTAAATCTGAATGTTTATTTTAATGACATGCAATTAATAGTTTTGCCTATGATTATACGTGTGGAAGGAAACAATTTGATGTTGCCAATAAGTGCTAATTTTATAATTCAGACATTTTTTTGATTACTTAGCCGATGTTTTTAAGAGCTTTCGATAAAGGTTATTGAAAAATATCCTGACCTACTAGAGTCCACTATATTGCGGAACATAATTAATTTCTCCGTATTTGTGTGTATTTTGTTCAATGTTTAACTAATTTTCTACTTTTAAATTTTGTTATTAGAAGGTATGCGATTAAGGACAAAGTTGTTTTTATTTACAATAGTAATTTACTACTAGGTTTCGTGAAAGTAAATATAAACCGTGATGCACCGTAAAAAAATTATATTACACGATAAATTATGTTCTTTATAGCTTGTAGAATCATTAAAAGAAAAGAAAACAAAAAACAAACAAAAGCTGTCGTGCAGTTGAAAGTTTTTTTCTTTACAACTTTCTTTTCTGAGGGAGTAATGCAAGTAGCTGAAATTAACTTTGGCTTAAAAAGTGCTCCGAGCGTCCGTCTGACAATACAAGTTACATCCACTCACTGAGTCTGTGATGTTTATCTGTTTGCCATATCATTGACCAGTCTGGACAGATCTCTTCATTATCATCTACTTAGTGCATACTCATCTGCTGTCAGAGGAGCTTCTTTAATCTCTTGTGGTCCTGGTTGCTTTAATGGTTTCTGAGTGCTTGCTGATTGTGTTGTTTACTGAGGCATGAAGCTGCCTTTAAAAACATGCAGAAGTTTTTACAGGTCCTGAGTCTCTCCGCGAAAAGTATAGGAGAGGTATTTTCAGGCTCGTCTTTTAATTTTGTGTTCTCAGCGATAAATTGGCAAACATGGGTTTTACAATTTTTTTTGTGGGAATAATTCATGCACAAAAGATAGTTTTTGCAAAACATATAACGTATACTTTTATAACTAAACGTATAACTATGTTATAAAGAAGTAAAAAATTATCTGATCAATGCGGCTGGTGTTTAGATGATAAATTGTAGAAATGCATCTGTTCAAAATAAAATTATTTTGCATACATATCCGACATTATGTGTACCAAAATAAGCATTTGCAACCTTTGTAATTTAAATGTTATAAGTTAAATAAAACTTTATTTATTATTATGACAACAAGCAGCTGACGTTAAATAGTAATTAGTTTTTCTAGTTTTTAGACTGACAGTAGATGTAGTTTAGGTTGTTTTAAACCATTCAGCGCTACAATGACAGCAAAATATTTTTTATTTGAAAATGTTTGATTTTGCGCTTGCAGCCAAATCTTTCACACAGTCTCACACCTTTTTGCTAGAACTTCATTCTCACAGGTGATTCATGTTTTTGCTTTTCTTGCAGCTGCTGACATTGACAGTTGATTTCCTGTCAACAAATGGTAAGATCTGCTTTGACCTTTTCATTAAAGCACATTTGGATAAATTTAAAATGGAGTAAAGGAATTCTAGGAAGGTTTTAAGGTGCTACAGCTATTGAATATGATTGCCTGAGGGAAATATTACTCCACGGCACACAACGGTGTTTGCAGAGGTCGAGCTCTTGAACTGCAATGCCGTTTCTGTACACTATGCTGCAGAAAATTTGACTAATCAGCACTGTCACCATCGCTCACTTCTAAATGGTGATTGGTTTTTATCAAGAGGGATTTTTTTTATCTCTTCATGACATAATCATGGATATGAAACTTGTAACTTTCACTTGAGGCTCGGTTGAAAAACGCTGATGCAAAAAGCACTCCGAAGCATCCTCCCTTGTTTTCTATTGGCTTGCTGTCTCCACCCACAGTGAGGTCATGAGGTCCAACATCGTGACGATGTCTGGTGAAAAACAGGCTTTCATCTTGTCTCTAATGCTTCCTGAGGTTTAATGAAAGGATTTTTCTGGGTCTATTTCTGAGTGCGAACAGAGTTAAATCCGAGCACGTTTCAAAGCACGGCCCTCTGGAAAAGCATCCGCAGCAACAGTCTGCCTGGTGAAATGGTGGCGTGTTTATCTCAGCAGTTCTTGCTGCATGATGATGCAGTCTTCTCTGACACTGTCGTGGGACATTTCAAATGAATACCTTGTGTGTACTTCAGAATGTCTTTTGGCAGCCTGGCAAAGCTTGGGTCCACTTACTTGGGCCCACAACTGCGCAACTGAGACCCTGGGCTGGTCTTAGCCTTTATCTCAAAGCCATCAGCGTCCATTTTACTTCGTGGCAGTTGAGATAAACTGTACTCAAGCTTTTCGAAAGAAGAATCTGAACTCGTCGTCTAAGTCCCTGAAGAAAATCCTACAACTTTTATGCACCACACAAACTTTTCCTCAGAAGATATTTAAAAAACAATTATGCACGATCGGATGCATTGATAAAAATGTAGTTAATAGTTAATAAGTAAAATTTTTCTTGACCGCAGCACAAATGATTGTTTATTTTATGCTGTTATAATTAAAACCTTTGTGAATTTTCTGAATTTTAAACATGATCTTACGCAAGCTATGCAACTTTTTATACAATGAAGTAAAGTATGTAGAAATTAAAGTTTCAAACATTTTGAAGCAGTATTTAAATCTTATTATATGCCGCAATTATATGTTATAAAATGAAATCGATTGCTATATTACATATGTCATGCGCTTCTTTTTACTAATTACATTACAGAAATTATACATGCCATATGTTAGTTAATTAAATTAAGTGTTTTTAAAGAAGACATTTAAATCTTGAAAAATACTTTGACTGTAAAATTTTTTTATTTTGAGTTTTCTAAACCAATATAAAAAACTCCTTCCTTAACTGTAGGAAAGTTTTTATTTACACCTTATAAAAACTGAATTAAAAAAATATTTACATAATAAATAAAATAGATTTTAACAGTGCAGCAAGTCATGTATCAAAAACACGACATAATGCAAAAATAAATATTGTATAATTTCATCGTTGAGTATTCCAGTATAAAATTTTTATATATATTGTCATATTTATTGTTTAACGGTTGACATCTCTTTTTACTTAGAGATTTATGCATTCATATCTATGCATTTATTTTCATTTTAAATGAAAATATTTCACAAAATATTTGATTCATATTCAACTTTTTTTTAATTCAAAGAAAACACAGCGACTTACTGATGCTATTAGGGTGTTAGGTTGCAATAGTTAAAAATTAACGATTTGAACGATAACAAGGTTGCATTATTTTGGGAATGTACGTTGAAATAAAAAGAGGCCTTATCAAGATTTTGTGGAAAGTACAGTACACTGTGATTTAATCTGTATAAATTGAGTGGCGTGGAGGTTTAGGAGACTCTCCTCCTTACTTTTTGTTTTGATCCACTGTTAAGGTTTTGTATGAAAGCCAGACTGGGTTCTTATGCCATGAAGCACAACAGTGGCTGTCCATAATGTCAAGTTCAGTCTCCTCTCTGTAGTCATGCAAAAAGTGAGAGAGAAAGCTAATTCTTTGGGATCATGCATATGCAGGAATTCCATGTTCCCAACTAATAGCTTAATGTCAGACTAATCAGCTTTTCCCTTATTAAACATACAATTTCTTGGCTTTTGTAACAATGGAAGATAACTTTACCACATTCATTTCAATGCATTTTTATAATTTCAGTTTATGTTTCTTAATGTTGAATTATTGAAAACACTATGCGATTTAGGATTTAAGATTTTTAAAGCACAAAAATATGCAGAGCATAAACCACTGTTGCTTTTTAAAGTTTTTTTTCTCTTTTTTTTTTTTACTAGTATTTGGTGTTTAGCGTTTCTCATTTTCAAACACTTTATGTTTGAAAATGTTTATTTTTCAAATGGATTTTTCTAAATAAATTTTCCACTTCTTAAAGCCATTTTGAGCTAACATCTGACTGTTGTTCGGTTAACCACAGGTTCTGTCTTTTTGCTGAAGTCACAAAATAATTAATGAATATTAGGATCACATTAATTACAACATGTTGCTCTTACATTGATTATAGTGCAAATGTAACCTGCTATTTTTGAGCTTTTTGAAAAGGTAAGTGGTTTTGCTGTCAGCAGTCTAAATGTTGGGTGTTTGCCCTGCTGTCGTTGCACTGTTTGTGATCCTGCCACTCTTCAGATGTGCACGTGTTGCATGTCCGCTCCCCTCTGCCAAAAAACTGCAGCAGTGACAGCTAAAGCATAATACTCCGTATTCTCATTTATCTTGAATTCTGACCTGACTTTAACAAGGAGCTCATCCACAAACATTTAAACGACTCGAGGAAGGCTGTTAAAGTCTGGAAGACCACTGTTCATTGTAATGTTTCTTCTCAACATAATATTCTCCTTGTCTCAGACAAACTTCTGCTAACTTTAAGTTTTTAGCTTTTATTGAGTTCTCGGTATTTACGAAGTAAAAAGATGTAACTGGAGTGAAGCCTTACAAATGAAGAAAGATTATACAATATAAGATTTTCCAGCACTCTGGAGTCTAACAGAGGCTTGCTGTAGTGTTTCATGCAGAGTGTATTGCTTTCAAGCACAATAACTAGCATGATATGTATAAATAGTTTGCTTTGTCAATAAAAGATTAATTTAAATAGTCGACAAAAAATTTGACTCGCAAAAAAATAAATAAATAATTGATGAAACGATACTATCTGTTTTGGTTAAAATAGATACACTTCACTTGGAAATGATCATGACCAGATTAATGGGTTCATATAGTTAGTAGAATAAAATCACATTTTAATTTGACTAGAAATCAAAAGTATCCATCAGATTTTTAGAGCAAAAAACAAGTGATAGACATAACTTTAGGGGCCAGTCTAGTCTTCACTTGACCACTTATTTGGTGTAAATACCGTAACACCGAAAGGAGTTTTAAAAAAGAAAAACAACATAGATTTCTCTTGACAAAAAAGGGAGAAACCTGGGCAAAATATGATCAGAGTTGTTCATGTAGTTGTTTAGTTTTGAAACCATAACTTAAAACTACTTCACTAACAACTATAGTAGTATTGGTCAATACCTAAGTTTCATAGACTTTGTTTTGTTCCAGCTTTCTACACAACACATTAAATATTACATTTCAAACTTAAAGAGCATTTATAGGAAAAGGAAAGTGCTGTAGTTTGACTAGCAACTGACATACCTTTTTGGCAAAATAACAATGAACATTCTTTCAATACTACATCATAAAGGAATATATTTGTGGATATCTAGGAAAGGAAGCACAGACTCTTAGAGTCAGCATTGATGCTGAAGTTTGGGGTCTCCTCAAAGTTTTTCGAATTCTGAGAGAAATATTTGAAATGTGTTTCTGACATTAACTCCCTCCTGACAAACACACACACATACACACCTCCAGTTCAGGGGATTTGCTCAAAGTTACCATCAAAGTCAGACTTGTGAGAATTGGCAGTATTGCCTGCATTTTTCTTTAATTGGGGCTTATTCCAACACACCTTGAATACCTGCTTTCACTTTAGCCATTTGACCTTTTTTGTGAATTAAGACAGCACGGCAGAGTTGAGCTCGTCATCCCCGCGGTACATCATAGTTCAGGGGAGGCTGCACCATGACTAATTAGTAAATCTCACTTCTCTCCAAGGTGAGAAAAGAAAATGATTTTCTTCGCAAGAAGCTCGGGGGCTTGATGAGTAAATACCCACCTGCACTAAGTTGCAGTAACCTAATAAGTCTCCCTGGATTTCGAAAGGGAATATTTCATATTTCACTGATCTCAAACTGCTAGTTTTGCGTGTCTCAAATTCGACTCGGAAAGCCCTCTAAGGTGGCTCAGGCTGCACCCATCGACTGCAGGGTCTCTGCTGTCACACAATGGCATGGAAAGGTCAGGCCTAATGAAGTCGGGGGTGCGACCCCAAGCATTCAGTGACTTTGCATGGGCTCCCATCCCACCGCTGCAACCATGCCGGTTAATCCCTTTTTGATCCTAATTGATAGGCATTAACATGATCCTTATCCAGGAGCTGTGTTTTGTCTTCCGCAGTCCTTCCCTCTTGGTGTCAATGACACAAAGTGTGAAAGCGTTAAGCCAAATGTGAAATTGATATTTTTCATGTTTGTGCACCTAAACTGTGGCTACGCTTCCAAACAGTCCCACTGAAGTTCTCAGCGTTTTGCCCTTTGAGACTATCAACAGGACTTAGCTTCTAACCTCTGGAATCCGACTGCGATGTGAATGGTAGCAGCCCATTTGCACATTGTTTTTCTTAGAGTCCTTTCATCTTCATCAATAGGCAATTATTGTCTTTAACTGGTAACTAATGACCCTCTTTAAAATGTTTTCTTAGACGCTTAGGTCAGAGCACATGTCACTTTGAAAGTGAGGACAAAGTGTGATTTCCAAAGTGCAGATGTTACATCAGTTCTCACAAGCTTTAACTAAACAAATTTATTCAGTAATGTTTTAATATAGCTGTTGTTCATGGAAAAAACTCAGTTTCCAACACTTTAGAAAGGATGTTACAATTTGCATATCTTTTAGTTTGCGTAGACTTTTTAAAAATACATTTCTCTACATAGAAATTATGCTTCACTGCTAAAACACACTTTAATTAATTATTTGAATTTGTTTACTTAAACTTTTAATTTGAATAAGAATTCTTTGTCAATTTCCCAAATATAAGACTAAAAAATATCTACATTAGATGTTTTAAAACTTAAACTCTTGCTCCATCTTTCCCGGCCTTATGATAGTTTTAAAGGTTTGTATGGTTGATGCCTGCATTTATACAACATGTCAAATAAACGGAGAGAGCAGAATTCCTCACATGACGAATTAGAATAATGGCTGACTCAACCAATTTCTTGGTTGATTTTTGCTGCTAATTGCATGTTGCACCTTTTTTTTTTTTTTTTTAGAAATATTTGTTCTTTTTGTTTATTTCAATTATCACCTGCTTGTACATATGTTGGAAGAACTGAAAAATCTGTTTTCTCTCCTCAGGCAGCATAAAAATTCTTGTTTCGCTGCACTGGTTTGAGCGTTCTTGAAGTACTCTCTCAAATATCCTCTGGGCTAAACTTTTTCTTATGTGGTATCCAATGACTGCTATTTAATTGTTTAGAAATGTTCATGGAGCATTGTTAATTCTGGAAAGAGAAGAATGTTGTCATTTTTGCTCTTTTGGTGGCATAGAACTTCCCGGGAGATCTGTACTTGGAGTTTTTCATAAAGTGTGAAATGCCCATGTTTCTTGCATTAAGCTTACAGCTTATATTCAATATAAGTCTTCTTCTTTATCACTTTAAACATTTAGTACGGTTCATTCAGAAACAGCACAAATTGTTGCAAATGCTTGTTGTATATTGATGTATTTTATGTAGAGTTTATCTTTTGTAACTAAGTTTAGCTAAATTGGTGCAATACAAACATCCGACACCTTGATTTAGAATAAGATTTTAGGTTAATATTTAAGCCCAATCCTACATTTTTCCCCAATTACATTTTAATCAGTAAGCTTTTCATCACACAACCAGTGTTTTATAGCTTCACTTGTGTTTTGGTTTATTGTGCACAAAATATTTGGTGGCAAAATGTTGGAATTAGTCATTATGATGTAAAATTAATTCTACCCATATGTACCTACAATTCACAAGCCAGTCTTAGAAAAGCTTATGAAAAGATTGAATTTTTCTCATGAAAAAATATTGAAGTAATTCTACTTCAACTGTTCACAAAATAACCCCAACTATGAAACAGGAGAGAACCTTAGGACAAACATTTATCTTTCAGCCTTCCTTACCATCTACTCCACTGTCAAGCCTGTGTGATTTGAATTTAGTCAAATGTAGCTGCCCAGCAAGGTCAACATCTGCTGATGAATGTTTGCAGACCAAAATTTTGTGACTGTGCTGACTACCTGCTGCCATGAACAACGATACTCCCAAATATAAGGTGGCATCAAACACACCGCAGATAAAGAAAACCTGTGGGTCAAATAATAAGAAAAATCATAAACACAACCATTACTCATATTTTTATGAGGAGTAGATTTACTGTATTCCATGTTTTAATCAATATTTTCTACTATAAGAATACAACAACTCAACAACACAATTTTTAGGTTAAATTTTTCTTCTTTTGTGAGTTTAAGAAATTCAATCTTAGCTCTTTATGCATGCATGTGTCGTTTCTCTCTGGGTTCTCTGGCTTCCTCCTATGGTCTAAAAACATAACTCTTAGATTGACTGGCCTCTAACAAATTGTCCTTAAATATGCAGGTGTGGTTAACTGTTGCCCTGGGATGAATTGATACCTTCCCAGTGACTACTGGAGTTGGGCATTAGAACCCCCATGAGCCTACAAGAGCAAATGTGTACAAATAAAGAATGAATATATGAGATTATGAGATTGTGCTTCTTGTACGTTTATTTATTTGGATTTCCCTCACGGTTAATCAAGTATCACCTAACCAAATCAAATGTTACGTATTATGCTTTTTTCCGGTTGGTGCCAAATCCTGGAACTGAATGGCACAATGATAAGTTAAGATCCTGAGCTTAAAGAAAACACATAACTAAACCCAAGTATGATCTCGAAGTGCAGAACTGTAATAAAAATAGACTCAGAAATGGAAGCAATAGAAAAAAAAAATCACCTTCCTGGTGTTTTTGTTTAGCTGCCATGTTCTTTGCAGTTACTGTTGTTGATTAAATGTAACTTAATATGTGAATAAATTATTCTATCATTCCTCCTGGTCAGATTTGTATGAAATTTGAGACTAACTTTGTTATCCTTGTATTTTCATAGGCCGTGTGCTTATTGCACATTTGGAAAACCAATCTCAACCGGAGCTTTAACTTCCTGGCTGATGTCTTTAGATGTTACTTCAATATCTCTCATTTTTCTTATAGATGTCATGATGGTCATTATGAGCAAACAGTTCCGCTTTATTTCCATCAAACCAAAATGAAGGCCTTTATGTCTGTGTGTATTTGGAAACTACATTTATTTGTCCCTTGGAATAATGGCTTCCTCAGTGCTGAGTGGCTTTCAGACAATGTCATTATGACAAGTTCCACTGTGGATAATGGCCAGCTTACAGTGTAAACTGTGGACTGCAACATGTTATGGATTGAGATAGTATTTTAGGGCAGCTCCATTCAACAGAACTAGAACACAATATTTTTTTTTCCATCATCCTGTTAGAGCGCTTCTAGAAGCAAAACATAATCTCCAGTGATCCAGGAGAAGTGGCTTTGTTGTCCATCACTTTTGTTTGAGAATCCTGCATTACAGGCAAAAATGCACAAATACAGTTTCTGACCACAACCTTTGTAAAACATATTGCAATTAATATTGTGATTTTTTTTTACGTTAAAGTCTATGTAATTAATCAAAATTAACTCATAGTCAAGGCTCTAATTGTACAATATGTGTCGCATTCTGGCACCAACTGTATAATATAAGGAGCAATTCTTTTCAACATCCATTTGAAGATGCAACATAGAATATAAAAAAAATGTGTTCTGTTTTGTTTTTAAAGAAAAGGTACTCATGCGGGAGTTGTGGTGGCACAGGAGTTAAGCAGAACCCCCATATATATGGAGGCCTTAGTCCTCAACGCGGCTGTCGCAGGTTCGATTCCCGGCCTGGTCGCAGGTTCGATTCCCAGCCTGGTCGCATGTCTTCCCCCTCTCTCATTACCCACTTTTCTGTCAATTAACTATCAAATAAAGCCAATTAAAGCCAATAAAACCTTAAATAAAGGTGCTCATTTATGCTTCTATGAAAATTTCTTTCTATGTGGGATAATATCTTTACTAGAATGAAATTACTTTTATTTTTTCAAGTAGTTCTGCTGAAATTTATAATTTTCTTTAGATCAATGTTCCATTTCTGAAATTGCTAATATTTGTACACTGTAAAAGATAATGGGTGTTAAAATTTATATAGAACAAAGTTTTTTCTTTCCTTTGTTTTTCAAAGCAAATTTAGTTAACAAAAGATAACAGAGGTGGTTGTAGCATTTTCTGGACAGCCGTATGTGATATTTGTGAGTAAACTCAAATCTACAATTAAGGAGCACTCCGCACCATTGTGCTTAGCAGCGTGCAACAAACCACTCTGAGCTGTAAAACGCCAGGTGTCATGTTGGTTCTTGTTGGTTTCACACAGCGATTCCATTTCCTCCCCGGAATACGTTTTGCATGTCTCCAAAGGATTGAGAGCTATTTCCAGTTTGTTTGCTACACTGACTAATGAGTTCTCCATAAGTCCTGATGACATAATTTGAAGATCGCCAAGGAAAAATATCTAATTATGTAGTTCAGACATTACATACTGGGACTGCGCTCATGTACTTCACTCGACTGGCACCACCTGCCCTCTTTAGATGTCGCACTCACTTCCACACTGTTGAGATGCTGAGCTGGTATCTGTGCAACCCCCACCACACATATGTGCAATGACTCCTTAGTGAGTTGGATTTTAGATACTTATTGTTCACTTGATTAGCTTTAACTAAAGAAATAAAATTAGATAAAATGATTGAAAGTTGAATAGAAAAGAATCAGAGATTGACTGAATAATGACACATTGACAGTAAAAAGCGGGGAAACTCTTCAATGAGATGACAACAAAGAGAAATATGTGGAAGGGATCTTTGTTTTGAAGATTTTATTCTGCTGTGTGATTAACTTGGAGGCATTCGTCTTTATTCTGATCTGCAGGAGGAGCTTTTGTGCTTCTTGTAACTCTTTTTTGTGCAAATTTAAAATGTGTGTTTTTTTGGGGGACATTTTAGAAGGGAGTGGGACTTTACCCCAGATGCATTGTTGTGTAAGTACTGTATGCCACTGCTTGGGTTTGCTTCATTTTTGGCTGGAACTGCACCAAATATGTTTACACTTCCACTTTTTTTTATTCAAGCAGAAGAAAAACATGCAAAGCAGTTCATGAATTTCAAAACAGGACAGGCACATGAGTACATAGAGAACTATGTTTTACTTTTAAATGGTGCAAAGGCACAGAAAGCTCAATGGAATTTGGTTTGCTCATATATATTATATTTTACGTTTAAAACAGTATTTATTATGTGTTGTTTTATTTAAAACAGAAAAAAAATCAACCATTATTCTCAGTGATGTTAAAATAAAATAGCACAATGAGATTTTGATATAGCATGTTACATATTAATGTTGTCAAAATGTTATCTTGGTTGTTAGTTTGATATAAATTAAAACAATCATTGCTCAGAATATAATCAGAATGTCATATTTTGACAGTCTGCACATTATAGAGTAACAGAACCAATCTACAGTCAGCTGTTTAACAAACATGCAAATGTAACTTGACAGCAGTCTTACCTTAATATGAGTGATAGCTGGTACTCCTTTAGTTTTCTTGGGATTTTCTGTCGTATTATTAATATTTCCAAACAACTGAGTTTGTCTTTCTTGCAACATGGAGGAAACATTTTGTAGCTCTCTTTCAGTCAGCTGACTATCAGTGCACAGTCAGGTAGGAGACAAGCAATGCTAGGCATCCACTACTTGATGATCCATGCAGTTTCACTGATGCCTTTCATTAAAAATCATTAAAAGTATTTAAAATGCTACGAAAAGTCCAATCTTTAGTTTGAGTAAATTTATTGATTTACTCAAAGATTCTGCATTAAAAAAAATTCTACCAAAATAACAGGTGTGAAAACAAACTATTCACAAAGTAAATTCATCAAAAATATTTTTCTTTGATTATACTTTACATTTTAAATAGAACCTTTAATTAGTCATGTGTGAGACCCTGTTTCTTGGGGGTGTACACATTCATTTTAATTAGCCACTTTTCAAAATGGGTAAGATTAGAGAACATAACACTCAGGTAGGATGAATGTGTGTTAATGTTTTAGGCCAAGATATAGGAAAAAAAGTATTCACTTATCCTTATGCTACCTACAACATATATATAGTTAAAACAAAAATGAAACAGATTAAAACAACTACAGCTATTTTGAACCAAGTGGGAAAATGACTCAAGTTCAAAGCACGAAGCACTTTGAAAAGGACGGTGACGGAAGTAAAAAAAAAAAAATCTCCAAAGCTAGCATATACCAATCTACTTCCCCCTTTTTTTTTTATGAAGCTATGCAAATGCAATAAAAGATTTATTAATATCGGCCAGTATCCCAATAAATATACTGTTTGCAGCATATGGATTTATGCTGCAGACATAAATATTTTTTGACCCTTGCTTGTCGGTCATTCTATTCACATCTCAGCTGTATTGAACTTTTGTCTTGCTGTTTTTGGCAGTAATTGCAACGCAAATCACTAAACCACCCGAAATATGAAACATGTTTAATTTTTTACAAGGGTACGACAGTAAGCAAAAATGTACGGTATCAAAACCCTTTCGTTGTGCAATCGCATGCCCAAGTCATGAATATAGAGAAGAAAATGTAGCTTGAATGGAGATTCATAACTCCAGGCTTTTTTTTGGACTACTTTATGTCATAAAATAGAAGCCTTGCAGGTTACCATCTTTCGTTTTTCTTTTTGAATATCATTAGGCTAGAAAATTGCTTCCTCTGCAAACAGATGAACACATCAGGATGCTGCCGTAGTTACAGCAGGGAACGGATAAACTTGTTGTCATGTGTTCATGCAGGTCTTTTAAGACACTGACACAAATTTTTGTTGCACCTAGGGTATAACTGTCAAGAAAGCCCAAAGTCAGTTGATTTCATTGATTTCTTTTCTTTTTTTTCAAACTACCTCACAGAAATGTGCTCTGTGACCATTTTGAACTGTGTGTTGATAATACACCATGTAACAGATTTTCTTTAAGAGCATCCAATTTTTATTGACTTTTTTTGAGCAATTTACAGATTTTAGATTACATTTTTTAATTGAGAAACAGTTGTGAGAGAGGTGACCTTAAGGCACCACTCTTTGCCATAGTTCTCTAACAGTGACCTTTTAGGTTTTTTTCTTTACCTTTACCTCTCTGACCATTTTACCTTAAAACACCATGCATTGAAAAAAATACTTGTTAAAGAAGTTGTTAGAGGCACCAAACGAGGAGGGAGACCAATGATTTTTGTTGAAAATTATTATTTCATAACAAGTGATTTTTTTCATTCCATGGTTCAAATGTACTCAAATTAAAGGTTGGATTATTCTAAATTTTTCAGTGTAAAATCATGCTTCTGCAATGAAATATACGTTTATTTCAAGGCTTTTTATACATCTTTACTGTGTACATCAATAAAAGTGGAGGGTGCTTTAAATTTTAGTTTTTAGATAAAAGTAAGACAACTTAAAAAAGATGTTACGATATGTGTTAAAAATGTAGAGATTCTAATTTTTCATTCTGTTTTGAAGCGTCGATAAAAATAACGTTCTCAAAGTTTTGTCTGTTTTCACTTTAGATTTTCTGGGAGTTTCTTATCTACAAATACATGCAAGTATGTTAATAATTTACGTGCTTTGTTCCTGCAAAGTGGATTTCTCTAATTCTTCCTCTCCTTTTGAAATCTAAAATCTTAAGTATGTGCATTCTTTCAGATAATTGTTGGTGATAAGTTATAACGATAATCTTGTGGGGTGCATGTGTAAATATGACTAAAATAGACAATTTTAGCACTGGTCGTTGGCAACTACATTTTAAGTTTTGCAAATCTTTTGGAATCCAATAAATTATTGTTTTTAGAACAGCACAATTAAAAAACAAAATCACACTTGCAGTTATCTGAAACAACTTTCCTCACCAGTGCTGCACATCTTCTTTCCCCCCCAATAAAACCATTCCAGAACAAGGGCAGGATTACCTTTGCCACTAATGAGGTTGTTTATTCTCCAAATTTTCTTCTGAGCTCAAACTGAGAGAAAAAACAGGCCATGCACAGCAGAGCACATAATCAAGCATTAGCTAAATAAAGCTTCAGATATCCCAAGTTATATATTTGTGTGACAATATAACTCAGGGTATCATACCTGCAGTGACTGCATGTTGAACATGAACACCTATTTAAGGAGGTTAGTGAAGTGAGCAGAGCACATTATTACACTCAACAAAGATGTGCAGGATTTTAAATTGGACATAATCTTCAAAAGAGGGCAGTGGGGAGTCATCAGGTTGTCGGTTTCAAAGATGAATAATTTTTTAAACTCCTTTTAAGAAATGAAGGTTCTTCAGAATGATCTCATGTTCAAGCAGCAAAAATGAAACCGAAATAAGTCTCTGAAAGTGTACATGGAGACATTTAATTTTATCTGAAGATACATTTTTATGCCAATTTTTATTAAAATTCTGACCTTTTTTTGCTGAATACTTGCACTTTATGGAGTTTTGATGCTGACAATATCTGCTCCATAGGTCAACTAGCACAGGGAATATTAGGGTTAAAATCAGGTTACAGGTGTTGCAAATAAATAAAATTATTCAAAAGCAGATTTATAAATCACAAACTGACGGCCATAACAAGAGTAATTAATGTTGCCAATCAGTCGACAATCAACTAGTTGACACTCTGAAATTTTCAAAATCTACTACATCTTAAATCATGCCAATTTGTTTGATTTCACTTGTTAATTCTTTTTTCCAAATTTTTATATGTTATTATTTTTTTACCACTGTTTACATCTAACATCTACTAGCATTGGTTAAGTTAGAAAGACACAACACCAGTTTTTCAAATCATTGACAAGGCTCACCACACAGGGCGCCCTCTGGTCAGGGGACAACCAAATATTGAATCAAATTTCTATTAATTTTATTAAATATTTTAGTGCTTCTGTACACAGTCATAGTCAGTAAATTAGGATATCATTTAAAAAGTTTTTTTTAGGAACTAAGTTAACTAAGTGAAAAACATCATGTGTATTCATTACACATACTGATGTTTTTAAGTCTTTATTTCTGGTAACTGTGTTGATAGATAAGATCATCATATTACATCAGACCAATAAAAAAAACATTTTTAGTACAAAATGGTTATTTAAAAAAAATACTTTTAAGCTGACATATGAGTCTCATTGGAAGGTTCTAATTTATTGAATATAATTGTATATTACAGTGTTTTTCAGACATGTAGGAATATCCTAAGATATACCGTGTTCTTTTTTCTACAGCATTTTAACATTTAGATTTGATTTGTTCAACATTTTGTGCTAGAAAATTACTTAATAATAAAGTTTATTCACATTCTAATATGGACGTAATAGCCCTCTGCCAAGGGTGCCAAACTGCAGAGTGTAACAAATTATTCACACACTTTTTTTCATTGATTTACTTGTTTCAAACATTTCAAAACATTATATGTTTGGGATAATTCAATACCTTTTACTCCTTATTGCTTAATTTTTGACCTGACTGTAAGAAAATGCTGTGTTGAGACTGCAAGAGAAAACTCTGACACACTTTGGGTGGCTAATAATGCTAATGTTGGTATTTGCAAAGACACTTTTCTTTAATCTAAATGGCCCTTTAACTTATAGATACGAGTTTGACTTTAGTTTAAAATCTAAACGTAAATAATTGGCTAAGTGTATTATTACACATTGCGCAGAGATTCTTTAAAATAAAATTTTGATATTTTCAAAGTTTTTTATCTTTAGAAAAAAAAAAAAACATTTCCAATATTTTATTTTAATGGAAAGCAGAATATTTTGACAATTTGAGCCCCTTTCTACACTCTTTACAAATTATTTGCAAAAACTGTGTTTTGATTTTCTAAAACTTTTAATCATAAAATACAATCTTATCCAAATTTGTGAAAGAGGGTTTTTACCCACAGTGCCATTTGTGTAAAAAACAACACTGGTACCATAGCTCACTGTCAGCTGATGAAGACTCTCTATACTTTTGTGGCAGTGGTATTTGTGTGTGTCGGTGGCACATCGCTCTGTTTACAGACCTACTTATCGGAGCCCACGTATGCTGCTTTATTTGCTGATGTAGATTGGCTTCCAATCTCCGCTTAAACATGAGGCTTTACTGTATGTTTGCTTAACTGTCCAGCCATCCCATCTATTCAAACAGCGTTTTTTCAGTTAAAGCTGTGTGCTTGCTGGGATCTTTTTTTCCCCCTTTCCTTTTTCTTTTCTTTCCTGGGACCTTTTCTGTTATTTTGGGGACCAGATGGCGAGGAGCATGGAAGAGCCTCTTTGTCTGGGAGCCCCTGTGTGAAAAAAGGTTGTCCTCCCTAATGTAATCAGCAGCACCGGAAGGGTCCATTTTGGGCCGTGAAAGGAGACAATTGGGCCTGGACACGTCTAGATTACAGAAACGCAGGGTTCATCTCCTGACCCTGCCTTCTTTTGACCAAGGTCCTGGTGAGGAGGATCCTCATCTTTGATCAATGGAGGGTGGAGGTGCTGATGCGACCCCATGCAGGCCAAAGGCCACCCCCTCCCCTACACCATGCCCTGTTTACCCTGTACTTGGCTGCCACTGACACCTCCTTCCGGAAAGAGCCAGGAATGGAAGGGGAAGGGGGTGCTGGCACTCCTGGGGAAAGGGAGGGGGCACCATGACCTGTCTAGACACCGTTGTTTCTAGTTGCTGTGGTGTTGCCAAGGGGATATAATGAACTTTGACCTCAAACATAGTTGGTTAGGAGATGCTGTGGTCAGTCAAGGAAGGCAGTTTATAATTTTCAGAGTTAGAGGTGGGGAAGTGAGGCTGCATATGGATGCAACCCACATCAAACACATGCTGCTTAGAAAGACCACAGGCATGAATTTACTGCCTTATATATTTTAAACCAAATATAGAATTTCACTTTGATTTGAAAACCATTTCATTGGACACAACCTGGATGCACTTGTGGAGTTATTTTTTATATATATTTTCAGTAAGTAGCCACTAAATCTCTTGTTATTGAAAAATGAAGTAAAAAGGATAGTTGCTATGGAGACTTGTTGACTATACAGAATCATTCATTGCTGCGGTTCTTTAATAGAGAGCTTCTTTGCTATCCTACTCACTGTGGTGACAAGATAAACCTTGGTCCGTTCTTTGGCTTGTGTCACAGCTCCAGCTGTTTTAAATATTTGCATTATTGAGGACTATTCTAATGAGCAAATTTAGGCCACTAGCCTTTATAATGCATGTTTATTTCATTTAATGCCATGTTGTCCTGTCTTTCCCACTTCAAAGGTATTTTTAATAAAACTGTCATGACTGTATGTTTAATTTTGCCCTCTGAATAACTGCTCTCGGCATAAAGTTTTAACCTTTTAGGTTTTCAGTTCTAAATTATGCTACTGCAAGAATTTTTTTTTATTTTTATCAAAGCATATTTATTGTTTTATCCTTTTTAAAGGGTGGCTAAGAAAAATTTGCCTCAGTGTCACATAATGTTTATACAGGGACACAGAAAGTCAAAAATGACTAAGTCAAAGGTCCTTAGTAATGTAGGTAACGTAAAATAGTAAATTACATATTTTTAAGGTATACATTTTAAGTTAGTAATTGTTCATTTTCATTTAATTTAGAGTAGTTAGGTTTGCCATTATTGTGGTGTGAGTGATACAGTTAAAAACAGCTGATGAAGACTCACTGGTATGTTCTTTTGTCTTTCCAATTCTGCAGACTTGGAATTAACATGCCTTTAACTATATGACCATCCTAGAATGGAAAAACATAAATTATGTAAATGGTTTAATTTAATTTATTCTAAATGAATAGTAAGGACAATTTGGCAGCACAAATTTAAGAAAAAAAACATGTCATGTTAAAAACACAACTGTGTTTAATCATGTTTTTTTGAAGTTGAAGTTTGGCTTTCTAATGTCATGATCGCCTTAATTTGTGTAAAAGATGTGAAAATAGGGAAGTTTTCTTTTAAGTAACCTTGATTGACTTTTTTTTTAAACAAAGTAGAATTCCGATCGCAAAAAGATGTTTTTATTTTCGTAAAAAATATATATTTGCACTGATTTAAATTCTGTCTTTCTGACGCAGGATCTCAGTTGTTTCTGTGCATAGTTGTTTTTTATCTAGATTATTCAAAATTACTCGAAAGCAAATGTTGCGAAACTCGGAAAGCGTAATGAATACATTTTTATTTGTGATAATGTCCTCAGTGAAACATCTCATGCAATGTATGTTGTACACAGTACCTGAGTTCGAATACCTGAGTATGGAGTTTATTCAGAACCTGACTGACGAAGCCTCTGCACAGGCGCTGCACTGGTGATTCCACCATCATGGCTGCCGCCATCACCAGCCACGCCCTCTCGCCTGCCATTCAGGAGTGAGTTAAAATGGCAGCATGCAGCAAAATGAGTGAGAGGGTAGCAGGAAAAAAAGCAGGGAGACGCCCACCTCAGTGAGCAAACACGATCGGCTGAGCCGCAGCTCGCCTCGTCTCGTATGCCAACTCAACAACATTCTCAACGAGAACAATGTTTTTTGCTAAATTGCGTCCATCTGTGTCCAGAGTTAAGTCCAACGGGATAGCATCTAAATTTATGAAAAAAATAAGGTCTTTTTTACATGACTTTATTGAATTTTACAATATATTTAAATCTGATACACCTCAAAACCCCAGTTTTGTAATAAATCTTTAGAATTGAGACACCAGCAGATTTTTACTGCGCACCCGCTGGAACGTGGGGTTGTGTTGAGTTCTTTTGCACCAAATCTTTGCTTTTTTAACGGTGCGGACCCTGATCTCAATTATTGAAACAAATGTTATTTATTTTTCAACTGCACAAATTTTCTTTGAAATATGTGTGAAAATGGCCTGTGATCTTAATTTTTTTTTTGTTGCAGTATGGATTTTGATGCATCAGTACACGTTAATACATGTCCGTTACTAAATTTTACTGTAATTCAGGCTCCATAAAGTTATTATTGTTGAGGTTTGGTTCCACACTTCCACCAGTTTTTGCTCCTTACAAAATACGAAAAACTAGCTGTATGTTCTTTAAGCTAACACAAAAGTAAAAAAAAAAGGGAAATTTACTCCATTAGTTCCAAAAATCTGTTAATCTAATACTAATATCTTCATTTCAGTGTTCAGTCTCATTACGCAATAATGCTACTGCTATTTGTCCAGCTTGTTGGCAAGATTGTTTTTATTTTTTAACGATTCATTGCGTATTGTTGCTGTATCTTAAATGGTAGCTCCTCATCCCATTTTTCTTTTACTATGTATCATTTTAAAATTGAAAGTATTTAAATTATGTATGCAATATATGTGCTTGACATCTTAGTTTAGCCATCTGAAGTTATTTTCAATTCCACATCAATTTAAAAGACAAAAAAAGAACAAAGTGGAAAGATCACAGATTGGCAAAGCCCTTTGCTCCTAGGCTAACATCTCTATGGATGTGATTATTTTGTCATCTCACTAATTAAAGGCTATCTTAATACAGCAACCTGACACTGTTTCACTAACCTCAACACTGAACATTTTTACACCCAGTCTGTGCGAAAAGCTTAAATTAAGAAATATAACCTGTCATTTTATAGCTTTGTAGCATTGGCTGCCATTTTTTAACAACTCTATTGCTAGACTTCCTATATTCAAGCATCAGTGTGCAGAATTTAAAGGTAAATGTCTATATTTCATTATTTTTAGCTCTTCCCCACTCTCGCTGAATGACACTTTATTATTAGCTCTCGGTGTGTGAATGTTGTTTTTTTCTCTCCACAGTGCAGAGAGCTGTGTTGGTGGACTAGGAGGAAGATGTCACACTAAGGATGGGGTTTTTTGGCGATGATGTTGGTGCTGTTGATGCAGCATCGAGCTCTCACTTTGTGCCTCTGTCAGCTATGATCCGTAACCATAAAGTGAGTGACAGGCCATTCTCCGGGGGGAAAGCAGAGGTCTGAGGTGAGTCAGATGTATCCTTGACCCTGTCTAACTGTGTGTCAGCAAGCAACATGAACTCAGTAAAAAGCAGGCCTGAACTGGCATGACTGTACATTGTAGCTACATCTTTATTTAGTATGTGTAAGGAGAATGTAACATAAGAAGCAGCCAATCTGCTCAAGAGATCTACTTTCTACTACCTAGACTCCCTTGACTTATGAAACTGTAATGCACCTCATAACTTAAAACACTGATGTTTTTCATAGCTTAATTTGCACCTGTGTCCCTTGTGACAACTAGGACACAGGTCCTACCTGAGCTAATTTTTTGTTACCAGTAATAGTGTTTTCTTTCATGTATTAAATACAGAACAGGACACCCAAACCTAGCTGTGGAATAATGCTTGGTTAATCCAAAGCAGAAGTTTTAGGTTGAAAGCTTTGGGATTTCACGTAGTTTTGAGTGCAATATATGTTGAAGTTTTTGTTTTGAGGTGTGTAGTCACTTCAAACTAATATTCAGGGATGCATACCAAAATGACAAAATGTTGCTAATTTTTTAATTACTGGTAAATGTAGGCTGGATACCAGTATCAAGGTATACCACAGTGCTAAGAGTTTCAATGTTTCAAAAATATTTTGGGCATGCACACAAAGTTGGTGCAGTTTGCAGTCCTTTCAATGACATGTCAGAGAACGTTTTCTTTGACATAATATTGTACTTCCCCTCTAACTTGAGTTACTGCACACTGCCATTTGGCTGGCTTAAAGAATGCTACTACACTTTTTCAGTTTTTACAAGAAAGCAAAATTTGGCAGCTTTGAAATATTTCCAGTCACAACAAAAACAGGAAATTAATGAGGTAGCTCTATATTTCAACAGCATTTGACGAGTGTCTGTCAAGTCTGCAAGCAGCTGACTGTAGACATAACCTGTGCTGATAGCCCCACTAATGATTAAGTTAATATTAGAACTGTAAAAGTTTCGTCAAAAATTTAAATCTAAAACTTTCTAGTGAACTCTTGTATGTGTTTATTTAATATTTCCACTTTGGTTATTGTATCACAATAAAAATTATATTGAATTAATATAAATCAACATGGCATAGTATTTCAGCTGCGGAATTGATGTCAAATTATCAGTTTTAAAATGAGTAATTAAATAGTTAAATATGTTTTGTTTTAAATTTCAGTATAATAATGTATAAGCTGTGCTCTCAGAGCAAAACTTATGTTTGTAAGTACTAGATTGTAAAATGTGTAAAATGGATTAGTAAAAATGCAGTTTTTTGCAAGACTTTATGGACTTATCAAATTTTTAAATATTATCTAAAAACTATGATAGTCGTTTGATATAATAACAGTAAGAAATACATTTTTATTGTCATCACCATAAATATAAAATGCCTTGATAAAAATTTAAGCCACTTTCAGTCTCCTTAGTTTGTTTATTGCAGCTTACATTTATATCACCATGAGTACCACAAAATATTTGATTAAGTTACTTATGTATATTCCTAGTTAGTGTTCTTTTTCACAGCTTGTGTTACCTTTGCCATAAATACCATATAATGTCTATAACACCCGTTCATTTTTTACTTTTTTTCTGATTTATATGGTAATCACTATAAATGCCGCATAATCTTTCAGTCATTTTTGCAAATCTGTAGTTTTTATAACTTTTCCTATAAGTTTTACCAAAAATACAAAATATCTTCATAACATAATGGACCTATATTTGTATTATCTTTACCTTTATCTTATTCACACAATATTTCAATAATATATACAATCAGTTTCACTTATTTCTAGTTTGTATTATATTTCCTAATTACTTGTGGGATCTTGACTTAAACCTCCCACCAAATAGCTTGAATAAATTTGCTAAAATTTTTGCTCCTTCCTTATTTGCATTGCTTTTATGGTGACTTAGAATATAACCGCTACAAATACAACAGAAAAATTGTGCTAAAACTTTATGCTCCTCTAGGTTTTGATAGTTTGCTGTACTTTTTTTACATGGCTTATAATAACTCATAATTGCCACAAAAATCACAAAAATGTAAGTATGTTTCACTTATTCCACGTTAATGTAAGTTTTACTTTTAACCTACATAATTAAAATACGTGTTACAAAATATCTGGATAATTTTCAAACTCTACATTTCTCATCTCTGATTTCATATTAATTCATTGTCTGTCTATAAATATCTTTATAGCATTTTATGTCCACTTTGATTTGAACTTTTTTATGACTTCTGTCATCATTGTCATCATCATCACCTATAAGTTTCATAAGCAGCATAGTGATAATAAACATCTTCAAATTACTAGTTGATTTTGCCTTTACTGTGATTTATGTTAGAATCACTGTTATTCATAGTGATTCCCACTGGTCCACTATTTGAAAATATTTTCTTTCTTTTACCCTTAAGACTTGAATCAGGAAGTATTTTGAAAATTTTGTATTTAGGCTTTATGTATACTTTTTTGGTCCATACATACATACATACATACACATATACATTGTCTGTACATGCCTATCCACATAGGATCACAAAGGGATTGGGATCTAACACTACCGGTCACTGAATAAAAAAAAAACATAAATAAATAAAAAAGGCTTAGTTTTCAGTGTGTTCAAACTTGGTCAAAAATTGGTCCATAAATCAGAGAATGTGGATCTGATATTTATTAAAAACAACACTCTGAAATTACTTACATTAGTTTTACTTCCTAATAAGCAGAAAGGAAGACTAGTACAAGTCGATTATAGATAAAATGTGTTGCTAGCATAAAAAAAAAAAACTGTCCACAGGTGTGTTTTTTAAGTGACCCAAAGAATTTAAGCTTAAAAGTTCTGGATCCTTCTTCAAGGGTCACTCAAACCCTGTGTGTGAAATGAGAGTTGCTTGGGTGTGACTTTTACCAGAATGCATCCACTTCCTATTGTCTGCCCAGTCAACTTCTGCAGGCCCCAGTACCCTGACTTCCATACATGAGAGATCAAGGGTTACCAAGGTGCTTTTAGAAAGGAGGGCTCAGTGTGAGAGGGGACAAACTGGTCCACAAAATACTCATTTCCTTTGCATGTTAGATGCCCTAGTGGGGATTCAAATAGGGTCACTGACACTTTTTTCCCCCTCCCATCGTTGTTCTTAATGAAACTGTTGCTTGCCTTTTCAATGGTTTGGGACCTCTACAGTATCTGCTGCCTGTACAGTGCGCAGCTTGATAATACGGTGAGTATGCCCTAAAGAAAGTTTGTTCAGACTCTGGCTGTTTATTCGGCGGTACCAGACAGAGGCACCTCGTGTAGAAAAGGTAAAAGTAGTTCTGTCCACCTCTCATTCTTGCAAAAAAAAAAAAAAAGTTCAGCCACTGAGCCACGGCATTAACTTGTATTCTAACAAGATTAAAATATATTCGTCCTGGGGATTAGCATAGTTAGGTGTCCTTTTGCCTCTTTTTTTTTTCCTGCACTGGTGCGTTGACAGTGGGCTTTGATCTGTGTTGCGAGGCAAGAGTCCTGGCTTGGACCTAGCCATTCGAGTGCCAAGTGTGAAATTGGCCTGATGTCATCCCTATTCTTCACCTTTTACATCTTTCACCACTTTAATTATGTTTCCGCCACAAAGCCTGGGCACCTCTGAGCAGATTCCACTCTGGCCGTAGGAAGCATTCAGAAACTGTGGGTAAATGACACAGTAGGGGAGGAGGAGGATGGTAGGAGAGGTCATAGCAGGATGGGGCCCTTTTGTGTGCAGAGATATATACACTGATACTTTACTTGATGCATCCCACACTCTCTTCAGTAAGTTTAAGTTTCTGTAGTTTTGTTTGGACCAATAGGCCAATAGATATTGATGTACACCAAGGTTTTAAAAACTTAAGGCTTCAAAATCTCCCATAAAATTCTGTCATACTATAATTATAGATTAAAGTTGAATGAAATGCCAGAGAAATCAAAAGAACTGATAAGAGGTTTATGTAGCATAGAGTAAGGCAGCAATGCACCTCCCCCACTTGGTGCTGTGCACTGGTGGTCAGCTAGCTGGAAGAAGGCTACTGTATGTTTTCAATGTACAATAAAGAAATTCCAATAGATAGTTGGGATTTAGAAATTAAAGAAGCATCAACTCTCACAGCTAGCGTGTAACTAGTGTCTGCTAAGCAGAAAATTGCATTCTGGCTGCTTTAGCAGGTGGTTTGACTGATAAACAAGCATAATATCAACTTGTTACATTTGTGCTGGTCTAGCACAAATTTAGATCAGCACCAAGAGATATTATTCGACAAAATAAACCCTTGAAAACTAATTCAACATGTTTTTTTTTTTTTAAACAAAACATTAGATCTCATTTTTAACAGAATAATATTTTTGGAGCTCACCAAAGGTGCAGTTAATGCTGAAACTTCCACTGTCTGTAGGCACGGGCTGACATCAGATTATTAGGTACAACAACTGAAAATAAAAAAAAAGTTATGGTTTCACACTATTAAAAAATCAGAAAAAATATGGAACTTTTAAACTGAAAACTAGTTAATCCTACTGTCTAAGATTGCATAGCATACTGATTATTGCACTTTTTCTTGTGTTTTTTTTCTAATGCTTTTTGGCTGTTCTTGTTTCTCCTGGCTGAAAATATTTCCTTGCGCCTAATTTGTCTTTATTATAATCAAAGGGAAAGTGTAGTAGAATTTTTTCAGGCAAAAGTCCAGCGGTGCATAGCAACAAGTGGCAAAGGAATGAAACTGTTACTCCATACAGACATGGAAAAATAAAAACACTTTAAAGTCAGTATGACAGAGAAGTATTGTGGTTTACAAATGGTAACTCCGCCCCTTTAAAACCTTGCTGTGTCAATAATTTACCTATGCTAAGTCTTCCTGTGTGAAATATGTTATGTAACACTGTAAAACATTTACTAATGAGAAAGTATTGCAGTTTAAAAGTCAATAAAAATGTAATGTTAACTTAAAACTTGTTTAACATTTTTGTTTACACAGCATGAGACGTATATTTTGACTGGATATACCTTATGTATGATATATTGCATTCTCAGTATGTCTTTCACACTAGAGGATTGTTTGTGGTGCACCACATCTCGGCTTCATTTCCTATGTAAATAATTATCGGTTTCTCTGCGGAGAACCACCCAGTGCAAATGTGAAGAAGATTTAAGGTTTCATAAGATATCTTTCGCATACAGAGATAAAGATGTTAAAGATGGTGGATGTCAGTTTCCTTCTCGGTGTCATCTTGGACTCCCCATCCGCATTAACTTCCAGAATCAACATATCTGAAATCATACTAAATGAAGACATGAGTTGAGTTATCTCCTGCAGGTAAAATATTAACTACTTGTATCTTTTGACAGAATCTCACTTGAGAAATCTTTAATCTCCTTTTCCAAACCATCCACAGATAACACATTTTCTCTTAATTTCCAGGAGAATGCGCCCATGTTGCTAAACAGCTTTAGTTTCTGTTCATTCATTGGTGTCCCTATCTGAACTTCCCGCAGCTCCTCTTCCTGTGAACATTCAGATGAAGATTCCTATTGGTTGAGTGACGGATCAAAACAACAGTGGAGTGTGAATGTGTGCGTGTATACTCGTGTGTGTGTGTGTGTGTGTGTGTCTGTGTGTGTGTGGGAGAGAGAGAGAGAGAACTAACAGAAATGAATGGAGTCTGGGGAATGTGTGGGAGAATAAAAGGAAATACAGTGATAAATGTGTGTGTGCATGCGTATGTGTGTGTAAGGCAGACTTAGTGTATGAATTTAGAGAGTGAGAAAGCTGTGTGTGGAGAATGGGTTACTAAGAGAGGCAGAGGTGGGGTAGGCTGAAGGAGGGAGGGAAGGGGGGACAGCCACCTGCAGCCATGACGGGCTTTGACCTTCATTGCTCTCTTTACCCTCCCTTTCCCCCACCCCCTTCCTATCTCCCCCTCTCTGCTCCCCATTTCTGCCTCGCGATAGAAGCTCAGGCTCCTTTCAGAGGCAGCGAAGAAGACTGACCGTCTCGAAGACAGTGCTGGGAGCAGCCCCCAATCTGCTCCAACGCTAGTCGCTGGCTGTTAGACATGGCGTTCAAAGACTAGCGGTGCAAGTATGGAAATGCAGATAAGGCATTGTTGAGGAAACATGCCTGGGAATTGTTCAAGGTTTTCAGTTGCATAATGTTTGGATGTTTTTTTGTTTTTTTTTTGCTAATGTTTTAATCTGGAAACTAATGAATGTGATTTTGATTAGATTTCATGGAGATTTCTTATGTTTACGCATACATTTGTGAACATGTAATGTTTTTTTGTTTTTTTTTGAGTAAACCTACATAATAAATGTATGTACATTCACTAGATGACTACAAAACGAGCCAGAGACCTACTCATGTATAATCTCCAGGGTTTTATTTACTCTTTTGCGGCTTTTCAGGAGGCAGTTAATTACACAATTAATACATGATACAAATTATGTACATTTATACCAAAGAATACTTCCAACATAAAATAAAAAATAGCATTGTATTCTACAACTCTGTGTTGTAATTTCATTTAAACATGTTCATATATAGATAGATATACGCTGATGAGTAAATTCATAATGTCGTACCAGCAGTTCTCATAAAGGCATTAAAACTTGAGTAAGTCTGCATTTGAAGTAACACTGCTTCTCTGATTCGGCACAGTTCTGTTTCAGGAAAAAAGTTCCAACTCGAACTTTTTAAGGCAAAGTGTGTTTCTGTTTGGTGGATTTTTCTTTCTTTTTTTTATTCACACACACTTTTTGCAGATGCACAACAAAAGAAAAAGAACACATTGAAAAAAAAGGCAAAAAAGTCCACAATTTGGTATGGATACAGTCTGAAACTCGATCATACTTTTTTTTGTCGATAAAGACCAAAGTTAATAAACACAGTTGTTTTTGCCCAAAGTACAACAAATTGCAGCTTTCATGCAAAAAAGGCCCCATAAACTTTTTTTTTCATTCACAAAGAAAAACAAACAAAAAGGAAACAAAAAGAAGTTATTGCAAGATAAACAAGCAGTGTAAACACCTCAGATATCTATTCTAAAGCAACACTGGTCATTGGATAGATTTTTTTCTCAATATAATCTATATAAATACACATATGAAGTCCTTTCAACAACGATAAGAGATTTGTAATACAGTCACTGACGGAGTTCCCTTCTTTTTATGATATATGGATATGCAATAAAAATGTAAATAGAGAAAGATTTACCAAGAACATCCAACAACCTGCATGTAAAAGAGTAAAGAGTGCGCAGAAATGGTTGTCATCATTGTCTTTATGCTACAGAGTTGTTTCTGTGACTCAAAAGGCAGCATTATAGCCTTTGTTTAGCTACAAAAAATGATTTATATTGCTATTTTAAACTATAATAGCTGCACTGATGCATTGGCATATAATGAAGAGAACACGCACGTTTATTTAAAGGCTGTGAGATGACCATAATCATATAAGCAAGGCCTACCTTTGTGTGTTAGTTACAAAAGAAAATTTAAAAAAAATATTTTGCTCTTTCACTTCCAGTGGCGGTTTTTGAGATATGGCTATCTCCCCAGGGCGGCCTGGTCTGGGTGCGCCATGACACAGAAAGGAGAAAGAACACATTTTAAACTGAGAAAATTCTGAAAAGCATAGTATGATTAGTGGTAAAAAAAAAATAAAAAAATCTCTACTGATATTTTCTGTAATTATTATGTATTATCTCTATTTAGAGAAACACAATTCTTTTTAGAGATGCACCAATTAGAATTTTCCGGCCAATATTCGGCTTCCTGAGGTATGAGGTGCTAATTATAATTTTTTATGAATTCTCATTTTTTATGTTAACAAACTAAGACACATCAAAGAGAAAATAAAATGTTTTGCAGCTTCTTTGATAAGTGTCGTTTTAATTCAAACAAGAAATGTTGAAAGTACAAAATTATTGCAATTTATGCATGAAGAATATCCCTAACCTTAACTTGATTTTGAACCAAAGAGAACTCCATCAAAGTACTCACTGCTAGTTGATGTGTTTACAGACACAAATTTGCCAATCACAGATTAGAGCTGTTTAAGTAAAAAAAGATGCAACTTTGATGTATGGCCAATCCATCGGTGCATCCCCAACTCTTTGTGTTCTAAACAAACATATCAAAAAATGTAGGTTCAATATGTATCTCTAAATGATTCTGCTGGATTATATAATAAAAACATTCTCTGTAAAATAGGTTTTGGGTGTGGGTTCTTTACATGTATTGGGTGGCCAAAGGACAACCTCGCCCAGGGTGCCATTCCTGCAAGAAACGCCACTGGTCACTTCCAACAAACTGCATTACTACAACAACGCTTAGGGAACAAAATTAAATAAATAATAATAAAAAAAATAATAATGCAGTGCCCAATTAGCCCTAACAAATTTCGATGTCCACTTTGCACGCAAAAAACAACCGAGAAAACCAAGCCAGCATGGCATTAGAAAAACCTTGTTAGCATATTTAAATTCACAGTAGCCTGGATGCAGCAGAAAAATATTCTTTGGACTTCAGTTTTTCTTTTTTTTTCTTTTTCTTTTTATTAATTTCCCACTTTACTGACAGGTAAAAACGTCAAGTGCCAGTTAGTTAAAATGTAACACGATGACAATCATGGATAGCAGTAATCCTTATACGGCTTATAAAAATGGAGAGTGTAAGCATTGGTAGCCCCGGGAAGGGGGCGGGGACGACAAAAACAATGAAAACGTACCTTTATACATCTTTTATAGACGTGATATTGCAGAAATATCTCTCTGTTTTTTTGTTTTGTTTTTTTTTTTAAACAATTTATGCTGGTAAAGGCTACACACTGGCCCTTTATTCGATCATATTATTGCATTGTAGGCTTGATTACACCTCCCATATAACGAAAAAAATCACTATAATATTCCCATAGGAACCAATAGAGGCCTATGGTTGGGTTAGAAATTCGTGTAGGGAATCTACTCATTTGTTATGGTTTCTTGGAGCCATTGTGTACATCCATGGTGAGTGATAGTTAAAGTATCTGCAGTGGTAACATTAAATATTCCTGTAAGTAGAGTTTTAATCTCTATATAAATCTATCATAGGATTACTATAGGTTCTTTTTCGTCAGGAGGCTGCTGTTTACATCTCTGGGAATCAATCGCTGTCTGATTTCTCGTCTTTCGACGTGACGGTGGCATGATTGTAGAGTCCCTGCGCCATCAGGTGCAAGGCCAGACTGTTCTTGGTGCCGCTGGCCTTCTTGATCTTGGCCCTTTTGTTCTGGAACCAGATCTTGATCTGGGATTCGTTCAGACCCAGCTCCTGCGCCAGATTCTGCCGCCTCTGCTCCGTCAGGTACCGGTTGGTCTGGAACTCCGACTTTAGTCTCTGCAGCTGCTCTGCTGTGAAGGCCGTCCGTGGTCGCTTGTCCTCTTTGCTGGTCGATTTCTTCTTTGGTTTGCGAGATCTTGGCCCTGAGTGGGGTGGAGAGATTGGGGAGCGGGAGGTGGAGGTGGAGGTGGAGGGGATTCAGAAACACACGCAGTTGTTTGTCAGTATATATAGAAGAATAATTGATCTAATAATAGTCATAATAATTGAGTGCTGGTATTTTTTTCCGCCCATTTGCCATGTTGTGCTTTTCTAGTTTTGTCCATAAAAGCTCCAAAAGGTATGTATGGTCAGTACGAAATGTAGCTATTTCCCAAAATGTGTAGTAGAAAGTTCCATTTCGTACCCAATAAGCTGCAGTGTAGAGAGTATTCCATATTATATTATAGTATTACCATCAGTAGCTCGATAAAAGTTATTTTAGTACAATCAGGGTTCAAAATCTTGCATATTAAATAAGAATCAACGGGCGCAAAACAAGAGTCAGAATTTAAATATGGAAATAAGGCGTAACACAATGGTTTCAGATCAACATTGGCAATTACTCGAGATTTGAGCGTTTCACTGGACATGTATCACCACCACTGATGAAAGTACTTCTCTCCAACGATTAATTAACAGATTACAATAGCTTAAATACAAAACAGCGAAATGGCGACGTGTGGAAACGAATTAGGATACGAATTATCGAAGCAGCGAACTAACCACAAACCAGCCAAAACAAAAACCAAAACAGCTCCACCAGGAACATATTTTTATGGTTTCGAGCAAACTACCTCACTAAAACGTGAATCGTATAATATTCTCCCACTTTGCATTCTGGAAATTAACATCAGTTGCGCCCAAAATCCGTGCGTAAAGCACACTTTACAACAAAATGTCACTTTTTTTTCCGAATATTTATTTTAATCGCCCAAAATGCATGTAAACAAACATGCTCATCTGGTGCGTCCTCAGTTCGGTTTGTGTTTCTGTAGAACCAAAACATGAAAAAGCAAACCTCCCCCCCCCAAAAAAAAACAAAACAAAAAAAAACCCATCGAAAGTAAAATTGTCTGAATAACTTAAACCCATATCTTTCCTTCTGAAAACTTGCAGAAAAAGACAACAAACAATGGCTCAAAATCTATCCTAAGCTCCCAAAAGCAGCCATGCCTCCCTGTTGCTCTCTCTCTTACAAACGCAGACACACATCAGACACACACTCACACACGCATACACGTTGAACATTTACGTCTAGTCTTTAGGCACTCGCATATAAACAAATTTCTGCAGGAAAAGTAGAAGAATCCGTGTTTTTGTTGCTCAGTGAAGAATTAATGTTAATTTTGTTGCCACTGCCTTGTCGCTCTCATTCTTCCTCCCTTACTTTCTGAAAAACTCCTTGGCTGACGGACGTGAACGGAATTTTGGATCTGAGTTGCTCTCATAACACGTTCAGTCACTTTCCACCTGGAAACACGGCCTGCTGGCTCTTCTGATCCGAAACAGTGCGCCAAAACATAAACGAAACAGACCCAGGATATGCTGAATGAGAACTGAAGCCCTGCAACTGGTAGTAGTCCCCCCACGCCACTCTATAGTATAGCATTACATAATGCATGAGAACAAGTTGTACTCCACTTTTTATATACACGCCAAAAAAAAAAGATCTTTAAAAATCGTATCTACTTCTCAGTGAGACGACACATTACAGGGACTTTATCAGATAGTTTATTAATATACCAAATAGTTTACTGCTGCATCTTGAGCAACGATAGTTATTAAATCACATTGCTATAACCCCAAATATAACTTTTAGTAAACAAGCCCAGACTCTACAAGTGCATCAATTATTAGTGTTTTTTAGGCTTTCCTAAAGCCTGGAAGAGGCTCAGCGCGCCTGTGTTTACTTGCAAAAAATAAAAAAATACTCCAAGAGTCTCGAATTTTCAGTACTATACTGAGAAACGATCTATGCGTAAAGTTTTAAAAATGTGTCACTAATTATATTTTTGTCGAGAGCTAAAAAGAAAAAAAAATGTAAAAATTCTTCTCGCAGACACTAAATATTTATCCTCTTTTGTTTTCATTTTCTCAAAAGGCCTACTCTCGTCGTTCGAGAATTCTATTTTAGGTTTAATAATAATGAGAAAAATTATTTACGTTTGTTCGGACCTGATGCCACGTTTTGGCGTGAATTCTATTTCTGAATGCAGGTCGAGGTTCAAATACATACATATATATAAATATATATTTTGTACTTAGAAAAGTATTGTTTTCCGCTTTGTGCGCTCCACAGCGACCGTTCTCCCTGCTGCAGCTAAAACTCGGTCAAGCCATCCTGGGTCAGTGTTACGGGGTATTTCAGGTTACAGAAAATATACGGGGATGTAGTAAAACAGTATGTCACCAACCTGAAGAAGGCCTGTCCGAGTATCTGGTGCAGTAGACCCAGGCTGGCCACAACATGGGCTGCGACATGGATGGGTTGGAACTGGCTTGGGAACTGTCTGAGTCTGAGCTTAGGCACTGGTCTCCGCTCTCCCCGCTCGGTTTCAGGGACTCCTCGGCGGCTTTCGCGGGCTTCTTGGGCCCGGTGACTGTGTGTGGAGTGGAGGTTCCCTCCGCTGGCACAGTGCTGCCCACCGGCTCAGTCTGAGGGGCGGCGGGGCTGCCGCGGCTCTCCCGCGACGCTGGGCTGCTCTCATCGCGGTGAGCGTCCACGTCCTTCTTGCGTCCGAAGTCCGGCCGGAGGATGTTGTCGATGAAAAAATTGGTGACCCGGTGCGGGATCTGCAGGTTCCCCGGCGCCTGTAGCAGGGGGAGGATGGCTCTATTGGATTCATCCGCGGACTCCTGTCGCTCCACCGCATCTCTGTTGCCGTGATCATTTTCTTCCATACTGATTCACTTTCCCCCACTTTATGCTCTTTAACCCCTTTGTCGCTCCCTCCGCAGCAAGAAATTTTGCGAAGAACTTTGAGGGAAATTACCCCAAAAAAGCTGCACGGGTAGAATAAATAAATAAACCAACTCAGATACCAGTGAGTGCCTTGGACACCACGCAAAGCCTTGCCGTAGTGTCCTTTGAGAAAAGCATAATTTGTCTCATATATTCCCTTAAAATCGGGTTACAAGTGATATCTTAGAGCTAAAGCGCTTGCCATTTGCGCACCATCCAAATTTATACCATCATCCGATTTGGTCGTCCTCGGGAATGCCTACACCTAAACTAAACTAAGGGTAAATAAAGAGGCTCCTAAACTGATGCTCTAATACTCTCACTCCGGAGTTTTGTTCTTATTTTCAATGCGAGCCCCCCGAGTGACGTTCTCCCACCCTCCTCCCAGACACGTGCCTCTGACCAATGGGACGGCAGAAATTGGGCCACATGACGCAGACTACGGAGCAGTGTACAAACGCCCCATCCTCGCCCTAGTAAAAGGGGAAGAGCCCTAAACATGTACGAGGACGAAAACCTAATTTGAATCCAGTGCATGCACACAGATACACCCAGTATTTCATGACATGTTGTACTTTATTTTTCTCAGGACTTTGAGAAAATGTGGATTGTGAGTAGAAAAACAAAAAAAACAACGGTGGGGTTGACATGTTCAGCCACGAGGATCCCCGGGGTTTAACAGTCTCAATAACACATAAGGAAATTAGATTTTCATTTGTTCAATATGGTCTAGAACATATATGAATGACGTGAAGTTTAATTTTGCAGATGAAAAGCAGAAATGCTCATCAGCTGATTAACAATTGAAAATCTGCCTAAACCAAAACTAATTCTGCACCTGACCTATTTAGGGGGGAATGCAACATATCCTGCTGTATCACGTAGAAGTGAGATGCTGTTTGTTGAATTCAGGCCCACTTGTAATAGTTGTGGTAAATTTAAGCTGTGTATAGTTTAAATAAAAACGCTTTACATAAAGTCAGCTGGTGTGGATTATGCGTAAAAATCAACATTAGGAAATGAAGTAAAACAGCATTGGGTTTCTAAGCTATTATATCACTATATTAACATTTACCAGATCATTGAACTTAACGACTTTTCTTTATACGTGCTTGTTTCCTGCAAAATAGCGTCACTTCATCTCATAACACGCAACTAAAAAGCGTGATAATTAAAGCTCGATGGCCAGAAGAGCCAACGCTGATGTGCTTTTAGTATTTTAAATGTGATTGCTTTCTCCTGCCGTGACGCCTGCGGTCGCCCCAGAACAGGGTCCATATCCCTTTAAAAGAAATCAGTGATGCAAACAAACTGTTTTGTGCGCGCCGCTCGGGATCCGGAGTCGCGCCAAAGACAAAACTTTGAGTAACTTTGCTGACCACCTCCAAAGCCGAGTTTTCTGCGCTTTTCTCCCCCAATCAGTGAGGACGGACGGTGCTCCTCTGGCGTTTTGGAGCCGGGACGGTTTGCGTCAAGGAGGAGGAATCTGCAGAAAGAGCGTCGGTGAGAGTGGCTGAGTTAATTCTTTAGTATAAACAAAAAAAAAAAAAAAAAAACGTGCCTTGTCTTTTCCACATCTTTTCCTCTTTTATTTTTGTTTGCAAATTTGGGGGACGTGTGTATTTTCTAAAATGCTATCTTGCGCCTGACATGTTTTGTGCTTACTTTGATGGATGTGATCGTATAGCTTTGTTTCATTATTGCTTGGATGTTTTTTTTTCTAATATTAGCTGTTTTGTTTGAAAATTTGGCATATGAAACTACTCTCGTCTCATTTGACTAGCTGTGCAGAAAAAAAAAAATCTCATTTTATGCTTCCGCCTTTTTGATTGCTGCCTTGTTTATAAAGAGTACAGGTATTGTCTTTTGCAATTGTATTTTTTTTTAGGTAATTCTGGTCAAATCCCTTACTTATATGTGTCCAGTATTTAGCTTTTTAAAGAATATTAGAGCAATAGCTTCATTGTGACGTTAAAAAGGCATATCTTATTTCCGAGCCTAAACATTTGAATTTTGATTACCTGACCAAGACCCACCGCTTCTGCGCGTCCAGTCCAAACAGTGGCAAGTTGAGAGTGAAAGGTGTAATTAGACAGGCCACTCTCACGCTGCGATTGTTTCTCACTTGTGAGGGGAAGCGCAGATTAATGTTGAGCGCTAAATAAGCAGCAGACAATGGATCCACAGACAGGCCGCTACCGCCTGGGCTTGGCCTCTAACCTCCCCAGCAAAAAACAGGGGCGTCTGGAGGAAATGACACCACTGCAGACTCTGAATTAGAATGGGGTGGCCTTTTGTGCATTACAATATATTACATATTATTCAACCAAGCCCCCCTAAAAGTCGTCTTATCCCTGGAAAAGATAGAAAAAACATTCCAAAAATTATTTTTTTAATTAAAAAAAATACGAGTCTAGGACAGATAGTAGAGCTCGGGAAATTTATATTCCCGAAAAACAGGTAAAAATGCTCACTTTGATGCAATCAATCTTTTCTATGTTCATTTTTGGCAGGCAAGCGCCCATCGTGGTCACTACTATCCGCTTTGTTAAAGGAAAACTGAACAATAACTGCTATATCATGTTTTTGTTAAGTTGCCCGCGTTTAATGGTATACAGCAAAATAAAATAAATAAATAAATAACTTTATTTCACCTGTTTTTGAAATTATCAGCCTTTATTTATTTATTTTTTTTTTTTTTTTGCAACTCGAGTCAACCTCTTAACCAGCCACTCCTGGCTGGTTAAGGGATCGCAAAAGGGCTGCAGTCAAATGAAATCCTAATTTTACTTTACCGCCTTTTAAGCTATAAACTGGTAAATATGTGGTAGCATTTTATTATTTGGCTGAGGTGTGTTCTCACAGCTGTTTGGTTTTGTGAGGTACTTTGAGTTAGGATTTTTGCTGTTTCATGCAAAAACCATCCTGCAAATAATAAATAAATGTACGCCAACTCTGTTTTCATCATACCGGTTGCCTTTTTGGTACTCCAAAAGTGCAATAAGGCTTCTATCGTTTGCATTCCACCCAAATGTGCAATAAATAGTTAAAACATATGCAGTCTGGACAAAGGTTTTTTTGTTTAAAACTGGATTTCTTGTTGTTTTGACTGTTGACGCGTTTAACAAAGAGCCATGCAGCTGTTGCTGTTGTGCAGAGAAAGCCTTGTTTATGGAAACCACCCATAGGCCTCGGTGTCTGCAACGATTTCACATGTTGAACGCAAACATCACGTCCTTGCAGGCCCTGCAGCCGCTTCAATTTCTTGATAGCTGCGCATGGAGCAAAAAATGTTGTTTATTTGTATTTTTTTTTGTTGTTTTTTTTTTGCAATAAACATACTATAATCATACACTGAAATGCCTTGCTTGCATTCCAGAAGTCCACATTAACAAACACGACCTCTATTTGCCCTGTTCCTGTATTTTCTTGTACAAAAATAAGAACCACACGCTGGGATGCGTGCGTGCGGCCAAGAAATCTATATCTCTATATATCTATAGACATATATATATATATAGACGTATATATATCTATATACCTATATACTTATATAGATATATTCCTGTTTTTCATAGAGTATTCTTCTAATTTTATGAAGACTTGTGTATCTCTGCATGCAGTCAATGTATATGGCAACATCCACATATAGCTCCACTCCCCCTCCCTCTCCCTGACTCGCGCACGCGCGCGCACGTAGACATATCACCCCTCCCTACGCCTATAAATCAATCGCGCGCGTTGTGCGCATGTGCCCTGTCCTTGAGTTCCTATAACCTATTTCATTCCACACACACCCCCACCCCGTCCTCCCCCGTAGCTCTCCTGGTAGGATTGTCGTATACGTCAGTACTATGGAGTACTACAAAAGGTGACGCGCAGGAGGAGGATTTGTGAATGGACGCCGTGATGTGTGCCAGCTCACTGATCAGAGGGCGGTGGGACCTTCTGCAGATGCGGCCCCACCGTCACCCCCCTCCATCCGCCTATCCCTCCTTCTTCCCGGTCATCATCCTTGCCTCCAGATGAATGGGGGTCCCCTAAGATATCGGCTATGTCACCATCGCAGGGGTCGCACCAAATCCTCCAGCTTCCTGTGTCCTTTCAAAAACCTGAAAGCACGTCTCTTCTATTTGATGATCCTGTATGATTTTTTTCCCTCCCTTTTTCACTTTAAAGATCTGGAAGCCGGCTATCCCTTGTTTTTCTTTTCCTTTCTTTTCTTATGATCCTGGGTCGCCCAAGAGCATGGCAGCAGACAGACAATATTAGAAGCGAGCCCTAATTGCTAGTGGAAACAGAAACAAAAAAAAGTCAGTCGGTAACTGACTAAGATAGATTTTTAAGGTGAGATTTACACCTGTTAAAATGTGAAAATAAGACAAAACAAGGATGGGCTGAAAGGAAAGTTAAACACCGTAAAGCAATCCAGATGTTTAGAGTTTTATGAAGCAGTTAATGGTTGAATCTCATTGCATGGGTTCTCCAAATTGCCTAAATTATGATGACCCTGTTTTTGACTAAATATTTGCCTTTACACGAACCATTTCCCCTCTTTATTTATTCCTCGCACATTACACTGCAGCTACATGATGTCTATATAATTTGTTTGTATTCTTTTTTTCCCCCGGAATTTCATTGTGATTACAGAGAAATCCTCTGGACTCGCCACGCTGTGGACTTTGTATCTGTGGAATCTTCTGCTTTTAGCCCTTTATAGGTTTTAATAAGTCTTAATCCGCCTGATCGTTGTGGCGTAGATAAGTCTCATTTGAATCAGGATTGTTCTTTTTTATCTTCTTCTTTTACTTCTTTTTCTTTTTCGTCGTCGTCTTCTTCTCTCAACAGAAGCCTCAAACGGGGCTTAGCGCAAACAACTACCACCCTGAGCGCAATTAGGGCCTCAGCTAAATTAGATGAAGGCTAATTGAAAGCAGCTGAGTTCCCATCAGCGAAGCCCTGAAAGCTGCACGAACGTGGGCAGCAATCCCCGTTTGATGGTCAATAATTGCTTTTTTTTAAGTGTAGGTGTTTATTTTGTGAGTGATCAAGTTGTTGAAGGGTTCCATTCATCGTTTTGGAAAGAAAGCGTGTCACAAACTAAGGTGAAACTAGCTTATATACGCTAGTTTGTACATAAAACTGTGCTTTACATATATATATATATATATATATATATATATATATATATATATATATATATATATATATATATATATATATATATAAATTCCCTTCTCACCCACCGCGGGTGGTTCTTATCCTCTGAGCTCGGGTCCTCTACCAGAGGCCTGGGAGCTTGAGGGTCCTGCGCAGTATCTTGGCTGTGCCAAGGACTGCACATTTCTGGACTGAGATGTCTGATGTTGTTCCTGGGATCTGTTGTAGCCACTGCTCCAGTTTGGGGGTGACTGCCCCGAGGGCCCCGATGACCACAGGCACCACTGTGGTCTTCACCTTCCAGGCCCTCTCCAGTTCCTCCCCGAGGCCCTGGTATTTCTCCAGTTTCTCGTGCTCCTTTTTCCTGATGTTGCAATCGCTTGGTATTGCTACATCTACCACAACGGCTTTCCTCTGTTGTTTATCCACTATGATCGTTCGGTAGGGATCAATATATATATATATATATATATATATATATATATATATATATATATATATATATATATATATATATATATATATATATATAATAGTAATAAAAAATGCACGAATGAACCTATAGGAATCAAATTGGATTTCATAAATAATGTGCACATAAAAGAAAAGTGTAAATATGAAAGTAAATAAAGTCTGTACACAAATAAACAAAGATTGCTTGCAGTGAGTGAATGCATGAGTAAATACAATAAATAAATTGTCCCGCATTTATTCCCCCCAAAATACCGATTTGTCTTTTTTTCTTTGTTTTTTTATAGAAATCAAATCCACACTGAAATCTTCCATCTTTCAACCCACGTGCAACTTTCTAAAACAACAAAGAAGTGTTTGATGAATGTTCAATGTCAAAATAAGATAATGACATTAAAGTTTGTTTTGATATACACGGGCGCACTTTTTCTTTTTTTTTATCCCCTCCATTAGTATAATGCATATTCATATTCTAATAGCAGCTATATGTCTGCGGTGCTTAACTAGTCCCAGATTCCTGGCTTGTCCCGTTGAACTGCAGGTCTGCAGTTCTCACAGTGCGGAGGTTTTACTCCTGACACCAAGGAATGCTCTGTCCGCGGTGGCTATTTCTGTAAGTTTCCAGGCTTTACATTCCCATTCTTCTAGAACAAACAAGCTGCCATGCGATTGTTCCAGAGTTAGCAGGAGAGGAACAAAAAGAGTTAACTTGCCGACGATTATTTAAAAGAAGAAGGAGGGGGAAAAAAGAGTTTGAAGAAAAGAGCGTGCAATGTCAAAAATCATCAAAGCAGCAGCACCTGTGCGCTGTAGTTTGCGTTCATCCCTCAAAAGTTGTGGATTTTCCACTCTCTTGTGCGGGCTAAATCTGGGATGTTTTGGAGTTTTTGACATGCCAGGGAGAGAGGAACAAGTGGGAGATGGACAGGTGGAAAGCACTTGCTGCAGAGTAAACACAGATTTCTTGCTCTGAGAGTTTAACCAGCCTCTATACAAGGAATAATGCAATAACAGGAAATTCGCGTAAAGTTGAGAGCGCCTTTTCGACTTTCCCCTGACGGATGCGTGCAAAACACAGTGACCGTTTTGTCGCGCAGCTTGATGATTCCTTTTCTAAAATCGTTCAAACATGAGCCTAAGGCTCAAAACATGTACGCAAAAACGAGACCCCGTTAAGTGAGTTTTAAAAGTCTGAGTTGAAAAACATTTAGGTAAACTTTAAAAAGCATTGTTTTATCTAGATTTTTTTTAAAGGTGAGAAAACAATTTAAGCTCTGTCCTTGCGCTCAGCTCCCGGATTTAATTATAGATAGAGGAGGTCAAACAGGAGCGGTTACCCGACCCCTCTCCCTGTGTGGCACCGCGCCCTTTGCAGTCAAACTCGCCAAAATAGAGCCGGACTCCCCTGAAAGTGCCATGTGCGCCCAAGTTCCTTTCTCCCCACCCTCCAATGCTCTTCCGCACCTGAGTTGTTTTTACCCCCCACGACGCGGATATGTTGTGAATTTGTCACTTATCGGGATCAGCACCACAGCACTAACTTTCAGCCATGCCAACTCTGAACGTTTCTCAGCTGAGAGGCGCAAAGCATGTCTGCCCACACACACAGAGACTAATCAGTACATGCCCAACACTGACCTTTGTGGGTGAAGCTGCAAGCTTTAACTGGGTCATTAAGGGTCCATTGATGTAGATTACTCAAAATAACAGCACATAGACTCATCGTGTAAGCCTTACAAATATTTAGAATGTACACAGTTTTCACTTATATCTAATGCTAAATATGTATTTTACTGGGACTCGTTTTTGGGATAACCAACATCAGGTACTAATGCAAGAAACGGACACAACACAGAAAATATTTAAATAAAAGCTAACAAAATCTGCTGTGTGGTGTGAATTTATATCCAACTCCTATATTCTCGTTCCCCACAAGTAAAATCCAAAGCAACAGCTTGTCCTAAAAATCTGCCTTATCAAACGGAGTCTGCCTGTCATTGAGTTCATGTCAGTATACTGCTGGTCCCTTACGACCTCGGAGGTTCGTTAGAGAACAGGCAGTTACTCGGATCCAAAGCTTCTTTTGTCAACGTACGAAACATTATTCCTGGACTAAAACATCGAGAAAATCGTCATCATGACTAAACACAGTAGTGGTAGCATTATGGTGTGGGGATGCTTTTCTTTTGCACCCTGCCCAAAATACTGGCAGAGGCTGCAAAAGACTGCAGAGGGTGCAAAAGACTGCAGAGTAAACAAGTAGCTAAATCAAAGCATGTTCAAGAGTTAGAACGGTCCAGTCAAAGTCTTGACAAAAATGTGATTTTGAATGTTTAAGACCCATGTATTATTGTTGTCAAATGCTTCACTGTCTGGTATGACTGAACTTGAGCTATTTGGGCAACAATTCCAGCGTCTGAAAGATGCCCTAAAAATAACAGCAGCTGTAGTTACAGGAAAGGCAGTTTTACAAGGTGTTTATAACTTAACATAAATGTATATTTGTCACACTTCTCAAGTTATTTGAATACAAACAAACAAACAAAAAAATAAACATCAAAAATCATGCATCCTTTTAATTTCTTTTTGCAATTGTCCTCTGCTTTGTGTTGGTCTAGCATGTTAAATTCCAATAAAAAACAACTTGTCTCTTTTGTTCTTTGCTTTCTTATTTCCTCTGAAGTCAATTTTGAGCATGTCGACCTGTGTTCTACTTTTAGCCTTTCTGTTTGTTGAGTTCCTAAAATTGGCCAACTTCAAGACAGACAGTGGAATGGATCTTGATTTATTCCATTAATTTTCAACGTCATTGGCCTGGCTGACATCACAGAGTCCGATCTGGGCTGTGAGATGCTCTAGGTGTGTTTAATTTACACTGGCAAGAATTTGCTTGGACGGGATGCATAATGTGGCACCACTACAGGTTTATGCTGTCATTTTTATTATTGTCCTGCAGAAAGAAGAGGAGGAAAGCAACACGGATGTGGCTGAGCTCGCTGACTGAACTGATAAATCCTCCACTCCGCGACGATGGCTGTTTATCCTTTTAAAGTTGATGCTGGATCAGGTTTTTTTTTATTTACTTTTGGGTAATTTGCCATGGAGCAAAGCAAGAAAAGTGGGAATAATGGCTTCTAAAATGCTTTAATGGAAAAGAGGTGTGAACGGATCATTTACCCTGAAGACAGGGGTACACAGAGAAGCCAAAGAGCAGCCTGAGACTGCCATTTGAATGGGATCTGAGACGTAATTTGATCTAAAATGGACTCCAGTCATTCACCCTCCTCCCTCTCTCCCATGGCATCAACTGTAATTCATTATTCCTGGCCGGCACAGGCAATGAGCGAGGGCAAAGGACAGGAGTGGACTCTGCTCTGGTGTAATGAAGACTCAGTAGACCTAAACGGCCCCCTTCCTCCCTTTCCTCCCCTCTCTCCCTCCATCACTTATACATACACGCAATCTTTCATTATCTATCAGAGGGAGCAGCACATTAATGCTGCCGAAGACCTTTTGGCGGAGAAATAAGAGTGTGCAAGGATTTTCTCCACTCTCAATCTATTTCATTGACCTTTTCCATCATGCATGTAACTCAGCTTGCTCGCTGCAGCACCAGATAAATATTCCAACAATAATATTCCTGCTGCCATTTAATAATGCATCTTTTTCAAATGCAAAAATGTATGTTCATCAGACTTCAAGGAAATTATATATAAATCTTTCAAGTTATCAATATGCTTTCTTCACTCAGACATGCAATTTAACACTTTAGAGCTTATTTTCTCAGATTACAGAAGAGCACTCATTTTATGATATATGAAGACTAAGAATACTTGCATTATCAAAAAAAATAAATAAATAAAATGTTAAAGAAGTGGCTGTACAGTGGCGCAGTGGGTAGCGCTGTTGCCTTGCAGCAAGAAGGTCCTGGGTTCGATTCCCGGCCCGGGGTCTTTCTGCACGGAGTTTGCATGTTCTCCCTGTGCATGCGTGGGTTCTCTCCGGGTTCTCCGGCTTCCTCCCACAGTCCAAAAACATGACTGTCAGGTTAATTGGCCTTCCCAAATTCTCCCTAGGTGTGAGTGTGTGTGTGCATGGTTGTTTGTCCTGTTTGTCTCTCTGTGTTGCCCTGCGACAGACTGGCGACCTGTCCAGGGTGAACCCCGCCTCTCGCCTGGAACGCAGCTGGAGATAGGCACCAGCAACTCCCGACCCCATTAGGGAGAAGGGTGACGGAAAATGGATGGATGGATGGTTAAAGAAGTGCTGGTTTGACAAAGATTTTAAGACATTTCAGTTCCCTGTCCCTCCACTAGGGGTCCACAGATGTCTTGTCCAGACTGGCTGAGAGGATAAACACTGTCATCTGGTGGTAACAGGAAAGACAATTTCTTCAATTTATTTGGAGGCAAAACTTTCTTACAATATGCAGTTTGTGCTTTATTGCAAAAACATTTTGTAGATGGATTTTGAGAAGTGGGGTAAAAGAAAAGTTCACAAATATGACCAAAGCTGATTTAAAGCATTCATTAAATTAACTTTTTAAAACTTACTTGTAGTGACTTAGAATGCACTCTTAATAATGTGTGAGTTGTAAGAGTTGTGAGTTGTTTTCCATATATTTTATATATATTTATGCAAAATTATGAAAGTATGCCTATGGAGTTTAGTACACATATTCTGGATCCTTAGTTTTTACTCACCACAAACTAGATGTGACACAAAGGAAAGAAAAACAAAAGTTAAGCTATGGAGAAAAAAAACCTGTTCTTTTTTTTTAATGTATCACCATACCGTACCACTTTATTTCTAAAGCACTTAAAATACAACATAGCAATAAAACAATAAGATAGATACAAGAAAACAGAACAAATATTATAACTACTAGTGTTAGTAAGTGATAAACTCTGAGCAGTTTAAATGACTTTGTGTGGAGGAGAAACATTGGATCTGCTGATAATTTGTTATATAAATGTATGAAATGTGTGCACATAATCATTTTATTATAAAAACAGCAACTGAAGAGATTCTTATTTAAACATCGTTTTCATTAAGAAACTTAAATATTCCTGTTTATTTGCTTTTAATTACTTGTCACTTTGTTTTTCTTTATTTTAAACAATTGTATATGTTTTTAGTTAGAAACACTGATAGTTTCATGTGGGAAAGCTGCTAATTAATATTTTTAGATGTAATTAATAACATTGGATTAACTGGCTCAATCAAAGCCACTTAATAAAAATGAACAATATATATGCTGTGTATTCATTATAAATACAATTTTATTTGGAATTATCATTGTTCTGCATAAACACCCAGTTGTGTCCAAAGTTCAACCATCGGACCCAATGCTTCACTGTCAGAGGAAATGAAATTGGTAGGGTGTTCAAGAACAACCCAGGACCCTGAAGGCCTCAGGTGTGTCAGCAGCTAAAAGGTGATGGAACACCACTATCAGTGATTACAATAATGGGAGTTTAAAGTGACCACTGACTGAGACGGATCAAGCTAAAGAATAAGCACCTGTTGCAATACAGACACCTCTAAGGTCAACTAAGAGCAGCTGTCCACATGAATAAGTCAAACAGTTTCTGGAGCAGCTTATGTTTTTAATTGAACAACAAATTTGGCTATGAAGAAACAATATTTTCAGGTGTCAAGCTCTGTGGTGTAGGGTTATTCTGAGGTTCTGTTAAGCTTTGTGTGGCCACAAAAGGGGATTGTGAATCATAATCCCTAACAATACATCAAAACTTGATTTGGATAGCATGAAATGAAGACGTCAAATGTCCAGCAAGAGTTTCAGCTGTTTAGTTTAAAGAACATTCAACTAAATATCAGCAGGGGTGCAATATTATATTTAAACCTGTGTATGTAACTCAATAAGTTTATAGTTTTCTTTTACAGCCACTGAACTTGTAAGTTGTGCTCCTCCAAAAATAGAGGAGTACAAACCAATCATTCAAAACCCAAAAGCAATGTACAATTCATATAAACCTTTGTCTTCTTTTTATTTTTACATATTTATACATCTTTGTTCATTCATGTGTTGTATGGTGGATGTTTCTATCTTGTTATTGCTGCTTTATTGTAAGTCCTTCCCCTCCAATCAATAAAGATTGATTAATTGGCCCCAGCTGATCTCACCTCAGCTGGGGCCATTTGGATGAGAGAAACCGTTTGACCTAACTGATTCCATTCCATATTTGTTTCAAAATGATATATATATTTTTTTAAGACAAAAGTGAAGTGTGAAATAAAACAGTCAAAGGCAGGCAGCCTTTCAGAGCTTTTCTGTTTTTTAAAGCCACCTGAATGCAGCTCGGGTTGGTGTTTGTCTGCCAGGACAGAGCTAGAGAGGGGCAAACTGATAGATCAGATCGGGGCCCGGCCTGGCGCGTCTCTGTGCCCTGGAGGAAGGATCGAGCTTATGAGTGAGAGGGGGTAGGGTGGTGGTGCTGTTGGCAGAGAGAAGGTGCCTTAATGGAGTCTTTTAGTTTGCTGTGGCTATTAATGAAAGGAGGCTGAAAGTCAGCCAATTACCATTCCTTAGAGGAGAGAGAGAGAGAGGGCGTGTGGCGCTGGATCATTGCCTCTATATATATATATATATATAATATTTTTTATATTTTTTATATTTTATATATATATATATGTATAAGTCTATATATAGACTTACATACACAGCTACATAGATAAATAGGTTTATTCAGACTAGCCTCAAGACATTGGCTGCTCTCCCAGAAATTTCCCCCCAGTGCAAAGGTTAACTGTCAGTCCCCCACTAAGTATAAATAGAAGGCTGCCCTGCAGAAAGGCATGTTCTGGGATGGGGCAGACAGAGGCAGGAAGAGCAGGAGGGGCAGACTCTTATGATCCCAGTGACACACAAGTGGAGAGCAGCAGTTTCAGGGCTATTTGGCTCACTGGTGATGGTCCCATAAAGAAGAGGAAGGAGAAGGAAGATGCAGCCAAAAACATCATGGTGGCTTCAGGGACTGACAGAGCGCAGGGACAAAAGAGCGTCCTCATCCATTGAGCTTCAGTGTGGCAGCAGAGACAGTCACCAGCTCCCCAGACAGCTTAATTCTGATGTAGTCTGAGACTTAAATAAATTCAAGGGGCTATAGTAAAAGCTGTTTGGATTAGTTGTGTTTTCACCAACAATGGAAGAGGTGTTTGTTTGTCTTTTCACTTTTATTTCAGAAATTGTTAAAAATCAGTGAGTTGCAAACTGTAACTATTTTGTGTACCTTTCCATTAACGGGATTCAATAAAAGCTTCCCTGTGTAATATTTGTGGTGTAAATGGTTCCATTGTTCCGAAGTACAAGATGTGTTTTTCATATCTTGTGAAATTGAAACTAAAAGCTTTGATGTACAAGCAAAAACTCTAGCATAGCTGCTCTTTAAGGAGAAGGATGCAATTTTTGATTGTTTCTATGAAAAACAGAATAGTGTAAAGAGCCTGAAGGCGAACCTATACCCCAATCTGAAGTCCTTTGCAGTTTTCCTTCATGTAGCTGCAACCCTCTTTCTTTGATCAACTCTGGCCAAGTTCCCTTTCATGATGCTGCCACCACCATGTTGCATTGAAATTTTCTACCAAACGTATGCAAAGAAAAACGTTCAGATTTGGTCTCATCTGCCTTAATCTCCTTCCTCCACATTCTGTGCCCAAATAGCCTGTGGCAAACTACAGACGTGGTTTTCTTCTATCCAGTTTCACAACAGGTTTCTGAAGTGCATGACTTAATAGTTATGCTGTTGGAAGATTTATCAATATACGCTGTGAATCTATGTTGCTTCTGTAAAGTTACTTCAAGCCCATGAAGTCAGCCAATTACCATTCCTTAGAGGACTACCTTTTGTTATGTAGTGAAATTGAGGTGAATTTTCAAGCCTTACTGGCAGTGAAAGTGGTGATTGATTTTGAAAGGCAAATAGATTATTTTACTACAATACAAATTAATATTTTACTTCACTTTAATCAACATATTTGTTGGTATTTTTTTTTTAATAAAAGATGTATTCAGATAACTATTTAAAAAAATAATCTGATGTAAAATTCAATTAGTAAGCCTTTGTCATAAATAAAGAGCAAAGTGGAGTGTGTAATTTGTAGAATCAGAATTATTAGACAGTATGTGCATCATACAAGAAATCATTTGAACATGTCTTTTGCATTCCTTGTTCATGTGTGAATTTACACTTTTATCATGTTCGTGATAAATTTTAAAAATAATAATCATGAATTTCACTTATGTTTTACTTTTTTTCTTAAATCATTGGGTGAAAACTGCATCTTCTATTTACTTTGACTTGACTTTCAGTATTAAGCAGTTTAAATAGAAAAAAAATTCATTCTGCCATCCCTTCATGATTATAATGACAACACAGATATTGTCAGTTTTTTTTATTTTTCACTTGAACTTAAGGTAGCAAAAACCATACATTGCTCAAATTTAAGACAGAATTAAAACACATCAAAACAAGGTGATATGCTGCATCAGAAGAAAAAAATACAATAAATAAAGCTTCCTCTCTTGTTTAGCATACCTGAATGAATGTAGACTCCACTTAGAGCGGTCTGCCACTGAACACACTTCAAAAAAATATATCAGATATCCTTAGATAATGCTACACAATGAACTTTAATCAACGCTTTGACACAACATAGATTTTTTTTTTAATCTTGTCTCTGGTGAGAGTCATTGGTGTTGACTCCAAAGGCATGAAATCTGACAAAAAACAAAACGATGTTATTGCTCTTTTTTGTTTTTCGCCAAGCAACTCACACTGCATGTACACAGATTATTTCTAAGCCTTTGTCAGGAATAATAAATAAGAATGATCGGCTCATGTGTGGTGTGATTGCACTTAATCCTCTTGACCCCTAAACACTACACATACTGTCGGTCTAGTGTGGCAATACCTGTGTGATTACATCGGCAGAATGCTTTTACACATACAAGCACTAATGACAATATCTCTACACAAAGGAGGAAACTAAACCCTTAGTGACAAAAGCACTAAATTCTATAAAACACAGGCAATCACAGATTGCAAATCTTACATAGTAATGTCTCGCCCACACATTTGATCGGGTGCATGTTCCCAAACTGTTGAATTGAGTTTTTAAGATGCGACTGGGAAAATGAGTGTGATCACATGATTCTATGAGACATTTAGCTCCTAAAGGTTGTATACCTATGGGACATTCTCCTTTCCTTTCTTTTGATTACAATCCAGTTTTTTTGTTGTTGTTGCCCCAATCTAAAACAGTAGAAAATACAGTCTGTAAAAAAATAGATATTGTACTGACAACCAATTGTAAGTCAATATTGTACTTTTTTTTTTTTTTTTACAAGTAAAACAAAATCAAAGAGGCTGTCAAGTTTGCATGAGATCCCCCAAATGTCTTACAGTGTACCTCTTAAACACAAATGCATGTGCTTATACTCATTTGTATAGAGTATCCTAACAATGGCACTTTTTACATACCAACTTTTTGCTTTTCATTCCAACTATCCACATCTACATAAACCAACACTGTGGGAAACCATTTGCTTTCTTCTGAAATCCTGAAAACAAATGCAAAGCTCATCTTAATTTTTTACTGGAACTAACCAAGCACCAAGCATGTTTTGCCATTTGCAGAAAAGCTAAGCAATTTTTTTTGCTTCCCATGTTCAAAGCACAACTTCCCAATAAGAAACTCTTAGAAAAGTCCAGCTGGAGATCTGCAACCCTGTGAGGTCTGATGCAAGAAATAAGAAATCCTGCAACTATTTACTCATATCTGCAAGGCCTCGTACAAAAACTTTGCTCCAACTTTGATGAGGTGAGGGAACTAGAGCTTATAAATTGCATTTACAATTAGGAATGCAATTTACGTACATTTTAACTGTACATTAAAATTCACCTTTGAGAAATCATGCTTTTTTTTTTACATAGACAATCTCAAGTAGTTTAGCTAAAGTTGAATTTGAAAGAAAGCAAATAATTTCCCAAACTGTTTAAGAACTGAAGAGTCTAAATCTGCATCCCACATGCATTTGTTAGTTTAGTGAAAACTTTCCAAAAATAAATACTTTAATTTGGTTTGATGGGGAACATGCAATACTGCTGATTACATTTCTATGAAAGAGTGAAGACAATTGTGTCCCCACTCAGACTAAGTTTCCCTTTTATGACCATATTACAGTCAGGTTAAAAAAAAAAAAAAAAATGTCAAGACATCTTTGCAAAATTATCAAGTCTTTTCTGCTAAGACTGTAATGCATCCACACTCAAACACTCGCGCACACAGGAGTTCACTTCATGAAACAAAATCATTGTGTGTCCATTTGTCACAGGAGACAAAGAAAAACAAAATCAAAACAAGGCTAAGTCCATCCTCCAGTGTGGTGCGAAGGATGCCTTAATGCTAATGGAGGACATCGGGAATGCCGATTCATTTGGCTGCAAGAAGATTCGAAGGGCATGGCACGTTAGCGGATGGGGCAGAATTGACCTGTGCTTTGTTATTAGAACAAAGGATGGAGTCGAAAACAAGGGAGTCAGTTTTTCTCAGGTTATCCTTCTCATTCTTCCTTTCCCATTAATCCATTTCTGCTTAAAATGTTCTTCACTTAAGGTCTTCCTCTATAGCAGTTGTGCAGTTCACAGTTCAGTCCATGTGGGGTTTCTCAATGCCACCCTGCGGAAAGACAAAGGCAAAAGCAATCAGCTGAGATGAACAAACAAATTCAATATACCAGTTTCAAAGTCTACGACTAATGTCAACTTTCAGTCATGGGCTGTTGTTGTGCGTTTGGCTTGCAAAATTATATATGTATATATATATATATATATATATATATATATATATATATATATATATATATATTTTTTTTTTTTTTTAATTCAAACTAATATGCGTTTTCCATTAAAATATACAGGGTTAAAGTTTAAAGTTATATTTTAGAACTTTATAGCCTGGATATGTACTAACAGAAAAATAGGTATGACGTCCCCCAGAAGTGCTGGGTTCTTTATATCATTAAAGATCAAAACCAAAATTTCTGAAAAATAAAAGGGGTTTTACATTCATTAATATAATGTTGACATACTTTTAATTTTGAATTTGATTGACAGCTCTACTAACTATTAACTCTGAAACTATAGTGAAAAAAGCAATCCTTAATAGATTGCATGTGGGAAAATTCTGCTAAAAAAAATGTCCCGCTATAACAAGCTTACATATGAATCTTAATAAAGATGGTCTGAAAACAACAAAAAATGGTGGTGCAAAAAACAACAGCTTAATTCTCTCCCTGATCCTTAGCCGAAGCACCAGATGAAGGGGAAAAAGGAAAAAAACAACAACAACAAAAAAAAACCCACAGTGAACAAAACCCTGAAGTTCAGACTTGTGCCAGCATTCCACAGGCCTCATCGTAAACAAAAACAACAAGCAGCAAATGACCCTCTGGTCAGCCGAGTCCTGACTAGCTCTCATTGCCTCGCAGCGACTGTGAAAAACAAGAGCTCTTAATCTGCTTTCACGCTCTCACTGAGTCAAACTGAGGGAGTGACGGGACTCTTACTTTACAGACAGAATGAGGTGAGGCTTCCAGGCACAAGCTTAATGAAGACATCAAAGCTGACTTGATGGGATAATTATGACAGAAAAGCAAGGGGACTTGGGGGGGGGAGCATGCAATGCGCTTTGCAAAAATTTAAACCATTTCACAATATTATCTGCGAGCTCTGTGGCACTGCTATATAATTGCAAAGCATTTGTGGCGAATAGGAGACCTTTAAAAGTCTTTATTTTTATTAATGGATGGCATGGAAGTTGATGGAGATAAATGCAGTGCAGTTATTCTGAGCAAATACACCAGAATAAAAGATATCTAAGAATTTCAGCTTGGTAGTCAACATCAAGTCAATTATGTGACATATTCCACCAAAACATCTGGAGCAAAAAACTAGTTTGATAACCAAGTGGCCTCTGATTGGTCAATGGGAATGATACAGATAATCAATAGCAGAAACAAAGGGTTTTCATACTTTTATCAAAGGCAGATTTATTGATCTAAGAACAACCAACATTCTTAAACTGTGTGATGTAAATTTTAGCAAATTTAACCTTTCATATAGAATTAAAAGCCCAAAAGAAAAGACAGCAAATGTTACCATGGCCAGTTGCCGTCCGATGTTGCCCACAGTGACACCGCCTGAGAAGAATATGCAGGGGAGCCAGGAGCGCACATACAGGAAGTCTGGAGATGTGTACCTGAAAAAGAGGACATGAATAAAGCAAATTATCAAATAACTGTTACGGTTTTTAGAATAACTTTGATTTATAACTGAGCAGTTTTGGATTTGAAATGCATTTAAATTGCAGTAAAAGTACGTTTCAGAAAATGTTGTTAATGGAGGATTTTATTTAATGATTGAAACCTCTATTTGAGGCTAAACATTGTTACATATACCCCTTCATTATGGGATTTGTAGTCTTGTCACACCATGGTGTATATTACATATTGAGTAGGTTAATAAGAGAACATGTAGTTTAAAAAATCCTGCAATTACAGCTTAAGCATGTGCAACTATATATAAAATTTTACTGTCAACTTAAATCCCCCAAGAGCCTGGTTTCCTGTCTTTGGACCAACACGTACAACACTGTGAGTGAAAACTGTTTGACTCACTGATAAACTCCGTTGTAGACCAGCAGCTGTGTGATGATGGTAGCCAGGAAGGCGGTGGTGATCCCCAAGCCAAAGCCACTTCTGGAGCGGTCAAACGTCCACCACAGGCCCAAAGACAAGGCGGCCAGGGTCAGGGAGAGCTGCACGTTGTTGGCAAAATCTAGTTTCTGGGTTAGAGTAAGTTAAGGGCAAAGTCAAACAGATTGACATCAGAACAGGAGGATGTGTAGGACTGTGACCTCAAACAAATATTTGCCCGACCGATTGTGACCGAGTTTCATCAATAACAAATGTAAAAGTCGGTCGTTGTGTCCCAACCGTGTAATCTGGAGGAATTTACAGCAACTCTGAGAAGAACTTGGTTTGGGAATCAGCCCTTTGAGAAAGGATACAACACTTGCGTGGTTGATTCCGACAAACACTGCGATACATCTCATTACACTGGCCCACTCTCTCTTGAACTTGTGCGGCTCCCCCAAATGGCTGTCGAGGCAGGGATAGAGAAGGCCGATAACAGCTGCAACAAAATCAAAAGAGGAACAAACAGGCCTGAATTATACAAGATAAGCAGAAAATTGTGTGACCCGCAGCAGGCCAATACTGACAAAGCTGTGAAAGATTATCTGCTGAGCATGGGTTTTTATACTTAGTGACTCATTTGCACTCATGCAGGGCATTGTGAAAGTATTCATATCCTTTAACTTTTATATTATTATATTTCAGCATGTAAGGCATTTTATTAAGATTTAATTACAAAGAACAATACAAATGAGAGGATAATTGTGAAGTGGAAGGGATACAAGACCCAGTTTTCCAAAATATCAGAAATGTCTGGACTTCAATACCTTCGGTACCTTCCTTCATTTGTGAGATCCCATTAAAATACATTGAAATTTGTATTTCAAAATGTGTAGCTAAAATGTGCCAAAAATATCGAGCTTGAATTTCACCGTTTCTATGGTTAAAAACGGAATAAAATTCATTTCAGAATAAATATCAACCCTCCCTTACCTTATATTTAAAACATTGATCTTAAGCTAAAAAAAAAACTCAATAAAATACATGCACACTGCTTCAAGAAGTATAAAATGTCACAAATTAGGAAATGACAGAATTAAGAAAAGAATGAAACACACAAGGAAGAAAGTGAGGAAAGAGAAACAAAAATAAAAGGACAAAATGAAGGCAGGAAGTAAGGGCAACTTTTCAACAATACTAAAGGAACTCACAAGGTGTAAACAACATGTGAAATAAACAACACTGTTCAAGATTTTATCAGGTTATGTAGGAACCCTGCTAACATGTTGCTGCACACTGTCTGTCAGCTGGCTAAAAGAAGGCTCTTGCACTTTAACCTCACAAGAGAAACATCTGGTGGTAGGGAAATATTTGTCTGTAAACTAAACTAAAGGATTTAAAACGAACCCTGAATATCAAGGTAAGGCGGTCTGGAAACCACTGTTGGCAATCTACAAGTTCTAAGAGTCCATCAAATTAATTAACTAACATAGTTGTCATATTTGTGTGGAACTCTATATTAATACTGAAAGTTTGTTTTTCTGGACAATAAACATATTATCCTGAAAACTGCCAGTAAATCTAGCTGATGTGTAGCTAAAATATGTTAAGGAAAATGTGTTTAATTTATTTCTGATTGTTAACAATTACATAACCCCATATACAACTGTTTAAATTGCTTTTATTTAATTCAATGCATTATACAGCAGTTGTCTTTTCCTCTAATTTTGTGAAAGGAAATACAAAATTTGCTTTCAATGAACTATAAAGTTAAATAAAAGACAAAGAAAAGCAACAGAATTTTTTTTGTTTCATTTCTTTCTGCCTCGCAGCACATGGGGGGGAGGAGCCAAACACGGATGTGTCCGGGGTTTTCAGGGAGGGCCTTCAACTCACCCGTTATGACATCAACCAATGAGCGTACATCTCACGTATTGTGCAGCCAATCAGAAGGCAGGCATCTATATTACGTATCTATACTCTGGTTTTTCGATAACAAGCTGGCTGACATACCAAATTTAGACTGTATAGCTTGTGAATAATGACCTTATGCATCTGCAAGGAAATGAACAGAAGGAAGCGCCCGACTTACTCAACACATTATTAGTCTTTTCTTCACGAATAAAGGCCAATGTGTCATTCTGACCCTAAGTCAGCAACCACTTGACACACGGTAGGAAAGTGTTTTATAAAGTGAATGTCCACTCACCAGCTCCTGTCCCGCAGCATGGCGGGATCCACCAGGCAGATGACAACAGAGTTGTCATCACCTCTTCGGGAAACAGAGTGACATTTCTCTGTATCTGCAGCAAGTTGAGCACCAGCGCCAGAAATGCCCCCACTGTGAAGAGGACCAGACCCCTCCGGATGAGGTTGGCGGTGCGAACGTCGTGCAGGGAGCCGTAGGCGCTGCCAAGCATCGCGGTGATGATAGACATCATCTCTTCAGCTTTGGAAGCGAACCAGTTCGCTCCGGACGAATGCTTGGTTTCAGCTTTCGGTGAACAAGAGCAGCTCCAGCAGTGGTCCTCGAGCCTGGGCATTTGGCACTTTTGCTCTATTTGTCATAAATAGACAGATAAGTTTTATTAAGGTGATGCTGGAAAATAAAAATAAAAAAGAATTGAAGAGAGACGCGTCAGGATTCTGGCCCTTACCTTGCTCTCGAGACCGTTTCAGAGTCTGAGTCAAACAGAAACCTCCACGCCTGCTCGTGCAGCCTGGATCCCCCCCGGCTTTGTTTTCCTGCTCTCTACAACAGTCACACAAATGACGTTGTTTTGTTCATATCTTCTTCGGTAAACACACCGTGTTGCTTCATTCAGGGAGTAAAGTAGGCTGATCGTACCAACAAGAACAGCAGCTTCCTCTGCAGAAAACAATCTCAGCTGTGTCGGGTGAGAGTCGGCAGCCAATCGGAGCGCGGCGGCTGATATGACGTGACGCCTCTGCCCCGCCCCCTTCGTCCGGTGCAGACAGATGCACAGAGATTAGGCGGTTCTGGGACAGAAGTGAAAGTAGAAACTGAGCAATACTTTAATACTTTGACTTCCAAAGAGAGACATTCCAAAGGCTTTCATCAAAACCTTCCCTGTGTTTCACAATCAGACGATAACCTGCAGGGTTCATTTTTACCTATTTAGTCGTAGTTAATTGACAAAAATATATTTTCATTTTGGTTCCAGTTTGGTCATTTTTTATTATATATTTTTTTTCCCTATGGGGTTTAATTCAGTGTCACTGTCCATTTTAAGGAAATACTTTCACTTCCCAAAATCAAGATTATGTCTAAAATTGCACCTGGCACTTTGCTGGTGGTGGGCCCAGGTGGAAGTGGCACTCTTGTTGCCTTATAAGGGCTGGGCTTCAGTACCCCAAGAACCAGGGCACTTATTTCTTTACTCCAGGTGAAGTACACAAGCTATCATGGTCTTTCTTCATCAAGAACAAAATCTTGAATTAGGGGTCGGAGACCTCAACAGAATTATTAGGGTAATAGAGCTACCCAAACCCCTCAAACCTTATTGTGGTGATAACATAGATACAAACAGTTCCCTAAATACTCCCTGAAGGTTCTCTGAAGGGTAGGTTCAACATCACAGTTTGACCTTCTGAAGTATCAGGTGATCCATTCTTTTTGCAACTGTTATCTTCATAGAACCTTCAGGGAAATGTTTCATGAATGTTTCCCAAAAGTTACTGCAATTTTCACAATGCAACTTCAAAGTATTTTAAATAATAATATAACTGAAAAAAATAGATACAAGAAAATATGTTTACCAATGAGCCAATGATCTTGTTGGGATGGAGAAAGTGAAGAAATCCTTAGTTCTTACTTTAAACCCAAACTTGCCAGGTTAGATCTCATTTCATTCACAGGTACTCTTATATATAGGTGGGCACTGGTAAATGGGGTTAGTGGCACAGCTTTTTTTCTTCTCTGTTTTTCACATGGTGCAGGAGTTGTTGAACTTTGGATCAGTCTGCAGGGGGTGTGGCTTAGGGTTGTGTGGAGTTTTATCACGTCTGTCTGTGATTTTGTTATTGCCATGAAGGTCAATGACTCCTATCTGAGGATCAACAACAACATAGTTACATGGTTTTGTGGTAATGTACCTACCCTGCTCCGGAGGCAGCAGAACAACATACACACACTCTGCTAAAATCAACCAGATGACACGCACATTCACGGATATTCCTTTGCCTGTAGATGTGTATATTATATGTAACACCGAGATTAATATGCTAAAAAAACCACATTTAGATAAATACAGTCCTCACTTCTTTGATGATGTCCTGTCAATTGACTATCCAGGTGGATGTCAAATTAATGATTACAAAATAATAAAAATTTCTTTATTCTAGCTTTTTGCACTTTATGAAAAAAAAATTATCTATGTAAATCAACAGAGTGGTAAGCCACTTTCTTTGACCTATAGCAAAAGAAAGACACAAATACAGAGAGCAAATCATTTCAGATTTTTAGTGTATTTCTCATGGCTTCTCATCTTATGGAAATGCATTTGTGAAATATGCTTTTTTACAAAAAAAAACAAAAACATGAAGTCATTTTGTCTCATAGACTAATATCGCACAAGAGAGAGTATTATTAGTTACAGCTTGCTTGTACTGGGTAGCTGCTGACTGCTGAGTCCACTGGAGCAGTTGAACTAAAGAAACAAACTAGATGATTTGAGTTTTGTAACAAGATGGGTTATCCTCCTAAAAGTAGCCAACAGATGATGGATACATTACGGTTTCATTGGCTCCATAACATTGCTTCTTGATTTGAAAACTAGCAGGTGATCTTCATCATGCCTAGATGACTGAGCACATTGACCTGGCTCAGTTGTGTTAAACAGTTGAACAGGTGTGCCTTTTAATGTGCCTGGCAAGTGTAGAGTGCATCTGAATTCAGTCTTTTGAACCTTTTTATTTCTCTCTGCAAAGATAAAAATGATGAGAATGGAAATCAGGAACACAACATAAATTATAAATACAAGGATCCCTGTTACATTTCTGGGACTTTTAATGTCAGGGTCAAATGTTTCAAGCTGTAAATCAAATATAGGCCAATATATGAAAGCCAAAGTGTCCTACTTTGTGTTCAAACCGTGACATTATACATTTTGAAAGATAAAGCAGCTTCAGAAGGAATTTTTTCAAAGCATTACAGCTTTCCCACTACACATTCAAACTGACCGACTTTAAATTGGATTCACTTGAACAGAATGAGAAAAGCTGTTCTCTAAAAAGGCACCGATAACTGAGTGGTTAAATATAAATGTCACAGTTGCACTCTGCCTGAGCCATTTTACCATACTGAAGCAAACAAGTCAGGCATGGAAATATGTTGAGGTTGAAAAGTTAGCATTTGTCTCCCCGGTTTCATTTCTATGAGATGTCCTGATGTTGGCAGAAAGCAGAATAAATAAACCGTGCAATGTTGAAGAAAATTGTTTTTTTTTGTTTTTTTTGTATTTTTTTTTTTTTTTAACCAGAACAGGTCTCATTTTCTTTCAGGTCATAGCTTTAAAATATGCTTGAATGTAAGTTTACCAGTCTAGAGGATATTTGCAAGCACTGATATAACATAACAGTCCATATATAATGATATCAATCGTCTTACCACAACCCAAATTACAGGGAAGCCTGTGTTTAATGCATATAAATCAGCACACTCAAAATAAAAAAATAAAAAGACATAAAAAAGATAGAATACAATGAATGTTGTAGGAAGCTGGATTTGGCCTTTCGGCTCCACAAGGTGCACAAAAGTTCTATAAGACCCCTGAAGTTCCACCACCACCAAAGTAGTCCAACAATATCCTGCAGCAGGATTAAAGGCTTGTCTCAGGGAAGCAGAGTATGTATGTTTCCCAAATGAATACATTTCTTTTAATGTAATTCTTTGCTATCCAAGTGCCTCTGGATAAAAGCCTACAGCAGTGAGTGTGTATAGGTTTAAGAGTGTGCAGAGCTTTCCTCTTCTGCAGCAAGAACATGCTCAAAGCTCGAGGAGGGATCCTCAAATAAAAGATGAACGTGTTGACATTATTCATTGAAACATTGTTTAATGACAAATAAAAACTAGAATTGTGTAGGTCTTCAGCTCCGTGCCAATATTTATGTCCTCCTTAAAACTGAAGATTTTGTTGATACATTTTAAAGTATTTTACTGGAATGTTATGTGAAATACCTGAAGAATGGAAGGGAGCATAATTATAAAGTGGAAAGAAAATTATACGTGTAATTATACCTGTATGTTTTCAAGTTAAAATAAAAAGTTTAAAATAATGTTAATGCTTAAGTATTCTGCCAATTTCATGCAGTACTCCTCAATAAAGTCTAACAGAAATAAAAGTAATGATAAATTGAGTCCACCGGTGTGCAATTCAATCTCTTTTTTGGACTTTTTTGGAGAACATTAATGAAGAAACAGTATTATGTTGACTCAGAGACATGCAAGAGTCAAGAGTCATTCTAAAATAAATGTAGGCATCATGTCATCTTGTTGTATGTCTCTTGCAGAGCAGAGAAGCTGGTCAGAGTTAAGGGAAAAGCTGTAGTAGCTAAATAGATGATGTATCTGCAAAAAAACATTCTAGATGCTGAAAGATTGATAACAATGGAACAAAAATAAATTTTCCAACAGACGAATGTCCGTAAACTCTTTTCTCTTCCTCAATAACATGTTTGGTTCTAGTGACCTGTGACTGAACCTATTTGTACCAAAACTTTGTAGCACAATCTTGTGGAACATATTGAGAATATTTGTATGTTGAACCGATGACAGTAGTTCTTTCTTCTGGTAAATAACTGTAAAAAGCAGTATTATAAAAGAGTAGAGTACTCCCAGTTATGACTAATATCTGCTCTTTACCAACATTAAAGTTTCTCATTCAGCTACAGTGATAACAGAGAAAGAAAGATGGTCCAATCCCAAGCCTTAGGTCAGGGGTTTTCAACAGATAAAAAGGTATGTAGGACTCTGAACTTTGAACTGTACCTGAAACAACATCAAATTGAATGAACACACGTGGTTAAACGGACGGCGGAGTCCGGCGGTAACAGGCGCTTAAATTCCGTGTTAAAAGGTTTTACACCTTTTCCTGTTGCGGGCAACAGGAAAAGGTATTTTATTTTATGTTGCATGACTTTGTGTTTTGTGTTTATTCTATGTTGCATGACTTTGTGTTTTGTGTTTATGTGAAATGCCTTGTAGCTGAAATGTGCTATACAAATAAAATTTGATTGATTGATTGATTGATTGATTGATTACTGATACAGTAAAAAATAGACCGAAGCCGAAATGTAGTTTCCTACAGCATTCATTGTATTGGCCTAATGTTTTTATTAACTCACAAAATCTAATGAAAAAAATAAAAATCTCCAGCCAGTTTTCTATAATTTCTATCATCTATCACCAAACCCACCATCTCCAGAAAATTGACTCTTGGGAGCTGCATAGAAATCCACTTCTTACATTTCAGACTTTAATTTGTAAAAAAAAGTCCAACATCCTTTTTTTATTTGAACTTCACAGATATGTGGAAAGAATAAGCATTTATTCTGTTCTTATTAAATAAAACCAGAATGAAAATAATTTTGTTTTCTGGTGACAAAGCCGGAAAAGTTTTCCAAGTACCTGTAGATTATGTCTGGCGGCTTCACTGATATAACATGTGCAACAATGATGAGACGAAACACACACGTTACGTTAGCGAATGCTTTTCCTTAAACCATGAAAATGACTCGGCATATAGCTCTCAGCAACCAGCAGTGTTGGCACTGGCGTCGGGGAGGTCTTCCTCGTATCTGGAGATAAAACAGGATGGTGTATCACACTTCAAATGAAGAGCAGATCAAGCATGTCATAGATTATACCGTTAGACTCTGAGGAATTTTTCCAATAGGAAAGACGAGGAAGAAGCCTGCTGGAAGAGTTGGCAAATTAATCTATCAAACTCAAGCTTGACAATTTTCCCCCCTCAATCCTCTGTGATATTATGAAAGGAAACATCCTAATCCACCCTCACCAAGAGTTGATTAAGACGGAAACGGTTGCAGTTTCATCTTGTTTATTCCCTTTGCATCATGTGTCAGAAAACATGGCATTTATTCCTCTCTTAAAACATTTTCTGGAACCCTTAATTCAGCATGAACCCATTGGCGATGATGCATTCATGTAAATATGACACATGGTTACAATATGTATTTATTTCTAAATGAACAATTCATTTCCCAAATATGACTCACCCTTTTTTCTTTTCCCATCTAACAATATTTCACTGCATTGTGAGTAGTTGTCCAAATACCAGTCTTTTTCGTGTAGCTCTGCATCTCTTTCTGTGGCATGGAAGATAAAAGAGGAGTTTTTGGGTAGAGAGTGTATCAACCACCTTAACAAAGGTTGCCATAAACGCCCTGCCTCAGCAGCTGGAGGGCGTGGCACTGCAATTCTATCTCCATATCCCTTTGTTCTGCGGCACTCAGCTCTGAAATTGTTACAGTGCAGCTGAAATGCAGATCCTGCACACTTCCTGCTACAATGCTGTAGCGGGAAGAGAGAGGAAGAAGGAATAATAAGCAAATTCCTGATTCAGGAGATCTGCCCACATGCAGATTTTTCAGGGGGATTTTGGGGAGATATACTGAACTGTTTTAGGCAGGGATGCTGTAATGAAAGCATTGCATATAGAAGAAACATCTTTAAGAGATATTTCCTGAAAAAAAAAATTTAAGTAAGTATTCATTAAATTTTTTTATTCTGTCAGACACAATGTTTATGAAAATGTAAGTTTTGACAAAAATGATAAAACGAGAATCCTGAAACATTTCTTGGTGTGTTTTTGGCTCTTGGTTCTTGACTGAATTTGCATTTTATAAAATGTAAAATTTCATTGTGTTTTATTTTTATGTCTATTCAATTTCTCTGATATTATTTTTGTGTTTGTTTCGTTTGTCAAACTGAGAAGAGTTTTTTTTATTTGTAACATCTTTGACTTTCCTAAAAGTCCCTATTGTTTTTTCTTGATTCATAAAGTTTCAGATAAGATTTTGTCATGTTTTCTAAATTTCTGTTGTGTATCTTGAATAATTTATATACTCATGATTGAAATTATTTTTAAAATAATTTTCCTATAGTCTGAAATTCTGAAAAGTGTTGTATATGCTCCCAAATAATCTAAATTATCAACAGATTGTTTAGAGTTATATTGATTTGAGATAGGGGTTGTTATCTGTCTTATCTCAAAAGATTTAACAGTTGGGGTATGACTATTCATGTAGTAAAACATACAGTTTGGTTCACCGTGTATATTTACTTCACCTGCACACATGTCGAACATTTATATGCAGAACACCAATACTTTATACATAAAGGTCTGCTGGTTTCCCCACTCGCCATACTCCAGAGTGCATTCAAGTATAACTTGCACACCAGGTTGTTTCAATTAAAATAACTTTTAAATGATTTTATATTTTTTTCATTGTCAAATGTCAACAAAGTTTGAAATCTTCAGAAGTTCCTATAGCAACACAATTGATAATTTTCTAATGATTTTACTCACTGATCAAATTTGACCAAAACTCCAGTTAGTTCTATACAAACAAGTTTTTCAAATGCTTCAAGACGATAACTAATTATTTTCTAAAAATGCTGAATAAATTCATATTGTTAACAATGTTCTTTGTCCAGAGAAGGAGAGCTGCTGAAACAGAAAATTTGCCAATTGCCTCAAATCATTCCTTCAACCTTTCAAAGGCTAGTTTCACAATATCATCGCATTTAAGTGGTGAAAGTTGATGTTCCCCCATGTTTTTTTTGTGTTGTTTCTTTTACCAGTATTTACTCTGGAAAAGACCATTTAATTTAATTAGTGGGAAAAATAGCTAACCCTGAAGTTGCCAACAGAATTTATGCAACTCAAGAAGTGCCTGACAGCAACAAGGATCCCTGGTTGTGCTTGGAGAATGTATTCAAACTGAACTCCTACACTGATACTGATTAAAGAATGAAAGTTATGGATCCCAAAACTATATCAAACCTGTGTTCAAAGTTAGAGCTGTATGATAGGCAATACCATATATTGTCTACAGATCTGTAAAAGATTCTGTGTCTAAAGATCAACAGATAGTCTTCTATGATTCAGCAAAAGTTCCTTGTGATTTGTTCCTGGTGGGTTGCAGTTTGAAATTTCCCAAATTGTTTGTGTTTTTCTCTTTTAAAAAAGGCCTTCACAAGAAGCTTGACTGTAAATTTTTGAGTTCTGACCTTGTTACTTTCAGCCCCTTTTCTACACTTTTCCAAGCAAAACTGTGTCGGAACACAATAAACTGCGTCAAAGGTGAACCACTGACTGCATTTCAAATTACTTTGTGATTTTACAAGTCAAATAAACAGATGACTCAACAGCAAAATGAACATGTCACCATGTGCCTTTTCTTTGAACTGTTGCAGATAAAGTGTTTGTGATAGCTCTACACAGTGTGTGGCATGTTTGCACAAAAGCTCTATTCATGCCATCTATGCTAAAAGGGCTGACAAACACAGTGCAGTACTGGCAGCCAATCAGCATTCTGAATGATCCCCAGCCATCTACTCAGATGTCATCCTCAACCAATCACAGCCGTTCCCTAGGTGGGTGCATTTGTTTGCGTTTTAACAAGGGGGCGATAGGACGTGCGTTGGAGCGAGTCAGTTGGAAGTTGCACAATGAGCCCAAAATATTCCCCACATGTTTGTCCTCAAGCAAAGCTGCACAGAGACACAAATTAGTCACAATGCTGACAACAGGCAGATCTTGGAGCTGCTTCACATATACTGACTAATGAGACAACTCACCATGAGAGCCATCGCAGGGAGCTGTATGTGGATGGGTACATGACTAACAACTTAAAAAAGCTCCTTGATTGAATTGGTTTTGTGAAGAAGATTGCTGATGCACGGTAACATCAACACCACTCTTTGCAAAAGGTGAAGAGGAGAAGCTTTTCTTCATGTTTTTGGGAATTTTGTTTTAGCAAAGACATTTTCAGGGCTATTCAGATAAAAATACACATGGGAAGTATAATTATAAAAACTTCTTTTTGTATTCAGCCTATCGCTGAAGGGGTCATGGTTGTGCAGGACCCAAATGCAGGCAAAAAGAGGCAAAAATGGAGCAAAACTATAGATGTTTAATCTAAGCTAGACACAAAGAAATGACAAATCAAAGAAAAAGACTGAAACTGATAAAATAAAAGTAAAAATAAAAATCCTAGAACATAAAGAATATAACATAAGAATAAACTAAGAAATTAAACACAAATGAATCATTTGGTATGAAAATTTAAATACACAGAGTAACAACAAAAATATGAAAAAGTCACAAACATTTGTGAAACATAACACAACCTGGGAAAAACACTCTACCACAGTCAGACCAGCTTTCCATCCATCCATCCATCCATCCATCCATCCATCCATCCATCCATCCATCCATCCATCCATCCATCCATTGATTTTGTGATTGAGATAGGACATAGCATTGACTTAACAGAGTTGTTTCAATGCTTAAGGCCTGTACATATGCCATATGAACAGATAATTTTGTAATTTTATTCAGGATGGGAAGAAGAGAAACAGCCTTCTATCTGGCATGGACATTTTACATTTCACAAGAATCCAACTCTAGATTCATATACCTACTGATGAGAAAAGTAATTCATAGCACTTAGTACCAAAAAGAAGCTTTGGGCAGGTACCCTCGGCTCCTGGATGCCGCAGCAGCCTGGAGGCAGACAGATACCAGGCACCCCCAGAGACGAGCCATTCACACCCGACATGGAAGCACATCAGCAGTGAAGCTCATGGGCAGCGGCCCCCAGGCCAACGAGAAGGGTCCTAACTTGCCCCCGTACAGATCAAGATCAAAACCTAACTACCTCGGCAGTCAGGTGCCTGTACAAGCTCCCAGCAGAAGAACCACATGGCACTAAGGAGGACGAACCCCACCAAGTATCCTAAACTCAAACTGTGGGCAGCTGAGCTGCAAGCACCCCAAACTGGGACTGAAAAGAATACAATTTTGTTCTTGCAGTTCTTGGAGAGAGAACATATGTCTCTATTCTTGTGAAGGGTGTATTGGCTTTAACCCTAATACTTACCCTTTGCATTAGGACAAGGGTTTTGGTCACTGTAAGGTCCATCTGTCTTCAGAAAATAAGTGATCATGCCAGAATAGGTGCTAAATAGATACCATAAAAATGTACGTACATACACATACAATGTACTCCAATTTAAACGGAGCTCATCAATGTTTTTGGAATGTACAATACCCAGGAAGAACTGACCAATAACCCTTTGCACAAAAAAAAGATGAAGTTACCATAAATGTGTTTTTCCCCCAAATAGTGCATTTCCACCCATGTGACTTTGATGGGATTATATATTGATCCAAAACTTTCAATATTTTATTTTTCAATATGAAAAATATGTTTAAAAATTTATTTCCCCTCATTATTATATACTTCACAACAATAATTCTTTAAAGAAGATATGTCAAAAAGCTGCCATTCACCTGCCCCTGGAAGAAAATCACACCACATCTGTTAAGTGTTAGGTGTTTCTTGGTTTAGTTAATATTTAACCCTCAATAGTGGCCTTATATTAGGCGACGTGCCAAATACTTGTGTGTGAGTAAAAGTTAAAAAGTAAACGTGTCTTGTTTACTGTTCCAAAGGACTCCCACTTGACCTTAAAGTTACATAAACACTACCACTGTGTCACAAATACAGAGAAAAATACTTTACATTTTGATAAAAATACAACCCATTGCCTGGATAAATTTAGATGTAAGTTAATGGAAGATTTGTACATAGTTTTATGTTTCCGTAAATAGTGAAAATGTTTTGAAACTCAAGAGGAAAACTTACCTCGTCTTAGTGAATGGTAAAACAGAAAGTGATTCTTCAGTTTTTTTGGATGGTCTGATAACCCAGCATTTCAGAGTTCAAGACCTTGATGTCAACGTAAGACTGTATGACTTCTTAACACCGCTGCCACTTGCTGACATCATGTGATTGCGAACGTTAGAGAGTTTGAACAGTTTGTCTTGTACAGTACGACTGTCCTACCAGTGTCCTTGTTGGCCCGCTGTGCACTTGTCACGCCTGAATCCTTGATGCACCGTGTGTGCTTCTTTTTGGGTTTTAAATTGAATGTTCAGCCTTGAATCATAGCCTGGCTTTTCGACTTTAAGTTTATGGGGGCAGCAGATTTTTAAAGTGACCATTTTTTGAGGGGTTTTCACAAATCAAGTTAGACCAGCAACGATGAACACATTGTATGTTCAAAGCAATACAAGATTTTTTTTTTTAAATCAAACTGTTTTGTTTTGAAAAAGTCCTAATTTAGAACCTTTTGAAGAAAAAACTGTTGGACGTTGCAAACAGCTTGACACAAGTGTGGAAGTTCCCATTCTGGCAGGGCAATGACCCCAAACAGACAGTCAGCAGTACATTGGAAATGGTTCTAGTCAAAGCATTTTTAATTGCTGGAACGGGTCTGTCAAAGTCCAATTGTATTTCCAATCAGTTGTCACAGACTCTATAATCTGTTTTCAGATGCTGTTCATTCAATCTGACTGACATTTTCAAACAAAATGTAAAAGAAAAGAAAAATAAATAAATAAATAAAATAAAATAAACCAGGTGTCTGTTGCTTCCCCTTCACAATTATGCACTACTTTGTGTTGATCTCTAAAATACCCAAAAAGTACATTAAAGTCTGTGGCTGAAAAAAAAAATTACAGAGCAATTCTAGGGCTATGAATACTTTAGTAATGACTAATTCGTTCGTATCTTTGTGTAACTAATCAACCCTATCATAAGAACATACACTTAGTTGCACTTATATAATAAGCCTGTGTTATCGCTCAAGTTTATTAGTCATATCCGTCTGATAATGTTGTACTTTCTGTCTCTGATAAAGCACTGCACTTACTGCAAGGTAAGTGTGTTACAGGGTTTGTTCATACTGATAAGCTTAAATTGTCCCAGTGGCAGATACACACTCATTTATCAATAAGGGAGCAGAAAACAAGACTCATGAAAAACAAGAACTTCCTATGTGACAAATCATGCACGCCGCATTGCTGTGGTGCAGTGTCCTCCTCGTGGTAGGTTACGGTATCACATAGAACTGTTTTTACACAATCAACCAGCAGATGGCACCCACATCACAATCTATGAAAACTGTAATTAAATAGCTCTTTTTTGGGTGCAATTCAGTAATTTAAAAAAGTTGTTGACAAGTTTATTTATTTTATAATTAATTAAAAAAATGAAATTCAGTTATATAGATTCATTACACACAGAGTGATATTGTTTAAATGTTTCTTTTGATTACAGGTTACAGCTAATGAAAGCCATAAATACAATTTCTCAGAGAAACATCAATTTTACAATTTTTTTAGAAATACTAACATAGTGAAAATTATTCCCATCTACTGTATTTAATACTTGGTAACTCATATGGATGGATTCTTGCAGCAATTTAAAAGGGCATGAAAGCAATTAGCTTGTGACTCTGCTGAGGTGTTCTGGAAACCCAAGAAGCTAAAACAGCAGAACTTCAGCTTGTCTGCAAATGCTCCACAGATTCTCTATGGAGTTTAGGTAAGGTAAGTTCACTAAAGCACTGATACCATGGTCATTCAAGCAGGTACTGGTTTTGGCAGTGTGGGCCACTTGGAAATCCAGCTGGAAAATGACATCAGCATCACCATGAAGCTTGTAAGCAGAGGGCAGGGCTGAGTCCATTTTCTGACTAAAACCCAGTGAACCAACACCAGCAGATGACATGGCTCCTCACATCATCATCGACTGTGGAAACTTTACACAGAACCTAAAGCCTCTAATGTCTCTCTTTACTTCAACCAGAATTTGGGACATTGATTTCAAACTAAAATGCACACAAATATTTTCATCCATCAAGAAGGAGGTGAGACTGTTGAACAAGAATCAAGTCCTACAACTCCTTACTCCAGGTGAGTCACTACGGATGTCTTCCCTGGTTCAAAATTGGCTTATCACAGTGTTTTAACCCTGTTCCTAAGGGGAGAGATGTGTTTCTGCTCCAGTACGCCTGATTCAAATGATTGCACCACCTGCTCACATGACATCAAGTGCTGCAGAAGCCTGTTAATTAACCATTCATTTTAGTCAGGTATGTAGCAAAAAGGAAACACAGCAAATCATGAAGGAAAAGTATTGAGAAGCCCAGACTGAATACACAGAATTGAACAGTTGCAGCCCATATTCTGGACATGTCTGCATGCATTATCTCTGGAAGCACAGATTGAGCTGTAGTAAATGCCTCGATAATCTGCCCCAAAATATTGCTGTTGCTTGTACACCTTACTCTACCACACTTTTTCCTTTGACTAAACTTCCTATTGATACCTTTGAATACAGCAGTCTGCGAAGTGCCATCTTCGTTCGCAATACCCTTTAAAGGGAACACATAACAGGAGTTCCGCCTCAAATCTTTTGAACCGTGTCCTTGTGCGATGCTCTTCGTACTGCTTTTGGAGGGTGTCAGTGATTGAAGATTATGCGATTTCTGTATTCAAAAATAATGTTTTGGGTTTTGAATATCTGTAAGTCATGATTATTTATGAAAATGTAATTCTCTGATTAATTCTTCAATATATTCATGAGAGGAGCTGCACAGTGTTGGAAGTATTATTGCCTTGCATGAAGAAGGTTCTGGGTTTATATCCCAGCCTGGGGTCTTTCTGTTTAGAGTTTGCATGTTCTCTTCATGCATTACTTCTATTTGTCCCACAGTCCAAGAAATATGACTATCGGGTTGATTGGTCTCCCTAAATTGTGTTTAGTTGTATGTGTGTATATTCTGGGTTGTTCCTGTGCTGTGAGTCTCTTATAGACTTAGACTTAGACTTCCTTTATTGTCATTGTACAAAGAGAACACAAGGTGAATCTTGACAACGAAATGTCGTTACTTGGCTACCAGTGCAACAGAGCTAAAACCTTACACTACACAATAAATACAATATGGCTGAAAATATATAAGAGCTGAGAATAAGAATAAGGTGCTATAGAATCCACAAGTTCAGTATTGTAAACAAAGCTAAAAGTGCGTGTGTTGACCATGTCCATGGGGGGGGTGGTTTGGTTTGTGCGTGTGTGTGTGTGTGTGTGTGTGTGCGTGTGTGTGTGTGTGAAGGGGGTGTTATGTGGCGTTAAGCAGTCTGATGGCCCGGGGGAAGAAACTGTTCAGTAGTCTGGTTGTTCTGCACAAGATGCTTTGGAACCTTCTGCCAGACGCCAGAGGGGAAAAACAGTCCATGGTTGGGGTGGGTGGGGTCAGAGAGGATCTGGTGAGCGCGGGATAGGCAGCGCTCTCTGCGATGTCCTTGATGCAGGGAAGCAGAGCCCCCGTGATCTTCTCCCCTGTCCTCACCACCCTCTGTAGAGACTTCCAGTCAGAGGCCCTGCAGCTCCCAGACCAGATGGAGATGTAGCTGGTCAGTAGGCTCTCGATGGTCCCTCTGTAGAAGGTCTGAAGGATGGGGGCGGAAGGGATGCTCTCTTCATCCGACGCAGGGAAGTGCATGCGCTGCTGGCCCTTCTTCACCAGTGAGGAGATGTGAGGAGACCAGCTGAGGTTTTTCGTTGATGTGCACCCCCAGGAACTTGGTGCTGCTGACGATCTCCACAGCTGAGTCATTGATGAGGAGTGGTGTGTGGGTGGGTCTGGATTTCCTGAAGTCTATGATGATCTCCTTGGTCTTGTTGACATTCAGGATCAGGTTGTTTCCTCTGCACCAGTCCACTAGATGCCGCACCTCCTCCCTATAGGCCGTCTCGTTGTTGTCCCGGATGAGGCCCACCACTGTGGTGTCGTCCGCGTACTTCAGGATGTGGTTGGATCTGAAGTGTGGATGACAGTCATGGGTCATCAGGGTGAACAGCAGGGGGCTCAGAACACAGCCCTGAGGGGTGCCAGTGTTCAGGGTGATGACATCGGAGGTGTTGTTCTCCATTCTGACAGCCTGGGTTCTGTCAGTGAGGAAGTCCAGCAGCCAGTTGCAGAGGGGGGTGTTAATTCCTAAGAGGCCCAGTTTGCCCACCAGTTCTTGGGGGATGATCGTGTTGAACGCTGAGCTAAAGTCCAGGGACAACATCCGCACGTGGGTGTTCTTCTCCTCCAGATGCTCCAGGCTCAGGTGGAGAGCAGTGGAGACTGCATCCTCAGCACTGCGCTTGGACTGGTATGCAGGGAATGGACTTTCGAATCAAGCTGAAGGGGGGGTGGAGATGATTGGTCCTTAAAATTTCGAAGCACTTCATGATGGAGGATGTGAGTGCGACGGGGCGGAAGTCGTTAAGGCATGTGATGGTAGTTGTCTTCGGGACCGGAACGACAGTGGCAGACTTGAAGCACCGTGGGACAACAGCCTGGTCCAGGGACGTGTTGAAGATGTCCGTGAGCACGTGGGCCAGCTGGTCCGAGCATTCCTTGATTAGCCGACCTGGAATGTTGTCCGGACCTGCAGCTTTCCGCGCGTTGACCTTCCTCAGAACCTTCCGCACTGCTGATGTTTCTAGTCTGAGCACCTGTTCATCGGGGTGTGGCATCGCTTTCCTCGCAGGGTTGTTGTTCAGCTCCTCAAATCTTCCGAAGAAGTTATTGAGCTCGTTGAGGAAGCCAATGTCGTTCTGGCAGGGAGGGGGTGTGGGTTTGTAGTCTGTGACAGACTGAATGCCCTTCCACAGTTCCCTGGTGTTGTTGGAGTCCTGGGAAGAGACCCTGGATGTTCCGGCTGTGGGCTCGCTTATGTTATCCCATAATGGACTGATGACCTATCCAGGGTGTACCCGGCCTCCTGCCCATTAACCGCTAAAGATAGCATTTGCAAGGGACAGCGGATATAAACAATGGACTAATGGACTTGTATGAGATTTACTTTTAAACATAAATTACTGGATTAAATCACCTTTTCAAGTGTAGTTTTATTTTATTTACAGACTACACATTGTGTTTATATTTTCTATCCTTCGTGTCACTAATAAGACAGGCCTTTTTCTCCTGGAAGCTCAAAGCCCCAATTTGGGTTTTTATACAGCTAAATGGTTTTCCACTCAGTCTGCAATTATCTAACCCTCTGAACGCCATTGTTTTTTTTATGGATCTATAACAATTGGTGGATTTTTAGGGCAATTTAAACCATAGAACAAGCAGAATACTAATTGGCCCTGCCAATCCAATAATTGCTGGCAATTATAACAAAAGTTCTCTTGTCATTTAATTGCAGATAATGAAACAAGGATGATAATTTCAATGAATATGCATATCAAAAACCTAATTTGATCATCAAGTGGTTCAAATTGACGTCACTTTTTTGCACTCTCTATGCTGATTAAAGCCAGTGAAGACTATCAGTGCTTTTTCTTAGATTAATCGCTGCATGACATTTAAAAAAATCCACCTACAGTTGGGGGAAAAAAGACGCTGGGGGAGGGATTCAATAGGCTGATAGCTGAGAATATTTACTTTTTCTTTAGCCTCCATTGATAAGTAAGTTTAGACCTGCTTTGAGCTGAAAGGCCATGGCTTTGGTCTATGCCTGAATGCCTGTGAGTCAAGCCATGCAGAATCTAAAGGGTTTAGAGGTAGGAATGAATTCCAAGAGTGGAGTGGAGTAGAGATACTCTGAGGACCTGAATTATCTGCAGTAGGAGAACTGTACCTGCCACTCTCAATATCCTTGTGTTTAAATGTGTGCACATTCACCCATTAGTGCAGGGGGAAAAAATGAGCTGAGAATCTTCACTTACATGGGAGCAAATTTCATCTAAGTTATTGTGACAGACAAAAGTTTAAGAAAATTAGTCACAAGATTAAAAATGCATAGAGATGATTATGTTCTTTAATCAAGTTAGAAATTATTAACAGATTCAGGAGATTAAATCTATCAAGAACACTCACTGGAAAATTGAAAATAAAATCCAGTGGGACTCCTGCTGCCTGCTAATTAAATGTAATACAGGCTTCCAGTGAAGGTCTAATAATAATATTTTGCAGTTCTCTTGGACGTTTCTCCTCGTGCTTTGCCTGTGTGTTGTTTTTCGAGGGCCGAGAAGGTCAGTCCCAGCAGGTTGTCAACAGAAATCCAGTGCCAAACTTTAATGAGCACTAAATGAAGAATACTGGCATTCTGCTGGATTATGTGGTTATGTTCAAAATGAGACAGACAAATTGTTCAGTAGAGATCTGTCCGTTCATTGTCACCTAACCCTGACATTCACACTGGCCTCACACCCACATTATTGCACCTTTTTTATATTTCACATCAGGACACACCATATAATGGATATGTCAGAACATATCCATTATAAATATGGATATGTTCTGACATTGGCTTGATAGAAGTTATGTAATTGTATGGATTTGAACAAGCTAATATATGAGAACAAAGAAAAATGTCACTTATATTGGCTTGCCTATTAACCTTTAGATATATTCATATTTATTGATATACTTTCAAAATAAAACATTTAGAAAAACACAGCCTTCATTTTATTTAATTTTTGCAGTGTCTTTGGATGTTTTGTAATTCATGGCTTCTTGTTTCCCTCAGATATTTAGTAAAATGTAAAGTATTTACAGGGCTTCACTTTTACTTCTACACATCAAAAACATGTACAGTTTTTGATGTTACAGCATTAATCCAAATTGTATGAAATTAATCTCTGTCCTCAAAATTCTACACACAAATGTCCCATTATCCCAATGTGGAAACTTTTTTTTTTTTTTGGAATGTTTTGCAAATTTATAAAAAGTAGTAGGATCACATTTGGGTAATTATTCAAAACATTTGTTTCAGTGTATATATACAAAAAAAAATAATCTACCTTTCAACATTCAAACATAATATTTTCATTCCCTTTATGAGATTCTGTTGGTTCATTTCGCTGTCTGAAATTGAGCCTCAAAACGAAGGTCTTTTTTCCTGAGTGCATTTGCAAACAGTATTCTGGCTTTTTATGTGGTTTTAGGAGTGATAGCTTCTTTCCTCACTTAACATTGAATTTCAGCCATTATTAATAAAGACGTTATTTACTATGAACAGAGATAGTCGAAGCTTATCAGCTTCAGTTAGCATAGCACTTTTGCTTTTGTTCTGGGGTTGATTTACACAACTTCTTTTTAAACAGTATAAATGCTGGATGTTTCCTCATTGTTTACATTTCTGCATTTTCATTTGAACAGACAATTGTGGCACCTTTCAGACATTTGGCATTTGTCGAAGAGGATGAATCAGCCCGGTGGAGGTCCAAAAATCTGATTCATTTATTTCTCCATGCTATTAGTTACCGTAAGTAAGCAGTATTGTGTGCCTCCGAAATGGAATGTTCAAGTTGAATGTCAGAAGTTTGGTAAACCATAATATCAATATCTAGACTTACCCAATTGTTTAAATCCATCTGTGTAAATCCTAATCTGTGTAATACTCTCAATTTGAAGGACGTATATCTTTTTTAAATCTATTGGTATTCTTGCATTTCAAAAATCTAAACATTTTTCAAACCAATAAGGGAAATATTTGGTCTGTTTTAACATTTTATGAAGAAAAAATACAATGCCATTTTTAAACATTTCATAAACATATGTTGTTTCAGCTACTTAAAACAATGTATGGTTTGAAAACTTTCAACATCATGTTGCAGTACCTTATCAAACACTTTTTTCCAACTGAAATAAAGACACAAGACAAGAGTAGAATACAAACAGTGTAACCAATATCAACAACAAAAGGTTTTTATTTTTTTTGCACCTCAAACTATAGGAAGGCATGACATTTAGCGCCAATGCCTGGGGTTGCAAAACAGAAGAACTTTAATAAAGCTTCTAAACATCCGGATTCCACCGACGCATGTTTTCGTTCACAAGACCTCGAGTGATCTTTGTGTGTGCTTTTCCCACCCTCACACATTATTTCATTAATTTCCACCATTATCAGAGGGCATTTTCACATTGTTTTTATTCATATCTGGGTGATAGAATGAAATACCCAGAAAACTAAAGTCAAGAATAGAATAGAAAACAGAACAGTCTTGAGGATGTGCACACACAATGCTTTTATCCTGTAGAAAAACAAGCTGTTTTATAGTTGTGCTTTTTATCCAGCCAAAAGATCGACTTAGTCTCAAGGCTGAAAGATGCAGATAGAACTCATCTGTCATAAAGAGAGAGAGCTGAGCCAAGAGGCGAAGAAGTTGATTTGGCAATCGATCCACATTTCATCCCTGACTTACCATCCTGAACAAGAAGCGGTGACCCGAAGCAATGAGCTTGTGAATAAGAGCAGCAAAAACAGTAGCTTTCCTCCCAGTGTTGGTAAGGCTAAAATTAGTAATAAGAAGAGGAGTACAGCCACCTGTTGCACCTGTGGAAAACTCTGGACTTTTCCCAGAGGAGGTGCTTTACGTTGGTTTTACTGGGAAAGCCTGAGTGAGAGGCGGATGACGGACTGTCTGGATAGATTATGTATCATGACTGATTTGGGAACATCATGGTATCCCCTGAAAGGAGCTGTAGGAGATCTGAATGGCTATGTTTTAACTAAGAACTAATAGGAAAACCGATTTTATTACAGAAAATGTAATGACTTAACTTGTGTTTGAAATTATTTTTGTATTTTTCTATTGAGCTCTGCATTAGTGAGTGTGTGTTGTGTATTTCTCCCAGCCATCTCCCTACTTAAATACTAAACAATTGAAGACCATTCCATCCATAAAGGAATATTTTTTATATTTATATATATTATCAACAAATCAACTTCTTGATCTTTGAAGGTGTATAATGACATCTAGAACCCTTAAATTTATTGGCCCAAAATGAATAACTATAAATCAATAATATGATTATTTGACACATAAAAAGGATTGATAAATACCACAGAGCAATATAGTTTTCACTTTTAATAGTAAAGAATCTTTAATCATAATGAAATGCTCCTCTCCATTGAAGTGGTGACACATAAAGCACAGAGGAAAATCTGTATTTTATATCCCTACACATACAGAATTTCTGTATTTTTGCTGTTGTGAGCAGTGGCACATAAAAGTAAGAAATGATTGAATATTTATGTCTGATTTCAAGTCTAAAACCTCACATGTCTTTGTTTATGGGGTCAGTGGTTTGGACAGTAATAATAACACTCTGGCAGTTGTGCAGCTTTGAATCATTCTCAACTGGTTTCACATCCGCAGATTAAAACTGACTGGCTCTGAATGTAGCTTGCGACCGTTGTAAAGAAAAGAAAAACATTCCAAGCTTTGAATAATTTTCAGTTTGTTAGGTGAAAACAAATGAATTTTCATTTGTAAAAAAAATAAAAATTAAAAGTCTTGTGTCATCTTCATTCTACTTCGCAATCATAAACTACCTCTTCTGTGTGTATCATAATAAATCCATTGTGGCTTTAATGTGACAAACCGTTGAAAGCATGAAAGGGTAGAAATACTTATGCAAGGCACCACACATAGACTGCAATTTGTTACAATTTGTTGATCTGACTAAACATGCTCACTTTCTCTGGTAGTTCTTTACCATATTTATTTTCTCCTGGACTACATTTTGCTATGATAACACACACACACACACCCACACACACACACACAGAGTCCTGACATAAAAATAATGCCACCATCTTGATCACAGCTGGCCGCAGTTCATAGATATGGCAAACAAAACATTTCCTCATATAGTCGTGTCAAGAACTGAAGTTGTGGCATTTGTTACATAAAATGACACTCTGCCTTTCCACTCACATGACTGTGTGTTGGGAATTTATGACAACAGTGTCGTTGAACGAAACATCTCTATGCATCACCTTCGACAAATAATGTCTCTCTTCCTACTTGTTGCCATCACAGTGCTTTAAGCACTCACGCACACCTTAAGTGAAAATGAAACCTGACAAATCAGTCTAGATGTTAACACAGCAGCATCATAATTCAAGAGTATATGTCAGGATTATTTTATGACAGAGGCTCCTTTTCCCCCAGTGAGCTGACAAACCCCTGCACACATCACACAGCCCCAGACAGGTGCAGAGCTCGTCTACTTTTGATCTATCCATGGAGTGCCTTTCTCTGATAGTCTCAAGCTCACTCCCTTTGATTCATTTGCTGTTACTCAGTGGAATCCATCTTTTCAAGGACTTCTATGTTTTTTCAATCATTCTTCTCAAAAGCAAACAAGAACAGCAAGAGGGCTACACCTACACTCTATACAAAGAATTACACAGTGAGCTTAAAATAGTAGCTATTCGTGGGTGCAATTTTGGAGCCGTTCTGTTTATCAATGGAAGCATAAAATATGCGCGGTAAACTCATATTTTATGAGACTGAGCACAGTGGGTTTAGATATAAAATGTTTAAGATGAAGTGATACATGCTGGTCCCATGTTTTCGTGTGCATTTTTTCTAATGACAATTGTGAGGGTTCAGTGTGTTTGTTGGAGTTTGATGTCTGTGCTGAGCTGCAACACCCAAACAAGAACAAAGAAATAACAATGGCACACATGGTATCATAAAATCTTTTATTGTTTCCAGAATTTATACCCATTTTCCCAAAGCATAGCAGGTTAGGTTAGACTTCTCAAGATTGAAGTTTGGAGAGACAGACTGTGGCAAAATAAATACTTTAATAAAATAAAAACAAAACTCTCAACAAAATAACACAAGGGGGAGCAGGTCAGGGAATGCAGGCAGAAAACAGGCAGCGCAATAGAAGGATGCAGCAACAAACAATGAAAACTTAGGAGCTTAAATATACAGTCATGGGTAGAAGATGACAACAGAAGGAGACAAACTAATCAAAGGCAAATGTGGGACAGCTGAGGAATACAAGTGGGGAAAACTGAGGAAGAGAGGCTAATTGCGCCGAGGGAGAACAACTAAGGATGAAACAAACTACCAACTGAGGGAAAACAGCCTGAAATAAATCTGAGAAATAGACGGAAATGTACAAGGAATGAAAATCTCAGAAAAAACTAAGAAACATAACAAAATATGAATGCACAAAATATGACATGTTTAAAGCAATGATAAATACAGATAACTGACTGGAAAATATCAAGCCTCTTGACAATAAATAAGCCACAAGGAAGTGATCATAATACAAACATCTTAACTCACTCATGGCAACAGATGGTGATTATGTGGCTGTTAACTACAGCAATTTTCTCAACAACATGTTGAGCATTACTAAAAGTAATTTCGGAAAAGTCAAACAGGTGTAGTTGATCCAGAAATGTTGTGTTCACATTCTTACTACAATTAGGAAAATAGACCACATCTAAAGTTTTTTTTTGTGTTCTGGATCAGCTGCAGCTGCCTGACATTTTAGGCAGACCTGTGAAGACATTGTTGCAGTAATCAATGCGACTGAAGATAGGCAGGTTTTTCTAGATCTTGTTTGGATGTTAGTTCTTTTATTCTACAAATGTTCTTCAGGTGACGTAAGGCTGACTTTTTAACTATCTCTATTTGTCTTTGAAGATTCAAGACTAGTCCTTCACTGCATCTAATTTGGACCTGTTTAGGCCTAACCATAACAACTTTATGCAAAGGTTTGAAATACTTCAACTTTGAATTTCTTTGTTGCTGAAAATGTGTTATCCAAATAAAGCTGCCTTGCCTTGTTACTGTAGCAGTGCTACAGTTTTCCCCTTTACCTTTAAGAATTGACATCTTAAGCTTACATTTGCCACTGTAGACATCGTATCTGTCCATCTTCCATGTTGTACCGAGGCTCCATGTGGTTCTGTTTTCAGCTTGGAGTCTGCTGATATCTTGTCAGTCTCAGAATCACCACCTGTCTTGTCTAATCAGGACCCTGCAAGTTTCCTGCCAGTGCTCATCACTTCAGTCCTCCAGGTTTCCTGTCAATCCAGGTTCCCTTCTTAGGGACTCTTGCTACGTCTTATTTTTCTGACAAATCGCTCATGTGGCTTTAGTCTTGTTTTTTTATGTGAAATTTGTGATTCTTTTGGTTTCCATTCGACACAATAACAAACAATTCAAAATACTTCAATCGTTTGTACACAACATTCAGCAAAGACCCTAAATGGAGTTTAATTGGAGTAATTTAAACATTTTGCTGATATTGATAAGTTCAACACACACAGCTGCTTTCTAAAAAAAACTATGTACCTTCTTCTAGGTAACTAATTTTTAGCTTCTTATATTAACATTATTGTTACATACTCATGTTCAAATTGATTTGGATAATAGCATCTGGAAAATGCATAAACATAAAAATAGAAAACTAATTATAATATATATATATATATATCTTCTTTAGATTATATTTCCATATAAACAAGGCGCCTATTATAAAGGTAGATATTTGTTTAATTTAAATATGACCTTGTGTCTCTCTGGGATTAAATAAATTAGGTATTATTGACTTGTAACTATACAGATTAAAAACAGCTCTTTCCTTCCTATGGGGCTTTAATTTTATATTTCAGATGAATATTTCCTATTTCATATTTTTCCAACATGGAAAAAAAAAAAATAATAATTCTCTGCATGTGTTAAACAGAGAAAATGTATGCCTTACAAAATATTTGTATGACTACATAGAGCCACACATTGTGAGGTGTAACAGATCAGACAGGGCACCAGGCTGGAACATGGTAGATTAGGACATTATTGAAGATTGCTGGCAACAGAGAACACTGCAATGTGGAGGCAATCATCTGTACGCTAAGCGAAGTGGAACAACCAATTCAAACAAATGGTCTCATTATGTATTTATATCCTGTTGGTGTCTCCGTCCGTCCATCCTTCCATTTGTACATGTCCCACAGTTACATCACAGGCGCAGGCGCACAGAACAAACAGTAGCTGACTGATCTACATTCTCTGGAGACACACATGACTCCACACACGCCGCTCCAAATTCCACCATGAATCTCAATTAAAGCACGCAAAAGATCCTTTATCTCTTTTACCGATACACGGCACCATGCTGGGGCTTTGGGAACTTTTCTGGGGGTGTGTGGTTGATCTCTTGATCCAAAAAGAGTTAGAAATATGGACTTTTTTTTTCTGACAGATTAGGAGCAACCAGTCAAAGAGGTTGGATTTTTCCAGTAGGGAGGTAGCTGTGAAATATAGCCGAGGGAATAGATGAACCATTTGAAGATTCATACTTTAATGTCAGCCAGTGAGGATGGGTGTATTTTCACCAATAGTTAAAACCCGCACATCATTGAGAATTTGTTTAGTATTTAACAGACATGTCAATTATTTTCTTTAATTGCAAACAACACTGTCTTTAGTTGCGGCCATCACATGGGACTGAAAATCTAAAATATAAAAGGACAAAAGTTGTTTGTATTTTTTGCTGACATATATAGCTTTTCACCTATTAAAAGTGATAAATGTTTCCTTTGAGACATTGCATGGAGCCCTATCTCACTTGCCTTTGTTAATGCACAAAAAAGCAGTTATACTGACGATGACCTCTGCGCTTTGAAGATCATCATCTGCTTGTCCGCGCTTTGTTGCTGCCCGCATATAAATTTCCCGGGGATCGGAGAGCTGTGATGAAGGCTGGAATTGCTTCTGTCTGGCAGACCCTTCCTGTCCAAATGATGATAAATGATATGTTTTCATGCAAACCGGATACTGAAGCAGACACAAACAGTAAAAGAGTCGACAGAGGAAACAGTAAAGCATCAGGTAATTGTATTTGTACCAGTTAGATTTCTTTGCTCTGAGGGTTTTTATTTTGGGATTTTTGTGGTAATGGAATTATGTAACATATGTTTTTTGATGTCTTTTCCCTTTTTAATTATATACTGCTCAAAAAAATATAGGGAACACTCAAACAACACAATATAACTCCAAGTACATCAAACTTCTGTGAAATCAAACTGTCCACTTAGGAAGCAACACTGATTGACAATCAACAATGATTTTGTTGTCAGCACTTTCAACTTTGTACAGGACAAAGTATTCAATGAGAATATTTTATTCATTCAGATCTAGGATGTTATTTGAGTGTTCCCTTTATTTTTTTTGAGCAGTGTAGTAGTATTCCCTCCATGCAGATCAGATCACATGAGTCCACTGAGAGGTTGAAGAATGTAAGTTTACACAAAAATCAACAAAGAACATTTTTTTGCAAGTAAAGAAACTAAAACAATGACAACAACATCAAGAAAATAATCTTCTATTTTTCTCCGAATGATGTACAATGTACATTATTATTGGAGCACAGCTAACTGATACAGGAAGTTAGAAATGTAACAGTTCTCTTTTGAACCATTGCTTTAAATCCTGTGGCATTGTTTAGGATCTTCTTATTAAAGATACGTTTAGTGAAATATAATCTGCAATGTTTAATTTCTTTTTATGCATGACATGAACTGAGTTTCCTGGCCTCTCAACACCCAGTCAGGGCGCTGCTCTGCCTGATTCTGCCAGAGGTTTCTTCCTGTAAAAAACATTTCTACATAGGGAGACAGATAGAACTTTGAAAGTTCTCTTCCATAAGGATTAAATTGGATTTCTCAATATTAATATGATTTGATGTCTGTCTGTCCTCCACCGGACTGCACCATCATCCTCTGCTGCAATCCGTGCAATTCCACTCACCTCTGATTTGGTCTATTTCAACGTGCTGGAGCCTTCTGTTAACTGTCACCTCATTGAAAGCTTCTGCTAACTTGACCAATGTTTTTTTTCTCAGCCTTGCATGAATCAAAGCAAACCTGAGTCAAATTCATATTATGTGTTGTGACATCATTAACTTTACCAGCTGTTCCCTGGATTCAGAGTAACCCCACAGCATGCAAGTGTAAAAGGACAGTCAGATCCTTTTGGATTCACAGAGCAGATGAATTTTTGTAAGAGCATTTTTTTTTTTGGATCAAAGCCCTCATGCTGATCCCAAAAAGGTTAGGGGCTGACTCTTTCAAAGTCCTATCAGATTTATGTGCTCCCTAACAGAGACTAACTTGTTGTCTCCCTTTATATAGTTTCCAGTGTGTTCCTGCAGAAGTTTCTTGACTCCCAATTTAAAAGAAATTTTTCAAAACATCACATCCTGAGTTTGGTTTCTTACAGTTTCAATGGATCAAAATCTGACTGTATGTTTTAAATCATTAGGATTGATCAGACCTCAATATAGACTTAATTAGTTTCTATAGACCTTGACGTGAGCTAGACTTTTGGTCTTCTGTAGTGCCTTATTACTTTGAATTGATGCTACATAAATAAAATCATGTCAATCAAACTTTCGCTATTCGCTTATTGGAAAATAATACCTTCTAAAAATATATATATACTTAAAACTGTTCTCAACTGATGTCACAATTTTCAGAATAAATCACTATCGGCATAATGACAGCAAATGGTTTGCAGGATAAGAGAATTAATTACTGAAACCACTCACTGTGTGATATCTTTCCACGGTGCTAAAGTGGGCTTTACTTCATTTGCTTTGCAGACTTCAAGGACATAATCTAATCCATTATGCACCGACACATTCAAAAATTTTAATGTCACTATCTTTAATTTGTACTTTAAAGTGGATTAGGAAGTGTTGGACACTTGGAGTAGATCCACTCATGTCAATTGATGCACTCTGGAGTATCAGTAGGTAAGCATTTTTATTTGATATTCCAAGAGGGTTAGTGTCATGCAGATCTAACATTACATTGAATTGACTTGTTTATGAAAATGTGCTATACCTTACTTACCTAGCGATATTTTTAATGGATGCTCATTCAATGTTTGTTTAAAACTGGCTCATATGAGAAGATATTCTGTAGGGTTTTGGCAAATGGTTGAAGCCAAACCCAGTCAACAGGCACAGGTTCTGAACTCATTACCTGTCCCTCCCTATCCTTCCTCCTTCACAAAATACACTTTTCATTATTATAGAGGAAACAGCATTACATTTTGTTTTAGCATCTTATCATTATGCATACCCTCACCCAGTCTCCCATAGTAAGACATCCTTTAGTTAATGGGACTCCTCACCCCTCATGATTGTGCTCACTCAGCACATTGTGATCCGGTTAATTAAATAATCAATAAGGACTAATGAACCCTACAAGCTTCCTTTAGAAAATGCTGAAACAATATAGTCATGCATGAGTAGGGACAGAATGATCTATGGATAGTGACTGCAACCAGCTATTAGAGATACTCTTGCACTGGTATGATAACAGAATTTTCCTGATCACATTCCACAGGGAGCCATTTAACTCCCAATTTTCACTAGTTTAGTTCTTATAACAATTAATTGAAATCTTTTTGGCCCTCTGGGTGTGAGCTATCGGACTTTTATATTGACTATTTGAACATAACAGGAGTGCATGAACGGAATAATTCCTGGGCTAAATGCGTAATTAATTTTAAGCTCTGCTCTTCGTTTTAGCAATATTGAACCTGCCTGAGCTGGCGATGAGAACATGCTGCGGAGCGCTGCAGCCCAGCGGTCCATTTTAAGTGTGAAGTGGGCTGAGTAAAGTGGGATTGGCGTGGACCATCTGTGGTTATAAAAAGCATTGTGCAGGGAGGTACAGACACATAACACAGAAGGTTTTCTGGATAGCAAGAAATTTCAGGGTCTTGCAGAAGTACTAATACAAAATAAAGTTTTTCTCATTTTGTCACATTATAACCACATACATTAATGTATTTTCTTGGGATTTTATTCACTATTCTAAAACAGAGAAGTATACATTTATCGTAATGAAAGTGATCACAACAATTCTTTTCAGGCCTGTTCAAAACTCCTCAGAAAAACACAAAGGGAAGTGCCACTTAATTCCAACTTTCATAATTGTTTCTGGTGAAATCATGCTTCTAAACAGATAAGAAAAGATTTGTTTCAGTTGAAAAATGTAAAGAGATCTTTAACTCACAATCTTATTAATTGTGAGTCAGAAAACGTATGCCAATCAACTTATTTACCATACATTTCTGATTGGTGTGGGATGCTCCCTGATGGCATAAATAAGTAACACCATTTGACTAAAATCCACAGAAATGGAGGTTTTCCTCACACTTCAGTTGGACACATTCAACGTGTCTTAAAGGGGTCACTTGATGATCATAAAAAGTCAGTGAGGATTCTGTTTATAAATTAAGGACTTCTAATGATAAATGGAAGGAATGGATTTTATTTATGGGCACCAGAGTAGGTGACTGAACATAAACGCATGCCACACGTTTCAGAAATTATATAATTGAAGAAAGGTCCTTTTTTTTCCTTTTCCAAATAATGCAGACGTGTGTTTTGGTCTATCACATAGTATTTCAAATGTACTGAAATTTGTGAATGTAATGTGATCAAATATTTTTGCAAAGTACTGTGCATATTACCACTGTCATAAAGACATTGTTTTCATGGTGTTAAAAGATTACATGTTGATCAAATGATCAAAAAATTATTTATGCTAGATCCATTTTGGTTAAACGGGTCTTAAAGGTGGCGAATATCAAATGATCCTAATGCACATGCAATCCTTAGAATTTCTAAATAAGGGAGAAAATGGTTACTTAAAAGGTCTTCTTGTGCTTCCTGACCCATAAAGACAGCAGGAGTCACTCAATTTGATGTCCTTTAAAGATTACCATTTCAAATATTCCAGTAATGAATAATTTGTCGAGGACAGTGAAATGAAAATGTCATATTTGCTTGAATATTTCCTTCAGCTCTAGCAACAATCATGGACGCAACATAAAGTTTTGAAAGATTTATTGACAACAGTGTACAAGTTGATGGTTCATTTGGGATTTTGGAAGGACTCCAGTTTGGCACTAAGCAGAAGAGGCAAGTCTTTATTGTTTGACGAAGAAAATAAAGAATTAAAATAAGATATTGTAGTTGATGGATTGTCTCTGAGGTGTAGGAGGAGGTGAGTAACTACAGAGTCTGAGGACAGCAGGTTGAAGCGAATGGTGTTTTAGTAATGCTTTCCTTTGTTTTCTTCCAGAGGGAATGGGTAGTGAGTGATTGGTAAGTTGCTAGAGTGATCCAAACAGATGATATCAGCAGGACAACCAGAAAGTCACACAGAGAATTTGGGGAGGATTCCTCTGACAGACAGAAGAAGCAGAACACTGGAAGGAATGGTCCGAGGATTAACACGGATCTGCTTCCTATAAAAAGGAGAACAGCAAGAATTAGCGTCAGACACGGAGGGAAGAAAGAACACAAGAGAAGTAGGGCCTTATTACCATGCAAGAGAGCAAAACAATCTGGCATCTGCCTCAGGGAGTTTGCTACAGTTTAAGCTCCTCCTTATTGTTCTTGATGAGCAGCAGCTGCGGGAGGGCACCTGCCAGTAACGCCTGTGAAGAAAGAGGTAAGGAGAGACGCGTATACACACACCAGCCTGCACGTCTCGGATAGGAAATGCTACAGTGTGACACTGAAGTAGAAATCGTCTTCCATCCTGTGTTGTGAAAACTTTCAGTTATCTGCAAACTGAAAAAATGAATTAATTAAATAGTAGTTCCTTTGCATTTTGTTAAATACAAAAAAGAAAGAACATGCCAAGAGCCAGCGTTGATAGAAATATTTGAATTTATGGAAAAGAGGGATTTACTTGTGCTAAAGTCTGCATGAATAATGAAAACGTCTCCAGTTGAGCTTGCCGTTCATAGCAAAATACTAAAAGAAAAAAGTCAAAAGTCATGCTTTCTGTGTTTAAAAATGAAGACTTTCAGGGCCATGTTGTGGATTTTCTGTGTGCCTCTGCCAGAGGCATCTCCTAAGGAGGAATTCAATCAAATAATGGAATGCAAAATAAATAAGACTTGTTTTCCCTGTGGTGCTTGTTGTGTTTGTAATATACTGTGTAAACTGAAGTTCTGGCCCTTTCTGCAGCAGCATATTGCTTATATGATTTCCAAAGCATTTTTATTAGTCTTTAACAAACTTACAAGTGGACACCTGGGTGGTAGGTTGGTCTTCTCTTTACAAACCTGTGCCTGCAAGAAAACACGTGTATATGATCTCAACCTTTGTTTTTAACAGATTTTTCCTAATCAGCCACATTCTGTTTATGCACAACAGGTCTCATTCATATTGTAATATTTATTCAAGGGAATTCAAAGCAGAGAGACGCTCACACTGGATTAAATGTGAGTCACGATGATAACATGGCACCGACATGTGTGTCATCAGACATCAGAGAGGAGCAAACAAGCTCCTCCAGGCTGATTGAGGTGGAGAGCATAAGCACTGACGACGCACACGCTCATTCACATGAACATGCTTGCTCCAAAAAAAAAAACAAAAAACAAAAAAAACACACCTCTTCTAGTTGCTAGTTACAGAGACTCTTACATCAGAAGAAGTGTCCTCTCCATGCCTAACAGTGAGATTTTTCTGGGCCCTCTATTCAGACTTAGAGGGTCCGTCAGACTGTGCAAAACAAAATGCTTTCAAGTGCTAATATTTAACCAGAACATGGAGAAGAGTATTTATGCTCACCCTTTTTTACCTTTTATCTGAACTGACACATGTTGTAATGGATTATTGAGGAGTGGCAGCAGTACAATTTACACAAGCATCTTTTTTTCTTTTTTGACTTCACACTAACTGTATCTAACCCGGATTTTCTGAAATCTTTAAACAGAAGAATCATGCTTGCTTTTAATGTCTTGGTGCCATAGCAACTGGGTTTCATGTGTTTGCAAGTCGCTTCACAGATAAATTAGCTAAAGACTGGGGTTGCCTGTTTCTGCCTGTTATGTTTTTCTGCAAAAGTGTCTGTTTTCTGTACAACTCAAATGCTAATGCTCTCTGATATTGTCTCTCTGACTGTCAGTCTTTCTTATGAAGACATAATAAGACTTCCTACATCTTAAAAACTACAAGAAATCCACATCTCCCTTAGCATGAGATGCATATTTATCCCACAACAGCAAAAAAAAATCAGTCTAATCTCAGCAGGAGTTTATCTTCTTTAAAAATATATATAAGTTCACTTTTATCAAAAGTTTCTTTGCTGTTCCGTATGAACAGATGTTCACAAGGAATTAATATGAAACTCTCATTTATTCAACACTGACTACAAGTTAACCCGTTTAATCTAAATTTTTTTCTGCAAAATAAATGCATGCATTTCAATCCTAACACATAATATTTATGAATCATTACATTTTATGTTTGTGACACTTTAACCTCCTGCATTACAGGCAGGAAGTAAAGAGGTCTGGTCATGTGACCTTTCACACTAGGATCATAAAATTGATATTTCTTAGAGTAGACACTTTATTATTTGATTTCAAAACTTCAATTAGGTTCTAAAAGTCAAAACAATTATTTTAGAGCTAGACTTTCCACTCAAAGACATGACTTGAGACTTCCTTTGGACTTGAGATTTGATAAAAACTTTACTCTCAGAGATTTAAGTTTAGACCATAATTTTCCTTTCATGAACCAAGACATCATTTGGACTTTGACCCCACAGCTTAACTTGAACTTTCTTTTCAAGGATTTGAGATTTAATGTGGACTTGCATCTGACAGACTTGAAAACAAAATCTAAATAAAACAACATAACATCTCTGACTTGATGTTTTATGCTTAATAAAACATCGCAGAAACACTCAATATGTGTAACTTTTATTTATGTCATCTTGTTCTTAAACATTTTATTAGCCTTGACACTAAGAAAAAAACTGATGCCACTTGTGTGAAGTTGTTATTGACTTGCTAAGTCCTTCAATCATTTCCGTCTTTCTATTGTAAAAATGTAATACAGTGTGTGTTGATGTTTTGAAGGAAGTGCTCAGGAAAAGCAACACATTCATTTCAATGACACAAAAAATCCCATTATTATGTATCACTATTTTTGACAGGATTTGAAGCATGACAGGCACCTTAGAGCCTGTTCACTTGTCAGAGGCTAATCGTGATTCAACACCAGCACTTCAGAACAGCAGCATCTGCTGAATCTGATCAAGATGCTTACCACATATTTCCTCCATAGCATTACCAATTCATGCTATGGATTAGCATAGCATAATTCATGCTATGGAGGGACAATTATTAGAGTTGATGAGTCCTGAGAGCAAAAATGAAAAATAAATGCACACAAAAACAAAGTGTGTCCATTTGTAGAGCGATGACAAAGATGATTTTTACCTTGTTTACAGTTTAGAAAAAAAGACTAATGATTTGGTACAGAAGAAATATGATGAAATAGCGAACAAGTTAAATTTAAACTCTGGCAATGAGGCATTTCTTGGTATATGTTGATTAAAACATCGATATATATATTTTAAATTATTGTTATTTTTAAGAAACAGAATGTTTGGCAGAAATTTGATCACTTTGGCCATGTTCGGCTTATATATTGAAAAATTGTGCACATAATTAGAATTTCTTTTAACTCATGATTAATAAAAATTTTTTCTTTGCCTTTTTATTGAAATTCTTCATAGTTAATCTCCCTGGTCTAATTCCATGTGTCTTTCCTGAGTTGCAATTTTTTGAGTTAATCGTATAACTGTGGTATAATGAAAACATTGACGTTATAAATACTCATTGAAGTCATTATATTACATAGCATATTTCATTTCTATCTTTCATTATATTTCATGTACCATGAAATGATGAGATTCTTGGGACTAGTGTGATAAAATATTAGACCTATCTTCATGTTATAAGATCAGCAAATAAGTTTGTGTGGTATTGCAGATCCAAATTATTCAATTAAACTCACATTTTAACCCTGCTATTCTGTGCTGTTTGCCATATAGTGCTTGGCTATTTAACGCGCAAAAAGACATTCATATTATTTGTTGAGACGTATTTGTGAACAAACTGAGCTCAAACAGAAAGATTACCCTCATTGCATCAAATTTAGCTATGGCTACAATAATCAAGCTATAAAAAATCCTCCTTGCATTCTTACAAAGTAACATTTTATAAAATTGAAATGTTAAACAATTTAAAATCTTTGAATTATTCTCTGCTAAAACTGTTAAGTTAAAGTTAATATTAAATTTAGTATAACCGAGTCTTTAGTTCATTTTGTTTTTTATTTGTTTTTTTTAATCACCTTGGTTTTGCCCCAAGAAGCTGGATGGAAAGTAACCAGCAAGATGAGAGTGCAAGCTTGATCAATGCATTCACACCACACAAACATACACATTCTCAGCTGGGGCTCCTTTTCTCCCCAGTTCCACTGGGCTGTTTCTGTCTAGATCTATTTTGATAAAAAAAAAACAAAAAAAAAACGTCACAGAATAGCAAGTGGCACAGCAACAGACTCAGAGAGTCGATGTCACCTCTAACTGTAAGAAACTGAGCCCTCTTTCTTGTAGAGCTACTGTAACAGTGATGAGTCACTGCAAGATACAACAAACAGTCTTTACAACATGGATGCAACATATCCAGTTTTTCTTTTTATAGCTGATCAGGTCGGATGCAGTTTTAGAAAAGAGGAAACTCAAGATTCAAAAACATAACACTCCTCCTACTGTTTTTCTAGTGAAGTCAAGGTTTTTCCACATTTTTCTATCTCTGTGTTGAGGGAATTTACTGCATATCTCTGCATTTGTCATGTGAAGGCTGCTTGAATCATTTCTGAAATATTCAGAAACTGAAGCACAGGTTTGTGTGCCAGAGGCGCCTGGTTCTTCATTTTAGCCAAGCCACGTCCTCATGCATGCTATCTTCCCCTGAGGACATGAATGGATGTGATCCTTTGAACAGTAGCACACTCACTTCTGGCCCTGAAATGTACCACAGGCACCACAGAGAGATTTAGGAGGTGCCTCCATTGGCTCACTAATCATCATAAAAGTACTCAGAAGAAAAAATTCTATAAACTTCTGGTTATTTATTTTAAAAGTGAAACTCATATAAAAGGTAATGGATTTCAAGTGTTCACTTCCATTGATGCGTATAGAAAACCCAGAACATTACGTTAATATCTACTGATCTACTGAAAAGTATATGCGTCTAGTACAGAGTATAAGCACTCAGCACTTGGCTGGAGATCCTGTTCCATCAATGTAGCATGACATGCAGATGATGAGCCTGTAGTAAAGCTGAGGAAATATCCACTTTTTCTGCATCATTGAGTCTGGTGTCTCTTATCTTCCTCTTAACAGAGAACATAGATTTTTATTTATTTATTTTTTGGTCTGGATAGTTTTCTGGCAAATCCAGCACATAAAAATCAGTTATTAATTTTTTGTTTTGAAAAGTGGGCAGGTATGAAGTCCTGATGGAAAATGAAATCAGAAGCTTGTATCGCTCAACTTTCCACTCATATACTTGGGATAAACAGGCAGTGTTTTCACAAAAGAGCTGTTGTGGTAAATCCCATTGTGGAGATGACAATGACTGTTTGGTGAATAACGTTTGAGTCAACAGTTTGGCACATAGAGACGCACCGCAATAGTCATTGCTCAGCACATGCACCTGTTAGTCAAATACCATTTCACATTTACCATTTCACCTAATCCGTCAGCATGATCGACATATTTATTAGGAATTTAGAAGTTATCTCTAATTTACATACCAGTGTGGCTACAGCACCAATACAATCCCTGTTGAAACAATTTGGCAAGAAATCATCACATTTGGGGTGATGTTTGTTCATCCATTTTATTTTGTATTATAAACTGAAAAAGTGTGGATTTTACCCAATTTGGTATTTTGTTACTTATTAAACACAAAAAACAGGACTTAAAATGTTGCAGTGCTTGACTGGTTTTGCAGTCGAGCAGCAGGGGAAATATGTAATGATTAAAATGTAAAAAGTGACTAGAAAGAAAAGTAAACCCAAAAGGGCTTAAAATATGCAAATACATCAAACGATGTAACAAAGAGAACGTGAAAGAATGTTTTAAAGATATGTTTCATAAGAAGGCACCAATCTCTGAAGTTAATCTGTTAAACTTCTTTTAAAAATCCCTCCATTTGTTCACGAGTTCTGTCTTTTAATCATTTTTATATGAGATGTTGACAAATCCAAAAGAAGTACAACAAAGCTTTAATGTGCTTGATTTTGGTTCATTATTAATAATTCTATTCATTAATTCTTAGCACCTGCATAATTTTTCCTCTGCTCATTCAAAAACAGCCTACAGCTATATTTCAAAAGTTCATCCAACCCATGCAGACTTTCTCCCAAAGAAACATAAAATATTTACAAAAAACAAGAAACTTTCTGTAAAAAAAAAAAAAAAATGTAGTGGTGCACAAGTAGCAAAGAAATTCATTGTGTTATATTGTTTGGGTTGTTTTGTCTTGATCTGATAAAATATATTTGTATATTTTCCTGACCTCATCAAGCTTTGCAATGTTTGAAACATTGACTGCATCAGAAACCTTCATGTGAAGGCACATTGAAAACTTCCAAATGTTTGCACGAAATGTCAAACCCAAAAACTATAGCAAGAGTTTAGGGGTTTTGTATTTTAGTATATATGATTTCTGTCATAAGTATCTGTTGCTACTGACATGAAAGTACAGTATTAGTATTTACATGTCAGTGTGCTACACTTATTCATCTGTCACTTAAAACGTGACAGATGAATACAAAACTATTATTGTCACTGTTCAAAAATAGCAACCTTTCAGCAGGTATGAAACATATTTTTCATTAAATCTACATTTCTGTTTAATGATCTGATATAATATTTTAATTTACAATGTCATTTTTCTATTACTTCTAAGGAGAAAACCATCATAAATAACAGAAAGAAGACTTTCAAATATCTATGTTGTAATTAATCTATTTAATGTGTTTCACTTTGTTATAAAGTTCCTTGATAAATGAGCTTTTTAGTGATATTCCACTTTATTCATTGTGTCTGCGGACTACTATTTCGCAGAGCCCCAACTATCCCAAAATTATGTTCTCTGCACACAGTTTCTGTTTGCAAGACCTCTATTACTTATGATTTGAAAACCCCCACAAACACTCAACAAATAAAAGGACAATTTCACAAAAAAAAAAAACAAAAAAAAAAAAAGTAAACTCATTTTTTTTGAACAAATGAATTTATTTACCTCCTGGCAAAAACTGATGCAAGAGCTTTAATGTTTCTCTTACAACTACACGTGGTACGACTTTGATGAGAATCATTGAGTCATGCTTAATTCTTCACAGTACATTTCACTACACAAGTGAATAAAGGCCCACTCATTGATTCTACAGTAGTGAATGCTTTCAGTAGAAAGCGGCAATTTGTGCAAGAAAACAGTCATTTTGTACAACATTTGGAATTGAAAAGGCAAGATGAAAGAGGAGCATTGTTTTCAGTGAACATTTGACAGCACATGGGGATGCTATCTGGTTGTGTCCTTTCTTTATATAACTACAAAACTGAATAGCATTGCTACATTGATTTGTTTCGACTCAATTCCTTGTGACTTCTTGTGCCTCAGTTATTCTTTTGCCAAGACTCTGCTATTCCCACAAATTAATGTTCCAAGGTAGTTTCCGAAGGAGTCTGAATTCACCGCTCTTTATTTTGTTTTCTAAGAATGATATTCATAAAAAACAAGTCCTTGGCATCAATTCATAAAACTAATAAAGGTTAAGCAAAATAGAAACTCATAAAATGCCATTGCAGATATTTTTTTTAATTATTATTATTGCTAGAATATTCGCATTGGTGGCTATCTTTTATGTTTTCACATCGTCTTGATTTAACATGCCTCCTATGATTTTCTCTACTCGTAGGAACTGACATTAAATCCAATCATTTTCTCGTTGCAGCAATTTATTTAAAGATGGTGTAAGTAATGACTTGCACTGCTATTTTGTTGCTCTACTGAAAAGAATGTGGGTGTGTGGATGTGCATTATGTGTGGGAGGTAAAGCGTATCGCTAATGAGCGTCAGAGAACAGAGTGTACCTCTATCTACACACGTTTTAATAAATCAAAAATGAATGCTGCCTATCAATACACAGATAAGAGTGCAGCAGAAAAAAAAAATCCATCTTTTTGTAATTTGTTTTTAATTCATTTGAATGTTATCTACAATGATAAGTTATGCATCTATTTCTGCACATAATACACAGTTTTTGCTTGGTTTATTATTTATGAGACTAATTTTGTTTACTTATGACAGATTTTTTTTTCTTGAGGCATACTCCCTTCTCTGCTTTTATGCAGGCATGATGATGAAACAGTTTAAAGGAGTTACCATGCTTTTATTTTTCATTAGGATCAACCAGATAAAAACACTTGATAAACACAGGTATAAAAATTAATATGCACTCTGACAGATTCTTTTTTGTTTTATTTTCTTCACAAAAAGGAAAGAAAAATCAAACAGACAATGTCCAGTGACATTGGACAATTTATGAGCATTAACCACCTGTCGACGGTCCTCTGATTGAGGTTTGAATTCATTCTGGACTTTGAGTAGGCTAATCAAAAACCTACATTTTCTTGGCTATTCAGAGGTATATTTATGCTCTGGATTATTGTGATATAGTCTGAAAAACCTAAATATGATTGAGTTTAACTTTTGTTAAAATGATCGCAAATTTTTGAGAGAGCACAATCCATAGCTATTCTGATCCTGAAACAGCAGTAAACTCTCTACCTTAAATGTTTTTCAGTCAGATCATACTGTTACTCACCCCAGCCTATTTCTTGGTGTTCCTCTTGTGATGCATTATTTTAGGGCCCTCTGGACTTTTTACATGTCTGTTATTAAATAAAATAGTTTATTTTCACTTGCCTTGATCTTGTCTGCATTTAGATCTTTCTCCACACAGCTGACAAAGCTACAAAATAAAAAAATAAAAAATAAAACAAATGATCTAATTATTCTGCTCAAATATTAAAAAAATTTGACTAGAACAATGAATAAGCCTTTGGCAACATATCAACTACTTCAAACTGCAAACTTTTCAGAGATTCAACCCAGTGTGAAAACGTATGGTGGTTTACCGATTATCCATCAAAGGATGGTTAGAAACTCCAATATGGTCAGTAATCTAAACAATCCCATCTGTGTGGCAGAATTCTGTTCATCTTGTTCCTGCAACTACCATCTCGCTCAAGGCTGCAAAAAACTGGCACAATAATCTTCGATGTGGCCAAGAGGTTCGCATCACAAAGTGCCAGCGACGGCTTCCTCTGTCTGACAGGTGTTCTGGGCTGCAGGCTGCATTGGGCTGATGCTATCTGTGAAAAGAAAAACACATTTTCCCCTTGATGGAAAAAAAAAAATAGTTTTTTTTTCATCCGTTGTGGAATTTCTTTAGACTGATACATTAGTTACTTTTGAGATATTCTAATCTACTTCATGTCAGGTTCTGCTGAAGTGATATCTTGGTTCCACAGGTCTGGGAGAATCCAGGGCTGGGCATGGTGCAGCTCCGATTGATCAGTTAATTTATGATTTAACAAGGTGAGTTTTCTTCATAGGGCCAGATTCATTTGATAGCTTTTGTAAATAAAAAGAGAGATGATGACTGTAAAGGGGTAAATTCCTTTCCAGAGCACTGTTTCAATAAGATGCCAAATCCTTTCCCCACTTTAAAAATGCAGGCAGATGCTTGTCTCAGTCTTAAACAAAACAGTCTTTATTTTTTAGACAATTTCTGGTTATCACCTTTCTGATGAGACGATAAAGTGACAGACGGATCAGTCTGGGTAACATTGCGACTGGCACACAGATTTATTCAGCGCTGTCGGGAGAAGAGGTTCCTTAGGGCATTGTTGTAGTTTTTATTAAAGGCAGTGTATATGAGGGGGTTAAAAAAGGAATTTGAGTATCCCAGCCACAAAAAGATACTCTTCCAAATCGGTGGGATGTCACAGGAGCACAGCGGCACGATGAGCTCGGTGATGAAGAACGGGATCCAGCAAAGCACAAACACGCCGATCAAAATGCCAACCATAAGGGCTGCTTTTTTCTCCTTCTGCTCCCGCCATGTGTCCCCGTCTGTCTGGAAGGTCACGGTTGCGTGGCGCACGGTGAACACCATCTGTGGCTGTTGGGCTTCCTCCTTTACCTAGGAGCACAAGATAAGCCAGACACTTCACTACTTTATCATTCGGAGCAATCCTGGATTGCTTTCAATAATTGAAAATCTTTAACAACAAAAGGACAAACAGCCAATTACTGCGCTGAGTGCTGCTGAACAAAAAGATGGATTGTAGACTTCTAATTAGAGTATGAATCAAAGTAAAGATTTTCTTTCAACCCTTGCAAGCACCCAGCATTGAAGGAAATTAAGCTAGAGTATTTTTTAAGTTACATTTTATCTTTGAGTACTACATTTTATTTTTTATTCTTTTGAGATGGAGAAGGACAAACAAACTCAACCTTCATTTGATTTCCTTCTGACTAATTTATTGCCAAGCATAGCTGAAAACTAAGACATCCTGTTATTTGGTAAAGTTACCAAGGTCAAAGCTTTTGAGAGAGAAAACCATTTTCTTAAAAATACCAGAATTGTGAGAGATGCATAATGTTGAGGTAGAGCGGTCACAAGTTAGAGGGCCCCTCAACAAAGCTATGACTCTTTGCAATACTGGCTACAGTTCAAATAGAAAAAAAAAAAATTAACATCGGATAACAAAATGTTGTAGCCTGTTGAACAGCTATACTATTATCTACTATTATTTTCAATTAAAACACCTCTAAATGAATGGAAATCCTGCCACCTTTCCAGCATTATCATTGATCATGTTTGGGTGCACAGAAGTGAAATCCAAAGGAGGCAGCCTCCTGTGATTGATTACCCTCCCCTCCCAGATGGGTAATGTGTCAAGTGCTGTTTGCATTGAGGCTGCAACACTGCCAACAAGGTGACCAACTTATGTTGCTTCCCTGCTTGCCTCCACTTTTACTAGCACACAACATGAAAAAAAAAAAAAAAAAAAAAAAAAACCTAGGAAAGAGGTGCACATGTTTTGATTTGACATTTCTTCATGAGTTACTGTAAGGAAATTCTCCAGTCGGACTCCATCAATATATTATGTTAACAGTACAATAATCCAGGAAGTAAGTCTCACTTCTGATACTAAACAATAGCATAAAGAGCATGTTAAAATTGTAGCATTACTCTGATATTTTTTCTGGTTATAGATGGACATCTATACTATTGCAGTGCAGTATAACCCATTAAGATGGATGTGAGGGTGCATGCATGATCAGTGATCATGGTTGGCTAATGTAAAGTATTACTGTTGGCTGGAAAATGGGAACTTGAACACAGAATTTCCAATTACACTTCCAGGCACAAGCCGTCTTTACCCACAGTGGTACCTGGCAGACCAACAGGGCTCACGACAGAGAACTTATAAATCTCTCTGTAGGGTGCCAGTTTTTTCTATGTCTCCAATGCACTGTAGTCAGACAACAGTTCTCCTGACTTCCTCCTCCTAACTACATAAATCACATTCAACTTTGTGAACTGAAATACAGGTCAGAAGCTTCAGACACTTTTATGTTGGACGGACACCAAATCCTTCTGTACTCTAAGCATTACATCATTAGGCCTGTCGCGATAAACTATAAGTCAATTAATGAGGTCGATAAATTAAAACTATCGACCTCATTTTAATTATCGGCTATATCGTTTCTTCCTGCCTTTTTCTCTTGCTGTTGATGACACTGAATGAAAAAAGGCTCAACTCCGGTGCTCTCCACTTCCTCCCTTCCTTATTTCCTTAGTGTAATGCCCAGCGCGCGCTGCACGATGTCGCGGATTGTCGGCCCATTATCAAAACCTGAGACACATTAGCCGACAGAAATCCTAGCTATAACGGTTCGATCGAAACTGTGTTGTGTCCAACAATGGACACAAAATAATAAGTCCAGTTCACTAATTTTGAAACCAGGCATTAATCAATTCCTTACTACAATCTACCTGCAATGCATGTAGCGAGTGTCAGTCTGACTGAATGAAAATCATTATAACTATTTATGTCACGTTAACGAAGAACAGCTGAAAAGTTACCGGGTTTTCTGGTAGTAATTTCGCTCCAACTCCTCCCCTAGTTATTGATATTTTCTTTGCACGAACTGTTCAATAAACATTCATGTTGTTTCCGATGTCTGCTGGACTTCGGGTTGCACCGTATCAGCTGTTCGGGATTCCCTCCGTGTTTCCCCTCAGAAAGCAGGAGGAGAATCCGCGCTTTCTGATTGGCTACCGGTCACATTCAACAGGCTGCGTCACTCTCCCAGTCTGGATAAATCCTTGATTTAGATCGGAGCGGCACAACGATCTACCGTAACACACAACACTAGTGGCAATCTCAGAACGAAGAACGTTCTAAGATTGTCGTTCGGGGTAAAAAATCCTGTAGTTTGAACTATTGCATCAGGCAGTCGGATGTCTTCCCTATTTAAATCTAATTATTACTGAAGGGCAATATACTATACAGACTTCATAATCTGCACTCTTTTGGTTGAATGCAGTATTTATTTCCACTTTGGTTTTATGTTTAGTTTTTATTCAAGTACATTTATTGTTAATGGAGACTAAGAATCTATTTTATTTTTGGTTTTGGTTGTTTTATTTATTTTGTGTATCAGTCCCAGTGTTAAGTGTCTTTTGAAAGTAAAGTGTATCTATCTTTGGAAGGAAATCGCATGTATTACGTAATTTCCATTAAATCAATGTAAAAAGGTCTTCAAACAATATTATCGTTTATCACAATAATTTTTTGAGACAATTTATCGCCCAGCAAAATCTGTTATCGTGACAGGCTTATACATCATCACTATTTATGCTGTACCATTATCTGCATGTTTGAGGATTTGAATATGGTTTCAAAGTTTACCAAGCACTGGACAAAGATATACCACAGCACAAATGAATAAGAAGTCTAACAAAATAAGATTAATAAACAAAGGATGTTCCCTTTATCACCATAACTCACTTGGAAGTATTCATTTTCAATTCGACATACATGTATATATACTGTACTTATCCCAAAGTGAAATAAAATGGTGTAACTCATTTCATTCAAGTGTCGTCAAAATTGTTGTGGATAATGATGGTATGTGGGCACCACTGCTACTGGAAAGAGCTCCAGTAATAGCCTTACAACTATTCTGAAGAAGCCTCTGACTGCAGACATCTGACTGCAGACACTACTGATGTGACATATCATTTGCATGACATGCTTTCAGCTTAATTTCCAGGGACACAGGAAGTATTTCAAGGGTTCAATAATTATATATTTTTTATACACAGCAGGGTATCCAGGTTTACACCATCAGTTGTTGGCAAGCACTGCTATTTAATCTCACTTGCTTTTGTCTTCTCTTTAATTCTCTGGCTGCCTGTATGGTTAGAAAGCTAGACAGAGAGATGTTGGAGTAGGGGATGTGATCCTTCCCCATTGTGATCAATGGAATTGGTTTGAACTTCCTCCTTCTTTCTGTTCGGTTCTGCATCCATGAAGCCTCCATTTCAACTCATTTGGGATTATCTGGGGTCATAGTTCAGGTATTATTTGTGTTTTGTAGATGCCAAGCACCTGCTCCCAGTTGTAAAAAAAAACTCACCTGTACTGCGAAAGGACATCAATACAACCGTTCAAAAATAATTAAAAAAAAAGCAAATATTTTCCACTGCAAAGCATCCAAATCCAGAGGAAATAATTTTCTACAAAAGCAATGTCTCAACAAAAATAATTACAAATATGAGCAAAAGTTTACAAAAACAAACAGAGCTACTTCAACAGGTACACTAGAAATCATATAGTGGTTGAGGTTTTGTATTACCCAACTTATTCTTGTTTGAATTACCTTTTCAGCAAAACTGCAAATGTAAACATATGGAAGAAAATTCTTTTGTGTTATACAATATATTGAGCATTCTAAAGTTGTGTTTATTGTTTAGCTTCTACTCAATCTCCTTAGCCTCTTTACATAAAAACAAGTAAAGAAGCATGTGAAAACAATGTTAGCCGTCTTTATATATTGATTCTACTGTTATGTTAAGTGTGCTGCATGCATATTATTGCACAGTAAAACTTGGGCTACGAGAGTATATATATTTTGATGACGCACCAAATATAAATATGACATGAAAGAAATTCAATCTTGGAAAACTGATTTGATGTAGACAATCATAATATTTTGAATAAGAAACCAAGGGGGAAAATGAAACCATTTTCATGAGTAAATATCTTTTGATGGATGTAGCTTAAAATGCTAATTTTGTTTTTGTGAGAGGGCATTTCAAAATCTTTCATTTATTATGTCTACCTTTCTGTTCAGTTCCTGTCGAGACGAAAAGGTTTGTGTTCTGTGAATAGCATCTATTGAGAAAATGCAACATGTCACATTAAGAGAGTATTAATAATTGCAGAGGAAAAACCTAGGCAAGTACTAATCACAGTTTGCTTGAAATGTAGGCAGAGTATCAAAACAATGTGTTGTATATCTATAGTGGATGGGGAACTTATTGTTTACCCTAAAATTATTGTAATTTCAATTTATGTGGCATTGAGGTGAAGAGCTTCAAGTGTTCCTCCTTTCCAGTCACAAAAATTGCTCCAATCAGGAGTAGAAAGAATATCACGATGTGTGGGATCAAAGAAGCATCTTGAACGTCCTCCAACGTCCTTACACTATCAAACCAAAATGCAAAAGAAGGCCCATCTTCAATATGAAACCGATTGCTGCAAATACATCAGAAGTCAGTTTCATGTCCTTTCATACAATATTGCATTCACAAACAATAAGAATCAACTCAAATAAAATGATTCAACTAGGGTTTTAATTCTGGGTTGTTTTATTTAAAATTCAAGGAAACTGGCTGTCGCTTATTAAACTTCAAAGTCTTCAACTCAGCATGCACTAAAATATAACAAAAACGTTCTCTTGCTGGAATACTGCTTATAACATTCTGCTCATGATGGGGGGGGAATCAAACACCATAAAGGTCACATCTTCATGGGTTGTATATATGAATGAGCTGATTTAAAGCCGTTATAACTTCTACTGAAGGAGTTTCACAGATGTGTGAGCTTTACACATTTTATCTTGAAGAAAAAAACTTGCAGTGTTGCTTTTCAGCTTATTATTTTGACCATTTGGGCAAAGTAGAAAACAGTCTCTGGAGAAGATGAGTCAAAACATATAGTGCAGGCAACAAGACATACATTTAACACTTCTTTGCTTACATAATATGGTACATAAGCAATAGAATTGTCTTAATCCCTGGAGAATAATTCATTTCTTTTGTAAGAAAAATAAGTTTATAAGTTATGAAGGTTTGGTAAAAGTGTGATGAGCTGTAAGGAACGGAAAACAACTGCTGTGGCTTCTGCTTTAAATCATGCTTCTTAGTTCATTCTATGTGATTATATGAAAGGAACAGCTGTTGAGTTTTGGAGCGCATATGCTACATTGGCTAAGCAACAGCCAGAAACAGCAGGAGCTGTGCCATAACCAAGAGATCAGCAGAAAGCGCAATTCACATCAAGTTAATGGAAAAATATAATCATAGAAATAGAAAATATTTCAACTTCAGTGAAAAAAACTGTTACTAATCCTAGAGCTTTGTGGAAACACACTATGAAAGAGAGCGAGAGAAAGAAGGATTTAAGATTCTTGTGAGGTTCACAATCTGTTTGGTGTAAGTGAACAAAACAAATCAAAGCAAAAGATAGGTGATGATGAATATTATGAGTACAGAGCTCAATTTTTCTGCATATTTGCACACTGAAGTATTGGTTTAGGAAGCAATCAATTTTATGATCTCCTTGAGTGTTATTTGTGCATCTAGGTCAGGAATACGTGCATCATACCTATTAATACTCCATGTTTCTGCTGCAGTGTCTATAAGTGTGGGTACATCTTAATGTCTGAGTGGGCGTATTGATGTGTGAGAGCAGGAGGGTTACTTTCTTGGATTCCTCTGCTCATATCACAGCTCAAATTAACAGTTTGCAGGTTGGAAATGAAGGGAGAAGAAATTTTACTGAGATGTCGCTAATCCAACAGCCGTCTATGGAAAAAAAAACAACAACAACCCCCCCCCCAATAAATTCTATTACCTGTTGCTTGGAGATTGATTGCCTGATTGATGAAACCTGACAAAAGAAGGGTAGTGAAATATCAGAGTAGGTAATTTATTTAGTGAGGCTGATTTATCTAGTTCTCAGCCAAGAGCTTTTATATTGGGGTGAGCCGATGCCAGAGATACACAACAAAAAGGGGAAAATGCATTATCAATAAAAATGGTTGTCAGGGAACATTTAACAATAAAAAAATAAATAAAATAAAAATCACTGTAGAAAGATATTCAGATTTTTTTTTTTTTTAAAGAAAACATTAAGGTTCAAGGAAAAAAAAAAATCAATAACTAACCAATGCCAATGTTAATCTCAGATGTCTTTACAAAAGCAAAAAAATAAGGGGTTGCTCAATTTTCTCAGCTAAAACATCCCTGATTAATAGTTGCTAATGTAAAATGGAACAGATCCAGACTTTTATGTGCACTAATTAGATAATCGGCAAAGCTTGGAAGGTGCAGGCCCCTATTAATGATGCTCAGACAGTATTTATAGCCTTCAACTCTCGGCCTACGCACACATCAACAGTCTGCGGGTGATGAGTGTTATGACTTCAATTATTTTTCCGTACGCTCACACATCAGCGTACGGAAGTATCTGCACATCAGATACTTGTGCATTTCTTTGATCACTGATGAGCAGCTCATCAGAGACGGTAATAAACAATAGGTCTGAATAGAAGATATGCATGCTTGATACAACTTAAATACAGGAGGCTAAAATGGAAACATGTCACAATACATAAAGTTCAGTGTCTTGCAAAAGGATTCAGATTTCTGGAACCTTTAGGTTTTTTCATTTTGCAACTATAAAATTCAATATCCATCCAACCATCCATTTTCCGTCACCCTTCTCCCTAACGGGGTCGGGAGTTGCTGGTGCCTATCTCCAGCTGCGTTCCGGGCTAGAGGCGGGGTTCACCCTGGACAGGTCGCCAGTCTGTCGCAGTAAATTTCAATATATTATATGTATTAGTAGCACAAAGTAGCAATAACTGAGTTGTAGAAGGAAACTATTAGATGAAATGGTTTTCTTAAAAAGTCTAGCAGTCTTTCTTCAGATCCTTTAAGTAAAATCTAACGCAACAAACCTCAGAAGACATCTTAATAATACAGAAGCATAGCAAAATGATATGTGGTAGAAAACTAACATAACAGGTCACCCAAAACACACTTTTCCTGTTGTGGAAGAAATGTGGTGATGGTACCATCATGCTGTGGGGATGATTTTATAAGCAGGGACAGGAAAGTTGTAAAAGATGGTAGAATTTAATTTAGGATGAGCTTGGAAATAGCATCTTCCAACAGGAAAACACTATACAGCAAGACCTACCATGACATGCCTCACATTAAAATAGTTTCATGAAAGCCAATACATATTCAGAAAGGCCAAATCAAAATTCATACTCAGAATAGAAAACTGTGGGAAGACTTGAAAAGCAATGTTCTCACACCAAGTCTGAACTCAGCTACTACCTCTGCAGATAGAAATAAACCCCCAAAAGTCTAGCAGTTGTAATTACAATAAAATGTGATTTGACTCAGTAGTAGCAATACACCTGTGGAAGCTAAATAAAAACATGTCACATTTCTCAGATTTGTATTTGAGAAAATGTGCAAACAATCATAAATTAACTTTTTACTTTGCAAATATGTGCTACTTCAAGGCATTTTCCAGATTCTCTAAGCCCATCATTACCTTCCAGTTCCAATTTCAATGCCATCTCCTCTCCGTTTTCCCCTGCCTATGCAAGAGATGTTGGACCGCTATGTCTGGAAGACTCCTTCAAAATGTTTTACATTTTCACCTTTTGATGGACTTCATTGTGAAGTTATGCAAGTTGAAAAGTGTAGTTGCTACCAATGAATAGTCAGCTATACTTTTTTTTAGCTGAAAATGGGAATTCTGGAGACCCTTGCACACTCTGTTGCCGATTCTTCGACACTACCACAGTAGGATGCATGCCTTTTGTATTGCTCTGTCATAAAATTTCAATGCAGTACAATGAGGTTGGCAACTATAGTGAGACATGATATAGAACATTTCAATGTTTGTATACATTTCTGCAAGGCATTATGCAAGGATGACAAGCTGCTTTAAGGAGATTGTAATAAAATAAGAATTTTTAATTACCTCAGCCATAGGGGTGATTGTGTTTGTCTTACGGGAGCCAATGCGAAACTTAGCAGCTTTGTAGATCTTCCAATAGACAAACAAAACCACACAAAGTGGGAGATAAAATGCCCCAAAGGTGGAGAAGATGGTGTAGGATGGCTCCTGGCTCACTTGGCATTTCATCCCTTCTGAGTAGGTCTCTCCCCAACCAAAGAGCGGCGACAAGGAGATTATGGAAGATAGCAGCCATGTCAGCGCAATCATCACATTGGAGATCTTTTTCCGAGTCTTGAGTGTGTACTCCAGGTGCCTGGTAATGGACCAGTAGCGGTCTAGTGCAATGGCTGTCACATTCCAGATGCTAGCCGTGCAACAGAGCACGTCGAACGAGATCCACACCTGACAGAGTACACGTCCAAGTTTCCACAGTCTGCCGTTCAGCTCATGAACAGGCTAAGCGGCATAACCAGTGCAGCTACCATCACATCTGAGATGGCCATGGAGGCCACCAAGTTGTGGGGTACCCGATGGAATGTTCTCACCCTGAGGATGGTCACCAGCACTAGGAGGTTCCACACAAAGGTGGCTGCCACAAGCATTGCCAATAAAGTGAGAGTGAGCACGCTGAAAACGGAAAATGGACGATAAAGGTTTCCCCCGGAGTCGTAGCCGTCCAGACCCCCACTGAAGTTGGCTGTCAGCGAGCTGGAGTTGCTGTACGTCATGGTAGCTCCTCACGACCCCACAGCTACCATGGGCCAAGAGGATTCAGAGAAAATGTCTACAGGAAGCCAATGCATTCTGCAGAAAGGAGACAGAAACGGGGACTGTGATTCAATCTGAACCAAGTCTCACTGACAAATGAAGGTAAAAGATGGGAATATCTATTTAATGTGTTGCATTTAGTATCATTTTTACTCTCTTAAAATGCACTGCAGTGCATCATTGTGTTTCTAGAAGAGAGGTAGTTTAGTGATTTGCTCACAATGGTAAAACACACTCGAGTCTCTCATTTCAGCAGTCAAGCAACCTGCCTACAACTTTTCAAGTGCAATTTCATCTGCTATTAAAAAGGCTCAGAAGCACTCAGGGTAACATCTCTAGCTCAGAAAAAGACCATAAATATTCAGTTTCATCATCGCACTGCTGCGCTCTCATTTGCATTAGAAGCAGACCTGTGTGTTGCACCATGAAACAAACAGTCTTTGTTGCAGTTTTAATTTTTTGAAATGTCACACACATTTTATATATGTAAATATATATAGGCTATACACACAAAAATTTATCTCTAAGCAAATTCTGCTTCATGCTTTAGGAATGCATATGCTGTGTTATGAATAGGAATTTTTGCTTTGAAAAGATTCTATTGCAACATACTACTACTCCAATTTCAAGCCATGAAAAAAAAGTGCCAACTATATCAACACATTCACAGGAGGATGCATGCCTAGCTCTAAAGTCTGCACAGCGTGATTTTCAGCATTGTAGAAACAGTAAATTTCAACCCACCAAGTGTTGCTGTTACTTTGTGACATAAGATTTTTCCCTCTTTACCATGGCATTGATCTTTATTTTTGTGCTTCTTTCCCAAACTATTTAACTAGTGTAAAAAATGTTACATTAATACACGCATTTCAATTAGCAATAATAATGTCATGCACTGGGTTTTGGAAAATATATCTATACATGCATGTTTTAACAATCCCTTAAGATGCTAATTTTAAAGTTAATCACAACTAGTGATTTGCTTTAATCACAAGTTGTGATTAAAGATTAAAGTTACATGCATGATTTTGCATGCTTTAAAAATTCTGTCTCCCAGGAATTCTGTGAAAACTGACATTTTCACGTGACCTTTACACCTACGAATTATTTAAAAGTTTTACAGAAGCATTTTGAATGCTTTGCAAGATGATAACTGGTTTCCCCATCTACTCTGAATCCCAATTGCTCATAAGGTAAATTAATTTGTGTAGTATAATTCCATCTGTACAATAAATATCTGCTACCCAGACTTCCATAGTTTTTTGATTAAATAATTGATCAATTGAATAAAAACAGGTTTGTCTAGCAGATAACAAAAGAAGCTTTTGGTTGAAATTTTTACGTGTCATAGCTTTATTCACCCAAAAGGTTTAATCAGATGGAATTTCTCCCTGTGCCTCACAAAAAGACAGTTCTTCATCAGTTGTTATAAGAATAATATCATCTAAAAGTTTAAGTCTCTTCCTGTACCAAAACTTTTTCGCATTCAGTCATGTTACCACCACAAGCACTCGTGATGCTTGTTCTTGGGTTTTTTTTTGAGTGTTATGCAACTATGAAAATACTAAAAACAAAATAAGAATCTGAAAAATATGGCCTGCTAAAGCAGCAACTGTTTCTGATCAGATCAACTCATGTTAAGCATTGATGTTTGCTTTTTTTTATGCCATTTATATTAGGTTTCCAGCCCCATTGGCTAAAAATACATCCAATGGATTATATTTATACCCCTCTGTTTAACCACGAGGCGCGTGTTCTTGGGGTTAAATATTTCTCCTTTTTTGTCCCATATTGAAGCTACAACATCATGGACAAACAATTAAATTTATGTTTCATCTCATTACAAAACAAAAGACATCAAGTCTTATTCTTTGACCAGATAAGCTTTATGCAAAGGTGATGGTCACTTCTGTGGGGCTTACTTAGAGAAATGGCTTATTTCACCCAGTTTTGTCTTCCTTGTGATGTTGCCACCTGCATGGCTGACGTCGTTCGTAATGGGGATTATTCTCGTATACCTTTTCACCTTGCACACATCAGCCTTGCCTGTGCAGGTGTCACTTTTGACTTTCGACCACATCCTCTAAGATTTTCCAGAGTGGAAGGTTTGATACTGCAGCCTCTGGAACTTAAAGATGCATACAATTTACATAAAGCCTGGTAGGCTGGTTAGCTGAGTTTTAAGCAGCCACATGTCCTCACTGAGCTCTTTAGCTTTAGACATGACTTGTCAGAAAACAACTGCAGATGTTCTTCACTTGCTAGTGAAGAATTCTGCACAGCACTTTTCAGAAATAAAATGGGCAATTGGGATGCTGTAAAGCCTGTTTATAAAGGCTTGCAGAACCTTTAACTTCACAATTTGAAATGTTACATTACATATGAATAATTATGGGCATGCACTTTTACATAAAATTAAAGTCACACAGAGGTAAAATCTTTGATGAATTATATCATCATATCTTGTCATCTATATTTTAGGCACTGAGCAGGAGCACATTGAGCGAATTTAAAAATATTACTTTAAATCAAAGCTCAACTCTGTTTTCAGCCCCCCTTTTCAAAGTACACATAGATGGATTCCAGTGCAACCCCCGTTGTCAAGTCACTAAAATTATGCCCTCTGTGTGCAAGTGAATTTAAGGACAAATCCTGCTGTTCTGTGAAGGCAGAGGTTAAAAACAGAAAGAGAACAGCATACCAATTAACATACCACTGCATGGCCATTGACCTTAAGTCTACTGGTTGGACTATTCAGAAGGAACCAAGAAGCTGCAGAGATCCACTTGAGACTGAAGTCAAAATTTACCTTTCAACAGCCCTATACATACTCTCATTAGAATGCCTAAATCCAAATGAAATTCTGTGGCAAAGCCAGAAATTGGATGTTTAAGTAAGAGTGGGCAACATAATAGTCACTGCATCTTCAAAACTGGACATACCCCAAAGACTTGAAGAGAAAGATGATGGCACAATACAATATTGACTCAGGAGGACTGATTGCCAAGCTTTTGAGGTTTTCATTTGCAGAAAAATTTAAATATGCATAATTTTCTTTTCACAATAATGCACTAAAATATTCCCCAAATTTGTGTGTGTGACATGATGAGAGAAAGCCAGAAAGTGAAATGTTACATTACCTCTTCTTGTCACAATCTGCTTCCTCCAATCAAGGACTTCAACACAACACTAACCCCTGTGCTCCTTCTCCTGCCCTCTCTCATTAACAAGCACAATGAAATGCTGTACAAAGGGGCAGCTGTTGTGAAGGGAAAAGGTGACAAGGCATGCATGCATCCTGAACAGCAATCTTGCAGTAACTCTGCTGATATTACAGAAGCAGGGGCAGGTGTCAGGAAGGGCAGTGGACACACGCTCTGCCAAAACTAAACACCCAAATGGAAGAATACAGAAAAACACACACACCTGTATTTATATTCACAGAGAGAGGAATGGAGAAAATGACTTCAAATGGCTTTAAAGTCATTTAAGCCAAAGAGCAGTAACTGCATTGCTTTGTACTTTGAAGGAACCAGCTGGCTCTTGCGTGAAATACTCCTGGGAATTTTAGCTGACATAAATGGATTGTGAATGTAATCTCATTACCTATGCAAAGGTGTCCACATCTACCATTTAGTAGGAGGAAAGAGGTACAGAAGGGTTTCAAGCTGAAGGATGTACTTGATTGTGGTATAAAAACAGCAATCTATGAGGAGCTTATACCTTTCCAAGGCTCATCCAACACAGAGTTCAAAAACTTGCAGGGGCATGTTTCCTTTGTAAAATTTCCTCAGAACCCTTTCAGTTGTCAGTCAGTCTCTTCTGGATGCAAACGTAATTTTCTGTAAGAAAGAAAACCACTTTGTCTCCACGGTGATTGCCTCTCTTTCATGGCTGTTTCTGCCATTGTTTTTCCTGTCTCTTTTTGCTACAGTTTGAAAATAAAAATGTGACTTTTTTTTAGAACGTTTGTCAGCAAAGAAGTCATATTAGTTGAATAGCAAATGTAACATCTCATTTTCATTTCACATTTGGGGTCCAAATGCAGTGTCACAGCCAGTCCTGTGATTAAAATTGTACCTGCATGAATGACATTTTCTCTGTGCAAAAAGCTCTTCATTAGGAAAACTGTTGTCTGCTCAGCTGTTGAACAATTTTCTCTGAGGAGAGTTTCTCTGAGGCTGACATTTGCGGATGAAAGGAAGCGGAGGTATTGAGATGTGTCCTCTGACTTGTGTTAAAACCTCAAAAGAAAAATGCAAAAAAAACAAAAAAAACAAAACAAAAAAAAAAAAGAGGGAAGTGAAGCCTCATTTTTTCCAATTTGGTCCTGCCGAACGAATTTGTCAAGCAATGCAAATTGTATGTTTTTTTGTTTGTTTTATTCCCTGCCAGCTTCTGCCACACATGTACAGATGTCCAAAAATTATTTAGATTTTAAACAACAACACAATAAAAGGATTGCAAGTCAGAGTCACCACTTTCACCACGATAATCTCGGAAGACACTTGTTACACTGCATTCCAGAAACACACCTTTACCTTTGAGACAAGAGTAGTCAGAAAACACAATTTCCATGTCTTGTTGGAAAACAAAATTTCGGGTCATCATTCCGTGAACAATAACTCACCCCGTTAACAGTTAAACACGGAGCAGTCCCGACGATCTTGGTCCTGATCTCTTCATCCATATTCACTTTGCTGGTGTTTCAGTGCTGTGATTGAACCGCCTGGCTCAGTGAGTGGATGACGGCAGGAACGCGCCTCGCTCCGGAGGATACAGAGCGGCTGGAATGAACCACGGCGCGAGCTCAAGGAGGGGACGGCTCGCGCCAATTAAACGATAAACGCCACGTTTTCTGGCAGGAGAGGGAGACTTGATTGGTTATGATCCGCACCTGAACACAACTTCTATTTTCTCTAACAGGCGGAACGGAAGCGCATAAATTTATCTCCGTCAGCAGCGCGTCTTGGAAAGATTCCCTGTTTCTAATTAGTCTGACCATGCAGTGATCAGAGCGAGCTTCAGGAGAACGGCTCGTGCTGCTTTATGACTGATAATCCTTCAGTATCTTTCTAGGGTAACACAATGAACCCCTATTTCACAGAAAGTAGCTGAAATCCAATTTATGTTAAGAGAAAGCGTACTTGTAGAACTTCTAATTGAGTTCTTCTTGATTGGACCACAGGGAGATCCAGCTGTCCTGCAAAAAAAAAAAATAAGGGGAGAACTTCCCTTTGAGACTCATTAATGAGTCTCAAAGGGAGACTTCATACACCCTGAAACGTTCTGGGTTACATAAAATGAACCCAAATGCTGAGCTTTGGACTAACAACAGAAAGAAAATCTCTGCGACTATTTCACCCTTGATGCCCAGAAAGTCTGAATTATACAAAGAATATTGGATTAGTCGTGTTTTGGTTTTACTTTAGTTCAGTCCTTCTTAGTGTTGCTCATTGTGTTTATTTCTTGTGTCTCTTATTACTTCGTGTTAGATTGATTCTCTCTTGCTCCTCAGTCTGCCTTTTTACTCTCTCCCCTCACACATGTGACCAGTTTGCCAATCAATTCTTTGTTTCCCAGTACTTAAGCTCCTCTCTTTCAGACACTCCTTGCTGGTTCCGTCTGTTACTTCCCGTTCGGCTCTGTTCCTCTTGTCTCTGGGCGATTACTTCCTAGATTCTAGAATTATTTTCTGCCTTGGCCTCCTGTGGATATTTGTAAGTTCTTGTTTCTCATTTTTTGATTACACATTTTCAATATCTCCACACCTCTACTATGTTTCAATTGAGTCAACAATCAACCACAAACAAATCATGACAAAGACCTAATAATAATAACAAAAACAATCCAATCAAAGTAATGATAGATGAGATTGCCTTAGTAAACTATGATTCTTCTCAGACTTTATAATGCCAGGTTTTTATTGGGGGGGGGGCTGACATTCAGATGGCTGTAAATATACAAATAACAACAACAAAAAATCAGTTCAGAGTACTAACCTAGTGGGCAATTTCGTCAAAAAGGAAACAAGAAACCCGGTAATAAATGTGCCTCTGGAACAGCTGGTTCCAGCACCACGGTCAGCGCCAAGGGATATTTCCATTTTACTACACGTAAAGCAAGCCAGTTTATTTTTGCATAGGCTGCATGAACTTACAAGCTTTTCCCTTGGACCTGCGATGGATATGTAAACACACACACACACACACCATCCAACTCATTTGCTCCAGCGTGTGTGGAGTAGGTTTATCCAACTCTCTGACACTTACTTCTTTTCTAATCCAAGGGATTTCTCCGAGACAAAATAGCGTCTGCTAACTTACTGTGAAATATGCAGCTGCACACATCCAAAGGCACACTGAGAGTTTATCACATAAGCCAATTCTTGGAGAGGGAAACATTCAGGCAGCTAAAGCATCTTTTCAGCTACTCTAAAACTCTCTCTGAATTCCCTCATTGAGGTGCTGCTGCACAAAAAATATTCTTCATGGCAATCCACACATCACATGACACTGCTCCTTCGTATGCAGATGCAAGACCATGACTAAAAGTGTTCAGCTGGTAAGGCCCCACGAAATAAAAATCAACTGCAGTAAAGAATAACAGTGTGCTCATATCTTGCAGGATGTAAGTAAAGTTTTTCACAGAAAAGTGAACGCTTCAATAATGTCTTTTAATACATGTGGACCCAGTTGGGGGGAAATGTATACTTTGCCTTGTTTTGAGCTGCTGGGAATCAACTCTCATGAAAATCCTTCCTCCTCTGCTCTTCTTTCTTGTCCAAAACAGAGTCCTCTTTTTTTTTTTTTATCTGTGCAGCTTCCCACTCATCACATCTCCGACCTTGTCCTGCCTCACTTGTCCTTCCCAATAAATTGCCTTCATCATCAATTACTGCTTTTGCGACCAGAGCATAAGGCCATCAGCAACTATAACTTCACTCTGCAGGTCCTGTGAAATGACCAGAGTGTAAATATGGCGCTGCCTTGGGCGAGGGACTTCACCAGTAAACATGTCATGTAAATTCTAGCCTGGATGTGTGCCAGTGTGTATGTGTGTGACTTGCAGGATCAATGAAAGGTGTGATTGAAAGTAAAGAACAATTAAACCTGGATTTTCATTCTAGGTTGTCCTCTGTATGTTGTGATCCCAGACCGTCACACATTGGTGAACTTGTGATCAGCAAAAAAAATCTTAATTGCTGTGCTAAAGTAGTGTTATGATTTAGTCTTTTACATGTTCTGTACTCTGATTGCTATGATTTCACTCAATTTCACACAACATCAACATACAGGATGCCTAACAAGTGAGTTTGGGTCCCTTTTTTTCAAGATTCAGGCCTTATGAAATAAGACAATGATTAGATAAATTTCTGAAATGATTATATATTTAATCACACCATTGTCTGGAACTAGTATTTTCATTTTGACAACACGAAAAAGATGTTTGACTGAACTCATTTGATTGAGAAATCTGTAAAAAATAATGGAGAATTCCAGCATTAAAGTCCAAGGAATAAAATGAATATCTAAAAAGGAAATATAATTCATCAGAAAGACCTTAGGAGCCATTTCTAAGCAGTGACAGATTGTTGAAGTGGTTCAAGTGAAGTAAACTGAAGGACATTTGATCAAATCTCAGTGGATATCTGAATGTGTAACTGTGATGCTTTTGTGAATCACACAATATGCACAAGGACTTTAAACTTTTGCTTCCACTTCTTAATGTTGAAAATCATAAAAGTTATGGGTTCTTGACTTGTAAGAAGTCCAAGTTCTGTGTCAAAGACACCAAACCAAATCACTACTCTGCTGGCCTTGTTCCTGTTCTGGTTAACTTGGCTGTGTGAGCCACCACTGGTAGCATCTATTGTAAGTACCACATTTTACAACAATTGTATGTGTTCACTTGTGTACCTGGTTAAATTTATTAGGACTGAATGTTTGTTGTTATTTTCTTTGCACTGCAGACAAAAAGGGAACTATCATGCTGCACTTTCTGCTGCCCTTGAAGCTTAATGACATGTATCTCCACTCAACCACCCATAGCTAATTACAGCATCAACGTATGTCAGTGGCTGTGAAAGCCAGTGGAGGCTCAGAAAGGCAAGGTGTTAGGTTGTGATGTGCTGAGGCAAGCAGCTCCACATGAAGGAAAAGCAGAGGACATTCAATAAATTGAGAGGATGGAGAGGAACAGACACCGTCTGACAAGCTGTTGGCAGAGTACAAACTCCTGAACGATGCTCTGAACTTGTGGTGTGTTCAGAAATGTTGCTCAAATTTAAGTTAGTGCAAATATTACATTTCGTCAAGCTAAGGATTTAATTTTATAGACTTTGTATAGATGTCAAATCCTGCAGCACACCATTTTGGGTTTATGAATCGTTCACTCTTTTTTTTTTTGTCGTTGTCCTGAGTGCAACAGCATTAAAATACGCTCCAAATATAGGCTGAACATGTACTATTAAATATAGATTTATATTTTTACATAATCTGAAATTATTTTAATAATTTTCTGGAAGTAATGTTTGATAAAACAGCTGCTTAGACAAATACGTTTTATTCAGAAGTATTACTGTGAGAGAGCGGATCTGTGCTGTACACATTAAACTGTCAGCCTCCAGTTTTCCCTCATAACATCTACCCAGAGAGTTCTACTGTGTTATTTTTAGGGCAGCATGTATCAGGCCTTTAGCTTCTGTTGACACAGAATAAGACATCATCAGTTCAGTTGCAGCCAGGCTACAAACAACAGTCAAAATATATCCACGTCAGTCTCTGGAGAGCCGAACCATGCCGGTTTTATCACAGCGAATGATGTTTAACTTTATAGCCAGTGTGTCAGCAGCTGCAAGAAAAAAAAACAAAATATTGGATTTATTCTGAGCTCCACCAACATGCTGCATTATGAAAAGTGGAACATAATTCCATGCCTTTCAACTGCCTTTCCCAACATCCTCCACTTATTGCCACCTGTGGTGATAATGTGGTAAAAGTCCATAGATGAACAGATTTTCTTGGTAGAAGTTTCATGTCACACTAAAAATTGGTAGAAAAACATAACCTGTAATTTATCTGATTTCTGAAAACAAAAACCAAGGCCAGAATTAAAGGGGGGGGGGGGGGTTAAAAAAACAAACAAAAACAAGCATTTTCAGGTCTTGCATCATGTCATAATTTTATTCTCAACTCAAATATACCTAGAGTGTTGTTTTGATTCTTTCATACATGTTTTTAGAAATCCCTTTATCTCATGTGGCAGCCATTCAGTGGTGCCTTTATATTTTGCTATCTCAAAGCAAGTCTATTTTCACAAAGTACCCAACCTGAACTTCTGTCTCACAGAGAACCCTTCTCCGACGCCTTCCTCACTTAGCTCCTCTAGACTAGCGGCAGCTGCAATTAGAAAACACTTTTTGGAACTGTGAATCTGCTGAGCTCTTCATCATACAAATGACTTCTCCTTCCAATACTCCTAAGAACGGTTGTAAACAGCATGGTGAGAAGCACTGTCGTGATGATGTGACAGAAGCCAATTTTAAGGGGTTAAATTGTGAAGCCAAATTTCTTTTTAGCTATGTTTGATACATACAGAATTTGTATAACAACTGAAGTTAACATAGTTATTGATTGTCCTATAAAATGGCACTATGTACCTGAAAAGTATATAATACTGCCCATTTAAGTGCAAAGTACATCCACCCTTATTGATTTCTACAAAACAACCCATACTTTTAGATTTTCAGGTGTTTTAAACATCTTGGGGGGAGGGGGGACCATGACGTTTAATGCCTGTGTTAAGCCTGAAATAAAAGCAGTGGATGACGTTTTGCCTGCTCTTTGTAACAAAAAACAAAAATTCACCTCCTGGGTGAAAACTATCAACCCAATTCTTTGACTTCCCAGAAAATGAATGTCCTTGTAAGTCTCTTACTGGCGGACATAAGGGGTGAAATAGCCACTTTTCAAAGCCACTCTAACATGTTAACAACTTGTTAGGGATTGAAGATGCCATCATCTGTCTTCATGCTTCAGAGAGCCTCTTTGAGAATCACATTCTTTCCTTTCTCCAGAGCATTAAAACAACTTAGCTTGCCATGTTATGTGCAAAGCTCCAGAAAATCTAATGAGAGGCCTCCACAACTGCCTGTGATAGTGACCGACAGGCTGACCACAATGTATGAGCTGAAATGGTTGTGTGTCACACTCTACATCTCAAACTTTGAGTACAAGTCAGACTTATGTCACCTGCAGAAACACACAAATTACTCCACTTTTGTGTTTGTCAGTGATGGACAGGAGGATGAGAACAGGGAAATAGTGGACCCATTTGAGGCACAGTGTGGGAACAGATCGACTTGTTTTGAGTGGGAAGAAGACAAAGGCATGACCTTGTACTGAGAGGAGGAATAAGCAGAAATAGACTGTCAGCTTGCACCAGACTGTGAGAAGGTGTGTGGGTGATGAAAAGGCTGTTTACTTGGATAACTGACAAGAATGTAAATGCAACACCAGTGCTACAGGAGAGTATTCCATAATCACAAAAAGACAGTACAAAAAAAAAAATGCATGAAGGGAACATGCAACTCCATTCAGAAAGACCCCCGTCTAGAATTCAGAGACAAGAGGACTGTTCTCCATGTTAACAGTGCTAACACCTGTCTCACCATGTTTAAACAAGTTAATCCACAATTAGTTATTCTTAAATAGCACGAAATGAACTTTGAAGCTGTCTTATTGTTCAAAGAAATCACCATAATGTAAATCTTGAATGTTGCAACAGCTTCTTGGCATGAAAAAGTATTTTATCAAAAGTGATCGTGCATGGACAAATTCATGAGTGTAGCTCATTTTTAGACACTTCAACAGTAATGGTGCTGATTTTTCTGTAAAGGTAATGATGTTTAAGTAAACTGAATTGAAATGAATTGAAATGACAAATACCTCCTTTGGAACTAATTGTTAAAGTAGATTATGAGATTCATTCTTTATTTATGCTTTAAAATAGCCTTCAACTTTACATTGAAAATTACATTACATGAAATTATATTTTTGAACTAGAAATGGTTTGCATGTTTTCATAATCTAAAGCTTGTCTTGAAATGATGCTGCTGCAGTTCTTGTCACTGTTTTTTTCTTATTTTAGCTCATGTCTATTCTAAGACCCTTCTCCCAATTGGTCCTGTCTGCTCTCGTTCATCAAAATAGCAGAGAGAAAAACAGATGTTCTCTCATTTTTGAAGATGCACCAAACCTGCCACTGGGCAAGCAGCATTATGTAAATGTGTTGAGATATAAAAACTTGTTGCCACCCAAGGAGAGGCTAAGCTTTTGCCTTTTTTATTACAGCAATCACTTCTATGCTTGTATGTCCTGCAGTTTTAAGGCATTTTGAAACTCTTTGGAGAGTGGGGATGTGAAGATTATGATGAAATTGTGATGAAATTCAGTGTTAGTGCCACTAAGGGTTTTAGTAGCACTGGTCAGTCCTTCCCCTGTTACTCTGGTTTGCAAAAATTAGTTAGAACTGAGTTGTTAAGATCTTTCATAGACAATGGAGACACAGCTATTGTTGGTTAGTTTGCATTCAAACCAACCAACAAGCAAACCCCATAGAATGATTGACAGATGGCGTCTTGGTAATTGTATGCTTCTATTCAGCATGTCACACTGCAGGTTCCAGCCAATCAAGAGTCCAACCAACCCTCTGACAAGTCTAAGTTCTTAATATGAGTTAATGAATGTTTCCTAAATCTTGCCAAAACAATATTATTTGGATTTCCTAAAATGTGCTATTCTTTCCTATTGCAAATTAGATGGCAACTGCTTTAACTGTTTTGCAGACAACAGGCTTATATCTATAAAAACACATCCTGATTTACTAAAACTATGCTCTCCAGAGTATAAAGTTATTCTTTGTAGTTTTAGTTTATTGTTTTTGGGAAAATGTTATTTGGGGAAAACATATTTACTGGTGTTGAATTAACATTGCCAATCTACTTTATAATGCTGTTTCATGCGCTACACCATTTCAGATAAATAAATGAACAGATAAAGCTGGTGTCAAAGTTAATTAGTTGACTTCTAATCAAAGTTTTTGGCTGCTCATATATAAGTTAAATGGGTTCGTTTGTAGTTTGTGTGCTTCAGTTTCAACATCCTTGCAACATCAATTGGCCTGTGGACATGGAGTGAGCTGCGTTCAGAGTCTTAGTGAGAAAGCATTTAACTGACTGTCAAGCCATTAAACAGTACATATGTTTAGGGCAGCACAGTTACAATATCTATTAAGAACAAATGGTTCTACGTTAGTGTCATTAGGCCACAAGACATGTCATCAGACATGAAGGTATATTTCCTATGTGCATTTGCGAACTGCAATCTTACTTTTTTGTTTCTCTTTGGAGAGATAGTTTATAATAATGGAGCAATTATTTTGGTAACTGTAACTGAATTAAAACAAGAGACAATCTGCCTGATGTGACAGTGAGATAAAGGTACATTTCTTTATATTTAGTGCATTTTTTTAAACCACTACTTGCTGCAAGGTGTCTGGGAATCTGTATATTCAAAAGGGAATTTGACCTTGTCTAGAATTATGTTTATAGCTGTAGAAATAACTGCCTGCTGCGGGAGTATGAAATGCATTGAAACTTTTCTTGGCAGGAAAAGAGACTGAGGTCATGAGAAAATTGCATTGAATGATTGACATCAGGCTTGATGGAGACATCCATGGTAAGAAAAAAAAAAAGTGAAATACCTTCAAGGTATTTCAGATAAATCAGGAAGAGTGCTTTGTACGAGTAAAGGTAACTTTTCTAACAGTCTGTGGTGAAGTTTGAGTTTTGCAACTTTGTAGCACAAAAGAAATAAAATAGACATAGAATGTGAAATGACCCATTTACCACAGAAATAGGCTGAACCAGGGCTTTTATGGTACTGTTGATACAAACTACCTGGTTGTTGGGAAGGGGTTACATCTTTTTTGTGAATTTATCATTACTTACTTGCTCCTGATACATATCCAATGGCCATCGATGTAGCTCTGATGTTTTATGTTGTCGCAGTCTTTCTGTTATTATGTGGATTCCTGTAAATTCTACTGCTTTGTTTTGTTTCCAGGAAAACTTTTACAGGCTCTGAAGGACCCAGTGCAATACAATGCCACATGGGGATTCAAAAAGATAGGTGTCATTTTGTCATCTATCGTTGGGTACTGCTTGTACATGATTCATTACTACTGGAGTTACGTTTTTAGTTGACACTTCTGCATTATTCCTTGCTATATGGGCTCTGGAAACACTTGTAACGTGGTACTGCAGAGATTTCCTCCTTGTACAACCATCAGATTGATAAATTACCCAGGGCCTCATGTGATGCAGTGTACAAGCCAGGAATAGAAATACTTTACCATCTTCCTATGTTTTCAGTTGAATTTGAAGCAGTGGAAAACTGGCAAGTTTGCTCGTTACCACCTATTTACTTTCCAAAAAAAAAAAAAATGTCAGTCCGTTAGCACAAGTATGTGATGCCTTGCTGTTAATATAACTGGTAAAATATAACATTTTTTGATGTACTGTTTATTTATTTATGACTCTTCACACAGGCTAATCTTGAGAATCCCACCCAGAAATGCTACTACAGTTTATATTCACTTAAATGTAGCTGCTACTCTCAGTTAGAATTTAATTTTATAGAGGAAACAGGTTTGTTTTTTTGGGGGGGTCAAAAGCAAATGAATAACAATATTGTAACCTTCTTAAGTAACTTTCTGCTCATAAATTTCAGACTTTAGGAAGGGTGACGTGTCTCAGGAGATAGGAGTTCATCTTAGGTTGCCAGATTGATCCCCCACTTTGTCTTTCTAAGTGGTTATGTCCGTGGGCAAGACCCTTCACCCACTTTCCCAGCTGGTGGCTTGAGGGTCAGGTGGCTCAGGTACATGGCAGCATCGCTTTTGACAGAGTGCCCCAGGGCAGCTCTGGGTAAACTCTAGTAGCTTGCCACCATCAGTGCATGAATGGGTGAATGTAGTGTGAAATTCTCTGTGCTCCTCTGGACATGATAAAGTTCTGTACAAGAGCAGGCTGATTACCATTTAGAAAAAGCAAAAAGGGTTTGTGTTTCAATTAAAAGTTTTATTTTGAACCACAGCCTGTTGACCATTTGTTATTTTTTTCATTACTGGATTGTGATAAGAAAATCCAATTACAAAGACATCCACAGAACAGAGGGAGTTCTTTGTGTTCCAATTCCAGTTGTCTTATTTGAATTTCTCCCAAACTAAAACCTTTGCAATGAGTGGATTCAAAGTAGGATTATTGTGCTTGATAATCTTTCACAAATCTTGCTTTAAAGTGCTAAGCTTTTAGATTTGGAATGAAATTGAGGATGATGTTTTCTGCCCCTTGTCCCCCTCAAATATTCAAATACTCCTGGCATAATTTAATTGAATGGTAGCCAATCTACTCTGAAAACACCTATAATTGAAATAGTTAATGAACTATTTAAGGTAGTTTAACTAGTAATTGTCTAATTTCAAATATAATGTGTCAAGTAATCCCCTGATTGCCTTTTTACGAGAATAGCCAGAGGGTCTGCCCTAAAAAAATATAAAAATGAACAAAATAGTCAAGGTCATATGCCATGGAATTAGCAGAGAAGCTATCTGTCTATGGCTGCTAGAGACCGTCCAATGAAAAAGAAATGACTTTGGGGTTTGAAGTGGTTATGCCTTACCAATATATTCATTCCTCTTAGCACTTTGTTGCAGTTCGTCACACTTCTGGTTCAATGTTATTGTCATGCAAATTGATATCATTAAGACCAAAGAATAAAAGACAGAGGACAAAGATGAAATTATGCTGAGGTCTGAGGGTTAGATCATAAAATCATAAAGTTATTTGTAACTCCAGCGTAGAAATGTATGTCCTCAAACTACAGCCTTTTTACATTGTTGTTGGTAAAAAAACAAAACAAAAAAAAAACAAGTAATGTAGAAAAACCCTGTATAATTTTCCTTCTACTGTAAAATGTGGCACACATTTGTGTTGTTCTGCTCCATTAAATCCCTGTCAGATATTATAACAAAACATGAAAAAAATTTAACAATTCCAACAAATCTAATAACCCTGTGTGTTAGCTTGCAGACCCGGGCTTTGCTCTGGCTGCGTCAACACACTTTGAGTTTAATATTTAAAAGATGATGTCAGAGCCTAACAATTTTCTTGAATGTCTTCCATCTTTTACCTGAAATGACAATCTGGTTCTTCTCTCATCTTGTTCACTGAGGTGACAAGCCCATTGATTTCCAAGAAAATGACACACTGGGATCACATCCCTCCCCAACCTCACTGTTCACAATTCTTGTCAGACTTATGTGTCATGACCACTTCTGAAACAGTATGAAGGGTCCTTTAATCTGTAATTTGCTGCAATCAGAGCCCTCAGACCTTTGGGGTATATTGAGTCAGATACTTGAAATTGATCCCTGTCGAAGAACATACAGTAACAGACTGCTTTCGCTTCCAGATCTAGATGTGTTGATGTGTTGGTGAGAACAATATCAAGTCATTACTAATAGCTCTAATTCTGAAAGGTGTCTTCTTTCCTGCCTGAGGTAGGTAGTGACTCTGTCCCTTAGTATATATTTTTTAAATATGGCATAAATCAATTCTAAGCCACTCTGCTCAAAATTTTATTTAAATCAGATTTAGAGCAGCCATACACAGAGGAATTTTGAACACATTTCTACCAACGGCTTTCCCATCACCTAAATTATTGCTTAAACTGAATGTAGTTTATTCCAGACATAGAACTAATGTGACTTATTTTTCCTGGGGAAGCAACAAACTTAAGGATGGTTTCTTGTCTCTGCTTAATGTTTTCAGTCATACTATCCAGCATATTCTCAGGAGAGTAGAGAGAGTAGAGATCCTTATATTTTGCTGAAAGGCAGAACATTAAACTTTGAACATTGCAGTATTTTCTTCTTTCTTTTGTTAGACTTCTGTTAGATCAGAAGGGGTTCTTTATCAACATTTCTTCAGGCTTTCTTGTGGTCTTATCAACATGTTGCTATGAGCTTTGGCCCACTGCCATGTTATGCATCACTTTTTTTTTTAATTTTGAGGAAAAAGAAACCAAATGATGGCAGATGTTATGTGGAGTAACACAAAACCTTTTCTGAATTTGATTAACAGGAAATGCAAAACTTCAAGAACACAAAAATGTTACATGAGGAGAAGTTTTATTCACTAAGCACCACTTCCAGAATAAACTGACCAATAGACAAAATAGTGGTAAACAAAAATATTTGACAAAAAGGAATGAAGTGAGAAGATAAAAAATTTGAAACAGATGTACTGCAGTTTTAACCAAGGAAGTTGAGTGGCAAACAGACAAAATCAGTAAACACAAAAATCACATCAAACAGCAAGTAAACAAAAGAAAACTAAGCTTCAAAGTAACAAGAAAAACTCAGCAGCGACAAAGCAATTTATGATCAAGAAGAAAATCAGAATCAGTTTTATTTTCCAAGATGGTTCACACAAACAAGTAATTTAACTTCAGTTCCATTTTGCTCTCAACAAAGACATTTTGGATATAAATATATAAAAAGGGAAACTAAAATAAATTTGTACCTCAAGAGGATCTTTAAAAAAGAAGAAGACCAGGTTGATTTGGCCACCTGGAATACAGTGCACAAGACTATAAAAATAACTAAATAGAAAAGTAACTATACTGACAAACATTCAAACCAATACATGAGATGAATAAAAGAGAAAAAAAATGACCAACATTTCTTCAGCCAGTGACAATAACAAGTTTGACATGAAAAAAACAGAAAACACTTCATGTGACAATGGAGCAGCACAAAAACCAAAACAAATGCATCATAGAATGTGACGTAATTTGTAATAATCACATTACGTATATTTAAATACACTATAAAAAGTTTAATTCTTAACTTTGGTCATATGTTTAAAAACCAGCACTCTTTTTAATTGATCATTAGCATGGTTTCTTTGGTGATTTGTCTGTTGCTTTCTTTTTTTTTTAAACCAAGTCCAGGTGAAGTTGAATAAATGGGTTCAAAACCAAATTTGTTTGTGTTTATAAAGGTCCTGGCATTTAAATTATTTTCAGTGTTTCAGAAGTTACAGTAATACTAAGATTTAAATCATTCTATTGAAATCCTTGTAATGTGCAGCTTGATGTTCTCTCAATCTGTGAATTAGTCCATAATGTTTGTTAATTGAATACAGTCTTTGAAGACCCACAAATTAAATAAATCTTAGTCTGCTTTCAACTTTTCAAATCAACATTTTGTAAGTTTTTAAAATTCCCACCAATGAGAGCAAATGCACATTTATAGCAACACTGGTTTTGTAAAAAACAGTGAGTGCACAAAATGAACATAAATATAAACAAGCAGGGAATTTGGTCAAAGATGCAGGAATGTAAGAATTCACAGCAATACTGTTAAAAAAAAACAACCTTTTAAAAGATCCTCAGTAGTCATAATTCTTATAAATGATTTATGTTTCTGTCTCATTTAAGCTACTCATGGACCACCAGAGAACCATGCTCATAATAATTATTGCTTGCCTTAATTACAACTGTAATTTAAAGTGCATATATTTTGATTAACATGAAGCTTGTCCTTGTTGGTTTGCCTAAGTCCTAGAAGATGTCTTAAAATGCACATCTGCAAACACAGAATTGTATCACCACTAATTAGGCAAATATAGTAAAAAAAAAAAAAATCATCCGTTTAAATGAATAATTATTCTTACAGATTTCACACTTTTCTATCTCCTGTCCCCGTATCTGGACTGGGTGGGTTTGTCTTAAATATGGAGCAAAAAAGGAGTCAGGGATTACTGGCTAATTAGTCTTTGTGTGTCATGGGAATAATTAATTCGGAGCATTTACATATATTCTAATTGTCTTGGCAAACTAATTGGCATCTGTGTGCCACAGTTGAATTACTGAGGGCTTCTTAAGTTTGTTTGTTACCAGCAAAGAGTAAATATGTCAGCCTCATGCATGTTGTTGTTGCTCCATTAGCTTTGTGAAATGCACCAAACCCAGATACCACTTGAATGTAATTCAACCAAAGTTTGTTCATTACAACTTCTGTTTTTGTGTGAGTCACATCGGCTGCTCTTAGTTTTGGTCCTCAAAGTGCTGTAATTCAAAATGACATTTTAGGGTAATGGTTTCTATTTCATCTTGTCATTTTATGCGTGAAGATATAATGTCTTTTTAGTTGTTTTTACCTCTTTTTTTCATTATTTGTGTAGTCTTGGGTTGTTTTTTTCTTGTAAAGCGTCCTTGGGAGTTTTGAAAGTTGCCAACAAATAAAATGCATCATCAACATTAATTTAAAGAATGTTAATTAATTGAGAATGTTAATGAATTGAGACAGAGTAACAAACTTCTTTCCACGAGGGCCAATTTCCTTCACACTTTTGGATGTGTCCCAAGTTCAAAACATCTAAATTAAATCACTGACTTACCTCATCTTGAACTCCTGCTCCATGGAGTCCTGACAATTACCTAATTATGTTATCCATGTGTGTTGACACTGAAACACATCTTCAAATTGCAGGACTTTGGCCTTAAAAGATTCGGTGTGACACCTGCAAGCTAAGTCAACCAACGCTTTCCAATAAGAATACAGCTTTGCGTGTGCGTGTGAGCGCATGCGAGTATTGAAAAAGTTTACTTTATTTTCAGCAGTGAGGCTCATTTTTTGTTGGAAACTGTCTGGGATCCACTTCTCCTGGCTGAAAAAAAAAAACTTCATTCTCACTCTTAGAATTTCAAAATTTAAATGCATGTTGCACTGGGTGTCAACATTTCAGAATTATGATGCAGTTTGGCCATTCTTACAAAGAGTAATTCATTGAAGGGCTCGCCTGCCTCTGTAACCAATGTAAATATATGCTTAAATATAATATTGGTTCTATAAATATGAAGTACATTTGTTAAAATGAGGAATACATCACTGTATTTTATGATCAGCTTATAATCATTCATATATAGCTGACCAGGACTCTGATGGATGTTCAGGGGTCTTAAAATATATATTTACTTATTTTATAATGAAGACCTTAATATTTTTCTCAAAATGTCCATACTGACTGTACGTTCATTTGAATGACAATCATTTCAAATAAATAAATAAAAATGGTTGATTGTAAACGGTGCATAATTGTACTAATTTTTTTTTTTTTTCCAAGTGTTCACAATGACAAGGCCTCCTTCGGTTTAGTTGATGAAGAGACTTTAATGAGGATGGCATTTACCAAAAATAATCAGACAGCAAAAATCATGCCACTGTTTGGCATTTGCAAATGATGTTCTGAAATTGAAAGTTCTATAAGTAATTTTTGTAGTTTTGTTTTTAAATTGTGTGGAATTGTTTTATCACCTGATAACTGCTGCAGTAAAAAGTATTATTCATAATAATTGTTCAAAGACACATCATACCCCACATGTGATACTTTAAATCGAAAACAAAGTTTTGCTTCCTCTGAAACCTCCTTGAGGTCATTTCTTAAATACACAGCAGCTGTGAATGTTTTCTTTTCTCAAACAAAGACTGCTTTCCTCAGTTTAGATCAGCTTCTTCATAAGGAGCATTACGCTGAGCAGCCCTTTGGTTCACATTAAAGCTCTACTTTAATTTAAGCCTTAAGAATATCTGAAAATGGGGTCATGTTCAGGAACGTAGCTGCTGGATTTAAACCTCTTGCATTGATTTCTGCCAGCAGCACAGTTTGTTGATTTCAGACTCTGAAGACCTCACATTAAAATGTTAGAGATAATTGATGCTCATCTGGGCAGCCAAGCATGCTTCAATATTTTAAGCTAATTTAGCTGTACCCTGTAGAGCGGGAGGGCTCAGGTGGGAGGACAACTTGGCACAAGGTAACACTTTTTTTTCTTCCCCAACCCAATCTCTTTCCTCTACATAATTATATGAATGAAATTAATTGGGAATACACATTTGCATATCTAGGTTATTTCTCTTATGGAGGCTAAGGTCTTTGGAGAGTACAGAAACAATTACAGGGCTGCCAGACAGTGAAATACCACCAGTTCTCGCAACACGTCTGCCGCCTTCAGCCAGTGGTTCACCCCAGGGAGGATTTGGCCGCAGAGCTCTAGAGAAACGTGATAAAGCCGTGGTGCAATATGTGCACTAGCGCCATCCGTGAAGCAATTTATTGGCCTTCACCTGAAATCTTTTATTATTTGTTTTGCAGAGAAGCAAGCACTGAAAATTATGTTTTGAAGAAAATGGGATTATACCTTCTGGAACCCATGGCAGCTAGTACACAGTGCAGGAGAATCTTATTTTTATGGTCATACTGAGATGTTTTTCTTTTTCCCCTTGCATTTTAAGACTATTGTGCCAAATTCCAAAGATGTTTTTAATCCTCTGGTCTGGTGCAATGAATTGTTGGAAGTGAAACAGCCAGAGTGTCCTGTTAAACCGGAAGCTCCTTAGGAAAATGTGTGGGTGTTGAAGATGTTCTAGTTAGTCAGGAAACACTAATGCTTCGCCACTAACAGGGATTTGTTTTTTTTACTTAGCCCTTGTAAGTTAATCAGAGGTTTTATAAATCTGTAATTATTAATCCATTACTTTCAATTACCTTATAACATGGCGTGATATAATGGATCATTTCATCCTGATTGTATAAATCTCTATAGTATGCTTATTTGGCTTGCAAGCATGGTAATGAAGATGGCAACTGTGGCATGCTTCTTGGGACTATGTACTAATACCACAACAACAAACACTGGAATTAGCTCAATTAAAAAAACATTATTTCATAAAGAAATGTCAAGTTCCTGAAAAGTATGGAGTATCTAAGAACTCCATACTTGTTTGATTTTCATTTTGCATCAATTACTGCTTCAGTGTTGCATGGCAAGGATGTATTCAGTCTGTCGTTCTGCTGAGGTATAGTGGAAGTCCACGTGGCTTTGATAGTGACCTCATATCATCTGCATTGTTGGGACTGGGGTATCTCATCTTCCTCTTGGTTGTATCCCTTAGATTTTCTCCTGGGTTCATATGAGCCAAGCTCTCTGATCAATCAACTGAAGTAACGCCACAGTGATTGAATCACCTTGGTGCCTTGGCAGTGTGGCCAGTTGCCAATTCTTGCTGGAAAATGAAATCAGCATCTCCGTACAGCTTGTCAGAAGAAAGCATGAGGTTTTGTAATATTTCCCAGATGACTTTAACTGTAAAATCCAGAAAACACATTAGACCAGCACCAGCAGATGACATGGCACCCCAAGTCAAACACTGCCTGTGGAAACTTCACACTGGACTTCAAGTAACAGGGATTCTGTGGTTCTCTACGCTTCAAGGTCTGGGACCTTGATTTCCAAATAAAAATCAAACTTTACTTACATTTTAAAATAAAACTCTGGGTTCTCTTCAAGGGAAGTGGGACTTTAATTAAGGGGGTATTTAAAGCACAACTGCATTGTGGGAGCAAAACAAACATGCAAACCTTTCTGTGTTTCTTAACTTGTGTGAATGTCGTGGTTGATCTAAATTCAGCAAAGAGAACTGCCTTCCACCAGTCTTTGTCTCAGATTTTCATCCATAGGCTCTGTCTGCTGAACAGGAACGGAGTGAATTCAGCTGTAAAAGTCTGCTTTTTGCTCTCCCTCTGTTTAAAAACAGCAGGGGGAACAGGCCAGCGCAGCGCCGAATCTGCTTTGCAATTACAAGGAGCAGCAGGAACCCAGAAAACAGTTAGCAGGGAACAACGGGAATAATCAATTGAATTGGAATAAGCTAGAGAAAACAAAAAGTTTACTTGATCTTTTATCGATTTTCTTATTTTATTATTATTATTATTTTTTTGCAGAATGGCTTAATACTGATATAATCGTTCTTTCTTTATGGACGTCATATAAAGCCACATGTTTAAGACTCCAAATGAAAAGATGTCATGCTTGTTCAATAAATACATTTGTCTGCATTAATTACCTGCAGAGAAGAGATGTCTTTATATTGGAGGTTTTCATCCCCACATACTGAGCAAAGACAACAATCTGTAATTTTTTTGTGCAAAAATTATACGTTGCATAATGCTACAGGACGACACGATTCACACAAGACTTCCATTAATTATATTGTGAGAATCTGCCTTCTCTGTGTGAACAGGTTTCACACAGCAGAACAATCATCTTTTTCTTTGACTATTGAGGGAAAACTTTGTGTGATCTCCAAAAAATGACCCAGCAGCATGCTCTGTTCTCCTTTTTATCACACCTTCATTTATGCAGGTAAAAAATCTTAAAAATACATGTATTTTTAATGGAGACCCACCAAGAAGCCAAAAGAATAAATAAATAAAAAATAATCTCTGATTATGATTACACCAATTAGCTAAGCTGATCAACTGAAAGCAAAATCTTGACACGATTGTGAATCTTGTCAAAAAGTTGCTTCCTCCTCTAGTTCCAAATTAGTTGTACACAGAAAAGCACACAAATAAAAAAAAAACAAAAAAACAAAAATCTAATCCCAAGAGGATGATCAGTCCTGTGCTTAGTCTGGGTAACTAAGGTTTCTTGTTAGACTGTTGTTCTTTTCATTTATGTCCATGTTAAACAGAAAATAAAACAGCACATCTGAGTCACATTGCACAAGTCAGCTGAGAAGGAGTTTTTTTTTTCTTTTTCCACAATATCAACAAAGACTCAGTGTCAGTGTTGTATAGTAACGAAGTAAAAATACTTCACTACTTTACTTAAGTATATTTTGGAGTACTTCATACTTTCCTCGAGTAAGAACATTTTTGATAACTTTCACTTTTACTTCACTACATTTCCGAACTTAATTGCATACTTTTACTCCGATACATTTTCAATGTGTGGTTTAGTTACTCGTTACTGTGACGGAGGCGCGTCACGAGTTACGACCTAATTAAAGAGTCGCGTTAACACACACAAACACACACAAACACACGCAAACACACACAATCGCTAACTTACGTTTTGTTGCAGTTTAAACTGGCGCGGTTCATCGTGGGTCACACGCGGTGTTCCCGCTTCAGTTCACATTAATCCTTATCTGTCATTTTCAAACATTTTCCGGCTTTATTTTCAATTAGCTTTATTGTTTCCGGATCGTGACGCACCGAGAGAGAGTTGCGCGATGTGGTGACGTCATCAGAACGTATTGAGTGTTGGCTAATTCATAGATTATTGTATTTTTTGGATTACAAGTTTATTTATTTTTTTCTCTTATTAATTATTTAAACCTTGTGGTTTAGGTAAAGCTCCTAATTTTCTTAACTAAATGATGCTGCAGGTTTATCTATTAGCATGTTTAATTTTGCCTGCACTTGGTTGTGTACATTATTTTAAGTGTATTTTACAAGTTTACCAAAATATAAAAAATGTCATTCAAACTGCATTTGCCTTATTTTACTTTTTACTTGTACTTTTCACTACATTACTTGAGTACATTCATTTTTACAGTACTTTCCATACTTAAGTACAAGACATTTCAGATACTTTAATACTTTAACTCAAGTAACATTTCAGTCAGTGACTTTTACTTTTACCAAAGTCATATTTTGGAGAGGTACCTATACTTTTACTTGACTCCGAGATTTCAGGACTTTATACAACACTGCTCAGTGTATATAAATTGCTATCTCCTGAATTCAGCTGTTTCTACCATTAATGTTAAAAGCACATATGTAGTCTTCTGAGAAAAATAAGTTGATTGTGGTTCTTTTAAAATAACCAAGGGAAGCAAAGTACAGTCACTTTGCTTCCCTTATGTTGTGCATCTCTGCAGAACATAAGTAATGAGTTATTTCCATAACATATTTACAGAATATGTGTGCATGTAAGCAGGATCTCTAGCAGATTTTCTTCTGGTTTTGATGTGGTGTCTTTAAACAATCCTCAAAGCAAATCAATCTGTCATAAAAATCAGAGCTAATAATCTCCTGTAGATAAGAAAAATGTTAGTGTTGCACAAATGGCCAATTTAAGCTTATGATGAGGGTCAATGACATCCGCCCACCACAGAGGCCAGTTTTACAAGTTAATGTCTGTGTTCAAATGCTAATGCAACCTTGTGCTGGCAGGCAAGAACGAAAAAAAAAAAAAACACACATAACAAGCAGATGTGAAAGAAAATTACCGGTATTATGCGGAAAATGGCGGAATTTTGCATTTCCATTTTTCAAAACAGTATCCATTTTGCATGACAAATCTTTATTTGTTGAACAAATGTCACTGCCATGGTCACATTCATTGTATCATCTCTTGTCTTTGTTTCTTCTGCTTTCATTTGTTACTTTAATAAGGCTCAGTGTCCTCATCAAAGGTTGAGCTGCTCTTCCCTGAAGCCAAAGGGCATGTTTGATATTCCATTCTTTAAGCAGTGTCGAGAGAGAGCTCTTAAACTTGAGTGTGATTATGTCTTTGGTACAGCATCACAGACCCCAGAGAGGAGCAGAGAGGGAGATGAAAAATACAGATGTTTTCTAATTTATTAAGAGGATTTTACAGTTATGTAAACACGAGGCCCACGCACACACACACATGAACAGACATCCTGTGTTTTTAAGCTTTACTCAGTTTATTTTGAGAGTTTAGAATGCAGCACAATTCAAGCCACAAAGGTTAATAAAATTAACATCTGTTGAACGCCTGTATTGTTTCTTTTAATGTAAAAACTGTTTTCCTTACGTACATTAAATGCAAGGCTTGCATCATTGTGCCATCTCCTGGTGCAGGACCAGTGTAAATTTCTGAACATTAATCTAAGTGTTTGCTACCACCTTTTGGTGAATGATGTATACCACACACTTAAAAAATTGCAGCGAATGAGGTCAGTACAGACACACAACAGAATTAATTATTGTGTTGTTTTGAATAAATATATTGATCAAATGATGGTCTCTTTCTTTGCAATTCAACTCAGTTCTCTAATTTGTGTTTAATATCCCCTTCTAGTTTGCACACAGTCTCACAGCCTTCAAGTCTCAGCTCTGCAGTAACAGGCTTGTGGGACTGCTCCAGACATGCAGAGATGGATGAAGCTCATGATGGTTATCAGAAGCATAAGGACCCCTAAATGTGCAAAATGCTCAGTATGAAACGGGATTTGCACATGGATGAAACTCAATGATGAAGTGGTCTGTCAGGATAATTCATCACACTTTCTCAACTTACCACAGACGGCGGTGTTTATGGAGAAATCCTGGACACGGTAGCTGCTGGTGAACATTGCACCGAGTCCCAGAATGACGATGGCATAAATGCTGAATGTGTGCCGCATGTACTTGATCAAGAAGAAGTTCTGCAGGATGAACCTGTAAGTTTAGCAACAAACATGGTGAGTCGTTTCTTATTCTTTTATTTTATGTTCCCAAGCAAAACACGTTCTGAATTTCTACTCTTACCATGTAACAATGAACACGGAGATGATGGAAAGGACAGTGGCACTGGCCACTCGGTCCTGCACACCGCCATAATATTTAAGCACTATGCCAAAGCCCACCACAGAATGAATGAGAGACCACCAAACAACCACAGCTAATCCATTCTGTGTCTAAAAACAGGGATTTGAACATGGATCATATTTCACTTCCTTCAACACTTCACAAAATAATTAATACCTCACAAACTTTTGAATTTTTCAAAAATACAAACACAAACTTTAGTATATTTTAATCAGATTTATACTCTGATAGACAACAACACTGTGCATAATCATCACTGCCAGTATTAGTTTATTTTTTTCAAATAAAAATCTTAAAAGTGAGACCTGCATTGATTTTCAACCCCTTTATTTTGATACCTTCAAGTAAAGTCCTATTCTGCCATTCTCACTTTGAGTGAAAATAGTAAAGCAGCTGAAAAACTATGTTCCTTTAAATCTAGACTAAAACCCCACATGTTAGGAGTTATTTTTGAACCTTAGTAAGTTAAACATTAACCAATATTTGTATGTGTAATGATGGCACATGGCTAAATGTAATGTTTTGATTGTTGTTTTTTGTGTTTTTATGATGTAAAATACTTTGAACTTGTTGCCTTGTTGCTGAAATATGCTATACAGTTGAACTTTATTAACTGACTTGATTGATTGAATCAATAAAAATGTGTCTTAAGTCAGCAAAGAGCTCTCTAAGTCACAGATCGTAAACCTAAAACGACTCTGAGACTTTGCCTCATCAAAAGAAGTGGATCTTTTTCTTTTTGTTGTGAACAATAAGAATAGGATATACACTACTTCTCTTTTGAAAACTCTTGCTGTATTTAACAAGTGTGATTTTGAGTAAAAAAATGTGTAAAGTTGAGGAGTGATTCATGAACAATATTCAGAAGCCATAGAAAACAATCAAAGAGCGGCAAGTGGCAACCAGACAACACTCCTGGTCTTTATCAAAGAAAACCTATTTTTGTTAGAAATAAAATGATACAAAAGATTTGTGGCTGTAAGTGTAGTGAAAGATTCTTCTTCTTAAGTATTGACTCAGAGGCCCTGAGTACATATTCATATAGCACTACTCAAATTGTTATTTGTAAAGAAAAAACACATTCATGATTTTCCTCCATTTCACAATTAGGCACTATTTTGTGTTGTGTACTGCATAAAAACCCAATAAAATACATAGAAATGTTTGCTTGTAACATGACAAATTGTGAAAAAGTTTAACAATTGTTGAGGTTACTGGAAGGCACTGTAACACTGCAGAAACTAGCACAGTCTTATCACCAGATAACGCGTCCGTGGAATCACACCAGGGTTGTTGATTGCCAGCCAGGCTTTGTGCTTGTTCAGGTTGGAGTAGGAAAGGAAAAGCATGTGGAAGCTGTGAAGTGGTAAAATCCACCTAGACAACACTGCTGGTAGGATATAGCTGTAGAAAGAAGAAATAGCTTTAATTTACTGGCGTAAATAATTCACTTGTTCAATCTTAGCCACTTGATATACAGTACTGCATGCAACTTACTGTCTATCCCACAAAGGCATGCTACACACTCTTGTAATATTTATGATAGTCCACATCAGAAAGAATTTGGGAGGGTGGATTTCAGGATTGCACGACTGGGGGCCGAGTACATTTCTATAGACAGGAGAGCAATGTCAAGATCAGAAATTCTGGAAAAAACAATCTTTATTCTTGCACGGCAGATGTACCTTCTGAAGAGGCTCACAGCTGCATAAACAAGCCACATTTTAGACCACAGATCAATCCAGATCCAAAAGTCCTCAGACCACGAGTCCATAGTCAACTCGAGAGAGAAAATCTCGGACACATGCCAGGATGAAGTCTGAAAAACAGCTGAGGACCCAAAAGCTAATAATCACTAATCTGTGTGTACTCACGATCTTGCAAAACTACTCATTTCAAAAGTTGTGTGAAAAGACACCAACATTTCTTTGATTCCTAAAATCTTTGAGTTTAATTCCATGATTGAAAAATGCGTGCATGATGTATCACTCACCATTGGGCACTTTGTCTTCCTTTGCCAAGTAAAAAAAAGACTTCTGAGATTATCTAAGTGATTATTGCAAGAACGATGCTGCTAGCGTGCATCCCTAAATGGAAACCAGTATTTTCGATCCGGGGAAACATGATGGAAGTCGTTGTATGTTATGATATGCTGACCGACTACAGTGGGGAGATTCTCAAGACAACGCATTAGTACTATTATCTTGTTCATGGGACTTTGGAACTTGGCTTTTGCTGAGAAATTTTTTGATCTTGCTCTAATTACTTTTCCATGACATATTGCAACAGCTTGGATATTGAGTCCAACTATTTGATCCGTAAATAGAATTTCTCCAAGGAGAAAAATATAGTTATTTTTTATTAAACATTTATTACAATAAAAACACCTTTTAACAATTTAGTGTTCTCCGAGCCATACATTTAACTCCCAGAAAGAATAAAGTTTAATAGTGTTAAAATCATTAGCTGCCCCTTTTCACTCATGTACATGTCTACTATGACCTTATAAAGCATAGCTTGCTCTCAGCTGTCAATGAAGCACGTCAGTTTCTGGACTTTAAACCTACATGTCACTCTTTGTTTACAGAAGTTCTGAACCCACATGGAGTGCAATGACACAGTGTATGCTTCCTCTGATGGTTAAATCATTACAAAAATAGTTATCTGGATTTTGTCTTCAGAGATTAGTATTTTTCTATGCAAGTTCATTGATTTTCACCAATGACCTTTATTTTTACTAACAATGTTAATGCAACCTGTGAGCAAAATGAAAATTCAAGAATATGAAGATATTATGTTCCATGACCCCAAAAATATATATGTGTATTTTGGAACATAGGACATTTTTTTGGAATTTAGGTTGAAAACTGAGTACACTCCACTCCTCAATGTATTGTGATTTATTTCCCATAAGTTCTTTCAGTGTATTCAAAAGTTAGATTGTTGTTGTCATTTATTTATAAAACAACATCATTGTACAACACTTTTCCAAGATGTATACATCCTTCCATTGTCCAAATCTGCTTATTCTTTCAGTTTTGCAGGGAGACTCCAGCAGTATGAGGTATGCATGTTGTCTCAAGTTTTCTTAAGAAAGTGGAATGACATGGGCTGCACAGTTGCGCAGTGGGTAGCGCTGTTGCCTTGCAGCAAGAAGGTCCTGGGTTCGATTCCCGGCCGGGTCTTTCTGCACGGAGTTTGCATGTTCTCCCTGTGCATGCGTGGGTTCTCTCCGGGTTCTCCGGCTTCCTCCCACAGTCCAAAAACATGACTGTCAGGTTAATTGGCCTTCCCAAATTCTCCCTAGGTGTGCGTGGTTGTTTGTCCTGTTTGTCTCTCTGTGTTGCCCTGCGACAGACTGGCGACCTGTCCAGGGTGTACCCCGCCTCTCGCCCGGAACGCAGCTCGGGAGTTGCCGACCCCGTTAGGGGGAAGGGTGACGGAAAATGGATGGATGGATGGAAGTGGAATGACATTCATGATGTAAAAATTCTTCTTTCTATGTACATGTAATATTTTACCATCGTCACAGGAAAGTATTCATAAGAAAAGATTGGGTTGTGACAATGATATTTCCACTGGAGTCAAACTGAGTTCATTGTCTGTGTAAAGCGGTTGTTTGTGATGCCTCCACGCCACCAGGATGATGCGAACCACAAGCAGGACACATGCAGTCACCAGGATCAAAACTGCAGAGTGAGACAGAAATCAAGTATTCAAGTGTACATAATCTTGGATCTTGTAGGCCCTTCCTAAACAGCAGATTTACAATGAGATGAGAACTTTTGTCTATTTCATTTAGTTGAATAATAACTTTAATTTTTCCCAATAATTGTCCACATATATATTTTTCCCCTAAAAGCTAACACCTCACTTTAGCACCCATGTTTGAGGTTCATTAACATTTTGGGATTACTGGAAGTACTGCAGTTGTTCAATAATAAAATTATTTCATAAAAAACACAACCTGCCCACAATGAATAATACATGCAAATTGACAATGTTTTATGTGTTTTATCTTTTCAGTATTGATGCACACTTAAAACTTTACCTTCAAAGATGTACAAATTGGTACCGGGAGATGCACTGTTGTCCAGGATGCCTGTCAACCACAGGGTAACCACAGGATAGATGGTCACAGTATAGCGTACGTGCTCATCAAGGTAAAAGTTCTCCAACAGAAACCTGAAAGCAGCAGAAGACAAAAACGGCTTGTGTTTTCCTCTGCTCCTGTCTTATGACAAGCAACAGCAGCAGTTAAACTGCAAAAGGCTGCTGGGAGTCAGACTCACCACACTAACAGCTCCATCAGGAGCAGCAGCAGTGACAACATTGTGCAGTGATATCGAGATGCTTCCGTCTGATGCTGCAAGTAGATTGTCAGGTTCAGCAAAGTGGAGAGTGTCTCCCAAGTGGCATACACTGCCACTCCATTTTGCACCTGTTTTGACACAATGAGAGACAGATTGGGTGAACCAAAGACCAGTTAGTAAATTCTGCAATGATGTGTGTTTTTGATTCATTTATTTAGACACGCTTCCAGTTACTTGCTTATGAACACTTAAGCCAACAAATTGGTCTCAGCAACAACCATTGACTTTGAAGGGTGATTTCAGCAGATAAAAACAAGATAAAAACAGAAAACAGGGAAGTAAAAAGGAAGAAGTCAATCATCTTCATCATCAAAATGAATGGTTTTTTTTTACTATGTTGCTTATCAAAGCTGACTTCAGCATGTGATTTTACAAGCTTTTAGTCATACCAGTCATAGCAAATATGTTTCAAAGACCAAATGAAAAGCCGCCCAAAAACGTTGCCGTATATTTATAGTTTTACCAATATCCTGAACATCCAGAGGTCTGCGTTGCGATGTTTGCTTAGCCAGGCACCATAAATCTTTAGCCCATGGCAGGAGAAAAATAGCATCACGTAATCAGTTAACATCATTAGAGCTGAGGTTATGAGCACTGGGAGCAGCATTCTGGACACAGAGAAATAAAATGTTCATATGAATGAAAAGAGATGACAATAGGAGGAGTCTGATGGTTAGTGTGAGTTAGCGTACTTACTCTCTGTCATACAGAAAGAGCCACGTGATGTTCAAGCTAAAATATATGATGATGCTGACATGAAACCCGTAAGGCAATACTGCAGGTGTGGCGTACATCCACTCATATGTACTCCTGCACTGGGCAGAGATAATACAGTCAAATACTAAGCACATGTCGACAAACAGAAGGAGCCTGTGGGGAAATAATCTATCTTTTCATGCGATGTTTGAGCAATCTGGAAGGTGTAAAGAGAAAATGAGTGCACTGAGGAGAAATAAACTGACTCAGTACAAGAGTCCTATCCCACATGTGATAGGACAAAAGGGTGATGTAAAGTATTAAAACAGAAAGAAATATTCCTCCTGTGAAAAAGCTATGGAACCTTTCCATCTGTAACTCAAAAGTGTTGAAAACTGAGCACCGGGTTTACACCATTGTGTTTGTGTTGTCTGTATTGAACAAATAAATAAAAAAAGTACTTACCTTCTACAAAGTCCAGCCAAAAAGTACACAAACATAGCAAAAAAGCAAAAGTAGAAAATGAAATCCCACACGAAAAACGTCCATTGAGCAGGAGTGACAAATGTCATGTACTTGAGTGAGACATCTTTTGTGCGCTGCCTGAAGACACCTGCATTGAGAGTTACCTATTTATTCTGGAGAATCCTTTTAAAATTCTTGAGATGACTGGATTCATGTAAAACAAACATATTCACCTGAATGCTTTCCAAAGCCTGAAAGAAAGTTTAAAGTAATTGCAGAACAAAAGGTAAATAATCCGACAAACATCAGTATAATCCTGGGTGGGTTGTGGTTTACCATGGTGACCGTGAGGGCTTAAATTCCACAGGAGGAATTGTCTTTATTCATCTGCCCTGTGGCTCTTAAACAACAAACGGAGTTAAGTCTCAGCCATATAACAGGGAAGGACAAGACCTATCATAACTGGTGTCCCAGTGTGTCCTTTTTATAGCATTTGTTATCTCCCTCTGTCATAAATAGTTTGTTATTTTGTTGTTAAAACCAGGGCGAAGAGTAAAGACCAACTTGGATAAAAAGTACTAGAAACAGTTGAATGTGTCCAACATAAACTAGGTTACCCTGAAGGCTGCAGTGGGGAGTTTATAAACTAAAAAAATAAGTAAAGCTTTAAAAAACTAACAAAGATAAAGAAAGATTGATGATCTCCCATGGCTGACAGGGTGCAAACTTCCTCTTCTGTAAAGACAAAAAAATGTGCCTCAAACTTGTCGTTTTTTTGTTGTTGTTGTTCATAGTTTAGTGAAAAATACATAAAGTTTGTTAAATTGTTCATTTCTAAATTTCCCTAAATGTTTGCTGCATTTTTACTACAGCTTTCTGGGGAAGGTACAAATAGAGGTTGCATTTTTAGTAACAGAATGGCCAATATTTGAATTCTGCTTAAAAGGAGTGCTGACTCCTTTTTAGTCAAGATAAGCCTCTGCAGGTTTTGTATATGTGGCTTTTGACCACACAGTGGCACCATTGCTTAATACGGTGGCATTGTCAAGCTGTCAGAGTTGTGTGGACCAGCAGCTTGCGGAAGAATTTGCATGAAAATATATGGTTAGTTAAGGAGATGAGACTTACCACTACTCTGAATGTTTTATTAATCTAAATAGTGAACAGATTTGATCAAATACTGCTGGAGTGGATTTCCATCTGCCAGGGGAGACAAAACACACAATGCTATGTACAAGTTATGAGTCATTTTCAATTTTTTTGCATTTGCTTCTAACAAAACAGATTTCATGGTGATAATTTACTATGATTATGTGAAGTATTTTAATCTAAGGCTCTAAATGTTGGAACTTTTTCGTTTTTGTTTCTTTTTATGGACCCACTCAACATTGGTTCAGGTATGCTTGAGGCACAAGTTTTAGGTTTGATGTACAATTCTGTGTACATCAAACTGTCCATAAAAACCACTAATAAGTTGTATTACCTTTGGTGGCAACAATTACCTTCAAGCTTTGCAAGACTTTTGAGCATGAACAGCCTATTTAAGCTACCATGTCACCATCTCAATCCAATTCAAGTCTGAACTTTGACAAGGCCACTCCAAAACCTCTGTGTTATTTTCATCAATTAAGAGGTGGAGTTGCTGGTTTGCTTTTAAGTGTAGCAGCAGAATCTATCTTTTGGATATGCATAAGAAAAGGCTCTGATTCTTAATTTACTTTTAAAAGTAGAACATGTCAAAACGAATATTAAAGCGCCAACTGGTAAAGTCTAATTTGAAACTATAATGTGGAACTTGGCAATTGGGGTTCCCTAAGGCTCTGTTTTTTTGGTCATTTTATCCAATGTCTATCTGCCCACATTTGTTTACTACAACAGCATCACATTGTATGCATAATAAGAGATTGCATTCCTCTGATGTGTCTCTAATGATTTTTTTTTTTTTTTTTTTTCAGATTAAAGTTAGGTTTTTTTGGGTTTTTTCAGTTATAAGCAGAGATTCAATCAGTGTTTATGTGGGTATGCTGCAGGAAACACATTATTATTATATTTGATAGTCATCATAGAAGAGTGGATAAAAAGCTCTCCGCTGTTCATGACACTTAAGTCAAACAGCTCTTCCCACTCTTTTGAAGCTAAATATACCAAAAGAACACTTGACATTGTTACAAACCTTACAGTCAGAACAAAATTTGTGTCAGTTGAAGTTGTGGTCTAAAGCTTAGAATGGACAACTCTTTCACGTTGACTGAATGATTACTGTGACCCAGGCGGCTGCCAAAGGACAAGGCCCAATTTGTTGGCTGTTCATCATCTAATGAGCCAAATCACATCCAATTACACGCCCGCCACTTTTGATCACTTTCATTATGAGGGATACGTGCATGATGGGTATTAATAAAGATCACTGTCACTTTAGGATTATGTTGTGATTCACATTGTGACTCATTTAGATCTTTGCAACAATAAATCCGAGAAACACTGAAGCATCGTTTCATGACAACACAGTTGTCATTTTTTTGTTGTTGTTTGCAGAAAAAACAACTTTTATCTGATATTTCTGCAAAAGCTGCAAATCCTTTCAATTAGGAAAGTTGAAAAAGCATGGCTATAAGACATTTCTGTGTAGGCTTTATTGGATAATAGGGACCGTCATGCATACAACGTTTGGTATTTAGAGACCTTGACTAATAGGCTCCGTGAATTCGTCTTTCCCCAGCGCAGACTATGTGACTTTCACGCTGCAAATTTATGAGTAACATTTGTGGTTCCCCATAGAACCAAGGTGCCTGTTAATGTCACAATTATACTGCCATGACCAATACTGGTGGCTGTGCCACTTGGATTACAAATGAGGATGGCAGAGGACAATAAAGGTGAGAAAGTATGGGTGAAATGTGTAATACCCTTTGAATTACTTCTCTTGTTGTCCAGAGCAACCACAAACTTAAATGCCCACTTTATTCAGATCTTATATTACAAATCAACACAAAGGATCATGGGAACTGGGATAAAACTACTGGGATAGTTTTATTTTATTTTCTAAATATTTGACAAGTTGTATTCAGCTATTTTTTTGATACACCACTGCTGTTGGAAGTCACTTAGTTAGTAAATGGAGTCAACCTGTGGGTATCAAATAGAGGGCCATGATAACTCCAGAGGTATCTAAAGATACACAAGTCAAATATGAGAATCTGTTCAAAAGAAAACTTCAAACAAAGTACCTCACGCTTCCTGTCCTGTATGGAAAATCAGTGAGAAGAAAGCAAGTGTTGAAAGAATGTCAAAAGAAATCCAATTTAAAGAATGGCACAAGTCATGTTGGAGAAGCAGAAAACATGAACAAATGTGCTGTGTAAGATAAGACCAAATTATATATTTTTAGTCTGCATATAAAACTGCATGTTGCTCTGATCAAACAAATGATTACAGTAAAACGTGATGGCGGTGGTCAGATTATGCTTAGGACATTCTTTTTTTTGTGACAGTGACAGAGAAACCAGTAAAAATTGGTGCAAAGATGGACAGAGCTTTGAGCAGGAAGAAAACTAAGAGGCTTTAGACTGCAGTAGAAGGGCATTTTTCTTTAAGTGCAGTTACCTTAAAAATACAGCCAGAACTGGCTTAGATAAAAGTATACGATGTGTTAAGAACAGGCAATCAAAATTTTGATCAAATCCAATTTAGAGTCTCTAAAAAATAGCAAATTTGGGATCAAAACCTGGCTGGGCTTATGTAAGTCTGAAAAAATGAATGGACAATGTTACAAAACATGAAATTGAAGTCTAAGATTCACAGGGTGTAATACAAAATATAGACAGTAAATCTACTGAACTTAACCCTGGTCAGTTTTTGGAACTTGTACTACATTGTCCAAATTCAGATTCATACAACAAAAGGGAAAGCAGTAAACTTCAAGGTCTCCAAACACAAAAATATCCCCTTCTGACTAAAAATAACAGTCCTTACCTAATTAAAAATGAAAACACAATGCATTAGTTATCTAGCTGACCACAAACAGGAAAGGACTAAGTAAAAGAAAATGGCAAAGAATCCCCGCCATAGTTTCCATCAATAACAAGATATCTTGAATTAAAACAGTTAACCAAACAGAAAAAAAATAATGCATACACAAGATTAAGTTCAACAGTCAAGCAATTTATGTATGCCCAAGAAGAACTGTTTTGACATTGAATGACTGAAGGCTTTATGGAGTCAACTGATGAAGTGAAAGTGATTTCAGCAGTGCATCAAGGTGTTAACAACAAGCTTGCAAACAAAGCAAAAAAAAAAAGAAAAGAAAGAAGCTCTCTTAAACTTAGAGAGCCCCTTGAGGTCAGTGGATGTAAGCAGCAAAATGTTCAGCCTAGATATGGAAAGCTGATAGTGCCATAGCCCAAAGGGCTGGCAACTCTAATTACAGCGTAAGGTAGTGCTCTAAATTATTGACCCAAAGGGCTGAATCCATTTATGTATGTAACAATTTTTAAGGCTTATTGTAAGAAAAAAAATAATTAAAAACTTGTAGTAGTCATAGTTATGCAATAGTTTTCATTGCTCCATGATATTTGTGGTTGAAATAGGCAATCATTCAAGGGATCTAAAGACTTTTGCAAAGAACTCTGTCTCATATCTCATATCTAAAGCCTTTCTTGTTCCTTTAACGGTGACTTAAATCAGAAATCAGGGATACTTTGTTTATCCCTGGGGGAGAAGTTTCGTCACAGCTACCTCGGCCAATGATTCAAAGTAAATAGAAGTGTAAAAGTAGTACATTTGCTAAAAATAGTTTGAGAATAAATAATAAAACATTAAACAAAAACTCTTCCCTAAGAAACTTTTAGAACTGCCTCTGCCCACAGCAAATGCAGTGACAAGAGACAAGAAATTGTACTGAGGAATAGAGAAAAATGAACGAAAACATGTCCCAAAAAGAATATAAATAAATATATGCTGCACTAGTAGATAAAAAATAAAAAATGCACTTCTAGACTCTCAAACTATAATAAAAGAAACATTTAAGGACCAAAAAAAAGTTAATTTCGCTTATGTCTGTTAGAACCTTAGGTTGTTTTGTAGTTTGATTTGATTATAGTTTTGAGATAGTGTTTTGCTGAAGAAGGGACTGGTGTATTTAAAAAAAATAAATGTAGTCTTGGAAACAAATGGGTCTTCCTAATGGGCAATGACTGGGTGCACCACCAGTAGATCAAAGTAGATCATGGGATGACAAAATGAATTATGCCAGTTATGCCTGAAAGGGTCCATAATTTCCGCAAAGTATTTGAAGCAGATCGTAGCAAGAAGTTCAAAATGTATGGCTTGTTCCAAGTCATACAGTTTAAAGGCAATGCTTCCAAACACCAAGGAAATGTATGTAAACATCTGAATGTATGTGAAGAATGTTTAAAATGTGTAAAATATTGCTCTTGCATTTTTATACATCTTATTAGATGGAAATCTTTCTTGTAATCTTAATTTAAGCTAAGATCTTACTCCAATTTAGCATTAAACATGAAGATATTTTTTTAAGTATTTATGTACTATTTGGTATCAGCTGTGGTTATGAGCTTTTCATTATATGTAAGCTCATAAACACAAACTGATGTAAGACAAAATATTTTTCCAGCATCTTTCTATGATTCTCAGAATTTTTTTAAACTCTGTGTTCTTTGGGTTTTTTTTTAATTAACACATTACTATGTTTTGTTGGATCTTGTTTTTATCACCGTCCTCTGTTTCCCTGTGTACAGAGAAATTTTATGTTAGCAATTAAATTTAAGGGGACATTTGCACCACAGCAGGTTTTTATTCACATGCCTTCTGGAATAATTGTTGTTTAGACATCTCTGAGGGGATGGTACATCCATCTCTGTTATGGATGTGTATTTTCTGTATTTTTGTTATTTCTTTACTTTTCCTCACTTTTATTCACCTATTTTTTTAGGCAGATTCTTTGACTTGTAATAATTGCCTCTTTTGTGACATAATCCATTTTTGTTGTCTTTTTGTTTCATTTTGCCATGGTGTGTTGTTTCTCGTTGTTTTGCACTTCAAGGACACTGACTGCTGAATCCACAGAATAGTGAATCGCTGTCCAATATTGTTCATTAGGAAACTTATTGACCTCATACGGCCAGCCTGCAGCAATACATTCTGAATTTTGATGATGGAAATTTCACAGGGATCACAGTTTTCTTCCCTTAAGTCTCCCACATTTCTATCCTCAACAAGCTGTCATATAAAATAAATTCTCACATATGAAACCACTTTGGTCTGCAGCAGCCTGTCAAAATAATCAGTTCATGCTACAAAAAAAGACCAATAACTGCGACAGACTGCTGCAGAGCTTCAAATCAAGTTTAAACCAACACATATTCTTTCAGATCTTAGGACATAGACACTGTTCAAAAATTGCCCTTGTCTGGATTGTTTCCTGTCAGTCAAATCATTGGGGCTGCTGGCGGGGGTCAAAGGTATACAGAAAAATGATTCACATTTATTTATTTATTTTTTTCACATTTAGAGCCTCATGAAACACTTTTTAGATAAAGTGGTAGGACTCTGTTATAATTTGGACAAAAACGATAAGCCAGTACCATAGTTCACTTTATATAGTGTTTATTGTTCTCATCTTCAGTTGAAAAAAAGTTGAAGAAGCTTTAGAGCATATTTACAATGGGCATCCAGGAAAGGTGAAAAGGCAACTAAAAATTAATTTAATAGGAACCACTCAATTAATACAAAGTTTCTATGACGTCATCACGTCATGACGTGGGTCCCTGCTGTGATCCGCAAATTACTTTGCTTGTGCTGAAACCAAAAAGTAAGTTATGTCGGATGTGCGTTTCTGCTTGCATTGCATGTTGGCACAGACTTTAACCTCAGCTTGTCACGGTGGCTCCTCCATCACAGTGTGCAACAGCTTCTTGTTGATTAATTGTAGCCTGGAAGAAAACATTTTTGAGTGTGGCTGAAAATCAACTGTGACTTATTTATATCACCCATGTAGATGAGTTAAGTGACACTCTCACTATTCGACATATGAACATCCAATGCATACCCCAGGAGATGCGTTGCTTGTATTGGATACACACTTGACCCTTTGTATAGCGCCTCAGTTTTAAGTGTGTAAATGACTTGGAATGCTTCAAACACAACATATAAACATCGAGCTTATAAAGTAACTGAGAAAAATCATTTTAAGAAAATGTAGAAAAATAGAATTTAGCACTCACACCCAATTACAATCAGAGCTGTCTCACCAGTCACTTCAAGTTCATAATAAACAGCAGTTACAGGACTACAGGACAGAAGTTACAAGTCCTGTAACTGCCGTTTATGTTTGCTGATTTGTTCATTTATTCAAACATGTGCTTTACTGATTGACTTTATTCATTTATTTTTTTAAGCCAGCCAGATTTAACCCCTGGACTTTAATGTGATAAATGTGCATTAAACTAAGAGAAGGACTGTTTTGACTGTCTTATTATTTGACATCAAACACAACCAGATATGAAAACCATTTACTTTTTTTTTTAAATCTACATACCTGACTGTTCTGATGCAAGACTACGTAACAGTAGCTATATATTTTATATTCTTTATATTCCTTGCTTGGTGATGCAGTGTCATGTTGGCTCTCTGTGAGTCAATAGTGAAGGCAACAATAACAGACTGAAAAGGATTTAAACAGTTTACTGACGATAATGCATGGATTGTTTGTCTGGATTCAGGAAGGGTAGGCAGAACGCTGGAATCTCGGAATGGAATACGAACAGGAACACATTTTCCCAAAAGTAGCACAACAAAGAGGGTATGTGCAGACATCAGAGAATGCCAAATAATAAACTAGTGGAGCCTTGATTACTACTCGTGCAGTAAGAACAATCTGGCATGTGCCTCAAGGGAATTTATTCCTCCTGACTAAACTTATTCAGCTTCAGTTGGGAAGATACACCTGCTGGTCGCACCCTGCAATCAGAGAAGGAAGCTTCACGCAAAACACTTACCAATCTGCAAATTTCTCATGTTTCAGACATGGAAGGCCAAAAATACAAGCATAATTGATAAAATAACTCTCCATCTTGATCAACCTTTACTCTAATTAGCAAATGTCTTTCAGTCTTCTCATCTCTCCAGGAGATTTCCTGAGATTCTTGGTTAAAGGGCATTGAGCCTGTTCTGTCTTCTTTCGGTTTCCGTTCTTTGTAGCGAGTAACTTCCTGCTGGTTTGACCTTCAGCATGTCAAATTTCAGCATCTGTAAATCCATCAAGAATTTTGCTCAAATCATCGACCTCTGTTTCTGAATTTATATGTGAAGTCCTATCGGGTCAAAGTCAATTTTCAGCTTTCAGCTCACAGCAGCATTCATAATCCTTAGGATGGAGATCACAAACTCTTTAATTTAATTACGCCAGCTTTGCACTCCATACGATGCTAAACTTATTTGGACCGGAAAACAAAATTAAGACAAATTGAATGTTTATCATGCTTGAGAGAAAACAGCAGCTTCACAGTTGACAACAAGCAGGGAGTTTGGTGAGAAAGACCAAGAGGACGAGGTGTGCTTGCAGTATAGCTCAGCTCCTCTGATCTCAGCAGTGATTTAGTGTACTTTTGTGCAGAATACATCCCACAAGAATGGTGTGAATGTGATTTCTATTGATGGTAAATATAGAGTCGCGATCCTTCCCTGATGCCCTGACAGCAAAGCTTTCCTTTTTACAAACTAATATTTAACACATGTCTGCCTGCAGCGGCTTGTCTCTCTGTTTCTCTTTCTTTCTGTCCTGGGTTATTTACTTTCATATCCAGCTACCCCTCGTTCTTTCATCTCTGAATCCAATACTGTCAGAGTCGTAAACTCCCAGCGGAAGAATGCATGGTGGTTTAGTGACATTGTTAGTGCCTTAAATGTAGAACTGCTTAGTTCTAAGGGAGAATGCCAGCAGCTTGTATTCACAGAAAAACTTTTATTTTTGAAATGCTCTTTTAAAAAGCCCAATTTTTGTTGTCTTTCCATCCTCTAAATGATAAGTTATGGCCATAAGACATCTTATAAAATAGTGTCTCATGAAAGTATTCATACCTTGAACTATTTTATTGTTTGTCTAGTTACAACTACCACAAATTTGAGTGAATATAGTGTTTTGACCAGCACAAGTTATGCATAATTTTGAGGGGAAGAAAAATGACACGTCTTGCAATACTTCATATGAATAAAAGTTTGAGAGAATTGCCTTCAGAAGTCACGTTATTAGTAAATAGAGTCCATCTGTGTTTAATCCAATCTCAGGATAAATCCCGCTGTTCTGCACAGAGAACATAAGTAGACAAACATAAGAGAACAAACAGTGCACCACACAGCAGACATGTGATGGATGAAGTTGTTAAAATGTTTAAAGCAGGGTTATAAATGAAACATCCCACGCTCTGTACATTTCATAGAGTACCTAAAGACAACTGTAAACCTGTCAACACATGGCTTTCCACTAAAACTAATAACCCAAGCATGAGAGCATTGATGAGAGAAGTCAAGATACTCCCAGGAAGTTTGGAACAGCTGTGGAGACCAAATTTAGCTGTAGCTTTTTTTCTACCTGACCTCTGTAAGGAGGAAAAACTAACACTGAGTTTCATAGCCTGCAACTCACTATAAAAAGTAGTGGTAGTATCATGCTGCGGGGATGTTTTTGTTTGATGAAAACGGTAGCATGGATCTGTTGTTGGTGTAATATGGGGAAGTGAAAAGGCTTGAGGTGTGATTGTTTTTACAAGGCACTGAATGAAAGTCAAATATAATGTGTCATTTGCATTTGGAGTTTACTTGCAACAGTTCATAACATATTAAAAGAGTTGTCACTACAGGTGGATATTTTTCTTTCTTTTTCACCTTGGTTTATGCATCTTGCAGCAGGGGCTACTTATATTGTCAGACTACATGTGGCAAAAAAATTTTAAAAAAATTCATTTTTTTCAAACTATACTTAGATGTGAATTTTAATGATTTGCGAACATGGCACATTCATGCTTTTTTGACAGATGGAAAGCACACAGAAAAGTCTTAATGAATGGGACACAGACTCTTTGCCAAGGTCAAAGTCTTTATTGGATGTGAGGGGAGTCCTTTAGACATCTGTCATTTCAGGTGGGAAGAGAGATGGCGAGGGCAAAGAGAGGGAGAGAAAGCAGTGCAGCGAAGCAAAGAGAATGTAGTCTGTTTGGTTCCCTCAGCACCTTCTAGCTGTCAGCAAATAGTTCAAGCAGGAATTGCTCCTGCCTGTCTCAACCAAGAAGGACAAGGCAGCAATGTGATGGCAGAAAGTAATGACACAGTGCCACCGTAGCAGTATTAGGAACCGGCTCCAGGGAGCAGGAGTTTCTCTAACAAAACTCCCAGGCTCAGCTGTGAGGAATCTGTGAAGCGTTCACTCTCAAAGCTGCAAGCTGGTTATTAAAAAGACAAAGTTTTTTTCATAACACAAGGGGCCAATGCTTCAATTTGTGCACGTGCAATGACGCTACATGCATTCATGTCCTCCTGTTTCTATAGCGTTCAAAATATTTCGACTAACTAAAAAATGCCTTGTCATTCATTCCTAGTCATTTGTCACAGCTGAGTTTTACAAACATATTGAATTAATTATCTATCAGCCATGCAGCCACAAAAACGGGGACAAAATGACTTCTGAAATGTACTCTGAAAACACAGTCAATTTTGAAAATAAACTTTGTATATTTCATTTTGTGTCATCAACATAAGTTCACCATTAAATGCTCTGGATCAATAACATTCATAGACTAATAAAAATAAACTCGTAGATAAAACTTTATGGTCCTCCGCAGGGGTTCCCAAGCCGATTTTCGTCACGTTGTGTGGAAGAATAGTTGACAGTAGTGAGGAACATTATGAGGCCAACCGTGGAGCTTTTACCTGATGGCATCTGACACATTATTTGTGAAATGTAATTTTTTAAGATCTCTTCTTACAACGTCTTTTCCAAACTGTCACTTTCCTTGCAAACCTGCTGTATTATATCCTACACTTTTACAAAAACCAGACATAACTTAAGACATAATTAAATCTTTAGGAAAAAACTGTTTTTGTCAATTTTAACACTTTAGTTATCAAAATATCAATTTATTCATTAGGCATACAACTTGCATCCTGTTGGTTTGGAAAAACAACCGCAGCATCAACATAAATGCTTAATGTATGAACTATACTACAATCATTGAAAAATCTGTGTGAAAAGGAAGAAATTTTGTTGCTATGTTTAAACTAATTCAGTTTTTCAGACATTTATTTCCAGTATTGCACTTTAAAGGGTTGAAGAAAAGACATCAGGACAAAGGTAAGAAAAATGTTAATTTTTCTGAGGTCCTAATGTTTTTCAAACCAAGCTCTATGAAAACATAAAAACAAATATTTCTTTCTTTGATTTTTATCACATCGGTCCTTAATTTGACGGTTGAATAAAAAGCCCTTATTTATACACTCTCTGTGAATTATATTTTTTCTTTTAAAAGAAAACATATATCAGTACCTGACTTATTAATCTTTTCCTCTTACTCTGTCACCCTATGCAATGTCAAAAGCCCTCTGTAACACACCCTTATACTGTCTTCAATATTTAATAGCTCCCAATGAATTTCTTTTGTAAAGCGTAGGGAAGAGGAAAAAACTTGTGTCCCTTAGAGAGAACAGAGAGGTTCCCATGATGGATGGAGGCTGGCAGCTGCATGAATGAGAGAAATGGAAAATTCTAAGTACAACCTGTTCTATTCAATAATGGGAAGAGTTTTAGCATCATAGGTGTTATCATGATTATGTCCATCTTTTCTAGTTCACCTTTTGTGTATTTTTCGGTAACCTTCCTACTCACAATCACAAATCAAGTCTGTGTTAATGAATGAACCTGACACATTTTGGGTGTCAATGAATGAATTCAATTCTGTTTTCAGTGTTATTTAGTTCTGTTAAAGTGCAATCAAATGATCTCCAAATCTCCATATCCCACCTACAGACACATAGTTAATTGTGATAGTGATGGATCGCCAACATTTCCAGAGCTTGTTTTGAAACCTCACAATTCATTGTGTATTCCACCCCCTTCATCTGAATAATTCAGCTTCAATGCCAGTTCTTTTCTTAGTACTTTACGAGTGTTTGTATGGCTGCAGAAGAAGCCTTAGCATACGGACTGAACAACATAGAGTACATTTCCAGCTCTTATCCTTATGTTCAAAAACTCTCATCTATGCACAAAAACTTCTGGGTACCCTGGAATCTCTAGAATTAGGTAATAATTTGCTGGGAACTAAAAAATATGCAACAATAAACTTGCAGGCTTGAATTTACACACTCACGCATACACGCACACACACCTAGCCTTATATGGACTGCAATTAATCATGTTTCAAGATAAAGAGGCCTAGATTAAATTATGTTGGGAAGCAATTGAGTATTCAAGGAAAAATCAAAGGTTTTCAGATGTCCCCCTGGGCCTTTTCACCAGCTTCGATTGAAAGCACTGGTGGGAATGTGCTTACAGCCTCCTATTCTGTGGATGTGTGTGTGTGAGTGTGTGTGTTTTTTCTTGTATCTAAAACATGCCTCAGAGCTCAGATCTGCTAATCTCTCAAGACTTTAAAATTGTTCCTCAAATAAGTGTAGAGACAAAAGTAAAAGTGAGATTGAGAAAACTGCAGTGCTACAGTCAAGGTTGCATAACTGTTTGTAATGCTGGTGTTGTTATGAGAAAATTATTACTGGTAACATAAAATTTTTTTTCCAAATACAGAGTCTCTCAGAATAAGATTTTTACTTTGGGAAAAGGAACAACACAAATTAGCGTAAAGGTGAAGCGGAAGGAAAATAATAGAGGGTTTTTACTTTTATTTTGCAACTAAGCTCTAAAATGTGTGGCATACCTATCTAGTCCTCAAACTGATACCCCTAAATAAAATTTATTGCATGTGTCTGCCTTTAGAAGTCACCTGTTTCATAGAGTCCTGCTATACACCAGACTTTTATTCATAAAATATTCTCCTTTAGCTTCACTAACAGTTGTCTAATTAAAAAAAATACAATGAAGTGTATTGAATTATATGATTATAATGTGACAAAATGAGAAAAAGTGCAGAGGGTATGAATACTTTGCAAAGAACAAAATATTGTGCTTTTCATGCAATGAGCCATATAGAAAGAAAATATAACAGACTTTTTGTGTTCTGGTCATTTGTTTTGATATCCAGGCTTCTTTAACATTTGCATTGTTGCAAGGCTGTATTTGCAATAGCAGCATCAAGAGAATTTCTTACTGTGAAGTTATTAATAATTCACAACAATATAGCCTGAGCTTTGTCCACCAAAACTATTGATTTAATCATTCAGGCATAGCAATTACTATAGGGCGAATAATTAAGCTATCATCTAAACTGCTGAGAAAGATAATTATGGCTTTATTTGTAGTAAATTGAGAGATTCTGAGATTTCTTTGCTTAGGGCCTAATTAGTGTCAAACAGACTGTCTAAATCTGATTTAATTAAGCTTTTATTACTTAACAATGATTTAAAGGTAACCTTGCACTTTCTGTCATTTTTTATACATTTTCAAACCTTTTTCTGGTTTGAATTATTGATAAATAGCTGTTGCATGCTGAGCCTAAGGCCGAGGAAAAACCTGCACTGGATTTAGATACTAAGGAGAATCCCCGTGTGACTCCCCCTGTGTCATATAAAAGCACAGGGGGCCTATGTAACCTACACCCATTAAGTGTTGGTTACAGCTAATCACTTATTCACTCACCAAGACACCAGGTGGAAGTTACCTAATGAGCATCATCAGGCTCATTAGAGTCATGATCAGGAAAAGAGAGTGGTGGGATCTAATCCTGAACTGCAGTCATTGATGTCTGGAAAGGAAAGGTTTAGAAATTGTTCAAAGTCTTTGGGATTCCAGTGAACCACAGTTATTCACAAACATGAAACCGGGATAGACATTTCTCAGACAGACCAGCCTACCACAATTATTCCAGAAGTGCACTTTCAAAACACCCACAAAGTCACAATAGAACCAGAGTGGAGGTTCTATAGTGGTTAAATCAAAGTCTGCTGGATGCAAACAGAATTGAAGACAAAACAAAAATTATGTACTGTCCTCTCAGTAAAGCCGTAGTTACAGTATTTACTGCGGTCATCTTTGGGTAAGAGTTTTGTTTCCAAACATAAAATGACTTCTCACACTGGGATAAAGCAGGATTAAATCATCACACTAACAATTAACCTCAAAGGGAGTGAAATGGCATCAAACTTGATGGCTGATATTAACACAGTATGATATCAGCTGTGAATTATACAAATTTCTTTCAACTCAGTTAATTCATAACGCTCCACTAGCAACACAAGTAATCAATGTAATCTGCATACAAAGCCAGTACTGCCTCTCATTATCACTCCAGTTGTTTTTTCTCTCTGTCTGAAATGTTAGCTGTATCACGGGGGAAATATTGATTCCTCCGACACTTCCAGGGAACACCATTATTGACCGACTGCCACCAATAAATTGTTGAAAGCTAGTTGATGAAAAAGCTTCGAGCTATGGTGAAGAGATCCAATAATGACCAAGTGCAAATATTTTCTTATGCAGTGTCATGCCCAAGCCCCTGTCATTGCTTGTATTCAACATGCATACTGCCATTGATTTCTGATCATTCAAAGGCCACATTATCAGACCCATGTAGCCTCCAGTAAGTTCAGGATTTTGGTACAGCTGCTGTTGCCAGGGTTATGGTATCAAAGTATGCAACCTTGTTGTTAGATCCAGGCTGCCTGGGAGGCAAACTAGCAGTGGCTTGGTTGCGTTGTTGGTTTTCATCTTTCCCAGCAGGATAGCTTCCAGTCATTCCACAGCATCAGCAACACAGAGAGGTGGTATAAGATGGTGCGGTGTGCCATTTTTGCACAACAAAAGAGGGTTTTATGGAAGAAATGTACACTATCACTTGTACACATAAAACATCTTTAGAGTAAAACTTCTACTGAAACTACTGGGCATTTAATGAAGTTGATTAAACAGTCAAAAATTCTATATGTATTGATAAATAAATCCACTTTTAAAACACGAGAATGACCAAAACAATCTAGTCACAATATCTGTGATAAAAAGATTTTGAGCTTATATCATAATAATCTTCTCCAGGATGGATTTACTTATTTATCATGGAACTGCCAGGGCAGATTTTTGCATAATTTAGTCCTCCTCTGTTGGTTTTATAAAGCGATTAAAATCTTGTTGACCTTTAAGATTACTGTTTAAGTAATCTTAAAAAAAAAAAAAAAAAAAATCCAGTAACATTACAGATTATTGTAAACAATGAAAATATTGATTTATTTACTTGAATTGAGTTTGATTCTTGCAGGATTTACAAGATCCCCGGACTATCTCAGCATTGAAAGGACTCGAATGCATACAGCACAGTTCTGGACAAATTGAGTTGTTGACCCTGGAGTTCAGAGAATCATACAAGCATTTAATGCACCTCACAGACAGGAATTTTGAGCTAAAACAGAGCTTCTTTGGATCCTCTCTATATCTCTGCTCTAAACAAATAAAAGAATAAAGCAAAAAATTTTTATATACAGCACAGACCAAAAGTTTGGACACACCTTTTCATTCAATGAGTCTCCTTTATTTTCATGACTATTGACATTGTTGATTCACACTGAAGGCATCAAACTATGAATTAACGCATGTGGAAATATGTAGCCTACTAAACAAAAAAGTGTAAAACAACTTAAAATACGCCTTATATTGAAGTTTCTTCAAAGTAGCAACCTTTTGCTGTGATTGCTGCTTTGCACACACTCTGCATTCTCTTGATGAGCTTCAAGAGGTAGTCACCTGAAATGATTTTCACTTCACAGGTGTGCCCTGTCAGGTTAATAAGTGAGCTTTCTTGCCTTATAAATAGTCATGAAAATAAAGGAAACCCATTGAATGAGAAGGTTGTGTCCAAACTTTTGGTCTGTACTGTATCTATCTCTCTCTATATATATAGATATACCAGATAGATCTATCTATATATAGATAGATCTATCTGGTATATCTATATATATATATATATATAGAGAGAGAGAGATTGTCTTTGCCATTGTCATTAGTTCAGTTAGTCATAGACACAAAAACATAAAACCAATCATCATATCACACTGTTCTTTTGCTATAAATAGGCTTTTCAGGTGCAGAGTTGGAGCTCAAAGATGCATAAAAATCTAGAACTCTTTAGTACTCCAGAAGGAACATTTTTGAACGATATTTCACTAGTTCCATCATTTTGATTGTGTGGCACAGTGCGCACTGGAGGCAGGAGAATCCACACTAAACAGACTCTACTCCGGCTTTTCCTTCTCTCCCTTCGTGTGCAGCGCTGGTTCATACGTTCAGTGATGCCTCTGCAGCCCACAGACAGAGCGGTTCAGGAAGATACTACGCTCTGCGGGACCTTACCGTGCAAGTGACGTGCCGTGATCAGTCCTGACTTCAGATCATTTTAAAGGAAACGAGGAGATTTGAGCGGAAATCACAGGATTACTCTTTCAGGGGCTCACGGACGGACTCCGCTCAGACAAGGTAGGCAGCAAAATGTGTGCATGTTGCGCCCCCCCGCCAACACGCTTCATTCATTCTGCAGAGATAATATTTTTGTCATCAAGTAAAGTGATCATGTACTTTATGACATATACACTTTTGGACTGGTGGGACTCAGACCGCAATGTCCTGTCGTGTTGCCTGATTTTTGTGCACGGAGATGTACAACTTTGTCTTAATTCTGGTAATTTTAGAAATGAGGTTAACATGCCCGACAAACTTGGTAGACTGCTTTATTTTAATTGGCGCGTTGACAGCTGCCCCTACTATCTCAATCTGTGATAACAAGGCAGTTGTGGAATATCCAATCATCCCCATCCGTGCGCTTTGACGGCAGACCTGCGTCTGCTATTGCGTATTTGGCATTTAAATATGAGGACTAGCTGCAGAATTTTTTTTTTTTTTTTTTTAATGCAGCGATCGTACTTCTACCTTTTCTCTTTACCATCCACTAACGCTGTTATCACTTGTGGGATGAGGTCGCAGCTTTATTCAGTATCATCTCACCGCACATTAAGGACTGTGGGATGTTAAATTGACCAAAGCCTCCAGTCATTCCACAGCATATATTCATTTTTGAGGAACACTCTCAAGCCTTTAAACCCTCATCCTCAGTAATGGGGACTACATGGATCATTCATGTATCCATGTCAAACTTGTTTAGTCTGTATGGTACCCAGCTGTCTTCAAAGATAGTTCAGTTTCTCTGAGTCTTTCCTACTAGCACTTCTCCACACTGACTGTGTGATTACAGTCATTAAAACACTGCCTGAAGTGGCATTGCCAGTGCAATTCAGTCAGTATAAAAGAACAATGTTACATCTCCAAATTACTCTCCAGACTGAATCCAGCTGCGATTTGAATGGATCACTTGTCTAATCTAAATGGCTGACTGATTCGTCTTGGGTGATAAAGTTGTTTGTCTGCCGGTTGAAGATGAAAATTATTCTATTAGGATATGCCCAGTAATTAGGCAATAGTGTTTGAGCTGAGGCGAATGCAATGAAACCTCTTATTTCTGGAGAGGTAGACTGAAATCATAACATCAGGAATAAAATGCTGAAGCCATAATTAATCAACTAATTAGAATGCAAGGCCTGAATAACAGGGAAAACACTTAATGCTGCAGTTGAACTGAATAACTTTTTTTTATTATTATTCTCTCCTTGTGTTATCGTTAGTTTTACTTTTCTACCAAAAGGCTTAAGGCGGACATTTTTCTCCTCTCTTATCTAAAGTATGCAGCAGTCCAATCCAACAATCTGTTGATCTTCCACTGCTGCCTGTGGAACTTGTGAAAAGACCAAACATGCATGCTTTCCTTATTATTCACAAGGCCATAGCAGTCTCCCTCACACGGCAGAGACTGTCTGCTTCTTCCTTGACTGTAGGGGTTTCATTGTACTGTGGAACAGAAGTCTTGCGTTTTTTTTGCCTGTCAAGTAATGTTAGTTTCTGTGCTGAACTCCAGGAGCTCATGCAATCCAGTGCATATTTTTCTCTTCAGTTTTGCTAATAAATTAAATGAATCTACCTCTTTGCAAATATGTTACGACTGGTACCTATTTGTTTTTTGTTTTTTTTTTTGGTCAGTGAGCCAAGAATTTTTTCTGCTCCTGAGTTGCATATAATATCATCAGGTTCATCATCACGTTTATTTGTATCGCACATTTCAGCAACAACAAAAATTAAAATGCTTTAAATAATAACAACTGACCTATGATGTGTGATTGACCTCTGCACTTTTAATAAAGCTTTTAAACATTAGTGATATGTGGGCCACTGCAGTAATATGAGCTTAACATCTGTGTGGGAAGACCATGCTCCAAAATTAACATCTTCAAGCACATGTGAAATTTTAGATTTTAATCTATTTTTTTATCCATCCATCCAGCCATCCATTTTCTCACACCCTTGTCTCTAAGGGGTTGGGAGTAGGCCTGTCACGATAACAGATTTTGCTGGGCGATAAATTGTCTCAAAAAATTATTGCGATAAACGATAATATTGTTTGAAGACCTTTTTACATTGATTTAATGGAAATTATGTAATAATACATGTGATTTCCTGCCAAAGATAGATACACTTTACTTTAAAAAGACACTTAACACTGGGACTGATACACAAAATAAATAAAACAACCAAAACCAAAAATAAAATAGATTCTTAGTCTCCATTAACAATAAATGTACTTGAATAAAAACTAAACATAAAACCAAAGTGGAAATAAATACTGCATTCAACCAAAAGAGTGAAGATTATGAAGTCTGTTTAGTATATTGCCCTTAGTAGTAATAATTAGATTTAAATAGAGAAGACATCCGACTGCCTGATGCAATAGTTCAAACTACAGGATTTCTTACCCCGAACGACAATCTTAGAACGTTCTTCGTTCTGAGATTGCCACTAGTGTTGTGTGTTACGGTAGATCGTTGTGCCGCTCCGATCTAAATCAAGGATTTATCCAGACTGGGAGAGTGACGTAGCCTGTTGAATGTGACCGGTAGCCAATCAGAAAGCGCGGATTCTCCTCCTGCTTTCTGAGGGGAAACACGGAGAGGAATCCCGAACAGCTGACACGGTGCAACCCGAAGTCCAGCAGACATCAGAAACAACATGAATGTTTATTCAACAGTTCGTGCAAAGAAAATATCAATAACTAGGGGAGGAGTTGGAGCGAAATTACTACCAGAAAACCCGGTAACTTTTCAGCTGTTCTTCGTTAACGTGACATAAATAGTTATAATGATTTTCATTCAGTCAGACTGACACTAGCTACATGCATTGCAGGTAGATTGTAGTAAGGAATTGATTAATGCCTGGTTTCAAAATTAGTGAACTGGACTTATTATTTTGTGTCCATTGTTGGACACAACACGGTTTCGATCGAACCGTTATACCGAGGATTTCTGTCGGCTAATGTGTCTCTCAGGTTTTGATAATGGGCCGACAATCCGCGACATAAGATCGTGCAGCGCGCGCTGGGCATTACACTAAGGAAATAAGGAAGGGAGGAAGTGGAGAGCACCATTCAGTGTCTTTTTTCATTCAGTGTCATCAACAGCAAGAGAAAAAGGCAGGAAGAAACGATATAGCCGATAATTAAAATGAGGTCAATAGTTTTAATTTATCGTTCGATTAATTGACTTATCGTTTATCACGACAGGCCTAGTTGGGAGGTTATCTTTTTATTTTATATATATTGTGCTTACATTCCACCCTGGAAAAAAGTTTAAATAAATCATTAGCGCCCCAAATTTAATCACATTATACCATTGCATGAGTATATGTATTTAATGACCTGCACTAAGTCATCTTCTCTGCCACAAGATGCCTATAAATAGTGCCTTAGTTTATCCCTTGTAGGTGATGCCAGTGGAATATTGGGAATGCTTTCAAGTGAGATAAGAGCTGTTTAATAATTCAACATCTTTTTCACACTTCTTACATACCCCAGCACGTCTCGCTTGATTATGCAGATAATGCTGTCCAGATGAAATGCGTCATTACAGAATGGCTTTGTTGTTGTACTGCTTGAGATTGACTTTGAAGCATCAGAACTCTGAAATTTAAATGAAATTATATATCTAGATATAAATGTAACAAATGGCCATTGCGTTTTCAAGAACCAGAGGGTAGAGGAGCATTGGCACAATGATTGCTTTCTAACACCCCAGGGGTTATCACACAAGAAGATTCTGCAAAGCGCAATGATGACAGACCTGTTACTCATAACTTGTGCCCCCCTGCAGGTTTTATTAAAGAAGGCCAAAAGTCTCGGCCGTGTCGTAATGACGCTTGTGGATGACAGCAATGATGAGTCAGGTGTTATTGTGTTCTCTGACGTGCTGTAAATCCTGCCTATGTGTTTTTTCCTTCGCCAAATTTTAATTACGCCGCACTGTTGGAGAACCGGGCCCTGTCAAGTCCAACTATGTCTCGCTCCCCCTGTTCCATTTCCAAGACTTCAATCTCACATGCTTACACTTTTAGCTAATAAGTGTAAGCACTCTCTAAGCACTCCCATACAAATTCTGTAATTTTACCATGTATACTGTCTAGAGCACTTTTGTGCCTTTTGAGTTGTAGTAAAAGAACTACTAGCAATTTAATATAGTTTCCTAACTTTACTTCTCAGTGCTATGCTGGTAAAAATGTTAAAGGGTTAATTGATGAGTGCTGTTGTGATGACTTCCTGTAGGCAGAATTTCAGAAACGGCGAGTTTTTTAAAGAGACAGATGACAAATTTCAAGGTGTTAAATTAGTCCATAAAATGTCTTTTAACATCCATATTTGATATATGGATGTAGCATTTTTATAATGGCTGAAGTTAAAAAAGTTGTTTGATTCTGCTGTAAAATGTGAATGTGTCTGGAAAACGCATAATATTGCCCTGGTCTTTCTTCCTCTCTGTTTGTAGTTTGTATGTTTGCACACAAGCTTACTACTCCATTGTTCTTTCAAGGCTTTTGTCTGTCTCCAATTTTTGTCAGCTTAAGCATAAAGAATATGACTACTTTTTTTTACGTTTTACAAGAATCATAAAAATAAGGATTCCCTTATTAGATTCCCTGGAATCTAATAAGCTCAAAACAATCTGGACATCAGTCATGAGCAAACTCTGCTTTAAGAAAAAAACCAACCAAACAAACGAAAACGGTTTATTTTCTTCTTTCTTTGTTGCAAAACATAGGACTTGCTTTGGTAGTATAAAAATGTATTCGAGACATGCTTTTTGTCTGGGGACACTATTAATTCTGGTGGGAGAAGTAGGGAGAAGGAAATGAGGACGTGTTTGTATGCCTTCCAGCAACTGGAGCATGCTCCAACTGTGAAAGGCCAGTGCCATTGTTGGGCAACATAATCCACCAGGGAGGCCTTAAGCTGGAGACTGGGGGAGTGCTGCCTTTATCAACGTCCCCGCATCAACGGATGCAGATGCCTTTCAGTGCTTGAATCTGCTGTAGAATGCTAAGCAACCGTTACTCAACTTGTGTGATGGAGTATACACATTCTAACCTTGTTATAATTCTGAATGTAAAGAATGCAATGCGTCATGCCTGTATAAGGAATAGCAATGATGGTGGCAGATTCTGATTTAGTTTTTTTTATTATGTCAAGGTGAGCAGATATATGGCCAAATGTGGATATACAAATGGCTCCTCTGGAGTAAAGGCCTCCCATAGATAATGGTGTGTTGATGATTTTAATGAAGTGTTGTGGAGTGTATGGTCGTCTGCAGAATTGATGCAGATAGTAATGTGTCTGTGAGAAGTCTCTTTATGGTCGCTATGGCTCAAGATTGATTTTATATAGACTTCTGCTTCTGTATTTGATTCTCTGGAATCTAATAAGCTCAGTCATTGCTGCTCCCCAGCAGAAAGCATACAGTAGATTTACAGCACTGGCTGAGCATATTGTGCACTTGTTATTAGAGCTGCAGCAATTACTGATTGTCATTAGTGTATTATCACCAATGTTCCCTCTAAGCTGCGCGCCTGCGCAATCGCGCACTGCTCGCATGTTTTCAGCGCACAAGAAAATCTATGTTGCGCATAAAATAAAGTCCAACGTAAACTGGACATTGAGCTCAGATATCAGTTTTAACTGTGGACCAGTAACATGTTTTTCGTCCTACTTTGCGATCGAATTCAGTGAGTGACAGGAATCCAGTCAATGACACGATACGGTTCACTTTCGCTACGCAGCCAATCATCGCATGCTATTTTGCGTAAGTGCCTTGGTCATATGCGCTGTAGCACCATGCAAGTAAGAATAGTGCGGCGGAGTTAAGAAAGCTAACACCTTATCATGTCTCAGTGGGACATCCACTCACCAAGCCAAAGTAAAAAAAAAAAAAAGAAATGCACTTCTGCTAAGATCAAATGGGTGTCAGAGGTTGTGCAACTGGAACAGTACAGTGTACAGTGGAGTGACCGTGTCAAGAAGGCAATGGGGCCATCACTGTTGCCTTCACCAATACTGATGAGATTACTCTTTTTATTAATAAGCTCTGTGATCACATTGATGCTCGTTTTTTAAAGCATGAATTAAAAGAATGGTCTGCATTTGATATTGAAGCGTTGAGTTCAGACTTTTGACTATGGATGAGCAGACATTTGAACACTGGCAAAGAAGTATGAGGCCATTCTCCTCCGCCCACAGATTATGGAGGCCATGAACAGCCAATATGCTGAATTCAAGTACATAAAGCAAGAAGCAGACTGACCCATCAACCTGGGCAAAGTTGATGGGTCAGTAAGAAGGGCAGACGTGAAAAAAACTAATTAAATATTTTACAAAAATTTATACTGTATCATAAGCTACAGAAAACATTTCATTGTGCAAAATGTGAATATTTTAATATGAACAGTTATGTTTGAAAGGTGTAATGTCTCATTTCTCACCCTGGCTAAAGCAAGACTCTTACTAATACTGTGCATCTCAGGAACAGCAATGTCTTCTTTTTTTTTTTAATGGGGAAAATCACTTAAATTGAAAGCAAACAAATGAAAATTGTTGATGTAATTTGTTTCTTGTAATAAGCCATGCAACTTCCTATGATCCCAGATTTATAATACTTGTGCGTGGCCACGCCGTGTGCACTGATGATGCTCACAGTGGTCCTCAGTGTGCTCAGGAAGCTTGTGTGTATGCCCAGTCACATGAAAAATTAGAGGGAACATTGATTATCACATCAAATCACATGTGATTTTGTAAAGACTAATATTTCAAATGCCATATTTGTACTTGAAAGATTATTTAACAGTTCCAAGTCAAGAGTACAAATACAAAAGAAAAAGAAAAATTAACAAGCATTTAAATGAATTGTGAACAACCATTAGGTGAACAACACAAGATCCAAAACAACCTTGTGTTGTGTCCGTTCACAACAGTGTAAAATGAGCTGGCATTTAACATGAAAAATACTTTATCAGGGAAGAAAAAAAAAAACATTCTGTATTTGGTGCTTGTGAGATTAAGATATAATAGTTGGTGCTCATTTATAGAACATAATATTGCCAAGTAGGGCTTATTCACCCAAATCACAATTCATTTTATATCACATTTTATGACATTTTGATTCTGAAGAAAACAATTTGCATGATGTCGTTCAGAACATAAGATTGTCAGGGGACACATTAAACTGAATGGTTTGGACCAGTGACTCATGTGAGTTTTCTTCAACTTTGAGGCCTACTATTTACAAATTGAAGAAGTCTTATTTTTTTGGAAGTGTAAAATCCAATTATGTTTAAACAAGTGGTGACCCTGGGCTTTAAAGTCATAGGAATAATAGTGTGGAAAAACCTTCATACAGAAAGATACTAATGGGGAAGATTTGGATCTTATTAATATATGGTAGCATTATATCGATATGTGCACACTGTGAACAGTTTGAATTTTGGAGTTTAGAAAATATTTAGAATTTTTGAATCAAAAATAGTTATTCAAATCTGTTTACTTTGTATATTTTTTATTAGTAAAACAGGGACACTTGAGGAGTTTTCTGTCACAGTTATCTTGACAGTGTAATAGCGTCTGCTGTTAACCTGAAATTGTAAGACAGTGTTTTTAATGTGTCATAGTCCCAAGGTACATTGTCTAATTATTTTAGTAGGAGTAATAATTTTACTGCAGTCACTGGGATGTGATGATCCACAGTCAGTGCTGCTGTCATGTCAGCCTATTTAACCTCCACAAAGTACAGATTTCATGTGCACAATAACAAATCAGTATGACATGTCCACTTTTCCCAGGCACTGAGTAGGGAAATTTCTCTTCCAAATATCTTGCTGACCTCAATGTTATTATATTTCAGTTTTTATCTTGCATAAAAAACAGCCAAGCTTTCTGATGATGGTAGGTCATTGCTTATTGGTCTGAAAACACAAATGAAATGCAGCCTGCTGAAAGATTAGCTCAATCATCAGTTGGGGAACTTTCAATCACGTGGTTATATTGACAGTTTTGGTGTTTCCCAGAGCTATGGATTAGCTTTCTGGAGCAGCAAAGGAACTTCTATGTCAGAGTCCCTCCATGCCAAAGCTCTGCAGCTTCTGGCTTGGCCGCCTCTCACGAGTTGTGACGGGAGATGGAGAAAGACGATGAATCAGATGCATGACAAAGATCAGCCCAGCACTGATGACAACTCAGTTTCCGGAGATCGTCACATAGTGAGGGAGTGTGTGTGATCACAGTTACATTTATTTTAAAGTTCTTAAGTCAGTTTGCTTAAGAACCATGTAACTGACCAAATTATGTACCTATTGTATATGTTCTACAAATTCTGTTTTTTTTTTTTTTTCTTTTTGAAAATCCTGATTCATCAAACACACTGCATGAGATTCTCACAGTGTCATACCTGAATGCAAGTGTCGCAAAAATTATTCATAATTCCACTAATATGTAATTGTTTTATGATGCCATCATTATCTGTTAGAGTTTTATCAGTTTATTCCACAACTAGATCTGAATCTGTCTACTTCTCCCTGCTTCAGAGAAGTAGTTGGCCTTCTGCACAGGAGTCTCCACAGGAGGTCAGACTATCATGTCTCCGAACATCGAAGTAAGCCTTTGTGAGCCCAGATCCTGTGTATTTAAGGCAAGGAGATTTATTTCAAGAGCCCATTACACAAGATAAGCTGGAAAAGGCAGGTCTCTGAATGGTTCTCTTGAGCCTATTTTTAAATCAGAAGTGCAAATCTGAGGTGATGAAGTAACAATAAGTAGCACAAGGTAGATGATGTCTAGTGACAGGTTTTGATTGATCTGCTCTTTACAAGAAAAATATGAGATTTTAATTGCGCTCATCCCAAGTCTGACAGCACCCGCTGGATGGATGGCTTATGCTCTTTTTTTTATAAGGGCTTGAAAACAGAGGACCTGTCCTTTCTTTGATCTCATCCTTGACAAGAAAAGAGAATGTAAAAGATGGTCTGAGGCAGTCCTAACTCTGCACAAAGGTTTGAAGCCGTTGTCTTGCATCCAACTGGCATCAGCTCAGACTAAAAGCCCCTTTGTGTTCCTGATTTTAATATTTAAGACAGCCTTTTGAGTCTACCGCCAGGGTTTCCAGTAGGAAAAGCCAAGAGAAGCTTTTTCTGCTTTAAAACCTTCAACTGCTCATCATCATTCTGTGCTTGCAGCTCTTCCAACATCTTCCATTGGATTTAGCATCAGCCAGTCTAGATTTAGCATTAAATTAATATGACTACATTTGTTGGACTACAAAGCTTAGGCATGCTCCTTTCTAATTAATTATGACTTGTACATCAACGCTTTTTAATACCGATTTTGGCAAAGCTACTTCAGCAAAAAAACATCACATGACAAGAATCATGTTTATGGAAGTTTTACAGTCATACTGATGTGACGAAAACGCGTATGGGTAATAGATCATTTATAAAGAAAGAAGGTGTGGGCCTTGATGTAATCATAGCATGGTGATGGATTTTATATTGGGGCCCAAGAACTGTAGAATGTCCATGTGAGGAGAGGCAGGGCCCTAAAACTCTGCCAGATTTCATTTCACGCTCTGCAGAGCACAGCTTCTGAGATTTACATGGCCCTCTATACCACGGCTAGATGCTACTGGCCCATGTGTCATGGGTAAATCAGGCCTAAGAGCCAATGAATGAGGAGCCAAAGCAAGCAGTAGTACAAGGCGTAGATAGCTGATGTGCTGTCTAGAAGAAGCACACAAAACGAGCTGTCGTTTCACTGTTATCCTCAATTTAAACATCCTAATTCATTCTTTTTTCACTGATAAGATGGTACAGTATAAGGTGTCTTGCGAAATAATTTATACACATTTTGCAACACAAATAATTCTGTTTTTTTTTGTTTGTTTTGTGGATTTATCAGGACTTATATCAATTGTAATGTAAAAGTTGTTTTTTAAAATTATTTATGCAAGATGGATTCCACAGACCTTTTCATGATGACTTTTAAACCCATTTGTGTAAGACGATCAGATTCAGCTTAATAATAAAAGAAGAAAAAAAATCTAAGGAATCATCCCCATCTGTCTCTAATTTTTTAGTAGTTATAGTTACTTTTATGTGACTCGCTGAATTAGTGAAAAGGTGATCTTTGACCTGCTGGATTTTGTTTCAATTTCAGCAAGTGTTAGAGTGGAAGTTTTCTATTTTGCTGAGGTTGTGTATTAAAAATAAATAAAAAAGTTTTGTTTTTCTTTCTAAACATTTGTTACATATATACATAAAGCTTTTTCTTCAAGTTTTCAATTTTATTTTTAATATTCACTGTGTTTAATTAATTGAAAAGGAAATCCGGTTGACTTGGCAGTCGTGACAATTTACCAAATTGTGTAAATGGCTTCTGTAAAAATTGAAAAGATTGCTGAAAATTATGCATGGTTAAGGCATTTACTTGTATTCAGCCACACTTACTCTGATTAACCTAAATAAAGCCCATCCTCAACCGCACTCCATTTTACTATTTTTTTTTTGCTTTTGCAAAAATGTAACCAGATTAAATGAATATTATCTATGCATATCGAAGTTTAAGTCTTGCCACACATACTCATTTGGATTTCAGTCTGGACTTTGACAAAAATGAATCCAAACTATTGAAGTGTAAGGGATTGTAAACTTCCACCCCATTGGTGAATCGGCTCCATCCTCTGCCAGGCTTTTCTCAGCTTTTGCCCTGCTTTCCTCTGCCTTTTGGCAAATAAAAATTAAATGTGTCCATACCATAATGCTGCTAATATTATGTTTCACTGCGAGACTGGTGTGAGGATTTTTTCCAATGCTGTGTTGTTACAGTTTTGTTTTATTTTTCCTTTGGGGTATTAAAGTAAAGAGGGTGAAATACAAACAGTATCCATGCATGACTGACTACAGATTTTTGCTTGCAAAAAAACCCCCCCCAAAAAACTTAATTTTCCTTCTACAGCCTCGCATATGATTCTATGAAAACGCACTGAAATTTATGATAGTAACTTGATAAACTGTTCAAGAGTTAGTCCTATCTTTTTCAAGATTGTGTATTCAAAACCATACATTCCTGGGAACATATTAAAGCAATTCATTTGTACTTACAAACTGTCCTGGTACAGCTGTACTACTGTTTACTGCGTACGTATGTGTGTGTTAGTGGGGAGTGAATATTGCTAAGTCTGTAAGACCAGCTTTTCCAAAGGATTATCTGCTCCAAAGACCAACTGCTCATCTCTTGACCAAAAGGTCATCATTGTGTCAGTGCCAGTGAACCAGCTCTCACCAACTTTACTATGTTGGTGAGACATAGTGAAGTCTATATCTCACTATGGAGACGTGAGACATAGACGTCACTTTGTCGTGAGACATTATCCCTCACCAACCCGTCTCTCTTTCTTTACCACTAGTTGCTTTTACATATACACAGGCGTTTCCATACTGGATTTGTAATGAGGCAGGCAGCACTGGAGTCAGTTTGTTCTTAGAGAAAATACTGATTTTGAAGGTTGTGACAAAGTTCTGTTGGCATTCAACTAAGCAGTCATCGTGATCCCTAGAAAGCTATTTGTAAAAGGAATTGAGTTTTAAAACATATTCCAGTCAAATGTTGCACCGTGACTATTCCGGCTGTTTTATCAGACACAAAAGGGTATCAGGCAGATGGACATAATGACTGGAGTAACTCGAGAGCAGGTGGATGTCAGCATTGTACATGTACGTCATGGACTGGTGAATCAGCGCAACTGTCACACAGATGAGTGTGCAACACTTTGTCCATTACCAAGATGTAAATCTAGTTTTGGCTCATGCTAACTGCCACAATGAGGTGGTAACAAAGTTAAGGAATCATTAGTGAAGATGTCCCAGTGGAACAGCAAGGGAAGGTGAGCTTGGGGATGTTACATCGCAACAGATGGCGATCATACATGTGTGTCAGTGTGTGAATACATGCTGCCTGAGTGCCCTTTTCTTTTTCTTTTTTTGCTGCACAGAAACAAGTGAGAAGGGAATCAAATGTGGTAATTCAGTTGGCGACACCAATAGCAGCCGGCTTTGAAATGATTAAGTTTGTTTTTCTTCAGATCTGATTCATTTGGAGGCTCAAGTTTAACAGCATACGATCATGGCCCTGTTATTAAGTTGTAAACCGTTAGGCATTCTGCCATGAAAATGCTGTCATATTCTGAGGGAGCTATTCCTGTGAGGTTATCGGTAGGTTATAGTAAACAGAGTAGCTCCAAACTATGAAAACAGTTCTGGCTGCTGTCAAAGAAAAGCCTCGGGCCATGGAAGAACTATTCTGAATCTGAAAGCATTCCTGACAGTATTTAAAAATCTGACATGAAAAATGCTAAAGCTGCCTGGATACAAATTAGAGCAGCATTATCCACTGTCTGGCAAAAATGTTCCTCATTCACATTTTGTCACATTACCACCACACATGCAAGTAAATATATTTGATAGACCAACACGAACCAGTGTATGTGAAGTGGAAGATACGCGACATAGCAAAATGTTGCAACACATTAAAATTCTTAAGTTTGGCATTATTTTATATTCTGCCCCACTTACGCTGCTATAATAAATTGATATGTTGGCTACCAACTTGAAGGCGTACCACAGTTTTAAAAAGTAAGATTTTCCGGGATACTATTCCAAAGGTTTTATGTGCCATTAATAAAATGCCGGGGAACATCTGGAGTGGTCTGAGTTTGGAGCAGAGTTTCTCCTCACCTGTCCTTCCATCCAGTTTAATAAAACAGCAACACTGTCACTCTCATAACTTTGGGTGAAACCTCTTAAATGGGCTAAAAACTAAAGAACACGGCCTTCTCCAGTTATTAAAGTTGTGAATTATTTTTTTTAATTTTTTTAAGTGAAGTTGATATCTTAAATGTCTAGAGCATTTAAACAGTGACCAGGAGGACTAATGAAGCCCAACTAATTAGACAACTAATATTAGTTTAAGTGTAACTGTGTGTGAAGAAGTGATGATATCTGCCACAGTAATTGCATTTATTTTTTGCTTCTCCTAAACTTAAAGGGTATTGATTCCATATTAAGCTTAAGTTTTCCACCACTTACAATTGTTGTTTTGATTTTCTTATCGATCTGTTTCAGCAATGCATGATATATCTGCATAACCTTTGGTAGCTGCCAATGTTTGTCAGTTTTCAATTTGTTCCACACAGTGATATTTTGTTACTGTTTGTGTATGTATTTTGAGAGGGAAAGGTTTGGACAGATGATAGTCACAGTGATGTAGTGCAGGATTGTAAGCCGCTTGAAGCAGAGAAGCAATGTGAATGGTCATGTTTTCATGTTGTTGAAAATGCAGGGAATATATATTGATACTTAGTTAAATAGTTGATATTGGTGCATCCCTGATTTTTCTTTAATAACTTCTAAAAGAAGTAGGTTTATTTCCATCTTTTTTTAAGTATATTTACCTAAAAACTTCACTTTGAAAAATCTGCAGGAATGAACAGCTTCGTTTTCAATCATTTCAAGGCATATTTCCGTTTTTTTGTTGAGTCTACCAGCTGGTCTTCTCTGTATTTGGCCTACATTACAACATGTGGCAAAATACCAAATGTTATGTTTGTATTAATACCCAGATTATCTCCTCATTTGTGGAGAGAATAACTTGTCCATTTATGTTTGTGCTCTCAAAAGACGAAGGTCATATGACATCACAAGAGGCCATTAAACATGTCAGTGAAGTATAGGTAGAGGTGGGACAGAAATGTCTCCAAAAAGGTGTTGCTATGCAAAACCATGGCTGATACCAAGGTGGCAGGCCTGGAGAAGAGAGAGAACATAAGAGGGAAAACCTCTTTTCTTGCTCTAATAATCAACATGAATGGATTCTGAAGTACAGAATCCTTGTTTCAGAGCCAATCATCCAGATTGCCTCTCTGTTATTTGTCTTCCCTTTTTATCTTACAGCAAAGCAGGTAGAGCTATGGTTATGTTTTTGCACAGAAAAAAAGGGTAATTTTTCCTCCTACTTACTGCTGCAGGAAATGCGGTTTGAAAAAGTACATAAGAGACCATAATAAGTAAGTTGTAACAGTTTTGGGTTATTTGTGTCATACACTTGCTGCTAGTCAAATCTCACTCACTGGAAGAAAACCTGGTTGCTCATATTGGATTCTGCTTTTTGTGGCTCAAAATACAACACTCCAAACAAACTAGAAACTTATAAATGCCACGTATTATATTAGCATGAACTGCAAAATAATAACTGTCCTAAATTATTTTTAAAATAATTAGTCATTGCAAGTTGGAAAGAAAAAAACAAGGTTTCTCAATGGAAGTTCTCAATTTTTTTCACATCAGTGTAGTCCGATTCTCATGCCCAGGCTGAATCTTGTTTTTTTTTTTTTTTTTAATATAATGTCGCACCATAGTAACCCTGTTTTACAAATTGAACAATGGTTAATATCGTTTTGTTACCAGCCTCCGACCTGCAGATGAGTTTGTGGGGAAACAAATTGGTCACGTTCATATCGGCTTGCCTCTATCCTTGACATCCACATCCACCCATTTGTGACACAGAAATTTCATGTGGATTTCCTAGTAATTAAATTAGCAGGGAGAAAAGGTCACATTTGCTGGGATCCAGTGCATGCATAGGGAGAGTTTGTTTCTAATTGAGCACAAAAATGAACAGACAGCTGGAGGTCAGGCTTTAGCCTGGTCCTGAGGGCTGGGTGATGGGGTGGATGTTCTGGAATTAGCCAGCTTATTTCCTGGTACACTTGCCACTTTTTAGGTCACTTTTCTGACTGAGCTTTTTCTGACACCATGCCATTTTTAGTATAGAAAATCTAGATGTGCATAATAGGTGGCTTTGTATTTTGATCAGTGGACTGGGGAAGTGCAGACAAATGACTTCGCTAAGAGTGTTTGTGTGTATGAAAAGGGAACAGCAGATGAATGAATGTTCACAACATCCAGTATAGTCAGCAGCTCTGAGGAATGGTTTCAGCACCATGGACGGCACTAAGTTCTTCAGGCATATGACGATGCTTTCTTATCTGTACTGGTGAACACTGTTTACATCCACACGTGCACCCTTTTTCAAATGCAAATGTACATTTCTAGACTAATTAAAACTGCTGTGCAACAGAAATTTGAGGCTCATGTTATACAGTAAACGCGTTTGCAGGATGTGCAGAAGTAAACAACCTTACTAAGTCAATATCTTTGAAGTTGTCTGCCTCCTCATTTCTAACAGACTTTATCATCTTGAGAGGGAAAAAAAAACCAAAACAATAACCCATGTAATTTTATTTGATTTCTGACATTACTATAAAACATAAAATGAACAATACAAGATTTCTGTTTTGTTATGTGATGGTTCTAATTTAACAGATCCAACTGCCTCTTGTTGAGCAGAAGTGTCCCACTGAGTTAGTGCTCAGCTTTGTTAAACAGCTGGTTCTGTCTGGTGTTTCAACTCTACCTTACATTGTATTTCCGTCTTGCTAACTTCAAAGATTTCACCCAGTTATTAGTTTGTTAAAGGTCCCGGGGTTCATATTTTGAAAATATGGCCTAAGTTTTTGGTTGTTCAAAAAGATGTACAGAATATGGTCAAGCTTCTCTCCACAGTAGTTTGTGAAGGTAAAACAAGTCAGTTATCTTTTTTTTGTTGCCCTTTCAGTGAAATGTAATACATGCATGATGAAATGTAGGCAATCCTTTTATTCAGTGACGGAACAGAAAGTCGTTTTTGTCTTGTACCTCGTCTTCTCTAACTGCTTTCCATGCTGCCAGGTAGGCTGATGGTAAAAGCATATGTGTTGAAAGCATGAAAAACAGGCATTTGTGAAGAGACGCAGAGCTCCCTGACGATTCTGCCAGAGAGGGAGAGAAACAAGTGCACATGCAGCAGAACATGGCTTTGTCAGGGTCATCACTGGCCAACAGCTTTGGTAGCTGTGACAAGCTGGGGCATTTTCCTCGGGCTTCAAGAAACCGAGAAAAAAGATTTTAATGATGCCACTTTCCCAGCATACGTTTTACTAAAGTTACATCAGCCATGAGTATTGGATATTTTTTAGGAGATAAGAATTGAGCTAGTGATAGGAAGTACACTTTTCTTTTTATGGTTTTTGAAAGACAAGACTATTCTAAGCTATTTGAAGTTTGTCATGCTTTCATAAAGTTTAAGCAAAAGTTGAGCTTAATGTAAATAAAGTTTGTAAAAATAGAAAGGAGCAAAATATCTTCACAATGCTGTAACTGTTAGACAGATGACTTTCATGTGGAAGGTGGTTTTACAAGCTCTTGCATCATGGATCGTTCTTAGTTTAACACATACTGTATTTTAAAAGGAATCTTTTGTGCTTTTGTACATTTGAGTTTGTATTTAAAGAATTTACAACATTGTTGTTTTTTGTAATTTTCTTTTTATGATTTGATTTGTAAAACTGAGAAAAGGTTCAAGTCTTCTTTCCTTCAACTCTATTGAAGCTGCATTTTTTTATCAGGAAAGACAATAATCTCATTTCTTTAAACTTAAGGTTGGTTGTAAACCATTAAAATAATATATACCAGTACATTGCACACATGTCTTATGGAGCAAATGCTTAATAAATAAAATAGAAGACTAAACATTGTACGTCTAATGTATGTGCAACACATACAATATGCATCTTTTGTGTATGTACAAATAATACTGCATTTGCAATAGCATTTTTTCTGCAAATGCTACTGCAAAAAGAGCAGCAATGCATGTGAAAAACCTTTAATACCTGGAATAAAGAAAGTGTAATGTCATGAACAATTTCTCTAATCCCCTTGGTTTTTTTCACTCAAGGTGAACCTTGTGACTTCAGCAGTGATATCCCATTGATTCGTTTAGTAACCTTACATCTGCAAATGGCAGTTTGGATGCTTAAAATGCAAGACACACTTGTTACAATCTTTATTGGTAATTTTTATCTACAAACATCTTAGAATATATCATAAAATGTGTGCTTTGTTGGCCATCTGTCCTGCTCGGGTAAAATCACTTTAATATGATCAGTTTCTCGTGTTTTTGGATACCATATTAAATAAGTGATTCTCATTGTGCACATCAGAGTTCATTAAATCTTTGATGTGCCGAGTCGATTGAATCTGCTTGTCAGGCAAACGACTCTGCCGAGTTTTAATGATGAACTGAATCTGCCTGACTGGAATGAATCAGATTGAATTGTGTGAACTTTTTATGATCAGTAAACGCACCTATGTGCAATACACTGTGCTGACAACAACACTGGTGAATGGAGTTGCTAGATTGAAAAAGATTAATTTAGATATTTTTGAATTTGTTGAAATACTTAAAGAAGATGGAGGAGATGTGAAACTTACAACATGTTTGAGAAAGAAAGTGGGTTTTCTATTTAGACATGTCAGATGATCATTCAGGCTGCCACAACACAGAGCATGACTACAGCAGATAATTTCTGGAATTATTTATTTATTTTCAATACATTTTGTAATATGATGCACATATTTTGAGAAGTAGATTTGTGACTTGACATATCAACCACAATGTCTGGAACTGGGCTAGTTTATCTCTAGAATGAACTGAAGGTCCAAATTTGGTTTTAGGTTTGGAAAATCAAAATAAACATGTCTTTGTTTGTCATGACTTCAGTTTAACAAAAGCAATATTTTAAGCAAGATAAAGTGCAATTTTATGCATTTTGTAAATTATGTAGACATTATGAGTTCCTAGTGCGTCTACAACAACAAAAAAATATTATGTAGCTTAAATGTGGATGCTTTTGTGTAATGCTGTGAAACTGTATGATCTGAGTATAAACACATGCTCAGTCTATATTTGTACTTTTGAAATGCTTGGAAATGTGCAAGCAGATAAAGAAGTGTCGTAGCACAACGTTGAAAGAATGCAACATAGCCTTTGCATGCTGGAGCACAATATAATGACACACACAGTGATGTCATTTCTATAATCTGATGGAATCTGGGCCAGCTTTGACGATGAGGCAGCCTGAGGGATGAGCAGTCACCGTCATAATGATTCGGCGTGTCAGAGGGTGGAGCTTTATGGAAGAGTGGGAGATGCATATCATTAATGTAGACACGCACACAGAAAAAAAAAATATATATATATATATACATATATGTATGTATATCTTGAGGGTCCTGTGCAGTATCTTGGCTGTGCCTAGGACTGCACATATATATGTGTGTGTGTGTGTGTGTATACATATATGTGCTGCAGCATGTGTGCATATCTGTAATGGAAGAGAAGGATTCCATTTTATTGGGATTAATTTTTGTGCTTTGCATGCAGGTTGCATAAAAAGTTGAAAACTCCAATATTGGATCATTTTTGACACACTGCTATAGCATAGTCGCATTTGCTAAATGTGGGAATTAACTTGTCTAATTTATCACAGTAGGTTTCTCTCAGCCATAAACTTTGTTGCTTCATAATTTTTAGTAAAGTTGCCAACTTATAATTTTGATGTTGCATGTTTGGAATCTCTCCTGCATTCAGATGCCAGATAATTTAATTTTCAGGACAAAACCTTTTAATGGAGAAAAAAAAACAAAACAAACATTTTATTTGGTTTCAAGCCATGCAATAATTTCTTGGAGCAGACCCTGTTAAAATTACACCATGCTTTCAGACATTCTAATTAAGCTTTTATGCAGTGCCAACCACAATTTGTGGTAGTCTTATTCTCCTGACAGTAAACTGGTGGAATGTTTTCAAAGCAAATTATGACACTGATTGAATGTGTGTAAGTTAGGAAGACATTAAACAAAACACAAACACCGTAGTTGTTAGAATAAAGTTCTTTTCAAAAACGGTGTCTGCTAAAGTCTGCCCAGAGCAATACAATTATCTAAGAGTCAATGTGTGTTTATTGATTCCTTTGAAGGCTCAGTAAGGCCATACTAATGCGCCAGACATTCTCATATTGCCTGAGCCAGATGTCAGCATAAATAATTAACTCAATGCATTCTCAGTGGAGGGTGAATGTTTTTTTAGGTTTATCCACTAAATCTTATTAAAATCAAATGTGGTGATTTAAAATGTTTTATTTTCAGTCTATGTAATAATTCAATATTTTCCAATGGATTACATTTAAAAGATTGACTGATCAAACTTTAAGTTTAATGCTGCAGCTGTCAGTTTATTGGCATCCCGGTATCTTATGACTCTCGTCTTCTTAAGAACTTTCTTTTCTTGCCATTGGGGGCTTTATGTCTAAGCCTACTTGTTTTACAGATAGATTTAGCCTTAAAGAGTCACTGGGATGCTGTTTCTGTGGATGGTAGCTGACAAATTTAAACAGTGGATTTAGATTATGTTTCTTTGCCTTCTCTGTACATGGCTGCTAATTAGAACTGCTAAATAGATAAAACCACAACCATGTTTCAAATACTTGTCTTATCTTCTCATTTTGTTTTTAGTGCTTGGAAGCAGTGTTTGATAGGATGTAATATTTCAAGTGATGTGTATTGTGTTTCTTCTTGCAAACAGATTTGGTCAGAAGCCAAATTGTAAAGGTCACAGAGAGTGGTGGAGAAATTATGTTGATGGAAAAGGATGAGAAGGGGAAAATATGGCTTAATCACATCTGGTATTATCATGGCGGTATTTATCAAGATAGCAATGCCTGTTTTTAATATCATGTAGCAATATTCTTTTAATTTGAGATTCTCCAGTATGGACAACACTTGAATGAATTCAAGCAGGCTTGGGAATGAAGCCTGCTAATTCCTCAGGTGAATTGCTCATTTGGATGAGCTGTGTAGGACACATCTAAAACCTGCCGCACACTGGACCTTTAGGACTGGAGTGTGACAATTTCAGTGTATTTCTGTTGTAATAATCATTCCAATGACAAATTTTTGGTGAAATGTTTATAAATAACATGTAGCAAAATTGTCTGACTAGCAGTTAATGATCAGGTTGTCTTGAGTCACAAGATATGGAGCTAAAACTTACTTTTCATAAGCAGTTGGTACATTTTCTATACTAAACAGTGGAGATAAACCCCAAGTGAATTTAAATGCCAAAAATGAGTTCAAAATATGCTGGAATATCCAAAAATTGCAGTCTTTGAAAAGTTGCAATTTTCTTTAAGAACTACGAACTCCATAGAATATCTTAACAGTATTTCTGGGTCTCTTTTAGAGCTTTTATTCTATCAGTGCTGGCAAGCTGTTGTTGCTTAATTACTTATTTCAGCATGAGTAAGTAGAAACTTTATTGTTAACGAAAGGTGTTATACAATCAAGGTCCTGGATTCAAATTCCTACCTGAGATCTCCGTGCATGGAGCGTGCATGTTCACCCTGTGCATGCATGGGTTCTCTCCAGGTCTTCAGTTTCCTCCCACTCTCAAAAATTGTGGCTATTAGGTCAATTGATCTAAATTGCCCTGAGGAGTGAGTGAGTTTGTGCATGGTTGTTTGTCCTGTGTTGCTCTGTGATGGAGTGGTGATCTGTTCAGGCTGTTGTCTGGCTCTTGCCCAATGATTGCTGGAGGTTGGACTCCAAAAGCAATATAAAAATACAGTTGTTAAATGATTTTGGAGAGGTGGCAATGTTGTGTCTATACGATCATGTTCACATCTTTTAAAATGCATAAAGAACAAATGAAGTAAAAAATCAACAAGAACACTTTCTTGGCGAATTGTCCGATAAAGCAAAATTGTAGGTATTTGGAAGAAACATGAAACCACTACTCCAACTTTGAAGTAAGAAGGTGGCAGCACAATGTTGAGTGGGTATTTTTCTGCAGTAAGGACTGATGCACTTCACATATTAGATGACATCAGGAAGTAAGAACCCACTTGGAAATAACGAAGCAAGAAACTCAGAGCACAAATAGACAAAGACCCTCAGCATACCGTCAAATTAGCTACAACATGGCTTAAGAACAACAAATGGATTCTTCTGGAATGAGTATAAGAAACAATATCTTTTTCTCTAACCTTTTTTTAATTCTAGAAATTCGAGAGTGTGTAAATGATCATTCTGTGTATGTTTAACCAGTATATGGGTGGACTGCCGGGTGTAGCAGGAGGACTGATGGGAAAGGTTGCCATCATTGAAATCTACTGTGGTGCATCAGACTTGATGGACCAGCTTTGTTTGCTATATCGCCAAGATTTAAGTATGTCTCTTTCCACACCACACTTCTCAGTGTAACAGAATATTTGAGTCTGATTTGTAATTTTGACAAACTGTAGAAAAGCCAGGATCAAACTTGACTACACAACGCTTGGGTTTCCAGAGGTCGTGTCTTCTTGTAGGCTGCAACAACCACGCTGGTAAACTGTTACCCATTAAAAATCACTGGAAAATGTCACGGTAGCCAAGAAATCACAATGTCTGTAGTGGGCTGAGTAGTTTATCTGCTAATAATAATTCATAAGAGATGGAATAAAGTCATGGAGGAGAAAGGAAAGTGTATGTTTTTCTTTTCTGATGCTTGAACTCGTACAATAGAAGATCAATAATGCAAACGTTTAACTCACTGCTTTACTCTTTTTATTTTTTCTATTAAAGATCATCCATAGTCAAGTTCCTGTAAAACATCACCCCTCCTCTGCTGTGTCAAAGTAGAAGAGTGCCAAGAGCTCGTATTACACATATTCCACTTTGCAGAAAATATGATTCATTTACTTTTCTCACACGGGAATTTCTTGTGTGTTACATGTCCTTGTGCACGCAGCAGATCTTCTAGTTTTCTGACTAAGCCTTATTTTGTTCAGCTTGTGTAATCCCCTTGAATTCCCCTCTGATATCCCTACTTCCTTCACTTTAGATTAGGAGAGGGAGAAATCAGACTCCTCGACGAACAGCGTGGAGAGCCTTTCTGAGGGAAAACACATGTTTTCTGGACAATAAAATGCCTGATCAAGCTTTGCATTTGGATTTCTTTCAAAGTAAAGCCCCTCCAACATATTAAAACATACGTCGTGTGCTGTAATGTTTACACTATAATCCTGTACTGTCACATTTTTTTGCATTTATGTTGCTATTAAAACCCTGTTTTACATGCATGCCATTCCTTGAATTTATTATCATAAACCTGATTTAGTTTTGCATGGAAACGAGCTTCTCATGTCCCAGAGATATTCCCACATAGCCACTTAAACATGGACTTGTCTAGTGAGGAGATTTCAACCTTGTTTTGCTCTAATAATCAAGCCCTCTTCTTGCATGAATGTCACACTCTGCTGCATTAATGTCGTAACTCAGACAACAGTCCATGGTTACACACAGTGTAGTAATTTCATAGGAGGCTGCACATATTGTGTACACACAGATTTAATGACCATGTACTGTCTACTTCTTGGGGTTGTCTTGCATAGCTTGTAGGTGTCAACAAGATGAATGGGGAGATGCTCCTCCTGCTGGCTTTTTTGTATTCTGCACAACAGTCTGTCTTTAGGTTTTTCTGTCTGGTGATGGGCGTCAATGTAACGATGAGCCAAATATTTTTGATTCAGTTTTGTTGTCTTAATCTTTTAATTATTTTCCATTTGAGAGTATTTTTTTATGCATTAAATGTCATGTACATTATTTTGTTGTTAATTATAAATTAATCTAATATAAAGCTTTAAAACGTAATATGAAGAACAGGTCAGAACATCTCTCATGATGATGTTTACTGGATGATTTTAAATATGATCTGGTTTCCCCACTATGCACATGTGGCAAACCACATTGAATGGCAATGTGGTTTTTGTCTTTATCACAGAGTAATAGAGACACATAGGACAAACGATAATGCATTTATATTCTTATTTCTGGGCAACGTAGAGAGACAAATTAGGCTAATGGGAATGTTTTTTGAGCTGTAGGCGGAAGTTGGAGCACCTGAGCAGAACCCTGTCCAGAATCATCACATAAATGTGGAGAAAATGCAGAAAGATCCCAACACAATTTTCTTTCAAAATAACAGTTCACAGAAATGTCAATGCACATTAAATATGGAATATTGTGGCCAACACATGGTTTAATAAATAATTAATTTTGAAATACTTCAAAATTAAATCTTATAGAATACATAGGTCTGACTTGTTGGCAGACACACTAGTTCTATCTTTCTAACACAATGTAGGTGTTTCTCACTGAAATCCTGAGCCACATAAAAAAATCTCAGAGAAAACTGAGATTTAAGGGTTTCAAGCAGTGCCTCTGTGGGTTTCATAGAGATGTCTGAAAATGGCAGGAATTGAGACTTCCTGAGCTCCTTAAATGTCTTTACTTGTCAATCTAAACCAAGGTTCCTTGTATTTCCTAAACTTATTGGATTCTAACATTTTGCCACTGCCTAAATTAGAAGAAAACTAATCCATCAATTTGAAATGATTAAAATGTCATTGGATTATCTATACGAGAAAAAAGAATTGGGAGCATTTTGTTGGACATAGATGGACAGTGAAGGCCCATCAGAGCTGTTTCAATTAGCGCATTTTCAGTCATGAGAGATCAATTATGTTGTGAGTTTGAGTATATCCAAGACATAAAAAACAAAATAAAGCATTTAGAGTATTTTTGTGAAAAACCCACCTGAGCTGCATAACTCGTCTATCTGACAGTAGCCTACTCAAGTGACAGTTTATGCTCTTTCAGATCCATATTTATTGCTCTGTGAAACACAATTTTCTCTTTCTGTCTAGGTTAAATGTGGGTAGTGATGGGTTCTGCATGTTTCCCTCATCCTTCGATTGAGAATTAAGAACTGTAGCTACTATCTGTTTCCTTGTGCCAGTAAGTGTATTCAAAAGAGCTGGAAAAATCCCTTTCAGACTGAAAAGATGTGTATTAAAAGTAAATATTTGTCCATATAGTCCTGAAATTGATGTATCAGGTATGCAAATGTTTAAAGATAACATTCTCACTTAAGGTGCATAACATCTAGTCCATGTAAAAAGGTAGGTTATGAATTCATACCATTGTCTTAATTGAAGCCATGTGTGTGTGTCTGCACAGTTTGTCCTGTGTCGACCTGTCCAGGGTGTAACCTTAAGAGTAATTTAACAAATGGACATTTAACACTTTTTTTTTGTTTACCTGAACTCTCAATTAAAAAAATTTTTATTTGTGGATTGTTTTGGAAATGATGGAAATGATATTCAGTTTTTACAAAAAAGGAAGAGGAAAAGGCAGGAAGAGTGCAATAGGAACAGTTTTTTTTATTGTTCCTATACTGAAAAATCAGTGTGGGAGGAACATTAAATTGATTTTGTTTTGAAGTGACCCCAAGTTATTTACTGAAGGGTTTAGTTTCAGGAATATCCATGACAATATTATAATGCACAACGAGCATAAACAGTCAGGTCAGAAACCTGTATACATCATAGTCAAAAAATTTCCTCCTTTAATAATTTAAACAGCTATTTAAGTATTTACATTTCTTTCAGAGCTGGGAATCTGTGGCTTTCTTAATGTAAATCCAGGTTTAGTGGTAGCATTATATGAAAAAAGATGAGCTTGGGAGCTGCCGTTTACTCTATTCACTGAGAAGAAATGGTTAGAATAACCTTTACGTACTTTGCAGAAAATTACCATGACAACCAGTCGTTTATATAGATTTCAATAACTTGGAGTGGTCAATTATAATCATTTACTTAAATAATCCTCACTTAGCAGCCTTTCACACAGATTTGGTGAGATGAAAGTCAAGTCTGGAGTCTTTCTTTTTGCAAAATGCATCTCTGGTTCATACATTTTTCTTTTTAACTGTAGTTGGATTAATTTGCTTCTGACACTACAGATACTATAGTAAGCCCTTTGGACTTGGACAGATTTATCATTGGTCCCTTCCCGTTATAGAGCGAAGCTATTTCTGTGCTCATAGCAGCATTGTAACCCTTCTTCAGCATTCTGTCTGAGCAACGGAAAGAATATTGCTGATATGCACCTTTTTTGGGTTGTACTCTGTCAGTGAAAGAGGAGGGGCTGGCCTGGGGGTCTTGACTAAAAGAGCTGTGGGAATGCCAGTGGGAGCAGTAAGACAGCCTTGTATATGTTGGTGGAATATACATATCAGCTATTTCCTTTTGTGCATGAAGCAGATAACGTTGATTGCCTCACATGTCGGAGTATCTATATAAAAAAAGCTTGATTAATTGATATCTTTTCTAGTCTGTGTGATGCAAATATGCAAATTGTAGTCCACACTAGTATCCTGCAATCATTAATATGAAGTTGACCCAATCCTGCAGGTCTATCAGATTAAGGCAGCCTTAACACAAGGTATTACACTCTCTATTCTAATCTCAGCAATATTGCATGCAGGCCATGATTGCAGCTCGAACACTCCTCTCTTCGATTTGACTATTTTTCTAAGTCTAACACTCAAAGTGGATATCCTCCTACTAAACAAAATAAGGAAATGACTTTCATAGCAAACAAATCTGGAATAAATTTTTCCTTGTGGATTATTTTATATTATTAATCTTTAATAGCTCAGTCAGGAAGATTTTCAGAACAAGCTGTTCTATGGAGCCCAGTGATGTACATCTCTAAGAACCACATTTATGTTTGGATGCACTCAAGTGACCTGTTGTGAAAGTCAAAATTACAGGAAGGCATTTGCATCAGAACCACTGTACAATGGTACAGTGTTTCAATCCAGAAGGTCACGTAGTATCTAGAAGAAAACATTTTAATTGCATCACTGTTAACCAAGACTTTTTTGGATCTGTTGTACATTGAAAAACCGGATAGGAAGACAATGACATTTTTTTAAAAATCAGAATGTAATGTACTGAAGCAGTTGAATTTCGTCTCTTGAATATTTTGCTAAAAGGATACTATTTTTTTTAACAATGCCTTCAGTCTTATATAGTTATTTCAAGTTTAGAACAGATTTAAACTTAGCTGATGTTGTGATTTGTAATCCGGTGCCAGAAGAAATTTCAACCACCACATATTGTTGGACAATTTTTAGAACCAAGTAGTTTATTTCAATAAAGGCACTTCTCTTTGTTGTGTCCTTCTCCTTTCAGTCTCTTGCTCTAAGCAATGTCTCCATCCTGAGCCTTGTCTGCATCTCTCTGTCAGAAATATAATTCACCTTTTGATGGTCTACTCATGACAGAGAAGCAGAAAATGCATCTGTGCACATATTTTTTTTTAATAATCAGTAAAAGGTTTTGGTTGAGAAAGGAAGAAAGAGAGACGATACCACAGACAGATAAAAGAGAACCTGACAAAAGAGGCTAATCAGGCTGAGGAAAAATGTCATCACTTCGCCACCATCTTATTTGTCATTACTTTTCCCTTTTTCCACCATATAAATTTTATTTTTCATCTTATCAGAAAGCTGCTGAGCATTGAGCTATGGACAAGAGATAAACACTTGACGTCTGACCTGCTGTCAGAATAAGCCTGAATACCATCAGATTTGTCTGCAGATGGGGAAAGGGGAGCTCTTGCTTCTTTTATTGAGCTGGCTGGAGGTTTCAATCAATCCATTCACACCCGGAGCTCGAAAAGAAATTGAATTATGTCCGGGGCATTCAACCACAGTTTCTTAATTGGTACGGGATTAGTCCACATTGATTTGGTCTGATTAGAGTCCCCAGTTTGTGTTTCCACTTAATCACTGAGCACACCCTTCTCTTCCACTGCTATTTGCAGGCGCTCCTTTCCAACAGCTTATGCCAATCATTCTACAGCCTTGGGCAACTTTTAAAATTTGCATGAAATCACTAGTGCTGAGTATTGCTTGATCTGCTGCAGCAAGGCACACACTTTTCTACGTGTGTGTGTGTGTTGTATCACAGTAACACACTGCCCAACATGTTCTGAAAAGTTGGCTTATGGTTACACCAGTCCTTTCTGGGCAGTTGAGGGCAATGAAGTTGGAAAGAAAAGATCAAACAAGTTCTTCTCTAGAGGCAAAAAGTAACGATGGGAAGAAAGTCCAGCTATGCATGAGAAAGAATTTTAAATCGGGGTGCATGTGGAGATGAGAGGCAAATGGACCGTCTGTTTTTGCCCTTTAGAAATTAAGCTCAGGATGGATAATTTAAAGTTTAAATCATTATTCCTTCTGTTAAGATTTTGTGTGTATTTGACATGTCAAAAAGTGGAAATTTGTTGCACTTGGTGTTCAGGATGAGGGCACACAGACTTTCCCTTATAACCTTTGATTAGCTCCATTTTTATTGGACTTTAATTTTTAGTTTAATTGTCTTATGCACATGTGTATCTCTTTTTTTTTCAATTTAATTTTTATTGTGCCTTGGTGAACCAGTGAGTCAGAGCAAAACAATTGCCAGTTACATAGTCAATTTTTCAATAATTCACAACATACAGTGGAATTGTCTTGAAACGTGACTTGATGACAAGGAATTATGCAGAGTATGCATGTTAAATCGAAAGAGGGTAAGAAAACATGCCAACAATACTCAGTCATTCTTTACATCCCTTCTGACCAGTATATATTCCATTTGCAACACCTTACAATGTAAAAGTTGTTTCTGCTTCATGATGTATATTAGGCTTGCAATTTTTTTAGCTACACCAACAATGTTATAGATTTTTTTTCTAATGTTAATCTTTAAAATTCCAGGAAGTAGTCCCAGGCTTTTGCGTATTGAAGCTGCAGCTCCCAGCAGCTTCAATACTTGTGGGTTTTGCTCTTGTTCAAGGTGTGCTGTTCTTGGCAATTTCTTATTATTTTTTTGGCATTTTTAATAAGTGAGTGAGTAACTTATTTTTTCTGCTGATTTGTGATTTAATGTTTTATTTCTTACTTCAAAATGCCTGATATAAAATAAGTAACAAAATTACTTGGTTAAGGGTAGAAAAACAATCTATTTTTTTCAGCATTGTGATTTGTGAAATAATGTGAAAATAGCAGTTGGCAAATTTTCTGATATAGTTTCTTTTGTTGCAGTGCCTTGGATTGAAAGTTAGATTTTCTTTTACATAAGCTATCTAATGTTATAACAATAATGATAATGAGAACACGTCTACATAGATCTTCTCAGAAGATACAATGGGAGTACACGCTCAGCCGGCAACATCCACTGAGTCAGTCTGGAGAAAGCAGAACAATGTAGAATGTTTCTTGTATTGCCTTTTATGATTCCATAAATATCACATTGGTATTCATTTCATTCCCAGGCTCAGTAACACTCACACAGTCAGACATAATGCGCCATATGTTTCTATTTTCTCGTTTCACAGCATTGGCACTACAGGCTTTCACTCTCCCTTCCAAGATTTTAGTTGACTGACTGCTGTCCTTAGGTGAAAAATAATGTAACTCTTAATCTGATCTAACATAAACTGACAGTGGTGTCAAAAATTTAAATTTGTTGCAGGAACAATGAAGAACTGTTTTAGTAGCTAATCATAAAGAAGAATATTTATTTATATAACTTATTCTTTAGAGAACTGGGCTTTTCATTTTTCCAAAAGATGAGTACTTCACAGAACAAAATCCCTTCACAAATTAACCCCAGTTATGAAACTGGGATTAATTTGTTATGAAACTGGGGTTAATTTATATAAACAAAGATTTATACATGTAGATGAACTGCATTGTTTCTTGTTTTACCTTGTTTTCTTTTAGTTAACGGACAACAACAGGGGTCAAAATGTTTCTCTCAAATGCTCGTCTGAGTATTTTAAGACTAGCCATGAGTCAATATGGAGTCCCAATCAGTTCGAGCCATTTATATGCTGGAAAAGCCAGCAGCCTTAGAGCGCTGTAAAGCAAAATACTGTCAGGGCTGTATTGGTATTATGATCTAGATTACTCATTAGTGGAATTCTGGATGGTGCAGTATCTTCTTTTCTTGATAGTAAAATTTTGCACCCAGGGGGAATGTCTTCAGGAAACTTTGTATCGTGAGATTTTTCTAAAATGACACGTGAAGCTACAGACTTCATGAACTCATATTGGCTCCTAATGATGCTCTGTTAATGCTACACAGTGTTTGGCTCTTTTCACGCTGTGATAGTTTTCCTATTGTAAACTGGACACACGAAAGCAGCCCATTACCACCTGTGTAATCTAAAGCTGAGTTGCTCACCGATTATATACACAAATAGTATTTGAAGTTTTGTCCTAATCTGATGCAGCTTTTCCAGGATGGCTCTTCCATGACATTGTGGAAGAGAGGTTAGCCTTCTTGTTCTCAGTCTTCTTGTTGAAAGTGAATTGTAGATTAGGCCAAATGTCTGTAAATTGTAGAGATGAGCAAGTCCTTTTTCTGAATTTGCTTAAAACATGCAAGAAAATTATTTTTTATTTCTACTTCCTGCTTACAGTTAATTGTTTGGAGTATAAGCTGCAAAAAAAAAAAAAAAAAAAATTGTGTCCAGGTCTTACAGGGTTAAGGCCACTGTTAAGACAAACTCCTTTAATAATGATTAAGGAAATATCTTTAGATATTAACCTAAAATTACTACATGATCATAATTGTTTCGAGAATGTGTTCAAACTAACCAACGCATGCTTAGAAAACTGTTCTGTGATGTGAAAGTAGTGATGCGTAGTTTTTTTAGGACTCGTGGTGTGTTGCTCTCCGGTCACTTCTCTGCCACTCAGGTGTGTGTCTGTGGAGATCTAAGCTTCGTCTGAACAGGCCATATCACACAGACAGGCTGGCAAAAAGAAACAGACTCTTTGTTACTGCTCTCTTTCCCTATGAGCATCAGTTTAAATGGTACACTTATTTGACTAGATTTGTTGCATGAAATGCACAGATTAAATCCAGACATTGAGAAAAGCGGGGTTAGTTGGACAGATGCAATCTTTGATCAGAATCAAGCCGATGAAAGACTTGCATAACGTGCTAGAATTAAGCTATTTTACTCCAGACAACAATTGTGTGTAGTGTCTTTCACCAAAGGAGACCTTGTTTATCAGTCATATCATTGCAGCTGCACCACAAAACACTTGTCTAAAACCCTTGTTTACAAAGATAAGAGACATGATGCCCTCAAAATAACTTCGAGAGTAACAAAAACAACGAAGAATTATTTTTATCTTCTTCTGAAAATACTCAGACCTGAATTTACTTCACTGATATCTGAATAAGCATTATATAAATGTACATATAAACACACTGGAGAGCCAAACACCTGCTTTTTAATAAATGAGTGCTTGTCACCAGTGTGGGGGTTTTCAGATTGCACCACTGTGAATTCATTAAAAGTGCCCTTTGGAAGTCTAAATAACCAGGTGGGGTGCCATCAACCCCCCTCTGCCCTCCAAATCATTCCCTGCATTTCAATTGCAAATACTGTAGTCTTCTCATTGTCCTTGGACAAACACTACAGATTAAACAGTCAAACACTCATCCTTACATAATCTTGACTGACCGGGCAGATATATGTTTAAGTTTCATTGTAACCCAGGGACCTCAAGGTGTATTTGAGCAGCTCAGAGCTTCCTCAGGAGTAAAGAAAAAAAACAAACAAACTTGAGACTGTGGCATCAGATGAGTCTGTTAGTCTAATCACCTACTGTTTTATTACTCCAAATCTGGAACTACTTTAATCACATAGAGATTTGGTTGTATACTAAATCGGATTGTTCTTTTTTTTTTCTTCTGTTTTTTTCTGTTGCAAGATGAGATTTTAAAAGCTCACAATCATTGCTATTTCCATGCATTCTGCTTGCCAATACATTTGCCTGTCAGGGTCTACAGAGATGTTCTATAGTTGATTTTTATTTGATCTATACTGATGGTACAAATAGTAAACATTGCATATTGATAGACTGAGTAAGTCACTTGGCTTGAAATGTTTTTTTTTTTTTTTATGAGGTGATAAAGCTAAATGTTAAACATTATTTTACAGCTGGAAATATCATGAATTTAGCTGTGAATATATGATTCCCACTTTTGTAAAGTGCCAATTCAAATTTAAGTTGATTCCGTTTTTCCCTTAGGATACAAAAAAAGGACAACAAAACACTTGGTCAATCCTTCTTTATTTTTCATTTACCATACCAGTGTTGCTGTTGATTCAGTATGATCATAATTATTTTAGGATCAAAGGCAATGTAAGACAGCATGTAACAGGGACATAGTGATGTTGACATGTAAACCATGTTCAGAATTCCTGCTTACTGATAAGGAATCCAAATAACATCTGAGTGTCACAAGCTCATGCTCCACAAATTTAATCTGCATCCAGAAATGAGCAGCAACAGGAGGCCTGCTGCTGTCAGGTGTGAAATTATACTGCTGTGAAAATATTACAAAGCAGAGTGATGATTGCTGCTGAAGTTTGAATCTTAGTTTTGTGTAATGGACTTGTGCTACACAAAAGTGGAGATTATGCCTCACGCTGGGCCGGCTGGCAGCCAGCTGGTGCTGCTGCTGACGTTGTGCGAGCGTAGCTGAATCTTGGGGTGGAGGGGGTTAATGTAGCGGGGCAAACGGGCTGATCCACACCTCGTCCTCAGCTGCCAAAACTTCAAAGGATCCCCCGATAGAGTCTAAATTGCCATCTCCTTCAGTCCAGGCTCAGCAGTTCACTTCCCCTCCCTCCACCTCCATGGTCAGGTCAAACACAGCCTCATCTTTTATGTATCGCTTAGTCCATTGATTGAGCTCTGAGAGATTCACGACTACAGAAAAAGCTATTTCTGTATCCCTCTGAAGCAGGAGAATGGATTTTTTTTTTCTTGTAGAGAGAATTTATTCATTTCCTCTTGATTTTTCTGTTTCCACTTCCTTTCTACAAGTTTTTCTTTTTTTGGATAGGTCAATCATTTTCTTTTTTAAATAATTTAACACAGATAAATTATTTAGACTTCAGGTAGGATCACTGGGAAGTTTCCGCTGCAGTTTCACTGCTGAATTTCAATATTGATAAAACAAAAATATAATGACTAATATTATTCATGTTTCTGTACATGTAATTGTGGCAATAATCAAGTCTCTGTTTCTTTCTCAGCACAGTTTAAGATAGAAATTTTTAAACTGTTGTTCAAAATACATGGTATGCCAACAACGGTTCTTATGTAATTGTTTAAGCTTTTTTCTTGGTTATTTATTCAATCATTTTACTGTAAGTTGACATATTATTTTCTAGATTGCTGCTCCTCCCTTTTTCCTGTTTCTGTGCTTTGTTTAGGTGATGTGTTAAATGTATGCTGGCACAAAGTGTGTTAAATGGACATTTTACCTAGAAGAGTTGGTGAAAATAATTCAAGAGAAAGTGACAATAAATCTATTACGGTACATGTTTTTACACCCCAAGCACTTTTTAAGATTTCAATTTTAGATGTAGTGGTTTTCCTGTCTTGGCTGATTTAACTACTTGCTGATATGTGGCACATTACTTTTTAATGAAGTGTAATATGGCAAAAAGAGAGGAGACACTGATTTTCAATGTTTAACTTAGAAGATGTATTGTTTTTAGATGTTTAGGTTAGGAAATGTTTTCCCAAGCTAAAACCCTCGGTCTTAGTGAAATGCATGTAGACTCAAACAGACCAGAGACCGTGCACCAGTGAGCTCTAGTACAGTGCACTGTGGGTCAATACAATCAAAACAAACATGCAAGTCTAATGCTATAAAAGAAAAGAGAAGATCGAAGACAACATAGAAACTGCTAAAAAAACACAACTGCTAAAATCTGATGCCAATCCATTTTTGTTTGCATTTTGTGAAGAAGGAAGTTGCGCTCTTGTCATCTTTGAATGTTTTCGTATTGTTTTCTTCAGTGGCTCATGGTGGAGTATCACTACAGATGAAAGTATGAGCAGGTTTTTCAAATAGTTTGGATCTTTTGACACAGTGCAGTGTGAAAGCGAATCGGACCAGCTGAAAATGTAGCAAATGTTGCAATTTTGGTCCCCATTTGAACCGAGTCTGCCAGATTATCAGGTGTAAAAATACCCTAACAACTAATTCTATATAGATTATTTTTTCTGAGTTCACCCAATATATGCATGCATAGTCACACAACATATTAAAGTGACTGGGTAGGATGGCATGCCATGTGGTTTGCATGTCTTTGAACAGAAAATTCCCTCACTTGAATCGTTTCATAGCATAGAGAAGTTGTAGAACATCTGATTTCAAACTGCCCAAAATTACAGCTAAAATTGATGGTGTAGGGGAAATATTGTGGTGCCAGTGTGATACCCTTATTCCTTTACATTAAAATTTGGTCTTCCAACATTTTCGAAATCCAGCAGCTGTCAGACAATGACAGAAAATGTCACCTTTCACCTTCTTTGGAAACCAGTGAGGTGAGCATAATCTGGTGAGAAGGGCGCTTCAAGAGATTCTGAATCATAAGGCCTATCTGTCGAACATAACTTTTCATTATCTCTTCGACATTGAGAGTACATTTAAAAGCTAGTGAAAAACTAGGTGTGAAATTTACTTCTCTCATGGTGTGAACTAAAGGGAAAAGCTAAAAATGATTTCTACTGTGTATTTTTAGCACTAAGCCCTGCCCCCTTGGTGCTTTAAACAGATGCTACTCCCAGTGGAGAGCATCTCCAGCAGAAACTCTCCCACTGTTCAGTTCATGTGTGAACATCAACAATGGAAAGGGTCTGGCTTTTTTCATGATCTCCAATATTCAACCAAACCTTCTTGTTTTATTATGTTTCAATGACAGATGGATTCATTGGAAAGGTAAATCTTTTTTTTCTCAGACACCACTCCAAAAATGTCTTAATATTCAGTATTACCACTTAGAAAAATGAGCGTCTCAAAGTGTTAATCTGTTCCATTCAACTTCATTTAAACTAGATGCCAGGTGTAATGCTAAGTGGTAATAATCCTCTTTACAAATAAAAAGAAGATAAACCCAGTTAATCTTAATTCAAGAGGCGTTGCAGCTCTAATTTCAAAAGTTCTGCTTTTGCATCATCACGTCTGCTGTGAGCGAAGACATGCAGTGATACCTGATCAGACTTAATGTGATAGGAATTTCATGAGTAGATGACATCAATACATGTAACCAATGTTAGAGGACTTGCCTTTTAAGTTACTCTGGATGCATGGATGAATAAGATTCTCTTTATCTATATGAAATAAAGTTTATGTTTTTGTTTTTTAGGGATTTCACACCATCTTTGCTTGACCTACACTTTCATCTTCTCCATATGAAAAGACTCTGGTGCTCACTGGAGTATTAGTAACCTTCCTCTGACCTGTGATATAGTATGTGTGTGCAACCTGTTCCATCCCAGTTCCACCTGGCGTGAGTTAGACAGACCACCATCTGTTCGGTGCCCTCACGCTGAACTAAATGCCACTTTCATAGAATATCAGAAAATTGGTGTTTTTGCTCAACCTAATTTACTAAAAGCATTTTTTTTTTTTATATATATATATATAATTGCTTTTGTCTTTTGTTTGGTTTCGTTTGCTCCAAAGACGAAATCAGTTTGCATTACTTTTGTGTGAGGAAGAAATCAAGAGGATGGGCCATTGATAAAAGCCATAAGAAGTGGAAGGTAAATGCAATCTGCTTGCTCTACTTTTCAGCAGTGAGGAGCCATTGCACTGAGACAAAGGCTGGCTTTGACTCTCTTTCAGAATACCTCAAGGACTTGACATGCTAGATTTAAGCAAGTGCAAATAGGCTTAAAATGAATTCTGCACATCCCCTCCCTCCTTCCGTTTCTGTTTGCAGCTTTCCAAGCAGGCGGGGTTTTAGGATCAAAACCAACATGCTGGCGCAGATTTTTTTTTTCCACTAAAACAAAATGGGACTTAGTTAGGTATGCACATATTTTAATGTCATTAAACCAGACCATTTTATGTTTGCTTTTTTTTCTAGTTTTTAATTTCAAGGTCATCTTAAAAGCAGCCATAGATTCTTAAAAATGCCTTTTGAAGAATTACACCATGCTCTGTCACCAAGCATTTCACCAGTAATGAAACGCATGCAGTGCACTCTGAAGTGAGTGCAGGGAAGAGAGCAGAGAGCAACAGCACAGCATGAGCACATGGCACATGGACCAACACATTACCCACAAAGGGGGGGGCTCTGTGTGTTTTGATGTGTTGTGATGAATTCTTAAGCACTAACTGTGTGTGTGTTTTTTTTATTATTCTATTCAAGGTGCAGAAATGTGGAAACGCAGACGGCAAGGAGTGTGGAATTGAGAAACTGGAAAAAAAGATGCCAAAGATGAAACAATAAAGCCGGTGAGTTACTTACGACTGTGGATGAGTGCTTTTTATGTGAATGTTACAACTCCTACAGTGCATTGCAAAAGTATTTATACCTTCAATTTTTCACATGTTTTGATGTTTTTGGTGCAAAAGCATTTGTGCCTTTTAATTGTGAATTTGAAGTCTGAGAAAAATCCTATAGGCGTTTTATAATTGAAGTTTTTTCTTTTTCAGTCTTTCACAAAGACAAAACAGCAGTTAAACCTCTTCAAATCCTTAAGTACAAGTACACACACTGTATTCTTTGAGTCACACTTTAAAACAGTCTTACATTCTAAAGATTTGCCTCAAATGGTGCAAAACAAATCCACACACCTATGTAGGAAAAAAATAACTTGTAACATCCACTTGTGTTTTCTGGCTCTGAAGAAGACCGTTTTCACCTAAGAAGGTCCTTGCATAAATTAACCAAGAACTATCTGCATTTTTAACATAAAGTCAAGCTTGTTGTTGGTGCATGTTGGACTGCTTCTTGCCCTTGAGGTTTCTGCTTTTCCTGGACAGGATCTCAAGGTGTCATTGTGGAAAGGAAGGGCTTTGGCTTGAGAGCCTCAGGGACACAGCTTTTCTTTTTTGCAGATGGGATTAATGTTGGCATTCTCAGGCTGGGATCTTCAAAAAATCTTCACGACACACTTTTTCTGTCTTTATTTGTTAGAGTAAAACAAAAAAATCACATAAAATTGTCTCTCCATTTCACATTCTGGACTAGCTTGTGTAGAACTCTCATACAGAAGTCCAACAAAATACACCGAAGTTTATGTTTGTAATATAAAAACTGAGAAAACATTACAGAGCATAAATACTTTTACCAGGCGCTGCACAAAAGTCTTCAAGATGTATAGCTTTGGCCACGGTATCACACATGAACAATCCAATACCGCAGTGTGAGTAAACCATTTGAAATGTACAATATCAAATTTAAGTCAACACATTCATAACTTACCTCTGACCTTTTGAGAGCAACCTTCTATGGTGCTGCTATGGTTCATCTTCAGTAGAAACGCATCTGTCAAGGTTGACAGGTTACAATCAGCAGCAGAAATGAGAGAGAGACACAAAGATATCTCTGAGACTTATGGTCTGGGAAAAAGAAATTGTCAGGAAGATGAAGATCATGGGACAATTCTCAAATGAGGAGGAATACAAAGGACAGACAAAATAAAAGTTTTTCTGAGGCTGCTTGGGTAAAATATCTTTTTCCTGTTTGTGTGCAATGATAACTGGTGACAGAGCAGATGGCAGTGGTGGGATTTACACGTGGACAAAGTGTTCAAAAATGCCTAATAGCAAGTAAAAGTGCTGAACATGTTTTCTCTGCCAGGCATAAGCTTTAGCACTCTTGCAGTGTTTTGCAGAAAGCAAAACAGAAGGCAGAGCCAAGGATTTAGGGACACATTTCTGAAAAAAACATTAATGCTTTCATAATCTGACACTAGGATCGTAGTTTTTGCTGTATTGACTTGTTGATGGATGCTGTAGAGCTGTGGACTTTATCGTCATTTTTGCCTAAAAGCAGCAGATTACAGCTATACAAAAGGGCAAAAGCAATGGCCCAAATGGTGGTAAAAACTAGAAACATATGAACTGTATACATATAATAAATTATGTCTAATACCTGCTTAAGACTTATTTTGAAAAGCTATTTTAATCTGACTAAGAAAGTGTTGAAATAAACATTAACATTTTTTTATATACGTGACTGTATACAGTTAAGACCAACATTTTTTCAATTAAAATGCAAAAAGCCAGTCAGCAGTTTAAAAGGTTTTTAAACTTCTCTAGAATTGTTCAACATGAAGGCAGTAAAATGTCTTTGTTAAATTAAAAATAATTTTCATGTTAATCTGCCATTCATAAAATTGATAATTTGTGAATTTTGTGCCCCTCGATCATATATTTCAATACTTCAAAGTTAGTTTGAGACTCGAAGGAAATAAACAAATTTCCTAGCAGGTTGTGTGAAGTTTAGATATTTTCCATGAATCCTTTTTTGTTCTTTATTAAATTGATTCTTGTATAGAAGCTTATTCATATCAAGCACTGCAATTTTTCTCCTCAAAATGCATCATTATTACAATAGGTTATTTAAACTATGAGAACTGAAATATGTTTTCTGTATATTTTAAACTGATGTCCTTTAAAATCAAATATCAACCTTTCTTAGAATATTCTATGTGCAAAACAAACTTGTAGCTATAGATGCGATTTCCCCCTCTTACCCCCCACTTTTGTCATTAAATCAAATGTGACAAATTTATGTCAAAACAAGGTAAGCTGAGTCAATTGACGATTTAAAAATGGCACACACCTGAGGTTATGTAGTCTCATTTGCTGCACCTATCATGACAATAACCAGACCATGAAGTCAAAGGAAGCTCTTTTCAGACAACCAGAGAATTAATTTTGATATGTGGTAAAACAGGTGGCAGTGTCAGAATTAGCTCGCACATATGCTCATTGTGTAGTATTAATTTAGAAAAAGGTTTTAAGAATTGTAATAATGTTTGTTGAATTGAAATAATGTAAAAATATATATATATATATATATATATATATATATATTTATATATTTGGTGGTCTCAATATTCAGCAGTGTTATTGCAGATTCATCTTTTTTTCAGACAGCTCTAATTTTAAAAAAAATATTTTTTTCTTCTGCTTTATACAAAAAAGTTATGCAGTTATGCAGCTGTTAAATAATAAAATACAAATCCATAATTTTACATATTTGTGAAAAGATTTACTGTTTTATAACCAGAAATTTTGTCTCACAAAAGAATAAATTGCTTGAAAATAATCTTCAGCATTCTGAGTAATTTTCCTCCAAACTGAATTTAAAAATGGTTTATTTTTTTGTTTTTTGTTTTTTTTAGCTGAGGAAAATTGTAACTTGTTGAATAGCTCGCCTCTTTTCTGATCAGCTTTAGTTTGCAAACCAGCTGTGAATCCTCAGGCCAAGGAATGCTGCCAAATAACTGGATTTACTGCAAGCAGAGCTTACCACTTGAGAACATATCACTGCCTTGGCATGGGTCATCATTGAAGGCTATTTGAAAATAAGCCATGTTCTTTACCAACTCTAAGCCACAAAGTTGAGTATCAGAGGAAGCATTAAAAAATAGAAAAGGCCCCGGAATTAGGGGCATAGATTGTGTCCAATATTTCTTCAGAGCTGCTTTGTCTTTTTTTTTTTTCTTTTTTTGTTGTTTCACATACCAAAGGTCTTGAATGTCATACTGATGGATGATGATTCACTACATCAGAGGTGCATGTTTAAGGAGAGTACAGGGCAAGCTAGTGAGTAATGGGGACTGAATCCTCACAGCTCTGATCTGGTGATAACGCACAGCCAATGGATAGGAACTGTGCAATGATAGAAGATGAACCTTAAAGCTTTGAAAATGATTGTTGGTGAGAGCCAAACACGACATCATGAAGAAAGGAAAGTGAAGTGTGTGATTGGACATGTAGAGGAATATTGGACACACAGCTGACAGAATGAGAGTGTTGAATCTTCTCCTCATGCAACATTCACTTCTACATTTCTACTCAGTTTAACAGATAATCTACTGAAGATGCCGTGACACATTTGTTCAGATGGAGTATCTAATGAAGAATGTTGTGATTCATTTTTTACACTGTGTGCAAAGACGATAGACAAAACACTCAATGGCATAAATAGATTTCGGAAGAAAATGATATTTCTGAGACAGAATTATGAAGCTGTGATGTGGCTGTGAATGTGATCCAAAAATCATTTTGACACATCAATGAAGACTTTTCACACAATTTATAGGGATGATATCCTGTTGTAGAAATTGTAGGTATTTCTAAGTCTTCTCCAGGACTTTGCTTAATACATTTTTTAGATTAAGGTATTAGGAGGAGCTATTTTGACTTAGTCTTTCCTTCAAGCATCCTCAGTTAATTTATTTTTAATTGCTTTTCAAAGTTTTAATTAAAACCTTATTTTAAATATATATATATATATATATATATATATATATATATATATATATATATATATAGTGTGTGTGTGTGTTTCAAATGTGAATTAAGGCCATTTCTTTTGGAAAACAAAGACCCTTTACATGCAGTACTCATCCAAACAACACCCATGATGACATCTAATAGGCAAGAAGTTAATGTTCTTTGATGCACCGTGTCACCTCGGTTACCGGTAAAATTAGGGAATATTTATCTGTGTGTACCTGAGCAAATTACGAAATGGGAAGCTAATTCACCTTGCTCATTTCACAGTTCATTTAGCTGCTCATAAAACACCCAACTGCAAATCACCTTTTTTTATTCTCTGAAATGCAAACACTCACACACAGGAAAAATACAGGTGAAATTTTTGCACCAGTTATTAGCACACTTATAACTGTTAACAAACAAATGAAATTTTTTAAACATTGTGAGAAATATGACATTTACAATGGGAGAAAAAAACACCAGGTGATATTGAAGGAGAACGTTAAATCTGAAACCGTTCTCACTATTTCTGAAATTAAAAAAAAAGAATATTGCTGATATTTATTGCACTGTTGCAGACGTTTTTTAAGTCTTAATGTTTTGTTTTTTTTTCCATCAAAAAACATAAAACTTATTTTTCCACTATGTAAAATTAAATCAGTCCATACTCATTTTTGATTACTTTCTTCTGCTGGCTAAAATGCCAGAATGATGAAAGAAGATTTAAGATTCAAAGGTTGCCATGTAGTTTTATAGCATTTTGTAGCAGTATTCTTAAGGTCAGTAACCAGACTTAAACATGTGCAACAGGGAGTATTCAGTTTCTTGAGTTTGCCCAGTGACTCTGTGATCAGAGGAAAGCAACTGGACTTCAGTCTGGAGTCTTTGATAGATTTTGGCTAAGCATGAATTGACATGAGACATAATGTCCACTTTGTTGGCATAAACCCTGTAGACTTTTGTTTACTGAGTAATTTACATGCCCTGTTCATGTCGCCAAGTTCTGATGTGAGGTCAGCTGAGAGCCGAGTTGCCAATCATCAGTGTGCAGCCTTCACCTGCTCTGACACCTGCTCTCTGTGCTGGCGTTGGTGTAGGAAGAAATCTCCATGGTGTTCAGGGAGAGCTGGAATAATTCCTCCCAGTCTCAACAGGGGTGTGTGTGTGTCCCAGTGTGTTTCCTTGGGGTTCGTATCGGTATCTGTGATTGGTTGACTCTGGCATGTGGGTGTCATAGTTTATACATGTCTTCCAGTGCTCATAGGAGAAGACAGCAAGTTGCACCCCATCCTCCCCTCCTCGCCTCCTTCTTACTCAGTTGGATCTCACTCCCAGATCTGTCAATGTGTCCGTTCATGTGTCTTTGATGTGACGTGCCACCCACAGTACAGGGGAAGCACAAACCACCAAGCTTTCCCTCATCTTTTCACCTCCCATTACGAAGTCATGACCTCTCCCCTCATGAGTTTAACACATAGGTTAGTGGAGGAAGAGTAGAATGATCTCTTGAAAATGACCTCTTGCTAGTCTATTTTTATGACTTTTTTTTTCTTTTTTTTTCTGAATTCATTAGAATGACAACATATGCAAATCCTAATTACGATTGGGCCTTTCTCCAGCACTATTAATATAATATTTAATCCTTATTCTACCCGTAATGTTCAATTAAAGTTGATAAATGCAACAGCAATAGACATTTAATGTGTATTTAGACTGCATTAGCTGAGAGCATAATAACACATTAGTTGTGTGCACACAGCGTTCTTTCCCTGCATGTAATTAACTGTAGTCAGTGGCTTGAAATCACCTGACACTGCGTCCCCCTCTGGCAGCATTTTGATGCTAATGCTGGATGACAGAGGCAAGTGACTATACTGTGCATACTGTACAATCAAAGAGCATAAGCATAACCTGATTTTTGTATTTTTCCTGCAGAGAAGGTGAGTCACTTTGGCCAGGATATCTTGTCCTAAAATGAGGAAGATATTAACATAGAAACAGCTGGAAAATGCTCTTAGTTGTGTACCTTTTATCTGTGTGTGCTCTGACTATATGCTGCACTCCCAAGTCTCTGCATAGCTAAAAATAGCAGCGATAATGAAGTTGTACAGTTATTATAAGCCACAATAAATGAAGAAGGAATCAAGCAGGAAACTGAGGCAAGCCTCACATTGACATTTACAGCAGCTTTTATTACCTTCTGGGTAATGCTTGAAGTTGATATATCAGGGCCCAATATGCGATAACACTCAGACTCACCAGGCTTTGATTTTCTTATCGCCATCACAGTGGTAGCTTGCGTTCCCATAGACCAGAATAAGCTGCCCCAGATTTTTTACGGGCTTTAATAAGAAAATGTGACATTGTTTCTCTGTTTGAGCGCAGGAGAAAACAGCATATATCCAAACAGGCAGAGGCTGTTTATCGGGCGCTTCAAAAGCCTGTTTATTGACAAGCTAAAATAAACGCTGCATGAATGCTACAGTGTCCCAATTTGAGAGGAGTTGTAATGGTGTATATTGAGAGAAATAAAACAAACAAACAAAAAAAGAACATTTTTTTTATTTACTTATGAAAAGCAGTGTAGGCTTGAGTCGGTATGAGGTAGTCACGGTGTAATTGCTTTAGTTAAAACAAAATGATTTTATATCACAGTAAGTATAAGCAAATTTAAAAGATACAGTATGCGTGATATCTAATTTTATTTGAAACAAACATCAACAATTTCAGTGTTAATACAATATCACAACAGATGATTACAAATATAAGAATGTTAGATTTTATATTGTTTTTGAGTGCTTTTTGACTCAGGAATAGCGCTGGTGCAGCATGTATTATGAATAACATGGCTGTTCTAGGCTCAAGTCCATAACCCAGATGGAGTACAACATATCTTCTCTTGTTCTCATCTCTGTTCTTCCTCTGAAGCTTCTAATGAATAAAGACTATAAGGTCCATGTGTTCTTTTAAAAGCAAAGGACACAGTGTAAATTTAAAAGCCATTTTCTCAATTTTGATTGTGCATTATATAATAAAACATTTTTGCAGGACAGTTCCTGAGGTTTCCTGCCTTACAGGCTCTTGATAGATGTCACTTTTCACCGTGAACACACATGTATGATGCATTGAGCTGTAATGTCCAACGATGACACAAATTTTAAGATATTTGCCTTTTTTACTTTTTCTGAAACAAGAGTATGTGAATATTTAAAAGCATGAAAATCTTGTGGCGATGCAGACAGTGCTGGTGTGGACTGTGACTGAACTTTGTAGAGGCGTATTTATTGATGTACATCATACATGCTGATGTGCTTTACATTGCGCTGCTCTTTTAAAAACACAAAAATCACTGCTTTTTCCCAAACTACCTTAAATTGGGTCGTCTTTGTTGGATAAGAAGTTTAAGAAAATGATTATACATATTGTGATTAATAAAATCTCACTTATTTTGCCAAAATCACTGTAGGACAGTAGCTACAATTCTACAGTGGCTCAGGTGGGTTAACAACATGAAACAATAAAAAGTCATACAGAAGTTATGCTAAAATGGGAGTTAGCAGAACTTCCATATTAGAAGCCAAGTTAGCATGGATTCTGTCGTTTTTGTGTTCTGGCTTTTGCATTTTTTTGGTCCTCGTTGATCAACAAAATTTGCTTTTACTGGAGTCATTGTTAACCTCCAATAATACTTTGCAGAAATATAGTCTGTATTTCTATGGCCCCCACATCAAAGATTACCGCTTATACCATCATCCCCTTGAGAATGCTAAAGCATTTTCACAATTTCCCTGCAAAGCCTTTACGTACTTACAAAAGGTGATCATGTGATTGCCACTCATATTTAATCTAAAAGTGCCTACCACCTGTGAGCTTTCATAAAGAATCAAATATATCATTGTTTTTTCAACAGAAAATCTATTTGTGATGATGGCACCCTCCTTTCTTGTCTAATTTCCCTCGGCTGCTTTTTATGGATGGTTTTATTAGACTTAGGAAAATGAAAGAAAAACGAGTAAGAAAACAGGAAATCATTATTCCACGTTATATCGAGGTTAGTGAAAATAGATTAGTTAAAAAGGCTTAGAATTGCCTTAATTTAAATGCTCCAATTGTCCTCAAAACAGGCTTTGGACAACCTCTATAATCGGTTAGAACTGTGTGTGAGTGTATCTTGTGGCCTTTCAGTCAGTTAGTTTAGAATTGTGAAAAAAAAAACAACCTCTTTTTTATGATAAATTCTGAAGAAAGACGGAATATGCTTTCGTATTCTATCAAAGGGATGATGGCGGGAAAAAAAATAGACAATAAAACATGTTTAGCTGTAAATCTTGACTTTCCAAACATTATATGTGAAGATCGTTCTCATTCACAACACATGCTATGTCAAGGCTCTACAAAAAGTCAATACAGTCCAATCATTGAATTGTATTGGAGCGGTCACTTGGATCACCACTCCAAGTGATCCGAATTTATGTTCTTTGATTTTGTATTGAATAAATGTCATTTTGAAGTTCAGTACAGCTTTTGCTCAACACCTAGCAAAGGTATTCACGTCCCTCAAGTTCGACCTCATTTTTTCACATCCATCATCTGAAAATGGAGAAATTACACCTCTGGAAACTCGGTAAGACATGGCCGTCCACTTTCACTAACAAGTTTGAGAAGAGCAGCATTAATTAGAGAAGCAGCCAAAAGGTCCGTGGCAATTCTTGAGGAGCAGCAGATATGCGCTGCACAGTTGAGAGCATCTTTTGACGGACTGCTATTAGTTTTGAATTGATGGCACAAACGATCTAAGGAAATTAATTTATACATTATTGTGAGAAAGTCTAGTAGGTGATGACATGTTTGGGCAGTGATATTACAAATTCCTAACAGCAAAATAGTCCTGCAACTTTAACATTATTTCTTGTGAATTTTGTATTTGAACTGGATCATCAGAGTTTTACCCGACATCTTATAGATGTAACATTTAATAGAAAAAAAGCGGTAATTCCTTCCCTAGGAATTACCTCCGACTGCCTGATTAAGAATAACTTCATATGTGACTGTAAATGTAACCTTTAAAATGAAAAGCAGAGGTCTGGGCTGCCAACATTCTCTTCAGTTCCTGCTGTATACCCTTGATGGAGTCAACCTTAAGCCATCAAAAGCAATCTCAGTGGAGTCGTGGCCTTTTGTTATGAAGTCAAAGCCAAGTGTCAAGGCTTTTCAGTTTTTTTTGTTGTTTTTTTTCTCTGACTCGGATGCCAAGATTTCTTAAATGATTACATTCATTTTTTTATACAAAGAAGCTATATCTTTAAACTGATTAAAGTTTTATATGGTTTGTATTTCTATAGAAATGGTGAGCTGCTTGTCAAGTCAGTTTCCTTCTTCCAAGCCTGTCTTTTTTTTTTTTTCTCACATTCTTTAGACATGCAGCAGGAGCTTTAATGACAATACAGTGCTTTCTCCCAAACCCACTGCCTAGGTTAAATTGTTCACTCTTCTGAAATAGTCCTCATCACTAGAGGAATTTGTCTCTGGAAGTTGATAATTGCGTCCCCTACCATAATTCAGCACAGTCTCTCCATTTGTCAGGAAAAGGCCCTGACAGTCAGCCTAATTATATTGGTTGTGACAAAGGAGCTGTCTTACAAGAACCAGGAACATCCATTCACCCGTAAAGGCTTGCTGTATAATAATGCAGCCAATATAGCTGGCAGAAATATGCAGATTTCAGTGTCAAAGCACATCATCCCATTAAGAAAGTAGATGCTTTGAAGCATTGCTGTACATTTGACTTGTTGAACGTGTTGAGGACATGCCAAGCTGTTACTTGAGGTCACATCATGATGAAAACATGTCATGGAAGCAGTTATGACAAAGACATGTTAGTGCTTTATATTTACGGGTGTAGGTTTGAAAACACTCTTGTATGAGTTATTTAATATCACCACATGAGATTGTATAAGTTTGCCTTTGTTTTTATAGATGGTCATAAAGTGTGAAATTGATCACCACAACCACAAGATATGAGTTGCACTTTTCTTCCAAACCACTGTTCTTACTACAGCTAAGAACAAAAGATTAGTTCATCCATCATTTACCTGTCTCTGTAACAGCAAGACATTAAAATGATCTTCTCTGAATCTCCCGGCATCTCTAAATTAACACCGCATATTGCAGAAACACAAGGAAATACTATCATCCTCAATGTCTGATTGGCCTTTGGGTGAATTTAAAACACTGTTATATCATTCTGGTGTAGATTTCTTCTTTAAACATCCATAATGTCTGTATCTGACTGCTTCCAATCACCTTTTTATTTTCTCTTTACAGCTTTCTGGTGATTGTCTCAGATTTTTAAAAGATCTTATTTCCTTATTCTTTTTTTCTTTCACAGGGATGCATGGTGGGACAGTTGGTAGCAGCATTGTCACGCAGCAATAGTCCTGAGTTTAAATCCCAGGTCTCTGTCTGCATTTGGTCACATTTATTCTTTGGGTGTCAATGACATCTCACAATATTAAAATGCTTTAATATTGTGATATTGTCATCAAAGTGAGGCGTGACTTGTAAAATGCTGCTTAAATGCTGTTCATTTGTTACTTTCAACTGTGATGCCTAGAATATTTTCCCCCCTCATCACATGCTTTTGTCAGAATTTTCACTTGTGGACTCCAAGACGGGTTCACTGAGTTAGCAGATTCTGAGCGGCATCCCTTCACAGACAGTCATATTGGCCAAGGTCTCATTTATAGAGTAATGTGCAAAGGGATTTTGTCGAAGCTAAATTAAGTTTTACCTCACAACATATATACTTGCCCACTTATTCATATTCTCAAGGCCTATTTGATTGATAATCTAGAAATGTGTCTAGGAAAACCCTCAGTTCTGTTTTTCAAACTGGAGTTTTGAGACAAAAGAACTAGTCATACTAATTGTAGTCCCTACCCCTTTTATTTTTTTCCAACAGAAAGTAGCTGTGACAGTCCTGTTGCACTAAGTCTTATTGATTTCCCCGTTTCCTTTAAAGATTGTGTGGAGTGAGTCAATGTGGCTTTGAATTTTAATACCACATTTGTTTACTTTAGGGAGACTTGAAGCTCAAGGTGATGCAAAGAACATTAAAGATGTAGCTAACCACTGCAAAGCAGCACAGCTATTAACAAAGTATGTGAGATAACAAGTGAAATATGTCTTTAAATTATGACATATAAAACCATTTATCGTATTTGTGCTATCATAGTTTCAGTGTGTAATCTTCCATTTTTAAAATGACTTAAGATACAACAGATATGGATTTTTTTTAAAAAATATCATTACAGATATGTGTTTCATTGTATAATGGCATTTATAAACTAAGGTTCATATCGCTCATTTTATCCTGCTTCAATTATTGTTGATTATTCTTAGGCTGCCTTTTGGAGAATCTTTAATACATTTAAAGCAAATGTAAAAAAGCTGGTGACACTTCAGTTAGATTTTGATTTATACTTTTGATTGATCAAGAAGCAAGCTACATCCATAAGATCAAGTCTGAATGTTTTTAAAATTTCTGAAAGTAATTATCAAATATACTGGGCTGTGGGTGGAAAAGCACTAGTGTTACCAGGGATATGATATGTAGCAAAGAACAAATTAGTTGTCTGTGTGAAAAGCTGCATTATCATTGGCTCCTACTTCAAAGAGGCCTGTTGGGTTGTTCATGTGCTGCATGGGGAGGTATGACCCGAGAGGCAGAGACACATATAGGTCAGTCAGTTACGATGGACGTAAAGTATAATCCATGACCACAGCTGTCTTTGAGGGCTTGCCAGTGTGGGCCTTACCTGACAGGCACAATAAACCCTACAGATCTACCTGCTGAAAGCTGCGCTTTTTGAGCAGCATCAAAAATCCACATGGATATGGTCTCTGTCAGCTGTACACCATGTTCTTTCATGTGTGCATGTTTACGTGTCTGTTGCTTGCAGGAAAAAATGGCATATATGACCGAACGTCAGTTTACAGCTCCAGTGCAGTGTAGCAGACAGCTGTGCCAGACGCAGTTCTGTGGATCACCATGAGGGCCCTTTATTTAGGGCACATTCTGTGCTTCAGTAGCCAACAGAAAGGATCTCTGTCTACTGAAATGAATACCTTTAGCTGGACATAACCCTGCAAGAAGTGTATGTTTAACTGATATGTTCACTTTGAGTTCCTTCTTGTGGGTCTGTTGTTGAGACAGCGCTGCTTAATATTGATATTGGCTATAATCCCGTGTTAATATTAGCAGTAAAAGTGCATGCATAATTTCTGAGTTTTCAGCTAATCAAGCAAGAAAATAATAAATGGACCTCCATATCTTGCTTTTGACCTACATCCTGTCCTCTACTTGCATAAAGGTACACTTCCTCCTTTTTTATCCTTCTTGTCCTCCATTTTTTTCCCCCACATTTTGTTTATCTACAAAACAGTCTGTGCTGTATTATAAGTCGCAGTAATGAATTGCACTCTGAGGCTCAGCCGTTCTGCTGTCAGTGTGCTACACTGAGGTGCATGGGGTTTTATTTTTGCTTCGCTACTTTCACTTGCAGTCTATTAAAAACTGTGTGGATTCAGCAACTAGCCATCCTCAGATGAGTAAAAAAAAGTAGTTTAAGGGGTGCTGATGGATGTATTTGTTTTCATGACAGGAAAAGGTCATTTATTACAGTTGATACTTGAAGCCCAGAAGCTATTTGTTGGGTCAGATAGTTTGCCATGTAAAGAACTAAAGGTTTAGAGCGAAAGTCCACAAACATAATTCATGTTTGTGGACATGTGTGTGCATGAATCCACTGTGTACAGGTGTACTGTAAGCCTAAAAATAAATGCTCTTTTTGACCCAGTTTTTTCGTTCAGTGTTCTGTAAAAGCCCTGGATTAAAAGCCTGAGACTCTGGGTAGTTTGTGTGAGCTTCTCTTTCAGAATTAAAACAACCTGTTCACTGCCCTGGATCTGATGGTTGCACTGGGTACGTGTCCACTGCAACTATCAGTGGCTTGGTGGACAAAAGAAAAAAAAAAAAAAAAAGAGTTTTTAACCAATAAGAATTGTTTAAGACCTACTTCCTGTTTGTTTTTTAAGATAAAGACCTGTATTAAGCTTATATTAATTTCTTTATTAGAAGCACTTGTTTAATTTCTCAACACAAATGTCAGCTTAACCATTCACATGGCAGAAACTTAATGCAACATTGTAGTGATCTCTAATATTTGGGTGTAATAAAATAAATTGGTCAGAATTACTTATGTTTCATGTATTGAGGTGTCTGTCAATCTTTGACCTTTGTGTCACTTTCATGAAGTTTATTCCAGCCCTGCTTATCACCTGAGTTTTTAATTTGGCATGACACTCGAAGATAATCACTTCTTCCGATTTCATCCTCTTTATAAACTTCCTGGATAAACCCCTGCTCAGCAGTTTTAAGGAGACATTTAAAGTGGCAGAATTATGTATTTTACAGGCACATTGTGTCATTTTATAGTATAAGTACCTGTCACCTCCAGTTGACAGGTACTTGAAATTTTAATTTGGAATTTACCGCCTTGAAATTGGGTTTCTGTCTCTTTAAGAAGCTCCTGCTCTTTTTGACACTGCGCCTTCAGCATGTTATTACAACAATGTTCTTCCATTAAGCCTTAAACAATGTTTTACCAGCATAGCACTGAGAAGTAGTTTGTATGATGAGCTCAGTAGATGCTGCTAGGAATGATTAACAACATAACTACTCTGTTATGCTGTTCTGAGGATGAGTTAGGGGGGGAGTGTTGGGAAGAGAAGGAGCTTCTTAAAGAGACAGAGGTCAATTTTAAGGTGTCAAGTTGCAAAGTCAAATTTTAATTTATGTTTGATATATACAGCAATTTATCAAACTGGAGGTAACACAGTTACTTGGTTGTGGTATAAAATAACACTGCTTGCCTGGCAAATACATATAACCACTTCAAATTTTTACAACTGCTATACCCATTTGTTTGGTCTTTTTTTTTTTTTTTTTTACATCGTTGTGTAATCTGATAATATCCTTGAACAAATACAGTTTATATCTGGCTTTTTTTTTTTTCTGGTAATTTGAAGCCAAACACAGACAAATGTACACAGAAGCTTGATGACAGATATGGGTGTCAGTGGCATTGTAACTTTTTGCTTCTAAATTTAGAGTGCTTATATGTATGGTTTCAAAGGACAAACATAAAACAGCGACTGAGATGAATAGGTTCAGCATCAAACATTTTCAAATTGAAACTTTCTTCAAATTGAAGCAGATGCTATAATGTGCTTGAGTGTACAATAATGTTTCAGATATATAGTTCTCATTATGCTTAAATAGGAGGCAACCTGATTTCTTATGTTGCTTCAGGGGGTTTCTGCTCTCACCTGGTGAAATCTCTCTAGGAAGCAGGATATATAGTTGTCTTCTATTATTGCAGTAAGAAATGTCATGAATGATGGAGCGTCAGCATCAACATATTTATAATTCTCTTTTATGTCTTTCTCTTCCTTTTTGTCTGTTTTATTTCATGGATGCGTCTTTCTTTGTAGAGCTAGATTTGGGGCCTGTGCAGACTTTCTGCAGAAGCAGTCGGGTGCACAAGCCAACCGGGCCAAAATGACCATGAAAGGCCTGTCCAACAGCCGCAGTCACCACACAGTGACCTGCGACCCATCTTATGACTCCATGACTCTGGGGCACGCCGACCGCCGGTCCTACTTCCTCAACCAAGGGGAAGCTCATCCCACTGAAAACCCCTGCTACACACAGCGGAGCGCCTTCCAGACTGAGTGCAGTGCCTATCCTGACCTGACCAGCTGCACTTTCCCTCGCAGACATTACAGCTCCCACCATGAGCTGAAGGAAGAGTGCAGCGCCATGGTGCCTTACACAGGGCCTCCAGGGAGCTGTAAGGGAAGCGGAGAGAACAACAACCGCATATCGTCAAACTTGCTCGAGCAATTTGAGACCCAAGCTCCGTTGAGACGTGAAGGCTACCACACTCTGCAATACAAGCATATGGCATTGGAGCATCAACGCAGTGACAGCCCTGGTCGAATTCGCCACCTTGTACATTCTGTGCAGAAGCTTTTCACCAAGTCCCACTCTCTGGAGGGGCCCTCGGGCTCTGGAGGAGGAGGGAGTGGGAAGATAAATGGCACCAAATCCAGCCCAGATGATCCTCCCTCATGCTCTGGGACCCTCAAGCACAACAAGCGTAGTAAGAGCAAAGACCGTTCCAAGTCAGAACCCAAGATGCGTACAACAACATCAGGGTATTGGAGCTCAGATGACACGCTTGACCGAGAGGTGTGTCTGTACCATCACCACCTTGGGGGTGGAATTGGTTCCATGCCTTCAGGGGTCATGACTATTGGACGCCACCCAGATAAATCGCAGTCACAATACTTTATGGAGTCCTACAACACCATCAGCGCCCAGTCACTCAAGACGTCACGCAGCAACAACGATGTCAAGTGCTCTGCATGCTCGGGTGGCACCAGCGGAGGTCTGCCGCTGATGAGTGCCCTCGATGGACAAGTCCAGCTGAAGAAGAGCTCATGGTCCTCTACGCTGACAGTGAGCAGAGCGAGGGAGGTGTACCAAAAGGCCTCCGTCAATCTAGATAAAGCTCTTGTCAAAGCCGAGCCAGGACGCACTTGCCATTTCTTACAGGTAGGATTGTAGCATCATCCCCATCACTTGCATGTCATGCTTCAAATATCATCTGTGGCCCGCTACTTCTCCATGCTTCTGTTTTTATACCCGCATGAATATGCATTTGTTCATGTCTGTAGGAGTTGAATGAATGATTCATCCTGTCAAACCTTGATCATTGCCTTGTGTTTTTGTCTTTTGTATACTCATAAAACATTCTTGAAAAACCATACCATGGCATCTCCTCTTTTGTGTTGATGTGCGCTAAATTTTAGTTTTCTAAGTTTTTTATATGCTGTGACATGTTTATGGAGTAGGGACAAGATCAAGTTCTTCTGTAGTTTCTTCTACTGTTTCTTCTGTAGAACAATTACAATTGCAGTATACAGTAGAGTGAAGACTTAGAGTGCAAATATAATCTTTTCTGAGTGGCACACATTCGTGTCAAACTACATTTATTCTGCTGTCAAGATCATGCTTGGTCTGGTCTTAGCAGCAGTCATGAGATTGCGTGTTTCAGTCAGTGTGGTGCCGCTGCAAGATCAGAGCGAGCAGGAGTTCAGCAGACAGAAGCTGAAAGTAAACTGCCCCAGTCCCAAAGCTCAGTGGTCACACAGCAACACAGAGAAACATGCATACTGACACTGCAACGTTGCCGGGTCACGCATATGTTAGGGGCGTTTTTCTGCTTGAGGAAGAATTTTCAAGATTTTCAGTTTCTTGCAAAAGTATGTGTATCTGTTGAATGCATTTAAAATGATTTTAAAAATATAATAGTAATAAAATCCTATTTAAATGCAGAGGGAAATTAGCAAATGGAAAATAAACTTACTGTTTCGAATAAAATAAGTTACAAAAATGTAGTGTACTTTTGTGTCCAGGTCTTATGAGTCAATACTTTGTGGACACGGCTAACTAAAACAGCTGCTACTCTACTGGGTTATGTCCTGACCATTAAACCACATCTGCAGACTGATTCATTTCTTCCATTTTTCTACAGAATTGTTCAAGCTCAATCAAATAAGAGCTAAATATGCTCTAAACCAGGGGTAGGCAACTCCAGGCCTCGAGAGCCGGACTCCTGCAACTTTTAGATGTCTCCCTGGTCCAACACAGCTGATTACATTTAGGAGGTGATTTGAGTCAAGTTCTCCAGAGTTCTGCTAATGACCCCATTATTTGACTCAAGTGTGTTGAAGTAGAAACACATCTAAAAGTTGCAGGAGACCGGCTCTCGAGGCCTGGAGTTGCCTACCCCTGCTCTAAACGTAATCATTCTACTTTAGCTTGGGCTGTATGCGCCAGTCTGAATCATTTTTCCAGTAGTTACCATATTTTTCCTCCAGGACTCTCCATCCATCTTCCAATCAACTCGTACCAACCTTCCTCTCCTGCTGACAGGAAATATACTTCTCTTATTGATCATTTTCTTGTCCAGACTGCAGACTGTCCAGTCAGCATAGGTGGATACCTAGGCTCATGCAGATTTATGCTTTTCACCCCCTTTCCATTTTGGAAACTTAAGATGTTTTATATCCTTAACCTGCTTTAAAATGTCCTTCCTGTTCACAGTTTTGCACTACTTTGTTTTGGTTCATTTATGTTTCTGGATGCAGGAGGACAAAATACTACAAAGTTCAAAGTGTACAAAATTTTATTCCATCTTGTGTAGTTGGTTAAAATATACCTTTTAGAAATGTTGACAGATTTTACAAACAGTGTGTCAGTGTGCACAGTTTATGCCTGTGTGTGCATACGCTACAAAAAAACAAGGTAAATAAGGCCAGCAGAGAAAAGCATGAGTGAAAAGGACAGAGTGGGGGAAAGCAAAGGCAGGGTCTGTTCTCTCTGGCTATGCATTTTAACATCCTGGAAAGCAGACTGAGCCGAATAACGAATGATGTTGTCATTGCAACGTGGAAACAATTCTTTCAAACACAAAAAGTTTTTTCTTTTTTTCTTTGTCTTCAAAGTGAATCTAAGCACTTAGTGGGAGCATCAAATATTTACCAGTCTTTTTATATAAAAAAAAAAGCATACTGGAGGCTAATGTTTGCAAGAAAATCTCAATCCAGCATATTACAAGTGCTTTACTTTATAAAGTGCAAATCAATAAACAAAAAAAATTAAGCATGCCCTTATTTCACACACCTCTTTTCACAGTAGTGCAATCGTATTTTTTTTTAACCACTCTGTAGTTGGCCCTGACATTAAGGTCAGCTCGGTTTCCTAGCTACGCAGTTGTCCATTGAATGATTTCCCTGCACTTTTTTCCTCACTCTGTATCTCATTTCTTTCACTTCAGAGCTGGTGCCCTAAAAGCCACTCACATTGGGAGTGCAGTGGTTGTGTCGAACAAAACCCCCTTTGTTTTTCCCCTCCTCTTTCCATCTCTGCTGTCTTTGACTCGCTCTCTCTTAGATTTTGCCAGCTCGGAGATGGGCTTTCCTTTTATGTATTTTTTTTTACCTTCATTAGTGAGTGTGAAAAGCCAGGAGAGCAGGCAGAGGCCAGGGTTTACAGCGGTATTCTGTCAAAACAATTAATTTTCCCACGCTTGATATGCAGCACGCATCATGGGACGGACAAAAGAAGGCCATCGGCATTGTGAGATTAATGGTAGGATCAAGACAGGCCGGTTTAGAATATATTCTGGTCTTGTTGGATAAATTTGTGGATCAGCTTGTGGGAAGGATGTTTAATTCTTTTTTTTTTTTTTTTTCCCTTTGTTTTACTAATCTCACCTCATCTCTGCAGGTGCCTCAGGATGACTGGAGCGGATTCTCTCCAGTGGGGAAGGATGATGAGATCCCTTGCCGGCGAATGCGCAGTGGCAGCTACATCAAGGCCATGGCAGAGGAGGATAGTGGCGACTCAGATTGCAGCCCTAAGCCCTCGCCCAAGGTCCAGGCACGGCGAGCCAGCTACCTGAAAGCCACACAGCCTTCTCTTACTGAAATGACCACGCTCAAGTGAGTGTACACTATAAATGACTTGGTCATTTTTGGGACGGCTTTTTTTGTTTTCACTGAAAATATTAAAGGGTGGTGACAGTCAGCATGAGAAATTGATAATATTTTTAGAGCCAGTCAAACATCATCTAGTTAATTTTTCAACTGAATTTGGACTCAGTTTGGTAATGCATCAAAAGTATCAACCCAATTTAAAACATCCCAGCAGCCAATGAAATAGAAGGCATTTGCTTTCGATTTCATTTTTTTTGCCTGGTTTGCCAAAAGGTTTAATACATTCTTTTTGTTTTGACAAATTATGCCATCTGTGAGGCACAATACTTAATCTCTTATTGTTTGAAGGTATAACTTTCTCGAATAGACTGCTTATGTTTTTGCAGTCATTGTACATTAACAATGCTCATACCTTGTTTGAGAGGGTTGTCAGATTAGCAAACTCTCTCCTTTGACGGTAGCATCTGAACTTCACTCTACCAAGTCTTGTAATACATTTACTAGCTTTTTCACAGAGAAAATAAAGTAGATGCCTGATCTGAACATCAACATTAATCCCAGTACCAACGATGTGAGCAGTCAAAACAAATTCAGAGAAAATTGCACAATTCTACCAACTCAGCCATAAAAACTTAGAAGAAATTACCCACCGATTAAGCTCTTACTGCTACTGTCTTCAAAGGCTACCCAAACGTTTCGGAAGAAAGTTCTTCCTGTCATTGCATCTGATCTGATTGAAATAGTAAACTCATCCCTCTGACCAAATGTTTTACTCCAGGCTTTAAAAACATAAGTTGTCAAATCACTGATAAAAAAAGAACAATCTGGGCAAGTCATTTTGCAGAATTACAGGCCAATCTTCAACCCACCATTCATCTGCAAGGATTTTTGAAAAAGCTGTGTTTCAAAAGTTAAATGTCTTTCAGTCCGGTTTGTACTGAGACTGCCCTTGGCAACGTGTTCAGTAACATTCACATAGAATGCAGACTGTGGAACAACCACAGTGCTGGTTCTGTTGAACCACAGTCCAACATTCAAGACTGTTAACCATGATATATTATTGAAACGACTGGAGTTGAGTAGCACTCTCTGGCAGAATATTTGACTGGCTTCAGTCTTACCTAAAGAATAAGGATTTCTTTATGTCAACATGTAGAGTTTTATCAGAACTAGCAAAAATCGCAGAAATCTTTCTGAAAGTAATTGCATCGCTCAAAAATCTGCTGTACTTCAGGAATGTTGTCCATTTTTTTTCCTTTCTGAAAGCAGTTCTGTGTCTGAGACGTAAGATTAAGAGCTGAGTGTTATTAATGGGTAATCATTTAATGGTGTTGTTAGGTAAGGTGTTTGCTTCTCAGTGCTGCTTTTAATCCTCACAGCACTAATTCAGAAATGTTTCCAGCTATAAGTCCATCAAGGACATCTATAAAAGTCTTGAAGTGCAAATATCTAAAAGCACTGTGGAGACCACAACAAAAGAAAACTTTTTGCATTTTTAAGAAGTTTAAGGATAAATGTATTAAAGTACACCATGTATGCCAAGCTTGGTTTTAAGAAGAGCAAAAGTCTTTTTCACTGTTTGTGGCTTAAAGTGATTTTATATGATATCAAGAAAATTGCGGAAATGACCAATATTCGGTGGCCTTATGAAGCATTTACTCTTGGATTGGTTGCAAACAGCAGCCAATAGCATGTCAAGTACTGTAGCATTGTGCCCAGGTATTCGAGTTTCCAAAGCTGTATTTTCTGTTGAATACAGAAATAAGTGAGTTCATAACTCAATCATATGTCCTTTGACAATCATAAAAGGACATTTCAAACCGCCTGTATATAAATGGCTTATTCAAAGGTAGATAAATATAGTCATTCGTTTCAAGGTTATTCTATACCATTAAACAAATCTAGTTCTTATAAATACTTTAAAGCATTCATTAAGTCCGAGACACTAGATCTTTATCTTTCACCAAATGGAGGTATTTTACTTTATACTTCACATAAACAGAGAAAGAAAGGAGGACACATTTCTTGTTTTGAAGCATCGGGCTGTGACTGATTAGCTGTGTAATACTTGGAGATGAGAAAAACACAAGTGTATGCTCAGTCATTGTTCATGGTTGCACAAACACCAGCATGCAAAGACACACATTCTTATATAAGAACATGTGGCACAGCTTGGGGCCCCACTAATGACTTGAGTGAGGCGCAGGGAATGCCATCATCATTTGATACAATCCAGCGAAACAACCCCAAACTGCAGTGCTGCATTTTGGAGATAGGGAGTGAGTCGGGACCCGCTGACAACTTGTTTTCATACTGAGTCTTTGTGAGCTGGCTCAAGTCTGTTTCACCCTGCAATGATTGAATAATCAGCTTTGTTCGTCCATATGTTTCAAAAGGCAATCTGTGACCATTTTGTCCTTGGTGTGCCTGGAATTGCTCCCAAAAAGTTAGGCAACGTGTTTATTCTACTCTCCTACTTGAGTATTTTGTTGTTGTTTTCTGATTTCTTTTTTTTTTTTTTTTACAGAAGAACTACAAATAAAGAATTTGCAAAGTGGGGAACAGGAGTAGAATGATTTCATCAGACAGCTGGAGCTACTTTATTATTTATTGCCGACTATGAAAAACATCTAAATGTCAATTGCTCTGCAGAGAGATCCTTTAGAAATCACTGACCAGTCAGTCTCATGTGTTACAAGTTGGATCTCGCTTTTAAAATGTCAAAACAGAGGTAATTGATTCCATAAACAGTCTTCACTGTAATATGGAAAAAGATGTGCAGAACAAAGGCATCGTCAGAATTTTGTTTTTGACTCCATTCCTCTGTGCATCACCCACACCCACATGTGGAATTCAAGTTTCTGTTATGAATGATTCACAAGTATCTTTGACATTTGAAACATTCGGTGTGACAAATTTGACTCAGTTGAAAGGTATCTAATGTCTCCTGAGTGCAGAAGAATATAGTGGCACAAGGTCGGCAAAACCTCCGTTTTAATTCATTGGATGTTACTTAGTTGTTGTTTTTTTTGTTTGTTTTTTTTTTTTTTACAAAATTGTCGAACCAACTAACAAAGCAAACATGTTATGCACAGACTTTTTTAAATTGTTAGTAAGTATATTTTCTTATGTGCAGCTTCTCAGTGAAGTCAGTCCTTTATAAGAGACATTTAAGTGAAATTTCAATAATTACTGAATTTGAACAGTGCTGCTCATGCCACAAATAATCCTAACAGATTAAATTGAGTGAGGAAGTCTGCAGTTGGTTTAATTCAAACATTTTAAATTTGGCCCCTCCAGAGCACTGGCCGTGCATGAAATTGCTTTTAATGTTCATTATGGATTGAGGAGTTATTTTTCATATTTGATATTTCTGGGTTATGACCTGAAAATTTTACTTTTAAGATAAAGGGAGAAAAGACATGATCTGTACTTCTAGAATATATTGAAAAAATAAATATATTAAAAGAATGACAATCAAATAAACTATCCTTGAGGTGATTGATACCTCTTGAAAGAGGGTCAAAGAATATGGATGGAAATTTTGCGATTGCTAAATGGGCATTTGACATCCTTATTCCTGTCCCAATAATTTGTCCCTTCAGTTCACCTTTATCCTCCAGTGTTCCATCCAAGGATGACTAATCTGGTTTGCTTTGCTGTGGCAACCAGGCTCTATTTTAAGGAAGAAATGCATAATTGAAGAGATCTGACCTGGAGGCAGAGAGCAGGAGCTGTACAGCATGTTTTCATGTGATGTTCTTAAATACTTGGATAATAAAATGGGAGCCTTAAGGAGAGGGAAACACTGAATATTTGCCTTTATGTTATTAGTATATTTAAGAATCTGATTGACAATCTTCTAATTTTTTGTTTTTGTGAGCTGCAAGCTGGCCATGATATGTACGACAAGGAGAACAAGTCTGATTCCTATTTCGATGTCTCCTGATTGATGACTTGTTTGACCTGTATTCAGTGACCTGAACACAGTTGTTCACACCTATGCAAACAGGCACCACAAATCATGCAGTGCAATCAGATTGGAAGCAGGTGGAAGATAAGGAGACACAATTTGTCACCCTAGTGGGTTTTTACATGGCTGAAAGTTGAAGTGTTTCTTTGCTTCAATTCAAAAGTCTGCAAATGAACTCAAACCTCAAGGCACAGGTACAATCATATCCATTTTTTTTTTTTTGGCATTTATGAAACAGTCTCAATGGTTAAGTGTTTCAGAAAATGTTGCTAAGTATCTCAAGGACAGCCTAACGGTGCTACTGCAATATTGTAGTGTTTTGCTTATTCATTAGATAAGAGTTTGTCCTGAAGCAGCAGAGCTGGATCATTACGTCCTATATAATCAGGTACACATACTCTAAGCTTGGGAACATAAAATACCACTATTTTTTTGCAGTTTTGGCACCGTTTTAAAGAAAATATTCCACCTTATACCGAGTGTTAAATTTATTTCTAAACCCAAAGAATAGTCTGAAAGGAAAAACTGACCACAGTGCAGAAAATACTGAAGATAATGGAGAATGAATGGGGGTAATTACACATGACACAGGCTTGGGCATTGAATCATAACTAGGCTTTTTGTTCACTAACAACACCCACGGTCACTTTACTGGTCTGTCTGCTGATTCACCTATATTTATCTGCAACACCAATCTGTCCCAGTCTCCCATCCTTTGATTTTTATTCCTCTTGATGCAAAGACTGCAATTATTTTAATATACTGAGGTAAAAGGTTTTCTGGAGTAGCAAAACTGTTCATTTTGTTCAGAAAATACATTTACTATTTGAAATTGTTAGACAGTTATCAACCAAAATAATAGACAGTCTCGATGACACATTCTCTACATCAAAAAAGCATATTATCAAATTATATTTTTACTGTGAAAAACATTGTAAAGATGGATTCCAATTTAGTTATTTACAGGGGGTGTTTTTGTTCTAAAACCCTTCAAGGTTATGTACTCCCACCCATTTGTCCTGCTTCTACTTTGATTTGTTTTGAGTGGTTCATTCTGTTTATCCTCTTTCTTCAGTAACCCGTTTCCCTTCTCTTGTGGCAGGATTTCCACGGAGCACTCGCCCAAGCTGCAGATTCGAAGTCACAGCTACCTGCGGGCGGTGAGCGAGGTTTCCATCAACAGGAGCCTGGACAGCTTGGACCCAGCGGGGCTGCTGGCCTCGCCTAAATTCCGCTCCCGCAATGAGAGCTACATGAGAGCCATGAGCACCATCAGTCAGGTCAGTGGATATCTGGAGGCCTGTATCTTGTAGCTCATCCACCATGTCTTGTAAGCTTTTGCAGTGGGAGGAAGTCCTCTGTGTGGTCAATTTAATGCCCCAATAACAATCCTGGAAAGACAGAAAGCAGGAAGAACCCCTGGACTCCTAATTAGTCTGTTTGCTGAGGCTCAGGTGATACATTAGTATTCAAATTGACTATCTAAATGAAAGAAACACCCCCTGGCCTCATACTTCTTCCTTGATTTTCTTTTTCTACTGTCTAAACACATTGTATGAAACAAAAGGAGCAAATGTGGGTGAATTTGCAGAATCTAAAATAAAAGGGTCAAAATTTTTTTTCTGCATGTTTTAAATATATTCAAATACACCAACAAACATGTTATATATGCATAAAGTTTGTTGTGGTGGCCTTATCAGAATCAAATATCATCAAATACCAAAATATGCTGTGATTCGTCTATCAATTCGTAAATGTCACCTTTCAAAGTTCCTTTTATCCAGTGCTTTTATCAGGGCGTTTTCCTTTCGCAGGTGAGCGAGGTGGAGGTGAACGGGCAAATAGAGGCGGTGTGTGAGTCGGTGTTCAGCGAGATGGAGTCGCAGGCAGTGGATGCCCTGGACCTGCCCATGCCCGGCTGCTTCCGGATGCGGAGCCACAGCTACGTGCGTGCCATAGAGAAGGGATGCTCACAGGAGGAGGAAGAGGGCGTCGTCGTGCTACGTGAGAGGGGGGCGGACTCCCCCCCGCGCACTGCCACTACTGTCCGGACCATTCAGAGCAGCACAGGTTGGGGAAACATTCGTTTTTCACATGCTAACTCATATACATAAATATTCTATAGCCCATTATATATTAATCTGGGTGCAGAGAGGGTGCTGTGGTTTCTAAATAATACAGCTCGAGAATAGAATTAACTGAGGAAGAAAAGTGTTCCGGTTACATCAAACCAAGACATTTGATTGCACTTGGTAGTCCTTACAAAGGCCGTGATCAATCTGCAGCCCATAGTCACGCTCTACAACCGTCCTCTATCTTACCATCCACCTGACCCAGTTTCCTTCTTCAATACAATTAGTTGAATCCAGAACTGTTTTTTTTTCCCACGTAGAGAGCTTAACTAAGCTCCAAAGCTTGTGGACTGCTGCATCTTGTTTTAGCCCCCTTTTGTGCCTCATGGTCTACATAGCTTGACTTTTCAGTATCTCTATATGCCGGATTGATGCTCAGTAGTCCTGGCATTCAGCACCGAGTGCCTCCATGTTTCAGGCTGCAAAATCCAAACGTCATTCGGGTACATTGCGCGTGTTGAGTCTCTGTCGCTTGATGAGGCCTGGCTTTCCCTTTAGCTCTTATTTAATTATGCCAATTAGACGAGAGCATTTCTCCAAACCAAGCTGACAAGTACACCAGTTGACTAATTAAACACATTCATTGCATACTGGAACAATGGTGACAAGTAAATTTTTGAGTGTGACAAAAGGTTTGTTCACCACAGTTTAACTCCTCTTCAATTAACTCCTTTCAGGGTTTCAGAGACAATCTCTGCAGTGTAATTCCTTCTTTTCATCACAGTGTCTTGCATGACCCTTGAATGTTTGTGCATTTTATTATATTATAGTCACAAAGCTTAGTGTATTTTGTTATGATCATTATTTATTAGGAGAAATTAACATTTAATCATGAAAAGGAAGGAGAATGATGCATGACTTTAAAATATTTTACGGAAGAAATTTTGAAAAAGTTTGCATGGATGTGCAGACACTTGAGCATTGTTCTTCTGAGGCTGGAAAACTTTGCCCTTTTTATCAAAATAGCTTGTATAAAGTTTAATGTAAACTTTATTTTGCAAGACTTACCATAGTGTCACCATTAAATTTAGGTTTAGGCTTTGACTGGGCCATTGTAGCACATGATTATGCTTCTTCAAAATCAGTTTAGTTTCACTTTCCTTCACTTTCACAATTATGGTCTATTTTGTGTTTGTCTGTAACACATAATGATAATAAAACACATTGATGTATAAGGCTGCAGTGTGACATGGAAAAATGCCAGGGAAATGAATACCTTGAGAAAGACACTGTATATCAGAAACGGTGCTGGTTAACATTGCAATTAAAGACAGGGATTAATTCAGCTGACTGTCCGGTTGCGTGACTGTAGGTATTGATCTATGGAAGACTGAGATGAAGACACAGACGTTTGCAGTTCCTTCCCAAGAGGAAACAGGAGTTAATGAAAGCCATCTATCAGGGGAGATGCAGTGAGAAACAAAACTCTGTTTTCAACCTACACAGCTGCCACACCACAGATATACCACAGAGAATCCCTCTTCTTTTCCTCTCTTTTGCTATTTACTGCCTCTCATATCCTTCACAGAAATATTTTCTCAATTGTAACACAAAGACAACAACTTTAAAGGTCAGCAGAAAAAGCACTCATATCAGTCATAATGACTACGGAGAAGCGGGCAGTTAAGTGGACATCCATTTTTTTTTACCCTCAGTTTGCCACAAGACAAGAGATTAGTTGGTGGTGTGGTCTGGTCCGATACAGCATTGCTCCTAATTGGTTGTCAGAGTTGTATGTAATTTGTTCTGGACTTTTTCTGACCTTTGAATGAAAATGTGCCTCATAATCAGCTGCAAACAAGCAGACGAGGGATGTTACATTGGTGATGTAGGGAACGGTTTGCCGTGGTTTTCCTGGAGATAAAGAACCAGGAAAGTAAGTTGCAGTAAGTAGTGCAACTTACTGTCATAGTTGCACTACTGCACTGTTCATCACTTCCTGAGATTTTCACCATCTAGTCAACAGTCAGTGAAATTAATTGGCTACTGATTTTTAGCCTGGTCCAGTGGGAAGGTGGTGATTGGAGAGGGAGAACAGCTCGGCACGTTCTCGCTCCATATCAGAACATCGTCTCATGTGCAGAGGTTAACATTATCAAGAGGGTGGCACAACAGCAATTTTCTGCTCATGCAGTGTTAAATACAGGTGTCATGGTGAGTATCATTCTTAAAGAAACTCCAAGCCTTAATTAAGTCTCCTTTTACATCCTTCAAAATTGAGGGCTGTTATTTCATTTTCATATCTGTTGTGACCCCTATTAGCATAATGTAATACTGGAAGCATGGCTGCGCAAGAAATATGATTAAATGCCCACTCATGTCCCTTAATGTTCAGTTTTTCCATTTAGATATTTTTGTTCTCAGATAATAATTTTATATCAATTTCATTGAATAAAATACCATTGGGTTACATGCACTGCCTTGGATGAGCATTGCATAATTAGAATATATTTTTTAATCTAATGCACATACAAATCAAGAATTTCCTCTTTCCTGGTGGTCTAAATGTGGTGTGGTACATCGATTACTATGTAGTCCTCAAAATGAGGAATAACAATATTACAGACGAATCCAGACCATATAAGTACAACTTACTCATAGTCAGAGTAATAATTCTATATTTTTAAACTAATGAACCATAAAAAGCTCAAGCCTGGATGAGGAGAAGTATTTATTTTGACACAATGCACAATTAGAAGGTGGAAAACTTGTTGGAGGGCACAGGCTCATAAACTTTTCAAAATACCAGGACATTTTAAATGGAAAACTCAGTGATGTTGTAACAGGTCATGACTGGGATTCTCAGCAGAATGACAGGTTAGGCCCAACTTCTTCATTCAACCTCCTAAACACACCAGATTTTTATACATCTTTATCAGGAATGTCAGTATTTATGGAGAGTAAATACATCCTGAAATTAACTTTACCAACAGAACAAAACAATTCTACTATTGGAAACTACATCCTGCATTCATTTATGCTCTTGCATATTGCCAAGTGTATAGCATTTGCATTGCTCTATACAGTCATTTCTCACAAAGCAAAATCCTTTAACAGCTTTTTCACAATTATTTATTGCCATTGTTCCACAATACAGAAGAAGCACAAAAGGAGGCATTCGTGCACATACACACATGCGCACATGCAGAGATTTCGGAGGATTTCACAGGAAATCGGCTGGGGGCCCAAAAGTGAGAAGTGAAGATGTTGTTGTAGTAAATATTTAACGATGTTTCAGAAGGCTGTTCTCAAGCACTGGTTCCAGAAAAACAACCCACACTTATGGCTCCTGCTCCCGTTTGTCCCAGTGGCAAACCGCCAAAATATCACACCAAGCACACACTCGCACTCTGGAAGCTGTGAGAATCCCATCAGCTTCCTTTCCGTTTCACCGCTGCGCTTCTCCTGCCCATTATTATTGATGATCTTTTAAACCAAAGGAGGAGAACTGAACCTTTGATCTCCTCTCTTTGAACGTGAAGCGGCTTCCTCTCTCTCTCTATCCCTCTCTGTCTTTGCCTGTCTGCCCACTCAAACTGGCACACCGCATCACACTCGAGGTACCCTCGCAATCACTCACGTGTTTGCTAACTGCAGCCCCCGACAGACACGTTTGGCTGAGACATCAGCTCCATCGGATTGGTTTAACAGAATCTGCGGCAGATCCTCTTTGTAAATCCATAGTAATCAGTTAACGTGAGGATTTCACCGCCACTAAGCTGTGGCTCCTCCACCTCGCTTCGTCTTCAGTTAACATATTAATCACCTTTTCACCCTGCTACGTCTAGCACCTCCTTCGCCTCTGTTACAACTGCCACATTCCCTTCCTTTTCCCTATAGTACAAGGTTTAAGCAACAAAGCTTTCAATTACAAACGTGTCACATTGATTTTAAACTTGTCATACTTTACTGTTTCTCTCTCTGCCCTGCCTTTGATAGTCTGATCTAGTTTTTTATGCATTTTGTTTCTATAGAAGTGGTATTAGATTGACTAAAATGCTAGACTTTCCCCCCCACCTAGACTCTATAAAACGATCCAGGTCGGTGTTTAATGGCTGTGAATTTTCTTCAGCTCCAAAGAGAGGCGTTGTACTGAATAAAGCACTCCCTAAGGCGTTCGGCATTTGAGGAATACTAGCAGTTTAAATTGCTGAGTGCCTTTTCAGACACTCGGTGGAATATCACCTCTTCATTTAGTTTTTAACTCTCAGGTGGAGATGTGCCTTTTCCCTGTCTACATTGCTATGCTGGATTTGGAGTGGCTAAACAAAAGTAGATAAAGCTGTTTGCAAAGAAAAAAAAAAGATGCATTCAATTTTTGAGCATTAGAATTTGACATTTGGAAGATAAACACATGAGAAATCATTTCAGTTATAAAAAGATGCATCTTCATATTTTTTAAAATACAATTTTTCCCAATTTTACAGGCTAAAAGCTTTAAAAAAAAGACTGAACAGCCTACTTATTTTACAGAACAAACAGACACTCAAATTTATTTATTTTCAATTATTCCACATTTATTTTCGATATTCGCATTTCCTGTAAACAGGCTCTGTATTCAGAGCCAGTTGCATTTAGCTCCTGGTGAAAGTGCATATAAAGTCTTTAAAATATATTCTTCTTCAGAAAAAGATGTGAAATTGCATACATTTTCTCTACTGAATTAATGTATTCCAATTAATGAAGATTAGATTTTATGCCAATAAGCATAAAAGGCACATAATTCACCACTTAAATAAAAAAGAAATGCAGGGAGTTTAGACTGCATTACTCACCTCATAAGCATGGCTTTAGCAAGTCCCTTCTTGTTCCACTATTCTGGAAAAAGACAGTGCTGCTGAGTATTTGCTGCTCTATTGTACAGTGGAGTACTAGAAGCTAAATGTGAAGACCTGTACAACACTGCCCCCAGGGGCTCAGTTTAACACAGCACTCCACCTCTGCCCCTTCTTTTACAGTAGCTGGGTGAGTGGGTGGATGGAAAAACTACCAGACAGCTTGACCCAATTAAGAACAATCCTTGCCATCGCCGACTCCTTTCAGTAGGTCCTGATCTGAGAATGGAGCCCTGGAGAATAAATATCATCGGATTTCCCACAGCGCTAAATATAGGCAGCAGGGATACAGAGTGCCACAGTCTGAGCAGATCAAGATCAAGCCAACCACTCAAGCAGCACGCCACGCAAACATCCAGCAGCAGGGCCAGAAGTTGTCATGTGCCGGCATGACTCAAGTTTGGTAAAAGCAAAAGAAAAGACCACTCTGTTTCTTTTTTTCATAGAAAACCTTCACAAAGGTGAGGAAATTCTGGGTGAGGAAATTCAGGCGAATTATCAGTGTTGCAACTGCTGGTTTAATAAAAATCAGTAGTGGAACTTGGCTGCAATTAATTGCTTTTTAATCAAAAACCATAACATAATAATCAAACAGTTTAAATTCAAATACCCTTTATGCTGCGTAACTGTTGAATAAATTGACACAGGAGACTGTTATGACAGATTATGGCTTAATAATTACTTGGTAAGAAAAAAATGTTTCCTAGTACAAGAACAAAATAAGTCAATGACTGATTTGTGATACAAGCTAATACTGGACTTTTAAACAAAATACACAAATTATTATTGAAAACAAAAATGTATTTTGTCATATTCTTAAATCTGGGTGAATGATATCACTTGCATACATAGACATGTGAGAAGTCAGGAGGTTCTGCGGGGGAAGGTTAGGATGATGACTGTAAATGAGACTGTCCCACCCTGGATAAGTTTGTGTCGGATATGTTAGGTTGGAGAGGGGAGTGGGAGTTTCCACTGACACAAGATTCACTTGTGTCAGAGAGAAAAGTAGGACTGCGGACGGCGACTTGTGTGAGCTTAACTGAGATCTAGAGACTTTTCATGGAGATCTTTCAGTGTTTGTACAACACGCTCCACAGCATGTGGGACTTCTGGATTCGACTCTGTAAGTAAAGTTCTAGTGCTGGTTGTTTCTGAGGATGGCATCAGGACTGGGAATTGAAAACAGAAGCATTCACAGGAAGCATGGATGGTGATTTCAAAATAAGAGCATGGTTTAGTCAAATAATTAAAACAAAAAAAGTTAAGTATGTCCAAAATCCATTGAAAATTGTGACATCTTAATTCTACTTATTAAAGAAAACTATTTAATGACCACATTGGTGGCACAAGTTGAACTTACATTTGTCCAAATGGTACTGAGATATACTTTGAAAATTGGGCTCATGATTTCTAATTACCTCACACATTTTAAGGTGTAGACACCAACACCCTTTTCATAGTTTCTGATTAGTCATCCTTCATTTCAAAATGTAATTGTCTTTACAAAGCAATTAATTTAAAGGTCACTAAATTAAGTGCTATATGGAAACAGTGTGATTTATTTTATGTTTCTAAAGATATTTCTAATACAAAGTTTTAGTCTTGTAGTTTAATAAAGAGGGTTATAGACACAGTGTGTCTTTTCAAAAAAATATTCATACCCATGATCATCTCTGCATTTTTTTCCACATTACAAATTTTTATGTGACAGACCAGTACAAACTAGCATTTAATTGTAAAGTATACATATACCTCTTCAATTGTGGTATATGTATTTAGTATTTCAAAATATGCTTTTTTCACTCTGCATGAATACGCAAGGGCAAAATTTCCACTTCAGATCACTCAATACTGTTTCTGTGTGGACGTGGGAAAAAATAGTTAAAAATATCCCCATGTGGACAAGACCTTAAATCTGTCTAGGAGACCATTAATAAGAGATGCAAGCAAGATTTGTAACTGGAGGAGCTACAGAGATCCACCACCCAGGTGGGAGAATCTATAGTTATGGTTTCTGATGAAACCATGACCATAAAATGTATGGTTTTTATGTAATCTACAAATGGTCTACATAAAGACCACATATGTAGATGTGGTCTTTAGGGGGGAAAAAAACATTGTAAGAGAGACGCCTCATTTATTGTAGTGCATGGCATCCAGAAAAAATATGCAGAAAAAAGTCTGGTCAGATGAGAGCAAAATAAGACTTTTTGGCCAACATGAAAACCGTTGTGTGTGATGGACACATGGTGGTGGAGATATTATACCACAGCACTGACAGGAAAGCTGGTCAGAGTTGATCTGAAGATAGCTGGAGGAAAGTCTTGAATAAAATACTTGTTGAAAGCTACTGCAAAAAGACTTGGGTCTGACACACAACCAGAGCTTCAATGGAATGGATGAGGTCAAAGGAAATCCATTTGTTTGAATGGGTTCTTCAGACTTAAATTCAATGAAGAATCTGTAGCACCACTAAAAATTGATGCATTGACTATTTTCCTTCCAATGGACTAGTTTAGTTTGCATTTTGTGAACACATCACATCAAACACACATGTATGTGTTGTTGGATAAAATGTTCAAGTGGTATAAATACATTTGAAAGACACTGTAAGTGGACTGTGGTTTACAGCAGTGAGGCCTTCATAAACTTTCAGGATCTTTCCATTCTCTTTTCCCTCCCAAATGGACTCCATATGAACATGTGACCACATCAGATTAGTTTGTTGCTTCCAACAGTGACCACTGTTGGAAGCTTCCAGCTCTGGATTTATTTTGGGACGTATTTCAGACATGGACCGGGCTGACAGGTGATGGAGGAAGGCATGGTGATACTGTATCACAACATGAGCCTCTGCATGGTCTGGATATTTAGGTCACACTAAAGTCCCCTCTGGAATTTGGCTTCACTGGGGTTCATCTCAGAGTTCTGTGCTGTTTAGAGACGAAAGATTCTGCACCCTAAAAGCATTCAGGGGGTAAAGATAAGTGGTGCCACTTACCACCGGTCCAAGGCCTGCGAGGGTCGATAGGGAACCTCTGACGCCCTACAGCCTGGCAGATGAGCAGTCTGTGGCCCCATGTTTCTGTTCAAGCATCTGCGTTTAAATGAGTCAGGGAGACGCTTGCCAAGCTGAGCTGTTTGCTTGCTCACATACCATCTTTTAGAAGTCTATTTTAAGAAGAGGTTGAAAAACCCAGCTGAGCACAACATGTCATGGATACACACAAACAAGTATTCAGCACATAGGCATGTTCATCCAACTAGGCCAGGGTCATGAGGGATTATACCACTATTGTGTCAATAAGAACCTTATGAGTTCAAGAAGACAGAGTTACTGCCCTGTATATACATGGAAAATTAAAAATTGATTAATTTGGAAAAAACAGCAACAATGCTAGCATTTCTTTATTTTTGTTATACTATTATTAAATTATTCTTTATACTGTTAGCATTTTACTCAGGGAGACTGTCTTAAAGTAAAATGAGTTACAACTTATGATCATCATCCTAAAGCTTCAACTTAAACATATTTTTAGACTTAATGTTTAAACTTATGTTCCCTTTTTTTGAGTCACTTATCAGTGACTAAACCTCAGACAGGAAGATCCCAAAATAAACTGCAACTAAAGGCCATTGTGGTAAAAGCAAATCATAACAGTTATGAATTGCTAAACTGCAACTAAACAAAACTTTAGTTGCAGTTTATTCAGCATCTGGTGATGACCAGGCAGTCGACATTCAAACATAGTATTTCATTTTCAATCTTTCGTTTTTGTCCAGATACATTTGAGCTTCTAAAATGAAGGAAATGTATATAGCAAAGGTCCTAATTTCTAACATTTGCACATCACTATTTGGTTTGATGTCCAAAGCCAAACCTCGTCATTGTTCAAATATTTATGGACCTGACTGCAATGGCTTATAAAATGCTCAGGGCTGGAAAAAGGCAGAGACTCTGAGCTTTTGAGGATGCCAACAAACAGTATTAAAAATCTGTTGCATTTTAAGATTTCTTTAGTTGAGTCTGATTTCTTAAACACGTTTGCTGTTGAATTTATTAAGTAACAGTTTGTCACCACTAGAGGGAGCTGCATTCCTAACTATTTGTGTTTCATCCCTGCAAGAGACATCTGAATATACATACATAACTTGTTTTTTTTTTCCTGCAAGCACTCTCAGATATTATCTTCTAGGCTCAGATTCTGTATCGACATAATTATAGTGTGTTTACATAAGAAATGGTTTCTCAGATACGTTGTTGGATATTAAAGCCCTGAGTCATGACTGACATTCATGCTTCACTTGATGTATATGTGCCTCCAAGTCTTGAAGATTAAGCCACTTTTTGTGAGGATGTTGCATTTTGAGCTCTGTCAGCCTCCTGTGCTCCTTGGTTACACACAAACACACTTGTAGGCTTCTTTGTTTCCTCCTCTGCTCTTTAATTACAGGGCCAGTTAAAGCTCAGATTTAACTGCGTGTGTCTTTGCATGCAAAGTACAGGTGCGTGTGAGCGGATCAAAGTCTCCATCTTCTAAGAGGGAATTTATATTCAAAGAGGAATATAAATTAAACACCACTCTCTCTCTCTCTCTCTGTCATCCATTTCTTGGATTCTCTCTCCTCTGGCCTCTTTTACACACCTGCATATAATGCTGTCATTCCCAATGCTTTGAAGGTGCAAGTAGGTGTGTTTGACAGGAAACCAGGGCCGAGTTGAGGCATGTGGGGACACACTGCGCTCATGCACTGCTTGCATGTGAATTAAAATAGACAGAGGGAGAAAAAAGATAGACGGCCCGTCTCAGTCGTGGCTGGCAGCTGTACTCGCTTTGGAGCATGAGGGTGTGTGCGCACATGGGATGGTGTCAAAGTGTTTGTGTGTGGCTTCTTGGTTCGCAGCTGCGGGATCAAGCCCGAACTGGGAGCTGGATGTGGGTAAACTGTGATTTGGCTATCTCTTTTCCTGGAGGAGATAAATCCTTACCATGCTGGTGTGTCAGCCACTCGGTAATTACTTCGTCCTGTCACGGCTGTCTGAGAATGTGAGCCAGTGGGAACTTGCACTGTCGCTCTTTCACTGACACAAAGAAGAAAACAAAACAAAAAAAAAAGCACTCGGCTTTTCTTTCAAACAGCTCATTGTCAACATATAATGCTAACTGCTGCATAAATAGAGCCAAATAATATGTGTGAATGTTTTTTTTTTGTTTTTTTTACTTTTACATCGGAAGTCTTGTGTAGGTGTTAAGAGAAACTGATCTTTCATATTTGTCAGTGTCTGTCAAATGATTCTATTCAAATTAAGGGTCTTATTCTGCAGGTTTAGAAGTCAGTAAGGTTTTGAAGTGACAGATAATTAAGTGTTTAACTTAATGCTACCTTCCTTTTTTACTGCGATTGACAGTCAGTGCTTGTCTGAGACATTCATACATTCATTTTTGTCTCCAGCCAGGGATATAAAATGGGGAAAAAAAGTAGAATCTATTTCTCTGTTATCTTAAGTGACGTTGTCTTTTGTGTGTCCTTAGTAAGAGTCTGGAGAAAAGAGCCATAGAATAGTGGGCTAAAAGATGTGGAGACACAGAACCAAGAAGCAAGCCCAACTGGCATAAAATAACTTGTTTTAAATATGAATATTTATATTCATTGTAACTATTTAATTGTTCACCGTCTGATCTTTAAAGTTCCAACAATCTTAATTATACTTTCACTGTTTTCTGGCATGGGAAGCTATGAAAAGGAGACCTTCCTCCTTTTGAATTTCCTTTTTTTCTCTCTCTTTCTCATCTAAACTTAGATTTCAGGCATACTTAGAAATCCCAGATAGTCATAAGACCATTGATTTTAACTTTCAGAGACACAGAGATGTTGATCATTTTTTGATAAAGTAAGCCATTTAATTAGCCAACTATACTCTACATGCTCTTTTTCAGCTCCCATCATGAGTTCTCTCCAGAGTTGTTTTGTGTTAGTTACTAACATTGCTATTCTGACATTTAATAAATTTTTATAATATCCCTCGCATCTGTAAAAGGTGCAGCCAGGACTAAGTGATTTAGTAGAACTTTCCCATTTAAATAAATGTATGAAAACTTAATGTTCCATAGATTATAAGACATTATTAAATCTCTTCTTTTATGCGGCACAATACAAGATATGAAATAAGATATGTACCAGACAATTACCTTTAGAGAAATCAATTGTTCTCCAGATGTCTGACTTTAGCAACTGAAACGTTCTTGTCTTCTGTTCTTCTTGTGTTTGAAGATTATTTGGTGCTAAAATGTTTTTTTTTTAAGTAAATGAGGATTTTTATCAGATTCTTCACTAGATGTCACCATTGTCACACCTGTGTGTAAGCGTGCTGCTATTAAAGCTTGTGTAATCTGATTCAGCTGAAGTGAATACGGCCCCTGTAAGGTGCGACATGATGTGATCTCAAGTAGCCTTTCAGGTCTTTTAGTGACCTGAAATATTGCCCGTAACCTGCCTGAGCAAGCTCGTGAGCAGAATAAAAGGTAAAAGGATAAATCAGAAGGACGTTAAGCTTTTCTTTCAGTCGCCGCGGGGTGTTTATGTTTACTTACGACTTAATTGGTCCTGGCTTGTTAGGGGCCTTTGGAATGCTTTGATTATAGCCATTCAGGGAGGAAGAGTGGCATTTGGATATCTTTTGACACAGGAAGCGCAAAGCATGAGAGTGTCATTCATGCTTCTCCTGCTGCTCTCAGTTCGAAAAAAAAAAAAAAAGAATTTAGGAGAGGGGGCGTAAAGAGGAGGAGGAGGTGACGGCAAACAGCAAAAGAATGGCTGCGGCTGTGCACACCCCTGCTGTCAGCACACATGCAGTTATTTCCAGTTAAGAGTAAAGCGAGGATTACACCCACCCTCCCAGGTTTGGAAATGAAGTAAATGGGCCGACTGGTGCATCAGGTGTGTGGTGGGTTTTCTCTGTCCCACTCCTCCTGTTTCCTGCCCATGTTTTGGCATCAGAAAGAGCAAAGGAAAAAGCAAAGCCCCGAAAGGATTTCCTCACTGTTGACTGTGGATGATCCCTGTGGCTCCTGCATGCTGAAGCTGGGCAGGGCAGGGCCTGCAAACCTAAAGCCCCAGGGAATGAAAAACATGAGGGAACGGGTTGTGTAGTCAGACTTCATGCAGGGGAGGACAAACATGTTTCTGTTCAGAGCTGTGTTTTTTGCAGAATATTGAATGTTTTGAAACTCTGCTTGACAGCTAAATGGTGCGGTTACCGAGTTCATGTTGCTTTCAGAGCAGAATCTGTCGGAGTAGCTTGGTGGAATGGTGCATGGCTGTAAGTGGGTGGTTTGGGCTGCACAGTGTGGGAGGCCAGGCCCCAGTGCAAATTAAAGACTTCTCTGTGAAAGTCCCAGACTCGGCTACAGTAATATGACTGAGCAAGAAGTCTGTGTGCGAGCGGCGGGCGGCGGGGGAAGAGACCCAGCCCCTCCCTACCCCACTCCTTTTTTCTTCTTTTTTTTTTTTTGAACCAGTCATTAAAAAATAAGCCACAAACTCAACCCTGATACGTACTGAGAGACAGAAAAAGAGAGAAAGAATGCATCCCCTCTTTCTCCTCCCTTTCTTAACGCTTTGCTGCTTCACTAACCAAGTAAAACAGGAGGAGGAGGGGGAGTTTGGTTTAAGATTTTTAAGACATGCTCTCAGTCCCCTCCTCCATGTAAAGAGAAGCAGGAGGGTTTTTTTTCTCTTTCTCTCTTCTGCAGAGGGAGAGAGAAATGAATGGGGAAAGGAATGCAGGAGACAAACGACAGCTCTCGGCAGGAGAGTGGGAATGCTGGAGAAGCCATTGTTCCCCAGTCCTCAGTCAGATTATGCAGGTAGTGAATGTAAATACGCAGGAAGTGAGAAAGGAAGATTGGTGTGAAAAGTCACACCTCAGACTGGCAGACCCAGCACCGATGTATCAGCTCAGTAATTCATATTTTTCCAGAAAAATATGCTTTTTATTCCTCCAAACTAACATACCCAGCCAGGACATACAGCTGCCATCTGATCCCTTCTCCTTCTCCTCCTCCTTCAACAGGATGTATAGGGTCACAGGGTCAGGACTGGAAACCACAAAAAACTTTATGCACCAGCATTGCCTGGTTCTTGTTCCAAATCCCCTCCACTCCCCCGCCTCTTTTCTACCTCCTGCCTTTTTTTGTTGTCTCCCTCCTTTTCCTCTTCCTCTTTCTCCTAACCATCCAATCTCCTATCGCCTCCTCTCTTATAGAAGGCCTGACGTTTGGTTTTGGGCTCAGATGGTTTAAGTGTGCCTCTGGCAGTGGATTAGGCTGCTAGTGTCTCCTCTCTCCCCCTCCAGCCTCGCTCCATGTGCAAATGGTCAGGACAAAGAACGTCAAACGGGGAGAGAGGGAAAGGAATGCAACAGGGGGAAAAAAATAAAAATGGGCACCAACACTGATGTTTTACTGCTTTCCTCAAGAAGTAAACTCGGCGCACTTGAAAAAGCAACTGTCTTCTTTTTTTGAAATTTTAAAACACAGGTTTTACTTGTCGTCTTTTGTTGTGAGTCCCTGGAGAGATTGCAGCAGAAGGCTGAAAGAAGTGAACTTTTGACCACATTCTGCAGCATTTATATGTAAATAACAGCTGCAGCGAGGGCAGCAATCTTTCATGTAATGACACGACATTGGCATTGTGTTGAGGCCCTTAGGGCTGATTCCGCCTCTTACGTGTGGTTTATGTTAGAGGTTTGTGCTAATTTTTGAGGGTTTTTCCTACACTTTGATACAAATCTTTTAGGATTTATAACTGGTGAATAGTAGATAAGACAAGCTTGTAACAAGTTAGAGACCGATATAAAGCAGAAGAATTGAAAAGTAACAAGGTGGTTGAGGTGTAAACTATTTGTGAAATAGTTAATTGTCTTGAAGAGGTTGAATAATATAATGTTATTCATGTTATTCCTAAGAATTTCTTGTGAAACATTCAATTTAAGATCTATTTAAGTGATTTAAAAGAAATTAAACTGCACTTGTGCAGCTCCTTCTTTCAAGAAAAATAGTTAACTGAACAAAATAATTGTTCTCTGAAAAGTGATTCAGTAGACTCATTTGAAACCCTTTTGATTTGTGGAGACAAAACAAAAGCTAAACAAACCCCACAAAAAATTGGCTGACCACAAACATTTCATTCTTAATTTTCTGCAAAATATTGTTAGTTTCATCTTATTCTACTGAGGTAAACATTTCCCATCTCCTGTAAGACAGATACATTGATTATTTGGAACCCTTATAAAGAATCTGTCCTTTTTTAACTCGGAGAACTCCAAAGCCCTTTACACTACATTCAGTCATTCCCACACACATTCACACACTGATGGTGGTATGCTACAGTGTAGTATTCCACTGTAGCACACAGTGGTATGCCTTGGGACATCCCACTGTATGGTATGTCCTTGGGACAGTTTGACAGAAATGAGGTTGCCTCTGACCATTACAAGCAGGCAAGGTGGGTTAAGGATTTTGCCCAAGGACATAATGACGGAGACAAAAGAAGCAGGGTTTGGAACCGACAACCTAGTGCTTACAGGACAAATTCTTGCCGCCAAACTCTTCCTACTCAAAGAGTTCTAATAGGTTCTTCAGTGCTTTTTCTAACCGGTTATGGATGGTCTGCTCTACAAGTGGTCTTTCTCAACTGACAATGTCAACACAACAGAGCAGACTTAACAGAACACAACTACTTGATTTTTTACTTCAAGATAAGAGTCTCAAACACACTAGCAAGCAACTTAACACACATAACCATCAGCTCCCATAAGAACACAAGCAGCAGATTTCACAACGATGAAAATAATAGTGGAGTTTTAATCTTTTGAGATGTTGTTACATCCCTAGTGGACAGTGATGTATGGCCACAGCTGTGTTTGCTACTTCAAGACAGTGAGGAGTTGTTGGTGTTCTGGTTATTTTTACTTTTCTCCTCTAATTGTAAAGTAGAAAAGTTTCTTTTTGGGAGTGCTCAAAAGAACCCCCCCAACCCACAAAAAGAAAAAAAAAAAACGGTGTTCATCAAACCTCACTTGCCGTTAACTATTTACATATTCAGAGACCTTTTTTTAGCCTCAGTCACAAATCCAGTTTAATGACTGACTGATTTCTTCCAGCTACATGATTTTGCCCCCAGCTATGCTGGACTCCTTACAGTTGCCACTGGAATTGCTGCCGACACATCTGATGTGTCACTCAGCACAGTGAGACAGTCATGCTTTTAAAGTATCAGTCAGTCAGTGAGCAATGCTCTGGGAAATGAGACTAGTGAAAGCATGCGTGAGATGTGTGGGTGTGTTAGCTTTAGTGTTTTGGCTAAACCTCAAGTTTATGCCCCACAAGGCTGCTGGAATGTACATGAGCTGAAGGAAACAGCACGGCCAACTAACCCCTTTGTCCCGTTCTCTTTTTGTCTCTACCTTTTCTCACTTTTTCCTCCCTTTTAAATGGGTGACTATGCTCTCTCTTTTTCTCTCTCCATCTCTGGGTCCCCTGAAAGCAGGTCTTTTGAACAGTAAAAGAAGACTGATGTGTCTCTTCATGTAGTTATGGGCTAGATGGGGAAAAGCTGTTGCGAAGGAGGAGTGGAGAACAATGCGAAGTGGCCTGGAGCTGTGACAGAGCAGGTCTACTATGTGAAAACCCCTTCATGAAATGAGCTCTAGCCAGAGACATTGGCAGAGAATCACCACTGGAAATATGTAGTCTCCACTGCCACTTACTTCACTTGCACTGATATCTTCTGGATTTAAGCTAAAGTTAACCAGATATTTTCTTGCAAATGCCAAACGTTGGGAAAACTTTGCAAGAACAAACACTTAGTATAAGTCTTATTCAAAAAAATATTATATTGAATAATATTTGTGCAACATTTGCAACATTTCTTAGAATTGTTTGCGGGTGCAAAAGTATACAATATAGGAAGTGGTAGGGAGTTTTCACACTGTTGAATAACAATTCCAAAGTTAACTCTTAACAAATTACAATAAAAGTTGAATGGCTCTCAAATACTGATAACAGGAGTTTGTCAGTATTAATACCTTCTGATGACACCAACATCTATTTCCAGTGTAGATTCCTTCCACGATGTGTAGTTAAACATTGTTACCTTTGCGTAAGAAAAGCCTCTATGACAGTATTTACAATGCTCCAAATTTTTGCTTACGTCAAAGATTTAACTACAGAGTTGACCTTTTCTGTTGCCAGTGGTGCTGTTTTTCGACCAAGTTGCAGTAAAGCAATGCTAATTTTAAAGTGTATCAAACAATCATCTGCACACATCATATTTACATAAACTAATAAAACGTAGACATTGCGCTGAAGTAAAAATGAAAACAATTTGATTCAAATTGTGTAAAATTCAACTTATCACTATACTTGGCACGGAGAGCCTCAAGCCATTAAAGAAGCATGGATGTAACAAGGCTTTTAGTTTGAACTTGGGTCATAGGAAAGTAGGTTAAGTGAAGTGGATCTGTTGCTTAACACCACACAGTTGGCTCCCATATTTAGTGGCAGCCGACAGTTGTAAACACACTCTTATCTTAGAGATTGAATAGCTTGGCGGAGTAGTTGACTGCTGTTGACACAGGTTTGTGTCAGAAAGGGCAGCCCAACTTTGTTGATATCATTGCCAGTCAGATGACACTGCACTTACATACAAACTAAAGCTTTGCAGTGATATGCAAGCTGTAGTTTATCTCAAAGAAGGAAAAAAGTGCAAAAGTTAGCACAGGATGTTTATAACTTCCTCCCCAACCGGCGCTCACACATGCTAAATATACTCCCTTTAAAAGGCCCTCTCCTACTGCCACCTTCCCTTCATGCTCACACATGCACATAGGCGCACACAGTGAGCTATTGTGTCTGAGATCTCAGGCATCTGGAGAGCAGAAACCCTCTACTGTGACCTCTGACCTCTGCAGGCTAAGAGTTGCAGACTGACATGAGGCTTTCAGAGGGACTTTCAGGTGGCTCAGAGAGCTGTCAGTAGGTTCTTTTAAAGGGGCTATTGTATACAGCATTCAGAGGGGCTTTTTCTGTGCTTGTGAATTAAAGACATAAAACTCATTTTAAAAATTTTAGAAAACCCTCTAATTTTAGTGCAATTTTTTAGTCTGGGAAAACTAATCATACATTAAAAAAATGGTGGAACTGGATAATGACAAATGTAGCTGAATAATTTTTTTAGCATATTTTTTACTTTTGTAAATTGATTAGTGTTTGGTAATTTTTACTTTTGTAATCCCTCACCTGCCTTTTCCTTGATTTATAAATATAACATGACATAGTAGCCCACCATTCAAAATAGGAAAGACAGGAGAACTTGTCATTCATGTAATTCAGATGTGTGTTGACATCAGAAAATGGCTAAAATAAATTAGCCACTCACCTGTAGAATTCTTTTACAGGTGAGTAAGTCCTCTTTACTTGCCTCTTTACTTAAATTGATCTTATCAGCACTGACAGCAGGGTAGTATTGTATGGAAAAAAGGATAAAAGATCAGCACACATCCTCTTAACTTAAAAGGCATGTTCATTCGTCTTTCTTTCCAAGAAGTACTAAGTGACATAGGTAACAGTGTCATGTCACATTCATACTCCAGCAAAACAGAACAATACAAATTTCTCATTAATCATAATATTCAACATTAAATAAGTCAATTGAATTTATTTCTAAGGGATTATTACACATCCATACCAGTGATTGCACCCAGCCAACAATAAACTAATCAAGTAACATCTGTCACGTTGCCTTTCTGTTCACAACAATGGTGTAATGTTGCACAGTGTGAACCTTGTAACGTCATTGTCATTCTTGAAAGCTGCCCTAGAAACAGAAGGACAAACCTTTTTGACTAGCATCCAAGTCAAACTGGTTGGGATAGTTTTAGCAATCAGCTTCACAAAGCGGATGCTTCAAGGCATGAGACGTGCTGGTGTATCCTGCTCTCTGTTTTATTTCTTGTCGGTGTTATGTTGGCTGCCAAGCCAGCGTTCCTGCTGTGTTTTCTTGTAGGTTGGCGCTTGGAGTAGTGTCCCAAATAGCTAACAGAAGCTCTCCTCTGCCTGCTGCTGGTACAACACCGGGCCTACTGGCAAACCTTGTGTTGCTGTGTTTTACCATGGTGACACTGTTACAAAGGACTCCAGCTGGTTCACAGTGGGATTCTGCGTGAGGGAGTGTGACAGACAAAAAGAGAGAAGACAGAAAAATGGACAGAGCCGTGCCGTAACTTATCCTCATCCCTCCTCTTTTTCTTCAATCTACTTCAGTTTTTCCCTCTCTCTGGGCACACTATGCTCCCCCCTACAGACCTTCACCCCCAAAAACAGTGCAGCTGGGCTCAGCTGTCAGTCGTTCACCATCCACCCCCTTTTCTTTATCTTTGCATTTGTTTGGCTAGCAGTGGATTTCCCCTTGGCCTCCGCACGGGGGAGCTCACTCGCTCCTCCACCAACTCAGCCAGCTCTCTTAAACCAAACCATCTGCTCTTTGAAGTGGCCTATCACAGATCCACAGATTGGAGGTTACAAAGCAGCTGTCTGCCTTCAATCTGAGCACAGTGATTAAAACAAAGGAAACAGCGCACACCTAGGCAGACACACGGAGTGGGACACAGCAATCTGTGAGTCAAATAAAGAGGTGGGCTCCAGGATTGGCAAGTTCTGTTTTTGTTTCTGGGGCTAGAAAAATGAATGGAGGCCGCTTTGTCCCGGGGGAGGGAAGGCTTTCTTTGATATTATCAAAGCCAAGGGAGGGGAGAGTGCTCTGCCAAAAAGAAGAAAAAAAACAAGCCACTATTCACACCAGTTTGTCAGCATGAGACTTTTGAAGCATTTGTCAAATAAAAAGAGATTTGGCAGGGAGACACTAGAATTTTGTCATGCACAAACTCCTCTTCTCTTTTGGGATGACAATGCTCACAGCAGGCTGCAGTTACCTCTTTGAGGGGAGGATGAGATGAAATTCCTCAAGACTATTTCCACAAAGTGAGAACGCTGTCCTTTTCTGTTCCATGCAAGATAATGAGTACTCTTTCCTGCTCGGTCTTTGATATTATTAGGTGAGGAGATCTTCCCTTAATTATCATGAGAAGATTTGATGGAATCCTGTGTCGCATTCCTGTTTTGCTCTGTCCTTGACCGTCTCTGCACGTGGGAGGTCTGGGCGAAGTATACTTCTCCCAGCGCCTTCACTTCTGCAACAGAACCAAACTGTTTTGTCAAATCGGTGGAAACTATGGGAAACTTCACCTCACACCCCCCTTCTCGCTGCCTCTTGTCTTATCAAGACAGTTGTTTTCCTCTCACTTCAGTCAGGCCGGAACAAATTTAGGGATTCACTTGTTTTCATCAGTGGAATTTTCTTAAAACGCCAACATAGTCCCTTGTACAGACCGGCACATTGTTGACAACGCCTCCTGTTGGATGGAGAGCATTTCATGGACAGGAAGTCTGCACTACCCCCCACCTACATCTTGATGTTGAGAGGCTGAAACATTACGCTGGCTTGTGTCAGTGTTGTAAGTGTTTCTCTGCAGACCTGCACATTTGCTCATGTGTATGTGGGCCTGTCCAGACTCTTCTGTGTGTTTACTTAACCCGCCTTAGCATTCGAGACCGCTTGTCATTCTCTGGAGTCCCTGGCTCTTGCCCTGACAGCAAGGTGGGACGCTACCCTGCCGTCTCCGGTTTCATATAGTGCTTTATTGAGCGGATGAAAACCCTCTAAATCTTCTGAGGGCCCAAGAGGAGAGCACAGACGCACACATGCACACACCCTCATGTGTGACTTTTAGATTACTTCAGGGGATAGATTGTCTGAAAGCAGCTGACATTTTATCCTTTGAACCTCCTGTTTGATAGGGGCAGGACCTCACCCTCTCCCTCAGTGCATCTGCATGTGTTTTGTTGTTTTCTTTTTCCCTCTCCAATTTTTACCCAAAGGGCAGTTGCAGCACTTAAGAAAAATATTTGTATTCCTTTTTAAGATGTTCCTACTGTGTAACCACAAACTTCCATGTGTTGTATTTGATAGAAAAACACAAAGTACTGCATATACATGTGAAGTTAAATAAAAATTATTAATTGTTCTCCAATTTTTTGCTTGTTAAATTCTGAGGCATGTTTTGATTTTTAATAACCTTGAATACAACTAGTGGAATCATTACTTATTAAATGGAGACCATCTGTGTGTAATTTTTTCTCAGTATAAATACAGCTCGTCTTTGAAGTTCTCAGGGGTTTGTTAGAGAACATTAGTGAACAAACAGCGAGACCGAGTAGCACACCAGATGGTTATGGCATAAAGTTGTGGAGAAACCCAAAGCAAGATCAGGCTACAGAACAATCAGTTTGAACGGCTCCAGTTCACTGTTTGTACAGTGTATGACGCAGTTGTAAAAATCTGCCAAGACATGATCATCCACCTACACTGACAGGTTGAGCATAAATTACAGTTTGTGACTGGCTGAATTTCAAAGGTCTTCTTCTCTGTTTGGAGTATCTGTTTACTGGAAAACTGCTAGAAATTCACCCCACAAATCTGGGATTTACAGAAAATTTGTCATGATAAAGTCATCATTGAGAGAAAGTCTTTATGCTGTGGGTTCTTCAGCATAGACAGGCTCATTGGTCACAGTGTTGTTGGGAAGATGGATGGACGTAAACAGAGCAATACTGGTGGTTTGAGGCTGCAACAGAGTTTACCCTGGTACAGTCAACATACTCCATCTAATCTGACTTAACCTTATTTTGCAAAAAATAATAGAAAACAATTTCAGTTTGCATGTAAAAATCTGGTAAAGATGCCCCAAAATACTTGCAACTGTAATTGCAGAAAAACTGAATGAATCATTGAACCAGAAGGGTCTGAATAAAAATTCAAAATTTGGACATTTTTGTTTCCAAAAAACTAATAAATATTATTTTCTCTGAAAAGGTTCAGGGGTCACACATTTTTAAATGTGCTTTCAAAATAGGCCCATTTTGTGGCTTGCTTACTTAATGCATCATCTTAATTGTTCAAGTTGAGTTTCCCGCTCACATTTCAAGCAGATGACATTCCGTTGTTGACGTGAATACATGAAGTCTTTTTTTCTGTTATGCTGTCATTAATGACACTCACATTGTCAAACATGATCTCAGCACAGTGCAGCTCATCGGAGGTACATTTCCAGCCTGTCAAGGTCTGACTGAACTCTTGTCTGGGATCATCCAATCACTGCTGCAGCTGAAGGCGGCAGATGACTCAGGCAAATCAAAGTCAAGATGAAGTCATTCCTCTCTTCTCCTCCAGTATGTCAGGACACAAAGCAAACAAGAACCTTGGTTCTAATAGTTTTTAGACGCAGCTATTGGCGCTGGGTGTGGCTGGCAACAGGTTGTCTGTTGCATGCAGAGCGGCAATCTCACTGGGGTAGGATGTTTGTCTTTTACAGGGATTAAAAGATAGCCAGGAAACCCGCTGGCCTACTTTTGCCGCAGAGCACAGAGAGAGCGCGACCTAGTTTTGATGACAGCACCATTACAGGAAGAGGGGATTCCAAGTCATAATGTTGTTAGGAGATGGCCATTTTGGTCTCTCCACCAACAGGCTGTGTTTTTGTTGTCTGCTGGAGTGTTTCTATAGACAAGCTTCTGAGTCAGGGTGTGTGAGAGCTTCCATTGTCTGTACACGACCTGTAGCTGTAACATGAGAAGGAGGGAATGCTGACAGAAAGAATGAGCGCGTTACAGAAGACAGATCTCATTATATTTTTTTAAAGATATCTATTCGGGTTGAATAGATCTCTATTGTTGACTTTCGTGGTGTCAATTAACCTCTGTGGTGATTACTTGTGCAATTCATCAGCAGGCAACCATTTTGTCAGCATTACCAAATTATTTTAGATACAGTCAGCTTGTAGAGAGCTTACCCATTTAGATCAGTGGGTCAAGTCGCTCACATGTTAATCCTATTATAAGATGCATCTCAGATTTGTCAAAGTTGCCCCTAATCTGTTAAAGTGACTACAACACTTGGACTATAGATGGTGAAGTGTTGCAGAAAAACTTTGGAACTAGTGCTATGTAATTGTTTTAACAAAATAATTAGCTTTGCAATTATTTGCTCCTCTAACAGTTCCTATGCAATTAGCATTGCTGAAGCTACTTGGATTCATATGTGCTATCTCCATAAAATAAATCAGTTCTGGATAGATAAAGGCCGATCAGTGCATCTCTAATATAGATAATTGTGAATCAGATGCTAAAGCTCCGAGAGAGTGATAGAAACGTCAGGATTTCATTCAAATCACATATTTGAATGTAAACTTCTCTTGTTTTCCCCATTTTGAAGAATCACTATCGGGAATAGCCTATTCACATCATGAATACACCCTAGAAAAATAGGCCATCACAGATCATAATGAAAAAATTAATAGGAACCGATTTACATAATAAATATAGTGTACTTCAAAACACTTAATAAATTTATTTCATAGGAATTTTAAGAGGTTGAACCAGAGATTTTGATTTTCCCTCTTCACCTATACACACACACAAACACACTGCACAAATGTGCTCATTTAAAAAATAAACTCACCACCAAAGAAGTTGAGAATATGCAAATGTAATCAAATTAAAGTTTATTTTAAAGCTTTTTATGCATCATTACCTTATGGTTTTATTTACCGTAGGTACGTGCAATATGCTTTTGATTTATTCTCCAGATATCAATAAGTTGTTTTTTTTGTTATTGTTTCCCTGCTATTTTTCTGCAGTGTCATCATGCATCACTACATACAAAAAGACGCCTCCACCTGTGCCGCCAAGGACCACCCCGTCCAAACCATTCATCTCCATAACGGCCCAGAGCAGCACCGAGTCAGCCCAGGACGCATACATGGATGGAGGCTCCAGCCAGCGGGCCGGCATCAGCTCCCAGCAGGGGCTCTCCAACTCCACGGAGAGCATTGACAGCATGAAAGCCCTGACGGCGGCCATTGAGGCAGCCAACGCTCAGGTACACGGCCCCGCCAGCCAGCACGTCACCAACAGCACCATCACCATCACCGCCACGGCAACCACCTCTGTCTCGGCCGACAGCAAGGCGCAGAGAGAAGCGCTCAGAAAGTGCCTCTCCATCGGGATACAGGTTTGAAGAAAGCAGAACTTTTAATCACATGTCTCAAAGTAAAACTTGGCTGCTGTGTTGACAGTTTCTTCCCTGTTCTTAGGTGGACCCGGAGGAAGGAGGGCCAACAGACGAGCAATCGAAATTCCAGTCGATAGGAATTCAGGTGGAGGATGACCGATGGTGAGGTGGGGGGCACAAAGAGAGAAACCGGATCAGCCTAAGGGGAGGCATGCTCTGTTTGGACTGGGCCTGTTTAGACAGATAGGGATTGTGGTGTGGGCTACAAGCTTTTGACTCCCACCCCTCCTTTCACACTGACAACTCCTCAGCAGCTGTCCCCAGTTTAGGGGAGGTTGGCGTCAGAGTCCCCTCATCCAGGGGCCCCAAGCGACAGCTGGGCCAGAGGATGTGGGGCAAGCTGAGAAGGGTGAGGGGGAAGAGTTGACAGCCATCTGTTGCTCAACACATTGTGATTCAGACAACTTTGAGGGTCTGTGTTTGTGTATGTTTAGGACAGAGGAGAGAGAAAGCAGAGGGAGGGTGTTTTATTGGGTTTGTTTGCCTCAGAGAGACACAGAGTTTCTTTCTTGCTCAGTTTCAGGACTAGCAGCACAGCTTGCACACCGTTTGTCACTCTTTGTCCACTTTTATTCTCCCCCGTCAATACAGTGGACTTCTATTCGGTGACCGGTACTGGTTTTTTTTTACCTCCATTGTCAAGGTGCTGTTAACTTCTAGATTTCAAAGAGATCAGCTACACTCAAAGATTCCTGGGAGAGCTGAGTCCAGCACTTTTCTTTTTTTTTCAAATGCACACTTGAACAGTGTCTGAGAATGTGAGGGGATTTCCTCAAAGACTAGGTCTCAACTGATCAGCCAAGCTCGGATTTCCATGAGTCGCCAAGCCAAATATTAACTCATGCAGACACCTTCGAGTCTGTCTTGGCAACGTGGGTTGTTATGTAGCACAGAGCCCTTCTTTTTCTTTCTCAGTTAATGTTTAGAGTTAGTTGAGCTGCAATTTTTTTTTTTTTGGTTTATATAAACTATTTACCATTTGGCATGCACCTACTTTCTTGGTTTGCTTGGGATGTTTTAGATATAAGAAATGTAAAAAGAAAAAAAAAAAAAAAAAGAAAATGTCTGGACATGTTCCAACTTACCCGCTTATTTCTTCATGTATGACATAGCAACTTTGTGGAGAATCTTTTAAAACACGCTGAAAAACAGCAACATGTTGAGTTTTCAGGAGAGGGTTTAGACATTTTGGTGGCAGATGGCTTTGCAGTCTGAGCTCTGCAGTGACTAAGCCACAGTCAGGAAATGTCTTTGTAACAGACAGCTTGGCGTCATTGCCTTTTCATTGTTACCTTATTTACTAAGGTATTGACATCTGACTTTAAGCTGAGAAGACAAGGAATCTCATCCTTTCAGCTGTCACTTTCTAGATGTGTTGTTCTGTTATCAGTCACGCAGTTCTTCTGTTTGACATTATTACTAATGTTTCAGTTTTTCTAATATTTTGTGATTTAAGCAATTGTACAAAATCTAACTTATATCAATTACCTCTTTGTGTTTACAGTGCGTGTTGAAAGTATCAATGCCAATTAAACTATTGGACTATATTCTTTTTGGTCACATTACAGACCCAAATTTCAATGTATTTGGCCTATTTGCCTTGTATTTACAGAGTTCCTAAACTGTCTGAAGAGAAGTATAGAACTTTATAATCTTCCAAGTGCATAAAAAAACTGTGGAAAAATCATTTTAAGTTTTCTTCCTTCACTTCTTATCTCATTGTCTGAAAAATTAAAAACCTAATCCAATCGATAATGTCTGAAGATGAGGAGCCATTTGTATTTATTTATGTTTATTTGATGGCCTTTATTTTTGGTTTGACCACCACAACTTGTTCAACTCACAGTCATTTTAATAAAAAATAAATAAATACAAAGTCATTCAAAAAAGAAAAAGGGGCCATTTTATGGCTTTTTTGTCCTCTAAGATACTTCTGTTAGGTTTCAAATTGGATCCAAGTTTATTCAACTGGATTGTGTGTAGATGCAAAAAAAACAAACAAAAAAGGATATCACTAAAGCCATAGTAATATGGCTTATTATAGGTCATTATTCTAGATCAGAGAATCTAGAATAACCCAATCCAATATTATTTTGGGTTTAATTTAATATCAATGACAAATTTGATCTAAGTTTATGCAGATGTCATGCTTCTAAGTTAGAAACCAGCTTATTACTAACTAGTTTCATGCTTTCTGGAGGTGTGGGGATAGTTAAAAACAACCCAACTCTCTAAGTGTTTTCAACAAGTGTGAGAAAGGCATTCCCACAGTATGATAGTGGGAATCATACTATCATATGATAGTATAATAGTATGATTGCTATTGCACGTCCAGGGTAATGTGCAGTTTAAATTATTGGTTTCCAATTAAATATATTGAAATTTCTGCCTGCAAAATGACTAGATGTGAAAATATTTTGCATGTTGTCTTCATTTATTGCCTTTTCTCCTAAAAAGTCTTTCTTCCTCTTGTATTTGGCCTCCTGTTAATCAATACACCAACCTGTCTAGGTTGCGTTTTGCCTCGCCTCTCTCTTCCCCTGCAGGAAGTTGTAGAAATTCAGCTGAAGTCATTAGAAGTGAACACCTGCCTGCTGCAGTTACTCTTTAACTGCTCTTCACACATACTTACACACACCAGGGCTGCCTGTATGCACACATAAAGTGCAAACACACACGCTGTTTGATCTGCTTTCTGCCACTCCCCCTGGTCTTGCTCTCCTGCTCTTGCTCACAGAAGAGGAGGGATGAACGAGGGAGAGGAGGTGGGGGACTAAAGATGAATGCTTCTGGATGAGGAGTGTTCATCCGGAGGCTGGGGTGATGGAGTTCTGGTCAATCGTACAGGCAGGTCAAGCTTAGGTTCTTGTGTGAAAACACTGTGGTCATGTTTGGGTCAGAGCGCTTTCAATAGACTTGGCTACTGAGTCATTGGTGCGTCCATTGCAACCATGCAAACCTAACACCTGCATCCCCCCTTTGTACATTGTTGTACTGGTATATTGTTCATTACTGGTCTTTTAAACAGCATCTTGTCTATGTGTGTGTAGCTTCACAGTCACATTGTGTGGAGAATTTAGTAAAGCGTGGCAGGCAGTAGCGCAGGGCTTCAGAGCCAAACATTACACCGGAGCCTCCCAGGTGTGTGAATGAGGGTGTTTTTCAAGCCTTGTACCCTGTATGTGCACGTCGGCTCCGCAGCAGTCCTTGCGGTGTGACAGATGTTTGCACACACTATTGCTCCTGAATGAGACAGGTGACAAAACACTACCTATGCGCACACACACACACATATGCTTAAAACGATCTGCACTACAAAAGCTATTCATCACTATCTGTGGCAAGATCGCTGTGATGATGATTTCAATTTTTCACTCTCGGCAGCCCCTCCAGGAACTCCATGTTAATGAGTCGGCTGCGGCATGAAAAGAGAAAGACAAACTATTCTTTACCAAAGTTCTCATACCTCTTCATTTTACATTTTATGTTACAACCTCAAATATCAATTTAGTTTCATAGGGATTTTTTGTGAGAAGCCAAAGAGATGTGTGATTTCCCACATTAACATTCCACCACACATACAGACATCCTGTATAAGGTTTTGTGTTTCCACAGCATGACCTTGCCACATGTTTGATAGAGGTCAAAAGTGTCACATTTTAGTGTCACTATTGTCTCCCTCATCTGGATTTAATGCAACAGAGTAACACAAATCCATATTTGTGTGGAAAACAGAAAATGATTCCTGGCAAACAAGAGAAAAAGTATTCCAACAGCAGAATGCTGCCGCCACCATATTTCACAGTAAGAGTGCTGTGTTTAGGGTCATATGGAGTGGAACTGATTTTTCATCTGACCATAGCAGATTCTTTTACATGTTTGCTGCATCTTCTACATAATATCTGATAACACTTTATTTGATGGGTTGTGAATAAGACTGTCATGACACTGTCATAAACATGACATAACACTTGTCATGAACATGAGTAAGTCTTCATGAATATTTATGACTGTTGACATAAAGTGTCATTTAGTAAATCAACACTTTTAAGACAAAGTTGACATTATTCAAAATGTTATGACAATTTGACATTAACCAAGAAATCATGATCTAACATAAATTTGCTGTAAAAGTATCACTGATTAAACTTTAAAAACTTATGTAGCTTTATGTTATTAAAGCTAAATCAACCCGTCAAATAAAGTGTTACCTAATATCTTTAGAATATAGGCCACATTTTTCAGATTTTGAATCTTAAAATATATTGAAAACCATATAGAAATTTTCTTCCAATTTTCAATAATCAATAATAAGGGGTAAGAATATGTTTGCTAGGTACTGCATGAACTCTAATACCTTATCTTGTTTCTGCATCTATCTGTAGTCACCGCAGGATGACCCGGTCCAACAGCGTGACCACAGCTGTGCAGGCCGATCTCGATGACCCGGCTGATGTCCGTGAGCTCCCGCTGCGGCAGTATGCCACCATGCCGCGCCAGCATTCCCGCGACGCCGCCACCTCCACCGTCAGCATCCAGGGCTCTGGGAACCACTACCATGCCTGTGCCGCAGATGAGTACGGTGAGGTGGGCTTTGACCCGTCCATCCTGCCTCCCCCGGACCCCTGGATGGACAGCGTGCCCGAGCAGGCGGCAGCAGTGGAGGCCCTGGAGGCCGTGAGCAGGTCGGTGTGCCCCCGGGACGGGCGCTGGTTCCTCAAGCTACTGCAAGCTGAGACGGAACGTATGGAGGGCTGGTGCCGACAGATGGAGCAGGATGAGGTGGAGAATGAGCTGCCTGATGAGGGTAAGCTAGATAATGTGATGTAAATGTCACATAAAGATAGGAACATCAGTTGTATTGTACAGTAGTATTAGATGTGGTTTCGCATCATTACATCCTCCCTAGATTTAGAGGGTGCAGGCATTCGTGGAATTGGACCACAATAGCTTCTTGTTCCTGTCTCAGGCCCTCTGGCCTCTACAGACATACCGTGCATACTTATCAATAGGCTACTGCCGGCCCCAGCCCCACATGTGTCTTCTAGTCTGTGTAATGATCTTCCACCCAAACAGTGCAGCCCTCAGTGCTGCTCCAGAGCAAGTATTTGATCCTGAATAAACCCATGAGCAGCTCCCGAGTGCACGGTCATACCAGTGTGAGCAAACAAGCCCCCAGGCAGGAGGCCCTGTATTTATACCTGTCCTAACGGCGCAGCTGATTTCATGCCTTGCTGAAAATGTCATTGCTTATGCAGCTAGTGGTTTTGGTTCCAGGCAAGAGATTCTTTCACATAGCGCAGAGAACAGGGAGGGTGTCTCAAGGTTATGTTTTCCCAGATCCCACGCTACCAGACACACACACACATGCATGCATACACAAACACCCTGAGGGAGCTGAAGACTTAGTGCCGATTCATTACTCCCCTTCTCAGGTTCCGATTCTTCTAAATGTGGCATTTTAGCTTGCCTGGTAAATGATGTGCAATATGGGGCAGAAATATGTAATTTAAGCAAATATTCAATTTTCCACGATGGATTATATCCTCTAAAGCACCCGTCCTTTTGTTACATTACCAATGCACCTCCCCTTCTATAAATGGTGCAGCATGCCTGCAGTATGCAGCTCTGTGAGTAATTGCATTGTGAATTGCGTGCGTGTGTGTCTGGTATGTCTGTGTGCGTGTGCATGCATGTGCTTCTATGTCTTTTTTTTTTTTTTTTCTGCAGTCCTAGGGAAGATCCGCAGTGCAGTGGGGAGTGCCCAGCTGCTGATGTCCCAGAAGTTTCAGCAGTTCCGGGAGCTGTGTGAGGAGAATCTGGTATGTGTCACCTCATCCTCTGCATGCTGTCCCTCTGTAACGCCCTCCCCCTCTTTACACTGACATCATCCTGCACAAATCATGCTGACAGGCCAGACTAGCAGTCATTTAGTATGCATCCAGTGCAGACATTCCATCTATTCCATCGTTCACATATAGAAAAGATCTTACTGAGTTTAACTAGTAGCCTGATGAAGATGGATCTTTGAATTCAGACACTTGTACATTGAACTCCATACCCTTTGTTTCACAGTCTTATGTAACAAAAAAAACACTAATTATTGGAACTAAATTGTGAAAGGTTTCTCTTTCTGTTTTGCCCTGTATAACTCCCTACTAAATGACAAGAAGATAGCCTCTCTTCCTAAACATTCATATTCCTTTGTCACATGACAAAAGCATTTCAGTGTATTTCAATGTTTTTTTATTTTATTTTATTTTATTTTGGTGATAGACCAACTCACCCTTGAGCATTATAGTAAAGTGAAAGGAAAATGGGATACAATTTTCAGCAATTTCCCACAGATAAAAGTCTGAAATGTCAATTGTGCATTTGTACTGGCCTGTTACTGACAGCCATGAACAAAATGCAGACAACACCTCGCTAGTAAACAGAGCTAAGATGTGTATAATTCCCATTATGAATTCTGCTGTTCTTTGAGGGCCACTGAAGTTGGTTGGAGAACATCAGTGAGCAAAGACCAGGGATCACACCGGATGTTTTAGGTATCAATGTCCAGGTTATAAGGCCCAATCTTTTAACATCTTAAATGGCATTTTTTAGTCCATCATCTGAAAAGAAAAGCAATATGGCATAACTGTAAAATCTACCAGGACATGGTGATCCACCTGAGCTGACAGAAGAACATTTATCAGAGAATTAGTAATGAAAAAGTAGAATGATGCTCTCCATCCATTCTGACAGAGATTATGGTGATCCTACATTTTTCAAATTTTTATTGGAAAATCTATTCAGCAGTTCTATTTCATTTTCCTTTGACTTCATGATTATATTTTGGTCTTTGTTGGTCTGTCATGTAAAAGCCCAAAAATGACAATAAAGTTTATGGCTGTAAGGTGAAAAAACCTAAAAAGTGAAAGATTAAAAAAGAAATAGCTTCTTCATCCTCGCTTGAAGAAAAACAAGGGGTATTGTAGTTGTCAAGGCACATACTGTAAAGCAGCCCATTTTTCACTTATTACAGTATGGTGCTAAGTGTCTGATAAACGCCCCCTCCTTCAAATAGGTGCCAGTAGAAAAACCAATAATCAAAGCTGTGGGTAATCAAGCATATAAACAGTATTTGTCTGCATGGTTGTGTTCATGTGTATATGTCAGAATCCAAATGCACACCCGCGGCCCGTCTCCCAGGATCTGGCGGGTTTCTGGGACATGCTCCAGCTGTCCATCGAGAACATTAGCCTGAAGTTTGACGAACTCCACCAGCTCAAAGCCAACAACTGGAAACCTCTGACCCCCCCAGAAATTCAGGTGCGCACACATGTGGCACACATGAAATCCACAGAGCAAATCTTAAGTGCTTTAGCCTCCAAAATGGATTTGGAATGCGTTAGTAACCTTGCATGCTTTCTGCTGTCATATTAGCTTTGTTGTAGCATGTATATATGTGTTGCCTGCCTGACGCCGCTACTTGTCTTGTGTGTTTTGCTCTATCTCGTTGTTGACAGTGAGCTGCTTTTGAGAAGCCACTCTACCTGCCATGCACCGTTGGGGCCTGTCCATCTCCAATGGTCTTTTTACCTCACACAAAGGCCACCATTGTGCTCTCTTACCCCACACAAATGGCTGCCACCGTGAACCATAACCTCATTTCAGATTGCATGCTCTCACATTATGCCGCCAACTGCTCTGCATAACCTCCATGCAAACTTGCAGTTATCCTGCTTATTTAGCTTCCGCCTGCCCCCAAAGGAATCCCAGCTTTAAGACTGTTTGTCATCCCTGTCCAGGAGAGAAGGATGCCCCCCCCTGTGCCAAAGAAGCCCCTGAAGGGCCACCCACCCTTGGCTAGGGACCGCTCACTGGAGAGCTCCGAGCGCCAGCGCCTGGAGGCTCGCAAACGCTTGCTTGCTGCCAAACGTGCCGCGTCGGTGCGGCAGAGCTCGGCCACTGAGAGCGCAGACAGCATTGAGATCTATATTCCCGAGGCTCAGACCAGACTCTGAGACACACGGAAGCGTACGCCTACACGTCTAATATTCTACACTGTCTCATAAACACTGTAGTAGCACTGAATGGTAAGGCTAGGGTGCTAGCATAATATAATCACCTTTTCTGCCGACTTTCCAAATCACTGTGGGCTCACTCGCCGTGGAGGGTGTCTGAACAAGAATTGTACATTTACAGTATTTATTGAATTATTTATATATCTCATGCTTATTTCCTTTTTCCCAGCTTTGATGTAGCAATCCTGTTCATCACTCACAAAGATTTGTCTAAAAACAAAAACACCTCTTCTGTTAATATACATGAGAAAGAGATCATGTCCTTGGCACTTTTACACATTTTGTCACATTACAATCACAAATTTCAATGTTTTACTCTAATTTTATGCCATATTGCAGCTTTTACAAAGAAACCCCTTCCCCACCATGTTTCATAGTAAAGATTGCGTGTTTACAGAGTTAACATTCTACCATACGAAGTGTGTTGCATATCCACAGTATGATGCTGACACTTCATGTTTCAGTGTGGGACAAGTGGGTTCACAATTCTATTGCATAATATAAAGTAAAAATGAAAAAAAAAACAAAAAAAAAAACACAATTTTACTTTTTTTCCAAAATGAAAATCTGAAAAGTGCAACATGTATTTGAATTAATATCATTGCACTGTACATCAATCTCTGCCCAATCTCATGTATTTTGGTTTTGATCTGGGAAGTGCACACCAAAGAATTTGTTAAAACAAGACCGCTGTCTGTAAACTGTCGGTATTTTAGATGTTGTTTGGGGAAAAGTTCCACATTTAGACAGCACTGCATCACTGTTTAGATGACACCGCCAAGAAGCCTTGAATCTGCTGCAGTTGTCATGGCAGGTCTCTATATGGCGTGGAAATTCGTGTCCGCTTTGACCCAATGTACCAGACAGTTTAAGACATCTCCGTATCAGAAGATGTCTTAAACTGAAAATATTGAGTAGCACACAGTACAATGCTAACCACCTTTTTTGTTTGTTTTTTTACTGTTATCGCCCATGCGTACTTAGAACAAATCCTGCAGCTGTGCGTTCTGAACGTGTGCCCTTTCACACCTGCAGAATACTTCACACCTCTGACAGGGGTGTTCCAGAAAGTTCCACTCTAAGACCAGGTTTCCTCACCAGAGACGTGTAAACAAGCGGCTGGAACGCAACAAAAATGTTGCGTTCCAGCAACATTTCACCTAAAACCATCTCCGTTTAAACATACTTGTCCACTTGACAGACTCTCACACCTGAGCTTTGGAACTCTGCCGCTCCCCCAGAGATATACTATAACGTTATCTAACAAACCTCAAATATAAGGCTTACAGAACAGTCATATTCAAACTGACATTCAGTTAGACACAAGTGAAGTCTCATTAAAAGTGGGCTCATTTTTAATTAATGTTATTTAGAGGTATCAGAATAAAGAGGGCTAACTACAAAATCACACCACACTTTTCAGATTTCTGTGTGTAAAAGTTTTTGTAAAGCTGTGTATTCTTTTCCATTCACATCACCATCACATAAAACAGGAATATTTGCGGTTGCAATGTGACGTTAAAAATTGTTCAGAGCATTTGAATACTTTTGCAAGGCTGCAACTAGATGTCTTTCTAAGCTTCATTGGAGCAGTTCGAAAGGCCGGATCTACATGAGGCCAAGCGGTTGGGACTGCAGTCCTTCTTTTGAAGGAGCCACAGGCTTAAGTCTGTGTGTTTGCGTGTCATAAGGAGTTTGTGCTTTCATTCAGATCTCAAAAGTGCTTCCTATTTTTCTAGATCATAAAGAGTCCTAACTGTCAAGGTAGCAGCATCAACAGAGTCTGTCCTGTCTCATTTTAACTCGGTAAGACGTCTGTAAAAAGGAAACACAAGTATAACGTAACATGACTCGCATGTGGACCTTCTTTTATTCATTTTTCTTTTTTAATGTTTATTCCTAAACAAGTGTTGTGTTCACACACCTCCTGTATATCAGACTAAGCTAAAATACTGATATTTGGTACAATATAATGTAGTTGTACTATATTTTTCTTAAATGTCATTTTCAGCCAAGAGGCGTCTTGGTAGAATTGAGTCTAGGGAAGTAGAGAGGGACTATTTCTCCTCACTGTGTGTGCATCTCTGCCTCCAAATGAAGCAACTACTGAAGGTCATACAGAAGAATCCTATTTCTAATATTTTGTATTCATGTTTAATTTATTGAAGGGGGAGGGGTGATTGTTTATTGACATTGTGATTATTATTATTATAAATATTAATATGCACTAACTGTATGGCCCTTATACTGTGTTTGGGTTTTGTTTATTGGATCTTCTGCATGAAAGGCACTTTTTGGGTTTTTTTCTTCTGTTTCTGTGATCAGCCTTAATTTCTACTACAATAGTTGAGCACAACAGCAGTCTCAGGGGAAGGGGCATGTTGAGTGAGTGAGTGTGTGCGTGAGTGACTGTGTGTCTTACTTCACATGAGTGTTTTAGTAAATCAGCAAATTCAAATTTCATAGAAAAGTTAATTTACTACAGACAAAATGAAAATTTAACATGGAATAATTAAACACAGAGGGAAATATTTCCAGGGTTTTTTTTAATAGTAAATTTGATCATTTTATTACAGTTGTTAGTTGTAGTTTTCTGGCCATCTAATTTCATACACATTCAGAGAGGAACATTTTGACTTGGCAGTGTTGCAGTTACACAAGTAAGAAAAGTTTGTTTCTATAGAAGCTGCCTGTGTCGCAGCATATTAAGGAAAAATTTAGTGAAAGGAAAAGCTGTTACATAGGCTAAAGTAGATAATGATTATCCTGTGAAAAAATTATCCTGTGAAATATTTAAATTCACCCTAAAATACACATAATTGCCTATAAAGTGTCTTCCTTAAAATTAGGAATTTATTACTCTGTGTGTAATGAATGCCTGTATAAATTTAACATTTTGAATTTAATTACTGCGTTAAGTACCGTTTCTATGCTAATCAAATTTATTGAACCTCTACTGTATGTGACCCAAAGTTCCATCTCTTGTTGTGTTTAATCCTTCTCATAAGGATTATCCCACATAAACTGAAAATAATTTCTGCCATATTTTGAACAATTTCGATGTTGGGGACACTTGACCCAACATTCTTCAACCGTAACAAAGTATTTCAGTCAGCTGCTTGAATGTGGAGACAATCCTGATCCAGCCTATTGTCGTTTTTATTAATTTAGCTAACCGAACAGCAGGATGTCGTGTGCAATTTAGTTGTCCATTTGATCTGATAATATTTGTGCCATTGAATTTGCGGGAATACATTTGATCCTGCTATTTTACCTTACAAAACAGCTACCTTATGTTTCCATCGAGAAAAAAAGTCTTTTGTGACAGAAGTTATGATGTACTCTTACAATATGCATTTCTTTTGCTGGATGGATGACATTTTAGAGAATACACAATAAATTCGGTCAAGGCCATTTTAGTGGTTTTCTTTGTTTGTTTTTTTCATTTATTTTTTTATTTACTTGTATTTGCATTAAATTGTCTGGTAAAAGATAGAACCTCTATTTCTGTTTTTTAGTGTAACATATCAATATAAACCACCTCATATAGCAGGGAATTAGAAACCAGAATGTTGAATTGTGGGCAACAATCTTGACACTTCTGAATCTTGTGATGTACACCAGCATCTCAATCAATTAAAATATCTTTGAAAACTTAGCCTATTTTAATAATTCAGTTTAAAAAGTGAAACTCATATGCACTCATTACACAGTGATATATTTCAAGCTTTTATTTCTACTCATTTTGATGATTATCACTTAACACCAATACAATTTTAACTAAAACTGTATTAGCATTAACTTTACATAACGCCAAATAAAAATAATTTTCAATATCTAATGCCAGAGCTACTGAAAGCAATGTAAATGTACATCAGAGTACATACACTTAATTTTTGGTTGGGGCTTCTTTTGCATGAAACTACTGCGTCAGTCTGCTGAGATATGGAGATGAGCTGCTGGTGTCTCTGTAGTTTCACAGAGTTCAGGTCAGGCAGGTTTCCTGGCCAGTCAAACACAGCAACACTTTTGTGATTGGATATTTGAATGGACTTTGCTTCACCAATACCTTTAAGCCAGCAGTTACTTATGTGCTCTTTCTCATCTCTTTACCCCTTTTACTGACTTTTATTGCAATTTCAATGTAAGTTTCTGAAACAGCTGTGAGCTGTGGTAGCTTACTCTCCTTATGGAGGCTGTCAGTGACAACTGTTGGATGACTATCATGTCTGCAGTCTTCTCAATGATGGCATTACCCAGAGGTTCAAGTACTTTGACTTTTTCCAGCATATTTCACATCATAAAGCAACAACAAATATTTTTATTCAGTTCAAGTTTCCGAGACTCATGTTTTAAAAAAGTAACCAAAGAGTCTGTTGGAGTTGGGATTTTGAGAGAGTTGAGACACTGAGCATAATAAAAAGCAAACGTCATTGTTTTTTTCCAAGTTCCATCCAGGTTTTGAGTTAAGAGGTACATATGGGCCAGCAGCAGAATTTTCTGAGAAACTTGATTCTCTGAAATGATGGGTGTTCATTAGCTCAAAAACATAATCATTAAAATTAAGACAAATAAAGGCTTTAAATATCTCTTAAATTGTAAAATTACATGAGTTTCACATTTTGACTTGAATAACTGAAATTAAACTTTTTGACGATATTATAATTTGAGGTGCATCTGTGGTTGGTCAGATAAATATTTGTACATAAATGAATGTTTCCCTATGTAAATGTAAACTAAAACACCTGAATAACACACTGAACAGATATACATTTTGTAATTATGTTATTACACTGTTGATGTTATGGCACATGTATAAGCTCTTATCAGCATTAAAGAAAAGAGTCATTGCTGTTATTTTGTTGGGTCCATTTCTTCTTTCCCTGTCTCCACATGTGTTTTCAATTGGAATATAATTAAGCAGATTAGTAGGCCGTTTTTGGGCGTTTCCCCTTCCGCAGGGGCAGAGCCCCATAATTAGACGGCACTCTCGGGCTCGGTTTAGCCTTGATGCTCCCGTACACAGCGCAGCTTCTGGTGATTTGTCACTCACACATCAGTCATGCTGAGAGGGAGGCACATTGGTTTCGGTGGTCACAATTGGGGTTAGGGGTTTGTGCAGTGATGGTTGTGGGAGGATGTTGTCTTTGTGTGCACCCTGGCCCAAGGTCTTCTACCATATGCATGCTTCAACTTGGTGGTTAGTACCTACTGTTCCTAAAGGTCTCCTTAAACTTTTATTGGTGTAAAAGTTTTTAGAAAGCATAAAAATTGTAAACACTTATGCCAGAACATTTAGGACTTAAAACACTTCCAGACTTTTTAGTTGAGATCTCACAGGAACCAATGTGCATATCTCTAATCTCTAATCTACAGAAAACTGAAAACAAAAATAGATTTTTCTTTGTTATGCAAAATCATGATTCCACTCTAGAATTTAATGTTTACTGTTATACTTTTCAAGAGCTGTATGTACCTATGCCCATTAGTAAGTTCCAGACATAAATTAATATCCCATACCTAAAGACAGAATGTTACATAATTTATATCCTTAGAACAAGAGGACTTCATTTCTTTCATTATACATTTTTAGTATATTTGAAATAACGGATTAAACAAATTACCTTTTGAGCTAATGAGTCAATACAATTCTAGTTTTATGGCATGTTCAAATGACTGAAAAATGTTAAAAATAGAACAATTTATATGAGAGCTACTTTGGAAACTAAACCTTCCAGTTTAGTTATTCATAGAGAAGTCTGTGGTTATTTACTCTGGAGACTGTGGTAGTTAGCAGTGTGGAACAAACATAGTAAAACACATGCTATAAAAAAAAGAAAGCATCAAATGATACATTTGATTTCTATTCTATTAAAAGACCTCAAATATTAAGTTTTTTGGGGTGTTTTTTTTTTTTTTTTCAAACATTGTGTTATAAGGTGCTTGGAGGTGGTGCACCACTAATGATATCTCCTGAGTGAAACATGTAGATGTCGAAACATGAACATACATGAACAGAACAGTAAAACAGTATTTGCTTAATTCAAATGCTACAGATTAAAATGCATTGTTCCTAACAAATGTTGCACACAGGAACATCATTTTTGGTGCACTACCCTCCATCTCCATTGGCTGTGAAACAATCATTTCATTTTGTGAGAGTAGTCAACACAATGATGGTTAATTTTTTCATGAAATAGTTTTTGTATTAACAGAAATATTTCAGATTAGAGATGTTTTAACATGGTAGAAATCTTTGGCCTTGGCCCCTCTTCAGCTAACAGTCAGTGTGGTGTTAACTAGCCTGGATGTACACTAAATTATGACATTATTGTAAAGAATCATGACTTGGACAATATCCACCTAATGCAACTATGATGGCATGAATTAAGATACAATTTTAACACTACCAATTGTTTTTAACATGTAAGAAATACATTTTCAGCTGGCTGAAGTGGGAAAAAAAAGAGCTTTTAGTTATTTTGACAATGTTGCTGATGTACACCACCTCTCTGGGATGTTGACCTCAGGGACCCCAGAGACTGCTGACTCTGGAAGTCACTCTTTGGTGACACTTGAACTTTTCCAACTTTCAACTCTGAGATTTATATTTCAGAATGTAAATCAAGTGTCCCAATAGGCAGTTACTACAGGTAAGATGCTGGCTGATCATAGTCTCCTAAATAAGCTTCAGTTAAAAACCTGTTGTTTTTTTTGTTTGCTTTGTCAAAGGTGTATATATTTTTTAGATATTAATTTTGAAGTTAAATGAACAAAATCTTGATAAGGCCATTGATAGGAAGTGTTCAGCAGGATTAGAATGATGCAGTTCAAGCCTTCATTTTCTGCCTGTTGTGAGCCATTGAGATGTAGACCTATCAGCCCCCACTGCCAAGAAACTGATGATGTCTGCAGTTTGCTACATGATAATTTATGCAGGATTATGCTAATTCACAGGACTTGTCGTAAAACCTCTCACACCCTGGAATGCCTGTGGAAAGAATGATGAGAGTGTCGCACTGTTTCTGTGCTCCTGTATTCCATGCTTTTGTTTACAGAACAGTCTAACTCAAAGCCTTCTGCTTACCTTGAAAGGGTGACAATGTAATCTCCAAATTTAAATTGGATTTACTACTGGAGAGTGAATGCATATTAAAGGGATAGTTGAGGATTTTTGAAGTGTGGTTTTGTTAAAATAATAAGTAGCTAATACCTATTTCAGTAGATATCTCCCACAACTTAATTTAATGTACATTAAGCCTAGTTGGTCCCAGAGGCTGAAGCTAACTTCCAGTCTCAGAGGGGCAAAGACCAAAGTGTACTTTTGACATTGTAATACCACATGGGAAATGGCAGTTGGAGGTTGTGTGCCATCCATTATCTATCGATGTGAAACACCCTGGAATGCCTGTGGAAATAATGATGCAAATGCTCAGATTAAGGTTGAAAAGGATTTACAGTCAGGGTAGTTCCTTCTACCAACAGCAGGGCACCACAAAAAATCAAATTTTTAAGTTTAAGTAACTTTTTTTATTTGTGTACTGCTCTACTCTTCTATTAGGCAGTTCGTAGCTGTAAGTGGGAAGACATTGTGTGTGATTCTTAGAATCCAGGTGGTACGTTGACTATAATAAAAAAAAAAAACTCAGACTCAATAGATATTTTATAGAATCATTAGCTGACTAAAACATACGAGTGTACTCTACAATGTGTCAAGCCAGTATTTGGTTGTGACTACTTTTGCATCTCTTACTACTTCAAAGCTGTGTGGCATGGTGATGGCCCTACTAGCGAGTTTATTCTGTCTGCAAACTTTTCCTTCCACTCAATGTTCTAATGGCCTGCTTGGATACAGCACAGCCATAGGTTTCTTCAACAATGACAATTTGTTTGTAGTTTAAGTAAAAAGGAATTCTCACAAAAAAAATAAAGCTCAATATTTAGAAAAAACAAAACTTTATTTGAATCCCATGTGACCACTTTTTGCCACAAACATTGCACAGTATGAAAAGAAATCACATCATTGGGCATTGTGTCACATCAATTGTACACATGATCCTATTATAGGTGAAAATGTTTGTTTTTGGTGATTTCAAAATAAAAAAAATGTCTTTCAGTTTGTAAAACAGCAATATGTAGTGTTTATAACTTTACAGTCCACTGGCCGTTGTTTTCGCTGAGTGATGGTGAGGGGTGAAGGCTCAGTCTAAGAACCTGCTACATTGATCATCTGAAAAATATCCCTTGGTATGAAAATAAGAGTATAAAAAAAGTTTATTTTAAAATTAGCTAAAAGTAAATGACAAAAATCATAACTATACTTATGAAAACAGTTAAACATTAACTACAGTAGTGAATAAGTTTTTCATCGATGCCAAGAGCAAAGTGTAAGACACTGAGATGACCTTTTTCTGCCTTTAGTGTGCAAATGAATGAGGCAGAGCAATCAGGAACTCTGAAATGTTTTTAACCGTAAATGAGTGTGGACGCGACCCGTCTGAATCATCCAGCTCTTGCTCCATCCCTCTACGGCGATATTCAGTACAAGTCAAAGACAGGCAGCATTTCTTTGATAACATTTTTGGTCCCTGTGTGCAAATAAAATACACATGTAGATACATACGCATGTATATGAAATGACTAAACTTACAGCCAAGGCACCTTGATACAGTTTTTTAAAAATAAAACAAAAAAAAAACATCCTCATCATGTCGATTGGTATACCAAAAATAGAAATGATCAGGCTTTCATGTGGTTTTGTTCTCTCTTGCGTGCAGAAAAAAAAAAGTCACTGAACTGAGGAGTTCCACATTCGAGACGCAAAGTCAGTCTCCTCCCCCCATCCCCCCGCTTCTCCTTTAGGACACCAGCTGTTTGGCTTGCAGCTCCATCTCCGCAGCCCGTTTGAGGGCCACGTCCACCAGGAGCTGGAAGCCGCTGAAGTCCTGTGTGAGGTCTGGAGGGGTTGGGGGAGGGGTGTTGAACAGGCCGCTGCGGGGGCTGAGGTTGCCCTCCATGCTGGTGCTGTTGAGAATGGTGGTTGTGGCAGAGAGTGGCCCCTCATCCCGGCACCGGAACATCGCTTGAGCCTGCACGGACTGCAACAGCTCGGCCGCCCTGTCGCAGTTCATTCCTGGCACCGAAGGATGGGAGGCTGTCGGGCTGGCCTGCATGGCTGTGGTGACAGTAGTGTGACAGATGACAGAGGGCCGGTTTGGAATGAGGCCAGGAGAGGGAGACGAGGAGACTGGAGAGGACATGGAGTGGGACACAGGCTTCCTCAGGACACTGGGAATGCTGGGATCGAAGCTGGAAGGGTGGAGGGCGCGTTTGTCACAGGCCTCCTCTGCACCCGCAGCAGGACTGCTGTGTTTTGGAGACTGGGAGCTGTCAGAGAAGCTGTCACCAGCCTTGCTCCCTTTCCTGGATATGGTGAACTGGTTGGGGTCTTTGCCATCTTTTCTCAGCATCTCTGGGAGGAGTCGTCGCCGGGCATTGATAAACCAGTTACACACCTGAAAAAAAACAAGCACATGAGGCACTTTAATGAGAAAGCTGCATTGTTTGGCTAACATTTTATGCATACAAAAAAAAAAAAAAAAAACGTTTCACAAATTAAGAACTGATGGAAGTGGGTATAAAGCCAATTACCACATATTCTGGGACTTCTGAAGTGCAGAGTTTATAAATTCAAAGTTTTAAAATTAGACTTCATAGAGTGGGAGCTTTTTAAAGGTTCTTTTTAAGGATTAGCAGTTAATACGAGACCAGCGGTAAACAGTGGTGCATTTGATTTGTGTAATCAAATGCAAATGCATCATTCTGGGAATGATGCAACATTTCAGTCGAATCCTAGTTCCAAGCAGGGAAATCACTGGGTGTTCCTTACTGTTGTTGTGCCAACTTGAATTGGCATTAAAAGATGATAATGTATTTCTCCAAATTTTACATGTTTCCACACTACAGGAGCATATTGTGTGCCACTTGTTTAAGCAGATGCATACCATCGAAAGGTCAATTCTTATTCCCTGTAAGTTTCACTAGGGTTTCTATGCACAATCACCATTCTGGAAGCTCTTCTACAGGGAGACTGCAAACTTCAGGAGGACTTCTTGTTGCGTTTCTCATTGGAGACACTAAAACTACACTTAGCACAAATAGCATGCGCCATAATTTCACTGGCACCATTTAATTCGCATGAGTCTAAATGAGTTGCACTGAAAGATTCAGCTAATGGCTGGTCCAAGAGAGGCCAAGATCAAAGTAGGCTGATGCCATCATAAAAACAACTCTTATCTCAGAAACACAGTGGCTAAAGCAAATGCTATGTTACAAACCTTTAACCCTTCTCATTTTATCATTAGGCAGTTCAATCACAAATTACCTATGATTATTCAGACAAGACAAAAGGATTCTTGTCTGAATCTTGTGCATCACCAATGAGCTTCTTCAGTGAAACACGTATTGAGAAGGAGCTTGTAAAAGATATGCAGCCACTTCTTTAATAGAGTTAAAGAAGTGTATAATTGAGAAAATAGGCATTTATGTGAATTATATTTTATAATTTTTTTTTTATTATTATTTTACACTGTAGTTTCTATCAGGAAGATCACTGGCGACACACCACCTCAAAAATGAGACTTTTATGTAAATAGCCAACCAAAACAAATTAACTGAATTTAAATTCTCTAAAATAGTATTCACTTAAACATGTATGAGACTTTAGTTTTTGTATATTTAAAGATGGTTGAACTTTGCTTTTGATCTTGGATCCTGCTCTTGAATGTCAGTGTAGGGAACCAACTGATCTGGATTAATACTGAATAAAAATGCTAAGAGTCAGTGAGTAGTACATTAACTACCTATGACTTGAAAAATCCTGAACTCTCCCTTTAAATGATGTATTTTACCAATAAGAGCTAATCTCCTTTTTAACAACCGTTGCCCCACCCCTCTTTTTGTCCACTCCTTTAGGCTAGTTGCAACTGGCTAAGGGAGGCCTGTAACTCTAACTATGTAAATGACTATGCATTGTTCCCAGACAGCTGGGATGGAATGAGGCTGGAGGGAGGGAAATTCCTGTCCAATGTCTCTTAGCCAAATCCGCAGCACTCACAGGGAGTGAGTTTACTCACGTTGCCTCATATACTTTTTGTGTTGCAACGTCAAGCTGGTTTGGATGACCTTCAATTCACTGTTGACGTGTTGCGTTTGCCATCTTGACAGGATATGAGTCAGTAAAGCTCACGCTTGTTTCCTCTCAAGTTTTACAGTGGCGGTTTTTTTTTTTTTTTTACTTTAATTGTTTACTGGCAGCAAGTCTTTGGTAATTTTATGTGTCTTCACTTCATACCTGCAACGTGGAGAGCTGAGTCTGCTTAGAGAGAAGGGCCTTCTCCTGCTCTGATGGGTAAGCATTGTAACGGTGCTCATACAGCCAATCCCTAAGAATCTGGACCGACTCTTTGGGCAGGTTCCCTCTCCGTTTCCTCTTCCCGTTGTTCCCGGCGCTCGAGGACAGATCCAGGGGGGCGTCAACGCTATCCTCGTCATCCGTCTCGCTCCCCGACAGCATTGTCAGACCTGAAACAAGAAAAGGAGAGCACATTAAGATAGGACAGGGGAAAAAAAAAAAAAAAAGCCTGTCCTGTTTTCATCAAGGCCCGCAGAGGCTGTCTGGGAGGCAGCTGATGTGTCAGAAGCGAGCTGTCAAGTTCAGCCATGTGATTCATATAAGGAGCGAGGGAGGGAGGATGTGAGAAGGAAAAAAAGAGGAGGGGGAGAAATTGAAGGAAGGAGGGACGTCACAAAGGCTTGCCTGATGCTGTGTCAGTTAAAAAGCCCTGCCTTCACAAACCGACCAAACAGTAGGGAAAGGAACATTTACAAGGGATTCCGTTTTTTAACAACAGGAGCTTTGCTTTTTAACAAAAAAAATTTGAAGGTTCTGCTTTCAATGTTAGTCACTATCAAGCAAGGTTTTGGGCCTTTTGAATCAGCATCAGAGTGACATTTCAACAAAGTCACTCTCATGACTAAATAATATACCTAACCCCTTTTTTCCAGGAATTTATTATGTAATCTTAGGTAAACAGCAGAGTGGGTCTAGCTGTCTTGCAGTGTCAGTAGTGGTTCTGCTGGGGGAAAACAAGACATTCCTCATGCTGACTCGTCAACGGCTGGTATGTGATCCTCACAAGAAAGCAACCTTTAGCAATATTAATGCTACAAAACCTGTAATAACTGAGGCAATACATTTGTTTTTTGTTAAACTGAAAATTTTTCTAATTATTACATCCAATGAGTGTTATCAGTAACATGCATTTTGTTCCCTTAATCCGTGCATTGACTAATTTATTTTTATACGTTAAATTAAAGTTTGTAAATTACAATTTGATATTCATTTTGATATTTGTCAGACCCCGTAGCCCTACATTAGAGTGACGGGTGACACCTCTTACGTTTTTACACTATGACTGTCAGCCTGACTGACAAATTAAAGAATTTAAGGCCATATACATGTGAGAATGTTTTCTGTCCATTTGTGTTTTCTAAAAGACACTTTGTAAACATGGCAATGATTATTGTCCACACATACGAAACAAAAGTGACCCAAATGTCACGTGAACTATGCCTGTAGGTGGCGACAAAAAGCAGTCATTGAACTACACCAAAAACAAAGGAGGAGGCATTACATCTAACATTTTTTGGGATTCGAGGTTTACGTTTGTATTTGTGAATTACTTGCGTAAAGTATATACTTGGAACAATACAACACCTTTAGGACTACGAACCCTGATGGCCTCTGTAAACCTGCAAATTCTTCTGTGGTTAGAAATATTTCTAAACAGACACATGAGTATTTTTTTGTAAATGAGAGAAAAAAACATTTCAGCCAGCAGACCAGCAGTACGCAGCAACAGGTCAGAAGGGGGCAGTGCTGTGTTACTCTACGCCCTATAAAGCTGGAGAAAACTCCAGTCGCTTTGGGACTTCCCCTGGCATCTCATGCAAATTACTTTAAACTCTCAGAAGGGCACATGGATTTTTAACTTCATATTAAACTTCAACATATTGATACGAGTATATAATCACTGCCTGGCTGGCAGCAAACTGAAAATTATATTTAAGCACAAGTATTCATTTGGAAAATTCCTCTTTTGAAAGAAATAACTTTTGAAGCAGCTTGCCAGTAGCTTGTGTGATATTTCGACCAATATTTACAACTGGACAGCTTAGGGAGCCATGTAAGAAAATTCGAAGGACAGATGAGGTTTAAGTGGTCTGCATAAGAACAAAGTAGTAGGAAAAGAGCAAGAAAGTTCCCAACAGGATGAGGTAATTACGTAGGCTGGAGAAGAGGGGAAAGGGGGAGGGGAGACCTGTTGCAAATCAGCGTCTCCAGACTAAACAAAAGAACCCAAGGGCTGCGTGCGTCTTTGTACCCAACTGAAAAGTTTCCACTCGCCAAGAGACACTTTATGGTGAACTCAACACCTTCCTAAAACTTACAACTAACCAGAATGATCAGAAAAGTGTTCAAACTCATCCAAGTCGCTGGTTTAGTGAGTTTAACACAACTTGTAAGATGGTTTCTATTGTGTGCCTGCGTGAAGGAACTGCACCACGAGGTCCACGAACAAGGCAACAGCCAACTTCCCAACAATGAGGTCAATAAGAACATTAGCCTACTTTCTGATTTCAGACGCTTTAAAACCGCGCTTAATGCGTTTGTCTCTTTAAGACCGAAAAGATACAATGTATCGATTTTTTTTTAAATTCGAAAGCACGTAGTGAAAATGTCACAAACTCGCGAGCACAACAATAGTGCCACCAACTTTGGCTTTTATTGTCGCTGTATTACTTCGTCACTTATTTAATGAAAAAAATGCCTAAATACACAGGTAAAAAAAAAAACAAAAAAAAAACCTTGGCGTCTTCCTCTTAAGTTTCAACGTTTTGCGCTTTCAATTCAGCTCGAGACTTCGTTATAAAAACACGTAAACATAGGATAGCGCGACACAAACAAAAGTAGCATAAACACACGTGTAACTAATCTTAAACGGTGAGTGAAAAACAAGCATATCGACTTTTGACACCGCGCCAGCACATGGTGGAAGAAAAGCCCCCTGTCATGTCTGAGAAGGAAACAATGGACTGCATGGTTTGCATATGAGGAGAATCGTTCTGTTTACCGTTTTTTCCCCAGTAATGAAGCTCCATTTTTTTTTTATTTTGGTACTCTTCTACAACAATCTCATCCGAAACGTCCCACATACCTTTTTTCGTCTTCATCTCCGTTTGTAAAATGCCCAGTAATTCCTCTGTTTTTCGTCCGTTCAGTGTGTATCCCAGGGGGAAAAAATCCTTATTCATCAAGTTTCTTTTTTCTTTTTTTTTTTTTAAAAAAAGAAATGTTTTATATTGGTCTCTCTTGGCCCCTGTTGTGAATCTTGATATATATATATATAAAAAAGAAAGTAGAGGTGGTGGTGGGGGTTTACCTGAGACCACTCCGTCCCTTCGGCTCTCAAAGCCGTTTTCCTCGTTGACTCTGTGTGTGTGTGTGTTTGATCCTGAAACTGGGTGACAGCTATCTTTGACAGCTGCGTGACTCAACGCAGAGATCCTCCCACCATGTTGAGCTGCATGGGGAAGAAAATCTCTGACATCAGCGCGGCTTGTTCCACTGACATGAATGCATACAGTTTCGCAAGGCTTTTAACTACAGCAGAATTCCCCCTAAACGCATAATAACTTACGCATACGCACACATTTGAAAACAATATGCGGGGGGAGCGTGTTATTTCGCCAGTGAGGGAGCTGGGAATGAAAACAAAACAGGCTGGTGGAGGGAGCACTGCGGACCTCGTGGCAGTAACTGAGTGAAACAAACACGGCTTGCTTTTCGGCAAAAACCTCTTTTAAAAAAAGTCCAGAACAGGTTTTTGTTGAGTTATCTCCAGACCTTCTACCAAAGGCTGTGCTTTTTAAGAGCGTGATCCTATTATGCGTATTAGGGTTCAAACGGTTCAATTATTAAGTGTTGGACAATATAATGTACCTCCTCCTCCTTTCTCTCTCATTTTGCTACGGGAAATTAATTAACGTTAGTTAAACGTGTTCATAATGTTACCATTCCTGGTATAAACCTCCAGACGTGGGTGTAGTAGTGACATATTGACCCCGCCTTGCAGCAGCTGGAGGGTTATAGTGCGCCAGTTCAGGTTATTGAAACCAACAACAAGGACGGCGATGGAGAGGGAAACGATCGATGCCTTCATTTGTATGCGGACCGCAACCTTGCGACAGCTGCTGTGGCATCGGCTGTTTGCATGAATTTGTTCCAAACAACCGCTTGGGTTCCATCTTTGGGGTGAAAATGTCTCCCTCCAGTGGTTCGTTTTGCCACAGATTTTATGTTTGAATGTGAGGGAAACCTGAGGTCCTCGAGCTCCCTCTGGTAGTTAAGATGGTTCCGTGCAACCCCGGATGCATAAACACGAGAATAAAATAAAACGTTTTAACTGTAAAGTATAAGAAAATCTTCTTAAATATGTCTTTGCAGCCCACATATCAAACAGCCCACATCTGTTTACATTTTTACCACAAGCTAAGAGAATGTTCCACATTTTGTCATTTCAAAAACTGAGGTGTTTTTTTAAAATTATTATTCAGTCCTTTTCATTTTGATGTCCCTAACTAAAATTAATTTGAACTTATTGCCTTTAGAATTAATAAAGAATTAATAAGAAGTGTTGTTTGGTACCAGTGTGAATGCAGCTTATTAGTGAACAAATAACATCATGAAGATAAAAGAACTCAGGAGGTTAGTCAGGAAAAAAAAAAAAAAACTGTGGTCAGGGTTAGGCTAAAAATAATATCATAAGGTTTTAAGATCAAACAGTGCACTGCTGAATCCATCGTCTGAATATACAAAAACTATTATGCTAGTGTTCCTACCAAGACATGGCCATCCACCTAAACAGAAAGATTAGACAAGGACAGCGTTAATCAGACAAACAGCAGATGGGCCCATCATAATTCAGGTGCAGCTGCAGAGATCCAGAACTTAGGGGGGAGATTCTTTGGGCCCTACAAAGTTCAACTTTATGGAAGACTATCAAGAGGAATGCTGTGGTTGAAAGAAAGTCCAAGTTAAAGAGTTCCCCATGCCATGTAGAGGACACTGCAAACACATGGATGAAGGTGTTCTGATTTGATCTAAACATAGACTTACACCACCTGGTTCTTTCTACACACTATGTCCAAAGTGAAACATGCTGGTAGTGGGAGCATTGAAGAGTAAGGATATTTTTCTTCAGCAGGGCCTGGTTAGAGCTAAGAGGAAGAAGAAGGAAAATCCACACTTGATCTTCAATAAATCTTTCTCAATACTTGGTTGCACCTGCATTGTCCCACTGAGGGACAATGCAGGTGCTATTCATATAGATGGTGTCTTAGTCAAGTGTATTCTACAAGTCATATCCCAGATCTCTCAATTTTTTCCTGATCTCAATCCATATGACATCAATTCTGCAATAAATATTGGAATTCAACATCCAGACTTTAAAACAAACAGAAAAACGTTAATCTGAAAATTTAACAATGCTTCTTTAAAGATTTTGTAGAAGCATTGTCTATAGAATAATTATTTATTCTACAGACTAATTATTTATTCTACAGACTAAATAATTACCTCCATTTATTACTAATGGAGCGTGCATCAGGAAATGCACGTTCAGGAAATATCAGAACATGGTGATCTATATTATCATGCTCTGATGATATCAATTCATCAGAACATGTCACAGCTTGAATTGTAACCACATAACTGCTATGAGGTAAAGGCTATATAAAGCACTCACATTCTGTGAATCTTCAGAAGGTCTAACAGTCCAAGTGTTAAATATAGGCATATCAACAAGTTTGTCATATCAAAGGCTTGTAGCCTTCTGTCATTCAAGAAAAAAATCTAAATGAAAAATTTCATAACAATATTTAATACAATAATATAAATATTATATTCAACAATTTGTATTTTGTTTGCAATTATTGTGGTTATTGTATGTATTTATTGAATCCCCCACAAAATGGACTGTCTACAATTATTGCGTCCAAATCTCATAAGATTCTTTCTTTTTCTTCCTTCCTTTCTTTCTTAATTGTTACTTTTCCTTCTTTATTTCCCTCTTTCTTTCCATTCTTCTCCTTGGCTATTGGGGAGTCATACTGTAAATAAAAAAGAGTGCCTTCCTTTGACTTGCACTGATGTCAGTGAGATAGGTCACGTCACCTAGTGACAAAACAAAGCGGAGGGCAAATGGATCCTTTCAAAATAAAATGTTACCTTTCCATATAAACGTTTGGGCCACTTGTTTACGACAAAAATGTTGTCACCTTCCTGGGCATGTACTTGCCAAGTAGCTAAAATATGAACTCTTAATTAGTCACGTTATAAATAGCTATTTGACTTTGATGTTTAGACAGATGTATTTTTTTTTTTTCAATGAAAACTTAAATGTATCATAGATATATTTGAGAAAAGTCTTCAAATTGAGCAACTATATTTTATTATTAAAATGTCAACAAAAAGAATCTGAAGGACTTTTTACTGAATTAATAAGGGAGGGGGAAAAAATCATACAAACCTGTTTTCTGTGTGCTAATCTGTTTTAGGAACCCTTTGCTTGCACACCTCAAATGCTGCCGAAAGTGTTGTTTCACACGAGTAAATGAAACAAGATGTTTTCAGAATAGGATTTAATTTGCAAAGGGGCAATAAACCAAACCAACATCACCTTGTATTAAATATTATCACCCTCTAAACCTGAGAATTTGTTTCACAAACTCCTAGCATCTGCAATTGCCGGAGAGCATTTGTGACAACTGTTGATGGGCTTTTTATAACACTTTCCAGCAACTCTTCTTTGGATATTTGTTTTATTTTTGCAACATTTTAGGGTTTCAAAATATGAATATCATCCTTGTATTTGTCCAAGCCTTGACGAGGTCAATGATAGTCCTTCTTTATAACTCATAGCTTGACAACTGGACATTCTCCTTTATTGATAATAATAATTGTGGCAATTTGCCCAGGCCCTGAAGCAACAAGGCAGCCCCAGACCTTTGCTTTTTCTGTATGTTTATCTGCTGGCATGTTTGACTGCAGTTATCTTGTTTTATGTCACAATTCATGATTGGTGTTTTTTTTAATATAAAATATATTTCTTTGGACAATTATACATGAGAAACTGGATTGAAAAAGATACCGAACATTTTTTTAAATTGTAATTTTATCTTGAAAATCTCGAAGGGAAGTCTATGTGATTTAATCCTGCCTGACTGTTTAACCAGCAGGGTCCAGTTGCAGTTTCAACTCTAAAATTAGGGAGGCACCCTGTCTGCAAATGACGCAAAGAGCCCGAACTGGAGCGTGTCGTCGTCTCTGGGTGTTGCTGATAAGGGGACCGGGGGCCATGGAGACGTTCCCAACAGCTCCCCGCTGTTGTCACCGATGACAAGGGTCTTAATATATTTTTAGCCGATGTTGTCATGTTTTCGTAACGGCACGGCCGCTTCGCCCGCTATAAAGCACCGCGTTTCAAACATGCAGCTGTACAACAGCGTTCTCACACACTACCCGAGGGCGTCCAGGTCCAGGAAAGTTACTGTCAACCCGTCTCCGGCGTCCGAACACTCCAACGCGGCTACGCAAAGTTCCTCTGAGGTCGACGGACAACTTCGACTGCGCACAACTTCAGCGACTAACGGCGCTGAGACAAACATGCCAGCCTTTTCCTGCTACGAAGCCTCACCGGTGAGGCCAGTTCACTTCACATCGACGGCTGAGATAATAATCCGGAGACCTGGTGGAGTGGAAAGGTCTGTACCGGTTCACATCATCAAGGAGCCCAAGAACAAGTCGCAAAGAGGTGAAAATCAGCTCTGCAATGACTGTGATTCAGATGTAATGGTGGAGATGATTAGCCATCTGGGCAACGCAACTGATGAGATATTTCCTGGGAATCATGTTTTTAGGAGCAGCAGTATCAATGGGACGATGAGGAATTCATACGAGGACGAAACTTCTTCCCAAACATCTTCTAGAAGGAATGGATTTGCCTCAGTGGATATGGAAGAACTTTCTCCCATGGAGTCATCACGTAAAGAGGAAAAGGCCTTTGAGCTCAGTGTCCTCCAGGAGTCTCTGCCTCAGAGAGGCCAAAAACCAGGGGACATCAACGATAAGGTGACCAGGTATCTGGCTGAGGTGGAGAGGCAGAACAAGTACCTCCAGGAGAGACACAAGTACAGGTACCACATCATTCCAGATGGCAACTGCCTGTACAGAGCTGTGTGCAAGGCCACATACGGAGACCAAGCAAGGCATGGGGAGCTGCGGGAGCAGACCGTGCACCACATCGCCGACCACCTGGACGAGTTCATACCCATCATTGAGGGGGACGTTGGAGAGTTCTTGATCAACGCAGCGCAGGATGGTGCCTGGGCTGGGTATCCAGAGCTCCTGGCCATGAGTCAAATGCTGAATGTCAACATCCACCTTACGACTGGTGGCAGCTTGGAGAGTTCCACTGTTTCCACCATGGTGCACTATCTTGGGGAGGAGGACGCTTCCAAACCGGCAATCTGGCTTAGCTGGCTCAGCAATGGTCACTACGATGTCATATTGGACAAGCGTCTCCCCAACCCAGAGTATGAGGAGTGGTGTCGACAATCACAGATGCAGAGGAAGCGGGACGAGGACCTGGCAAAATCTATGGCAGCTTCGCTGTCTAAGATGTACCTAGAACAAAATGGTTATGTTTGAATTAAAAGTTTGTATGACAGAGGACATATTTTCTTACAGAATGAAAGACAGAGACTCTTTTGATGACTTTCTTCCTGCTTTAAATTATTTTTTATAAGATTTCTTTGTGTGAAACAAAGTGCAGTGCACAGGCTTGAGCTTTTCTACATACCAGAGCTTCCAGATTGGATTGTGAAGGATGTATGCTTGTTCTTTGGATGATTTTAGTTACGTTGACATCAGTGATGCTTTGAGTTTGAGTATTTTTGCAGTGTACAACATTTATTTGCCTTTTCTTGGCCGACTATTTATACTTTTGACATAATTTGTGCAACAGTTGACACATTTTAAACAGGGCTCCAATGCAGTTTGTAATTTGTACAAGAAGCACTTAGGAAACTGTTGGACTTCTGACTTTTCCTTTTCTGTTTTCTGAGGATAAACGTCTAAAAATGCCCAAAAATTGAAGTGCTTTTATGTCTAGATGACATGCTTTGTCTTTGATTTGCTTCATCACAACTACATTTTAATGTTACCCATTATTATGTTTGTTTTTTGACTCACTGACTGAATGTACCTCAAACCCTCACAAAAAACCATTTCACTACGTTTTAGGTTTCAGGTAACTGTAAAGTGTGGTTAAACCAAAGATGTGGTTGATGATTCATGCCTGGTTAAAATGTAAAACAAAGCACCATATTTGCTTATCTTTGTTATTTTGACCAACCCAAATAAACTTGAAAAAAGTTCTCGATCTAATATAGAGAACCCACATGTTATGCGAGATCCTCCAGTCTTTATTTGAGAAATCAATTCTAGATTTTAAGAGTTAGTCCAGACACAAAAAAGTAGTGAAGCCATGCATTCCAAAAAAAATGAAGCCAGTTTAATTTTCATGACTTGCAAAACCTAGAGATAATGGGACAACTGACAACTATTTAACCCATTTCAACATTAGTGTTTTATATTCAAATGTCTAAAATATTATTAAAGAGTGCTGAAGAAACTGTCCATTTGAACTGGGAAATTTATGGAATTTTGTTTTTGAAATGTTTAAGAACCCAGTTTGAAATGCAGTGAATGTTAGATTGCATTTTCTTATGTATATATGTATTTTTATATCTTTGGTTTTTTTTTTTTTTTTTTTATTTATCTGTTTTCTCTCTTGTGCACAAAAGGTCAATCTAGGCACAGGTTGGTTATTGGATTCTCACCACATTTTATCCGCAGTAGTACAGCATTAACAAAAACAAAAAAGTAAAATGTTCTAATTGGTTTTCTTTAGATCAGTAAAACGTTCCTACTGCTGCTGAGGTAATATGTTGTTAAAGGCATAACTGTTTATCTATTTTATTTTATTTTTTTATCACGACATTCACAAATACAAAGATATAAGTTGTACTAACTCAGTTTTGCGGTAGTTTTAAAGCAAACGTAGTACCTTAGTAAGAGTGATGGGTTGATTTTCATTTTTTCTTTTGTTTGTTTTAAATCATGTTTTGTTCTCTTTTTCTAAGCAAGTAAAAGGTGTATTTTCTTTTTTTTCAGATAGCTGACAAGCAGCAGCACGTGGGGGAGGGGTAGCAAAAGAGAGTCTATATTCTACACAACTGGAAAAATTTCCAGTCGCTCTGGCACTTTATCTGGCTTGTCATTAAAACAACCATAAACTGTAGGCACATAATATAGTACATTTTAGAATTTGTGAAACCAGAATTGCTTTACACTGTTATCCAGTCCATGCCAAGTCCCACCACAATTAAGTTTTGGTGTCTCGATGATCTTGAATCATTTCTATAAATTTCATGGATTTGTTTTTATTTTTTTTGTTTAATAAAAAAAAATTTTTAAATGAACATTTTATATTTTTTTCCTAATGTGCTCTTGCTAATATTATCTGAAAGGCTTACAAGGACTGTACTTGACTCCAGTTGACTCCAATGACCCTAAAATCAATTATTCAGGTCCAACTGCAGAACTTGGTGTAAAAACAAAATTATAACCATGAATTGGCTTCCACATCAGTTAGGTGCTAGTTTGTGTTGGTCTGTCACATAAAATCGGATAAAAATATACTAGTTTATGGCAAAGATTAGAGATGTGAATATTGGTGCATCACGCAGTACATGACAAATCTACGGATTTATAAACAGAAATAGATGGAGGTAGCAAACTTTGTCACGTTAAAAAAGGATCTTCACTAGTAATCTGTATCTATGGATCTTATGACCATGTAAGAATTTGAAAAGCAAAATCTGCAGGAAACTTCCAAAACCAAAAAAATACCTTAGTCTTACTGCAACACATTCCAGTCTATTTTTGTAAGGATCTTGGAAGTGTTTCCAAAATACCTCCATAATGGTTTGTTTCAGAAAATTATTTGGAGTACAGGAAATGACCCTTGATTTATTTTTTTGTTGCATCCAAGAAAAACTGCCACAATGCCAGGAAAAAAAAAAAAAAAAACAGTTTGACTTTGCTTCCACGAGATGGCACTCTAAACTCTAATATTTCCTAAATTACTTTAATGCTTTGCAGTATTTATTTATTTTTTATTTTTGTTCAAATGTAGGGATGGTCAGGGCTTCCTTATTAACTCAGCGCACAAAGCACAAGTCATAGTACAATGTTGTATATTTTTAAAGTGTGCATTTAGGCTCGTCATGTTACGATTTTTATTGTAGTTTAAAAATTTTGCATCTTTCTGAAAACACATTACAATAACATAAAAGGGCATGTTTTGTGATGTGTGCTTCAACTGCTACTTAGGTAAATATTTTGTTACATTCTTTTACCTGAAACCTTTACGATAGTGACGTAACGATGCAGTCACAAGCACACAGAAGAAAGTTTTAATCTTCTCTTTAATGCGGGAAGAGGAATGGGCTCCTCTGGCGCCTGAGTTTTCTCCCACGAATCATAAACAGGCAGACAGGCTGAGCACAGCAGAGGAGAAGAGGAAGAAGACAGGTGAGAACGGACTCCTTCTCTGCAGTGGGCGACTGTGGTGGCTGCGAATCGGCGCATAGAGAGATTGGAAGTCACCGACGGACACTGACGCTCTTCTGCCGCGCGCGGTGCGCCTGTGGAGGAGTCCCACGCGCCAGAACTCACGGTCCACCTCGACACTCGGGAAGTTTACGGAGCGGATTCTGAGGAACAAACAGCCAACATGTCGGGACATCGGGTGCAGTTCGCGGACCTTCCTCCCAGTGAGCACAAAGGAAGCCCCAAATTTGCCAGTAAGAAATATATATACATATATATATATGTTTGATAAAGTGCGTTTTCTTGCCTTTCCAGTATTAAATGAAAACTTTTAAATACTCAAGTAGCTCTAAAACAGCTGTATTATACATTAACATTGCTTGTTAACTTTGTAGCACATTTTTGTCTAAAAAGCCCAAACTTGATTATGCAGAATTATTAGCCATGTTTAAAAAAAAGTTACATTTTAAAGGTTCGTTTTGTTCTTAAAACTTTTTTTTTTTTAGCCAACATTACTTTCACTAACATGTTACTCACTAACATGATAGTCATACACTGCAACAACAGTGTATGACTGTACATACTGCACAATCAGTGATTGTTTTGTCAGTTTTAGTGCCCTTCTTTATCTACCTCATCTACCTCTACCTCATCTACCTCATTTTGGAAAAATATATTGTTTCCTTATCAGAACCATTAGGAATAAGTAATTCCACTTAGTCAGATATTTGACATCTGCAAGTTTATTTAAAACACATGAGTAGCATATGTGATAGTCTGATTTGAATGAATTACATCCATTTGCTTACACAACCCCCCACTGTTATTGCTATGTATACAAATATACAGTACCTTGATGTGGGTGACTGTGGCTCAGTGGGTAGAGTAGTTCTCTTATAATCGGAAGCTTGTAGGTTTGATTCCAGGCTCCACATGTCATTTTTCCCCTGGGCAAGACACTTAACCCCAATTGGCCCACCAAACTACATGTCAGTGTATAACTATGTGTGTATTTCTGAGTGCGAATGACTGAATGTGACTTCTGTATAAATTTGAATGAGGTTTGATTTTTATATACAGCTTTGAAACAATATACACCAACAAAGTTAAATAAATGCCCTTGCTACAAAATAAACATTGAACATAAAAAAATATATATATATATATATATATATATATATATATATATATATATATATATATATATATATATACAATGTTGGTGAGTTTGTTTCAAGTTAAGTCACAATTCTTCAGCATGTACACAAGCAAGACCTTCTTCCTGGCTCTGATTGGTTGTTTCTGATGTAATTTGGTATTTTAGCAGATGGCAGTAGTTGCACTGGGAGAAGGGAGAGTTTTATTTTTTCATAGATATATGTTTCATACTATAATGTCACAACATACTGACAGTTTTAAAAAATACCTAATATAAATTTTATTGCAGTTTACATTGTGAGATAATTTTCTGCACAGAAATACATTCTGAACTGTAATATGATGTTGTGGGGAAAAAACAGCTTCCAGTAATTTATTGTAAATACCTCAGTTGGTTTTTACATCACTAGTGATCCTTTGAGCTTGGGCGTCACTGGGATTATTCCATGTGCTTCTCTTTTAATACACTCATCTGAAGTGGCAGTTTGACCTTTCCGTGATGCTGCAAACTTTTTTCCTCCCTGGTCAGACCCGCCTATCATGAAGCTGAGTGGTTTTCATGCCTGATCTTAAGCTGATGCTGACCTTGTAGAGCATTTAGGGATGACCTGATTAAAGCCGTCATCTTTTGAGGAACAACAAAGTCAGACCATAGTATACCAACAATAGAAGATTAAAGATGTAGTACAAATATGGTTTGTTCTCTGTGACATTAGATGTGTCCCATCTATGCTTTCCTCTGTAGCTGTGTACTGCAGCAAAGGGACTGTGACAGAGAAACTGAGCCCATCTCCATAGTGACAGGTTGAGTGACAGAACAAGTGAGCTAGGATATGGTTGGAAAATTGCCTGTTTACTGCAAATCGCTTGAGAAGTACATCTGTAGTCCTTTATGGGTAGGTCTCTTTTTAGTTGTGATACAATAGAAGCATTTGGGACAATTAATCATCACTTCATGTACGATTTTTATTTTTTAAGTTATTAGGTCAGGGACATTCGTTTTGACTGCAGAGGGTAGAAGTGCTGATACTGTGTGCAGGTTAAACTCAGATTGCATGTGGGCCATGTGGGGTTGATGTGTGCGAGGACACAACAGCTGCTTCAGCAACAAACTACACATTCTGACTCAGCCAATCCATTTTTCTGCTGCTTTGTGGCAGGTGACATGGGGTCGAATATCACTGTCTTCATCTTCTTCTGTTCTGATGCACATGCTCATAAAGCATATGATTATGGAAATAACGGTAATGCACCCGCTTCACAATCCATTGTTCTAGTCTGCTTTTTGGAGTATGTTACCCTGATATGAACTTTACTGAAGATGTTCAATCAGATGTTAAGCTTTGCTTAAGAAATTATTATTCAATACTCATTTATGATATTTTCAAAGTCTCTCTAAGACAAGATAAATAACTTCGAGTTGAAACCGATGGTTTATAAGAAGTGCAAGATAATAAAAACGTAGAATTGTAAATAAATAGATTTTTAATTGTTTACGTATACTTGCTTATTTGTTGACTGCCTAGAAAACAAGTAATAAACGTAATTGCATGTTGTCCCTTTAGTCCCTGCAAGATAGTTTCAGCAATAAGGTAAAATCTGTGTTGGAAACATTCACACAGACTATACTTCAGTACCATCTATTTAAAGCAGATGGTGTCTGTGTCTGCATTAATCTTCAGAAGCTGAGATGAGATTCTGTCAGTGCATCTTATAATTCTCTGTGAAAACAAATCTAGACATGAAGGTGAGGGTGAAGTTTATGTTTCTCAGACATATTCTGCTATTGATGGATCATTCACTGTTTCTCATTTTAGCTGCTGGTGATTTAGGTACAGTGTGAAATAGCAAAATCTGGCAGGATGATTGCATCTGATAACCATTTGAGGTGATCCGTCTGGACTTTGCAAGCTGTTCAAAATGCTAAACAGCTGTTTTCACTCTTAATTAAAGACATGTCCCTAAAGGGTTCCTTAAGTTCCCCTAGAGAACAAAACAAAGTATTAAGCGTGGACAACATGCTGTTGTACTTCCTGTTTTAATTATCCGCATTCCAGTGGTTTTCTCAGAAAAGGTAAAAAAGAAAAAGTGAAATAGTGGAAAGAATAAAACCCATTACATTTTCCCTGATGCTTAAGAAAAGTTTGAGGTGATTTTAAGGTGTTTTAAATAGCATTTTAGGGGGATAGAAATAGCAAAGAATCTCCAAATTAAGATTTTATGTTCCAGATGCCAACAAGGGTCACTTAAGTTTTGGCATACTAATTTCCAATCTAATAGTACAATAGTTAAGTTAATACTACAAGTTAAGAAAGAAAAACTTATGCTTTGTATACTCCTGGAAACCTCATAGCTTTAAAGCGCAGTAAAGGAGAAAAACTGTATTCTGTTAGTATAACATGGTCTAGATTGCAACTACCCTCTTCAGTAATTTCAGGTCTAGCTCATGCCGATGATGCTATTTGTGTAAAGCATCAACATGACATTTTATGACACAAAATCAAAGCATAATAAAAATCTCTAATACAGTCAGTTTAAATTGCTTCGACTGTAGTCCCAGTTCATTTCTGCGGGTGGGATAAGAAAATCCCGAAAAGCATCTTGAATTGTTTGACCTGGTAAGAAAGGAAATGACGTCATTGAGCAGCTGTTCCCTTTCTGCTCAAATTTCACATGACTGTGTCATAATATCTCAGATATCCCGAAAGACCAAAATGTTTCTTAAAAAGAAGCGCTATGAATTCCCCTCTTTCACCAGTGGTCATTTCACTCCTTAGTGTCTCTGTTTGTACAATGGCTTCTTTTTGGGGGGGGAAGTTGTCTCCTATCTTTTTTTTCAGCTTTGTTTTTTCCAAAAACATAGTTGATTTACTAATAAATCAATGACATAATAGATTATTCTAATTGTTATTTTTTTAAAATATACTTTAAAGCTTAGAAGTTCACAAAAGGGGACATACTTTTTCTGACTGTCATTTAATTCACAGCATATTCAACATGTATATTATCTCAGAAAAAAAAAAAAAAAAACATTGACTTGTGACATTTTGTCCTGTCATCAAGTGTGAGGAAGGCAAGTCTGACTAAAGGTCTTAGTTGAGAAATGAAGATAAACAATGGGAGGGAGGTTTATTATTGTTTTTTTGTTTTTTTTACAAGACTAAGAAAGAAAGAGAAACACAACAGGGGTGGACAAGAGGGAGTAAAACGTGTTATGCAGCATATTCTTGTGGTTGCAATTAGTCTTGGCAGAGTCATCATCTCCATCTAGCTGGCTGATGAGCCTCTAGATGCCTGATGAATGAGCCGCCCTCCTCTGTCTTCTTCCGCTGCTGGAGGCTCCAGTGTCTCCTACAGTGGGATACTGGTGTTGTAGAGAAGGAACAGATGTTTTTCTTTTCGTTTTTGTTTTATTCTGTTTTTCTAAACCATTCCCCTGCATGAATTCCTTCCTGAAGATGACATGATGGAGTAGCTGAAGAAATGCATTTTAGTGTAATGGTGTAAGTCGTCTCTGGTAGCAACAAGTGATGAATGGGATCAACTCCTTTTTTGTCACATGTAGAAGCAGCTGAGAAACAACCAACATGCCTGTGATGTTAATAGTCATCTCAGAGGATCTAAGGTCGGATAACTCAGAAGAAAATGTTCACTGTTAAAATAAAAACACCCAGAGGGCTGCATGGCTCTCTGCAGGGTTATTATTCATCCACCACAAGATGTGCTTTGGAAATAGCTACTCCTCTTTACTTGTGAAGTGAGACAGTTTGTCTCGGTGTTAGGACTTAGGATGTAATCACAGTTTGCATATGCCCTTCCCTACCACTAACCATGCACGGTACACTTCCTTTTTAATTTTTTTTTCCAAAGGAATAATGTGAGCAAAAAACTGATTTAGGCACACATGAGTTACAAGTGAAATAGCCTCTCGTTTGATGTTGCAGCCAGGTCATGTTCAAAAGAAAATACCAAATAGGTGTGTGGGGAGAAAATGGGCCAGGTTTTATAAGGGTTTGCACTGATTTTCAACACAAAGTGGGAATCCGCATTCATGTCCACATACACACCCTTGTATGATAGAACTTGATAGTGGAGCTTGTGTAAAGCTTATCTCTACACTCCATGCTGACAACACTGAATCTTTCATCCACATTTGGTGGGTTTAATGACTTCACAAATTGATCAGAAGATCTGAGTAACTGCTGCAGAGGTCAGCTATTATTACACACACGTGCATGCACACGCACACACACACACAAAGAGTTGATTTTCTTTCTGTTCACTTTTTGATACATTAAATCTTTCTAAACTTAGATGTATGTATACCATCTGCTTTTCTTCACAGTACAGATTCCATTGGGAAAAACAATAGACTAACCCTAACCCTTGACTTTTTTTCCCCATTGCATGTACTAAAATAAACTGTGGTGTACTCTTTGAGAGGTTTTCTTGTTTCAGCATTAATATCTGCAATCTTTATTGATTTTAATGAATCAAAATCACTCCAGCAGTTCATGGGAATTGAACCACACAATGCTGTCAGATACATATTATGCACTATTCTGCTGAAAAACTATTAGAAAACAGCTCATCAAAATACAAGAAAGGCAGACTATCTCAATGTTCAACATTTAAAACACCAGCCCTGTGACAAAGGGGATTATGAGATGGTAAAACAGTATTTTAAGCATGCTTTATGATTTAATCTGTTACAGTTAAGATCATAATTATTCCTACTGCTGTCAGAGTTAGGCTTATCTTAGGTTGTCTTAAATAGTTCTGATAAGAAATGGGACTGGCATTAAGACATGAGGAGTTAGTCCATCCAAATACCAAAATTTACTTCACACTCATCAAGGCAGCATAAAATAATATAATAAAATTTCAAGTTTGAAGATAAATAACTGAAATCACTCTGAACCAGCAAGAGTTTTAGGGGCTGCAAATTGTAAATTTGACAAAGCTTGTCTTTCTGATCTTTACTTAAAATCTCATGAGCCATGAGACATAATGACCATCTGCCAATCTATTTTTTTTAAATAAAATGACCCAACAGAAAACCAAGACAAGTAAGTCATAGTTACAGGAGGTATAAGAGAAACCAAAAACATGAATACTTTTACTTTGTAACTACCGTTCATTTAAACAGCTCCTCCTGGTTAAATATTATTTGCCTCACTTGGCAAACATAAGCCATCAGACAGCAATCATTTAACATTCCACACATTTGCTTTTGTATCTAATTTGATAAGTATGTTTGTGAATTTGAAGACAATCTGCTCCCAGTCAATAACCGCAAGCCACTCCTGTCAATATGACAAATGGGAGGTTTGGGTGGGCGGGCGTGTGTGTAACTGGATGGGACGCCACTGATTGGGTGCGGTAGCAGCATAGCGGCTGTGGGAGGAATACATTGAGAATGTGCTGAGAAGATTTTAACTGCAATCCATATACAGCAGTTATCCCTTTCAGCTGCTCAAAGTCTGCTTTGGATGATGCTGTGTCTTGCAAAAATATTCATACCTTTTGAACATTTTTACATTTATGTCACAGCTATCAGCTTCAATATATTTTGCAGGAAATTTATGTGATTAATTATGTTTATACATTCTGCATATACTTTTATCTGAAGTGTTTAACAAATGAGGATATAACAGTGCCATTAATACCAGAGATAACAATAAGCTACTCAGAAGGAAGTCTGTCTGACTTTTCTGATGTGACAGCCTAGAAATAGAATGCAAACATGGAGGGAAGTACACAAAGAGACGGTGTGCGAGAGGGGTAGGGAAGCTTAGGTGCCAGTGTCAGAAACGAGCAATGCCACACAAACAGGTATTTGAACCCTGAGCCCAGCATATCAAAAGTTTGATGCTGTTACAACTGAGCTACCTAACACAAAATAGATCATAACTGTGCAGTCAGAGCATAATAAGTCATAGTTTTCAAAGTTTTTACAAATATTCACAGCCCTCTATGAGGAAGAATCTATTGACAGGACAACTCTCAGTCATTCATTCCACAAATCTGGTCTTTATGGATGGATGGCAAGAAGGTAGCCGTATGAGATCTTGTTAATATTTACATATTAACACCATCTTCCACATAGGAAACATGTGGAAGATGGTGTTCAGGTCAGATAAAACTAAAATGTAACTCGTTGGCCTGCATAAAAAACATTAGGCATGGGAGAAAATTAACATTGACTACTACACCAAACACAAAGCCCCCTTGGTGAATCATACTGGTAGCAAGTTACTTTTCTCTCGCTTCTAGGCTATCCTCTAACAAAATTTACTTACCAAAATGTGCTCTTATTGACATCTCCATGCCATTTATTTGAAGTCGTTATTTTTCAAAGAAGAATGGGCAGAAAAGAATGTGCAAAGCTGGTAGGAACATACCTATAAGTTTTGCAACTGTAATTAGTGGTGATATTGACTCAGGGGGTCTTAACACCAATGCGTACCACACTTGTCATATTGCATTTTGTAAATCATCTTCAAACTATGTTTTTCAGTTCTCAATATTTTCAATTCCCCCCCCCCCCACCCCCCAAAAAATAAACATCCAGTATGTTACTCTGTTGCATAAAATTCTATTGAAGTACACTGCAGTTTTTAGTTTCAATGTGACATGTGAAAAACAGTCAAGTTATTTTTGTAAGTTGTTGGAGCTCAGCTCAGAATAATGAGCACTATGCTATTGCTTTATCAGCATCTGTCTCATCAAATGAACCTAGAATACATGTTTTGTGGGAACTACTTGGTTTTGTTTAACTTCTTTTCATATTTTAGGGCTTTTTGGGCTAATCCAATTTCCTTAATGGAAGGTCTATGAAATATGAACTTGCCAATAAGTGCAAAGCTGACATCAGCAAATAGCTGTTGATCCTTTGATCCACCTCTAATCTAAAGACACAGGATTTCTTCAATTAGGAGCTGTTTCTTTCATATTGAAGAACTGACAACGAAATTCTTTCTTAACTTCATGGTCAAGCACTTTCGTTCAAAGATTAAAACAATCATTGTATTGATTTAGCTTTTAAAGAGTAAGTAATTAGAATTTAATGAGGATTTTTCAGACTATTAAACATCAACACATCTTTAAAGTCAACTCATCAGCACTCTCACAGGTAATCTGGCTTAAAAACTAAAATATGATGAGCAGCCTCTGAAGTCTGATGATGAGGTCTTGGCTGTCAGAAGCCACTGCAGAGGCCAGCAGTTGTGTAAGAGATTTAATGGCTGTGGCTTTGCTTGATCATCAGACATTTTGGCAAGCTTACTGAGAGCTTTTACTCTTTGGCTCTTCCAGTCAATCATTTTGTGTTTGTCAGCCGAAATAATAATTTGTTGATCCTACATGCAAACCTTTTGGACACAGGACTCATATGAAGTGTTGTAGGATTCTTTAACATTTTGAAATGTTTTTCAGTAAATAACACTACTTATAAAAAAACAACCAACCTTTTCATCATATCTGAACAGACATCCAAAATATGGTTCAAGATATAAGCCTCATGTGAAATCCGATGTCTTGCAGGCTAAAGCTCAGGTCTCTCTCCTGAGCTTTAGGAGAAACTATTTTCTAAATGTTCACACTGCCCTGGGGAATTGTGGTTGTTTTTATCTTTGGATAATGACACACAGAAATGCATGTTGCTTTGCTGCATAAGTTTATGTGTCAATGTTCGTGCTTATGTGTGCAGTAAGTGCAGATCTGGAGTTTATTGGACAAACACTTTGGGTTCTTCTTGGGGTTATGATTCATTACTCTAAGAAAAAACATATGTTCTTTGAATGTTTTTCTAATCTTCAGAATCTCCCTTCTGTATTGTTTGCATATGAGTCTGCTCAGCTGCAGCTCTTGGACCACCAAGATGGACTCAGTGCTAATCTAATATGAATCTATTTAGTGTGTGTGTGGAGTCATCTAGGACAGGTTTCTGTTTTATTTTGTTTGATCCCTGGTATTTTTTTTAACTGTTTGATAGTACGCTTATCATTATCATACCAACATCTTCAGGGCAAAACAAAGTGCAAACATTAGCATATTTATTCTGTTTTAATCAGGCTTTTTGATCATTTTGCTCATTGTAGGTTTCAGAGTTGTTCCAGTTAAAAATATGCGGAAAAATCTCAGAAATAGTTGTTGTTCCTTATAAACTTAAAATTTTCTTATAAACTTAAGGAAGAAAGAAAAAAGAAAAAAAGAAGGAAAGAAAGAAAAACAAACAAACAAAGAAGGAAAGGAATAAAGAGAAATAAATACACAAAAGAACCTGACACAGCAGTGAGTTTCATTTTATTATGTTTTTTAGTTTATTGATGCCTGCTCATAAATGATCAAAGTTAAAAGAGTTACTACAGAATGGTATGTTCATAGAGGTTTAAATTACCACCTACCCTGAAATTTGTTTGTAACAGATTTTCTTAGAATATATGTTCAAATTTGAAAGTATTTTCTTAAGTCAATGACTGCAGCAAGCCACGAGCAAGCTTACTCCCAGCAGATTAATTGAATGTAGAAAAAGAAAAATGCATCATAGAGTTTTGAGATCAAGTATGCAATAGAGCTGATAAATAAACTCTAAATGAACTATGTTCTACTAATTGAAAGCATCTGAGAGACTTGTGTCTTTCATCATAAAATGTTTTAGATCATACTATTCCCCCATTATCATCCCACAGCTGCTGGCTATCATCATCTCCTATTTTTTCTGCCCACAGAAAGATTGTTAACCGCAAGGAAACACTGAGGTGGGCAAAAGTTAACTTTCTACTGACCCCGAGGACCTTTAAGTCCCCCAGCCCCAGAGTCAACTAAGTTCCTCTTCATGTATCAGAACTTGACACAGAGCGGCGCCCAATTTTTAATATCATGGGGATTGTGGCTGGTCTTCACTGATAAAGGTTTTGGGTTAGTCTTTGATGTTCTTTGGACTATTTAATGAGGATCAGACTCTTGGGTTTTCTGGCCAAAGCCACAGAACTCTCTTACCGCTCTCCCTCTTTTACTTGGAGCAATGAGGTAACATAATGAAGAACCAGTCTCCTCAAAAGAGAGGGATTTTCTTCCTTCTCTTTCTCCTGGAGTATAGTTTCCTTTCCTGTACTGTCCTCTCACTTCATGTCTTTTTTAAATCCAGTTTCTTGGCACCAGGAGTGACTTATTTTAGCATTTCATTCAGGGGAGCTTGCCTCAGGTGAATCCCTTCCCCAAAGGAGCAAATTGGGGATGCAATAGAGGTTTCCAAAGACTCGGGATAGGAAACACACCCAAAGGGCTCTGACTCAGTCTCGACCGGGCATAAACACTAAAACGTGTGTACAGACAAACCAACAAGAAGTCAAAAAGGTTAGGTTAGGTAGCAGACAAAGTGGGCGTCCCTGACTGACCTCTGACCTTAGCTCTGAAAATAAAAGCCAATCAGAAACATGTGTGCTGTGGTTGTGTTTCCATTCTGACTGAAGCGACACATTTGCTCAGGAAAACAAAGACTCACTGTTGTTTCCTTAACCTTTGGAGAGAAGTAGAGAACAAGTAAGGCAAAGGAAGTTCTTGCTGAACCATGTACTGGTAAACCATTTTACCTTTTTTATCCTAAAGTTGGGCAAAATATATTAAATCTTGTTCTCCAAAAGAATGTTTACACCACAATCCTTATCTTAAGTATCCACTTCCAAAAATTGGCTGGAGAAAATTGTGATGCAATTTATTGCAACTAGCTTCAAGTTAGTGATAGTTCTAGGTCAGAATATTGACTATAAATTTGAATTATGACCATAAAAGAAACCCATAAATTGAGGGACCATTATTCCTGTGGGATTTCACTGTACTATATAATGAAGAGAAGAAGAGCCAAAGAATTACCCTTCTAGTTCCAAGTCAGGAACTACAAGCAGATATCCCACAAAGCTGTTCCTTCGCCCTTCGCCCATTGTTCTTTATACCTATTTCTAGTCCTTTTTATACCATGATTTCTTTCAACACCATCCAGCCTTTTCAAACTTTGTTCAGTTTCCTATATGCGTCTGTCTCTTTTTTTGTGTCTCTTTTGACTTAGATTCTTATCTTTGTCCGGTGTCAGCCCGGGCCAAATGCTTCTTGTTTGCTCAGCAGATCTCTACTGCTGACTGAAGCCCTGAGTGTTTGTGTGGCCATACATATGTGCGTGCATGTCTGTCCACTTGCATTTATGTGCACTGATGAGAGACATCCTGTTGTGTAGTGACATAGATGCTGGCGTTTGCTGCTGCTGCAGTTCAAATGCTTTGCTTTATTCTCAACTAAGTATTAAAGAAAGGGTCACAAGCACAGGGAAGTATGATTTTCTTTTCGGTCTATATTTTAAAAATAAAAAAGTAGCAAAGTAAGAGCATCAGTGCATACTGAATCACAGTCATAAGATTCTTTGTGTTTGGTTGGCTGTGTAGAATATTTGAGGTACCATACATTCAAACTTTACCAATGAAAGAATGAATGTCTGTTTGCAGGTATTAGGAGGTAACACGGCTTTGTATCCGTTTAAATGACATCATAGAGAGGTGTATATGTTAGGTCTTATCCAATCTTCTCCCCAGATCTTCCATTTTTTTTCAGTGAGGGAGGGATTAGATGAAGTGTGGAAAAAGTGCAATTTGAGACCTATAATAATTACATGCATGGTTAGCCTAATCTTTCTCTCAAGTGTAGATAGATGTGCCAAAGATTCAGTGATTACCTGAAGTTTTGAAATTAATTAACTATTTAATTCTAACCCAGTTCATTTGTTGCAGAAATTTAAACATTGGTTAGTTTCTTTTAAAGGTATATAATTCCAGCATGTGACTTTCTGTATTCACTCTGATCCACTGATCAGAGTGAATACAGAAACTAATCATATCATTTAAATATCTTATAGACTTGAGATGGAAAATAAAATGATGCATGCTATATACTATGCTAAATTATTGTGCTGATATTAAGTCATTGAAACTGATTGGCTTGATTTAGCGAGCCAAATACAGAAAATCCTCCAATGGAAATCTCTGGGCAAGCATGACATATGTAAATATAGACTCAGAGACACACAGATTATTCATAATCCCCCCAGAGAGTGCTCAGACAAGTGGCATTTTCACATGTGAAAGGTCACAAATGAAATAACTGTTAGTGTAAATTGCAACCACATGGCTGTGATGGTCCAGAGGGAGTCATCACTGTAAAATGTTACTTATTTCAGGTTGAAAAACTTGCTGAATAATTGGTGAGGAATTCAAGCTTGGCCTTATGAAGCCCTATATAATTCAGTGAGCACGCTCTTCGTAACATATTTCACTCTTGGTGGAGGATTCATAGAATTTTATAACCATTCTGTCCCATTTGGATAAGACTCTATGTTGATTTAATGGTGGAAAAATTCTCTTCTGTGCATGCACTGTAGAATAATTAGCCCAGATCACATTTAAATGGAATAAAAAAGTACATTAGTGTAACTATTAAGCAGTGGTGGGTGTGAAAACATTGCAGTATAATATCCTTCTGAAAACATACACCTTTATGCCATTGTAAAGTTTAAATAGACCTTTTAGAATGCTTTAAATAGCTGTACTTGTATGTAAGTCTCTTTGTGTTTGAGTGCAGATTAAATAATTTTGTGTCATGTTACTTTTACATATTTTTTCATATATAGATGTTACTCATTAAATACATTTTTGACATAAAGTTTTGTTTAATTTAATTTTATATTCCTTCAAGTTCAGTTTGAAACCTTTAGCCTGGTTTTGATGTAAGGGGAAGGACATCAGATGACAGCATTTCTTATGATATGATCCATGATGCATCTAAAGGGAAAGTAGAGGTGCTTCTGGGTTTGTAAATGTAAATATTTGATTCAATTTACTATATAGGTTATGTCAAACATATAAAATTCTAAAACAAGGTCCTGTCCAGGAAAACCAGGAAACAGGATCATTTACCAGTTCTGAAATCAGTGCAGAGGTTTCTAGTTTGAAAAACAACAAAAAAAGGCAATGAATAGTCCTGGGTCTAAATATACTCCTTGTTACTTCTCAATCCTAGGTATAACCAAAGGCTTTATAAACCTGTTTAGCAACATTTGGTTTCTATGCTTCTCTGGGACATACTCCCTCAAATAATGAGTTGTGTAGAAACTGCTTGCTGAAGACAAAAAATGGTACTGTTTAATGCATTTTAACCATAAATTAATATTTTTTTTGCTACTTGTTTTAAGTTAGCTGTTTAAAGTTTAATTCTTTTTATCAACTAGGTAATGTTTACTGGTATTTCTTTAACGAGTCAAGTTTGAATTGCCTTTTGCAAGAAAGATTGTTGAAACGCCTTACATGTGTTTCCCAGGTTTCTGGTTTATAGTGTTTTCAGTGTTTAAACTGTTCCGAAAGAGTGAAACTGAAGTTGTAAGATAGAAACCATACTGTTCCTCATGCCGAACAGATGATTCAATAAGATGCTTCTTTTTTCCTCGAGCTTTGTGCATGATAATAAGCACAAGCTCACACAGGTGCTAACCTGCTGAAGACTCTTCATGACTGTATGCCCTCATTTTGAGTTCTAATTTAGTTTTACCAAAGATGAGGGAGGAAGATATTAAGTAAGAAACTCTTTTACAAATATCTATTTCCTTTTTCTTTTAGTGGAAACAGTAACATTTAGAAAACCATGGTAAGTATTTTGACTGGTTAGGTTTGAATAATTTCTAAAACATTTTCATTTTAGAAATTGAAATGTTCCAGATTCTTCTAGGTAGAATCTGGAACCTTATTTTGTTTTGAGAATGACACTCTGATAAGATGAGAATCTCACAAGGAAATGCAAGTGGTTTATATTTATATCCGTTGTTGTAGTTACAGACAAAAGAGCATATGATGTAATAAAATAAACACATAAATCACCATAATTTCCCTACAGCGGAGTGATTACCTGTTTCTTTCATTAGATAGACATACACTTGTTTTCCTTTTCCTAGTGGAAAGCCTTTAATGTGCATTGAAAGGAGCCTGGAACTCCTCTCTGCTTATCTGTTTATTTCCCGTCCTCGCTCTGCAGTCAGCCGCTGAACAAAAAATCAATATGCCATAAAGAGAATGGAGAAACCATTTATTTCCATCAGTCTGGATGGAGAGGTAGTTTGTCTTCCCTCATATCCCTTTTGTCCACTTCAGGCAGAAGCATTCTGATTTTCTCCAATCTCGCACTTGACATGCTGTCAAAATAAGAAGCTGAATTCTTTTGAAATGTTGAGGCATAGCTGCTGCCTGTGGGGCAAAGAGACGGAAATATGAAGTTTAGAGGTTTTCAAATGGTTAGTTGGTGCTCACATGCTTCATACCCAGATGACCGAGGACCGGAACTGTCTCACAAGGCCACAGGGGGGCCCCAGAGACAGGATATAAAGCCCTGATGACAGTTCTGCATTCTTAATAGAACCTGCATTATTGATTCTTTCAACCTCACAGTCTCTCAATATTTGATTCATGCAACAATTGAGCTAAAATGTTTATATTCTTGTCTCTGGGATAATAAACTATCTGGATTTTTCTTAAGAAAGACTGGCTTGTTACCAGGGTTGTAGGAATATTTTGTACCTTCACAGCAGCTTAAAAAAAGACACAAAGCCACTGTCATTTTCTTTTATTATTCATCTGTTAAAACAGCGAAGGGGAAATAATTTGACTATTACGAACATCATTAGAGTTTTTCAAGTAAACCCAAACTAAAGGAGTTTATGCATTAAATGGCAGTTATAATAGCACTTTGTATGCAAACTTGCATGACATTTGAACCCAAAAAGCAAACCGGATCAGGGAATACAAATTCTCAGCACATATAAAACTAGTTTGGAATTAAATGAGAATGATTACAGAATCACGTTACAAGTTTTGTCACCCTTAACAGTTACGATTAAGCATTTGGGATCAGTCATTTGTTGGCATCCATCTGTCTGTCCATCCAACCCGAAACTTTCAAATAATTGTTGAATTTAAGTTTTCAAGTGAAAAAAGCTGTCCGTTGTCCATCCTTCATTTTTAAAATCAAGAAGGTTTAGTTTTCTGCAAGGCAAAAAAAGCCACTTTCTTGCTGCTACTGCAGCATTTTCACAGTCAACAGTCAGTGTTAGCTTCTGTCTGTCACAATTGTTTTCCGTTGGAAAGTTTTCTCTGCAATTCTTTGTGCTGACCAATATTTTGAACAGGTCACCAAAAAATGATTAGCATCTATATCCTCCGGAAGAGTCTCATGTACCGTGAATCTGGTTTAAGCAAAGATGATAAACACTTCTCTTGACCGCAAAAGCATCTCAGACTTGTTTTCTGAGTGATGGCCCCTTTCTCCAATGATTGGGATAGCATTATCTTGACTTGATGCGGCAAATACTGTGAGACATGCTTGGTGCTTTTCTCTGGGGAACTGCTGCAACTTAAAGCTAATTGGTTCCAACTGTCGCAGTGAAACTATTCGTCTCATTTCTGCCCTTGAGTCACTTTTCTTCAAAAGGGATATAAGGACAATCAACAGCTGAAAATACACAAGGGAGTAAAGGATTTCTTATTGAAAATGAAAAGCTCACTTTGTTCTTGTGTAGGATGGTGTGTTTCAGACAGAGATTGTAAGCACTCATTTTAAATTCATGAGCCTGAGAGTTACTAAAAAGTATCTAATCAAACATTGATGACTTGCTCAAGTAGGAAATTGTGATATCCTTTGCGTTTTGTTAAACTGCAGATAAATTAAGTTTACTGATAATTATCAGTAATCCACAGCTTTTCTCTTTAATCAGCATTGTGTTCAGATGCTGTTGCTTCCTGAAAATCCAATCTGATAAAGGCCCTGCAGGCTTCCTGTCCATCACCACAAACCAGACAGACAACTGCTTCAATATATTTTTTTTCTAGCCATAGTGATGCTTAGCCCAGTCCGTTTTGAATGCAGAAACTAAACAGAGCCAGCAGGTTTGATAAAAAAAAAAAAAAAAAGTATTTGTTAAAAATGGTACAAGATGGTACAGTTTAAATACCTGAAACCTCTGAGTTAGGATTTATGTATGTAAAATTTACTTTTTGGTTTTCTCAAACACATCCCTGGAGTGTTGCTTTGATTCTTTTAATGGATGCTTGAGAAATCTTTTAATCTTTCTTGGCAACCACTCAGCTCCTTCAGACTAGCCATAAGCAATTAGCAAATACCTAGTAGAACTGTGCATCTGTTTCTTAAAGAGACAGAGACCCAATTTCAAGGCGTTAAATCAGAGTCAAATTCCTTCTGTCATATTCGACATGCAGACGTTTTATACCATCTGAAGGTAACATAGTTTCTTGATTGTGCTATAAAATTGAACTGTGTGCTTGGAAAACATATAATACTGCCCCTTTAATAATGACAAACATATCAAACCTGGTCAGAATGTAGAATCATGGTGTTGTAAATCAAACACACTTTTCTAAAACTTTAGTGAATCAGACTTTTGATAACACATTTTAGAGTTCTTTTTTATAAAGAATATAATCTCGTAATGTTGCTTGGAAACCCATTGAATAACTCTAAACTTGTACTCAAGTCAACTATGATTCAAAGTTTCACAATTGTATAGAAAGACCTACATAGCACTAATTTGTTAATATCCTCTCCGCTGAGCTGTTCTGAGGCCTCTGGCCGATTGTCTTTTTAAATAAATAATACTGCTTACCTCCTTCTTGATTTGCCTTGTTTTCAGAATAGTTTTTTTCCCCCTCATTAAACCACTCCAGTTTATGGGAAGCTGTATAGGCGTAAAGTCTTGGTGATCATCGTCAGTTCATTTTTGAAAGATCCTTTAGACAAACTTATGGAAAATACACACTGGCGAGCTCATTTTGAGTTTTTAATCCAAAAAAGACCGGTTTTTAAAGAAGTTGTGCTCGGTATAGAAAATTTATAGATTCTGAAATACAGCTTTTCTTAAATTATTTGAGTGCTCATACTGACTCTAAGGTAATTCCACAATCACCATTTGCTCTGAGCAAAAACTACAGGTGAAGCATTTTCTCTGAAAACTGTGGTAGAGATAATCCCCACTGATACATCAAGTCTATATTTTTGAGTTGCCATTAAAGTTGCACTATGTGACATTCATAAAGAGTATGTTTTTACATATCTGCTAAAACTATCACAATGTCCTGACCTTCTACCAGAAGGTGGAGGAGCTTCTAATAACATCTGAAGAAAGGCACCACTCCCGACTAAAAACAACCAATCAGAGCCCGGAGGAGGGTCTTAACCCTGTCACTCAACTTCATATACTTATTGCTAAATGTGCTAATGGTAAAGAAACAACTTTACTGTTGCAAAAAAACATTAATCTCCCGTCATCGGTGGCTATGCTAAGTACAACAGGCTCTGCTGACAGAGAAAAGCTGTAACGGTAGTAGAGAGTAAGGGGGTCGTGGGAGGAGAATGAGAAGCCCCTCACAAGAATGAGACTGACAAATGCTAAGACCCGCTTTCAGGCTCTGATTGGTTGTTTCTAGTTAGCACTGGGAGAAGGCAGAGGAACTGTATTTGTTCACAGATTATCTGTCGCATAACATACTGTCACATAGTGACAGTTTCAAAAACATGTAAAAATATATTTTTTATAAAAGTTACATACTGCCATTATAAGATGATTGATGTACTACAAGTTGCTTCTAAATGTTGATATGACCTTTTAATGTTCCATCAGCTAATGACTGGCATAGCTACCAGTTTGGTATATCAGAATAAACCTGAAAAACCATTGTACATGCTCTAAAAATGTCTTCAGCCTTTCTTGAGTCATTGTCAAATTTTGCACATTCATTGCGCGTCTGTCACTTTTACAGGCATGTCTGACTTAACATCCACTCCTCTACACATTTATCAAAGTCTGTGGAATTATCTGGCACAGATAATTCCATATTTCTGAAAAAACCTGCTGTTTTGTTACTCTGATATGTCTGTCTCTTACCTGCCAATGTTCAAACTGTAGCTGGCTCTGAGGCCAGCTACAACTTGCACAACAACCGACTGCTGGTTTGCTAATTTTGCTTTAATTGCTGGTGCTGGTTTTTAACTCATCAAACAATCATCTTTTCCAAGTTGCTTTGAACATTTGAAGCACAAGTAGTAGATTGTTTTCTACTTTGACTTTTTTTTTTTTTTACACCCGATTAATTTCCCCTCTGCATTGATCTGCTCTGTGATCAGTTAAATTATACTAAATTACAGACTTAATTGGGAAACAGAATTATATCCATTCCTAAATATAATATTTAAAAACCCTTTGAGGTAAGTTCTTACTGTATATTTGGATTATGGCTTTAAATGTTGGAGGCTTTCAGTCGCTGAAGAGGACTTTGATTTACTCCAACCATATATGTTGATTCACCCAAAGCCACAATCAAATCATGAACGAGTTGGCATTTTTTGGCCTCCTTCACCACTGTCCCTGTTTCTTAGGCTTGATGTAATCCTGATTGCTATAATTTCGTAAACACAACAGCTACAGTAGTGACGTAAAAATATAATCTGACACAATTCTGATATTTCATCTTGTCTCCACCCTTTTCTCTAAAATCCACCAGACATGCAGCAGTTCTCACAAGGTTCTTATCCCTCAGATTTTTGTCAGCAAACTATTCGTTGGGAAAGTATGTAGGTCAATCTGCTTTGGTCTTTGTCTAGAGCCACAGAAATAAGTGGCAATGTGATTAATATTTAATATCTATATGATCAGTGATGGCTGCTGTCATGTTCAGAGTGGGCTTAGAAGTGTCAAAGGCAGTCCATAAGGGGGATGGGAAACTAAAACCTTCTATAGAAAATCTCTGTGTTTCATCACTTTGTGGCAGCACATTTGACTTTTCATGCATTGGAGCTTGTGTGTAAGTCCTTTGCCACAGTCTATGCAGATTGCTGCTATTTTATTTATGAGTGTTGCCTTATCACAGCTGATCCTTTGCTGTAATCCATTTTCTGGTGTTTACTCAGCAAGCGCATATTCACATGTGTCATTTCACATGTCTGCTTGGATGCTGCGGCACATTTTGAAAGTGTCACAGACTCACGTGGCATGTGGATACGGTGGCTTGTTTGCAGAGTTTAGCATATTTACATTTTTTTTTATTAGCAATAATCATTTTAAAAACTGAAAATAAACAGATTTAGAAATGCAATAATCTGCATTCGGTATAGCCCAACAATAAAATAAAATGTTTCATAAGGTGTTAAATGACTAATTCTGCTAAATGTCAAATATTATTTTTACAAGTGTCAGAATGTGTTTTAGAGATGCATTACTCTGAATGTTATGGGTTTTATCTAAAGGTTTGACCTGTAGAACAGTGTGGAAAATGCTTTTCACACATTCCTGCTATTAGCGGTCATTTGATATAACACTGTGTTGACAAAATGATCACGACTTGACATTTTAATCTGTACTTAAAGCTGATACAAAGGACACATTTTGGTTTGTGATTGGAACTGTCTTTGAAAAGCTGAAACACTAAAGATGAAAATGTTCACAATATTTTTAGTTTTTTGCAGCACTATATATGCCAGTGATTTAATAAGTTACTTGTTGTAGAAGTGATAATAGATAGTGAATGGCAACAGCTTTAATGAAGCTGAACTTGGGGCTGCTAAGTCACCTTCAACTTTCCCAGCCAGAATTCTGGGAGCATTCTTGTTGCATTGCTAATTATGCAAATTAGGTTTTGATGCTATTAAGCAACTTTTAGACAGTTAACAACTACCTTCTTTATTGAGCAGTTAACACCCCAAATTAATTTTAAGCAATATGCTAATACTAAAAAAACAAGATCCCAAATACAAGTGGCTGAAATGAGCTTCTTCTGGAGGAAAGCTGGACTCAGCCTTAGAGATAGGATGAGGAGCCTCATCATCATTCAATACATGATATCTAAAGTTTTTCCCTCACTAACAACTGGGATTTTGAGGTCAGTGTGACATGGTAAAGGTTACCATGGACTGATTAGACGAGTTTGGATTTTTGAGATTCTGACCAGTATGTCACTGGTCAGAATCTCACTAAAAATCACACTAAAAATCAGCCAGTTTTGATCACTAGCTCATCTTCAGGGGTGCATTCGTAAAATAATTCTTATATTTAAAACATTTAAAATTCAACTGTTAGTACTCCTAACTTGCTACCGTGCATAATGAGATATTTCTATTGATCAGAAAACAGAGTTTTATTGTCTTTTGCTTTTTGGTTTTTTATTTTGTCTCTGTCAAACATGTGCATGCAACAACCCAAATCAGTTACACTGTGTGTATCTTACAGACTTATGCACATTTACTAATGCTATGAGGATTCCCTCCTCTGGGCTTTGTAATTCTCTGTAAAAATCCACACTAGTGTGTTGTGTTGCGCATGTGTGATTCCTGCCTCTGAACATTTCATCACATGTGAGAAGCGCAGGCTGACTGGATTTAAATAACTCGAAGCTGACAGAGAAGGAGTTGAAGAAGAGAAGAACAGGCAAAAATAGGACGAGGCGAAGTAGTGGTTTGCAAAGAGTGTTGCTCCGAGGAGTCGGCCGATGACGTGAAACGCTGTGTTCACATCTGGAACAGCTTGTGCAGCTGCACCTGAAGAGAAAAGCTCCTCCGCGCAGCCTCTGCCGGCAGTTTCTCCTTCCTCCTTCTGCTCTTTTTTCCCCAGTTTTTTTCTGGTGCTCTGTAATTCTTTCTCTCTCTGGTTACTGCCTGCCTTCCGCTGGGATGGTTTCTTGCTGTACATCAGGCAAGAAGACCATGTAAATTGAAGACAAAGAGAAGAGGAAGAGGGGAGACAAGAGAAAACCGGACATTAACATGGGAAGGAACTATTAAGTATGAGGTAGGAAAGAAAAGTTCATGTTTGTGTTATGAGAGTAGGTGAAGAGAAGTGGGGGCAGGAGAGGAAAAAGAAAGGGATGAAGGAGGAGGCATAGGGGGGATTAAGAAGCTGGAATGTGCTGACATTGGAGACCTGAGTTTTTGTTTGCATTTGGCACGGCACATCCTGTCATTCCACAGGTTTGTCCACTCAATCAGTTATTTACCAACACACACACTTACTTACATGCTCACTGTTTGCTTTGGAGGATGATCCCAGGAGGCCATGCCAGGAGAGGTGAACACCTTCCAACAAGCTAAGTTTCCTCCCACCGTGCTTTCCAAAAGTGCCCTCCTTCTCGCTTCTCACTCCTTTTCTTGGCCCTTCCGTCTTACCTGCACCAGTTTCAACACGCTGCAGCTCCAGAGTATCAGAAAGGCAAGACATCTTCCAGAATGCCCTTAGGATACAGCTGCAGTCACCCCGGCTGAGGAAAACTAAATAGCTTTCACTTGTTGACTAACCTAGAGGATGTCTAAAGCCTCCCGGCTTGCTCGCCCCCCATCGGCAGGAGCAGGATCCAAGCTTCCTTCCCCGAGGAAGGAATGCCCCAGCACCGCTGCCTTGGCTGGCCGTGCCCGGGTACTAAGTGTGGGGGAGAAGCTAATGAGGGCAGGTAACGATGGTGTCCTGAACAGACAGAAGCACTTAACTGGAGCTGTGGCACAGGACAAACCCCAAAGTGAGACCCAGACTGAGATTCGGGACACTAGCCAGAGTCCATGTGAAAAGGACCAGAATGTGGAGATGGTATCTTCCAAGAGCAGGATCAGTCCACCCAAAGTTTCAAGTCAGCAGCAGGGCTCAGTGCAAAGTAAGTAACAAATATGCATTATTCTAAGACAGATAGTTTGTTATTGGTCTTGTGGTTTATTAGTATGCTGTACTTTTGTTTTGTTTGGATTTATATGTAATGGAATTGTTCCCCTAGTTTTTAAAAAAAAATATTATTATTTCTGCTGTTAACTTTATTAATTATATATAAATTGATGCAAATGTATGTAGTATGGGGTTCATTTTTGTTTTATTTAGTCTGCTAAGCCAACTAAAATATCTTGACTGAAGTGCAACATCATGAGAAGGAATTGGACGATCCCCTGGCACCTTAAGACTATGCTGCGAACAATGATAAAAGCTTGTACTCTTGCAACATTCAGTAGAACCCTGTCACCAATTTTAGGAACCTTTCAGGTACAAATGATCAAATCGGCAAAAGTGTAACATGGTGAAGTAGAGAAACGTATGCAAGAGCATCTAGCAAACTCTGTCTTTTGTAGTTGCCTGAATAAACATTTGACATTCCTCCTTTTAAAATATGTCCTTATAGCTTCTCCGCTTTAAGTACATGAAAATATCTCATTTTAACTTCCACACTGAAGAGTGTTGTAGTTGGGTTGACATACATGAGACCTCTGTCACTATCCTGCTGTGTTGGTGTCCACTAGTGCTTATCTCTCCCCTTTGGTCCTCCTCACAACATTCCTAAGTCTGCATGACACTTGCTTTTATGCCCTGATAGGATTCAACCTTTTAACACTTTCAAGTAAAACATGGGCAAAACTGCATGCAGCTGAAGATTTACCAGAATGCTTTGCATCTATGATGTTCTTGTTGAGAGCTTGACTGACTTTTCTTTGAGCTGCTGCAACGTTTCCTGTCAGTCAGTCATAAATCACTGCAGACTGATTGGTTTGTAGTCAAAGACAGGGAATTGCAGAAGGAATGGGGGTGATGTAGATAAAGGCAACAAGGCGGAGTCCAATAGTAGAGTGACAGAAGGAGGTCAGGAATGTGAGCTGGGCATGCTGGGAAATCAACAGGTCCCGAGTTGTGTCTGTGTGTGAATCTCAGATTGTGAAGTCAGGTTAGGGGCAAGAAGGGGGAGCAGGTTTGTTCTGGAAACCAGATGTGCTTGTTCTCGCTGAGCTTCTAGTGTCTTCTTTATATAAAGAAATGGTCTTTTCGCAGAACTGATGACCTTCTTAAAAGCCTGGGTCAGCCCCTGTAGAGATGATTAAACATCAAACCCAGCGTTCTTAATTAACCACACTTTGATTATGTCTGGTAATTAAAGCCTTCTTTGTTTTCTTTTATGTCCTCACGGAGTTCTTCTGTCTTCCCTCACTCCTCACTGTGATTCCCTTTGTCTTTCTCCTCACCAACACCCTGTCTGCTTTTGTGTCTCCTTGAGTCACTCTCCTCTTCCTATGTCTTTCTCCTGTTGTGTTATGACAGCATTATTGAAAGACTCCTCCACCAGCCCCCGTTATACACACAGGCAATCATAAACTCACAAAAGACCATCAAATAGAATAAATGAACTGTTCTCTACATTTGCCCATCCTGCAGTGCATTTTTAAGTAGGAGTTTTACTTCAGTGGCTGCTCAACTTTATTATATCTCTGGACAGTACCTTTGAAGTTCTCAGTTGAAAAGGCAGTGCATCAGCAGCACACTCTCTGCAGAAACTTTCAACAAAGTGAACCTATTTCACATAACTTTGATTTATAAACTTTGTGCAATAGAGTGTCTTGACTTAATGGAACCTCTGTTAAGTGGTATTTTTGTTTTTGCATTTGAAACACATTTTGCTGTTAGCACTATAATTAGCTATATCGTGACCTAGTGTTAAAATTAAAATCCTTGTATAGTCAAATCCTGAAATAATTCCAGCCACTGGGCTTGGCAGTAGCAATGACCCAAGCCCACGAGTCAAACAGAGCTGTTGCACACAGGCCTGTCAGACAATAAGTGTGTGTGACAGGTGACATTTCTACTGTGTAAAAGCTTCAAAGATGACTGCTGCTCACCGAAGGATCCAATTTCAGCCGTTAAAGTGAAATCCCCCACCAAGAGTGAAATCCGTTTGATATATTTGCTCCAGACAGTGTGTGACATTAAGCGTAGATTCAGGTATAATTTTCTTCAAAATTCTGCAGTAACCCTCAATTTGATACTATTTTGGTGAGCTGGAAGTTTTACAACATTTATTAAACTTCTACAAGCTTTTGAAAGGAAGCAGAGTTGAAGCCTTACATAACACAACTTTTCTACTTTTGAGCTGGTGTTCCAAACTTTGTTCACATATTTCCTTCTGCAAATCAGGATCCACAATGCGGGCTTGTTTTTGGGCACAACTTGGTTATTTAATCATTGCTTATGCAGTTTTGCTTAGATGCAATCTGTATTTTGTTGCCTTGTACTTCCAACTGGTATTACGACAGTATGTATTTGGTATGAAACCAGAAGTTACAAAAATGCAGTTTGTTTCATTGGTCATATGTAGGGAGCAGTGTTTTTGAAGTAAGTATAACTTACTTAAACGGACTGCGGAGTCCGGCGGTAACAGGCGCTTAAATTCCGTGTTTTTATTTCATTTTATTTTATTTTATTTCATTTTATTCTATGTTGCATGACTTTGTATTTTATGTTTATGATGTAAAGCACTTTGAAATGCCTTGTAGCTGAAATGTGCTATACAAATAAAATTTGATTGATTGATTGATTGATACATTTGTTCCCACACACTTTTGAAGGCAAATCTTCAAATCTTCACTGCTGTTTCTATATTGGGATGAGGTTAAATTTGTGGCCTCACCAATGTGTCTGTAATAGGCAAGCAAACAAAAACAATAGTGCAGTAGTGGCTGACAATCTTTACAAGTGAGCTCCCAAATCAATTTCTTCTGTTGGGCTGACTATGTGTTTTAACAGATGAACTAACGCATGGATGAGTCCAATCTAAAATTGTTCTATTCATTAAAATTTTAAGCATTTGCTTAGAACTAATTTGTGACAAAAGTAAAAAATGCTTTTGGAAACAGAGGTTGTGGTTGAATTTAGCTCTCCATTGCGGAAGTCTGTCACCTCTCCCATTTCCCCCCCTCTGTATAATCTTCTGCTGCCAAATAAACATTAGACACTGTCATCATGTGAGTTATCAAATGTTGTGATTGACATAAATGAGACGTGTCAGCCCAAGAGGACACATGGCCTGACGTTAAAAGTCTGTCTTCACATTGACAGACATAAAGTGTCTATGACATGCAGTGAGCACCAGACACCATTTGACTCCTGAGTCAAGATTTTACTCTTATGTAACCCTGAAAATATTTAGCCAAAAGGAGGAGAATTGATTTTTGCAGTTTTGTCATGAATGTTTTATACCACATAAAAATATTAAAAATAAAAGTTGCAAAATCCAATCTATTAATCATGTCAAACATGCTAAAAACCTTTTAGTCACCCCTATTGCTTTATTGGGTGACTATAAAGCAGTGAAAGAGTGTGGCAAAGAAAAACAATAATTTTATTTGAGGTTTGACAAATGAAGCAATATTCTGAGGATATGCTAAGCGCATAGGAATGCACTGACCAATTTTGTTTTAAGTGCACCTCGTTTGTAACAAGTTGGAGCATCATGCACACAGGTTGAAGCATCACACGGTTGCTGCAACTCCCAGTTGCTGCTGATGTGTCAGTTACACGTATGTGGTCCATATTTCTTGTTCTAACACATCCCAGAGGTGCTAAGGGACACTGTGGCATTTACATTATGCTTAATTTATATTGAATTATGACAAGAAAATATCCCCCACACCATCTTACCCCTACCAAAAACTTGTAAAACATCTTCAAGAAGCAAGAGATGAAACCCAGTTTTGTTCTGTTTCAGCACGACTCTGATAGGCTATTGAAATTCAACATGAACTTCCTCAGGTTATTTTGAACAAATGCTTCAAGGCTGTAGTGTATTTAAGAGAGCATCTTAACTTGGAAAGTAAAATCAGTTGGTACAGGGATTTGAAAAGGTTAATGTTGGAACAGTCTCTGGTTGATAATGACTCAACCTGTCTTTAGCTCCCTATCAGTCTTTGTTATCATCAACGCTCCAGGGCTTTGTTCAGTCTAGACAAACTTAACGTTTTCATCATGTGTATGATCATTAAAGTCTTTAGACTTTATGACCCACCAGGTAGCAATTTGTCCCTGGGAATCTCTGATTCTGGATGACCTCATCTCTGGATGACTGGAAAGGGACTGAGAAGTTTGTTTTAAGAGGCACCCACTCTTGTGTTTTTGCTGTGTCTGGCTTTTAACTGTGTAACCACATCAATATGTGCAGAGTTGCTTCAGCTTGTCTTCAGGTGTCAAAGGTTAGTGAGGCATTTCATATTTTGTTTGGCTAGCCTGTGTAACAGTTTGATTCGCTGGTGAGAGATTTACTTTGATGTATTCACTGCTGAGATTTTCGTGTCAGTTTCGCTCACTTACTGTAAAAGTTGTGTTGATATGTAACTGACATTTTGGTGACTATATTTGTTTCTTAAAACAAGCTGAAAAGCAGCTTAGTATGATATAAATGAGTTTTAGAATTGGAATATCCATCCATCCATTTATTTGACACTGAACCTTTGATTGGAGATAAAATCAGTTTCTAAAAAAACAAAGAAAAAATCATAATTTTCTGATATTTCCATCTTTGACAACTGTAAAATTGCAAAAATAAATACAAAATTAGTCCAGAACAGCAGCTTACACACATAGCTGACAGAGGATGTCAAATTTAATGAAAAACCTTTGAATATTTTGACAAATCCGTTTTAAAACCACCTCTATCTGAGAGGCCTTGTAGACTTAAGCATGCATTCTTTACTAGGCAGAAAAGAATAATTTTCAGTGATTTTAAAGGATCTTTCCCGTCTTTACATTTGAATTGAATGTCTTGATAGATTGTCAGTAAGTAGGCGGTTGATTGCAAGCTAAACCCCCTGCTTTTACTCTGAATCAAGCAATCAGAAACTCATTTTATGGGTTTATGTGAATTATGCTCAGTTATTTCTACATGTTCATATTCATTTGGACATAAGTGAGAAAATTAGCTCACAGACACTTGTTGCAAAATAATGAGGAGGCATTGGATGGGTCTGAGCAAGCAAATGTTGACAACATAAGGCTGCAAATTTATCACACCAGAGGAAATAATTAAGGTAGTTTTAGTCGTTTATATTGCACATGTTTGAGAATGGATGCTGAAAATAAACCATATCTGTGGTTCCTCAATTCACATAGCTCAGGCTAGCTCGAATGTTCATCATATTTAGCCCTTTTTGGATATGCACTGCTGCCACATACTTTATCTCCACTAGAAGTAAGAAGTTCTAAAAAAAAGCACCAGTTTTTGCACTGGTTTAGCACTGCACGCTAGCACAACTAATCTCGCTATACAAGCACACTGGCAATGGCTCAGCTTAAAAACAGCTCGGTAATCTGACACAGTAGATTACTGTAATTTACAAAATATAAGCTACAACCTTTTCCCTCATGCTTTGAACATGCAATGCTACCAATGTGTACATCAATTTATTGTTCCTTTCATGTAAAAGTTCATTTACAGCACTGTAGCATAGCCAACTGGTAGAACAGTTTAGAAAAACAGAACAGTTTGAAAAGACTAATGGACAATCGATGTAATTGTTTTACCCCATGGTGAATGTTTGAAGTATAATTGTTTGGTTCATTCTTTGTTGTTGTGGATGTTTTGATAATATTAATAGCCTACTTTGTAAGAGCTTCTGTGGTAATGAGAAGTATACATGTGAAACATGCAGTTTTCAATAAATCAGTATACATGGGAAGAACACTGACATTGTAACAGCACTATTCTATTTGACCAAAGTTGTCTCACTTCTTTCTATCAAAAATGCTAAAAAAAGGATCAATATTAAGCTGGAAAGATTTCTAAAAAGAGAATCAGAAGAAAGAAACTGAATCATATTGAAACGGAGCTCTGTCATTGTAACCCATGTCACTTGCTATTGTATGTAGCCAAAGCAGAAACACTTCTCTGCTCATCTGCTTATCTGATTTCTGTGCTAAAAGAACTTCAAAGAAATAAAAAAAAAAAGAGTATTGCAATAAGAAAAGTAAAACAAGTGACATACAATGCACTGGAGACAGAATATCTCAAATCAATTTTTGAACCTCTAACCCTCTTAAGTTTGTTGCTTTTGTTAAATTTAAAGATTTTTTTCCTTCTAAAGGAAAAAAAAGTCAATTAAGAGAGTTTAGACAAGGCTTTCCATCTAAAATGCATCAAAGGCGGCAGCCACAATGCCAGGATGTTTTCACAGCTGTAGGGGACAACTTACCTTTGTCCTTGGTTTGTCAATAAGTACCCAGCAACTGAAGAGATGTCCAATGAGTCATTAGAAGCAATGGACTATAGGTGAGTTAATGGAGTGTTCATTGACCCGGGGCTTGTGCTCAGAAGATGATTGGAAGTGACTCATCTGCCAAACACAAACGGACAATAACTGGTTCACTGAGCAAGAAGAAAGAGCTAAAGTTGTGAGGCCACTCATGAGTGTCTACTGTAAATTCTTCTTTTTGGGACTTGTGTGTGTGTGTGTGTTTTCATTCGAAAGTATAGTTCAGGGAAGCAAGGCTTTCCTCTTGATCCTTAGTCTGTCCGGTTCTCAATGAAAAACAGCACAAGGGATTTGGTTTCTCTGTGTGTTAGATTCAAGATGAAACAAAGGAATTGGTTTCAGTCACAGTTTCTCTGACTTGCACGTGCAAGGTCTTTACTTATTTATCAACATCTTCCATGTATTTCTGTTCCACAGTTTCCATTCATTGACTTGATTAAGGGATAAAATGATCAAAGCAAAAATTCCAAATGGAGCGTGAAATTCTTTCCATCTAGTCATATCACTGCGAGATAGATCTTTTTTTATGTTTGTGTTTTAGTCCAAAGGATAAATGAAGTTAATTCAGCCAACTGAAGGGTGATAGTGAATTTAAAGGCTCCCTCAGGGTTTCCTCTCAGAGTCGATAGAGATATCTTTCCACTTCCCCTCTTTCGCTCTTTTTACCTCTCAGGCAAATGTGATGCATACCCATATGTATTCATCCATGTCTGTCTATTCTTCTGACTGTAAGCAAGCGCAAGAGCACGTAGACATATTTGTTCGACGTCAGACCTTTTTAAAGCGGACTTTAAAGAAGAAGTCTTTAAAAGGTTTAAACAAATTTAAACCTCTTAAACAAATTTAAACCTCTTAAAGTACTGGATTTTTGTGCTTTTTTGATTGAAATGTGAAGATTGTTTCAATTCCGCAAAGCATATGTTTAACCATCAATAGGAATGATGAGCTTTTGAATAAAGATAAGATCAAGTTAAGATTTTTAATTAGACATTTGATCCGCAAATGATCAGAAATGTCTTGCTTTGATGCAGGAAAAAATACAACACTAACATGTCAATATAAATATTGTATGCTATAATTACTAATAAACAATGATAACTCAAAATATGTCACTATCTAGGTAATACTGGGGTTTTGACCACCCTTTCAAAGGTAGTTAGCTTGAATCATTCGTTCACTTGTGTGGTATTATTGTGGAATGCGTATAACATCTACTTCTACTTGAGATAATGTAGTTGTGATGCTTGACTCTTTTTTTTGTCTGTCCATCTGTCCGTCTAGCAATCCACAGCATACTTTTTTAGATGCCTTTTTATCTTCACATAATTCCCACTGTATTCCTACCGTCATGTTTCAGAATGTGGTTGTATCTTTTGAAATTGCAAATATTTATCCATTCAATATTTGCTAAAGTGGTATTTATGTCTGGGTGGGAAGTGTGGCTGGGTTCAGATTATGGGTTCAAATTCCAGCTGAGGCCAGTAAATATGTATGCCAGCTTCTTCCCACAGTTCAGAAAATATGCATCTCTGGTCTGCTACACCGAATTGGGCTTAAATTTGTGTAAATGGTTGCTCTTTGATGGTCTGGACCAATCGCAACTCTCTGTTTGACTTTGCTTTCAATCTTATTCATATAGAAGTCAATTAATTAATATTTGTTACCCTTGTAAAATATGCTTGTTCACCGTCTTCTCTGCAAATAATCATAGTTGTATGTAGGTAATTATCTAATGCAGCAGTGACATTAACCTAAATGTTTAAAAAAATTAATTGAGAAAAGAACTAATGAACTTTTAGTGACAGGAGTTGTTTTAAGTTGAAAGAAATCAGCTTTGTAAATGCATGCATTGAACCAGAAGCTAACCGTGTCATCCCAGTTCCTGTGTGTTGGCCTCGGTGTCTGGTCACAGTGCCTGGTCATGCACTTCTGAATTTTGCCACACTCCCGCACGCTCAGTGCAAACTTTCAAAAGTGCAACTATAACTTATCCTTATCTTGGCCATAGGATTCTGGTGAGAACTTTTCTCTGTACTAACATCACTCTGAGAGCATTTGACCACTGGTAAGACAATGACTGCAAATAGCAGCTCCATCAAAACTTTACTTCAAAACCCCAAAAAATTAATAAAAAAATCTCCCGTAAAGACAAGGCTTTGCGTTCACAGTTGTATTTGGTTTGTATTTAATTGAGAAACCAGGTTTCTGTTTGTTGTGAAGTTACATGATGCTCCTTGTAATTACTCCCTTCAGTCCATATTGTCTCATGGATTGCTCTTTGCCATTTTGTGGTTGTTTTTCCCCAACCTGTTTGATCTAGAGTCATATTTCACAGGTCTGTCTGTTTCTGTTTAGTTGTTTTCCTGTTATTGAATTCCTGGATTGTTTACCTCCCTGATTGTAGCCTCTTAGTCCTGCTTTTGAGTTCTTCATTTCTTAGCCATGATTTATAACATGAAGTCTTATATAATCTACAATTTACAGAGCATGTGAACTGTTATGTTGAGCATTGTTACATTATAAATGGTAAAAATTAAGGCCATGTAACATAGTCTTAAACAACATTATAAATGACACAAGTAAAGCTACCTAATTAGCTGCGTTGAGCTGAAAATCAAGGCTTTTGGTTTAAATGAAAGTTAATCCAACTTTAGAGCTAGGGGCCTTAATAGGCTTGATGTGTTTCAAAGCACAGAAATTATTTTTGTAATACGCTTATCTGAAGGAAAAAGTGTTTCGAGTCATATCCTCCTTATTAGATATTTTTTAGCCATGTAGTGCTCTGATAAACTATTAGAGTGTTTGACATAACGAAAAGAACAACCCAAACTTTGAAAGAAGAGATATCAGTTAATTCTAAGACTAGATCAGAAAATGCTAATGGAGTCAACAGTTACAGCACTGAGGTGATCACAACTGTTGTTTGTGAGTATAAAGTGGTCCTTTTATCGTAAGCAGTTTTTACTTTCTAGCAGTTTTGCGAATCAATAAACCCTCTACCATCACATGTAGCCACGACAGTTGGCTAAATGTGATGGTAGAGTATTAAAGATATGATACTAGCCATCATATCTTTGTGTGGGTTTGTGTATGTATCTGTAGGTGAATTTTCTGGATTGAAAATAAGACTAGCACATAAGGTTAGTACAGAGAAGGCAGTCCTTGCTTTTTGTTGATGCCTTTGGGAGGGCAAAAATGTGAAGTTGTGTTATGTCATGCCCACAATGAAACAACAAAACACTTCTTTCTCTGTAATTGGTTGCTCCAATAGAAGCGTTATGGGTGTCTGAATCACCACAGTCACTCTGTATTTTCCTTTCAACTTTAGTTTCTTGCCTTCTCTGCCACTTTCCTGTGGCAGCAGCTTTTAGTGCCTCAGATGTGCCCTTGTCTGCCCCAGTTTCTAACACTGAAAATGACAACAAACTGTGAACAAACCACATCTGACAGCAGCTTAGATCAGCAAACAACTCAGATGAAAGAAAACAGAGTTCCTAAAATACTATTTGATGATGCACCTTGATCTGTTACCAGTGAGGATATTTAAGCACTTTTTTTATAAAAGAAAGAAACTTCATGATACACTAAGACTTGATAACTAATTTAATGGAGTGGAACATTTGTTGCTGTTCAAACGTATTTTAAATGTTCCCTCCCCTGTATTCTTATCATTTTAATAGAACTGTTTCGGTGATTCCTAGTATTAGTCCTTGAACACCAATATTCTGCAAGTTTTAGATGCACTTATGGCATGAGCAATTTTGATCCAAATTGTTTGTTTCTCAGTGTATCTGTTTCTTTGTTAGTTTTTTCAGTTGGAAAGCATTACCAACCAATAAATAAAACCCCATTGATCTGAAGAATAACAGTTTTGCAGGAGGAGACCACCCCATGACATTTGTTTTTTGCATTTAAGGTCACACAGAAATCTCTCATTTCCATACACCACATGTAAGCTGCAAAAACTGGCTAACCCTTTCATTAGTTTCCTTTTCCAACTCCTTCTCTACCTTGTTTGGCAGCTCAGAGGACGGGTACACTTCAAACACAGAGATGGCTTCAAGGCAGCTAAGCTCCAGCTTTAAGTGTTTTCTGACATGGTCTTCACATGAATTATCTTTATAGGTGTATTCCACTTCACACACACCATTTGAAGGAAAGAGATTATTCAATACAGACTGTAACATTGGAACAACTGACCTTTTAAGCTTCTGCTTGTCGAAATTCATTGTTCACTAAAGTACTGCTGATTGAAGGCTCACTATTTACGTCACATTGAATGATGGCCCTTTGAACCTCTGTTGTGTTCTGCATGTAGCTATTTTTCATTGACTTTGGATGTCACTATATTCTACCAATTTTTTCATTATTAGCAGAATATGTAAGAAATACCCAAGAAATCAAGTCTGCCCATTACTGAGAAAATTGCCCATGCACCAGTTTGATTCTGGGTTGTATAGATCCTTACCTTTAAGAAGAGCAGAGCAGAACACAAGTGTGGCTTATTAGATGTGCAAATAGCACATGACGTCACCTAAATTATGCACTCCACTATCATGTTCCTCCAGTATTTCAGATGAATTCACAGCACATTTAAGTGAGATTTGTCAACACTATCCCTGAAAGAGTCTCACTGTTAGTTTAAACTCTGATGGACTTTACATCTGACGGAGTTGACAAAACACCAAACTACCTCAATTTATATGATGTTATTCATCTGGTCCATAAAATCTTTACAGTCTACTAAAATTAGGCTTTTATTTCATAGAATTCCATCAAAGTTTTGTAAATTGTCAGTTATAGTGTTGACACATCATGGTTGTGACGAAGAATTTAGGAATAAAACAAAAGAAAAAACTAAAGAATTACACTTAATTGTCATAATATGTTATCTTAGTATTCCTTTAATTGTTTGAAACTATTATAATGTATTGAGTTCTGCTGCAGGACAAGGGATTTTAAAGACACCATCCATCTACTGCAACGTTTAAAATAAAAAATATTCAGCAAACACCAGGAAAACATTAATTGCTGTGCTGCACATGGCCAAGTTTAGCTTAGTGAGATATTTGAAAAAAAAAAAATTTGTGCATATTTCATTCAATATACTGATCGCAGTTCTTCTCGTTGAATTTACTTGGAATCGCATTGCAGTCTTTTAAATCGGAGGCTGAATGCAGGATGCGTTTACCTGCAGACTTCAGTTATCAGTGGAGTTGATACTTCAGGGTTTTTATTTACCCCTGAAGTATCTGGTTGGTAGATTTTTACTGAAATGGGCCCCATTTTATGACTGCCAGAGTCTGCAGTATGTGGGTAATAAATATTAACTAATGAGCTATGGGCTGTTTTAGCAAATGTCTGCTTTAGGTTTGCAAGATGAGACATAATTTGTATTCCCTATAAATTCCTGTTGCTGTAAAGTAATGCTAACATTCTTCTCTCGTTTCTGTAAATTGATTTTCAATTCAGATATCCCTTAGTACATTTCAACATTTTTTTTTTGTTTTACTAATGTAGTGTTTTTCTGAAAGTACCAGTTTGCCTTCTACTTTTAAAGGGGGAGTCTATCTCAGTTTAAATGTTTATCAACTATGCTGCTTTTGGGCTTTGATCAAATTCCTAATTAAGACTTTATTCAAATATCATGAATCAAAAATATGTAATGAGATGTTTGAATTGCTAGAACTTAAAGTTCCCTCTGAAAATAACATTGATTGCATATTAATTGGAGAGATAAAGAGTTGTCCTGCTTTTCTCAGAACTTCACTTCAGTTAGAGAGTATGTTTGGTTGTTTCCCATCTGTGCTGTAGTACTAATAAGACACAAATAATTTCAGAGGCAAGCATTTGGTTCCACGTTCAGAGCCTGACCTTGCGTTTAGAGTTAATTGACTCCTTTTTAAATTGAACACATTTGGCTGCAAAGCAACAGACACTTTGCTGTAATTAACATGCCCTATGTAAAGTTTGAACTTCTGTGCCTTGCTTTGAAACCATAACAATTGCTATGCAGAAATCCCTAAGTTATGCACCCTTTATTGGGTTGCAATTTAGAAAAAAACTATTGAGCTAATTCACATGACTCTCTTAGTTGTTCTCACATATGTGTCTTATTTATCTTATTTTTTATTTTTCCCTAAATCAGAATTATATTTCCCTGATCCCTTTGACAAGAGCCATTGGTTGGTTTTTAATTTAAAAGTGAATTCCTTCAAACATTATTTCTGTGATTTAAGCACTTTTTTATGACGCCCATGGCCGTATGAAGTTCTCCTTGAAACTACAAAACTTTTGCAGTAGCAAATGACACCAAAGACACAAATTATTTTCTGGATACAAGAAAATAATGATGTCATCCATCATTCTTTTCAGACAAATTTTGTGTTTGTAGGACGTCATCTGGTCTGCTGGTAAAATAAAAAGTACAATCCAAGTATATTTACCAGAGCAGAAAAGATGGCTAACTAGCAAGCTAACATCAATGTGCAAGGCTTCTAATGTCACATTCAAACTTATGGGGGACCCAATAATAAACTCTCAATGATCTTGTCAATTTTTAATGTAAACAAATACAAATGAATATGAAGGGACTCTTTATGTGGTGTTGGTGCTTCAGAAAGACATGCGAGTTACCTTGAATATTGTTTTGTTTCATTATTATTTCATGCTAATACTTATTATGCTTTCAAGTAGGAATAACGTGTCTGTTAACAAACAGTTGTAAAAAATTTTACATTAAAAAAAGATAAGATTTCCCTGCAAACCAGATCGATGAGTACAAAATCTCCTGGCATGTGCAGTAGCGCCCCCAGGTGTACGGCTTCTTAGATTTCAAGTTTAGCCTGCAGTTTCCCTCTTACTCTCGTTTTGATAGAGTTTAATATGACCCTATTCACTTTATCCCCGCTAGCACAGCTCGTTCTGTTAGGATGTGACTGAAACTTCACTTTGGCCAAGTTTCTCTCTCTCTCCTTTTCACCCCATTAACAGAGAAGCTGAGCCGACAGCTGCCCTGTGCCTCTGAGCGTCCCTGATACATTCTTATAGTATCAAACACTAAGAAACATGGAAGCAGGGATCAAACATATTCTGCCCCCACACTCACTCTGAAATCTGGGGATTTTTCTTCTCTCAAAAGGGGGCATAAAAGGGTTTGGCTGTGATATGACGTCACTGGTGAGACTCACATGCTTTTCAGCTCCTCGGCGAAAGCTTGTGATGAGACTGACACAGCACTTTTGCGCAAGATTATGAAGACTGAAGAAGGGGATTTCTGCTTAACTGTAATCACCAGCTGGAAATTTTTATACTTTTTCAGAAAAAATGTGATGCAGAAGAAAAGTTTCCACCTTTTTTTTTTGTTTCATTTCTTTTTCCCAACCCTCTCACTTTAAATCATTCAAAATCATATATAAAAAAAAGAATATATGATCTGATTTTGTGCCTTTGGTGAGTACTTAACAGACAAAGCAGCAGTAAAACTATAATTCAAATAATTATTCTTTGGCAGTTGTTCTGCAAGAAATGAATGTTTATTATAATAATTGAATTTTTTGGATGAATATGCGACAATATCTGACTTTTTCACGGCATTCCAATTCCGATCTTCACAAACAAAAGCAAAATCCGATTTACGCCACTTCCATATGTGGTACTAAATCAAATACAGATCCAATTGTTTCTGCTGTGTGAACGTGCCATTACATTTCTTCAATGTAATGGTTATATAGTTATTTAATTGAATGACAACAGTGTAGGGTGAAAAGCAAAGCTACACAAAGAGTACATATTTTAGAATAAAAAACAACATAGAACTTGAGAATTTACTTTGTGATTTCATTTAAAAAAATAAAACTTTCTTTTTCTCTTTGAGTGGAGAATGTGGTAAATTTCCCACCTTGCTATCACAAGTCTATAAAAAGAGTAAGAAGGTAATAGTGCAGCTGTTTTGAGGTGCTGTTGCATGTTAAGTTCATTGGGTGATGGTAGTAACACTGTGTGGATGGTTGCACATGTGGCCTGTCCCTTGAGGCTTGTTTTCACAGAACAGATGCTGAGTTTTGACACTATGGTGACAGCCCTGACCTGCAAAGCTTCCTCCAGACCGTGAATCTCTCTCAAAAATCACCCAACTTAACAACAAGAAAAATCTCAAAGGAGATTTGGCGTTTCCAACATTTGATAAATCTGTCTCAAGAAATTGAGGACACAAAAACTGAATGCTTACAAAAAAAACCCCAACATAATCCTGTCTCTTCAGTTTTCTAAAAAGTTACCAAACAAGCCCATTGTCGCCCCCTACATGAGGCTTTAGTTGAAAAAAGACTAAGCTTCAACTCCCTTCAGTGCAATCCAAGCTGCATGCATTCCTGAACACTGAGAAATGTGTGGAGACCTTTAAGTGTTTGCTGAAGATCAATGTTATGACATTGTTCTGACATTTTACTGTTCTTTCAGCTGGACACAAACCGCTGTAGAGTTTCCTTAAAGTCCTCTTTCTGACCCTTTCATCCACCACAAAGATCAGCCTGAAAAATGCCACATATGCAACCAGGCAGCAGTCAAAGCGATGTTCCCTTTAATTCTCTCTTCCTTAGCAGATTGAATGTTAATTGTGTTTGGGACCAAATGCAAATATCATAATGCATTTGTTTGTTGTATGATCCCCTGAAATTAGGTTTTAACAGGCATACTATGCAAGTTCTCACAGCGATGAGACGTCGACAGATGTATGCCAAGTTGCTGATTGAGGCCAACAGCTCACAAGGCGACGTCTATCACTTAATGTGAAGCTCAAAATCATCAATTATTCACAGCTAAAACACTTTTAAAATTAACAAAAAGTGAGCATTTATAGATAAGCAAATCACTTTATATCCAATGTCCTTGTAGACATGTTCCACATAACAAAACTTTTAGATGGATGAATTCTTCAGCTTGCTGCAAATCCCATGCTCATTGTGAAAGCAATGTTTCTGTTGACATCATAGGGCACAACTGATAAATATTTCATACTTGTTACTGTTTGCCATGCTAAATGGATTTTATTAAGCCCAATCATTTTTGTCTTGCACCAGAAGGCACAAAAGTGCACTCATGGGCCAAACACAATTAGACTAAATGCCTTTTATTACTCTATAAACATTATTAGATCTACATTTCTATGACAACAAAACACATATTTACAACTATGGTTGACTGCACTTTCAATGATTTACATGTGTGCCTTGAATTTTGGTTTCCTTTTTTGTTCGTTTAAGCATTTCTACTGCTTTCTCCTACCCATTATTACTTTAGGTTGATAGTGCCTTGCGCAAATATTCACACCTCTAGAACTCGTCTACATCTAATTATGTAGCAGAAGCTATGCAATTTTGATGTATTTTGTATTTTTTGGGCCATAAGCAACACAAAATAGGTTCGTAATTGGTGAACCATTCATGTCAACCATTCCAGTTTTGCCAGTGACTTAGTTTGATTAAGCAGAAAATGCCCTGCTCTTTGGACCTTACAGCTTGGACAAGATCCTTGTTCAGTTCTCTCCTACGAGAACCTGCCCAGTGTGATCGCCATTTAAATATGACAAGGAGTTATAATATTTAGTTTAAAACTCATTTGTCTTCTTTCCATTTTAAATATACATATCTAAAATGAGAGTTTCTTCTATTGATGAATTCAATTTTAGCCAGTATATTAACTTAAAAAAAGCAGGCATATACATTTATTTAGGCATGAAATTTTGACTGGAGATATAGCGTTGTGAATCATTTTGATGCCTGCTTCATCCTGCACATGGACTGTGGGACTAACAGAAGTTAAAACATTTGGAATGACAGCGAAACTAAGTCACTACACTGGCTAAAATTCAAAGTTGCATGCAGCTGCCTAACTTCCGCAAATAGAATTATCCCTCTGTTTGGAAAAAAGCCCACAGAAAAAGGATAGCTGTTTAAAAATACCACAGGGGTTTTTTGCCCGTTAGCTGGCCTACAAGGAGTATAGTCTTCACACATGGGGGCATCACAGAGGGCATATCTGTATTAATATCAAACTAATGATGCAAAGGTTTGAAAACCACAAAATGCCAACAAACTGGAAACCAGGAAGATGTAAATTTATTGAAATTTGTCAATTTCCCCTCTTCCCCCAAAAGACTTTTAATACATAGAAATCCCCTTGTGTTGTATGTATAATGGTTTTGAAAATTACAGGTATAAAATGATGGGTATAAACTTTCAAACCCGCTATTCTAATGCTTGTGTTTTAGGATGAGCATTTAACATGCTTGGCGATGTTTAATCACTGTAACCCTCTGCTGGTGGACTGGGATACACTTAGGGCTCATATACAAAAGTTTGTAGAGGTGATGTTTAGATTTGATTGAAGTATTATCAAGTCCTTCCTTTCTTCCTTCTTCCATCTTGGAATCTTGGAGAACTGAGATAACAAAGAAACGGGTCCATAGTTTGCAAAATGATTTCTATCGCCTGCTTTATAAAAGGGTGTCAGTTTAACAATTTTCATGTTACTTGGAAGTAAACAGGTGTGAAAAAAAAAGTTACAAAAGTGTGTAATTGGTTTTTTTTTTTTTCTCCAATTGCTTTGGATGATTTTTTAAATTAAAAAAAATCATCATATCAATGTCACTGCAGTCAGTTGACGTTTTATTTTTACATTTTATTTTGTAATTTCTTGTTCTTCTGTAGGGCTAAGAAGAACTGAGCTGGGATTGTTGAATTGATTTATCCTTTGATCAGATTTTGAAGCACCAATATTTTCAGACAACTTTAACCCCAGTCTCTGCCAATTTTTTAACCTTTATTTGTTTATGTTTACATGACTAAAAAAAGGAGACGGAAACAAAGTCATAAGGCTCATCTGACCTCCTGTGTGGTGTTTACTGGGCGAGCTCTGTCTCATTGTTCTTTTGTGTCACTGTAGCAGCAGGCTACGGGACTGTCAGATGGCCTCATAGTGCCACATTCATTTCTACAGATTGGCTCTGATGTCACACCTCTCACTTCACATTCTCATTACTTCAATGTGTTATTAATTTATTTAATCAAATCTGTTTAGATCCTGCTCCTAAGAAACTCAAAATGGCAGCAGATTTAACAGTCTGCTTTATATGCGTCGTGTTTCCAGCATTCTAGGATGGATTGCAGTCAAAACACAAATGTCCACTTCCTCAAAACCTCAGTGTTTAATGACATTATAGAAAAAGACTACTCAGTAGGCCTGTATATTTGTATCGAGGACATTTGGTCCACACTTCTGACTTGTTGTTGGCGGTAGTGCTCCATTAAGTTGTTTGCCAACCGCCATTAAAACAGAAGTAGAAGAAGAAGAGGAACCAATTGCAGTACCGACAGCATCACATCTAGCAAAAGGGTCTACCTCACCTCCTCACTAAGATGGGAATTTCTGTCATCTCTTCGCTCAGTAGAGAATGAATCACTCTGAAGCTACGACTCCTTGACAGAGTTTTAAGGCTAATGCTTAGTAGTTTTGGCTTTAACACAGGCCCCTGTTGTATGCCACTCAAAATGTTCGAACATTCAGAATTAAACATAGACATCAACACAAGTTATTGCCTGTTAGTTATTTCTTTGCATGTTAACTGATAATGTAAAAAAATATTCTATCATATTTTCATTCAGCCTCATCTCGGCTCATGTTTTCTTCCATCTTTGAAATGTTGAGATCAGTTTTACTATTTATTCATAGTAGAGATCATAAAGCTCTTCGGTCTCGTTTTCCGCATCCTGTTTGTATCACAAAAGGCAAACCGCACACCATTTTACCCTCTTTACTCAAGTTCAATAATACAAGCGCCGTCGAGTTCTTCCAAGACTCACAGGTGGCTCATTCACTGTGGTGACTGACTGAAGGATCGACTTCTCAGAAGCAGATTGGCAAAGGCTGAGACACTGAGCTGAAAAGCCTGAGGTAAAATCGTCACCTGCTCTTTTAACTGTTCAATCCCCGACTGTTTTGATTTATTTTGTCTCCTTTTGGCATTTGTTTGGGTCTCCTTACAGCAGTGGAAGGATTTAACGCTCAGGGATTAGTCAAAGTGAGACCCATTTGCAGTTTTGATGACAAAAAGAAAAAAATCAGGATTGGAACTTTAGTGTTGCAACAGCACAAAACCAATGTGAGAGTTCTGATGTGAACAAAGTCACACCCCTACAAAACACACATTTGCTACTCCATAAATATCCCTCACTCAGAGTCAACATGTCTTTCTCACCCATTATTACATGATTAAATAAATGCTGATGCATAAGGCCATCATGCCTGCATCTCTGAACCACAGGTAGAGTGACAGCACCTTTCATCTTTGCACATTCTGCTTTTCGTTCAGTATTAGCCGCTGCTTTAAAGTGTTTTTGTTTTGTGTGACTGTCCAGATCACGTCTGTCAGTGTGTGGTTTTTTTATTCTGTGCCAAAGGAGAAAAAAAAGGGGTTTGGTGAAGGAGGGAGGCCTCTCTGCTCCAACACATGGTGCCCAGACTAAACAACAAGACGAACGTTTCCTGAATCCAACTTGGCACAGAAGCACCCCAATCTGCCCATGTGTCTTGGCTGAAAGGCTGAAAGGCTTGAATTCAAAACAGGATGAAAGGAAAGGTTAGAGGAGGAATGGGGTGAAATTAGTACAGTCGAACTGAAGGAAAGATGATTGAGGGGCTCAGTTTGGTCATCTTAATCTCCCATGTAAAAGTATTCAGATCTCTTGAATATTTTTACATTTTGTCACAACTGCAAATCTCAATGCATTTATTAGGATTTTATTTGCTGGACCAACACAAATTTTTTACATAATTATGAAGTGGATAAAAATGACAAAAATAAATACAATCTGAAATGAGATGTCCAGCTTCTTTGAAGTCAATACTTTGAAGATGTATTGGTGTATTGGGATACAACTTACCAACGTTTGCAGATCTAGACCCAGAATAATTTCGCCCATTCTTCTTTGCAAAAGTTAATCAAGCTCAAATGGATTAAACGAGTTTCTGTGAACTGAAATTTAAAAGTTTTGTCTATGTTTTTCAGTTAGATTTTGGTTTTGACCATTCTCACAATTAATTTTCTGCGATCTAATTCACTCTATTTGTAGCTTTGGCCACAATAGAGATCACTGCTTCAGGTTGAGCCTGAAGCAGTGAAAGAAAGTAAATTTTCTTCCAGGAATGAAAGAAAGTGAAAGAATTCAAGGCTTGTGGAAGAAAATATTTTCCTTTCTAGATAGCTTCTTGCATTTTTGTGCATCGTCCAGCTTAATTTTAAACAAGTCACTGATCCTCGTTCATTCAGTAATAGAGTTGGTATTAGCTTGGCCTTGTTACTGTTTGTGTTGTCCACTCCCCTGCCCTTACTGCTCTGTACTCACATTTAACACCTTCGCTCTTTTTTTGTTTAAAATGGACATTGACTAGCTTGCTGGGGAAATTATAATTGAAAGTTTTTAAAGAAGGGGTTGGGGCAGTATGGAGAAAATTCTTGGCAGACTGAGGGAGAGGCTGAGGCTCTGTAGGGGCTATGAAGGGTTGAGTCGGTTGTGGTTTTTAACAACAAGCTGTTGGATTTGGAGAGAAAGTTCCAGACACACCCCCAGCCCTAACTGAACACTGCACCTCCTTTTCCCATATGCCTTAAAAATGTATCTGTCTCACTAAGACAATTTAGCAGCAAGCCCTTCCTCCACCTTCACCCTTTCTCTCTTGGTCTTGTGACGGAGGAGAATCAGATTCCCAAGTCATGGCAAGAGGTTAAGACACCTTTTAAAGTTCGGAGGGAACACACAAACGAATGAACGCCTGCATGTGACAAGCCTCTGACAAACAACTTTTTAGAGAGAGCGAGAGAGAGAGAGAGAGACAGAGAGAGAGAAGGGAAGGGGCTAGCAGTAGTTTCTTGGATGGCCTGATTGGAGCATAAACAACAGCCCAGGAAGTGCTGAAGTAAGAGTGAGAGAGAGGTTGGGAGGGGAAATCAGGAGATCTGCCGGCAGAGAGCAAAAAGTTTTAGGGCTGCGGGGAGCAGAGTGTTCGTTTGTGTCGCTCTGGTTGTTTCCAGTGGGAAAAGAAAAAGAAATCTTATCAGGACATACTGTGTTACAGAAAGAGTTCAGGGTGAGTAGCTGCATCTCATACAATAATACTCTCTCACAGAGAGCTGATAGAAGCACGAATGTTTCATCTTCAAACATAACTCCTTTTTTTCTTTGTCTTTTCCTGCTGTGGATTCCTGCAGACGGAAATAAAGTTGTTTTACTCACTGTCTCCACACTTCCATACACTTGCATACTGCCAAACCTTGGGACTTGGAGGTTTTTCACTCAGCTCACTGTTCTTAAAGGGTTGCTACTTTCTGATGCTGACCCTGGCTCTGAAAGCTGCTTGTTTTGCATCGTTGTTTTTATTTTTTGGGAGGTGAGGGGGCCTGAAATTCAGCCAACCATTCAGTACAGAGCTGAAAAAAAAAAAACAGAAAGAAAGCAGAGAAAAAAGGGAGCCACTAATGTGTGTGTGGCTTTGTCTAATTAAGCTGATGGGGAGAGAGGAGAGTGTCGAGGGTCAGATCATGAGAGGGTGAACTGGAAAAAAAAAAAAAAAAAAACGTTTTTACAAGACACAGTCCTCACACTATCTGTCATTTTAATTGTCTGGGATCTGTAAAGTCCAAGCAAGCTGAACTTTTCTCAACCTTTGCACCTTTTTCGTCTTTTTAGATTACAGAGAGATGATATCTGTAGCATCAAAGTAGCTTCTTGTGCTTCAGATTTACTGTAGATTTGGTCTCGTTTGGATCTAATGGATTGCAGTATTTTCCTACTAGGAAGACTCTGCATTCCTCCACTCAAATTAAACATTAGTGTCAGAGGAATCTTGGATTTAGCTGCTGTAAACTCTGTAAGGGAGTCCTAATTAGTAACTATCTCTATCTTATCTTCACAATTTACTCTGGATCTTTTCTGTTACTCTGAAGACCATTTGCTTTTTTTCTTGCCTCTAGAAACTTTAAACATGGTGTCAAACTTAGCGTATGTTTAATTTATCAAGTTATAACCAAAATATTACATATTTATTTTTACTACAGTTGATTTCAAAGAGTGAGAATATAAAAGACAAATTTCAGTTATTTATTTAAGAAAGTGAATGCCATTATGGCCTACAGAAAAAGAAAAATCAAGATACAGTTCCACTGAAAATAGTAATATATTACAAAAGACCAATAAAAAACTTGTTTTTTAAATCAATGCTTTGTTTTTGCCAGGTTAAGATTGCTGGCACAAAAATCGCCCAATTCTGGACATCCGGCACAAGTTGTATAAGCCACAGAAGTTGACAGGATGTGGATGTTTTACAGAGGACCATATTTGAACATGTTATTTGAAAGTTTAGTGGAAGAAAAACATATCACAAAAGTTGCACAAGCAACATCAACAAGATAAAAAAGGATCTTTCCTATGCTGGGTGAATCTTGATTGTCCTTTTTAGTTGTAAGAACATTTTATATTTCATTTGTAAAACAAGATGCCAGTGTAAAGAAGAAGCACAGAGTCAAAGTTGATTAAGGTGTACTCTGAAGTTTCCATAGTGAGTCATGTCATTTGTAGGTGTTGGTTTTAGAACTCTTCACGCTTCTTTCTTCAAGCATTTTCATTTCCCTGCAAGACTTGGCACCTACCCACGCTGCCGTATGTGTCAACACATGCTTAAAAGATCTCTGGCCAGAAAACTGATCTGATCGTTCATTCATTATTTATTTAGAATCGTTTATTTTTAAGAGGAAAAATCAGAGACACCAGATACATCAATGCAATGTGATTTGTTGTGTCTGTTTGAGCTGCGAGTACATCAACCTCAGTCTTCCTGCTGGGAAACATGATGAAAAGACAGAAGATGAGTTTTCCTCTCAAAAAGACAAACGAGCTTTCACCCTTACATCCATTTGAGAGCCCCCAAAATTTATCATTCATCACCAGTTTTGGCATGTTGGCTGAGCTTTACTGTCTCGCAGGTTTTATGTGTGCTTTGCTGATATAGCAAGTTGTCTTTTTTTTTTTTTTACAAGACCACAGGAAACTCTTATTAAGTGTAAGGCAATGCTTTGGCTGCCAGTGTAATATAACCGTGCTGTTTTTCTAAGTGCTAGCATATGAGGCGCAGCGATTTTGGCAGTGCTTTTATAAGCAGAGGTACTCTGTAGCTTTGGATCATATGCTTCAAGTTGTCTAACATTATCAGACAATTAAGTATTGAATTTGAATGCTTTAATACCACTCTGAACTAATACATCGTATCAGTCAAAGCGTTTTCCATTTGTGACATAGATCAAATGTCAGCTATCTTAGTTGATCTACAATAGAGTTTGATGGCTGTCATTGAACATAGAGATTTGTGATTACTTACCTGGACCAATGGCATCAGGTGAGTGAAGCAGACTTCGTTGGGAAACAAATCTGGATTTATTATGGAATAGTGTGAGAGATCTGACCAGAAGTTTCTCCATTAAGCTGGCTGGACTGTCATCTTTCTGTGTGGCCTGAGTCAGCTGTTGACACATGGACTTCTTGAACTTGATCAAGCCTTCTGAGATAACATGCATTATCAGTCCTAGGCATGGTTAGAGATGGATGCGATTAAACATCCCACACAATGGAAATCTCGAAGGCTTTGGTAGGCTTCTGTTCACATAAACAGAGTCTAATATTAAGGCAGACACACCCTTTTTTAAAACACACTGTTAATGTAAGTCAATATTACTCTAAAGTTTCCCCAATATTTATGTTTGGCCAGCAGTTAGCTCCCATATTTTACTAAATACGGTTTAGCTAATGAATGGTTTACTGTGTTTGCTATTTGCACTTATTCAGAAAACTATTGACTGATAAACTCAATATTAAGCCACACAAGATGGGAAACAAGTACTGACAGTTGCTTTGTATTTATACAAAGCAGTTTGTATAAATACATCGGATGTATTTATATAAACTGCTTATTATACATAAATAATGTGTATTTGTATAAATAAATACATAAGTTGCAAAATTTGGATGAGGTTAAGTAACATGATGTTAACCTTTTGTGAGTTTTTTTCATTTCAAGATAAATACCCTTGTGTCTCCCATTTATCAAGTCTCTGAGGCTTTTGACCAGACATCCTTTACATAGAGGCTACCAGGGTCTGCTTGTGCCAGTGATGGACACCCTTTGTATACAAATGAACAGAAGCTTTATGACTGAGCAACAGCTATAATGAACCCTTAGGAAAATAAATGAGAATTATGTTTGAGAGGGTTAAAATGTGATAAATATTTGATTTAGCCTCTATCAACAACTTACAAATATGCCCACATACCACAGTTTTTTTGAAAGTATACATCACCGAAGGTTTTTTATCCTCATAGGGCATTAATTATGAAATGGCTGAATTTGAGAATTAAGGCAGACTAATCCCAATAAATATGGATTAGCCTTGTTAAAAACAAGCCTTGTTAAAAACCTTGTTAAAAACCTGCAGTGGCTTGCCCTTGTCCTTCAGATTTACACTTTTTTAAATGCTTTCTATGGATTGAATTGACTTTCCACTAATAAGTAATTATTAATACATGATTATATAATTACTCCTCAAGCTCCTAAACTCTTACTTAAGCAAGACTGAGATTACAAAACTTCAATCTCTGAAATAGTCCTGGTAAGTCCGTGACAAATGCAGGATGTGTGTTTTTTTTTAAAGCCGGGCTATTCTAGGAACGGTGGCTAATCGGGTTCTGGAGTTTGGACATTTTGAGGAAACCTGTCCTCTGTCTGTATGTGGTCTGTTTGGAAAACTGCTTCCTGCCTTGGCTGATAAATAGACATGACCATGTAAATACTGGAAGGATGCCCGGCAGAGCAGTTTAATACTTGGTATCTAATAAAACCGTTACATGCTAAACGTAATGACAGGTATGTATTCAGAGAGTTGCTACTTTTGCACAGAATGAACTCCATAATCTTTGAGGACTTTATTTGAATTGGATTATACAAGTGTGACAGCTTTAAGTCCAACTGCAGTTGAGGATAGTTTTGGTGAAACATGTTGAATCCAGCGCATTGTGAATAAACATATTTCTGAGGAATGTTTAGCCAAGCATAAGTTTAGCTCGCCCCCCTGACAATTGGTTTTCTCATAAAGCTATCCATGACTGACATTTTTTTGTAAATTTTTTAATAAACCACAATACAGAGATTCTTTCTGTTTAGAGTCTGACATGGAGACTTCTAGTTTCTAATGTTTTCTTACAGCTAAGCTAAAAAATGTGTGTGTTCCTGAAGCTAAATATCTACATTTAGCGCTGTATTCAGTTGGCAGTCCTAACAAATATTTATTTGTTTTCCCTAGTTTTATCCATTAGGAGACATTAATGTTTTACAAGAAGATTTAAATAAAATTTATGGGTAACATGAACCTGGCACAGACAAGTATTTGTGACACTGATTTTCTGAATCATTCACTTTAATCACTCCTCTAACAGTACATCTACCTGTATATTTCTATTTATGTCAAGGTTTTCATTTTGCTCTTGGTTTCTTTAACATGAGGTAGTTATTTATTTATTTAAATCTGCAGAACACTTTATAAGGAATTGTGTTTATCTGTTTTTAGAAACAGAAATAATGAAAACATCCACTTCACACACTATTTTATGCTCTCACATTGTTGCCTCGGCAATGCTCTTCGCCTCTTTTTCTTAGCGCTTTATTTCAACATTTCCTTCCTGTAAGGTTTTCCTTTCACAGGAGAGTGTATCCTTCCCAGCAGTGCGACAACAATGCCCCACTTCATTCAACTTTCCAAGATGTAAGACCCCTGGAGCCAATGGTCTGGTGGGCACATGCTAAAACCATCAACTCGTCAATAACTGTGGTTAGCCACACAGACATCACAAAACTATCTCACTGGGTGCAAAACAAAGCAGAAAAAAGGGCTAGGGTGTTGTTTCAACTTTCTCCTTGTGGATTTGCATCTGTGTTTAAATGTGGCGTGCATGCTGTCCAACCAGCGGATTGCCAGCTTTTTAAACTTTCCTTTGAGTTGGCAGAAAGAGGAAAATAGCACCAAATGCCTTGCTTGCATACTATAATATCAGTTTGACTTACTTTGAAAATTACCCGATGTCCTCTTGTTTTCCACTGTCTTTCATAGAAGCAAGCCACGTTGAGGGTTTTTATTATTAGCCACAACTCATTTGGCCTCTAAAAGCTCAGCTCAGACATTTTGATGGAGGACTTTCTGTACGACTGGAGAATTACTTAATTACAGTCACTATCTTCAACTGAATTAACAGAGTGGGAATCTATTATGCATGACTTGATGTTGATGCAGTTCTCCTTAGAGCCGAGTAATACCCATGATGTAGTTACAAAGTTAAGGTTCTTTAAATTACTTTATCTGCATAGGGAAGAAGAGTTGCAGCAGGCATAATTTATTTATTTTACCGCTTGTTTTTAGCTTTAATTAGGTGAACGATCATAAAAAATTTAATGTGGTGGGAGTTTTTCCCGCCATTCTGGCAAAGTACAATAGTAAAATTGTGTACTTGTTTTTGATGTTTGCCCAAAAACTATCTGTCTGAATAGGGAACATTTGTATTTTGACTACAAGCATGTTATTTATGTGAAACGTGTTTTTATTGTACTTAGAAGAGTAACCATTGGGAGGTCAATAATCATTACCAAATTGAAAATTTCTCTTTAGGCTCCTTGTTGTTGCTATCTGCTTCAGTGGTTGTAGTTTATAGCGGGAAAATGTGGCAGCCATTTGGGAGTGCCTGGTTTCTCAAACAAACCAGCCTGTTTAACCAAAGCTTATCCTAAGATACCAACAGTTTTCAATGGCAAAAAATTAAAACGTGAAGACATGATGGTATAAATGTGATAAGCTATAATTAGCTGTCACACTGCATAAAGTGTGTATCCAAGCAGTTCAACTCAACTCATCAACTCATTTGATGATGCTAAAAGATGGTTTAAAATAACCAACAATAGTTTATAAGAGTCCAGCAGTTGTTCTTTTAGCTGTTCTAGTTTGGGGGTTCAGTATGCTTCTAAAGAGGGAGTTAGTTCTGTAAACATGTTGTCTTTTGACCAAACACATTACTGATATTATGTTGCTGAGAGGCTGATGTTGACTTATGAATATGTCTCCATTAACAGTTTGAGTTTCTATGGAGCAGCTGACAGCTGCACGCTTTGCACTTGATGGCAGCACTTTGAATGTCTCTGCCCCAACTTCTATCTTTCCTTTTGTCCCTCTCTGACTGGGGTTCCTTAAATTGTAAGAAAAACCTACTAATGCTTCCAACTGTTGCTGCTCAAGAGTGATTCTTCATTAGAGTTGGCGAACTCTCTGCCTTTGGCCTGCATGCTTTTGCCTCTGCGTGGGTTATTTGTTGCACAGTTTGTCCCAGTAAGCTGGATTCTGCGGCGCTTTGATCAGGGCAGAGTACCCTCTCTAATCCGCTTGAGCTCTGGATGTTTGCCGAGGACACATATACGCACACACACATCAACAAACTGTGATTAAAAAAACATATGCATAGGTCTTGCCAAAAAAGGGATGAAATAGTCTGAATAAATTCTAAAGGAACATGCTGACATAAATCTCAGATCACATATTTGCATCTGCTTCAAGTGTCACTTTTGATAACTTTGAGGTTGAATTTGTAATAAAAGTTTGGGTATTACACTAAGTGTAATATATGTAAGTGTTAAGAATAATATTTAGCACTTTATCCAGAGCAGTTTAGTGCTTAATTGTGCAATGCCCACCTTCTTTCCTCAGTGGGGAAAGAAGGCACAATGTCTAATATATATTTCAATGAGAGCCACAGGACATTGACATTCATTAAAAACTGCAAATTGTCATGTCTTGATGATCGTTTCAGAAGCTTCTCACTTGCTCTTGGCCTATTGCATTTGAGTGCTATTAAACAGACAGTGAAAGATTTGATCTGAATCCAGCTGATAAGATGAGAGGGTGCAGCGAAAAGATAGAGGAATTATGTAAAGAAATGAGAGTTAGGTTGTGGAAAAGAAAAAGGAGAGGAGGGTGCTACTTGAGTGTTTATGACGACCCTCCTGCATTACATCACTGAGATGTTTCGGCACTGATTACATCGGGCTGGAAAGGAGGTTTGGATCTGGAGGATGATGTCATCAATAGCCAATCAGAAAACCTGAAGGTTGTTACAGTCTGGGCAGCTGCGGAGATGAAACAGTTGCTTTTCTTTGAAAATGAATTTTCTTCCTGCAGCCTTTTTTCCCATTTATTTGTTTTTACATGTACATGATTAAACCGATTTTATCACATTCTGCTACTCCCACTATCATTAGGCAAAATGCATCAGCAGCTGACTTGAAAGTTTGAGCAGGATATATAAATATAACTACAAAGGAAAAAGTGTTTAACTAATTTAGTAACTCATAAAGAAACAGCTCTCCACCTATCCCTGTTAAAAGAACACAAACTATTCTAAAAACGCCAGTAACGCCTTTTAGAACTGTACAAAGTTAACATATCATACTAAATGGGAAGCAGGTGTGGGCCATTCCTGGAACATAATGGTCATTTTAGAAAAGTCTTGGCATTCATCTCTGTGGCTTTGTTGTGGGCAAAATGTTTAGTAAAGCAGCCATCTTGGCCAGTGACTCTCTACTTCTTAGTCCTGAAGGGGAAAAAGAGCTTGCCTTTGATCAGCTGAAGGAACTCTATCGTTGCTCAATATATATTTATCTATGCAGTTTCCACAAAATATTTAGCCAAAAAGATGAGCTTAATTTGGTGCTGTGCTGCGAGATGAACTAATATGCATCCCAGGGCTGTCGGAGGGATACAGGAACTCATCCAGCATTTCTAAAAAGTTGGAGAAGTATTTCAATGAAATAAGACATTACACAGCATTTTCAAAGATCATTCCTGTGAGGAACAGTGTTCCAAGTCATGTTTGTATTTCAGTGTGACATAAGCCACAGTTAGAATGTGGTCGGTTTCCCTCTTTAAGAAATGTCTCTTCTTTGCCATCTTTAATTCATCCATACATCAATTTTGTGGGAAAGACCACAGATGAGCTATTAATAAAATAGGAGTGTGCTATTTAAATATTTTTTCCAGTGGCTAGACACTTAGCTAAGCAAGTTCATACACTGTTTCATAGATCACAAGTGGAACAGGTCCTACAATGACTTCTGTGTCCATTTTTGATAAAGAGATAAGGAGATCTAACACATATTGTCTAATGTATAATTTTTTTCATTCCATTTTTTATCTGAATTTCACAGCTATTTTCTTATTAAACCAGCTTTAAAAAGAAATAATATGATATCTCGCTGTAATAATTAACTTAGTCTGTTGCTACTAAGACCTGCATTGTACCCTGCGATTGAGTTAGCTGTGTAATTTAATTTAGTGTCAAATTAGGTTAAAAGTACAAGTTTCTGATCAGAGCTCAAAACTTTCTATTGAGTTTTTGTCAAAAAAAAAAAAACAATGTCATATTGTCCATTTCTCCTCTGATTCATTTTCCCACGACCTGATTATAGCTTTTTTATTGTGGCCCCAACATGGTATAACTATTAACATTTGCAGAAAGTCACTCTTTGTCAGCCTCTGCCATGGGAAAGCTGTAACATTTTTTGCTTTTCACATCTGCACAACAGTAAAGCTTCTGTTTCTTTCCTAATATCCCCTTAGAAATAATCACCTGCATTCTTATGATCTCATTAGAAAGTCCATGCTTCCAGCTCCTTTATGGGAAACATAAACCCTGCTACATTGCAGTTCATCCAAATTTCCACTGTTCTTCAGAGCAGATCCAACCAAATTGGTCCACATTCAAAAACCTCCCAGTCGAACCCCCTATCTGCTCCTGGGACTTATACGCTTTGGACAAAATCCACCCTGCTCATTGAATGGCACACATATACATTGATGTGGGAATACACAGTCAGAAGCACACAGAGGATTTCATAGATAAAGACTGGGACAGAGGCACCAGTGTTCTCAGGAGTGGATCCCCCCTTCACGGGGGCCCTATTTCATCTCCCACCACCTGCAACACTTATCAGCTCAGGCAGCACTCACCTCCCTCAAGCAGGGCCTCGTGCAGCCACTCAGCTTCATCTGCTACCCTCGAACGCACAGAACTGGACTTGATTTATCTCGTCATTGAATATAAAGAAGCACAGACCTGACGGGGACAGTACAGTTTAAAACAAAATGCCACAATGTGAATCTTCTGGTTGAACAAATGCTGAATTGTGGTTTTGCATACTTGAATTGTCAGTTGGTAATAACCGCTACAGCTGATTACTCCTGGCTTGCATGCAGGGTAGAACGAAGCGGGCGAGATATGAGGTGCAGCAAGAAAAGTGAGCGACACATGATTGACTGGCTGCAAAGTCTGGGTCTTAAGCTGCTTATCAGTAGGAGGGAGAGAGTCAGTTGCAACGCCATCACTTTTTAACAAACTTGTGAGAACACCAGCATATTAAAAGAGATATTTAAATGGAGGGGTTGTGCAGGATGAATACATAGTTAACTTCCTGCAAATGAAAACATTTCAGTCATTTGCATAGGACTGCAATTATAACACATCTTTTGTCCTAAAGTCTCCCCGGCTGCATCTAGATTTCAAATGAACAATTTATTCCAACACCTTGAACCACTTCAGTTCTAAGCAAGAAGCATCATGCATTTTTTGTGGTTGTGTTGGCTACGTTCACTAAGCCACCTGACTTCTAAAAAAACTTATTTTTAAGCTTCATATCACCTAAAAACCATCTGTGTCTGGGCACCATCCAAATCTTTTCTGTATGCTTGGTGTTTTCTTGTGTATGCATGTCCATCGTTTCAGTTGACATAGAAACTTGCAAAAGCAGATTTTAGATATGTTATCAACTCATACACATTCACACATGCTGAAATCCTAGAATTTTACCTTTTTGTCATCTCAGTTCATACAATTGCATTTCTTAGTAAGAAAGAGGCAGACCTTTATCTTGTGTTACTCCATAGGCAAGTATAGTGTCATATTATCAGTCGGGAGTTTCGAATATCTGGTCGTTCTCAAAATAAACAAACCTCAATGCTCACGTTTGTTAGAAATGTCAGTATCTGTGAAACAATCTTTCATAGTCATAGGGTTTATACTGATAAAAATGTGTGCCATCTGATAAAAAATATGCTAGATGCAATGTTGCCATATCGTATAATGCAAAAGTTTTCATGCCCCTAATCATTGTACACATTGTGTAAAGGTAACATCAAACTTCAATGCATATTACTGGGGTTTTGTGCGAATTGCTAACACAAAGCAGTGCATATTGCGAAGTGGTTTTCCACATTTGTTTATGAGAATCAGAAAACCATAGCATGCATTTGTATTCTTCTGCCATTTTTCAGTACTTACTTTTTAAAAGAATTACACTTTTTTAGGTTATGTTTCTGTTAGACCTGGACATTTGAAGACAACATTTTAGCCTAGTCAGACTAGCCAAAGCAGTTTTGATCTAAACTTTTCCAGCTCTGAGTAGGGTTGATTTATCAAGCCTTATATTGTCTTTATAATATTAAACAATAAAAAGTCATTGGATGTTAACCAAAAAGATAAATTATTTGTTCAGATGTAAACTATTTGTTAAAATGTGAAACAGCTCAAGACAGCTCTACAGTGTTTGTTTTCATACCATTTGTTTACTATTTTTTTGTTTCCAAATGACCAAAGAACCACTAGTTGATATGCAGCCTTGCTCCACACTTGGTTGAATGTTAAACTGGTTATCCACACAGGGTATATGTTATGATTAAATTAGCTGTACCCAGAGCACTTCCTATCTTTTATCCAGCAAGAGACCAAATTCCCTTTGGTGATTAAAGCAGTCAAGCCAGAGTGAGTCTGATTCTGCAGTTGGTTTTTAGAGACACAGAAGGAGAGGGAGAAAATTCCTTCCCCCCCGGCTCCTCGGTTGATGTCCTCTCAGTCACAGCTGTCCGTAGCGTCGCTTTACCCTTCCCTCAGAACTCCTCTGTTGCCCCAGCAAATGTTGTCAAGGGAAACTAGCCGACATCTGAGCCGACGGCTGGATTGGCTTACACCTACTCTGGCCTATGAGTTAATGAAGTGCACACACTGCTGGAGATTACTGGCTAACGCAAAAAGCACAGCAACAGACACACCAGTCCGGTAAGAAGCACTTAGTGTTTTAATTAATAAATGTCAGCGTATATATTAACAAATTGTTTCTGGCCTGATGTTTGCAACAGATGCTTTGTTTAATACACCCACATATTTTGACAACAAAACATTGCATAAGTGGGGGGGATTTCAACAGCACCCCCTGGTGGGGAGGGAAGAGGCAGATCTTTCTAAACAGCTACTTTTTGTTTGGTAGAGATAGCTCAACAGGTAAAACAATATTGTGGATTTATTAGATTACAAATAGCTTTTTATTGATAATTTGTTTGCTGATGGATGGAGATTTGGTTGCCCTCTGAACATCTAAAGCAAAAGTTGCACAGCTCATCTCTTTCCTCCTCTGTGGTTTTTTACTTTGCTGGCTGAACAATGCGGGAGGAAGACTGAGTGGGAGGACAGTAAATGATTTCCAAAAGCACAACTAGCGACGTTACACTTGTCTTATGTATTATTAACTTCTACAAGGAATATAGAACATCTCTTGATGTCTGACTGCACATATAGAGTTTTAATACCATTGTCTATTCAGTAAGGATGTAAACTTTGCACTACATTTAAAGATTTACACCTGTCAACTTCTCAGGAGGAGCTTCGCTAGGAGGCAGTAAACAAAAAAAAAAATCAATTACTGCTGCCAATAGCCTCATTTAACACTTGGTATTTCTTCTGTACCCATTTTTTTGTCTTTAAGTAGCCCACATCCTTCTTTGGAGCTGCTTTGGTATACTAGTCACTCATTACTCCCATATGCTGATGCTCAAGTAAACACACACCATGTGTCTGTGGCTCATCTCTTGGCCCTGTGCCTTCCTGTTAATGCGGGTATGTCAGGGTAGAAAGTCTGGAAAGTCTTGTGTATGTGATTACACACTCACACTGATAAAGCACACACAGCATCTTAACTTGAATAATAGCTACACTGACAGTATGTCCCACGGAGATTTGTTTGTAAGTCTTAGCTGTTTTTGTGATCTTAGTTGAAGTGATGATTCAGAATTTCTGAAGTGAAGTTATGATAAATGGTTATAACAGGTTGTAGTCTATTTGCAGTAGGTCATTCTGTCTGTGCTTTCATGTTGTATGAATCCAGATTACTTGGGTTTGAATCAAGAATCAAGTCTAAAGCAGACTTCCACCATCTTTAACAACCCCAACCTCAAAAAGTTCATAGTATCTCTAAACCATTGCAATATTTGCATTCGGTGCTTATTTACAGAGAAGCCAATGATCATTTACACATCAGATTGACATTGAAGGCGGTATGCCACCATGGAGCTTCCTGTGTCAAATATGTTTTGAAGTGGTGAGTAAATAAAGCAATTCTGGTCAAAGAAACGTAACACAGTATATTTAAAAAAACAAAGTTATAATAGAAGTTTGAAAGACTGCTAATTTACCAACATGTTTTTTTCCTGCAGACAATGACGTAATGACGTTATAATCTTAGTGTGTGTTTCACAAAAGAAGGTTATCAATAGCACAACGTCATCCTAGAAATAATCATCTACTTCTCTGTAAATAACCACCCAGTGCAAAAAGCACAATGGCAGAAGTCTGCTTTGATCTTGACCTCTCTGTCCAGAGAGAGCTTCAGCCCCATGCTCTACCACACATCACATTTTACCTGCTTATAACTTTTTAACATAATCTAATTTCAAAAATTCTGATCTATCCTTTTAAAATAGTTTTGAACAGGGAGATATTTATAGCAGCATATGGATGTTTAATTAATTTGTGACTGAGCAGATCACATATGCATAGACAAAATAAATTAAAAGACATAATCATAAAACAACATTTCCGAATTATGTGAGTTCCATAAAGAAAACTTACCTGAAAGATATTACTAAACACAATAAGGCCATTTCCAGACTTGTTGACTTAAAGCTGATGTGATATATATGAATCTGGGCCTCATTTATTTATTTGAAAGATGATTTCTAATCAAAAACTTACGTCACATGATTGTTGGATTGTTTTGTTGCTATAGGGATTTAAGGAGTGTAATAGTAGGGAAAATCTTCTTAATTGTTATATAAAATATTTACTTTCCCCTTTAAATAAGCAGATGTATACAAAGGTCAAAACTCAATGTGTGAAATGTGTATATGTCTGAGAATTTTTGTTTCATACCTTGTGCTTTAAAAAAGGAAAGCCAATATCTTGATCGGAAGAAAGATACTTCCGTCAGTAGATTTTTAGGGTATGAAGGTGTTGAGTGACTTTGAAATATGCGACAGAGCAGCATTGCCTTATGAAGCTGCATCTTTGGAAATATGTTGGTCATGTATGTAATGCAAGCTCATTTATTCTCACATGTTACTTCTGCCATTAAGTTCTCTTTCTGGTAACTTCAATGTGCAGACAGTTTGGTCAGAGGAAAGTGCATGTAAACAAATGAAGATCATAGAATAAGACCTCATAAGAAGAAGACTAAAAGAGGATATTCATAAAAGTTGGAAAATCTATTCAAAGTTTTATACAATTATATATTGAGGATTAAATTATGAATCTAACTTAACGTTTTTACATTTGTTTTGCAACTCTTTCCATGTAAAATTTCATGTGAAATTTCTTGAAACTCTATAATCGTAAGTGGAGTTCCACAAAACACTGGCTTGACTGAATGATCAAATCATTCAATAGTTCACATTAAATCTAACAACCCAACTAACTCAGCATGTCAAAATATGACTGATAACACCCAATACATGTATCAGCATTAGCAATGAATTCATTCAGGTCTTGAAGGAACCTAAATATGCCTTCGCATTCCCTCATTTTGGAATTCACATGGCCAAAATGAATGGTTGGGCAATGCCAAAATGTGGAGAAATTTCTCTCTTTAATGCTTTTTTAAAATCTTGGTTCCATAGACAGGAATATATTATCCAACTGCTGTGGAAGAATAAACAAGATCTGGACCACAGTAAAGTGGTGTGCTTTTTCTCCAAATCTAGTTTTCTGGTGCTTGGAAATTGGTGTGTTTTGTGTGTTTGGAAATTATAAATCCCTCCATGCCTTAGTGATTTACACAAGAAAAAAAAAGAAAAATAAGGCAGTAAAAAAAACAACAAATGAAGCAAACCAAAAAGAATATAATAATGATAAGATTAATTATTTTTATATGTTAATATTGATTATTGTAATTCCTTACTTTCTGTTTGTGATACAGCTCCTTGTGAGGTTATCCCATCTCTGATTACTTACACATAATAAATGCTGTAATTATAGCAGAGAACCATTATTGGTTTTCATGGCTTCAGGATATTGCCATGTGAGCCCTGCTTTTTTTTGCACACAACAGATCTTTGTATCCAACTGCATAGTTATGGGACAGTAATAGCAGGGGAGAGTGGGTGTGTGCACACTGAAGCATTCCTCCATAAATAAGTGACAGACAGAAAGTCACTGTAAACAGAAGGACTGCCCTGCTGTTCATTGAGCAAGTACCCCATGTTGTCTTTCAATTGAGAGGGCCATCATTTACTCAACGGTGGCAGCTGGGCAGAAGAGAATCACATTCTTGAGCCACTAGAGTTTGACATTTCACTTCCAGGTCTCTTGTGACACCCTAAAATGAGGATGTCTTTTCATCCCTTTGTGGTCTGGAATGCTGACAGCGAAAAGTGCAGCCACGCAGGTTGTTGGGACATAAGGTTATAATTGTTGGTTTAGGGGGAGCTGCTTTGATTATAGGTTTGGATTTGGAAAGACTGACCTGTTGGTTTGGGATGATGTATTTGTCATTGTCATGTCTGAGGAATTTTGACACATAGACATGAGCACTGCTTTCAAATCATAGAAGTTTTTCGGGAATAACTTAACTTTAAGATGTAACTCCAAAATAACTCTTTCCCATTGTAATAACATTCATTTTTCAAATCCTTGGGTCACAAATGAGACCATACACAATTCTGAAATACATTTCTGTCAGTGCTGTCATTAGAAATACCTTATGTACTTATTTGAAAATATGCTAATTTAATTCAGTCATTGTCAATCATAACATTTTTAGGAAAACTGCCTCTCAAAACCTGCATATGTACTGGTTATTTAGACGCTAAAAGCAACCAATTTTTTTCAGACAAACCCTGTATTGGGAGGGAGTCTACATTGTGGAGTCTGGATGTTGCATTTATTTTCGCAACACCCAGATGACTAGATATTGCATTTTTATACAATTAGTTTGCCGGGACTCCATTTATCTGATTTACAGACTGTGAAATGTATTTTAGGTCAGTTTTATGCAAAACATAAAGGCCGTGATATACTCCCTACAACCAGAGCAAGATTTAGATGAATAAGGTTATGTAAGCACTGTGTTAAAGTTTATAGCCAGGAACATAGTTTCATATTATCCTATCTCCAAGAGTCATAGTGGGGGAGAAATTTGTCATAAGTATTTCTACAGATAATGAATGCTAGAGAGTACATTTTACCTCATCAGCATTGCATCTGCTCTGCAGTATGACCAAATGACATTACCCCCCTGTGGCTAATTCTCAGCCAGTTGTGAGCAAGTGCCCAAGCATGTGGGTGGATGAAAGAGGCAAGCTCTTCCTCATGTGGTTGACATTACAGGTCAGCTGCTGCATTGTGGGTTCTTTTCACTCATTCACCCCAGACGTTTTTATTACACAAGCCACAAACAGGCTCATTGATCCTGTCACGTTTTGTTGAGAAAACTACATTACTTTGTTCCTTCTGCTGGTACATTCAGACTAGGTCACCTTACATCAACAGCTGCAGGGAAACCAATTTGCAAACAGATGCATACCTTTTCTGTTAAGACAAATAAAAAGTAGATAACAATTTGTTCCAATTGAAGACAGTATTGCCTACTGAACTGGCATGTGTATTTTTCTGCCCCATACATCAAGTTGATTAAATAATAGCCGACTGCATATGCTGAGGGCAGTTTGCGATGTGTTCAAAAGTAGGTTATGACACTTTCAGATGTCTTCTAGCATCTGGTGGGCCCCCCTCAATATAGACAGAAAACTTAATGAGGTACAGCTTGAAGACTGAATCCTGATCAAGAACAGATTGCAAGCAAACACGTGAGGGTTTATGTGTGTCAGTCAATCTTACACATGTTAGGCTCTTCGTACATGATGATGGCAGTTTCTGCTCTGTATCTATTGTTTCTTTTTTTCCATTTTGCATTCAGTCTATGATCGTTACAAAGCAGCAGTAGAGCCTTTAGCCGGAGGGGTGAGGGTCTGGTCGCTCTGTGTCCTGGAATGCAGTTGACTTTCTAAATCCCCACTAGTCTATCCTGGGGCAGAGGGGCAGGGCCTATCTCAGGCCCCCTGTTTCCACGTGAGTTGCATTTGGAATCTGTAAGCCTGCCGAGAGTTGGTCGTCCCAGCGTGGTCTACTTCTTCTTTTTTTTTTTTCCAAGGTTGATTTCATAGAGCAATGGAGAAAGGAATTGCTGATGAACCTAAAGATTGTTCACTTAGGGAAGGTAATGAACTTTTTGATATGCCTCCCACAAATTATTTCACATCTTTCACAGTATTGGAGTGTTTTCTTTCTACTGAGTGTAATTTTGTTAGCAGTGGGGAAACTGTTTTGGGAGTTAAAAATAGTATTGGAGTACATGAGACATGCTGTGACATGAGTAGGGTGGAGGTTTGGGTGGATGACGCAAGACTGCTTACTTTTTTCAAAATTATACCTGCTTTTGTGGGAAAAAAAAATATTAGAGGTGAAAACAAAGCAAACAGTACAAACAAAAATATGAAAGCTGCAGTCCTCTGGATAGAGTCTGAGTCTGCCAGTGCTTAGATAAATCCTCTGGATTTTATTTGTATGTCGTGAAAATATTTCACATCTCATCTCAAAGGCTTCTTCAGTTCTAGCGTACTTCAGTTATTAGTCGGTGTGTAGATACTGCAGCTGTTAAACCAATAGCAAGGTTATCTCAGTCTCAGTCTCAAAAGTTTCTGAGAGGGTAAGATTAGAAAAGAATAAAGTCTTTCCCGCAGTTGTGGTACACTGTGTGCTTTTAAGCTTTTACAGGAAAAAAGTGTGGCAACTCTCTGGAAATTATTCATTCAACTGTTCATGGGCTGAACTCTGCAAGAGGTGCTGTATTTTACCCTCTAAAAGGTACAGATTGTGCCTGCCTATAAAACAAGAAAGCAGATAATTTCAAAATACTGCAGTTCTAGCTTCTCAAACATTTTCCAAGGCACTGTGACAGCTTTCCAGTTCCATATCGATTCTAATATGTGAAAATAAACTTAAATTATAACAGGTTTTTGACAAATTAGTCTGGTAGTTTGAAGACTTGATTTTATTCTAGCTTCCTTTACACAACTTGTTAAAGTATCCTCAAGCAAGATACCAAACTCCTGATCCGCAACTAAGTGTGTCTCTGTGTGAACGTGTCTTTTTTGTGGAGAAGCAATTGAACAAGTCTATATAAACACAGTTCACTAACTATTTCAGCCAGAACCAGACCCTATGAAATATTACCTTGGTTATAGTGATGTGCACTACCTGTTTTAAAATTCTACAGAACCGTTGTTTATCCTGGATTTGTGGGTTTAAACTTTGACAGGAGACACTACAAATTAGGATTCTACCTGCAGGTGGGATTGATTAAAATAGTAATCGTTCAGAGTTTTGAGTCCTTGTCCCTCTGTCTCCCTTTGCTGTCTCAGAACAAACCAAAAGCAACCTGAAGGTGACCTCCCCAGAGGACAGTGAACATGTAAGCCGCAGGCAGGCATCTCCAAATGGGACAGCTTCTACAAGAGGAGATGCCAAAGGCAACCGCACTGTCCCTCGAAGGCACACATTAGGTGGGGCCCGCAGCTCCAAAGAGATCCTGGCCATGCAGCCATCAGATATGGACAAGAAGAGGGAGGCCTTCCTGGAGCACCTGAAGCAGAAATACCCCCATCATGCCTCAGCAATCATGGGTCATCAGGAGAGGCTGAGAGAGCAGGTCAGTGGGTTTAAAAAGGTTTAAATTAACTCCTGCAGAAACGGGAGTTAATTTATGTAACCTGTATAATTTATGTAAACAATGCTTTGGAATTTTCTTTAAGCAAAAACAAACAGGTATTTACACTGACTGGCAAAAGTAGGCACACTTTTTGAACATTTTCATATTTTATCATGTGATCTACTTTATTCAGATTTTATGCATAATTAAAAAGAAAGAAAATGATACACTAGCTGTGGACAACTAAATGCTAAAACTTTTGCTCGTTCTTCAATGTTGAAAGCCTTGAATTCTTTAAAGATCACTTGACTCTGGCTATATGTTTACTATCCTCCTCTAAGGTTAAATATAAATATAGCTTGGAGTTTGAAGATAATATGAATACATTTATTACACACAGTAAGACTTAACAATGGGGTAACTGTCTCTCTTTGTAAATACAAAGTAACTCAGAAGTTGTCTGCAATATGTGGAAGATTGTAACTGTTTCTTAGTTATTTTTTGCAAGTATTAATCAGTGCACAGCTGTTTAAGCGAAGTTGCTAAATTGAAGTCTGAAGTTGCTAAATTGTGTGATACATTAAGGTTTGAGTCGGGTTAGTGGCCATTAGAGCCACTTACAGGTTTGGTGCCCATATGTGCCTTAGCTGTGGTTATGTTAAGCCCTGTCTTTTGTTGGCAAATAGATCTGGAACAGCTGCAGTGAAACCAGACATTAGACATAATGCCTGATGTGACCTCAGCTAAAGAAAACCCCACTTGATAGTTTTGTTCCCACCAACCTTTAAAAATAGGGGAAGCATGGAAGAAATTATTTACATCCTGAAATACAAAACATGCAATAACCTAATATCTGCAATAAAAATGAAAAACAAACAAAAACAAAAAACATTCAGATGGAGAAATGGACCACAGGTTGAGCTGAATTGTTTAGACAAAATTGTATTTCATTTTTAATACAGTTATGTCTGAGGATGGGCATGACTATGGGAGAAGATGAATTTTGAAACCACAATCCATCATATATGTTGTTAAAATGCCATTATATTTCAGAGACTTTCATGCACTCTATCAAGTTTCCTCTTTGGAAGAGAAATTCTTCCAGCCCCTCACTGAACATTTGCTATGACATGTTTTCTCATCATGCTTCATGGTTAACCTATCCGTGATGTTTGTTGTCAAAAAAGTTCATATTTAGCCTTCTCTGATCACAGGAGATCCTATTCTAGATTTTTGTGATGGTAGGACTCCTGGGGTTATATTTTGGCATGTCTCCTAAGTAAAGGATTGACATATGAATGGCATCTAATGGTCTTTATGGAGACTTGTTGCCTTAAGATGCCACTGTATGCTGCTGCTCTCCCAGTGAGGTTTGGAGATTTTTGTACCTTCTTCCTGGTCTTCATGCAGACTGACGACAAGCTGAGTTCCTCATTTGTTTTTCTTTGCAGTGTCGTCACATTTATGCATCAGGGAAACTGAGAGAAGTAAATGTTTCCAAATGTTCTACATGCTTAATTTGTGTTTACTGTTAAATGGTTTGTTATGGATGCTGACTATTTTGCCTCTGGTGATTATGTTAAAAATAAAGAAATATATATGTTTTTTTGGTTGTTTTGTTTTGTTTTTCCTACTGCTATATAAATGCACTGAAAGTTTTGTGGCGTTATTATGTTACAGCCAAGAAAGTTGCATTTATTTTAAAGGTGTTTACCCATCTTTTCAGGTAAGAAACATGTCCACGTCTGAATTTGTGAAAAGAACAGCTGTGTTCAGGGCTTTTGTTTAGTTTTAAATCATGCTGATTAATTTTCTTTGTAGACTGCAATGAATCTCAAAACTATTTCCTTCCTCCTTTTTGCTGCAGGTAATATTCAAAGTGCATTCAATAAATCTGCCTGTCATGGTTCCCTCCCACATCTGTAGTGAAAGAGTGTTATGAAGTATAGCAGAAAACATGCAAACAAGAGTTCAAATTGGCCTTACATGCTCCTGCTTTAATCACTATATCTAAGTTCTCTTCAGCTTCAGGCACAGTGATAGAGAATATATATTTCTCAGTGTTGTTTCTGAGTTTTTAGAGGTTATAAAGTTGTGCAGTGTCTTTCAACACTCTAATGCATCTGGGCTATAATCAAGGTGAACATTTCACCTCACCTGGTTATTCTCTGTCTGTTTGCTTTCGGTCAGGGGACACAAAAAGGATGAGCAAACAGAAGGTTTGTAGCCAAAACAATTCAGGTAATGGTAAGATAGGCACTGAGTCATGGAGTAGCTCCAGGCAAGGGGTGCAAAGCATTGTCCAAGAGGGGTTTTGTCAGGCAGCCTTTACATGCACAGTGAAACTTTCTTCCACATCAACGTCATAGACTCAGACATATGCAAATCTACAGCCAGTGAAGATAATATGACATCAACAGTCCATTTGCTTACATCTATCTGAATCTAGTCTGAGTTTTTCCCTCATCCAAATATAGATAAATATACAAATCGTTTGGTTCGGTGAATTAAAAATAAAGAGAGGAGAACACTCCGAGTAGGAAGGAGTCAGACAGGTAGGATCAGCTCCGGACCGGGGTGGAGTCAGGGTTGCCATAGGGACTCGTGATGTCACAACTGAAGGGCTCAGTTTTCGTGTAGGTGCTTGTAGGAGAGAACTGGCTCAGTGTGAGGAGTAGGAGAGCTCCACTTGAACGGGCTATGGACCTAAAGGTGGTTTGGAGGGATATGGTTCTCTGCACGTGAAGTCCGGCTGGGATTAAACTGGAAAGGAACTTTCTGAAACCATTTGAGCCAGCAGGAGTACATGCGCGCGGATCAGACGCAGTAAAGGTAGAGTACATCGAGATTCGCGATATCTTTCTAGTCAGCAAGTGCAGCTGAAGTCGTTTACTGTGTTGGAAGTTTGAGCTGGAAGAGATCACACCGATTCGTGTTTTTGTCGGGGTTTTCCAACACAGCAGTGCGCCAGCTTTTAAGTTTTTTGTTTTGTTTGTTTGCTTGTTTGTTTTTTCCTCTTAGCGTACCATGCTGTCACAGTTTGCGCATAAGTTTTACTTGCAGAAAAAACAATTCCGCAAGTAATTGTTAAGTGCTGTATGACTGAATTGATAATTCGTTTGAAAGACCCATTGAGGTCGAAAATGATCAGAACGATGCTTTCACCTGGAAAATTGCAAAATAAGTCACATTATGATCGCGCGTTTTTGAGTCTGGAATAAGGCTACATGTTGCATCTTGCTTGAAAATAATTGGGATGACATAGTAATGACGGGTAGTTGCTTGAAATATTGACTGCTGTGCACTTATTTGTTTATATACATATACGCACACACCAGAGGCGCTCCCAGAAAGTTTTCAAATGGGTTGCCTGTTGAGGGCCCCAAACAGTCTTTGAATGGCAAAACAAATAAACCCCAATGCCATGCTTTTTTTTTTAAATGGATATTCTATAAAAATAAATAAATGGGAAATGACCTGTACTTGTTTAGACCTTTATTAAGGCCAGACCAACCCCAAAGCACTTCACAGTACATTCAAGCAAATGGTGGCAAGTTGCACAGTAAAACAGTTTGGTGCAGACCCCACATCACTGCAGATGTATCACCAATCTGCACCAATTCCATGGTCTTGTTCACAAATGAGGGAAAAATAAACAGGAGATTGATAGGCAGATGGTTTTGAGTATGGTAATAGTTAATACCCCCAAAATTTTCTTTTTTGTTGTGTATTAGCTGTTGCTGCTCAACTTCTTTGCCTTTGTAATTTTGACATTTTTAGACATTGGATTGAATCAAGTGTGAGACATTTTTATAGATGAAGACTGATGCTAGATGGGTTGTCTGTAACATGTTCAGAATTGTTTAATTTGTTGTGGCTCTCATGGGCTATCATTATCTCAATTTTACAAGACCAGATGCTTGCTGCCTACTTACAGGAAGCCCCGAGCTCCTTTCTTTTATTTTGTATCTAAATATTCTTTGGGTCATTCCAAGTACATGGATCATTGAGGATGTAGCCCAGTATCCTCAGAAGAGGTCATTTCTGTAATATTACTTTAATCTAAGTTAAAATAGTGTCGAAAAAAAAATTTTTTTTGTTGCTTTTAAAGTTCATCAACCCAGAGATTAGAGGCACAGCTAAAACTGATTGCAAGTTTGTTATTCAGATTGGTGAGATGGAGCTTGCTGGTGATTACTTTGAATTTATTACAGGATATTGCCATAAGGCAGACAAATACAAGTATGAATATTTGACAAGTGAATTCAGGGTTCATGAATAGAGGAAACCATGATCGTAAACTGTGCTTGGCATAATCTTATTGGCATTCTCAAGAGGAACGCAATCAGTAACTGCTAACAGATGCAGGAGAAAATGAAAACAAAGTACTAACAAAGAGTTTATTACAGCATTTGTCATCTTGCATCCTGGGGAGGTGTTATTCAGCTTCAAGACAAAACAAGCAGAAAACAAGCCTCACAGTAGCACTGCTGTGTGAGCGATAGAGTGGAGGATTTGTTGCCTTTCCCACACAGGTGCAAAGACGCCGGCCATACAGGAAAAGCCGCATTGGTGGCAGTGTACGCTTCAGAGGTGAGAATGAAATGTCTGCTTGGTTTTGAGTTACATAGGTGGAAGTTTTATCAAGGTCAGCCGGAGGTTGGAAAGATAATATCATGGGAGCCAGAAAAGTTGATGACCCTTGTATTTTCTGAATGGCTGACCTAACACTGACTCAAATGAAGAGACTGATGAGATACTATTTTTCTACTTCTGTGATCCTTAAAGCCACAACAAAAGCAAATGGTTTAATCTCCTCCACTCCTCATATCCCCCCCTCCTCCTCCAAACACCTGGAAACCTCCCAAAGGGAGATGAGATAACTTACCACTGGCCCAGACTGCCACACATCCTCTTCAGCTTTCTGCCTCTGCCCAGGGGCAATGACTGCGACCAAATGAGCTGCTTGACCGATCACAAATACACACACAGACACAAAATCCAAATTCCTTCCTGTGGCTGTGTCAGTTTCTGTGTGTGTGATGAGCTGTGAACAGGTTTTTGAAGAGAATAGAGCAGATATTTTAGAGCATTTAAGTGCCTTTGTGTTCAACAGGCAGAAACTGACCGAAAGTAAATTAAATTCACCTTTAAGCATGATTAGCAGTCTCCTTTAATCATTCTGAAGAATACAGACCATTACTCATACCAATTTTGTATTTTGGAACTTTACTAAAATGTCCACAGGATAGGTGTGATTTGAGAGGACTGAAAGATACCTGATACCTAAATCAGGTATCTTTAGATACCTAAAGCAAAGGTTTACAAAATGGCAGATTTAGTGTAAAACAGGGGTGGGCAATCCTGGTCCTCGAGGGCCAGTGTCCTGCAACTCTTGGATGTCTCCCTGGTCCAACACAGCTGAATTAAATAGCTGAATCACCTACGAAGTGCAGTCAAGTTCTCCAGAGTTCTGCTAATGACCTCATTATTTGACTCAGGTGTGTTGCATTAGAGACACATCTAAAAGTTGCAGGAGACCGGCCCTCAAGGCCTGGAGTTGCCCACCCCTGGTGTAAAACCTTCATCTATTGTTGATTAGCTCTCTAAACAGTTTAGTTACTTATTTTCTCAGTTAGACCTCCCACACTGAAGAGTGGAGTGGTCACAGTTCAGGGAAATTTTGGAATGAATATCAGTCAATTTTGTCCAGCGGTTGGTTTCTCTGTGCATCTTTGATACAAAAAGCCATAAACAATATTGTTTTTGAAGAGTCCGCTATTCCACCAATTGTTGCATTTCTCTTCACAGTGAATTTTAAAGGAATTGTTTATTGTTTATCCCACCATCATCTTCACTTTGCATTATGGCGAGAGAAACTTTTTTTGAATCAATTTTCCAGGTTTGTGCAATTGCACATATTTGCACAAACTATGTAAGCTTAGGTAAGAAAATATTTTTCTGACTTATAAAACCCTCATTTGCCTGACTTGATAGTTATGTCTCTGTATCTTTCCAATTTTTTGTTTCACATTGTATTAATGCCCCAGAAAAACAGGAAGTTTAACTCAAAAATCCTTGACACTCTTAACATATCAAAAGTGAAGTATACTTAAAGCATACTCTTTAATTAAACTGGTTTTATAGAAATTGTTGGGGGCACAAATTACCTTTTGATCATTTCAATTACTCTAGTCACTCCAATTAAAGTGATTTTCCAAATTGTTGCATTAAGATTTTTCATTTCTTGTGCAAAGAAAGGTTAACAGATTTAAGGCCTTTTCACATATTTATCAGTGGTACCAAGAGTATGGAAGGCTTTCTTCAATATTTCTTGTTTTCGAGTTCACAAAGCTTCATGCTTCTATCCAAACATTTGCTAGATTGTTTATGTTAGAAGATGAAAGCATTAAATCTGAATTATGTCACTTTAGAGATCAATAAATCAGTGTCATTGGAATATCACTTGAAATATTTTTTAATTATTCTGTTGTTCATTTGAATTAAGATGAACATAAAAACTGCATTCAGTGCTTATAAATTCAAATTTTTATTTTTGCTGACAAGGACATTTCCATAGGTTTTTTTTATGTTAACTTTTCCTCCAATGTTAGATCTGCAGTGTTCATACATGCTATTTTTTCAGTCTGCTTTGCTGAATGAACATGCACTTTGAAACTGATATAGATCTGACTGATGGTCAAAAGCAGCTGTGTTTTCTTATGATGTTGCTTTATATAACATGTTGTAATAATTTTGCTGTTGCTTTACTGAGATCAGAGCTGTTGTATTTCAAGGAAATGTTTGCTTACTTACCACCTTGTATGCTTTGTCTTCTGCATGTGCATTTTTCTGAAGATGTTTAATGTCTCATAATCTGTGGTTTAAGTGGATTTCTTCCACATATTTTGCCTAAGATTGTGTTGAACCAATACTCCAGACCATTTTGGGGTAGCTTTCCTTCTTCTATACCTTCACCTTAAATGTTTCCTAAATGTCCAGGCCCATTTGGAACATGATGTCAAGTTCTTTTAAACTCTACAGTTATGCTTTTGGTTTAGGTTTAGAAGGTGAAAGTTGGAAACCCTCATAGGTAAGTTGAGCACATTTTATGTGGAACAACAGCTAGAGTTAGTGCAGTAGCCAGTAAAAAAAATTATTGCTGGTCTTTTTGTCATTTTATTGTTTTGAACCACTGTAGTCTTGGACATGTGCTGTGGAAAAATAGATTACAACAATGCAACATTTCTTGACCTTTTTTCACCTAAAAATTTGTAGTGATTTTTCTAAAAATAATCTATTAATAGTTAAGTAATGTAGATCAGATTTTGATTGATTAACTATCAATCTATGAAGCAGGAAACTATAAAGCTTTTGATGGGTACATAAATGGTAAACAGTGCCCCTTAAAGTGCCTATGCTTGTAGAGACCATACAAGCATACTCTATCTGCATCTTCCAAGATGCAGATAGAGTATATCTACATCTGAAAAGAGGATCATAAAATCAATGCACCACTGAAAAAAGACCTCACCTTACCTCATTTTTTTAGCAGCTTAATCCATGTTTGAATACAATAAAAACGTTGAAAATGGGAGTTTCGAAAGTAAAGACAGTGTTTAAAGCCTCCACCTGAGTCTTTTTTAAGCAACATTTGGCCAGCCTCCCGCATTCTTTTCTCTGTGGGTTCCTGGCTCTACTACACTCTTTCCTCACAGATTCAAGGTCAACAAGATAGTGCTGATTCAAAGTGAAGCGTCCTGCAAGAGATTGGAACACGATTAAAGAAAAGTTGAACTGAACTGGGATTAGTCTTGGGATGGAATCGCTTCTGGTTTTAAATGAATACTAAACCCAAGATAACTGGATAATACTAATATCCAGTGCTGCTTCAGTATCCCTGTAGGACTTCACAGAATAGCTCATTTAAATATAAAAACCTGAACTTTTAAAATCCTAGAAATGGTTTTATGTTATTTTGTTGCTTGTTACATTGTGCCTTGAATGCAGTAAGTTGATTATTGATAACTTTAATTAGATTTTATTTTTTATTTGTTCTTTTTAAATCTTTTTTAGGCTGCTTGGTTTACAAATATCATGTAAAGTACAATGACACATGTTTGGACCCAAAAATCACATTTCAAATCAGAAGGGGCTTTTCTTGCTGCCACTTTTACGTAAAATGACGATCCGAGAGAAACAACGCAGAAAGATGGAGATGTCCATTTGATGACTGGATCATTAATCAGGATGTTTTGTTGGGGAATAAGGTTTGGTTTTAGGGGTGCGGCACCCCAACTGAGAGGACAAGTGGCGCCGAAACTGTGTCTAATCCCAGTGTCGTTGGAGGGGTGGGGAGTTTTAAGCTGCTCTGACAGAAGGCCCTGATGGACCTGCCACTGACCAATGCTGATAATGAAGCAAGCCAGACAGAATTTTACACGCTGTCTCAAATGCAACGCCAGTGCACTAATCAGACCAGCTAATCAGGTCTGAGCTCTTCTCTGTGCCCAGTTCTGCAGCAAAAACAGAGCTGTATTACGACTGGCTTAAGTTAACAACAGCAGTCTGACTTTGTGCTGCTCTACCCCTAAAAGGCATGCAAAGGTGATGAGGATCCTAACAAGTCTGGATCATCTCGACAGGCAAAGGCAGTGACATTTTTAACCCCGTGCCCTTACGCTCTTTTGGAGCACCATGAATGCCATTTGTCAACATAGGAGTCTTACTGGCTGGTTATTTAACATATTTCTTCGGCTTGTTTGCCCCTTTTACAAAACCTACTGTTTAAACTATGCCAACGCAAAGAAGGCAAAGAGGCAATTACATTACTTAACAAAATAGTGTTTTAATGTGTGATAATTCTGACTACTGCATTTTGAATTGAAGAGTATTAATGGAGGGCTGCACAGTGGCGCAGTGGGTAGCGCTGTTGCCTTGCAGCAAGAAGGTCCTGGGTTCGATTCCCGGCCCGGGGTCTTTCTGCACGGAGTTTGCATGTTCTCCCTGTGCATGCGTGGGTTCTCTCCGGGTTCTCCGGCTTCCTCCCACAGTCCAAAAACATGACTGTCAGGTTAATTGGCCTTCCCAAATTCTCCCTAGGTGTGAGTGTGTGTGTGCCTGGTTGTTTGTCCTGTTTGTCTCTCTGTGTTGCCCTGCGACAGACTGGCGACCTGTCCAGGGTGAACCCCGCCTCTCGCCCGGAACGCAGCTGGAGATAGGCACCAGCAACTCCCGACCCCGTTAGGGAGAAGGGTGACGGAAAATGGATGGATGGATGGATGGAGTATTAATGGAATCACTCTGGAGGAAAGATGGCTGGCATTAATTATTTTTGAATTTATGGTTATGGTTCTGGCCATGTTATTAAATAAATTTACCTCATTCAGTTAAGGTTAATCTTTTACATCTACTCTGAGATATATCCCAAAGATCTTTCCTCCCCTGAACATCCCAATTTCCCATAAAGTTCAATTATCATCTGTTTGTTGTGTGCACTTTGGCTAGCTGCTCTATTTAAGTAATGTTCATCTGTTGATGTTATAAAGCACTGAAGCAAAAATAAACTTGCCAAACATGTTTTAGTCGTATTTGCAAAGGCCTCCAAGACCAACTCAAGTATGTTTAAAAAGCGCAACAACAATAAAATAAATGACTCTTTCAGTGCTGCGACATAATCTCACACTGAACATTTTAGAAAAACAATCATTAATCTCAGTACATTAAATCCAATATGAAGACATAAAGTAACTGTTTTGAAGCCACAATTCTTGCTACTCCAACCAATTTATGCAACACTTTTTAAGGAAACCATTTTTGTGATTTATTTTTAACACTAAGTTAAAAGCAAAATGTAGGGATTTTTAAGAGTGATCAAAAAACTCATGCTTCCCTAGAGTATAAATACAATGTGACATGAGACCTACTTCTATTGGTCTTATGTCTCAATAGAAACACAAAATGTTTCCCATTTTATGTTTCCCTTCAGAATGGGAAACACAAAAGAACATGCCATTCACACAAGGCAGATATTCATAGGTACTCCCCTGAAGTTTCCCATATATGTTGATGGAGCAATAATTAACAACCTCTAAAACAACTGGAAGTGTGACAAACAAGGCTGGATGACAACCAAGCAGTAAAAATGAGAGAAAATCTCCTAAGTTCAAGACAACTGCAGCAACAGAGTAGCTTCTAGTAAGCTTTACCAACTTACTTTTAAAGAGTAAGTAAACATCTTAATGTTGGCAAGAATAGTTGTGGGCACTGTATTTGAATATATAGGTTGAATTTTCCCCCTTTACCTCTAATCTATACCTTTGGCATGCAAGTCTATTCTACATCTGGACCCATTCCTTTGTGTCAAAGGAATGAGCCTCACTTCAAAAGACGATTCAGAGATGAAGGAGTACCGGGATGATTTCACAGCTCTGAGCATCTGGCTCAAACCTATTTTGATCCTCTGTATTTTATATCCCGCTGGCTCACTCTTGGTGAAGATAAAGGGATGGGTTGGCAGCACAGCAGCTGAATTATTTAAAGTCAAATAAGCTGCATTCATGAGATATTTGAAATACATTTTCCAAATAATACAATGAGTGCACAGATTTGTCTTGCACTAAGCAAGATGACACGGATAATAGGAAGCACCTGTAATTTGTAGCAGCAAAGTTTTTCTTGGCATTTGGAGCTAATTTGTAGTAACTAATTGGTTTGATAGATGTGGAGTGTGTGGCACAGTTCTCTTAAGGTTTTTGCCTCAACTCGGATTTCATGCTTTACATAAGCAAGCTTGTCACATTTTCTACTAATTGATCATGTATTTTGTTTAGACTGCAATTTAAAAAGTGCAGTAGTTGCTAACACATTAAAGCATAAGTCCAGAGTTTTAATGGTTTCTACTGTTAATTGACTGGAACAAAGGTGGATGATTGGGAATAAGTTTTTGGATGAGTCAGCAAAAATATGAGAAAAATGCAGTAATATTGAGTGCTAGGTGCTTGTCTGTGATTCTTTTTAAAACCCTTGGCTAATTATTAAGTATCTGCTCATCCAAGCAGAAAGGAGACATAATAAATAAGACACCATGAAGTCTTCAGGAAGTTGCTAATTGGTTTCAAGAATTCCTGACAACATGTTGTGTCTTACAAGATAACAGGTTTCCCATAGAAAATAAAAAAATGAAAACATTGTATCAGTTATTTAAATACACCCATGTGCCACTTTATTAGGTGCACATTGTTAGTACTAAGATGGACACCTATTTGGTAGCATGGATTCAACAATGTTTCTGAAACTTTCCTTAGTAATTTTGGTCCGAATCAACCTTGATAATATCACACAGTTCCTCTAGATTTGTCTGCTTAATGTCCATGAGGTGAATTCACCTTTCCACCACCTCTCAAAGGGTGCTCTTAAGTGATTGAGATCCAATGACCGTGGAGGACGCTGAGGTACAGCAAACTCATCCTTTTCTTCCTGGATAAAACCCATCAGAGGATGGGTACACTGCTGACCTAAAGAGATAGACAGGATCAGAAATAATACTTAAATAAATTGGAGCTCATTGATCCAATGTGCAGAAAGGAAATATTCCCCGCATTGTTACACTACCGGCACCAGACTGACGCGCCTGAATCCCTTTATGTTGTTGACACCAAATTCTCATGCAACACTACAGTTTTTGTATTGAACTCATCCAGTGTCGGCTTCTGCTGGCATAGCCACTTACTTCAAGGTTCAATTTGCTGTACAGTCTGATGTGGCGCTCCTCATACCATGGTAGTGACAAAGGGTTATTTCATCAATGTTTCCATCCCTGCTGTCTTGAACCAGTCTTCATTACATATTCTAGATAGTTCACTGCACTGAATTGGCATTTGCGTTAATTCAGTGCATGAATAATTTTCATTTTACAGGAGAACAAAAAGCTCTGTTTCTCTTTGTAAAAACAGCCGTAACTCGTGCAAAGACTGGTTTTCTGACTAGTGATGGCAAATGTGTCCACTTTTTGTTCAACCATGAAGGATTTATTTCCACATGTGAGCAAATTGAGGACGTATTGTGCAGTTCTGGGCTGTCCTAAATGTTCAGTCTCACGATCGACATCAAGGAGCAAGTTGGGACAAATCAAGCCGTAAGCAAATAGTTTGCATGTGTTTGTTTGGCAAGAAGGATAGTAGGTAGGTGAGAAGAGGACTGAATATGTGCAAATTACTACATGCAGTAAGGGATCTTTCAGTCTTGGTGTAAGTCTGGACCTGTTATCTTTTATAACTGCCTGTCTTTAGTGCAAGGCTTAAAAAACTTTTTGAAAAGTAAATAATTTTGATAATGACTTAGTAGAATATACTCAAAAACAAGATGAGCCTTTCAAGAAAAGAATACAGCTTACTCAATTTTGTGTTGGCAGGTTAGTTATCAAACATTGGCCACAAAAACTTAAAAACGTTTTTGGAAAAAGTAGAAATATAATTTGCTACATGGGGGAAAAAAAACTAAGGTCAGAGAGAAAAAGGTTTCCTGCTAAACAATCTCAAAGTGATCATGTGACTATGTCTGCCATCAAAATCCTGGTTTATGACTATTTAGTTGAAATGCTGGCAACATATGATTTCCAGCTGTGCCAGGAATGGTACAACTGGCAGAAGTCTAACTGTACCTGAAGCTGCTGTTCCACCATTAAGTTGCTTCCTCAACTGCAGGACTTGTGTTAGATAGTCACCCCTGTCATTTTGTCAACCATGTCAACCCACTCGTTTACCAAATATCAAATTATCATTTTAGCCCCATGAGTTTGAAGCCAAGATTAGCTTCAGATTTACATCAACACTAAAACCCATATTGTAGCGTTGGAGCAGTTTGTTTTTTATTAAATACAAGTGTCTGTTTCAAAGTGTCTTATTCATGAAGTTTAGGTTTGCTTCAGGTGTCCAGAGTTTAACCCCCTGAACCTTCTAGAAAGCAAGAAATATTCAAACATATTCAGTAAGTCCCTACCGCTCTGTAACTTGGGCTGGATTGTCATAGTGGAATTTAAAAGGCTCACATAAAAACAATGGCTTTTCCCCTGCTGTCTTCCTACTGTGGATTGTGTGTTTGCTTGCAATGTGCTTCTGGATCGTTAGGGACGTGGTAGATGGTTGTAGCCGTGGGGGGCGGTGTCTGCATCCGTTATGGAGGGGAGTAGAGAGGAAAGGGAGCAGGACAGGGGCCAGTTGTGGAGAGCAAGTGCTGCGACGATAACACAGGAAGAGACTGTTTCTCTCTCAGAGCGGAGAGTTTCTAATCTCATATGGAACTCACTGGTGGACTGTTGAAACTTGGCAAAAATGGTAAATAGTACATTTTTTAGCTCTGTACCGGGTTTTGTGCTTCATTTATTATTGAAAATTGAATATTATGTTGACTATTTATTAATAGGCACAGATCAAATAATAGCAGAACTAGTGTGCAATGCATTTATTGCTTTACATGTTTTTTTTCTCACTGCTCATTTTACAAGGTGTCTAAAAATATTTGTCATGCTTCCTTTATCTTATTATCTCATGTAATGTCCTGTGCTGTAGCTACGATCCTAATGTGCATGAGATTATTTTGCTATCCTATATTAATTAATGCATACGAGTTGTTTTTACTGTTTTGCATATTTAATTTTGCGAGGCTCTCTTAATATTTACTGGGTTTTCAGCCACTGTTCTTCCTCTCCATTGTAAACTTTGATTGTTACTACTATAACACACCAATTAACAAACAAGCCCATCTGTGAAAGGTCATGAGAGGTTTGTAGCAAAAGGATTAGAGGAGGAATGCATCAGTGGAGGGAGCGGACAGAGGGTGGTGTTTGCAGTGAATGGGAATGGATGACTGGGGCAGTTTGATATAATGTCTTTTAGAGTATAGAAAACAAAGGCTGATCGTCAGCCCACAGACAGAGTACAGAGCAGTTTTGTAGAGCTTTCTGTAGACTCATGCGCTTGATTTTCAATTAACTCCCGCTTTGCTAAACACTGTCTCTGCGGCACACATAAACACATTTATCCTGAGGACATGAGGGCAGACTCGCTTGAACTTTTTCTCTTATCACATCAATTTTCCAGGCTTTGCTCTTTCATTAAAATAATGTGTTGTAATAAAAAAAAAAAAAAGTAAAGTTACAGTATTTCTAAAGCCACATTGTTCTGTCTGTGAGTTTGCTGTTGAGCTCACACATCTTCTCCCCGGAGCTCCAGCCAAATTAGCATCTTAAGTGAAAAGTCGTGCTCCCAACATCAGTGTTTGCATTTTTAAAGCCATAACAACCTCCTCTTCTGTCCTCTGTTGGCTTTCTTTCCCCCTTGTAGAATGAGTGAATAATACATGTTTCCCTGGTTACCTTGTGTGTTTTTGCTCTGGTTGTGCACATAGTAGATGTTGTGTGAATACATTCTATTGTATTCAGATAAACACCTCCACGGGTGACCTTTGTTTGGTATCTTTGGCTGATATAGTAGTACCATAAAAAAGTATTTGCACCCCTTGAACCTTCTTTTTGGTTTGTCACATGCCAACATCATTTTTCTGTTTGAAATAGTCTTATGTAATAAACCAGTAAAAACAAGACATAGAATTTTTGAACATTTTTAGGGTATTTTACTAGGTGTTAAATCGAGTAGGAGGTCCTACTAGCGCCCTACTAGGTTTACTCTGGAGGAGTGTCAGAGAGCAGAGATTCACAGCTCAGGTGTTGTGAAAATGCCAGTTTCTAGAAGCCTGGACATTCCCTTCAAATATTCTACTTATAAAAAACTCATTTACAATGTCCTTCCATTTAACAATAATGCAGAAATTTTATTTGTCTAAAACAAAGTCAATAAAAAATGCATTGTTTTTGTCATTAAATGTGACAAAATATATAAAAAAAAAAACTCTGGTGTTGCATTTAACAGAGACATGTTGCAGCTAACAGGTCAAAAAGGGTCTGTGCAAAAATGTTAGGCAAATGTTCACTCCTTACAGTAAAAAAGGGGTTTGTGTAAGAGAAAGTCATTATAACTTGAGCTACATACTGTAGATTATATAAGAACGTGGGGACCAATCAGCTGGCTTTATGAGGACTGGCTGCAGGAGGTGTGCATAACGGCAACCTTTGAGGCCATGTCTATACTTAAATCTCCATGAGTGACACAGCAGGCTCCTGCTGGGATCCGCTATTATTCTCAACAATCATAATTTACTTTAATCGTTCCAGCTCTGCTCTGCGTGGCAGCCTGTCCATTAGGAGCCAAGACGATGCTGGGATGACATAATTTAATCTACATTGCTTTAAGAAATCATAAAACATAGGCACTTTGCTTTTAAAGAGCTCTTTAAAGACTCACAACAGGTGATAAGTTGCAGTAAAAAAGCTTTTATAGACGAGTTGAAAATCTGGAAATGACAGCTCCGACCTGCTCTGTTTGAACAGTACCTCAACACACAGACCCGAGCTTTCTTCGTGGTGACAGCAGACTGTTGCATAAATGTCTGCAGGATGTCCCGGGTTCAGGTCAGATTTTCTGGAACAATGGCCCGAGTCACTCATGCACGCACCCAGTCTTTCTTTACATCCCTCTTACTCTTTCATGGGCGTACAAGCAGACTCACACAAAGAGACAGTGCAACCAAACTACTTCCAGCCTTCTCTGCTTTTTACCCACAACCATGGCTGTTTGCCTAATCACTGCTTGCCCACACTGCATTAGTCTTGACATCCATGTCATATAAAGCTCCCTTCATGCATGGCATTCAGGCAAATTTAGGAGCAAAGGCTTGATGACTTGAGGAAAAGGTTGGCTGCAACTGCAGCCACACAACTGAGACTTCTGATTAGGCACTGAGTTATTTCTAGACCTTCTCTAACATTTTCTAATCACAGTGACTTGGACATGGGCCTTTTATAACAGCCTACTGGCACTGGCTACAGCTCACCACATAACATGCCATTTTCATTGACATATTCAGGTGTTAATTTTCAGACATTGCCTCCTAGCAGCCTTGTTTCATGACTTTGTACCTTTCCACATTTCAGTATTGAAGCTAATGCCAATGTCTCTGTTTCACATTCATCATAGCTGTCAAAGCCAATGCGGTGTAAAACAGGGACTTGCAGGCTGCACAATTTTGACTGGAGTGTAGGATGGAATGCACTGCAGGTCCAACAAGGCTGTCAGAGGGTTTTGCAGTCGTGGCTTTCACATCTGAAAGCTGTTGGCTGGGACAGCTGTGTTTTCATTACATTCGAACTGATAATATTCTGGTAAGCTCAAAATTATTCATATTCCTGGCATATTTAAACTTGAAGGGCTAAGACGTTTCTTACTGACAGATTTTAGCGTTATTTAAAAAGAAAATCCACTGTTATTTTGTCGATTTGCTTTGGTAGTGGTAATGTCCAAAACTTTTAAACACATTAAACTGTGATGGCACCATGAAATGAACAATTTCAGTTGTATTACCTAACACATCACAGCAACATTACCAAATGTTGCTTAATAATGTTGTAATAGTGTAATGATGCCTGTCTATGGATATGTTCACACTTTTTGTGAAAAAAATGTAGTATAAAATAATAAAATATAAATAATAATTGTTTTTATTTTGTTAATTTAAAGCCTAAATGTCTAAACAATATAAACATTTGAAAACCTGAAACTAAAAGGTATTCCTCATATTGCTCTCTCCCTTCTGCTGAATCCAGGCCTGGTTTGCAGCCTTTACAAACCAAAGAGCAATTTCAACTTAATGTGTAATATTTACAATAGAAAACTTGCAACGCTTTTCAAATTACTGTAGTGGTATTTTTATTTTAAAGGTAAAGTGTTTTTGTTTTGTTTTTTTAAATAAAGAAAAACACAAAACTTTTACATGTAGAGGATACATTTTCTTTTGCGGAATGTTTCCATTTGTGGACAACAATGTAAAAAAAATGGATAGTTACAATAGTTGCTAATATATCTAAAAATATATCACTGATACTTTCAGTGCCATTTTTTCTAGAAATTCAATGTGATTATTCTATTAAAAAAGAGGGGGGAAAAAATCCAAAACCTGTCCTCTATCTGTCTTAAAAAAACATTAGTTGGTTATATATGATTTTTAGCCATATTAGTAAGAGCCATGGAAGATCCAGTTGTTCCTCCAGAATCGCAGTCCAAGGTATAACAGAGAAACTTTTCAATCAGCATACCATTTAATCCATAATAAAAAAGGCAAGTTACATAGGAAAGTGAAACTATGATCAAGGCCAGGTTTGGAAAAATACACCCACTGCATTCTCCAGAGTTGTAAAAAGTATTTCTGTTTTATATTTCTGATGGAAATCTCTTATATTGTATGCTGTTTCAGAAGAAAAATGCAATAAAGCTTACATTTTTAAACTTCTTAAAGATTTTTTTAGTTTGTATTGTTTTTCTCCACCTTTGGAGTTTCAGATTATATAAGTTTGCACAGACATAACGCGTTGACATAATTAGTACCTCAAGTTGGTGCAGACCACTACTTCTCCCAGTGGAGCATGTGAGAAGCTTGAGCATCGGTGTAGGAGGGCTGTTTGCTTCCACCATCACTGAATGAGCTTTTAAATCATTCAGTGCTCAGATTAAATTCCCAACACTTGTCTGGTTTCAGGTTACATGTTAACTCCATGTGACCTCATTCTTTTTAAAGGTCACCATAACACAATACATTACAAACACATGAGCACACTTTAGTGCTGTTACATGGAGCATCATTTTAATCCCTGATTTATAAAACATATTGGTGTAAACGGTTCACATGTCTTGCATCTAGGTCTCTCATGCTGCTTTTTTCTTCTTTTCTTTAGCCTGTTAGAGAGATTGATATGTTACCAGGGCTCTTTTCTTTGATGAACATCTCCTTTTCCATTTCAAGCTCCCACTGGCAGTTTTTAGCCATGTTGTTTTTGTTTTTCCTCCTTTTCTCCCTTTTCTTTCCTGCCATCAGTCTTTACAGGCCATGATTGCTTCTCTTCACTCTGAGCTTGACATTCAGAGGTATTTGATGAAAATCCAATCACCCTACCAAGTTAGTTTGCCTTTTATCTTATCTGCATCATGCTGGGTTTGTGTGTCGTTAGGTGAGTGTGGCTGTGTTCTCACCCCTACTGGCATCTGTTGTGTGACCGTGTTCCCAACCTTTGTGCTTCTCACCTTCGCTGCCAGGCTGAACTAGTCTAGCCAATGAAGCTTCTAAATTATCAACTAAAAAAACAAAACTTTTGTTGTGAACATTTTCAACAAATGACTACAAATGTTCAGCAGCATGTTCATGTAGTGTTTTGGGTAATCCAATAGGCCTGGTCTGCAATATTTCAGCTCCGTGCATTTTGTCAGAGATGAATGTTCTGACAAAACATTTGTGTTTTGAGGAAGCCACATCATATAGATTAGATTGAGGTCTATCATAAATGGAGCCCCGAAATCCTTTAAATTGTTTCCAAGGAACGTTTTGAGATTAATGCCTCCCTGCACATTTGCATGGCTGCTGTTTTATTTTCTAGAAATAAAATAGCTTGTTTTGTTACTGTGCATGAATCAAGTAGGGCAATGTGACTTAAAAAAAAAAAAAAAACACAGGACAGAGTCCAAATTCTGAGCAGTATGGTGCTCAAATCAAACAATTACAAATTTGAATTATTTGAATTTTTATCTTTCATATCAAGATTGCAAACTTTATGTGCAGTTTCATCATAAGAATTCATGGTCTCACTCCTGTTTCCATTTTTTTCTTCCCAATCCAGAGCAGAAGTCCAAAGCACGGCCCCAGCCCACAACCGGGCATTGGGGATCAGGTTGACCACCTATCCTTGGCCTCACTAGAGTCGTTGGACGCCATGTCTGAAACAGACGCACCCACAGCCTTCACCCGCGGCAGCCGAGTCCGCGCCAGCCTGCCAGTGGTGCGATCGACCAACCAGACAAAGGACCGCTCATTAGGTATGCATTTTGTCACATTACAACTGCTTTCATACACATCTTGCGTTGACATACTACATACTGTAGTGTCAGCACATATGTATTATTTACAGTACTATGTTGTGGAAACTTGAAAACACCATTTCCACAAATGGTGGTGGCAGCATCATGAGGCGGGTTTGCATGAAACTTGATTAAAGGGGATGGGAGATGGAGCTAAAGGGGTTGAATGAGGTTTAAAGGGACATGAATACTTTTACAAGGGATTGATTCTGCATTGATATCTGCATTGAATAAGGCATTGGGACTGAAGTGGTGTAGCTTCCTGACTGTTAGATCAGAAAAGATACAGTTGCAAAACTTGTGTGTTGTGTTTTATTCCATCACTTGAAGCAAATACAAGAGTCTTTAAAGAAGGCTGATGACTTTGTAGGAGAAGCATTTATAAAGTTTATGTTATTATCAGAAAGGACAACTATATAAAGTGTTCTCAGGAAGTACTTTATTACAAAGTTCATGAGCCTTCAGTACAAGGTGATGTCTTTCTGCAACGTGGCACTGAAACCAGGCCTGTTCCTAAATAAATTCTAATAAATTAATAAATGTGTTTTTGCCAAATAAAACTTTTAAAGTCAAGTACAAAATAAGATAGAAGACTTTTAAATTTCACATCTTTTGTTGCCAACAGTTCCTCTAATTTTCAGTTTACTTTGCTAAACTATGTTTTCCACTAGTCCTAAGAACTCAAAATAAACAAAGTAATGGTCAGGAATATCCTCTCCTATTTTTCATCAGAGAGCCTGAAAACCTTCCCTGTCAAACTGAACAGTGGAGTGCAGAGCAGAGCAGAGTAGAGTAGTCTTAGCCCAGGGCAGGAAGTTAGTGGGACTGGGGACTGGAGCAAATGACCCTAACGGCTGCAAACTCAGCCCTGTGGTGGGCCCACCATCACCTCACTATGCCATCAGCCTACATCAAAATGAAAGAGAAAATACATCAGAAGAATAAATTTCCTAGTTGAACTACTTTTTTTTTTGTTTTTCATGTCGCCCCCAGATGGCTGAAAAGCCTGTCTACAAATTTACACTGACAATGTTTTCTCGTTCAATTGATAAACTTCTATGCTCATTCTTTCAATACGAATAAAACACCTACACTATCCATATTTTGCAATAAAGGTTTGTAGAGAAATAAAAAAAAAAATAGTTGATGTTGGTTCTATCATCTTCTGAAGATCAAAGTGCGAAATTAAAAAAAAATTGTTTGTTCCTTTTTTTTTTCTTTGAGAAAGCTTCTTCTTGCTTCTCATTTTATTATTTGCTGCCATGCCCTAAAAACAGTCAGGATTGACATCTCTAAGGTGTTACGAAGAACTTACAGGTAGATGATTTTGTTTATTTAGTGCTAAATAAACACTGTTACACAGTGTTGAAATCCCAAAGTTTGGTTAAGGAAATTAGGTTTTAAAACCTGAACTGACAGCAGGAGCAAGGTGAACATTCATCATAAAAACAGCCAAATATTGAGCCAAACGTTGAGAAAATTTAATAAATCAAAATATTTGACCTTTTTAAAATAGTGAGAAAAAGAAAACCATTTTTGAAAGAAAGTTAATAAATCCTATTTGCAGTTTACCATAAGCTGTATATGGGACACAGTAATAAATGTAGTCTCATCTGGTCACATTATACTAAACCTGGGTGGCAGAAGACTGAACAACAAATGTCTCTTTAAACCAGCTCGAGATTGAAATAAGGTGGTGGCAAGATCATGCTGTGGAATTTTTTTTTTTTTCAGCATGGACATGGAAGCTGTTAAAAAATAGCTGTTAATGGGTGGTTGTGAAATTGGAATTAGCCCAAAACCTGTTTGTAGGCTGCAAATGACTTGAAATTGCAGTAGAGGTTACTTTCCAGCAGGACAACCTTAAACATACATCCAAAGTTCAATTCAAAGAATACACACTGGTCAAGTCATCACAAACAAATTGCAAGTGTATTTGCCGTGGAAAGTAGTTTTACATTTTGAATAATAGGGGGATTGAACTGAAATGCACGACAGTATTATCAGATTTTCTTTTTTCTTCAGCTAAACTGTTTTGAACTCATTTATGTTGGTTTGTCACATGATACCGCAATAAAAGCATCCTGTTAAGAAAATCTCATGAAAAATTTGAGACACTCTTGTTAAACCCGTTGGTGTTTCTGACTGGTTGTAAGTTAATCTTTGTTTTAAAAAGTTTTCCACTGTTACTTAAAAAGGTGTTCAACTGTCCCTTATAGTTACTAATGGATTTTAACGACTTATTCAATTTGTTCTGACATCAGCAAACTGTTATGCAATTGAATACAAAAATAATTATGTTTGTATTCTCCAAGAATTCACTGACCAAAAAAAAGAAAATCTGGTAAATGATAAAAATCCCTCTTAATGTTGAACAAATCAACACTTAATTGGTTTGCCTTAAAATGTTAGTTTCCTGTTGTTTTAATATGCATTCTTGTACATATGTTCTCCGGCTTCCTCCCACAGTCCAAAAACATGACTGTCAGGTTAATTGGCCTTCCCAAATTCTCCCTAGGTGTGAGTGTGTGTGTGCGTGGTTGTTTGTCCTGTTTGTCTTTGTGTTGCCCTGCGACAGACTGGCGACCTGTCCAGGGTGAACCCTGCCTCTCGCCCGGAACGCAGCTGGAGATAGGCACCAGCAACTCCCGACCCCGTTAGGGAGAAGGGTGACGGAAAATGGATGGATGGATGGATTCTTGTACATATGTACATCTTTGCTTTCATCATTACATCACACAATTACAAACCATTTTTACCTTTGTCTAATAAATGGAAACATATCTTTAATTCACTTTACCAATCAGTACAAAAAAATAATTGTATAATTTTTCCATCATGTTCTATCTCTTATATTTCTCCTTTCACCTTATTTCCTCCACCCCTCTTAGTTTTGTCTTAGTTCGTATCCATTTTTTCTTGTGTTGAAATCTTAGCAACTCCTCCCGTGGAATTTCTAACTGAATCAAAAAAAACGGTTTTGTATAACTTGTGTGCAGATGCAGAAAATGTAAAAATTTAGCAAAATGGTGGATGTATTATTGGAAGGACCTTTCACACTTTTCAAACAATAATGTTTGAAGTTTTTTAGATGATTTTTGCAGTTCACTTCTTAGCAATCCCCATAGTTACGTATAAAGAGAGAGTTGCGTGTTTGGTTGGAAAGAATCAAGCTGCGGGACGTTGTTTTTCACAGATTTTGATTTGTTCAGTGCAGTGACTCTACTGCAGAAAAGCAAACCCCATCAGAAAAGAGGCTTTATGACACACACATATGTACATGCATGAACAAACTCACACATACGTGTACACCATTACGCTCCTTCTCTCCATCGAAAACACCAGGACAAAGCGAGGGGACGGTGGGGGGTTATGGTGTGATGAAGGGGTGGAGAGAAAACGGGGGGCACCACTTTACAACTGTGTCCCTCCCACAGTTTCTCAGGCACAAACGCGTGTACACACAGAGGCAACAGCACACGCTCCACTTTGTCCCAACGGACATTTGGAGATTTCGTTTACCCTTGTCTCTCGCTGCACGAGTTGCTGCATGGTGTTTTTCTTTACAACATAAGGCTGAGCAAGAAAACTGGAAATCCTCCAGACCTCTTCAGTGAGTATCACATTCAACAGTGTAGCATCAGTTGGACTTTATTTAATGGCTTTAACTTGTGGCTGAAATGTAGTATTTTGCTGTTGTTTAGTTTTGGTTCAAGTGAAATGGGGCGGGGGGGGGCTTTCACTGCTGTGTTTAGTTTGTACATCTGTTTCTCAGTAAAGACGTGTTAAACTCAAAAAGTTTCCAGTCTGTGCCCATTTGGTTACAAAACCAGCTTGCCATTTGTTGCAAGCTTTCAGCAAGGTCAGGCACCCTGGATTGTAACTTGATTCTTTTTTCTGACCTACTTATGATACTTTAAATGCAGAAGAAATCCTCATAATAGTTGTGTTTCTTTCCAAGTGGCCAACATTTGCATAAAAAATATCACATTATTCTAACCTATCTCACAGAAAAAGATGCAAATTTTCACTGGGAAGTTGCGACTGCACAGAAACACAGACAAACCAAGGACTGCAGTGCAGAGACTCAGCAGTTTTATTTCCTGGATTTGCCTTCCCCCTGTCTCATGGAGCATGTAGTGTCTTGTATAATATTTCACTGACATCTGGTAGCTTTTACAGACCTGATTTTTATTGGGTTTACCCAGTAAAATCATGCCTCCTTTCTGTTTTCATTGGAAAAATCATATACATACTATTAAACTTCCTTTACATGTAAGGATATTTGACGTTTGGGCTAATTTTTGCTATCAAATGGTAAAACTTTTGCAATCCAATTTTATCAAGTTTAAATGTTTTTACTGCATATTTCAGTGTCAACCATTGAATCAGACAGAAAATAGAATTAGTTTTCTTCCCCCTGGCACTGTTTATACAAGTGCAGTGTGGGCGTGTTCATAAATGTTGTGGGAGAGCCATCTGTTTTTTTTTAAAAACACAGCACAGAAGCCACACCCAGAGTTCAGAGGTTCAGACTTTGGTCTTTTTGATACATAACATTTACCGTTCCTCCCAGAGAGCACAGCTTTGCCTCTGCCCCAACTAACATGTTATTATCAAGTAATTTTCTTGACTAAAAATACTTTCTAATTTCCAGCACAGATAAAAAGTGGGTGAAAGATTTATATAAATATTCTGCCTATGGAACACTTGGCAGTATTTAGGGATTCACTTTGATTTCTTTTGTTCCACAGCTCTGGGTAGAAATCATTCACCATAGAAATAAAGGATTTTCAGTTCAGCTAGGACTTTTACTAAGGTCACTATGCGTCATCAACTTAATGGGAAATCTCTAGAGGTACAACTTGGGCTGATATCAATATCCAATATTAATTAATACCACTGTTTAGACTGGTATTTACTGATATTATGTATACATTTTATGTGTTTCCCTGCACTTATGACTCTGTGAAAGCAACCACACCACCTACATTGCTTCTCTGTTTCAAGCATCCAAAAAATCCTACACCGCATCACTATCTCTGTCACATGGCCAAACTAATACCACATGTTGAACCCATTCCATTCCACCTTCTGAAACACTCACAAACGGCCCGGTTTTACTTTTTAGATTGATACCAATCAATCAATCAATGTTAGAAAAATTACTAACATACACCAATGCCGTTGTTGGTTCCAATGTATTGTGCATCTCTAGAAGTTTCTTTGTTTTTTTCTGCCTACATTTTTGTACTGTAGTCCAAAACATGTCATATCAACTCTCACATTTGGCAGGTCATGGAGTGCGGATATATTAAACTTATATCTTTGTTAATCTTGTGCAAACATACTCTCCCGATCCCTCTATTCCGTCCCTTAGCTTTTACTGGATTACACGTTAAGCTTCACATTAGAACTTAAGTTAAAGACAGAGCTATTGTATCACAGCTCTTCAGTCTTGGTGTACAGTCATTAAGTTATCACCATCAGAAAATACATTCTACTGCTTTCTAACTGGACATTTTTTATAGTTTTGCATCTTCATAAACGTATTACTTCCACAAACCAAACCAAATTAAAAGTTGTGGGTTTCCTGTTATAAGAATAAATCAAATCATTCTTGGAAACCACATCTGTTTTTGAGATCTTAATTTCATTCTAATTTCATTGCTCTTCTGTCCCTAGGTGTACTCTACCTGCAGTACGGCGATGAGACCAAACAGATCCGCATGCCCAATGAGATCACCAGCATCGACACAATCAGAGCTCTGTTTGTCAGTGCCTTTCCGCAGCAGCTGAACATGAAAATGTTGGAGTCACCCAGTGTTGCCGTCTACGTCAAAGACGACATGAGGAACGTGTACTACGAACTCGCTGATGTCAGGTAAAGAGTTATGTTTGTATGTAAAATCAAGGAAAAAAAATACTAGGACAATGTGTTAAATGAAAATATCCATTTTCATTTAGTGATATGCTGTCAGTTTTTGCAAGATGTTGTGTCACATAATAAGCTAATGTTAGTATTTCAGCACAGCTAGCTGCTGCAGGAAGTTAGAACATCAGTAGTTTAAAACTCAGAAGCTAAACTGTTTCAAAATTTGTGGCTTTTTGCCCTCTGGAAATCATTTAATGGGATTATTTCTGTCGTTATCCTGTTGATAATTCAATATTTTGCTGTTTTACACATTGTTGTAGAATCAGTAAATAAAATCAGAGTCTCTAGCAATTAGTGGTATGCTCAGTGTCCACGAGATGTCAAGCTGTCAAAAGGCAAACGTATATATCAGAGTATTTTTTTATATCTGCTCGAAAACTAAGCCACACTAATGTTCTAGCTCATGATTTGTGAGTTAGAACATTACAGTTGAATTTACTGACAGCTACATTTGGAAAAGTTGGGTTCTCACTTGTTGCATTAAACATCTGTAAATATCCAATCTCTGATATTCAAATACAGTAATTTTTTGACAAGTCAGAGATAAAAAATAAATAAATAAATAAAAAACAGGAAGGATCAGCATAAATTAGCATTTTTATTGGTGCATTGAAAGCTCTGTCTCATTAGAAAATTCACTCAGAACCACCCTGAGGAAATATATTGCTCCAGTGACAAATCTTCCAGCCAAACTAGTCTGATATCTGGCCCTTTTGTTCCTGGCTTCCTTTGAACAGGAAATGTCTCAGGGCAGGAAAGCTTGCATCCTTTTCCCAGCCATGTTAAAAAGAAAGTTATTTTGAATGTGAAGCTGTGTGGCAACATGTCTTGAACAAACAGAGGAAGACTTTTTGGAAATGTTTTCGCCTTTGTCCTCTCTTATGCAAAAGTTTTGCAAAACTTTCAGTTTGTTTATGCTTGGGGAAAAAACTTCAAAAGTATGATGTCGTGTGGTATTCCATTTATGTGTACAGCAATACAGATAGTATCTAAGAACATGTTGTATTTCTTCTTGTTGATCCTTGGTATTAACTAGAAAAGTACATTGAAATGCTGGAGCTGGAGATTCTCTGTGCAGAGATAAAAAGCAGAAACCAAATGCTCCGAGACATAATAAACTTTGCCCTCTTACTCTGCAGAGATCTCTCTCAAGTGAAATGTGTACTTTGTGACTAATCCTTTATCAAGGTTGTAAAAAATTGTCTTGTGCTGCCTTAAAGTTGGTACAAGGTGCAACACACTTAGAGTGAGATCAGCACAAAGGAAATAACAGGTCTGCTTGACGTTTATGTAGATCAGCCGTGTCTCAGAAAACTGTTAGTGGATATTTTTGTTAGAGAAAATGTCACTTAACGAAGGACTGTCAGACCCTCTGTCAGGGTATGTGCCTCTGGCTGAGCAGTTAAAGAGATCTAGGTTGAGGCAAGATCGCCCGCGCTCTGATGGGGATATCTGGGCCACCTTCCTACCAACCAACACCTCGTTCCCTTACAGGAACATCACAGATCACTCTTGCCTCAAAGTGTACCACAGGGATCCAGCTCAGGCTTTCAGCCATGGACCTCGGCCTGCCAACGGCGATGCCAGGGTGAGTACATCTCTTTTGTCCCTGCAGCTGAGGGGAGATGAATAGATCTGGTGCAATAAAAAACCAGGCTTTCCCTCTAGTTCTTAAACTCACATCCTGTTTGCAGTTGAGGGAAGGAATGTCCCCCTGGCTCTTGTTAATCTGTCTACAGGGGGGGTTCTTTTTGTTCTCCCAGAGACCTTGCCTTATACGCTCCACTCCAGTGAAACCTTTTAGGGGACAATCTAACTCCATTCCTCTGACTATTTCCCTTACTCATTTCTTATCCCAATGTAAGCCTTAATCTCTTTCTCGGTTTCTAATTCCACTGTTTATTTCCTGCTGGTTTAGCAAAACCTAAGCCCAAAAAGCTATTTCCTCAAATGTTCCTCCTCAATCTGTCTCTCTGTAATCCGCATGGCTTTTTATCTGACAGTCTTGTTATTTTCCTGCCTTCAACAGATCTACTGTTGTTTCACTGGCAATATTTCTTTAACATTATCCATAGATTTGTTGCTACAAACCAGGCCTTATGTATCACACTGTTTTACAGAAATCTGTGGGAAAAAAATAAAAAAGATAGATAGCAAACTATCTATCTATAAAATGTTACTACCAACTGAGCTCAGTTGGTAGTATAAGTTTTAAGTGAAAATATAAAAAATATTAAATGTATGAGTTAATAAAGACAAGTTGACAATTTTTTTCATCAGTACCTATAAGATAGTAAAACACACCACAGAAAATACTTACTAAATGCAGAAATTAAAAATAAGACAAATAAATACTAAATTTGCTAATGAATTAAATTCTGTCAAAACATTGTGCAGTTTCTAGCACGGAGTTAGCAATGCAGAAGAGTGTTGTTGCCCTCAATAGTTCTGTCAATGTTAAACAAACTATGACAGAACATAAACTTTGAGGGTTGCGTCAGGCTGTGGGGTACCATAGATTAAGTATAACCAAAGGAATTACTTTGTTGACATTTTATCCATTAATCCAAACCAATGTTGCTCTTTCTCAATAACGTTGTTGCAAGTTTGAAAACTAAAACAAAACCACAGTAAAAATGTATTATTATTTATGTATAAATAATACATAAATAAAATGTATTATTTATATACATTTTTATAAATGTATTATAAAAATGTATTAGAACCCTATGAAGGTTTCTGTTAAGATTTGAAATGACAAATTATGTGGAAATGTTACAGAAAAATGATGAAATCATCAGTCCTTGGATTGGCACCATTCATTGTATTACAGGCACAAATCCAATTCTTATGAAGATCATGAGTAGATCAAGTCTTTGTAAATATACTACAGCACTGCCCTGTGCAGTTCTACTTATTGCCCATTGAAAGATTATTTAAAGATCATGGTTGGGGCTTTAGTACAAACCTAATACCATCAGATCTGTCTACCAAATTACTTCTGCAACCACAACAACTTGTGTTGTTACTTAATGTCAATTTAACTTAAGCTTGTGAAGCACTTACAGAGCATTTCTTGGATATCAACTTTGTTTTGTTGCTGGTGAAATAGCAATATAATGCTTCATAATCACTGGTGCAAACTGCCTAGCAATAGGGAAAATATAGTAATAATATTTCAAGACAAATAGCCAAATATTTTAAAATGGTAATATTTATTTAGATATTAGAGATCACCTTCTACAAAGAAGTTTGCAAAACAAACAGGATTTTACAGATTTCTGTTGTCACCAGTAGTCTGTCAGAGAGTTTTGTTTTGTACACTGAAAAAATATGCTTTGTAAACAGAACGTTAATTATTGCCCGACTTCTATTCTGCTTTTCCATTTTCAATCATAATATTTTAATGCTAAATGTCTCACTTTACGTAACATCATTATTTCCAAACTCTAATAACTTTCTAATATCATTACAGTTATTTACACATTTACACACACTGCGTCCATCCAGTGAAGCTTCTCTAAACGTTTACACTCTACTGCTTCACCACCACAGATCAGCTCTTTATCTGTTTAGCTTGACATCCTGTGACTCTCTGCAGTTTGTGAATCAGTGTAGAAACCTTATCCAATGCTGGCACGGCAAGAGACTGAAGCAGCTCTGTGTACACAAACCAAAGAGGCAACCCGCGCTACCGGAGGCTTAAGACCACAGTGGAAAAATAAGCCTGGGTGTTGGAGTTAACTGTTTTCAACAAGACCCCTCGCATCAGTCTAATCTTGTTGCCTGTGTGCTTATTTTTCAAGCCGATGCCTTGTCTTTTTTTTTTTTTATCTCAAAGCAGGAACTCATCCTTATTTTACAACAAAATATGTGTATTTTAGGGCTATTTTGAGGTGTTTTGTTTGGTTGTTTAGGGCTCTAGCATCTGTTTGAGATTGACTGAGAATGGCTTAATCCTTTCTGAATATGGCTCTGTTAGAATAGGAATTAATTTTTGCATCTATGCACCAACATTTAGAGAAAGTCAAGATGTTTTTCTTCATCGATGTGTAAACTTTCAGTGTAAAAGATCATTTATGCTCTGCAAATCACCCTCATGATACTTTATGCAGGCTGTGTGAACTTTCTCTGTAAATATGTTTCTCTTTTCATTTGTTGTCACAGCCAAGCATGAACTCTTTGTCACAGTACACTTTCAGGAGTTGTTTTCCTCCAGTTCACGAAGCACACTCACGTGTGCACACACAAGAGTCACACCCACGTCATTGTTTTCTTCCCTACGATGATCTGTCTCCGTGTGCTTGAATAAAACAGACAAAAACAACACTGCACAAAAAAGTGCTCAAAGAAAAACTGTCCCTGAAGTGTTTAAGAACTTCAACCAGGGCTTTTGACACGTCTTGGCTTCTAGGTGTGACCTATGAGTCATACCATGATGAAACAATAACTTGTTTGTTTGACAGGAAGGGAAAATGGAATGAATCCAGATCTACATGTGACTACTTCCTTCACAGTGTTGTCACACAAAGCATATCACAAATCTTGAGGTTTTATTACTGTTTGTGCACTCGATATTAGTCTTGCTAGTTAATTTGTTCCTGTCAAAACAAATTGTCTTGAGCTTGTAATACAGAGAGTGTTGTTACTTTTTTCGTTGGGATGTATCTAAACTTGTATATATTTGCAGGTTTGGATGTGAGCTAAAGCTTTAACTTTTCAACTTTTCCTGATAGAAACAAAATTTGCACACCAGACCTCACGTAAACAAATTCTCACTGTAGAGAATATATTTATTCATATTAGTGGAAGCAATCCACAAATTGTGTCCACCTAAACAAAGGGATATTGTGTTCAGACTGTTCTTTAGATTGTTGATTAGATCACATCATGTGGTCCACTACAAAACCTAGAATCTTGATTCCAATTCTTAGTTTTGCTAACTAAATCTCAAAGGTAATTTTCTCAAATGTCATTATAGGAAGCTGGTGTCATTTTTCCTACGTAAGCCATTAATGTTTCTTTAAGGTAGTTGGCCTAACGATAAATGACAATGATTAGCTGACTGGTTAAACAGACATTGTTTGACAGATCTTGTTGCAAATTAACCAACTGCAGACTAGCCCTGGGGGAACATTTTTAAGAAAACCACAATTTTATCTCTAGTAAAGTGAGTTTCCTTAAAGCTGAAAAAATAATTTGTGAAAATAGCTTAATATGGCTAGAAATGAGCACATGCTTGATCCTCATTTCTAGGATCAAGCATGTCCTAACTAAACACTATAGTTTAGGATATAGTGCATAATTAAGGGTTTCTGAAGACTTCTTTTGTAGCTATGTATACAGACACAACAAACAAAAAACACATTTAAATACTCAGGATATTTATATTTGCACACAAATTACATTTAAATGGCAGTACCTATATGCATAAAAAATAATGAACACAAAAGCTTTGGCAGTACAAATGTCAGAAGATACTCAGAAAATGGTCGAGAGACTAACATCTACACTTGGGAAGTAGTCAAGGACAAATGCCCACACTAATATCCTAATATCCATTCTACAAATACAAGCATAAAAATGTATTTTTTAAAAAAAACTTTATGTTCTAAACACTGTCATGTATCAAAATACTTATCAGTGCCCTTCAGTTTTATAACTATTTTCTGAGATGACAACCAACAATGAAGGGCACGGCGGCTTATCAGTCAGTATCTTTGTTTTAATTCGACTCTAGAAAAATATGATTAATCAGCTTTTCATATATTTAGTAAATACTAAATAAACAACAAAGGCATTCAATGGCAAGACTGAGTATAAGAAAATAGCAAATGGTAAAGAAAAACACCTGGGCTATGCAAAGCTTGAAAGACTACTGGGCAAAGATAAAGGGCTAGGCTAGTAACACTATTGTCTTTCTTGACATTAAAATTCGGAAATGGAGATAGTTTTCCATTGCAATCTATTATCATTAATAGTTGAAAAAAATAATAATAAAACAGAATCGCTGTATTCAACAGGTCCTTTAAAGAGTCTTTTACATGAAACAATAATAATGTTTTGGGATTTTTTTCAGATGCACAGCGAGATGGCACATGTCACCCGTGATGGTCAGCACCCTCTAAGACATCCACCTATGGGTCCTCCATCACACCATCCCCTGCAGGGAGCACTCCCACCTACTCCCCACTCCATGCCACCATCCCCCTCCCGAATCCCATTTGGCCCACGTCAGAACTCTGTCCCTGGAAGCGCCACTATCCCAAGGGACCGGATGTCTAATGTCAATCCTTCAACCCGGTCCGTCTCTCCTTGTCCCAGTGCTATACTGGAAAGACGGGACGTGAAGCCAGATCAAGACTTGGGTGGGAAAAGTCACACTCTAACTAGAGGGAATGAGGGGTTGTATGCAGATCCATATCTGCCCCAAGAGGGACGAATCACCATGGCTGCAGGTCATGTGCAGCATGGCAGCCCTGGACTTGATGGTCCAGAACACTGCATGGGGGGATTTCACCGTGCCTCCATCCGCTCTACAAGCTCTTATGGTGGGCCCAGTCCTACAGACTCTGTGGATCACTCTCCTTTGTATAGGCAGAAGTCTCGAAACAGTCAGTTGCCTACTTTGGGTTCAAAGACTCCTCCTCCGTCCCCTCACAGGATGACTGAGGTACGGATGATTGATATCCATGGCATGCCCCCCCATGGTGTACCACCTCATGGTGTACCACCTCATGGTGTTCCACCTCATGCTGTCCCACCTCATGGTGTTTCCCTGGAGAGAGGCTCACCAGTGCGTCAGTCCTTCAGGAAGGAAGAAGTTGCAGGGGCCAAGCCCAGGAACACCATGGGATCTCCTGTGGTCTCAGACCCTCAGGGTCACTCTCAAGGGGCCACGCCAACTCCAAATGATCAGGAGACACGGTAAGCAACTGAATCCTGGATATTGCACTCTTTTGGCATGGGATTGTTTGTATTAGGATTAAAGCATAGCATGAGAGCATGTACTAATTCTGCATCATAGTTTTACTTTCACCATAAGCCGCTGAGCTCCTGTGACTGGCCATGTCTCTAATTCATCATCCACAACTAAAGCCAAATATAACCTGCGTTCTCACTGTTCTTTAAGGTCTTAAAATTAGGTCATGCAGACTAATTCATTTGTGTATACAAACATCAGTTCAAAACTTTACAATTTTTTACTATCAACACCAATTCTGGAGTTAATATGCCCACTGCTAACACTGAAACAAGATAGTTTCTCAAATTACAAATATATCCCTTGTGAAAATACTCTCATCAACAATCATTCAGCTAGGTCTACAAAGTTATTTTAGTACCTGGGTTGGATTTTTATTGCTTTAAGTTGAGAGTACATAAACACAGATGAAAGTTCTGGAGGCTTCTCTTTCATTCTGTCTGCAAGAACTTTCTGCATATGGAAAATCCAGAAAAATATTGACCTGGCTTTACTCACTCTGTCAGAACAAATTAAAATAGATCAGACTAGATCAGACATAACCACCTGGGAGACTTTAAAGCTTTCATTAGGAATGCTCTTGCATATTTAAAATGAGCAGAGGAATTTGGTTGGAAAGAACTAAAGTTAACCTTTAAAACAAACTTTATTGAGCTGCCTTCATATTTATTCCTGTGCGATATTCTGTGTGAGACTCTAATTAGGACTTGACTGTGTGTCCATCTATTGTCTAAAGTACCCACAATCACAGTCCACTCTGTGTCCTTAACTTGCCTCACATTCTTCTTAAAATAAACATTCCGAGCAGAAGACAAAAGTTGCTCACTTTCCCAAGCACAAACAATCTCATTGTATAATTTTGTGTTCCTTCTTCTGGTGTTATTTTCAGTTTTCATTTTTATTCTACTCTACTGTAAATGAAAAGTAATGTTCTTACTTATTGAGTTTATTTTCATTTATTATACTTATTAAATGCAAAACAATTTATGTGTATAAATATTGTATATTTAGTTTTTATAGAAAAATATTCACCATCACTAAAAGCAAGATTGTAAAACAAAATCGGGAATATTTAATCAAATCATATCAGCTACAAGCTACAACCAGATGTTTCAATCAAATATCTGATTTTGCAAGTGATTTTTTTTTCAGTGTATTAAGGATTAGAGATTGTTTTCACTTATTAAATAATTGCAAGGCTATTATTATTTAATATGTAATGGTGATATATCTGCCACCAAATAAAAAAAAAACTATAATTGTGTATATTCATACAAAATCCATCCATTTATCTTTTATTTACCTGTTTAGGGTCATAGGTGAGTTTTGGAGCCTATCCCAGCAGTTGCTTTGTGAGAGGTGCAAGTTCACCCTGGGGAGTGTGCCAGCAAGTCATAGGGCAACACAAAGACACACAGTCTACTTGAGTCTAAAATAATAAAGAAAGAATTTCCACTGTGTTGCTAGTTTTTCCCTTTTTTTATTTTTTTTTATTTTACTGAGTCACCAGAAACAGAAGACTTAAGTAGTAATATTTACTCCGAGTCAAGTCAATTTTTAAAACAATCAATGTTCAGTAAGCAATAAAGCAAAACAAACTATTGTGTTAAGAGCGTTCGTAATTAGCTGCTATGTGTTAGTGCAAGATTTAACATCAGTAGCATTTTTTAATGTTTCTGCAGAGAGCGAATGAAGGTTATGGAGCAACAGATTACCAGCTTGACTGGTCTTGTTCATCATGTACTTTTAAAGGCTCCAAACTCTAGTGGCAACAAGGAGCCTCAAAGGTAAGCAAGTCCATTATAGAAGAGAGTGAGATCCCAGAGAAAGTAAAAAAAAAAAGATTAGTGATTCAATAAAGGAAAGGAAGGATCAATGATCTGAAGAAATAACCAAAAGTGAAAGTGATTCAACTGACTTTAAAGTTGGTCTCTATGTATTGACTTTGTTTATGGTTTTGATTGCATTTAGACTCTTTGCATTATGACTCTCTATTTTAATTTGTACTGGAAAATTACAGTACAGTCTATGTGAATGCAGTGACTTTATATGTTTCTATGAATGTCATTAAGCTTAACAACATTAACACCGCCTTTACTCTCTGGTTTAACTTCTCATACTTTGTTAATGTATTCATCATTACTAATATTACCCTGTAAACTTTTTTTCAATATTTTTTGTGTGTGTCAAAGTTCTGCTCTAATTGTTTTTCTTTTTCTGTTTTTTTTCTGCCTGTAGCGAGAGAACACCAAGTACTTCATCTCCAGCTCACAGCACACCTAGTTCAGGTTAGTATTACTGTAATTCCCCTTAACCTTCTTTTTTTCTAAATCTATTCTATCTTTTAATGCCAAAATATCTTGTGCAGACATGACCACACGCTGGCATCTGTCAACAGGCTGCATTGAGCAGAGTGTGGGGGAAGTGAAAAAAACACAAAGTCGGGCTACTTTTGCTTGTCATCAGCTTATATTTCCTCACAATACATCCAATTTAATTTGAAGTAAGAGGCAGGAGACAGCAGGGTTCACGCCAACCCCTCAAAGCACTTCTTGAAACAAAATGCTGTTAGTTTCTAAGCCTGCCAAGATGATTTAGTGATCCAATCTATGCTCTGCAGTCCCCTGCCACCTGATCTGTGTTAAAGGAAAGATTCACAAATGCCACCGCCAGTGGCAGAGCAAAACATAGCACTGTTTGTGCGCTTGAAAAGTTTATCAGAAGACAAAAACTTTCCTGTGACTGTTTTTTTTAAATATCTAAATCAGTATCAGTTTTGTTTTTTGAATAAACATAACACACTAAGAATAAGACACAGTAATGGATGTGTCCTTTTTAGATGCGTGTCCTTTTTATTTCTTGAAGCCAAACAAAAGCAGCAGTTTGAATTGTAACTCGTATTTCAGGTCAGGGCATCTATCAGGTGGACACCTGAAAAAATATCTTACGCAGATTACTGTTTCTTTTTTTACAGCCTCACGGTTTGATTATCCTGTTGACAGACTTCTGAAGTTAATGGATTGCAAAGAAGCTTTTCTTTTACTTTGATATAAAGGTTTTCAAGTGATGATTATTCTGTTTTCTATTAAATGACTAATTTCCATTCGCAATGCAAGCAAATTTGGAAGGATGATTCAACACGTACATGGCTGCTCAGACTTGAGTCAGTTGTCTTGAGTCTTTATAGATCATTTGCAGTTCTTCTAAGTACCTTACCCCTAATAAAATGATAAACAAAATAACAATAAAGTGGCATACATAGCACATTTGTGCATTTTGATGCAATTCCATACATTCAAATGATCATATTAGCACCATATTGCCACTATCTATTCTGTACAGTTATGCCCAACTGTGGATTATTTTGTTAAATTTTGAATTTTATTTGTGGAATATTTAGATTAACGATCTGATTTATTCAGGAGACACTTGACAGCAAAAACCACAACATATTAAATTGTTTTATATATACTTACAACTAAATGCAGTTTGCAAATATTCTAAATTACCATCTAAAATTTCCTGTTCAACAAAAGTAACAGAAGAATTTTACCAACCCTGCTGGGACATAAATTGGAACCACGTGCATGGGGCAGATGAGACAAAGCTTTTCAGCAACAAATACTCTTGGAGTGACTAGTGTGAAACAAAGAACGAGATGTGGAAAACTCCTTAAGCAGGGGAGAATCTGTCATGCTGCAGGCCTGCTTCTCTTCCAAAAGCCTTACGAACATTCTTTGAATGAATATTCGAGAGTAAATTGAAAATTGGTCCTCACTGGGTCTTTCAACAAGATAATGGTCCATGAGAATTGGCCAAATTACCCAGAAATGGTTCACCGCCAGACACTTAATAACTGTTCTTCAACAACTATTAAAGTCCTCAGCCATAAATCTAATGAAAAACCTGTAGAGTTGGAAAAAAAAAAGCATAAGAAAGTATACAGGATTCTAAGTGATCTATATGGTCCAAGCTGTGTGAAATACCCAGGTTTCTCTTCTGGGTAAAGGGGGTTGCACAAAATGTTCACAGCAAGGGTGCTAGTACTTGCAGTACATCTGGTTTCACATCAACAATATATATACAATCTTCATACAAGCTAAACAATTTAAATGGTTTCAGCTTTCCCTTTTATTTCGGGGAAACTATTAAGGAAAAGTTCATATATTGTCGACTGTGTGGTTTATTGGTGCATTTGTGCTCATTTTATAGGCCAAAAGCTTTCCTGGAAATTATAAAAATGATTATAACATACCTGTTTTTGCCCCAGCAGGTGGATCTACAATCTTGGCTCCTAAAACCAATTTAGCCCCACCAGACAAGAACTTATCTCCACTCAAAGTGAATCTCATGCAGTTCAGAAAGAATGTTTCTGACCTCAAGATACAACTTCATCAGATGAGACAGCTGCAGGCAAGAACTCCATCTCTTTTTACCTGATCTGTTCTGTTCTGGTTGAATTTCAGACTTGAACATGTTTGCACACATCTGAGCATACACCCATCTTAAAGGCTCCATGCTGGAGTCCTCTGATATCTTGTTTTACTGTGAACATCCCCTCCAGGTCCAGAACCAAGAGGTTTTATGGGTGCAGCTGAAGCGGGCAGAGCAGGAAATTAGTATTAAACTCACAGAGGCAATGCGGCGGGTGGAAGACCCTGTACAGAGGCAGAGAGCTCTGGTAGAGGAGGACAGGCACAAGTACTTGGGTCTGGAGGAGCGTGTTCTTGTACAGCTCAGGTGAGATTATAAAATAAAATTAAACACAATTCACATTTTAATTTCTGATAAGGTTTACATATTATTTGCGCTGTATTAGATGAATCAAATAAAATATTTGCAATTTTTTTGTTTACTTAATTTTTTGACTATATGAGAATGTGTTAAACTTTGAAAAGACTACTTCATGTCTTTAAAATATTACCTGTTAAATATTGCAATATTTTGCTCCATTATGTAAGAAAAGGGACCTAAGTACTTTTAACTTGTAGCTTTTGACCCACTGTGAAAAACATTGGAACACAACTGCTTTATGTGTCAGAATGACCCAAATCTAAATCTACTTAAGAATCTGTGGCAAGAATATAGATGTTTTACATTCTATATTTGCTACAAGAGATGGTTACAAAGTGTACAATGAGTTTCTGATTTTATTTTTTAATTTGAATCTTGTGTATCATTTTCCTTTCTCTACACAGTTCTTCCTACTTTATGTTGGTCATCATAAAATCCCATTTAAATTAATTGAAGTTTTTAGTTGTAATGTGGTAAAATGTGCCCAGTAGGTTTGCACCACACTATCCCACTGACATAAACCAGTCAGGATGCTTCGCTCAGCAAATCAGCGACTTCTAGAAATCCCACAGAGTAGGTTAAAAACCAGAGGCGACTGAGCCTTTTGGAAAACACCCTCAAGGTATTAGAACAGCCTGCCATGGCACATTAGATCTGCTGTATTTTGCTATTTTTAAATCTTTTCTAGAAATCTTTGTGTCATTGAGCTTTTAACATGATTAAAAGCTCAACTATGGATAATATCATTTTCAAAACGAGAAAACTTTCTCATTTTGTGATGCATACTATCACTTTTAACCCTATTTTGCACAATAACGTTGTCATTTTTCAATAAAACATTAGTTGTGTACTTCCTTGTTATCTATTCAATAATTTGGTCAGCTTTTTGTTTTAAATGTGCTTGTAAAGCTGAGTTTAGTCCAGTTCAAAAGACACTTTAACTTGCAACCTGCATGTTCAACTGGGCATGAACTGATTTCAATAAATTAAGAACCATAAACTGGGAATGTTTGAGAAATGATATCAACATTCTAATTCAGTGAAATGAAAATAAAATCACGCTTGAGAAAAGTCACCATTATTTAAGGTATAAAGCTAAAATCATGTGCTAAACCATCAAAACATGAACAAGATCTAGAGGTACTTCTGCCTTTTTATTTTTTTCTTTTGCATAACATATCTAATTTAAATTCCTTTATGGATATCATTAAGAGCACATCCTCAGAGCTAAAGCTGAATCATCCTTGGATGGTACAGAAGTGCTTTGGCTTACTGGGCAAGGTAATACTACCTTCCAGAGAGTATCTTTTTCAAGGAACACATGGATATTTCAGCAAGATAATCTCAAACCAATCCCTGAAAATCTGGAAAAGCACAACTCTATGATAGAATGTCATGGTGCCGAAGTAGCTGAGCTGCTGTCCTGTCAGCCATTCAAAATGTATTAACCAAATTTTGCCTTCAGCTCCTAAAACATGTTTTTTTTTTAAAAAAAAGACTGATGCAACACAATGAGATCCCTACCACATTTAAAACTTTTAGAAGTGCCTGGGTAAATAGCAGTTCAAAATAAGCCCAAATTAAACACACACAAGTTGCATTGTGTCTGCATCAAAGGCTTTTACAAGTCTTCAAGCAGAGAGCAGACACACCCATGCAGCTCCAATCAGTGCTGCTCCATTTGTAGGAAATCCCCCAGAAGGTTTCATCTTCCTCAGCTCACCTGAGCCATTCAGACGTGTTCTCTTAAACAATCCACACCCTCGAAACCCTCTTCAGCTCAGGTTTTTACAGGCAAGCTGTGCCTGTGCTTCTGATGCTGCAAAGAACAATAGGGTAATTACTGACTACCCTGCTCTTATTTTAAATCACTTGCCTCGTCATGCCAACAGGGATCCCTAATTAAATCCTTTTTATTTGGATGTGTTTGCAATGCAAGGACAAAAAGTTCTGTATTTAATCAGCGCAGAGCCTTTAAAACTTATACATAGCTCTTGAGCGTTTTCACATTTTATTATGTTACATCTACAAATCACAATGCAATTTATTGGGAATTTTTTTGTCACATAATCTTAATGCAGCAGAAAATTTGTGTTTTGATTTTTTAAAATAAATATTCAATGCAACCAACTACCTTGTAGTAACCTTGTAGTAAGAAGTCTGCTTGTGACATGGTGATCCACCTAAATTGACAGATGAGGCAAGCAGAGCAATAATCAGAATAGCAGCCAAAAGGCCTGTGGTAACCCTGGAGGGGCTTCTTAAATTGGGGCAAAACCAGTAAGCAGTGGAGAATTCAGCCCTTATTTATAAAAATATAATTTAAAAATGACACTTCATTGTTTGGCAAAACAGTTGATAAGATAACACACAAATATATATATATAAAAAAAAAATTCCCTTCTCACCCACCGCGGGTGGTTCTTATCCTCTGAGCTCGGGTCCTCTACCAGAGGCCTGGGAGCTTGAGGGTCCTGCGCAGTATCTTGGCTGTGCCAAGGACTGCACATTTCTGGACTGAGATGTCTGATGTTGTTCCTGGGATCTGTTGTAGCCACTGCTCCAGTTTGGGGGTGACTGCCCCGAGGGCCCCGATGACCACAGGCACCACTGTGGTCTTCACCTTCCAGGCCCTCTCCAGTTCCTCCCTGAGGCCCTGGTATTTCTCCAGTTTCTCGTGCTCCTTTTTCCCTGATGTTGCAATCGCTTGGTATTGCTACATCTACCACAACGGCTTTCCTCTGTTGTTTATCCACTATGACAATGTCTGGTTGGTTCGCCATTACCATTCTGTCTGTCTGGATCTGGAAGTCCCACAGGATCTTAGCTCTGGCATTCTCCACCACCTTTGGGGGTGTTTCCCACTTTGATCTCGGGGTTTCCAGTCCATATCTGGAACCATGCTGCTATGCGCTAGACCTGCCACTTGGTTATGTCGCTCCTGTACGCTTTCCCTGCCAGTATCTTGCACCCTGCTGTTATGTGCTGGACTGTCTCAGGGGCCTCCTTACACAACCTACACCTTGGGTCTTGTCTGGTGTGGTAGATCTGGGCCTCTATTGCTCTGGTGTTTAGGGCCTGTTCCTGGGCGGCCATGATGAGGGCCTCTGTGCTGTCCTTGAGCCCAGCTTTTTCCAGCCATTGGTAGGATTTACTGATATCAGCCACTTCGGGTTATTTGCTGGTGGTACATCCCATGTAGGGGCTTGTCCTCCCATGATGGTATCTCTGGCACTTCAACCTCCGTTCCCTGTTGTCTGAGACATTCACTGAGCACATTGTCTGTTGAGGCTTTGTCCCTGATGTATTTATGGATCTTAGTTGTTTCGCCCTGGACAGTGGTTCTCACACTCACTAGTCCTCTGCCTCCTTCCTTGCGGCTCGTGTACAGTCTCAGGGTGCTGGATTTGGGATGGAACCCTCCATGCATTGTTAGTAGCTTTCTAGTCTTAATATCTGTGGCTTTTATCTCCTCCTTTGGCCAGCTAATTATTCCAGCAGGGTATCTGATTACTGGCAGGGCATAGCTGTTTATCGCACGGATTTTGTTCTTGCCATTGAGCTGGCTTCTCAGGACTTGCCTTATTCGTTGGAGGTATTTAGCTGTGGCTCCTTTCCTTGTGGCCTCATCGAGGTTGCCATTTGCTTGTGGTATACCTAGGTACTTGTAACTGTCCTCTATGTCTGCTATTGTTCCTTCTGGGAGTGAGACCCCTTCTGTGCGGATCACCTTCCCCTCTTTGTAATCAGCCGACCACACTCTCTAGTCCGAATGACATCCCAATGTCCGTGCTGTAGATCCTGGTGGTGTGGATCAGTGAGTCGATGTCTCGCTCACTCTTGGCGTACAGCTTGATGTCATCCATGTAGAGAAGGTGACTGATGTTGGCCCCATTTTTGAGTCGGTATCCGTAGCCAGTCTTGTTGATAATTTGGCTGAGGGGGTTCAGGCCTATGCAGAACAGTAGCGGGGACAGAGCATCTCCTTGGTATATGCCACATTTGATGGACACTTGTGCAAGTGGTTTGCAGTTGGCTTCAAGGGTGGTTTTCCACAGCCTCATTGAGTTTGCAATGAAGGCTCTCAGAGTCCTGTTGATGTTATACATCTCTAAGCATTCAATGATCCAAGTATGCGGCATTGAGTCATAGGCTTTCTTGTAATCAATCCAAGCCATGCACAGGTTGGTGTGTCGGGTTTTGCAGTCTCGGGCAACTGTGCGGTCTACGAGGAGTTGGTGTTTGGCTCCTCTGCTATTTACACCGATACCTTTCTGTGCCATGCTCATGTGTTTATTCATGTGTTTGCTTATTTATATGCTTATGATGCCTGACATGAGCTTCCAGGTTGTGGAGAGGCAGGTTATTGGTCGGTAGTTGGGTGGGACTGGACCCTTTGATGGATCCTTCTGGATTAGGATTGTCCGCCCTTCAGTTAACCATTCAGGGTGAGTCCCACTTTGTAGCAGCTGGTTCATTTGGCCTGCCAGTCGCTCATGGAGGGCAGTGAGTTTCTTTAGCCAGTAGGCATGGATCATGTCAGGCCCTGGTGCTGTCCAGTTTTTTCATACCTGAGACTCTTTCTTGGACATCTGTCACAGTGATGGTTACCGGGGCTTGCTCAGGGAGGTTGCTATGGTCCTCTCGTAGAGAGATCAACCACTGTGCATTGCTGTTGTGGGACGCCTCCCTTTCCCATATGCCTTTCCAGTATTGTTCAGTCTCCAGCCTTGGTGGGTCTGCTCTGTTGTTATTACCCTGCCATTGAGAGTACACCTTAGCTGGTTGAGTGGAGAAGAGCCGGTTAATCCTTCTGGATTCATTCTCCCTTGTGTATCTCTTTAGGCGGCTGGCCAAGGCTTGGAGCCTCTGTTTGGCAGTTTCTGAGTGCTTCAGGTATGGGCATCTGCCTGTACTTTTCTGGGTACTTGTCTTTTTCATTGTACCCTTGTGGAGCTCTGATAGTTGGCTCACTTCCCTCCTTGTTACCTTGTTACCACTTCCCTCCTTGTTACATATATATATATATATATATATATATATATATATATATATATATATATATATATATATATGAGAGAGAGAGAGAACACAAAACATCTATTGTGACACTTGGTGGCATCAGCTGTAAGGAGGCTATTCTTCAGCAGGGACAGGGTAACTGGTTAAATGGGAAGTTGGATGGAATTAAATACACAAAAAAAACCTGTCAGAGGCTGTTAAAGCCTTTTGATAAGGTTTTTCCGTTGACCAGGACAAAGACCCTAAACAAACATTGAAAAGGTTCAGATCAAAGCCTCACCATGAGTTGGAATTGCTCAGTAAATCCAATTGGGAAACAGTGGCAGGGCTAAAATATGATGTTTATATATTCTCTCCATCCAGTATGAGTGGGCTTAAGTTATTATTGCAAAAAATTGACATATATTTTGTCTTTTTGTAAAAGATGGTTTTACAAAGTGTTGACTTAGGGTTTTAAACACATTTGCACATTGTGCTTTTCAGATTTCTTTGTAGAATTTAACTTTAACTTCACATTTATCCAGTACTTTATTTTGATGTGTCAGGGAAAAAAAATAAATAAATAAAACCCTTCAAGTGTTGCCAGTTGAAAAATTGGGAAAAACTTGCATAGGTATATATTTATCTCATATATTTTGTTTATTTTCCACACTTTCTGTCAATGGACTTACAGTGCCTTGAGAAAGTATTTTGAAAGGCAATGTAAGTCCAGTGATTGCAGTTTATAGCTTCTTAAAAAAGAACCTGGCAGAAAGACCGGATGGGGTGTCACGCCAATTGTAGGTTAGCAAAACATGACAATTGTCACTCTAAATAAGGTGCGGTAATTAGGACTATTTTACTTCAGGGTGAGTCAGAAACTGCAGTTTAAAGCGCTTACAATCTCACTTTTTACTTATTTCTCTCTTAAAAGGTTTTAGAAATAAAGAAATGGGTCTTGTAAAAAATAACTCAAAATGTTGCCAGTGTAATAATTACAGTTTATGGGAGAAGGATAAAAGCAAGAAGAAAGAGAAACCTTTTTGGCATATTATGGCAAATCCTTGATGCAAAAGAGAAATCTGTTTTCCCAGCTACAATTTCCATGACTCCTCTCACCAGCTGGCCTAACATAGTCCATTGGGGAGCTCCATAAAAGGGTGTATCTCAAGGGTACGTGACCACAATGGAACACCATTTTAGCAGTTCGCATGCAAACCAACTTGTCATACAATGTTATCGTTCAGCACATTTCCCCTTGGATTTAGTGCCTTTATTTAAGAGTTTTCTGAAATGGCTTGGTGAAACATTTTCAATGTGAGGAGTTGCCGTCTCACAAATAAGCCCTCAGTCAGTGAGTAAACATTTGCGGTATTGGAATTGGACTTGGTTAAGTCGGGTTTAAGCAATAATTATAGTGTGGAAGTTGCTTTTAATGGTGATGATTATTGTCAATATTCTAAACATGTTATAGACTCAATTTACTATTTCCTTTTCTAAGAACCATGTAATTACACTCTCCTCTGTTCCCCTACTCTAGTGTGAGATAAATCACTGCTCCGTGCCCCCTGGTGTTAAGTGTATATACTACACAACTATTTAATATTTATTTATTTTTTTCTGAACTGTACAGCAGAAACCCACAGCACAAAAAGTGAATATATTCATGAACTATTTGGTTGAAAGAAAAAATAATATTTTAGCTTTTATTATTTAATGAATTATTTATCTTTCTTGCTGTTTCTGCAGTGAGCTGGAGCAATATGTAGCATCTCTGCAACAGGATTCAGCAGCAGCAACCAGGGTGGTTACCTTAAAGGATGTAGAAGAGGGAGCAGTAACTCTGAGGAAGGTGGGAGAGTCTCTGGCCGGCCTTAAAGGTAAGATGATAAAAAAAAAAAAAAAAAAAAGCAGTTTTTTTTAGTCACATTCTAGCCAAATTATTAATCAACAGATGAGTTTACCAGCATGTGTAGGACTAAAACATCCCCAGGCAGTAGCTGGCAATACCTGACTATTAACTGTAAGTTAGTGTCTCTTGTTGGAAAACTTTTTCAAATTGCCATTGTCTTTAATTTGCTTTAATTGTATTGAACTGAACTGAACTGATCTGAATTGAAAGTAAATAAATTTAACTGAGCTGAGTTAGCAGTTGGCAAATCAAGTTCAATTCAACTGATCTGAATAGATTTGGATAGAATTTAATTTATTTATATTAAACAACCAGAACAAAATGAATGAAACTTAATTGAATAAATTAACCTAAAATGAAAGAAATGTTAATTTAACTGAACTGCAGTGAATTGCACTAAATTATAATAAATGGAGTTACATTGAATTAGTTTAAACTGAATCTAGATGCATTGTGTTAAATTAAATTGAAACGGTATTTCAATTTTACGTTGAAATACCGGTAAATATTTCCAGTATTTCTCTTAATCTTTTAACTTGGTTCCTCTTAACCAAGTTCCTCTTAACTTGGTTCAAGAGGAACCAAATAGTAATATTCCTCCAATTAAAAAATAAACAAAAATCTTTACATTTTTCTCATGTGTGTTTCCTCAGGAGAGTTCCCAGCCCTGCAAACCAGAATGCGAGCTGTGCTCAGAGTGGAAGTGGAGGCTGTTAAATTTCTGAAGGAAGAGCCTCACAAACTCGACAGCATGCTAAAACGGGTCAAGAGCCTGACCGACACTCTCAGCAGCCTGAGAAGGTAGGAGGGAAATGCAGCTGAAGTAGGAACGAGGTGAACAGGTACTCCTGGAGTATACCGTGAGTGTGTGAGGGGGCTATTCAAGATTAAATCAAATAGACCACCACAGAGCTCCTCGCAGAAGTCTGATGGTTGGAGATTGTGCTGTTTGATTATACTGCCTCCGTGCCATCAAAGAGGTGACTCTGTGTGAATCCAGGATTCAGCTAGATTTTCTTTCATCGCCTTCACTGAACCGATAAGCGAATTAACTTGGTGGACATTGTAGCACCTCATTTCCATTTTAATACGTCACATATACCAAGCTCAGTCTTGGCTTTTTGCTGACCCATGAGTTGCATCTTTAAAAAGAAAATCTTCACAATTTTTTTTTTTCATAGTGTTTTTAACATTAATTCAAATACTATTTCCTTCCTCTGCAGATATGCAACCGAAGGGTCTCAGAAAGGGGGGGATATTTCCACCAATGCCTCAGTAGGTGTCAACCACACAACAGCTGCAGAAACTGCTGTAGAAACTACACCAACATCAGCCCAGCTCACCTCTTCCTCAGCTCCACCAGAGGCACAGAGCTCCACCGTCAGATCGGAGGTGATGCCCTCCTCCCCAGTGGTCATCCATCATGTCCAGAGTTCTCCAGTTCACATACAGCAGTCCCAGCAATCTGCAGCGCTCATAGCTCAGCCCAGTCCTCCCCTCACCCCTAGCCCTACTCAGATTCCCAGTCCTAACCTGAGTAAGCCTCAAGACCGGGAATCTCCTAAAGGGTCAGTCTCAGATCCACCAAGTCCTGCCCGCCTCAAGAAGATTCATGGGAATCTGGTGAATAATGGCAACAGCACTCCTCAGCAGAATCTTGTAATAGAGGAGCTCCAGAACACCAAGGAGAAAAACAAAAACAGAGTTATGTCCATTGAGGTATTGTTAGCTGTTTTTCATATTTTACAGTTTACAACCTTTGAACCTTTTTGCATTTTGTCACATAATAGTCCCAGCCTCAATAGTATTTTATAGTGATTTTATTTGTCTGACCAATATCAAGTAGTGCATACTTGTAAAACAGAAGAAAAAAGTATATGATTTTCAATTTTGACTTATTTTGTTTTGATTTCTATCACTCAAAAACTCCTAGATTTACTGCAACTAACTGTCCATCCGTGTGCATCTAATTTCATCATGAATACAGCTGTTCTTTGAAGACCTTGAATGTTTCTGAGACAGCATTGATAAGTAAACATCATCAGGAAAACCAAGGAACATAACAGACAAGTTAGAAATAATGTTGTGGATATTTTAAATTAGGATAAGCAGGGTGTACCCATGTATATAATAAGCCTGGCAGGCATCCAAGCTGTACTTGTGCCCCCACTAGGCTTAATAAAAATATTTGGACACTTTAGTTAGGATGAAACCACTAACATTTAATTTAATTGTATTTTTTTTTTTTATGTTTGATCTTTTTACAGTATATGTGTCCATCTTCATAGATGGTGTTTAGGTATTGTTAATAATGTTTAGTCATATTCTTAAATTTCCTCTGAACTTTACATATGTTTTACTCCACTTTGAACACCTCACAAAAAACAGCCAAGAATGGTAACTTTCAGCTGTAGAACTACAAATCTGTCATTTTCTCTTTAAGGAAGAGTGACAAAATGATAGTCAATGTTGAAGAAAAGCCAGAGGAACTCCAATTTCTATTGAGCAACAGCAAATTTGTGGGAGAAGCACAAATTTGTAGGAAAAGAAATGCTGAAACAAAGTCTGTCTTGTCCATTTATCACTTTTTTTTTTCCACTTTACAATTATGCACTAATTTGTCTTGGTCAGTTGCATTAAAAAACTGTACATTCAAGTTTGTCCTTGTAAAATGACAAAAGGTATACAAACGCTGAAGAGATTGTAATACCTTTGCAGATCGCTTTATCTATCTGGCTATTACCTAGCTGTCTTATTTTTTATGTCTAGCCATCTAGGCATAGATGGCTAGACAACTAGCCAGCTAACCAGTTAGATAATTAGAAGTCTGCACTTTATGCAGTCTCTAAAAGGTTTAGAGACCTATTATCTTCTATCTTTTTCTTTTAGGCAGCTGAGAAGGAATGGGAAGAAAAAAGGCAGAATATGGGTCATTATGATGGCAAAGAGTTTGAGAAGATCCTTCAAGAGGCTCAGGCCAACATGATGAAGGGAATTCCAAGCTTAGAGGTGGAGGAAAGCCAAATACTGCCCTCTGCTGGCATAGTAGAACATAGAGACATTCCCAGCCCTTTTGAGTCACCATCAGGTACAAATAAAACATACATTCAACTTCATTGAGTCATTTTATGCATAATAACACTTAGCACGCTTTGTTTGCATAATGTGTTTTGCAGAGGAGTCTCTAGCAGACAAACCTTCAAAAAAGGGGTCTGATAAACTTCCGAAGCCTTTATTGGAGAAATCTATCAAGCCAGCATCTTCAAAAACTGCCATTAAGTCAGCAGTCAGTGACAATTTGACCAGACAGGGGTCTGACAAATCAAACAAGTCCCCACCACCGCCACCTCCAAGAAAAACCTTCTCCAGCTCAAACTCAGGCATGACTACGACACGTTCTGGAGAGGTGGTCCATACAACTCGGAAGGAAAGCATCTCAGCACAGGTCAGTCACATTAGTGTCATATCATTTGGCTGAGTATGGATCAAGAATAGGGTCTGCCATAATTAAGGATGCCATGTTTTGCTATTATTTTATTTGGGTGCTCTAAAACACAATATTTAATTTAATTCTTTTTTTACATTTTAAAATTACTTAGTGATAGATTTATAGGTTTCCTGTCTATACAAATTGCTCATATATCCACTTTAAGTGATAAACACACTTTAAACTCTGTAACTGATTCATTTAAAAGTACATAACCTGCCCTCTTCAATTTTTCATCATTATAATACATCATGTTTCTTTGTATGATTAGCATATTGACACTTGGCGAATACTTGCTGCATGACAATCCATCCATTGTCTATATCAATTATGCTGGACATCAGTAAGTACTTTAATTCATTGATTTTTCACAGGAGGTTGAGGAAGATGCTCCTCCTCCATCCCCTCAGTTCAAGCCCACAAAGGTTGCGCCGGAGACCAAGCCGAAGCCCATCACCCCCCCTCCTGTCACTGCTTCTGTTAACAGAGAAGAGGAGGATGAAGGGGACAAGATTATGGCAGAGCTTCAGGTTAGATGCATGTGAACACTCACATATGTTCTGGCAAACTTATGGGCAGGGCTTATTGATTTCTGCTTACTGGGGGTCTTTTGCTTATCGCTTCTTCCTGTGGTCGTTGATTTTATTGGAAGTGGCAACAGCTGGGTGCTAACGGATGCCAAAACAAAGGATCCTTCTTGTCACCTGACAACAGTTGGTACAGCTGTGGCTGTGGTGCCTTAAGTCTGTATCCCACCCTAAAAATCATTATCACCCCCATATCCCTTTGACTTGTCTCCAACCTTCAGGTTTTCCAGAAGTGCACAGTTAAGGATCTAGGGATAAAAAATTTGGTTGAGCCCACCAATCGAATTGAACCCCAAATCAAAGAACTAAGACCAGGGAATTTGTTGCCCCACAAAGAGAAAAAGGTAACACATGTACCGCCGTGCAGCTGCCCAACTAACCGCCTGCCTCCACCAGCTGTGTGATGCACTAATTGCCTGTTGTTTCCTAACACTTCTTCAACCCTTGTGCTCCTGCTTTGGCTCGAGAGAAACCCATAGCAACTGTCTCCACCAAACTCCTTTCCTTGCTGGCTTGGTTCCTTCCCTTGTTTGATTCTGCTAGATTCCACAGCTTTGGTTTCTTTCAGGATTAAGTCTGCATAAAATTGAGCTGGTGTGTCTTTTGTATGACCTGTTTCAAGACTGATTTGACTATCACTTGTCTTTTCTTCCAAATGAATAAAGACCTGTAATGTACTTTGTATGTTATGGGCAATTAAATTGTCTTGTGTCTTTCTTTTACTGGCATTTTTTTCCCACATAAAAATTAAGTATAAAAAGGAACTTAAAGTTTGACGCTTAAGAAAACTTATATTTATAGACACAATATGTTTTTGCAGACTTGGTTCACCAGAGGTCAATCTGGCCACTTTGCATGCTCCTGTCCCCCACTTATTTTCTGAGATATTACTTCCCCACTTATTTTCTGAGATATTACTTCCCAATCTCTCTGTCTTTGCACAACTTCACATCAATTTGCCTTTTCAAGTTTCACATATTTATCCAATTCAACTGCAACTATATTGTTTATTATTCTGACAAAACTCTTTCTGAAGAATATGGATATGTTCAAACATATATTTAAAGGGTTAATTGTTTGAAGTTATTTGTTTATCTTTAGCCGAAAAACATCATATCACCATTAGCTTTTTGCAAATGAAATAAGTCCTAAGAGTGCTGGAACGCTAACAAGCAAGTCAGACAGAGAACAAATAATCAGTGAAACCATGGCAACATATACAGGAGTATAGGAAAAACAAGTTATACGTCATCATTAAAGGCAGACAAAGTGGATTTAAAATTAGAAATTTAATTGATAGAGTAGACCCACACCAGATGCACAATATAATCACTTGATTACTTCTGCTGCCTAATATTGCATTTATTAATGTAAAGAATTTGGTGTTGTCAGTGAAGCCCTCAACCAGTTTGTCTAGTTTGGCAAGAAGTGTGTGAGTGGCCAATGCAAAGGAAAACACAGCCATTAATAAGACCAGCAAGGTATTTTGCTCCTATTTTATAGTAACTATTGATAACCACAGCAGGCTATAAACTTTCTGAGCATTAGCATTTGAAAATCTGTAATTTGTCCAAAAGCAACACTAAGCCTAAATTCAACATGTCTACATTTAACAGATGTCTCTAAAAGTATTATAGACAGACTTGGGCCTAGATATAGCCCAACACTGGTCTGATGAGGCCTGAAAATATTGTAAACCTGTGTTCTTCTGTTAAATGTTACAATAAGAGTCGAAGATTAGACCAATATACAATGAGCAGGTGCAGGCATGTTGTAGTTTTAAATTATATAAGTCCTCCCATGTTTTTCAATGACAGACAGACCATCTTCATCTTGATAGTTCATCTGTTTGCTCTTCCAGATTGGTGATAAGGACTGATAAATTATCAGATCATCATCTGATGAGGCAGATTGACATACTGCTCTTTGGATTAGTTTATTGGCTTCCTTCTCATAGGATTAATTTACTTTTCCAAATAGCTACTGGTAATATGTTATCTTTGCATCACAAGAAAGGTAACTGTGACCAATGATAACTTTATAGAATTATACTTTAAACAAATCTGAACTTACTTTTTAAGTGATTTTTGTAAAACACAAATGTTAGTAGGATAAGCGTAAGCATGTGTTTGTGAAATTTGAACAACCTTTGGTAATGTTTCTGAAATTACATCAAAACATCTTATAAAACATTAGTTACAATCTTTAACTAAGTGCCATTGGTACATTTGGACAGTAAAATAATTTTTGTTTATGTCACAAAGTCAAAATATTGCTAAAATAAGAATTTTATTATTAATCTATAATCTCAGATTACAAGACGTTACAAACCCAACCAGTTTTCAAATGAACAGTCTCTATTTTTAGTTGTTTTATTTCAATTTGGAGAATATTGTTAACAACTAAATCTTAGAAGCAACGGATTACTCAAAAGTTAAAAATTGGTTTGTATTACATTGAGCACAGCTCACAAAATCATAATAATTTTTGCTTTGACATTGGCAAAATGATTGCAAAGAATTAGAAAGAAAGAAAAAACATGACTGATTGATAATCAACTTACATTTATTTGAAACAGACAAAAAAAAAAAAAAAGACCAATTGTAACTATCCCCCCAAGAGTGGAATTTACTAAACGGCCAGAAAGTTAGTGTTTTAGCACATTCCACCTTTGCAGGCTTGCTGTGTTATCCCTGATATTTGTTGACTGCCCTGTAGTGTTCTCTAAGTCAGAAAAAACGTTGGAATGATAGACCTCCACTTATATTTGAGGACCAAAACCAAAACTTACTGACTTGGTAATTGGGGAAAGATAGTTCTTCAGTCAATTAAATAAAAATCAAATTTTTATATAATTCTTTAGGAATTTATATAAAATTTTAATAAAATGTAAAAAAAAAAAAGAGACTTATTTCTATCTACATGATGACAACCAAGTCAAATTAATTAGAAGCAAATTCAGAAAGACATTGTAATTTCTTGTCACTGACCCATGGAAGATAAATAATGTTGTTTTTATATAGAGGTGATCTGTTGCAACCTGGTACACCAGTTGCACAGTAATATTATTCCCTCACACATTGTCCTAGCAGAGCTCAGAACCAAGTCGAGAGGATAAAGATCCAGACACAGATGAAAATGGAAACACAACTACAAGACAAAGCCCTGGGGTACGTACAACTTGTTGTACCTAACACTCTGTCAATTCATTCAATACTCATTCTAGAGTTTAAGGATTTGAGAGTAACGCCACATCCTAAATATCCCATTGACAGGTCATATATTATGTGACTGGCCAGATTCCCAAAGATCAACCATCCCCATCAGGACTGGAAGACACCCCAGAACACAAGGAGTCCTCACAGCCTCTAACACAGGTGTCAAATGTCAATGCTAATGACAATTCTCCAAGCCAGCAACAGCAGATGCTGCAGATGCAGATGTCTCCACAACCAAAATCACCTCCACCAGTTACACCCCCACCGATATCACCTAAACCAACTGGACTCAATGGATTCAAACTGCCTCAAAAGCATGTTAAGCGTGCTGAATCCTTGAAGACTAGTGCAGAAGTACAGAAGGAGAAGAAGCTCAACAAAACAAACACTGAAAAGAAAACCAAACAGGCCTCAGAGAATATTTCCTCATTTAAAAATATAAAGCCTCAACAAATATTACCCACAACCAGCAATCCTGCGAAAGAGGTACTTAAAGTTCAACGACTCGGAAAGTCTGCAAGTAATAAACGTGATTTGACTGCAGCTAATTTTGATGTTGATGATGATGGAGCCGGTCTTAGCCCTGACTTACCTGGAGAGGAAGCTCCCCCCCCACCAGACATTGCATTTATGATCACTAACAAAAAGGTTCAGCCACTTTCTTGTGGCGAGTACCAAGAACTGGTCAGTGCCAAGAAGGGTAGTGTCCAGACAGTTACAGTTGGCAGTGCATCAAGCAAAGCCAACACCACAGTCGATCCCACTATGCCACAAGATAATGGGTTCAACAAGAAGCCTGTCATCATCATTTTTGATGAGCCAATGGATATCCGCTCCGCTTACAAGCGACTGTCCACCATATTTGAATGTGAAGAAGAACTGGAGAGAATGCTTGCAGAAGAGCGAATAGATGAAGAAAGTGAGGAGTCAGACACTGAAAGAAGCACTGGGTTCCAAGTAAGAGCTGGCGGTGCAGAAACGGTTGATGGTGAAAAGATCATCTCCACACAGAGTACTGCGGAGCACACAGGGTCATCATCCTCATCTTCATCTTCAATATCTGAACTCATGGACAGAGGAATGTACACAGAGACAAATGGAGATGCCAAACAAGATGGAAAAAAGAAGTTTAAATTTAAGTTCCCAAAGAAACAGCTCGCAGCACTGACACAAGCAATTCGGACAGGCACCAAGTCTGGAAAGAAGACCTTACAAGTGGTGGTGTATGAAGACGAGGAAGAGTCTGATGGTACAGTTCGGCAGCACAGGGAAGCAAAGAGATTTGAAATCACTCGCTCAAAATCCTTTGCAGAGGGCACCAAGGGATCAGTGTCTATCACACAAACAGACCAGAACTCAGACCCTCTTTGCAGAACCAATGAGATTCGGAAGAATGCCTACAAGACTCTGGACAGTCTTGAACAAACCATCAAACAGCTGGAAACAACTATTAATGAAATGGGACCATGCTCCCCGGAGGAGCCAGTCAGCACTGAAGACACCAAGGCAAGAACTGGAAAAGAATCTGATGTGGTTGGGTTGAAGAGGTCATCCTCTCTCCCTACCTCTAGAGCGCATGGGCCTAAAGTATCCAGTAAAAGTTTGCTGCAGAAGAAGACAAAACCTCAGCTCCTTCCTCGCCCTGTTGCCGCCCCTTCTTCCACCAGCACCTCCACCACAGTCCTCAGTGTACCCACCAGCATACAACAGGTCTCTCTTTAGCTATTGTTGCTCCAGGAGAGTTTGGGTCCTTCTATTTCACTTTTCAACCTACCTTCACTCCAACCCTAACCACTGAAATTACAAAGTCATTAATCCACTCCACAGGGGCTCCGAAATGTTGAAAGCAACCCTGGTGGCTCTCTGCCACTGTGAAATCATGGTGACATGATAGGGGTGGCATTTTGTTGGGTGCCTGACTAGCATCTTCCTCCTGCAGTTAATTGCTAAAACTCTGACGTTTTCAGCAAGTGGTGCACTGACCATCAGAGACTTTGTCGCGATGGTCGTTACTTCCTTATTCTCAACTGCATGCACTATGTATACTGCCTTTGAGGTTTATGGTCCTTCTGGTGCATGGTCTTTTACTGGTGTTGATTTTTTTTGAGTTGTTGAACTTTTTTCCATGTTTTGACTTCTCATACTTCCTGTTTTGGTCTATGTTTTTTTTCTACCTTTTGTTTTATTTCTTGTTTTGTTTTTCGTTTGGATCCCCTTGCAGAACACCAGTGCCGCTTCCCCTACTAGTCGGATGCCGGTCCCTTTGTCTGCGAAGTCCAGACAGTCGCCGGCTACATCTGACAAAGCTGGAAAACAGCAAAAACTGCAGGACGCTCAGAGGCAGTTTCGACAGGTAGTTTTACTGTAGGGTTTTGCAGGAGGCTAGCAGAATTAAGGTCATGCCTTACTGAAAGCATGGAGCATATATAAGAGGACTACCAAAGTCGTGAGATCTCACAAGTGAAAAAAAAAAAAAAAAAAAAAAAATGAAAGCCACAATGGTGGCAACTGTTCTTGTTTCTCTCGAATCTGCAAAGACGCAAAGGCATGTTTGACTGTTGACTGTTACCCCATAACATCACTGTACTGTATGCTTCTGCATGTCCACACTGCTCATGGTTTTCACTGTGTTGGTGGCTATACAAAAAACAAAATGAAGAAAGGCAAAGAAAAGTGGATTCCTGTATTATCATCATCTGAGTTGTCATCACATCTCCAGTTTTCCATCACAGCTGAGTTCCTTAACAGTGTCGCCAAATCCTAATATCCTTCTGGCAATGTTCAACCACAGGTTTAACTTTTTTTGTTGTTGTTTGGCTCCTCCCTTCTTATATTCCAACTCTGCTCAAACCCAACATCACTGCTCAGCTTTCTTAACCCCATGGTGATGCATTTTCTTGCCGTCAGGACCTTGGCATAACCTACTGACATTGCACCATCGGTTCAATGGAGTACAAAACCACATTTGTCCTCTCTGCTGCCACCCCTTTAACTTCTAACACCTTTTCCCTATTCATTCTAGCTCCTTGAGTGTATTTTTGCCTTCTCAATTTTATTCAGCCTCTCACAATACCTAACAATCCCTCTAACACAGAGACACTGCTGTCTGCCATCATGCTGTCTAACTTTTGCAGTGTTTTCTTTTTCGGTAAAGTGTCTCTCACTTTTATAATAATAAAAAATCTACTGTACAGCATGCAAAATAAGTATTAAGCACTTCATACATTTTTCTCAGTTAAGGTATTTCTTAAACACTGTTGACATTAAAACTAAAACAGATGTCTGTAGTAACCCAAATAACCCACACCTACAGGAAATTAAAGCAAGTTACTGTATAGTTAACCCATTGTTAGGATTTCAATCCCAATTTTAAAATGCTTTTTAATCCCGACAGGAAATTCAATATTTTATTGACTGTGTCCAAACTACCAAAGTTTCTTTAAAGGAACAATTGTGTGTGATTATTGTTGTAAACAGGAGGGATCTCTCCCCTATTGTCATCTGTACTACAGTGAATGTGAAGAAGCCTCAAAGGCTTTGTACTAGTATCGCGCCTTATCAAGTCCAGAGGCCCCCAAAGCAATTCCACTACAATCATTCATCCATTCATGTAGACACACAACTGAAGACACTTTGTTGTGTCCTGACTTTTAAAGTCATTTGAAAATCTATTAAAAGAAATTGTATTCAAAATGCAGAGAAGAACTTGCAACCTCATCCATCTTGTTTCTCTGTGCAAAAGACAACTTGAAGTTCTCAGTATCAGCAGTCCTTTATAAGTATTTAATTCATTTAAGTTAGTATGTTTAATAGTTCTATCTTGTGTAATTCTCTTTTATAAAAAAACAAACAAACAAAAAAAAAACATTATTTATGAACTTGCTTGTTTTGATTTTTTTGCATATGTTGATTGTCTGGTTTGTTCCTGACAACTGGTATACATTTCAAGTCGACAGGCCCAATAGACATATATTGACTGAGAAAAAGGTTGTGTGTTCAATTCTTACTTTCTTTGCTGTATGTTTTTTGGTATCTTTTAGTTTGCCTTATTGATGTTATTGTTTGTGCAGCCATATTGTTTGTCCATGTGAATAACTTTTAGTTTGTTTTTTTTGTTTTTTTTTAACGTCGCCGTGCCTTTTACATGTGTTGTGTGACCAGTCTTCTTTTTTTGACAACCAGTATCTGTTTTGGCATCTGTTTGCAGGCTAATGGAAGTGCTAAAAGAGTGGGAGGGGATCATAAAACTGCTTCCCCTACTATACCCGTCTCTAAAATCCCTGCTTTTTATCCTAGCTCTGCTAAAGGCAGCTGCCAGTCTGCGCTAAACTCAGATGCTACTAATCCCATTAACCCGTCTTCTGCTCCTCCTTCTGCGACAAAGTCCTCTCACACCCCCCGTTCCGGTTCCCTACCCTCATCCCATATCCCCTCACTGTCTAACGGATCCCTCAAACTCCCTGCTCCTTCACAATACACAGGTAAAGCTCTCTCATTCTCCTCACAGACTCAGAATGGTCGAGTGCACTCCTCCTCCTCTTCATTCTCCTCCTCCTCCTCCTCCTCCTCTCCCCCTCCCCTCTGTCTCCCACACCATTGGGGCCAGGTGGAAAGAGCATCCGCACCATACACACCCCCAGCTTCACCAGCTACAGATCGCACAACGGCAGCAGCAGCAAATCCTCCATCCCAACAACTACAGCAGCTAAGGACACAACTTAGCCACATTATCGCCAAGCGTGCTTTACAGCACACCAGGTAGACCTGAATATGTTCAATGTAATACTTTTTGTTGCTTTTTCTGTTATTTGAACTTTTTTTTTTTTTTTATCATTTGAAAGTATTATTAAAATAATGCACTCACTCTGTTTATATTTTGACACTGGCATTTGCGCACTGTTTGTTTCTTTTCAGTTCCTTTCAGTTCCCTTTTAGATTTAAACAACACTTGTATGGATTCATATTCTGCATCAGAGGCGATCTCTATGACCTATGTTGTAATTTTTATTTTAATGGTTCTTTCACATAATTGTAGATTGATTTTGTAGTTGAATTGAAAGTTTTTAATTGTGGTGAAAATATATTTTTTGCAGTAGTTATGAATGGGGAACATATAGTTAATTTGCAAACAACATATCTTATAAATTCTTTCAATTTTGGGAAAAAGAGAAATGTATTAACTAGTATATTTAATCCTCTATATTTCTTACGTTCAAGACAAAATGTAAAAGCCTTTAATGAATTTATACAGAATTTATGATGAAACTCATAATTAACTTAGTTTTCCAAGAGTATTTTCTTATTTTTCACTGTCATAAACTGCCAACTTCTTTAACAGATAGCAGCTGTCCTCATCATTAATGCAAGTTTTTGTTTTATTGTGCCTATTTGCCAAAGTGGTTGTATACTTACTTACTTACTTCATGCCTAACTATAATCATCTACTTTTGGAAAATTTACTTGGCTCTTCTTGGTGTGACGGCTGACATCAGTGGACAAAAGTTGTGCTAACATGTATTGTTGCTGTTCATGTGATCTGTACTGAAAACAAAGTCAATGAGATGTACATACCAGTAAATGCTTCTACTAAGAAATTAAGTAGGTTTTTTTAGCATACCAAAGTTTATTTGCATGCATGCCTTCGAAATATTTTAGGAGAGTAATGTAAAAGAGACAAAAATATGTTTGCACAAATAGATTTTGTAAATATTTTGGTTTTCTTTCACTTTTTTGTAAAGCTTTAAGACATTACATAAATGAACAATGTGGTTAAAGGCAAAAGTTTGGTGGAGTAGCAACGCAAATAAAGACCTGCATGCTTCTAGTGCACTGAATTTCTGTTAGTTTTTTTTTTAAAATACATCTTCTGTCTTGCTTCCTGCATCACATGGAAATGTGTGCACATGTGGGTAAACCTGCGTGTGTGTGTGTGTATGTAAACATAAAGTTCAACGCACCACAAACCATTTTCATAAATTTCTCACTTCTGCTTGACTATCAGTTACTCAGTCACACACTGAAGTCTTCTGCTCTTAGGGAGCATATTTTAGAACGGGCTCCAAATACAACTACAGGTAAGATTATTAGAGACTTTAAATGTAGTCTAAAGAATATTTGCATATTTGCTACTTTTTCTGTACTTATTTCTGCTGTGTAGTTATTTGAGGGCTATTCCTTGTGATTGATAACCTTCAAACATTTAACCAGGTAATATAAAATTAGATTGCAAGAATATATTTGATATTTAAATGGTGTCAACAGTTGACATCACCCTTTCATCACATTAATTCTCAGGAAAGCAAATTAAAAATGTGAGTTATAGGTACACATTATATAAATGTATCGTGCCTATGAAGAGGAAACCACTAAGTTCCTTCTTTCTCAACAAGTAACCTTTTGATAGTTGTCATTTTCTTCATACATTTCATTGCCAAAATGTTTAGATGCTTGATTTTATACATATGTGAACCTTAAAGTTGCTGTTTGTAACTTTTATAAAATATATACAGTATGCTATGAGGCAGATAATCTGGAAAAATACAGAGTTCATCTGCTTTCTCCCAATGCTCCCAGTGCTATCTAGAAACAACCAATCAGAGCCATAAGAAGGGTCTTACTGCAGATTATGTCTCAATTTTATTAAAACATAATCCTCCCTCCACCAAATTTACACGCAGCATACATAGTGCAATCCAGTAAACCTCACTGTCCTGGCAACCAGACTCTGTCTTGCTCATTGCTTGCAACACAGAGAAGTGACTCCTCATTTCAGAGAACCAGTCTCCACTTCTTGCTAGTCCATTGATGCTGTGTTATAAACCAAGCTTTTCAGTCAACATTTGTGTAATGCTGATGTAAGACTTGGAAGCTCAGGAACATGTTCTACACTGTTGAATCTGCAGACAGCTTATGACTTCTCAGCAATGGTCAGTGGTTAATGTGACCAAGATCCTTTTATAGATAACTGCTTCCTGTTGGCTAACAGTTGTCAATGGATTAACTGTGTAGATGGCATGTCAAGTACCATGCTGGAGTTTACTAAGCTCCTGAAAGTGACCTTTTTTTTTTTCACAAATACTTGTAGAGATAACCATAGAAATAATGCCAGGATTCAATAACTTTGAGGGCATCTCAATACTTTTGGCAACTTTTGTCTTCTCACTTTTAAAGTGCAGGAAATCCAGCATCCAGCAAGTCTGAATGGAGTAAGAACCTAATACTCAGGCCATTGAGCATATGAAAATCACAGCAGGTGTTATTGTAGTAAAACTTATTTTTTTGTTTGTTTTGTTTTATTGTCTCATTCAGTGTTCTAATTTTCTCAGAAACTGTTTTTTATATTTCATTATTTGTAGCCATGATCACAAAACACAACAAAAATAAACACCTGATATGCTTCAATTTTAAGACAAACCTTCATGTGCTATGAATGATAATCACTGAATACACATTATGCTTTACCCTGCATTAGACTGGTCCTTGCCATGACACATGCAAATACTTCCATGGAGAATGAGACCAACAGATTACCTCCGTGGGATATTTTCCTCGCCGTGTTTTACATGTTGATCTTCATCATTGCTGTTCCTGGGAACTCCTTGGCGTTGTGGGCATTCTGTCATCAGAAGGGCACTTCACCCTCCAAGGTCTTCCTGAGAAATCTTGCTATTGCAGACATCTGCTATGTCCTTATTTTACCTATGCGCATAGTTTACCACCTGTCTGGCAGCCACTGGCCCTTTGGAGACATCCTATGTCAGCTGTCAGGCTTTTTATTTTACCTGAACATGTACTGTAGCCTCTACCTCATGAGTTTCATCAGCCTGGACAGATTGATAGCTGTGACTTTTCCTCTAATGTCCCAGGTGGTAAGGAAGCCTTTGTATGCACATATAGGTGTGACCATACTGTGGGTGATAGTCATTGTGTGTATGATTCCAACACTTTTCTCACAAAGAACCCAAAACAACTCAACTAACAACTGCAGCATGCTGTACCTTGAAAAAACATCACCCAAAGCTTTGATCTCCACCATAGTTGCTTTTTCTATTCCCTTCACCACCATAGTTATCACCTCCCTAATGATTCTCTTAAAACTGAGGAACCTGAAACAACACGAAGAGCGTCCAGTGAAAGACAAAGCTATGAAAATGATCGTACTCGTAGTGCTAAACTTCATGTTTGCATTTGTTCCCTATCACATTTGCAGGGTGAGATACACTCAAAATCCAGATGAAAGGTTGGAGTCATTGTCATTGAAAAGAGCCAATCAGATCACATCTGCGCTGAGCTGCATCAGTGGTGTACTGGACCCTGTTATGTATTTCTTCCTAAACCGAGTTTACAGGAATACATTTCTTCGTCTGTTCTTTAAAACTCAGAACACTTCTCTGTAAGCATCAAAGTAAAATTCTTGCTAAACGACTGCCTTTTTGTTGGACATTTTAAAGATTGGAAGGTCTTGTAACTATGATTTAACAGATCAAAGACAACTTTGGAGAAATATTTTTATCTTTCAAATCTGTAAAGCATTTACTAGAATGTGAAGAGTTTGATATGCTTTTTTCTGGTACTTTTGACTGATGTTAAATGAAATAGATAAATCTCGTTACATGTTCTTTTACATTTTTGACTCTAACCTCATAGAGTCAAAAATGTAAAAGAACATGAAACAGACATATATAGTATAACACGTTTTCGAGGAACTGAAAGCTCTGCCTACTCTGTTAGCTTTAGATTGCATCCAAAAGTTTTTATCCCTTTCAAATGTTCTGTATTCTGTCTTATAACAACCACCAATTTATTTTTTTTGTTAAATTGGGAGCTATATATTTTATAGGAAAAGGTACTTTGTGTTCTTCTTTATTATGAACAAAGATTGGATTAAAATGCTTTTTTTTTTGTGCAAATACGCTCTCTTGTGGGTTTCACAAGTTGGGCCAGTACTTCTTTTAGAAAACCAACATTTTCCAAATAAGATAGTAAGTTTCTATGTATAGAAAAATCACACTTGTGTTGTTCAATATGTTTGTACTGCTATCAAGACCTTTTATTATAAGATTAGGCATAACAGCATTCTGTTAAAATACCATAATGAATGTCCTTAATATCAATTAAACTATGAACATTGTCACAATTTCCAAGCAGGGCTTTGTCCATCAGAGAAAAATGAAAATTAAACCACATACTCGGTCGATTTTGAAGAGAAATATCAAGTTTTCTGCAACAAGTAAAGGGGAATACAGTCACACCCAATAAATTATTGTGGAAATATAAGATCCAGACAGATTTGACAGTTCTGGCTGAATTTACAGGCTCTTATCAAGTTCTGAGACTAAAAAAAATACAGAACTTACTGTTTTTTTTTGTTGTTTTGTTTGGGTTTATTTTAACATTTGACTTGAACTCTTTGTTTCGTAATTTCTGGATTGACATCTGTAAATACAGTATTCAGTTTCACTTTAAATTGATCAATGTCCCAATTTGTAGGACAGCCCAATGGAGCAAACAGCTGGATTATGAAGTTGTGCCAGAGTCATAAAAAGGGAAAATGTGTCCAGATTTAAAAACAAAATCTTAGAAATTCTTCTCAAGCCCAATCGGAGACACTTCTTGTTGTATGATACCTTTGGAATCCATTATTTCGTGACAAAATTAATCTTTTCATCCGATGATTTCCAAATCTATTGTCTCTTGAAAATATGGCTTAGGCAGTCTTTATTAAATTGATAGATAAAATTAAATCCTGGTTGAACTTAAACCTAAATAGGAACTGAACTGAAATGAGCTCATTTGAATGACCTTAAATCAATTAAACTCTCTTCTTATGGTCTTTGCTCTTTTTAACAAATTTCACACAAGAAACCTTTGTGTAACAGTTGACAGCTCTCAGAAATTTGACAATCATATCAGAAGAGAAGTAAAATCACATTCTTCTTAGACTTTTAGCCAAAGCCAACACATATTTTTAAAACAATTATTTGAATGAGGCAAATACGTTTGCAAATTCTGCAGGAAACACAAGCAAGCCCAGCAGAAAACCAACACATAGGTGCTTTCCCTCATGAATCTTGCATCTGCTTGGAACATCTGGGAAATAACTTGTCCTGACAAGGAAAGGTGAGTACAGTGAAACCTATGGCATTACCAATAGAGAAAAATTGTTAAGCGATGCATGTGTGCCGTTGCTTCATATGCATGGAAATAATGTTCATTCCCTATTTCTATGCCCATAAAACACTCAAATGAATACAGAAATGTGCAAATACCAATTCTTTTCCTAAAAGAGGAAATGCTGAAACTCAAGGAATTCCAGCTCTTAATACAAAAGCCTTTGGTTATTTAAAAAGTCGGAAAGAATGATGCACTTGACATCCGTCAGACGAGAATGGGTCACTAGTCTAGCAGGTTATGCAGTGACTGGCAAATTATGCAGAAGAGAGTTCACAGTGTTAACAGTGGCAATGCATATTGCTGTGCAAAATCATTACTTTACTGCTAAGGCTAGAAAACAGTTGTTTTTTTTTATTCATCAGTGTGCTGTACAAATATGTTTTTTGAATGAAATCCTCCAGATAAAAAAATAACCTTAACAAATTTTAATGACCACTACCACAGTGAGGAATGAGATATAGACTTGAAAAAACTTTACAGATAATTTATGTGCAGAAAACATATATTTTAGAGCAACTCTAAAAGAAAGGGAAAATTGTGAAAGTGTAACACCATGTTTTTATGATGAGTATCATCCTTTTGTGGGGGCAGGTCTTAAATATCTAAACTATTTTTAATCACGAGAGATCAAATGGAAAAAAGCATAGTTCTATTTCAGATAAAATTCTTGGAACAAATAAAATAGAAACCACAGAGGAACTGAAAGTTTTCTAAAACTTCCTGTTTCTTATTGATACATATACGAGCATGAGCTTTACAACTCATGCAAATGTAGTTCTGGCCTATTTAAAAATAATACAGTGTACCTCCCATCCAGAGATAATTATGCTCCTTAAACTTTTCACGTTTTATGTTAGCCACAAACTTTGATCTGTTCTATTTTGTGTTGGTCATTTATTTGGTTATAAATGACCAACACAAAGCAATGCATAGTTGTGACGTGGAAAGTTAATGATACATTATCAATACTTTTTTAGAAATAAAAATGTGAAAGGTTTGGGACGGGTGCGTATTTTTTTCAACAACCTTTACTTTGACAGACCAAAGTATAATTCAGTCCCACGAAGTCACCTAATGGGCTAAGAGAGTGAAATGTAGTATAAATATTGCTAGTCCCAAAGGTTGTTTTGAATACCAGAATAATTAGAAAAGTGGAAAAACAGTATATTTTTCCTTCCATTTCACATGTAGGCTAAGCACTACATTTAAGCTTGTAACATCACAAAATGCAAAAACCTTTCAATGTTTTTATACGATGTTTCCAAAGCACTGTAATGCATGATAATTAAGTCGGTGGGTTGACTGGAATGAATTAAACAACCTGGCAGTGGAGTAAACTCCGTCAAAACAACTAAAAGTAAAATTTGGCCTTGTTTGACTTTCCACGGCTTCCGTACTCTGCGTTTGTTACCAAGGCAGCCAGGAGGAAGCTGCGAAAAAGGGAGCGGACCGTTTTATGCCTGATTTTTTTTTTATCCTAGCTTCACAAGTTTTCTGTTCGACCCGAACTCGCAGTGTCTAAATTTTCGAGACAAAAATGTTTACCGAAATGGGTTTGTTGCAGTTTTTGCATTTTTAGCGTGTGACAACATCAAATAGTTTGTTAAACGGCCACGTTGCGTTATTTAAGTGTATTTTTCCCCGCATTTTAGTCGTATATAACTACTTAAATATAGTTCTAGTTGGTGGTGTTTTGTCACATTTTGCTGCTTGTCTCTACTATGTAAACAATTTTAGTTTTGTAACTGTAGCGTTATGGCAATGTAGTGGAAATAACCTCATTCTTGTTTCAGTCTCGGTAAAGATAAAGATGTCCATGGGCGCTCTGTTTTTCACGGCTCCGTAGCAGCTATGTTGATCAGAAAAAAGCTAATATCTTAGATCATCGACATTATGGGCACCGCATCCTCTTTGGTCAGTCCAGGAGAGGTGATCGAGGATGGATATGGCGGTGAAGGAGGGGAAGCCTGTGAGATACCCGTTGAAGTTAAGCCCAAAGCCCGACTCCTTCGCAGCTCCTTCCGCCGTGGACCTCGAGTCATCGGGGCCAGTTTCAAATCCACGGGCTCCGTGGACCTGGAGTATGCTGCAGAGTACGAGAGACTTCGGAAGGAGTATGAGATCTTTCGCGTCAGCAAAAATAACGAGATCACGTCCATGCAGAAGAAGGAGGCCAAATTGGACGAGGAGAACAAGAGGTTAAGAGCCGAGCTGCAGGTTAGTGAAAAGCTGCATATTGAAATCACTCAGTAACATGCAGTTCTGTCAAAATGTATTTCTCTCCTTACATATTTGTTTTGTTTGTGCTTCTTAATATTTTAAGTCATCAGACACAATTTGCGTAAATTGTACACTTTGATAAAAAATATATATATATAAAGTATTAAGCACCCTTCTCTATGTAGAAGTATTTACCCCCCTTCACATAGGTCCAGGGTGAATTAAAAAAACCCAAACAAAATAAATTATTTTATTAAATAAAAAGTGCATTTTGTGTTTAGGCAAGTCTTTGTTCCATATCAACTTAGGCAAGTCTTTGTTCCTTATCAAGTTAGGCAAGTCTTTGTTCCTTATCAACTTAGTTTTTTTTTGTTGCTCTGCGATATTTTATAGTGACAAAAAGCAAAAGAAGAGGAAATCTTTGTTGTAGCAAATAAATGTTCATATAACCGTATTTATAAGAGGGTGGATGTTTAAACTGTCCTGCTGGGGTTTGACAGGCTCTTCAGAAAACCTACCAGAAGATTCTCAGAGAGAAAGAGGCTGCTCTTGAGACAAAGTACCAAGCTATGGAGAGGGCTGCCACATTTGAGCATGACAGGGACAAAGTAAAACGGCAGTTTAAGGTAAGTATTATTTTTACACATTTGTGGCAGCAGTTTTCAAAATTGGTACCAGTAATTTAAACTGGGTATTTACTTAAATTTAGATTTTCCGAGAGACAAAAGAGAAAGAGATACAAGATCTGTTGCGTGCAAAGAGGGATCTGGAGGCCAAATTTCAACAGTTGCAGACTCAGGGTATCCACATTTTTAGCCCTAATGACTCTGACTCAGATGATAATCAAACCACTGTGACTGGTAAGATGCATATATCTACATACACCAGGTCCAGTTTTCTTCTTTTTCTTTCTAGTTGTATTTAAATCCACATACTCTTGTATTCTACAGCTGTAGGAACTCAGTGTGAATACTGGTCTGGTGGGGTGCTGGGAAGTGAACCTTCTATGGGTAGCATGATGCAGCTTCAACAGACATTCAGAGGACCGGAGTTTGCACACAGTTTAATAGATGTGGAAGGACCCTTTGCAAATGTCAGCAGAGGTAAGGAAATTATTGCAAAAGCATCATGTAGCAATAGTTAAATTAGTCACTGTGGTTGGGTGGACTTCTTGTGTAAAGTCTCACCTCTTAGTTTTAAAACTAGACTGGTTCGTTATCTCAATGTGTCATCTGTTTCTAACCTGTTTTCCCAAACCATCAAATAAAACCAAAATAAATAATAATGTTAGTATATTCCACAATAATTGCAACTAAATTGTGAGTTTGCTATTTCTTTTAACACCACTGAAAAATCACAGAGAGTTTGTTTAAAAATTGAGTAGTTTCTAACATGTAGACTGCATTACTGTCTCGTGTTTTTCTTCCTTGAGATGACTGGGATGCTGCAGTGGCCAGTCTACTTCAAGTGTCACCTCATGTACCCCAGGCCTTGTGGAGTAACACTGTGCGCTGCTACCTAATCTCCACACAAGATACCAAAGCAGAGATGGATATTTTTGTCAAGGTCAGTTTAATTGAAATTTAAAGTCAGCAACTATAATTGTTGTTTTTAGAGAATATTTTGAGATTTATGTCACTTGTATAAAGCACCTTCATAGACATGGCTGTTTGAAAGACATGTATCTGACTTGGTATTTAATGACTGGAGCAGATTTAAAGTACATTTAACTCTACTAATGTTCATAACTTGGTCAATCTCGTGTCTATCTGAACGAATGAATAGCTTACTTTCTAAACTAATATCTAATCAAGTTAGTCACAAATCAAACAATATTGCTTCAGTGCTGATTAACTAAATCGTAACAATAAGTGTGAAATTAAAAGGAGCAAAGCTCTTCACAAATGAATTTACAGAAAATTTTTTAAAAGTGAACATAGAAAATTAATGTTTTAAATAACATAAATACATAAATTATCAAGATCTTATAGGGTCCACGGAACCCAGAACAAGAGTCTAAAATCGAACTTTAAATTGAATGGGGAAATTTAGGAAGAGTTTTTTTTTTGTCTTTAGAGCCACGTTTTAGTCATCATACTTCACAAGCAGCAGGAGATCTCCAGAAAAACCGAGCTTATCAGAATTTCTAACTTGCTCTGAAGCCATAACTTTTTTGCCTCTAATAGAGAAAACTTTCCAGGGATTAAGAATACAATGCTGGGAAACAGAACCCTCATACATAATTAAACATAGAATGATTGATCACTCCAACCCTCTGGTCTGGATAGGCACATCTTACTGGTTTGGACAATCTATAAAAATGAACTTATTTTGGATTTTCAAATGATCAATTTTTTTTTTTTTTTACATAAGAAGAAATGTTAGCAACACATTTTAAACATAACCAAAATAGGTTAAGCACTCTTGATGTTTTGGAGATATTGATCTTGTTATTTGAATTGGTAGGTGCTTTCAATAATACTTTTCTTTTAAATGTCATTTGTTTCATTGACAGAAACACTCTGCAGTGTTACGGAGAATGTGTGAGGGTCTGGGCCATTTCTACCTAAATGTTTACTTCCCAGAGGAGAACGCTGCTTCATATGCTGTGGTGCGGAGGCAGGAGATCGAGCGGAGTTCAATATGTGTGCTTCTTCTCAAATCCACCGTTACAAGGTATTGACTGCACATCCTGTGTGATTAAAAACTTTTCTGTCAGGTGAAAAACATATTTTCATAGTTTGAGTTTTGTGACAGACAATGTCTTCAAAATAAAGACATGTAAACTCTCTCAGTACGTTGACATTTATCAAACAGAAATAATTTTTGTATTAATAACTTGCCCCTAAACGGGAAGTGCTTTGTCTGATTTAAGGTCAGACATGCAGAAAGGGTAAGTTTTTGTTTTCAGAAATAATGGATCTTTATAATGTTGTGACAAACATTCATTTTTGCAGCTCTGTGGTAGAAGATTGTGAGGAGGCTTTTGTTAAAAACCCAGATGGACATCCACTGGTGCTGTACCTCAGGACTGAAGAGGACAGGGGTTTGAGTGGACCTATTAGGCAGCTGTTGGAAAGGATTAATGCTGCAGACAAGGCTGCCAAAGTCAAGGTGTGGAGATCAAGAGAATAGAAGGAAAACAATTATTAATACTATGTCTGATCTGTAGTATCTGATATAGTATTATGTAATAAAAGTTTTTGCTTTGACCTTACTGTTGTTCGCCAAGAGTTGTTGATAATATTACAACATGTCTATCATTCAGTGTTTATTATCTATCTATTGCTAAATATGAAACTAAATTAAGATTCATAGTCTTTCATTTTAAATATTCCCCAGGTGGTGGATCAAAGCAGCTCTGCAGAAGAAGGGGCTAGCTTGATTTATGCCCAGCTAGAGAAAGTCATCAAACAGGTGTACCATTATTCAAATACATTGGTTTGTTTTGTTTCATCACCTTAAGGGAGGTGTATACAGACATAATTTTTGACTGGCTGTTCTCTGTAATGATTTTTAAGCACTGAATTGTATCTTCCTCATATAGGAATTGTTGGGTTTTGAAGGAGGAGATGAGGACTCTAAGGATGCTGCCATAGAGGAGGGCCGTGAGGAAGACCTGGGAGACGTGCTTTGGGATCTGCATGACGAACAGGAGCAGATCGAGTCCTATCAACAGGCTTGCAGCAGCACCACCTCTCAATTAGGTTTTCAAAAGGTACAACATGGATTCATATTCTGTTCTAATCTCTATCATTACCGTCAAAATGCCTTACTTTCTATTCATTAATATCTGTCGCTCTGTGCTGCATGCGCTGCCCTTCTCAGTATATAGATCGTTTAAACGACATGATAGCTGCCCCACCTCCCACCCCACCTCTGCTGGTGTCTGGGGGTCCAGGCTCAGGAAAGTCTCTCTTGCTTTCAAAATGGTGAGATGATTTTTGCACAAAAAATACATTTATCAGTTATATTGAAGATCTGTTCAAACCAACTTAAAGATCCATTCTTTCAGTTTAGCTCTTAAATGTAGTTCATTTTTGGTAATTATTTGTGTTCTATTACTTAAGAATTTTAACAAACATTGTCTTTTTTTATTATTGTACTGTGTGTTTAGTTAGTTTAATTGTCAGTGTGTTTCTGCCTATCTTTTTTAAAGCTACTGTTAACACTGCTTTATATGAAAAGTGCTCTTCAAATAAAGTTTGATTGATTGTTTGATCGAGAAGTTGATGCAGGATATAGTCAATGTGATGGATTATTATAAAGGATATTGTTTTTAGCTTTGTGTGGTTTTCCTGTTAGTCGTGAATTGTTTCTTTTCTGCAGGATTGAGCTGCAGCAGAAGCAATCCCCCAACACTTTGTTCCTTTATCATTTTGTCGGCCGCCCACTTTCCATAAGCTCTGAGCCAGTTCTCATCATCAAACGCCTCACAGTGAAGGTAAAGAGTGACATGCTTCAACCAAAAACATGTTGTACTTGACAAATAGGAGAATTCGCTTACTGTTAATATTTTGTCACTTAGTTGCTGCAGCACTTTTGGTCCATTTCTGGTTTATCCATGGATCCCAGTAAGATTTTGGAAGAGTTTCCTCGCTGGCTGGAGAGACTATCTGCCCGGCACCAAGGAAACATCATCATTATCATTGACTCAGTCGACCAAATAAAGGTATAGCCCTTCTCTAATTTAAACCCAACACTGAACATATTTTATCTCAGCCTGTATGGTTTAACTCCACATTTCAGGAATCATTTTTGTCCATTTCAGCAAGCAGAAAGACACATGAAGTGGCTGATCGACCCTCTTCCTGTGAATGTCAGAGTGGTTGTGTCTGTCAATGTAGAGACGTGTCCTCAGGCATGGAGGTAATAACTCCATAACTCTGAATTTATTAGTGTGATCCATATGGGTTTAAAACTGAACTTACAGGCCCAGATGTATACGTACACTCCCATAAATATATTTGGGTAAATATCCCTGATTGAATTGCAGAGAAACTGCATGTTTCTTCTGTAGCCATCAGCGAGGTTCTAGATAATTGACCACTCTTCTTATAAGAAATGCGAAAGAATGTTTAAATTGGTGAGCATTTGCTAGAATTTCTAAAGCTGCACTTTTTGGTTGCATCTGTAAAAGAAACACTATACTTTTTCTCTTTAGATTGTGGCCCACACTTCACTTGGACCCACTTAGTGCCAGAGAAGTCAAGAGTGTAGTCAGTGCAGAGTGTCAAACCACGGATTTCAGGCTCACCAAGGATCAGGTCAGACTGCTTGTTTGAAGTATTTGAGATAGAAAACAAATGTTTGTTTTTGTAAAACCTATACAGTTTGTAATTTTGTTGTAGGAGAAAAAGCTGGAAAGGCACTGCCGCTCTGCATCGACATGCAACGCATTATATGTCACACTGTTGGCAAGGATCATCACCAGGTCTGCTGTGTCAGCTTTTTGGTTCGTTATGTGCAGAAAAACAGGAAAATGAAGAAACTTGTAGATGTTTGGTTTTAGATTAATTTGATCTGGATTGACCTTAGGTTCTTTGATCCTATTGGGGTTATATTTTGACAGTTACAGACAATTTCCTTCAAATTCTACTTAATTTTTTTAAAACAGCTTGAGAACCGGACTGTAATTCTTCAAACATATCACAATTTTAAATGACCTACTCTTAGTATTTGCGTATAAGTGTATTTTGATGCATTTTGTGTGTTTTGTAATGTTTTCTGGGAAAAGATTTTTAACATTTTCGTAGACTATGTTTATTTCTCTGACAATTTGTTGTTACATTAAATTTTCTAAGGATAATTCCGCATATTTTGGATTCATAGTTTTCAATCTGGCTGGTCCTTGGAGAAGAGCTTGGAGCAGTGTCTGCAGTGTCAGGACACCTTGTCTCTGTACCGCCTGGCACTTAAAATGATGTTAAAGTTCCTCAACACAGACAGAGAGAGACACATAATGAAAGAGGTGAAACAAAGTCATTTCTGGACTTTGCTGTTATTGCATCACTAGATAAACAAATACTCACATTAGACTGCATACTTTTTAATGCTCTGCAGAAAAATTTGCATATTGTATTTTTTTTTCTCTCCTAGATGCTGTGCCTTGTATTTTCCAGCCACAACGGAGTGAGCGAGTCAGAGGCTTTAGATCTTTTCCCAGAGCTGGAGTGGGCTGCTCTGTCTTCTCTGCTCTACCACCTGAACAGACTCTGCATTGTGACCCTTCGCTGTGGACTCATCAGGTTTCAGCACCTGCAGGTAGGCTGACTGTTAAGAACACACAGAGAAAGAAAATGCAAAATATATACAAGTGCAATATAGTCAAGTGCTGTGATTAAAGAGCAGCTAAATGATAATGCTCTTGTTTGTCAGATAAGTGTCCATTTTTTGGCTGGAACCTCAGCATAATTTGGATTCATCCAGCTTACAGCCAGTTCCTTGTCTTTGTAGTGGCACCATCTATTTCTGCTTAAAATAATTCTTACACTAGCATGGAGGCCAGATTTCTCTGTAAGCATCACCTCTGAAACCAAATAATTCCATGCAGAGGGAGGTGGATCATATTAATTCACTTCATCATCATGGTTTATCATGTTAGCGCTGAATCGCAGTGAAATAGACATGCTGACACCTGCTGACCCATTGTGGTACTGATTTTTTTAGATAAACTGTTCCAGGATTCCAGAATTTGTTTGTACATTTCCACAAACAATTAACAAATACATCTCAATAAAATAGAATGCCATGAAAAAGTTTATTTATTGTAGAGGTATAGTTTAAAAATTCAAATGCCACACTGTAGCATATTTCCAGAGCTTATTTCTGTCAATTTAGTTAAAAATCAAAAATTCAGTTTTTCAGGTAGTTTGAATAGCATACAACACCAGACGGAAATGTTATATTATGGACATGTTATCAGAGGACAGTTTACAGAGGATAGTATTTAAGCATATTAATGGAAAGTTAAATGGAAGAAAAAAACTGTCCTGACTAATTTTTATTAACTGTATATCAACAGTTTAATGACAGTTTAATTTCTAATGTGCTTTTATACCTGGTTGTTCAAAACCACTCTGTGATGACGACTGTTTAACTTTTAAGATTTCAATCAATCTATATATGTAAGGTCCAGCATTACTATGTTAATAGATTTAATGTAATTTGTATATTTCTAAAATAGATGTCATTTTAATATTTGTGAGTGAAAGAGTTGTATTTTTTTTTTATTATTATTATTATTATCTGTCTGCCTTTCAGGCTTGTGAGGCTGTGAGGCTGGAGTTCCTAGGTGGAGGAAGTGGTTGTGTTTCATACAGAGAGAAACTAATCCATTACTTCAACCAGCAGCTCAGGTTGTGCAGAATATTCGTCCATCCCTCCAACATTTGCGTCACGTATGGTATGCTTCATTTGGTGAAACTCAAATCATTGTTCGTAAATTTGTAGCCATGACTGCGTCACTTGGCGAGTTGCAGATGAGCTTCCCTGGCTGTTTCAACAGCAGGAGGACAAAACCAAACTTCAGCTCAGTCTTTTGAACCTCTTTGTCTCCCAAAACCTTTATAAGAGGTAAATATTTGTGTTGACTGAAAACGTGTCTAGTTAGGAGACAATATTCCTCATTCTAAGGTATTGCCTCTTGCTTTTCTTCCCCAGGGGTCATTTCTCTGAGTTGCTGGCTTATTGGCAGTATGTGGGCAAAGACAAAAGCTCCATGGCAACTGAGTACTTTGACTCCCTAAAACGTTACGAGAAGAGCTGTGAAAGCGAGGACAGTATGACAAAGCTTGCAAACCTTTATGAAACTTTAGGTCGGTTTCTCAAAGACCTGGGCCTTCCAAGTCAGGTAGATCTTGTTTGTTTTGGTCATAGTTAGAAATCTATCAACACTTCTTCCTAGCTGATGATGTTTTTTTTTGTTGTTGTTGTTGTTGGTTTTTTTTGTAGGCTGTTGCTCCTTTGCAAAGGTCTCTTGAGATCAGAGAGACAGCCCTGGACCCCGACCATCCCAGTGTCGCACGCTCTCTGCACCAGCTGGCTGGAGTTTATGTCCAGTGGAAGAAGTATGGGAATGCTGAACAGCTGTACAAGCAAGCACTTGAGATAAGCGAGAATGCCTACGGCACTGAGCATGTTGCTGTTGCACAGGAGCTGGAGTCACTCGCCATGCTCTACCAGAAGCAAAACAAGTAAATGTGACTTTTGTGTATTCTCAAACTAATATGATTATTTAGGATGATTTTTATGAAGGCCATTCAGCTTTTCATTACATAATCTAATTTACGTTCAAGACTCGTTATTTCTTGCACTTTAACCATCAGGTATGAACAAGCTGAGAAACTCAGGAAGAGGTCAGTAAGGATTCGGCAAAAGACAGCGCGACAAAAAGGTCAGATGGTGAGGGAATTCTACAGATACTAACATATGAGAAATTGCAAAAGCACTCATGTTCCCTCAACTTTAACATATTTTATTGGGCTTTTGTGTGATAAACCAACAAGTAATGAGGAATTGTGTAGTGGAAGGAAACTGATAACCTATTTTTAAAAATGTTTTCCACATAAGTCAAAAAGTCTGACTTGTATTTAAATATAGATCCGTTTACTCTAATACACTGAAATAAAATCCACAATGATCATCAAAACTAATTTAATTAGCAAGTGATTCATAATTGTTAAATGGAAGGAAAACTGCAATTGGTTTTCTAAGGGTGGCACAAATAAAAACGATTCTGATGTGGAATGGTATTCAACCCTCCACTGTAATCCCCCTAAATGAGCCTAGTTTTGCTTATTACTTTGAGAAGTCACATAATTAGTTAACAGACTCCACCTGTATTTTAATATCAGTAAATCTGTTGTGTTAATGTGTCAGAGGTTTATTCGAAAACATTAGAGAGAGAACAGAATCATGAAGGAGCGCAGCAAAGAGGTCTGGGATAAAGTTGTATTGGTTTCAAAAAATATTCCAACTTTGAACATCTCCCAGTGCATTGATTTTAAAAGCTTGTGTTGCCTTTATCTGACAGTAACTTGATAGGAAAGAAGTAAGACATACAGCAGATGTTCCAAGATGGGTGAACTCAATGCCGTCTCAGGGACGACTGTAGCCCTAGCAACTCACTTTCCTTAAACGTCACAATTTCACACTACTTTAAGTCGGGCTATCACATACAATTCCAATGTAACACTTTGATATCTATTGTTATTAAAAAATGATCACTTATGTAGTCCACTACTCAAGTAAATAAGTGTCATACTGACTTAATTGAACGTCTTAAACCTACTGTATTCATTTTTTTAATCCTGTGTCAGTATGGATTCACTTTGTTGAGACGCAGAGCCCTCCAGCTGGAAGAGCTGACCCTGGGGAAAGACTCTGCAGACTGTGCCAAGACGCTCAATGAGCTGGGTGTCCTCTACTACCTCCAAAACAACCTGGAGTAAGACCCACATCAGTTCACCTTCAGCACTGCATAATAAATATCCAGCTTGAAGTTCTAACTTGAAGCAGCAACATTTGCCAGTATTCTTTTTTTTTTTTTTGTTCACCTGCACCTGTATCCATAAAATTCTTCTTCATTTACCTCTCACCAGTGCTGCCAAGGTGTTCCTGACTCGCTCTCTGGAGATGCGCCAACGTGTCCTCGGTCCAGATCACCCAGACTGCGCGCAGTCTCTCAACAACCTGGCCGCGCTGCACACAGAACGGAGGGAGTACGAAACGGCCGAGGACATGTATGAGAGGGCGCTGGAGATCCGCAGGAAGGCCCTGTCACCGGACCACCCCTCTCTGGCGTACACCGTCAAGCACCTTGCCATGCTCTATAAACGCAGAGTGAGACATAATCAAAGCCAAATGTCTAGATACTTTTCTTGTGAACCTCACAATGTTTGATTTCTGTTTTTGATATTTAATATTTGGTTTGATGTGTCCTACAAAGGGCAAGCTGGAGAAGGCTGTTCCACTCTATGAGCTTTCTCTGGAAATCAGGGAAAAAAGTTTTGGTCCCAAACACCCAAGTGTGGCCACAGCACTGGTGAACCTCGCCGTTCTCTACTGCCAACTGGTGAGACTCATCATCAAATACTCTTCCTTGATTTACTGGGCATTTAATGAAAATGTTCATACACAATACAATACACAATACACAAACATCAGTGTAGTTAAACTTTAATGGACTATTTCAGTTTAACTGCTGTTTGCAATAAAATCCTTACGCTGATTTTTTTTAAAGTCTCACTTCCATTTCTTTTTGCACTTTAAAGTTGTTATTAGGACCTTCTTAAGATTCAACAGTGCAAAACAGAAATTCTTGTAATTTTTCAACTAAGCTTAAAATTTTGATCAGGTGTATATGTTGACAGTTGTGTGCATTTGTTATTTTTGTAGTTTCAATTGTTATTATTTTTAGGTTTTATGGCACAGAGCAACCTGCAGATTTCATTTATTTACACAGAAGAAGCACAATGATGCCTTGCCACTTTATGAGCGAGCACTGAAAGTCTATGAAGATAGTTTGGGCCGCTCACATCCACGGGTCGGAGAAACCCTGAAGAACCTCGCTGTTCTAAGGTACGAAAAATACGATTATTTATCCTTTTTCTTTCTTTTGCATTACTTACATTCTTTCGTACTTCTCTTGTTTTTATCTTGTCTTCTAATGCAGTTATGAGGAAGGTGACTTTGAGAAGGCTGCAGAACTTTACAAGCGTGCGATGGAGATTAAAGAAGCAGAGCCGTCGTTGGTGTGTGGCAACGCTCCGTCACATCATTCCTCCAGCGGAGACACTTTCAGTCTGAAGACGCCTGCTCCTCAACCACATGCTGCGAGGTGACTCTGTTTACTGCTATCACTGCAGGACGGTTTGCTATAGAACAGCTACAACTGAAAATCCCAATCTTTATCAAAAAGGGAATCATTCATTGTGGTAGATACTTTATGAAGGCACAAGCAGAAAGCTTTGTGGAGGACGAAGCATAGCACAGAACAATAATATGTTCAAAAACGGTACGCTGAAGGATTTTTTCCCAAATGAACTTCTGATAAATTCAGGATAAAGGAAAAGGCAATTTATTGTTTGGCTTTTTCACATTTGCTTTGTGCACATTTAATCCAAAGCAGGATGAGCAACTATGAACAGCAGTGAATGGCCTAAATGTTCAGTATTCCAGGAGACTGCTGGTGCATTTCAGATAATTTTTATCTGCTCTAACTGTACACCTTTATTCACTTTTAATCTGGGCAAGTTTTCTCTGAATATTTCGTGTCACAACACTAAAATGAAGGAAAACGATTCTCGTTTGTGTCATAATGCCTTTGAAACCCTCAGAAACTAAGTATTTTCAAAAAAGTTGTATTTAAAGTTTATCTCAGCAGACTTCACTATTTTTGCCTTAAAGTACCCTGAAAATGTGCCAGTTAATACTCTTCTGGATAATTTTCATGCACTTGTAGTTTTTACTATAGTAAAGAGTAAACAACACTAACATCCAAGTAAAACAGGATTTTATTCTCATGTTTAAACTCACCTCCCTCTAATAAACTGAATCATGAGATCTCAAGCACTTACATTGTCATGTTTACATATGTTGACAGCTTTACATAAAGCTGTCAATATTTTTATCCAAACTTAATTTTTAGTGACAATTGTTTAAATATTGTAAATTATGTTACAGCACTTGTAATGTCTACCTAACCCTGGAACAAGCAAGCACAGTTCAAAATAAGATTTTAGTAAAAAATGTTCTCATGCCAACATCATAATTTTTATCCAAAAATAAAACAGATAAACTGTTAAGATTTAATGACAATAAAAAAAACATACTTAAAAAAACATGTTTGTGCCTTTTACATTTCTCTCTCAAAATGATGTACATTCAAAGGTTTGTCTTATCTAAAATGTACAATGTTATTTTCTATTTCATATTTTCATGTTAAGTGGATCTCAAAAGTGTTCATACCCAAGTTAAAATATCAGGCTTATGCGACAAAAAAAGGGGACCATCATCATTTTAATACTGCTTCTACATTCAAGAAGATAATTTTATTGCTGATCTTGAAACCAACAGATTTTTTTTTTCACACTAGAGTTGTTGAGGACATGTTACACTAAACATGAAAAAGTTTTCAAATCATTTAGCAAGTTTTTGTTCTTTATATCAAAATATCTGACAATTTAACTTGGGTCTGTGGAGCTTCTATATCCACTCTAGTCATGTCATAATATAGAAATCTACTGAAAAATAAATCAACCAACATTTTAGAGATTAAATTGAATTTAATAAATACTTTATTGAGACAGTGTTCAGTAAGTAGCAGAAAGACATGATTGAAAAGTTTAAGGATTCAAAGTAAAATAGTAATAAACGGATTAAAGAGCAACTGCTTTTTAATTTGGGGTGTTAGTCATTTTGTGAGAATCTGATGTCATTCCAAGTGATATTATGTGTGCATGCAATCAGTATCATGCACTATATATCTTTCACCTTCAGTTTATTTTTTTACATTTGGACTTTGGGATGAGAATGTTAAAAAAAATATGAGTACAGAGTAAAAAAAAAAGAAAAACTTAAATGTTCTGCAGAAAAGAGTCTTCAGATCACTGTCTACAACTTTCTCATCTGAGCCATTAAATCTTCTAAGCTCACTTCAGTCTCCTCCACGGTGTCTCCACTGACCTTTTCCTGGTACACACACAACAAGACATGATTGTCAAAATTATTTACAGGTAAATGCAAAGACACACAGAAATTGTCTTTATTTTCCACCATTAAGGAATTTAACCAGCTCCTATAGTCGTTGGAAAGTTAAAGGTAACTCACCCCAGCTGGAATGGTGTATGCCACAGTGATGCCGTCTGGCAGGTCAGGCACAGCCCCCGAAGCAGCCTGTAACTCGGCATCGGTCACTTCAGACACCAGTTCGATACCTGCACAACCAAGATGGGTGTGTTTATTGTAGCTTAGAAAGAACAAGCACAGCAATTAGAACTAGAAGAACCAGAGCTTCTGCTGACCCCATTCGTTGTCTTCATGTATGATCTCTTCCTCTTCCTGCTGCACAGCTTCCACCTTGGGCCGCTCTGCTTCTTTCTTCTGAAGACATAACACCACACAGGTACAAAACTGTAAACTTTTCTGATTGGTAAAGCAACTAGCAGAAGAATTCATATCCTCACATTTTCTTCAGCTGCAATCGTAGAATTTAAAGTAGTTTATCAGGATTTTAGACAATAGAACACAATATAGTGCATAAATGTGAGGAAGAAGAGTTGATGCTTTTCTAAACAAAAAAATCATCAACACAGCACAATGCAAGAGCTATGTACCATTTTATGTTGGTTTAGAACATATCCCCCCCAAAAAATTTTTTAATTTGATTTGCTGCAAAATGAGAAAATGCAGAAATGTTTTAGGCGGTGTGGATATCGATATAAGGCACCAGTAAAATCGCCAAGCAGAAGTTCTTGAGAATCTTGAGTCAAGTGTGCTAACCTTGAATTCCTCTTGTTGCCGCCTGCAGTGACGGTCATTGCACTGTGGGTTGGCCTTCATGGCCATGGTGGGAAAAAAGTCCTGCATGGCGTTGTAGCCGAGGTAATAGCTGACCGTACCAAACTTTAGGAGATATCTGAAGAACAAAACATTAAATTCCGGTTTATCCTTAAAGTCTGCAAGGTTTTGTATTTGTAAAACCACTATGTGTTTCATGCCAGGCAGAAAGTTGACCACGTACTTGAGGACATTTTGCACCAGGAGGCCTGCAACCACACCCATAGTCGTTGGCAAGCTGGCGGCACATACACCCTCACGCTTAAGGGTCTTCTCATCGATGTTAGCAGCTACTACCAATGGAGGGGCACACTAAGCGGATAAAATCCACATAATCTTGGTGAAAAGAACAATATTAAAGACATACAGAAGCATTTGCTCCTGCCCCTGCCTACGTACAGCAAAGCAAGCTGTCTCTCCAGGAATTATGAGCTGGATGTGTCCTGATACAGCGTTTTCACTCACACCGGACTCCATCCAGATCTGACCTAGTTCGTTACAGGCCTGAAATAAAAACACAAAGATGTTACAATGTGAAAGGATCATCCTGTTGGCACTCTTTCTTCTCATAGTGAGGTGCTTACTGTATTGATGGCCATCCTGGCCTCAAAGTTATCCACACAGCTCAGAACCAAATCCACTGGTTTTCTTTCTTCTAACCCTCCCTGACTAAAAAAGACAAAAAGATTTATATTTACAAACAAGCCTTCATACGTACTAATCTGTCAAGTAGAGAAACCAACCTGATGCGATCCATGAAATGTGTGAAATTGTCCAGTGTTGTGATGTTGTAGTTATGGGTTTCAAATGCCACATCTGGATTAATATTTCTGTTGCGAGGGAAATAACAAAGGCTGATAAAGGTAGGAGAAACAGGGAAGATGTGGATGGGGGACGGTGTCCCTCTGCTGACAAGATGTTACCTGAGTGTGTGTTCTGCTGCCTCCACCTTACTCAGCCCTGCTTGGTGAGGCTGGAAGAATAGTCTGTTCATGTTGGCCAGCTCTACTTTGTCATAGTCAAAGAGCAGCAGCTGAAAGGCCAATAATAAAACAGTATGAAGGCTTTGAACACGTGGCAAGAAAATGGAGAGGTATCCAGCACAAAGGTGAAAATGAGAAGGTTTTATTACCTTACCAATGCCGCATCTAGTGAGCATTTCAGCTGTCACGCTGCCGACGCCTCCGACACCAACTACAGCTACTGAAAATGTCCGAATTTTCTGTCAACAGAATCCCAAACAGCTGTTCAACAATCCAACTGGCAGAATGTAAACAAAATCCAGTTGTAGTCACATATTACATATTGTGTCTGCAATATGCTTGATGTATCATTACATTAATGATGTATTACTATTACATCATTAATAATGATGTAACCCTGATACATTAATGATGTGTTACTAATACATCAATAATGATAATCCTACATATCTGTTATGTTAAGCATGTGTGGACATATGAACATCAGTTCTGTTCCTTTGTTTTTTTCATGTTATTTCTTCAGCAAAAACATATATGAAAGGGAAGAGGAGCAGCCAAATATAGAGAACGTTTTCTATTAAATGTCCTACCTCATAATCATCCACGATGCCCATTCTTTTTAGAGCCATAAGGCGGCTGAAACAGAAATGCAGCAGAGATTAGTTTGTGGTCTATGGGAATCCATTCAAGGAGGCGGTGAGTCACAAGGCGTCGCCTCTTGTTACTTTTTACTCTTTCACAAATATAAATAAAATTATGAAGAAGAAAACTCAAACTTAAATGGAAAAGTCACCTGTACGGGTTGGAGTCCACTACCTCGGCGCTCATCTTGTCAATTTTGGGTCTATTGTGAGCATCCTCCGCGGCACACTGCCTTTGCTTACACTTTATCAGTTCATTTTCCAGCTCCCTCACCCGCAGCTTCAGCTCCTCCACCGTCGCCATTGATCCTGCTCAAGAACGGCGCTACTGTGTGGGTTTATGAGCCAAAGCAGAGGGAATGAAAACACGCTTAAAACCAAACCGGAGCAGAGAGAAGTACACGTCTTCTTTTCTTGAATCAGCTGTCAGGATATGTGCGTCTTTGAACAGCGTCCGTGTGGAAAGTGACAACACGGACCTTCAACTGTTCCGACATCCGTGGAGATTTTCGACGAATTGTCCTAAGTATTATCAAAATATTGCTTGCACAAGTCAGTATATTAGTTACATTATTATAAGCCATATTTGTGAAAATTAGGTCGAGTAGATTTTTTTCAGGTAAAAAAAAAAAAATGGTACCACTGAAGTTGGCGTGTGATTAATCGCTTCCGCCCTCCACCCCTCACTATTTTTTTTTATATTTTGTTTTGTTTTGTTTTTTGTATTTTGAACATCTGAATACTTACATTCGTAAAACGTGGACTGCAGTTTTCTGTAATAAAAACATCTATGATGAAGGAAAACATATTGCTCTTAAACCATTTTCAAGAGGGTCCCTGCTCTATAATCTTACTGGACGGCTTTCTGCAATAAAATAATTTTATAACACTAAAGAAATGTTCAGTTAAATCGTTGCAGCTATTTTAGATGGGTTTGAACATAAAAAACTGCCACAATAAAAAGAAAAACTTGAAAGAAATATTCTTCACTACTTAGATCTTCATGTAAGACTACTTGAAGGCACTAAAATTGCCTTCATTTTTCATAAACAAAGTTAATTATTCACAAATCCCAAACAATGTGGCGCACAATCTTTGCAGCAGACTCAACGGTGAATAAGAAACCAACTTCAGCCCTGTGAAAGGTTTGTGCAGTCCGCTCGGTTCAACAGTGTCAGGCAATGATTAACTCGGAAAACTTTACCTGAGACATGGAAGACCAACCGACATCTGTGCGAGAACAACATAAGTTCAATGTCGGCCACCTTCAAAGATACCTGTATGAGAAGTCACTGGTGTCTAAGAACGACACTCTGACCGTGAGGCAGTACAGGTAAATTTCAGCACTCTGCTTTCTCTTTCCCAGTCACTAATGATAAGAATGCTAACGCAATGTCTTATCTTTGCAGCGCTGGCCAGTCTAACCCAACCTTCTTGGTTCAGACACCTTCAGCTAATTATGTTCTCAGGAAAAAGCCCCCGGGCGAGCTGCTGCCGGGGGCGCACAAGGTCAGCCTTACTCATGAGTTGTCAATCACGTGCTCAACAATGTTTGAAGACTTTTAATCATAATATTGCACGTAAATTTGCGAACTTTCTAGATGCAGTTGTGTCTCTTTCCAGCAGAGGGCAGCAATACATCCCTATTCAATTTGTAGATTATTGCTGGAACAGTGATGGAAATCTTTTATTCCGTCGATTTAACGTTATATTGTTATTGATATGCGTTAATGACAATGCCTCATGCATTATTTGTACAGTTGGTTGATTTTTTTTTTTCTTAAGTGAAATAATAGTTTTTGTACTTTTGTGCGCAGATTTATTATCAAAATATATTTTTCTTACATAAATCTGTATTTTCACAATATTTACAAGTGACAGTGCTTACACAGGACAGCATTGCAAAAATGACAGTTAATCGTTTTTGTCTTGGGATATCTCATGGAGTTAGCAATGAGAAGCAATGATGAGATATAATGGATGATATTCAGCTGTTTGACAGCCATCAGCTTATTGGGGAAGAGTGTAATAATGATTACCCTGGTTAAAATCTTTATCTGGTGCGTCAACACCCAGATAAAGATTTTAACCTTTATTGTTTGAACAACCCAAATGTGGCCTTGGCCCTCAGAGAGTATCCCATGTCGCATTCAGTGGTGCTCACCTGTGTCTGGAACTCCTGCAGGTGGACAGAGAGTACCGGGTCCAGACGGCTCTCTTCTCTGCTGGTTTTCCAGTTCCTCAGCCGCTTTTGTTCTGCAATGATGCTGAAGTAATAGGAACAGAGTTCTATTTGATGGAACATGTAAAGGTAAGCATTTGAATGCATGCACTGTACAACAACATAGGCATTTATTTGATCTGTTTTACACAGTCCCTTTCATACTTTTTTCTTCTATTTTATAACTATGCACAGCTTTGTGTTGGAGACTTAAATTCACTAAAATACATGAAAATTTATGGTTGTAACATGATGGAAAGGTTCACGAAGTTCAAGGAGTGTGAATACTTTTGCTGCAATGTACTCTACGTACTACATAATAACATACCCATTCAATTTGTTTTTAATCTGTTGTTTTTCTTTTTTTGTATGTTTTATCATGAGCAGGGCCGCATTTTCAGGGATTTTCAGCTCCCCGGAATGAGCCCAGCTCAAAGAGCGTCCGTATATACAGCTGCAGTGGAAAACCTGGCAAAGTTGCATTCACTGGATTTACCATCACTAAAGCTTGAAGGGTTCGGGAGAGGGCCGGGATACTGCAAGAGACAAGTTAGCTAAACACTTTGCACTTAATAAGCTTCCTTAAATCTGTATGTATGTAATCAGGTTTGTAATGTAAAAAATTGCTGCTTCATTTTTCAAGGTGTCCACATGGACGAAGCAGTACACTGCATCAGCCCATAGAGACATTCCTGCTATGAATGAGCTCTGTGACTGGTTGATGAGAAACTTACCAGATAAAGATGATGAGGTCACACTAGTCCATGGAGATTACCGACTTGACAACTTGATATTCCACCCAACTGAGGCAAGACTTCCTAGAAGGTCGTTATGACCAAAGAATGCATTTTTCACCAATTACCTCATTGGTTGTCCTTTTTATGATCAGACCCGGGTGATGGCTTCGTTAGACTGGGAGCTGTCCACTACTGGGAACCCTCTAGCTGACCTGGCCTTTTTTCTCGTGCCTCTCTACTGCCCCACTGATCTGAACATTAAACGCTTTATATTCAACTATAAAGAAGTAGAAGGTAATGCCAAATTAAATGTTTGTCATGATTATAATAATTTGCACATTGTTCAAATAAAAAAAAAAATAAAAAAACGTGTGTACAAATATCTATAAACTTTTCTCTGTGCAGGTATCCCATCGGCTAGTGACCTGATCTCCATTTACTGCAGTTGTCGGGGAATCCCATCTGGTTCCTTGCCTACGCTGAACTTCTACTTGGCTCTGTCTCTGTTTAAAGCGGCTGCAATTTCTCAGGTTTTCCGTCACATCCAGCTGTGCAAACACACTTGCCCTTGTGGTATAACTAAACCATATCAGTGTATGTTATATGGCCACAAATTTCAATGTGTGTTATTAGTGTAAGAAAAAAAAAAGAATGAGAAAGGATGAATGACTTATTAAATTCTCAGAAAACAAAATCTTAAAAGTGTGATATGCATTTATATTCTGCTTTGCTGAATCAATACTACTCTTGCAACTTGCAACTCTAGATAACGTTGCAAGGTCTTTTGGGATCTTAGTAGAAACTGAAACTTGTCCATTCTTCTTTGCAAAATAGCTTATTGTCAAACATGAGTGAAACGTTGCCTATGCTCTTGATATGGTGTCTGGTGACATGTTGTATTCAGTTACTTTTCAACAAACTCCCAGGAAATTGTCGACTTTGACATGGAAGTCTGCTGGCATAGAGGCGGATGTGTTGCATTAAGCGTTAAAATAACACCATAAAAGTCCACATGCAAAATAATTCATATTCATCTCCTTGGCAACTACCAGGGCATGGAGAAGTAAATGCAGGTTCACAAGCCTCAACAGGTGTAGCAGTTTCAAAAGGTAGAACGTTTTGAGACGGTTATCCAGACACATAATGGTAGGAAAATCTGATGAGGTAGCACAGATCGTCAGTACACTGTTGATCTTTATGCGTCCATCTATAGACTTCATCTAGCTTTCAGCCTGCAGATAGTTTTCCTCATGATTAGAGACAGCAGTGCTTAATCTTTGCTTCTTCTCCTTCAGTCTGAAATTATATTTAACAGTCAAAATTGCTTCAGAGAGAAGTAATTCACAGGATTGGTCAAAATATGAAAAAAGGTGCAACTCAGGAATATGCAGTAATTGATGAGCTTGGAGTGAAGTAGCTTTCACTTGAATTTATTTTGGGGCGTCAGACTAAAGGGGGTTGAACAGAAACACAAGACACACTTCTCAGAATTTTGTTTGTAAAAAACATTATCCCTACCGAGTATCATTTAGCCCCCTTTTTACAGCTTTGCATCACATTGCATTTGTTTGTCATATGGCTATAAAGTGCAATGGCAGTATAAGTTAATATTAACTACTTTTTTTCTTTTCTTTCATCAATCTTACATAACAGTCTCTCTACAACAAGCATGAGCTTCTATCCAAATGGCCAAATACATTAAGCATATGCATCACCTGGTTATGTGACTCTTGAAATATAAAATCATACCACATATTGCATCCAAGCCGGTCCTTGAGTTACACCCACTTAAATTGTAATGACAGTTGTGAATCTTTCATTTCAAATGATTATTTTTCTGTTTTATTGCAGGGGATCTATGCTCGTTACCTGCTGGGTAATGCCAGCGCACCCGATGCAGTTCAATTCGGCCAGAATGTCGAGCCTTTGGCTAAAGTAGCGTTGCAGTTAGCCAAAAGGTTAGTTCCACCAATGAAATGAAAAATGCACAGAAATCCATCCATCCATCCATCCATCCATTTTCCGTAACCCTTCTCCCTAACGGGGTCGGGAGTTGCTGGTGCCTATCTCCAGCTGCGTACAGGGTGTACCCCGCGAGAGGCAGTCTGTCGCAGCACAGAAATCCACTTATTTTAAAAGTTATAATTTAATGTGAGCTTTGCGATGGACTGGCGACCTGTTCAAGGTGACCCTGCCTCTCACTCGTTGTCTACTAGAGATAAACACCAGCACCCCTCGCAATCCAACTTGCAATAAGTGTCTAAGATAATGAATGGATGGATGACTTTAATGTGAACAAACCAGTATAATTAAAGCCCACCATGGCTGACATCAAAAGGCACATTACCAGAATTTGTTGTTTTTGTAGGTAAGAATACTAATTGAATCCACGTGCTGACTGATCTTAAGCAAGCAGGAACTAGAGCTTGCCAAGTGCATCCTGCCAACCTTTCACATATTTCCGATGTGTTTCCTGCCAGTCCACTCGCAGGTCCAACAAAAGACAGGCTGTTCCCTCAGACTGCCAGAGGCCAGGCTGTTCTCCAGCAGGTTAAAGACTTCATGCAGCAGTATGTGCTTCCTGCTCAGCAGGTCAGTGCCAAGCGCTTCAACGAGGACAGGGGGCATTTTATTTGTTCAGACAGACGCTTAATTTTGACGTGGGAAGATTTGACAGACCATCCATGCCACATGGATTAGTTAATTAAATGGAGAAAACCATAAGTCTGTTGATAGTTTGCTTTTTACTGCACACAGAACCCTCACTGTTCACTGAACATCAAAGAATTTCTACTCACTTGGCTTTATCGTAAAAGAACTGAGCACTCCAAAACAAACCAACAAAATACAGTTTAAGACTTGAGCAAGTTAACCTTTTGTATTGCATGAGAAGGCTTTTCACTGATGAGGAAAAAAATCAGGATGGAATTATTTTTTTTCTCATAATGCAATTGTTTATTTCCTCAGGAAGTTGCAGAATACTACACAAAACATTCCCAGTCTCCTCTGAGGTGGCAATCTCCAAAAATAATAGAGGATCTAAAGGTAGGCTGGAATAATATAAACTGTTTAATTTTGAATTTCAGTCCTTTTTCACCAGGTGTTTCACAGTTAGCAAAGTCTACCAAAGTTGTTTTTGCCATGGACTAGGGTCATTCATTCCATTTAACAGATTTTTAATAAATGTTGTTCTGTGAGTCCAGGAGAAAGCCAAGCAGGCTGGGCTGTGGAACATGTTCCTGCCAGCGGTCAGTGGACTCACTCAGTTGGATTATGCCCACATTGCAGAAGAAACGGGCCGCTGTCTCTTTGCTCCCGAAGTGTTCAACTGCCAAGCTCCAGGTAAAAAAAAAAAAAAAAGCAGCTAAATAAATGTCAGAGCCTGAGGTGTTTTTGAGATATGGGGCTCATAAATATCACAATCATTTCTTCATTTAGGTTACATGAATATATTAACTTCTCTCATGTTCTGTTGAAGTTCTCTTTGCATGCAAAGTACATTTTCTCTATCTGTCATAATATTTTTAATCAAAAGTCAACCTGCTTAATCTTTTTCACATTTGTAATGACACGACCACATCTACAGGATTTTATGTGACAGAGAAGACATAACTGTGATGTGAAATGAAAACTGTACATGATTTTCTTTTACAAATAGAAATCTGGGAAGTCTGACTTGTAGCCTCCCTGATAACTTTTTGTTGCCAGAGTTTTGATGCAAGTCTCGACTACCTTTCCATATCTGTCAATTTTGCCCATTCCTTTTTGGAAAAGTGCTCCAACTCAGTCAGATTGGATGGAGAGTGTCTGTGACATCGCAGTTGAATTTAGTTTACGGAAAAATGATAGGAACACCTGGCAGATTGATGTTGCAACTGCTGGGTTTCTCTGAAGTTCTGTGATGGTTTTCAATGCAATTAATTAATTAATTACTTTTTTTCTGAGGTAGTGAGTAGTATAAGAATAAGAGAGTTCATAAAATTCACATACACTTTGTATGTGAACAAGAACAAATAGTAAAAAGTGCTGGATTTATGGTGACTATGTGCTGTGTGAAGTATTTGTGTAGTCTGCAGTGTAGCAAGAATTCATAGTTGGGCTGTGACCTACATTCCTGAATTGACAGGAATGTGGGTTGTGAAAGAGGGGGGAGACATGTGGCAAAGGTCAACAGCCCTGGACTCGAACCATGACCATGACGGCCATGTCCAGGACAGCAGCCTCCACAAACGGGTCTCACACTCTATGCCTGTGCCACTGCCACGCCCAGTGACACTCTTTTACAATCTCTGTGGTATTGCAGTCAAACCTCAAAACAGAACATGTTATTCACTTTCACCCTTTGTGGCCTCTTTGTCAGAAAGTCCATAATCCACAGAACTAAGCTGTTTTTTAGATTAATTTAAGGGAGCTTTTCTGCCAAGATGTGAGGTTGCCTAGTATTGAATTGAGGGAAGAAAAAATCAGCAAGAAGAAACCTGGCTGTTATGTTGGGAGTTCTCAAATATTTGTATGTCATCAACTCCTCTTTAAGCCTGATATGCGAGCTGGGAACTGGGAGTTTACCTCAGCAAAGATGGAAGTTTTTCTCATCCTCTCCAGAGCCTGCTTATTAACACAACCACAGCTCCTGTCTTTGGTATCCCATTACTTCTCCCATAACAGGAAAAAAATCCACTATGATTTGCACAACATAGATCATTTTGTTTTGTAGGGGAAAGCATCCATATTTGGTCTTACCTGATCCTGAGCACCTGCTTCCATGTGTTTCCTCTCCATGGCTTATAGTAAACTACAAATGGGACTTTCTTCTTCCTGCCACACTCCCATGAAGGCCAGATTTGTGAACTGCAACACTAATATTTACAGAATCTCCCACCTGAACTGTGGATCTCCTCCAGAGTCCACAGGTCAGGTGGGAGATTCTCTTGGCTGCTTCTCTCATTAATGCTACTCTTTGACTGACTTGTTTTTGTGGAGAGCTATGTCTTGGTAGGTTTCCAGGTATGCTAACCTACCAAGACATAGGAATATTTTTTTTTTTCAGTCTATTGGCTTAGTTTATCAAGAAATATTCCTGATTAAAGAACTTCTCCAACAGAATGGGTGTGTAGAAGAAGCTTGTATAGAAACTCCACTGTTTTTTCACAGACACAGGAAACATGGAGGTGCTCCATATGTTCGGCACCGAGGAGCAGAAGAAGAAATGGCTGGAGCCTCTACTGAGCGGAGAAATCCGCTCCTGCTTCTGTATGACAGGTATCGACATAGCCTTGAAATATTTTTTTTTCTTTTAATGCAAAATTTAACCTAATAAAAATGTAGAAAACTTAGTTCATTTATGCAGTGGGGAAAAATCTGAGGTTAAGAAATAATTTATTCTAATTTGAACTCACGACTTTATTAATGATATGCTTTTAAAGTGAAGTAAAATGAAAAGCTACGATTTAAACATACAGTCCAAGTTATTCAGTATTGAGTTAAATTTGATTAGATTGCTAAATATGTTTTTGCAAATGCAGTCAATCCAAGGGATGGAGAAACATGAAGAGTAAATTTTCCATTACAGTGTCTTGATCTTTTTGTTTTTTGTGGCTTTGACCATCTGTTAACAGTAAAGGTCAAACCTCCTGGGATTAATCATCAACACTAAAGCTTCTTCTCGGTTTATGTGGGTTTTTTTTTTTTTGCAGCAACAGTTTCCACTGCCTGAATATTTAGGCTCAGCCACCGTTTATTTCCGCTAATGGAAACTAAAAGAGGTTTATTTTAGTGCTCCCTGTTTTATTGGCTAATTGTTGAGATCAAAATCCTCCAAAATTGATCTATAGCTACATAAAATAGATTCACACTTCATGGTAGATTTTTAGAACAGAGGGACTGACAGTAAAAATTTTAAGTATTTAGAAATTGGTTTGCATTTTAAACTCGTGGACATAATATTCCTAGAAGACTTTATCTCTTTGTCCTTGGACCCAACCTCTCTCCTGACAGCTTTAAACACAGTTCCAGATCTGTCCCAGCAGTCATCTTCTCCTTTTTCCTGGCCTTTCCCCAAACGTTAGAAAGTCACACACTTTTGACCTTGGTCGTGAAGATTTCAAACAGCAGAGAATCAAGTGTTTGTGTGAGGGAGGAATCTGTGTGTGCAGTGACATATTCAAACTTTCCTCTAAGTGGAAACCAGAGAGTTTATGAGCTTCTCTTTGTGTTTTGATTTATGAGTTTTTCCCATTCATCCTGAAGGATCACACTTCAGTTATTTCCCCCTTCTTTTGATTTCTCTCTTGCAAACACATTCACTTGCTGTACTTCACTTTTTGTCACTTTGCAGCCATAAATGTAAAAGTATATTAAGATTTTATGTGATACATCATCAGAAAAATAAATAATTAAGTAGAAGATATGAGATATCTTCTACATACATACCTGTATATATGTATATATATCTATATATATAAATATATATATCAGTAATAGATATATATTACTTTGCAAATAAAAATCTAAAAAGTCACATTTTTATTTACTTTGCTAATAAATCTATGAGTCCAAGCAAACCCTTCTTTGCTTGGATGCTTTGAAGTAAAATGATCTAATCTCGACGTAAATCCAGGTGTTCTGTGAAAACCTTCAAGGTTTGTTAGAGAACAAACAACATTGTGAAAACTGACACACACAGTGTTGTCTCCAGTCTTTGAACATCTTATAGAGCACCGTTCCTGATAGGATTATAGCTGCAGTTACCTTGAATAACACATAATGGAGTTTATGGCTCAAACATAAAAAATCTGAAAGGCTTTGAGGGATCTGAATAACCCGTTCTTTGTAAAGCAAGGCATGAACACGAATGTTCACAGCTCAACTCATAAAGAGTTTGAAAGTTGAAACTTCTGATCTACTCCTACAAAATCCTTCCGCTTCTTTCCACTGGATTCGTGTGAATGGTTGTGGTCTGAAGTGAGGTTAGACTACTCTTGGCTGCTACCAGCACTGTAAATTTCCCGTTTCAAAACATCACCTGCCAGTAGCAACAAATACTGAATGATTTCCATTCATGTACTTCCCACGCTGCCTGGAAATGGCGACATGCCACTGCCAGAGGTAATTACAGAGAATGTGAACATCCCTGTGGTTTTTCTAAACACAATTGGATTTTTTTGTTTGTTTTTTTGTTGTTGTTGTTTGTTTATTTGTTTTCTTATAGGGGGAAGTTAACAGTTATTTCTTTTACTGGATGATGAGGGAACATGAATCCCTCTTTTGCTGGACAATCGTTTACATTTTGGAGTTGAGCATTCTGTTTTATTTATATTAATTGCTGACTGTGGCCTGTGCTGGAATCTGAGCTTAAAACAAAGACATGGGAAAACTCTGGAAGTCCCATTGACTCATTTTCTCCTAAACTCTTACCACCAGAGCCTGACGTTGCTTCCAGCGATGCAGCTAACATGGAGTGCAGACTTCACAGAGACAAAAACACCTACATCATAAACGGCAAAAAGTGGTGGAGCAGTGGTGAGTACGTCAAATGTTATTTGATCCTCTATAAAAGGTTTCTATCCTGTTAAGGAATCAAAATGCACTCAGAACACTTTAAACTTAATAAACGCAGAACAAGTAGTTTTATTTGGAATAACAGAGCTCGTTTAAGAGCGTTTTATAAATGGAACAGACTCATAAAACAAGAGAACGATTTTGGAAGTATAAACCTGAAAATTTTATTGTACACCCGAAGGTTTGTCTCTGAGAGAGAACAAGCTGTTGATGTAAACAAGATGCTATCCATGCTTTTTAAGCAGAGCCTTAAAGAGAGGCATATGAGCTCAAAGTGCTTTCATATGGACAATAAAACTGTACAGATGACTCATACAATGCCTATTATATAACATAAAACTTTTTTTAATGAGCTCAGAAGTGTCGAATGTGTGTTTTTTGGGGGGGTTTTTAGTGAAAAATAGGCTTTTAGTTTGCCAGAAGATAAACGTGGTAAAAGGTCAGCTTTGTGAAGAATCTCTCCATGTGAATCCAGGAAAATAAGTGTTACCTCTCATGTGAGTCATTCAAAGGGTGTGAAGTTGGTTAAAAGAAAACAGAAGGCAACATGTTTAATCGGTAAATGTTGAAAGGCTCAAAAGCACTGCCTCGATTAAATTTGTCAGTTCATTTTTATTCGTATGATTGTTTTTTCACCAGTTGGTTTTTAATTGGCTTTAAAAACAAGCTACATTTTAAATATTTACTGAATAAAAAAAAGTGTTCAACAGAATGATGTCACACAAGGCAAAACCCAACAATTAATTTGAGAGAATTGTTCTCGTAAAACAAAGTAAAATACATTTAGCAGCACCTGTAACATTTAAACCTCAAGTATTTTTATAATATTGACCTTAACACACTCCAGCAGGCTTTAATCTTCTTCCCAACCTAAGCCAGGTGCAGCAACTTTCACATATTGTGACAGCTGTGGTAAATAAAGGCCTTAAAAAAAATTAGTTTTTATTGCATCAGCAGAAACCCAGCACAAAAAAAGAGAAAAATATGACCCTTAAATTAATAATGTGTTTATCACATAGGAAAGAAATCCCATGTTAAATAACAGATTTTTAATCCACAATTATTGGTGCGACTAATAATGTGTTATAATTTATTTAATATTCAGGAACTTTTAATGAAACATCCATGACCGTCTGTTTCCCTGAAGCGTGAATATGATGTGACACTTTTCAAAATGGGAAAGAGATCAGAGCATACCTTTCCAGTGCTGCAGAATGTGATAAGTTTAATGAAAGATACAAAAAAAAATAAAAAATCAAATTTTTAATTTTTGTTGTTGTTTGGTTGCACTATTAGGCTTATGATGTATGTCCATTTCCAGCAAGAATGTTCACAGTCTTTGCAGCACCTGGACAGACTTATTACTGGTAGCTGTGAAGAAGTTTTATTCATATTAAATGATGTTCCTTTATGTGTCATATAAATGTAATGTTTTTTGTATCACAGTCAAGGTGTTTTTCTGTGCAGCTGGGAGAGGGGTACAAACTAATGAAACAAGACGTGTCTACTGAAGTACGTTTCCCAGGGTTGCTAACCTTTCCCAGATAATTGTTTTGGGAACTTGCTGTTTTTTCCCGTGGCCTTCCCTGCATGGGGATGGAGTTTTTAGTTTTCACATTTCGTAGACATAGCATTGAATGAGCGTACAAGGTTCCGTATGTTTTCCTTTGTTTCTCTTGTTTGGTCTTAGAAGATTGAGTCTCCGCCTCGGTAGTAGAGAGAGATGAATAAGTTTGTCTGAGTTTGTCAGAGCGAATCTAATTTGTGCCTAATGCAATGTATTTTTTTGCTCTCCGTCTGCAGATGTATTAAAGATTGTTTTTGCTCCCTGACTTTTGTCTGGACCTTAGGCTCTGAATATTGTGCACTTCACATAGCATAGAATTTTTTTTATTTGCTTTTTTTCTTATAAGCAATCTTGAGATTTGTATTTGGTCCAAATACAAACAAGCTCTTATACTGTCACAATTCAGCATGTAAATTTAAACAAAAAAAGTTAGAAGTTCAGTAAAATTGCAGCATCTCTTCTGGGTGGGTTGTGTGTTGGTGACACAGACTGTCAGCAACTCCTGAAGGAATATTTCTTCATAAAAAATGTACTGACACATTGGAAACTGAATTAGTGAAATTTGTAAACGTCGCTGGCACCAAACAGCCTGATGGGTGCTTCACAAGACAGACATATGGCAGCTTGGGTTTAATATTCAGTAGTGTTACAACTCCTTGTCATGTTATTTCCCCAATTGTAAAATCATCACCTGTGCAAATGTATCTGTGTTTCTTTTTCTACAATGAAACTGTAGCTACTGTCTTACACAAATTGACAAGCTCAACTTTTCTAACTGCTTTCTTATTTCTATAAAACATTTCACCTTATTTTTGGTATGAAATGTTATTTTATTTTGTTTTTTCTTACATTATTAGCACACTTTTACTTCATAGTGCTAGTATAAATAATTTTACTTTTGGAAAAGAAGCTGCAACTAACTGTAGTCAGACACAGTAGAATTACTCCTGCAAGTGTTTTCCTGGCTCATTGCATTCTAGTAAAGCCAATGTGTGTTTTAATCCATATGTCAGAAAATTGCTGCCAGAAAACAACTGGCTCAAACTTGCCGGTATGTACAGTCAGCAATTAAAGTTTTAAAACAACTGGAAGTTTGGCTGACAAGACCGGATGAGAATCCAGGTTGATGTTGCCACCACACACGACGAGGAGGACGGTATAAATAAAAATAAATTAAAAAAAAGCTCACTGTTGCACAGCAAAGAGTGGCATTTCTTTGGCATAACAACCTGGTGTGGTTGTTTACACAACAACTATACCCGGTGTGTCCCTTGTTATGGGAAGCTTGCCAGAAAAATTCTTCTCTGTCCTTCCTTCACCTTCACTAATGTAAATGTGGAGTTTGTAAAAAAAATATATATATATTTTGGCTTTTAAAACCCAAATACTACAGAAGGAATTAATATTATTTTGAATCATATTCCCCTATTTATTTATTTTTTCTGATATGTCTGACCTGAAAGTTTGCCTCTCACTGTCATGGAAAAGCTGGCTGTTGAATTGCACGTGAATTCCTCTCTCCCCCGAACTTCTTTCTTCTTGCCATCAATCCACAGTTTATAGTTCAAGCCTGTCACATATCTGCATTGACATTCTTCCTGCTCAACCTTCCTCCTTTTCTTGGATGTAAAATGTCCTGCAATGGAAAGAATTTAGTGATGTGACAAAGATCCTCTGCCAGCATTAATATATCTTCCTGTTAGCAGGAAGAATGTGGGTGTGCTGATGGACAGGTTGTTGCACTAAAGCATGTGATTTAAAAAAAACCACAAAAAAAAACGTTTTTTTGTTTATATCCCTATGAGTCATAATATCCAAACTCGATCTGTTTGACTTCACTGAGTAGGAAACAAGACAAGTGAAACTTGACATAGCTGTTGTGATTCCAAGGTAGTGTAGCTCTGGTCGACTCATTGTTTCCAGTAAACGATGCTGGTTCCTCAGCGACGTGGTCCGGGTGTGTCCCAGAGAATCTACTAGTGGGGATTCTTTGGTTTGTCTATTTTTTTCATTATGAAACAAAAGTAACTTCCTTTACCCAAGTTTCATGGTCAGAAAAAACTATTTAGTTTCTGTTTTAAAAGCACAGCTACTTGCCATAGAAATACACCCCCGGACTTAAACCTATTAAGAGTTCCTCCAAACCGTAAGCATCACATAAAGGTGCTGTTTTCACCTTCTTCATTTCCCCCTGAAGCTGTTAGACGTGGTTTCTAAATGAAAGGGTGAGCAGAGGTTGGCAATGGAACTCTGTGGTGTGGAAGCTGTATAATTCTGTCCCATGAGCATGATAATGCACTCAAATTACTCTCAGGCTTGCTATCTGTTATCTTCATGCTCTGGGGGTGGGAGAGCACCGTTACACAAGCAAAACATCAAAAAACTTTGCAAACCGCATATCTTTCTAGATATGTTTTTTTTTTTTTTTTTTAATCTCTTTCAAACTGGAGCATTCTGTACTTCTTTCATTTTTTGGATTACTGAGGCAAAACACTCGCCAGAAGAGAAGGGCCATGCATTCTATATGTGGTGCAATTCTTAAAGTTAATCTAAATTTTTCCTCTGAGTCCTTTATTTCATGTCTTTACTGTCACTTTAATTTATATCTTAAACCTCTAAAGTGAGGAAAAAATCTCAGTTTTAGTTTGTATTTTATTAAGATTTTATGTTGTAAATCAGTACACAATAGTGACAGAACAAAAATACACACAGTAGTTTTCCACTTTTTTATAATAAACAAAAATATCTGAAAAGTGTGGCGTGCTTTTGTTTTTTGCCCCCCTGTTTGAATACTTTGTTTGCTTCAATTAAGTCTTTGTAAAATTGCTATAGCATAGTGAGAGTGGATGGAGAGCACCTGTGAACATCAGTTTCAAATCTTGTGGCACATTTTGTTTAGATTTGAGTGTAGGCCTTGTGAACACTTCTGTTTAAACAACAGGATTGTGGTTCTGACTGGATGTGTCAGGTGGTTCTGCGGTGTGCAAAACGAGTCAACTCTGTTTGCAGTTTCTAGCAGGTCTTTTTCCAGTATAGTCCACAGTTCATCCTCCTGCATACTCTTCCCAGCTTTGTGACCCTGCTAAGGAATAACACCCGAACAGCGTAACAGTTTGGACCTCGCATGCAGAACAGTGTTCCGCATGCAATCTGATGTTCCTCCACATGTTTTGCTAGGTTTCCTACATAATTCTGATGAACTTCAAAACAGAACATTATGTGGCTTTCCATGACCAGAGGCTTTTTTCTGCCTCAGCTGTTGATGCCTATTGCCAAGAGTTACCCGAGGCTTCTTGTCATCTTCTCTGAATAATGCTCTGCTTTGTCCCAGACAGTCCCTTTCTAGATAGGTTTGCAGTTGTGCTGCAGTTGCTTTTCATTTTCAAATGATGGACTGGACTCTTTTACCTGTTTAAGTTAGGGATACTAACCAGTTCTTTTCTGACCCGTCTGCTGTATGCTCTTCATGATACTGTTTGTTGGTTAATGTTCGCTAAGAAACCTTTGAGGCCGTCACAGAAGACGCCATATTTACACTGCGATTAAACCGCATACAGGTTGACTGTATTTATTAATTGGATGACGCCTGAAAGCGGCACAGGAGTTTGGAGAGAGGTTGCTATGCTTTTCTGATTTTCATTTGTACATTTTTTTTTTTTTTTTTTTTTTAATTAATGTTTTTCTCCCCTTGCATTAATCTACATCACTTTGTGGTTGCAGTGGACAATTTGTGGAGGTGATAATACTTTTGCAAGGTCCCATACCTCATCTTCACATGGTTTTCTACTACAGGTTTTGTTTTATAAATTTGTACACTGCTGAGTTTTGGCAAAAACACATTTAGAGGCTAGACATATGTCTTTGATGCAAGAACCGATGTTCTTTAAGGATTTAGAGAGGCTGACTCAGGTGGGCTGATGGCTACTAAACATGCCAAAGTAAACAGATTGTTTCATGTCTGTCAGAGGTATCTGAGGTGGATTTTAAAGACCAGGCTTTGGCAAGATAAACTCGACCTTCTTTGTTGTCGAGCAAAGAGGCTTAAACAAACTTAAACATTGGACTCTGGCCACCCAGTACTCTGAGCCAAGATTTGAAGTTTATCAGGGTCGGTCTGGCATTATCGTGCATAGTGGCATCGTAGAAAAAAGCAAGATCTAGTGGGAGATTCTTCTCCACTGCAAATCATTTGCTCTTTAAACTTTATTTTATTGAAATAAACAAATATAAGTGGATGAAAAACAGCGGTTAGGCTTTAAGCTCCTCTGAGGAACATGCGACTTTGCTGTTTACTACTCTAATGGCATGGAAGGGTTCTTCCTGCTGCGAGCTCTCCTGTCTTTGCTTGCCAAATGTTTTTCGACTCAATGGGTCACCCACTGTGCAACCGAGCCATCCGTCATCCCAACCCAAAGCCGCAGGATGTGATGAAATGCGATGCAGATGAGATTCTGGAAGACGGGGCTGATTGTAAAGTTGGATTGGAGTTGTTCTGAACGGTTCCCCTGAGCAACTTGTGATTCAGCTGCATTTAATTGTAACAGATGCATGTCGCTGGAGGCTTTGTTCTTTTATTTAAGAAAATACATATTTTTTACAAAACACATAGCTTAATCCGTATAACGTTATAGTACATATCTTTTTTAGCCGTTAAGTTATGTGCGGCTACTCCTGTCTAGCTTGTATGACGGCTATTGCATGTAAATATATATATCAAGTAAATAGGCATATAGTATCAGAGAATTTTAGGTGTGTCTGTGGCAAACATCTGTAAAAAGCCTTCAACAAATTCCCCTTTTATTACAGTAGGAAAATCACATGCTGTAAAATTAAGAGGGACTTTGAAAACACTTTAATATGATAATATTAGGCTTCAAGAAGTCATTAGCAAAGTCTTGAGAGTGACTCAGTAGTTAATGTACTGCCTTACAATCAGAAAATTGTGGGTTAGATTCCAGTTTCCTCCTGCCTCTTATTGATGTGCCCCAGGGCGACACACATCATTCTAAGTTTCCCCAACGATTTGCTTATCTGTAAATAAATATGTCGGTGTTTGTGACTAAAGGTCATTGAGGACTGATTTTGAATAAAAAGTATGTTAATTCAGGCTGTTTAACTTTTTACATTCAAATGATTCGGATGAAAAATAATTGTTTTAAAAATGTAAAACCAATTAATTTTTGAAAATGGAGTATTTCATTCCCTACCCTCACATTATGTGCGAGAGCACTTGTTGCATGCCAAAAAATAAAACTAAAATTAAATCATAATGATCTTAAACATGTTAAGTTTTAATTTTGAAAAATAGGAAAAATTGATCTATTAGTTCAATTAAGTCTCAATTACCTACCATTGAAATGGTAAATGTGTAGTTTGGTAAACTTTGCTTTAATTAGAATTGTGTGCTACCTCTGTGAAAATGTCATAGTATGAGTCCTGTTTTTAGGCACTGATAGTGCAAATAATTTATAATATCAATAATTGATATTATGGCACAATATCAATTATTGTGCCATAAATATTTCTTAGTAAGAGATTTTTTATTCAATTTCTTTTAGTTTGAGAATATGCTACTGCAATAAAAAATAATTTAATTTGAGGCTTTTAACACATATTTACCAAGAATACCAGTAAAGATGTCTAACACTGTACATGCTGAAGTCTCAGATAGTGAATGTGCTGGTGTCCTGGTCCTCCGAACCAGACTGAGACTGGTTCTGGCTCGCTGAGTGGAGTGCGATCTCCACCGCTGGCTCCTCATTGACTTGCCTCGAGTGTCTTCCAAGTCTCTGTCCAAGGTGCTTGGCGGCCTTCAGGACATGACCTCTGAAGGAAGAACCGATGAAGGCATAGAGGACGGGATTGATGCAGGCGTGGGTGAGCGCCAGGCTCTCTGTCACCTGCCGAGCGTGGTCCAAGCGCTTGCTCATTTCGCAGTCCGTGATGAGATGGTAGATGATGTCCATCGCTCGACATAGCTTGACCACGTTGTAGGGCAGCTGGGTGAGCAGGAACACGGCCACGACAGCAAGGAGGACCCGAAGTGTGCGCCATTTCCGTTCTCTGCGCACCCCAGCAGCTTTAGTTAGCGCCCGGCCTATGCATGAGTAGCATACCACCATGACCAGGAAGGGAACAAGAAAGCGGAGGATGACCTCCAGCAGCTCCAGGGCAGCTTTCGCAGGTTGGGCCATGCTGGTTGGGTAGACGGCCGTGCAGCTGGTCCTGTGATGGGAAGTCTTCACCGTGGAGAAGATGAGTTCAGGAAGGCCAAAAAAGCTGGCTAAAGCCCACAGTGCCGCACACACCAGGATCCACTGCCTCCTGACTCGGGTACCTGTCCCAGTTCTGCCTGCTGAGTTTTGGGCCACCGCCCGATAGCGATCCACACTGATGCATGCCAGCAGTAGCATGCCACAACTGAAGTTGGTGCTATAGAGGAAGGAGTTGAGTTTGCAGCCAGCCACGCCCAGCTTCCAGCCATGGACGGCGTCGGCGGCCCAGAATGGCAGGGTGAAGAGCAGCAGCAGGTCTGAGATGGCCAAGTTGAGGATGCACATGTCGGTCAGGGTCCGGAGTCTCAACTTGGACGTGTAGACCACCACCACCAAGGCATTCCCAGCCAGGCCCACCACCAGAGCCAGGGCGTAGACAATTGGGAGGAAGACGCTGCCAAAAGAACGCACCGATTCTTTCTCACAGACGCTGTGTTCATAGTCGTATTCATAAGTATCGTTGAAACTGATGTCTGCATCATCACTGGTGTAGAAGTCTTCCATGTTTTCTGCACATGAAAAGAGCAGAATATAAAGATGTGATTAGTGAAATAGGAAAACATTTCTCTGGCAGAAATATTCCCATTCCTTAAACTTTTTCTCATTTTGTCACAGTTGATGGAAAAGCCTGTAGACTTAAATACACGGCATTGCTAGATAAAACAAAATGTATGACAATAACCCTAAGCACACAACCAGAGCTACTATAGAATGGTTTAGATTAAAGCATATTAGTCTGTGAAAGGCTCTGTCAAAATTTTTATTATTAATTAGGCTGCTGTACTGGATTTTATTTACAAGTATCAGGGGGGAAAGAAATGCTCACAACACTTCTCAGAAATCTAATTACCAAAAAGGGAATTGAAAAAACCTTGCATCATTTTCCTTCCACTTCAAAATTAGGCACTATTTAGTGTTGGTGTGTTACATAAAAGTCTGAATAAAATACAAGGAAGTTGATGGGGGGGGGAAACTTGAATACATTACAGGAAGATGAATACTTTTGCAAGGCATTCTAAGCGGTGAAACAGGAAATGGGAATTTTGTTTGGATTCAAAGGAATCTTCCCTGCTTTTCCCTAAACTAGCCTGTCAGGCATGTGTGTGGGCTTCAAGAACAACAGTGAATGGATCTCTGCAAAGGCGATGAAAGAAAACAAGTGCTTTTGAGTTTACTTAATTTGCATGCAACAAGCGATGCCAGGTGATCCGCAAACTTCAGAAATCGGCAGCTTCTGATTTATTGAATAAAATATAATCTGTCTATTGATTTTTCCTCGTACAACCTGTTGTGCAAGCTGATAACATCTACTGTAGGGTGTTTAAGATGGCATGTTTAAATCAGTTAACAGTGTCGCTTTTTTTTCCCACATCAGTGTAATAATGGCTGCAGGGGAAATCCAAAACCGACAGGAAATGAGTGCAATAAGGGATGAAGGTGACATGCAAACTTTTTTCAAACCCAGGATCCTTGTTCAGTTGCACAGCTTCAACAAGACATCCCATTATGTGAGACTTTTTGGATATATTGCTTATGATGTCAATGCTCATATCCTGACACCCCACTGCACATGTAGAGGACAATGCGTCTAGACTGTCTTACTGTCTCATACAGCAAAGTTTTTGTTAACCTTATAAGACTCTCCTCATTTTTAATAAGCTGAGATCATCTTTAAATAAGCTGTTGATTTCCAATAAAACCCCCAAATCATTTAACTCCTTTCTCCTTCTACTTGCTCATCAAAGATCTAAATCAAAGATGGCTATATGAAGTTTTTATGGAGTACAAAGTCTTTCTTTTAAAACGATGACTGCACATAATTAATTCATCAATTTTAGAACAGTGTCCTGCAGCCACAAATGACTGATGCTAAATTTATTTTTAACAAAAAAAAAACTGAGGCAAATATGTATCAGTTATGACACCCAGCACATACGTTGTTTTAAGTGTATTTCTGCTTGTTTTGAAGCTGTCATAGAATCCACATCCTTTTGTTGGGAAAGGACCATAGATACCGTATGTATCAATTATAATACAAAAATTTGAGAAATCCATGATATTCATGAACAACATATTTTTATTACTGACAATCATTTCTTGAATCAGGATTTAGGTGCAAAAGAGAATCATTTATATGGCGGATTGTGTTCATCTGATTTGATTCAAAGCAGAGTTTAATGACCTGTCACCCCAAAGGCAAAGCCTGTTAAGAGACTGATGACATAATTCCTGAGGGAAAACGGGCATATTGCAGGAACTTCATTTTGGCTGAGTGCATTTCTCGCTGAGATAACGGGAGTCTTGTTCCTTTCCTTCCTAGTGTCCAGTTCTGTTACATAATGAAGTTCGATGTTCCGAATGGGAGGAGTGGCAGTGAATGTAGCAGATGTTCTTGGAAAAACAGACAAAAATGCCATGCACACACCACTGTCAACAGCTGCGTGTCACTTAATAACAAGTTCAAACTTGCTGCCATTCTTTCAAAGTTCTTGGTTTAGACTTTACAAGCCAATTACAGAACAATTGTGAAATATTTCAAAGGTGTCGAAAAAGGAACTGTCAGAAAGATTTACGCTTTTAATTTCACATTAAAATTATGTTTTACTTTACCTATAATACATAGATACTCCTGGTATTGGTTAGTTTATTAAGTAATGCAATACCTTTTTTTTTTTTTATTTACCTTTGTTAAACCTTTTTCTTATTTTATTCCAGCTGTCTTAATTAAATCGTACTTTATATAAAATGTCCTGTTGCTGATGCTTTGGTGTGAAGTTGTAGCATCAACATTCTGATTTGATTTTGCCCTGAACATGTTTTTTGCAAATGCAAAAACACTGGGACTTCTCACCATGGCTGCATTTCTGAGGTAATGATGCCAATGCAAACGAATCATGACTTCATTCTAAGTTAAATAATGTCATAAAATCTTCGAATGACATTCGGACTTTGACTTTAAGCCCAGTTGTAAATCAAAGTCTTTCCTCTTTGAATAAAAACAAGATTAATTTCTGTACTAAACAGTGTCTCAGGAACATAAGAATGGATTTAGAATTCAGAATTAACAAAATCAACTTGCATAACCAAGCTTTTACACTATTACTCTACCAGCTTAGTGTTAAATGGGTCGAATTAGAAAATGTCTTACCTGTTGTCAGCAGTGTTTTTTTTTTTTTTTCTTAGAGCGGTAAGGATGAGAAAAACCTCTTGTGAGCCCCACACAAATTGTAACAGAGTCCAGAGGAGGTGCGTTATTGTATTCTCCAGGACTGAAATGACTAATCTCTGCTGCTCAGCCTGCCCTCCTCCCTGCCTGACAGCACGAGGAGCGTGTCCCTTCTCCACGTAGCCCTGAATACATTTGTGTGTGTCCGTGTGTGTGTGTGTGTGTGTGCGTGTGCGCACGCGAGTGTCTGAGTTTGGGTCATTTCCTGAATGCATAGTTTGGATGACTCAGAGTCCCATAGTTTTTGTTTGTTGGACCAGGCAAAGCATTATGCAAGGATATAAATAGAGTTTATATAAAAAGAATGGAAAATTTCTTGTTTTTCATTCTTTTTAGATAAACTCTTATGTTTTTTGTCATTTAGAGCAGGGAGTGGCAGTAGCAGTTTTGCCTTGTTTGTGAAGGTTTGAAGTAATGTGTGATAAATCCTTTCCTTTTCTAAAAAGCCTATTTATATTAGTTAAATCTTTTGTATTATTCATTATTTTGTGTTTTGTGGGTTATGTATTAGCAGTTGACAGCAGGGTGGGTGTGGTTGCTATGCAGTGTCACCAGTAGATTTGCTCTATATAGGGTTAAATTCCTTGTGTTGCACAGTTTTCTTTATTGATTTAAGGCAAGATGGATCATATCTGGTTCAGGCAGACAACACACAATGAACAATTCCAAGATAGAAATTTTTATGACTAGGAATGAATGTATTATTAAATGTGACTAAAACATATTTTAGAGAGTTGTTGATTTGTCAGGAGTCTAAAAGGAGGTTTTTTGTTGAAAGTTTCAGAAAAATAAGAGGCATGCAAGACAGGAAGAATTATCAGGATAGAGTAATTTCAACGTAGTATACATCATTGCAATGTCAATAGCTGCTTTGCAAACAGAAGAACTGCTTGGATGCGATATTTCATTGAATGTCAGTTGTCTTGCATTCACACTCTTTTTGTCAAAATATATTTAGCCAGTTAGACAGACTCAATATGCCACATATATCTGCTTTGTGTCCGTGGTGCTAAAACTCCAAGAAAATGGAGGGATGAATGTAGGAAAATGTTGGTTTGTTGTAGCTGATATTGCCATCAACATATTCTGCAATATTATCTGAAATAATTGCTTTCCTGATATTGTCCAGCCTTGATTCAAGTGGCCATCTCATTCTTGTGGGTTTAAGGGTTGTTACAGACCAGCAATTAATTTATGAATGACCAGGATGAAAGCACTTACATATGTGAAAGATCGGATCTTATGTATTTGCATGCATTATGCTATTACTATCAAATCTGTTTCAGATGCTGTTAACTCAACACTGTGCCATTGTTGTGTATTTTCCATCTGGGTTCTCAGAAATTCCTGATAGTTTTTTAATGTCCTTCAGTGCCACATTCCTCGTCTTTCCCTTGACTCATGTTTGTACACTTATACACAGTGCAAACAAACCCAACTTGTTTGGGATCAGAAATGAAATAAATTATATAAATATGATGTAAAAAAAAAAAAAAAAAACTAAAAAATTTCATTTTGAAGGATGATTTAGTGACTTAAATGAAAAAGAGTAATATGACATGTTTGGGTGTCAATGCGGGAGTCTGGAATGTCTGTTTTCATTCCAGTGTGGATGGGACTTGTTTGGGCATGATCACCTTAGATCGTGGTCCATGTGACTTATGCAACAGTTCAATGAGAAAGTTGAACCTGCCCTCGGGCCAAACAGGCTTTCCAAAGATGAGTTTTGTATTTTTTTATTTGTTTTGTTTTTACTGGGTGGAGCTGTTTGCATCTTTTGCGTTTGTGGTTACAAGGCTGGTATGATCAGTTATTTTGACTTCTTTACAGTTTGTTTAGTAATTAACTACACATCTGTCACACCGAATTGGTTGAAAGAGTTCACATGCAGTCATGCTGAGATTACCATGCTATGATTTCCATAAAACACTCACGTCTTCTTGTCTGTTCCAGTCTGGAGACCATATGTCTTGTCCTTAGGGGACAGTTTTTTCCAGCTGGGCAACGTTTAAACAGGAAGTCAGGCCACCAATCCTCACCATGTGTACATTGGGCCTCATAGGCGTGACCTGAAATGGACCTCTAACCAAGGAAATTCCAAAGTAATCTGTATTTTTTACCAATCAGCAGTTTGGAGTCACGCCTCCGAGGCTGTAAAATGCTACAAAAGGCAAAATGTTTTCGGTAAACATGGCAACAAGACAGAAAAACCAAAATGAGGGCAGTTTTTCAGAGCTTACAGTGAACAAAGTAAAGAAATCCTTCAACATTTTGGAGACAGTAACAATAACAGCACTGGGATCAAACATCAAAACAGGAAATGCCTAAAAATCAAAAGAAAAGTGCCTCATATAAAATACTGTCTTTTTAGTTTTGAATTATAAATTTCTCACCCTTTCTGGAATACTGCATTTTTTGATCATATCACTTTTTGTCAAATTACAACTCCAAACTTTAATGTACTTTATGGTATGATTTATGAACAGAATCTGAAAAGTGTAGTGCACTTCTGTATTCAGTCCCCATGGATCAATGAATTAGTGAACTTTTCACTGCAACTGCAGCGGAAGTTTTTTTTTGTAGCTCATTTAGAGGTTGATATTTTTATTTTTGAGAATGAATTCAGCAGATATGGGTATTATTTTCTAATCAGGAGATATCTAAAGGCAATTGTTTGGGGTGGGTTTTATTTTAGGGGTATCAGACTGAAGGGGTTAAATACATAGGCATGCCGCACTTTTCATATCAAGAAATCTTTCAAATGTCCACTGAGGTCATTCATGTCTCTACGCTCACTGTTTTCAGTTTGTGACATGCTGAAGATTCCTTTACAGAATCTTAAAATCCAGCGTAGAATAGTGCCCTCTAGTGGCAGTATTGAAATGCAATTTAAGGGGGGGGTATTTTTGTGTCAAGAAAAGAACATTTTTTTTGTTTACGTTCAAACAAAAGTGGTCTGTTTCCAATAACAAGCTGAAACCCTAAAAGAATCCAACTGCGGAAATGTAAATCAACCTGTGGCTTTTCCCGCTGTCGCGGCCGTTAATCTCTCTCGAGGCTCCATCCAAGCCCAGCACTTCCCAGGGAACAACAGCAACTGTTTTCCGGGCATATTCAGGTCGTGAATTGGTCAAGGTCATGGAGCGTGGATGGTTCAGCTCGTCTTCTTTGTCTTTTTATAGTCCACCACAATGACGCAACTCGACATGCATCCAAATCTAAAGTCAAGAGTTTTTGTGCTCTGTGTTTTCAGGTGCGGGCAGTGCCAGATGTAAAGTGGCCATCGTTATGTGCAGGAGCAGCTCTGAGCAGGGCCACAGCAGGTCAGCTGGGTTTTCAGATGTTTTTTGTGATTTGTTTGCCTCTGCTACATATTTTATACATTTTTCTAATTTTGCAGAAATTATCAGATTTAATTTAATTCATATTTTCCAATTTGTTTTCAAATGGTTTTAGCTTGTTGTGTGTATTTTTTCGCTATAGAGCCTAAAACCTCACGTGTTCAGCCCACCATGTGAGGTTTTAGGTTACAATTAAAATGAGTTTTTCCTGATTGAAGTTGACTTAAGTGCATTTACTTTTAAACACTAATCTTCAGTGTTTTTCTGCATATTTATATTCCATAAAGACATAATCTAAAAAAAGAAACCATTCGTAGATCTTGTCTCTACAAGTATTAATGGTGACAAAATCTGTTAACAGTCACTCCCTCGATATAAAACATGTTGCCCTTGTTTCCAACTTCAAGCGTAAAATTTCTACACTCAACATGTTTTGGCAGAGAATTGATGACACATTGCCACAAGCAGAAACAGCTGTAAAATTGATTAAATGTTCGTAAAAAATATATAAAAAATTGATTAGTTTTGGATAAGTTTCACTATTTAAGGGCGTTGTTTGAACTTCTTTCTCAGGCACGGCCAGCACAGCATGATCCTTGTTCCTATGAACACGCCGGGCGTAAAGCTCATCCGGCCACTCACTGTGTTCGGACTTGATGGTTGGATCGTCTCTCAGTTTGCCCTATTTGAAAGTTGAACCGATGTGGCGTGGTTTACAGATTCTCCTCGTTTCTTTTCAGATGCCATCCATGGTGGCCACTTTGAGGTCCACTTTGAGAACGTGCAGGTCCCAGCTTCCAACATGATCCTGGGTAAAAAGCTCTCCCCGTCTTAAATAGAAGCGACACCTTTTGAAGCCTGAGAAACTGATTTGTTTTATGGAAGAGAGGAACACTTTTCATTGTAAGTGAATTTATTGTTATGTTGGCCTAATAAACTTCCACCACTCATATATTTTCCTCTAGGCGAAGGCCGAGGGTTTGAGATCGCTCAGAGGCGTCTGGGTCCAGGCAGGCTTCACCACTGCATGAGAGCTGTTGGCTGCGCCGAGCAGGCGCTGGAGCTGCTGTGTCAGCGGGCCGCTTCCAGGCGAGCGTTTGGGAAAAACCTTTACCAGCATGTGAGCGAGTCACACAGGCATTTCCTTCTGCTGTCAAATGAAGGACAGCTTAAATAATCTTGTTTCTGTGACGTTTGAAGGAAGTCATCGCTCACTGGATCGCAGAGTGCCGCCTGATGATCGAGCAGACCCGCCTACTGACTCTCTCTGCTGCTCATGCCTTGGATACGCTGGGCAGCAGGGCCGCTCGCAAACAGGTAACGCTGTAGGTAGTTTGTGGTTCTGGTTTACACATGAACAGAAATGTTAAATCCCAGTCTCAAATCCACCTGTATACACAAACATTAAGCATGTTTTTCTAACTAGAAGGGATTCATACTTTGACAGCTGTTCAGAATGCTCATTACATTTCTGATTTGCAAAATTAAGAATTTAAATCCTGATTAGTAGCACAGCCTGCTAATGTCACAACCTGTCCTCTAGATTGCCATGATCAAGGTGGCAGCAGCCAGGATGGTGTGTAAAGTGGTGGACTGTGCCATCCAGGTTCATGGAGGTGCAGGGGTTTCAGGGGACTTCCCTCTTGCACAGATGTAAGTTTGTCTTTCTTCGCATACAAGTGCATATGAATGAATCATCACGCAGTGTGTTGTAATTTAAGTGATTTGGATGATTCTGGCTTCCTGCAAATGAGAACCCAAAATGTATTTTCTTGGATTATGTAAAGAGTTTTATTACATACAAATTCATTAGAAGATACTTTTTAATTCTGATCAAGCCTTCTGTTTGTGCTGTTCCTCTCATTTCCCAGGTACTCTAATGTACGAACTCTGCGAATCGCTGACGGACCTGATGAGGTTCACCTTTCTACTATTGCAATACTGGAACTAAAGGATCAGCTAAAGCAGACACGGGCCAGGCTGTAAAATTGAATCAATAATGCTTCGAACTAAACAGTTCATGAACTCTTAATATTTCTAAAAATGCAGGGAAAAATCGGTGCTCTGCAAACCTGCATCCAGGTTTAGCATTTTGTTGGGGATAAATTAATACTTACCTGTGGAGTTTGTATGATTAAATAAATTGCAGGACTCTGAGGCAGTTTTTAAGTGACTGGGTAAGAAAATAATGCAGTATTTTTGTATTCAGATCTTACAATGTGGGTGAAAATGAAATAAACTGCACCTAAATTAACACTGCTTTTGTCAGTCATTGCTCCAGACATCTTAAAAATGACACTTGTTTATTAGGAATTTTTTTTAATGTGAACTACAAAAACATAAGTCGACAGCATGAATGTAAGACTTTTCCTCTCGCACTACATGGGTGTGGTCTACCACATGGATGATTTCCTTTGTAAAGTGGAGAAATTAGGACACACAAACACTTTTTTTTTTTTAAATCTTTACAATATAAAACAGCAGTGGCCCCATCTACCTGATACACCAGATGGCAACCCATGCAACACCCTCCACTCTCTGTTGTTCGTCCGTTAACCTACAGCCATTTCAGATCTTCAGCTGCCAATTCAGTCCATCTTTAAATCAAACGCGGCGCAGAGATGGGGGGGATGAGAGGGGCTGATTTACGAGTGAAAAACAAAAGATGTCAGTGTTTGCTCTTCTTAGATTTCTTGTGAGATCGGTGGGGGGATCTAGATCTGGAGCGGGACTTCTTGGTTGATTTCTTGGGTGTCCTGGAGCGCGACCGCCTCGATCGCTTCGGTGTACGAGGTGAAGATGGAGATCTAGCAGGATTAAAAGGACATTACACATTTAGAGTTCCTAAAAACAGCGCAAGTTTTAAAAATCTTCCTTAGCAATGCGATTTAAACTAGGTGTTTATATGCACTTTAAAAAGAAAAGCTTTATTTATTCCCAAGCTCCATCTTTCTGCTTGGCATCTCCAGATGCTGCTTTGATGATTTCACTGAATGGAAGGAATTCCAGCTACAATAAATGTTTAAATGCAGTGTATGTGTTTACCTCTTGGACGATTTTTTGTTGCCAGACCGAGGAGAGTCTTTATGGGACGAGCGTGACGACGTGTCTTTAGAGTACGATCGATCGGAGCGTTCCGATCTCTCTGAGCGCTCTGAACGCGGCGAGGATGACCGGCCTCGTCTGCTGCCGCTCCTCGATGGACTGGGAGAGCCGCTGTGATGCCGCTTCCTGAGAGGAGGGGGAGACGTGTCAGATGGCGCATTAGTCAAGTTGAAGCTTTACTTTTAGAAATCTGAGTATTAAAAATGTCTGCATCACCTTTCTTTCCTGGTTGGCGTGTCATCCTTCTCCTTTTCCTTCTTCAGTTCTTTTAACCGCGCCTCTGCTTTCTCCTTTTCTTTTTTCTCCCTTTCTTTCTCACGCTCAAGTTTCTCCTTTTCCTTCTCCTTTTTAAAAGCATGACAAAAGGAGCTTGGTTATTGTTTTGTCCTGTATCATATATTAGAGGTATCAGTAACCTAGGTTCTTACCTTCTGTAGCAGTTTGTCCCTGTAGTGCTCCACCTGCTCCTGGATACTCTGCCCAGGCTTCTTGGGCCTTTTCCCAGACTCCAGCTCATCCTGGAACTTCATGACTTTGACCTGTTGTCAAAAATGGATTGCACCATGATATCCTGCTACTATAGTACAGTAATATCTCCTCACTGGCATAATCTCCTTGTCTCAACCTTTTAATCATTTTTGGTCAACAAATAACCAGACCAAACAAATGCTAAACTGTGACAATACAACAAAATTATCTGAAGTAAACAACTTAAAAAAGAAAAAAACTAACTAAATACAAGCATTTGATGCAGCCTGATGGAGCATGTAGGAGCCAAGCAACGAAACATCAGAGCAATGTTCACTGGAAAGTAGTCAGAAGAGCAGCAAATGCATAAATACTGTATGTTACTGGGAACTATGGAAAATGATCAGTATTTATAATATCGTGCGTCATACAATGACTGTTTAAATAAACCCTGACACACTAGAAAACAACAGTGCCAAGGGAATAAAAATCCTGCCAAACTAGCAAAAATCTAATATTAAATTGTACTGATAACAATGTTATCAGAAACATTGTAAAAATATGAACAGGGAATTGTTTTAAAAAGATTTTAAAAAATATAGGTAACTTAAATGTTATAAAGACTACTTCAAATGAATGCATTATAATAATAATAATAATAATAATAATAATAATAATAATAGCCACAAAACCAGCAGAAAGGTAATAAAGGCTGTTTTACAGCAGCAAAGCAAATCATTTACAACCAGATTAATGAAACCAGTAGGAAAGTTCAACACATTTTATCTGATTAGATCCCAAACAATTACACAAACTTTGGCCGTTTGAATGGAGGCCAGCTAAAATCTCTATTAAGTCAACATGCGATGCAGAAACCTTGGTCGCTCTTGCTGCTGTGTTTTACATTTCTCCCTGTGTTGCTATGATTCCTCTGATCACCTGATAAACCAGAATTTCCTGAATGAGCGGAACAGATAATGCAGGTACTTAATTAGCTCTACAAATGTATTTTCCATACTTAAAAGAAGACGTGTGCCAAGAAACCAACTTAGTTAAAATGAGGAACCTACAATTTCTAATATGAATATTCAGCCAGATACTGCATGCAGAACAGAGGCTCACCAGTTGCTACAAAAAGTATTTTTTTCCTAAATCTTTTTGTGCTATTTATTGAAATCAATCCATTTCAAAAAGACAACATTTCAATCAATCATTTAAAGACCTACATTATTTAGCCATAATTTTAGTACGTAAAATAGATTAAAAAAACCCCCCAAAAAACCTCAATCTCTCTGAGCTTGGTGCGTTTCTCCTCATTCATTTCAGACATCTTGGCTTTCATATCAGAGTCATCTCTGATGGGGTTGGAGTAGCTCTGATTATCCTCTGAGCGAGGGCTCCTGTCGTCATCGTCACTGTCTGCCTCACCCCTACAGAAATATAATAAGGTGGTGAAAATAGTCTGCAAACTCATAAGTATACACCATGATGAGCAGATGGAAAACAAAAAGGCTTCTTACTTCTTTGATTCCTCCGGTTGCTCAAATATCTCCCATTTTGAGGTTGTTACAGCTGAGGAGTGAAGACGTTCAATTACAAGGACAGAAAAAAATCAACTGTGATCGACAGGTAGAGGCTTCCCAACGTTACCTTGAGCCTGTAGCTCTGCCTCATCCACCGCTTCCCATTTTGAGGGTGCAACCTTGAAAGTCGCTCCCGCTGACTGATCCACTGTCAAAACCAGAATAAAAGTTATTATTTGGAGATTTGAAACAATCCATAATGATCATTTATATTTGGGAGTGTCCTGATCAGGTCTTTGCCCTCCTCAGGCCTCTCTGTGCCGGTTCCCCCTTCACTCACGAGGTATTCCATCGATATCGTCATCAATGGACTTAATAGGAACCCCGTCTAAATCATCAAGAGGAGCTCCATCGATTGGCGCCCCATCAATGGGTACTGCATCAATAGGGACCCCATCCACGTCCTCCAGAGGGGCTCCATCTACGAACTCCCCCAGAGGGGCCCCATCGAGGTCTTCTGCAGGCTCAGGCTGAAAACAAGACAAGGAGGCGAAAAATTAAGCGTGATCTAAATGAAAACAAAAATTTGGGGATATATGTGTGATTTATTACCTCTACAACAAGAGGGACCTCCTTTTCCAAGGACAGATTAACAAGTCCAAGGAAGATATTCTGCAGCTTAATGAGAAAGGGATCAGGGTACACGGCCCAATCCTCCCACGCCCGGAAACATGACATCACTCGTTGCTATTACGACAAAGAAAAAAGGAAACAAACGTGTTAGCTGAGTGATATGAATCACCGGTGGAGCAGACCATTGAGAAGTTTGATAAACTAACGCAGCTACCTTGAAGTTCTCACTCTGCAGGTGTCCTTGTATTGTCTTGTATGTGGCGTTGAGATCAGCGAAAATCTGGCTAAGCTTCGTCTCAAAACTATTTAGAACAAAAACAGATTTACTCACCGAGATTCATTTATTTAAAACAACCAAACTATCAATTCTATTTAAACTAAACTTACTATTTTCTGTAGTAAGACGCATTGGATACTTTGGCAGAAGAGTTGTACAGCACATCAGAAACAAGATATAGCCGTGCAATCTGAAAGATTAACAAGCAGCGTGACGGTTAGAGATCGTTGATGAACGGTTGGAAGGAGGCAGCACTGAACTCTGGACGTGCCTTCTTTGGTAGAGGGGTCTTCAGAATGGAGAGGGACTCGGCGATACACTCCACAATCTCCTCAGCAGCTTCAGCATGGTTCAGACAAAACAGCATGGCCTCTGCCACGTCTCCTCTCCTCGGAGACAGACCGCGGAGCATCTCCTCCAGTTTGTCCCGCTCCCTGAACACAGCATCACTTTATCACTAATCATCCTTCATCCTGAAGGTGGCTAACTCCAGACCAAAACAGAAGGTATTCTGTTGAATTGCATTTCTGTTGCACACAAAGTGAGGAGATAATTCAGCTCTGAACATCGCCCCCTAAGGGCTGGACTTGGCCACCCATGGTTCATACTCACTTATCAAATCCAGAAACTATCTAATCATCCATTTATCTTGTCCTCTACTTATTTGACATTTCAGAAGTGAAACCCAGACTTCCTTCTCTATATGGAGGGTCAGAAGGGGTCTTGATGCAACCAAACATTCTGAACTTGGGGGGCTCCAGATGCCTGACCCACCTACACTGACTGCTTTCAGTGCAGAGGAGCAGATGCTCAACTCCAAGCTCTCCTACATCATGCAGCGACAAATATGCCTTAAAGCATATTTTTCCCAATTTGTTGGGCCTTATTCTTGTTTTGGAAACATTGATTTATAAAATATGTGGCAGACTATGACCCTGATCAAACTGAAATTACTCAGATTTTCTGCAGGTATTACTTTTAAATTCACATGTCCGAAAGAGTGGTCTACCATATAGGCTGAATATGAAAAAATTAAATCAAAATTCAAAGACTCAAAAGCTCCTCCTAGTGGGTGTCATTTATGGACTCAGTGCATAATCTTCTGGGGTGAGTTTGAGCCAAATCCATAACAGAGGCTGGGCCTATAAATTAGCAATTTATGTCTAATATTTATGTTTCACTTTGAAAAATGTTTGTGGCTTTACTGTTTAATATAAATGACTATGATAAGTCTTGTTTTTAAGTTTGTTTCAGATACAAAAGCAACATGAACATGATCAATAATCACAAGTTAAACAGCAAGGTAAAGTCTAATCATATTCTGAATAAAATGTGCAACCATTTTAGGTCATAATCCTACTCTTCTTTCAAGGAGCCTTTCTTGTTTCCCTCCTCCTCTTCCTCCTCTTCGTCACCATCATCATAAGGACCGTGTAGGTACGGATTAAGAGGAGGCGGACGCCATAAAGAGCCATTTTTAAACATTCTAAAGTCCTCTGTTCGCCATTTTGCCGGGGATTCACCCTGAAAAATTAAGCATTTACATTTAATACAAAGATGTAGAAACAATTGGAGGAAATCCGATCACAAGTTAAAGTTTTTCTTTCACTCAATTTTAACGACAAACCTGTAGTATAGTGTAGAGCTTCCAACGATAGTATACGTGTGCCGGGCTCTGGTTGTCAAATAGAAACCTGGAAAAAAACAATAACAACCATCAGTCTTATTTGTGTGAGCAGTCAGCTAATAGTAGAAACTATCAGCTTCTAACATGTTTGTATGTTAATTTAACTAACCTGTACATTGGATTGTTGATTTCTCTGTTCATGATCATGGCTTCAAACATTGGGCCTTCACGCACCACAAATTCGATCATGCGGTGGATGAGAGAGAGCAGATTCCTACAAGAAAGACACAGTTAAAGCAAACTGATTCAGACTGGACTGGAGTCTTGAGCACTACTTCCTGCCTCCCTCATTAAAGCACCAATTATGCTTGGCGGTTTGACACCCACAACAGTTCTCTGAAAATTATATTATTCTTCATTTGTAATTACGCCGTTTATCACTGAAAACGCTGAAGCTACGACCACAAACATCCACTTTTTGGATACGACAAAAATAATCTGGAAAAGTGACACAAGCAGATGGTGCCTAAATGCTCTGGAAATGTACAATGATATGTTTTGTTGAAAGAAAATCTGATGGGAAAAACTGTTCAAGGGGTGTCAAATCACCAGTAACGAGTTAAATATAACTGCAACTACATATTTCGGTCGACATTGACATTAATACCAAAAATTTATTTTAACATGAAAACAATAATGAATTTAAAATAAATTGTTTACTTAAATTTACTCGTTTGAAGGGTCTGCCACATATTTTAAACATCTTTAGACCTTTCTTTTTTTTCTTTTTTTTTTATTTAAGACCTTAATGCCTTCCAAATAAATAAGTTAGCTTAAAGGCTTTTAAAATTATTCTCAATTTACCTAAAAAATTATTGTGAGATTAATTTATGTGATTGATGAAATTTCAGTTCTATGAAATGAATAGACTGAAGGCTTTTTAAAGACCCTGCAGAAACCCTGTGATGTTAAATACCAGTGTTCCATAAAGAAAAAGTACAACTGATTTTAATTGCATTGCACTGCCAGAATTATATCAAATAAATGATCCTACTTAAAAATGATGCAGAAAAGACAGAGGGAGCAGTGCATATCTGGGGAACAAGTGGGGAGCACTGGAATGACATTGTTTTGACAAAAATATTTTGCCAATACAATGGCTTTTACATCCGACTCAACTCCAGACTAGTTTGAAGTTAAAAAAGAAAGAAAATGACAGGATTCTTTGCCTGACTTGGACAATGAACTGGTGGACTTTGTGCTAACTGAATATGGTGCAGAAGAGATTATTTAAATACTTGTGACGATTTTAAGGGAAATGTGTCCTGCAGTTTGAAAACAATCAGCCAATAAGACAAGGGGTGTCTTTCATTTGACAACACAGATAACATTTATGTGTATTGGAGCCGATCGTACCAATGGCGGGGTAAAATTCTGTATACTTTCCCAATCCATCCCATGTTGCTTTTCAGGTCCCTCGCTGCTGCCGACAGTTCAACTTGAGCTGCTCACCAAGGCCAATGTCAAAGGTCATTCAGAAGCTAATTCTAAGGTGGGTTTCTTGGCTGGGGGCCAGATTTACTGAGCTCACCCACAGAGTGACAGAGGCCAAGGGGGGAGACGGTCTGAGTGAGCAATGGCCTTAGAGGTGGCTTCAGATCTAGAACCAGCAGGTTGTGAATGTGGTAAAGCTTAATGTCACTAATCTAGATCAACACAATCAGCTGTTTATGACGTGGAAGTATGAAGGTGGTGATGTTTTACTACAGATTTAAAAGGAGGGATTTTTTGGAGTGAGGTTTTGTGATGCAAACCCTGGTTATCCCCTCATCTACAGTAGAGACTTAATTTCATAAACAGTTTTATTATATAAATACATATAGGTGATGCAGGAAGCCATTAAAGGAAAACTATGTTCCACAAAATGCTGAACCTATACAGGTTAATGAAACCTATAGGTTAATGAAGCATTTCATATTTAGAAACTTTTTGAAAAATCTCAGTGTTAAGGTAAATGCTCACATTCAACAGAATAGACACAGAGATTGACATTTTAAACATGCTAACCACAAAAAGTGCTAATATAAGACAGTAAAGGCACCTGCTCTCCTCATCAAAGCTTGTATTCACAACAGGAACGATATTTTGAATTCTGTCCTTATATCTTCCTCTTCCTAAAAGATAAATCTTAATTGGCTAAATTCAGAATCTAAGCTTTACAAATAAAAATCAGCCATAAACAATTTTTCAGAAGTCTGTCTCTAAACACAAGACTGTATTGGGGGATGTTTAACACCTAGACCTCCGAAAAAGACTAATGCATTTGCTAGTTTTTAAGACAGTGTATAAAATCTGTTTGATCGCATAAAATCATATCTGTGAACAGATGACAAGACAATCGGTTAATGTCACTGTAATGACCTTATCTGTTAGCTTCCACTACTCTCAAGATTTATTCACTTTTCAAAAAAAACATTCAGCATGAGATTTCTTTAAAAGCCAATTAAATTTCACTAAAAGCAAGGGAACAATACTAAAAACCTCTCTTCAAAAAATCTCAACTCAATCATTTTAAAGGAAAACATGAACAATGAAGATAAATGAAGGAGCAAGATAAAATGTGTGGGTGCTTCATTGTGTGCAAACATAAAAACAGAATCCATTTGCCTCAACCATTGCTCATCCACACTGAGCTGCCCCCCTGTAGCATGCAGTGATCAATTGATCAAACTTTTAGCTTCACAATGGGATGTTAGGTTTTTTTTCTAAGTTTGTACACCAATTTGAAAAAAGAAAAAACATGTACCTTTCTGTTGGGATAACCACTTTGACTATGGCTTGCGACAGAGTCTGTATATGAAGTCACATCAGATAATAAACAATAGAATGTGAGTATTGTTAAATAGGCAACAGGAGAAAAATATAAAAAATGCATTTCAAACTTCACAGAGAGAACACATTTCCTTTTACTAAACGCCAAAACCCATAAACACTTATGAATAAGACAAGCTAACTGAATATATCCAAACTTTTCCTATCAATATCTAGTAAATGAAATTTGACAAGGAAAAAAAAAAAATCTAATAAACTATAAATAAAACCTGCGCTGACTACTAACTACAATAGCTAACACAATACCAGCACAATTAAACACTACCATATACCATGAAAGCTCAGACTGACATTCTGAGTTACCTTCTCAAACTCCTCCTTGTTTTTGGGTGGAGGAATCATTGGAGCATTGGGGTTCTTTAGCCTCTCTCTGGGCTGCGCGTTGAAGGGTAGGCCGGAGGGAGGGGGCGGGAGTGTATGCTCCATCATGGAGGGAGGGATATATATGGGGTGGGGGGGAATGGGCACACCTTTGCCCCATCCTAATTTCATTTCAAAGTTCATGATCATTTTCCCTATAATTAAAGGAAAGCAGAAAAAATAAGTGTTTACATCATCAGGGTGGAGTAAGATATGAGTTCTGCGGTCTTTATGAAAGAAAAACGAACCATTTAGGTTCTTGAGGGCACGCTCAGCATCCCTCCTGTTCATAAAGGCCACAAATCCACAGTTCCTCTCCCGAGCTCGCTCCTCATCAGTCCTCGGCCACATGATTTTTACGCTGGCCAGAGGGCCATACCGCCCGAATTCTTGACACAACATCTCCTCATTCATCTATAATGATTCAAATAGGAAATATTTATGAAAATATGCAGAGACAAAAATAATCATTAGCAAAACACATAATTCTCTGCAGGATCTCTAGAATAAGCAGTATTTGAAACTACAGCATTCAATTCAAAGCTGTTTCACCAAGCTTCTTTGTCTTATTTTGCTTCTTAATATGAGTCTGGGGGAAAAAAAACAAAAAAAAAACATACCTGTGGATTGATGTTTCCAAGATACAAGTTAGTAGTGGATGGATCGCCGACATCATGGGATCCTGGCGCGCAGTCGTCCAAAACTGCAGACACAGAAACGAGAAAAGAATTTCCCGTTGCTGTCTGAAACCTTGACTCAATTTCTCAGCAAGTTGGAGATATTCACGGTCACTGTATTAAGTCAAAATTACCACTGGACGGACGGTTTCTTCTTGAAGAACCATCCGCTAAAAGAAGCAGAAAAGCAGTATAAATTTTGTTTCAGGGTGAAAGGAGCACAAAGGGGGCGGGGAGCTGAGTGAGGCGTGCTGGACGGGGCCGCATCGGCCATTTTAGTACACAGAAGACAGTAAAGCAGCTTAAATTCACTCACAGGAGCGTCTTCCCTCCGATCCAGGCAGAGGCTCGAAGCGACTGACACGTCCTTTCATCCGGTGTCTTTCATCCCTTTCTTCTTGGATTCTGAAACAAGTGGCACATATTCAAATTCAAAATATATATATTTTGAAATTTTATTAAAAAAAATAAAAAAAAATAAATATAAAGTAATATTGTCATATGATAAATCATACTGTTTAAGTTCTTCTTTAAAAAGTTCCAAGTTACTCTTCTTCTTCTCCTTTTCACTGCCCTTCTTTAAAGTCTGAAAAACAGAAACATATTATTACAAACAAAACAAATTGTAAAGCACAAACAAGGGACACAATTAGTTGGCATTGAAAGCACTTACATTTCTTTTGTCTGCTGGTAAAAACTGAGATGGAGTCTCCAAAGGCAGGATGCTTTTTGGCTGGGTCTCAAAACGGGACTTGGGCTTGTATAACTTTCCCCTTTTGTCATCAGAAGCTGATTCATCTGAAAAGACAAACCCTATTCTTATTTCAAAATCCAGAAATATCAGAATGACTAGTATTTTACCCTCATCAGAGATCAACTTGTCAGAAACTAAAATCCAGTCTCTTTGCCAGTCACTAAACAGCACCGCACCAAAGCAACCAGAGGCAAGATTAACAACAATACTCTTCGGGGTGGGAGCTGTTGCTAAAAATAAAGATGCAACTTAATTATATTTTCAGGATGAGTGGTATAAAAAAAGAAGTTAAAAAGAAGCATGTGGATGTAGGAGGTTTTAATCTTTCTCAGTGTCCTCTTCCATGTGTTACTGAGCATGTTGGATTAGCAAATGTTGACAGTTTTGCAGTAAATGTTGAAGTTCAGGTAAAGAGCTACAAACTACACAAGCAATACAACCAGACACTAGTAATGCTAGCTACACCAATCCCCAATATAAATACTAAAAAAAAGTTTAAAATGTCAATTCTGATCAATTTGTAGGTCAAATGTATTTAAGATCTATGTAATTCCAACTGCTCTCTCTTAGGCTGACTTAATCTCTGCAGCATGAAGAAGAGCTAATGATTGACGACTGAAAGGATCTTTAGGGCTCACAAAAAAGCAAGATTGTGATACATTACTTTTTCAAAAGTGCAAAATAAAAAAATAATTATTTTTAATATGGTTTCATAACAGGATGTGTTTTTCTATGTTTAGTTATTTATAATTCAGAGATTTAGAGAATTGCTTCCTGTAAATCTAGTACCCTATAAGCCACTTTTATTTTATTTTCAGTCTGTTTCTTCTTAGGAAATTTTTTGTACTGTACAAAACCAATGCAGTTGAATTCTAAAATGTTATTAGGACAAATTTAAACCCAAAATGCTAAATTTTAGGAGAAAACTTCCTAAAAAATTAAATACTGCATTCTAAAATTAGAAAACAGTTAATATGAGGGCCTTAGAAATCTGTCAAGATGTCTGATCAGTGTATGTCCAGCTTATATAAAAAGCTTTTGCATTTTTTTCCTCAGCATATAATGCAACACTACTTCCTATCAAAATAAATAAGACAATTTCGAATTTCCAAAGCAATTTAACACAATTATCTCCCACAGTTGGTCTTTTTTCCTTCTTGGGCAAAAATGTTCTTTCTTAAATTAATACCTTGCCCCTGCAATGGTTATCCTCACATACATTTTCTTATGTTAAAAAACATAAGTGGTATAAAACATAGTAATGCCACCTTTTGCAGCATGACATGTAAGTTTATCACAATTTGTAGCTATGTAACTGATAACAGTCCAAATACTGTACCTTTGGATGCATTTGCAAGACCCCCTCGGACAAACGCTTTGACCTTGCCCTCTCCTCCTCCTTCAAAAGCAGCAAGAAACTCTTCATAAATCTCTGCCGCTGCTCGCTCATCTTCCTGAAAACGAGAAAAATCAACAAAATATAAGCAAATATGCAGCATAGCATACTTAATGAAACCTTTTAGAAACTGATTACATAAGTAGTCTTAATTAAAAAAGAAGTGCAAACTTGCCTTTTTCTTTATTTCATCTTGTTCCTTCTTGCTTAAAGTTCTTTTTGCCACGGCCATCTTACCAATGCTGAAAGACTTGAGTTTGCTCTCAAGCAGCGCCTGTCGATGTAAACAAAGACCTCCGTTTCAAGGGAATGTTCACCAGGACTCAGAATGACAATTTCTATAAGCAACAACACATTCACGTATCCAGAAGCAGAGCTGGGTGCGCTCAGTGTCATTCTGACAAAATGACAGACACTCTGACACCTAATTTGTGCATAACTGTAATTTACAACGACATGTATACAATAAAAACTGCAAAATCCAGACAAAATATCCGTTTAGGACTGTATGCGTTTCGTTTTCTGTAAACTTTCTACTAAATTACAGTCTGACGTCTAAAAATTAACCAGAGGCCTAGCAGCGGTATAAGCTGCAGCGGGACTGCTTGAATCCAGCACGCTGAGCTACTAACGTTACCATGACGTCTGCCCCTTAGTAAGAATATACAATAAATTTTATATTTTAAAATGCATCATTTGTGTGGTGACTACTCGAAGTTATCAGATTTGCCTTGATGCGGTTTGCAAATAGCTACACCGACTTAGTCCCGGGGTGCATTAGCTATATGGTTAGCCTAGCTATGCTAGCATGGATATGTGTCGTTAGAGCGGGGTGTCACTTTTCAGTAAGCGCGCGTAGCTCTTGCGATAGCTACCATGTTAGCATCAAACGTTTTCCGTGAATCTAAAAAAATCCGCAGCTTTCACTACGATAGGAACAGCTCAGCTAACAGGAGAACAAACGGTAAATTTCACCTTAGCGCTAGCTTTTTGAGAGCCAGGCGTTCGGTCCGCCATCTTTCTGTGCAACTGAAAAGGAAATCGATCACCGATAGCAGCTCAGTTGAATGCACAGGACCAACAATCGAACGTCGAGTCAGTGAGAATGTTGTGTTTGCTAAATTAGAAAAAACAATGAAGAATTCGCTTTTATTTTTAATATAAAAAAAGTATGTTAAATATGGCCTTCTATGATTTCTCTTGATATCTAAATCAGAAAGCAAAGTATAACTTTTTTGGATTGCATTTGATACCTCAGAATATTTTGTTTTTGTTTGTTTTTATCAGGAAGAGATGGCTTTGGAAAGTATCACAGACAAATAAATAAATAAATAAATAAATAAATAAACCGTCTGACAGGCAAAACACTATGTGGCAGTCAAATAATAATAACCTGAATGCCCCTTCCCTATTGAAAACATTTAGGTGGTGGCAACACAATGTTGTATTCATTAAAATTCAAAAATAAATAAATAAATAAAAGTATATTGTTCATTCATTTGGGTCTGTTTGGGCTTTCAAGGCTGCAGCTATCTGTGTTTCTTGGATACCTTTTTTTCCCAAGATTTTTTCCTTTCACTGAACTTTCCATAGATATACTTGGAGTCTGCACTTTGTGTAAACCTTTTGTCTCAAGAAGGTATCAGTCAACTGTCTCTCTCTCTCTTTTTTTTTTTTATTTTTTTTTAATCTTAGGTTATATTCAATTTTGGCGGGGAGAAAATGTATATTCATCCTTTCTTTCGGAATTAAACCAGCTTCGTGTTAAATTGGAGACTCGCCTTTAGTGTGTCATAAAACTCCAGCAGGTGGCGCTTTCCTTCCACCCACTTGAGATTGACATCTTAACGTCTTTTGACGTTCGTGACTATTCTTCTTTATTATTATTAAAATTAATATTGATTGCCCCCCTCCTCCTTTGTGTTTTGTCTTAGCCGGACTAAATTAAATTAAACTGAACTGCAATTCCTTAAAAAGTGGAATACAGAGTTCTTTCATTCAAGCCCCTGCCATAAGGAGGAATTTGGCTACAGGGATGTCAAGCCATGCATGAAAGCTCAGTCAAGTTTAATCATGCCATCTTCTTAGTGCTTTCCAGGGCCAGGTGAAGTAAGAAGACATTATACACCCTCCACACTCCTTTATTACTCCGAGCTCCGTCCCCTCCTACAGCTCAGGACTAACTCTATATTCATGTGCTCGATCTTGCAGTTGCTCAAACTCCCCACAGCAACTCCTGGGCACACCAGCCCCCTCCATCTCCTCCACAGCTTCAGCAGCTGAGCGCAATGCCACGGAGTGAAAACAGGCGCAGCGCCTGCTCCGTTCACGACACCATGTGGAGGACATGCAGTATCTTTTGCGCATGGACTCTGCTCTTCCTCACAGAAGTCTGTGCGCAGTCTCAGCGGAGGTATATCTTTATGTCCTTATTATTTCGAATGCATGTAACAGGAAGGGTGGCAAGGACGACAGGAGGGGTTTCGAGAGGAATATTCTGCAATCTGAGCTGCCTCTGGTCATATATTTAAGCATCCAATGTGTTTTTATTTGCTAAGAACCTGTTAAAATTCAGATCACGTTGTTTATTTATTGTTATTGTTTTTTTATTTTTTATTGTTAATCCTGTTTTGTTATAATGTCATCACTGTGTGTAAAGTGTCCCCTTCAGAACAATCTTTCCATGTGGCGGAAACATCACAGGGGAGTCTGGAATCATCGGAAGCCAAGGTTACCCAGGAGTTTACCCTCCAAACACCAAATGTGTGTGGAGAATCACAGTGAGTCCAGTTCGCTGCATATTTACCTGTTTGTTTAACCACGACTTAGGAAAAATGATGGAGAAAAAAGTTAGATAGTTCCAACAATTCTAAAGAGTTGAACTGGTCAAATATGACAGATTAACTACTAGTTTCATTCTAAAAATACTTCTGAGCAGCCACATCAGAGTGAGTCTGTTCCTTCTTTGGCTGCTCGGCCCTCTTAGATAACTCTACTCTAAAGCAGCAGCTGATTAAGATGCTTCTCTGTACAGTATGTTCCTACCAGCTCTGCGTATGGAATATGCAGAATTAGTAGAAAAATGTATCTTTTAAAAAAAAAAAGTTTCCAGACTGTGACTGGACCATTTTAACACTTAACATGCTTTGACCTGAACCATTCCCTGGGATGTATGTTAAGAGTTGTGCCCTGTTATGCGTTGAGAGGTGGTGAGGTAGACGCTGTGGACCCACGTTAGTTAAATGAAATGACAATTTAATGAAGTCAGAAACCCAAAAATCCCAAATCCAGGCAGCACAGAATGAGCAGGAGGCTAAAAGCTCAAAGCTAGAAAGTGGTATGACAAAACCAACAACAGACCTGATGGCAGACAAGAGGAGGAACTAGGAACACGGGTGGGATTAAATATACAGTGGGTAATCAGGGAAAGGAGACACAGCTGAGAACAATGAAGGGGTATAGACACAGAAACCTAAAATAAACACAAGGAAAACTCAAATCCTCACAAGTTGTCCTGGAAGGAGAACCTCTGTGCCAGTCTAAACTCATTCACACAATGAGGAATGAAAAAAGTAGGATGAAAGACTAAGCTGCACTCTTTCATTTATTGTGTCTTGACGCATGCTTGATATTTGACGTGGAAGATATTTGCTTATTATTATTAATGAATTATTTGCATTAATAATAATAAAACTTATACTAATAATAGTAATAAGTTGTTTTGTACTTTTGACTAACGTCATGCACTGGCGTGCATGGAGCAAGTAAAACAGTGTCATCATTTAAAAAAATGAACTTCTATTGTGTTCTATGCTGTGTGAAATTTTCAACCTAGGTTCCTGAAGGCAAGGTGGTCGTACTGTCATTTCGCTTCATTGATCTGGAGAACGACAACCTTTGTCGCTATGACTACGTGGATGTACACAGCAGTCATGTCAATGGGCAGAGACTTGGTCGTTTCTGTGGGACCTTCAAGCCCGGAGCCCTCGTGTCCACAAGCAACAAGATGCTCCTGCAGATGGTGTCTGATGCCAACACTGCTGGCAGTGGCTTCCTTGCGGATTTCTTTGCTGGCTATCCTCATGAGAGAGGTAGGCAAGAAGATAGGAATATGGTTACAGGAAATATATTCTGACAACGCCTGACTCAGGTTTTCAGGTAGTATTGAGAACTGTGATGGTGTTGCAAAAGAGGTTGTTCCTGAACTCTGTAAGATAAGGGGATCCTACGCCATGTCATATCAGGATGGAATTTCTTTCATTCATTTCCAGATTGTAATGAAAAAGAAAACAAAGTTGGCACTTTATTTTTACATTGTTAAACTGTGCGAAAGATAAAAATGACCATTTCTAAAAAAGGAAATTGTTTTTTACAGAGTTGCATTAAATTTCCTTTTTCTTTAAGTCTTCTTTTTCAAACCCATAAAACCCATGAGTTGCTGGCTGAGAAATCACTGATAAGAGTCAATAAAAAAGAAGAAAAGAAAAAGAAAGTAGTGTAATACAAGTCCTATTTGAATTAATTGAATTGTTTTTTTACTTTTTGAAATAAAATTTATTTAGCACTGATGTCAAAGAAAGCATCAAAATAGCTTTTTATCAGAACAGTAGCTTAAATTAAAAGCCATCTTAAGAATTGAGTTGTTTCACAATTTGTGGAACATAATAAAAAAGCCGAAACTTTGAGAATGTTTGAAAAGTATTGAATTTTGAAATGTGAACTAGTTTGTACAATGGAGATGACCTTAAATTGTTTAGAAAGTGCTGTTTGCATTTTAGCTTTTGGTGTTTAAATTGTCCAGTACTTAAAAACAAAAGTTCCTGCAAAGTAACCTAGAGGTGCATGTCAGTTTTTACTCTCAGCATGATGTATGTATTTATTTTATTTACTTTTATTTTTTTGTAGTTCTTCTGGGGAGGAATTCGGTTAAAAGCCACAGTCTAAATATCACTTAGCGATAAATGAGTATTTTTCAGTTTGATGTCTCATCTACTGTCTTTTCTCTGGAATTTTAATGGATGGTTCCTTGTACCTAGCCATGTTCACGGTTGTAATGGATACCGTCTCAGTATCCAGTTTGCCGAACTATGTCTTTATCGCAGCAACAAAAATAAGTTCATGTCTGAGAAAACGACATGCTCTATTTTTGGAACAGCGGTCAAATTCTTTTCACATGCAGAAAAATAAGTTCAAAAGTTCACACTGACTGAACACATTTTAGAGGAGCTCTTAAGAAATAAATAACATTTGAAAAATCATCCACTGAAAAACAGTTTGACATTTCACCCTCTGTCTTCATAGGTGACCAGTACTGTGGAGGCAGACTTGATAAGCCTTCTGGGACTTTTAAAACACCTAACTGGCCTGAAAAGGATTATCCAGCTGGTGTCACCTGCTTCTGGCATATAGTGGCTCCAAAAAACCAGGTCAGTCAACTGAAACTGCAGGGACACCTCAATAAATACAAAGAACATATTTGTCCATTAATTAAATACAAAAATTGCAACACACTTATATATATATATATTCCCTTGAACTTTGTGCAGTATTGACTACTTAGAAATTGCAGGGCTATAAAGACAATTCATCTGTGAATTATTTACTACTGCAGATTATCGAAGTGAAGTTTGAGAAGTTCGACGTGGAGCGGGACAACTACTGCCGCTATGACCACGTCTCCATTTTCAATGGGGCAGAAATAAATGACGCCAAAAGAATCGGCAAATACTGCGGAGACAGCCCTCCAGCGTAGGTGATTTCTGTCATGCAGAAGGTACTATTTTCTAGTAAAAATCTCCATCTTGTGACTTCATCTCAGTTCATCATCGATCCTTCTTCTCTGCGCTGCTCTTTAGACCAGTGTTCTCGGAGGAGAATCACCTCCTGATCCAGTTCCTGTCCGATCTCAGCTTGACTGCGGATGGCTTCATCGGACACTACAAGTTCAGACCCAAGAAGCTGCCCATTACCACCACACCACCAACCACCACCACACAGCCGGTCACTACTAGGCCCATACGTATGTAGTAGTTGGATATCCATTTGTTGATCTAACTATTGCACATCTCACACTTATTGGGAACACCTAATTTTAGATGCATGATCTCACACTAAAAATATAGAAAAATACAGCCATTAATTGGAGTCCATTTATTAAGTAGATTAAAATAATGAAAAAATATTTATTTTTCACTTGGAACGCTAGTTGGAGATAGGCACCAGCATCTACTATTTGAGTAGTGTTTGGAAAATCCCACATGTTTGATGAAAGGACAAAAAAGTGGTTCTTGTGTTATAGCATGACAGAAAGTAATTTTAGATAGAAAAGTAAAGTGAAAAGGCACAATGTACAGTCCCGGACTTGGAAAGTCCCCATTAGCAGCACATATTCCTACAGAGTTGATCCTAAAAGTGTGTGTCTGCTACCATTTCCCCTGAGTAAACTGTGCATTAAACAAGTTGACTTGCAGTGTGGACATGGGTCTGTGCCCACAATCATGGCTTATTTTTATATTCAAACACTCTTGTTCCCACACACCATTGCTTTTTCCCTGAGTCAGGCCAGGTTATTTTGGCAGACCCCCCAAGTGTCATTCTGCGATACTGCTTTCTGTTTGTTTCCTCCCTTCTGTTCCTCTTTCCAGTGAAAACATATTTAGTCAGTCACCTTGTATTTTCTTGAAGCCATATTTCTTCCCTTTATAGATTCTAACTTGAGAAACAGATGTTTTTCCATTCCATTATTTCATTATTGGTCTTCAAAGTTGACAGCGAAGAGAGTATTGTGTAACTGAAAGTATCCAGTGAAGAAACCACAAGAAAGCAGATGTATCCATAACTTATATGCTTGCATCAATGGTTGACAAAACTTACATGTGCATTTATGTGCCCCCCTCCAGCTCTGAAGTATTCCGCCGCCTTGTGTCAGCAGACATGCAAAAGACGAGGAACCCTTGAGAGCAATTACTGCTCCAGCAATTTTGGTGAGAACATCAATGCAAGTTGTGGTTCATATAACCCTCATAAATGACCCTAATTAATAGATCACAGCTGATATTGACTTGCCAGGGTGTGTATTGGGTTGTGGAACTATTGCAAATATGCTAATCCCAACCAGCCCTTCAGCTGAGGATCAGTATATCAGCTGAAGGTCTTGACAGCCAACCCCCGCCCTGTAAGTAGCTGTTTACAGTCCTGATCATGTCTTTTTTTTTTTTTTGGTCTTGCAACTGAAAGACTGCCTTGATAGGCAGTCAGAAACTGAAGTGCTGTACACATTCGGTGCACAGTAACCTCCAGTATGAACATGAACACACCCACACTCCTAGAGCCTGTAAGGTAACTCGGTGTAAAACAAACAGACTGTGAGATGTTAGCTGCGTACGCGTTAGATCTGCACTTGGATTTGAGCCAGAAACCGATGAGCAAACGATGTGGAAAATATCCCCTGCATGTTGTGGTTAGGGGGAATTTAGCTCACAGATGTTAGAAGTGGTGAGACAGTAGACTGAAAACATTCTTGTCTAATCAATGCTTCAAGTCTTAAAACAGCTGGTGTTTAATCTAGTTCAGTTCTCTGAGATCCGTCCAAAGCGGTTCTCTGGTCTGTGTAACAGTAGCAACTGACTGAAAAAGCCACTCTGGATATTCTCAGGTCTGTCAGTGTAGACATAGTGGTGCCATCAGTGTAGAGTGTCCAGTTTTTTCCTTTAGGTTCTCTTTATCTATGATTCCTCGAGGGTCACTTGCCAGCCGTTGCTGTGTTTCCATGAGTCGGAACAAGAACAATGAGTCCTTCTTCTGGAGGCTCCGGTCAGACTAAACAGGAAGTTATTTTAACCCCCACTTCATTGCATTGTTTTAACATTGGGGGGAAGTGGAAGCTTTGCTTTATATTAGAAGATAATTGGTTTCTTATGGACTGTTTCTGGAGCTGAGATCTGATCTTTTAATTTTACTCCATTGCTATGCTTTAAATTTCACATTATGCACGCAATCACGATCACTGCCAAGACATAAATGTTCAATAATAATTGATAGAATTATCAAGTTACAAACAATTACTTGAACATTTAAACTTGTGTCTACATGTGTAATTCTGGACCCTGTGTGGACAAGAGTGGAACTAAATTAAGATCAAACTTATGCTGCCGATTCTTGTTCTCAAAATAATTTTGTAATGTTTTATGTTTAATCGTTAAATCATTAAAGAAGATAGGAGGAAGGTTCAAATATACAGTTAAAAGCTCAACATCAATATGACAATTTATGCACATAATGGGTTTACGTAAACTTCTCAGTAAAACTGTATTTGACATTCTCTGTGTCAGCGATACCTCTGGTGTTGTATTGTTTGACTTTATGAAGGAGCTTTATAGCTCATGGCTGACGAAGAGATTTGAGAAAGGTCAGGCAGGAGGCGTTGTGACTCAACATCAAATTTTCAGAGACGATCTTGTTAACTCACAACGACACTTTTACAGCTCCACTGCACTTCAAAGACAAGATAATAAAAGAGCAAAAAAAAAAAAGATTGAACAAATACTGTCCTCATCTCGTTTATAGTAAAGATGAAACTGAAATTTTCTGCACTGCAGCTGTTAAATTCTTAGCTTACATTCCTTTTTTTCCCCTATGCCCTCCTGACAAGAAACTTGCTGTAGACTTGTTTATAAATACCTGCAGTACTTAACTTGGAAATGTTCTCATTGAGATCTAAAAGAAGCAAAATGGTTTCAAAAAGTACACACGCAGAACTGCGTAATTATTGCAATTTAAGCACTTTTGCTTGCCATCCCTTATTCTCCTTTCTTTTGTGTCTGTGACAGTGATAACTGGAACGGTCATTACTGCAGCGATGAGAGGAGGAAGTATGTACGCCACCATCTCCATCATCAACGTGTATAAAGAAGGCAGCCTGGCAATCCAGCAGGCGGGGAAGACAATGAGCACCAAGATCATTATCCTGTGCAAAAAGTGTCCATTAATCAGACGAGGTATGTGCTATAATAGTGCTGGAATTAAATAGCCTTTTCTCAAATGTTTTAAAAAATGATGTTATGTAAATGCTCATAGTTACAGTGCAGCTCCAGATTGACTGTTTTAAATAACAAATGGCTTTGAGTTTGCCTCCTCTGCTCCTTTGCCGATCTATCCGAGGTCTTAGGTAAGCGGCAGAACTCACTGTCCAAACAGTCAACAACAAGTAAATATGTTTATATGTGTTCATATAAACATAGGGCATACAGACCTGCCACACGCAGACTCTCATGTCGGGCCTCCTTGCATGTCTCTGCCGCTCCGATACTGCATTCAGGTGTTTTTTGTGTGTGACCTCACCAGGCTTGAACTACATCTTCATGGGTCAGGTAGACGAGGAGGGCCGGGGGAAGATCGCCCCGCACCACTTTGTCATGGCCTTCAAGAAGAAGAACCGAAAAGGACTAAATGTTCTGAAAAACAGGCAGTGCTGATCTTTCCCTGTCGCGCTGAGGATCTCCGCTGCGCTGCTCCTGCCTGAAGCTGTGGATGGAAACAATTAGGCAGGAAACAAAGCTCCTTTTCAACGACACCAAACCAAATCCGGGTGTAGAGCTGGCACAGCAAAACAATGAATGTGTCTGTTTCAATAAATTAAGGGTGACACACATTGGTTTATTTATTAGGACAATTTTTTTTTTTTTTGCCAACTCATGCAGCATTGAGTAATTGCAGGTTGTCTCCTGTTTAAAAGAACAGCTTGTCATTTGGTTGTTAAAACTAAGATTTATGAGCAAACAATGAGTTCAGATTTCTATCCACAGATTGTTCCCTGCATTCCTGTTACGATTATCACAGAGATTAAATTGTAACCAGTTAGAAAAACATTCCTCCATTTATTTATTTATTTCTTTGAGCTGCACATCTGTTCTGGTATCCCATAGTGGCACTTTCATTTTAAAACAAATCCTTGCTACTTTTAATGTTTAAAAAAAATTTAAGCTGTTGACTATAATGTGAAAAAAAAAGGCTTCTTGAATTTGACATTCTTTTCTAATATTTGTTTTACAATCAGGTACAAATATTCAGTGTTTAGTTATTAGGAACAGTTTAGATGTTGTAAATGTGGTGACTAAAGTGCAATAATTAATTCTTTTAAAAGTGGTTTTCCAATTTTATGTTAAAATACTGACATTTATTGACACAAATCTCCAGTATCAGCTCATGTCATTTATATACTGTCACCTTCTTGTTAAGGCAATTATTTTCATATAAATAAGATTATAAATATTATTTATAAAGCATTGTTGTTATCCTACCAAATAAAACTGACATTTTCCTTCTGTCTGTTTGTTTGAAGCTATGCCCTGTTTAGCTTGGTGGTGGGTCAGGCATGCGAAGTGACATATGCATGGATTACTAGTAGACTGTTGCTAGAATTGATGAAAAGAACAAAAAAAGGAAGAGGGGGGAGCCCCAGCACCCGCTGCCTTTAAGTAAAATTATGAAGGAAAAACTCAAGCTTTGTCTCAGATTTTTAAGCAAGTCATCACCAAGAAAGTCCAAATCTTCCACAAATCTTTTATTGTTTTCCTGTCGAAAAGAATGGCTTTCTTTATTTACAAAGTAAAGGTTACATAGCTGAATAAATAAAGGCCTGAGTCTCGAGGCTTTGGTGAATACATATTTCTTTAATAAAGGTCCAGGTTTTAAAACTACCCCAGGGACTTCAAAGAGCAGAGTTATTGCACATGCTTGGGGGGAATCCCAGATAAACATGAAGCAAAGATTTCATCAAGAAGGAAGGAAGAGGAAAGAGTCTGTTTTTTGTTTGTTTGTTTTTTGCCTTAACTCCTTGGGTAGAACATGGCGTATTTGGATGTCCGGAAGCCCAGCAGGTCCCTCATCTCGTTGCGAAACTTGGACAGGTCTTGGCGTAGGTCGTTCAGATTTTCCACCGTGGCTTGATCCATGCTCTGCATCTTCTGCCTCGTGGAGGTCAGGTAGCGGTGTACTAGACAGCACATGATCTTCTGGTAGTTCTCATCACGCTTCTGTTTCAGATTCTTCCACTCCTGCAAGGTAACCACATCGATGGACTTCAGATTCAAGGTTAGACATTGTAGAAACCATAGATATCTAGTTACAGTTTTCAATACCTTTAGAGGTCGTGGTAAAAATAATGTGGGCACTCTGTTAGCTTTAGTGTTTTAAATATTGGGAAATAACAAACATCTGGTATAAATATAATATCTGTATAAAAACAAAGAGCATGACAAAATGTAAGGTCTGTGGAAAACCTCAAGAAGAAAAGCACATCTAGTTTTAAGATGGAGTCAAAAACACTTTTAACACTTTTCAAGTCCTACAATTTAGTTGGCTTCTTCCTTAAGACTTTTTATGACTAAAACCTCCATAAACTCTGCATCGGCCTGTTTCCAAAATAATTGAGGTCCATCATCATTTTACAACAAAAAGGATAAGTTGCAAAAAGTGAAAGGTGAAATACTTTCATATTCAGCATATCAAATGTCAAAATTCATGATGGTACAATGAGATGATGAGATGTTTGCTGAGAATGTAGGATGCCAAGTTTTATGATGACAGGCATAACTGGGATTAGCTTTCTCACCTTGAGACTGTTCTGTCTCTTCACTTTGCCCTTGGAAGTGTGAGAACAGATCCACTTCCTCAGGCTGGTCACCAGGTAGCAGACGGTTTTTGGCGAGGTTAGGATATTGAGAGGTGGGGGCAGGGTACACTTGTCGTCAAAGTAGCTGAGCCACAGTTTGGCCCGTGCAAATTTCCACTCCTTATCCTCGTGATTCTACAGGAAGCATAAAAAATGATTACCCTTCGTTATCTGAGGTTTTAACTGTTCAAGTGAAAGTACCTTGTAAATGCAAAATCACCAGTTTAATCTAATAAGAATCAAACAATTATTCAAAGAAAACACAAAGAAATAATTTGCCATCTGTGAAGCATTTCAGGGTGACTTGAAGCAACATCTATTCTTAACAGTAAGTGAAAGCAGATGCTGCGTTCTGCTCTGAGATTAACTCAAATTGCTTGAGACAACTGATGAGCCAAATGGTGTTCAAACTTACAGCAATTTGTCTGAAACTTTTATGGAGCATGGCCACGAGCAGCTTGGTTAGCACGATAACCACCACGATGTTGTAGGTGCCTATGATCAGGGCACCAACAAAGGAGCGCAGCTCCTCTGTGTAGCTGATGCGGGTGACGAAGAGCGCAACGTGCGCCAAGGAGAAAATGTACCAGAACAGAGCATAGCAGGTCCCCATAAACCTGGAAAACAGAAGACAATAATACATGAATACAAGTATGGCTGCCGGCCAAACATCTGGCACCTATAACCACTTTTAACCTAGCTATAAATTCCAACCCTGTAGCCATCACTCAAAGCTTCAGGGAGGATGTGCTTGCTGAACTAGTGTGTTGGAATCACTTTTGTAGTGGGAAAAAAAGGTGTGGCTTTCTTCTATAATCTAAGTGCTTAAAAGTGACAGAAAAATATACTTTTCACCTCAGCTTCAAAGCATAACACATAAATAAATCACATTTATTTTTTTATTTTTGCCTGTTTAAAATAGAAAGACAGTAACATAGATGGCCATCTGGAATCTGAAGGTGCAATTGCCTACAAGCTTACAAAGAAAAATGACTGTTTTTTCCAACAAAAAATTACCTTAGTAATGGGAATATTACTAAGCGATGGATGGTCACTTATTGTCAAGAGAAATAATGTAGCAGACTCCATTCTTTTCCCAAGAAAATAAATGGTTTAAGAGGTCAGATATCTTCCCACCCAACAAAGGCAGTCTCTCTGTTTAAAAACTCTTATTGTCCCAATAATATGAAACAACTGGAATTTTAGAATCTACAAAAATACAGCACAGTACTGAGGGACAGCAGTCAGACCATTCAGGTGATCACATGCACTGTTTCTGACTATAAAGTTCAATAGGTGAAAAAATGCATTGTATATAGTATTCCTTTAACTTTTGTACATATGTAGAAAGGTGAGATTTTCATCTGGAGCAGGAATTACATTGCCCAGCTCCCAGAAACACATATTTCTTTTTATTTGAAACTGTTAGAAATTACAGGTAATGAGTGCCATTTACACCCCTGGTTTGGGTGTGTAAATGGCTTTCCAACCCGCAACTTATTTGTCTGAACTTCCTCAACTTCACAGGAAAAACTGGCAAATGAACCACAACTTTTGAACAACACATTGGAGTAGAAGTCTTTGGTATCACCACTTTCTTCTTTAGTGGACACAGCATGGATATCTGATTTTTGACAATTAACAGTTGGAAATAATTTTAGAAATTATAATACATATCCCCTTTCTTCCATGTTAAGTTCTCTGGATAGTTTCAACTATAAATATGAATATATACAAAATACTAGATAATCTAATGCTTGTTTTAAGATGGAGTCAAAAACACTTTTAACACTTTTCAAGTCCTACAATTTAATCTAATGCTTGTGCATACACAATAACTCTTGCCTTGCACTTGTTCTTCAGTATAATTTTAGCATCTCTTAATGAGTATTCTGAATAGTAATCATTGTCTTAAAAAAAATAGCTTTAAGTTTGCACATACGTGTGAAATGCATCGTTGCTCTGTTGCTGGCAGAAGATACCCTCACAGTCCTTGGTTTGTTTAATCTGGTCCTTTGTGTCTTTAGCATGGTCTTTTCCATAGAGCTGGGTCAGCCCAATGGTGAAGGAGAATAACACAAGCAGGAAGAGGCCCAGAAACTTTCCAAACTCCTGCAACATCTGACCCATGGAGATCTGTGCGACATCAATATGTCTGTTATTCCAGTGCTGATAACACAGGTCAGTCAAAGAAATATAATACAATAGTGTTATTGTAACCTTTAGTTTTACATGCTAGAATGAATAAACAGAAGTAGAACATAATGCACTTAAGCAACATAATAATAAAGTCTCTACAAAAATATTAATGACTAGAGATGAACCAATTAAGTTTTTCCAGGCTAATACCGATTTCTGGTATTCTTTGAGGTTCAATATGTCAAGTCACATTTTTTTCCCCAATAACACTAGAACTGTAACACATTTATAAAACACATAAAAACACACACGCACACAAACAAGGTAAAAATCGCTGCAGTTTTGTTTACAGAAGAAGTTTTAAATCCAACAGGAAATAATTTGTTTGTCAAAGCATATGCCCCCAATCTTTAGCTGACTTTTTTTTTTTTTTTGTGAAAATGAATGCATCGAAGCACATAGTCTGGGTTGATGTTTCTTATTTTGATTAATTAAACAAAAAAATATTATTTTGGTCAGTTTTTAAGAAAAAAAAAAAATTAAAAAAAAAATTTTTTGGATAATAAACAAAAAAATATAAACCATTGTATATACAACAAGTACATATTTACAATCCATGTAGACCAAGAAGGATTACTCAGGCATATATAGCAAAAAAAACCAAAACAAATAAAAACACAGTTCCACAGCAAACTAAGCAGGATGTTCTGGTCCATCTTTACTTCTTTATGTACCCTGGTTGCCTATTTTTACATCTTTGTTTTTGAAAAGCACCAGTGTTCACACAGGAAAGTGGAAAAGCAGCTGGGAAGCTCTGGGTCCTGTGTACATGAGGGAAAACAAAGGAGAAAGAAAATATCCTCAAAGGTTACTATTTCTAAATCTATGTGGCCCTATCGGTTAGAAAAGATGCTCAAATAAACGAGCTTGTCAACGTAACAACATCACAAGCCTACAGTGTTTCCAGAGTAACCGCTCTGCCTGCACCGCGGGGTGAGTGACGACCAGCGTGTTTGAGGAGAAGGGTAGGTCTGTTAGCAGGATTTGTTCTCTTGTCATATATAAATTCCCCAGCCACCATGTACATGGGTGATTTAAGAGCTGAGTTGAGGTTGTACCCTTTCTTGGCAAGCATGACATAAAGCCCAGTTTAGTAACCATACAAACAGAGTCTGGATGTAATTGCTCCTAACATTGACTGAAAAGGCTTAATGTGTAGCTCAAGCACTGCCAAATACAGTTTTCTTGATTAAATATTATGGTTTTATGGCAATCCTGGTAGAAAAAGTAAAAAAATAAAATAAAAAATGAAGGCATCAGTACAAGGGGGTATTGGTGTAGGGTGAATAGTTGAAAATTCAAATATTATAAAATTTGTCAAGACATTTTTGTTTTTTTGGAAGGGTCATGAAGGTTTTGTGGTTCAAGACAAAATTCATTTAGTAGGAGGCAAAAAAAAAAAAATCTCTTTGGGTGCGATGGGTTTCAGACCCCTGTCTTAGATGCTATCTCTAAGCCCCAGGGTGTGCAGAAGGTATGCCAGAAAAACAGAGGTTGCCATCAAAACTATGAAGGTGTGAAGTTTGCTAAACTCTATAGGACTTTGACTGGAACTGTGTTCTTTGAGTGAGACAAAGACAACCTTTTAACAACAAACACTCCATATGGGACTGCTGTAAAACAAACAAATATATGTATTTGTATGTATGTATGCTTTCCACTGTTAAGTAAGACAGAGGATCAGCGACTATGTGGGTGTGTTTGTTTTCTAGAGGCTCTGAGAATCTTGTTATTGTGCTTATATTTTCCTAACTTTTTCAGTCTGCAATAAAACAGCCTTTTATTTAGGCTTTTTACACACCGGTGTTACTTGTAAGTTTGAATGAGCATCTCCATACAACACCATAACATACGCACAAAGAAGAACAGGATGTTTCGGTGTAAATATTGGCAAGTTTTACAGTACATTTTCTTTTACGACTTACAATGTAATCTCCCCACAGCAATTACTCAGAACCCTATTAAAATAAGATATATTGCACAGCTGGGCTATAGCTTGTGTTTGTACTCTCAAGCGCATTCCTGTATGGAGTTAACCATCAGGTATGATGAATTAATACTGTCAGTGAGGTTAAGTCTGAGCTGCGAGCAAGCTCCACACATGTCCAATCATCCTTTCCAAACTCAGCACGGGGGGAAGAATGCCTGCAACCCCCATAATCATGAGTCACAGTCTGCATGGAAAAGGGGGATGTCTGGGTGTGGCTGGATGGAAGACTGTCTCGGTCAGATATCATGAGAGTGCTAAAATGTGTGGGTGCGTGCACATTTGTTGGGAGAGGTGTGTCTGCCATGTGAGTAAAGCGTCTGTTTCCAGAGCTAATCATTTTTCCATTCTTCCAGGCCACGTGCTGATGCATGAGTGAGGCAGAAAGTCGGGGAACAGATGAAGCACAAAGGCAAAAGAGATTTAAGCTGGAACCTGCGTGTTTACTGCTGGCAGTGGGGAATTAGTGTTATTATCCAACCACAAACTGTAACCGAGACTTAATGACAGGAAGCTGTTCCTAGAAATATGTCAGTGCATACCTGAGGACTGCTTTACGTAACAGAACACACACATAGTGGAGAGAAAATAAAACTCTAGACACCCAGAAGAAATCTGGACACTGGATGTTTTTATAAATCTTCCAAGAAGGCAATGTCATGATTTAAGATCAGGGAACACAGATGGTCCTGACATAACAGGAGAGAATGAGTGGAAAATGTAAAATCTAGATTTCACAAGCTGATGCTTAGATTTGAATCATTTTAATCAGAGCAACTGTACTGCTAAAAAATTAACAGATTTCCATTGAACACTAGCAAGACTAATAAAACCTATTAAAGTTTTAATGGACGGAAAAATGTGTTGAATGCTTTTTGCTTGACTAATTTACAGTGCCTTGAGAAAATATTCTCAACCATTGGACTTATATATATATATATATATATATATATATATATATGATATATATATATATATATATATCAGTGTGTGTTGAACTGATTTGTGAATGCCTTGTTTTGTCAGAAAACTTTCAGTGAACAATCTGCATCATGAAGGTCAAGGAACACAGCAGGGACACAACAGGCAGATCCTCACAAACTTTCTTTGTGAGCAAGTTTAAAGCAGGGTTAACTATTAGTTTTAAACTTCCTCAAAATCTAATCCATGTGGATAAATGACGCAAAAGCAATTGTCCAAAGATAACGGAAGCGGAATGGTAATGTAAATTACAACAATTTGAGACGGTTTAGTACAGTTTAGTACACTGAGTCATTTTCATTAACAAACAGGGAAAAAATCATCCTCTACAAAAATTCTATGTGCTTCTACTGAATGCCTATGACGATGTTATCAGACAGAATAGCACAGCTGGTGTGATATTTAGAGTGGGCTTGCCCTTGAGTTATCACATTAACAGAGAGGGGAAGAGAGTGGGCGGTGTGATCGTCTGTCTGTGCAAGTGTGACAAAAATATAATAAAAAAAGAAAAAAAAAAAAAAGTAGCTTCATAATCCTTACATAAGTGCTTGCTAACCTGCAGTGGCCCAAGAATGGAGCTGGTGGTGTACATGAAGAAGAGTCTCAGGTAACTCAGAACGTTGGCGAAGGCGAAGAGGCCCTCAGCAACCAGGATGGGATGGAAGGCGTCCCAGTTCTTCCTCTCTGTGTCTGGATCATTTTTGAACTGCAGATCAAGGGAAAACTGTCTTAAAGGTGGACACTTGAGTCAGGAACATTTCAGTGCTTTGAAATCCTAGACCACAGACAGTTTTAGCACAAATAATAAAACTGTCTTGGGGCGACATTAATTTTATAAACAGGACAACGTGGATTTTTGGCACCCCTTGAAAATGTGCAAGGAGCCTGTGAAGAAAAATCCAATCTTTTATTCGAGTATACTTACTCAGTTGGGAAAAAAATGTTTTCACCAAAATGACCAGAAAAAAAAAAATCAACACTTTGCTTTTGATTAGTGTATATAGATTTTTTTTTTTTTCCAACAATCCAATATTTTTTGTTTAAGAGGGAATCCATGATCTCACACAAAGTCATGTTCCTGTTAGCCACTGGTTTGGACAAGGACCCATAATTTGCTCCCACACAGTGAGGAGAATAAGAAGGGAGAGAAAAAAGATCACTGTTTGTTAACTCTTTTCTCAAGAATACTATAACTATTCATGAGATCCTTGTAAAGCTGTTGTCTGATTAGAGCTCTTTATCTGGTTGGCTACATCCAGCCTCCACTCTCCTCCCTTCCTGGTCCATTAAGGAAACATAAATAATCTACTGTGACAATGAGCGCTGTTGCTTTGCACTGCTCTGTTCATCATGCATGGTACTGCTGTTTGGTTCCACTTGGTGGCAGTTTCAAGAATAAACAGAGCCAATTAGCCCTGATGCAGGCAATTCTTGTTAATGTAAGTGATGTTGGTGGTGACCCTTTTACTTAACCTAATAGGGATTTTTGTGAAATACTTGCCAGAAATTTGCTTTGACTGTTCCAGTCTTAATTTTAACGTGTTAATGTGCATCATCCAACCGTCAAAATTTTAACCATGGTCTGTCATCAGATTCAATAACTTGAGCTAGATGCTCCTTATTTATTATTACTTGTGAAATCTGTAAATGCCACAGGCAGCACAGCTGACCTTCTGTCAAGACTGGTGAAGGTGGAGATAGAATGGAGCCAAAATGCAAATGGTGACGTTGCATAATGAAGATTTATTTTAACATAATGCATGGGCCAGCGTGCTCAACAAACTTGAAAGACGTAAAACACACAAGAGTCTCACATCAGACAAAGGAGTGATTAGAACTTAAATACTGTGCGAGACAGGTGCGAGAGATAACTGATCAGGTGAAAAACATGAGGCAAATTAACAGGGGGAAGGTTGAGCTAAGGAACTAAAGACTACAGGAATAAATGCGAACAAGAAATAAAAGACACTGCTCAAAACAGAAAGAAAACCAAAAAGCAATCTCTGGAGTTTATGGGCCGCTCTGGAACATCCTAAATAATGAAGGACACAATATGGGCCAGACAGCTGAAACTTTGGACACAGTTCAGTGTTCCTACAGAACAACAATACCAAGAATGCATTTAAACTTGTTATTAAATAGTCATAGCTGTGTAAAATTAAGGTTCTGGAATATCTACAACATTAATCCCATTCAAAATGTGTGGACTTAAAAAACAGATCCCTGACAGAAAGGTTACTTATCGAAAAGTTCTGGCATTTGACAGTGGTCAAATATCTATCCAGAATTTAACAACTTATGCACTCAAATCTTCTTGTTGAAAATTGTTGCAGTTGTTCATAATACAGTTTCGTTCATCTGTAAAACCCAGAAACGATCAGAATTGATTTTATTATGACTGGAAAATTACAACCAGAACTATTTCTATTGATCTTAGCTATGTTTTCAATTGAAAAAACAATGTGATGTGCTGTTTACCTTGCTATGAGCAACTATTTTAAGAGTGAAGGTTGCCAGGTAGAGAGAATTCATCACAAAACTCAGCTGGTTCCTGGACTCTTCCAGAAAGTCTTCCAGCCCTTCGTACCACAAACGTTTCACGTCCGACCACACCATTCCTACAAGGGTGCAGAAATTGACCATCAGATACACTCACATGACAGACACACTGATTTTTGCAGCTATGTGAAACATTCTTTCAGATTAACCCATAAGTCACCTCTCAGATTGAGCCGTAGGGGACAGAAGGGGCATGAGATGCAAAAATTGGTATTTAAAGTGAAGAAAAATTTGTGTCTAGTGAGATTTAGGGAACTGTGTGGCATCTAACAAAAATGGGAAGTAGCTTTCTTCAGAAAAAAAAAAAAAAATCCATTAGTTTTGCATGTAAACAGGATATAAAAACAGCCAATGTGTAGTTATTCTGTACTGTGATTCAGAGATGGCTTATCTGTCAGGAGTTTTAAAAGGAAGCCAGCAAAGAAGTGACAGCCCTTAGCACAGAAAACCCTAATAGCTGTTTCTTCACCCACTCATTGCGTTTGAGAAATGAGACACACAAACACAACATGAGACACACTAAGACACTTTCATGCAGCCGAGTGCAAAGGCACACACACTCTTACAGCATCTGATTTCTCCATTAATGGGAGGAAACTGGCTCAAGGGAGAAGGAGAAATACGAGAAGATGGGTGCAGCAGGAGACAAACAGCGAACAACAGAGAGCAGAAAAAAAATGATTGCTGGGTGTAAAGATCAAACTCATGCAGGGAGTTTGATAGCTGCTCACATCCTGCTAACAAAATATTTTGGAGAAGGGCAATCACGGACACCTCTTTTCTACTTGCCTAACAGAGAATGTTGTATTAATGCAAGAGGATTCCTGGTGTGCAGATCACATCTTTCGAAATAGAGCTTGACAAATACTCAACCTGATCTCTGATGTTCTTTTGCAATAGATAAAGAATTATTTCACCTCTGTGGAACACATGCAGAACCCCATTTCACTTTTTTTTGTCATGAGTCCACTGATGTCAAATTGAAAACTTCCCAACATCCATTTCTATAAATTTAACGAATTAATCTCACTGCTTCTTCTACAGAATTCTATTACGTGTCAGGTGCTGTTAATAGAATGATTTATTAACCAAACGGTGAGCGGAATGAGACCTTCGGCACAATGAGCTAGGGGGGAAAAAAAGCAGGATTCTACAGCCACTTACAAACATCCCAGCAAGAAGCCAGAGCCATTAACGAGACCCAAAGTGCATGATGATAATGGCTTCTTGGCAGACGGGGAAGGTAGGGAGGGAGGTTGCTCTCCAGAGACGGTCCATTTATAAATGTGACTTTTTAGCTGCCTCTGATAAGCAAGTAGGGGGATATAATTTTGGTGTCTTGCATAAATATTCATGCTGCAAGAGCTAGAAATCTTTTACTTTTATAAATGTGTATAATGCATTTTATTAGGACATTATGTGATAGACCAAAATACAAGTTGAGGGAAAATAATAACTTGTTTTGCAACTGTGGCGTGCAGTTGAATTCAGAGGCCTGTTAGTCAGTAATTTACTAACTGCTGGTTTGTAGCTACAGCTGCCCTGGGGCAGACTGACTGTCGTGACTCGGTGGTGTTGGTCAGCCTTTCTGACCAACACCGACTGGCAAGTAGGTGGAACCTCCCTCATCCCTATTTGTCTATTAGCTTTGCAAAAATTTAAATAGTTTGATGTTGTCAAATTTTCATTGCAAAATAATTACTACGCTGTCAAATTAGTGTTTGTGAACATCAGTTTTAGTGACTCGATTTGTATTTAGACTTTGAATAGACCATTCAAGCCCATGATTATTTTTCCTGCGGTAAGCTGAATCTTTCTCAAAATCTAAGATCTGTTGCATCCTCTAACAGATCTTCTTCCATCTTCTCATCAACAGCTCTGACCAGCCTATTAGTTCTTGGCAAGAGAAGCATCCCCACAGCATGATGCTGCCACCACCACTTTTCACCATGTAGATTAAGTCCAGGGTGATGTTCACCATTAGTTTTTCTCTACACATTTTAGACCTCTTTTGTTTGTTATGTATTCATACCAAACCACACCTAACGCATTCTTCATCAGATAGACACCTTACCTATGATCCAGAGGATCAGCAGGTAATCAATCATCTCGAGTGCGGGGCCCATCGTGTTCTTCTTTCCCTCATTGTAAACCAGAGAATACAGATTGAGCAGCAGCAGAAAGGTGAAATAGGAGGCGCTGTGGATGATAAACTTCACGAATGGCGTGTGGATTATCTGGCCGACTCGGGAGCGGGGCACCAGCAGGTAGCACACAGAGAGGAGCGGCCAGAGCAGCGCCAGGCTCAGGACCGTGCCCATCTTCAGACATGTGTGCTTCCGTCGGTAGCTGGCCATCTCTCCGAACCAGACGGTGTTGAGGAACTGCTGACAGTTGGACTGAGCCACAAACTGTGAAGATGGACAACACAGGAATTGACAGAAATAAGAAAAAAAAACATATATATGTAACTTTGTGTCAATCAATTGCGTTAAACCCCAATGAAATATTGTCGTATTCAATTTATTAAATGTGTTCTCTGATTTAAAGCCCCTTATGAAAATAACAAGCTAGTATTAAACATATTCAGTTCTGTATTTAAATGTTTATTTTTTTTTATTGGTCTGATTAAATATTGTAATTTTAATGCCTTGTTCTCATTAGCTATAAGAGGAAAATCATCATAATTAAGAGCAAATCAAGGCTTGAAAACACCAGTCTGTGTGTAATTAATCCACATAATGTGTTTCACTTAGTGAATTAAGTCACTGAGATTGATGAAGTTTTCAATAATATTCTAATTTCTTGATTATGGCTACATACACAACTTTGAGAGTGTAAGAAAATATAAAAACATTTAAGAAGTGCAAATATGTTTACAAGGCACAACAAGTTCAGCATTTTTTCTCATGCTACATAAGTAGCTATTAAAATATATATATTTTTGCACTGACTCTTATGTACTTATTTCTCATGGGTAGCTTTATATATAACTGCATTGATGTTTCATTCTAAAGTAGGAAGCACTGGGCTGCTAGCTGTACAATAAAAGGCACATTTTTCACACAGAACCTTGCAGGTTATAAATCATTTAGCAGCTTCAAACTTAGACTTTAAGTTTATCTTTGACTGCTGTTGCCTTAAGGAAGCACTTTAAACTGCCAAACTTTTGTTCCCTAAAGTCAGGTTCACAACATGCTGCTGTGGCACATAAATATGCCAGCGAGTACACTAAAGGAGATAAACAACAAAAGTAATGAAACCTGTAAGCTTTGGAGTTGCAGACTTTCTCTAGCCTACCTCTTTTTGGTTGTACTTGATGGCAAGCTTAAGCCGGCTGAGGTTCATGCGCTCCTCCAGCAGGCCCCTCTTGTCAACATGATCGTCGCTGGAGGTGTGATTGAGAATCACTTCCAGCTCTCGAGAGTTTCGAGCCTGAGCCAGAAGATCCTTGGCAAACATTTTGCACTGTTTCGCCAGTTCTTCGTAGTCGTTCCTACAGTGGAGATAGATCTTTCAACATATCCTGTTCAGATCTATAGCTTATTATAGCATTATTGTTTGTGCTGTAGGGAGAGACCTGCACAGTTTCTACTTTAAAATTCCATGGTTTTTTTAGATTGATGTAACAGACAGGCCCTGCAAGGGGAACATTACTCACAGAAGTAACAGTATTATTTAACGATCTTTTAAAGGATAAATCCAAAAGTGAAAGATGAATTTATGGCAATTTATGGCTGGACAAATTACCTGAGAGTTGAATAGATTGACAGAGAGATGGCTAATGACTGAGTAAGTAATATTTTCACCTGAATTCAACCTCGACAAGGCTGAGCTCCTTCAGGTCTGCACTGAGCTCAAATGCTCGTAGTATGGGGTCCTCCTCAGTCAGCATGATAAGAGAGGGGCTCGCCAGGCAGCGGTAGATGTCCAGTCGGAACCTGAAGGACAAAGTTTTATTAAAAAAAATTTTAAAAGAGAGGATTGAAGTTGCCCAAAAATGAGAATTCAACTGACACAGCACATAACCAATACTAGGGCACATGTTGTATAAATTAATTAAAGTTCATTAACTCTGTGTAAACTGCTTTGGTGTGCAATCACATATCATAGTTGCTTATTTAGTAAAATAGAAAGAAAGGTAATATAAAATAAAGGAAAACAACAACAACAAAAAAACTCCAGTAATTACTGTGACATAATTTAGTACGGATTAATTTTCCAGTCAGCCTAACTGCATAATATGGTAAAAAAAAAAAAAAAAAAAAAAAAACTGATGAACATTAAAAACAATTTGCGGTTTTGGATAAACTTGCTGTTAAATGTCACATCTGGTAAAAAAAAAAATATATATATATATATATATTTAGAAACTTTACAACAAATAGTTGTTTTGGTCAGTCCTTTTCTTCACTGCAGTTCTCAAACAGAAAATTTTAGAGGTTTTGTTTATTGCCCCCCTCAAAGTGCATAGTGGGAAGATAAATATGGGTTGTTGTAAAATGTTAATCACTGTTCCAGTTATTTCACTTTCCAGAATACTGCTTTGGCTGGAAAAAGGAAGGAAAGTTTAGGGAAGTGTCTGTTTTCTTTTAGCCAATTACTGACTTTTGATGGTCAAATTGCAAACTAAAGACCAGCCGGAATCCTTTTAATAAAAACAATATATATATAAATTCTATGGGATTTTTCTTATTCAAAGTGAGATTATACTACTGCAATAAAAGATAGATTGTTTTTTACACATCTTTACCAGATGTTCCAATAAATGTAGATGGTGTAGTATTTGTATTTTTAAATCATTGCATGTGCAAAAAAGGGCTTTTGGAAGAAGTTAAAGATCTTAATAGTAAACTTTATGACAAAGAGAGGATGCAGCATGAAATTTGCTGAGTTACAGATGCATCAGTCGTTAATGTTACAGCACCAACCATTTGTAACACAGTCCTGCTACAAATACTTCAAAAGTAAATGTTAACGCTCAACATTCCCGACAAGCAGAAAGTATGCATTGGATAAAATAAACATAGAGTTTTCTAGCCACTTGAATTGAACCTGCTTAAAGCTCTGTGTTTGGCAGAGAAGCCACGCATTGATTCAGTCAGACCGCTGCGTGGGACAGAAAATAAAATTGCCCAGCAAAATAACTCAACAAAATCACATCTTTCAATCCAAAATGGAATCCGAAAGCAAAACATATCAATTCCCCTGGGTAAAACACAATGGTTTTCATTCCTTTCTGATTAAGTTAGACATGCAATCTCTTTTACATGTCAGAGTAAAACAGCTACATAATACAAATGTATTGCAAAGCATTTAGCAAGAAACAGCAACACATTGTACATTACATCTGCATCGACAGAACAAACAATAAAACATTCAAAAGTCCATCTAAATGCATTCCTGCTGCACATTTTCAAAAAATGATTGCTTTGCGTCCACAAGCTATCATGAAACCACTTTGTGACATTTTTAATAGCTATAAATCACTGCATTAGCATGTACCTGGAGTGCCTTAAGCTGTCCTTCTTGTTTTTAGCATTGCACAGCATGCACTCGCAGCCTACAGCATGAGGCCGAGGGAGGGAGATATCCTGTTTTAGCAGCATGGTGAGGATCTCATAATTATTTCTGTGTGCTGCCAGGATTACAGGAGCCACATCCATGGTGGTGGAGTACTCTGGGTTCTGGATCCGCTGCATCAGTTTCTGAAAAGCAAGGCAAGCAAGTATTAAAAACAAAACAAACAAACAAAAAAGACACGCTGTGGTACTTGGTTATTTGAGTCTGAAACGATGTTTTAACCACCTGCAATAAGAGGAAACTTACAGCGATAGAGGGCTTGGAGGAGCGTCTTGGTCTGTGGTTGAGGAGGATGTCCACAGCACCCACAACCTCCGAATCTATGGCAACAAGCAAGGCATCTGTGGCCTTCACAAAAAACATAATTTCAGAAGAAAGAGAGGGGAAAAAAAGCAGGCAGAGTGAAAGAAAAAGATAAAGTGTTTGCTAAAGTACTCACGCCATTTACCGGCTTTTCATATGTAGCCTACCTATTTGAAAAATACCTCATTTAAACTGGTTGCAGAAAATTTCCAAGCATTGCCAAAGGATTTCAATAGGATCGAGGTCTGGATTCAGATTGGACATGAAATTGACCTGAGATTATTATTATTTGGTATCAGCCATTTGCAAGTTACATATAAAGGATGAATAACTACCAAAAAAAGAATAGCTATTCAAGCACATTGACGTTTGTGTGAAATAGGATCTATTAAAAATGTGAACTGAAGAGTAGACTATATAAAGATCTCCCAGTATAAATTCGGTGACCTGCAAAACAGCATTTGGAGGTCACTGTATCCTCATTTCTGACATACCTGGCAGCCGTGCTCGAGCAGAAGCTGCAGGATGTCCAGGTTTTCGTTCTCGATCGTGATGGTCACCGCATCCCGGCCCAGCACATCCACACAGTTGACATTAAGCTCCCCGTGGCGGTTCTCCTCCAGCAGCTTCTTCACCATGTAATAGTCGCCTAAGATGACAAAAATCGTTCATAAAACTCACGAGTAACTTTCAAGTGATTCTTTTCGAAGATGTTCAAGGAGACGCCGCCAGACCTCAGCAGTAGTTACAAGGAGAGTGGTGAGACAGAACAGGAAGCAGCACTCCTAAATCTTTTGCTTAACAATAACATCTCCCTCAAAGCAGAGCAACAGCTTCGCCGCTGTGTTTACAGAGACTTTATATGGTGAATTTGTGAACTTATCAATGACTCGATGAGAATGCCCATGCCTCTGTGCTATTTGACCTGCGCTTAACTCATCAGCTTCATGTCCTTGTTAGGAGCTGTGGAGATTCAGCAGATGAACCCTGTAACATGCAGACAGTTACACATCCAGGCCCGGATTATGTTCCACTGCCTGCATCACTGCAGGTTAACACGAGCTTCTAGGACATGAAAAGCCTAACATAGCTCAAAAGGGGGAGTAAAAGATGGGCGAACCTTTCTCGCATGCCAGCAGGAAGAGCTTCTCGTCCAGCGTCGTCTCCTCTTTCACTTCTCTCACGTCTTTCAAGGCCAGGAATTTGTCGGGGGAGGAGGTGTCCGTGCCCTGGTACAGAGCTGCCATTACGACGGAGAGCGAGTACGGCCAAGCACTGATGTGCATCCCACTAGAAAGCTGCGACCATCACACAAGAAAGCCCGTCATCACTATTGTCACTATTATGTGTGGCTGGACAGTGGAGGAATCCTTCCTTCCCGAAGCGAGTCGCGGCAGAACGGGGACAGGTTGACAGCGTCGTCACCAGGAGAAATCTTCATGTGTGGTCAACACGCTCCGAGGCGTTGCGTTTTCTTGAGTGCGTCTAAATGCAACCGTCTGCTGCCGAGTGTCCGACCTCGAACTCGATTCCACTGGATTAACAGAGTCAAACGTCTGCTTCCGCCAAGGAGAACAAAACTGTCATTCCTTCCGCCGTGTTTACACGCACCATCTTCTGTCCCACACCGCAGGTTTGCTGCTGGGATCTTTTTGGTCCTGATGCTGCTGACGAGGACGCTACTGCGCATGTTTCCTCCTCCGAGTCGCACGCTCGTCCTTTCGTGCACGCGCAGCGCCGTGTGTGACTCAGAATTACGTAACGGTGCTGCTTTGTGTACTGTTTGTCCTGGCCGTAAAGGCTGTGAAGAGGCAGAGACTTTTATCTGTTATGCAGCAAAACGCGCACAATGCTGCAAGTTATTGGCAGAGCTTTGCTACAGTATTTATGCGTTTATTGCATTCATTTGCACTTTGTACTGTTAAACATCAAACCATCCTTTTTATATACTATTCGGAGTAGATATGTACCTGCTGTTATGTCACCATGTTGTGCATGTAGCATGCAAATGTTATTCTAAAGTTGCTCTTTGATTGCAACCTTTGATTTATTAGGTTTGTTAATTAAATTAATTAATTAATTCTTTAATAATGGACAGTTTTGTGGGGTGCATGGCAAATATGTCAACAGATTCTGGCACTTTATGGATGTTATGGATGTTTTTAGCTCCTGTTGTTTGTTGCTTCTGTGAATAATGTTCTCCTAGCAGGGTTTGTCATCTAAATGGTCAGAAAATTTTTTACTTTACAGATGATTTTGTTGTTTGAAATGGAATTCATTTCATGGTATCAGAGTAAAAGAGACTGAACACTTGTCACATTTTTATTAGTAAAAAAGACAAAAGAGAAACAAAACCGTACCTTTTAATCTCAATCTTTTTAAAATACATTGAACTCTAGTTGTAGCTTGAAAGGAGGTCAAAACATTGGTAGAATATAAATACTTTTGCTAGAATCAGTATTTCAGCACATTGGGATAGAAATCTTATCAAAGTTTATGTCTGGGTTTTTCTCTGTGTTATATTAAATGGCGGGTAATGGAGGCTTGACCGTGCATTAGATATGTTTGGACAACTATTTGTAAAATTAATTATATTTAGACTGATGGAGTCCATTCCAGACCATAATGGAGCCGATGTGGAGTTTTCCACCAGCATATCAGAACACTCGCAAACATCTTTAGATATTTTACCAGAGAGGACTGAGGAAGTCGAGATTATTTTGCAGTTTGACAAAATAGTGCTAGCAGCTACAAACATAAATAAAAAGTTCTGTCAGAATGAAAGCCTGGCAGGCAGTTGTGTAAAAATAACATTTTATATGAAATTCAGACTTAAAGTGATTTGATAAGAAGCAGTTCCTTGACAGACCCATGTATGCTGTTGGATAAAAAAGTAAGTCTTTATCCTGCACATTTTACTTGTTCTATATGCAAATCAAACTCTGAATTTATCAAATGGTTGATGTATTGATTCAACATATCCTCTTTTTTTTTCTAATTTGCCATTATTTATTCACTTCACCTTTTATTTGCTACTACTTACAATGAAAGAAAAAAAATTAATTGAATGAAACGGTTATTTAAAGAGTCACTACATTGAAATAGGCCTATGTCTTAAATTTCTGGGGGTTTTATATAAATTAAATGCTTTGCATCGATTGTGTTATTGTGAGGGGTGAGTACGCCGTTATCCACCAGAGGGCAGTCTGTTCAAAGTTTCTAGAACATCTGCAATCATTTTCAGCTATAACTATTTAACTACACAACCGATGAAGCATGTGTCATATTCTTTACAAAGCAAGGACATTTTAATTCTGTCTTTTAAGATCAGCAGGCCTAAATTAAGATTTTCTCTCAAAAAGCTTCATTTGGATGTTGTGGTCTAAACAATGTCCTGTGATTGCTATTCCATTGTGTTGACTATATTTTCTGTGACCAAAAACATTTTAAATGTAGTAGATCAGAAGAATTTTTTGAATTTTATAAAATATGAAAAAACAAAAAAACAAAACATGTGGCCATTACAGATGGGCAAACTTATGGTTGGGGTTAAAGGATCATTTCCCCCCCCCCCCCCCCCTACCCCCTCTGGTTGAGCAGGCTTGTTAATGCCAGTAAAGGTAAGCTTCTTAGGAAAGAAGAATTTTCAGCCAGCACAGGGTGAAGCTTTAAATTTCAATAAGATGTTTGCCACTTCCTCTGGAAAACTGACAAATTTAGTTACATAAAACCAAACAAAGCAAAAGAAAACAAAGAAAAAGTCCTACAACTGTTTCATTTAGAAACCTGTGCATTTACGCAATTACAGGACGAGGCCACATATTCTCTCTTATGTCTGTATGTTTTTTTTTTTTTATTTTAATTTTATTTTTGTCATCATGTGTGTTTTTGTGTTCCATTTCTGCTGATACACTGAGATTCTCCCACAGGACAGAGGATCATTACCACACTAACGTCTCCAGTCATAATGTCACGCCTCAACAGATGGAAAAAATAAATCCCAAGACTCAAGTGGTGAAAACATGCACTTAATCTGGGATGCTGAACCCTCCCAACAATCTACAGAGCAGTACATGAAATAGAACAGCTATTGTAGTAGAGTGTGGATTCCATTACACGATGTGATGTGGACCACAATGGGGACGTGAAATAACGAGGGGCTTCTCAGCGCTTTCTCTTGAACTTGTTGTATCTGTGAAGGCAGGATGGGTGGAGACCGCTCTGGCTTTCAATAAAAGCTTTCACTCTACACAACATAGACGTACAACAGTGAGATCGACATCATGCGTGAACATGGCGCCATGTTTTGAGTGGCGTTGTTGTTGAAACACAAAAGCGGTAAAAGACGAGCTTGCACATTTTAGGCCAAGCTCCTGACCGTGCGATGTGTTGTGGTACTGTAGAGAAGTAATAAATAAATAAGTATATTTACTTATAAGAAGAAAGACAGAAAGAAACAAAGAGAGAAAGAAAGAAAAGAAGAAAGAAAGAAACCAATAAAGAAACAGACAGAAAGACAGAAGATAATAGAAATAGGCAAAAAGGATTCTACCTGTACAGATACGGTAGTTGTAGTTATGTTGATCATAATTGTAAAACATTCTCTATGCAGTTTAAAGTTATAGTCACATGAACTGTATGTAATAAGTACATAATTTTATTTTGCCACCACTACAACTAATAATAATAATGTTTATTGTTATTGTTAATGCTCGTACTTTACTATTTTATGTTCATTCAAATTTAAGTGAACATTTGTGACACTTTCCTTTTATAATTTTAAAAGGAAATTTTAAAAACTTAATTTTAAAAACTTAATTTTAAAACTTAAAAGATTGTAGACAGTTTAAACAAACCTACATTGTTAAGTATCACAACCAAAACCTGTAACTAATTTTAGTGGCTTGGTGTATTTCTAAAGTTAAGGTATATTTGACTTACTTTGATTCAAAGATATAGGTCACTTTTGTGTCAGAGGTGGCTTCTATTAATTATAAAAAGGAAGTATATCCTATTTTGTATCAAATGTTTCATTAAAAGTGAGCAGAACATAAAATTCGGTGAAAGTTTTACTCGGAAACCCCTTTCATTCTCCTCGACGAATTTGTCACTCACACTATGGCGCAGACGCAAACGGGCAAAACAAACCAATGAAGGGGCTACGTAATCCATGACGTCAATAATTGGACCAATGCGGCGCGTCGGGGGGCGGGACTCTGCGTCTGCATTTGGACGGAGCCCGTTCAGTGTGTGGCAGTTAGACTAGCAGAGGCGGTTGCTATGTGGAAGGTTCTTAAATCCGTGACAACGGATGCAGGCTGGGCTCTGCTTTATTGCATCCAGATGATTTAAGCCGGCCGCGGAGGACTCGTTTTGATTTTGTTCCACCGTGTCTATGTGTCGCTGGGTTTGCGAAGATGCATCAGACAGAATCTGCGCAGGGATGCCCCCGCTGAACACGAGCAAACAGGGCGTCTGTTACAATGAAGAAGACGGCAGCGGCTCCTTCCTGTGTTGTTGCGGATCGTTGCAGCGCTCGGTATGGACAACCTGAACGTCTCCATCATCATCACCAGCCACCGCCGCTCCTATGAGGAACATTGCGCAGTGCAGTGAACGCCGTGAATCGGGTTTTTGGAATATATATTACCTAATCATCTGGAAAATAAATTCCCAATATACACATTACAGAGCGCGCCTTGGTGCATCACTGTCAATGTAAAGAGCTCTGTCCAGTGGTGGGAGCCACTCTCTCCAGGGGTTACAGATGAGAGGCAAACAATACCATCAACCACTGAAGTTGACAGCGCCTTGGGAGAAGGATGCTGGCTTTGGGAGGAAGCTCAAAACCTACAGGAATCATACCAAGATAATAGCACAGCCCGGGATCGTGATGAAAGTGCTGCGCAGGAAGAGGATTGTGTTATTCATGGCCTATCTCCTGCTGCTGGTGCTCACCATGCTCAATTTGGCCAATTATAAATGGACCAAGGAGCCTCAGCAGTGCAACCATCAGATGAGGAGCACCACCTATCAGAGCAGATCGGACATTCGCTTCCTCTACAGGCCCTCCCTGGCTAAGAAGAGACAGCTCATCTATGTCCTGACCACCTGGAGGTCGGGCTCCTCCTTCTTTGGTGAGCTTTTTAACCAAAATCCAGAAGTGTTCTTCTTGTATGAGCCTATGTGGCACATCTGGCAGAAGCTGTACCCTGGTGATGCAGTGTCTCTGCAGGGGGCGGCCAGAGACATGTTGAGCTCCTTGTATCGCTGCGATCTGTCTGTTTTCCAACTTTACAACAGCCCTGGAGGCAAAAACTTTACCTCCTTAGGGTTGTTTGGGGCCACGCTGAACAAGGTTGTGTGCTCCTACCCCCTGTGCTCAGCCTACAGGAAGGAGGTGGTGGGGATGGTCGATGACAAGGTGTGCAAAAAATGTCCCCCTCAGAGCCTTAGACTGTTAGAGGAGGAGTGCCTAAAGTACAACACTATAGTCATTAAAGGGGTGCGTATTTTGGATGTAAACGTTCTCGCCCCTCTGATGGAGGACCCATCCTTGGATCTGAAAGTGATCCATTTGGTTAGAGACCCTCGGGCAGTGGCAAACTCAAGGATCAAATCCAGACACGGCCTGATTAGGGAGAACTTACAGGTGGTCCGCAGCAGGGACCCTAAACTGCGCCGGATACCTTTCGTAGATCCCGGCCACAAGGCCAACAAGAAGGACGGTTCCGACTACCACTCCATCGGAGCCATGGAGGTGATCTGCGACCGCACCTCCAGGACTCTGAGGACTGCCTTAAACCCACCGGGTTGGCTGAAGGGGAAGTACATGGCCGTGCGGTACGAGGACCTGGTGGAGAACCCCGTCAAGACCCTGAGGAGCGTTTACCGCTTCGCCAACCTCACCACCAATCATGACATTGAGTCGTTTGCGCTGAACATGACCAGCGGCTCCAGCTCCTCCTCCAAGCCCTTCATCGTCTCGTCCCGGAACGCCACGCAGGCAGCCAGCGCTTGGAGAATGGTACTCAGCATCCAGCAGATAAAGCAGGTGGAAGACTACTGCCACCACTCCATGTCCGTCCTGGGGTACGAGAGGGTGAGAACAGCCGGGGAGGCCAAGGATTTGAGCAAATCGCTGCTGACACGCTCCAAACTGTGAAGAAAATTGTAAAAGCATCCTCCTCACCACCAAAGACCTTTTTAATTTAATGTTCATTTTTCCATGCAGTGCCGTTTCCTCTTATTGTGGAATTAAAGCTTTACGTTCAAGTGTTAAAGGCGCTACAGCTGGTTACATTTGGAATGTATATCTTGTTTTCGAGCTGCAGTTTGTATCTGAGGGGGGGATCACTTCTTTTATACAGGAACACCGGCTGTGGGATAATGACTTAAAGAGAGGAAACAAAAGGATAATTTATGTATCTTGGTATTATTATAACACTTCAAAGTTGATGTTTTTGAGGTTATTTTTGAATGTTTAAAATCTTTAAAAAAATATATTATTTTTCACTCCATACTGTCTGTACAAGTGAAAAAACTAGTAGATGAAAGGAAAAAAAAAAAAAATCACTTTTATTTTTAATACCCCGTTAAAGTCAGAGACAATCAGTGATTTGGTTTGATGATGTGCCATAGTTAGAAGTCTCTTAAGAACAGCAGTAGTACTATATAGTTTTTTTTTTTTAAACTGTCATTTCATTTTGGTCACGACGTCCTTGCAGGACGATGACATGCACTGTGGACTTTTGGTCATAACTGGAGCAGGACAAACCTCTCTATGTGTCAGTGCGAGCATTCTGTTGTTCTACCATCTTCAAATGTTTACAATTGCTTGATATTATGAAAACACCTGATCTAAAAAAAAAATATTGCATTGAGTAAAGTTCACAGTAAACGACTTTCTGCATCATTTGTGAGTGGAACATTTTCAAACTGAAGAAATATTCAGCCTTATTTTGCTTGTGTCTAGAATTTGAAACGAGTTAGTGCTTTGAAAAATAATTTGCCTCCAACAGAGTTTCTGGTTTTCACTTTTTTTTTTTGACACACTTATATGTTACAAGGTGAAATGAGTAAATACAACATGCGCTGTTTTAAATTATGATTTGATTTATTTGGGGGAAAAGCAGTTTGAACCAACCAAACTACATGTATGTATAATATTGTATACATATGTATATACAATATATGTATATGTATATACATTGTATATTGTGTACATATATGTATAATATTCGTTCTCTGAAATGCTATTTTAGTTTCACAGGAGGCTAAACTGGATACACAGCTCCCAAAAGATAGACATTTATTTCCATAAGTCCATAAAACGTGATCTCTGAAGTATGGAGTAGTCAAGATGTTGGTAATGAACAATGATCTTAACTGAGGCAAGCGGTCCCTGCGGTGCAGTAATGTCGTTCTGGGCTGTTTTGTGAACTCCTGGTTGAGTTTTTGATGCATTCTTTGTGTTATCATGGCAGGTCTCCCACTGGGAACATGCACTGATGTTTTATATAATATTTATTGATGGGTAACGTCTCTCACTATGGTTTGCTGAGATCTAAAGCTGTAGCTAAGGTTCTGCAATCCCTTTCAGATTGATGATTATCAAGTATATTGCTTCTCATTTGTTTTTGAATTTCTTCAGCATGGATTAAGACATATTGCTTTTTTAAAATTTTCTGTCTATTTCACAGTCAAACAGGCTCTGGGTGGAGCAAGTAAAACTTTACTCAACTTTCAAAGAAATTTAATCATAGCTCAGTCATTGTGTAATCAGAGGAGTTGTATTTTAAAATATGACCAGGTTGGTTTGGACGGCTTATTTCCTTAAAAAAATGAAATTATACTTTTCCAAAATTTCGTGTTGTATTTACTCAGGTTATCCTTGTTTGATGTTGAAATTACTTTTATGATCTGAAAAAACAGAAGTGTGTCAGAGAAGTGAAATAAATTTGTAAGGTGTGGGTTTTTTTTCACCACACTGCATTTCTGCAAGCAATAGTACCATCACGATGTCATGCATTTGTTGCCAATGGCTACAAATCCTAGGGGTGCCCTGTGACGTTTGGTAAATATACTTTTTATTTACGCTCAACATTAATTGGCATGGATGGAGTGTGTACAACTCTTAGGCCTCAACAAGTTTGAAAAGTGATGTTTTAAAAATATTTCCCCTTGAAAAATTCCTATAATCCTTATTTATAGATCCAGAGTTTTATTTTGGGGAGTTAAGTAGTGCAGGCGCTTTAATATTTAACAAACCCATATATTTTTTATCTGCAGAACTCTTTTGACTTATACTGAATCCCTTTTTACCTTCTTCCACACACACAAATAGCTGCTGGATTATGACCTAGCAACCCAGTTTTATTAATTTAGTTCTGCATGAAACATATGGATGGATTAAAAGATCTACATGCCTTGTCAAAATGCTAAATTACTTTTCCAGATTATGTCACAGTTATCCAGTACAATTCAAACTAAACCCTTAGAGGAGAACAATCTAGAGAATAAAAGTATGTTGGTTGTATAATTATCCACAAACTAATACTTCATTGAAACACATTTTGATTCATTTCAAGAATTCAGTCATCTTTGTTGAGTCTCTTAACATCCTGCATCTTTCACCACCATAATATTTCAAAGGGGAAACAGAAATGCTGTTTTGTGCCCTTCTCGAATTGTGTCCAAATTAATAAATTATGGTTTCATGTCAGCATACCACATTCTTTCACAAGATGTTGAGCAGTTTTAACAGTTCATCAATTGTTTTAAACTTCTATCTTTAGACCTTACATTTTAGTCCAGTATAGTCATTGTAGGGTATGCATTCCAAGATTAGTCAAGCCTGTTGTGTCTCTCTGTTCTGGGTTTGTTAAAATATTGACTGCTCCTATCTTTTTTCCTGAGACAAAATGTGTTTTTGTCTCAGGAAAAACAAATTTTTGGGTCTGGTCACTTTGTACCTACTCAGGAACCCCCGATCGAGCTTATTCCTTAGCGTAAATGAGTAAAATTTAGATCCAATGTAGAGTTGGATTTGGCTTTTGTCTGTCTTTGCAAAAATGCAGATGTGGCTTGATGAGATACATGACTGAGTTCATATAAAAAGCCAAAGCAGAGCTGATAAAATGTGTACAAAACTACAACGGAGGGGTTTGCCTGATAAGTTCATATCTGCATGAAGTAGAAGTAAAGTAACGGTTGCAAAGAAAAGGCTCTTAGGAAAGTTTATGAATATTGTTTTGACAACTTTTTTTTTATCCAGCGATAAAGGAAAAAAAGGGGAAAAATCTAAATAGGGCAGTAAGTTTTTATTATTTACTTCTCATTCGCATCTTTCATACTGTTGGACATTATCAGTGCTTGTAGCTCAGCTTCAGGCTGTCTGCAGAACCAAGTGTGACATTTAACCCATCCATGCCTGGGCCTCAAGTCAAAAGCAAAAACACAGGGCAAAGACACCTAAAAACACCCCTCCTTTACTTTAACATTTCAAGAACAACTTAAAAAAATGTTAAGTAAAAGAACAGCCTATTAAAACTTACTTTACAGATTTATAAATCAGATCACCATCCTGGAGCTTGGTTTTTGAAGTCAAATTTTCCATACATTTTTTTAAACACAGTGGTCTATTGTGAATTACAAAAGAAGCAGTATGCAAACTATCATTACAACAATAAATGGAAAAACAAGTAAAATAAAAAAGTAACTGCTCAAATACAAACAAAATGTGCAATTGAGGGAACTTAAGATACAAACATAAACAAATGATCTAAGAAAAATATAAACCAAATAAAAACATTTCATTCATAAAAAGTAGTTCAAGCACAAGACAAATAGAATATTAATCATTTGAGATATACCTGTTTTGCTCATTTTAAATCCACTTTTAGGAAAATAAGAATAACAAGATTGTTCTTACAGAAAACTACAGAAAATGACATAACCTACAGAGAAAAATGGTGGCATTCAGAAAATAAAGGAATTGTTGTTTCTTAGGTTTTGGGATTGAGCTCTAAAATCAGGTCCTTGTGTTTCATCAACTTCCTCTTCCTGTAAATAAATTGATTGGTAACTACGAAATCAGTGAGAAGAAGAAAACCCATCGGTAAAACCTTTGTGGTTCATAAGATTGAATGACAAAATTAGGAAGTGAAAATAAGAGTTACAAAACAAGGCATTATGTCAGCAAATCAAACTATATTTAGTTAGTTTTAGAAAACAGCTCTTTTAGGGATTTTAGTCTGGAGGCTTGTGATCAAAGGCTGTTGTTCTCAGCTCTTATCAAGTTTGCTATCAGGCTTACATGGTAAACATTTTCAGCAAGCAACAGCTGAAAGACCCCATTCCACAGATGTGCCCATGCATTTGTTGCATAAATAGAAGAGAGATCATTTCAAGGGCAGTGGGTGTATTACTCAAAGCCTAACCTACAGCAAACTGCACCCTGATTCACTCCAGGGGAATTAAAGTGGGACAACCCAGAAATTTATGAGTCAAAAAGGAAACAATGCGCATTCTATAATAAGAACCAGAACTGTTATGTTAACAGAATGCTCTTGGATGATAAGGAGGACATGCAGGAAAATGAGTAGGGGAATTTGAATTAGCTAAAAGGGCAAAATGTAATGAAAGCTTAATCAGGAGATGGGCAGAAAAGAGGAGCAGAACAGGCACTGAAATAACATCCTGGGTCTGGTGATTTGAAGAAACACAGGCATTCAATCACTGTGTATGCTGGTGAGGAAGTTCCCACTTTATGAAACTTCATCTTTTGTATTTTCAGCATTTTTTATAGATGCACCTTAATAATTTACACCATCTCTGTCCAGTTAATATAACCTATTTCATTCACCAATGGCAACAACATATATCTCAAGCATTTGTCGCTGTTAATTGAAATGAAAATGGTGCATAGCTAAAGCGAATCCAAACGCAGTTTCTTGAAATGGGTGTTATTACACAGATCAATGAACGAGACCTTTATTTGTCTAACAGTCACTGGGACCCCTCACAAGGAGGATAAGCCAAAAACGGTGCTTAAGCACTCCCTTCACAGTGTTATGTCCAAGGCAGTCATGTTTAATAAATGTTTATAATACTGAAAATTTCATTTATTATAGTAACTCAGTTCATTAGATAAAAAGATTAACAAAGTTCCAACATTTAAGATTAGAAGACTAGAATATTAAAACAGCTATAAAAACAAAACAATTTGAATACAGAAATTTTCAATAAAAACTACATTTAATACCTGCTTAAAGGTTGTTACTTTCAAAAATTACTTTGAATTTGACAAACAAGCTTCACTGGAAGACATATTCTAATTCACTGAACATGACTGCATACTAACGGAAAACTTAGTGTAAAACTCACACTGGAGCTCAACCAATTTGGACTGTTGCCTGTGGTTCTGGAGTGCCTTACCACAAGGAATGTGACAATTTTACATGATGTTCTGAATGCAGTGGTGTGTGGTAACTTCTGAAGCACCAACTTCATCTGCTCTTGAATGGGCGTTGGGCTGAAATCCCATTATTCCTGTTGGCTGTGGACCTTTTCCTATTATAGTTTTTCCTTCCACTGAACTCTTCATTAATATTTTGGATACAACACTCAAAGAACAGCCAGCTTCTTTAGCAATGAACCTGTTGCAGCTTACACTCGTTGTGGAGGACTGTCAAATCGACAGTATCCCCCATGAGTCTGTAAAATGTAACGCTCCCATAGCATGGCCTCTCAGTTAAAAAAATATATACTGCTTTTAATTTCTTGTGATATTCCTCTGTGTAATAAATCTATGTCTGAGGTTCACTTTTTGAGATGAAATAAATCAACTGACATTCTAATTTACACACATGCTCCTGCAGATGAAAATAAATTTGAAACAAAGCAGGACAATACATCTCCAGGAGAGAAACAGGAAGAATGCCAGCCTTCACTAATTGTCTCTTCCTTCCAGCCGTGAGTGTGTTTTTGCACACAACTCAGCACATGGGGGTTGTGTGACCTTATGCGAGTTACAGGAACAAATTCCCTCTCGGTGGCTTTGAAATACACAGACCATGGTCCCTGCGCTCTGTGGGAGGTGGGGGCTAGCATTAAAGCAACAGAGGGGAATAATAAAGCAAAATAACCCTTCAATTCACTCTTCAATGACGTGAGCTGCTCCAGTGCCAAGGCCCAAATCTCCCTCCAGCAGGTCCTCTTGCTGCTCTGACCCAGAGTTGCTGCTTCGTGTGGACGGACAATCAGAGTTTTCCAAATTGACGTCAAAGTTCTCTGGTTCAGTCTCAAAGGCCTGCTCCTCGTCCTGAAAGGTAAATAATAATAATAATTTAAAAAATCTCTTTTGTTTCAATCCATTCTAAAAAGAATAATTGTAAAGTTTTGATCACCTCCTGCTTTTGGTGGCCACAGAAGACTCCAGCAAACCGACCACACCACTGCGGCAGCGAGTCAGTTAGCGGGGGGCCACAGTGGGTCAGCAGGGGCTTTAGATATCTGTATCCTCATTAAGTCAAAACCATAGTCAGTATAACCAATACAAATCCTTTTATATACTAAAACTGGGAATATAAGGAGCAACTTTACAGGTTGCAATGATAGAATGTTGGACAATTTGCACAGAAGACTGTCAGTCATCTTGCTTTTATTTCTTATACGATAACTGTGGCTTTCTGTTTTAGCTGCTGATCGCAAATACCAAATCATGTCACTTCACCATGTTTAAAATAGCTGTAAAATCATTTTTGAGCAATACTTTAGAGATATGAAACACAACATAAAGCCACTTTTCACATATATATATAGTGAGTATATGTATAAACTTTAGCAATTATTGGACATATAACGACTTATATACACTTACATATTGCTTGTATCTTGATTGAAATAAATACCACAAAACACTACCATAAAATCTTAAGTCTCCTCCCTAAATTAAACATAGTTCAGATAGTCTTTGAACAGAAGAAGCATTATTGAGGCAGCCACAGAACTGGCCTTTATAGAAGAGAGGCAAACACAAAGCCACTGCTGAAACTAAGCCAGAAGAAGTCCTGTTTAGGGTTTGCCACAAACATGATGAACCCAGCAAACATGTGGAACAGAGTTCTCAGGTCAGGTAGGAACAAAACTGAATTGGCCTACATGCAAAACGCTGCACATCCCACTGAACACACCATCGACAGCATGAAGCATGGAGGTGCCAGAGTCATCCTCTGGGGATGCAAGAATGTGGAAGTTTGTCAGACTTTATGGGAAGATGGATGGTGTTACACTATATACCAAGCATTCCCAGAAGAAAACTTGTTACAAGCTGCAAAATAAAAAAAAGTAGGGCAGAAGAGCACCTTCCACCAGCAGAGGACAGAATCAGTGGTTCTCAACCAACTGACTGAAAAGCAGGCACAGATGCACATTCTTGTTTGGGCATGCATACAGAATGTGCACTTATAAAATCAAGTATAACAGTATAGATATTTTATTTTTCTTTAAAACTGACAGGCACCTTAATATTTTATCCATTTGTCTAGAGCTGTCAGTAAAAGCTGCAGGCTTGTTTAAATTTAACAAGGTGAATTCTCTGAATGGCATGAGACAATAACCTAAAATCAGTCAATGCGAGGTCATCAGTTGGTCCTATGACGATATTTGACATTGACCTTATTTCTTGTTCACTTTGAATCAGCCTGAAAGCTGGTGAGTTCAGCACAGCTGATGCTTTGCATGTTCCCCGTGCCAGACACTTGAGATTCTTTGTGAACATCAGAAATAAGGAAGGATTTTCTAATCCATTAAATAATTTTCCAAATCACGATGCAACCTGTTAAGGGTATGAACTGTGATTTATATCTTTGTATATTTATGCCGTCTAAGCATAAATGTGCCTAAAACATGAAGGTTGTATGTATTACTTTATGCTACTTTAACTCCAAAAGCACACTTGTAAAAATGTAGATAGCTACACATTGAAGTAAAAATATAAGCACACTCCAAAAATGTCTGTTCAACATATTTGCACATTGGATATTTATTCATTTTAATTGATGTCAAAATATCTATTCATCCCTCTATCAAACTGAGTTGTAGCACAAATGATAGTCTATGAACACTCTTGCCAGGCACCGTGTTTACCCCGTTTTTGAATCACTACTTATTTGCTGTCTCATGGCTCAAACCAGCACATTTCAACGACTTCAATAAATTCGCATGATGTAATGCTAAAATGATGGACCTCTTTCCAGATACGCCCAGCAGGCCTTTTCTTTTATGAGGTCATTAAGAGCCAATAGCCTCTTTTGCTACAAGACAGAGAGCTCCATATTAGTCATTACCAGCTCTAGGTACTTGTGCTATTTTTAATTTGGATATCTAAAGGGTTCAAATATTTTTCATTTCACACAGATGTGCATGCTCTTATCAGCTTCGGGGATCTCTGAAATTGAGACAGAGATAAAAATAAATGGTCTTGGCTTATTTCAGGAAATCAGGTCGATGTGGCTCTTGATTAAAATCAGAAACAAGGCCACAGTTATTCTCCAAATGTGTTTAAGAGCTGCTGCAAAGTGATGCAAAGAGTCACGTATCAGATTGGCGTAGGGAATGACTGCGGACAGAAATGATGTGTTAATGTTAAGGAAGGACATCAACATGCGTCTGGTTAATGCGTAATAAAAATTACACCCTGTGATAAGATTCCAAAACCTCCCTAATCAAGGCAGTTAGTGACAGCATATTCCATTAAACACTTGATCCTGGATCCCCTTTATTACAGCTCCTTAAGTGTGACGGCACACTCATTAGCTTTCAGCTGTAAAAGTTCTGAGAGTTCTAATTATGAGCCACTTTCCTAGTTCTGGTTGTTCCTTGTAAAAAAAAGAGACAAAGCCCTGCTTCACCTTTGTCATCTTAATGGGATAAAAGCAACAATTTATACCTCTGTGCAATGGATAATGTGGGATGTAAAAGTGCACAATTTCCTGACGTAAAAAAGAAAAAAAAAAAAAAAAAACGATCAAATGAAAGAAGACAATTGTCTTATTCGTCAGCAATGAGTAAAGAGTTAGGATTATAGGCTTCTTTGTGTTCACCAACAGGATTCATTTATGAGTCTCAAAATTAGGAAAGGAGAGAACAAAAGAGAGTACAGGGATTTTGAGGTGGAGCAGTCAGCATGGTGTCCTCCTGTTTTGCGCTACAATAATATAGCTCAGCGAAGGGTTGTTATTGCTAGAGCTCCTCTCTGGTTCAAGGAGGTGTCGAATTAGATTTGCGTAAAAATGTGCTGAGTACTTCTGAGCTGGAAGAAGCCGAGCTGCTGTTTCAGCCACTCTTGTCCACGTCTCTCCTCACTGACCTCTCATTAGTCTCTGAAAACGTTTTTCACAGAAATCTGGCAAGTTTATAGAGAAATCAAATCAATTTTAGGCAACAATCAGAAGCAAAGAATAAATAGTGAAATCAGGTACACAAAGTTTTTTTGTGTTCCATTTGCAGCAGGAAGCGAATCAGATTTTTTTCAGTCCTGGACTGAAACATGTCCTGTTGTTATTTATATGTTTGTTATTTTGTTTAAAACTTATAATATAAAATCAGATGGGATTTTGCCAGTACTGGAAGAGGCAATCTCAAAAAATACTTCAAACTACGAAAACCTGACAAGAAAGTACAAAGTACTCCACAGAACAAAAACAATAAACAGAACATAAGATTCAAAAATTAGAATCATAAGTGGTCATACTTCCCATTGACCAGAATATAGCACAGTTGGATTTAGAGTCAGCCAAAAAGAGTTTGGGTTGTGTCCAAACTGTCTTGAATGGGTAATTGATTCCATTGCTTTTCTATAAAGCCTGAAAATGAATCCCCCCTTTTTGTTTATAACCTGTATTTTGGACATGCCAGGAACATCTAGTCTGACAAGTTAACTGATCCAAAACAATTTGTTTTTGGTTGATTATATCTTTGTTGTATAAGTGCATCTTGGCAATAACATTTACTATTATTCTCTTGGAGAGTGTTGATTTTATCTCAAAAATACCAGATTTACAAGAAAATCACATTTGAGGGTTAAGCTGCAGAGTTGAGTGTGAGTTGAGTCTATGAAAACTTGCCCTTGCCATATTCTCTCTGGAAGTACAACATGTCTTGTTCTACTATTGACTATGTATTGATGCCATTTGTTAGACTGGATTTTTGGAATTGTAAGATAAAATGATATATTCATGATTTAACAGTTTGCTAATTTAACACACAGAAGCCTATGTCGAGCCTAGGTCTCCACTAAGACCGGCTCCAATTGAAGACAAACTTTGTATTTACAGTGAGGGAGAAGGTATCCCACACTGTCACACTGCCTTCCACTGTTTGCGATTAGGAAAGATTTTCAGCAGCACAACCTCAGATAATCAACTCTGATGCTCAACCAACAAATTCATTTTCCTTATGAAGGAAAATAAACAAGCTTTCCAACAGTATGAGACAGTATGAGATTTATTGCCAAGAAGTGCTGTAATAACAAGAAAACATTGAACAAATACAAGTTCCATTCCTTTACTGCTTCACTGTTATGTGAAAGTGAAAGATGACATAAATCATTATTGATGGTTATGGATGGCAAATGGCTGACATTTATTTCCATTCAGTCATTACCAAAGCTTTTACAAATGACAAAAAGTTGTGCTGTATGTATTTTTTTTTTTTTTAATACACTCTGACAGGCTTGATTTCAGATGACTGGCCAAATCCTGACTGAGATCCATTCTTGTCTCAAGTGCTTGGAATTGAGCATAACTTCTGTTTTTTGTTTTTATCCAGAAGCTTCTTTTGAAAATTGCACTGATTCTCAATGAGTTTAAGATTTAGGGAGTTTCTTTGACACAGGTTCAAACTCTCAGTTCTTTAAAGATTTTTTTTTTTTTTATCAATTCTGTGTTTTGCCATGGTGCCTAATGGTACTGGAAACTATTTCACTCGCCAGTGCCTGGCTACATTGTTAGAAGGAGACACTCTTGGAGGGGGCTTGATTCCTACATAAAATATGTTCTTTTACAAAACAGTAAAAGGCATGGGTTGCATTGTTCTGCAGACATATTTTTTTTCTTCTGATTTTTCACTCTTTATAATGTACTTCCTGCAGATCCTATATGCTACCATTGTTGTGCTTCTTGGAAAGGAGTGACCTCTTTGCTGTCTTTTCTTCATAAGTCTGCTGTCCAAAAGAAAAGTGTCCCCACTGTATGGTGTTGCCACCACCATGTTTCAATGGGAGAAAGCGTGAAATACAGTTTTAGCTTTCTACTAAAGATGCAGAAGTGCAGATGCAGCCTTCTGCATGGACGGTGAAGTTCTTATTAACCTGTTCCAAGCAGTTTTCTTTTACATGATGCAATGCTAATAGATGTCAACTTTACAAAGAAAGTGACCACTGGTGACAGATAAAATTATTTTAATGACATCTAACCCCCTTTTACTAAGAGTTTACTATGTCACAGCTTGGCCTCTGCTTTGAGTTACTGTATACTGATTATTTTGTGTGATGGGAAATAAATGCTGATAAACTGAATGTGTCAAAGCTCCTAAAATGTTGTTTTAGTATGGAAAAGGGATGAGCTGTTATGAATATCAAGGTTGTGAGAAATTTTTATTTATTTATTTTTTTTTACTTTCTTGAACTTATCATATGTATAGTGGGTTTCTGTACATAGGTCGGGAAACTTGTTTGATCAGTCTGGAATTTTACGATGTGGAACAGATTAACATAGCCTAATTTACACAGTACTTTTTGCTATTAAAGTTTGCTATGTTGGAGTGTTTTAGTTTGGCGTGTTAAAAATTGCATTTTTTTTAGCTTGACGTCAGAGAGCAGACCACAAGTTAACAAGAAGAAGACTTGGTGAGGATGAAGCCGTGATTGAGAAGACTAGTTGTACCTATAAAGAAGACCTTAGGATGGCAATTAACTAATGTTAAAGCAATAAGGTAAAATGACTGTCAATTAAGTTGCTCTCTCTTGTATTGCAGTTTTGCCTGCATGAGTGTAAATATCTAAACATGTCTCCATTGAAACTCTTACCTCTTGTTTTTCCAAACAAGTTATCCCAAAGCTTTAATAAGTTACAGCTTCAAATTTTCCATCACGTCATTTATTTGCTTAAGTCATTTAGACGTGATGCCAGAGCTTAAACATGGAATTTACATTTTTCTTTGTTCTCAAAGCAGAGAAGTTCCAGTCATGAAAAACAATGAGAACCAATTGTGCAAACTAAAAGAGTGCCACTCATCTCTCTTCACAAGGTGATGTTTCAAAACTATTGACATTAAGCTGCAAGTGACATGTTTGTTAACATATTTTCTGCAGTCTGTATGATAAAAGACAAAAATAAATAATTATGGAGCCAATATTAAATTGCAGAATGATTCTTCTTATCAGTTTTAATTATAAATGAGTAAAAAATGTTGTCTTTTTTTTCAAACATGTGTAAGTACAGCAACATTGGTATTTAAGTCTGTCAATGCCTAATATCGAATGATTTACATTTTGCCAGTATTATTCACTGAGAAAAAAAAAGTTATGTATATTTATAACACTGTTTTACATTAAGTCAGGGTACATTTTCTTGCTTTAGGTCAGAATTTCGGCTTACTCTTCCTGATAGAACTGGTGCAACCGAGTGAAGTTTGTAGACCGCGTTTCTCACACACACCATTTTTTTCTCTGCCCACAAATTTTCTATGGGACTGCGGTCAGAGCTTTGTATTCTCAACTTCAAAACATTCTGTTTGTTGTTCTTCAAACCACATTTTGACTAATTTGGTGATTTAATTAAAGCCATTTTCTTTTTGGATGTCCCATTTTTGCACAATCTGACCGATGATTATGATGGTACTTAAACATGTCGGCATCATATTATTTTATCATAGTGTTTATTTTGTGAAGTGGACTAGTCTGACCTTAAGCAAAAAACCTCCACAATCCCACACTTTACCTCAGTGTAAAGTTTTCACTGAAACTCTCTCATCAGCTTCAACCAGCATTTTCATAAAGTTTTTGGTTTCCTACTGGGCCTGGAACACATAATTCGGACATAACATGGTCATCTCTGTATGTGCTACTATAAATGAAGGTTACCCACCAAAGCTACATCACATTCACAGAAAACACCAACTTTAAATTTCTTAACCATGGGTGGCCGTCGAGATGCCCGATACTAAACAAAACCATCTGTTTCCAGCCTCTGAAGCTGCAGCATTCAAACCAGATCATCAGCAAACATCAAACACACTTTGATCTCCATCTAAATGAACACCTAGGAGTCTAAATGTGTCCCACACCCAGGTCTACAGCGTGGATAGTAAAGCAGGTTGGGTGAGGCAGATTGCCTGGAGGTTTGGACACCTGTGAGCTGGAGTTCCGACTTTGTGGCAGCAGGATTTACTGCTCCACCTGAAATTACCTTCACATTGTGTGTGTGTTTTCCCACCGTTATTATGAAACACTAGACAGAAACGTCTCGTTCATCCTGTTCAGACGTTCTCTCATCTTCGCACCTTGCCTCTAATTTGCATAAGGATAATACATAAAAATCAGCTCTCCCACATATGTGCAAATTAACTCATTACGTGTACTTTTAAACCACGGCCACTGGGAACAGTTTGTGCGAAACATTATAAGAATATGAGCTTCAGTGATGAAAATTGACATTTTAAACTTAATACATACTTTTAAAATGAACTCTCAATAGTGAGCTTATTCTAGGAAAAAATGTCTTTCAACCACAACTTTCAGAGTACTTGCTTGGGATATTAAGTGGAAGATTTTATTTGTCAAGATGTAGAAAATTACATGATTTTTTTTTAAACATAGAAAAATAAGAAGTTTTGTGTACATATCAGTTTAGCCCCCATTACTCTGATGATGCTGAATAAAATAAGTCATTTTCTAATTTTCTGACACAGTAAACATATGAAAGTAGGTGCTAGTTTATTTTTCTCCTTCTTGCACAAATACTATTTCAAATAGGTGAAAGTACAGTAAAATTGTTATTTACGTCAGGCCATGCCTACTATTAAATGCATGTAGGCATCAACTCCACTGAATTTATTCTTTTAAAGGACTCAAAAATAAATAAATATTTGATTAATGACAGGGACAGTTTCATTTGCAAAAAAAGACAGAAAATTCTGTAAAAAAACAACAACAACAAAAAAAAGACAGTTCCATTAAGATTTTGCTAAACTTATTTTTGTCTCAGTTTATGCTACTTTGTGTTATTCTATCAGATGGAACGCTAATTAAAACACACTGAAGTTTGTGGTTGCAATCTGACAGTATAAAAAAGTTCAAGGTGTATTTTTGAAAGGCACTTTTGAATTGTCATATTTTGGTATTCTACTATGGTACTAATCAAGACAGCTAATACCTTGATTTAGAAAAAGTAAATGTTCTTAGAGGGTGCAACTAATTAAAAACCAGAAAAAAAATTAAACTCATAATCAGCTTCAATGTATTCAGCGACATTCCGCACTTCTTTATTCTGTGCTTTGGCAGCATGAACTCAAACAGTGCTTGATTAAAACCTGTCTGATCCTAAAAGAAAACATCCTCATTATGTAAATAGCTGCTGTCCTGTCTTAAATTATTCCCAAAAAGGACTCAATAAATGTGAATTGTACTTTACAAAGATGTCTAACATGAGCATAGATGTCTTCAGTTGTAAAGTGTTGTGTTTCTTTGAAACTTGGCAGGTGAAGTAAATCTCTTTTTCACACCATTCTGTGTGAGTGTGGGTGAGACAATATCAAACTGTGAGGAGACATTTCGGTGGCAGGAACATGGAGATGTGTGAGAGCAAGAAGGAACAATATGATGGCCCGTTTTTTTTCTGGAATATCTGTTTCATTTTATAGGGGAAAATCGTTTCTCAGGATACACTGCACATTATGCAGGTACATGACAGTTTTTGGCTCCGTCTTTAGTGGCAGCCTACAGTCGACCCCCACCTACTTCAGGTTCAGTATTCATAGATATTTCCCAAAATTGTTTGGAGAAAAATCTGTTTTTCACTTATTGTTTTTGTAGAGCATAGCTAAAATATTCAAAAGAAGAAGCAGATTTTCTTTTGAGATATGTACGTCCAATACTATTAGAGACACTATTGGCTGGTGTTTGCAAAACAGCCAACATAACAACCAAAGACTATCTATTACAAAATCATCCAAGAAGCACAGAGAAAAAGTACATTCACCAGAAAACCTGCTCTTAAGAACATTAAAAGCAGTAGGTGTGAGAAGACTGGGACAGATGTAACAATGCATAAAAACCACATTAACCACAAGCAGACAATAGATAAGGAAGGCAAAGTGCAAAAAAAACACATAAAAACATGACCAAAAATGCGAAAGAAATTTGCAGAATGAGAAGCCCTAATTACAAAGAAACTAAAACAAAGGAGATAACTGGGTGCGAACATAATTAATAGACACAAAGCAACAGAAAAAGACTCAGAAAAAGAAAAGTAAAATGCAAAAAAAAATAAAAAATGCAAATCAGAGCTCTCTGTGAAGCAGCCTGCTGCTGCATCCATTTCGGGTCTTCGTTTTCCATTTATATGTGCTCACAGTCCTATAATTAACACAGATTCATCAAGACACACAAAGCAGTCATCTGTATCTATGCATGTTCAGCTCATCTTGTTACAGAAATGAGTGACGCACAGCAAAATGATCTCCTTTTCACTAATTATGTCCAAGTCAGGAGGCCAGCTCATGAGAGAAATTTGATTATTTTAAATTGAATGCGGTTTTGTGAAATTTCACTGAAAGGTTCAAAACTAGTTGACTAGTTGACTGTCTGCTTTGCTGTCAAGAATCTGAATCACCCTATAAAGATCCAAACATTTAGTCTTGATTTCAGATTTCTCACTTTTTGAGATGTTTCGATACTGTTTTTTTTTTTATGTTCAGTACCTTCCTCTGCTATTGTGTGAACATTTTGCTAATGCTTTGCAAATTTGTGAAAAAATACGTTTAAATCTTCCTGAATCCTGGCATAATATTTGCTAAGCATTTCGTGAATAGACAGTTCCTCTTGTTGTTTTATTAATTTAATTTTCCATTTTGTTGCTCCTGAACCAATAACTCTGCTTTCTTGGCAACTCAGTTAGCATTTACAGAGAGTATAATTCAGATGTACGTGAACATTAACTCCGGAATAAGCGCCTAAGAACTCTGGAGGTTCACAGATAAAACTACCCCTATTTTATTAACATAAGAACTGATGGAATGCAGTGACAAGAGTCTCTGACATCCACAAAATACTTGGGATTTAAAAACTTGATGAGTTGGAACATGTTGGCTGTTGCTGTGCTTGCATCCATGCTGTGACACCATTCTGGTTCACAGATCTATGAACAATTCTTCCAGGCTCATGGTTTCTGTTTTATTATGCCATCTGTGAGCTCCAGTCAATCTGAGGAGAGATCTAAAAAATCACTTTAGTGACTTGGTGAATAATTTGATAAAACCTGATGCCTTCAACACATAGGGGTTTGTTTGTCATAAGTTAAAAAAAAAAAAAAAAAAAGGGAAAGTTTTTGTTTTGTAACTTGGAACATTTTTAATAGATGATTATAATGACTAAAAAAATACATCAAAATGTAATAAATCTGTATGTCTGACCTCTATTTCATAATAACATTGCCGTTAGCATCGGTAAACCCCATCACATTTATTGATATTCCTGTTAAAGGTGCGTAAAAGGTCTAACAATACTGTTAAAGTTTAGATTAGTAGTTATGTTTTTGTAGCAAAACGTAACTACATAACAGAACAAGAGGAATGAACAACATAAAATGTTCTGTTGTATTTACCCTTTTTAAGTGACTAAGATAAACTTTTGCCATGTTTATTCCCCAAGTAAACAGGAAGCTTTGGATCACCTGATTCAAGTGACTTCTGGATCTTCTCAGAAAAAAATTCAACAGGTTTAATTTGATATTTAATGTATGACATTATAATGCTGAAGTAAAAGATCTATTTCCTTTCAAACATCTTTGCCGTAAGTTAAAATCCAGTTTAGATTAGCATTAAGAAAAATAACTGCTAGTTTTAGTATGAACATGTTTGTGGTTATATATGCCAGAGATGCTGGTTAACAGCTCCTTTATTAAGGAGTTGTTTAAGTCACTTGTATAGGAGGAAAAGGCCACAAGTTTGTAAATTCAAATATGAGAAAGTAATTAAGCTGAGGAGAAGTGATTTCAGCTGACATGCTGCAGATTATCCGCTTGTAACTGTATAACTAGCAGGTCTTTACATACCCCAGCTAAATCTGGAGTTAAGCATGTATAAAAGATGTGGTAGCAGATTTTGACAGAAAATCACAAAGGTAATTGTTTTTTTTTGCATATTTATCAGTGTTAATTGTATTCATATTATGTAGTACTTGGAAGTTTACAAATCACTTTGTTAGCTTGTGTAGTTACACAGTGATTTGTTCTACAAGAACTAAAAACTGAAAATGTTTCCTACATTTCTGTAAAACAAAGAAAATTCACATTTATTACATTTGATAGAGCTTCAGTAACATTTGGATAAAATCTGTGGTACTGACTTATACCACAGGTTCTCTCTTTAGTCACCAACAGTGATCCTTATTTATAATAAACTTACCGTGCAATACTATGATAAAGACCAGTGCATTAACTTTTGTGAGTAAAAGCAAATCCAGGAGTTTTGCAGAAAAAGAAAAAGCAGTGAAAGGATACCGGTGGTCCAGACGGTGCCATAGGCTTTGTGATGTGTCCTGCCTCTCCTTATCAACCTGTAGACCAGATGAGAAGCAATATTACTCTTTAGCCACAAAAACCCTCTCTAAAGTGTCTGCTGTGTTATGGGAAGTGATGAAAACCGACTCTCCTGGGCAGCCTGAGGGGCTATATATCCACTCATCTCCACTTATACAAGTGATACCTCTGGGCAGCCATAGTGGAAACATCACAATCTCATAACCTGCACAATCAGTGAGACCACAGCCTGAGATTCTCCTGAACGGACTCACACCCATGGCAAGGTTACAAACGCAACAGAACATGGCCTCGTACCTCCAGCGGGATGCATCTCCAGCCTTGACTGCCCCATCTTTCTTTGGCCAATCAATGCAAAAGAGATTCACAGACTTCTTCTGATTCATAGCATGCAGATAAGAGAAAGGTTACAAGAAAAAAAAAATGAAAGTGATATGCTAAAGAGCTGCTGAGATGCACCAGTGATGAGGTGAGAAGTGTTTGTATGCGTAGATGTGTCCATGCAAAAAAACAAAAACAAACAAAAAAATCCCCAGCAGGATAGGATGATGTACAAAAGACTCAAAAGTGCATTTCAGACTGAAGGTAATAATTTTGGGTAGTATTAAAAAAAAAAAGGAAATAACGAGGCCTCTTATAAGTATGTGTGCAGAGTCAGAAAATAAAGTTTAACAGCCTCTACACACAGCATGTATGAAAAATATCTGCCGACATCTTTCATTCTAATGTTACTAATATGCTTTTCTTTAAAGGAAAAAGGTAAGGGCTCCTCCTCAACGCCTGTGTGATTAGTCTTGTCTTTTCTTTATGGCGATATTGCTACATGTCCAGTCATTTATCCAAAGCTTATTTGGAAAAGAATGTTTTCTACTGGAGAACTTTTCTAAGATAAACTTGTGATGGGTGTGTAACCAGTCCTCTCATTTGCATTTGGATCAAGTACTTCTTTGATAATCAGTGACTGGCATATTTATTTAATTATTTTTTAATCATAAGTCATAAGTCAATGCAACGCTTGGAGGGAAAAATTAAAAATGGAGACTTTAGTGAAAAAATAATTCACAGATATGTTTAGTAATGAAAAAATGAATTCTTTATCTTTTACCTCAGAGGAAACATCCTGAAGGTTGCCGTCTGTCTCCTCCTCAACTCTGTAGTAAGACACAAAAAAGTTCAGTAACACTCAGAGTGTCACTGAGTTCAGTAACACTCTGACTCAGTGACATAAAACATAGAAAGGACTCCTCCTCAACGCCTCTGTGTTTAGTCATGTCTTTTCTTTATGGTGATATTGCTACCATTACCTTAGTATACTTTGATTTTCTATCCTATAGAAATTTCTTCTTGACCAGTTTTTATATGTCTAGCTTTGTCTTGCTCCTGGATTGAGCGACTGACAGTGCTACTGCTGCCATTAATGTTGTGTCCTATTTTTGTGAGCTATGGAATGTACTTGGTTCTCACTGCTTAAGTGTTTTTAGTTTAGAAATATGACTAAAAATGTGGAAAATGATTCTGTGTTTTCTGGGCAGAGTAACTGTAGGAGGAATTATTGCCAATAACTTTGTGTAATCTTTTTCTTTGATGTAGAAAGTACCCCAGGCTCTGGACTTCTTAATTTAGCTATCTGTCCTTCTGGGCCACAGACAGATTTCTGACTCCTATTAGCTTGTGTACTATAGTTTGACTCTGCGCTAATGTATGTAGCTATCTTTTCTTTTTTTTTTTTTTTAGCGGGGGAGCTGACATAGACATTGTTCCCATTAACTGTGGGTACTCTTTTTACTTTTCTACTTATGGGCCAGTGAGTTTTTTTGTTGTTGTTTTTTTTTAACGTGGCTCTCTTATCTCTCAGGGTGGCCCTGCTGGAGTTTTATTTAATGGTGCCACATGTTCACACAGAATGAGGGATTGCAGAAAATGTAGCTGACTACATGGACTGAGGTAGGTTCTGTACCAAATGGCATCATATGATCAACAAAATTTTGATGTGCTACAATTTAGATTGACCTTCTTATACAATTTGTCATAATTCTGATTATATGTTTCTACTGTACTTCAATGAGCTGGTCTTGACATTAACTGAATTGGGATCAATTAAAATCTATCCAGTTGGATACACATCTGGCCTTTTGCATTGTAAATAGCCTTTGCAACATACTTCTCATTAACAGCTGCTTTAAAAACAAACAAACAAAAAAAACGAGTGAACTGAATTTAACTGAACAACAAAAAGACAGAGTCAAATCTCAAGGGTTTTCATTTCCAGATTGTTTTAAGCTTTAGTTTGAAAAGCCAATCATGCACAGCAAGGAACACGAATGATGTATGAAAGCCATTTTAGAACACCAAACCGAGATTTGAAAATGACCTGTCAGGCACCTTCATCAAAATCACCCACTTCTTCTACATCACACCAGGAAAATGCCAGCGGGGTGAAACCTTTGATAAATGACAAAGCAGAGCAGGAATCTGCTAGACATGCTACAGGCTGCTGTGATTACGCTGCATTGGCTGCTTGGCTTGCTCACTTTGACTGAAAATATAGTGACGCAGCAGACTCTGAATGCCCAGTGAGCCGCTTCTTGGGAAAACAACAGCATCATCCTGCCTTTCATTCACCCCACTAATCCATGTGAACTCAATGGGCCTTGGGAGTAAAATGTCTCACGGAGCATAAATGGCTGCTGATGTTTGCTCCTACAGGTCAGCAGTTAACTCTAGCAGCCCAGTAGTGCTGCTCAGGACACTTTGAGATATCCTACTGCTATTTATCACCATGTGTCTGTGAGGCTTTTGAATGTGCTGACACAAAAGGCCTTTACCAGCAGCTCCCTGCAATAACCGCCCAGGAGGTTCTCATCAGAGCAACAAAGTGCTGCGACAACTTAATGCTGTGCACATTTGGGTCTTGGCTGCCCTCCCTTCATAGCCCAGCTCTGTCTTGCTGTTTATTTAGAACAGACTTAAGATATTGCCTCTCAGATCATTATTCTTTATCATGTTGATGTAACTTAAGCATGTGGATAGGGAGTTAGGTCAAACTGAGCTTTTTGGAATGCAAGCAAAATTCTAAAACTAACACTATAGATCAAATTGCTATGTTCAAATATAGTGGTGGCAGCGTAATGCTTTGGGGACGTTTTTCTTCTGCAGTGACAGAGAAGCTGATCAGAGTTGGTGGGAAGACAGATGGAAATACATAGATTGAGATTGTTAAAAGACTTGAGGCAGTGATAGTGAAGGTAAAGCACATTGACCTTCCAGCATAGCTCCAACTCTATCACCAGAAATACTTTACAATGGTTTAGATCAAAGCATGTTCATGTGATAAAATGGTCCACGTGAAGTTCACACTTAAATCCAACAGAATATATGTTGTGAGATTTGCTTTTCTCAACAAATCCTAAAATATATCTTGCAAAGGAAGAATGGACAAAGCATTCAGCTTGTAAATGTACAAAGCTTTTGGAAGAATCTTCGAACAGACAGGCAGCTGTATTTGGAGCAAAATATGATTTTTATATTTTTATATGGAAAACCTTTTGAAAATCATGTATATCTTTTCATTTCTCATTCAATACTTTTTGTTCAGGGTCTATTGCATTAAATCCAAATGAAATTTGCTGAAGTTCAGTGTTGTATTATGATAAAATGTGAATAAATTCAAGAGGTATGGATGCTTTTGCAATTCATTGTAGCTTCTTTTTTTCCTGCCTTTCTTTTCAGGCAGTTTTCTCTCCCGTTTTTACACCTGTTTTGCATCACCTGCTGTCTGCAGTAATTTGTCTCCCTTTTTATCTTCTCTACATCCACTTCTCCCTCCTTACTCTTCCTGTTTTTATAACACCTCCTTTAAATTCTCTTCCTTCACACCTTCGACTCTCAGCTCCAGTTCTAATTATTCAGCCAACACATGACTCCATTCTTCTTTTCAGAAGTAAAGTAAGAGGAAATCGAGTCGCACAAGAGTTTTGGTAAGTAGTCGCACAAGATTTGTGGCTTGCAAGCACAGTTATGTTGGCTCTGCTACGGAGTTGTTGTTTTTACTCCTGCTTTACGCCATAGTGGAAATTGCTGCAGGATGTGGCAGGCCGTGACAGGCTTGGGCAGCCTACGATGCACATGACACAGCACCTTTGTCTGACGGGACATATTCCATGTCAACAGGCTGCGTCACCGAGCTGATGGAGAGAGGAATGGGCAGGTGAGATGTGAGGGAAGAGGAAAGATGGATCCAGAGATGTGAGAATGATGGAGGATGATCGGTGATGACTTGACAGTGACAAGATGGGTTGTCGGAGAATGTGAGTAAAAGATTGAGCAGGAGATGGGCCAGAGCAGTTTGAGAAAATGACGTGCAAGAGGATACAAGGGAGCTGCGTTCTTTTCCAGTACCAAAATGTAAAAACAAAGAATAGACTGTTTTTGTGTGGAGACCTTGCTTTGTGACTTCTAGAAAAATATTCAGCTGTACATCTGCCTCCTTTATCATTTCAATAAAATCTAACAATACTGGTGGATGTAACATGCCGAACAAAGTACTTGAAATTTGGGAACGATAAACAAACAATGAGAAGACGATATAAAGTGTACGAGAGATGGAAACACAAGAAACTTTGCATCGATACGTATCCATTTCAGGAAACAGAAAACAATAAAGATCAGCCCAGTTGCCACAGCATGATGTGAAGCCCTGATTGTCCCGCCTGGCTCCCAAAACAAGGTTGAGCTCTCCATTTTGCTGGGAAAGCACACCCCACACAAATAACACCCACTCAAAGAGAAGCGCACAATAGCTGTAAGTTGATCTCCTGCAATCTGGCTAAAACTGTGGGACTGAAATGTGCAACAAATCCAACAAAAAAGCCTCTGCTCCTCCTTCTGAGCTCTTGTGTGCTGATAAAATCTGGACAGTCTGCCTCTGAGGTCAGTTGTGATTCAAGCTCTTCTTGACTCACTGCGGCACGTCACAGCACTTTGCACAAGGCCTTTGCTTACAAGTCACCCACCCGCTTTTAATCAAGATTTCAAGGAATACCTTCATAGCTCCAGTACCTTATTTTGTTTACATCATTTTTGCCAAATAAAATCAGGCATGTAAAAACATCCACGCTTGCAAGTTAACACTGCCTTAGGCAGGATGAACAAGGACGGTTGTTATAAGATGTGTGTATGTGTGAATGTGTGCTTGTATCTCTGTGGCACCATCAGTCCATCTGACGCTGGTGTAGATGATAAAGCCAGGCTGTTTGTGTTTACATAATGAACAAGAAGAAGTTCTCACAACTTTACTGCAAAAGATTTAACCGGCCCTTAGGAAAGTAAGGTATGACAAACATGTCCTCCTGCTTACAAACTTTCTTCTATAAAGCTCTTCAACCTATTTCCCTCCCTCTGTTTCTGTCAAAGGGTGAGGAAAAAGAGGAATTTAAAAAGGAGTGGGAGATGTTAAAGATAAAAACAAAGGAGGCTCACAGGGAATGTGTTGAAGTCTTTTTTCAACACAACGTTTAGACCAAAGAAATCTGTAAGCCATCATTGGGGTTTCCTGTTCCCGACTCCCACTGGGTTGCTTTTTCCCTCTGGAGACACTAAAAACATACTTGGTGTACAATGCACATCAACAGGAACTGGACTAAGCAACAACCACAACACATTTACAGCCCAGTGAAATATATACAAAGAGAATACAGTGTTAAAAACACAAATCAAAATGGACATTTTAGTCACTTAACTGTTAAAGATCATATCTTCTTGGACAGAAAGTGACAGAAACATTTCACTTTTTCTTCTTATATGACTTTAATTAATTAAAGAAAATCAGATTTTACCGCAGAACTCTGATAACTTTCCTGATAGACACTATGCAGACTTTGGACTTAATAAAACACAATGAACCAACACCAACAGATTCTGAACCACTCTAATCTTTATCCAAATACCTTAATGCTCAATTAAAATTTTAAATGTTTTTCTGAAAATAAGACCTTAGACAACTATGCAACATATTTGTTTTTTCTATTTAGCCCCATTAGGAGAGTTCTGATCCTCTCTAGTTTATCGCAAGGAATACAGCAGTTTGAGCGCAAGTTCTACATACACTACAGACACTTCAGTTGCAGTCCACACCTTATGAATCTCTACCAAAACCTTAAACAGGCTTGGCTTCTCAGTCCTCTAACAGTTGCTGTCATTCCTGTTGCTTGTCTACCAGACTTCTTCCTGTCGCTAAACTTTTCACTACAATCGATATTCTGTAAGCACCAAGCTTCTTTGGAATGGCCTCTCATATCTAATCCATATTTGGGATTGTGTCTGTGATCCACTACTGGATTGGACTGAACAGTCAAATCTTTATTTGCACTATGCAATGTCTTCATTTTCTGAGAAACTGAAGTTTAGGCTCTCATTTTTTTTTAAATGCAACTTTTTAGAGATAAACCTTAAACTATTTAACTGAGAGTGAAAATAATTTATTTAATACACGAATAGAACTTTTTAATTTGAATTACTAAAGTAATTTAACTTTCAAGACAGGGAGATATCGTGCAAGGATTCATTTTCATGGTCTTCTGTCTCTGATTCTAAGAATATATTTCACATCCCCATCAGAAAATTGAGTGTTTTGAGAAACAAAATGCTATTATGCATGAGGATCACTTAGGCCTTTCATGTTGTGATTTTGAACAGTATACAAACATAAAACAAAGAACAATGTAAGATAGGTTTCCATCTTTTGTCAGCTTAGAAAAAAGAAAAAAAGAACCGCTGCTCATACATGACCACATCCAAGCCTGCTATATTTGGGTCAGTCTGCAGAAACGGCAGATGAGAATCCCACTGCCTCTGAAGCTTTAACCTCAATTCCGCATGACTTGAGCTGGTGTAAAAATAAAATTGGCAGAGTACAGCAGCGTTTCTCTGTGTGTGCAATGGTGCAGGTTATCAGATGCATGAATGTGACTGATATTGGCAAGCTGTGGAAATTATGTACATTACAGCATGGTTCGTTATCCTCTTTATTTGCTTTTTGGCATACTGATGAACAAACACCCACTCAACAGATGTCCAAATGTTTGGGCATTAATTCTTTTGTTAGGAGTGTTTGAACCTCCTGGGTAATAATGAACAAAAATTGCGTTGAATGTAATCAGGAAATCTTTCCATCCTTCTACAATAAGACGGACACAAAATCACAGTGATTGTTTTGCTGTCTTTAAACATACTTGTGTGACAAGTGCGCGGATTCTACGTTGCTGGATTTGAACAGGTCTCGTCTTGTAAAGCATGCAAAGATGATATTTGTTGTAAACTTGTGCTTTACAAATAAACAGTGAGCAATACAGATACCAAGGCAGATAGGTAGCAACAAAATAGACAGAAACAGAAAAATAAATACATATTTATAAACAGTGCCTTTCATAACAGAAATGATCTACATTTCATTTTTGACTATTAATGATACATGTGAGTTATTCATTTTGGGGGATTGTATACAGTAATTAAAACAAAAAGCTTAGATGATGTTAAAAATGGAGTGTACAGCTTTCTGTTCTTAATTTCCAAATGTTCAATACAAGCTCATATATAAGCATACATTGGACCATTCTTATGATTAGAATTGGTAGAGATCAGTTAAAATAGGGTTTAGGATTAGAACTATTCCAGAAGGTTAATATTAGCCCGATTTATCCATTCCAAAACCAATTTAGACATACAGTTCAGGACAAATTTATTCATGTCCTTCGAAGAGTTAGTTTTAAAATAATATTTCAACTTTACTCATGTGTTTCTTCTGATTAGATTAAGAGTTTTGAATGACTTGTTTGGAAGCCCAACTTCAGTCTGACAGGAGATATGAGGAGGGTTACGAACCTGAAAGACTTGGAGCCCATCGCCAAAGATAAATTACAAAAGTATCAGTGGAAACAAGTTGCTTGGCACTTATTAGAAGAGAGTGAATGCTTTTAAACCAGACTATGCCTTTAAATTGATTATTAGAATAATTCAACATTTCCAGACACACATTTAAGTGCAAACTGTATGACAAACTAATATTCAGCCACTGGAATAGGCTTGATCTGAATCATCTTAAAGTGTCCAGTCTATGCCTAAATGTTAAAATCATATTATAAAACAAAATAAGTTAAATAAGCTTTATCTTTGTATTAAGAACCATAGGTTAATACCATCATTGGAAGCCACTAACGCAGAATTATTCTCTGTGACTTGCTAAAAGCAATTTAACCAAATACCCAAAGGCTAAAATTAACATAGAACTCATGTCAATGTTGAGTCCATGAAAACATCTGACCGGCTCTTTAGATAGTTGCTATTTTAAGAGTGAAAAATGGCGCCATCAGTAAAAAACATTGTATTATCTATATATATATAAGCAAAACCTAAAAGACCCTGGTTTTGCTTTGTTGCAGCAGATCAATATCACTCTTATGTTTGTAAACTAAATATAACAAAACCACAGCCAGCAGCGGCATCCAGGATCTTTATGTCAAGAGTTTAAACAAATGGAAACAAAAAGCAATGTTCTGCTCAAGATGTTCATTTAAAGCGTACAAATTGACTTCATATCTTATTTGAAAAATAGAAGTAAATCAAGAGGTGTATGAGGTTTTTAGATTTTCTACCATTATCTAAATATAATCTAAACTGGCAGAGTTAAAACATTACTACAGCTATAAGGATTATATTCAGCCATTAGACTTAAATGACAAGATTTTAATTAATTAAGTTACAAATTCTGAGATAAAATTCATGTGTTCTTTCACATGCATTTCTTCTAAATGTTTTTTTTTTTTATTATTATTTTATGTAATACTGTGTCAAGTGAGATTAAAACTTACACCAAAATTTTTTGATACTTCCTCTGCTGATTCATCAGCCACTGATTTATGCTGCTGTTCGATCAGGAACGGAAAGTGAAGCACAGCAGCTGTTGCTTCAGCACGTTCTGCAATCGTGCTCTGTCTGACATTTCTCACATATTTTAACACTGTCTGAGATACTGAATACATAATATGTCCCTGCAATGTGGGAGCTGACAGCAATCAGTTTTTCAGATCTTGTCACTTCACTAGGAAGCAATTGTTTTTGTGATTGTGATTTCAGACAAGGACAGTTGGGGAGATGAGGTGAGGATTGCCAAATCTATTGCTATGACACAGAGTTCATTTGCCAGTATGCTGTTCACCTGGATTCCTCAACATGACACAAGGAAACAGAGTAAATTTAGTGTAGTGGTGTCATCTGAGGCATGGGAGGACTGCCATAGCGGTAGTTGTGAACATTTTTTAAGTCTTTTTCAATAAAAATGATGCTTTTTGTTACTAAATTATCAGTCACAGTATTACAATTACTTCCCGTTGTATTTTTGCTTTCTAGTATGAGTCAAGTAAAAGCCCTGCAAGCTTGAGACACTTTAATGCAGGGTGCTGCCTAACAAGTTGAAGGATTTAGTAACAAGCTTCAACTTGTTACTAAATGAATTGGCTCTTTGCAGTTGTTTGCAATTAAAGATAGTGTTATTATAAGCTTTTAACATTGTGGGACAGATTAAATCCTTAGTTTCCATAGTTTTAACTTTCAACTTCCAGTGTATTTGCTGCCAAAAACTGCCACTGCAGACACAGTTTTAGGATAGAAAGATATATACAGCATAATTTATGTCAGTTGAGCCTCATCATTCCACAAAGAGATGTGAAGTTTTCCTTACAGCTTCACCGGAGGTGATAAGACAGTAGTTTGTCTTCTCAGAAGACCTGATGTTTCTCTTTTTGTGGCTGGAATCTGACTAATTTTCTTTAACTAAAGCACTAGCCTTTATTTGAGAGTATTATTGTCAAAAATAAAACAAAATTAGAACCAGAAAATAGGTGGACCCTTGTTTTTAGGTCACAGTCGCTATGTTTTGAGAGACACTTGTCCTGCCTGTTGTTTTTCTGATTTCTCCCTTCTAACCATTAGTCGAGATGTACTGTCATTAGCTTTGATATTAACATAATAAAATTGTCTAATTTGCCACAATCAAGTAAAAACAATAGCTGCAGAAACGCCTGTGGTGCTCCCTGATTGCTGATTTTGAGCTTTGATAGGAGGATTATGTACCAAATATCTTCCACCTGCTCACTCCTCTGCAGCCTCATCACTTCCTCCCTCTCTTTTTTTCTGCTGCAGCTGCTGTGGGGGAGATTGTTCTCTATATGTAGGTGCTGATGAAATTTTGAGGGTGAGTACTGAATTATTTAAGGGGTGGATTATGAAAGCAGCTTTTCTAGTGCGTTGCTGGTGGATATGAATCGATATGAGTCCTCCCCAACTCCCTATAGCCAACATCAGCATCTGGCCCCCCACTCTCTCTCCTTTTCACTCTCCTTGAAAGCCCAGAACCTCTGAACAGAAGTCCAGTCACATGGCCAGGGGACACAGCAGTCTGGGTAGCCAGATGCTCGAGGCATGATGAAATGCAGGACATGTGAAAACCGACAGGAAAGCGATGGGATTGTTTATCGGTGTGTGTTGAAGGGTCTAAGTTCAGACTGACCACAGAAACAGATGGAAGGAGAAAAAAAAAAAAAAAAAAGCTTGGCTGCCAAATTTGTTGTTCTTCTCCTCTGGTTCTGCCAGGCGGGTGTTGGGGGTGTCTCACAGTCCAAGTCAGACGGTTGAGAAAACAGACCATACACAAAGATGTAGAGCAAGCATGTGCTGAAAGCTACATTTCTGTGGGTCCCGCTGTCACCTTCAGCAATGGACCAGTTACATAACAGCTGCCTTCCATGAAGATTTGATTGCACAGGCTTGAGTTTTGCAGCGGCAAAGCTCAGAAGGCTGAATTAATAACTGCGCCGCAGCACTCGATCTCTTGTTTTACTTGATTGTCTCAGTGAGTGAGTTCACATGTATTTCAGTTTGTTTAAGGATACTTCTTAATGCTAAACAGATTTTTCTGAACAGTGTCTTCTTTTGTCATCTTTGTAGTCAGAACTAACATTTTCCAAGAGACTTAGTTTTATGTTTTCTTATGAGACCAGCCAGATAGAGCTAATGGATGCACTGGTATTTCAGCTTTCTGTTTATAGAATAAGGAGGACCACCATACAGAGAAATCGGTCTGTTTGGGTGTGTGCGCACATACTCCTCTCTGCCCAAAATTGACCAGAAGCTCATACATAAGCAGTAAGTTGTGCAGCATTGGAATAGATTTTCCTTCAAGAATCAAGGAACAGTTCAATTTTGATTACAGAGGAAAAGAGTAATCAGCTGCTCACCAACATCAGCTTGCTCTGCCTGAGCAGTAACTGCCTTATCAAAATTCTTACAAAAATCCCTGTGCCAGGTCTAGCTCCAGCTTTTTTTTTTTTTTTGGGCTTCAACCACCATCTTGTTCACTCTGGGTAATGATCACAAATATGTTGCTATGGACTTTAATATGTTATGTCAAATTAAAGCTCTGGTGAAACAGAAGTTCTACTTAGAAATTCCTTAAAATGCTGATCAACTTATATAGATAAAGTTCAATTAAAAATATGCTTTGGTTTTGAAGTACATATTCACACATATGCTTAATATTTGCATTATATTGAAATAAAACAAAAAAGACAGAGACAAAAATAATTCTTACATTTAAAAAAAATAGAACTACTTCATAAATCTTCTGTCACAAATTAGTTTAAAGGATTTGAATATTGTGACGTACATTAATATTCATCTAGTATTGTAATGTTTTATTGAAGAGATTAATAAATTATCTACTGAAGTAAAAAATCTTTCATAATTTATCAAAGTGCAGACCAAAACTGTAAAAGTCTGTATTTATGCCACTAGAGCCGTAGGGCTGCTGGAAGACATACTGACCACTTCTGTCAATTTTTCTCCTCCTCTCCAATTTTGCATCATGAGCCACTGTTTCAGCTCTCAACTTTATGTTCTCTCTCTGTTGTTTACTATTCAAAACAGCTACATCGGGTCAAGCTTTCTGTTTATATGTGACACCTTTCTTGAGAGGGCCTTGTCCTGCCAACAACTTAATGTTCTCCTTCTATAGATGATACACTTGACCCTGTCAATCAGTGTTTAACCCCATCTCTCTCCTAAACAACAGGGATCCATTTTTATTGATGGAACTTTTGTAATTATATGTTCATTCTATGGACTTGGGAACTGACTCAGAGCTCATCAGCTTGCATGTATTTCTGCCTAAATAAAGCCACTAAAGGAGCTGTTACTACAAACTTTTTACTTTTCCATTTACTTTTTTTTTTTTTTTCTTTTTTTTAATAGGATCAATTGGAACGTCCATAATTGTCTTGGAATCTTTATATATGATTAAACATAACTTAGAGGACATGTGATAATTGGTACTTTCTAAGAAAAAAAAATATTCAATTGAAAACAACAAGAAATCATAGTTAATGTGGCCTGGCACACCTTTATGTGTACATGATCTTAAAATTTCACTCTGTCCCAACCACTTTCTGTCTTAATTCAAAGTTCAATCTGTAATTCCTCAAGAGGCAGAGATGAAATTATAGAGGGCTAAAAATAATGGCACTATAACTGAGAGGATCCCATTGAGAATGATTGAGAAGTGAGGTCGCTCGGCAGCTGAGGAAGTTAGATGAGGTGAATTCATTACTGGCCTTCACTTTTAAAGCAATGAATTCAAATAAACAAAACCTATTCAGCTTTCTTCTACACAACCAACACACTGACGCAGCACTATCTACTTGTGCAGTGATCTGCAGACCTTAAGCTCTGTCTGCCATAACAATGTTCCCATTTCTTTGGAGCATTACACGAAAGCAATGCCTTTTTTGGTGGATGAATAAGGGCATTGTTCATCCACCAAACAACTGTAGAAATTTACATGTGTGTTAGGTTTGAGGCAGTATTTGCGCTCAAGTCTACACAACATCATTTGCATGATTCAGATACGATCAGCATGCAAATTTGCACTTTGTCCCATAATCATTGGGTGATGACTTTGGTGGCTGAGAGAAAAAGAACCCAAAATCCATCACATCCCAAGACACACGTTGGAAGGTTCTTCAAGATGGCACATTTGTGTTCTGGGAATAGCGCGATAGCTCCAATCCATCACCAGATCATTGGGATGCATGAAGAATGAATTTGCTCGGTGGTTCAAATTTGACAGATGAATTTGGTCAAGCAGGTCGAACCAGTAGTACATGACTGCATTTAATTAATACTTGAGAATAAAGCTGCCATACATTAGTTACATAAATAAATTTAATCTAAAAATTGCTTTGTGAGATTGAATCCTCAAATAAAAAAAATGTTTGGAATAATCTGAGGACGGGTTAAAGAATCAGACTTTCTTTCTAAAATTAAGCCTCCCTTTCTCTTGTGTGCTGGGTGACTGAGTTGGTAGAGCGTGTGCATTGTGTAGTGGTTGTCCTGGGTTCGATTCCCAGTCTCAGGCATTTAATGCATGTCTTCCCCTTCTCACCTCTCCTCATTTCTTGACCATACGCTGTTGAATAAAGGCAACTAAAGTCTAAAAACAAGTATTTGTTCCTCTCGTATTATCCTCTTGTCTTATCAGAATTTACGCAAGCATTATTCATCTCTCAAGTATCTTCCATGCAATCAGTTTGCCATATTTTTGTTATGGGCATTGCATGCATGTGGGTGTATGAATAACTTTCACTTGTCCTTTAGCATACTTTGTCCTATATATTAAAGGAAAAGAGGGCATCCATTTGATTGCTCAGTGTTCGAGTGAACTAAAAAGCCCATCACCTCAAATCTAAACTGCTGTTTGACACGAAACCTGGCTACAAGCAGATGGATGTCAAAGATACACAGAGATTGAGATTGTGATTGACGTGAGGTCAGTGGGGCATGAAGGAAAGGAAGAGACATCAGAGGAATAGGTTTTCCACCCATCCATCTGTCCATCCAGAACACACAGACCAGCCATTAGCTAGGCTCCAGCTGTTATATATTAGCCTCCAGGTTACAAGTCCTGCTCATTTACATGTTCTTACCCACCAACACAAAAAAGGAAAAGAGAAACATGTTGCTGCAAGCAACGGTATTTTTTTCTTTTTGAATGAATGCAGCCCTAGGCGAGCCCCGCTTTCTGTTCCCACCACAGAGAAGAAAACATTGGGTTAACGAGAATGGGTCACAATGAGAAAAGACCACTTCGATTGTATTTTGGAATAAAGTAAGAATTTGGATTTATTTACTTATTTTCTTCTCAAATCCAAGCTATGCTTCAAATGTGGAATAAATAATTCAGTCCAAGTTTTTCTCTTTATTTATACATAAATATACCAGTCGCCAAAAATAGAGGACCAACATTCAGTTTTTATGCTTCATAAAACCGGAACAAATTTCCAGAAAACAACCATTTGAGTATGGTGAATACATTGGTATGCAGGTAAACTTGTTTGAGATGAGTCGAGCTTTGTGATGTGGTGCATTACACTGCTGGAAGTAGCCATCAGAAGATGGGTACACTGGGGGCCGAAAGGGATGAAGATGGTCTATAACAATACTTAAGAAAGCTTTGTTGTTTAAACAATGCTGCAATTTTATGAAAAATTCCAAAGTGTTTGGAAAAAATATCCCCCACACCATTACACTGCAACCATCAACTTGGATTGTTGATACAACACAGGATATGGCATTTGGTTCGCCTTGTTTACAGCAAATTCTGACCCTACCCACTCAATGTTGCAGCTGTAGACAAGATTCATCAGACCACGCAAAAATGTTCTAATCTGATATTGATTATGCTATTTTGAGGGTATGCTAAGAGAATTGGGCCTCTGTGTTAGATTATATTTATAAAGTCCCAGACAAATCAGATGTCTCAGATAATTAAATTAAGGTTTCTAAACAGTATGATCAATGTTAAAAGTGAAGTATGCATTACATTTATTTATGAAATTCACTGAATATCTCTGTCTCTACAGTACAAGTGATATGTTAAAAACATATTTGTAGGGCTCTTCCCCACTGAAAATTAAAAGGTTACATTGATCTTACTTTTTATGACAAGATAATTCTTCAGTCATAAAATGTAAATTTATTTAAGTGTTTCTAAGAAGTCTTGCCACCAGTGCCAACACATATAAAGCCGTACTCTGTTCTATTTTTCCCTGAAAGGTTAGTCAAACGAAGACTTCATCCCTTAAAATCTGCCAGAAGGTTGTTCAAGTGACTTTGTTAATCAAATCTGAGGATTCCTTTCTTAAATGCTGACGTTCAGTCTGGAAAACTAAATCTGGTACATAATTTGGTTACACAAGGCAAAGAAACCAGTTTACGATTAAAAGATTAAATTTTGCCCTTGCTTATCCTTTTGTCTTGTTGAGCTCTATTAGATCAGTAATTGCAAAAAAAACTTTAGGCAGATTGTGAAAAATAGCAAAGAATAATCCAAAAAATTATGCTGACTCTTCAAAGGTCTATCATTTTAAAGATGGTTTGCATCTAACAAAATTTGTAGGATATAAGCAACTGATTTATTTTTTGGACAAGAAACTGTGGCATGCATTAGTATTCAGCTTCTGAGTCAATAGAGCATAGAACCACCTTTTGCTGTAATTACCCCAAAAGTCTGCTGTGTCTTCCTAACAGCACATCTACTGGGTGAAATATCTGCTCACTCATGTTTGCAAAAATAGCTCCAGATTGGATGGAGAGGCAGTTATCCAGCACTGCCAAAGACTCTCAATTAGATTTAGGTTTCAACCATTATAAGAAATCAATATGCTTTCATCTAAACCAGGGGTCTGAAACCTGCAGCTCTGGAGCTGCAAATGGACCTTCGACAATGCCTCTTAATAACTTTGACTGGAAATGCTAAATAACAAATTTTATGCTTTTAAATATAAATATAATACCAAAGGAAGGATTTGCCAGCTTTACAGGTTTGTCAATAAATAAATACATTTAATTTCCACAATAAAATAACCCTAAAAGTAACAATAATGTCTTCTTTTACTCCGTTTGTTTTTTTTTTAAAACTAATTTTCACAAATATTAACATCTCACAGAAAAGAATGATACAAATCTAAACTTTGTAATAAAATAGCGGTTCTTTAGAGAAGAAATTGTACATCATTATTAAAAATTATACATTTTCCTTTTTCAAAAGGTCATATGACATTTTAGTCTCTAAATGAGCAGAATTGAGGGAAATAATTTCTCCTTAGATTGTAAATGTTGCAGCCTGCTAATCTAAACAAGCTCTGGCTATATGTTCAGGGTTGCAGTCCTGTTGGAAGGTGAATTTCTGTCCCAATTTTATGTTTCATCATCCTACAGGTTTTGTGCTCCATGGTTTTTACATTGTGTTGGTTTCTGCCAGACAAAATTTTTTATCTCACCCAAAGAGTGCAATTGTGGTTGAATCCTATCAGAGCATATTTCTCCACCAATGTTTTTTAACAAACCTCTGGGGCCTTGACAGACCAGCTGCATTCATTCTGAGATTACATTAAAAACAGTTGGACTCAGTTAACTAAGAATGGAACCATTGCTTAATTGCACTGTTTTTTATTTAGGGGTAAAAGAGTTAAATGTGTTGTAACTTGTCTGATATGCAAATCTGTTGGTAGGTGACAAAATACAAAATCATTGAAAGCATATAATAATTTAAAGAAAGTGTTACATGACACTCACCAGGTGAACGTTTGGGCAGTGAGAAACAGTTATTTTCTGGATCAGGATTGCAATGTTTCTGCTTTGAGCTTCAGAGATATTTACTGATTTAAAAAAAAAAAAAAAACATCTTTAGGGAACAGACAAAACACTGAGCTCAGAATTCTCAGTTTTATAGTCCCTGACAAAAAGATTTAAACAAACACAATTTATTATATTGCATTTATCGCTACGCCTTCTCAGATGGGCTCTGTAAGGTAATTTAAAGGTCATTTCAGAAACAGTGGGTTGCTGCAGGTTCTCCGTTTTGCTTTTATGTCAGATCACAGTGGACCACTATACGCATTGTGTTTTTGTATTGCCTCCATAGGAAATTTCCACTCAGAAGTCATTCTTTAAATGTTAGACAGATGTTAGAATGCTTATTTGAAAAAATGTAATAACTCATATTATAAACTATCAAAAAATATAGTGGTGCATAACAGTTTCTATGTTTTCTGTTATTTAACATAAGATCAATAAGATTCTAAGTTTGGATTACAAAAAAGTCAGCAAAGGCAACATCATGAACTACTACCACAGAGTCAACAAGAGGCTGAATAATCAGCTTCCCCATTGTAAAACTGTAAGGAGATCCTTTGAAACTACAAGGAGATCCTTAATTCATTGTTTGGATTTTACTGGGCTTGAATGGTTTGATTTATTCAGAGATTTACTCAGAGAACAGACAGATTGCACAGAAGGTTGGGAATTACAGCATGTAATCCCAGGCTTCATACCAGCTCAGTCTCTGGTGATAAGAATATGATCAGATCTAGGAACCACAAAGAAACTGCACAAGCAGAAGAAATCTGACTTTATGGACATACATCTTGTGCCCAGCTTGATTTCATGCAGAGAATGGTTCTTTTTTTCCCTTTATAACTGTGAAATTAAGCTCATCTAGTTGCAAAAACCTTGAACAAACAACTGAGCCAATTAAATTACCAAAGCCAGCCTGCAATTCATTAACAACAGGGGTTTTCCAGGTTTTGCTTGACTTCACAAATGACTTTGTTTTCATTGTTTATAAGAAGCTATTTCAATCCTTTGATGCAGGCATTGCAGGGTAACAAAATTTCCACATTTCCTACATGACAGAGTAAATCCTTCAATCCTCAGATAGGACTGAGCTGATTCAGGAGAAAAGGGGACTTGTCTTAAAAGTCAAAAGTCTTTCCCATGTTGAAGTTCTAACATGGACATTCCATAATATGCAAATCTTTTTTTTTATTTTTAAATCATTTCTCTGATGGTTGTGCGTCATTTAAAATTTTTCTCATAAAGAATTTTGGGTTTCATTACATTTAACTCATAAATATAAAAAACAACTGAAGTGTAATGAATCTACATAATATATGAGTTTTATTTACTAAGATCAGCAAAGAAAATCTTTAACATAATATTTACACTGTAGAAATATTTTAAGATTTTCCATCAGGCATTGCTGAAAGATGTAGCAAACTGGAATAAAGTATACTGGTATGGTTTGGGCCACGTGTTACGCTTTAATAATACAGGTTACTAATTACCACCCCACATCCCTCCCACCTTTTCTACCAACCTTTATCATTATCGCCCACTGTCCTCAAATCATAGATTGTGCTCAGACTTGGAGCTAGATCACTATGACTTTACTTTAAGCTAAAATAATATTTAGCCACGTTGGTATTCAAGATGAACCTAATATTGTCTTCAGCTGATTTATTTTTTATGTCCCTGAGGAGTTATGATCAGGAAACTGTTTAGTAATACATGCACATTAATACATGTTCAATGGACCTTTTAAAGTGAACGATCTTAATCTAGTTAACAACTCAATAAGCTTTCAAAATGATTCATAATTAATTCATAATTAGTTGAATCACTTGAAAAGTGATTCAGTGTGTTTAATTCAGACTACCCACTTGTCTGATCTTGATAGAGTAACAGATGAAACCTTGAAGGAAGCCAAAGATTTCAGGAAGAAAATTGTTTACATTTACCATAACTTTGCCAATGGCTTGTGTTTTTTAAATCCTTCAAAAAGGGTTGGTAACACAAGGCTGATGCCACGATGCAAGGTTTTCTATGAGCAGAGACTGGGAACGAAACCCCAATTAAATCAATCCAAGCATCATCACGCTGCTTTATTTGGTTGAGAAAAGCAGTTTTTTCTTCATGGGACATTTTTGCCATTATATGCCACCTTTGTCTAGTTTTTCTCCAAATTATAGTGGTTTTTATTTTTTGAAAATTTTTCAGCAAGAGGAACATTCAGATATCCAACACCAGAACCAGACTTTAAATAGTCAGCAAACACTGGCCTGAGGTCCAGATGGCCCAGCAGGGGATCGGCAGCTGCACCCAGCACCCAGATGGTGAAGCCAATCAGAAGCAGAGTGGTGGTGAGGATGGTGCGCCGTGCTTCTGTTGAAGTGTCTCTTACAGCCAGGCTAAAAGAAACTGCCCCTCTTAAACCTGGGTACAGATGGAAAACAAAGCTGTTTTGAGCAAACATATGGGTTAAAGGCTTTTGTAAAACTACCAGAAAACTATCAAACAATTATTTATAAAAGGCAGCAAGCCGTCCAGATAATAAGTCCATGGAACGGAAACGGATTACAGTCCCAACTATCACTGTCACCATAAGCCATTTGGCCAACAAATAGTTTAGATTGTGTGATGCAGAGCGTCAAAATGTCCCCTGGGAAGTCATCGACCTCCATGGGAAAAAATGGGGGAGGTATTGGTTGCTTGTGTTGGTGGATACATTAAAAAATAGAAGCAAGATAAGGGATTTTCACAAGGAAGCATTCTTACATAAGCAGTAAAGTAGGTCAGACCTGCAAATGTAGAGGATGGCGTATTACTTTCTATAAAAACATTTCTTTCCCTTTCCCTAGTCTTTTAACTGGAAAATGTTTGAAATATTACTGTCAAACACACCTATATAAAGGTAATGATTAGTACACGTCACCTTAAACAAAAACTCGCAAAGTAAGAGTGAAAAATAAAAACATTTGTGATTCTGAATATATCCGTTTAAGCAGAACTGCCCTCAGGAGCAAAAGTAATAAAATATTAAAGGCTTTAAGTAGGTGCTGGCGATTGTGACTGTCAAACCAACATCAAGACATTGTGTTACACTCGTTCCACAAGAGACACCTTCCCTTATCATCCTCACGAACAATAGTAGCTGCAAGCCCTAAATGATGGAATGAATGAAATGGAAAAGTTTTCTTTTTTCAAGACTTGCAGAAAAAAGGATTGAAAAATCCAACATTTATTACTCCCACAATCCCAACTGTATCAATGCTGAAGGCTTAGTAATGATTAGAAGTTGAGAAAAACATTACCTGCAAAGGCCATAAAGTGCTGGAAGTTGCGGGAAATCTTCTTCGTACGACCCAGATTTATTAGGAAAGACAAAGGGTAGATGTTGCAGGCTCTTGAAATAAAAATGGATAACTACAGGAATTAAGAATGGTTAAGGACAATATATAAAATTCACTTGTGAAAAAACAAAATGTTTGATGCTTGAATCAAGGATCAAACAAATCATCACATGTGTAAATGTTTCTCTAATTAGCAAATGTGTAAATGCTTCTCAAAAGCAAGACAATGTAGTAAATTAATTCTTATGGTGGTAAAAATGTTCGGTCTATCTACGCATTAAAATCATCAACTCATTATTGTTAATAAAACCACAAATCTTAGTGTGAACTCCAGATTATACATCTGGTGTTATTTCAATAAACATATAATTTTGGTGCAATATTATTACATACAACTTTACTGAAGTAACTTTTATAATGTAGACAAAGCTGAACTCTATTTAATCCTCTCTAAAAAAATGATTATATAAGCACCAATCCTCACAAGGGACTTAATGTGAAATGTTGTTTTTCATAGTCAGATTTGATTACAGAACCTTAAGCTGTATTTCAAAGTAACACCTCAAATGTACTGCTTGTAGAACATCATCAAAATAAGCCAAGATATTAGGGAAGGAACTGGTCCCAGATATGAATATGAGGTGTTGTGAAATGCGCTTAATTCCCAGGTAAAAAGCAAAGACTACTCTTTAAGGAAGAAACCATAACTCCAAAAGCAACTTCAATTTTTTTAGTCACAATGTTGATTGTTAAATTTGAATTAAAAGAAAAAAATGGGCAATTGCAAGTGATTATTCAGCAAATTAAAAATACTTTTGTAATCAAAATGAAGTGTTTAGTTTAATTTAATGCCAGATTATGAGAAAAACATGGTATATCTTTTTATACAGAGTATGCAAACCTCTGGCTTCAACTGTGATATGATATGAATGTTCGAACACAAACTCTGAATGTACATTAATAAAATAATTTCTAAACAATGTATGTTTATGATGCAAACACAGCAGTGTGGCACCTTGCAGAAGCATAAAACCAATCAGGCGCTGCCAGCTGTCTTGGATCTAAACACCCACTTTGATGGCGCACACAGGATGGGACTGAATGCTAAGTGTCCAGGGCAGTAACACAGAAGATGATAGGTGGGCAATTATCAGGGACATAGCTGCCATTTTGAAAACACTTAGTGTCTTTTGTCAAAAAAAAAACTCCAATTGCCCTCTTTTAACATCGTCTGACCTTGATTGAACCTAAGGTTTTCTTGTTATTATGTGACAATCTGCATTTGTGACACTAAGAGGACAGGGCTAAAGAGAGCCACGCACATTTTCAAACCCTTTTTAATCTTTGATGCATGAGAGTCATTTTTGCAGACAGGTAACCTCGTTTTAGATACATGGAGGGAATAGATTTTAGTCTTTCTCAAGGGAAATTCAAATGTGATGCAAGAAATAAAAACAACATCAATACCTATGACAGGGACATTAGTATGACAGAGCTATTACTAAAACAGAGTTCTCTCGCATCCTGCAGTCAATATGAAATCTTCTGAACCCTATGGAATTTCAAAAGCAATATCCTGCTCCCAAAAGCAGTCATCGCTCTCCGACAAAGACCTCTGAGCTATTTGAATGGAGGTAATTAAGCACTTCCATCTCAGCTCCATTTCCAATAAAAGCCAATCTCCATTGTCACCGACTGAGGCTGGAGGCCACAGCGATTAAAATCTACTAAATAGCCAAAGAGCGATTAACATGGGGTGAATGACTCGGGTTATTTCATTTTTATAGTCACGTTTACGACCATGCAAGATGACTCTGACCTCCATTTCTTTTTGTTTATACAACCCGGTCAGCTTCCAGTAAGAGATGATTGTGAGATTTTTGTGGATATTATAGAGCAGAACAGTTAAACTGAAGTCATAAGTTTTCCTGCACTACTAGCCACTCAGACTAAACAGGAGCACTGGGATAGGAATCTGCTCTGTCCATGTTTCTGTAGCCCCTTTGACCCTGTGCTGGACAATGATCTGTAATAATAATTGCTGGCCGTCTGACCAGTGGACTGTGAAAGAACAACTCCTTGGAGTGCAGCCACTTTTGTTTTTTTTCTGGCATACTCTACTTCTGTGCCAGCTTTAAAGAAAGGATGGTTGTACAATGAATAGCACCCAGTTCCTACAAAGAAATCTCCCTTTCATTCTTCAACAAAGAAAAGCTGACGGCTACAACAGCAGCTTCGAGCATAAAACTTCTCTTTTCATAGTCAAACTTTGCCAAAGCTATTTAGGTATCATTAACGCTTTTGTTATCATGTGTAGCAGTTTTTTAAAAGCTAAACACTTTAGAGTTTCATCAACAAAACTGGAAGCAGTTGACCAAATAAGGTAGTTGCTAGAGATAGAAAAATTGAGATGATAAATGTAAGTTGCAGTACTTGAGAAAATGTAAAAGGGTTCTTTATTTTACAAACAACGAAAAGGTGTGAAGAAAATGCTAACAGAGTAAGTTGGCTTACATAACGTTCCAGCTACCGTAGTATGTTAGCAACCCATGGACCTGGGATCTTATTTCAAACTAACTCTAGCTGTGCAATCTTAAAATTGATATAAGCAGACTAATCAGTATATAGCAAAGACAGAAGTCTATAATAATTAATTCTCCCTACACCCCCAAATATTGCTGAAATTTCATCACATTTCTTTCCTATGCAACCACTGAGTCTTGTTTTCTGAACTCAATGTCTCATTTCTCCTAAAGTGACGTCTTCCATGACCTAAAACTCTGTCTGTTACTCTCAGTCTCAGCCTGCACGGTAATCAACAAAATATTTTCATTTATTTTGCATGCCAAAGTTTTGTTTCCATTCCACTGTTTGCTAAGCACCTCAGTGAACAAGATGGGAATGAATTGACTGAGAAATCAACTCCCTCTGAAAAGTCAAAACTCTGCCTTGCTTAAGATTTAATGGTACACATTAAAATATTTTAATGCACGAGTACCATTTGCCCTGGTTATTAATTTTGAACGTGCAAACATCCAACAATGACTTCACCTAAACTTACATGGAATCAAATAGGGATAATAGTGCATATAAAGTTGGCGCTGTCAAATTGAGTCTCCATTCCTAAACTGAGTCAATAACTGTTAAGACTCTTTTAATTGTTTTAAATATGTAATTATGCAAAAATCTTCTCATGAGCAACTTAAATAATATATGTTACAAAATAAAATTTTTATTGAGTCGACCTTTAACAAAGAAAGAAATTATAAAAAATTTAACAAGATCCTCCTTTCTGAGTTTTATAAAATACGGCACAATTTTCAATTGTTTTTCAGCAAATGGAAAGTTCGCAACAATAATTATCATTAATAAAATATTTAAATTTATGGGAATTTTAAAGTGAAGATGTACTGTTGGGTGTGAATTTGCAGAATTAAAGCACAGACAGACAGCTGAATGCCATCTGTGCAGTCAAAAAATTCATTTCGGAGCAGCTCAAGATTTGGTTGTTGTTTTTTTTTCTTTTTTTGAACGGCTGTTGGGATGATCAGGATGCCAAATTGAAAACAAGAAAGATGTTCCAGTAACTGCACAAAAAGGGATCGGTCTCAAAGTACAGCAGACTGAGAGAAATCAAACAGAGTGAGTTCTGACTGAAATCCAGAGGCTGCACAGCAGGGGGTGAAAAGACTCTGTTGCATTGCAGAAAAGGATACAAATGCTCCAGTGATGAAGAGAGCTCTGAAGGAATGGTGATGAAATGTAAACCATATATATCCCATGTAGCCAAAGATGAAAATCTCCCCGAGGAAGTTGAGGACTTCAAAGAGCTGCAAATTATAAAAAAGGATTAAAAGAATCTTGAGAGAGAGGGTCAGAAAGATGAGAGTGTATGTAGAGAGAGAGGGGATGTGTGAAGATGTTTGCTAGTGGAGTTACGGTACAGCCTGAGTCAGAACTTTACATCTACTCCCAAAGGACATTAATGGCATTTAATTAAATTATTTTGTTTATACATCTGCAGTATGATCTTAAATTCATACAATTTTAGTAATATGATTCATAGTATTTTAAATTCCCTCTTATTTATACAAGGTCAAATTACATGCACAGTCTAGCTATATTGTAATATTCCATAACTTAGAATATTGTGAAGAGATAAATTTATTTCAGTAACTTGTTTCAGTAAGAGAAACATTATATAGATTTACGACACATATTCGGATGTTTTCTAGCTGTTATTTCTATTAATATGATCATTTTTATTACATTAGAAATTTCCATACATTAATGTTTTTTCACACCTATTGAACCTGCGTGATTCTAACATCGTGTAGATTGAAAGTCTACAAAAATTAAACCCAAATTTTTGGAAAACATATCCTGAAACCATGATATGATATTCTTCCATGGTGTAAAAATGCTTCAGATGCATCATTAAAATCATAAAGCTAATGTGACATCATGTCAATGATTGTAAAGCTCAGATGGAACTGTAGGCTGTTTATATTATTCTTCTTCTTTTGTCTGCTTAATGTTTTAAGATTGCCTGCCTGCATTTATTAATGTCTCTGTGTCACACAAAGCAACATTCATAACGGCTCTCTGCAGCTACTGTACGTTTATTTATGTCAGCAAAAATCTTTGTATCACACCCGAGCACTTTATAAATCCATCCTAAAATAGTTCCTCTAATCTCCCTTTATTTCAATGTTCATTAACATCAAATAATAAGTTACCAAAGGATTTCAGTCCAAGAAAACAGCTTGGTGTCACTGGTGTTTGAGATGAAGCCTCAATTCATCTCCTTCCGCATATTAGTATTTATGGAAGTCTGCCTGCATGCTATGTAGATGCAATGTGAGTCTGACAGTGAAGGACTTCTCACTAAATATGATGAGATTTGTAAAAACATGACAAATTCAGTTTTGACGTTATTCCCTTTGAGGAAGCAGCTGTAGAAATCTGCAGCCTGAGGGCATGATGCTTTTTACGTTCAACGGCTGAGTTGTTTTAGTCAATTCGTTTTCCGGTTTACACTCAAGAGAGTCTTATAAGTGAAAAACGAAAAGACAGAATATTGGACATTAAAAACACAGAATGTTGGGTATGCCTTTTGATACTTCCAGATAAAAAAATCCAACAAATCTCATTTATCACTAATGAAAACAAATACATTTTTCAATTCATCTATTCATAAAGCCATTAATTAATGTTATTGATAAACAATAAAGTAGACATTCAGATTTTATACATTTCTTAAGAAATATGTTTTATATTACGTAAAGCTTTTTCGGTTTAAAGCTTCTGTAAAAAAGCTTTGAGCAGAGATGCACCAGTGAAAGAATATATGTTCGACTCACTATTCAAATGCTCTCTTTGTACCTTTTTTTATTTCAGCTGGAGCTGCATGTATAAAACATGAAATAATGGATACAGGCATGCTGCCAAGTAAACACACTGCTCAGTTCAGATCTACTTTGTAGGCGAGGTCTTCAACCGTGTTACCTTTTAGAAAGCTTTTCCGTGATAAACAGCTGCACCGTGGCACTGATAATGCATAATAAATGCACAGATGAGTTCATGTGTACACTTTTGATTTATTTGCTCCACTGTGAAGCTTGTCAGCTCAGTATATCACAAGTGCTGGCCCCCATCTGTGCTAGGCTTTATAAGCAGATAAGGTGGAGGGTTGTCTGCCCCACAGACATCTACAGGATGACCAGAACACTAATAGAAATTAATATCTGGTTCCACGTGCAGGGATGATAAACAGACTGTCATAAAAACACCATATGAATGAACAAAACTGAAAAATGTTCCTTGAAAGAGGAAGTAAGATTAGTTGAAGTTGTTGGACATAAATATACCTGTTTGGTTCTTGTACTCCCCTTGTGCGACAAATTGAGATTTGTGTACTTTGCCTGGCTCAGGCCACAAAACAGAACTGCCACAATGCCTGAAATACAAAACAAAACATGTGCAAATGAAGTCGATTAAACTTCTGAAAGTGCAATCAATCTACTGTGGGTGCAAATTGTGGAAAAATAATGGGGATCGGTCAGATTCAGTGGTTTCACAAAAAGAGATGTTTATGTGTTTCATTTCGTTATACCAAGAATAGAAATTTGCACAGAGGTCTGGGGTCTAGCTAAGTTTCAACAATAACAAACAGTTCTCTTGGGAAATTTGTAGGGTAGGACAATCTTCCTGTTCATGTTATCATACTCAGCCAGTTACAGCTCTTGCATCTCTTATCTGGACACAGGCATTAACCAGGCTACAACCAGAAAACCAAAGGACAGATGAAAGAGAAAATAGAGACTGAAGTCTGATACAATGCTTAGAATTTGTCACGATATGAAAACATAAAAACGTCAGATATTATATTCTCTAAAAGGGTCAGATTTCTAATTCTATAAATGTCATCCTGTAGGACTGTTCTGAAGAATAGCTGGGAGGCCAAAATGACTAAATGCATATTGAAATTCCATCTACACTAGATCTCTATCTAATTTCCATTTGGTAAAATGTAATTCAAATGTTACAGTGTCATGCAAAAGCATTAATCCCAAAAATGTCAATGTATTTAATTGGGTATTACGATAGAAACAGATCAACACAAATTTGTACAAACTCTAAAATTAAATGAAAACAATAAAGGATTATAAATAAGACAAAAAAGAAAGAAAAAAACAAGTGCAGTACAAGTTTATATAAACAGTGGTTTCACTCAGAGAGCCCCTCTCAGTGAACAGAAATCTGAAGCGTATCACACAGAAAGAAGGTTGCTGCTTCACAGGACATGCTTGTTTTGTTGCAGGGATTGAATTTCATACTTTTTTCATCTCTCTTCTTCAAGGGAGAATCACATAAAAAAGGAATCGCGTGAATTTACTCTGATGGGGAGCAACACTTTCACTGGCCAAGATGTGTGCAATAAAAGTACCAACAGAGCAAATAGCACATCACTAAAGCTGGACAAATACTCTCTATTTACCAGCCACCATAAAATGATTACACACTGACCTGCCGCTGTATGCTACTTTCAGCAATTTGTGTTCAGAATGTGTTTTCAACCACAATTCTGCTTTTTTTAAAAAAATCCTTTTTAGTTTACATTCTTCATTGGTTTATTTAACACTGACAGTGGCATCATTTCATCCACCATCTACAAAAATGCAAGGAGGGAATTTGGAAATAGACAGCATGTATCCAATAATGAAGAGCTGTAAAGAATGTGAGATTAATAATTGTAGAGTTATGGGTCATTAGGTATCTCCCTCCCCCTAAACTGGAGCAATTATTGGAAACAGAAAGTGCTTCAATAACCAGACAACACCAGGGAGAACAACCAGCTCCCACTCAACTCATGCTTATTCATCCTGAGAACGAGATACAGCCTCTGCAGCCCTCTGAGATGACTATTACATTAAGCTCATTAACAAGGACAGGGTAGTTTCCAGTTTGTAGTGGTAAAAAAAGACAGAAAAAAAAACACCTAATAAAATTCACATTTTCTTCTTCAATACAGAATTTCTTCAGCTCTTAAGATGTATAACATATGCGTTTCTGCGGCGTGTGTATGTATGTACCTCATTGGGCAGTATGCAGGATGGTGTTCTTCATGAACAGGGCCAAATAGATAAAGGTGAAGCTATTTCATTAGAAACCATCTTCTCTTCCTCCACAGGCCACAAAGACTACTGCCATGCAAGAGCGAGCTTGTGAGCTGATTCAGTGGTATCCCTCTGATAAAGCCACGGCAGGAGGAACAAGACCACAGTGTTTGTTGAATACAAATACTAAATTAATATTCTAAAGCCCCATCTTTGTGATCAGCACAGAGAAAGACAATATCAGGCAACAAAGCCAAGACTTATTCTTCCAAATGCAACAAACAATTCCAAAGCAGAATATTGTTCCAATGTCCCTTGTTAAACTAAATCAGATTTATATTGGAGTAGATTTTGAAGAAAACTTGCATTAATATTCAGAACAAAACCGATGTTAAATTATTACATTTATATATACTGACCACAAAGAAGATGAGTGCATTTTCATGAAGACCGGAATGTGCAATACAGTTTTCCAATCATCCAAGAATTTTTGAGTGATTAATTTTTACACAGTACCTTACAAAAGCATTAATCCTTCTTGAAATGTTTCAGAAATAAAAATCTGAGAAGTAGGGGATGCTTTTTATCTCTGCCTTAAATTAAATCAAGTGGAGCCTTATAGAAGACAGCTATTTAATAAATATAGTGCAGCTGTATGTAATATCTTAGTGTAAAATCCAGATGTTCTTAAAGGCCTCAGAGGCTTTTTAGAGAACCCCAGTGAGCAAAAAGCATCATAAAACCTGTCAAAGAAGCATACCAGACAGAGTACAGCAGGAATATGTCTTTTGCAGAAAAACAGAGTATTGATACATTGCAAACCCACCAAGACATTGCAGACAGAAATAATCTGGAGGTTCATCTTTTAGCAGGATAACAACACTAATCACACAACTAGAGTGATGGGATAGTTTAAGTCAAAGCATCTTCATATTCTAGAATGATATAATCAAAATCCACAACTAAAGGCAACTGAGAACCTGCGATAATGCTTGAAACTTGCTGTTTTCAGTTGCCAAAAACACATGTAGCAAAATGTGGTTCTATTAGCCTTCACCTCAGTGAGACCCAATTCAAATACCATGTATGGTTTTCCTTATACTTCACAACTATGCACTACTATGTTTTGATCTGTCATGGAAAATCCCAGTAAAATACATCAAAGATTTATTGCGGAGAGGTATAATAGGCACAGTGCAGGCTTCTGTATTAAAAAACAACTGATGTGCGACTGATGCTGAGGGGTCGCATGCAAGTTAGTGCATGCAGCTTAGAAGTGATGCCTGGAGGTAGGGGTAGGGAGATGCGGTTAGGGGGATGGTGAAAGCTGAGACTCACTGAAAGAATTTTTATTCAGCAGTCAGCCACCAACACAGTTCCGATATGGCCACAGACACACGAGTAACAGAAGTGAAGAAATGCTCACCTGACAGTCCACAGGCTTCTGCTGAGAGGAAGCTGCTCCAGGACAGTAGGAAGAAGATTGATGTTTCCAGCAGAGGATTCTCATGGAGTCGGGTGGATTTGGTGAGGTGGAGAGAGTGTTAAAGATTTACAAGATGATAATCATGCAGTTTTTACACCTTTTCCAATAAGCTGAAGTTTCTGGTGCATCTGCAGTGCAAATTTGTACATGTACGTTCCAATGCAGCAGGCAGGAGGCTGAGAATTACTGCAGTGCTGTACCTACAAATAACAAGCTAATGCAGTAGGTGCTCAATAAGCCTGGAGACCTGCCATATACAATAAGAACCGGGCCTGAATGAGAATCCCCCCCCCCCCTTAACATCACCTTCCCACATATGCTGCATCTAAGTTTCCTGGCCAACTATGTGTTTGGTTTTTCACAGAAGCAAACACTGGGTTTTGGGAAACCCAGTGTTTCAACTAATTACATAAATATATGAGTATTCTGAGCTCAACCTGAGTGAGATACAGGAAACAACATACCTGTGAGACTGTCTCAGTGTAGGTATAGTACAGATGAGTGCAGTCTAAAAGAGAAGGTAGGAAGCTGGCAGTAATGAGGGGCTTTAAGTGACTACGACTGCAGCAACTATTATGTTAATGACGAAGCTTCCTTCAGGTCTGACAATTAAATCTCAAAGATAAGCTCCTTACATTTACTTGTTCGATGCAACCCAGACTGGGATCTCTGTTATTGAGACTACAATAAGATGCTAACTGCTTATTTCCCTCATGATGCCTCGTAGCATTAAAAACAAAACATATGGATGTGCTAATGACTTTGTGTTTGCCATAAGCAGTCTATAAGGACCTTGTGTTTGAACAGAGGGCATGAAGGGAAATACTATGCCATGGCTGCTGTGGGCTAAACTTTAATAAAAAGTTCAATTTGTTGGTTACCTGCGCATAAACATCAGTCCCTTTACATAAGAAACAAGCTCTCCACTTGACACCTCTACATTTTTCACTCTAAAATCTAATTAACTAAAAATCAGAGAGAGAGAGAGAAAGATGCAGGACAGCCTCACCAGTCGAAATTTCATCACTTGCTTTTGGTATGATTCACGACATCTCTGAGACCATCAAACCCACAGCAGCACTTTAGACCCCATTTTGTTACTTTTGCTGATGAAGGGGTGCAGCATTGGTTTTGTTAGTGGGGGCAGTTAAAGAGCCGAGGAAGTAGATTTACTGCAGCGGATGCCGAGGTGATAATTGAGTCTGGGGTGGAGGGAAGAGGAGGGGATGAAAGGATATGAGGGCTGTTATTACTGTGAATATGAATCCAAGGAGGAAGGAGCCAATGAGCACTCCAACAAAGAAACCAACAGAGCGGAAGAAGGCAGGTGTCTGAAAGACGTTTCCTGTTCCCATCTGGTCATAGGAGGTGATGGCACTGGAAGAAAAAAAGATGCAAGGAGAAATTACATCAGTGAAAAACTTTTTCTATTTCACAAACTTCAATTTAATTTAATGGGATTTTATGTGGTAAACTAACATAAACTAATGCATAATTGGTAAATGAAAGGAAAATTATACATACATTTTACCAATTAAACTCTCAAAGATGTGCTGGGAATTTGTATTCACTCCATTTCACTGCCATATCCCAAAATATAATAGAGTTCAACCACTTGCCTTGAGAAATTACCTAATTAGCAAATTGAGTGCATCTACTTCTGACCTCTATTTTTAACTGGATTTGTATATCCAGTGCTATCCAAGAAGAAAACCTGTGAGAGGCAGCAGAGGAGTTGAATCTCATTCAAATGTTCATCTTCAAGCAGGACAATGAGCCAAAGAATTCAGCCTGAGAGCTACAATCGAAAGGCTTAGATCAGACATCAAGGTCAAAGCTCACAGGCCAAATCCAGGCAGTAAGATTATTTCATTGATCAAATATAGCCCACCACAAGGTTACAAAGTACTCACACCAATAACACTGCATATTTTATGATGCACCACAATGGCTACTTCAGCTGAAGACAGTGCTGCACAAGCTTCACTTTCTGGGAGTTTGATACAACAAGAAAGCTTATGCCACTTTTCCACATTGCCAAGTAATTACAAACTACTACAAAATGTTTTTTCCTAATTAATTATTTTCAGCATAAAGAAATAATTTAGGTAATTCTAAGCTAAAACTTCAAACAGTGAGAAATAAATGTGTTTGTGTCTTTTTATTCTGTATATGTAAATATCTGGTTTCAACTTTGTCTGACTATAAATGAGAGAAATAAAGATGGAGTTAAAACTTTGGGTCACCATTAACTTACCACCTAGAGGAATTTAAAGCTTACCATTGATTAGAAACAAGCTTCTTGCTTGCATAAAATAATTTTTTAATTAAATCTCCCAGTGACATAGTCCATGTTTCATGTCTTGGCTCCTTCTGTGATTACATTTGACACTGCTAGTTTTGATCAATCATGTGTGAGATTGGCCCAGACACTCTTCTTTTTTTCTTCAAATAAATGAGCTACAGTCATTTTGGTCTATCACATAAAATGAGCTAAAAACAGAGGAGCTTATGGTTTTAATGTGAAAAAAAAAAACATGTCAAAGTCAGAATGTTTATCAAGGTACTGTAAAATATGGTTGTTGTAAGTGCTCTATTATGTAGTTTATTGTTGAGTCAAGTGCAGTTATTAGAAAAATTACTCAATAGTCTCGAGGTGTGAAGCAGTCTGCAGCAGAGAACATATATTTGCAATGTTAATATGCTGAACAAAGCCCTCCAAGTTTAGTTTCCTGCAGTCACTTGTAAAATACACATGGCCTTCTAAGGAAGTATAATCTGCTTCAGAAAAACAACACATTCCAGATGATATCCTTCACAAACACATCAGAGCAGTGTTGGAAAGAGGAGGGGGACACTGCTGCTGATCATAAATCATAAAAATAGCAGCATAACGTTATAGGTGCTGGTATTATATTTACTCTGTTGGAGTGATGTGGGACTTCAACATGCAAGTCACCAAGTACAAAATAACCCTCGCAGGCAAGAAGGTGGGAAAGAGAAATTATCTGATTGACTGCGTGGGTTTGCATGTGCGTGTGTGTGTGTGAGAGGAAAGAAGGCAATAGCTGTGAAGTATGCAGAGACAAGCAGCCATGCAAGTAACCGAGAGAGGCGGCTGCATTTGTGGAATAACATGGTTACATGAACCACAGCAGACCACATATAGCAACCCTGTTCGGACTCCTGAGTAAGGTAAAACTCATAAAAGGTCTCATATTACTGATCACAAAAATCTGTACAGTAAAAGGCCTTAAAAATAGCTGAATATGTATACAGGATTTTTTTTTTTTTTTTGGATTTTTACAAGAAATGTATGCCAACAATAAAGACCAAACAAGAATAATCATGAATAATGAAGTTTGGATTTCTGCTGCAGGAATTCATAAAACTACAGTAAGAAAACTAACAATGCTTTGTTTTTATTTGAGTTCATGAGGCCTCAAAAACTTATCCTATCACTAACATTTGCTGACATTAATGTTTGGCCAATGACTAAATCATGGGAAAAAAAATTAGGTTGATTCTGAATCATTTCAGTAGCAATATATTTCAAGCTTAAGCTTTAAAGTCAAAGTTTCACTCTGATGTCCCCCAAGTCATAAGTGCTGCTGCCGTGTATGGCATGGAGAACAACCTTCAAAGCTTCAACTTGTAAAAAAATTCTATTTCATTCCTTTTTGAAATTTTCTGTATGATTGTTTCATGTTCATTTTCAATGCCATATTCTACCTGCATCACATTAAGTTAATGAGCGAGATTCTGTATATTTTGACTGCTGTTCTCATATCCTTCTATTTCTTGAAGAGAAATCTGCCTGACTCACGTACTTGTATTGGGTGGTAAGGGCTTTTCAAAAACATCAGAAGTTTGATGTTTTTGGAATTAGAAATCCGTCACAGAATTATGTTCTGTAAATTGCTAGTAGAATATTTTTCAATCAAGTTTTTCTTAAAACATCTGTGTGGTCATACATACAAGTAGACATTTGTGAATAAGGAATTTAATTAAAACCATGTAAATGGAGAGGGGAAAAAGAAAAGTCAACTGCTTTTTAAAATATTGATCAGTTAGTTTAAGGCTTATGTAAAGTTATCAGAGGAATATGCAAGTAGCTGGGTTTGGGAGGGTTGCTTTTACATTCCTTCAGTATATTTACAGCTTAACAGCCAAACAAACACAAAATCTTACCATGCCATGTTATTTTAAAAGAGACAAAAAGCACCTAAAATGGGTTTGATTGATTTTATACATTTTACAGAAAGGTCTGACTAGTAGCTAAAAGTTGAAATGAGCCAGTAACAGCACAGCATTTTTTATTTCCATGGCAGGAGGGGAGAAATCAATCAAGTTGTCACTAATGAGCTCTGCAAATGAAAAGAGAAAATCTATTACCCCCTCTGTGGAAATAAAGACTCCGATTGCGTTAGCACACTTAATTTGGCTGCGAGTCAATTTCTTTAGCGTACAATACTAAAGACTGTGTGTTCAAAGGTTTGGTGCTGCTCGCTTTCGGACACAACCTCAACATTTTTAAATGCCGGACCTGCCTGAGTGGTGGGGTAACACGCCTGGGAGAGGGCACATCAGTGTACAGCTGAGCTGCTTCCCGAGCTTGTTAGAAATCTGGTGCCAGGAATTGACACAACTCGGTAAAAAGGTCCAGCTTTGTGTGGAGGAGCCTCAGCACAGCAGTCAAGTGACGAGAGGTGGCATGAGGGACAGTACGCCACTTTATGAACAAATGTGGCACTATGCAGCTTTGTCTGGGAAGATGCTCAGGCTCCATGCAGTGACAACTCATTATATGCAATAATCTAGAATTGGGTTGCATTCATTTTATACTTCTCTGTAAGTGAATTATGAATTCTTTCTATCTCCAATTGGCCATCTGTTTGCTCATCTTTAAGACTGGCTTTGTATAAATATACCAGACAAACTCTGCCAAGCATCTGAATGCATATTTGAGAGCAGTACACGAAAAAGATGGGACAGCAGACGGAAAAGAATGAGAGGATTGTACTGCATGGACAAGGGAAAGGCTATAATGGATAATCCATTGAGCTTCCACTGATTTTATGCTGAGTTTAGCCTGAATTTGACAGCACATACTGTACATAAGCCTGGTTTGTTATCCTGGGAGTGTGTTGTAACTCCAGGAGCTGACTTCTTTAATGAGATGCTGACATCGCCAGAGGCAACTTGCTTATGTAGCCTACTGTATACCATCAAGGCGGTCATGCTACTTTACCCAATCATACCGTTCCTGTACAGCTGGCAGCGTCCGTTCAGTTATCCTCCACCGCCACACGTCCGCCTCCATGCTGCCAGCTGGCAAATTCCTCACACCCACACAATTAAACTGGGAAACTTACTCATTGAAAAGGCAAAGACGAACACAGAGAGATACTTACTGTGTCAAGACAATGGCCACGGCATCATTAAGGACACTCTCACCAAACAGCAGGGCGTGCAAATCCAAATCCACAGGTAGGTCCGACAATAGCCCAAGGACTGAGACTTTAAAAATACGAAAAAAGAAAACAGAATCTGCCCTTAAAGATTGCAGGACACTAAAACAACCCAGGTGTAAAGAGAAAAAGTAATTAACTAAATTACTTTCCAAAGATGAAGTGCAATTCGGGAACTCTACCGCAATAAGCAGAGAAAGCAACGGCAGAAACATCACAATTTCACAATAAAAACTAATGGAAAAGGTGAAATCATTGTGATAAGGAAAGAGAAGTTGTCTGAAACACTAACAAAGCAAACAGTGTTCAGGCAAAGATCAAAGAAAAACACATTCCATCATAAAGACTAGTAATTATGTTTAAGTACCGAGAAATTAAATCGTTGGACCAGTTATTTTCTTTTAGTATCGGTTGACGAGTTTGGTCAGTTTATTCGTTAATGATGACATTTACTGACGCATTAAAGTGGCAAAGTAAAACCTACTCATAAACAGAATCTATAATTGTATATAATTAATAATATATATATTCTTCATATTTAAGTTAAACTCAGCTGATTTGCAGCTCTGGAAACGTTTTTTCTTTTATTTATATTAAAGCCAACAACAGTATGTATGACCACGCAAAAAATAAATAAATAAATAAATAAATAAATAAATAAATAAATAAAAGGATTTCAGCAACAAATTGGAAATGCGCATCAAGATCTGCTGTGTGAACAGAACACTTTAGGCTTAGCATTGCTAATGAATGCTGTTTGTGTTTGATTTATGATAATTTGCGTATTAATGGTCCTTTGTCAATGTTTCACATGTGTTTGGAAGTCAGAGCACATATCTAAAAAATGGAATAAAACTAAACCTATTGACAACAAAGTGCAACTGCAAAACAACAGATGTTCTGATTGTGTTTATGTTGACCATACAGCATATTACACTTTTCTTATGAGACAGCACAGGTTTCTGTTCTACATTGTGATGCTACTTGCAAAACATGAATATACATGTGTTCTTTACAACAACTAGAAGCCTTGGAATGAGAGGATGCAGCTAATGGAAGAATGAAAGAAGGCTCGAGCTTTAGAATCAGCTGATTAAAACATGCAGAAGATGTTAATTATAACCTGATATGGATGAACTGCTGGCAAACAACTCCCTGCTTTGATAAGATGCACTCGCTGCTTAACATTCATTGGTACATAGTTGAGATTCCCTCATGGTATGTCTTGAATAATGATGTTAGGTATCCATAGGATTTTAGATGTAAATTATAAACAGTGTTTAAACCAAGACAATGTTCCTCTTGGCAACTGTGCTATTAGCTTACAGTGTACCTAATGAAGAAGGAATCTAATAGGAATTATATTATTTTTTTAGCACAGTTTGTCTGAAGAGAGCATTGTTGACAATATGCACAAATGGCTTCACATCTTAAATAACTCTCTGGACTAATTTAAGTCTTTTGCAACCTGTAACAGGTCTACTAACAGCCTTGTTCCCATCTTCCCATCAATTCTGACAAGCTTCCCTGCCAGGCACCTCAACAGCATCATGCTGCCACCACTATGTTTTACAGTGCAAGTGGTGTTTCCAAGCTCTTGTGCAGTGTTAAAGTTCTTTCAAGTATTTTGCAAGTAATTAAAAGAAGACCTCCTCCTTGCCTGTAATGCCAGTGAAGGTGAATAGCTAAGTTTTCAAAGGTTTGCAGTTGTGCCATTATCTTTCCATCTTCAGAGATATTTAAAGTTAGTCAGAATGTCTTATAACCGAGCCATGACTTAAACTTTTTCACAATTTTATCCTTCACTTGTGTTCTTTAGTCTTTACAGAAAATCTGTAATTGTACTGATATCAAACTATACACAGTAGGAAAGTAGATGCAAAGGATGTCATTTATGGTTATTAGGGGTAAAACAGCTAAATACAAACAGGTTTTGCTAACAAAAAATTAGAAACAATAAATCAAAAGCTGTGTCTCATTTTAATTTAATATACAAATTAGTCTAGATGTCAATATAATACACTGATGTTTGTGATTTTTATTTGTCAAAATTGTAAAAATGAGTATGATCACGCTGACTTTTTTCCCCACTACATAATGAAGATAATTTTGCATCCTCTCAGAGGACTCAGCATATCAAAGCTAATGCTACCAGAACATTATGAAGTCTTTAAGATGCCGGATGCTACGTTCATTCTTCTGGTATTTTGATGTGCAGGGGAAAATAGAAATTTCCCAGATTTTATCAAAAGTGACAAACATTCTTCAAAGACACGAGACAGAACTTAAAATATATATATTAAAACAGGCTTTTTACACATTTCGTCACTTGTGCTTGTGGATATTGTAAGCTGTTCAGCACTAGAGGGTGACCTAAATGTTTCAGAAGGAATCTTGACCCTAATTAGACTTGTCTGTACACTTCACAATGAGTTGGTTAATTTTCTACAATGCATCAAGTGAAAAATGTATCCTTTAATGGACGTTTTGTGATACTAATAACGTAATATTACATTTCAGACTATTATTACACTGGATGCAGACGCATGCGGCCTACTATAGTACTATGCTGGTAATATATAATGTGATTTTTAAGATGAAATAGGTTCCAAGTGCATTCAAATCCCATTTGATGGGACCATAGTGCATAAGTAATCCACAGAATTAGCCTTAGTGAAGTTTGTGATCTGAATAAAGAGTCAGTTCTAACAGTAATGTTTGGCCCTGTGGGAAATGACAGGCCAGCAAGGGGCAAGAAGGACAGGAAATGAGCAGACTGACAATAGTGAGACAACTGCCTCCAGATATATTTTGACAGATCTGGCTCTCTGGTCTTTGGTGGGCTTAGAGTTCTTCTGAGTTCAGGGCCTGGAGTAAGGATTGTTCCATCTTCCCGCTCCCATAATGCCTGACTGGTGCGAGCATGTTGTGTAACACTTATGCTGATAGACAAAAACAAGAAGAAGGCGACGAGACAAAAAAAAAAGAAGAAAAAACTATCATCTCTTCTCACACAAGGAGGGTGGCAGTGTAGTCAAGGCAACCAGTCCTACAGTTGTCAAGTGTTTGTCAGTTTCCACAGCAACACCATGAGGTAGACGGTATACAATTATCGCCAACATAACATAGCTGAGAGGGTCGAAAGAAGTCTCATCAGGTCAAATTATCCCAGATGTAGACATTTAGCATCCAATGTCACAAAGATTGTGACTATGTGAAGCAAAAAAGCAGAGGATCTGCTTGTTTACTTGAGTAAATTAGGCAGACGATGCTGAAAGTGATACAAAATAAACAGTGGAGAAAAATTGCTATAATGTGTGAAGCTCTGACTGCTCAAGTCAAAAATACAATCTTTTAAGATTTCTGATGGGCAATGATTTTGCAATTTCAGAAGAGGTTACATCAAAGATTTTTTTAATGAATATTTGATGGCAGCATTTTTGGAAAATTAACGATAACGGCAAGGGTCAACAGTTCAGTGTGGGAACACAGGGATGATTTGTAAGTGATGACCCATACTAACTGATCACCTAACAACAATGAAATCTCTAAATCTTCATAGCAATCCAATAAATGCTACATTGTGAATTTTGCTCAAAGTAACTTTTGGGTCGGAGTTTTTGAAGGCTGAATGTCCTCATCTGATGTAGTTTATGTTTTGTGGCCCTACTGAGTTTTAAAAGAAGGATGGCATCTCTCCTTAATTAAAGCTAAGCCATGGACTTATTACCACGTTCAATGCTTTTTGATACTAGAAAGTCACTAGTCCTGAATAAATTGCAATTCTGACAAAAAAAAAAAAAGAGCATTCACCAATTATTGGGAATGTTTTGATGCTTTTATTCAAACTGGAGTGACTATACGGTTTCATTCAACTACTGAACTGCTCCTTAGAAAGTTGCAGAGAAACTATACACTCTTCGATGTCATCAAAAAGCTTCTGGCAGACTCCTGGCAGATTAAAAGAGCTGGCAGAAATAGTAGAGCTCAGTTTAATTGGTTGGTGTCCTGGCACTGGCTTGACTTTTTGACACACTTCATAAATTTTTATAGTTTAAGGACCTAATCCTTTCCTTCTTTTGTTTTTTTGCCAGCTTTGAACTGGGTTTGGGATGATTGTCTGTTGACAACAAAATAAAAATCTATTTCAATGAGTAATAACCAAGAAGGGAAACTACATTTTTACTGCTAAAAAATGTTACAATCTGGCATTATTTTAATCTGCAGTGCCCAGACAAAAATTTATGTGTGCACTCTTTCATGTGAGAAGAATTACAAAAATACGAACTCTAAGATGAAAGGAAGAACCACGGAACTGCAAATACTCATGTTAAGTGAGAATTTCACCAACCTTTAGTTATCACCCCTGAAGCTACAAATGCAGCACAGCAGGCCTCCCAGTTTTTGATCTGAACTATTGGTCTTATATTTAAACTGGGGAATAACAGTTAGACTGAGTAGAAAAGTGGTTATTTCTTAAAATCAAATGATGCATACTAAAAAGGACCATCAAAGCAGGGTTTCTGTGACATTTAAAGCAGATATAAATGTGTATTTGTTCCTACTGCCAACATATTTAAGGTATTAACTCTCCCCTATGAACCTTTTTCAATATTATGTTTATTCTTAACCAAAGAAGAATCTTTTATCACAAAATAAATAGGCACTGGTTTTGAAGAAAATGCAAAAATCCATGTCAAGTATCTGAAAACTTGCTTAAGGCTGTTTACAGCTTATTATTTTGTGCTTAAAAGTAAGAAATGAGACAAACTACAGCAAGGATCCTGAAAAAGATTTTATTCAGAGACAGAATGGAAGCAATTTGGTCAAGGTTAATGCTTTTGCATAGCGAACTGATGACATAGGGTTAGGTTAACCCTAACCCTAACCCTGTGCCACAAAATCACCTGAGAGTGCAGCTGAACAAGCAGTTGTCTTGTGAAGACCCAGATTGATTTATGTTGTTATAATCCTGGTTAGTATTTAAGATGACATGAGAATTCTGTGGGTGTTTGACAGAGATATTCAATTTTTATGGCATCTTAGTGTTTGGAGACTTCATTATTATTTTAATAAATAATTTTCACTGACATATGCTATTGTAAACAAACACTGTAGAAGCATGTCCTAAACACTTTTCTTAATGACTGCAACTCTAAAAGAAATAAATGAATAAATACAATTGCCACACAATTAAGAAGTCGCTCAGCTGAGCTAAAGTATTCAGCTTCTTAAACCATAGATTTCAGTTTACTCTTAAAACAAAGGTGCCTCATGCATAGTAAATGTTAAAAAGCTATAAAAATATTGAAAAATGTTTAACTGCATGAATTTGTTTTAAGAGTTTTTAATAAATGGAGATGCTTAATCCACATCTCCACAAGCTGCACAACATACTCTGGAAAAGAAGAATGAATCTGAATAACTGAGTTTCAGAGAAGCAGTGAGCTAAACATCATGGCTAGATGTTATGGAACTTTAGATTGCCTGAAACTAATTATTTTGTAAAGATAATTTTCAGTATGTTGCTCAACTCATCTTCCCACGAACTCCATATTCCCTCCCCTCACCATGATGCTGTCAGAACAGAGTTTCTCTGTGAGGATGGTGTACTAAAAATTATGTGCAGTTTGCACTTTAAGCCAAGCATTATGCTGGTGGGATGCTCTTCCATAGAAAGCAGATTTATTGAGAGCAGAAATAGTTGTCCTGTTGATCCTCCCACCTGAATATGGATCTCTGCAGCTTTTCTAAAGTTACCATTATGTGAACAGCCATGTCCTGGATTGTTTGGACTTGTGCGATTCTCTTTTTATGTTGGGAGAAGATCAGTTACGTTTTAAAATCATGATTCATCCCCATTCCACTTCTTCGTTAAACGGTACTTTGTGATGGTCTATTGCATAAAATCCCATTACATCTATTAAAATGTAGGGACGATTTAAGAGGTAAGAAAGCTCTTATTCCTTGTTGGTTTTTTTTTTTGTTTTTTGTTTTTTAAATATCTGATTATATGCAGCTTGCAGTATTGCTTAATTATTAAATCTTCTTGAAGGCCACACATTTAAGCCAACATAAGCAGGATTGGACATTAAAATGCTGAATTAAAAATCAGAAGGTCTGGGGTTTGATTTTATATTTTGACAGCACAATGCTGAGCCTATAGGCCTTGCAATTTTAGGCATTCAGTTTGAGTCTAATCAAAGTGACGAGTGCACTGGGGTCAAAGCGAATGAGCACAGCGTGGCATTGAAAAGTATTGCCTCTCAGCTGAACCACAATTTAAATCCTCCCTTTGATGCTCACCGAGATCACTTATTGGTATAAATAATTCATCTGCAGCAAGAACTTCATCATTGTCACAGTCACTTTATTGAATAATGCTTTAACATGTCCTAGAGAACACAGAGAGAAATTCACATAGGAGAGCAATCTGTTTTATTTTTTGGAACAGATTTGCTGTCTGCTTTATTTCTGCACTAGATTCTCTAAGAAGATTGCACTAACACAGGTAGACACATTAAGTCCAGCGGTTGGGAGCCCTTAGCATCTCTTTTTGGAGTTGGTTATAGTTTTCATTGTTTATTTGTTGTTTATTCCTACACCATTTGAGTCGATTTTGTTCAATAGATTATTTATAATGTATTTTCTTATAAAAGTATTTCGTTGTACATATATATAAGAAAATCATTTCCCCTTTTCATCTAAAGCACTTGTTGGGTGGGATGTGTGGAGTATACCTGCATGAAGCCAGATGAGTTCTGCTGGTAGAAAGGAAAATAACTTTTATGTGGAAAATTTTGTCAGTTGGTCACCTACCAGGATCAGTGGCTGACATGATTGCACCAAACAGGAGGCAGTCAGTGAGGGAGAACTCTCCATCTGCTGCTCGCCTCAGAAGCACCATGAGTCTGGTGAAGCCATAGACAAGGGCCCTAGTATTGGGATCAAACAGACAGGAGAAAAACACACTGCGGTCATTTTTTTTTCTGGAAGGGCAGGAAGGTGCAAACCTATCAGTCATCCTGCTAAACGCAGCAGGGCTTCCCCCCCTCAAGTAGTCAGGCTAATGGGGCTAGACACAACCAGCAGGTGCATTGACCCTTTTCCAGATAGTAATAGCAATGCAAACAAAACAACCTTTTTTTTTCATTCTCAGTCTACAGACATGATTTGCAGTTTAATTTTGATTGGATACAAACTGAAATCTCTGTATGTGAAGTGTTTTAACAAAAAAAAAAAAAAACTTTGAGAAGACCTTGTGAAGGGCATCACAGCAGAATAATACAGAGAAAGAATTTTCTTATCATCCCTGGAGCTTGGCTATAGAATAAATCTCAAACTCCAACTGTCCCCGGCTTTATCTTGCCTTTAAAAGTGAGGCACTCTGAAGGCAAAGAAAAAAAAAAACCTTTTCTATTCAGCATTCATAACTGCAGGCCAGCTTCTGAATCGAAAACCGAGGTGTGTTAAGTCCTAATCCAGTAAGCAAAGACACATCCCATAATAATCAATATGCCACTGAGTCTTCTGGGGAGCACTCAGTGTCACTTTGTTACCATGGAGCTGGCACACACCAGTGTCCCTATGGTCAGGATTTAAAGCACTGTCCTCACGTTGAACAACATAAGCTGCCTTATTCATGAATCTTAAGGGGAGATTTGAGGTTAGGGTGATTGTGTTTCCACCGGTGGGGTGTTTGTGTGCATGCACATGTATGAGCATGCCACTTAGAGTCAGGCACTCAGGCGCACGCACACATGGTGAGAAACAGGCAGGAGAGTGTCAGGCAGACCTCCCTGTTAGGTTCTCGAACATGACACATTACAAGCAATATCACTAATCTGTAGCCTGTATTATGACATCTAAATGTAAGGTTAAATGCAGGTTTTAAACATGGGTTTGCAAATTCTACACAGGTGTTTCAATAAAATATCAGCGGCTCTAACCTTGTGTGGAGCAGGGAGGGTTTGAGGTAAGTGGCTTATCTCTCAGTGGCACTGAATCAGTTTGAGAAGAAAAACATAACAGAGAAGAAGAGGAAACACTTACTGTTTGGAAATCATAGAAACTAAACTCAAATTTCTGGATTAGGCTGTAAAGTTACATAATTGCAGTTTAATTGTTTTTTTTTTTTTTAGCCAATTTCAAAACTTATAAACCCAGTATAGAATATTTCAAAGGCTGTAGACTTAAGAGAATTTTAGCTTCAGTTTCAAATTCTGCTTCAAACTAATAATAAAGTAATCGACAAATTGAGTTGGTCACACTCTGTGTCTTCCTGTGTTTTCCCTAAAGTTGTGGATGGATGTCAATGAGATCTTAAGAATGTGGGTTTCCCTAACAAACAAATTACTGGATGCAATTTTCAAAAGCAAAGAAGTGATATGACAATACACTATATTAGCTAATTGGAACTCTATGCCAAGAATTCAAGTGAACAAGCTTTATTAGTTTAGCAGGAAATTCTTTTGAAGAGTATACAAATATTCAAAACAGCATAGATAAGCTAAGCTCCATCTTTTCCAAAGCAGCAGATGAAGCCAAAGGCAATGTTGTCAATAAAACTATGGTTTAGCTAGGAAAGAAAAGCAGAAAGAAATTAACCCTGATAGAAATTTGTTGATTTACATTGAGGAAAGTAAGTATTTGAACACCTTGTGACTTTGAAAGTTCTCCCACTTATAAAAAGGGTCTGAAATGTTCATCGAAGGTGCATGTCCTCTGTGAGAGACATAATCTGAAAGAAAAAATGCCCAGAAATCACAACGTATGATTTTTTAAAGATAATTTATTTGTTTGTGGCTTCCTGACCAGCTGGGGAAAAAAGACACACTCTTTAAATTAGACAGTGACTTAAAGAAGAGCAGCAAAAGCAAATGAGGTGGATGAGCAGTGCTTGCCGACAACTGATGGCATTATCCGAGGCATGTATCAGGCTGTATCAGAGTCATTAGACTCTGATACAGCAACATATTTCAGTCAGAAGCCTCTTCATATTTGTTGCAAAACTGACTGATACAGGAGAATCTTACTGCTCACAGTATTACCATCCACAGCAACTCTGCAAATCCAGAGAGCAATTATGTTGTCTGCAGTTTTTAAAAGGCATACTCTGCTGGGTTTTTTTTTTTTATTTACACAAAACAGATATATTATTTTGTTATTTTAATTGCTAATGTCAAATTCTACTAAGGTTCTCCAATATTGGGCTGGCTCAGTCTGTAATGTAAAGTGTAGTATGTCTGCACAGACGCTATAATTGCAATTGTCTAGCATTCCTCCTACTATGTAGTAGTACTTTAGGGATATGCAAATCTTTAGAATGATTCATTTCCATGTTTCATTATTTTATTTCCGTATTTGCACAATCTTGAAGTCTACCTAATGCAAACTGGAAGTAGAAAGCTGAGATTTGCCTTGCATGGAAATGTCTGGATTTAGAGACGCATGTGTATAAGTTCCCCAACATGTCTAGTAGTTGTTCTGGAGAGCACAATGGCTTAATCAACAACTAGATAAAGCAGCTAGCATACAGAAATTACCTTTTTTTTGTGATTGGAATTCAGAATGACCTCTTGCAGCAGAACCTATGAAATATTTAGTGTATCATAAGAGCAACCACTGGATTTCATTCTACTGAAGATTATTATGAAAGACCAAAGCACTAAAAAAGTTAATCCTGAAGTCAAGCCCCTTCAAAAAAATAAATAAATAATTATAAAAAACCCCCCCCAAAAAACTAACTTCCAGCACATCTGTGGTTGTAGTCATTTAGATAGTAGGGGTCTAAATATCTAACAAAATCAGAGACTGCCATCTAGTGCTTTCAGGACAGAATTGCAACAGATGGTTCCAAGACCTTCATCTTTAGCACAGTTCAGCACTAAGAGCTTTTGCAGACATTGTAATGCATCACTTAATAAGCTGCATGGTGCTGCTACCACACCAACACTGACACTGAAACCAGATGACTGGGGCACTTCCAGAACATAATTAATGTTATTTGCTGCACCTGTGCTATTCTTGCTTTAACAACACTATGCACAATAAAGCAAGGAGAAATTTTATACAGAGATGCAAAACTGATGGTCACATCACCAAAATATAAAGGTGACTTACTTGGACTGACAAATAAATTGCAGTGTTAACTAAAAATGAATTAAGTTTAGTCTATTCCTATTTCCATGTTGTATTCCTAAGCAAATATTTTTTCCCTAATATTAAACTTTTGTACATTGGTTAATTATTACCTATTATAAAGTATTGTGTGTGAATTACATTAATAAATATGAAAATGCCCAAGTCTCTCACGCAAACTGATTTCATTATTGTACACTGGAAACCATTTTCATTCTCATAGTTCTCCATTTACAGTCAATCTGTAAACGGACCTCAGAAAATGTACTCACATCTTCTGCTTTGTACACTCAGCAAATACAGAAATATTAAAATATTACAGTATTACTTTGGTGGTGCAGTTGACAGCACAATGTACTGGCATGCAGTTCAAACTTTGAATTTTGGATTATGTTTTATTTTATTCTTTTCACATTTGCATTTATTGTTGTTAGACATGCTGAACAAGGAAGGAATAACTGAGTTACACAGATAACAGTGCAGATGTTTTATTACACTCTCCAATGAGTGACAGCAACATGCACACACACACAAATATATTATGTCTTTCTTTCTTCATAAGTACTTTGCACTGACTTGATTTATTTGGAAATAAATTTCCAGAGCCTAATCCTGACTCATACTCTAAATGTAACCATTAAGTGTAAATGCCTAACCCTAACCTAAACTACACTAAGCTCACACTGTAGTTCTCAACCCAACCCAAAAACAGAAACTTTTATCAGACCTGGGGTATACTCTTGGAATAAATACACAATCTAGAAATGTAGGATCTACAGGTTTTCTCGATTGCTTGGATCTGCTTAAAGGAACTGGGATCCACTAAATTGTCATCGTCAGAAGCTCCTCAGACCAGATTATTTCTCTTGCAAATGTAGGACCCATTTCTCATTGGTTTGACATATTTTCCCCATCCTTTTGCAAAACATTTAAAACAGATGTCATTCAAGCAGTCCAAACTCCATTATCTAACTACAGTAAAAAAGCAGAAATCCCCTGTTCGAACTATTAGAAGCAACCAAAATCAGTATAAATCTTTTGAAGCACCTTTTCACTGTACATCCAACAAATTTTCACTTCCAACAATCTGCTTGCAGCCCTTAAACGTGCCATCTCTGTGTTGTTCTTTACCAGTATGGATCCAATGCAGAAGAGACTGAGAGTCAATAGTAGAAATTTATTTTGCAGTTGTCTATCCCTCCGAGAGGGGTTAGCTCTCCCACACTTTGAAAACCCCTAGACAACAGTGACAAGCAAGAACCATATTTTGTTGTCCATTATGTAATGGTTGATTGGAAATTTTATATACTTGGCTGAAGGTAACATTTGGTTTTGCTTCATGTTTTAAAAATTTTGGTCTGGTTAGAGCCTATTGCAAACAAAATATGTCACGTTGACAATGAGTGCAGCTATTTAGGCCTGAGTTAGCTGTTTTGATAATGTGGAGTATAAATTGTAAGTTGGATAAAAGCAATCAAGAAACATTAACTCAAATAATCTGGTCTTGATCCAGCAGTGAAATAATCTGGTTAAGAACCAGCTGCTATTTTTATTAAATATTGCAGAAATAAAACTGCTCATTTCATATCAAAACTAGCTGCTTTGCTGCAACTTGCAAACATAATCTGTCCTTCAACAGCAACACAGTGGATAATGAGTACATAGAGAAACCGAGTTCCTGCATATATGACATGCTTGTGTCTACAATAAAACATAAACCGATTAAAACATAAAGTACATGGAAAATCACCTATGAAGCTGAGATACACATTCTAGAGCGTTTGTTGCATGGAACTGATCAGTGTGAATGAACAGAACACTTACCCTATGGACAAGGAGCTGATCATGGTGCCCAGAAAAGCATAGGTCACAATAGAGCCTAGATTCTTGATGAATCGGCTCTAGAACATTAATCAAAGGGCAAACATAGTCAGAAAAACATGAAACAGACTAGATCTATGGTGAACAACACATCCATAAATGAGGCAGCACAAAATACAATTTTATTGTAATTTTTAATCTGGTGGTCCAGTGGTCATCAAACATCTTAATGACGCAGCAATCTCACCTGATTCAGGGTGTAAGCCCCAAAGAAGATGATGGGGGGCAGGAAAAGGTCAAAAAGGATTTGCGGATCAAGCATAGCCTGAAAAGACAGTCACTTCATTTATTGGATGATTGATTCCGTTGAATATTTCACATATTTAAAAACACATGCTTAACTGAAATGTTGTTCTTTTTGCATTGATTTTGAATAAAATCTGAATCTTAAGGGCTGTACAGAGATCTCTGTGTTTCTTTTACTGTGCTAATGATCACTCAAGGGTAAGAAAGATTGATCCTTTGTAAATGAAATGATAAATCAGTCTTAACAGTTTTATTTGCTTACTTCATATAAAGGCATGCAGATATATATTAGAAAATGGCTCTTTGTTAAATTACTTTTAAAGCAAAATGAAGCAAAGTTTTAATAAATGTAAAGTTTCCATTAAAAGTAGATTCTCTGTATGATTTGAGGCACTGACAGATATTTTTTTTGCTCGAATAAGAAGGTTGCAATAGGGTGTAATCAATTATAATAAATAAAAACATATCAGAAATATCTGATGTGTTGTCAGAAAAAATTAGGAACATAAGATACTTTGTTTAGAGTGCCAGAATGAACATTGTTGCTGAAAGCTGGAATTGATGGTATTAGCTGCCTCAGAGCTCTCCTGCACTTAGTGATTTTATGACAGTGTACTGATTTAGTGCACTGCCAATGTGTCTTGAGGTTATATGATTTATGAAAGGCACAATGCAAAATGAAAATTATAGCTGTCTGTATCCAAGAAGCTTCTAGAACATATACATATAAGAAAGTACCACCATTAAAGCTGAGCTGTGCCATAAATTAGCAATAAAATCCATGCTGCAAATTACCTTGAACACAAACAGTGGCCATACTGTGAGACATTTCTGTATTTATATCCTCTCTGAATGTTTCTCATCTCAGCCAATGAGATGCAATACCAGCCAATCTGTAAGGCAGAATTCCATGTACAATTTCACCCTTGGATGATTTTAATTTGCATTGTGGCTAGATTTGTAAAGAAAAAAAAAAAAACACTGCAGGTTTTATTTAAAAATATATGCTATTAAGGGGGGTAGAGGGTGGGGGGGGGAGGAATGGAATAGTCATATGTCCTGTCCAAATGATGAGGTTTGGTGAGAACAACCAAAAACTGCCCTTAAACTAACTAAAAGAACAGCCTGAAGAGCATCAAAGAAGTGGATAGATGAAAGCCTCTATTAACGTTTTTGATCTAGGACATGGTCATACTCTAATGAATATTTACCAGAGGTGAATTACTGGCATGTTTCATAAAATTACAGAATACATCCAATATTGGAAAGTCCATTATAGAAACCAGTGAGCCAGCATGCTTTCTGAGTAATTCTGCATTTAAAGAGGAAACTAGATCTACAAATTGCTCTGCACCCATAACCTAGCACTCTATAAATTACTTTTGTGTGGCTGCAATTACCAACAAAGAACAGCATCCATGAATTTTTAAAATATAAGATAAACACAAATATGCATGACACAAACCAATATGGCCACTGCAGCAAGTAAATTATGCATATCTGGCAGCTTTATTCTAAGGGCCACCTGCACCACTACGTTGAGGATGAAGGTGTGCTGTATACACTAATTGTCTTCTCAGCTCAGCAGTGCTAAATTTAATCAGACCACAAACTTTAATGCTGTTCTCCCCAGTGGCACATAATGGACTCAGTAATGCAATGAAATCCTTATCTCTTTCTGCTCGCTCCCCATATGTATCAGCCCTAATGGCTCAAAGTCTACAGACGGTCTGACTGATGTAATGGCCTCTGTGGTAGCCTCTGCTGGTTTACTAATGAGACCTTGGCTTTCATAACGGGCCAAGGAGTCGAAGCCATTAGAAAAGAGTTACACTTGGCCTGGATGATTTGTAAGGTTCACAGCTGGTCACTTCCTGGTTTAAAACATCCCCCTAAGCTTCATCAACAAATTTCTAAACACACTCCACATTCATGCTTGCTGAGTGTATGTGTGAAGTGCAGAAAATAACTTACCTGGCCTTTTCATATGTCAAATTTCTCCCTTCAAATCACTAAAATATAATATAAGATGCTAGTATATTGATGTTTTTTTCTAAGCTGTTGTTTTAATTACTCAAGGATAAATTCTGATATATTTTTCTGATAATTTGCTCCATGGTTTTACTGTTAATTTTTGTAAATTCTAATTTCTTTTTTAACATAATTTTTCACACACTTATTTTAAAGATTGTTATTTACATTAGATGTAGGCCAGAAACTTTACAAAAATAAATTCCTGAAATAAATCATTCCATGTGCAGTTAATCTATATAACACAAATATTTTCTGTGTTTTTCAATGTCATCTCAGCTAAATGAATAATTAAATGACTTGCATATTGTATTTGATTTGTAATCATCTTACAATGCAGCTTGAAATTAAGCTGCATTAATTTCAAGAAAATTGAAATTAAGCGCAATTTCAAAAAAATTGTGGCTCTACATTTTGCCTTCCAAGTTAGGTTTGTGCAAAAAATACAGGCTTAAGATGAAGCATAAGGAAATGTGTCTCTGTAGACTAAAACTTTCTGATCAGCATTTTAAACACCATTTTTCAAATGGAGTTGATAAGAAAACAATTACGGAGCATATTCCTACATAAAATCTTTCAATCTCTTAGGTATAATGATCTCGCTGCAGCCTTTATAAATGAAATTAATTACCCCCATTTCCACCACTCTAAATCTTCATCAGCCATAAATCTCTTCAAGGCTACAATTACCATAAACTGTACACATCACTGTATGCTTTAGTGTCTGTGTTATAATAGAGCCTGTCATTTTAAAAAGGATGGGAGCTATCTACATCCCTTACTGTGCTCTGTGCCACAGGTTGAAGTGTGAGGTGTCTATTCAAGAGGAAAAAACCAGCAGTGTCTGCTCAGACACTTTCCTCTCTTTTCTGCAGTGCAGTGCAATCTGCCACCAATATCCCCTTGCCAAAGTATCTTATTATGGGAATTCAGCATGTAAACAACAAAATGGGAAATTGTCCTGAGTAGACATTTTTTTCAAGCAGGTTAAATTATGCATTCAAAGAGGTTGATGTTGCTATATATATCAACCTAAGAATGAAAATAAGCTGCTTCACTTGAGTGTCCTTATACGACAAATGAAAAGAGCAATCTTCCGTATTTGTCCTCTAATAATCCCTAATATGAATTAAATAGCTGTCTTCGTTTCTTCATGTGCACTACCGTGCTTTTCTAATAACAAACCGACCATGAAAACAACCCGGAAAACTAACAACCAGAAGCCATTAAAGGATCATGTTGATTCAAATTCTTGGGGTGCATCCAGAACGCTTCAAATATTCCTGCTCCAATGCTAATTAAACGTCAAAGGCAGTGAGTTTGTAGGACATGACGCTTCAAGTTGTACTAATCACACAACATACAAAAGCTTATCCGTGTAAAGGATTTGCTTTGCAATGCATCTCTGCTGAAGGTCAAACTAAATTGCCATAGTTACCGTGTGAGGACTTGGGAGCTGCGAGCATCTTTGGCCATTCTTTTCAAAAAGTCTGTAACAGTGCTCACGGGATGAGATGTTGACCATTATGACACGAGGAGTGCTGTTTAGACCGCGGAAAGAACAAACGCTGTCCATGTTCTCCAAATGATCCTCTCGGTCCACCCACAAGTACCTGACAGCTAAACCCAGAAAGACACCTGCAAAAGAGTCACAAAAAATGCATGCAAAATGTAATCAAGGTCAATCAAATAATGAAAAAAAAAAAAGCTATTAAATGCATAATGGCTGATTATTATCTTTCCAATTTTGCCTTACGCTTGTTGCAGCTTAGGGCTGAGTAGTAAAAGAAAATCATTAGTGAATGTAGTAATGATGATATGACTTATATACAATAAACAAATACTCTTTTAGCTTTCTGTTTATTGTGAACACAGACCTGAATAGAGAGTAACAGAATAGAACTTGTCATCTGACTAATGGAAAACTAAATTGCTCGGCAATACAGTTTCTTAATCTCTTTACTGAAACATCTTAATGTCCCCATAAAATCGTCTCTGCTGCTTTTGCAGGAGCATCACAAAATGTATTACCTACCTACAGAGCACCAATTCATTGGACTTACATAATTCAATTATATTTTTGAATTTTACTGTCCAAATGTCCTTTACAAGTTTGTGGTATATTGCACATCCCTGCTGTCAATTAGTCAATTTATTTCTCTGAGATCAAGAGAGCAAGAATGGGCAGATCATAACATGATCCTATAGGTAAAATGAACATTTTCTGAGAAACAGGTTATTTTATTTTAATTGTTGCTTAGATATAAGCAAGAATCGATTTATATAAACCTCAATTATGCGACTCTGTGTGCAATAAATCTACTTGTATTTAGTGTTACTGATTTCTTTAAATAAATGTATTTTCCAATGATAATCTAATTTACTAAGATGCACCTGTAATGTCCTAACTTTTGTGTAATAAACATTGTGGCACATTAATTGAACTGAGTCCAGGAAGTGTTGCTGAGCAGCAGCTTCCGCGATTTACCCTGTAATTCGTGGGTCTGGGGTTACTTACCGTAAAACATTGCACCTCCAGCTTCATTAATGAGTCTGTATTTGAATTGTTTTAGTTTCCATACGCTGATAATTGTTATTAAGGCTAACCATACTGCGGAGAGAACAAACAGTGCAGCACTATCTTGTCGGCCCTTCGCGCTGCTTGACATTTTCACGGTGCTTGGTTCAAACTTTCCTCCTCTGAGTTAACAGTGAGACTTCGGAAAGACGCCGCTGCAACATCCGCATCTGTAGCGTGCGTGACGCCTTTCAGATAACTCGGAAATTCTTGTTTTCTCTTCACGGAAGAATGACAAACTTCTAAGAGAAGAGAGTCTTGCATGATGTTGACGTTAGTGTATAATTACTTAAAGACGAGCAAGGTGAAATATATTTTTTTACCTAAGGTGGACAAGTTTAGACTGAAAATGAACACAAAAACTAAAGAATATCTGACAGTGTGGACATTTTTTTTTAAAGAATTAGCTTTTTAATTTGTCAATCATCTTTATTGTCTAGCTATTTCGTTTACCAATAACTGGCCTTACATTTGATCTTTTTTTTCTGTGCCAACTTTAATGTAAATTCCTCTTATGATTGCATTTTATTTGTATCTTCTTTTCAGAATTGTGATATCCCGTATTTGCTGATAAACGAATTAATGCTTTGAGTTTAATGTTTTTATTTTTGCATTATTTACATATATATATATATGTTTTTGGCTTGTATGATTGCTGGAGATACTTAATTAGCGTTAGAAAATATTTCTAGTTATGACTAAAGTTTTTCATCTTCCACCAGATGGCGCAGTAGACAAACTAATGCCAGCAGTGCCTTCAAACTCTCACAGTAAAATCTTGCTGCTTATTGACGCTGTAGTAAACGTGTCTAGAGCTAAACGTTATTTGCGGGGGGGGAAATTATTAGGTTATACTCACAAATTCGTTCATAATCCATGGAAGTTGAGGCAATTGTACTTTCCTCGCGATTAACCACTACTGAAAAACATTTTCCCTTATCTTTGAGATTTAAAGTTTTTATTTTATTAAACATCCATTTTTGCCTATTCGCATTTGTAATACAAAAAAATGACCTTGAATTTCGTTCTTAGTGATTGTGGATTAGGCTTCCTGTTGTTTAGTTCAGGGTGGCCACAATAAATTCTATCATTCAGGTAAAAACAAACATAAATATATATATATTCATATACATATAAAGAGAGAGAGAGAGAGAGAGAGAGAGAGAGAGAGAGAGAGAGAGAGAGAGAGAGAGAGCGTACAAGAAATACAACCTGGAATTATTAATAGATAAAAAAGAAAGAGATGCAAAACATAGCCTACTTATATCCACCCACTATACCTGAATTTGTGCAAATGTGTGCTCCAGTAATGTCACTGCCTATACACATGGTGGTGAGTACTTTCAATTTGGCTCTAAATGCAATAACTGATAACAGTTTTTTTTCTTCATCCTTCTCTAAATCAGTTAAGAATTTTCAGTTTAAGAGTTTAAATTCTTTAACACCACAATCATATTTGTGGTGAATATGAAAGCACGCCTCATATATAATTGTATGATAATCATACAATTTGATGCCTGACTATGAAAAAAAGTATCAATTTATCACTTCACTTTGTATTTTATCACCATTTTAAAAATTGTATTTAATGTTTCTGATGAGACTATCCAACATCCATGCCTGGATCCTTACAGCATCTTGCACCTTGCACACATGAAGCCTTAGCACTTTGTGAAATATGCATAAATAAACCCAAAATAATGGTTCATTTCGCTTAATCTCAGAGTTCTCAACACAATGAGAATAATAAAAAGGGAGAAATTATGCAGAGGGAGGCGGCGTTCCAGACTCTACAACATGTATTAAAAATGTTGCTAAGCAACCACTGCCGCAAAGCGACGTCGGACGTCGTAACGCGTAAAGATGCTTGTGTTGAAAAGAGTCGGCACAGAACCCATTGTGGTGTGTTGAAGAGGAGTGAGCGGCTGTCTGAGAGAATGAGAAAAGAAGAAATTGTGTGAGCACAAAGAGGACTATTAAAAGGGGGACAGAAATGAACGTTTATACACGACACATCTGCTGCCGCCCCCTGTGAAGAGGAACCTTTACGTCCACTCGGAAAAAGATCCGGAAATTGAAGAGTTAAGAGCCCCCACAAAGCCAAGTGTTTATTTCAGCAGCTAGCAGGCTAGCTCTTCGGCTAGATGTGTGTAACTGAGCTGAAAACTGGAAGTCCGTGTGGAGTCGTCGAGCTCTGGAGAAGCGGCTTTTCCATGAAGAGATAAGCACTGGCTGAGATTTTTTTATTTATTTATTTTTAAAGCACCGTACGCTCGACTCGAAAGTAGGCGCAACTTTAAAGAATGATACCAGCTGAGTGAGCTCTGACCATTTCACTATCACTTCACAGCCAGAAGAGTGGAGAAGTCTGTCAGGTTTGTTTCATTGTTCCTTCTCTTTTGCTCATATCGCTGAATCACACGTGAGCTGGCTTATCTTGAATTACTGGAGTCTGCTTCTTGAAACCCAGACTCCCTCAATTTCTAAAGGCAGAAAAAAACTCCTTTGTGTTTCTCAGCGGTTCAGTTGTACTTTGAGCGTCTCTGTTGGGACTTGAAAGATCATTAACTTCTGAGATAAAGACCCTCCTGGTCCCAAGGAGGCTTTCTGTTATCAGTACAACAAATCTACTTAATATATCGCGAATAATCTTCCTTTTAATAATTTTCTTAATTTAGACAAAATTGTTTACAATATAGATTCGTACATACTATGTGAAGTTATCTTGTAATGAACAAAAAGCTTACAATGAAGCGTCATTAGGAATTTTTATGCACAACTTATATTTTAAGTAATGCCATCAATACATAGGAAAAAGAAAAGAAACAGAAGGAGGTAGAAAAGTTGCTGGTACAATGTTCAGACAACCTAAAACAAACATTGCTGCAGATTTTTTGCAAAAATAATAAATTGTATTTGCAAATTCATTCTGGTTTTTTTTAGGTACAAAATCTGTCACTGCATTTAGACTGAGCGCACCATCTAATGCTGCTCTAAAAATTAATTTGAATAACTTTAATACAATTCAGTGTGGCTAAACATATCGCACCTACTTAATTTAATCATGTGCAATTTGTCTTGATGTTCTCAGAATACCAACAAGTGCATAGTTAAAGTAACACACTCAATCACGGTGTCAGTTTTTGGGATAGATCAAATTCACCGTAGCTTTTAAATGAAAATGAAAACTGCTCATCAACAGGGTCCTACATGAGATTATTGCTCAATAATAACATCATACGGAGGTGCACCGATGAGGCGTTTTTTTTTTTATTCATGATGATTTCGAATTTTCTTTAAAGTTTGACTTGCTGATTTGTGCTGCAGTTTCCTTAATGGGGTGCTTCTTATGACTCCAAAATAAAACGGAAGAGGTTACAATATAAGTCCTAGAGTTTATGCATGAGAAAATATGTTCCTAAACCCTATCGAGTGTTTTTGCATGCTTTTCATTAATAATTTTTTTTAATAAACTGTAAATGGTGCAATTTTATGAAATTAAGAAATAGAAAATGTATATATCCATTTTTTTCTGTATTTAACTTGCAGATAAAGGCTTTCCAATCTTTTACTGATAAATTTCTAGTTTAGATAAAAAGCATAATTTAGATGAATTGCTGAAAGACATTTACTGTGAGATTCACTGCGTAATATGGTTGCTGTGGGGCTTTAAAAAGCCTAAATTATTGCTTCCAAAAATCTAAAATTTCAGCTTTAATACGTCCTAAGAGGTCTTGAATGACATTTTTATTGGTGTCTTAAATTTCTTTTGCTGAAGGAAACTTGTTATAGTTTCATTCATTACCATTTGTGCATATTTAACTGGGTTTGGCTTAAAAGTATAATTGTTTTAATTGTTTGGGTAAAACCTGCCATCAAAAACAGTACTTTTAATATATACTGACTGAAATGGATAAAGTTAATGAACCTACGGACGTAAGTACTGGAGTTGCCTGCCTGTGCTTAAAAAAAAAACAAAAAAAACAATGGCTTGAGGTTTTTAAGATCTTTATGGTTTTAAAATTGATCTTGAAAAGTTTTAAACATCGAAGTTGTTTCACTTTTTAACATCTTTGAAATTTCTTAATTTAAATTTAAAACCTACAAAAGTAAGAAAATAATTTCTTTTGCAGGGCTTTCACAGTGGTGCCCTTGATTTTATTTCACAGAAAAATATCTTGGTAGAATTGTATAAAAGATTCATTTAAGACTTTCTGCTGGTGGTTGATTTGAATATTTCTGATTGCTCTGCAGGGGGGTCGTTTTGTAATTGCTGCCTAAAAGCTCCCAAGGGAGCGATGTATTTTTTTTATTTTTTTACTTGAAAGTTGACTTTAAGCTAAAATAACAGGCAGGCAGACAAACATGTCTGGAAACGTCAGGTAATCAGTCAATTGTCCAAACGTTTTCCCTCTATCTTTTGAGAGATGCTTCAAATTGCAGCATCTTTCAACAGCTTGTTTTTAATCAATAACGTTGCCAAACTTGGTGTGTTTCTCTTGCGAACTGCATGGACTTAAATCAATGGATGGCTCTTCAAAATCCAGCAGAGGGATGTAGGTTGTGAAACACGCTGTTGAGTAAATCAAACAAAACAAATATCTGCTTTGGAATCCAAACCTGCCTGTGCTTCTGATTTGCTGCATCTTTTTGTTGCAGAGTGCACAATATTGATATTCTCTTAAAACCACCTGCTCGATGATTTAAGGATGAGAAGCTAATGTTAAACTGATGCAGGTAATTTGTGCAGATATTGGAAGCACTTTATTTTTCTGTGTCAAAACGTCCCCTTTGACTTGCGTCTCAGTGTCCCACATGTTTGCTGTTTCGAGACAATCCAGCTGTTGCTGAAAAATAAGTTTTTTATGATAAAACATTATCGATTTGCCCCATCAGTAACCTTGGCTACAGTAGTTTGTTTCCACAGCAAGAAGCGGACAGTGCAACGCAACCGGAGGCTGGAGGCTATAGAGCGGACTCTTTCCTGAGCTTTGGGGCTTTGTGATGATGCTGGCAGCCTCCAGAGCAGACATTAGTGCGTTTGTGTGTGCGGCCTGTCAGACACAGAAGAACAGCCACTCTGATTCAGTCACAAAAGCAATAACTCAAAGTTTCCCTTTTTCCTGGATTTTAATTAGACGCATATTTTGCTCCATTTGACTGAGTCTTCATAATTCCAACATGCACCCTCCTTTTGCATTTCCAGTGGAATAAATCAAGCATGTTGCTGTGTGGCTCGACTTCATTATGTTGTAATGAAGTTTACCCCCAGGTGCCACGAAAGAAACCACTTACCCCCAAATGTCGGCTTTTCCTTTGTACTCCCATTATCTGAAGCCAGTTTTACACAAAGAGCTGGGGAAAATAGGTGAACATTTCCATTTTAACCTCCCTCTGCCTTATCAGTTATTCTGTCAAAATGTAAGTTTAATGCAAAACGAAATATTAGATTACCCTGTCCTCCTCCACTGTGTCGACCTTTGCCATTCTGTTTTAAGCCTACGCTAAGCCTGTTGCTTTATCGTGTGCTTTCTTCTGTCCCAGTAATGAGCCATTTTGCGGCTCTTAACATCTGCCAAACTTGGAACGTTCTGCTTGCAAGACTCATCTCCAATGCATGAGGAGTCAGGCACCCTTTTGATTTGCCCTCTTTTCTTGTAAAGTTCTCTCCGAAGTACTTTGTAGAAAAAGCATGCTGACAAACTTTTTTTTTTTCTTGTTCCCCCCCCCCCAAGTTCCAAATTTGGTAGCAATTTTTTTTTTTTTCTTTTAATGATGAAAGGTGAGTTGGCGCTTGCTCCAAATAATGTGTTTCCCTTGATCTAAGCCATCTCTCTGTATCTCTGTGTCACCGTGGGAGAGCAATAGTGTGGAGGTGACTAATTAGAAACACAAATTTTCTGTGGGCACTGTCAGGTTTGACTAAAAAGACAGCTCAGCTTTAAAGGTTAACACTATGTAGTCCAGTGTGTAACATCTGTGCTTGAATGCAAAGCATCTGGCTTTTTTAGAGATTCAGCTGAACTTTACCCTTGTCAAGAACTCTAGTTGGTAACCTTGCTGCTTCAGTGCCTCACAGTATGCCTTTAACTCGCACATATGGGCAAATGTGTATCATTTATTGGCTGAAGGAGCTCTAAACGGGTATATCCTGTTTAAAAAGCCTGAAAATAAACAAATATGTTGCAATTGTCATCTCTAAATAATTCTCAGAAATTTTGTAAAAATTCAACTTTAAACAGAAGTGTATTTATTCTTGTGGGGGAAAAAAATATGTGTTAAAAACATAATGGCTAGTCCACGAAACTTTCCCTAAATGGCTAATGCTGCCGTCATCTTTATGTGTAATGGCCTTGATAAGCCTTACTTCTACTCTGTGATCTACAAAACCTGTGGAGATCTCCTAATCCATGTCTTTCATCACAATATTACCATTTCATATCAGTTGATGTCTATAACGATTAGTTTTTTTGTTTGAAATATTTGATATACTGCCAAACTGGTGACTTGACTTGCCCCGTTTTGCCCAAAATTTCCTCTCAAGCTGCTGTATGCATTTTCTCCTTTCATTCCATGCTATTGTTTTTTTTATTTAAAGAAAAAAATAAATGAAACCTGACTCAGCTGTTGTGCAAGTCACTCAACAGGTTGGTGTTAGCTTACCGATGAGTTAGTGAGTTGATGTCACGAATCTTTCTTGGCTGGCCTTGAGAAATTGAGAAGCCACAGCCTTTCCTCTGCCTACATCCCCCAGAATGCTGTGCGGTTTTGGATCAGAGTTCAGTGAAAGTATAGAATATTCTATCAGACATATTTTCTGTTAAAATTGGTCATATGGCGACACATATATTTTTATTTTTATTGCCTATTTGACGACAGAGATGGAAAACTTTAAAAGATGAAACGGCTATTTTGTTGTACTTTGTTCCTGATGCAAAAACGGAATAAGTTTGACTTTTCTTCGCTCAATAACACAATCCAAACCAAACAGTGTCGTGTCAACACGTGGTAGTGCTCATGCATGCGGCATTCAATGATTGGAAAAAGATTGGAGTTCTGAGTTTCCTATCCGTTGGTCACCTCATCAAGGCTGATCAAGCTGAAAATTGCCTGACTTGGCCAATTTCTCAGTGCATGTCTTATCCTTTCCAGGAGAGCCAATGAACGTTAAGGTTGCTGTATTTACGTGAATACCCTGAGCAAATTCAATAAATGGTTTTGCAGGTGTTTAAAAAAAAAAAAAAAAAAATCACTCAATGGGTAATTAATTGAGGGGAAAAAAATATCCCAGTCTTATTTCACCACATTATCCTTTCAATTAACTGAATGATTTAATCTTGATTTAAACTTCAGCACCAGCCTGCTACAGGATATATTTTTTAATCCATTAACTTCCTGGTTGATAAATTCCCTGCCTAATATTGCCAGGAAAAAGAATCACAGATGAGCCATATGCTAGATTTATAGACGTAACAGACAATATATTAAGGATGTTATCGCCTCACCTCACTTCTTTTTCATTAACAGAACAGTCTGTGTAAATTAACCCATCACTTGAACAATTAGTGCACTTAATCAAGTTTGACATATAAACTACTTTTCATTAATCTGGTGGCAACCGGACATGTTTGTGTGAAGTGTGAAGTTTTTATTTCTTGGGTGGAGGAATGGTTAGCATTCTGTGACAGAAATCTGAGGAACAATGTGTCGCATCAGAAAACATTACAGTTGCTTTAACTAATGTGTGGCACAACAGTACCGTAAGTTGATTTAAACAATTATCAACTGCTAAGATGATTTGGTCAGATCATTATTTAACTCATTTTTTTCACTGTCAGTGAAATAAATGAAAGAACATTCAGCATCTTCAGTGCAGATCTGCTGCTGCTGTCTGAAGTTATAGCTAGTCAGTATTTACAAGTCTCGCTTGTCATGATTTTAATGAAGTACTGGCTTTTTATTTGCTCGAAACCCAATTTTAATGTCAAAATGCTGTATTTTCATGAGAACTGTTCTCTAAGAGAAAATTGAGCTTTTGACAGGGGAGCAGCGGCTTGGCTGTGCGCCGACAGCATCTTCCAGTGAAATGAAACATGCTTTCAGTAATCTGACAGCATTGTCACAGTAGTGCCATTAAACTCTAAGAAGAATAAAAAGTATATATATATTAAAAAAAAGTCATTTAATGTGTACCAGTAATACTTATTGAAACAAAACTAAGTCTCTCTCTTGTCTAGAGAGCATCCTTTTAGATCTTTAAGGAGTCAGTTTATTTTATCACTGATGCACAGGCAGCAGAGAGGCTTGTTTTAAAGTACCAATGTGACTCCTTTTGTAAGCAGTCTGTTAAAATATCAGCACCATACCATCTCACTGCCACCACCTTTTTTTTTTTTTTTTTTTTCTCTCACCAGATACAACAAGACAAACACCTTCTAAAAAGTTTGATGAAAAAGTTGATCCACTAAACATTTTCTTAAGTCTGTCGGGTCATTTTGGGTTTTTTTTTTCAAAATCTCGGATAGGACTTTGCGTTCTTTCTGGTCAGTAGTGGTCTTGGGGTCACCCACGGCGGCCATTTTTGCCCAGTCCTTTTTTCATGTTTGTGTCAGCAGCAGCTTTTACTCACAGTTATAAGAAAACAGCGAGAGAGAGAAAAGGGGAAGAGATGCATCAAAAGTGCTGAGCTCGGGAATAGAACCCCAGACAGCTGCCTCCAGCTACTGGGTACATGCTCAAACACTATTTTTGTTAAACATGTTTCTTCTAACTGAGGCAAGTAAAGCCTGCAGTGCTTCAAATGTTCTGGGTAATTTATGTCCTCCTTGATGAGTCCGTTCATAAATCAGTCAGTCATGTTTGGGGGTCAGGTCATGTGGGCAGCAGCACAATCTCAGAGAACCAGACTTCCCTCTCTCCAGTCACTTGGGCCAGCTTTTCCAAAAAGATGTAAGCGTACAAAACATTGTGTATGTGAAAAAACTGTGTAAGAACTGGAATGAATTTTTTGCTGCCTTATTCAGCTGCATGATTTGATCTTCTTCAAATTATATGAAACCTCTTTAGTAATATGCCAAATAATCACCCATATCACTTGTCACCTTTTGCACCTCATTAGTCAGTGATGTTCAGTTCTTGATGTCGCTCAGCCTGGCTGTTTCTGTCTTTCTCCCAAATGAAGAGGGAAGTGAAACAACCTCATGGTTTTGTGGGGTGGCATTCAAGCCTTTAGTTCATCCTACTTAAATGTCATATCTGCTCCCAAGATTTTGGAGCTACATCTGCTGCGGTTGCCTGTGTCAAACACTAAACAGCACTTGAATCGGGCTTTTAGAGCAGCAGGATATTCAGTTTTCCTCTCAAGCAATCAGCTTCCTCTCACGTCTCTGCAGCAGAAGGCAAGCACATCCTTGTAAAGCCTTCTGAAGTTGTCGTTTTTGAGAGGGGTGGATGCACAACTCCACTATGTATTCCTTCGTAAAAGTATTCATAGCCCTATCAACTGTGTGTCCCTTTAAGGTCACAGTATTTTTAAAACAATTTAAAGGGATTACAGTTATGCAAAGTTGTGCATAACTGTAATATGGAACAAAAACAAATGTGGAGTTTGTTTAGTTTTTTTGAGTAGGCAATGTTTCAATTTAGCCTTTGTAAGAAAAGGCCAATAATTCATTGATTTCTTTCTTTTTTTTGCTTTAAAAATAATGTACTATCAGGCACCTTTTAATTTCCAGTTATTTTGTTAATAAAGGAAATCAACATCAGCCCTATTGATAGGTCAAGCAGGAAAGGCTGAGCTTTTCACATGTTAAAATGTTATTTTTTTTTTAGCTGTTATTTTTTTTTTAGCTGTATTCATTCTTTGCTTCTGTAAAGGAATACTACATCATTACATTTAAGTAATAGAATGCTTTTCCTATTTAAAAAAGGAATTTATTTATTTTTATTTTTGAGTTTTTTATCCAATTACTCAATTAGTTATAAAAAAAAAACCTTTTAACATTATTATTTTAATCCAATTACTCAATTAGTTATCAGAATAATCATTAGAATGCTTGATTACTAAAATAATTATTTAGTTACTAAGGTTACAACCTTAGTAAGTAGGTGAACATCTTTATGTCTGGTGCACAAAATGACTCTTGATTCTCTTTATGAAAAGCGACTTTTTATTTATTTTTATAAATGTCTTAATTACAACTCTGTGTAAATTTAGTTTTGGTTCATCATCAAGGTGCAAAGTATGTGCTGCCAAGCTGTGATATTCTGTTGTACCATCTTATCATTAAACAAGACAATATTTTTGCTCCATAAAACTTAATTGATGTGAGTCTTGACTTGTCAGTAAGGGGAGGCTCTCGAAATCTGACCAGTTGAGAACCACTGATCTTAACCGTTCCCTTGGAGCTGTGGTTATGTTTTGAGTTTGAACTTGCTACAAGGTGCATCCCGCCCCAGTTTCAACTTTTTTGTAGCCTGTAGCAGATTGTCCTCCGGATTCACCCTGCATCTTTCTAAGTTCATCCTCCCATCAGCAATGACCGACTTCCTGTTCCTGCTGAAGAAAATTCTACCCACATCATAATGCTGATTTCTTTCTGAAATCAGTTAAATAGTGCACAGTGTGATGTTTAAAGGAATATTGCTTTATGTTTTATCCTGGACTTTAATTCAGATATAGCAGAGTAAATGGGGCTTGTATAAATCCACACCTTGTAAGATTTATTTGTTAATCTTTCACTGTCCATCAATTTCTTTCAAAATAACAATAATAAAACCACAGCAAAATAAATAGGAGTCAGTGTTTGCAAGGTGACAAAATGTGGAAAAGTCTCGAGAAAAAAAAAGAAAAGAAAAAAATGTGTTTTCTGAATAGCATTGGATAATTTTGTTGGGTTATTTATCAACCCAGTTCTGTTTTTGTTGAAGTGAGCTTAAATATTAATTCATATTTTGTTCCTGGTAAGATATTCTTTGAATAACATTGTATGTTTGTCTCTATACAATCCCAGTTAAATTAAGGTACTTTTATAATAGCACTTTTTGTAAATGTTTATTATGTCTAAAATAACGGTCTTTGTGCTTTATTAAATGTCAGCTGAAGAAGCAGACCCAAATTACTTTTAGAAATTTGAAAGTTTTAAATATTTTCTCTTAGAAGATATAAAGCAACTTTTCTACTTGTGGTAAAGCGAAGTAAATAAAAACTGATTTTGCCTTTTTAAAAAAATATGCGACATAACTGTCTGTATCCTCCATGTTTTGGATATTTTCTATTTTTACATTAGTCATGTTAGCCTGATCTGATCAAGGTATTTCTCAGACAGAAACGAGACGCAAGAGTAAATGCTTTTTGCTCTTATCTGACACATTGCAGGCGTCTCTCAGAACCGCTGCTCCCTGGCTCCGCTCAAACCTCGCCTTTTAAAAATCTCAGCTGCTTCGATCTAAGAGGAGAATCCAAGGAGCCCGTTGACACGCCCGCTAATGGTACTAGTGCGTCTCCTCGTTAGCCATGCCCTCTCAAGTCAGCAGTCCTAATAGGCGTGTCTTAATGAGTTCTAATTGAGAATAGCTCATTTGCGTGGCCTTAGTCATTGTCTTTCTTAAAGCGCCTTAGAAGACTCTTTGCTAAAAACCTGATTGGAGAGTCTGGAATGTCTTCATCAGGGCTATACTATCAGGAGCTTTTATTCTCCCTCTGTTGCCTAATCTCTTTCATTCATTGCTTTTACCAATTCACTCCTCTGCTGAGTGACACCAGTTTGCTTAGACCCCTTCTCCTCGATCACAAACGTTATTCCAGTGACACCCGCCGGTTTTTTTTTTGGTTTTTTTTTCAAAGAAACCACTTCAAAGTGTGATTAAAAGGAAGCAGAGCAGCTCTGATCAAAGGTTAAATTTTGCACAGCGTGACTGTCTTCACAATGCAGAGCAAGATTCCTCCTAAGATTCCTGAGTGCAGCGTAACTGTCGAGGCAACCAGACTGCGAGTTATTTAGCCGTTCTTGGGAGGACAAGTGATGGATTTTTGTGTGAGCTCCTCTGAGCAATCATCCTCAGAGTGTGTACGTTTTCATTTACACTGTAAGAGAGTTGTATATATCCTCTTAATTTGAATGCTGATGCTTTATTCCCCCCACACCCGCTTATGTCTCACAGTAGAATGTGCAAGGAGTTTAAGAAAGAGAGGGCTCTAACGGCACTGGCAGGTTTATTGCATTGGCTGTAGGCCAACTCATTTTGTCCCAAAAAGTAATGAAATCTCCTAAATGACCCAAGCAATTCAAATTTGTGAGACAATTTCCTATGCCACAGAAAGTCCTTTTTTGTCTTTTATTTGATGTTTCACACTTTGGGAATTGAGTTAGGGCAAGATGAAATAACCATTTTTCAAATTGTTATCTCTGACCAAAGGGACAATTTTAGATTTACGCAGTGCAGTTCTCTTTTATTTTACCCAAAGTTATGAGTTCTCCTTTTTCTCTCTGTGTTTAATTTCAGAACTGCTGGCTCTCAGACTCCAGGAAGAGAAAACATGCCGCACTCACCACTGCCAGAGAGCGGCAGTGGGCAGATGTGCCAACCGTGCCCCCACCTGCAGCTTTAGAAGTTTCCATTACACCATGACAGATAATCATTAAGGTTTATTCCCTGACGTTTGACTCGATACCCTTCCTGCTTCCCCATCCCTTGGTACCCAACCATCCCCACCCGTTCCCAACATGCTGCGGTTCCTGCCTCTCAAACTGGGCCGACTGTACCGCTGTCTGAAGCTGCTGTTAGTGCTGGGTTTGTCGGTCATCTTGTTGATGAATACTCACAACTTGTTCGCCTCCTTTCAGAAGAATGAGCTGACTGACAGACGATTCATTAACCTCAACAAGTGTCCTGCCTGCTTTGGCACCAGCTGGTGCCGCAAGTTCATGAATGGTCAGGTTTCCTTTGAGACCTGGGGTCGCCTGAGGTTTCTAGACGTCTTCAATGTCAAAAATGTTTACTTCGCGCAGTACGGAGAGCCCAGGGAGGGAACACGACGCGTGGTGCTCAAGCGGCTTGGTTCCAACCAGGAGCTGGCTGAAATAGACCAGAAAATCTGCAAGAGGGCAACAGGCAGACCACGCTGTGACCTGATCCAGGCCATGTACAAGACTGAGTTTGCCCGGATCAACGGGGATGTTCGCTTGCTCACCCCAGGCGTGGTGGAGGGCTGGTCGGACCTGGTGCACTGTCCCTCACAGAGGCTGTTGGACCGTGTGGTCCGAAGATACGCTGAAACTAAAGACTCGGGCAGCTTCCTGCTAAAGAACTTGAAAGACACGGAGAGAATGCAGCTGTTGATGACTTTGGCATTCAACCCAGAACCACTTGTACTGCAGGTATTGTATCTCCCTTTTTAATTTGGTATGTTTTAACCAAAGATGGTAATTCAAGTTGCTTGTAGGTCTGTAAAACAAAGGCTTTAGACTTGACTTAGATTTGTGCTCTAAATACTTGAGATTTACTTGAAAATAATGAAGTCACAGTATTAAGATTTAGATTTAAACAAATACTTAACATGACACAGTTGCTTTTGTTTTTAAAAGAAAAAAATACGATCGCACCTCATGCTAAAATCATAACATTGGTTTCTCATTAATACAACTTGTTACATATTGACTTGACTATACTGTCATTGTAGTAACCTAATTTACACAGAAGTTTACACTACAACAGTTTTTTTAATTGAATTTTATAACTTTGAAAGGATAATTGTTGAATGTTTCTAAAAATAAAACGGTTCCTGAATTAATAATTTATAGCAGTTTAGTGCTATAGGTAGGCCAGATGGTATGCTTCTAGTGAAAAAAAAAAAATTTAAACTTGACTTATCTCTGGAGAGTATGCGGTTTTAAATTGTTCTCAGAAGGATGTTTGCCTGTCGGACGAGAGGATAATAAATTGCATTTACATAAATAGATGTTTGTCACCTGATCTGCTGCAGCAGGTGTTATCATGCTAGTGTATGAACTACTGATCTTGGATTACGTACGGCAGGATCAGAGCATCAGAACCAGGGTGTTGGCTACTAAAAGCCCCCAGTAAATTATAGGGTGGGGATCATCTTTTTCCTTCCTCTTCTATAGATCTCAGACGTGCAATTACACCCTTTCCTAAACTCTAGACTAGATCACGACGACACGCCACTATGTGGAGCACGAGCCTCTGCTCAGAATAGAGACGAGTTGAAGGCTGTGGCCTCTGAAAAAAATGAGGGATTTTGGCTGGCGGCAAAATTGCATATTTAACACCAAATGTAGGGCAGTTCTGAATTATTCAAGGATGCATTTGTAAACGGTCCAAGTTGTTTTTAATTTTAATATACATCCATGTCGTCTGGACTCCTGTCAGTTGTGGGCGACTGGAGCAGCGGGATCTCTTGAGAGCTGCTAAGTGGGATCAGATCCAGTATTCTTCATCCTTCATTAATCTTCCAAGAGTGTTTTTTTTTTTTTTTTTTTACTAAATATATTTTCCTCTGGAGATGAGTTCCACGTTATGGAAATGTTGCTTTTATTAGAAAACTAAATTAACTAATAAAACACAACATGTAATTACTGTAATCATAATTTTCAGGGAGATTACAAAAGCACAAGTGTTTTTATTTTTACATTTTCATAATCACGTTAAATATTTCTTGTATAAAAAAATGATTACTTGCATTTGAGAGGATGTTGGAGATAAAATGCGGCCCACCTTTGATCTGTCATCCAACATGTCAAACCCTGCCCCTCCATATGCCCCATAAACACGGTCCACATCTTTTCCCCTCACTGATTTATGAGCAGCCAATCAATTTCAATTTCTATTTGGCATTGACCCCGTCTCGTGAGAGGACACAACAACAATGGTCTTGAGCCCATGTAGACATTGAATAACGTGTGCTAACCCCTCCTCACCTTACACATACCACATTGCTCTGGGCATTTTGGAGGACAAAAGGAGACCTTGTTTCTTTTTGCTTGGCCAAATCTATATAATCTGATTAGCCTTGTGTAGTTGCTCACGGTCCTCTTTCCTTCCTTTCTCCAACGTTTTATCCTGTCAGCCCATGTCCCTGCCTGGCTCTCTGTTCTGTGAGTGTTCCCTCCACAGATAATGCCATCAGTGTTTTTTAATGCCATTACGCTTCAGTTCAGAGGCTCAGTGAATCACCTTGTCTTGCAAAGAGCTTCAGACATCTCACACCAACACATCATGCACACACATTGTCCACAACTCTCTTTTCTCTTCCACTCTCTGTAGCCCTTGCATGTTTACAGGGACTCATGAATTGTTTATCTTGTGCAAAACTTGGTGACCCATGGGGGTATCACACATATAGGGTTGTGTGGTTGGAAGGGATGTGAAGAAACCTCTCAGGTATCCTCAGTTCGTCAGCATCACTGAGCTCAAAAGATGAGAAAATTTGCTGAGAGACTGTGAGACCGTATACACAAGGTTAGGCAGCAGTGAACCATAAAGAATTAATGGCGTCTAGAAGTTGAACAGGAGACGTGCTGCACTGGAACACCTCGCTCTCTTGTTTGTCCAGAGGTTAGGCTACTGCCTTGTGATTGATTCTGAACAAAAGACAATGGGATGTGGACTCAGTTTCATATCAGTGTGTGCAATATACACATCGCAAAACTGAGATATCAATGAGCGATAACTCATTGATATCACAGACACACTATATTTGCAATGTATTTTTCAGCTCTAATCTACAAATGAACAAATCCAACAATATTATATGCGTTATTGTGGATTCCAATTAATTGAATTTCACAATTTTGCATGTGTTTTGATGATGTGGATATCAAGTAAATCTATGCTAATACTGTTTATTACCATCGACATATGTACATGATTGTTTTCTTAAACATTAATAACTTTATTACAAGCCATAGCTGCCAATTAATCTTTTTTACTATTGAGTAGAATTAAGACTGAGTATCATGTCACGTCACCATTTTGTTTCTTTTTGTAGCTGTTTCATACAAGACTCTTTGGTATGAAATGGAGACACCTGGTGTTAATGGTTTTGTTGCGGTAAGAAGTTGTAACAAGAGTAGCAAAAAGTTTCTAAAAGATAATGTTTGTTCATCCATTTGAAATGTTTGACACTCATAGATCTAAATCTTAATTACCTTTTTAAGTTTCTTGAATATCAGTGTATTTAAGATGCTTCACCAATTTGTAATGCAACTCCATTTGCTAGTCGTCACTAGGACGCACCGCTTCCAAAAGGTTTATGGACACCCTTTCGCTCCTGTTTGTCTGCCTCATTTACAAAATGCCTCTAAGAAACACTTTTGCCTTTACCTTTTGACTAAAGATGAACAGGATGGTAGCTCTGAATGTGTGTTGTGCTTTTCTAAGCCTACCCACCATTCAAAATGCTTCTACACTTCAAGCAGTATTCATCCAGCCTTGATCACAAATTATTGTGATGATATGAACATTGGTTGCGACAGACTGGCGACCTGTCCAGGGTGTACCCCGCCTCTCGCCCGGAACGCAGCTGGAGATAGGCACCAGCAACTCCCGACCCCGTTAGGGAGAAGGGTGACGGAAAATGGATGGATGGATGAACATTGGTGGGCAACTTGGGGTTAAACACCTTGCCTAACTGCAAATCGACATGTGTTGGGTAGAAGCTCACAACTGTCCAATTGGAAGATGTTTACTCTTCCCACTGAGTCACAGCTGCCCAAGAAAGTCACATTGGCTCTTCTCCAGACATTCATGCCTTGTTCTGATAGTTTTAGATTTCCAGCACCAATGTTATAATTTCTACTTTGTCTGTAGCACCAGGTTGGAAAAATGAAAGTCTTATATCATGGAATTCATATTGAAATATTCATTTTACCTTCATGCTCAACATGTTCAAATCCTTATCAGTCTAATATCATGTTGCCACAAATGTTTTCCATATTTTACTTGTGGTAAAACACCTCTAGTAATGTAAATGTCACCACTTTAAAATATTTTAGATGATTTCAAATACCGCATTACATTTTGCATTATGAAACTAAAGTATTAATCTCTAGATTATCTTCTGTCCTCCTTGTTGTTTTGTTTTTACAGTTAAAAAATGTGAATAACATTTCTGCTGCCTGCCCAGTGAGCTGTGTGCACTCTTAGAGGGGGCTTCTGTTTCCACTCTTTTGAAGCCACAGGCAGTAAATCGGCTCTGAATCACTATGAGAAACCAGACCTCCTTTGTCCGTGGAGAAACAATCTGCTGTGTTGTTTTCGGGTCTGGCCAACAATGGGTTTTCTGTGTGTTCTCTGTGCACACGTACGCACACACTCCACCCCCTCTTCATTGTCACGTAGAGGACATTTTGGCTTTGGGGAGTAAATATTTTTGGAAGACAAAATAACAGGCAAACAAAAAAAAAAAATGTGCAATGAGAAACATCTCTAACTTAATCATATTTCTGTTTCCTCTTACCAATTCTGTTAAATTGCTTTTGAAGTCTTTCCGTAACTTTGATTAATCAACTTTTGTCAAGGTCTTGTCTCTTTGACTATCGGAGGAATTACATGATCCTGTTTAATTTTAATCCTTATTCAAGAATAACTTGGTTTGCATGAGAAGTGAGTAATTTATTCTACTCATTTCCATGGCTCGAATCTTATTTGCCATCCTCGAATTCTCTCCTCCAAGCGAGATGACTCACTGATTCATCAGGTGATGGTTGTGTTTGATGAAGTGCATCTGGTCCAACCTTAAATTAGTTCGATTTAGCCCAGCCCTGCCTTCCGAATCATTAAGCTCGGCGAGTTTGCCAGAAGCATGTGACTGCACTTGCACCCTTTTTCCGTCCTCAGCCGTGTCGTGCTCAGCGAAGCCGAGAATAGGATGTGACAGGCCTGTGGGGTTAACTCAGTCAGTGGTACGCTCATCTCCTCTAAAACTCAAATCTGTGCAGTCCAGCCACCCCTCTCCATATTTTCATTACGGTCTCTCATCTACTTCTTCCTCTGCCTTCATGCTCTAACTTCCTTGCATTACCTGACTAGAAGATGTACTTATGAGATGGCATGAACGTCTTATGTAGCTTTTGCTGTTTGATATACTACCTTATCTACTGTTTTCTGTTAATATTTTTCAAACGCCATTTATTTACAGCTCACTTAGAAGCATACAGAAGACACGAAGATAAAAATGTTAAAACCTGATGGACTGAAGGTATTTCAAACGGTGGTTTAGAAACTAAAAGTCTAATGTAATCCAGTGGTTTAGCCTAGTAACATGATACAAAAAATTAGGACAAAACAAATATTTATCTTTTTCTGTTTTTTTTTTTGTTTGTTTGTTTAAAATCCACTTCAGACAAGCAGTATTTTGTCTGAAATACTGGTAAAAAGAAAATGCATTTTACAATTTTCTCTATTTTATTCGAGCACCCCATCAGTCAATCACATTGCCTCTGAAAAGTATTCACACCCCTTTTTCACATTTTTATGTATTTGATTGGGATTTTATGTCATACATAATTGTACAAGGAAAATAATACTATTTATATTTTTTACAAGTAAGTCTGAAAAATCAGACATCCGTTTGTATTCACTCCCTTTACTCCAGGGCATCAATTTCCCTTCAGAAGTGCAAAGTGCTGTATATCAATGCAGTATTTCTGTGCAATCCTAATCTTTTATAATCTCATAGCACGGTTTAATGAAACATTTAAAAATAGTCTGAAACCTATCCAGGCAAGGCTGTCCACTTAAACTCAAAGGAAGGAAAAGCATTGAAAGGCTCACTTTAACTGTAGGAAATCCACAACTTGTTTGTTTGAATTTGAGAACATTGTCATTTGTGCACTCCACAAATGTATTTTTTATAAAATTGTAAGAGAACACAAGCCATTAGTGGAAGGAATCCAATAAAAATCCTTTTGTATTTTTGTCACCAGAAACCCAGTCAATAACATCCATGCTAGGTTGATTCTAGTCATAAAACATTGCAGCCATACTTTGTATTATGCCAGTTGATGCAAAGGTTTTCTAAGGAAACCCTGTCAGTTAGACTGAGTCACTGAGTTTGTAACAATCCATCCCCCTGGACAAGTATGTAGCAACAGTGAGCAAGTCATTATATCAACTTTCCTGCAATAAGGGCAATGCACAAATCACCCATTGTGAAATATGGATGCAGTATCATAGTTTGGGAATTCTTTTCCTAAACAGAAGACGGAATGTGGTCAGAATTGATGGGAGGACGAGACAAAGGTTCTATAGCCTAGGATGTAGTTGAGACGGGGGTCACAAGTTGAGCATCCAGCAGGATAACTGTCCTAAGCTTACAATGCTTCAATCGAAGCATGTTTATGCAATAAAAATGGCTAATCCAATTACATTGCTTTTTGAGTTGTTTGGTCACATAAAATTAAGATAAAGTGCATTCAATTATGTTGTAAGAACTTAATAGAACGTAGAAAACGTGGATTAGTTTGTAAGACATCGTTTTTCTGTGATCCCATTTTGGTTCATTGATATATTCCTATTATTTAATTAACAAGTTACACGCTGTTCCAGTTTTAGAGAGCAATAGAATGTTCTGACTCTGTGGTTGACGTCCACCAATAAATAGTCTTTAAGTTTTGAGTTGCTAGTCTTTGATTAGTACTTTTGTTTTTAGGTCTGGGGGATTGTGGCAGTCTTGGCACAGAAAAGAGGTTGTGCATGCTGCTTAACCCTGCTTCAAGTACTCTCAAACCTCCTTTCATTATTCTTATAGGCCTTTGTGTACAGACTGAATCCTGTTGGGATCAGACAGAGAGAGTTATCTGAGCTTGACTCCCTTCTTTTTGGCTGGCCCTCGTTGGACGGAGGCCCTGATGGAAAGGAGAGGAGATGAACGGAGCATTTCTGCCACTGGTTTTGTTCTAGCCACAGTTTTGTGGTGTTTTCTCCCATTCGAATGAGCCAGACTGCTTGTGTTACCATAATCCCTTCTCTCTTTACTGCCATATCGAAACACACACATATACACACGTCTGACAGCTGTGTTTGGTTAGGTAAATGCCTGTGGCGACCCCCCTTTCCCTTCTCCACCCCCAATCCCACCCTCCAGCTCCTTTTTTAAATTCAGCCCCCCTGCTCTAGCTTCCTACTGTTACAGAGTGCACCGCAACCTACCAGATGCCCAGCTTGAGAAGACACAGTTCTGCTGTGAAAGACATGCCCAACTCTCCCAGGGCCCCTTAAGATGGCCAATATGGATCAGTAACAAGCAGCTTTTTACTTTACTTTGTCCTCTGGGGAGATTAGGCTCTAATGTTAGCGCTAGAATATGCTTTTTAGCACATCAGCTTGCCTGCAGTAATAAAACTGCCCACTGCATTAAAGCACGAAGCACCTGGTTCCTGCTGGAAAAATTATGAGCGGTCAGCAGTACGCTGCATCGCTTCCATGTTTTAGCATTTGTACCCCGCACTGGAGCAAAAATGACTTACTTTAATCAAAACTCTCTGTGGATGTTAGGGAAACCTGGTCAAACCCTGGCACCTCTTATTAGGTCTGAGGTCTCCACTGACATTTGAGATATTTAATTGGGGTTGTATGGTGGTGGGGGGTTTGTGCATGCTCTGCTCAAAGACAGGTTGAAGTGTGAGGTCAGTGACAGCACTCTTCCTGCTCGCCATGGCACCCCAGCTGCCCCTGAGATAATTGGCTTTGCTCTGAAACGTACAGCCCTTCATGTAGGCCTTAAACCCACAGTCATCAGGTCTGAGGCCAAGTTTCACTCAGGCTCCTTCACTGTTGTGTGGGCAGTAATACCACCTAGACTGAGTCAACACCACTGACTGTGACTTAATACATTCCTCATATTCCAGCAGGGTGGGTTTGAGGTGCCTCTATGTTCAGTGGTTCAGCTCCAGGTCAGCAAAAGGTTTTGTCTGTCCACTAACAACGCTGTATGCACTTTTAACCTCAAGCTGCATTGTCCCCTGCACTCATTCTTCATCCTGTTCTCATTCTCTCTACAGAGCAAAGGCCTGCAAAACTCAAAGACCTATGTAACCTATTTCTGTCATTGTGACAGAACAGAGTCACGTGCGTGCCCTTTCTGTCAGTGCTGTAAAACTTTACTTTTCCTGGTTTGAGGATTTAAAATCTCAGTATGATTCTTACTACTCATTGGCATGTTTTTGTTGGACACAGTTATCCTTTCAAAAACATCTGGTGTTAAGAACCTTTGAAAAGATTCTTATCCTTTTCAAAGTTTCAAAACCACTGAAAGTCTATACTTTTTCTATAGTTTACAATAGACCTTTGACCAATATTTATCTATATTATATTGACACTATCTATAACTTAGGAGCATCACTACTACTGTTACATGACCAAGCAAATACCACATGGTAGACCCCCAAAAACATATCCCCAGCAGCACCAGGGAATAAAAACCATTGATTGTTATATCTTCCCAGTTTTCTCTCATCATGCCGATACAGTATGTGATGAAATGACTAACTTTGACTGATACCGTTGTTAATGACGTAACATGCATTAATGGTTTAGTGTCGCCACTCTGAATTATTGGTCATCTACCTGGAAAAAAAACAGCTACAACATTTATGAACAGCTGTCATAATTTAGCAACTAAAGGACCACTTTGGTTGCATAAAGGTAATACTGTGTTAAACTAATGACCTGCATACCTGTAAAGCAGCTGAGTGTAGGTGAGCTATACCAGTGAAGAACCGTGCAAAATGATACAGATTCACAGATTAGGATTCTAAGATGATTACTGATCTAAAGTTTCTTATTGAAAACCTTAAGATGTGACAACAGTATTGAAGTTTTTTTTTTGTTTGTTTCTTTTTCTAGCACTTGTTGAAGTGCTAGAAGAAAGGCTAGCAATTCTAGCCTTCCTAGGGCAGACATAGGAATTTTTTACAAACCTGAAAAAAATTCGAATCGTTTGTTTTTTACTGTTTTTGTACTACTCATACAGCATTCTACACTGTTGATGAACACTAGAAATGTAAAGTATAGTTTTTATTTAAAAACCTTTCTACACCTCTAAGTTTTTTCCTACTTCATTTAACACTTCACGGATACTAAAAATAACCTTGCATTTCTTTCCTCTTTCCCTCATTCTCAGTCTTTTGACAGAAGAGCCAGCATGACCAGGTTGAACTTATAATGATGCGGTCACTAATTGGAAAAAAAAAAAAGATCAGATTTTTGGATTTCTGACCAAGTCAGGGCCAACTGAGGGAAAAATCGTCCAATTCTAGTAAATTTCCTTTTAATAAACCGCTAACTTCCATAATAATCCATAGGATTATGCTTTGCAGTTAAAACTAAAAATGACTGTATTATGTTGAACAGCTCTATTTTAAATGTATATACGAATGATTCTATGAACCTGGTATTTTTACTCATTCCCTTCCTTAAAACGTTTGGTTTGAAAACAACCACCGTGACTCTACAGTATCTGATTAGAGCGCTTCTGGCTTTACGGTTACAACAGAATCATTGTTGGGTTTGTGGATAGAACACAGATACGATGGGGGGGTTAGCAAGAAAAGCAGCGGTAGCAGCTTGAGACGAGCCACACTAGGGGGGGGGGAGCGGTAGTGACCATGTGTGCCTTGGCTGAGGAGTTAACGTCGGCTCCCCTGTGGGGCCTGAGCACTCGCCTTGGACTAACAGACTGTATTTTAAACTTAAATGGCCAGCAAAATGCCAGACGGGACTCACCACACTTCCTTCCAGCCACTCAAGGTCAACAGGAGAGCTACACAGAAAAGCAATGTGTTTCTAACTCCAGCCTGGCAGCCCCATGCTGCCAGCCTTACAGAGCAGATATCACTTCTTCTTTAGCAATAAGCCCCTATGATAAACAGACTACAAAAATTTTCATCTGGCAATCTTGGATTTAAATAGGCTTTGTTTGGTGTAATCCTGTCATCCTATGCATTTCCTTACTTTAAAAAGTGATCCCTGGACTCCAGATGAGACATGTCCACACTTGTTTGCTATTGAAAGCAGTAGGGTTTTGTTCAGGAGAGAAAATGTTAAGAATTTACACCACACCCCACTCAGAGTTTTATTAAGCTTCTCACATGCAACACTTTGGGGCAAACTGCTAATTTCCTTTTTTTTTTTTTGATGGAAGTAGTTGTAGATGCAGAAGCAATGCTTCTGTTTCCTCATAAATATTGCATTAATAAAACACTGCTCTGTGTTCACCATATTTGCGTGTCTATGTGTTTGATGGGCCAGTGTTCTTTGCAAGGCAGCCAAAGCAATAATCTTGGGAGCCACTCGTGTTTACTCGGCTCCTGAATAGAGGTTGTTATCAGCCCCGGTCACGTTGCATGTTCTCATTCACATTCACTCAGATACACTTGCGCATAGACACGCGCTCACTTGCACACAGGGAAAAAAAAACAAGGAGCCTCTTTTCGAACTCTCCAGAAGCACACACACAAAAAATGCTTTTCCCTGAGTGGTCCTGTAGAAGGGCACGCCTTTGTCAGCAGATGTCAGGACGCAGGTGTGTGTTCCTACGCCTCTCGCTTCAGTCGTTTCATCCTCTTCTCCAGAGGCGGCCCATTTGTCTGTGGCCCTGTTTCATTTCGGCCCGCTCCCGCCTCCCCGTCTATCCCACCCCGAGGAGAAGACTCCAGTGAGCCTGTTGTGTTACAGGGGAAAGGAGTCCAAAATCAACCTCCCTCTAACATGGACCTGATGCTGGTGCAGTGCACCAGCTGATCCTTTAAAATTAGATTAAAAAAGCCTTGGCTCTGTAAGTTGATGGTAAACAATCTCAAAGAAGATTGTATGTTGGTCTTGCTTTTACCGCTTGATGCACGGATCTTTTTTTTTTTTTTTCTTTGGCCAATTTCTAATCACCGATTTTTGTAAAAATCTATCGCTCAGTTTCTAATTGTCTTTAACAGACATAATTAAGAAAACTGGCCTGTTAACTGGATCTTGCATAAATGCATTATGCAAGTCGAATTGTCTTAACAAATGTTGCTATCAAAGTAAAATATCTTAATAGCTTGCTAACTTTATTAATCTCAAAATCTAGAAAGACACCATATTATGATGTTCACTGTTTTTGTAGAAGAGACAGTTAGAGCTCATATTTACTGTTTTTAAGATTGAAGAATCACCACTTCATTCCTCAGAACTATACAGGAGCCCTAATGAGCTTTTCTGTCAACAGTCATTCATTATCTATAGTAGTCATTTTTCACAGAACAAGAGAGGGTGGTTATTACACAGTTAAACAGAGTTTCCCTCAATATTTCATATTAAAGTTGATGCTTTACGTTGTCTTGAACACTTTGTTGGTGCTTTGCTCAGATTGTTGCATGACCAACCCTTTTTTCCTAACTGTGGAATAAACACCTTTACTCTACCTGTCAGATTTCCATATGACTCCAATTATTCAGTAATGCAGCGTTGCTGTGGCCCTGTGGAAAAAATAGTCTTTGTAATTGGAAAATTTTTTAATTTCCAATTCCATATGCTGATATGCCCTTGGGCAAAGCACTTTAACCAAGATGCCCATTGAGCCGTGTATTATGTATATGTATACACTTTGTGGGTCATTGTGTAATGGTTTTGACGAGAAAGGTGATAAACCAATCAACCACAATATTCTAACCAGTAGAGTTGTACTAATCATAGGGATCACACAGAGCAATATTCAGCTTACTGTTATTTGCTTGACTTCTATTTTGTGACAAACTGAACGAGCAGCCATCATGCCTCTTAATTTAAGTTTATTTTTTCAAGAAGTTTGAAATGTAATTCTGTTTGTGTTTTAGCAGCTCTCTGATATTGAGAATAGCCAACTTAAAATCTTCCCTCAGTTAACTCAGCTGTGCTTATTAGTCACAGAGCAGAAAGATCAGATTTGTTTTTATCATTTATAAGTATTATAGACTTTTAACTGATCTAAGTTTCCTAAAATTGAATTCAAGGAAAACGTACCTTTGCCACACAGCAGAATCAAAAGCCAGCTTTTGCTTGATTTGAGGGAAAACAATGAAAAAAAACCCAAGTTAGTGAGATTTTTACTCAAAGGTCCTCAACATTGTAAAATTAACTGGAAGTTTTGAAACAATTCAGTCTGAACGTTTTATAAGTCTTAAGGAAGACTATATGTGCTGGGAATATAATTAAAACAATTTTAAAGGGAGTGTTTTGTTTTTTTTCAATTTTTTTTAACTTATGACAGGATGATCAAGCCTTTTAAAGCAATAAGTTTCTAAGATGTCATTGGCAGTTTAGCACCCTCAGCATTTTTGGTAAAATTCACAACCACACACATCTTCAGATTTGACTTCCTCTCTCTACTCAGTGCAAAAAGATGTAATATTTGGCTGAGCCTTTCTATATTGCCTCTCTCACCACCAGTACTTCCCTCAGAACGCCTCATTGCGGCCGTTAATGACTTCTGCAGTGTAACCATTTAGGAAGTGCTAAGGAAGAATGAGTGTAGTATTTATCAACTCGCGCAATAGGAGGGCTTGAATCTGGATGCTCAGGTGCGGTCTTCCATGTGCCTGCATGCACTGTTCAGTAGTTCTCTCCTTAAGGCGTTTTAACATTCAAAAGTTTAAATTTAAGAAGCTCATTAAAGCAGTACGGAAGTACAAGTTGAGGCGCAGATCGCTAGGCAACAGGCCTGCCAGTGTGGGTAAATGACCGACAACTATGTTGAGAGCCGAGGACGGGGCCCAGACAGACATGAAGGCCTTCTCATAACAGCCATTGACAGTGTCTGAAAGTAGCCTCAAGGCATTCATCCCGCAAACCTCCTCCACACCCCCCATCTGCCGTAGCTTTACTTTTGCTCCCATTCAGGCCTGCAATCTGACAACAAAGAGAGAGATGTGTTTAGCAGGCAGGTCTTTGCCGGTTTACTCCTCCTGTCTACTGAAGCGAAGAAGTGAAAGACACTGTTTGTCTCTTCTGTTAGTCATATCTCATTTCTCCTCCTTTGCACTCCTCCTCCCCCCACCAACCAACCACCTCCTCCATCCACCTTTCCCTCATTTATCTATCTGCCCTGCGGGGGTGAGAGAGGGCCGGTGGTGTTTTACAAAGCTAGTTTAGCTGTAACACTGGATGGGCTGCGTTTTGTCAACAGCACTGAAAGCTTCAAATATTTCCACCAACAGGAAAAAATACATTCCAGTAGTGTTTATTATAGGTCAAAGTACAGTGTGTGGGCTTAAAAAGGATGTACCATCTGATCCATCATCTGCTTAATCGTTATATAGGCAACTTTAGAAATTAGAAAGCCATTTTAGATTTCTAGCCTATTAAGTCTCTAATCCTAAAATCTCCTATGAGGGGAAAGCTTACATGATTGTCTCCTATCCAGCTAGTATTTGGAAAGTGCAGTCAGTCCAACTCTGTTTTATTATTTTATTTTTTTACAACCATGGAACCTTCATCCTGTCAAGTTTTCTGTCTCTGAAAATGTAGAGGAAGGATAATAAGGCGAGATGATTTGGAGAAGTCCCGGTGAGTCATTGCCAAGTGACAGGCACAGACAGACAGGCTGCAGGGAAGCAAGCACTGCTTTGTGGACAGACTTTTTGTCTTGCCCACAATTGATTGGGCACCTCAGGGAAATGGATCCTACTAATATGGCATGTAGTTTATCATCATTCCTGCTTTTTCTTAAATCAGACAGAGGCAATGGATTAATGTCATAAACAAATGATGTTCCGTAAAAGGTTGATCTTATGTGTGGAAAGTTATTGCGGCATAAACTTGTTGATTTTTAAAGTGATCATATTTTGCTCTCCTAGAAATTGTTACATTGTTGCATGTTGCTCAACACAGTTTGAGGGTTTCTTAAGATGAAATTCCTCAGTGATTGTGTGGTTCTAAAGTGAAACTGAAAATGTTTGTTTCCAGTGTATTTCCACATGGTTTAAACCTCCATGAGCTTATTCACATTTTGTCTAGTTACGATCTCAAACTTCAATCTACTTCATTAGGCTTTTACTACTATTATATTTTAGATTTTACTACTATTAGGATTCTACTATGAAATCTAAACCTTCTGGTTAGTGCGCAGCCACTGACCTTGACCCAATGCACCATAGTATGTGGGATCAGTTTTGCTTTTCGCCACTGTACCATAACCACAAATAAAAATGATGAGGGTGAAGTGAAAGGAGAATGACTATGACGGCTCAAGAGAAAATTGTGAAAAGAAGGTCACGTGAGGTCATTTTCTTGGCAGTATTTTGGATATTTAAAAAAATATCTAATCAGTAATTATCAAAATTGACTGATGGGAAATGCTTATATAAGATACCTTTTTCACCCATATTGGCCAGCCCTCGTTTCTAGTTATTCCATAACCTGTCTTCATCTTCAGATGTTTAATTTGCTTATTAGGTGACTTGACAATTGCTTGCCACTCTTTTCAGATGTTTGGAAATTTAAAAACATGACATTTAAAACCTTTTTCCTCCTCCCTCTTAAATGTGCTGCTCAACTCTATGGCTATTTTGTACAATACCTAAATGTATTTAAGTATTGCATGGTAAACTGCAACATTTACCATGTTGCAGTTTTTTACTGCAACATGGTAAATGTGAAAAAGTTCACATGGTATGATTACTTTCACAAAGCACAGTTGCCCATTTTTTAGCTTTTGCACCTACTTAGATCTATAATCTATATGCGGTATGGGTCCAGCTGTTATCCTGGAGATACATCCTCTACGTAGCCAGTGGAGAGCATGGTTAACACGTACACCTGTAAATAATTTGTATTCCATTAAAGTTTAAAATAAGTCGAGGCAGCCATGCATATTTAACCCCCCCCCCCCATACCCTCTCAGCAGAAATTGAAAGCTGGTAAAATATAGAATTACCGAGAGAGCAGACTGGGACGCAACAGTCATAATAGTTCACACCTTAGCTGCAGCGTCTTGGTGTTTCCTTTCCAACATCTCTCTTTTCAGAGAGAAGCAATGAAGCGCTGCCGGTTGTATCTGCATCGGCTACGGGCCAGAAAAACGGGAGAAATTTGTTACATGGAAATTGTGAGCCGTCATTAGCTGAGCATATGGCAGGTGTTTATTATGAAAGATTGAGGCCTTTGGTGGAGAGTTTATGTTACATGATGGGAGCTTATTATCATTTGCAGCAAAAAAAAAAAAAAAGTCTTGCGTCGGCAGAAAAGTTGGAAACCGTCTGTTATTTTCCATCGATTTTGTTCGACCGCTGCAACAGCCTGTGACAATGAAATGGATCTAGAAGAGAGAAACAGAGGGAAGGAAAATTGGGAAATGCCAGAGCTGTAGTCTCATAGCAGCTGGAGAGAGAAAGTTTATTTATTTATTTATTTTTAAGCAAATTCATCTTTCCTTTATTGACGGCATGCAGCAGCATTTAAAAGACAAACCTGCTAAGCTGTACGTTTATCCTGGTGTTCTGAATCAGTTGGAACCCATAATAGGCAGTGAAATGCTGTCAGTTTCCCAAACTGCATTTAACCAGGCTAAACAGCACCACGAAGCAGTTTAAACGCCCTGCAGTCGCATCAGAAAGCATAAGGCTTTCCTGCTAACTGCTCCCTGCCACAAATCACCCCCTATCAGTTCTCTGGAAGCACACAGTATAGCAGCAAGCTTCGACTCGTAGCTGTAGGGCTTAAACACAAACGGACTCTATGCTTTTATTAAATTTAATCCGTTATACCCCAAGCCGGCGCTGCTTCACGTGATTCTCTGGCTCATTTTCAGCTATTGTGTTTAAAATTGTATATCAGCAATCACCCAAGGCTACACCAGCGTCTTGTATTTTTCTTTTTTCGTTTTTTTTTTTTTTTTTTTCCCTTTCATCTTTTTATGGATTCAGGAACTAATTTCAGAGCAAATTAAAAAACTATCTTTTGACATCGTGACTGTTGCCACAATTCATGTGTTAGCCTTTACCTTTCAAAGTTGTTCGTGTTTTTCACCACCTGACACTTTTTATCCACGCTTTTCCTTCTCAGAGCTTTCCATCGGATGAAGGATGGCCATTCGCCAAGTACCTGGGAGCATGTGGGCGCATGGTAGCTGTCAACTACGTGGGCGAGGAGCTGTGGAGCTTCTACAATGCGCCGTGGGAGAAGAGGGTTGACCTGGCGCGGCAGCTGATGGACATTGCCGAACAGCTCACCAACAATGACTTTGACTTTGCCCTGTACCTGCTGGATGTCAGTTTTGATAACTTTGCAGTCGGCCCTCGGGACGGAAAAGTCATCATAGTCGACGCCGAAAACGTCCTGGTAGCAGACAAAAGACAGATAAAGCAAGGTGAGGGTCATTGCCTAATCGTTTATCACATAGTTGCTTCCATTTCTTTCTTTTTTTTCCCATCTTTGAGTAGCTATCAAAATGTACCTCTGGTAAAAATGTGTAAAAAGAAAAGGAAATAAGTGTCTTTTCTTTGCAGTTGTATTTCAGATTTTTTTTTTTAAAAAGATGGTAATTTTATTACTCTTTTTTTTCATCTTTGTGATGAAAAAAATAGTTTGTAAACATAATGTGAAAAAGGATTAATTTTGATTTATCACATTTCAGTATATATTTAGTCTAGATTTTTCTTCATAATTTCCTGATATTTCTAAGAACTATGTTCAGGGGTTTTGGAGGAGAAATGCACCCACAGCATAGCTTAGATTCTCCACCATACTTAAGAGTTGGAATATAAATATATCTAGGTGATCTATTTTTATGTATTCAATCCCAGTTTAAACGTGGCTCTGCAACATCTGCCAAATGTCACATTAATACACGAGAGAAACCAGACGGTATGGATTACTGATAAACTTCTAGAAATCTTGTCAACTTGAAAAAGTAAACCGAGTTTTTAAGAAAAACTTTTAAATAAATTAATTTTAAAAGTATTATTAAATGATTTTGTGAAACAATAATTTCTTTGCATGAAAATCTGTTAAACCTCCAGAGAAAATTTGAAAAGGTTACATTTTTCTCAATGTGACATTGAGCGTTTGCAATTAGACTAATTTCTATGAAGACTTTCTGTACTTCTTTTGACAAGGGTGTTTTTAAATACGGTATGTTTCCAGCTCTTCACTGAAGAAACACAGTTTGCTTTTACTTCATGTAATTTGCACAAATTGAAATTTTAAAAGCGAAATTGCTGATTCCGTCCATAACCTTACTCCTTGTCCATCTCTCTTGTTCATCACTCTTCCTCAGAAGCTTGAACATGACATGAAGCATTGACCATACTTTCAATTCTGCAAAAAAGAGATTCGAATGAGCAAGCACTGAATGTTTTAGGAATGGGCTCTTGAGACTTTAGGCTAGATTTGCATATGCTGGAAGTCTTCTCTCTTCTAAGAATATATCCAGCCAACACCCCCACTCCCTCTAACACATGCGTCCCCATCAAAGCAAAGATTGTTCGGATAACGAGCCATCTCTGCTGCCCTAGATTTTTGCCTCGCGGATAAAAAAAAAAGCCCATAACAAGGTCCAGGAAAGCTATACATCACACCCTGAGTGCTGCTGCTCGCCGCCTTCAGTCTTCCTTCCAGGGGCCACTTCACAAAGAGTGACGGCCACCTCGTCTGACACTTAGATTTGTCCCCTTGTGCTGAAATCCTATTAAAGTGATAAACTATTGTGTTGCTAGATGTTGAGGCTTCACCATTGTACCCTGTGACAAATATGAGATATTGCTTGTAAATGAATGGGAGTGAGCATTTCCTTTTTTTTTACATACACATAATAGAAGCATTGTGATAAATTTATCCTGGGATAAAGCGGCATTTTACCAAATTACAAGCTTCAACTCCAGGGAACCACAAAGTAATGCAGAACGTGTGAAGGAACTCCAACATCCCTGCCGTTTTTCGCTTGAATTTCTGCTTCATTTCTGCATGATTATGCTTATGTGTGTTCATGTATTTGCCTTCCTCAGAAGTGTGTATATTTATCTTTGTTGCCAAGAGCTGCGATTTTCCAGCCTGTCACCGAAGCCCTTTGCCAGTCCTGGAGCACAATCCAGGTTGATACTCCCTTTGTCTGGCCCGACACATTTAGAGCCTGACAACTCAAGCTGCTTACCCCTGGCCTTTCAGAGCTTAAGCCTCAAGTTTATTTGCTTCCTTCATGTTTGTGTGCCCGGATCTGTTTGCATGTGTGTGTGTGTGTGCCAAAGCGCTGCAACGCAGCAGGAAGAAGAGGGGGGGATCATGGTGGTAATGAGCATTACTGGGTCACGGCCGTGTGGTGAACAGCAGTAGGAAACAGGCGTGGCAACTTCCCAAGGCTCTGGGAACAGAGAAGCCAATCCCTACAATTAGTGCCTGAGCTGGGAAAGCATGCTGAAGCGTGCGACTCCAGAGTCATCGGTCCAAACTGAAACCAATCGATTTGTAAATCAAACACGCAGAAAGCAACGTGCCAATCCACCTTCTTATTAGAATCATCCATATGGATGCAGGGGGTTCTGGAGATGGGGAGCTGTGCCTTTTTTGTCTGCACAGTCCAGTGATGCGAAAGGAGCGATTTCCCCATGATTGAGCTCATGGCGTCACTGGCTGGCTTGACAACACTCGTGTCACTCATTTTCGTCTTTCTCCTTTACACAGTCTCCCAAAGACGCACTTGCTTTTCCTCTCACACTTGTCTCCGTTCCCAATATCCGACTTTCTCTTCTGAACCCAACAGTAAGGCTATGTTAACGAGGTCTCAGTCCATGCCTTCAAAGTTTGTTCAACCTTGTGAAGGCAGAGGTGTGAGAGGAATGCACTCAGGTCCAGTCTGAGCTCTTTAACATGGAAGATACCAGATATATGAGACACACGGGGCTGGATGGTCGTACCTCACCTGATTCTACTGCTGATTTGAATTGAAAATGATTTAGCTCGCTTTGTAAATTTGCCCAGACCTGCAGGCAGAAAGAAACTAAGGTAAATGTCTTACAAAAAACATTCATTGCCCTTGAATTAATGTGCTTAAGCATATTTTTTATGAGCATCTAATGTAATAACCTCACACAAAAGCACACAATAGAAATACTGTTTGTTTTGTTTAAACGAATGCAAATTTGTAACATGATGCTGCCACCACCTTGTTTCATAATGGGAATGGTGTGATTTGTGGTGTTGAGTTTCCACCTCAAATACTGTTTTGTATTTGGGGGCATCTGAAAAACTCCTTAACTGCCATGACGCCATCGGTGTCCTCTTAGATCTATTGCCTTGCATGGAAGCACTTGAGTGAGGGTTAGTCTAAATAAAAATGCATGCCACACTTTTAGGATTTGAATTCGTTTTTATTTTTCCCTCGTTTTCCTCTGCAGGTATGCATTACAGTCTGCACATGGCACAGAATCTCAATGAAGGGCATTTAAATTTGAAAATGAATCCTGACAAAATGTGAAAAGGTGCTCTTGCAAGGCACTATATGGGCCTCATAACATCCTTTTTGCTTTTTCCTGAGACTCAAAATACTTTGCATATGTGTCCTTGAGTATGTCTTTCTCGGCTCTATTTTTTTCGTCTGAGGTTTTTCTAACCAGTGTGTGCACGGGGGGCACAATTTTGTGAGAAGAGCAGGACATTCTCCCGATGCCATCTGTCAATCAGCGCTGAGTTTTGACGCATGACTGACTCTGAAGCATTAATTGCTTTTCACCTCACCTCACTGCGTTTCGTGTACATCTTTATATGTGCCGGTGCGCAGATATATCCATCTTCATCACCCACACTGATTGAGGTTGATGTGTCTTGCCTCTTTTGGGGAATAGGCCCCACATTGGGGCCCCCCTCTTCTCACTAACAGGCCAGTTCTGGATGTTTGATTGAGTTGTTCTGATGAGCCAGAGGAGAAGTGCATTATAATGCCTGATGCACTGATTATATGTTTGCATCCTCTGGGTCCCCTCCAGTCTACCAACAGTCTTATTGATCTGCTTTTAATGCGCAAACCAATAGCTCTCTCATCATTCCAGGGTTTTTGTTTTTTTTTTATTGCCTCCTTTCTTTCCTAACCCAATCCTCTAAAGAGAATGAAAAAGGAAAATAAAATGAGCAGGGGAAAGAATTTTATTTGCTCTGTAAATCAAGTAAAAGGGTTCATTTCTGTCAAATAAAACTGTAGATGGTTGTTCGGCTGTGAGCCCTTAAAAAGAAAAGGGCTTCTCGCAATGGCTGGAGACTTCTTAGAGATTCTTTGGTTTCTTAATGTTTATAAAATTTGAGGGGGTTATTTAAATAAACGCAATAGTTACATAAATATAAATGACAAAGAACAAAGTCTCCAACTATGAGAGGTCTGTGTATAACTTCTGTTCAACCTTTTTAGTTTTGACCAGGAGTTAAGAAAGCCCCAATCTTAAACCTGCTATATGCAAAAATTTGATTTTAAAAAAATGTTAATGTAACATTTTTTCTTTTGTATTTTAGCCAATTTGTAGCGTTTTTAGCAACCTCTGATTTGAGAATGATTACAAGCAACCTTAGATTTGCAATTTACATAGTTAGAATTTGTAACTGTGACCTGTGTATTTGTCAATGATCAAGATTTACGGTGAGACATCCAACCAGCAAATTTGAAACCTTAAAAGTACAAGTCAATAGAGCCAAAGAACTGTTGTTTAAAGAAAGTCCCAATATTTTTCTGATCATTACCAAGTCATGCTTACGACACCACAATTTCTTGCATTGACTTGGATCCAGTTACTGAGTGAAGACATTCAAAGTTGAAATTTTCAGTATTACCAGGGTGTTTTAAAACTTACTACAAGAAGCAAAAGCAGAGGTTGTAGCATATTATTTAAAAGAAAATGTTTTCAATGACACATTCAGATGTGTTTTCCATTCACTGAGGCTGCAAGAGAGCAAGACTTTCATCAGATAACAGGGTCGCTCAAGAGGGAGGAAAAGGTGCTTTGGTTTATTATTTTAAAACATGTGTCATGTTCATGCTTTGATGCATAGTGGGTTGTGAAATGCTGCCAGCTTTTTGAAAGTCTTAGAGGAAAGATAAGGATCCAAGAGAAAATGGCAAAGAGTACCGTTTATGAAATGCTAATCATACTAGTAGCTAATATAAGATGCTAAGCAAATTTAAAATGTTTTCTTTTTTACTTCTGTTTTAAAATATTTAAACACTGTTTTACGGTGACATCTCCCTTACCTGGGGTAAGCTATAATTAATGACCACTTGCAGGAGAAAGCTTAAAAAATGTGTTTTTATACATGTCACAAAATGGTTATTTGAAAGAAATTAGAAACCTAAAGTTGGTATTGGCAGAACAAAGCCTTTACAAGAACTAAAGAAAAAAAATTAACCCAAAACTTCCTTCTATCTCTGGTGGAAAAAAATCTGGTGTCAACTTTATCATAAAGCAGATCTTTAAAAAAAAAAAAGGTCAACTTTATGCATAAAGCAGATCTAAAAAAAAAAAAAGGTCAATAGTGCTTAAGTTGTACCAATGAGCAAACCAACTAAATGAAATGCAAACATAGTAAATAAAATCATGCAATTAAGAATGTTTACTATTACTATTGTGAATTGCATGTAATCTAATAAATCTAATTTTTTTAAATGAAAAACCAAGAAGAGAAAAAAGCATTAACTTAAGATTTAAGTGATTCTATATCAGTGTAGAACAGTATGAAATCAGATGTTTCACCCACTGCAAATGTGATTTTTAAAAAGTTATATGACATTTTTATGTGTGTCCACCTGCAGACAAGCCGGAGAACTACGACGTGTGGTATGAGAGCCGCTTCGAGGAGTGCGACAGGGAGGCCTGCCTTTCTTTCTCCAAGGAGGCCCTCTGTTCCCGGGTCACTGTGGACCACAACTATTATGCCGTGTGTCAGAACTTATTGTCGCAGTACGCCACGTGGCGGGGAACCACCGGCGGCCTCCTTCACGACCCGCCTGCTCACATAGCCAAAGATGGACAACTTGAGGCTTTGTTGGACGAGTGCACCAAACCTAAAAAGCGCTATGGCCGCTTTCAGGCGGCCAAGGAACTGCGTGAATACCTCACACGGCTATCTGCCGCATCCTCCTCTGCCATGGCAAGGTAATGCATGGGGTCGGCGTTAGCCCAACGCTTTGAGACATGATTTTGTACTCTTTATCTCTGGACTCTTGAGCTATCGGTTCTTGTTCATGATGTCATTCGCTCCCTTTGCGCATTGGAGCAAGAAGAAGGTGTTCAAATCAAACTTTGTTAAAGCCCTAGCTTTTACCTTGACTTTTCTGCTTTGTTTGAGGATTGTGGCACTGCAAAAAAAAAAAACCTACCTGAGCCAAGAGAGCGAGGTTACGGGGTTAACCTGTCGGCTCTCAGGGTGGGCTACCACCTCCGGAGCAGAAATAAGGAAGGGCTCCGGTAAGCGCATCCGTCATTGGAGCCAGGCTAACGCAAACCAACAGTAACCAAGCAACAGCAGCAGTAACATCACACAGCCCAGATGATGATTATTTTCCTTTTTATGGTTCAATTTCTTCTTTTTTTTTTTCATACCATTAAAAACCTTAACATCTGTTTTAGTCATACTTCTCAGTTTTATTTTATTTCTAGAAGGGTTGATTCTGTTTTGCAGACCTGAATTGTAGTCATTTGAGCCTTGGTTATTTTTTTGCTGTGTTGTGGCTCTTTATTTTCTGTAGCAATGCTGCCTGGAAGGTGGAAGTAGCATGAATCACCTGCTGCAGGATGGCAGGAAAGGCCAAGGGAGAAGAGGTAAAAAGAAAAAAGTGGGTTAGAAAGTTTTGGATTTCAGAGGACATATAATAAAAAAACCTTGACAGCTACTCTTTATGTACAGGTACATCTCAATGATCATCAGAAATAATCAAAAAGTCAATTTATTTCAGTAATACAGTTTAAAAAGATAAATATATGTGTTCATAACCCATGGTAAAAATCTTTCAAGTGTCTATTTCTTTTAAATTTGATTATTATGGCTTGTAGCTGATTAAAATTCAAAATATATTTTTTTCTGATTATTAAATTAGACTGAAAATATATAATTATGTATGAGACGCAGCTCAATAAAGCTCTTTATTGAAAAAGTGACTTAGGATGTAGTCTGTGACAATGAATGACTTTTGAATAGTCTTTCCTTCACAATTCCTTTGTTTCCCCTAAACTTTTTTTTTTTTTTTTCCATCCACTAAACCTTCCATTCCATTTATGTGCCTGGTAACGGCACTCTATGAATAGCCAGTTTTTTGTTGGTTGTTTTTTTTTTTTTTTTAGCAATTCCTTTTTGAGGCTTACCCAATGCAAAGTGTTTATTTAAAAACAAAACAAGAACAGAAAAGACAAAAACAAATGCTGCTTATTGGTCTTACATTAGGACTGCAAGCATTTGGAAAAGCATGCAGCATTAGTAGCATTTTGGTAAATATTGCAATAAGAGTCTGACTTACAATATACAAAAACAATTTGACTTGCAAGTCTGAGATATACTGTGAAGCCCTATTTCCGGTAGCATTGAAATGATAAAAAATAGTAATTAGTTTTCTTTAGCTGTAAGCCATAATGATCTAAATAAACTCAAATAAGTGGTTGAATTATAAACTGTGTGTGAAGAGTCCTTAATTGAATTACTGAAAGAAACCAACTTTTTGATGATATTCAAATTTATTGAGATGTACCTTTTTTGTTGTTGTTTTCCAATCATTCAGGTTTCAGGATTGTGGCAATCATTTTGTTTTGTTCTGTGTGTGGATTATTATTTTCTGTTTACTAGGAATCAGAAATGGTGAGACAGCTGCTCATAGGAAAAGGAAGGGGATAATTGGATGGTGGCAGTCCGTTAATGCAGATGTGCCGATACCAAAGAGGCTACTGGTAGTAAGAGACCACACCTTTCCTAACGCTTGGTCCACATTGAAGAACTGAATGAGTATTGATATTCTCTCTCCTAAACAATGATCAGCCATTGCTGTTTTGAACGATCCCCTTTATTTCATCGACCTCCAGCAGAATTGATAAATGATTTGTTGAACACTTTTCCCTCCATCAGTGTCATAAAACCACTTAATTTAAAAGAGAAAATGAAGTGTTTCTGAAAGAACCAGAACACATGATTAATCCCCATTGTATTTTCCCCTCTTTGTCTTGATTTGATGAATGAATTCTATTGTCAGAGTTCTCCAAGTGCTGCTCGATGCAATAACCTCTGTCAGGTCAGTGGTATAAGAAAAGGAAATAAAGATATCTTTAAAATTACTTTCTTGTTCCAGAAACGGCTTCCAGACCTGCACTTTCTAAATTTTGCAGCCCAGAAATCTCTGCGTTAAATATTTAAACGATCTTCACCACTTAGAGGTTAGGGATGATTTTACACTCAGTGGACCAACAAATTAAAAACATAATCACAAATACTGGCTCATTTTGCTCTTGGTTTATAGGATGCATACTCAGCATAACTTGGTTTAAAAAGGAGAAGAAAAATCTGCCTCGAAGTTCCATTTGTTTTTTGTTGTTTTTTTGTTTTTTTTGTAAGTTTTCCTATAATGAGTAGGATCCTAAAATACCCAGTGGAGGTTTGTTTAATGCAGACCATAAAAAGTTGGGATAATAATCAAATGAATGCTTCATTTGATGAAACTGATATGACTCTTGCCAGCTAGGAAAAGCAATAAAGACAAGTTTGGCTTACGGATTTGTTTTTTTTGTTGTTTTTTTCTCTCTCTCTCCCTCTCTTTTGTTTCAACTCCATCATTTGTTGTGACAGCTATGTTTGTTTACTCGTGTCCGATATATTTAACTGTGGAGGACGTTGAACCTAGAGGGATTTGTTCATGCGTAACTAACTGTCCACTTTTGTACTGTAATTTTCTTTTAAGTATTATATCAGCGTTGTCTGATTTTTCCTGTGCCTTTCATTCAAAAGTTGTATTTACAACTTTTAGTGGATTTAAATATTAAAATAAATGGATATATATATATATATATAGTTATATATATATATATATATATAGATATATATAGATATAAATATACTCATGCTCTGTGTGGACTCTTCTTGATTCTGTTTCTTTTGTTTGTTTGTTTTTTTGAGTTGGCTCCAGTTTGGATGCCTATAAAAAAAAAAAAAAAAAAACTGATTCACTGCAGCACAGCTGGATATCAATGTTTGCCAAGTCTTTTTCGGTTATCCTTTGTTTTGATCTTTTATATCTTCATCTTCCCTCAAATTAAAAGCCCAGGCTTTCTTTTGCTGTGCTCTCCACTGAACTAAGATGTGAGTCTTTCTCTTTTATCCAGTTTTATTATTTTTATTTAATATCTTTACACAAAGATTACTTTAAATATTAATCTGGTAACCTTTCAGAGAAGCTTTCCGCATACACACTTCAATTTGGTCACACACATAATAAAAAAGCCCTTTTTTATTGTGCAACTGCAGTTTCCACAGAAAAATTACTCCTCACACAGTGAAGCTCAGAATTATTCTCACCCCCAGCAGATTTAATTAAAAAAAGTATTTTAATGCAATCAAGAGGTTTGTTTCTGGTGGATATATCTGAAAAGATAACAATATAAACAGAGTCTGCAATCAACACCTTCATATAACTGAAGACCAGGACGTTTGCGTTGGTATCTTTACATTTTTTTTGTGATGAACTTCAAATCTTTAAAGTTGGAAGACCTCTTTGCTATTACTTTGTTCAGCTCCCTCCATTAATTATCTGTAAGATTCAAGTTGTGACTCTGGCTCGACGTCTTCAGAAACGTTAATACCAATACTCGAAACATGTTGGTACAATGAAAGAATTTAAAGATTATCAGCAAACCTTACTCTGCCAGGGTTCTAAATAATTTTAGACTGGACATGCTTCATGTTTTCAAATGACAAAAAGTGCCACAACAAAACTGTTGTGTTCAATAGTGAAACCTGTACTTTTGAGAACTTTTAAAAGAACAGAGCTTTTTTTTTACTTGAACATAAAGTGAGCGCAGCTTGTCCTGGTGACGTTTTTATTAAGGCGGGAACTGTTTGAATATTTAATGCAGAAATAGGCACAGTATTTTCTCTCAAGGTGAGCTTGCTTGGGTATATTTGGGTATATTTGTCAGAGTTAAGCTGTTTTATTATTTTATTGTTATTGTAAACCAATATCACGCATCATCTGCCTTTAAACTTGCCTGTGCCACCCTGTTCTTTACTTTATGCAGGAGAATTTGCTAGAAATCTCATGTACCACCTCAAAATGAATAGATTAAGCTGAGGATTTTAACATCACATAAAACTCAACTGACAAAACTTTGTGCTGATGAGTGTTTATAAACTCTTTGACCTGCAGTTGTGCAGGAGTGTTGTTTTTGCTAATTGTAGCCCAAGTTCTCACAATGAGACATAGTTATGCTTAACCCACAACCACAATTAGAAGCTACATCGCAGACACTCGTTACCTCTCTTACCCCCCAACCCCCTCACAATTTCTGTTCTTCCTTTGCATGGTAATTTTTTTTCTACCTATTCCCATCTCCTCCTCTGTAATTGTGCATTTCTTTGATACACCCGCTGGTTTGTGTACAGAGCTGATGTCACAGTCGTTGTGGTGAAGAGCTGTTAAAGGCCTCCATGCTGTAGGCCCAATTGATGAATGAATCCAGGGTTGGCCAGCTGTAAGAAAACACCACAGAAAAATGAATGTGGGGGCTGAGGAGGAGGAGGAAGCGGGCGCTCGACTTTAATAAACAGGCTTAAATAAACATGAGGCCATTTCCGGGGCAAATCCACCAGGGATTTTTCTACATTAGGCACAGAAAGGGGAAGAAGTCGGTGCTGTTAGGGTGGGGGGAATGAGACAAACAGTGTGGCTGCGGAGGAAAAGCATCTAGAAATTACCACAAATAGAAATAGAAATTTTCTCACCACATTGTCCAATTTGCTGCGAGCAAGTTTACTTTCACAAATTGCAGCCTAAAGTTGTCAGCGTCGAAAACAAGCAAGAGCGGCTTCCTTAGTGTGGTTTGCAACTATGCAGAATGCACCCTGCAGGAGGAAATCTTGTTATCATTCTAATAGAAATCTTCCTGTAGTTGGGCAGACGGGTAGCTGGAAATAAATATGGTGCCTGTCATGTGACTATCTTTCCAATATCACAAGTCCACAGGATTTTTTTTTTTTTTATTTATTTATTTTTTTTAATCCACCCCTGGATTCTAGCTTATCGGGACAGTAGGAAGTCTGGAGCGCAGAGGTGCAACATATTTAGTGTTCAGCAAGCCGTGTTATCTAAATCTCGACATAACTTTAGCCTCGCCTGTCATATTACAAACCCGGGGAAACTGCTAATATCTTATTCAGGTCATCAACTGAAAGAAAGAATGGGAGGCCAGGGAAATGCCAAATGTTTGATTACGGCTATAAAAGGGCATACAAAAATGAGGCAAAAGCTGAAAGTTTCCTGGTTGTTGTGGCTTGGCTAAAGTGATGTAAAGTCTATTTCATGCTCCGGCGAGCCTCAGGGACAGCCAGCCATTTTTAGACCCAGAATGACCTATATATTTTTCCGAGGGTAGATTGTTTAGTGTTCGGAGTGGGTCAGGAATAACGGTTTGCCAACCTGTGTTTTTCGGCGCACTCACCCGTGTGAGCATGGCCTGTTCTTCTGGGTCTTTTCCGGGTCTGAATGCTCTGAAGATTCTTTGTAAGCTCCTCCTGGAAAATCATCACTAATGCAACACAGGACTTGCTAGAAGCGATGTTCCTGTCAGTCCGCTTACATCGCTTCAACATGTTTATGCCACTAACACATCCATTATGCCTCATTTAGAAAATGCTCAGATGCTTTTTCTTTTCTTCAAACACCACAGCACACTTTGGCCCAACATAAAAGTCCACCAGTGAAAATATTTGCGCTCTGTGTGCTTGACACGCAGGAAAAGGGAAAGTATTCTGGGATAAAGGATTTGCTTTGACTTTCTAAGAGCTCATTTTGGTTTCAGTTTGATGACCTCTTTCAGCCAAACTTGACTTCAGATGCACTTTAGGACGATTTCCTAAAAAGGAGCCGAGTTTTAGCAGCCTTTTCATTGATTGTGAGAGCATGCTTACAAAGTGACTCAAAAGAGGAGGAGATGCAGCAAAGGAGAACTACACCACAAACAACTAGCATATGACAGAAAAAAAAAAATCACAAAACCCAGTCATGTTCAAAATTTACTAAGTTCAAAACAGGAGCATAAATGCATGACAAAATTAAAGCACTTTGGAAAATCCGTCTCCAAAAATAAATGGAAAGGTATTTTTGCCATGTTTTATATGCTTATCTGAATGTTCCACAGCACTGTGTTAGCAGCACTCTTTATAAAATAACTACAGAAATCCAGGAGGACTTCAATCATGTCCAAATCAGGGTGAAAATCTGACAAAACCGTCTGGAAACTCATTACAACACATGCTGACTGGATCAAAATACTTTCAGAAAGAGGTCAAAAAGGTCACTTTGGCAAAAGGGGAACAGTAAACTGCTAACCACATGCAGTCTCTTTGCTGTGGATGTTTACTCTGCAGTGCCGGAGAAAGTACTCAAACAATGTATGCAAGTAAAAGTACAAATAAACAGACAATAATATACTCTAGGAAGAATGAAAGTGCCACATTAACAGTTTTACTTGAGTAAAAGAAAAAAAGTACTGGCTTTAAAAATACTTAAATATTAAAAGGTAATACTTTTAGTACAATATTGTTAAGTGTACCTATCATGTAAATACTCTACAAATTGAATATATTCTTTTTTTCCCCAAGACGTATGAAAAAAGGTTCAAAGAGGTTAAGAATATTCTGGTAACTTCAATTTGAAAAGTCATAGAAATTTTTTAAGCACACGCATTTTGATTCTTTATGAACCCTCATTCAACTTGTATTTCTTTCTCATCTTTTATTTACAGCTCATACCAACTCACTTATCATTACCAGTATTGCTCTTTCATAAAGGTTCCAACCCAAAGACAACAAATGAGAGCCATGCTGTGGCTGTCTGTCCTCTCTACTGGGGGAGAGGTCACAGGCACTCTCAGGAGGTCTACCAGGGGACCGGCATGCCTGCAATCCCATTACCCATCTATGCAGCAGTTTAGATGCACATAATCATCTCCAGTTGGTGGGGGTTGCTTGGGTAGATGAGGAGCTCCACAGGCCCCCTCCTCATCTCCCTTGGCACATTAGTTAACACCCAGGGCAGTGATTAAAACCATCATTTATTCAGCAAACTCCTTCATTCAGGCATTAGTTCTTTGCCCTTAAATGTAAAATGCTGTGGTGTGTGAAAGTGTTTACATTGATCATGTCATAGGTGAGTTTCTTGGGGTTTTACTTCACAGAATCATACAAATTAGCAATTGTAAAAGAATAGACGGGGTCTTTTGGGGTCTTTCTCTTCTTTGTACAAATAAAATGGTATGCATTTTGCATTTGGCCTCCCATTAAATGGATACCCCTAAATAAAATTCTGTTCAAAAAGATTCCTTAAGAGGTCAGCAAATTGAATTTCGCATGTGGGTAATTTCATCTTGTTATAAATACAGCTGTTTGATAAAAGCCTCAGAGGTTTGTTATAGAAAATCGAGATGAGTGAATGCTGCAAGTCACTTGATGCAATCTGCTGGGTTTGCTTAGATTTTAATACATTTGAATAATAAACTGAACTTGACTGCATTGTTTGACAAATAATTGGAATGGATGTTATGTTTGGACAGAAATAATTTTTTTCTATGGATGCCTTGAGCTGATGTGTGCTGTAAATTGATGCTGGACAAACACACTGAATTGAAACTGAATTGAATCAGTGAACAAACAGCATTATGAAGACGTGAAGACAAAGGAAGACATTTTTGTTCATAATTTTATACCTCAACACACACTAGCAAAAGGTGGATCTATAAATTGATTTAAGGGACCTGAACACAAAGATACATGCCCCACTTTTCTGTTTTTTGTTTGACAAAAAAAAACAAAAAAAAACTTCTATCAGATAAAATCTCAATAAGACACATTGACTTGTCACATGGAAAAATTAGAAAAAGCTTAAGGAGTATGAATATTTCACACGTTGCTGTATCACAGATCACCAGCAGCATCAACGGTCCTGATGAGGGGCAGCAACAATCACAGACGGCAGCCCCATGAATCAAAATCTGACGTGTACATCTGTTAAATTCCCTGTTTTATTCCACCAATTTTTTCAGACTGTCCACAGGAAAGCTGAGATTAAATTCTTTTTTTTTTTTTTTTCTTTTCCCCAAATCTTATCACTTGCCATATGGAATGCTGTGATTCAGGCAAGATGTAATAAGCATTTAGCAAGTCGACGATGACACGAGGTGGCATTTCCACTGATTGTGATAACCGTTCGCAGCTTCACTGGAGAGAGAGGGTGCAAAATGTCGCCAGAATGGAGGGATGTCGCTGCAGACGCAATGACAGAAACTAAGATAAGACACTTCAGACATCTCTATAATGCATGGGCAGAAAAATCCTATAATCCATAAGAGCATTAGGCGGCCATTTCTTGCCCTTCACCGGCCTAAATTGGGGTGCCCTCCGGAGGACGATGGGGACGGCACATCTGATGTGAGGTCCTCCACTCCCTCTGGGATAAATTTACTCCTATGTGACCTCACATGGCATGTGTGCCATGCTTGTGAAAAGCAGCGCTAAAATCCTTGAAGCTTTTCACGTCCCCCTCCACCCCGAACCCGGAGGCGGTTGCACAACTTCAGCCCGACACACTCCAGAGGCCCCCATGACTTAGTGACACTTGAGTGGACAAAATGAAACATTTTTCTATGCTGTCTGTCCAGATCACTGAGTGACAGCGGGCCAAAACCGATAACGTAAGGGGGGAAAGCTTCTTCTCTGGTTTGTGTCCTGTTTGCTCAGTTCTCCTTTGAGTTTAGAAAGGGGTCTCCACAATGGACAGGTACAAAAAAAATCTATCTAAAAGACAACTATATGCAGTTTTAATACTAAAAAATGGTGATAGCCCATCCATCTATTCCTCCGTATGTGGTCCCAGTATATCTGCATTAAATTCACAGTAAGCGTAATATGTGAGTAATGGAAAAGCATGGGATTTTGACACGAGCAAAGTGGAGGAGCCTTGTTATAATCTTGCACGATTTTCTCTCTGACAAGCGCAAAATTCACGAAAAGTTGATTACACTTACTCAACGGTTTCCATCTTCCAGCTTTGACTGGAAGCACTGAGAGGGCAAATATTTCAGACACAATGTGCCCGAGTGAACATTAGACAATCACATCCATCATCGGGGTCGATAGTGAGCTATGGGGCAAGATTATTTACTTTAGATTTTGATTAATGCTGCAGATATTCCTGCTCGAATCAAACTCGGGAAATCTGGGAGGGGGACATTTTTTTCGAAATGCCATTTACATTTACTTTCTGCAAGTTCTTCGCAGAGAAATTTTTTTTTTTTTTTTTTTTTTTTTTTTCGCAACATCCCTCCCCCTCGCAGCCCTCTGGTTTAAAAACTGCTTTGGTCTGTAGATGACAACAACAACAAAAGAACACCAAATTGAAACGCCCAATCAGAAGCCGTCATGTTCATCCGCAGCAGCTATTAACTGCACCCATCTCCTTCCTTCTGCTCTCATCTGCCCACCAGCCAAGTCTGTGTTGATAGCTCGATGCGACGCAGATGTGAACTAGCATGTAGCGCACGTTTGCGCCGTGCCACTCTGCTGACAGAGACTTCAAACAGCTCTGTTAGTGGCCCTCTGAGGGATTCGCGAGACGTCAAAGCAGCCAACAAGGAAAGACAGACAATTATTTCCACAGTTTCCCTACTCAGCTGCTGCTGCACCGAGACTGGAGCTTGCATGTGCAAGCAGATCACTCCAGAGAAACTGCTTCATAAGCAATTCAAAGCTGTCGCTCCGATACCAAGACATAATGCTCACGGGCCTACAGCGGGCCGGACGGCAATTTGTTGAGTAGTTACGGTGCTCGACTGCCAAGAAGCAGGTGGCAATGTGAGCACGAGAGGAGGAGGAGGGGGTCCGTGAGCGTGGGTATGTACACTGAGACTAAACATAAGCCCTTTTTCTTCTCTCTTTTTTTTTTTTTTTTTTCCTGCCAGCAGTCCACGCGCGCAGTATGCTAAAGTTTGGGAAGCAAGAAAAACACAGTGGATGGAACTGGCGTGAAAGACACCAAAAGATGGAAAAAAAAAAGAGAAACAAATCACAGCAAAAAAAAAAAACAAAAAAAAAACGGAGAGCACAGCTAAAAGGCTGAACGCGCAGGAAACATCACAACCGTTAACGGCTGGAAATCCCATGATGACGGGAAATCTAACTGCAGCAGCGCGAGATAAAGCAAACAAACAAAACAAACAGACAGAATTACAACTTTACAAGACATGACAAAAACGCAAGAAGGCACAGAACTTCAAAAAACACAGCTTACACACCATATTATGTAAAAAGAGAAGATTTTAAAAATGTGGTTTAAAACTACCTTTTAAAAAAAAAAAAAAAAACTGAAAGTGTCTGCAGGTGACATACCCATCAGGTGACACACTTCCTCTATTCTTTGACCTTGTGGCGCACTATGCCTCTTCTTTCAGCCTGAGATCATCCAGTCAAAGGCTGGTAAATGGTTCCACAAACACATTTCAAGACCAGGTATTTTTATATTTTTTTTTATCGTAAAGTACTTTGTGGTTTTTCACCTGTAAAATGTGCTCTATAAATAAAGTTCCATTTTGTGCCATTGAAATTACAAATTTTATTCTTCCATTAATGAATCACTCCTTATTTCTCTTGTTAAATATAGTTGAATGTTGAACAATTCTGAAGGAAAATGCCTGAGTTTGTCTTATTGGAGATATTGTCTCTGTACAGTTTAGTTATGACCCCCAATCAACCTAAATTAACTATGTGCAACCTCATGTTAATAAACAATATTTATTGCTGTCACACTGTCCAAGTCCATAAAGAAGTCCAGAATTGGCTAAATGCCCAAGGGACAAACCTTTCAGGGGATGCTAGAAATGGTTAAGGATATATATCTGTAATTATTTCAGCTGCCTTGAATTAATTTTGTGCTGTTAATCAGCATATCTTGCCAATGTAGAATGATGTGTACAGTAAAAGAAATATGGGTTTGCACAGCTTTTGGCTTCTGACTGAGGCTGGTTTGTGATAGAAGCCATTAAATGGTCTGAAAATGAAAAGACTATTTACTTATTTTTAAAAGACTCTGGGCTGCATCTCACAATTTCCAATTCAATGTTTGATGTTCTTCTTCAGATAGAATAATTTTAAATCAACAATTTTAAACTTATGACATCTTAATTCCATGAGACATCTCTCTTTCATCACTACAAAAATCTGGAAAGAAGAGGACAGATTGGTGAATGCACAAACTGGGGAAGTAACAATGTAACTGGCATTTTTGCAAAAGATGTAGTTTAGAACCAAAATTACGTTAATTTAAATTAAATCTTTTTTTCATTTCTTTTGGCTTGTTCTATGAAGTCACACCATCTTTCTTATGTTTCAGGTTTTGGTTTTCTGTTTTAGTTTTTAATGTGTTTGCATATGGGACACATTGAACTGTGGTGTCCTTATTAATCCTCTGAGTAAATTGTTGGCTGTTAACTGCTTATCTCTGGGATAATCTGAGCTTGCATAAGATCAAATTGGTTCCTTCTCCTGAGACTGGATCAGGCAAGCGTTAAGGGAAAATGAGATTGGTGCACAGAAGAGCAAAGTGGAAAAGCACAACCTTGAAAGGGACACACTGTCTAAATTGGATCTTTGCTAGCCAATCAGAGATTTTTCACTGACAGGAGTACAAAGACAGGTGCTGAAAGTGACTGCAGACGTTACTTAAGATGGATAACTGAGACCTTATTGGAAAATTCTCTGTGAGTTATTTTATGATATAACCCGTTTGTTGGTTGTAAATCTGGCATAATTACATTTTACCATTTGTGATAACTGTGGTAAATTCTCCATATTTATGAAACCCAGGACAGTGTTTGACTTATTTATGTAGGTGAAATATTGGTTTTCAACCTTCACGTTGACATTTCTTATAATAAATCACATGCTGAAACTGTCTTCATTTTACATGAATGAATCAACGATCCTTCTGCTCACCTGAAGCAGTTGTGCTAACGTGGGAGTGAGGAAATCTTGCAATCAGAAAATAATATAATAAACTACACACTGCGCAAAATTAGATTTGTTGAAGGGATTGCATTTGATGGATTATTTCTAATAAAACGTCACCAAATCAAACGCTAATAAATTGAAAGAGCAGTTGCATTTCACTCTAATTTGTGGTCTGTTCTCTGAGAACAGGATATTAGAGTGACATTTAAACAGAATAAATGACAGCAAGAAAATTGTCAGTAATAAAATCTATTAAAAAGGCATGACACTGATTATTTATTACATTTTTCCAAAACAGTAAAAGAGCAGTAAAAAGATAAAAGTTGTAATTTTTTTAGTTTGATCCCATCCTAAAGGAAATCTTAAACTGCTGTCACACCATTTCCTACACTAGGATATATGGTAGCCGCATGAAAAACCTAATCTTTTATGGGTTTGAGAAAGAGGAAATGAACAAATCCTCTTTTTGATTGGTGCATGTATACTGGGATCATGAGTGTGCCAACACTGTTTCATGTATTTTGTACTTTTTTCAGAATTAAGGATTAATGACCATCTGAGAAAGAGATGTCAGTACTGTAAGAGGAATCCCAGGTGGTCAAATAGTTGTAGCCACGTTAGCCTGTATGTAGTACAAACTGTCAGACTTTCAATTTTAAGTATCATAATCAGTGCAAACAGTAGCATGAGAAACAGTAGCAGCTCAGTGTATATCAGAAATATGAATCCATATATCAGGCAAGTCTGTAAAGAAGACTGACGGAAAAACGGGGATCACAGATTTAGTAAAATATTGAAGAATAGCCTTGTTTTGCTGGCTCTAATACGCATTTGGCTCCCTAAGACCCAAGCTCATTTATAATGGGTAAAATTTTACTATTTAAATACATTACTAACAGTGTTGTGCACAAATGAGTCCAAATGAGAGTGTTGGTAATGATTTGGTGTATTTATTAGTGCTGTTTTTCACATGATGAACTTGCATTAAACATCATTCTCTCTGGTGTAATTCGATAGAGCTCCATTCAAGAGTGAACACTCAGTGAACTGAAAAACCTTCAGGGCAACCTTTAGCTTTTTGTGGACAGAGAAGACACTTTCCTTCAAAAGTAGGAGCTTCTTAGCTTATACACAGGTGCAGTACAAAGAGATAATATGCATGCTTCTCTCCTCTTGATGGGTCAGGACCTTCTCTTCACAAATGTTAAGACTACATTGTTCTTTCTGTACCATGGTTCTATTTTTTATTTATTTTTTTTTTGCAGGAGCCTTCCTGCAGTCAGAGAGCTGAGATGTGCAGCAGAGACAAATAGAGCAAAGAAGTGGTTTCCATTTTCATTTTTTTTTAACTGACGAATGCAGAGGCAGCTACATCTGAAATAACTCATTTGCTTAAATGACAATTTTGTCAGGTGACATGCCGACACCAATTGCTTAAAACAAATCTGGATTTTAATAAAGAGAGATACCTATCTCATATTCTCACTGGACTGCTTCTCAAACTGACATCCAGACTCGTTTTGCTTTCTGACAATCAAAACGAGAACGTAATTTGTGTGGATCACAGCAGCTTTATTAAAAATTCTGCTAATTTAAATTGCAGCAAGAAAAGAGAACAGCCGAGAATTTAATCGATAAAAATGGGCTGTTGCAAATGCTAGGCAATGACATAATCAAAATGCAAATTGGCTACGTAATGTCATGATCTCCAGTTTAAAAGACGTTATTTCATTAAAAGACTGATTTATGAAAGCTCTTCCAAATTATAGATTATTTTACAAAGTAGTCCCACCGCTGCTAAAGTTAGTGTGCTTTTTTTTCCCCTTTTTACTGTAATTTGTTTTTCTTAAGCTTGATTAATATCTAGCAGTTGTAGTATTAATTGTGACCTTTGGTATTTATGTGAGCCCTATAAATAGCAGACTTGTGCATGCATATTCCAAAAGGCTAGCACACTTCAAAATTTTCTTCCTTTCTTTAATATGATTGAATCATACTCTGTATAAATTTCCTAAGGACTTTTTAAAAAGTAAATAACTACATGTGTTCTGTCTCCCACCAGAAAATTTCAAAACATAGATCTGAAAAGTACAGCAGATGCGATGTTTTCATTGATTAAGGACAACTAAGTGTGACTTTGGTTTTTTTAACCTTTCCTGTGTATTTATACCCACCTGTGCCTCTTGTTCCCTGTCGAGTCCTTGTCTGTTGTCAGTAGTCTTATGTCAATTATTGAATGTACTTACCAGTTGCTACAGAGCTACTGCTGCTGCTCACCTGTGCTGCCTGCATTTTGTGTATTGATTCATCATTGAAAACCATCATTACCCACCATAACTGGGTACTGCTGTGTCCATCCTCAATAATACAAAACACAACTTGTGACACTAAAGGGGTTGTTGGTACTTTGCATATTGCTTAGCTATTTTCTTTCATTTGGAATCCAAGCTAAGTTTATAGCTAATTTGTTTTTATGCTGCAGTTTTTATTTTCTATTTCCAAAGAAAAGAATCACCAAAGTCAAGTGTTCTACTTTAGATGGAAAACATTGGGTGTATTTTAATGTAGCTTTCAAAGTTTCTACTAAGCTGTTAGACAGATTGCATTTAAAATGCAGAAATAGTCACAAGGCAGTTTTGATGTTTAGTCATGGTAAAAATGGGGAGGGAACTTAGCTTTGTAAGCAAAGAACAATACACGCTTTATAAATGTAGCAAATATATTCCACTGGGAGTGATTATTAGCTGTATTTAAGATTTCTGTGTCTGTTTTGGCATCTCAGTAACACCATACACACTGAGGATTTGTGTGGTTTTTGCATTACATAACAGCTGTTTTCACTGCCCTCTAATTGAAAATCAGAGTCACCACTGGTCTTTGTGGTTTGCAAATGTTTTGCATGTGAAAAATCTTTACTACATCAGTGCAAGAGTTTCTGGTGTTTGCCCCTTATGTGGCTGGTGTCAAAGAGTTGAGTCGAGTTCAGTTCATCTAATCTAATAAGGTAAATCAGAAGCTTTCAAATGAGAAAAAAACAACAACAAATAAAACAGGTTTAATTATTATTATTATTATTTTTTTTTACTTTAATGCAATTCTAAGCTTTTGTGGATGTAGGAATTATACTTGTAACACATCTTAGCTCTCCACTTTTCCTATAGATCCTAATTCTGTCTGAAGATGGAATGACGAATGTTACAGCAGTTCTTTTAATCTCAGTAAAAGTTACCACCCACACTGCAATAGAACAATAAATCTTGCATGAGAACTGCTTCACAAGGCTGCGACTTTTTAAGCATGTGCTGTAGTGGGTGTTAAAATGTTCTGATTCTCTAAAAACTAAAATATACTATGCGTTTTTCCCTCTTTGTTGTAAGTTGGAGTTAATATTTTTTCTTAAAAGATGATCACTAAAATCCCCTTGTATGATATTTTAATCTTCCCATCTGGCCATGTTGCCTTAGAAGCAGGAAACGCAGCTACTCATTCTCATTACATTATAATGTCTAAAAAAATTAAATGCCATCTTCAATGCCTAAAAATAGTAGACCACAAACCAAAGGATGTCATCAAGAAATGTACATACTTTGTCTTTGTGTCATAGCAAATGACAACACACAACATTCAGATTTCACTTTAGTTTTTAAAGACTGTTGTAAAGTTATTTGGCTTTCTTTCATCAGTTCAAAAAGTACATTTTTATGAGACATTTTATCACTATTTGTTCCTGTTTGGCACTTCTATAATCAGCAACCACAAATTTTACTAACCATTTTTTTTCCCCATAAATACTTGAAAAATTCCATCTGCTAAATTAAATATTTTTAACCTTCCAGCAAAATCCCTATGACATGTAAAACACATTTATAACAATAAATAAAATGGCCCTTAGTTATCAAACACAAATTAAAAGCTGAGTCATAAAATGTACTTGCTGTTTTTCACACTGAATTTGAATTTGAACGAATAAATTCATTCATGAATATAACCAAACGACTAAAGTATGAGAAACCAGGCAGCTTCTGTCAGCAGAATGTCGGTCGCCTGGAAAAATAGTAGATGTATTTGTGAACTGTAGCTATTTGGAGACTACCTCCCCTAGGACTATGCAAAAGCATAACAAAACTTTCTTGTCATGCTTCTGTTTTTATAGGAAACAGGTGTGTGTTTCGAATACCACAATGCCTAGGGGGCTATCAGCAAAATACAACCATGAGGGCGGCAAATGGGGGATTGCAGGAACTGTGACAGATAAAGAAATAGCAGCTTACTGAACTGGAACATTAGACAGGATTTCGCAAAGAGCATCATTTTTTTTTTGCAAGTGGATAAGCCCACAAATATTTTGTTAGCCTGTGGAGGACAAATAAAAATAACACAGCCAAGATCGATTCTTCACTTCCTGTTCCTGTATTGTTTTTTTTTTTTTTTTTTGCGAGTTTGAGGTAACTGGTACAGAACAATGAATGAATACCTCACATCTGGGACCAAATCAATCATTGTACAACAGTACAACTAGCTGCCACAGGAAGTCAGAAAAGTGGTAAAATGCCAGAAAGCTATTGGTTAAAATGTTTAATTTTTTTTTATTAAAACATGATTTTTTTGTGTGTGTATGGTTATTTTTTAGCAATTTTCAATATTGTTGTTTACTTTAATGTCAAGATAAAAACCCGCTGTGAAGTTGTTCCAGCCATACTGTCAGTTTTCCAGAATGTCGATGATGCACAAGCTTTATAACTAGTGATCTGCTTGGGACATGGAAAGTGCTCTGAGATAGAAGTCATCGTTTCAACCATTATGTTTCATAACATGAAAAGGACATGAAAAAGATTTGGGATTGTTTGTAAATGAAAACAATGAACTGTAACGTCAAGCTAACAGGCATTGAATACCAAATGAGTGAGTTGTCCAAACTCATTCATCTTAACTTAATCAAAATCCTCTCAAGACAGGAATTAAGCAGTTAGAAACATTATGGAAACTCCCAGGATGACCTGGGGGGAAAAAAAAAAAAATAAACGTAAAAAAAGGAAGTAAGAAATACGAGTGAGCACTGATGCTGCATTCCATTTGCCTTTGAAGTTAGAAATTGGATTTAACAATAGAAAACCTTTTCTTTTCTTTATGTCACCAAGTGGGGTCTGCTTATTGATATGCTCAGTGAACAAGGGGAATCCACTGTTAGCGTTTTACCTGCTCAAACACTGTTGAATAATGTTCACTACAGACAAGGTGGCCATAATGGATTTTGAAAGCAGGATTGTTGATAAATCCACAACTGTCACACTTTAACTTAAAGCCTCTAGGTACTTTAAATGTGACACTTTTCTCTTGCGTAAAATATAACACATAGCTGGAATGCACGTTATAGCCAGCTGTGGAATAAAAATTTATAAGAAATATATTTATTTATTTTTTTTATAGAATTTGCTGTGTTTGTTTGACTCTATTCTGTTGTTAAATCCAGATGGTATTGCTTGGAAAACCTGATATTTACAGAGGTGTTTTTTTTTTTTCAATAAATGAAAAGAACACCTAGTTCAGATGATTACATGTGCCCCCTAAAAATGTGTTTTTTTCTTCTGTCTGAATACCAATAAACTGATAAATAGAAAATGTTGGCATACAAACAGCCCTTCTCTCCCCCTAAAAGAAATATGTGATGAATTTGCAGAAAAAAATGTTAATCTAGAGACTTGTTCAACAAAAACAAATAATTGTGTGGTTGATCATGCATGCTGGTTGATGTAACAGCATATATTTGGACTTTAGAAGCGATAATGATCTGAGAGGGAAATGTTATTTCTCATTTTTATATTTAGGTGAGTGCTTGAATCTTTTTCCCCTTGCCTGCAAAAGTAGTTTTGTGCATTTAGTATGAATATTTGACTGTTGAGTTTATTCTTATTTTAAAATACTGTATACTTTATCTACAGTACGGAAGTATCTTTGACTTTCATGTTTTCTACCAGAGCCACAGAGCCCTTTATTGTAACATTGGTTTAATTTGTATACTAGTTTATTTCTCCTCTATGTGTCCATTCATGCATAATAGATGTAGAATGCATTATTTATTCAGTCCATACTGAGTATATCTTTCCAGGGCTCCAAATATATATTTAAGCCATATGAAATCCAGTCAGGATGGACCACTCAGTGTAAGAGACCAAAGAATTTAAATTTTGCTCCTTTCAAATACTGTAAAGCGTTTCCATAGATGGATGTATGTATGTATGGATGGTTGTTTATAAGGGGATGTAACGTATTGAAATAACAACACTTATCAAAACCCAGTTTTCTCTGTCCACACTTATCCAGGCCTGGGAAATATTTTTATTCATTTATTTATTTATTGTTTTTATAAAATTACATTTTTTAAGACGCCATAGAAGCCCAGTTTCAACTATGTCCCTAACCCGTTGCTAAACGAAACTTCACCCATGTCAAGGAGCCGCCGATGGGGGGCATTTGGCAGAAAGACGCTCGGACAAGATGAAATCTATCTCTGAAAATAAAGCAGCATACAGGATTAGATGTGGCTAGGTACTGAGAGATTGCAAGAACAAAAGGATTAGCCAGGAAGCAGGATGTGGGTCACGCCTGGCAAAGAGTGAAACCAGCCAGTCAGCCTGCCCCAAGGCGTTCTCCTAATCTGCTGCGCTTTGTGAGGGCCATGGAAGCCCCGTGCCAGGTGGTGTGGACTTGAGGGTCAATGGTGGGGGATGTGCTCAAGGAAGGCCTGGCCAGTGAGGTATTCAAAGGGAAAACATATGTCAGTGAAAACCCATCTGTTCACTTAAGTAAATTTCACTTATTATTAAATGCAAGTCTTCTTGGATTTAACAGGAGTGTTGTGCTTTGTTTTTTGGATTGTGCACTTTGACCCGCAGCCAAGACGTTAAGTCACTAAGAGGACAGTCCGCCAGACTGGCAGCTGAAGAGATTACACCATTAAGCTTCTTGTTAACCCTGTTGCATGAAGCAAATCATGAAAGATGCTTAGAGAGAATCATGTTTAGGATTTTCTGGCGCCCTTCTTTGGGAGGAAAATGCAAAATAAGCATATTATCGGGCACTGATGGCATCCCTTAATGCCAGTCATCCCTTACTGATTGTGTCACAAGATAGCAACATATTTCCAAAATAAAAGCACGTCCAGTTTATGGATTAGGAACATAAAAGATTGGGGTCTCACAATGTAAGGATTTAGCTTTTGTTGCCATTAAAGGATCAGCAGAGGGTAGATTATATCATTGCACAGTAATTACTCCGACATGTCCTCTACAGCTCTCTCGAAAGACATAGATTTTCCTCAAGCGCAGGAAGTGGGACGGGGCAATAGATCAGATAGGACGTCGTGGCGGGGAGCAGCCGCGTCTTTATCCGATGGCATCACTCTGAGTCTCATGCAGGAAACTCGCTGACCTACATCTCTGTCAGACAGACATCCGTTACTTTCCATTCCTCACCCTGAACCGGAGTGGAAAATCGCCAATTACCAGCGTAAACCACTCTCACTGCAGCCCTCCTTGCAGATATACTCGTGCTATTAATATTCAGGTAGGGGTGTTGCACTGAATAACCTCAAGAAATGTGTGCATCCTCGTTTTATTCCTCGGAATATTAACATGTGTGGCACAGAGATAATTACAGAGATCCATGGTGGCGTGTGGTGCAGGCAGGGGCACAGCTCAGAAGGAGGAGAGATCATCATTATTATTATATCATCTCAATAGAATGGTGTATTCACTCTTGTGTTCTAGACCCCTCGAGGTCAGAGTCTAAGAAGGAGGATTACAACCTAGGAGCCAAGTAGATTAAACAGCAGCTGACTCCGATAGTAAACTCATTCCTCCAGCACGCACGGTTATCACAGGAAGAGTTGCACTGATTACAAAAGGGTCACATCCTGACGAAGCTTCAGAGGGTGAGAAGACCATCTGTGAGAGCATGCAGCTATGTGTTCTTTCTCTGCAGCAATCAATCTACAATAATCAAAGAAAAACCTGTCGCTCAACGAGAACAATCAGCCAATGCAGGTCGGTTATGTTGCATTGTGAGCTCTGATTGTAACCCGGTGCTTCTGCAATCAGTGGTTATAAATAGATGGTCATTGCTGGCATTTCTAAAAATATGCACAAACACCATGAAAAGACTGAAGCGACAGCAAAATATGCTTTACACTGAGAATATCAGAAAGTCTTCTGGTATTAGGTTTGGACTCATCATTGGGATGGGTGTTATATAACTTTTGTGCTTTTATTTATTTAAAGTTAGGTTCTCCATGTCTGAGGCTGTGGTTCTAAACTAAAAAAAGGTAAATAGCTCTACGGGAGATGGGAGACGTTGTCTGCCTCAAGCGAAGGAGTTCATCTTGCTGTCATGTTCATGAGTGATGGTGGAATGAGACGGAAAATGGAAAGATGGATTTGGCCCTTGTCTTTTTTAATGTGGACAAGAAAAGACTGGGCCAAAAACCCAAGTTCTCAATTTACTAGACCATCCATCCTCTGACCCTCACCTCTGAGCTTAAGGTATTGATTCTCAAAGAAAGAAAGTGATTCTGTTTGCAAAGAGCTGAAATTACCTTCCTCCACTGGCTGGCTGGGCTTTACCTATGAGATAAGTTGAGCAGCTCCATTATTCAGAGGAGAACTTGGCATAGGGGCACTGCTCCTCTTCATCAAGTGGAGTCAGTTGAAGTGTGTTGAGCACCTGATCAGGATGTCTCCTAGACAAATTGGCATGGAGATTTTCTAACCGTATCCGATGAGGAGGAAACTGCATACAAAATTATCACTGGTGAGAGGGATATTTTAGTCCTGGGCCTGTTGATTTTCCAACCTGATCTTGAATAAGCAGGACACAATGGATGGATGGATTTGTTATGGGTTTTATCTTGTCTTTACTTGGTCAGAAATTAACAAACCTTCATGCCATGCATTACTGTGTTTGCTTAAAAACATAATGGAAAGATGTGAATTACACCCACCTGGTTTAACTGAACCAATCATCTGTCTGTGTCTTTGGCAATTATTCTCAGCAGTTGTGGCAGGTAATGTGGAAGATTCACAGGTTCTGGCAAAATTTATAGTTGGTACTGGGAAACACAATCTGTGCCTTTTCAGTCCACCTGGGTCCGTCTTTTTGCTGCCAAATTATCCAAAAATATATGCAGTGTTTACAACACGCAGCTCAAGGGTTTTGTTGTGACTGTAGAGAACACGAGTGAATCCTTCTGAAGAATAAAAGTAAATAAAACACAAATAAACATAATTAAACACAAATAATGTCTTAGATGGACAATGACTAAAAGCAAGAGTTGCTTTTTTGTTTTTAAATAAGGACTGTTACAGAGTAGACTGTATGTGCAAAGACAATCCAATAAGTCTTTGCACATACAGTGCTGCTTTATCTTTTCCAGAACCAGTTTTGATGTTTGGAATTATTGTTCAGGTGAAATGCCCGACTGGTTTAGTTATTTATACAGTATAGCTCCCTGTTGCTTTTTGCTTTCTGACAGTAGGCAACACGTTTCTCTCCAGGATACCTTAATAGTGTTGTGGTTTCATCCTGCCCTGCACAGATTCAAGGCACCCTGTGTCAAATGGAACAAAGCACATCCAGAAAATAACCAAACTTGAAGACATATGTATTGCTAATTAGAGGACACACTGGAGTTTAGTATTTCCCTAATGTGAAATTATGCTTAATCTTTTTCAGAGGTAATATCCCTTTTGACTAAGCCTGTTTCTCTAGTTAGTTTTTCTTAAATGATTCCATTGAGACACAATTGAAAATCAATGTCAGAATTGTACTGGTTCATTTTGAATCTTTTCTTGTTTAATTTTCAGTCATTAACAGAAGGGTACCAGCAATTTTGTCCATGTATGTACATGTTTGAGTTTTGACTTTTTGTGATTTGTAGAAAACCCACAACAATTTATTTCTAATTTGCAATGTGAACGTTCCACCTTTAAAAATAGGAACATGTCAAATAAACCACTGCATATAAACAAAAATATCACATTTGACAGTTCAGTTTATGTGAGTGGGAGTGTGTGCAAAAATTACCACACTGAGGTCATGTTTGCAAACCTCTTCCAGCTCACTTGAAAGACTAATCTCATTAATGAACAGCGATCATGCTGCATTTTGCTCCAGTGCTTTAACATGGCCCCCTCATAGCAGCCTAAATGCCAGCTATCACGTTGAAACGAATGCTCTCGCGTGGGTGTCGGAGGGCCGGGGTAAGCTGATACATCGGCAACATGAGGTTGATCAGAGAGGACACTGGATTCATGCTTCATGATGACATTAGCAGCACTGCACAAGTGATTGGTATGGGTCTAGTTGATAGGTAAATACTAATGTGCAATTATGCAATTTACAGTGCCATGTCAAAGTATTCATACCCATTGAACTGTTCCGTATTTTGTCATGGTACAGCCACAAATCTCAACAGAATATTAGTGATTACCCGCTGAAGAATGGGTAATCTTCAGAGAAATGTATTAAAGGGTTAAGTAACAAAAATTTACTCAATTAAGAAAACGAAGAGTCTGACACAATTGAAACCAAGATATGTGTGCCCACGAACTCCAGAGTAACTCTGGAGAATCTGCAGAGAAAATCTCTGAAATGAACAACTATTCAACAAATTCTGCAGGAGTGAAAAAAAAAAAAATTATCCGTTAGTGAAGGAAAGCAATCAGAGGTTTATCTCCTTGTTTGCTACCAATAATAGGGGATGTTGCAAACATGTGAAAGAAGATCCAGTAAAACAAGACTGAACCTGAATGTTTTGGTCTATTTGCAAAATTCTAAAAACAAAACAAAACAAAGAAACGACTGCCAATGTACTTTGAATTTACCGTAAATCACATTGGTTGAGACTGGGGGTGAAGTTCACCTTCCAGCAGGATAATGATTCAAAACATACAGCCAGCACTAAAATAAAATAGTTTAGATCAAAGAATATTCATGTGCTACAATGGTCTAGTCAAACCCTAAATCCCACTGGGAATTTTTGAAAGTGTTAAAAACTGATGCAATTGATACCCAGTTTCACAAACCTTGAGCTTTTTCAAGGCCTTCTGGGGTGCTCCTCTTGTGGGTCATTTCACAAGTGCTGCAGTATTACCTTTTTCCTAATAATCAGCCCAGATCTTGGCAATGACAAGAAATAAACTTTCTTCATTATTTGAAGAAAGATAATTAAATATAATCAAAGAACGTCTATTCATATTTAATAAAAAGGAACAAAAAACAGATGCAGCTTTGTTCTGAAAGCACTTGTGAAAAAATGAAATGGAACTTTAAAGAGTGGAGGGAGGGGGTTTATCGTGAATGGAAACCAACGCTAAGGTCTGGTAAACACTTGAACACACTCAAGTGACTTCTTATCTAACTGTGTCAAGTATGAGGGTTCATCTTATTAGACTTTAAAAAAAAAAAAAAAACTCAGAGTGAATTTTTTCCCCTCATATGGAGAGATTGGCAGGGTAGTCAGAGAAGTGATTTCAGCTCTGCATAGAATTGAATTGCTGGGGGGTGGTTGGTTAAGCTTGGCGCTTAATTTGCTCTGGAGTGTGTATTTTCATACTGATATGCCAAAATGTAATTGAAGTCTGTACAAGAGTTACTTGTTTTTGTCAGAGATCCGAGAGTGTTCGTTTGTGATTTCCTTTCCTTCCATGGGAATCATATCACCGGAAGAGTGCGCTTCACTGAGCCCACACCTCAATCAGTGTGTACAGTGAAAATTGCTGCCTTATCTGGAAGGGTAAGGAGCATAAATGAACTGTGTCGGGGCAGCCACAATCTTATCTAGTGCAATAATAAACGTATAATACGCAGCACCTGGTGTTAACCGTCAAATCCAAACACAACTACAATCTTTCTGATTGGCTGGGGTTGTGACATATGGAGATGAATGTCAGTAAACACTAGTGCGCACACTGAGTCACAGCCACTTCCCACACACCTCTCCCAGTGTGATTCCCATGTAATGATCTGGGGAGTCTGGACAGCCGTCTGCTCGGCTTCACCGCGCCACGGGGTGCTGAGCTGAGCGAGAACGGGAGAAATCACGGACGAGACAGGAGGGGAAGGTTTCCTTCTTCTTTTTTTTTTTTATTCTGGCAACTCTTGCTTTCCTGGGCAGAGATGTGAGAAATTAACAAATACGGCCTCCTGCTGAGACCAAAGAAGTTTAAAGCAAAAATTAATAAATAAAATAAAATCTTTATAAATGGTGGCGGTTCACTGAGCTCACTCAGCTAATCAACTTCGACTGCCCTAATTATGGGACTACTGAAACCACGCAGATACAATTGATTTCATTTATGGGAATCAGAGTTAAGGAGGCCTATAATAATGTGACCACACTGTTTAAATGATAATTGGCAACAAACATTCAAAATGAAACACTTTTATTCCAGCTCACAATCTCATTCTGCTTTACTCGTGTGTCACATAAAGTCCCAATAAAATTCATTGAAACGTTCTGTGTGAGAAGACCAGATTGGAAATGACACACTTCTTCACTGATTGCTACAGAAAAACTTAAAGATAAAAGGACTCAGCCTAACTTGTGAGGTCCTAAACCCCTAAGACTATTCAGTAAAGTTTAAAAATCTTCACAGAACTTGCAATTGGGGCATTAATCAAAAGGAAGCACATAACCGCTGGTTTAAGTAGGTCACTCTTGCTGAGTTTGTTACTTTATTTTTGTGCTTTAACCTCGCACACACATAAGGCTATTTGTGAAGCTCTTGGCTTAGAAGAAGGAGATTTGTCACGCAGATGTGCTTTCACTTGTCACAGCTATTTACTGAAAGTCTGACCACTTAATGTAAATCCTCAGCAGGATGAAGTCTTGTCCTCTTAATATGATCGAGAGGTGCATACACACAGAAACTGTTAACATGACCTGGTATTTACTTGGTTTTTTTCCTGCTGTTTTTCAACAATCATGAATGCCGGAGAAGGTGAGAGTTTGGAATAAGAAGCTTATTGGCAGTGCAGCCCTATTATCGTGGCACAAAAAAAGTAACGTGAAAGGAGGATGCAGAATAATATGCAGAGGAAGGAAGAGTGGAGGCAGAGTTTTGGAAAAAAAAAAAAAGAAGAAGAAAAGACTCCCTGTAGGGTTCTGTAATTCACAAATGAAGGAACTGCGACTCTGAGACACCCAATCTGACAATGTGCATTAAAGCAATGAAAGAAAAGGCAAGAGGCGAAGCCTGATAAGAGAGCTGCTTGCAGTGAAAAACTAAAAAACGACAGACTGAGAGTGATCGAATGATGAGCTGGAAATATGACAAAATTGCCAGTGCTGGAAACCAGCCATCTAAAGATCCATGAAACAATAGCTCCATGCTTGGCAAAGTACACAGTCAACGAGATTTGGCTGAGTGATACACTTTCATTCACTTTATCTCTTCTCTGTGTACCTTAAAGGACACACTGTGTGTCTGCATCACAGCCAAAACCCATTTTTAACTAATTCTACAAATAATGGGCTCTCTTTGAAAAATTTTTTAATTTAAAATTCTCTTCGTAGTCAAATTTGAGCAGTATGTTAATCCACACACTAACTTTATTGCAGGAGATAAGAATTGAAGCTGATTTAACACAGAATGCTAAAATTTAACCAAAACTATTTAAAATGAAACCTTCCATGGATGATTTGGTCTGACATTGCGTGGTCAGCTTTAATTCGAGCAATTACTCTGTGTGAATTGCTTTGTTTAAGTCAAAACACATTAAAATAGCATTTTCCATCATTTTCTGTGGAAAAAGGTCAGGTAAGCCAGCTGATTTAAATACGGTATGAACTCCAGTCTGAAAAGCAGACAATTTAAGTATGGAAAATGCAAAATCAACAACAGCATTGCATTTGCATAAATATTAATTCTTAAATCTTAGGCTTGACAAGGTTGATAAGTTAGGACAGTAATTTTGTATTTTCATGATGCTGCTTTTTGTTCTCACAACACTTAAAGTGATAATTTGGCATTGACAAAAGAAAAAAAAAGAAGTTATTTCTGGTCTCATGTTGTACCTTGATTTGGAAAAAAAGTGGGTCTTTTCATCTGAAGCAGTGGTTCCCAACCTCTGCCTTCAGGGACAACTGTCCTGCATGTTTTAGATGAGACTCTATTCCAGATTCACATGATTGTTTGATTTCTTCTGTCACCAAGTGTGGCATAAGTTTGTTAATCACCCTCTTATTTAAATATTTAGTAAGTATTTGTGTCTCAACAAGGAGCATATTTCCTGTGGACCAAGTTTTGGAATCACTGATTAAAAAACCTAATACTTCTCTGTCTTAAAAACAAGACATGTCTCAACTGTTGTACATAGCCCTTCTGTGCATAGGAGCTAAGAAAGATGGGTATTGCCTTTGGGCAAACTAATTGAAGGATTCTTGTTCAAATCATTTGAACATGACCCTGGAATGCATATTTTGTAAAACTTTTCCTCTTTCTGATTGTTTGTGTTGGGGTGCACTTTTTGTTTCCACTGCACACTGAAATTCCTCTGGATTGCTCAAATAAATCAAACTGATGCACAGCAAAAGGCTGCAAATGTCTTACAATGCTTTGTTGACGCTTGCAACATTTAGTAAAAGCAGATGTACTTTCAAAGTAAAACTCACCCTTTCCAAATAATCCTTGTTACTTGTTCATTAATTTCCCCTTTGGTAGTTGGGGTAAGCAGCACATTTCACATCTCTTGACATCGTTGAAGAAGGCCTTGCCAAAGAGATCTGTGAAACTCTTTAGACAGCTGCATGTCGTCTCTACCAGCCTGCTCCCAGTCTCCATGGTAGCCAGTTGTTGTTGCTTCTTTTGCTTCAATCCGTAAAAGTCACAACATTAGGATGTAGGTTTCTCAGCAGACCCGTCCCATTGTTATCTGGCTGGAAGGATATTAGAACCCTAAACAATTAATAGTGCTAGGGTACTGTATTGTACTGGCTTTATACCTTTTTTTGGTATTGAGATGGTGCAGAACAATAATGCTGCAGTCTCTTACCCACCGGTGTACTCAGTGAATGTATATTTGCAGCTGAAACTAATCCACCCTTTCATTTAAGGAGCAAGCGTTAGCAGTAAGAACAGTGGTTTGATTGTTTCATGCAGGCCTGCTAAAAGCTTAGTTAATGACTCTGCTGTATCCAAGCACATTGTATTTTATGTATCCAAACTCAGTCAGCTCAGTCAATTGGCAGGCTCCACAAAACTGTGCCCTGTAGTAAGCATTTTCTGTTGTACGTCATTGAAGATTATCCTTATCTCCCCTGAAAGCAAAACAGAAACCCTGCATGGAGTCAATATTAAACATATGTCTCCTTGAGCACCACAGGCTGCAGAGAATATGCACCTTTCATGGAATTTGAATATCCCTCTTTATCTTTGTGCTTCATTTTTTAAAATGAAGCACAGACATATTCATTTCCTGTACCGAAATAAAGCACCAAGAAATTAACCAATATTATTTTAAGGGGAACCACGTCAATACATGCCTTTTTACTGTAAATAATATTTTCTCTTTTTTATGTTCTGGGGATTTAAAATGGCACCTTCAAATAACATGTGTTTCTATATATGAGTAAAAAATATCCACAGCAGTTCTGGAGTGCACTTCTCTGAATGTATCGACAAGGCATTGAGGTGTCCTCACTCACTGACGAGATTAACTCTCAATGCTATAGCAATTGCATGGTAACTGTATTTCTTCACTTATGCACTTTGTGCCTCTTCTATCAAGGTGCACTGAGTCTTTGTAAATCAAATAATTAAGAACATAAACCCATTATGTTTGAACGTATACTGTTTGGCATGTACTAAATTATATTACTATTTGAAAAATGTTTCCATCATTAACCCTCTGGTGCATAGCGGCCACTACAGTGGACAGCTGTTTAGAAGGCATTATTTCCTAAATGCAGTTGTTTATATGGTGGAATTGCATATCAGTCCTTAGAATGCTCTCTACTGCCCCCCTACACTGAGGTCAATTCAGTGGCAAGTTGTTGTAACTACAAGTTAATGTCATCGGAGTCCAAGTTGGCCGGCAGACAGACACACTCGATGACCACTCCAGGAATATCCTCTCAAACCTTCTATTCTCAGAGAATCCTAGAGGTAAAAAAAATATGCTGACATGCAGGAGTATCTATGTAACAATATTATAAACTTAGTTTGGAAAATTTTGTTTTATGTAAGTAGAAAAATGTCATTAATCATGTGTCCATCACAGTGGACATCATGCATTGCTGACTATAATTTTCACATAAGTCATGTAGTTGATTTATCCTTTATTATAACTGGTTTGCTTGCAATTAAATTTATTTTGAGTATATCTATAAGTTAGTTTTAAAAATATAAATTTTTTATGCAGATCAGTTGTAGTTTGTGTTAGTAAATGATAATTTTCTCAAACTTTTAGAGCACAAACAATAAGGATCACTATAGAATAGTGAGGAAATTCCCTCTGATTCCTCTGATAACGAGAATAGTGACAGAAGTGATGAGGAGTGGCTACAAGGGAACACTACAAATATTGGAGATACAGATGATGAAGGAAATGCAGATAGTCAGGAGGCTGAAAGTAGAGATGATGAGGGCCAGGATGATGAAGGACAGGATGCAGAGGGAGGTCAGCAAGATGAAGGAGCTGCTACATGCTCAGAGAAAAGTTCACAAGGGCAATGCCTGCACTCAACCCTGCAAATATGTCTGGAAAGTCCAAGACAATAACTTTGATGGAGACTTGCTACCTTTTCTAGGAGAAAGAAGAGTAAATGTTGATGGAAGAGATCCAATTGATTTCTTTACATATTTGTGTCCCTTAGATCTCATTGATCAGATAGTGAAGACCAAATACATCTGGATGTAGTGCCATGTGGCACTGTGTCCTGGATGCTTTGCCAATTTTCATGTAGCCTAGGAGTTAGGAAAATGAATTAGGAAAGAAGTTAGAAGAGGGGTTCTGGAGATGCAGGTGTTTGATGAAGATTGTTCTCTTGGTTTGGATTAACTGAAGGGCTATAGTATGTTAGAGTGTATGAAAGCATGTTCAAGTGCTTTTCAAAGCCCACAATGAAATATGTGGTCATGGATTCATGTTAAAACTCAGATGAAATTACTCTTCAGTCAAGTTCATACTGTTGAGTTCTGAAGCGCATGCAGTCCACTGTAGTGGACATTTCTGTAACTTCTTGGAAAAATAAAATTTTTGAAAAAAAAGTTTATATTTGTTTTTTTTATGCCCTAAGAAGAGTAAAAACACATTTAAAAAAATCTTGACCCAAGGATTCATAATTCATGCATCAGAGGGTTAAAAAAAGGGTAAAGGCATATTACATGATCACATATTAATACAATGAATTGCAAGAAATCACGTTTTTATACCACAGATGGGCTGAGACTGCAAAACAAGACTGATCATTCTGACAGTGGTATGGACTGAGTAATGATTCACTGCAGCCTTTTTTTTTTTTTTTTTTTTTAAATAGCCAATAGGCGTTTAAATATTGAACCACGTTGAAGCTGAGAGAGAAAAGTCTAATGCGCCATGTGAGACAAGATGTACTTTTACTTACACAAAGTCACACATTTTTTTTTAAGGTTTTGCATGTACCTCAAAGCCGGGAGTTCAGTGATTCAGTGCTACAGAATCTTAAACAAATAGGATCTCATTTGAGGCTGAGTTATTCTGTTAGTGCAGTGAAGCTTTTGTGTGTCCCATAAGGCAGTCTTTGCACTGCTAAATATGACATTACAGGAATGAACGCGTATTTTGTTTTCATGTGAATCCAGAACAAAGCACTAACAAGAGGACTCCAATAAACCAAACCCACGCACATGTTGGCAGGAATGCAAAGCAAACATGTTGGGGTTGTGGGTCGGGTGAGAAAAGCAGTATCATTCTGTCAATATGTTTTATTTACTGTGCCCACATGGATGTAGCTGATGATGCTTTAAGTGAGAGCAAATGGATTTTTATTTCCTGTGAAGAGATGACAGGAGAAGCTTGATGCCCAGAGAGCAGAGCCTGTTTGTTCCAGATAAATCTTGGCCTCCCTAAGGCATTTGATTTTTTTTTTTTTTTTGTTAAGTAAACAGTGAACAAAATGCTAACATTTCCCATTTATGTGTTTCAGTTCCATATGCATTTACTATGTATCTAGACTTTCTTTTGAAATGTCTTAATGACATTATAAGTAAAAACTAGTATATTATTGAAGGTGTAGAAAAGTGTCAAAAGCCTTTTTTACAATTTTTTTTTTTTAAGCAATGTGGAATCTGAAAAGTGTGGCGTGCACTTAAATTGAGCACCTTTAATCGTGTTACACTGTGATAGATACTCCTACCACTGTCACATAGTTAGCTTTTTTTTTTCTTAAAAAATAAGCTAATGCAACATATGAGACAAAAAAAGCAAAACTAATTTTAACTTAACACAACTCTAAGTGAATATTATGGTGACAAAAATAAATAGCCAAAGTCAAGTTTAACAAATGAAGTTTCCCCCTTGGTCTTTTGGAGAAAGGAACGGTATGTTCCAGGCTTCCTCCTCCAGCTGGTCTGTTTGCTGAATCTGAAAGCAAAAAGAACAAAACCATTCAAATATGAATTAAAGTGTGCACCCATTAGAAAATATGTATCTAAATAAAATAAGTTTAACTTATGTTTAGTGTAATCTGTAACTAATAGTAATGTAAATAAAGAAGACAAAAAAAGGTGATGGTGCTCAGAGCATCCACCACATATGGTTTGGACTTAGGATGTCTAACTGAGGCAGACGTTCATTTTCAAACAAGAAAAAAACCTGAAAACCTGAAACACCCAACCATAACTACACTGGTTTTAGATAAAATAAGATACATGTTAGAATGGACAAATTAAAGAATAAATCCAAGGCTATCTGATAATCTGTAGCTGGACTTGAATTATTGCTTTTCATGGAAATGTGCTGCATTCACTCTGAATGCAGCTGTCAGAAACAAACTTCATAATTCAAGTAGCTGTAATTTCAAATAAAGATGGTACTACGCAGACACAGGTTTTAGAATTATTTGTAAAAGAACTAAATTATGAGATTCTTTCTTACAGTTCACAATCACATGCTACTATTATGTGTTAGTTTGCATGTTTTGGCTGTGATGTGAATAAATGTGACAAGGGACATTTGTAAAGCACTGTTTGGTAAGTAGACTGCCTTCTGAATCATTTAAAGCATTTTTAGTTTTGCCAAAAGGAGGTTTAAAGAACAATCAAAAATTCTTGTTTTTCTTCCAAAGTCATATTAAAAATGACTACCAGAAATTACATCTGTAAAAGAGAGAAAACAAAAATAATTTTACTTATACTTTAGAAGTATTTTCTTCAAGGCAGCTTTAAGAAGCCCTGGATGTATGTTCTTTTCATTCTTGTTCAAACAGATAGAACAGGAACAGTTGTGGAGAAATGAGGCCAGACAACTGCTCTGTTGTACATCAAGAGAAAAAAAGAGTAACAAAGTGTTTGGATGACTAAATCTACTGAGCACTCTCATCATAAGCAGATTCTCTTTTTTTTTTCACGGCACAATTTTGTTGATGCAGATTTGGCTGCTGGCGACAAACACGGAATGTTTTACATTCATTCCCATGTGAATTGGTGTCAAAAAGCCTCGCAGGCATCTTAATCCTTCTACATCAAAATGGGACACGTTTCCCATAAATTACAATAGCGCTCTTGCATAATTATTGCGGCTCGCATGTAACATAAACAAATGGAAGAGGCTTGAGTGAAGTGAATGTGAAAAAGGTGTGACTTTATAGAGAATTTGGAAGAGTGCTGTTGAAGTCTCTCCAATAACAATGCACTTAAACACTCTTGCAGTAAGGACTTCTGTGTAATGAGAACAGTTTCTTGAAGTAGGTTTAATCAGTTTTTTCTTTTCATTAGCAATGGCACCGGGGTAGGTAAAATGGTTTCCAAAACATTCGAGCTTGTACAAAATTAAAACCCCGTACATGAGTCTGCTTGACACTTCAGCATTGTACAATGCTACATAAATTTGTGATTAAATTGGCTTTAAAAGTAGCAGTTTGTGCTGCTCGATGCATCAGACATATATTGTTATTGCAATATTGGTGTGTGCAATAAATATTTGACAGATGAGAATACAAAAACAGTTAGCTTATATGTTCCAAGTGCTTTGAAAACACATTTTGTATGCCTATAAGATATCCTATAAGAATGTAGCGTCAGTGCATTGTAGGTCCTACCTGACACAGATCCTGGTGTCCAAGAAGCTAAAGAGGGTGCTGAATCAAAAAAGCCATTGAGTTAAAAAAAAAAAGAAGTTATTCTTGACTTGCACAGAACAATTTAAAGGGTTGAAAAAGAAAAGAAAAAAGCTATGGTTAAGACCCATTTAATCTGCCAACAGATTACTTTAACACGCAAATTACAAATTGTAACTTTGGCTGATTTTCTCTAACCAGATTTCAACAGCTACGAAACCCATCAAATCTTTTACTAAACAAGAGGATTTTTATATATCATGTCCTTCTATATGTACAGTGAGGTGCCAAGTGGTTAAATTTGGAGCTAAACAAGGATGTGAAAATATATTTTATGTTGGATCAATTTAGAAACATTTGACCAAATGGATGGGGAATCATGTTTTCCTTTGTTTTAAATAAAACATTTATAATAGTGGTGTGTCTGTTTAAATATCATTAAAGAGATATTTAAACAAAAAGAACTGAACTAACATTAACATTATCATAATAGAAAAGCCTTTTACATGTAAACTCCTCATCAGGGGTGAAATGTAGCTTCATCATAAACATATCTGGATGAAAAGATCGCCGTATTTCCCATCGCAACGGTCTAACTACTAATTTTCAGTTTGAATTGCTACAAAACAAATTCAACTAGCAGCAATGACACCTTGCACTCCAAATCACAATGGATCTCCCACTATTTACTGAGGATGCAGTGACTCTATACCCTCAGCTTTATAAATTGGTTATTAGTGGATTCCAAGGATGAAGCCAAGTTCAAAGCACCCTGTGGATAACTCTAATTTGTATAATGTGTGCTTGGACACGCCTTCCATAATCTTGAGACTTTAAAACTGTGTGTTCTTCCCAACCATGAGGGATCTTATCTCCTTTAAATGCACATCAAGGAGACAAGAGGAATAGCAATAGCAATAGCATTGCTTACACAGTTTGACATTCCTTTAAGAATGATAAAGAAACAAACCACCTTTGGAAAATTTTGATTTCTGATCCTTATTTCTGGAGAAGGCAGGGAAGGCAGAAGGGCTGTGTTATTGTGTTGCAGACAGTAACAGACAGGTTGTTACCAGACAGGATCAGGAACGGGGTCAGCTGTCATTGTATTGGATTGGTTATATGAGCAGCTCCCAATGTAGCTTGTGGTTTAAAACAGTAGAAAATGATTTGGTCCTTCATTTTTGATTAACTCAGAAGTGGAATGAAAAAAGTAAAATCTTTTTGTAAAATCAAACGCTAACATTCAATAAGATCATTCTCTATATTAGCATATAACACGCTTGTTCCATTGTGTTTTTATTTTTATGTTGCTAAAGAATGTTTTATTCAAAATATTTTTTATATCTACTTTTTAGGTTAAATTGTCAGAGCATATTCAATTTATTTATTTTTAAAATTTTTGAGTGGTGACCTGTAGCCATAACCTTTTGTAGCATCGAAGGTTGCCAGAGAACTGTCTAAAAATTTCAGGTCAGGTGATAACACACAGGTCAGTGTGATTTAAAATATGCCGGAACCCCAGTAGACCACGGTTTGTGTTTCATAAAATTCTGAATTATTCCAGGCTGGGATTTGCATATGTATGTAACTCATGCCTGTAGTCTGAATTTGTAAAATGCCTTTTAATCCTTCAAAAAACAATAATACAATGTCAGTGTCAGGGTTTCATTTTGTAACAGCTGCTCTTACATGGTGCCGTCACTCCTAAAACAGTAATTTATGCAGACTTCATAGATCTTACTGAGCCTTGTCAGTCCTCAGGTTTTTCCTGTGACCTAAAAGGTATTTATCTCTCAACACTTTGAAAATAACAAAAATTTTCAGGAACACAAATAAGTTTGACAAATTTTCACATTATTGCTTACGAGATTCCTGAAAATGCTGGCATGAATCATAAAATAAAAAAAATAAAAAAAACATGGTGGCAACTTAGGGTCAACATCTGTATTACCGTTACTGAGCAGTGATATTACATCTTTCATGTCCATCAGGAAAAAAGTGGCTGTTCAGTTATTGACTTTGACCTGAATGCTTGTCATAATTTACAGATTTCCATTTGTAAAACAATTGCTGAAATTATGCATAATTTACATTCCAGTTCACTGTTAAGGATATTACTGGTCAGTTACTTCAATTCCAATTGAATACAGGGTTGAGGTTTATGGTTGTATTGTGGGAAAATATGGACAAAATTCAAAGCGTACTAGTGAAAAAAAACCCCTAAAAAAGCATTATGATTTGGTTGTTTTTCTTTCAACGTGAAGCGATCCAAAATATTCAGATTAATTTCTGGCTCCTGAGAGTGAACCTTTTGCCAGCACATCGAAAAGCAAGATAATGGAAGCAAGTAGGCGTTGCCTAGAAATGCATATTAGACGGTATCTGGTTGAGTGCACATTTTATGCACAGGCATCGGTGTAAAACACATACTCGCATTAACGCTTGATGTACAAAAATCCTAAGTACGTTATTTATATCCATCAGGCTAATTAGTGTGCACAGGATCCAAATACTGAGAGGTTCTTACAATGTTTGGACAATTATAAGTACATAAAGTGCCATCTGCTCGCAAATGCCTGGCTGCCCGTAGCAGCTGAGATGGAGATTAAAAAAAAATTGCCAACTGCCTACTCAGATCATGTATAGGTTCCTGTTAAATATGTTGATTTATGTTATCGCTGCTATAGGAGTTGCAGACCTCTGTCAGCTCAAAATGACTGGCATTATACTTCATTAAAACCAAGAACACAGACCAAACACTGACTTTTTTTTATTAAAAATTAAGAGGGATCTTAAGTAGGTAGTACAATCTCCTTTATTTTTAATGATTATGTAATTAAAAAAATACAAACACACCTTGTTTTCCTTTTTTTCTTTTTAAGCAATATCTTATGACAGAAGTTTATGGTCAAATATTATTGAAAACACATACTTAAACACTGTTGCATCTTTACTGTACATTGTGTTTCAAACATTTTGGGTATCCTCCTTTGAGGTCCTCACATCAGTTGGTGGAATCTTGTCCCAGTTCTCCTTAAATAACTGGTGTGACTTGGTGAGGACTGTAAGCTGCCTTGCTCACTCACAGGTTTCTTTTAGCTCTGCTTTGCTGTGGAACTCGGGCTTCCCAACGGACACCCCAAAACACTGACTTTAATTTGCTGCCCTTAAACCCCTTTTCAACTAATTTGGTGGCATGTTTAGAGTCATTGTCAGATTGGAAGATTCATTTATACTCAAAACATGGTAGGTTCTCTTGTAACCATGTACAACCTCCAATTAACTCAAATGGCTGTGAGTCAAACAGAAGCATACAAAGCCATGGGATTTTTAACTGGGCTTCCCAAGATTCCTTAAAGGCATTGTACTCTTATTGTATGTTATTTGTTAAATTTGAAGAAGGTTGCACATTCTTTAAAAAAACAAAATACATATAAAAAAAAACAAAAAACTCTTCTCTCATTATTATGGAATTTTGCAAATGGAAATCATATTGCAAATCCTTGCAGACCTCAAATAAAGACTATAATTTTTATTAAGTGTATGTAAGTATTGGGTGTAAGTTGTATTTTTCACATTTTCTTCAATCAAGAGGAAATAAATTTTATTTGTTAAAAAAAAACAAACTCATTTTTTAAAGACAACTGATATATTTAATTGTATAATGCCACCTAAAGCCTCACAATCTATGCACATAACTTCACTACATGTTCCCTGTAAGCCTTCATTGAAATCATGTTAATAAAAACAAGAAAACCAGTGAATGTTTTGAATGTAATTCATTTCTGGTGAAAAGAAAGAAATGTATTCATTGTGACAGGTAGTATGAACATAAAAAGATAAAACATTGTCAAATTAATTATGCGTTAACATTTTGAGAATGCAGGAAACATTTTTGTGCTGCATTTCTCTTCAGTGCCCTTATTGTACAATGTCTAAGGTGACGTTTGCATATTTAAGCTCAAGGGTAAGATCTCAATCTCACATCATTTGCACCCAAGTTTATTTTTAACCTTTCTTTTTGGTGTTACATGCATATGGTTATGCAAGTTTATTCTGTAGGGAATTCAATTGAAATAGATTATAATGTTACTTTCTTGAACAGTGTGATGTGTGTTTATTGTCAGAGTTTCAAATAAGGCTTTACACCTTCTCAAGCTCACTAGGAAGTTTGAAGATTGGACAATTTATGGAGTTCATCTTGCTAAGACACAACTTTGATGTGCTGGGAGTGCATAAAGAACAATATACTGCCTATACTAACTGTCAAGAGTTAGTCCAATGGCTGTAATTAAGTTTTTTAGAATGCTAAAACTGTTTTAATGATGTCAATGTTGACATAATCATTTTTCTAAAAAACTTTTCTGATGCATGTTTTCGAGCAACAACTACCTGAAAGAGCTGCATTAGTAAAATATCCTTCCAGGTCAGAAATTCACCTCGAAAGTTTTCTACACCGGATAATGGAAAAAAAAAGAGTAGGTATAAGATGGCTATAAATAAGACCCTGTACACAATCGATGTTTGCTAGTGTTGTATTGATTACATTTTCTTTACCATAGAGATTCTGGATGCTGACTGTTGGAGAAACATTTCTGATCACTCATTTCCTGGGCAAGTCTGCTCCTGCTTGGATGTCAACAACTGTGACATTTGCTGCTCCTGTCCCACATTCTGTTTGTAACGTCTCATATCTGAAGGAACATACTACTTTTCTGAATAAGAGAAGTGCAGTTTTATTCCCTATAACTCTGTCACATTATAGCAAGTCTAACTGGTTTTAATGAGTTGATGCAAAGATTAAGAACATTACAACCTTCACTTGAAATACATTGAACACTGTACCAATATACAATATAAGCCAGTCTACAACAAGGCTTCTGAAAATTCAGCTGCAATAACATAACAGCCCTCATACAGCACATAGTATTGCAAAGAGAGAACAGGACCCAATGTTCCCCAAAATATGCTTAATATTCTCATACTGAGACCTAAATAATGCATTTTCATACAAAAGAATGAAGGGCAAGAAAAAAAAAAAGAGTGTGACAACAGGTTTATATAATGTTCATATTAAGTTCATATTAATTTAATAAAAGTATTTCACAAGTTGCATTTTGAATTTCCATATCAGATAGCATTACTTACATCTCAGATACCAATAAGCAAATAGAACAAGCCAGTGTGCAGAGAAGCATAAGTTTCCCTAAATGAGAAATAACTCTCTGCCCTTTCATTACATTGACAGGTCAAGATGTAAATAGGTCTAGAACCTGTAACAGTGGGAATTTAATATGCAAGGCGATAAAGCAAATTGAACAGACCACAGTGGGCTTCTCATATAGTTCTTGTAATGAGTTTTTATCTGACTGTTTTTCAATTGAAGGGACGATATTGCCAAGGTTTTAATAGAAGTGCAAATGATCTATCTGTATAATAATGTAGCTGAGAACATGAAAATGCAAACAACTGCAGTTTATTCAAATCCCACTTGGGGTTGGCTACAAAAATAATCAATATTTATAGAATTTTAATCCCCCAAAAATGAGAAAAGACAACTAAATTAATCAGTGATGACTTACTTGAAACAAGTTAATAACATATTAACAAATATTAATGTTAGGACAACTACCCAACTGATGTGTTCTTGATACCATATTGTCACCACTTGACTAAAGCATTTTGAATGTTCAGATGACTGAACTCCAAATGGCGACATACACTACCCCCATTTTAATCATGTGCTTTATGCAAGTTATTAGACTAGATGTAATTTGAAAAACCAAGCGCTAACTCATTAACTCTATGCTTAAAGATGCATTTAGTTTTACAAGCTAACAACATTATTTACTAACAGAGGTTGTGTGGTATATTTACTGTCATATAAAACACTAAAATGATCAAAACTAAGTGATATTTAGCTGAAGGTTCATTACTTTAGCAATAGTTGAAGTCAGGATTAAGAGAAACCTTCAGCTTTTTATATGGAAATGCTCCAGCTAAACTTCCAAACTGAAAGTGACTACACTATTAGTCTTTAGATAGTTGTCAGTAAACGACAAACATTTCTGACCGTAGTAGACAGAGAGTATCTTTCAAGCAGGGATCATGAATAAAATGGCACATCAGATTACGTTGCCCTTACAAAGAGCTTGTGTGTTTTTCCATTGTGCTGAATGCACTGTGAGTCATTATTTGCATTTCCCTTTCATTATGCTGGGTTCTTTGTGTTGTCACTCCTTCACCATGTTAAGTCAGTTCCCTGAATGTGGATGTGTAAGTGTTGAGTTATTGCAGGACCTGCTGTAATTAAACCCAGTTTGATATTTGTCTGGACTTTGACTGGTCCATTATATTAAAGTATGTGCTTACATCTAAACCATTCAATTCTAATTCTGACTGTGAGTTTAAATCACCTGGCAGGTGTCCATAGATGAAAGAAAAGGCATAAGTTATACCTATATTGTTGTTTTTCATATTATTCTGCAAACATATCAATCTTAACCATGTTACACAACCATAACTTCGTTGTCTTGTCAAAATTAATGAAATCAAAGGTTTTATTTATCATCAAAATGTATTTGTTTTCTTAACGATCACAATCACCACACCTCATGCCTTATAACGGAAAAAGCATAAAGTGAAGGACCACAGAAGGATAATTTATAGACTATATCTTTATAGTTTGTAGTACTCCAGGTATGAATGTTCAATTGATACTATTGATATTAGTTTTGATAAAGGATTTCAAACTAGTACACAAAGTGACTGGAGGCCTGCAGACATTTTGCCACAGCCATTGTTATAAGTAGCACAATTGACAAATACAGTGAAAACCAAAGAATTACATACACATGCACATTTGTTGGCACTGTCTGAAGTTAAATCAAACATTGTGACTGTGTTGCTCAATGTGCAAGAAACAACTTACCATTACAGGAAAACGTTTTATGTGTTGTCATTGGTTGTCACTAGCCTGAGCATTCATGGCAGGCTCTAGCTGGCACTAGCTGCAGTGCAGCAGAGAGCAAGGGGTAGGAGCACATATACAGGGATGATTAACACCACCAAGACCCTCCTTCTGGCTCTTATTGGTTGTTTTTGACTGAAGAGTGTATTTCTGCAGAAGAGAGGAGGCAGGGGAGATTATCTGCCTCCTCTTATACTGTCATAACATACTAAGAGTATTATACAATTTAAATATATAAAGAACATATTTACTTTCAGGTGGACAAAATAAAATAAATAACTATGAATTAACTTTTTGAACAAGACTAGTGCTGCTTTTTTTCCCCCAAATAATATGTTGTTTTTCAAGTAGATTAATTGTGTGTATCAAAATATAAACTACAATATGCTCATGGAAAACCAAAATATCAAACTATGAGCAGGAGAACATTTCTAGATGGAATGTTTCAGCAACAAAGGTGAATAAACTGGCTTGTCAACAAGAAATGGTCAGCACATGTTGGTCTCCGCTCTCCTTGTAAAACATGTATGCTTTTCCCATTGTGCTGCATTAATTATGAGTCACTATTTACATCTCCCTTGTATTATGTTGGGCTCGTTTTGTTGAACTAGCTGCCGCTTCGTTGTTGTGTTTATTCAGTAACCTTGGTGCGGCTGCTGCTCTGTAAACTGCAGGGCCAGCTGTGATTAGACCCATGCCACACACACACACTGTTGCACTTTGTGTTCATTACCAGAATGCTGTTGGATAAATGAGATGTTCTAGACCAGCATCTTTACAGGAAAACCCATGGGCAGCCATGCTTTTATTTGACTTATATTGCTGCAAAAGAAAGCAAAACATCTACATTGCACATTTCTGCAGTTTTTTGTTTTTACTTAATTGGTAGTATTTAGCTAATTAATATAAAAAAAAAACAAAAAAAACCCACTGTATGCATGCTTTTTTTCAGAATCCTTCATTTGTTCGTGGTATAACAAAGATCACAGATTGTATATGGACTGTATATCTGACAGCATTTTACTCAGCTCAATAGTAGCTAAACCTCTAATGATCTGTAATCAAAATCAAAACTTTCATTACTGCTGGTTCATTTCTGGCTGCTGCCTCAACTTTACTTTCATTGTTGCTTTTTTTTGTGTGTGTGTGTCAGTCCTGTCTCGGCTTCACTGTTTGTAATTATGCAAATGAAATAAAACTGTGAAAGAAACACAGAGTGGCTTGTCTCCTCTGGAGGAGGCGCCTCTGTTTTGTGTGCTGAAACATGGCTGCTTCAGTGGATTGTGCGTGTAGATCCAGAGCGTCATTGACTCGACATTTCCAACTTTTTTTTTCCCAGCTCTTGTCAGCTTCTTACAAGCGTGCTAAAAATGACAGGGTGTATTAGAATCCCACACAAGGCCATGTGCCACCTGATATTTTGCTTCACCGATCAGGATGGTGCCAGGATGCCCAGACTTGGCCAAACAAACAAAAAACGGAAGCTCTCTTTCATTTCAAAGGGAATATTATTCTGTGCTGCTGAAGATGTGCAAAAAGCTGAAATTTTCCGATAAAGTCACAAGAGGGGATTGGTGAAGCAACTGTACACAGAAGAGGTTGAGAATGTCAGAATGTGCTTTATGCAAGTCTGTAAGCCATTTGGCCAAAATAACTCTCAGCAAATATATGGATTTGCTGAGAGTTGTGTATACTCACAACATTTTACATTGCGAGAGCACTTTCTGTTTCCCTATATCTCAGTCTATTTATTTATATAAAAACCTAGAAAAAATCTAGACTTCGAGGGATTTTGTTTTCTGTGACAATGTTTGTCTTAAATTGCACGTTTCAGGCAGTGCAGGCAAAGTTAGGTGAGGATGTTTCACGAGCATGCATCAATCAAAAAGACACCTGGCAGTTCATTATCCAACACTTCTTTCACTCTGCTTAAATTTGCATAGACATCTTGAGCTCTCCTTTTTGCATGTCCCTCCCCACTTGCCAATGTTCAGTGCTCACCTTTCCGCAAGTCTTTGCATTCCAAGTACATGTGTCTTTCTCCAAATGAATACAGGCGGTAACTTTGCCTGTGAATTTAAATGCTGGTCTCCTTGGATTTAACCTTAGAGTCTGCTGGACTCAATAATATGGTAGTTTTTTGGCATTTAAATGCATGGTGTGTTGGCAAACACAATCCTGTTCTTATTAATAAATCTGCAATGTTGCAAGGGAACATCTGCATGTCATGGGAATGAAAGAAAGGTGTTATATATATTTAACTGTAGCTCCTCCCTGATTTAAAAAGGACTTTTGTGAATAGCAAGTTCTCTTGTCTTCCCCATTTTGAAGAGTAGGAAAGAGACCTGTGCCTCTGTGCCATGTCACAGGGTCACAAACTGCTTCCATGGGAACCATGAATGACACTCTACTATTTCATACATTTATAAAGATTTGCAAAACAGAAATAAAGAAACGCCAAATTAGAAAAATAAGAAAGCTTTGATATAAAGATAATTGCTATCAAGATTAGCTTTTTATTTTACCAATTTTTCGTGCAGACTCAAACTGCCACATAACAATCAAGAAATAACTGCTGCCCCTGTTCTTGTCTGTGTCCGCCTAAAGATAAAAAATTATCCCTACATTCTGCAGCAACATTTGCTTGGATCTTTAAATATTTCCACTATCCAAACGTCTGACAGAAAAAGAAAAAAAAAAAAACCTTGGTTAACAAGGTCAGCACCAGCACTACCCTGTCTGTCTCTCCTGCTGATTTCTTATCATGTAGATAACAGTGCACATCCTTTGATGCCAGACCACAGAGATAACATGGTGTAATGACAATTTACAAAACAAATAGCTTTCACTGTTTCCAACAAGCCCCTACAGTGCTTCTGGCGACGCATCTGTCCTATTGGTTATGGGGCAAAAGTTCCCCACAATCAAACATTGAATTTTTATCATGAAAATAAACCTTAAGGCAAACATCTCCCAAAGTAAAGGTTTCTAAGCTGCTGTCAAACTATTTCCTCTCTTACCTTGTGTGCAGGAATATTGAAAAACATGCATCGCAGAAATCTCAACATGATGAAATAAAGCATATTGTGTGGAATATCAAGTCCAGGCATGTCTTTAGAGTACAGTAACAGGGAAATGATAAAATAGACTGGATGAAAAGTTCTCTCCCACTTGTTTGGCAAGGAATCAGATTAACTCCAAAACAAAACTCTTAACCCTTGTGGTGTCTTGCGGATCAAAAATGACCCACTAGCATGTTTAGCCTTGGAAAAAATACCTTAAACTATCTTTTTCCAGCTTCAAATTTTATGACTTTTCCTAAATTGACACCATCATTAGAAAAAAAGTGATACTTTGTTTTTGTTTGAGTTTCCATTTGGGCTGTACACCACTAGGGTACAAGGATTGTCTCAAGGGTAATTTCTGATGCGTGAATTATAAAATCATTTAAACAGCAGAAAAAAGTTCAAAGGTCACACAGACACTGACTCTAATACACACATACACACCTACACACTCGCATATGCACGCACACACACACACACACACACACACAGACACGCACACACACACGCACACACACACACACATCAAATAAACTGGTTTGATGTATGAATTGAACTTGTATTTGACCTGCAGCTAACCTCTCACAAGCTTCCAAACACATCAAAAACAATTTCAGACATAATAAAAACTAATTTGGTATAAATTATGTAGAGGTAAAGGAAGTAGTTAATAGAAAAAATTGCAGTACTGCAAAAGGGTTTTAATGAAGATGAATAAAGAAAGGCCTTAACACCTGACCTTCGCAGTGGGAATAAGGTTTTCATTAGCTAAAGTTTCGATCCAACTTGGATCCTTATCAGGTCAAAACTTTGAACAATGACAGGGCATGGCTATCCATGGCTCTTTCAAGGAAATCACTAAAACACATGCAAATTCAATCCATTGGGAAATATGGTATTGAACTTACTGGAAGACACTTTTTTGTCAAACAAGCAAGCAAGTTAGGCCTATCCTGAACAACAGTTGAAGTTTTCCAAAGATCAAAAGTTGTGTTTATCAGTGGCTTATTGAGAAGCACCAAAAGTAAAAACCTGGAAAATTCACTGTTTTCTTGACTACATGGACAAGAACGCCATAAAAAGTTGTAATCATAAAGTAATAAGTATTGTTCTCATATCATCTGCTTGGAAGCCTACAATGAGTACAAAATCTATAGAAGACCCAGTTAACTTTCACAACAATCATCAAGCGATACCCAACACATTTGTGACTTTTGACTGCTTGGCAAACTTATGGGGTTGAAATACATCACTACAATCCCCCACTTATTATCTGTTTTATAACATTGAGGAAAACATATTTACAGACCATATCAACATAATAAAGCAAAAAGAATGAAAGTTGATCAATACATGCATTGCCTAGCCTTCAGAGTTTCTATTTTCTGCAAGCTTCGTGATACCACTGAAAAACTATGGGACTAAGTAGAAATGATACAAGCTAAGGTCTGTTTTTCTTGAAATTGCAATGTTATTTACAAAAAATGACACAACCGTGTTGCACGTAAAGTAATTCACTAATCAGTATCTTTCTGTTATCTTACAACTGATACAAATAGAAACAAGCTGACCTTTGTGTTACTCTTAGAAGAAGATGAATGCTGTGTGAGCAAATTTAGATCAGCACTATTTTAAAGTTCAAAGTTTAAAACCAGTGCACATATTGTATTTTATTTACTTTTCTTTTCATTTTGTAATAAGTACCTTTTTGAGGAACATTTTAAATCAGCTCTCTGGGATTAAACATGTTTACCTTGTTTTGGTATAACAAAGAATTAGAACAAAATAAGACGAAGATCAATACCTATCCTTTGACACAGCATGATTATTTTAAGAATTTGGTTTAAATATGGGCTCCATTTTTACTCAGAAACTGAAATTTTCAAGTCTGACATCAGATAGATCAGGAGGAAAGTCCCTTGTGGTGACAGTTCTGAAAGGGAACATCAGGGATTTTTTTTTCAACCATGACTTTGAGACCTAACACCAAATTCTTGCATACAAATGTTGTGATAGCTGCAGTAAAAAATTATTTATTTGTAACAATGATGGTGTGACTTAAATATTATTCTTAGTACTGTAACATTTTCTTTAATGAGCACATTGCAGCAGCAAAAGTGCAAAAATTAGAATTAGTGTTAACATTAACAGCCATGGGCCGGTATGGCATAAACACAAAATGTTGTAATAAACAAACAGATAACCTGTGAAAAAGATCATGCTCCTCTCCCTTCTCCATGTGGACCTACTAACATCTGCAGAAATATATTCATCTTGGCCAGAAACAACCAATCAGAGCCAAGATGAATGATATCGCTGTCAATCATCCTTGGGAACCTGCTGGTTCCAGCCTCAGGAACTCCATGGTAGCCTCAAGTGGCTTCTATAGCGCCAATACCACAAAGACACCACAGACCACATTCCTGACACTGATGCTATCATATAATTATGGGCCAAAAACCTTGGTCAATATGTCCAATAAAGAACTCTGGTACTTCTGAAGAAAAACAGTCCTTCAACTTGGTACTAACAAGGGGTGCCTAACACAGTGCAGAGTGAATGTGTAGGTGCAATTACAACTTCTTAAACCTGGTTCTACATCAATGACCCGAACTACTGTTCATATCTCTTAGATTACATTTTAATAATGTCCACTTATCTCTGAAGAGGATCAGCTAGTTTAAGAGTTTCTTCACCATTTCATGTTTCTCGCATGTGGATTTGGCAGAAGATGACTGACAGACGATCAGTTGACAAGACAGCTGCCACCACTCTATCCAGCAACTAGGTCAAGTCTCCCTGACATTCATGACAAGTTCCTGGTATGTCACTGTCCCCCCAGGCCCTGTGACTTACCTGTGTGTCACCTCTGCTCTGTGGAAGCCCTTTGAGAGAGCCTTATATCTCTGCCAGACTCCCTTGTGGTTTTCCATTGGTGCTTACATCCCTTTGGATAAGAAAGCAGGCTTTCTCTTATAATTAGACTCTGTGGCGTTCTTGGCCATGCAACTGAGGTCTGCCATTTAAGGATGAGGATGATTGCTCCTTCCCCATCTCTGCTGCATTATTAAGTGTGACAGGATTCGTTGCAGCGTGCCTCTCCCATTCTCTTTGTACTGTTTTCCTTACCCCCATCACTGACACTCCTTCCCCCCACCTCCTCATCTCTACTACCAAAAAGCCCTTCTCGACATCCCGCCACCACATGCGTCCTCTGTGAAATGGAAATGCCGCCCTATTAAAAACCGTCAACCTGAAGCAGATCAGTGCTGCACTTATGCTAATGTAGACACAGGAAAATATCACACAAGGAGAGGAAGAGAAAAAAAAAAAGCGTTACGGAGGGGAGCAAATCGAATAAAAAATTACCAGCTTCACTTGAGAGATGAAAGTGCAGTATATCCAAATTGAAAATGAATACCGTTGTAGTGAGAGGTTAGGAAATATTCACAATTGTGCAGGGGCTGGAGTGGGTTTAAAGTGAGAGTCATGCATAAGGAAGGACTGGAGGCAGAGACACTGAAAACTGGAGATAATTATGTGTTGTTTGGTCCCCTGTATGGTAAATACAATAGATTTACAGCTGTTTATACTTTTAAAAGAATAGTTTCATTTGTCTAAATGTGGTTTCTTAATAGCTTTCCAATGCTGAAGCACAACTGCAATCTTAGAAAATGTTGCTGTTGGCATGGGGAAAAATATGCCTTACAACAACCTCACAATTAAAATTTAACAAGACTTTAGAGTGCAAGTGGTGCATAAAATCACAGCAGAAAATAAAGGTCTTCTTGCTAATCTATTTGGTGGCTTTGGGATCAGCCCCTCTGTCATCTTGGAGAGTGACAGTAATGATAAACCGTAATCAAATCTGCTCCCGCGAGGTTAGGCCTCATTCCTCACTGCACATAATGGGGAGAGGGGAGGAAAATTAAGTGTCCCTTTGATCCACGCAGCTGAATACTGAGCGTATAACAAATTAAAGAGATGTCTAGTCCGTGTGTCTGGAGAACGGCTGCCCGAGCACTACTTTTTCCACACTACAGTTGCTGTTAATGTATTTCCAAATCCAGTGCCTTGATAAAATATTCACCGTTTTTATAGTTTGCCAGTTTACAACTTGTGGTTGTTAAACAGACAAAGGCCAATTTGATTTCAAAGTGTGAGATACGGCTGTGATACAAAGTCAAATTTGTATCGAAACCATTCAAGATTTTTTGATATCTACAGGATTTTATAACAACTGAAGGCAACATAGTTATTTAATTGTGTTATGAAGTATCACAATGTCCCTGGAAAATACACAGTTCCCTCTTTTACCCCATTCAAACTGTCATTTTTCCTCTACGTCTGTAGCACTTCGTGTTATATATCACATGACCTTCATATAACTTACCTAAAATGTCGACTTCTACCTCAACGGGTTCAGATAAAAAATAAAAAAAAACACAGCTCACAAATATTTAAAGGATTGCACTTAATCTTTTCACACATTTTGTTTTGTTTCCATCTTTTACCTTATCTCAGTGGCTACATCACAATAAAAGAAGAAAAGTGGAAGAGGTATGAATATTTTTGCGAGTTATTGTATGTAGAGTCTTTAAAAAGAACATTTTCTGAGTGCAAAGATGTGTGCATCTCCCTCTCACATATAGGGCATCTCAATCCTAAGTGTTTTTTTTTTAACCATCAGGGTTACCATGACTACAGCTTGATGTTAATTGGATAAAGTGATTGCAATTTGCTGTCTGAATATCACCATGTCGTACAAGTTGTTGCATCAGATTCACATTCTTAAACAACCTTTTTTTGTGTGTGTGGCTGAAAATATGCAGGGATCAATTTTTTCCCTTTCTGTAAACACAATGGTTAAGATGATGATGAGCGTAATGATGACACTGAGATGAGTGCTAAAGAGAATGATTAGAGAAGCGGCTCTCGCTTCCTGGATGTATAATTCTGTGAGGAATAAATAGAACCAGACAGTGGCTAATTTTTTTTTGTGTGTGTTCGACACTGGACACATTTTATAGGAATTAAAATCCACAGAGAAGTATGCCCCTCCTCTTGTTTGGTTTTAAGTCAGTTTTCTCTAGCTTAATACATCAAAGTTCCCCTCCAGTACAGCCTTCACTGCACATGCACTGCTGTAAAGCTGGATGAAATAAAACTTGCCTGCCTTGACAATTAGTTTTTCACCATCTACTATCAGTCTAAGGCAATAGATTTTTTGTTTCAGTTGGAGGAAAGGGTTAGTTTACTTGTTATTTTTAGTTTGATCTGAAATCATAATCATATTTAACAGAAATCAATGGGACTAAGGTATATCCAACTAAATTAACTTATAAGTGAGACTTTATTGTTTATCTTTGTAACTCATGAAAATACAGAACTACCAGGTTACATAAGCTGATTAAGAATGGCTAAGTAGATGGTTATGAGATAGATTGTTTACAAGAATGAAATTGAAACTGATGTTTCGTCCTAACTCTTCCTCAAAACTTAGATATGAATTGGAAGAAGACGAAAGTGACCCAGAGACTCAACCAATACATATTTTTCCATTAACTTGTTACTTATAGTTTATGCTCACAGCTAAATGTATAATTGTTGATCTATTTTATTAACAATGTCAATGTGAAGCCATAAAAAATAGACAGAGTGAAGACAAGATCTTTGACAAGCTTGATCATCATGACAAAGTATTTAAAATTAAACACATCCCAGAAGTCTGAGACAGTGTCATTTTATTAATTTTTACACAGCTTTACTTTTACATAATTACTTTTACACCCTATTTTCTTCTGAATATGGTTCACAAGGAAAAAGTCACAGGCTATTAAGATGTTCTCATAGTCTGAAAACAGTATGTAAAAATTACATTTTAAGTGTTTAGATAAAAGTAGGGCTGCACAGTGGTGCAGTGGGTAGCGCTGTTGCCTTGCAGCAACAAGGTCCTGGGTTCGATTCCCGGCCCGGGGTCTTTCTGCACGGAGTTTGCATGTTCTCCCTGTGCATGCGTGGGTTCTCTCCGGGTTCTCCGGCTTCCTCCCACAGTCCAAAAACATGACTGTCAGGTTAATTGGCCTTCCCAAATTCTCCCTAGGTGTGAGTGTGTGTGTGCATGGTTGTTTGTCCTGTTTGTCTTTGTGTTGCCCTGCGACAGACTGGCGACCTGTCCAGGGTGAACTCCGCCTCTCGCCCGGAACGCAGCTGGAGATAGGCACCAGCAACTCCCAACCCCGTTAGGGAGAAGGGTGATGGAGAATGGATGGATGGATGGATGGATAAAAGTACATGTGTAATAATGTGAGACAGAAAGACAACATTTGTTGCTACTGATTCTAAAAATAGTCATATTGTAATTATTACAGTGAAAATAGTTATTCATAATATTGAATTAATGATATATTTAATTTAAACTGCCTTTATTAATCGTTGAAGAGAACGTTGTTAATTTCAAAACACTGTCTCCTGGTCTGCAGTTCGAATACTGTCTGTCAACACTAGTCAGGAAAATCCCATATTTCCACATTTGAAAGATTCCTTTAAAACAAGATAATTAAAAAAAATATCCACTAGAGTCCTCTGCAGAAGATCTGGTTGATTTTTCTTTTCTGTTTTTTGCTGCAGCAAAACATTTTAAATTCCTTGTCGCCTCCTGACACTATGTGCATCCTTAAACTTTAATTAAGTGTGTGCAATAATTAGTTATTTAGTATTGAGAGTGTAAAACAAAACAAGATATGAAAGATATGAAATCCAATGGCTGATTTGGGGGATTGTTGAATCCCTTAAGTCATATTCTCTTTTCATGATTACTGAAGTTTATGGGGAACAAACTTTGCTATTAGTTTTTTTTTATTCTGGTGACTTTAATAGTGCTTGAGTTTGAACACTTCTTAACTAGGTTTTAGAGTGATAGCATTGTTAAAATTTTCAACCCTCTATTGTGAAGGGTCAAACCCTTGAGGGGGAACAAATTACTCAAAAGAGGGGGTAAAGGTGGGGGGAAAGTTGGTTTTATTGCACACACTTAACTTTTCGGGTGAAAACAAACGTGAAACGGCTCACAAGAGACCATCAAGGCAGAGTTTTAATTATTGTCAGTGTCAGACTTGAGCGCAGCCTCTTGGGAAGGCAAAAAATAGAACGAGAATTAGCCTCTTTCACTAACCCTGACAGCTAATTACATTTAAAATGGCTAACACCACAAAACAAAAGCGACCTGACAATAACACTTTGCTACAGCTCGAGTTGAGCTCCAAAAACGACTGCAACATGGAGGGCTAATACTTTGATTCTAAAGAGGACTTTACACTTGGATCCTGAGAGCTCTGACTGCAGCAGACATATTCAAAATGTTTGCTTTTTTTTTTTCCTTTGCCTCTTCTGAAATCAATATAAACCTGTTAAGTCTGGCAGAAAATGTGGTGCATGCTCAGTTTAGATATGGCCTTGCCTCTTGATGCAGCCTTGAGCAAACGGCAGAGTGCATGCGCACGTCTGCGAGAAGTCAAACGCAATGAATGTCGAATATGAGTCCAGCCGGGAGGACTGCTTTATTGGCCCATTTCCAAATGAGCATTGACTTCTTCATTTATTTGATTCATTTCTGACTTCGCAAAGCCCGTATGAAAAGGCATTACAACTCCTTAAATGGATGATTCTGTCCTGTGTCTTATTTCAGTTTTTTTCATTAATCAGAGTTGTTGCATCAGTTTAATTTGTGGTCAACAAACTCCCCCTCTACTCCTCCCTCCCATGTCCCCGCTCCGTCCCTTTCCTTTTGCTCCTTTCTTGGCAGGTTGATGGATAAATGGGAGCACGTTTGAAAGGAAATGAAGAACTCTGTGGTTTTGAAGGCTCCCTCCTTTGTGTCCTTTCCCAACCTGGCAGAGGCTACATCCTCGCCGGCCAGAAATGGAGGGAGAAAAGACGGCAACAGCAAACACTCTCTGGACCCCCTCGCCTCCTCCTGAATAAATTCTGATACATTTCATATGTGTGCTTGCCTGCAGTTTTACCTCTGATGTTTCACATGGGAATGTGATAGCCCCTATATCTTGTTGTGGGCTGAGTGTGCAATATGATACTGTAGTAGGAGTGTTTCTGTTTGACAACAAGCGGCAGCTGTATTTGTCTACATGCGTGCACATATGTGTGTGTGACTCCAGATCAGCCACATCTCTGTGCCATTCATTCGCAGTCTCATTGCTTGTTACTGGCATAAACAAGCAGGGGCTGATCTGTGTCATCCACACATGACAGCTTAACAAAAAAAGGATACACAAATCACACGTCGATCTCAACTGGAGACAGTGAAACCCCTCGACAACCTCCCCTGATGTGTCGCCTAAATTGCATTTTCTCATGAGACTTCTTTTATCATTTCTCTAACATGTTTCATCTTCCCCAGCTTGTAATTTATGATAAGATCTTATATGCCAGCTGGACTCAAAGACTATTATTTGTAATGTCAGTGCTGCGTTTGCTGTCGATCAAGCCACAATGTTTTGCAAAAATATCCATATCCCTGAAAATTTGTCATGCTAAGGTACTCATGTGAAGTAACTGCGAAGGGAAAGGACAAAGATACATGGTTTTCAAAACTTGTTACAAATAAAAATCACTCTACTGCTCTCTATTAACCCTAAATAAAATCCATTGCAACATTCCTTTTCATATGTTGATTCATTTCTGTGCCTCTAAGTGTACTTCTGTTAAGACCATAACACATAGAAATAATATACAAAGCTGTTCAGAACTGAAAAGAATATAGATGCAGCTAAATACGGGACAATCTGGAAAATCTGTAGTGGTTGGCCTTCCAGAGGGACAATAGCACTGAACATTAAAACTATATGTCAATACACTGGAGAAAGCACTTGTAATGCAACAAAATGTGAAAACACAATTTAAAGAAACAAATAGCTTTGCATGCCTCTTCTGAATGAATGAATGATAAAATAAGCTGTTTCTCTTCCACCCAACCCAACCAAAGAAAATGTGAAACTGCTTTTAATGAAATATGATTACTTAGTGTGCAGCATGTCAGGACCTCTTTATGCATACACAGGACCTTGACAATGTGTCCTTATCTTGAATAATAAGTGGTTGTTAGGTGACTCATTTGAAAGTGTTTCTGGATGGAGCAATAATTACTGACATCTACTTCTCATTGCTAATCCAAGTTTCCTATGTCAGTGCATGAAAAGAAATGAAGATGCAATCATAAACTTTCTTAAAGTACCTTCATTTGAAGCTAGCTCCCTTTTTTCTTTTCCCTAGCAAGTGTTCTGAGCTCTGAATAAAATTGTAATGAGGTTAATGCACATGGTGAATGTTTCTAACCGATGCAAAGCAGAAAAATTATAATGCTTGAAAGCTTTGGCAGTGATTGAGACACAGTAAAGTACTGCTAAATGTGTTCAACTGATAGACGTTTAGGGGCCCATTGATTTAAGAAGAAGTAGTTATGGAGGTGGGGGAAAGAAATTAAACTAAAAGCTCTTTAAAAGGACAGCTCTAGGTGACATCAGGAAAAAGTAAAATAATCTTTCTTTTTATGTCTCCAAGAAGGAAAACTCATGGTATACAGAAAAAATTATCGGGAAAAGGTATTCTAACAGACAATTCTGGTTTTATATTCGCAATGAAGACTAAATGGAGTCTTGTTGAATCAGTATGAGCAAGCAAAACTGGTGATAAAGTTCTTTTCAAATATCAGTGTTCCTCTCTGCATTATACCAGGCTTCCTCTACTCAAATGTTTTCTCTAGAGTGTATAGATGCTGTTTTCTCTCATGAAAGATTTACCTCAATATCAGTATGTTAGCTATAACTATATCCTCAAGAAAGATTAAAATAACTCAAATTGTGTAACCTCAAATGCATCAAGATATTTATTTTTACAAACAACCAGTAGTATTTAATATTCATCCTCTGTGAATCATATCATATTAAGTCCAATGTATCACTGGTTAAAGTAGGGGGAAATACTGATAATATTGAGAAGTCTTAAGTTAATGCAGTTATCAAAACACTTTGGTTTCTTTGCAGAGAAGAGGCTCTGCAAAGATACAGTTTGTTTCCACATAGATTGCCTCGTTTCACTGGGTCTATGCAAAAGATTATCTTCCCAGGGAGACAATGCTCCGCATGGGAGCTGCGACTGTGTGTGTAGCTAGGTATAACAGATGGGACTCAGTATAAATGCTGCGCTCCTGCTGAGCTCATGCAGCTCTGCTGCAAATTCAGTGCTGCACGTTAAAGATTGCACTACATCAACCATAAATACGTCTTCTTTCAAATCTGTGTCAGCTTAATGGGATAGTGCAGACTGAAACATTTATAAGCAGTAAGCATCTTTGTCACCATTTGGCAGATTTCAAAATGAAAAAGTGAAGTTTACCGTGCAATAAATAACTTTATGAAAATATTTTCTGTAGCATTCTGGTTGCAAATTATGACATCTGTATGGATGCAGATTTTCTGCCTTCTACAGCATTCTGACTGCAGCTCAGATTGCTAAATTTTAAAACCAGATGGAAAGAAAACTTCAGTCGTGATTGCCAAAATTTCATGATTCATTATGTAGCTGCTTTTAATTGGCAAGCTTAGTGGTTTTATTCCCGAGTGTGAGGGACTGAGCCAGTTAGGTATGAGGACACAGAGGTAGTGTTTTTTAAAAAAGGAAGAGAAGGCTCTATTTTCTCAAAACAATAAGCTCAAACAATTAATACAGGGCCATTGAAAGATACAAAAGGTGAAATAAAAAAAAGCAACATAATAAAATAAAATAAACTGAAGCCATATTTTTTATTTTTAATTCAATGGTCTTCCCCCATAGTGGATTCTGCACTGCATCACCCAATCAGCACTTCCTCGATCAACGTGTAGAAGTGAAAATGCATCTATTTGCCTTCTACAACACAGGTTTCTCTAAAAAACATAACAACCCCCTTTCCCCTCACCCTATCTAGCAGATTTCTTTATCCAGCAGAAAAAGAAAAAAAAAACAACAACTGTTAGAGGACTGAGTTTAGGTAATTGCCATATTTTATGAAGCCTGTTCTGTCACATTGTTAAATTCACAAAAATAAATTCAATGGAATGAGGTTATCACGAGCCTATGAGAGGAATTACAAAAAAAAAGGGAAACAAATCTCTTATGCAGACAAATGGTGATTTCAGGGTAGAAAATAAAAAACAGACAGAATTAGCTTTTTTGTAGTTGGACAAATAAAATATTTAACTGTCAAGACTCAGACCTACAATGGGAACATATCAAAAATTGCCCAGTATATTTGGTCCCAGGTTTCTGTTTCCTACGTTTAGATCCTTTTTGCTTCTTGGCCTGACTTAATAATGCTTACTGTTGGCTGATTTGCTGTTTTATGTTTCTTTGCTTAAAATTGTCAAGGCACAACTTTAGTTTTTTTCGACTATTCAAACAAAACCCTTCAGTATTACTTGTGTAAATGCAAGTTTACTCCTTCATTCGTGTAGTTTTAGCAGACTGAGTTTTGAGCAATATGCTGCCTTCAGGCAAAAACATTTTCAGGAACGTCAATGCATTTTTCAATAGTGCAATGGAAAACCACATTCTGTACAGATTGTGGGGTCTTGCGGTAAAAGAGAAGGGTACAGGACACTGCCTCCAGTCCTGACAAGTCTCCTGTGGAGAATGTGTGGAGAAACATTTAAACTGATGGGGTGTTGGTTGTTGCCTCACAGAAAGAAGGCCTCTGCTATATATTCCATTGGTGGCCCTTCTGTGTGGAGCTTGGCCTTGTGTTTGTGTTAATATTCTGTTTTCTTCTCTTAGTTATACACACACACACACACACACACCCCACACACACACACACACCCACACACCACACACACACACACACACACCCCCCCCCCACACACACACACACACACACACACACACACACATGCATCCATCCATCCATCCATCCATACAAACATACATACATCCATTATGTAAGTATGGATCCATACATACATCCATATGTATGGATGTATAGATATGCTTGATTACTTAAGTGGTAGTTTAAATTGATCATTAAATGTGTTACACTGCTGGAAGGGTTTGTTATTCATAAAAGGAAGGGTTTTATTACAGTGCCCTAGCAGATTTAAGGTTGTACAGCTTCAGTCAAGGCTTAATTATATATTTTGTTAATGTCATACAGTATTCGATCCAACTAAGTGCATATGTCCACTTTTATATTTTAGGTATCCAAACTCTACTTTACCACTGATTATTCAGAGAGGCCAAGGCTTTTAAATTATTAGTTTGGGATGAAGCATCATTTCTAAGGACAGTTATGCTGACAAACAGCAAAGACGTAATTGATAGTTACATTTTTCTTAAAATGATGCAGCATGAAGACATCCTTGTTTTTTTCAGGTTATATTTGCTGTATGAACAAGTTTTGTCTCATGAAAGACAATTTATGCCTTTCAGTCGTTAATGAAAATGGACCTAATTTGCATTCTATTTTTCTGACAATTCAAAAGTATAACTCAGATTCTCTTGACAGCTTGATAGAAAAAGCATTAGACTTACTGGCTGGAGCCAGCGTGAATGTACTGGCAGTTCAAAAGAACAATTAAACCTGAAACAAATTGGAAAGGAGACATAGGCAGAGGGAAAATATGAAAGAAGATAATTTTTTGATTAGTGGCTGAACTCTTAAGATATGTCTTGCGGCTTTAAGAAAGATGGAAATATTGAACTTCAAAGTCCCTGTAGGACTTTGCATATTACAAGTGAATGCTCGAAACTTGTGTAAGCAAAACGTGTTGAAAACTCAGAGGCACACTCAAAGTATCCTTAGGAAATGAAGTTCCATGAAAACTTACAGGAGTCTATTAATTGTGGGGCCATAGTTCAGGTAGACTGATGAGGTGGGGTTAAGTCTGCTGGGCCAATAATTAAATAGAAGCAAAGCTCATCTCTCTCCCTTCAACATAATGGTTTTTTAGATGGAAGTCTGAGGTTTTTATAACCTCTTCTTATAACCTAAAACATTCAAGATGGACACCTTTGTACGTTTTGTGGAGATTAATTGATTTTCATTGTAGTATTTTAACCTTTATTATACCAGTATCAAAAGACACATTATAATAGTTTTAACATTGTTTTCTCTGTAACAAAGTTCTTACTAATTTATTATTGAATCAATGGAACAGAAATGTCAGTATTTTCCACTTTCTAATGGAATAAAATGTAAACTTTGCACATAATTTAGACTGGCGGCATTGTGAAGCAATATATAAAAAAATACTGCTTGTGAAATAACATGTTTTGATTTCAAGAAAAAGCACAGATAACAAATCTTCAAGCTGAGATTTTGGGTCATATCTTTTTGTGTGTATTAAAGGATTTCATTGTGATCCAACAAACATTTTAGGATATTCTTAAATTGTATGATTTTCATAGAAGTGTTTGGTTTACCAAAATAATTGCCTAGTTAAGGATGATGCCTAATATGGGGGATAGAAATTGCGTTAAGAAAAATATTAAACATTTAAAAAGATGAAATACAAACTCTTCTATCTATCCTTTAGGTGACAAAATACGAAGAGAGTCACGGCTCTGCTACCAGCAGAATGCCAGTGAGGAATCTTCTTAATGCACTGTCCTTTTGAAACAAACATTTTGCAACAAGCTATGAGAGTACGGACATCGAAAAAAGCAAGCAGTAAACAAAAACTTATTTTTCAAATGAAGAATATAGAGTAATCCTTCTCTCCCCGCACATCTTATCTCCAATGTAAATAAGGAAAATGTCTTCTTGATTTTTAAAAAGAAGAAAAAAAGCAGTAGATATTTGTTTTGATAGTAGAAACACAGTCATGGTTTGGTTACCAGTGGGTCATTGCTATTTCAAAACAAAATGATTGCACTAATCTACAAGAGATATCATACCTGTTAAGAAAAGAAAATAAATAAACTGCTGACAACATAAATATCTAAAAAAGGAAAAATATTAATCATATTGTGCCTGTGGTTTAAACGGCCTGTAGTGTAATGCCACAACAATTGCAGGTTGTATTGCTTTTAATTAATTGCTTTCACATTTAATCTCCCCCACAAGGCTCTGCAAGCTATGTAAAATGATTGTTGAATGACACAAATTTAAATATTATACTTTGTTCATAAAATTAAAAAAGAATAATTGTGCCAGATGGATGACACCCGGTATTTTTTTTTTTTTAAATCACTGATATTTTGAACAACAGGTTTGCAGGTAAAATAAACAGCATGGAAAACCTGGCTAATTAATTAGCTAAAATCAGCTCGCTATAAATGTAATAGTAGAATCGAATTAAAAAATATGGCAGGTGGATTTGAATGTTAATTTGAGTTTTCCATTCCTTTGGAGAGGCAGCATTTGTTCTCACACTGCCTGCTGGCTCCTTTTTTCAAAATATCTATAGCTGACACTGATTTAAACTTATTTATTATTATTATTTTTAATTTATGTATTTATCACAAGGACAATGCATATTCAGAGTTAGCCAGAAAACTATTTTTTAATTGCAATTCTTAAACAGGTGCATACATGAAACTGAAATTCAAAATTACAATCTTATGGCTATAATGATAATCTGTGCAAGAAAGAATTTTTGCAGAAATAGAGTAATTCCTATTTTCTTTTTAAATAAAAGAAATACAATAATATGTGGGTTCAGCATTTTTATCTTATATTTTTAGTTTAATGCCATAAAATTGCAATAATCTTCTTTTGTTGTTATGCCAACAAAATCCCACACGGGGACAAAGACCAACAAACAAAGATAACGCCCAAAGCGAAATTTGCTTTATTGTCCCAGTCAAAAGGGTGGTGGAGAGGCACTCCGATAGTAGCTAATCAACTCCACTAATGTCCAACTTTAATTCAATTGCAGTGTAAAACAGTTACATGACATTGAGAGAGCTATTATCTGCGAGACAATAATTTGGTTAATAAAGATCCCATTAACAATCATTATGCAACTTTGATGATTCTTTTATCTCAAGGCAAGCAGGAGGGAATGGGGAGAGATGCCCGAACTGCTGACAAAGACCTTATTTCATCCTTTTATTCAAGGGTGAAGACAATTAGAGATAGCCTGGTTTTTTTTAGCCCTTTTTTCATAATACATCAGCTGTGTTCAATTTCTTTCTTGCTAATAAGGCTTAGAGGACGACACTGGAAGAATGACTCACCTCTTTCTCTTCACTTGTCCTTAACTGGCAATGTCTTGTAGAGCTAGCTGCCTTTTTTTGCTCTTATGTATCTAAATAATGAACGAGTGGGGTGTTGTGTAATCGGCTCAGTGCCTAAAAAGCATTCAGGCACCTGAGTTGAAGGGCAGCCAGGCATCATTTCTTACTTACTTACACATATCCTAATAGTCTTCAGAGTCATAAAAGACTCAGTCTTAAATATGTATTGTAAAGTGACCACAAGCAGTTGTGTAAAAGAACATTCGGATAGGCAGCAACATGGGTTGTTTAAATGTCAACTCCATTAAAATATCAGATCTGTAGATGTGCAATTAAATATTATCCATGCAATGTATAAGGAAGGTGGACATATGACTATCAGAGAGGCATAATTAAATGACTGCCCATATAGGCTATAATTAACTGAATTACAGTGGAGGTGGAAGCCATCGCATAATTATGATGGACGACGGCTATTTTGAGCAAATGTCAACTTAGATGACATTTCTTGAAAGTCGTGGAAGGATTATATGAGAGATGTGCACTCAATAAATCAATAAACTACCAGTACAGATAATACTAAATGTGCAGTTTTAGCAGAGCAGGTTCTCCAGTAAAAACATTAGTCCTTACTCCGTCAGGTTGTTTTGATGGATCCTTATTCTCTTCCTCGGGGAAAAAATTTCAAAGTGTCAAGCCAATGTGGGACGGCTCAGCAATGATCCTGCCTAAGAGCACCAGGGCCATACATTGGGTTGTGGCTGATCAATGGAGGGGTACTTTGAGGCTGATGATATTTTTTTGAGTGAGTAAATGATGCGCAGCAGTTTCTTAATGTCAGAGAAGTAGTGTCTTTTTGGGGAAATGCTCTGCAGAATACAATGAAAAAAAGCTAAGCAGTAGAAAGACAGGTGCATGCCTCAGGCTTTCCATTATAAACCCCAACACCTGATCAAATTTCATATTGTGCGCAGGAACTCAGCAGTGCATCACGGAAAAGAAAATACTCAATATACTTGGATGTTAATACTAAAGGTCACATCTTTATGAAAGAGCTGTCCTTCTGTAAGGAGTCCTTAAAAGCAAAACATTTTCTGGTGAAGCTCAAAGCACCACAAACATAACCAAATGAATTTTCATTCAGCTGGGTAACTGTCATTTTTTGCATTGCATTTGTTGCTGTCATCATGCTTTACAAAAAAAAAACATGCCAAGAAAATCAAGAAAACTAAAATGAAAAACAGTCATGACTGTTTTTGTAGGAAACATGCGTGTGTTGAGTTTGTTTCCCTGCACAGACACTGCTCTCAGCTTTTACTTCACACTTCCAAACATGGTGTTTTTGGACTGTGACCTTTGTGTGAAGGGCGAGTAGACATCAGTCAATAAATGTGAGCAGGGAAGGAGACAGAGGAACAGTGGTAAGTTCACATCTCTGTCATACACATCCTGTAGTTATATTGCTACAAGCTTATACTGCTGGCCACTGACAACTTTTCCTCAATCTTCTACTTTATTTCACCATTTATTTTTCCCATTAATTTCATATTTTATGTCTGATGCAACAATAGTCATAAAGGTTGATATCAAAACAAAATTTTACATAGTCCAAAGAGGAGAAGGCTGCTTAGAAATGTCTTCCCATCTCAGAGATCACTGCAGTTTTTCTAAGAAATAAATGTTAATGACGAATCACCTTCAAAAAGCCATTTAGACTGTAAAAAACATGAGCAAAGAAATGAAAGCATCATAATTACCTATTGATAAGAAACTCACATATATATAAGGAGTCTTTTTAAACATAATTTGGCAATTTATGGTTTAAATGCTGCCTATTTTTAAGAAATGCATGAATATTAAAAGAAAGAGGTCAAACTTAGACAAAACCTAGAAAAGACTCAAAAAACATAATTTTCTCTAAATATTAAATGAATGAGTGAGAGTTAATCTAATAAATTCTGTTTTTACTTTGTGTCTTTTAAGTGCTACAAAATAGGCATATCATCAAAAATAATTTGCTTGAAAATAACAAGCAGACAAAAACACTGACATGTCCTCATTTTGTAAAGGTTTTTTTAAAAAAAAAAAACAAAACTGGAACAGCATACTGCTGAGTTTCAAAGACCAAAACGCAGTACACTTAAGAGACAGAGGAAGCATGGAGTATAGAAGGAAGGGAGCTTTTCTTTCTTCACTTTCCAGATAGATACTTCTGAAGATCATCAGCTGTTTTCTCCTGGGGACTATGGCTGGTTGAAAAATAACAAAAACGACACGTATCACTGGAAGGAAAAGCTTCTTAGAAAACAATTTTATCAAACAACAGTCATCTTTGTCGTGTAACTGAAAGGCGGAGTGTATTTTTTTACACAGCTTGAGCCTTTGTGACTCTTCCAGAGATGTGAGTAAAGCAATAAAAAGCTGCTCAGTATAGAACGATGTAGATATCATAACAACATAAATTAAATTAAATTTCTTTGCTCATGAAATTGTTCTAAAGTGTAGCTAAACCCAAATAATTTTTTTTACAGATAAATTGTATAAATTGGCCTTGAGGTTTCTATCTTTTTGTTATTGTACAAATTGTGACATTTTTGTATAGAGTAGCTAAATTCTATAATATTGAGGCTACAACAGTCTTAATGCTGACCTATTTGGGTTGAAAGGTGGCTGCAGTGGATTTTTTATGTTGTTTACAAATGGCACAGGTTGGTTGGTGTTTATGTCACAGCCTTGTGTTTGGGTGTATAACTATCTCACTCAGGCACCCAATTGGCGAGCCAGGAGTTGGAATTGCGAGAACTGATTGATGCTGTTTTGATTGTGATTCAATTGTAATGTGGAAACGAAGTGGGATCGGTATCCTTTCTGCTCAGACTGCAGGCAGTGTTTGCTGCCTGCAGTCTGCTTGTAAAATGTAACTCTTACAAAAAGATTGTTGGTCAGGAACAACAATTGGAGGCAGAAGGATGGTCTTAGTGCAGTCAGTCATGTATGTGTATGTGCTGTTCACCCCTTTCACCTTGCTCTTTCTACACCTTTTTCCTGACAGAAAAGCCTGTTATGAATACTCAGGTATTACCAACAATGACAAACAGTTTTCCTGAAAAATAAGTTGTTTCTCCACCATGAGCACATTGATCTTCTACGATAGCTTGATTGACGGTGCTTGGACCTTCCTCCTGTCTCTGATTGGTTGTTTTTGATTGGTGGCAACGTATTTCTACAGATGACCATCGTAGCACTAGAGAGAAGTGAAGGAGCTTTACTTTTTCAGAGATTATCTATCTCACACCATACATGGTGTTTTGATTGTGGTTGTCTTCAACTATTATTAAAAGCATGTCTACTAAAATTATCTTGATGGTTTTTAGTAATAGTTACATACAGCAGCTTTAAAGTGATAATAATCTTAATAGCAGTTAGTAGGTAAACTTACAACACATTTATCTTTCAGATTGTTTTGATTCATAACACAAAAATATTTACTCTTATATTATATCAGACAGTGAGAAATGGTTATCTTTTATCATAGTGCATGTGTCAATTATTAAATTTTGCACTTTCAAACGTTATATAATGTGTAGTTTAAAATAAATTAACACCCCTAAAAACTACTGCATACAGCTTTTTGTAAAATATATTTTTTTGTATTTTTCATCTTTTTAAATTTACACAAATATTTTAGAAGGCTGAGGAAGAAATTGGTTGTGTTTTCTAGTCAGGATTTCCTCTATTTTCTTTTGATTTTATTATTGAGGTCAAGTCAAGGTAACATCTACAAAAAAAACATGGAGCAACATTTAACATTGCATATAAAATATGTTTTATATCTATTCATATTTATTCATTGAGCATCCATAATAGGTTCAAGCATTGATGTTTTGCACAGCTGCCCTCCTCACTATGATCCCAGCTGAGGATCATTTCAGTTATGTGGCCCCCCACCATTGCCCCCACCTTCAAGCTACTGACCTGGGTCTACTGAAATGATCTTGATCGTACCCAAACCCCAGGGGATCTGCTTCCTTGCTCCTCGCAGACATATCTCTCAGTTGGTAGCTCTGCTGCCTCTCAGCATGAAGGACATATGATCAATACGTTAATGACATCTTGCTTGTCATATATTTCTGTGCTGTTTCTTCTTTTCACGTTGAAAAGCACAAACTGGGTAAATAAAAAAAAAATAAATGTAGCATTGCAAGACCAACTCTGTCTACTTGAATAAAAACCACTGAAATGTTTTTTTCAGGAGTGAGGCAGGTAACAACTTTGATACATATGTCATAAAAATAGGACAAATAATGCCAATCAATGCAGTTCCATTGTTACTGTACCTCTATTTTGTTGCTTTTCTGTGTCTGTATGAGAAATTAGTTCAGTCTAGAAAATTAGTTCAGTCTAGGAGAGGATCTGTAGCTGTAGATAAAAAATTACCACTGAGCAACAAAGTGCAGCAGATGCCAAGGTTGCTCAGAAATGAGTTTTCTTGGCTTTTTGATTGAAATGGTGTGCTACATTGTGACTGGAGGCAAAGAGGGACGAGGCGAGGACCTATTACAGACCATTCCACTGGCCAAGCTCAGAACATTAGATTCAAAATCTCTTCACTTTCCAACTCTCCATCTAGACATATATTACAGAGGGCAATGCACAAGGCCTACTTAACTCTCTGGCCATTTTAAGACCTAAGTGGGTCAGGAGATCTGCTTTCCAGAGGTCTCCTCGCTGGACACGGTTAATTAGAGTCCTCTCCCTATGCACAATCTATGGGGAGCCTGAGGAGGCTACCAGGCGCACCTGTCAATATTTACTGTTCTAACAAAATACATCATTCATTGCCATCTGCTCTCTGGGAGCACATGTAGGGGCGCTGCTGCTGCAAAATTAATAGCTCTTCTAATGTGCCTTTCCTAATGGGCCTAATCAATTAATCAGCCCTCTGCAATCTGGAGACATCATTAACCAGTGCATATGTCCCTAATGCTGTCGCAAAGATGAGCTGGCTTCATTGCTGCTGTTGCCGACTTAACACGAATAATGGCATTTAAAGTTGCTGCTTTATTAATGTAAACATTGTAAATGTGCCTCAGCTAATGAGGGAGTACTCAGAGACAAAATGTCTTTATGGTGTTTTTGCTGCTCCCGCTGTCTGATAACACATTGGATACAAGGGTGAAGATGTGTATCAAAGCAGAGAAGCTAGATTTGATCTTGATTTTTTAATGTTCTGTCTCTGGGTTGTACTCGGCAGCATCCACATATCGCAGTTGCCCTGAGCTGGTATGATTTTTGGGCCATGTGGCTGTATGTTACAAGGCTTTGCTTGTCTTCTAATATATTTGGTAGCATATATTTATTAGCCTTGACTATTTTAAAATCCGGTACAGATGTTTTTGTGATGGGCAACACAACACACAGCATAATTTTGAGATGGGAGGGAGGTCGTACAAGTTTCCAAAGTTTCTACAAACCACAACCTGATATCTATTCAGTCCGTAGAACTTCAAATCACTGCAATCACAGCAACAGGTTTTTAAGGTATCTCCCTACCAACTGCAAGGTTCAAATTTATAGTCATTTTTCTTTTTAAACTAGTTCAGTCAGTTAGGTTCGACACAGAGCATACCTGAACAAGTATTAATAATAAATTTTTCATTAAATTGAGATCTACGTCATAGCAGGAGAAACTCTGTCACAATTTTTTTAGTGTCTGACAGAGTTTTGTTTTTCCAGATTGCTCTGAATTTAGCTCCAATCATCTTCCCATCAACTCTGACTAGCTTTCCTGGTCCTCATAAAGATAGGAAACTCCACAGGAGGATGTCACCTTGGCCATTTTGCACTGCTGGCAATGTGCTGTTACACCATTAACAGCACAACATACAACAGAAAAATAGCACTCATTTACCATCAATTTTCCATTCTGCTATACATAACCTAATCATCAGAGTAGCAAGGTTGCCATAAATTTCTTTGGACTTGTCAAAGTTCCACAGTTTGGGACTAATATTTCTTTTAATAATCAAACAATATTTTCTACTGTTCCACTGAGGACATACATGTGTAGGTCAATGCATATATATATATATATATATCGCACGGATTTTGTTCTTGCCATTGAGCTGGCTTCTCAGGACTTGCCAGCTATATATATATATATATATATATATATATATATATATATATATATATAAATTTCCAAACTGTCATTTTTTGTGTGGACTCTAAAGCAAGCCATCAACAGTATGATCACGCATCAAAGCGGCTGCTGTGTCTGACTGCATAAACACTGGAGCAAATCTGCCTCCCATTCACTCTCCAGTTATCACAGTGGATATTGTTTTAACCCTTCCTCATGGCGCTTCTCTTGTGCACAGTGTCTGTGCCAAGCTGGTTGACACATGTGTGCCACAGTTTTTTAATGCCGGCAAATAATCCTGAGTATATTTGAATTGCACAAATGGTCATACACAACGGTGGCTAATCTAAACATATTTATGTATTCCCAGTTCATTGCAGAGTTTTCTGCACAGCTTGTGATCCTGGATTTTCATTCCTCTTATTATTTGTCTTAACTTTTTGCACAAGCACATAATATTCACGTATTTGCAGCCCTACCTTTGCTTTGTCTGAATTCCTGTGGTATCCGGTAATTCTCAGGCAGACAGGCACAGCTGGATGCCCCACACCCTGCCTCCCTCATTCAAATGCATGACCATTCAGATATTCTCAGATCATTTTTTGGCTTCTTTCCCTGAGCAGCACACAAAACAGGAAGATGATCCATCCCCACAAGACTGCTCTGCATCTGGCGGCCAGATCTGCTGCTACTCCTCCTGGATATGGCCTTTTGCTGGACCCCGACATGTCCTGATGGATCACCCGCAGACCTGGATGGATGATATTCCGTACCCCTCCCGCGCTTTTCTGGGCTATTTTTTCCTATCTTTGCCTCTGATCTGTCATTTTCACGACCTATTTATTACCTCACTTGGATTGCACATTTCACACATATCTTGTCCCTGAAAATGCCCATACATGTGATTTTCTGACCTAAGCTAGCAGCTCGTATTGTTCTGGGCTCACCCATGGGACATGCTCTCCCCACTGTAGCAATTTGTCTCATTCCTTTCCTTTCTCAACAGGAAGTCACCTTGCATGACTGGTTTTAAAACTAATCAAAAAAGTATGTGTGGAGTTGGCAGACAGATTTTTAAGATAGCAGTAAGAGCAAACAATTTTAATTATTTCATATATTTTGTTCTGTATTTCTTAAAAATCTCTGCTCCAGAAAGTTTTTCTAAAAATTCTGAAAAAACCTGTACAGTCCTTAGGTTTTTTTTATTACAACTAATATGCCTCTCGTCTATATGGATTGTTGATGTGTGCAAATGTTTTAATTCAATCAAACTGTGTTTGACCTACATTGCAAAGTAGAACGGGAAAACATTTCAGTGTGTAGCTGGCAGGACAATACTCACAGAGACATACCCTAAAATACATACAGCTCTATTTGCATTGAAATGTAAAAACTTTTTAACAGATATGGATACTTTAGATGGTGCTTCATAAGGATGAGGTGAAATTTGGATTAATCAAGACGTAGAACACCTAAATAGGAATGTTTATGATTCATAATTTGGATTACTTCTGTGAATTCTCTGATGATTCTGTCTCCCTGTGCAAATGGCCATCCATAGAAATTGTGTTGTACTGAGATTATGTCAGCATTTAAATCACAGGGTATGGAATAGAAAACACACTGCAGCTGTAAACTTTGTGAATCATAATTTCTGTGAAGAAAATGTCTAAAATTAGAGAATTTATTGAACTCCACACACTGGAAAAAGTAGAATACTTCCATCCATATCAAAAGAACTCCCTCCAGTTATCTGGTTTTCGTTTTGAGGCATTTTTGCCTCTCATCTGATGCTCTGAGTGTTCGTAGGCAAAGAAAGACATGACGCATTGTCCAAAGGGGAACCTGTCTATCAGTCAAAACACTCAACTCTGAGCCAGGGGACTTTAGGTATCACTCCAATCCTCTGCAACAAAACATGTGTTTAGCCCCGCAGCTGTGGAGAGAGGAACCCAAATGGAAAATCAAGGAGATAGTAAACAAAGTTCAACAGATTTGTGTCAAAGAAAAGCCCTTTGCCTGGGGATAGACAGCGCTGGCCTGTTTTGCTCTTTGGCCTTGAGTATAAACACATGAAACGAATCGCGTGCCTCGCCCCCGTTTGTATGAGCCGAGGCTGTTTCCTTTCAGTAGCATGTTCCTAAACAGTGCCTGGATGTGATTTTAAGCATGAGCCTCTGTCTGCGGGAACCTTGCTTGGGATGTTAAATCTTCTCCCTGGAGGCACAAAAGCACAATTGTGTTTACACAAAACTTTTCCGGCTTTTCTCATTTTATGGGTTGTGTCAGTAGCGAAGGCCTGTTTCATTCACTTTCCTTTGTCAGCCTCTGGGCAATGTCCTTCCAACTTATTGGAAGCAGCAGTAGAAGCAACAGATAGGAAGAGCTCAAAGCCGGAGTGCCTACCACCTAAATCACTTGGTATTTGCCTATAAGAGGGTATGGAAAGTGTGTTTTTCTCCCTACACCAGTTTTATCAAAACAGTGAGGACTATGTCTTCCAGTGCCTCTCTGAGCAGTCTCAGGCAGAGTGATACAAATCAGCTGCACACAAAGCATTAATCAACAGCCAGGGAGGTCAGCTAAGCATACCTGTCCCCAAACGCATCATTCTGGTGAGTCCTTGAAATGTAGGCTGCCACAATCAATCACAGGTAATTCCCCCATGAAGTTTGGATGATAAGCTTCTTCTGTTTGTTAGAAGAAAAGGAGTAAATGAGGAAAAGTTTAAAGCTGAGTCTTGTGCAGACTGTCAATCTGTTTTGTAATAAAAATAGTTGGGACAGGTAGGTGGAGGGTGGGAGTATTGCTGAAGCTAAAGTTCTCTTACTAGCTACTATTTATTTGTCGCTACTGTTCAAGCTGACAGAGTTACTTTTCCTCTTAAACTGAGGTCAAAAAGCAACCTGCCAGAAGCTTAATAGACAGTATACTTAGCTTACTCTAGAGTAAAGATATTGTTCATATTTTTGTATAAGAAAAAAAAAAAGTATTAAATTGCATAGTTGCAACAGTCCTACCTGTTTTCCTTTCAACGCAAGGAGGCAAAGCAGGTGATGTGCTCTGTCCAAAGATGAGATGAGATGACTGGGATGAATGGAACAAGGATTCAAACTAGCAACCCACCGGTTACTGGACGAATTCCTACATTCTGAGTTAGCAAGACCCTATGCACCTCCAGTGCCAACTCCACTTCATAAGTGGCATTGGTTCGTCCCATGATAAAATTTAAAATTTGCTTTAAAAACAATCTTTCCATTTCTATTTTCGACTTCCATTTTTAATGTTGATACTTACTTTTTTCTACTTTCTTTAAACATGACTTCAAAATAAACATAAAGTGTCTGTCAAAATGAAGCAGCATGTTTTGAAAAAACAAAAACATGTCACTGTCATTTTCACAATTTGTTTAATCTTAAAAAAAAAAACAAATTCAACAAGAGACAGAAGGTGTTATTAATGTACTCAATGTAAGTCTATTTAGGTTTTTCTTCATGCCATTTATTTCACATTTTTTTTTAGAAAGAAGGGGTTACTTGTGTGTAATGTATGGCTGTGGAACAACTCACAGGATATTGAGAACACTGTGAGCTTCAGGATTGTTCCGAAACAGAAAACACATTGAAAGTGGTTTACGAAAAGGACCAAGATGTCTGAAATATGAAGATTTCATTCATCTCAAAACAGCTGATAACAGCAAATCTGCAAACCTCCCATTCCAAAACTTCCAAAGACTGCCAAACAGAGAGACCAAGTGGTCTCAGTGTAACCAGTAAATCCCAACTTGACTTTACATTAAAGATATTCCAAGGTACATTTTTATTCACAGCATAAAGATTGATATGCGACTGAAAGAACGAACATTTAGATGGAGCACCCCCCTCACTTCTGAACAAGTCACAAAATTAAGTGCTCTGGTCTGCTCATGCACTTTACAGAGTGTTTAATGTATCTAACAGTGGATTTATATGTCACCGGTATGACTGCTCTGCTGGCATGTCACATAATTGAGAATGAGGAAATTACCATTTCCCAGTGGCAATTTAATATGTGCAAAAATCAATCAAGTGAGCAACATTAAGCAGCAGTATAACTAGATTCATCCTAGTTTAGGTTTTGTGGACAATTGTTAACGTCTCACTGCTTATTTCAGTCTCTGTATTGATGCCAGCATCATTCATAGTTAATGGATTATTAGAATCCTATTCTGGTCTAAACATTTCAGCCTGAACAGATTGTGAACTGAATAAGATTTCAGAGTAGTACAGTTCAAAATCTGAGTTGAAATTTGTTCAAACAGTATTTATGAAAGCCAACAATTCAACTTGAAAGTCACTTATATGTATCAGCAATATAAGTTTATGGCTATTTTCACCTTCTATTGTTTTTTTTTTCCTTTATGACTTCCCTTGACAATGATTGACCTTGCTGTTTTTCAACAATCGATGTTTAAGGGTTAAAACAGAAATGCGCTAAGATCATGTAGTTTAAGCCATTGCTGATAAGTTAAACCTATGTACAATATGGTTTGCTTCCCATTGTTTGTTGTAGCTGCACAATATTTTCTTTTCAGAAGGTCTGTCCATTGCTGTTTGTCGTTTATCTATGCTTGACAGATCAAACAAGTCTTCTGGCAGGAGCCACACATTAGGCTTCACAACAGCATGACTGGGATGCGGTAGATAAAGTGCAACAGTTTTTTTGGAAATGGGATCTGGATTCTGTAAGCGTACTTCCAGGTAGTAGTCAATTAAGAACTTTTCTGTGAGTTCTGTCTCAAAATAGAGAGCAGATTTCCTTCTCTTAGCTGCTTCTGGTCATTTGAAAGTTAAAGCCGCTGATATCGACAAACCTGAGCTTTCAAAAGTCAAGCTTAAAAGGGTATAAATTGAGTGTGATAAATTAAACAAGTTTCAAAAACATTTTGAAAGGTTAAACACATCAGTGTTGGGAGGTTTTGTTCTGTTTTAAAACATGACATTAACTGAAAAAACTTTAGTGGTGGAGGCATCTGCACCAGGCAGTGACATATGTAATGTGGCAGTTTGATGCTAAGAAGCTTACCAGAGATTGCCTGCACTTTAAACAACCATCCGGCACAGCAATGAGAAAAGTGCTGAGCTGAATGAGGCACTGTTCATGTTAATTAAATTTTTGAAATCGTGGTCAACACGGACCGAATGGCTTCGGTCACTCCCTCTGTTGCCATTGCTAAGAAAGCAGATGATGATTCTAAAACACTTCAGAAAATCAGTGTGATTGTTTATAACTTCTTTGTCAGTTCACTGATTGGCCCAGCAGAAATTCTGCTGGTGGAATCCAAGTTAATGAGAGAAATCCCAAACTGTGAGATTATAATTGAACATAATTGCACAGGAATGAAACAGTCAAGCACAGAGACAATAAAAATATATCTTAATCCTGCCTTGAAGTGTTTAGTGAACGTGCATCCTCTCTCATTAACTAGCCTGGTCATTTAGTTTATTAGTATGACTAGGTTGCCATATGATATAATGATTTAAATTAATTAGGTATGTATTTGAATATGTATGATTATTTTTTTAAATCCTAATAAAATATGTTGTAAAAAAGGAGTAATACAAGCAGCCATATTAGTAAGAGGTAATTATCAAAAAAGAGAAAAGTTAATTTGTTGGAGAGTAACAATTCTGTCAGAGGTCAAACAATACTGTATCAAAGTTATACAACTAACAATGTAGTAGATGTAAATACACATAATGTTCGATGCAAGAACTTGTATGAATTCTGAACAAAGATGTCTATTATTTAACTATAATTAGGCAGCTTGAATTTATGCAGAGACATGAAAACCTAATCGTGCAGAGAAGGACTTATTTTTTCATGTGTTTATGATATTTTTTGGACTACTAAACTCTCTCTGCAAACTAAAGATAAGAACATGCGGACATCCTCAAACACTTACCATTAATGTTTATCAGACGGCTGAAGCCACTTGATGATGCTTGCCACAACTGCACAAGGCATTAATTAAATTCACAGAGTAGTGGTGCTTATTTGATGGGAACTGAGGAGAAGATTAAATGTACTTTTCCTTAAATATTCTGTCTGATTTTATCATCCTTTCCCTCACCACCTGGCAGGATTCTCTCTTTTGATTTCTGATCTGTTGGCCAGATATTATCACCATCCTTATCTCAGACTTGCACAAGATTTAAGGACGTGACCCTGACGTTCGCTGTGCCAAGCTCATCTTGGAAATATTTTGGAGACACAGAGCAACTATTTCAACTTTTATGTACAAAAATTATGAGTAGGAGTTTTAAGTCTGTGAAACAGTCTGTGCTCCTATTTCTGCTGAGGTTGGCTGGTGTTTTGTTCCCATCGCTTAACATCAAATTAGATTGGAAGTGTATTTTCTCTTAAAGAAATTAGTTCATGCCTAAGATGGCTGCTGTTTGTGTGACCAAAAACACTTTTAGACAACTGTTCTCTAACAAGTACTTCACACTTCAATTTTAAGGCTTGTTACCACTCCTATTCTAAAATATTCAATTGAACGTTTGACTTTTCTAGATTCTGGATATTTTTTCACAGGGAAAAATAAACTGACAATGCCCATTTTGGAGAAACATATACATTGATTTTGCGTTCCATTTTTACTCAAAAGGTAATATTTTCAAGGTCCAAGTTGGATAAATAAGCAGCAAGGTCTCCTAAGGTCAGAATTCCTTGTGGAAAAGTCAGAAGTTTATCACAACCTCCAAATATTGAATAAAACATGGCTACATATTTTGTTTCTTTTTTGTAAAATTACCTCTCAGCAGAATTTTGTTTAACTTTTGAATAGCTAAAATAAATTTGAACGCTAATAGCATTTCCAGTAGTAGTTAGTTTGTAACTGAGAACAGGAAGGAATTATGATTCTGCTATGGGCTTTTGACTTTTCTGGCAATTCAAACACTATTAAGCTCAGTTTGATGTCACTCCCTGCATCACTTTCTGATTTCAAAACTAAACAAGAAATCAGCGAAAATTATTCTTGGCTGTCAAAATTTGTCTACTTTCTTTTATGCTGGGAGTTCTGGAAATATTTTCCACTGAACCAGAGCTTGTTCCAATCATTTTGGTGCCCTAGGGAAAACTATGGTGTGACTAACTTATTGGCTTAGCATAAGTTGTGAACTGTCCTAAGGCACATCTGCCAGAAAAACATATCTACAAATACAACAACAGTTGAAATGCACCATGTTGGCTTTCCACAGAGAAAACACAATCCCATACGGCTGATCAGTTACAGGTGGGAAAATGTTACCGTCTGAGTTAGAGCTGTCAGCAGTTAAATAAGGTAAGCTGCTCTTAGGAAAAGCCTTTCAGAAGTTACAAACAATGCTAACATCAGCTTGTACAAGAAAACCTTCCTGTTGTCTAGTTTTTGCCAAACTGAACCAAAAAAATAAAAAGGTTAGCATTTACACCAAGCAAAATATAATTATCAAACTGTGAAGGAAACAATGGATACGTGAACTGAATATTAATTTTTCCTTTCAAGACATTGAGTGGGGAGGTTCAAACCCCAATTATTTATTTATTTATTTATTTTTTGTAGTTCTTTGAATGGACATAAATGAGTGTTTAATCCTGAAGTGGAAGGAAAATGTTCTCTGACTTTATTTACACATTGCAAACTGAAAAGTTTTTAAACCGATGGTGTTCAGTTCAGTGGTTTTAATATGTGAGAATGTTTACAGAAAGCCATCATAAATTTTCATTATGTAAACCTTTTTTTTTTAAATGTTGCATGCCGTTATTGTTTTTTTTATGTTGTTTTGTTGTTTTATATGCCAAAAAGCTCCTAAAGCATTGCTTAAAATACTGCAGTGCTTTCGATTCCCTGCTGGACACCCTGCCTGAGTCTGGGTTCCGGCCTCCTATCGCAGCATGATATCACATGTTCTAAAGGCATCAAACCCCAGCTGCACCTGTGACTGACAGGTCCAAGCTATCAATTGCTGGCACAGAGAAAGAGAAGGGGAAGAAAAAAAAAAGGAAAAATATCTAAAACATAAGCTGGCTTCTCTAACTCACTATCCAGAGCTGGATGATGGTTGAGTTTTTGCAGCAGCAGTGTGCTGGATGTATCTCTCTGCTTTCTGAGCGGGATGTGGGTGCGGGAAAAAAAATGGAGCATGCAGTGCTATGTTGCTTTCTTCCATTAATCAGTTTGGTGACCCCCATCCTCCACCTCCTACCATTTCCTCAACCCTTTCTCTCTCAACACCAGCCAGGCATCTAATGAAGATTCAACGCATCAGACACCCCTGGGCTCTGACTGATGGCAGAAATCTTTTGCTTTCCTGAAGCTATTGATACTAAGAAGGAGGACAAGAAGGGAGAGAAATAAAAAAATAAAAAAATAAAAAAAAGAAACTTGCTCTCATTTCTCACAGTGATCATCCATCTGTGAGCCCACTGTGTTGGCGTGATGCCCTGACCTCGTTGTGGCTCAGTTTCTTGTGTTGTCAAAGGTCCGAAAAGGTCTGGCATAATGTATTCGTATTAATGTAAGCAAGACTTCATCCAGCAAGAAAACACACAACAAGGTCATCACAGTTGGGCTGTCAGATCAAGTGAGCAAAGGAGGCTTAGAAAAAGATGAAAAAAGAGGAAAAGGAGAAAGAGACACTGCATTTCTACTAAAATAGCTTTTTCTCTCACATCATCCTTACTTCATGTTTCCTTTCCCAACAGCTGCTTTGATAGATCATTTTGTCTCCTTAATAGTGCCTCCAAATCCCTGGATGCTCTCCATTTATGTTCTCTCCCATACTGTAAGAATTTAGCTGAATCAATCCAAAAGATTAGTGCAGGAACTAAGGAAAAATGAAAGACAAAAAGTCGAAGCTTTACCCAAGAGGAAACCAACATACACTTTATTTAGACTTTTTCTTTCTCTTTAGTTTTCTGTCAATATTAAGTGAATCCGATACTTCCCTTTAGATTTTTTTAAGGAGCATGATATAAATGTTGCAATCCTTCAGGCTTGCAGATACCTTTCAATCATGGATGAGTGGCGGATAAGTGATGGAAGCCGCCATGGCATGCCGCTTTCTCTTCCTGCTCGTCTGGTTGCCATCTTAACTGCAGAAAAAAGGATGAGAGAGATTTTCTATCACACCCACCACTTCATCACAAGTATCAAGAATGGGAAATAAAGCGAGTGATGTCTCTGCCAGTTTTGCAGATATATACGTACAGTCCCGGAGACGAACCGGATCAGTCAGAGAAAATCATGAGCGATAACTTTGGTCTGTCAATCAGCCAAGCGTGGATAATTCCTTCCTTGTTCTGGGCTTTTCACAGCACATTAATAAAATGATCATGAGTATTTTGATCACACTCTCTGGTTGTTTAATATTTATAACATCCTAAGTGTGCATTTAGGAACAAAACTGCATATTGGAGTAGAGTTTTTCCCAGCAAAGGACTAATTTAGAATCTTCTTCTCTTTGGTCTCTGATGTAATTGACAGGCTTTTGGTCTCTGTGGCGGTCCTTTGGAAAGTATTTCTATTATTTATGTGACACTGGTGAGAAAACACACTTAGTTGTATAGTTTATTAGGACACATCTCTGGTAAACTTTTTTTTCCCAACAGCATTGTATTTCTTATTACGCCTTTGTTGTCACAATATGCTTGTAATTGTGTCATGAAATGGCATCCACATTGTGTATAATCCTTCAAGAAATTCCATTCACTAGCGATAGTATGAAAAATATTTTTGACAAACTTGTATCAAGATATGGACTTTTTTCTTCTGCAATTCAAATGTAAGTCAATCCATCTAATACACCATGTTCCAAATTATTATGCAAATTGGATTTAAGTGTCATAAAGATCTTTTTTTTTTGTTAAATTTATAGATTGTATTGTGTGTCAGGGGTCTTTGAATCACCATAATTAATCATTAATTTCAGAGAGCTGGGTTGATTAGTTTTTCTGGGGAGCTCAATTAAAGGAAATCTATTTAAGAAGGATATTCCACATTATTAAGCAGTCCACAGGTTTCAAGCAGAATGGGAAAGAGAAAGGATCTCTCTGCTGATGAGAATCATCAGATAGTGGACTGCCATATGATAATTTGGAACATGGTGTATGTCCATCCACCTTAGCAGTTTAGCTGAGGTGGATGTATTAGATAATTAGGAAATCCAAGTCATCTCTGTCTCCCTACTAATTATTTTTTATTCATTTTATGTCAGAAGTCACTGGTGCATATCAGTATATCAGAATATCCTCAGAAAGTTTGTTTCACTATTTAAAACTGAAACTTATGGTGTAAAGCTCTATTGCACACAGGATGACTACATTTCAAGTGTGTGTCATTTAATAATGATGATCTTGGCTTCCAGCTAATGAAAATGCAAAATGTGATTAACAGAAATTTGAATGACAAATGAAAAACAAAATACAGAAGTGTTTGGCAAATATATTACTTTCACTACTGATTTGAAAGTTATGACACAAGGACACTAAGTCACAAAATGCAAAATGTCATTGCTAGAAAAATCACAAAGTGATTAGTCTAGGCATAAAAACAAAAATTTCAGTGAAAGAAAAATATTTGGAAAAATGGTTGTGCAGGTAATATGAGCTTTAATTGAAGCCATCCTTGTGATAATCCAGGAGACATTATCTCCTGAACCAGAGATAATGTCTGAATTAAAACAGGGCTGAAGAGGATTGGATGTCGCTACCGCACACCACAAGTGGAGTGTTTTTGTGAAAATCACTTTGTAAAGATGAACTGTCCTTTTATTCAGCACTTGTTATTTTCTGGTTTTGTTGTGATATGGCGTTTCAAAAAGATTTTTTTTTTGTTGTTGTTTTAGCTCACTGTCTACCCTGAATTTGCACTCCACCCAGACAAATCATCAAAGAAAAGAAAATTATGTGATGATGACTGCCAGAGGACTGATACAAATGGATCCCCTTCTAATTGTGATTTGGACACCCTTAGGCAGTCTGTAACAACAAACTGTGGATGAGTGGAATAAAGTTCTCTTTTGACATAGAAATATATTTTGAATTCAATTTGCACAGGATACAAGTTGCTTAATGTTTAGTAAGGTATTTCTACACCCAGTATTGATTTAGCTATGGCTATGTCATGTGCTGGTGTTGGTCAGTGTGTTTGATGAAGTCCACTGTCAGCTCAGTCCACTACCAGGAGATTTTAGAGCACTTAATGCTTCCCTCTGTTGGGGAGCTTCATGTAGACACAGCTTCTTGTTCTCACTAATAGGAGCTAAAGCATTCACCATAGTTTGATATAGACCAATCAAACTGTGTTGAATGCTAATTATAATTGCTTGTATCAGGAATCTTGTTCTTTATTGTAAACTTACCTAATTTAAGCATTAGGTAAGTTTGAATGAACTGCTGGGTATATACAACGCTAAACTTTGATGAGTTGTGTGTACTAGTTGTTTCTTGGTGGGCTTTTTTTGAAAAAGAAAGATGGAAACAGACAGAAGAAGACAAAGAAACACAAACAAGAAGAGGTCACAGACACATGATACCAAATTGTTAGCATATCTCTAAATTCTAATCTAAATCAAAATAAGTGTGGGTTTCCTTTCCTGTAGTTCAGTTTTCCAAGCCACATAATCATGGCAGAAACAGATTTCTGCTAGACGTCAGGAATGATAAACACAAGCTAGAGGTTTTTTTTTTGTTTTTTTTTAACTTCTTCACAAATCTTTAGTATTTTTTTTCTTCCATGAGAGTCATCTTTCTCCTCTTGATATCCATGAACTTAATCCTTCATTGAGACATCAGTTGAGTTATGATTGATATAAAAAGAGAAGTTTATTAAATTGATAGTATTTGTTATAATACTAGGATACCATAGCATTATTTAATCAGTTATGTTGTCCTCTCTGAAATGGCTTAACACGTTTTCTATTTGATCCTAGTACCAGGTACATTTCTGTGCTTTGGTTTTTCGCAGCAGCCTTCACTTTGGATGACTCAGCTAATGATCAAAGCAGCACTGCGTGAAACTGGTGTGACAGGGAGACAGGACAGCATACTTCTGTGTGACCACTTCGCTGAGGACTCATTGGGCCGGATCAGAGTACAGAAGCCTTGGACATCTCTCTGTAGAAAAGCTTAACAACTTCGTGCTCCAAAGCTCACCTCGGGACAGCCGTGAGGGAAAAACACATTTGTCCCTAAAGCTGTGCTTTTCGGGTGTTTGATCAACATCAAAGAAAACTTGTCACTTTTTACCGAATTTCATTGACTACCAATGGCAGCTTGCCTGACTTGGTTGAACCCAAGTGGATTCCATGTAAAATATATCCAAACACGGAGGGCTACAAAGACGTTTGACATCAACAACAGCGCAATAATTTCCATTTACAAATATTCTACCATCAAAACAAACCATATAAATGTCTTTTATATCTAAAGGTAAAGATAAAGGTAATTTTATTTGTATAGCACATGTTCAGCAACAAGGCAATACAAAGCGCGAGCGCTAAATGTACCTTAGCTTAACGGAAAACTCATGTAAAAGGGAGTAAGCATGATATGTGATTAAAACCACAATTTATGGGTCAACACTCATTTAATACATTGTTCATACCATTGGTTCCATGGCCTATTTGTACCCCAAAAAAAGATGAGCTCATGTCCCCAGACTATGAGTGACCAAACTAGAATGAAGGTTGAACAGTTAAATTACTTCTAGCCTCACCAACGCTATGCTCTGGGACCTGCTCCATTCGGACAGTCTGTGTCAGGATTCATTTGCTGCTGTGGCTAGCAAAACACTGTCCAGCAATGGAAAATAGGCTTTTAACAGGTGTCTACCTTTAGTCGGAAGGCAGCCAGTATCAGTTGTCCACAGGAGTCTTGTGGAACCTGCATAGTTTTAGGGTCCAAAGCTCCCAGATAAGGAGCTGCCTTCCTCCGCCTGTGAAGAAAGGGGTTCAAATAGCACACTGTCTCCCTGATGTCATTATCCCTGTCTGTTATAACCTTCCAAGACATAAGAGTTTCCATCCTGAAACAACTACTCTTCCTTCTACTGGAGTCAATCAATAGTTATCATACTGGTTCTTGGATTCAGTTTTAGCCCATGATTGGATGTCCAACAGATTTTACTGTTACAACCATTCTTGTTACTAGTTTGGCAGCTCCCCTACTCAGTACTTTCAATCAGCAGTTCATTTGTGCGCCAATCAGACTCACCTGTTTTCAATGCCACCTGGATTTTCTCTGTTCTTTGAAAGAGTTTTCCATTATCACTTCAGTTTGACTACTGCAGTTTTTATCATGTAATTCTTTTTCAAACCTTGATGGTTTTGGTCTATTACTTTTGGACCAGTAATGCTATATGAACAAATTATCTTTAAATAAAAATGCTTTAAATAGTAAAGCTTTTATATGCTTTAGTGTATCTAATTCTTAAATTGAAGAAAGCAGGATTTTAACTGTAATGGTTTGTAACAATATTGTCATTCTTCTCCAGTTGACTTTGAATGGATATGATCTGAGGTGCAGCAAAAAACCCTGTGTTGGTGAACAGCTTTGCTTTGGAATTCGGCTGAAGGAATTGTTTTGTCAGTAAGTTACATTTACACAGTTCTTTTTTTGAGTTCCTCCCGGACGGGAGACCTAAATACAAAAGTCAAACCAGTTCAGATGTTTGCTCAGCAAAACAACACAAATAAAGCAGGAACAGAGGGTCACCGGGCCAAATCCTTGGTTTGAAGACTCAAGTCCTTCTCCCGCAGTAAGTGTCTTCGTTCTCTCCTCCCACAACCTCTTCCAAATTAGGCCATTACCGTGGTAACCCAAGGAAACTGCCAGACGATGGGGGGAACAGTGAGACGCGGCAAGACTGACTGATTGAGGTCAATGTAAGGGGTCAGCAAGCCATTTCCAGAGGAAAGTTCCTGTTACCTTTTGGCAAACTATTTTCCCGTCCCATGGCTACCAATCAGCCGTGTTTGTGAGCTCTCTTGCTTCCTCTCAAAAGAATTTCAGGATTTCTCTCAGCTGAGCTCTTAAAATTTAATTAGAGCAAGTGGGCCTATGACATTGACACTTACATTTCACCTCAAAAAAGTGACTTCTTGGGCTTTATGGGTCTGCTTCATACCTGTAGACCTTTAAATCTTATGGTGTCCTTTTAGAAAAAACTATAAAAAAGCAGACTAGGTGTAATTTCTGTTCCTTCATTTTTAAATGGTCTCTTGGGAGGGTGACAACATTTCTGATGTTTTTAAAAGGCAAAAAGAGTGGCATTTAAGAGTATCATCTGATCTCGTCACTGATGGAACTCTCTTTGTACCTGTTTATTGAATTGAAACTGCTGTCAGACAGTTAAATGGGCCCAGCTTGTACAAAACGGAAGCCATAAAGACTGGTTAATATTTCATAGTGATAGGTTAACAGGATGTCAGGTTGGTTTTGCTGTGTAATGCTGTCTTGACAAGGAGGTGACGTATTCAAAGCACAACAGAAACGCACTTATAAGTATGATTTTCTCCAATAAATTGAACAGGACAATACAAATTCTGACTTAAGAATTTTAACTGACATAAACAACCTAAGAAAAAACACCCACCATCATATTTTTTTGGTTTGATTGTTTTTTGTTCTTTTTCATGTATGCTCATCCTGCAATCATGTCCTTATTGGACTTTCTTTTCTGCTCAGAGGTAAACTGCTGATCTGGAAACAATTTTACTAAAAATCTTTTTCAGAATACATGAAAGAAAAGTCTTTGTTCCCAGTCTTTACATTTCTTCATTGCTTTTCCCTTTGCAGAAATAGACATAAATTTCACATTTGCAAACTCAGACTCAACTTCTATGATGCAGTGGGTGTGAGTAGCCTTGTACTGTTTCACATTAAAAATTACTTGAGAATTCTGTAAAACAAGATGTGTATCTGGGGAACGTAAAACTGTTCTGACAATAAAATATATTAAACTGGCAAAATCGTATACAACACTGAAATTAACTTTATAAATAATGTACCATTATTGGCTCTATGCATGTTTTTATTTAATTTATAACAAATAATTCATGAAAATCTGACAAACATTATTATATATTTTTCCATATGGAAATATCATGTAATAGGTGGAAAACTTGTTGGAAAAATTTTGCATGTTGAAATAGTTTTTCATGTGAAAATTATGTTCTTTTGTCATGTGAAATACATGGAAAACATTTTTACATTTGGAATGTTTTGCACATGTAATGGTAAGTTTGGCTCAATTTTTATGGAATAAATGGGCTATATTGTTACAGGTACATATAAAAAATTTGAACATCATGAAAAAGTTTGATACATTGTCGCTTATTTCAAAAAGTTAAATTTACTTTAACTATTTCTTTTCATTTGAAGTCTTACAATTGAAACTGACATGATTTACAAAACAATAAAGCTCTTTTCAGATGTACCTGTTTCTTTTTCTTACATAAGATGCCCTTTGCTAGTTAAATAAAATAACCACGACTTATAATTTTGTGACAGTGGAGGGGCTATGTTGAGAAAACGAGACAAGAAGAAGATGAATGGAAAACTAAAACTCCACAGAAGGAAACAAGCTTTCAGTGTCCAGCCAAACCTTTTAATTTTCCGCCTCATTAAGAGCTCCATTGCAGGTGCTGCGAGCCCAAGGCCAGAGGCCGCTTGAGACATGGGCAGACCTTTTTAATAGCCTGTTTACAGCCAGTCTTGGGCAGCAGAGGGAACAAATGGATGGATTGGGCTTGTTAACAATAATGGCTACAGCCACTGATTTAAGGATTTACGTGCTCACAAAAGGTCATATTTGTTAATTTCTTTACTGGGAAAGACTTAAACCTGCTGGAGCTGAAGTTTATGATCCACACTGATCGTTGTCAGGGATGGTTAGTTGGAATGAAGCATAATTGTAAATTGCTTTCTTCCTTTCTGAAATGTGTGTTTTGTGCAAGAAACCAAAGTATCAGTGCTTTACATGTTGTCATGCTTAATTAGTTGAGCTTAATTGTATGTCAGTGAATACACATTCAGAGGACAATATTCAGATTTTGTTTTTTTTCAATCACATGAATGATGTAATGAGTAGTTCCAGACGTTACCTACATGCTAATGTATAGAATGATTCAAAATAGCTTAAGTTCCTTTTAAGTCACAATTCAGTATAATATTTCAGATTCAACATTTATGGTTCTGTTAGCTTTGTTATGGCTTTACATTTGAAAAGATAGAGGTCTTATTTGTATTTAATAAGTTAATTTGTAAATGTAAACAGGTAATTTGTGTTGAGAAATGTGTCATAGAAAAAAAAAAAAAAAATACACAGCGACAGAAGGAATTTTTTTCCTAATAAAATTCATGCTCCCAAAGAGCAATAGCATTTCTATAAGTGATCTGACTATAGCCTTGCTGCTCCACCATTTTGTCTAAGCATTTTTTCCTATCAGCTTTAACAAATATTGTTGGATGGCTAAAACCACAGATACTGTAATTTGCAAAGATGTATGCTCACTATACTTATAATGTGACTTAGTTTTTCTTTATTTAAAGATAAACCCTGACCTTCAATTGAAATTGCATTTACATAGCAATCTGAAAGCTTTTTAAGGTAAATGAGAAGTGACCTAACTCACAGTTGTGACACCCTAAAATTGTTTCTCTCTTTGAGTAGTTTGTGATCTGCATAATAAAACTAATACAATTATGACACTGTGACTTCGAAATCCATGCACCTCAGTGACTTCTGTCACTCTCTTTCCCTCTTTGCCTTCTATTTTTCCCTCTTACACTCAGCAAGAGTCCGTCAGAGCATGTAATACATGCAAGGTAACAAGTGTTCTAGACGAGGACTAAGGGCATTCAAAGTCAATGGACCTTGACTGAAACGAGTGTGAAGTTTTAGCAGAGTGGGAAAACCAAAGCTGACGAGTGGCCAAGGCTGCCGCCGCTGCTGTTGTGATGTGAATTTATGGCCGGTGAATGTGTGGGCTGAACCTGCAGATGAGAAAAAAAACAAAGGTGGAGGACCTGCTGAGAACTAACACACTCTGACATCTGATTACATACCTAACCTGAGGCACAGGTCGACCCATGGAGGTGTTTCAAGGGGGTGGGCACGCAAGCTGCATTATTCCACCTACAAATGCATGCCCTTCATTCTCATTACTGTCAGATTTGCTTTATTTTACTGTCATCAGCCTCATAATCATAATTTTAAAAATCCACCTCCAAACATAGACCTGGGATGACCTGAAAGTACCGCTGCTCATGCACAAAAGGTGGTAGGCTTGTGGGCTCTTTGTGACGTGCCTGCTCAATATTTGTTGCTTCTGACTAGCTATATGCCTCTGTGAACATGCACTGAAATCTCTTTAAGTCATTCGTTATGACAGATTTTGCCTTGGCTCTTCTCTGTGTGAACAAGTGGGATTGTGGGCTCAAGGAGGGCAAAAGATGGAAGAATTTGTTAAATAATTTGTCTCACTGGAAGCCAATGGAAGCGGAGAAACTATCACTCAAATGGACACAGAATTGCTGCAACATAGTTTCAAAGGTCAAGGCATGGAATTGAACTTTTTCAGAGTGCCTTCTAAAAGCATTCAGTGTCTTTAAACTTTTTCACATTTTTCCACAAAATTGATTTTAAAGTACATCAGTCCATTTTAGCTCAGGTTGTATGTTTAGGGTTTCTGTCCTGCTGAAGGTGAACCTTAACTGTACCTTAGGTTGTTCTTTTAAGTTTGCGCTGGCTTAGCTCCATCCATTTTTCTATAAACTTTGACAAGTTTTCTTGTTGTCACTAAAGAGTAGCAGGTTGAGGTAGCACCTCAACTTGCTGCTTCCACCTCTGTGTTTCACAATGAGGTTGCTGTGTAATAGCTGGTGTTCATATTGTTTTTCATTTGGAAAAAATATTTGTAATGAGGCAGTGCATCTTCTTCTACATGTAAGCTCTACCTGTTTTTTTTTTTTGTTATTTTTTGTAAACTGATTATCTTAACTTGTAAACAGGTTCAACCACTGGGATCACTGCAGTTTCTCTAGATGTACCATGAACCTCTTGGTCGTTTCGCTGTCTATCGGTTTGGGCGAAAAGTCAAGTCTTGGTAGGTTTGCAGCCTCTCTCAAGCTTTATCCATGACATATTTGGGACATTCTTTGGCTTCCATGATGTTGATCTGAGAGAAACCTCAGAGGCAATCATATGCATTACTACTGTGGTGTATTCTTATTAAAGGAGGGCAACGAAGACGACTCATCAGGTGATCTTGAAAGGAAGCTGGATTACATTTTGGCACATCAGAGTAATAGGAATTGCACACCACAACTTTCTAGATTCCTCTTCTTTGTGTTAGTCTTTCATATAAAATACATAAATGGGTGTGGTTATTTAAAATTTTTTTTTTTTTTTTCAAAAGTTCCAAATCTGTTTATGTAGTCATTGCCTCGACCCTTGAAACTAAGTTGCAGCAGTTCTATGTTCCGAGAGAGACCTCTGTCTCCCAGAAGGAAGAAAATCTTCATGTCCTCGAGCAGCCAGACCTTTCAATAGCCACTCCCATTCGCCCGAGAACAGCAGCATTGACATCTGCAGCACACTCTGGCCCCTGTCTTTATTGTGCCCTGCTGTGTGTTTGCACAGAGACTGCACAAGGATGTACACTGAGCAGTGAATATTTTATCTGAACCACTGTGGACAGATGAATTTCTCAGATGCACACCCAAACAACTGGAAGAAAAGCTCATTTGTTTTTATCAGGAGATGAAAGCCCCATGTGTGATAGTTTAGAGTCTGCACACAAGACAGTACATATTAATAATAGATATTTATTGAGTAATGTATTCTTTTCATGGGCTCAAAGAGACTATCAGACTGTATGAGGGATTTTATTTTAGAAACCTGGGAGAGCAGGAGCTTTTCACAGGTCAACAGACTTTTTTTCTGCTTCAACTGTTTCTTTCTTGGTTCAGCTGTGCCAAGAAAGAAACGGTTCTATGTAAATACAAAACACATACATCCTCCTGTTGTAGAACAACACTACATATTTATATTACCATAGTAAAGGTCAGTGTTTCCGTTTTTCTCAATTCCCCCATCTTGCTGCTATGACTCACTTGCGCTAAGTAGATTTTTGTCATGCATTTATGCTACAGGGCATTTGCATTTGGCCTGAGGTTAGCTCTTCTCTTCTTTCTGTTTTGACATTCTATTTAATACTCCATATTTTCATATTATGCTTACTCTGCGTAACAAACTGGCTGTGCTATCACTCAAGAATAAATTCAGAGCCTTACACCTGACACACCACAGCTGATATTATTTCCATTAGCTTACAGCGCAGAAAACATGAAATATGTGTTTAATCCCCCTACAGACTGATCATTTTACACAGCTAGTACTCTTTACTGTGCGTGGTGTATAGGTGCAGTTCCAATAATGGCCAGTCCTTCAAATCCAGTTCTTGTATATAACCATTCACTGCTGCATACAGAGTCTTGAAAAGGTTAAATATTCAGTAAATATTTATGATTTTTGTCATGTTAAAAGTATAAATCTTACTGAATTTCATAAAGATTTGTGTGATAGATCCACCCAAATTAAGTGGAAGGAAAACTTTACATATTTTTAAGTTCTTTGGAATGTAAATTTGGAAAGACGGACACACATTAGTTTTCAACTCTGTAAGTCAAACCTTTGCAGAACTGCTTTTTTTTCCACAATTATAGCAAGACGTTTTTAGAGGTGGGTTGGTTCCAGCTTTGCATTTCTACAGATTGACATTTTTGTAAATTTTTCTGTTCAAAACACTTCAAGCTCAGTTAGATTGGATCAGGAATGACTGCTAACATACATTTTAAAGTATTACCACATATTCTTAATTGGACACTGTGCAACTGTTAGATCCAAACCATCCTTTTCTCTCTGGCTGTATGTTCCAAGTTGCTGTCTTGCTGAAGGGTGAACCATCAACCTGGTACCAAAATTCTTGCACCTCCTAACAGCTTTTCTTCCAGGATTGCCCTTTATTTAGCTCCATCTATTTGCTCAACTACTCTGACCAGCGTCCTTGTTCCTACTGAAAAAGGCAATGGCACAGCATGATGTCAACAGACCAGAACACACTCTTCCACATGTTTGTTGTCTCTACGTGGCATGCAGTAAACAGCAAACAGGATTAATAGTTTTCCTATCATCAAATTCTGCTTCTCTTTTTGCCAGCTCACTTCTTGTAGGTGTCATTATGCAAGTTTGCACTTTTGTACTTTTGTTCCATTTTCAAATAATAAATCAAGCAAAGAAATGTGCATAATTTTGGTCACTGTTTAATAATAAAATCCCGGTTTAAACTTCACAACTATGTACCTGACTTCCCTTCTAAATTCATTGTAATCACAGGGATAATTGGCTCCCTTGTAATCAAACTAAATATAAAAAAAGTTCAAGAGTTTGGAGTGTTTTTGCAAGGCACTGTAGTGATGCATCAGGTATGCAAGCTGTTGCGTTGTTGAGATTTCATCAGAATTCAGTTGCCTGTATTTTCAGTGTATGAGCAATGGTGGGATGCCACAGGAAGAGCAAGTGGAAGAAAGAATAATTACTGGTCCTATTTCCTCCTCAAGTTTTTCACGCACCGGCAGCCCCAACACAAAACACTCTTCACCCTGCATTGTTTCTAGCAAATGAAAAATGGGCAGTGGATGAGTACAGTGACAGGCTGTTTGGTGTATTTACCTGTCATTTGTCTCCGTTTGGACAGGAGTGGACGCTTTGCAGGTTGAGGCAGCACAAAGCCAACTGATGAGATCGGTTTTGCAGGCTCCGCATGTGCTGGAGATGGATGTCCTCCGCTGTAAGTGCTTGGTGTAATCAAGCCACATGCTGCTGTTGCACACAGAGATGAACAGTGTTTTCCAGATACATTTGAACACTGGCCTAATTAAAAAGCAACCAGGCACTTGGCAAGCTTTGATGTTTGTGTACCTGCGAGTTGAGGATAAGGGCGAAACCATTCCGCTGCATGGATGCTCGGTCTCAGCCGTGGAGAGAAAACAAGGTCTAGATTTGAACAAGGGGAACATGAGTTTTGAAGTATTGTCTTGGCTGATCCTGGATTTCTGAACCACTGGATGTCTAATTATTGACCATGAATAACAACCGAATGAATAAAAAAACATTCACCTATGCAAACAACTAAACCCAAGGTGTTTTTATGAGCTGGACAAATAACTGCATGAAGTCATTTTGATTTTTGTGTCAACTTGGTGAGTTTATACTGGCTCTCACCAATAAGAGACCTAATTAGAGCTGCCATGCTGAGTTAGTTAATGATCACAGAATTCAGTTTTTTTTTTTTTGTTGTTGTTCTTCCTTTAAGATGTTTAGAGTTATTGACCTCTGTGTATATGTAACAGCTTGAATATTCATTCCACAGATTTTCTTCATATAATGTGTGCACAATGACCTTTGTTTGCATTTGTAATTTTAGTTAAGTTAAAGTGCATAAACTGTACAATAAGCAGGCAGAAAAAGTTGAGGACAACTCTTCAAGGAGAAAAAGTGTCATAGAGAGAATGTGAAAGCAAATGGGGTTGAATAACAGACGCCAGCTGTGTGGTAAAAGTACTGATGCAAAAAAAAAAAAGAGATAAACTGTTTAACTGTTTAATTTTCAAATGATGTTTCTTGAAAATTAAATCCAGCCTTCTGTCCATTTAAATGATATGCAAATAATCTATGCTAAAGTTTGAAAAGGTTTATAATAATTTAAGCTTTAGGACTGCCCTTGGGGTTCAGTGATTCTATGTAAATTTGGGAGAGGGGCAAAAGTTTTCGGAATTTCTGATCTTAGCACGATTCAAAACACCCCTGAGGTGACGAAAAAAAAAAAAAAAAAGCCTTGAGTTGAGAGAATTGTTTCCATTGCTAACCTGATAACTGTAAATAAATTCAGGGTTAAAAAAAAAGCTGAGCAGACTTTTTTTTTTGTTTGTATATTTGTTTTTTTGTTTTTTTACCAGTGTTTGATTTTTAGTGTTGTAGCATGTAGAAAGGAGCATAGAATTTTTTTTATGTTATGATTTTACATCCACTTGTTGCCATTTTCACTGTTTCTAAAAGCAGTTGCAAACGTCTGATTTGGAGACATTAAGAGAAGATTAGCAAGATTTAGGTTTAGATAGTAAAAAAAAAAAGAAGAAAAAAAAAAAAAAGGTTGTGTGTTTCTTTTTCAACTGAATATGCTTTAAAACAACCAAACCCTAAACACCGTCATGTTGATTTAGTCGATGCAACAAACTTTTATCGATTTCTTCTTCGCTTTTGTCAAACAATTAACATCTGTGTTGAAAGACTATATTGCATGGATGGAGACGAATGCAGAAGAATCAGTCGGAGATTAATTACATCTGATCAGCTGAAATGATATGTAGAGACAATATGTATGATTTTTGGTATAGAGAAAGTTGAAAAAGTTAAACATTGATTGTAAAAGTGACAAGTGGCAAAATTGCTTTCGTACTGTTAGGTACAGTTTGAGTTGTTTAGTATGGAAACATTTGTTTTTTTAATTTCCCGATTCATGTTAGCTTAGCTCCACATTCTCTGAGATTACTCAGACTGAAGAGTGTCCTTAAAAAATTAAGGATACTCTTAATTTTTTAATTACATTTAGATAAAAAGACTCAAAGTTTCAAAGTTTAAATATTCTTCACATTGGTCATTGGTTACAGGTAAAATTGGCACAAAAAAAATCAGATTCTCACATTTTTTAAAAATTTTATTCCCTCAACTGTTAGGATAATGTGAAAGGCTTTCAATGTGATCTGTCATCGAGGTCTTTGAAGGTTCAGAATATCAAAGAAATATGTAAAGCAATTACAATCCATGTCCATTCTGCTGGACTTAAAGTTCCACATTAACTTGTCACGATTTTAAGGGTAACTGTACTTTGTGCACCCACTGACAGTCTTTTGTAGTAGAACGTACTAGGTCTCACAGTCTGAGTAGGAAAGGACAAAGTTTCAGCGCTCCTGTGGAGCATTTTGAGTCAAACAATTTGATATGTATAATTTTAGCCACAATACAAGTAGGTAAAAGGACTTCAATAACATTTACCTAATGGACCTAAGTGATTATAGGGTTTTAATCCAACTTCCTTCACAAAGCCAACTTTACTTTTACATTGCAGGTTTAATAACAGACTTTTGAATGCGTGCTGTAGGTGTAGTTTCTAATGCAACTTTCAGCATGTAAGCACAACTTTAGTGAAAAACTGGCTTCATCTAGATATTAATGTCAAACTCCAGTTGAAAAGTGCCAGATGGTAGTCAGATGATCATTTACAATAGATGAAGTGGCGTCAGTGACAATAATACGTTTTTTTTGTCATGACGCAGCAGCACTTTATAAATGTTACACTATTCTCCCTTGTACACATGCATTATAAATAATGAACCTCTCATACTGACTAACTTTAAGATTCCCAAAATGTGCTTAGTTTGTTCATATTTGCATGCATTGAGATAAAGCAAATAAACATGGGCAAGATATGTAATAGTGTTAAGCTCACTGAACCCTTAGCCTATAGGATTTAGCTGATTAGAAACAAAGAGCTTGAACTGACATGATACAACAGTAGGCATCTGTGAAACCTTTCATCAGAATTAACTTCAGTGTTATCAGTGCATGACTATAATTAGATTAGTATCCAAATGGGATTTTACATGTTTTATGCTTTTGCCATAAATTGTTGAAATGATCCTCACAGTTTCAAGAGGCAAAGGGAAGTCATTCTGACCAAGCAATTTGCAGAGGCAGCTCGTTCCAGTCGCAGTGTTGACTTTGATGTCCCCAGTCGCAGCCGCCAGAGCCACATGTTCTGAACTCTCTCCTGTGAACTCTGCGGTTACTGCTTTTGAGGTTTACTCTCTCTCTTCCCTTTACCTCCTCCTGTCAATACGCTCCGAGCACACATCCCGGGCGTGCTCTGCTGCACTTAGCTGCTCAAAACACAGTCATTAAAAAATAAATGCCTGATGCTGATGGCAGTGAAGCAGGTGGGAGCGGTAGCAGTGTGAGCCTTTTCGAACGTCTCAAATTGACTTCCACTTCTGCCCACTGACTGAATGCATTTACTCAAAACCACCGCTGACAATATGGATTCCAGGCATTGATTTTCCTATTTTAAAACTTAATGAACTGTATGAACAGAAGGAAGAAAAAGACATCATAGAGTTCGGCATTTCCTATGTGGCTGAAGTTAGTGAGTTATTTTGCCATGCATAATTAAAAGCTTTATGATTTAATCGATTTTAAAGGAGGCTCCATTATATCTTGTTGTTCTTATACACACTAAATTACCAAAAATGACTAAACAGTAATCCATATCTGCTATAAAGTAATTAATGACCACACAGTTATAAATTACACTCATCCAATTATCTGCTGTATACTGTATTTAATCATTGCAGTAGATCAATATTTTCTGGCTTTACCTTGCTTTTAATTTGCAGTGATCTGTGAAAATAACATATTTATAAGTTAATACATTCGGAAAAGTATGTCTCATTTTTTTTTATCAACTGCAACTACAAAGTCTAATATATACAAATTTTTGTCTTGTACTGGGGCCATAAACACCACTTCAACAATGTTTAACACATTAACACGGCCAACAATCTTAAAAATCTGACCCAGCATTCTCACTTCAAGGTCCTTTGCTCTGCTAGCAGATGGAACTTGTCAGTTCTCATGAAATATACATTTTTAAACTCCCCTTTTTGAGCCCTTTTCATCTTCCCTGGTTAAAAGGTTCTCTCGGAGCTGATCTTCAATACAGCCCATCAAACAGTCTTACCTCGATATTTCAACATAATGTTTAACTTGAACGAGATGACAATCACCAAAAACTTTTGTTAAAAAAAAACCCATAAAAAAAGTCTTTTTTTTTTTACTTTCTTCTGCCAGATGAATAAAATAATTAAACATTTAAATATAGTACAAATACATATTCATTGTTCAGTTGCATTCTAAATATATGTTTTTTGTAATATTTTATCCCAATGATGCCACTTTGGAGTCATTTTAATTTCTCTTTTAGAACTAAGACATGAGAGAAGCTTGTGGAATATCTGTCTTTAGCATGTCTTATCAGTGAATTTTTGAAATGGTTACTTAAGTTACAATTTCATGTGACTTTGAACAAGTTTCAAAGTCACATGAAATCAGCTTCTGGTGGGCCTCTGAATGGTAGGTAAAATAGTATCTGATGAAAAGATAATAATTAGAAAAATTCCAATATAATAAATGTCAAATAAATAACATTAATGTAATGAATGACCTGGGGACAAACAGTACTGTATTGGAATCCCAAGTCATAGCAGGGAGCAGGGAGAGCTGACATAGATGTGATAAGAAAATATTTATTTCAGTTGTTTGTGACTTGAGGTTTGACTCTGAATTGGTCCAAAAGGCTTAAGGCTTGATTTGCACTTGCTTTTCATTGCTCATTTAACCTGACTGGCCAAAACAGAGATTGTAGTAGACTGGGCTTGTGTCCTGGTTGTATGAAGAATGTTATGGTTATTTTTCTATTTCAAAGAGAAGTACTTGTGCTTCTCTTTGCTTTTGGGCTTTGCTGGCTGCAAAATAAATTGCTCCTTGGGGACAAAAAAGTTTATCTTGAGAGATGGCCTGCTGCTCCAGCTGGTTGGTGAGGGCCACAACTGGGTAATAATGGGGTTATGCTTGTTATATTCACTGATGAGAAAAACATAAATTTGTTTATGCTGTTCTTTCTTTTTGGTGAGTTATGTAAGGTCATTTAGGACTAAATTTATTCTTGCTTTCCCATTTTCTTTTATGAGAGCATACACAAAGGTCTTTGATATGATATGATGTGAAAGTAGAAATAAATACTGTCCTAAACATGCCACAATTTTCCCATGTACAGTGCACAGTTAAAGCAGTAGCCTTTTTCTCTGCAAACTTCGGTAGTTATGGCATAAAATTTGTGTCATTCACAGAGTGGAAATTGCCTAAAGAGGCAAACTATGCTTTAGAAAATAACTTTTACAATTAAAAAGGTTTTAATTATAAATGTTCACAGCATATGAAATATAAAAAGTTAAAGTGAAATTTAGCATCTTAGTTTTTTACTGCTCAGTATTTTAACAAAATCCCATGAAGACGGTTTTCTCAAATTACATTAAAATAAAGATTTAAAAAAGGCAATGCCTCTGATTAGTAAATAGACAAATGTATTGCAAATGTATTTGTTTGGTTGCACTGCAAAAATGTCAGAATGAAGTAAAATTAAATTATTAAAAAATTTTATTTAACAAGTCATAACAAATGATTGAATATTTGTTGTGGATGCTGAAGTAATCTGACGCTGCTTTTTCTTTTAAGAAGTTTCTTTCTGAAACTACAGCAGCTACTCCCTAATTATTGTATTCCAAGCTGTGCCGACTAGACAGCCACAGGTTCACTTCTGGTGTTTATGCAAGGGGCTTCCAAATGATTTTGTTCTACTTGGTTGCACACTTTAATGAAAGTGTAAATGCTTTCGGAATGTTGGAATCAGCTGAGTCGGGCGGATTAGCACTTCCCCTTTCCACACCCTTGATGTTTAATTACCACAAGTTTGTTGTTGTTTTCTCATTCATCTGTTCTCTTTTGCTTTTCAACTTCCAGCTAGCTCATATTCAGCTCTGAGCCTGAGGACCTGGTGTATGAAGGAAGGGCAACGGTACACACAGAGAGAGAGAGAGCTTGTCGGGCTTCTGGTTGACTGACAGTAAGTATGTAAAGCTAGTTTTCTGATTTTATACTGCCACAATGTTCCAAGCTAAAATCACAAGTGAGAGGTATCAATGGAATAGGAAACAAATTCACTCTACCACCATATCACTCAAAAACACACCTCTGATCCTGCGTTATTACAAAAGAAAAAGAAGGCTTAACTAGTTGAGTGATTTAAATCAGTCAAGGCTTGGTGTTGATTCCTATTACAGGACACCTGGCTATATATTTGATGTAAAGCTCGGGCAATAACTAAGATTCCTCCAGGATTAGTCGGGGTGAGGAGCTTGTCCTGCAGCTAAGGTAATTTACTGCAGCAGAACAAGATAGAGAGATTGTGTTATTATAGACTTGATCGCTTGGCAGGCCAGCTCGTAATTGATCAGTGCTCTGCAGAAGTGCTTGGCAGTGATGGAGGGTGTGGTTGTGGAGGAAGAATTCGATGACAAAATGTAATACATACTGCAAAACAGTCGGCCGATCCATATTTTGAAAAGTGAGAGGGCAGGCAAAAGAGGATTAGACGAGAAAATATTGATTAAAGATATTCCTCGTGACACACATTTAGCAAATGATATAACAAGATTTTTTAAGGTTTGGCTCCTGCTCATCTTTGTTCATCCAAAACATCACTCTCATAGCAATACTAAATTTAGTTACCTTGAAGAAATGAGAGGAGGCGCCAAAATATTGCCAGACTGCAGTAGACTTCAATTAAGAGTGAGATCATTTGAGTAGCTGATGAAGTGAAAGGGGTTAAGTAAACCCAGGCAAATGTTTCACTTTTCATGTCAAAATTCTTGAAAACCACTAACATTTTCCTCTCCACTTCATATTTATGCACATTTTTGGTGCACTTTGTAAGTTATTGTGTGAACGCTTTTTTTAGGGAACATACCAAATATGTTGAAGAAAGAAATTGTTGATGAAAAGACAAATTAAATCACAAAGAGGGCAATCCTAGAGGAAAATATTTATGCACTTCTCTGTTTTACTTCTGGGTTTCTTGATGCCTTTAAGAAAAAATAATCCAAGACTTTTAGATGACAATCTGGGTTTCAATATTATTCTTGATGTCCTTTACTCATCATCTATACAAGCAAAAACTTCAAAACATCAAAGAGCACAAACCAGTAGGTGACATTACTTGATCCAGACAGTTTAACATACAATCTACTGACAATGTGCAGTTAGCTTTCTCATTACTATGGTAACAGATTTAAATAGAGAGAGTAGAAATCTTAAAATCCTATAGCTCTGATACAAACCAGAGAGTAGAACTGGCTACACTATCCATTCTTCAGTATTTGTAACAAGAATATTGCATTTATTGTTGTGCTTAAGGATGTCAAAACCTGTAACACAAATAAAAAGCTCATCTGAGTGACTACAAACAATTTCACTGTCTTGATCTATCTGCTTACAGCAGAGCCCCTTGGGGAAGCCCATCTATTGGACACGCTGAGGTCTGCTTGTTGTGTGCTGATAGATGGTCCAAGAATAGTTTCTAGTCCAGTGGAGTACAAAGAAGTAATTTAATATCTCAGTGGAAGAAGGGTAAAATGCCAGCAGTCTTGTTCAACCAAATCATTAGAATTGTAGTGAGTTAAAGCTCCAAAGCTCCTGGCACAGTGCTGCAGCATGGACCTCTTCCTGCGTGAATCACCGTCTTTAGACAGAACCACAGTAAGCAGCGATGTCACTTCTTATTCATCAAAATGTCTGGAATATTTTTGAAAAGAAAAAAAAAAATGTTTCTTTTCATATCAAGTGGCTTTGGCCCTGAACTTGCCACACAACCCTCTCCCCCAGCATACCATCCACCCTTTGTTTTCCTCTTCATGGTCCACTGGTCCTGCTGAATGTTTAGCTGTGCAGCAAAAAGAGTTGACATCTAGGTCAGTGTGAGTGACTCAGATCTATCACAAGAACATAGAAAGGACTGTAGGTGGTTAAGAAACTAAACATACAGGTACACGATTTCTGCTTCAGTCAATTTGTAAACTTGTTTCAAAAATGACCAATGCAATTAGTTAAATAGAGTAGTAAATAATGCATACAGCAGAACAAAATTCTTTCTCAGGTTCCCTTTGAAGCTGAGGTATTTAATGTTTATAAAAAAATATGTTTTCTACATAATTGTTAAAACTGTCAGTTTATCATGTATTATAACACAGATAATCTGTGAAAACAATCAAGCTCGTCTGCTTTATTCCAGTGCTCCTACAGACATATACAGTTTGGTGAAAACCAGGCAATCAGATGGAAGGTGTTTAAGCTGTCAAACATTCTTGTGTACAAGCTGCTCACACCATCCCTCTTACTCTCTGCTACAACTAGTTCCTGGTCAAGAATGCTCAAGTTAATAGTCATGATGACAGAGGATAAACAGTTTATTAGTAAGTTGTTTCTCTGCCATTAGCATATTGAGCAGCGTGTACACTATACCATACTGTCATGACACAGTTTTAACAAATTTGTAAAAAACTTCCTCATCTCATTGTTGCAAAATGTACTGAGGCCCTGGTTATAGTTGTATTTTCAAACTTCTGAATATTCCAGTATGCAGGGTCAGGGCTATTGTTTAAAAGTGAAAGGAACAAAAATAATAATCACAAACCAATCCTGACACTGCTTCTTGGAAGATTGAAAAATTCAAAGAATACTCAGAACAGTTTTTCAAGAGCCAAGGATCACTGAGAGAGAGCTATGCAGTACCTGGAATTACAGGTATTTGTTTTTCAGTAAGCAAATTTTCAATCCATTCAACCATAATAGCATCACTGTACAAAGCTCCACTGCTGAAGAAAAAGCTTCAAATAAAAGGTTATTTTAGATTCTTTGAAGCAAAACATTTGAAAAGAAATGGGAAGACATTTAGAAGTATTTACTACTATTCAGTAGGACTGTTGAATACTTAGGTATCATTCATGCATGTCCTTGTGTCGAATGCCTGCAAGTTGCCAAAATTTGTGAAAGCCTTGAAAGTTTTGAAAGATATTTAGTGAGAAAGCCATTGATATGTTCAGTATGTTTTGACACCATGATGCACTCAGCTGTGGCAAAGACAATGTTGATTTTTAAAAATATATTTTCTTTCTGTTTGTTTTGCAGAGGTGACTGTATTATACAAATTGAATTCAAAACCCTGTGGCCTTCTGTTGTTTGTCTGTGTTTGTTTAAATTCCCAATGAACCGCACAAGATGCTGTAAGAAAAATATTGTTTTATTGTTGCAGAAATTCATTAGCTCTACTGTTCCTCTGCTCTCTGCCTTAGATTGATTATTTCATGACACTCTCCATTAAAGCCCCATTAGCTGCCATTATGCCAGCCTATTTTCATTGCCAACAATAACACTCAACCACAATGCAATTGGAAAAGAGCACAAGACACAAGCACAGGTTGACAGTTACAGGGTTGTTTATCATTAGATGACATTGTGTATGAGACAATGGAATATGTCATTCTATAAAGGGCCATGGCTGTGGTAACGCCACATGCTTTGTAGCTGAATGGCTTAAATGACAGAGGACATTCTTCTTGCATTTCTACAAGGTTCTTCATCAACTGTGCCAACTGGGGAAAGGGAACCAACGAGGGCTCAGTAATGACAAAAGATGCGATCCATTTAATTTTAGTGCAAAAACATTCATCCATAATATCCTTCACTCCTCTGAAGTTTTGATTAAGAGATTCAGCGAAATTGCTTTAAAAGAGAGAGAGACAGGAGGTAAAATATGGACCATTTAGGCTCTGTCTGTAATGCTCTTTCTTATTTCCCTGCTGTATGATAGATAAGCTAAAGAAGGATAAAAGCTTATTAAATAAATGAAGAGTCAGCTAAAAATAATTAACACATTAAGTTGGTTACAGTTACTAAAAATGGGGCAAATATTCATGTTGTTTGTGTCCATCTATCAAAACAATACACCATTATTTTTCTTAAAATGATAAACGAATCCTCTGTAAACACTTTCATAATATTGTAGATGGAGAGTCAAACCATTTAATATCAAATAATTATTCATGTCAAACTTATACTCCATTTAAATAAGAAGAGCTATGCTGTATAAGCCAACTCCAGGACTTTATTGCAGAAGTCAGATTATGGAAAAATGCTCATTTTTTACATTTTAAAAAGCCGGAGGTACTGTTAGATGACAGTTCCAAACTTTATGCAAAATGACCCCTGATATAGAATGTTCCACAAAGCATTGTGGTACGAGTAACTGTAAACAGAGAAGTTGAGGGCAGAAATTTGTTTTTACGTCATTAATTTGTCACAAATATTGTTTCCGGGCATTTTAAAGAGGGGTCAGAATCAGTCCTAACCCCAGCAAATGCCAGGGTTAAACTGGGTTTGAATCAGGTTAGTATTCGAAACCAGTAGCAAATAAGCCAATCACATGCCATCAATTTAGTGCATTTAGACATCTAGATGTACTACAGACAGCTTTGCTGAGAGTGAAACACTTCTGACACTTACTACATTTATTTAAGTAAATCATTTTTTAAAAATTGCCAAGATTCATTGTTTTATGCTTAAGGTTTTAGGTACATTTGGAAAAGCTTTTTGTTTCTTGATGAATGACATTATCTTCTGAAAACGTTCTTTTATTTTTGTTACGTTATCGTTGCTATTAATGGATATGCATATCTAATGATGATTTCAACCACAACCATACATCGTTACTCTCGTTACATTCCAGAATGCAGTTAGGGAAGAAAATTGAACATTTTTATAAGATGCTCTTTGTGTCTCCATTAGCTATAATTATCTCGATTACATAAAGTTAAACATCTGTAGGATGGAGATTAACTTTATATTATCACTATGGTCTATAGCACATTTTATCTTAGGTATGACTACCAGAGAGTCCGTTGTTATTGTATTGCTTATGGATCAGAGTTTAATATGCATGCAACATTTTCTTGGAGAATAAATGGGGAATAACAATGCACAAGCAATTACATGGTGGGTGGCTCCCTCCCAGCATCTGTCATTTCAGTCAGCTTGTTGAATATCCTCATGCGTATTCCATTTCTCACCCCAAGCAGAGTCTCAGAATTTTAATTTGAATTATGTCCTGACATGGGCACTTACACTGCTCAACAATAACTAAATGGAATTAAAATTTGCACAAAGTCTAAGGGATTTTCAAGAAATGTAAAGAAATGTTACAGAAAAAAGTCTATTGTAATCAAGTATTAATAAGTTGCTAAATGAATTTTTATGTGTAAACGGCAGTAACTCATGTTGTTAAACGGACTTGGAATAGATATTGACATTGTGATCAAAAGAAAATGACAGCACAAAGATGACAAGGGAAGGAGCTGGAAAAGTGGACAAAAGGGCTGTCAGGGGGAATGAAAGAGAATTCTTATCACTTCTCAGAATTACTGTGGACACGACTGTCACTGTGGGTCCCTCTGGTATCTGATCCCTTTAATACATTGTAATAATCTGAGTCAGACCACCCAGAAAATATCCAACGTCCACTGAAGCAATGTCAGTATACAAGACATTTAAGTACGAATTAGAATTTCAATGTATTTTCAAGCCTTAATGGCTATTCAGTTATGGTGTGAAATCACTTACCATTTAAAGTATTTCTTTGGCAAGTCTTTGACACCCAACTGATACTTAAGTTAATTGTGTTTCATTATAGTAATTAATACAACAGATCCATTCGTCATAAGAATTGGCTTTTGGGTGACTGCTGACTGACCATATAAGATGATTGAGAATATAGATGACAAATGTGAATCTATTAATATCCAGTGCAGATTTCAGCTCTTCAGCAGTCGTTGCTACATGGACAAACTTCAGTGCAATACTCATGACTGTAAACCAGCTTTGATTTGCAGTGTGGATGGTAAAATAAATATAACCGATTTCTCTCTGTCTCTCAGTTTGATATTGATGTTTCACATACAGTGCACTCTTTTGAAGAGTAATCAATTACTGTAGACTGAATGTGCATGTGTGGCCGTTGGCAAGTGTATGATTTTTAGTTGCCTGATGAAAATGTCAAGTATTAGTTTTATCAGAATGAGTGTGTTGTAAATAGCATGCAAAGCCCATAGTGCTCCCTCTACAGTATTGAATTCAGGTCTGGCCTTAACTAACCCATTGTACCAGGATGATTGTTTTGTTTTCCAGCCATTCTATCATCGCTTTAATTGTGTACTTTGGACGACTAGTCGATTTCACACCAGTTTTTCCAACATTGAGCTGTTGACAAGACAGACTTACATATTAAGTCAAAATAGTAGTCAAAACTCAAATCTGTGTCTACATGGGAAAAAAATGAAAAATGAAAAAAAATCAAATGTGTCATTTGGACAAACAAGAAAGAAAGTAAATACCATATTTTTATGACTCCCTTCACAGATTCCTTCTTTGATATTTTTACCAGTAAATGTCCCTTTACAGTTGCCTTATGCTATTAGTGTTTAAGTAGGCTGCCACTCTTCTGTTATATGTATTTAATTCTTGATTTTTTTATTTTATTTAAGTTTTGATCTAGTGCTGATGGCCCTCTGCTCTTTTCATTACTATTGGTTGCCGCCAATTTTTTTTAGAATCCTGGTGTGATGTCAAGTATATGTTGTAAAAATAAATTATATTTGTTTATTAGATTCCTCGAATCTTGCATCGAAAATCTCAGATTAATGAAAGAAGACCGATTTGTTGTGGTTCTGGTTGGTGAAGTGATAACTAGGAATGATTAAAAACAACAGCATACAAATATTTAGAAAGTGACATTCCTGAAGAAAATAATATCTCTAACCATTATTTTTCCAATATACAACCACCATACAACACCAGGGTAAATCAAATAAAACACATTTTTTATTAACATGACTTAGTTTTTTCACAAATTATGCCTCATTGTTTCATTTTTAGAGCCATGTACAACTTTTTCAAACAAGTTAAGATATGTGGCAAAATGCAAAAAGGTGTAAAAAGGACTATAAATGAATCTAGGCATAAATAAATGCCTGTAATATTAGCACAAAAAATATGCTTATGGATGTACTCATAATGAAAACTTATTAGTTATTTTATCAACTGCAAGACAAACAATAAAATTTGTTTCAAACTTTTGGATTAGCTTTTAATATAATGATTTATTTAACAGCTTTAAATCTTTTTTTGCTTTTTACCATTACTGAAATCTAGAAATTATCATCATTATCACTATTCAACTTCTTCAGTAATATTAAACAATGTCCAATTATTGTCTTGGTGATGATGTGCTTCTGCAAAGACATCAAATTAACCCTCACAAAAATGTATGGCTTTGCAAATTACACGTTTTTAAAAAATTCTTCTGTTGCGTTTTGTTGTGATGAAAGATTAATGACTGAAGTTTAAAATATATAAATCTTTCAAAGCACTGGACAGGGTTAAGCTGCTCTGAAACCCAATAATTTATAATGAATATTAATAGATCACATACAAAACTCAGCAATGCACATTCAGCAACTGATGTGTTGAAGTAGGCCCAGTTTTTTTTTTTTTTTTTTTTTTTACTTGGCAGGGTACAGCTTTTAATAATAGTGATGACTATTACAACTATGATAAGGTGTGAGAATTAGTTAGGTCCAATTGTAAGATTGCCATCATCAGTTATTTGTGGTAACAACATAAAAGAAAGTTAAGAACAAACTTTTTAATTAGCTTTGAAAAAGAGATGCAGCATACAAATCTGGTAATGAATGAATATATTGCAGTGCCTGCTGGTATCTTTACGAGAATCCACTCAGCAGGCTCAGAGGAGGCCTGGCACTGAATGGCACTTCTTCTAGTGTGGAAACAGAGATGCCAAACAGCTTTAATTACACCACAACTGTCTGCCAGCGTCATCCTAATTTTAATTGCTCCTTACCTTTTGTGTTTCAGCTTAGTCAAATTGATTATCCCTCTTCACTGCTGCCAGTTGTGTGCTAATTTTTTTAGTACAAGGTTTGTAAATATATTTTGTAGAAGTTAGCAAAAGGTAAAAAGAATTTTCTATGTACTCGTATGAGTACATAGATGGTAGCTACTTTCCGCTACCATCAAGGAAAGTAGCGGTCCGCAATTATAAGACGTTGAAACCCGTAAATAGCATAACTCATGCATTAAATTATAAGGGGGAAAAATAACTAAAATAACACCCAATTATTGTGTTAAATAGATTGCTTTAATGACCCTCCTGTTTTACGTTCCCTGACAGACACAACTTAACCTTGCCTTGAAATGTGTCTCATCTGTCTGCTTTAAGCTCTTCCCATGTTAGGTACTATGTTTTAATCTTTTATGACATTTTGTTTCATATCTGCAAACATTAATATTGTCTGAAAGAAACATGGCAAAGGTTACAAGAAGGGAAAACACTGCTTCCACAACCAACCTTGAAGAACTGTGGACATTGCCTGATATGTTTGAGTTTGTGGAAACAGAGATAACACAAGAGATCAGCTACAGAGGAAATGGTTGCCGCTTGTGTTCATGCAGAAGGTTTGTTATAGTCTTGTTGACTGAGTTAGCTTTACTAAAAATATATTTGTCATGTTCAGGTGAACCTGAAATGATAGATCAACTGCATAGTCAATTTACTTCACATTCAGAAGAGAAAATCTGCATGTAAAATAACATGTTGAAAAGGTAATGCACTTCAGTACTCATGATTTAGTGACTCTATTATTTGATTTTATTGTGAAATATTTCTGAATAACCCTAAGTACATTTATCATTTCACTTACTTAAATAGTATCTCCACTTTTATTTTTTTTGTCATTCAGAATGAGCCATTTTAAAGGTTTTAACACTCAGGTAATCTAAAATAAAATTACACTTTTACAAAAATCTTTACGGTGCATTGATTGCTTTTCTTTGACACAGTTCATCCTTAACTGTCAGTGATTAGGTCCTGCAGTCTAAATTGCATGTTTAACTGAGGCATAGTCCAAATAAACCAAGTAATATGTGAAGTTTTGGAAAAGCTCAGTTTTCTTTATAAAAAAATATTTTGTACTTCAACATGAGAGGCAAACACAGCAGGAAAGATGGTTGGAGACATGTTCCGAAGACCCAGACTTCAGCAACACAAACTATTCAAATTTGCAGTGACAGTTTTATTTTCCATCCATCCATCCATTTTCCGACCACCCTTCTCCCTAACGGGGTCGGGAGTTGCTGGTGCCTATCTCCAGCTGCGTTCCGGGCAAGAGGCGGGGTCACCCTGGACAGGTCGCCAGTCTGTTGCAGGGCAGACAGTTTTATTTTAAGTTTCAAATTTTGTTGGAACAGTTTATTTTTGTTTCTTTTTGTTTGTTTGTTTTTTTTTTTTTTTTATCATCAACATGGAACAAATACTGGAAACTCACTTTAATAGCTTGTAAAGACAGGTTTGAAATTTAAATGAAAGTATATTTTTGTGGATTGTGCTCTTTGACTCATGCACATTTTGGAAACCAAAATGTCTTGTTCTTATCCAGAACCAAAGAGGGGTGCAATGGTGCAAGTTTCCTTAATTTTATCACCTGGTTGGGAACTTAAAAAGAGATAGCTGACAGGCTGATTTAGTGTAATGCAGCGGAAGCACATTGTGAAATTCTCTTTTCTTAAATAAGAACATTGTGTGCTGATTTAGTTTGTGTTGAAAGCAGCATTGCACAGAACTCCACATGGGACTCCTCGCAGGTGTTTGTGCAGGTGTTTTTAAATTTTGTTGGAACAGTGCATTCTTGCAATCTAATCTCTCTACCACTTCATTTCACTGCAACTGGAAACAGCATCATCTGAACATTGCTGAACTATTACTTCTGTTCTCTCTGTGGGGGAGAGAAAAAAAAAATTAACAGTTTCTAGGTCGTGTAAACTTTGTTGTTCAGTTACTATACAGGACACATAAATCACACAAAACAGAACATCCCACTGAGGAATTTAATCTAACTTCCCATTTCAAGGCTTTACTGATTTCGAACTACAGCAATTTCATCAGTGCACAAAGGAAAAGTGAGATGTTGCTGTCGACAAATAAATACATTTTTGCAACAACACACCTAAGAATCAATGTTAATATTCTAGTCTGAGGGAGATTGTTCCTTCCTAGGAGACCCATGTGGGTGGAAAGAAGCAAAAACAACAAAAAAACATTAGTAACAAGACAATGACTTTTAGCACATATTAAAAACCTCCTTCATAACAGGTCACATATTTATTTTAGGATCGGGGTACAGTGCCACTATTGACTCAAAAATGAAAGGCAGAGCAAACATCATATTTTTTGTGATGTTTTGGAATCATTAAATTTGTCCATCAATTTTAACATTTAAACTATATCACTGTTTATTTATTTTATTGTATTGTTTTTTCAAAATTCTAGTATGCATACTTCATTGCATGCTTCTATTTCCCTTCATTGCATATTTTTATTATTCTTCATTGCAAACTGCCAACATTCTTGGAAGTGTTGCACAAAGACACAACTCCTATGATAAGCTAAGAAGATGTACAGTTCCACTGGGTGTTGGCTAAATGCTGCTGCCACTAGTCTGAAGGAGTTGAGTGGGGGAGTCTTGGGTGAGGAGTTCTCTGTTAGCAGAAGCTCTGCTTGGAGACTACAGCTCCGAGGAGGAGTTGCATGGAGAAAACAGGATTTAGTCAGCTCAAGTGTTTATGCACCCTGAATGGTTGCCAAGGTAGACTAAATGATTTGTCAAACATGCATAAAAGAATCAATTCAACAAGCTGTGTCTGTTTTTAAGGAGGTATATAAATATAACTTGATGTAAATCTCAAGAAGTCAATTTTACATAATACTGCCCCCTTAATAGTTTCAGAAAAGTGTCTGCACTGGAAACAGAGCAAGGCCACTTTCAGGTTAGATGTTAGAGAGGTGGATGTCTAAGAATGAAGCTTCCAAGCATTGAGCAGAAAGAGAGCATAAACTATGTTGCTCCATATGTTCCATGTATAATTTATTCAGGCTATTAGAAGAAAAATGATGATGCACATAAAACATTTCTTTATGACTACGGCCTGTGAGTTGAAGCAGAGCAGGAATGTGAAGGAGGATCGGGATACATCAGAACTATGTATTGCCCACATTCACCCTGTTAAAGTTGTCCTAAAAATAATTTACATGAATAACAATTAGTTGTCAGCAAATAATTTGGTATTGCTTTGAATGTAGTGCAGTGTGACATTACCTCCTGTCCTTTCATTAAGGATAGTCAATATGTCCAGAGCTAAAGGAGATAATAAATTAGGCCTCCAGCTCATTTTACTGTGGTTTCTACCAGAGCACAGGGACAATTTTCAAGGACTAATCGATCTCACCCAGTCCACACCTTGGTATTTGTGGGGTAGGTGACTCTACAGAGGCCACTAAACCATACAGAAAAGACCTATTTTTGCTATATGCTGCTTTGTTTGTCTCTTCAGGACTGTCATAGAAATGTGAGAGTTTCTTAAATACAAAATATCTTGTCTGTAATACATGTCTTGCTCTAATGTTATGAAATCATAACTCTTCTCTTTTCCGAAATACCTAAATATACTGTCAGCAATAAAACTTTCTGCAACCTATTGTTACTACAAACCCGGCTTGATAAGCAAGGCTAGGCAATAGGCAAAGCTTTCCGCTGCTTTCTTATTGCCATTAATCTCAATGTATCACTGAAATACAAGGAGATTTGCAAAATGGAGACAGGAATTTAACAATTAAACCTTCCTCTGATGAAACAGCTGTGTTTCCTAGTGTGCTGTTTGGCTAAATTACCATTATAGAATTGTATGAACTAGGAAAGGTTGGAAAAGGCAGTTCTGGACATTCTCCCTCCTGTATAATCTTTCATTGCTCCCCTTCAGTATATTGCAGCTGTTCCAACACTTACAGTTCGGACATAAACTATCATGTCAAATAATGAGGACGAGTCACCGTACAAGCAAATCCATAGCTAATTACAGCAGCTGGCTTTTAAGCCCGACAGCTTGACGAGGACATCAAGAAAACATGTATGCTGTGTGTCGATACTGTTTATGTTGCTCCCTCTTGCAGTCACGCGCCTGTGTTCAGCAAAATTGGATAAGCCTTCATTAGCCATAAAACGGACTGAGTGGACAATAAAGGAGTGTCATGCTGTATTTAGTGATCTCAACTCTTTCCAGTGGTTAGAAACCATTTCTGCTGCTTATTGTAATTTGAAAGTAATTTCTATGTTAGCTGATCAAAATCTCACAGTTGGGGTTGGGTTTAATTTAACATGAAACTTTATTCAAACAGCATAAAGGTTTCTTGATGTGCAGAGAGAAAGAAAGGGCTACTGTTACTCATGTTAATTATGGCTTGTTATTTATTGGCTTCAGCAGACTAGGTGGATGTAAGCGTGGTGAATGAAAAGAGGGGTTCATTATTTTAGGGAAATGGCTAATTGAATTAAGCTCCTCTAAACCTTTTTCAGCTATGTATTCAGCATGTAATGAACTGCTAATGCTCCATCTGAAAAACTACTCTGATCAATGTTGACATCTCCGTGCACTGCTTTGATTAGCCTTTGGAGACCCGCTTTAATAGGAACACACCCAAGCATTCAGGAGCCTCATCTCCAACTTTAATATGTGTTTTTTTTTTTAACTTTGTAACTCCAGTATGTCTGAAACACAGTCAAATATTATGACAGGTCTCAGAATTGTTTCATTGCCTTATTGCCTGGAGTCAAATTCAGAGGCTGTATGAACCTTTTCAGTCTACTCAATGAAAAATTTATACTCTCTCACCAGCTCTGATGCAGCATTGCTCTCATTAAATCCAGATTTTCTCCAGCCATGTTTGCTATGTGAGTTCATCTCTAATGCAGAAGGAAATGGATGATTTGAGAGGTTTTTGGTATCTTCTATAATGATGTTGGCCTTTGCTTTTGATAAAATTAAGCTTGACATAATTTCATTGAAAAGTGGTGAAATTTGGAAGCGCTATACCAAATTCAACAGCAGCAAAATATTGTGTGTCGTTTTGAGCTGTGCATGAATGTTACCAGACTGCAGCAAGTTGTTTTTCTTTGTGATTCAGAAAAAGATTTTCTTAACTTTTCACATGCCTTGAAGAATTACATATTTTGCTATGTTTGAATTTTGCTACCGCAAAATTCAATTGTATTTAATTGGGATGGTTTTTTTTTTTTTTTTGTTTGTTTGTTTTTTAAAAATAAACCAACACCATCTACTATTGTGAATTGAAAGAAAAATAAATCATTTTTTAAAATGTATATGAAGAAATATGTGAAATGTGTTTGTTCATTCAGTCAGCTTTTCTGCCATTCTGAACAAACAAAACAAATTCTCTTGAGAAGTCACATAATTTGGAAAAAAGTCCACCTTTGGATAGCTTAATTTATGCATTAAATTAAGCTTTCATTTCATTGTTATTATCAGGATTACAATAAAATGGTTTGGATCAAATCAAATAAATGTCCTTGAATAGCTTTATCAAAGACCAGACCTAAATCAGTATTAAAATTTGTTGTATGATTGGTTGTTTAAAAGATATGTGTCAAATTAATGTTTACAGACTCTCCTGTTGATCTGAGTGAATGTAGGCTATTTTGAAAAAAAGAATGGCCAGAAATATCAACAGTCATAATTAAGATCTGTTGGAGGTGCTGAAACATCTCTCATCAAATCAATGTGAAGAAAATTAAGAGATGGTAAAAGGGTTAGAAATTTACAGTGATGACTCTTTTATTATGTAAGAAGAAAACTAAAATGCTAAATTTTGCCTCTGAACTGCAGCCTGGGTCTTTGATCTTGTTGCGTTTTGCACATTACCACAGGTTAAATACAGATTTTGAAGGACACTGCAGCTAATCTGGGCCCCTGTGCAGAGAGCTCAGCTCCATCTGTTTCATTTCCCTAGTTTCAGACTGAAGAAGGGCTTCCTGTCCCTCTGCTCCTCCAATTCACCCAATGTGAGATTCGTAACTATCGATTCTGGCAGCTAGGCAGCTCCTATAATTAAAAAAATTCTATGTGGAAAATGGTAAACACAGCTCAAAGCCAGCTGTGGCAGGGCTCTTCATCCTTAATGAGATTTCAGTGGAATGGCTAAGCAACCAACCCAAAGAATCAATACTTTCTCTCTCAAATGCTTTTGATAATCTTCTCTAAGGCTCTGATCAATTAAACTGCTGCAACTCATTAATAATACCTGTCGAGGACCACTTAGAGTATATTTAAGTCTTAGAAAAGGATCAGAGACAGTAACTTTGACATATCTTTTTGTTTGATCACAGCATGTAGTACATATACATTCATTTGTAGTTACTGTAATTCTCTGTCAGAGTACGTTTAATAGGTCTGTGATAACCAAACATGAAGCCACCAGCTAACAAATGCGTAACATAATAATATGTTTTGAACTGTTTCAGTTTGGTATTCGGATTGATAATAAAAACAAAATAAATAAATAAATAAAGTACTTGAAAGAAGCCTTTTTGAAAATCCTGCTTTTGTTTTTTACTGTTAAAAGCAGGAGAAGGAGATACATCAGGGATAAAGTTCAGGGGAAGTTTGAAGCAGGGTTGTGTTGTCAAACAGTATTCCTGCTTTGAACATTTCTCAGGGCACTGTTCAATACATCCTGCCAAAATGGGGAGATTATGGCACAACTGCAATAATCATAATATTCATAGCCTACCAAGACATTGCTATCAGCTTTTATTCATTCCGTAAATCTTTGACTCAGAGATGCTGAGTACAAATCTACCTCAGAGTTTCACTTTTGAAAGATTTTTAAAAAATGATTTAGAATTTTTCTTTCACATCATAGTTTTGTGCTACTTTGTTTCGGTCTCAAAAACATATTTTGAGATACAAATCAAAGTTTGTATTTGCACAATGACAAATTGTGAAAACGTATTTTAACAAGGTATCATTAGTGGACGAAAGACCTGTGAGGTCAGTTCTGAGGTAGATGAGAAAAGCAATGATACTTTGGCTTTCTGTAAAGCAAATATACCTGCATCCTTAACTCTATTCAACTACAAATGGCAAAATCAATAAACCATTTTCTTTGTTTTGTATAATGCAGCATTGAGTATGTACAGAGATCTTGTTGGTGTGACCTGAAATCCCAGTTCGACTCTCAGTTTTAGAAAATTACCATGGATGCAGCTCTTTTTCTATTTTATGCACTTTCCCAGCGGTGATATGCCACAAATATATAGGTGGATGGGAAGAAGCTTTCTCCAGAGCCATAATGAGCTGATTACACTTTTGCCTTTACTAGAGTGACTGACATAAGCTCTATGGGGTACTTCTCATCATGATAAACAGCCCTGCTAAGGCAGGAAAAGCTTGGACTAAAATACATTTGTCATCTTCGGACCATTAGTTCTCTCAAGCTTTTATTCTAAAAAAAGAAAGAATGCAGGGATTGGTTCATTATTTAACTTTCCTTCCTGAGCCATGTGAATGTTTTAACAAGGCGAGGAGCATTTCATTTTTAATCCCCGGTGCCTATAATGGATGTCCATCCTCATGTGCCCTTAACAATGAAAACAAAACTGCAGTTGAGATGTAATTTCTCTGAGGTTAGAATGTAACAGACAATGATTAACAAGACTCTCCTCTCATTTAATTTACACATTGTCAAGATCTTTTGCAGATTGATAACATGCATTCATTAAAGCAGAGTAATAAAAAAAACATGCAAAGAGCGTGGTTGTACATTCTTAAGAGACATATTCAAGCATTTATAGTACAAGGCTGTGAAAAAGTGTATGTCCTGTCAGATTCTTTTTTAATTTTTTTATTTTTTTGTTGCATAAAAGTGATTTATATCAATAGCTAATTACAGCACATGGTAATATCAGACACTAACATTATAAGCAAATGCAATTTAAAATTATGACCAAATTGAACTGATCTTATGTGAAAAGTACCTGCCAGTAAACCCAAAAGTTTCTTTTACCATCTTTGATGGCAATCATTTTCATCAAATGTCTGCAAGAACTGATAGTGACTCTGTTCTTGTAAGATGTTTTAATTCATCCATATTAAAGGATTCTGGGGCACTGAAAATATTTAAATCTCAAGTGTGCTTTAGGTGAAAGTGTAGTTGAGAGTAGAAGTAATGGTTCCTTGCATTACAAATTGCTGCATGAGCTCCGAAAAGCCACAACGCAGCCCAAGAGCAACAGAAAATAGTTTTGCTTGTAATCTGGGCATGGTATTGCTTTTAAAAATCTTTTACCCTACTTCATATGGTCAGGTGGCTTTTGTTTAAGTAATTTTTTAGTTCCACAAGCCAGGCCTTAAACAGGCATGACCATAGTTGGAAAAATTAAAGTCAGACATCCAACGAAGTGGGTATTCAAAATTCATTTTTTGAATAGGTAGTGAATATACTGTTTATTCATGACCAAATTTGTTTGAACAACTCATAAACTAAATAACTTAAAAACTTCTTTTTTTTGTATTTACTCATGTTACCTTTGTTGGTTGTTTGAAATTTGTTGAGTCATCTGGCAATTTTAGGTGTGAAAAAAAGCGTAAATATATGACAAAGGAGAGACACTTTTTCTCAGTGTTGTATATTTCGCTTAGAATTTGCATCCCATTTGTAGCAACTGTGCAGTAAATTGAAAATGTTAAGGAGAAAAACAACAGAAGGAGCTCCCAGTGGACCTTGAGGCTTCGAGGCAAAGAGCGGGAAAAAAAAAATACAGCAGTACAAGCAGCCCACAGCTGGAGATAATATTGTCAGTAATTACTCCCATCCCTACTGGGCAGAGGACCTCAGCATTGTCTGTTTCTCTGTCATATCTGGGCCAGCCGCACATCTCATTCCAGGCGGCATTGGCTCTGTCAAGCATCAGCGAGGAGTGGGGGAGCAGTGAGGCATTAGTGGACCCTGGAGACGAGCGGGATGAGGTGATAAGGAACATCAGAGGGAATCCGCCTCATTTAATGCTACACACTGATAAAAGTTGGCCTTCTCATCTGTATAAACAAGAGGTGTGCAATGCTTTGGTGCTTCTGTGCAGAAAAAGGAGTGTTTGTGAAATCATCTAATTGTTTCTACTCACTTTTGTGCAAATCATCTCCGGCGTTCAAGTCATAGGGCATATATAGGTATTATTATACTCTGCATAAAATAGGCTGTGTTTATAGCTGTTAACAAATATTGGGGGAAATTGCTCAATATATTTATCCATTATTTCTGGTGATTTAGCTTTATGTGAAATAAATGCTGTCAAGCTGATCCATGAGGCAATAATAAGCCCTGAGAGGCTATAATTTAAATTTTCATGACTATTTCAAGTGGCACTAGGAGTGAAGTGGATGAGTTCTAAAACCACTGTCATATATATATATATATACTGAATTAAAGAAGTATAGACAAGTTTCATTCATACTTTGAATATTAAACTAGCCATGCTTCAAACAGAACTTCATAATTTAGCTAACCTTTGAGCTAAATATGTGTGAAAGATGGCAAAATTGACAAATGACCTAAAAACAAATTAAAATGCAATGCAAATGTCAGAATTTCTGCATTATGTTGAATCAGTAAATACTACTCACTTGTGAAACATTAACACACAAAACGCAAGAGTTGTTGTTGAGGGATTGCTTAAAATTATGTCCAATTTTAATTAGTAGGAGGAGCGTTTCCTTATGTCCCAATTAATATGGCTCAGATATTCACCTTTTCAATCTTTTCAAAGATATATTTGATTGTTTTCAACTGGTATTGTCTAGTTCTGTTTGTACAAGGATCAATGCTCACTGATGGATGTGGAGAGCAAAGCTAAAATTGCTGAATAATGTTGATATTCCTGGAACGGTGTGAGATTACATAGTGCATCGCATTTTGTTGGATATTCGACTTCACAGCCAAAGACATGTCATGGTGCCCCCGATGACACTGGTCTCCTACTCCTTCCTTAACTCTACGACATTACATGTAAACCACTGCACATCATACCACGCCTTCAGAAATACAGAGTGTCCACATTGCTGCAAAAAATGGGGTTACCAACAAATCATTACAAATTTATGCCTCAGATGTATATAATCTTATGCTCGGTTAAATGTAATAGAAGGGAAGGTGAAGGATGACATTGTAGTAGACATTTCATAGGCATTTTTGCTCCAAAACATTTGTGCTACAAAGCATACAGGTATTTTTTTATACTTGAAAGGGAAGATTGATTAGAATATTAAATGTAATCTATTGAAATACACCAGAGCAAATTATCTACAGCTCCGTAACACTTTTAAATCAGCTTTGCGTTTGTATGGGTCATGTAGACATGAAGCTTGATTACAATAATGTTCTGGCACTGTCTTTTATACATCCGGTACAGTAGCATCTGAAATGTGCTGTCTGGCTTTCAAAACCTGGATAAAATAGTGGCAAGAGCAATACAAATTAGAGATGCAATATATTCTACACACCAGTACTACAGAATTGACATAAATGTAGCAGCAATAACTCAATATTAACAAAATTTTTGAAGACAGGAGAAGCAGGTGATGCGTAGAGAAAAACTGTTTGCCTACTTGACTGTTCAAACATATAAAAGAAGTGCAGGGTGATTCAGTGCTATTCTATGCCTCACCTCAGGTGGCGCCGTCTCTCACACAGTGAATGAAGCAAGTAGTTGATATGTGCTACACATGCTGATGATGCAAAGTCTGACTAATGTGTTTAATGGATGAGAGTGACATATTTACTTTTTCTGATTGGCCATAAATACAGAGGGAAACTGCACAGAGTGAGGCAGAAACTACTGTGCTGCAGTGACAGGGGGCAGTGCTGGACTCCATAGCTGTGAAGGAAAGCAGGTGTTTTACTTCTTCTACACATTTAAGACGCTGAAAGCAATCAAAAAAAATAAAAATAAAAAAATAAACCCTTAAACACATGGAACTCACCACCAAAATTATATTGTCAACATAACTGTACAAAAGTGGGAACAGCGAGTAAGAAGGGAAAAAGCTCAGCTGTCTGAGAAGAATAAGAACACACATCTTCCATTGGTCAAAGAGGAACCAGGGAGCTTTTAAAAACATCTTTGATTCTCCATTCAACCCTTACACCACCAACAATATACAACGAGGGATACCCATTTGATTTAAAAAGATAGAGTCTCGTAATCTAAAATCAATGGCTTAAACATGGACAAACACCTGAAAGATAATTTATATTATGAATTTAATTGTAGTTGGCTTATTTAGGTTCTTAAAAACCCTCAAAAATATTGATAATTGATCTTCGTGCAGTTTTACTGTGCTTATCATCATGTGTATATAACCAATACAACACCAAAAAAAAAGAGGAAAGTATCTTACCATGTAGGTACTGGGTAAAAAATATGGATATATAAGTCTGAGTGCCTGAAAGAAGAAATGGATATTCTGCACTGATTTAACCCAATTACTGATCTGCACAGCTTTTATGGAGGGTAGGCTCCTCCAGAGAACAAGGTTAACACCTACCGAGATGCTACTTAGCCTTGCACACTTGTTTTATACATTTCTAAATGTAATACAATGTCCATCTAACAGCAATGCATCCTTCAACTTTAACTTCTCTATTGCAGAGGCATTACTTGTTGTATTTCCATGGTGCTTAATAATTCATGTGGATTACACATTTAAAACTAATTCTCCATAGAGTAGTTATTCTTGCAGTTGCTTCCCTTAGCTAATAGCAGCGTTAAGAATGGTGGATCCATAAAATTAATGCTTTCCCAAACTTGTTTTTGTTCTACTAAAAACCTGGAATTTTGGCATTCATATGACTGAATGTCAAAATTTCAGGAGAAATACTAAATGATATGGTATTCCTCTACACAAAACCCTTTTTTAATCCACTACACACAAAAGTTTTGAAAGATCTGATCATTACTCCCGGCTTTAACTAAAGAACTTAATCTCATTCTGTCAATACTTTAATAGCTGCTGCATGACCTAACAGGTGGAAGTGGTTGTCTGTAGAAAATATGGCTTGAGTTAAACATTAAGACGCACTATATAATCCCATTCTATGAAAGAGACAACGTATTGACAAAGCCAATATTTACTTTTCTGTAGCTGAGACATTAATTTTATTTTATTTTTTTGTGGTCAAAGAGGAGGGGGCGGTGATCACGGTGCTATCGGCACCATTGGCTTCAGCCTGCGAGTGAATCAATGAATTGACACCAGGGTAGTTCTTGCGCCATCAGTCTGCCAGCCCATCTCATCATTCTGTTTATTCATCCATGGTAAACAATAACAGCCTTCATGCTTGCCTGAGGTTCTGCCTATGACCACTCAAGCACATAAGACCAAGATATGGCCACCTGGATAGCTTAGAAAGCAAAGAGATGTCTTAGAGCCAGAAATGAGCGATGCATTCTCAGACCCGTGAATGAGCAGATAATGGCCTGATCTGCATAACACTGACACAGGGTTGGACTGCAGCGCTCATGCTCACTGATGGCATGGTGCGATGCATTAAGTAGTAGCTTTGATTCAGGCTGAATTAGTCAGTTGCTTTGTCCTTAAGGCCACTGGGCATTCAGTACATATTAACTGTATCCATCAAGAATTTCTTGTAAAAGGTGGTCTAATTGTTTGGTTATATGTTAGCAAAAAGTACATAAGCATTTGTTTTTTAGCTAGCTTGAAGATGTAGTGATCATTCACCTAAAGGATTATATTTTAGGTGATTATAAAGTCAGATCTTTCCACAGCCCTGCTCTCTGTCTGCCATCGAGGGTTGGAGGTCAGGAGAAGGAATGGCTTTGGATAATATTTTATAATCTAATCTCGCCTAAAGATCTTCTCAACTGTGTCTCTAATGTCTGCTATGTTCCTTGGGCTTCATGATGTTTTTTGTTCATTAATGTTCTCCAATAAACATTCATAGAACAGATGTCCTTTAAAATTCCACTCATTTTCGTTTGACTTCTGATTTCAGTTTGTAAGGTGATTTAAAAAACATGTACTATTTTCCTTCCATAATTTTGTACATGCACTTTGTCATGAAAGCTCTAAAAGATGTATTGAAGCTTGTGGTTTTAATGTGACAAAATACAAAAGGCCAAGGGATAGGACTACTCTTTTCGTTACACTTAAGGCAGAACCTTAGTATGTATATATATATATATATATATATATATATATATATATATATATATATATATATATATATATATATATACACACAATAATGTGATGGGCACAGGAGTTTTCCCAAATTAGGAACACTGTCAGACAGGTGACATATGAAGACCAATTACAGAACCTGCCTTTATAAAAGTCACTCTGCAGCAGCTTCCATGCTTTCCTAATTTAGGAATGACGTGCCTCTAGTAATTTTGCACTTCCTGCTGCACAGCAAAGGACATCGCTGCATTAAATTGACACGGCACACAAAGGCAAATAATCAAAAGCCCTTCCACTGTAATGAGGCAGAAATATTAAACAGTACATCCTTGCCTTTGATCCACGCTACCACCTTTGGGCATGATAATAAGTCGGATGCTAATGTGTGAGGTACTAACAATAGAGACTAAACGCTGTGGAGAGGGGATGAATGTGAATGGGATTCTGGTCACACAGTGTTGTTGCAGGGCATTCAAGAAAAGCTGAAAGACATTGTGGAGGAAGTCACAGAAGTATTATGCTGTCAAAACACTTCTTGAGCCAATTTACTGGATTGCAGTCAATTTGTTTGGAATTCATCTGGCACATTTTTTTCTAGCCCTTGCAAAAAAAACTACCATACAAAAACTACCTGATCAACGATTAAGTAAAAACCCACATTACTGGTCATCAAGACCAGTGACGTTCTATTTTTTGTTGGGTTCAGACTTTGATTTATTACCAAGCCATGGATTGATCTTTATTTGTTAACCAACCAGGAGGAGCTCAATTAAAAACCAAAATGAATGCATTGTCCTCCTCTGCCATGCTTGCACTAAATGCAAAAGTCATTGATTCCTGTACCCTAATGGTGAAAAAAGCCACATCATTTTCAAAATTGGCCTGTTTGTTAGATTTACAGAGTTCATGTTTTAGTACTCGTACTCTAATTTGATTCATAATGAATACCTGCAACATGCCCTTGGAGCTATTCACAGTGCAGTAAAAAGTAAATTATGGCTGAGATACAAAGTTGGCCAAGCCAAAATATATATATATATATATATATATATATATATATATATATATATATATATATGTGTGCATATATATATATATATATATATATATTCACATTCTGCTACAAAGTGGGACTACAAAGTGGGACTCACCCTGAATGGTTAACTGAAGGGCGGACAATCCTAATCCAGAAGGATCCATCAAAGGGTCCAGTCCCACCCAACTACCGACCAATAACCTGCCTCTCCACAACCTGGAAGCTCATGTCAGGCATCATAGCGGCCAAGATAAGCAAACACATGGATAAGCACATGAGCATGGCACAGAAAGGTATCGGTGTAAATAGCAGAGGAGCCAAACACCAACTCCTCGTAGACCGCACAGTTGCCCGAGACTGCAAAACCCGACACACCAACCTGTGCATGGCTTGGATTGATTACAAGAAAGCCTATGACTCAATGCCGCATACTTGGATCATTGAATGCTTAGAGATGTATAACATCAACAGGACTCTGAGAGCCTTCATTGCAAACTCAATGAGGCTGTGGAAAACCACCCTTGAAGCCAACTGCAAACCACTTGCACAAGTGTCCATCAAATGTGGCATATACCAAGGAGATGCTCTGTCCCCGCTACTGTTCTGCATAGGCCTGAACCCCCTCAGCCAAATTATCAACAAGACTGGCTACGGATACCGACTCAAAAATGGGGCCAACATCAGTCACCTTCTCTACATCGATGACATCAAGCTGTATGCCAAGAGTGAGCGAGACATCGACTCACTGATCCACACCACCAGGATCTACAGCACGGACATTGGGATGTCATTCGGACTAGAGAAGTGTGGTCGGCTGATTACAAAGAGGGGGAAGGTGATCCGCACAGAAGGGGTCTCACTCCCAGAAGGAACAATAGCAGACATAGAGGACAGTTACAAGTACCTAGGTATACCACAAGCAAATGGCAACCTCGATGAGGCCACAAGGAAAGGAGCCACAGCTAAATACCTCCAACGAATAAGGCAAGTCCTGAGAAGCCAGCTCAATGGCAAGAACAAAATCCGTGCGATAAACAGCTATGCCCTGCCAGTAATCAGATACCCTGCTGGAATAATTAGCTGGCCAAAGGAGGAGATAAAAAGCCACAGATATTAAGACTAGAAAGCTACTAACAATGCATGGAGGGTTCCATCCCAAATCCAGCACCCTGAGACTGTACACGAGCCGCAAGGAAGGAGGCAGAGGACTAGTGAGTGTGAGAACCACTGTCCAGGACGAAACAACTAAGATCCATAAATACATCAGGGACAAAGCCTCAACAGACAATGTGCTCAGTGAATGTCTCAGACAACAGGGAACGGAGGTTGAAGTGCCAGAGATACCATCATGGGAGGACAAGCCCCTACATGGGATGTACCACCAGCAAATAACCGAAGTGGCTGATATCAGTAAATCCTACCAATGGCTGGAAAAAGCTGGGCTCAAGGACAGCACAGAGGCCCTAATCATGGCCGACCAGGAACAGGCCCTAAACACCAGAGCAATAGAGGCCCAGATCTACCACACCAGACAAGACCCAAGGTGTAGGTTGTGTAAGGAGGCCCCTGAGACAGTCCAGCACATAACAGCAGGGTGCAAGATACTGGCAGGGAAAGCGTACATGGAACGACATAACCAAGTGGCAGGCATAGTGTACAGAAACATCTGTGCAGAATATGGACTGGAAACCCCGAGATCAGTGGGAAACACCCCCCAAAGGTGGTGGAGAATGCCAGAGCTAAGATCCTGTGGGACTTCCAGATCCAGACAGACAGAATGGTAATGGCGAACCAACCAGACATTGTCATAGTGGATAAACAACAGAGGAAAGTCGTTGTGGTAGATGTAGCAATACCAAGCGATTGCAACATCAGGAAAAAAGGAGCACGAGAAACTGGAGAAATACCAGGGCCTCAGGGAGGAACTGGAGAGGGCCTGGAAGGTGAAGACCACAGTGGTGCCTGTGGTCATCGGGCCCTCGGGGCAGTCACCCCCAAACTGGAGAAGTGGCTACAACAGATCCCAGGAACAACATCAGACATCTCAGTCCAGAAATGTGCAGTCCTTGGCACAGCCAAGATACTGCGCAGGACCCTCAAGCTCCCAGGCCTCTGGTAGAGGACCCGAGCTCAGAGGATAAGAACCACCCGCGGTGGGTGAGAAGGGAATTTTTTATATATATATATATATATATATATATATATATATATAGCTGCACAGTGGCGCAGTGGGTAGCGCTGTTGCCTTGCAGCAAGAAGGTCCTGGGTTCGATTCCCGGCCCGGGGTCTTTCTGCACGGAGTTTGCATGTTCTCCCTGTGCATGCGTGGGTTCTCTCCGGGTTCTCTGGCTTCCTCCCACAGTCCAAAAACATGACTGTCAGGTTAATTGGCCTTCCCAAATTCTCCCTAGGTGTGAGTGTGTGTGTGCATGGTTGTTTGTCCTGTTTGTCTCTTTGTGTTGCCCTGCGACAGACTGGCGACCTGTCCAGGGTGAACCCCGCCTCTCGCCCGGAACGCAGCTGGAGATAGGCACCAGCAACTCCCGACCCCGTTAGGGAGAAGGGTGATGGAAAATGGATGGATGGATGGATGGATATATATATATATATATATATATATATATATATATATATATATATATATATAATTGTTATTTATTTATTTATTTATTTATTTATTTTCTGGTCAGCAGCCTAATCCAGTGAGTAAAGCTCTGAGACAGTTTGACAGAAGTGCACAAATATCAGCAGGAGCATGATTATATCATCATCCCTTAATTCCAGCTGCCAGCTTAGTTTTAACTGGAAAGTATTTCTATTTCTATTTATGTACCAACACCAGGTCCTTTCATTCTTCTGCCGGCAGTGAGTGAATGTTTCAGCTTTCAGAGAAAGGTTTCTCAAAATAAGACCTAAATGATGAAGGAACACCGAACAGCACTTGACCCAGCAGTTTTTTTCTGACAGAAAAGTACAATCTCTAAACAGAAAAAAAATTGACAAATGGATAGACTCACTGTTATTAACCTTATCTTGTCCACCCCAAACCCCTCTATATTTTTTGGCTAGAAAGGATGAAGATGAGGAAAAAGCTTTAAAATACATTTATATTTTACTGAAGCACCTTCATCTCTAACTTTTAAAATCTTTTTACCTATGCAGGGTATTTTACTCAAAATTTCAAGTTAATTGTTAATGTTTTTCAGTTCAACAACTTTTATGTTTTTCTGTGTCGTGGATTGTAAAATTCATGAGTTTTTAAAAAATATTATTAAATACTTTACTATTTAACTTTATGTCTTAACTTTATATGCAACTTCTATGATGTGGTCTTCATTGCCATGTCTTTAAACCATGTCTTTGCATGCAAAAGATAATGATGCTCAATGCCTGCAGCAGATTACAGTATATTTAAAAGTGTGTGTTGAAATCTGACATTCACAGATGTACTTCATACAGTCGGAATGAGCTTGAGCTACTTTGTAAAGACAAATTGCCAAGAACCCTAGTCCTTATAAGTGCGACAGTGGTAAAGAAGCATCTTAAAATGCTTCCTCCTTTTTCTTTCACATTTTAATTTATGTACTACTTTGTTTTTCTATCACAGAAAAAAAAAACAAAAGCTTGAGTTTGTAACATGACAAAATATGAGGAGGCTCAAGGCCATATTTTGCATGGTATTCTTTCATGGCTTTATAGAGGGAAAATTACAGTTCGCTATTCTGACTTTGTGCATGGCCACAGCATTAATCAATAAACAGCACAGACCTAAATAATACTGTCATTGAGGCCTTAGTTAGCGTAATCTGTATCACCTAAAACAGACAGCAAGAGTTATAGAATGTGAAAATGATAAATACTAAGATGAAAGGACAATTTTCTCACAGAACTTGCAATCATCCAAATAGACCACTGAAAACTAATGATAAGGAAATCATGTATTTTAGAAGAGTTTGCTCAAGCTCCAGTCAGCCACATGAACAAATATTTTGCTGCATACTCTCTATTTTCCAATTTGTTGTCAAACAAGGCCTAGGCCATCATTATGTACCTGGAAACAATACGAGCGATAGCATGACTCTGGCTGCCAAGAGTGGGTATGCACAAATAAGGGCTCGAGATGTGGATATTATTTCTGTTGTTAGACTAAAACTCGTGTCTCCCTAAACTTTACCTGTGGTAGGTAAAGTTTTAATATGAAAATTGAGGCTATCCCTTAACTGGGCTCACTCATACAATTTTAACCTCCTCTGCCGTGCACCAAATGTCTTATTACTGAGATGTACACATGGTGGTAACATATATATCACATAACCATTGAGTTCAATGTTCAAATTCTGTTCTTCACCACTCATCCATGATGTAGTGGTATGCTGTTGTGCAGTGTTGCATCACCTTCAGATGTTGGGAAGGTGAATGAAAACCTTAACTCCATAATTAATTCTGCAAAGTTGACCGCGGTGGAATTCAGATGTCTGCTCTCGAGAAAGTCTTCTCGAAACAGGATTTCTTTAGGGCCAAGCTTTCAGTTCACTGTCAATATTCTAGGGGCATAGGTTAATACTCATTTGGGCTGGCATTAACAGCCATCACTAGCTATCTGTTTTAAGCTTTCCGTCAGGATTTTCCGCCTGATTTTGGGAAGAAGACAAATCCTGTCTGACAAGCATGAAAAGAACAAATTACACCCGAAAAGCAGTATTTTAACAAAGAAAATTGAATAACTCAACGCAGATTAGTGTCATTGAGCAATTAAGTGCCCACTTACATTGTGACCCTGTAATTAGGTTGTGGATGGGCTCCATCCACTGTTAAGAATAATTGTTATTATCAGCCTGCTGCAGATTTTAGCCAACAAAGAGCTTTTAAAAGATTTACTTTGATGTTGTCATGTGACTGTTGTTTGGAGGTTTTTGTAGGTTAATGGGAGGATAATCGGGACTGTTTGATCTCAGTTGAGTAGCTGGTATTTGCATCTCTGTGTGCTCTCTCTTACTTGGTTAAAGAGTAGGAGAGAGAGAAAAATGTGTCCTGTTTTGAGTAAAATTATAAAACGGGATTCTTACACAAACATTTTTTCATAATGTTTAGCAGGACTATAACTTGTTGGTTAATTTCCCAGTAAAACAGCAGAAAAAAAAATAGGTTTGGAACCGAATATCTCTAATTTAATGTCCATGAAAAACCATATTAAAATCATTTGAATGATTATAAATTACTTCAAGTGGTTAAGATTGAAATTTTCTGGAGTCAAGTGTTGTGCTGCATTTGGTAAGTTTAGCTTTAACAGTCAGATTTGATGGTTGTTAGCAACCCAAGCAAACAATGATACACCACCATCATTAATAAGAAAAGCCCCACAGCTAACTTAAGGCAGCACCTAGAGAGTCTGCAGCAGCACAGAGTCTGAGCCAAGGGCTCCTGGTCCTTGTAAGGCTGTGTCACCATGGAAATGCACATTTTTGTGAATGTGTAAGGGAGAGACAAGCAATGACTGCAAGACTGAAAGACTAGACAGTTTTTCCACTTGTTGAAAAGATTCCAAAAAACTAAATACCAACAAGGTTGTTGTGACCCAGTCTGTTGTGACACTGCACTTAATTTTGCACAGCATGTAGCCAAGGCCTGCAAACGTGAACTCTGACATTCTTAAGCTGTCTTTCCTCCAGATCACCTCTGACCCAGTTAAAGCAAATTCCTGGTCATGGAGCTAGTGTTTCACGGTTCAAAAACACAAAATACCTAAGGCATTGCTATGCTCAAGGTGTGTGCCTGAATGTTTGTCCTTCCTAATTTTCTAAGAGAGAAATTCAGCACACCATAAATTGATGTATCACTAGTTTCCGGCCATTGATTGTGTCAGACCTTGAAAGCAGTGGTGTGTTCTCTAATTAATGTGGAATATAAAATGAAAGGAAAATGGCTGATAATCTAATCAATGTCACTGTCTGCCTTAATTACCATGAGTGAAATGATAGGGTTATTAAATCCATGATAATATGTGCATTTTATAAGTTTTTTTTTTCTTTTTTTTTATTAAATGTGTTGAAATAATTACAGGTATATCTCGTAAGTTAAAACATTATCAAAAAGTTATTTCATTTCAGTAACTCAATATACTAGGCAAAACACTATTTAATTACATGCAGGCCAATACTTTTAATCCTTACTTTTTAATGTTTCTGCTAATTTTCTGCTAATTATAACCAATGAAAACACAACATTTAATTGCTTAGAAGATTGGGACAAAGAAAAAAATGGACTTAAATAAATTTACCTGCTGAAAAGTTTTTTTTTTTAAAGTTACTTTTAACTGAAAAATATGCCTAATTGGAATACACATTCTAGTTTATTGAGGTATGTATACCATAAAATCTAGGAGCAAGGGGGCAAACTTTGTGGGCACAATCCACATCTGCTACATAATTCTGCATCTTATTGGTTTGTCACTTCCACCTGACTTGGTTACCTCTGGAAGAGTCATAGCACTTTAGTTCATGTCTTTCTAATGACTGGTCCAAAGAGTTTCTCACCTGAAACTCAAAAGCAGTTTAGAAAATTTTTAGTATTGGCAATTTTCTTTTTGCTTCTTTCATTGAGTTAATGATTAAAAAATAAACAATGGTTGATTAGTACCAAATTCACTTGAGACCAGTGATTACCTTTCATCAGTCTTTCCATTTGAAATGACTACCTTATGTGAAGAAGAACACAAAGAAACAGAGATAGATATAAGATTAATTAGAAACAAAGAAAATCACACAGTACGGTTGGTGAGAGGCATGGGGTCACAGAAAACACAACTCAAATCAAACCCAACAATGCAGGCTACCTAAGTGCCTCTATCATTGCAAACTGGACTTAGACCTCAGTCATGCTACAGATTGATTGTCCAAACCATTCCACATTGATGCAGTAATGTATGCAAAAAAATTCCTAACCGATGCATAGAAATAAGCATCCTTTCCATAAGCCCACATTGTTTCTTCAAAATCTCCTTTTTTCTTATTAATCTTATGTAATCAACATTTTTACGACACTGAATTTTAGGTTTTCTTTGCAAGACATATTCATCACATCACATAATAAAAGGCTTGAAATGTTCCACAGTGTGGAATGAATTGATGCATTATAAGTTTTACTCGTAGACAAAAGATATTGAGCTTTTTAAACTATCTACATTTTTATCTATCTACTATCTTGTTATTTTAAGGAATGATTAAAGAGATCTAAAAGTGAATAGAGAGCAACCCGAATTCTTCTCAACAGCTTTAGATGTATTATGAACTAGCTTAGGCAGCTCAGATGTATTTTGGACCTCATGGAAGGCATATATGAAACATGACAAGATGTGTTTAGCAATGTAATTGGTGTGAGATTTAAATATTTAAAGTTATGAAAGGAATGTTGAAAATTATTTTTTCATTTGAAAGTCAGAAAGGGTTTTCCAGCAGGGCACTATCTTGAGAAGCAACCCTTCAAAGTTACCAGTAAGAGTTGACAACTCTCCTAATTAAATCTACTTTATACACATTCTACAATTAACCTCAAGTGGTCAAATAATTATTAACCGAATAATCAGTAAATATTATGTAGGTTGAACTGCCTGCAGTTTTGACCACTCCAAGCATTTTGCGTGTCTAGGGGATTTTACAACAGTACACACACAGCTGTAGCCAGATACTGTAGCATAAGGCTAGATAATGGCGTAATTAGACAAAATTTGGGGAGTGCCTGTGTTACTTTGGTAGCAGTGGTGCATATTTATAGTATATATGCTGTTTCATGTGATCTTTGAACATATATACATAAATCTGGCCCAGTTTACATGCTGATCATTAGGTGCATACTACAGTATCAGATGCTAAAGAAGGTCTGGACTGGAGCGTTACTTCTTTAAAGCAGTGCAACTTTTGCTGTAGTGACATCTTAATAATCTGGTGATCTTGAGAAAGCAAAGCAAATTTTCTCTAAATAGCTATCTTAACTTTTTGTTGAAATAAAGAGTGTTTGATTTGTCAAAAAAAACAAGCTAAAACTTGTCAGGTTGCCTCTATATACCTATTTTGTCATTATGTGGCACTCAAAGTTAAAAATATTCTTTCAGCTCAATTTGGCCAATGTTGACAATTATTTTAGTTGTTTTAGGAAAGGAAAAGCCTTGTGGCTGTGGCCAATTTCAGTTTGCCTCTTTATGCGAGTCCTGGTGTATTTCACATCTCAATTAGCCATCAAAAAATTTGATGCAAACTGTTGACAGCAAAAAAATTTAATGAGGGTTTCAGAGGGCCCTCTCATGGAACACTCGTCATTATCTGGGAGGAAATTAGTTACTCGTGTCACTAGAAGAATTTTTTTTAATTTTTTTTAAGTATGATTGCTCACTTAGGATGGTTAGAATATTGTATTTGAAAAAAAAAATATGGCTGTTTAACAACAACACGAAGAGATATATTTTTTTAAAAAAGCTAAAGAAATGAACTTCTTACTCTTATATAATTTGCTTAATGTTTGTTTTTAATCAGATTCTAATCAACTAATATCATGGAACTCAGAAGGTTTTTTTTCCATGATAAATATAATTAAAAACTTTGGTTAGAGATGTGAATCTTGCTTTTTTTTTTCTTAGTTTTGTTTTATTATTTTTAACTCATGTCATCCAGCTTTTAGAATTTTATTTACCTATTTTTCAACTTCCTGTACCTGCTTTGTCCTGTTCAAGATTGTGCTGGGTCTACATACTTGTAGACCCGATCTCCAATTATCTCAATAGTTGAGATCATTGGTGCATCCAGCATGGCTTACAGACTTGCTATTTCTTCCAGAGTGCTATTTATTACGTATTCCATTGGTTTTTACAGCTAATTACAACTAATTATCTTAGATTCACATTATCTTAAAGTAATGTGCCAGTTACTTTATTCAAGTAATTTGTACTTGCTAGAATAAAAATGTGAAGTAACTCAATAAATTTAGTAGTTATATAAAAGTCTTCATTAGAATCAAGATTCTTAAAAAACTGCAGCTTTTTATGTACTTACTCTACTTTAAGACCATTAAGGGGGCAGTAGTTCCTACTCTCTTTTTTTTTAAGATACTCTTATGTGCTTCCATTAAGTGTTGCACTCTCAGCCTATCACTCTTTTTCTCTGTTAGTGGGTCTTCAATCTGCATTTTATATGGGTTACCACACAATTCCAATTAACTTTTCCCACAGTGGTCTCTTTAGGGTGATTAAGGTGGGTGAGTGGATGATTAATGGCATGATGTTGGAGGAGAAGTGAAAAGGGAAGTGTATCATTGAGAGAAAATGTAAGGTGTGGTTATTGATGGGCAGCAAGGGGAGGGTACACTGTGTCAGAAGTTTTACGTCTTTGTTTTAGTCTGTAGTCATGAGTTGAACGCCAGAGTTTACAAAGGAATAACTATTGGCACAAATGTTTTATACCTTGAAACAAATCTAAATATCAATAAAATTGATACAAGGGAAAATATTGGTTTCAGATCGATAAGATCAATACTTCTGTTTATGATGAAGGAAGTTGGCAACAGACTCTTTTTTTCTGTTGGCATGGCACATAGACAATGTATTCTATAGTTGGATTCCCAAACTCATCCCAGAGGCTTTTATAACAAAAACAGACTAATGTGCTTATTCATGTTCAACTAAGAATATGTGCTTATTCATGTTCAACTAAGAATAAGTGCGAAGACTTAAAAAAGGCTGTTCACAGATGGTCTCCATCCAATCCCACTGAGCTTGAAATATTTTCCACCATTGGAGGAAACATTTCAGTCAATTTTGTGTTGGTATGTTTCTAATAACATAAGTTTCTTTTTCTAATGTGGCAAAACGTGAAAGAGTTCAAGCATGATGGTGGAAACTGCACCACCATGCTTTTCCCCTTCTATCATAATACCAAAAAAAGACATGTTTAAATCAGTTCACTTTTGGATTAACTTTATTGTAGCCTTAAAATTAAATTAGACATTTTGCCTGGGAACTGAACACTTTTAATGGAACTGTCTGTGATGTGTTTAATTCAAAAGTTGGTTAGACTTTTTATTCATGTATACCTTCATGTATTTTATCCTTATAGTGTAGAAATGTAAGACAAATTTGACACATGTTTGAGACATTTTGTTGGAGCACTTTCACAAGTTTGGCAAGCCTTCCCTGCCAGAAGCAAGACTAGGGAAGAGAAGAATTCCATACATCATTGTGCTTAGGCATTACTGTGGGTAATGAAGTGTGAACTAGGAGTAGCACTTCATTTTGTCATAAAGAGTGTGAGCGAGCTCACTGTAGTACGAGGAGATTGTGGACCGTCTTCAGGCAATCCTATCCAAGTGCCTCGAATTACAGCCGTCAGTGAAATGAATAAAAAATGAACTCTATTACTGTATAAATGCAATTGTTTTATGTTTCACCTGAAAGTGGAAGCAAAATGTGCATTCATTGAAGATATTTGAATGATAGTCCCAGGGTTAAAGATGGGTTAATCTACTTGCCATGAAGTTTCAACCTTTTTTTCCTATTAACTAGTTAGGACTTATCCCCAGTGAGTTTTCTCATAATTCTCATTCAATTTATGGCTAGTCCAAGAATATGTCATGTAGTTTTCAAAAACATTATTTTGGCCAAAATTATTTTTTGTGCCCATCTGAACTAAAGTTCAAACCAGTGGAGTTTTTTTTTTTTTTTTAAGATGATCAGGCAGTCCTTAACTAACCTCTGCGAAATTAAATGTAATAAGTTGCACATGCAAAAGATTTAAATGTAGGTATTTGGACAACAAATAATCAAAAATGTAGATTGTTGACTGCTAGATAGTGATGAAGTTCTTCCTATACAATCTTTGGATGTCTTTGATGTCTTTGGATAGAAAACATTGTCACTGTGGCTTAAACAAAACACATGTATTTTAGGAGCAATACTTTTAAAAACATAACGTGTTAAAGTAGAATAGCAATGGCATAAAGAGAAACATTAATAAACAGTGAATGCACCCAAAGACAATCAGCGATCAACCTTTATAAAATAAAATCAATTTTACAAATACAAATTAAATACATAAAAGTATTTAATGACATATTGAGTGATGTATTGAAAAAAATGAATACATATGCATGTATGTGTATTTCCAATTTTATTTTGAGGATCACCTACATAATTATGTCAGCAACAACAATTGAATTAATAGGTCTTGCTCTTTATATGTCGAAGTTCTTCATCATTTCATGATTTCTTCCATTAAATCATGAAATGATGTAATGGGCCACAAATCCGTAAAATAAGGAGACCTGCTTTCTGTTATTACCAAGCAAATTTGCATACGTAAGCAGGTAAACAATTTACCAAGTGGAAAATAGTAATATAATCAGTATTTTTGTTCTTTGTTTTAAATGTCTTTTCTTTTTATGTACCATGGTTTCAAAGCAATTCATTTTTCTAAATGCTGTTAAAACACATGCAAATGTTACTAGCAGGCTCAGGCAAGTCTTTCTGGTGGAAACATTCAGGGACTATCATTTGTTTCTCGGCAAGCACATAATTTCACAGCTTGATGTATTGTCCGCATAGACAACATTGCCCCAGGATATCTTAGATAAGTGTGCAGCATTAACAACATAAGGCCTCTGTTGTAAGCAGCTGCTTGTGTAGCTGTCAGACTGGATTCAGGTGTCACCAGCTATCGGAGGAGCAGTATACCCCAGGTGTGAATACAGTGCTTTTCTCTGACATTTTAATGCGGAATGATTCAAAATGTTATGAACCTTAGGGGAATTTCCTCTTATGAAGATGAAAGAAGCTCAGGGCCAGTTTAATCATGTCTTCGTGTCTTGCACAAAGTAAGCTTTGCCAAAATTAGCAAAAGATTGTATTCATTATACAGTAATAGCCAAAAATGTATGCCTGGAAGGCAATGCCTCAGTGATAATGCTGCATATGTATTTATGGGGCTTCAACTTTTATTAAACAAAATCGGGAAAAGATTCAAAGCCTGCCAAGCCTTGTTCAAGCAGAACTGCACCATATTTTTCCCATCCAAAAGCACCTCCTATCTTTTGCAACATTATTGCTCTCCGTTACTCACACAGATGATGTAACAAAGAGAGTCACAAATGTGTGAATTAAAATGTGATCTATAGCAGTGGTTATCAACCTTTTTGTAACAAGTATGACCTCAGTAAATATCACATTTTCAGAATACCACTATCTCAATAGAAGTTTTATAACAAAAGTACAACAGGAGTTGAACAAAGGCTAAAAATTATTTCTGCAATTGTTATATCTGCTATTTTCCCCACTGTTTTATAAGAGAATCAACAACTATCAATAGATTTCAACCATGAATAAATGTAATAGAAGTTCCTTGTTGTTCTCTGTCATTGTTAGCTTCATGCTGAGTGTTATAAAGGTTTTTCTGGTGCTTCTTCTCTCTTCTGTAGTTCCTGATGAAGAGTGATGAACATGAAAAATTATCCATTTGGCTGCTGGTGCTAAGTTGCTCAGATAGTTTGTGAATAATATGCAAAACATTTCTTTTCAGTACTGCTAAATGCAGGTCAAGTACAAAATAGTTGATCAGAATGGCATTAGCAAATTCTTTTTCACAGCACCGTGATGAACAATATTACTTCAACACTCTGTTCATTAAATTCAAAGTTGTTGATTATAGGCTTTGTAATTTTGCTCCGAAGTGCATTGGTTAATTTATCTGTGATAAACACAATTTGCAGTTTTGTTTGAAAAAGCAAACAAACATTTGTCTAAAGGAAATGTGATAATATATTGCTGGTTTTCGACACAGTAGAGAGAAATCTGTTTTATCTGCTTAACCAGCTTTGGCAAATGCATTTAGTTTCACAGTTTATATCAAGAAGCCATTTGCACAGTGATCAATACCAAAAGCAGATTGGCATTGATTAAAAATATATTGCATGATAAACAAATAGAAGCAAAAGCAAGCTTTTCTTATGATTTTTCTACTGAAAAGAAAAAAAAAAACATTTGAAGGCTTGTCGCTTATTATCAATTGTCAGAGTTATGCTGCGTTTTAGATTTTTTTCTGTTTTCTTGTCCAAGCAGGACCCTTTCAAGGCTGACAAAGCAGACAGCAGACAGGCATTACAAGTGGTACGCAGTAGGGAATCAATCTAATACAGAGAAAACAAATAACCTGAGTCACTATGAAGACAGAATACACTGGGTTTCTCTGTGGCTCTGCCAAGATATACATCTCTCTGGTTTGCACAGGTTCGGTGTGTGAAATAACTCCAGGTTTCCAGAGGCTCTTGTAGATCAATACAACAAGATTTTGAAATGGTGCCATACTTTTGACCACCTAACTTATTTTCTCCCATTAATAATATTTTTTGGCAGGCGTTAGATCATTCATTGTTGTCTGAATGTGTTTTCCAAGGGTTTTCTGGTGCTTGTCATCTGAACATCTTTTAGAATAAGGAACCATAACGAAGAAAGTTGCTTGTAATCAAGACAGACAAACAAAAGGCTTGAGACTTTTTAAGAATAAAATAAAAAAACAAAAATGCAGACATCATCATCTCATTTGCATGTGTCAGTTGCACTTTTTTAACTGTCAATTGTTTTGATTGACGTCGTCAAAAAATTCCCATCATAAGCTTTTTTTACCCATCAATTTTTAAAACGATACTGACATTTATTTCCATTTAATTTTTATTCAGGTTAATTAATATTTAACACAGTGACAATTTCTGATATAGGCGACATGGGCAACCACCGAGGGCAGCATATGTGGCATTCACATGCAGTGTGAACATAGCCTGAATCAAAATTGAGAATTGATAGAAATTTGAATTGTTAAAATTAAATCCATGCTCACCCAAATTATGGAAGGCGTGTCCAGGAATTATTTTTTTCATTTAATCATGCTGCCACACCGGCAATATTTTCTTTTTATCATTCATCATACTAAAACATCAAAAGTTTTACAAATGATATTGTTGAAGCAGTAAACACAGTTATTCCACCTTCTCCTTTAGGTTAGCATTATTTTATAATAATATATTCACAGTCTCCAACTTAGCTGACCTTATAGTGTCATTTATATTCCTTGGAAGTGCTTTCCCCACTCTGTTTATTATGTATTGTCTGTCTTTTTATCTATTTCTGGCCTTGTTTCATGTTTATTGAATCAAGGTGGGTTCAGGGCAACAACACCTTCATCTGGGGAATTACAAGAGTCATCTGAAAGGGAGCACAAAACAAATCCTTCAAAAATATATAATGTAGCACTTTCAGTTTTTATATTGAATCTGTATTCCCTTTTGAAAACACAATGCCAGAGCACAGAATTAATGTGGAAATATACATTTCCCTGTTCATGCCTGATTCAAAGAAGACAAATAAACATCCCTGGAAAACACTGACAGATGTTATAATGACATGTTTTACATTTAAAACTTGTTGATTTTAGTTTATTTATTGAACTGGGACAGGATTCACGACTCCTGACAGGAGCACGAGGAAGTAATCATATATTTTTCTGCACCGTGTTGTTTATGTCTCAGAGGAGCTAATTACTATTGTAGAAGTGTTAGGTTGCCAATTGAAGGCAAGATCTCACCACTTTAAACACGTCTTGACACCCCTTTAAAGGAACAATCCACACTTATAATTGTGATCGAAGGCATCATAGTTTTCAATCACCACAGCTATTGAACACCTATCTAAAACCATGATTTCTTCCACTGAAAACTTATCTATTATTCTGTCAAAGTAAAGTGCAAATTGAACTTCCATTCAATCAGTTTGAGCTCTGAATGATTCTCCTTCCAAGCAGGATAATGAAGAAATTCCGTTGATGTGGCTATGTAGACAGGTAGCTATTGATATGTAAACAAATTTAGCATTCTGTGTTTGCCAGCACAAGACCAGATGCTGTCAGAGTTTCCAGGGCATCATAATCTTGTTCCATCTGGCATATGGTGGAGCCAGCCTCTAAAATGCATCACTTGAGGGATGTACTCTCATATGACTTGGCATACCCTGTGCCTTCAACATTTGAGGTATTGTGCTGACTGACTTCAAACGTTCGATGTGAGCTGGATGTCTCAAAATGTCACCCGTGACATCTGTACAGACAAAGCCATCTCCACCAATTGAAGTGGAAGAGACTGGAGAGATAAATGGCTTTTTTTTTTTTTTTTATGGCAGGAATTGCAATCTAATATCTAAAATATAGTCCTGATAGCCCTGCACGTAGCTGTGTTGCCTCTGCCCCTTTGGGAGAGCAAACTATTTTTCTCTTTTCTGGCCACAGCATAGAAGCCAAGCAGGAGGCAGGGGAGGCCAGATTGGCAATATTTATCTTGGTCTGAAAAAGGAACTGAGCACAAATATTCAGGGTAATTTTAAGCTTCGGAAAGTCTGCTGGGGAGGGGGCATGAGGGCTGTATAAATATCAAAGTGAAGGAAAGTATTCCATTACCGTTTGTTTTGGGTAGCTATTCAAATCATAATGAAGGAAGTGCTGGATAAAGAGACGAAAAACAAAGAAATAGTTTTTATTTACTTGTGCTACAGCTGTGCTCTGGAACATTTTACTTAACACTTAACAGCTTCTATAGATCATGTAAGGTTTTAAACAATGCAGTTTTTCTTTTTCTCATTTTGCTATGTGGTAATAAACACATCTGTCAAACACATACATACATTACTTTGAAACACACTACACTTAGAACAAAGGCTTGTTGGGAAACTGTTTGTTCACCAGTCAGAACAGAATTGCAATCAATAAAAAAACTCAGAGCCTATTAGCCGGGGTGAACTGTTTAACACCAACTGGCCCCTATTACTCAAGTCGGTCAATGATGTTTGTCACTTTAATGCTATTAGCACTATTTTCTATTAAGGCCATCTTAGATCTGCCTCAGAATCTAAGGCAGTTTCCTTCCACCAACCCTTTAGTGGCTTTTATTTTGAGCCTAAAGGCAGAATGTCATGACATGAGTTTGTAAAAACTACATAACATACTAATAGAGACAGAGTGTGTTTTGAAAGGGGGGCACATAGTGGTGGAGTTGTTACGAGTATTGCATTGAAACAAGAAGGTGTTTTGTTCAGTTCTGTCCAGCTCCTTTATGCATGAAGTTTGAATGTTCTCCCCAGTGTCTGTGTTCACTTTGGGCACTCCAGTTTCATTCCTTGATGACTAAGTAGAACTATGCTGAGCTTTCCACACCAAACATACTCTAAAAAACCCCCAAAACCTTTATAAGTAAATTGCAGAATTAGGAGTTCTGTACATCTGAAACTCGACCAGTGATGGAAATTGGTTTAATTTATCCTTTCAAAATAAAAATTATAAATATTTTCATTAGAGAAGCTTCAATACATCACAGTTACGTTTGTAATAGAAAATAATATGATTTTAGCGTAGTTTTTGGAATCCCAAAGTAAACAATACGGTTCTACCATTTTCTTTCTTAGTAAGCCACAGAAATGTTGGTGCTGATCAACAATTTTGGGTTCTGCCACAGTTGGACCCACCACATAAAAAACTTAATTTTCTTTCAAAGCAGTAAAAGTGGTTGTTTTACAATGATAACCCAAAAGAATAAAGAAAAAAAACATAGTCACATAAAGAGTCACAAAATGGTGGTTTCACTTTAAAAAATATATGTATATTTTTCTTTTTATTACAAAGTGCTCTTTCCTTTCTGTGGACGCATTCTGCTGTAAAAATCATCCTTGTTGAGAAAGTAATAGTTTCTCTAAAATAATCTGAATCTTGAGTGACAAGGTTGAAACCAGTGAAGGCAGAAATGGGTTCAAGTCTGATGGGATTAGTACCTGTGTAAAGCTGAACATTTCTTTTTTTGGAACTTCAGCCACCAGAAATAAACGCATTAATGTCAGCATCATTTATAGTAATGACTTGAGTTAAAGTCACATTTTAGCCCCAGTTTTCAATTGTGCCTGTGACGTCATTTGGTATTATTATCTGCATCAGATTTACATGGGCCGAAGCGTTCTGCTTCCCTTTCTACTGTAATTCATTGGTGTGTTTGAATGTGAAAACAAAAGTATTGATGACATCCTTAGGCAAATCAGCAAAATGTAAAGGAAGGTAAGCTCAGATGCCACCTTTGCTATTCTCTTGGAGATTAGAGACAGAAGGTCAATGGATTGAGTTCAGATAAAGCAGGCAATTCAACCAAACAAGCTGACCCTCTCTTTCCTGCTTTCCCTCGAATTCTCATTATTGCCCTTATCAACAATGGAAGAGTGGGGCAGATGAAAAGGAATTTGGAAATTGATACGCTGTGTACTGCATACATTGCTGTGAACATTTCATTTCTGTGATTGCTGTGAAAAAAATCAAGCTCCTCTGCCCTCTCTCTGTGGACCAACTACCATCTGCAGAAATGTACTCCTTCCAGTCTTTCAGTCAAGTAATAGGAACGTAAATGTTGTTTTCAAGTTCCTATTACGTTTCTCGAACAAAGGTACATTGTAGAATAATTTAAACTGCAGCAGTGCCTAAATAATCTTGAGTATCAGAGAAGTTAACGAGCACACCCAGTCAGCTCCAGACCAATCACCATTTTCACAATAGTGCTAATCCTTCTAAGTAAATTTGAACTGTAAAACCAAGTGATAGAAAAAACAATTTGCCATCTATGAAATAATATGTAAAACAAATAGAAAAGTAGACTCCTCGATCTTTATTTCATTAATGGACATCACCTACATCTGTAAATCCTGTTTGCTTATGCAAGATCAGGAAACCTGTGATAGTACAGTCAAATTTACTATAATTTACAAAATAAACCTGGATGTTTAAAAACCTCCAAATGTTACCCTATGTACCTGTTATAATTATAGCTCCCATATGCAAAAATATACAACATTGTCAAAATGTCAGTGTGTTAATGCCAATAGAGCAGAAGACACAGAGATAAGATCCAGTTGTGGTTTGCAGGTGATAGGTGAACCAAAAGTCTGTTCTGTCTGCGATTTGAGGTAGATACCACACTAACAAGCAATAATAATCTTCTTTTTTGAGGACCTCTGGCAGCTTTTTCGATCTTACTATACGGTGCCTACTCTCACTTTACCAATCAGGAGCACACCAAACTAAATTTCTGAGATTTAGACAGGTGATGCTCTCATTATGTGCACTTTGTGCACTGTGGAACTGATGTGAAATTTCAGTCTGTTCATAGTGAATATGTGTGTTCAAAGTTATTCTTCAGTAGAAGGGCATTTTCAAAGTTGTTTTTTCTTCATTTCTTACTGTTTTTTATGTGACCTGCGCATCTCTAATGACTTCTCTTGGTGTAGAAATAAAGCACAAGAAGGTGCTTCATCTGTGGCACCAGTTTCCCTTAATTTTCCAAATGTATTTACAAACAGTGGGGACAGAGGTAACCTCAGTTTCTGCAAGGAAAACATGCACTCCTGCAAAAAGGAGTCATAGTGTTACTAACTTCCTGCAACTTTTTCACATCAGCAAAATACTTATGATACACAACATTAATAAATGAACTATGTTGACCTCTAGTAAACATTGATTACTATTAAACATGCCAAGTTAGGTCAAGTTTATGGCATACCACACTTCAGTAACAAGACATTTTGGTGCTTTACACTATAAAAACATAATACAGTAACAGTAAATAATTATGAAACGAGCAATAAGCATTACATTTTGTCAAATTAAAAGTCATCAAGAATAATTATCATCAAATATGAAACATTTCAGTTATGAATATTAAGCAAGTTTTAGCCTTGATTTACAGGAACTCAGTGTTTCAGCTGTTTTACAGTTTTCTGGATGTTTGTTCTAGAATTGTGTAGCATAAAAACTCAATGAATCTTCTCCACGTACCGAAGCATACTTTATATGTTCAATAATAATTTTTCTTACAGAGGCAATTTACCTGAAAACGATGATCAGCTTTTTTCAATCCCTGTTTCTATAAATACTGTTCTACAATGTTCTACAATGTTCTACATTTCAATCTTTTCAATATGATATGTTGAGTTATTTAAAAGCACAAGGTCTAAATGTGAAGAAAGTAAGCACATTACGAAACTATAAGTCTTAATATCTAGGACATAAGCTGCTGATGATGTGACTTCAGGCCAAGGGTGTGAAATGCAATTTGCTGCTGCAGCAGAAAAAAACTAAGCTACATTTTCCATGATGTCATTGTTTAATTTTTTATTTAAAACATGAGCATGATGGTGGCAGCAGGGGTAGAAGTTCTCCCCACAATTGGGGGGTTGCTGGTTTGATCCCCGCTCCATCTGCCTCTCTTATTTTGTCCTTGGGAAAGGCACTTTATGTGCCTTAGCTGCTGGTGATGGTTAGACTGCCCCAGAACAGCTGTGGCCACTGTCCAGTAGCTTTCCACAATCAGTGCATGAATCTGTGAATGACTATAGTGTGAAGTGCTTTGAGATCCTCTCGACTTGAAAAGATGCTATACAAGTACAAAGCCATTTACTATAATGGTTTCCTGATCATCTGAGGATAAAAGTTTAACCCTTTTGTGTCAAATAATATACACAAATGGGCCCTACCTAAAAGTGCCATACCTATTTTTAGGTAGGATAATCCTACCTAAAAATAGGTAGGACTGCCCCACTGCTCAGTCCATTGCAAGCTTCTGGCAGGCTGTGGTGAGTGAATCTTTATCACTGCTGTTAGATACTCCAAGTCAGTACTGCAGAAATTGGTTTATTGTCATTTACTTCTGTTAGAGTAGCATTACTCATGCTGGTTAACTCGAGATTCAATTCCACGGTATTAAATGCTCCCAACTGTTATGCTTTTTCACTTGAAGCTGCACATCTTTGCAAAACATTAAAATACAAACTAGAAACACAATAATCCTACAGGAGACCAAAAATATTTGTTTATATACTTACCTTTTCAGCATTTCTTCTTTCCCATAGTATTTTGCTAAATTAAGCCTAAAGGCCAAGATGTGTGCTTGTCACATAAGCTTGAAAAATAAATATTCTCTTGATAAAGAGTAGATATATGGTGACTAAAGATTGGACAGTCTTTTCTATAAAAATAATTGATCAGTGAATTTTATACAGTTTTTTAATTCTAAAATTAAAGAATGTAGCATCATTGTCAATAAATGCATCAATGTAATACAAATGTCAAAATAAAAGCTATTTAGAAATAGTCAAAAGATGCAGATCAGAGTTGAATAAATGAGAAAAAAGAAACAACCAGTGCCACCCCCCACATATTTTTACTTCCATCAACAATCAAATGTGTTCTAGCTTTGAGTTGATGAAGACTGTAATTTGTCCTTTTTCATAGACTTGAATTATCACATGATATGAAGGCACACAGCATGCACAAAGCGCATAACAGTCTGAATCCTCTGTTTCTACTGAGGACAGAAAAGGGGAAATGAGAAAAATAATTTGATGGGGGGGCTTTGTTACAGTACTTGACTCAGTCTAATTGGCTCTGCCTGTAATGGCTTAAAATTGGTTACCTCCTGAGATTCTAAGTTGTTTTTTGGGATTTGTGAGCTCAAACAACAAAAAGAAAAAAAAAATACCAGCAAAGACATTACAAAAGCCAATTTTCAAATATTTATGGGGATGTGGTGGAACAAGTAAATAAAGAGTATACTGATGTAATATGTTTTTGGAATTTTAGAATTATGAAATCTTATACAACAACAAGTCATCAAATTATTAAGCAGGAGAATTGTAGAAAATTACATAGCCACCTACCAGCAAGTTTACATGTGGCAAATCAGAGAAAAAGAGTGGGGAACCAGAAGAGCAGATAATTGAACCTGCACATCATGTGTGGCTGACTACAGTGCAGTAAACACACATGTACAAGGCATTTTGTTGCTTTTGGTATTGTTTACCAGTGATTTTTTTCATTTGAATACAATTGCAACAATTGTACATCCCCTGCTTGTATAACATAGAAGCGGTTACAGGTTGAGAGCTGAGTGTTAAACGGGGTACATGAGGCAACATAACATTGTTAAATAGGGAGGTAGCTTCTAAATTTAAATGCAACAGACTGGAACAATATATTTGAAACTAATGATCCCGCTTCGCAATTAGAACTAATGGTCATTTTTGCATCTGGTCCCAAGTAGCTACAATCCCAAATAGTACTTCACTCTCTACAAACATTGCTTTATGTTTTTAGATAAAGGAAGAAAAGAAACAATGGACATATAATTTGCTGTTTTGTACTTTCCCACATGTACACTTAAAACACAATGAAAGAGGGAAATGCAAGAAATTATTGTTTTGTAATTACTGGATTCTTGTTATTCATTGGTCAGTTTCATGTAGACATTTTAGAAATGTTTGTTTCCGGATTTTTTTACTTTTTTATTTTCAAAAGTGTGCTCATTACCACACTCAAAAAAACCTTCTCACCTCGATTGCTTCCTGCATATATTTGCTATCTACACACAGCTGTATGTAACTTATTCCATAAAGAACATTATATCTTGGTCACGAGCAAAGATGTTTGTGGATTACTCCTGAAATACAATCATTAGAGAAAACACAGTCACTTGAAATGTAACACAATTAACAAGCAAATTAAAGCCATTGATCGAGTAATAGTTGAACAATATTTTCTGATATAGTGAAGACTCAAGACAGTCCAATCCAATCCACAAAAATACTTAAATGAAAAACATCATTGTATTTGAAAATTAAAAAGGTCAACTAATTTAGGGTATGTAAACATCTAGCTTTAGGTATAGCTTTGGGTGGAGGAACATCCAATGTTTTCAAGCATGCACCCATAGGTTCTTAGACTACAAAATACAAAAAGGTGGTGAAGGCCACATTTTTGTCAGTGGGCAGATCTCTGTAATTTTCAATTACACCTTTTTGCTGATGTCTCTTATCAGTGTGTCTGATGTTATACCTTCAGTGTCTTTGGAATCGATTTTCACAGTGTCTGTCGACCCTACAGGATTGGACAGTCCCACTTTCAGAAAGAAGCTGAATGCAAGTAGCTCTACAGTGAAAACAATTAATGAGAGATCACTTGAGAATCGATCGGTCTCCTGGACAAAAGAACCACGGAGTTAAGTACCAACTCCTTAGAAATCAAAACCAAAACTTTGTAGGGATCTCATTGCGGGCTAGCTTTCTACTTTTACATTAATAAAAACAAATATTTCAATTACTTCTGACGTTGTAAGTAATTAAATATAATACGTTTCCTCTTTTTTGTCTCCCAAGAAATGTCAACTATTTTCTTGACTAAGGATAACCATCTTGTGCAGCGATATAACTATAATGTCGAGAATTATTTCTTCTTCTTTTTTTGTACAACACTGTTTCTTTTATTCTGCAAATGATTCCTGTTAGTGAGGTACCATGCTGACAATAAGCCACAGGACTGATGAGAATACTGAGCAGATGGAGCATAGGTAATACATTTTTGATGCTCTCAATAGGTACCATTTCCCTTCTAAGGGAGTGGTTTGACTTTACTATGAGGAACCTTGAGCCTCCTAGTCCAGCTCTTGAATAAGTGTTAAGCGTTCCATTAAAATGAATGTCCAAATCAGTAGAGAGAAGCAGATTCTCCAGCAAGCTCCTAATCTCTCTTTTCAGCCTCATTTATCTGCACTATCTCAGAGGAAGTTTTCAAAACGGGGAACAACTGGAAGTCCTTGTGCCCTATCCTTGAAAGCTAACTTCCTCCTCCCCGGATATGTAATCAAAACGTTTAGTGCAGAGAACGTCAGTATATGTAACCTCTGATTCATTGGTCAGTTTCCTCTGTGTACAGTATTGACAACAAGTATTTGCACATTGCAGATTTCGTCTGCCTTAGCTTTTCTTATGAGCACATCCACGTTTCACTATCAGTCAAAGACAGTTTTCAAGTTATTAAGAGGTACATAACCTAGCATTTCCCTTTGTGAAAAATAAATTATATATTTTTGTTAAATTACAAATTAACTGTGACATTCCCAATTTTTGGATAAGTGAGATTAATTTCACCAGCCACACCCAGGCCTCATTACTGTGAGATAACTAGAATTTAAAAAAGGGAAAAAAGCACAAGTACAAGAGATTGGAATGAATAAATACAGGTTTGAATAGTGCAAGTTCAAAAATAAAGCATCTGCTGACTAAAATAATCATAACTGCTTGCTTCATATCTGTGAAAACACATTGTAATGATCCACAAGACTTTTGGAAAATATTCAGACTTTAGAATTTCTTTTTCTTTTTCTTTTTTTTTATAGCTATAAATGACTTTTGTGCTATTTATTCTAGCCCTGCGTGGATAATGCCTCACACGATAGTATTTTACCAATATCTTAAAACATTCAGCTGTTGAAATCATTGTGTTTATGCAGGCTTTACTTTCCTGCCCATGATAGCTGAATTATAGCTGTTCTTCTCCACCCTCTTCACACTCTTTCATACATAATCACACAGCAGAAGCTGTGCTGGGTAGCAGCAGTGTTGTAGCAATAATACATTTTTATTCTCCCCCACCTACAGATGTGTCCTTATGCAGCCACACAAATCACGAAGCCGCCACCTTTTTAGTTTTAACAGCGGCTCAGTTAGATCCTTGGGGGTGGATCCCTGTCATTCAGGCATTGAGCAGGCATTATTGAGGAAGGTAATTGGCAGGGAGCCTCATCTCTGGAGGTTTCCCTGGGCCTCAGTGATCTGTCAGAGGAATGTGAGACTCTGCCATTAATCAGCATGGGGATAAGAGAAAGGAGGGACGTGCCAGCATCCTCACAGACCCACCTTTCTTACCCCCTGACAGAAAAATCCTTACCTAATCAAACTGCCCACTCTAATCTACACTTTGCTCTTTTGTTAGATGTCACGGCGCTTGCAAGGAAAAGAACACTGTGTTTGAATTAGAAGCTGTACAGTCATAATTCATAACGCTTTCCTGCTGAGTGCTACTTTTTTTTAGTGTATTGCAATGTTAAGATCTCGAAAAATATTTTATTAAATCCATTATCAAACAGATTTAAAATGTGCTTCTGAATAAGACTGAGATTAACTGATAGAGCTCACTCTGTATTATGCAGTAGACCAGCAACTTAAAGGGACAGTTCAGAATTTCAGAAATTAGGGACTAATGTTTGGTTACCAGTAATAAATAACTTTCATGATTTTAATTTAGTTAAATCTAGATTAACTAATCTGGGAATATGAACATAATGACTGTGTACAGAGCAAACACAATAACAGTGGATATGTTTATTATTAGGGGTGATTAAGATTGCGGGGAAAAAACTATCAATATTTTTCCCACTTTCCCAAAAACAATAATTTGTTGTTGTGACCTCAAACACCCCCAACCTCCAAAACACTTCAAAAGCTCTTTTAGAAATTGTGATAAATATTTAACAAATGACCTTTGATGACTGAACAATCCTTTTCAGTGGTTAGAATCATTTGTGACTTCAATCATCTCATCCAGACAAAAAACAGGTTCATATTGATTAAGATATTAGTAGTATTTAAATTCACAACACAATATCTGGTTAAATTAGACATTATACTTAAATTACTTTTCAATTTAAACATAATTCCATTCTGAAATGAAGACTGTTTCCAATTAGACTTTCATCATGTTTGTGTGAGGTTTTTACATTAAAAATCTTAAGAAAGAAAAGAACTAAACCAAACATCTCCCATCCTCTAATCCCCCATGTCGTACCGTTGCTCAGCCTTGGAGAGTTACTGCACAGAAACTGTTTTCCAAGTCAATAAGACTGTAATTGTCTCAATTAAGAAGGTATGATCCCAGTAGAGGTCAGGATGGTGGAATTATTCTGGGGCTGTTTGACTTTATGTTTTGCTCAGAGGAGACGTTCACCCCACAGAATGCAAAGAGGCCACCTTTCTCAACCTAATGAGAAAAATAAAGGATGCACCAGATGTGTGATACCACCACCTAGTGAGGTTACCCTTGAGTTGCTTTTCTGCTTTTGTCTTGATGGACACTCCAAAGGAGACTGAAGAAAAAAATTCAAGAAAAGTGCATCCAGCAATCACCATCAACATGATGAAGTTAATATGCTAACTCGGTTTCGGGAGCAGGACCACGCCTCAACCACACCTCTAATTACCCAGCAGCATTCTTCACCCGTCAACCAGCTGTCACCTAATCTCTCTTTCTGCTTTTCATCACCAATAACCTCATCCTTTTTAATATTTTCTAGTGTCATTATTTATCTCTATCCTTTCCCCTTTGTTACAGGTTCCACCTTAAGGGTCCTAAGTGGACTCAGGAAAAGCCATTTCCTGAAAACCCCACCTCCACAATAAGTCTCATCCTCCCCAACTTACATCAGAAAGTCTTTCAGATGATCTATCCTCCCATCCAATCCAGATATTCCCCAAAACATTTCCTTCATTAAACATTTAAACTTATATCTTTGTGTCATGGTCTTTGATTGCGAATCATTGTCAAGTAGACAATTTTTTGTTTTTTTACCTAAGATATCTCAGTGGTTTTGTGGAGAATTGCTATGTGTGCTGGAGACAAATTTCTGTGAGGGACAACAATGTTTCTCTGTCCATTTAGAGGTAATCTTCTAAAATTACATATATATATGATTTGTTAACATTCAAGGTGAACAATGTACTGTTCAGAGGAACTTCACAACATCAGAACATAATGAAAATGCTGGAGCTGATAGGACATTTGATCTGGCAAGTCATTTTTCATGGGCAGGCATTATTATTTCTCCAGAGAATATATCTAAAGTTCAAAGAGAAATGGAAAATGTGGTACATGACGACTATCTCGGCATGCAGGATCTGCCTTTGACTTTTGAAGAGTGACCCGTAGCCCATGAGGGATGATAAGCAGGTTCACATTTCGCCTCACATCTGATGATGAATACAGATGTGATTTTTTTGATAATGATGATGGATATTCTGACAGGTCCACTTTCTCATTCTATTGCTGATAACAGAGATGGAAAACTCCAAAGGGTTACAACATATTCAAGTGGTTTGTTGTTCTACAAAAATTATGTATATATATATACATAATTTCTGTGAGGAAAATTATGTATATAATTTATATATATAAAAAAAAAAAAATTCCCTTCTCACCTCGGGTGGTTCTTATCCTCTGAGCTCGGGTCCTCTACCAGAAGCCTGGGAGCTTGAGGGTCCTGCGCAGTATCTTGGCTGTGCCAAGGACTGCACATTTCTGGACTGAGATGTCTGATGTTGTTCCTGGGATCTGTTGTAGCCACTGCTCCAGTTTGGGGGTGACTGCCCCGAGGGCCCCGATGACCACAGGCACCACTGTGGTCTTCACCTTCCAGGCCCTCTCCAGTTCCTCCCTGAGGCCCTGGTATTTCTCCAGTTTCTCGTGCTCCTTTTTCCTGATGTTGCAATCGCTTGGTATTGCTACATCTACCACAACGGCTTTCCACTGTTGTTTATCCACTATGACAATGTCTGGTTGGTTCGCCATTACCATTCTGTCTGGATCTGGAAGTCCCACAGGATCTTAGCTCTGGCATTCTCCACCACCTTTGGGGGTGTTTCCCACTTTGATCTCGGGTTTTCCAGTCCATATTCTGCACAGATGTTTCTGTACACTATGCCTGCCACTTGGTTATGTCGTTCCATGTACGCTTTCCCTGCCAGTATCTTGCACCCTGCTGTTATGTGCTGGACTGTCTCAGGGGCCTCCTTACACAACCTACACCTTGGGTCTTGTCTGGTGTGGTAGATCTGGGCCTCTATTGCTCTGGTGTTTAGGGCCTGTTCCTGGGCGGCCATGATTAGGGCCTCTGTGCTGTCCTTGAGCCCAGCTTTTTCCAACCATTGGTAGGATTTACTGATATCAGCCACTTCGGTTATTTGCTGGTGGTACATCCCATGTAGGGGCTTGTCCTCCCATGATGGTATCTCTGGCACTTCAACCTCCGTTCCCTGTTGTCTGAGACATTCACTGAGCACATTGTCTGTTGAGGCTTTGTCCCTGATGTATTTATGGATCTTAGTTGTTTCGTCCTGGACAGTGGTTCTCACACTCACTAGTCCTCTGCCTCCTTCCTTGCGGCTCGTGTACAGTCTCAGGGTGCTGGATTTGGGATGGAACCCTCCATGCATTGTTAGTAGCTTTCTAGTCTTAATATCTGTGGCTTTTATCTCCTCCTTTGGCCAGCTAATTATTCCAGCAGGGTATCTGATTACTGGCAGGGCATAGCTGTTTATCGCACGGATTTTTGTTCTTGCCATTGAGCTGGCTTCTCAGGACTTGCCTTATTCGTTGGAGGTATTTAGCTGTGGCTCCTTTCCTTGTGGCCTCATCGAGGTTGCCATTTGCTTGTGGTATACCTAGGTACTTGTAACTGTCCTCTATGTCTGCTATTGTTCCTTCTGGGAGTGAGACCCCTTCTGTGCGGATCACCTTCCCCCTCTTTGTAATCAGCCGACCACACTTCTCTAGTCCGAATGACATCCCAATGTCCGTGCTGTAGATCCTGGTGGTGTGGATCAGTGAGTCGATGTCTCGCTCACTCTTGGCGTACAGCTTGATGTCATCCATGTAGAGAAGGTGACTGATGTTGGCCCCATTTTTGAGTCGGTATCCGTAGCCAGTCTTGTTGATAATTTGGCTGAGGGGGTTCAGGCCTATGCAGAACAGTAGCGGGGACAGAGCATCTCCTTGGTATATGCCACATTTAATGGACACTTGTGAAAGTGGTTTGCAGTTGGCTTCAAGGGTGGTTTTCCACAGCCTCATTGAGTTTGCAATGAAGGCTCTCAGAGTCCTGTTGATGTATATTGAATTAAGCATTCAATGATCCAAGTATGCGGCATTGAGTCATAGGCTTTCTTGTAATCAATCCAAGCCATGCACAGGTTGGTGTGTCGGGTTTTGCAGTATGGGCATCTTTCTGGGTACTTGTCTTTTCATTGTCTTTTCCAACCGTCTTTTCCATGGTGGGTATTGGGTCTCATGGTTGCTCTTATAGCCAAGCATCTCAAGGATCACTGATGCTGAGTTGTAGATCAGCTCATTGGTGTTGGTAGGGATCGTTCTCAATGCTGCATTCACATTCTCAATGAGACTTTCTGATGGTACTTCACTCAGCCGTAATTGGCGCCGGGGAGGCCTGGTTGTCATTCCGGTCATGATTCTCTCTCTCAGGTCAGCAGCTGTCTCGTTCAGCTCTGATTCGCTCACTGGGGCCGTGTATCCCCTCACTGGGTGGGGACTTGTAGTTAAGTCCCCACAGTTCTAACATCCGGGTTCCTCCCTTTTGCCGTAGCATTTGTGTTGTATCTCGTCAATCTCAAGTTGTGATAGCAGTTGCCGTTTGCGGATGTTGGAACACTGAGCTACTAGTTGTTTAGCACTTAGTGTTGACTGGGGATGTCGAAGTAACCATTCCTTCCCCATATAACCTCTCTGACTAGGGTTACTTGAGTAGTAGCATTCCAACAGATCCACATTTTCATCTCTCGCCCATTTCCGTCTTGTTCCAGTAGCCCATTTGTCATCAAGGTGCTCTGGTTCCCCAACACCTGACGCAGACCTTGTTTGGCCGGGCGACGTCTGAGCCGGCATGTTATGCAACTTAGTATCTCTCATGGTATGAGGTAGGCAGTAGCTTGAAGGGTCTTGCCTAAGGACCCAGACTGGATTCGAACCCCGCCCTCTCGGGTGATATACTGATGCCTTATCTATTGAGCTATTGAGCCATCCAGTCAGCATATATATATATATATATATATATATATATATATATATATATATATATATATATATATATATATATATATATATATATATATGGAACGACATAACCAAGTGGCAGACATAGTGTACAGAAACATCTGTGCAGAATATGGACTGGAAACCCCGAGATCAAAGTGGGAAACACCCCCAAAGGTGGTGGAGAATGCCAGAGCTAAGATCCTGTGGGACTTCCAGATCCAGACAGACAGAATGGTAATGGCGAACCAACCAGACATTGTCATAGTGGATAAACAACAGAGGAAAGCCGTTGTGGTAGATGTAGCAATACCAAGCGATTGCAACATCAGGAAAAAGGAGCACGAGAAACTGGAGAAATACCAGGGCCTCAGGGAGGAACTGGAGAGGGCCTGGAAGGTGAAGACCACAGTGGTGCCTGTGGTCATCGGGGCCCTCGGGGCAGTCACCCCCAAACTGGAGCAGTGGCTACAACAGATCCCAGGAACAACATCAGACATCTCAGTCCAGAAATGTGCAGTCCTTGGCACAGCCAAGATACTGCGCAGGACCCTCAAGCTCCCAGGCCTCTGGTAGAGGACCCGAGCTCAGAGGATAAGAACCACCCGCGGTGGGTGAGAAGGGAATTTTTTTTTTTTCATAATGTTTCCAGTCATCCTGCCACAGTTGGTCTGTGGATTTGATTTGCCAATTCTGACTGTCTCTTAATGTTATCCCAGACCGATTCCAGGATGTTCAGATCAGTCACATTCAATCACATTTTCCTGTGGGAATGTTAGGTGTGGCAGATTGGATTAGAAAATCAGTGGCTGTAATTGCCATTGAAGAAAACCCTGGTTGATCTTCACAGCAAGGTACAGCTTGTACTGCACGTACTATGTCAGAATGATAATGTCCCACTATGTTTTGGATTATTTCATGTGACTTGTTCCTTTAGTTATATAAACACACTAAAATCAGACAGACAATCTCCACAGAAAAATAGATGTCACTTCTGGAGACTTATATGTGTTGTAAAAGCATGCTCCTGTTCATCTGTGTAAAAAGCTTTTACAAGGTGTGTCAGCACAGGGGAAAGCCTGTTTAAATGCAGAGGGGGGTAGCTGGAACGGCTGGAGAATGTTTAATCACTCCTTTTTCGTCTTCACGGGCTGCGTGATCCGAAAAAGGAGTGATTTTGGGGGGAAGCCACATCCTATGCTGCACATAATTAGCTATCATAGCAAACAACTCGCTGATTTGAAACACTGTGTGCATCAGAGAGATAGCACAGATGACAAGGAATTTAGCGTCTTACAGTAATACAGATATAAGCAAATATCAGGATTTCACATTAGGGGGATTTCTTAGACAGCTCATGACTTGCTACTTCAGATGCATTCAAAAAAGTGATGATTGCTTGGTCTGATAAAATGACACAGTTTATAGCAGATAAGGTGAAGGAGGAAAATGAGGCAGAGCACAAAATTCCCTTTTTTGTTTTAAGATTGTTGACAGTTAAAAGAGCGAACGCGCCTCTTAGAATTTGTTGTATCAGACAAAAGCGGTGCAAATACTTTTGAGTTATGGCTTCAATCAACAATTTCATAAACACTGCTGTCTATTGCAATTGGGGTTTTTTTCCAATCAGGGAGAGTAAAAAATGTAAAAAGGATCTGATTTTCACTTCAAAATATATTGATGGACATGTCTGTACTTTGGAGAAAATATGACCTTTGAGGTGGATTATGCAGCAGGAATACTTACAGAGTATTTCTTTTGATCCTGTGTGGCCTCAATAAAGTCTTAATCTGCAGAATGAGATACTTTTGTATCTAGATGATTTTCATCTAAATGTGCTGAGAGGTCGTTTTAGGCAATTATCTACAGTTTGTTGCATTTTTAATATTTTACCTCATACAACTATAGCTTTCCATTTCCAGTGGCCTAAGCAAATCTTTGTACAATAATCTGTCCCTTTTCAGCTCACTGTCTTTTTTATCTTTTGAAGAGATCAGTGAAAGAAAAGCCAGTCTTATGTATGCAAATAAGCCACTAAAAGATTGCTGCAAATCTTCTCATTATTAGAAATGCTTTGTGAAGCAGTGGAAATATAAGTTTTAACTAAGATGCAGAAGTGGCACAAATCCCAATGAGAGTAAGCCTGTTTGAATTGCACCGCAACTCATCCTGTAATTTACTTTCAAAGACAAAATGATTCAGAGGAATGCATAATAACACAGACAAAAGATTTCTCCAAGTTGCTTTGAACCAAAAATAGAAGAAAAAAAAAATAGCTAGATCTGCTTGTGATTCACATCTTTCTCTGTTGTTCTGCTACTGAACGTGGATCCAGGGACAGCATCAATATTTTACACATTTTTCAAAACATGAAAAGGCCGGTTGTGTCCAAATTGCAGAGTTTCTCGTGAATTATTTATACTGTTTGCATTTAAAATTCTAATTCATAATCGATTTATTTGTTGTGATGATTAACTCAAAGGAATAGCTGTCAAATACTGGTGTGATGCCACAACCAATACCGATAGCAGTGTTCCTTTAAAACTGCACACACACTATAAACACACCATATATACATAAAACTATAATTTGTATATTATAGTTTTGAGATTATAAGATATACACAGGGTTGGAATACGACTTTTAGGATCCTGTTTATATGATACTATTAACTCTTGGGTTAACTGATTTAATATTTTAGTCACATTAAAGCTGCAATGTGTATGGAGACCACAATGAGGTCCAGAGGAAGAAAACCTTTTCTCTCCAATGGTATGGGCCACTTTGAGATTCTCCTCATATGATAACCTTGAATAAAAATGGGGGCTATGCAAACTGAAACTCTAATCGTTATTTAAATTAGACACACTCCACTTACCCTACAACCATTGAAGAATTCACTGTATACATTTAAATTTTGTGACATTTATTAAATATGGTTTACTTTTCTATGAAATACTTTAAATTTTATATATATATATATGTGTGTGTGCGTGTGCGTGTGTGTGTGTGTGTAAAGTTTAATGCTTTAACATTACATATTGCAGATTAACCGCATTACCTATTTTGACCTCTCTCCTGCAGAAGGTTGCCTGGTTCCCAGTAGCACCCAAAAGGTTTGACCCAAGTCATCCACTTTTAAATACAGGTTTGTCTGATATGGATCAAATGCATGTAAATTTCAGAATTCAAAGAAAGTTAAAGTCACTTTACCCACCTTGCCTGCTGAGGGTCTGGTGACATCAGTGCATGGCATCTTCACTTATGTCAGACTACTCTAGGGTAGCTGTAGGTTGCCACCATCAGTGTGAATATGAATGTGAATGGGTGAATTGTTGAATGTAGTGTGAAACCTTTTGCGGGACTCTGGACTTGATAAAGTTGTTTCTATTTAGCATAACTGACATGTTATGCTAAAACAGCTGTCAAAACATGTCATGTATGTTTGGACACAAAAATATTTGTGTTCAATAACAAACCTAAAGGGTTTGTTATTAAACACAAATATATTATAGTTTTTCAAGAGACATCCAAATTGGTAAAAATTTGTGACAGCAGGTCAATGTTTCATAAACACTAAATGTCAGAGACAATATGTCTGTCTCTGACTTTGGAAATCAGCCACATAGTTTTGAGTGATGCATTTCTACATATTGGGCATTCTGTTCTTTTTACAAGAATAACAATCTGTCAGTAAATTTGTTGGGAATTTATTTTCGTCAAAAAAAAAAAAAAAAAAAGTCTTATTCATGTGACCTGTCTTTGGACCAATGAGGTCAATAGAACTGACATCAGACATAGAATTAGGAAGCATGTGTATCACAGATAACAGATTTGGATGCACCCCTCCATCTCAAACCATATGAGGGTTCAAAGTCGCAGCACAGTTCCAAGCAGCACATACCGATTCCTAATCTTGGCCCGGCCCAGCAAAGTCAAAGCGCTGACTTTCAAAGCTGTGCTTGGTCTCTTTGCCATCATCATTACTGAAGCTACAGATGGTACCAGTTTTGACGGGGCTACTGCAAAGCAGGGGGTTTTGAGTGAGGCTGCTCCTGCAAGGGAATAGAGGGTTGTGGTGAGGATGGTTTGATGTGTAAAAATGCTGAAAGTTAAATGTTTTATGTCCCAAGAGAGTTAGATATTACGTTTCCCTCATCCTACACAAGACATGCTCTTACTGGAGCCTGCAGTAAGAGCTCAGATGTTATAAGTCTTCCCTTAAGATGAAGTGTTATAACACTAAGTTATTCTATTCCAAACCTGTTATTACACAACTTTTGATGTAATGGAAATAGATTTTTGTAAAAGCATGTTCTCTCACATTTTTTCCCCATTTATTTTCCATGACCATATAAATTATAAAGCATAAAAACTAAGACATCAAACCTGCCAACATGCCAACAACTGTCACCTGAGACTAAAACAGTCCTACTCTACTCACACGTGTGTTATGCAAACTCATCGACACACGCCTGAACAGTCTTTGCCATGAAGATTTAAGTAATATTTTTATAATTTTTGGTTAATAGATAAATTGTCCCTATTAACATTTTTTGTTTCTGAATAGAAAAATCAACAAAGTATTCAGTGAATGAGTATGTAAATTTCAATGATTGGGCGAACCGAGCTGGAGTTTAAAGTTATGCCTAAGACACTAAAGATGCTGAGCTGGCCTGATCTCCATGAATTACTGCGGTGGGTATTCTCATTGCACAGCAAGCTTGTCTTATGGTTGTATGTCTTAAGAGATTGCAAAAGTAGCGCCCAGGTCTTCATGATGTGAATGGCTGAGTGTACATTAGGAAACTGTTTTTGCTGGTCACACCGAAAATCATCATGATCAGTGTAGAGAAACTGAACTTTTTTTTGTACGAAAGTCTCTTTCCTGAGGACAGATTAGCAGAAGTTGACGTAAGAGCACACACATGAAAGCCCCTGTAATTACTTCATGAAAGAAAACTCAACATCTTCAGATTTTTTTCCTCAAGCCAAATGCCGAGAAATCAGCCAGGAGACTTCTGTGAAGCAGAACAAAATGCTATCCTTTAGCTATATTTTTGCTTGCGAACAACCTTTGAAAAACTGTAAACAACTTTAATTTGATCTGTGAAGCACCTCAGGCTTTGCAGATTCTACAAAAGGTTGAATGACTTTAAATGCAATCAGCAGATCTTAAACCTTCTGTTACCACCAAAGTCTTATTTTTTTATTTTTATTTTTTTTTTATTTCTAATCAAAAGGCTGTCTTTTCATACTGTAAGCTTTTAGCACATGAAGATAATTGAACCATTGATACACTGATAACTTGCAAGTATCTATGTTTTCCATGAAATAGTTTAAAACTGAGACTGATACAAAACTAGCACAGTCTGGATGTGCTGACTTTGACAGCTAAATGGAGAAGAATGTTAATTAATTCTCTGGATATGTTTGTACAGAATGTGAGATGAAAATCAGCATGAGTGTGTTGTAGCAGTAAGGCCTACGGAGGATGTTGACAGCCTGTTTTTATTATCAGACTGAAGAAAAACAAAAGGTCAAATGCAGTTTTCTCATGCTTTGGAGATATTGGCATTTTGGCCATCTGCAATAAAATTTAAATATGCAGTTATTTATTTTAAAAAGCCCAAATGCCAAATGTGATGTTCCTGTTTCATTTTCCCCCTGTTGAGGCTAACTATTATTTTGACCTATAAAACTGCAGTATTTTGGAGAAGATTTGAAGACATTTCCAGAAGGAAATGGGCTAAAATTAACATAAACTCCATTACCTCCTGAAAGAATATTTCTAAAGCTTGCTTGTAGAGAACTGCAGCAAAGAGTGGCATCCTGGGAGTATCCCAGTTTCCAATAGCCAATGAACACAATGTACATCCCCATCTGTTATCTGGGAACCAAACAAAGAGAATGCCTTTTCTGTTTCCCCTTTTATATATGCAAATGTGTGAGGACTATTAAATCTTACTGGGGTTTTAACTGGAACTTTGTGCTTTGGTCAAATAAATCCAACTTTGTTGGAAACTAGCACAAATGTCTACATGAATGGCCCAACACAAATCACAAATATTTGGCAAAAGTGTTCTGGTCTACTTCTAAGTGTGGTGGACAATCTCTAATGGTGTGTGTCATTTTGACTTTCAGACCCCTGAGAATAAGATTTCAGCTCCTGGCATCATAAACACCTCAATAATAGTCACAGACTGGGCTAGAACGTATCGGATTTTGCAGCACTTCTCTCAGACTGGTAATTTCAGTAAGTTTTAGTTCCAAAATTTGGAGTTGTTAAATTTTTACGTCTTACTGCTGCACAATTTTGCGTCCAAGAAATAAAATAATTTGAATTCAAAAGACAAAGGTCATCTAGTTTTATGAAAAAAATATTAGATTTTTTTTTTTCCAGTTTGACAGTAATGTTTTTGCAGACAGCAGTTGGTCTTAACATTGCATCAAGGCCTGAAAAGATTTAATTCTTGTGCTGAATCACAGATGCTAAAAGTCAACGCTTCTTAAAAAAAGACAAAAAACTTTCACAAATAACTTTCTGTAGATATACACTGACTTTTTCCTTCCCCTCATAATAGCGTATACGATCAATGCTCATTGTAGTCCAACACTATGGTCTGCAGGGATGCAGAGCAATACAATTCTACAGCATATTTCACATTTACAAAACACCTCTCTAAACTGATAAAAACGTTTTACACCCCAACTGCTGCATCACAGTGTAAAATGACAAACTTTTGTTGTGATGGACTGAAAAAACCCTGATTAAACTTTTTCTGTTTTAGAGTATTTTGTGAAAATCTATCATGAGGCAAAATCCAAGAGAACTTTGGCAGTTATTCAGTATTATGGTGTTTTAAGCATGTGGATTTCTGACAATGCAATAATCTTTCCAATAGTGGTAGAAAAAAACAAAAGACAAAGGCAAATCTGTTGCCAAACTTGATAGTAAAAAGAAGGTTAGAAGTGACTGCAGTTAGTCTAAATGGGCCATTCTTCAGTCCAAGATTCAATTTTTCTTTCTCTTGATAAAAGCACTAAAATATGTGGAAACTGCTTTGGAATATGACTCACTATGAATCACAGTATATGTGGAGACAACAGACAACAGGAGAAAATTATACAGATGCCAGACAATGACAATAAAATAAATGAATGAGAACTAGTTCTTGTGGGAACTGTAAACTTACTTCAAAATGCTGAGATGGGGAATAATGAATATGATTAACTTTATTGTAAGTGAGTTGAACTGAAAATAGAGGATACACTGTAAATGGATACATCTGTATAGTTATACTTTTCATGATTGTTTAAACAGATGGATGTAGAATCCTTCATGGATTTTCAAATTATACCCGAGGATGAACCAGACTTGTGGGGGACCAGTATTTTCTTCCTTATATTTCAGTTGATTTCTTTTGATTGTTCCACGAGGTCATGCAACAACCACAGCTGCATCTTCTCTTAACCTCCCTTAAAGCATGCAAAGCCGTGACATCATCATCTAGGTTTTCAAATTATTTAGAGGCAAAGTAATCTTAGTGTATGACTTTGAAAACAGCAATAAAAAGGTCTCACAAAAATGATTACTCATGGTAATGTGAAAAAATAGGTAATTCTGGTCAAATTGAAATAGCTTGCATGTTCTAAACTCTATTATATAAATCCAATTAAGCTTCAGGATGTGTTTTTGCAGTGTACATATCCATTTTCCACTATATACTTCTTAACCGTTCAGAACTTAATGTATTGAAAATTTGCTTTACTCCACATGAATCCTCCCAGTATAACAAATGAAAAGTCAATTTTACATTTACAAATTTCAGACTGTCAGTCACATAAACGTACATATATGGACATAGCTTGTTGAATTACTTGCAAGTAATGCAACATGCATTACTTGCTTGTTGAATTACTTGCTACATAGCATACCAAATGTAGCTATTGGTATGCAATAACTACATTTGAATGTAGTTATTCTCCATCTTCTGTAATCTGATTAGTCATCCCCAGCCTGATGTTGCTGGAACCAATAGTAATCAGTGCTAACTTGGTCTGCAGGTGCTTAAAGCTTTCGAACCAACAACAGTGACAAACTGGTGGTAATTTCTGCCAGCGCAACCTTTCAACCACCCACTCCCCACTCCAATCCTCACTTTCGTGCTGCTTCCATGCGTGCCCCTGTGATTAATGCTTCCCACTCGCCTCTTGCTGCCCTTAAGAAAAGGAGCAGCTTACTGTTTTTCTTGCTATGCCACATGTCCCCCAAATGACACAGTTTAATAGGATTAGATTTTCTATTTGGGGCAGATGGTGTTTCTTAGCATCTGTTTTAAGGCGCAGTAAAAGCTTCCATGAAGTTGTTTTTTTTTTTGTTTTTTTTTCCCAATTTATGTCAGAAAAGAAGAAAGGTGCAGCATTTCGGGTGGGTTGATGCTGTGGCAGTCATGTTGCTGTGAAAAACAACACTGGAGGGAGAGAGATACGGATTTGAGGGGGTGATTCATTTCAATCTGCCACAAAGCTGCATGTGCCCAAAGCTGAAATCTGATGGTAGGTTCAGCCTTAATAAAGCTTGCTGGCATTAAGCCTTATTAGTCAGCAGTCAAACACCAAAAGACATCTCACATCCCACAACGAGATTACACCATTGTCTTTTTGATTTCCCATTAGGAGGAAGCTGCACTTGTTTCATGGACATACAAGGCTCTGTAATGTAAAAATTCTGTGTTATACTTAGTTTTTTTTTCTGCCAGAAGAAATTGAAGCGAATTATGCAATAAAACTTTCCTACAACTTACCCAGTTTTATAACATGTTTAATGTTATGATACAAAGAAAGTAGACTATCAAGATATCAACGGAACACACTAACAAATAAAAATAATCTTCGGAGTATTCACTGTAACTGGCAATACTCATTCTGACTTCTCAACACAGAAATACAGTGTCATTGGAGAAGTTTCTGTATAAATATATTTTTTATATAGTATTTATTACATTCACTATGTCCTGACAGTTTTACTTAATACAGATAATCTATGAAAACAACAGCTCTTCTGTCTTCCCCCTTTCATCATACTGACAACAGCAGTTGACAATCAGGCTTGTGTACGCACTGCAGGTGTGCTAGTGGCAGAAAAGTATTTACAGTTACAGAAAAACTGGTTATCCACTCTCACTGATGGTCATGCTTACTAGTTTTGCATTTATGGAAGATTCTGTTGTGGGGAATGAGGTGTGGCATAAGAGAGAGCAGGGGGGAAGTTGTAAAGAGTGTGTATGTGAGGGTAAGTGACTGCGCTAAAATCATCCTCTTAGCTCTGATTAGTTGTTTCTGACTGAGTCATAACACAACCACTGTTACGCCATGTTTTCTGATCTGATCTTCTGATCATCCATTCTTCACATCTAGTCTTTTCTTTATTCCTTGTCCTTTTGCCCTTCTTTTCACTTTATTTTCTTTATTATTTTTTTCTTCACTTTTCCCTTCTTTTCCTCTTTTTATGATTTGACTTCACAAACAGAGCACCTCTTATGGCTCATGCAACACTCTCAAGTCACAATCACACTTTTAACAAACATAAAAAAAACATTTTTTACATAAGTTACATACTGCAGTTTTGCAGGCTGTCATGTAAACAGGTTCTTAGCTCCACCAAGGTTAACTTGAGCCTCTTCACTCTTTCTTTGACTTATGCTGACTCACATTGTCTACTGTGCATTTTTAAATAATAAGACCTTTGAAAATTATTAAAGACCAACAGACTGGTAATAACAATGCCATAAACTGCTTTGCGTTAGTTTGTATAACATATAGAAATATAAAATGTATTTCGATGTATTATACGAACGATGTATCAGAAATGGGAGCTATATATCCCATATTGTATTTCCACATTTGACACTATGTTAGGTAATTGCATTCATACTGCTCCAAACAACCCTAATGCAAAGAAAACTGGAATAACATAAATGTTGTTTTTCATTATAGCTGTAAATACAGTAAGCCTCAAATAATATCTTTTGCTACCAGTAAAATCCTCTCATGTATTAATATCTGATTGTTCACACATGACTAGAACAATGAAGGCCCACTTGTGTTTCTCTCATTCACAGAACGGATGTGAATGATCACAGTATTGCTCAGTCGCTTTGTATTTTGCAAATTAGAGCTTCTACTAATTATTAGCTTTGCTGATTATCATAGGCGATATTCATATTGTGTCCAATCACAACATTGAGTTCTATGTGTGATCTGATTAAATTACAATTTAAATTAAATTAAAATGTGCTCACTTAGCTGTAATACACCCGTGAACCAGACTTCCAGCCATCTGGCTGAGAGTTACTCCCTTAATGATACTGAATAACTCATGTCTAACAGTATTTCTAAATACATGTATAGACATGATTTAGATGCATTTGAAATTTCACATACTTATTTTTACCATTACCATTTGTCAGGCCCTTTTTTATCCACTGCTGCCACTTCAAGCTGGATGGAAGTAAACGTGACTGTCATGAGGACATGGCGTCCTCATGAACCAATTGGATAACATGTAAATGTTTTCGGAGTTTGTTGCAGGGCAATACAGAGACAGACACAGGACAAAAAAACATGCACACACACATCTAGGGAGAATTTAGAGAAACCAATTAACCTAACAGTCATGTTTTGTGGGAGGAAACTGGAGTACCCAGAGAACCCAAGCATGCACAGAGAGAACATGCAACCAACTGGACCACTGTGCAGCCCCTTCAGAGTGACAGTATAGGTTTAGTAGACCTAATGTGCAAATGCATGAAAACAAACGTAAAGAAACAATAAGGAGTGAAAATTAATCAATCAGAACAAGAAACATTCCTTTTTAGAATGGCACATGAGAAAAAGACAAGACACAAAAGGAATGCTTTAATAAAATTTGCTTGCTGTCAGTTGTTTGAATTGAGTTTAACTCAATGAGAACCGATAATGGAGATTCATAAAGGAATACAGTGCACATGAGTCCAGCTGTGTTAATTCCAAATATCAGAATAGACAAGCTGATTATGCAGATGCCACTTATGCATCTTTAGATGAGCTTTTTTAATGTTGTTTTTGTCAACAGACTTGTTCTTGATGTGTTATTTTAATTCACATTTTCTCTACATGTAAATCTTCCTTAGATGTTGGGTGCTATTATCAATGTCAACCCATTTTAGTTGATGTCAATTAGCAAGCCATAACAAATACTGCTGTTTAAGACAGTACAATAGCCAAGAGACACCAAAACCACTGATTATCTGTAAATTATGGCACAATTTCCTTCCACTTTAAAAATATTTTCTGATGTCTGTTGGTCTTTCACGTATAATCCCCCCAAAAGTTTGAAGTTGTAGTTTGGCCAAATTTCAAACAGCATAGACACCTTTGTAAAACATTACAACAGTGATCTGTATTTTCTATTTTGTATTGTTTTTATAAAAGAAATTCATTGTTACAAACTATCTTAAAGGAGATCAACGTATCCTATGAACTCAGGTCAAATTACAGTCCTTTTCAAAACTGCAATTAACTTCAGTTAAAGTGTATTTACTGTATTAGTTAAGCTCATCTGGAAACTATTACTTTAATTGCTCTATTAGTATTTGCAGCTTGGGCCCCCAGAAAAGGCAGCTCTGACATAACGTGAAGTTCTCTGATAGATGAAAGTGTTTGAAAGGCTAGGGAATTGGGTTTTTAATTGTCTTTTTTTTAAGAATCTGCGAAAATTAGTTCTAGATTAATGATGGCGTTTCAGGTCTGTCCACGCATTAGTCACAAACACTGTTTGCTTTTTGTAAGGGTTAATGCCTCATCTGAGTTTTCTTCCTAGTCTGCACATTAATAGAGCGGACTCTGAAATTGCTTTCATGGACTGAAGTCAAACACCTGCGGAATCTCAGTGCTCACATTTGCCTCTACTGATGGCAAAAGAAAAGCAAGATAAATAGAGATGTTTTTGCAATTCCCCTCCATACAGAGGGATAATTAGGAGTAGAATTTGATTCATTAGTCTATCGAATGAACTTCCTCCCCAAGCGAACTGCCCTTATACTTCAAAGGGAGGACAGGTTCTTTGAAGCACCACCACCAGGAGTACGAGATGGGAGGGAATGGGTGCAGAGCAGCACTGACATTACTGTTCACTTCATGGCTCTACCTCTGCCTCTGGACACTTGTTTCACTCTGAAAGACAGATGCCGATCGGCGACTATGTTACAAGGATAATGTTAGCTGATTTTGAGAAGATTTGGCATTGAAGCTTGCCCACCTGAAATTGTCTAGATTAACTTTGTGTCATGTCCAGTGATGTCCACCTCGGGTGTGGCTACTTTAAGTGCTTTTCTTCTCTTTATTTCTTTCATGTCTCTCCCTCATTCGGTCTATTTTACAGCTCACTGACCTCAGCATTGATGCAGACGCACAGTGAACATGGAGAGAAATGTGTTCGCTCAAACATTTTTTTTTTCCCCCTCTCACTCTTTCTTCTTATTCTCTTTCTGTCTCTCTTGGAGGAGAAGGACAAGGTGATATTCCAATTCACTCTGTGGCTTTGGTTCTCTAAATGTACCAGTCACCTTCAATTTCATTACAACATTTCTGCCTGATGCAAAGCCTGTAGCAGCTTTTTCAGATTTTTTTTTTCCATTCACACCGTCCTATCTACATTTCTGTAAAAGCTTTTTCGAGTCTGCACAGAGACAGATGCACTACTTTTTCGGAGGACAGAATCCCAATTAATTCAAAGGTCCTTTGTTTAGTCCTCCTCTTCAGATCAATTTTATGCAGAAGGGAAACAGAAAAAAAATCGTTACACAGCTTAAAAGAAACCTAAGTGAATTACAGTAATTATTTAATGCTTGGTCTTGATCAAGCTAAGTGTTTGAACACACTCTTATTTATTTTCTTAATAGCCCCCTTCATCTCCCAAGGTCCCTCTGTGGACTGTGATAAAAGAAACATTCATGAACAGAGGATGTATCCAACTGTAGAGGAAAAAATAAACTGTGGTTTGAATATTTATACTGGAGGCTTTCCATATAAAAACCTTGTTGGAGAATTCTCTATTCACTCCGGAGGCAATAAAATGAACCCTCACTTTCGCAACCAGCATGGGAGGATATAGTTTTTTTTTTTTTTCTTTTCCTGCCCTGAGATGTGTGCCCATCTTCAGGAGTAATCAAAGAGAGTGGGCAAATTATACTGTTAGGGTGGATGTACATTTTTGTGTGGGATAAGTGTTTTGTTATGGTTTTGTGCCGTTTTATGGGTGGAAGGATGCAGCAGCCAGTGAAGATTACAGCTTTTTACAGCTTTCTTTATGACACCTACATGTTCTAATGGTAACACTTATTGTGTCAGCACTCTTAGCATTGACTTCCTCCGATGATAAAAAAAAAAAAACAGAGAGAAACTGTTATATTTGTTTATTGTGCAGGTATAAAATGATGCAGCATTTTTTAAATGATTTTTCTTCAAGAAGTCAAAAACATCTGGAACACTGGAACAAAAATGTTCTGTTTAGTATAATTTTTCTATTGTTTCACAGTCACTACTGGATACAGTTGAAACTGAGTTTGGCAGTCAGGATTATCAAAGAATACCAGATTACCAGAAGATAGAAATAAAACTGCATTGCATTTTTCAACGTCAGATGTTCATATGCTAGGATTATTATGTCTTTAAGCTATGTAGGAAATCTCAGAAAACTATCTCATGTCTATGCTGTTATACCAACACATTTAGATATACTTTACATTTGGGGCAAAGGCAGGAGGGAGAAGCTTCACAGACTGAAAACACACAACTGTGAAGTACAGAGCTGGAAGCATCATTTTCTAGAGGTTTAGTGTTTCGGGAGGGACTGATGCACTTCGGACCTATAATTTTTGCCATAGACTTGGTGAAAGAAAATCCATTAACATACATCTGGATTTTCAAATTAATTTGGACATTACTTCTGCGAAGTGTGTTAAGAAAAACAAGCATTGAAAGCCCTTTCTGGAGTCAATGTTTGATTTGCATGCTGTTGGCATGGATAACATGTTGGTGAAAAATGTCAGTGTTGGAGGACAAATTATCTTGGACTTTGGTGCATAGAGCTTAAAGAGATAATATACTTGGTTTTGCATTAATAAGCATTGGTACCTTTTGGGATATTATTTTGCATTTCTGCCAACATTTATTTGTCCCAACAAAACCTCCAAACACGTTCAAAATTTAAAATAAATTTTGTCATCTATGTTTTTGGCTGGGATAGAGGGTATTTCTTTCTTTTTTTTTTGTATTTGTAGGGTAAAAGCCAAAACTGGTGGATTTCTCAGTCAACACCTCTGATACACAGTACACACAGCTTGACACTGTTCACAGAGTAACAAATTACCGTGGCACAAAGAGCAGATGGAAGGTTAACTAATGATTTTTGTAAGCTGTAACCTCAAGAAGACCTCTACCATTTTTTTAAAGGCACAGTTTGGATTGGAGCAAGTTTTTATATCCTGTTTTGAGGGAAATTTTGAGAGGAGAAAAAAAATATAATAAGATAAATTTAGCAGCCCCTTTGGCAGACCAGATGAAGCCCACCTGTGAGTTCAGATGGAGATACACTCTGACAGAGGTGCAACTCAGAAAAACAATTTCTCAGTGGTCTAGTTTACATGTTTGTGAACCAAACATGGTGGTTCAGGGGGAAGAACAGTTTTGACTGCATAGTGAAATTACCTGGGAACAACAACTCCTCTAAATGCTATTATTACAGCACCCCCAAAAGCAGGTCAATTCAGCGTTAAACACAAGCTCGCATAGACGTAAAAATATCCGTCATGGTTTTGTCTTGCAAAAAATTGGTGGCACATGTGCAGCCATTTGGACTTCTGGATGTTTCCCCTCGCCCCATATAATCTAATTTCAATTTACCTGTATTCTCTGAGGTCACGGAATCTCTGTCTGACTGTGCCCTGTGAAGGTAAACTTAATTTACTGCTATATCTCTTTCCACTGCGAAGGCACAGCATATCCAATAGTGAACCTTCTAAACATAATCAATTATCTGAGCTCCAACAGCAGAGAATGCAGAATGCTGATAAGAATTTGTAGACTTTTTTTTTCTAATGAAGAGAGAAAAGACGATTTGGTTCAATACCCCGGGGGAGTTTTTTTCCGTCTCTCCTGGTAAAAGAGAATTATTCATTGCATCCTCTAAGGAAAAGTCGATTATTCCCAAGAACTCGCTGAGTTGTTGTCCCTTTCTCTTCTTTTTATTTATTTTTTTTTTGTCAAGCAGAGAAGGACCCAAGGCAAAGTCAATTTCTTTGTGTCATATGCTTTGCTTTGCTTTTTCTTAAAGGCACGATTGTCAGGCGGTCAGAGAATTGACTTTGACGTGGTGGTATTATGGACACAAGCGACACCAGGGGATATTTATCAAGGCACACTGAGGCTGTTGTATTAAACCTGCTGGCGTAGCTGGAAATCAGCATCTCTTTTGCTTCCTGTGCAAAAATTTATCTCCAACCATATTTTGCCTTGATGCCTTTCCAGATATAACTATGCTGTGTTGTTTTCTTGATTTATTACTTTGATTAAGTCCTAATAGAGGTAATACTTAAAAAATCACTTTAAAAAAAGAAATAAAAGCTTTTGGTTTATGCTTTTACTGAGCCTTCAGTAAGTCTTTATACCTTCCCCATTTTTCCATGTTATTACCAAAAACTTCACTGCAATTTGTTCGGATTTTATATAATAGAGCAACACAAAGGGGTGCATATTGTGAAGTGAAAGGAAAATGAGATGTGTTTTTCCATTTTTTTTTACTAATAAAAATCTAAAATGTTTTGGTTGCATCAGCTCCACTGAGGCAGCACTTTGTCAAACCACCTTTTGTTTGCAATTCCAGCTTCAATATTTATTTTTATTTTTTGCAAAATATCTCAAGTTCAATCAGACCGGACAGAGGATGTGTGTAAACAGCTACTTTCTTGCCATGGATCCTCAGTGGCTGTAGGTCTTAATTTCAACTGGGTCATTTAACATATTAATCTGCTCTCATTGCATCTCTGAGTGTATTACGCCACTGAAAACTGAACCTCCATCTCCGTCTTGTGGTATTTGCAGTCATTAACAACTTTTCTACCAGGATCTCCCTTTATTTAGCTCTATTTGTCTTCCCACAACTGTGGACAGCCTTCCTGTCCCTGCTGAATAAAAGCCTCCCTATTGTCTATATATACATGTAGGTGGTGTAAATGGAGAACAATGACATCCTTTTTACAGGAAGAAGTCACCAGGAGAACTCAACTAATTGGGAGCAACAATCTGCTGAACCTGCTGGGAATTTGAGAAAACACAGCAGAGAGACAAAATGAAAAGAAGCTCCAGTCCAAAATTTTATGTTAAAGAAAAAATTAAGAGTTAAAATAATCTGTAACTGTTTCAGTGGCTTCATCTCAGACAGAAACAAATATAAACATAGCCAATGGTAAAATGAATGAGAAGAAAAACAGACTATTTATAGTCATTGACAGCAGTTGGTCCTTTAATTGATATATTCAAAAAAGAGACAAACAGGGAAAAAAAACAGACTCAGGTTTGTCCTCTATAGAGAGATAAAGTTCAGTTTCTATGAATAAATGAGAGACAGATTTCTTCTAACAACTCCTCTATAAAGATCAGGTTTGTGGAGAGCATACCTAATAATTGTCCTGTCAAAAGATTCTCCCATCTGAGTGATGGTTCTCAGTTGCAGCTCCAGAGCTTGGCTGCTTCTCTGTTTAATGCGTTCCATTCCTGGCCTATAAGTTCAGGCACTCAACCATGTCTTAGTACGTTTGCAATTGTGCTATAGAGTTGTGAGATTATGTTCAAAGCTCCTGATGGTTTTGTGTAGCCTAACTCTGCTTTACGCTTCTCTACAACGTCCTCTCTTTCCTATTCTATATGTTCTTTGGTCTACATAATGCTTTTTCTTTCCCTAAGGTACTCATAGAACAGCTGGATTTATCCTGAGATTAAGATGCACCCTGGTGGACTCTGTGCTAATTAATTTCCCTTTAAAGTCATTTGGTTACCCTGGATTCTATTCTGGCTTATCAGAATACAGAAGGGCTGAATGAATGTATGGCACTTTTCAGATTTGTCTGACTATTTTTTAACTTTAAAATTTGTGCTTCTGTAACTTTCTCTAGAGTGATAAAAAAAAAGACAAATCTTCAAGACTTGACTGCCTGCGAGTGGTCCCTCAGCTCCACCAGCACTCTGCAGAATTATTTATTAAATAATATTTTTGTGTGTGTGTGTGTGATCGTATAGTTTAAATTGAACAGTTAATTTCTTAAAATCAACACAAAACATTCTCATTCCAAAATAACTTCAACAAAACCAACAGTAAAATAACAGATAACTGCCATCAAAGCCAACAGTTAACAGTTATAACATTTGGAAAACATTTCTATATATATTTTTATACATGCATACATATGTTTTTATAACCAGAACCCACCTAGAGTGATAAAAAAAAAGACAAATCTTCAAGACGTGACTGCCTGCGAGTGGTCCCTCAGCTGAAAAACACAAGATATAGTGTTTTTCAGCCAAACAGTCATGTTTGGCTGACCAAACATGACTATTTGGTCAGCTAGGAACACCAACTGACGCAGCTCTCACACATAGGGTCATATTTTTCCCACCCAACCACGACAAAACTTCATAAATTATATTTGTAGATGTCAATTGTTATTATAGTATTTTGTTAAGTACTGAACCAGAAAAATATGACCCCAAGTAAAAAAATAATGAAGAGCTGCGTCTCTCGCACCTACCTCCACCAGCACTCCGCAGAATTCTGGTGGGGGAAGCCGCGAGAGCGCCTGAAGGACCCGTCGCATGCAGTCCGTTATCACACCACTAGGTGGCTCCAAAACATGGCATTACTCAAAAATCTAATCAAAAACAAACACAACTTTCATTATTTTGGGCAAAATTCACACAGACATATACACACTTTGCTCTCTGTTACACTTCCACTTTCCCATTATATATCAGTTTTGCTAATGACATAACATGGTAAAATCCAGCCTCTACTACTATGATATTTGTTTTGTCCAGAAGGTCTGGACTCTCGACTGTTGAGAAACAATTGCTTGCTGTAGGTGTGGACTTTGTTGGGTTTTTAATTTTACCCAATTGCTAACATCTGCCGGTGACACTTTTAATGCGGCAGTTACAATTTCCGGTAGGAAGCTTACCGGAAATTGCCTGTTCCATAAGGCAATTTCTGGATGGAGGATGGTTGCTCCATAAAGAACCATCCTCCACTGCGAAGAGAGATGTACTTACTTTGTTCACTTCCTCCGCTGCCATTATTAAAATTACAGAAAATTTACGTCATCATTCACAACTACTTCTGTTTGCTGATTGGCCAAGTAAAAAGTCATATATCAGAGACAATCAGTAAAGAGGAAAAAGTCCAGACTGTGATGGAAGCAAGAGTTTTTTTGTTTTGTTTTGTTTTCGAGCGAATTTGCACAAGCAGGCAATGACCAGGCTATTGATTACCTAACATTCCAATAATAAAGTGTGTGGTTGCAATACAACAAAAAATAAGAAAAACAAAAATGACAGGGAATCATTGAATAAGACCACAAAAGGCCAATACCTGATCCACTCCCTTGGCTGATTTACATGTGTAGGATTTGGAGAAAGAGAAACCAGCAAATACATAAGAAATGTGAAGAATACTATTTTTTTTAAAGAACAACCTGTTGCTTCTCTTAATAAATGTGGGATTTGGGGACCTTCAAAAAAAAGAAAAAAAGGATCAGTGTCCTCTGCCTCTTCTTAACTCTTAGGAGTAAAATAATTCAAAGTCATGCTGACCTTTTACAAGCACCATTCGTCGGGGACATGGAATTCATGTTCCATGGGCCAGGCTGTTTGCCAACACACTGTTTTTCTACCATTAAACAAGAGTTATGTCACACTTCCCATTTAATCATGGGCTTTTTCCGAGGTCTGGGCTGAATCCATGCGCACTCAGCCAATGACTCACTGTGAGGGGCCCATTTGACAGATTACACCTGCAGTCACACTTAAAGTTAATGTTAGACGGCTCTTGGTGGGGTGGGGAGGAGAGAAGGGCCTCGGTTCCATTAAATGTTCTCAATTGACCTTCAAGGTAAATGAGTAGTTGGGTTCACTATAGTCAACAATAGTGCTTGACGTTAGTGGAGGTCCTGTTACAAAGCTGTTAATCATCATTTCTGTCAAAGTAATGTTTGTCATCACTATGGGAGGAACACCTATCCTCTTATTGAAGTCAAATTTTATATTCTAAAATTACTCAGGGCAGAGTGTGCTCTCAAGGGTAGATCAGCTGCTTTAAGGGCAAGCTTGGCAGTTTCATGGTCCAGGGGTGTGCTGCGAATATCCTGCTACTGCAGAGAGAAAGAGTCTTCGAATCATCAAGACAGAGGAGTGACAACAGGTGGAGCAGAAACCTTTGAACTTGCTCATCTCGTTCTTCACTCGTTCTTTTTCAGAGAGAGTGAGACATCATGCCACATGCAGAAAAAGACAAAGAAACTCCTGAAATGATTGATCACATCTGTGAAATTGGAAATACTTAAACATTTCATTCATTAACTGCAAAATATTCTGTAAAAACATCCTCTTTGGCTTTCTTTTTTTCTGGAGCACAGTACTTGTCCTGTCTATAATATGTCAGTGAGAAGTTTCTATAATCGTACTAAGTGTTAATTTTTGATTTTCAGGGTGTTTTCACACCTGATAGTCCAGTAGACATGGTTCCATTTGTGATCAAAATTGTAACATGATATCTTTTCAGCTGTTGCAATTCACTTTCACACTGCACACTGCACAATGGAGTGGTCAGATTCTTGCAGTTGTATGACTCCTCTTTTGTCTTTGGCAAAGACAAAAGAAACAATTTCTCCCACTAGTGTGAGACTTGCATATTTGTTTTGGCTGCATTTACCTAGAATGCCCTGTGCTTTATTTTGGGTCCTCCTTTTGCCCGCTATGCATTCACATAATGCATTTGAACTGTGCCAGAGTTCACTTCAACCAAACTGAGATCTAGGTTTTTAGTAAAAAACAGAGGTTTCTGTTTTGGTCAGAATCAAGAGTTTGATTGTGAAACCCCCAAACAAAATGTACTTTCCAGGAACAGTACAGTGTTTGATTAAAGCAGACTAAACAGGGCTGGTGTGAATGCATCCTGAAATACCACCTAAGTCACTGTGATACCAGGGTTGATATGATTATACAAGACCATCTTTCTATTTTTCACTTTGTTCATCTTTGAATTTTTTTAGATTTTTTTTTTTCTCTAATCTTCAGCCCAAATTATACATGCATTATCAAATACATGCACTTCCACTCTACACACACGTGCACATACACGCATAAATATATATATGGATGTATAAAACTTGCAACCACTTTTTTTTCATAAATGAAATGATAAAAATCATTAAAACGTGCAGCAGCTCAGAAGCATCTAAGTTATACAGCTTAGATGCTGTATCCCTGTTCATAACGAGTGTGGGTAAATTCATCACTGGCTCTGTATGCTGCTTTAGTTTGTCAAAGTCAAGTAGGATGCTTTGGCTTTCACTGAGAAACAAACTCTATTTCATGCCTTGTTAGATTTAAAGGGAGCTTAGTCCATTCAGGAACACATTTCATATGTGTTATGTTTAGGTGTGAGTTACGCAAAGCATATTGCACGCTGTTTTAAAAGTGATCTAGCAAGAATTGTGCGAACAGCTATTCTAGTCTCATATTTGCACCCTCAAAAATAATCCCACAGTGAATTTGAATCCCTTTTCAAATTAAACATGAAAGTCTTTCCTACAGTTCACCTTCACAGTTCAGAATTTGTTTTAAAGAAGGGCAAGTCTCTACCTTTAAGTGAAATAATAAGATCACCTTATGCACGTACAGGTCCTATGAGCTGAGCTCTACCTTAGCCAAGGATATAAACTTACCTCCCAACCTGAGCATACCATTTAGTAATGGGAATTGAATACCAAATGATTTCCACCTTCCTTTATGAGAACCTGTGAGCATAGCTGTGTGCCCGAGTTCGTTTTTTTTTTTTTTTTTCTTTTCTTTTTCAGGGCTTCCATACTATCTAAGTACAAGTGAATCAAGTGGGAGAAGAGTATGGAGACAGAAAACTATGCAGATATTGACCCATATTCTCCTCAGTGTGTTCCAAACGCGGAGTAGGAAGGAAGAATCAGTGCTTCTGTGGAGGCCACATGGGGTGAGGGATAAAGTCGAGCTTTGTGAAAGTTTAACAATTGTGATCCAGTAAAGCTTCTCACTCTGGAAAGTATACATTTTGGGGTTTTCTGTGAAATAAAGTTCATCTTTTTAATTTTTTTTTTCTTTGAACGATCTTTCTTAAAAGTGTCTTTATTAAACCAATTCCACCAATCTATCACTTGTTTCGGCGCTTTTGTCAAAAGTTGCTTCAGCATTTTAAGCATCACTGGAAGTCAATAATTTTTTTTAAGCAGGCTGATTGGGGGGAGAAGTGTGTAAGTGTGGCTCAGTATTTGTGCATACAGACTGAGCCAGTACTTCTTAGCATTATTGAACATTTACCACTTAGGGTTCTTAAAGACCCTTACTGCAGACAGCATGGCACGTTGACTAAGAGATGCGTAGCATGGGAAACAAAAATGAATTACTTTTGTTAGTTTGCACAGCGTGTTGGTTGTAGCTTTTGCTTGGTTTATTGGGGATTTCGAAAATATTTAGGAGGGCTTTGCTAAATATACAGGCAAGGAGACGTTCTAATACCAGACCTAACCAAGTGTGAAATAGCTTTGGCTAAGTAAGGGGGACAACCATTAATACTGATAAAAATGGGACTAGGTGCTCTCAAGGTGGAATGCAAGCACTCCCTAAGAAAGTGATTTATGTCACCTTCAACTGAGGTTAAAAATGAAACGTTGCATCCTGCATAAAAAATTTTCTCTTACACACCATCCTTGCCTTTGTAAGCTGACATAGCAACACTAAATCTTATTTTTGTGATATTGCTGTAATTTTAACAGTAGCTAAAAAATAAACTGATGGCAAATGTGTTTAAACACATTTAAAAGCGATAAGTGTAATGACATGAGGTTGTTACTGTTCGTAACAGTATTTTTAAAGTACACCACATGTCCAGGACTCACAATCTTAATCCAGAATAATCCAGATACAACAGTACTTAATATGCTTTTAGAGCACAATATATTCCTTGTAAACATTTTAAAAGTATAAAACCTTTACTGCAAAATCCATAGTTCTATATTCAGTCAGCGAAGCAATACAATATATTTTTTCAACACCACCCTTCACAGTTCAAATGAAGTCAACATGTTCAGTCAATCATTACTGAACATATGTTCTCATATGTTTCTCTCAACATATGTTGAGAGAAAAAAAAAAGACAAGATGGTGATATTATGGTAAAAAAAAACCTAGTTTGTTGTTACTGAAGAGCAAACTCAAATTGTTATACTTTGTGAATAATATTTCACAAAATGTGCATAATGTCTACACTTTTAGATCAAAGTAAAATGTGCTTTTACGTAAACAAACATAAAAAAGATAGAAAGTGAAACATTATTGTGACAATCAACTCTACATGAATATTAAAATACTGTTATAATAATTACTGTTGTTAAGACCTGTTGTTGGTCACAGGATTTGCTCTTTGTTTGTTTCTGTATTTGGTATTTCAAAGTGTTCGCCCAGTGCTTGAAGAATCAATGGTCTTTCATCAGTTTCTTTTTCTATTGGATTCTTCCAAATAAAAATCACAGCTTGCAGTCCTACGAAGAAATAAAAAAAGTTGTTGTTTGACTCTCTTGAAACACTTGGCCAGAAGAACTAGTAGTACAGTAATCAACACATTGTACGCTTCTAGTGAGTAAACAGCTTCTTAAATGGAAATATTGACATTTGTAAAGTATGTATTCTTCAACAAATGTGAAGAACACGTTTATTGATCAATGTTCATCTAAAATTAAGGTTTTTTTCTTTACAATAATCCTGATTAAAGTGTTATACTGTTTGACTTTGAGCACTATTACTTGACAGTGACATCTTTAATACTGCTTTATTTGGACATAGCTTTTCAGAATCCATCCCCAGAATCATTATCCTAACATAGGAGTCTGCGTCTGCATAGAGAGCATGTCCAGAGTTTGTCACCCTCTTAATTGGCTGAATCAATGTGCAGTACATGCCTGTGGACATGCTTTATTAGGCCAATCAAGACTCCTGAGACAAGACCCCGAACAAAAGACCCTTCTCAAGTAGCTAATAAGGTCCGTGGTTGAGAGCAGGTTGGAGCAATAGAGCATGCCAACAACCTAGAAGGAAAGACGGTGAACAATGTGTGTTTTTCAGAGGATCAGAGACTCACATATGAATGTTAAGCACGTAACATTTCTGAATGCACTTAGCACTTTTGAAGCCTTTCCAGCCGAAGATCCAGGTGAGCTGAACTGCAGCTTTGAAAAAAATATTACATTATAAATGCATTTCCCGTACTGCAGCTAGGAACACAGACAAAAGCCATGTGGATACTCTCTTCCACTATGCACAGAGAGATGGTGCATTAAATCATTTAGTGTTTCCCCTCACAGATAGGGATCTAAGAAAGATGGAGAGAACATACATGTGTAATATATAGAAAATGGGACTAAATCTGCTGAATTCCAATGCGGCTGGTGAAAATGTGTTGAAATAGCGCAAAGAAAGAGAGGACTCATTTGAAATTAGCCTGTCACCTTTAAAGTGCATAAATTCTCTGGAAACCTGGTGTAGTAACAGAATGAAAATGTAGCTGAGGACTGTAGACTTTATGGGATCTTCAGGAAAATATTTGGCGTTCAAAACTTGTTGAAGAATAAAAAAGAATGAATCTTGTTTCTCTCTAATTGCAACACAAAACACAATCTAACCTTATGAAGAACAAAACAAACTGAACCACACAGAAAACTCCAAAAGAGACTGATAAAAACTGTGAGTCCCAAAATGTGTGTAAAGCCATTTTTATGTACTATTTCCAGGAGAAAGGAGTCACAGCTAGAATCCCCATGATGTCATAAAACCTGATAAACCAGATGAGTATTTTTTTCTTCTTTGCTTGTGGCACCTACTGCATTGGTGAGGACAAGCACAAGAATGTCTTTATCTCGCTGGTTGAGTACTTTTGTAATATTTACTTTTGGAAATATTTGGAATACTTACTTTGCTGCAGCGAATTATTTTTTAAATAACAATGCAGAATAAACATTCAAAGAGAATGGTTTCTGATTTGATTTGATCTGTGGACATCCTCAGACATTTTGTACTGACAGATCACATAAATAGTAAGGAAAGCTGCCACATAATACCTTTTCACACTTGATAGATATTTTATTCACAAAGAAGAGCAGTTGTCGAGACTGGTGGTTTGCTCCAGCCATCTGTAACAAGCTGAAGTGATGAACAGGAGCTATTTTATTTATGCATCCCAAGGCTTTGTGCTCATCCTTCTCTTAAATTTAGCTTTTTTAACTTTTCACCAAAAATGTAGGATTATTTTAAAAAGCCTTTTCTGGGGCCACACCATATATTGTACACAAACTAACAGCAGATAAATTCATGTTACTAACAGCAGCACTTTAAATGTGGACTTTTTATAGAATTGGACTTGAGGAACATAGCTATATGGGAAAACATGATGGAGATTACTGTGGGGCTGACATTTCCTGCTGTAAGGATTATAAATTTATGAAAATGTTACTGGAAAGCTAAAATTAGAGGGTCACAAATGTTGGTTATATATTTACCATGTACACATACATTCTGTACGTGAACAAAATTGTTGGTACGCTTCTGTTAATGGATACAAATTTCACAATTGTCACCAAAATGACATGAACCTAACAAAAGTAATGAATAAGAAAGCAGACATTGCTTTTAAATTGTGTTCAACACATGCATAAAAAATATCAATGAAACAGTGATTAGTGATTCCTATTGAACCACAAGTTGTAAGGAATGTCTTATTTCCATTATGCAATTTTCATCATTCTTTATTTGCTACTTTTGTCAATGTCAAGTTATTTTCAGTGGCCATTAAATTGAGTTTTTTAAGTAGGCTGGATATCAGCTGCCTGTTAAACATTAACGGAAAGCTAGAGATTGCCTGCAGTTTAAGACAAAGCAATTCTGGATACTCTTTAATGGATTTTTTTGTGAGGGACAATAAGATCCTGAAGATGAGCAGGAAGAATTCCAATTAATAGGTGCTTAATCTAGCATGAAGTGTATTTTTTATCTGCATGGTTGACATGGAACATATCACACCACACATACACACACTTGATAAATGTATCCATTTTTTTTTCCAATAATAAGAGACAAAGCAGTATCCCTGCACCTATAGACAGCTAATGCAATTGACCTCCATGTCCCTCTTGCTGTGGCTCCTCTGTGCCCACCTGCTGGCTTGTGCCCTTCCCTGCCGCTTGCAGCCCACTCTCACGCCTCCTAGCAACAGCTTGTCCTGGCCTCAGATGCTTTATGTAAACAGAAAATGAAAGCAGACCTTCTCTTGTTCAAGTTGATAGTCTAGGGAATCTATAAAATGTAGTGTTTAGCAACAAAACCGCTGTCAATATATGACGACCAAACAGCATCTTCCAAAAGCATTAACACTCCTGTATAATCCGCTGCAGTTCGTTATTATGAGAAAAAAAATGGAAAAAGATAATGCGGTGTGAATATTTCTGAGTAAGAAATAACTGTCTCATTCAGTTAAAATAGTTGATGCTCTTGTTCTAGCAAATTTAATTTATTCTGATTACTTTTCTCCTGTCTGTTCCACCTGCTTATAAGAAATCCCCCAAGAAGTTAGATTTCATTTAGATATTTTCCTGATTCAATTGTCCAAAAGTCAAATTTAACATTTAACATTTCGATCAATTTGTCCATTTGAAAAACATATTAATTGCAATCGCTTTGGTGATCCTGGTTGGTAAAATCGTGATTGCCGTATTTCCGGACTATAAGTCGCTCCAGAGTACAAGTCGCACCAGGAAAAGACATATATAAGTCGCATTTTCGAGGGAAATTTATTTGATAAAATCCAACATCAAGAACAGACATGTCATCTTGAAAGGCAATTTAAAATAAAAATAGAATAGAGGCAACAACATGCTGAATAATTGTACGGTATGCTAACGTTACATCACTCATAACAAACTGAGAATGTGCCTGGTATGTTAACATAACATATTAAGAGTTATTGAGATAACTATAGCATATAGCATAACATGCTAGCAAGTTAACCAAACCATCCGTGTCACTCCAAATCACTAATTCGAATAAAATCTTCATCCTCTGTGTTGTTTGTAAACAACTCCGCTAACTCCGAAGGTGGAAGAACACAGGCCTAGAGCGCCTTCTTGCTGTTTAGTGTGAAAATAACATGTGATATGATATAATAATGTGTTAATAATTTCACACAAAAGTCGCATGTGAGTATAAGTCAGGTGCGACAAACTTTCATAGTTTGGCACCCCCGGCCAAACTATGAAAAAACTGCGACTTATAGTCCAGAAAATACGGTATGTTTAAAGGAACTAGCCACTCAAGCATATTAAAGATTTGTTTCTCTTTTAGTTGTTAATATTTTTGAATGGAGAGAAAAGCTGCAAATAACTAAACACATTAAGCTACAGCTTTATTTGTATATGTTTTCTCTGCTTAACCCAGACCAGATTAAGTCCGTTCCTACAGTAGGCTCTGCAAACTAAGAACTGAACCAATGTACCAATAGACTTCCCAGCCAGTGCTGTCTTTACGGGATGCAACATTCCTATTTTGTCTATTTGCCACTTCTTTATGTCCTTCTGAAAAAATAATTAACTGAGAAACATGTTCTCATTGAGTGATTTGACAGACACTGGACATAAGACTCCAAATTATTCATTTATCTTTCCATTGCTTATGGCTGTATACCCTTGGAGGATTGCAGTGGGCAGCTGTCTCCAGTTGTCTTTGGGCAAGAGTTTGGCTACTTTCTGAACAATTTGCCAATCCATTAGAGGGGAATATGGAGGCACAAAGGAAACACAGCCATGCATGCACACAATCATCCCTAAGGCCTGTTTTAGACTTACAGTTATAGTTTTGGGCTGTGGAAGGAAGAAAAGCCACACGCCCAATGGGAGATCGTTCCAACTCTGTTTGGAGAATTAAATCCTTGACGCCTTGACTGCAAGACGAATTTTCCAGCAATTGCACCAAATGCATTTATTTAATTTAATATGAATTGTCTACTGAAAATTCATACTGAGCACCTCCATCGGAATCATTTCAAGATCAGCACTGTAATATCTTTCTTGAATACTGTATACGTCTAAGAAATTATGCCTACTCCTTACTCTGTAGCATATATTAGCAAGATCAGTCTTTCTATAAACAAATCCTATTTTGGGGTACAACCTTATTTACATTTCCAGGCTTTGAATCTGCTGTATGATTTATAATCATGTAAGGCAGTGATGTGGCCTCAATAGAGAGGTTCAAAGAAGCAATTGTGTGTAGTGCATCCATATTGCAGACAGTAATTTGCGCAGTGCAAAGATTGATCTTGGTGCTTATTCAGGTTAGCACAGATAATTTGGCCACATATGCACTTAGAATAATGCATTATATTTATGTTAACAATTCAGGGTACAGAAGTGTTGTAAGGTCACATGATTTATTTAAGTGGCTATAATAATGCAGTATCCTAGAGTTTTGTCTGAGCAAAAACATGACATTTTCAAATGAAAGGATGAGAACATTGAAAGTGAAAAAAAAAATAAAAATCTAACACTACACCCAGTTTCTCAGATAAAAATGTATAATTCTTGGGAAACAAGAAACACTGTATGTGGAGTCGTACAGTCCTCAAACCCTGAGCCAACTAGTGCATGTCTTCCCATTCTCTCTGTCCTTCTTCCTGTGCAGCTACTGATAAATAAAAGCCACTAAAGTCACACAAGTCTTTTAAAAAAGAAATGTCTATTTCACCTCAACAACATAGAAATATTAAAACAGGCACTTCTCATAAAATTTGAACACTGCAAAAAAGTTTGAAATTTTTGTGACACATTTCAGGAAAGTTAAATTCATATATTATCTAGATTCATTACATATTTCCCAGAAAATTAGAATACAATACATAATTTTAAACAGAAATATATGGCTTCTGAAACATGCTCATTTCTTTTAACTCGTTACTTGGTTAAGCAACATAAATTCTGTTTCTCCACTCTTCCACCTGACTCTGGGACCGTTTTATCCAATTTCCATTGGATTCATTTTCAATGCAAACTGTACTTTAATTTAAACAGGACTTTGGCCCTCCAAGCAGTAGCCTAATTACGTTTTCTGTTTAGCCCAGGTAAGACACTTCTGGGATCCCTGGTTTGACTGGGCTTTGACACAAGAAATGTGACATTAGTAGCCCAGGAATAGACTTTGTTTCCACTTAATGAGTCTTGATTTTGGATTTTGCTTGGCAGTGATCTCAAGATTGTGGTCATTGCTGTCTACTCAACTTTCCATGGATATGCTTGGATACAACCTCCTTTATACAACCAGCTGTTGTAGGTATGATGATGATCCTTTGATTAAATCGCTGACTTTATCTGAATTTATTTATAGCACTGCGTCACTGGAGCAGACAAAAAGCATACGAAAGTCTAGATGCGTACCAGTTTTATTCTTATATGATGGTGGGGCATTTTCTCCAAGGTCAGGATTATATGTCTAACTGTGCCATAATGCAATATTTGATTGCATCTTCCTAATCTTACTTTCTCAGTACATGAATGTTAATCTTCTTATCTTGTCAAAAGTGTTCACTGCAAATCTGCAAATGCACCGAAGGCTACCAGTCTTTATAATTACCGACTGCCATCTACCACCGTTCTCTTTCCTCATTAAAGGGTTACAATAAAATATCAAGTTTGGTTTGCATCCTTGTCTGTTTGTGCAGCTGATTGCACAGCAGCCTATGATCTTTTATAAAATGAACTAAATAAAACCAATATTAGGCTATAACTGTCTGTAGCTTTACAGACGTTAGCTTGCACATAGGTTGTTTTGACATCCACCAGGGTGGAGTGGACCACTTTCTGAAGAGTGTGATGTCACGTGCAGAAGGTCAGTAATGTGTACGCATTAAAAGTACTTAAAAAATGTTATTTCATATTCTAAAACTAAATTCTGGGTTTTCGTTATGTGTAAACTATAATCATCAAAACAGATATATAACATCTTGAAAATTTCACTCTATGTCTAAAGAATCTACATATGTCAGTTTTGTTTACTGAAGAGTGACAAAAAATATATAATTGTTTCACAATGTTTTATTTTTTTTAGATTTACCAGTATGCAAGGTAACATATTTATTCTTCAGCTGTCAATCATGATTCAGGCTGCAGCATCCTTTAGTTTTTTCTTCTTTTTTTTTCTTGAATGATGTCTTGATGACCACTGAAGTCAGTCCTTGGTAATAATGATTCCTCCACCATGCTGTCACCACAAAAACACTGGGCCTTGTCTCCTGCTGTGTTTGATGCTAGAAATCAACCAACCAGTGGGGCAGATAGACACCAATCAGTGACAGACTGTGTCTCACCCAGCATGACTGCCCATATCAGAGATGGTCGGTACCACCCACAGAGTGCCATCTGCTCTACATTTCATCTCAAAGTCTCTTTACCATCTATCTGCTCTCTCGCTGTACACTTTGTGGACTCTGTCAGGAGTCAAAGCTGGTGTTCGGTCATGACCTCTGTTGCTTTGTCTTGTAGGGTACCAGTGTGGTATTATTGATGGTCAAAGGTCTAGAAATATAATTTCAAGTCACACTGCATATTAATCTTTTGAACACTCATTTTTAATTTTGCTATTAGTGCATTTTTTGTGTTTAATATCTTGGAGCACCTGGATAAAATGTTATTTTACAGAAATATGCTATGCTGCGACATAGAGATTACTTTAACCTTTCAGAATCAACTGATAGAGTCTGTTGAACTCTATCAGTCTAAACTAGCTAAAAGTTTAGCTAGTTTAGCTAAACTAAACTAGCTAAACTAGCTAAACTAGCTAGTTTAGCTAGCTAAACTTTTAGGTAGTTTAGCACCCCAGCTAAACTAGCTGGGGTGCAAGTTTAGCAGCTTTTTGTGACTTCACAAAAAGCTGCTAAACTTGCTTAAGTCATACTGTAAGCCCAACAGAATAAAGGTATCCAAACAGTAAGTTGTAAGTAGAGTTTCTGGTAACACCACCTACCGGACCAGACCATACAAAGACCAAGACAAGACTAAACCTTCTTGAGAGGTAAAACCAAGTCCCAAACAAAAAAAAAAAAAAATAGAGTTTTCAACATTATTGTTATAATTCATATACCATAGGTGCAGTTGGCTGTTCATTAGCATATAGACATTTTTATACATAAAAAGACTGGTTGTACTGTTAAGACTAGCTTTTTTCAGCTAGAACTGCCACACTTTCTAACTAAGCATAAGCAGTAGAGTGATTGCAGACAACAAGTGATAGTGGAGTACTCAACTTAATGTTCTTTCTTTCTATAGACAGTACAGGCATAAAAAACCACTTTCCATTTACACATTAAAATGTTTTCTTATACCTTCATTAGTTGTATTGGACGTAATTGTGTGTTTCAATCCAGCTGATAATAAAACAATGCTGAAGCTGCTGGGTTGACCTGACTCATCTTGAGAAAAATAACCCAGCATTCAGCACTTTCAAGAACAAAAAAAGACTTAGTCTCAGCGAAAGAGTTGAAAACAAGACCAGACCAGAGCTCCTCTAAGACCACTTAAAGTAATCCAAGATTGAAGATTACGTTGTTTTACAATGGAATTTCAAAATAAAATCATGTCAGTTTACATGCTCCACAATTAACTAATCTCATATCTCACAAATTTTGGTTAAAATTACTTCACCATAATAACTGGATTTGTCACTTTTTCTACGAATAACATATTTGTAGAATAAGTGGATGAAGCCAAGTTTGATGAATGTCACCAAATGGTTATGACCTCATTTATGATCAAGTTGGAATTGAAACAAAAAAATATGTATATATTAAAAAACACAAATTCCTTTGCACTGTGCCTAATATTTCCCTTTTTTCCCTTTTCTGTAAAAAGCTGACCCAGAAACACAAAATAATTGGTTTTCTGCATCAGTCGCCTGTGCTTATGGGCAAAATTTGTATTTTTCTTAAATTGCAATGATGAACCACAGAAAATCTTTTCAAGGGCCACCAATGTCTGATAGGCTGTTCTTTGGATACCCCTGAACTAGAAACTAATAGCAGTGTTGAAGTTGGACAGCACTTACAAATATCCACCATTAACTGTTACTGTAACTGTTAGATCAACTGTTTTGGACTAAGAACAATTTTACTTCTGTTTCTGAGGCAGTCACCTCTCACCTCTTTACCATAGTCAGTAATATCGAAGTGAAGCAACAGCAGTGCCTGCAGTTTTCAGGAAGGCATTTAACTGTGAGAGTGTGGGGTACCTTCATTCTGAATAATTAAAATACAATAAAAAACACAAACTCATTAGCTGGGGTGCATGGTTGTTTTTTGGGTTTTTTTTTTTCAGAATCATGACTGTGCTTCTAAAACACAGCAGATTAGTAGAAGAGAAATATACTTCCAGACAGTTATGATACTAAAGAAGCATTCTTAATGTGCTGCTGCACAATAAGACTTATTTATTTATCCACAGCAGTAGCAGAAATTGAACATAGTGTACATTGCGATATATATTTTATTGCAGCAGTAGAATAACAGAGAATAACACTGATTGTCCACCTGCAAACTCCTTTAAAATGCATTTCTTTTTATCGCTGAATTCTCTCTACCACTTTTCTAAATGAGAAAGACAAGAAAACATGCCATTTCAGAATTTCAATATTTTGAACTTCTTTAGGAAATATCTGAAAGAAAATAGACACTCACTTGTCCATATTTAGAAGAAATAAAGTTTAAAAAAGCCGTAATTATGACAAGCAATGCTAAAGGACAACATTTGCTTGTCTTGCCACTATAGTCAGTGAGTAGGATGGCAAGAAAGGTAAAACCAACCCCTAAAGTCTTGTTTTCAGCCTGAAAAATATGCTACTGTGATAAAAGTTTTCTTTAGGCTTTTTAATGAGCTTTACAAAATGTGAAAGATGATGCAGATGAAGGGAACACATACTTGATTGTCTAAATCTGGAGGTTTTGCTCAGTGAATGAATGGATTACACTAGGTATTTTTATTGACTTATAGACATAAAAGCAGAACAAAAAGTAATGTAGTTAGACACTCAATTTCCATTAAAACACACATAACTGTATAGAATGTATAAAACAGCATAATCAACAACAACCTCAAAAGTTTCATCATGCTTAAGAAAGTTGCTTTCAGTAAATATGACTTCAGTAAATATGTTTTGATCGATTTTTTAAAAGGACCGGGGAGCAATACCTTCTAGCCAAAGTTAGCAGCATAAAAGCAGCAATGAGCAGATGCTTCTAATCAGCAAGAGTACTTTGTATATTGTTAAAGATATATGCAACTTTTAAATATAAGCCAAAAACTGTTTTATCTTCCTAATATGGGCCAGTTTTCAAATAGGTTTTTCCACATGCTGCAGAATCACAATGTTCTTACAAGAGACAATTTAGTTAGTTAAATGTCTGTCTTTTTAATCTCGCAGATAGTCTCTGAACTCGTTTTGAATATAAAAAAGAAAAAAGAATGCAATGAGCCATACTGACTTTTGACGAGTTGCTTAAAATGATGTCCTATTCTCACAAATCTGGCAGGCAAGGTGCTGCGGTTGAGAGTACTTGAGGTTTTTATGGTTCATGTGAAGAACATGAAACACCGCGCTTCGTCCTTGAACATTTATTTGCTGGAAATTCTGGAATATTGATGAAAACTTGAACTTTATTTATTTTAACAAGATGATGGTAAACAGTTATTTTTCTCTTCTTTTTTTTATTTGGAAATCATCTTTATAGTCATGCTTTTGTATCATGTTCTTTCTTGGTTTTGTCATTTGACTTAGAAATTTGTGACAGATATACTCTTTGAATGGCTTTTTAAAGCCCAAGGCTATAACCACACTTATAGAGATGTATTAAACTTCATAGGCTTCTGCATGTAAGTGCTCAGTTAAAGCTCTCCAATACTGGACACTGGATCAAGTCAGTTATTTTTTTGTTTCTTTTAAAACTTATACTAAACAACCGGGGACCTAGTTTATAAAGAAATATCTGCATAAAAAGAAAATTCAAACCACAATATTTAAGGAATGCTTCACAAAATAACATTTCCATATCAGGTGAGACATTTTTTTAGATTAAATGGTTATGAATAGATTACAAACCCTTGAGAACACTGATCCTCTGAAGTGTCATTTTTTCCACTCGTGTCAGTCTCACAGGAGAATTGTTCAACATTACCCAGATCCAATCAGGGTGAAGAAACAATAGCAGCATTGTCTGTCACACATCACAGTATAGAAGATGTTATCCCTCAGCAAACCTACGAGCAGAGAAATACCTTTGAGTCTGCCGGCAGCTTGACACAGCAACTCTTAGATCCATCATGCAAAATCTTTGTCTTGGGGTCCTTTGTTACATTTTAAGAGGCATGCTCTCAGGTGAAGATAAATGCTGTAAACACTGCTTTATGAATGAATAAATTTCCTCCCTTCCCAGCGCCGCTCCGTGGGCTGCCGTTAATAAACTGATTCATAGCATAATCCACACTCTCAAGCTTTCAGGGTTCCTTTTATACCCCCTATTTATGTTTGCTGTTATTTCAGGGAGTTAGCTGAAAGGATCCAAACGGGAAGAGATAAATCACATTTGCCTGCTTTAATTTATGAGCTTGGGGGACAAAGCACCCTTCCAGCAAACAGCCACAAAGAGCTCAGAAGGAAAATCTGAAAGAAAAGTCCAATCAGGCACATAATCTTTCTCTATAACCTGCAAGCATGAAGTGAGCAAGTTCATTACAAGCCTCATTGTGCGTAACCACGAAAAATAAGAAAAGTTATTCCCAAAAGTATGGAGCGTACCTTTCTTCTTCCCCCAGAAAGAGTTTATCTTTCATCATTGTTAGCACCTGTCTTAAAAGAACTAACACATTTTCTTTGTGAGGAAATCTTTTAAAATGCTTGAGAAATTTTTTTTATTGGTTCTTTGAAATTCAGTTAAAGCAAATGTAATACAGAGCCTTGCTGACAGACTGTTTTCCACATTTGATAAAGGTTACAGGTTTATATGTACCAATGCAAAGTTGCTCACGGTTGTGACGTAAAAGCAAAAGAACACATAGTTTACAAATATTTACAAATAGAAATAAAAATAAGAGAGTTCTGTTTAGACCCCCTTCAGAGTCAACACTTTGTAGAATGCCCTTTTGCTGACATTAAAACTGCAGGTCCTTAGGCCACAAATCTAAAGGCAAGATTTTGTACAGTGCAAACCAAATAGTTGTCCTGTCAACACATTCGTCCCTCCTGTAAATCTGTAAATGTCTGCAGGGTTCCCAGGGACCTCCTGGCTACCTCTATGATTAATGTTTCAACTTGCTCTACTTGCTTGTTGGAGGTTGGTGATCAGGTCCTAGTAGGTTAGCATGTTGTGCCATAATCTTTCAATTTTCTGCTAAATTGTAGCTTGGATATTGTATTATAACCAAACCCTGCTTTGAAAATCCCTTTAAACCTTAACCATGATTGTCTGTGGTGTTGTCTGACATGATGAAGCTTGTTCATTCATGTTCTCTCACAAACCTTTGAGGCCTTCACAGAAAAGCTGTATTTATGCTTTAATTTACTTACAGTCATATTCTGCTTTCTGATCAGGTGATCTCTGAAGGTAGTGCTCTAGACCAGTGGTCCCCAACCTTTCTATTACCATGGTCAAGACTTGGCAATTTTTCTGCAGGGATGGGGGAACCGTCAGATAATGCTTCTGCATGTTGGTTTTCCCCTTAAAGTCTTTTCTTCCCCTTATTTTCCCTACGACAATCTTACATCGTCCTGCAGTGTGTGGTATGTTACGTGGTGGTGTATTGAAAATGCCCTATTTTAAAATCGGGCCTATTCAACATTGTCTTGGCCTGATTATCGCAGCCTGTGGGGTTTTTCCTAACTGGGAGTGAACGCAGCCTGTTGAATGTGACAGGTAGCCAATCAGAAAGCGCGGTGACGTAAGAACGGAAAGGAATCCCAAACAGTTGACATGGTGGACATTGGAGGTGATATGTGAAAATGTTTATTACTTTATGTAAAGGTCATTTTTATATATGTTTATTATATGTGGTTATGTTTATTCAGTTAAAAATATTAACTTCAAAAAAACATAACTCACCTCCAAATCATAGTGCAGCAAACAGCGGTGGCTCCCTCCATCTTTTATCAAATGCCTTTTCTTTTTGTTACGTTTTTTTCTCACTTAAAATGAGTCCACAAACTATCACTACTGCTTCTACATAGTCATGTTTGATTATTCTAAATTCACATATGGTATGTTGGGGATTTTACTGGATTTTCTTCTGGAATCGGGATGTTCATGAGTGGAATCGGTTCGTGTGTTGCTCCTGCCATGTGGCTGGACACACGAATCGATCGAACCTGTTGGACTTTGATCCTCTCTGTGGTCACAGAAGTTTGGAAAATTGGCTGACAATCCTTAAATTATGTCGTGTGAACCAGACCTAAAACTCATAAGCTCTACTCCTTTCATCTCGTCTCGATCACTGCCCTAACCTTCTCTGACTCTGGTCTCTGTGCTAATGTTTACATATCCCTTCAAAATAAGATACAGATGCGGCACAAAAACGAACATGAAAATTTTAACTCACAATAACGATTAGTGGGAGCCCTGAGCTTGTTTCTCTACAATGAGACGGTCCCATCTGGGAGTGATGAGAGACAATGTCACTCGAAGTGTTGCTTATGCAGAGGGTGCTTGGTCTCTACCTTTCAAAGCAGTTTGAAGGCTTCATTGCCTCATTAACGAGCCGGTCACCGCATATTGTGCAGAGCGGGCTTGGAATGTGGGAATCACCGACCGGGATAAATCCATTCTCCAGTCTCGTCTCTGGGCCATTTTCCCTTCGCAAAGAAACTTTCCAAAGACATCTGATCTGTTTCTTACTCATTTTGCTGCTTGTGGGCTCAATGTTGGCACACAAGACGTAACCGAGAAAATCCAGTGAAAGAATTTTCAAAATAATAGATCCTCCAGACTCAAATAATACATAAAACGGAAATATTTAATTATTTCTTCCGCAGCCAGATACAAATTGGTCCATGGACCGGAATCGGTCCATGGCCGGGGGGTTGGGGACAACTGCTCCAGACTGCATGTAGAGTATCAGAAAAAAGAAGGCTAAATACAGGTGCATGCAGTACCTATTTGTTTCAGATTTTTATTTGTAAACATAATTTGAAAAGCATAGACTCTTCAACCTGCTCCAGTGTTATTTGTGCCAAAATTACATTGAAATACATTGAAATCTGAACGTCACAAAATGTTTTATCTTTGCAAGATAGTTTGTACTGGATTTCCTATTCCAGAAATACACAAACAGAAGGTCACAGGATGAATTCCCCACAAGACAAATGCAGTGTCTTTGAACTGATTCTGGCATTTTCATTGGATCATTCGTTATTTCAAGGAAAATATCCTTGCTCTCAACTGATAACACGTAAAACTAATGTTAACAACTTGTTTCAAACAAATATAGGAACTGAAACGCTATCATTTTTATCGCTGCTTTATCCAAAAGCATCCCAAGCATCTCACTATCCATCGAGGCACAATATAAAGACATTTCAATTGGCCTGAAGTGAAACAGGTAAAAATCAAACTGAGTGATTTCTGTGCCAACAGTGATCCAATATGCAAATATTATTGACTCATGGTCCAAGTCTAACTGAGCGGCCATCTGTTCTCAAGCCACTGAGTAGCTGTTGGACGAGACCTCAGACAACAGTACCTCTACACTCAGCACTCTAAAAATAACCTACATTCCATGTTTATTCATTTATGTAAAAACAACAATGAAAGCAAGTTTATGTTACTTTCAAGCGCACAGTTGTTGTCCTTTCTTGAATAGTTTAGTTGAAGCAAACATTTCTCCATTTCCACTAAATGTGCATTGTAATTAAACCAGGAGTGATCTATCAAACTGTCCCCTGAACTGGAGGTTTTCCACCAGGCTCCTACAGTTTTATTTCATTTGGAATATAAGTAAAAGACAAATTGCTGTGAAACAGACCATAGAAACAGGATGTTTTATTGAAAAGAAATGCATCAGCTCTTCATCATTGTATAGTGGAGTTTTACTCAGACAAAATTGGTCAATAACATTCTGGACACAACATAGCTAAATATTTATGGTTTAAGGTTTATAACTTTGGCAATCCACAAACAATCTCTTCTTCTTGGCTTTTGTAAGGAGGACTGTGTATCACCGTGTAAATAACAAAATAAGCTGGTTATGTATATCTTTACAGAAGTAGCACAATTTTGTATATTAAGTAGATCACACAAAGCACTACCTGTTGAATTCTGAATGACTAGTGCAGAGGGAAGTGATATTAAAATAATTTGTTTAGCCACCCAAAGCACCTCACATGAAAAGAATTGCATGTGTAGAAATACAGTCATTAACATCCCTTAATAAAAAGTTTTCAGAAGTAATCTGAATAAGTTCAGTTCATTAGTTGATCCGCAACTGAAATGTAGCCCCTAACAAAGAATTTCTCTCCTATATCTATGGTAGAGCTATTTGCACAAAGTCAGTCAAATTTAACTCTAGCATACAAATATAAAGTTACAGCAATATGGAATAATTCTAACTCTAAACATGTGCCCATGAGGAACACATGCTGATCTTGTCCCTTGAAGCAATACTGCACTAAGAATTCATAAGAATTCAGGAGCAGGACGATAGACCCCCTGGAGGCAGAGATGGGATGCAAGATCAACAGCAAAATGATTGATGTGAAGATGATCAATGCTGGCTTGAGAATTTAAAAACAGGAAGGTACAACCTAACAATCACTTGTTTTTGGAGCTCTGTGCATGGGGTAAGAAAGATTGTGAGAAAGGTAAAAGATCAGCCCACAATTTCACAGAAAACACCAGAAAGCTGAGATCATCGTCACATAGGAAGCAACAGGTAACACATTTTGCCATAAACATCTAATCTTCTGTGGTGTCTTCAATGTTTAGCTGGTTAAGAAGGCACATTTACAGGCCCAATGAGCTCCTTAAAATATCAGAGAAGGCTGGGAAGAATGTGTGGCCAATGCCAAGGTGTTAACATCACCTTGAGGTTTGAAGACAGATGGACCATGAATTCAAGAATACCATCCGCACAGCCACATGAAGGTAGAAACATTATGGTTTGGAACTTTTCTACTTAGTACAAGAAGAGTAATGCTGCATTTAGAATGAAGGAGTGACAAAAAGGTCAACAAACATCTAGTTTGTGGTGTTGGATGCTCATGCATTTGTAAGACAGACACTTGATATCAAGCTTCAAAATTGCTCTCAACGCGTGTCTGAGCAAAGTGTGGGAAAGATGCACATTTGGAAAAGCCTCTTGACTTTTGCCATTTGTCTCTGTGAGTCTCTTTGTTCAGTGTCTTTTTTAACTGAAAGCAAAAGTAGAGTCATTGTCAGATGCCTATGCGCCATGTCTGGGTTCACCAGATAATTTGGAGGTGTTCTGAGATTAGTGAGTTTCACCACCTACTGCAGAAGCTAAGCGGTGCTTTCAGTCCTATTTTTGTCTCACCCATGACCAGTCTGACAAAACTGCTAACCGGCATCAGTGCCTGCATTTCCTGCCAGGACACCAACTACAGGCTGCCACATCACATCACAGAATCGCTCCAATTGATTGATGCGCATCTTACAGCTGTACAAGTTCTGATTTTCCAACTCTAGCGCCCTCCACTTTGAAAGCGCTATACGCACATCAAATGCTAAAAATCTAAATAAGAGCAAATTCTTTCAAAATGTGCAGCGCTAGACAAGCCTTGAGACATCTCAAAGCAACCTAAATGCATGTACACATACATTTTGCACTAAAACCCCACAGGATTTGGAAAGCATCCTCATGGGGAAGTGGACCCAAATCACTTTTTCTTTCTATTTGAAGTTAAATCAGATCAAGCTTCTCTTATTTTAGATCAGCAAGTGGTACCAAAGTTAATATTTGCTGAGCATCACAATATATATCCATGGTTTATTTATGTGTCAAGTACCAACCTGATAGAAGTGGAGACCATCAAAGAAAACAGCTAAGGAGATTAGAAATGTTCCCTATTTTTTTTTTAAAAAATCCACAAAGGGACAGCCCAAAGAATTATATTAAATAAATCATCTCCTCAAATGGCCCTCAATTAGATTTGAAATAACTAAGTAAGTCTGCCTCTACATCGTTTGTAGGTTGGGCAAAAAATGTATAGCTGTGAAATTCAAAGTCCTTTTAACCAGAAAAAATATAATTGTTCATGCAGAACAGAGTCTTGGGTTCAGCTTTTTAATTAGCATTCATTTCTCTTTTCTCAAAAGTACATGACACTGTCAGTGTTTATTGTTTGGAAATCATTAATGCCTTGCTAAAGGTTACTTGTGTTATTGCACACAATTTATGGTTTATACTTGGCATCTCTCTTGAACACAGAAATGAAAGCTCTCTGAGCTGTTTGAAACAGACAGTAATATATAATAAAATAAGAATTAAATGATTTTCATCCACCCTCCAACCAAACAAAAAAACCTCTTGCCCCTTATTATTCGAATTGTCAAAAGCAGAAATAATGATTTCCCATTTGGTATGCATTTTCCTCGTCTCTCCGGTGGATTTTTGGGAGGGGTGGTGGGGGGGGCGCGGAAAGGCAGCGTGGTGCTTGTGCCTGTGTTCCGTATCTTATCAAATTCAGAGACAAAAATGATATAAAAAAAAAAAAAAAAACCCTCTGTGTTAGATTGTCTGGCTGAATTGTAAATATCAGGCTTATAATGAGCTTTCCCTGTTGCCGTTTCCCTCTTTTGTAATGTAAAGTGCTTAAGCACCTCTGAGAGAAGGGTGCTTCTTTGCTTCTGTAAACATCATTTCCTCCATTGCTCACATCCCTGGGACATCCAGTTCCTCTGTGGCATTAAAACTAAACTCCTTCTTCAATAGAACCCAATTACAGAATTTTTTTTTTCCATTATTTCATGGCTGCCTCTAAAAATAATCTGCAATGGCTCATTCTCAAAAATTAAACAGAAATTTCTGGACAGTGAATTTGTCCAGAATTGGTCTAACTTGGCGCAGACCAAGGTAAAATTAAAAGACCAAGTACCTTGCCCCTCAAGCTTTTTAGCATTTTTTAATGTGCCTGTCTGTGTGTGTGTTTTTAACAAACATTCTTGGTCCTGACCTGCACATAAAACATGCTAAAAATCCCATAGAATTGCAGTGTAGCTAATAAAACAGTTCACTCAGACAGAGGTACTGAAAATTGATTCTAAAAATGTATTTAACATCTATAATCAAAAAGGCACATTTCAATTTTTCATACAAAATTCTTTGTAAAGTTTAATTTTTATTAAAAATAATTTGTTTTATCAAATATGTTCCTATGAGAAGTCTTATACTTCCCTAAACTTATGTATTTGTCTCTTATGAGAGCAGGCGTTCTTGCTTTTGTATAGTATTTTAATTAAACTTTTAATTTTGATGGAACACAAAACCAAATGGGGCTGCACAGTGGCGCAGTGGGTAGCGCTGTTGCCTTGCAGCGAGAAGGTCCTGGGTTCGATTCCCGGCCCGGGGTCTTTCTGCACGGAGTTTGCATGTTCTCCCTGTGCATGCGTGGGTTCTCTCCGGGTTCTCCGGCTTCCTCCCACAGTCCAAAAACGTGACTGTCAGGCTGATTGGGCTTTCCAGATTCTCCCTAGGTGTGAGTGTGTGTGTGCATGGTTGTTTGTCCTGTTTGTCTTTGTGTTGCCCTGCGACAGACTGGCGACCTGTCCAGGGTGTACCCCGCCTCTCGCCCGGAACGCAGCTGGAGATAGGCACCAGCAACTCCCGACCCCGTTAGGGAGAAGGGTGATGGAAAATGGATGGATGGATGGATGGATGGACAAAAACAAATGCACAAAAATAACAAAAAGACACACACACAACAAAAGAAATCTAGTCTGTGGCTCAAAAAAGCAATACATTCAACTCAGTTCCAAACCTGACCTTGTCTTGTCTTGTTGAAAATGAAAAGCTATGTGATTATTTGAATGGACGTAACTCCACAGCAGCAAACCTTTTATGGTAAAACCAGTTGAAAGATGTCAGATTTGTATTTGTAATTTCAATTTCCATGTCAAAAAATGGTGTTTTGCATGGACTTTGCCCGCAATTATATGTTTTGTGTGCCTCAAGGTGACAGAACTTTATTTTAGCATAATCTGTTTACTTACTGCGTTTGTACCCCCTGCAAATATGTACAACATGAAAGCCCATGGTAAAGTTTTTGTCATTAGTGAGTTGGATATTTGCCTCAGTTTAGGTTATTTTATCATTTTTCACTTAGCGTCTGCATACCTCTGTGCTGCACATACGCTCATTCGTTCTCCCGTCTGTGTTTACCGTTTGTATCCTAGAGCTGTTTGATGTCCTGAGAAATGAGTCAGACGCTGAACAACATTCTAAAATTTTAAAGAAAACATATCCAGCTGTCATAGCGGTACAAGAAGTAATGTAGCTCTGAGGATTTTTAGTCCAGGATTTGTACTTTCTTTGAAATATCAGTGACAAGACTCATGCCATCTGTCACAGAAGTACCCTGCATGTTTATTACTGTCAGTTCCTTGGAAACTCAACTCCCACCATGTCTTTGACAGAAACCAATTTTAAATTTTTTGTAAACCAAAATCTATTTCTCCAGAGTGGCAATAGTGTATGCTACAAAAAGTAAAGAACAGCCTATGCAATTGGAATGGGTGATACACTGTACATAAAGTGCTGTAACTCTAGTAATACTTTCTAACATGTCAAGTCATGTTAAGATGAAAAATGTGTCGAAGGTTTTCCTTTCAGATGGAAAATATTGATACACAACAAGCAGATTACCATTAAGCATCCATCATCATTGTGACGTTTTTGTATCCTGACAGATTCTTGTAATTGCCCAAATTCCCCATCATTCTACACACAGTTCTACTCATATGAAGCAAAAAATTTGTTTCAATTTAATACACAGATGAGGTCCTGTACAATAACAGTAGCATCTTGGTGCTCATTGTCATATACAAAACAATGTGAAGCAGAATTTTCACCCTGAAGAAAGTCAAATCAAGAAAGCCAGGGTTAAGGCAGGTTTTTGCCAAAGGTTTTTCCTGGAAGTTCAAATTATCGCACTGATAAAAAGGCTACAACACCCCATCCTGCCTTCGAGCTTTCTTTTGATCTTCAAACTAATTTTAATATCAGACAAAGATCTCATCAGAAAATGCAAAAATCAAAAGGGATTTAATTTAAAAAGAGGAAAAAGTTATCTAAACCAAGTTGTCGCTGTGTGAAAAATCTATTGAAATTTGATACAAAGCAGATTAAAAATTCAGCCTGAAACTAACTAAACACCTTGCATAACCTTGGCTTATGCAAGCCAAATATAATTAAGACATTCTGAATTATCTTTTTATCTAATTTTGACAATTATTGAATTAATTTAACATTTAATCAAATGAACACTTTTACAAGGTTTGACATGAAAATAGTTTTTCTGCTTAATTGCTCTTAATTATTGTAATTAATTATTTAATCTCCCACCTTTGTTCACTATACTAATGTTACTGCTCCCAAATCTTGACTTTACCAAATTTGTCAGCATATTTTTGGTTGATGAAGTGTGCTCACGCATCAAGAAACCACACATACCAGATCATAAAAGCTAATTGTACCAAGTCACATAAAGATAAATTTGTACTTTGAATAAAAAATGCTTCCAGTTACAATACAAATACTGATATTACTATTATTTCTACAACCAACTGCTAATGTTAATTCAATATTTGGAAGCATGACCAACACGGACTGAATGGCACTTCCTCCGCTAACATTGTTAAGCTACAGGCAGACTACAAATCTAAAACAGCGCAGAAAGTCGGTTTCATCATTCACAACTTCTCCTGCTGTTCACTGATTGACCCAGCAGAAAATCTACTGGAGCCAATCCAAGTCAAGGGGAGAAAGCTAAGACTGTATGTAAGCAAGATTTTTTTTTTTTATCTTTAGATCAAAATTGCAAAGGAAGACAATATCCAAGTTACATATTTTATAAAAGATGCTTTTCTTTGGATAAGCATCTAGAGTGTATGTTAAGTTAATTACCAATATATCATTGACTGCACAAATATTACAATCCTTGTTCATTTTTTATTTTGCCTTTGTAAAAAATCATGGGTGATGTCACCGAATACAAGCCAAACAAAAGAAGTACTTACAATATTAACATGTTTGCATATAATTCTATTCATAACAGCAAAAAAACAAAAAAAGAATAAAATGAACTAGATCTTGTCATCTTGAGCTTTTGTTCTTGTGCATTTCAGCTGTTTTCCTCCCCAGGCTGAGATTAATTGTTTGTATATCCAGCACTGACAACAGCGTTTATGAAAGGGCGACTACAGATACAGAGCTGCATTTCAGGTTCTCTCCCACCGTATTTTTTTATCTTTCATTGGTTCTCTTATTTACCACTTTTCTTTGATTCACTGGAGGAAAAACAGTGGGAGAATGTAATGGGAATGTGTCAGATAGCGAACTTCAGGCAACAGCCTGCAGGGGTAGAAAGGTGATGTCTCAATTTATGATTCACCTCCCACATTGTTCGTAAATTTATCACTGAGATACCACCTGCTGCCACTATTGATGCCTTTGTCACCCACACAAGAGCAGTGACTGTGATACTCTAGAGAACCACTGAAAAACTGCGAAGGCAGAGTTCACAAAGGCTCTATAGTAACTAAAGTTTTAAGGCGATGTCTCAGCAGCATGGATATGTGTACTTTCCATTCTACAAAATTAATAGAAAAATCAGTCTTCGAAATAAAGGAGTTGAATTTGTATTGTGGCCTTACTGTCTTATTTTGGGGGGTAAATAAGCTTTGTATCAGAGAGCCATATCAGGCTGAATACTGCCTTCTATTAATAATCTGTCCCACAGGGGGGGATTTCATCCAAGAAATAAAAATGTGTGCGAAGATCTGAATAGATTTTATCCATGGCTGAATTAATTCACCTCCTGCATTGTCCTATTCTGCGATTCACATTATTGGTTTGGGTGATGAGCAATTTCAAATGCTTTCAGAATTCAATGTGCTGTATCACATTGACATACGGGATTATGTCTTTGAACACTTCTGAACATTATGATAACTAAATAGGCAGGATGTGAACTCAGCTGACTCAGTTAGTCAGTCTTTAACAGATCTTCAAAAATATATCTAATCCATACCTGACCTCGCCTCCCGGAGGTGCGGCTAATTTTTATTTCTTGAAGGAAGAAAATCATAACCAACCCGCAAGTAAGAGATGTCTAAATTATTTACTTCTAAAAGGTATATCATTTTGTGTAAAAACTACCAATTAGTACCAGGAGGAATGTCACTGTCAATCAGGCTTGTGTATGTGCTCTATGTGTGTAAAGGGGATATAATAACTTACCATTACTTCCTGAAAATTGTTTATCTGTCTTCATCAGTGGCCCTGCTTACTAGACCATGCAAGCTCCGTTGTGTAGAAAGCGCTGTAGTGTAGCAGAATGGAAGGGGGAGGGGTCTTAGCACTGTCAATCATACACAAGCACAATTGACACTGCTGAGACCCTCCTCCTGGATCTGATTGGTTGTTTCTGACCAAGCAGTAGGACCACAGGGAGGAAGCAGAGAACATTATCTATCTTATATTGTCAGGACACATTAAGCTTTTAAAAATCAATAAAAAACATATTTTTAATAAAAGTTACCTGCTGCAGTTTTAACATCAGTTCCTCTGTGAAACCTTTGAACAAAACCTTCATTAACTCTGTAGCAGTAGCAGTGAACTATTACAAGTAAAAAACAAAAAAAATATGTTTATTTTAGTGTTTTGTGTAAGGTTTGTAAAGGACTCAAACATAGACAGGTTGCAAACCCGATGGAGTGATGATGGAGTTGCATCCTGTGACAAAATGGGTACATGTGCAACAGAAACAGTATACTCCAGAGGACAGCTCAAATCACTGAGCCATTGGAATAGGTAAATTGTGAATCTGGCGATAACTAGAAGCATAGCAGGAGTATTAACACAACTTACTGAGACAAGGACCAGATGAGGTTTTTTTACATTGATGTAGATCACCTGTGTACCAGGAGCTTTTGGTAGCCAAGAAAATTAAAAGAGTAAAAAGCACAAGGGGAAAATATGGGTGATGAGCCCAATAACTAAATATTTGTAACAACAAAAGACTTACAACACAGGAATAACTCAAAATACTGGAGACCAGAATGTAGACCAAAAAAAAATAAAAAAAGTCAGTTTGTGCAATTTCTTGGTTTGTTGGCACTCTTCTTTACATTCACTATCCACAGTCTCAACCATGAATGAAGATTTCCAAGACTGGCACTTTCACAATATGAAAGTGCCTATGGTGGCTCTATTTATCAGACACAAAGAGCAGGATCACTGCCAGTTATGTTCCTTTTTCCACCTGATGCTTCATCTCAGGAGTGCAATTTTCATAGCTAAGCATTCTAATCCTGGGGTGACAAAAGACCACCGGCTGAAGAAACCCACACACATACAACTGTGCTATTGCTGTGTGGAAGCCACTTGCTGTCCTAGAATCTAACACATCACCGTGAACACAAATACTCAGGATATAAACCCAGCTTCTGTCATGACAACCTCTTCTTTTACTGTAGCAGTCTCCTTTGATCATCTACAAAGCTGGATGACTGAATCAAAACTCTTGTTTACAACACTTTAAAACTCCAGCTGCCTCAGAAAATCCTGACACCAACAGGATTTTTTTAAAATCTTCAAATCCTGCATTTTTTTTAAAATCACTATTCTTAAAAAAAGATTTGGCCCAACAAGTTTCTTTATGAAAAGAGCTTTTTTTTTTTTTTTTTTTTTCCCTCATGATGTAAAATGTTTTTCAAATTGTTCCTTCACCTTGTAAAAGAAATGCCTTTATGCTTAGGAGATTGGGGTTTATTTGTGATTACAAATTCACAGAAGGCAAAGAAAAATCCACCAGGAAGCCACAATAAAGCAGAGAAGCAGTAGTGCTGTTTACCCCCACATCCCTGCTTCTCTTCAACCACCACCCCATCCCCCGACCCGCTTTTCAAACCCCACTGGCATTATTCTATTCTACTGATGAAAGAGATTGCCTTGGTCTTGCACTAATGAATTGACATTATTATTAAATGATGTTTGTTAATTATGACCTAGTTTGCTATGAGTGAATCATACAGAAAGCAGAAACCGAAATAAACACCAGGAATTAAGGGCTCACAGTCATTGCCAGCAGTTAGTTTTGGAGTTAAACTGCTGCTTGGCTACAACCTAAACAAGGAATCTATTTAAAGATCGCTGGCGCTCCCTTGTGGTGTGCCAGCGAACATGTTTTTTTTTCTATTCTTTAGTGGAAAACCTTTTAAATATGTTAACAGTAGAGCTTACTGCTCAATTTTTAAGATGTGTTTTGAATAGCACAGCAGGTTACATAAGATAATTAATGATGTTTACTTTATTTTCGCCAAGATCCAGCAGCCTTTCTCTTTCTCTAAAAGCAGAGATTAGGGCTTTTCAAGTATGTGCTTGCAAGATTAATCACCCCCCCGATTTTGCGCCCCATCTTTAGCAGAGCATGGGGAAAGAAGTGGAGCAGATGAAAAGCTCTGAGCTTCTCATCTCAGTGATCAAATATTTCCTTTTCATTTGAAATTCTGCTTTGTTGTTAATGATGTTGACACAAACTTCAGTCAGTGTCTGATAATTTTGATGGCTGGGTGTTTGACAAATGCAAATGAGCAAATGGTAATTAGAATTTTTGATCCAAACTGTTTCAAGAAGCAAACTCTGAAATTCTCTGAAATGTGATTATCTTGCTTTAGGCTGGAGGTGTTTCTGCTGGAAGCAGGCTTGATCTCACAGTGACACCTTGTGGACGACATCAGCAACATGTTTGCGCTCATCACAGAACGTGAATCTCTATTACAGACAGTGCCAGTATGACTGGGTTTGCTGTCAGATATTTAAATCATGAAGGCAGAAACACGCAGAAGATAAAGCAATTAGAATATCTAAATTTCAACTGTGATTTGTGGTTTTTAAATCAAATGTCATTCAACAATAATATTGTACCATCGATCAATTTTCTGTAATCCTATAATTGCCTTTCAAGTTCCCATTACAGTTTACTTTCACAAATAACTGCTTCTGGTCACTCTTAGCACAGTTCTGGACATATTTCTTCCATAGTAATTAACATATCCACACAGACACAGATACAGATACAGACACATACACTCCAGTTATCACATGAAGCAGTTTCTTCAGGGGAAATTATGCACTTGTGCTCCTGACACTTTGATCTGGCCCCTTAGCTTAGAACACTTTATTTTAGTTGTCTAAAAAAAAGTTTTAATTAATGGTTCTAATTGATGATTACTGATGAACAAAGTTAGTATAATTAGAAAATGGGATTTGAAATGTGGAGCCACTAGCAAAAGAAACTAAAAAACTCTTTGGGATTTTCAGGTAATCTTACTTCTTGGTCTTTCAGTGTCTGGAAATGCCACAACTAGTCTGAATAAAGATTCTGCATAACAGAATACTTTTTTTTAATAGCAAATAAGCCTTTCTTATTTGCAAAAGGGAAAGATATTGCTTATAAGATAGATGAGGGTTTTCCAAGAAAGGCTTTGTGAAAAGCCTATGATATTATGAACTTAAAATCTTACCTTCAATGTATAACCGTCTTCTCATTTAGTCCAACAAAGCTACAGCTAGTGGAGTTTTACAGTATTAAGCAGCAAGGCACATTATCACTGCCTTCACTAGCATTACTTTTTTTCTAGCATGAATCATGATGTCAGGTTCTTCAAGTAAGATAACAAGATTCATCTGACCAGACCCCCTTCTTCCATTGCCCTGTCGTCCATTTACTAAGTTTAGATCCAGATCGCTGATGCTTTCAGGGCTGGACAGTGAAAACCATAGACACCCTGAATGGACAGCAGGAACAAACTGATTCTGTACTCTGACCCATTCTGACCCATTCTTCTTATAATCAGGGTTAACACACAGGTCAGGCTTTGGACCCCACATGCTTCAGTGAGCCTTGGTCTCCAAGGTGATCATTTTTGACAATTGCATTGAGCAACATCACAACAGCTGCAGTTCTGGAGATACTCACACCCAGCTGTCTAGCTTTATCAAACTAACTCAAATTCTTAGAATTGCTCATTTTTTTCTGCTTCTAACACATCAGTTTTGAGGGCAAAATGTCCACTACTGTTTATATGATGAATTGTTTTGCAGTTGTCATAACCTATGGCCTGATTGATGTAGTTTGATTAATTTTTTCCCCCATATAAATTCAGTCAATAACACAAACTAAGGTTTTAATCTTCTTATTAGGGTTGAAAAATGTAAGTCTTACACTTCAGTAGAACTAAAACTCGTGGGAGCATGAGGTTTGTTACATTGCTGCATGACTGGCTTCATCCCACTTCCATTCTTCACCCACCATATGTCTGTCCCACGCAGCAGAGAGGCTATAGAGTGTTACAGCCATTATGTATGACTCTTAACAGACCTCTCCTTCATACATCACTTCAAGCCGCCAGGGAATTTATCCACTTTATCAGCGCTGAGTCACAAAGTCAGTTCAGCGGAAATAACTCTCGGGAAATGACATTATTTTAAAGAATCACTCTTTGGGCTCTCGGGGAGCAGAGAAAAGCTTCTCTAATCCTCTCAATGCACATCGCTCGGCCCTTCTGCTTCACACTTCTGTTTAAACTCTAATATGTTTAATTGGACCAAAAATAATGACACTGTGCAGGATGAAATTTAGCTTAATGTTCCATTTGTGAGTGAAACACAATGGGGAGAATCAGCCTCTTAATGGGTGTTTTTCTTTTGGCAGAAGCAGTACCCTACAATTTAAAAAATAGATTACTGTTCATCTCCATAAAAAGCAGTTTTGGAAAGTACCAGAATATTGCTCTCTTTTGCAGGCTTCCATTATACTCAGAATGGAGCTTAAAATACCCTAAGTGAAAGCATTCTTTCTTTCTTCTTTTTTTCAAGCTCTTCATATCAAGGCTTGCTGCAGCTTGTATCACCATTGATGAACATTCTAGTATTTTGGATGTGTTACACAGCTCTGTGCTCCCAGGGCTAGAGGGAGGGTGAGGAGCGGTGTCAGTTTCCAGACCCAATGAGGTTTACAGGAAATGATGTCACCCTTTGCCCAGACTACCATGATTCATTAGTTTCAGCCTGAGCTTTCATGTTGCCCTATATTAGGAGGCCCTGGCAGTTGTGGCTGTGCCACGCTGAGAGGGAAAAATACCTGGTGCGTTACATTCTCCTCTCAACACATACTGGATTTTCATGTTACTTCTCTCCATCACGAACAAGCCAGAGTTTATTCAGGGTTCAGACTACAGGCTGAACTCTTATACACCGATCTCTTGTTATGAGCTGTAAATTGCAGTGATTTAGAGCCTTATGTGGGTGTTTTTTTTTCTTCTTCTTTAGTTTGGAGTCTTAAATATGAAGTGGAAACAGGAGGTAGTCCATTAAAACCTCTACTAAGCAAAGTCGACACCAAGGAACATTTCTTTCAGAGGGTAGATCATAAGATCTCTGTAGGAGAACTTGAAAACAGCAGGTAGCCAACCTGTCCAATGCTAAACCATGCATTTTTGGGAGGCCATTTAACCTGCAGCACAAACAGACATTATAGAAGATTACATGAGTGTGCACATAGACAAACATACCCCAGTTCCCCTTTCTTTTAGCCCAAAGTCTTTGACTACCTAAAATATGTGATTTGAGATCATCTATGTGTGTGTCTGTGAGTTATGTACTTTAGCTTTGCTCAAGGGTTTGATTTTTTTTTTTTTTTTGCAGGACATCATTCCCCATTTCTTCTGCTAATTTATGGGTCAGAGTTGACATGACTTTTGTTATTGTTTGGCAGGGGCAAACCTGCTGCGCCAAGTAAGACTCAAACTTGGAATTAGACCTCAAAGGACCCAACTAAAACAAATAAAATTCTTTCTTTCTTCCTTTTTTTACGAGCTTTTCATATCAAGGCTGCAATATATCTTTTAACGAACACAGTATGATCTCATGGATTTTTGTTTTAATTCAGAAGACTACCGCAATGCTCCATTTGTAAAATTGGAATGTTCACCAGTTGGGTTGTGTGTGTGTTGTTGGTTTTCTCTCACGTTCCCTTCTACCCCGTTTTCATGTGGCGCTGATCTCTTCTGAGACCAAGTTCCTGCTGCCAAGGCTGTTCGTGCTACACTGCTCATGTCATCAAGTTAGTATAAAAGCACCAGCGGGACTCCCAACAGTTGCCAGATTGTCTGTCTCAGTAGTGGTATTTCAGCTCTTTTTCTTTTTATGCCTCCAGAGAAAGCTTGCTACATTCTCCTTGAAGTTTTTGTGGCTTTCAGTTACCTACCTGAAGCTCACCTTGTTTCTCCCCTGGATTACCCTTTTAATACCTTGGTTATCTGGTTTTTACTATGTCTGCAATAATTATCTAGGAAACCCACCAAACTTCATGGGAGGTGATTTGTCAAACCCCCTCCATTTATCTCAATTGCCTCTAAAAGGCCACATGTAAAACAAACAACCTCGCTGGAATCACAAATTAAATGCTAATCAAAAGCGGTGCATTATTCTTTACTTTGTCACATCACAAAGTAAAGATTCCAACATTTAATAGTATTTCTATGTGATATGCCAACGCAAAACTTGTGCTTGATTAAAGTTACGCCGCCTCCGCCCCAATGCTGACGCAGAGCAATCCTCCACCAATCAAATCCCGACAATATTAACAGCATCAATCATAGAAAACAGGCTGCATTCAGAGAGGTTTTGAGGAAAATAATGGATAATCATAGTCCAAGTTGTCAGTGGGTAAAATGCAATCCCAACAGCCGTTACCCAGAATGTGTAGAGGGCGGAATACAATTTATTACATTTCCAAAATCAAACAGGAGTCTGGAATAACGCAAGAAATGGATCATGGACTGCACCCCACCTCACATCCAGTTGAATGAAACTGATGGATGGGAACTACCACATTAGTCAGCACCACAAAGGTAACCGGTAGTAAACATCCCATTTTCGGTTATAATGACACTTATTGATAGCTCGGTGCTAACAGGATCTGTAATAACAGCTGAATTAAGTACAACTTCGTTAAATTAAAACAACAATGCTAAACATCTAATCGTTTCCAGATCAATAAGTGAAGGTAGTTATGCATGTCGATTCCAACGTTAGCTCTATGGTAGCATTAAAACTTAAAATGCAGTCAATGCTATACTGACATTTAAACACGGTTTCATGCTACTTTTTAATTCGAAGCATTTTGCTGAAGGCAGATTTTCACAAGCCGGTATTATTTAAGTAATTACTCACCCATTTTGTACTTGCAAAATGTGTCAGTGTTCAAACTCAGATCCAATCAAACTTTATTGTCCCTCATTTTTCCTCTTGGGCTTTATCGTTGATTTCTCCACAATTTCCCCGCTAATAACCATATAGACTGACATAGGACTAGTAACAGAATTTTCTTGCCTGCTGTCCTTTCCTCAAAATTGACTCAAAAATGTCTCGGGTAACGCATTGAGGTCTGTCAGACTGCCTTACTAACAGTTTGCTTGTCGGAGGAAAGCCCCAATTCCACAAAAGGGTGGAGCCGGGGCCATGGGAGAGGAAAATTAGAAAATTGTATTTTTACAAATAAAAATTAATTTAACATGTGTTCTGTTTTATTTAATCCCATTTATTTAAAAATTTTGAAATATCCTTTGCAATCAATTGCCTATGAAATTCATCAAATTACCGTATTTTTCGCACTACAAGGTACACCTAAAAACTTATAATTCGGACTAATATTGAGCCACAACAGGTCTGCTTACCATAGGGTAAGCAGCCGCCAACTTCATTTTCCCCCGTAGAAGAAGCATGCATTGCATGCTGGGATATATGACTGCACGAAGCGTGCCGTTTCATTTCCATTTGTGTGTTTATGTAAAGACCCCATAAGTTTTTGACCATATTGATCTACGACTCCATGCACTCCCATATCACCGATCGTGTCAAAAAACAAGTCAATCACACTAATTCAATACTCGCCGTCATTCTGGGTGGATTGACAAAAGAACTCCAGCCGCTACATATTGCTGTCAACAGGGCATTCAAAGCTGGGCTGCGAACTACGTGGAAAAGGAAAGGAAGGCGAATGCACTTTCACCAAGACGGGGAGACAGCGCCGACGGCATACGCCACTATCTGCCAGTGGATCGTAATTGCCTGGGCTGATATATCATTCTCAACTGTGATCCGAGTTTTCAGGAAGGCAGGAATTGTCACTGAACTGCCAGACAAAAGCAGTGACACTGACTCGATTAATGACGACTTTGACGAGACGGTGCGGGGCATGTTGGATGCCGTAGTCACCCAACTGTTTAATTCGGACACCGAAGAAGAATTCCGAGGATGAGGAATTAATTAATAAAGTGAGCTTTACATGTTTACTTTGTGTGTTTACAGCTGAACAAGGTTTATCAAATTGTGAATATGGACATTGACATTTGAAGAACATTGAGTTATTGATATATGTTGTTATTGCTTTGCACTATTTAGTGTTACTATATTGTGATTGCACTAACGTTTGATTTACCATAACAGTATCACTGTTTTTTACGTGTTTATTGAGTCGAGGAAAAGTTCCCCTCCACTATGAGATATCAATGTTGCACTACATGTTATACCTTGCTGTTGTTAAAAGATAAACTGTCACGAAAATAGCACTTCACTGACTTTACCTTGGGGAAAATAATAAAACAGCTGTTCATTTTTGGAGTGAATTTTTGTCAGAACACTGGTTTGTAATTGATTAATAAAGTTTGACTGTCCTATCTGACTGTTTTGTTAACATTCCCTTTAGTGCAGCTCCATAATGAATACATAACGTAACCCCAGCCTCTACTGTAGCGTCTATTCTATGCGCCTTATGTATGAAAAAAGTGTTAAAATAGGCCATTCACTGAAGGTGCGCCTTATAACGTGGTGTGCCTTATAGTGTGGAAAATACGGTAGAAAAGAGCATGTGTGTGACATTTAATCTCAGTACAAATACAGCTGCACCATTAAGACCTCATGAAGAATTGTTAAGAGAAAATGGGTGACCAAGGAACACAATGTCTTACCAGTTCACCAAACTTGACTTCTTCACACAAAAGTAATTCTCGATTAGTGGTTTGAGATGTCACTACTTACAAATGAACAATATCGTAAACTCAAAGTGTCCTTAATATATCTGAGACACTCATGCTGCTTCTGTCTTTAGCAGCCACATGAAACATCAGTCAGCTTGGCAGCCTCTCAGGGTCCTGCCGTTACACTCTGCTCCAACTTTTTTAGATGATGTGGTACACCTTGGATCATGAGAAATTGCCTTTACTCCTCCATACCTTTATAACCAATACTTTGATCAACACATTGTTGCTCGAAGTATTGCACAACAGGTAAAACGAGACACAGTCAAAAACAAATAAACCCTTAAAATGCTAACCATCACTGCTACTTTCACACTGGGTCAACAAAAGATTTAAACACAGAAACAAAGTTCAGTCCAGAGCTTTGGGGCAACGACATAAAACTCAATCACCTCTTGATGTATCCGCTGATTTAGGAGTCATCCAGCACCATGCAGACGAGCATGAAGCAAGCTGCTCATTGAGACATTTAAAACAAATAGAGGAAGTTTAAATTGGTCTTGAAATAGCAAGTAAGTGGAATGAAGCGAAGACTGGCGTAATATGCTTTTGTTTCGTTGTACCTCTTAGAAAAGCATATTTATCATCTTTTGATAAATGAAAAACAATCACCAAAGAACAGCTTAATTACAAAAAAAACTAAATTAGAAGATTGGTTTTAATAAGGCCTTGCTATAATTCAGAGTATAATTGGGTAAACCTCATAATTAATCTTCGTAGGCTACAGCATAACCTTAAATCTGAAGCAAGGTCTTGTAAATAAAGTTTTTTTTTGATTAAAAAAACAAAAATCATATTTTTTCTTCTTTTCCAAAAGCTGGTGAAATTTTACCACATAGTTGCATTCCTTGGTTTCTTCCATGATCTAAAGCAGAAAAAATCCAACAGTCTGCAGTAATTAGCAGTTTTAATGAGTTGTCACACACACTTTCACAGCAGTGCAGCTTAAAATGCTGGAGTGAGAGGAAATTAAAAGGATTGGCCAGAGAGGGAGTAAAGACATTTGACCTTTTGAGTCAGTTTTCAGCATTGCATTCCAGAGAGCTCGTTTTGTTCAACAGATATGTGTGATTTCTAGCTCTCTCAACTTCCTGTGGCTTCTAACCTCCCTGAAGGAAGTAGTTTCCACATGTCCTTCATAATAACCACTTGACTTTGGATTGTATTCTGTACTGATTTCATCAGACCTTCACCTTCCAAGGCTAAATTTACTCAGCCATCTCACAGTGAGGACCCACTGCAAAGCTTGGTTTTGCTCTATAATTACTGACCAACCTAATATTATAGAGTAGTACCTCTAAACATATACCAAACCAAGGAACATTACTTCCTATTTCCAAAAATATCAGCAAATAACTCACGTAACACACTACACAGTGCCATCATTTCTACTCCAAAAACTGTATGAAAAAAAATTATTAGTTGTTGAATCCACAATCCAGTACTGATCGTCCTTCACCTGTTTTTCTGAGCAAACTTCTCATGCAAAATAGTTTTATCCCTTTAGACAAATTTGTGAATCTGAGCAAAACAAAGACTCAGGCAAGATTCCCAGATGGAAGATGCAGTGCCACAGTAGTGGCCTGCAGACCACAGTGTCCATTGGGGAATATTCCATTGTAAAAGCACCAACGATATTCAAAGAAAAAGAAATCCCTTACTTGTGGTTGGTCTTTTAGGTTGCAGCCAAAAAAGGATAAGGGTGGATCACCACTGGGTTTTGTCTTGATGTGTTGTGGTTACCAGATTGCCAGTCTGCTACTGCAGTGCTTCCAATGCCTCTTTCTCCTTCGAGGGCAACAGGTTCACATGGATGGCTCAAAACAGACACACCCTCAGCGTGAGGGATTCTTCATCTGAAATATCTGATCAGACTTCTGTACAGAAGTGCCTGCTGCAAATCTTACCGAGGCTTGAAACTGGCAGCCTACAATTAACTGTAACTATCATATAGAAAGGAAATGACACAGTGCTTTCTATGAAATGAAAGATCGAGAGTAACTATGGGAATGATCTCATGTCTTCTTTTCCTGAAAACATTTACATAACCTTCGGTGCTGAAAATATAACAAAAATGGTATAAATGCAGACAAATGGTATTTGTGGTTGATGAGTTTTATTTTCCTGGAGCAACTTTGACAAATATTAATGAGGTGAGGTGTTTAATTACAAAAGAGCACGTTCAGGCAGACTTGTGAAGTTTTGTATATGTTGACATTATCAACAAAACTGTTGTTTTTCTTTGTATAACTGACATCACATAATTGCTACTTTACTCTTGACTATTAACTTTGGGTTATCTAACCAATATTCCTGATAGCCTTGTCGACAAGTGAGGTGAAAAAACCCAGGTCTCACCTGAGAACATGATATCGACTGGTATTGGTCGATATTTGCTTCTGCAGGGTCAGTCTGGTTTTATCCTCTCCCTTTGGATCCTTCTGGAACTTAAATACAAAACAATTAACCAGCTCACAAGCATAAATCCCAAACAGAGACTGCTTTGTTGGTCAAGGAGAGGGGCGTGTATATTAGTGTCAGGTGGTAACCACCAGGCACATGTCCGATTGTGTACCCACAGCTGTGTCTTAGGACACTCAAGCCCTGTGGGGTACACGGTGTCAGATCGTGACAGTGGACCTGACAATTCGGCAGCACCAGATTGTGGATGGGAGCTAAAAGTGCCATCGCATGTTTTAGCTCCACCACTTGGCCATCAGTATCAAACCTGAGTGTGACGTCACGTTCAGGTTCGCTAACGTAGATGGAGCGAAAATACATTCTGATGTCGGCTCCCAGAAAGTCTGACAACTTAGCATACTGTGACACAGCATGGATAATGTCTGTGAGTTCAGGGAGCAAACCTCATGAATGTCAGACTGAGTGTCTTCCATGGCATGCACAGCACAGCTGTCAAATGGCAAATGACACAAAAGAAGTTTCAAGTTACTTATAATTCCAAAATATAAACTTGTATTAACCGCACAACTATGCAAACTAATGTAAAGTATACTTTATATGATAAAGGAGATATAACAAATTTATGTTTACATGTCTCTGTGTCGGGCTGCACAGTGGCGCAGTGGGTAGCGCTGTTGCCTTGCAGCAAGAAGGTCCTGGGTTCGATTCCCGGCCCGGGGTCTTTCTGCACGGAGTTTGCATGTTCTCCCTGTGCATGCGTGGGTTCTCTCCGGGTTCTCCGGCTTCCTCCCACAGTCCAAAAACATGACTGTCAGGTTGATTGGCCTTCTCAAATTCTCCCTAGGTGTGAGTGTGTGTGTGCATGGTTGTTTGTCCTGTTTGTCTCTCTGTGTTGCCCTGCGACAGACTGGCGACCTGTCCAGGGTGAACCCCGCCTCTCGCCCGGAACGCAGCTGGAGATAGGCACCAGCAACTCCCGACCCCGTTAGGGAGAAGGGTGACGGAAAATGGATGGATGGATGGATGTCTCTGTGTCTGCTATGACTCTGAGTATTTAACATGTCCCATGTGTCCAACATCCACAAAATGTGCAACGTACCTCCCGTGTCCAATGTGACCCAGGTGTTCAACGTGGCCTGTAAAGAAAAAAGAAAACTGAAAATGTTTTACCACATGTATGAAAACTGCACTTTGATCAGTCCATGTTGAGAAAACGGGGCCACTGGGGTCAAAAACAAGTGGCAGCAGGTACAAAGGGCCTCAGTTAGGTGCAGATTTTTTAATAGTATTTCAGACCAAAAATGATAACTTGGACTGGCTCTAAATTGATAGGATCTAAGCGATAGTTGACATCTTGGTCACATTTATGACCTAAGCAATTATCCTCTCAACCAAGTACTGGAATATTGGTTGTGAAAGATGGATATGATTGACAGAGTTTTATTATACTGCAATCCAGTCTGAAAATGATAAGTCTGAGTGGCTGTCTCTTGTGTCATGCCAAGAATTGCAAACTATCTCTGGTGTAAGTAGCAAGGAAATTGACTTCATGTAAGCAGAACCAAATGTTTATTCAAAAACAAACACTGAAGCAAGCAGACTCTTCTGAAACATACGCTACTCCACTGGCTGTCTTTATCAAACATCAAGAGCGTTTTGATTTCAGTGTCTAAATAAAATCTGTCAAATATTCCAAAGTTTCCCCAAATTATTCTTGCTCCATTTTGTTGTCTAGGTCTAAATATGTGGTCAGAGTGACCAGATTTGTAGGTCTGTACATCAGACCATTGTTTTAGCTTCTTGTGTCAACAACAAGTCTGTTCCTTTCAAAATGTAAAAATCATAACGTGCAGTCCACATGTGGACTGGACTTAAAATATAACAGAATTTCAATAACCTTAAAGCAAAAATGAAACCTGGATGAATTAGCATGCAGTGATATATTTCAAGTCGAATCTTAGAGAAAATTAAAACCCTGAAGTTGTAGATAAATTTTAAATTCAGAAATTTCAGCTTTCCCCTAAGTATCAATTGTTTTCAAACATCATTCTTTGATTACAGAGGTGAAAAACAAAAAACTGAACTCCTCCCCTCCCCCCCAGAAATTATCAAACTGAACAAAGAGCAAAAAAGCTATGCCCAAAATTATTCATACAACTGGCAAATTTAGATTGAAAATATCATGACATGAAAGTTTAAGAATGGACCAAAATGCAGACAGGAGCTGAAAGCATGGATCATGTTAAATGATTTAATTGAGAAATTAAGACAAAAACTTACAAAAAATGCCATGGGACCACAGGGAGTTTGAGCAAAACAAAAGCCTATAATCCAGAACAAAACACCTTCAGGAAAATCAGGGGACGTGTCCAGGGTCAATGGGAATTAATAGGAGGAACTTCCAAGGAGTATGAGCAAGAGAAGGGTTTAAGTACTGTGAGGGTCAATGCTGGAACAAAAGACCTTAGCTGATATGCTAACGGGTTGCAGGTGTGAGGAGAGAGAGAGAGACAACATGGCAGAGGGGGGAGAGAGCACATAGGGGCCTAGAAAATAAACTTAATACAAAGGAATTAACTCAATCTAAGACATATAACATGGTAACAAAGAATTAATAGAGACAATAAATAAACTAGAATAACTAATAAAACAGAAACAAGACAAAATAAAAAGAGACAAAAGAACAAAATATATTAAATAAACCTCAAAACAACTCAGGATTCTAATAGAAAATGCTTTTCATTTTACCAAGAAGTTTGTTTCTGAAAGAAAATAAGATTGGCGTATAAATGTAAAACGCGCAACGTGCATCAGTATATAAAAAAAAAAAAATTGTTTACATTTTATTAAAAAATGGCACCCTGATGTTTATTTCTCCATTTTTCTCAATCAATGGAGAAAAAAAAAAAGATGGAATTACAGCAATTAAATCCTTAATATCGTTGCAAAGCAGTTCTTCACATTTCCTCTGGTATTTCAGTTTGTCTTTGGTAATATCTTGGAGCTTTCTTTCAATAATCTTTAGAAAAGATTACATCTACTTTAGGATTGAAGGATTGTAAACAGAGGGACCCGAACATGAACCTTTTTTTTTTTCCTCTTTTTTCATGCACTTTTATTGACTGAAGACACGTAGCCTCTGTGTACCCGTGCTGACACACCCTGACACCAAATTACCCTTCGCTGCTATTTTTTTCATCTGAAATTCAACCTACAAAGAAAAGATTGAAGGCGCAAAAGTCAGACTAAACACTCTGAAAGATCATTCAGAAGTCTCCAGAATAGCTCATAAAAGTCTTGCTTTGATTTTCTTAGCTGGCTATAAATGGAGCTCCTGTGGCTTTTGACAACTCCCCATCCTCCACCCATCCTCTGTTCCACTTTTGTCTTCTCCATAAATCAATATATGTTTGGGAGTGTGGGGCTGCTGATTATTTTTACAGAGTGTAGATGTGTAATTTGGATAAATGGTATGTACAAACAGTTTGCTATGACAATGGTAAACAGTCTGGCTGGCTAGAAAGGGAGTGTGCTGATAGTTTCAAGGCATACAATCTGCTATAATTGGTAGTATATGATCTGAGCGTATTTGATTACTCACCTGGATGATATGTGTGATGATAGGCTCGTAATAATTCCCCTTTTTTTGTTAAATTGCCTGGATCAAGTTCCCATGTCTTGTCCCTGCCAGCACATCATTGGGTTGCATATAATCATAGATATTAGGCTGCCAGAAGGGAGTCCGTCCATACAGGTATATTATTTGTGATTTTAAACAAAGGCTTAAAATGTAAATTCTATTGATTTTTTTTTTAAAATTTTCCGCATTCTTAGAGTGACGCTCAGGAGTGTGGGATGTCAGACAGCAGAGAAGTAGGGACTGAGAGAAAGGGGGGCGGAGGGGAGTCAGTTCCCCAAACCGCACATATACGCACACAAACGCAGGATGAGTGAGACCTCACACAGGACAAAAATCTTGCAGAGTCCAATGGACCCCGTCTCTTAAGACCACATCTACATAGTGTATTAATGCTACAGCTGCATTCACTGCAGCCAAATATTGCTTTGATTTCAAATTGAAGGAATTTAATCCAATTGCTTGCTATGTTTGGCAAATAACTTTCTCTTGCAGCAAGACAATAAGTATGCATCAAACTAAGGAATTTGTCATGTATAAAGTTTCATAAACATGTTTGCTTCTCATAGTTTTCTGGCAGCAGTTGCTTTCCTCTTGACATTTTTCTGTTCAGGGAATATTTGTGAAGCATGATTAATATTTATCAGATTCTTCCCCCTGAGCCTTGGATGTTTGCAGCAGATACTGAGTTACCATAACACTCCAGGTTGATACTATACTAAATGCTCTCTTTGCCAGGCCTTTAAGGATAGGTGGGCAGCCATGTTTTGGGAGGTCTTGGACACTACTTTAAGATTGAAAGGGATTTTATTTAGGCATTTTAGAGTAAAGGGGGCTTATTAGGCACTGAGCATCTTTAGATGTGCCTTTATAGCCTTTTTCTACCATTTTACAATTATACACTGCTTTGTGTTGGTCTGTTACATAAAATCCCTATAAAAACATAAATGGTTGTGGCACATAAAATGAAAAACAATATATTTTTCAGAATATTTCTGCAATTGTTGTCAATACAATAGATGTGTTCGCTCTAAACAGAACAGGATGGAGAAGTTGAGTAAATAACCAGCCAAGGCAACAATAATAAAATTGCAATAAACTTATATAAAGTTTTGGCTAACAAAGTTATTTGGACAGCTTTGTCAAAATAATGTGTTTCATTTAAAGCTGAGATGCACTTAATAAATAGGTGGTCCAGCAGAACACGTCATACATTTTTGCTTTATTGTTCATTTGCATGGGGAGACACGCTCATAATGAACAAAAACAGAACATTATAGCATTTATGGCCTTATCTAATCTGCAATGCATGTCCCCAGATGGAGCTTTCACAACACAAAACAATTTAAAAAGACATAAAGCAACATAGCAAAATAATAATAAAGTGAGGATGAAAAGAGCGCATGTTAAAGAGGTCTCCCACTGCCAGTAATTCGACAGTACAAAGCATGAGTTGAGTGTATTTATTTATTTTTTACTTTGCAGTTTTTCGATGGATGTTTTCTCATTCCAGTTTTTAATATTTGTGTGAAATGAAGATTAATGATTTCAAAAATCTCATGGAGATGCACGAGGCCAAAAGATACACAGCTGCGCAGAATCTGTCCTCACATTTAGTCTCTTTCTAGTATTTTTCCACTAGCTCTAAATTGCACTGTGCCTGAACTCAGATATCCCCAACCTCCGCCCTCTTCCTCAAACATAATTAGAGAAATTTACTGTGAGCTAGCCACGTGGTATCCTGTATATACAATGTGCAAGTGCACAAATACTTGGGCCCCTTCAACTCATGTGCCTGGGTTTAAAAAATTTGGCTACATTCCTCATAATTCCTCACAAAAAAGCTGATTTGGTCACAATATCAAAGATAAGTTTCTGGAAGTTTAAACATTTTCAGAATTTTTCAGCATGAAGCCAAGCAAAAGTTTGGAAATCACCAACGTAAAGTTAGCAAACAGTAGGTTTAATTTACTAATAAATGTCCAATGTTGATAGTGCATTCCAATTATTTTGACTAAGTATTTTTTTTAGTGCAAAGTTCAGTTTCCGTCACAATTTTGCCTTGTGGTTAAAGCGACAGTATGTAACTTTTATAAAAAAACAAATGTTTTAACATATTTATTCAAACTCTCACTATTGCTGTGACAGTTTGGAATGAGAAATATGAAATGTTTTTATGTATATATATATATGTACATAACCCCCAAACTGGATCAATGGCTACAACAGATCCCAGGAACAACATCAGACATCTCAGTCCAGAAATGTGCAGTCCTTGGCACAGCCAAGATACTGCGCAGGACCCGAAATGGTGGGATGATTTTCCCCACAGCGTGAAAATGGATTAGAAAATGGATGGCGCTAAAAACTGGGCATTGCTGGAAGAAAACCTATTAAATCTATTAAAAGTTGCAACAATCAAAACTGGGGCAGAGGTTATATTATCCAGCAGGACATCCAAACTACAGCTGAGCCACAATGTAATAATTTAGATGAAAGAGTATATAAATGTGTTAGAATACCCTTTCAAACATGCAGACTTAAATCTTAGTCAGAAACTGTGGTAGTATTTTACTTGCAGCTATGGACTTGGAGACTTAAATCTGAATTCAGATGACTGCTTAAAAAATAAAATACATTCAAACCAAGCATTATTAGAGGTAACTGTTTGTCACTCTCCCCCTCCACTTGCAGTGGGTTTCTTTGAGCGGCAGCAGATGTCCGTCTAATCGTCAGTAACAGAATTGCGCTGCATAAATCATAAGAAATCCGATGGTGACAGCTAAATTCAGCAACGTTCGCTTTTACAGACGGTAGGGACTACGTCTAACTTTTTTTCATCAGTTAGAAAAGAAGCTCAAAGAAAGGTAAGCTTCTGTTGACGTGATGTAAGCATTTGAGATGGAAAAAAGTCACTCACTGCCCCAGCAGTGACTGGTCTTGACTACAACACTGGGTCATACCTTAAAAGTGTAACCAAAGTCATCATTAAGAACTTATGAAAATAGGCAAAAATCTTGACAAATATGTCCAATTTTTACTAAATGTTTTAGGGATTTGTTTGTTACATGATCAGGAGAAGTTATAAATGGGGAGCTGCTGTTGTCACATTCCCCAGTTTTGAGTCAACTGTGATCACTCATTGGCGGCGTTAAGTGTGATTATAAACACATTTCTTAAAAGTCCATTCAGGGCAGAGTGTAAGCTGTGGTAATACCTAAATTACTGCACTCCCCCGAAAACAGTATGATTATTGACATATTTCTATTTACTTTAATGTATGTTATTCTGTTACTTTACTTTAAGCATGACATATCAACAAGTTAAAGCATGCCTAAAACAACCTGCCTTTTAAGATTCAAATACAACATCTTCTATAAATTTTCTCACTTTGGACTAAAATAAATCGAGCTTTCTTTATCCCTTCCTATATTTGATAAAACCATTTATGTGGCAATTTTCTATCTCGGTCGGAGTGCAGGTTTTGCTGCATTCCTGGTTACAATCAATGTCACCTTTCAGAGGGTATGGAGTCGAGCCAGTTCAGGGGAAATGATGGACACAAAAGGCTCTTTCAGCAGCAATAAGTCTCCCTCCCTAGCTTGACCCAAATCTCCCCTCATCATAGCTGGCTCATAGCAGCTACTCAGACATTCAGCCTTCATCTCGGCCTTACACGGAGCAGAAACGTGCCTTTGGTCAGGCAGCCAGTAGCGTAGGGTGAAAACATGGCCTCCTTTGGTGGGGGCAACTCTCTCGAGGTTGTGGATTTTAAAATATAATGAAAATTGATAGAGACGTGAGACCTTAGATGTTTCATATCAGTGAAGCACTGGTTTGAATTTATTCAGACTGAACATCACTATTTCAAAGCATGACACCTTACCCTGTTCCACCAGCTATAGATTCCCCATTTGCACTTTCTCAGTCTTTAGATCTCGGACCTGCAAAGTTTTCTTTAGGTTACATGTACATGTTTACACACTCCCTCCAAGATACACTGAACTACATTCTTACCTATGTATATCATCAAACCACACCCCAAAAAACACACAACACACAGCTCCCTACAGAGCAAGCAGACCTGACTGATTCTATATGTGACATGTCCAAACTTGAAAACAACCTGAAACAGAGATAACACCATGTAGGTCTGTCTGTAAACGTGATGAGTGGGCAAGTTTATAAGTCAATAGGTATTTGGAGAAGGACCTTTGGACCAAAGGTCAAAGGTTTGAACATAAATCAATAGTGAAACTCAGATGTTTAGTTTAGTGCGCGCCTTATTGTTGAAGTGAGAGTGAATATCATTGTAAGATTAAAAGAGATGTCTAGGGTCCTCAGAAAGAACAATGTAGCAACTTCTGAGACCAGATAAAAAATGTCTTAAATGAGTTTAAGCATAGAAATAGAAGTGTCAATTAAATTAAGTTCAATTCCGTTCACTAATTTACATAAACACTTGTCCTCTTATGTCACTTCACGTGATTAAAAAGTAAATTGAACTGAATTATATAGATTCGAGTCGGGTAGATGCGTGTCAAATTGATGTTATTTATGAATGAACTAACATGAAGAGATGCCTAAGTAAAATGAGCATCTCTTGGCAACACCAAGCAGGTGATGTAATCCAAATATTTTTCTGCAGACGTCTCCAGGATTTACAGGAAGGGCTGACCTGATATGAGAAATCGGAACAGGAGCACAATCATCAAAATAATGCAGTAGCAACCATTCTTAAACAGATTTTATTTAATCTCAACAATAACTTAAACATGTTGGCTTTCTGAGTTTCAAAATCCAGTCATTCACTCTCTGGAAAAAAAGGCATTTTTATTTACAGAAAAGCAAATTCTGTAAATTTGACATTTTCAATAAAGAAAGAAAAAGAAGACGGCAGTAAACTGAAATTCTAACAGGTGAACTAAAATCTGCTGACATGTTTTTTAGTGAAAATACTGAGAAAACTAAGGTAGCTCTGTTCAAAGTCGTGAATAAGCTGCTTCAGTACAGAAAAACAAATTAACATGCTATCCAGTAAATAAAGAAGTTGAGGAGCACCAGCAGTAGTAAGCTTCAAACTGTGAAGAACATTTTATACCTGAAACACAATTACTCTAGTGAAATGTGCACATGCTTCAGCTGCTTGTTTGTGAAGATACCAGTGTGTATGACGGCTACCATGATGGTAAAATCACTATTATAAACATTATGGCAACCTACAGTACACATAAATGTTGTCTGATTTAGCTTTATTTCCAGTCTACTCTATGCCATTTATTTCAGTCACTTTTCTTTACTATTTTCACTCTGTTTGACAGAGATTCTTCAAAAAAAAAAAAATCATTCTTTCAAAGCGTTTGCTTTAAAAAAGAGAATTGCATTGTGAAATGACCAAACACAAAAACTAACCCCCCCAAAAAAATACTAAAGCAAAAATAAAGACAAAATAATTTATAGTAGGGCATTCAAGGACAGTTCAAGGATCAACAAAGGACACAGCGATGTAGCGAGTGCCATTGGTTGTTGGTAGACCTTCGTGAAGATGAGTCAGGCGTCCTGGGTGCATGAAGCTCCAGCCTTTTCTTGGTGATTCTATGGAGCAGTTGTACCGATGGAAACGGCAACCTCCACCCTAATATGTATAAACAGAGCAAATGAAAAACAGATTATGTTTTTAAGTTGAATTTTGGAGCCCAAAGTACATCATACAAGAACTTTCACTAAGTCCCTTTAATATATCCTTGCTAGACCACAGGTGTTTTCATTTTAAACTCTTACTCCAAGCAAGTGTTGTCCCATCATATCCATTATACGAATGTCAATAGATGCTTTGCTCCAAAAAGAGTTTTACTTCTGTCTCGCAAAACAAATTCCATTCGTCTGATTGGAAAAATTGACAACACTTACAAAAACATCACTTAGAAAAACAACAACACGTAACCTTGAAGGTATTTGAACATGAGACCAGAATTAAAAGTTCTCATCAGCTTGCAGTAATAGTAAATTCAAACATATATATTTTGAACAGGAGCAATTGGAACAAAAAGATCTCAAGGGCCATATATATATTTTCTGATCACCCTTCTCCCTAACAGGGTCAGGAGTTGCTGGTGCCTATTTCCAGATGCGTTCCGGGCGAGAGGCGGGATCATCCTGGACAGGTCGCCAGTCTGTCGCAGGGCAACACAGAGACAAACAGGACAAACAACTATGCACACACAATTTGGAAAGACCAATTAACCTGACAGTCATGTTTTTGGACTGTGAGAAGAAGTCGGAGAACTTGGAGTGAACCCACGCACACACAGGGAGAACATGCAAACTCCGTGCAGAAAGACCCCGGGCCGGGAATCGAAGACAGTGACACTGTCACTGTCTTTTTCGCACTCTCAGTCTGTACATGTGAAGCCACACATAAACACAAACCTCCTCTAACTGCATATTACCTGAAAATCTGTATCCTTGTTGTTGAGAGCAATGTTGATGGTGAAGGTGGAGGAATCGTGATGGGGCTTCAGGAAGGCTTGTCTGTGGGGTGTGTATTTAACTACAAAGTTCATCAATGCATATCCCTGCCATGATAGAACAGAATGACATTGTGTTACTTGCTAGTCAGATGTTTGTACTAAGAAATTAATGAATCTGGAAAATCAGAATGACACACAAACAGCCGTCTGTTAACAACATCAGGGTAAATGTTTTTATAAAGTTACATGTGCAAAACAGTTCCTGGACTGTGTCCATATTTAAAAGAAAAGTGTTTCTGCCTGCAAAACAACACAGACTGAAGGGCGGAGCTGCGTGTGGAAAGTGTTGCCGAGCGGTGCTCTGAGAACAGAAGGTCAGCTGGAGACTGCAGCTCCAGGGAGGAGCTTTGTGAAATAGTTGGTGCTTTATGAGAGAGTCAAGGTTTCCTCAAACGTGAATGAAGGAATCAAAGCAACACACCAGCTATGTTTTGACGACGGTATTACATTAGAATCTGAAAGTCAATTTGACATAATATTCATGATGTTATTACTGTCCCGGGGGATCCATAAGAACAGTTTTAGCTTTTAGAAGAAAGAAGGGGGTTTTGAGTCATCTCAAACTAACCTTTGTGTAATAGCCAGAGAAAACTTTCAATGTGACAGGCGATATGAACTCCCGGAGAAAGTGCAGCCACTCCTTATCAAACCCGATTTGTTTCATGTGAATGTCATCCGTCGGAACTGTCTCGTAGCCTCCAGCGATTCTCTTGTCCTGAAAAAAGGAAGAGAAAAAAAAAGTAGTGTGATTAACAATGGAACAAATGACCCAACGATCTCAAAGTTTGTAACCACAGCGTTCACTGTGATGATGATGTTCGTGTGTCTGTGCACCACTAAAACCACAGGCAGGGCTGTTGTCTGTCAGCATGAAGCCTAATGACCCGTCCAGGAGAGTCACTTCCCAAACAGAGCCATTCAAAGTGTCTGTATGAATTTAGTCTGTCCCTGCAAACTCAGAGACACATCATATTACCAATTTAAAGCAACATATAACAGGCCAAACCCCGTAAAAATAAATGTTGATCATAATTTCTTTCTTTAGAGCAGCTTCTCATTTTAGACAAGGGAACTATTGTCTGCTAGTTCAGTGCCTATGAGCTTTTCTGTTATAAAGTAAAGTAGGAAGGCAGCATTGTAAGAGCTCCCAAACCAGGAATGTAATAATACAATCTTGTAGCCCTGGGAAAGAGATTCAATTTGTATCCTGGCACGGTATCTATTTAACTTTTCTAGGTTTAATTGTAAATTATTTTCAGAAGATTTTGTGTCACACCCAGTGATTGAAGTTATAACCTTTTTAGGCTGGTTAACTCTTATTAAAGCCCATGGTGTTATTCAGCTAAGATTGCGATGTAATTTGAGAGCATGTAAATATCTTAGTCACAAACTAGCTACCTCAAACTAGCTATCCATGCTTTTGGATTTGTCATTTATTTATGAAACTAAATACATTTAAAAACAAGGAACTACTTGTATTCAGCTACTACTTCTCCAATATGACTTTTCCATAATATATACTCATTGCAAAAAGAACATAGTAGGAATTGACACATTTTGTAAGTATCTTGGGTTTCTATATTGTATTACGCTTTTTTGAAAAAATTCCATTTGACCCTATCATTGTTCAATAACTATTGGCAGTGAGGAATTGGTGGTGAGTGGTTCTGTACACTGGATGTAAGAATGAAATAATTATAGAAACCAAATTATGCCACATCATTTATAGAGTGAAACCCTAGAACAGGGTGTACTTTCCTCTTACCCTGACTGTAGATGTAGCCATTAAATCAAATGTTATACATAAGAATAAAAAAACTAAATTTGCTTAGAAGCAGAATATTATTTTTAAACACACAAAATGCTTATAAAAAGCCAACGAAATCACAGAAAATAGTGGCCACAGGCATGTGCTTGTTTTGAAATACCTTTTACTTTTATGCTCAGGAAGTCTCCACCAACAGTACTGACCTCATGTTTGCCTCCAGACCATAAACCATAATGCTCCATCTCCTCAACTATTTCGTCACACGCCTTCTCTGAGAGCACTGGGAACCAGAACACATCTGGACAAGGCTGGAACACACACATGAACACATGCAGAGAGTGACTACAGAGAATCTGAATGTCTGTTTAACTCATATCTTCACCTATGGTTGCAGCTGATGTAATACAATACCCAGACATGCTAAAACCAGATGTTGGGATTTCCATGCGACATTATGTCACTGTCTTTTTCGCACTCTCAGTCTGTACATGTGAAGCCACACATAAACACAAACCTCCTCCAACTGGTTCTCAGTGAAAATTTGTGTGTAGTTTGGGTGGATGTACTTCTCCTTCCAGTCCTGCATGCAGAGAGATTTTTAGATAAGCAGACATTTTTTTTTACACTGTTTGCCAACTTGCATACCTCACAGGACTAATCGCTCTCCCTTCCAGAGAGGAACCTTTTTTACACTACAGCTTTCTATTGTCTCGTATTTCTAATTCTTCCATTACCTCTAATAAGTTTTAAAGGTGGCTGCTGTTTATTTTGGGAAAAATAGATTTCACATGCATGTAAAAATAATGAAAGACTATAATGACTTACCACATGGTTTTCAAATATCTGCCACAAGTCATTGTTGTAACGCGATACGTTGTAATTAGCTGTTGAAATGAGCCTCCCAAACTCTTGAAGGTTGGTTATGTACATGAATACTCCCTGCAGCAAATGGAAATAAATGCTCTTAAATTCTACACAAATGCTAACGCTGCAAAATCTCTTGATGTCTCACAATTTACAAGAGATGGACATCTACATAACCATAAAACATGCAGATTTAAAGCTCGGTAAATCCCTTAGTGGTTTTCACTGGCATATAGAGAGAATAAAAACTGATTTAAGTGTGTCTAAAAACACACTGAAATCATGCTCAACTCTAGGTTCAAGTAGACAGGTGGCATAAATGGCATAAATAATCTGAGATTATTTATGCCATTATAAATAATCTCAGATTATTTATAATCTGAGATTATTTTCCCAAATCTGAGATTATTTATTGGTCAGTCTTCTCTGAGTTGCTCTTGTAAGAACAAGACAGAGTCATTAATGTGTTTGGGGGGAAGCAAGAAGGGCATCTTGGGATGAAGCAGATCTAGACGCTCTAATTACAGTGATGCATAGGGAGGGAACTGTGTGGGAGTGGATCTGGACTCACTATCAGACTAGGCTTTGTTAATGTCAGAAATCACAGATTATGGGTCTGTTTTGTAGTCTTGTGGTGTCGAGTTACCAAATTGCAAATGTCTTGGTTTGTGTTTTCAAAGATGTAATTTAGGCCAAATGCATAACAAGCATAAAAGGATGTGTTGTTTTGGAGCCTAGTCTGAGATCGGTCGGTGTGTTCAGTGGGGGAGGTGCTGCTAACGCGTGATTGGTTTGTAAGGGTAAAGCATCAGAGTAGAGGACTTGCAAAATGACTCGTAAGCCCTTTAAAGTCTAACTAAACCTAGCTGCTCACAAATTTAAACTTTTCACAAACAAAAGGTTCACATTATTTTCCCAAAAACTGTAAGAATTTTTTTTTGTTTGTTTCTTACACTGACAGACATTGCAAAAGCATCCAAACCCTTGAACATTTTCTTATTTTTTGTTTTTTACATTTACTCATGTTTTATACACAAACATAGATTGTTCCTATCAGTTTTTCTTTATGCACAGCAGAGAAATTGAATGAAAATAATGTATTTGTATTGATGCCATCATACTGGAAGATGAATCGTTGCGTCTTACAGCTCTAGACAGATTTTCCTAATTGCACTGCATTTACCTCCTTCCATCCCCCCTGCAAGTCCCACCAGCTTCCCTGTCTGTGTAAAAAAAAATAAAAAATCCTCACAGCATGTTGCTGCTCACACCACAGAGACCTCTATTTTTCAGGTTTACAGGAATGAATTATGAACTGATTGCACTGTTTTTTTTTATTTAGGGCTATCAAAGTACTGGGAAGTGAATGCATATACAGTACATGCCACACTTTTCAGGTAAAAACGTGAAATAAAAATGTATTCCTCTTCTTACATATCACTAATTTGTTAAACTTGTGTGTGGGTTACCCATATGAAATTCCAATTAAATACATTGAAGTTTGCCATCATAAAATGACAAAATGTGGAAAAAGTTCAAGGGGTCATCATATTGTAGAAAATTCTAGATCTCAATGTTAAATGTTATTGGAACCTGAGGTTTTAACTTAGCACTACCTATTGCAAGAATCACAGTCAATTAGTTTCTGAGTGCAATACCATTAAAAATTAAAATATCAGACAGCAGAACAATCAAAGCAAATATTGACCTTTGGGGACCTGAGCATATGGAATGATTCCGGAGAAGGGGAGTCTTTTTCCCTGTGACTGGTCTACAATAAAGGAGAAGCATCATGTAAATAAGACTGCATAAATTTTACTCAAGAGTAAGAGACAAAGTGACAATTAAAATATGTCCATGTCACACATAGTAGAACTTAGTAGGAGTGAAAACGCGCCTGCATGATCAAAAGAGCAAGATTCCCTCTGAAGCTGATGTTTTTTGGGGGTTAGTATGGGAGGAATGCATGCAGAGCAGGGTCGTGGTTCAGCGGTGATCAGAGGCGACAAGTAGGGTGCACAGAGCAGAGCTAAGTGAACAGTTTAAAGGTGTTCGGAAAAAATGCAAGATGCAAGATACATGTTGTCAGTTGCCAAGCCAAGCATTACAACTGACTGAGATCATGGCAATAATGGTAGAAAAAACAAACGATGATGGAATGCAAGTAGAGCACAGTATCTTAATGATCTGTAGACAAATCATGAACATAGACGGGTCATGCCTTGGTGACAAATACATTTCAAAACACCTACACACTTCCCTGGTTTTGGTTTCCATTGAGTCACTGGCTTCTGTTAAAAGTTAGATGTGTGTTGCATTTTCTACTTGTATCATTAAGCCTTCTTGGTAAGTAAACAAAATCCTTTTTTAATACCTTGACACTTCTGACACACTATTGCCTAGCTGCCTTGTATTTTTACTACTTCCAGCATGACATTAAAAACTCCAACAATGCCATTCTACAAAATTGATACCGTAACATATGCATTTATCTTAATCTTTTCAAATGTGCCAAAATATGTGCCAAATATAGAAACAGTGCGGCAGAAGCTTATTAATAGCAAAACATCCAACACACCATTGTTTCCCACCTTCTTACCATTTCTCTGGAGTTTCTACACAAAGCCATGTCTGGGTCCAGTTTCTCCAGAACAAAATGATTCCTTTCTTTAAGTTCATTCCTCAGTACAGTTCCCTTGATGAGGTATATGTGCGCCATGAAAGGAATGTTCCACACACCCCTTAAAGCAAAAAGAAACATAAAATCTTACACTTTACTTCCATGCTATCTTAAGGGAACAATTAGAGTTTGGTGATTTTATTCACTCCATGCATGAATTAGGATTTAGCAACTACTGACTTGTAGTAACGATGTGGTTGATAAAGTTGATATATGTTAAGTAATATTCAGAAGTTATTTGTTTTTTTTTTCCTTGCTTGTGAGAGTTACAGTGAGAACAATACTGTAACAGTTGTCCTGCAGAACAGCAAAACAATTTGCTGTCATGAAAAACACATAGAACATATTTCATTGTCCTGAGTAGCAATGGAAGATGATTAAGTGTACCACAATCACCACAATCACAGCACCATGTAGAATATTTAACACATAACAAAGGTGAACTTTCAAGTATTTGCACTGATTCCAATGAGCTACTGGACTTATGTGGCTATGTATCATTAATAGTGGCTAAGAACGTTTTCAAAACACTGAGATGCATTTGATAAGAGTTACATCAACACTCGAAGATTAAAACTTGCATGCTGTGATGGAAAAATTGAAAAAAATGAAATGTTTTGTGGTACATGTTTGACTCACACTCGTTTCCTTTGTACAATGTCGACATAATCCTCAGAACGTGCATAGTAGCCGTCCAGACTCAAGGCTCCCCAGAAATTTGACCAGAGCTTGCCATGACGAGTGACAAGTGGTCCAATTACTTTTCTGTGAAGGCAAAGTGGGAAATAAATGGGTGTTTTTGTAAAAGTGGATAAAACTAGACCAACATCTAATGTATAGATTCCCTTTAAAAACCTTGTGCTGGAGCTGAGCAATTAACTTTTACTTGAAATAACTGTCAATTCAGTAACAAATCCCATACACATTTAATGCAAACCAGGTCCACTTATTATGCTTGATTGAATTAAAATTATTCCCATGCCTTGCCTCTGGTAGCTCTATAAATGTTTCACTCTGTCACATTTTGGAGGGGAAGTGCTTCAACAAATCTTATTATTAATAAAAATATTCTAAATGTATTGTGGAATATTGTTTTGTTGCAGCTTAATAAAAAAGACATACCAAAATTGTTTTAATTTAAATTAGATAGCTGTCTGTTCTATGACAGACTTGCGCAAAGCACATTTTCTAGTTTTTTTTTTTTCTTTTTTTTCCCCAACAGCCCCAGTGCCAGTAGAAAATTCCCATGGTGCCTTTAAATATCCGAGAAAGTCTCTCGCCTTGAATGCTTCCAGTCAGTAACAAAAGCCACAGTGACATCCAGTTTATGGGAAGGTTTCTTCACAATCATATGCTGCAGAAGGGGAAATAGGGTTTGCGTGTTGTGTGTCTTTTTTTTTTTTTTTTTTTTTGTATTTCCAAACAGCATTTTAGGACTAGTGCACCCGACTCCATCTGTTTCTGTGAGGAGGGGCAAAGAGCTGGAACCCAAAGCAACCTTTTGAAAACTTTAATTAACATAGCTGTAATGTTCCTGTGGGTTTGTCACTTCAGGAATGAATCCCACACTTCAGCGAGCGCAACCGAGAACTCTGGTATGACTTCTGTTTCAGCTGTTGTGTGAGTACCTGTTTTGTTCAATGAGGAGCTTCAGTGTTTGCTGGTTGGTGAGCATGACATCAGAGTCTATGCTGAAGTAGTAGCCACATGAAGCGTCCTTACGGCATAGATCCCTGATAAAATAAACATAGAACATTGTCAGAAATGTCTTGTTTAAATTCATAAGAGAATTTTAAGCACAGAGTCTGAGTATTTTTAAACCTTATATAGATGATAAATTATATGTAAAAAAAAAAAAAAAAAAAAAAAAAAATTGGTTGTATATTTCATGCTTAGTCATCTATCCACAAAATGGGTAGATGACATTTAGAGCATGAATTGTTTATAGTGGGATTCTGTTGATTTTGTCTTTCAGACTGGAGATGACATTCTGTTAAGGAACATAAATTTAAGATCTGTAATTCAAACTTATTGAAGAAGTTTAGGGATGCACCAATAAATAAACTTGTGAACAAAATACAGGAGGATTGGAAACTCAAAAATATATTTTTGCAGCCATAAAAAGCTCTGTATGCTAGCGTTATGTGCTCACATTGCAGCAGTTATTTAAATGGAAAATGCAATTTCTATGGATTTGTACAAACTGTTCATTCAGGCTACTATAGCAAAAAGCTAAACCTGTGAATGGTTGAGAACCCTTTCCTTCTTCTCTACGTTTTCACTTTGGATAATTTCATAACTAACTTTTTCGTGTACAAAAAATGCTGTCTTTAATTACAGTGCTTGACGAAAACCTTGCGATGGCAGGACAGATTGGAGCATCAGCGGCTTAAATACAAAAGATTTTTCAGAGCAAGCACATTATGACCTGGTTAACTCAATCTTGTTTTGTTTATCAAACACAAAAGTCCGTAAGATATTTGATTTATAACAAGCGTACATACATTCCCATGTTCCTGGCTTCTCCTTGACTCAAATTTTCCTCTGGTCCCACAACTTTGAAGCTCTTGAACACATCCCTATTCTCCTCCCAGAACCTCTGAATGTGCTTCTCGTGATAAACCTCCTGGGCAGGGAGCCAATATTAACAGATTATTGGGGGGGGATTTGAACTGCAGTGATCTAGAAAAAGAAAACCCAAAAAGCAGCTGCACACACTCACGTTGTTATGAACAAAGAGTTTCAGTTTATCTTTTGGATAGTCTAGAGTGAGCAGTCGCTGGAAGAATTCAGGTAGGAATGGAGTTGGCTGTTCAATGAACACTCCAACCAGCACGTCTGGATATTCCTGTTTGGATAAAAGGAAAGATAAATCATTTCTATTTTAAACAACTGATCACAGTAATACAACACTGTTTCAAATAAATCAAGAATATTTACAGTTTGCTTCAAACGTATAGATGGAAACATTTTGGCTCTGCAGATGTCTTCAGCAATACTTAGTGCTATTCCTTGCATAGCATGCTTTTCTCCTACACTCAAGCCCAAGTGATGATTGAAGGCACATAAAAGACTCAGAAAATGACACTGTGGACATGCTATACATAGATGGGAATAAAGGAGGACACAGAGATGAGGAAAGACTTTCCCATGATACTCTGCTTAGCCCACACAGGCCAGTCTGGACTTGTGATCGTCTTGACCAGTTCACAGCAAAAGGTCTGGGCCAGGGATAAAATGCCTTCTTAGCCGAACCATCTAATTTGCACGTTCCGCAATGACTGTATTTCAGGCACAGAAAAGGAACCTCAAACATCAAGCCAACACAAGCTTAAATTGTTACACCAGGACTGTAGACAGGGTGGACCAATAAAGAAGAAAAGGTCACATTGACAAACTGGGGCATTTACAATGAGGTTCAACATGAAACAGACACACAAATTGGGCTTATTTGGATGGCACGCTACTAGCCTTTGGCGGGTCAAGACTTCCAGTGTCTTTGCAGGGCCAAAGGTTCAAAGTTAACATTCATAAAAGCCAGACAGGACTGCCTGTTCACCGAGTAGAAAGGCCTGGTCACAGTGTTCCCACATGACCCAATAAACTGGTTGTCTCTGTCCCAAACAAACAAAGAGACACAGTGGAATGATATGTCTTCTCAGACTATTTTACTTCAGCAAACATTTCTGTTTTCTTTGTGAAAGGTCAGCTGGATGCTTTTTATGTACCTCAGTTAGTGTTAATGTAGTTTCAAAAGTTTAAAACACCTTACAAAATATTTATAGCCATTGGACATTCTCACATTTGTAACATGGTAACTGCAAACTCCAGTCTATTTTATTGGTATTTTATGTAAAGAAAAAAAACAACAAACAAACAAAACAAGGAAAGCAGTGCATACTTGTAAAGAGGATAGGAAATTATAAATGTTTCCTTTTTTTTTCTCAAATCTGAACATTGCATTCAACCCTCTTGTGCCAATTAGTTTCTAGAGCTGCAAGTATTTTGGGGCATGTCTCTAGCAATGTTGTACATACAGAGATTGAAATCTTTGTCAATTTTCCTTGCAAATTAGCTCAGTGTCAGTGACCACAAGCTACTGGGCGCATCTGTTTTCAAGTTTTACACATTCTGTTCTGGATTTTGGTCAAGAGTTCTTACGTCATGACTATGTTTAGGTCCACACAATTTTATTGTTTGCATTTAAGAGTCACAATTCTGCTGGAAAGTGAACATTCACCCAAGTGTCAAGTCCTGTCATTAAAGGAATATGACCATGTCTTGGTGAGTTTGTGGTGACATGAAATTTATAGTCAGCATGTGCAGAATTTGCTGAGAAAAGACTTTTTTTTTTTCATTTTACACCCTTAGTTCCGTTGTTTAAATCTAAATCAGGGATCAAAATTTCCACAACTTTCTCTTGGACCTTTTCCTGTATTGTTCTACATATTTTTCTACTGTATTCTAATAAACTCATGAGGCCTTTAAAGAAAAGCTGCATTTACACTGAGACTAGAATACACAATGGTAGTCTCCAAGGTAATTGGTATAAGTGAAATATTCTGCAAGGGTATCAGAGTAAAGTGTCCTGAATACAAATGCAAGACATGTATAAATTCACTTATAATTAAATACAATTTTGCATTGGACCATCACAGAAAATCCTTAAAGCAACATTGAGGTTTGTGGTAGAAATGAGAATGGACAATAATTTTTTTTTGAAACACAAACTCCTTATGTCAATAAAATGTGAAAAAAAACTTTCAAAAACAAACAAAGCAAAAAAATAATAATAAAATTGGTGATAGATTCCAAGCTCAGTGACAAATTCTATAACATTCTTCGCAGATTGAAGCACGCTGCCTGAGACATTTCCAAAAGCCTGCCAGTCTTGCCCAACTCCAGCCTAGACTGACACATTTTCAGCATGACCGCTATAACTCACTATTGTGGAAAAAAGCCGGATTGCGGAGCCCACTAAAAGGCAGGCTGGTCAACAGTGACTCCCCTTTAAATGATCACTTCTCTAAACCTCAGAAACCATATCCTGCACCACAGCCATGCAATGCTTCCCTTTTCTCCTGAGTAGATCACATCACATTTGTGCGCTTTAAAAATGTCCAAAAAGCATAAGGCTATTATTGCAGGAAAGAAGGACGAACTGACAGCCTCACTTCTCCGTTGAAAGAAGACAAACCGAGCTCGCTTCGTCTGTCTAGACGGTTACCCGTAGCTAGACAGCTCGTACTGGAAATACAAGAAACAGTTTCATCTTTTCCTTACTTCACTAAAAGTTAGGTGAAAAAAAATTTCCATGGCAGCAGTTTAAGAAAGAACAAGTATTACAAACAGATGGAAAAGTGCTAAATGTGAATCACTTACATTTAGCTGAGACAAATCCAGAAGATCATCATCACAGTGGCTGCACCCATGTTCATAATTCCATGCGTTGGGGACATAGTTCCCCAGATAGTTCAAGTACATCTGTGGAAAGAACAAAATCAGTGTATAATGTTTAGTTTTTTTCTCTTCTAGACTTCTATTCTGCAAAAGTGGTCAAAATTAGTGATGGAACAAAATGATTGGTTAAGAAATCAGAGAATGTTCAGTATTAGATGCAATGGACAATGTATATATTGATTTATACATAAATGAATATATATAAATCATATATATTGATTTATGTAATAAAAGTCACTGGAATACAACATTTGAAATATTGGCGCCAAATATACTAATGTTATTTTTTCATCTCAATTAACGTTTTATTGATTTTCTTGTTTTAATTGCTGCGTTAATATTATTTTTGATCTGATTCTGCTCTATGACAGTCTTGTAAAATGAGAAAAAAATTCCAGTTTTGCTTTTCAATGAAAGAAATCCAAAGCAAAACATTTTTGAAATGAAACATATGTACAGAAAATGAAATTAGGTCACCATCAATATTGATAAAAAAAAAAAGTCTTTCAAATTCTGACCACTGCATAACCCTTTCAAGTGGTATCCTATTAATATTTTTTTATTTCCTAAATATTCCCACCTCATCCACTGCTGCCAAGTAATATTTATCTTAAGATATATGTTTATCTTAAGTATCTATTTATCTTATGTTGTGTAAGAGTATCTAATTTACTTTGCTAATTTACCCATGCTAAAGTTGAAATACAATCTTCCTGCAACCAGAATGAGCTGCAGATGATTAAACATGAGGTAATATTTAACTATATGCCAGTTATTCAACTGTCCAGTCCTAGAAAGGCATGTATTTAGTGCTCTACCATTAAGCGCTTTAACTCCAGCTGGTATGACGTTTTGGGGAAAATGACTCCATAAATTGGTGGGTTTCGTTCAAAGCTCGTGTGGTTGTTAGCGGAAAAAGATTGTGATGAGTTAAAGGACGGGAAATATCAGAATAAACTTCAGTAAAATTGCAGCATTATCTTACAGACATCCTGTTGACTTACTGATTCTCTTGGACTGATAACTGAATGATGGCATTGAGCAAATGAGAAACACATGGTCAGAAGCATTAGCAAGCAACCTTGACATGGATGAGGAGCCAACTATGGTCAGGGTCATCTGGCAAGTATCCAATAGGCTGCATTTTGTTCCACCCAAAGTGGGGCAATGTATCAAGTTAAAAACGCTGCTCATGATGAGTGGTTACTGAGAAAGACATAAAGGACTAGGGTAAAAAGAAATCCATCTAACATCAAGGTAAAACAGATTTTAAAAAGTTGTGGTTTCAAAACCACCAAAAGTTCTCATACTGTTCCTATGGTTTTACAATCCTTACAGTAAGCTGCCAGAGAGACTGGAATATTTACAGGTCTAATGGAGCATAGTGTAATATAGTGCTGCTCCTCCCCAACGTGTTGCTGCACAGGTGGGTGAATGAAAGCAGCTAAACTTTTTCCTCACTTTTAAGAAAGACAAAATATTCTCTCAGGAAATATCTCCAAGTGTGAATAATCTTTAAAATCTAAACTGGTTTGAACCTTATTTTCATACTTTAAGTGTTTCATTGTACTTATTTCCTTACATATTCTCCATTCATAATTACAATATTTTGTTAGTATTGCCTCATTTAGTTATGTGCACCCAGCCTACTATAAATGGTAAATAGATTGAATACTTATAGCTTCACGTTGACCAAAATGCTTTAGCACAAGTGCCATATTCACTGAGTCGAACTACTGTAGCTAACATGCACAAACACAAATGGGCAACTTGGTGCGGAGAGGCTTGCCCAATGGCAAACCAACATTTGGCAGAGAGGGAGCTGGAATTAAACTCATAACTTTACAATTGCAGGGTAACTACTCCTTCCACTGAGTCATAACTACATCAAGGTGAAATAAAGCACTGTTAGAAGTGCACTCACTATACATAGTAGTGCATAATTGCACAAAGGAACAAACAAACAAACAAACAAAACAGCTTACATTCCAGCATGGTAAAAGTAAATACTGGTTTAGGATGAAACAGCATAACTATGTGAAAAACTAACATTTTGTTTTATAGATAGTAAAAAGTATCTAACAAGAGTTGGAATCATTAAAAAGAAAGTATGGCTACTAAGGCACCTTAAACTTTGATGTGGTTTTAAAACATGTTTTTCAAACATCTTCATTCTTCATTCAGACAGCTTGACTAATTACACAGTTAATAGCAAGTAGTTAAACTCATGCTACTTCATAAAAAAACAAAGGATAAAAATATGTATGTATGTCTTGTTTAATCAACACAATTAGCAGATGAGTAACAAGAAAAAAACAAAAACAATAAATGTTATATATGTTATTTTTATAAAATAACATCTAACATTATTATAAAATAACTATGTGATAGATTATCTGAGTGGCAGTAGGAATAATTGTTGCTTTTTTTATCTGACTGTTAAAGAAAAAAAGTTAGATAATGATACACATTTTGCTTATTTTTGGGGGTAGCTTAGAAACTAAAATATTCTTAAAGAGATTGCCACTCTCTGCAAGCCCATTCCCAATTGTACCAAAGAGCAGGGCTTCATACTCACTTTAGTGTTTCCATTTCCATGGACGACAACAGGCAAAGAATTGTACGCTGTGTTTCTTACTCGCACTCTGTCAGTTCCAAACTTAAGAAGTACCTCATCTGCCAAAAAACATAACACCAGATTTCAAGGTCAAGTTTGAAAACCTGACATATGCCACACAATGTCAATATGAAGTTAGTTCAGAAAGAACTAAGTCTTCTCACTCGCTCAATAAATACTAATAATTACTTACCAACAGCCCCATTCAGATTCTGGAAAATCTGGCATTTGTGGTCCAGAGTCACGTTAAGAGATTCCTGTAAGATGTGAACATAAAAATGTACTAGGCTGTCCAAAACATTTCTTTTGAAAAATGTCAATACAAAGAAAAACATCGACCTACTCGTTTCAATGGATCCAGGTAAATCTTAGTGTAAAAGAGCTGGTCGTCATCATTGTCGTGGAGATCCCACTGTGAAACTATTCTGTTGACATATGGGGCATAGCCAATTATACCTGCAAATAAATGAATAGTGTGAAATGCATACCAAAGTGTAAATGATATGGTGAGAGATGTTTACACAACTGGCAGGCTGCTGGGTGGCTGGCTGGCTTAACAGCCTCCAACTTCATCCGAGGAAGCCATGACGCCTTAAACAAAGTGTGATTTTTGGCAATTATCTGAGGCACACATAAACACAGGGCAGGGACATTTTCTTTTCCACAGAAAGTAAAAGCGGTTTACAAAAAGCTGCAATCTATTTGTTGTGACCATCTCACATTACATACTTAAACTCTAAATGTACATTCTCATGGTATACTCCTCTATAACTTCAGTTCCTTTCTCTTCTCTCACTCTGTCGCTCAAGGACAGCAACCACAGTAACAGATTGCAGGGTTTAGCTATGTTGCTGGTGTGTGTCGTTTTATATCCCATCATTGGAAAAAAACCTCAGACAGTGTAAACAAGTCAATGGACAGACATGACATAATATAAATGGTAGGAAGGAGGGAAGAAAGTTCAAAGCAAAATCATCAATTTTATGCAGATTATATTGTTGGTATGTGGTTCATTTTACAGATCCTGGGAAAGTGCAGTGAACATTCTGCCTTAGTCTTCCTATCCTTTAGGGCGAAAAAGACACAATAATTATCTGATCCCGGTAAAATATTCCTGCAAAATACTAAAAAGACTTAAACAATGTAGCATGAAACTTCAGGATTTAATTGAACATGGTAATAGAATTTTAATGCTGAATTTACCCCAATTCAAATTTTCTATCATTAATTAGCTTTATCCTGGAATCCCCAGACAAGATTACAGATTTTGGAATGGTTATTAAGATATTGTTGAATGCCTTGGTAATACTTTGCAATAGAACAGCTCAAGGCACTCAAATCCTGATCCATGTTGGTGCCCTGATGTCAGTGCTTTTATGTTGTAGTGGAATGTTCCAAGTAGTGTGGTGTACACGTTGCAGTTTGGAACCTTCCTGAGCATTCACAATAAATCCCAAAAGTGCTAGACTAAACTGAAAAAATTGAAAGAACAGTATATAAAATTGAGACGTGGCACTGGAAAACATTTTGTCTGACAAAACTTTGTTTTATGTCGATATAAAATAAATATTCAGTCTAACACCAATAAGGAATCTCTCCATCTCAGCTCCATCCCCAGAAGACTAGATTCTCAGTGACACAACTGTGCAAGTCCAAATGCTATAAAACTTTCCTCACTGGTCACTTGGGCGGTAGCTGTAGGAACACAAACAAAACCTGCAATTTCATGCAAACTGTGGCACACTCAGGGGCCCAAGACAAATCCACATGTCAAGTCAATGACAATGAACGCAAAAAGCAGTCTCTGATCAGTCTGAGACAGTTCGACTCCACTATGGGAGGTCGCACCAAATTGATGACCACAGGGAAAGGAGCAGTTCAATGCTCCAAAGAATTGGAAAGATGGGGTTTAGGTTCACCACAAATAAGCTTTTGCAAAATGTTCTACCTACGTAGAATTTTTAAGTCTATAAGATGCACCATTTGCAATTACTTTCAGAAAACACCCCGACATGTAACTGTAATTATGTCTAATTGACCACTGGGAGGACAACGGCTAAAAAAAGATGTCTAAGAATAAGGTTAAACTTTGGGAAAATTTCCTCCTGCCACATTCTGCTCACCATAGACAGGAAATACTTCATAATCCAAGTTTATTTGGAAAATATACTAAAATTTTACACCAGGAATTAGCAATAAGGATCCTGGGGTTTTCTATTTTAAAACTAACACATGCTTATTGCTATTCTTTGTTGGTGCTGCAGCACTCTTTCGACCGAATACTAGAACACTGTGCTTAGCCCACTGAATTCCAGAAAGGCCTGCAAGTCTTCAGAGTTGAACAGCTAATGATGGAATGTGTTACACCCAGAGAACTGGGGTGACTAAGTGGTTTCAACCTGTGTAATCCAGCATTACTTCAAATTTCTACACATGCATAGAGTATGCTGCAATAAAATCTTCCGCAAGCGTTAGACATAGTGTAAAGAGTGGTTAAATACAGGTATCAAGTTGGGGGTGGTTTAGGAGTTATTGTACCGTAAAGACATAATAAAATGGAAACCCACATATTTAAAGCTCTGTGTGAAATCCCTGTACTTATACTATAGAAATACATCTATATTAGTGTGTAAAAGACTGTTATAAGCTGAGACAGACAATTTAAATGGCTACATAGACAAGCAGTGATTCCTGTGTTTCTTTCATTATTCTAGATCATGCCTTCAGATAAAGTGCTGAGACACTGTTTGTCCCCTTATAAGTTCCATTAGTTTTTTTTTGTATCACATCTTCAAGCCAATGCTAAAACCATACAAAAATGTCTTATTAGAAATTTTTTTAAAAAATTTAAAATGATGATTTATTTTAAAATGTTAACTAGCCAGTGTTAGCTATCCTAACCAACCTGGCCCTATGTGAAAATGCATGTATCCCCAAGTTTCCATTTCAGCAAAATTCAGTTTTAAAATATCTGGTATGTCAGAGGTGCATAGAAAAACTTTATTTGGTGTAGTGCATGTTGTGAAAAGCTATTTATGTGTTAAAAATATCTGGTAGAAAGAATTCAGTGCATGATTCATGATATATATTTGATTGACAACTTGTACTAAAATCATTACACATTTTTCACAACATTTGCTAATGTTCTTCAAGACAATAAAACAATTAAAAAAATAGAAAAATAGAAGTTTGAGAAATGTGGTTGTCTCACTTTTGTGCTAGTTAATGAACATATTTTAGGTGTTATGTTAGTTTGTTCTGTGGGTGAGTTTTACAGTGTGAACCGGAAAGATCAGGATTGAAACAACAATAAAAACATTTCAGTCCTTAAAGACAAAGTGAACTTTTGGAACCCACCTCCAGAGTTGAGGTAGCGCTTGCCACTTCGGACTAACGGGTACTTCTCAGCTAGCCTCTTATCTGGCCATATCAGTCCCTCCGCAGCAAACAGCACTTTGTGATTGGCTTGTTGGAACTTCCTGAGAATCTCCTCTGGCCCTCCAGCAAAGATAAGATCATAACTTAGGCGGTAGGAAAGAAGATAAAATGTAACAGATCATTAGTCTTTTATTTACACCAAGACAAATCCACTTGTCTTGGTGGAGCAGTTTTGTCTTCAACATATTTCACTGAGTTTGACACATAGTATAGGTTCATTTGACTTGGACTAATAGAAATCTGAATGTAAAGAAAGCACAGTCTTTGTGTTTGGTAAGACTGAATTTTATGAGAGCCTGTGCAGTGCCATGGTTTCTAATGGGGTTTATTTTTCCAGACATTAACACACACAAAACAACATAATTGTCCAAAGGGCTGATCTTAAAGTATCAGTAATTTAATTTATTTGGTGCTTTTATTGGTTTGGCATGTGCAGTTGGCTTTCAGAGCAAAATTGTGATAATTTCACAAGAGTCACTGTCTCTTTAACATCGATTAATGGGAGCTTATTCTGCTTGTTTGACAGTACAAGTTTGAAAGCTTGAAAGCATGAAAACATACAGCTTCTGAAATGTCTAAAAATAGTGCATTATATGGCCCATTTAAAGAGATGGCAGGAAAAGTAAAGGTTGAGCCACAAGAGGAAGCCTGACGTAGGCGAGGAAGTTGAAAAGTTTTGCTAACATCTGGCAGACACATGTTCATAGAAAGATCCCTTGTGACTTGTTAAATCATAAATCACGTACTTATCCTGTTAACATAGGCCTGCTCACCATAAAACCATTCAAGATTGTGTCTGAGAATTACACGGAAATAAATTCAAGACAAATCCATCTTGGAAATCGCAGATTTCCATTTATATGCATTTTATTGTATTGCTTTCCAGGCTGTTTGTAGTGTTTACCAAAACCTCAGAGCATTAGTAATGGAACTAAAAAGGCTTAATAATATCATATGATTGAGAAGGATATGTTAAATTACTTTTACATTGAATTGAGTGTTTGATGAGTTACCCAGCAGCAAGGGGACCAGCAATGCAAAACATTGAGCTCTTTATTTATCATGGCAGAGGGGCAGTGCAATATCTGCCTAAAAGAGATCCAGGACACCCTGACCAGAGTTTATGGGAAGGCAGTTCTACAAAAGCACTCCCAAAGGATGATGTCAATACTTTGTGGTGGTGTGTTGAGGGTGATGGGTAGTCTCAGTCAGTACCTACCCACACACTCCTGGTGGGCCAGGAGGATTTCAAATATAAAACACACTGAGTTACTTGTAATCCTCTGTCATTTCCAAGTAGTTTATTAGACCAGGACTGCTTCTTTTAAAAGAGAGAAAATTACTTTCTAACAACCTGCTTCAAGGTGCTATGAGCTTCAATTATGACTAAAATTATAGATCTAAGACGTCACTGTAAATATGTTTTGCTCGATTTAAAGATAAAGACTTGCGCAAAGTATTCATCTTTATCCCTGGAAGTATTTTCCATTAGGGTTAAAAGTTTACAGTTTAGCTACCTGTATTTGAGAATTGCTCTCCTCACATATAATAATGCCTGTTTTTGAATGTTTGATTGGTGTTTATGCTTCAACCAAAACACCTTTCACTTAGAAGTTCTGGCTTTCGAATCTGTTATTACAGCACATGGTGGTTAGTATTTACACCATACTGGAAAAAGTGCTTAGGCTCCCTTTTTTGGTTGGAAGTTAAGTGTAGACCAAATGAAAGGTAAATCAAATTAATGTTTGTAAAGAAACAAAACAAACTCAAAGCCAAGTATGTCATATGTTACAATAAAAAGACTGATGCAAAATAAATATGAATTTACATTAGTTTGGTTCATAACATACCTATCCACAAACAAAATGACAAGATCTTCCTGAGCAGCCAGATTCTCCATGGCCTCCTTCAGTAGTCTGACTTTTTGCCCTCCACCAATAGAACGACCAACATCACCACCTTTCCATGTCTCTCCCATTCCCAAGACCTGATGCAGACAAAAAGACAGACAAAACTATGAACTTCCTGAGCAAATAAAGTTTGGCTGTGAAAATGTCCATTTACAACAATATCTAAGCAACCATAAGTCTCCTAAATCTCTGGAGGAGTTGGCCCCATGTTTTTATGTCATACTTAAGAGAGCTGGACGGAACATCTCACTAATTTCTATTTATAAATGCTACCAGAAAACAAAAATATCCATGTACATTCTTTAATGGGGAGATTTATTGTTTGTGTGTTTGTGCTGATGAACAGTGGATATAAAAAGTCTACCCACACCTCTTAAAATACCATGTTTTGTAATGTTAAAAAAATTGGACCTTTTAAAACAACAGATGTCTAATTCAACTGGAAAAAAATTCTAAGAGGGAAAATATGAATATATAGATTACACCCCTTATCTACTGGTTCTGTACCCTGATTGCTGAACATTTGAGATTAGTATTATAATCAAACTCCTGTAACAGTACTGCATATAGGGGCACATGAGGTTAGCAGTGTGGGCATGTCACCACCAACCTCCAAGCTAAGCACATACAAAAAAGTTTTTTTTAACCACAAAAGTCAATTATGGAGCTCCATCATGGAGTTTCCCTTTGGGATGGAAGTTTTTCGCAGCTTGCTGCACATCTTTGTTTCCTTTCACAGGCTCAATTGATTCTGGCAACTGTGTGTGGAAAGCATTTTCCTGCTGAGAGTGTGTTAGTTCTGTATAATTACAAACAATACGAATGTTTGGGAATGGATTTAGTAGATGAGATGCTCTTACCTTCACAGTGTAGTTGAAATAATTGGCGGTCTGCATAAAGCGCTGGAAGCCATCTGTTTCCTTAGTTGCCACAGTTAATACCACCAACTTTTCTGAAATGGACACAACTTTAGTTAAAATTCATCACATATTTTTTGGCTGCTAAATTATAGGGATAAAGGGATATGTCCCTACACAGGGAAACTACATCATATAAAGTTGTAACAAAAATTGGCTGGAGTTGAAACATATCCGCAAATATTTATTTTCCTAAGCTTAAATATAAGTATTGAGATTCCCTCTGCTGTCCTATGAAGCATGTCCCTTGTAAACCTCAAACCTATGTCAACATACTGTTGATCCTTTGGTTTAGCAGTCTGAACCTATGTCTTGATTTAGGAATGACTCTTGTAATTTTAATTTCATTTAAAAACAGTGGCCTATTTTCAAACATAGACTCAATTATTTTGTTCCTCTTGGGATTGAGAGGTTCCCAGAAACCTCAGGGACATTTCCAGTTGCCTTGAGTGCTGAAGTTTGAGGTTTAAGGAAGGGTTAACCAAACACACATTTTCACCAGTAGTCTAATGTAACACTAGAAAGAGGAAGAGTTTTTTTTGAATAGCCTCCAAACCTTGAATCAAATATTCTCTGTTTGTTTGAGGAGACACGTTGAGAAAATTCCCAACACCTCTACATCTTGTTCATCAGATGTTATTACTACATGCAGGGAGAAGTCTAATTTGCTACTGGCAGACAGTAGAAGTCTGCTAAACGTGTGCTACTCTTCAGAGATGGCAACAAAAACTTATTGGCCCATTAAAACAGTTTTATAAGACTACTTGAAAATGAGAAGCAAATCTGACCTTTATTTAATAGACACTATGGCTACATCTAACACTTGTAAATCATTTATTAGTCAGTGCCACATTAAATTGGTTCTGAATTGAGTCTGAAAGAGAATTCCCCTGTGTCTTTGAAAGGGGTTTAACAGAGCTAATTGAAATGACATTTTGAGCATTATCATAGCAAAAGAGCAAGTGCAACCCTCATCTCACTAACTTAACACAACAAACTATAATAATGCATTTTACACTGATGAGGCATTACAATATGACCACCTGGCTAATAGGGTGCTGGTTCTCTTTTGATGCCACACTTGTGTTAACCCTTCAAGGAATGGAATTTTCTAGAACTCTGAATGTAGGGTGCATTTTATGGCACCATGAAGTCAGAGGCAGAATTTTTTTGCAAGTTGAGGTTGAACCTCTTTAGATTTAACTTTATTATCCTGCATGTTTGGTCCATACTAATATGAAAAGTGCAAAGATTTGTGGAATTCTAAAATCTTTACAGTTCCTGCTTCCTGCTTCAAACACATCAACTTTAAGAACAAAATGTTCACTTGCAGCATGATATATCCCACTTTTTACCAGATAGTATAATTATCTGGTATAGATGATATAGTATAGTATAGATGATCTGTTATTCACTTCACCTGTCTTTAGTTACAATGTTATCCCAAAAAAGCCAGTGCAGAAGACCATTGGTTTTACCACATGGAATAAAATGTAACCTATTGATTCTTAATCAATATGTGGATAGTAGTATTTCTGTCCACTGAAGAAATACTAGAAATACTTAAATTATTATTTTTTGGGAGGAGGAGTACATTAAGATAAGTTGGAGCAGAAAGGGTGTTTGATGATATAAGGCAGAAAGAAAGATGGTGTTCCGTTTAACAGCAAGAAATTGTAATTAGGAATAAAAATATGTCTCCATGAGGATGCCTATATGGTTAAAAACATTTGGTTGATTTGATCAAAGCTTGGTGACATGATGAGTGTCATAAACATAGTTTATGAAATACGAATAAACAGCATGTCACATGTTCTTATTTTATATGTAATAAACTAAGAATGAAATAATGTTCTTTTGAGTCACAAACACCCAAAAATGCCAGATGTCTCAAATTGTTCTCTAGGGAACTACATATATAGTTCCTCTTTTCATGACAATGTTTTCCACACCAGTTTTTCAGTCCTACTCAAGTATTTGAATAACTATACGTAGACATATATTATAACGCTTCATTGTAATGCTTTCTTTGTCTGCTTAGATACAGACAAAGAAAGTTTATCAAATCAAATTGTGTTACATTTTTCAACTGAAATCTCATCTTCTGCAAATTGTTCAAGCCTTTGAAGTGTTTCTTGTTTCTTTTTCATTTTTGTCACAGACTGACAAATGTTAAATCACAGTTGAGATCCACATATCATCAGCAAACAAGGGAGCTTTTCATGAACCTGGTATTTTAGAGGATGAGTGTCCAGTCAGAATAAACAGCATTTTCTCCTGACAGTGCTGTTTGAACAGCCCAGGAGGAGAGGAATGTAGAACAAATGGTGCTACTGAATTTCTTCACCAAGAAAGGCATTGACTCTAAGCAGTCTTTCCTTTGCACAGTTTTTTTGGCCGATGTTTGGCTGAGACGTTTGGTTAAACTTTCACACTTCAGTGAGCAGAAGTTCTGATTTACTCACTAGAGAATAGCTTAGGTATATGTTTCTTTTCAAAAGGGAAAGCATCGAGGGAGAATATCCCAAGCCTACATAAAAGAGTAACAGGATTTATTTGTTGAGGCTTCTGAGTGCAAACTGATGCTCTATTTTTGGCATTTAAACAAAAGAAGGTTTTTACTCCAACAGTCACTAAAACTCTCAGTTCAGGGGGAATACAAGTCATTTTAGAATGATCAATGTAAGTGAGATCATCAGTGTCCTCTTTTGTATTTATGTTTGTATTTCTTCAAAACACAAATCAGAAAATGGGAACTTTTCCTAATCTCAGGAGATTGCGCCATCTCCTGAGGTAGATAATTCATCAGTAATTGTTTATGTTTATAGCTAAAAGAGAAAAAAAGAGAATGAGCATATGTGTGCAAAATATTAAGAGAACTTTGCAAGACGGACAAAAAACTCAAAGAAGTCAGATTAGGGTATTTGGAAGTGAGTTTGGCACATTGCAATAATTTAGTCAAATGAGAAAAAATGGAAAAACATAAAGACATTCTATTTATAATGTTCTTTTAATGTTGCCCTAATGTACAAGTTTCATGACATTATGGGTACACTCTGAACCCACAGAAAAAATAATAATACTTTCAATTACATGTGTGAAACCACAGGCACTTTAGCCTTAGGATATTTTGCCAAAAACAATTTTTGTCACGTCAGAGAAAATATTGTGTCAAGAATAGGTCAAAATTCTACAAAAGCAGCTCTGATGTTTGCTTCAGGTGGTGTGCCAGCAGTTATGATGGCCATTTTCTTTAGACTATTAAGTTTCCTATTACTGAGATGCTCCTCACTGATAAGTTAACATTGCACATTATGAGGCAGATTTACCAAACTACATAATTTAGCAACTGTTAAGTCATAAATAAAGTCTGTGGGAGTGTTCATTTCTGTGGGCAAGGTCCTAAAACTGCACCTGATATACTCCAATTTAATTTTATTTTTGAAATAAGCAACCATTGTGGTGGCTACGACAGGCTCTGTTGTGATGAACCAACTGTAGGGTAGCAGAGAGCAGCAAGAAGGGTGTGAGCAGAACTAAGACCTTTTCTGTCTCTTATTACAATGCCACATCATGGCGACAGTTTTAACACATATCTAAAAAAAAAACTAAAAAAAAAACATATTTTAAAAAAATAAATGCTACATACTGCAGCTTTAAGAAATTTAGCTGTGGTTTTGGTTTGGTTAAAGTTTTGGTTTTTATTCAATTTCAAATGACAAACGCACATGTGTCTTTTCAATAGAGATATTGAAAAGTAACACACCATAACCCAATTTGAAAAGAAAAAAGAAAACCTTGAGAACAGATCAGAAACAAAGTCACTGACGTCTATCAGTCTGAGGATAAAACCAAATGTTTCTAAAGATTGGCAACTCTAGTAGGCCACAGTGTGAGCTATTCTTATCTACAAATGGAAAAAACATGGAACAAGGACAAACCTTTCAAAAAGTGGCCAATGAAAATTACTAGTGTACCTAGAAGTCATCCAGGAGGTCATAAAAGAACCCCAAACTAAATTTAATCTAAAGATTTACTGACTTCTCTTGGCTCAGTTAAGGACAGCAGTGATTATTTGAAAATATAAAGTAGAACGGCAAAAATAGCATTAACGGTAAAATCCTGAAAAATCACTGATGACCAAAAATAACACAAATGCCTGTCTGTCTTACTATGCCCAAAATGATTGTTACGGATCCCCCAAAAACATCAGAGAAAATATTCTCAGAACATTTTCTGAGAAGTTAGTCTCCAAAAACTAACTTTTTGGAAGGTGCAGTCAATGAGATTACATCTAACTTAAAACGGATACAGCATTTAAGAAAAGGAGCATAATACGTGTAGTGAAATAAGGTTGCAGCTGTTTTATGATTTGGACATAAATTCCTTCCTCAAAGGCTTTTGTGTTACTCAACAGGTAAAAAATACATCCAAAATACACACTTCTAAATAGCTTAACAAACAAAATGAAGGTTTTGTTGCCCAGTCCAGATTTGTAATTAAATCTTATGGAAACGCTGCAGGGTTACCCTCAATAGGCGATTAATAATTGATTAAAATACAACAATTCTGCAAAAACTATTGGCATTGCCATCAACCATACTCTATGCAACATGGTTGATGATGCAATATGACAGATGTTGCCACCAAGGTTGAAACAACCAGTGTTTAGGTGTAACACACAATTACTGTTTCACATAGGCCTTCGATCACTCTCAGGATTTCTTGACTTTTCTACAGGCAACTGAACTATTACTAATAAAAACTTCAAAGAGCATAAATCCTAATAATCAGGAATATTTATTTCAGGTATCAGCAGTCTAAAGTAAATATTTTCAAAGCCAACAAGAATTGGCATGTCTCCCAATAACATAACCTAAATTTAAGCTTGACACTGAGACTAAGACTAGTTAAAAATGTTCAGTTTGTCACACTAAACTGCATTGCAAAAAAACATATTGAAATACATATTAAGATGATATGTGTAACTCAGTAGTTTTTACAGTGCTTTACCTCAGACACTCTAAGTTAAAAACAAACAGCTGAACACATGTTTGGCTGAAAGAAGGCATGGACCCAATCTTGTGGTGATATAGTGACAATGTCTTACGGGATGATTATAGACCATGCCTGCCAGCAGGGTTTGTTAGTTTGTTAGACTGGCATTACAGGCAACAGAGTGTTGCTTTACAGAATGGCATGGACAACCATAGGTGGAGTTTCCTTTGCTTTTCTATAAAGTTCTCCTTGCTTTCACGTCAGAGATGTCTGCGTAAGGTATAATCTAAAGTTGCTTTTAATATGTAAAAGAGAGACACTTTACTAGATAATGAATGATGGTGTTTACCAGGCCTCACCTAAGTATTCCTTAAGTGTTCCAAAATAAATGTTACCAGATAGGTCTCCGGGGCTAGCTCCACATCTATGTCTTTTTTTGTGTTTAATTGTATTTTTGTTTGTATTAACTCTGATTGCATTGCATAACACTTGAAGAAGTTGTGTATTTTTTTAAATGCATTTTAATTTTACTTTATAACCTTTTAAACTTTGACTCCTATTTAAAATCTATTTCTGGAATGCGTTTCTGACAGAATGTAGAATATAACGGCAATATCGATATTGACTGGTATTTGTCATTTTTTAAAATAAATGTTTATTTCCATCTTGCTGCCATTGGTTTCTGGTGGAGGTCTGTCATGTGGTATGTGTTTAGTCTGGTGACAGTGGCAGTGGTGGAGTGAAATCAGCGACGTTTTCTTTACTTTCCACTCTGTAAAGCTATTTTATGTACAGTAAATCTACCAATTTGCATGTATGGAATGGAGAAAATGACTTTTAGATTACTTTTTTTTGCACAAAAAATAAAAACAGATCATAATTGAAATTTTAATACTCCATAGCTAGGATATCACTCCTTCAAATACATCCAGTTTACACATATTTGATAAGAAATAATAAGTTCATGGGTATTTTGTATGCATAATGAGGATGGATGTTAAGAAATGGGAATAGTATGTTGATATACAAAACAAATGATTTGGTAACTTAACATTAGGGCAGAACAAATCAAGGACTCAGAAAACATTAAAGATACATCTCTCTAAATACCCTAAAAAGTACTAAAATATTTGCCCTGATATTACAATACAAAGTATTCAGAATCAGAGCAAGGTACAAAACTTTGCAGCGTTTCTTACACCAAGACCTATATGTTAAATTCACAAGTTTGTTAGAATTTCTGTTCAAACAGTCAAACATAAGTGAAAGGGTCCTTTCAGGTGGCTGGACAGCGGCTGTCTGCGTGGACCAATTTTTGTAACTTTCCAAAACTGACCACACCAACAGCAATGTCCACTGTTCCTAGTGACCAGCCAGGTGCGAGCTGTTGAGAAATGGAGAGCTCTGCATTCCTGCTTCTTCCACTGCTCCCTTTCACTGTTGAATCACTGTCTGTATCTGAGCTCTAGCCGCAGAAGTGTACTCTCAGGAAGGAGATGGGGAAAGCTGTGAGAATGTGGTGAGTTTTAGATTCTCACAATGAAAACTCACATCTTTGCTGTGAAATAAGCCTGTTCCTTTTTTTCTTATTTCTGATTCAACTAATGCAGCAGGAAGCCTGTCCAGTATGATTAGTTTCACATTATGTTCCACTCACAAAACATTCCCTACCAATGGTAAATCTTACTCAGTTCAAGGTTAGTTTTTGTCAGTTATATGTGGAACTTACAGTGAAGTGTTAGGATCCAATAGAGTCCTATAAACCATAGGTGTCAAACTCTGGCCCGCGGGCCAAATTTGGCCCGCAGTGTAATTATATTTGGCCCGCGAGGCTATACCAAATGACTACGCGAGCTGGCCCACCGGTATGATACAGCGCATTCATTCATCGCTAATACTACAAATCCCATAATGCCTTGCTGTTGTTTAGGCGCATCAATCAGGACGGGTCCCAGAAACGCCCTCTCCTCTGTGACAGTAGTTATAGCGATCTCAAGCTACAACTGTCACTGTAGAACCGAAAAGAAAGGAAGAGAACAGGAGCTTTCTGGACAGGTGGGAGACAGAATATCTGTTTACATATGTAAAAGACAGACCTGTTTGTCTTTTTCATATGTAAACAGATATTCTGATATTAAAATGTTCATTTGTTCAATGCTGGCCCGCGACTTTGTTCAAGTTTTACATTTTGGCCCACTGTGGATTTGAGTTTGACACCCCTGCTATAAACCAAGAAATTAGTCCTCTTTAAAAAATCCTAAATGCAAACCAAACATGTGTTGAAAGTGCTCTGGGGATTTGAACCACAGCCTCCTGGGTGTCCTAGAGGTGAGTTCACAAAAGTCATTTCCTCAACCCACTGTACTGCATAATGCCAGTCCAAGGCATAAGAGAAATAAGCAGCAACAAGCAGGCCAGCTAAGGAGGATGGGGTGCTAGTACTTGATTTTTCACAGAAATTATTCTTATGGGCTGATAAAACCAAATAAAACCAACAGGCTCACCCAGTGTAATTTTGATTTTAATAACTGTAGTCTTTTAAGAAAGTGTGAATATTGTATCTCCATTAATGCTGCGTTGAATGCAAAGAATATGATCACTCCAGGTTTCACTCATTGTAAATAGCTAAAAACTGCAGAAATAGTGCAACCATCTGACGACATGTTAGGCTTCAAAGGCTTCCAGTACTTATTTTATTTATTCAATATTGTCCAATACTAGATAGTTTTATATATACGTGTATCAAAGATAAGGAACTACTCCTGATATATATTCACACAAACTCATCTAAAAAAAAATCCAAATTAGCCCTTAATTTAGTTGTAGGCTGTGTAGTAAAAGATTTATTTAGAGATTGTAAACATAGCACAACATAGCAATCACACTCAAACAATCTGAAAGAAATATCCTTTCTGGCTTGAGGCTCTTTATCAAATTCTGAGCAGGGTTCTACACAATCTGAGACCAGAAGTGGATCACAGTTTCCGGTATATTGTTTTACATTCAAATTTAGATTGCTGGATAAAAAGCAATCTGACTAAAAGCGTGATGAAAACTGTTTTTGTTTCTAGTGGAGTGATTCTTCCAGTGATTTTTTTTTTTTTTTTACAGGCCTATATAGAAAAGTATCTCCTATATAGGCCACATATTTAAACATTCACATATTTTACAAGACCACTGTGTGAACGTCTGTCTGGATTTGAGCGTAATTTGGTACATACAGCCAGAAACAATTTGCCAACATGGAAAGGATATCGAGGTCAATAAAAGTTAAGACACAGCGGTTTAACAGCCTATACGTTCAAAGAGGAACTGCTCTTCTCAGATGCCCATAAACAAACTTACAAGCACATCTCTGTTTCTCAATTACATTCTAAATGAGTTATAAACGTTATTTGCTTTTTGTTTTTACTTTTTACGGTTTGCTAGCCTATATCATGTCCAACATCTATCCGCTGTGGTATTTACAGAACAGCTTCAAAGACCCTCCTCACCAATTAGCGTTTCTGGCACTAAAACTTTTACTGCCTCTCCTATGTAACATAAAAGCTGCGCCAACAAGACAAGACTGCGAGAAACCGCACAATCAATTTCACGCTGTACGCATATGTTCGCCGCAAACACGATGACATTCCCACACTTGAATGCACCCTGCAAGGTCGCATAGGCTGCAGTGACATCATTTTCGTGGTGTAAGCGCAGAAGTTCCCTTTACAGTGAGCGGTAGTCACACATTAACTCATTTTAAAGTTAGAACTGGCGCAAAAAAAAGAAAAAAAAAAAAGATGATGCCTTACCATTAGGGATAGGCGCAGGAGTTTGAGGCGCATTACTTGAGAAGACAGAACTTCCAAACTTCATGTAGAAGGATAACATCAAACAGAACCTGAAGGGATCCATGGCTGTCGTTGGGCTTAATACCGGCCAGTGTGACCGACTGAGCTTCTAATTCCCTGCCCGTCCAAACCAGCCCCGGAGGGGTCTCACTGGAAGCTCTCGCGAGGTTGGAGTAATTGAACAAGTATAATAGGGCGTTTTCTGGACGAGCAGACCTGCAGCCACTGGAGACAAGCTTCTTCAGCTGCGGAGGGGGGTTGTATATAAGGAGCACAATTCAGAGAAATTAGAGCCCAGCAGGCGTGGTTCACTAATTGCCGCAGCAGCCACTTGCGTTTCCGTAGCAGAGGGTATGAGGAGGGAGGAGAAAGAGAGGATAACGGTCCTCCTCATGGACACAGGGACGTCCTGCGTGAAAGTGCGACTAAACACAGCTGTGTTTGTGCCCCACACCCACCGACTGTGTCTCCACTCTGGTTTCCTCCCCCCTGAGCGTCAAGCTGACCATTTTTAGTTGCATACTCACGCTCATTAAAAGGAACTCATGGAAATCACACCCACAGCACAGGAAAACTTAACAATTGTGACACCCCCATTTTAAAACCTAGCTTTCAATAAGGCAAGAAAAAATATATTCCCAATAGCAGGTTTTTTTTTTTCTTTTTTTTTTTTTGGTATTGATTCAAAACACCATTTTAGGCGTTTCATTGAAAATATATCTCCTGCAAATAGTGTGCTCTGTGACAAAAACCTGTTGAACATTTGCTTAGTCACTACCACACATTGAAATTCCTTTATTCTTTTGGTTTGTTTCAGGGCTACTTTGGAGGTGTTATGGACCGTCACAATATCATGCAGGATTACGAAGAAGAGATAAGAAAGTCATAGTTGTCTAATTGTATCCACACCTTTTTACAGGAGTAAGACTCATGTCACATCAGTAGTATTTGATGGAATCTTGACAAACTCAGTTCTCTAACTACAACCAGTGGTGACAGATGTTTATTTAGCAGTTGGTACCTATTCTGGTATATACATCAACTTCTATGGTATAAACCAATTGTCCCTCCCTACTTTGGGAAATGGGAAAAAGAAGCAAAACCACAGACTCTGAATGTGGCTTCCAAATAATGTCAGACTTAATCTGTGTCCCAGCTGAACCTTAAAACAAAGGCTACATCTCATTTGTTTCTCTTCATTCCTTATTAAGAAGAAAAGACATACCTCCCCCGGCTGGTTTCTCCTCCTTGCAAACACTTGACAGGACATTGTGATGACTCGCAGTAGATTATTTCCATAATAACATAAGCAGAGGAATGAAATGTAAGAAACCGAATTTACAAGGAGTGATTTCTTTTTTCTTTTTTTTTTTTTTATGAAGAGGATTTTGTGTTCCATTGAAGTCATAATATATAGGGGCTTTAGAATAGAGTTGCTGTTTAAGCTCTAACATCGTTTTTTGGCAGTGAGTGGCAGTGCTGATGACTTCCAGTGTATGTAATGACATCATGGGTTGATGAATCCGAATGCAGAGTGAGTAGAAATTCAAGCTTTTATATGAAGTAAATTACACGCTTCCAGTGAGGCCCTGATAAACCTTGGAAATGCAGAGTTGTGCCAGAAAACCAACATAAAAAGCTTGAATTGGACGTCAGCCATTCTTTTTAGCTTGCAACTCACAGTGGGTTGAGTATGGAGCAGGCATGTTTATGGAAATTGGTATGTCATGAGAAAATTACCACTTTGACGCTTGCTGTCTGTCTTCCGTTTCAGAAAAAGGTCAGTCTCCCCACTGTGAAGCTCACACACAAACACCAACCCATTACCCCTCGTCTTGGTTGTTGCTTAAAGGTGTCAGTTCTACATTTGTATTCAAAGGTGATCTTCAACAGCTCAAGACAAATATATGACATAAATACATTTGTTTGTTCAGTGGCTTGTGAAGGACTGCCTGAAACATGAAAACAATAGGATATGGGGGCCAGAAGCGGTGATGCATTTTTGCAGAATGATATATGGTGTTGCTTCATTTCATTGGCTTATTTGTCACACCTGCCAACGATTTTGAAATTCATTCTATTTATTAGTTTGAGGAAACCATTACATGTGTTGATATCCTTTGAGCCGATTATTGTTCCATCAGTGTCATGTTCTGAGAAGTCAAATACCCACAGTGTATTGAAAAAGTATCCATGCTCCTTATTTATTTTTTTTTTTTTCACAATTTAAAATATTTAGACGACAAATTTCATTGCGTTTTGTTGAGTTTTATGAGACAGACCAATACAAATTAAACCATTTTGGAGAGGGATAACAAATATATGTAGTTCTCACTATTTTTATAGTCTGCATTTGTGTTCAGACTCCTTTAATATCATCAAATAAAATCAAGGCACCCAAAAGCCTGCAAGAATCACCTGACAGAGCACCCTCGTGTGTAATTTATTCTTACTATAAAATCAGCAGACTTTATAAGTGTCTCTTTTTTTAAGTGTCTCGTTAGAAAATGCTCAGAGTATTGCAGAACTCAAAACATTTTGGTTGGACATGGCTGCCCATTTAAAATGACAGCCTGGGGAAAAAAGTTATTATTTTTAAAAAGCCTTCTGTAGGTCCACTGTACCTCTGAAGGAGCTGCAAAAATCCAGTGGACAGGTGACCATGAATTTGGCTGAGAAAAGTCTTGAAAATAGAGTTTGGACAAGCAGTAGAAAAAAAAAAAGCTACAGGAAGGTTCATTTGTGATTTGATATAATTTAGGGCATGAGACCATGATTTAATTTATTCTGAGGTAAATGCTTTGTGAAACAAACACTGCACATAATCCAGAACACACCATGACTAACTTAGAACATTGAGGTGGCAGCATCATGCTGTGGGATGCTTTTGTTAACAATGCAAAAGTCAAAACATTTTACAAGACAATGTGTTTGTACAACTCTACCTTTCTGAGTCAGTACTTGCATATATACAGTAAACTGTGGGTAGGTGGTGGCAGTGAGACTGGCGACAATTTTAAATGTGGGATACCGAAGGTGTGGGTGAGAAAATGACATTTAATTGCTCAAAAATTGTAAAATACCTCAGTAAAGAGGTGGCTGTGGTTAGTTGGAGGAGGACAGAGTAAAAAGCTTGGAGCCTGTGTGGACAACCGGGCAAAGCTGCAAATAATTATCTCCACTCTCCTCGGGTACCAGTGGATGCTGCAACAACCCTCAAGCAAAAAACATTTTAGCCAAAAAAAAAAAAAAAAAACACATGGAATTTTTTCATATCACAATGGTCAGTGTTTGCTTTTTTATTTTGCTTTATCTTCTCAGCTCACAAGCCTGCACACTTCCCTGATGACAAGCGTTAGTGATGCCGTTCCTTGACAGCAGTGATGTATCCTCTGTTTTGGTGCTGTTGTGGAGACAGTGGGTTTGCAAGCACTGGGTAATTAGACTACAGTTAGAAGGTAGACTGCAAAAGCGGTGTTGAGTAATAAGCAAAAAACATCTTGAAGCGAACATAGCCATATTAACATTTTTTTTAAACCTTTTTTGTTTTCTTCAATAGCTACAAAACTGTTAGGTTGTTCAGAAAGTTGTTCGTAGGCTACACAAGACAGCAAATTTCTTTGAGAAGTAGTTGAGAAAAACCTTAGATTTCAACCTACTTTCTACACCACTTTCCACTTCTTTTAGTGGTAAAACTGGATGGTTTTGCAATCAGGCTGGTGAGTCACATAACCTAGAAACTCAGACCCCTAAACCTTTTCTCAGGAACCCACAATTGCTCTGTGATTGTTTAAGAATGGGTTGTATTTTTATCCCAAACTCTTTGATCACTTCACAGAAAGTTTAATTACCAATCCAGAATGGTGGAAAGCATATCAGTCACTTTGTTTAGTCAGCTCATCCTCCTGAAAAAAATGTCATCTCTACATCATGCCCTGTTTAGCTCAGACTCTTGTGGTCACAGTTGTGGAAATGCAAAGCATATATTGACCTGAGGTGTGGTGGAGGGGTGGACTTTAAAGGACCTCTTAAGGGGATCTGCTATTGGTTTGTTTAATTAAAGACTCAAGAACTTCACCCGGTGATTTTTTTACATTTTAGTACTCATGCAAAACTTGTCTGCAAGAGGCTATGGTTTGAACATTTCACTTCAAACCTTATGTAGGATTTTAAAAAAATATGTGAGCAACAGTTGAAGATTTTGGCACACCTTATACCTCAATTAATTTCACATTTGGCAGATTAAGGTACTTGGACCTTCTTCTCAGAATTACACATAATGAGTTCTTTGGGCAGTATAGAATATACTTATTTGGCAACCATATGTTAAAACCACAAAGCTTGTGAAAATAAAAAAAATAAACCTTCCAACAAACCTTTCCTTACAGTGCACTCTCATTGCCATATAGGGCAGTCACACACTACTAATTTGCTTTTTTTAGTTATGTTTGGAGAAAACAAAACCAATACTTTGATTCCCGTCATTGAAGACAGTGCTACCAGTCTATATGACACATCATATCTTTATATATCCAGCTGGTCGCGAGGAGAAGTTTGGGCATAGTTTACAGGGAAAACAAAAGATATTTTAATTTGGTTACTGCGGCCCTCGCATTGTTAGAGAACCATGTTATGCTGATTTTTGTTAAACCTACTTGATTATGGGGTGGTACGCCATTCAGAGGTAAAGAGGCTATTAATCTTTGATGCAGTTTTCCATAGTTTTCTTTCTGCATGTCTTCTACTCTCTGCCTGTTTCCTGTTTAATTACTGCAATTAAGGGTCAGTAGTACAAACAGAGCCTTAAAAATCTGTTCTTATTTACTTTTACTTTCTCATTTTGTTTTGATACCAATATTGTTATTCCCTCAGCAAATCAGGTACTCAGTAATCCCACCGTTTTCTGATGGAGAACTAAGGTTGCAGATTTGAAGGAGCTAACACCCCTCTCATCTGCAGTACACACAGAACATCATGCCCTGAATGCAGAAACAGAACAACAGACAAGCAAGGATAAGAGGGTACGTTTGAGTTTTTCAAACGTACCCTCGTCTCCATGACTACACTTTAAGATGTTGTTCATGAACACATAACAAGACTGAGAACAAGAGGCATCCCACTGAACAGAGCTTGTTCCCATTGAACAAGCTCAGTTTTGTGAGAAGAGCTCTTGTTTTAGTTGTTGGATTGGATAAACCATAAAGCATACAGATCCACAAAGCAAATGAAGTCCATAAAAGCACATTTCTCAAACCTCAGTAACTTGACGGTGGACAAAAGTGACAGATCTCCTAAATCTGAATCTCAACTAATGGTTAAAATCCTTTTTTTTCAAACACTAATATGTTTCCAAGGATGTTGAGACTTCTTGATATCTGGAACATACTTTCTGGTCTGTGGATTGCCAAAGGTCCTGCTGTTAACTAGACCCATTAGATAAGGATTATGGCTGAAAGAATAAGGATTCAGACACACGTTGGAGAGATAAACTTCTGCTGTTGGGTGGCTGTGCTCAACCTCACACATACTGTGATGAACTCCATCATCATAGAGAAGTGTGAGGTAGAAATGCTGCTGTTCTGCAGGCTTACGAGGCATGTCCCACATGGAGGAGATGAAGTTGACTCAGAACTCGATGGATTGACCCTCTTTTGGTCTGGCAACACTACACGGTGAGTGTTGCTGGGGACATACATATATGGTTTCTTTCCTGGACCTGGTGGTTGCACCAGCATCACAATTTTTGGACAAACAGAAAAAAGGTTTGGCTGGCATTTTTGTTTAGTCTTTCAGCAAGTCACTTTTGTCCATGTAACTAAAAATAGGATCTGAAATGTACCACACCTTGAACAGGCATATTCATAACATGGCTATTGTGTTAGAGTAGCAAAGAGGAACCCCTGTTTAATAAGGCTTGGCATCTAGAAACTCAACATCATGTGCTATCTAAGCAACCGAGCAATTTTTAAAGCTTAAAAGTAAATAGCTTTCTCTTAACCCTAATTGAATTAGGGTTATAAGAAGAGGTCGAACTTAAATGGATAATAGGGCTGTTTATTGCAAATAAAGGGTGATAGGAGTTGCCCAGGGATCCTGGGATCTGCCAGGCTGCCACAGCCTCGGTCGACATTAGCCTCAAACAATAGAGAAGATTAACTAAACAATAACTTTACACAAACAGAAAAAGATGACAATGTGTATTTTTTTTATATAAAGATAAATGTGATTTAAAGTTCTTTCTTTCATTGTTTAAAAAGTGATCAAGCTTTTAAAATGACATAGATTTCCTTAATATTCAGTGCTAACTTTAAATTATAATTAATGTGTCAGACTCTGTGATCTATGTTTATCATTTTATTGGACGGAAGACTACGCTTAAAATTTTGATGTGGGAAGTTGCTTTAGCCAGAGGAATTGTAAACAGGTGAAACTTGTTTGCACTCATTTTTTTGGTTTGGTTGTGATCGTCTCCTGGATATTCCATTTGCGTAGGACTTCTGAGATTCAGGCTCCGACATTAAAAAGAAAAACCATCAGAACCACAAGATTTCTGATGGTTGATTGTGCAAGGGTACTTGCACAATCATTTGGAATGAGGATCAATCACTCTGTCAAGATATGGTTGCGATACACTTGACTTAGTGTGTGTAATCGTAAATTCCTGCAAGACTGTTTGTCGTCTTTCCGTTTAACATGAGACAAGGATTACTTTCAGACATTTCTGCGCACTATTAAATTTTCTTCTGAATGTTAATTTTCATTCATTTGAAGACATTTCTACATTAATTGTCGTGTTTTTTTTTTTTTTTTTTTTATTGATTTTCTTCACTGAATTTTTTTTTTTTATTCTTTTTTGAATTGGGACTTAAACTTGAAGCAGTAGAGTGTTTTTAGAGATTTTTAAGTTAATTTGTTTTTAGTATTTTGTGCCTTTTTTGTGTGTTTTATGACAGAGCTCTCCATAATGGCTATGGAGAGCTCTCTTCAGGGTTGACTGGCTGCCTAGGACATACAAACCCAGAGGCAGGACTTAAGTCCCATCCTCTGCTTCCATCAACAGGCATCCTGCCACACTTAAAGAAATGCTTTTGAACCCATGTTTTATTGGACTGTGGCTTTGGTTGAGTTAGGAGTTGCCATTAATTCTGTTTGTCCATTTTTGGTTTTAGTGTTTGGTAGGCAGGGAAGCAACAATCAAATGTTTTATTCTTAGATGTTTCCACCTCTTTTTTTTTTTGTCAGTGCTTTTGGGAATTTTCATTTTCACCACTGAGACTAGTCTGGACTGTATACATTATGTGTCCTTGGGCCACTTTAATTTATGAACCAAGTTTTACTGAAATATAACTTTTTTTTCAAAATTGTCAAAAATCCAGATGGCTTTTAAACTGGCTTGCTAATTATTAATCTGTAGCTTTGCAGCCATCGTCCCACATCATGATGCTGTCATGACCATGTTTCACTGTTGGCATGGGTAAGTGAAATAGTGCAACCCACTTAGCTAATATGCCCTAACCCTAACCCAAACCCTAGCGTATACTTGACTTCTAAAAAACTTAACTTTAGCTCCTCTTGTATACTTGATTTGTCTTTCTCATTCCAGAGTAAAGTAACTAATTATGTGACAATTACAGATTCTGTCTTTAACCTTCTGGGTGTTGTTTTCTTAGGCTGTGCTTGCACAGATGTGGATTCAGCCATGTGTTTGTCCCAGTATGTTTGAAACACAAATAGCTCAAATTCCAGTGAGAGCCTTTGAGAACACTAATACATAGTCACCCTATTACAGAGCACAATGCATTCCACACAGCTCCCAGTGCATGCTAAGTTGCAGAAATAATGAAATATTCTTTTTTTTTTCTTCTTTCTTTTTTGATGACTTGTTATAGGATGAAATGGCTCCACTGGCTCAGATCTGTATATATTTATGAACCAAAGTTTGCATTAGAAACATCTCCTGATTAAAAAATAAATCATAGCATTTAAAATTATGTTTAAGGTCCATAGTCTTAAAATAAGACAATCCAGATATGTTTAATAAACTACATGGTCAACACCCATTACAATGGGAATCCGTCAGGGGTGTAAATAGGGTACAACAAATGGCCGCTGGCTGGTCCATCTGTCAAATCCTATTCAGTCAAACAGAACAAATCAAAAATGTCTCAACTGCTCTGTGCTTAAATTGCCTGACTCCCATATAGAGAGCATACAGAGGCATTATAGTTTATGAGAAGCAAAGCTAAGAACACATGTCAAAGCTTTGGTCAAAACAGGTGTTCCACTTGACATCTTCTCACTTGCACCAACTAAAATGTGTTTATTTCCCACAGACTGAGATCTAACAAGCAGCAAATCACTGTGTTACTGACATCTATGTATTCCTGTGGTCGCTGAATTTAATTCACACCAAATGTTGACTATTACTCAACCTCTCATTTTGTATTACAATATTCGGTTTAATCAAGAAATTAATGTTTTCCAGCAGTGAATCAGAGATGTTTCTGGGGTTGAGGGGAGTTTTCAGGTTGTGGTTTGATATGCAGCTAGATCCTTTCAGAGAGAAAAGAACATGTAGAAACAGATGTTCTTTTCCCATTATTCCTTGCGTTACAGCTCAAAATAGGAAATTAAGGGAGATGCATACTGAGGGCTACCAAACCAGATATCAGAGAGGGTGTATGTATATTTTTGAGACTGGGAATACAGTGCCACAGACATCTTCCAGAAAGTCTTCAATAAAGTAAAACTGTAAAATTGAACCAGTGGCAATTAAACAATTTTGCAAATTTTATTGAGGTGGTTTTGCAGACTATTTGCACAATTTAAGCCAAGCTCAGTTTCAATACATTGCAAGGACTAAACATTTTATTAATTCACAGTATTAGTGCAAAGGTAGAATACAGGCTTTATCTGTTTAAAAGTTACACTGCATCACATTCTGTCCCAAACTGATGTTTATGCACAAACAAAATGTATCTGAGCATCTCAAACTTGTACTGCGCTGTACAATGATCAGGTCAGCAGAAATTATATTTTACCAGGTTTAGCTTGGTAATCTCTATGCCATTAAATTAGAAAAAGACAACCAACTCATGAACTAGTCATTAAGTCTCTAAATCAATAACGGAAATAGATCTGGTGAAATAAATCCACTTATGGTAATTCTACAAGTAAGTGTCGGCTCACTGAAGGCAGAGTAAAACACTGTTGACAGAGGACATCTTCGGTTCACACAGGTATAATCAATTTCTCTAACTGGCAGTATTCTTTACAAAAATAAAAGTCTATAGAATTTCAGGTCTTAAATATGACAAAATGGCTTAAGATGGGTCTTTTTTTCGAAGTTTGCAAAGTGATGGGGGTTGTAAAAAAAATGCCTAAACAAAACAAACAAAAAGAATTATAAAATGCCTAAACAGGACTATAAAAATACTGGCATTATTAAGAACTTAATCCACTTCCTTGTTACATTTCCACTAAGAGCGAGGAGCTGCCAGTGGCTTTAATAGAACCTCTTGGCTTTGTATGCTTTCCAATACTTAAACTACAAAACTATCACAATGGAACTGTAAGAACATGGGTACACAGATCATGCCATGTATGCTCCACGGGATGGAAACAAAAATAAATAAATAAATAAATAAATAAATAAATAAATAAATAAATAAATAAATAAATAAATCATCTTGATAGAATTAAATGCAGGTGCATAATTTTCAGAATCAGCAGTAATCAGAACTACAGTACAGCAGCATGCATTTCAACCTGAGTTTGTCCAAATATACAGTATGGAAAAATAATAAATAGATAACCAACTATTAGTGAGTTTTGAAATTGTTCATTTGGAAAAATGAACCAATACTAAGTAATTATCTAGCTCCCTCTCCTGGTCACTGCTGACATGTCATAGGAAGCTACAGTTCGTCCCTAAAAAAAATAAAATATCAACTGTGTAAATAAAATTATAGATGCTGCAAAACCTTAAAACATTACAGTATATGTATCACTTAACACACACTCAAAGCTTGTTTGCTTTTCACAAATCCAAACTTCTATATTACTTGAATCCTTTACCACACCACCTAACATACCTACAAAATTGGCAACATGTGTGTTAAATATCTGAAAATTATTTTAGGATACTTTCGATAGTTTGTGTAACAGAACATGGCTGTTTTTCCTTTTCTAAATCTTAAACCAGTGTCTTCTTACTGTAAAAAAAAAAAATAAAGAAAGAAATCTTTCATAGTAGTTATTAAAACTCTTGGGCTCAATATGTGATCAGTAACCATCATGTAAATACACCCTATAAATAAACACAGCAACATCCATACAATCACTGCTATTCAAAAAATTAAAAAATAATAACAGAACCCACACAGCCACAGAAACATGACCAACGAACCTGAGCAGCTGAAGCAAAAACAAACCTTCTACATTTCATTGTTCATGCAATGTTAGAACTTTTGGGCTCATTTTTGTGTTCTATTTATTGAAGGTTGTTTGATCGATCTGCATTTTGGGACTGATCATCATGGCTTTGTGGCCTTGTTCCATCAGGAATGTGTTGTAGAAATCCCGCTTGGCTCTTAGTCTCAGTTGGTAGTCTCAAAAAACATGAAATCCTGTTGTTAACAAGAACAAGAAGAAAGTGTTAATGAAGCCAAAACTGAAACTGGTATTCATGTAACACTTATTGGGTGGAAATGTATCATAAAACGGCTTGGAATGCATTTACTTAATGGAAACAGACAGCTAGGGAATAAATCATATTTTACCTTTATTTTATTGTACGTGCAGCTCATTATTAGTTTGATCCAGGTACTGACTCAACTTTTAAGTCTGGTCCACAAAACACAGTTGCAGTGAAGGCTTTGTTGAGGTCACTCCAAAAGATTAATAGTAACAGCTTTATCCACTCAAAAGTCAATTTTGATGCGAGTTTGGGATAGTGATACCAAACTGTATCCACTAATTAACTCTCGTTCTTGATTTTATGTAAAACTACGCCATGTTCCAAATTATTATGCAAGTGATATTTTCACAGATTTTCTTAAAAGGTCAAAGCAAATGATGGTCAGTATAATTTTAAACTCATGAATTACTACAGCATAAGTAAAATTTTACTGAATAATGTTCCCCATAAGAACACTATTTTTTTTCAAAAATAAAAAAACTCAAAATGCACTGTTCCAAATGATTATGCACAGCAGATTTTCTAAACATTTTATGGATTATAAAGAACTGCAAATTCTTTGAATGTGCAGCATTAAGTGGTCACATGTACTAAAATCAAAAGCTATTTCAATCAATAACATCTTATCAGACCTAGTTACATGTTAACATAGGGCCCCTTCACCTGCACAATTCTTGCATCCATTGAACTTGTGAGTTTGTGGAAAGTTTCAGATTGAATTTCTTTGCAGGATGTCAGAATACCTTCCCAGAGCTGCTGTTTTGATATGAACTGCATTCCACCCTCAGAAGTTCAGCTTGAGGATCTCCAAAGGTTTTCAACATGGTTGAGGTCAGAGGAGGATGGTGACATTAAACGAGAGTTGAATGTGACCATGTAATGAAAGGCTAAAGGCCGAGAATGAATCCGAAGTCAACACCTTCAAGCTCATCTGACCTTTGCAGGTGCCAAAAGGGAAGGATAGCCGGATAGATGAGGCAATCATTTAATTTTTGGGACAAGATATATGTTTGGAAGAGTTAAGGTGAGATTTGCCAACCAATAAACATTGTTTCAACTGTCAGTCAGAATGTTGGTAGCACTATGCTGTTGGGTTCTTTTGCTACAACTAGTGCTGGCATAAAATACAAGAAATTATGAGTAAGAAGAATTTAATCTCCATCCCTCTCTATACAATTTGAAGCAGACACCAAATCTGGCTTTAGAGTGAATAAAATAGATAATAGCGAGCTTCTGGAAAGCCAAGCCCTACTAGAAATTTGCAAACTACTCTCAACAGTCAAGTCCATGTTAGAAAACTAGCCAAAATACACCTCTGATTCTGCCTCACTACATCGTTAGACAACCAAAATCGCAAGATCACATTCATTTTTTAAAGCCAGAATCATGGTAACAGCTTGCTGAAGACAACAGAAATCCTGTGGTCAACTTGCCTCGGGATATTTACTTAAATACTTAATTGGGAGTATGGAAATAATTGACCCTGGGTAGGGAAGAAAAAACATCTCTTAATTCAATCCTGTGTAAGAAAAATAATCAAATAAATCATCAAACCCCGAAATTAAAATGGCATTCCTAGCCCTTGCAGGTCCATGTAAACGTTTCATCCAAACTGTAGCTCAAACAGTCTTGGATTTAATGTCACTGAATTCTTTTTAGGTCATAAATAATACTAAATGTAGCCTAAGTGGTAATCTAATTAGAAGCTCCATGAAGATCCTGACTACCAGCAACAAGAAACATTCCCAATCAGACCAGGGTCAAGTGAGGCCATGGCGTCTGCGGCAGCCGCATTTTTACAGATGCTTGCTCGCAAATTACAACGTGAGAATCCCCAAACTGCATCCTTTACAAGATCTTGACATTACAGGTCATCATCACATTTCAGACTGATTTACTGCTGCTATAAGTATATACATATATATAAAAGAAATGTTTTTAAGCTGCACTTACGATGAGAAAACATGCGCCGATCATAACAGCTTTCATCCTCACATCCAGATCCATGGGAAACTGGATGCCGAAGTTGTCAGCATCTGTGAATGCCTCCCGTAGCAGTCCTGTCCACTGTTTGCTGATTTTTCCAATCTTGCTGACTTCGTCCATTGTCAAAATCTGTGACAAAAAGCATCCAGGACATAGAAAAGAAGTATATTGAATTAGGATAAGGATCAGTGAGCAGTTTATATTCATGTATATTGTTACTTATGGCCAAAGGAATGTCTTTATTTCTGTAAAGTCTTCAAAGACCTGAGGGAGAAATTATGGTCATAAACCATGATCCTCAGGGTCTTGTAAAACGTCTACATCAGTGACCCCGACCCCCCTTCACGGCTCAGTCTAATAAAACTATGTGAACCATAGAACAAAGGCCAGATTGTACCAAAATGCGAGTGTGTCCTGTTCCTCACTGGAAACTCCCTGACATCTGTTAAAGGGAAAAGCTGTTAGACTGTTTGGAATGATTCAAATCATTTAAATAAAGAGCCCTACCTCGAAGTCAACATCAGGAAGGCAGCTCCAGCCACAGAAGGGCCCATGGATCTTCAGTACAGGTTCATTGTGTTCATTTGCTACGATAAATTTAGGAGACAATGGATGCCACTGCTGTATCACATAGCCCACTGTGTTACCAGGCGGAGCCTGCACCTCGAGCTATAAGAGGCAGAGAAAGGTGACTGGTATATACACCCTTTCAAAATACATGCAAAACACAAAGAACAAATATTTTGCTATGCATAACATTAATCTTGAACGCTTTGACATGATGCCACAAAACCTATTTGATTAGAATTTTATTTAAGAGTTCTCTAGATTATCATCCTGCTTGAAGTTAAACTTATTCCTGAGTCTCAAGTCTTTTATAGCCACTTTCTGCTTTGTGTTTAGCTGCATCCATCTTCCCATCAATTCTGACCAGCTTGGACAGAACTTTCCTGTCCATGTTCAACCTGTGCATTGAACCAGACAAACAAACCTTGGTAGGTTTGGGTGAAATTTTATTTAGGGACATAGAAGTAAAATGTCTCCTGAAACTTTCATTATGTTATTATTATCATTATATATATATATTTTTAAAGCATACATAGTTTTTCTTCTTCTCCACACTACCCTGCTACTTTCTATGGGTCTGCCACATAAGTGGGGCTGAATAGTTGTGAAAGGCAGTGTAAATAACATCTGAATGCTCCCATCTGAGATCAAATCTGTGACCAGACGATTGAACTCACTTCTTGTAAACAGCATGGGAAGAAGCAAGACATGCACTTCAGCGGCCTGGTGACGCTGATGATCTCCTGGCCAAAGTTGTCAAGGACATGGATGTTAAAGGGCCGCAGGGGGCCGCAGCACTGCCGGCTCAGACAGTCGTTCTCCTCGACGGCATAGAACACATTCTGACCCATGACGTTTCGCACCTCATACTTGTTATTGCTTTCAAAACCGACTAGGGCTGTGTGAATTGAAGCATACAACATTAGCTGTTGTTGCAGCAAAAAAGGGAAAATACTCATACTTTATACTGTACCTTCAACAACCTCAACCTTCTGTTTGATGAGGAGCTGATCCACCTGGAAAACCACATATAAGCGTTCATTTTTTTAATGGAACCAATAAAAATAGAAACAAAGAAGGGAGTTTGTTTGGGGGGTGTTTTAAACATGATGTGACAGGATTCACAAGGCTTGGTCAATTGAGACAATGTATGAAGTGATAAAAAGGTGTATGGTGACAGATCAGGTGACACATAGGTGTAGTTCATTTCATCAAACATGCGACTTCTGAAGGACATTGTTTGCACCAGAAACGTTTTAAAAAGGGGGTGAATACATGCATACAATGAATACATTCAATAACTTAACATTTTAAGGTGTTATTATTACATAAAGATATTTCTTTATTTCACTTCACCAACTTAGAATATGTTGTGCATATGTATTATCTGGAAATCAGATTGAATAAAGACATTTAAATACATTTTGTATTGTAACAAAAATAAACAAAAATGCCAAGAGAGGTGATTTCTTGTACAAGGCACTGTGCACATACTTTTAAGTTTCCCAATGCATATCAAGGTGCACTTTAACTGTAATATAGGGGAGCATGCTCTTACAGTTGTCAGGTACTCTAATCCTGGTGGACACCCAGGTATTCCTGGGCTGGGCACAGCGTACATGTTCATGTCTTCAGAATGCTGGGAGACCTGTTGATGTGTAAGAAACTGTTTAAAACAGCAAACTGGCGCCATCTTGTGATAATTTAGGTCACAGTCATAAACAAATGCTGAACCGTCGTACTTGAGGAAATTTAGATAGTCTTTGCTTCATTAAAAAAAAAAAGAAAATCAAAGTTAATATCTTTAAATATATATAGAGAAAATGAGGAAGTGTGTTTTCCCTCAAGTCGTCGGTGTCGCCCGGAGAACCTCAGTGCTACTGGGGTCTACGTGCTGATGGGCGACACAGACATTCCTGGTTATATCTGGAAGTGAAAGGCTTCCAGATATAACTCGGCAGCGTGGGAAATCCTCTTACTTGCTTTAGTTTAACAACAGACTTAAACGTGAACTCCAACAATAGGCACAGCAGCCATGTCCCTCCTGATTGGAGGTTTGCGTCAATGGAGATCGCGGCGACGGGTGGTGTTATACATGTTTACTCCTAACGTCTCGTCGTTTGGAGAGAATCGCAGCGCACACCGACGTCTCATCTGCCCACCTCTTCGTTGAAACACTCGTGCAAAGCTTTCCGTCGGACTACTTTTTTCACGTTTGAAGCCCACAGCTTCAAACTCCGCATTAAAGCCGAGACATAAAACGCGACAAAAAATAAATAAATACTCACCGTTTTTTTACGTGCTACTTCCAATAATAACGGGTCACTCAGAATGGAAGCAAAGCAGTGGAATAAACCTCTAATCTGATTGGACAACGTCACAGCACTTCCTGCTCTCCTGCGCCAATGGGAATATAGCACAGTAGATCTAAGCGATCAGAAGCAAGCAGAAGCGACTAGAGCTGAAATAAACAGAGCACACGAAGGTGTTGAAAACTGAGTTTTAATGCAGAAAGTCCTTAAATAATAACAACAACATACAATTTTTTAATATATAAATTTGTTTGTTGTAACAAAACATGAACCATTTAAAACTATTAACATTAATACGTGTAAAAATAAGTGTGGTAGATGATCAGAGGGGCAAGATCTTCTAAAGATTTAAAAACCAATAAAGAAGTTTGAAAATTAACTTTAAAATGGACAGGAAAGCATTCCAGAGAGGACAAAATTGGATGGACTTGCACTCTTCTTTGTGTTCCAGTTAAAGAAATGTGCAGCAGTATTTTACATGAACTGATTATAAAGATGATTTAGTAAATCCAAGGTACAAATAATTACAGCACAAACCAGCCTATTTGTTACAAAGGCATGGATGACTACTTTTAATTTGTCTTTTGATAAGATAGTTTTTTTTAAAAAATGAATTAAATTTGTCAAAGTGAAACATTTTGAAGCAGATTTCTGGTTGGTGGGATAAACATTTAGCATTAGGCATTTTTGCCATTTCTGAGGGTTCCATTGCTTACTCCACATTTTGAAAGATGTTCACAGTGTCAGGAGGAGTTTATGCTGAAATTTATCAACCTAAAGGTCAAGTTCTTCCATGAGTTACTCCCGTGCAATGGCCATCTGGTCATTAGAAAACGTGTTTTCACTGTGTCCTCATACAGCAGAATTCCAGATTTCTGGTGTGGATTTATTTATTGTGTTACTTAACTGAATGAAGAATAACTATGAAAGATGACTCCTGACCTCTCTCTCAGTGTTTTAATATTACAGTCTCCAAAGTAAATTTGGTGTCTTCTATGTGGTTATTTAGAGGCTTCTAAGCCTTAAAATCATATTTTTGAGCAAAAAAAAAAATATCATCATATAAAAATGTAGATGGCTCTTAATGATGGGTTAATTTTGATGTGGTAAAAGTTTAAGATCTTAAAAGTTTAAGTCATCCATCCTGCAGAGATTCTACCTACAATAAATCACCTAGACTTTATAGTGCAACAGATGAGATGTGTTATGGGATGCATTCAAAATGCATCCCTTACTAATGTTGTTTTAGTGTTGGTTTGTCCTGCAAAACACTGTGAACCTCATTTTAAGTATTCATATGGTGCACTGTATTTCTATCTAAAAGGGATTGGATTATGCAACCATTTTTTTGTAAAGAGATCCATTCATTGTCTTCTGCTAATTTGGGGTCATGTGTTGCAGTAGCAGCAGAATAAGAAGAGTGATTCAGACTTCCATCTCTGAATCACTTGGGTCACTTGGGTCAGTTTCTCCAGGGGAGTTCCTAGGCGTTCCCCTCCTCTGGTGGATCCGATAGATCATGCCCAGAACATTCTCCAGGGAAGAATCCAGTTGGCATTATGGCCAGGTGCTAGAGCCACTTCAGCCAATTTCACTGTGGAAGAGCAGTGGCTCTAAATGTGTCTCAACTGGTAAATCAAGATCTTCACCTTCTGGCTCAGATCTTTCTTCGCCATGACATATCGGTTCAGTACCCACATCACTGAAAAAGCAACCAGCACCAATGCAAATTCTATTTCTCCTTCATTTGTAAACAGAAAATCTAAATATTTAAACTCCACTTGGGGCAGGATCTCTTCTTTGACTGAAAGCACTGTACCCTTTTCTGGCTCAAGATCATGGCCAACATTTGGACTCACTGATCTTCATCCCAGCAGCTTTACACCAGGCAATAGAATTCTCCAGTGAAAGCTGCAGTCCACAACCTGATGACAGTGATGATATCGCATAATCTGCCAAAAGCAGAGACACAATCATAAGGTTACAAAAAAAAATTCCCTGAGCACCTTGACCTTGCCTAGAAATTCTGTCCATAAAGGTTATGAACAAAATTCATGACAAAGGGCAACCTTGGTAGAGACCAACTCTTACTGGAAATGAGCCTGGCTTACTGCCGGTAATGCAGACCTGAAAGTCCACATGAAAGACCCAGGTACCCCACATTCCCAGAGTAATCGTCACAAGATTTCCTTAGGGACATGACTGAATGCCTTCTCGAAGGTCACAAAACAGACTGGTTGAGATAAAGGTAAAGATCATTTTATTTATATAGCACATTTTTAGCAACAAAGCCATAAAAAGTGCTTGAGTAAACTCGAAGTTTTCAAATTAATCTGCCCACCGATCCACAAAGTCCTGAGTCAATATTAGCAGCATCCTGTCCCCACCATAAATGGTGTTGGTGACACAATTTTTCACAATGGCATTGCATTTACAAATGTTCTTTAAATGCTAATACATTTAAAGCTAATGTGTTGCTTGCAAAGTGGACTGAGAATAAATTTCAAGTGTACAATATTGCATATTAATTATTAAAAGCGTAAATTAAGTAAGTTGTTAGATTGTCCTAGAGTAGGATAGCTGAATAATAGAATATTCTGCACAAAACCTTATTTTTTGCTTCCAAACAATATCAAAGCACAAACACAAAAAAAATCTAAATTTGCACTATGACACTTTGCATCCACTAGAGTGCAGTGTTGAGCTAAAGGCACGTGGTAACGTTGGCCAAATGCTGGAGTTACCCCTTCAGTTCCAAAGGGCTGCACTCAACCCTACTCAGCACACACAGATGCACACAAATGCACTTGCTGCCGCTTAATAAATTGTGTGCCGTTGTTGGGTCGAGTATCCTTATTTGCGAATACAAATTACCTGATTTTCTCAAGGGCTACTGATTTTTTTCAAGCAACGCTAATGAGAACAAATGATGACTCGCACACAGATCTGCTGACACTTCAGGTGCAAATGCCTAAAAATGTGTTTTAATTGATTGGTTTTATGGCCATCGCTTATAGTGACCTTGTGTGGGTAAAGCAATAGACAACTTTGGTGTTTTAAAACTGTAAAAAAAAAAAGTTCAATGTATTGGGACCCAAACGGACGTGTTTCTTTATCATATCAACTGCTCACAGAGAAAGAAAACACATGTTCTTCATCAGTGTGATCAAAACAAAGTGATGCAGTGACTGTGAAATAGTCGCTCTCATCTGAATAAACAGACTGGACAGTCAGGGGTCTTTGAAAGCCAGTCAGATTGACTTACTGACTCCCACAGCCCACTTACTCCCACTGGGGTAAAGCCTTTGGATAATATGCATGTGTGTACCAATCATAGAGGCTTTGCACTTGACATTCCTACCTATTCTAAGATTCCTTTTCTTCTTCTCTGCTCTTATTTCCTTTTTGTGTAAAGGTACTGCTCTTTATACGCTTGGGTAATCTTTCGTGCACTCCTAACGAGGTTGTCAGATTGGGCGCATAATGAGGAGCCTAAAGATGAATGTAAAAATACCCCCATTACACCACTTTCATCCTCTTGTTCATTAGGTTAGCATATAAGGTTACAGTGCATCTAGCCCCTGTGTTGTACATGGAAAATTGAGTGTGTCACTGAAGGGGCAGCTTAACCTTGAAACGATTTTGATCTTCAGTGTAGATATAATTTATTTTTCTTAAGGAATTTTGGTGACTGACAGAGGTTTTCCTGGAGTATTCACACCCTAGTTTAAAAATATTCCAATTAATCATTTATATTTTTTATTCCCCCAAAAAACCCGGCTTTTGTTCCATCTTTGTCTCTCCACCTCTGCCCATCCCTCGCCTCCCTCTGTCTCTTCATTTCTCTCATTTCTGCACCCCTGTCAAGTGCTTTGTTTGCTCTGACTTTCCATGTGGTTATCTGAGCGCAGACAGTATGCCTCGCCCTGGCACAGGACCTCAGTTTCCAAGGCAACTTTATAATTGTTTTGGATGCATTCCAGACGCCACTGGATACCACGGCATTATTGATGTCAAAAGAAACATGTATGAAATGAGGAGATGTGGAGGTGTCCATATGGTTCCGTACACAGCCATGCAAAGCCATTTAACGCTTTTCTCTTTTTTCTTTTTTCCTTTTTTTTTTTTTTTGCAATGGGAGTTTTTGTGACATCGCTGAATAGATCCCACATGTGCCGCATGATATTTCATAATTTTGATCTCTCCGTATCACAAAAGGGGATAATAGCACATGAAGTGAGCCGCTGAACTGTGCAATATTTCTCCTATTCATGTCATTGAGTCATTGTCACAGTATGTTCTGCCAACCTTACTGAATACAATGTGTCTATTATGCTTCTTTAGCCCAAAAAATAGGAAGCGAAAATAAGAATTTGGTCCATCTGAGCTCAAGTCCATGGCAACAAAAAGGTTGGAACAGTGCTACTACTTTAATTCACCACAAGCAGGCTTTGTTTTGACAGGAGAGGCTGTTTGGTTGTCACCATAACCATATTGCGACTCCACAACCCACCCTTCTTCTTTCACACCAACATATGCACAGCATCACAGAAGCTCTTAGCCACGAATTGTGGTCATTAAAATAACATATATTGTCAACAGCAACGAGATGAACCTAATTGCTCCGGCTAAATTACAATCTACAAATGTCTTTCACAAGTTGCTCAGGGAAACTCTTGGAAACAATATTTTTTCATATGTTTAGCTGTGTAACTGAAATAAGGCTCTGACTGATCTTTTTTCCCCTTTTCTCCCCTTCTGATCTCTAGCCTCCCCTCCCTCGGCTTAATTTATGACCTGTGAGGAGGAACCCAGGGAGTGAGAAGTGAGTGAGACTGGTTTGAAAGCCGTGAATAGGGAAGGGGGCAACAGGCCCTCCAAATAACACAAAGGAGGCAACCACAGCTGTTTGGAGGCAACACAAGCCTCCGCAAGACACTGTCTTCTACACCCGTGCTGACTTTGCAAGCAGCATGCTTGTGTTTGAAAGCTGTAACTTCACTTCTTGGAGGTGAGAACCAATACATTTTGAAGTTCAAATGTGTGGAAAGAGAAAAGTGTCTGCATGAAAACATTTTCTGCCTGAAGAGTGGAAAATCATGTTGTGGCAATGCTGTACCTGTGGCAACAAAGTAAAGAAAAAAAAATCAGCTTTATTAAAAAATATATATATTATAGTGGGATGGACCCCAGCTAAAATTCAATACAAAGTTTAGGGTAAGAAATGAGTTTGATGTTTTCCCTTCAATACTGTCGAGAAGTCTGGGTCAACTGAAGTTCATCTTCCACTGCATAACTTGGAAGTGCATTTTGAATTTCTGTGTCTTTCTGTTTGACTTTATTTACAGTGGCTTGCAAAGTATTCATACTTATTGAACTTGTTACATTTTGTAAAATTAAAACCAGAAACCATGAGGCATTTTGTTGAGATCTCATATAATAGACCAAGACAGAGGCGTAATTAACTGGGAGAAAACTGACACATGATAGTCAGACTATGTGTCTTTTTCAAATAATCTAAAAAGTGTATTTAGTCCCTCAATATGATACTTACACATACTTTTCATTTCAGTATCTTTTGGGAGATGTTTCCACCAGCTGTGCACATCTGGAGACATGTTTTGCATGTCCAATTGCAAAACAAATCAACACATGAATATTTTCTGATTTAAGTCTTTACGATGGAGCTTGGAGGTTGTTGCCAAACTAGAAGGTGAACCTTCACCACAGTCTTGAGACTTCTTCCTCAAAGAAGTTGTCTTTGAGGAAGAATACTCCCTATAACAGATGTTTTTTTTTTTTTTTTCTTTAAAAAGTTTACATTTCATTAGACCAATTCACCTTCTTCCACATGCCTTGTATCTTACCTGGGCAGTTTTTCTTTTAGAATACTTATTTAAATAGTTGTCCTGTCAACAGATACCTTCATCTGAGCCGTGGGTCTCTTAAATTCTTCCTGAGTTTCTGTCGATATCCTGCCTGCTACTCTTATGAATGTTTACCTTGCCCAGTCCAGTCGGTCAGTTTTAGTTGATGTACATGTCTTGGTAAGTTTGAAATTTTATCATACTCTTTCCACTTTTTTTGTTCTAGTTTTTAATAGACATGAAAACCTTTAAAGGGCATCAATACATTTGGTAGCTACTTATGCAGCTATTAGGCTGCCATTATGTTAACCTTGTATTGACAGATTTTTTGTGTTCATGTGCAAAGGTCAATCAAAATTACTTGGGTAAATGAAAATAATTAGTATGGTTTTGAATGCAAATCCCTGAAAGAAAAAAATAAAAATAAAACAAAAAACAAAAATAAAAACCTGAACAATAAAAAAAATCCTAATGTTAGAGGTTTCAATTTGGCTTTTCCTCCTCATCCTGCTCTTTTCTCTCCTTTTCATCCATCCACACAGAGAGTATCCAGAGCCATCTGCAGGCCACGGTCCATCCCCAAAGACAGGGGATCACAAAGGTGTTATTTTTCAAAGCTGGCCCTGTCCGCCTCCTGCCGAGGGTGTGTGGCTGTGGTTCAAGGGAAGGTGGGAAACTTCTGAGGCCCTGTTCCCCGCTTGTAACCCCTCCCTGTCGCCCGCCTCCCCAGGGGCAGCCTTTTGAGGGTGTCATAACTGTGGCCTGTATAACACGGGTTACTGCTGACGGCCGTTGGTCACAGTTGATGAAGCCTTTAAAGCTGCTTCCTTTCTCATGGTTTCTGTTAAAACTGTGGAGAGCGGGACCACGGCTTGGCTCTCGGACAGTTGGAGCCGTAGGAATAGAGAGGATTTTGATAAAATCCTGCATTTTAACTTTTGATAAGTAGAGGGTGCTCCTGTTCCATGTTTGATGTTCGGTGCATTGCAGACCTACATTGCTACCCAATATACTCACTCTTCAAAAAGAGGAAACAATGAAACCATATCTTCTTTTTAGTGTAGTTTGTAAGTTGCTAAAAAGGTCAGTCATTTTCTTTCATTGTAGTCATGTCAGTATGAATAAAAGCTTCAGTGAATTGTTTGAAATAAGCTTTAAGTGGACAGAGCTGCAGATCATGCAGCTGTTGCGGTGCCATCCTGTTGTTTTGCATCATCTGGAGAGGCTGAACGCAAAGTATAGTGGGACAGAAAGCCATGACAGTGTGGTGGTGATAGTATGAGTGCGAAAGCACTTGGTGCTCACCTCTTTCTCCACAGAGTCCCCATGGACACAGGGTCCTGCTGGCACACAGTAAAACTTGATTGTAGAAAACACCCATCACACTGAGACGAGTAAAGGGGAAAATCAGAGAGGCTTTTATTTTCAAATTTGATTGTAGTAGCAGACGGGAAATAAACGGCTTTGCAAATCCTATTTTTCTGTTATTTTTTGTGGATTCTTGATTGTGCAAAATTTTATGTTTTACCATTATTAGGTACTTTGTAAATTTTATTGTCATTTACATTACAATATTCAGTTTTATTCAAACAGAATTGTCCATCAGCTGGATTTTTTTAAGTGATTGTGCGTACTGGCAATATTTACAGACTTCAGTTTTGAATACAATGCACAACTGAATTTAAAAATAGTTAAATTAGAAACAGCTCCATGAAAACCGACAGTTTGAGTATTTACAGTTTCAGGAGTCCGAGGAACCTGGTCAGGCCAGAAAAAACACAGTGAGGCCCGCCATGTTTCCCTGCGTGAGTCAGTGTCAGTGCAAAGAGCAAAGGCCGGTGCGGTTCAAGACTTCTCCTTGGGCTGTGTATAGACAGCATGTGGACGAGAGGGCCTGAGGTGCACAATGCTCCTCTGTTCTTTGTGCTGTACTTCTGTCTCACTGACTTTCTGTCCTGCAGACATACACTCCTCTTCCTCTTTCATATTCACACAGGCACACGCACACACATATATGTACGCTGAAGAGTTTTCTCCACACAGTTGGGAAGACAGGGGTCAGTGACTGGATGCTCCCAGCTGAGTGCTGCAGTGCAGCCCTTCTCTGAAACATGCACACACACATCCACGCGTGCAGAGTTAATGTCTTTTTCCATGTTGGCTCTGTATAAAGCTTTGGCTTTTGTGCTGCCTGCTCTTCACCGCAAAAGCCAGGAAATCCCAGCAGTCGAGGAGATCGTAGCTTCTCAGTAAAAAAAAACAACAAAAAAAATGTTTGTTAGGTTTATTTAAACAATTTAATCAGTTTATTTTTTTAAAAAAGGAACAGTTATCTCATGTAATTTGTAAATTTTAACATTTTTCTACATTAGAGCAGAGAGAGTTAGCTTTTTCTTAAGCCTTGTATTTTTTCATGTAGCTTTAATTATTCCTAAATTTACCTGAGTAGTGTTGCTGATTTTTTAAAATAAAACATATATTTGTTGTAATACCTTTTTTTATTAAATTGAACCAATTTTATAGTACTTAGATTAATATTTATATGTATCTTCAACTTCAAGCTAAGTGGCTTTATTCAATAAATAATTAATTTTGATCTTGATATTGCTTCAGTCAGGTTTATTTTAGATATAGACATTTCTTGCAAAATTATCTGCAGTTATATAAAAGGGGTGAATGTGTATTTCATTAGTACTAATAGCTATAAATATTTCTACAAGCCCACACAGATGCTGGAGAAATAGTTAAAGTTTATTAAATGTATTATATTTATTTATTTTATTTTGTAAAATTACAGTAAAAATATAATCCCCAAGAGTACAAATTGTGCTGAAATTATATTAGTTATTGTCATCATGGAGACAAAGCACCATCATTTTCTAAACTGATTGGCCATGTGGTCAACAGATGATTAAATTGACAATCTCTCAATGATCGTCTATATTAATCGCCCCTTTCGGTGCTGGTGGATCGATTAAAAACATTTTGTAATCTCACAGCCGTTAAGCATTAGTGTCAAAATTGGAGAAACATAATCCAGCCAGGCTGTGGGTATGTGGGGGGTTTGCAGAGGAAGTGGAAGGCATACGGAAAGGGAAGACTGATCCCTCTGTTTCTTTGACATCAAGCATCCATCTACTGGTGTTATTCCTTAATCTGATTCACTTGGCTGCTTGGAGGACCAGCGTTGCCTGTTGGAACGGTTTTACTCGTGTGATGGATGCTATTGTCAAAAATGCCAAGGTCAATATGCGACACGGCAGAAAAAAAAGGCAAGACTTTTTTTTTCTTTAATCTGAAAGTGCTTCCCATGTATCATCAAGGCAGCAGTCTGACCTTCCTTCTCTCTGTAATAACATTCAGCGTGAGGACAACTGCTGCGTACATGCTCATGGGATGGCGTTGATCTTTAAAACGGGTCACAGCGCTGCCGAAGAGAGACCTGTGTCACTCAAAGCAGTGTATAGGCATATTCCTTACACTGAGACACATTTGGAAATAGTTTCACTATCTGGCATGGACACCAGCTAATGAAAGTATCAAGATACCTTGGACCTCTTTCTGTGCAGCAGGAGCCATTAGATGGTTTGGCTGGGTTTTGACAAATCAATTGGTAAATAACTTGGGTGTAATGAATGGCAATCCTGATAAATGACAAACAGCCGTTGTGAACTTGTCATCCAAAACAGAAATTCAATATACCAATTTATCAGTTTGACTGACAATGTCAACCTTACTCAGTCTTGCTGCTCTGCCCTCTATTATTTGTCCACCTCAGCAATACAAAGATCTATTTTCAGCATAGGCGGTTATTAATACCCCATTTAGGAGCTAGTAAAAATGTTCTAGTGTAGACATAGCCCACCATAAATATGTGGACCATTTATATTATAAAATGTGTTTTAAAAAAATCAAAAACTTCCAGAATAATGTGAAGTGGACAACAGTGGACCAGGAACAGCACTGGTACATACTTAAGACTGAAGTTGTAAAGTGGATTTGGAAGCTACACCAAATCCAACCATGTTCCAGAAAGTCACAGGGATATGCCAATTACTGTATTCCTATATGGATAGGAAGAGTATTTTCTCTTTTTTCTGTCTTCAAGAAGAAACCAGTTGCATTATTGTTTGAAACTACTGGCCAATATGGAGGCACATGAAAGCTTTAGTACTTACTCATCTAGTTTGTTCTAAAAGCTTTCAGAAACCACTGACTTAGTTCAATGGCAAGGAAGGCTGCTATACTCTTCATGCAATCCCAGACAATTAAGTGCACACTTGCAGCCTTCCATGTTAAAATTATTTTGACTTTAAAACATACATACTGGGAATTGAGTCATTTTGCTGCTGCCGTTATGTGGGGATGTCCAGTCAAAGACTATGCCAATGCAGAACATTTTTGAACTACCAGAATTTTAAAAATAGAACATATCTTGGCTTTGCACATCTCAATGTTCCTGAAGTCTTCTCCCAAAAATGGAGTTGATAATGCTGTGGGTAGTTACAGCTATCCAGTGCATTGCAAAGGTCTTATAGTCCTTGAACCTCACGACAAACTCAAACTAAAGGTGATTTTAATGGGATTTTATGACAGTTATCTCAGACCAACACAGAGTAATTGATGACAAAATGAGAAAATGGCAGAATGCTTTCAACATGCTTCACAAAATGTAACCTAAAATGAATAGTAATCATTTGTATTCAGTCCCTCTCACTCAATACAATTTTATAACAACTTGTCTTTTAACCTGTGTCCCTGTCAGCATTGCACAACAGCCTCAAATTTTGGCCATTATTCCTTCAACTTTGAATCAACTTCCTGGTCCCTAAGGAACAACACAATCCCTACAGCATCATGGAGATGGTATGTACAGTGAATGAGTATTATCTTTCAAATACATTTTACATGTAGGCCAAAAAAAATCAACTTTGGACTTTTCTGACAAGTGCATGTGCACTTTGTTCCCCACATGGTACCACAGTCATAAGAAGTTGCATATGGGACTTATTATACTTTCAATGAGTTTCTTTTTACTACTCTTCCAGAAAGTTAAGTTGAGGAATGCCAGACTTAAAATGTGTCTTGTCTAGAGTCTCCCGTCTCACCTGTGGATCTTAGCAGCTTCTTTGTAGTTACCATGGTCACCATGGTAACTATGGAAATAAACTAGTCTATCATCTCCTTGATTGCAAAGTGTTTATGTGACAATTTCTTTGATCTGTGCTTCCATTTACAGGGCCTGTTGGAGCGCTCTACCATTGGAATTTTGAATGGAGCCTTGCCTTTTGACACCAATAGTGAAGACATAAGTCAACATGCTGGCAGGTTCAAACTATAACATAAACCGTCTTAAAATAGCAAAAGTATTTTTATAGCACAAAGAACACTGCTTTTTGTCAAAATCAGAGCACCATACGTTCAAGATGCATATATCTTAAATATTGGAGCAATTGCTTGAGGTAAATAATGTCCATGATGACAAAACATTCTAGTTTTCCTCCCCTAAATAAACAAAATGTCTCAGTTAAAAGGGATAAAACAACTGTCCACACTGATCAATGTTTTAGAATAATGATTTCATTCATGTTTTCAGAGTTAGATTCTTTTCAAAAGACTTCAGAGATTTTAATGGCTTTAAAGTAAAAACCAGGAAAATACTGTCATGCTGGTAAACTGATCCTTCTTTCAAATTGTGTCTGTCCTCCCCATCGATCCACCTTTGCATAGTCTACAGTGGGGCTCCTCAAACTGCTGCTTCCTCACAGGAAGTTCAACAATATTTTCTGAAAGTCATCAGCAACGTAATAGCAAATTAGTTAAAATATTGAATACTTTTGGAGTACTTCAGTGGCCGAGGGGATAAGCATAACCCACATAAGGAGGCCTTAGTCCTTGGCACGGCTGTCGCAGTTTCAATTCCTGGCCTGATGATCTTTGCCGCATGGCTTCCCTCTCTCTCAATACCCTACTTTCCTGTCTGAGCACTTTCAAATAAAAGGTTGCTAGAGCCAAAAAATACATGTATTTATATATATATATATATACATATATATATATATATATAGAAAGACTACTTTCAAGTTCAATCAATTAATTTATACCCTTCTGAAACATTTTTGATTTTAAATTAAGCTACCAAATGTTCTTGTTGAGGTAAAAGTTGGAACTTTCATAAAGTTATTCATAAAATTACTAATTTTGAACTCACTTTAAAAGATTGACTCCCACTGTCATTTTAATAGGGTCGTCTGATTAGAGGAAAACACAACATTGTGATTTTTAGCGAGCGGTTACCACCCAACAAGGTGGACATCACACAATTAATTCCTTTCTTTTTCCTAAGTGATGTAAGGAAATGGCTGTTAACCCCAGTGGCGTTTCCCCACTGTGTCCTCATCTCCGACTGTCCACTGATTCACCTCTCCCTCTGGGAAAACTGACCAGCACAGGCACCTGCGGATGACCCCCCTATGCACAGTCAAATATGCTCACAGGAAGAAACCAGAGAGGAGAAAATCAAATAGTTAAAACCTCCACCACCACCTGCTGCTGGCGCTCTGTCCAGCTTCCTCTTTTTCTAAGGCCAGAGATGAGAAATAACCCAAGTCTGGGAAAATGACTTCAATTAGAAGTAATGTTAATCACTATCGCTCAGAACAAAAGCCAAGCTGAGAAATCCCTTGATGGAAATTGCTATAATTGCCCTAACAACAGGAATGAATATTTCTTCCTGCTTAATTACATGTGACTTAATATTTAAATATACCATTTGTGGGTTTTAAGGTATCTTAATATCTGCCATTAATTTTAAATATCTAGCATTTGGAGCAGCAGGGGTGCAGACAAATACCTTTTACTGTTAGACTGGTTACATGTGGCAGGTAACGTTTGGAGAATGTCAGGTATGTATTATGCACAAGGCACGACTGACAGGGCCTACATATCTAGAGGAGAGCAGGTAATTGTTTCTTTCTCTTACGGTAAGTGGGACCGATCTGGGAAGCAGATTGACTAGCGGTTCTGACATAAACAGAGGCAATTTTAGATTCTATGCAGACAGAATTTTCAACACCACAAAACAGGAGAATAGTATTGACGCAATTAAACTTTAACACTTAATCCTTTTATTGCCCCGTACAAAACATAATTGTACATTTTCAGAATGTAGTACGGAAATAATTAGCTAAGGTTGGCTTGTCTGCTAACATTTGGATTTTGAGGACGCTTGTCTGGCTGTCAAAATGCTTGCTTTGAATTAGTAAGTTTAAAAGTTTTGACACCCACTGTAGTTTCAATGAGCCCAGTGTCTATCAGAAATAGAAGAGAATTTTTATAAATCTTGAAATGTTTTTAAAAGGGAACCTTTTCAAATTATCAAGTGATCCAGTTTAGTTTTTTTTTTTTTTTTTTTTCTAGATTTCGAGCTAAAAAAAAAAAAAGCAATGCAATACTTTTAAAACTTGATTCTTGTTGGTTTGGTCCTCTAGGAACTTGTGACATGGTTTCCTCCTTTGAAGGCTGCAAACCGGTGGCCTGGCCAGCAGCCAGCAGTGACTTTCCCAATCTGGTCACCTAAATCACCACCTTGTCTAATTGGCCAAAACGCCTGCTGCTCCCAGGCCCCTGTTGTTGCATGTCAAAGGCCTTCTGAGGAATCAGATGATGTTTGCAAACTGTTAACATTCTGTCATTGGCCAAAAGATGCTTGTATATATCATAACATATGGGTGCATGGGTTCTTAGGAAATGATTTCTATCAAGCAAAAGTGTTCCATTTTTTAAAAGTTACACATTTAAACAGCAAAGTTTTCCATTTCAGAGCAATTACGGCAATGTGAACACAGCAACTTGATGTAGGGATGCGGGACTTGGATCGCTCTGTCACTTATCAGGAGATGACAACAGGCTGAAATGCTGCTGGGCTTCCAAACACAGAGAAATGCAAAGACAAGCAAACACATCAATAGACAACTGTTAACACACGCACAAGTGCACGCACATACAAGTCGAGCAGGCCTGTGGGTCACGCAGTGTGAGTTAGAAACAGAGACTGGGAGTGAGCGAGCAGCTGCAGGAGCTGTGGGGTGGGCTGGGCCTTACGGCGAGCAGCAAGGGGCTGGGGGAGGCTTTAGCGATGGAGGAGTCTGGGGAGGGCTGGGGGAGACCCGGAGCAAGGGGCCGCCTGTTTAATTGGAGCTCATTTACACAGCAGTGGAGCAGGAGACACCTGAAGGGCCTTCCTTGCCTTATCAGCTAAATGGCTCCCTCTCCCCCGATTCCACAAGTCAGTTTTGTTTATTCAAATGTTTCCCTCTCAGAAAAGCACATGCACAAGCTATTTCTTCAGCTCTGTGCAAAATGCAACATTGCATGTTATAGAAATCAGCAAAAACATCTATTTAGTTCAGATTTATTTGTATGTATTTGGACTAAAATAAATAAGGCACAACACAGAATGTTTAGAAAATGCAAATTTGCAAAGAAGATGATCCCTAAAAGACTGTTTGATACACATCTAAACAGGAAAAGGCATTAAAAGAGGAAAAAGACTTGTCAGCGAAGAAACACATCAAACTGGAGATGTCTGAAAAATCAAAATATTGAAGGACGTGAATTAGCTTTCTTCTGCTTCATTGTCTTTTATTAAATTACATGTATAACTTTGTTTTTTTTTAAAAAAAGGTGACTTGTTAAAAATATTTAATAAAGTTCTAATAATTTTATGCTGCCATAACTCCTGTTGCATGGCAACCCTGCATTTTAGCTCACACAGTTTAGCAAAATTTTGTTGTGAAAATTTAGGAAATAACTACCATGTTTGATACGGCACTGCCAGTTGAAGCTGTTGACTACTTGTACTCTGCATTTAAATAAGCATGCCTTTAATTTGTAAAATGTCCTAGGGGAGGGGAAAAATAAATTTTTGTTGACAATAGCAGCTGCTGTACAATGTTTGATAAAAGAAGATGGCTGATGGTGAGGTTGAAAGCAGGAGGAAGTGGAGAAAGGGGGGCTGTGTGATGAGGAAGAAGAGGAGCCAAGAGAAGGAACAACTTACTGTAATCATAGTCATGTTCAATCAGACACCTGCTATTAAGTTGATAAATACACTTTTCCCAGTGTGAGTCCGGATACACTGAGTACCCCTAAGGCACTGTTCTGCTCTTTAACTACCTACTCTCCCTGGCTTCTTCACTCAGCCACCAACTCTCTACCCATTAACTCGAATTTCATCCAGTCTTGCAAAATGTCCCGAAATCCAGTCCTTACAGGGCTCTGTATGATTGACTAAATGTAGTCCTTAACAGTGGGACAGAGAACAGATTTGGTGAGTGCATGGTTCTTCAGCGCTTTTGGAAAGTGAAAAGCAAGGGAGTTAGGTACATTTTTGGTCCATTAGTAAGTACTATTTCACTCTTTCCTTTCTCTTCGTGCTTACGGTAATAAGAAAAAATGGGAGCACAATGTATGTGCGTGTGTGTTGTAGCGGAGGAACAGGCTTGGGTTTGAGGAAAAGAGGGTGCACAGACAAAGCTCCTTGCCTCCTTAATCTCTTGTCTCGCCTTTTCAGCTCCAGTCGGTGCCCACATGCTGGTTGCGGGGCCAAGGGGATGCCTCCTGTTGCGAGTCTTACTCAGCACTGTGTCATGGGCGCCACGACACCTGATAAACATTAAGTACAGGCTGCGATACCTAAGTGTTATTATTGTTGTTTATTCATTTTATGTCTCATTAGTGCTGCAGCCATCTCAGCTTGTCTACAGCTGTTGTTACAGGGGTTTGCATGCATAACCATATGCTAATGTTGCACAAAGGATTATATGTATTTTTTCAAGCGTGGAAAAAAAATGACTCTTTTGTCGGGATTGCAGATGAAAGCAGAATCGATTTATGTAATTAAAATATTTTCCCAAGTGACTACTTTAAGTGCATTGAAGAACTCTTTTTAATTTAATTTAGTTAATTAATAATGCACCAAATTCCCAACAAATGTCAACTCAATGACTTTGTCCAAAAAAGAAACAGCTAAACACAGCAGCAGTGAGTCAAGAGGCTTTTTAATAGGAAGGAAAACCAGTTTAAGCATTTGTCTGGGTAAATAGTTATTTGAAAAGTAAAAAAAAAAAGTGAAACAAAGTAAATCAAGCAATCTACAACCAAGTGATGTCATTTTTTAAAATCTGTCCCTTTAGTTGCTTTGATGTCAACCTCTGAGATTCCTTTCTATGTTTATTTTAGAATGGGAAAACATGGGAATTTAGCTGAAATCAGCTGTCTTTAACTGAACATATTAAAATATGGAATTTTATCATTTTTTTTAACCTTTATCTAGAACCTTACATCGTAACTAAATAAATTGAAGTATCATAATATTATTTAACCGTGTTCTGTTTTTGTAGACTGAGTTCTTTAAAGAAATATTATGGATGTTCCAAAGACTGAACTAAACCAACTTGAGGAAACAGCATGATTAAAAGCACGACAACCCCATATAATTCGAACTGGCTTTGAAAGTCGAATACCCTGTGTACTTTCTCCTGGAAATGTTTTTCTTTAGTTCCTTTGAGCCTTAAAAGAAAATTCATAACTTTGTGGTCAAAGTTCAAAACCATCCCCGGCATGAACATCTGAAAAGTGGGAAAAAAACGACATAACATACAAATCCTCTCCAAACATTGCACATGTCTCTGATTGAGTTGCAAACTGGCTGAGACGAGATGCGTCTGGAGGCAGCAGAGGGGGGTCTCTCACTCTCTCGACGGAGTCTTTCATTGCTATCCTCCTTATGTCCTCCATCTTCCTATCTATCCATGCTTGTATGAGTCGAATTCATCAACTGTTGTGAGGGCCCCAGCATACGATACAAAGCGCATAAGCAGGAGAGTTGGGCCGCTATATCACTGGGAATGAATGAACGACCCTGCTTTGACCCAAACAGGGCAGGAAAACACATGTTCTGCTGGTCTTGGCTGGCTGGCTACCTGCAGAGAGGGTTGGGAATTCCTCCAGCGGGAGGGACGGGAGGATGGAGGGATGGGAAAAGGTGGTGGAGGAGGAGAGAGGGAGTTGTTCTCCATGTGTCGTCTTTGCCCTGACATTAACTTAGAGGATGTAGGCATAATGTTCTTTTGTGGATTGTTGTAAATGATTTCAGATGTGGTAAAGCTCCAGATGCTTCACCATCATGCATTAAGAGGTGACTTGGTGTCAAAATGTGTAACAAGAGTGAGAGTTTACTTTATTATACTGGTAAAAAAAAAAAAAACTTTTCAAGAGAATAATGTGAGTGTAGTCGACTATGAGCAGACATTTAACACGAAGCTTACAATTCTCCTAAGCTCTCATCTCATACTGCAAATCCTGTGGCTCCTGCTAGGAGCTCAGTGAGCTCCATAGCTTCCTATTATTTTTTTTTATTATCTGTGAACCCTTTTCCATTTTTTAAACTTATAGGGGAAATGTACACTCTTTCCCCAACACCGTGTCTAGTTGAAATCAGTCTGTAGGCCTTATTCATCTGTTTGAATGAAATGGAGGTTTGGATTTCATTACCGGAGAAAGTGTGCGTGTCTTCATGGACATATGCTTGTGTTTATGCATGTGGCTTGCCTGTAATCTCTGTAAGATGGAAAACAGATCAAACTAACTTATAGGTATGCAAGTGTGTAAATGCGTGCATATGTGCGATGTGTCACAATCCTACAGCTAGATTTAGTATTCATATCCACTGACTTCTGTTTTGCTAAACAATTTTATTGGGACTTGAAATGATTGTCCAACCCAAAGTCATGTACAGAAGAACGTGTTTGGGTCATGTGAGTCAAATGGTGGGCTGATTGGCTACATGCTGTCTGTATAAACATGGTGGTGGCAGCATCATGATTTGGGGTTTATTTGATTACCTTGAGTCTGAGAATCTGGTTAGAGTTGATGGAAAAAATGGATACAAGTAAATACTGCTAAAAAAATAAAGGGAACACTCAAACAACTCAATATAACTCCAAGTACATCAAACTTCTGTGAAATCAAACTGTCCACTTAGGAAGCAACACTGATTGACAATCAACAATGATTTTGTTGTCAGCACATTCAACTTTGTACAGGACAAAGTATTCAATGAGAATATTTCATTCATTCAGATCTAGGATGTGTTATTTGAGTGTTCCCTTTATTTTTTTGAGCAGTATACAACACAATAATGCAAGAAAACCTTTTGGAGCCTGTAAGGTTTGAGACTGCACAGGACAATCACTTTCCAGCAAAATATACAGTCAGTTGTGTCATTTAATGACTTAGATTAAAGTATTTATGTGTAAGAATGGCCCTGTTAGAGTTCAGACCACATCAAGAACTTGTGACAAGACTTGAAAATTGTTGTTTACAGACTCTCTCCATTTTTTTTCCTGTTGAGCTTTTGCTTATTTACAGATAATGGACAAAAAATGATGTGTTTAATTGTTACTAAATGTGGTATGAAAAGCACATGTGGTTTACAAATACATTCTGCTTTGCGTTGTTCTGTCATACCATGATACAATGGAGTTTGTGTTTATAACATGACAAAATACAGGAAAGGCTGCGGGATAAATATTGAATTTCTGCGAGGCACTGTTTCTTGTGTATATGTAAACATATGATTCAAGTGCAGCTGTACATTTTAAGTGCACGTGACTCACTATATTCCACATCCTATAGCCCAATGCTGTTGCCATGTTAGACATGGTGGCAAAAAAGGACCTTGGCCTCAACGTGGAGCTGAAGAATGCAGAAAAAGGCGGCATAGATAGTAGGGGTATGGATAGCGCTGAGAGGGTGTGGCTACTGCATAAAGAGCCCAATTCCTGCTACTGGTGTTCAGGAGAAGGGGTTGGTAAGGGGGTTGCTGGAGGCGGTTTGCGATCGCCCCTTTATTTACTTTGACCTCAGGTCTGCAGGAGGCCCCGGGAGGGCACATGCCAAACTCCCCAGGCGGGCAACGCTGTCCTGCCCTCTCTGTCACCTCGCTGCCCGCCCCTCCGTCTCCAGTGAGATATATGTCTGTTTGGAGCCGGGCCTATGTGAGTGGCAGCTATCCAAAAAGGTTTGGATTTCAAACAGCTTCTTCAACAGCTTGTTTACTATCGGCAGCATAATTTAAAGTAGATATTAATTAAGACTTTGGATGACAATATTTTTGCTCTTTCACTCTTCCATGTATTCTAACATATAATTCATATTCCAGAAAAACATAGCTTCGGGGATATTCTTAGATAAATTAATTTCTCAAGTCATCGGCAGCAAGACACATTAAACTTTAATCTTAAATAAATGTGACACTGTTATTATATGCTGCAGTTTCATACATGTGTAGAACTAATTGGTAAATTATGCACAGGCCTCATCAATCCCATCCTTAAAAAAAAAGAACAACAACTCACAATTAGAAGCAGAAATGGAGGATGATTGAAGAAAGAGGGGAAACGGAGAAAGAGCAGTGCGTCTTAAGATGTTAATTATTCAAATGAGGCCAAGTGTACCTGCCTGATGTCAATGTCATCGCAGTAGTAATTATTACCATAGAAATTCTAATGCCATGGCAAATCAGAGTGCGGTTTCTTAGTTAAAGCAATTAGGTGGTGTGATTAGAAATAAAATATAATTGCAGATTTAAGTCAATTTTTAATTTTTACAGGCTATTTTCATTTTATGAGTGTAGTTTTTAACTGCTCCTTTCGTTATTCTTTTTTTATAACCCATGTATGTATATGCCCTTCAGGAAAATGCTCGTTGGGAACAAAGTAAAAATTAATTCACTCATTTTTAAGAAAAATTTTCTTTTTACAATGACAGGTCTTCTATTTGAGGAAAACCTTTCACTACGTCACCGACTGGCTCTAATCGAGGGGTCCCGTTCGTCGAGGGGACGGTTAATTGATTGTCAAATCATGTCACACTGTAGTGGGTAACTGAGATGACTCCGGGGCAAATATGTTACTGGAGAACACAGTGCCCTCCCGCCCAGCAAGCTCAGCGGAGTCGGTCGCAGCACAGTGGCAGTGCTGAAAATGTCACCCCAAGATGACAGTCATATTCTATTACAGCTATCGCTCAATATCTTCACGCCGGGCAAATTACAGCGTTTTCAACAGAGCATAAAGCAACAAAGGAAAAACCATATGGATGTAAAATCAACCAGAATTATTTGAGTGAATCGTCTGTACCATACCAATTCTGCTTATCTTTGGGTTTTGTTGTAAATCACGGCCTCGCTGTTGTTTCTGGGCTTTTCGAAGGATGAGATATAAAAAAATGGTTTAAAAAAAAGCGAAGAAGAAATACTTGAAAATAGACATGTTTCGTCTTGAGGATAACATGCTGGGACGTATTGAATGACCAATTACGCCACTGTAAACTGCTTTTCGCCATTGAAAGTTGAAGCTAGTGACAAAATCTATCCAATTCCAGTGGTTCCTAAGTACCCAGAATGTATTGGACTTCTATGGGGACAGGGAATGAAGCTGCTGGGCATCCAACAAATTTGAGCTCCATCTTGTTCCTTGCAGAAAGGCTCTGGCGTGGGCCTGTGGTTGCCAGGCGCCTCCTGAGGTGACTCTATCAGAACCAGTCAAGCCTGAAATCAATCACTCCCACCCATCAAAGGCGGCCCTGCACCGCCATTGTGACTAAGCCATCTGGGCCTCAGCTCACTGTCTAGATTTATCTTTATGAACTATATGCAGCACTGTGCGCAAGTTTACTTATTGGTGTCTATTTGCATGGGAATTATTGCAGTATGTGTACTTGTTAAAATGTAGCAGTAGAGAAAAACAGTAGCGGTCAACATATTTACATTGTTGTGGTGTAGAAAGCTTAACACTACAATCCCAAAATTATGATTTTTAATACACATTTTCAATCTTAAATACGTTTGTTGCTTTCTTCAAAAAACTGCATCATCATAAATGCATATAGCCATCTTGGACAAGCATAGTCTATAAAAGCTACCAGCACATTTTAAAAAGCAAAATTATTTTGGCATAAAAAAGGGGGTGGAGGAGGCTCATAAACAAATCAAAATGTGTGCATCTAGTTTTACTCTTTAGGTATTTGGTAATGTTTCTTGGGTTCTTTGGTAGGAGATAAACAATTAAGGTCTGTCAAATGACCAAAAATCCTATCAGTTATGACACTAAAAAGAGAATAGTCGGTATATAGCAAAAAATAAAAACAAACAAACATTACATTTATAAAATTACTAGCCATTAAATTAAGCAGATGGCACCAAATGTATATTTTTTAATTTCTGAAATTACTACCACTTAAAGATTTTTTACTTTCCTCATAAACCTGCTGTATCAAATTTGATACCTGTCTTCTGCCCTCTTGTGGAAGTTCGAAGATTGAGATGGCTACACGCACATTCGAAGAAGCAGTTTTTATGGAGGATAATTTCATTTCTTAAAAGATACAGAAATAAAATTCATATATAAAGCGAAAATGTTGGTGCCAACGGTGACACTTTGTACTTAGGCGTATTTTATAGTTGCTGTTTTTTAATGTAAATTCTATTTTGCATGTTTAAGACATACTATACACATCCTTTCTGTTGGTGAGGGATTTATGAAACGCACATTATATCTATTGTATAAATTCTTATGCAGTCAAGAGAAATCCTGGCAAAACTATTTTAAAGCCATTAAACTGCACAAGTTTTAGAATGAACTATTTTCATGACTGCTCCGTTACAGATGTTTATATAAGAATTTGCAAATATGTGTGCAATTTCAACTGAGAGACAAAGCTGAAGACATTAAATCCACATTATTGAACTTTGTACACCTTAACCTAATGAGGTAAAATTAATATTTTTTATTACTCATGTTTCTGAGATCTTTATTATTATACTTAACAAAGTTGTCACATTCCTCAAAGAAAGAACATATCAAAACCTCTATCTCTACGACATGGTGGCAGAACTAAGTCTAATACTGCTACATTTATTTTCTGAGAAGCAGAAAATAAATGTAGCCATTAAGAGCCATTACTCTTAATGGCTCCAGAATATAAGAGAAGTTATTATTTAAGAAAGTATTTTAAAATCAACAATACCATAATAAATTCAACTAATCCTATGCTTGATAGAAAAACTGTGGTGAAAATATGTGCATCAAGTGCTACACACTTCAAGTATATTTTATGGGCCCCTTGTTTTGGAGTGTAGAGGATGTAATGGATTTCCAAGTGTAGTTTGTTTAACCATATATATATATATATCAACTTTATATATGCACTTTATATATGTATTGTTTTGGGTAAATTACAACAGATATATTATTAATAGAACCTACTGTATCAGCGATGACTCACAAAGATGATAACATTTATTTAATATGATTATGAAACTCATAAAATAATACTGATAAAAAAACATTTCACATTGTAAAATGTAAAATGTTTTGACTTTTAATCTCTTAGGATGTAATGACTAAATCATTAACAACTGACAATTCATTTGGAAGCAAATTTCTTTTCCCTTGCCTGTAACCTTCCAGCTACATGCCTCATCTGTACACATGCATCAGCTCAAGCTGGTTTTCCAGATTGGGCGCCTCTTGACTGTGGCCTTACTGTGGCCTCAGCCTCCATCACTCCTCTCTTAACTGGCAGAATTTGATGACGAGTACAAGTGTGGCTGCTGCCATTTGAGGGCAGTGTAGGACCAGTGCATCCATTTTTACAAAAGCAAACACCCCCAGCTCCCCGTAAGCCTGAGTCGGGGTGCCTGAGTGTGAAGCACCACGCTTTACAAGGCTATGTTGGGAGCATGGAGACAGGCTGGAGAAAATGTGGACAGGTCAGGCCAACACTGGACTCCAGTGGCTCTATGGACTCTGAACAGTGTGTGTTCTCGGCTTCATGTGAAGAGACAGGATGAAACGAGCAAAGGGAGTCGGAAAAAAACAATTGCCAAAAACAAGAAAATTGGGTACAATCAATGTTGCAAAGAAATAGGAAAAAAGTTGATTATTCAGTTTTAACATTGAGGAAGAAAAGGTTGCATGTGACAGATACTTCCATTATATACTCAGTTAAATAACCAATTGAAAAATCTGAAAAATAATAAATTAGATATTTTTAATATATTGGTTAAGCATTTGATTTATACATTTTTAACATTTTTCATTTTAACAGAAACACTCTCTGTACTTTGCTTCATCCATAAAAGGAAGTCGGTTTGAATATTTTCTCTTAGACACACACCATCTAACCGATTCATATTCATATGCTATGATTTTGTATGGTAAAAATTTAGAGCCAAAATCCAGTATCTTTTCTGCTCTATTTTATGTTTAGTACCAGTTATTCTGATTTAATTCATGCCAATATTTACACATGTTGTATTTATAAAAAAACTATAAACGTCACATTAATGTAGCAGAGACAAATTTCTGGTAATTTTTCCATAAGTGTGCAAAATAACTAATATTCAGTTCAGTTCAATTCATTTTACCAGTATGAATTGAACTTTATATTTATAGAGTATTTTATAAAATAAAAGTGAACACCCTAAAATAAAACATATTGATTCTTCTGTGTTTCATTTGGCAAAACAATGTGATAAAAAAATAAATAAATAAAAAATGTATGGTTTTTATGTCCTTTACAGTCTAAATCCTGAATTTAACTTTAATAAATATATTATTGTCGAAAGGAAAAAAAAATACATGTAAAGTAATACTTTAAATCCACAGTATATTTATTATTTGTTTGTAGGTGAAACAAATAATAAATATACAGTAAAGAAACTGTTACTTCCACATTTAAGTACACTGAGTTCACATGAAACAACTCAAGCCAGAAACTTTCAACCCCATCTGTAAATAAAAAAACATGTTCCCTTTTTTCTGCTTTTACATTAATGTCCGTGTTTTTCTCTTTTCCACTCAGACAAGAGGACCGGGATGACCAAGTCCCGAGTGCAATGTCCCAGACGCCGCCCGGCTCTTTTATGTAAGAAGAGAACTCCTCGCTGTGAAGAGGTCCCATAGTTAAGATTTCCACTTAGAGAGTGTGCTGCACTCGGACACGGTACGGGGGTAGGTTCATGTTCTCGCTCGTTCTCTTTTGAAACTGCTTCGGTTAGCCTTTTAAATGGAGCTTCAATGCCCATCTGGCTGAGCAGAACTACATGAAAACAGTTTTGGATGAGTCATAAACTTGCTATTTTTTTTTTTTTTTTTTTATTGGAGTTTTTATAACGTTGTTTTCCCTACCGGATCTATACAAATCAATAGCTGTGAGAGAAAAAAATGTGCATGATGCTTAAACATATGGCTGGTCTGTTTTCCACATTTAACATTGTACTTAATGTTACCAGATAAATCTATTTCTGTTTGGATTCATAAATAAAACCAGTGTGAACGTTTATGATCTTGTCATATGTAATTTTCAGAAAGAAATTCAAACTTTTTTTGGGTGCTTAAAAAATAAAATAATATTTTTTTTTGCAAGGGTATATTTTACAGTGGAAAAAACAGCAGCATTTTCTAAATACTGCTGCCATATTCCACACGGTTCAGAGGGCAAAAAATGCTACCCTCTTGTTAATTGTTTGACTTTCTGTGCTCACTAGAGAGTTCGGTACTCTGCAGAGGGGAAAAAAAGACCAGGTGGGCACAGCTCGTCCTCCCTTTATTTGTCTGTATCGCTGCGATGGCTTTAGGCTAGTCTTTCTCTCTGGAGCTTTGTAGAAATACCAAATTGTGACATCCGACGGTGTCTGTCTCCATTTCCTGTTTTTTTTTTTTTTAGGATCCAGTTCCCACCATGCGGTCTGAAGCTGCAGTCGACAATTTGGCATGATTTCTCAGACTTACCTGCAGTCACAAGGTAAGAACACACTGTTTCCAATTTAAAAAACTACAAAATATATATTTTTTAGAGTTTCTTTTCAGTAGGGTTTCAAATATGAGATCCCCTCTGCCTGATATTTCTAGATTTTTTTTTCCCCCTCAGCTGTTTTCATGTCTAGCTGGAAGTTGTCATCGTTAGTTTGCATAGAGATACGATCCTCTCATCGCGCCCTGATCCCAGTTCCAAGGGCAGCGGGTGGTGAGCTTTAAAACTTCATGTTTGTAAGCTGCCGTGGGAGAAATGACACATTTATGATGACGGTTGCAGGCCAAACAGTCTGCACAGATGCAGGCGAGCAGAGGAATATGCCGCTCGTTGCTGCGATTGTGGTGTGGGTCCATAACACCGCACAGGGTGCCACACTCATCTACCACCGTTTGATCATGGTGGGCTATTCTCATGTAAATGTATGTTAATCAAGACACAAAAAGAGATTGGTTTAATCGGATTGCTGGTTATGGCTTTGTTTTCATTTTTGCCATCATAACTGGAGAATGCGGCTGAAACAAAGAGCAGCCTTTTACATCATATTTTCACCAACAGACAGGTTCTCTGCAGGGACTTCCACGGTGATTGAACTTGTCTACTATCTCACCTTTGAACTTGGGTCTTGTTCTTTTGAGTTAACATGAAGGGACACCACATAGCTTGGCGTCTAGAGTTTTGAACAAATCAATAGACAGCCAGACCTAAACTTAAGGTACTGTAGAAACAGGATGAAACTATGATGTGATGTTACATCTGCAATTGCAAAAAAATAAAATAAAATAAAAACCCTCCTGTGCTTTGATCAAAAAGCAATTTAAATACAACTAGATTACTTTACATTGTCAAGTGCGATTGTAATGAGGGGCACAGCAGCTGTCGAGTGACTGACTTGTGCCACATTGCCTTGGGTTTTCCGTGACGGATGCCCCTGCCAGTGCCAGTGCATTTCTGCCTGCCAGCAGGCCTTTAATCCCTCCTAATGGGGGTTGTCATCTCACCGCTAATTTAAATGCTCCAACCACGAAGCTCCCCCACCTGGCCAAGCTAATCCCAGCGCGAAGGCCTCCCCCTCCCTCCCCGCTGCTAGTCGCCTCGTTTTTACCCGTTTTTTCGGGGGGCCTCGGGGCCCCGGGGCTTGACCACCCTCCTACACAACAACAGCATCTTTCAATCATCTCTCCCTGATTGTATTAATCTTATCTGTGTTTAATTACATTTTTTTAAGATTATTGCTGTATGCCATCTTTGCACACTGTGGGAACCACAGAGGGCTGCTCATTTCAAATGCATTTTCATTTGGGCACAAATCCCCAATCAAAGACTGCCAGAAATCATAAAGAAGACATTTTCTCATTGATGGGGGAGTCATAAACTTGATGGTTTAGCCTATAGTTGAGCTGGTTATAGCACTACTTTAGTATTTATTATGTATCCGTGCAGTAGATTAAATCTACAATAAAGTCAGTTTGTCCATGTGCTGGACTTCTTTAATATATTTTGATGTGTGTGATGTGATTGAAATGTTTAAAAGTTCTATATGTTAAGGTTTATAGATAAATATCATTTATATATGTTTTTGGTAGAATAGTTATTTTTATTAATTGTACTGTGTTGTACTTTTGTAGTTCAAACAAACCATCTTGTGCTAACTTGTACCTAGCATTCGCACCAGCTTTGAAGACAGATTATAGAAAATCGTTTTCATTCATCAAGTTATTCTTTTCTGTAAGAAAACACAATTTTTAAAAATCAATAAATAAAATCCACCCACTGAAATTAATTTGAATAGCTTAGGAGTTATAATTCCTCTTATTAGACATTTGAGAATTAATATGAATACTTGTCATCCTTCTTCATTCAAATGTTAATCCACCAACAAATTGGAAATTGATTTGCTATGGCTTAAGTACATCCGCAACAAATATTTTGTTGGCAAAAATAAGATGCAAGTAGGGACACATTGCTAAAGAATCAAATAGACTCAGATCGCTTTTATGAAGTCTGCATCTGATTATCTACAAACTGCAGACAAGCTAATAGTCAACATTGACTTCTTAAGAATGAGACTAGACAAAATTCTTGAAGAAAATGTGAGAAGTCTAACAAACCTTATTCACATTTTGTTTACTCAAATATAACAGTTTATGAAAAAACTGTCAAACAAAATGGAATAAGCTAAGAAGCTCAAAGACTAACACATTATGACCCTGTTTAGAACAAATGTTCAAGATATCATTGACATTTATCAACATGGAAAGGGTTACAAAAATCATTTTTAAGGCTTAGGGACTCTAATGACAACAAGTGAAAGCTGCATAAGACATGAAACAATGGTAAACAAGACGTGTTTGATCCACCAACATAATAGGTGAAAACAGCTTACACCGAAGTAGATGGAACATTTGGAAAGCTTGTGATCCAAATATTTATTTTTTGTACTTGAGGTAAATCACACCAACACTTTGATCAGAGAAGAATCAGAAGAAGAAGGGCTGCAGACCAAGCTAAAGCAGGTGTATCTAATTAACGAGAGGCTTATTTGAAGTCGGTATAACATGCCTTCAGCCCTTCTCTTGACATGTTTGGAAGACGTGTCGGTCCGGAGTCACATTCAGATGGTAACTAACAAGGGTTTTGTGCCCACGTTGTCATGATTTCCAAATGCTGCCTAATGAGGCCGTGATGGTTGAGGATGATTGCAATCAGTGACATGCATTTTTCTTCTCACAAGTAAACAAACAGCCATCTGGTCAGATGAGGACTATCGTTTTGGGTTTTGTTCTTTTGTTCTTTTGTCATTCGCCAGTCACTGTCTTGGTTAGGCAAACTTGACAACTGCAATGTTCTTGAGTTATTACAACTGGGTCTTCTTATGATTACCCAACGTGTGACAAATGTGCTTCAGGAAGAAAGAGTCACTGCTTAATGTTCCGTCATACGGCACAGACACGCCGCATTCGCTGCTCATGTTTTATCAACAAAATGCACCATTGCAAATGTGAAGGTGTTACACAAACTGTGTGGCAGAATATTTACATACAGTGGTACAAAATTCTACCTGCAACCCAGAACATGCATCAGTAATGGTTTTATGCTGTGACTGTGAGGCTTGTAGCAATCAGCGGGACATTGTGTTCCACTTTAATACAGAATGGGGGGTGACGGCACACACAGAGCTGGATGATGATTTTTTTTTTTTTCTTTCCTCTGTGAATATTTGGAGGTAAATTTTAAAGTTGCCTCGCGGTGTTATCCCTGGGCGTGAGTTTAAACGGCTGTGTAAAGTGCTGCCAGGGGAAGGGCCGGAGGGTGTCTTGTAGCCTTACCTGATCCAAGGATTGCAGGTTCAACCGCCTGACAGGGGGCAGCAGAGCTGATTAGTTAGACATTTTCCAAAAAAAAAAAAAGAAAAAAAAAAGATTTGATGTTCAAAGGTGCTGTACCTGAAAGGAGGTGACATCACACAGGATTACATGCACATTATTGTTAACACTTCAAGTGTCAGTGTAAAATACACGTAGCAACAAGTTCTGCTCATTTGAATAACTTCAAGAGTGCAAATACAGATATGCTTTTTTGGGAAGTGTTCAAAGAAGGACATGAAGGCGTAACATTTGTTTGATTTCAAGTATCTAATATCTAATAATACACAGGAATCTCACCTTGTTTCAGGTGCAAAATTGTAGGGATTTTATGCGATAGACTTGGACAAAGTACTATCCTTTTGGAAAGGAAGAAAAAATGTACAATTGCAGGCACCAGACTGCAGGCTGGTGTAGAAAATCAAGTGTTCTCAAACCCCTGTGCCGAGTCAATACATATGCAAACAATGTTTTGATGTAATAACAGTATCTCTACACCAACTTTCCATAGGTACAAATTATCCACAGAGTGTCAATCAGATTTAGGTTTGAACTCTAATTGAGCAACCCAACACTTGCATGTCCTTTAATCTAAACAATTCCATTGTAGATCTGGCTGAATGAAGAATAAACCTCTATCACTGTCTCAAATCTTTTGCTTCCTCTAACAGATTTTTTTTCCATGTCTACATTTTCACCTCCATCCGTCTTCCCATCAACTCTGACCTGTGCCTGTCCCTGCCAAAGAAAGGCATCCCAGTACAGTGCTGCCATCACCGTTTTGGGATGTGATGTATTTTCACCACATGTAAGTTTTAACTTGTAGACAAAAGCCTTTATCTTTGTCTCATGTAGCCAAATCTTTTCCAGATGTTCTCCTATGTAGTTTGTGTCAAAGGTTACCCTTAACTTCAATTGGCTTTCTATCAATGGTTATTCTTTTTGCGAAAAAGATCTGATTTGTGGAGTGGGCAACTAATAGTTGTCTTGTCCTCAGATTTTCCAACGTGAGCTATGAATCTCAAGAGCTGCTCTGGAATTACCATTATGATTTTTTTATTCTCTTTGAGCCTCCAATTTCCTGAATTGTGAGTTTAGTTGGATGACCACGTCTTTATAGATTGCTGCAGTTCTTTCGTTCTCCAGTTTTTGGAAGATGGAATTAAAAGTGCCATGTGAAATATTCAAAGCTTTTGATTTTATTTTAAAGCATAACCTTTCTTGAAGCTTCTCAGCTTTATAAATCATCAGTCTAATCTAATGCGTTGCATGAACTTGATATTCTCTATCACATAACTGTATATGTTTCGCTTACATTAAATCACACCCAGGTCGTCTCTTATATGAGCATGTGCCAGAGCGTCTGGAAAATTTGTCAAAAAAATGTTTAAATTATAATTCCATTTCATAATGCTGTACCACTTTGTGTTGGTGTAAACCCAATAAAAAATAAAAAAAAACCCATTAAAATATATCAAAGTTTGTGGATGCAATGTGACTAAATGTGAAAAATATCAAGCTGCCATGAATGCAACAAACCACTGCACACCCCTCCATGACTGCAGGCTGGTGTAGAAAATCAACATAGGACGTTCCAAATAAAATCCACAGCTCTGGGCCCTCTGTGTGTGCCACTGAGGCCATTCGCAGATCTGATCACTTGCAAAGCTCCATTACCAAGCGTTCAGCCCCGACAGCGGAAGAGGAGCCCCGTAATGAGTCACTTCCACAAAGCATCACTGATAAAAGGATTAACTAATTAAATTAACAGAGCAAAGTACTTTATAACTGTTAATTATGTCACTCCCTTGGCTGCTCTGGGCCACTAGCACCCTTTGTTTGAAAGCCCCTTGTCTGTCCTAATTGACCTCTGGGGAGCTTTTGGTGTGTGCATACGTATGTGTGCGTGGGTGTGCATGTGTGTGGTGGTGGAGGGTGGCTTGCACAATCAAATGGCAAGAATAAACAAACTGACAATTCACTTTGGACCTGAGTAACACTTCACTTTGGTAAATGACACTGAATGTGCCTCATGACAGTCTCCTTAGAGATCCTGTTGGCTTTTTTCCCCTTTATGGGGTACATTTTTAAATATTTTTCTGAATCCACTTGCAGAATTGGAGGGGGGGAGCACTTGTGGGAGAATCTACATGTGGACAACATTTGTCACACAAAGTCCATCTCTCGAAACACAATGCCAGAGTGCGAGATGGGGCTTTAAAGGACACCACAGAGGGTTTGTTTTGTTAAGACGCCCCATCTTTTAGACTTTTCATGCCATCACAAGGAGGCAGTGGCAGAATCCCTTTTATTCTTGATGGTGTCTCCTCTAATGCGTGGCCAATCACATTATTAGTCAAATATGTGACCTGATCTGCCATCCATTCCCGCCTGAGCCAGCTCTGTCTTTCCCCACTTGTTCTTTTTAACCCCTTTTCTTCTTCCATTGCGGTTGGACACCAAAGTCCTAATGACACCCTTGACAAGTGATCCATCAGTTGGCAATTACAACATCTGTCATCATGACAAAGATGGCTCCTCCACTCTCTTTTGGGGGTAACTCTTCCTACCTCTTGAATGTGTCTTGGTTTTGGGGAAGGGGGGCAGGGATGCGGAGATTGTGGGGGTTTAGTCACTTTGTGTAGTAAAAAGGGGCCGCCCCACAACAGAGACAGACATGTTGACAGCAAACACAAACACGGCAAAACAAATGGTTCACGCCTACCTCTTTAGATTTCCATTCAAATGCACTCCACAACTCTGTGAAAGTGCTCTATCTTCTATAGAGGGAAGAACCTACCAGCTGCCATCGTCTCTCCTCGCTACAAAGAGGACCTTTCACTCGGGAACAATGAGAGGGCTTCTCTTTTCTCTTGGCACAGAGTCTCTCCTCCACCATGTTTAATTTCAGTAGCCATAGATCAATGCTGAACAACACTCCAGAAGTGATGGGACTATCTGAATCGGCACGCAGGACTTTTGTTAACATTAACAAACATGCATTCAAGCAGTGACCGAGCCATAACCTGGAGCCGTCAGTGTCGCAGTCAGACTCAGTCTGAGCATCTACTGAGTTCTCAGAGAGGCACCAAAATGTGTCGAGGTGGTTTAAGGGGAATAAATCCGGTTTCAGGTGGATACATTTGCAGATGATGCCTTTCATGCTATCTTTTCTGCAACTCAGTGGGTGGAAGGTGTGGGACTTTGCTTTGCTTTTCTTTCACCCCTTTAAGTGGAGCCACCGGATAGATGGCATGACATCACGGGCCAAGCCGGCAGCACAATGCAAAGGTCACGCGGCCCATTGATCTAGGGGGCCCCTGATAGAAACCCCCTGTATTATGGGTCTGCGCACGCGGAGCCTTACACACACTGAGCCATAGAAACAGACCACAAATGGAGCCTTGTTGTCTCCCCATTGAGGGCCTGCAATCAGCGGATTTACACTTTGATGTGGAGCTGAGAAATAAAGCCTTTTTGAACACTGACCTTTATCGACTGATGGATTAAAATCCATAGCCTTCTCTCTCACTCTGCAAAACTACATATCTACGTTACAGTCCACTTTGCCTGAGCATTTCTAAGGTTAGCCCTTTTCAATTCTATTTCTGTGCTCAGATGGAACAAGAGAAAAAATAAATAAAAACTGGTCACAACAGATACAGAGAAAGCACTCAGCTTCATTAGAGGTGTTCGTTAGAAGGGTTACGATAATTAATTATTTGTAGAAAAAAAAGAAACTAGTCAGACTTTAAACACAGCTTTTTAACATTTGCTCACCATCTGTCATGTAATGCTTTTGATATTTCTTTTGTAGGCATTTCACAAAGTATATGGTTTGAAGGTTCCAAAACCATCATATCATTCCAACAGCTTAAATGATGTCAGCAAAAGTCCTGGAATAACTGGAGTGATGCAGTAATGTCTTGACCCCACCTGCTGCAGTACACTGCAGGTCAGCTGGCTGATAGAAAACAGTAGTCAAAGAAATGTATATTTCTTTGCTTAAAAGAAATATACATTTAGCTGTTTATTGATATATCTAGTGGTGAAAACATAATGACGTCAAAATTAAAGGATAGTTATTAAGGTAAATATGTGTCTCTTTCCTCAGTGAAGCTATCAATTGTTTTGAATTGTATTGTTGCCAAAAACAGCTGTCTCATGTTGGAAAAAAATTACTTTGCAGATGTGCAGTGGTTGCACTGCAGTTTCTATCTCACACATGCCAAATCAAATTGAAACCAGTGGGTTTTATTTTATCCTTGAGGCATTGAGTTCCTTTTGATTGTCTCCAAAACTAATGCTTATGTTTGCTATTTCTCTCTGCTGTTCTCTGGGAAATAGAATCTGTCCCTCATATGTTCACTGTCGGGAAAACTGGATTTTATATACCCATTCAGACACATGCCAGTGTCTGCTGAAATCCACTAAAGAACAGTTAAGTACCACCTAATGTCACGGCGGACCAGCAGTCTTTGCCCTGTGACACACTTTAAAAATCTAGCAGCCATATCCACTTAATTCAGTCTGTGCTTTAGGGAAGGTCCATCAGAGAATTGTTGAGACTGCATGCAGTGAGTCAACCATCAGCATTAGAGCGCATTACCACCAGGCAACAAAAATACACCAAGGTCTATTTCCCACTAGAAAATGCTGCATTACAAGCCTTTCCCAGAGCTCCTTTAAGTGCAATGAGCATTCAGGTCTCTCGGTTTGCTGCAGACGATACAAACCCACAGCACCCGGTTGATTTCTGATAACAGAGTTGTATTCAAGCAATTATTGCATCTTGTATTTGCTCACACACCTTTAGTTGTTAGCTGAGCAGTCACAATTTACAATTTCACTGAGAGTCTAAAAGGTTCGGAGCTGCACAGATCATGAAACCACTCTTTGTTTTCAGTTTGCTGCTGTTAAGGGTCTCCAAAGAAAACAATTACATCACAGCACAACAAGGCCCAGAGTATACAACAATGACAAGAGCATTGTGCCTTCAGGCAGAAAACACTTAATACACCAGAGACAGGGGAGTGGGCGGAGGGGAGTATTTTCTGCTCAATGAGCATAAGGTACATGGTTGGTTCAGACAAATGGCTTAAAGACAAGAAGGTAAGTTGAAAAAAAAAAACAACCTAAAACAAAAATACAATTTTGTGAAATATTTATGGGGTATATTTACCAAAAAGCAGCCACAACAAGCAGGTATCTTTAGGGAATGTAGAAAAAGATGTCGTGCTTGTTTGACTGACAAGCACTGGGTGAAAATGTACATCAACAGAAATGTTGTCACTGAGTTATAAAAGCATACATTCTTCAAAGAACCTTTTCAGATTTTGTTACACAGAATTTACTAACTTTTTCTATGTAGTATGTAGTGCATCTTGAAGAAAATTGAAAAGAATACATGGTTCTTAAAAATTTTTAACGAATTAAGATTTGAAAAGTGGTATGTGGATTTATATCCAGGCCCTTTTAGTCTTTTGCTTCCAATTAAAATTAAGTTCAAGCAATTGCCTACAGAGGCAACAATTCTCAATAGGACCAAGGGATATTGGTCCTCTGCTGGAGAGAACAAATAACCAATATCTGGTACAGTCAAAGTCCAGATGTAAATCTAAGTGAAGCTCTGCAGGACTTGAAAGTTGCCATTCACAGTTTTTCCCTACGTAATCTGTGCTTAATCTTAGCAAAGAAGATATTGATTTGACTTTAGTTGAGAACAGGCTAGATGAGTGCAGCTGGTACAGACATACATCAAAACACAACAGGAGTTGGAGCAAAACTTGCTTATTCAAAGTGTTGTCTCAGACGACTTAATACATGTGCATGCCACACGCATGCCACAAAATGGATGCAGGGACATCAACTCCCTTACCTTCATGAAATGCAGAACTTATAAAAGAGGTAAGCAGATATTTTACAAACTAAAGAAATATTAAAGAAACTTTGGAATAAAACCCTCAGACTTTAAATCAGAACGACTGTGTCTGTGAACCAGGTGGACTAAAGTATGGAAGCTTAAGACAAGATTCTCACATACTCTCCAGCACAGACTAACACATATTCCCTGGCCCTTTCTCATTCGTCTTTTCGCCTTGGCCCCGGTCCTGAAATCTTTCCCCCCCGATTCTAGAAATTCCAAACTTTGCCTACCTAATTTTGCAGCATATTTCCTTGCCACAGGAGGTGGTTATGACAAATTAGAAGTCTACAAATGCTCTGATGGTGTAAAGGCTCCAGCTGTCACCGGGGAGATGGTGATCAGGTTTCCAAGCTGCATGGTCTCTTGGCGCCACAAAGAGTTCCATATGGTCATCCAAATGCTGCACCTAAATCTGCTCCCAATCTCCACCCCGGAGCTGAGTGCTTCCACTGAATTAGTGACAGGGGTTTCAAAAACATGCGAGGCAACTGACAACAAAATTTTTATGTCTCTCATGAGGGAAATATATTTTTACTCACAAGGTGCAAAAAGTAAGATTATGCAATCACTTTTTGGTTTGGTGTGATAAAGCAGGGACAAAGTCTTCATTCAGTCCACACATATGGATAATTAATTTCTATGCATGCAGGATGTTGGATAAAGTGTAAAAAAAAAAAAAAAAAAAACATCTTAATCTTGTTGTTAATGTTCTTTACCAAATCTATCATGCCACTTCCACAGAACATCGTCCCCGTCCCGTCATGCGCCTGTCATTGCCGGGCAGCGAAGATGCAGGAGGATTGCTGATCTATAATTAACCAGTGGGTCGGTGTTGATGTCATTGACACAGCGTGGCAGAAGAAGGTGGCAGTGCCAAGGCACCTGTTGTTGTCAAGCGCGGCATCTGATGTCATTACCTACCCAGCCGGAGTGTCGATGTCCCTGCTGGGCTGCGAACTGTCCAAGCTAGCAGCAACACTCACCTTTCACACAGACTAAAAAAGACACACACAAACATCATCCACTGTCATCCCGTCCTTTACATAACTAGCTTTGACGGCTCTAACACCTAGAGGGCAGAGATCTGCACGGAGTTTCAATTACGGCTAATGATATTTTGATGATAGACGGTTAACTCATGCAACTAGATCAGTATGTAGCTGTACAAATATCTGGAGCAATATTCACCACGGTGAAATATAAATAAGGGTTCAAAGACAGTACACGGTCTCACAGCTGAAAGAGAAAGTTTTTTGCTGTTTGCCAACTGTCAGGTGGGGAAAGTGGATAACTTTACCTCAAGAGAAGAAATTCTTAAAGCTACAACCAGGGCATTTCTGTAAAATCCTTCAAACTCATTTCAGATAATCTGATGTCAAAGGTTAGAAGGTAGAAGACGTATTCTACTTACGTTATTTCAGCAAAATGGGGTAACACAAGGTGATAATGTTGGGGTCTCCAAACTTTTCCAAATTACAGTAGTTCTGTTTTCATAAAAAACTAGGATTTTTAATTCAAAATTTGTCTCTCTAATCTTTAGCATCTTTTGTTTGATGTCAGATTAAACTAAGCAAGTTTTTTTTCTCTTTTTTTTTTCACGCTTTAAATCATACGCAATGGAAATGAACCAACTAAATATTTGAATTATCCAGAATGTCAAGTTGTTTTCTTCAGAAAGACAGATGTCTAGAATAATCTCAGAAAGATTTAATAAAGTTTGGCGGGCACTTAGTTTCATTCGGAGAAAGTGTGGAACACAGTGTTCTGTACAGAGGAAGCAAGAAAAAAAAATGAGCCGAACTTCCTCAGTGAGACAACGTGACCTTTCCAGTGCAATATAATTTAATGATGTGGAAGCTTTCCCAAACGGATCGAAATACCTGATCCCAGTGCTCTGACAGAGAGTCCCAAACTGACAGCCCAAACTTATTTTCAGGCTGACAACGTTCCTGAATATGCACATTACAATATTTTCCTCCATAACCACACACACAAATGCGCATAAGGGCGTCATGGTAAAGTCATTCATTGAGGTTTGTTTGATGTAAAGTGTTTTAACATTTTTTGTTTTGTTTTTTTCTTATCTGTGGAGCTACAGAACATGCATAACATCTGAGGTTTTCCATGCAAATCTAAATGTTAAGGAAACCAATAACGTATCTACATTTACAATCTCATTATTTCATGAATCACTATTGCAGACTTATGTATCTCTAAATAAACAGAATTGTTATCCAGAGACTTGATTTTTTTTCCCAAAATCTAATAACCCAAACTGTGAAGCTAACAGATCCCATGCTGTAAGATGGTGAGTTTTTTAAGACTGAATGCTCCCCAGACAAGCAATAAAGACGCAGCAGTGCCACACACTATTGATTTAGTTTTATAATAATCCATTGTATCTTTATTCACTGAGGGTGGTTGGAAATAAAAGTTTCTTTTTTTTCCCTCTCTCTCTCACACACACACACTTCTCCATGAGAAAATGGAAACATCACTGCATTAGTAAATTAAATTTAGGCTTCTGCTTTTTGTTCAATCAGCACAGTGAGATTTGATTTATAGTCACCTTTACCTTGTTTGTATAGTATTGTTTGTTTTTCAATTTTGAAATTGTTTATCAATGACATAAAATGGACATGAATGTTTACATTCTTGTAGAACAACAGAAAAACTCATTCAAAACTCATTTTGGAATCATCTGTTTGTTTAGACCAATTTTACTAGCTTTTAGAAACGGGATAGTCCTGTATTTTTTAAGTGTGATTTTTGAGCTTTTATATCATGGGTTGTTATTTCACTAAAGTACAGCATACGTATATTGTGCCAATTTACACAAATTCCATATCGAAACACTATGGAAAAACAGCCACAATTCATGCCTATAAAACTGCTGTGGAACTGAATCAGTCCAACACAATGAGATCGACCAATATAAATTTAATGATAGATACATATTTGATTCCACATAATACAAAGTTTCAGTTTGCTTTAGTGATTGGTAAAACATTCTCTAAAAGGAAGAGAAACCAAATGCGTCAAGTTTATGACTTACCAGTAATTCCTCATCCTGAGCCAGCAGTTGGTCACAGTGGAGAGGAAAACTCACTTTCAGCAGGAACAGACCTCCAGCTCCAGTGGTGACTTGTAATGAGGAGAAATAAAAAAGGGAACAGAGTTAATGGGAGCACTTTCTCTGGCCAATATAAGTTTTTTTTTAGAATTTCTAATCTATTATCTTGAGTTATCTTGAAATACAGGAAATACCTTTGTTTTAGGAGACATGTAGAAATGACTCCATGGAAAATTTGAGTAAACTTTTTAGTTTCCCTTGGCCATTATCTGGTGCAGCACTATGCAGTGTAGTATTTCTTCAGGGAGCTGGCAGCCTTTTCATTAACGTCCCATTGAGGAAAAACCCAGCGTCCCCTGTGACTGCATGTCAATGGCTGTCAAGGATGAGGGATTTGAGTAAATTTCCCTTCAGTAATGGGAATATTATAAACCCCAGAGACAGACAGACATTCAGACAAGGAGAGTAGCAGGAAATGTCTTAATCTCCACTGACTCTCTTTTGGCACAGATGCCTATACTCTTATGACAAGAACATGTGAATGTACCAACCAACTCACGCATGCCTGGATACATGTATGATCAGTACATCTGGATTGGGTTGCAGCGACTGATCAGTCTACTGGATGTGCAGCATAAGTGACATGCGTGGGTGAAAGCAGGACTGCAGTGCACTGTGGTGTGGCCTCTCCATCACTGTTTCTACTGGCTTGACAGGGCCTGGCTCTGGGGCCCATCAGGGTCTCACAGAGTGCACTCAAACTGTGCACTGCTGAGGAAGGGATTCTGTAGCCTTATAATGAATTACTCACTCACATCACCTGTCCAAATGAATTCTGTTGACCGGCACACTAAAGTCCGTGTAAAAGGTAATCATGCGTTCTCAGCCAGGATCATCTGCACTTGGGATATGGAGAATTTGTTTGATGCTGACTGAAATGTTAATATTTACTGCTGTTTTTTCTGCACTTCTATGATTAGTAAATGACATATTGAGTTACAGTGTCTTGGAAAAGTATTAATTGACGCTTTCTACAGTATTTTATGTAACAAAAAAATCTATGTATTTTGATTTGATTTTAAGATATAGACCAATACAGAACACCATGTATCTATAAAGTTGAGGGGAAATGATACATGATTTAATTTTTTTTTTAGAAACAGCAACTTGAAACATTTGATGTTTTTGTTTGTATTGTACTATATTTAATTCTACACATATAGAGAGAGAGTTATCTGTCTATGTAGAGCTTCCCTCTACATAGCTTCCCTCGGGTTTTTTTTCAGTCAACCTGTTAAAATGTCATCTTTGCTGACCATATCATATTCACTGTGTCCCCTACATAGCTTTTAGTATACTGCAAACTGGATCTCTTAATGGTTTTAACCACAGTCTCCTTCCTGCCACTGTATCTTAAAGGCCAGATTTGTGAATTCCATGACAAATAAATGTCAACATTCTTCCACTTGAGTCCATGTGTTGATCGGTTGCAAGACTAATTCCTACCTGCTGAACCACCATCCCCAAGTAATGCATTGACCTCTGTGGGCAACTGGTTGGACTTCACTTTTTTTGAGGGTTATCATACTACAGGGGCTCTACACAAACACAAGCCACACTCGTTATATTGATAATTGTAAAAAAAAAAAAAAAAAAAAAAAAAAAAAAAAAAAGTTTTAAAACCATGCATAATTTTTCTTCCTCTGTTCAATTACACACTGCCTCATGTTTAATTTCAATCCCAATAAAACACATTGAAGATTGTGATCTTAGGGTTTCAAAATTTGCAAAATAGTCTGAAAACATGGATACTTGAAAGGCACTGTAGCTGAAGCTTAAAGTTTTAAAGCTATATCATGTCAAATAGAACAATATAAGCAGCATTTTCATTTATTTTTTTAACCATTAGCTTGGAAGAAACACCTTGTGGAAAAGGTGTTTTTTCCTTCTCCGGATGTCTTAGTAACGCCGTTTTATTCCCTAACTAAAAAGGTCACAAGCCTCTGTCATTTACTTTTAATTCGGATGGAGAGAAGCTGCCGGTTTCATGCTGCTGGACACCTGCAGATACTGGTCAGGGCTGCACCCCTAATCAGCGTAATACATATGTGTCATATCCAATGACCCATGGGCTGTGTTCATAATAAAGGTCACTGGATGAGAGATTCTCTGTCCCTTCAGGTCCTTCTTAATGTGAAGCCACTGTAGCTGTTCGAAGCAAGTGCACTCTGCTGACTGATAATACAGCATGAACTCATTATGCACACATCTCAGCTGCTATCAAAGGACAACTTTGGTAAAGATGATAATTTTTTGTGTGTCTCTACAACAAATGATATGAAAAAACAAAAACAACAATATCCCCCTTTTTTTTTTTTTTTTAATGGAAAGATATTTTATTTGTTGTTGTTTCTGTGTTTGTCAGACAAGAAGTTTAATTTGCACTCAGAAAAGGCAACTTAACCAGATATCTAAAAAGGATGTACATGCAAATATAACTTAGTAAACCAAGTGGTGATTATGGATGTGGAGTTTTTCTCTAATCAACCATGATTTAAATGCAGTCCATTGGGAGGTTTTCATATAATTCTCATCAGCCTTAATCATAATATTATGGGTCTTTTAATTATTCATTTGAGCACTTATAGAATTAATTATAATTCAAAACATAACTGAAGTTTGCAGAGTTGAATCAATCAACAAGTTATACATGCAGGCACAAATATAAACACATATACACACACTCGCATACACCCCTCACCAGTATTTGGTGAAATGTGCCTTTGTTGAGAAGCTGCACATTCTCTGAAGCATCAACAAACTTCTAGATATTTTATTCTTCTTCAGGGTTAGAAGGGCCAATTATGCCCAAGGATTTAATCATCTTTTTTTTTTTGGTTTGGATTCAGTGGAGTCATTTTGGATTTATTGGAATTGGAATTGTTTCCATTTTGTAAAATTCTCCAGCACATCTAGCAACGGAATGGCCACTCTATGATGACGCCCAATGCTTGTTATTTTCATTGGGGCCAAACAGCCAAATCTTAGTCTTTTGCTAGCATTTATCTAAAAACGAAGATTGTGAAACTTTTCTCAATTTATCTTGTATGGAAATAAATATTGTTGGTGTATGTGTATGTGAACCAGTGTGTGGATGGGAGAAATTACCTTAGTAAAATGATTTTTCAAGGTTAGAGTGATACTTTGTGAAATAGTATTTATGAAATATCCAAATGAATACAAAACAAATGTAATAACATTAATAATAGAGAGAGAAAAAAAACACCTGTTAAAGATCATTTTGATCTTGCATCAGCAGCTCTTTTTTTTATCTCAACTGTCTTTTAGTCCCAGTGCAAACATAGTTTGCATGTTCCTCAAAAACCTTCTACATCAAATCCTATAAATGTTTTCTATAAGTCCAAGATAGCATTTTAATAAGTAGGATTGAAGTAGTTACAGAAAAATTTATTTATTTACACTTAAAGTGTAAATAAATCTAGTAAAAATGTATATATCAGTTGTCTGGTTTTCATTTATATTTTATGGCATGAGGCATGTCTGAGGTTCTTTCTGTTTTGTTCATTTGTTTGTTTTGTTTTTGTTTTTGGCATAAGGATCTGCAAAACTCAATTTGCCCAATGTTAAGAGCAATATGTTCATTTTGTTCTCAGACAGATACTGTACATCATCTTCAAGAAAAACTGAAATGCATTTGCTTGTAAATAATAGCCACAGAGGTCAGTTATTGATCTACTGCTGAAGGGGACCTTAAGGGCATGTTAGAAAACCCCATTGTTGCTTGTCAATGATCCCTTTATGGCCTTGAACTCGACAAGTCTACTGCTATAAATCAAGGTTAAACTAGTCCTCTAATAGCAAATCAATGGCGGTCAATAGATATCATGATGTGATTATAATTCAGTCAAGTAAACCATTAATCAAAACTTAAATGGGCTTTCTTTAGGAAAGCTGCAGTTTCTTTTTTCTGTAGTTACAGTTATATTTTGATGGAGAGCCTTTTTCCCACTCCGCTCCTTTTATTCTCTTGTAAAATGGCAAGGTCTTCAATTAGTTTAACTGAGGAGGTTGCTGAGATTTGAGAAAACAATGTAGAAGTTATATTGAGATAACCTTTAAACAAGAGCAGATATTTCACCTGCATTAAGATTACCCCAAGAGCAATCCACTTGTTATTTTGCTCTAAGCCTCCTCCATCAATGTGCATCCATGCATTGGAAAGCAGCATCAGTCAGAGCTGTCTGCGATGTGGCTAAATGGAGCGCAGGGACATATCCATCCAACTATAACCTTTGCAGTACTGATATTTATGATAAAGACCATTAGGCATTTGTGAGATGCTTGCGCAAGGGCTTTAAGGCTAACAACACTCGTGAAGCAAGGCGCCATCCAGGGGTTTACATGGCCGCCAGTGTCATCTGTCTGGGATGCAGCGGAGCCTCTGATAGAGGCGACGTTACCTGGGGAATTTCTAAGGGGTGATGATGCAAACACTGTCTCAAAAACCTGCTGCTGTGGAAGCACAGGTGAGTAATAGGAGAGAGGCATGTTGTTTTCTCTTTCACATTCTGTGCTGCGCTCATCCAGGCGCTTCAAGCTGACTGGACACTTCGCAGTCCAGTTCCAAAAGATGGCCCACGCTACAAGAGGATATTTTGAGTGATGGAGTTGAATTAGCTCTGGAGTGGCGTTGTCGGCACTGGAGGACTAGTTTAACCTTAGTGGGAATAGAACTCTTAAACTGCAAACTGATCTGACTATTTGTTGTATTTGTTTTCTCATACACTTTAAAGCACAGACTTTCATGTATCTTAAAGGAATTTTCATAGACAAATCAAACTACGGCATCATTAAGGAATTATGAAGTTCATTATTAAATTAAGCAGAAAGATAAATAAGCTTCAATTGTTAAAAAAAAAATAAAAAATCTTCAAACGTGACAAGCATCTCTATGTAAGCTGTCTGATATTTCTCACTGAAACCCAGTGCAGTAAGCTACCAGGTGGAAATGGGAAGAGCGTGGCATAACTGCAAACTACCAAGACTTGACAGTCCACATAAAATGACAGGATGGACAAAGATAGCATTAACCCTAACCCTACCTCAACATATGCAAAGGTGCTACAAACATATTCCAGCTTCAATTGCAGCTGAAATATAATACTCCAGGAAAAACTGTAGGAGGGTGAAAATTAACAATAGAAGACCATTTCTCATTCCCCTTCCATTTCACATGTATATATTGTATATTAATTATATTTATTTTTTTATGGTCAACTAAAAGAAATCGTGACAAAATGTGAAAATGTTCATTGTATATGAGCACATTGCACAGCATTGTGAGTCAATACATTATTTGGCAATTCCTACTGAGAGTCATGGTCGTGCAGAACATTGTTATTAAGCATGAACATTTCAGGCAGCATCAAAGAAATCTTAATCCAGCCCTTGAAATTGTGGGTCTCAATGCTAATGTGCAAAACATGAAAATCCAAAAACCAAATAAAAAGTGTCCTATCAAATGCCATCAGCGGGGAATCCCTAGCTCTCATTTTGCATATTCATGGGACATCTACATTGTCGCCAATGCCATTGTCCTTTGATTGCACGTGATAAAAGGCTATCTCATTTCTCTCTTTTGCACCTTTCTAGAATCCAGACTCTGATTTGGCAAAATGTAATTGTAATTTATCATTTTTTTCTGCCTGAGGCGAAAATCTCTCAAGCCCGGGGCTGTTTGAAAAGCAGTTGGACACAAAGGCAGACCCTGGGAACTTTGCCCATGCAGTCAATCAGCCCGACACCCCAGAGCGATCACACCCCAAAATCACTTGATTTTTTTTGTTGTTGTTGTTGTTGTTCACAATGTCAAACAACTTCTCCTTTGCCGTGAGATAAAGGAACCATGTAAATAGTAATAAGGTAGTTTTGTCCTTTATTGTTTCTGTCTTTTATTTGTGGAGATGGTCGGTGATAAACAGAGTCTTCGTGGTCAGAGGCAGGGCAGAGCAGACATCAAAGGCCAACAGAGGTCTGTGACGGTGAATGCAGCTGGTGTCTGCTGGACAGAGCTTGAGGAAGGGATTCAGCTGCTCCATAATAAAGATGCACAGGGGAAGGGAGTGTCTTCAAAGCCCAGTCAAATACACACAAGCAAACAAAGACACCCCTCCAACCCCCCCAGAAAAGAAACCCAAAAAGCAATGTTCTTGCAATAGTGTTTTTTGCACCATAGTATCATGCAGTTCCTGCAGACAAATCATGAAATCCTGCTGCGTTTCTCTCCTTTCTTCATCTCCTGATTGCCTAATTTCTCCTATAATGGGTCTTTGAGCGACTCTGAATGTGTCACTACATCTTTGCTTATGTGTTTTTGTGACAGTTTTGGTGGCTTCTGTGCAAATATAGCACTGATATTTTTAATATTTTGCAGGAGCTCTTCTGAAACTATCTCCAAGTGTGGATCAAAAAATAAAAGGGCGTGTAAGTGTAGTTTTTCCCAACAAGTTCACTAATTGATTCCACTCACTCTCCAGGTAAAATAAAACAAAACAAGCAAACAAAGAATAATAATAAAACTGTATAAATGTGTTGAAGACCTGTCCAGGGTGTTCCCTGCCTCTCGTCCGTAATGTCTTACTGGAGATAAGCACCAGCTCTTCTCCTGACCCCACTAGGGACAAGGGTGTACAGAAAATGGATGGATGGATGAATGTGTTTAATACATGGGTATTCTCTCAACATGAATTAAAAATATATACACACGAACAAAAGTCTGTAAAGACTCTGCGTGACAGTTCTGGATAAAAAAGCAGTGATGGGTCATGGATTAATATGAGATTCTCACAATATGTCCTTGAGTAAAAATGATATGGCTTCACTTCACTGTTATGTAGAGAAAGGCAGAAACAGAAAAACTTCCATGAAATGGAAAAGCTACAATTGTTGGCAGCAACAGGTGGGGGCAGGGCATTACTGTGCTACTATACTCCTCACACCCAAAAAACTGACCATTATAGAACTCTCTCTAGTTTTTAATCAAAGAACTTAAAATCATCAAAATGCTGCGGCAGCACACTGTGGTGGTTTTAAAACCTGTAGCTGTCCCACATCTATTAGGCTTGCAGCATAAATCGTATGTGACTTTTTGTGAATGAACTTGTATTTTTAATTTAACACTCAGTTTATCACATACAGTACGTAACTCCTTTGGATTGTTTGTGAATTTTATGTAATTTTATTTAAATATCGTTTTACTGCAGAGAATAATGGAGTTGTTTGAATTAAGGTTTGAGCTTAACTCTGTTTACCATCAACAAATATAGTTGTTTGTAGCACAATAAAATGTGTGACATTTACCCTCTTTATTATTTATAATTTCAGGTTTAAATCTCTTACTAGAATTTTGGAACCTATAATTTTTGTGTACCTCTTCTGTCTTTTCCTCATCATCAACACATCTCCTTCCCATCCTTCAAACTAAACCAAACATTAAGTATGTTTCTGTAAATATTTTTCCATGTTTTTTTGTTTGTTTTTTTGGCTCTTGCCTTGCTGTTGATTTTTTGTTGCCTCCCTTTTATATATCTTTTGAAACCTTTTCTTTTGTCCTTACTGTGTAAAAACAGAATAATATGTGTCGCTATGCAGCATTTTTATTCACCAAAAGTGTCGCAGGAGAAGAATCTGGAAGACAAAAAGGGGGATTCTAGTGGAAGGCTTGAGGTGATCCAGACAAGCCACAAAAGTGTTGTAGAAGGAAAGCAGAAAACATAAATATTCAGTTTTAATTGTAATGTTAGTTAACTTTTAGATGATAAAGGTCAGATTTTTTGCGCTGCACATGTAAAGAAATTTAGAAATCAAGTAGCTAATTGCTTTTTTATAACAATAATAATAATTACCATTATTATTATTGTAACCTCAACTCATGTTAGAAAATAGCATTATTATTTTCAAAAACTCCCTGTGATCACAGTTCCACAGTTAACCTGTAGAGGGCATGCCAAAACAGTAATCTTGGTCAAGCTCAGCATGACTCCATGGACATACAATATCCTCAGCAGGAGGAAACACAGTGCGACTTTCATCTGTCTACAAAGGGAAGAGATTTTGTTTGGGTTGAGAGAGATGAACCACAAAATTGTTGCAACATTTCTTTGCTGATTTTACAACATTTTGCTGTGACTGAAACAACTATTGCTAGTACAAGACAGTACAGAATGATGCTGTATTTTTTTGAGTGTGTGAATTTATTGAGATTATAAAAGAATGCATAAAAAATGTAGATCTGTCAAAATAACTCCCCCAAATTAAACAAACCACTCATTAGAGTAACGTGTTCTTTTTTTTTCTTCTTCTTCTTTTTTAATTCCTAAACGGGTTAGAGTTCCTGAATAAAACATGACTTATCTATTGCAATCGCTTTAATCGAGCCATTATTCATTGAACCATTTATTTATTACTCCATTCATCTACATAAATATTTAACTATGTCTTGGCATCTTTATGGACTGCTTGCTCTGCTGCTCAATTACAAGGAGCAGTGTCCTACCATGGCCATATGCCTTCTATCTGGTGACACTATATCTTCACAATTTATGGATCCCAGCCTTGGGCAATATCATTTTGTTCCTTTTTATATATATACAGATGTATTAATCTAGGCTTAATGACAGGCAACACCATATTTTAGCATTTCATTGTATTGTACACACACACACACACCCCCACACGCACACACATACACACATATATACATATATGCAATATGTAGAACATATTGCATCCACAACTAGTGTGGATGCAATATGTTGTGGAGGGACTCAACTGAACTATACATCTTACACCTTCACACTACATACCACATTCCATAAGCTCATATAAGTTTTTTCCTCGTCCTCCCACAACAAAAGCTCCTGCTTACCCTGACCAGAGGAGCATGGAAGCATGCAGGACGGAGGGAAAGCGAGGAACCGTAAACACCCTCCATGGGTCCTCCTTCAAAGTGATGAACAACAACAAAAGCAGCACTGTTTGTCTGTTGAGAGAAGCACAGAAAAAAGAACATTTGACCACCTGGGTGCCTATCATTTTCCTCATGCCGTCTCTCAAGCGTGACTATCGAGAGATGTCCCCTTTAATGTCGTATCTGGCTGCTTCTACCCAACACATACAGTGTTCTTCATTCATCTGGACTGCTTGTCTTTTGCTGCTTTTGCAATTTATCTATTTCCAAGTTCTTAAAATAAAATACAGTACATTTTAGGAATTATAAATGGCGATAAAATCAACATATTTACTACTATTGTTACTAGAAATAATAAAAAATAGTAATAAGTAAGCTAATAATGATTATGTTCATCACCAGAAAGCAACACAACTGAACAACAGGAACTAAAATTAGTTATTTTATTTACTGTTTGCCTCCTCATTTGCATGCAGTCCTGTGGATGACACATTTTGCAATGCTATGCAAATTGGCACGAAAAAGTAATAGCTGGTCAAAGTTCATGTTGTAATCATATTTATTAGCATCATCTTCGGTAACATGTTTACATCCCCCTTAATCAGATTCTGTTCATAAAATATATTATTGGTGTCTCCAAATGTATACCTGGTGGCATTTAAAAAATGTTGAAAAAGTGTTTATGTTCAAGAGGAAAATATAAAAACTGTGCCTCCAGTAGTCAGCTTTGAGGAACCCCAGAAGTATTTACTTTTCCTCTTCCCTCTATTATTTGTTTTTTAAATGATCCATCAGGATTCTAGACTTTGAAGCTCTTTGACCATTTAATATGTAATTTTAACCGTACATCATACCCAGTCCATCTACAGAGATAAACTGGTCAGTTTCAAAGTGAATAGCTGTTGAACTCATCAGGTCTCTGTAGTTGCCATTTATTTCTAGGCTGTTGTAAGACATTTTACAGGGATACAAATAATTTATGTTGTAAATAGTACCACATCACACAATATAAATATTATTATCTAACAAATAGGGGAGGGAAACTTCAGTTACCACCACATTTGAATTTGATATAGTTAATTTCATTTACATGTGAGAGGAATTATTAAAATGCCATTCTGTCCTATCAATGAAGAAAAAAGGCTGAATCTCCTCCTGATGCCTTTTTGAGTTCACGTTGCTGATTTAAATTAAAAGACTACAAATCAGCAGCAAATCAAACATTTCCACTATCACATATCACCCACCCCTGGATTTCTAAAACAGTCTTTTCATCAATTATAATCAAAAAGCACTCACTGTCGTCTCCCTTTTTATTTTTTTTCCCACCACATAGTACCTATAATCAGAGAATAGTACATTGTGTATGTGTGTGTAAAATTCCAAGCTCTATTATGATTTAATAAATGCCAGGGTGAGTCATCTTTTTTGTGAGCATGGTAATGTTTGGCGATAATAATCAATATCAAATGAAAAAAAAACTATTATTCTGTTTTATGGTTCAGGCAACATTACAATCATAATTACCTGGTTCCCATATCGGTGATCACATCCCTGTATATAGATTCCCTAGTTTCCATAGTTCACTGCTAGTTTCTTATGTCACAATCTGCCCAGTTTTTGTGCTGATCTCTTCATGTCCCACTGCAAGTTTTTGTTCTTTGTTTATATTAAAATCCGTCATCTTTCTTCTTTATTCTTGTGTTTTAGTTCAAGTCAAAACCACAAAAAAATATCACTCAAGAAAGGAAGCACTTCTTGATTTGAGTGTTTTTGTTGACAAATAAATAGTTCTTTTAGAGCTAGCTTACAACTAGCCTACTCATGTGATAGTAACCTGGTTACCCAGTGTAAGAAAATAATTGATGCTACTAAAATAGGCAAGATATAAATTACCTGTGAGCTCTGTTGGAGTAATGCAACCGTCTCTGCATTAGTAAATAACGCCAATGTTGTCATCTGTTTTGAAACATAAAAACTACCATAGGGACTAGTCAAACTAGAACTGCATGTTCCAGTTTGATTAGATTGTGTAAAACGTAGTTTATGATTTGGGAGATTTTTATTTATGTAGACAAGGAAATTTATGCTCTTAACTTTCCCTCTGAAAAATAAGTTAAATAGGCCTACTTTCTAATCTTGTTCTCATGATCCCAATACCGGGTGTTGCCTCATGAGCTTGAGCACGTACTATTACTCCCCTGGTTAATAATTTCATCCTGTTTTTTTTTTTTTTTTTTTTTTTTTTTTTGTGCTTAATTTCATGTGGTAAATTAAGATCTTCTCACAATTTTACAGGGAGGAAACTACATGTTCTCTCTATGCATGCAAGGGTCTGGCTTCCTTCCACTACCACCTGACATACACAGGGATGTTAAGTTACTTGTTTCCTCTACGTAGAGACTCAGAAATGGGTTATTTTCAATTGCCTTAAAGGGGAATTATTATATTCACATTGTGCCATGTTATAGCACAAACCCAAAAACTATATTAACTTCTGTTGTTATAAAACTGCTATATACAACACATATGACTTAAAATAAATTTTCCTTCAGAATTTAACACCTTGAAATCTCACCTCTTTTTAAAAACATGTAATTGACAACATTACATGACCAAGATTGTTTAATCCAATGTTCTGATTCAGAATTTATACAACACCTACCCCATTTCCATATCATCAATTTAAGAATTTAGATTTTCTGTGTTTAAATGAAGGTACTCACCATAAGAATATAGATGAATTCTTTTGGACAGTGGCATATCTGGCCTGTCACTGTTTGTTTTTTCTGTTACAACAGAGAATGACTCACAGGTTGTGTTTCCTGTGCCTCAAGTCGCTAAAGCAGCTATCACTCAGAGGATACTTTCAATCTCCCCCAGCTCCAAAGATCGTGCCTCTCAGAGAGAAGGTCAAGTTTGGCCAATCGCTCACTGAGCAAAGGGTGGGGCCTAACAGCTGGCGGTCATCAAAGTGGCTCTGAAGATGTTGAGAAATCTTAGCCATATAATATGACTGGCTTATTCTACATGTTTTAGATATGTTTTCAACAAATTAGACCTGCAGCTATGTCATTATATGCTACATAATTTTAGAACTAGAAGACAAAACAAAGAAAAAGTGTGCATAACTGTTCTGTGAAACGGGGAAAAAACAGCTTCAATTTGTACTCTGATCTAGACACAAAAATTGTACATCGTTATCATGACCTTAAATATGTCTCTGAAGCATTAGGCCTTATGTTCATGCACTGACACATTCAGGGGTATATTACAAGTTCTCAAAAGGAAAACCATAAGAAGGAAAACTGTGTGGTTAGTCAGGTTCGGGTCAGTATTTTGAGGTGTGTATACACCTTAAGCCCTTTATAGACTCACATACACACTATTTAAAACAGAACCCATACTTAAAATGACACACTTTCCTCGGTGTTGTTTTAGCAAGAGGGGGTTGAGCACCAGTGGTCTGGAACAAGACTGTTGTTTTTTTTGTTAGTTTTTCTTTGTTTTGTTTTTGGTTTGGGTCAAACTTTGGCCAGGCCTTCAAGCAGCAGCCATTTGATCCTTCCCAATGTGCCTCTGGTCTGAGACCCATTTGAACCTCCACCTGCTGAGCAAACTTCAGTTCAGATACATTGCCCAGGCCCCTCTGAACACCATGGAGGGGAGGGAGGACATTATGTTAAAGTCAACACCACAGGATCAGTCCACTCTTTGTGCTGGGCTTTGAGGGTGACCTCCGATTTTTAGACCATGTAGATGAAAGATGAAGTGCTCTAAGCTCATATGGTCAAAACACATGGAGGAAGGAGAATGGCTTTCCTTCTTTCAACATTAGTGAGTGAGTCACTTCTGCAGTTTTTGACATCATAGTATACTATCATTTCCGCCGTTTTTATAAACAAACTCCTTGTGAATTATTTTCGGCTAAATTCTTTGAATAAACTTTTAAATAAGACCTCAGCACCATGTCAATGCTGTGAAATTGTCCCTTTTTAAAGACTTGATATAGAAAAAGTACATATGACTTCTGAAGGTGATCAAATATGGATGGGCAGATGCACGGATGAAATGATTTATCATTATTTTGTATTAAAGTCCAGGAAGAGAATTATCAAATACACTTCAACCTATGATACTCTTGTTATTAAAAAAACATTAAGCTCCCAATTTTGTGAATGTATTTATTATAATTTGTTTAAAGCTTTCACCCATTAGTGCTAAATTATCTTTTAAAAATTATGATCTACATTTAGCACCCTTTTCCAGTGTTATTCTGTATGTTGATGCATACTTTTTTATGTTGCAGTGATCTCAGTAGGTATTGATTGTAAACTTTGGGATTTTTGTATGTCTTCCTGGATTGGAAATTTCAACCTCATGTCTGGAGGTTGCTAATTTTGAAGTTGCTATCAAACTTTTTAATTTCAAGGCACATATGTTTTGGATCAAAGTCATGTTTTTAAAGATGACTTTATGACGCACATATTAAAACATCAAGTCATGTCATGGAGATGAAGTTCGTGTTGCCCCTCTGTTCTGCAGAGAGCATGTGTATTACAATGAAAAGTGAACGTGTCTGTTGCTGTTCACAACTAAAAATTTGAAAGTCAGGGGTGTAACTAGTTTCAGCTTCACAATCCAACATGACTGGCTTGTCATGTTGGATTCAAAGGTTGAGTAATTATATGTTTATTTGCATCCATCCATTGATTATAAATAGAATATGGTTCTACTTATGTGTTCTTTCAGAGTTTAGAGAAGGCTTTGCCATAAAAACCTTGCTAAGCATGATAGTCGAAGTACCAGGTACCCACAAGTACCACGAGTACTCACAATGACCAGTGGGTCATTGTCTTCTTTGCATTAAAAAATGTTGACAGGAAATATAGAAATAGTGCAACTTAAAGAAATGAAGACCAGGAAAATGTTCTCAGTTTCAACAAATGACCTCTCTTTGTTTGAGAAAATGGCTGTAAACACACATATGCAAACAACAGGCCTGGAAAGAAGCACAGCATGAAGGTACCTAGTTTTATCAGGTCTGGGGCTGGTAGACCCAAGCATCCTGGGTGTATTGTAAATGAGTAGTGGGATGTATGGTGGGTGAATTATTCTGAATAATGTTCTTCACAGAAAGACACAAAAGGCCAATGAGTCAAATAATTACTTCTATTCACTTTGCTATAATAAAATATGAAAACGGGTCCCACAGACCCAAACAGATTACAAGGGTTAATTGGGATTTAACTGAAGAATAATAATAATAAAAAAATCACTATAATTGATGTTTAAGTATAGTGAAGGATGGCTTCAAATAATACATAATTACTTAGTTGTACGTTCAAATTTGTTGTCAACATTGAACATTTTTTTATGCAAAATTAAGGTGTGCCACTGGTTGACTTGCACTAGTGTCCCTGTAACTGGGCTTAGCTAGTTGTAGGGGCACTAGCAAAGTGTCACACTTCAATATCCCTCTCTTCCGCCAAGAATGGCTAACAAAAGTTTGTACAGCAGTTGTATGGAGTTTATTTCCATTTTCATTATATACATATCTATACATATTGTTATAGCATTACTCATTTTCAGGATCAAAAGCTATCCGTTTTAGAGAATTATGTGTTTTACATCTTAAAACCCAAACACCGCGAAGTTAGGCATGCTGATATTCCCAAATAAGAGTATCAATTTCCAAAGTAAATGAACCACAAAACACATCCTTAGCAAAAATGTTGGCTGGTATTTTATTTGTAAAAAAAAAAATAAATAAATAAAAAAATACTGACACTGAAGTGGTCGATTTATTTTGAGGTACAATCTGAAATCCTATACTTAAGTGAGATCATGAGGCCACATACTGACTTCACTTGCTACACACTGTGTCTTAGCCCAAATGTGCTGTTACACTTTTACATTTTATTCTTCTCCCCTCTCCATTAAACTCGTCCAGGTGAGCATCCAAGTCAGTTGTGTTCACACTGTAGTTACTCCGGTGGCTTTCGCGGGATATCTGTGTTGTTTTCTGTCCATGGACTCTGCTTGTCGGAAGAGGCATGATGAGGAGTCATCCATCTCCAGCTAACAGCCACCAGTCTGGCCCCATGCTGGAGCCCCTGAGAGAGGAAGCAATCGCTCACAGCACAGGAGCACATTCCCCCTCAACACAGGGGGGACACGGCCATTTAACCCATCAAGTCCTGGTCGACTTTTCTTTCCCATAACATAACATTCAACTGTGTCTTTCTAACACAGTGTATCTCTACAAATGCATACATTTCTCTCTTTATGTAAGTTCTGTCATAATTGCCACCATACATGTGTGCGCTACAAAATCTTAAATGTCAAAAAAAAGTGAAATTCTCATTTTCTTTTTCTTTTTCTGGGAAAAAGGACACTCTCCGCACAGCTCTTCCTCCTCCGTTCCATCTAAGTTGTGTTTATATTTTTCAGAGCACCTTCCTCTCTTACGCTCTGTCCTATTGGTAAGGATGCAGCATCACTGGACATGCAGAGTCTTGCAGTAAAACCAGCCTGAGGAATTGACACGCACAGTGTTTCACCACTTTTTTCTAATGGCGTTGTGAGCCCCCCTGCCCTTGCTGGTATGGAAGGTGTTTAGCACCTCACCATTTTTACTTTGACAGAAAAGGGACCACAGCATTCCCCTAGCTATGTGGACCCACACCAGCTCTTCTGTTATCGTTTCCACTGTGGGCACACGTCCTCCTCTTAATATACCAATTTCTGATGTGGATGGCAGAAAATCTCATCCAACAGGGCTGGCGTTGTACAGCCTGGTTCTGGAAACTAGTTTCAGACAGATACAAATAGCTGTAGCTTCACAATCCTAGGTGACACAAAGGTGACAATCTCAATCTATATATGGGTAAATACCTTACACGGAAATGTATGATAGAGAGATAATGGTTGACCATGCACCATTACAGAAATCGAGCTGTCCGTGAGGAATGAGATGACAATGGAAAGAACTCTGGAAATGAGAGAGCTCTTGCGTAGTGAATACATACACTCTGAAAGCATCAGGCGAGAGGGAGACGAGAACTGTATGGGTAGTTAGGTCAAGAAATGAAAGAAAATGGAGTCGTAGAGGTTAGGCAGAATGACTTTTAAACAATAAAATTGACGACCCTTGTCTTTAGAGGCAAAGTGTGGATGCTGTGAGCCATGACCAAAAAGCTATTGTTGACTAACGTCAACCGTCTGCATTATCTTTGACCCCTGTGGCTAGAAATGGAGAAAAGGAAGGAAAATGAAGGAAGCAAATAAGAATTACAGACAAACAGTGGTTGTGTGACATTGAACAGAAAAGACTCATATTGAGACAATTGTCTAAACATGGCTCTGTTAAAGTATAATCAGGTAATATACAGTGGTATGAAAAAGTGTTTGCCTCCTCCCTGGTTTCTTGTGTTTTGCATCTTTGTCACACTTCAATGTTTCAGAACGTCAAACCAATTTAAACATTGGTTAAAGTCAACACAACTAACGCAAAATGCAGTTTTAAAGAAAGATGTTCATAATTAAGAGAGGGGAAAAAAACAAACCTAAGTGGGCCTGTGTAAAAACATGATTGCCTCACCCTAATTACTGCCTCACCTGTTCTCCATCAAGACATCCCTTAATTATAGACCTGTCTAACAAAATGAAGAACACAAAAAGATCTTCAAAAGTTAGAATTTCCTTAGATCTCTGAATTAAAGCTATGAGTCTGGAAGGGGTTGTAAAGCAATTTCTGCGACTTTGGCATGAACCACAGTGAGAGCCATTATCCACAAATGATGAGAACATGAAACAATGGTAACCCTTCTTGGTCTAGCTGACCAGTGTCTAACCCTTTTTCGCACACAAGTTGACCATGTAGATTTCAAGTTTTTTATTCCACCTTTATTTAAACATTGTGCTTTTTGCTTTGTCTTTGATTACTATTTACGTTGGTCTGATGTTCTGAAACACTTGAAGTGTGACAAACTTGTAACAAAATAAGGAAACCAGGAAAGGGCAAACACGTTTTCACACTACTGTATTTATAATCATGTAAAAAAAAAAAAAAAAAAAAAGAAACAGTGGATGTATTCTATTTTTACCTTTAGAAGCTACTCTCGTCATGAAAGTACAGCAGCGTGAGAGGAGACACACAACAAAGGTCATAATTATTCGCAGTCATGCTGCTCCTCACTTAGCAGATGGAGACAACCTGAGTCAACATTTTCAATTAAAAGGAGGATACAAACAAACAGACGGGAAGAAGATACACACACACACACACACTTGCCTGGAAATAGGGACACACAAGCTGGAATAAAGGAAATGACCTGGAGGACCTGTTACCTCATTAAGTGATGTTTGAAGCCTGTGAAAAAGGCGTATTTTACATATCTTGCTCGCAATTAGAGGTACTAAACGTAGCATGGGGTTAAAAGGTTTCATATTGTGTTTGCATATCAGATATTAAAAAAAAAGTTTCATCAGTGTTTCAACCCTATCAGTTAATCATGATGGATTATTGTTTCCCACTGTTGGAAGCTGTTTTTACTGACGAAAATGTGACAAACTTGAAAATGTTCTGTTTTGAAAGCTTAACATGTACTAATAAGATAGCATCCAAACTTTGAGATATTTTAAAAGGCTATCTTTTTGTCTGTGTTTTAATGGCTATGTGGAAAAAATGGCCCCAATCAGACGTTTCTGAACATATGTGACCTTTTTTTTAAGGACAGTGTAAATTGCAGCTATCCGATTTCTTTGTACATCAGATCCAGACGTCTTTCATGTGTAGCCTTAAATTGTCTACAATATGATTGCTTTATTTAAAAAAATAAAATTCAGTCTAAGTGGTCATGTCACGTTTCATCAACAAAATATGACAGAATCTCTATTAGTACATCCTTTAAAATTTTGAAGCCTCTACAAATTATAATACTTCCTTAAATTCTCAAAAAAACAATTGTAAACTGGCACATACATATGCCAGTTTTTATTATTATTATATATATATATATATATATATATATATATATATATATATATATTATATATATATATATATATATATATATATATATAATATATATATATATATATATATATATATATATATATATATATTATGGATTGAGATTTGGTAGAGCTGTACTGGCCAAAACTGACAGCAAAACATTGTCAAAAATAGTGAATTTTATGACTGACAGCAGCATCCTGGTAATCATCAGCTCAAGGTGACAGCCTCAGATAACTCATCCAATATGTGTGACAACCATCGTGGACCCACACCCACACATAAAAAAAAAGATTATAGCATACCATCTCTACTGAGACAGAAAGTACATGTTGTTCCTATTTAAAAACAGACTGGAAAAGCGAAAGTGCGTGTGTGTGTGGTAGGACAAGGAATGCTGATTTAGACATAGCCAACCCAAACACAGATGCCCGGTCCTTCCTTCCTGTGGGCAACAGAAGGAGACACAATGTGCTCAAGAGGCCAGAGCTGACAAAGGGATTAATCCGATGACAACAAATGGTGCAATCTCTGGCATGAGTCACAGCAGAGAAATACATATCATATGTTCACAACAACTCTGCCACAAACCAGCAGCCATTTCAAAGAAAACAATAAAAACTTCCAAAATTAAAATGAGATGTAGCTTATGGCTTGTATTAGTACATTTTACATATTTTACAGACAAAAATATTTCCAAACACTAGTCTTTGTGTATTTATGTTTGTGGGGGTTTTGGGCATTTTTTTCCCCATTGGTTTATTTTCCCTCCTGCTAATATGCTATTATCAATTGGTTTCTCACTATTGTTGGTTCACACATCTCTCTTACTATTTCTTCCTGTGTCTGTCTTTTCTTTCACACCGCATCAGTTTTTATCGTTTCAGAGGGTTCATATGAACCTGTGAACATCTGCCTGCGGTACAGCGGGAGGAGCAGGCCAGAAAGGTTGAGACGAGGTTGAGTTCGCGTGAACCACCCACTGCGCTGGACTCGTCTCGGGCGTCTGTAAATCTACCATCTCGTCGTTGTCAGAGGTTTTACTCTCGCTCTGCCTGTGTTTGTGTGAGCGTGTTTGTTTGTTCCACTGTGTGTTTTCATAATCCCATAAGAGGGCTTTTTTTTTTTGAGGATAAGGAGAGAAAACAGGGAGAAAAAAATGATTGCAGTGAGGAGAGAAAATGCAATGGGGGGTTGGGAGGGAGTGCTGGAGTAGACGCAGGAGAAAAGCATTAGTAGTTCCAGCCAGCTGCCAAATGATGCCCTTGATTGCCTCTCTTCTTGTGCAGAAACAGAAGGTGTGAGGGGTGATTAGGCCTGGGCCCGATCCCTGATGAACAGATGTTAATAACAAAGCCCATGTTCATTGTGGTTAATAGCCGAGCGTGCCAGTGCTGGCTGCTGAGGCTAGGGGAAAATCTGCCTCCATAGCTCTTCTCCTCTTCTCTCCCCTTTGTGGGAGAGAGATAGGCTTCCTCTACTAATGTTTTGGCTGTACACTAACGTAATGAGCATGGTATTTGCAAGAAAAGGTAATGATAATCAGTCACAGGGGCAGGGGGAAAAAACCCCACCAAATGATGGTGCGTCGCATTCAGGAGATAGAGGAGCTCAGGGTTTATGCTGTTAACTTTTAGTTGATGATAGTGTTTTGATGATATCAGAGATAAAGCCGTGCTAATAAAGCCAGGCTGCATAGCTGAAATCGCCGTCGCCTCATTGTTGATCCTGTTAGGCTATTGTCTTCAGACTTTAATGACCACAGTTATAATGTGCTGTGATATTGACATAATTTAGCTTTAGCAAAGCTCAAATATTTCAGCTCTAAACATAGAATCTGGAGGTAAATCATCCAAGGCTGATGACTTTTCGTTAGCAGTTTAGATGAATGGTCAGCAAAGAAAGGGGTCAGGAAAATGTTTTTAGCAATTGTCTACCAACTGTTGTTTTAGCAGCACAACACATCCTCTACTACAACAGCACTCCATAGCTAGCTTAGAAAAAAAAAACACATTGGGTGAATTTTTAAAGTAGGTTTTACACTACAGTTTATAAACACGTTTGCCCTTTGAACTTTTCCACCCTTTCCAACTTAAGCCTTTTTACTGGATTTAACAGGTTTTATTCCAGGACTGTCCTATTTAGGTCCATCCATCTTTGACCAACTTTACAGTGTTTGCTGTAAAATAAAAGCATCCCTGCATGACGATACCATCATACCAGTGGATAGGTTTTAAAATTTACTCCTTTTTTTCTAGCTAACAATGTGTGTGGGAACTTTTTCTGGTGTTGTGACAGGTGTTACGTCACTCTGTGATAATATCCTTAACCAGACATCTTTGCAACTCCTTCAATTTTACCACAGACCTCTTTGCTCATTCTGACTAATGGTCTCAATGCCTAATTAGTTTTAGTTGGTTTACAGATGTGTTATGTTCATTATGTTGATTTATGTGAGAGCCTGTAAACTGCTTTGTAACTTAAATCTGCTTAAACCTCTCCATAATATTCTCCCTGACTTGTCTGCTATGTTCCTTGGTCTTCATGATATTCTCTAACATTTGCCAGATTATTTTCAGAATGGTCAAAGCTATAAACTTGGACTCCATTTACTTTTAAGGTACTTCTAAAGGCTATTTGTTTCATTATATTTCATTTAGAGGTGTATCTGTAGTGGTGGTTGAAAGAAATGTGCCCTACTCTTTTTAGTTATTTATTTGTAAAGAAAAGTTTTAACATTGTATAATTTCCTTTCTGCATCAAAATATGTGCGATTTTATGTTCATCAATCACATAAAGTTCAGAACAAAAAACCAAAAGTTTATGAAGTGTGTAGTTAGGAACCACAACAAGTAACAAGTACTTTAGCTTGTTTTAAAGTACTTCAAAACTGCTTTTATTGGTTTGCATAACCCCAAAATGAACTATGTATGCATCAATTTGGTTTTCTTGTGTGTGTACATGGCACACAGGGAGCGTCATCTCACAGTCAAACATCTCTGTGGGGAATGGAAAGATGGCACAGATGCATGGCCATTCCTTTCATCCAGGCCATGGGAAGAGAAATATAGCCACTGTTGACAAAGAAAATGTGACAGTTTCCCACTCTGTGGTACCTCTCATCTTCAAATTGATGTGTTGTCTAAAATTGACAGAAGGAGGTATAATGAATCAAGAGAATCCCGGAGACACAAAAGCAGTCAAGCGTTGTGGGTTTTCAGCTCTGAAGCATTTTGGCTTGCTTTTGAAAGCACAGAGGACTGGTAGTTTAAAAGAGTCAAACTAAGAAAAATTTGTATCTATCAACAAGCACTGTGGTAAGGAGCAATAACGCTGCAACAATTTCTGAGACTATTCTAAGGATTCATGCTGTTGTCGCGATGTATGAAGTCTAAAATGAACTGAATGCAAAGTGTTTCACATTATTCTTGTCTGCGCAACCGACAAACAGAGGCACTGGAGGTCAGGAGAGAGCTGATCTCACAGGTGAACCTCAAAGCCACATCACCATCACCATCATCGTTATGACAATGACACTTTCCTGTGCTCACTTTTGACAGTTTAAGATCAGCTTGATTGATTATTGAAAATCCTCCTCTGTAATTACCCTCACTGTGAAAAATAAAGGCCTACACATGTCTTCTTACTGGTAGTTGGCTCTTGAGGAGAAACCCTTTGCTCCAGAAGCTACGTATTATATTTATTCAGTAAAGGTCATGCATTTCAGGGTTTCCAAGAACTCTTTGTTATCCATGTACAACAGCATGAGCAAAATTCAGACTGAATGTGTCTTTCAAAGGGGTGGGTAATTTATTTATTTTTTAATCTGTAATGTGAAGTCTGGTGATTGGAATATTTAGTATGATTCTTAGAAAGTTGGCACACAGTATATTTAGTGGAAAAATGTATCTGTATAAAGCAATACATATTGTGGTTCAAATATATGTAACCACAATATTTGAAGAGTGTACTATATAAAATCAACTTTTTAGAGCTTTACATCATGTCATGGTCTTATATCCTCATCATTAGATGTTTCTTTCATGCATGTTTGAGAAATTCTTTAATCTCCCATGGCAGCCAACTCAGGCTGCTCTCACTGAATGCTGCCTTTTCCATACCACTCCTCCTCAAAGCTGCAGTCTCCAAGTTGAGCTTCCCCTTCACAGAACACTGTGCCAACGCAACTACCCGACTCAGCTCCTTCAGACTCAAGACAGCAGCAATTACCAAAGCACCTGATAGAACCACGCATCTGCTGAGTTTATCATGGGAACTACTTCTACAAATGGGAACTACTTAGTGCAAAGTGATATTAAGAGGTACCATTATGTGTTTTCCAGCCACATTGTATGGCACAATAAAGTAACCACACTGCCTTCATTTGTTACAAAAGAGCTATATATGTCAAATCTGACTTAAAAGTATAGTAATTCTGTAGTTTAATTCCTTGAAATTGGAATTAATTTCCAATTAATGTGACCTGTGTCTCTAAGAAAATCATAATATTTCTGACACTGTGCCTTCAGGAAGTCATCACAGCAGCGCTCTTTTGTTAACCCTTTAATAACATTTGAACCACGTTGCTCTGCGAAGTTGCTTATATAATGAGCTCAGCAGATGCAAAACTTCACATAATACTTCCCCTTTAAGGACTTAATGGAGAAATGTTGTGATGAGCTGGAAGTTCTTAAAGAGACAGAGGCCCAATTTCAAGTTGTTAAATTGTGAAGTCAAATTTCTCTCAAGTCATGTTTGACAGCATTTTTATAACAGTTTGAAGGTAATGTCAATTTATTGTGACAGAAAATTTAACTGTGTTCTTGGAAAATACATAATACTGCCCCTTTAAAAATAGCACAAAACACAAAATAACACTTGAGCATGAATTTCTTACTTGTAATATAATGTAGTTATCTCCAGGGTACTATATGATTTAGGAAAGGTCCAGTTTGATGAAAATATATCATTTGCTAGAGTTTGCTAAATTTCTTCAAATTATTCTTGCAGTGTAAATACAATGACCTCCAGACATTTTGTGACTTCTGGTAAAGAACAAATTGATCTAAGTTTGCATTTCAGTCCTAATTCAAATTTTACTCTCATGACAGACACAGAGTAAATGCAAAAAAAGCATAGTAAAAAATAATAAAACCAAAGATCAGAAAAACAATAAGATCAAAACAAAAAATGCTCTAGTCAATCAAAAGCCAAACCAAAGATGAATCTCTCGAGTAAGTGTGGAGAGTACTGTCTTTGGAGACTTTATTTTGACTAACTAAGACAAAAAGATGCATTTCTGAGCTGTGAATATACATGAGCAGACTGCTTTTTCTTCTAAGTCTGCAGAAAAGCACTATTTTTAAATTTTTTTAAATTTTTTTTTAGATGCAATCAAAATCAGTAAGTTCTATATGAAACAGTGGTGCCAGGGCACAAAAAGTACAAAGAAACTCTGATTAGTCATAAAATCTACTTTAATGAGAAATGCTATTCACCTTAAAAAAGGAAATACATAGATGACAGCCCTCATTCTGCCTTCAAATTGAAAGGAGACAATACTAGTTAAGAGTTATATTCCCAGCAGTATGCTTTTTCTCGCAGGCGTCAAGCACCGCTGTTTAATGTACACTCATGCCCCATCTACCTTCTCTTCCATTATTTCACTCTCCAAACCTCCGTCTCATGCACACTTTCCCCAGGCCCCATGCTGTCCTTCTCTATTTATTGAATACATCTTTTACCCTGCAACATTTTTCCACCTGAGCTGGCAGTTGCAACTTTTATGGGGGGGTGGGTTGTGTGGTGCACACGTCCCTCGGAGAGAGGAGGACGCTCGTATTTTCATTGCATGCATCATGCTCCAGCGAACGAGGGCCATCTGAGCTGAAATGAACTAACAGGGAAGATGACTTAGACTTTACCTCCTTTTGTTGTTCTCTTGTTTATATTATTTAAGAAGGACCGCGGCACTCGATGTTGTCCTCAGTTCACTTCATGAAAAAATAACAAGTCTATTGAAGGCTGCCAGCTGCGAGGAGAGAGAATGGGGAATTTGAAAAGGTGGGCAGGTAAATAGAAACCTGATCAACAAAACTATCTATTATTTAATTCCATTTCTGCCAAGATCATTTTTTTACAAGGTCCTTATTTAACAAGTAAGCCAAGCAGATAATAAAATTCACTTTGTAAAGATTTGAGGCACCTGTGAAGATGCCATGCCAACTAAAATTATAAGAAACCGCAAATTACCAGTTTGAGTTAATATGGTGATATCTTAATGTTAATATGACAAAAAGGATCAAACACCCCTTGCCTGACCAATATTACATTACAAAAACAAAAATAACATGACTTCTACTTTTTGCGTGCTTCGTCTGATCACATTGGCTCCTGTGTGGATCCAGTGAGTTCAAACATTAAAGATGAACCACAGCCCCACATCCACACTATCACATGCAGGTCAAAACAGAATGACTGTTAATGTGAAACTCAGTCTATTAGATTGAAGCCAGGCTTAGTATTCATGGCAAAAGGCGAGGCTTTCCAATAGAATTACACCAGCTTTGTGTAAATAATCAAGGGCTGACCTGTGGGGTTAAACCCTGTAATTGAAGTGATACTTCAAAGAGACCACTAGCACCTTCTCTGAGCGACAAAATGCCACCCGGAGCAGGCAAGGCGGACAAGGGGGAGGTGCCGAGGGGTGACAGCTCAAACAGCAAAGACACAAACAGAAGCTCACCATCAAGAGACAAACAGAAAAAGAGAAGGAGTTAATGGGGTTCACGGAATGGATGACACAGTGGGATTGTGGTTTCTGTCATAAAAGTGCTTCCCTTGTCTCTTCTTTTCTCAGTGATAAAATCACAGCTACAGAAGTAAACTGTGCCCAAGCTAAGACATTACATGCTGAGTGAACACATGACAACTTTATAATTTCAGAGCAAATTTCCAACAGTACATTTTCAAATCCTTTTATTTACTTGTTATAAAATATTTCAAAAAGATTTCACGAATTAGTTAAGTCCATCGTTTTGAAAAATATTTCTGAAATGTGTAAATTAATTTTTGAATAAACAAGAGCAGCTTACAGAAAATAAAACATTGTTCTGGAAGGAGGGAAGCTGCTTTTCTTTGTTTTATGTGGAAGCTGTTTGAGTGTATTGCTTGAATAGCACATGTTCTATTCTATTTTATTTTATTTTGATAAAAAAATCAAACCAAAATTAATGTTGCTCCTGAGGACACCTTAGTTGTGTCTCTATCTTTTCCCCACACCTGCCCACATGTTTTTGTTTTTTTTTTGCACAGAATCTCTTAGAGCTCTGTGTGCTACAAGACCAAGGTCCTGATTTTCAGATTTCGGGCATGCCTGTCTTTGTAAAATTTGCATGTTCATTACGTGCAAATTTAATGAACATGGGAGTCCATAGTCAGTTCTATGGACTCCCACACTCAAAACACATACATGTAAGGTATACTTGCTTCTCCAGATTTCCCCTTAGATGCGAGTACCTGCAATATGTGTTGCTTTGTTTTTCTTTAATGATCTGGCCCCGTGTCAAGTTTATTTGTAGGGATTTTATTTTACACAAATGATTTACTTTAATCTATGTTTGACCTTTGACCTGTGACTTTTGCATTTTGTGTTTTTAGTCATAGATGAAAAATCACATTTTTAATTTGCAGCATTCACCCTTCTGGATGCTGCTTCTATCGTACATTTTAAAAATGCTAAAAACTGCTAAGATAAAAAACAATCAGCATAAGGTGTTCAACTCAAGTTGAGTTATGCTTAAAGTTAAAGCTTCTAAAAGCTGTGCTGAAAAAATTATTTACTCTCAATGTGTCCTGTAAATGCAATATAATGATATAAAGAGTCCATTAGGAGGTATTAGTTATCTCTGTGTGTTTTCTGGAAGATTAGGTTTTCTGAGATCCTTCTCCAACCAGGACATTGTAACAGGTTTTTTACATTCCATCTGCCATGTTTGTTTTACATTTTACTGATACTGAATGTGAGATGAGAGAAGACGTGTGGCTGGAAAAATAAATAAATGATGCTAAATCTTATCACATTGCAGAACTGTGTGTCTGATCCCCCTGTCACCCAGTAGAACACATTCCACCTGCACTAAGAACACAACCCTGAGTTTTTGGGGGTGTCAAGGTTTAGATACACATTATTCAGATGTCTGTTGTGGTCATTGCATTCTTGATAAAAAAGAAAAAAAAAATTCATGTAAATGATTTTGGGTAAAACAAAAGAAAATGTGGAGAAACTTTAAACTGAACGATCTTTTTTTTGGTGAAAAAGTTAAGGTAGCTTTTGTAGCTGGCTCACTTAAATTGCAAAAAATAATTCTATGGGAAGTCAACAAAACTGTTCTTATTTAACCCTCCTGTGGTCTTAGCGCAACGCACAGGAGGAGTGCGGAAAATATGGTCAACAGCGATGGAGCAGAGGAGGGTTTTCCCAGCAGAATGTCAATTTTCTAAACCACACACAAAAATAAAAACCTTGTAAAAGCGGGGTCAGTGCAACCTAGCTGCACCACGCACAGAGTAAAAAAACTTGTGGGGTCTAAATGATCCCCTGTGTGCTTTTACAAGGTATTTGTGTGTGTGGGGGTATGTGTGTGTGTAAGTGTGTGTGGTTTTGGAAATTGACTTAAGACAATGAGAGGATAACGGATTTAAAAAAAAAAAGTCATTAACATTAAAATAGACCATGGTTTTGATATATTTTTTTCACTGAACCTGTGGGAAACTTTGTCTTTGAGGTCTGATCAGGATGCTGTCAAAATTGTAGTCTGAAGAATTATAACCTTCCTCCTAGATTGTTGATTTAGATGCATTTTTTCCTTAGAAAGTTTGATTAGAAGTAACCTAAATGCTATATTGCCACATTCATATTGTGAAGGGAACTCCGGGGATTGGGACTGAACAGCTGTGTAGTCATAAGAAAACCACTCAGTGAAGATGTCTGGAGAAAAAGGCTACAATTTGCAAAGAAGAATGAAGATTGGACTCTAGAGCGATATAAGAAGAACATGTGATCTGTTGAGTCCAGATTTGCCCTCTTCCAGAGAGATGAGTGTGTCAGGGTAAGAAGAGAGCCAGATGAAGTGATGTATCCATACATGATGCCAACAACATTTTTGAGGTGTGGTACAAAAAGCTTTGAGTAGTCATCAATACAAGGGCTTGATGAAAAATGAAGGCAACACTCACCTGACCACCTCAAATGTGTGTTATAGAGTGTCTGTAACGGTCTGTCCTTTTGTTTTGACCAGGCTGTTCATATTTGCATTTAAATGTGTGTTGAATGTTATAAAATAGTTCATACAGTTCTTACTTTTGATTGGACAGCAGCCAGAATCTATCTGACCCTCATCCTTCCTCATGGTGCCAAGTAGATTAGCTGCTGCTGAGCTATTTGCACAAAACTAGCCCCACTCTGCCTCATCACTTTACCACTGTCACTCTGTGCCGACGACTTCAACATTTTCCCCAGTGCAATTCAATTAAAGGCTGTAAACAAGTGACAAAGGAAAAGACAGACGGGCAGGAAAGGCTGAAAATTAATCAGTGGGGTAGTGGTGGGTAAGGAGCGGTGCTGTCTGTCAGGGTGGGGAGGTGGAAGGGCACTGGAGCTGCTGTAATCACTCATTTACAGTAGTGATCACCCTATTGTAGATGCCCATTCTATGGAAGTGCATAAACCAATATCTTCCCCATCTCATCCTGCATCCCCCTCGCGCCCCCCGGCATTACACACACACACGGACACCTCCAGCATCGAATATAGTAACCAGCAGAGAAAGGCAGATTGATCCCTGGATCCTGCTTTGCTACAGGCCTCCTTCCCTCATTAATTCTGCCGATTCCACCAGATGGGAAACAAAATATTAATTTTTTTGCAGCCCTAGGCACAGGCTCTGTGTTAAGGTGTTCACTAAATCACAAGGGTTTCATCAGGATGCGCTGATATCGCCGCCTGGCTGTAAAATTGCCGTACCAGTGGGTGGGACAAAAAAAAAAAAAGGGTTCAAATTGTCATAAAATGTAATTAATTGTATGGCAGGAATGATTAATCTATCAGAAACGGAGGAGTTGACTTGACTAGCCAAGATGCCCAGCCATGCCTTCAAAGCGGCAGTACACTCGTTTGAATTATGCAAATTAATTGACTCTTTCAATGTGGCATAAAATGCTAGTGCAACTACATTGCATGGTACATTAGTCTGTTCATCCAATAAAACTGCATTCTTTACAAGTGAATCCTTGACTCAGAGGGCTCTGGGATACAATTCATTTTCAGCACAGATGTGAACTCCTGGCAGCACTCTGCAAAAAGGTTTCAGGCACAAAAAAAAGGAGAGAATATTAGATCGCTATAAAGTATGAATATTTCTCTACTGACCTCACTCAGAAATACAACTCTCAAAGAAAAAAAGAAAGCCCGCACATTTGCAAATTAATCCTCAATGGGTTTGGCACAGGGCCACTTTCAACTTTTTTTCCTCCTCAGTCAGCCCTTTTTGTTTTGGAATGAGATGACGACGTAGTTTGTTGGTCACATCTAAAGAAGCATGGATCATTGATTTCATTGCAACGTTTCAGTAAGGCCCTCCCACCCACCGAGACCATGCTGAAACTGGCAGTGATGGGCCATGCGCTCATGCACAATGCACAAGCAGGCAGACACACAAACAAACAAATGCACGCCTAATTATAGGCACTGGTTTGCCACATTCAAACTCCACTGAAGGATGATAATATCCCTAAAAGGCACAAAATTACAACGCAAATTAAATTAAGATTTTTCTTGTAAAATTAAGCTATAAAAATGTCACTTCATGCATATACATCACGATTGAGAAACACCTTTTTTTCCCCCCACTTACCACATCAAGCACCAAGTGGACATCAGCCTCTTTCCCAAATCTCATTTAAAGAAAGGGCTGAAATGGCTTCTTGGCGTCCCTCTGTGTTTTCTGTAAAGAACCAACATGAGACAGGGGTTTGAGGTGGCACACAAGAAAGTTGCAGCCCTATTTCAGAGGACATACATAGGGGTGAGCTGTCCCTCTGGTGTGACAATGGGATTTAGCAATTATAGACAGCATCTCTGATCAGCTGGTCATAGACCTTAAAGTAAAAAAACACCTGACCAAGGTCAGGTTTACCGAATGATGTTGGCTGTGCATAATAAAAGGTTCCAGGACATAACAGGTCAGTCAAAAAATATTCTGGGTTGCATACATATTTTTAACGGCTTATTATGGAAATACTCTTTCGAAAAGACAGCTATTGAAAAAAGTAGCTGTCATGAATCGGTGTGGTTGGAGGTGGTGAGGCAGACGCTGGAGGCCCAGGTAGGTGAATCGGTGAGTAATTTATTAACAAAAGTAGTCCAAAAAACAACAACAGTCCGCGGCCAGGCAGCACGGCTGAGCGGAAGCCAGGGCTCACACCGGTAGCATCTGGTCATACAGGCGGCGAACACAAACAAGCGACAGACTATGACAACGACCCGACGAGGAAAAAGGACACAGGAGGGACTAAATACACTGAGGGTAATCAAAGGAACAAGACACACCTGGGAGCAATCAAGGGGAAGACAGGACAACAAGGAGACTTGGGACACAGAAAACTCAAATAAACACAACAGAAAAACACAGAACATGACAGTACCCCCCCTTTAAAGGGCGGCTACCAGACGCCCCAAAGAAACAGTTCAACACAAAAAAAATAAATAAATAAAAAAAAAATAAAAAATCCAGAGTGGGCGGAGGGGCGACGGTAGGGGGGCCAGAGTCCAGAAAAACAGAAAACTACCCACAAAAAGGTGGGCGGGAACACAAAAGAAGTCCAGAGTCCAAAACTAAACAAAAAACAACCCACCAAGTGGGTGGAGGCGTTGAGGGAGGTCCGGTGGGCGTCCATCGCGCCAGCAAAAAACCCCACGGAGGAGGTCAGGAGGGCGCCCATGGTGCCAGGAGGACGACTAGGGGACTCAGGAGGACGACTAGGGGACTCAGGAGGACGACGAGGGGACTCAGGAGGAACCATGGCTGCCGGAGCAGCGGCACGAGGAACTGAGGAGGCCGGAGCGGAATCCGGCGGAGCACGAGGAGCAGGGTCCACGGAGGCCGGCTCGGAGGAGTCCGGCGGAGCAGGCACGGAGGCCGGCTCGGAGGAGGCCGGCTCCCACAGTCCAAAAACATGACTGTCAGGTTAATTGGCCTTCCCAAATTCTCCCTAGGTGTGAGTGTGTGTGTGCATGGTTGTTTGTCCTGTTTGTCTCTCTGTGTTGCCCTGCGACAGACTGGCAACCTGTCTAGGGTGTACCCCGCCTCTCGCCCGGAACGCAGCTGGAGATAGGCACCAGCAACTCCCGACCCCGTTAGGGAGAAGGGTGATGGAAAATGGATGGATGGATGGATTAAAAGGCCTTGACCACCATGACTCTAAACATCTATGGTGTAAAATCATCATGTTCTCTCAGCCACATAATAAGGATAACTCAACCTGACATATCCTTAAAAAGATGTCCATTGATGTCTCGTGTTTGAAGAACTGGCTTTAAACTCCCTTCCGTGCATTGCTTTGTGCCCGAAACTAAAAATCCAATGATACTACACCTGCCGTTAACCCAGCAGTGAGGAGAGGGAGGAAAAGAGGAGTGCTACCTTGCAACCTAATGAAAGCACAGAATACCACTCCAACCACCTCCTACTCCCCCTTAAGAAACCACCTCTTTACCCCTCCAGCCGATCTCCCCAACCCCCGCTTTGATATACATGTGTCAAGGCAAAGTGACAAATAGCACATATTAATTAGGCACTAGGTCGGGCAAGATTGCTGTTATTAACGGTGGAAAGAGGTTAGGTTGGATTTAATTGCCTGTGACATCAAAGTCAAGTGACTAGTATTTCAAGCATCATTTAAAATGTTTGATATTGAGGCCATTGTACTCACATAAAGAACATCTAAAAATATAAAAGGAGACTGATGGGGAGGAAAATACCTACATGCTCTTGCAGCAGCTATCTGGAAGCTAATAACATCTCTGCACTGATAAATTGACTAGATCCTGATGGAAAGTACGTTGTGGCTGCCCCTGACTGACTACCACTCCCTCGCTCCGATTTGCCATCAACTCTTACAATCTCAGTTCGCTCAGTTTGCTCAATTTTTTTTTTTTTTTCACTTGTATGCATGGAGGAAAGAAAAGATATAATTTCAGCATCATGCACAGGACATGTAGAGAGTAAATTTGCCTGGTTGGTTTGGAAAACAGATATAATGGTGTTTTTATTGTAGAACATCAACAAAGTAGTAAATGAGAGACAAATGGGTAAAGCTATTGTCCTATTGTATTACTCTGTAATAGTGTGTTAATGCTAAGTAAAAGGCTTTAGTACAAAAATCTAAAAATGAAAGCAAACCTAATCTTCAACATAAAAAATTAGATCCTTCTGCAACATAGAAATGTGAAACAGGCTGTTGCTGAAATTTTCCATGATAGAAAAAGACTGCAGTAATCGGCTGTGTGTCATGATGACTGATTATTTGGGGGCCCCTATCAGATTGTAGCTGTTGGCAGTTGCCATGGCAATGCTGTCCTCCTGTTGGGCGTTCTGCTAACCCTGAAATTAGTACCGAGGTGTGGCGCCACCCCAAACTGTGCTCTACTCCTTCACTGAGCCAGACCCTGATTTTGCTGTCCACAGCAATGCAAAACCTGTTGAAAAGATAAGCTCCCGTGAAAGCAGTCTCCACTCAGGCATCCCAGTCGAGCAACCGGGGCATGCGAAGGCGATAAACGGCCCCATGGACCTCAATACTCAGAACCTTAAGCAGTACCCTCTGCAGTGTTTTTAAAGGTTTTAAAGCTTTTCTTGGGTATGTGTTGACTGCAGACATTTCTAACATCTGCACAGCCATTTCAATTTGATCATCTGGCATGCACCATTTAAAACAAGATCCAGTAGGATCACTATGACAGCAGTCTATTTTGACTTTTTCTGTCACACTTCTGTCTGCAATAATCTGAGACCCTGCACAGTGGAGGACGTATAAAAAACCAAACCACTTGGTATAGTGGCCATTTTGAAAACCCAGCTTCTTTTTCACCTTCATCCCTTTTTGATCTGTTTTTCAGCAAGTATGCAATAACTTCTCTCTTTGTTTTTGCATCAACGACTTCATCCATCTGCACTTTATTGGTGTCTGATAATGTTGGCATTGTGTGTACCGCAGTTTTACATCGAAATTACCAAACGCTTTAGATTGAGTGCCATTTTTGTACTTTTGCAGTGCAATATGACACACCAGGTGCGCTCATTCTCAAATTAGCTGATCAACAGGGAGGCAAAACTGGCATTCTGATGATCCCAGGCACCAGCATGGCACGTCATTTAGAAAATGGTCTATTATTTTTTGTGCAAGCATTAAAAATAATTTACCTTCTTGATTTCCCCAAAGACGGGGCAAAATGTACAAGTACTTGATAAAAGATTATGTGCAAAGTGAAATGTGCTAAAGAAAACACTGATCTCAAGCTCGTGAAATGGAAGCTTGGTTACATTTATTGTGATAGTACGTTTTAATTGGATAGAAAATGAACACTTGCATAACAACTAAAATAATGCATAGTTTGATTTTGTTAAATGTTTTTCTTTTTTCTTTTTTTTACCAGTGCTGTTGTTGTTTACAACCTTTCTACATTCTTTGACAATTATAAATTACTGAACACTATTCATAACAAGGTTGTGAAATAAAATGTTGACACATTGCATTTGAAAAACAGGTTAAATTAATTTTCATTAAATGATTCCCATAAAAGAACAAAAACAGCACATAGTTTCATTTGCAATTACATCGCCCTTCCTGTTCATTTAGGTCAGTAAACCAACTTCTCCTGGATGTGCCAAAGACACAGAGTAAACTCAGTGGAAAGAAAGCTTTTTCTTTGGCAGTTCCAAAGTTTTGAAATGTACTGCCTCTACACATTAGGCAATCCTCTTCACTGTCTATTTTTAAAACCACTTTGAAAACTCATTTCTTTTCATTGCCTTTTGACTCAGCATGAGAAAGGTCATTTTAAGTGACAAGTTGTGTCTTACATCTTGATTGATTACATGATTGTGATTGTTTTATTTTGATGTTTTTACATGATATCTGTTCGGCATTATGGACAGTTTTGTTGTTTTAAAAGTGTTTATAAATGAAGTTGATGTTTGTTACATGCCGATTGTATCTGTGCTATTGATATCAATCTGTGCTATTGATATAATAGCACAGATACAATAGCGAAGCAAAGTCCTAAATGTATTTTTTGGTAATGTACCGATGCAAAATTTTAAGGAATATTAACTGAATGCATGAATCAGCTGAATCAAAATGAAACAGTTTTTATTTCCACCATATGTTGGTGATTTTCTGCTTCATATTCCAAATTCTTGTCAAGTTCTTAAAATGACACCTAATTTGATTTTTTTTTTCTGATAATACATTTTAAAAGTAGGGATGATAATACAACTAAGTTTAGGCTCACTGGTTCATTACATAATGCCTTTGTTGGTATTGTTGTAGTTTATGTCTCCCATGCAAAAAGAGATTTTTTTTTTTTTACTGATGATCATTTACTTCATATGTACATAAAACTCACAAAATGATAATGAGATTTCATTTCTCATGGAAGTATCTTTTAACTCAATATCAACTAAATTGGCCCTGCATACAGAAATAAAAAGTACACAGCTTCCTTTTGTTACATGATGCTGTTTGTGGTGCTATTCTAGTTACAACCCCAAATGTAAGAGGCTAAATCTCACTATTTATCAATGACATATTACATTATACTTTTACAATCAGGACCAAACAGGCAAAATAAAAGAGGATATGTATGCCAGAGTGCGCTCAGGGGCCAATTGGAAAGGTGAAAATACAGAAATACATACTGATAAGATACAGCGTAGGGCCCCTGTGGTACCCTTTCCAAGAAAGGCCACAAACTGGAATTATAATGAGTGGGATTAACACCCCCTACTGACACTGGTTGTACCCTTCTTCCTCCCCCACTTAGAACCAGCCACACACACACGCACAAATTTGTTCCCCATAAGCACTTCTCCTTCAGTATCTCCCCTGCACGAAGGACAAGAAGCCGAGTGCCAGCGAAGAACATACTGACGTTAATTAACAACATCTGACACAGATGCCACGGTTGTACATGCTCAAGAGGTGGTCCAGCACATTATTTCATTTTAGTTATTTCCTTTCATTTTTTTTTACCCCTCCCCTTTTCTCTCCTTGCTTGATTCACTTCTTAATCTCCTTGACATGCTGTCCTCTCCTCGTGTTAGAGATGCCAGGTTTAAACTGGCTTTGAATGCAATTAACTTTCCACTTGTCAGACACTTTTGTTTAATTTTGAATGCCCCTCACTCTCTCGGCAGTGAAGCTAAGAGAAATCCTATAGTTGACGTACATGTGGTGATAGTCAATGACATTCACACCTTGCTTTGCTCTAATCTATTTGCCCTATCTGATAGGCCAAATATTGTGACACCAGACACAACATAGAGGGCCCCGTATTGCGACCAGTTGCTCTACTTGCCACCCAGAAGAGCATTAACAAAGAAGAGCCATTAAATGACATGACCGAGAAGGCTAAAGTCAAACCCTCAATCAAAGGTAGGGAAAGAAAAAGGCCGTCAGACGATGGTAATTAGCCTGAACCTCCACTGTGCTGGAGTTACACCAACACAAGGAGTGCAAGTGACACATGTGCTCCATCCCGTATCAGTGCCGCTAATCAGTCGACCTCAAACTAAAATAGACGTGTGACTTGCCAACTTGTCTGCAAACGTGTTGATAAGTGGCACATATGTCAGACCATTATTTGTGATGCAACTGAGAGCGAATGAAAGCGCCTTTTGCTTCAAGCTGCACTACTGTACAAGAACAAAGAGCAAGAGGTGAGGATGGGTAATAATCTCTTGCTGTCTTTGGGGACCTTTTGCTTATCAGGGGCCCTGCGTGCATTCCCAGAGAGGGACCAAAGAGATGCTGGTATTTTTTAAGCTGGCTAGATGCATTCTGTCTCATCTGCTGTTTCTCTTTGCTGTCAAGGATGACCTGGACTCCCTTCTGACCAGCCTCCGGTAATGACCATCGTACATCATGCCTTAAGTGCTGCAGCCCTCTTCAACTGATGTCGCTGGCCTGTCCAGAGCTAATTTCCATCAGACCCACTGAGTCCTGGACAAGAGCCACGGCTGGGAAATTAAAAATGCATAGTGTGATTCATCTTCTGAATGTCTCCTTTAGCACAAAGGGAATTTGACCACTAAGGACAAGTCAAAACACCACAATAAATATCCTGCTTGTACAAAATTCTGTCAGTTTTGCTAGAGTTACACAGAAAAGTCTTGCCTAAAAAGTGTTATCTTCAAATCAGACACGTGCCTGCAGGAGTCCACCATGGAAATATGGTCATTATGGGCAAAACATGGTGTTTTTAACTCTTCTCAAGTCTTTTCTAGTCACCATCTGACTAGAGCTTTGAATTTTTCCTCATCAGTGATCAATAGAATCATTTTTGCAGACATGTTGACAGTTTTAATTTCTCCAGAGCTGAAGGATAAAACACCTGTCAATATCAAGAGAAAAGTCCACAACCCCAGAAACTGGAGGGGTGGGGCTCCTCAAACGTTATGCTGCCGCCACCTGCTGGTAAGCAGCTTTTGAAGCCTTCTCACTCCCTCCCCTCCTCTGCCATTCAAACACACCAACTTCCCCCACGAGGAGTAGCCAACAGTAAAAATGTCTGTCACCTCTGCTTCACTTTTTAACAAATCTATGGACAGGGAAAGTGTTTATTTTTCACGGCTGTATAAAATATTTCCTTTCACATTTTTAATACCTTTTTTTTGTTGTTGTGACTGGTCAATAAAAACAGATTTGTGGGGCTGTGTAACTCTATCAAGCATAGAAGGATGAAAAAGAATGCAGAAATAAAAGTCAGTGGTTTGGAAAATGGTAAACATGATTAGGAATTCCAAGTTTGGCCATGCAAGGTTAATAACTCCTTAAAACACATGCAGGTGTGATATTACAGAGGCACAATATGCGATTGCCACATGTGCCTAAAGCCACTGGCCTGTGTGCTACACCCTAAAAAAGAGCTTTCAAGAGCGTGAAACATTAGCCATCAAAATCATTTGAATGGGGTAAATTTACATCTACCAAATTAAGCAAATTAATATTGTATGTAATTTTCCATAATGATTAAATATAAAGGAAATAAGTTCCTCTCACCAATCCTCCCTAGGAATTTGAATTAGAACTAAACTGAATGACCCACAAATAAATGGGTCATTCCCATTTGTTTGTTCTCTGTCCAACAGATAACAGTGCTGTACTATATGATGTAATTCATATATTAATTTAGTAAATATTAACAGCTGTCATAAAATATATGGCTGAGAAGGTTTCAGTGTTAAAGGGGAAAAAAAGAAAAGTTAATCCTAAATGTTCTGCCCCTAAACACAATTTGGCTTGTTCAGCAACAGTAGGAATGCTAAAATCAAACTTGTAAGCTAAGTTTCTTGACTCTGAGGCAAATGTTGCTATTAAATGGTTCATTATAGCTGTGGCTGTTATAGAAAATGTTTATGTGATTTGGAGAGGAATTTTGATCACATTTACAAACCAGTTCCTAATTATTGCTTCTTTTTGACATTTAGGACAAACCAAATGAGAAAAATAAAATTTATTTTACTTAGTTGAGAATCTACATTTTAAAACTCTGCAGAAATTTCACAGATTTCTGTGTTTTAACTTTTAAACTTGCAAAATTTTAATTTGCATCTTCAGCCAATAGGAATTTGCCACCTCTACTGTAACCGACACTTTACTTACATATTTTCTATATATTTGAGTAAAATGTGGTGCTAAATTAAAGGTCTAATTCTGTTTTTCAAGAAATATTCAATGATTTATTGTATGAAAACCAAAGGACCGGATTGGTTAAACTTCAATTTGTCTGTAGAAGATATTTATGTGATATTTTAAGATTTTCACTTGTTTGTGAAAGCATAAAAAGTAACAATTTTAATGCATTTATTGGACCCTTGGATTGAAATAAGTTTAAAACGAGCAATCTATGTACAAAAATGTCAAACTCAGGCTTTACCTTTCTTATTTTTATATTACCTTTTTATCTGTTTTCATGGTTTCATGTGAACCTCAGTCAGTCTTTTTAATGGTTGGAGTGTTTTTATTTAATCTGTTTCTTTGTTCTTCCTAGAAAACACTATGCATGATGCTGTTCATTAATGTAGCTGTATATTCATTTACTGTTATTGCACTTTAAAAAAAAAAAAAGTCACAAAAAAGACATTTTTAGTCTTCTCAAAAACATAATTAAAATTTCTTCTTGTCTCATTTTTTGTGTAATTGTAATTGTGGATACTGGGCATGTTATGGGTGGATTCTGGGCCACAGAGTTGCAACAACTGCTGCTGTTTGTGAGACTTAGGCACCAAAAGTGTCTTTTCTGGCCCCGGGCCCACATCCTTATAAATCCGGCTCTGCTTGTGCGTATTGTTTGAAGGCCTCGGTCCAAGACCATCTATTGCGTTCTCTAAAATTTATATGAAGCGTATAGTATAAATAATAAATTATCTCTATCGTACAAAGACTATTTCTTCTTTTTTTTTTTTTTTTTTCAGAGGAGCCAAAAACATTATGCTCCCGCTAATGGTCACGTCGCAGGTTGACCACAGGAGGTAAGTCTAACAAAATTAATATGGTAAAGACGTGCCCTCGCGAGGCCCATAATTTCTTTGCAAATAATTCTGTATTTGAAGATGAAACGAATAAAAAAAAAAAAAAAAGAAGAAGAAGAGAGAAACAAAAGACAATGGCTCTTTGACCGTGCGGCGGAGTCCCCGATAGGAGCTGCATTTAAATAACTTAACCAGCGACAGCAGGTGGGATGGGATGAAATAAGGTAAAAATGCAAAGCGGAAAGATCCCGATACTTTCCATCTCTGATATTTAGCTGATGGGCTTTGGCGTGCACAACCTCGAACGCAGAGGACAAAAACAAATGTCTCAGAAACCATCAGCTGTAAGACAGCCGTTTTTTTTTTCTTTATTCTTTGCACTTCAGTCTCCATAATGTGCCGGCTGCATGCTGTGACATCTTTTTTCACCAGTTAACTTAATTAAACCTATATCCGCCTTTTACATTGTTTCGCCCAGACAGACCTTCAACTTCTAAAAACAAAAGACATGTCACGGCCGGCCACTTTGGAAAGACGAACAAAAGTCAAACTTTTTTTTTTTTTCAAAGAAACGAAGACAATGTCGCCGCGAAAGACAAATGCGTCTAAGCAACTTTGATGAAGTGCACCGAATAGCCGCGTTTATTCGGACCACAAGTCACCGAAAGTTAATTGCGCCGTTTCCGAATCATAAATACAAACATTCATCACCGGACACGATAACATTATGCTCCGAGTTTTTTAATGTCCCCTGCCTGGTCTGCTGGAGAACATCCCCATCATTATAAATCACAGCCCTGCAGCCTGCAGGACTGTGGCCGCGCACTCTTCACACGCACACAGACCGTTTTATGGAATTCATTTTAATGCAGATAAAAGATGGACTCTCACTTCCCATGCCCATTGTCCATTTTCTAATAACTTGATATTCATAATGTGAATTACGCGATATTAAAATCCGCCCTGGGTGTAATTTCTGTGATATGTCACTGAAATAAACGAGCCCAGGTTCATTAAAACAGAAGAAAAATACTATTATTATTATTATTATTATTATTATTATTATTATTATTGGAACTACTTTAATATAATTAATGATAATTTAACAATTTTATATTTTTTTCTGTTATGTTTTAGGATTTAAATAGTCTTTCTTGTTATGAGAATGTGTTTAAACATGTATGTATTTAGACATAAAGTACTTTTGATATTTTATGTCTTCAATTCAGTGTTAGTGGGTGATCCATATTCAAAGTTTTAGGTTTGTTTGAGTGTAATTGTGTATTTTTCAGAATTTTTATTTTACATAAAACACAAAAAAAAACAAAAATGAAAAGAAAAAAAAGGTTATGTAGAAATAATAGATCTACCACATGTGCTAATATAGGAAACTACTGATGCTATGTTTGTGTATAGTTTTTATTTTTGGGTTTGCGCATGTAAAGATTGGAATAAAGTAAAACCATGACTCCCAACAGAAAAGCAATTGAACAATTTTATTGCACATTTTAATGCTGTCATTTTTTTTATTATTGGAAAGTACTTGAAATCAAAAAGCTTGTACATCTTTTCAAATTTCTCTGCATTCACCACCAGTGAATAGAAGAGAAGGAGCAGCTCTTTAGCTCTCCATGTCATAACCTCCATCAGGCTTTCATATTTCCCTCTTCCCTCATCGGTGCCAGCATGGTAGCGTTAATATGCATGTCTCCATACCGACACGCTCTAACTAAATGGCCACATTTGCACATCTCCTTTTTTTTTTTTTATTCGCTGTCCATGTCCAATCCCCTCGCAATGTTAATGTGAGTTAATTTCTTCCCTCAAAATAATGCACTGGCTAATCATTCTTACAAAGTGCTACATCATTTATTGCGAGGACTTCAGTGAACTTCCTTTGAAAAATTAATGCCTTTAATTTTGGTTGATGGCAACATCAGCACAGCTCTGTAAATTGCACTTTAATGAGATTTTGCTACAGGGGATAATCTGCAACTGACAGGAAAAAAAACATCTTGAAAACATCTGTAGACCTATGATTTTACTCTGACGGCTCTACCCCCTGTAAATCTCGGAGCTGAGGGATGAGCAGGAAAAATGGTCACTTCATGAGTACAGCTTCATTATCTAAACTTCTCCTAAGTTCAGGCATAAGAGTAAAAACTTTGACTACGCGTTGGCACTGAGGACAGTTAAATAAGACATGAGGCAGATGGTGGAGCTTTTTTAAAAGCATTAATATTTTGGCATCTCCTCTCACAAACAGTGGCTGTTTTCAATCCAAACAGGACAAATAATAGAGAGAAAGAAAAAAAAAAGTGCAAAAAAGGCGATGCTGTCTGATCAGGAGAACTTTTGCGTCTGATGATCAAAGACAAGTTTCATGTAGATATTTAACATCCAGTCATAAAAACCCACTGTGCTTTTACCCACTGCAACCAATGAAAATGGGGCCCATCTTAGCTCTCCTAGGGGTGTGTGGACAAAGACCCATGCCCCAGTAACTCTTCCACATAGGCATGTTTGGACACTGTCCAACAAAAAGTGCAGACCGGATCATCTGCACACTGAGCCAAGCCAAAAGTCCCAAATTACACCTGACAGATTCAATCTCGTCAACTTAGAATTTGATCGTTTTTACAGGACCACAGTGCTAATCTCTTCTCTTTTAAAGGTTTCCTTTCTTTCAACAGCATCGTTTTCTGTTCAGCGTGAATAGCAGCTGTGCTGAAAATATTTAAAAGGAACTGGGGATGCTTCATTACATTTTACAGATGTATCTAAAAATTCCTTTTTCATTCATATTTCTCTAACCTTTGTTCAATTTATAATCAATTTGCTGTCCCTTACTCATTCCTTATATCATAAATAATAATACCTCCATGAGAGTTAATTACAGAGTAAGACATGACCTGGTCAGGACTGTTTATTCTTATTGAATGTATCACCATCTCAGGAGGCTACTGATGGAGTCACACCCAGTTTGGTTTGGTTCTGCTTATTGAAATTGCCTGACATTTATTAGCCCGTCCCTATTCGATCTATAAATTGCTTAATGTTTTCCATGTGCAGCTACACAATCCTGGAGGGGAAAAAGACATGTTTCGCGGTGAGGGTTTGTCTCCTTCTGTTTCCCCTCAGATCACAAACGGCACAGCTATTGGAGGATGCACCCTGCCTTGGCAATTTAAAACACGAAAATGCTTCATCTGAAGCCCGAGGAGGGAGCTGTTAAGGCTACATACGTAGTGCGTTGCAAGAGTAGTCATACCCCTTCAACTTTTTCAAGTTCCAGTTGCATGTTTTGGAGTACTTTAATATGGTTTTATGTGGTCAAGTGCATTATCCTGAAATGAAGGTTAATTATTCGAGGTTTGCAATTTTATTTTACACATAAATATCTAAAATGTGTGGGATCCATTTATGCTCGAGTGCCCTCACTAGTGGTACTTGATACAGATACAACCAAAATAATATTTACTTTAATAGCAAAATCCATCCGTCCGTCCAGCTGTCCGTCCATCCGTCCATCCCCAGGCAGGAATTTGGATCAGAGATTCCCTTGCTGCAAGGCAACAGTGCTAATCATTTCTACCCGACAGTGCAGTAGAAGTCTGTTTTACACAAAAAAACCTATTTAATAATATGTATCTGAATGGAAGCATTGAACCAGGGATAAGTAACTTTTATAAAACCAATGTTTTAGGTAATCTATGCCTTCTCCCAAAGCTCCCTGTGATAACTACAGAAATACATGGCTGGATCAGAAACAATCAATCCGTCAGGAGGCGGGTCTTAGCTATGTCAATCTGGCTCATGTACATGCTGCGCACATTTTCCCTCTTGCTCTATGCTACACTACAGCTTCTCCCCATCTGCAGAAGCTGTTGTGAATACTCAGTCTACTTAGCATGGCCACTGATGACAGGAGGAAAGCGATTTTCATGAAACAATGCATTTTTTCTCCAGCATTAGCACATTAAGCAGAGCATGCACAAGTTTGATTGACGGCGTTAAGATGCTTCTACTCATTCTGAATGGTTGTTTTTGACTGGGAGTGGTGCGTTTCATTAGACGGCAATATCAGTAAACTCATGTGGTGGAGCTTAATTTTTTTCACCCATTGACTGTTTCATTTTATCCTAACATAACACAGTGACAATTTTAACAAATACATATATTTAAATAAATTTGAAATAAAAGTCACATAGATCACTGTCATGGAATTAAACTATAGACAGATTGACCAACAGATGTCAGATTTAATCTGATTGAACTTGAGCTACTTTGCAAAATTTCTTGGAAGTAGAAAAATGGCAAAAAGTCCTAGAAAGCAGTCACTCTTTTGAAGTCTCTCGTAAGATGTAAAAAAAAAAAAAAATAAATAAAAATATAATTATATATATATATAGACATTAACAAAAATAAAGACATAGAGATAGAAAGACACACACTAACAAAAATAATGTCTTAGTGATTGCAAGGCACTTTCTATTAAAAAAAAAAAAGTAGTAATAACATTTGTGTTTTGAGGTAAAATGTGGTGGTGATTCCGAGCCTTTTACTTTTTTTCTCTCCTGACTTCTTTATCCCCAAGAGTAACACAATTAAATCGGCTCCAGTGATTGTTGCAGCGCTCCGTGCCAAGTTTGGGATCATGCTCCCAGCAAGGTTCTGGATCTTCCGCGGCTTGAGCAGACATCTCATGTCTGGTCGGCGAGCCTGGCTGAGCTGCTGGGATGGCAGCACCTGTCAGAGCTGGGCGCATCACGCCAGCATCACACTAGGAGCTCCTAAACCCCAGAAAGAAATGACGGCCTTGTGCTGCATAAATGTGGCATCTCTCCTTGCCGCAAATGCTTCAACCAGGGAGCACAGCCACTGAGAGCGCTGCGGAAATACGGTACAGAGTGTGTGTGTGTGTATGTTATGTTGTGTTGTGTTTTGTTTTTGTTGTGTTGTGTGAGTTGGTCTGCCTGGCTGTCTTTCTCCATCTCTCGCATGATTTCCCTGACTTGGGCTCCCCAGGGGTTAGTCATCTTGGTCATCAGCTCCACTTGCAGGTCAATTGTAGCAGCAAGTGGTCGGCCAAACAATGCAGAAAAAAGAAGAACCACCACCGTGCTCATATCACCAGTGCATGACAAGATCGGCCCCAGAAAGCTGGCAATAAACAAGCCAATGAGTGGTGTGAGAGATTTGCTGGAGCACTTAAAATGGATGAGGAGGGACGTGCTGAAAAACAGAGAAACAGAAACCAGCTATATATATATTTGCATGAAGGGTGCCTCTATGAATCTTCAAGTGACTGCAGAAGGCAATTTTTTTTTCCTTCCAGGCCAATCTCCAGTCAGGAAAACAGTCTCGCCAGGGCAAATTAACTGGAGAGCCTTTGCACACAGGCCTGACAGACTAATGAAGAGGCCCAGAGGATATTTGCAGGGTCACACAAAGGAGCTGATAGAGATACTCTATGGAAATTGGGTATTAAGCAGGGTGCCATGGGTTGCTTCAATCTACTGCAGACCGTGCTTCCAGGGAACCATCACTTAGTGAGGGTCGCCACAGTATTTTTTTTATTTATTGCATTTTTTTCTCATAAAAATGAAATGATTATTCAAAGTACGTCCACATAGAGGAACTGTCAGCAATCCTCTTACCCTGCAGACCTGCAAGAAGAAAATTAACATTTATCCAGGGCCATTGGACTCTTACTGTCTCCATATGTGAAGTCTGGAAACCCACAGGAAATTTCAATGTGAATTCATTTAACTTCATCACTTCTGCAGCCATCTCTAGCAATGAGGCGTTTAGGTTTTAAGTGTTACAAGTGAGTCCCCGAATGCCTGTGTCAAACGCCTCAGTGTACCAGTCGAATTTGGTGGCCATCCAGTTGCGGCTTCCAGTGCCGCCAGTTAAAAAGAGATTCCCCACTGTGTGCCCAACATGAGGCAGAATTAAATTTATATCACTGACCTTACATGTTCTCGCAAATCCCACAGCCTATTGTGTTTTGGGTACCTTGGCGTGGTACGCAGGAATTGTGTTACTTCATTTGAGAAGTTTAATATTTTAATCCTCCTCTTTCCATTTGTTTCCCCAAGTTGCCATAGATCTTTTCAACTAAAATATGGAAATGCTGTGTAGCAACATCTTATTTTTGATTTCCTCTCACCTGCAAAAAGAGCCGCAATTACACTTTCCAGTAACTATCCATTTCCTTGATGAATTCCATTCCACTATGTTGCTTGATAAATAAGGAAATGCGTCAAACCTTTGCGCCGCGCACGGTAATTAAAGTGAAAAATACTGTCACAATGTAAATCCTTAATTGGACTCCCAGTGTGATATTGAAAATTTGTCTTTGATAATAGGTGATGACTGGGCGACAGAAAAACAAAGCGCGTCTATAGAAGCTCAATCTATCACAAGGTGGAAAATGGCCAATTTAGCATGGCTCTTTCAATGAAGCGCCAGGTAATGCACTTTTTAATCATCTCACTTCAAGGTCTCAGTGCAACAATAAAGGAGAAAGAAGTCCCACATTCTGTGAAGATGATCTGTCTCTGGGTGTTGCAAAGTGTTCCTTTTTAATAGGAAACAATTAATAAATAGTCTGTAAGAAGTTCTTCACCTTTTTGGCTGCTCTGGAAAAATGGAAGTTGTAAGGCATGTTACAGGAAAAAAAAACCTTGTGCGGTGGCCATCTGGGTATTGTCCCATTCTCGTCATTAAGGTGCAGTAAAGTTTTAAATGTTTCTGTTCTAAAACAAATTTGTTCCTTTGTTTCCATTACTACAGAAATGTTTCGATGTCAATAGAAGTTCTGGAGTGACACCTCCCCCCAGGTGTTCTTGCAGACTGCTGTAATAAGGCTAACCATTAGCCAATTGTCTTGGCTAATCAAGACAATTGATTTAGCCACTATCCATATGTGTGTTTTGTTGTGTTTCTTTAAATATAAAGAGAATAATCTTTAAAACAGATTTAGAATTAGCTGTCTATGAGATTGACAATGGGACAAGACTAGTATCAAGATGCACCATTTTTTTTTAAAGTTATGGTTTAAAATAAAATAAATGTTATGTTTCTGTACAATTATTCTATGATGTAAAGTCATTTTAATAGAATGCTCCAGAAAATGTGGCCATGACCAAAGTTTTTCTCTGGCTGTTTAAAGCACAGAGTGGATGTTATTTCCCATCCTGCATCTGTTACTGCACACTACCATTCAGAAGATTGAAAGAACACTAAACTTTCCCTTTGTATATAAGAAAGGCCAAGTTTAGTTGAGTGGGTTTAATATAATTGTTCTGATTTGAATTTGTAAACCAACAGAGCTCAAACACAAAGAAAAGATTAAACTTGAAGAATCAGATCTTAACACATCAATTAAACAAAGACAATTCTTTTATACTTTCCATCTCAAATAAAAATGTTGATAGATCTTCAAATATTCTATTTTATCTATGCTAAATCATCAATAATATTTGATATTACTCTAATTTTCATTAAACAGACATATGTATTTTAAATGTGTGGTCTCTTAATATTCAAGCACCTATGGGAGGTCCCTGATAGCTTAGGGGCCCTGAGCAGGAGTAGTGATAGTAATAGTTGTTTTATGCTTTGGCTTGGAGGTCCTGGGTCATTCCAGCTGGTCAGCCAAGATTAATAAAGATTTTTCAACAGCCTGTCATTTGTCTAACACCGTCAAATATAATTTACTCGTGTATTTCTCTAGCTCTCAAATTTGTTTGGAAACTTATTTGCTTGATAAGCCAATCAAGATGAATATTACACCAGCAGCGTCAACCAGTACAATGTTTAGAAGATACAGGAAAAAAATGAAACCTCAACAATGCTCTTTTTTTGAAAGTGTAGATGTCTCAAATTTAATAGCACAGGATTTGGCCAGACAGGTTAGAAACATTTTCAGTCAGAGCTGTGCCACTCTGAGGATTTCCTTTCTTCTCTACAAACTTCGGGTAATACAACAAATGCAAAACTGTCTCTGTCGAAACAACAAATAAATTGTTTTAACATTGTAATTATAATTGTAATAACCAATTAGTTATATTATTTGAGCAGTATTAGTATGGATATTTGACTTCTATTCAGTTTTGAATAAATGTAGTCAGATCTACGTTCATGTGAGTAATGGTGTTTCTATTCAAAAAGCTCCCTAACGTCATAATCAGCCTAAAGCAAACTGTAAAAAATTCCTGAAATCTATAATAAAGTGTGCCATGAGTGTGAGAGACCTTGTTAGCAGAGGTCAATCAAATCATATGTAGGAGCTGACCTCACATTCCACCTCTCAGATACGTTAGAGTGGGCACACTTGTCCAAACAATCTCACATCAAAGATAAGAAGTTTTCTGCTGTTTACTATTCTCCCATTAACAGCACTCCCAGCCATCTGTGAAGTGCCGCAAACACACCTGCTTCACCCCGGGCCTGTAATGGCTTTTCTCAATGTGCATGTGGCTCTCCGACTAGCTCAAGGAGAGAGGGCTGTTATAGGCCTGTCATAGTGGGATCATCAAGCAGACGCACAGCACCACCTTGTATTCCGCTCGCATAATTATGAATATTGTAAAGCGTTCAAATGATCAATTTACCAGACTATGTCACCGGAGGAGTTATTAAGCCACTTTGTGTTGATTTCAATGTTCGCAATGTGGCATATAAAAGAGCTCCTGACTGCGAGAACTTAGAGCTCTTTTGGAGATTATGGACTTTGTGCAGCGTGAGGTGAGAATAGTTCTCACATTTTAGCAATCTAGTGAGATCCATTTTATTTTCATAAAAATCATTCGTAAGGCCAAAGAAAAGTAATGTATGTTTTAGGACTTGATCAAAAGAAAATATGTTTGCTGCAGGTTTTTTTTTTTACAAATGAGAAATGATTCTCTATTTGACTCCCCGCCCCCCTAAAAAACAAAAAGAAAAAACAAGTAGATGTTAAAGTTCTGCAGCTAAAAAGAATCATTAGGAATGAGAACTCTCAATATTCTCGCCACCTTTGAAGTCCCACATTTTAACCAACACAGTGAACCCCATCAGGTGCTGAGATGAATGAAGCCCAGCAAATGAACTTTGGCAAGACCCCTTTAGGGTCCTTTGAACTTGCTACAGGGTCTGTTTCTAGTCTGTCAGGGGAGGGGTTGTAGTGGTGTGGTCACTCTGTGGTATGGTCATCAGGCTTTGGCCCCCTAGCTGCTCCCTGCCACTGTATCTGTTTCAAAACGGGACTGAGACAGGCCTTTAGATGTACCCTGCTGAGGTCCTCTGAAACCGGAGACCCTTGAAGTGGACGTCTGCCTGCGTCCAGTCTGCTCCCAGAAACCCTTTCAGAGGCAAGGAGTCCAAATGTGACGTGCTGCCATGAGGACGCGTTGGCCGAGTCAGGCCCAGACCTCCAAACACCACATCTACCGGGCTAACTACCAGCAGCCTTATGCGGACAGGGGAGCAGACCACCCTGGGCTGGTCAGCAACCCCTGCTTACACCTGCCATAAAACTTAAAAGCTACAGTCTCATCCCCCGGCTTTGAAGTGTTCAAAGCATAGCTTAGTGACCTTTGATGCGACTTTGGCTGCAACACATGTTTTGCACCCATGTATAAACGCAGGCCTCTCAGTAGACAAGGCGGGATTGTTTACCTACATGTGCAAAACGTAAGGGCCAATGCATGGCAACTATGCATGGAGCCTCTATTCCCACACATCAAGTTCCCCATGGGGAGAAACAGGCAACTTGCTTTGAGTTAACACATTCAAGCACCATGTGTTCACCCTTATTTCAAAGCGCTCTCTCTGCCTTTTGTGCATTCATTAGGCCCTGATCTTTTTAAGTTGGATATGTGCTGCTTCCCTTTGACATCATACTGCTTGTTCCAAGTGGAAATTAGTGGCATTGGCAATATATGTCAAATAACTGGGGCCATGTTGAAAGTGTAAATACATAGAATGACGCTACCTGCATGTCTCAGTTGAGTGTTGCCAATAACTTCACAATTTAATAGCACAGTTGTGGACTTAACAAGATTTTCATATCTCTGCTATTCTAATTTAATGCATCTAATATTGTCTTAGAATAATAAAACTGACTTTCTGTCATGTGAATTTGAATGTATCAATGGTTTCTTGCTTTTGTGCTCTCATCAGGTTTTTGAATTGTTTGATTTCCAAAACAAAAAGAACATAAACAGAGTTAGAAACTCAGCTGCAGAGAATGCCTGGGACTGTGTTTGACACAAAATAGACAAGGAGTTCAATTTCTATTTATACAGCAGAGTGTGAAACCATGGTTTGCAGATGTTGATAATAGTGTTCAAGATATGCTCTGAGAAGAATCACAGTGGAATTTTTTTCCTGGACTCAGAAACATATGAAAATATAAAAGACCACAGCTGTAGTTGTCTGTGCAGAGAGAAAGAGTTGATTTGTCTTTTGCAGCCTGCAGCATGTTTTCTTCCAGGGCCACCCTGTGTTTATTGGTTTTCATCTTCCTGCAACTCTGACCAGATCCCCTGTTACTGCTGAAGAAAAACATAACCATAATATGATGCTGACAACTCCACGTTTCAATAAGAAGATGGTGACTTCAAGGTCTAGTTCGGTAGTTAGTTTGGTTATTTTTTCGCTGTGTATAGAGTTTGCATGTGGGACACAACATTTAGCTTCAGTTGAGCTGTAAAAAGGATTTGTTATGGCTCTCTTTCGACAATGTCTTTCTTTTTGCCATTCTTCGATGGATGTCAGATGTGTGGGATGAACCTGTCCTGTCAACAGATACTTCCACCTGAGCAATGGATCTCTGCACATCCTCCACGTCACTTTGAGCCTCTCAGACTGGACAAGTTAGCTGGATTATCAAGGTGAATGGACATGTGCCTGTAGGTTTTTAATTGTGCTTTACTCTTTCTTGGTTTGGATAGTGGGCCGAAGGTTGTCCTCTAGGAAGCTTAAACATTCGGAAATACTTTCTATTCTGTGATAACTTTGCTTCTCTCTTTTTTTCTCTTCATAGAAACTTGTGTTTAGCCAGGACAGCTTCCTGAAGGGGGTCGTTGGGTGGACTATTGCTACCAAAACCTTAATCCCTTAACTGTCAAGAGGACATTGGCGTTCTCATGAATCCATTGTCTAACATGTAAGCATTTTAAGGGTGATTGTTAAGGAGTATGTTCTCTTTCTCTACAAATGAAAAAATTGACTTTTCCTCTGTGTTTAACCTTTCCTTTCTCATACACACTGCAATTGTAGGAACGATTACTGTGTCTAACTCCGTTTTGTAGGCACAGATTTCAGTACTGGCTTAGAGCTCATATGTTTAACAATGTTTTGCTTTTACATAGAAAACACCATTGAAAGACAATATGGACCAGAGGTGAACCTTCCCTGGAGCTTCTTCACTGAAGAGATAAAATCATGATTTACAAAAACATATTTGGTTTGTTATATGGTTATATTTGTGTGGTGGTAACATGTATTTGATGATCTGAAGCAGTGAAGTTTGACAAAAAATAATATTAAAAGTTATCTGTTGTGAGACAAATAAGTTTTGACACATTTACATATATTTCTTTCTTACTCCAAACTGAGTGTGATGACTTATTAGTGGTGCATGATGGCATATTATTACTGCAATCTCATTAATGTCCTTTCACAGACAGGAGCCTCTCCATTCACTGTACATTACACATTGTTGACTGTTTTACAAGGCATTAAATGTTTGACTGAACAGTACATGCTCATAGTTACATAAGACCGTTGCTGTGCATAAACGTCAAACAAAGCAGGGTGATATATGACTGAGTGTGGGGTTTACATGCTTCACATGCTACTGTCTGAATGACATGGCTCAAGATGATGTAATTATATTGCAGGGGGGGGGGAAGCGTGCGGTGTCACAGAGTTAAAATAGCACTCACTCGAGTCTGGAATAACCTGGTAGCAAAACACAGCGTCTCCTTTATTTATGCAAGATGTGTGAGACCTGCTGTGTGTGGTAACCGCCAGCGGATCTCTGTTACAAGTTAACCACAGCGTACAGAACGAGTTTCAGCCTTATCAACCTCATTGGACAGAGTTCCTCTGAGAGCTGCCTGTGCTCAGTTGTTTTGCCCCGTTCAGTGGAGCCACAAGGAGCTAGGCTTTAGCTAACTAAAGACAGAAAACTCCCATGCATATTTCCTTTTGGCCTAGGCGCTGCTGTGCAGCCCACACTAATTCGATATGGATGGAGCAGCCTGACTGTGCCATGTCTGCAATGTGACATGTGGAATTTGCTTTTAAAAGCGATTCTCAGGCTGCATGACTTTCTCAGACCGATACTAATAGCCCACCTCTGTGTTGAACCATTTATTTGTGTGTTTTTACCACCTTCAGCTGAACTCTCACATTGCTTACTTGTATTTGCACAAGAGACAATTACTTGTAAAGGTTGCTCTTTTTCTTTTATTGCTGGATCATGAAACTTGAGACCATTAAGACCTTCAAGACTGTTTGAATTTGAAGCATGAAGCCAAAGCAAAACAAACACATGCATGTGCTTCTTAGTACAGTGTGCCTATGTGGTGAGTATTCAATTTAGCACATGAAACAGCAATGCCTTGCCAACATAAAAACAGTATGAGCCAGAAGCTGTCAAGTGTGGCTGTCAACACCTCTATTTCAGCAGAAATGACAAGCCCCTAAAAACCTAGATGGGTATAAATCAGGAGGCCATTTTGAAACAACAGGCTCATGTTGGATCCTTGTTTAAATTGTGTGTGTGTCCACATAAACCCTGCCAGCATGGGATTCCCAACGGGACACATGGGCCTCCCTGTCCTTCCTCTGACAGGCAACATATTCAATGTCAAACTTTCTAATCGTACGTTTGTTAACTTTCGAGAGTTATGATCCATGGCATTTTTCTACCCATGCAGGATGCCATTAAATCTGGGGATCGGCAAAAAATAAGTTTCACCTCAAAAATTGTTTCTTTTGCTGGTTGTCAAAGCAAAGGCCTAGAAGGATTCGCCTTTTGCTACTCCAGTATAAGTACTGCAAGAAAAGACAGCTGCACGCCGCTTGAATAAAGGTGCTGAAGTTGGTACTTGAATTACAGATTCCCATTACCTGCTATTTCAATTCGCTATGTCTGTCATCTTCAAAAGAATCTGCTGTACATTTGAGCATTGCTTGTGGAACTGATCAGACCTAAAATGAATGGTTTTGAGACCCAGTCTAATATTTACAAAACCATTTTATATGTAAGAAACATAAAAGAAAAGGTTGAATCCCATAGTGTACTTTAAAAATAGTGGCAGTATTGGGAGGAGGATGTCACTTTGCACATCCTCATACAATCTGCTGGCATCACCCTGCACCTGTTGATGAGATAAGCAAAAAAACTAATTGTATTGAAGGCTCAAAGCTGGACTGGACTTCTCTCCCAACACTGATGGTATTCTAAGCCATAATTAGAATTTTTTAAACATCTTAATAGGTTTTCGAAAATAAAAAGAATTTGCAGGGGCAGATGGATGGAGTCACACGTGGCCCAACTTATGCAAGAGTGGTTCAAAACACTCTTGTATGTGTTTTGAACTATAAATATAGGTTACTGTATATTTAGAAATTAACATCAAATATAACCTATAGTACGTAAACTATAATAAGTTTGGCTGTAAAATATAGACCATTTTCATTGTGATAAGCTATATTTCTACCAAAAAAAGACATACTTTAAAAGAGAATTGATTTCTTGCTATAAGAGGTGAGTAAACTGCCTACAAGTGGTTTATCCAGCCACTCCATCCTTTAGTTCAGAAGGGAAATCAAGCACAACAAAAAAACTTCCGTTCTTTTTCTAAGCCTTGCGACCCTCTTTCATGAATTTCCATCCCCTTCATTCCTTTCACTCCAATGGGACTCTACGGAGGACCCTTTGTACTTCCTAGATCAGGCTGTGTCCACTACTCCCACTCCTTTCAATAGGGTGTAAGAGGACTGCTAAGGGCTGGAACGACAGTGTTGCCCATGCAAGCAGAACATCCCTCTCTTTTTGTGCAATGGGTTGGTGAGGGGGCAGCGGGGAAGGATGCGGTCAGTCTGCTCCCTGATAATAGAGGGCCGGGCAGCTGCCTTTGGCACAACAAAGGGACTAGTCTCTGGTTAGTCCTGTGTATTTTAGTGTTGGTTTTTCTTTTTTTATTCTTTCTTTTTTTTTTCTATGCCGTGAGAAAGGGAGGACAGATCAAATGTGCACAGATGTAGAAATTGAGACATTTCAGCTACCAGCTTTCCTGTCTGCTGTCGGGTTTAAACGAAGAATAAAACGTAGAAAGTGCAATGTCAACTTAACTTAATGCCAGGTGTGACTGGATTTTTTTTAACAGAAAAGGAAAACTGTCACAAATTTAGTCTTTCAATTTTCAAATGAAAGGGCTTCATTTTGTTTTCTTTTTTCAAATGTGTAATTGAAAGCTTCATTTTCATTGCAAAATGTCAACACAAGAAGCCCCTCTGAGTCACACAGATGCCTCTGAATTTTTCTGCGCTAGATCTATTTTGTGCAAAGAAAAAAACTCCTTCGGTTTTTCCATAGAAACCCATCCTATCCGCCCACGAATATTGATGTTTTTTTCCTCGCAGGGGTTATGATATGGTGAATCACAATTTGAAAGCCGGGAACAATACCTGCATTCATGTTTGGGGGGTCTAGGGGTTGTGTCTTTTTCTCAGGGTCTTGTCCGTCCCCTTGCTCAAATAGTCATTCCTCAAATTAATACAGCAAAAAAAATTAATATAGGGAAATATTTGATCTGCAGTCATTGCTGATGTTTTATTAGTCTTTGCTGGATCTTACTGGATTAGTAATATCAAATCCATGTGTTTATTTATTCATTTCAAATTGTTGGGTTATAACAACATCAAAGTCAAGATGATGTGTGCCGTCAATCTATTTGCATGCTTAGAGTGGTTTGAAGAAATTTGTGTGGGCAGAGCACTGCAACTTGTTCCAGCCCATAGGCCTGAAATCAGTCTTTGATTCTATTGCACTTAATATCTTACAAGCTTTGCAAAAATATATGACATTTATGTGAGCGCTGACAGAGGGAAGGGTTCTGCAAAGGCCACATTCATTCTTTTAGCTTTGTTAAAGTGGAACCTTAAGAGAGAAGAAAAAAGAAGTCTGTCACCCTCTCTTCTCCATAACTCTGTTTCTTCTCGCTCCACAGATCAAAGGCCTCGAAAATTGGTGTCCCAAATATGTACATTGTTAGGATGACAGGGGCCACAATGCAGCAAGAAAGTGTGGTCTATCAGACATGTCAGTCCGCAGAAAGGAGAGGGAGGAGAGGTTGAGAAAGGGTCCCGGGTGTCGATTTAATGCTCCTGACTGTAGGAATCCGGAGCTTTTTAGCTGTGGCCAAGTTGCTTTCTCCTCCTAAGGATTCTTCCAGGGAGCATCTGTGGTCCATGTCTGGTGGGAAATAGTTTCGAGACGTGGTCACAGCAGGGTGCCGATAGATGTGAGTGAGTCAAAATTTGACTTGACATTAAAGTCTTTCTTTTTTTTTGTTTTTTTTTTTGTTTTGTTTTTTCAAAGTGTACACATTTTGCACATTTGCAATGATGAGAAGAAATTTTAAAATAAAAGTAAGGCTCTTGAATGACGACAAATCCAGCATTAATGTCAACTGTTATAATTTAAGTCAATAACAAATGCGTACATTTTACTGTATCTAAACATATTTCCTCACATATTTCTGAATCATGTAAGTATGAAACTTTAAATACAGTCAGTGTCATTTACTCCCTGATTATTTGTAATTTTTTCAGATTCTGTCAAGTTAGAAACAAGAAATAAAAGCAGTTATGCAGCTAAGGAATACAATACCATTGAAATAGCGATGCACTTTTGAAATGTATTGTTAACAAGCTAACAAGTGTATATTTTCCCACAAATAACAAGATCAACTTTCTACTAAGATTAACTCTGGCAATAGCACAGTCATTAACAAAACTGTGGGGTATTATGCAAAGTAGTACCTCAGTAATAACGTTATTTCCTCATCAAAAACATACCTGAAGTGTTGCTTGGATTCTTGGATTCATGTTTGAGAAATCATTGAATCTCCCATGCCTAAATGCTTGCTCTCACAAACACCGCCTATTTTTTCGTAGCTCCTTCTTGGAATTCCAGAGTTGCTGATTATAGCATTTTAATTACTGTGCAAAGAGTGAAAAAAGACTGGCAAAATGTCTCAGAGTGATTGCAGCAACTTAATTTGCAGATCTTTCTGCAGGCTAAGTGCTAGGCTCATGAAATTCCACACATTCTCCTTCAATCCCTCAAGGCCGAGACAGTCTTCCCATATCCAAATCTGCCTTGCTCAGTAATTATGATATTCAGAAACCCTTGTGAGAGCTTCAAAGCTGAAGTCAATTGAGTGGGTAAAGTATGTGTTAACAGATCATCACCTGTGAGGAAAAATACCTAAAAACAGTTCAACAAAAGTAGTGTAGCGGTCACACTCCTACCCCTGAAAGATGCCACTAAAGGCGATTGTTCTGCAAATCAGATTATGTGATCAGGCAGGCAAACTGGTAGGGCAAACAAGATGTTTTCAAGTTTCAAAAGTGGAAGATGGATGTTAGGGGCCGCTTATTGTTGCACGGTGTCAAACGCAGCGTAAGGTGGGGATGAGTTGCATTTTCAGTTCCAACAAAAAGTTGACTGAGCTTCATTCTTTTAGAGAAACATGTCGCTCACATGTTTTGACATAATGTCATCGCTATGCGGAAAACCGTACAGGCTGAAAAAGAAACAGAGCAGGGCAGTTGTTATTACAATGATCATCATCATACAGACGATGATATATGGCATTAGATGCTTTCTTTATCATGAAGCGTCTAATGTCGCTTCGTGATAAAGGGGAAAAAAGAGGGGGGTCGGTGGGGTTGATCTGGATTCTCTGTCATCTCACACGCTGCCATGCAGTCGTGATAAATGAACTCACTCTTGCTCCCCTATAGGCTGAGAGCTGCGCCATCATGTCCCCTTCTGTCATAAACAGCAGTGCTTTTACGGCCTCCCTTATAATGTTTTTCTATCGTTCCCAATGCAACCATCCCACAGCTTGAAGAGAAGAGAAGAGAAGAGAAGAGAAGAGAAGAGAAGAGAAGAGAAGAGAAGAGAAGAGAAGAGAAGAGAAGAGAAAAATTGCAACAAGGTTGCACAGAATACTGTAAAAACTGAAAAGTTAGGAACATGTCTTTTGTGGCGGTGGTAGTGTGTGTGTGTGTGTGTGTGTGTGGTGATTAGGTGACAAAAGCCTAAAAACAATCAATTAACAGACAAAACTAATTAATAATAAATAACATAAACTGAAAAAAAAATAAAGTAAGTAAAACTAAATTCTATTTGATAATGAGTTACTAATGACATTTTTTCATCTTTCTTTATGAGATTTTTGGTATTTAAAAAAAAAAAAAAACTATATTCAGATATGAATATTCCTGCAGTCATTTATTAACTGCAGGAATAAATTTTATTTATTTTAGATAAATTTGAATCTAAAATATCCAAGGAAATGATTACATCCAGGTATAAAAAAAGTCGTGCAGGTACGTCATCTCTATAAATCTTTTGTTTTGACCACGTTTCTTCCGTCATGTCACGTCATGATGTGATTTTCTGTTCCTCTTCTTTTTGTCACGAACATAAAAATGTACCAGATTGTGATGTTTAGAGTTCAAGGTGCACTTTTGTTGAGTGGTGATCATCTATCATCAGTTGTAAAATCTCAAGCTGTGAAGTGGTGCTTGTTGGTGGAAAAACAGAAGACATCGCACATCTGAGAGCGACGTTGACCCACAAAAGTGATGGCAAGAGCACAGAAAAAGTTGGTGTGCAACCGCTAAAACAGAAAAACAAGTTCTGAATTTGCATTCTCAACTGTTAATGCATATGTTTATTCTGCATATAATTTTTTTTTAAATCCAATAGTCCTACATTACTTTTTGTTTCTTAGTTCCAAAACACCTACAGAACCATGGAGCCGCTCTGCGCTTTTGTGTGATGGGGGGAACATCCATCCGCCTTAAATGGGACGTGTCGCGGGCCGCGCATGTCCCCAAGCACAAAAGACGATTGTGATTTAGACAAACATTGGGGTGGGAAGCATAAAGGCAAAGGTCAAGTCCTCTTTCAGTTCAAGTGTGCTGCGATTCACCTACAACACAACGGGCACAAAGAGTTGCTGCTTTACCTCCGTTTCCAAAAGGGCGGTGTGATTATACCCGCCTCACGCTGAAGGAGGAGGAGGAAGAGGAGGAGGACGCATCTCCACACCTAATTCAGATGAAAATTAGAGGAGGAAACATCCACACTAAACTGCGGCGTAAACGGCATGGCAACCCGTCTTCCACATCCAATAGGAAACTTAGAATTGTCTTTACACACATTAATGGCAAAACGAAAATAAAAAGGAGTCATTGTTCTACGATTTAGACATTTGATCTGAATTGTATTTCGCGTCCTTATTGCCGTACTGCATTATTTCCAGAACAGAGGGATTAGAAGAATAAGCAGTGTTAATTGCGCGGCAGGTATAACGAGCAGGTCTAATCCCTCTTTCTCCCCCCTCTTTCTATTGAGTTTTTGTGGGCTTAATGAGTGGCAGGTAGGGCTGCTTCCTGCTTTCTCACATGCTCAAATAGGCCTCTCGCTGCTTGGAGTCCTGGACCCTGGCTGCGTACAGGAAACAATTGATTTTGAGCATAAAGTTAATTATGCCTGGAAATTAGACAGCTCTAGCGTCTGGGTAGGGACAGACAGGAAAAAAGGAAATAAGAGAGACAGGGACGCGCTCTAAGCTATCAGAGAGCAATACTTACCTTACTCTGCCTGATCTGTTTGTTTTGGATTTTATATATATATAAAACTAAAAATTAATTTAAAAAATGACTAAAAGAAGGAATCCTTCAAGCTTTGGTTCTGGACTGAACAGTTTCCTTGACCACACAAATCAGTGTATGAAGATAGCGCGTAAGCTCAAAGAATGTCGCAGTGGTGGGTTTATTATTGAAAGCAAGTGGGAAGGGGAGAGGTGGGGGGAAGTAGAAAAAAAAAACGAATTTTATTGAAACTTTTTTTTTCTTTTGTTGAACTGACTCATGGACAAGGAGGATAAGCCTTATACAGAGCGCCTTCTGAGCGCGAATAAAATTAGAGGGAAGTTCTCCTTTGTGTAAGGATCAAGTGTTCTGTAGTTCAAAAGATTCTCAAAGGACAGGTTGTAATAATAATAATAATAATAATCTATACAGATTATTATAGCGTGTTAAAATCACAAAAATAAGATTAAAAAAGATCAAATATTACTTAATTGACATTGATTCCATTAACAGACGCGGAGTCGTTTGTTTCAATATTGCGCGTCTCCAAATGATTGACAAGGTAATAAACGCGTCATGCTGCTGCCGAGACATTTGCATTGGACATTGAAAGGGGAGGGGGATATGACAACCTTGACACGCTGGGGATTTGCTCTGTCAAATAAACACGTCTCCAAGGATCCATATTTGTCGCAGTGACAATGAAGTCAATGTTCTGGATTTGTTTTGTTTTGTTTTTTTATTGTAAGTTACTTTTACCTTTTTGTGTCTTTTTTTTTTTTTTTTTGCTTGTTCAGGTTCTTTTTTTTTTTGTTTGTTTTTTTTTTTTAAAGTTTTAATCATAATTAAACGACTCAATCGACAAATGAAACGAAAACATATCCAGAGTGGAGATTAACTCCACGTTGGTGACAATTCTCCATAACTGGTGTCTTATCTTATTCCTCTCTACTCCTTTACGCCTCCTCTTCCTTCCCTGCTCTTTTCTTCCTCAGTCCGAGAGGTGCGTGTTGACGCTGCGGCAGTGGTCACCCAAGCCGAGCGTGGCAGCATTTACTTCCATAACATTTTGCGCCTAGTTTGGACTTAAAATGCCGTAAGGGTTGTGTAAAAAAAAATAAATAAAAAAAATTCCCGAAAGAATAAAAAGAATAAGTAATTTCAATTGTCGCCACTTTAAACAATAATGTGTATCCCGATGCTTTGGGGGAAGATTGTTCGAAAAAAATTAAAATTGTCCTACAAACGTTTAGCCCTTTTATAGGCTATTGGTATTATAGATGGAGGTCATTTGGTTTCCCACGGCGGGCCCACCTACAGCAGGTGATCCTCATGTCGCAACGTGTCAGCGGTGGCCTGACATAACTATAATAATAGTTAATAGAGCGTGATGTAGGGAGTGGTATTAAAAACTCAACAAAGACATGTCACGAAGCAAAAGAAGAGGGGGGGGGCAAAAAAAGTCTATGTCTTCATTAGCTGCATCTCCAAGGACCGTCGAACATTTCATTAGTGTGTAATTTATGAATGTTTGACAAATATTAAAGAGTATGTAAATACGAGAGAGGCGTAATGTCTTTCCTGCGGGAGATGGCGAAATGACCCAAACTCTTTTGATGCTGCTAGAGTGATCACGGGCATTATGCTGCTACTCAAACTGTGCGTTTGCGCGTCTGTTTGCGCGCAGTTTCCCCATCCGACGTGTGAAATAGTGCAGATAAAGCAATGATTCATAATGCTGGCAGCATTTGCATCTCCTAATACTGCGTGTTATTTTGATGTATGATGATGTACTGTCTCTTTTATCGAGTGTGTGAACGCACTTTGGCCATTATGACTCTGACTAAATCAGTAGGAGGGATCTTTTTTTCCCCCTTTTCTTGTCCTTAAAACGGCCCATTTCCCTGTTTGTGAAGCACTTCCAGTATGAAGCGAGGGAATGTTGTATTCTTGTTTTTATTTTAGTGGCGTTCTGGCTTTCACCATTTTCTTAAACTGGATTTGTGCGTCCAGTACATGGAAAATATGGAATATGACGCATGTATCGACTAAATATAAGTTCTTATTTATATTATGCTGGAGATAATGAAACCAAACGTTTGCATGACAAAAAAAAAATAAAAATAAATATATATATAAAATAATAATAACAATAATAAAATCTCCAGACGAAAAATAAAATCCTCATTGATCAGATTATTTTACTTTATAATTGCAAGACTTATGGTTACATCGGTCAGGACATGTTTTCTGTTATTTCTAGACTTCAAAATGTAGAACTTTGTTTTGAGAAAGAAGTTTTCACGGCTTCTCTGAGCCTGTGATGAAGCTGCAAAAAATAGTTTACGAAGAAATCAAATTCGTACAGCCACATCAGCCGGAATAAAAATTTGGATGAATGTAGAAAAGGCAGCATCGCTTTTCATCTAAATAAGTTCAAAACGGATATGAGATATATATTTATATAGCAATGAACTTTGTTACTTGTTTACAGAATGTGCTTGAAAAGATGTTTAAACGAGTCTGATAAGTTCTGCTGAACTCAATTCATTTTAAATGGAAACTGTTTATAGCAAATACTTTTTTTCTTTAAAAAAAAAAAAAACTGGACACAGAGAAAAAAGTAAAAGGCGGAGGAACCAATTTACAAATGTTGTCATCTAAAAAACCGCATTAAGAATGTGGAAAAAAGTTAAAGAGGAAAGTTCCTGTCATTTTCATATTTTTAATTATATATATATATAAGGTGTAGCTGTTTTAGTTGATTTATTGATTTATTCTTGCCTATAAAGCTCTAAATTATAGCAAATATCCATTTAAGCCAAATGGAAATGTGCTGGAAAAATCATCGGTGAAGAATCATTTCAATTTCATCGTCATTCATGTTCAATTATATTACAATAATCAAAACTACGTACAGTCTCCATTTGATCAAACAGGTTTCCTTCTGGGTTGGTGGTTAAAAAGTGAAAGTTCAAAGGACACTTAAAGACGTCTATTAATCTTTAACTGTGCCTCAGAGGTTGCTGGGGTTGACCACATTTGCTAAAAAAAAATAAAAAATAAAAAAAAAAGAAAAGAAAAAGAAACTGACAGCTTTGGTTTAATATGACATTCTCAACTCTTTTCTGACCTCGATAAATACAGCGACCGGGAGACCTGAAACAGCCCGAATAAATACACACGTAGACGTCAAGTCTCTCTCTTCTTTTTAACGCATTTCTCCCTTTCCTAACTCCCGCATTCTGACTGAATAGACTCCGTCGACATTTGAACTAAATGTCCATCCAGTTGAGGCAACAAGTTCTCTTCCTCACGCATGTGTAAAATCTGCTTGTTGAAGGGGTGGGTGGGAGGGGGAAGTGTGTGGTGTGTGTGTGTGTGTGTGTGGGGGGGGTGTGTGGGGGGGAGGGGGGGAGGATACAAGTCATCACACGGCTCCTGCTAACTAGATAGTCCTCAACTCAGAACTGCCGCACCAAATGAGAGATCTCAGATCAAAAGAGAGCAAATAAGCGGGTCGCCCGATTCACTCACGCAGCTGCATTGAGCGCAGGGCCAACAGGCGTATCACGGTCTGAAAGGGAGCCGCTATTCAGGGTGCAGGTGTGAAGTATGTGGCACATTCTGCCATATAATGTGGAGGGTTTTAGAAATCCGTGTTCGAGCCCCACATGTACGGGGTGCTGGATAGCAAAGAGGGCTGATTCACATTGATGGAGTTCCTAAAATGTGCACGAGAGTGTAAGAAAGTGGAAGCATTAAATTATATATGTACATGTAGTGACGTGTGTATTTGGACTTCTTTTTACAAAAGCGATTCCAGCCTGCTCACTGTATTTATTTATTTATTTGTTTATTATTTTATGCACATCAAATACAGTTAATTCGGCTTTAAAGGCAGTCATAAATCTTTCTCACGGAAGCCCGTGCTGGCCAATATATCACAGTCAGCGTGATCGCGCGGTATCCCCTTTGGAAACTTAACCTTGGATGGTATCAGGGTGAAATATTTAATATTCGTGACAGCTTTTATGGTTGTGTTTAACTTATGCGCGGCGCGCGGTTCGGCTTTTGACCTCACCTCTGCGTATTCCATCGAGGTCCTGCAATTAAAAAAGTGACGCGAATTTACGAAAACAGGGAAGTTGGCTATGTATGTAATAATTCTAATTAATCCCATTGATCAAGTGAAGCCATATTTTCTTCTTCTTCTCCCTTTCTCAGATTACTATTGCACCTGCCCTAAGCCTCGCCTGTTCTTTCCCATTACCATGCCAATTCCGGCCACTTCAATCCTGATCATTGTGACCTGGTTGGTGCCAGAAGTGCTGATGGTTTAGAGTTGGAGTTGGGTATAGGCGGTGGAGTACAAGAGGGAGGTGGAAAGCGGTGTGTGTGTGTGTGTGTGTGTGTGTAAGGGAGGGTGGTGAAGGGGGCGCGGGGGGGTCCTTTTTACTCCAAGACTGCTAATCCCCCTATTAAAGGGGCTTTGTTCAATAACGCCGGACAGTTTCCGGAAGTCGGATTACCGCCTCCATTATTTTACAAAGAAATGATATTTCACACTCAAATGAGACCTTGTGATGGACGCAGCCGTGGCGGTGAGATTCTCTAGCAAGAAATGAAATAGATTCGTTTTCTTTTGCTTTTGTAACGCTTTGGAAGTTGAGAACCTCCCATTTCTTTTCAGATCTTCGAACAACGGTAATTAATGTGGATATGTATTTCCGGTGAAACTGCCCTTCGGCCACTGGTTTCCAGGGACTGTTCGTGGTCACCAGGGTCTCTAGTGCTCACACACACACACACACACACACACGCACACACACCTGTTCTTGATTCTTCACCCTTAGGTTGTTCCCAGATCAAAGGTCCCCAACAGAATCAGTGCGTAAAGATGATCATAACTCATCCTTCCTAAATTCAAACCATCAGTTAATATTTAGATGCATTCACGTGTTTCAAAGATTTGCACACTATTAATTTACTCACTCAAAAACACATTGATCACAAATTATCCAGATAACTCTCAAGAAATATAACTTTAATCCCTCGATTTGTTTCCTTTTTTGTATATATCATCCTGATTAAATACTTAAAATTGATTAGTAAGACATGTTTGGTAATGTGTTTCAATCATTTTAAAAAATCTGAGCTGTTTACTTATTCTATCATAATGAATAGTGAAGGCATTTATGATGATGTAGGCTATTTATTTAACATACCTGCTTTCAAAAACAGTTTGCATATGACTCTTTTGATCATTTTTTATGTAATAAATTGGATATCTTACATTTTCACAATCATGGGTTTTTCAAATAATGCAGCTTGCAAACTTAATTGACTAGTTATATATATATATATATATATATATATATATATATATATATATATATATATATATATATATATATATATATATATATATATATATATATATATATATATATATATAGCCTATAGGCTATAAAGAGATAGATTTTTACAAACCGTGCTGGGGTTTGTCTTGGATCAGTGCCATATTTGATAAGTTAGGCATTTATGGTCATGTTTTTTTTATTATTTATTATTATTATTATTATTTAGACTACACATAGAAAAACCGTAAATAATAAGACTGCATTTCAATGACACTGTATTTCTGTTTATTTTTGTTGTTGTTGTTGTTTGCATAAAAAAATGACACCTTGGCTAATAATGGTGACGTAATTTTCCTATTTTCACTGCCAAAAGAATATGTTGTATGTTTCCATATGGCGGAAAGTCCAATTTGCTTCTCTAATCGATAGTAAGTTCATATCGATCGTCTGTTCAGAAATTACTGCTTAGTTTTGCAGCGCAGCCATATCTATGTAGAAGCTCTCTCTCTATCTATCCATTCCAGACAGCAGACTTTAAGGGGCAGCAGCAACTTTGTCCAAGCAACTCTCGATTGGTGTTGAGGGGTTAATAAGCATAAATCTCAATAAGCGACTGCAGTACAGGCGCTAACAAACGTGCAGACATGATGCTCTGTCTAACTGTAGCTTCCGCTGTCAAATTAAAATAATTTTATTCAAACTTCAAAACCGAATCGGAAAAAAAAAAAGTTTTTCACATCTAATTGTCGCTCACTGATTTATCCAAGCTCGCCCTCTTACTCATTTTCTAACCAAACAACCTTTGTTTTTTAAACGTCGCACATTATTTTCCATCTTGATGTTCAGAGTTGAAATAGAGAGAGAGAGAGAAAGAGAGAGAGAGAGAGAGAGAGAGAGAGAGAGAGAGGATCCCAGCGAACCGCCGACAAAAGGCTTTCCGTGTCATCAACGTCGTTCAGACGACCCAGAAAGAATCCCTCTGATACTAACTCCCCACTTCAAAGAATCGCTTTCAATTGAGATCCAACTCTTCTCTCTCTCTCTCTCTCTCTCTCTCTCTCTCTCTATCTATCTATCTATCTCTTTTTTTGCGCAAGCGACAGGAGCTGTTGCAGGGAGAGAGGCATCCTCCTCCTCCTCCTTCTCTTCTTTTGAACTGCTTTCCGTCATGAACTTAACCAAACTCTGTAAAAGTATCAGTATTGCCGTTCCCTCCCGTTCCCCCAACCCCCGTTTCTCCCAAGTCCCTCTTATGGTTAAGTCAAGGCCAGAGTGAAACTCTATGCGCCGCCAGAAGTCCCCCCTGTTACCCCCCAACAGCTGAGTTCTTCTTCGACCTACTTTCACTACAATTTCAAGAAAATTAAAATATTCCTTTCGCACTTCTTTGTAGACGATAAGTAACTTCCCTCCTTGCAATTAAAACGCGTCGCTATCGCCAGTGTATAGACGCAGAAATATGAGCGTCTTCTTTGAGCCTCGTTTTGCAAAAGAAGTCCATTACGGTGACAATCAACTGCGTTTCGGCGGCCACTTCTTTGATTTTTCCTAAAGTAGGCCTTAAGCAAAAGAATATATTTTTGTCCCCCCCTTTCTTTTTGCCGCTCTGGTCTGCAACATAAAGGACGTAGATTACCGTTTCCTACCCCATGGGCAGCAAATATTACATTCTTTGGAGCCTGCTTTTGAGTCCTTGGGACCTGGCCCCATATCATTTGAGTTTGACTTGGCTATTGCTATAGAAATCTTAATTCACCATGAGGATTCGCCGTTGTGCAAAAAAAGAAGAAAAAAAAATGGTTTCTTTGTGCAAAAATGGCTCTTTGAAGTCTGGATTCGAATATTGTAGCCTTTCATCAAACTCGCAGCCCACAGTCTGGGTCAAAGCAAAGCTGAGCTGAGTAAGTAAGATTTAACACGAGTAGAGCACAATGCACGATACTTTCCCTCTTGCGCTGGTAAATACACATTAAAACTGTAATGGTAATTAGTGGTGTTCTGTGGGTTCAAAAACTCGACGAAAAATCTGCGTTGTAAAAAAATAATTTTGAAAAAATGTATATATATTTATACACACGTGAGAATTCTATTCAAACGAAGTACTAAGACAGCAGAAATGTTGACTTTTGTTTTTTATTCATATGTTACAAAATAACCTATTTCCCACAGATCTGCATGGCTCAAAATTGTTTCACTTTCATACAAGATTTATTCCAAATACTCACAAAATACAAGGCAGTTCGGTACGCATTTAGTGCTCAATTTTTAGATAAAACAAAAATAAATTTAAAAACAGACAATGATACAAAAATCACCAGATTTCTTTTTCTTTCTTTTGTTTTTTACTTTGATAAAACATTTATAATTGACGTCATATACGAAATACTGTAAGCTTATGAAACAGCTGGGGCGTTTTGTTTTTCTCCCTTTTTTCTTTTTTTTTTTTTTTTTGCACAAATCCAATGCAAATAAAATAAAATAAAATAATACAAAAAGATGTAAACCGCTCCTTACAAATCTAGTCAACATCCAAACACATTGAAACTTGTACAAAATTTACAAATGTACAATTCTGCTCCGGTTTTGAAAACATGCACTTTGGTTCGATCCTAAAAAATACCTCCATATCCGATTGAAAAATAAATAAAAAAATTATACTGAAGGCAGAAAGGATTTTTTTTTGTTTTGTTGTTTTTTTGTTGTTTTTTTTTACAAAAAAAAAAAAAAAAAAAGAAAAAGTTGCACATCCTCATGCCTACAGCATACAATAATGTACGACAGTCTAATGAGATTAACACGACTCTCTCCACAAGTGGAACAGCTCGCAGGGGAAGCACCCATCCATCAGTTTTGGATAAACTTAATAATAATAATAATAATAATAATAATAATAATAATAATAATAATAATAATAATAATAATAATAATAATAATAATATATGCTCCTGTACTTGAAAGCACTGGAAGGATTGCGCATTTTCCATCCATTGCAGTTAAGTGCGTCTCTTGGCTCTGAGTACCAGTTTTGGTGGCTTATCCAAAACAAAACAAGAGATCGGGGGTATGTGGGGGAGGGGGGGAAGTGGACCGGAGGGCCCTCACAGGTACATAGGCACTAAAGCCAAACCATTTTAGAAGTTGAGTGTTTGGAAATGAGTGCTGGCGAGGAACTCAAAACGCGTCCCTTGGTTGGGGGTTCCTGTAAGCAGGTTCCTCCGAAGGGTCGGGCGTGGAGTGGCCGCTGGGTGGTGTCTGGCCCCCGCTAGCACCTGAGCTGTGGCACACGTACCACTCGCTTAAATTAGCTGGCTGCTGCTGCTGAGATGCCCCCACCGGCGGCTCTGACACCATCGACGGCCCCCCGGCTGGCTCCCGACCCAAGTCCGAAGACGGAGACACCAGAGAGGGAGTGGACGACTCATAGCCCGAGCTGGGCGGGGGGGACTTGCAGTGCACCTTCATATGCTTCCGCAGGGAGCTGGGGTGCGTGTAGGACTTGTCGCAGCCCCGGACTTTGCAGTTGTAGGGCTTGTCGCTGGTGTGTACGTGGGAATGCTTCTTCCTGTCGCTACTGTTGGCGAAGCGCCGGTCGCAGCCGTCGAATTCACACTTAAAGGGTTTCTCGCCTGTTTGCAGCGTGGAGACACAATAAGACATAAAATGCATTAAATATTTGATGTTGCTCATTAACCGTGTTGGTTCCTGTTGCTAAATACAACAGCGTTTCATTTGTTTGCTCAAGATGAGGGACAAAATCACTAAGTATTCTGCTGAGCGTCCGTAGATAAGTAGCGTTTTACCAGTTGGCATCAATTGCATTTGACTGCAATGCGTTATATTTACAGCTGAATCTGGCCTTTGATCGGTTTGTGTTGATATATAATGGACTGCATAATCAGTCAAAAGTCGTACCATCACTATGAATAGATTAGTTATGTCTTTAATTGCATTTTATGGACATCATACTTCAAGTTTAAGTACATTTTTCTCTGTACGTGGAAAAGAGTTAGACCTACTTATACTGCAAAATAAGAGTGCATGTTTAGAATTGTAGCTATACGTGTAGCTATATAAACAACTGGATGAATCTTAAACTTATTGGTTTTAATATACGCAAGATAATCAACTGATTTTTTTTTCTCTTTTGACTTATTTTTTTGCTTGCATTGGGGTAAAATAATAATAATAATAATAATTAAAAAACCGAACAGCCAATTACTATTATCTTCAAAAGTAATATGAATCCGTTAAGTTGACTTTTTTGGGAGGGTTGATGCATTTGGGGAAACTTTTATTTATTTATTTATTTATTTATTTATTTATTTATTTATTTATTTATTTATTTATTGATTGATTGATTGACAGGTTTTCACTGCAAATCAAAGTTCTCTAACATTTACATCCATGAATCATGTCCATAGTTGCATTGTCTAAAGTTTTCTGGAGATGTGAGTCATTTGGAGCGGGTTTCCGGTGCTCCTGCTGTCCCGTGTCTTTACCTGGCCACTGTCGACTTACACCTGACTGAAAACGCCAATAAAATATTAAGAACAACACAATATCCCCGGGATATTGATTGGTAGCACAGGCTGCCCGATTCTTTTTCAGCCCCTCAAATATGTACTGAATCTAAATCGGCTTTTTTTATTATTATTATTATTATTATTGAGTATTTCTGATTAAATGTGAGTGAAAAGTGAGGGAGAAAGAGGTGAAAAAAAAAAGACAATCCGAATAAATTAGACGGAAATCATCCACCGCTGAGTTTTTTCTTCTTCTCCTCCTCCGATTAAAGCTTTTGAGAATATGTAATTGCCTCTGTCTAATTACACTTGCGGGTTGAATATCAATTTGACCTTCAGCTGTTGGGTTGAGAGAGCCAATCAAGGATATTAGTGTAGTACAAGAAACCGTTCGAGGAAACAGACCCCAGGGGCAGACCCTAGTCATAACCACACTTTCAGCTTGGGTTTTAAACATGATACCAAAAAGACCAGGCCCCTCGGGAGTCAACACACAGAAATAATTCAACAGATTTGTACTTAGGTAATGTGAGCAAATGATATGAATAATACATTGGGGGGGTGCAGGAATGGAGCAGAAGAAGGAGGGGTGGTGTGTGTGTGGAGGGGGCAGGGTGAGTGCTGTAGTCACTGTAATCATTTACAAGTCTGACTCGACATTCTGAGGCCTTTATTTTCCTTCTGGCTCACAGAGGCAGGCAGCCATATTGACCCATTCGATTGTTTTTTTTTTTGTTTTTCAATGCTACATCTGCGCAGCACACACACGAGTCAGTATGCAAGCTCCTTATATAGTAGTATACTCTAATCTGATCTGCACAAGTCAACCTGTTCCATTTGGCTTGCAAACCACTACTTGAAACAGTTCTTCTGCATCACGCACAGATGCAGTGCAGTAGATTAAGGCAAAAAAACAAACAAACAAACAAACAAACAAACAAACAAAAAAAACTGATCTCGTGACTGAATGCAAAGCACTCCAAACACACCATGTAATTAAAAAGCAGTCGTCAAAATAAGTGAAAAAAAGAATAAAGCGTTTTAATAAAGAAACATCACCGTATCAGTTATTGTGAAAGATGCAACTCTCTCCGACTTTTGCTATCCAGTCATGGTTTGGCACACACTGAGCTGCTCACATAAGACGTGACGTGGGCCTCCAGCTTTTGTACCGCGGTGTAAACAAGAGGTTTGAACCGTCAAACGCCTGAGTGAGCTGTACAATAATCCCTCCACCCCCTTCAAATCCGTCCTTTGAGAAACTTGCAATACACTCTTACAACAGGTGCCTGTTGCGTGCGGGCGGGTTATTGCAGCGTTTTCGAACTTTTTATAATCGGAGCAAATTTGAAAATATTGCGAAAATAGTTATAGAGGTTAATAATTTATTCATGCAACTTGATGATTCTACTCCATGCATTTTAAAAACCTTCAAAGCATTTTATGTGTATGCATTTTTTTTTTTTTTTTAACCACTTACCTGTGTGTGTCCTTTTATGAATTTTTAGATTCTCGGATCTTGCAAACACTTTACCGCAGCCAGGGAAGGGGCAGGGAAACGGTTTCTCACCGGTGTGTACTCGAATGTGATTCACCAGTTTGTATTTCGCTTTAAACGGCTTGCCTTCCCTCGGACACTCTTCCCAAAAGCATATGTGGTTCGCCTGCTCCGGTCCTCCGACGTGCTCCACCGTCACATGCGTGACGAGTTCGTGCATGGTACTGTAAGTTTTAGAGCAGAGTTTCTTGGGCGAGTGCTCCGGCTCCAGCCACTTGCAAATCAGCTCTTGCTTTATCGGCTGCCTCATGTAGCGGAAAAAAGCCCCCGGTCCTCCGTGGTGGTGGTGGGGATGGTGCGGGTGGTGGTGGTGGTGGTGGTGAGCGCCGAGATTCATGTTTAGATTCAGACCGCCGTAGCCGTGCAGAGGCGAGGCGGAGAAGGGATCAGCCCTGGAGCTTGCTACTTGACTCAAGTGATCAGACCGAACGTACATTTCTCCAGGTAGTCCTAACCTTATTTGTCCATTCAGCGCCTGGCCACCCGGTGATCCGCTGGAAGGCTGCTCGTGGTGGAGTCCGGAGAAGAGGGTGGTGTGGTTCCCTGCGTCAGGGTGGTGACCATAGTGTCCGGGATAGCTACCTGTTGTTGAGACAAACATTCCGTGGTGAGAAGCTGGACCAGCAGTCTGGTCGGTCAGTACCGGCATGGCTTGAGCCGTCAGATCTCTCCGGATGAGGAAATCCCTACCTGCGGATAGAGCCTGGGCCGTATGGGGCATAGAATAAGGGACCGACGACGGCTGAACCGGGCCAAAAGCTCCCGTTTGACTGGAGACCACTTCACTGTGGCCTGCCATATGATGATTGTGGTGGTGGTGATGGTGGTGAGGATAATGATGGGCTGGGCTGATTTTGAGGGCCGCGGAGTGCCCCATGTGTTCTGGCCCGAATGGACTCGGCCCCAGGCGGGGTTCCGCAGTAATCTCCCCAGGGTGCGAGTGAGCCATTGAGTGTGGATGGCTGCCGAACCCCGGGAAGCCTGTCACGCTCTGAGGGGTATGGTGGTGATGATGGTGATGGTGGTGAGCCCCTGCCAAGTCAACTAATCTCAGCGCCGTGTTCCGTTTGGAAAACGCAGGGTCCATCACGGGGCTTCCCAAAGCATCCACGCTCATTACTTCCTAATTTTAGAATAACTTGACAGCAGGCAAAATAATAATGATGATGGCAAATATATTTTAATCGCAATGAAAAAAAAAATAAAGGAAAAAAAAAAAAAAACTTTATAAAGTTAAGTCTATCTGCAGACAACATGGAATCCCATTCGGTTGAGAGGCAGCAGCAGGACGCTTTGATACTGAATAGAGATTCATGGTAGGCGCTGCAGCCCGTGGAGCCAAACAATCACCCCGCGCTCTAATTGGTCAGAGCTCTGTGATTGACGTCACCAGTGACAGTTCCCAACGTAATGAAAAATGTCTTAGTGACAGCGAGCAGCCAGTGCGCATGCGCTGTGCTGGAGGCAGCGCTTGAGAAAAATAGTTGTGCAAAGGTTATCATAGAATATAACAATTAAAAAGTTTATCCGGATATACGGTGTCCTTTCATGTTGAGGCAGAAAACAAAGGCTGTCGTTAAATGATACAACCTCACCCATCTTATTTTTCTTCCGCGGCTACATGAAAGAGCCTGCATATTGACGTATATATTTATAAAATTATGTAGATCATAAATAATGCAGTGATATCTTCATTTTGAACCGCTACGCGCGCAGTCCCAACTATACGCGCAAATTACGCACAATTTTACGCACGTAAAATGATCGCTGATAGTGGTGGAGAGGTAGAAAAAAAGTTGTGCAAAGAATCGCACCGCGTGTCGAGCTTTAAAATAGATCGAAGCAAAGAAAATAGTTAATAAGCGCTTCGGAAGAAGCTTCGTATTAAAATAGGCGCCCCTGCTCTGCAGCGTCTGCAGCGTCTGCAGCGGAGTTGGCTCGCCGTTGTAGCCCCAGGGAGATCCGGATCCGTGTCTGTGTGTGTTCAGTGGCTGAACCATTCGGGCGACCCGCGGCCATGCTCCCGGAGAGGATGAAAAATGGAATGGACTGGACCTGTTGTTATGATTCGGAGCGATTTTTTTCCCCCCTTTGCGTTAGACCTAAGGACGGCAGCAGATGAGGGTCACAGGAGGTGGTTCCGTCGAAGACTTTAATTCCAAACTAAAACGAGTGTATGCTGTGAGTATCACAGAGAATAACATTCTCTGATATAATAATTTCTGGTTTGATCTGAATACTGAAAGAAAAACAAAGCTTGGGGATTTTCTTTTAACAACCTTCACTTTGACATTCTATTTTATTTCGCTGACAAATGTGATCGTTAAAAAAAAGTTAATGTAACAGTGAGCAGATATTGCATGGTTAGACATTCATGAAACAAAGTTGCAGAATCCATAACAATTCCCTCGGCGGTGAAATGTGGATTTTCCTTCTTGTTATCTAAACCAAAACTCCCATCATTTCTCCACTTTTTAAGCTTTTAACCTGCTTATTTTCTAAAAGGTGTTTGAACACCTCACGTTTTTTCAACGTTTGGACAGTATTGTGTGTTTAATATTTATTATAAAACCTCAAACGTTAAGAAGAAAAGCGCTTTTAAAAGTTTTTATAAGGAGAACAGGTCGATTTGGTGTTAACTTTCAGCTTTTATATATGATTTTGAGTTTAAGATGAAAGTGATTCTTAAAGACTAGAGAGGATTAATTTAATCTTGTTGCTTTTCTTTTATTTTTGTGCTAAAAAAAGGTCCGAATGATGGCTTTCCTTTTCGGAAAACTGAAACAAAGCAATGGTATAAAATGAATTTAATGCACGTGCCTGGCTGATTATCATTTCTCAGTACTTCAAATGAAAGACAAAACTGCACTGTTATTTTACATTTGCCACGAATTGATCTGTCAGTGCCTTCGCTGACAGCATCGCATTAGATCATAAGTCAATATTTGGAGATGCGGTGGATCCCGAAGACGTTTATTAAAAGGCCTTTACGCGCGACCGACTCACAGCTGCAGAATTCAAAGAGGGGCATCACAGCAACAGTGAGCAGTGTAATGCAAAACTTGGTCGGCAAGGGGCTATTTCTGATCCAAGTTGAGCATGCACTCACTCAATGAGTCACCGAGTAGCTCTTGGCGACATGTAGGCAGGAAAGCTGCACAGGATCATAAACATAAACGCCACATATTGCAGCGACATCTCATAAAGTGGTGTTGGCTTTAAATCTGCTGTAAATCCGTGACAATAAACATGGTGGTGACATTTAAATTCTGCGCATAGTCGTTACTGCGCTAAACAAGAATTGTTCTTTTAACTATGCAACATTCTTTGCACCCTAAAATTAAGTCTCTTATTCATTTGAATAACTTTTGCTCTACAATTTTATGTTTATCTTCACTTGTTGCTCATTACCTGCTGTTGTGTCGCTTGCAAATTTGATATCAAAGGAGATCTCTTTGAATTTTGCCATGCATATTAAGTTCATGCCTTAAGAAAGCCCCCCAAAGCTCAAATCTCTACTCCTGAACTTTTATGTTTTCTTGAAGCATTTTTTTTTTCTTTTGCGTATTCATACCAAATCTTCTCCTCTTGGGTTTCCAAAACTGATTTGGAAAAGCAGCGTTCAGAACCTTGAACACAATTCGAGTGACCCATAATGGCGTGGTCTGGGTTGTTTCTTTTTGGCTTTGACCACCAGCACCCGGAGGCTCCTGCAAAGAGAACACCGCAAATCCCACTTGAAAACTTCGACAACCCCATGGACTATATGCACCACTGGCCTGTAAAGAAGGGGCCATGTTGCTCTACCGCAAGCAGGCGAATCGCGATGGACGCTTTAGGGATTGCGGTGCAGGTCCAACTTAAACACTAACGTGGAAACGGAATTCACAGATGTTCCGCAATTTAGACAGGCAAACAAGGTATTCAAATTTTGATATCCTCTGAGGTAAAGTGATAATTTCATAATAAAACAAAAATCAGAAGGTCGTGCCTGTAGTTAGACGAGACTCCCTGTTGGTCTTTAGAGAAACATACTTGAAATGAAAAAGTCTCCAATTTTCCTCCAAAACTAAATAGCTTCTGTCTGAGATCAAAAACTCTCCTGACCACCAGAAGCCCATTCAGGCCAAAAATGTTTTTTTTTTTTTTTCTTTTATGAAACATTAGACGGACAGACTTGACGATATAAAGTCCGTTCGTCAAAGTGCTTAATTGAACTAAATGTTTCTAATTACGCATCAAAGGGCTGCTCTTCCCAATTTAATGTGGTTGACAAAGAAAATGTAACACTTTGTGGTTATCACATATTTTCTTTATGTTCTGAGGTAATATGTTTTTTTTTTTGTTTTTGTTTTTGTTTGTTTGTTTGTTTTTTGTTTTTTTTTCCCCTCTACTATTTAACCGTTTAACTAAATTCCCAGTCAGCAATCTGAAAATATCTGCGACTGATGATGTCAAGAGACATGGACGTGCGGGCCACAGCATGGTGGATTGTTATTTGGTGAGTGCATGTTATTGGGGAGCACCAATGAGCGAGCAGCTGCAGCTCCCACGTGACCGCCCCCTCTCCTCTCCCATTCATCAGGGCTGGACTGTGTTGTCTTTTCAATTCATTTATCTGCAGGAATGATTGCGACTATCAGTCTAGAGCTCACCGTCTGACTGAGGAGGTGAAAGTAGCGCCACAGGAAGATAAACCGCAAAAAGACAATATTACATGTAGTAAATACATGGTTTTTGCGTACGCATCGGATGAGCGGTGCAGGGAAATTCCTTCCGTCGTGAACGAAAAAAAAAAGTAAACAGAATTCGTTGGATTCGAGTTCAGGAGAGACGAGCTGCAGAGAGAGAGGAGGAGGAAGAATATCTGCGCGTGTTTTCTTTGAGTTCTGCGCTCAGTCGTCTCGAAGAGTCAAGACTGAAGATGCTCTTGGACGCAGGACCGCAGTACCCCACCATAGGAGTCACTACTTTCGGCTCCTCTCGACATCACTCAACAGGAGAGGTGGCGGAGCGGGAAGTGGCGCTGGGGATCAACCCTTTCGCGGACGGCATGGGCGCCTTCAAGATCAACCACAGCTCCCACGACATCAGCTCCGGGCAGACAGCGTTCTCATCCCAGGCTCCCGGCTATGCAGCGGCGGCCGCCCTGGGACACCACCATCACCCGACCCACGTTGGTTCCTACTCCACGGCGGCGTTCAACTCCACCAGGGACTTTCTCTTCAGAAATCGGGGTTTCGGGGACGCGGCCGGGGCGCAGCACAGCTTGTTTGCCTCCGGCAGCTTCGGGGGGCCGCACGGACATTCGGACGCGGCGGGGCACCTGCTCTTCCCAGGGCTCCACGAGCAGGCGGCGAGCCACGCGTCCTCCAACGTGGTGAACAGCCAGATGCGACTGGGCTTCTCGGGGGACGTGTACGGCCGGGCTGATCAGTATGGGCATGTCACGAGCCCGCGTTCCGACCACTACGCGTCCACACAGCTCCACGGCTACGGCCCCATGAACATGAATATGGCTGCGCACCACGGAGCGGGGGCCTTTTTCCGCTACATGAGGCAGCCCATCAAGCAGGAGCTCATCTGCAAGTGGATCGAGCCGGAGCAGTTGACAAACCCCAAAAAGTCGTGTAACAAAACTTTCAGTACCATGCACGAGCTGGTGACCCACCTGACAGTGGAGCACGTGGGGGGGCCTGAACAGACGAACCATGTCTGCTTTTGGGAGGACTGCTCCAGAGAAGGGAAGCCCTTTAAAGCCAAATACAAACTTGTAAATCACATCAGAGTACACACCGGAGAAAAGCCCTTTCCGTGTCCGTTTCCCGGCTGCGGCAAAGTGTTTGCCCGATCGGAAAATCTAAAAATTCACAAAAGGACTCATACCGGTAAGAAATGGCAAAAAAACAACAACAAACAAACAAACAAAAAAAAAAAATCTGCCAAATCGGTGCTGACAAAATCCCATCCGAAACATGCATGCGATCCGGGTGGTTATTTACTACAGCGGGGCAGTTGGAGCCTGCAAACTGACATGCGATGCTTTACAGCTGTCGACAGAAAATACTTCACTGCATAAATATTGTTTAAATGTAATTTTAACATTAATTAATTATATGCAGTGCATGCGTACTGCACAATGTTTGATGACAACTTGTGAAAAAAAAAAAAACAACAACATGCATTTTATCATCTTTAACAATCAAAACAACAACAAAAAAACATATTTTATTCCTTGCATTATTTAGGTGAGAAGCCTTTTAAGTGCGAGTTCGACGGCTGCGACAGGAGGTTCGCAAACAGCAGTGACCGCAAGAAACACATGCACGTCCACACGTCGGACAAGCCATATCTGTGCAAAATGTGCGACAAGTCCTATACGCATCCCAGCTCCCTCCGAAAACACATGAAGGTAAAAGAAATATTGTAAATTATATATACGTGTGTGTGCGCGCGCGTGTGTGTGTTTCTTTCTCTTTGCAAAATAACATTAGAAACTCCTTTTATGTCTTGCAGTAGAATGTCACTTTCTTCTCTTTCTATGTTAATTTGATTTAGATTTTTTTTTAAATCAGATAAAAGTATAATTTTTTTGTTGCAATGTTTTTTTTTTTGTTTTTTTTTGTTTTCGTTTCTTCTTTTTCTTTTTTTGGCTTGTTTGTTTTATTTTTTTAGCAAGATAAAGAAAGTTAATCCTATCTTTTCTCAAGCGCAAAATGAGATTAGGATGTGAATGAGAATAATTGGGCTTTACTTTGTTTTCGATTTGTGAGCATGTCCAAAGCAGTCATGTCAGAAGTAAAATAGCATCTCTTCTCTGCTTTCTGCTTCTAAGTAAAGCGAGTGTACTACACCCCCATGCAAACCCCCATTCCCTCCTTTTCACTACCCCCAGGTCCACGAATCAACCAACCCTGGGTCACAGCCTTCCCCAGCTGCCAGTTCAGGGTACGAGTCCTCCACGCCTCCCACCATCGTGTCACCGTCCACAGAGAACCAGAGTACCAGCTCCATATCACCAGCAGCTTCAGCAGTCCACCACACAACCAGCCACAGCACGCTGTCGTCAAATTTCAATGAATGGTACGTGTAAATACTTTTGAAAAAACGCACAAAAGACAATGGAAAATTTATGAAGACATGAGGAAAAAAGAAAAATAAAACAAACAAAAACACAAATAAACTTTTTCGACCTTTCTAAGTCAGAAAGATGGACTGAGTATAAAGCAGGGGAGGTGAAGTAAAAGACTGTCATCATGCATGGACAGAAACACGGTCAGCTCCTCCTTTTACTGAGAGACTTTACAGAAGCAGATCTCAAAAGAAAAAGCATGCTATCTCCGAGTAGAGGCCTGATTTTTTGTTTCTTCTTTTTGCTTTTTGCTTTTTTGTAAATATGGATTTCACCAAACTGGAACCCACAGCAAGAAAGAAAAAAAAAAAGCGAAATGTAATATTTTATTTTGTAAATATCACAGTTTTAAGGGGGCGGGAGGGGATTTGTGAAAAATGTAACGGTCCCTTAGCTATATGAGGATGGCCTCTAAGGTTACTGTGGGGGACAAGAATGTTTAGTTGTGTACCAAAATGTGAATTATTCAGTATTACTACAGTCTACACGTCGACCTAACCGACTCTTAGTATTAATGTGCTTTTTGTAGCCTATCCAGTGCAGCATTTTTTTTTTTTTTCTTAATTTTCGTCCAATTAAGGTCCAGTTTGAATAGCACAGAGTATCATTGTTGTTATTTAATGTCATGTCGATGAATCGTGTAGTGAAGAAAAAAAAAAATCCGTGTCAATCTGTTTATGTACGTGCTAAATATATATATAAAAATCTGTCAATTGCTCTGTCTGAGAGGAAGTATTATTCCATGTAAAGTATGGATTTTTTTCCATATTTATCCGCATGTAAAAGGGCCGGTAACATGTTAGAATATGATCGGTATTTATGGAGAAATGCGCTCGTACAGTATGTCAAATTTTAGTTTACAATAATAATATTAATAATAATAATAATGAAAAAAAAAATGTTTGGATACATTTCGTACTATATTAAAGGACTGTAAAAAAATACAGAACATGCATTTCATTGGAGGTTATTGGGGATTGATTTTTTAAATTATACAGAAAAAAAGTACCAAATCAGATTTTTTCCTATGTAAAGTAATTTATTTACGTGGATAATCCTAAAGCAAATAAGTTAAAGTCTTCATTATAATGACGTGTGTGTGTGTGCGTACGTGGGTGTGTGTGTGTGTGTGTGTGTGTGTGGGTGTGTGTGTGTGTGTGTGTGTGTGTGTGTGTGAAAGAGAGAGACACAGGAGGAGAGAGTAATGGAGAGATGACGAGGGTGTGTGTGAGGTGTGTGTGTGTTAGAACTTTCCTGACACTCGATAATAACTACTAAATTCACTTCCCCCCTCTTTCTCTCTTTCTGCTGCTTCTGGATCTTCTGTTTATCCAAAATTAACATCCACCGCTCTGCCCTCCAGTAATGCGCAAATTAAATCGATTAATCACGGCTGTTGTTCCTCCGTGGATAAAACCGGAGTAAGCTATTTTGCGTTACTTAATTGTTCGGGAATCTAATTTTCAAATCTAATTTATTTTCTTTTTTTTTTTCCATTTTCTTCTTGCGTTTTTTTTTTTTTTCCGGATTTCCCATCCTAGATTAAGATAAAAAGAGAGAGAGAGACAGAGAGGGAGATAGAGACAGAAAGAGAGAAAGAGAAACAGAGAGAGTGAGAGAGAGGGAAAGAGGGAGAGCCTGGGAGTCAATGTGGGACCCCTCCTCCCCTTCTCCACTCATCCCTCCTTTTTCCACACAACCTTCATTGTTCCTGGCTGCAGCTTGCTTGACCGCCCCATTAGGCAGAGATCACATCAGCAGCCGCCACTGATCATGGTTAACACTGCCAGGGCGCACGGATCCGCCGCGATCTGTCAGTTTGCAGACACATGCAGCCGAAATAAAAATGTAAACCCTTAAAGAAAAAAAAAAAAGAAAAGAAAAGAAAAGAAAACGCCGCAACATATAGCAGCAAAGCAAGCTTCATATGAGATGATTATGCTGAAAATGTATTGAAATGTATTCATATTTCCTTTTCACGGACTATTACACGTGAAGATAAATGAAGGATGGCAATAAAATGACTTTTTTTCGACTCTATTTAACACTATATATCTATCTGGTCTCAGTGCAGATGCACCAATGAGGCACCGCGACAGGGGGAAAACTCGCACTTCCCAGGCTGAGGAAGTCACTTAGCAGCTTTATAGATTAAAACAAAACAAAAAAAAACAAAACAAAAAAAAAAAAAAAACAATTAAAGTGGACGCGTGCATTTCGTTCAAAACTATGAGCGACTTTCAGATAAAACGGCTTTGTTTGTCATTGAAATCCAGCTCCGTTGCCATGGTTTACAAAAGGGAAGCGCTGGAGCGTCAAAGACTTCCCAAGATGTTAGGAGTTTTGTATGAATTCCTGCTCACCCACTGCTGCGCATAGCTGCAAATTTGAGTTGATTGTTCTTTGATTGTGTGCAGAACTTTACAGTCAACAACAACAGGCATGCAAGGGAGATGCTAGACCCCATTGGGCCATAATGTCGGAATGTAAATAATTCCCAATTGCGGTTTTTCACTTAAAACGAACTAGTAAATACCAATATGTCCTCCAATAGTTTGTTGTCAATGTGGAATTAAAAATAGACAGAAGGGAACAACGTGTAAGGCACGAGAACCGCATTTTTTCTGGCTAAAATACATGGTCTAAATAACAAGCTTCAAGTCTTCTTCAGCATGAGACGATCTTTTTCCAGAACCACATTAGAGTTGATACATTTCTGTTACATTCTAAACTGTGCGTTGCTGTCAGCAACCATCCAGTAAGTTCTGTGTTGAATTTAGTGGCATCACTCCAAAACGGTTTAACCATGAAATGAAGCAACAATAATTTATAGACTTGCCTTTGAACAGAACACAATTTAAAACAATTAACGTACGTTTTGGTGCAGGTTTGTTGTACACCTTCCTGAATTTAGTAAATTAAGAATGTGTAATGTTTTTGTAAAAAATAATAATTTCAAAAAATAGTAGTGTCCCGTCTTGGTTCAGGGTGGAGTCCTCCTGTTTTTCCTGGTTGGTCAGTCTTATTCCAGTGAACCAGGTTGTTTTCAGAAGGCGTTTCAAATCTGTAACACAATGTCAGTGTTGTGAAAAGCCTTAATAATTGCTATTTTATTTTTCCCAACAGTAACTTAAAAACCAGATTTTTTTGTTACATCAACAGAAATGTTTTGCAGTGTAACTTGCTGCTCCCGTGTTCAGACATGGACAAGCAACATTTCTACGATTTTTCGAAACTTTTACAGTGCATTATTTATTATTATTACATGTAGCTTCACGAAAATGCTTTTCACCTGCACAAACATCACTGAGCACAATTTAGCTTGTTTATTATTATTATTATTATTATTATTATTATTATTATTATTATTAATATATATATATATATATATATATTTTTTTTTTCTTTTATTGTTTTCCAAGCATTTGGTCTTTAGCTATCGTGGATATTTAGCCATTTTTTTATTTAATGTTCACACATTTTTCTTGGATATCGGATCGGGGGATTTTATTAAGTGCACGAACCCCAGTAAAAAAAACTTGTTTGGCAACGCCTATGGTCTCGCCTGCCAGTTCGACTTACAGAAAAAAATCCGGTCTTTGAACATGCTATTTAATTGCAAACAGTTTTTACACTGTGAACCTATGCACTCCAAGCAATCACATACATAACATAAATAAATGAATAAAAAGGAAAAAGCTCGTAAAAAATGTGTTGAGGACAAGTTGCTCAAATAGAATGGCGGGAGGGGGGGCATCGAGCAGGGGGGACACGGGGCATCCAAAACATCTACTTCAGATATATTTACGCGCACGTCTGGAAATGACAACCGTTCCAGATATCTGAGAAGGCGCAAGTGCCACCGTCATGAATATTTATCAGCAGCACTTCACTTGTGGCCAGCAAACCGAGCCTGAAGTGTGTGTGTGTGTGTGCGCGCGTGCGTGTGTGTGTGTGTGTGCGCGCGTGCGTGTGTGTGTGTGTGTGTGTGTGCTAGCAAAGGTACAGGCGCAGTCTGCAGCTTATCTGCGCATCAGAAAGCTGCTGCTCACACATTTCGAGGCAGAATTGTCTGTTTGACAACAAACAACAGTCGGTGCATGGGTGCAGGCTATCGTGGCACATTTGGAAAGAAAATGAAACATGGAGATTTGTTTCTCGTGCTTCCTTAGGTTCTGATTTCAGAGGGAAGTACTTTTTTTTCTCTTTGCAGACATTTTTTTTTAAACGCATGCAATAACGTTTTGAAAATAATTGCAGCTTATTTTTTTTATTTATTTTTTTATTTTTTTTTTGGGGGGGGGGAAGGGTGGATATAACTGTAATTATACACCCTGATTACAGAGCAGTACCAAATAAATAAATCCGACACTTGCACTTGAATTTAACTTTAATGTTTTTGTTGTTGTTTGTTCTTTTGCAAAAAAATGCAATTTAGGGAATTACCCCACCCCCCCTAAAAAAAAAAAAAAAACACGTCGCTATCTATATACTGTATCTGCTGCGCTTGGAGATCCATACAGAAAAGGTCGAATTCAAGTCAAGGGGACTTTAGTGCACTTTATTAGTTCGCAGGCATTTATAAATCCGCCACTTTTTTTATACATTTGAAGCCATGAAACGATTCCATATACCAGAATCAATGGGAACAAAATAAATAAATAAATATAACAAAATCCAGATGGTGTCAGGAATTAATATTCAATAATCGTTTATCTCTTCTATATTTCACATAATTATTCTTCTTTTTTTTTAACTATTCGCATACCGAAAAATAATTCAAATAATTAAATTCTATTTAGCATTTTAAACAAGGGTTATCATCTCATAAGTGTCACTACGTAACTGGTACTAACCCTTGAAGGACTTACATTTTATTTTACATAATTTCATTAGCCTTTCTAAGCATTTGTTTTATATCAAAAAAACCGTGTGTTATATATCAAAACGTTCACCACCCCATCGTCTTCCTGCGTGCAGATGTTAGCTTCGAGGGCAGAGCAAAGGCATAAAAGATCATTTGAAGCAATAGTTGAGAAACAGAAGTTTTGTCTAATTTGGTGGGGGGGGGAATGTGTAAAGAATTTATTAAACGTTCAGGCTCGAAATGAAGCATATCAGAAACATTGCTTACTTGTTATAGTGGGGAGACGCCTTGTCTACTGTCATATTTTCAGCCTGTACTAAATGAAAATGTTATCAGACCTGTAGATGAAATCTCCTCTGAACATGAGCAAGTTTATATTCTTGTATTGTGTCTAGGATTTGTTTCTTTATTCATTTTGTTATTACTCGTCTATTCTTTATTATTATTATTATTATTATTATTATTATTATTATTATTATTATTATTATTATTATTATTATTATTATTATTTAGCCATGTCTCAGCTTGGGACATCAATCTACCGCGGTACCAGGGATTCGGGGAAGAGAGGCGGTTCGTTAGAGTGACGCATAGGCTCACGGTGACCCCCTTCGCATCAGTTGTGAAGTCTGACACGCCATTAAAGTTGAGAGTGCGCGGGAGATTTGTGGAGGCCCTGACACGGTGTCCTTGTGACGCGTCTCCATTTCTTTATTTTTTTTTTTTTTCTTATTGACTCCTAGCTAAATGAGGCCACTCCAATTAGCGCTCTGCGGCAGCGTGAGACCGCTGCGCACCTCTGAAGTCTCACGGAAAACAAACACGCGTGTTCATGCGTTTGCTTGCTCTGGATAAACAGAAGGAAAACCGTCGGAACGGACTTCAATGTGGAGGACATATGTAATAAGTCTCTGCTCTATTCGTCAGATGCTGGCTCATTTCAGATTTCCTGCTTCTTTCCTAGTTAATCTGATCTAAATTCCCAATAAACCTGTGTCATTATTTTACACGTCTTCAGCTGTTTTAAATATTGACCAAATATCAATTTTAATCCAGACCTCTGTTTAATGTATGGACATTGTTTTGCATATTTTTAAACAAACAAAATATTAGCAGGTTTATCCAACGTTGGGGTTCAAAGGTGGAATGTCAAAAGAAGGCTGATGCTGTTTAAATTTCCAATAAAAGTTGTTTGAGTTGGTGAAATGGTGTTAACCGAGGATAATGTTCAGTATTTTTGTTTAGAACAATTATAAACAGGAAAAGTGGGATCATTGGCTAAATATATCATTGGACAAATGCCACAGTTTTAGATCAAACGAATGTATTTTCAAAACACTGAGCTCCATTTAAGAGCGAAACCAAACTCCACATAATCATTTCCACCACATGGTGTAAGTGGAAAGCTTAAGTCCTGGCAGTATTGCTTTTAATGAGTTAATCATTTGCCCATATTTTTTTGATTATTGTACATATGGTGCCTTAACGTTGCTCGATGGAAAGAAGGTCTTCTCCCTTACGGAGCCGCTTATCGACATCTGTTTGTCTGATAAGTCTGAAAATGACACCTTATTCTGCAGTGAGGACGACCAGCCAAAGATAATCAGGAACAGCTTTGAACTGATCCTTTCTGCATCACCATTCTTTGCTTTATCAGAGCGAAGGTGATTTTGGGTGAAATCATAGCTGCAACCAAAACACGCCAGGATATAACTGTATTTTACAACACTCTAAATGTGATATGGACAAATCTTATCGTTCTCATTTTGTTGTAAACTTTTTGTTTTTAAACAATGACTTCAGAAAGTTACCCGGTTCACTTTTGTTCTAAATATCTTATGTGGGGTGTCAACTATTTCTCTATCTTAAAACAAAGACAAAATCAGACCTCTAGATTGATATGTGAAAGTCGTAATAAAAAGCACCTTTTATGTGGCAGTAATTCTTCCCAAATTCAGTATGAACAACATGTCATCAAGTCAAACAATCTCTCTATCTTCGGCACATGCACAGAGTCTCAGGGTTACAAATCCTCTTGTTTTTTTCCCTTTCTATTTCATTTTCTTCTTTTTTTTTTCTTTCTTTAAGCTGCGGCCCAAAGCCTTCCAAATATTTTTCAAAGACAACGAGCAATAAATATAAGTTGTTTTGCCTGCCTTGTGTGTTGAGAGAAGATATTTTAAATAAAACGAGTTGCATTTTCTCACTCCCTAGTGACTGAATCATTCCAGGAAAAAAAAAAAAAGTGTACAAAGAAATAAACTGGATTCATAATTCCCCTGGTTACTCGGTTTGTACAAACACAACTGCTTCAATTCTCTGTGGTAATGTCAACATATACTATATTTTTTTGGTAATTTGTGATTGAATCAGTTGAACAGGTATAGCAATTCACGAAAGCTTTACATGCCTTGTGTTTGTCGTGTGCACATTTGGACACTTTCCATCCTTTTATTATGAAAGTTCTTCTGATCCAGAGATGGTTAAGAATGGAATAAAACTGCTACAGTGTCCTCAATCCAGAACTCAACCCCTGAGCCCCTACCCCAGACCCCATAGTAAAATTTTATTACTTGCTGGAAGCGTGCAGCTGAGCTAGAAACATATTTTCATTCCACATTTGCGGTGACCTTTCAGTCATTCTGACATCTTATCTGTAAGATCACAACACCGCTAGGCAACAAATCAAAAGCAGCCAGCTAATGCCGATGCCTCAATTCCAGGCCATCTCTGCAGAGTGTGTGTGCACCCATTTACAATTATACAAGCAATGCAGAAAGAGGGCAATTAAAGGTAAAATTTGGCAACAGAATGCGGAAATCAAGGTATCATCAGCGTAAAGGAGCACTTGGCACAACGCATTTTTTTGCCAGCTGCATCAGCGGGACACAGGTGGAAATGCAAGGCGAGCGACTGTGAGAGCCAGGAAAGACTTGGACCCTGAACATGTCTGTCTGTGTGGGAGTGTTTGTAGGACTCTGCACCAATCTAACACAGCCAGGATATATTACATGATGCTGTCAGAGGAAGGAATTTGGACATCCAAGCACGGTCTGATTCCAAGAGAAGAGGAATGCAAAGAAAACTTCAAAACCAAAAGAAAGTCAACAAAACTGTGGTTGCAATGATTTCTAACAAGAAAATAAAACCAATGAAAAATGCTCCGGTTTAAAGAATTTGGCAATAACCCCTAACTAAGTGAGATGTACCAGATACTTCTTGGCAAGCCCCCAGTGTGCAGCAGCTGACTCCAGCTTCATTTTTACATCTCTGACTCTGACCTTCTTTGATCCCACAGTTAACTGAGTGATACTGTGCAAGGTTTCAGTGAGAATAGATACAAATTGGTGATGTAACAGTGTCACTTTGGAACCAGAAGCTGCAATGACCTACATGATCTCCTCACATGGGATATGAGAAAACACCTTTTTGACTACAAGAAACACATCCAGAGGGTTTAAAGCAAATCCAGATTCTTAACACACAACAATGTGATATTGAAGTTAACTAGTAGACATGTAAGGGTTAAGGATTCATAGCACATACAACTCAAGAACTAATTTTGATGAAGATGCATAAATGAATCAAGCTTTACTTTCTTTTCTTTTCTTTTCTTTTCTTGTTGTAGTGTGTATTATCAACAAATTCAGTCTTTCATTAGTGCACCATTTTATGTTTTCACAAAAAAGATTTATCTGTTCTAACCGAGTAACCAACCGCTTGACAGTTGCAACTGTGATCGTTAAATTTGTCTGCTAATATTAATTTATGAAGAAAACATTTTCTGCATTGCAAGGCTTGTGTGTGTGTATTTTTTCTTTCATTTTTTTTCTGCTTCCTTCCAGCTGCCCGTTGCTCACTCACGGCTTGATTGATAACAATTGGCCCAAATCTGCTGGGTCCAGGTGTTTGCTGTTTATTATTTTCCCTCCTTCTCCAATTAATCACTAATTGGTGTTTTCCACCTGCGATGGAAATGATTGTTTCCTCACTTCTGGCAAAATTCTCACAGCAATATACTTCCTTGGAAGGATAAATATCAAAATGCTTATTGACAAGAGTTTGGGTTTGCAATAAAGAAAAGGGGAAAAAAAAGCTATGAACCGTCAGAGTGACATAAAGAGCAAAAAATAAGCAGCTCTGATTGGGTCATTGCAGTTCTAGTGGAGTCTCTCTCTTGTCCAAGGTAAGTTCAGTGTGATGGATTTTTATGTCGACATATGGAAGCACTTCACTGCCAGACTGGAATGTGTTTGAATAAGCGCTGCAATAATAAAGACCTTTACAATAAAATGTGTCACCTCCACAGAGAAAACACAAAAACATTGAGCTTCTTTCGTTACTCCAACTCATTTGAAGATGTTCCCTCTTTTTTTGTGTATGTGAAGTTACTCGAATGCCTGCGTGCTGCAGCTCAGCTTTGCAGAGGTATAATGAAAGCACTCCAGCAAAAGGGCAAATAAAATGTTAACGCTCGTGAAAGGTCAGATCCTTTCACAAGATCAAGTTCTGAAAAACAGCAAAGCTTTAAGCGTCTAACAAGGTCTGAACCTGCTAAAAAATGGGAGCGCTGCAGCCCCACCCTGAATGAAAGTTTATGTTAGAGCAATGTGTGATCCCACATCAGAACAATAGTCAACATATTGCCTCACTAGTACTTTGTTTATGGCTTTGCTGAGGGCTTCGCAGCAGCTGTGGCATCTCAAAAATGTATGTTATAGATTCAATTTTAAAGCTTTTCATTATTATAAAGAAATACCTGGCAAAAGTATTTGTGCCCATTAAACAGTTTTATATTTTGTCACATTATAACATTACATTTTAAGGCATGTAAGACTTTCAGTTCTGAAGTATATATGAAACCTATTCACTGTTTTACATTTTCTATCAAAAAAAATAAATAAAAATACAGCTTCTTATACTCTGATCACAAGTGCAAGACATGGCCTACCCAATCAGAGATGCAGCCACTAGTTTTCACTGTAACGTCTGGGGAGCTGCAGAGATCCACAGCTCAGGTGGTGGATTCTGTTAGAAAGGACAACTAAGAGATGCACACTGCACAAATTTAACCATTACTAAGAAGAAAGCATTTGATCCAGGAAACCAGGAGTGTCGTTTATAAAGCAAGCCATAAAATAGACAAAGCAAGTATGTGGACAAAAAGGTTCAGGTGGGAGAAGACCACCTGAACCTATATATACCAACTCTTTGCCTGCATGAAAAACATTATGCATGAACTAATGCATAATTACACTGTACATAATACATAATATACCATCCACAAGGTGAAACATGTGGTCCACGACAATATGCAGGAGGCATGCATTTCTTCAACAAGGGGAGGTAAGGCGACAAAAGTTACTGGAAGGAGGTGTGTGCTAAATACATGGCTGGTTACATGGTTGCAAAAGTCTTAAAACTTGGGCAGAGATTCACCGTCTAGTGGGACAACAACACCAGAAGGTTTGTTTCTTTACACACAAACCTAAAATAAAATGGTTCAGATCTGCACGTCCTCATATGCTAGAATGCCCCAGTGAAAAGTTATGTTTCAAATCCAATCATATGTGGGTCTTGTATTTTCTTTTATTTGCAAAAAGAATGAAATACATACTTTTTAAGACGTACAAAGTGTGTAGAATTAATCCAAAAAAGAAAAATGAAATTCATTGCACTTTGCAATTCTACACTGCATTTGTTTATCACATAAAATCTCAATAAGACACATACCTTCAGTTTTGCAAAGTGAGAATCCAAAAAGGTTCAAAGGATATAATAAGATTTGTTCTGTGAACACCTGCTTACTCTCAGAACAGTAAATATCAGGACTAATGTTTAGTTGTCACATGACTCGACTTTATTTAGTACATTTCTTTAGTATATGACAACCCCCTGCCCTGCATCCACACTTTGTCATTAGACACATAATGCCACACGCAGCAGTGGACTGGGTTGTATGGACAAGTGATAAGATGTCTATGAAAAGAGCAGAACTCCCAGTTAAACGTTGCTCCCAATCTTATCTGATGTTACTGTTCATCTGTCATTGCTTCACAGAGAACTGCTGCTCTGTCATCACCACGCACATAAATGGCTGCATGTTGCTTACCTAATGGTGAGTATAGGAAGATTGTTTTGAAAGCACCCATTTTTGCAAATTATTTCAGCACTTTCGTGTTTAAATCCCCCCATAATTTGTCTGTGTATGTGGAAAATCTTTAGAAATGATCTTGTTTATCCTTAAAGTCTCAATCTGTAATTGAGTCTTACTGTTTAAACTGTCACTGCTCTGCGGGAGTTGTTTATGCTTTTAATTATGCAAGTGATGAGTTTTGTAAAAGTTGAAAATAAAGGAGTCTGATGTTTAATCCAAATGTTGTAGTGTTTCTCTGCTTTCTTTTGTTGAATACATTAAACAATTTTCAAGTCTTAGTCACACTTTCCAATCAGTCAGATCTAAATATTTTCTTTCCTGTTGAATCCAAAAACAGAAAGAAATTACAGCCTATTTATGCAAACATACTCAAAAGGCTTCGCTGACAAGACAAAGTATGAGGCACCATGAGAGTGAACCAAAAAATGTAGTCAGTTACCTTACCTTTTTTCCTCAACCCCTCTATTTAGTACTTCCCATAGGAAGACAGATTGGAACAGGATTAGAGACCATAGAAATAGTGTTCGCATCAGGCAGTGAAAGCTAATTATAACCAAGGGGAGTGTGAAGGATTAGTGTCCTGATCCTGAGGCCTGTTATTCAAAAAGGTGACACAATGCAAAGAGGTTGAACAGTTTTCCTACTGGGATTTGCTTTGTAGTGTCTTTTATGCTGATGTGAATCATAACTGTTATGTTATGATATGTCCATTGTCACATTATTGGTGCTTCTCTAAGGCACTCTTCAAAATAAGAAAGGCTAGAGAACATGCCATTCAAGTAAATTTGATACCTGCTGAAATTCTTAAATCAAGAAATGGTCATATGAAAAAACTCATAGTTGTTTAAACTTGCTTATTTCTACAATCCCTTTGACTTTTTTCTTAAAGTGAAGTGCTTAGTAACTTCTAATTATTTCTCAGTAACTTCCTGTTTCCCATTTAACCAATTCTGAAAGTGTAAGTGACGGGGAGCATGCCATGTTATAAAAGTGGAATAGTATTGAGTTAGAAAATTATAAAGATGCAATTGTTTCTTGTTGGGGAGCTGGAGAGAAAAAAAAAAAGCTTTTTCATGAGTTTGAACTCAACAGTGGAGAAGGTAGTCTTCAATTTGATGAAACATTTGTGTTTATTTAGTAATTTATTTGTCATATTTATTCATGCTTCTATTATCCTTATGTTACTTTCACACAAATCTGCACCTCTCACCTACTTAAATTGTAAAACGGCAATTCTCTGGTTATTGATCTGCCGTCCCAAGATAATTAGCAACCCCTGCCTAGCTGTCCCTTTGAAAACCTCAAGGTGCCTCTGATTTACTGTCAATGACAAATACAAAGTTTAAGACATTTGGAGCTTTTGGTTGGTGCTGGACCCTGATTAGCTTTAACTACTTGTAGATCAAACAAATTTTCCCTACATGCAATTCATCAGAGGTATCACTCACCAGTGGACTTGTTCTAATCCTAAATATCCACCAAGAAATCTCTCTTTGCTCCCCCAAACATGTGTTTGAGAACTTCCAAAATTAAATCATCATATTTTCTTCTTCTAAACAGCCTCTTTCTTAATCCCCTCTCTTTTGTCTGCAATTAAGTTCATTCAAGTTGATGATTGCTGCATGTGCAGATGGTTTTGGTGAAGCATCAATCTCTGTCAGCGGCGCAATAATGCAGACATTCCATACTGGGACACTTTATGAGCGGAGGAGACACATGGAAGAGGGAGGGAGCGTTCCCTAAATCAAATAAAGGCTTGTGTTCTGGCTAAAGCCTAAGAAGCAGCACCCCAGTGAGGATGCATTGGGAATGAAATTATACACAGCACCCCTGGTTACACCGTCTGCATTTTTATATATTACTGCTCTAGAGAGAATGAAGAGCTTCATCAAATAAATGCAGGACACAATAAAATGTTAATGCCATGAACACATGTGTTAATCTGAAATATTAGTTTAGTCCCCGAAATTAATGAATTGATGATTTTAACAAAGCAAGCAGAAGTAACTTTAAAAATTTCCCAAATCATCAGCATACTTGAAGATTCATCTTATTCAGAAGGCTTTCCTGCTCACATCTTTGCCCGATGATCTCTGCTCCCAAAGGCAGAAAATGCTTTATCACTCCTGATTCAAAGTCCCTTGACTTTGCGTCCCGACTTGATGTTGATATCATATGAGGAAGATTCTCACAAGGAAAGTATGCAAGAGGCTGCAGGGAGACATGGGATGGAGAATGATAAGACTGGATGCCCTTCATCTTTCTCTCTGAATACAGGGCCTAAGTCAATTTTACTCACAGCATGAGACTTTCTCCAGCCCCAAGTTTTGAGTAAATCCAATCAACTGTCCGCAGGATTGAGATGTAGTGTGTCACTGATGACAGAGTTTGTTGTAAGGCAAGGATGCAATGCAGCATTTTTAATAAGATGCTTCCCTATAGACCCACTTAATATACTTATAATATGATGTATTGGAAATATTACGCTAATATAGTTCATCAAACAAGAAGGAAGTGTTTATAACCTTCTTTATAAGCTATTGGATTGACTGCACATGCTCTGGACAAAAGGGATGGAAAACTAATCCACAACAGACTTATGCTCCTTTTGCCCTTTTGCCACATGTAGTTGTTCTTGATCAATAAACAAAAAAGAATATCAGTCAAGTGAATACAAACTCCAGTTTTCAAATGATGGTATGTTGATGGAGGTAAACAATGGTGATCAAAAATATAAAAAAATATAACTGTCCAATTGTTATTCTTCCGTCTGATTGTCACCGAGAGATGATTTCTGCCAAACCTGTGATACAAATAAATCATGAGAAAGGAACCTCTCTGACAACCCGAAGTAAACTTAGGGTTATGAAGCAAAGTCTAGAATATTGTGACTCCATGAAATCACAGTGTGAACCAATATCTATGAATGGAGAAAACATATAACAATGTTGGTCTTTCAAAGGAATGAGCGGCTGTCTAATTTTATCCAAAAAGTGCACTGACAGGAAAACAAAGAAAAACACACAGAAGCAACAGGTAGCTTTTCCCTGGTTGGTTTAGAAGTAAGCGTCACCAAGCAGATCCAGATTTTTTTAATGCATCATGTGCTTTCTTACTATTTATTGTACAATATTTGTGTAAAGTTACTGGTAAGTTATATTTTTGTTTTCCACCACTGGGTCATAGCCACTCAGTGACTTCCGCGTTAACAGATTTTCTTTTATATCCAATTTGGTCAAAAGTAAGACACCACTCATGTTTTTAATTAAGATTTTAAGCAGTTTCTGTCCTCTGGGAAGTAAATCAGTTTGATAGAACTCTCACCTGGTAAAGCATTGATATTTATATTCACTTTGTCATGTTTTGCGTGTAGCAAGCAGGCAAATGCTGTGGGTTCAGCTCAGCATTACTCGCGCATCTTGGCATAGCAGCATGGCAGGAAATCCCAGAGTCTGCCAGGTGCGAGTTCCTAAATTATACTTCCCCTGAATGTGCATCGACAGTTTGACAGGAGGAACTGTACACTGTTATTGTGCTCTCCAAAAACACAGAGCACACATAGATCACAGCCCGTGCACCCAAATGTATCACTGTCTTTAATTTATCCTTTTTCTTTTTCTTTTGGGCACCTTTCACCCTTTCTCCTCCTCGCTCATTTCTTGCATTGGCTTCATTCCATGCTCATTAGCATGTCCCATTATCTCCTGGAATATTCAGGGGAATGTTTCCACTTGCTGCCACTCCAATTATTATAATATACAATGCGGTTCATGACATTCAAGTTTCTGGAAGTGCTTCAGATTTTTTGTCAAGGTCCTCAGTCACACATGAGGGCTGTGGATTTTTCAAGGGCATCTGTTCAAAGCTGGCCCAGAAGACAGACAACACAGCGGAGGGGTGGGAGTGATGAAAGCGGAGGGCTGGGGGGCTTGGCGCATGTAGAAATGATCCACCTAGAATTTGTTGAATCAAATCCTTGCACCTGGATATAATTGTCTTGCTGCTGTGCTGGGAGTTGCTACTGCCAGAATGGGACCAAATTAGTGGCCCCGAAATGGTGACCTGTCAAGGCTTGTGGCTTCACCTGGTATCATATTTTACCAAGGCAGAAATGTTGGCTTATGTTGCATGGTAACAGTTGTTTTGATTGTTTGACCTGATAACTGTGTTGCTCAGAATTTCCTCCAAAATCAACCAGGAAAACACCAAACACCCCAATGTGTTTGTTGCTTTCATGTACCTGCACTGCCTCATCTAAGTATTTACACCACATTAACTTTTCTGTATTGTGTTGACTTATTTATTATGTTTATTTTATGTGATAGATCAAAAAAATGATGCACAATGATTATCAATAATTTTTCTGAATAAAACTAGAAAATTGAGGTCTGGTTTAAGTATTGAGTCAGTAGTTTTTGGAACCATCTTTTGCTTCTGTTACGGTTATAAAAGTTTTTCGATTATGTCTTTGAACATCTGCACTCTGAAATTTTTGTCCACTGAGTCATACTGAAATTAGAGCAACTATAGACATCCATGTATTTGACTGACCACTATTTTAAAGTACTGAAAGCACAGATTAATAAAAACTAGCTAGCAATAAATAACTGAAGCAAAAAATTAGTATATAATCACCAAGACAGCAATAATATTAGCCTATGTGTTTATATTTTGTATGATGACCAGAAGCTATTAAACTAACATACCTATGTTAAAATTAAGTGTTCATTTAGCAGTGCTATCATACAACAGTAAGACAAAATACCCCAAGGAGTTCTACTGCACAAAGAAATAGCCCACTTCTGACTGAAGAGCTCTGCATGGATTCACAAGAATCAAACTCCTTTATTTTTACCCTAAATTTTTATTACCTGTGTCTGAAGTACAACAAGAACGTATGCTCACTTGTCTGAAGTTACCTTGGGTTATCTTGCAATTTGTGTGTAAGGGAAAATAATAATTCCTTCTTAATTAAATTATTCAGTTTAGACAGTGGCAAGAATAAAGAATTGCAATCGTGGGGGGTCGGGGAAATAATTTCTCACACTGATAAATCTTGTTGAACATAATGCCATGCCTATGCATTCCCTTAAAAATATTAATGGAGCACCCACTATTTATATTCCAGGATAAACATCCCAGGTGCTTATGAGTTTTGGTGTTATTCATTACCAGCTGTTGACAAATTACTATTTTGTTTTACATCAAAAAAGTTTGACTTAGTAAAGTTTTCATTAGAAAGAAAAAAATAAGCTTTAATGCGGTATGTTAGGGGATACACTGTAATTTGAGAAAATATCACTAATTTGGGGGACCGGTTACTAAAGTACAACTTATCTATTTTATCAAAACATGCTTATATTTAAATTAACCCCTCTGGACAAGATATACAGCTTATTAAAATGCTTAGTGGGTTTCGAATTTATCCAAAACAGCAGATGGACATGATTTGTCCAACCAATGCTGCAATTGTAAAATTTGTATATTTCATTTTTTGTTTACAAAGCCAATTTCTGCCGTGTAATTAATTGGTAAAGTTAAATGAAATATTTCATTTTCCTTTACATTCTGTTGCAACAATCTGGTGAAGCCAGTGTGAGCTGAGGTTTTCTTTGTACCAGGACGTGCTTGCAGAATGGAGTTACTTGCAGTTCAATGCCGAGTACAATTGAAGTGGATTATTGAGCTTTAATCACATTAGCTATTCAGTGTCAGCGATGTCTTCCACAGATTATTTGAAGATATAAATGAAGATAAATTGTAAAAAAAATGAAAAAGTTTGAATTCTAAGTACTTGAACTTAGAATTCTAAGTACTTGAACTTAGAATTCAAACATTTTTGAATTCTAAAAAGTGATGAACACACAGAAAATGAGCTGTTTCCTTGCTGTTTCAGTTTTTGTGTCTTGGATAAGAGAGCAAAAATGTGTTAGAATAAGTACTAAAGAAACAATAAATGGTCAGTAGTGGTCACACCAAAAAGCTATTTTGTACAGCACAGTAGTCCATCCATCCATCCATTTTCCATCACCCTTCTCCCTAACCGGGTCGGGAGTTGCTGGTGCCTATCTCCAGCTGCGTTCCGGGCGAGAGGCGGGGTTCACAGTCTGTCGCAGGGCAACACAGAGAGACAAACAGGACAAACAACCATGCACACACACACACTCACACCTAGGGAGAATTTGGGAAGGCCAATTAACCTGACAGTCATGTTTTTGGACTGTGGGAGGAAGCTGGAGAACCCGGAGAGAACCCACGCATGCACAGGGAGAACATGCAAACTCCGTGCAGAAAGACCCCTGGCCGGGAATTGAACCCAGGACCTTCTTGCTGCAAGGCAACAGCGCTACCCACTGCGCCACTGAGCACAGTAGTTTAAGAATTAAAAGACTTGATATATACCATATTTTCTGGACTATGTCACATCAGTAAAAAAAAAAAAGTCCATCATGAGGGAAAAATAATTATGTAACTGCACTGGATTATAGGTCGCAATAATTTAGAAATAATTTAGTCAAACGTTACGTAGACCTTGTTCATGTTAATAACATGATCCAGTGACACATGGTGTTCAGTTGCTTTTCAATACACTCATGGAAATTATGGACTATGGCATGATGCATTAATGTCCAGAGTGGTCAGGAACAACTACTCCACTGACAAAGTGCGCAGCAAAGTGGAGATGCATGTAGTGTAAATCCGGGGTTACACAGAGGCTGTTGTGTTGTACGAAGTGTCAACACCAAAAAGGCTGCCTGCAAAATATTTTATTTTCATCTTCTTGGCATCTACCATAGGAGACATAACTGCACTATTCACAAGTTAAAGCAGTTTCATTGAGCAGTACCGACAGATTGACATAGCTCTCTAGACTCGCAAGTGTAAGAAAATATGATGAGGGAGCACAGATCGTCAGAACACAGGCAAGACGGTATTTACGTACACAACTGTGGACTTTGGATTATCCTTAGTCTACAAACAAACATGAGAGCTACAATAAATCTCATATCATGTCAATGCTGATGCATTCTGATGTATGTTTGACATTGCTTCTCAAGAAAAAGAAGTTGACTTATTCTTAACTCTATCCAAGAAACATGTCAATTAAAAATGTAGGATGGAAATGTACTATATGGACAACTTCTTCCCAGATTGGTGATGATCTTTGTATTTTTCAGAATAGCATATGTTTAAAGAATGCAAAAGTAAAAACAAAGTGCCTTAAAAATCATACAATTAAAGTTTTAGATATATATCCAGTAAATTCCCAAGATCTTAATCCATCTCTGTCAAAAGCCCAACCAATGTAGAAATAACTACAAACCAATAAATTCTGGTGAGTACCGTTGTGGTTTTTAATTCCTAGAATTAAAAAGCTGTTACTTAAATCCCTAATGAAGCTCAATTTTGTCTTTTTTTATTTTATGTGAACATAATTTGGTTATAGTTGGCACATAAAACCAAAAAAGCAGTTGACGTTTTTGTCAACGTTGTTGACGTTTTTGTCAACGTTGTTGACGTTTTTGTCAACGTTGTTGACGTTTTTGTCAACGTTGTTGACGTTTAGCTAGACAGAGAGATACACCTGGGCTTGGTTGAATTAAATGCTTAATGGCTTGCCTGGCTTCTGGAGGAGAGAATCTCTTGTTTACAATTCCGAATTTCAATGGACCTCGATGAATATGAAATTGCATAACGGATTGCGCTAAATTAAACACATTTATCTTCTTGTTGACATCTAATTTTTCAAAGAATTAGATGTTTCTCAGTTTGCAGACAATTAAAAAAAATTTCATTGAAATGACAGACTGAGCATTCTTTTTTCTTAACTTGTAAATCAATTTCATGTTCTTTTTTTTTTTCTTCGTAAGAGTGATTTGTTTCTCAATGAGAGCCTTCGAAACTTATTCACACCTCTTGAAGTATTCACACTTTGTCACATTACAAATGCAAACATTTTATTTTACTGGGATTTTATGTGATAAATGAACACAAGTGTATAGTTGTGAAGTGTAAGGAAAATAATATTATGAGATACTCAAAATCTTTACAAAAAATTCTGAAAACTATGGCTTCAATTTGTTTTTAGCATCTTGATTCTATAGTTTACGTACATATTTACAATGTTACATCATCGTTTCTTGCAAAATATTTGTAGCTTAAACAGATCTAATGGGAATTTCCTTACTACTACTAAGAAATAATAATGCAATTTGACTTTCCAGCGTTGGAAAGTTGTTCAAATGGAGACTGTTATATTAAGAATTAACCTTCTATTTACCATAGAATTTGCTTTCACTTTACATTTATAGTAAACGGGGAAACAAACATCCATTGTCTTCTACTGTAGCATAATCTTGCTTGGACTCACCTTTTCATCAAACTTTGCTAAACCTGACTCGTTTGGATTATGTGGAAACCAGTTTGGATGCCGCTGATTTGTTGACAATAAATTTTGGATTTTCTTTCAATTATTTGCTTCTCTTCAATAAAGATTTTACTGAAGAACAGGTGTATTCATTTCATTAGATTTTCTTTCTTGGCAAAGGTGAGTGAATACTTTGGCCTATCAACTTCTTAGAAATGTATGTGTCAAAACTCTTTTTTTTGAACAGACATCATTTTTCTTCAATTTGTCAACAATGAACTACTTTGTACTTTGAACTATATTCTGGTTTGGAGTAATAATTTGACGGCACATGATAAATTTCAGGAAATGGGATTTTTTTCTTTTGTTTTGCAAAACTCACATTTTCAATCTATTTCTTCCTGCCTTATTTGACTTTATTCTTTCATGTGTCTAACATTCTAAGGTACTTATTCCCCCATGTAAATAAAACCTTCTCCAATGCATTGAAACTAAACATTCAGTTTCATCATTTGAACTCACAAAATAGGTTTTTGAGGAAACTAGTGCTAAATTTGGTGTAATCCATCACAGGTTTATCTGCATCTGCACCTGCATGGTCAGGGACTCCCTCATGGGACGGGGCCTATAGACGGTGTGGCACGTCCTCTAATGGGTGGATCAGCTGGCAGGTGTGCCCCAGAAGCTTCTCTGCCACCTGCACACTGGACACTGCATAAGTGGTCTGAACTGTTTTATTGCTTAGCTAGACAGAGAGATACACCTGGGCTTGGTTGAATTAAATGCTTAATGGCTTGCCTGGCTTCTGGAGGAGAGAATCTCTTGTTTACAATTCCGAATCTCAATGGACCTCGATGAATATGAAATTGCATAACGGATTGCGCTAAATTAAACACATTTATCTTCTTGTTGACCTTTTACCCGCAGAAAGAACCTCAATAGCATCTGCAACTTATTGGCAAAAGAAGATGTGAGTGGTGGAGAGCAAATGTGTAACAAAGCTTCACTTTTGATGACTGATGAGAGTTAGAAAACTTAATTTTCTAACTATGTTTTTTTTCTAAATTGAAATGACTTACTGAGAAAAAGAATGGAGCAAAAAAAAAATAAAATAAAATAAACCCAAGAGGTTTCATAATCTACTTAATTAAAATCTTTATCTGGAGCAAACTGGCTGCGAAACTCAAATGCCCTCCAGCACTGTAATGAAAGCAAATCCATGCAGCGGATGAGCCGTGAACAGATGTTGAAAGTTTACAATGATAAAATAAGAGATAAGCTCTCCATAATAAAGAGACATTTAAAATCAACAACTTTTCGCTATTTATTTTTTTTAAAAAACAGACAGCACTCCTTGGTGAGAGGAGGGCTACAACCTGAAAAAGTTGCCAATATGTCCCAGGGAATATCAAATTTTTGCTGGCATTTATTTTAAGATATACTTATAAACATATCCATAACTTACTGGTGTTCATTATATGGTAATATATCATAAAATGGCTGAATAATATTAGTCTGTAATCATTTCACTGGATTGAAATGTTCTCTTTAACTCATGCTGAGGGTTTTCTGTCAGGTTGACATCAGTACTGAGCTGGTCAGCCAAGACCTTCATGTCTTTGTGGATCTTGGGCTTCTCATTGATGCAAAGATATTCTGAGACTGAGCACTGTTTTGCATTAAACACATAGAACAGACAAAGTTGCCTTTAGTCTAATATCCTTGTCACATTATTGTGTAAATGCATGGGATTTTAATCGTGTAGAAACACACCAGAAAAAAAGAAAACATAAGACACTAAATTCACAAACTATGCAGAAAAAAATAACACATTTTCACATTAATTTTTTTTTAATCAATTTTATTAGTTTCTACTTTCTGTTTAATTCTTTTTGTGGATATTTAAATTATTTGCATTCCTGATAATACTGTGTTTTTATTTGCCTGGATGCTGTGAAAAGATTTTTCTTACTTTACGGGCTATGTACTAAGTACTTTCTAAGACGGGACATAAAATGAAGATTCTCAGCTTGCAACACACTCACACAAACATACAAAGTGAGTGTGGCATCTTTCACTCTGTGAATTACCTTTGCTAAACTCCTAATGCCAACACACAATTTCCGACCCTGTGATATGAAATTAATGTATTACTTCAGAGCACAGCTTATTATCAAACTCAAATTAAACATCTTGTATTTACAATAATTAGAGTGTAATAATTGCAGTCATTTCATTTCATTACAGAAATGACATTGCTGTAATTTAGTCTTCAATTTTAACCTAGCAGTTTTATCACACATGTCAGATTTAACACTTATCAAAAAACTTGAAAAGCTTTCTAATTCCTAAATGTCAACCATAGTGTTGTTTGATATTATTCCATATTAACAGATTTTCCAGTTTCTTTTCATTTTATTGTAAATAACGTGTTTAATCTTTACAGAATTTCTGTTACAAAATTATGCTTATAAATATTTTATAAATTATTTCAATCTGAATTCTTTGAGTTGATTCTTTTTTAAGCCAATACAAATAAAAACACAGTCTGCATCACAGTGGCAGATCCCGCTCCAGCTCCCAAGTGTCCTCTTTGAGTGGGCCAACCCCCTGTCTGTGCTGCATTACTTTTTACTTCTTGAGATTTAAACTGTGGCAGCAACACATAGTGTAACAGCTCCCTGGAGAGACCTAGTGATTGCACTCCAGTGCACGAGGTGATATTATGTTTAATGTGTCGCTTTAGTGCTTGAGGGGCTCCCAACATCTGGCAGGATTTTAATTCCTCGAATGCTCCCTCTTCAAAGTCTTCTACTTCTCCAGAGAGTCACCGATGCATTCCTTAGACAGAATAGGTCATTTCTCAGTATTCTTTTAAATATACAATGGCGCTCAGTGCAGAGTGAAGATATTTGTCTCTTTGCTGATTTCTTCAGGCTTTGCTTCACTTCCAAAATAACCGAAAAAGCCTGAGGAAAATTAAAGTTTAATTTTCAAATAATGTTGCTCCTTATTAAGGGAAAATCAATCCAAACAAATTTGAGCCTGCATGAAAAGCAAATGCTCACCAAACCTACCAAATAGTTGTTCATCCTTGGTGAAAACAACTACGATCAAATGTTTTCAATAACTGACAGTGTGAAAGTGTGTTTAAGATTATGTCTCAACGTCTCAGTCAGGTTCGTTTTTTTTTTTGTTTTTTTTGTTTTTTTTGTCAGTCAAGCAGATATTGCCTCGCTGCTGTGCTTTGGATCATTATCTTGCTGCATCAGCTAAGGACAATTGAGCCAAAGGTAACCTGTCCAGATCCTGAAACAGAGAAGTGGCGCTAAACTTACAGATTACTATCGCTATGCTTTACTCTTAATATTATGTGCTTTTTCTAAAACTGTGTGGTGGTTTTAGAACACATTTAACAGGGCATACAGTTCTACGAATAAAGTCAATTTATGTTTCATCAGACCACAAAAACTTTCTCAAAAGTCTTTATCGTTATCAATCTACTGTTAGAGAAATTGAGTTCTTGCCTGGCTACTTCTGGTAAGGGGAGCCACATTTTTTTTATTTATTTATTGTAAATTCATAGATAATGGTTGTAACTGAGATTGTTGCTGTCCCAAACCTCATAACAACTTTTGGACCCTTTCCAAATCAACAGTTGTCAGTGAATCTTTAATCCCTTACTCTTGAATTTTCTAGTCTACTTGTTGTCACAATGAATTTTGTTGTTCTACAGGACTGGTAGTAATCAGGTCTGCATATGGTTAGTAGAATCAACTTTGCACTCTATAAATTTTGGCCAGCCTAAGTTAATACATGAGTTAACAACAGGATATATTATTTTCTCTCACAGTGGTACATTGGGTTGGATAGCTGTGCTCCTTTGATAAAGGGAAACATAATTCAAAAGGTGCTTAATAAGAACAAAACTATAATACAGAACATTAAAGTGGGAAACAAACAAAAGACATCCGTATGGGGTGAAATCCTGTTATGCTGATTTACTTTATAAATTTCTTCTTGCAACTTTTATCTGAGGTCACAGGTGCTTACAGCTGTTTCCTGCAGGCCCTCTCAGCTCCCATCTCTTAGCTAGTTGTCCCGCAATAAAGGCCAGCTCCCTGCAGTAAGAGCCCACGCCGGAAACCGGGTTTGATTTGTTGATGCAAGTGTGCTGAGGGCAGACTGGGGGCCGAGCATTAATGGGTTCGAGACAATAGGCCATCACTAATCAGAGACCTCAAGGTTGCCATGAGGTTAATTGTAATGCAGGTGGCTCTAGGAGGAGGGGGCGAATAAGAAACGTCAACTCCTTTGCTGCTTCAGCGGCCATTGTGTTCTAACATTAAGCCCCGGGGCAAGGATTTGGCTTTCTCCCTCACTCTTCCCCTGTGTCCTCTGTAGCTTTTAATTTCTTATTATTCACTGATTCCTATTCAACCTCGGTGGGTTAAAAAACCCTTTTTGCCACATGTCAAAGGAAATGTTAATATTGAGCCTGTCCTGGCTGTTGTGATGCATGGCTAACTATTGTGGAGCTCCACTGGTAATTCAGCAGTGTATTTCCCATTCACTGGAAGCACTTTTGTTGCATCGTTATTTGTTTAAATCGACAAAAATAGGAGAGCCTGCTTACTTTTGTGTTTTGTAAAAAAGAGCCTGGTCATGAATACATGAAGTAGTAGCTTTTTGTTTTGTTTTGTTGTTTCTTCTGATCAGTTTTCCAGTTGGTAGATTTGTCCCTCAACTGTTTTGCTTTTTTGAGTTCATACAATAGGGTTAATTTTTCAAATAGAGTACAATACCGAATGACACACACAGTTTTTATGAATGTATTATACATATATTCATTTTATATGTTGGAACATAAACCTGTCTTCCACATCATCACCTTCCTAACATAAAGACCTAAGTCATTTTTTTTTTTTGCCAAATGTCAAAAAAATAAAATAAAATAAATAAATAAAACAATTTTGTTTAAAAAAAAAGAGAGACTAAGGCCATTATTTTAGGAAAGTGACAATATATTATGTACACCTAACTAATAATAAAAAAAAAAAGATAAAAATTCAATTGCATTTTCTGAATGACTGAATGTCTAAAATATCCCTAAGTTCTGTCAAAAACTATATATATATATTAAAAAACTAAGTACTAAGGCTGACACAGTTTTACGTTTTTGTTTTTTAATTTTCCGTGGACCTCTGGTATTACTGGAAGATGGGGACTGCGACCAGCTGAAATTCGCAAATACTTGAGACTCCTCTAACAAGTCTTATTGCTGCCCATTTTAATGATTTGAAAATAAAATATATCTTAATATTCTTTAGTATGTAGTGGAAACTGTCTTGGCATTTTAACAGTATCTAACATCTATGGCTTTTCTTATCTCCACTCTTGAGGGTTCAGTCAATCAGCAGTGAGGAAAATTAATGTCACTCTTGGATTGGTGCCTTTAAATAGGATGCCCATTATGCCTCTTTTGTTCAAACTTCCAATATGCGTTTTCTTTAGAATATTTTACACTCTATAAAAAACGTTTACGAATAGCTGAACCTTCTGTGACCAATTTAGAGTTAAGGTTCATAGGAAAATCTGTGAATAGGTGAATTGGCAAACACTGAACTGCAGATTGGCAGGGGTCCTTTGTAATTGGTTAAATAACTCCACAACTAATATTATTTTTGAATTTGAGTGGATGTGTGTTGTTACACTTAAATCATTTTTGGTTTTGCTGCTTAACAGCACTACCCTCCTGCGAATAAACTTCAACCCCACCAAAGTCCAAACCCCATGTCTTTTCCGACATCATTGGTGCCATTGTGTCAAGCACAATGCAGTACATCTGCACAGTTAGCCTTTTGTTCTATTTGATTTATTATCTTACACATTATCTCATGTTTCTCCGCCTGTCACAACAATTTATGTCAGCCTATGAGCAGCACAGTGACTTGTTCAGTGCTTAGTTTTCATCGACTATCCACCTTTGTGTTTGAGTTGACAGTGGGGCAAACTGGAGGGGAGAGATGGTGGAAGATTGCCTTGAAAGACAAACATCTTGGTGTCTGCCAACCTGCAAATGGCCCTTGTGTTTATTCAGCTGAGAATTGGACAGCAGCCAGGCCATCATATTCTTTGCTTCCACAGCATATGTGAGGGCAATACATTGAAGTTTGCATTTGATACATGACAAATGAGATGGTATCGCGCAGCAGGGGGGCCGGTTCGGCAAAGCTCAATGAGGTACGGGGAGCGGAGTCAGGGGTAAGAGGAGGTAGAGTGGCCAAGAGCTTTCTTTGTCAGACAATCCTGCTGGAAGAATTGCGTTTTCTGTTGTTTGCCTGTAAAAATGTGGCGCAAAAAAAATATAAAGTATGTTCACAATACAACAAATAGAGATCTGTAAAATAAGTTAAAGGCTGATGAGTTGAATTGATAACCTGAGACTATGCCATGGTCTCAGGCAAACTAGATGGTATACATTTGCTGTGAAAATGTTATATCCAATTACTTGTCTTTAACTTGTAAAAAACATACTTGACATATATGACAGCACAAAAATTAATGGAAACATAAAAATTTTAAATTCAACAAACTGACCAGGTTATATTCCTTGAAACTTTGCTTTAAAATGTCACTGAAGATTTTTGAATCTGAATATTCCAGGCTGCCATGTCCTTCTTCACAAAGAATTTGCATGATAGCCATCAGTGTTCCTACAAACCATGCAGAATACAGAAAAACACAGTTGAAGGGGGGATTTGACCAAAGAAAAAAACAAGCAAAAAACAACAACACCAACAACAACAACAAAAACTACAAGTCACAAGAGCTCACCTGATGCCTCTTGTAGTGTCACTAATTGTAAAGTAGTACAAAACTCATTGACCAGACCAAGAGGCAAAATCATCACATACCTAAGCTCTGATCACCTGCATATGTTGAAAATGCTAAGGAGCCGCCTCTATTTCAAAAAGCCTTTACATCTTGCATGCAAAAATATGCATTTCAGCTTTATTTTTAATCCTTGAGTTTCAAACTTGTACCATCCAAATAGTATTAACCTAGTGATTATACAGCACACTGGCATTTAAAAATTCCACAAATCATGCACACCTTTCATCTTTCACCCACTTCTTGTGACCAAGACCTTGGTCTGACAAAAGCAGATAAAGTGGCATTATTCCAGCTAAGGACTGATTTTTACTGCATTCATCCGGATATGTGACATTGAGAGGGACAAGCAGAACCAGCAGGGCGATTAAGGCCCTATTATCACCTGTGCCTCCAAGACATCCGTGACTTCGTCACATATCCACATGGGCAGGAAATCTGTCGCGCTGCAGACTTGCAATGACTTTGAAATCAACCTCTTATGATGAGTTGCAGTGTACAGCACTTTGAAAAGCAAGATGGTGCTTACCTGAGTAGATCATCTGTTGTCACCGCTCGTCTTTGGGGAGGGATTGGTCGATCGCCTCCGTCAAAGTATTTAGGAGGTGTACATATCAAGCGGAACATTCTTTCATCTCATTTGAAAAAGGAGTGTGGCATTCATGCCTCCAGCTAAGCTCTGTGCTGACACCTTGGTCCTGATCGGTTGGCCTTAACTGGAGGTTGATCAGCAGCTCTCAAATTTAATCAGAGTGGAACCTCTTGTCAGTGTCAAAGCAGTTTTTCTTTTTTTTTTAAGTCTAAGCTCTTTTTACTGCAACTTCAAATCCTTCTTTGAAAAAAAATCAAATCAAACATAACAAGTAGCCTAAAAAGCTCAAGAAATAAATATGTGTAATTAAAATGAGACATCTCAGTTATGAAAAACTGTGGTAGAAAATTCAAAGAAAACCTCTTTTAGCAATCACAGGTACTATGTTTAAGGTATTTAGAATTACAAGCTTCAGCATAATTTGGCATTTTGGTCTGGCAAACCACTTGTACATATAAAACTGTACATATAAATCTTTTCCAAAAGTCTCATGTTGGCTTTTGTGCATTATTATTATTTATCATAATCATTTTTGTGGTGGCTTAAGTCTGCCAAAAATGTGGTTGCAAAAATTCTCATCATTTGTCCCTAGGGACAGTCTTCTCTTCAAACCAATGTCATATTCTCATCTCTCATGTGAGATCTAACACCTAATGGGGCTGTTGACTGTTTTAAATGAGAGTGTGAAATCCTTTTAGGTTTACCAGAGAAAAAAGTGTCTACATTTCCAACTTTACACCAAGTTTCTGGCACCTTCCCTTAGCACGGACCCAGTGGCTTGAAATAACTGACTTTGTTATAGATGCTGGGGAACCAATCTTACTTTTATTTAAACTAGACTGAAAATAGATTAATAACTTGGAAGGTTGGGGGTGTCAAAATTTTTCTCAAGATGAGGAATTTTTTTTACCAATGTAGGTGCTTTTATTTGTGACAAAAATCTACAGGGAAATGAAAACAAATTAACAGGAAAAAATTATTCTTATCAAGGTAGATTTTTTGAGTATTGTACTTAATTTTGTATTTGTATTTATTCCTTGATAATAGCACTTAGTTTATATTAATAAAACATTCTATCAGAGTGAAATAAAATATCAAGAGGTGCCACTAATACCTTTCTAGGCACCTAATATTGATCAGTTGACACATGTGGTTTGAAATTAACTGGAGCCGGTACTTTTTTATTTATCAATAATGTCTCTTATTGTCGTTTTTTGCAAATCTGAGAATAAAAATGCAGCTAAGCTCTCTGCATCCCAGGTAAAATGTCTTCATCACTTTGCAAGTTGTCGACAAAAAAGCTGTTGTGAATTTGCAAAACTGGCACTGTACAAATGTTTCACTCGAAAAATATCGTCAACTGTCAATTATCTCAGCACAACAGTTTAGTTGGTGTAAATATTCAACTCAAATATTCAACATTTTTCAACTTTAAACACTCAAATCAGTTGTGAATTTAATAAGAGAGATGCTATCATTAGATAATACTATGGTAATGCATTAGGTACTGCTTTTAATATTTTTGTTAGCTAGGCTGCTGTGTCCCCTCTTCATTTTATAGATTAGAACATAAAAGTGTCTGTAATGAGAGAACTCTTCTACATTACACAAGACAAATCTAGCAAGAAAGAATCCATTCAGTACTGTAATTTTTTACCATTATATCCATTTAATAACTTTGTTTCATGATAAAATAGCAATAAAAACTAATAACAGGATGTTACATCAAGCTGTTTTATACAGACAATAATAGCAGAGAGTGCTGTTGATTTTTTTTTTTTTTTTTACCTTGCTGAAATGGTTCATATCAGCCAGCGAGTTCTGCCAGGTGGCAGATAATATGGGTATTTATTTTATTAAGGGAAAAATTCAAACCAACTTGAGCTTACATAAGAAAGAAAATGGCCACTAAGTCTAATACCTGATAATGTCACCAAAATGTCTAATTTACGTCTAGAATTTGACTAGACTATTACAAAACTTTTAGTTTTATTTTTCTTCATTTATTAAGAAAATAATAAATCAATGATCTTTGATTTATTTTCTTGCTACATAATCCAAGTGTGCTTGAGCACAAAAACCTGATATTCTCCTTAACCCTTTTCGTCAGAGCAGAATTCATGGCACTGCTACTTTGACTACGTATTTTCTGACATGCTTTTTATATCAAATGGAAATGAATGCACACCTTAGAAAAGATTAGACTTTTGTCTCATCAATTTGTAGAATATTCTCTCTCATTGCCTATGGCAAGCGAGGCCTGCAACGCTTTAGATCCTGCAGCTTCCAGAAGGAACTGACTATATGTGCTTTATGCAGGGAGAGAGAGAAAGGCTCAATCCTTATCACCATCTCATCAATGTCTTTTCTACACAAAAGACCTACTGGGATGGTTTAACATGATGATTACTTAGTTGTGCTCTTCATTTTTTCATGTGTACTCACAATCAGACTACATTCCAGGGTTAGATGTAATCCCTGTGTAATACAAAAACAGATCCTATTTAATGATATTCATGAACTGCAACATGCCTTGGTGATCTGCCTGTAGATTGTACCTATTGTTAAGCCTTTCTTATTTTCTCCGGAAGGGGCGAGCTAACGTCTCCACTTAAAGAAATGACATAATCATACAGTTTCTGATAAATAGCAATATTTTTGCTCTGTCAGGCTTTACATCAGGCTATAGCACAGTTACAGTAGCAGCACTGGTGACAAATGATAACATCAACTCATTAGACAGTGCCACGTTGCTTTTTGATGCAGTCGAAGATTCAAGAGATCACAAATATCTTCAGTTGTGAACAGTTGTCAGCTGTTTTTAGACAACTTAACTCAATAGTTACTTTTGACAGTGATTACCAGGAGCCTAGCCTGCTGAAAACCAGCCCTGTGTAACATAGAGGGTCTGGGCTCTTGGGTGTTGAGTGATTGTTGCCTTCCTGGAAGTGTGGACTGTGTTGAGGTTTTAAATTTAGCCTATTGCTAACTTTCGCCCATAACAATAGGTAATGTAATGTAATGCTGCAGTAAGATGATAAGAAGCGTACCAGAAATTTTTTTTTTATATATATATAGATATATTTCCTAATTGAGAGGGAAAATAAATTATAGTGTACAGTGACTTTTGATAGATGAAGGGGGTGATTAGTTTCCTAGCCCTAATGTTCATATGTTCATAGTAATAGTACAAATATTATCTACAATTTTGCATGAAATCACCATAAAGAGTAACTATTCTAACTTTGTTTTCATGATTTTTTTTTTTTTGACATGCCATTTCATTGGTTTCTGTGAAGTCTCAAATGAAACATGTTTTGTTATCATTAGTTAAAAGTGTTTTTTGTTTCAAAACATCAAAGCGTCTCTTGCATTTGTTGTAACATAAAGAACGTTTTCTCTTTTTTTTTTACCATAGCACAATAAGATCCTTAGGTACGAGGGTAAGTCTCAGCTCCATCTGCATTTTGAAGAAAATAAAAGGCCTTGTGTAATTAGTCGTGCACTATAAATCAAGAAGAGAATCTATTTTACCATGCCCTAATTGAAAGTGCTCCCTCTTTTTTCAGGCGTTGTAGATGGACACAGAGCTCCATCGGATGGTGATAAATGTAGAATCCAGCACAAACAGTTTGAACCAGTCAGGCCATGATTGATCAGCGCCCTCTGGGATGTCAGGTGGATCTTTCTCCTTCAAACCAGAAGATAAAAGCCTTAACGACTCTCTAGTTTTGTCTTACCTCCCAATTGCATGTTTGCCTCTTTCTTTGACTCAGTGTTTTATTATTTCGCAGTCGTTGACCTTGAAGGTTCAGTGTGTGTCTGTGCTGTGATGTCTCAGTGCTTTCTCTTTTTAAGGCGCAAAATGTTCCTTTTACTCACCATTGATGCCACTATACACACGGTACATACATGCTTCATAGAAAGGGCTATTTGCAAGAAAGTTTAGTTGATTTATGACTGGATTCTATAGCATTTTCTATAATCACCCGGCACATTTTTGCAGGGGCTTAGTAGTGACCGTAGTGATGCCACAGTACAGTGCTGTACCCGCACTTCAAAGCACATTTTGTTCACACGCACCCTCACAAAAACACAGGGTGACTTCACTCACTTGCAGTGGCAAAGGTGCACCAACTGGGTTGTTTTGTTCTCATCTTGTGTCTTTTTCTTTTTTTGCCTCTCTCTTTCTTTCAGTTTTTCCACCTCTTCATCATCCTCAATCGTTTTCTCAAAGCATTTGCTCCGGAGATTTACACTTGCAGTTGATAGAAAAAAGAAGAAGAAGAAGAAGAAGAAAAAAAATCAAGCAGCAGAGTGAGCTCTGCTGGTAATTCAGGTTTGGTGTGTGGTATTTCATTGAGGTCCTCTCTGATTGTCCTGCAGTAGCAATGAATGTGACTCTTGGAAGCGAAAGGTGTATCAGTTGGGATCACTCGGCATCTGGCCCAACGCTCTTGTGTCACAGTGACCCTCCTGTCGGGGGGGAGCAGCGAGGGCCACAGCAGGGGGTCTCCCCTGGAAAGCAACATAAATTTCAGAGAGAGAATCAATAGACTGTGAGAATTGTGAGGGCTGCATTGGTTTGGACTCTGTGACTGTGATCCAGGTGCTTTTGCTGTATGAATATCTGAGGATGCACATGTGATTTTTAACCAATAAAAAAAAGAGCACCTATAATCACATTTTGATATAGCGTCCAAAACAAAGCAAAAAAAAAAAAACATACTAGTGAGAGCTATTCTCCCATACGATGTTAATACAGCCGTTGCTCTCCGTATAGAAGTAAGGGCGCTCTGTGGGGTGTAGACATCAAAGCAAACCAGGGAATTCTCCAGAACAACTGCTGGCAGTTTCAAATCAGCATCCTGGCTGTCGGCAGTGTAACCTTCCACCTGTATCTGGCATGAGATAACTGGAGAAGAAAATGTCCAATTTGAAACAGCATGTGTCAAGAAGCGGGGAGATTATTTGTTCAATTTGGAATCTAAATACATTTATTTATGTTTGTAGCAAATGGTCTGGAGAAATAGAAGTTGTATATAGTACAAAAGAAAAAAAGGAAAACGTTCAGTTCACTGTAATTCGCTTGAGAAAAGGACAATAACAGCTGATCAGGCTTCAAAAGTACCATCATTTGCCACTTAGTAGGAAGTGAAAATGAACATGTAAGAGTAAAAGGCCACAAAACACATCAACAATTTTCCCCTAATTTTTTTGAAAAGCACAACAGAACAGTAAATCCTTTCTTTTTCACTTTGGACAAACACACGTCTGCTGCATTTGTTAGTTTTGGTTCTCAAAAGCAGATAGATGAATTAATTGTGAAGCAAACAAAGACAGGGGAAGATAGCCTTAAGCCTATTGAGTAGGAACATGGGGTGAGTGTGGCATTGTGTTTTTGATGGAATCGGCCTGTGGTGCATTGTGGGTAGTGGCGTGCTCTCTGGCCGCAGCAGGGTACTGGCGGCTGTGTCCACTTTTCAGGTGCTGTCACCCTCCCCTTGGTCATATTAATTAAAGGATAAAAATGAAAAGAGGAGAAGAAAAACCAAGATTTAATCCCTCAGCTTTTGTGGAGCTGGAAGACTTCTAAAGTCTACACTTTTTGAACAAAACTGAAAAGACACACAATGACACACAGTCAAAGTGTAGAGTAAATGTGTGTCCAACATTGCTTTATTTATTTAGTTTCCTTAGCATTGTTCGGTCTACTGCTTTGGGTATCTTTTCACATGCTGCTCACGGTCACACCATTTTAGCTCTGCCAAATTTGTCACATGCAGCCATTGTCATTAAAGATGAGATGTGTAATGTTAATAAAAACATGGTTTTTATATGTCTATTAAAACTGTCACTATTTTGTGTCAAAATTGTATGAGACAGGTAATCTGTGAAAAAAAATTGAGCTCTGCCTCCTCCCTGCGGTCCTACTGCTATGTGCATAAACACACCATTCTCAGTCAAAAATAACCGTTAAAGCCAGGAGGGAAGATTTTAGCACTGTGAATCATGTTTGTGTATGCAATGCAGCTGTGCTAATTGCAAAGAAACAATTTAACTCTATAGGAAAACTGTTTATTTGGTATCATTAATGTCATGCTAACTAGCCTGCACATTAATTACAAGGCATGTTGTGGGAAAAGATCTGTAGTTTTGCAGAGAGCGTAGAGCATAGAGAGCGGTATGTGTAATGCATACATGATAGTGATTGACAAGGGACCCTCCCTCTGACTCTGATTGTTTCTGATAGGGTGATGTATTTCTACAGATGGCAGTAGGACTTCAGTGGGGCGGCAGAGGAGTTCTATTTTTTTCCCACAGATTATTTTTCCCTTATTATAAAAGTTATCTACTGCAACTTAGTACCTTCTTTGGCAGCATGATTAGGTTGATTTTAAAGACTCATTTGTGCCTAAGTTTTAACTTCCTGACTGATTTCTCCATATGTTCTTCAGTATTGCCACATGATGTAATTTTCTTGTGATGTCATCAATTGTATTAAGTGCACCAGTCCCTCCTGCAGCAAAACACCCACAGAACATGGTGTGACCAGCCCCATGCAACATATACTAATTCTGAATGTTATTATGCCTGAAAGCAAATTTGTTCAGATGGACAGTCCTCCACCCTGTGAAGTTTCTCTCACCCACTGAAGGGTTACAGAAGACTGTCACCCCCAACCACCCTCTTGCCTCCTGACAGTCATCCAGTATTTTCTGTGTAATCAGATCTCAGGCCTTGTGCTTTATGGGAGAAAACAGCCACTGGAGATTGGCAGCCTACAACAGGTTTTATGGCTGTTGTTTCAGGTGGGAGGCGAGTTAGTTGGGAAGAATGGATGGATGAGAGTCAGAGAGATTTTACACTGCCCTCTTGTGCTCTGAAACATACTGTACTGCCTCCCCACTGTTCATTCTGACTCATTTTTGCTGTGTCCCTGGTGCTGTAATGACAGAAGGAACAAAGAGCACTGCAGTTAAATTTTCTGTGAAACTTTCAAATTATTACTCAGAAAGCAAGGTTATGCTCTTTTTTCTTCCAAATTTCCAATATACAAAGCACCATTACTCAAAAATAGTTTGTACATGTTGTCTCAGTACAAGTACAAACTTAAGACAAATGTCATGCATTTGTATTTACCTTCACTTTTCGCTTTGTAGAATCAATTTTTGTCTCTACCAGCTTTGCACATGAGAAGATGGACTAGTTCAAGCTTAGATTGGAGGGAGAGCATTTTATTTTTAATACGCCTCATAAATTTGCAATTTAATGTAGCATTGCTGCTACCACATTTTTTTACCATGCAAAATTTGTGTCAAATGTGCTATTTTGTATGTAGGCAAAATAATATCATGTATAGTTCCTTCCCCTTTATGTTTATCTGTCACATCCCAATAAAAATACATTTGAGTTTGTAGTTGAAATTTGAGGCAATGTGAAAAATTTCAGTTCACATTTGTGTAAAATGTAGAGAAAGAAATTATATATTTATCAAAAATAAAACAAGGCACCTGAATAAGCTTTTATAGTAAGCCTGACTGAACACTGTAGACATTCTGAGCTGCACTCTTCCTGCTCTGTCACATGTCAAAAGGATAGAGAGGAGGGTGAGGAGGAATAATTGTTTGATCTGTCCTTTTGCCTGTCGCTGCCCTAATCACTCAAGACTGATTCAGAAAATGCAGGCTTGAATGTCAGAGGGCCTCCTGTGGAGAGGTGGAGCATTTCACTAGCTTTGGACAGCCGTACCCCGGTAATCACCACTCTCAAACCTGGCCGGGCACTCCAGCACTCCCCTGATTGAGCACCTCAATCTAACAAGGTGCTATTGCCAGAGCCCAAGATTCTGCCAGGTTTTGACAAACCGGCGGATTGTCGTCCGATCATCATGGGACATTGCCTTTTTTTCGCAGCTCAGCCATGCATGGAGTTGGCGGCTCAGAGACAGAGAGAGCTTCTGCAGAGGAAATTCAACATAAGCATCAAAGTCAACGTCCCTGAAAAAAATTTGATAATTCCACATCATTCAAAGGATACAAAGGCTTATTTTATGTCATATTGAACTGACAAGTCATTTCTTGAAATCCACTTCATGTTGCCCATGTGATTTGAGTCTGCTATCGTGCTCTGTCTGACCTCGCTTTTGTGTGTGACACCAGGGCTCTCCCTGTGGGAAAATACAGCCTAACCTCAACCAGATAGGTACATCTACCTTTGACCTCTAACGTTTACCTCTGGAGACATAAATAATTAGAGTCAAAACAGTTTCTTTTTTTCATCAGTCTAATATCTCATTGCTTCTTGATAAAAACAATTAAAGCCTCTCAAATATGAATGTTATTTGTTATGGCATGAAAAGCTTCATTAACAAATCTTAAATAAAGATAGTTAACTAATATTCCTCATGAACGAAAATATATTTTTAGAAATTTTAACTTTGTAATTTCAACAAACTGGTTAGGTGGAAGCATTTGGATGGCACTCACCTTGTAATAGTAAATGTAATATACCTTTAAGCGGGACTAGAAGATGTAAAAACAAATTTTAAATAAACTTTATTGCCATTGTGTCAATTATTTTTAAATACGACCAGAGGTGACGTCACACTGTGTGTGAGAGAGCAGTTGCTCCATTGAAATCTTAAATGTACTTGACTATGTTAAATAAAGTGAACTTAATCTACTGTTTGATAACTAGCATTAGCTGGAATGTATTTCTAATTAAATTAACTTCTTTTGTAAAATGCTTCAAGATGACATTTGTCGTGAATTGGCACTGTAAAATTAAACTGCATTGAATTGTATTAAATTACATAGTAAAGCCAATTCTAGATTTCTCTGTGAGAGATAATCTACTTTCTGAGTCACCAAATATCTTTCTATTACTTTGTTTTTACCAATTAATCTTCTCTTTCAATAGCCTTTTCCACATTCCTCCCATGTTTTCCATGCCCAAGATTTAACATTGCAGAGCTAATGACTAATAATGAAACAATTATAAAATTGATCATTGACCTTTTGCCCAAAGTGGCCTACTACCAAGCACACTTTTAATGCACCTTCTTCAAAAGGTGGTGCATTATTTTGTTTTGGACTTTGAGTCCAATAACAAGTAATGTATTTTACAACTAGAGCTTTTTACACTATTCAACTTAAGTTCAGCCAGACAATTCTTCCAGATTATACACCTTTAGGCAATCAGGTAACCAATTGGCATTGTTGTCCCCCAAAAGCATTTATTATTATTATTATTATTATTATTATTATTATTATTATTATTATTATTATTATTATTATTATTATTATTATTATAACATTATTGAAAAACCTTCAAAGAGAGGCCTCCAGCAGCCGTTCCAGCTTCCGGAGCTCTTTACTGTGTTTCTACTCAAACTTCAGCCTCTCAATGGACGAAGCTCAACCCTTTCTGTCCATGATCTCATTGATCACAACATAATATGGCGCCTGATCTCAACAGTTTGCCTGGCCAGAAGAAGTCCACTGTTGAGATGTGTTCATTTTGCATTTAAGTCTGAGCCTACCAAGGTTCAGATGTCATCCTCCTTCATCAAACCACTGTAAGCCTTATCCCTTCAAAAAAAACTCCAAGGATCATATTAGTACTCAACTCCTCTGTCACAGAAAACCTATTATCCAAAATATTGTCAGATTTGGGGAATCTTTCCTCCCAGGGCTAAAAGTTACGTCTTTCTTCTCAGATTTTTCCAAAAGTCCAAACTCATAGGCAAGAGCTTCAGTCAATAATGTGTTTTAAAGGTTATGTTCCCAATTACAATTCAGGTTTTTACCTAATAGTCATTTTGGTTATAAAGAATTGCAGTATAATCCCATTTCTGTGTGCTAAAGCATTTACATGGGTTACAGTCCTGTCCAAAAAATAAATAAAAAATGCAGAAAAAGAATTAAAAAGCTACTGCAACTCTCAGTTTTGGCCCTCAATTAAAATCTGTAGCTTTAATAATAAAAGGGAAGCACTTCTTCAACGTGTTAGTAACACATTTTGTTCAAATCAAATGCAAATAATATATCATACAACAAAATAACTATGGGTAGAAAGAAGCAAGTACCACTATGCAAACACCCATTAGACAAAAACAAACCACTGAGCACCAAAACATTGAATGTTTTACTGCACAGTGCAAAATCAGCCAAGCTGCTCTCTGTACCTTATCACCACGGCACTTCTTATGCCTAATATTAGTGTCTTGGCTCAAAATATAAATGGTTAGTCATAAAGAATTCATGTATTTTTACTTCAAGAGTCCTGGAAAGTCCAATGAATATTTATGCAAGTGAACAACTCTCAGGGAAACAGCAAATGTAAAAGTTAAAATGGAGAGTAACTGATTTCACACTCCCACGAGTAGCGAGTTCCGACAGTCAAATGGATTTTTTTCCCCTCAAAGATCTGTCTGGGTCTTTAGAGTGAGTGCAGTTATTACTGTAGATCACAAAGGCAGAAAGTTAAGTGTGTCATTTTGTAATACAATAAGTAAAGTAATTTTAAAATACTTAACAGAGACCACAGCACAAGGAAAATATCTTAAGAATGATAGCTATTTTTAGAGGTGCTGTCTTAACTATATATCAGCACGTTTTAGGTTGCAAATTATAAAAATGTCATTATTTTCCAATAAATCTGTTAAATCCTTGAAAAACATTACTGACACCTTGTAAGACATGGGAAATTATTCTTTGACAAAATTCAAAAAAAAAAAAAAAAAAAAAAAATTATTCATACATTTATTCATACATTTGAAATGCTCCAAAGATGAAAGAACCTGCTGTGGGAATTTAGGTAGGGCATTCAGAAATTATGATCAATTGCAGTTTTTATACTCCTGGATTTAATGTGTCATAAAAGTCCCTATTCAAAGAGAAATAATAGACTTGGTCTGTGCTTGTGAGAGGTGAAATTTATTGTAGTCTTGCCTTAAGTTCTTTAACCTCTCATCTGTTCCCAGCTTAATGTAATACTGTTGATTTATCTGTGATATATTTGTAGCTGCAGGCATTTTTCTGCACCTATTCAAAAATGAATAGACTGTCTTTACGGGCGTGAACGGATGTTTCATTATTCCAGTTGACTTGACTGTGAATTGTGGCAAGAATGTGGCAGTCCCTCCATCAGGGGGAATTATGTTCAGCTTCTCATAAAGACATTTGTCATGTGGGACAAGAGGTATTACAGCAATGAAACACTCTTAACTGCTGTTAAAAAATCAGCTGCACAGTTCTCTTGCAGCAGGAGCCGAGGGAAAACAGCCTCTTGGTCTCTTACGTTCCTGGTGGCATTTTCAATACAAATCCTCATAACTTAACGCTGAAATGTTGATTAATTGATCATTTATTACAACTTACAGCCTTCTTCTCAGTTATAAATTACGGTCATTAATCAATAAAGAGCAAAGCAATTCTGGGAGACAGGGGACGTGCTGGTTCCTAATAGAAAAGGAGAGATGTGACGCTCAGGCCTTTTCCACCATTGACCACCCTGACTGAGGTGTGCATTGCGCACCTGCCTAAATTCAATTAAATTACATAATTAATGAACATCTTTTTCAGCAATAATGGGCTTTTCTAGTCTGAGAGCCAATTGATTGTGGAATGAGAAACCACTCAACTTAGCCTGTGACCATTATTTTAGTTTTCAGTATATGTCCTGATTGTACATTCAGAACACAAACAAAGAAATTTCTGGGTTATTTCTTTCGCTGAAATGCTACTTTTATGCTGTGAAGACAAAAGTTGGGTCATTTCAGCCAATATTGGTTTGATATTTGTAACGTAGATTATTGGGAGACAAGAAATTGGGAACTCATTCCTTGAAGATTACATTTTTAAGCTTTGCATTGACCTACCAAATGATGAGGTGCTGTTAATATGCTGTATTTGTGTTAATGGCAGTGGGTTGTATTATTCTCCTTTTGCTTTAGCAGACAAGAGAAAGAGCTTGTTCTTGTTTCAAAATGGAATATCATTTGACTTTGAAAATTGTCGCAGTCTAAAATAATATTTGCAACACAAACTTGAAACAAACTTTTTTCCATTTGCCAATCTTAAACTACTATTTTGAACTTTACAAGAACCTTCTTGATTTCTTTTTTTGTTTGTTTTACATTAATCTTTAATACTACATCACACGATAATGCAATGTAACTTGATTTCAAATGGGAATCAATATTTAAACATTGGGTTTAGGAAAATTTTGTCTAATAAGGGGCATGTGCACAGTCAAACTCAATCATTACAAAAAACTTTGTTCGATGTTATAAGGTTATTGAATTTATTTTTTATTTTGATCATTCTGAATGCATATGCATGAAATAAAAGTCATACATTTTTACCCAAATACTACAAAGCATTTTTTTTTAACCTTTTTGTTTTTAGCTGTACTTTTTGATGTAAATTTAATCCATTAACCTAAATCCCTCCTCTATAATGGGTCATACCCACAATCCAGCCCTGTCATCTTAAATAAATCCAGAGGTAGGTGATCAACATAACCCAAATTGTGCTGTTTTCAACCTAGCAGTTTCAACATGTATTTCTAACTTTTCATAGAGCAATAATTTTCCATAAGAAAACTACCGATGTTGAACTTGGCAAAAGATGTTGAGCTGAAACAAAAATGATTCTGAATTCCCAAGAGTCTTTAGTTGATAGTAGTGGGGATTTAATGGCTGGTGGCGATGGCAATGAATGGCATCGGACAATGTAATCTGGCCCAATAAAAGAAAGAAAAAGACAACTACTGTTCCAAGACAGCCAAAGAGCTGAAATGTCAGATGAATGACTCGAAGGTTTGCCTCGCTACCTACCTTGACAAAGCACCTTTCTCGGCCTAATGCTGTCCAAAGCTGTCAAGTTTCCTCTGCTTCATTCAGCTTGATTAATGATAAGCTGTGGGGCACAGCTACAAGGTCTAGTCTCAATTATGAAAGAGGCAGTAAGTAGTCCATTGTGCTAATGTGCTTTATTCGACTGACAATGCTGAAAAATACCAATATTTCCAACCAGCAATATCATTTATTTTTCAGTTATTGGCTTTCTCCGACTCTAAGCTTCATCCATCCAAACCCAAGCCAGCTTTATGAAAAAAATAACCCCATCATCTTTTATTGACTGCTGCTCTCAGGAAGCTATCTTTCTAATTATTGTCAAGGCTCTCTCTAATAACATGCAAAATGTTGTGACAATATTTTAAATAGATGTTCTCTTTCAGCAGCATTTGCCAGTGACATCTTTGTATGGTGAATAAATTTGACAAAGAAGAAAACTTCCCCTATCTTGTCATTAAACCCATAATGCATAGAGTTTATAAGGGAAGATAAGTGAGTTTAATATGCACTGGAGGGTAAAGAAAATATTCTATTACTGTGTGTAGTACTGAAATTACCCCATAAAGAATGTAATATGGCAATTTGGGGAGCAATTTTTAATATGATTTTTACGACACATGGACCTACTTATGGTAATGAAATTGTCATAGTAGTTGTTCAATGCTGGTAATGCAGAGACTATCTTTCAATTTGTGCGAATTAGACTGAATTGTTAGGAATGAACTTCATTAATGTTGGAATGAGAAACAACATGTTATTGCATTTCTGGACCAGTGGCTCTGGGATTGCGTGTTTTATATTGTTTTGATCTAATTCTCAAGCTTGAGAGAGAGAAGTCCTTCTTAGGTGTATGGGGCTGCTCTAAAATACAAACAAACAGCAGGGGATCATCATCCCATTTTGATACTAGACCAAGGCCTCATTGAGAGAAGGAATGATGAGGTTCACAATTCCGAGCAAGATAATGCCTTTTCTGTTCTAATTCTCACACATTTAGTGTCAGATCAGCATCAATATTATATAACAAGGTGTTGTTTTCTTCATTTCCTTGGTAACAGTACATGGAATCAAATGTGGTAAATACTTTTCCACTGACATAATGAACAAAAGACCAAAAAAAACAGATGTCCGAAATAATAACACAAAAACGTACAGCAAAAATATCCAAATTTGTGCTCTCTTTTTCTTTATTACTACAGCATTCTTATTCCAAAATTGAGTAACTAAAAAAATCCCCAAATTTTACACACAATAAACAATATTAACAAAATAAAATACACTGATTTTTTCTTTCTAATGTATTAGAAAAAATAAATCCCACACACAAATTAATTGACTCTCAAAATTGATCTCAGCTGTATCCAGTTCTACTGATCATCCCTGAGATGTTTCTACAACTTGATTGGAGTTCAGCTGTGGGATATTCAGTTGATTGGTACTGGTCTACAATGACATCAGTAAGGGAAAGGATACAAAAATGGATGATTACCAATACACTTCACTTGTCAGAGCTCTATGATAGACTTGGAGAATGGACATGGCAGTTTGCATTCCTTAGAAACTATCAGAATGAGAGAAATTAAACTATCTGGTCAAGTGAAACTGTTGTGGATGCTTTTGGTGTGAACTGTCATGTTTAGAGAAAAACAGGCACAGGTTGTTAATTTGGCTAATGTCACCCCTAGTGTTTTGTAGGCATCCAAATACCACAGGGATATTTTTCTGCAACAGGAACTGACTGGACCACTAGTTCACATTAACAATACGAAAACCCATTCCAGAGTGCTCAGGAACTCCAACTAAGGCATCTATTCATTTTGCAACAAAACAACAACCTCAAGCATGCATTAAAAATCACAATGAAGTGGCTTATGAAACAACCTTAAAATGTCCTGGAGTGACTTTGGTAAAATCTGGACTGAAATCCCATTGAACAGCTATTTACCTGCACTGCCAATCCAAACTGAATAAGCTTGAGACCATCTTCAGGGAAAAATGGTAGAAAATAGCACAAGATCGGCATCTGGTTGTAGATACAGAAGACAGAACAGCTGCCACAACTAATCCAACAGTTTGTTCAGTAAATATTGTGAATACCAACAATTTAAAAAAAAATGAATTCAACATTTTAAGCAAACTGTTTTGCACTTTATCGCTTCATGCAATAAAGACATTTTGAGCCAGTAATTCAAGCCTATAACTTGACAAAATGAGATCAGGCGACATATACTGGAGGGAATAGCAGACATTTCTGCCGCCATGTTGGTCAAAACTGGAGCACTAATTATCGGAATGTTATAGATTTTTGAGTTACAACTTTTGTCACAAGCGATCATTGACCACAGTGGATAATGGCGCATATACTGGCCTCACAACAGAGCTTGTTTTAAATCCATAGGTAGGTGATGTTCTTTTAGATCTCCAATATGTTACCTCTCAAACACAATCTGTTTTTCAATGTACAAGTCAAAATGAAAATTTTTACCTTTTACAATAAGATTTGAGCTAATAACTGTAAAAATGGTAAAAATTGTAAATTAAGATCTTATAATCCCAAAATGGGCTTATGTGTGGTAGTTGTATTATGCTTGAAGCCTTAGTTCAGAGTTTAATGCGAATGAAATTCATTTATTCAGCGATCTTTGACTGCACGGATAGATGTCTTGTATAGATGTTCCGTGTAATTATTGTTTTGTTTGTATTGTTAAAACAGTAACATATATGAACTTTAAAACTGCAGAAAAATGAAGCTATTAGTATGGTGAAAAATGAAGTCACTGGTAACAGCTGAGTATAACTACAGTAATTCCATGACATTTTAATTAACATGTCAATGTCACTGTGGAATTACACTACCCCCTGCTACATGAGAACCTGTTGGGGAAAAAGCTCTCCTCATATACAGTAAAAAAATCATTATCATTTTTCCACAAGTCTGCTTTCATATTAATATTCATTTTAAACATTGATTGCTTTTTCACAGCAGAATGAGTCCTTTTTTTTATTTATTTATTTTTTTTTTTTTGCATAATGCAGTACCCAGTGGCTCATATTCACAAACAACAATCAGGGGACAATCTTGTCTTTTAATCTAGTAAGAAGGGGAAAAAAATCAATGTCCATTGTCAATACCAGGTGGAGTAATTACCTGTTGAGTCTTCATTCATGTCAGAGTGAACTCTGAGTTTGGCTCACTGAGTACAATCCCTTAATCGTATTCTGTTCACTGATTGAGAAACCCCAAAACATTCTAATGCGACTGGACAGATGTTGGGAATCAGCTTTGATTCTTTTAATTGCTTTGTTCTTTTCCGGCACGGCTGGCGCTTCTTTCATTCAGTTTAACAAAATGTAAAATGCAGAAATTCCTTTTCAAATATTCAAGTCAAAAGGTGGTGCAGTTCATTGTTTTCTTAGAAAAATAACAGCAATTGAGGAGAATTGCTGTAAGGTTGACCAAGCAGCAATCAGGCACAAAAACGGCAGCCAAAGCTATTTAGCTGAGTGTGTTTATTTTTAAAGCAGGGAAGTAAAGCTGAATATTTACAGTAAGGGTACACTTAAAGACTCCATCGACTTTTAAAATGCTTCTATGATTTCTTTGCTCTTTTTACCATTATTTTGCATATTACTCCCCAGGTTCCCCTTTGAATTGTACATCCTTAAAAATAATACTTATAGAAATAAATTACTTCTTTTGCCCTGAAGCCTCTTGGAGCATTCAAATTAAATACAAGCTCATCCAGTAGAGTCGACTATCTAAGGCCCCCACTTTCTCCAAGTGATATTATAGCAAAAAAATAGTTAAATCCAATCAAGTTTCCAATGAATGAAATATCTGTGTGGCTCCTGAAGGTGATGGATGGAGGTGGATTAATGCGTCAAAGTTCTGCAAAAAATAGAGATATGTTACGCATAGAGTTGTTGTGCCAAAGCAATGGTGAAAAATGTACTTCTAGTCAGCATGTTCTGTATTAATAGCCGTTTATGGGTGTGTAAATGATGTGATCAATAAGCAGAGGCACAGCACTGACTAGATGAACCTTCATTCCTTTACCTCAATCAATGGCATACATCAAAATATTAAATTCTCGGAAGAAATTGTTGACACAAGTCAGATTTTAATTTGGTCTGATGCAATCGATTTCCTCCCACTTCCTCTTTTTTTTTTGATCATTCAGTCATGATCTGACACTTGTGAAATAAGACTATATTCCAACTTGTCTGTAAGTCCTGTGACATCTGCTATTACGCATTCCTTCTGTCATTTATTTGCAGGTTTGAGAAATGAATTTAGAATTGCAGGATTAGAAAGCATGGGATTAAATATTTCCATCATCATAGCATTGAGTGACACTAAGCTGTCTTTCAAGCATCCAAATGATACTCTCAAATTTAATGAGATCTTAAGCCATGCCAAAGTATAATTAAAAACATTGACATAGAGGAATAAGAACGTAAAAGTGTCTTCCAGGACTGTGCAGTAAATTTCCAGCTGCCAGCCTGTGTAGGAAGGAAGTATTTGGGAAAAAAGTGTAATCTTTGGGAAAGTAAATATGCTGCACTCCATTATTTGCTAAAACCAGTTCTAGCATTATTACATCTCAAACATTTGATTAACTTCTACTTTTATTCCAATGTGTTATCACAAACAAAAAATTAAATAAACTTGGTGTCCAAGATTTGTCAAGAACAGAATGATATTTCTGGATTTTATCAGGCTTAATCTGTGTTAGTACATTTGCTGATAAGTTTTTACCTATGTTGTTCCAAAGCAGCTACACAAACACTCCCATTCCCTCTAAAAGCTGCCTTCTCCCAGCAGGTGACGATGATGACAGGGTCTGGTGGCAGGCCAAAGCCTGGCTGGCTAGTGCTGTGTTTTCACGCCGTCTATTCCTGCCATCATGAGCATATGGGTGGGGATGCTGTGATCTGCTGGCTCTTACCCAACAATCCATCACCTTTACCCACAAACCACAAAAGAACACATGACACTGAAATGTTTGTCTGTCAATGTTTTGTCTACACATCAGATTTAAATGGTTTATATCAGTACTTGGTGTAACACTTATTTATTGGTTCCATGTCTGTAATTTTTTTTTTGTCGTCATTTGTGTTTGGCTATTTTACATTCTGCAAATCTGAAGTGCACGTTTGATTTCCCTTGAAATATCAGCACATATAAATTGTGAAGTTGGCCTCGGGAATGATTAATTAGATCCTTCTTTATTTTTGGACAGTGATCATTCAAACAGATCTTTCCATTCTCTTGATGCCATGTTTTCTCACGCTTGCCGCAATGAAGCAACTAAACACTGAACCTGGCTCGGCATCCTCACGTCTGTCTCTCTGAATATCCATTGCTGTGCACACTGCAAAAACAGCATCTGGAATAACCATTTATACTGTATTTATAGCTCTGAAATATTACAAATGCTTAAAATTGTGGCTTTGCAACAGTTTTGTTTGTGCACAACCTCTTCACCTTTGTGTTGTAGCTGATTAAGCCAAGATAATAATAGATGCAATAGGTGGAAAATCTGAATCCCCCACCCTTTCGAGCCCTTGCTTGATCGCAGTCTCTCTTACTTTCAGGCGCTGTCGCTTTGAATTGGCAAAAGGCAGCCAGGCTGAAGATTTCCTACTGACTGGAGAGGAGTCGTTGGCCAGGCTTTCCTTGTCATTGGAAGTTAAGGCAGTCACTGATCCTAATGCTTGCACTGTTGTTGCAGCATTCCAATTTTTAATCACTGCATGACTTGTCAGATTTAATGAGGGCAGTCAGGTAATAATGATCAACACACCAGTAAGAAGAACCTTGTACTCTGACAGTTACTATTTATTTATATACATACCAAATACAACCTGGTTTAAAATTACAGAAATTAAGCTTTGTGTTTTCTAACATGACCATCATGTGCACTGCCAAACAAACGGCAGTCAATTGTTTTGTAATATTCAGGCTTTATCAATGCTGTTGTCAAAAGATCCCTGGGTATGTGTGTTAGTGCGTGATTGTAAAAAATTCCCGAGGCGAGGCAAAGTGTGGCTGGCATGCGTTTTGCAAGCGTCTCTGCCCTCTTTAATCCGTTGTGTGGAAGCGGGTCAAGAGGTAAGCAGTCTGAAGAAGCATGAGTGAAACTCTTCATACAAGAGATCTTCCATCACACCTACTTTAGTCGGATGTATCTGGCAGGCCTCACACACTGAGCCAATAATTGGCTTTAGGAATCTTCCAGAGCCTATTCAGGTTCTCATTATATGACAACCAGGATATTGGTGAAGCTCCACAGAAATGCAAAACTAAAATGTATTGTTTAATGTCATTACTCTATTGAACACAGAAAAGCAAGAATTATGCCTAGAAAAGACATCTTATTAAACCCCTGTACTGGATTTTAAAGAACTGAACATTTTTCTTTCTCTGTTATGTGCAATGCAGCATTGTGTAGTTTTGTACAAGTATGGATTGTACAGTGAAGGTGTACGCTGAATGTGACCCTGATGTATTTTAAAGTGCATTTTTTCCCTAGATGAAGGTGACGAGAGTAGACCCACTAGGGGTCCTTTTGTTGCTGCATGTTCTTGACATCAGTTGGATGTATAAGAGCTTTCAGACAGAATCTTGCTTTGAAAAGGTTGTAACCAGAACTTTAACCTCAGAAGGCAGACTGTTGGCCTACATCATGCAAACCTTCCAGTTTGAAGCATTTTAGGTTATTTAACATGTGTTAATGTTCTGAGTTTAAGAGTTGCTTAAATCAAATAATTTTGATTTACTGACAAGAAAAGTTAGGCTTACGTACAAGAAATCCTTTTTTAATAAAGAGATTGCTGATTTAATTATAAAATGCAGACGCTTCAGCAGCCAAATGAAGCATTTGTCTAATTTAAACAATTAAAAGACACAGAGAAGCTAACGTAAAATTACTGCACATTTATTAACATAAACTTTGCCATTAGCATTTACAAAGCATACTGAAAGTACGGGTCACAACTCTGTAAAATACTTCGCTCTTTTTCTTTGCAGTCTCCCATTAGTTAAGTCAGGCATAGGCATTTTGCATGAGATTTTAAAGTATTTGTTTCTTGGTTAAGAATTTTTCAATTAAAATAAAAAAATAGCAGCAAAAGCATTTGTGATTTAATAGTAACCAACCAGTAAGGGTTAGAGGTTAGGTAGAGGGGTCAGCATGTTGCTATTTTTTCCATTAATAACAACTTCCAACACAGTTCATTAAAAGAATAACAAAGTTGCATTTTTAAATGAATATTGCTAATATTTCACTTCCTTTGTCTGACAAGAAAAGGCCTGGTAATTCCTCACTTGTCTCCAAGAGTTACAGGGGAATTTCTCTCAGAAGCCGCCCCTTCAGCTCAATTCCTCCCCACATTTCCGAAACCTTTTCATTTGTATCCCCTGGAAACCGCTCCACATTCTTTAAACTCTCCTGTAAGAAAAAAAGGAAAAAGAAGAAGAAATGGAAGAGGACGAGGAAGAAGATGAGGAGGAGGCGGGGGTCGAATCCCTTACATGTTTTGTTATGCCCTTTGATCACGCGTTTATCTTTAAAACAGATGACTGACCACCTTCCTGTTGCTATCAGGACACAATTATTTTAAAGCGTTCTAAAAAAAAAAGGCTCTAGTGTCTCTTGAATTGATGAATCCGAAATCGGAGAAATAAAGGCTCATCTATTCTCATTAAGGCACTAATGTATTTTTACAAAAAAGTCTCCCATTTCGTATAATGTCATTGTCAGCAGTCAAGAGCTTTACTTGTCAGCTCAAGCCAGTTTACAGACCGTACAAAAGATAATCTACCAATCTAATTAATGCTCAATTACAGTTGTATGAATCATAGAATTCATACAATCATAGAAATTGACAGTAATTCACAGGATGCATGTTTTTAAAGATTCCGTTTTGTGATCATGATTATAAGATGCAACATGTCCTGTGAAGTTAAATGTGAAGGATTCAAGTAAGCGACACATTTGATCTTCTAGTTCACATTTATCCTGAGAAGCTGAGAATACTTTGCTTGGAGGCTTCTGTGGATCAGAAGGCTGTCAGATGTCCTCTGAGGCTTTCAAAGTGAACTGACATCCTCTTTCATGTTTTGATGTCATGTATATTTTCAGTGTTACATTAGGTTTTGTTAGTTCCTGACTCTGTCCCGGTATGATGTTTAGTTGCTTTCAACGGCCAAAGCCTGTATGGTACCATGCAAAGTATTCACAATAGTCAGGTTTTTCACAGACCAATACCAGATAGAGCATGTTTGTGAAATGGTAGGAAAATGGCACATGGTGTTAACATGTCTATACAAATAGAATGCACTGGTGTTCAGTCACTTATTACTCATGCCTTTAATAAAAAACAGTAAATTCAGAAGTCATCTAAATGGTTCCCATGTCAATCTTAACAGAAACATATGGAAAAATAAAAGCCTGCCCTCCTTGGTCACTAATAATAACCAAGCAAGAGGACCATCATTCAAACAAGTAGTTAAGATGCTGAAACTGTGGAATATTTATAGAGATGTACAGCTCAGGTGGAGGAAACTGTTGAAAGGATAATTATTAGTGGTGTGCCAATCAGATTCATTGAGGTGTCAGCATTGTATTTGGGGAGGTGAAATATTAACAGAAGGGCTTATTGAGACATACCCCAAGGCAAAGGGGTGCTTAATACAAAGTACATAACACTTTTACATTTTTTTATTTGCAAAAATTGCATGCAAAGCTCTGTGGTGCCATACTTTGTGTCCATCTACATCATTAAACTTTGTGAATAAATGGAACTAAATCTGAAATGATCAAGAAGTATAAATACTAAAGTAACGTAAAACAATATAATTTGTAGCAGCAGGACAGATTAAATGGATTTGTTGCATTTTACTGAACAACTTCCAACTTAGTTTATCTTATTCGAATGGATTCTTAGTTAGAGCATTCATTGAAATATTACCAAGTCATTTCAGAAACAACTTATTTTTCCTTTTAACTCCTGGAGATTGACACTGCAGTCGCTAACAACAGGTTAGCAACCTCTCATTAGTCGATGAGTTGGATGCATTTACAAGGTCATTTCAGGGGGGACGGGAGGTTATGATGATGAATGGAGGCAGACCTCTGCCCAAACACTCTTTCCCCACGTCGCCGTGTGGTTGCCGTAGTGGACGGCAGGGCAATTTAAGCGTCACCATATACACCAGGGGGGCGCCCTCTTGGGTAAGTGGCTTTGCGACAAGAAGTTGACGCCTGCCACCGCTGTCAAGGTTGTTGTCACAGGCAGGCTCCCTTAAAGCACCGAGTCGCCATGTTAAGGGATGAAAGTTGCCAAGAGAGACTGACGGCGAGGACAGGAATTACAGGGAGATAGGCGCCAAGAAATGAGCTCTTAGAATGTTGCTTACATGGGAACACGCAGGAATATTACCTAATCAGTCAAATCCTCCCAAGCTGACACCTTTTGCGAGACACCCGATGATACCCCTCTGAACGCCTGTGCCCCCCACCCATGGCTCAGCCCTGAGGGAGCCCCCAAGTGAGAATCTGTGGTTTGGAGGTTCCTCTTGACAGACATTCTCAAAATTACTCTAATGGTTTTGCATACAGTGCACTTTACCCTCAATTAAAAGTGTACCAGTGAAGCAGCATATTTGCATTTCATAACAATGTCTGTGTTAAACTGGAGGTGATCTTAATAGGATTTTCTGCAGTCGGGAATCAGAGATTAGGAGCTTTATATTGCAAAAGTGCAAATGTCTGAACAGAGGACTTTCTTTCTCTTTTAAATCTTGCTGGATTAAAAATGGCAGACTTAAAAGTCAACGGATAGGACATCAAAAAGAAGTCCCCATTACCTCTTCGTTTATAAAGGTGTGAGTTAGCATATTGCAGGTTCATATCTACTGGAGCACAGTGTGTGTGTGGTGTATTTAACAGTAAACTTTTTTCCTCTTTTCGAAAAGAGAGGCTTTTAGGCGTAAAAAAAACATATATCCGTTAACATTTGTCACAGTTTTGTTATTTTTTTCCGTAACTCTGATGATGTGTAAACCCCACAGGATCCTCTTTATTTTACTTTTTTTTTTTTTAAAAGCATGCTAATGGTGACAAAACATACCTTATTCTATTTAGTAATCTAGCATTCTGCTATGCACATGCACAATTTGTACTCACACTAAATGCGTGCAAATCATATGTTAATGACTGACCAGAAAACATAAAAGGGAAGCACAGGGATGTGGTCTACCTACAGCTGTTAAATATATAATCCATCTGTAATCAAATTTGACACCTAATCAAGTGAAGCATTTGTAATGCAGACGTTTGGACAGACATAACTAACTCCATCAGTGTTTGCATAATCAATGTGTGATTTTAATGATGTTTCTATTAAGCTTCCCTGCTTCCTCTACAAATGGTTCGAAGTGTCTGCTGTTTTATTTTGTTTTTCAGAGGGGAATACAGTAGTATGTTGCTAGGAGCGATAATTATCATCAAAGAGGGGGTCAGCAGAAAAGAAATTCGAGGGGAAAAAAATGTAATTACTTAGAGATTGCTTGAATTAATTTTCTAATGATATTCAGTGGTTTTGCATGACAGCTGCCAAGACCCACTGGAGAAAGGCAGAGAGTAAAAGGAGCCCTTTTGATGACAGACAAAGGGGACTATCATTTACAGAGAGCGGTTTTCTCTGAAGTAAGAGGGGAAGGGGTGCAAATGACACATCCACAAAACACAGTGGGCTTCCAGTATGGGCTCCTGACATCCACAAAGGCTGGGACATGTGTTCCATCTCTTCAAGCTGAAAGCAAGTGGACCACTATCTATTAACTGCCGATTGTTTCTCTTACATCTGCATCTGAGTGTGAACAACCATAAAATAACAAACATGAGCTATGTGTGCCTAAATATGCACTTGTGGAAAGAGAAAAACTCAATAGATGTGTAGGGTTTGACTTTTTCCACATTATCATTATGAGGTATTTGTGGCCAAATTTAATACAATTTGAATCAAGGCTGTAACATAGCAATGCTTTGTGAATATTTTCTAGATGGACTGTGGGTCAAAAACCGCAAAGGTTTTACATTAAACCAGGAAAAACCATTTACTTTAAAAGAAGAAACAAATGTTAGTCTGCGATTGATTGTTTGTACTTGCTAATATTATGTTATATACTTCAGCCACATGTAATTGGTAATGATACTAAAGTTTGAGTTTTATGTGACTCTTGGCAGATAAAAATGTGCACCAATTTTGTTTAAACATTGAACTATTATAGTTGGAGGGATTCCAGTTGTAAACCACGTTCAATGGAAAAGCTGACCTTACCTGGCATCGATCTTATTGCTTCTGTGTGACTGAGTTATTTTTCAATGTAATTACACCTCATATGTAAAAAAATAAGATATAAAAATAGTCTATGCAAAACTAGTACCAAAGTGAAAAACAATTTACAATTAACTTTTCAATTCAAAATAGAAATACTTCAGAAATTAAAAAAATAAATAAAGAGGCTCTGCATGGGTTATATATGACCTGGCTACAACCAAATTTGTTTTCTTTTCATATTAATATCAAGTGATATTTTATTAGTTGGGCCATAAAAACAATTTATTTGTCTTCTGTGACAAAACTCAAAGTCCTTTTCAGATAGTAATTTGAGGATACACAGTTTCACAAGTAACCCAGATTTTAGTTAACAACAAAGCAGAAAAGTCCAGCACCGAATATTTTGTGTTGAGCAGCAAAGCTCCACTCCTTAGAAATGCTGACAAACCATTCTGTGACATTCTCAGACCGTTACGTTCTGTGCAAGTCTAGAGTTGACGTTACATCTTGTTGTGTTTATTCTGAAGATTGAATCTTCAGCATATCTACAAATTTCTTCTGGACATGCATCACAGACTATTACAGACTCCCTCTTCCGGATGGATGTTCCTGCATGGGCCTGAATAGGCGTACTGCCACAAAAAGTTGGCCAATTTAATTACATGCTCATGCAATTGTCCCCTCCTCTCAAGACCTAACACCTAATCATGATAGTGGATGTGCGTCTTCATATCTACCGTGTCTCCCTGGCTCTCCCAGAGGGTCGAGGGCTTCACCGGTTAACTGCTTTGACGAGGTACCCTATATTTCCTCTTGCCTGAGAGAAAGAACCCTTCGACTCGTCTCAGTGTCAAAATTTAACCTTTCTCAACTTTAATTACACTAAGTTTGGAGTGTGCCACGGCGCTGTCTGGCCGACTCAGCTCCATACGTGCGCTGATGGGAAGCCTGCATGGGTGCCGCGGCCCCCGCTGACTGTGACACACTGACGCTGCACAGCTCTGACGCTCATGTTGATGCTGACGCTTGGTTTGGCCACCATCTTGACCATGAAAACAACCTCGCACAAACACACAGATATCCACAGAAAAGCTCTAGTTTTGTCGTGTAAGCTATTATTAATTAGCAGGTCTCTATAAATATATTCATCAACACTCACATGTGCCACATTAAAGTCTAAAGAAAGTGTTTCTGTGCAACCACTAGTTTATGCCAACAGTTTAAATTGGGCCACCCAAGAATAGATGAGGACAACATTCCCTCATCATAGCCTTGATGACCTATTTTATTCAGAGAATCAGCACTTAGAGAAAATGCCATTTGGTATCCTGTTTGTGTGTGTGTTTGAGTGTGCATTTATATATATTTGTGTTTGTGAAAAAAAGGCAGTGAGCAAGATGGTGAAATGATGGTTTTTGGGTATATTTGCCCATCCTTCATTCCTCTGCAGGGGTGAAATAGCTGTTTTTTTCCTCTTGCAGGCTGAAAACTTCCACTTTGGTAATAAAGCAGATTTCGTTTTGGATAAGTGTTTGCCATTAATGAAGACATATCTTGCATTTGTGTATAGTGTTTAGTGTGTAGTTCAGCTTTTCAGGCCAACATGACTGCAAAATTACAAATCTAAGCGCGTGTGCAAAAGAAAATGATAAAAAGTCTTGAACTATCGCAATTGTCTTGTTGTTAGTCTAACCTTTTTTTTTCTTTTTTAAAATTATTAATATAGTAAATGCCATAGGTAATATGAAGTAGTAGTGTCTCAAACAATGGCATCACAGCTCCAAAACATCCTGGGAAAATGTTCTTATGGCAAAGTTGAGGCTACACAAATTTGTGGCACAGATGATGGTAATTGAAAAGTACTTTTTCAAGGGCAACATGGCTATTTAAGTACCTGAGGATTATGTAATTTAAATACTTTGAAAACATGCTGATTAGTTTTAGATTAGTCTGTAGTTCCAATGTCTTTGCTTTTCATTTTCCTGTAGCTGTTAAAGGAGGAAATGTTTATAAATGTTGGATTTTCAGAAGAACATAAAGAAGCTAAATTTTAAGTTTTGTCTTCAGTGCAATGCTCTGAGAAAACCATCATAGTTTAATGAAAATAATCTAAGGAAATAACATTAAGATGCATCAGTAAAACAGCAGTATAATATGTGACCTCTGAAAATTCACTAATCTCTTCACACTTCTGCCTTATTTTTACACACAAAGAGTGCCTGAGTCAGACGGTTTGATCGATTCACAGGTAGTCGATTGCGCCACTCACATGTGCACCCTTATGATAATAGGCCCTTTTAGAGTCATCTAATTCTGATGATGAATTGGACTTCCAAGGAAAGCCAAAAAGGAGTTACTGTGGTAACCGCATGGCCTGTCAATCACTTGCAATCAGCCTTTTTTCTCTGTTCATTGCTTGATGCGTCGAGATTGGGACCCTCTCAGTGGGGGGCTTCAAAACACGCAGAGGAATTGAAGAACCATGTGGAAGTTCTGTGGCTGATGTTTGGAAACTTTGCAGAATGTGACCCTGGGACTGTGGCTTACTTACCACTGAGAGTGGCAGAAAATTTGACTTTGACAAAGAGGCAACTTGCCCAAATTAATACCATAAGGACATGCACACAAACAACGACTTCTTTTTTAGAAGTAGCTGCAAATAACCTTCTAAAAAAAGTATGATTCTACATATTTCACTTGTTTTGAACCGCTCAGTGTCCGCATCAGCTACACCAACATATTATAACCGCTGAGGCTTATAAGCAAAATGCTAAATGAGGAGGAAAGAGGCATTTAAATGCTTATGCTTTAGAATTCTAAAAAACAATTTTACACATGATAGTTATATTAGTAGGGTATGATCATATTTTCCATGCTTAGAGCAGCAATTCTAACAGTATGGGTACATCTGCTTGGGGGTGTCAAAAAATGAGGAAAGCAACACCTTTTCTAAAATGCTAAATTTATTTATTTGGGAGTGGAACTTATGTATGATTCTAATGTTGGGGTTACACAATCAACAAAATAGTGTTTCCATGGTGACAGGAAAGCAAGACGAGTCAGCTCTAGGTGCGTCTGTCAAGCGTTTTCTGTTATGGTTCACAGGCATCGCAGCGGTGTGGGAAACATTGATTTCCACAAAAGTGTTTCCTTGAAAAATTGTTTTCTGACACAAGGAGGTGTTGCACCTAGTTGAGTAGTAAGAATCCAAGTATCAATGCTTGGATTTTATTCTACTTAGTGAAAAATAACCTACTAAGTTGTCAACTTTTCTAAAGTTACATCAGCGTCAGGTTAATGAATGAAACTGCATGTCTTTCAAAAAGCTGCACTAAACTTCTCCAGAGCAAGAATTAAAAAATAGTGTCATAGCCTACTGTCACAAACATGATCAAAAATGACACATTTGTAATTACATTTAAAAGTTACATTGATTTTTGTATAATAATTAAGACTTTCGTTGTTCTAGTTATTTGTTTCAGCACAGAAATTTGTTTGTTTCAGCTTAGAAATAACACAATGAAACTTTCAAGTACCTTAAATAAAAGCAACAAACATTTATTGATCTGGTTGTTGATTGATTTAAAAATAAATCAGGTTTCTAGTGATATTCTGGGTTTCATTCAGGTTACATTTTACCACAGCACACTGGCACAAGTTAAACATTTAGGAAAAGTGAGCAGGCCTATGAACTGTGGCATTACATACTTGAAGAAAAGGGGGAGAAACCAAATAACAGAAGCACACAGCCTCTAAAGGTCTTAATTCCCCATTAGTTCCTTATTCTCTTCAGTGACAAAGACTGGGCCTTTTCAGTCTTGTGTTTCCTTGCATACCAAAGTCATTCAACAGAGGAGACCTTTACCAAGAGCAATGCTCTATTCAAGCCATGTTAATTACAATTTTAAACCATTATTTGTTTCAACACCTGGTTAACCTATTCAGACCTGTTTAAATCCTCTTTATTATCCCAGGTGTGATGGGAAGCCACTAAGGGAGTGAAAGGTTCCTCTGTGTACCAGGAACATAATCAAGCTGGCACTACATAGATCTGAATAGCTTTTTGGGATAAGATCACATGTTACACACTCCAGTCCTCAAGTAAAATGGCGCTAGGTGGATTATGTCTGAAAAGAGGATTTTGTCAAGGATGTGTCCTCAAGTTTTCTCTTTCGGCAGCAAAGCACCATGAATGGAGCACTGCTTCTCCAGCAGCTGTATTAGAACTCAACAAGTCAATGGCTGGATTAAAAGCAATTGGCTTTGTTGTACATTTTTGTGCATGTATTTGTGCTGCACTTCGAAGCTTTGAGACAGAGAGAGACCCACGCTGCGTCACGAAGATGGATGATGTTTTCATTAGGGGACGGCCACATCTTCTGAGCTCCTTTTCTTTCTCCGACTTGCACCTTCTTTGAAGTTGTAGTCAGTGATTGCATCGTTGTCCTCTGCCCATTATGTTGACATTAACCAGGCTTTACATGGGAATCTGACCCCCACAGTGCCTTTATTATCTTGCCCACTCATTTCTTACCTGTCTGGGGTACTTGTTGAGGATGATCCCATTTCAATAGGAAATATCAACAGAGTGGCATAATAGGACAACATGATGGAAAATGGAGTGAAACACATGAATAAAAAGATAATATTACACCCTGTCCTGACTTCACTTGAAGCCTTTTCTAATTTGGCCCATCACCTTCACCCACAATGGCTGGAGGCTGTTTGTATAAACCTCCTGCTGTGTGGTTCAAATATAGAGCGGCCTTCAACATAGAAAAGGATACCCTCAGAAAGTTCTGATTAACGAATTAACACCCACTAATAGCCCTTCGCTGTTCTCCTTTAAATGGATTAAGGCTCCTTTCCAACACTTTCTTCCTTTCTTTTTTTGCGCAAAATTTAATTAAGATTTAGATTTGGTTTGAACATGCCAGAACAGATTCACACTGCATTTGTGATGTACTTCAATTAAGGAGTAAAGCATCTTAAGCTGCTTCGCCAATAATTAGACTATCTGCTTTTTTTTTTTTCTTAAATGGTATCTAATTATGCATTATCCCCATGTAATTCAATTTCTTTGTAAGTTACAGCATTTACTAAATCTATTAGGGTCATCTTAGTTTAATTTTAGGTTTCTACTGAATGTAGGTCCTGTAAATGCATGCTTTGATGCTCATGAAACAAAGGAACTGAAGCAAATGCTTAATACTGCTCACCCTCCATGTTGTCAAATCTTCACTTTAGCATTCATGAGCCACTGCTCAGCCAAATCTTCAATATAAACAAAGCATCATAGCTATTGTTTGGATACATGATGAGTTGACAAACAAGGTCTTTTTCTTGACGTTCGGCCTCCTGAGGTTGTTGTCCATATATTTGTATAGTGATTTAAAAACATGACAATGCGCTGGCCAGTGTTAATTTACTCAAAGCAGCAGGGGTTGCCGCTTTGGCCACTGACCATTACACAGTAGGACAGGGGTGTCCAGCTGACTGTCCTTTTAAACGACAGCAGCAGGCCTGAGGAATTTAACAGCATGCGATTCTGCCCCCCCCCCCTCCTCCCCTTCCAGCAAATAACGTTTATGGAAGATTTACGAGTCACCAGAATTCGCCTGAATTCAGTTCATTCAATTAGCGGCTGCGAATGTCTCGGTTAAAGGAGGTGACGAGACAATTGAAGGAGTCATCTAATTATTTTATCCCAGCACTACGTACAAACCTTTCCCGTGCTGCAGTCCCTGGACGTGGCTTGATGATGTGAAGTAAATGGGTTAAAAGCAGCGGGGGTGAAAAAATGTGTGGCTCTCCTGGAGACATTCCCTAACATCTAGCATCTTTAAAGTGAATCAAGGACCTGCAGGAATAAAATTTCATTAGATAGAAAATATATGCACTGCAAAGTAAATCAAATCACCTACTCTAAATGAACATTTATGATAAGACCAGGCCCTATAAAGGTAGTCTATTCGCACATCCATTCCAGTACACACAGGTCTGCAGATGCAGCACCTTGCTAAAGTATTCATAACCCCTGAACCAGAGTACATTGTGTTTTATTAGGATTGTATGTGATAAATCAACCCAAAGTAGAGCATAATTGTGAAGTGGAAAGAAAGGGACACAATAAATATCTGAAATTTGTGGAGTGCATCTGCATTGATCCTCTTGATTCACCATCTTCCACTACAGTTATGACTGCAAGTCTTTTAGGACATATCTTTATTAAATTTGCACATCAAGAGTCTAAACTGTTTACCCATTCTTCTTTGAAAAATAATGATTACTCGAATGAAAGCGAAAGAGACTGGGTGAACTGCAGATTTCAATTGGTGTTATGTCTTTTACTTTGATAGGACTGTTTCTAGTCATTGAAAGAGCTTTGATCTAAACCATTCCACTGAAGTTTTGGCTCTATATATTTAAGCTGCTTCTCCACTTAAATGGCCTTAACCACTTCAACCTCAGCCTGGCCAGATTCACGACCCTTAGCAGTTACTTCTTCATATTTCTTACCAACTTCATAGGTAGTACAAGTTGTGCCAATCCATAAATTGCACGCAAGTGATTTGATTAGCTGATGACAGCAGCCACCATTCCTTGACTGGCCCATGAATTAAATAACTCCCAACAACATTTTAAGCACTGCAGTAGATATCTTGTCTGCTAACAGAATGGTGGACGGTAATTATAAATTTAATCTTGAGCAGCGGCAGGAGCGTGAGTCAACTTTTGGAATAGAATGACCATAATTTAGCAGCCTTGTAAGGAGCATGTCTGAATTTACATGTCGCCATATCTGATGATTTATGTAGCGGAATTCTATTGATGACGATTAGACAGACATCTTCTCCCGCTTAAAGAAAACCACTGCGCATGCCTTGGCGCTCCGTGTGCGAGTGAAAGGCGGAGGCGACGGGTAACAACAGACACGGTATTGGTTGGATTTTACAGCCCCTTCTCCAACTGTCTCCAACTTCTCATTTTAACAAAAAAAAGTGCAATGCAACTGGGATATAATGAGTAACGCAACATTTTTGGAGAAATTTAATCATAGAAAGAAGACAACTGTGTAACTCTGGTTAGCATCAGTCGACATGTGGTCATGTGGTTGCATCACATTTGTGTCTGTACACACATTTCACATACGGCACAGAGACCCCTCCTATTTCAGTATTGATATGTAACCTTACCATAGTTCGACTTCAATATGCTTTTTATGCATGGCTGTTCTTTAACAGACTTCAAGATCAGCTGTATTTTTGCTTATATACAGCTTGTTACTTGTTGGTAATAATTAAATTACAAACAAGGGAATTGTTTTACTTTGTTCACTCTGAATCCTTTGGTTGCATTGGGTCAAGGAAACGGTCAAGACACCATTTTCAGACTTCTCTCGGTAAAAAAAAAAAATATATATATAGAAAAATATGTATTATTTTCTTTGAGCTCTAAATTGTGCACTGACATTGGTCAATAACATAAATTCTCAATAAAAGAACTGAAATAAGAGTAACTGTAAGAAATCCCCATTCAAGTCCATTAATGTGTGTTAAATTTTCAAAAGCTTTACTTGAGTTGGGATGAAACAGTTGCATGGCGGGGTCATGAGAACAACAGCAGGAGATCTGCAGCCAGGTCTTTCTCCCCATTTGTAAATTAGCTGTGAGTAATGAATTCTGTGAAGCTGCCCTGCTACGGGGTTGCTCCCTCACTTGCCGGCCCCACCCTCGCTCCCCCCTGTCGGCATTGCCTTCCCAAATCTGTCCTGATGTTTCTAGTCTGTCAGAAGCCGCCCCAGGGGGGCGGTGTGATAGCCTGCTCGGTCTGTCCCCTTCCTGTCTCTGTGGCCCAAGCCAGCTGAACCGTGTAAGCCCTCTTCCATTGCAAACACGGTGACCCCAAATGGGATTGACACATCACAGACCGTGGATGCTAGGCCACCAGTCCGTTGACATCAGTTTCTACTGGTGCCAGTATAATGTGAACAGTGAAATTCTGGGGAGGGATGATGAGATGAAGACCAAGATTCTCTGAAAGGAGATGAAGAAAATTATTATTAAAGTGTTCAGTGATTGAATGTCAATATCTATTTCACTGGAAATTATTTTCACTGAAAATTATTATTCAATTATTTGCACAACTGATTTCCTGTTTATGAAAATTGCCACCAAGTAAGGCTAGCATTAAGAGGGCAATTGTGCTCTTCAGAGATGGACCTGATGATTGTTTTGGATTTTTTTTCCCCCTCCACAATAATGCAAGTGTGTTTTAACTTGAGATCCCAAATTCATGAGTCAATATTATTCTTCAGGATTTACTTTCAGGTAGCAAAATTCATGGTTCTATTACCTATGACAACTGATCCAACTCCTAAAGCAATAAAGCTCTGTAACTTCCTCTGATCTGCTACACTTCTATCTGTCTGAGTGGAAATAAATGCGTTGGCTATGACTACTACGTGGCTCCCCAAGCGCCCATTAGAGAGCCTGGGGGGTCCCTAAGTGTCACCCATGAAATCAGGATGTTAGGGTATAAAAAATGTGGGCGGAACCGCTAGTAATTCTCATTATTGTTAACTGTTCATCGTCTGTGGTGTTGACTTTGCTTTAGTCTGGCTCTGCTCCTGCCAAGAAAGACCATGGCCACTGCAGCTACACTCAGTTTTAAAGCCAGAGATCCGAGGAAAATCTTGTTAAGCTCCAGTGTGACCCTAAATTAATTACAACAAAATCTGACCATTTTTTAAAATTTTTTTTTTAATGAAAAAAGCTCAAATTAAACTCTTGTGAGAGATGAATAATTTTATGGTGATTAAAGTTAAATGTTCTGATTCAAACTCCAAAGGCCAAAAGCAATTTGTCAGCAATCAGTGTAAAGAAGGAACCACAGGGCATCGACGTCGTTTCTACTGTGACCCTGCAAAATCCACTCTGCAGCTCTGACTGGCAGAGAGGAAAAAGAACATCTCAATGGCAGCTTTTGACGTCCATAATGGCTTAATGTCAGTGTTTGACAGAGATATTTGGGGGAAGAAGAGTGACTCTTTGCGTGCTGATGTGGCCTAGAAGCTTTCTGCTGTCACAGCTGATGACAGCAACTTTCTCCATGCAGATTAAATTGGTGTTTACAGATTTGCCCTGGGTGTACATTTTTCCTCCTGCTGGGATCCACTGGCTGATGATGAGTCGGAGATGAGACCAAGCCATCTCGACACTGATGCTTATGCCTCCATCACGCGGCGCTCCCGGTGGCTTACCAAGTGTTTCAGCGGCACCACTTGCCACACAGTGCTCTAGTCTCTCCTCTTCGGCATGGTAAATGGCGCAGCATTAGCAGCTATTTACATTTGCGGAGAATGTGTGAAAGCTGCTGCCTTGTCTGTCACGCTGCACTGTCTGCCAGAGCTGCATGGATGGGGGCAGAAGATGAAGCGCTGCTGAGAAAATTAAACATCATCAGTCTTGATGTTGGCTGTAAAGTTGAACTTAAATAGTCCTTTGCCGCTACAATGGGTATCAGTGGTTATTGTGCTGCAGGAGTTGTTACAGCTGGTCAGCAAGAATGTGCTCAAAGTTTAAAGACACACTGGATTGTTTTTACAGATGCCTTTTTTCCCCTTGAAGTTCCACTTCAAAAAAGAGGACTTTGGCTCTTTTCAGAGCAGGGCTTGGGCCTAACGCATGTGAATCGCTGAAAGCTAAACAGAGACATGCAGATTCTCACTGTGCTGCTGGCTGATTATGGAAGCACAGATTTGTATATATGCTGTTTGTGGAAGCCAAAGAAACGTGACAAAGGATCCTATGGAACACCATTTTCAGTGTATAGTATGTCACTGGCTGATCAGCATTGCCAGCTAATGTTTCAAATGTGCCAAGGAAAATATTAAGTAGTTTGTTGCGTGTAATTTGCATTGATTAAACTTTCAATGTATGACTGTGGGGCAGAGTACGCTGATTGCCTCAAGTGTTTTATGTGTAATATTTACTTTCAAGGGCACCTTGACAATAAAATTAACAGCTTTCAAATAAAATCACTGAACCCAGCAGTTTGACTATGATGCCTTGCAAGAAGTACTTGTGCTCCTTAAATTTTTTCCTCAACTCTGACAAGCTAAACCCAGACTTCAATATAATTTGTTGGGATTTTTTTAATACACCACTGCAATATTTTTTTTTAAATCTAGGCAAAACTTACAAGGTTTCCAATTTGTGTTTCATTAAAATCTAAAAACTATGACTGACATTGCATGTCACCCATAATACTTTGTAACTATGTTACAAGGAAATTGTACTTAATATTCTGAAGTCAATCTTTGTTAGTTTTGAACATCTCCAGTCTGAATTGGCATTTGAAAAGTTGCTGAAAACCTTCCCTTGAGGACTAGAATTTGAGTCTTTAGCACAAAGTGTTTTCTTTCAAGAATGATCTTGTATAAAACTTCTAAACTTAAAAGGGATATTTTTCAACTTTCTTTTCACTACTGGTTCATATGGGCCAGAATTGAGTAGTCTTTGAATAATTAGTGTCCATTTGTTAGATTCTGCCACCTGAGCAATGGGTTTCTGCAGCTCCTCCAGAGTTACTATGAGCCTGTTGCCTGCCTCTCTAATTAAAGCCATATTTTTCAGATGAATATTTGCAAAAGAAAATTTAGAAAAATACACTGAAGTTTGTTTCTCTGATTTTCTAGAAATAAACATACTTTTCACTCATGCAAACCTTTTATCATCAACATTATTACTTAGCAGATGAGTAGAGAATATACAAAGAAGAATCTTTGTATTCATTTCAGGTTGTAAACAGTAGTCTGAGCACTGGGTTGTTATCGAGTTGTGGCCCCCGGCGCAGGATTGATCCACTTCAGTCCAGCAGCAGGGGGGCAGGAGCTCTGGAGGGGCTCAGCGGGGCTCCAAATCAATAAGGTTAATAGATGTGGGGGCCACGCAGTCAGAGGTGTGTAGCCTGGCATTTTCGGTGCCAATGAGGAAAATTCCTGATGACGAGGTGTCTCTTTTGGAGCCTGCATTAATGTCAGTCTGATTACCTGGAAGTCAGGACGTCTGATACTGTGGGGTGGTGGAGGCTTGCTCCTTTGCCATTAACTGGAATTAGCTTTACAAGGAGACCCTTCAGATTGGAGACTTTAACTTGCCACCTCTTCATCCGCTGTCCATTGAGAACAAATTGCCAGTCCCCTCCCATCTTTCCTCCTGACTCTATTCTTTCACTCTGATTTCTATAATGCCAACAGTTTCATAATCACTTGATGAGTAATTTCCTCTCATTTGGGATTTGGAGAGAGAGGGAGAGCGAGGTTTCATTTAAGAAGTTCTTTTTCCCCCTCTTGCTCTCATTTTTCTGGTATTTCTCACATCACATTTTCTTAAGAGCATAATTAAACAAGGAGAAAGGCTTTAAGAGAAGGGGGTAAGGACAGCGTACTGCAAAAATTAAAGGTTGAAAAGAGCAAAACTGAAAACTGAGTGGTTAAAATCATGTTTAGGAGACATAATGGAATGAAAGCTTTTGAAAAATGATTGTTGTCTTTTTTTTCTTTTTCTTTTTTTCACCAGATTTAGTGTTTTGCAAAAGTATTCAGACCCCTTGAATTATGTCTAATGTGAGATATACTACAGCAACACACCTTGATCAAATTTTCTATGATAAACCATCATAATGGTTTACCATGATGACTCATGGTTTTCTATTATTTTTAACAAAGAAAAATCTAAAGACTATACCATGCAATTAAATTCAGCCTTCATGAATCAGTAGTTGACAGCATTATCTTTTGATGTAGCTATAATTACCAAGTAATTTGGGGGATGAAATGTTTGTCCAGATTTAACAGATTCCATTTCATAGTTACCCTAATTTTAACTTCATTCATATTCCCGTTAACTCCAGCCATTTTTCCATATTCTGTCCAGATTCTCTGTTTTTACTGAGAAAAATCACCCCCAGAGCATGACCCTGCCGCTACCATGATTCAAAGTGGAGATGGTTTGCTCAGTTTTGTACATAGACAAAAAAAAAATCATTTTCTTCACCTTCTTATTATGTTTGTTTCCACAAGTTTTGTGACAAACTGCAAATAGTGATAATATACTTTAGTTATTGGCATCCTTCTTTTGAGTCAAGATCACATAAAAGGAGACACAATATTAAAAGACAGCAGTAAAATATGTACCAAAGTAAGTTCCTAAGAGACAGTACAGTTGTGATCAGAGGTCATAAGCTTTTATAAACAGGTAAGTTTTGAGTTTGAATTTGCAAGGTAGCAATGAGCCTGTGTCACAGAGATCAGATGGGAGTGAGGTCTAGAACTGGGAAGCAGAGCGACTGAATGCTCTGCTCCCCATGGTAACAAGACGGGCAGGGGGCGCAGTGAGATGAATGGAAGAAGAAGATCTGAGGATGTAGGCTGGTATAGCAATGTGAAGGAGGTCAGAAAGATACAGAGGGGTGAGGTTGTGGACAGCTTTGAAGGTCAAAGGGAGTATTTTGTAGTTGATACAATGTGTAATAGGATTCCAATGTAGCTGCTGTAGAGCAGATGTGATGCCACTGATGGAAGGGGTCCTTGTGCTGAATTTTGGATAAGTTGTAATTTATGCAGGGTTTTCTGTGGAAAACTAAAAAGAAGGGAATTACAGTAATCCCTTGACCAGACTGAGGTGACCAGACTGTCAACAAGAGTGAGAAGTGAGAGAAGAATGGAGATAATTAATATCAAGAATATTGAAGTAGGCAGACCGAAAAATATTGTTGACATAGAATGCTGTTGAGGATGACACCCACACTTTTGATCTGAGAGGTGAAAGATATAGAGGAGTTATTGACCTTTATAGAGAAATTGACTTAGTATTGAGTTAGAGTCTGTTAAAGAGAGTTTGTTTTATTGTAGTTTAATTTTAATAAGTTTAGGGTGGGTAAGTGCTTGATTTCAAAGAGGCAATTGGTAAGGGAGAGAGGTGAAAATATGGAATTATGTTTGTTTGAGAGATATAGCTGGGTGTGATCTGTATGGTAATATAAGTTAATATGGTGTTTGCAGAAAATTAAACAAATGTGTGGGAGGGTGATTGAAAAATGTGAAAAGTATCAAAATTTAGAAGCAAACTTATAAGAAATTGGTGGAGAAGCGTAGGAAGACATGCCACCAATGGCCTGAGACTGGGAATGAGAACCAGGGCGACCATGAGGAGGTCTACAGTCTCTACACATGGTGCATGTACTCTGCCAACTGGGCCACTCAGTTCCACGCAAACATATTAAAGGACATTTACTGTGCTGCACTTTTACACTATTAAGATTTCTGCATCGGAATTTGTACTTTCTGTTAGAATTTTTAACAAACCTGGAATGGCACAAACAAAATAAGGTGCTGGTTCCCCTTCTCTAATTATATCTGGTGTCTAGTTTTTCAGCAAGCATAGTGGCTAAGTGTATGTTTCTCCATGTATGATGAAGATTTAGAGAGGTGTACATTGGCCACTATAGCACACCTGCAATTAGCGCTGCACCTGCATCAGCTGCATTAAAGTGTGAGTAGAAGTCCTGCTGACTACACTACCCTTAGCCCTCCTAAACAAAACACTGCAGTCATTTGCAATAAAAGAATCAGTTGTCTCTTCCCCCCCTGTTTCTTTCAAAAGGACCCTTTGCATAGGAAATCAGTTCTCTCTCTTCGCGGACATCATGCCGTGTGGGCTCCCATGGAAATGAGTTTTGGCATTGTTGTGCCGAGGCACTCCCCCCTCTAATAAATTGAGGAGGATTAAGAAATAAGAATGGAAGTAAAGGATAGTCATTTTATCGTGACAGCCATTTTTCGAGGGGGTTGGGGCAGTCAGAGATTTAAAGGCTAATCAGCCCTGGGTTTATTTCCATAACATGCATTACAGTCTGCTTCTTTGAACTTTGCTGCCACTTAGGTTAGATTTGAAGGAGGAAAACGAGGAAGAAAAAAAGCATTATCAAATGTTTAGTATTTGAGGCTTGAGTGACATGTTAGAGACATCTGAGTGAGTTATTAAATCGCTGTGGCTCTTGGAGATTATTATGCATTAATCTCAGCACTTTGAAGTATGTTCTTGTGTGCGTGTCTCAAGTCTGGAATTATGAACTCTCAGATTGGCTTATAAAATAATTTAAATGACGTAAAGCATACATAAGAAAGCAATGCAACTTAGTGATTTCTCTCAATGCTTTGTGTTTGTGGGCATAAAAACAACTACTTAACATTAAACAGGCAGAAAAAAAATCGTTTTATGTCAAAATGCAACCAAGTTTCGATACAGATTGTCCTACTTTTTATTGTTCATGATGTCAGTCTCTACTGAATCCCAGTTTGTTTAGTCTCCCTATGTGATTGGAAACACTTCAGAAATGGTGACCAGCAGAAGGTGAAAGGGTGCCAGATCTTTGAAGTCTGTGCTCTTTATTGATCTCTTGCATATTTAAGAAAAAAAATCAAAGAGAGCATCAAAGGCATAGCTAAACTCTTTAAGACTCTGCATGTGCCCGAAAAAAGGGCACCGAAAACAGCGTGAACAAGAAAAGCAGGTGGTGGCTGCTGGTTGGAGCAATCACACGTCCACCTCCTGTCACACCCCAGACAGACCGTTGAAACGGTTTTTTTAATGCAGGACAACAACATGGCTCCTGGTCTGACTCGCACTAGACTCATTAGATTGAGGCAGGCAGCTTGAAGGAATCATAACTTCAAAAGAATTAGCTAACACAGCAAGGCCTCCTGGTTGTAGACAATAAATCTAATCTAACAAATTAGAAAACCACAATTTTGATTGGGCCACTTATGAACTTTGAGCCATCAGTTACAAGAAATGAAGATATCAATCAAGCTTCTAGCCTGATGTATGAGATCAATGGATATTTGGTGAAAAATTATAAACGCATATAAACAATTTCTGAGAGTTTTTTTATTACTCATCTTCACAACAAATTTGATCTTCATCAATTAGATGATCAGATGCAATTTAATGATAGTAATTGTAATAATAATGAATAATAATATTTGTTCAGGCTTTATAGCAACTCCTTAATCAAAGACACATGGCAGCTCGTTTGGACTTTGCCCCAAGGCACCTGAAGGACTCTCTGACCAGGAGAAACAAATTTTCCTGTCTCTGACGAGAAAAGGCTTGAACTCTTTGATGTGAATACCAGCCGCAATGTTTGAAGGACGCTCCATCATATCTACAGAGATGACATCCCATGGCAGTGGCAGCATTATGTCCTGCTGATGTTTTTCGGAAGCAGGAACTGGCAATCGAGTCAGTATAGAGGAAAAGGTGAAAGCAATAATGTACAACATCTTGGGTGAAAGCTTGCTCTAGAGTGCTCTTGACCTCTTGCCCGTTCATTTTTCAGCAGGACAATGACTCAAAGATATCAAAGAAGTAGCTTCAGAACTACTAAGTGAATGTCCTGGAGTAGCTGAGTTAAACTCTAGATTTCAATCCGACTGAACATCCCTGGAGAGACCGGATAATGGCTGCACAGATCATCCAACCTGATGGAGATTCTAAGGAACTTGAAAGACAAATGGGAGAAACTGACTAAAGATATGCTAATTGACATTCACAAAAATTTGAAGCTGTGAATGCTGACTAATGTGTACCAACAAAGGCTGTGAATATTTATTTGTTTTCTATTTCAAGTCAATTTGCAACATATTCAAATAAATGTTTTTCACCATGTCAAAATTTGATATTTCTGCGTATAGAGTCGTGAGGAAATTCATTTGGAATAAGAATGTAACATAACTAAATGTGGAAAAAGTAAAGTGCTATGAATAATTAACATGTGATGAGAATCTTTGAAGCCAAGGCTTAATTTTGCTCTGTTAGCAACTAAAAGCCAGATAGAAATCATTTGTTTCTTGTCTGTCTCCATTTACTTCAGCACCGATGGATGGCTCTGAAGCAGGTACTTACTTAGCCGAGTTAAGACAGTCGCAGTAGTTTCACAGTACTTACACTATTTTCATCCAAATACCTACAATGCCATACAAACAATGCTTCTTCATTTTTTTGATAAAAAGTATTTCTTTGCTGACTCTGTAAACGTCAAAAGGAAACTACCTTCTCTCTCACTTTCAAATAGCAAACTTTTAACATAACAGACTGCTTAGCTTAAACACACATCGTTTTGTCAAGGGATTGTAAAAATTACTCATGTTTAAAGGATAAGATGAAGTCACATGATTACAACACCTAGATAGCGCTACATCAGACAGTTTTCACTTTGGCAGGACACATTGACACAATTCAAAGCAGGATCTTGTGCCACAAGATTTTATTACATCTTTATATGGAGAATTCAAATGGAGTAAAAGTGGATGCTAAAGGTACTTTAAATTTGTCTCAGTCTGAGTATCCCAACAGTTTCTCATCTGATCAGGAAGTCATTTCATAGCTGAAACCTAAACTCAACCCTCACACGGCTTAGTGAAGGCTGGATAAATGTAGACTGCAGTGAAATCAAGCAATTCTATCTGCATAGCTTTATTTTTATGATGCAAAATACACTTGAGGCACTGAGTCAAACTCTAAATAATTAACCACGCAAGTGCCTCATTTAATGACAAATTTTATGACATTCAAGATTTTAACTTTTTCTCCAAAATGGGCTGTAATAATTTCTGGGTAATTTCTGACCCCTCATAGATTCTTTTTGCTTGTAAATCCAAAGGCATTGGTAGTTCTTACTGACAAACAAAGTAACTTGCAAAGATTAAAGAAAACTGTCATCGTAGGTTGAAGTGATTTTTCATTACTATGATACTGTCCAATTCTGAATTATGTATCTGTTTTGTAGGTCTTAGATTAGAAAGGTATATTTTATTTGAAGAAGAAAAAATATCAAACACAAATCTTTAAAGACAACATAAAAAAGAAGTGGTACGAAAACAGGATTAGGTTCTATGTATCATAGGTATTACTATGTAGTGTGGTTAAAATGGGAGATGACCACACATACAGTCGAATCACAGTTGCTCTTTCTGACAGTGGAGAAGTAAACAGACCCATCACCTCCTCGGTAAATGACATCACTATTGGCAGAATTGATGACAGAAAAGCAGCTTGTTGGAGGCAGCAATTGAAATATTGCTACAGGATAAATTCCCATTCATTCAAGCCCCATCTTCTCCACCCTGATGTATTCCTGTCCTTTACTCTCATTGGCTGCACATAGGAGTTTCTCCAGCCTTTATGGAACCAGCAAGCATTAGCGCTGCCACAGCGGTTCGCTGCTGGATTACTCTCATCGCGTGCGTCTTTGGCCTCTTCCCCTTTGTGACGACACAGGATTGAGTTCACGTGGGGCTGATTTAACTCATTCACCGCGGTACACTGCCACTAGCCACATGTCTGCCAGTGCAGTGATTTTAACACAACACAAAGTGCCTCTGAAATGAGGAGACAAAATGCCTCTTTGACTCAAATCAGAAAAATAAAATTTTTTTGGGGGGGGAGGCGTTTGATGAGTAGATTTGGTCTGAACAGTCTCCAGGAAAGTGATTGTAAAGATGAGGCATGAGGCTTTGTGAGATTTTGTTTTTGATCCCTGCGTCTTTTAGAAAATAGCGGATATTTTTATATGATTGAAAAAAAAAAAAAAAAAAAACATATGAGTGTGTGAAAACTAACAACACTTGAAGTCATTATGATTAAAGAATAAACTAACCAAATCACATCCATGTCACAAAAAGTTATTGGGCTCTTTATTTGATCATAAATTAGCTAAAATTAGCCCAGATTTCAGTTTTACTCGCTATACCTAGATCTAATTAGTAAGATGTGGGAATTAAGAAATCATGTATAATAACATAACATAAGCTAAGTGATCCTGAAATGCAATGAAACTTTTCTCTATTTCTTTTTCCTAGAAAAAACTAAGAACTTGGTGCTATTGACAGAGTCAAAAATTATGTAAAAACTAGAAAATTCCTGAAGGTGAATGTTCAAGCAATGATTTGAGAGCATAAGCAGAAGTGAATTTAAAGACTGAAAGGGTTGATTTGTTGTTTTGGAAGCATTAAGATAGCTGGGCCATTGTGTTTCACGGGAAATGTCTACTGAGTCCCTGGATAAAAGCAAATAAGCTTATCCTGTCTTTTCTCAAGAGACTTCAGAATAATATACACAATAAACCCACTGAACCTCAAACCTACTCTTTTAGTCACTGTGACCTTGTCGTGTTTTTATTAGCTTTGTTCGCTAAGTGCTAACATTGCTGCAAGTAAACAAAATAATGTAAATGTACAACAAAATGTTTAAAGAAAACATCCCACTTGAGACATCATTTATTTGTCCCCCAGGAAACACAAACTGAGTAATGTTCTCACATTTACAAGACAAAACGGTGCTATATAAAACGGTTAAATTGAATCATCTTGGCTTTGGATGTGAAATAAAACTACAATTAGGGAAGCTGCTGGGACAGGTAAAACAAGTAAATTAAAATTTTGTCACAGTTTTATTGGTTTGAAGAATTTCACAGAATGCATCACTAATTCATGTAGAGTAACAAATGAACGTAGTCATGGGGGGTGCTAACTTCCTTCCTGCTCTATGATGTTTTTGATCCGTGTCATGCAATTAAAGCCCAAACTCAGCAAGTTAGCTTTTTAGGAAGGAGAACAGATTAACCGGCCACGATGCTGACAAAAAAATTAATGAAATCAGTTCACACGATGCGATTCAAGTGAACTGTGAGTTTCAAGTGTGTTTCATGGTAAAAGATATCTTTTTTTTTTAGCATATTTTGCATTTCTTAATGCACTTCCTGCTCAGTGCTTAGGAGCAGGACAATTGAAGCATTTAGAAAGGGTGTGAAAAAGTCTGCACCCTGTGGCCAAGAGAATGAACTATAGCAGACTGCAGATTGTGAATAGGCCTTTTACAGGTCACAGACTCCATTCAACCCACTGACACTGTTATTATCTGACCGTCATAAATGGGCCTAATTAATATTCTGATCATAGGGCTCTGGAACATAGGCAAAATTATCCAGTGACTACCATTTGCTTATTCATTCACTCATTGACTCTGCTTAGGAAATACTGTGATTGAAAAAAAAAACTGACTGAATAAAGAATAACTTACAGTCAAATATACCCCCTCTCTCTTCTGTGCTTTACATGACATAGCACATGACATAACCTATGCTATGTCATAGGTTATGACATTTATACTACTATAAATGTGCAATGAAAATGTATTTGTTTTTGTTTTATTTTCAGATGGCATTCCCCCCCCCCCTCTTCCTGCCCTCCACACACAGATTGACAAGATCTAGGTATGATTTGGAAGCTTTGGAAACTTGATAATAATAAGTCAGCCAGAGGGGAAAAAAATGCATATTTACCTTCCCAAAGAAATACAATGGCACCTGAAAGTTTATAATGATAAGTTTGGTTTAAATCAAGTTTTTAAATAGGCTTGTTTGAAATGTGTTCATTGAGGTTGTTTTAACTGCTAGAAAGCAGTGAATATTTTACCTCTTTAACTCTCCTGGTGCCTCTCCTTAGTATAAATCCAGATGCTCCTAGAGGCTGAAGAGCACATATATTTTTTACAGGGCCCAAGACCAAAGAAGACTTCTATGATCTTAAAAGAACTCAAATTTTAAAGAACTATCCAACTTTATTTGATATTGAATCTTTAAACTATCATCACTGAAACAAATACAATGTGAATCAATAGTTTACATTTGACAGTTCTACTATAGGTCACTTTGGATGTTGTTGCCAAACTTTATAAGCATAAGGAAGTCAAGAAGTAAAAGATGGAGACGCTACGCTAACAAAAAATTTTCTATGTGAAATATGTGCAGAGATTAAAGTACAAAAAAGAGAAAAGTATTTTTAAAATATATATATAATAGCATTTCCTTGTAGTTTACACACTAATTTCATCATTTTTATATCAGATAGTTCCTGACTAGATTTGCTTTATATGTTCTATTCTCAGCATTTTCACTCAGGAAGATTAATTGTTGCACACAATTCCTTCCTCCATTTCCTCTGTAAATAATCTCTAATTTCAACCGTCCAATGCAAATGTCACCAGTTGTAAGGATCAAGGGTCTATAATAGAGTAACTTTGAAACAGTAAAAGTCTGATTGGATTAGCTTCAGTCTTTCGGATCAAGTTATTTGAATTTATGATAAACTACGATGAAAGTTATCTACTTCAGGTAAGATACAGTCTGCTTTTAGCTGTTAAATGATTACACTGTGCAACCTTAAATTGTACTTTAGAATCCTAAACTATCCTACTTGTGGTAATACAAGACTTCAAACCCTCTTGCAGCTTCACAAAATCAAAAGGACGCAATGCTTTGAAAATGTTATACCTTTTATAAACATCCAGTTGTAAGAGGCATCTACGATAAAGATATTTTCAGATTGCTAATAATAATGCATGCTAATACATACTGATCTACCAAACTGAATTTCATCATTACATTGGTGTCGAATGGTATTTTAATAGTCTGTTGTTTCTGAAGTGTCTACAAAAGCCCTGCTGCAAATCACTATCCTTATTGTTCCCTGTCAACTTAGAGATGCCTCTCTCCGTGGGGTGCTTCCAGACTTATAGAGCGGTTTGATGGAGGAAACCTGAAGTAAAAAGACTTCTTTGGAACCTCGAGACGGAACTCTATTGGACGTGAAAGCTAACAGACTGAAATGCTAATTTTGGCACAGTGATAAATCTGCAGTACGGAATTGTCAGAATGGCAGGCTCGCCCTGAGGCGGCACGTTATTGCTTTATTCTATTAGTCAGTTATTACCAGCAATCACAGTCAACCCCCTCTGCCCCCCACACACAAAGCCCCTTTTACATTACATTTATCAGCTGTTGTACAAACGTTGAAAACATATGACGGCAGCCCTCAGAGTCGTGTTTCCTCTAGGGCTAGAGGGAGGTTTGGGGTGGGAGGAAAGGGTCTGTAGAGTGGTAGAAAGGAAGAGGGAGGGGAACTTACTGGCCAGATGTATGCATTACATCTGGCCAGTAATGCATACAATGTATTTGTTCACTAGGCTGGCCAGCAGTGACACCATGAGGGCCACTTACATTCTACTAAAGATTGCACTTTTTTGTCTTTCCCAAAATGTTTTAATACTTGATGCTGACGGGCTGCAAAATCAAAGTTTCACAGTGACTTGTGAACAATGCTGTCAAATATATGTTTGTGCTAATGTCTTTCTGATAATCAACTAACTACACACATCTAAAAGTCCTACCGCTGCATCCAGATGTTCAGCCTCGCGCCCTTCTCTCTTCAGTGCCTCATATGGAAGTGGCAGCCCACGGCTATTTACATCACTATCTGTGAAGTAATTACCATACTGTTTTATATAATGCCAAGGCAATCATAGGGTGATAACATGCAATTAAGCAGTGTTCCCTGATTTGTACGCAGGCAATCTTTTCTCTCGCCTTCCCTGAAGATAAAGTACCCATCTCAAAATGTCAGATACTTGTAGCTTAATCTGATTATTTTCAATTAATATTCATGTCTCTATCTTGGGATTGTTTCCTTTAATGACATTGATGAATTGAGCCAATTTCAAACTGAGTTTGGACCAGAGGCACTCAATTAGGTTGAATGTCACCTGTCTCTCTGTTCTTTCTTTAAGGAAAGGTTTTGGACCCAGATTATTTTGAACCTTCTGAAAACTGCAAGGTACCTACCGTTGCAGGAATGCATAATGCATCGGCCTATTTTTAATTTGACTGGCTGACCAGAAACTGTTCTTTGGTTTTCTATCAGTGGGCGCACCTTGTCTCACAGATTGGGCTGACAAGACGCTTCACTTAAGATGATTGCAATGAAGAAGATTCAAAGTTATGTACATTAAGTATCAGCAAGGTGTTTATGCAAGACATAAAAAAGCTTTTAAACACATAACTATTTACAATAACTTGTAAAGACAGCGGTGGTTAAATAAGATTAAGGAGTGAAAGAGAGCAAGACCTTCAAAAGACAACAGAAAGGCTAAGGGAAGGCAGAGAGGTTTTTTTTTGTTTGTTTGAGTTGGTTCAAAAATCTCCGCAAATGAACCAAAAAGCTGGCTGGATCATGGGGTATAAAGTGGCTGATATCCTAGAGCAGCAGAAATAAATGAGAATCTACACATCTTCTGTTCAAATGAACTTGTGCATAGCTTGAAATGTGAGGTTAGGCAATGTAAAAACTTGAGTAAAAATGTTATAATAATAATTTAAGGTCTTATAAAAAAAAAAGTTTATCACTTATGTGCTTAAACCAAAAAAGTGGGACCTGAACTGATGTACTGAACAAGCAGCTCCACTGGTCTGGCTGCTCTGTCACATATGAACAGCTTCTTCCATCTAGCCTGAGGGAGCATGGTGCTCACCGTTTGAAGATTAAAACATCCACAGTCATTTCCTGCTCCAGTGGTTGCTTTACTGAGAAGAGTGAAGATATGAATTGTATTTTTCACCCCCTTCAGAGCTGATTATTGGGAGCCGGCCTTTCAGCGGCCTCCGTGTTTCATGGTGGTCTCAGGAACAAGCCACCAAAGATGAACTACAGGGGAGTGTGTTGTATTTGTGTAAAATCTTGTTCAAGCCTCAAACAAAAAAGGTGAAGCATGGCTAAGTCCTTCCTGCTCCCTTGTGCGTGTCTTGTGTGTTTGTGCACACATCCATGTCTATGATTTGTTGCTCACATTTTTCACGTGCAAAGGTCTGAATGTGGTTGCCGGTGTGTTTAGTCTTTCCCTTACCCCATCAGTGCGTTGTCAGCAACACGTCCAGTTGGTGGAAGAACCTATGATAGGAGTAGTTGCCGTTGTGGGAGGCTCTAATAGAGCCATCAGTCAAGTGCCTGTCCAGCCGACCATACCACAGGGCGTTAGCGTTAATGCTGAGGCACATGCCGTAAGCGCTGAGAAGCAGGGCTGTTTGTCAAAGGGCATCCAATGTGAAGGAAGTTGTTAGTTAAGTGTGCTTGCCCTGTCACACGGCTGCATAACTATGTCACTGGCACAGGTTTCTGTGGCTGCTATGGTGTGTGTTAGTGATTCATAGTGCTATATCAAACATATATATATATATATATATATATATATATATATATATATACAGAGAGAGAGAGAGATGTGAAAGCTATAATGAACCGGAGCGCCGCAAAATGAAGAATGTTACAATTATATGCAACAAAAACATCAGATTTCGTATTTTTGCGAGTTGATTTTGTAATGACTCCCATTAATTTTCTATTTTTTACGTCACTCACATTTTTAAACAGCCTCTTTAAGGTTACACTTCACTATGTTATCTAGATCTAACCTCAGACTTTTAACCACTCATACTTTTGTTTGTTGTAAGTATTTAGATCATTGACTTGACTTTGCTTTCCGGATGCAAAACCCAAGTGTGCCTGAGGTTAAGGTTAGGAATTCATTGATGGACATTCTCCTTTTTCATTTTTTGCAGAATTCATCCTTTTGGTAATGGAGGATGTTGTCCTAAATTCCCGAAGGAGCTCAACAGCCTCAGATTATTATTCTACTGTATCTGTGAGTGACAGTTGATCTCATATTTTTGTGCACCAAAGTAACACTTGGAGCAATGTAACCAAATAAACTGGCATATACACCAAAGAAAAAGTACTAAAACCTCACATAATATTCATTGAAAGAATCAGTGTTTGAACATTTCATAAGAATCTACACTGGTTTTGCCATAATATCAGTATTTATTCAAACTGAGTCTGCACTGACCACTAGCAGAAGACCTTTACAGCTATTTTAGGAGATTGGCCCAAAGTTTATGTGTGTATGCATGTATGAGAGCCACATCCTGTGTGACCTTCTGGAGTGTGAGAGCAGCCACAGTGTGACACACACACTTTCTCTGCATGAAGCAGCAAAACCAGCACTCCCCACTCTACATCACTGGATCAGCATATAGCTTTTGCTGCATCACACATCATGCTTTTAAGACTGTATAAAATAGTTCCTTACAGATTTATTTTATTGTTGCTTTTTTATAACACTGAAATGTTTCAGATCTAAATATTAGATACGCATAATTGATTAAATTCTTAAACTAGTTTTCAAGAGGTGATGGTATTATTTTTTTTTACAGAAAAAAAGCCATCCGACTCAAACATGGCACCATGTGAATACTGAATTACCTCCCCTCCCTCAAACATGATAACTAGTGATCCCAATTTAGGCATTGTAATGTTTAGGCATTACAGTCAGCTTTATATTGAATCATTGAAACTGCCCAGGCTGGACCAAAGTTGTATTCAGACTTAGATAGAATTTTCCTGTCACCATCTCTTGCTGCATTTCAAGACATTTTTTTTGGATTCTGGGAGAAAGGGTAGAGGTTAAATCGGCTGAGTTTAAAAGTAATTTTGAATAATTGGTTTATATTTGCTAATATGCTTTTGTGAACAAACTGATCTCAACAATCAGAGTGAGGATTGTTCTTCACACTTCAATTTTAAAAAAAAAATTACCCTAAATGTAAAGAATTTAATATACAGTACTTAAATATATCTATGCTGAAAGCATCAAATCAATTTTGATCAATGGTATCCTCATTGTCAATAAACATACAAAATAAAAGCCACAAATATGTGGTCTATGTTAAACCACCATGTTTTGCTGTTAGATTGACACTTTAGCTTCCCTTTTGTGTCTTAAGGGTTTCTGAAAAGTTTTGATAATGACTTAGACATTTTCTGGTAATTATTTGAAAGGGTTTATGTTCTTTCTGCTAAGGAGTGTTTTTCATCTTAAAATTATCCCATGAATGCCATTTTTACGCAGTCCCTTTCTTATGGTTAATGTGTGGACACTCACCAATAATGAGGCAAGTGAGACCTGCGGTGCTTTATGTGTTGTTTTGGTTTCTTTGTAACCTCTTTGTTTTTGACGTGTTGTTGGAGTAATTATGGCTTATTACATTATTCTTGGGAGTTCGTTGTTCTCTCTATTTGTTAACAAAGGTTCTAAATGCGATTTTATGGAATAATTTCTTGAATTAAAGACTATTCATCTTTTATAGGTTTCTCATACTTCATCCAAAGTCAAACAGTTAACTCACGGTCACATGGTTGTGGATTGTTTATATTTGTATACACCTTTTATACATGGAGGAGACCACAGAGGGAAGCCCCTCCTGCTTCAGCATTTGTCTTTACTTGTTCGATAATCTTTGTAGGTATTTTGTGAAGAATGTACCCTTCATCTGATAAACAATCCTCAAAAATATTTATGTCGCCTATGGGTACAAAAGTCAGATAGTGGAAGCGGAATAGGTGAATCAAAATATCAACGTTGCTCTTATAAGGGAGCCAACACTTTTTCAAAGCACAGAATGTCATATGTATAATACCCCACAAGCTTTTTTGTGTTTGGTTTTCTTTTGTTTTACGTCCCTAACCAGCACACGTATTAAAATTAAAGCAAATTAGGAGTTTGTCAACTGCTGTTTCTCTTTTCGACATGATCATAATGTACATATTTATTCTCCCATCATGTTTTCTGCCAAACAATGCATTTGCACCTTTCAGAGGCAGACTGGAAAACAGACACAATTTACAGAAAATAACTCGACATACGGAGCATCTCAATGCTTCTTTGAAGACGGAACATTGCCCCGGGCTGAAATTGAAATGCTTCAGCTGTTTCCAATATGACAGCTCTGTTTTAGTGGGAGCAGAAGTCGAGATGTAAAGATAGCACATGTTGAAGCATATAGATCGTGTGTTCTCATGGGACTTGCTGCTTGTTTAGAGAATCTCTGATCAAAGACACCCCTCCTGAGAATGGCTTTATTAGATTTCACACCTTCCCCCCAGGAGTCAGGGGGGAAAATAACACAAAGCATACTTTTCTTCATCAAGAAATAGTCATTTTTCTTCCAGATCAATCCATTTTTTGTGTTAAGTTAATTACAATTGGAACTAGAAAAGAGATTCAAGCCTTGTAAATTCATCTAATTTGTTTTGACCCTCACCAAAAAAGAAAACTATAAGCCTTTGCCTTCGAATCCTTTGCCTTCCTGGTGATAAACTGCCTCTTCATCAGCGTAACAACGGAGGCGGAAAAGCAATGCCACCTTTTAATCGACTGGGATTAAGTTTGGATTGAGAAGACTTTTTGGTTGAATGAGATCTGGGCACGCTGCCAGATGAATAGAAAATGGTGTTCTCTTCCCCTCCACTGGTCATGGCACTCCCTCGTCATTAGAAGGCAAGTGCAACGTGGGCCATTTCAGACTTGATTTTTTTAATGCTAGTATCTTTGTGTTTTTTGGTGTTGTTACCTCCCAGCCTCCTTAAGCGGTGGGCTTTTTGATTCAGCCCCTTCTTTCCCTGTTTAAGGTAAAAACATGGCAGAGTCCTTTGATATTCAGCTCAAAGTATGAGCTGTCTTGAGGAAGGGTGTTTGAGGATGATCTTTTAAGATGGAAGACCTATGTTAGCGTGTATTAAATGGGGTTTGAGTAGGAAGGGTTCTGTGCTTTGTCTTATTGTTACTGAGACAAATCATTTAGTTTTTATACATTTTTTTAAATTAAAAATTATCCAACATTTGAGTACGGAAAACAAATATTGGTACCTCTGCTGTCAATATCTTAACATTAGTACCACTTGATAATACCACTTAAATGACATTTTACAAGGCTGAGTCATACAGAGAGAGGGAACCTGGTCTATAACTCTACCGTCTCTGTAGGTCATCTATTGTAATGGGTCATCTTTCAGTCTCTACTTTCTTCAATTTACTTCACAGTTTTTTTTTTTTTTTATTCCTTTTAGGTTTGGGGACTGGAATAACTTGGAGGTTTGATTTTGTATCTGGTGAAAAATTTTTTTGTTGATTTGCCCTTATTTTTTGGATAACTAACAAGATGAACAATTTAGTTACAACCCATTTTTATTTGTTATTTCTTGTTTTGTAGAAGTTGCCAAATTTGTATTTAAAATATCCTGGCTTTTTCAGAGCTTATGATGTCATTTGCTTTCTTACAAGGTCCCTGGGGCTGTTGGAGGAGAAATACACCCACAACAACACAGATTCACTGCACTTGACAAAGGGCATGAGATGCTTTTCCATGTATTCTTCTGTTTTTGCTAAATCCAACTGCAGGTTGTTGGTAAAAAGGAAGACGTTAGATTCACTTGAGAAAACCAAAATACTGTGTTCCAGTTAAATTCCCATTTAGTTTAGGTAACCCTAGCATCACACTCAAATAAGTGGGTGTAACGTAGATAGCATTTAATGGTTGTTATGGAAACCCTAACATACCACTCTTTTCTGCAGTTTTCCAGCAGTGAGCTTTGGGGTTTTATTTAACCTTCCTTACCACCCTGCTTAATGTTTCTGATGGCAAGATAAATACCAGTCCTTGTCCAGCAAAGTGACAGGTAGCTGGACACGAGGTGATTTTCCAGTGTCAAGGTACAGCAAGGTTTTAAAAAGTTGTCCCTTCAGTTGACAGGTGAAGGGATGGGAGCTGCTTTCCTGCTTTAAATAGTATGAATTAGGGGAGAGCGAAGTTTATATACTCCCGCCTAGGGAGTAATAGAGAGAAAAAAATTAACATCTGCCAATATTTCAGGATTTTTCATTTCGATAAAAATTATTTCCGAAATCAACAATATGTCTTTTAGAGCAATAAAATCTGGTTGTGTCTACACTTGCCTTACCTCTGGGGTATTGGGTAAGGCAAGCAAACTCATAACATCTGACTTGTGGAGACGTAATGCACACCACATTATCATGTGTAGACCCGTTTTTCCAAATGGGCAGCAATGGCTTGAATTCTTGAGCTCCTCAAATAAGGTTAAAATTTGAGAAGGAGAAGAACAATTGCATACTTGATGAGGGAGGAAGACAGGAAATGCAGTTAGAAAAGGAAAGACACAACTAAAGTCTATCATTACAAATGTATATGTAATTTGAATATTTTAAAAGTTATGAAAAAACAAACCAATTTCCATATTTTTAGTACAACGTAGAACCCTGTATAGCAACTTAAATTAGTCATATTTTCAGGTAGCTGTTAGCTACTCCATAAGGTTTAATAAAAAAGCAAATAAATAAAATGAGCAATATGTGGGGTACATGTATTTAGATCTGGATGAATTTGCTTTTTTGTAACATCATTCTATCAGACTCTAAAAATGTTTACTTTCTTTGGTAAAAATCTTTATTTTGTAACACAAAAAGATACAGCCAGAAGTTTTTTGTCATTCAATTAAAGGCAAAATGGTATTTTACCCGTAATGAATAAATTATTGATTTATTTAGAATAAATTCAGTACAATACCGGGCTACTATGGTAAAATATTATTTTGTTTTAAGGCTTTATACCAGGGATGATCAGTCGAGTGTAACTCCCCAATATAATGGAGACCAACAGACAATCCCACAATGTCTCTTTTTCATGTTTTCAAGTGCTGCCATTGGCACCACACGAACAAACAGGCAGAGCAGTTTCCTGCTATCCTCAAGTGAACCGTCTGGCCTGGGATCCGCAGCTAAAGCCAGAGGTTAGAGCTCCATTTTCCTCCCTCCTCGCCACATCACCATGACAACGGATATAGAAATCACGCTGTCTCCTGGGAAGAAAGCCTGGGTTGACACCACAACCCAGCACCACAGTGGCACTTTTGTAGCAACAACAGGAGAGCAGAGTTCATTTAAGATGAGCATTCAGTCTGCTGAAGAACAAAGATCAGACAGAGTGACCAAAAGACGAGGGTGACAATTACAATGACAATTTATTCCTGAAACAACACAACATTACACAAGCCCACGAAAGCACTATGTCTTTAGAAGATGTTTGGCTGGAAATTGTAAAATATCTTGCATTGTATCACACCAAAAGAGAAAAAAAAAAAAATCTGCATTTTATTGTCTCTGGGGTTGAACAAGACATGAGAGGCCTCTGCTGGCTGCTGAGGTCCTAACACATTTGTCGTTTCAGTCGCACACAAACCCCATCCTACATGCGGGACTATGACATAAGAGGCAATTCAGGGGAAGCTGCCACTGTAAAACAAGCAGCTGAATGCGAGCGCAGCTGTTTGTGACATGGTATAGTCAGCAAGCTTATTAAAATTCAATGCACGTATTGTTTGATGGATTTAATCTGCGAACTGAAAAGTCTTCTTCCTTTCTGTGTTTAAAAGCATGTGCCTAAATCCGTTCAATAAAACAGTCAAAGGCTCCATGCTGCTCACTGAACAATAAAAATCAATACCATTAAACACTTCTTTAAGAAACCTTAAGTGTTTCCCTAGAGGCCTTGTCGGTTTCGATGTATCATATCTTTTTACAGGCTTGTCAATAATAAATTCGGAGGATCTTAAATTCTTCATTACACCTCTGAAGTAGACGTCTCAGCTTTGTATTCCTTCCCCCTCCCTCCTCATTGTTTTTGAAGATCCAGGTAACTGATGGATCAATAGGCGACACTCAGAGAGAAGCGCAAACGCACCTTTCATGCGGCACTAACCAGTTTTTTCCTGCAGCTCCCAGCTCAGCTGAGGGCTTCCCGTCCAATCAGAGGAACCTGACAGAAGCAGCCCAAGCCCGATCAGTCGCGTCCTAAACACATTCCAATTCCTTCACAGGCATATAAGCAATTTTTACAGTAGTTAAGCAGAGGTGGAACTGCTTCACATAATCTCGCTCGGGCCGTCTCCACTTGTCGGCCCGGTGACAAATCAAGTTAAATCCGAGCCTGAACTCATGCACACACACAGTGGAGGAAGCTTTTCTCCAAGCAATAAACACATAAAGCAAGACATACTCCTCTAATGAACTAAAACACATCTAAAATTAAAGTGAAACTTCCTGATGAGATGTTCTTAAGTGTGAATTGGAGGTAAAATAGCATCTTGTCAGTCTTCATGTTCACTGAGAAATCTGAGGGTGTCAACAGGTCAGTTAGGTATTAACCAGATTTGACTGCACACCCCTTTTTGTCCTTTTTAACTAACTTAACCATTGGTCTCCATTCCTAACTTGACACTAACTCGACTCCGTGGAGCAGTTTAATTGTTTAACCTCAAGCCGACCATGACGAAACAGCCTTTTGAAAGTGGCCAACAGGCTTACTTCCACTACAAATAACAATTTTGTAGAGAAAATTGTGAAGAGAGTAATACAAAAACACAAACACAAACAAATGTTTTGTGTGAGGCTGTGTAAAGAGATCTTAAAGAAAAATGTTGAGAGGTTAAAACATTTTGTCTTGTTCTTGGGAGCAGAAGGAGGGTCGTACCAATGCAGCATTTATGGACTTACAGACACTGATCAAATCTAAATATGTTGACGTTTCAAGCTTAAGTAGCATTCCAAAGTTAACTATCCAATATTATGTCTTTTCTACAGTTTTTGCACCTTGTGAACTGAGATGAGCTTTCTGACCGACTGATGTTTTCAATTTAATCATACCTAGTTAGCTGCTATGTGGCAAACCTCCACTGGGCTTCTTATTTTACCAGGACACATAAAGATAGGTGTTATTTTTGACCAGCACTATCTCAAAAAAGTACTGTGTGGTATTTGCTTCCCAAAGCTAACTTCAGTTAATATTAAGAATGACTCTTGCCAGTCTCTTCTTGGGCATGCCTCATCAGTCCCACATATCACCCCCATTTCACCCTATTGTGCTCCTCAAGGATTGTTAATGTCTTAGATTGTGAACTACAACTACTCTCGTTAGAAAAAAAACTACACCGGTTGAAAAATTCTTTTCACCACACTAAGGTCATTTTTCCCTTCATTCTTTCTCCCTCCTGCTTTCCCGTCACTTTCACCATCTAACCCCTATTCCCCCCCCAAAAAATGCTTTTCTCTATTAATCAGAGCTCAGAGCTCAAACTGGTCTTCAACTTCCTCCCCAATCCGTGCTAAGCCTGTCATTTCTGGCTATTATTTACTTTAATGGGCTTTGGCTGATCCCTGGCGAAGCCTTGGATGTGGGAATAATGCAACTGAGGGTAGCGGGCCCAGACGCAAGCGAGAGGCTGCCTGTAGATTAGCTATGGCAGATGGGCTTTACAGGGGCTTCCTGTGAGCAGAGTGCTGATTGAGAGGGCATAATGAGAGAGGTGGTGTCCTCACAATGGACCCAGCCACCTCACTGCACCTCTCGCGTCCAAACAACCCCCCATTCTCCAAGTGCCCTCCGTAAACCCCACCTCCCACCTCACCCCCCACCTTCCCTCTTCCCCGTTCTCTGTCCCTCTCTCTCTTGCTCAAATCGGAGAGCAGAAACAAGCACAAAGGCAACTGTAAATAATCATGAATGTTAATCCAGCATTAATTGGTTCCCTCTCAAAATGGGTGTGCATTTTCACCGGCTGGGCTCCTCCGTGGGTCATTAAAGGCATAAACCCCTCCTCATTGTTTGCTTAACGAGTTTGTTCTATATTTCAAGAGATGTGCTGATGAAATTGACTGCAGCCACAGTGTCTCGATGACCTCACTTGATAATGTTTTGTTCGAATGACAAAGTGCAAAATCCTGAAATGCAGCGATGACCCGTGCATTTCTTACCATTTCCAGGCCCCTATTTTTTTTCTTTGACTTTTCAAGACATTATCTGTGCTTTAAAATCTAATTGTAAGTATTATAATTAATTGAATAATAATTGAAAATCTAATCTTGTTGTGCCGGAGCATTCCGTTTTTTTTTTTCAATTGTGCCTGTAGAGTTGACACCGGACCTTTGGGCCACACTGGGGCAAACACTCTGCAAATGAAGTGTGGAAAACCCCCCTTTTGGCAGATCCGGGGGTCAAGTTTGTGTACAAGAGTTAAAATTTTGTTGCATCCAACTCTCTCTGTCTCCCGCTCGGGAAGTTTCCACACAAGGGCCGCTATACAATCCGCAGACTCCAATTATCCCTTTCCTCTGAGCGCCTTAAGCAAGTTTTTCAAAACTTCTTTCACTCCGCTCTTGTCAAGCAATGAAAGAAAAACTAACCACCATGTCAAGAGAACTCAGCTGCCTAGCAACAGGGCCACAGTTTAACTGTGATTTGCTTCGGGTTTTGAGTAATGGGAATCGACAGTGTTAAGCCAGTCACAAGTGCTGTTTGTCACCTCTGAAACGCAAACAAAACTGCATTGTTTTTTCCCCAAAAGTATTGAGCATGATTGATGTTCGGGGAGCCACAATGGTATCGTTCATTTCTTGCCCTTGTGTTTTTGCCAGGACTGATGTCATATCTTTTCACGCCGAGTTAAAGGTTCTGAAGGGGAGAAAAGGGGGGCATGAAAACGCACGGCTTTTCATTTCACAGCAGACGGCAGCGCGAGCGCATGCATTCCTATAATCGGGCGAACTTTAATGATTCTATTCAGGCCTCTGTTCCATCTCACCCAGAAATAATTTAATAAGAAACTTTGCCCTTTAGAAGTCTCTGTGTCCTGTCACAATAGTCGCAGGAGGCACAAAAGAACAGCCTGGCCCCAACAAAGGGAGTGTTGAATGTGAAAGCCTTTGATAGTTTTCATTTATGTGTTTGGTGACTTTTATATTTGACAGACCGTATTGTCAACATGAAGGAAAAAAACTAAAACGTTATGCGTCTGGATGTGTTTTTTTCTTTTTTTTTTTCTGTGCTTCTTGTTTTAAAATAAAAAATAATGTTTCACATGGTCAGAAATAGGCCTCAGATGATACAAAACTTCATATACAATAAATATTGCATTTTCTAATTGCTTTCATTTAAAAAAGTTGCATATTTTGTACTGCTGCTAAAATAAGGACATTTATCAATATAGTTTCATATAATACTAATTCATTATTATTCTACAGCAAATAGTAAACCAAACTCTGGAAAAGAAAACACTCAAAGTACTAGTAGTTTTCAGGTGCTTATTTGCAAAATACGACACTTTGTGTCTCTTCTATTTTTATGAAACTTTTAAGTATAAGAAGTGGAAATGTGCCGGTTAATAAGTCTGATCATCAGAATGGACCGAACCTGCTGTCAGCTGCTTGACAGGCATGCAGCTCAAACCTTGCTTGTCACAGTTGACCAATAGGTGGCGCTGCTTTAGCTTCCACTCATTAACTATGTTGTTGATGTTTGATATGTCAGAATTTGTTTTTCCTATTTAAAAAAAAGGGGGGGAAAGTGTCGGTTCCTATTTTCACCTAGCTGAGCAGATTGGCAGGGGGCCTTCTGTGTTACTCAGTGCTCCGTATAGCCCAAGAAAACTCCAGGCGGTTTTGGCACGTCTACTGGATTTTTGCTAAAAAGCACGTTAAGTGGCAAAAACGGTGCAATGGACGTTTTTAGAAGTTTTCAAGCCAAAAAACAATAAAACTCGGGAATGACAAGCAGTCCAACCGATCAAAATTCTTCAATTTATTAAAAACACCCAAATTGACTTTCATCACTTAAACACAAATAATATCACATCAACTATCAGCAACTATTATGCCATTCATCACTGTAGTGGAAAAGCATGTTGATAAAATTTGTCATCCTGTCGAAAATGAGATAGATGTAAAATTTTGCAACACCAAAACTGAGACTGTCTCCGGGATTGGTACATTATTTGTTGAAACTCCTCCACATATCATCCTTAAATAATTTATTTAATAATTGAATGCAATTACAAGAACTGTTACAGAGAAGTAAACCTATTTGACAATGTGTCTCATATTTAGCCTATTTGTTGTGAGACTCTGCCTACTCTAACTTTGTAGATTTCAAACCGAGTTCGAGATTTTTTTTTAATATTTGAGGGCTTTTAATTTCAGTGGGCTATTAAAAGCCCACTGACTGTTTTTTTTTTTTAATAAAATTTCAGTATCTTCAAAGACTTTACTTTTTGGTGTGAACTGCAAGCAATAAAGGCTGCATACATTTGTCATAAAAATATGCCTTCTTGTACATTTTCACCAGTTTTGTTTTACATGGACTTTTGGTGATTAAATTCCATAACTTTTCAAGATACCAAATTTTCAGCTGTGAGGAATGACGAGGAAAGTGTGCATCGCGAACAAGAATTAGTGTAGAAATAAACGGCAGCCCCATGCCTCTCCCTCTCCTGCATCCCTTGAGTAGCTCGGATGGATATTGAGGCCGACAGGAGAGAATAGTCAACAATAACCTCAGTGACATCAAAGGCCCAGACAGTGGTGCTGAGGAAGCCCACAGAGGGGCCAAAATACAAAAATAAAGAGTGCCGAAGCCCACATTTCTCCGCCGAGAACTCCCCCTTCAGTCGCGCTCCTGTTGTAGGTCTTCCTGCTGCCACAAACTCATGTTTTTGGTGCCATCGCCATGAATAAAGCTTTAAATATGCTGCAAATAATTTTCTGCCACCCATAGGGTTAACACCAACCCGGGTGATAACAAAGCATCTGATCATAAAGAAAAAGAGAGTAAACTTTTGCATTTTCCTAATTGTGAAAAACCCCACTGTTCTCTTTGATTCTCGAATGCATTGCAATTGTAAAGCACGTTTAAGTCTATAGAAACCAATCTCATAGGAATTTAAAAATGTTTGTAGCATGACTGAATGTACAAATGTAGTTTTAACAACAGCTTTTTATTCAGCTCTCCTCACAATGCAAGTTTCCATACTTAACACTTTTGATCAACATGCAGAATTTCCTTAAAGGTCTTGTAGTAATCGTGGATCTAATTTAACATACCATGAAAGTGGTTCCTGTCAAAGAGATGAAACATCAACTCAAAAAAATGAAATCAAACGCAGTGAGAGACATCTTTACCGCATTTTCTTCTGCTGCTCATTTATAATCATCAACACTCTGAAATAATCAAGAACTACATCACTACAACAAACAGTGTTTGCTGTTAAAAATCATAAACTGATGTCTCCCAGGTTCTGACATTGTCTGAAATGTCTTCCTGCATCCATAATAAATGGCTTTCAGCGCTCATGCCATCTGTCCTTAATGAGTCCATTTTCTCTCCGAGCCATTTCCATACTGTATTGTGCATTGCCTTACATGCATTTGCATAATTGTTCAAAGATTTTGCGCCAAAATAGATATCCATGCTGGGAGAGAGTGTGAGAGGATGATGCCGAGAGGAGAACAGAGAAGAGAAAGAGTGAAGATGTTTGTGGAAAATTGTGCGGGGAAAATCCATTTCTTTTTCCTTCTGCTCTAAGCCCCACGGTAACCTAATCAGGAGTTGCTTTATCTGCTAATCCACATTTAAACTTTAACCTGTAGGGGGGCTCTTTGTGTTAGTTAATGTAAGCATAAAAGCAGAGGCTGTCCTGAATGACTAATCAGATCCATCACATGTTGTAAGACTAAACAGCTTTTCTAAAGAGGAATCAAAATTAGCGTGACTTCTATCTAAGAGGAATCAGGGCAAACTTAAAATCAAACAATAGACATATAACAAAAAAAAAAAAGGAATGAATTGAGTCAACTTCTTAATCAGCTCAGCTGTCTGAGGCCAGACAGAAGCAGGATCATTCTGGGAATGACGGCAATGAAAATGGGACAAAACGCATCGTGCAGATTGGAAATGAAATGGACTGACAGGCTTGTAACGGGAACAAATGCTGGAAATTTAATAAAAAGGTAATTTGAGGGAAAATCTTCAAAGGCCCACAGGACTTGGAATGATAAATGACAGCCATGACAGATGACATATTAGGCTTTTAATATTTCAGTGTATAAAGACAATTAGAAGTTTGAGCTGAAAGGAGGAGCGTAAATGAAATCATCCAACAACAATGGTTAATTCATGGCGCCATTTCCAATGCATCAGCTGCCGGAGATGCCAGCTGAACGGGTGAAACAGGCACTTTAAACTGTGCATTTGTGAAATAAAAAACAAACCAGATGTATTTATGAAATAATTTGTTCAATGTCACTCCATCAACATAAACTATGAATATTTATAAAGGTGCAGAAACAGTGCATTTTTTTACTGCGACATAAGTACTGCTGCTTGGATATTTGAAGTCAATTACCTGTCACAACGGCTCCGTTTTAAATGGTGCGATTCACACAAGACACCAGGAGAATTTGTGTCACCTTTTTTTCTTTTTTTTTTTCCTTTTGTTGTTGCTTCTTTTCAGGGCGTTAAACATCTGTTGACAGAGTTCACATTCACTCCTCCGGCACCAGCTCTGAAATTTGTTTTTCCTCAGTTGCACGAGTCAAAACACTAAAATGCGAGTTGGTGGCACAACAGTCACATATGGAGACCCCAGATGTGGCGCGCAAAAGTGTTTGCGCTCAAATGGCTCTTTTACTTAATCTGAACAAATTCATCAAATCATCCATGTGTTTTGGTTCAATCTGAAATTAAAATCTGTCATTTTTCATAGCAAAAGTCAACAACTAGATCGCACCACAATTAATGCACATGGCAAGTAATGTATAATTTCTAGAATAACTTACAAATAGATCACAATATTTACGAAATTTGAGCACTGCTGGGAGGAGGTATCTCAAGGATTCATAAGAACACTTAACTCTCAAGAGAAACAAAGTGATTCACAGTAGAAATTTAAGTTGGTATGTGTGAACTTGGGAATGACGAAGAGGGAAATGACATGTAGCCATTTTAAAGATCTATAGAAAGCCTGAAGAATCAATAACTGAGACAGATTAGATGAAAGACCTAAAGTAGTAAGGGACCACTCAAGACTTTTACCCATTACTACATTTGCCACAGAACTGTAGAAAAAAGTGAGTTGTTTTGGAATCAGCTCAATTTGGTATGCTTTATTAATCAATGTATTTCCTTAGGAGTCCATTTTTGTTCATAAAAACTGAGTTCATGAATACAAATAATAACTACTTTTAGTTCGAGGTAGATCCAGTCTAAGAATGAATGTGTTAGTACCCTCCAATGAACAGATTTTTTTCCCCTCTTTTAATAAAAGCTCTAAAGCATAGACAGTGGAGATTTAATACAGAATTTTACTTTTCCATTTATTTGGCAGTCCTTTAAAGCCAAAATAAAAAAAAATCCTTCTTTGGCAGCATTGTTTTTAGTGTGAGGCCATGAAATGTTTTTATTCCTGACAGAGTCTCGTCCTTCCCTTTAAACTTTCTTTCCTCTCCCCTGCCTAAAAACAATATGTTTCCTACAGACCCAAACGTAAGCCTCTGTGGACTTTTTACAGGTTTGATTTGAAAAAAAGTTAAGGCATATTGAGTATGAGTCAAAGAAAAATTGCTATTTTCAGAAAATCAAATACGCATAAACAGTAATTCCTACTCCTTCAAACAGACCCTGTCAACACACGACTGTCTGGATAGTCCCAACAGTCGTGCAGGTAATTGGCTCACTGTATGAGACAGGTTAAAAAGCTGGGGACTGCACTCAAGGTGATAATCATTTTCATTTTAATAAAGTTTGCTGCTCCCATGGAATATATGTGTAAAGTCTATTTTTATGGATCACACACACTCGCTGAATGCTAAGTAAGACTGGGCCACTTCAAGATGGAGCTTCATTCTCGCTTCCTCCCAAGATCCAAGCACATGAAAGAGCTCTGAGTCCTCTGCTCCACTTGCTCTGTTATTGTCTTGTTTCTGTCAAACTCCCTGAAGCTCTTCTGAAGGATCTGACTCCATCTAGTGGCGATGCAAGCATTCTTCAGCGTGTGTGCACAGCTTCAAACTAAACTTGCAGCTGTTTGCACGATATTGGAATCAAACTATTTTAAAAATGCATTCCAAATCAGATGGCATGCTTTTGCATTTTTTTCTTCTTTTGTCTTTCTTTTCTCTTTTAGTAACCAGATCTACTTTGGCCATGTTTCTGAAGGAACACTCTGCCAGAGGCTGAGGGGCAATAAAACAAATTTTGAAGCGGAATACTCAGAGCCTAATAATAAAAGAAACCATCTCAGGGGATATGTAATCTTTGCACATCCTCCAAAGCTCATTATTACCATAATTCCACAATAAAGTTGTCTCTGTCATATTAATATTGCCCACTCTCTTTTTATTATTATTCCTTTGAATTCTAATGAAGTTGTCCGGTCCGTTTTCATTTAGCAGATTACTGCATGTAAAGAAACAATAAAGAAGGCCAAGGCTTTGCGACTGTAATCACACAATTTACAACCAATCTCTCGACTTGTATGACAGGCCAATTTCCACACTTATTAAGCCTTCTGACACACTTCAAATAATCGTATTAGCTTTTTGGGGGGGAAATTAGCCCAATTTCTGCCAGAGATTCATGAATCAATGTAACAGACCTTTGTAAGTAACTGGTGATATCTCTATTGGCGCCCAGCAGCAAGCAGGGGCCATAGCTGTAAGTCAAATCCTGCTCCCTGCTTGGGATTCTTTACAGCACCACCTTAACTTTTTTCTGAAGAACCTTAACTTGGATTTTAATTTCTTTAAAGGATGTAGTCCTAAATTATGTGAGTGATAAAAGGAGACGTGAAATGCTTTACTGTCATGATGGTAAAAAAGCAACTTGAAGGCCTATTCTCTGGCCATAATAGAAGGAAGCCTCCTCATTTGTTGTCCAGTCGCCGTATTTAACACTGTTTTGCCTCAGTGCCACTGGTAAACACGGTAAAAGTGGAGAACACAAAACTTAGGGTGCCATAACTCACCACCACAAAATGAGGCCTCTTACTGGGAGTGGCGGAGACCAGAAATGTGAGGCACTCTGCTCATCGGCCCCCTTCGGTGAGGAATGCACACACAGCCAACGGTTTCTATAAGGAGTTATGCCACATCTTGGTACTTTTATCTTTAACCCCTGACCCCTGGCACATCTGGAAACATAGTTGGGAGTCAGACACGAGGAAGTTTTCTTTTGCTCCGAACTCTGAGCCCTTTTGGAAAGGGACGCTTTTCCACCACCGCGGATATGGCTCTCTTTGTCAAAGCAGAAATATTTAATGGCTGCACCAGCTATGAACTCTTGGACGCCAGTCATGTAAGGGAGAGCAGGTCGCCGAGATGGTGAGAAAACACAATTGTTCTTCTTGGCCGGGTTTGTTTTGAGACTTGGAGGCAGATATGAACGTCTCAGCTGCTGCTGGACGTCTTTGAAGTCCTACAACGGATATGTGAACAATGGGCCAAAGCCAGTTAAAACATGCCCAAGCTGGACAGTCTGAAACCACACAGAGAATTTTTTTTTTCTTTATGGGATCAATTGTTTCCAATCGGCTCTTTATTAGGTCTTTTTCTTCTGTTTCTGGTCAGTGGTAAAACCTGGAACACGCTTTTCTTTTGAGCATTGATGGCTTCATGTAGATTAACTTTCTTTGTGCATGGATTAAAACGACACATATGGTATTGTTGTGGAATGTAGTCAGCTGGTGGTGACCGAACTGACTGAGTACATTTGACCGCATGAGTCAGTATGAAACTTTGCCAAGAATACAAATATATCCCGAGCTTACTTAAAAAGAAAAACTGGAAACTGTTAGCTAATATGCTGGTTATAATTTGTGGTATTTCACAATTATCACAATAACGATGAAGGAATTTTCAGCCAGAGTGAGAACAATTGTCCCTCATTATTAGACTGAGGAATGAACTCACATCGACACCAACATTGGCATGCTTAAAAGTTTTATGTATCCACTATGTATACATCGACAATCTCTTACCCTGTCCTTGGTAGAAAACAAATCTTTGTTGTGCACTTAGTAAAATCCAACACCTAAATCTATTAATACAAACATGTTGAATTATTTTTCTTGTGAACAGTGGCTCATAAATCTATACACACTCCTGTGAAAATGATTTTTTTTTTGTGTGGTCTAATAAAATCTGGGCCAAATTAAATCCTTTCTAAAATATTTTTTTATCCTCCTATAAACTAGTGATCATTCTGTACTGAACTGAAAAACGTTCTGTTTATGTATATTTTTTGAAAATCTATATTAATTTAGGTGCAAGAGCACTTTTAAATTAAGACTTTTCCACTGCTTTGCTCAGGCAAACTGAATTTTTTTCACTTTTGGGTATGAGTTCGGCTATGCAATCTAAATATCTTAGATTGCATAGATTTTAGGTTTAGATTGTAAGATATACTTTCCACCCATTAAGTTATTTCTATCAATAATTTTGTTTATTCTGAGTTTCACTGTTAATCTGACACAATAAGACCCCTCTTCATTTTCAGGCACCGTCATTTACTGGTATTTGGAACTTTAAAAATATATATTAATAACAGTTCCACCTAAAACTTAGTCACTACAGAATTTAATACAGCCACCACCGTGCTTCACTGTGGTGTTCATTTATTTTTGTGTTAAACTTTTCAACTACTACTGTTCCTTAGGACATGTAGAGGATTGTTTCTTGTTTTGTTTTTTTGTTTTTTTTGTGGGATCACAAGCGTATGTTGGTCGCTACTGGTGCAGAGTTGGGATTATTAGATTTATTTAGATTTTTTATCACTGCCAGTACTCTGTAGAGATTAGCTGCATCAGTGTTTCTTTGGCCTCATGGCCTCCCTGACTGATTTCTTTCTAATCTTGATTCCTTTCCTTGATACTGTGAGCTTTTTTTTTGTTTGTTTGTTTGTTTTTGTTTACCATTGTCCCATATTGTCTTTTATTTTTAATAACTGCCTTCATTGTTCAAAGGCAAATGAATAATGCTGTGGAACTTCTCGTACCCACTTCCTTTTTAAAATCGTTTTTCAATTAGATCCTTGTGATCACATCATTTTTCTGCAACCTTTGGTTTTGATCAAAAGATAGAATCTGGAATGTTCTGGAGAACAGTATTATGAAAATTATATGAAAACGTAAGTTTTGCAGTGAGTCGCCATGGCCTCATATGGTCATATCATAAAAGCCTGCCATTTTAAGAAGGTGTGTAGATTTTTAAGAGCCATTGTATATGCAGGTCCTTGATGTTTAGCATCTCAAATCAGCAGACAGAGGGCTGTGTTTTAGTGGAAACAAGTTTTGAAATACTTTTCAGACTTGTTGGTGGGGTAATTTTATTATAGATGTGCTGGTGGTTCAGATTCTGGGCTTCAGTTTTGATGTAAGGACACAGAGTTCCCATTTTGTCCAGATGTTTTTACTACAGCTGTTGTTTTATTCTACATGGTGCTGTTTATTGGAGTAGAGCATTATAGCACTGGTATTTTCGCCTCCAACATTGAGTCTCATAAAAAAAGTTGTTGAGGTTTCTGGCCTTTTTATGTGGAATTATCTAATCATTCAAAACCTTGGAAAACAGCAGTCTAAGAATTTTATTAAACTTCACCTTTACTTGTAAAATAAATAAATGTATTTAATGAGAAATGAAAAGAATATAAATGTGTCCTGGCTCCAGGCACAGTTGCAGCTTGTCACCCTAAAGCATTCACTGAAACATTGCTCACAAACAGAATCATATTTTCTCTTTAACTGACTTTTACATCGCATCTTAGCTGTGTGTAAAACGCATAACACAGAATCCTAATAATCCCAAATAATATAAAATATATGCTAAGTGTTAGCCAGGCTTGTAATAATATAAAAAGAGATTTTTGGAAGGTAGCGGTTGACTAAAATTCACAGAAATTTAGTTTGCTGTAAAAAATAAAGGGAATTTTTTTTAAACATCTGTGATCCTTGCTGAGTGAAACTGCACAGCGAAGACCATTTCACACATCTTATATCTCAGTGGTGTCCTGGTTTACAGCGTTAGGGTTCAAGTTTTCCCTGTGTGTTCTACCTCGTTAACTCTTGCTCCACGGTAGTATGAAAAGACATTTTCAGTGTGTTTCAGTATCTCAATCGTTTCCTTCTCCATCTTGGTTTTACTGAGCGAAAGTTACCAAATCTAAGTGGTTGCAGGCATCCATCTCCCTTACCAGAAGTACTCGCTAATCAAACAGAAACAAATGACACATTATCTGAGTTATTATGGGAAGCAATTATGAGGCCTTTGATTGTTCACTAGAATATGAAAAACAAATCATGTTCTATAGTAAGACATCTCTTGTTCTGCAGATAAACAGAGAACAAGGCAAGAAAACATGGAGGAAGGGAAAAAAGTTTTATATCAATGAGGGAATATCTGCCATAATCAGAGTCTAGTTCAAGCGGGCCAGACAAGAAATCTAGTAGAGTGTCTGGGTGGCAACAGATTAGAAGAGGTCACATCATGCTAATGAGAGTCATTACCATCACATGATAGCCAAATAAACTAATTGCCAGATTATTTACGAGACAGTGTGTCCTAAATCAAAAGGTTAATTACATCTGAGATGAAGTCCTTCACTGAAAACTGACCTTTTGGACTGTTCTTTTTTTTTTTTTACCCCTTTCTGTCTTCCTACTACTGTTTTGCACAAAAGACAAAAAAGGCAACATCTAGATAGAGTTGGCTGCTTGTTTATTGATAAGCTTCAGGCACAGACCCTTGCCTGCTTCTTTTGTTGTTTTCTTTTGTTTTGTTATTTTTCCCATAAAGTACCAGGCTGCATAATTACCAAACATCATCAGACAAGACGTGGTGCCACCGAGGACATTATGTTTCCTGAAGTTTCTGCGCCCTGAAGCCTTCCCGCAGCCACTAAAGAATGTTTGCTCTTCTTGAAATTAGATGGGTTTAATTGCTGTGGAACAGCAGCAAAAAAAAAAAAAAAGCCTCCCCCCCAATATGCACACACAAGCACTCTCATACATAAAAAGTCTAAAATCAGGCCGACTAATTATGCTAATAGCCAATTGTTCAGCCGTGGTGATGTGTTTACTGAGCGAGTTGATGTGTTTCCTTTTGCTTCGTCATAAGGCGGCCTGTCTACGGGTCCTCTGTGAGATCGCTGCACCTGAAGGCAAGAGGACTGCGCCCTCATCCATCCTGCCTAACCCATTACCCTTGGACAGGGAAGAAGATAAATATTGTTGCAGATGCCTAACTCTCCACAAATGAGATTTTTCAAGCCAGATTTATCAAGCCTTGGCGGGGTGTTTAAGGCTCCAAAACTTGGCCTTCGGCATGATAAAATGGCAGCACATGTTTCTGAATCACCCACCACCGTGTTATTGCCAAAGGGTTGTGATGATACCGTCAAGTTTTCTTTTTATTATTGTTGTTGTGCTCTTCTGCATCTTAGCTACCATAGCTTTCATGATATATTTTCTGGGTACCTGTGATTTTGAAAAGTTGATGATCAGTCAGTTTAAGGAAAGTGCAATTTTTTTTCTTTCTTTACATGTTGCTATATTTCAGTTTAATGCCAGAGAACAAAAATTGTTTCTATCATACTGTAGTTTTTTTAATGTTATTTACCTTGTATGCATGGTTGAAACCAGATAGCTATGCACACTTTCTAAAAATATATACTTTCTTTTATTCTTATTAACATTTATATAACTTTTCAGATTTTAGATCAATTTTAGTGTCACAATTGTTTTGTATTAATGCCAAAAATGATCATATATATATATATTTAGAGATTTTCTCAAACTTTCTTTAAATTCAAAACTGAACATTTTGAATTGAGAAAAGAGCTTTGTGATGGCCATTGACTTTATTTTCCTTCAACCACTTTTCAATCACTTTGACCCTATGCTCAGGGTCATTGTCCATTTGGAAAGACCCAAGCCCAATCTTTAATTTCCTCTCTGATATTGATAGATTTTGCTTCAATAATTCCAAACAAAATTTTTATATTTCTTTCCCCCTCATTATGTCACCTGTTTTATGAAATACATCAGTCCCTGACGCAGCAAAACCAATGCAACATGACGCTCACCCTTTCTTTACTGTCAGGCATTCAAGTTCTTCTACCAGTTGTAATAATAGTTGTTATTGCCAAACTCTTTAATCAAGCCACAGCAGGTGTCTGTAAATATTAAGTTGTTTTTTTCCCCCTAGAATCTATTTGCAAGCAGTAATCTGTCTTTTTATCTGGTTTGAAGGAAAGCCTTCTTGTACTCTGAGGGGCTGTTCAGTTCATGTTAGTCAAGTTGTGTTGTGTTGCGTGATATTATTTAGCTACAGCAAATTTAAAGGTTCTGGTCAAACTGAACTGTATAAATCACTTCTAATATTTGCAGCTGCATGATAAATATTATGTCATTTTGATCTCAGCCTCTTGTTCTCTACCCCTCCTTGTAAAAAAGTTCATAAAATATTTTTTTTTTCTTTTCTATTTTCTGGTACCACATTTCAATTATATTTTGGTAACAATCTATAAGATATTTAAAATGTATGCTGTGAAGCTGTAAAATACACTCTTATCATTACACAGCAGCATGTTCTCCTCCAGGCTCAAAATCCAGCACAACCAGAATAGAAGTCAATATTTTTAAAATGTACAAAGTGCATTGGTGCTTGTGTTTACAAATTGACAGAAAAGATATCAAAGCTTTTTTAGACAACATCAGTGAACAAATAGCAGCTGGAAGAATAAGGAACACAGGAATCAATCAAGTTTATTTGTATAGCACATTTCAGCAACAAGGGTTTATATCATAAAAACATAAAAATAAAAAGTCATAAAAACAACAATCCTAAATGCAGATCAAATATGTTGGTCAGTGTTCTGTTCATTATGGTTCAAAACCAACTGCAGACTTGTGGGTGTTTTGATTGTTTAGCAGTTTTCTGGAAGTTTTCTCCAGATTTGTGGTGCATAGAACCTGAATGCTGAATGCAGCACACACATTCCAGACAAATAGACACCTAAAGTGAGACTTTAGGAGTTAGGTTATAAAATAGCATTTTAAGTTCTGAAAGTATTAGAAAGTCTAATGCCAAGATGGAGAATCAACTTTTAGTTTTGCACCGAACAATTTCTGGACTCTTGAGAAGAATGGCAAGAAGAAAGTAAGAAAGTTTGCATTTTTCCACAAGCCTTGAAGGGGGCACAGCAAATGAGAAGGTGTTTTGCCACACTTAGTGCTTGGCCTTAGTGCAACACGCTATGTTGCAGAACTCTAACACTGCATATCATGCTGAACACACCATGCCCACTGTGAAACATTGTGGGTCATGCTGTGGGGATGCTTTTTCACCAGCAGGAACAGGAAAGCTGGTCAGATGTGGTGGAAAGACGAATCAAGGCACAAATAAATCAATCCTAGAAGAAAACTTCTTAGAAGTAGCAGGGCTTGAGGGCAGAGGGTCCACCACCAGCTGGACACTGACCCTAAACACATAGTAAGAACTGCAACGAAACCATATTGATATACTACAAAGGTCTGGTCAGAGTCTAGACATGCTTAAAGAGACATACCCTCAAAACATTATTCTGTGTATTTAGACAACTGTGCAAGGCATTTTATCATGAAGACTGAATACAAATGCACAACAAAGTTTTCAGACTTTTACTGTGTTTTTTGCTGATTAAGTAAAATACCTTTCTTTACCACAAAGGTCCCTCTACACATATGGCTTATTTAATTTGTGGAAATTATTTTTAAAAAATACCTTATAAAATACATAAACTGACTACCTTTTTCTAATGTTGAGAACCCTTTTTCACAAGTTGAATTTTAATAAGGGATGTGGGAGTCTTTGAAGCATTTCCGCAACAGCAGTGATGCTGAACTGTAACATAACTATGAAAAATCATTTGAAGGCGGAGGCCAAACTATAAATGCTGAAACACTAACCAGTGGGAAAACACTTGCCTCTAAACCTGAAATCTACACCTGTGTGTTGTGGTGGTCTCTAGTGGTTGTTTATAAAATTAACATAAAATTGTGACCGAACAATTTAACTACAATATCATTTAGAGAAAAACAACAGGCAGGAGAACAGATTTCTATCTCAAACAAGTGTAAGCACAAAGAAACGACAAAATGATGCGAAAATCAAAAAATTTGAATCTCTGGAGATGAGGCAAGACGGACGATAAAACAAAGGTGTTTTCATAAAAGTGACCCCAGATGACGAGTTTCCTCATGCATATCAACACTCTCCTCTCGCGCCCGAGCCAACGGGGAGCCTGGAGCGTCTGCAAATGAACGATCTGTCAGGAGGCTGTTTATATCGCCTCTCCCACTCCTTTATTTAACACTCGCGCATTAAAAGGGAAGAGCTTTTTAATTAGCTGTGGACTCTCCTATTTTAATCAACTCACAAGCGGAGTCCTGCTGTGGCAGTCCTGACAGGCGAAGAGTGGTGATGTTCTGACTATCTCCTCAACCTCCAAAATACACGAGCGAGGAGTTCAGTGGTCCAGCAGTCTTCAGTTTGCGGAAGGGCAAACACTATAAATTCTATATGAAATTTTGGTGTCATGATTACAGTGATCAGATTCAAAAAATGTGCAAAAAAGTATTGTTAAGGTTAAATTAAGTCTGAAAAAAATCACTTAAATCTTCTCACAGATTAATTTTAGTATCAAATAGTAGTAGAAGCAGCTACATGATAAGAAAGTAGTTCTAATCTATGTCTGATTTGAACCTAAAAGTTTGTTTAAAATACTGTAGATCTCCATTGAAATTGAGACCCAGGGTCTTAATCAGATTGCAAAGATGCATAAAAAGTGACATTTAGTAAAACCTTTAACCAATAAAAACAAAATAGGGGCGTAAACGTTTTATGGAGCTAGCAGTTGGATATCCACTACTGACATTTTTAGTCTTGGAAAATATTTGCGAGGAGATAAAAACTTTCTGCATTTTGAATAAACAAATATTTAAACTTCTTGATTTTATCTGCAGGGAATCACCTCTAATACCCTCAGGACAGAACAGGTAAATGACAAAAATTGTCACAGGGTACATAAAGTCGGTGCAGTTAAATAACTTCTTAATGATGACCAACCGCTTTGACGTCGTCGAGTCCGGTTTCCATGCTCACCTCAGTACTGTGAGTTCCGTTTTCAAGGTGTGAAATACCATCCATGTGTATACCGACTGCGAAAGAGCCACAGTGTTGGTTCTGTTGGATCTCAGTGCCACATTTGACACTGTTGACCATGGCTTTATTAAGCCATAGTCAACAGACTATGAAGAACTGAATAGGAATCTGACACCTGAAGGGTTCCAATTTTGCCTGAAGAACAGGGAATTCTTTGTGCAAATAGGTAACGTTTTATCAGAGCTGATGGAACTCACATGCGGGGTACTCCAAGGTTCAATTCTGGGGCTCCTTCTGCTTAAAATGTACATGCTCCCTCTGGCTCAGATTGCAACAAGTAGTAAGATTAGGAACCATAACTACGCAGCTCTACATTACGAAGTCTTCATCTAACCACTGAACAGATGCTCAGAACCGATCAAAAAATGGATGTCTCATAGCTTTCTTCAACTGAGCAGAAGTAGAACAGAAGTTTCTGTTCTTTGGACCTAAAAAGGCGCAATCAAAAGATGGCATGTAGCTCCAGTTATTACAGCTAGAAATTAGAGCTTAGTTCTTGATGGACTCAGACCTGCACCTTCAGAGACACATCAAGACAATTCCAAAGTTGGACTTATATCGCCTGAAGAATATTTCTAGAATTAAAGGACTAATGTCCCAGCACATCTAGACAGATCTGTTGATTTCTGCAACATATCTGTCTATAAAGTCAATCAGACTTTATAGGCCGTTTGCAGCTGATCCAGGACATTCCTGATTGTGTTCTCACTAAAACAAGGAAAGCAGAGCACACCAGTCCAGTTCTGACATCGAAGAACTAGTTGAAATTCTAGTTTAATCTGCTTTGCTGAAGAAGAAGCAACACCCAGTTTCATCCACCACAAATCTGAATTACACTCCAGAAAACTGCATAGATTATTGATTAATACAATGTATTTTGTTTCGCACAATTTATAACTGTGTAGATGAAGAAAGATGGAAAGAACACAAAACACAAATGTTTTTGCATACTCTTACATTGATGTCATGCTTTATTTGACTACATAAGAACTCTGCATCTGTTTATTGAAGTTATTCTGTAAAAATTTACAGATTTTAATAAAACTGGCACATAAACAATTTAAAAAAAAATCCACATTCATTAACGTCAGTCGCATCTCCTGCCCTACAGTGAAGCTCCTGACTTCTGCTGTGTCTTTCATCTGGGGAGCAGCTTTAAGGTCTGAACCAAAAAACACCAACAGACACAATAAAATTCACAGGAGCTTCTCTTTTCAGTCAATTGATGTAGTTGCCATGGAGTCAGTGGGACACTTTGGATTTTATTTAGCTTTTCAAGAAGCATCTTTTATTCAGATGACAGGACTGAACAGATTGCACTAACCTCACACACAAAAAAAAGATGAATCAAAGATGAAAACAAAAGCAACTCAGAAAAATCAAAGAAGACATTTGCCAAATAATGTAATGCAATTAAAATCGAGAGAGCTGTCGAGTCCACTCCCTTCAGCCACCAGTGACTTTTTGATCTTTTATTACACGTTGGAGAGTAGCCCACTGTTCGACTATGATGTGCAATCTGCTCGCCTCTCATATTGTCATGCAAATACATTAGCTCAGGAGATGGCTTCCTCCACAGTGCTCTCCGTGGACAACACTCATTAAACTAATTACACATTGAACCTAAACTGAGAGGAGCGTAATGGGCTATGTGATATTCACGAGAAACTTATGCCGCTGGGAACATGCCAGCGCAAATTTATGACACCACCATTCCACACCTGCTTGAAACTCACACCCAGAGAAAGCATGGTGGGTCTTTTAAAACTATTTGAGTAATTGGTCATGCAGTTGTAAAAAGCAATAGAGGGGAAAACGGGATGCTATTCTGAATTTAAAAGATTTTTCCTTTGTTTGAGCAAAAACAAAATTCACTTTGAGTCACAATAACTTTACAGGACTGGGATCATATGATGTTAAATGATTTCTTCATTTCCTACTTCCATTTAATGCAGAAAATCTTTTCACATCTAATTCATAGAATAGATGTGTAGAGAAAAGGATAAGCCAATTCTAAAAACGGCAAAAGAAGACACTCCCACACACCGTAAAACTACAAAGTTTAATACACAATGTTTTGTTCATCAGACAAATGCATTTCAAACATCACAAATTCCTACGAATTTAAACTGTTTGTCAGTGTGATACCTAAAAGTTTGACTGCGGTTGCATTTAATTAGTAGTATGAAAGGCCATGACTACAAAAATCAGATTTCAGCAAAACATCTGAATTGAGCAACAGTGCAGACTGATTGATTGATTGATTGATTGATTGATTGCTTTCTGACTTTAAGTCAGTCTAGTCATTTTGGTTTGTTCAATGACATTAGTGGTCTTTTTTTGTGAATAGCTTGACAGGAAAAACAATACAGTTTAGTCAATAAAATAAACTCTGATTCACATTTATAATATAAGTACATAAATGCATGCATCAAAAAAAAAAAAAAAAAAAACAATAAAAAGTGAGCACTTTAAAACTTGAGCTGGTAAATGTTCCCAAAGATCAATCAAATGGCCTCCTGAGAATTTTGTTGGAGCTTTGGAAACAACAAGGAGAAAAACATTACATCCACCATGATGGGATGTGCAAAATGTGACTTTTGCATGGAAGGTTTACTCTCAAGATTAATCAGTAGGAGTTTTATGGATTTGGTTTATATGTGTGTGTTTTGTTTTTTTTTTTTGTTGCATATTTTACTCGAAAAGCAAAAATAAAACCTTTTTCTTTGATCCAATAGTGTGAAAGATAGGCTTTTGAGCAGACATACAGGAATATAAATTCTAGAGTATTTTGCCTCAATCTACCCGACAAAACTTTATGAAGCGCGAAGTTGCTCCACCATGAAGCAAACAAGCCTGTAGGTTCGAAGAGGGTGCGATTAGGGAGATGCCCTCTTCGCAAGTGAGTTACCACATGGAGTTTCTTATTACAGTTACAAGTATCATGAGAGTCATCCTTCTCATCCTATAAAAGTTTCTCTCTCTTTTTTCTTTTTTTTTCTTTTTTTTTTTGGTGTCGGTCTTACCCGGGATTGGTGAATCAAATGCTTTGCAATAAAAAAAAAAAACTGAATTAAAGACTTACCTGAATAAAAATCTCAATCTCACATCATTGCCTTCTCCTGCAAGAGTAGATAAAACAGCTTAAATGGGAGTAAATGCACTGAAGCTGTTTCGTCCAATGAAAATGTAAAATATTTGGGTTTTGTACGTTTGAGTTGAACTCATAGTCACAGTTTGAGAATTTCTTCAAATATCCCAGTTGAGGCCTACAATCTATGCTAAAAAACCACCAATGAAAACACAAATGCTTTATGTTGTTTCACCAAATACCCTTGAATTTGCATGGCCTCCCATTAAAATAATATGGTTTAAATGGGAGTCCATGCAGGGAAGGAAAGTTACAAAACAGCTAAACTCTGAAGTGTTTTTATCCATTTATACGTCACAGCGCCAACACAGCAACAAACAAAGCGAACTTTCCCTACACCTAATGGCAGCTTAGTGTACGCTCCTATCTGCAATTTGAGAGTTAACCAACAAAAACACTGTGCAAAACAGATAAAAATTAAATAAGACCAAATGTTTTGTGGATTTTTTTCCCCCAAACTTTTCTCTTCTGGAACAGGAAATTCTTGATGACTGCAACTTTTTTGCGACCCTGTTTTTCTCTACCTCCACCATTACCATCACTGTGGGCATGTGTGCAAAATCGCAGCTCAAAATAGGAAGGCATTTAATTCTCTTTGCTCTCCATGCAGCCATCTAATAGGCATGAAGAATTAATACATTGCCGCTTTTATACTTTGCTAATAAATTTGCAGTGCTATGTTTATTACGTCCCACACTGAGGCAAGGGTATCACTTTTCATTGGGAAGGACTATTTGTTCAAATGTTTTATTTCTGTGCAACTCTCTGGCTTTACTTCTAAGCCTCCCCGCTTGCTTTCGTTCCTCTTTTTTTCTTTTTTTTTTTTTTTTACTTCCTCTACCCCCTCCTCACTGCACTAAACACATCCAGACAGGCTGTGATGGTGTGTGCTGGAAGTTTTCCATGCATCATAATTGTTTTGCTAATTTACTATGCTAATTGAGTAATTAATTCGGGAACAGGAGATTAGAAGGGGGCAAAAATACAGAAATAAATAAACAAGTAAAGCGTTGAACGTTACCGGCGGGGCTACCATTTTCCTCTGACATTAGGGATGCAGACTGACTTGAACGCTCAAGCATGTTTGTTTCCTTTGCCCAAGGCTAGCTGGTGGATGTGCTTGGCAAGCAGGCACGGTGTTAGCATCCCAAACTTCTCTCTGTGGGACTTCACAACCTCTAGAAAGAAATTGCTTGCTGCATCACCTCATTTCAGCTCCAGTGGAGTGGTCAAACTTAATGGTTACCAACATGTACCCATTGAGTGATTTTTATGTTGAGAGAGAAAATCTACTAAATAGAAAACTGTGCGTGGAAGCACCAGGCACTGACATGACTTTCCTCATGAGGAAATATGATTACAATTCATAAAAATTGCCAGAAATTAGGAAGGTCTTTTATAGTAAAAGAGCTTGGAGTTCCAGTTACTGAAATCACCTGAAAAGCCATCAGGGATTTCTGATTTCTAGAAATCCATTATTCATTAAAACAAAAGAATGCCTGCTAAACAATTTACACGCAGTTCTTTGCATTTTTATCAATTTGCTAAAATAGAAACCTTTATATTTTCAAAACAGCTATGTCTATACGGTTCCAATTTCCCTGTATCCATGAAGCAAGGTTTTGAGGTTTTTGTGCAATTGAGAGTGGAAACCACAAGATGGCACCCACACAGTTCACAAATCTCAACCTACTTTCAGTCCATGATGTTTTGATGTCTCTTCATTTTGTCCTTTGTAATGACTTCTGTTTTAAAAAATATGGAAAACCTCCTTTTTTCCTGTATCATATGTTGTTTAAGGGACATTTACTGATGTCTTAATGTGCATTTCATCTAGAAATGCCCACATTTTAATATATTTTTTAATCCGATCTCAACAGTGAAGGTAAGCCGCAAAAAGAACTAAGGAAGCTGGCTGCTCAAAGAAAATGTCTGAAAATGTTTGAAACAGTTGTTAAAAAAAGCTGTGCAAGTCACTAAGTTCAGAGCTATAACAGGCAGTAAGAAACCACATGTATCCAGGACATGGTATAAACTGTGGATTTTTTTTGTACTAAACCACTCCTGCTCTTATTAGTTTGAAATAGACTTGCATGTAATGTAGTCCCAGGACCAATTTCCTTCGGTTGAATGCCCCAGGACTTGCAATTTTATAAAGTGAGTCTGGAAGAAGAGTGGGGAGACACACTATCCAAGTTGAGGTCCAGTATCAAACGACTTTGGGAGCTGTGTCCTCTGCTGGTGTTCGTCAGCTGTATTATCTCAGTTCCAAAGTCAGCACAACCCCATCCATCAGGGACGTTTAGAGTTCTTAATGTTTGCTGCTGCTGACAAGTTTCATGGTGTTGCTGATTTTTTTTTTTCCAGTAAAACCTGGTGCCTGGCTGCTCAAACAGCCAAAAGTACCAATATCTAATTTAAGAGATATTGCACAATCTTTTTAATTTTTCAATACATAAATATAAACAGTCATCTACATATGACATTATAAGAGTTTAGCTTAAAAGGTCAAAAAAGTTATTTCACATCATAAAAAGGAGCATGCGTTAATATTGACATAAAATGTATGTGAAAGCAGGCTGTGAATTAACAAAGATTAATTTGTTAATTTTTCTTTCCTCCTTTATTTCCTTTCTTAAAGTTACTATCAGTCAGTAACACACCTTGTAAAACTATTATATTACATCTCCTACAGTTATTAATTTATAACAAACATCAAATGATTTTATTGTGAGTCTGCGATGTTTTGTTTTGTTTTGTTTAATCAAAAGACGCATGACAAGAATTTGTATTCAGCCCTCCAAAGGCAATACTTTATAGAATTACCTTTTGCTGTCACAGCTGCAAATCTCCCTCAAGTATGATCATTAGGAAACTCAAAACTGTTTTTGTAGACATTTTTGTCTTTTGTTAAATACCTCAAGCTTACCCAAACAGTCTCTATGAACAGCAATTTCCATGTCTTGCCAGATATTTTCAGTTGGATTTCAACCAGAAATAACTGTCACAGATAAGGTTTGTGCTGTGCATATTAATGCACAGTGGGTATGTAACGTATACATGATTAAAATAGACAAACATTGTAGAGGAGGGTCTCAGGTATTCACAGATTTCAGCTGTTCAGAGGCAGCTGTGGTCACAATCAGTTTTGGGTGTCTTCTGTATATCCAATGAAAAATATATTTTTATCCAGTTAGACAAATTTTAGTAAAAGGACACATTTATTCCTGGAAAAAAAAACAACAACAAATCTCAAGCTGAACCCACTTTTGACAAGTAAACACACTGTTGAAGTGTATTTAAAGCATAGAAAATTCAACTCCATCCCTCCTACAAGCCTTTTGTACAAATTGAACAACCTGCTTAACAAACAAAAATGCCTTCAACAAACAATCTGGACTTTGTTAACTTTAGAGCCCAAATTCTCATGATGGGAAACATATGTGACTAAATGTATATTTAATTGGAGACAACAATAGGAAGATGTCTCTTAGAATGTGACTGAAACTCGGTCAGTACGGGCTTCCTCAAAAACAATCTGCCCTGAGGAGGTGAGCTTGCAAAATGTACAACAGATGTACAGTAATGGAGATGACTCATAAAAAGAAGAACACCATGTTCAGCCAACAAATGCAAAGGACCAAATTATTCCCCTGCAATGGAAACTGTGTCCATGTTAAGAAGCAGCACTGTGCTGTTGGAGCTGCGGGTGCCTTGGAGTGGTTTCCCAACAGATATCCAACGCAACATGGTGAAGCATAAAAGAAATTGCTAGTTGTGGAAAAAAAAATTACAAAAACTTGGCCTCGCAAATGATGATGTTAAGCAGTTTTGAAACCAACCTTAGGAAAAGAAAAAAAAAAAAAAAAAAAACAGATTGGATCCAGCTGCCAAAGAAAAATCAAAAGCATGCCAAAGAAAAACATAGTTGGCTTCCAGTTCTTCTCAGAGTGAGACTAATGAATTGAATCAGAAGTAAATCACTATATCAAACATAGTACAACATGTAACACATGCTCATTCTGCTGAAAAGCTTGGAAGTTTAATCAATTCTCTCAGTCCGGATTGCCTGCACAAAGCCAACGCAGAATAAAAATTATTGGTGCAATTATCGTTGACCTCACTTTCCTCTATAGCTTCTAATGGGTTGAAAACACCAAATGAACATTTATGAGCTCTTTTAAATGTAATTAAACAGGCAATAGAAACAAAAGGGTAATGAGCAGGGGCTTTTGTGACGAAGGTTGTCGGCCACAGATATTCCAGAAAACGTGAGATGTTGCACATAAAACCAAGACAGCAGGGGAGGGGCGAACGGTCTGTGTTCAATAAACGGAGCAGATGCACTTGGGAATTGATGTACAACAGTGTCGCATGTCCAAATCTATATGGCCCTTTTAATCCAATGAAAAATGAGAAGTGTGCAGTAACTTTGTTAGAAGTGCGTAATGCAGCCAGGGGAAATGGAACACGGGGCAGATTTGCAGGCCTCCTCCACATTCGGTGTAAGGGCTAACCTGATTTGTGGTGTGCCAGCAATGATACCACTATCTGCCCGTATCTGCCGAAGCCCATCAGGAGAGATTAAATAAACATGATGGACAATTTTATGAGGACCCACTAACTGTGACATCTGGTTAGCATATGCTCAGATGTACACGTTCATTTGATATTATTTGACACTTTGCACTTCAAAATGCATCATACTTTTTTTTAAAGAGCTGATCCTCTACATATTATACATAGATCATGTTTGCAAACAAAATGATCCCAAGTGATACAATATGAAACATAGCAGAGACTGAAAATGATGAAAATAAAATGCCTGTTTTCCATTAAGTATGATGAAAAAAGCCACATTACCCGTCTGCGGCTTGACTTTGGTAAATAACTGAAGACTCATGTGAGTCATCAATCAGTATTACTGCCATTGAAATACAGGCATTTTAAAGTTACATGAATGACTCAGAGTTTAGACTATGTAAAAGCCAAAAAACTAGACAGGTTAGCCTCTGTTCAAGCTGAACAGTAACTAAAATAGCCCTAATTAAAAAAACAGAGATACTCCTTTTTGTGTATTTTTGCAAATACAGTTCCACGAGAAACATGCATAACTTCTTATATTTATGTATCTCTGTCAAAGCTGTGATCAGTGGTCCAATGTATACAAATAATTGATCTAAATTAGAAAAAAGAAAAACACAGAACACTGGAGGCTACTGCTAGCCTCAAAGTCTAGTGGTACTAGAGTCACGCTTCTTGTGAAGAAACAATAGATAGAAGTCAATTAAGCTACCAAAAGTAAACAGTCATTTATACATGCTACTTTAATTCAGCATGTAGTTAGAGTAGTGTAAATATTTTATAGTTACTGGTTTACTTTAACTTCAATAATGTCAGGTAAAGACTGGTCATGAAGGCCAACTCTCGAGTCTTCAGTTCAAGCCGACGAAATATTTATTTTTACAAGTCAAGTTGCAGAGTTCAGTCACTTTGTCTGGTTGAAGATTTATAAACTTTTACCTCTTAATAAGTTTAATAAATAATATATATGAGGGTATTTATCCTACATTATAGATAAGGCCTTATTACAGAGATGAGTATTTGGTCTTCTTCTTAAGTAAGATAAATATATGATTTGAACTCGTGCACTTCAAGTACTGGCACTATCACTATGAATTATAGCTACTAGTTTAGCAAACTTTTTTTTTTTCACACTCTGAACAGATGTTCAAAAATGTGTGTCTGAATAGGGGATATAATAGGAATGAATGCAATGTCTTGGTGTGGATGTTGTCCAAAAAAAGCCTTCTGTCCATTTGTCCAGTCACTCCCATCTTCATGCATCTAACCACTCCACTGTGATTAATTAGGAAAATTTGGTTGAACTGGTCCATCAGCAGCCTCAGGGAGAGGATGAAAATATTTACAGAGCTCCCATGAAGGGATTTCATTAGTCGTTGTCTCTTGTTGGGCTGCCTCCTCTATGTGTTCATGCCAAAGAAGTCTCTTAATGTTGATATTGCAACTGTTAAATGTCATTGTAAAAGTGACAAAATGAGACAATAATGTATTTCTCCTTTGTTGACAGAAAGAAAAGAATACCACCTCTTAACATTAATATGTGTATCTTTGTACCATTACATGCACTAAAGTATAGTACAGCCCGAAAAAAAGACTGAATAAATAAAAGCTACAGCAGGCACATTAACCATTCTGTCCTTCCAAGGGTAAAACAATGCACACACAATCCTGGGAAATTGGTTAACATCAGTCTTTTGGCTAATGTTTGTTTCTCAGTTTGCTGTGCAGTGATTGGCACATAAGACTCCCCGCTGGGGTGTTATTTCCTCCAGCAATTTTTCCTTGTCTATTCATCCCAGCATTCTCAGCTTGAGCTGACTGACCTCAGAAACTTCCAACACAAAGACCCATAAGGGAACAGAGTGCCTCGTGTTATCTGGGGGATATAAATACACGTCTCTTGAGCAATTTACTGGTCTAAGACACCAATCAGTCTTATTTATTGTGCTTGGACTTGCATATCTCAATGAATTATGAATCAGAGGAAACATTTTATCGAGCTGATAGTTGATAAAGGAGGACAAATTTGAATTTTACAAGGACACCCCCGATATTTCACTTATTTTTAAACAAAAAACTTTTCACTTATTTTCTCTTGGTGATATATGATGTATTTAAACTGTGCTACTTGAATGCTAAAACTATCCAGTGAAAAAGTTGTGATCGGCAAAACAGTCCCAGTCAGTTTGCCTACATTTGGAAAATATCTTTCTTTTATAAAATGCCAACGTAGTTATTCTATTGAAGGAAATTGCAAATTAATATAATGTTCAGGAAAAAAAGTATGTTGAATACTATGCAAATTGCCTGTACTGTTGGCATTATTAACTTTGTTCTTTCTATTATGTTTAAAAGATGGCTTAAATGCCCTTTAATTTTCTTGAGTTTATTGAGAGGAGAGATGTTTGTAAAGTCTGACAATTAGTGGGAGGATCTGTGAGCCTGGGATGCGTCAGCCTATCACATAAGAAACACACCAGTTCAGCAAAACCTTCCTGGTTCCAAGCATGGAACCAGGAGACACGGTTAAACAGAGATGTTATTTTACAACAGCTACACATTTTGAAACATGATAAACTGATTATTCTTTCCAATTTGAAGAAAAACGCTAGTAACTGTTGTGCAAAATTCAGAACATTCCAAAAGACTATTTAAATAATATACTCTGGGTAGTATTTTATATAAAAAATGGAATTTTCTGCACATGTTTTCGTCAATTTATTTGTGCATTACAACAATCATTCATCAAATGTCTCACTTTTTGGCAGAAGAGATAATGCATCTCTATAAAGACATAAATGCCAGCAGGCGAAAGTATAGAGAAAATTAAAGAGTGTTACACCTGAAATTATTTGGTAGTATATCCAGCTTTCAGCTTAAAGTACTTAAGCAGAAGCGAGGTTGCTGAGGCAGTTTCTCATAGCCCTTTTCCTCATCAATAATCAGGCTCCAGAAATAACAAGTTGCTTCACCAAGGACAGGTGTTTAGTTTTGATGACAGAATCCTGGCTCCATTCATGTGTACCAGATTTTACTATAAAGACAACCAGTGATAGGACTCTCTGCTTTGCTAGGATGATGGACTCCAGTCGGAGCTAATAGTGGGAGGCTGGCCATTGTAGAGACATTAACATGAACTGGGTCAGGGACACTGACTCTGGACAGTCTTTGCTCCCATGACCTGAAGTACATGGTTGTGAAATACAGACCCATCTATTTAGCAAAGGGAATTATGTGTAGTAATGAAAGCTGCTGTTTACATTACACCTACTGCTGATGCTAGTGTGGCTCTTCATTACAACATTAGCCCAAAGCTAATCAGGATTCCTAGTAGCAGAGAATTTCAAATATGTGGATTTAAAACCAGCTTTCCCAAAACTTCAATGGCTCTTAAAGTGTGCAACTTAAAGCTACTTTGCTCCCAAGCTCAGTTAAGTCTGAACATGTCAGTGCTGATGATTCCTGCACACACTGGACTGAGCCCTGTCCTCCTCACTCTGTCCCCTGCAATCCACAACTCGCAATATCAAATATGTCAACAAATTTCCAGATGACACTAGTATGGAGGAACTCATCTCAAAGAAGGATGAATCCATAGGAGCAAAGTCAAGTAACTGAAAGTGTGGTGCATACAACATATTTCTTCTGAACCCAACAAAGACCACGCAGTTTATTGTGGACTTCAGAAAAGGATTAACCCACTACAAGTTGAAGGGCACTGCATGGAGAGACGTCAAGGACACAAAAAACAAAATATTGACAGAGATAATTTAAAAAAATTTATGTAATAAATAATACTTCTGAGATTTGAAAGCACCTTTGGACAAGAAAGCATCCAGTGGTTTTTCTAAGTGAGTCAATTTTGAATATTTCCTTGTCTTTTTATTGTGAAGCAAACAAAAAATAGGACAAAATAACAAAAAACTTCAATGTGCATAACTTTTCACCCCTATAAATTCAGTATTTTGCAGAGCCATCCTTTTTTCAGAAATTACAGTTGCAAGTCTTTTTTGATAAGTCTTTATGAGTTTGCCACATCTTGCCACTGGAATATTCCAGTCTTTGCTTGGGAACTCTGCAGCTACTTCAGGGTTGCCATTGGTCTCAGTGCTGCTTCTTTGATTAAAGCCACCTTACTCAGTTGGAGAGTTTCTCTTGGCATGTTTGTTGTGGTACGATGTTCTTTCCATTTGATGGTAATGCATTTGATAGTGCTCTAGTGGTTCGTTAAAGACATTCCTAAACTAACAACCTTGTTAGTTTAGGAATATTTCTCAAATCCTAAAAAAAAAATCTAATCCTTTTAATTGGCTGACCTTAAATAGAACATAGTCAGAAACCTAAATTCCTTAAATTTGAGTGACAGCAAAATATCAAAAGAACTTTACCAGACTCTTAGAGTTTGGTAAAGCGTTTTGGACCAATAATATGATCTCCATATTATTGGGAATAAAATGGTCTACATATTTTTGGGGATAAAAATGTGAAATCAGGTTTAGAGAACCTGAGAGTTCTCTAAGCTCTCAGGTTTAGAGAACCTAGAATACTTGAAGATATGATACATACATATATAATGTATAGAAAAACATTTAATTTGTTTTATGAAATGTCCAAAGAAGTGTAAAAATGAAGTAATCCCAAAATCGTGTGTTAGAGTACTCCACATAGATCACTTGAATGTGATATGATTTGCTTTAAAACAGACACTGAAGCTTCTGTTGGGAAGGTAAAAGTCGAAGCATTTTAAAACAGTTCTGGAAATCCCTGCCAATGTGAAGCATGTCACTCATGATGATGCGTTCAATGATCTTAAAGACTGTTGTTTTTGTTACCAGAGTAATGTATGATAAAAGATCTTCCTCTAACGTGTGGTGCTGTGACACAGGAAAGATGAGACACACACGTTGAGTTCTCGTTAACATCCAACGGAAGATTTATTCCCTTGTTTGTGTAAACATACTTCATATTCAGTACTGTATATCTGTTGTCATTTTAAAAAAAAAATCAAAATAAAAGTACATGCGGTTTGTTTCTAACCACTGCAACAACTTTCCTTCTACATAGACAAGATATACTTCACTATTTAACTTTCCATAAGTACTGGAGTGAAGAAAGACGAAAGACGTTACAAAATAGCAATATTTTATCCGTTACTAAAAGAAAACATAACTGAAAAAAAACGGAATGATAACCCAACGGCGCGACTCGCTACTAACTGACACATCAACGGTCGTCAGTTACAATGTCGTTGGTTCTCAACAAGAAAACGCAATTTTACCGAAAAATAAATTAAAATAGTGTAAACCATCTGAAAATTGTCTCAATCTATACAACATTTAACAGTTTAACGGAAACTTAACAGTCTTTTAACGTTTATCCACACAATACTCCTCACAAAACAAACAACATGACTCACTAGTCGACTTCCTTTTCAATAATATATTCAATTCTCAAAAGTAATCTATATTCAAGGGTCAAAATACATTTTACTAACCTGTGACACAGGAAAGATGAGACACACACGTTGAGTTCTCGTTAACATCCAACGGAAGATTAATTCTTTTTTTGTGAGCTCGCTCTTTTCTATGCCACCAATGCGATGCGCACCTAGTGGTCATGTGGAGAACTGCGTGGACAAACCGAGACAACGCTCAATTTGTTACAACAAGAAATTAAAAGATACAAAATGAAAAATTGTGTTTGGGGTGTCTATTTTCTTACATATTCTCTTTATTTTCTGGTAACTAGTTTTTCACCCCTCTACACTTTCATCTGTAGTCTTAACACTTTTTTTTTAAATGACATGAACAACTAATTTTGTGTTTTAAGTAATTCAACAAACACCAGAATACTCACAAGAATAATCCATGTTATTGATACCATTTTTATAGTTAACAGGTTTTATACAATCAGAAGCAGCTGTTCAGTTACAATTTCTTTTCTGAATCCAATAGAATTAGAACACAAATTCATACTGGAAACCAATATACTGTTAACTCCTCTTCTTCAGGGACGCTGCAACAACGCTGCAGCGTTATAAAACCCTGGTGCCATCTATAAACTGGCACTCCTCTAAAGCACAGATTGGATAAGCTCCCACGGAAAGGCCACATCTTCAAAATAAATAAATAAATAACAGAGTAGTGGTAAATAGAGAAAGAAAAAATAAGGCTGACTCACCAGAGACTGAAAGAAATCATAGTTTTGCATGACCTGTAAACATATCATTGGTCTCCAGATCCGCTGTTTAAATACGTATCACAAACAAGAGTCGAGGGAACTGCAGTTTACTCGAAGATCGGTCTTGACCTGTTGCTTATTTAGGTCAACGCAGCCAACTTTCAGGAACATGGTGACGAAGAAGGATGACTAAAAAATGCTGGTAAAGGCCATTTTAAGTCTAGTTTTCAGACTTTAAGTTAATGTTTCCATTTGATGTCTACAGAAGGATTACTGGCAAAGAGAACTCAACAGGGTTATGCTACACAAGGATTACTGGCAAAGAGAACTCAACAGGGTTATGAGATTCTTTGGGTTCCCAAATCATCATTTTTATTTCTAATTCCAGCTCGAGGTGTGTTAGTTCTCATGAATCATGTATATAGACTATGTCATCAGATGTGGCGTTTAGCATGATTTTATTTCATTTTTTCTCTTTTTTTTCCATGATGCCTTAATGTGCTTTCCAAGCTGGGTAAACTGAAGAATCTGCCATCAGACTCATGATTCATTGACATTTCAAAACTCAAAATAAACAAAGAAAACATTTTCTGTACTATTATACCACCATAAGCAACTTAATTGGCTCACACTGGGGATTAAATAAATGTGCTCCTTATACTCTACTGCAGTACTCAGTTAAATAGGCCATTAGTGAGTGTATTATTACTCAAATAATTTTTGTTATCTCCAACCTATTACAGCCACAGATAATTGTTGAAACGTTGAGTTCTACACTTCAGCTCACTGTGAAAGATACAAAGGTGAAATGCTGCTGTTGTAACACATGTTTCATACTGCTCAATATATGGTTTTTTTTGCATCCTCAGATTAAGTTTTATAACTTTAATTAATATTGTTGCTTCTCTTACACCAAAGTCAACGGTTTGCAATATTGCCTTGGAAGTATTTTCAAATATACGGGTCATTTTACAGGTACTTAATATAGTTTCATCTGACCCATCTTAAATTAAGCTTGGCTATGGTTGTTATCATGCTTAAACCTCTGCCGAAATATTTTACACTCAAATCTTTTTAAAAATGTGCATTTTTGAAAATGAAATTTGGAAAAATGTATTTATTTTATTGCCCCAATTCATAAAGTGAGTTGCACTCACTACAGCCTATAACATGTTTTAGTTATTTAAGATTGCCCTCTATTTAACTTTCTTTCAGTTATAACCAGCTTTCATGTACCTATACTGTCAGCACTACCTTGCCACCATCATGTTTCACCAGGCCGATTATGTATTAATTAATGGTGATATGCAGCGTTTGTAAGTGCCCTCTATGGTCAGACAGAAATTGGACTGTTAACGCAATAAAATATAAAATTTACAAACTGTCTCCAAAAGCAACAAGCGGAAGCAACAGTTTCAAGTGAAAAACATTGTTCTGTGTGTTTTGTCAACACAGAGACTGGAACAGCAAGACATCATGTTACAAGAGTCATGTCAAAACAGAGAGAGGGAATACATGTAGCACAAGAAAACACACACCTGCAGAGTGAGGAAATGTAAACTACACATATATAGATCCTATGTTTGAAGCCATAACCTTCTTTCTGTGAGGCAGTAATGCTAAATCATGCCACCATGCAGATGGTTCATCAGCAACAAGTGATAAAGCAGTATGTGTTGGGGTGAAGTTGCGTCAGAACATTAGAGCAGCTTTCCCAGTCTTGTCAACACTAGGATGGACCAGAGAAGAGAGTTGTACTGGAGATACTGCGAGGACAAAACACCTGACGTGTCCATAAAAACAGTAAGGAGAGATTATAGCATCCTCAACGTCATCAGTGAGTGAGTCAGAGAAAGAAAATAAAACACTGATGTAGGCCATATAAGACAGGGATGGTGTGAATTGTGGGTTAGTATCTGAGTTACTTTTATTTATTTTATAAATAAAGCACTGCTTTATGAAACAAAAAACTTTATCTTACTAAACACAATTTCACAAAATATTGAATGTTGTGTCAATCTAAAACAGGTTTTGTTGGTTTATAGGTTGTTTTTTGTTTGTTTTTTGGGGAGTGGGAGGACTTTAAATTTACATTACAAGTTCTAAGTGACATTAAACATTTAATGACATGATTTTCTTTCACTTCAGATTATAAAGAAAACAAAACATTGATGAAAATGTTCCTAGGAAGAAAGGCAGTAAAAATAAGCCATTGTTCGTGGACCTCTTGGGTGGGATCATAAAATAATTGAAAAAAGGTTAAATGTGCAGGGGGGAGACCAGTACAGCTGTCATCGGTTCAGGAATTTGCAGTTATCATGGCCCATCTCTATTGAGAATGAAGGTGACTGGCTGGAAGGTTAACAAAAATGGGTACTATAAATAAGATCTTTAAGAATGAGGGGATCTTGCTGAAGGACAATCTCTTTGCCAATCGGGTTTTTGTAGCTGAGGTGTCATGGAAACCATTCTTCACTAGAAATGACATGACTGTCCACTGGAAGTGTGATGAAAGTCTTTGCAAAGGCACCAGAGCAAAGCGTAAGAAACATTTATGAATTTATGAGCAAAATGGTCAAAACCTTGTGTCCAACACCCATTTCCTTTGAATTAGAAGGAAACCAGGCAGAGGCATTGCTTTATTAACACAATTCTTATTGTCTAACACGGAGAAGGTCGACAGATCAATCCCCATGACACATTCTCATGTTCTTTATTGTTTGAGTGTCCTTTAGTGAGACCTTGAACTGCACGTTGCCTCTGATGCATTCAGTGGTGAGTGGGTGTGTGTATCATAAAAGTAGCAAAAAAAGGGAAAAAAAACTCAATCTGAATCTACCAATTACTGTAGGAATAAAGAGCAGTACATTCGTAAGAGACATATATGTTTTCCCAGAAATTTCAGTACATACGTCCTTACATTTTATCTGAGAAAAGTTTTATTCGTGGTAAAACAAGATAATCAGATGCTGAGTCAATTCCCTTGAAGACACTCAAAGATTAATTTTATTTGTTTCAAGAGGGATGAGGAGATGACACATCTCTTCCATGGCTCATAGGGGGCCCAGGGCTATTGACTCAGCTGAGCCTAAACTCCCCAACGTTTCCCATAGTTGCAGGACGGTGCAAAGGGCTCTGAATGGGAAGAGTGTACATGAGCTGTGAAAGCTCAGAGATCAATTTCAAAAGAGGGTTGGCCTGTTTTATCTGATGTTTATTATAAATACTGGCTTTTACTTTTTACTTATTAATTTCATATGGATGTTTTACTCTTCTGAGAAATGGGCCAGGGGAGAGGGAGATCACCATCCATCCATCCATTTTCTGTCACCCTTCTCCCTAACGGGGTCGGGAGTTGCTGGTGCCTATCTCCAGCTGCGTTCCGGGCGAGAGGCGGGGTACAACCTGGACAGGTCGAGAGGGAGATCACTGATGCTCATATGTTTACATAAGGGAAGTCTGGCAGGGTCCTGCAGACGGTTCCGGTACATCAGAACAAAGCTGATGTAGTGGGTTAAAAACATTTTCTTTGCACTGTAATATTCAGACACATTCACAACGATGAAAACCCACTCACAGCTTTACAATTGTAACCAGTGAAACCTAATGTGTAGCCAGATTGTATTACAAATTGGGTCCAATTTAACATTTCAATACCAAAATGTAAGGTGAAGACAAAATGTGAGGAAATGGATACTTTAAAACACACAGTGGCATATTTATTTGATCTTAGTTGATTCTGTTCGATCCAGATATGTCTACATGTATTAAAAGATGTCTTTAATAAACATAAGTTAGTCTTCAGAGAAAAAATTTCAGCTTGAAGGCGACTACAGCTTCCTTTGAAATAGTCCATAATACTCCTGTAGCAGAACAGATAGGTATCTTAAGAGAGTTACACAAGTCAGTATGATAACTCACTGCCTTTATTGAATTTAAAAGTCAGTAATACTTGCTTAGCAGAACAGAGAGTTACCTTATGGGAGTAGAAAACAGCAGTATGACATCTCACTCCCTTTATTTAATTTAAACATCACCAATTGAAAAACTTCACTTGACTGGAAGGAAGTACGAAAATGGTTTTATCCACCAAAGATCTCATAAGGAACACAAAACATTCATGGGAGAGGTTATGCTGAATAAGAAGTAGCTAGCCTCCCTCAGCATCCCCCCTCAGCATTTTCCCATCCCTCCCTTAAAGAATGTGTGGATGTAAAAAAATAGAAAAAAAAGAAGAAAAAAAAAAGTAACCTCGGGGAGCTCAGAACTAAACAGTAACTAATTCAGCATCTGTTACAAGGCCTTCCTCAAGTCTCTTAGACACTTCCTGTTTGTGGAAAAGATTAGTTGTCTGTACATCTCTGTTAAATTTTCTCCAATCTAAAGGTGTTTGGCTACATTGTTTTACATGCCAAGAATCAACCTTTGAGTCATCGAGTTCCAAGTTCCACATCGTTAAAGCTAAATATAAAATTATTTAAAAAAGAAATAATAATAATAATGTTTTTATTCCTGGCTCCAAGTTGAACTAATGAAAAAGGCTACCCAGCTGATGTGATAGAGGACATTATGTTTTAATGCTTTGACCATGTTACTGTCCTCCCACACAACCACTGGTTCTGAGTCATAGTTTTGACATTATGTTGGTCATGGCAGTAACAAGGCAGGTCCATTCAGAGTGAGAGGTGCAGTAAATATTTTCTGAACCTTGACTACGGAAGAAGGATGGTGAGAGCGCTGTCCTTGACAGCTTCACGTAAAACTGGGAAAATAAAAGACCACTTAACGTCACATTTAACATGTTTGAGTCATCTGAGGAAGATTTATTCTGCCTCTATGTATGTCATTGACTATTTGATAGACAGAGACATAGTAGAGCATAAAAAGATCATGAAAAATATAAGGTTTTCATTTTTTTTTGTAAAAATTTAATTCTGACATTTGTGGTATGGATTGAAATACAGCCAACTTTATTCTGATACCTCGATGTAAAAACTAGCAACAAAACTGACAAGCCATAAAAGAATGAATCAGGGAAGCCATCAAAATGCCCATGGTGACTTTGGAGGAGTTGCAGAGAGCCAGAGCTCGGGTGGAAGAGTTTGTTGACAGATCAGTTGTGCACACAAAATATCTGGTCTTAATGGAAGAGTGGCAATAAGAAGATCACAAAAGCTCTCATTTGCTGTTTGCTACAAACACTGTAACAAGCATTTGGAAGATGGAGACCTGGTCCAATGAAACCAACCTAGTTTCCATTTAGCGCATTAAAACTCAAGATTGTTGCTTTGTTACAGCTTTGTAGGCAAAGAAACAACCCAATGCTACAAGAAAACAGTTTGTCTGCTGTCATTGGTGGTCATGCTAACTATCCTGCACCTTCACAACCTGCTTCTGCTGTGGTGGAGGAGATGTACAGCAGGAGAGAGCTAGGAGGATATATTTTCTTCTTTATTTTACAACTTCTGTTTTTTATTTTCTGTGAGTCCTCAAACTAATCATCTGCTCTGTTCTCCAAGCGATACTGTAAATCCCCTTGGAACGGCCAAAGATCTTCCAATACCTTAAAAAGTAGTAAAAGTTGAACTCAAGTTTTCATGGCAGGAAATATTTGATCATTTCCACCTGTTCTTTGTGTCAGTCCTGACAACATAAAATGTGTTCAGCTCCCACAGGAATGATGGGGGAGACATGCATAGTAACTAGAAACTGAAATACTATAAAAGGTGGACAATTTTTTATTAAAGACTTATGATGATCATTAAGACTGCATGTCATTCACCTCTGATATATGTTGCCTGTTGTGCGCTCAGAGTAATATTGCAATGCACAAAAGAGAGTTTGGAATATTTCAAGATAATGAATGGCATATGTGCAAAGAAAAAAAATATCTTTGTGTTCTGTATTTATTCATTATAATGAAATGCAAAATGGCTTGTTAATGCTAATTAAAAATGCAATTTGTTCACACAATGTGAATTTCATAGAAACATACAGTATAAACCGGTCAATGTTATGTACAATAAGGGCACATAAAGTTTTATAAAATGATTCACAAATAAGCATAGCTCTAATTGCATTGAATTTTTAAAAAATCTACTTTTAGGAATTTGCTCACTTTTATTAAAAGGGGAGACAATCCCCAATATTATTATTAGTATTTTTTTTATTGTTTGTTTGTATTGCAAATCATAAGTACCATAACTTATGGTGCCCCTAAGTATGTTTTACATTTTACTTTTTAAACTTGATCAGTTTGTAAAAATGTTTAATTAATAAAAGAAAAAACCTTGAAGAGCTGATGCAAATGTAACTTCATTATATAAAAATGACATTTTCATTTATTTTAAGATATTGGAATGTCTTTACCAATTTTCACAAGGTGTGCTAATAAATATGGAGGGAGAAATTTGTTTTTCGTAAGGAGATTAAACGGCTCCTTACTCAGTCTCGATAAGCACTTTATGGTCTGAACTCAATCTTCACAGATTGCACAGTATTGTGTTTCTCTAGTAGGTGGTTCTGCTTTGGGTTTGGCATTTCACCGGCTGTGTTGCTGTGCTGCACAAGGTCTGTCCTTCCCCGCGGTGCTCCCTGTGCTACCAGTAATTATGACAATTCATTCTACAACAGCTTAAGCGCTAACCAAGCTAATCTTGTTAGAATGATTTGATTAGCAAGAACATCAAGCACTACCACACCTCAGAGCAATGAGTGTAAGAGAGGAAGCCTCATCCAATTTCTGGCCTTACTCACTCAGAAATGATGCAACATATAATCAATAAATCAAATAAATAAGCCAGTATTTTGCAAAACATTGTTTTAGACATAATCTTGGATCGCCCACTGAAAGGGGATTCTCTATTGGTTTGCTGTACTGTCCGCAAATTCAGATAAACCCCATTTTTCCTTTCTATAATAGTGCCATCCCTGAAGAGACAATATTTTCCCACATCATATTCTCACAAATATCCATTTTTAAATCATCAACATCTGTTTCTGCTTCTAGTCCAAGAGTGTAAATCATTGTTATAGTGCTGGGTGTTGCAACAACATCCTGTCCCTACAAAAATGTTTGTTTTGTAGAATATACAGCTAGAGATTCAGTGCCTGATGCATTACTCTTCATCTTGGCTTCCTGAGAGAACTCATGGGGTCAGATGCAGGCCGTTGATTGTTCCTGTGGCAGCAACTGGCGAGAATTTGCTACGCAGACTCTTTCTGTTCTCATAGAATACACCAAGCCTAATGGATAGTTCTTATCATTCACAGAAATTGAAGATATAATGGAGCTGAACTGTAATCCTTCTAGAGGTGTAAGTGGCTGTGTTGCTGTGCAAAGCGAGATAAATTCTGACAACCTGCCCTCTTTGAAATACAGGTATAACAGAAATATGTACCTGCATCTCATTGTATTTCCAAAACTCTCCGGACTTTTGTATTAGTTCCCTTTCGACCTCCTGGGTATTTTCACCTGTTGAGGTTTATTCCAACTTGGACACTTACAAATGTTAAGGTCACACCAGAGTGAGAAAAAGTCACCAATCGGGCTGGCTGCAGCTTCATAGTTGTTTATGTTTCCTTTATTTTACGTTCATGACTTTGTTCATCTGCAACTCTTTGTTTACTAAAACTCTGTGCACTTATTACACAACAGCCAAGGCCTCACTACACCTCAGCATGCTTTAAGAAGGGAGGCAACTTCTCAACTTCTGTGAGGATCCTGAAAGAGAAAATAGTGAGAGACAAATACCTTTAGTACCGGTCTGTGCCTGAAGTTGCATGTGATCTCTAAAAATAGAGATTCCTTTATAACGTAGCTGGATTAAACGTTCTCAAAGTGATCAGGCTTCAGATTCCTTCCCTTAGTGCTAAAGATCTTCCTTTAAATTTTTATTTTTATCAAAGACTTCAGTCACAAGAGAGACATTGGAGAAGTGCATGTCCATTTATGACTTCATTATTTCATGCTCTTCACAGTTTTAGTTGTTTGGTACTTGGTTCAAAATGGGGAAGTCTGCCACAGGACATTTCGTACCAACATGCATCAATTTATATCCACACAGGGGACATTTTTTACCCACATAGGACCAGTAATAGCCAGTTTACATACTGCAGACTTTGCAACAGTGGTGAAGTATGGGGGTGGATAGAACAGAGTCCCAGAGAGTGTGTAAAAAATAATAATAAATAAAATAAAGAAGTAAAATAAGAACAGCTGAATCTCATGCTGTTAAACAGGAAATGTTTGGAGAAACCCCAACAATGACTGTAAAACCCAGCTCCTCCCTGCCAGCCCCAACTTACCCCCTTTCTGAGATCCCCACCCCCCGGACCTTTAACAATACTGCTCGAGTCAAACTGAGAGACAGCATTTAGCAGCTATTAATAACCATGATGACAGGGTCCATCATAATCAGAGCCTGGTTGCTCCTTTCAGGATGAGTCGAGGGCGACAGACAGGGCACTGATATGATGAGGTCACTTCATGGCCATAGCTCGAGAAATGGCAAGAAGTTCAAGAACATTCTCTGCATGGCAGCAATTTTCAAAATTCAGTTTATACAAAAAAAAAAGCAATTAAAAACAAACAACTCTAGAAAAGGCAAGAACATCAAGAATACCCTTTGCATGGCAGCAATAGTCAAATTAAATCAAATAGTGATGAAAATACAGGACAGTCAAAACAGAACAGCAAGAACTTTAGTGACGCTGTTTGTGTGAGAGTGTGACTATGGCCTGTTGGGTAAATATAGCTGGGGCAGGACAAAACTTAACTGGCTCCAATAAACTCCATTTGTCATTGTAGTGTGTGTGTACGTGCCAATGTGTGTGTTTGTGAGGAAAAAAGAGAGAGAGAGTTTGGAAGCGTGGGGAGGGGGTCTGTCTGTGTGTCAGGCAGGAGTCCTGCTCATCTCGCTCCATGAGTTAAGTTAAATCACAGACAGGCACTGGCACTCTGCAGTGGTCTCTCTTTGTCCGTCCAGCTCTGAAGGCGTTACACAGCCTCCTGATTCCACAGCTGAAGGTAAGAGCTCACACTCTAAAAAAAAGTTTTTAAGTCAAAACTATCTTGGTTTCTGTTGCTTTTAGTAATTAAATAGTATTTTTCAGGCAGTCAGCTAGTGGCTTCCTGTCCTGAGGCAGAACGCTGGCAGTTATAATAATATTCATGTAATGACAAGTCCACATGTTATTTGTAACCACTGCTTTGACGGGTGAGGCCCATTGTTGCTGTTTGTTTAGGTTATTCATGTGAAAGACCTGCAAAGTTTCTGCTTTAGCTTTTGAAATAACATGACGAGAATTCTGAAATTTATTTTGCAACCTATGCAAAGTAGTGTGTTCATAGACCAGTCGGATTAGATCTGCTTCCTGACAAAACAGAAGTTGCATTCCTGCTGAAATGCCCAATTTTTTAAAGAATGTCATCTGAAGGTAAGCGGAAATTGTTCTGAGAATAAAATTATGTGGGCCTGTGTGAATAAAGGAGACTATCTATTAATGAAGTATGAACTTGTTTTCGAAAGACTTTATTCTTGACTAAGATGTGAGATATATAAATAGGTCTAACTTTTCCGGATGATTCATAAGCCTTTGATGTTTACATATTAATAAGCAAGGCAGTGTCAAAGCTCTGCAGCAAACTAATCCTCTGATGGACTAAAAATAAGTAGGCGAGAACATGACTTCTTTTCTGTTGTGTTGTAAATAGACATATGAGTATAGTACAGGAAATGAATAGAACTCCGTGGGCAGAACCCTGTTCTGTTTAATTGTGCAGGTCACATGTGGACTTAGTTCAGTAAACAAACAACTGTGGACCTGACATTTGAAATGTAGAGTTTCCATTAGCTGCTCTGCAGCACACCGTAAGACATGACCCAGTTAGCTTATGCTAAACAATAAGCCCCTAAGATCTCAATTCAAATCAAGTCTAGCTGCAACTATCCAAATTATCGCTATGTTTATTTTAAACTGCACACCACGTTGATTACATTGGAGCAAAATTATCTGTGCAATATCGCAGTCACAAAAAATGACTAGCAGTTATTCATTCCTCTGGCAAATATAGATTAAAAGTAATTTCCATTTAAATATAAAGCTTGTTTTCAGTGGAAATCAAACCGGTGTATCTGAAATAGTAGGAAGATTTAATTTATCTTCATTGGCAATCCAGTAAACAGATTATGTTCAGCTAAATCCACCTTTTATTTCTCTGGAAGAAATAGGAAAAGATACATTGTGATATATTGCCACATCACAATGCTGCCACCACTCTTTGTGGAATATGAAAGAATGCATATACAAGTTTCTCCAAATAGTTTCAGAACATACATTCACTATGAAAAGCTCTTTTAGCACATACACACAGACAGACAGCACCTGGAATTTAGAAGAAATCACTGCTTCAAGTTTTCTTCAGCATACATAATCTTTTTCTAAAACTATTCCCACTTACGGTTGGGCATATATTGCAACATTTCTTAAATATTTTAAACTTTTGTTGTGCAATTTTATTTGTACATCTTCGTAACAGTCAGTTTTCGTACATAATCTTTTATACTTTCCCTCCTTCCAGAATGCTTTTGTTTGTTTTCCAAAATAGATCTTTAGCGGTTTTCAAGTTTTTGTTGAAATTTCATCAGGGGCATATGGATAAAATGTTCATGGTGGCGACTATGCTATCACTTATTTACTTCATTTTTCTCCACATAAAGATGCAAAATACTTTATATGCAAAATACAAACAGTGCGAGAAGCTTTGAACTTCATTTGAAATGCCAGTTTAATCATTTTGAGGAAAGTTGTGAGAGGGTATGTTTAGATATAACTCATTTTAATCCTCAGGGAGAAACCGATAAGTTATACTGTCTTGCAGTTTTAATGCAGGTGTGAGTCAGTTGTGTGCTCTTCTAACTTGTTAAGATGTGCAGGATGTGAAGAGTTGAAAGCACTTATTGTTGAAGGAACTTCCTGTGGACCAAACGAGGCTGAAATGAGAGGACAATCAGGAGATGGCTAATGCATGCTTCCTAATGGCATGGTGAACCTTGCTTCCTAATGGGCTTTGTATAAATCATTAACTCCATCAGCCAGAGACTGTAGTTGCTTATCGCTATGGCTGACCAGATGGTGGTGCTCATGTCAGAGCATATTGGTGCTACAGCTGCGGGCAGCTTCGCATAACTCAGTTGATGGGAACCTCATTTCTGTTCAGTCCGGGTTACTTTCTCCAGCAGGATTCCCATGAGTTCACGCAGGAAGAGGCACATTTGAATGCCCCTAAAATAGGATTAAATGTGGAATGTTGCAACTGCAGTGTCACTCAGAACTCAGTTAGTACGCTTTGGGTCGGAAAAGTCAACAGACTTCCTCAAAACTTTGATTTTATCTTTCATTGTAAGCAGCTTTGTGTTTGTAGATAGGCACAGTGACACACAGACCTTCGTCTTGTCTTAGAGGATGCAGCTTGCTCATGGAGCTTGTGAAGTACATGTTTACCTTCCTGAGTGTGGTCACCCAGGGTTTATGGCTACCGTTTAGTAATGTGCCATCTCACTCACAGCTGAAGCTCACTGGACAGAGCGGGGCTTATTAACCTGTTGCCGATCAACCTTCTGTGGGAACCACCTAAAAATTTTTACAGGATTCTCTTATGCATGACTTTCAGCTTTCCTCAAATAGCACTGCTCAAGGAATCACTATCCCCCTCATGGAAAAATACCAGTGGTCAACTAATCACTTACTGTACAGTCCATATATTGTCAAATTGTGTCCACTTGTGGTCATCTGAAATGCTTTGACCACCAAGAGATTCACTGTAATTCTATAGTATCAAATCTTTTTACCTTATGTCTTGTTATAACCCCAAATTCTATCTATTTCATTGGATTATGTGATAGACTAACATTAGCCAGAGTTGTGACTTTTACTGGACATTACTAAATCATCTAAATCATTTCATTATAACCATGGTTGTAAATTCAGAGTCATTGTTCTGCAAAAAGGGGAACCTTTACTCTAATCTTGGCATCGGCAGCCTCTAACAAGTTTTCTGTCAATATAGCTTTACACAGAGCTCTATTCATCTTCCTCTCAATGGTGCAGTTTCTCTACCTACTGAAGAAAAGCATCCTCACAATTATGATGTTGTCACAACCATGTTGGAGTCGAGAGAAAATCTTCTAGCACATTTACTGTGTCCCCTACACGACTTGCGCTTGAGCTATGCATCTCTGCAGATCCTCCGGAGATACTATGAAAGTTATAATGGTCCCATTGTCTGGCCTGTCAGATTAGAAGGACAGCGATGTCATTCTAGTTTTATAGTCTTTCTGTTTCCAGTTGATGGATTGAACAGAGGTCTGAGAGATGTTCAAGGTCCTGGACATTACTTTGTAACCTAACGCAGCTTTAAACTTCTCCACAGTCTTATCCTTGACTTGTCTGCTGTGTTTCTTGATCTTCACTGATGTTCTCTCACAGACCTGTGAGGCCTCCATAAAACAGCTGGATTTATTTTGACACTAAATTACACACAAGGGGACTCCATCTACCAGTTAGATAACTTTTGATGGCTTCATCCAGTTTTGAGGTAACAGACCAAAAAGACTGAAGAAAAATGAATGGTATCAATTTGTACAAAATCCTGAAAACTATTAATAATTTTCCTTCCAATTCACAATTATGCAATGCTTTGTGTTATGTTATCTAGATTGCATTAAAGTTTATTAAACTATGGAGGCATTAATTGATTTTGAATGCTTTTGCAAGGCATTATAATCTCAACCTCTAAATAATGGTGTGGTTCTTCTTTGAACAATTATTTTTGATTTACAGACACAAACACAGGAAAAAAAAAATATGTCTATGAAATCCTAGCAATGACATCTCTGGTCTCGCTTTGCTATGTAACCATCACAAAGGAAGGTCTGTGCAGGAAACTCTGAGAGCTTTTCATTACGGTGTTGCCTTTGGCACCCGTGCACCTTCCACACTAAAGACGCAGTACCCACATCTGCAACCGATACCACTGTTGCTTTAGCACTCTGAGAATTCATCCGCTAAAACCTGGTGGAAAATGAAGAGATCCTCGAATCTAAGATAAAAGTGTTCCACTTCACGGCTCAGACAGCTATAACTTCACTCTGAGGACAACACGAACCCAGTTTCTCAAAGAACAAAATTTGATTTTAATTTAACAAACACTCGCCTGTTATTTTTGCCTAAATCTTTCAATGCAACACTTTTTTGCTCTCTAGTGAGACAAAAAGAACATTTGGGTGCAATTGTATTGCTAGAGTGCCACCTTGTGGCAAGACACACAGTTTCACCAAACTGGTACTTTAAGGACTTAATTTCTGCCTTTTGCCATTATCTCACAAAACAGTCAACTCAATTTCCCTAAATCAGCCCATTTAATTTTTATAGCATCTTCAAGCTATTTACCTGTTCTTGAGCTCAAAGCTCAGCACATGTCTCCCTGTGTGTCTGCCTGCTTTAATGAATCCACAAACATCTTGTTTGTTCATAATTAGTAACAAACTGTCTTTATGGCCTAAATGTTACATACACACGCCTTATGCTAATATTATTGCATCAGTTCCACTAATGACACCACTAAGCTATTCTATTAAACATAAAGACTATCAGCAAATGGGAGGATTTTTATTTTCACAACCATCTCTCATTCTGCTCATACAAATGAAGAAAAAAAAAAAAAAATAGCTCTGGGGCAAATTTTCTGTGGCACGCAGGTTTGATTTTCTCACAGAGTGAAGCTTCCACAGAGCCGAATCCCTGCTGTCCTGTTTGTTTAGGTGTGTGCTGATTAGAAGTTCTCACGCTGGGTGCGATGTATCTCCGCACGCCAAGGGTTTCAAACATGACAGGTCTTTTTGCGGCGACCGGAGCCTCAGAGCTCTTTCACTCTCTCCTCGCTGCTCCCTCTCGCACCTCTGCCTTTAATGCCATTGTCATCAGAGCTCGGAGCTTTGCCATGAAAGCCTTCAATTAGCACAGGTCATAATGCCGGGTGTAAACGTTCATCTGGGCGCTGTCAGTCCACAAGTCTGATAAACACCCCCTGCTCCCCCACCCCTTTGCCCTTCATTAGCTGAGGGAGAAATTAGAGGAGGGAACGGAAAACAGACTGTCTGAATAATGATCTTTCACAGGACATTTTTGGAATATTGAAAAACATGTGACATCTGTTTCTCATGGCTTCTTCATTTACAGAAATAACATAAAGCTTCAGGATGGCTTTAATGTTCAGGTCTTTAATGAGCTAGTGCAGGGCGGGCACTTTCATGGGTGCTCGTGTGGATTAGCGTTTATGGACCATGCCAGCAGTAATGACGGCTCCTCTCCCAGACTGTCTGTGACATTTCTGTTGTATTTTCTTTTATAGGACGTGCCGAGGCCCTCGCCCAAGGCCTGTATCAGTCGCCACAGACGCACCCCCCACTGACACGGTTCCCTGCTCTAAAAGATCTGGCACTGCAAAAGAAAAGGGTGGGGAAATGCCGAACCAAACGAGAGACGAGCCAGCAGGGATAAACTTGACATGTGGCATGTCTGGAAGCCACGAGATCATCTTCACCCTGGTGCCCATCGTCTACGCCTTCAACTTTGTCATCGGCATCATCGGAAACAGCATGGTGGTAGCAGTCATCTACTGCTACATGGAGCTCAAAACTGTGGCCAATATTTTTGTCCTCAACCTCGCCGTGTCTGATCTCACCTTTGTTATCACTCTGCCCATGTGGGCAACCTTTGCAGCCATGGGTTACCACTGGCCTTTTGGAGGGTTCCTGTGCAAGACTGCCGCTGGACTGGTTATGTTCAACCTCTACACAAGCATCTTTTTCCTCACGGCCCTAAGCATTGACCGTTACCTGGCCATTGTGCACCCGGTGCGGTCCCGGCGGTTTCGCACTGTGGTGTACGCACACATCACTTGTGTGATGATCTGGCTGTTTGCCTTTTTGCTTAGCGTTCCCATAGCCTTGACCAGGGATGTCCACTACATTGAAAACTCTAAAACCATAGTTTGTGGCACTCTACACCCAATCGACAAAGACGACAAAAGGCTAAACAATTTCCTCCTGTGCATCAGCCTCATGAAAAGCCTGCTGGGTTTTCTGATACCTTTTGTCATCATTATCACTTGCTACTGTCTTATTGGGCGGGCCCTGCTAAGGGGGAAGCATATCCAGAAAAGCTCCTGCTCCCGAGATGACGAGGTGCTACACATGCTTGCAGCAGCTGTTCTGGCCTTCTTCCTGTGCTGGGCACCCCACCAAGTATTTCACTTCATGCAGATGCTCACTCAGCTTATCTTGGCTAACAACTGCACCATCCTGGAAATCATTGACACTGCCATGCCGTTCACCATTTGCATTGCCTATTTCAACAGCTGCGTCAACCCCATTGTGTACAGTTTTGTAGGGCGCAACTTTCGCAAGAACTTACTGAGACTGCTGCGATGCTCTCCAGGCGGAGTTGCAAGGCCTCATCCTAGCATCAGCTCTAAGATGAGTGCTCTTTCTTTTCGTGCCTCTGAAGCACTGAGCCTCACAGTCAAGAACAGCGTTTCCTGGATGTCAAATGACAACGGCCAAAGACAGAAACTGTGAACGGATGAGTTGTCCTCCTTCTTGGTCTGTGGTGAAGAGACTGAAAACTGAGACGTCCAAAGCTTTAAACCTCAGCTGTAAAATATGAGCAGTGAAACATTTAAAAGAAAAAGACCAAAAAACAATCACTACCTTATTATGTTGCAAATTTGGCACTCCATACTGTCCTACTCATATTTTGTAAAACATAAACTTTAATACATTTTAGCAGCGTGACACAAAGGAGTCCTTTATTGTGAAGTGGAAGGAAAATGATGCTTACATTTTTGCGATGAATGAAAATCTAAAATTAATGGCATACATTTTGTATTCAAATTTCTTGATTAAGTTTTCAGTAGAACTAACTTTTGTTGAAAACACAATGCTGCCACCATGGTGTTTAAGCATGGGGCATGATGTGTCCAGTGTGTCCGTTTCCACAAGTAGCCTTTTCCACGTGACCTGCCTCCAACAGGGCATGGGGCACACTACTAATTGAATTTCTTACTGCTTAAATGCCATCTTTCCCTTGTCTTCATGATGCCGTTAATTCAATAATGTTGTCTAACCAGCCGAGAATTATGTCAATGTGAAATTACCCACTGGTGGACTCCATTTAATCATTAGATGGTTTTGAAAGGAATTGTCTGAGCTGGATTTTATTTGGGACGTCAGAGTAAAGACAGCTGAAAACATTTTTTATGCCATATTTCTAGGTTTTCATTTGTTTGTTTTTATGTTCCATTTCACAAGTATGCCTTACTTTGGCTTGGTCCGTCACATAAAATCTTAAAATGTAAATAAGTTACATTGAAGTTTGTGCCTGTAATGTAATAAAATGTCAAAAGAAAATTTAAGGGATTACTGTTTTGCAAGGTAGTATAATCATCCACCAACATTACATTCCCAAGTATAAATTTCTATTTATATTTGGGAATTTGTACCACCTCTGAATAACTCCTGAAACTACTGTAACTACATAACATAGCATTGCTCTGCTAGAAAAGGTTTGTGACTAATTAAAGCTCACTTATCCCATTATTTATAAAAGATGTGCATGTCCTGCAGGATTTTGTCAGCGCTGTGTCCTGATGAAACAGCACAGTTATGTATTGCAGAAACTTTGGTGTGCATTCTGTGTGCTCAGCAGGTTTTCCAAATGCTTTCATCAGTGATCAAGTGTTTGGATCCAACCCTGCTTGCTCTGCCTCAAAATGTTCTGCATGTTGTCATGTAAATTTAAATATGTAATATATAAGGCTGAGATAAAGTGATATTGCTTTGTGATGGTGACAATTTATGTAAAAATGTATATGTGTATGCTAAAGTTCAATGTTGGGTGATATTTGTCTTTGTGGTAAATACTGTATATGTGATTTTGTGTTTTTTTACTCTGTATGTGTAAATTTTGTGACTAGAAGTAAAATTAAAACATATCAATGAGTTGTTGTTTTTTTATTTCTTTGTAGATTTTCTACAAACATTAGTCAAATCATACATGATTGACATGAATTATGTTTTTGGGAGTTAATGGGGAGTGTCCAAAAAGATTTATTAATTACGACAGTTTCATGAAGGCAGCTAATTCTTCACTTTGCACAAAAGTTAACAGGTATTGATGAATAGCAACAATAATAATCAAATTTGACAAATACATATACTTTTAAAGGCCACACATGTTTATCTTCAGTGATGGTGATATTTTATTAATTTTGATTAACCTTTCCATTGCTACAAAAATCTAACTTCTCTGTTAAACTACGCTATGTTTGAGTTTTGCCTTTGTTTTTTGTTTGTTTTTTCTGCCCCATGATACTTTTTAATTAGACAATGTTGGCATAGTATTGGAACACCAAAAATTAAAAGTTTTTTTTATTTTTTTATTTTTTATATAGATTTTTCAGGTAGAAGGGTTTTGGACTGAAGTTGAGGCTGGATGAATATCTCATTCATTAGGAATCTGACTAAAACCATAGAAGTAGATTTCTACCATCTCTCACATTTAGATACTAATATTGAACAGGCAAAATTGTATCCTTTTTATTTAGGATTAAACACAGATGATGCTGAGGTGTAATAAAGTTTCCTATGAATTATTCTTTCTTTTTAGATTTCAATACGGTCTGATTGTGTAAAACATTAAAGCTCTGGTGATGAGCAAAAGTTTGAATTATTGAACTTTGGTGCCCTCTGCAGGTCAATCTTTGGATCCCAAATAGTGAGAGTTTATAAGAAATTAAGTTTTATAATCTAAACCTTAATCCATACGAACCAATAAACAAGAATCGAGTTCACTATAAATCCGTTGCGTATCTGGTAGTTATTATCTAAAGGAGAAAAAATAATAATAATACATACATTTAATCTACAAACTACTTATCATTGCAAAGGAATGATCAATAAAGAAGAACTTATGCTGACCAACCAAAGTAGGCAAAAGAACAGTGTTTGTAAGTGAAAGCTCAAGTTAAAGAGGTGTGTTTCAGTACAAATCCTGTTTTGCTTCCAATCATAACCGTAAATGTAGGTACCTACCTTATGATATTTATTCTTACATAGGTCCTTTCTTAACAGATAGAAGAATGCGTTAATTCCATTACCTCTTCTAACCCCAATCGTATCAGCAAATGATTCAAAGGCTTCATCACACCTGCAAAGAAAAATTCCCTGACCAATGACCCATATTGAAGATTGAGGGAAAGAATGTTGCACATTTAGCAGGATTGAAGAGTTAAATTGTAAGTTGTCTGCATAACCGTTATGTCTGTGTAAATCTGGGTCCTGCCATCTATCAATTCATAGTGTTATGGAAAAAAAATTATTGATAAAGTCATACAGAAGAAGGTTACTTATATCAAATCATTTCCATGCTTCAGGCAAAGATCAGACCATTAATATTCATGATTTGCAAAACCCTGGAATTGAAAAGGTGCCATTCTTCTCATTCACTTTACCAAGATAGGAGTGCTATAAACCGCGAAATTTACATAACATCAGTGAGTCAAACTTTCAAGAGCGAGATAGTGTTAGCAGGTTATGAGTGCATAAAAACTTCTGGTAATGTTGTCTAATGTGTTTCTGAAAGCTTAACCATGAACTCACCCCATCACTGTGTGAGTCTTATCTACAGGCCACATTTAGCTGCAGCAAACCATTTACTCCCCGCTCACATGCTTCATTCTCATGGCTCTTTCACCTCTCTCCGGGGCGTCCGATGGGAGCACAGTTAGAGCTCACACTCCTGCTCTTGGAGCTCTCACACTGACTGAACCTCATTGCATGGCTCTGCCCCCTCTGTTGCTCTCTTGTGATTTAGGCTCTCCACTTTACCAAACAAAAGAGCTCCAGGGATCCTACATAACTCATGTGTTCCCTAGGAAATATAATTTCCTGCTCATGCCTTTCTCTGGAGGGCCTGGAGGTTCATTTCCTTCTAGCTACTCATGGAATTCTACTGTTTCCTTTTTTTGTTTGTTCTGTTTTGGTTTAGTTGTTTTGGGTTCATAATTAATAACTGAAAAAATGAGGACCAAAAACTGGTCATAATTGAGTGGAGCCCCCTGAATTACGAATCAGCAGGGACACATTGTTGAGATATAACTTGAATAAGAGAACATTGATATGGCGACATGGCAAGATCCTTAATTTGATCCATGTTGTACTTTAGGAGATCAGTTGTCCAGAGGATTAGTACCGAGTAAGGCTGGTGGGAGGAGGAAGATGATGATGAACCCTGAGGGCTCAGGGTTTATAGGTATGGAGTGAATTAGGCTTTGGTTAAAGATAGGGTTAGCAACATAGTAGTAGTATGGGTTAGGGTTAAGGGGAATGTCTAAATTAAGCATAAATGGTGTTACTAAAATGAATGGAAGTCAATATAGAGTCTTAATGTTTGTATGAGTGTGTGTGCATGTGATTCACATAAATACAATTGGTTTTCAGCTATGTTACATTGCTGCCTTGCCACCTTTACTGCTGTCTCAGAGTACGAGTAGCTGTGCTGTGAAATAGTAGATCTTCTCAGCATCAGAAGGTGACACAGTCATCCTGTCCTGTCCTGATGTGTTCCAGATAAAAGTATTCCTTCCCCTCCAACTGACGATTTTTCTACTAAAACAGACCTGAGGTCGGCTCACAGATGGAGCCATTCCAGTGGCAGAGGTCTGATGCCTGGGGGTGTTTGTCTTTAAGGCTCTCAGTCCAGCAGCACAGTAGGTGACAACCATAAAGCACCATTTTGGCAGCATCTCTGCCTTGTGAAGCATCTGCCTCAGTCTGGAAAATGAGCTAATGATCTGAAGGGAGTTTGCATACACTGCCACAAATCACGCTGCCATTAATGTAATCAATGTTTATCTATTTTAACAAAATGAAATATTCTAATTTTTACCAAGTCTTCATATTTTTGTCAGCTGTGCCACAAAATAACCATAATTACATGCATTTGTTTGTTTCAACTCAATTTCTAAGATATTGGCACTTTTATGTTACCTCTAAGAGCCATCTGTCAAAGCTCCATCAAAGTGTCTGACATATAAATAACTTTGAACTGTTATGCCAAGCAATCTTGTTCCTGGCTTCATTTACTTGGAAAAGATTCACATCACCCTATTAGCAAAGGTAACATTGAGGGACAAATGGGGTGCATGTCACAAATGTGACATTTAAGAAAGATGTCATGGGAGTAAATCCTGTCATTGCTAGTTGGAACATTTGCGAGTTACCTTTGAATTAACAAAATGAGTGCACCAGTTATTAAATCTGTATTGCAGATTCAAATGTTACTGTAATAAGGTTCCTCAGACCTTATTAGCAGAAGGTCTGAGGAACCCTATTAACAGGAGGGGAAGAAAGCAGAAAGCACCATATGATCTGGCTGTCTCAGTGGTGTAAACTCCTTTGTTTCTTCAGTCAGTCAGACTTTGACTTCCTCTCCAGCTATGTCATATTGACAGTTTATTATTGATTTTATTTTATTAATTCAGTTTTTGAATGTATTTTATTTTCATAATTATTTTTATTGTAAATATTGTTGATTAACAAAGACTTAACAAAATAAGAACAAAGTATGTTTACTACTCAAAGATTTGACGTTGTGCATTCATTACAACTGTATTGTATATATAATACAATACAACACTTTGAAGATCTTGGGTTCATATTTTGGCCTGTTATCTTTCTGTGTAAAGTTTCCATATTCTACATGTTCCTCTCTGGGTATTCCAGTTTCCTCTCACAGTCCAAAAATAAACAATAGGTCAATTGGTCTCTGTGTATTGAGTGCAGTGACCTGTTCAGGGGATACCAAGTCTCTCGCACAATGACCTCTACAGATAACCATCAACGTTGCATTTCTGGGTGGGCTACTCCAAAATATTTGATATTAGGGTTAGAAAAAACCTATTGGCTAAATGAAAATATTCCATTAAACCTAAATATGCCAGGAGTATGAATAACTTTGGGTTTAACAGAATATTATCAGGATTAATTGTGACAGAAATTGCATCTATTGTCAAAAGGAACATCAACTAAAGTTACTGCTCTACAAGGATTTAAGTGCAGTGCATACATAACCTGATTCACATTCCCAAGATCCTTCTTGATTGTTTCTGGTCAGCGCTGGGAGCAATAGGAAGACAGAGGAACCAGATTTGTTTTTTTGTTTGTTTGTTTTTTTCACAAATGATCTGTATCATACTATACTGACACAACATAGTGACAGTTTTAACAAATATGTAAATTACATCCTGCAGCTTTAATGAACTGCTGTTCTATGTTAGTTATTTAGCTGTGGACATTTATTCTTTTATTTTTGTCTTTTAAATGGTGTTTAATTCCATTGGTAGGTCACCTATCCTTCACAGAACCAACCCAGAGATCATGGAGAGACAACCATCAACACACAGAAGGACAATCTCCAAATATTCTAACATCCATGCCTGGAGTGGACCTACACAGACATATTGTAGAGTTGATAACTACCTCTAAAGCACATGTGTTGTTTGGTGTGTATATTAATCTATTCATGCATGTTCTGCCAGCAGCTGAACAAAAAAATGGAGATCTGTTGTATTTTTGCTGTAATGTTATCCATGATATATGATTGACTAAGACCACATGCTGCCAAGTATCATGTGGTATTGACATGTCTTGCTCTTCTAGTTAAAAGTTTTTTTCTTCTAAATTTGTTATGAACAACATATTCTACAATAAAGAGGTCATATAAATTTGTCACATTTAAATATAATCACATTTTATTTTGTTTAATTCCTCAGAAGTGGATTTTCCAAGTCCTAAGCACTATGTTTAAATTTTACATTTCTTGGAAACAGACATCATTGATTACTCAGTGCTTGCAGTACTGAAGCAACTATAAATAGCATGAAATTAAGATATTGTTGCTATTTGGAGTAGAATATGTCAAGTGTCCTTGGTTGAAGTTTCCATTAACATCTATCAATCATTGACTAGGGGAATTGGCAAAAATAAGTCAACAGGTGGACGCAGTAAGGGAACTTTCAGGGAGGATGTATGATAGGGACGCATCTTGGATTTGGATTGGTGGATGGGTGAAAGGCTATTTGCTATAAGTGCTGTCGGCAGGAAGGGTCAGCTTCATTGCCAACATGAAGCTCCTGTTGTTTTTCGGATTTGTGGCTGTTGCCTTGGCTGAAGTCACTCGCTTTGAGGGGTAAAGTTTTCATTTTGTCAGAGGAAAGCAAACACTTTGGTGTGAATTTTAGATGTCTCATACTCAGAAGTCATCGTGTTAATTATGCCTTTGCGCTTTTGTCATTGCTGTGAGGTAAAGCATTGTCGAGTTAAATTTTCAGTTTGTTAACAAGGAAGTCATGAGAATCAGGTCTAAGTCTGCAATCTGTTTTCATTCTCACATTAACATTCAGCACCACACATATGTTACTGTACTATTCAGTCTTGATCAATATTTTTCCATTTATACACTGATACCTTTTACATTTTTTTTATTGATTTTTGCCATATACTCAGTTGTTTCTATTTGAAGAGTGTTTGGGTTTGTGTTTGTCAGTGGAATATTTTGATATAGAGATATGGCTCATTATCCAGGGTAGTAAGTCAAGTTAAGTTAAATGTCTATTTCAATGTATTTCGGGTCTAAAGTGCAAACTGTAGGTCAAAGTCTAAAATACTTGGTTTAATTAAAGCTTAACAGGGTGTTTCTACAATATACTGATGCCATAATATTACAAGTTGCTAATCTAATTAACTTATTAGACCCAACATTTCAGCAAGTAAATTACATTGATACATGTAGTTAACTCATAAAGTTTCATGCTAAAAACATCAGCTTTTGTAGAATTGGCTTTGTTGGGGTAGTGAGTGTGTGTTTGGTGCTTTTTTAGAAGAAAGGAATAGCAAAAAACTCCTCTGGTATTTGTTTTGCAATTTCATACGGTGCATTGAATTTTTCAACCATCAATACTAATTAGAAAACATTCTGTTAAAAGCCCCTGACTGTTCTTTGTGCACTTAATTAATTGAAATTTGTCGCAAACACACAATTTGCTTCAATTTCTTTAGCTTGGTCGACTGAAAATAGTAAAGATTGCTTTACTTTAGCATCTTATTACATGAGTACACAAAAGAAACTAACAACATCTGTCCATGATTTTTTCTTCACTTGAATCACTTTCTTTTTTCTTTCTCAGAGACAAAGTCTTCCGACTGAAGCCAAGCCTGGATGCACACGTGACCCTCATTAAGGATCTGGCTAAGAGCATTGAGGTCTACTACCATAGCCACTCACTCTACACTGCTGTTCTATTGCAAGGCTTCAGATTTGTTTATGTTGACAAGAAAAAAAGTGATCCATGACCAAGGACTGTAAAGACTGTGTAGATACACTTCAAAACACTTTTTTGTTTAATTAAAATTAAAAAATGTACATTGACATTATTGTTTTACTCAATATTAAAAGCTTTTTTAGAAGCTTGTGGTTGAACATTTCAATTGACAAATGTCGGACTCTACTGCCACCTGCAGCTCGACTTCTGGAGCCCCGACAGTGAGGATCTGGTTACTATCGACATCAATGTGGACATCCATGTGCCTGCCAAGTACCTCGACATGGTGTACATCACGTTGGAGCAGGGTGGGGTTGCACATGAGTAAGTCACTGATAACTTTTTTACATAAGTGTAAATTTCTGTTTAATAAAGTTTGAAAATTGAATTTTTGTGATTCTACTTACACTGTTCGATCATCACTGCTTAGGATTCTCATCGATGATTTTCAGTCTGCTGTTGATGGCCAGGCTGACAGCGGTGCCTCTCCCAGAGTTCACAGCTACACCAAGTACAACACCTGGAGTGAAGTACGAGAGGAAAACAACATTCATCGTGAAAATAATGCCAGTCTCTGGTTTTACTTCAGACTTCATTTATGCATTTGTCTTGTTTGTTTCAGATTGAGGCATGGACCAGCACTATTGCCTCCTCCAACCCCTCCCTTGTGAGCAGACAGATCATCGGAAACACTTATGAGGGGCGTTCAATGATTCTCCTCAAGGTATGTCAGCTTCACCCAGAAATAGAAAATGATCCAATAATTTTACCTTATTGTTCAATGTCTTAATCTAATCAAACAACCACAGATTGGCAAGTCATCCACCTCACCTAAACCTGCCATCTTCATGGACTGTGGCATCCATGCTAGGGAGTGGATTTCTCCTGCTTTCTGTCAGTGGTTTGTCAATGAGGTAAGTAGGAAACTGACATGTAGGTTACAAATGTTATTTTCTGTATGAAGGTTGTCTGATTAAACAATTTCTTTGTTTTTTCCTCAAAAATTCCTCAGGCTGTCACTACCTATGGCAGCGATTCTGCCATGACCACCCTGCTCAACAGCATGGACGTCTACGTTCTGCCCGTCTTTAACGTTGATGGCTATGTGTACACTCACACGAAACGTAAGTTATGGGATATTAAAACCTTAAGTTTCAGTCAAACATAAATTAAACCTCATGTTAGTTTTCAGATATGATTCTATCTTCTTGGAAATAACAGAACAGGATGTGGAGAAAGACTCGTTCCAATAACTCTGGCTCGTCTTGCATCGGAACTGATCCCAACAGGAACTTTAACGCTGGCTGGTGCAGTAAGTGCAAAAACTGAGTTGAATCTTAATGAAAAATCTAGCAATTTTATTTCACATCTGAAATGAATAAATTTGTGGAGAAAATATCAAATCTTTGCAACAGATGCTGCAATGTCCAGAGTTTTATCTGACAGACACCAACTTCTATAAATTTGCATGCCACAAAAGTGGTCACATCTCTGCTTTTTATGTTATTCCTCATCCAATTGCACACAAGCTGAGCTAATGACTGCTTTTAAAAGAGAACAAACCTAAACCTTGTGCAAGAAACTAAATCAAACTATAGATAGATGACAAAATAGTAAAGAAAAAACAAAACCATGACAGAAGCAATCAGAAATTAGATACTTACATACTAGTATAAAAAGGTATATTTCTTTTACTAGCAATCAATTAGACTAAATATTTCTTGCTGTAGGTCTGTCCTAACCAAAAGTATTATAATCCCATTTAACCTAAAACTTGAAGAGTATAGTCTAGTTTAGTGGTAGCAAGTGAGAAAAAAAGGTATTTTTTTAGTGTCTGAAAATGTGACATTTTAAATAAACTCTTTCGATGTCATAATTGAAGGCTTTCCTCTGTTTTTCTCAGCCATTGGCGCTTCCAGCAACCCTTGCAGTGAAACCTTCTGCGGTAGTACTCCTGAGTCAGAGATCGAAGCAAAGAATGTCGCCAACTTTATCCGCAACAACAAGTCCTCCATCAAGGCCTACCTCACCGTGCACTCGTACTCCCAGCTGCTGCTCTTCCCTTACTCCTACACCTATGACTTAGCTGCAGATCACACTGAGCTGGTGAGTCCGTGGAGACTAAACGTTATCCTCTTAATCATGGGGTGATGTGTGCAGTGTATATTATTTGGAAGAGTCTGATTTTTATAAATAAAACAATCCATGAAACTTATGTGAGAAGTAGACATAGAAAAACCTGAGCGGATAAAACTTGTAATGTCACCTAATGTGTTTCGGAAAGCTTAAGTGTGAACTCAACCCAGCGCCATCACAGTGTGACTCTTATCTACAGGCCACATTTAGCTGCTGAAAACCATTTACTCCCCACTCACACATCTCATTCTCATGGCTCTTTCACCTCTCACCGGGGCACCCAGGGGCTGCACAGTTAGAGCTCATACCACTGTTCTCCAGCTCTGCCCCCTCTGTTGCTCACTTGTGATTTAGGCTTTCTACTGACACTTTACCGAACAAAAGAGCTCCAGGGATTCACCATAACTCATGTGTTCTCTTGAAGTATAATTTCCTGCTCGTGTATTTCTCCGAGGGGGTTTCATTTCCGCCTAGCAACTTTACTTAAGCCTTTTGCAGTTTTTCAGAGAAACATCACAAACATGTTTTATTTAAACAAGTGCAGAGGATGTATACATGCAACAAGGGGGTAAAACTGTATATTTTATAGGGGAATTGCTGTTTGGATCTTGTTCGTGGAAGACAAAATTCCCCATTTGTAAGAGGTAACTTTTGGTGGTTAATGTCAGGAAAATCCCATGTTTCAAATGCATTCACATGCTGTCAGATGCCAAGAAACCATATGAGCAGATATATCGCACTAGAAACAGTCGCAGTCATAAAAAAAGATTAAGACACTCGCATTAAAAATATCAAGTTCTTTTCATTAAAATGTTTGCATTTTTATGACAATCTTTTTTTTATATATATTTCTGAAAAACATTTTGAGATGAGTGAGACATTTGAGGGGTTTCTTGCATAAAAAGCCAATTTCACTTAATCCCACAATTAATATTAAAATCAAGATCATAATCTACATAATCTACTACCTTCATCAGTAGCAAGAGCCTGCTGAAGGTATTGTCATTTTAGCATCCACTAGCTGCTCAGACAGAAAGATCTAAGTGTCTTAGAAATTGCTTTGAAAGTCCTGACTATTTTCTGGATGGTGAAATAACTAAATCAAAATATTTTGGGGCCTCCTTAAATTTGCTACAAAAGCTCCTGCAACAGCCTTCCTGAAGGCCTCAGAAAGATCTTTTAAGCGTACCATTATGTTCTTCAACAGCTACGGGCACACCGAACCAAATGTCTGAGATTTAAACAAGGATTTAATGGCAACAATAATGGTATTCTAATCAATTCCCTCTAGGTGATGTTTTATTTTGTTGTAGATGAGAATAAATGTGGGGGTGTCCTGATTTATTATTAACCAGATATTTTTATTTATTTATTTTATTTATTTATTTATTTATTTTTTTACATTTTGAAAGGTGTTATGGCTGAGTTTTACAATATTGTTTTTAATCTACCACTAGGAAAATTTATATTAAGGATCCATAAGTTCAAACGTGATTAGAAAAGTCTACAGGGTTTCCCCAATTTTCAGCGATTGTAGATGTTAATTTTTCTCTTTTCTTACCAGATCTTTTAAAAACCATCCTTTGCCTTTTATTCCTTTCTCTATAGATGAGGGTTGCTGAGGGAGCCAGTGCTGCTCTGACTAGTCTGTATGGTACCCGTTACACCAGCGGACCAGGAGCTGAAACCATCTGTGAGTATACACAGCCAACAAATATTTATTGGTCTATTAAGGACTGGTAGTTTACACCTCAGACAGTCTGCATGATGCTTTGGTCAGTAAGCCTGAATGTCATCTAAAAGGAGAGACCTTCTAGAGGCAACAAATGACTACCTATCACCTTACATCAGCATATGTTGCACTGTGTAACTTTCCCACTCTTTATTCACTCTCAGACCCCGCTGCAGGAGGGTCTGACGACTGGGCCTATGACCTGGGAATAAAATATTCCTACACCTTTGAGCTGCGTGACACTGGTTATTATGGCTTCCTGCTGCCCGAGTCTGAGATCAAGCCCACATGTGAGGAGACCATGCTGGCCGTCAAGTACATCGCCGCCCATGTGCAGAAGAACCTCTATTAGAAAGTGTGGTAGCCAGGACTTCTGCCCCCTGTAGCTCCATTATAGCAGCCCTTACAACCTCTAACCAGTCTTCTGCCCTGTTTCCATGGATACGGCCATCTCCCACCACGTTTTCTCACTGCATTTGACAGAATGTCAAGATGAGTGCAAACAATAAAATCAATGATCCATCCCAACATGCTGAATCAATTTTTTTTATATATATTTATCCTAAGCCCTTTTCGATGTTGAAAAATTTAAACAACAGAATACAATAAATTGTAGCTTTTGTGATATTGGCACAGCAGAAAAACAATTTTTTTTAGATTCAAACAGTCTTAGATGATGCTTATCTGTTCTTGAGGATTTCAGTCCAGCAGCACAGTAGGTGACAAACTCAGAGCTGTCCATGGCAGCATTTCTGCTCTGCCAAGCATCTGCCTGAACATAACCAATATCCATCCATCCATCCATCCATTTTCTGTCACCCTTCTCCCTAACGGGGTCGGGAGTTGCTGGTGCCTATCTCCAGCTGTGTTCCGGGCGAGAGGCGGGGTACACCCTGGACAGGTCGCCAGTCTGTCGCAGATAACCAATAGTCAATGGTAATTTTATCACCCCTACTGCGAAATCGATTTGGATCATACTTATTTATATGAAAGAAACACAATAAAAACACCAACATAACGCAACACATCCACTGTTCAAGAAGAAAACAGATAAAAAAACCCTGAGTTTTCTGAAATTGACCAGCCAGCATTAAAAGGGCTTCAGCCTATTAAGTATAACAACTGCAGGCACTAAAGAAGTCAAACAACAGGCCAAAATAATACAATGCATACAAATTGTTTCATTGGTATACTTTACAACTTAATAAAGATATATATATGTAAGGAGTCTTAACAGAATGCATAACTTCATTTTGGTTTTCCAAAAGCAGTATGAAAATAAAGTTGTGACTCTTACAGATCTTCTCAACTTCAAAAACAAGCAATTAACATTTATTTCACCATAAACCTGTAATATCAGTGAATGTCTGAGGTTAGTTTGAGAAAATGGTGTATATGGATGAAATCAAATTCTGACTAAAATGCTCCTTTACTATAGTAATTAGGATACACTCACTGGTGAATGATTTCGGTGTTCTTTACTAGTACTGGTTTGGACCCTTTTACTTCAGGTTGCAGATACATTTTCATGTAGATTCATAGTCTCTGACAATAGTGCATTCAGAGTAATGTTAACTTACTCCTACAAATAATTCATTTAGGTCCAGTAACTCTTTATTCAGGCTCTAAGTGAATCAAGCATCCAACTGAAAAGATTATTTTTGCTGAGTTACTGAGATGTGATGCTCAGAGTTTTCCACAATGTTTTTAACTTTATGGACAATCCACTCGAAAAAGGGGCTGAGAACTGCCCCTATAAAGGAGAAAAGCCTTCTGTTCCTTTTTTTAATCACTGTTGTAGCTCTGATGCTGGAACAAATGTCTGCAGATCAGATTTCCCTCTCTCCACATTGACTTATTGAATATGTGTCATGTGTTGATGCAAAAACTGAAGGACCTACATTTTCTGAAGAAATAAAGTCTGTTCTGTCCTTTCAACAACATTGCTGTTCAGTCTCTTTTTCCCTCCAGTCTCTTTTTCACTCCGATGCCTGATAGTCATCATAGTATTTCTGCAGATGAAAGGATTCTGAATTTTAATGGAATATAATATCGTGTCAACCATGTCAGACTGTAAAGGTTTCTCTACAATACTCGAGATAAAAAGAAGTCTGCAGAAACCATTAAAAATTCGCCTCAACTGAAAATGCTGTACGGCGGTATATATTTTGTAACCACAAGATGGCGACAAAGATCTGCTTTTTATGGGAGCCTGGATCAAATGTAGTAAATTTAATAAAGATAACACAGTTGCTTACTTCAGTGATGCTTAGGGTTTACCTTAAGGAGAAAAATCATGTCTGAAATTCCTAAAGCATTTTAAAACATATTTAAAATGTAGAAATATTTTAAATTTTTAAAATGTGTGTGCAGAGTCCTCAAAAGTATCTGGTGCTTTTAAGTTGTGAATATATCGGTTGACACCACTGAACTGTAGAGGCTGTGAAGGATCGTATGGGCAGCAGGTGGGTGTGCGGAGACAGCACCACGTGACCTGGCTGACTCCGTGGTATAAATTCACCTCTTGTCTGTTTAGTCAGCCCTTCTCTTTCCACCCCGAGCAGTGGTCTTTGAGTCTGAGCTACCCCAGCAGTAGCTTCGACGACTCCTCTCAGCCATGGCAGGTATGGAACATTTTAACGCTTCTAAACGTCGTTGACCAACCAGCCGGCGCAGTTGTTAAAAGTGACGCTCACGTCACGCGCAGGCATGTTTGCTGCAAAGTTTGTGTCGCAAAACAGAGATTTGTTTGGGGTTTTTTTTGTCCTTTTTTTATTTAGTTGGTTACGCGTATGACTGTATTCTGTTGTAAAATAAAGTGTCTCGCGAGTTAATGTGGGGAGTGAACTGTGTTTAAATCGCACGCCGTTCACGGCAGGCATTTAATTATCCACAGCTGGTCCTAATGAGTGGGAGGAAAAACTAGTTCGCTGAGCTCAGAGTTTAACTTCAAATAAACTCTTTTAAAATCGTTTTTTTTTTTTTCTTTTTAACCGTTGAATTCAATTTTGTACATTTTAATACTTTAATATCCACATGTAAATATTCAAGGATTTGTCTGCAGTCAGACTCTCAACGCAACCTGGAACATTAAAACTTTTTTTTTCCTTTTTAAAAAAATAATAAATAAAAAAAGTTTGTTAGGGCTACATCACTGACTACCAATTGAAAAGGGGGTGTGATGTGAAAGGCGTGGTGCTGAGACATGGCATGCACAATTAATGGGAACCATTGTTCTCAAACTGGCCCAGATTTAGACACTACTTGTTTGTGCGCAACTTTGTGTTAAGGATTAAGTTGCATAGCACCATGGGACTAACATACAGCTCTTATGGGATTGCAGTTGGATGATGCACAAGTGCTGCAAAACCATCCCAGATGCAGTGATTAAATCGTTCCAGTTTTTATAAATTCCCTTAACAAGCAAGTCCTTGTTGAGGACATGGCTTGGCAGGTAGTGTTTTTTTTTTTCTCCCTTGTAATGTGATGCAGCAAAGCAGAGTTGGTGCCACACTAGTTACATAGTTTGTTTTACTTTTGAACTAGATGTTTTTGTCCAAAGGGGACATTTTTTTGTTGTTTTTTTTGCTTTGTTTAAGCTCTAATATGATGATTTGCAAACAATAATTTTAAATGTGACAACCAGTTTACTAACTGTAGAAAAGTCAAACTTGTATAGTCTTATTTATATCTTAAACTGAGTTTAGTCTTAAAAGTAGTACAACCTGATATAATAAACCAGTTAATAAAACCTAAACTTGTGGACAGTAAGTGCTCCCACCCCACTTTGAAACTATATGAAATGATGGGGAGAACTTGGTGGATTTACTTTGTCAATCTTGCACAAGTTTTTGAAATCTTCAAATGTATATCCTATTACTGACTGAAATTCTTGCTGGATTTTTTTTGTATGTTTTAAGGTGAAATACTTGTTTGTTTGTTTTTTTTTCAAACCCCACAGATCAGGCTTTTGTGACACTGGCTACCAACGACAGCTATGCTCGAGGTGCCATGGTTCTGGGCAAGTCTCTTCGCAGCCACAACACATCCAAGAAATTGGTTGTACTTGTTGGCCCACAGGTGTCTAACCCTTGCCAGTAAGGAAAATTCAGTCCAGTGTCTGTTTGTATTCCTGTCAGCTCTTGGGTTCCGCTTGCATGATTGATGCATTACTCAGTTCTAACTCAATAGGTCCGTGCTGAAGAACATCTTTGACGAGGTGAAGGTTGTGGATGTGTTGGACAGCGGTGACACAGCTCACTTGGCTATGATGAAGAGGCCTGACCTGGGTGTCACATTCACAAAGCTCCACTGCTGGACCCTCACACACTACTCCAAATGTGTTTTCATGGATGCGGACACGCTGGTGAGCTTTAATGTGCACTTATCCCAACAGCTTGAAAAAGCTGTGGAGACTTGTGTAAACATGTTTGCCTTATACTTGTTGTTCTGCATCTTAGGTGCTGTCAAACATAGATGAGCTCTTTGAAAGAGAGGAATTGTCAGCTGCTCCAGATCCTGGCTGGCCTGACTGCTTCAACTCTGGTGTGTTTGTTTTCCGGCCCTCTGTAGAGACTCATGGCAAACTGCTTCAATATTGCACAGAACATGGCAGCTTTGATGGTAAGCTAAAATGGAGCGTTACTGATTTTGCTACTTTTGTGCATTTTATCAAGTAGTCCTACGTAAATTAACAGATTTCACATGAGTCTTGCCTGCTGGAGTTTTAAGTATGGCATGTACATGTCCAGACACTCGGTGTCTGGACAAGTGACCATCTTTAACTATAATTGACCCAGTTGGGTTGTTTTGAAAGCTCTAGACCTGTAGTAGTTTGTGAAATCATGTCTCTCAGGCATTCCATGATCTCATTTGTGTAAATCCTAAATAGAGGGAGAAGGAAACATGACTTTGTCCCTGATTTGCCTTCTTTTCAGCCCAGTCACAGTCATCTTCAACACTTTAGCATTAACCTAATTTGGGAAGTAAATTCTGAGGTGCATGATGTAAAGCTTGTTTATCTTTAGCTCTAAGTACGGTCTTTATCTCACCTAGTTTCTGGACACAAGGCCTCCTCTCAGACTTTCTAACGCTGAGCTATTCTCGGGTGTTCACTTGAGGTGGAGTGGAGGTTGCGTCTAAGAGGCCCTGTCTTGCCCAGAGGCACTTGGCATTTGGACTGTTAAAAGCAGTCGGTACAACTAAACTTTGGATGTTTGCTCCAGATCTCAAATATTGGTCATGGTTGGGTAGCCAAAAAAAAATCAGTTTATTGTGAGATTTCAGAAAATCTTTGACAGGGTTCACACTGGAGTTGATTACATTCAATCATGATGATGTATTCAGACAGCATAACTTGGTTGCAAGTCAAGATTGGCCATTTGAGCATGGGCCTCCAAGTAGGCACAATAAAACTTGTAGCATTAAATCGCTATGTTGCCTGATCTACTGAATTTCTAAGTCTGGACACTGTAGAGATTAAACTGAGATGGTCTTAACAAGAGATGTTCTCTAAATTTGCACTTGCATTCTGCATAGAAAGTAATATGCATATTGGATAGTTGTACTCAAATGGCAAAACTAAGATTTTGGACTTGTAACCTCAAGAACTGACTTGGATTCCAGGTCTGAGACTTGAGTCTAGGGTAACCACTGACATGTGATGAAGATTAAGCTTCTAAATATTTTCATCCTGTAAAAAGGATGTGTGATTAAGCAGTGATAATGGATTATGGGCTGTAAAGAACTCTCTATTAATGTTAGCTGTAGCTTAATAATGAGACAAATGACTATTAAATGATTCAATCATTTCAGAACAAAAGAAGACATTCTTTAGCTGGAATGGAACCATTATTCATGTGTGAGCAAATGGGTAAAATTTAAAACTGCATTACTTTAACATCTCTGGCATATTGTCAAGTCAACTTTATTCTATTGGACCAAAGCAAACCTTGTCTCAATTAAAGTCTAACAGGACTCTCAGTAATGCTAAGCTCATACGAAAAGATAAATGGACAATTTGGCATACTACTTACGATTCAACCTAAATGGCTCCTACATTTCCACCATCTTGAGGGCTTCTATTAAGCTTTCATGATGCTGGTATCTGCTGCAATGTTGAATCTTAACATGTGGCAATGTTGCCACTGGGCACAAAACAGAGAAACTTGGGGTAGGGTTAGTCTGTAGACAGCAAATGACTGGCATCTTGTGCTTATGTGAACATTGTATCCTGCTCAAACTTAAAGAACCTTTAAACTTGGCTTCAAAACTGTTTAATAAACATGCAATTGTTGACTGGAAGTGCTGACCCTTGTTAGTGGGCAGAAATGCTTGGCTGCTTTTTGTTGTGATGCTGTGACAGATTCCAACAGGGGCTGTCTTTTTTTGAGAAACCAATTAGATGGCTTTCTGTAGGCCAGTGCTTTCAGTAACTCATTCCGGCTTTCAGTAACCGGAATGAGTCGGTGCTTGAAAGTTTTCTAGCAAGTAGTTTGCACATAACAATAAAAGGACTCCCCTTTTTTCTACACTAATCCCATTAATAAAAAAAATCTGTCATTTCATTGAGTTTGTTTCAGTTTTTAAACTCATGCCAGTGTCTACCAATGGCATGGTCTTATTTATAGTCATGGAAGTTCCTATCACATGTGCTGTGGTGAGGCTTCTTTTACCTTTAACGTTCTACTTCTAGTACATTGTATGTGCTGCATTTCTGAATATCAGAACATGTGGGGGGAAATTGCTGAGTATATGAGCAGTTGAACCCAGAGGCTATATCTCAATCTGTGGCTTTCATGCTAACTGCTGCCAAGACAAACTGGCAAAGTTAGAGGCACATTCTTTCTGTGCTCTGCTCATCCCTTCAAAATGAAGATTCTGTTCTATATTGAGTTCTGAGATGATGGGTTCAGACAAAATTGCTGTGTTCACTTTAAACTGGAGCTTGTGGATTCATAGTTTATTAGTCAGGACTTTACACAGGTTCTAACAACTTTTAGTTAAGTAACTTGCTACTGAAGGTTAAGTCTGCTTCAGTGGTCAAACTCATGAAATGTTTGTTCACTCCAGCATCTTCATTTGAAAGGGAGAAAATGCCTGTGCAAATATTTGTCTAAACAGATTATTTAAAGTTGACTGGCCTTGAATGGGGCTTGCCATTGTTGGAGCTCGAATCTAGTGCACCTAATTTTAGTTTATAGACAAAGTTTGCTTTTTAAAAGGGAAACAAATCACACATCTCCAGTGACGTGTTCTAGTTTGCATGGCAACATGCTGGTGTCTGTAACCCGACTAGGAGTTCGGGACTCTTCAAATTTGACTTGTTGACTGCATTAGAGCTCAAATCTTCCATCCTCCACCTAATTGGGAAAAAGGCAAGCTACCTGTAGCATGCAGCAAATCAAATGGCTTTAATTCAAATATCCACAGCAGTCAGTCAAGTAGTTCAGACTTGTGGGAACATTTCTATAATTGCATGCATTGAGTGCTGATGAATGGAAGTGGAAAGGCACATTCTCCAAGATATGCTTTGCCTCACTGGTCACCTTCTGCTTATGGCTTTTTTAAATGTTCACAATTTTGAAAGTTCTCTTGGCTAGACCAATTTTAATAGAAAATCTAAGTTTACTAAAGGGAAAATGTTAACGCTGTACTCACATGTGTGTAATATTAAGATGAATTACCATGTAATGGTCTCCAAAGTAACTGTCTTATTTCTGTGACTAACTTTAGGATACTAAAGGATCCCGTACATCCATTCAGTTAATGGGTTGTCGTACCCCACTCGCCTGTCTGCTTTTATCATGCAGTTACTCAGTTTTGGCAAAGACTAACTTTCACTTAACTCAATATTTTGACAACAAAACTCAGGTAGAGTTGCATTATGCTTTTTAGATTGTAACTTTGGGAATGAGATTTATTTATGTAGACTGTTCTCATCAAAGTAAGAGGTTATTTTACATCATGGAATTAAAAAAAAAAAAACAATTGCTTGTTTGGGAAACCCATTAAGTCTTTATCTTGTCACTACAGGAGGAGACCAAGGTGTTTTGAATGGTTTCTTCAGTGACTGGGCAACAGCTGACATCTCAAAGCATCTCCCCTTCATTTACAACCTCAGCAGCATAGCTATCTACACTTACCTCCCAGCATTTAAGCAGTAAGTGTTGATCCACAGAACTTGTGGTAATGAGGGGGAGAAAATTCAACTGTAAATCTAATTTGAATAAACTAGTGCTTTCATTTGCCATTTCCTGAGCATAAAAGCACAATTGTTACAACACATCAGTCTGTCAATGTAACTTCGAACTTGTGAAGACCAAAGGTGTAAGTAGACCCCGATCACATGAACATGTTGCAAAATTATGACACGACCTCAAGTTACTGGGGAGATGAGCAGTGACATTCCAGTCTCAGCTGAACCGTCACCCAGCAGGCTTTAGCCTGGGTTGGATATCCGTCCTGAGGTCACAGCAGCTGACACCCTCTCCTAAAATAGTGCAGATTATTAAAGGCCTTTTTATGTTTGCCTCCTGGATCGCTCATTGTGCACCATCTTAAGCTTGCCCACTCTTTCTCGCTGCATCTGTATGTCAACGGTAGTCTGGATTTAGAAGCAAACCTTCTCCAGAGGGCTTCAGTTTGGCACTTCCTTGTCCATAAATTAGTCTCTTGTATTTGGTAGTTGTCAACTGTAGAGCTTAATGGGTTGGCAAAAGGAATAAAAACAAAGTCGACCTCGTCTTTGCCAAACTGTTTTGAATCCATTTTTAGCAGTGGACTTCATTCATACTGTTCCTCAACACTATTACATTATGTGTAGGAGACAACATTGTCTTTCATACCAATATAGTTCAAACTTACAGAAGCCAGGAAAGTTGCTTCAGTTTGTCACATCTTTCTTTGCCCGCTACAGGTATGGGGGAAATGCCAAGGTGGTCCACTTTCTTGGAAAGACCAAACCATGGAGTTACACTTTTGACCGCAAAACCAGACAGATTTCAGGAGGTGTGCAGGAGCCTGCAATGCATCCCAGCTTCCTTCTGAATTGGTGGACTCTGTATGCCAGCAGTGTGGTTCCAATGCTGCAGGAACATTACGGCGACAAGCCGTTTCACTCTGGATGTGTGGAGGTGATGATGATCAAACTTTAATTTGTATATACTTGTGCACAAATGTAATTGGGTGTAGCTGATTGGGCTCAGAGGTGCTGATGTTTAAGCTGATACTTTGTATTCACGTCACATAGAGGTTGATATTGACTTTTTTTTCAAATTTATTTCATTAAAGCAAGTTTTCCTCAACTTCCAAGGGCTTTAAGACATTTCAATGAAATTTCTAAAAGTCCTAATGGCGTTTGGCTGTTTAAATGACGTGATGCATGTTTCATCTGCCTCACCGGTTTCATCCTGCTGGCCATCTGGCTGAAGGGCATTTTAGCCATATTTTTTTACAATAGGAACAAATTTAAATTTGGGAAATTATGATCAAAAACTATAAAAGCCTGGTGAAACTGGAGAGTTCTTTAAATGCTTTTAAATTTTACAGTTGGTAAGTTGTGAGCAGTATTACAGTGAGAATCTTGTACCAGTTAATGTCTCAGAGCACTACCTTTTCTAAGTTGGCTCAAAGAGTTTATAATAAACTTTATTACAGTTGGCAGACTCCTGTGCTCTGAGCTCTTGAATACAAGAGACTGGCATTGTCGGTAAAACTGCCTGGAATTGCTTTTGGCTACTTTTGCACTGCAAGTACATGCTTTAATTTTGCCTCTTTTCTGTCTTTCCGTCCATCTCAAAGTTCAAGCACAGTGACTTGGTCACTTGTGAGACTGTACAGGTATGGAGAGGATTTGGTTTAACTGTTGGCGACTGCCTGATTGCTGTTACTTATTCACTTGTTCTAAACTGAAAGGCTTGTTTTTTTTTTCTGTCTGTGCTCATTAATACAGATTCACATGGTGTGGTTATCACAATTGGTGTCAATTGTTTATTTTCATTTATTTTATTTTATTTTTTTTTGTCAAATTAAAGTTACTGATTTGGATCTTTTCTCCTAGGGGGAAGGTGGCTCCTCACATGCACAGGCTTTCCAACCAATACCAACTTCAGAAGAACGCAAGGAGCAGTGGGAACAAGGCCAAGCAGACTACATGGGAATGGACTCGTTTGATAACATAAAGAGGAAGCTTGACACTTTTCTCAAATGAAAAGTGAAATGGGAGGGGGAAAAAAAAAAAAAAAAAAGTACCTGCAGTCTGAACAAATGGTCACTGTGTATCTATTACTCTAAATGGGTTGCAGTCAAACTTTCTTTCCCTTCACCAGCACTGTCACCAATGTCCAAAGATTAATCTCTAAGGAAAATCACTAACTGCTTTAAAAAATCAATTTGCCCTGTTACACTGTGAAAACGCATGACAAGTTTACAATGACATGTACTCAAGGTAGACTCTTAGAATTCTTGTCAGTGCTGTTTTTTTTTTTAAACAGATGTTAAATATCACTTTTTTTTAAAACTTTAATTTTTTTGGTTTTTGTCACCTTGCTAGCTAGCTTCTTTTGTCTCTGATTTGGTTGTGCTGTAACAAGTTTTACTTGACGACCAATGTAGTGGGTGTGTAACTGTATCCCCTCAAACAATAAAAGCAATGGTCTGTTTCTATGAGCTTTCTTTCCTTCCAAGCTGTTTTGTATCTTGGCTCAAGGATTTTAAAAACAGGGTAATGGGTCTAAAAAAAAAAAAAAAAAAAAACTGGTCTAGTTTTTCTGCTTCATCATCTAGCAAAAACCCAGGGAATACCACAAAAGATCTGGAGTTTTTACTATGCTAAAAAGTTTGTTTAGGGGAGATTAAAGTTTACTGGCTGGAGACTCATCTGCAACATGAGCCTCTTTAGGAACATGAGCAACAGCTGTAAAGCCTCTCCTGGTGCTGAGATGATGCGAGATCACAGTTTGACACCCCCCTGCTAGATGATTCAAGAAGAAAAGACTGCTCACTGGTCTAAATACACTTAAGCTAAATTGAATTGCTTAAGTGGAATTTGAGTCCAAATTCAAGACCTTCTAGACATTTTGGAGCACTTCCTTGCTTTCCTCAACACCTGAGGTAAATGTCCACCACAAAAGTGGAAAAAGGGATCCCTTGACAACTTCACATTGAAATTTGAGGAACTCCTGGGTTCATATGAAACTTTTTGTAAAAACCTGAAATGTGAATAATTCAGCAATAGTGGAGAGTTTTCAAGCATAAGGACGTGCTACAGGATTGAAGGTTTGAGTTCCTTTGCACCATGATGTGGCCTTTTTCCTAAAATAATAGATTCAGGATACACTATAAGAAAGTCTCACTTGTATTTCCCCAACTGTCTGGGGAACCGTGTGTGTATGTATATTCAGAGGTTTCTCCGAAATGACGTTGTTGACCTTCCTATTCGGCCAAGTCTGCTGTGTTTTTACCGATTTTTTTTTTTTTTTTAAAGGCACGAAGGTTAAAAGCGGAGTTACTTCCGCTTTTACCGTGTCCCATTAGTCGGCGTCACAGTGATGCAAATAAATAAAAAAAGCTAAACCTTTAATCTTGGCACAGTCTATAGTTTCATCATTGTGGAACATTTGTATATCTTAAAGGAGATGCCCAGAGACATTTTATTTTTGTTACTTTTATTCTACGTAGGAAAGGGGGCGTGTCGTGACCCCTCGCTGCTGGGTGATGTAGGCAACTTTTCCAGGAAAATAAACACAGTTTCTCCAAGATGGCTCCTCAGTCCTCTCTCCGAGTGGCGCTCCTGGTGTCCTTCTCGGTTCTCCTCACCGTGGTGCTGGGCTTCGGGCTCCCCGCTCTCCTCAACGCCGTCATGAGGTTGCTGGGACTGCCGGAAACGAGCGTGACCGAGTGCATCGTCGTGATGTACGCGGCTTTTGTGCTGTATGTCGCAACGCCTCGGTTCCCCAGGGGATCGGTGGAGGTGAGGGGACAGAGCAGGAACGTGGTGCCTTTGCGCCCGTCTTATGATTTAACCAGACTGTCTGAGGAATGTGTCAATATGCACAGCACATTTCTGAGAGGAAACTTCACGACTTTAGATTATCAGGAAATTTCCTTGAGTCCAAGGTGAACGGTGCATGAGGATTAACACTGCAAACTTGGCTGCAGCTTTGTACCTGATCGTCTTATTTACGTCTTATTTATTTATTTCGTCGTATTTAGTTCTTTTTTTTTTTTTTTTTGTGCCTATATTATGTGGAGTCACATCTGTTTTCTGTTTTATAGGTTCAAGGAAAAGCCGTGCTTATTACAGGTTGTGACACTGGGTTCGGTCTTTCACTTGCGAAACATCTGCACACGCTCGGTTACACGGTCTTTGCTGGGTGTCTACTAAAGGTAATAATCCCGTTCAGAACAATTGCAGGAAGTGTGGCCAGTAGATACTTTGCAGATGCACTTATTACAGCCACTGAAGCTTTGGGGAATATCAGTTTTGCATATAGTGATTAAAAACTCTTTGCAAAGTAAATAAAGCTCTGTCAGAAAGCAAAGTCTGATTCTGAATTGTCATGACTTCCAGATTTGTGGAGTGTACAATTAAGTTCTCCTTGTTAGATTTTCAGTTTGGTTGCATACATACAAATACAATTTGATTGATTGAGCGATATAGTTATGAAGATATGCAATTGCAATACTTTTATTCTTCCATTCTTTCCTTACAAGTTTTCATTTTCCATCCTCATGATTTCTCCTGTTCTTCTGTTGAGCTCAAGCAATAAATCTGCGTCCAGGGTTGGGCCCCTAATGGAGGATTTACTTAATGTTGTTTATGAGCCTGACTATATTCTTTGCATAATGCAGGACAAAGACGGAGCGGGTGCCAAGGAGCTTGAGGAGTTTCATTCAGATCGCATGAAGGTGGTGCAGCTTGACGTCTGCAGTGATGACCAGGTGAAAAAGGCAGTTGAATACATCAAAGGGAATCTGGATGACTCACAAAGAGGTAATGTTAACAGTTTATCACCCCTAAATCCAGATAAATTAAACATGCGCCGATTCATTATGATGCTGTTAATCCGTCAGGTCTGTGGGCTGTGGTGAACAATGCTGGGGTGTCGACCTTCGGAGAGGTGGAGTTCACCCCCATGGACACCTACAGGCAGGTGTCGGAGGTCAACCTATGGGGCACCATCAGGGTCACCAAAGCTGTACTGCCATTAATCCGCAGGGCGAAAGGTAAACCCATGAAAGGTTTTTCTCTGTTTGTTACTTATTAACGCCCACCTTCGTGTAAGCATGACATATCGAAAAAAATGATGCGTCCAAAGTTCAAATATCTGAAAGAGAGACGTTGTACAGTGAACACATAATCAAAGCTGTTTTTAGAGTTTGGGGTGCAAATGTAAAATATATGATGCTTTTTTTTTTTTCACCAAAACTATTTTGTATCAGATATACACTGGTTTTTAACACAAGACACTGTAAAGCACAACATGAGCTTAGCAGCTAAAGACATTCAGTTAGTAGATTGTAAAAACAAAAACACTACATTTAAATAAATAGAATAGATAAAAAGTACACTTGAATTGTTTTTGAAAAAAAAAAAGCACAAGATGTTTATTCAAATTATTTTCTTACTTTATTGGCACATGATGATGCAAAAGTTCTGGCATCTGTTTTTAGGCCGATCTGAGTAATTGGGTTTTTAACTTGGGGGAAGAAAACAATTCAGAGCACCTAATATTAATATCAAACTGACCTGAGGAAACACACAAAAAACAAAAAATAAATCACGTTTTCATTTGCTAAGGGACAATAGCCGTCCACGCCAAAATAACCTCATGTAAAAAAATAATAACTCCCCTTTGATCGTATTCGTATGAGTTCAAAACATCTGAAATCATTTCCAAATCCAGAAAGATAAAACTCCTACACTCTCACTTTCCATTCATTAGAACATAGTATAGTCCAGGGGTGGGCAATACTGGTCCTTGAGGGACAGTGTCCTGCAACTCTTGGATGTCTCCCTGCTCCAACACACTTGAATCCAATAATTGAATCACCTCCTAAGTGCAGTCAAGTTCTCCAGAGTCCTGCTAATGACCTCATTATTTGACTCAGGTGTGTTGAAGTGGGTACACATCTAAAGGTTGCAGGAGACCTGCAGGAGACCGGCCCTCGAGGCCTGGAGTTGCTCACCCCTGGTATAGTCAATTCACTGATTGAAAAAAGTCACCATTTTTGATCTTCCAACTGTTAGCAAACTCGCACCTAACCCCCACTTGAAAAATAAAACTCTGACCAATAAATGTGCTGCAGGCCGCGTTGTGAACATCGCCAGCATGTACGGCAGGATGGGCAACCGCCTGCGATCTCCTTACTGCGTGTCGAAATACGGTGTGGAGGCCTTCTCCGACTGTCTGCGCTACGAGATGAAGACCTGGGGAGTTAAAGTGTCCGTCATCGAGCCGGGGAACTATATCGTGGCCACCGGCATCCTCACCCGAGACATCGTAGCCACCACAGCCAACAAGCTGTGGAGCGAAGCCCCTGCCGAGGTGAAGGAGGACTACGGGAAAAACCACTTCGAACAGTACATGGCACTGATGCGCTCTTACTGCAACAGCGGCGAGAAGGACATGACTCCGGTTCTGGATGACATCACAGACGCCATCGGGTCAAAGCGTCCGTACACACGCTACAGCCCCATGGAGCCGCACTGGTGGATGAGGATGCAGGTGATGACCCACCTGCCCGGCGCGTTATCCGACTTGCTCTACTTCTAAAAGAGACTTTTTAGCTTCCTCTCCATCTCCTATTTCACAATAGATCAGTTCACCCAACGGATAGGGTTTCTGATTCCTCAGCACCTGAAATCATTCACTGATTAAGCCTTAATACTTTTTAATGTTTTAAACTGTAAGTAAATAGCTGCAGTTTACTTTTTAATATGTCTGGCTTAGACTATGTATTCAGATCTATTCTGAGTCTCCATTCTTTTCTTTTTTTGTTGTTTTTCTTATCAAGAGTTGCAGCATTCTTATAGCGACCAACAATGCACGCTTATTGCTTGCTGTGATATCAACAACTTTGAGCTTGTTACTTTGTGTCTTTTATTTACCATGATACTTTGCAATGTTTTCCCTCATGCAAATTGTGAGGGAAGTTGAGGGCTGCAAGAGGGGCTATGGCATGAAGACAAAACGAGCTTGAAAGGGCTCCTGCTGTTCTGTTGTCAGAACAGACCGGGGCCGGACTTTGAGGGCCGCTGTGATGTTTGCCCCAGAGTTATGTAACAGCCACACAAACTCACTTCGTCCCACATGCGCCATGACAACCAGCATACTGCTTCACACCGAAGGGATTTTAATGAGGGCACTTGGAAGAAGAGGAAATAATGTTGGACGACCCCCGTCTTTGTAAGTGAAATGTTATGTAATATATTGAATTATGCAAATGAACAGAGTGATTTATTTTAAAATACTACAGTCAGTGTCCTTTTTCAAAACCTGACTAAATAAACCAAAAGTCATGAATAAGTAGTTTGAAATCTTTCTGAATCATTGTAGATGTAGTTTTACTAATGACCACCAGGTGGCACACACACATCATAGATAGAACTGCTGGAGTTATGAATTGGAACATAATTAAGGAGTCATTACACAGAGATTTAAAGTATTTTTCCAAAAAAAAAAAAAAAACCCCAAAAAACTGTTTATATCTCCACGCAATGTTTTATTGCTTGGAGCTAATAAAACATTAAACTAAATAATCACATGAGGTCAATTACAACAACATTTACCTCATTAAGAATAATTCAGAACTCTCACTAAGCTGCTTAAGAGTGCTTATCCAAGCATATTGAAGGAAAGTTGAGTGCAAGGAAAAACTCCAGATATTTTCCACAGGCAACAGGAATAACCCCAATATTGACAGGAATGTTAAGCAAGTCCTGTCCAAAGGACTGCTTCTTCATGGTCTAAACTTTTCCCAGTTATGCCGATACATTTGTGTTAAAAAATTGAGTTATTGGTCTAAATCTAAGAAGCAGAAATTTGGATTTACCTGTGAGAGAGTGTTAGCAATACATCAGCAATAAATAACTGAAATGTGTGGTCAATCTGCATTGAGCTGAACAACAGAAAAAGGTTAAAAAAAATAAATTATGGTCCAATATATTCAGAGCACCTGTGCTCCTTTTTATATCTACATAAAAATATAACGTGCATTAACAGTCAAGCAGAAAACCTTTTTTTTTTTTTTTTGCTTTTTATTACATCTTTAACACTCTAAATCTTCTAAATTATTACACCTGAAGACAGTCTCCCCTCCATAAAAACAGTATTAAAGCAAATTACATCTTTTTTTATTCACAGCACTGCCTTCTTTTTAATCATTCCACAGCATGAATCTGTTTCTTCACTCTCACTTACAGAAATAAACAAAGAAAATAAAAAAAACTAAGAAAAAAAAAACAAAACAAAAAAAAAAGCTTCGTGAGACAAAATATCACCACAGAAATGTAAGCAGCACGAAAGCACCAAAATCAAACACGGGCCACTTGTTTTTAATATTATCAAGACATCTGTGTGAAAGTTTAACAACATCTCAGGTGAATTTAGCGAGTTCAGCGCCACAGTAGTTAGTTTCCTCCCCATCAGGACTAATAATTTGACGAGCAGTCTTGATAATATCTGTCACAACTGAGTTTTAATGTCTCTTTAAAGCAGTTTTTTTTTCTTTGTACAGCTACAAAGGCTCTGCTCATGCAGCCTCCTTTTTATTGTAAAATGAAGAAGAGATCCCAGTAACAATATCTAAGCAGGGAGATACTGTAGTTCTGTTTTAATATCAAGCTAAATATTTAAATATTGAGTTTGTTCATATTTATGTGGCTAATCTGCAAACGAACAAACAAAAACAAATGTGAAATCTTACACTAGTTGTAGATAAAGATGTAAAAATTATATCTTAAACTGTCGACGTTTTGATACACAAATTACTTGAGGTGCTCATACAGATTTAGGTCATGATTACATCACACCTGGAGTTATGTTTATCACTCAACATCCGCACGTGTGTTTATCATTTACATGTAGGCATTCACTGCTCATCTGATACTTGATGAAGTCAGCTATGGTAAGGCCACTTGAAATGGAAGACACCAACTAAAAAGGGCGTATTATGCATGACCAAGAAAAGAGAGAGGGGTAAGTCCATGACATTTGGTGAGCGCTAAAGGAGGAAATGCTCTTTCCTATGAGGATGTGTCCGGCCATCCCCACGCATCTGCTAATCGCTCCGCTGATGCACATGCAAAGCTTTAAGCAGATAGCAGTGATGAGAAGAAGGAAGTACGGGTTCTAAAAAGAAAAGGGGGGAAAAAGAAAAAAAACAAATCGGGGAGCTAAAGCTTTGGTTGCCGTAAAGCTGTGAAGGCACGTTAAATTCTCCCAAATCCTTTAAAGTGGGGCAGAATGTGTTGGCGGATTCACTTTAATGCTTTGCGGCATCACAGATGCTGCAGAAACTGGGGGCCGGGGAGCAAGAACTAGCAACAAGCAGGTGAATGAATCCAACAAATGAATCCAGCAGGTAGCTGCAGATTGGGCATTTTCAAAACCCTGAAATTGAGGGTGGAAATTCTTAAAACTTCAAAACCAGTGTGATTACTGAAATCCACATATCTGCAAAAGGGAATGCTAATTAATTGCGAAGTTCAATTCTAATTCTACAGTTATCTCCAAAAGCTTAATGATCCTGTTTTGTTTTCTGTGTGCTCCATATTAAGACACCTTTTCAAGAAACCTTGAAATTAGCACTTTAAACACATAAATCTGAATGAATGGTTTAACTTTTAAAAACTTTTATCTGAAACAAAATAAGGTGGTAAACAAAATAAGGCTTTTTTTCAAGTTGATGAACTCTTAACCAGTGGCCATGACTCAAACAAATAAACCTGTGAACGCACTGTACCCAAGTACCTCAAATTCACATTGACAACAGTCCTTAATGTGGAAGCAACTACTGAGCAAAGAAGACAAAGTGAGACATTTTCAGTAACAGATCTGAGAAGTTGTTTCAAAGTAAACAGTTGTTTTTGATGACATGTCAGTGGTTTATTTGGGCTGCGAGAGAAAGCAAGACTTTCAGCAGATAGCAGGAAGGTTAAACAGTGAAGCAAATTTGCCTTTTTGTCATTCTAAGCTTTTTAAATCAGTTTTGAAAATGCTGAATGATGAAATGTTTAACTTTTATATGAGTTAAGGTACAGAGTTACATTCTCCAGAAAATACACACGGAAACCAGTATTTTATCAATGGTCGCTCTGCTAAATGCTGGACTTCAAAGTGTACTTTCATCCTTTTGTGTTTGTTTTAAAAACTAAGACTCACACACAGTGTGACATCACCACTACTCATCAAATAGTGACGTAAATGTTTAAATCTTCCTGTAACAAGGCTCTCAAAATAAACAATTGGGAAAAACTGATATTGACAGGTACAAGACCAATCATTCAGATTGGTCCGTCTCTACTTCTGCCAATCACCTCAGATGCTTCCATCAAAAACTTTACAGCCAATGCAGCATCAGCTGCTTCGTAGATGATCGACTGGGCGTGGCCGTTACAGTGGAACATGCTCTCCAATTCCTTAGTCTATTTTTCCTTCCCTCATCCTCTTTTCTTTTTGTGCCCGGGTCCAACCAGCTGCAGCTGGAGAACTCATCATCGCAGGCTTTCTGATGATGATGATGATCATCATCCCCCTGCTGGAGCTGCTCCCTCCAGCCAGCACTCCTTCTGCTGCAGTTTCGATTGCTGCCCTTCCACATTCAGACTCTACCTAGTGACCTTTCAGTGGAAAAAAAAAAAAAAAAACGCTCACTCCAAACCTTCGCTGTACATAGAAACTTGGATCTTTTCTGCCTCCGCAAGGAATAGGTCGTTTTTTTTTTTTTCGTATAACATTCATGCTTTGCAACTGCGCACACTTGATCTCCCGGTGACCCTCTATTCCCTTTAGTAATCACTAATTTAGGAGCGGTGAGATCACCCTGTTGGCTGCCTGAGCCAGTCCTCCACTTCCCCTCTCTGTTCCAGAGAACTAGATTTATACATTTTCTTTTCCTAATGACAAAAAAAAACAAAAAAGGACTCCATGACGCCAACGGTGAGCTTCAGACACAAAAGATATTCCCAAAACCTAGAGGTGCATTGGCACTGACCAATAGACCGGAAATCAAAATAGACCAATTTGGTCAGCTTTAATTTGTGAAAAATATGATTTTGCCTCCTCCTGTGATTAAGCACTTTCTCCTGTGATTAAACCCATCAAAAAGCAGCATGTGTCATTTAAAAAGAAAAAAAACATAACTGAAGTTTGCAGAGTTGAATCAATCAACCAGCTGGAGATCAAAATCTGCCAATTTTTTTGCTAAATCAGCAGATCCAGGTTAAAAAGATAAGATTTTTCAACAAAACTCATAGCTCCCACCATTTTAATTCTACAGATTGCAGTAAAATGTATTTTGAAACCATTTGCCAATTTAGAAAAGGGGGAATCAGATAACAGATGGGGGCATGGACTTTGGTCCATTAATGTGGATAATCTTGTAATTCCTTCATAAGCTGTTGGATTCCAAACCTGCAACACATTTGTTCTCATGTTTCGTAATCCTTTTGGGGAGAATAGAGAGGGAAATCAATCAAAATCAGAAATGACAGATCAGTTCTCAGAACCCCGAAAGTTGGTATTAGTCAGAAAAAGTCGATTTCTACCAGCCGTGAATGGATTCTTAACGGAAGATAAAAGGGAGTTTGGTCTGACACTATTCTACTTATTTGCATCATGAGATTCGCTGTGTCATTTGCCTCCTCTTTGTAACATTCACATGATGTGGATACAGCAAAATGTGGCACAAGCAGTTCTATTGTACAAAACAACAACAACAACAAAAAAAAAGGCTACTTTGCACAAGAAATGTAAAAACAAAAAAAAAACAAACAAAAAAAAAAAGCAGATGCATTATAACATTTTAATCTCAACAACACGGATCCTAACAAATCTAAATAAATATAGTTTGGTCACTTGATTTTTATCAATGATTAGCTGAGGTTGTGGATTAATGTGTCCATAACCACAAAAAGGAAACAAAAAAAAAAAGCTTTAAGACAAACATTAAAGTGAGTCAACGTGTAAGACCTGTAGGCATGGCTCTGAGTAAGTCGTCATCTAAAAATATCTCAGTCATGTGTAGTTTTAAGAAAAAAATAATAATAAAAATCACATCTTTAAAGGAAATTGTTAAAAAAAAAAAAAAAAAGATTATATAATCAACATAAAGAAATCTAAATGAAACCCTAATAAGATACCAAGGGTGAAATACATGCCGTTGCCTATGACCTAACGTGGATAATTTAAAATGCGACCAAGAGGCCTGTAGTCAACTCTCGGGGTCCGTAAGTCTTTTCTTCAGCCCTCTCTCAATGTCTCTCCCATGCTTTTTACATATCTCTTCTTGGAATGCTCACAAAGTTGCCATTTAAGTCCTGATGATGTGTTAAGTCTTCAGACTCGGAGCAGAAATGTTAGTGTGTGTTCTGGTGTAAGAATCTGTTTTATATATGGAAGCCATTAATCTCTGTGCATGTGGGTGGGTGTGTGCGCGCGTGTGCGTGTGCGTGAGGATCGGATCAGGATGCGGCCAGGGCTTTGATCAGGTACAGTTTGTCTCCCTGTTCACTGGTGAAGATGGGAGCCTTTTTGTAGTGTTCGACAAGCTCTTCCATAGAGTTGAATTTGCGCTGTCCGATGCAGTAAAGGTTCTCCTTCAGCTGCACTTTGAAATGCTTGTTCTTGCTCTGCGCCTTTAGGGAGATGGAGAAGTCATTTGGCTGAAAAAGTAGAAGAAAAACTCGGATTAGTGACCACAGACAACAGGAACGTTTAGAAGGAAAGGGAGGAAAGGAAAAGTCCAGAATTTTTAAGAGGAGGTCTGTTAAAAGCTCAGCAGCAGATAATACACATTCAGATTGGCTGTTTCCGGAGACTGAAGCTAATGACTGCATTGAAAGGCCCTCAAAACAAAGCGGACTTAAACCGTAAAGTACCTCTAATCTTAAAAATGTCAGAGGGTTTATGTTAATGCGTAGCAACGAGTATATTGAAGCCATTGCTGCGCATTCATTGGACAGTTATTAATGCTGATGATTATTTACACAAAAGACGGAGAAGGGAGATGGTGCAACCCCCGTAATATTCCTGTGTGAAACACAAACTGAGAACTGAGCATTAGAAAACATTCATAGTCAAAGTTAACACAAACAGAAGCCAAAATGGTTTGGAAAATAAAAAAATGTGTATATATAACTAGAATATTGTTAACTTGAACTGCTGTAATAGGTTTGCTTTCAAGTATTTCTTTTACTGGTTAATGCTAGTTGGAATCTGCGCAAATGACACATGAAATACTGCTCTTATAAATCATAATGATCACAAACTTAAAATGCTGAAAATCTGCTTCAGTCTTGGCTCTACAGAGACTAGCCCTTAGCTATGGTCTTCTGGATACAACTTATTTGAATTTATACTAGACAAAGACGGCAAGAACTTTACAGCAGAAAAAAAGAAGTGTAGAACATATCAAAACCTTTTAGGGTAACAGGACCTTCAAGACACCTGGGAACAGTTCTGGGAAAAAGATGTAAACAAAAACTATAAATAGAACCCAAATCAGCTAACTGAGTAAATGACGTAGATTTATTTTTGTATTCATTGTCTTGTTGAAAAATCCACCCTCATTTCTTGTTTAGATTCTTATCAAGAATGCGTCTAGTACCTTTCTCCTTTCTTCATTCCATCACTGACATGAAGTCTGCCAATACTGACTCATCAAACACGGCCCAACATCATGTTTTCAACCATCTGATCGCAGTAAACTCCCAATTGGTGAAGTGACTCGTCATAGTCTTAAACCAACTTTAAAGACATTGGAAATCTTTATACTTCAATAGTGGAGTCTAGTGCAGTAGACATTTCTAAAAGGAATTGTGGTTTTCATGACAATTCAGGTCTTTTTTGAAGCTCTCTTTATGTGATCAAATTATTCTTTTCACTCCACTGGCAACCTATTATTATTTGTGAGTTTATTTGTGAGATTTTTGACATTGTCTTGGGAGAGGGCTGGGCTTTCATTCTTCTAACATGTCTCTTGTGTGTTTCATTTTTAATGAGAAGTATTGCGTCATTCCCTTATATAACATACATCTGAATTTACTGACTAACTGGAGTTGATTTCTTTGTAGGCGTGGATTACTTGACTTGTCACTGATGTTAAGACATTGTAACCTGATAACTTCAAGAGTTCGAGAAATGTTGGCGTGTTCGGTAATTAATCCTCTCTGTTGTATCTACTAGAGGTAAGATAGTAGCTGCTTTTAAACTTTTAACAGAACATAATTTCAAAAATTCTGAACAACTCCTTAAATGAACAGATCTTAGTGACTGACCGATGACTCGCTATCTCGGATGAGAAAGTCTCCCTCTGTGCCTCTTTGATTTAGCGCCACCTCTGCCTGGTGGCGTGTCACTTTTCCGTAGTACCACTCCTTCCCGGCAAAGCGTCCACTGCCTGAGGGCGAGATGTAGTCACAGTCAGGCGTTGGAGGCCCGGCTGGCCCTGCTGTGGATTTATGGGAGCTGGAGTCAAGAACGGTAACATAGTTCTTAGGCACCAGGCCCAACTGTCCGTCTGCTTTGCGGCACTTCCACCACTCTGGGTCGTTCTCTGGTTTCTCTATGACCTCCATCACCTCGCCCCGCTCAAAGTTCAGTTCCTCGTCGTTGCCAGAGCTGAAGGGGTAGAGCGCCTGAACCGTGTGCAACACTCTGTTTCCATTCGTGCTGCTTCTTACCACGTCAACCAGTTTATCAGTCAGCGATCCGGCAGCCGGATCTCCCAAGCCCCCCATGCCTCCTCCCCCGGCTGTCCCATCCATGTCCTCCGTCACATAGTTGGACGGGAACCAGCCAGACCGTCCGTTGTAGCTGCCGCGCCACCAGCCGTCGCTGCACTTCTCCATCACCACCACCCTTGTGCCCTTCACCAAAGAGAGCTCGTCCTCGCGCTCCGCAGAATAACTGAACTTGACGAAAGCGGGCACGTTGAGGTCATACAGCCTCTCGCCGTTATCTGTGCTCAGATCCGTGTCGGCGTTGGAAGCGGTGTCTCTCATCCCTCCCTTCCTGCTCTTTACCTTCCCAATTCCTAGGAGCCAAAAAAAACAAAAAGACGATCAGCAGTGAGATCTACACATGCAGATAAATTTGTTGGTGCCCCTTTTAATGGTGGTAAATACTTACTCACCTATACCATTTCAAGAAATAAAATAAATTAATATTTTACAGTTCAGCCTGAATTTACAGATATAGCGAGCGGTTTCTTCATTTGAGTCTACAATCTCAGAAAATTAAACACATTTGGGGTCTTGGAATCCTCTTCAGAAATCAAACCAAATACAACTAGTAACGGTAAAGTACAGTAATTATTTTAATGTCAGAACAGAAAAAAGACAGGATATGAAAGACATATTGGCTTTTGCATCATTATACCCTGCTTAACAGTAATTGACGTCTAACATTTATATGCAATAACCACGTGTCATAGGAAAAGGCTTGTACACAGCAGGGGTATTCCCACTTGTAGCAACAGTAATTTTTGTTAATTGTTTTTCCCCCTCCCCCGATTGAAAAACCTGAAATTATGTTAAATATCTGAATGCAGTAGAATAATCAGCAGGATTATTTTACTGCATTGAAAAGAAGCCAAAACATTGAGGCTATTGACATTTTTTAAGCAATAAATTTGCCCATACCTGTGTGCCAAAATACACTTTTTTCCTCAACTTTCTAATGGTGTGGGACAAGTCTCAACAAGAAAAGAAAAGAAAAACAAAAAGAAAATAAAGCAATAATTAGCATTATAGGCTTACTAAATATCCTTTCCTTTTCACATCAGAGCCCAAACCCCCCTGGCTCTAAATCTAAATACATTCTTGAGGATTAGGTCTAGGTGCTGAGGAAACAACAAAAATCTTGGCTGGCATGGAGGAATAAAAACTGAATGGGATGAAAACTTGTTTTGACATGGGCCTACAAATCCTGTAGAAACTGTTTTCTTTGTGTACTGTCACCTAATACTAAAATCAGACACCCCCCCACCCCCTCACACACTCCACTCGGCCTGAACTCATTGGAACAAAACAGTTCAGCCTCATTGCTGCTAATCACATTGCAATAAGCAACATGGCCAGCACTGCATCCTGATTTCAAACTCTTCTACCCCCCACCCTCCACCCCAACTCTATAGTGTTACTGCAGTTTCATTGTTGAAGAGCTGTGACCATTTTATAACATTTAAACAACTCCAGTTCAGCCCAACCAGACACTGATATCACAGACGGTGACAGATTTAGGCTCATTTCTGATTACGTTTGCAAGGCTATTGCTTGCATAATCAAAAGACAGCTGCATGAAATTACACAGTGGAGCAGGGTGGAGTCTCCGGGACTGTGCTGGGAGGACGGCGTGCGTCGTCTGTTATCCCAGCCGCCGGGGAAACGCGGGTGTCCTTTACCGCAGATGGATTGTTACTGAAAGGTACCTCTGACTCAAGGGGAGCAGACAAATTTCACAGTAGGGCTCAGAGTCCAACGTCAAATTGCTTCCAGGTAGAGCCTGTTATTAGTCCCACCACTGTGCATAAGTACAGAGTGCAGACAGGGTGTTAAGAGCTGATGTCTGAAGGCAGAGGTTACGTGCTGCACACATGCCAGTTAGGCATCTTTGTACCAACTCAAACGAGGCAAAAAGATATCGAACGACAGATCGGAAGCTTCCGTCACAAAAAGAAACATCAGATAAATTCTTGACATGCACAATTTAAAAAGAGATACTGCGGTTGGAACCTTTATGGTTGGAAGTGACCTAATTTAGCCCAATGAAGGTTAGAGGCCATCAATTACTGATAAGAGACATCTTTAACCTCCAAATGAGAGCAGAGAGATAAAGTTTATATTTTATCTAAGGCTTATCACTGGCATGGTCACTGGTGTCCATTTACTGCTTTTGTCTGCTATGGTCCCTGAATGCTTTGCATTAAAAAAGCAAAGCCAAAGCATTTGCATAGATGCTCAATCTGCAGCCAGGTAAGTAATGGGAAGTTTGGATTTGCCTGCACAGCTAACAGATACAGTGGCTGCTAGTGAGAGCAATGCTTCTCCTAAAGCCTCATCTGTCATGGTGTTCTGGAGTTACGCAGAAGAATTCACTTGTTGGCTGTGTGGGAGAGCTTCCTTTACAGTTTAGCAGAGATAATATCTTTTCACATCAAACGCACAAAATGGAAACTCTTTTCCAGAAAAGGGCACAGCTGCACTGAGCTCAGGTGGCACTAACATATACTGGCTAGTGCTTCCTTGATATTCAGCCTGGCTTGTGTGTTCAATTGAGTTTTGAACTTTTGTGTACAAACTCAATTGAACACAAAACCTGCAACAGTAATGTCACAGAAGTAAATGCAGGAATCTTGCAGAGCCTTCTAAAACCAAATACTGAAGGGAATTTGTTTGGAACTGGATTTTGTTTAGATGAATAAAACTAAAAGGGGGCTGAAACAATTGCGGACTACAAGTTTCTGATTATTTGTGAAACATTCCAAGAACTACATATTATTTTCTTGGACGTCACAATTATCCACACTTTTTGTAGCTCCATCACAGGAAATCTGGGTAAAATCCAAATTTTACTCAGTTATTAACAGAAAACAGAGTTTTTTTTGTTAATAACTGAGCTTTAGACAATCAAGTATCCCCAATTTGTAACAAGAACTGATATAAGTTGATCTAAAAACAGATTGATATAACACTTTAAGAAACCCATGATGATGTAAAGAATCATTAAGAAAAGAAATGTTTACCAAAGCTGCATTCCTCTTTCACTTGACATATGTCTTGATAACTTTCTCTCTCTTTTTTTTAAGTACTTCTATATTTGTGCATTTTGTTGAACCACTTTATTTTGAATAAACTGATAAAATACATGCCATAAAAGTAAAGAGATATGGAAGTCTGAATTGAGTTTTATTCTTGGTTCCTTTTATATACATGTTGATTTCATAATTGTCAGGGTAATTACAGATTTCTGGCTTTCTTTGAGTTCTGATCTCCAAGAAAGCTAAACTTATTTTTACTTAGGATTGTAAAATAGAAAAGTGTTACCAATTCCTAATCAAACAGAAAATGAAAGACCTGCATGATTTTTTACCATGTCACCATTATCATATTTTTAGTAAGAACTTCATAGTCAATACTAGATACTGTGAAGGTAGATGTGCTTGTAGAATCTCAGTAAAGGAGGTTCTTTTTATTTTACATTTTGAGGTTCTTGTCACCATAATTCACATTATGGCAGGAATTGGGGAGAGAGAGAAAGAGAAAAGTTGGAGACATGCAGCAAAACTGCAGAAAGTTGGGAGTGGAACCCCAGATGGCTGAGTTAAGGACTAATAGCCGCCATGGGACCTCTCTACAGTGAAACGCTACAGAAACTTATTATGGTTTTGACGCAGTTAAAGAAAGTGGGTGGGTTTCAGTATATGACCTACTGGTAAAGAGAAGCATTGCTACAACTACAAACATCAATAATGTAGTGATGAGATTAAATTACACTTGAGTAGACTGTTTTTACTGTGATAAGGTGTCTTCAAAATGTGCTTGGTTGCACTGAATCTTATTTAAGTGTTTTAGAGTTAAACAGGGCTGAATACAAACGCACACCATATGTTTCAGATTATATGTAAAAAAAAAAAGAAAAAAGAAAAAAATATTTTAATAATCCTCAAATTTGTATTTACATATTAGTATTTATTTGTCTATTAAAAATTATCCTAATAAATACAGTGAAGATGGTGGTAAGAATTAACTGTACCCAGGCATACTGAGGATTTAAAAAGTTATGTTTTAATTTTTTCTTCTTTACTGTTCCCAGTTAAAGTTAAAGTGTAGGGGATCCAAACGTTTCCTCTAGATCTATGAAAGTACAGTTAACAGTGCTGGCTGATGCACGCTGCCGGTCAGCTGGATGAAAGGAGACTACCACACTTAACTCTTGCTAGTAGGACAAAGTCCACTATTTGTAAGGAAAAAGCTTCAATCCATCACTCAGATAAAGAGCCAGTCCAGACCAAGTCACAGAAAATAGAAAAGTTCAAAGGTCATTACACTGTGCACTACAGCTGGAGATGCCAATTTAAATTTTCCAATTTCCAGCTCAAGCGAAAAATTTACTGTAATAAAATGTTGCAAATATTTACATTTCTTTTCCTATGAGGTGACATGTAATAGTTTTTTCTCTGTATGTCACACAAAACGTATACAAATATTGTATGTCATTAGGTTATTTAAAACAGGTATTTGTGATGACTGGAAAGAAGACAAAACTCGGAGATCTAAAAATATCCCTCTCCCCATTTTGCCTCATTTTCTACACCTGACAGGAATCCTAAACAAAGACAACCACTTGAACTTTTTGAGCACATACGGTGTGGGACGTTTAGCTTCCCCTGAAAGCCACAAGCCTTGTTGCGGCTCTGCTGCAAGCTGGGAAAACCTTACAAGAGAAATTAAAAACACCGTGCACTGGAAACTTCTCTCGTACAACATCACATGCCTCTTACTTTTTTTTGCGCACTTCCTGAGAGAGGGATGTGGGGGAAGGAAATTACACAGAATCAGATGGCTGTAAATCACTGCAAACAATGACAAACAGCACAACACAGACATGTTGGGTTCCTCCAAAATAAAATACAAAAATAAATAAATTTAAAAAAAAAAAAAAAAAGAAAAAACAAGAGTTTGTTTACAGATGAAACACAACACAAAGAGAAGAAAGTGCCGGGAAGTCTGTCCAGCTACCGGTGACATACAGGAATGAGGGGTTTTTTCTGTCCAAACTCTGGCCTGCCTACGCTAGTTGGCTGTCCATTGTCTGCCAGGGCCCTTTCGACCTCCCAGCTTCCCTCCATTCCAGGGCTCTTCCTCTGTGGACGACAACACCCCGCGTCAGCCTGTCTGACAGGCCTTTAACATCCCTTTGCTTTGACACGGACGCTTTTTCCAACCAGTCAGGTCAGAGCAAACCGGCCTGCTACCTCTCCTGTGGCAAGTTGTCATCACATCCTACTTTGCAATTCCAGCCAAGTTGCTTAAAATTATTGTGTAGCAATGTCTGTTGTCTGATTGCAGACACTCAGGAGGAGCTTTGCAAGTTCATGACAACAATATGTCTTCGGACATGTAGTGGAAAACAGCAGTCCTCAGCCATATGGTTTGCTCAGAGACGTACGCATTAAGTGTAATGACAGCATGTTGAGCCAGAAACCGTGTGAGTCAATCAAAGAGGGACAGCGCACACATGAGTGAGCCGGCGTATTTGTGGTCGGGGCTGCCTTTTAGAGGCCATGGCTTCAATCAGGTCTGCCAAAGTGACTGACGGATACACAGGAAGTGTGCATTGCTCTTTCAAGTTTCAACTTCAAATGCATGCAGCCATCGATCTCTGTGATGGGGCAGAGTTCAAGGAGAAGTGCTGCTGAGCAAAGCTGCTGTCAGAAGCTACAGTGTGTTTGAGACTGCGATCTGTCAGGTTGTATCAGATCAACCAGTTAGAAAACTACTTTCCATACTCCACCCAATGGTAATCCATGCTCACCTTCATCATTACAACAGCGCTGGAATCATGAGTGCAAAATAAAGAATGGAGACATAATTTTTAAGTCCATTTTCATCCCATTATCTTTCAGTTAATCAGAAAGACATGAATAAAGTAGGGCTGATCAATTTCATCAAAACACTCATTTGCATCTATTATAATGAATCTTGTGACAGTAATTAATCTACATTTCTCCCATCTTCAATAGTCATCAAGATGTCTTTACCAACAGTGCACCTAAACAACTAAATCACTCAAACCTTTACCCAAAGTGTATGGATTGACTTTGGAGAGAAAGTTAATTCAACTTCCCAAACAACATTATTGACATTAATGTAAATATACATGCATGGACACACTAATAAATACTTAGGATTCTGTGCATTTCTTTATAATACACAACTAATGGCATAAAATCTGTGGTATGTTAATAAATAAACATTTATTAACATTTGAGAGAGAGAACGCAATAGAAGTTTTACACTTAAAAAGAGATACTTAAACAACCAAAGGTAAAACTTATTTATTGCACAGACACAGCATTAATATTGGGATCACATTTGAAGAAGTTAATGTATCTCTACGCCCTTCAAAAACTGAGTTAAATTAAGTTTATTTTGCACAGCTAAGTTCCTCTGTTTTATTCTTATGAGCTTTATGTAACAAGCTGGACTTAGAAAGAACATTTTGAGTTCTTAAAAGTTAAGAACTCAAATGCACACAAGCTGCTATTTTAATAATGCTAGTAGCATTTCCCAAACCAGATGATACTAGCAGATTTTAAGACACTTTAGTTCAATTCAGTCGAGTTATAATCTGTAATAGTTCCACTACCTGTAGTAGAAAGATTTTAACTTTTTGGATATTAAATAACCAACGATATTAAATAACGTTGGTCAGATGTAAACCTCCTGTTTTAATTCCCTTTAGTCATTTGAGAATGACTCAAAATGAAAGCTATTGTTAGCAGGTATCAACAGTCTGTTAGTGTTTTGTTTAGTTGAAAGTCCATGTTTCTAAGATATGCATATATCTCACTAACTTGTCCATCTCCTGCAATGGAGATGGACACTTAATTTCCCAACAAGCTCTTAACGGTACAACATCTTTCTTTGAAGTTACCTACAGATTCACAGGAAATCTGAAAATAAATTCCTGCAATGACTGTAACCAATTTCATAACACAGGAAACAAGAAAAACAACAGCTTAAGATTCAATGAAACAAATCTACATTTTGGACGATTGTCCTAATAAAAACACGTAATTTCAGATGTGATACATGACTATTGCATTATAACCAATCACAAAGTCGGCAATCTCGAGTATGCTTACTGTTCTGGCTTTATGAAGACCACTACTCACTTCCTCTGATGTAAAGAGAAAACAGGAAAACCAATGTGTGTTGATACAGCTTTACAGCAGAAAAACAATCTTGGGCATGAATGATTTGGACTATTCACACTAATCTTAGCCTAGGTATGATAAGTTATTTTTTCCTTTCTTTGGTCTCTTAAGTCAGGAAACAGGAGTGAGCAATGTGGAGAAAATAAGCGGGAATTGAGGAGCGAGCCATCCAACAGACAATCCCAAACGACATGATTCAACTTCCCTCTGACTTCTCACTTCCTCTTTGGCTCGCATTGAGCTACGAGAGAAATGTGGCTCAAATTAGAGTTTCCGTTTGCTGGGGAGGCTGAGAAACAGGAAAAAGGAGGGAGGGGAGCCAGAAAGAAACAGAAGGAGGGAGAGAGAGAAAGCAGCAGCTTACAGAGTTTACACAAGCAAAATGTCTGTTAGCTCATCTCTATCTTCTTCACCTCCCACTAGAGAACAAGCAGAGCAGCCAATGAGATTCCTGCAGACAGAGCCAGGACATATCAAGGTGAGATTACGGCCTTGTTAAAAAAAAATTTTTAAAAAAGTGTGTCAGTGTGGCTGTAAACCATTGACATTCCTCTGATAGCCATGAGAGGTGCATAAGATGGGAACCCGAGTCCCATCAATCATCAAGGACCCCCTTCCTCCTCTTTGCACAATGACTACAGTGTTCTACATGAGAACCCTTCAACTGTAGTTTATGATCAGCAGCAGGGGGACCCTCCCAGAACCAGGGAGCTCGCCCTGAGGGAAACATAAAAAGAAAACAGCCATCTGCGATGTCGTGAGATACTCCTGAACCGGCTGGAGAGAATGACAGTGTAATCCACTAAGATGTAGCCCACCTCAATGAGGTAAACGCTGGAAGAAAACAATGAAGCAAGATTCCAGCTTGTGTGTGAGTTTTGTGCCTGTGTGAATTCAAAGAAGGATTGCTGGGGCAATTACAGGCTTGGGCTCAGCAGCAGGCTTTTCAAAAGCATATCCACCCAGTGTCTGCAGCCGCTCACACACACTGGGACAGCCTCTCTTTGTCAGACCAAATGGGTTCACACTAAAATCTGTTGCTGCCCGCTCTGATCCTGACACTTTCAATCGGTTTGCTTGAAACAGACATTCAGACAAAGTAAAAATCTGATGTATTAAGTTGAAAATAAAACAGTAAGAAAAGACCAGACATCTTTTTCCTGAGTTGTTCAAAGAAACCAAACTGCTTAGAGGAGTTCAGAGGGATACATCAATAAAAATCAGATAACTGGAAACAAAACAAGTCAAAACAACTTTATGGAATAACTAAGGGCTAGAAAAGTTTTAAACTCACGAAAGAAATGTTTGAATAGGTTAGCCATGTCCATTTTGGGCTTGCTCTCTGTCTCGCTCGCAGTCCCTGTTCTCTTCCCACTGCAGCTGCGGAGTTATTCCATGTGAACACCCTGAGAGCTGGGCGGACTGAAGAGAAGGGCAGCCCACATGAAGGCCATGTGATCAGGGGTTAGCCAATGAGGGCACAGGTTGGAGAAGCCTCCAGTTCAGCTCTGGAAGGCAGACTGCAAGAGGCCTCAAGAAGTAGGAGAGAATGGGTAGTAGGAGGGGGAGGGGTGAAGTTTAGACACAGAGCACAAGAGCTCCATGCTACACAAAAAGTAAGGAGGTGATTTTCTAAACATATATACAGCAGATTTAAATGAAAGGGATTTTGAAAAAAAAAAAGTAAAAAAAAAAAAAAGAGGAATCTCTGGGGAAGAGTGACTCATTGAAGTCTCACATGACAACAGCTGTTTGAGAAACACTCAGAAGTTCACAACAAACCCAGGGAACAGAAGGTGTTAAGCACAGAAACACTCCCAAACAGTAAGAGAGCCATCTCCAGACACATCATGCCCTCTTAAGCAATGACACAACTTCACGCCCAGCAACAAAAAGATCAACTTTTCCTCCCACACAACATATCAGAGTGTGAGCCCGGAGTTGCTCCCCTTACTCGCCCGTGTGTGACCCAACCTCCCACAGCACAGATTAGGAAAGAAGCATAGTTAATCAGAGATTACACAATGCCTGGTATTTTTACATTTTCTTTCTGTATTACAAAAACTGTAGACCAACAAAGTAGGTTATTATTTAAAGTGGAGAAAAACGATACAACTGAAAATCTGAAAATGTGGAGTGCATTTCAGACATTCTTTTAAAGTTTAATACCCCTAATCTGAAAAGGCGAAACAGCAAATCGAGCTTTACGGGACAACCACAGGATAACGTGACTCTCATTGTTTCCAAATGTTTTGTGCTTGTGTTTACACGGACATGATCTGCAATGCATTAATGTAAAGTTTTATTCTGGAGCCAGTTGTCGAACCTTTGCGATTTTGTAAATATCAACAAAAAGAAAAAAAAATGAAACATTTATGTTTTACTGTTCTTGCATTGTCATGTAAATGGGGCCTTAGTCATGCAGTCCAAAAGTCTGGGGTTCATAGAGTGACAGCAAAATGAAATTAATGAGAAATTCTGGTGTTGCTCTTGACAGTTTACCAGGGTTTGAGATATTTTGCAAAGAAGAATGGGCAAAATTTTCAGTATCTAGATGTGCAAAGCAGGTAGAGAAATACCACAACAGACGGGCAACTGTTATTGTGATGGAAAATTGCTCCACAAAACAATGACTCAGATATGAACGTACATTCAGACGCATGAACTAATGGAACAATAATGTGTTGCTCCATTAGATATAATCTCAATGAAATACATTAAAGTTTACGGCTGTACGGGGTGAGAAAACATTTTAGAAAACAAAAGCCTCTTCTAGGATTATGTTGGTGTTTCAACAAGATTGCTCCAACTATGCGTTTTATTTCCAGTGTACGGTAAGTTAGACATGACTTGTGTTTGTGCCAGCCAGGCAGCTGTTCTTAAAAATGTAAAGATCGAATATGGTGACAGCTGGGATGTTGTTAAGAGGCCATGGGCTTTTGTTTATGGCAGCATAACCTCCTACACACACGCATGCGCGCACACACACACACAAACACCACAGAGGAAAAATATCATGGCATATAAATCTAGACACCTCTGAGTAACGCATGAGGGACAGACTTGACCTACAGTTCATCCAACAGTCGTAGAAAATCTTTGCTCAAGTCATTGGGTTGAATTATTTAAAAGCATTTCAATTCCTCTTTCACCCACACTTTTCAAAAATATTATCATACTCTACCCACAACTGCTGTGCACACACTCAGACACAAACACAAGAGAAAACGGGAAGTTGCAGTCCAACAGATAAGTGTTTTGCAAACACTGGTGAATGTGTGATAATTGTGAAATTATGACACATGACGAGGAACACCCAAAACCGCAGTTTGTGTGGGTTTTTTTTTTTCATTTTTAACATTTTCACCATTTGTTCATATAAAAAACTAATTTGAAGCTACAGTGTGATCGTTTGCGTCGACTGGCAGTAGCTTCTTCGGCACACATCATCTTCACGCCACATGAACGAGTAACGGACTTATAAGCAACTTTGTTGTCAGCTTACAAGTTAAAAGTAATTTGTCTTTTTTAATAGTCAACTAAAAAAAGACAGATAAAGCTTGTTGATGGAGTTGGTGATGTGTAAACCATCACCAACCAAATTACATTCTACAATAGTACATGGGAAATAATAATATTTGGCAGAACTAATGCCAGGACTGACAGTGATTCAAAATAGATGGCAGAGAAGAAGAACTCAGTTAAGACAAACTATAACTTTCTCATTCATGCTTGGCTTCAGCTTATAAATATTCTCTACTTTTAAATCAAACTGCACACTTGTGAGTTTAGTTGTGTAACCTTGTAAAATAAAATGCATGTTTTATGTCAATAAATGTGCAGGTAAATATAAAATTCATGCTATGCTAATGTTGTGCTTGTAAATCAGAATGTCGTTATAAATAAATTGTCACCTTGTAAACCAAATAGCCAATTTCGTCTCTGTGGATCCATAAACAAAGATTTGTGTTGGTAAAGAATAACGACATCTACACATGCACAAAGCAGAAATTCTCAGTCATTTTACTTTTTCACAAGGTTACAAAACTCAACTCACAACTATGCAGTTTGATTTACGAGTACAAATTTATGCCCATACTGGTCTTACATGGTTTGCAGCAGCTGGCAATATCTACAAATTGAACTATTTTGCTAAAGGAAAGAAAACAGTCAGGATAGAAAGTTTAGGTCATATGAATTCTGAGAAAAAGTGGTGCAAGAAAACCAAATCCAATTTATACTTGTTACAAAGCTGGAAAGATAAAAACATCTATAACTCCCTTACCTGAGTAAATGCGTCAAAGTTGCACTCAAAGTCTTTAATGTCAGCAAGACGATCAAAAGCAGAAGTCCAATTCTAGGTGTGTGCAAACAATAACCTGAGAATACTATGTTTGCACTCTGAACAAACACGGTCACTGTGGTGAATAACGTGCAACAGGTTATATGGCACAGTTGTGGTCAAAAACAATATGAAAGTTGGCCTAGATAATGCTTTTGAAGCAACGCTGTTTCAGTTAATAATTAAAAGAAAATCTACATGTGAGAGAGGAACCCCATCAAGATGCTGAAGATATGCAAATATTTACAAAAGTATCATCTATGCAGCTTAACTGGAATATTATGAACTCGTCGAAAAAATAAATAAGCTGAAAGGGAATTCAAACCAGCTTGCTTTCTCAAGATTACTGAGAACCAACCTACTGTAGAAATAAACAAAACCAAAACCAAAGGGAAAAAAAGTAAATTCTCTTACCGAGTGTGTCTTTGAGATTCTTGACAATTGAAGCTTTTCTAGCGCTGTTTTTCCTCTCCACATAGTTGGATGGGACGAAGCCGGTTTTGTTGGTGGCATTCCGGACCCTCCACCAGGACTTGGAGTCGTCCAGCAGCCAGAGGCGCTCGTTCTTCTTGATGTCCAGCTCCTGGTCCTGCTGGGCCATGTAGTCGAACTTGGCGATGACAATCACCTCTTCAGTCATCTTGACCTAGGGAGACTGATGCATCACAAAACTGTTTAGAAAAAAAAACATGGTCGTCATAGTTTTCTTTAAACTTTCTTTAAGTTTTGAGTCTTTAAAATTCAGTAGACATGAATACATTGCATCTATTTAACTGCCTAATATTTATTTACATCCAAACAGGTCTTTGCGATATTGATCTTGCACACACTGACTTTGCAATGTCAAAAATCATTGCTACATTATGCAGCCTTATTGCACACTAAATGAACTCCTTGTACATGTTTTTGGTGTCAGTTGCAGATCCAGCTGGCTGCACAGAAGGACTGCAGAATAAGAAATCTATTAATGTTTGAAAATCCCTGTATGAAATATCACAACTGTAAAATACTGCTTGGACTAATATTAGCTATCCAAGAACTTTACATTCATATTCTCTATGCAAGAAACATTTTTGTTTAATGCAGCACAGAAATGTTTTAGAAAGTAAAGTGGTGGTAAAGTTATTAAGATTATGCATGTTTGCAATGAACTGAAAGCATAATGTCATTAACTGATATTTTGGCAAGTCATGTCATTTCCACAACACTCATCCATCTTATCGCCAAGTAATGCCAATCTACAGTGAAGTAGCATATTGGGCGGCCACTTTAAAAAAAGAAAAAAAAAATGTATGTTATGAGATTGGCTGCCAAAACTGTATTTTACACAGTGAACATAATGTTGCTGATCAGACAGATCTGGATTTTCCCAACAATCCATTTGTACCCTTAATAATCTGAAAGCTGAACCACAGACTGCTGCAGCTTTCAGTCTATCCTGTGATCTCTTCTGCTGTGTTCTGATGTCCTCCGCTGTTCTCAGAGAGCTGCGCTGAGAGCAATTGAAACAGTCGCTAAAAATTATGACATTCAAAGTACAGTATGATATTTCAAGGGCAAAAATGTTTTTTTCTGAAGTTTCGTATGAAAATGACAAACAAAAACTGCAATGCAATATTTTAGTAACCAAGCTAATACAGTAGTAAACACAGTAAGTATGCTGGCATTAGCTTTGCCCTAAGTATTAACACATCTGCACCAGATATGTCTTTGGAAAGGAAGTTACCCACCTTAAAACCTATGGATGACTTTCCTAACCAAGTCAACCCTGTGTTGGAGCTGAGGAGGCAAACTTAATGGAAAACTACAGACAGGGCAACATCTCTGTTGCTCTAAACTTTAAGAAAAATTAAGGACAGCAGGATCCTGATCATAATTGGTAAATAAGTGATTGGCAATCCTAATCATCATGACATGACACTGGTGAGAGCTAGTGTTTAATTTTTTTGCATGGCAGAGAATTGACCTAGAACTAGTCCCGATATGTTTTTCATACATATATTACAGACTGTTGCAGTCAACAAAAAATGGAAGGAAAGGAAACTTGGTAACAAAAAAAGACAAAAGGGAGTTAGAAAGATAGGAAAGAACAGGAGGAAAGGGAAGCATAAGAAAGAAGATAAAAGAAGGACCGATAAAGGCAGAAATAGGACATGAAGAATTAAGAAAAGGAGAAAAAGACACAAGGAACTAAAGAGGTAGGAAACAAGGAAAGATGTACAAAAAGAAAAAAGGCAACATTTAGACAAGAATGATAAGAAAAAGAGTCTGAAAAAGCCTTTTTGGTTTCACACTTCAGCACACCTGGAAAATACTGAAATCATATTCCAGACTTTTCCAAACCGTTTAGGAACGGTGGTTAAACTTGTCTGATCTGTATCCGAGATCAAAATATCAATAAGTGTTAAGACAAGTGAAAAGGAGTATGTTTGGAGACTGAAGCTGGACAACCATACCTGTTCTGCATCAAAGCTGAGAACAAGCCGTTCTGCTACTTCTGCTGACCTAGAACAAGAACAGAAACGATACAATGAAATTACAAATAAACTTCTCAAAGTTTTTTGTTTGAAATACATAATTATGTGCTACACTCTTATACAAGCAGGCTTCAGATGACATCTCTTGCAGTAAACCTATGCCAAGAAGGTGTGAACCAGGGTTATTCAAGTATACCACAACAACCGGGCAGAAATTCCAGCGCCCATTTCCACAGTTTAGTCTTGTAGAGCAGAATTTCCCTCCACCAATTGTATTATTGAAATAACAGACAAATTGCTTTGATATTCAGTCGTTAAAGCCAAGAGCTGTCAGAATTACACAGGGGATGATTTCGTTTGACGAGCTGACAAAATATTGCCTTTCTTTGCCTGCCGTCAACAGGATGGTAAAGATTACTGTAATGGTGCAACTGGAATCTCTTTCTGAGCCGTGATGATGAAGGGAATTGTTTTAAATTTAGATATGGCCTAGATAGGTTCACATATGCAAACCGCAATGCCAGTATGAGCTAAATTATTAAATACACAAAGCTCTATTATCCACAGTCCTCCTTAGCTTCCCTCAACACATCTAAAATTATGATTTTGGTGGACTGAGAACCACTGTGAAAGTTTGTTCATGTTGAACAATGCGCACATTCACAACAACCAGTCTTATGACCTGAGCAGCCACAAGCAGAGATAAGCTATGCTTAGTTTAACATTGCAGATCCTTGGGTCAGCTATGGTGGGGAGCAAGGCCTGCCTGAAGTGGCTGCTCTGATGTCATGGGAGTGGATGAAGTTTCATCTCTCCCCCACCCCAAGTGAGTACAGGGAACAGACACTGACTTTATTGAATGAGAGAGGCTCTTAAATTTATTTGAAGCAGCAGTGCTGTCTAGGTTTCAGCCGCAGCTGGCCTTGAGATGGGCGTATAACCTGATCTTGGGCAAACAAGAGTGGAGGATAGCGAAGCAGACTTTCAGCATGGTTAACCAAGACATGAATAAGATATCGATTGGATTTAAATCAGCTCATACGGACAGAAAATAAATAATAAACAATCAGGGGGAGGTGGGTTACTTAATGTACCATAGAGCAATTACCCAATTGATTTAAGATTTAAGATTTAAAATTTAAGATTTAAGATTTAACCACAGTGTACACCCGTACACTGTGGTTAAATCTTAAAGCATGTTATTGCCTGCTTCTTTTCCATTAATTACATTAGTGAACACTGCGAGAAATGCAAGGGAGCGGCACACAAAAACAAAGAGCTGATTTACTCTCCTCGAGTGCCTCATTCACTCAGACAAAAGGCAACAATCTCTTCACTCCCTGGGCTGGACGAAGTAGCTGTGTGTGCCTCCGTCTGCCTTCACAATAACCCTCGTTATTTTAATTTCTCCACTTCATGCTTTTTGTTTTCTTTTTTTAAAATCATGTAATGCTAGTACGACTCCGTTTGTTGCCTATCTCACATTTCAGGTTGAATCTTGCATCTATTCTTTTAGCATCCATCTAAAAGGCTGAGTGTAAAAATCCATGTTAATTCTTCAGTGACTTTTAAAGTAGATATGAGGATCAGAAACGGTGGGTGACAGATGCTCTGAGATAATCACGCAGCTGCAGACTGAGCAGAGACCAGTCGCCATGCAGAAGCACTAAACACCAGGTCAGACAGGTCAAACTGCTCATATGGTGGCTCTACGGATATTCATTTACACTGATCCCAACAGGCAGCATATGTATCATCTCATTCAGAGTGTGGTAGTTCTGAATTGGTGCTTAAAGCTCTTTGTTCTCTAGATTTAACTAAAGACTTTCTCTGTGAGACGCATCATGGAACTGGTTTGTGACTGGAGTTGGCCAATTTTCAGCAGAAAAAAATTCATTCTCATTGTTGAATGAATGAATAAAACCTAGGCACTACGAGCACATGTAAATGACAAAACTCATTCGTGTGGAAGTTTTTATGTATTTCTATCAGTAAGGTGTTTTAACAAGTAAAGGAAAGCATAAAAGGCTGAAGAAGTCCTTCAAAGGAATCCATTTTCCCCAACACATCACAACATGTCAAGACATGTCTGCCATGCATTCAGGCTGCTACTTTAAGAGACGGCAAGATGTTAGCAGATAGCTGAATGTGTGACATCAAAATTGCTCTTTTTTAACCTTTGAGTTTTAACTTTGGTCCATCAACTTGGGATAACTCCTGGTATAAAGGTATGCCAAGTTATCATTCCATAACCAGTAAGAGTTTCACTCAGATGACTCTAATGCCAGAGAAACTGTTGGAATTGCAAGATTTTTCTCCAGCTTTGTAGAGCATTAAGAAAGCACCACAGTCTTTCTCCCAGCTGTTGCTGCACACTGTTGGCCAACTGGCTGACAGAAGTCACAATTACTTTTTCCACCCCACTTATAGGGCAAATCAAATCTTCAAAAATAGAATCATTCATGATAGGGAAAATGAAGGAACTTCGCCCACAACTCAAATTATTTTAACATTGTTTCAAGCAACATTTGTTAGGCTGAGTGGCCAGTTTGCTAAGCAGGTGACTACAGACTGGATACTGTGGCAGAAAACTGACCAACTTTCAAGGTAAAATCAGCTTGTAATACTCCCAGATTTGCTTCATAAACAGAGACTGCTACCTTGAATAAATACTTTCTGTACAGAGTTTTGTCTCTGTGCATGTTTGGGCTATCCATGTTCCTCCCACTAGTCAAAATCATGCCAGTAAAATTACCTCTCTGAAGTGAAGGAGTTGGCTTACTCTTTAGTAACTTTTATTAGCCATCATTATCAATTTTGTCCTTCAAAACGATTTTTTTTATTGATAATTCTTTTCAGGATAATTTGATTCTAAATTTGTGATATGCAAAAAAATGTGATGATTCTATTGCAAAAGAACTACTGTGTGTCTTCTTCAGAGGTTTCCTCTATACTACAGACAGCTACTGGAGATCCTTCCTGCTCACAGCCAATAACAAGTACAACTCTTTGAAAACACACAGATAGTATCAGTTACAAAATTATTGGATTAAGAAACAACTTCGGAATTGAAAAATTTGATGATGTGTTGAATTGAGAGGGGAAAAAAAACTGGGTCAAAAACTAAAATATCTGACCTTTTTTGAATTTGTATCCAAATTAAACCAAGAGCAGAAATGTCAGCAGCAACTTCAGCAAGCCATTTGTACACTTCTCTGAGGTAAAATGTAACCAAGGGTGATCTCAGGTCATCGGGTAGGAGAAAATTAAAGTTCAAAGCAGATCTGTTTTAGTTTAGGTCATTATGCAGGGCATTAAATTGGGCATGGGATGAGCTTTCAATGTGTTACTTAAGACTTTATATTCATGAACTATTCTAGAAACAAAAACAAATGTAGCAAAATGTTTTACACATGTAGACCAGAATAGAATGTATGGGTAAACACTTTCTATATTTTGACTGTAAGGGGTTAAATGTCCAGTCAGTGAATGACATAGAACATAATTACAGAACAATTGAGCCTGTCTCTACAATGCAAATGGACACAGTTTTGTAAACTATGAGGAAACAAACCATGTCTTATCTGCGGAATAAGCCGAACCAAGGATTAATGACAATTCAACAAGTGATCCTCTCATGTTCACACGTTAAGCACCAATAACTTGTCTCACATTCATATAATACTAAAAAAAGTATTACAATACTTTGCAATACTATTTATAATACTAATAAACACAAAGTATTTATTAGTATTAAATAAATACCGGTCCCTGTGTTTTAGCCACAAGGACCAGCCTGTAGATACAATTTTGTGAAGATGTTATAAAAAAGTCTTTACAATAAAATCTAGTCAGTTTATTTGTCTTTAAAAACCACAAATACTTTGTGTCAATGGTAAAAAGCAGATGCAGGGTGCAATCTTGTGAATTCTCTTCTCATGGTGAAACACCAGTGACATAAATTCACCACATCCTGTACTCTACAGCTGCTGCGAAAACCTCTGCTGTGTGTTTCGGCAAACGGAGGAGAAAGAAACCCCCGACAACAGATCCAGTCAAAGAGCACACCTAGTGGTCAGTTTTAGCCACAATCCTGTTGGTACACATAGAAGAGATGTCAAACTGGCTTTAGACGGTTTTAGGTAAAGTCAATTTACATCAGATATTTAAAGCTTAGTAGCCAGGTAGAGGAGAATGAACATATGTCATAGTTCTCCTCGCACTGGGAGCAAACTGTTTGCTGCTGCTCAGGAGGATTGCTGCGGCACTGAGACAGCAACGACATGAGCTCACAGAAGCAGACAGGGTAACCTAATCCCTGTGACAGCCCGCTAAAATCACAGAGCTCTGCTGCCTTCAGGAATGTGCTCTCTGTGTTCACTGCTAACTCAGCCCCCTCTGGCGCTGCAGCTCTTCCTCCAGCACGCACCAAAAGTTGCATTTTAGCCACAGGGACCAGCCTGTTTCACAAAGCGACAGGCAGAGGACAGCAATGGACCAATAAACACAAGCTTGGGTTTGCGTTTTCTTTTTTTTTTTTCTTTTTTTTTCCACCCTGCAGTGCATCAGTTAAAGCTCATGAGACTGAAGCTCATCCCGGCTGTCCTGGATTCTCTCAAAACAAAACAGCAGCACCGCAGCAAAGGGTCATGGGAGACTTGGCAGGCCAGCTGTGAGACAGGAAGTGTGGACACAAGAGTGACCGGATGATGGGAAAGTGATGCTATCTGACAGAGCGTGGACTTGACCCCTGGACTGAGAGTAGTAAAGATAGCTTATCTTTGAATCAATGTGCGTAATATAACTTGTTAAGGAGATGAAAGTGTTAACTTAAACACCAGTGGTACTGAAAGAAGGGATTCCTCATTGGAAAACTGTCCTGATTTGGGATCACACTGAAATTTAATAAGAGGGAACTGATGGCCGTACCGCCGTGATTGTTTGAATGAAGTCGGTTATTCACCCCTGGGGATCCCCCTTAGCAGTTGGGAATATCCTAAAATAGATTGTGGCTCGTGTCCTTTGAGAATAGACAGATTTACTCTCACAGCAACAACCAACAGCAAAAGTTTTTAGTTTTCTGTCGGAACCACTTCACATCAAAGGGCCCATTCTTTTCTTCAAACAGAACTGTGTATAATGTCATAGATAAGCCACTGTTTGGAGACTGTGTGCCTGGCAATTCCCCCCAAAAAACTGCTCAGGCTGGAAGCACTGGAGTTCTAACACAATAATTAAGACAGAAACTGGGTTTGTTGGAATTAAGAAAACCACATTTTAAAAACTGCAGCCTGCTGAGCAACATCTAATTAGAGAAAACCTTCTGCTAACATCGAGCATGTCTGCTGAAAGCCTTAAAGCAACTTAGAAAGCAATTCAGGCTGCAGAAACATTTTTGATGGACACCCAGTGGAGTCAAATGTTGATAAACCACCCTGGCAGGCCAAATACAATGAACTAATGCAAAAAGCCTTTTCATTGTTTTTTTAAAAGGACTTTGGATTGAACCAAACATCTCAAGCTTAAAATCTAAATACATAGATATACTCAGACTTGATTTGAAACCATTTTGACAATAAATTGAGATTTGCTTTTTATGACTATTGTTTTTTGCATAAGACACCTCAGATGAGCTCTGGCTTACTATAAAAAATTATATTTTTGTAGAAGTTACAGACAAATTGTCTAAATGTTCAATCAATGTTGCATCTTACAAGTTGAATGCATCACTACATGTGATGCCCAAATCAAGAATGGAGAAAATCTGGGTAATAATAATAATGGAGCGCACAACCTATATTTGCATGAATAGCCTCCAAACATAGGCAGGTCACGTCATTTACTTGGTCTAACAGATCTGATTTTTATCACAATATTTTTAATCCTTTAAGGTTAAACAGAAACTCGGTTGGGTCGCTCACAGTCTGTGTCATGTGACTGATTGGTTTCCAACCCTGTGTTAGAGAAACAGCTTGGGATTAGTCAGCAAAAACTGAAGTGAAGACAAGATTCAAGCACGTGTATGGTATTAATTTCATTGGTTATGTAATTTTGATAAAAATACACAAAAAAGACATCCCTAACATTTTACATCCTTGAGTATTCCCGTTTAAAAATACTAAAAAAATTGTTTAAATACTCCAAGAAGTTCAAACTCTGAAATAGATCTATCACAGCAGACATAATTCAAGGACTTCCTTTTAACCAAGATGCTGAATTTGAAATAGCTAATAGAATGTAAATAACAAATATGTCTCTTAAGGTGCAGAGATTGTCGCTGCAAGGAAGTTGAAAGATCTATTTCAATTATGTTTTATGTAATATGCATTGTTGTTTGGTCAACCTCTAAACATATTTTGATGTTAGCCCTTTGTTATTAGAAAATACATGTTGCTTAATGTCAGGAATAACCGATCATAAGACACTGGAGAAAGATTAAGTCACACAACCACTTCATAGTGCTTTCACTTCCCCGTTTCACTTTATGCTTCATTCCGGCTTCAAATTCCCCAGTCTGGTTGTTATGGTCTGGCCAACAGAGACACCGTCACAGGTGAAGTAACATTTCTTTTTAAATGGAAAACTGACAAAAGAGATGAGCAGGTGATGCAATGATGGTTTATCTGATGGTAGCCCAGGAAAGTTAAGTGGTTTATTCTTTCTGTATAAGGAATTCCAATCCTATTAGTTAAACTAACAATTACAAAAATGCGTGAGTTTTAACTTGAATCTAAACAAACTCATGAATGCTATTGAAACTTGCTATTAATTTATGAACTAAGAAGTGTTTGCGCTGCCATACTTAAGTTAAAATACATTTTTAAAGATGGTTTTACATGTAGATAAGTTAATGGTTTCATTGATGTTTAAGCTATGACAATTGCAGTTTATAAGCTTGATCATGAGGCATTATATTTTAATTTCAGATTTAACTATAAATAGATGCAGCAAATCACTACCTAGATTCTAATCATCCTGTTTTCTTGTGAAAACAAAAGATGAGTCCTTTTCAGTTCTTTACAAGTCAACACCAATTTTCCAACATGTCTGCTGGGAGCTAAATCCTGATCAAAGCGCTTAACATACAAATGCAAACTTCTGATCAGAGCCATCAGATTAAACAGTGAGCCAAAGCAGGATAAAGCTGATGTGATATCCAAAGTACAAACGCAGAGCTATAAATAAAGCCAGATTTTTTTTTCCCCCCAAAGATAAATGAAGCACTTTAAATGACCTCTTATTAAAGGTTAAAGTGGATCACTTTGTAAGAAAATATTCACTATTTTAAGAGCAGAAATCAGCTAAGTAGAGTGAGAGAAAAAAGTGACAATCTCATTCAAAGAGTTTCTTCTTGCGGGTGCACACTCGGAAATAAAAAATACTCAGATGAACCAAATCGGTGATCTATATCTGCACTACACAGCAAGATCAAAGCCAGCTTATCATTTACTCACGCTGCTTCTAAGCAGCCTTTTACTTTTCAAGATAAACTATAGAAATAGTAGCACAGCAGAAAAGTTTCCAAGAACCCTAAATATGGGCCAGACTTTCACACAGAATACAGAAAAAATAGAAACTTTCTGGCTCCAATAATTCTGTTGCCAAAATGAGTCACTGGAGGAGGTCATCTGTATGGAAAACTGATCTAAAAAACAGATTTTCCCTGAAGATGCTCTCTAAAGTCTGAACAATCTATTCTTTAACTTTATTGTTACTAAACAAGCTCCAATGTCTTTCAGACTAGAATATTAACACTATAGACCTCTGCCAAAGAAATCTCAGCTCAGCACAAATCAGCATCAACCAGATCTTTGATAGGAGATGGGGAAGAAAGAAAACATTTTCCTCAGAAAGACTTTGAACTTTTGTGCATGACTTGGACGGCCTACACAGACTCCAAACAGCAGTGAATATTGTTCTTAAAAATTGGCTCCTTTACACTGTTCGAATAAAATTGAATTCCTGTTTTTAAACTAGTTTACGTACAGCAAGAAATACATAACATTTTAAATGATTCGCCCAGAACCAACAGTTATTTATTATGGGAGAGATTATTTGTGTAATTTATGTCAGCAGTTTTGCTCAGCAGTTTTGCAGTATGACATTTTCACTTCCCACATAAAGAAAAAAACAAAAGATTAGAAACTAGAACTAAGCACTTAATTACATTTCTTTCACAATTTCAGACATTTAGAAGTGATTTTGAACATGGTGTTGCATAAGCAAATACAAATAAACCTCAGGCACTATCGTAAAAACAGGTTATTTTTCACACCCTTAGAAATGGATTTATATTAAGATTGCTAAATAACAGAAGAAGCATCAACGATCCTGTGTGTCTATATTTATTTTCTAGCTAAGTGCTAAATCTGAACAACCAGATAGTGATGAAGTGAATTTTCCCAAAAGTTACCATTAATTAAAAAAAAGTAAAGAAATATAATTTCTGATGTCAACTCTGGCTTTTCTTAAAGTGTATTTTTCAGATAATAATTAAGCCACACAAAATTACCAACACAAAAATGGAGGCTAAAAGTTCAAAGGACAACTAAAACCGTAATCCTGCTGGCCTTTCTGTTGGTGCTTAGGATACTTGACTGTTCTACTACACAGAATGATGCTGCTCAGGGACCTGTCCCATATTTTGTTTTGTTTTTTTGGTGGGGGGTTGGGGGGTTGTTGGATTTGAAATGGTTTTAGTAAATGTGTTCATAACTTCTCCAGGGTATCTTTTCACAGTGGTACAATAATGGTAGTAATTCGCCTCTTAGCATGTTTTTTTTCTGGTTCCTATAAATTGCGTGTGAATAAAACTTTTACAAATCTGTTTCCTGCCTCATGGGTTCATGAGCGTTTTGTTTTATAGTAGCCTGCAGTGTTGTGTTCAGGTCTCTCCAAAGTGGTTATTGCTTGAGTGAGTCACATCAAACACACAGGGAGCCAAAAGTGTCTGACTTTTGCTGGGAGAATCGCCGCAAAGGTTGAGCTTCAGATTCAGTCAAATAGGCAAACTTAATTATATTTAACTCTATAAAGTGGATTTCATTTTGATTGCTGAATTTTGCAATGCTATTAATGTTTTCTGCATTAACAGCAGAAAACTGGTTTCTGTGACGCATAAGGCCTTCTAGATCACAGAAACCAGAAGGCCTTATAAATGGCACAGTGTCTTTGTAGGTACGTTTTCTTCCCAGTTATTTCCACTAAATCAATCCAGCATTTCCCTCTTCAAATGTTTGCATGCAACACTTAACAAATCCCCACGTTGTTTTTTCTCCTTCTAAACACTAAACTATCTCCATAGATGGCCATGCTGAGTAAGTAGACAGTCTACTGGAAGCTGTGCAATCCCAAAAACGTAGACACATCACTTATGTCTGTCTCTCCCTCTCAACTACATGCCGACAAGCTTATACCTCCAATGTAAAAACAGCATAAATACAAACAACTCTCTGGATTGGTTAAGGGTCCTCAACCCAAGAGTCGACCCAAGAATGATGCCAGAGTTGGTATCATTATTGGATCAAATCAGTCCAAAAAATAAACAGTATTCAGGTTGGACAGTTATTATGCACTTCAGTATATTCTTTACTGGGATCATCTTCATGTACAACTGAATTTGGCACAAAAGCAAACTACAGAAATGTTAAATTTCTTTTGTTTTTTTAACCCAGAATAATTAATTTCTATTAAGCTTTATAGGTTGGTTTCACAGTGTGATTTTGAAGATAAGGAGGTTCTGTCAAAATAGCTCCTGATCCTCAATAAGGTGGATTTACTTTTTTATAGCAAAAAATTGATTAAGAAAACCAAGCAATCAAAATGACGACTTCAGGGCCTGAATAGTTCCACCCATAAGACGGTGGGTAGAACTACTGCAGAAGTGCCTTCTTGCTATGGATACAGAACTAGAGTTAATATGGCATTGTGGTTACCTAAGTGCACACATCCTCATTTTCATTCTGCCAAACCCACTGAAAGAAAACCCCTAACCCTAATGAACTAAGACAGAAACAAAAAGCTGAAACTGCATACTTCTTTTATCTTAAAGAGGAAGTCTCATCACTGACTCCAAGTGTAAAATGACTGCAAATTTCTCACCACACACACTCTCCACACAATGACAATTTGCAGTAGTGGTAAGAAGAAACGTGAACAGTGCTTTATATTTTTGCCTCAGTATACACTTAAAGATACACAAAAGTACTTCTCAGTGGCATCAGAGAATCAAATGCAGAAAAGCTGAGTGAAGTGCTCAATCGCTCACTGCATTTTCTAGATTTTTGACATCGTTCTGTGTTTCTCAACTAATTAAGTAGCAGTCACTTACACAATCGGCACACATAACACACTTCAACAACCTATCAATAACTGATTTCAGGTTTAGGGTTAGCTAAGCTTCCAGAACCAATAAATTTAAGGAGGAAAATCAAGAGCTACTCACTGGGCTGTTCTGGCAAGTCCCTTCACCATGATGTTATATCTCATACTAGTGGTGAGAAAGTAGCTACATTAGAAACAATCCAGATAATTCTAAGGAGCCTGCAGCTCACAAACACAGAGGTAGAGCTTTGTCATGAGAAGACAAATAAGACTTTTTTTTTTTTACATGATGAGCCAGCAAGGAGACAAGTGCTTTTAAATTAATTTGACATCTCATTTACAACAATACTGTTTCGAAGCAAATAGCGTTGGCTTCCTCTTTTGGAGAAAAGACACAAGAGTTAAGAACTTATCATCTGCATGGCAAACCCCAAAATTTTGTTTGACACTATCTGCTCAATTGTTTTATCAGCAACCCTACAAACCCTAGTTTAGTCCAAAGCAAAAGGTAAAGAATTGTATGACTTTTTTCTTTGGGTAGTTCAACAGTCATCTTTTCATCTTGTGACTTGTCTCCTTCACATACTTGGTTCTTTCTGTCTTGTGACCTTACATGGTGTCTCTGATTTGCTCGAACACAATAAGACCCTCATCTTGCCCTACTGACATAACACTATGCTATGTAAAAAAAAAAAAAAAAAAACATTTGGGTCCATTGTCTCTTTAATATCAATTTCATCTGAGAAATGTAACCTTTTTTAAAGCACGGTAGCACTTTAGTTGAACTATACCTTAGTCAAGATGCAACTTTAACTCAGAGTTACAGGTCAATTTCTAAATTCAAACTCAAGTCAAAACGCCAGAAAATGTGGTAGCAGATAAAGTCGTGACTATTCTGAATAATGATTTTTTATTTTTTTTTTTATTTCAATTAGGTTTACTTAAAAAGCATTCTAAGGCAAACACATTACTCAAAAAATTCTAGTAAGATGATGTCAGCAGACTCAGGGGAATACTCATTTTTGTTTTGATTAGAGCCTTTATCTTTGTTTGACACTGTTGATTTTAATTATGTGTTTAATAGAAGCAGAAGCTTTTTATGTTTATGCCAATCAGCTAATGGAAGATTCCACTGAACTGAGGTAGAGTACCTCAAGGCTTTGTTCTGGGGCCAATCTTGTTTCTCTGGGTTCAATGTTACAGTTCAGTAGTACCAGTTTTAGAAGGTATGTATTGGCATCGACATCAAAATCAGCCAAAAGGTAGGCATTTTCTTAACTTATCTATATTAGTTCAATGAGTAAAACTGAGTTGATATTAACAAACAATGTTCATTTTCATCTTGTTGTTTGCATGCGTTTCAAGAGAGGAAGGGGATTGGCGATGTGGTAATTGTTCAGTCATGTGACAGTGATGGTGATGCAGCACAGGATTGCGGGGTGTTTAACTCGAGCAGAGATGCAACATAAATGCTGTGGTTGCTTTTACAAAGTGTAAATAGTGGGAGGAAGTATATCTAATATGCATATAACATTGGTAGTTACAGGTCCACACAGCAGAATTAAAAATTGGATGTCGGCCCAAATTTTCATATTGGTGCATCCCTAATCTCTCTGCTGATGATTTTCAGTCTACTGTTCAGTCAAAAACTCTGGGTGCCAGAAATCTCCTTAATTTGTTGTTTATCTTACATCAGGTCTCAAGGCTGAGACACCAATTAGTGCAAAGGGATGATAAAACGTCACATTAAATAAATTAGAATATGCATTCTAACAAAGTTTGTTTCTCGCATTAGAAGTATGACCTTTAAGCAGATTAAACTTACTTTTTAGTAAGCCCCAATTTCTGTATTAAAAATATCTTTTATTGGTCTGACATAATATTCTTAGATGCGTTTTCATTAGCTGTAGGTGGAAAATCATCACAATTAACAAGTCAACATGCATGGGCAGTCGTTATAAGACGAAAAAAAAAAAAGATCACAAAAGAAAAAGGAAATGGAAGACAACTTTTGCAACAACTTAAGACTGTGGATTGAACACAATCCCCATTTCACTACATGGAACAATTCCCCTCAGCTAGAATTTAAAGAGGAACATTTTTGAGCCACATCACATTTCTGGCTTTTATTGAAATGCACAGTTAGCACTTTTCCTCTCAAGACTTGGCCACTTCAGGCCACTGAGATCATCATCATCCATGTATGTTGTTGTTATTTTCAGTCATGAAAGGCAACAATTACAAAACGAGTGATTCAACAGGACATCTAATTACACAAAGCCACCGCCAATGCCAGTACAAATGTCTGTAGCTGCTTAACTGTGAAACCTCAATTGTGCACAAAAACTGACAGCTGACAGGTGCAGGTTTTCCAAACAAGTTGCCCCATGGCTATTTTTGGAATTCAAATATGAAAATAAAACGAGTGCCTTCAGGCATAAAAGATAATGATTTAAAAAAAAAAAAAAAAAAAAAGCTAAAGGGAACTAGTTCAAATCTGTCACAAGTACGCCCTCAAAGGCAGCTGAGGACAACAAAAGCAAGCACACACCACTCCTGACGTAGAGACAAATCACAGTTGTGCACTAATCCACTATTGCGCTCAAACACATAGCGTATGGATGGCAGTCAGTACCATGGTAGTTCTACTGCAGTCACAACTGGGTTTAGTCACTTGCCATAACTCAAAAGAAATTTATCAGAATCTGCTCCTGTCATCAGAATTTTCTGCTGAGTGTATCTACATCTGTGAATTTGCAAGTCATGGGCTGGAGGACTCAAGCTTTCTGCTGCTGACTGAACAGTGTACTTATCGTAAGATAGTTAATGTATAATGGCATTTAATGCATAATCTATGGAACTGTAGCACTAAAAGGTGTTACTAGACACTCTAGGCTTTTGAAAGTGCTGCATTAGAAGCCTTACAAAGAAATCTTGTATAGCAGGGAAACATGTTCTGCCCTTCCATCTCAAACGTAAACATAAATGCATTCAGGAACTTTGACTGATCAGAAATCCCAAGACCAACAAATAAACATTACATGTTGGTCTAATAAGAAAAAGATTAATATGCATACTTCTAAGTACAGTGGAGGATCTGTAATAGGGATTTGTTTTTCTTACAAAACCCCTGCAAACCTTGTCAGTGCAGACAGTAGAGACTTTTAGAAAGCCAGGAGGTTTTAGACTATCTGTTGGACAATCCGAAATACCTAAACATGGAATGTCACTAGATCCATATGGTCTAATTTTGATAGGAATTGCCCAGAAACAAATAAACCTTCTTTCTTAGCTAACACCCACCCCCCCAGACCTAAACTAAGGAGAGTTTGTGGAACAAGCTGAAGAGAAGAGAGCGTAAGGGACAACCCAATACTGTGTATGATTTAGAAAGAGAAGGTAGCACGAAATGGTATATTTTATTTGTACACAGAAGTTGTTCTTCTGAGTTCTTGGTCAGAAATATAAACATTTATATGTTATACAGCTTGGCAAATAAAAAGACTAAAAAACAGACTACAACTACCGATAACTATGTTCATCTCTTGAAAAAACACACCTGCACCACAGGCTTCAGAAGAAGAAGACAGGACAGAGCGGAGTCAGGACGCAGCATCACAGTCAGAGGCACACATTGTGACGCGAGTCACAATTTGTCCTGCTGTACTTCGTATTGATAATTTAAATGATTATTTTACTGTAGTTATTTGTAACAAAGCATTCCATTTCTTTAAAAAAATGTTTGGGCCTGAAAACAGGTTTTGTTCTTCGGTTTCAATGTAGAGTACTTAATTATGATGTATAATAATTGTAAAAAAAATAAAGGTAAGTACTTCACAGATTTTGCCTATCAAGTTCTTTTCGGAACGCAACCCCAGTAAAAAACAAGGGTTCACTATATTGGAGTTCCACATATATTGGGATCCTGCGTGCATTAGACATAATGCAGTGCAAATTGCTGAGCCTTATCTTAAGCTACGGGTAGATTATTCTACACTACATTTTTACAAGTCATTGCATACAACCTGTGAGAAGGGAGATACTATCCAATAACAACAGAAACACACTGACAAATGGCAATATCCACAATGTGTAACTTGGTCCTTATGACGTGTTGATAAGGCTTGTGTTGCTGTGCAATTTATTTAAAAGGTCATAAAAACACAAGTGGGAAAATCTTGCCAGAAACGCACTCATTGCATCCATTGTGTAGCTGAGGCATGACATTTAGTACGTCATAGATTAATAAATGCAGGAACAACGTTCATGAAAAACACAGAGCTTCTAAAATACAAACTAGCTGCATTAGGCCTCCAGTTGATGGTTTCATATGGTAAGTGTGGCAGTATAGTGACCTGTTTTCAACTTCAGGTTGAAAGCAGGTTTAAAGTCAAAGTCAAAACAATTCCTCAGTGATGATGCCAGCAACTCCATTATATCTGCATTAGATACTTTTATCATAATAACATCACTAAAGGTGGCAGTTTTGTTTGATCTACATTTCAGATCAGCCCAAACATAAAATTTGGGGAAATTACCTTGGTTTCTAGGAAAACTATGATACATACTCTTTACTGGCGTCATGGCCTCCAGATAATCATCTTGAGGTCATGATGATCATTCAATTGACTGTAAAATGAGACAAAAACATGTTGGAAGTTTCTATGTAAAAATGCAATTCACTGACTCAAAGTTTTATCCCAACCATCTGGATCAAATACATTAAAGTGTAAATAAATCTACAAAGGAAATAGAGGGACACATTTAATATTCATCTACTGATATGTGGATTAAATTTACATATACACACGATTCTCCTTTGTCATTATTACAGTTTGTAAATCTCAGCATCTCAAAAGATAATTCAAGAAAATTATCTATTATTGCATTAAAGAAAAGATCATTTGTGTAATTTATGTAACCAATGTAAAGAGTCTCATGCCTTGGGCTGTAATAATAGATTAGTTCCCCAAATATCCCCCTATACTTCACTCAAGCGCAAATACGGTTAAAAAAATAGCATAGTATAAAACATGAAGTGATTTATGGTTGAGAAGATGCTTAGACCTTGCATATGTTTTATGAGTCCAATTGTCATCTGTAATTATCATGGAAACTTGCTTTTTTCCAATCTCCAAAACATCCATCTGATGAAGCTGAAACCGCGTTTCATGAAAAATATTGTGAAAATCTTTCAAACCTGCCTACTTCATAATAACGGTACAAAAAAAAAAAAACAAAAAAAAATACTAACAGAGCATCTCCTTCATTTTCAGTCTCAGTCAGTGAACATAACTATGCTGAAACAAGGCAGATTTGATGTAGGACCAGGATTTGTTGCACTCAAATGTTTGCCTTTTATGTCAAGTTAAGCTTTTCAGTGTGGAGCCACCCAACTTGGTTAATCTATCTGTGAAAATTCAGCAAACACTAACATCTCGTTTTAGAGTCGAAATAAATGTTAACCCCTCTGCGGACTGTATATTGGACCAAGCTGGCTATGCGACACAGCAGAAAGGTTGGCTTTCTCTTGTGTTTGCCTCGGTTGCCTTTTAGCTGCTAGCCTATGTGGGTTTAACCGTTAAACAGAGGGGGAGCAGGAGAGGAGTGCGGCTGCAGCAGAAGGCAGCCTGGCACATTCCCTCTTCAGTCATGCCACGTCTTACCTGACTGCTGATGGCCACCTCTTCTTATCTCCTTTTAAATATATTTTACTGATGGAGGCGTCTCGAAGAAGATGCTCGCAGTGGATGTCCACAGTCCTCGCAAGCCAGCGGCCAAATATTTTCTTTCCCAATCCGAGAAGCTAGCCTAGCTGACGAGACGCAGCGCCCCGTTGGAAAAGCATTTCTGCATCAGACCGTGTCAGAGCTCAGCAGCAGCTAGGCTGGCTAACTAGCTGAAACGGCTACACAGCGTTTGGAAACCCACTCGCCTCCCTGCTGCTCCTCTGTGATTGGCTGCTGGAGGACAGACTGGGTTATGAATGGACGATCTCGCTGCCAATCAATGCTACTGCAGCTGTTAATGTTCTACATTCCCATAGAACGTCCTCCTTAATTTTGCCTTCCAAGGGAAAAACAACCATAGCAGCATAAGATTATCCTCTGTCAACTTCATAAGGACTGAAAATTATTTATTTTATGTTGTGTTATCTCCCTAATTTTTTTTTCTATTTTATTTACTGCTTAAATAAAATAAGCATTCAGTGTTTAAAAACACTGAATAACGACAATGACAATATTTTACAAAACGCTAAAGAGGGTTCATCACCAAATGAACACAGAAATTATTCACCAGAGCCAAACCAAAATTGTTCAGTGGTTATGTAAGTTCTCAAAACTAAATCCTATATAAAACATTTGGGAGTGAACTGAAAAGAAAGAAGATGGAATAAGAAAATACAAAGCCTCTCGATCAGAGACACAACACAAAGTCTTTAGCTTGACATTTATGATTTTCTTGCAAGGTTGGTTCAGCAACTTGGAAATTGTTGGCCTCTTTTATAAAGGCAAACATGTAAGACTCTTATGTTTTGCAGATCTACAATCATTTACAGAATCTTTCTGTTCTTTTTTTTTTTTTTTTTTTTTGAGTTGTGGCCAGCAAGCACTTCCAACTTCACAATGTTTGGCACGCCTTTGCAGAAAGTTTGGACACAACTGTTCTAGTTGGATTGTGAGAAGAAGAACTGTCAGAAAATCCTTTCTCTGTATGCTCCAAACTTGTGAAATATTATAGCAAAAGTGTAAAAACTGTTGCTCTGCCAAGAATGCTTTACAGAGAAATCAGAACTATCAACAATTGTGCCACCAGCAATTTTGCAAAACACATAAATTTCTTCATGTTTTTGCTTGTGCTTTTACAAATCTTTACCAAGGGTGCCAACGCAGAGTGATGTATTTCAAGGTATCCGCGTTTCACAAAAATGCTCAGTAGTCATCCACTAGAAATTTCCATAATAATACAAATATGCATACAGAAATAACACCATCAAATTCCGTTCAGTCATAATGCATCTTATAAATGTGTCTGTGGTTAAGAGAGTTGCAGAGTAATTTGGAAGGTTGTGCAGCTCACTGCAGGATGCAATCTGTTTCCTGCTCTAACAGATGGGCCTCCTCTACGTGTCTTCTTCGTTCTGCACCCAAAAGCCAGTCTCAAAATTACTCAACGTGAATTGTCAAGCAGGATTTTCAGTTTTGTTGGGTTTACGAAGCTATGGGTCATGATAGGTTTTATTGTAAAAAGCAAGTAAATAAATGCTGGTTGTTCTAGTTTTAATTGAAATCAAACAGGATTTACACATATTTTTTTTATTTACAATGACAGTGATTCTTTGCAGATGTGTCCAACATTAAATTGAGTCTCATTTATAACAGCCACCCTTGTAATACAGAGTGCATATGTCACAACATGACTGCTTCTGCTGAATGAATAAAAAGAGGAAATGTGATGTGTAATTTGGACAATTGCTGTGATCAAAATCCTATCTCTTCCTGACATAAAGGAAATGGAAGTAACACAAACAAGCTTTATCCTTCATGAGAACAATTTAGGTAGGGGCACCTCCAAATGCTGAAACAATATTTGTTGGGTAAACAAAAACTTAAGCCATTATAGAGGATTTCAGGAATTTTATTGTAGCGTTGTGTAGAATTGGATGATCAAAAGCAATAAATTAAAATGCTAAGAATATTAAACTGAGTTATAAAACATAACATGCACGTAAGACTGTCAAGCCAAGTAAATACACATGGCTAGCCTTGGTTGATTTCAGCTTTTCTTCTTTCACTCCTGGGTGTCAGAAACACTAAGTAGGTCATGAATGCCACCTGCTGGGCTGTTGGTGAAGCACGTCAGTTCTGAATTAGCAATGTGTCCTCGTTCATGTCAAGCATTTTTTTCCATCTCTATTGTGTCTCTATTTTGTTCCTCGGCAGTTCCTTTTGACCCTCAAGGCAGCATCTTAGAGACTGTTTATCTTTGCTCGGTTTCCTGAAAAGACTAAAAAAAAAGGAGGAGGAGGTAGAGTAGGAGGTGGAGATGTACCCGGTGAGCTGCTGACTTAACTGATACAGAAAAAGAAACAGCAGAAGGACCAGCATTGTTTAAGGAGGACTTTAATTCAATTCGGTGCACTTGCCTCTGGGCATTAGTTTGACATACATCTGAGAGTAAACAGAAGCCACAGTCAGAGAGAAAATCACGTTTGTCAAATATAAAAAGCTCATGGGGTTGGAGATGTAGTTTGAACAGAATAAATTGCTCTAGTCATTTATTCTAGTTTGGGGTTTTCTCTCCTAATTTTGGATTTGCCTTATTGAATCTAATGTAATTCTGAAAAATATTTATGTAAACCAATTTTACATAGTTTCTTTGGTGTTCTGAAAAGTGTTGAATTTGGATTGTATGAAAATATACAAAAAAAATTGAGATTTCAGATTTTGAGGTAAAACATAATTATTTTTCCACTGCTTTTTAGGCTCCTGCATCCCATGATTTGAAATTCACTTTTTATTTTCACAAGCACAATTAAGTTGTCACTGTAGTTTAATGAATCTGTATTAAATGCGTTGTTAGAGATTAGATAGAGTTGCCTAAGTAAGTTCATATGCCAAAACAAAACAGATAAATAGCTCTTTAATGACCTGGTGAATTGAAAACTATCTTCAGCTTTGTATTACTTTGGGATTTGTAGAATAAGAGTATTTTGCACTTTTGCTCCAAATGTTATCTAACTATAAAAAATCTATAGAGAATTGGGGCATATGGATTTTTGAAATGGAAAGTTTGTAAGAACCATCTATTCTTTTGTTAGTTTGGCTTTTAAAGGAAAACATTATAGATATGGGACTCTCACAATAACGCTTAGCAAAATTACCATGGTTTGAAATTATCACTGTGTTTACTCAAAAATTAAAAACTGAAAATATATGACGTTTTTAGCAGGCACTGCTCTTGCTTGTTGACTTTACTTTCAAAACAAATTTAACTCAATAATAGGACTCATGGTCATGACTGAGAATATTTTGAAACAGCTAAATATGTCTTTATGGGGAATGAGGGATAAGCTCAAGCCCTTTGACAGACAGCTGACCAGCAGTGCACAGCAACACGTTGGGTGTGGGGGGCAGTAGTGCACATTTCTATGCTCTCTTCAGCTCACTTTGACATTTTCTTTGGCATCTCAATTAGTTTAAAACTTAGAAAAGTTGTGATTGTGAATTGTAGTTGTTTTGAAACCAACTATTTAGACCATGGTACTTTTACACCTGTAAACAGCCTTTGCATAAATCATTGTGCTTTAGTCTCTAACAACAAATCAAGTCTTTCAGTGAAGCATTTTCTTTTTTCTTTTTTTTATTCCTTGTTACAATATGAATGTTTCCAGGGGTGACATTTACACAGTTTTGGCAGTGTGACGACAGAAGATTATATCAACACCTTGTGGTGTCATAATTCACTCGTGCCTCGTTTTGCTGGCATTTTAGTCTGTGGCACAATTTGACATTAAAGCATCACTATACGAAAGGGAAATGGTCACAATATTACAACTGTCTTTTATTTCATACATAAATATTAACACTTTAGTTACACAAACTGGCACTCTGTTCACAGCACAACAATACAAAATTATCAGATGAAGATTCAGACATTCTTTTGATTGCACAACCAAGCAACACTGTAAACGGATAGACTGACAGATTCATTTGATAGGCGAGTCCAGGATTTCTTGGTAATCCTGCCGAATGGCCCTGCTGACTCTGTACAGCTTGATCCCGGTCAAAGTGAACACGCTGACCATGATGACAAGGCCTCCGATCACATCGTACACTGAGGGGATCATCCTCAGCACGATCAGCTGCAAAAACATTGAAACCACGATCTCTAGGTGCTGCACGGTGCTAACTAAGGCTGGATGAAACTTGTTTAGAGCAAAGTAGACTCCAAGGAACGCTACCGTGGAGCAGATACAGATCCCAATTAAATAGCCCCAGGTCTCCCCATCGAGGGGAATAATAGGCTCCTGCATTATGAACATAGTGGAGGCGCCCCAGACAGTGCCTGTCCAGCCGAAGGTAAAGAGTGCTGTCCACATGCTGACGCGCTCCTTGATGGCTCTGTAGACAATCATGGAGAGGGCGGCGGTCAAGCCTGCCATAACTGTCATTGTATAGCCAAATGCCTCCTTCCAAAACCCTAGCCTGGACTTTTCCTCATCTGCTACATTCGGCACCATGACTAGACACAGGCCGAACACACTTCCCACCACCGTGACCACATCAGTGTAGCTCAGCCTCTCATCCAGGAGCAGGAAAGCCAGTATGGCACTGAAGACAGTGGTGGATGCTCGCCACATGATGGTACCGTTGCTGGGGGGTACAATGGCAAAGGATGTGTAGGCGCAGGTGATAGAAATTACATTGCACACACCATAGAAGAAGAGACGGAGCCGGTAACCCTTTGGGGCCAAAGGGTGCCTCATGGTAGTAGAGGACCACCAGGATTGACAACACTTGGATCACAGAACGGATGAAGAGCAGCTCGAGAGAGGGAACCTTGGAGCGATCTGCTGCCAATCGGGTAATTAGCGCCACACATCCGTGAGCTGCTGCTGCCCCAAATAAGGCCATCCAGGTCACTCTGGAGGCCAACACATTAGCCTCGCCAAAGCTGGCCAGCTGACCCTCGACCCCCTTGTCTCTTTGCACACTTGGCTGCCTAGGCTGAGTCTCCATGGTTCCAAAGAAAGTCCTGCTGCCTTTGGCATCAGACACCAGTCTCTTTCCAACGTTTGCCTCTGCAAAAGAACCAAAATCCTCAAAAGAGGGTGCATCGTCGTACCCTTCGTCACCAGGCTGGGGGAAATGGGTGGCATATTTTACTGTGACTGTGTTTGGGTGAATTTTGACCCGCTTCTTTGATCCAAACTGCAGGGAGGCTGAAGCTGCATCCATGATGTGTGAGGTATTTAACAGTGTTATCTGGAAAACAGAGAAGTAAAAATGATTATTTAAAATTACACAGACACAGTTAGGCTCTTGCATAAATATTCATAGCCCTGGAACTTTTTCGCATTTTCTCAAATTATAACCATGAACCTAAGCATTATATTGTGGTTTTACTCACTACCACCAACAGAAGGTGATGCATAAAGGAGGAGTGCAAGGAAAATGATACATAGTTTTTAATTATTTTTCACAGTAAAAATATGAAAACTGTAGAATGTATCTGTATCTCATATCCTCTCAGATATGATTGTAGAGCTATCTTTCACTCTAATTACAGCAGGAGGTCTTTGGGGGAATATGTCTACCAGATTTGCAGAAAGTTGTGTCCATTCTTCTTTGAATGTTGACTCAGATTGGGTAGAGCATAAGCAAACATCCATTTTTAACTCTTGTCACAGATTCGGATCTGTGATTGGATCCAGACTTTCACTGTACTGGTCTAACCCATGTACATGCTTTTATATAAATCATTCTATTGTGACTCTGGCTTTAAGTTTGGGGTTGTTGTCCTCTTGAAAGGCAAACCTTCACCCCTGTCTTGAGTGTTTTCTAGTCTTCATTCTGTATTTACCTCCATTCATCTTCTTATCAACTCTCCATAAGTAACAAAAACATTCTTTTAGCAAAAATGGTGCCATTATCATATTTTGTTGTAGGCATGGTGCATTCAGAGGAATGAGCAATACTGTGTTTTGGTCAGTACAACCAAGTCACATTTTTTTCACATTTGCTATGTCCTACACATAGCTTCTGGCAAACTACAAACAGGGCTTTTCTTTTTGCTACTCTTCCATAAAGGACAAATTCAGCATTTAATAGTTACCCTGTCAATAGACTTCCTCACCTGAGCGGTGGATTTCTGCCAGTCCTCCATAATTATAATTTAGGCCTCTAGGCCATTATTTAGGTTTGCAATTCTGCTATACTCTTTTTATTTTTTTTTATCTGATGAATTGAACTGTGTTTTCAAGACATGTTTAGAGCACACATTTTTATCTCTGACCTGTCTGCTGTAATCTTCGGTCTGGATCCTTTTTGCGCAGAACTGTTCTTTAACCAACCTTCCCATTTTTGATTTTGTTTTCATTGACAACCATGTATTCATTGTCACATCTATGCACTACTTTGTGTTGGTCTATCACATTAAAACACAATAAGATAGACATTTGTGCTCACAGAAGCCAAACAGCAAAGACTCTGAGGCTGATGCAGTCTGATGGGAATGAGATTACATAACAAGGAATCCACAGAGGAGGCTGATGCATAAATGTGGGCCATGTATGAGATGAATGGAGAGGCACAACATAATTAAGCTACATCTGAATACGCTCTGTAGAATGGACACAGGAACAGTCATCTGGAAAATTAGTTTGATTATTTACTCATCAAATTTTGCATCCTGGAGTCAGATGAGTCAGTGATTTATATTTTAAGTTATGTTTATTTTACATATATTTATAATTTTATTCCCCCCACCCATATTTTGCAGTCAGTCCAGCCCTAATTTTAGAATCACATTAAAAAAAAAACAGCATGAGTCCAAACCACAAGGGGGCAGAAAGATACTTCTGACTGTTATGAGGTTGGTCCTCTTTCATTAAGATTAACATGAAAATACAAATTGATGAAAAACGGAAGTTGGAGAAGCGACACGATAAAAAGGCGTCTAAATTAAGGCGTATCCGAAACGCTGCAATTAGTGTTTTTTTTTGTTGTTGTTTTGTTTTTTAAATTGCCCATGAAGTGAAAGCAGCCAAAATCGTTTCTCCTCGCGAATTGCAGGATAAAAATAAGAGTAATTCTCGAGCACCATATTAATATTGATGTAATTTTAAGGGATCTCTAATCCATGTCTTTTCTGACAGTCGTTTACATCGAAACCTTTTTTTTCTTCTTTTTATTAAAAAGCATCTTACCTGGTGTTCTTTAATGAATTCCTAATGATGTTGGATGAAGCAGAGGTCTGTGTCATAAAAGCAGATTTGGTCGGAATTCCTCATCCTTGCACTTGGCCATCTGCAGCTCCCATTCACCCATGTTCCCTCCCCGTCAAGCGGAGCTCCTCTTCAAGACGTCTGCAAGACCATTTGTTTTCTTTCTTCTTTTTTTTTCTTCTTCTTCTTCTTTCTCTCCAAACTGTTTAACCAACTCTGCCTTTGCTTCTGCCGCCGATGAATCTGAAGCTGCTGTTGCTGCTGAGGCGGGTGATGATGGTGGTGATGATGATGATGATGATGATGATGATGATGAAGATGATGATGGAGGGGGGAGGAAGCAACGGTCGTTGTCACAGCCAGCGGTTTCTTCTTTTCCGTCTAAATCCCCCCCTTCCACCCTCCATCCCTCCACTCCCAGCTACATTTGCTCTCATTCGTCTTTCCCCAATAATCATCATCATGATCATCATCGTAATAATAACATAGCCCGAAAACAAAGTGCACATGCATCTGCTTCCTCTTCAAAACCGTTTGTTGTAGATGAACATTGAAATCCCATTCATGAAGTTATAATCAGATTATTAATCCCCCTGAGAACCCTAACTTGCTGTTCTGTTTTTGTGTGCAACACTCATTTGTTTTTGCTCCAGTCAACGGAAAAAAAAAACAAACAAACAAAAAAAAAAAACAAATAAAAAATAAATACTTACTGTTTGAAATTCTTTAACTTTTTTCTACTCTGTCAAGTGACAACCACAAACTTTAAAGTATTTACTTAAGAATTGTATATAATGAACAATCACAAAGTAGTTACTTGTGAGGTGGAATTAAAATGAAACATAGTTCTAATTATTATTATTATTATTTTTTTATATATATATTTTTTTTATGTTTTTTACAAAGACATGAAAAGTGTGGCATTAGTCAAATACCCCTAAATAAATCACATTCCAGACAGTTGCTTTCATGCACCCCTATCTGAAATAAAATTAACTTTTGCGAAAAAACTCTAGACAGTGTCACTCTGAACACGATGACTTCCTCATGATTGAAACATGGTGGTGGCAGTATCATGCTGCGTGCTATTTTCTCTACAGGCATCAGAGATGCTGGTCAGAGTTTAGCAACATTTATATCTAAGGGCTGGAAATGAAGGAACTACATTTTTAATTCCAGAGTTGTGTTAGTATCTAAACTCACTTGAATTTCAGGAGTCCTGAAATTTGCTTCAGGATGGCCCTCATGGGAAGTTCAGCTTGTTTGACTTCCCATGCGGGAAGTACCTAACACAACCATTCTGCCTTGGATAAACACATACTTTTGAGAAAAAAATAAAAAAGGTAAAAGCTTGCAGCAATGAAAACAGCAGGACCGCGGTAAAATAATGTGATAACGTCGTCTCTTCATGCAGCAGGTTTATAGAACTTAAATTAGGTTGTGAAGTTCACCCCCCCAGGCAATGCACCAAGATTCCCAGCTGGTAATATAAGTCTGTAACGCCACTGGCTCTGAAACATGACACAGATTTTAATTATCTTGGAGGACCACAGAAGGTGATTTGCAACGCTGGAGCAATTAACTCTGTGTCAACATCTGCATAAAGCTCCATGCAATCACAATAAATCTGCCAGTAGGGAATGAGCGTGTAATGTAATTGCTTATTAATGACGGAAATTGTGGTCGGAAAACACGTGTAATAGTTTTCTGCATGACAGGTAGCACAGTTACAAACTGTGAAACAAAAACAGTTGAGTGAACCCTTAAAATAATATTTCAAGGTGACATAACTCATTTCATTATTTTATTTTATTTTATTTTATTGCTTGTTGTAAAACTGATAGTACGCATCACTATTATAATCCATGTATTATGATTCGGAACGAAAATAGAATTTTATATTCTTCAATTATTCAATGAAAACAGAACCTTTTATGTGGAACACTTGCCTTCAAATGGTAAATGAGAAACCTCCATTCTTATGCTGGATAGTTGGTGCGACTTTATGCTGATATGCTGTATGGTGTGCATATTGGCCAGACAGTTCTATTTTTATCTCATCTGTCCTAAGAACCTTATTTTATAAATCTTGGTCCATCCAGGCAAACATCAACAACACCCATGTTTCCCTGTCATTAATATCCTGTTGAGCCCATGTTTTCATTCCCACTGCAGATTCATCTGAACTGAATTAGTAGATCCTCATCCCGATGAAGGGAATACAAATTGAGATATGTCTTACAAATAGCCATCCATCTGGATATTAATATGTATAAAGCCATAACAGCACAAGCAATTACCCATCCTTGGGCTGTTTGAGCACTTAGTGTTTGAGAAATAAAAAAGAAAAAAGCATGAAAATTTCCACTGTAAACTCTGCATGGCCTCACAGCTCATTGAGCTAAGATGAGGACTGGGAGGCAATCATGCTCTGTCTTCTCACTTTATTATCCCGGGTGTGGGATTAGTTCAGCTGACCCGGACTGTTGAGGAGGTGCTCAGGGGTCGAAAACACTGGAGGTATTTTACAATCTCACAAAACACCCAAATGATTCTGTTGTTTCTAGAAAATCTCTGGTGATGTAAGTGTAAGGCTGGATTTATTTATTTAGGCTAGATTGATTTATATTAAGAGCATGTTTAGGTTTACATCTTCTATGTTTGATCAATCAGACATCGCATAAGGAGAGATAGCTTTAAGCTGAGGTGTTAGTTAAGTTGTACATTAGATACAAGAAAGCATCATTTCTGATGTTTGATCTATTACACTGTATGAAGTACAAGAATTTTAATAAATTTAGATGTTGCACAGGCTGACTAGACATGAAATAACATATCAGGACTGGCATTTGAGAATAAAGCCCAAAAGAATCCAATTGACCTGCACTAGACTGTAGTAAAACTCATGAAAACATAGCAATAGCAAAAAGAATAACTTTAAGATGAAGAAACATCCCACAGAACCTGGTTCAGTGTCAATCTGCCACAGCTGACTGGAGCTTTGAGACGACACAGCAAAGACACAACAAAGACACTGAAAGATTGATCTGGTGGCTTTGTCTTGAGGAGAAACACAGCTAAACAGGCTCCGGGACAGTTTTCAGGTATAAGATAAAAGGGAACACATACACTTAGTCACAATAAAAGCTCAGCCAATAGTTTTGTCTAGGAGAGAAATAGTTTTAAATACCATAAGATGTGCAGGGCCAAAGATATCATGAATAGAATGAGAACATTTCATTGTTGGCAACTCAAAGTTCTCCAATGGTGTCCTCCAGAAAGGCGTCTCAAAATCCCAGACCAGATGTAGCTTCTAGGAAAAACTGAGAGAAAACACAAAGTTGAAGCTGACAAACAGTAACAAATGCAACAATGTAACGTGCCAGCATTACAAAGTTTCAATGTAATGAAACATTGTAACATTGTTTCATTATGTTACAATGAAAGAGTCCATAGGTCTCTGCCCAGTAGAGCACCTTCGGCATAACGAGCAACATAAAATCCTCTTCATTTCAGGCAGTCAACAAATTTGCAGGAACTGTGTGATGCTGTCATGGGAATATGGACTAAAATATTTCCAAAAACCTGTTGAATTTACGTACATTAAAAGGGATTAAGGCAATTCTCAGGGCAACCAGCCATGTGAAAAGTACCTGCAGCAGATTTACGAATGGACGGATGTTTTTCAATGTTGTATTACTCTGTCTATTTCAGTTGAGCCATTTTGTTCATATTTTGTGTAGCTCTCATGAGGTTTGCATGATAAATATGTAAATACCACTTTGGCATTTTCAGTCATGCAAATGCTCTTTTCTGGAAAAATTGCCTCTATTTCTGCCTTGGCCATGAGATTTTGGAATAATTAGCTCAAACAACAATTCACAGATTGAAAGAGATAAATATAGCAGAGTGACTGTTTTTTTTTATGACCACTGTGATTTAACGTTGAAACAAACAGTGAGAGCTTGTCCAAGGCTGAAATTTGAGGCATTTCTGTTCATGCACCCTGAAGCTTATTTCTTGCTTTCAAATGCTCAAGCTAAAAGGACCAGCTTCAGTCACAGTAAACACGGGGAATTCTACCTGCAGCAGCAACCGCTGCAGCAGAGGTTTCACTCAATATATTCCAATGCGATGCTCTCAGCTACAAATGGAATTGTAGATTACTCCTGCAGGCTATTTGGAAAAATGTGAGAGCCCTGGAGCACATTTGTATTGATTACATGTGGGTTTTTATTTGCTCGTCACTATGCTCCCTCCTAAATGTGAAAGATGTGGTACTTATTTATCACCCATTGTAAACCTCAGCCATTCGTCATCGATCAGGTAGTTACACAGTATTTCTGATGTAATAGCGCAGGATGAGGAACTCCAATCCCTTCTTGTAGTCTGACAGACTGAGTTGGAAAATTCATAAGGTGAGAGAAGACTTGTCACTGACAAACAATACTTTTTTCAGCTTTTGAAAACAATGAAACTGAGTTGCTTGTGGGTGGTAAATGAATGCATGTGGTTCCTGTTTTGTTAAGGCATGCAGGCGTGGAAACCTGCCAACTATGATTGTTTCTTAACAAGATAACAACCGTTGTCCATCGTGAAACACAAAAGATTTTCCAAATCACACGATCTAAAGTTAAAATATTACAGCTTTAGTTCACTACATAATGTTGCTTTCCAGTAAAATGGGTCACTGTTTTCTCTGCCTGAATGTACACCATGTTAAGGTTCCACCAGCTGTGTGTGTCAAAGCCAAACTTTCTTCTGCATAAAGGTACTGACAAATATTGCTCCTAGAATAGCTCATCCCTGGGAGCTAGCTTTTGGCACTTTTTTTTTTCGTGTACGTACCGTGTCCCCAAATCATACACTGCCTCATACTTACTTATATGAATACCAAATAAGCCAGGGCAGAGATGTGCTCTAAATGGAGCATATTAAATTATGAATGAGCAAGGGAAGTTTGAGGCTCTCTAGATTCGATGCACTCTTTCACCCTGTCTCAGAATAAAACAAAAGAAAATGATGACTTCTGTCTAAGATGTGGAATACTGAATGATGCTAAAGCTTAGGATTCCATTAACCTTTAAGCTTATTAATGGTGTCAGAAGTTTTATTAAGATTTCAATGCTGCATTTCAAGCTGTGTTAGAACAAATGCAGTGTGCACCCTGCTAGCCCAGGGTACAGGACTCCCTTCTTTCTATCAGGGCTGCCATAATCCTTCATGACATGGACTCAGTAAAGTGTCAGAAACATTCCTAGTCCATATTGACATGATGGCTTTACAAAGTTGCAGGTTTGTCAGTTGTACATCCATGGTGAGAATTTCTTGTTCCCACACTCTTAATGGCGCTCTGATAGAATGAGGTCGGTGACTATGAATGCTGTTGGAGAAGAGTGAGTTCACTGTCATGATCAAGAAACTACTTTAAACAGAAGTTATCAAATCACTGTTAAAAAAAAAGAAAAAAAAAGAGCAATTTGGGTAAGTTGCAATTGCAAAATTGCAGCTTTGGCCAGTGCAAAGTTGGTAGATACACACTCTATAAGACTTTTGTAATAGCAAGCAAAGGTGATTCTACAAAGTGTTTGGGGACGAACACAGATGCATATCATTCTTCTCCAATATGTATTTGACAAAAAAAAAAGAAAAAGCTAAAAATTTATCTTTTTTCCTTCCAGTTCTATTTATTTACTACATTGTGTTGGTCTGTCATATACATTCCCAATGAAACTCTTTAGAGGCTGAACAATGTCAAGAAGCTTGAAGACACTGCACATCCCCAGCAATATGAATCAGTGTACACACACTGACACAATAGCAGATGATAAAAGTATCATTTGTGTCTCATCTCTTTTATTTACTTTGAGAGACAGGAGCTGAAACGTTTTACTTTTTCTCTGAGGACCAAAATGACAGCTGCGCTATTAGCTGCTGTGTGTGGGCTTGACAAACCGGAAGCTGTAAAAATATCATAAGAGAACACTTAAGTGGATGAGACATTTTCGAATTTCATCACGGATGGACGTTCGTCTGTCCAGTCAAGCACATGAGTGAGTAATCATTGCAGCATCTGAGCCCCAAAGAGAGGCTATTCATGTGTTATACTGAGGGACAACAGACACAACAATAAAGCTGCAGTGCAGTGGACCCAGTAAATAGCTTGTGTAGGCGTAAAATTTAGGCATCGAAGACAATAATGGAGCTCCTTTAAATCTGATTAAGCCTTTCTATAATAGCAACTGTAATGAAGTTTCCTCTCAGTCTTGGCAGTCTTTTAATGGAAAGTAATAAGTAAATCAAGATTAGATGAGACAAGGCTGTGAGGAAGAGGTCAGAGTTTTTCACTCTTTCTGCACATGATAGAGGGCAAAATCAGAAAGTGGTCATTTTGAGAACTTAGTCTAATATATGTCTAAAGATGGTATTTATGGGGCATGAATGTCAAAGACTCCCATTAGGGGAACTTAATCTGTACTCATCACTAATCTCATCCTCTACTTAACCTCACATTAACAATGAGGAGATGTTGACCTTATATTAGAGTGAGATCAGGACATGTCCAGTTCTGGTCCTGCTCCTGTTCCCTTTCTGACTTCTGCCACAGACCGTCTTGATGCAGTAGCAGCAGTTGTGCGTAATGCTTCTGACACCACTCTGGCTGTGAGCAGACTCAGAGCACTGATCACAGTGTTTTATTAGAACCCTGCAAATATTGAGGTGTGACGGTGCAAACTAGAATAGCAAACCTGAGACAGGCAAAACAAAAAAAGCTAGAAAAATAAACTTGATGCCACCTAATCTGACATTTTAAACAACAGATGACAAATCTTTCATTTTAAAAAACAGTAAAGCGTGTTATGTCTCTAGGACGTAATTAAATCGGTTTTGGTGCCTTTCACTATATCAATCTAACAAACTTTGATTTGGCTTCTACTTGAAGAAAAAAAGGATGTGAATGATATGCAGGCACATTTTACAGGAACACTTCACACTGCATATTGCATCTTGTTCTGTACTTCCTCATAATTAGGAACAGATTTAATGTCTAATGTCTGAACACTATTAGAAAGAAGAAACATTAAAAGATGGCTTTTAATATGGCTATGTCATAGAGGAGTCAGTTCCCCCTTTTGCCAATTGTTTACAAATAAAATGTTCAAAGAAATTTACCAAAAATTACATAAATGAAAATGATCATTCTTAAGAAAATAATTCCTGGAGAAAGAAATAGGAAATAGTGATTATTTCCTATTTCCTACTGCTATTCAAGGCAACAGTCAAGGCCTTTTGAATGCAATCAGACTCAAACAAAGACAGATTGAAATCAAATTGACTTCAGCTCCTGAGAATAAATGTGTCCTTCAAAGTCATTTGTTCTTAAAATCAGAAGCTGTTCAGAATTGAGTTACTGATCATCATTTATGCCACATTCATTCTGGCCTGACAGCAACATGAGGGCATAATAGATGCCTTGTGATGATTTTCTTTCCCCAAACTGTTGTATTGGTGCTGAGACATGAGACAGTAATAACAGTGTAAACCAAAGTTAGATTGTTAAAGCAGCATGATACATTATTTGATAGGGAATTAATCAGCGTCTGTTGCAAAGCGGTGCTGTCTGGAACAGGGGGAGCAAAGAAGGTCGGATGTGAAGGTGATTTATTATGGTGGATAACGGCTTGACTGGAAACTTCATGTTAAATTTACTGAATAAAAAACTGTCATTTATCATTGTATGCACTCCTGCTGTTATTACATATTATCTTTATTAAAACAAAGGAAGAATAAAACACTTTTGGATTGGAGGTAAAGCTTCCAATACACAGAGCGACTGTGGCTCTGTAGGTAGAGTAATCGTCTTGTGATCAGAAGGTTGTAGGTTTGATTCCTCCTGCTACATGTCAACGTGCCCCTGGGCAAGACACTTGACCCCACACTGCCAACCGATTTGCATATTAGTGTATAAATGTGTGTGCGAATGGGGGAATGTGACTCTAGTGTAAAGTGCTTTGAATGACAAAATCATTGGAAAAGCTCTATATAAGTTCAATGCATTCACTTGTGAGGAAGAATTTATAGCATGATCAAAGTAAACCATCAAACAAAAATATTTATACCCACCTGAATTTTGTTTCTATCAATACACAAACTTTAATGCACTTCATTGTGGATTTATGTAACAGATAGACGTTAAATAGTAGTAAAAACATGTAAAGAGGGACTCTGAGATCACAGATCACCTCCTGGTTTCCTGCTAAAAACCCAGCTTCCTGAGTATTTTCAATTACACAATAACTCTTCGCTTCTATTTTATGACTGCCAGTGTGTTCATATGTCACAGAACAAACCTTCCCGGGTGACAAGAGATCAACCAAATTAACAGGTTTAGTTAATTAATCAAGAGCCACTGCTGTTTCAGTCTCTTCTGTCGGGGAGAGAAAACAAGTTATAGCTGCAATATTCTGTTTTTTCCTCACTACTAGCTACAGATGTTTTCTGTCCAGCTGCTCAATTATACCGTCTCCTGATGATCCCTCAGTGTTTTAGTTCAGGGCTGTTTGGGTCTTGAGTTTAGTTGAAAGGAGCACTTTTTTTTTTTTTTTTTCCAAACAGCACTTGTTGAATGGTCCCACGGGGTATTGATTTAAAAGCCCTGGGCGAACCTGTTGGCTTTAGATTCACAAACACGGTTGCCATGACATAAAAGCCACCACTGAGCTGATGTGTATGCGCTGAAAAGGTGAAGGATCCAGACAATGCGAGTCACTTTAGAAAGCAAATGTCTCTCCCGCAGGGGATGAACTCGTAACATCAACTCTAAACCACAGCTTCCGCCGATGCTACTGCTGAGTCAGATTTCTGAGGCTCTGAGCATAGATGCAATTCAATCAGCAGGTTTGGTCATGAATTCAAGAATGTAAATAATGTTTATTTTTAAAAACTGTAAAAAACTCCACCATAGCAAGACTTTTTATAAATCTGCCACAAGAATGTTTCAGTTTGCTACTCTCAGGCATTTCTGACAGCACCTTTTAATGAGGCTAAAAATATAAGTGTCTCAACACCACCTTCTCCATGTGTTTAAATTCCTTCCTGGCTGAAGATTTCTCAAAAAATTTTAAAACTTGATTCTAAAATAGATGTGTAACAGACAAGACTTGTTCACTTTATGCCATGTTTCTTCTTTTGTATAGCCATTGGGCACCAGGGTGTAGTTTATCATCATTCCGACGCCTCTGCATCAGGAGCCAGACAAAATTCCTCATGGAGCTCGCCGAATACAGCTTACTGCTCCTCTTATTGACCGCCTTGTCTCTCCCGGTGGGCATTAACCTTTTGCGGCTCGTTACCAGATGGAGCGAGTCAGCAGTGGTGTACAAAGTAACCCCGTGCGCTGTCTTTGAGTGAACAGATGGAGCAGGAGGAGATGGGTGATCTCATATGGAGCAAGGAAGCAGAAATTACAGAGGGAGGCTTGCTGACTCTGTGTAACTAGAAAACTCAGCGATAAAAATTGAAAAAGAAAAAAAAAAGACAAACAAGCGAAAAACAAAGAGACGATAGAGTGATGTCAGTCAAAGGATCTTCTTGTGGTATAAAAACTTCCTCAGAGTTCAGATCCAGATTCAACTGATGATACATGTCAAAACTTTAAAAGTTGATTTGAGTGAATCCTCTCCCTTCAATCTGAAAGAACCTGAGAAACAGACTCTGGATATGAAAGCAGGTGAGGACATTCCCCAAAAGTTGAGACTTTACTTGCATTGAATAAAGCATATGAAGCTGCTATATTTAATATACCATGGTCCATTGGGTCCATTGGGATGGCACATTCTAGCTCCAGAACTGTGCTGCTTATGCTGGCAGCATGTTGGAGTAGCTTTGATACATTAGCTCTGATTTGTTCTTCTTCTTTTTTTTTTTAATAAAAAACTTATGCTCATAATTGTTTAGTTTGATACATTTTGCCAACTCCAACATTTCTCTGCCAGACTTTAGCCATATGGCCAGATAAAGATTTAAAAAGGAGCAGCAAAAAAGCAAACGAGGTGGATCAGCAGTGCTTGCTAACAGTTCGTGGTGTCATTTGGATATGTTGCTGTGGAATATCATCTGTGATGTCATTGTAGACATAACGTCTGTCATCTAGCAAATGTCATCAGTCAGAGGCATCTTCGGATTTGTTGCAAGACTGACTGCTACTGGATGCCCAAAGCATCAATATCAAGAGATACTTTGATGATATGAGTTACAACAATGTTTCATTTCTCTTTGGGACAAAATATTTTTGAATTGGATTGAATTGATATCGTGCCAGTGTAAGCACCATAGAGACTGTATTGAAATGAGTGGCAACTATTTTTGCCCACAATATTTAAACCTAAAAATATTCTGATGATAAAAAAAATATAATTGTAATTCACAGAATCTCCTGGACTTTAAATCAAGAAATCTAAGAAAAACAAGTAACAACTAACAAAATTTAGGGTCACTGAGTGAACGATTGTAGCAGTATTTGCCATCTGTGGGGAGATTAGATGAATTTATTTGCTAATTCTCTTCAAAATTATTATGGAGGACTCTTGAACAGCAGGAGATATTTATTTTTCTTTTACAAAAGCATTTTCAGGAGCTGCTGGAAGGACTCCCTGCCCTGATTTCTGCAGCTCCTCCTCTTGGTTTCAAGCAGAGTCCTTAGCACATGTTAAAACAAGACAGATCCACACCCCACCAACTGCTCGGCTCTGCGACTCTCTTCCTCTTGTTCGCACATTCGCTCTTCTCCACGAGGGCCTGGCCCGGAGAACGTCGTTTTATGAGAGTGGAGCAGCTGTCAGCGGAACAGCACATGTGCTGTTCTGCCGCTCTCTGCAGAGAGCATAACATTCTGAAGTGTGGAATATGCTATTTCTAGGATTTTATTGTTGCAAATGCAAAATTAAAGCCCAGGACAGAACAAGCCCTGCTACAAGTAATTGGGTCATGCTGCTTGATCATGCTTTCACCCAGAACTCAACGTATCCCTCTAAGAATGTCAGCTTTCGTATTATAATATAAACATTTGGCCGTTTTTTTTGTGCTCAAAGACAAACAATGACAGAGAACATGATGAGGTAGAGTTGTATTTGTGCCAAAGTGTGCTGGTGCGTTCAAGAGAGCATTTGGGACAAATGTGGGAGAGACTGAGAGGAGGGGCTTGAGAGGAGAACAGATAGTCACGACAAAATAAGGCATGAGTCATATGGTGACGTAGTTAGATGGGTCAGGTAGCGCCCATGTGTAGTTATCACTGACCCCAGAGGCTGCAGGCAAGCAGCAGACGTGTCCCGGGAATCCAGCACCAGATTGAATGTATAATTTCATCCTCTATTGAATGTCGGCTAAAACTGCAGAAACTGCTGCAAATCCAAGGGAATTATGGAAAATATTTGAATGCTCAGTGTTTGAAAGCGCTTATTAAGACTTCAGTGTGGCAGAGTATTGGTGCTGGAGATGTCAAACTGCTGCCTTCTGCTTTATGGTCCATTGTTTTCCGGCTCAAATGTCATTGATTTAGTTTTACAGCTTGAAGCTTTACTGTTTTTCTGCAGCCTCTCTGCTCGCATCGGCCGTCATTGCAGGTTTATGAAGTGTTTTCTGCGAGACTGGCAGTAAACGTCATAAAACCACATGTCAGAAGCACAGATTTAACAACCGCAGGAACAAATAAGTCCAACATTTAGTCATTTTTAGTATCTGATACAGATTAAAGTAAAGGTGAGCAGGTTGTATATTTAAGACTATTTACAGCACAGTAAAATGCTGCAGTGAACATTTACGTATCAGGACTTTACACCGAGTGTTAAAATTAGATGTTGATCCATTCAGTCACTCTTTTAATATAATCTATGACACTTAAACCTTTTAACTTTTTTAAATTACAGCTTTAAGCTTAGATGTACTTAATTAGGCTTTTAGACACACAATTAGTAGGCGTGAGAAAAATGAGGATTTGTTTATGAATGAAAATTAGTCCCCCAAATATGCATTTTTTTAAAACCACTTTTTGCTACAGTCACGACTCCAATGTCCTTTGGGTATATCTCCATCAACTTTGCACTTGTAGAAATTGTTCTTGTCTCCTGTTCTGTGAAAATAGCTAAGTTAGTCAGATTTGATTGAGTGCATCTCTAATCATCAACTTTCAAGATTCTCACTTTGAATTTGATCCATTTTGAGACACACCAGCTGATGAAAATGCTTCCATCTTAACCTCTCAACCTCACATTTAGCTGTGTGTTTGGTTCTTCTTCTAGAAGCTGAATTAACCATCTATCTTCACATCATGATCTTACTGGTCTCCCTGCACCTACTGAAGAAAAGCATTTTCACAGCATGATGCTGCAACCACCATGTTTCACGAAGGTGATGGTGTGTTCAAGGTACCCGCATTGATAAAAGCAGCTTTTTCTGCTGAATGAATTGATATCTATTGATGAATAATCTGAAATGTTGTTTAATGTGTATGATACGTGGCTTCCTTCAAAAACCACGTGTCAATTCCTCTTCATTTTTCAAGCATGTATTATTTTGTGTTACGTTCAAATAACAAAATCTAATGAAATACATAAAAGTGTGAGAAGTTCAAGATGTTCTTTTGCGAGGTGCTGCATGTGTGTCTAAGAGCACACTGGCTTCAGCTTCGAGACAGTACATCACCTTTTTAATCCCTGACTCAGATCTTTGTTGGATTTTGCACAGAAAAATAAATGCATAAAATCGTTACAAAAAATAATGCTGTTGACTCATACGCTTTCCTGCAGAGAATCGAAGCTTAACGCTTAAGCAGCTTATCGACAGGTTCCTCTGGTTGCATTCTGGATGCTCTTTTCAAAATCCAAAAAACACTTTTTATTTAATTCTATTTGTGCAACGACAGTCTCATGTGGTTTTATGACTGCAGAGTCACAAGATTTGCCATTTCAGTGTGTCTTCAGTTTTCTGCCGAGTTTAATCATTGTGCAAGAAAGAGAAGGGTTATAAAATGTAAATAACTGTTTGCGTTTAGATTTTTATTAGCTATGGATTCCCTCCGTCTGCTGCTCATGTTTGCATACGTGGTCTGTCGACATCACAGTCATCGTGTTATTACATCAACAGGCAATAGAAAAGCCTCATCTGCTTGTGCTGAGGAGCAGATGACGATAACAGCTCCTGGCAGCAGCCTCAGAGCGACGTTATCACAGAAGACAAAACCGTCGGGGAGCAATTAACAAGAGGTAGCTCTTTTTTTGTAGATTGCGACCTCAAGACAATAGGATGCGTAGTACCTCTATTTGAATCCTATGAGGAAACATGAAACACCTTATATTTAGAACCTTATATTTATCTCTTCTGCACAGTAGATTGCTTGAACTTGTACAAATATCACAAGTCCAAGACAGTTGTTGTGTTATGATGATATAAAAAAAAAATATATATATATATATATATATATATATATTTTTTTATATTGCTTTTTATATATATATATATATTTTTTTATATTGCTTTTTTATAGAATAAATGGAGAATGAAGGAAAGAAAGAAAGTGTGTGCATCAAAACCAAATGAGAAGTCAAATGTAACTGACATTTTTACATTGGAATTGGTTGCTGGGCAAAAAGAGGCAACTGGTAGACTGAGCTTAGAATTCAGATGACTATCAGCTATGGCAAATTCTTTGAGTTATTTGTGTTTATAACCAAAAGAGTCAGTCAGTGACCTGAGACAAACACAAGGTGGACATCCTCTCCAGCTGGTGCAGTGTTCAAGACAGATGTCATCTGCATAGATGTGATAAGAAATATCACATATCAGATTATTGTATCCAGACATCTGAAACAATAGAGTAACCTGTTCATGCAGTTAAGTTAGTGATTCCTAAAATGCTTTAAAGACTAAAACTAATGAATGGTGGGACTAAACCAGACATTAAATAGACACAATGTGCTTAAATCGTCCTTTGCACCCAGTGCCATGTACTACTAAAAACATTGTTGTCTGTCTTTTAAAAATAATAATAAAAATCCATCCATCCATCCATTTTCCGTCACCCTTCTCCCTAACGGGGTCAGGGAGTTGCTGGTGCCTATCTCCAGCTGCGGGGTTCACCCTGGACAGGTCGCCAGTCTGTCGCAGTAATAATAATAAAAATAATAATTATCATTATTACGGTGAATGATCCTACCTTTATACTCTAGCCACTTAATCTTGAAAGCTACCAACCATCACATGCCATATGGATATAATTTCTGAGCTGGAAACATGATATTTGCTCTCACATCATTAACTGTAATTGCATGTTGCTTTGAATGTCACGACGTGACTCAATGCAACAATCAGCAGCTAGCGGCTAGCTAACTTCTGAGCACAATGTTAAATTCCCACCCACCCAACAAGCTAAATTATACTGCACCTGCAGCAAAAGATCAAATCAAATCATATGTTTTAAAAATGAACAGGTGCTGCTCTGCTCCTCTGACAGTGTTTGGAAATGTTGTGGTCCTTAAAGCTGTGGCTCATGAAAGGAAAATAAAGGGGGATAATGTGCAGAAAAACATTCGGTTAACTTTTCATGAATTTTTAGACACAAAGCAGAACCCTGTAATTACGTCCTGAGTGGCAATTTTCAGTTGCCATAGGGACACAGACAATGAAATTAATTATAGCTTAGAGTCTAACCATTTATTTATTTATTTTTTAAGAATGTAAAGGTGGAATACTGGGAAAAAGTGCTCTTCTAATATGTCAACACATTTCCTCGTCTCCCATCTGAATACTTGAAAGCTAATTGCTGCTGCTACAAAAGCTCTCCATATGGAACATGAAGGGAACATTAGGTCTCCAAGAGGGAGGAAGCTTAAATCAGGCGCTCCGTTCAGTGTCTTCCTCACGTCTGTGTGACTCGTGTATCTGCAAACAGAGGGGAAGAGCTGCAAAAACTCGCAGCTGTGCAGTCAGACGACACCGGATGATCACAGTGGAAAGTTGCCATCAGCGCCTTAAAAAAAAGAAAAATAAAAAAAGAAAGAAAGAAAAACGCTCACCCACCCACAGATGAATTCAAACACACACACGTTGAGATGCGGGCAGATGCTCAATCTTCCTCTTCAAATCATGTTTTTATTTTTTTTTGGTATTGACAATGGGTCATCTGCTGATGACTCAGTACCAGACAAGAGACAGTCCAGCTCTCTCTGACTCACCTGATCCCCGTCTATCACTGTGAGTGGAGACACGGGTATTGGCAGGAAGACAAACCCACCTGTCAGACCCTGTTTGCAGGTCGCTAGGCAAACACAGTTGTCACTTTGTGTGTTTGTTTTGTCCTGACACCAATATGTGAGCTTGGCTGGCTTTGTTAGGAAAAATATAAACTATTCACACCTATTCATAAAGCGACTTAGCAGTAGCTAACAGCGTGACAGCTCTTCACACAGTTGGGTTTTAATTGATTACATCAGTTTTAATTTCATTTTAAGCATTTAACAGTCCCCCTTAGAAGTTAAACAGCACTAAAATATTGAATTTGTCTTATCACATTACACATTAAATGGATTTAATGTCGATTATAAGTCCTTTTGACTTTTAGCTAAAAGAATAGACTGGAAAATAATTTGAGAGTCTTCACTGTTCAGGAAATGGAAAGTACTTGTCTCACTCTCGGACTTTCAAGCAAGAACTTGAGTCAAAGTGCAAACAGCAGAAGTAGCACTTACCCATTTCCACCATTTTGTCACATTGCACGACCAGCAGAATGACTCACGCCTGCCAGATCATCAGAGAGGTTTACTGCAGTGCCTGCGACCTTTTTGCATTACAGTCACACACTCCAATGGATTCAGGGGGGATTTTAAGTGTTAGATCAACACAGAGAAGCATGCAGTCTTGACATGGAAGGAATCTGATACTTGGTTTTTGAAATGTTCAGCAGATATTTGAAAACTGTGCCATGCTTGGATATCCCCCCCCACTTTGCTCTGATACCCTTTAATAGAATCCAGCTGCCAAATGTCTTTCAAAGCTTTGCTCAGTAAACAGTGTCCACATGTGTGTAATTTAATGATCTGTGAAGGCTTCAAAGGTTTATTAGAGAATGTAAGCAAACAAACGCCAACATGAAGACCATGGACACATTTTACAAGGCGCTGCTCAATATAAGAAATCATGAAAATGGAAAGAGTACGGCAAAACAGCACAGCGACTTTGCTGTCCACCTAAACTTACAGACCGGTAATGGAAAAAAACGGAAACCATGCAGGGGACACAGCAAGAATGATGATGTAAAATCCTAAATGTGGAGGAAAACGAACATCAAACAACTGGAGCAAAGACAAGTGGCAGTGGCAGCATCATGATGTAGGGAAGCAGCAGAAGCTTTTAATAGTGAGTTGCTATTTTAAATGGCTGGTCTGAAACGTCCTCCAACACTGGTTTGATCAACATTGCAAATGTCTGTTTGTTTTAAGTATAGGAGGAACAAAGTAAAACAAAAAAAAAAAAAAAAACAACCCCAAAATAAAACAATGCACACTACTCTCCAAAACGATATGACTAAAAATCGCAGAAAAATAATATGTCAAGGAGGATGTCAGTGTTGCTTTTGGTCTAACAGGTTTCCACAGAGCTCCACTTATTTTGGCCATGAGTTTTAGAGTCTCTCTTATGTGCAATCTGGTTGTTTTCACCTAAATTCCCACCCTGCATCAACCTGATTACACTCTCCATGTTACAGGGGCTCAGTGTGCACACTGAGCCACATCAACAACTCTGTAAATCTAATCTTTAAGTCAAAACAATTTTCAACAGAGGAGGCAGATGGGTATTTTTCTCTCTCTCCCATCTGCACACCTCTGATAAAACCTTAGCGTAAGTCTGCATTTTATGTATCCGAATGCACCCCCGCGTACTCTTAATCACTCTTTCATCCTGGCATTAAACATGCTTCCAAAAAGCCGGTGTTCTGCACCCCTCACCATACTGCGACAGCTATAACCTGCAGGGACAAAACACACTTACACACATCTACACGTTCACTCCACTCTTATGACGTTGATCAGTGATTTACCGACACGGTAAGAAAGCTGTGTGGTGCCCATGTTGTCAGAATCAAGCTGTCGTCTGTTTTTGAACACAGGGCAGAACCAGAGCTGCAACTGGAAGCAAAACGCTGGAGCTGTTTCTCTGAGCAGGCGATCAATCACACAGATGCAGAGGGATTTTTATGTCAGCACAAAACAAATGGCAGGTTGTTTCCAGAGCAGAGGTTGCTACGGGAGTAAATGTTTCAGATGTAGGCTGTGCAACATCGTCCATAGGTTTTTACGCAAAATTGAAGTCGATTTATTTGACGTGAAGACTTAACTTTGTCAACATCTAACAGCCCTCCCTGGAATAGGAAGCTTGTAAAATCTAGCTTTTCTCTTTATATTTGATCACCTTGTTAATGTTTTTAAACCCCCTTAAAGCAGCATGTTTTACTAACACAAAACATTTCAATCAGACTTTAAATTTGGCCTTTGAAGTCAATAAAAGATTAAATAGTTATTTTTGAGACATTTTTCATGGCATTTTCTATGTGCTGTGGATAATCATATTACCAAACCATTCTCTTTGTTTTTAACTCCCTACGTCAGAGCGACTGCCTTACTTTGCCCCCACATGCTCTACGCTGTGACGCAGAGTTCATGAATAAATCACACAGCCAACTCTTTGACGTCACAGAACAAACCTCATCCTTCCATATAGAACAAGCCTCACCTCCTGTCCTGGCTGTTCACTAAGCACACAGCTTCACCGGTGGCTGTGTTTGTTCAAGTGGCTTTGGGAGGCGATGGGGCACCGACTGCCTCTGAACGGCATCTGCATAAAAGCAAGATAAAATGTGTTCATTGTAAAAAAAAATAAAAAATAAATAGATAGATAGATATATAGATAAAACTGATGTATTTTATTTTCCAGAGTGAACAGTTTGCATTAGGTAAGCTGTCGGTCAGAGAAAGCCATGCTGTATCTCACTCATGCATGTACCTTTTTTGTATATTTTGACTGAAGAAAGCCATGACCGAGCATGCCTTTCCTTTAAGGGTTGTGGTAAACCGTCAAACAAAGATACCTCTCGGAGACAGCACCCCTACAGGGTCCGAACCCAGACTGGGTAGTTGTGGGCATGTCACACCAACTATGTCACAAACAGCAGGAAGGGTGCCGAGTCGTGCTTCTCCGTCTACTGGCGTTCACCGTGGGAGGATGAGCCATCTTCATGTGTCTGCCTCATTTGCTGCTTCTTCTAGCCAAAGCATAACATTTTTTTTCCCTCAATACTCAGACTACTCCAGTTGAAAAAACCAAGTTCGGGCTTTACTAGACTGAAACAGCTTGAGATTTAATTGTATTCAAGTCAGTTTTCCTGATTTTGTTTTCACAATCATCTAAATCACCTTTCTTTGATGCAAAGTGAAGAAGCAAAACCTACAGTGGATTTTTAAATGAATCAATTTCCGACTGCCAGGATTTGGACTGATCTGGACTGAAGCGAGCCCCGAGGGCAACAGTGAGATATGACACATACGATGAAGGTTGTTTTTTTTTTCTGCAGGTTGACGGGCAGCCACAGCGGCAGATGGGCCTGGACTTGACATCAGCAGGGACATTCTGACAGCAGAACACTGTCTGCTGTCTTCTGGGGCTGGCAATGAGTGAAGCAGGCTCTGCTGAACATTCCCACTGACAGCGACTGTCTGATTTATCTCTTGCTATCTTCTCTGGAGGAAAATACAGTAAATTAGACAAGATTACTACTCTGTTGTACAATTTACATAGCTGTAAACAGAGAAATGTCAGAATTTTGCTGATTTATTCCAAATAAGTGACGTGTGATTTGACATTGCTGCTGTTAATGGTTTTTACGATTGTTTGAGGTTTAATTTAATCTTAGTTATGCTACCTATTATTACACCAGAGGACATAAGTTACACTCTCTGTCCATGCAAAATATATGCAATCAAATACAGTCCCTTGTAAAAAAGACATGTCGCTGTCAGGATCTCTCATATGTTGCTGTGTTCTTGTCGCACCTCCCTGCTTCACATCATAAACATCAGAAAACGTAAATGCAAAAAGATATTCTCAGTTAATTCATTAATTAATCAAAATTAATCAATTCATTCATTTAGTCAACCTAGCTCTATGTGAAACATTTTCATTGATAGCAACAACTGCCATTAAACATTTATCCCAGCTTTGACTAAGCCAATTCAAACTCTTCTGCAATGAATCAGATCTAGATGCTATTATTGCTCATGAGCCATTGCTTCCAAAGTTGAGTGACTGTTTTTGGATTCTTGGGATTTTCCCAGCATAACTGAATCGTGTTCAGAACTTTCTTATGTTGGAGTTACTGAGCATCCTGTTTTGATATTGACGATCAATTGTGAGCATAACAAAAGCTCCACCAGCAATGACCCTGTGTTTGTTGAATGGTGTAGCTTTGTAAAGCTATATTAGACATAACTGTTACACAGAAAGGATTGCATTGTCCCTTTCTCACAAGCTTAACTCCACAGTTTGGGTGGCTAACAACTGTAATGGGTGGGGTTGTCATATAACTGGGTGATGCTACAGTCAGCATCTTGAGCTGTAAATAGAGACAGAAAGCAACAACAGAGGACATGGAAGCTATGTTGAACATTCTAAGAAGTCTGTCCAAATACTCTCAGTCACTGTTGTGAGACTTTACAAATGACCCTCATGTGAGTCTGTGTTGTACTTTTGATAACCTGTTTTCAGGGTCCTTGTAGCTCAGAAAATGAAGTCTCGACAGCCAGTCTCAAAAATGCATTCATATTTCAAATGCTTTCGGAATGTGTGAAGTTGTGGCCAAAGGGTAAATCTGAAGAGAGCTCAGATTTACTCAATGGGAGTGAATCCAAAGCTTCTCTACAGTACTAGCAAAAACTCTGTCCTTTGGAATCAACTGTAAAATATGCAAACAACCTCCAGATGAATTCAGGACCCCTCACAGCGACAGACCTTGTACATGAATGAATGTAATTACGGCCTGTACATTGGCGGTCTGACGCAGACAGGCACTTACTCAGATCATTCCCTTTGTTGTGCAAAATGTGTGAATCTTGTATGTAAATGTAACTCTCAGCTCTTCCAAATAAAGCTTCCATCTTGTCAGAGTGTCTGTGATGAGGGTGAGGAGGTGATAGAAACAGAGAAAGAAGTCTGGAAGTGTGGGGGAATGTATTCCCTCGCATATGGATAAAAACACCATTTTTAACAGTTTTTTCAGGTTTATATACACAAATTGCTAGACAAACATTCAAACGTGCCAGTAGAGATTTAATTAACGCCGAATGTAAATCGAGCTGCTGGATGAAGGACTTCAGCTGCATTTATCCTGTGTTTCAGCCCCCAACTCTGTTTGCCTCCCCCCCGGAGACATTCCTTTTCACGATTTGTCATGCTGCAGCGCCAGGCTGAACGTTGGTGCCTGTGAGCTGAGCCTCACAGAGGGCTGAGATAAAACCAAGCTGACGTGTGGGTTCAGTTGCGTCACACTGTCCTCTGACTGAAAAAAAAAAGGAAAGCAAACGAAAGGGAAGACGTGCTCCTCCAGTTGTGGCCTCCTTTTTGCAGATCCCTCCTCCCTGTTTCTCCTGGCACACAGATGCTGGCGTTTTTGCTTTGAACAGCTGCTTCTAAGCAGTCGTATCCAATCAGCTGCACGAAAACACAACTGAACTCTAGACTGAAAACAGGTTGATTTGGTAAGTTTAAGGAGTTAATCTTCAGACATCTCAACACTGAAGTTGAGTCTTCAGACAGATTGAAAGGCAGTTCTTCACACAAGAACTATAATCTGTTTTAAAGATCCAGAAGACTCAGGTTTGTCTCCCTGAGAATCCTGCTCCATCACTGGAGGAGAGAGATGAATCCATCTACCATGATGCCCATCCCCCTCTAGCTCCTTCTCCACTGAGGATCTCCTTGGTAAATAATTGAGGTACATCCCCCATCTGCTTCAGTGGAGCTTCTCAACTTGATGATTTTTCAGCTCGTGCAACCAAAATTTGGTTCTATTTTGTTGAGACTTTGAAAAAAGTTTAAAGGGACTCTATTAATGGTAAGGTTTTATGTAAAGACAGTGCTGTGTGGTTTCAGACTTCTGCACAAATTTGAGGTTGTTTGTTGTTTTTGAGATCTCTCACTTCTGCAACCGAGAACCGGCCAAATAATACATTAGATTATGATCTTCAGCTATCCAAACACTTGATTTAACAAACAGATGTCTTTATTCTGCAGAACTAACCAATATCTGAACATCATATTCAAAGTGCTACTCCATTCATGAAATGAAAACCTGAGTGTTGATATGTCATCAGTTTTCAAGCTGCAGTGGAGGAAAATGGGATCAATCAGGAGGCGTTTGCTGACCCCTGCTGTCGAGAAGCATAATCTCACTCTCATACCTCTGTTCAAAATCTCAATTGTGAAAATTATAACTGAAGTTTGAAGGGAAATTTTTAAAAAAAATCAGCCTTTGTTTACACATCTTGCTTTTAGCTGTATTTCTGTAACACAAAGCAGGCTGCTTCTGCTGAGTCCATGTAGATGCAAGAAGTCTGGCAGACAAGATCAACATACACGTAATAACTCTACAGCAGGTTTTTGATTATAAACAGTGCATAAGCTGACATAATCAAAGTTAACTTCCTGCTAACTTCACCTAATGAACGGAAAAGAGTTTTTAGTTCTTTTGGGCATACATTGCAGTGCTTGCTCACTAACTTCTCCCAATCTTCTTAGATTAAGAATTGTGTTTTTGCATGAATCATTAGTTCTTAACCTTCTGTAAAAATTAAATAAAAATTAACCTTCCATACAATAATGCAACCACTTCCAATTTTTTAACTATTATTTTTTAATATAAATAAAGCTTGAAACATAATTTGACATAAAAACCTCCAGAAAAACAGGAGCAGTATCCCACGTTTCACTCATTTACACCAATCAAAACTTTGATGTAAGCACTTGAAGGCAGAAAGTATCAAACCGTAAATGCCTGAGGATAAAAAAAAACTAATTTTCACACTTGCTCTTCCCTAATGAAAAAATAAAACCTGCATTCCACAATGCCAAAATTAAAAATCCTGGCCTTCTTCTTATGCATACAAGTCTGCTTTTTTGCAACAACTCAACTAAGGCTTCATTTAGTGAAATCTTGAAACAAAGTTAAGTACATTCACGATGCTTTACCATCTCTGTAATTCTTAACAGTCGATACAATCTTTTCCTCTTGTTTTAATGTGCAATTCAGCATGCAACAGTGCCACTGGTAGAAATAAAAGGCTTTTCAACTTAAAAACAGGTCCAGTGATAAGAGTTTAAAATAAATAAAATGAAAAAATGTTGCATTTTTCCATCACCGTGTGCTCCTAATCCTCTTTCTGCACCATTCTCTTTGCTGCTGCAGCTATTAACTGCCTGATGTATCAAGCTCACTCCTCTCCTGCTCTAAGCGATGGCCTGAGCTAAAAGCTTCCGGGTTAGGATTCTGCACCTCTGGGATGATCCCCATGCTCTCTGAGGTGTCGTTGAGGGCAGCAGCATCCTCTGCATCCTCTCTGGGACTGCCACTAAGATTTGCAACACTCTCTTGCAGTGCTTGATGAGTGTCTTCTTCTTCCTTCCTCTCTTGAGATAAAAGCTTTTGGTCAAACATGGAATCATCTAGAAAGGATAAGCATATATGTAGTCAAACTGTCGAAAAAGTTTAGTACATCAACTAAAACATCAACTTTTGTCCGTCTGTTGTTGAGAAAGACTAAAGTATTAGCAATCAGAAATCCTTACACTTAATGTAAATGTTATGTTTATTTTTTGTGCAAGAATAGAAAATAATGCACCTATACACAAGGATTTAATGACTTGAGAGCTGGAAGCTGCTTAAAATGAGTTCATAGCTTTTTTTTGTTTTCAACCAAGACAGAATAAGAAACATGTAATTGTTCCATCTAGTGGCACAATGTGATTGCGAGTGAAGTGCTTACCCAAGCTACATTGGTCACGCGTGTCATCTCCATAATTAGCAATCACAGAGCTGTGGCCTTCATCACTGGTGGAAACAGCTTCGGACAAATCTGAGATTACGGATCCAGGAGAGACGGAGGCATCTGAAAGGAGCGCAATGCAAAAGCAAATTATTTGGTGTGAAAGTACAGAAAATATTGACTTGATCAGCATTTCTAGTTGTAAACATAAAGGTTTGGAAGAAAAATTCTTTGCCACATTATGTCATGTTAAAACGACCTACTGCAATATATTTTATAGATGTTTCATGTGGTAGACCAACTCAAAGTCTATCACATGTGTAATTGGAAAGTGTGAAAAAGATTTTCAATAAAAAAAAAAAAAATGCATGGTTAGTATTCAACTTAACTATCTTAAATAAAATCCAGTGCAACAAATTTCCCTCCCACCTGTTCAGCTATACTAAGCACATTTTTCACTTAAATACATGAAAAGCTGCTAGACCAATCCCATCTAGAATGAAAAATAGTTTCATTTTTTTATTATATTTACTAGCCGGTATTAATGGTTAATATTTTTATTTTTTTATATTTGCAATATCTTTTTTCAAGTGTGGGAAGGTAGGGAGTTGGCCATGTGGTATTTGTTTGGTCACATGACAGTGATAGTGATGCAGCACATGATTGTAGGTGTTTTAACCCCAAGCAGAAATGCAGTATGGTCACTTTTGGGGTGTCGAAAGTGGATATGTAGATATGTAATATTGATACATATCAGTTATCAGCTATAACAGCAGTCAGATATCATTACTGGCCCAGATTGTCCTATCAATTTATCTCTGGAAAAAATTTAACAGATTTTAATACTTTTTCTAGGGAATATAGCTACCAATGTCTGCAGACTCCGGTGGAAGTGAGATTTTGCTCAAATCGAGCATAACTCCTTCAGTTTCAGATGAACCTGCTTCATTAGTTGGGCTATTTTCACTCAGTAGAGGCACCTGAGAAGACAGAAACGCAGACATTCAAAGTCACATCAAATGGAGAACAACGCTATAACAGGCAAGACCAACCTATACCTCACTCTGACCAGATGAAGTCTCCACTTCTCTGCTGCTTGTTTCTGCTGGTTGAGGAAAATTTCTGTTCTGGACATTTGGGTGAACTGGATGAGACGGGATTCTGTGCAGATAGCCGTAGCCAATCCCACAGCCTAAGCTGAAATAAATTTAAAAAATGGAAAGACAAGTCAGGTATGGGCTTCTATACATACATAAGAAAGCCCAGCCAAGATATATTCACATCTATTCAAAAATATAAATTTAGACTGCATTTTACATTAACAAAGCTATTTATTCTTGCATAAGAGATAAAAACTAGGAGCAAACAGCAACGAAAAAACCTTTTTTCTTTGCCTTTATATACTTATATTTATGTTCAATAAATATGCATTTCAACAAGGCTTGTTGTTCTTTCAATGGAATAATAAAATGTAAATCTGGCTAATCTTAAATGTTGCATTTTCATTAACTGTAAGTGGAAAATAATCATTAACTAACAGAAACAAAGACTTCAAAAAAAATATAAAATTAAAAAAAAAAATATATATATATATATATATATATATTTTCTTTAGGTTGTTTTAATACAGAAGAGTTCTATTAGTCATCAAACATTCTTAATTGATATAAATCTGATTAATTTATTATATCAATCAAAAAGCTGATCACCCACCTTCCCTCTCCTCCCCAGGCTCCATTAGGGGTCACTACAATTTCCCTGCACTGTTCGGTCTGCGTGTTATAAACCAACAGCTTCAAAGGCTTCCCCTCATTGGCTTCAATTAAGGAGAAGAAATCTTCAGACTGTAAAGGTACATGAAAAACAATTGTGCAACTTGAGTTTTTTTTTCTTCATTTTTTAGTTTTGGTGTATTTTTTTTCTCTCTTTTTTTTTTTTTAGCAGAACAGAAAAAAACCTACATCTTGTAACACTTGGTCAGCCCCGACAATAAAGTCGTCATGTGCAATAAGGCCAGCGAGTGCTGCAGGGGAATTCTCCTCCACATCCTGAAAGGAAAAAGAGATTCAATGGATCAAATCATTTTAAACCAAATGTTTTTTGTCTTTGTAAAGTTCACGGGACGGCCAGAGTTGAAAACACAAATCTCAAAAACGAGGAGTCGCCCCGACCTACCAACACATGCCACACATTCTCGTTGACTCCTTCAAAGCTGCAGAAGCGAACGCTGGCGCCCAGCAACCCTTGACCGCCCCACATGTTACTGGGTGTCACCTCCAGCTCCCTCACCCGCTGGGTTTTGGAGTTGTACACTTCAAGCCTGACTGCCTTCTCCACATTAGCCTTAAGCAGATCTCTCAGCAAGTCGCTCTCCTTATTCTGGGGGAAACAAAGGCACAACCTAAATTAGTGATGAAGGTAAAACGTTACAGGTTATATACAAAGAAAAACTGGACTCAATTTATATATAATACAGATGTTACATTTCTCAATAAGTTATGTAGTTACTGATGAGTTAAGGGATGGACCTAAAACAGGCCAATTCTCAAAGAAAACCTGTTGGAAACTAAAATGTCTAAGACTGAGTTGGAGGTTCCAGCCGTTCAATAATACTAAAACATTCAGAACGACAGTGTAATCTGTTTAGCTTAGCTTTGAAGTTAGCTCTAAAGATGATGTTCACTGATGCTCTCTATCCGATCTCAATAACTTTCAGCTGTCTGCAAAGAACAGGACAAAGATTTTAGTCTACTGATGTGGAAGTCAGGAGACTTTAAGACAGTTGGATAGTAAATAAAGCCTCATCATTCAATTCTTCTTTGTTTCCATTTTTATCCAGTACCAATCGAATTCTATCATTGTCCAGGCTTTATAGAATGTTTCTGTTAATATAATATGACATTTACTCACAAGTCTGGTGTTCCCTATGGAGAGAATGAAGTCAAAGAAAGGCTCCAGACCAGCCTTCAGAGCAGGCGAGTCTTCTTGAACCTGCAAGGTAAAACTCATTTGTCGACCTCGTGTGTCTGTTTTAGGTATTGCATGTGTCAGAACAAAAAGAAAAAAGAAACAAACAAAAAAAAAAAGTCTTTGCTTAAAGTGACAAACACGCAGTTTGCGTTCTCGGGTGTTTCCCCCTTTGGCTTACTTTATTATTTATGCCAGGTCATTTTCTCGGAAGTTGGCACAGAAAACACTGAAATTATATCAGGGTAAAATAACAGCTTTGGATTGGTGCCAAATGCCACCTCATCATCATGATAGTGTTGGGCGGCGGGTACCAACAGCAAACTTAAAGAAACACCTTCAGGACAAATACCGCATAAACTGCAACCCAATTAATCATATTCAGAACGTTCTTAATGCTAACCTAAACTGTAAACCCATTAGCAACTAAATGTTGCCGTAATGACAGATATAACCTTGCACTAGACGTTACAACAACGTACTCCGTGAATATGATAGCCACTGTTACTTCCACCGTCCGACAGGAGGGAGCTCTGCGGCAGCCCCATTGTCTTCAGCGGTCACAGTCCGTGTTGACTGTCAATGAGGTCGAGTTGTGACAGGGACCATTATCGGAAGGGATACAAGACACCAGGATGCGGCTAGCTAGCGCTAGCATGAGAGGCAGTTTAACAGCAGGTGCAACACAGAGTCAGGCAAAGCCAAAAAAAGGAAGGAAAGCAGATAAATCGAACTAGTCTGTGCGCGTGTGCAAAGAGAGGGGAACTTCTTTGCTTGATTAACCGTGTCTTGAAAGGTTGCTAAGAAACGGACAACAGCAGTTTCAGTCATTAAAATGGTTACTGTGAAAGTAGAAATATAGACTGTACATAAAAAGCTCTGTGATGCCTAAACTATGTTTTAATATTACATGTTGTTTATTATTCTTCCCGTAAGATAAATAAATAAATAAATGTATTAGTATTACTATTATTATTATTATTATTATTATTATTATTATTATTATTATTATTACAGTGAAAATGATGATAATGGTATTTGAAATTGTTTTGATAGCAATTTTCAACCCAAGCTGATTAAAAATAGATCTTTTTTAAATTTTCATCTGGTAAAAAGGTGTGTTACAAGGCTATTCATACCCTTGGAGTTTCTTTTTGTGGGGAGTGGTGTAGATGTAAGACGGCCACGGAAAGCACATAACGGGACAGAAAAGTACAAAGAATCAGTTCAATCGTCTAATTAGTTAGTTTATTCATTTTTAAAAAAATGACTTCACATTCAGATTCTTAAAAAGCAGACGTAACAAAATATTGACTTTCCTTCATTCAGTAAACTTGATAATGTGAACATAAATGTGGTTCGCCTTTTAATTATGAGTTATTTCATTTAAGTTTTCAATATCGATGTCAATGTCAAGTTAAAAAAAAAAAAGCTTTAGAAGAAAAGGCTCCAATGTTAATTTTATTTTGCAAATAAAGGGTGGCATTTGATTTTAAGTAAAAAAAAAAAAAAGACAGTGCAATCAATTGCTTTTAGATGTTCCATAAATACTGAATGCAGTCTACATGCATGTAAATTAATGCCATTATCCACAGCTATTTCCCAGAGGCCTTGGGAGTTTGGTTGAAAAAAGATTAAAAGATGGATGGATCTAAATACAGGGTAGTCATGCAAGAATACTTGTTACAGACTAAAATGAGACTGGGGCTGAGGACCATTACAGTTTACTGTTCAAGGTAAAATCTTGTTGGAGAAATTGTAGATAAAATCCATTAAATCCATAATAACATCATTAAAATTCTCTCATTTTGCATATCTTTATTTTATAATGCAGTTACACATACACTCGAAGTCATTTGCTTCGTTTCATAGATTGGTCTCTGAAACTTTCTTTCTTTTAAGATGTTGTTTCGTTTGTTGTTGTATTTTTTAGCAAGCAGTCAACACTTCCACACAATGAAGACCAAAGATAATTATTTAGCAACATTTCAATGTGCACCATTTAAGTTATTAAAAAACATAAATTTTAAAATCAGTTTTACATAAATACACACACACATACACATGTGCGAGCATGCGTGTTTATTTGTATATATATTATATATATACAATCTGGAGAACATTTTCTTTACTTTAGCTGCTGCTAAAGTCAACTCTTATCTTGTTGGAACTTTTTTTGTTTGACTCACCTGTCTCACAGAGGGTTTAGCAGAATTTCTTGTCATGTGACTGGATGACATCAAGTGACTTCATCTGGTCTTTTCCCAGCACATCAGAACATGACAAAAAGAAATAAGTTCTTGTCTAAGTAACGTTACTTATAAGTATAAAAATGCATTTGCATGCATGAACATATGTTATAATTTGGAGCTAAATTTTGGAACTGAACAACACAAAAATAAGATGTCTTATTTTGTTAACCATTACAGTTTGTGAGAGGAACTCACCACCCTGGCTGCTGATTGGCCAGGTATGGCAACATCTGTGCAGCTCAGAAAAATCTTTTGAAGGTCTTCCCTTGAAACTGATATAAATACTTACTATAAAGGCAAACTGCATTGAGTATTCAATACCCCAAAATGATTTGGCTGGTGGCTCTCCTGTCCTGCTTTGGTATGCATAAACAACATTCACTTATGTTTTTAATCTGTGAACATTAACATTGTCACTATGTCCTGCATTTATGATCATGTGTTTTCCAAAAGGGCTGATTTGTGCGAATGAACCTTTAAACTATAAGGTAAACAATGGAAGGGTCATAGGAGGCAGTGATGCTAAACCAAACACCTGGAAATGGCAGGTAAAGTATTAATCACGCTTCTGCTGTAAAATTAAAATCAAATACTGCATAAATATATTCTCCCTTTGGTTTCTCTCAGATTTCTCTGCAGCTTGATTTATACAATGAAGGATCCTTCAGCCACATCTGCGGAGGCTCCATTGTTGATAGTTTCTACATCATGACAGCCGCTCACTGCATCATAAGGTGGGAGTTTCTTGCAGTGGGCATCTGTAGGCCTATCAGATCCTCTTTGGTTCTCGATAAATAAGCGCATCTGATCATATTGTGTTGTTTTCCCTCTGTCTCCGTCAGTTCGGATGTCAGTCAGTACCGCGTGGTGGCTGGTGAGTACAGCCTGTTTGAATACGAAGGCAGTGAGCAGTTCACCTCTGTGGAAAAAATCATTGTCCATCCTGACTGGAATGGCGATCTGGCCAACGGGTAAAGGAGTAGCTAGCAATAGTTCATCTCTTAGTTTAACCTCAAACCTGCACACATAAATGTGATCTATGCAGCGATAATAAAAAAATGTAGTATATGAAATGAGCTGCTTCTAAATGGTATGTCATACATTTTTGTAAAATGGTAAACGGCTTATAGAAGCTTATGGTGGTAACCTTAAGTAGCCATAGCTGCCTTGGAGCAGACTGACAAAAGCAAAGCTTCAATACACTTATTACCACCAGTCACTCTGGGTACCACCAGCAGGCAAGGCAGATGAAATGTTTGTTCAATGACCCAATGATCAATAGAGTCACAGTGGGAGTTCAAACCAGCAACCCACCAGTTACAGAACAAACTCCTACAACATAAAATATCATTGAAATGACATTAAATGTATTGGATACATTTAATGGCTGAAGAAGGAGTCCTATCGGGCCTTTTTGGCCTGTGGGACTCCGGAAGCAGCTGATGGGTACCGGCGGGCGAAGCGGCGTGCGGCTCAGGTGGTTGCTGAGGCAAAAACTTGGGCGTGGGAGGAGTTCGGAATCAATCAATTGCTTTTAGATGTTCCATAAATACTGAATGCAGTCTACATGCATGTAAATTAATGCCATTATCCACAGCTGTTCCCCAGAGGCCTTGGGAGTTTGGTTGAAAAAAGATTAAAAGATGGATGGATCTAAATACAGGGTAGTCATGCAAGAATACTTGTTACAGACTAAAATGAGACTGGGGCTGAGGACCATTACAGTTTACTGTTCAAGGTAAAATCTTGTTGGAGAAATTGTAGATAAAATCCATTAAATCCATAATAACATCATTAAAATTCTCTCATTTTGCATATCTTTATTTTATAATGCAGTTACACATACACTCGAAGTCATTTGCTTCGTTTCATAGATTGGTCTCTGAAACTTTCTTTCTTTTAAGATGTTGTTTCGTTTGTTGTTGTATTTTTTAGCAAGCAGTCAACACTTCCACACAATGAAGACCAAAGATAATTATTTAGCAACATTTCAATGTGCACCATTTAAGTTATTAAAAAACATAAATTTTAAAATCAGTTTTACATAAATACACACACACATACACATGTGCGAGCATGCGTGTTTGTATGTATATATATTATATATATACAATCTGGAGAACATTTTCTTTACTTTAGCTGCTGCTAAAGTCAACTCTTATCTTGTTGGAACTTTTTTTGTTTGACTCACCTGTCTCACAGAGGGTTTAGCAGAATTTCTTGTCATGTGACTGGATGACATCAAGTGACTTCATCTGGTCTTTTCCCAGCACATCAGAACATGACAAAAAGAAATAAGTTCTTGTGTAAGTAACGTTACTTATAAGTATAAAAATGCATTTGCATGCATGAACATATGTTATAATTTGGAGCTAAATTTTGGAACTGAACAGCACAAAAATAAGATGTCTTATTTTGTTAACCATTACAGTTTGTGAGAGGAACTCACCACCCTGGCTGCTGATTGGCCAGGTATGGCAACATCTGTGCAGCTCAGAAAAATCTTTTGAAGGTCTTCCCTTGAAACTGATATAAATACTTACTATAAAGGCAAACTGCATTGAGTATTCAATACCCCAAAATGATTTGGCTGGTGGCTCTCCTGTCCTGCTTTGGTATGCATAAACAACATTCACTTATGTTTTTAATCTGTGAACATTAACATTGTCACTATGTCCTGCATTTATGATCATGTGTTTTCCAAAAGGGCTGATTTGTGCGAATGAACCTTTAAACTATAAGGTAAACAATGGAAGGGTCATAGGAGGCAGTGATGCTAAACCAAACACCTGGAAATGGCAGGTAAAGTATTAATCACGCTTCTGCTGTAAAATTAAAATCAAATACTGCATAAATATATTCTCCCTTTGGTTTCTCTCAGATTTCTCTGCAGCTTGATTTATACAATGAAGGATCCTTCAGCCACATCTGCGGAGGCTTCATTGTTGTAGTTTCTACATCATGACAGCCGCTCACTGCATCATAAGGTGGGAGTTTCTTGCAGTGGGCATCTGTAGGCCTATCAGATCCTCTTTGGTTCTCGATAAATAAGCGCATCTGATCATATTGTGTTGTTTTCCCTCTGTCTCCGTCAGTTCGGATGTCAGTCAGTACCGCGTGGTGGCTGGTGAGTACAGCCTGTTTGAATACGAAGGCAGTGAGCAGTTCACCTCTGTGGAAAAAATCATTGTCCATCCTGACTGGAATGGCGATCTGGCCAACGGGTAAAGGAGTAGCTAGCAATAGTTCATCTCTTAGTTTAACCTCAAACCTGCACACATAAATGTGATCTATGCAGCGATAATAAAAAAATGTAGTATATGAAATGAGCTGCTTCTAAATGGTATGTCATACATTTTTTGTAAAATGGTAAACGGCTTATAGAAGCTTATGGTGGTAACCTTAAGTAGCCATAGCTGCCTTGGAGCAGACTGACAAAAGCAAAGCTTCAATACACTTATTACCACCAGTCACTCTGGGTACCACCAGCAGGCAAGGCAGATGAAATGTTTGTTCAATGACCCAATGATCAATAGAGTCACAGTGGGAGTTCAAACCAGCAACCCACCAGTTACAGAACAAACTCCTACAACATAAAATATCATTGAAATGACATTAAATGTATTGGATACATTTAATGGCTGAAGAAGGAGTCCTATCGGGCCTTTTTGGCCTGTGGGACTCTGGAAGCAGCAGATGGGTACCCGGCGGGCGAAGCGGCGTGCGGCTCAGGTGGTTGCTGAGGCAAAAACTTGGGCGTGGGAGGAGTTCGAATCAATCAATTGCTTTTAGATGTTCCATAAATACTGAATGCAGTCTACATGCATGTAAATTAATGCCATTATCCACAGCTGTTTCCCCAGAGGCCTTGGGAGTTTGGTTGAAAAAAGATTAAAAGATGGATGGATCTAAATACAGGGTAGTCATGCAAGAATACTTGTTACAGACTAAAATGAGACTGGGGCTGAGGACCATTACAGTTTACTGTTCAAGGTAAAATCTTGTTGGAGAAATTGTAGATAAAATCCATTAAATCCATAATAACATCATTAAAATTCTCTCATTTTGCATATCTTTATTTTTATAATGCAGTTACACATACACTGGAAGTCATTTGCTTCGTTTCATAGATTGGTCTCTGAAACTTTCTTTCTTTTAAGATGTTGTTTCGTTTGTTGTTGTATTTTTTAGCAAGCAGTCAACACTTCCACACAATGAAGACCAAAGATAATTATTTAGCAACATTTCAATGTGCACCATTTAAGTTATTAAAAAACATAAATTTTAAAATCAGTTTTACATAAATACACACACACATACACATGTGCGAGCATGCGTGTTTGTATGTATATATACTATATATATACAATCTGGAGAACATTTTCTTTACTTTAGCTGCTGCTAAAGTCAACTCTTATCTTGTTGGAACTTTTTTTGTTTGACTCACCTGTCTCACAGAGGGTTTAGCAGAATTTCTTGTCATGTGACTGGATGACATCAAGTGACTTCATCTGGTCTTTTCCCAGCACATCAGAACATGACAAAAAGAAATAAGTTCTTACGTTACCTTTACTTATACTTATAAGTAAGTAACGTTACTTATAAGTATAAAAATGCATTTGCATGCATGAACATATGTTATAATTTGGAGCTAAATTTTGGAACTGAACAACACAAAAATAAGATGTCTTATTTTGTTAACCATTACAGTTTGTGAGAGGAACTCACCACCCTGGCTGCTGATTGGCCAGGTATGGCAACATCTGTGCAGCTCAGAAAAATCTTTTGAAGGTCTTCCCTTGAAACTGATATAAATACTTACTGTAAAGGAAAACTGCATTGAGTATTCAATACCCCAAAATGATTTGGCTGGTGGCTCTCCTGTCCTGCTTTGGTATGCATAAACAACATTCACTTATGTTTTTAATCTGTGAATATTAACATTGTCACTATGTCCTGCATTTATGATCATGTGTTTTCCAAAAGGGCTGATTTGTGCGAATGAACCTTTAAACTATAAGGTAAACAATGGAAGGGTCATAGGAGGCAGTGATGCTAAACCCAAACACCTGGAAATGGCAGGTAAAGTATTAATCACGCTTCTGCTGTAAAATTAAAATCAAATACTGCATAAATATATTCTCCCTTTGGTTTCTCTCAGATTTCTCTGCAGCTTGATTTATACAATGAAGGATCCTTCAGCCACATCTGCGGAGGCTCCATTGTTGGTAGTTTCTACATCATGACAGCCGCTCACTGCATCATAAGGTGGGAGTTTCTTGCAGTGGGCATCTGTAGGGCTATCAGATCCTCTTTGGTTCTTGATAAATAAGCGCATCTGATCATATTGTGTTGTTTTCCCTCTGTCTCCGTCAGTTCGGATGTCAGTCAGTACCGCGTGGTGGCTGGTGAGTACAGCCTGTTTGAATACGAAGGCAGTGAGCAGTTCACCTCTGTGGAAAAAATCATTGTCCATCCTGACTGGAATGGCGATCTGGCCAACGGGTAAAGTAGTAGCTAGCAATAGTTCATCTCTTAGTTTAACCTCAAACCTGCACACATAAATGTGATCTATGCAGCGATAATAAAAAAATGTAGTATATGAAACGAGCTGCTTCTAAATGGTATGTCATACATTTTTTGTAAAATGGTAAACGGCTTATAGAAGCTTATGGTGGTAACCTTAAGTAGCCATAGCTTCCTTGGAGCAGACTGACAAAAGCAAAGCTTCAATACACTTATTACCACCAGTCACTCTGGGTACCACCAGCAGGCAAGGCAGATGAAATGTTTGTTCAATGACCCAATGATCAATAGAGTCACAGTGGGAGTTCAAACCAGCAACCCACCAGTTACAGAACAAACTCCTACAACATAAAATATCATTGAAATGACATTAAATGTATTGGATACATTTAATGGCTGAAGAAGGAGTCCTATCGGGCCTTTTTGGCCTGTGGGACTCCGGAAGCAGCTGATGGGTACCGGCGGGCGAAGCGGCGTGCGGCTCAGGTGGTTGCTGAGGCAAAAACTTGGGCGTGGGAGGAGTTTGGAGAGACCATGGAGAAAGACTTCCGTATGGCTTCGAGGCGATTCTGGTCCACCATCCGGCGTCTCAGGAGGGGGAAGCACTGTAGCACCAACACTGTTTACAGTGGGGGTGGTGTGCTGCTGACCTCGACTCGGGACGTTGTGGGTCGGTGGGCGGAGTACTTCGAAGACCTCCTCAATCCCATCAACATGCCTTCCATTGAGGAAGCTGAGCCTGGGGACTTTGGGTTGGGCTCTCCAATCTCTGGGGACGAGGTGGCCGAGGTAGTTAAAAAGCTCCTCGGTGGCCGGGCCCCGGGGGTGGATGAGATTCGCCCGGAGTATCTCAAGGCTCTGGATGTTGTAGGGTTGTGTTGGTTAACGCGACTCTGCAGTATCGCATGGACATCGGGGGCAGTTCCCCTGGATTGGCAGACTGGGGTGGTGGTCCCCCTGTTTAAAAAGGGGGATCGGAGAGTGTGCTCCAATTATAGAGGGATCACACTCTTAAGCCTCCCTGGCAAGGTCTATTCGGGGGTACTGGAGAGGAGGGTCCGTCGGATAGTCGAACCTCGGATTTTGGAAGAGCAGTGTGGTTTTTCGCCCTGGTCGTGGAACACTGGACCAGCTCTACACCCTCAGCAGGGTCCTGGAGGGTGCATGGGAGTTCGCCCAACCGGTCTACATGTGTTTTGAGGACTTGGAGAAGGCGTTCGACCTGTCCCTCGGGGTGCCCTGTGGGGGTTCTCCGGGAGTATGGGGTACCGGGCCCTTTGATACGGGCTGTCAGGTCCCTGTATGACCGGTGTCAGAGTCTGGTCCGCATTGCCGGCAATAAGTCGGGCTCGTTCCCAGTGAGGGTTGGACTCCGCCAGGGCTGCCCTTTGTCACCGATTCTGTTCATTACTTTTATGGACAGAATTTCTAGGCGCAGCCAAGGTGTTGAGGGGATCCGTTTTGGTGGCCTTAGGATCGCATCTCTGCTTTTTGCGGATGATGTGGTCCTATTGGCTTCATCGGGACGTGATCTGCAGCTCTCGCTGGAGCGGTTCGCAGCCGAGTGTGAAGCGGCCGGGATGAGGATCAGTGCCTCCAAGTCTGAGACCATGGTCCTGAGCTGAAAAAGGGTAGAGTGCCTTCTCCGGGTCGAGGGAGATGTCCTGCCCCAAGTGGAGGAGTTCAAGTATCTCGGGATCTTGTTCACGAATGAGGGAATAAGGGAGCGTGAGATCGACAGGCGGATTGGTGCAGTGTCCGCCGTGAAACGGGCGCTGTACCGGTCCGTCGTGGTGAAGAGAGAGCTTAGTCAAAAAGAGAAGCTCTCAATTTACCGGTCGATCTACGTTCCTACCCTCATCTATGGTCATGAACTTTGGGTAATGACCGAAAGAACGAGATCGCGAATACAAGCGGCCGAAATAAGTTTTCTCCGTAGGGTGGCTGGGCTCTCCCTTAGAGATAGGGTGAGAAGCTCGGTCATCCGGGAGGGACTCAGAGTAGAGCCGCTGCTCCTCCACATCGAGAGGAGCCAGTTGAGGTGGCTCGGGCATCTGGTTAGGATGCCTCCTGGACGCCTCCCTGGTGAGGTGTTTAGGGCACGTCCCACCGGGAGGAGGCCCCGGGGAAGACCCAGGACACGCTGGAGGGACTATGTCTCTCGGCTGGCTTGGGAACGCCTCGGGATTCCCCCGGAGGAGCTGGAGGAAGTGGCTGGGGAGAGGGAAGTCTGGGCCTCCCTTCTAAAGCTGCTACCCCCGCGACCCGACTCCGGATAAGCGGCAGAAGATGGATGGATGGATGGATGGTATTGGATACAAAACATTTTTAGGTTATTTTCCATTTGAACAGCCAGCAGAAACTACAACTGTTGAAAAACCTTCATTAGTGACATTTCATCTCACTCTGGGATTAAGAACATATTTTTTAATTGAATTGAAATTAAATTGATCAAATTAAAATAAAAATAAAAAAACAAACGGACAATCCAACAAGATAAAACAGGAATTAATAAATTATATATTTGCCAGTTGCTGCTGAACTCTATTTCTTTCGATATATATATTTTTTATTATTATTGCATTGGTAAGGCTAGTTATTTTTTCTATTTCCCTCAGCAATGACATTGCTCTGTTGAAGCTGGTAAATCATATCTATGACAACGGATATGTGGAAATCACAAACCTTCCTTATCCGGACCAGGCGCTGCCTCATGGCTTCACCTGTTACATCACAGGCTGGGGATTAATGGACTGTGAGTAAACAGATTGAATAATCATGTGCAAATTAAAAATGCACAAACAGCCCATAGAAATAGAAAAAAATGTAAAAAAAATAAAAACTAAATATGTATTTTATGCTTACTAACTCAGATAATGGAAGCGTCCCTGACAAACTGCAGGTGGCTCCTTTGGATGTAGTGGAGCATGCAGTCTGCTCCCAGCCAGAGTGGTGGGGCAGCATTGCTCTGAAAACGATGGTGTGTGCTGGAGGCGATGGCATCATATCTGGTTGCCAGGTTTGTAGACAAAGACGTGGTTTGTAAGATGAACATATATGTATATATAAACCTGAAAATGTTTTGTAAATGATTTTCTTCATGACCTAATAGTTTTACTATAGGGGGAATGGCAAGATCATCAATAAAGCCAAAAACTTTGTAAGGGCTAATGTTTAACATCTGGCACTTTGGTTCTCTAAATTGGAGCCCCACAGTGTGGGTCGTGAAACATGATATGATGCAACCCAAGGCTAAAGCAAATTTTGGGACACCCTAGGTGTCAAACAGTAAATCTAAAGTCCAAACTGATGTCAGTATGACACAAAAGTGCACCTAGTTCATTTTTAATCTTTACTTAATCTTAAAAATGTTGCTATAAAATTGAATACAATTATTATTATCTTATTGTGAAACTGTTCCCACTATCTTGATATTGATTTTAGGACAAGACCCAGATCAAAATAATATTCAAAGCTAATTTGCTTGATGTGATTAAATATAATATTGGTTGCAGGTCTCATGTTTAGCTGAGCATTATGCCTTTATTTTCTTTTCTAAACAGCAATGCTCATACACGTCCACTATTCGTATTTGGAGCTAAAAGTTTTTGGAAATGTTTTTGTGGGGCTAGAAGCTATAACATTTTGGAATCACCGACCTGTGCAGAGTTATGCACTTTCTGAACTAAAAGCGTATAGAGTTACTGTATGTGGTGCATGTTAATGATCATTTCCAAGGGCGACTCTGGAGGACCCCTGAACTGCTTAACCGATGGAGTTTGGAGAGTCCACGGTGTGGTCAGTTACGGTCCGGCCGGCATGTGCAACCAAAAGTTCAAGCCAACCGTCTTCACCAGAGTTTCTTCCTTCCTTGACTGGATGTATTCGGTAAACAGCACGAAGCCACCAGATTGAAACAGTATTTAATCAAATTGATGAATCCTGGATCTATTTGACTTTTTTCTTTGTTTTTGTTTTTCCAGGTGACTGATCAAGTTTTTAGATAGAAATGTGTGGACTTCTAACATGCATGTAGCATTAGTACAATAAAAATCCTCTTATGTCTTTTACTTCAAATTCTTGAAAAACTCCAAAGTGTGTCATGTTTTCACCACACAGCACAACATTCCTCTTTATGTTGCTGCAAGAGCCTGACATTCCTTTTTCAAAAATACATTCCATACTGAACTTATTGCATGTCCTGTTGCTGCTTTTGGCACACAACCAGATTGCTGTATAAATGTTCATTGGTCCAGGACCAACAAGGTTATTATGATCCTGATCTCCTGACCTCCCGAGCTGCAGCCTGAGATGATGGAAAATTCCAAAGGATTTTTTTTTAAACCAACGATCACAGGAAACCGGCGATTTTCACTTAAATGGCATGAAGGTGAAATGCTGTTTCTTCTGTTGTCAGGATCAAGGAAAGCTAAAAGATTTGTGCAATTTTCGCCTAGGATCCAAGCGATCCTAATTGTGACCAAATGTGAGCTAAAAGCAGTCACATACTCCCCCCGCCTGGAATTTCTGGCCATATGTTTGTGGTATTCTGGGAGACTACAGCATGACATCATATTGGGTGTTTTTTCCATTTTCTTCAGACATGGAGATCTTTAACAACAGATTTTATTTCATTGTGTGAAAAATCAAGGAAGGTGAAATAAATTCTGAAAATGTTTAAAATGGCTTGTGCACAAAATAGCTTCTTGACCTCAAACTATTTGGATTATAAACTTTTATAGGTCAGGTTGATGTTTGCAGTGAAACTTAACATTTTACATCTGTTACATATTAACTTAGTATATATATTTTTTTGCTTGTGTCCCACTTGGGTATGTCTTTTTCGGTTTTGGACATCTAGAGACAGAAAGTTTTGCACCTCCTTTTGTGCAAAATAGCTCAGCCTCAGTCTCAGAAGGTGTTATCAGGTTTACATTTTTTTACCACAGCTTTTCTCTTCTTGTAAACGTGGACCATTCAGAAGAAGCTCTGGTTGTATGTTTGGGATTGTTGTCCTGTTTAAAAGTAAACTTCCTCTCCAGCTTCAAGTATTTTGCAGCAACCAATAGGTTTTCTTTCATTCTTATTTATACTGAGATGAATTTATTTAGTGGTATTAAAGTAATGGGGACTTTTTATAAATGCACACCTTTTTTGCTAACATATGTATCCTCTTTTCACTTCTATAACGCACTACTTTCCGTTTCATTAAATAATCAGAAGCTAAAATAAATGCATCCAACACATGACAAATCACACAAACAGCTAGGCATTTACAAAAGAATGTTTTTTTTATTATCATTTGGAGGGACAAGCTGTCAAAATGGCTTAGATGAAAGAAAATAATTTTGAACAGCAGATTAATGTGTGAATATGTAAAAAATAAAGCAGCTTTGTTTGCTCTGCAGGACCTTTTCAAGCAGAAATATGCACAACACAAAAAGGCAAAGAAAAAGTAAGACACATTCTTTTGAAATAATAAACTATACTGTAATATATTACACTGATAAACACTCACTGATGTCATTTCTTCATGAGATTGAATGTTTTTTTTACAAGAGAAAATATGTTTGCTGGCAAAGAATGGTGCCAATCTTTGTGGCATACGAACATATACAGGATGAAATTAAAAAAAAAAAAAAAAAAAAAGGCAAAAAGCGAATAATTTCCAATGTGCATTCTGCACTTTTCAAAAAAATACAATTATTCAGAAGAAGTTTTAACAAATAGGACCTGCATGCATAATTTCTAAAGGGGTCCAGAAAAGGCTGTTGAAACAGCCGTGGAAAGGGTGAGGATATGTACATCAGCTCTCTAGTGTCCCTCAGCTCAAAAAAAAAAAAAAAAGTCTTGTTTGATACTCAATGAGGCAACTCTTCAAATTTCAGGGTTCGGGATTAAAAACTGTATAATATATGCAGTTTTTAATCCACTAAAGTACAAAAAAAAAAAAAAGAAAAAACCTTCGCATTTGTGTAATTTCTAACATATTTTAACCCAAGTCACAGACTTCCAGAAATACTCAGAGTACAATCAAATAGATTTTTTTGCAATTTACGTTTTAGTGGCTTTTCTCTAAGATATCCAACCATTTGGCTGCCTATTAAAAATACTTCAGAATGCACTAACCTTCATAAGCATACATCTTCTCTATAATTCATATATTACAAAGGTCGTCTCAGATTGAAAATTATTAATTTTGCTTTCTTAATAAAATATTCAATTTGTCAGTGATTAGAATTCTTTCATCCTACATATATTAGAAAATATTAGTGTAATTTTTCTATGGTTATGTTATAGGCAGCAATACAAATAGAACCATAATTTTCTTTATTTGTTTCAGTGATTAGGGAGATTCCACAGTTTTCAGTCCCAAAAGCTTAAACGGAAGCACTGCGCGCACACCATTGGTCGGCATGGCTCCCCTGATAAACAGGCACATCCAGTAAACTTCACGACAGCCCACATTATTGCCAAAATGTCTTTAAATTAAATAACTCATGAAATAAAAGACAGAATAACTTAAAACAAAGTGTTAAGAGAATAGATATTAAATACTTTCGGATGGACTTGTGGTCGCATCAGTGGCGGTTCTTGAATGAATGATGTTCTGTGCAAGCTCTTCTTTCTGCCAACCAAGCAAAAATACACAAATCCAGCTGGGGTTGGCTCAAATGCACTGCAGTTCGTCATAAAGCACGTAAACTAGTCAGCCTAAAGATAGCAGGAAGAAGGGGGCACTCTCCCACGACTGCAAATGCATAAAAACAATATAAAACTTGTTGAGGGCAGAAATGCAATATTTTGTAGCAGTTTCTTGAGTGTTCCCCTTTGTAATGTCGCCCTGGGCAACTGCCTATATGAAACATCAAAAACCGCCACTGGGCTCCATTTCCCATAGCAATACCTTAATGTGATAATGAAAAAAAAAAAAAAAAAAGAAAAGGAGGAAGATTGCACTTTAAGGTAAACAAACCACAGTGCTTTGTGAATGGAGGCTTCATCTGAAATAAATAAAACCATAAAGGAAATAATTTAAAACAAAATAAAATACAGATATAGCTTCTTTTCTTTCTTTTTTTTTTTTTTTTTTTTTTAAGAATATGAGCAACAATACCAGCCCATAAATAAGAAACTCCATAATTTAGCATCAAACTGTTGAATCCATCCCAAATAACCAAAACAATGCCTATGCATACATAGTTATTTTCACAGATAAAGTGCGGATCAAGGAGCTCTGAGAGGGATTTTTTTTTCTTGTACCTTAAAAAGACCTTTTGATGAAGACCTCAGCTTTTCTTCGCGCAAGTCATCTCCAGAAAGGAGAGTGGGGGTGGGGGGGATGCAAACGGAACTACTGTACATCTCAATCTGACTCGGGTTTCGCATGAAGGCAATCACAGCAATGGTCACCACACATTGCCTCCAAAAGCTAGAAAGCTAGAAAAAATTTGAATTCCCTGAGGTGAACATTCAGCTGTGTTGAGATTAACGCCCAACCTGGAAACAGTTTTAAGGGTGATTCCTGCTCAGCGAGCGGTTGGTGGTCTTAGTTTGGTTAAAAGAGCTTTCTTAGGATTCTCTGGTTTCTATTGGCCTGGTCAAATTGATCTCTGTCCACTTTTAACCCCTAGCTGCCATCTCACACAGCAATCATCCCAAACTTCTTTGCTAACATTTTGAAGGCAAGTCTGGAATCTGAATATTTAATAGGCAAAAAAGAGGGAAATCACAGCTTCCTCATAACACATTGACATCGTATGTGCATTTTTCAGTCCTCTTCTAAAGCCCCCTTACCCCCACCTCTCTCTCTTGTGGGTTTTTCCTTTCTTACAGAGTTCACGTATTTTGTCAAACTTTCACAGACTCCATCACAGACAGTTTCATGGCTTCCTCCATCAGCTGATTGTCCGTAAATGTAGCAGGGGGCTCTGGGACGGATTCTGAGAGGCCGATCAGAGATTCCAGCAGGCAGGTCCCCGTGTCGCTCGCTGCGGGAAAACTGGGGTAGCTAGGCAGCTGAAACTGGAAATAGTTGTCCATGTGCTCGTACTCCTTCAGGGAATTATAAAGCGAGCTGGGCCCCAAGCACGGGAAGCCATCAAAGAACTCCAGGTCTGACTCCGAGGAGAGGCTCAGGTCCATGTCGTAGCTCGCCGAGCGATCAATGCTGGGAGAAGGGGTGTGGGGGACGCTGCAGCTATGGAAAATGCCGTTTCCCTGGTTGGCGTTTTCGTCCAAGAGTTCTGAAATGGCCGTTGCTCGATTGTCTGTGGATTCCAACAGCGCAGCGTCTATGTTGTCATTCTCATCAGCAAAGTCCACAATGCTAAAGCTGCTGAACGCCTCTGTTGTTGGCTGCTGCTTCTGTTGATTTGGGCAACAAGTGTTTTTACTGTCCTTATCCTCGCTATCCCCGCTATTCGTATCGTTGAAACTCAATATCCGGCTCAGACCTTTCTCGTCGACCTCCAGCTGGCTGTGATGCTTGCACTGGCTCTCGCCTGCCTCAGAATCCTCACTCTGACCAGATGAGTCCGATGAGTCTGTCATGTCACTGCTGCAGCTGTTCTCTCCGCCTGCCATCAGCTCTGAGCTGAAAGGGAAAGAGGGCACCGCTGGTAGCTGCTGGGTGTTTGCGTCTGTAGTGTTTTCCTCCTCTTCCTCTGTGCTGGACTGCTCCTCCAGCCTCTTCTCCAACTCCAGCTTCATTATAGTGTGGATGTAATGCGTCTGCACACGGTTAGAGTTGAACTCAATTCGGCCCTCTGTGTTGCCGCAGCCGTCTTTGGTGCAGCCACATGGGAAAGAAGAGTGATCCATCTACAAGGAGCAGAAAGAAACTGTGAAATATTTGCAACAAAAAAAAACTTTCATTTGAATTCTCTTTGGTAGCAGTTACCAGCAGGAAATTTTAGGTGACTTTATTATTTTGTTGTTGTTGTTGTTTTTACCTGACATTTGATGCCCGCCAGGCTGCAGCTGCACGTTTCAGGCTCGCAGAAGCCCTGGCAGTCACAACCGCAGTTCTCCCTGGAGAGCCTCAGCTCGTGCAGCTGTCTCTTCTCCTCCTTGTCGATCTTCTTCACACCAGCTGCTTTGAGCAGTGCATAACGCTTCTTAGATGGGAATGGCTGGAGGAAAGAGCCCTCGTCCAGGTTGGCGCTGCTGATGTCTATGTCTTGCTCTGGGATGTCGTCTAATGTAAGCTGATCTGCCTCCTCGCTTTCCTGGGTTCCGTTTTTTGTCAGCTGTGGCAGACAAAAGAAATCATGTGTATTTGCTACCTTAGACAGGAGACTGAGCCCCAGTTAGTAGATTTTAGCTGGAGGCATTTCTCACCTTCATTTTCATAGCTTCCAGCTTCTCTTCCCGAAGCCTATTGAGGAATTTTTCTCTGCGCAGGAGCCGTTGTTCCGCAGCAAATTCTGCAAGAGTGTATGTACGCCGCACGCTGTGGCGCTGCATCATGCCGAGGGTGCAACCTCCTCGACTGGGAACACTGGTGAAGCCCTGGCACCGTGGGAAGAAGAACACAGTCACCTGGTCGAACGTGACGTTGCCCCGGCGTGCTCTTTTGGATTTCTTCAGAATAGATGTTGCTATGGAAGGACAAAAAGAAGAATATTAGAACACATAAAGGGTGATCCTGCATCATTTTCTACCACTAGATGGCACACTGCTCCACATCTTTGAGCTGATGCTGCTGGACAAATTGTAAAAGGACACCTCTGTGATTCATTGACCTGGCCTTATCATGTACCCAATTAAATGATACTGCCAAGAGGAGTCTGACATGCGTACATCCTGTAAGGTGAAACCCAAACTGCTGGGAATCCATCCGGCTGCACACTAGCGTGCGACCAAAGGACGCCCCGCTCAGGAATTTCCCTTTTGTTGATGGTGAACGTGGTGGAGGAAGCACCGAGGATCACTACATGATCAGTAAAATCCCTGGGTTCTTTCGAGAGGGATGGAAACCTTCTCACTGGAATCATGATCCACACATTTAAAGGTCATTGATGAGCTATACCTAGAAATAAACCACAGTGGCGATGAGTGCAGAGCTGAACTTAAGTGTAAATTCTACTGACTCCATCAAGGAATTTTCAACTTTTAAGTTTCCTTTAAGGACAAGCAACCTTTCCCACCGCTTAAGCTCCAGCAGCCATTTTTAATAAGAGTAGCCTATGTGTTTAAAGAAAAGTCTGGTAATCCCCTGCCCATCTGGTCCCCATTACCTTTGTTTTATGGAAGGGAACTCCATGCAGAGTCCCTGTACAGAAACAAAGAAATGGACAAAAACCAGTAGCTTCTCTGTGACTTTTCAAATGACAGTTAAAGTGGAAAGTTTGGATGTTTTATAAGTGACATTCTTAAAAGATATTAATTCTTTATAGTTCCCTTGTATCTAGAGAGAGTTGCTGTATCAAAGTGAGTTTGTAGAAAAGTGGACAGTAATGCTAACAGCTAGTCGGTTAAGTTGCACAGTTGTGGATTATCGAGCACTTTATGACTACATGTTAGCCTTTTACCACCAGGGGATTTTGTTTCCACAGTAGACAGTAATTAAGCCTACATTAGGTGAAGGACATATTACTGACGACTTCAAAGCAAATTAAATGATCCTGATAATGTGAAAAGTTTATGTGAAAAGTGTCCATTTGCCTCAGTATGGACAACCAATAAACACAACAGCCTTACTGATTCGTATGATCTGCTGCCAGGGCTAATACAGATCAACCCGAGTGCCAGGTTCAGCTTCATGTCCATTCAACCCACAAGAGACAAACAGCGCCCTCTCTGCAGCTTCCAGATGAACTATCTTTGCACAGTGTTCTCTGGCAAACAACTTTCTGTCCAACACAAACACCAAATCATAAAAGTCCACTCAATCAGATCTTCTAAGTAGGCTTGCATGTCTGCTTCCTCCACCGCCCCCACACCTTTTTTTCTATCCCTTCACCCAGTTTCTTCCAGCACCTGTGTTGGGTGCACGCCCAGGTTTCAGACAAGGCGCTGTGTGTTCCCAGCCTTGGCAACCTGCCATGCTTCTCTTCCTGGCTTCCTGCCCCACCATCCTGGAAACCTTGCAACCTTCTCCCCAATACATAACACAATCCCCTCTCCAAACTCACCACCAGTGTCCCCTAAAGACTCAGCCGGGTCCAGACAGACGTAAACACCCTGAAGCTGCTCGACCTAAATCTCTGAAAGGAAAAGTGAAGCAATAGGTCTATCTGCAAGGTTCTGGGAGGAAGGTGGAAATAAAACCGAGGTGAGCCGCCCCCGTGCTTAATGTGATTAACCGTTTTGCAGCTTTAGGGCATAAAAATCATCAGAGGTGTTCATTGTAAAAGTCTGGACCCATTTCTGCAAAGTGTTTCATCGGATGCCAGTGGCATAAATTGCGAAAGCCATCTTGTATAATGTTTGGATTGCAATCAGAGTTTAAGCGGATGCTGAAGACAAGTTGAGAGAATGCTTGAGAGAGAACACTCACTGTTGAAATTTGTTGCTGGGGAGCACGGGTTGCTGGGATTGGAATCCAGGGTGTCCGAGTAACAGCTCTCCCCCTCCGAGTCCCAGCCCGAGCAGGCGGAAGAGAGGGAAGAGGGCGAGGGAGACGAGTAGCATGGGTCCTCGTCCACCTCCTCAAACTTCCTCTTCAGAAGCCCAGCCATGGCGTCTAGCGTGAAGAATCTGCATGAATAGGCAGAAAGACGAGGGTTATTAGAACATTATCCACACCACTTAATAAAAAGCAACACGGGTTTCTTCTTAAGAACAGGATGTACTGCAAGTATCTGTTATGCTTTTGTGTGCACCTAAAACGTTTGCACGGCTAGAGCAGCAAAACTGAGTTCTGTGTACTGCCATCTGAGAGTGTCAAGGGATCCAAGTCTCATGCTGCAAATAATGGGAGCTAGCCATGGCACAGGAAGCAATCAATCAGTCCTTATTTGCCTAAGTCAACAATTACTGGACCCTTCACCCTCTTACAAATCCCATCAGCTCAGCATTGATTATACAGACAGACCACAAAAGGTGACCCAATCATCCAACCACTGATATTCTCTTCAAGCAAGGCTAAGAGGAATTTGCCACTCGTCTTGTTTGTCTTCATGTGGAATTTTTACATGCACAATAATGCATGGAGGAATTTTTTTTTTTTTTATTTTTTTTTTTTGGTATTGTTGGTATGCCGCTCATGCATTCTTCACAACTCCCATTAGAGTCTGCTGGCTCAGCGATAAGAACAATAAATCCTTTAAAAATAAAAAGGGAGGAGAAAGAATGCCATTTATCCACTAATCTTATTGTGCAACCTGGTTGATGTGTTGAATTCTGAACTTGAACTGACTATTAAGTATCTCAGAACTCGAGCAGTTGTAGGAAAATATCAAAGCACATTACAAACTTGCGTTATTTGCTGAGGTGGCAGGGTACAACTTGTACATTTTATATTTATGCGACAAAAAGATGTCCCCGGGGTTCTCTGCCAATTCTGAAAAGGCAGTGGTGGACGCTGTACAGTACAGGTCATCATTTTCACAATCTGGGTCTGAGCCTAAACTAGGAGGGGAGGAGAGAGGAAGGAAGAGAGGGGAGTGGGAAGACACCACTGGGCTCTGTTCCAGTGCGGACACTCCCAACGACTTTGTGGTATGGAGAAGGAGATAATTTCATCAAACTGTTTTCTCTACCATCACCCAAAAAAAACAAATTGTAGCTCTCTGATTGAGAGTACTGGGTCTCTGCTAAAAGAGTGCCTTGTGGGAAGGAGTGAAAGAGTAATTGATGGGTCTCTACTTCTGTATCTGACTCAAACTGATACAGGACCTCACACCCTGTCTGTCACCTTTTTTTGTCAGAAGGCAAACAGTAGCAAAACCTCAACAGTACAAGACTGCTAAACCAGCTTTCTGCAAGAAGCTGTTGCAATGCTGAACCCCTGTTAATATTATACCATACTTCAAATGACTACTCTCATTTCATGATGGTTGGACTATTGTCACACTAATCTGTGAAATGATCAGAAACAATATTTCTTTATGATTATCAATTGTGTCTAATTTTCTGCCTGTGCAATCACTGGAGATCCTCTGCCAGCTGCTCCAACTTAAGCTAAACTTGTGGATGTGCCTCAATTTTTGGGTTATTTTCAGATCCGTTTGCTCAAATGTTTTCACTGCAATACCTATAATTTAGCAACAAAACTCAATTAAAAGGTAAGGTCATGATAATTGTAGGGAAGGGATCCTTCGCATTTGCAAGTGAGCTAAATTTAAGTCTTGCTAAGTCAATTATTGTGGGCTCAGCGACACAAACGCCAGGCCTATCATGTCAATAAACTACTGCAAGTCATTGTCGCTCTTTGAAGGTACCAAAAAAAAAAAAAAAAAAGGTGAGACAGTCGGTTTACAGAAACTTCCACTCTGCGTGCCTGTCCCATCTTGTAAGAGAGTCAACACTCCAAGAACAGACGGGACAGATAAACAACTAAGCAGGTAGAGAAGAAAAGAGGTTGTTTTTTTTTTCAGCATACTGCAGAGAAGAATATGCAAAATCAGTGGTCAGTGGTGACAAAGATAAAGATGCAAGAGTCAAGGGCAAAAGGCATTTGTACACATTTGTAGGAGTAAGTGGGGGATGCTATTATTGTCTTTGCTGTGGTTGTCCAAAGTACACACAAGATGAATGATTCACCTTGCAATAGGTCATGCCGGCTTCCAACAACTACAAAAAAAAAAGGCTTCCACCAAACAGTAGCGAGTGAGAACACAAGCCACTAATTTTCCCCTCTGCGAATGTGTTGGAGCACAAAATAATCTCCAAATGCCTCGTATTCAAAACGAAGGGGTCTGGGGGGAGGGAGTGGATTTGCCTTGAAACAATTTCCAAACACCTGGATGCAGCATCTGTTGCTTATGTGTTCACTTTATCAGACAGCATGTGTGTTCCAAATGTTGCGTGGTATCAGCTCACCTCGCATTTTACCATCAGTTCCACCCCCCAATTTTCTGCAAAAAGAAAAAAAAAAAAAAAGAAGAAGAAAAAAAGGAAAACAAAGCTGTGAGGCATCCTCCAGGGAGCACATAGCGCCAGCTAAGCAAAGTCGTTTTAATTAAAAGCTGCAGAGAGACAGAAGGGGGGGAGGAGAGGGAAAGAGGTAGGTGGATGAGAGGAAAAGGGGGGCAGTGGTGTCAGAACTGGGTCATTGTCTCTTGACTGCAGTCTACCTGACACATTGATTTGTTAATCCTGTTCAACGGGCAGAAACAATGGCGAGAGGTTAATCCCAGCGAGGGACGGCTTGTAGTCAATCTGGAGCTTCTCAGCCGCTGCGGCCAAAGAGCGAGGCCAAGGGAGCACAAATGGAGTAGGAGACCAGGGGTAAAAAAAAAAAAAAAAAAAATTGTCTTGTAATGAGTATTTTGCAAGAGGGTGGAGGGCGAGGAAGGGAAAAAAAAAAAAACAAAGATATATAAAAAAGTAGAGAATGGATGGGATCGGACAGCTGAGCCAGAGAGAAGGAGCGCAGCATGTTTTCAGCGAGCACTAAATTATGCATTGCTGTCATTCCATCAAGCCACACGCGGGCAGACAGATAAAGGACGCATCCGCCGAGGTGCTCCCCCAGCCAAGTCGTCGCAGAGTTGGGGAGATAAATCTCTGGCGAGGAGATTTGTCACCAGAAGAACTACACAGCTCAAGTCAGACGCAGAACTATGTCAGTGAGATGAGATTATCTCGATACACGCACAGCTGTGTGCTGTTGGTTTGAATCTCTTTACCTTATCTGGAAACATAAGTTATTGTCCCCCTAAGGGATTTGTAAGATATTTCAGGGGATGACATCTGGATGCAAACAAAAGGCTCAAATGATGAGCCCAACACATATCTATGCTTTTCATTCAAGCAAATTCTGTACAAATTTAAAAGTGGCATTTAATTTCAAATACAACCAGCTTCATCTTGGCATTTGTGGGTAAGAAAAACTTAGGGTTAAAACACATTTCTCCATGTTTAAATTCCATACTTTTTCAGACTCAAATTACCCAGAACGTCAGTCCAAAGTATACTGAACTTTTACAGGAGATATTTCAATCGAGATGGGTGGATAGAGACTCTGAATAAAATCTGGAAATGCAAATGTTTTCCACTCTCTTATGTCTTTTTCCATATTCATCCAGACAGAAAATCCTGAATCAAATTCCAGACTTTTCCAGCATTTCTACTTGTCACAGGAACTCCAGAACTACAAACCTGTTGAATCCCCCTGCAGCAACCCCCTACCCTGCAGCCCAACAGGACAAGTCACAGTTGACTTTGCCCCTTGCACTGTCTGTCCAGCCCCCTTTGCAGCTGATAACAACATGGGTGGGAGCGACAAGTTGTGCTAATCTTGGCCCGCTGAGAGCATTTACATGGCACACTGACAACCTCGCAGCGTCTGAACGACTGACTGAGTGCTCATAAAATGTGATAATGATGAGCCCAGGAGTCCTTCCTGCGTGTGCGGGGGTTGTGTCTGGGCAGGTCAGCCCCCTCCTCCCACAGGGCTCCAGGGTACAACACTTCTCAGGTAACTGATCAGAGCTGCGGAAATGAAGGTGGCCCTGACTCCTGTTCCTGCCCAGCTGGGCAAATTCTGGCTCATTATTTAAAGCCCAAGCTGTCAGTCAGAAGTGCTCCACCTGCTGGAGCAAAGCAGGAAAAGCACATCTGCTGCTTTTTTTTTTTTTTCTTTTTTTTCCCCCCTCTTTCTCCTCTTTGAGCCTGTTGTTCTCACTGAGGGCTCGCTGTGTGACTGTGCCACAGAAACATTCTGTTCCTCTGCTTCGCCCCGTGCACACAGCCATTCCAAAAAGGAGAGGTGGTGGGAAGAAGGGGGAAGGATTGTACAAAACAAATAAATAATGTCATGTCTCCAATCCGCAGGAATTCCACTCTGGCAGCGCAGCTCCAGCTGTAACAGTGGGAGAAGAACACAGGCTCTATCTAACCCAGATGTGCCTTCTCCTGCTAAACGATGGAAAGTCCTGCTCACTGAGAAACATGAGCTTTTTGCTTTTCAAAAGCCACACCTGTCAGGTTGTGTGCTCGCATATGCACCTCACACATGCCCTCAAGTTTGGTGCAAATTTAAAAGGAATGGTCCGGTGATGCACACAAAGTATAAAACCATGACTGGACACACACGAAGCACAAGATAAACTTGTGTGAGTAAATATTTTGGCTGGCCAGCAACTTTTGGCAGATTATGACATAGATGCTGAGGTATGTGAGCATTCAATTTAGAACTGATCTATTGAAAAAAGAGGTAGTGTCCATTAATGAGCACATAAACAAGTTGAATGTAAATGTATCTGAATTAGGGCTTCAGATAATTGTAATTGGTAGTCTCAGTCACGGATATAAACAGACATTCAACGACTGGTTTCAGAACTTTAACTGATACAAATCTGTTTTCTGAAGTTTTCCATTTGATTGGTTTCCTGTATGATTCACCTAATGCAAACTGAATGAATAGTTCCATGGTTTGCTCACACCGAGCAGCTAAATATGCTTTGCTGCAGTCGTACAAAATGAAAGTAAACTCCTTTGAAGGAGGAATTTGATTAAAGCATGCCAATAAGGAGGAAGAATGGGGGGGAAATGCTCAAAGAAAAACGTCACATCTAATGTGATTTTGAGGGATTCTACCAAATAGTCCGACTAGTAGCTTTAAAATCTGGAGAAGGTTGTTAAGGAGCACACAAAATTGAGAAATTTTTCTTTGCTCTGGGTGTGTATATGTGCAGGGAGGAAGGGAGGAGGAGGTTGTGGGTTCAGGGGTCATGATCCAGTCTGGGACACTTGCCGTATGGAATGCTGGGAGAAGACAAAGCCAGATGGGAGCTCTCTCTGTCTCTCTCTCTCTCTCTGCACGGCTGCTGTGTTCAAGACTATCGGCCGACTTCCCTCCTTCCCACCCCCATCCTGTCCTCTTCCCTCCTTCTTCTCTCTGTGCTCCCAGCACAAAAGCGTGGGGGCCCAGCCTCGCCTGAACTCAGCTTTCTTCTGCTGCTTCTCTCTCCCACCTGGCATGGAGTGATACCAAAAGTGAGCAAGAGCTTCCTGAGGTTGTGAAACAAACAGAGCGGTGCACAGGAAGCGGCCATCCAGATTGTCTGATGCGCCTGACAGCTGCAGGCACCGCAAGGTTAACTGAATACAAGATAACAAGATGGACATGAGGCAGTTAGACGGTGGCTGATATTTGCCGTGGTAAATTCAGGGATGCCATCAAGGGTATTCTGAGGAAACAACAGTCCCCTCTATAAATTTGTTAACCTCTTTCCACCTCTTCCAATGTACATGATTTTTATGCAAGAAGGAAAAAAAAAAAGAAAGACCGTTGATAAGGAATTTTTTTTTCTTGAGAATTTCAGAAGACTCAGTCTTGATATGTTGCATTATTACAAGAATGGCTGTGAATTCCTAATGGGGCTAAATTAATGATCAGATGAGACCCAATTATGACTTTCACAATAATGCCAACTGATGCACTTCAAAATCACAGATCTAGTGTTATACATGTTAGATTATTACTAGGATAGGTTCCAGGTTTTACTGGATCTTAACCTAAAAAAAAAAAAAAAGAAATCAATTAGGAAAACCGCAGCAATTAAAAACTAATCGACACAAAACTTTGTGAAGCATGTTGTAAAACAACAAGAAATTAGCTTAGAGTATTAATTCTAGCTTCCACTATGACATATTAAATAAAAGAAGTGCCAGAAGTTCTGTTAGGGCTTAGTTTTGGTCACCTTTCCAAGATTATTATTGGCCCCCTTCTGGCCACTTTTTGTAAAATTCTCTGGCTGCCCCCCTGGTTAGAGGTCAGCCAGCATTTATAAATGAGACCCACATGGAATAGAAATTCTTTAAAAAAGTGGGGCCATATGGATCTGATGTGTTGTGCTGCATGAACTAAAACATATAAGGTGGCTAACTGATGTTGCCTGCAAGAGTTGTGTTAAATCAACCCGAGTGGATTTCAGAGGAGAATCCCGCTGTGAACCTGGCACCACTAAGTGCCCGTCCAGTTTGAGTTAAAATCCATGTAGCCTACACATACTGGCACAATAATTTCCCCTCAAAGACACAGAGCTTTTGTTTCACCACTGCAATACTTTTTCTTTTTTTTTTGTTGTTGTTGTTAATTTGTTTTAATCATTTAATTGTCCTGCAAGATGAGGCAATGAGTTATTTAACACGCATGTGCATTAACATGAAAAGCATGTATCAATCAGTGTTGAACAGCAAGGACTATAAGCCTTTTCTGTAAACAAAGGATCATTCAGACCTAATCAAAACATGATTTCAAAAGTGATCCGGGTGAGGTCGCACTAGAGACGATTTAAACTATCGTTGATATACATATGGCTCAGATAGCAGCCGGGAGAACAATAAACGACATAAAAAATAAAAAAAACACATCCAGCACATGTAAGCTGATCACCTGCAAATGAACTCACACATTCAGAAATAACTGCACGCAAAACTAGTTCAAACAAGAAAGAGCTCACTGAACGTCCACCTGCCACAGATCATTCACTTTAAAAAGAAATAACATCCCAATCAAATTAATCAAAAATCAATTATCAAATCTACTCCGCACATGCGCAAACAGAGTCGCTCTCCCCCACCCTCCTCCTCCTCCTCTTCTCAAGCACCCCTCCCTGACCCGATCATTCCTCATGATTAATGCTAATTCTAATGACAGCAGCCCTGTCAGCTGGGCGCTCACATGTAGTGCCTTCAGGAGTCGCTCTCGTTACAAGAGGCGCACCAGCACCACCGAGGTGAACAACTCCACACACACACACACACACACAGACTACTCAGAGACTCAATACACAAAGCCAACCTCATCAACAGTTCATATAAATGAAGCCACGAGAACAAAATTCCCTATATAGTTGAGTTCAGCCGCTAAATGAGAGCTGTGGAGTTTACATGAACATAAAACTCCACATACGAGCATAAAGAAGGCAAATGAATGAACCCGATTGGCTGGAATCGCGACTCGGTCAACTTATTATTTTAAAGATCTCTGCCACTACCTTTGTTTGTTAATGTTTGCGTCGATAAAAATATTTATATATATATGTATGTCTGTGTTGTTGGATTAAAACTCACTTTAACAGATTAAGTGTCCAAGCGCGTCACGACAATAAATCGCCAACTTGAGCGACTGTCGTTGTTTTTAAGTAATGCAGCAACGACAAAAAAAAAAAACTTAAAATTAACCGGTCACAATGGTTCCCTTACGCAAACCATGTGGAAATACTTGAAACCGATCAAACAACTAAAAAACATTGAAACAGAACAAATGGATAAATGACGCCGCTCAGCAGCGATACTCACCAATTTAAGTATCCGATCACCATTGGGAATCAAAGAAGGACTGGTTGATCAATCGATGGGAGAGTAATCCGAGATAAGCACAGGAAATAAAATATGTGAATTAAAAAAAAAAAAAAAAGAAAAAAAAATGGGAGGAAAAAAAAAATAATAAAAACAGTCCGTGAATCCCCGCATAAATGTATGTATGGATTTTATGTGTGTGTGTAGAGACAGCTCTCGCTGCTATTGTCTCCTGGGCTCCGCACCAGCCGAAGCGCTTCCCTTGTCTGAATCAGACTGCCGAGAAGCGCAGCCTTTTTCGTCAGTGGAAAACTCCCTCCTGGCGTCTGGTCTGACGCAGGCGGTGACACAGGGAGACTGCCCACGCTGCTTCCTGCCTGGCTGCCTGTCCTCCCGTGTTACTGTACCCCGATTACCTACGTGAGAAAATTAAGGAGCCGTGTATATGGCTTCATTTTACTGCACACAAATCACACCAGAGGCTTGTTGTTGTTTTTTTTTTGTTTGTTTTTTTCCCCTGCACAGGCAGGCAGCGGTGTGTGGCTGATTTGCAGTTAAACACTGAGTATGAAGCCGTGACTCTAGTGGCGTGTTTGTACAATCATTTACAGATTTACAGCTGAATCTTCTTTTAAAGACCGATGATGCGATTACTCGACAGAATACTACCGACTCCATTTGATACGTGAGTTGCTCAATTATTATTGGTGTGGCCAATGATTAGATTTCAGGGTAAACACTGACTAAGCTGTCTGAGAGTGTGACTCACAACTGAAGACTTCTTTTTTTTTTTTTTTTTTTCAGAGGAAACGCAATCATTTACCATAACAAACAAGATTTACCTTCACGTGAACACTGTAGGGGAAACAAAGTGCTTTAACAAGAACTGACAATGGAAATCAAAAGCGAAGAAATTTACAGTGAAAGTAAGACACACGTTACAAAAACTAAAATTTGGATTTAGGCAATAAGTGTTAAAATGTACATTTGAGACTAATTAATCTTTTGAAATTACTTGACAGGTAATGTTTTAGGTCGTGAATCACAAAGGTTTTCCAACTGATGGGCAAAAGTTGACCAGTTTTACAAATACCTTCCAATGTCCATCTTAAAGTATTAGAAAAAGCATGTGCATGTGACCAAAAACATAACTTAAATTTAGAAACAAGAAGGCTTATGTTTTATTTCCTAGAAAGTCATATATTTGGATATGAGTTTGTTTGTTTTTTCTAACAGTTTCACTATGATTCTAGAGATGAGGAGCATAAAACTACATGCTGATAACATGGTTTTGTTCCATTTAACCTCCATACGTCCCCAAACGTAACTAAAAAAATGTGAGCAGATCAGTTTTTTTAACTTTACTTTTAATTGATCACTCTCTGGTGACTTTTAATTGGCTGCCCCTGACTTTTCTTTGCTCTCTGGAGTATAAATGTAATGTGACAATGAAGTGAATTTCTCAAAGCCACTCTTTAAATCAAGTAAGACAAGAAAAGAAGACATCATTCTCCATGTTATTTTCATGCTTTTCTGTACATATCTCACATGAGTGACCAACAAGGAAACCATTAAAACTGTAAACACACTCTGATAAATAACGAGTATGGCGAAATCCGCATCATCCTTTGCTTTTTAATCTTTTTATTTTTTATTATATTTCCTGTTGTCAGATTGGTTAAGTGATTTTTTTTTTATTCCACAGGTTATGCTATAATTAGATCTCAGTGTGAGGAGTTGAAATCGAACTCATCTTTCCAAAAAAGGTGGTTAATCATAGTTATTTCACACAAGAACTAGATTTTAATTATCTGTACAATTATCTAAAACATGTAAGGGTGACCAAAGAAAAGTAAAGTCTGGAAAAAAAAAAAAAATCTGCAACTTTTTTACAGCACTCTAAACAGAAAAGCAATACGAAATACCAAAAAAATAAACCTAAAAAAATAAAAAAAATCTAGGAATTGTTTCAAAGACAGGAAACAAACATGCACATACCATATAAGGGACTGACAAATAAGCAGCCAGTCTTTTGTAACGTCATGATGTGATGACGATACACTAAGCCAGCATTTGTGCTTTCGTTCTTACTCGTCCTTCCTCGTTTTTCAGTGGGGCGTCTAACGTGTCAACAAGTAATCCAGACATATACACGTGCACAGGTGCAGCAGCAAGTCATTTATTCTTCCCTCATATTTTATGCTGTGCAACTTTGCAGATTGAGAAAAAAAAAAAACATTGAACAAACAAGTAGGCCAAACAATAACTGCAGAATTTCTTTGTGAAATACTTTAAATTTACTGGAGCTTTTGGCATCCCAACATGTTGTTAAGTGCTATTTCATAAAATGGTTTATTTGTCAAACACGACCTGTAACAAACACATACAGTAAACAGCATACTAGACTTTAAAGTACATCTGTAGTTCAATAGCAGTTCGCATATTTGGCATTCCACAGTGTTGTAACATACCGACGTGAACCATTTGCAACACTTTCTGTGGAAACGACAGCGTCACACGTCCATCCCTTCTCTGGTGTGCTCCTTCCAGGTATTTTTGACTGACTCTGCTCATGGACATGCCTTACTTTCTCAGTTGGACCTAAAAACAACTAGCAAAGTATCCTGCCAAAATCAATAGAAGGGTTTTTGCTCACAAATGTGGGGAGATGTCTCCCACAGCGTCCTGCTAATTGCTCCATGCTAATAAGGGAGCCTTTTTCTCAACAACTTGTGGAGCATGAGGGTCTCCTTGTTTAGGGTGTCACCCTCAAAGGCAAAATAAGCACCAAAGCTGAGTAGGAGCAGAAACAGTCCCCGACGGGGACCGGCAGTGCTTGAAGTGCCTTTTCAAATTAATAAGTGACACAGTATTATCGCATAACAGGATGCAAACATGATTTACTGGATGTCAGCTGTTCTCTTTGGTGGTAGTTTCGCTGGAAACATTAATCAGCATTTATACAGGGTTCTGTGGTAGTCGATGAGTCAGAAAACGAGATCACGGCTCGTCTGGAAATGTATTTGTTAACAAATAAATGTGTGCAAAAGTGACAATCAATCAATCAAATCAATCAAATTTTATTTGCATAGCACAGTTCAGCAGCAAGGCATTTCAAAGTGCTTCACATCATAACAAACACAAGAACACAAAGTCATGCAACATAGAATAAACAATACATTAAGTCAAGTTCCATCATTACATCTTTAATTGATTACGTTTCATTGACAGACACACAATGCTAAAAAAAAAGGTATAGTATTAACTTAATTTTAAATATATGTTACATATTAAAGAAAGATAGATAAGTAGTGTTTTTAAAAGGTTGAAAATAGTCAGAATGATGGAAATTATATTTAAAATGTTATCAGCTGGTGACAGCATATAATGACAAAAATAAATAAACCCTCAAAACTTTTTTTCTCAACTCAACAATTTTACTACAATTTTATGTGAAAGACCAACAGAAAGAGACTTTTAGTTCTTTAACTACCTCAAATCCACAGGGCATTGAAAAACATGTATTGTATCTAATGATACTCCATGTGATTTCTGTTTACTTGCCTCAGACTCCACGTGCTGATAATGATACTTGGCTGAGTGGCTGTTTTGTGTTTTCATGTGTCCAAGGTGTGCCACAGAAAGTAGATGAGGGTGTGTGACAGAGTCTGTGTGTCCAGACAGACTCCACCCCAGCCTCGCTTTCCTGTCGCCCGGCAACCCTTTAAGACACAACAATGAACCATCCACAGCCCAAAGGAAGAAGCCGACAGTCACATGAACAGTAGCAGTCACGGCCGCTGCTGAGGAATTTTGCTGTCCTTACCAAAAAAAAAAAAAAAAAAAGAACGAAAAAAGTACCCTAATAATCAGCAAAGTTAACAATTAGTCCTCTGTCCCAGAGAGCTTGGAGACATTCTTACTCATTCGGCCTCTTCTGTGGTTCACTGCAGTGCAACGCCTAATTATAGCAGCAGAGTTGGCAAACACCGGATCACCGGCACGAGTTCGACAATGTTGTTTCAACAGGCTTGCGTTATGTAACCGTCAGATCTGGGCAGCATTAAAGAACTCATGAGTTTCTGGGACCGTGATGAGCCATCCTTCATAAACCTCTCATGAGATAAACAGGAAATGTCTTGGCCATAGGACTCCTGCCTTTCATGCTGCCCCTTTGAAGTCCCTTTGTCAGGACCATCAATTGCTCTTTTTGACAAACAAGGAAAAGTTGTAGGGAATGTTGAGTCTCACACATGTTTACCTCTCTCTTCTGAGAAAAAAAAAAAAAGGAGCCAAGCGAATGTGCATGCCTGATGGGGGGATGGTAGTGCCAAAGCCGCTGTGAATCAGGCCTGAATATATTAGGGCCACTCTCTTTAAAAGTGTGCCAAAGAGTTCATAAGACTCCCCTCAAAGAGTGCAATAATGGGCTTCAATGCTTTCCATCTGCAGAGGGAGAAAGAACTGTGACTGCACGTGCTGCGCATAGTGGCCTCAACGGTCAAGCGGTTTATGGCCATCGGAGGCATCATAAAACTGATTGTTGGGTTAAGATGGAGGCATTACTTGATAACTTGATGTGAGCAAAATCAGAGAAAGTCACTAATCAAACAAGGTGCTCTGCCTTGAGAATGTATTCATGAACATTTTGGGTCAAACAAAGTTCGAGCTCACAACCCTGTTAAGTGTGCTCTAGTTGCATGTCAAAAACAGATTTGGAACAGGAAGCGACATGTTCACTCGTACCACACATGTCAATGGTTTAATGTGATACAAGTAATCAGAAGGGATAGTAAATTGTTTAAACCTGATACTTTTAATACCTTTTATAGACCTGGTAGCAATAGATTATAGGGATGAGGGCCACGTCAGCACCAGAATCAGAATTATCGGCCAACATTGTGTGCACAAGCTGAATTTGACATAAATTTTCAAGTATTCACTTTGTACAGACATCAAGTGTAATAATAATAAAAAAAATCTGAGAAAGTTAAAATAAGAACAAAGACAACATTTTGTACATTCCTGAAACTATTTGATAATCCTTAAAAATAAACAAAATGATTGTAATGTGAGAAAATGAAAGAAAGTGCAAGGGGTATAAATACATTTGTTCCCCAGAGGATGGCCAGTCCAGATGAGGCAGTCCTATGATGTTTTCGGTGGTGTTATGGTGGTGGTCAGGCGGAGCAGACGGTCACAACAGGCCTTGGGGGGGGAGGGGGGGTCAGCTTGCTGATTGATGGCTCCAGCTGTCCCTGAGGAGAGGAGCGCAGGCAGACAGCTGGTCACCTGTAGCCCCAGACATGCGCACGATGGAGGCCCATGGCATTGTGTTTCACTGCAGAGGCCAACCAGTGCAATGCGGAGTTCAAGCCACTGTTTGTCACAGTCAAGAAAACGAGCCAGAGGAAAACAAGCTAGAGGCTAATTCATTGGATTTCGAACTGGAAAAGCATCCCACCACTTCAGTCTTTTGTTAACAAGATTGCTTGCATCCTAAGGAGAAGACACGCATCTAATCACCCACTTGTGCCTCTAAGTCCTCCAATTTTGCTTGAAATTATGAGGTGGAATTTAGGAGTAATTCCAGAAGTTACAAGACATAAAATAAAACACAAAGATGAGCTCGCTTAGGAACAGGGATTAATCCAGAGGCAAGAGAAAATGGAAAAAAAAAAAGAAAAAGAAAAAAGCACCCTCCCCCCTCTCTGAGACCAGCAGCCAATCAGCATGTGGAGGAGCTGGTTTACTTAGAGACCAAAAAATCTGTGTGGTGATATGACATCATCAGCTGTCCAATAAAAGGACAGGTCACTTTTCCTTCCCTTCGTCTTTCCCCCACCTGTGACAATGAGCAGAAATCCCAAAACATGTTACATACATTTTTTTTTTCTTTTTTCTTTGTCTTAATACAAATATAGGATGCTTGTAGGAGTACATTCCAATGTTACTTTTAATAATTGTCTTTTAGTTAAAACCTCGTTCATTGGGTTTCTGTTGTTCAGCACTGAGACAGCCACGATTCGCATATTAAGCATCTTCCCTCCACTGTCTTCTCTTTGTCTTGTCACCGTGACAAAAAATGTTCCATCTTGAATGCTTCCATTCATTCACTGACAAACAAGCACTATGTTTGGGTTCCCCTCACCACATACTGTATGGCTGCTCTGTACTGGGCTACGTGTATTTAGCTTCAGGGTCTAAAAAAAATGCTGCCAGTTTCTTTTTATTTTTCAACTTGGCAACATCACGAGTGTCTGACTAATGCACTATGGATTGTCTCAGAGGATACTTGTTCTATGTTTTATTCATTGGCGTGGTGTGCTATAGACTACCCCTGACAAAATCCTATTGATTTTCTGATAGACAATTAAAAGAAGGGCCACACTCAGGACATTGACAGTTTGGGGTTCCTTCATATCTAGTTCATAACTGTTTAAATGAAACAATAGGGAAGCAATAACTAGCGGGTCTCGGTAGTTATTAATCTGATTGTTTCCCCTGTATTGTTTTCAGCTACACTGCACAGCATTTATGGTGGCTATTCTAATATTAACTTGCTTTTATTAGGACTGACTAGTTTTCAAGGTTCTTTATTTCGATTCATTGCTACTGTATGTGGTGTCAAGCCTTTTTAAGCTTTTCTCCTTCAGTATAATGTGGACAAGTTTAGAGAACTTGCTGTTTTCTGCTTCCTAACTCATAAAGATCTCTAAAGCCAATGACATATTTTCTTGGCGCTCTGTTTGACAGGCGTCTTAGAAACATGGGCTTCTATGTCATATCATTCAAATAGGTCAAATATTTAGGAAGTGAAATTATTAATACAACAAGACACTTTCTAGACAACTTAAAAATAATTATTTAACATTGAAATCTTCAGTACCCCACTGATTACATGTTTTCAAAAATCTTCTATTTAAGAACACATTTATTTTGAGGACTTTTTGTACATGCATGTGAAATAATATTTTGACCACCAGAAATCCCAATGAACATAAAAGGTGCTATATTTTAGTTTTATTGTATCAATCCTGCCAGAACAGAATTAACAGGAGGAGGAGGAGTTGTGAACGATGATGTTGAGCTTCTGTGCTGTTTTAGAATTGTAATTTCATAAAATGCACATGCATATCTACCATCATACCTAAATGCCAAAGCTGTGTAGGCGGACATAGAAAAGATGTTGTAAAATGTTGATTTATACAGAAAAAACATCTCAGTTGTTACAGAGTGTAGCATAGTAAATGAATTGCTATTCTACTCGAGCCAAACAAACACATAAATTACTATGAGTCTTTATGGTGTTCTTCCAAAATGATCGAGCAGATCATTTTGGAAGAATGTGTCACTGTGTTTGTTGAGCTCATTATAATTTAAGCTGAAGGAGACTGGAGCGCACTTGTAGCTGAAGGCCATTCACAGAAAGCCTGAAGCCCATTCCATACAAGATATATAGTAGCTTTATCCACTTTAAGCCACTCATCACATTTTTAAGAGATAATTATGAACAACTTGTTTAAAATAGGGAACAAAATGAAGGATGAGGGCCAAACCTGAAAGAATACACCTAAGAACGAAGGACAAAACCTTTCTAAACACCTAATATAAGAAATGAGTGGTTCACTTACTAACCTATTTGTCACTGTGACAAATTTTAATTCCTACTGAAGTTTGTTGATCTTTCCCAAAATGCAATATTTCACAGATTCAACCAAACAGAAGTGGTTGAACAGATTTTTCCTCCTTAGTTAATTTATCCACTTTATGCCAAGTTTCCAGCTGATTATTCTTAGGAATCCAGGATGGTATTTAATGTATGCAAAACGATGTTATCTTTGACATTATTGTTCGATCGATTAAGCAAAATGGGAACATGCTATGTGTCTGTATAGCCGTAATGAAGCACCTAAAGACACTCTGAAATGGGTTCTTCACTAAGGTGTCCCTTATGTGCCAACACAAGACTTATTCCCCCCTTGGGTTTAAGTCCCGTTTCCTCACTTGAATTATTCATACATCATTGTTGAGTGGCTTCACAAATCGGAAAATCAATTACTTTGGAAAAAAGGGAACAAAGGATGGATTGAAAACGCATTAAAACGCAGAGGAAAAAGTTGTGAGAATGACCAGTCAGAGATGATCTGGTGGCCAAAAAAGCAAAATATGAAACTGAAAAAATTCCTCAAGAGCTTCTGATAGTGTTTGCTACATGGCACATGTAACAAACACTACACTTTTCAATCTTTCTGTTTCATGTGTGGTTTATATGCAGTATAAAATCTGCATATAAAATCTGGGAAGAATCTTTCAAAGGACCAAACTATGAAAAGGTGAAATTTTATTATTTATAAAAATCTGATCTATTTTTTTCAACAGCACTTTAGTATCAAGCACTTGTTGATTGCATGTGTCCAACAATTAGCAGTTTCAAATCCATTATTGAGAGTGACTTTTGAAGAGATTTTGTTTGCTTTATTCTAAAAGCAAAAATAAACATCTTTCTTCCCATTAAAGAGTGAGTGTTTTATTTTCAAGAGTATCTGGGAGTTTCATCATTTTAAACCTGTCATATTATTAACACATTGATTACATGCAGTGTCTCTGGTTGCCACGGTGATACCCACTTTTTCTGGAAAGCAGGTATGAGACAGAGAGAAAGGTGCAAATAGTTCAGGTATATGTGAGTAAATGGAAAACCTCAAAATAATCCGTAGAAACTCCGGTTTAGAAGATCAGAGGAATTTTCCCAACAAAGGATTACTTGTTCCTTTTCCTTTGCAATAGTTTCCACACTCACTTTAGTCTGATATGTAATGTTTCTGTTACTACTGAAAGGTCTAATCATAACTGACAGCCCCTTTCAATCACTTGCCTCAGCAGTATCTTGGGTGATGAGTCACAGGACTGAGTTAAACCTCCTTTTCACATGAGCCCTTCAAACAACCCACTTCATCACTGAGAAGCTGTGATCGTTGTAGACCTCTAAGCTGTCATCGCACGCTCCTAAATGGTTGTGAAACTACTGTCAGTCTGTGCTTTGAGCAGCAGCGTTGTTGGAACACATGCCTTCCAGAATTTACTACTCTTGATGGCTCTCTGCATTGCCCAGAAAATCAATACATGGCAGCTTTGTGCTTTATGACTGCACAACAGTTCTACAAGACGTAGTGCAGGAAAGAGCACAGAGATATTAGGTGAGATGAGAGTCAGGCAACAAAAGCGAAACCCTACCTCGGCCTATTTTCTGTTTGACTGCAGCACTTCCTCATTGCTGTGTTTACATGCAGCTCACGTGCTTTCAAAGAAAGACAGAGAAAAAAAAATATTCTGAAACGGATACCAAAACATTAAGGATGATTGAAATCACAAACAGAGATGAATAGGTTATGGGATTTATGATAAAATCTCAATTCAGTTGCAGTTCTCATTACGTCTCAAATGATCATTTTTAGGATTTTAGAGGTATTAAGCTTTTTCTGCTTCGTCATTATTGCAGTTTATTTCTGTGTGCCGGAAAAACAAGACCAATTTCTGAACAACTGGAGATGAGATTATGCCCTACTGTAGTGGAAACCCCTTTTCGTCACACTCTTGATGTCACAAATAGAGGGAAATCACATGCTGCCGTGTTTCCCGTTACAAACTTAACACTTCCGTCTTTCAGTTTTTCATTGTGTGTGTTGAAATTTCAAAGTGCACAGCCTGCTACAAAGCGGCAATGCTGAGAAAAAGAAAGCTGACTTACTGGATTTACAGAAATCGGTATCCTGTGTGCATTTAGAGGAAACTTTGGCCTTTCACTCATAGTTAATCCCTCGATAACACTTCCAACAGGAACTCCCTCAGTAGATAAGGTGTAATAAACCAAATTGTTAATAGTTTTGCTTGCAGAAAACTCTGGAAACTCTTTTGGCTTTGCCTTGCACAGTATGTTGAATCAAAATGTGAACGCATGCAATGTATTAGTTGCAAAGGACAGGTTTTTTTTGCAGCATTTGGTGTGTTGTCATATTTCAAGTGCCATGCATTCACACTCTGCATGCCAATAACTTATTTGGCCAGTTGCATGGATTCCGATCGCCCACACTTGATATAGACTTTAGCCATTAAGACTCAAAAAATTCACAGAGAGCGGTAGGAGCATGATGTTGATGACCGAACTCAAAAACATTTAAAGTTTCACTATGGTCAACAGTACATTTAATCCTTGAGCCGTACAATAAGATATTTCTTTAAGAATTCATTAGAAGTGCCCTGAACTGCTGGTGAAATCTCCTTAATTTTAAAGTTTTTGTAACCTCAGAATGTTGTGCAGAGTAGTTTTCTCTGACAATCTGACAATGAATTCTATAATTTTCTGATATAAATGACCTTATTTTAGTCATTTAGAAATTCAGAAATCTTTGAGATATTTGAAATAAGCCTCTGACTGATGTAAATTTAAATTGAAGTATTAATTTCAATTCTGAAATGTCTAATTGTATGTTTGAATCCAAGGTTTCAGATCCATGTTTCATCATAAGTTTGAAACTTAGGATGTGAAAACTTAGGATGTGTGTCATAAGATAACATTATCTTATGACATTATCTTATGATTATTGTTGACATGTAGTCCCTCTTTTGCCTAAAGAATGTCCTTTGAAAAAAAGAAATACTTTTATCATGGCAAAATGATATGTCATGCACTTTTTGTACTCTATTAGAAATTTTTTGTGTTCCATCTATTTGGTTTTGGATCTGTGTAAAGTAAGCTTGACATTAGCAACTTTGTTTTGAAGAGTTGTTTGTTTTAGTTTCTTTTTCTGGCAAATAACCCAGATTGGGTTCATTGGTAGTTCTCAAAGGATTTTTTTTCTTCTAATCTTATTACTCCAAGTGAAATACAGTCATTTTGGATTAATTCTTAATAAACATTCATCTGAGAGAATATGGAGAATTTTCTGTACATTTTCTGGTTGTGACAAACATTCTATAGAACGGTATAGAATTTACCCATCAGACTGATATTTATGTACATACATGCCATATCAATGGTACAACAACTTTTATATTTGATATGAATTAATCAGATTAATTTGCAAGCTGTAAAAATGATTGAACTGATTAAACTTCAAAAATTATGTAGCTTCATGTTACTAAAGCTAATGTTTAATCAGTAATGCTTTTATAATAAATGTCAGATCATGATTTCTTGGTTAATGTCAAGTTGTCATAACAAAGACATTCTGAATGATGTCAACTTTGTATCAAAAGTGTCATAATTCACGGAATGACACTTTATGACAACAGTCATAAATATTAGTGAAGACTTACTCATGTTCATGACAGGTGTTATGTCCTGTTTATGACAGTGTCATGACAGTCTTATTCACAACCCGTCAAATAAAGTGTTACCCAAAACACTCAGGTCACACCTGAACCACTGGTTCAAATGTGCAGTCTTGAATCCAAAGTCAGCTGCTGATAACAACTCAACACAACTCAACTTGATAAAATTCAGACCTTGCCCACACACACACACACACACACACGCACACACACACACACACACACTCGTGTAATAAACTTGTTTTTAAAACATGTGTTGTACCTTAAAGTGTGACAACGCCATGGGCAATCAAATTGAGTCTAACTTGTTAAAATTTCATCTTTTTAAGTGCAGCAGTAGTTGCTGTCATTAAAAAATAATAACATAGCTTTTGAGGAGGGACTTAAATTTATTTTTCATGGAAGCAGGACAAATGGTTGGTGGTAATGTGGGAACTGCAGGGGACGTGTAGGCTGGGGGAGGCGGGTACACAGAGGGTCTGAGGCTCAGGGAATCAGCATTACAGCAAGTTGTTGTTACCACAGCTACAGGGACATGCAGGCCAACTGCAGGTGCCCAAATCACAATGGGGGAGGCCCATTTGAGCCTTTGGGAAAAGGGAGAAAATGAAAATTAGCAGCATAATGACACGAGTAAACTAAGCTCTGAGATACTTAGTGCTTTGTTTGTTTGTTGTTGTTTTTTTATTTATTTTTTTATGAATTATAGGAAGGCATTACTTTCAGTAATGAAAAAAAGCATTAAGAATTTTATGATGAACAAAAGTAAAGACAGTAAAGCTTAAATTGTTTATTGTGCAACTTAATATTTCTTTTACTCTACCCTCCGTCGTGACACATAGCCTAGAGACACACTTCCCCCCTCTGAGAACAACTACCGGACTAGCCGGTACTGAATGGCCTGAGAATGTGAGAAAGGGACAAGTAGCAGTGTTTGCTGAGCACTACTGTCCACACATCCGTTCCCACAATGGCCCCATTGAGGGTGGGCCCAGGTTAAAGCCTATTTAAAAGGCTTGTTTAACACCGAGAAGAGGGGGCCACATACCCAAACCGCAGGGAAGAGGAGGTCGGGAGGGTGGGGGATTGAGGCTCCTCATCGTCCACTCCCTAATTTTCTCCAGTGCTTTTCTTTTTCTCTCTCTGTTTTGCTCTCTGTTTTTCCTCCATGTGTTCATAAAAACATGCTTTGCTCATGGTGTCTGGGTGAACCACATGTGAAGGTAACAGAGTGTTCTGAGCAGAGGACAGGGGCCAAAAAAAAAAATGGGTGAAAAATAGGTGGGGAGTATAAGTAAGACTGAATAGTTCTTGGAGGAAAAAATAAATAAAAGAAGCACGGATGGGCAGAGGAAAGGAAAGCGTATAGGACAGCGATGGAAATTCCCCCCTCCCCCCTGCACCATCCCTCCTTCCCGCCTTTCTCATGTGAAGGACAAGCCTGGCGGGGCTGAGGTCTAGCCCAGTGATTGTGTACGGCGCCTTGCGGTGCCTCACACAGGAACCCCATTAATCACTGGAGCAGGTCTCTCACTCCTGGACACAAAGACCCCACACGCCGACTCCTCTGCGCACACTCGCGCATGCAAACATGAGGGCACAATGACTGCTTGCATGTCTGCTTTGGTAACACGAGAGATAGAACAACCGGGGTAAAAGAAATCGAAGGAGACTCCGAAATGTAGTCACAGAAGTACACATAATTATCTCTAAAATGCTTTGGCAGCACTCAGTAGAGAGAACTGAGAAAGGAATGCCAAACAGTTTGGAGTCAGACCAAGACGGCAGACTTGAATTGGTTTAGCATTTAGTCATGGAGGAAACTAGTTTCTTCAAAAACAGTTGATGCCTCATATTAAGGTATTTAAAATGCACTAATATCACTGTGCCGGGAATTTTAAAGGCATGGATCAGATTGAAATGAGAATCAAATTGATGTGCACGAAAAAGGCAGTGGCCAGGTACTAAGATTTGTTATCCATCCATTGCAGGGTTGCAGAAGGAATGATGCCCATCTCCAGCTGTCATTGTGGCAGTGTATTACTGACAGATCACCAGTTCATCACAGGGCAAAACAGACAGACACATATGGCCATTTGAGAGTAATAAAGTGAGTTTTTGGACTGTGGGAGAAAGAAGGGGAACTCAGAAAGTGATTTAAACCATTGATTCCAATCCTGGTTTGACAGTTCATCTTTGATAATAAGTTCCATGTCTTTATAGTGAGCCAAAGATTAGACTGATGGAAAGTAGAACCTTCTGAGTTTGAACTTTCTATAATATTCAAACTGGAACTATTGGTTTGTCATAATCTTAATATTTCTTCCAATCAGATTTAACATGTCAGTAATATCATGACTCTATACAAAAGCTCCTCATACCAGGAGAATGATGCATAGAGCAAAGACTTGAAGAAAATACGCATATTTTCCCACAAGTCAAAAACACGATGTTTTCCAGGTCATTTGGTGGAGAAATTCCCGCAGCATGTCTATTTTCATCAGCTGCCTCAGAGCTTCATATGTGCAGAGTCCATCTCCAGCAGGAGCTGAGGAAAGGACACATCTGAGGTCACCTCCTATACTAAGGCTCCAGGCTCCTCTTAGTGGAAACATGCAACAAAACATATCCACAAAATATGTTGCTGTCCAATAAAAAAATGCACTTCCACATCTCAATCATCTAGTATACTTCAAGCTTGGAATGGCTGCAAAGATTTGCTGCATTAAAACTGCATCGATGCTTATTCTCACCTGTGCATCTGCAAGCATAAAAAAAACAAAGCAAACAAACAAACAAACAAAAAAACACAAGAACAAGAAACCAGATTGATTGATAGCACAATCTGTGGGGCGGGAAAGTAGGAGCAGTAAAATGCAGAGTTGTCTGGCATGCGAAGAGACAATCATCAGTGTGGAAATGCGCGTGTATGTGCGTGTGTGTGCGCGTGTGTGTGTTCGTTTCTCAGACCTAATCCCAACCCCAGCCACTGTAATTTACTGCCCCATCGGTAACCAGCCATGGACGGGGAATCAGATGGGGAAGAGCAAGAAGGAGAAGGCAAGAGCCAGAGGCAGGCTGAGGGTCAATGGCTGTATCGAGCACATAAACCCCCCATGTAATGAGCAATATTTGTGTACCAGGAGGAAGGTCATCTGGGTGAAATAGCAAGGGAGTTGTACAGCACATGCAAGCATGGGAGGGAATCCGCTCACCAGGAGCTCAAATGCAGTGAAACAATTTATTGACATGTTAATTATGCTCAATTTATTGAGGGAATGTTTCAATTGTTTGTCTGATCTGCACTGCAGCAAATCTGGGATCTTAATGAGACTAATCTAGATAAGCAAAGATGAAACTGGAAACAGAAGTCTAGGAGGACTGTTTGTTTCTTCTTGAAAGCAGCCATTAGCTGTCATGAGCAGTAGAGAGAATCATTCTCCTAATTATGTTGCTACATAATCAATGCATATTAGGTGATGAAGCAGATTATTCTTATCTCAAATCATGTGCACAACAAGAAGAAAAATGCAAATGAAGGTTGACGCTCTGAGCTGACTGCCCATAGCGCTTATAAATACTTCTGCCTGGTGTGTGAGGTTACTTAGATTAAAAGAATGCAAACACACACACACACAACAAACTGAATCTAATCAGTGCTCAGCAGCTGACCTCAGCGTCTGTAAACAAATTTTATGTCTTTAGAAGGAGTCAGAGTGTGTTTTTAGTTCATGGAAAAGCTGAGGCTTTCTGTAGAGATTAGGACTGTGGATCCCGATGATGTGTTTGAGATTTGATGTGGATTGTGGCCACTTTAATCATCTCGGCCCTTCTGTGACATCACACTGTTCCAGCAGACCCTACATATGTAATATATGGAGCTTTCCAGCTTGCGTCCTCTCCATATTCATCCCCCGGTGACAAGATCTCCAGCTGGGATTGGCCCAACGAAAGTGATGGGGCTCAACGATGCTGAATTGACGGACTGTGTTTCATGATGATTAAGTGCTGCGAGACGAGCTCATCATTGTGTGATGTATCACACCTGGAGGTACTGTTAATCATCTTAGCAACACACAGTTTCTATCTGTCGTCAACAGCTGGTCTGAACACATAGTCATGAATCCGTCAGTAACGGTATCAGCATTGTGAGGTCTTTTCATCATAATGACAGTCGCTCCACTGATGAGGAGGGATTATACAGCAAGACTGGGTGTAATTGCAAGCAAGTTGAGAGTAGACTGATATATAATAATGTACTAATGGCACCTTGATAATCCAGTTGACCCAACAACGTGTCTCCTTAAAGTGTTTTGCAAAATTATCTACACCTCTTTTTCAAAATTTTGTTTTGAAAACAAAATTAGATTAATTGAATTTGTGGATTTAAGTTATAGGACAATATGTGGTTAGCAAAGAGGATTAAAAAAAGTTGAAGAAGAATATATACACTGCTCAAAAAAATAAAGGGAACACTCAAATAACATCCTAGATCTGAATGAATGAAATATTCTCATTGAATACTTTGTCCTGTACAAAGTTGAATGTGCTGACAACAAAATCATTGTTGATTGTCAATCAGTGTTGCTTCCTAAGTGGACAGTTTGATTTCACAGAAGTTTGATGTACTTGGAGTTATATTGAGTATATATATATGCATTTTATAATAGAGTGACATTATATATATATATGCATTTTATAATAGAGTGACATTAACACATTCACATCTCAAACACACACATTTATACATTTGTATGTAGCTTTGCTCAGGGGCATATCAGCATGAGGAAGCTGGAATTGAATCAACAACCTTCCGCTTGAAAGACAACTTCTCTACCCACTAAGTCTTTCAGTTTTCAGGAACTTTCATATCTATATGCAACCATAGCTCTGGCGGTATGTGTAAGATCATTGTCCTGCTGGGTGGTAACCAAATATTCTTTTGGTTACCATCAAAAGAATGATGTTTAGTTCATCTTCTAATCAACTTCTAAATAAATCAGTTCAGCTTCTTTATCTTTCCTAAAGAAAAACCCAAGAGTATAATACTGCCATCCCCATGTTACACTGAGAGAAATGTGTATTTAAGGTGATGTACTTTCCACAAACTTTAGATATGGCCTCATGTGATTATATTTCATGTTTTGACTGTGCCCAACTTGTCTTACTTTATATGGCTTACATGGCTTTCTCTCAACAATGAGTTTCTTTTTTCCACTCCTACAAAAAGGCAAAAACAGAGAAGTGTGTTACTTCCAATTGCCCTGTTACAAACCTATAAATTCAAGCTGTAGATCTGCTTTTATGACAGACAATTAGGGAAGTCTGCAAATGCTACGTGTTCATATATGACCCAAGAGTCAGAATTCGCATACATTTCATCAAGTGGATGTGAAATTTGTTTTCTAGAAGAAAGAAGCCCCTGACCCACGTCCAATCTGCTGAAATTCAACAACAGTGGCTTTAGACAAGAGGGGGTATTACAGAATAACATGTTTCCTTTCTGTCTGATTAATGCATCAGTGACAGATGCTGAGGGGATTACCTCTAGATTAGTATCCTTTCGACAGAGCCTGTTTTCCTCCGCCACGTTGCCTTTCCAATGGTCCTTTTTAAGAAACAAACAGAATCTGTTTGCCTTGTTTTTCCTCTTGCGGGGTTGTTGTTGCTTTTTAGCTCAGCAGTTCAAAAGATTTTTTTCATTGTCATAAATTGACCACTGGTCCACACTTGTTGACTACAAATTGAGACAACAAACTTGCTGAGACAAGCTTTGAAGTAAAACAAAAAAAACTTGTTTCCCTTCTGGTTTGGATGTTCCTGGATTCTTGCTTTAGAGGCTGAGTCATCATTTCACCTTAAACAACCAGCATCATTAGTCTTCCACAGCAGATCACAGCAGGAGCCATGAAGTTTTATTTTTAATTCTGAATGTGGTAATGGCATAAACTGCTTAAGGGCTAATTGTGATGCCTGTTTTTGCCAAATCAGAACAAGCTGTCAGTAAAAAAGCTATTTCCTTCATTGTTGAGACCTACACTCAAGCCCTAATGAAGTGAATGTTGGCCATTTAAAGGAACCAGGGTGTGTCTCTTCCCCTCTAACCTAAGTAACACCACTTTTCCCACTTCTGCCTGAAATTGCATTCACAGGCAGATGTCTCTGGCAGGGCCTGCCAGATAATGACAAAGGATTTAATCGGCTGATTCTCACACCGCCTGCCCAGCGTGTTTGTCTACCCTCTTTAGCCTCAATTTATGGGCTCTGCAGAGCTGAGATAGATTGACTGCTGGAGTATAAGCCTTTGAGGAATAAAGAAGAACGCTAATCTGTGAAGAATAATTCAAATATGAGGCAGTGATTTGGGATTAATGGAAATGCAAATTTGCTAAAATGTGAAGGAATGATCTTTATATATATATATATATATATATATATATATATATATATATATATATATATATATATATATATATATATATATATATATATATATATATGTTCAAAATCTGTCAATCTTTTTCCTGAAACAAGGATTGCACACATTTTGCAGCACCTACAGTGCATGTATGAAGCGTTAACCTCATCATGATTTGGTCTTAAAGATAGCTATTGTAGAAAGACACAAACATATATTGAATTGGATCATTTGCAGACACTGTTAATGGGTTTGAAAGAGTGAAATGCAGTTCATATAACCAGTATATAACCCCCCAGTACGGTTAGAAAACCACAATCATATTAATTTGTTTCCATTTCTTTAAAAAAAAACTATTTTATCAAGTTTTATAAATTAAAACATCTTTAAATGGAATTTTTTTTTGGCTTATTAGACACCTCAACATGGTTCAGGAGCTTTAGAAAATATGATCGGCGGTTGTTTTTTTGGGGGGGGGGTTTGGGTGAAAAAAGAGCTTTTACATAACCCATTTGTTCCCCACATTAGTCGCTGTAGCAACAGAAACACTGGGCCTCTTTGGCTGAGGAATGTACATATGATACGTAATTGTGGCTTCAAGAACTGTAACATGGCTAGATAACTCTTTGTTGACTTCACTGGCGAGATTGACAAGATTGATACCACTGGATACTGATACCAGCAGAGGGAATTTCATAACAATTGCCATGAGAATTAAAACGGAAAACAGTGGGATCAACAGAGAAGTTCAAAAGCAAGCATCAAGAGTCATTTCCTGGATCTGACCCTTGTGGCTTTTAAGATCCGTCTGTTCTGTTATAAGATTACCGACAGCTTTAGTTGATTCTGCTTGGGGAAAAAAATTGCATGAGCGTAATTATTTGGTCCAATAAACTTGGATAAGGTTGGAGCCAAAACCAACAGCACACAGGTATTTACCATTGACAAATGAACAAAAAACACAACATATTTTTATTTAAATATTTATGTTTTAAAACAAAGGAAAACTACCTTTGTAAAGTATTTACAGGAAAACCTATTTGTACACAGTTCTACTAAACTAATGATAAAATGTCATCAAAACTTCATCCTCAGGTAGCTTTTCATTTTCTGAATTAAACATCTATTAGAAGATTAAACAGTTCTTAAATTCAAATCAGTTAATGACATACAGCTAATTTTATAGATATAGTCTGCACGCAAACTCAAAAATCTGCCTTTTTGGCACGCATATTCTCAGTTCAGCAGCTGAGTTTTGGCTGCAACTCAATAACAGTAAGCCTACACAAATGTCATAAAAACAACCTGATATTTTGGCTGTGATCATTTGTCAGTCAAATGAATCCAAGGGGAAACACTGATCTTGTATCTAGCACAGAGGAAATTGTTATTGCAGGAACGCTGTCCTTTTTCCCTTTTGCTCCATCAAACACACTCTCAGATTTACATTAAAAATTACTTTCTTTTACTATGTTAATAGAAGAAGCAAATATTATGTGACAAACATCTAGAAAAACAGGATTATGTTCTTCTTTAAAATAAACACCCAGTCTTCAGAAGAAGAAAACAGCAGGAAAAGGGCTAGAATATACAGGACAAAGCCCATCACACATGATAACCTGCAATTTGAAGTCAAAACATTGATTTTTTGGAGGGGGTTTATTTCTAAAATGAAGGCAGTTTTTCTCTAAACACAAGGACGCTTTGAGCACACACTGCTTTTTGAAGTGGATGATTTGTGTACCAATCCTGGCAGACTATCATTGTGTGCTTTTTAATGGAGTCCTGGAGTTTTGCGGATCACTCAAAATAACACAGTGTGTTTGTCATTTAGGGATAATATAGCTGACTGGCAATGAAGAACAGGACAGCGAAGCAACAATTAGGGAGCTGTTCTCTCCGGCTCGTGAACAGAACACGAGGGGAAGTCGCTGTTTTCATTTGGCTAGCGCTGCTCAGCCGCAGTGTAATAATCAACCACTGAACTGTAAAGCAACAAGCACCAGAAGGTTGAAATCACATGCTCAGAGTGTTTATTCCAGGATGGAAAGTTTGGATCGGAATCGGAGATTTGCATTTATGACAAGTATTTATGGTCTTAACTGTGTTGATGTAGATTTCCATTTATGATGAGAGGCGACACTTTCCACCAGAGTGTGTGTGGCGAGGAAGGAATCCTGACAATCCTTTTCTTTGTTTGCAGCAAACTACAGCACTCACCTGTGACTGCAGTGGCATTGGCTGCTCTCCAGAGGTGTGTGGAGGCTTGTGTGTACTGTGTGTGCATGTGGGTCTTTCTGCATTTGTGACTGCATACGAGAGACAGCGAGCGGGCCAGTCAGGCGCCTGTGCATCGGTTTGCTGTTTCCACACAGTCTGGGCCCCAGAGGAGGATTTTCAGACCAGATAGGATTAGGCTCCTTCTCTTTACACAACAGTGATGAGGATAAGGAGTCTGTAGAGTTCAGGAGCACTCCAAAGCCCCATTAATACAGCCGCACAAACCACGTAGTTGAGTACCTTAAACAGCAGAGCCCAGTCTCTCCATCTTCAGCTATTAATGATCTGATGGTACATCGGTCATATTTATCCATGGTGGAAATTATACAGAATGCATTATCAGAAGTGCTTTTGCGTCACATTAGGCACAGTTTTCATCAAACACATCTCTGTGATTTGAAGATGAAAAACATTTTGATTCATACAGTACCGTGAAAAAGTATCAACCTCCCCACACAAATTCAAAATGTATATTTTTTTTAGCTTGCTTTTTATTTCACTGAATTGAGAGAGTTTGTCATACAAATATTAATATCTAGGATAATCAGAATAAATACAATGAGTGTGAGATAGAGGGCTATCTCACGCTGACCAAAAAACTGAATGAAGGTCATTTTCAATGAAAGAAAAAGCATAAAATGAGAAACTTAATTGTGCATTAGAGGTTGTCTTACTTTGAAACATTCATGTTTGGTAGTATGCCAAAAAAACAAGCAAAAACAGAAGATGTCTGAAAGAGGGCAAATCACAACTCTGTGTATTCCTATTTAATAGAAAATCATTTGTCATGGCTAGCATGTGATTATGGGACTAAATGACTATAATGTCTGGGTCATTTAATCAACGTGTAGCTTCTGCAGCTTCCTCAGACACAACATACAGTATGACCTGTTATTTTATCACCGAGTCCAGCACTCATGCATGAACCTGCCTGCAACACCTGCATGCCTGTCAGTCACTGTAGTTATTATGCATCTCAAGCGTACACCTTCCACATCCACCAACAATTTATTTTTCAAAAGAAAGGTACATTATCGGTGAGCTGTCTAAATAAGCCCTTTTCACAGGAACACTTCCTGGAGCAGGTTACATAAGTGTGGGGTCTTCTGTGGCCTTTGAGGGTTCAAAGAGCTCTAATCACATTAAGGAAGGCAAGCCACTTATTGCTGAGTTCAGTCTGGCTGCAAACTGATCTCAGATCAGACCTTTCATTCAGTCAAGACACAACGTAATTGTCATGTTGTTTCACTTTGATGTATACCGCTCCACTCAAAGTGTTCTGGTAATCCTCAAAGGAATCAGCTATTATTCACTTCATCGGTACTCTAAGAAAAAAATTGCTTTTCATAAGAGACCGTTATTAAGCCGTGGTTCATCTTGTCCTGCTCCTCTAAGCATTAGCCTCATCTTTCTAATCTTATCCTTATGTGTTTATTGCACATCTCCTTCATTTGCTGCCTCCTGCTGAGCTTATAGATCTCCCCGCAATCTCACAGCTTCATCTTAAGCAGCAGCTGATTGGAATACAATATTGGACGGGAAGTTATAGAACAAAACATTCCATTGCTTGTTCACAGGTGATACTTACGCACAATAAAACACCATACCATTCCAATTTTAGCTTTGAAAGCTGTGAAAGTGTCACATCTATGGGTGATAATTAAAAATAAAAAGGTTCATGCAAAGATCGTTGTATGAACCTATATACTGGTAAAACTTTCAGGCATCGCGCGTGGTTCTCTTTGGTACAAAGGCTGGACCACTTGAAACAAAATAATTCAAGTGTGTTGACATGTTCCAGTTCAACCCTGGTCAAATCGAGTTTACCTCAAAGTGTTGAAAAAGTGTTGAACTTCTGACCCTTATTTGGCTGGATGTATCTGCAGTCAGAATGAAAACAAAAATCCCCTAATGATCCCATTAGCCCAAGCATAAATTGTAGGTTAATTGGTTTGAAAAGCACAGTGGATCAGTGGTTAGCACAGCTTTGCAGCAAGGGCTGGACTCTTTCTGGATGGATTTTGCATGTTTTCCCTGTGTCCATGTGGGTTTCCTCTGGGTACACTTACCTGACATGGAGAAGGCGGAAGGTTTGAATATTGGATGTCTCTTTTTTATGAATTCTGCATATTCATCCCCTCATGTGTTTGTTTGTTTTTTTCTTTTTCATTTACTGCATCACCCTGCTTTGCAACAATCTTATCCTAATAGGGTGACTAGAGCCTCTAAAACTAAACAACACAGAAAAGTCCAAAACTGAGTCATTATATCCATACACAATGAGTGGTAGTTTACACCAGCGATGTTTACTGAGGTCACAAAACTTTAATTTTTGCCAATAAAACTATAACTGTTGACTCTGTTGGAGCAACTCCATTGTGTGACTTGTGTAGAGACTACAAAGTACATGCAGACTTCTGTTTCTTTGTTTTTTCATCAGTTTTGGGGCAAGGCAAGAGGACAGGTGGCTCAGAGAAGAAATTAAACTCACTTTTTTTAACCCAAAAACCTTTTGATATTTTCATGTTGTTTACTGTGGCAAGAACTTCAAAGTAATTGCTAAAGGACTAACTTTAGCAATTACTGCTACTTGTTTTTCTAGTAGTCTCTACACTAATCTATGGTAACAGCTTCACTGGAAAATGGGTTAACTCAGTTATTCACCACACCATCTATGTTTACACTATGTTAGCTAGCAGCATTGCCAGCATGTCCACGTCCTTTCAAATAAATTGCTGAAGAAATTATCAAAACAAAAATATGTCAGTCAATTACATGCTTTCTGTACTGGCAGCTCTAAATAACCTGTTTTATTTAGAGCTTGGTTGAACCTGCAGTTTCATGCATGTCATCTATTTTGTGAACAAACAAATCTAAATAAATAAATATATGTCATTTGGATATTGACTGAATTATTTGTTGTTAATGTTTTTTAGTTTAATGGACTTTAAATATGAGTAACTTGTCCAGGTCCTTCAACTGCCTGACATCAGACTTTACTAAATCCATTTGTATGACGCCTAATCCAAAATTTCATACCATGAAATTACTTTTTTGGTTGCAGAATGCTGATGTGCAGTATTTTACTCGATTTAGCCAGAAGGCTGACATGCAACCAGTTAGACAGCACTCTGTCGAGATAAGTGTAACTCTCCCAGGATGTTTTGCCATTTGAGATTAGGAAAAAACAGCCAACTCTTTGGGGAAAAAGGGACATTAACAACCAGAGATGCGCTCAGGACTTAATTTCAACACCTCCTAAGTCTCTATCAGCATGTTTAGAGCTGATAAGGAGGCCCAACTCAGAATCCAGAAGAAGCAGAGAGAGTGAGAGGGTGTTGCTCTGAAGCAAAACAAAAAGCGGCAGGTCATAAAGAACCCTGTTTCCGACACCACAGACTGTGTCTCCCTTTTTACTGAGTGTCTAATACAGAGGTGGAGCTGTCTTTGGGAGTGGGGTTACATCACGGTCATGGACGTTTTCAGATAGAAGAACATCAAGTCAAAACAATGACTTGCACAAAAGTCCAAAGCTGAGAGCTCATTAAATCTCACAGCTGTGGGGAGATAGGGGGGAGGGGGACTGTAAATTATCACAAAAGGGAGGTAACTTTCCCTGTCTGTTCTCTGTGTGCAGATCTGTAGATGTAGAGAAGGAGGGGAGGGAGGGGAGCAGCTCCATTTAGCATGAGAAGCTTCCTGTGCGTGGGCCTCATGGCGCCGAGCGGGGGACAGGATCCACAGTCCAACTCGCTGTCTCCACAGAACACCCTTTTGCTACAAAACACACACCCTCTGGCTCGGATTCTGATCTCAATTTCCTGCCTGTAATTCTGGCTGCTGGTCAGAGAAAAGCAACTTCCTAACAGCAGAGATAACCAAACAATGTTACGCTCCATAGACCACATGGGAACATTTCCAGTGGTTTTGAAATGAAATTGATTTTTTATTTCTGTTTGAGAATTTGCAAGTTTCACAAATGAGGGTCAATTCCTTTTCATGAAGCTCACAGGCTGGCATTGCAGCATAGAGTTAATCCAAGTGGACATAATAACTGTGCACAAAATTCCAGATTCTTAAAAACTCTATCTTGTACACAACCCATTTTATGTCAGAATAAATCAGAATCTGATCAGAATCAGTTCTGGATTCTAGTTTAGCCATTCCAGAACTTTTTATTAGAAAAAATAAAAGCCTCTTCATCTTCAGCTTTCATGTGGAAACGTGAAGGTTTTGGACACTTATTCAAACTTTGAAGATCAATGAGGTTGACCTTCAAAGACCTTGACAAAAACCTCCAGAGCATGATGCTGCCACCACTGTGGGCTTGATATTCTTTTAGAGATGTGTGATTCCTTTTCTGTACAGATTTTGTTTCATTTCATAGGACATGTTCCAAAACAGGGTTTTTTTAGTTTTCTTTTTTCTTTTTTTAGACAGAGAGACTCAATGCCTGGGAATGCACTTTGTGAAAATGTCTTGCAACCATACTCCTAAGACTACATGAGATTGATGTCACATGAACATAGGTAGCACTTTGCATCTCTGCCTGGTCTTCTCAGCATTTTTGGAGACATGGAAAGTTTTTGTAATGTCCTTGTTTACTCCATATTTGACTGGCAACAACCTTTGTTGAACCATGGAGTGAGAACACTGCGTACATAATCATTAGTAAAGGTGTGTTTTTGAGAATTAATTTTATTGTGGAACAACTAAAGAGCTCTCAGTGAATCCAAAATGTTAATAAGCATCAGACCTGAATAGTCAAAAAGGTAAAAGGCAAATGTTATGACTTTCTTAGGAGAATATCCACAAGCATGCAGAATTAATTTGATAAAAATTAAAATGTTCCCATCTGTGTTTATTTTAAAACAGGCAACTGAATATTTACAAGTAAAAATTACATTTTGAAAACAGTAACCAGGAATCAGCCCTTTTTTTCAATGATAGTCGCAAGCTTTCTGTTTGTTGAGTTTGTCAGTTTCTAGTTCTGTTGATGTTCAACATTTTGAGGAGCAGCAGCTACATGCATGCAAAAGTTTTGTATTATTTTTATATCTCTGAAGGAATTATGTTCCACTCTTTGGAGAATTGTTGTAAGTCAACCATATTTTGAGCAATAATGTTCTGTTCAAGGTAACGCCACACAAATCAGAAGCTGGTCTAGACTTTTACTCTTTTTTTACTGGACTTATTGGTGCGCCATTGATAATTGTGCTGCTGTGTAACCCAAGAATGCTTGAGCTTAATGTCACAAACTAAAATCTGAAGATTCTCCTTCAGGATTTTCCTGTTGGCAAAATTAACTTTCTTTAGATTACGTTTTCAGATTGCATCTTGTCAGAAAGGCTCTATTTCAGTGATTTCTCCATCATTTTGATAGAATTTGAGCATGAGTATGCTGAGGAAAGTTAAACTCACCTGTCTAAAAATATTAATAACAATACTTTCATTACTTAGGAAACCATTAATGGTTAATTAACAGGTTAATTAATGGTTAATTAACAGATTAATTAACCATTAATTAAGTAACCCATGGTTAATTAATGGTTAATTAATTAATGGCTAACTAATCATCCATTAATTGATTATTAGTTAACTTAATTATGGTCAATTAATTGGTTAAGTAATGGGTTAGTTAATTAACCCATAAAATCATCATTTGAAAATGGCTCTTTAGTTAACTCAGGTTTGTTGATAATTGTTCATAATGTTCATAATTTTGAGTTACTAACATAAATCCAACAGATATACATCCAGTTATTAAATTTTTTTTTTTTTTTTTTGCATTTAGAAGGGAAAATAATGTATAAGTCTTTTTTCAAAGGTGTGAAAGAAAGTGTGATCCACTTAATCCAGAGGAGGGACAGTGTGAATTCTTCAGTGAGAAATGTGTCAGTGACATTTCATTACACATAAAGACGAGAGCAAGTGTTTCCCACAACGTGTAAATCATGTAATGTAATACACAGCACCAAGCATTTATTAATGACAGGCAACAGATTGAAAATCTCTAATTAGCTCAAGATCTTAACAATAATAGACATCTTATTGAAGAGAGTCTTATAATTAAAGCTCGCGTCCACATCTTTTAATACAAATTTTTATGTCCTCTGTGCCGCTATATGGTAGCCATGGCTGCCAAAAACAATTCCCTAATTCTCAGGGATCACATGGCTCAGAGGATGTTCCTAATTACAGAGCATGTGCAAACCCAACTGACCCATGTTACCCCTGAAGGGATGAGACAGCATCGGCATTAGACAGGACGAAGTTTTACTGTTCTTACCAAGGTTCAGAAGAAAGAAAAACGAAGCCTGATTACTGAAAGATTACTGAGGGTCATACAGTAACGGGAAGAGCAGGATGGGGAGAGCTGCAAATAGTTTTAAAAACTCATTAAAAAAAAATCTTTAAGAACAAGTCTGATTACTGGGTTTGGGCGGTTTGCGTTTTTTTGGGGGGGGAAAAATAAAATCTCATTTTCAACAACGTTTTCTAATTTGAATAAGGACAACATAAAACTTTTGGCATTATATTTTAAGACCCTGGATATTCTATAAGATGCATGACTCCATAAATAAATAAATAAATAAATAAAAGATGCATGACCATGTAATGCTGTTAATAAACATGTAACTTTAACTCCATAGCTCCTTGCAAGAAAAAGTCGTAAATACATTTGCGAAATTTATGGAAAAACAATCGAATTTCCAGTCTTGATTGCAAAATTTCATCCATCCATCCACATTATTATAAAAACTGTAAAAATTTGAGAATGGAAAATAACAGGTTTTGCCATAACTATAGCGGAGCTATTCATCTTAGCTCTGCTTTTACAGATATATATTGAGCGGTACTGATAAAGGCTTTTTCAAGGAAAATTATTTATCATGCACTGAAAACAACCGGACAGTTTGTTTTTCTTTATCTTTTTTTGTATGTCAAGTCTTTCTGCACATCCCACAAACATTCTATTAATTTCCCTCCATTTGAAATACAAAGTGACAAAAACACAGGCATGACTGAAACACGTGTCAGTTCACATAAACAGATCAAAAACATGAGAAGTTTATTTAGGTTGTTGTGGGAAGAAGTCTGAGGCGAGACAACCACACACAAAAACAGACCTGTGCAATCTCTTATCGGCGAGATTTTAGGGCAAAGCAAATCCACAGAAAACTTAACAAGCGCTCTGAAACTGACGGGTTGAACTTATTTCCAAATGTTATGTTCCTCCGGCAATAAAGACGCCGTTCACTTCAGCCAAATGAACAGCTCCGCAGCCAAGAACAAGGACAGTGGAGCATATTGATTCCTGCAAATGCTTATCAATGTTCTCTTAAAATGTAGGTCAATAAGGCTGCAGACTCGCTCAAGTGCAGCTCCAGTCAGATATTTAGGTCACACCCCAATTACAGAGAGGCAGAGAGAGAAGCTTTGCAGGAGAGATACATATTTATGGAATGAAGCCATTCCTTTTGAATATTATTTTGTAGTTATTTTGAGGCCGAGCCCTGGCAGGGGCTTAAAGCAACAAGCAGCGGCGGCGGAGAGATGACAGCTCGGGTGATTGAGTTTGAAAGTGGACATGTCTAGCCTCTATGCTAATGCTCTGGCTCCGAGACAGTCCTCTGGCTGGCAGAGAGCGTTTGGGAACAAGCGACATGAAAGCGAAGTTGTCAATTTATACCTCGCGCTGCTTTCGTGGGGGGCTCTATTGTTCTCTGTCGCGAGACAATTTCTCTCGCGCATTTGCATTTTGCCGCCGCCGCTAAGACCGGATTCGCGTCAAAACAAATCTTTGAATCCCGTCTCACGTCCCCGAAACTCACCGTGAGGTTTTTGCAAGAAGCCAAAAAATAAATAAATACAAATAAATAAATAAATAATAATGCCGGCGAACCCATTTCGTCTGTCTGAGGGAAGTCCTGGGAGAGTGAGCAGGCTGAATGTAAAGTCAATAGAGTCTTACACAAGCTCTGCATGTGGTCTGCGGCGGATCAGTCCTGGGAGCCGCTCTCAGCCAGGGGTCTCAGATGGGAGGGCTCGTTTCAGATTCTGGAATTCACTAAAGAATTTAGAATAAGATGCCATCAGTGTGTGTCCTTTTTAATAAGACAAACTCTGCCATTTTAAACAGGGGGAGGGGAAAAAAAAACAAACATTATCGAGCCAAACTGTTGTCCAATTATTCAAGAGGATGACTAATTCAGAATGTTTGGAATAGTGTGACAGATTTAGTGTATTATTATAAAAGGATTTTGCCCTCTTTTTTTGGGGGGGATGTTTCTGAGTTTTATCATTTTTTTACAGCTGGTTGGGTTATGGTAGAATATAAAAGAGCTTACACAAACCATTAAATGCAAGATCTATACATGCCAGCTTGCAACATTTCCTCAAATGTTTACACACTTTTACATTTACACACTTAGCCCAATATGCTGAGTAGCAGTTTCTCCACAACTGGACAAATGAAAGTCAGCAGGACAATGCAAGTTATGATTTCCTTGTGTTAAGAACAGGATTTTTTAACTTGAAGCTCGGAACATTTTAACTTTGGCCCTTGACAAAAAGCAGTTGTTTTTCTTCTAGACCAGAAAAACATTGCGACTGAGATGGAGCCGGCCTCTTTGGTGTCTCATCAGTGGAAACATTCCTAAGCAAGCATTTTTTCCCCCAGCTTAGCAAGGAAACCTGTTTGGTGGAGATCTACACAGGCAGTAAATCTCTTTAAGCACATGGCAGGTGTACGCACAGCTACTTATGCAAATATCTTCTAGCAACTTCGCGCAGCTTCACAGAGAAGTTTTAATTTGCCTCCTCTCCACCTGAGTTTTCACAAGTGTTGAAACATAAAAAAACACTTTTTTTTTAAATGCTAAAGTTGAATTCCTTTTTCATTAGTAGTTTCAGAAACAAGCTCAGGGGAAATCCCTCACTTTTAATGATCAACTTTGTTTCCGTTCTGTTACTGTCCTAGTCAGCGTTTCAGAAATGAAACTAAACAGCTCTTTCAGCGTTTCAGATTTTGCTGCCATCCAACTTGTGTTGCAAATCCTCACAACTGAGCTTACAGAAATATATATATATATATATATATTTGTTAGAAATGTGTTTGGGCGTAAAATTTCACCATCAACAAAATAAATCGGGATCCAACCAGAAAAAAACAAACTTTTTATCAATAAAAAAGCAGACTTGTCTGAGCTGGTCAGAGAGGACTGATCAACCTGTTGAAATATTGCATGTAAATATGTTTTTTAAGAATATTCATCTATTTTTGTGTAAAGTTTCCTGAAGATCTTTACGTTTCCATCACACAACCTTTAAAGGTTGGTCAGCTGCCAGAGTGAAAATGCAGATTTATGTTACACAGTCTACATCAGATCAAATAACTACTATTTTCCATTCTGTTGCTTTGTGTCTGGTGTTGAAAGATGACGGATCAAGCTGGCTCAGAACCCGGATTTCCGTTTCCTCTTTCCCAATTACTCTTGGATTAAAATATATAATAAAACGAGGCCACACAATTCCTTTCTAGATTGATAATCTCTCTACATGTTAGATTTTTATCCTTGAAAAAGCCTGTCCTTTCATTTTTAATTGCAAGGAGAGAAATTATTGCTGTTACAGATGTTAGCAAAATTGTTTCGCTCGCCTTTTGGTAGTCCTGAGAGAAAGAAGAGACAGTTAGTGGCTTTTCCAATACTATCTCGTAAATCTTCTCTAAATTATTCCTGTTGTTTTGACTGTGATGCCAGAGCTATATAAAGCTTTCATCAAAGCCTTCTGGCTTGTAGAAAGTTTGACAAAGCAAACAATAGAATCATAACAAAACTGACATGACAAAAATGACAAATAAAACAGCAGAGAAAAGTCCTTCAGAATTCAAAATAGTGTCATATGGATTTTGTGTTGTGTTTCTTGTTTGCATGACATTGTACAGTATATGCAACTGACTCACGATTGCATGGCTTACATCATCTTGACACACTCACAAGCTTGAGCGTATACTTCGGGATCTGATTTTCACTAAATGGAATGTATGATGTCAGCATGCAAATGAAGGACAAAACTATCCACTGGAAAATGCCAGACCAAGCCCTCAAAGTTAGTGAGAAGTCAACAACATGACAAGGTGGGGTTTTCCAGGCAAACACTGCCGTGTTCATTTTGTTCCCAAATCTGCTGATGGCATGGAAACTTCAAGGAAGTCAGAAAATAGAGAGAGAGGCAGAAGAGATCTGTTTTGTTTTTCCTCCGCCTGCTACCTGGCAACTTGGCAAAGTTTCAGAGAAAAGAAACTAGAAGTCTGCAGAGCAGGAAGCAACACCTCGTTCCCAACAACGTATATCCTGATTGTTTCTACTGGCACTTGGTCAGATAGCTTTTCTGTGATTGTAGGCAATTTTAGATCAGATTGATTATGTCATATGGCAACAATGACTTGCAATAAATCAATGGGCTTTTTTTAATCCAGTTTCTACTAAGAAGGCACATGTGTTTTCCATATAACAGACTTTTTTTTCTTTTATCAGGAGGAGAAAACATTCAAACTGGGCCGCTCAGACGTCCGTGAAAATATCGGAATTAGGTCACAAATACCTGGCGTGTGCAATTATACTTTCACAAATCATTTAAATACTAAAATCTCAGGGATAATTTAACTTAATTATAGATTTTTTGTGCAAGTTTGTTAGGAAAGATGAGGGATGTCATCCGTAGCAGGTCAGTAGTCCAACACAGGACAACACATAGGTGCATGGGATGAATAACCATACACACAATAAATATGTTTGGAAGCCAAAGTACCCAGAGAAAACCTATACATGCACAGGGAAAACATGCAAACTGTGCAGAAAGACCCACAGCCCAGGTATGCATTCAGGATGTTTTTGCTGCTAACCACTGCTCCATCATGCAGCAGTTGGTGGTTATTAGCAGACATTTTATCTAAATGATTGTCTTATTCTGTTTGTGACAGTAATGTCAAAAAATAACTGAAATATTTAGTTCTCTGGGATCTCAATATCCCGCTGTTCTTTATTTCCAAACCCTTTTTTTGGGAACTACTGTAGTAAAGGAAGGCAGTAAATATTAAATGATCATGTTCTCTCACTGGTCTTGAACAGCATTAATATATTCCTGCTGCCAACCACCAAAGGTGACTCTTTTGCTTTTTTCTCCTTTGCTGTCGGCACACTGAGCTGACATTTACCATCTTGATATTATAAAATGGTTTGTGTGCCATCTAAAGGCCCTTAAACATAGTCTCTATATGTCCATAAAGCACCACAGAGGGAAGAAAACTCTATCATTACAAATGTAAACATGACATCTAAAGCACTCAATTACAGAGGAGGGAAGGGGAATGCCTTGCCTCATTCGTAGCCCCATTGTGCTGAGAAAACAAAGCAAACCGTTTCTTATCGTCCATTTCAACACTCATTCTGCAATAAAATAGCGTGACATTCAAGATAAGTCATAATCAGTAGCTCAATGATTGGAACTGGTGATTACTCAAATGTTAGAGTGGCGTTTCATGCAGAGGATGGCGCATCTATCGTGCTGCACAACTTCTGTGTGTCAAACAACTTCTTTATGGTGAGAATGGTTCCCCATTCATTTCGCACACAGACACAGAGCCCTCTTCGTGTTCCTTTGATGCCTCGCTATTCAGACACATCAAAGGGAGGAGACCCGCGAACATCCATGCATTAGGGGCAAACAAGCTCCTCCACAGACACAGTGAATGCTTCTCCAGGTTAGTTATTTTAATGAACACTTCAGCACCGTCGCCTTTTTGTCTGCTTTCAATATTGCACTCGGGTCAAAAGAAGTTGTGTGCTGTGTCGCTGCACTCTAATTAACCAACGTTTTATTTTCTTCATACACATTTAAAATGATTAAGACTGCAAGGCTTCAGTTGAACAACTCAATGTCGGCAAATACTCTTAGGTTTTTGCTCCAGGCTATATTTATCTGGCTCTTTTGTGCCTCTGTCAATCATGCTTTGAGCTAAAGAGGAGAAAACACAGGGAACGCATGGGGTTGAGAAGTGAGTTAGCAGCTTGTGGCAGGTGTACGTGATGTCCAAAGAAAACGAACAGAATGCTTCATGTTCTCATGGTGAGTCTCCGGACTGTGCTTCTCAGTCTTACAGACAGAACCAAATTTGCATGTGCTTGCATTGAACCGATGTAATTTACTGTCCCTAAACCGTCGCAGGTTACGCTTAAGTGGGCACAGCCACTCTCCTTCTCACAGCTGCACTACTGAGACCAGCACTTGTATGACATTCCTCACCCAGTTTACCCTCAGGTCAGAAAGTTTTAAGATTTTTTTTATTGTGCTGTCTTTTGAACTATAGGGACTCCTGCAAAGGAATGTGTGGAACACCAAATTAAAGAGAAAGTGGTTATTACATACTTTTATCAGTGAAGAAAGATTTCTAAAAGAGAATTTCTCAATATTTTTTTGACTGAAATGTCACAAATTGAACGTGTTTATGAACAGATAGATATATAAAAGCTTAATCAGCTCTTAATTAAAAAGGCTTCTCCCAATTGTGCTAAAATCCCAGCTTAAATGAAATGGGCTCACATCCAATTTTCACTCATCACAGTGCTTTAATTATTCACTTAAGTACTAAAACTTAGTTTAAATAAACCTTTATAGTTTAGCACATAATTTGAAAAATGGAGAACAAGAACTTTCTGCCATCTGTCCACTTTTACATGATGTTTTATGCCTGAACATCCTGTACACATTTCAGATTCTATTGTAAAAACATATGAAAGTCTCAAATCTTCCAGCTCTCACTTACAAACTACTATGTGTAGCTTTAGACAGTAGATGTAAATCACATCACAAAATGATTTCCAATCTGAAAGACCTTCTTCCACCCTAAAACCCTTCACTGGCTATTACACACACATATCATCACATGCTTCTATATGAACAGACATATCGAAGCTCAATTTGGCTTTTTTTCTTTAAAAAGAAAAAACATGGTGGTTCTGCAGCACATGCTCATTTTCTTTTCATCTAATGCCGGTGGCCGTGAGCCCTGAAAAAAGAATGAAATGCATTCTTCTCAACCTCAGCACACTAAAACCCCAGACTTCCAAATTCCCCATGAGTCTAATTTGGATGGGTTCAAGTCTTACTCTTCGAAGAACGTCGATTAATGACTCTCTCCCACTACTCCCGCCCCCCATTGTTTTTGAGCCTCTGCAGGTTTTTGGCGCTTGCTGAAAGGCGCGAGGGCAGAAGGAGCCCCACTTGGCAAGTCGGGAAGATGATTCCCAAGCAGCCTGTCGACTTCACTCCCTAATGCTCTTTCGCCTGCCCCACTGACTGAGATTTTAATAAATGATGACATGTGGTATAAATAAACCACAAGGCAGTGCTCCTGCCAAAAGGCAGTGAGAGATACCAAGGTAACACACAAGAGGTGATAAATAAGTCAACAAGGACTCATTTGCTCCACTTGTTTTTTTTTTTGTCATTATGGTATTGCTTTGAATAGATGTGAGATGTAGCAAGTATGTCGGTGTACTTGCTTAAATTCCTCAAGGAACAGAACGAATCCAAGTTGTGTTCCACTTCTGCAGAACTGCTAGTCATAACTTAAAGCACTTCACTCTGTTTATGTTAATGTTTTATGCTAATTAGGGCTCTGATTATTCATTTTTGGTTTGACTGTTTCACAGATTAGACCTACATCATGTTTCAAAACCCTGCAGAGTTAAAGTGCATACCAGGACCAAACAGTAAGAGATTATTTCCTTTCAAGATTTCAGAAAAAAAAAAAATACAATTTAATTTTGAGTTAGTTTTATATCCTATAAAACAACTCCAATTAACTGGCTGTGAAAATAGTAAAAATGTTATTTATTTTGGTTAATATTAAATCATAATAACTTATTAACTCAATTAATCATTAAGTTTGGGGGAAAAACAAAACATCTGTTGCACTTGGAGATAAGTGAATTGTCTTGAATCAATTGTTTTCCTCATACCTTTTTCAAGAATTTTCTCTTACAATATGAAACTTATGAAAATATGGGTGATAATATAAAAACATCAGAAATCGAACAAAGAATCAGAATTTTAAAAAAAAGATAAATGATAAACAAATTGTAAATGAAAAAAGGCAATCGTCACAAGTAACAATTAGCTTACTGAGTGATACAGAGTGTGCACATGCAACCATAAAATTTGACCTTTGCACCGATATGTCCGGCAGACGTCCACCTAGAGCCCGCCTCAAGTACATGCAGCTCTCCTCCCAGGAAAGTAAGAGCATCAAATTTATAGTCTGGAGAAATTGAGTTGAAGGCAAGCTGGAATGTTACATTCAATGTGAGGTTTGCTGATTTCAGTCATTACAGACTTGACTTGGACTTGTAAAAAAATACATTTGAAGTTCTTTGCAGCACCTCTTGATAGATAATAGACAACTTACTTCCAAAAGGCATGGATAGAAAATTTTCTGTAAGTTCAAAAAACAAATTTTGAACTGTTACCCTTTAAGTCCATAATGTTGTCAAAATTAACCAATGAGCAACTGAAGTCCATCATGTTATTTCAAGGTTAGCATCATATCAACAAGCAGTTGAAACATTTTGTTTCATCAATAAATGACTGTTTTACATCTCAGGATTTATTAGGACAGACCTGGCCTCTCTGACTTCAGACAAGCAGTGGGCAAACAGGAGCGTTGTGCTGACTTTACTCCAGCTCTGTCACTGCCACTTCTGTTCCAGTTATGGTCTGCAACACAGACAAACCTTGTCCTAGATTCTGCAAGCTGGCGGAGACTGAACTATAAAAGTAGGTGAACTTGTACTTTGCTGTGAGTTTTTCACTCAACAATCAGGTGGACATCAACATGCTACCAGCACTTTGAGCCGTGTTTGTGATTTTTTGTTGTAGTTGTTTTTTTGTTTTGTTTTATTTTGCAAAACAAACATCATTTATCAGTTGTTTATGAAGTTTGAATCTGAGTCTCACATGGAGGAACTTTACAGGAAAAGATGATCAAGGTAAAATTTGACAAGACTAGTCCCTTCTGTTTAGAAAAAAAAAAGTTTAAAGTTGAAATTTGTGTTGTTTATCGAGGTTTAGCTTCATTAAGTTAGGCCAGTATGATGAAAAAGGTGATGAAAGGCTGGGGTGGAAAGATGAAATGTAGTGGGGGAGGAAGGAACTGTTTAAAATGTCCTCCATTTCATCAAAGTGATTATTGGGGGTACTTGGTAGCTTTCATATTAAAATGATTAAGGTCGATTTGAAAACTATGAGCTGGTGTGGCTCCAGTCGGCGGAGGTCTGGAATAAAAGGCTCTGGTGGGCAGAAAAATAATGGGGCTTAAATACCTTCCAGAGAGCAGGATACGTGGAGCTTATTTTCTCCGGGCGTTGCTTCTACTCACTTTCAGGTGCCCTCTATTGTCATGTTTCCTCTTTGTGGACAGAGATCCATACAAAAGAGAAATAAAGGCAAAGCAATCACGCTCAAAACCATTAAAAGCCTTTAAGCAACTCTAAATAGTATGAGAAATATTGAATAACACCCTGGACTTTGTTTTGTGAAAGATGTGTTCTGAATTTGAAAGCAACATTGTTACCTGTTGATTTGTTTCATGGCGTTTATTGTTCATGAGAAATAGGTAGCTGTGTGATATAAAAACTTAATTTCAGGAAGAATGAAGAGTAGAGCCCTGTGTTGCAATTTCCAAAAATTGTTTTAAAATTAAAACAAATTTAATATTGTGCAACATCTTTTTTAAATATTAAGAGAAGACATAGGGATATGATGTTGAAGAAAACCACTCAGGTTTAATTATTTCAGAGTCTTTTTATATATTTACATGTATAAAAAGGCAAAAAATACACAGTCTGTTAATCTGAGAAGCATCTTTATATTTCTTACTTGTAAGTTAATTTAGATTAACATGAGAAGCATAATAGAAAAGATAAGCTGTGTTACACAGTACTGGATTCACAAGACTAGCATTTCATAAAAAGGATTTTAAACACAGGGATCATTTGGTATTTAATAATTTAATTTAATCATCAACTCCGACTTAATTTTAACAAGAAATCTGCCATTTTAATTTCTTAACTCTTATACCAAATCATGTTACATTCCTAGCAAATATATGAACAGACAAAGATAAGTCTTTAATCATACTGCAGTAGTAAGCTGTTAATATCAATTAATGCAATGTTTCATATTTATATATGTTTTAAATGCATTGCAAATGAAGCAGGGAAAAGCTTTTTTCTAGGTAGGAGCGTTTAATACAGAAAACCAGCACTGAGCTGCACCTTCTAAGCCAATTAAAAAGGCTTCTCTCTTTTCTTCGTTTACTGTTCCTCCTTAAAGGACATGCTGTGCACACAGAAAACACAGCAGTCAGCACATTGTAAATTGTTAGGCTCAGTAAATGGTACACAGGAGTAAATATTGATTGATTGATTGGTGTCTAAATGTGACTTTGCTTGGTGGAATGTTATTGGTAGCTAACAAATGTCTATTGAGGCTCTACCTCAAAAGAAAAACCTTAGGAAGGTCAAGATTAAACATCGACATCAAAAACAGTGATTTAAGGTAATAACAATGAGAAGAGAGATAATATTGGTGAGATGAGACTGAAAGAGTCTAACAGATATTATGTAAGCCATGATAAAAAGGGCTGGCCATTTCTGAGAATGTTTTTTAAAGTCTTTCATTACATTTTGGCTGGGCGTTAGCTGCATGATAACGATTTAACATTATAACACCAGCTGATCTGCTAGCGCCTGCTGAGAAACAGTAAAAGGCACGAACCTTGCTGCTGAATTAGTTTATGTATCTGTTTGCTCTCTGTATGTAATTCTACACTTGTAACACACAATTTTAAAAAAAAGTGTGTATTTCTTCAAAAATGTAAGGGACTGTTTATGTTTCAGTTTTACTCTATGTTTTGGTTTTCAGAAATAAAAATGTGTACAGTGTTAAATATGCAATGTTTTATTTCAGATGTATATTTAAAAACACAATTGTACTTATATGTATAAGTTTAACTTTAAGTGGACATTATACTATAAATACAATTCTGTACATTGAAGTTAATGAAAGGTGTTGAGAAATATATTTCTCTAGTATTAGCAATCTGAATCTCTTTAAAACTAAATAAATTGTTCTACTTTGCTATGAATCCCCGGTTTTCAAAAACTCCACATATGCTCATTAGGGAGTTCTTCATTTTCATTGCTTTTGCTTTTATTTTGCAGATTTCACCACCTGTACTGTAGATGATTTTTTTATCAGAAAGTAAAATCCATTATTTGATTTACTTTGATCATTTTGAAATCCTTCAGATGGTCCTTCTCAGCTCCTTCAGACTAGCCAGCATGAATTAGCAAACTGGTGGAACTGGGCATCTGCTGAGCTGTATTGCAACCACACATCCTAATGGAAAACTCCCAGTAAGACTTCTCTTAAACTCCTGAAAATGCATATATTGCTCTCTAATGAGACTAAGAGGGATCCTCTGTCTTTGCCAAGTACGACACTGTGGTTAGCTTCTACACTGACCCAGGGTTGTTGTTGAAAATCCCAACAACCACCCACATAGACACGAATTGTAGTTATAATGTCTAGAACAGGGAGTCTAGACATTTGCCACCAGGTCGCCAGATTAGATGAAATGGGACAGTAACTGTTGAAGCTTGAGGGGTTAAATACAGGATGTCAAAAAGCTTTGGGAACCAGAGGGCTCTGTGCTGTCCTCACTTCATTCACACAGAGATTCTCCCAGGGGACAGAGAGGCAGTCAATCACTCCTGGCAACTAGGGCATCTTATCCCCGGATCACCCTGTGGGGTTGGATGAGCTCAGAACCACAGTGTGGAAACGTGGGGAGGGGGTCCCAACCTGAAACCAGGCTTCTTTTATGAACAGATGGCCACTTTGTCATTTCAGAAATGTCTGCAATCGGTTTTTAACAAAAGAGTATAAACACATGTATGTATTATCATAAGATCTTGAAAGGATTAAATTACGAGCATAGAGCTATTTAACTAAATTGTTTATAGCAGATAAGTCAATTTAATACCCTTTCCTGAAACAAAAAACGAGGCTTTAAAGACAAACCTGCTAAACAAGGAAGGTATTACCTCATATAGATGACATTTCATCCTAAACTGCCTTGAATCATCTCTCCACATGTGTAGTAGACAGGTAACAGCTCATTTTCCTATTTTACTAAATAAACATTTTGAGAGGAATATGCCAAAAGGATAAATGGCAGTGAATTTACAGTCAATCTGTTGGAAGAACTTCTTGCCTACAGGGCTATAAAATGATTAAAATCATGGATTTAAGGGAAGCAACAACCCAAAAATGAAGAAATAGGGGACACGATGCAAATTATGCCAAACAAGAACAGAGTCAACAGCCAGACCACTGAGTCGACTGTATTTATTATTTTGAGTATAATGCTTTCGTTAATTGATATTAAACTGTCTGAGCCAAATGAGGAGAGCTTTAAATTAGCTGTAATGTTTATTGCTTGTTTCATCATTCATCACTGTGCGATGTTTTTATAATATGAAGCACTTTTGAACTGCCTTGTTGCTGAAATGTGCTATACAAATAAACTTGACTTGACTTTACTTCTGTTCCAGCACCATGTCTAGGGATTTCTCAGGGACAAGCATCAAACTGTTAAGGAAAAACTCCCGACCAACAGACTTATAAAGTTTGAATGATGTGACAGATGGTGGAACGTTTTGCTAGCTACATTACCGTAGTGGCTAAACTGAGTATGTGAATAAAAGTGAAGGCTATTTTAATGGCACAGGTGTTTAGGTTGCGGCTGTGGTTTTCAAAGTAAGAATGCTAGTCAGAATTAGCATTGAAATGTATATCTGAATACTGTTAAAATTGTGGTGAACTATATTTTTTGTCACTAGTCGTTACTCAACAACATAGATCTGTCTTTCTTTTATGTTATTTTTAAAGTTAAAACCTGGGAGCTACAAGTCTGAATGCAGCTGAAATGGGAAAGCTGATGATTAAGATTTCAGCTTTTTCTTTTCATTGTTTTCCACAAACTGTACAGCTCAAAAACAAAACAAGCCCATATATTCAATTTAACTAATACTTCTCTACTCTCAGACCTCATCAGGAAGTCAGACCTTTTGCACAAGAATTTTATGTCGGAGACTACAATAATGTTTGCTAATAGGGAGTCTTTTCTACCCCCACTATAAAACGATCCTTTCTTTTTTGTATTCAGGGGTAACTTAGGAAAAAAAGGAAATCAGAAAAAGGAAATTCCCAGCATCACTGCTCCAGTCCTTTTCCACATAGAGCTCAGCATTGTCTAGAGACAGTGCGAAGATCTTCTACCAGGGCTTATTAATTCACCACTCTCGTCTCCCCGAGCCAGCTATCATTACAGCCCTATATATAGAGTCGCGTGGGGAATAGCAAGGGATGCTCACGCACATTAACATTAATGACTTTAGGCTCTGCTCATATGCCCTGGGTGCTTAGACACACTTACGTGTGCAACTGTGAAATAAAGGAAAAAAAAAAAAAAAAGTGTTCACATCCCATGAAATAAACATTCCTTTGTTTACAAACAAAAGAACGACAGGTTTCCCTTTCACCACTGTGTCGTCTGTCGCTTTGCCTCTGATTGCGCAGGAGATTAGGCTGCAGGGCAGAAGCAGAGTCCAGGATCTTCAGTGGATTGCTTGACTGTGAACTCCTACTGAGTTTGCTAATGAACAATCATCAATGCCTCCCCCTGTGGCTGCTGTTAAGGACCGGTGTTCTGCCTACCGCGTTGTGAAAGCCGGATTACACGGTGTCGGCCCTCGTGTAGTTATTCTATCCTGAGCTCAGCAGGAGGCTGCACAGCCCATTTCATTTTCCACTTTGTGTTAATCAGGATCTAATGTCCTATACTGCTTCCCAAGATTTTGTGTACAGGACACATTTGAAAGCTGGGGCTAACACTCCCACCCCACTCTTTGCCCCCCCTACCCCCTTACACACCCACCTACCCTGAAGCACCCGGTTCCTCAGGCTCCATCCTGGGTGACTCAGTAGCAGAATAGCAGATGGCGCTCATAGAGAGGGGAGGGCAAAGCACGAATACTCCCATCCCACTGCCCGAGGCCTTGAGGGGGTCGTTTGCAGCTAGCAGGAGCTTCCACCCTGCAGAATGTGACCCCTCTCTCTCCTTGAGGTGCCCGCAGGCCTGAACACTGTCCAGCACACAGAAATCAAAGACAAGGCCGGTGCTCTTCTGCTTGACAAACACTAAAGCACGCAGTCACAAGGGCTGTAGGGATGGTCGATTCCCTGATATTCCCCAACCATCCAGGATCCATGAGGTGTCTTGTTGGTGAATGTCGCTCAAACGTTGAAGACGGATGAATGATTTATCTGGAGGTGATCAATTGTCAAAATTGGATGGCATCACTAAGCTTTTATTGCCTTGCAGATGAATCAGACAATTTGTTATTTGAAACAAATATTTCCTCATGCTGTCATACAAAAATGGGAAGGGAGAAGACACAGGTGAGAGGAAGTGCACAACTTATATAAATACAGTTAATTTGAGAGTATAGAGAGGATTTAAAACTCTCACTAGAGAGTCTAATCCTGAAGCAGAGGACTGTGGACGGTGGGTGGAGTGGGGGGGCTTCATACCCCTGAGCATGGTGGCATCAGCTGTCTGACTCCAGGCAGGAATGTAAGAGGGGAAGATAGAGCAGTCTGACATCTGGATGCAAACTATTCAGAGTCTCACACACCAAGAAACCCATAATAGTGAAATGTAATGCAAGTAAAAGGTAGTTTTCAAATAAAAAGAGATCTTCAAGGTGTGACGTGGATTCATATTCAGCCCCTTTTTTTTACAATGAATAATAGTACAAAAAAAATCTAATAGTAAAAAAAAATAAAAATCCTGTAAAAAATGCATTCAAAACAGTACAAATTTTGACTACAAAGTCTTCAATTTTAGTCAAATTCTTTTGGTAAAATATCCAATGTTATTCATCTAAATTCAAAATGTTTTAGTCCCTATGAAGCAGATGAACTTAGGATTCAGATTAAATTTATTGAAACTGATATAAACTATGCCAGCTGACGCGACTGGTGGAATTATGATTATTAATGTAAAGGAGATATTAGTTTAAAGAAATGAGTGGTTTAACATTTTTGCACAGTGTGCTTATTGTATGTAAGCTTTACTTTCAAAGCCTTCTATCTAATAATAAATTTAGTTCTCTCTCAGAGAGCATCTTAAAGACTTACCCTAGGCATGTCGATGCCCCTCTGGGATTTTCTGACAAATTCACCCAGAAGCGTCATATGAATTTGAATAAGCGCCCATTTAGATTATTTAGCTAGGGGAATACAACAATGTTACACAACAGAAACCAGTTAATGAGGAAATAAAGTAGCATTTAATTTAAAATTAGTGAATAGGAGGAAATAAGTGGAAGCACTGTGATTTATGTGCGCAGATTTTGATTTAATTTGCTCTCTCTTGAAATGAAAGTGCCACGCATTAGACTGCGTTGAACTATGCAACAAATGCAATATAGGACTGAGCTCAGGCTCTTCCTGGAGGCACTCTGCATGCTCTCGTGTCAGTCTCGCTCACTGCTGGCAGTGACCAAATCCATCATGACATGTGGACAACAAAGAGCTACAAGAACGCCCGCCTTATTGTTCGCCCTCACACATCACAAATACACTCCGTCTTAGTGCACTATCTCTCCAGAACACAAGCCTATCCCCATGCACGGGGAGCATAACATGTCACAGAACACTGTGAAATCTTTAAGCACCATATCCAAATGTTAAAGCCCCCCCCGCTCGTCAAATAGCTGCCGCTCGACATGAATTGCAGTCAAAGCCATGGATGGTGTCGGAGCGGAACTAGTCAGCCAGTCTGGGAATTTTCCAGATAAAGCTTTCTGGTAGAAAAGTGGGAGAGTCCAGTCATCAGTATGGTCCAGGCAATTCTTTAAATTAGCCCAAGATTAGGGAGTGCACGGTGATTAAGCTCATTTGAAGTATTGAAGATCCGTCTGGGCATTGGCAAAAGCCGCACTTTAATTAATCTGGTAATGGATGAGAAAAATAAGCACTCTTACAAGCACGTATAAGCATTTGCTTAACAGGAGGAAGTAGGGAGGATGGAGAAAGGGGGTGGCTAGGGGTTTGTAGGGGTGGGGTGGCTTTTTAAAGGCAGACACTGGGAGTGAAATGGAGCATGTTGCCTACAGGGAAATTAGCACTGAGTGTAGTTTGATGAATGCCCCATTGTATCTATGTTATGATGGAAAAGGGAGATTGTATGGTGTGTTTTTTTCTTCTTCATGTTTTATCACTGTAGTCCTTGTTCGTGAGTTTTCCCTGGGAACAAGAAATCTGTAAAATTATTGGCTCATTCAGAAAAAGTCTACTTGACAATTTGAAATGGAGAAAATAATTTTGTTTCTAAGAAACTATGAGGATATGACTACTTTCCTTTTGACTGCTTGCTCTGAAAATAGCCAGTTGTACTCTGTGTTTCACCAACAGACTATTTATCTTTTAATATTGTTTTCTGCGTTTTACAGAAATGTGTAGTTTTTATATTTTATAAATTTGTAAGGCTCGACAGAATCACGGTCCCAGAGTTGCAACTTTAAGGAAGACATTCACATCATCATAGATAATTCAGTAAACCTTTTTAATGGCATACATTCAACAAGGTGTCAAGAACTGTCTTCAGAGATTTTGGTCTATTTTGACATGATAGCATAAAGCTGTCAAGCAAAGGAAAAATATTAAATGCTCTAAAAATATATTGTCACAAGACAAAACAGCTGAAGCATGTGCTAGATGTGCAAATCTATGATGACATCCCATAGGCACTCTGCTGTCTTAAGATTGGGTGACAGTGATGTTATTGTCAGCTACAAGATACAAGTTTGAGATGACTGACTTTTCATGGCACATTATTTTGCAGGAAGTAGTTATCAGAAGATGGGTACACTATGGTCAATGGACCAAGTAAAGGCTTTTCTATTATTCTATTATTATTCTATTATTTGGTGAACCATTGGTGAACCTCTATGTAGAGTAACCACAGCTTCTTGTTTCAGCTGACTTGAGCAGGCAGCTTGTGTTGACCTTTGCTGCTGTAACCCATCTGCTTCAAGGCTCCACTTATGCATTTAGATATGTCATTCTGCAAATATAGTTTTGTAACAAGTGGCTTGTTGAACTGCTCTTACCATCATTTCAAATGGTGGTAAGGGCATTATTTTCAAAGAAAAGCAGGAAGTTGTGAATTGGGATTTTGGTTTTGTGAGTACCCATCTTAAGAAAAATGAAAAGTATTCTCAATTAACAACATTTTCCAAGGCAGTGTAATTAGACTCGCTCCTGCTTTGCTCATTAGTACTCATTTTTAACCCCTAAGCACTCTCAGGGTGTCCCACCTTTTTTTAACACACAGACACATTTTCAGAGCATAGTTGTAATAATCACTGAAATGTTTAGTTTGCAATCTGTTTTTTCCTAAATCTATAATTGCATCTATAAATAAAAAGATAAAATATTTTAGCATTTTTATCAAGTCATTGAAATATGTTGCCTCATGCTAATATTTTTAGTTTTTCTAATCCAGAAAATAGGACAAACAGAAAAAACTGTCTTAAAGTATATTGTCACAAGATGTGCGACATATTACAGTGTCCAATCAAATCTTTTATTTTTTCCACCTCCTGTTGGAGTTATCTATTTTGTCTGGATCCGTTTTTCCTGACTGTATTTTAGGTTTCTGTGTCTTTCGAGTCTCCATGTTGTCCTGTCTCCCCTTGATTATTCCCAGGTGTGTCTCGTTCCATCATTACCCTCTGTGTATTTAACCCCACCTGTGTTCCCTGTTCCTCGTCTATTCAGTGTTGTGTTTGCTTTCTGTCAATTTGTCTCAGTCCATTCGTTTACCCTGTTGCTACCTGCGTTGAGCCCTGGTTTCTGCTCAGCAGTGCTGCCTGGGTTTTGCACTATTTGGATTATTTTCTGCCTTGTTCATCATTGAACCATCATTTCACTCCGTACCTGGGTCTGCTGCGTTTATCTCACCACCTTCCACCGCATGACACATTTCCTGTGTGCTCCATGCTTTTCTTTTATTCTATTTTCTATTTTTTGATTCAGCTTCCAGGATAATTAGCCAGATTGATGTAATACACAGATTAATCTGATTTATTTGTTTATAATTCCTGAGTTTTTTTTTTTTTTTTCTCTAAAGACGTTGGTCAGATTCCAGTGTTCTCTCAAACTCCATGAATTGCTCTACCTTGTTTGTTTGAGCAGACAGCCAAACCAAAGTTGTGGGTTGCTTTCTTTTTGTATTCTGCTTTTAATCTCCATCTCTGCTGTTTAATATAGATATAAATACTACTACAGATAAAAACTTATTTGGGTCACAGAGCCTACTTTCCTCCTTAACTATGTCTTGGTGGGACATTACTTTTACAGTATTGGTTAAACAGATAAATGCGGCACCTTCAGAAATCAGGCCAATGAAGCCCATAAACTAAATTGAATTAAGGTGTCAACGAGCATAGAAAGTACTGCTGCATGCTGATGACTATTGTGAGTCACAAAACATAGTGATGCATCATAAACACTGCATAAGTACTGCTTGTATAGAATGTGTCTGTAAAAATAAACATTGGGTTAATTGTAGTAATGGTTGTTGTAGTAACGGCCATCATATAAAGGAACATTTAATCACTTGTGATTTAAAATGAAGGGGAGACTGAAAAATCTAGTTAGACATAAAGCAAGGAACTGGAATAGGTCAGTTCAGTCCGTGAACTACACTAATGCTTTGTAAATTATTTATGTATTCAAAAAAAATCCCTGGAGAAGGCTAAAATAGCCTGCAGAAACCACAATATTTCTACATGGTGGTCAGGAATACATCATGAAGGTTCTTCGCTCAGTGTTGCCCCAGGAGTGGACTTCTTTGGCTAATTAGGCTTACAGCCCTTTAACATTTAATAACGGCCAGCTGGATCTACAGTTCAATATTTAATCCAAGTCCATACTGAGGGATTTCACCAAGATTATCAGGATTAAGGGACAAAAGAGTAGCTCTCCATGTTAGAAACCCCACCCCCAGTAGTTACCAGATATATGAACAACTCTCACAGCACTAAGTGGAGATGTAAAAACATTCCCTGCCTGCAGTTTTCTTTGTTGCGCTGTAGAATCTCAGACGTCAGAGAAGAACAGATGCGTGCTCTGCATCATGCAGCCGGCGAAATCTGTGTCAGAGCTGTGAAGGTTATGAAAAGCAGTGAATAGGATATTTTCAGAGAGGCTGTCCTAAAAAGCCTCATCACATATGGGGAGGTCAGTCGACCATCTGCTGACTGATTGTTATCTTGGACAGCTTTCCACATATTTGACCATAACACCGACACACTAAAGCCATTCTCTCAACTGCTCTGATTTGGAAACAAAACCAGAAGCCATAAAGGAAATTTGTAAGTTCTTGAGCAGGAGATGTCAGGTTCAATTTCAGGGAACCCACACAAACTTAAACCTCAGAGAGTTAGTGAATTGGTTGAACTGAAAGGAGGTGTAAATTTAACAATAGGATTCTGGCTCAGTTTAACAACACGGATTCCTCACCTGTCTCTAAGTCCTTGTTGGCTTTCATCTGAACTGACTTCCCACTTGAAAAACAGATAATGCTAACATGGCCTACTTATTTTCCCCTGCCTTTGCTCCTGTGTGTAATCAGTAGTGATAGCATGTCCTCTTAAGGGAGTCTAGCACTGAACGCGAGAGGCTTTGCAGCAAAAGGAGAGACAAGAAACAGACACACATCTAACAAAGAGGAACCTTCACAGAAATAAAATAATTGATCAAACATATTTATATTTAAATGGCAAAATAATGGATCCAGTATCATAATTCTGGTTGATAGGTTTATGAAGAGCTTTCTAAGCTCGCTATCTCTGTTTTCATTTGTTTTACAGCTTCCAGTTTTTGTTTGTTTTAAGGGAGTAATGCAGAAAAGAAAACAGGACGATCATAATGCTTTGAAAGAATCCATTTTTATTTAATTTTTGTTTCAGCTGGTTTTGATTTATTTTGCTTTCATTTGCTTTAATTTAGTTTTCCACTTTTGGCTTAGATTTGTTTGAGTTGTTCTATTTTGCTCCAACATCAAACACAAAACTTGAAGTCAGATCAAACCGATCAAAGAAGAGACGTACTGTGAAGAGTGAACATTCATTCATGCATGCATAAGTATCACAAACAGCTGAGGAGGAAGTTAAAGTTTTGCTGTGTGAACCAGTCAAAGATTTTAATGAATGTCTTAATATTGTATGACATAAAGCAATGTTTTCTTATTTTCTTATTGATTAAAAAAACGACTTCACAATATTTTCAGCTACTGATTTTAGTTTACACAAGGGCAATAAAACAATTTGTACTTAACTTTTTTTTTTCTTTTCTTTTTTTTTTTTTTTTACAGGGTCCAGTTACACCTGAGGATTAATAACTTTGAGTTCTGCACTGTACCCACAGGACCACGGACCACAAAGCTGTAACCACTAATGCTGAACAGATGTTCATCAGCTGCTGAAATGGGATGAACTCTTCCCGCACGGTGGCTGGTTTCCACTGGGGGCTTTGGCTGCATTAAGGCGTCGCCACAATTTATTGCTTGCTGCGACACAAAAATCGCATGATTACAAGGTAAACGGTCACGACCCAGTTCAGTCGTCAACTCGCAGCGGGAAAGACACGTCTGCACATGAGACAAATTCAAAAACAGGATATGTTAATATGTGTGGTTGGTCGTGTGAGCCTCTTTGCTTGCGTGTGTACGCGTGTGTGTGGGAGGGGTATTAGCATTAGATTGTGTGATGTGTCTTCGATTTGACCGAGATCTGGTAACTGATTGGCAGGTTGCTGTTTTATCACGGAGCAGAGTTGCTCCCGTGACCCAAAAAGGAGATTGAAACAGGAGCAGTTCTTCTGACTAACCCGGCAACACAGATGGGCCGTGTGGGAGGACAACAGATTTCTGAAAACTACTAATAGATGGAGTGAGTTCTGCTTTACCCAGAATAGCACCTAACCTCTGCTTCCCTCTCTGTTGCGCCGTAAGAATCAGACAAATTGGGACCTCTTCTTCTCCAACATGAACGTACGTTTAGCATTTTTTCACAAGGGAAGTGATTTTTCAAACCACATAGTTATCAGTTAGGGGAGAGAGGAAGCATTAATGAGCCAGGAGATACTTGAACATATGGTTATCTGATGAGACCACCATTCGCCTGCTGACTGAGAGCCATATCCTAAATTAAGATTCCTCTGTCCCAGCAGGGGAAGGACAGTGACTGGAGGGTGCTGAGGTACTGAACGCGGCAGTCTAGTCTTTATATGTAGGTTATGCTGCAGGATTGTTTTATACAACAGGCTTGTTATGGTGTGTTTACATAAGTGGTCCAAGGCAGTGTGGGTCAGTAGACCTAATCCTGTGTGTGGAGAGTAGCTGTCTTAACCAGAGCCATTTGATGGACTTAGCGCTGCATGGTCATTTGCTGACGTGAGCCATAAAGTAGCTCCGTGTTGTTTCATTTGAGCGTTCACATGGAAGTAATGTTGATTCGCTTTTCAATTAAAAGCAAATGTCTGAACCTTCAGTTCATGTTTAGCATAAAACACAAACAGGAAGATATTTTGAAATCAAATGCTCACCAGGCCATATTTTCTATAAAACAGTAATGACCATCTCAGATTTGTTTGTTGTGCTTAGCCTTTTGTTTGACCTATGTGACTGATAAAGCAATACTTACTGCAACAGCTTCTTAAGTGGTTTAAGCAACATATAACGTAAGGATCCATTATCACATCTGTTATTAACTGGAAGATAATGCAAGGAGTTTTCTGAATATATGTTTATCTACAGCTTACTGAAAAAGTTACAATTGAGGTATTTGTTCCTTTGTATACACCGTGTTCCAAATTATTATGCAAATTGGATTTAAGTGTCATAAAGATTTGTTTTTTGTTGTGCTATTAAATTCAAGGCTCTTTGAATCACTATAATTAATTTCAGAGAGCTGGATTGAGTAGTTTGTCTGGTGAACTCAATTAAAGGAAATCTACTGAAGAAGGATGTTCCACATTATTAAGCAGGCCACAGGTTTCAAGCAGTAAGGGAAAGAGAAAGGATCTCTCTGCTGACGAAAATCATCAGATAATATAGTGCCATGTGACAAGCTATGAAATCATTAGTTAGGCTATTTAACGAAAACTGAAGCGTTATCATTGTACTGTGAAGAGATTTGTGGCTGATTCAGAACAAAGATGGCTTGCACAGATAAAGGCATAATGAGGAAAGTTTCTGTTTGACAAATTCATCAGATTAAGAGAGATGCTGTTAAAATGCCCTTACAAAGCAGCAAGCAGTTATTTGAAGCTGCTGGTGCCTCTGGAACCTCAAGTTGGAGGAACCTGCAGAGGATTGTGGTGCATTAACCTACTATTCGGCCACCCCTAACCAATATTATGTTATGTTCTATTATATTATCAGAAATCATGGCTGATAAGTTCATTTGGAATCCAAATTCCAATATTTTCAGTGACAACAGTAGAGAATAGCAAGAACTGTGATGACAAGTCATAGGATAGAGATTTCCCACAAATGTGAATTCATACAACAGCCTCTTCCAAATTAAAATTAATAAATTCAACAGCGACAGCTGCTAGTCATCAGATTACATATTAAGTGTTAACATAGTCCTGCAGTAAAATGTGTGAGCATGATGCTTGTGAGAACTCGTTCATGAAAACTTGAACTTTGTACAGATATTGGGGGTTTATTGTGAAACTGTAATGTTTTGTACACTTCAGAGTAGCTTTGACACATTCTCTTGCAAGACTGGGTTGCTATAATTCCTTTGTAATGCACTTCTCTCAAAGCTTCTGTCACACTGTATCTTTTGATACCATGTCTGTTGGCTAACCTAAAAATACATTTTATGTGGGTTCAATTGTGAAAAATTGGTGCATATTTTGTAAAGCATTAAATCCTGTCATATGTCATATAAGATGCATCGTTCCTTTGTAAAGTGCATGTGTTTTGGGATTAAGGTTTTAAAGTACACAGTGTATGTCTGCCATAGAAAAATGCTAGTTTTAGCCAACATTTCCAAGATGCAATATTTTTTTTAGGATGCTATACTTCCTGAACTCACACTCTGCATGTTGACAATATATTTTGCCACTTAGTTGATTTTTAACAGCCGTGGATGCCCAATCCTAAAACAAAATATTTAAAATAACTGAGATCTGAAGGCCCAGAGAGAAGGGGGGAGACATTGCGTGATGGTAAAGACAAAACAGAGTCAGAGAAGTATGGGTTACTTGCAATTTTTCACTTCTATATATTTTCCTAATCTCACAAAACTCTGACAAGACCATAAAGATATCAAAAACGAGATGTTGCTGAAAAAAAACAATATTCACAGTCTGGTTGTAATGATGTGGTTCCCTTATGTAACTTAAGGTTGTTGACTATGACAGTAATGTTCCTCTTCGGATGTCATGTTATAAGCACCGGTTTGTGTGGTTTCCTGCATCTGTAAACAGAGAGTCCTCCATGGGATTGAGTTTCAGCAGACACTCAACCAATGAAATGCTAAACATCCTTGTCTTAAACGCTCGCTATTGAAAGGACTCAGTTGATCGGGGCTCAGGCATATGATCATAATACGTCCAGGTTTTTTCCTGGACGTATCATTCCCAAGGTGGAATCCAGAATCATTCCCACCTTTTACAGTGGGAATGATTCTGGATCCTCCATGAGGAACTGGAAAGTGGTTCTCAAGTCAAAGCCTTCTTGTTTCCCTCCTGGATCAGATTGCTGTGAATTGAACTAAACGAAAGCACAGAATCCTTTAACACTTTCTGTATTAACTTTATCTCCTCTCCTATTTTAAGAGAAAAATCTCATGCGTCAGCCAAGTAAAATTTGTTGTTGCAATGCCATACTTTTTCAATTTTGACACAAATCGCATGCAAAAAAAAAGAACCAAAGAAGTAAGTTTCATTTGAATGTGCTATAGAAAATGTGTGAGTTCAGATTGTTATTGCTAGGGATGCTAATTTAATTTTCCAGCAGTTTTTAAGAAACCAGTGGCTACCTTCTTGTTTTCTGACTGTCCAGGGGTGTAGGTGCACATTCCTGTGTGTTTTTCTTCTGATTCACACATTCCACTGGTTTTAAGAGAGGCCATGATGAGCATATTTCTACAGTGGTGTGGCAGCTCTTTGTTTACATACCAGACATGCTCCCGGGAGAAGGAGAGACTGATGAAATGGGCTCGCCTGGACAGTCAATGCAGTCACGTCGCAGTTTCTCAAAAAACAAAAAAAAAAGGGAAAAAAACAGAACAGAAACAGGATAAATGTTTGAGAATGGAGCTTGTTTATTGATTTTTCTTTTTTTTTTACATATGAATCCCAGCTGGAGATTCCCTGCCATAAGTAACGGGATGTGCAAAATAGACAGTTAATTTGGGCATAAAAATGAAAATCAGGAAATCAGGAAGCAAAAAATACACCTTTGCATAAAATAAATGTTTTTCTTTTTATCATTATGAGACAGAAAATACACACAAAATAATTGCGTGCATTATTTTTTGTGTATCCCCCCCCCAATGACACGGGTGTTTGAAAAGTTAGGCCAACGTGACCTTTGGCCTAGACTCTGACACCTGACCTGTCTCTTTGTGATCAGCTAATTGAAAGACTCAGACAGGCTTAAAAGCTTCAAGGGTGGAGGATGACTATAGAGAGAAAATCAGTTCTACTTTACAAGGAAATATGCAATAATTCCTTTTTTGTAGCTATATAAACTGAACAAACATATTTAGGAGTTTATCTATGCAGGTGTGGCGCCACAGGCTGTATAAAACACCCAGTCGGCAGAGCTTTAAACATTTCAGCCATCAGTATTCAGACAGTCTGCACAGATTTATGAACCGCAAGATTGCAATCCCTTTCACAAGCAGTTATCTTATGAATAATACACATAAGCCATATTTGAGGAGCCATCTAAAGGCAACCATAAAATGATTTTATTTGCAATGCAGAGTCTGGTCTGTAGTGGCTCCTGTTCATAAAACTGGGATCTTTACTTCTCCGACTCGAGTGAGGTAACTGCACCATTTGGATAATGGTGCACTAATATTTTACATCAGCTCGGGGAGCCCTGGTTTCCTGCACCGTTGCGGGGAAAAAGCTCGTGCTGTTACAACACTGCTTCGCCTCCCGCCACGCTGCTTGAAAGATGGTTATGAAATTGGAAACCTGAGCGCTCTGAAAATGACTTGATTTATTTTGCTTGCAAAGCTGGTTTGCTAAACTTGCGTAGTTCGACCAGTTTGCAATTTCTGTTTGGTTTTGTTTCTCCAGGTGGCCACACATTTCATTAATTATCCAGAAAAATAAATGAACGCCATTTCAAAAGCCATTTTACCTCGGGAAGTATTTAATAATCAACAGCTCATGTGATGAACCATCAATAAGTGAGAGGGAAGTGATGCCAGATTTTCAGTTCTACAAATAAAGGAACTTGTTTGTGTGTATTATTTTTTCCAGCCACCTAAATTGATAGTGGCCAACTTTTGCAGCACTAACAGAACCAGGTACTATAGGGAGTAACTCTTCTTTATGATACAGCTCAAAGTCAGTCAGATGTGATGGGAAGCATCTGTCAGCACTAGTCCTTAAAATTCTCAAATTATCAGCTAAATATAGATGTGGACTTTGGGTTATTCTACCACATGAATAATAAACTATTTAATTGTAGTTCAGTCTGTGTTATTTTGGGTCGTTATCCTGCTGGAAGGTGAACTTTCACCTCAATCTCAAGTCTTCTGCTTCCTTTTCTGGATTTCCTTCCAGGACTGCACTGTATTTAGGTTCTTCCTTTTTTCAATCAATTTTGACTGGGTTCCCCATCTATGCATAAGGAAACTCTTCCCCACAGTATGATACTGCCACTACCAGATTTTACATCAGGGAAAGGGAGGTTGAGGCTTGTAGAGTTAGTTTTCAACTTCTTTTAGTTGAAGTAATATTTGTAGGATGAACCTCTACTTGTGACTCATGAAATCCCTTTTTTCACTGAAGAAATTAAACCTAATTAAACTTATAGTCGGATGTCTTATCAAATCAGGTAGTCATCCTTATTTAAACTCCACACCCTTTTATATTCATAGAAACTACAACTCAAGACATAGAAACAACATTTTGCAAATACGTGTTTTTTTTTTTACAGTTTTCCCTGTAGATTTATGAATTAATTCGAAGTTAACACATTCACTTGTACATTGAATTTGTCATTTGTGTAGTCATTAAGTCATTAAGATTTTATTTTGAGTATTGGCTTGTGCTTGTTGGCAGTTACAAATATAAATCAAAACATATTACCTGGGAGTCTTGTGCAATTTAAAATTACTCTCCACACAGCTCAAGTTCCAAATGACTTAATGCTGAAATAAGAACAAAAGTGAGCTTTACACCAAAGCCGTTGTGTTTTGCATGTTGTCCAAAAGTTCAGTTTCAGTCTCATTTGAACAGAGAATCTTCTACATGTTAGCTGTGGCCCTTGATGTTTTAGTGCAAATTACAAATGAGATCTACATGTGTATGGTTACTTTTTTTTATGCACAGTAGGTTGAAATTGTTGTTTTAAAGCTTTAAAAGTTAAGCAATGCCTTTTTAAGCTCTCTTTTGCAAACAATCTAAAAGTCAAAGGACCTTGACAACGGTGACACACATACTAAACCACATACCCTGGCTACTGCTGATCCATTCTGTGTATTTAAGAAAAACTCAAAAATAAAAAGGTCCTAAATCACTTCTAAGCCAAGCCGGAAGGAGGCTGTCACAAACCTGTTTCTGACATTCATTAACCAGATAACCCCATAACGTGAGTGTCGTGTAATGCTGTGTACACACACACAAAACTGAGCTTGCTGATGTGCGTGAAAGTGACGCGTGAAGCACGTCACGCCCAGCTGCAGCCTGATACAGCCAGCCTGAACTATGACCTTTGAACTCCAGCCCTGCAACAATCTGCCTTACCTGCCAGAGGCTTGCATGGCTCTCCAACAAACACACATGGTATGATGGTGACTCAAATATTTAGGCTTTCAAATTCCATGTGTGTGCACTTTATCTGTGTCATTTAGAATCTGAACAGATTCCTCTTAAGATTAGAGTTTGAAAAGCATGCATTACTAGTTTCATAACTTTTATTTCTCACTTGTGTTCAAGTGAAATAAATAAACTTCAAGAAATATACAAATTAAGTAGATAGCATGCTGAGATGCATGCATATGCACACAGTTAATGCAACACAATTAATAAATGTAAAAAAAAAAAAAGGTTGGGAATCCATCAGCAGTGCTTTCACAGGCTTACAGTGCATGTCAATAATTTTTTTCTTCTAAAATATTTCCTTGACACAAAAGATATTTTTTCTATTTTTACTTTGTTGCAGTGAGGAAATAAATGGATGTTTATTGCAGATTGTCAACAGGATACAGTGTAGTGAAAAAAGTATACATTTCTTCAGTTTTATCATATTAGTGACCCTTAAATGTTTCAGATCATCAAATTTTTATGTCGAAGGTAGAAAAACCTCAGAAAAAAAATCTTAAATCAAAACACAAACATCCAAACCAGCCTTGATATGTTTGGGTTTATAGAAAGAAAAATTGTTCTATAAACCTCATCACTGGTTGTGCCACTCTTGCCAAAAAGACCTCTTGGTTTTTCTTTTTTGTTTTTAGTCTCTTGCCTGAAGAATTAATTCAGCCACATTAGAGGGTTTTCCAGCATGAATGGCCTGTTGAATCTTAAGTCCAGACTTTGAATAGGCCACTCTAAGACCTTAATTATGTAGTTTTTGAGCTATTCAGACATGTACTTGTTCTGCTTTAGAGCATTTTTCTGTTCAGTCCAATATTTTTTTAAATATCAGGAGTTCATCAAGGCATCCTTTGTGAGGCAGAGATGTTGAGTTTTATTTGTTTTTTATTTTAGCTCAGCATTGGTTTTCCATCTTCACTCTTGTTAAATCAGGAACATCAACGTCAGCTGAGGCAAGGGAGGTCAGTAGCTTTAGAAATAACTTAACACTTTCCAGGTTGATGTTAATGACTTTGTTTCTCATCTTATTTTGGATTTCTAACATCTTCTGAGATTGGTTAGTCTTCTTTGTGTTGTCAGAAAACTTCTATTGAAGTTTTATGGAGGGTTTATTATGCAGGTGATGCGGTAATCAAGTCTGGAACGGCTCATGAAATGAATCTGGTTAATAGTAGACAAACATATTTTTAGCTTTTGATATTAAATTACAAATTTAAAACAACTCTTGGCATTTACAAACTTATCTCTACAATATGTTGCTTTTCCTGATTGTATTATTAAAATTAAAACATGATTACAGTCTAACAATATCATGAAAAATTAAAATTACTTGCATGGCATTTGTCCCATATCAAAATATGCATGCTGTTTTTATCTGGAGATCAGAAATAAAAATTCTTAAAAAGTAACAACAGATCTGCACATTGGTCATTCTGTTTTGCACTGCACCAGGCTAATGCAGAACTGATGAGAAAAGCAAGGAGTTGGCCAGCACTTGCTGAGCCCACACCACCATGGAGGAGGCATGTGCCGAGGCTGAGTCACAGAATAGCCAGAAAACATCAAGTCATGAATCCGTCTGTGTTTGGGCGTACAGAGGCACATATTAGTCACGGCAGCGAGAGATGGGGGAGGAAGGGAGTTAGAGAGAAAGAGACAAAATACTGCAGAAGCAAAGACAGAAGACGGGCAGTCTTGGGTCACGCATGCATTAGTTCCACCGAGTCGGCCACGGCGACAGACAGACAGAGTGTGAACTTAGAATAAACCCAGAGACAGTGAGTGACACAGTTTCACTGCTTTTCCATTCTCTTAGCCTTTTCCTCACCAAACATCTAGATTTAATCCAAAAACATACCAGAAGTTACTGTGGAAACTGTGAACTGCTTGATCTTTGTCCTACATTTGGCAACACTCCGAGACTCCCTGGTCATTCTGTGTCAAGGCTGCTCAGAGCCACAAGCAGAGTGCAGAAAGAAACCCTTGAGCAATCCCCTGAACAATATTTGTCACTCCGTGAAGTATCTCCATGGGGATTGACACTCTAGCCAGGCGGTGTTGTGCAACTCTCACAGTGGTGGGGGCTTCTGTAGGTGAGGGGAGAAAGAGTGCAGCAATCAGTCAGGAGCAGCTGAGGCTTTTGTGTCTTATAATAGGTCAAAGCCCCTTACCTTCTGCTCCCACCTGGCATCTTAAGGAACAAAAGGAGTGTTTTTAACTATATCTATGTGGCTTAATACTTACCTAATACTTAATGTGTCTCTAACTGAAGCAGTGGGGTTTTTTTTTAAAAGTGTTTTCTCCCTAATGAGCAAAAAGGGAAGTTTGGTATTTCAGTACTGTAGGGAACATGCTGTTTGTTCTGCAGATGCTGCCCTTCTGTTCCCAAGGAGTCCCCATAGACGGCGAGGAGTGAGTGGTGCGTCCCTAGGGCCTATCACATTTCAGAGTAAAAACAATCCGACAGGTCTCGGCCAAACAGAATCACTCCTCGCCTAAACCTCTCATTTCCAAAGTTCTTCGTTGATGGAGGGTTTGTTTCCATTTCTCTTTTTTCTGTGGAGTTGTATTGTAATTTCTCATTATTAGATTCTGTCATATTTGGAGGAAGATAAATAAAAATCCACCTGTTTCAACCTGTTGCCAAGCAGAAAACAACAATTAGCATGATAATATGTTTATTTGCATGCACAAGTAAAGGAGAACGAAGGCGCAAGCAGTATCATCAAGCCCAAGACACGACTGTACAACTGAACAGAAGAGCGTTCATCAGATGAGCAACACTGGCTCCCATGGCAACTCTGAAAGAATGACACAGATCCACAGCTCAGGTGAAATAATATGTCAAAAGAGAAACTCTTTGTCATGGACCTCATAAATCTTGTTTTTATGGAAGAGTGTAAAGAAGGAAACCACTTTTGGAAAAAGAAAAACAACTGAAGTTGGATTTAAAGTTTGCAATGAAGGCATGTGGGTTAAAAATGGTCTGGTAAGAAAACCTGCTTGGCCTACAAGCATAGAGTAACACTGATCCTTATCAGTGAAATATAGAGGGAGAAGCATCACACTGTAATGTTTTTCTTCATGAGACACAGGAATGGAAAATGGATTAAGGTACAGTACTTACAGGGGAGTCACAGAAAGAAAAAAAAGCTGTTAAAAGTTGTAAGCTTGGGATGGTTTAGGTCAGAACATGTTGATGTGTAAAAATGGCTCAGTCAAAGTCTAAACCTCAATCCAACTGAGGTACTTTGGTCAGACTTAAAAGTTGTGGTTTTCTGATTCTTTGACTAATCTTGAGCAACTTTACACAAAGACTGACAGAAAAAAAAATAGATCTGTAGAAATGCACACTGGTGCAGACTACAAACCTCCACAGACTTTGGTGAACAGTTCACAGGGACTGATTACAAATGCACACCATGCCAGATGTTTTTATCTGTAAAATATTTTGAAAACCATCTGCCATCCTGAGTAAACCTCATGATTATGCAGTATCTTTTGTTGGTCCATCACATACAATACTTATAAAATACATTAAAGTTTGTGGTATAAGAAATGTGTAAAGACTCAATACTTTCACATGGGATTCTGAAACGGCTGCAGTAAATGTTCAGTGGCTATAGCATGCCCACTGGAACTCAGACTGTTTCCTATTTATTTAGGAGTCATGTTTTTGTGGTCATGTATGTGACTCACTGAGTTCCAGCCACAGCAACAAGCAGTAACTCAGACTGTCCTGCTCTGGCTGTGAGTAAAAAAAGAGTCTCCCGTTGCTGGCATTGATATAAAAAGCATCAGTTCCTATTAATAGACTCATTCCGAGGACATAGAGATGACATAAGTATCTCCATCTACCTCAGTGGTGCAGCTTGCTTCCTCTTTTAACGTTTCTCTATTTATCTATTACCACATATGGGGGAGAGAAGCTTGTGCTGCTGATTTCATCCTACTACAAATAGAGTGGGCAGCAACAGCACATGCAGCTAAATGTTAACTTTAGTGATGTCACTTTGTAATATGAAGCGTCCAGTGAGGAAAGATCACTGTCAGGTTATCGATGAGCAAACAACTGCAAGCATCACTTTCGCTTGCACCAGAATAGACGTCTCTTGACGCTCTGTTATGACTAATGCTCCTGTGAACGTGTGTCTGATTTGCTTCTCCAATTAGGTCAATAATAGCAAGCGTTTCTAAACATGCTGCATTCACAACGGCACACATTTCCTGTAGCGAGACTCATGTACTCCATCAGAGGAAGAGTAGGAGAGCAGAGGACCTTCATCATCTTTTTTTTTTTCATAGTGAAGCTGATCTCATGCTGAGTCATAATATCAGTGTCTTGACATGTTGGAGCTCAACTATTCGTTCCTAAATCCCACTTGCTGCTTGTTGCGATTTTCTCACTGGGGAAAGTTGCATAGAGGATTTAACTAATCAGATGAGTGATGCGGCAATCAATAAGCCGAAGATTAAAATCAGCTGGTTCTCTTGATTAAATACTGAAAAACTTGACTTTTTTCTGAGCTTTAATTTTTAATTTTTAATTTTAACTTTTAATTTTTTTAATTTTTCTCAATTTTTCAAGTTTTATATAAATCAAATAAAGGTTTGGGACAAGTACTTTGATGCGTCATTTGAAATAAATTCAAAATTTGTGGAATCAAAGCCTCAACTAAATTCTCTCCAGTTTAGTTGATTTATATAGAGTTGATTCACAGCAACTTATGTTCCTTATCAAGGCAAAAATATAGAATTTTTTTTTTTATTTCATTGCTCAATGAAAACCTGGTGAAAGCATTTCTACTCCAGATATAGTTTCTAAAATACAGTTTTATTCCCTCTACATTTGCAAAACAAAATGTCTTTCAAAACAGCAACAAAAAAAGTCAGAAAACAAAGTCAGGTTGTTCCGAGCATGCTGCGTTCTTTCCATAAACACATTTCCACTGCAGGAACCTTTTCCATCGACATTAGTAATTTTCTATGATGATTATGTTCTTCCTGTTTTACCATCATCATTCCTAAGTTAAATTTAGATTAGCAGGACAAAAATGTACCAGACACTTCCAGGGATCCTATTCAGTATTGAAAAGCACAGAAGAGCATAGAATAACTCCTCATGTTGTCCTGGTCTTTATAATTACGTGAAACAAAAAAATTGAGAATGGAAAAACAAATGTTTTTCCATTGTCTTCCATTGTCTTCTTTCTTCTATTTTTTACAGAAAAAAATGCTAAATAAATCTAATGGTTGGCACATGCTAAATTGTCACAACACTTTTTTTTTTTCAATTTTTTTTTACATTGAATAAACATTCCTTCAGAATGAAAAAACAACTTTTCACCATGTTTGAGTTCTAAATCACTTCAAAGTGAGGTTGAACTGAAACTAAGCTTTTAATGTAGGTCTAAAATACCAAAATTCCTTCCAAACAACTGAGGCCTGGGTGACACCAAAATGCCACTGTGCTGCAGTTCTCTACCAGTGAGCTTTGTAAAAGAAATATTTAACTCCTTTACAATCCTCCTCACTGTGTGAGAAAATGAATTTGAGTCCTCGTCCAGCATAGTGGCTACAACAAAAGGGCCTTTGTGGCCAATTACTCCCCAGGGAAGCAGGAAATCATGGATTAATATTTACAATTATAGATGCTTTGATTCACCAAAACTGTAAACAATAAATTAAAAAAGAAATCTGAGTTTCTATTTTGTTGAAAAAGTTGGGCCTGCCAGTGTACTACTTTCTTCACTTTAGCATTCATATTTTTAGTATCGCCCTCCCTTTTCGTTATTCTGTATTTCTATAAATGTAATTTTCTGTAAGCTGATTTCAGTGACAAATGTTAAAACTATAGATCATATTAATGTTGCCACATCTTTCACTGTAGTTGTAGTTAGGACTGCTTAAAGTTGCCCAAACACAGTTAGGATGTCTGAAGCAGACAAATTGGGTTGAAACTCACAAATTTTGACTTTATTTGATAAAATAACTTGCTTTTGACTTCATATAGCTTCACTAATAATGCATTCAAATTTAGCTGTTTTTTTTAGAACAGGATCCTCCTTTCCTTTTCTGGTTCCATCCTCTTTCCTTTCCTGGTTCCATACACGGAAGCAGTAAAAATCCCAAGGAAAACCCGATCAGTGAGTGATTTGTGCTTGTTTATTGCCTGTCTACATCATGCCTAATGACTTGACTCCTCCTGGCTTTGAGAGTATGAGATACCTAGGGAAAGATATATAAAAACTGAAAACTCAATAGATACATTTAATATCTGATAAAGCATTACAATGAACTTACAAGTCAAAAGGAGTCTTGTGTTGGACTAAAATGGCAAAAAGAATTGCAAACTTTTGCCCTTGCTACTCAGCATTAAGAGCAGATATTTAAGTCTGAATTACAGCATTACTCACATTAGGGAAATGAAATGCCAGCATACTCATATTAAATGCAATGTTGAAAGTGCAAGTTTCAGCATGACTTTCATTATCACTGAAAGATTAAAACCAGAGAGCAGCACATTAAGAATCAGAAGGAAAATAATCCCACCAATCTTTCACCGAGCCCCCCTTCGCAGAACTTGGCCGTCTGCCCTATGACTTTCTTGACTCCCTATCACCTAGCAACCAAACACCCCACCCCAAATCCCCCAGCCCCATTACAGCTTTCACGCTTGACTTTGCCTTCATTTATGTCATGGTTTCAACAACAACCATATGGCCTAGACACCATTATCCTACTACTGCCGCTATACTGTGTCAGTACCTGAGTTAAGAAACATAACAGGTTATCTGATGTAAGAAAAAAATAAAAGAAGCCTATGTCACATGCACACCCAACCCTAACCCTATTTCTTTTAAATAGAAATATTAAAATTTTATTAATTCATGGATCATGTAAAGATTAGTTTTTAGGGGAAACCTTTGAGCAATTATTGTATGAATACTTGAGGAAATTACCTTAGCAGCTGTGTCATCAGCATGCTCTGTAATATAGTCATATTCTATAATTATAATAAACAATGTGTAGAGACTCATTTGTCTGATTAAAAGTGTCAAATAGTAATTTTCCTCTCCTCTCGTCTTGAGAAAGAGGGTAAATCTGGAATCGTTTACCAGAGGAAAGTTTTTCTCTGGTAATTCTTGACATCAGGTAATTCTTTTGATTGTTTTTCATAAATAATAGAAATGCTCTCACTTTCAGTATTTCACATAGCCCTGAGTTATAGTTTTATTTTTCTTTGATTTGACTTCAGCAAATGTTTAAGTGCTTAATGATTATGGGCATTCTGAGTTGTTTTTTTTTCTAACCAACCAAATGTTTCCCTCAAAGTCAGTAGTCCCCCGCTGCCCTTTCAGTTAATGCATTTGACAGTTCTCAACCCAATTTTAATAGTTTTCGCAATTTCCTTAGACGTTTTCTCTGCTTAATGCCAATGATGTGACCCTTTTAAAACAAACACATTTTAAATGACCACAGATGTATCTTTTCACATGATTGCTAAAGAAATGAGAAGCTTCTCTCTGCTTCATCTCGGGATAAATCACTTGTTGCCAGCTGGAAGATAGACTCACACTTACTTAAATTCAGGTAGAGATTTTATTTTTTGTTTTTTTGTGGTCGTGCAGAACGTTCAGTCCATTTATTTTCTAACTTCCTTAAGAAGTGAGCTGTACTACAGTTCTAATTAAAGATGGTATGTAAAATTGAGGCTCACGTTGTATGTGAGCTTTGACTGAAAGTCTTATTTACTCACATAGTTTTCTCTTTGCAGAGCACTAATTATAAGATGGCGTGGCAAGCTGTTTTGAGCTTCAAAGACTGCCTGAAAGCAACAGTACTTTAGTCTTGCGCTTTGATTGTTTTTTTTATATATAAATAATCAAGATTAAACAGAATAAATACCTAAATGTGAGGTATTTGAAAGCATAATTTAAGTGTTTTTGGCTGATAAACCTGTAATTTTGTGTGTTTCTGTCTTTGTTATGCTGGCAACACGTTTTGTGGTAGCTTTTACGTTGTCCTATAAATTATTTTCTTTCATCATCAATCCCCAGACTATTAAAAAAACACTTGAAAAAATTGCTGTTTATGCATCAGGTTGCAAACTATTGAAATCAATGACACAAAAGGATACCATACATCATTCTGGAAGATAAATATGTGCCATCAATAGAAGTCACAATTAAATGTATGTTCCTGAGATAAATGGCACAGTAACCAAGAAAAAATGCTGACTGTGTTGAAGATTTGCAAAGCCAATGACGTTAATATCAGATGTTCTTTGCGAGGTAGAAAATGCTGATGTTTTAATTTACTCTTTCATTACCTATTCATAGCTTTGCACAAGTCAGCCATTTTTTGTCTGACAGCCAGATATTAGATTATCAGAATGATAAATCTGGAGTTTGTCAGTGACAGATAAGCAGCTGATCTTCTGTGTACAACATCAAAATTGCACGCCTGGAACAATCCCTTTAGTTGAAGCCATTTTCTAATGAGCTACCTCTGTTTTCTGCTGATAATAATCTGTATGAGTGCAAGACCGGTCGCAGCGTTCCCTAGAGGGAGCGAAATAGTGATGGTGAGGACTGTTATGTGATAATCTGGCTCAATCTCTTCCCATGGCCAACATAATCTTACTACTTCACTGTGTGCTATGCTTGTTTGCCTGGAAACCTCTGTCCTCTGGGCAAGCAAAGCTACTTCGAAGTAGACAAAGGACAGGGCATCAGTGTTCTCAAAGTATGGCGGTGCCAAGGGTGAGTCGCCAGCCGGGAAGCCTGCCCGGAGTGTGTACAAATAGATAACAATCTGAGAGATCTTTTCTGCTGCCTGCACAGCAAACTGAATGAGGGTTACAGGGTGGTGTCTCTACAGGTGACGGGAGTCAATACAGCTTATCTTCATCCAGAATTCAGGATTATCTTGGGCTGGATGCACATAATAGTTCTGAGAGTGAGGGTTTAAGCTACAGTCCACCATACCGGGCAAATCATGGTAAGGCTGGACACCACGGCCCCTCTCTGCAGCAAATAACTCGTTGACTTATAGAGCAAACAGATCCAACAAAAAGGAGTAACTAACGTGACAAATTGTAGCATGAGTGAATGTTAGTACTTTTGTTTTACAGCAAGAAGACATTGAGTGTATATTTTGTTGAGCATATGTGAGCTTTGCCTGGGTAGCTTCCTTGCACATTGCGAAAACCATGACTGTTTGGTTAATTGGTTACTCTAAAATGGCCTTATAAGTATCACTGTGTGCGTGTGCATGATTTGCCTTGTGATGGCCTTGTAACCAGTCCAGGGTCTTCTCCATCTCCTGTGCACACACAGCTGGAAATCAGCACCAGTAACCCTCCATTTTATTTAGTTTTCATAGAGTAAAGTTCTGAAATGGTTGAAAATAATCTGCGGTTAGAGTAAAATATCCTAGCCCAACTCTGACTGGTGTGTTTTTGGCTCTAAACTATATAACCAAATGCAGTACTGGCAGTAAAAATGCACAAACAAAAAAAAAGAACTAACGTTCTTCTTTTAAAGGCTTCAAAACAGATGCTAACTTTGGTGTTGTTAGTGGTTGCAACTTATTTAGGATCCTAAAAGTGCTTAAAAATCATTTACAACTTATCTGTTGCTCTGTTAGCATTTCTTTTCAGCCAAGTACCCAATAGATTGTCACATCGGTTCTTAAACACCTGATAAAGTCTTTTAACAAAACTGACAACAAAATCTTTCTCGCTTGAAAAAAATGTGACTTTACTTTGAAAATGAATACTACCGCATTCAAATATTCAAAGATTAGGTCACATTACTTTTTACCCCGAATTACCAAATAATCACTCTGTTAATGTGTTAATTGTTTTCTGTTCAATGTTGTTGTACATGCAGTTCATTTCAATAACAGTTGTGTTCTAACTTTTTTTAGTGCGATGAAGCAAACTACTTTTCCCAAAGAGAACTGGCAGAGATTTGATAATGATTGCAAAAAGTGGGATATTTTGTGACAGTGTTGCAAAGGACATTTAGCCACATATTAATTATTCAGAATTTTCAAATTGTCTTGCCTGAATACAAATAGGACAGTAAAAATGTCTGCTTAAGAAATCAAATTTAATAGACATTCCAAACATTGACCTCTTCTCAGCAGTCAGTATGAATGCATGTTTGTCGGCTGTTCTGCTCACACTACAGACACAATGCTGAGCTGAAACTGTGACGTGACGTCATGTGGGTGGCCGTTGAGTGCAGTCAGCACTTTTTTTCTACCCCCACCCTGCTCCTCCTCTTCCTCTTCTCCTTTGCCCTACAGCTACACATCACACACTGACCTCTGAGGGGCCCAAGAGGGAAAAGGACCAGCACCTGGAACCCTGCAGAAAACCTCGAGGGACCCAGGCTGGAGAACCGTGAACTTTTTAAGGTCATCGAACATCTATAGCAAGAGCGTGGTGTTAGTCCTGGCCAGATAAAGTGACAGTCAAAAGGGTGAGAAAGACTAAAAGCTACAACAGCAACTTGGAGTGCCTGTCTCACATGCTTCCCCATGTGAGAGTCGGCAGAGGGAAACGGGTGCTGCTTTATGTAAGTGTCTCCGAGCATCCTGTGGGACGGCTGGACAGCCTCACATGGCTCAGCCAGACCAGGCCACAGGCCGTCCCGGCTCAGAGCACTTATCATCTGTCTCCCTCTCTCACTCGTTCTCTGAGTGTTTGCTGTCTGCCGAGCTGTTCCTCCTATCAGCATCTACTCATTCATTTTTTTTTTTTTTTCTTCCATTCATGCCACTGCTTCCCATTTCACCCCAGGGTGTAAGGGCTTGCAGCTGGGAAGGGGGGAGATGGGGGAGGAGAAAGTGGCGGGGAACCAAAGACCAGGAGGAGGAGGAGGAAGAGGAGGAAAGGTGGGAAAGGAGCAGGACAGATCAGAAGCACCAACTCTAATTCCCTGTAGACATAGCAGAGATAAAACATAAATGTAAAATTCAAACCTTGCTGCAAATTTTCACTAAAGTAGCAACAAAACATAATACGGTGAGAAAAAAAAACCTGCTACTTATTAGTAGACATGCACTAGTACAAATGCTGGAAATATATTTTACAAATGTAATTTCCGATGAGACATTAAATGCATGACATAAAGCAAACGCACACACAAACGCTCAGCTTTGACTCAACCCCCCCTCCCCTCTTCTCCTTCTTCTCTCAGGGCAGCTGGCAAAACACAAAGGAGAGAAGTGTGCAACTGGTGCGATAAAGCCGGGAACATCTTGCTATTCAGGCGTCAGCATAATAAACTGGAGGCACAATTAGGAGGAGGAGAAAAAAAAAAAAAATCCCCAAAACCGCAAAAACAACCGCTGAGTGCTGCGGCAGCACTCGGTGCCTCAGCCCAGCTGTGCATCGACTTTAGCAGGAAAAAAAAAGAACAACTGTGCTGTTCTGTTGCCTCCCACCCGCCTCCCCTCCACCCCCCCATTCCCCTTCTCTTGTGGGAATGCAAATGATCAGATTCAGTGATAACAAAGCGTGTGTGTTTTAAGTTCAGATGTGTATCACTAATACTATTGGAGAGGTCTGACACATCATTGAGCACAAACATAACTCCCTTTGTCTAAAGTTCCCTCAGGGAAAACAAAGGCAGCAAGAAAACAAAGGAATATTTATGCAAAAGCAGTTGTCAAGAGGTGTTTTATAACTTTGCGCCTTAACAGAAAAGAACAGAGCCCTTTGCAATCAAGCAAGATTATTAAGGTCTTTAAAATACCCCAAAAAAGCACCAAGTTTGGAAGGTTTTTTTTTTTTTTTTAAAGACTTGGACAGATTCCTCCCCCTCAAATCTCCTCTCTGTTCTCTCAATCCCCTAAGGAGGCTGGTGCAAAGTCTGCCAATGTCTGGCTGTTCGCATGGCAACCACCAGGTGAGTGGCTTGGAAAGCACGGCGGAGAACATGTGACTCGCTCCACATGCTCAGGCTGCACACGCTCAGTGATAACACTCCCTCCTCCATTCAAAACTTGCAAGAACACAGCACAATGTCAAAAAACAAAAACAAAAAACAAAACAAAACTGTGTTTGTAAAGTCTAGGAAGCCGACAAGCAGATGACCAGTCTGCCAGTCCGTCTGTTTAGCACTCTCTGTCTGCCTCTCAGCGTGCTGTGACACACTTACACGCGCACACATAAATAACCGTGCAGTTTTTTGTGGAGGTCAGAAGAAGAGAAAGCCACCCTTGAGCATGAGGCCGGGTGGGGGGGGGGGGAGGAGAAGGGGCAGCGGTGGGGTTCTAAGATGTGTCACAATCAGTGAACATCAAGCGCAGCGGTGCTTGTGTTGTAAAGTGCGAAGGAGACAATAAAGCAGCAGGAGGAGTTGAGCTTGACAAAGCAGCAGGAGTGGATGAGAGATGAGCAGCGAGTGAATGCAGAGTGTCTGCAGGTTCCCTTTTGGATCCACTCTCAGTTTGTGACATCTGGATTCTGTAAGCAATTTTTTCAAAATGTTGAACATGAGGGGAGAGCTTGGAGTTTTAGGCGGCTTTCTGTGAAGCTCTTGTCATCAGTCGTTACCTCGGTGGCTGAAAGACATCATGTCATAGTGTATGAGAAGGAAGATGAAGACATCCTCGTTTTGGTGGAAAACTGACAACTATTACCAAATTTTTCCTGGCTGTTTACGTTCAAATGTCACATCTAGATAAATTTAGTCACATCATTTTAAGAAGACTTTATATCACACCACATTTTCATCGTTTGTGGTTCTGATGTGTTCACACTACACTTTGAGCTCTATGATTAAACCATAAAACACTGAGCAACCTCCATCTGCCACCTGTTGTTTATTAGATTGATGAATCACATTTCCTTACAGTAAACCATGAAATATGTGGAGAATATTTTTGAATCAAGCAGGAAAGAAACAATCTGGGATGACCATCAGTTTACTAAAAAGTATCAAGTTCTCATACGCTGAGGCTGAGCTCCAATACATACTAAACTGAAAGAAACAGACATGCCAAACATACCTTCCCTGAGTGGAATAAAACAAGTATTTCTAAATAATAATAATAATAATAAATCGAGAGGAGCGATCAAGTGTGGAAATGTAAAAATGTCTAATCAAGATTTTGAAGTGTTTCAGAGGAAATTGGTATATTTACAATAACTTACTGAAATGGAAAGTTTGACAAACTCAGGAAAAATTATGAACAGTTTTTTATGTACCTTTTACTATGATGTACTGTCAAAAATTCTTGAACATTATTAATCAAAACTCTACAAACTCCATACTTGGTGTCGTCACAGTCTACTAATCCTATGTATCATTTTATGTCAGCCGGAGGACACAGGGAGAAAAACACAGGAACAACTTAATATTTCTCCACAGCAGAGCAACATAATCCTATAGAGCCAATCATTAATCATTAGGTTTTCACTCCGACAAGTGACACGAAGCCATTGCTGCTGCAGCAGGTTTGAATAATGTTGCACATCAAATGGATCACTGTGTAGGTTATTTATCGTGCTATGTTTACACTGTAGCTATATTGTTCAGCACTATAAGTTACAGGAGTAATACATTCACACAAAAAAAACATATTAGGTCACCTCATTGAGCCTCAGTGTCAATTAATAGAAAGTTTTCCACTTCCACATGTAAATTCACACCTCTATTTAATAGCAGTATTTTAAAAAAAAATCCACAGGCAATTACATTCTCATTACATGCTGAAGTTATTATATTTCAAAATTATTTCATGTGTAGTGACACGTACACTGGACTATGTGCGTTACTGGAATAGGACACTGCTTATTATTGGCACTGTTTATCACTGAGAATTTGCCTGTGACTGTTGTTCTGTGCCTTCTTACGCTCACAGCTTGAGGAGCAGAGCGTCAGCCTCTGGCAAACACAAAGAATCACCAGGCTATAAAACCTGCGAGCCATAAATTTTCCGGCACTTCCTGGCAGCTTCGGGTGATAAAGATAGACGCGTTTTAGGATAGGAAGATTTCCAATTAGCCAGATCAAATTGTTATGATGGGACACAATAGCAGGCCTGTATCAAGAAGCTCTTATTAAAATGTCAGTAGTGATGAATGAGGTAAAATCAACCCTGCGCAGGTCTCTGTTGTGGATCTGCAGTGGGAAGGAGACGCCGCATCTCTCCTTGTTCATCCTCGTGGCTTTGACTGAGATTTGCATAATCAAGCAGATGATAGAGGCCAGCCTGCACTCAAGTTGCTTTTCATTATTCATTTATCCTCACCTCTCTGCCCATGTTCAAATCCTCAAGATGATACATGATTCCTTCAGGCAAAAGAGATGGATAGTGGATGCAGCTGACCTAAATCTGACTCTGAATCAAGCGGATCTTTTATTCATATCTATTGGAAAACTAACTGTGGAAAATATTTGGTTCTTAAATATGGTCGCTGTTTTGGCATTTACATGTATTTTGCTAATAATGATTAAAGTTGTATATGACCTAGTGATTCTTAAGATAATCAGAAATAAATAAATGCAGATGATCATAATGATTTGTCACTAGTTCACTATTCTGTCTTTAATTATGAAGTAAGTCAAAGAAGCAGCCTTGTCTTCAGATTTTATTTACCGCAATTTAATTGTTTTTTAATATACAGTTTTTGTAAGGATTAAGGGGTTAATTAAATTGGCTTACAATTTAAGGTGGCTAAGTGCACAACACAAAATTAGGCAAAATTATTGTTGTGGTGGCTGATTGGTAAAAATGGGGACTTTTTTTTATCAGACAGAGAGTATTCTCACCTGTCACTTTTGGTTTGCATTAAAAGGACCAGAGGTAATTTCCTCCCATCAGTCCATTCTTATTGATCAGTAGTGAATACACTCAAGCAAAGTATTTTTGATGCGGTCTTAGTCCGCTTTCAAACAAACTTGTGTGTGGTTCGCTTGTATTTGGGGAAAAATAAAATGTGAATATTTATGTTGGAGAGAGATGAGAGTAGCTGGAACTGGGGCCCCAAAAGGAATTATGCCCAGGTTTCCATACATTCTTGTACTGGCTCTGCTCACATCTGCTTTTATACACAACAGTTTTCCCCGTCAATAGCTAATAATAAGAAAAACAAAAAGGAAGCATCCCTTCTGTGGGCAAGTTGCGGTTCCTGCCGCTGGTCCTCACAGCTGACTATTTTCTGAGGCAATTTTTGTGAAACAAGACTTCTGAATAGATTGGCTCATGTTGCTGTGGATTCGCCTGTCCGCCTGCAGGCTCTATAAATAGCCTCTGTCAGATATTTTCACTTCTGTGTTGAGCACACTCAGTGGCACAGCAGTGTATTAATATCCACTGTGACCGGAGTCGTGCCTCACCAGTGGGAGAGAGTACGGTGTGGAGGTGTGATGTGGGGAAGGAGGCAGAGGAGCGTACAGTCAGCACCCAGCAGGACTGCACACAACCAGCAGGCCCATCATTTCTCCTCCAAATTCACTCTTCGGAGTCAAGTTGCAACAATGAAGTCTTTATGTCAAACACTTGAGCGTCTTTCCATTGTGTGCAAGCATGCACATCCAAAGTTGATCCAAAAACGGATGTGATTTAAGCCACCTTTTCACTCAGATTATCTCATGCTATTACTCTGAACAATGTGGCAATTATGCAATCCAATGCGATAAGCTCCGAGGGTTAACCTCAGGGAGTGATATCACTTTGATCCTAGGGGGCAGAGATCCTTCTGCCGAGTAGGAGTGACATTGAAAAAACACCCAAAGTCCCAGGTGCACAATAACAGTCATCCCTGAAAAAGTACAGATGTGCAAATAAACCCTCGGCTGTGTTAGATTCATGTGTGCAAAATATATCTGAAAAGATTACCGGAAAGTCACTGCGGATTAAACGTCACACAGAAAAATTTTTTAACATAAAACCTGTTAATTAATATCTAAGATATATGATTCCCACTTCGAAAAAAAGAAAAAAAAAAAGAAAGATACGGTTTCCGGGAACAAAAATGTCCGTTTTGTTTTGGTTGCTGTTCAAGAGGCAGTAATTAATCATTTCTGTCCTGGTCATGTGTTTCCCAACCCTTCGCCACGATCACACACGCAGACACATGCACACATCCAGTGATTGCCTTGTGGAGCCAGTAGGAGGGATTCTGCATGTGCAGCTGCAAAGCAATACATGTGCACTGAGCAACCTGAGGTAAACATGCAATATTCATACACAGACACAAAATGTGTTTAATCTTTTAAACGCTGCATAATATTGTTTGTTTGTTTGTTTGTTTGGACATTTATCTATAACAGGTTTTTTAAGACAGGCTTGTTTTTCTCACTCTTCTTATCTGCTTTTGAAGTCTCTTTTCAGTTTGCCGTCTGAACAAGAATGCGTATGTAAGCGAAATATCAACTGCAGAACTGCAACAGTATCCCCCACAATTGTATTATATTTCTGTAGTATCATTTTCTCTTGCAGGGATCGCTCTGGAGCTTGCGGAGTAGTGCCCCTCATGGTGGAGGCTGGAAAAACCAAAACAGATGATGCAGAGCGGTAACATAACGTGATCAACTTGGAAAGTGTGTGTGATCACTTTACTGGGACAGTGACGTGGGGAAATGGACTGAAAATTGAAATACAATAAAGAATTAAAGGGGAGACTGTACAGGATTACATGGGTTTTATGTTCAGTTTGCCCAGTTTTTAAATGGGATTTTTGCAACAGCTGCTAATGCTACAAAATGAGTATAAAATTATTTAATTGGAGTTCATCCAGCCATTTGGTTCTAAGAAAGTTAGGCTTACAGTTTTTTTTTTGTTGTTGTTGTTTTTGTTTTTTTGTTGTTGTTTTTTTTGTTTTTTTTGGCCATGTGCTTTCAAACCTTTGAGCCTCCCTCTGTCATAAAGACTCAGATTAACTTCCGAGTATTGCAAAGTTTTTAGGGCTTTTTTTTCAGCATGTGCAACTTCACGGGACTCCAAAATTATTCCTGTTGACATAAAATGACACAAATATTTCTAAACGGCCGAAGGTTTCCCTTTTCATTTACATGCATAATGAAAGGCAATTCCTAGAATAAATCTTAGAATTTCAAACACAATAAAATGTCATAAAACATGCAACATTCACAAAGACGCATCCGAAATGTAAATATTATAACTCCTCTCTGATAAGTTTTGCAGATATGAGCAAATTTGCTGCGTGCGGATATGAGCCAATTTGCAGAACAGAGTGTCAGAGTCAGTGATAAGAGATAAGTCCTGGCCTCTGTCTGAGTTTGTTCTGGCTATGCTGGACATTCCAGGAGCCACGCAATCTGACGTCTCACACACAGGTGCCACATTTCAGAAGGCAGCCAAACCACATGAACTCTTTTTCTGGTTGCAGATAATTACCTGCAAACATTAACTTAAACTGTCTCGCTTATACGTAAGATAGAGGAAGGGATGAACAGTGGTGTGGTTTATTTTTTTCAGCAATTAAAATGGAAACAATTTTTTTTTTTTCTTTCTTTCTGGCTACACTGAATTATACAGTATTGCAAATGCAATTTCTCAGAAAATAGAATATGATAAAAATGTTGCACAGTGGCTTACACAATCAAAACTGAAGTCTCGAAAGATATCCAGAAGACAGTCACCGACATTCTGCAAAGAGGAAGCTACAAACAGTTGTTGCATAAGTGGCTTGCTGTTTGCAGAATGCTGTATCCAAGCATATCAACCAAAGGTTTAGTGGAAGGAAAAAATGTGTTAGGATGAAGTACACATCTTTCAGGTGTGAATCTATTTTCTGTGCCATGTGGAGTATTTTCAAGAGGCAGATGAGATGCTCCAAGTTTTAATTTGTTCTCAACAAAAATCGTCAAATTTGAAACTGAAACCATATTTCTCTGCCTATAAGGGATTCATAATATATGAGTTTTAGTTTTGGATTGAACTAACTAAATACACTGACTTTGCATTGATATTTAAATTACGGTGTTATCTGTTTCTTGAGTTTTTATTATAAGCTTTTATGTGAAAATTCTTTTCACTCTTTTATTTCATTTACTTTCTTACATGTGTACCACGCAGGTATTGTATGAGGGTTGAACATTTTATACAGTGAAGTCATAAATGAACCTCAGACAAAAAGGGCATAAAGTTCTGTGGGCAGCAGAATCACAGCAGTGGCAATAAAGGAAAGCTCATTAAATATATTTTAAGATTCTCTGTTGCTCATATGCAACCAATTATCCAAAAGGAGACAGAAATTCCCTGCAATTATAATCTCCAAGCAGCTTCTAAAACCCAAAGGTGACAGTGGTGTGGCTGGTGCATCCTTAGAGAGCAGCAGATAGTGACTCGACGCAGCACCGCCACGGCTGACGGAGAAGGAACAAAGGTTGATGCGACGAGTACAAACTGTGCACACAGACTGGAAACCTGATATTCCAGCTCCCGGCTCGTGCTGAGCCTGCAGGGGAGGGAAGAGTGTGTGCCTGTTTGCGATATCGACAGCTGTGAACATTAAGTCTCGCAGAACACACTCTGCACAGAACAGTACGATGCATTCGTGTGCGTCTGTTGTGCTCCCCTGCACCACAATTAATCATTCACGACCAAACTGTGGCAACGCAGAGCCGAGCTCGCTCCTTTTAGTGGCTAATGAAACACCAGAGCAGAGTATGTAAATGATGCACTTATATGAGCTGTGCATTGTGATCAGGAAGCAAACAGGGAAGGATTTGGTTTCATAGACTGAAGGAAGAAAGCAGTACTTGTGGTCATGCACTAAGCAGTGCAGGGCCTCTGTGGGCTGCAGCTGACCCAGCACTGTCATGTGAAACCCCGGGCACCAAGCTCCAGCGCTCAGCTATGCTGTCAGCCCCTCCAGGCATGTAGAGAGCACTGCCCTTTTTCGAATAGCCAGCGAGTGGCTGCCCTCCTAAGCTTTGCAAAGCAGCTTAGGAGCTCCAGCTCCCTCCACTGTGCTTCACACGTGTGAAACGTACTCTCTGACTGGCACACAGACTCACACTGGCCGGTCCTCGTGTGTGTTCACGCTGAGGTAGGCGGGCTTCAGCCTTGTGCAGACTCTCGCGGACAGCAACGAGGACAGAGCCGGTCGCTGTCCCTCCCACTGAGCTGCATGGAAGCACGTTTTTTTTTGTTTGTTGTTTTTTTTTTTGTCTTTCTGGAGCACAAACACACCTGCAGAAAAGCATGTAGGACACACAATGCGCTGCTCCTCTGCTCGTCATGCTTTCCTTCGGAAAGGGTGGGGGCCAGTGTTCTCGCAAATGAGAGCCATGTGTTGGTTGAAGCTGACAGCATGTTCCTGAACTTTGTGAGCTGGAAACAGAACACTTTCCTTATGACACACAGATTCCCATTGAAATCCCAGGCACAAATCAAATGAGAAAATTCTTAGTGTTGTTTACTTTGCGTCAGTGTTCTCCAAAACAGTTTGTAGCCAGGGTGAACTGCCACATCCAATTAGAACACAAAGGGAAGCAACTTAATGTGGTAGAAATCACTACAGAACAGGAAAGCATTTCTTTGTACACGCACAATGCAATCTGTTGTTATTGATATTTTGGTTCCTTGCTCTTCCTTGTGTTGTCAAGTTACATCACAATATGTATTTGGATTCCAGTTGACAGACCACAGGGTATGAGATATTGTTTCACCATTCTTTACGTCATCCCTGACCTGCTTGCTGTGTTCGTTGGTCGTCATGATGCAGTTTTCACACTAACATTCTCAAACAAACTCCTGAGGCATTAGCAGAGCAATTTTATACTGAAATTAAAAACACACAGCTAAACTCTGCTTATGACTAGGGTTGACCTCTAGGGGAAATTAGCTGCATTTAACTTTGTTTAATGGAGCCACTCGATTTTTTATCTATAAAATCCTAATAAAATAAAAATAAAATAAAACAAAGTCTGTGTTATGAAGTGACAAAAGGAAACAATTGGTTGGAATACTTCTATAGCAGACCGCATGATTAATGTTGATGCTTATTATACAAATTAAGCTTGGTGATTTTCTTCCAAAACGTGGGTTCTGCCCAGTTCTCCTCTAATGCAGCTACAGAATAAATGCACACACCTTTTTCTCACTCCTTCCACTCTACTCCCCCTCATTCTTCTAACCCTCCTCTGTTGAAAGAACAAGCCATGTGGGAAAAGAAGATGGAAAGAAAGGACAAAGAATTCTCCTTAAATGTATATTTTTAAGCATTTCTCACTGCTTCCTTGAACATATACTGTGTAGCAAGCACCAAGTTATTTTAACCTCACCTTTTATAATTTTTTTTTTCCTTTCATGTGCCTTATCTGATCTGACTTCTGCCTGGATCTTCAATGATTACTCAGCAAAACTGACAGCCAACCTTTTTTGCAAATCGTCTGTTTCATCCTACAAGTTCAGGTGAAAAGCGACACTGAAACCTCGCTGTCAGATACTGACTCTGCAACCACAATATCCTCTGAAACTTTCACAAGCATAAGCATGTAAATGTGTTCACTGAATGTCATGAAAAAAAATAGTAACCCAATTTCCCAAATCCATTCTGCAGTGCTTTGTACTGATGTAGCCACAAATTTGTAACATTCAGAATTGAACCAAAGGCAGAGATATATTTAATTACAGTACAAAATATATATATATATATATATATATATATTTATCATTTGAACCATAAATTTTAATGTATTTTATCATAATCATATGTAACGGACCAACACAAAAATGTGCACAGTTTTGACGTGGAACAAAGAAGACACAATTTTCATATCTTTTGCTAAAATAATCTAAAGTGTGTACATTTAACTTTGTCATCACAGTGTGAACACATGTGAAAAGGTTTGAGAAATTGAATGCATCTGCTATTGCTTGGTTATGGTTTCACACACAGTGCCCTGTTATGTTATCTAAACTTATATCTTGTTTAACAACCAAAACCAAAACCTAAGGAGTACAGCATGTTGGACATTACTCCTTCTGGGTTTCTAGGAAGAATTTTGCAAAGCTGTTGAGACATTCCTGACATAAAATTATATTTCAATATCAAGGTGAGAACATACTGTATAAAAAGGCACATGTTTGATTTTGCATTGTCATCATCTTAAACCTAAAATAATTGAGAAACAGTGAGCTGTAGTTAGTCTGAGCTACATGTGCTTTAATGGGGCCTTTCAACAATGGCGGCTCTCTCCTGGTATCCATGTGAGCTAGTCAGAAAAGGTGTGATAAATGAATAACATGTTCCTTCACGTGCCAAAAATAATGTGCAACCACTAAGCTACAGGTGAGCTGAATAGTGTTACAAAGTGTTTTAACAGCTGGTGCTAACTTATTTAATGAATCATGTTTTTCTACTGCATTCACCAACACCAAGCCTGTTTTTATTTTACCACAGACAGGATCTGAACAATCACCACCTAGATTATCTCAATTACATGTTGGACAGTGTCATTTTTAGTAGCAGAGTGAATCATGCACACACAGACACACACACGCACACACACGCAAGCATGCACAGTGCTGCTGAGTCACTCAGCCACTCTCCGTTTATGTGTCACGAAGCATGCATACGTCCAACTCCGACCAACTCCTGACTGCTGGCTTTGTGAGGTGTGTTTCTGTTGCTCACGTCCAACAACCAGCATCACATGGTCTGAAAAAGCAAAACAGGCATCCTTTTTTTACCTTCTGTATTACTTTAAATGTCAAAAACAAACTCCTATGCTGCAGCATTTAGACACTATTAAATATTTACTCCAATAAAAAATGGTCCTGCATTCAGAAGTTTTGAAACTGCACTCAGCTCTTTGAAAATATCATCCTTAACCATCCTGCCTCTGTTCTGACTGCTTTCTGTTCTGGGTTATTTTGGTAACTTTTAAAGAACATAATTTGGCCTTGGATAGCCTCAGCATAATGTTCCCACATAACCCCAGTATGGTTAAAAACACTAAGCCTTGTTGTAGTGGTCTCTATCGCCCCCTGCTGGGGAAGAGGTGGCCCTTCTATCCTCATTGTTATTCACTCAAGAAAGGGATCCTCATGCAGGAAGCATAAACACTGTGCTTTTCTTCATGCAACTCTTTATAATCTTGGAGTCAGATCTACTGCTGTTTAACTTACTCTCAGACTACCCACTAACCTTCTTCATAAACACAGGACTTGTGCTGTAAATGCATGCATGGCCTGTAAAGTTTCCCCTGATATCGGTGCCCAGTTTACAGTCATACAGAGCGCATTGCATATTCCCTTTCATCTCACCAGTGCCTTAGAGACAGAGACGGGAGCTGGTTTGAGAAGCATAAGGAGGGGCAGGAGAATGGAGGAGGAGGAGGAAGAGGAGGGAGGAAGAAGCAGAGAGGGAGGGGAAGCAGCCAGGCTGAATCTCTTGGTTTTTGCCCCAGGGGTGTGTGCTGCTGCTGCTGCTGCTGCTACTACTGTTGCTCTCTCTTTGTCTAAAGACTGATTAACAGCAAAAGGACCAAAGGGGAGTAAACAAATATTGTGTGCCAAAGACAAAAGCACATAGACTTACCTTAAGTGCTCCAATGCTAGTAATGCTTCAGAAGGATGTTGGTTGAATTTCAACAACAAAATCTCTCAATCATGGAATTTGGAAAGGCGTATCATGCATAATTGACTTATGTCCTGCTGCAAAATGATTGCAAATTTAAAATCTTATCAACATGAGGAAATAATAAAATTATGACAATAAATAAATTTTAAGGGCACTCTACTGCCCTCAAGTGGAAAGGAAATCCCAAATTACCAGACTTGTTTCATCAAAGTGGTGTTAAACCATTAGAGACTTATTTGACTCATATTCATGTGCTCACCTCAATCCAGATATGTATGTAAGCTGCATTTAAAAAAAAGCATATAGGCCTTTTTTTCCCTCATACATTAAATTGCACTAAACTTTTACACTCTCAAGTTTCCAAAATTATTAATATGTATCAAGTCCCATAAGTTATATTTTTAAATATCTATTACAATAATTTTGGATAAGTGATTCACAGTTTGATTTATTGGTAGTGCACACCTTGAATTTTGAAGTACAGTGGTGGCAGTGTCATGATTTGGGGATGTTTTGCTGCAGGAGATACTAGTGTACATAACAGATTACACAACGAGAAAAAATTATGATGTGGAAATATTGAAACAACATTGCAATCCATCAACAAGGAAGATGAAGCTCGAGTGGAAAAGGGTCTTCAAATGGACATTGACCCTGATGCAGAATCAGTGATCAAATTAAGGACAAGAAAATCAATGTTTTGCTGTGACCTACACAAAGCCCTTATCTCAATTCTGCAGAAAAGTTCCAAGCAGTGGTGAAAAGTTGTTTACGGGCATTGCCGTTGACAAACCGGTCACTACGGTTCTGTCAGGAAAAATCCTCCCACATTCAAGCAACAGTGAGAATCTTGAGAAAGTATCTCTGGAAAGTTTTAGTCAAGCAGTTAAATATATTAAGGAGCTAATTACAACATTAGAAGAGAGTCGTAAGACAAGTAGTAAGACAAATGAGCAAACTGAAATAATTAGTAATCCCGCTTAACCTGAACCAAGTTCATTCAAATAATGCCAGTTCACAACATGACATTTCAAGGCACATTACAAGATAGATTTCAAATAAAGTTCATTTATTCCAAATTGATCCTTGTTATCAAGAAATGCAGTCAAGCTCGGTCTAGTATTGAAATTGGTTGAAAAGGTTTTTATGGAAGGAAGGCCAACAGATTGCTGACTTCCAGCATTCACTCCTCTAGAGGAAAATGTTTCGTGTGACTCAACGTTGCACTGTGAAAAAGAAAGGGGTTATAAATAGAGCTTGCTATAAAGCATGGGGTGAATTATTCATATTGGGACATTAACTAATTTGGGACAAAATAAAAGATTTCTCCTCACCTTGAAAATTATAGCAAATCTAACGATGTTAATAAATTTTCTTGGAAGCAAATCAAAATCATGTCATGCACTCTTGAAGCCAAGGCTGAACTGAGGTTTTACCTGTCCTGACCCAATTGACCTGATGTTCCACTACAGCTGAATTCAGCTCTGATTCCACTGGGTACACTGTTTTCTTGTGTGTTAGCTGGTCTGCTGTCGGCAAAATGAGGAAGCAGACCTTCCTCTTGTTCTTATTTCACCCCTCAGAGTAAAGAGCTCCTAGAATTAAAGGGTGGAGACGAACCTCCGCCTGGCTGCCTGCAGAAACACACGCAGACATTTGTCTTGTACTTTTGGAACTGGGAACTCTTTCAGAAGCAGTTGAAAGAGCCAAATCTGTTACAGGAAAGTTACTTAGAAGAGATTTTATTCCAGGAAAAGATTTTCGTATTTACTTTCTGCACACAGCAGCAATGATTTGTAGGCCATGTGGTACAACAGCTGACAGAAAGGTATCAGCTGTTTTCATGTTAGAAAGGGTGGTAAAGACTGATATTAGAATCGAGAAGTTTACATACACAAAGACAATTTAGCTTTCAACACTTGGGGTAAATAAAAGGACACATATGGATGTATTTTAATGCAACACCTAGAACACTTTGATTGTCAGAAAAATCTAATTAAACCTAATAAAACACCAGCAATAGGAGAGTAGACCTCAAGAAGGATTATACAACTGGGTACAATTTTCACAAGCCTGAAGGTGGCACAATCAACTTACAATTATATGCAAGTATAAACAGTATGAGAACGTCCAGTCGTCGCATCATTCAGGAAGTAGACTGGTTCTCCAGGGTTTTGGTGGGAAGTATGCAAATCAAACCCAAAACAAAGAGACAAAAAGAATTAAAAGACCTCATGAATATCCCAACTGAAGATAGTAACAAACTCCTGCACCAAGACATGGTGACGTTATTCCACTCTTCACAAAACCTTTCCATCTGTCTTTTGTGGACAATGTGGAAAAATCTTTCTTGGGATTTTTGCAAATACATTAAAAACAGAAAACCAAGAAAACACATCTACATATGTATTCACAGTCTTTGCTTAGTAATTTGTTCACCCAACTCTGGCAGCAATTGCCGACACGCAGAGCTATGGCTGTTCACAGTTTAATATTTACATATACCTTTATATGTAGGCAAGATCAGAAAAAATGCACATATTTATTTATACAAGCTAGGCTATCCCTAGTTTGTAGAAATTTGCAGTCAAGGTTTTATATATTTACAGATTGACAGATCCAATCTAAACAGGTAGAGGCAATAAGGAAGTAAAAGGACTTTGCTCCAAAAACGCCTGCTATCATGTGCAGGTCTTATGATGCTGCGGAAGTGAAGTGTCTCTACCAGGCTGTCGTGGGGAACAGGCGCTACATGACATCTGTAAGGTAACCATTCATTCAAAATATCCTCTGGAAAACATGATAGATGACATGACGTTCTTTCTTGAGACTAACATTACTAATGTGGCAGTATGTTTTCTTAAAATGATGTGAAAATAGTCTCAAAATGCAAACTGCAGCTGAGAGGCTATGAAAGCAAATTAGACATTCTGACTACAGCAGAAATGTTTTGATGTTTTGGTGATAAATCATTCATTTTTGTTTGACAAGTGCTTGAGTAAAATTGGGGAGACCTGACCTGCTTTGATTCGACTATGGAATGGGAAAGGGATCTAAGGCGCAGCCAGTCTTTGAAGAGCCTCCCCTCGCAGTCTGACAAGGCGATCTGGACAGATGCAGGACTGCAGGAAAGGACGATATCTGTGTCCCAGTTAGTGGCCAGGTATGACAAATACCCACTCTTTTCTGTCTCTGTGATAACCGAACATGCAATGACGTGTTAAAAAAAGGCTTTTAAATTTGATAACGGTGTAGGTATCAAACTACAGTGAAAAAAAGCACATCAAGTCAACCTGCGCCAGAGAATAATGTTGAAGGAAATACAAAGAAACAATTAACGGAGGTAAACCTGCTTATGAGAGATTCTGCACAAAGAACAATAATAACTTTATTCATATCCTAACTACTGCTTTTTGTAAATATCTTTTTCAGATGAGTCCATCTCCCCTGCACAGTAAGGAGACTCATCTGGAGTCCCTTCTGAAGAGAAATGAAGAGTGGGAGAGAACTCGGGCCAAAGTCACCCTGACCCGCAGTAAATCAGTGGGTACCCTCCAAAACAGCACTGGGTCCATAGAGGCCTTGAAGGCTCTTTTTGAGTCGAAGGCAACGGGAAAGCTGAAACCAAAGAGCAGTTTTAAAACTGGAAACGTAGCATCAGGTTACATTGTGGACGAGCCAGTGATGAATGGAGAGACTGAGGATGTGCAGAGTGCAACAGAGGAGGAGAGAAAACCTGCTGAAAAGACAACTAAAAAGAAGCCAAAAGATGATTTTCTGACTCAGAAGGTAATTACATAACCCAACTATTTTTTTGGGTTGTTATTGTTTTGAACTACCATATGAAATTCAGCTAAATTAGGTGAATTCCATATTTATCGAACATCGTCATAAAACAAGCATCAAAATGCAAGCTGTTTGTTGAAGCATTTGTGGACTGAAAAGATTTTAATTTCCCCACTTCGATGTAATTGACATATCAGGGGTAAAAAATATATTTGCCATTACTTGTTCTGCTAGTCACTGTTCAGATCAAGAGATTATTGACTGATCTCTAGATGAACCATTTACTGTTCCTGAATCCTTTTCTTAACCTATCCAAATAAAGCTAATTGTGCAAATACAGGTTATTCCACAAAACTAACATTAAGGTTTGAAAATAAAAACAAAGACAGCATGCAGTCACTGCTACATGCATAGATGCGTAAAAGCTTTCCAGAAAGTGCTCTACTTTCTGCAGTGGCTGGAACTATTTCTTTAGACTTTAAAAAATAATAACATCCAGTTTATCAGCAGCGCTTTGGTTTTGACACCTCCACAGTTGCACCAGACAAACTGTAAGGCCACTTATTAGCAGTGATGCTTTCTTTATTCTTTCTCCAGGTGGTGAATCAGACCCAGGCAGAGAGGAACAAAACAATAGTGGGCATTGATTTTGAAAAGCTTGCAGCGTCCGAAGCTGGTGAGTCTCTCATAAAATCTTTTCATTAGGATTTATCAAAGTTTTCTCCAGTTCAGTGAATCCAAAAATCAGTAAAATGTTCCAAGTGTTTTACCCATGAAGGTGCAGCTAAGGTCAAACTTCTACCTCCTCACTAATCAGGTCTGAGATAAAGGAAAGAAAAACTGACTCTCAACAAAAAACAAAACTCACCAATAGCCTACACATGACTGCAATTAAACCATGGACAAGCGAATGCATAATTTATGCACTCAGGTCAAAATCCAGCTGATAAGAAGGAACTTGGTTTTCACATTGTTTGCTCATGCGTCGTGGGCATGCTTCACCTCCATTTAAACCAAAATGCACCGACACTGAAATAATCCATCCATCCATCCATCCATTTTCTGTCACCCTTCTCCCTAACGGGGTCGGGAGTTGCTGGTGCCTATCTCCAGCTGCGTTCCGGGCGAGAGGCGGGGTACACCCTGGACAGGTCGCCAGTCTGTCGCAGGGCAACACAGAGAGACAAACAGGACAAACAACCATGCACACACACACTCACACCTAGGGAGAATTTGGGAAGGCCAATTAACCTGACAGTCATGTTTTTGGACTGTGGGAGGAAGCCGGAGAACCCGGAGAGAACCCACGCATGCACAGGGAGAACATGCAAACTCCGTGCAGAAAGACCCCGGGCCGGGAATCGAACCCAGGACCTTCTTGCTGCAAGGCAACAGCGCTACCCACTGCGCCACTGTGCAGCCCTGAAATAATACACTTAGACTTAAAATAAAAGAAACTTCTGTGAAGCTTTAAGCATCTATGTAGATGTGAGATATCCACACGGTGACTACGCAAAAGCTGTGATTGACTAAACCTTGTGTGGAAAACACGGGGTCACTTCAGAGGGGGACAGAAATAGCTGCCAAGCAACAAGTCCTGAATAAGTATAGGAGGGTGAAACGGTCAGCTGTCTCCAGGACAGATGACCCAGAACGAAGGAGCGACACAGCGAGGCGGACACTTTCTTTCAAAACACAAATCAAAAATATATCTAAAACGTTTTATTCGGATAACTAGAAAAACTCAGAAGATAGGATCGAAGGAATCAGAACTTCTTCATATTCTGTGAGTATGAAGCATTATTATTATTCAATAGATCTCCATGCATTCCTAAGTCTTTTAATTATCACTTACTTGGAGATTTTTCTCCTTTGGTTTTATTTGTGAGGCCACTTAACTCTGACTCATATATTTGACTTCTGACGGCAAATGTTTGGCCTGGGTTTTTAGAGGAAAAACAGAGTAGAGAAGACTGCTTCATTTTTTATTTTCCTAAAAGATTTCAAGACCATGTGTCATTTCCTTGCAACATGACATTTATGAGCTAATTTATGCCAGCTTGCCGCCTAAGTCCTCAATATAACCTACATGATTCAACAGGATAAAATGTGAAAAAGTACCACAAAAATCTGCTCTCAAACTCAACCTGTAATGATTATATAGACAACATAGCCAGTTTTAAATGGGGTCTTTTGAAAATTTTTACCAGCAGGCTCACAGAAAGACAATTTTTTCTCACATTTGCTTAAACGTTTGGGGTTTGGGAGTATTATCTATTTTCCAGTAACATGGCGCCATTTTATATCACAATCAAATAACTATGTTACCTTTAGTTGTTATGAAAATGCTGTATGTACCAAAAAGAACTAAAAAGAACTTTGATTTTGCAAAAAAAAAAAAAAATTAAAATTATCTCTCCAAAGATAATTAAATAATGTATAGCAGTTCCCAAAAAATCCATAATTTTTATCAGATTTTTTTTTAATGAACATGTTAAAGTAGTTATACATGTGTCTCAATTGCCAATAGAAAAATAATTAGCATTACATAGAAATAGTTTAATTTGTGTGTCTTATATGGTTTTACTGGAAATGTATCTTTGGCAACCAGCTCCAAGTCTTTGAGGTTGGAAAGCCTGGAAGGCCTCATTGCTATCACCCTAACAAAGTGAAGTCACTATTAGACTGCACTCCTTGTTTAGCTTTTGCTGTGGGGATTCACTCGTGCTTTAACCGTCAGCATGTGTATCAGTGGAGTCAGGTATCTTTCCTGCTCCACCACAAGTACACATTTATAACTCAGCCACATGACAACTGGTAAATATCAGAACTCTGAGCAGGACCCAAAATTAGTACCTGATAACAAACACAGTGGTGACGTGAATATTAACACGGGAGAATTAAGCATTATGTTAGCGGATGATTCACTGTTTAAAATCCTCCTCACTCAATTGCATCGCTCACCAGGCCTTTTTTTCCCCCCTCATGCAAAGTACAATGTGTGTTAAAATTGCAAGCTTTCACGTCTAATGTCTCCGCAGATGAAAAGAGGAGGTCAGCTGCTGACTTCAGAGACAGCTCTTTCAACCAAACCAAAGAGATACTGTCTGTCTCGGTCAAAGCTATGTCTGCTCTCTATATGTCAAAAGTGGCAAATAAGGAATCAGCAAACAGACCTTCTAACGTGGAAAAGGTCAGTCTGCTGATTATCTGTTTCTTCTCATCCAGGTCAGACTAGTTTTAGTCATAGACCTGAATCAACATCAACCTCTGTGTTTAATTAAGATAGGGTCTTATTCGTTTCGAATATCTTCCCTAAAAACATTATTTACTTATAAATAAACATGTAAACATAAAGACTGAAAGCTTTGGACAGTATGTTAAAGGTGAAGAAACACAAAACTCGACATTTCACTCCATATTTGTGGAAACTGTCATTATAAAAAAACATAATGAATGATAAAAAAAAATAATAATTTGGCTACCCTAGTGAAGATATGTAAAAATTCTTAGTCAAGAAATTGTTACAAATGGGTCTAATGTTACTGTGAACCGATTGTTTTCTTGGGGCACAATGGTCACAAAGTAATGTCTGGCAGTGGAATCATTTTGTTTATCACATACATGTTGTTTCCTTTCAGGATCAAGCTCAACCACGAGCTTCGGGAAAGTGGACCAAGCTAACTAAGGTAAAGCAGCCCATCACCAGATGTTTGAAAATCGCACGGTTGCTTGTGAATGAATAAAAATAATCTCGAAAGTCAGTTTCTCTGCATGTGTTCACTGACCATGCATAACATCAAGATAACTGAGATTTGGGATTGAAGCCTGTCCATCATCCAGTCCAACAAGCACTAATGCATATTGAAAGGTCTCTAAACACACACTGAATCATAGTGTCTGGAGTGTCTGGAGCACCTGTACAGGTGCAGAACAGTCAGCTAAGCAGCCAACCATTGAAGCACCACCAAGAACAGGATCATGGAGTAATGAAAGACGACGGCATGGGCTAATCAATAATGCCACTAATCTGGATGTTAATTTTGATTTATCACCAACCGAAGTATGAGTGCAGTACATACACCCTTTCATGTACACAATGTTCTAAGACGGCTACAGTCGCTTTCATCAAGATCCTGCAAGAAAGCAAAAATTATTGAGGAGCACAAAGATTTAGTTTGGTTGGAGACTTGTCCTCCAAATTCTCCAGATCTCAATCCAGTTGGCATGTGTGATCTGCAAGTTCAAAACATGGAGGTCCATCTTATAATTCATAGGACTTAAAAGATCTGCAGCTAACATGGCATAATGTTATGTAAATATGTGCTGATTAGCACATATTTCATTCCTTCTGCTGCTTCATTTGTTGTTGCAATGCAAGTTTTTTTTTCCCCTGTTGGAGTTTTCCCAATCCGTTGACGCCCGGCGTGTTGAATGGAATGCATTCATGCCTGAATCTGGTGATAATACGCATCCCCCTTTTATGCGATGTATTTGCTTTGACCCTAACCCTACCTCTGGAGCATGGCTTTCATTTAATCGTCATGTTTATTAAAAAAGACGGATTTTGTAAGACCCGTACTTTATTCTTCTAAGATGGATGAAGACTCTGAACAAAGAAAAGATGACTATCCACCTCAGCCCCCAGAAGAGCCTGAAAAGGGACTTGAAGACAGCGCTGACGGACATTGCGAACAGTTGATGTCTTCCCAACTTTTCAGGGAAAAGTTATTCCAAAAACGACAGAAAAATGAGCTGAGACGGCTCCTGAAGCATACCTGCCCAGAGATAAAGATGCTGGACGATGTTGTGAACGAGGAGTTTGCTGAAGTGTTGAGCTCTAAATCAGAGTCTAGTGGGGAAACCGGATATGAGGGAGAGGTTCTTTCAAGATGCTTGATATTTGAAAACCGTGGCAGGAGCTACAGCACCCCAAAGATCTGTGTAGAAGAGCGAGCGGTGGAAAGACAGGATTATCGGAAAATAGCAACGGTTTTGGAAGAGCTAAAAGATGAAACTTACACTAAGAGTTGTGAAGGGATGATGACAAGTGATAAATCTCCTGACTTAGCATCAAAATATAATAAAGAAGTAGAGGAACAGATGGCAAAAATAGATGTTAAAGCTACTAGAAAGGTATTTGAGAATAAGTGTTCAAGCAACATAAAGCCAGATGAGATTCAGGAGAATGTTACCATGGTTTTGAACAAACCACCTGAAATATCTTCTGTTGACAGCATACAAGGTGATAACAAAAGTGGGGATAAGAATTTAGAAGAACAAATGCCGTGTGTTAGTGTTAGTGACATTTCTTGCAGAGACGCTTTTCCCTGCAATGATCTCCCACTTGAGGGGAGTTTCATAAGTTTTACTGAATCAGAAAGAAAAAGAGAAATAATAAAAACAAATGCAGCACTAGTCCAAAATAATCCCTTTATTTCCTCTAACATTGAAAGAGAGGATTTTTTAAGCCATCCATCAAAAACTCAAAATCAAAGCATTGTAGCAAGTGAAGACTATCCGATTGCCAACGTAAAGAACAGAAAACATCTGTTTGAATCGATGCCATTTGATAAAATTAGACATCAGAATCAGGATGAAATTGAGATGCTGGTGGAAAATATCAAAGAAACGTTAAATTTTCTCCACCATGTGAAAGCCATTCACTCAGATGGGGCAATTATTGAGGTTAACGAGACAATGATCGCTAAAAAGGCACAGTTCATAATATCAGACAGGGGACCTGAGATAAAATACGATAAGGTGGCTGAAGGTGGTGCACAAAATTTTATAGTTCAGCTGCTACCGCGGGTAAACCTAAAACCTCAGATAATTTACCTTAAGGAAGATAATAAAGGGTTTATAGAGGCCACAGTGGTGGATGCACTGGCTCACCAGCACAGATTCAGTGCAAACAAAGACCCTGAGTTAAAAACTGCCAATGTAGTTCAGTTGGTTGAGGATATCCTCAATCAGGACAACTCCCTGAGAAAAGGGGTGATCATTCAAGAAGATGACAGAAAGGTCATTGTTTATTCCCTCTACAAGTACTTTGATGAAGAAGACGTGAAGAGCTACAGCCCTCCCACCAGTGCAGATGAACCTGAGGCAGAAACAGTGTCAGTTCCACAGAGCAGTCAAGACCAATCCAGGCCAGGGTTAATTAGGGCCAATGTCAAACTGTTCAAAAGTTGCATTGAAAAGGGTGACTTGGAATATTTAAGATCACTTCAGGATGATGAACAGACCATCCCCAGTACTGAGCATAGTGAAAGTGAAGTAGCTGTCAGAGTGGATGATGAATCTCATCATCTCCATATGAGTTATCCAACTGAAGAGTGTATCCAAGTTGATGTAAAAAGACTAAAATGCATGTTCTCTGAAGGAACAAGTTCTAGTCATAGTAAATGTGTCAAATCTTCTGCAGTGTCATCTGGAAAAAGTCAATCTCCGATAGAATGCAATAAAGGGGCATTGGTATTTCCACAGTCCAACAATAGTTTTAATGCTTGCTTCGGTGAAGGGCTTAAAGAAGTTCCGGCAAATTCTGAACACCAAATTCAAAACAGGGTTCAACATGCCAAAATGGCAGAAATACCCATTGCAACACTGTCAGAAGCAAAATCAGCTGAAGAAATCTCAAGCACAAAAAGTGGAATCATGCTTAGAAAAAACTCATAAATCTCCATTAGTTGAAGGAATTTTCCCAGCACCTGAATCAGACTGGTCACCCAAAAACACAGAAACAGTCAGTGAAGAGGCCAAATCTAAGAAAGGGCACACCTCTGAGACATGCAACAAAATCAATGAAGGATTTAGAGAATTAGCTAAAAATGAAAATGTTAAAATTTCTTTGGTTCCTGAAAAAATTTCAGAAGCAACACCTGAACAACAAGAAGAAGTCTGTTGTCAGGGCACAATACAAGCAGCGTTGGATTCCTTGGAGAAGTCTAATATCAATGTGACAAGAGGAGACATTAGGGCAGCTATGATATACAGACAGTCCAACAAATCTTATCAGAAAAACTCACAAAATAATGTTCAAAAGCACAGTACCACAGACTTTTGCTTTTTGGCTGAGCCTAAATCAAATCAAGAACAAAAAAAGCCAGAAACACCCAACCAAGAAGTAACAGTGGCAAATGTGGAGCCTCCACACCCAACAACAGCAAATACTGAGCCACTACACCCAACTGAAGTCCCACTACACCTACACATGACTGCATCAAATGCAGAGCCTTCTCACCCCTCTGAATCACCACTAAACCTAAAAGTGACTTTGTTCGATGCAGAACCTCCACACCCAACTAAAGAACCACTAAACCCAGACGTGAATGTAATGAATGTAAAGCCTTCACTCCTGGCTAAAGAACCATTAAACCGAGAAACGACTGTCGATGTAATGAATGTAGAGCCTCAACACCCAGCTAAAGAACCACTGAAGCGAAACGTAATTGGGACAAATTTGGAGCCTTTCCACCCACCTGAAGGACTAATGGACATACAAGTGACTGTGTCAAATGCAGAGCCCCCATACCAAACTGCAGAACCACCCAAACAAGAAGCAACTGTGGCAAATGTGGAGAGTTCAAACCCAACTAAAGAACTACTAAACCTAGAAGTGACTGCAGTGAATGCAGAGCATCCACACCCATCTAAAGAACCACTAAACCACAAAATGACTGTGGCAAACGTGGAGCCTCCCCACCCAATTGAAGATCCAGTAACACAAGAAGTAATTGTGGCAAATGCAGAGCCTCCATACCTAACTACAGAACCACCCAAACAAGAAGTAACTGTGGTTAATGTGGAACCTTCTCACCCAGCTGAAGAACTAATGAACACACAAGTGACTGTGTCAAATGCAGAGCCTCCATGTCCAACTAAAATGCTGCTCAACCAAGAAGCCACTGTTGCAAATGTGGAGCCTTCATGCGCACTTAAAGAACCACTAAACCTAGAAGCGGCTGTGCCAGATGCAGAGCTTTCACACCCACATGAAGAGCCGCTCAACCATGAAGCAGCTGTGGCAAATCTGAAGCTTCTACATCCAACTGAAGATCCAATAAAGCTGCAAGTGAATGTGGCAAATGCAGAGCCCCCACTTCCAATCAAACCCCACAACAGGCCTTCACAAGGTGTTGTGTCAACAAAAAGCAAAAGAGTCACTGGCCCCAAACCACCAATTCCACCTAAACCTGAACATTTGAAAGAGAAACAAGAAGTACATCAGCCATCTGCCAGTAGGCATCCAGAGGAACACAAAATTAGTACTAGTGAAGAAATGTTCTGTCAGGTTTCCCAGCCATCAGCAACAACATTGTTTTTAGGTCAAGAAGGCACTACCAATAAGTCAGTGGATCATCATGAAAACCATAATTTAGACAAATCTATGAAGACTTTGCAACAAATAAGAGGGAAGTCTGACATACAATGTTTGCCCATGCTCTTAGACAGTAATGAAACAGATATAAGAAAAATAAATGGACAGCAAAAGATTGAAACCATAGAAAAGAAAGATATGTCTCAAAGCACATTCGTGCATGACATAATATCTGAAACGGATGAAACCCATATAAATTTCCATGAGGCCCGGCAAAAATTCGGCGGCAAAGTTGTGTCATCAAAAAAGACGGCCCCTGTAAAGCCAAAACGAGTAAAACATTTTCAGGCCAGTGACAAAACCCAAAAGCCCTTAACAGGAGGATGCACTACAGATTGCACTGTCCAGATTGGAGCTGATCCATCATCCAAGAACTGTGAAATAACTGCTGACAGTGCAGATAGGCATTACAAGGACACAAAGCAAGACGTCAAAGTTGAGATGAGGGAAAAGAAAGCAAGAGTGGAAACAGATGATGAACGCAGACAGCGGCTGTCCGTACACATGGACGAGATTGTGAGAGGAAACGTAACTGCGGCAATGGAAATCTTTGAACACTTGAGAAAGCAAGAGCAACTGCAAAGCATTCTGAGTCGTGTAGAAGAAATCGAAAGCGACACGAGTGAGGTTGATGTGACATCTCTGAGGAGAGTGTTTGAGAACGTCCCTGACTGGATTGTCAATTCAGACAAAACAGGGCGACGGAAGGTCAAAGCACAAAATAAAGACAAAGTGATGCAGTCATCAGCAGGCAAAAAACTTTGCAAGTCCTCCATGGAGCATGTTTATGGAGATCTTGAGCGTGCTAGTGAGGAAATAATAAATCTAAAAGAGCAGACTTTAGCTAGACTTAAGGATATAGAGGACACCATTAAGAAAGCACTTCTTTCTGTTTCTTCACTAAAATCTGACTCAGATATTGCAAATTTATCAAATCTGCTCAAAGAATCCCTGGGGGTTGTGCAAGAATCTCCACATTCTAGCAATATAAGCAAAACTGATATAAGCAGAACCAAACCACAGCAATCAGAAGAAAGTTATTTTCCACAAAGAAGCAGCTCTACAGGCACTGCAGCAGCTCCTGGCACAGATCAGTTTTCTATAAAGCAACGGGAAAGCCCTCCATCTTCACCTGCATTCATTTCTATTCAGTCAGCAGCAACAACAACAGATAAAACAGACGTTGTGCCACCAGAAACTTTAATTTGTATGAAGTGTCAGTTGAACCCGCGGCCAGAAGGAAAATTCAGAACCACAAAGACAGTGATGTGCAATAGCCCCACTCAAAGTAAAAAAGTAAAACCCAAGAAAGGAGAACGACAGCAAACTTCTAACAGCCAACAGAACCGAGAGCTTAGTGTGCTCCGGGTACAAACTGACAGCGAAGGGAACAGCATCAGAGGGACAGCAGAGGAAAACTATGAGAGGACAGATAACTCTGATAACAGGTCTTAGACATCCAAAACCTCCGCTCTTGTTGCTACTCAACCTGAAAGCAAAACAACTCAGGCTGTAATCCAGAGATTCAGCAGCCAGTAAATCAGGTTAATGTTTTGGGAATCTGGACAGACAATTGTTTGTCTTCCATGTTCTCATAAAATGTTCATTATCTACTAAGTACTTATTTGAGTGCTAAATAGATTGATCATTCACGAGTTTATTGCTGAAGGTATTTCTTAGGTTTTTATCTGTTGCTACTTCAACATTATTTCAATTTCTTTTTGAGCTACTTTGCATTGAATTTTAGAACTTTTTACATTTCTATCAGCAAATTTCTAATAAATTCTTTTTGTGTAAATTCTTATTGAACTTGAAGTAAACCTAGTTTCATTTTTCTTATCAGTTTCAACCAACTTCTCGAGAGACGTGCTCAGCCTGTCAGAAGCCAGTTTATCAGATGGAAAAAGTCACAGCAGACAAATACATTTTTCACAAAACGTGCTTCTGCTGCAAACAGTGCAAGAAAAAACTAAGGTGGGATATCGAAATATGTTTCACAAGGATCTCATTCAGTTTTAATAAGGTCTTCTTCCTCTTTTGATTCCATTTTTTACCAGGTAGGCCAAATGTAGTTCATAATCTTGGCAGTTTAAGTTTGATTCAATCTTAGTCAACATTTTTCTTCGAACCGGAAATAGTTTTATGTTTATGGTGTGGCCAAAGTCCCAACTCTGACAAAGAATCTCTGAAGGGATTAAGGTGATGGCAAGGAGATAAATCATCAGTGAAAAACCTGGTCAGCACATATTACAAGCATTCGATTGGTGGAATATTAACAGTTTTCCACTCATAACTGAATACTGTACAATGATTCTTTGACATGCTGTATTCTTTATTAAATATTCACCAAAAATAAATAAATCTCAATCAACACTTTTTTACAGAAACAGTAAACCTAAATCTGCCAGGGGAGTGGCATTTATTTCTTCTGAATTGTATACAGATTTAGCAATACAACGATAAGTGGGAAACTGATTTAAATAGTATCCAAAAGCAACATATACTTTATACCAAGCTAACTTGGTATAAATGATTACATTTAGCAAATACACTGTAAGTAGATCCGTTCATACGAACAGCATTACAGCATTACATACTAGACTAATATATAGACTAATAATAATAATGCTTAGTGCTGAAAGTAACAGGTGTAGGTTTAAAAAAAACTGTAGCTGGCAAAAAATAATATATAAAATATACAGAAAACAATTTTTAAAAATCCATTAAAGGTAAAAGGTAAAGGTAATTTTTATTTATAAAGCACATTTTCAGTAACAAGAAAATACAAAGTGCTTTGACTACTTCATTGGTTGTAAATCTATTACAGGCTATTGAAAGCAATCTTCACCATATGTTATACTGCAAAGTTTCAAATGTGGAAACTCTGCCCTCATTAATGCTTTCTCTTCCAGTTAAAGTTTTTAACAACTAAGTAGCATGGGGAATTAAATTTTCTACTAACTTGTACTTCTTTTTAGCATGCAAACTTACACACCTTTGAATGGTGAATTCTACTGCATATTTCACTACCAACAACTGTTCAAACGAAAGGGGAATTATGATGAGGGCTTTGGACACACTCAGCACAAGAACCGATGGCTGTTCAAGAATTCATCCAGCACAGTGGATGATGAATCTGAGGCGTAACTCTACAATGTGAAAGTGAGTAACAACAAAAGGCAAAAAAAAAATAATAATAAATAAATAAATAACTGGTCTTGGTTGCTTGTGTTAATGAATTCAGTCATTTCTGTTGTTAATCACTGAAATCATCTTTGTAACCGTGCTCTCTTTGTGTTCTCAGCTGATGAGTGACGATGACAGCACGGAAAATCCTAATGAAGATGTTTGAGGCAGCGTGTTCAACGGAGTGCAACAGAATTGCACAGGCATATAAACTGCACGATAATTAATGTTAGACAACATATCATAAAATCTGCGAATTATTTTTTAAATGTCTTGCATTGTATTGAGACACATGTAAATGTGATCTGTTATTCATTTTATATTCAGCTTCCTTGTACTTTTCTTAGTTTAAAACTACAGCAACAGTAAGGAAGAGCACAATAGAGAAACCAATTACTGCTTGTAATTACCAGATAATTAACAACATAAAAATATCAGGCAAACTTATGAAGATTTCCAAAGTGACATTGTACTTTTTGCATATTTAATTTCATTCTACAAATTTCTGAAGAATGCTCATTAATAAGTAAACATGTTTTGTGATTATTTTGTACCACTGTAAATCATGATCAACTTTGTGCAGAGAGAAAAAATTAACCACATAAAATCTAATTTTAATTTCCTTGTGTTTCAGTTCAAAGAGACTTTTATGAACTGTTGCCTCAATGTTTAAGTGCCTCTGTGTTGTGTCTGTTACTTTGCTCTCAGTACCTTCAGGTTTATTGTTCTTCTATCTAAAAATGTGGATCAGCTGATATTTTATAACTTTTTATAAGCTTTCACTTGGTCCAGCCAAGCAGTCTACTGCAGTTTGTTGTGAAATAGATCTGTGAATTCACAGATCTGTAACCTTAAAAAAAAAAAAAAAAAAAGCATAGCCTGACTTTTTGTAGCATCCAGATGTTGAAAACATGGACATAAAGAAGGTACTTTAATATTGTGCCCAAGAGTTTGCCATCACGGTGAAATCTCTCCCATAAAGGGTTACTCATTTAATGTCAGTACAATGCAAGCTGATACTAAAATACTCTTATTTTGAAGTAAGAAAGGAAGTTGCTACTGCAATCAGACCAAGGATGTCATTTACCCAGAATGCATTGCAATGTAAACAACATGGCAATGTCTTTGTGTCAATATTTTGTTAAGATTTATACAAATTAAACAGCCTACAGTATTAATACTGTACTGTTTTTTTTTTTACATATAAAATAAATATTTCCCCAATAAAGTCTATTGTAACTAATTGTTACTAATTGGACGCATTTAGAAGAAAAATTATTCTGCATGTTTATATGGAAACTTTGTGACTTCCCATGATGAAATATATACACACTGAGTATTAACTGTAGTACTAAATGTGATTGACAGCAGAAAGAGCCTCACCGTACTCAGCAGTAAAGAGAGTGCTTCTTCAAGACAGAGGGATTCCCGCACATGAATAAAAGCAAAGTTAAAGCTGTTCAAGACACAAATGAAAGATAGTTATTATTTTTTTACATTTTATTTTGTGCATTCTCCTGTAAGGCTGTTCTGGGCAGTTGTCCACATAATCCATATCAAAATTACTGTCCTTCAGATTATGACAATATGAAGATGGTGATTTCAAATTAAACAATAAAATTAGATCAAAATAGATTTAAAGGCAAACACTAAATAGAAACAAAGAATTAACAGATTAGGATGAAGCGCAAGTCCAGAACTCCTACAATTAACAATGACATTTTAATTTTCTAAGATTTGCTCATTATCTTTGTTCATATGTTGTGGTGGATAGTCTACAGTAGAGAATATGAAACCCAGAGAAGAGCATTATATGTTAGAGCCCATATGTCTGTACTGTACTGTAGTTGCTAATTTTACCTCGCTCATTCAAGCTTAAAAGTATAACGGCTGCCCTGATGTAATGTTTTTTGCCACAATGTTAAGTTTAGGTTTACATGGTTGGAATGAAGAATATTTTCAGTTTTTTTCATTAGAGTCTGTTAAATATTATTACCAACAGGTGTGTTGTTAATCAAAGGAGAAACCCTGAAAGCTCATATCTGACAATGTTGCTTTCTGGTTAGTAATTTGACCAGTGGCGGAGCTAGACTTTTTTTCAAGGGGTGGCCAAAGGGTGAGCATGGCTTTATCAGAGTGGTCCATATACAAATGATGAACAAAAGGAAACAAATATTTTCTCACACACATTCAAATTAAAATGGTTTATTTAACAAAGATTTGCCATGACCAAACAAGACGTTAAATGGCACTATGGAACAGTGAACATGCAAATGTAAACTCAGAGCCCAGAATATGACCAAAAACAAATTCTCAAAAATAAATAAATAAAACTGGCTCCAAATAGTAAACTGCAAGACAATACCACCAGAGCTGACCAGCATTACCCTGGTGGTATTTATAAAGGTTTGAGAAACACTGCTATGGTCAAATAAGCTTTGAATGGGAACAACATACTGCAAACTCAAAGCCAGGATTCACTCAAGAGAGCATAATTCTCTGATTTTGGTGGGAAAAAGCAAAATGTTTTACAAAGTCATCCATGTTGAGGGTATGTGCCTTCCTTGACTCAACACTGAGAATGCCAAGATGACTTAACCTGTCATCAGCCACAGTTGTTCTAAGGTGGTTTTTGATCAGCTTCACTGTCTTCCTCCCCAGAGTCTGACTCTGAATCTATATCACCCTCATCTCTCTCTGGAACTTCATTGTGAAATGCATAAACAGACACAATAAAAAATGCAAAAAGCATCATGCTAACCTTTAGAATCAGGCTTATTGGATTTTACTACTTAATAACTCTCTGTCACAGCCTCTAACCTGCTGATGATGCACTTGGGCCTGGTGTCTCCTGGCTGGCTTCTCCAGGTTGGTCACTGCTGCAGGGTTCTGTCTGGTCCTGGTCTGGCCCTGGTTTCTGCCTCTTTAAGAAGAACTGGGAGATATTCCCTTTTCTCTTCATTTGGGCTCTACACAAAATAAGACAGCCTGGTATTTAGACTCCATGACTGTTTGGCAGAGACAACACTATTTTAACTATTATTTCAACTATAGTTTTTAGTTTTCTGTAGCGAGCTAAAATAATACTAAATTAAAAAAAATAGTTAGGTTATAATTCAAAGCTTTCAGATGACATAGCCTACTTACATTTCAGTCATTATAAAACTTAACAATGGTTTTTTACATATTCTTACCACACACATTTAAAGCAAGAGCTGGGAGATATAAAACATTACAGGGCAGCATGTGCACTAAAACATGTTAATAAGAATCTGTCTAAAACACGATCTATCAGCACTAGCATGGCTAATATAATAAACAAGGCACTACGCAGCGGTGCACAACCATTTATTTATTTTTTTCTTTTTAGAAATGTATGACAAGTGCCGCCTCTCATTAGGAAGGTAACACAGCGGTTACCGCTGAGCGGTAAAATGTAAATACCTGCAAAACTCCTCGACGGTGTAACTCTAAAGCCGCGGATGTGTTTTGGATCAAGCAGGAACCAACATGTCAGCTTAACCAATGAACAGCGTCGGGCATCGGGCTGCCTTCAGGGACAGTCGGAAATTACAGTTTTCCTGGCAAATCTTTGCCGATCTCATAAGTATTATATTTTAAAATTACCATTTCCAGTGGGGTGGCAGTAGGGGTGGCAAGGGCTCTGTTGGGTTGTGGCAAGTGCCACCCCGGCCAACCCTCTGGCTCCGCCACTGAATTTGACATGTCATAAAAAGCACACTGATTACTTGTTTAAACATTAACTAAAAGGATGAGACTCCTTCTCTTCTCTTGAATCCAAAGCTGTCCCTTGTCTTCATTACTTGCTGAGGACTTTAGGAGACCATGATGAGCAACTTTGGGCAAATCTTGAAGGAGATCGGGGAATTTGGCTTCTTTCAGAAACGTTTGGTGGCTGCATTATGCATCCCCAGCATATTTCTGGCGTTCGATGTGATTGGCCAGGTGTTTACAGGTATGAACTTTCCACACCAGTGTAACACCAACTGGATCTTGCAACGGGGACCCAACCTGACTGATGAAAGACAAAGAAACCTCACCATACCCACTAACAGTGAGGGAAAGTTTGACAGCTGCAAAATGTTCACACCTGTAAGTTTGGACCTGGACACCATTGAAAGGTACGGACTTAACGAAACAACGAGATGCATAAATGGATCCGATTTTGAAATGCCCGAGGATGCCTCCAGCATTGTGACAGAGGTAAGAAAACCTTGAGCGGTTAACTTTTGCGAGTCTGCAATATCCCACATAATTGTCACTGAATGATTGACTGACGCTAAATAAGTGCTGACTTTGGAACACTGATCTGCTGAAAGTCCACAATTACGACACAAAGTACTTTGAAGTTAGTTGACTTTTTTTTTTAATCTGCCTCAATAGTAAAACAGAACATGCAGAAATAATGGCTAAAAATATAATAACACATATTGATTACTACAGTTTTTACACACTGGTGAGTGCTAGAGCTATAAATGACACTTTCAAAAACAACAATACAATAAAAGTCCTCGCAGCATGATTCTGCCAACACCATGTTTGACTCCAGGGATTTAGTTTTGGTTTTTACATGAAGGCTGAAAAGTTTAGTTTTTGTTTCTTCTGATCAGGGAAACGTCTTTCACTTTTCTTATTGTTTCAAGATGTATAATAATTTTTGAAAAGTCTCGTGCAACCATATTTATAACAAATTAATACATCCAGAAAGTAGAATATATCAAAGTAGCTGAAGCAAAAGAATAAAAGGCTTAGAGAAATTAAGTATAACTAATTTTTTTCTTTATGTCTCTTCGATGTTGTCAGTTTAACCTTGTGTGCGACAGAAGCAGTTTCATTGAGGCATCTCAGTCGATTTACATGGCCGGTCTTCTGGTTGGAGCCTTTGTTCTGGGACAGATGGCTGACAGGTGACGACCACTTGTGTCCAACCATTAGCTAGGAAACAGTTAACTAACAAATGAACTTTTAGGGACTCGTGTAACATTCCAGCCTTTCTTTCTGTAGGTTTGGCCGACGTTTTGTGGTCCTGCTGTCGCTCCTCATCTTATTTGTGTTTGGAGTAGGACTGAGTTTCTCACCCAACATCTACGTTTACATTGCTCTCAAATTTGTTTGTGGCATTTCAACATCTGGAATTGTTGCAAATGCCTTTGTCATTGGTAGGTTTCATAGCTCAATTTAATGGCAACTTTATTTCGAGTGCATAAACTATAACAATCAATACCGTAATTTTCAGACTATTGAGCAAACCTAAATGCAAGCCTCATCAACTAACTTTAGGAGGCAAAAAAGTGCACTTATATAGGCTATATTTGTCTATTAGCTGCAAATGTCAATGAGATATTTACATAGAAAGATTTTTTTTTTACATACCCTACATGCTTTTTCATAACAGTACATGTAACACAGCTGCTTAAAAAGCAAGACACTTCAGACCAGAAAAAGCCACTGATCACATCTTCCTCCTGCACACTGAAACTACCAAAGTAGTCTTCTTCAGTATCAGAATTGAACAGCCTCACACACACTCCCTCAGTCTCTCTTTCTTTGTTGCTCTCTATGTCACTTTGTTACTCTCTTAAGCTTGTGCTGTCCTCTTCATCAGGCAGCAGTCCAACCTTTTGAAAAGCTGGAAAAAAGCGTTATATTAGTCACATCACAGTGTTCAAAGCGTGTGAAAAAGCAGCAGCTTGTAGTCTGAAAATTACGGCACATAGATAATTGATTTCACACTTGTTATGTTCCTTTAAAGGCGGAGAATGGAGTGATTCTTCAAAGTTTGCTCTCTGTACCATCATCTGCCATGCATTTTTTCCTCTGGGACTGATGATACTTTCTGGAGTTGCTTTTTTCATCCGCAACTGGAGGATCCTGCAGATGGTGCTCTTCAGCCCTCTTATTGTTGTACTGGGAATCTTCTACTGGTCAGTATTGGTATAACTGCCTCTAAATCTAGGCATATGTATGATTTTCACAGTATTAACTTGAGTAAAAAATAATGGGATTTTATGACATCACTATGTTAACATGATTTAAAACAACTTGACCAAATTATTTAATTTGAAACTGCTTCTCAACTTTTAAACAGTGTTACCAGTAAAACTGAACTTTTTTAGTTTCCACACCATGTTTGTCTTTTACATAAGGCAGGCAGAGGAGATGGAGGCAGGCAAATTTCTTTCCTCAAGAGAATGAAACAACCAAAAAAAGAGAGAAAGAAATGGATACAATTCTTGTTTCTTAGCAGTTGGTTCAAAGTGCATCATCATTTCAATCCTTCCCCAGTTATAAACCATGACATATTTAGTATCAATGGATTCCCTGTGATCTCAATATTGTGAGGATATCACTGCAACCAAAAAAACGAAACCTACCATGCCTGTGACCAATATATTTCAAAACCGCAAACTAATTTTTTGTGACTAATAGAAATATGTTGTGGATTTCAACATGTCATGCAGCTGAAAACAAAAAATAACAACACAAACAGCACAGTTTGTGATCCAGACTTATTTGTCAAGCAGGATTCTTCCAGAGTCAGCTCGCTGGCTCATTACACAGGGCAGGAAGGAGGAGGCCGTAAGGGAAGTACGGAGAGCCGCTAAAGTGAACAAGAGAAAAGTGCCAGAGGAGCTGCTAGAGAAAGTGAGTCCCACCAAACACACTGACCTCTACCAAAAACCAAACACAAGCTCATTAACCACACCCGCAATTTTTCAGCTGGATGGCATGGGTGCGAACAAAAAGGGAACCATGCTGGACATCTTCAGGTTATCATATTTGAGAAAACGGGCTCTCATAATGAGCACTGTCTGGTAAGTATCCAGTTGGCACTTCAGTAGCTTTAACTTTATGGGGGTCACTTAATGTCTTTGTCATGACTTAACAGGTTTGCGACAAGTCTGATGTACTATGGACTGAGTCTTAATGTTGGCAACTTCGGTCTGGATATTTACCTCACACAGTTCATCTTTGGCATAGTGGAGGTTCCTGCTCGTGTAGGTATTTTGCCACTCTTACAGTATTTTGGAAGGAAAATTTGCCAAGGAGGAGTCCTGTTGTTTGGAGGTGCTGCTTGCCTTGGCATTCTTGTTATACCAAAAGGTACCTTGACTTTGAAATGTTCTATTTTTAAAGAATCACAATTACCCTTCATTTTTTTTGCTACTAGGTCATCTAATGGTTGTGGTTATAAAAAAAGTCCAGCCCTCATTACAGAAATGCAATTTTTTGTTTGCTCATCAGATCTTCCCGTTGTGATCACAGTTATAGCCGTTCTGGGCAAATTTGCTGCCACTGCCAGTTTTGCCACAGTTTACGTTTATTCAGCAGAGCTATACCCCACCATTCTGAGGTAAGGAAGTCATGACCTGAAGGCAAAATTAAGGATCCCTCTTTGTCATTTGGGAGAAGATTAGCTTTATTGAAGTGATGAGACAGCTGACGACTTGATCTTCTGTCCTGCCAGGCAGAACGGCGTGGGTCTGAACTCCATGTGTGCTCGAGTGGCAGGAATCTTTGCTCCACTGATCCGTCTCTTGAATGTTTACCATTACACCATCCCCATGTTGATTTATGGCATTGTCCCCATCATGGCTGGAGTTCTCTGTGTGCTGCTACCTGAAACTCGCAACACCGAGCTGCAGGACCTTGCTGAAAACAAGTGAGTTTGCACATTCCCCCCACCCCCTCCTACCAGTTGGCTTATGTTGATAGCTAATCACTCAGTTCTGTTTATAATTTCAGAAAATCATCTGATGAAATCACAGAGAAAGGGTTTTGTGCTCAAGATGATAAAGAAGAAAAGAGCACAAAATTTTGATTGTTTTGGCAGTTACTAACATTATGACTGTCTGATATAATAGTTTTTTTTTTATTGAGTTAACTGTAGTCATTTGAATTACGTGTCACATTTTATTAGTTGTTACAATAAAAAAAAAATTTCACAGTCCAAAGATAATGGGTCACTAATAAATTGTAGTACTTTTAGTACTTTTTTTCCCTTTTCTTTTTAATGATATGTAAATGTTAACATGCGTCTTCAACAGTTATGTGTATCATAACAGAAAAGCAGTGACAATAAAACAAATTATATCTGCCTGTGTGATATATTTACGTCCTAAACAGGTCTACATATGTGTTTTCTTATTAGCATATATGTGTATTGCAAACCATTGAGAAAAGATGGAGCAGTTATTTTTACACTAACCATTTAGTTGTTTATTGTTATAAGAAGAAAACCGTTATTGTGAGATATTATGATTGATTATGACACATAAAACTGATATTTGAAAGCCCTACATACTAACATTACCATTTGGATTGTTAATTTTGCTATTTGAACAGGTTTTTCCAAGTTGATTCCATGAGAGAATAAGATTTTCAATGTAATTATATGTGGACATGTGATTGAATAAAATCATTGTGTGCTGTTTATTTATTTATTTATTTGCATCACTTAATTGAACTATTATTCTGAAGTGACCTGTTTTATAATAACTTATCTTATATTGAAAGCTAGTCACTGTATACAGTCAAAAACAACCAAAAGGCAAATATATTTTTATCACCTGTAATTCTATTATGAATATAAAAACCAAAAAATACAGTGAAAAAATAAACAAAAAAACACTGGTACAACCTCCCTGACACTCATACTGGCTGATGGTTCCTTTTAGTGACTCTGACCACAGGAATAAAATTAGAAAACATGCAATGAAAGCGTTCTTTGCAGAAATCGTGAACAAAAATATTAATAATGCTCGAGCTTTACTTGCATCGGTTGACAAGCCCACAAACCCTCCTGTGACTGAACCATCTGAGCTTTACTAAAGAGTCGGCAATGAAGTTGACAAGTTATGGCAGAGAAAAAATTTTTTTTAAATTACAGGGTTAATCTGCACATCCAGTAGCAAACCAAACACATGCAGAATAAATGACCCAATTCCAACAACTCAACTATAAAAGCTTAGAAGAAATTATGAGTCAATTAAGCTCAAGTTACATAATTCAGCAACATGGTTGTTTCTGACTGTCTCTGCTGTTTTGGCAAATAAATGTATCTTAATGACAAGAAAATCCTAATGCTTCCCAGCTAATTTTCTGCTAAATTAAACTTTTATTACTGGCACAGAGAGTTGGCGGCACAGTATTATACATGTATTATTAACAGATTAAATGATGCTTGTTTATTAAGCTTGTTTGTCACTTTAAAAGTACCTTTTGAAAATAACCTTTAATCATGTATTAAACGTGCTTTTCATTAAGCACACATTTCTGTCTTTAAAATGTTAACTGGTCTGATAATGCTCTGATCATTTAAGAAACCAAGTCTTGTTTTCATTATCTACAAGTTGAAAATTAGCCTTGAATCGGCTGGAAAGGCTTAAAAGGTTGGTCTTTTTGTAATTAGTCACTAAGTGAACTGAGTTAAGAAAACAGGGTGACTTTTGAAAATTCAAATGTATACGTTATTACTATAATTGTCTAATTATTGCAGCTCTTTGCAATACTGATGTACTGTACGGCAGAGCAAAGCTGGCAGTGGCAGCAGACAAAGAGAAAGAACCTATTCAGTCCGAGTTGCTCATGTAAATAGTGGGCTTTGAAATAAATTAAGTTGGAGTAAGAGAACTGTTTAAGACATTTCATTGCTGACAAATATGTCGTACTCCACAAAGGATTTAGCAAAAGCCTAATTTTCCATTTGGCTCCATTAATAACAGAGGAGGCGGCCAGGCTGAATGCTAGAGAAGCACACAATTTTATAGCTTGATTTCATAGCGGAACGTTTTTCGCGGTCGTGTTGGCGCATTGCATACGTCACAGACAAACATTAGCTATTGGGTGAAATCAGATCCAATTGTTTAAAACTTCACAGAGTCCATTCTTCTGATTTTTGTTCCTGTTTTATCAGTTAATTAGAGAACTAAGTAAACAAAGTAATGAGCTGTCTTTCATTTGTTCTGGATTTTTTTTTTAATGATGATAATCTTCACATCTTGATCATCTGCAATTTGTATCTCTAAGATAGTTGTTTTACAACATATCACACACCTTTAACCTCATTAAAAAAGCTCATGAACAGTGACTTTCATCTTGCCTTACTCCTTATCTTATGTTCTAAAAAGGGAAGATTTATTGCTCAAGTGTAGTCTTTACACTAGAGGTGTGCCATGGAAAGATTTTCATCCATTGTGAACTACCAGAGTAGTAAAGTGCTACATATAGCAGATGACAGAAAAACAAATCTGCTGCAAAATACAATGATGTTTGAAGAACAAACATGAGCACAATCAATAGCTTCCCAGGCATGGATAATTACTTCACTGTGATTCAGATTTCACCTGAACCCACATATATATACCTGATACTTAAACCCATCCTAGGAAATCTGATGACCCATCGGAGCTAAATACTGATATGAATGCAATAGTTTCTAGTAAAATCTTAAAAGTAAAATTTCTGCTTGTTTTGAGATATAATTATTAACTAAAAACAAAAGGTTTATTAATGATTGTCAGTAGAAAAAAAACCCACTCCGTTGTAGGGGGTGTATGGATTTACGGATGAGTTAGTTTTCTCTTCTGTGTAAAGTTCATTTAGATTTTTGAAGCTGACTCTACCTGCTGTGGTCATTGAATTGGAAAATATACCAAGTCAATCCCGTTTGTTTTTCCAAGGCACAAGTGCTAACTATATACTATTAACGAAAATAAATTCTCTCTGTGCATAATTGGTAAATTGGTATTTATTGTACTTACATTGAAAAAAGGTCTTGTGGCCAATGTTCCCTCTAAGCTGCGCGCCTGCGCAATCGCGCACTGCTCGCCTATTCTCAGCGCACAAGAAAATCTATGTAGCGCATAAAATAAAGTTCAACGTAAACTGGACATTGAGCTCAGACATCAGTTTTGACTATGGACCAATGATATTTTTTCCTGTACTACTTTGCATCGAACTCTGTGAGTGAGAGGAATCCAGTCAATGACACGATACGGTTCACTTTCGCTACGCAGCCAATCATCCCATGCTTTTTTGTGTACGTGTCTTGGTCATATGCGCTGTGGCACCGTGCAGTTAAGAATAGTGCGGCGGAGTTAAGAAAGCTAACACCTTATCATGTCTAAGTGGGACATCCACTCACCAAGCCAAAGTAAAAAAAAAAAGAAATGCACTTCTGCTAAGATCAAATAGCTGTCAGAGTTTGTGCAACTAGAAGAACAGTACAGTGTACAGTGGAGTGACCGTGTCAAGGAGGCAACGGGGCCATCATTCTTTGTATTAGGAAGCTCTGTGATCACATTGATGCTCGTTTTTCAGAGCATGAATTAAAGGAAAGGTCTGCATTTGATATTGAAGCGTTGAGTTCAGACTTTTGACTATGGGTGAGCAGACATTGGTGCATGAGGCCATTCTCCTCCACCCACAGATTATGGAGGCCATTAACAGTCAATATGCTGAATTCAAGTACATAAAGCAAGAAGCAGACTGACCCATCAACCTGGGCAAATTGTACAACCACTGGAAGAAGTGAGAAGGGCAGATGTGAAAAAACTGTGTAATTAAATATTTTACAAGAATTTATACTGTATCACAAGCTACAGAAAACATTTCATTGTGCAAAATGTGAATATTTTAATATGAACAAAAAGTTATGTCTGAAAGGTGTAATGCCTCATTTCTCACCCTGGCTAAAGCAGGGCTCTTATAACATAGTGTGCATCTCATAAACAGCAATGTTTTCTTTTCTTTTTTTTTCATTTTAATTGGGCAAATCACTGAAATTAAAAGCAAACAAATGAAAATTGCTGATGTAATTTGATTCTTTTAATAAGCTATGCACCTTTCTATGATCCCAGATTTATAATACTTGTGCGTGGCCACGTCGTGTACACTGATGATGCTCACAGTGGTTCTCAGTGTGCTCAGGAAGCTTGTGTGTTTGCCCAGACACATGAAAAATTAGAGGGAACATTGCTTGTGGCCATACATTATTTGGATTTGAAGGAATACAAATAAATTAGTTTAAACTAGTTAGTCATAGTTTCATTATGACTGGCAATTAAGCCATCTGTGTGTGTGAACAACATAGTAGAAATTATGAATAAGAGATTGAAATAATGATTAGTCATAAATAATGTTCACCTAGTAGGTTGCATAAATTATTACTTTTGACTTCATTGTTTGGATAACGGTGATAAAAATGTCAGAATACCAAGTGTTTAGAAGAAACCTATAATTTGTATGAATATTTGATGGCAGTATACTTAAGGAGTGAAATCACAACATCTGCTTTTCCTTGTAGGCCAAACCAATGATGAAACAAAGTTTGAACTTCTATGTTTCCATGGAAATATTCATATTTACAACGTTCTGTAAATATTCAGCTGAATATGACAAATAAGATTTTTATCATCTTATTATATGCTTGTAAAACTAATTAATTAACTCAGTTGTTTTCACTTATAACACAGCTTTATGGTAACATGGTTTTTATCTTTTGGGTCAGTATCTGTGTTGTTTCCCACTCAATGATATTTTATTGCTGTAATAACTGTTGTTCCCCTCAATCGAGTCACAAATGCAGTTACAAGGACTATCTTATTTGTGGTTAGTTAAATATTAAACCCGTTTCTACTGTGTACGTCCATGAGAAGCCTCTGTTAAACATACCACAATGCCAGGATGAGCAGCTTCGGAGACGTCCTGAAGGAGGTCGGGGAGTTTGGTTTGTTTCAGAAAAGCTTACTTGTTGCTTTATGCATACCCAGCATTTTCCCGGCTTTCGATGTCAGCGTTCAGGTGTTTGCGGGGCTGAGTTTCTCTCACTACTGCAACACTGACTGGATCTTGGAGAGAGGTCCAAACCTGACAAAAGAGAGACAAAGAAACCTCACCATCCCGGTGGACAAGGATGGGGGATTTGAAAAGTGTATCATGTTCACCCCAGTGGATCTGGATTTGGAAACTATTGAAGCATATGGCCTTAACAGGACAACAGAGTGCATCAATGGCTGGGACTACGAGGTTCAACAAGGAGTTTCAAGCCTTATCACAGACGTAAGAAAAAATCCATTATTTTCTTACAATCTTGCATCCTCTTTATAATTCTTAGTGCATTATTATCTTCATCTGTAATAACAGTTGCTTTTGTTTACAGTTTGATCTAGTTTGTGGCAAAAGTGGGTTAATCGAGGCATCGCAGTCCATCTTTATGGCAGGTGTCCTCATTGGATGTTTGGTGTTTGGGGCTATTTCTGACAGGTAATACATTTCCTTTTACCTCACTATTTTGCAAAGAACTCTTAGAACTAATGACCTTAAGCTATTGGCTCCAGGTTCAAAGATTGCAGGAAGTAATGTTTTTATATTTATCTTAGTCAATACACTTAGACAATTTTCATTTTAGTGTGTATGTGATGTTAGATTTGTCAGATTTTACGCTCTTTCAGGGCTCCTGCACAGTCCTGAAAGTTTGGAAAAGTATGGAAGTTCTTTTTGTCATATTCCAGGTTTCAGTAAGATTGGGTGGAAGGAGAAACTGCGGCAAAAATGGCCGAATTTACAGACTTCACTTCTTACTCCCAAGTTTAGAAGATTGTGTTTATATTCATTTTAACTGAAAGACAAAAGAGGCGCTTTTCATAACTAAATGACTTGTTCTTTCGATTTTCCACGGCCCAACTTGAATTTCAAACCATTTGGGGTTTTGAGAGGTTTTGAGAACCCTTACATTCAAAATTAAGAGAGGAATAATTTCTACATTCCCAAACTTACACCTTCCTAGATGTTTATGGGGTGCTGTTGAGATGCAGAAGAAATATGCACTTTTATGAATATTTGCAAAAATATTCAGAAAATTTGAAGAACTGTGACTTAGTGGTGGGCAATCAGGTCGGGTGTAATGTAATCTTTAGATTTTTGGTATATATTTGTTCTGATAACAAATCAAAATAAATAAACAATAAAATGTGAAATAGCTCTTTGCGTCACAGCCTGAGAAGCCAATTTGACAGCATTGTCTTGTTTTTTGTAGTTTGTGAAACTTGCAGAAAATAAAGCCAAAGGTGAATGTTTCAGCCTTAAATATTCAGAATTTTATAATAGGTGATGAAAGAAATCTGACTGGAAAAGCGTTTAACTGTGAATTTGAGGAAGGCCAGGTCTTTGAAGTTGTCATCCTTAGTGATCATCATCAGTATAATACCAGTAGAGTTGAACTAAAGAAGCTGTAAAGTCTTGTTTGTTGGTCCTGGAGGCTGCAGCCAATGACTGTCTGGTAGCACACGTGAGTAAAGTGGCCTTCTACTATCTTATAGCAACTCTAATGTCAAAATATCATAGATATTTATGAGAATGCATTGGATATTTATATAGAAATACAGAAATGGTTATTTACAAGACAAAATGGAGGCAGGAATCCTTACTCTTGCACTATTGAAGATTTTAATTTGTGAAACAAGCACTGAGAATGTAACATGCAAAGCACTTCAGATCAGCTGATATGCCTGAAGGCTATCTGTAACTTAATGCTAATTTTAAAGAGTCGTGTTGAATTTTATGATTTAAAAAAAAAAAGAAGAATTTTGTGTGATTTCTTTGAACTCCTTTTCAATTTTGTTTTCTAATAAAGCTCTGTTTTCTTTTCCAGGTTTGGTAGAAGATTTGTAATCCTGCTTTCAATTCTCCTTCTACTGTTGTTTGCTGTGATCACGGCTTTCTCACCAAACATCTACGTTTACATGATCTTTAAATTTTTATGTGGGTCTTCAGGTGGCGTCATTATTATGAACACATGTGTTATGGGTAGGTCAACGTTTTATTGTTTTGTTTTGTTTTGTTTTGCTTGAACCCTGTCTTATACAGATCTTATCCATTTAGCTCTAAGAACAGTATGAAGGGACAGTTTTAACATGACAAACTTTTTAAGCTCTTACTCTTCACCAGTGTCACATAATTATGGCCATAAGTGACTTTTCTCCTACTCTGGTTTTCAGCGGTGGAGTGGACTGACGTTTCAAAGTCTGCTGTTTGCACAATGTCCATCATCAGTTTCTTTTCAATTGGACAGATGCTTCTGTCTGGTATTGCATATTTGATGAGGAACTGGAGGACCTTGCAACTCGTGCTCTTCAGCCCTCTTGTCATAATCCTATTGACCTTCTTCTGGTTAGTAGCAGATAAATTACATTACAAACTAGAACATTGCTTGAGCAGTCTTTAGTCTTGTTTCAACAGGCTTCTCCCAGAATCATCTCGATGGCTGATGACGCAGGGCAGGAAGGAGGAGGTTGAGAAGGAGCTCCACCGGGCAGCCAAAGTTAATAAACGAAGAGTACCGGGTCACCTGCTGGAAAAGGTTTTCATCCACATGTAAACTTCAAAAACCTCGAATGTCTTCCTCAGACCTGATGTTAATATATTTGCTTGGATGGTTTTGAATTTACAGTTTTATGTTTTCACATGCGTCTTTAAATGTGACAGGTTTTTCTGTGACATAAATAAAGCCAAGTAGGCTTTATTTCTTGATCTGAATTGTTTCAGTTGAAGCAAAAAAAGAAAATCAGTTTATTACCAGAGCAAAGACCAAAAGTATTTTGGCTGATTTTTCACTTCATCATATTAACTTAAAATAAGGAATCTGAAGTCACGTAAGTGAAGTATTTAAAGGGAGTGGAGAACATTAGGTATAAATGACTTTTTTAGTTTTATATCATGTAATAATGTTATTATAATAGGGACTGCATAAGTTCATATTTTTTTTAAAGTGAAGGTCAACATGAAAAAGACATAGAAACGCAGGAGAAAATGCTTCATAGCGACTTTTTAGATATTTTCACAGCGAACACTAACAGCCAGATTAGACAGAAATCTATTATGTAGAATGAAAATAATAAAAAATCAACAACATTGCATTATCCCAAGTTTCTTTGGCAGCAGGGGAACAGAGCAGTAATCTTCTGCTACATTTAACTGTTTTTTTCTCTGAATAAAAGCTGATACTGATGATGATTATGATCATCATGGACAGAAGCACCTAGAAGTCAAATTATCACGTTGACCACAACTGTAAAAGTTAGAATATTATAAACTAAACTTATTGGCAATGGATCACCTTTGATTACAAGTGATCCAGGCAGCAAGTGGATATAATTAGGACTAGTCGACATGACGCTACAGTCACCCGTATTATAATGCTGCTTTGGCCCATTTACCATTTATGCATGTTTGACAAATCCTTCAGTCTCCTGTCGTAACCATGAAGAAATGCCAAAACGCTTGCTCATACAATGTGTCACCTATTTAACCAAGGCCCTGGTTGCAAACGGCATCATGGACAAGCATTGTTGTGATGAGGTACTGAATGGGGAATACCTAAAGGGTAGAACATTTTTAACCCTCCCACAGACTTAAAAGTAATTTAAACCCACTAGGTTTTTAAACTGTGAGGGGTGTGGCAGGGTTAAAGGTATCCTATCACAAGTAATACATAGATCCTATACAAACATTTATCATGTAAAATAATATGCCACAGAAATTTCCTTAAATTGGATGAAAGTCAGTTCGGATGATGCACTGTCTAAATAAACCCATAAACACCAAAATGTCTATAACTGTATTTTTGTGGAAATTTTCCCAAAGTTCATTTTCAACATTTTAGGTAAATTTGGAATCCACTCCGGACAGAAAGAACATGACGGACATCTTCCGCAAATCATATTTGAGGAAACGCACTCTAATAATGAGCTTTAACTGGTTTGTCTTCTTAAGAATCCATTTGCTTTAAAAAGTTACCATGTGCAGATATGTCTCAGTAGTCAAGCTAATGGTGCATCTGATTTCAGGTTTTCAGCCAGCTTCCTGTTTTATGGACTGGGCCTAAATATAGGGAGTTTCGGCCTAAATATCTACCTCACCCAGCTCATCTTTGGCGCTGTTGAAATTCCTGCCAACATGGCGTGTTTGACTATGATTCAGCGTTTGGGGAGGAGAACATGTCAGGCAGGCTTCCTTTTCCTTGGAGGAGCCTCTTGTTTGGTTGCCACTGCTGTCCCAAGAGGTAATTGTATCAACCGTTTCTTGTTTGTGGTTTTCTTACACCTTTTTGTTATTATTTCTATTTTTTTATTTGCTAACCACATTTGTTTTATACCCACCAGCCCTACCTGTGGCTGTGACAGTCATTGCTATGGTGGGAAAATTTTCTGCTACTGCTGCCTTCAGTACAGCTTATGTCTATACAGCTGAATTATATCCTACTGACATAAGGTATGTCTGCTTATTCCTTAAAAAACCTAAATAAACTGTGAGGTCTAGAAAAGAAGAGGGAAAAGGCTGATTTGGCTAGAAAATGCATTGAAATAAAGACTCAACGAAAAAGCTGAGACAACTTTTTTCACTTATTTTTTTTTAGCAATTCAACATTATAAGTACAATACAAACAACTAACTAATTAGTGTGTCCGTAATGTTATAACAGAGAGAAATTCTGATAGTAAATAATGAAGTGCTTTAATTTGAAACATCTCTTAATGTGTATTTGTGCAATGCAGCCCAAACATAACATTATTTGTTCAGATAGAAATATTAACATTTTTAAATGCCGGCCAACAATAAGTCATTCCAAACACAATAAACAAACTTTCAAATACACATTGCAAACTCTCACTATGCATGTACCAAAGAATGCAGACAACACTGTCCAAATCATATTAACTTGTCAGTTAACCTATTTTTAATAGCATCTTCTTTCATTTTCTAGAGAAGTAACATTACCGCCACCTAGTGGCATATTTGTTCCTTATTTTCATCCACAAGTTTTGATGCACTGGCCTAACAAATCTCGTATCCTCTGTGATAACCTGCTACCAAGCTTCTTTCAAAATATTATATTGTAATGTACAAATGTAAAATGAGAAAAATGTGATTGTTAAAGTTTTGGTGTTGAAAATATAATCCAATTCTGTGAAGGGGGCTGAAAATAAGAGCTATTTAAAGAATTAAATGACTGTGAACATCACATTTTACGTTATAGCTTCTTACATATTTGGTTGTGTAGAGCTAAGAGTTGTTTGGTATTAGTGCTCAATTCAATAATGAATTTCCCATATAAAATATGTCTATGTAGACATATTTTAAATGCAACAGTATTTCAAATTTGGCTGTGCTATCTTGCAGACATAGCGGTATGGGTGTAAACTCTATGTGTGCTCGAGTGGCGGGCATCCTCTCACCACTGGTCAGGCTCTTGCAAGCCTACCACTATAGCATTCCCATGGTGGTTTATGGCGTCATCCCGATGGCTGCTGGTTGTTTAAGCCTGTTGCTCCCTGAAACCCTCAATGTTGAACTTCAAGACCACATTGAACTGAAGTCAGTGAAAGCAACATGTATTACGTTCCCTGCATCACACAGTAATTGATACATGTGTTGCTTGTTATGTTTTTGAAATAGAAAATCCACAAATGCACCAGAGGGGAGCCAACGCTGCGATGACGAAATGGAGGAGAAACTATAAATTTGAATATAAACGACATTGTTGCATTTCTTAATCATTTATTAACATTTGTAACAGATCAAATTCGAAAAACATTTTAGGAGGAACTGTTTAAATATGTTAAATGTGATTGCACAGCATTTTAGACAGCTTTACACGTATCTTTTAAAAATGTGTTTTACAGTTTATAAGTTTATTTGATTTTAATTTGGGTCACAAAAATCCCAACTTTTCCACATTTGTACATTTAATAAACTTCTCAAGACTTTCAAAGTTTCTTACCATCGCAGTCTCCGTTTTTATCAATATAAATCATATTTATCATCGATAAATAATAACCTTTGTGTGTTTTCTGTGCCGTCTAAAGTTTAAGCAGAAGTTGAATGTGATATAAAATATTATTTTTTATGGCTTATTTGTTCTTGTTTTAGCAACTAGAGTACTTTAGCTCAGCTACATTTAAAATCTGTTGTGTCTATAGTTTATGAATTCTGGATAAGATCCTCTCACACTAATTGCAGAAGTACAGTTTAAACCTGTAAGTGTGCCATTTTTTTTTCAGATCATCAGAATAATCTATCAAAAGATCAATCGATAACTAAAATAATCACTTCTTGAAGCCTAATTTACTTTAGAATGATGTCAAAAATAATCATTTCATAAAACTATAGTTCTATTCCCTGTACTAAATACATTCTTCTTCCACTTCTCAGCTCCATATTGTTGCACCTGTGAGAGTAAGAAAACGTTTGGGTGGTGAAACTTGATGACCTTCATTGACCTCATTTAAATATTGAGGGTGTTTTCTTCAACCTAACACATTCCCCTTATTTTAGTCTGATGTGAGACAGAGGAAAGTGTTTGTTTTTTTTGTTTTTTTTCCTGCGACTTGTTCCTGCAGTCGTGATAACAAATGACTAAATGTTTTTGTACCTTTCTTGATTTTGACAAGAGGCTGATTTGAAATTCTAAGCTAATATTTGGTTTGTATTTCATGGTAGCAGTTAGACTGGCGTGGTTACTACAGCTCTAAAGGTATTTTTACTCTTTCTTGTTATTTAGTTAGTTTAACTCCATTTTGTTTGAACTCTTGCACTGTTTACAGAAGAGTTATTTCTTTAACACGTGTGTTATCAATAGTTTGGCTATTGACAATACTTTATGACTGTTCTTGGAACAGTCATAAAGTTTTATTGCTTTTTTCATTAGCTATGCTTGGCTAATTATTAAGTGTTCTTAAAAGTGGCTTTAGAGTCTCTACTCCTTCAGATCCTCAAACTGCTAATGGATGAGCCACACGCCAAGATGAGCAGCTTTGGAGAGGTCCTGAAGGAGATCGGGGAGTTTGGTTTATTTCAGAAAAGCTTACTTTTTGCGCTGTGCATACCCAGCATTTTCCCCGCTTTCGATGTGACAAGCCAGGTGTTTACCGGGATGAGTTTCCCACATCACTGTAACACTGACTGGATTTTGGAGCATGGACCAAACCTAACCAAAGAGAGGCAGAGAAATCTTACCATCCCCGTGGATGAGAATGGAAGATTTGAAATTTGTAAAATGTTCACACCTGTGAATCTGGATTTGGAAACAATTGAAAAGTATGGTCTTAACGAGACAACAGGATGCATCAGTGGCTGGGACTACGAGGTCCAACCTGGTGTTTCCAACATTGCGACAGAGGTAAAAAATAGAAACAAACATAATAATGTGCAGCTGAAGCCAGGTATTTAAACTCATAGTTTAAAAAGACACAAAAGTTGTGTGTTTTTCTTAACCAAAGCCAGAATAAAAATGTTCTTTATTACATCAGCTGGGATTTTCGAAAGGTTAGATCTAAGAGATTAACGCATTTTGGTTTTGGAACTTGTTTTGTAAATGACAAAAGCTGAAAAAAAAAAAAAAAAGTGCATCAGTGTCTTCAGCAGGCATGCCCAATGTAAGGCTTGAGGTCCATTTGCTATCCATTGGGGAATTTTGTGTGGCTCCTTTCAAGTAAAAAGGAGCCACACCTGAGTAAAAACTTGACTCAACAGCACAAGCAGAAAGGAATGTTTTTTTCCATTTTATATTTTGAAGGTGAACAGGAAACTATAGCCCCATATTTGGATCAACAAATCTGAAGAAACAACTTTATGGACTTCTGAAGAGGTTTGGAAATCATGCACTTGAACCTTTTTAGTGCTTAGACCACATGATTTTCAAACTTGCTTTATTGCTTTATTTTTTTTTCTACAAAAATCAAGACAATGAAATATGGCATCTTTCGCTTTCTTATATGCAGGTGTCTCATGAATATATTCAACCTGACAATTTTGGCTCGTGGGCCAAAACGTTTGGACCGTACAAGTCCTAGTTTGCAGGCAAAAGCCCCCTCCTCACTGAAGAAAGGAGATACTTGAAAGAGCTAGATTGTGCAGATTGTGTAGGGAAGAGTCCTTAATTACTGAAGATATAGTGAGACAAAAATGTAAGTTAAAGGCAATAATTATGTGGGTTTTTTTTCATGGTTTATTCACATTTCTGCCATCAATTGTATATGTGTTTCTCTTGCATACTTTGCAGGTTTTTCATGTCTATCTTTATATTTTCTGCCCCGTCTCTGAAACTATTGCTCCTTTTTGCAGTTTAATCTGGTTTGTGACAAAAGTGGTTTAATTGAGGCATCACAGTCCATCTACATGGCTGGAGTTCTGGTCGGTTCGCTGATTTTTGGGGCAATTTCTGACAGGTACTACTTTTCCTTTAAGCATCAGCAGAGCTGCTGCCAGAGCAGGCTTTACAAATTTAAGATTATTCCAAATCCAAGCCAAATTATGTTGCATTCTTGAAAATTCTCAAACAGGATTCTGAATTCCAGTTAGTGATTGATGAACACAAGCTAAAAATGAACAGAGTTGTGATCAGCAGACAAAATTTTACCTGAGAAAAACAGGTCTCTGAACATCAGAACTAATCTCAGATTAGATAAATGGAGCAAAGGTCTTAAATGAGTATTCAATAAGAACGCCATTGCAATTCATCCTGAGGACCACATCAAGTCCATGTCCATCGAAGCTATGCTGCATTTGTTATTGTTAAAGCCAGATTGCCAGCTGAAGAAAAAACAAAAACTTAAATTTGTTTGACTTACACTGAATACTTTTCTTTCAGACTATTTCTCTGGACAGTTTCTTCAACAGTGTTAATTTCTGCATTTCAGAAATCACATTTAACATTCCCTTTACGCATTACCTCAGTTTTTTTATTTTTTTTATTTTAAATGGTCAAGATTATGTCTTGATTTAGATTTGGACCTGAATCCATATCAAATTACAGTTTGCCTATCTCTCAGTTTATTGTTTTATGAACTGAAAGTGCTTTTGATTCTGGTCTGCTCTTTATTTTAAAGATCTGAACAAAATTTGAAGAAGTAGTCTTCAATTTTTCTGCTTCACAAATCTGCAACAAACCTCCAGAGTTCTGTGAAAAAGCCAAAATACGTAGTTCTTTTAAATCAAGGCTACCTTTGATTAATAAAAACTGGATCTTTAAAGTAATATTTAGTCATAGCAATGTATTTTTTCTTTTGTGTGTTTGAGTTATGTAAAGAACACTGAATTGCCATGTTGCTAAAATGTGCTCTGCAGATAAACTTGACACTGGCAAATATAGATGTATTGCATTTGTCTTATTAAAAGGTAGAGCACAGGCTAGCTCATTTAGAAAGTGTTAAAATCTACTGTTCCTCTCTTTAGGTTTGGCAGAAGATTTGGGATCCTTCTTTCAGTTTCCGTCCTGCTGTTGTTCAGCGTCTGCACAGCTTTCTCACCAAACATCTACGTTTACATGACTTTCAAATTTTTATGTGGAACTGGTGTTGTTATCATGAACACATTTGTGATGGGTAGGTTCATTGTTTTGTTTCTCCTTTATGTTCAATTGTATTGTTATGTGTCCTAATATCAGAAGCAGCAAGATTGGCAAGCTTTTGTTTTTTTAAAAAAAGTATCAAACTTTTCAGACTTAAAACTGTAATATCAAGTCTATTTCACTACTTTTCAGTGGTGGAATGGACAGATCCTTCAAAATCGGCTCTCTGCACAATGTCCATCATGAGCTTCTTTTCAATCGGACAGATAATTTTGTCTGGGATTGCTTATTTGACAACAAACTGGAGGAACATGCAACTGGTGCTCTTTAGCCCTCTTGCCATTGTCCTGGTGACCATGTTATGGTGAGCAGATGGTATATTATTCTTAAAGCAAGTGATTCTACATCATAAAATTTCATTAAAGGAAATTTAGGGTTCAAACTGAGCACATTTTTTTTCTCCCAGTTGTCTTCCAGAGTCAGCCCGATGGCTCGTGTCTCAAGGCAAGAAGGAGGCGGCTCTGAAGGAGCTCCAACGAGCCGCCAAAGCCAACAAGAGAAATGTAACAGCGGATCTGCTTGATAAGGTCTTCATCCACAATTAAACTTTAACAAAACCAGATTTAGAAAGTCTTTGGATTGATGTGAACAATTTCCACCAACTCTTTTCTAATTTTTTAGATCAACGTGGAGCCTTCTCCGAACAGAAAGAACATGGTGGACATTTTCCGAGTAGCCTACTTAAGAAAGAATACTGTAATCATGGCCTTTAACTGGTGTGCTCTATTTAAAAATGGTTCACATTTGTAATCGCTACCAAATAGACAAGGAAACTAAATGTATCTGATTCCAGGTTTGCAGCAACTTTTCTGTTTTACGGACTGAGCCTAAATATCGGAAGTTTCGGCCTAAACATCTACCTCACGCAGCTCATCTTTGGCTTCATTGAAATTCCTGCCAACATGGCCGGCTTGACTCTGATTCAGCGCTTTGGGAGGAGAATATGTGAAGCAGGTTTCCTGATCTTTGGTGGGGTTTCTTGTTTGGTGGCCATTGCTATCCCAAAAGGTAGCTTTAAAGTAATGTCATATGTAATACGTTATTGCTATCAGGTGTAAAACAGTTTAGCACCTCTATGTTTTGTACCAATCAGATCTTCCAGTGATGGTGACTGTCATAGCAATGCTGGGAAAGTTTGCTGCTACAGCTGCCTGTAGCACAGCCCATGTCTATACAGCTGAATTATACCCTACAGATTTAAGGTAACTTTCTTTCTTCTGCCTTTGCTCCACAATCTATAATAATCTCCTCCTAGAGGTTAGCTGCTAAAAAACCTAAGCCACTACCCAGCAATGTCGCTCTAGTACTCAAACTGTATTTGTTCTATAATATAGTTTGAGACATGGCAATTAAAGGAAGATTTCTGGTCCTCTTGCTCTACCATATTATTAAATTTATGTTTGTTGTTGTTTTTAGCTATAATTGCATAATTTTGAAAGTTAGCTTTTTTCAGTTTGAAGCACATATGTAGTAAACTAACAGCACAAGCCCACAACTGTATGTGCATGCAAACGTTTTGATAAAAAGAGTTTTCTTGATTGTTTCTCAAATAGCAGAAAATAAATAATGAAGATCATTGGAGGTGGTCATGACTTCCCAGTGTTTGTTTGGCACCTTTCGGAATTTCAGGAAGCAAACAGAGCGTAAAACAGTTATTAGGAGTGCATCGCCACAAACTAAATCCAAAATAATTTCTTTCATCCTGCAAATATGGCTGCAATAGTAAAAGTCACATGTCTTCTGAAGGAAACCAGGCAACATTGGAAGAAGGAAATTTATGCTTTCAAATAAAGAACCCTTTATCAAGTCATGTCGGGTCCGATCTTTAACCATAATGCAAAGTACAGTGAAAGTTTGCAGAAAGTTATACAAAGGAGAACACTTTTTATGCTTCGTTATCTACGGCATTGATAACATCAATGAAAAGTCTTCGGTCATAAATATTTAAACAGCTGTGCCAGGGTGCTGTGACCTTAAATGAACTCAAGCAATTAAACAATAACTCATTCCAAAAGTCAATAAAGCAGGAATGGTATTAGAAGTTGTTTTGACTACCTTAATATTAGAATTATTTTATGCAAATGTTCCAAAGGACAATTATTCTGAACATCTTCCAATATGTGGACCTTAATAAAGCAGACTTAAGGTAGCTGTAAACAGCTTTGATTTGGTCCACTTGTTCTTTTTTGTAGACATAGTGGCGTTGGCTTCAACGCCATGTGTGCTCGTGTGGCTGGCATACTCTCACCACTGGTCAGGCTCTTGGAGGTCTACCATTATAGCGTTCCCATGGTAGTGTACGGCATTATCCCAATGGCTGCTGGCGGTTTCTGCTTGCTACTGCCCGAAACACTCAATGTTGAATTTCAGGAGGTCACTGTGATCGGGTAAGCTGAATACAACAACAAAAATCTTTATAAGTAATGTAATTGATACATTAAAGACTAACTTTATGGCATGTCCTCCTCTCCTGGTTTTTTATAGACATAGAATAAATGGACCACTGGAAGACCAACGTTGCACTGAAGACACTGTCAAGAGTTCATAAATTGTAATGTTTATCTTGGTTGTCTTATGCCAGCATAATCACGCTTTAAGCATCTACACTGTCTACAGTTTCTTTGCCTTTGTGATTGTTCAATAAAGTGCTCTGAAGTCTTCACAGAGCAGCTTCACCTCCACAAGTTTCTTTTACGAATTTTTCTGTGAACTAGTGTGCATATCTAAACCAAAATCACCAAAATATGAAAACAGAAAATGAAGATTAAAAAATACACTTGGCCATTTGTGATTAAAGACTTGCACATAGGTTTACATTTTCACAGGCAAAATACAAAGATTTTAACTTAGTTTTCTGTGACAATACAACGTCATCTCATTAAACAGATAAACCGCGTTTCGTTTATGTTTGGAAGCTCATTCCCTTTCACATAATCGGAAAAGACGGTTTTAGACATTTCTCTGACATTCAGAAAAACATGGTTTACCTATTTTAGTATAACTCTGGTTTTACTTGGCCTGTTAACACAATTTAAAAATTGGTGTGTAGTTTATAATGTGCACTTTAAGCAAAAGTTGAAAGTGAGATAGGGAGGCACCATCACAAACCAGACATGTTTAGAAGACGGTGTAAGCTTATGAACCCCTATGGTTTAAAGAATCGAAAAACCGATACCTTCCAAGGGGGGGAATAAAAATTGATAAATCCTGTAGGTTCGATATGATTGGATTTGCTTAAGAATAGGAGTGTACCAATTTTTAGGTGCTGCTTTCCTTAATGTGGGACACAAGTTATCGGCTGATGCTTACATGTGAATTTCTCCGCTGATTTGCAGTGACACTCGGCAACAGAGAACCTCCTGGCTCTGGTTGTGATGGACTAAATAAACACAGATATTTTATTTAGTCTTACAGAAGTGTATTGCTGACCCAAACATCATGATAGACTCAGATCATAAACTTTACTGCGTTTTAAATCCAAATGAAAAATCTAATTCACATCACACCAAGCTAATATGCATTTCTGCTGTTTTACACTGTTGGCACAAAACTGCAGCTCAGAACTCTGACCAGCTTCTCTGCTTTTCTCTTTGGTAAAGTCAGTTCTTCAGAGAAACAAGCTGCTAGCAGCGCTGCTAATTCACCGTCATTCTGTTACAAAACTTAATGCTGCGTTCCCGTCGCTCCCTTTGATTAAACTCACAAACAATCCTCTGTACTGAGCAGCAGACCTCCGTGAACAAGTTAACATTGTACAATAACCGAAAAGAGAGATTTAACTTCTATCATGAATATAAATTAGCAAAAACAACACTACAAATTACAGTAAAATGCCGCTACTTGCGGAAGGCGCCAGAAGTAAGACCCATAATCGTTTCCACAGTAAGCCACCCAGGAATATGGTGAACAGTGAGCTGGCTTTGCTGTTGCCGGGCAACATAGCAATCCTATTCCACCATAGCAATCAGTGGAATAATTACATTATTCCACCGATGGAATCCGATGATGTCAAAGTGGCATCTGTCCCTTATGATGTCATTAGGGACAGATGCCTTGAATATCCCGCGTCTGAATCAAACTTGTTAAACTGAAGTAGCAGCACAGAGGTTGACTTTTCCATATTGCATTTTTTCGTAGCTTTTCTGATACATCGGTTGAACAGTCAAAATGTCGCCGGTTAAAACAGATTTTTTAACAAAATCCCAAATCAGACTAATGTCAAGAGATGAGTTGGTTGTCTTGGTTCTGGATTGGTTACAAAGGTTTAGAGAAAGAGCTGCAACTCTTGGTAGGGAGACCCTACTGGAGAAGGAGTTGGAAAAAGCTCGTGAAGAAATTGAGTTTCTAAAGGAGAAAATGGATTCAAATGTCACAGAGCTAAAATGGTGTCGCCATCAAAATTATTGCCTGGAATGTCAGCAAATCCCAATGTTAAAAAAAGAGATAGAGGACCGGAGTTCCCACAGGAATCAGTTGTTGTTTGAGGTAAAACACTACAAAACTGAACTCAAAGTGCTTCAAACCTCTTTAAAAATCCTCGAGAGGGACTCAAAACTGCAGGTTGAGAATATTTTGGTAGAAAAAGACCTAGTGGTGTCTCAAAGCGAAGCAGACAAAGCAAGAATTGAAAAGCATCAAAATGAAGTGAAGAGACTGGAGTTTGAGATATCCCGGAAGGTTGACGATATCGGCATGAAGAATAATGAGCTTGTGAGAGAAAAAGCCAAGAACAGACGATTGGAGATCAAGTTAGAAGTTCTGGAAAAGCAGTTTGAAAAGGCAGAGCAGGAACATAAAAATATGTTGAAGAAATTTTCAAAAACTCCAACGGAGGAATGCATTGATAAAACTAAGCAAGAGTCAATAGCAAGGCTCAAGTTATGTGAAGGTGTATTACTTCAGGAAAAACTGAAAGCCAGGACATTAGTAAAACGTCTGTTGGGAAAAGAACTCCAGATAAGCAAACTTGCAAAGGAGAAGGCTGAGATGCGCTCCAAGGTCTTAGCCTTACAACGACAGCGACAAGCAGAGGCTGCTGTTGCGAAAAAAAGTTTTGACCACACACAACCTGGTTTGAAAGAGCTGAAGAAAGAAATCAAATCCTTAAATTGTGAGATTGACGTACTAAGGGAAAACAGGGAGAGGGATCAAGAGTACATTAAGGAAGTCACCGAAGAAGTGAATAAGGTGAAGAAAATGTACTTCAATGAGAAGATGAAAAATGAGAATTTGAAGGAACCCAAAAAGCGCAAAGAGGCTAAGGCGAAAGATGATATTGCTGGGAAAGCACCTAAAAATGAAAGCAAAGTTGAAACACAAACCAACAATAAACAAGTCAAATTTCTACCACCCATTGACGAATCAACTCTCCAGCTACCCAAAACAAAGTCAGTTCGTTATCAAAGAACTTTGCTTCTGGGTGAAGGCAAGTTAATGCCAGATTTTAAAGAAGCCAAACTCTTAACACAAGAAACGTTGAAGCAGTTTAAGCCAACGGCCCCTCGCGAAAGAAAGCCTGACATGCCATCATTTAGACCAGCAAGCAGGAAGCTTTTTCTCAGGGAAACTGAGCGGAGAAAAGATAGTGGGTAACCTACCGTTCCCACAGTCAATGAGAACGATAAAGTTCCCTTATTAAAGGTTAAAGGCAACAACTTATCACGAGGTGCGTTTGTGAGCATAACATAAGAGCTTTAACCAATGGAGCCCAGCCAGACACAGCCGAAGAGGAGACACGATTCCCTCTTCACACGGACTCACCAGATGACAAGATCCAGGACACAATGGAAGGACTGTTTCTCAGCTGATCTGGGAACTCCATGACAACGTGGCTGGGGAAAGGGAATCTGGGCCTCCTTACTTAAAGGCTGCTACCCCTGCCATTCGAAAGAGTGTGTCCTTTAAATGGACACACTCTTTAAATTCAATGCATAGGTTTTCTCTGGGTGCTCCAGTTTTTCCTACCTTCGGGAAAAAAGTGACCAGGCTAATTAGTGCTTCCAGTAACTGTGAGTACATCAGCGCCCCCCTCATTACTCATTACCTCAGGGGCCTGAATGTGTCCCTTAAGGACATGGCCTTTCGTATGCTGACCACCTAGGAAGTTTTGCAGGCTTCCTTGCGAAAGTATGGGTGCAGATCTCACTATGGAGCTCTGCACTATGGAGTGCATGGAGTGCAGTTCTCACTATGGAGCTCTGCACTATGGAGTGCAGATTTCACTGTGGAACTCTGCACTTCATAGATCCCTGAGATCTATGGAGTGCACTATTTACTCAATAGATCCCTGAGATCTATGCACTATGCACTATGCATAGATCCCTGAGATCTACGAGTGCACTATGCATAGATCCCTGAGATCTATGAGTGCACTATGCATAGATCCCTGAGATCTACGGAGTGCACTATGCACAGATCCCTGAGATCTACGGAGTGCACTATGCATAGATCCCTGAGATCTACGAGTGCACTATGCACTCCATAGATCCCTGAGATCTACGAGTGCACTATGCACTCCATAGATCCCTGAGATCTATGAGTGCACTATGCACTCCATAGATCCCTGCAGAGTCTCCGTAGATCCCTGAGATCTATGGAGTGCAGAGTCTCCATAGATCTCAGGGATGCTTATTTTCATGTTCCACTTGCTCTGCCCCATTGGCAGTTTCTTTGTTTTGCTTTTCAGGGGAGGCACTTCCAGTTCAGGGTCCTCCCGTTCGGACTTTCACTGTCTCCCAGGGTATTCACTTGATGTGTCGCAGCAGTCTCTGTCCCATTGGAGGGTGAAGTTGTTTATGACAAAAGGGGTCCTGTTTGGTTCCCTCCTGAGTCGTCTGGAAATTATGTTCACGGATGCATCCTCCACGGGCTGGGGTGCAACCTGGCAGGGTCAAATGGCACAGGGGACATGGTCCCAGCGGCAAAGCAGGGAACACATCACCGTCCTGGAATGGCAGGCTGTGCTTCTGGCTCTTTTGAGCTTTCTTCCAGACTTATGCCTTGTAGCACCGTAGACTGCCGGCAGGAGTGAAGCCATAATAGGGATGCTGTTGGACGTTATATGCGATGAGGCCTCCTGGAAATCACCTAGTACTTTTACTCGGTTTTACAGGGTGAATGTGGCTGCGCCCCATCCCCTTCAAGGAATTGTGGAGCAGCATACCTACAGCATACATCACATTAAGGTGGGTATTATGGTGGTTGTCCCTGGGATGTTGCCGATTCTTTGTGACCTTGTTGATGAGTCATCCAGTGCTTGAAGCAGTAAGGATGAAATAGAACGAAAGTTACTACTGTAACTACAGTTCTATGAATCCCGGATGAGCGGAATTCTTGCTTTTCGTGAGAAGGTTGAGGGATTGAACGCTTGGCGCCATGTGACTATATAGTCATGTGGGTCCCTGGCAGGTCACAGGTGACTTTGTTGTCACTAGTACTCGACCTCCGCATGCGCAAGAATGATCATTCAGTGCTTGAAGCACCGCCTCTGACGGTCATCCGGGATTCATAGAACTGTCTATAAAAGTCTGAATTGATCCAAACGGTGTTTCTTCCTAGCACACTCATTAATGGCCTCATACAATGTCCTCCAGCCCTCCATTTCTATTTGAAATAGGCTTCTTCAAGACACCAATAATAATAAGGTGTGATTAGATCATCAAGCTGAACACAGCAACTGCATTTAATCATATTTTACTGATATTTATTGGTGCTCTCATGGAAAATACCTTGGTGAAAACTGAAAAAATAACGTCCAATAATACTATCAGTTTATTTTAGGGAAAAGGCTAATGTTAATGGTAGCACTAATTAGCAGCATCTAATTAGCACTTAGCTAGTGCTAAGGCTAATGCAATGCCTTGCTTCCTAAGCATTGCTATGGTAGGGGTATAGCGATACAATAATTTCTCAACATATGATAGCCTATGCGATATTATGATCACAATAGTATATCACGATATTTGGCAAATGATACGATTTGATGCACATCTATGATTTTCTGAAAGCTTTTAGAAGATTTTAGTAACCTTTTGTGTTGCATAGATTTGGATTTAATTAACTGAAAACTGATTAAAAGTACCAACTACACAATGTCTGACTCTGATTGGACAGTCTACAGCTGGACAAAATGAAACAAAGATGCAGCGAGAAAATTAGTTTCTGTCAATTGAATTCATGTGGATTTGACATAAAGGTTTCAACAGTGATCCAGGAGCTGATTGAGGAGATTAACAGCCTCTGTCGACTCTCAATATGCAAATGATTTCACTTATGTTTTTCTTTTGGACATACTGTGTCTGCATTTTGGAGTAAAACATTTATTTTGGTCTGTAGGGATAAGGTTTTTCTACCTTGGCTCCCAGAGTTAGCAGTGGCTGTAAGCTGTTTACTACTAGCTGCTGGGGGAGTGGCTCTGCCTCACCCCGTAGTGATCGACTCCTTCCAGCTGCGCAGCCACCATTCCCCTGCTTCGATCTCTGAGGAGCTTTGCCGCTACTCTGTTCTGCTTTTCTTTCACGGTTATTTGCGCAACTTTACTTCATTTCTTAGCAACAAAATACAGCCGATCGTTATTTATTGAAGATTTGAGATTTCCAAAAACAAAGAAAAAACCTTTTTCTTATGCAATACACAAGTTCCTCAGACTGGGTCAGTAATGCAAAATTTGCAAGAAATTTGGCTTTTCCCACTGTTTACAATTAAGTTTTTATTTATCAGCTGTAAGAAACAGAGATGAAAAAGCATGTGAGAGTGACTGTAAACGGCCCCCACCTGGGGTTTAATGAGCGGCGTTGACAATTCTTTAAGATTTCGGAAACTCAAAGTGATTTAGAACTTAAGTTCAAAATTTTCAAGGACATTAACATTTTCCAATAGGAAATTATAAACAAACATTATACTCGACAAATTGTTGCTGACATCAAGGCCTTCAAAAAGTATGCAACCCCAAGCCAAGAACCAATCGCCACAATTGAGGAACCTACAATCATGTTGTGAGATAGAAACACAAGGCAGAGTGAAACAGCATGAAAATGAAACCAAATGACATTATTTACATCCTCAGGTTTAAGTCAAGTACTTATTTTCAGCCCTGTTAAATTAAACGTTAAATTCAGAAAGTAATAAGACAGTGAGAAGAGTTTAGCTGCTACACTTTCACCTCCAACTAACTAGAACAAAACAAAAACTTATCAAGAAGGCTTTTGGAATTTTTTTTTCTGATGATAGTCTGAATTAACTGGAGTTCTTCAGAGCACAGTTTTAAATATCATAAGTATATTTAAAACTGTTAAAATATACTGTTTAAATAAATATACTTATATATTTAAAATCCATAAAAGCCAAAACAGAAGAGTCATTGTAAATTTTTATCTTTAATATGGGCCATACAGGCAGTTGCCCAGGAGAGCAATAGAAAAGGGGCAACACACACATATATATATATATATATATATATATATATATATATATACACACACATCTGTCAGTTGCACCCTAAACAAGTTTTCCATTGCTTTTATACATATTAAGTCAATGTGAAGTTAGTTGGCCCCCACTGATGCTGAGGATAGCAGTGCTGGGTTTTGTTCTTTATGAGGAACTGCAATGCATTATATCCTGCACTGAGCCTGATAGATGGTTTTATTTCAGTTGGTTGGAAAAGAGTGAGATTGCCCAGGCTGCCTTTTGTGCAAGAACCATCACTAACTCAGCATCTTTTTAAACAAACACTTGTATGTTAGTTGAGAATTTTTATTTATCCAGTGACCTTAATAATCAAATAATTAAGCAAAGTATCAAGAGTTCATTAAGATTCCATAAAGCCTTCGATTATTATACACAGTTTAAGTTAATCTGATGTATAAAGTCAATTGCTTAAAACAGTCAAAACATGATATATATACACACACATATATATATATATCCATATATATATATATATCCATAATATATATATATATATATGTAAATCCACGCTAAAAACTTTCAACATATTTAGAACAAAAATATTTGATACCTTTAAATCCAGTTTTGTAACACTGTGACACAAAGTTCCTGAGAAATTAACATATTAAAACTGCACATTACCCATTTCCATGAGCCAATTGAGCTGAAATTGCAAACAGAACCAGGTTGTTTTTTTTGTATTTAAAATAAAATTGTGGAGGTAACTTCCTCAACTATAAATCTTTTGTCATTTTCATATATAGTATGAAAATGAGATGATCTGTATAAATCGTTTTTGACGTACCATTTTTAAATGTAAATAGTAGCAGTTACATATACTTTCAAAGCTCTCGAGACATGGCTGCCTCATTTCCTATCAGCAACAAGCGTCTTGGTCTACTTAAAGTAATTTCGAACCTAAATCTGCACATGAAGTCAGTTTCTCAAAAGTATACCCGTTTTTAAATTTGCGTGGGTGTTTTCAGAGTAGCAAAGCTGTAAATGTATGTCGTTTTGGAAAGGGCTCCTAAGAAAAGACTTTGCATTCTAATTCTAGACAATTTAAGCTTTGTAATAATGAAATATCATTCAACATTTGCAAATTTTGTGGATCAATTTTGCATAAGTAAAAATTCTTGCAGTAAAACATTTCATTTACTCCTTACACTGATAATAGGAATGCAGAAGCTAAGATAGTTAGCAAGAGTTAAGCTAATAAAATATGTCTTTGTTGGCCATTTTGATTGATCACTTTTCAATCAGTTTGAGGCGCAACAGCGGCAGCAAAGCTTCTGTTTGTAACTCAAACAGTTCATAAAGATGGGATGTGAGTTTTAAACAAACAATGCAAAGAAAAAAAATATTATACCAAAAAAATATGGAACATTATTTCACATAGCTACAAAGCTAGAATTACATGTTCAGAATATGGTAGGCCCAAATTTGTTCCCATATCACCTGTTTTCAATAATGACACCATAATTTCATACTATTAAGAAGAGAGAGAGTTTAGGGCCAAGAATCACTAAAAAGACAATGGTGCTATAATCAGTAATACAAACTTAAAGACTGAAAAAATAAAATAAAATATTTTGGCATTACTTTATTTTCCATCTCATCAGCACTCATGAAAAAAAAAAAAAAAAAGAAAGGTAAAAAGTTTGGCATCAGCACTTGAAGCCACGTTTGTGCATTTCAAACGACACAATGCGCCACGTGGGGGAAGAGGAGGCGTCTCCTAAACGTGCATTCAGTAGTTCTTATGATTATAAGGCATTGTTACACTTATCAGGATCATCGGGATTTGAGGGTGTTGGATCAGATTGTGCAAATGCATCACATATTAACGAGAGAATAACAGGATGAAGGGACCAGAATGTTGAATGAAAACATTTGTCTTGTAAATGCTCAAATCCTTCTACGATACACTGTAAACTTTGAGCAATTCTCACACTGTACGTTCTGATACTACGGCTGACCACCTAATTCAACAAGGCGGTATTGTATAATCCTATGAGTAGCAAAATGGTACTATTTTTCTTTGGCAGTAGTGGTTTCTTTACAGCCATGGAAAGAGGAAAAAAAAAAAAATGCATTAAACTATTTTTTTTTTTTTTTTTTAATTTTCACATTTTTTAGGCAAGTCACGGTTCCAGGTAGAACAACAGTTTAACTAATGCTGAGCTGAGCGAAGCCCATCAGCTTGATGTCATCTGGTATTTCAGATTCCTCCACCCCAGAAGCCTGTGAAGAGATCAACATAGGTCAGCAAATATTCACTAAGTTGGATTATTTCAGCTTTAATAAGTACGTGTGTGATCCTTGGAAGAAAAAACTTGGAGGGAAGATTTGTAATATTTCCACTATGTTTTCATGAGGTTTTAGCAGCTTTCATCACAAAGCAAGAGGTTTAAACTACTATTCTTGGAAAATCTGGGAGGAAAAATTTCTCCAAGTTGGATGAATGAAGTATCGTTACTGTAACAATGCAGTTGATAATTTTACCAACATGGGAAAAAGGTTTCACTCACCAGTTTGAATGTTACATTTTTATGGGCTTGAGGCTCATCGACTATCTTCTGCAAATTTGCAGCAACTGAAAGAGAAATTTAGTTTCAGTACAAAGAAATGAATAAAATAACGTTGGAAGAAAATGTAGACGTAGAATGGCTTCTCTGCCATGTTTGTATGCTGACCTTACGCTGGAATTATTCTTTGCTTTTAAATGCAGTGTTGCCTAGCAGCGTAACTTAAACCCTTACCTCTGTACTTCTTTTCGGACCTCCTTCTTTTGGGTCTTTAGCCTGAGTCAACCCGGGCCAATCGTTTTTGCATTAGCACTTTCAGCCCAGTACCACCCCGCTCCCTGGAACCCCGAAAGCTGTGGTTCCAACCGGACCAGTTTGGAGTTAGCTGCTGATTGGTTAATAGGCTGGACAAAGATCAGATCTCTGGATCAGAGGAGCTCTATAGACTTTCTCAATGGCTGACATTTCAATATGCTGCTTCAATAAATTACTGTCATAATCTATTCTTATCCTACACTGGGATTACAATCGCCTTTTCAACCAAAGATTTTAATAGTAAATGTAAATCACATGTCTCCAATTGAATCAATCAGAAGTCAGCAAGGCTGAGAAACAGGGGATTTTCGCATCTTGTCGGAGGGATTTCTCGCCTACCACAGCGGTAGTTCAGCAGGCCGCGAGTCAAGCTCAGAGACGACTTTCAGATGAGATTTTTTTTTTTTTTTTTTCATTAAATGTAAAGCTGAGGTAAATGTTTCCTTCAGCTTCCTCTCTCATGAGCACATACAGAAAAAATGGGATTGGAGACCCAAGAAGTAAACTGTTTTGAGGTTGCTGGGGAGATCCTGTCTTTAGTCAAATTGATTACCACAACAGTGTCTTCGTGTCTTCGTGGGTCTGAATCAGCTGTCTGATCAAGTCAGCTTATAAAAGTATATTTTATAAAATAATAAAACATACTTTCATTAGCTTATAAATCACTGAGTGGTTTAGTACCAAAATATGTTTAAATTTTGCTGAACTCACCTATTACTAAGTCCCTCCCGTCCACCAGACCGGCTGACACCAGCTCCTGGGACACTCCATCTGCTGTGTCTGAAAAAAGCCGTAACATTAGGCAATTCCCACACTGCTTAGCGTGAGGGTATTGATGCAGTACAGAAAGGAACATCTTGTGACACTCATAGGAGGGGGTCAACAAGGACAAACCTAAAGAAAGAGACTTCCACAATATAAAAGAAAGTCCAGCTTCTCTGAGTCGTTTGCAAATATAAACTACACTTACCTCTTCCTGGCATAAATTCAAAACGGATGTCATTCAGCTCCTTCTTTGAATTTCTGAAACAAATTATAAAAAATTAGGTGGGAAAAAAAAGTATTCAGAAGATGTTAAATACAAATATATGCCCCTAGAATGAGTTTAAAATATGTACCTTAACCTTAATACCAAACTAATGGGAGTGTTAATATCTCCTGAGGCAGCCGGGATCTGTTGAAACAAATTTAACAAATTAAGTTGAGTACAACTAAGCCAGTAGATGGAAAACCATCTAATTCACTTATTTATTTATTTATTTGGTGACATTTTAAAAGTTTCCTCAAAATTCTCATAACAAATAGATGGAAGCATAGCTACAGCTTCAATGAGGAGGGCTGGACCAAAATTCAAACTTCTGGAAGGATATCCACATGCTTGCCCCAAGTCAAACTGTTTGCAAGCAGTTCTACTTAGAAAGAAGTAAATGTAAACTCCTAAATTTGAAGAAAAAGAAAAAAAATAAATAAATGAAAACGTCCCATTTAAAATTAATTTGTAATGCTCAAAAGAAATTATGATTTATTTTCAGTGAGAATAAAACGACTTTTTGTCCTCCCCCCAGCATCTTGTTTCAACTATACTAAAAGTTCCACAAAAACAAATAAAGTTGCAAATAATAAACTCATGGTAAGCTGGGGGAGACTGACCTGAGTGGGAACACCAGCAGAAGCAGGAACACTGAGTGAGGGGGTTGCAGCCGGGGCGGGGGCTTGAGTGTTGACTTGCGTGGGTTGCAGTAGATGTTGACCTGCAGCCTGAGGTAGTTCAGCCTGACCTGGAGGTATTGGCTGGAGGTGACTACTTAAAGGCTCAGGAGTCTGGAAAATCTGAAAGAGGTTCATTTGGTTGGTCCTCTCAAAAACATTTTTTCACAGACTCAAAACTTAAGACTTAAACTCAGAACATATTGACTTTAGCAGATAAAATGTAAGGATTTCCTCCATTTTCCCATGAAAACCCAAATGAATATTTTTAAACTTACCTCTGAATTCTGGGGACCTTCCTTCACTCTTGGTGACTGTTGATGACAGACGGAAGAAACGTCAGAAGAAATTTATGAAGACAGATTTTCAGAAGCAAACAGAACGGCAACAATAACTAGTAAACACATTAAAATGGATCACTCGTTTACTTTCCTCAAGGATGTGTCCATTGGGCTTACATTTCCCTTTTCCAACTACAGTGAAGTCAAGTGAAGATTTATCGTTGACTACAGAGATTTTATTGCCAAAAATTAATGGATGTTTATTTTATTGGTGAAATCCTTTCTAATAAGAATCTTATTTTATTTTCTACTTGAAAATCCAAACCTGTAAACGAGTGACGGCACATCTTGCACAATTAGATTCAGTAGAAGAAGCAGAGCAGAAGTATTAAGTGGGATTAAAGAAGCCAAAAAGTGATGGATTTCAAATTGATTTTCTGGAAAAAAAAAAGTCCAGTTGAACCTATGAGGCACCTTGTTGCTCAGAAAATAAACATTTTGCAAACTTCGATTGATGCCCAATGTAACCGCATATTTTTCATAAACTTTAATCACTTACTCTGACGCTTTCCTTTAAAAACTAGTGAATGTAACCCTCCGTCTTGAAAGGAAAACAGTTTTAGGTGTGATCACTCCCCCAGACCACCAGGTTTCAATGGAGGCTTTAATCTCTTATTGCAACATTAAAAAGTTAACCACCAAAGAGACAACCTTGAGAAGTTGGCATTAACATAAAAGGTGGAGTGAATGTGGCTAAGCTAAAAGATATGTTTGAAAGGTGACAGAAAGCAAAAGTAATAAGACGTGACATTTTAATAAAGTCCCCAAATCAAATTTAAAAAATACATATCTATGAATAGGTCTGAAGTTAAGAACATAAAAAAAAAAACATTATGAAAATCTTCATGTTTAGGTCTTAAGTAGCTTTAAAGAATGTGATGTATTTATAATTAAAAAAAAAATATATATATATATACTGAAAGTAAGCAATTTCATCACAATTTTGTTAGGGGAATTATTTTTGGGCTGCAGGGTAGATAGATAAATATTAAAAGGTGCCTCAAAGGTTAATCAAACTGAAAGGAGTAAGGAAGAAAAAGCATTGTGGGCTAAATGAAGGCAAACTGATTTGACTTTTGGGAAAACTGCTACCTGTAAAAGGAGGCAGATCTAACATTAAACTTAAAATAAATGGCAGGAATTCCAGTGTGCCAACATGTTACCACAAATAAAGATTGATGGGAATAAATTGGTCACAGTTCAATGTATTGCTTAAAAATCATTGTAAAGATAAGTAATTTGCTGCTCTCATTAAATTTAGGCAGTGTAAAAACAACAGTGATGGAAGAGAAAAAGAAGTAGAAATACAGATGGCTTCCAGGACAGGAATCTCTCACTGGCAAACTTTAATTTATCCTCCAGCCTATTACTAGAATTGATTGTAAATAGCTGCTGGTATTTCTGGAAAAACCAAAAGAAATGTATTTGTTGAACAGAACTAAACTACATCTTCAGCATGACCAGCCGTAAATGCACTGTCCAGTCTGATTGTTTAAGTAGTGGTCTAGAGGCGGTCTAGTTTAAACTTATACCAAGTGTTAATGAGTGCCTATGACTAATGTCAAGTTTAAACTACACAAAAGTGGATAATAATTTGGCGACTTTTGAAAGCAACTTGTTGCACATAATTTTATCAGAGAAAAGAGGGAGGAACTTTTTGAAAAACGTACATTGGTTTTCTCCATCTTTGCAATTATGAGCTATTTGTACTGCTCTGTTAATTTAAAGCCCAATAAAATACTTTAAAAGGTTTTGTGTGGACAAAAAAAAGTTTGAGCAAATCAAGGCACCTGCACAGCTATCTCACACTAATGGCGGTTGACTGTCTTTCCTGTCTTTCTTGGTTGTGAGGGCCAACATGCGAGAGTCCTTCCTTGTTAGGGCAATGCCATCTGTATTTCTGTGACAAGTGAACAACCCTGGATGTAGGCAGCTCGAGTGGGTGGGCGAAGCGCACTTGTCGCCTCGGGGCACTAACAGGCTTCACCTGCTGCTCCTTTGCGTCAAAAACAACATACAGAGAGACTCACTGGAGAGACAGTGGACGAACATGCTACTGCACAGTCACGAGGATGACAACTTCATCAGAGTACAACGATTAACAGACATGGCATGTGGAGTAATAAAAAGTGTTAGTGTGTGCCTGTGACAGAGAAGGAGGTAGGGTTTAACTCACTCTTAAAGCTGCGACCGCCGCTTTGCCTTCCTCGCTTTCTTCATCGAGCTCGTCATCGCTCCATTCCCATTCGCCATCCTCTGTTTTATGGAGCCGGCCACTTGAACCAGGCACTCGTCGTACCTGACACAAGAACACAACTAAGCTTGCCTTCTGATGATTTTATGAAGGGCAAGCAGGAAATCCATTGCTTTACCTTACCTTTTTAGATCTCTCTGTTATTGTAGGAGCCCTTAGGATCAACTTCTCGTGCAAGTATTCATGGGTCTGAAAGGAGAGAGAATAGCTGTTTGCTTTAAAATAATAAATGACAAAGCCTGACATCTACTGTTCACACAAGAACAGTAGATATCTGCTGAGAATTGCATCTGAGAAAATCCCGCAGGTTGTATTTGGACTGAATTTTTTTTGTTATGCAAATGAACTTCTCCCAGTTATTGAGACAAGAATCATATTTGTTTTCTTTTGTCTGAAATCCCAAAAGAAGAAATGCTCTCCTTAAAAACATGTATCTAGGGTATCACTTTTCCACCCACACAAAACAGCCAAAATTAGAAATAAGTGAACGTAAGGTGATGCAGCAAAACTAGTTAATGAATTTGTTGTTTCTAGCCTGGAATGTCTTTAAAAGGCCTGAAAGTTCAATAAAAATCCAGCTGATCTAAAACAACAAAGCAAGACTTTTGAAAACTTTTGAAAAAAAAGAAATTATATGTGCCTTCAGAACCAACTTCCTTTATCCTATTTTAAAGATTTTAATGTTGCCAACAGAGTACAAGTTCACTGCTTGTTGGAGTTTGAAATAACATAAAACACTTACTTTTGCTTTCTGAAAGAATTTATGCTTCAACAACTCTGATGACGTTGGCCTGAAAAACACCATGTGTAAGAATAACACCTACAAACAGCTCTGTAAAATACTATGACACATAAAACCAGTAAATTCAAAAGTAATAACATGACAACTATAAACTTCTTCTTTCCTTTTTATGTACAAGCCAGAGTAAATCCACTGTTGTTAACTAAGTACCACATTCTTTATAATTGAGCTAGCTAGAACACCACAAAAACAGATTGATGTGGACTGGAAGTTTCTCTAAAGAAGTATGTGTTGTATACAAATTCCTCATGGCAACACACCGTTTCTCTGGTTCCTTCTGTAAACACTGGGAGATCATCTTCCTGAAAGATTTGCCATATTTCTTCACCGTCTCCTTATCTGTCACACCAGTGTCCAGAGATGGTGGGTCATTCTGCAGTGTCAGCATCAAGACCTGAAAACACCAGAAATGTTTTTAACAACCAATATTCTTGTCTTTATTTTTTTATATATATAAACAACGGACCATCCTTACCTTCATTGGTGGGTATTTATGATAAGGTGCGGCTCCAGTGGCAAGTTCAATAGCTGTGATCCCAAAACTCCAAATATCGGCTTTGAAATCATATCCCCTCACCTGAGAAAGCAATTAAAGCACTTAGTAAAACTAACTGAAAAATGTGTAGTACAAAAAATGTAAAACAACAGAAGCAGGAGAGAGACACGTGTCTTCTAGCTGAAAATAAAACCACTATTTTGAGTGGTATGAAGGTTTGCGATGCCCTCTGTGCTGCTGACAAAGTGCTCTTGATACACCCTTGGAAATAGTACAGGCAAAATAATGAGAAATTACTTCTTGAAGCAGTTTAATAAGATAAATAAAGAGCATTAAAGCCCCATAGTGAAGGAAACAACACAAAACCTCTGAAGAAGTCATGAGCACAACTTTCTTATTGACAAAATATAAACAGAAATGGCATGACGTCAGATTTTAGGATTTCTCTTTGGTAGAAGAGAAATCCTTTTACCAACCTATTTCTCCCACTGGCGTTATACTTTTGCATTTGTTTAGGTTGTATCTAACTAGGATGTGGGTGCTGTAGCTCGCTTGAGAAACAGTCTCTGGTGTTTTTGGGATCCGCATATGAATTGTAACTGCACCAGATTTCACCAAAAATGAGACTAAGGCTGTTTTTTTTTAGAAAAAGGAGATTTTTTTTGGGGTCTGCATCAGTTTGATTCCCAGAATGAACCGGGTCCCTAGACAAACACCGAGAGTTCAATTAAAGCTGAATAAAGATGGCTGGTATAAATGCACCCTTAAACTCAAAACAGCAGTTTCACCAATGAGAAAGTGTAAAAAAAAAAACAAAAAGAATATTTATTCTTCTCCAACAGCTCTTTAGATTGGTGCAAGTCTGGCAACAAAAGTAAATAAATGATACTTCTCACAGCTAAACAGACAAGCTTAGTGACTCACTGGGAATTCAGTGTGCTGTCTCTCTTTTCAGTTTTCAATAATTTGCCAAACATGAACTGTGGCACAAAAGGCTGAAAATCTCTGAGGCAAAAGAGCTAAAATGCTTTTTTTTCTCCTGTCATTTGTAGTCACAAACTGCTGCCTTAAATATTCACTGCTATGTGTTGCTCTCTTACCTCCCGCTCTGCTCCCGTCTCTCCCTCACTTTGAGTTCCTGCCTCAAGCCCCTGTTGTCTCTGAATGACATTAATGTATTTTTAAAAGCCCTTACATAGTGTCTCTTTGCTACCTCCTCTTCTTATAGCATAACTTAGCCCTACAGGAAATGTTTTCACTCATTATTTTAAACCTCACCTCAAGTCCTGTACCTTCCTCTCCTTTTCTTGTCTCCTTACTACTGCTGCTGATGTATTGCTTCTCCTAGACATACAAATGGCTTCAGAGATGCATATCTAAGCTACAGCTGCTGGTTGAAAAAGAAATTTAAAAACAATCAACCCGACATGACTCCTCACCTGTTCTCCTTTCTGGGTCTATTATATTAAATATGATTTTCATACCTTGTCTCACACCCAGAAGCTCCACCTGGTTCTCCTATCTCTTCTATGGACCAGTTATTCTCATAATAAAATAATATTACCTGTTAAAGTATTAACAGGTTAAAACATATTTAACTCAACTAATTTAAGGACTCACCTCTGTCTCCACATTACATTTTTTCAACTACATCACAACTCTGTGTTCGATCATTCTCCTGATTAGACATTATTAGGTATTATGAACAGACAGTTTAACCTGATTCAAAACATTCAGAGCCTTCACAAAAGGTATTGCGCCTTTAAAATAAAAGCACAAGAGTCAAAAATTTCAAAATCAAGTATTTTTCTCCTCTTCGGTGAAATTCTTAGATAGGACACATTCCCCACCCAGTCTTTGATCGTTGGGTTCAGAGGCAGGACCACATTAAAAACCGGTTTAATTCTTCTGCAGAAGTTACTATGTAGGCTCAGGAACATCTCCACAAGTCAATAATGTTTGTGAACCTATTTTACTGAGTAATCCATAAATTCAAAATAAAGTTGTGGCATGGAAGAAGAAGAAGATGATGCTTCTTCTTCTCCGAGCCATAGCTCCATTTTAGATCAGACAGAAAATGACAGATGTCACATCCTCTTTAAACCTGTTGGGAGCACAGAGTTCAAAACCCTGCGTCTATGACAGCATGAGGTGCATTAGTGCCTGAGGCAGAAAAAGCCAAGTCCAATTCTTGAGAGTTGCTGTCCTTTAATTTTTAGATGTATCCGTTTCTCCAACTTACCTTGATAAATGATTTACCAGGCCCCTGTAGTGTTGCCTGACATGCTGATGCATCAAGTGTTTTAGAGCCGGGATGCATACGAAAGTTGTAATCTGGCACTTTCACGCATACATATTATATTCAGATTTTAGGAGCCTAGAAAGATGATGCTAAACAGCATACTGGGTTTTGTAGCAGCAGAATCTTCCTGCAGTCCACACTTCTCAACAATTATATATATATATTAAAAAAAAAAAGATTTGGAACAATGTGAAACTAAGAATTCATCAATTAAGATGCACGATTGTTGATTTTGATGAGCCAGAATCCCAAAACTAACATTCCCTGCCAAAAGTTTCAGAAATCAGTCTGTTCTGTTCCCAGAACTTTACCGACTATTGTTAAAAGGAAGGAAGGTTTTTAACAAAAAAGTAAACATGGTCCCATCTGGGTTTTTTTTTAGTGTTGCTTCAATTAACTTCAAAATTACCTTCATATTCAGATTATACAATTATTAATAATTCTGTTTACAATTTTCTTTTGCAAATAAAAAGGTTTGAGATTTTCTACATTTCACAATGTCAAAATAGCAAAAGTTAGTCTTTAACTTTAAATTGCAGACAATTCACAAATAATAGCTTTTCCTGTGATAAATACTGCGAAAAGGAAAGACTGCATTCAGGTTATTTAATACTTACTAACCTTGTCACAAATTGCTTTACTTCCTGAAGAACAGTTTTCTGTTTACTATCCGCTTTTATTCTAAACAGTACTGACCTGCTCCATAACTTCTGGGGCCATCCAGCACGGCGTTCCCACAAACGTCTTGCGCACTTTGTTTCGGGTCATGTCACCACCTGTAGCTAGAAAGGCACTGACGCCAAAGTCTGAAGGTCAGAGAGACAGGAGAGAAAAATAATAATAATGAAGAATCCCAAGCAAGGAGGAAATAGTAGTATTGTCAAGACAGATAATTTTTCTATGACCATAAATATTTGTTAAAGATGCCAAAAGCATCTGGAGAAAGCTAAAAAAGAGTTTCTTTATAACTGATGTGGTACAAATGGAGGCAGATGAAAAATGTTTTGTTGGAAAAAAATACCTGCAATTTGAACAGAACCGTCATCTCCAAGGAGAATGTTTCCAGCTTTGAGATCTCTGCAAAAGTAAGAAACACCTCCTTTTAGCAAATGTCTTACAACACAGTAGCATAAAAAGCTGACATTTGGTTGACAATTGTTTTTTTTTTTCTTTGTCTTTAAACGGCACATAAGCTCTGAATCACATACGTTGCAGCTCTCGTATTTCTTGCATAGTCTGTCGTTAAAATTTTCATCCCTGCTCTGCCTCCCCTGTTGGTGATAAGAAGATTCAGCAGGGACAGCTGTCTGACTGCCACACGCAGCGAATATTGCCATCTCGCCAGCCAGACAGTGTCGTCATAGCAACAGACTTTTAGAGATAGAGGCCGTCGGTCAAGTAAAAGGCGAGGATGTAATAGTGAGGACAGCAGAAGTGTCACTATCGACGCGTGTCTCTGCTATCCAGCATTTAGGACAAAAAGAGGAATGAATACTCCACAGAATGCAGAGAACAAAACCGTCGCAGAGCATTTCAGAAACAACATCCAACTGTTCTGGTGTATAAGCATCTTTCCTGAATGGACTTAAAAGTACACCGTTAGAAAAAACAATGACAGTAAAGAAATTTAAACCATAGAGCAATTTTATGTTGCCACCAGATGGGGGCGCTGGAGCAGGAAAGAGAAAAAAAAAAATCTGTGCTAGTATTCCAGGACACATTATATAAATAGATATTGAAGAAACTATATTATTACAGAATCTACATCATCTAGAAAAGTAATTGCCTTCATGTAAACAAATAACAAAAGAAGATTAACGATAATCTCCACAGAAAAGCTACCAATGGGACATCATTTACTGAAGAGATGTTCACAAAGAGCTCAGATCCCAGTTTAAAGGCTGCTGTATGCTTGAGTGAAGAGGCTACTTTCACTAAGAAGGGCTTCAATAAATTAGCACACAACTAACACGTGTGTAAGCGACAACAGCAGGGAGTGGCAAACACCACAGGGATGAAGGCAGCTAATGTTCCTAACAGCAAAAAAATGAGAATTCCCATGTTAAGAAATAGTCAGACAGGGAATGCTACAATGCTTTCTGTAGATAGTTGCCTTCAGGGATCTAGTTAAAAAAAGAAAAAAAAAAGAAAAGCTGATTATGTCCTACATGTGATGCAACGTTGATGAGCATTTATGTCTAGACAACTTTAATTACACAGCTGTCATGATGGTGATGATGATTCAGAAGAAAAGGGGATATGGATGAACGAAATGAGAAGACAAGATATTCAGTGCAAGTGGCTTGTAAAACCGCAGACGGAGCTGTGCAATAGACGTCTGAGCTCAAAATATTTGTCGTGTGTCAGTCTGTCACTTTGCAGCTGGGTGATACCAGGTTGCATTATCTTCCAGATTTTTGCACTGTCTGGATGCGAGCACACTTGGCCTTCAGTAACAAGTAAAAACAGGTAATTTAGGACACCGTCTCAAAAAATGACTCGAGAGGAAACCTCCTGGTTTAAAGCATGGCTAGTACAAAATATTTTTTTCTTTTGTATCTTTTTTGGAAGAAAAATAAAAATCATGGCCTATGAATTTATCTTGACAATGTTGGTCCTCAGTGAAAAAAGTTTGTACATCGTTGCATTAGGCAGTAAATTTTGTTTGCTGGAAGCAAATCTGCAATAAAAGTCACAATTTCTCTGTCTACTTTGGATGCTCAGCTTTTGTATGTGGTTTTAAAGTCAGTCATTTATTAGCTGGAGGAAACCTGCAATTTACTTGATGGGTTGAGTTTATCTTGATCTCCGTGTAATTGAAGAAGTAGATCCAAGTTCACACATTTGCATTTTAAAACCCATACGTCAACAAAAACTGATGCAATATGGATTAATTCCAATGCCGTGTCATTGAGTGACCTGGGTATGATATTGAGAATGTTGTTGAGGCTGTATAATTAGCATCATCTTAAGAGCAAATGTATGGTAATTGAAAAACATCATGTAGAGCAAGACATAAATTATCTGATGCTAAACAGCCCTAGAGGTTAAGTGAAGAGTAACATGGTAGTGCATCAATGCAAATATGAATATAAATGATGGATTATGACAGACAAGAGGAAAATACTTTGATTCATTACTAAGCTAATGTTGGAGTAGCTTGAAAAAGTGCAAAACGTCATAATGTAGAGTGCCATGAAAAGTATTTGCCTATTTATACATTACATGTATTTGGGGAGAAAAACAGTTTAGATGAGCTGCTTGGTATTCCTGGCCAGAAAAAGATGGGACCAGCCAACAACACACCTACTATACCACATATTGCTCAGACACATTGTATGAAGTTTTGAAGTTATGTCTTGTCTTGATTTAGTAACTATAAAATGTTTTCTAAGCTGGGTATGCTTTTTTTCTTTTTACTGACATCTTTATTTGACTTGGTCCCTTTCTGTAATGGTGAATTGCTTCTTCCTAGCTTGTTAAAATTCATTGAAAAGGAATGCTGTAGACACAAACCGTTACTTTAATGTGCACTCGAGCTTTAATACTCCATGTTACAGTAAGTGAAAAAACATAATTTATGAAGAGTGATCAATCCAATCCTGGTGCACTCATTTAAAATCCATGGCGCCTATGGTTCACTGCAGCACATCATATTGCTCAGAGAAAGGCTGCAGAGTGCAGACTCTGTGCAGTCATTAACATTCACAGAAGAGGAAAAGGAGGAGGTGCTGACACAATGCGCCACGTAAGTTCAAAGAAAAGCTGGAGCAGATGGGTTTAAAAAACAATCTTACAGCACCGAGTTATTCCAACAGCAGTTGCTGGGGTTTTTTAACGTGTTGATACAAATTAAATCTAAATCCTTACATTTGGCCTGAATTGAGAAGATGAGAACTGAACAGCACATGAGTGGTGCCCTCATAAAGGTATGACACAGTGAAATATTAGCCAGCTAGCGGCCAGGTGGGAACAGCCGTGGTATGAAACTGTCAGGGAGATTTATCATTCTCATCTGGCAGCCGTGCACCTTGCAGCACCAACAGGTCACCTCCTAAGACATTACATCCCAGTGCCTGGCTCACCGTGTTCCTAACAGGGCTGTAAAAGGGGCTTTATTAGATGCTTTGTGGGTCATAGATGGGCATAAAATAACCTTTTCCATCCTCACCCCTGTTTAAGAATACAGCCTATGGCTGTAAAATGATCTTTCCTCTACATTTTGATAGATCTTTTCATACTGCTGGATTTCTTTCCTGTATTCTATTCAATGTTGACACAGATTCATCTAAAGCATCTCTTCTGGCAGACAATGAATATCAGTAATTTGCTGTTCAAATATCTTTCAGGCAAAGTACAGATATTCATACTCTTCACACTTTTGGCACATTACAGCAAAAGCAATTCAAACATAGTTTTAATTGGATTTATGTGATAGATCAACACAAACTCTTGTGTAACTGAAAGAAGAGGAAAATGATTAATGGTTTTCTGTATTATTATTTTTTAATTCAGGGTGTCTCTATACAAACTTTGCACATCAAGAGACTGAAATTCATACCAGTTCCTCTTTCACAAATGCCTTAACTCATCAATCACATTGAATGTACAATATGATTAAAATTAATATTTAAATCTTGCTAAAGGCTTAAGTAAATTTAGGTCTGCACTTTGATTGACCCATTCTAATGCAGGGGTGGGCAATCCTGGTCCTCGAGGGCCGGTATCCTGCAACTCTTGGATGTCTCACTGGCCCAACACAGCTGAATCACCTCCTCAGTGCAGTCAATTTCTCCAGAGTCCAGTTAATGACCTCATTATTTGACTCAGGTGTGTTGAAGTGAAGACACATCTAAAAGTTGCAGGAGACTAGCCCTCGAGGCCTGGAGTTGCTCACCTCTGTGGGCAACTAATGCATGAATGTGCTATTCATGTGTACAGTTACCCTAAACATTCTGGCTATATGTTTCGGGTTATTGACATATATGCTTACTCTTTTACAGTTTATTACAAACCATAGAAACCTAAACAGCAAACATTCAAGTAGCTACTCTGATCAGATGAGAGGAAAACTTAACTTATTGACCTTAATTTTCCTGTCACTCTTCTATCAAGGTTGAGTTTGAGGGTGCAGGACTCAACCTGGCCTGTTGGCCTCTGTAGCTCCTCCAGAGTTACCTTGTGTCACTAAGCTGCATCTTTGAATAATCCTCTTATGCGCCACCTTGTTGGTTACTACATAAAAAAATCATCCAAACTACACTGGAGTTTGTGGCTGTAACATGACAGAATGTTGAGGCGTGGAAGTCGATTTTCTTCAATTTAACTGAAATAATCTCCTCTTGTTCTCATACATTTAACCTAACGTCCACCTGCTGTCAACATTTCGGCCCCCCAGTAATGACTTTCCAAGCTGCTGAGAATGAGGAGGTGAAACCCTTCACCGCCTTGTGGTAAATACCTCCAGCCGAGGCGGTGAGGCTCTAATTGCTTTCCGGCTTTCCAGTGCCGGATGGAACAAGTCATGTGACATTGTCTCCCGTCTCCTTGTTGCCGTGGAACCTCAGTCCCTGAGCTCTTCCTCATCCCTATGCCGAGGCTCCATTGCCATAAGAAATTAAACACTCAGGAACATATTTAACTAACCCAGCCCCCCTCCTTGGCAAGAATGCAAATTATTTTCAGTTCTGTGGGACAACCTCAACTTTTCTTTCTCATGAATCAGAGCTACATACAAGAGCCTGGGGATAAAGAGCTCTGGTGAAGAAGACATGATCTTTTGACATTTCCCTACTTTATCATTTTAAAAAATGAGCTGCAAAACTGTTTTCATTTGGCCTTTTTTACTTGTTTCATTTGGTTCCCAATGTAAGCTTATTGCCACAGATTTGGTAAGCCATTCATCCAGAGGCGGAAGCACCCTGCAGAGAATCTTCTTTTCAGTTTTCTTTCCAATTTAAATGCAGTCGACGCCGATATTCCTCACATCACCATAAAGGAGAGCTGGCATTTCTAACCTCGTACTGTTACTTTGAATTTCTTCAAAAATATTTCAGAAACAATAGGTATATGGAGAAGAAAATTTTCGGAAGCAGTTTGAATAAATGGTTAAAGGGAAACATTAAAGTTAGGCACCGTCTCTGCCAAATTGCCTAATATTCCCAGAAATTAAGAATGATTAATAGCAATTAGTTTTAAATCAAGAGCACTTTATAATGTCCGTCTGACAGAATTTTATGAAGCATCTGAATGACTCATAATTCACCACTCTCTCAGCCACCTGTTTCTTCCGAAGCCAGCAGAGTCACTTTGCTTAATTCCAATAATTATGCAGCAAATGTTCAGCTTGAAATTGCTTGGTCTGCTCTTGTATTTCACAGACAATCAATGAAACCGGCACAGACACAACATTTAAAAGAAAATATACGAGTCAAAACTTCCAAGCTTTGCATCATTAATAAAATTATTTCAACACCTCTTCAACCCTCACCCTCTCAGACACTGACTGTAGATTTACTCGTGAATCAAAGTATTATAAATACTAACTTTGTTTGTTCTGGCAGATATAACTTATTGCTGTAAGTTGTTCCTAATAGCAATGAGACACTACGCAGAGCTGTTTCATCCAAAATCAAATAAATAAAAAAAAAAAGTAAATAAATACTGTTATTAACATAAAAGAAACAGAATTTAGAATTTATTGTTTGTCACTGAACAATGTACAATGAGCTTGAGGTCAGCTCCAATGGTGCAAACAATGTAGGACATATATACAATATAAATATAAATATAGTGTACCATTATTCATAATATTATGTTTTTGCTTTGTTGTTGTTTAAAAAATGGCATTTTAATTAAAATATGTATATTAACAGCATGAGTAAATGTTGTCTTTCTGACAGTACTGTAAAGCTGTCAGAGCCTCAAGGGAATACATCTAACTGGTGTGCGCTTTGTGATAGATACAGAATCAGCAGCATAAACAGCATTCCTATGCCTTTTCATGTTTGATTTCAATACTAATCTACACAGAAATTATCGCTTGCAGTCCTATGTGTCAACAGATAAATGCGCCTCAAAAATAAACAAAGCGACAAGTTCATGGACAGATGATGATGGATGACAGCAATACTTCTTCAATAAGATGAAATAAAAGATGGATGAATCGCGAAGTATTGTTTAGTTGAACAAATTACTTTCCTTGAAAGCCCCTAAGGTGAAGTCCAATAAAATACACAGAAATAAATGCCGAAAGGCCGCTGCCAGAGTGGGCCTACCTGTGGATCTGGCCGTTCTTGTGTAAGTACTCCAATCCCTCCAGAACATCTTTCAACACTGTAGCTATGCTGGCCTCGTCCAGGACACCGTTCTTGTGCTCGCCACGTGAGATGATATGCTTGATCACGTCCAGCACTGAGCCTGGTCAACAGACAAGACAAAAACATGAATAGACTTGCACAGATTGTTATTTGTTGAAACTGCACCCATGTGACTGTGGGGAAAAAAAAAACTGTCAACACACCAGTGTGGAAAGAATCTTGTTTGATTTATTATTTTGGACCTTTAGTTAAGTTAGATGTAAAAATATTTAAGATAAATGTAAATTACATTTTAGAACAACATTTTTTATCCCATCATTAAAAAAAAAAAAAAAAAAAAGATCACTTGATTCTTTGAACTGTAAACAGAATCACAGCCATTTTGTTTGGTTGTAAGAAACAAACAAAAAGAGCACAACAATTTTCGAACCATGCATTTTATTAAGTGCTCAGTTCAAGATCAACTAAACCCGCTCTGAAAGCTAAACCCCGCCCCTGGCAAATTTTGAAAAATTCTACCAAAGTGGGCAGAGCCAAGAGACATGGCCAAGTGTGGGAACGAAAGAAGCGCTGTTGTCGACTTATCCTCTTCACACTCCTCTAGCAATTTTATTTTTTTCAAAAGAAAAACAAATAATAAACCTAGCGAGTCTCTTTCTGTGTTTTTGGAGACGACAATGCAGCTCAGCCGACCTGCTTAGAAAATATATGGTTTCAATTGTAAACGACATTTTGCAATTTCAGGCTTATTCAAGTGTTTATATGCAAAAAATGTCCCGGTAAAGTCCTTGAACGTCCTTAAGCACGTTCAAGGACCTTATAAAGAAATCAAGCACTTTCCAAACTTTGAAAACACATAATTGAAATTAAAGTATCTGAGGATTTTAAACACCAGTGTGAACCAAATAATAACAGCCACTTTCAAGTTTCCTGCTAATAATATTTAAATCCATCTACAAGACTCAGATTAAAAATAATGAATTAATTAATTAATTAATTAAATTCTGGGTTAAGATTTGTGTTTACAAATTGAACTGATGTCTTTGTCTTCATTGAACGCAGAGTCGGGGGGAAGGGGGAGACTCTGCTGACTAAACCTGTCGCCATGTCTCCCCCGCCCCAGCTCCAGCTTCACAAAGAAAAACTCCCACTGAAAAGTCAGTTTGCCATTTCCTTTGTGCACCTTTCCGAGCAAACAAACGGGAAGCCTCTGATGAGAGGTCCACTATTTGCAGAAAACTGTGCAGCACTGGTGAACAGAGACAAAGCAGAGAAATTGAAATGAATGTGAACTGCCTGACAAGCTTTATTGTGCAACACTGAGACAACAGCATAAACATCACACTGACTGCTGCCTCATTTGTCTGCCAGAGGTGACAAAACTCCAGGATCAAATTTTCTGTTTTTTTTTTTTTAAAACCAGTAATATCTGGCTCAGAGTTTGAAGATTAGAATTTTGTTTAAGTATTTTAGGATGTCTTAACCTTCAGCACAGAATTTAGCACTTACAGCATCCTAATGCCAGGACACCTGAGACTAGATAGTGTCACTGCAGAGCCACAAACTAAAAAAGACAAACTAGAGGGGAGTTTAATGAATTCTTCATGATTTGGCATTCATTGAGCCAGAGACAAGGAGAGGCTGAGGAAATGCTACAGTGGCCTGCAGACATATTAACACGTCATGAACTTGTTTCAACTATAACATTCTGTCTACTTTGGTAAAATTTTAATCAAAGAAACCAAAGTGATGAACGCAGAAGAAAAAGTATACATGTTTAACAATGTTTGCAAAATCTCATACTTTTAGACATGGTTGATATCTCCTGACAGCAGGTGAGAGTTGAAATGTAGACAGACGGGTAAATGAAAAGCTTCGCTTTGTGGCATCTCTGTCTTAATCACAACAGATCTGAGTAGCGCCAGCATTACTGCACATAAAACTCCAATCTGTTTGTCCATCTCCAACCCAATCCAACAATCACTCCTGAATATGGTGCCCAGGTATTTAAACTCCTCCGAGAATGATGTCTAGTCACGTACTCCACATATTTCTTCCGTTGTGGAAGAAAACGAAGAGGCAAAGCAACAACAGTGGAACATGAGCTATGGTACGATGACACAAGAAATGTAGATTTAACATTTTGCCCTTTTTGTATAATGCTAAGTGTGGCAAGAAAATCAAAATCAATCAACATTATTATTATTTTTTGCAAAAAACATTTGAAGATGTTCTGTAGAATTTGATTATAATGCTTATACAGTCCATGTTAACTATATTGACCAAAATGGCATTCTTCTTTTGCACTTTGACAACTCCCTTGGACATGATTTTAATTGCATCAAGTGTGCTTTTTCAAGATGGTACTTGAATGTTACTTGCATTTTCAATATTAATTATGTTACAATCATGTCTTTATTCAGGAAAGTTAAGGGGAGCAATTTCAACTGTTTCGTAAGACAAAATAATGGCAAATCTGAAGCTTAAGAATGTGAAACTTTGACTGCAACCTTTCAAAAGAGTGTATTAGTTAGCTGACAACAATCACAAAAAACCATTGTGATTGGAGGGAGTGAATGAAAGCTTTTCACTCTGATGGGACATAATGTGAAAAAAGTAATACTTTTACAAGGCACTGTGAACAAGGAGCCATTCTGCAGGCTAAACACTTTTTTTTACTGACTGTAAACAGCGAAGTCCCCTTTACAGTGGCAGAAGCATACGCAGCATGACGCAGGCTTTGGAGTCTCACTAAATGCCAGCCTTGTCAGTCCACTTCAAATTAAACTCATCTGATCGAACTCCTCATGCCTCATTAGGTTGTTTCAGCGAGCTGACACATACTGACGGGTTAACAGTGGAAAGGTTCATTCAGCATGTGAGAGGCAAGACGCCCGCAAACCTAATTTGAAAGCTGCCTTTCGAAAACCTTGAGGAAGAGTTTATATAAATCACAGCAAGCAAATTAAGTCCTGACAGGGCAGAGAAGCATAGAGCATGCAAATACTATGGAAAATGTCAAATCATAGTTTCAGTTACATGGCGGATTAGGCAAATATTTCGGTTTCTTTGAATTTTAAACAAACCCCAACTGGGCAGAACTTCAAGCTTCATTCGGAAATATTGCCTCCTAGCTGTTTTGTTCTTTTAAACAGAGCGGCAGCTGTGAAACAAAGGGAGAATGGGGGTCTGAAGGGAAGATGAGGAAGGACATGAAACCTGGTGCCAACTGTACTAAAGGCCTTTGTGGAATGCCAAGTGAAGCTGTAGGAGAAAAGTAAGGGTGGGGCTTTGGAGGAACTGCAACAAGGCGTGGAGGGTGTAAAAATATCATTGTTGGCTCAGACTGAACAAAGCCTCTGGTGAAGTTGCATCATTTTCTGAGGGGGTGAGACCAATGTAATGCAGGAGAATGCAAAGATTATTTTCATTAGCTTAGCATCTTTATTCAGTCTTAAAACCAGGAGATGAACAGAAATAACCATAAAGGAAAAAAGGCTAATTCTATTTGCCACCCTCTAAAAGTGGAAAATTAACTTTTGAGATCACTTCAGAAGGAATGTATTGAGAAGACGGCGAGATCACATTCAATTTCTGTGGTTATAAAACAGCTGAAAGCTTCGAGTTTCTGCTTTATCATGTGCACCACTGAAAGCCGCTCTTTGCAGTGAGGACAAGGCACTGTTGAAAACTTTATCAAAATTGAGTTTGACTTTTAATAGTTCCTCTTTTAAAAGAGCCATTAAAAAGTGCAACAGTTTAGTTCTAAAAATCAGCTTATTGAGTTAAAGATCTAGAAATGAAAATGAAGCAACAGCAGTTGTTAAACTGTGGCACACTTCCAGAAGGGATATATTTGTCTTATTTGTGTCTATGCAATTTAGAATATTAGCATTAAATCTATTATTTGCAAGAATATCACTAAAATGTGCAGTGCGCACCATAGGCAGTGTGCCTATTTCGAGTATTGATTGCATAACCCTAAGAGAGCAGATACAAGGTCAAAATTGTTTGGATTATTCAAGGTCTTTTCAGCCATTGTCTAAACAGTTTTTAGCACCGTTTTTTTTTTTGGGGGGGGGGGGGGTTTGCACAATGCCAGCATTGCAAAAGCAGCAGGGTGCTGACAAGAGGATGTTGATTCTTAAATTTTTCAAATCCATCTGTTACATGACAGAAATTTAAAGCTCAAAAGGTCAGAGAAACACCCACACGCTGTTTTCCGTCTTCCTGTTATCTATGGAAAGTCTTGCTCTCTCCCACCATTTCACAGCCTAAATAAACCACAGAAATGTCTTAACATTATTATAATGACCAGCACATTCTCACTGTACAAACAGTAAACCCAGATCTTTGCAGTTACTCTCACAGCACTGAGTAATATGCAAGAGTCACTAGTCAGAATTTTTGAAATAGCTGAGGATCATGTGTTTTCATTGAAATTCTTCCAAACAGGCATTTGAGTGATTTCTGAAAAAGAAGGTAGTAGGTCAAGAGTAACCGCCTGTGATCTCCAGGAAAAGCATGCATTTGCTTATAATGACTCATAATCAGTCTCTCTGGATGATTCAGTGACTACATCTCAGATGTGAACTCGCACAGTGGAGGGCTACGAAGCCTTCTGATGAAACTATTGTTTACATGCCACATTCACAACAGGAATTTCCTGAAAAGGCTTACTGCTCCTATTTCGAAATTCAGCTCTGCAGGTTTTGACTTGAATGAGTTGTTCAGAGAGCAGGTCAATCCAGGTATTTGAGTGAATAGTATATTAATCTCAGCCAACAGAGATACTCAGTCTGCTCAGCATCAACATTTACTACAATTCCAGTTCAAAAGATTAGCAAGTAAAGTAAAACAAAAAGATTCACTCCAGCAGAGATGGTTGAAGTTTGAGCAAAATTTCTGCACTATATGCCGACAGGAAAAAGTAAAAACAGAAAATATAACTGGGCAAAAAAAAAAAGATCAGACTACATTTTTTATTTTTTGGTGAAGAAGAATTCAAAAGAGTGAAGTGGGCAGCATTTGTTCTAAGAAACTGCAAGTCTCGAGGCAATATGAGGTATTTTGATGAGTCTCAACTTATATGCATCTGTCCAAAAATCAAAGCTATTGCTGAACTAATCTAAATGGGGTTTAACTCTTTTTTTTTTTCTTCTTCTTCTTTGAATCAGGAATCAGACCTGAAGGAATGCTCCTCCTTTCTGCCATTCTCAATATTTAAAAAAAAAGTCTGAACAATGTCTGACTAACCGTTGAGCTGCTTTTCAAAAAAAAAAAAAAAAAGAAAGAAAAGACCGAAGCCGGGATCGGTTGGAGAGTGGACAATCAGGCAGGGGCTGTTCTCCCTCTAGTCTGGTATGCTCTTCCCTGTGGAGTGATGCTCTATAAACTCAACCTCAACGAGGTCTGTTTCCATGGCAGACGTCGCCAAGGCTATCATTTAATTACTCCACTCAACAAAGCTCAACATCAAGAGCTTCTGTTTAACGGGGATAAGAGGGAACGAAGCCATCTTAGGTTGCGTCTGCTCCTGCTGTGAGGCTGGCTGTCGGCTCAAGCGTCGCTTGGTGGGCATGGCGCCCTGAGCCCAGCTGCGGAGCGGCTGCCAAGGGACTTGTATGCAAGTAAGCCTGGTGGGCATGAGCCGTTAGAGCTGGACAAAGTGAACGCAGGGAGGGGCTGAGAATGTCAGTTTTCATACTTCAGCGGTACAATCACACGTGTTTTGTTTGGCGTTCGTGTGGCAGACCAAACCAATAAAGTGCATAAGTAGGAGGAAATTAACATTCATCTTTTTTCAAATGAAATTTGACATTAATTTTGTATTCACTTTCAGACTTAGTTATTACACAGTCTTAAAGTATCTCTCAATTTAGTTCTGCTTCATTATACACTACTTTGTCTTGATCTATCACATAAAACACAGATAATTTACGCTTAAATTTGTCTTTGTAACATGAGAAAATGTGTAAAGAATAAAAGGGGCGCAGCATGAATACTCACGCCTCAATGAAAATCAGAAAAAAATTGCATTTCTGACAGACACAAGCGCAGGGGAAAAAATTGCTTCATAACTAATGGGAAACCACAGCTAGAGTCATATCACTCACATGTTTTAAATTTAATAAATAAAAACAAAACTCAATGATGCAAATAGATGGAACCATCTGATTTTTGATGATCTCTTCCTTACGGGGGCCTCCTCTTCATGCTCCTTTTACTTGGTAATTGCAGCACTGCCACATGGTTGCCATGTGGGCTGTTATTACCTCTGCACTGTCATTAGCTCTGAAACAAGTTAAAGACCACAGAGAGCTGCAGCTCATAGGGAACACAATGAAAACGTGTGTCGTCACATTTCCTGTAATAACAGTTAAATCACAGGCAGCAAGTCAACCCGCTCCTCTGGCTGGCACCCTATCGTCACGAGAACGACATCTAAAAGAATCATCACATTAAAACCAGCAAGACAAAGTGAACCATCCTCATCCTCTTTACATATATATATATATATAATATATATACATATATAGCCACCTTATTTGTAGTAGCAAGGACTTTGATTTGGCAAATATGAGATGACAAATGATGTTCACTTACCCCCACTGAGCAGCTTCATAACCAGCCACAGTTCATCCTTCACAACAAAGGACGTGTAGTAAGACACAATGTTGGGGTGGTGGCACTGGCTCATGGCCTGAATCTCTTTCTGTTAGAGGAAGCACAAAGAAATCCATGTTAAAAAATACCCCATAAACAATCTGAAATGTCTTGGCATAAGTCATCATTCAGTTATTTACATTTTGAAATCAGAGACAATCCCTAATCCGAACATTTCTCACAGTGTATAGAAAATGACACTATGTAATCAGGGCATTATGCTAAAATACTTCTGAAAGTAAAATACAGGGGAAAAAAACAGAGTAGATGTGGAAACTTTTATCTCTACACTGCAAGACTACTGCAAGAGAGAAATAAACCAAATTCTGAAAGCTTCTGCTTTTCTTTAATGTGATGTATGGGATTGATGTGACATCAGTAAGCAAAGGAAACCTGCTATGTAACTGCAATGCACAGCTATGCAGAGGTATAAAAAACACTGCCAGCACTTAGCTCTTTAAACAGATTTAAAGCTTTGTTATCGCGTGTATTGATACGTGGGTTGTGTGTGTCTGCCTGGAAAGCAGCAGAGCTGAGGCAATGCTGGCATAGCGGACCAATTCATCACTTTACCACCAAACCAAAAGTTGTTCACAGAGAGACGAGCTTCCTTCGAGACAGAAAATGCAGCTGACTTTTGGCAGTAGGATCACTGATTTGAAGATGTTTTGTTTTTGTGTGTGTGTGCTGGACTACTTTGACATGATGGATCTAATGGCCAAAGAAAAAACACAGGTGGTGAAATCAGATGGTTTAAATACCCAGTTTGTTGTAAGGCCACAATAACGACAGTCAGAACTGGTGTAACTGATCTAGGTATGCAGACCACTTGCACATAAATATTTTACTGTCCTTGAGCTAATTTTAGACTAATCTGGTGGCATGCTTAGCATCAATGTTCATTTGAAAGACCCATTAGTCTCTAGCCTTTTACGTCTGGGTGATATTTAGAGATGCTGCTTTGATTTTTTTACAGTAATTTTCACTAAAAACCTTTTTAGATTGAAGAAACAATGCTACAGTGCAGAACCACCAGCCATGTACATAACATAACATTAACTTTATTCATGAGTGTATATGTTTTAGTTTTATATTATTTATCACTGATAGATCCATGCAACTCTGGAAAGTTACCACATTTTTCCTAATTTCAGATTTATTTTTTTTTGTAAAATAATTAATTTAACATAACAGGTACACTGAAGGCTTGAGAGGCATTTTAACTCTCAAGCTAAGCAGACTTGTTAAAGACATCAGTCAATAAATGTCTCTGACAAAAAAAAAAAAAAAAACTGCATGTAATCAAAGCCAGATACTCCATCAGCATAAATGCTTAGCTCACACATTGTACATTAGCTGCAGAGCAGTTCTGCTGCAGAGTCATCACTATTGACTCTGCAGAGCTGTGGCTCTCAGTCTGGCACTTCAATAAGGAATCCCATCAGTAGGATAACTTTATGATTCCGAGTACACAAAAAAGTGCTACAAGTTAGAGCAAGACAAAATAAGGTTGAGTACAAACTGAACATTTCTCTCTTAAATCTTCATGACTTCTCGGTCTACCCCCCACACAGCTGTAAAGCGACAGCTGTGCGAGAAGATGAACCTGGAAAAATAAAATACGGAATAACATTCTGCAAAGTTTCCTATCTTCTTACATTTACACAGAGAATGGGGCAATTTTTTTCAAAATAAAACTAATTTACTTTGAAACAATTATGGAAATAATACTTTTAATCAAAATATCCTACATTATAATCTGATGTTTTGGCATTGTATTAAAACAAAAATGTTTTATTACAATTACACATGTTCCCACACATCCCATCAGTGTTTTCATGCAGCTTTTGTTTGATGGGTCAGTGCTGCAACAACTGCTCTGAATACTAACCCTGGCATTCCCAGCAGTTGTCTTTCCCCATTCATCTTACTTTGAAAGTAAACTAGACACACCTCTCTGTCTCTGCACACAAAGACGTCCACACCGCAAACAGTTTGCTTATCTTTTCATTAAATTATGGACTCAAAGTCATTCATTAACTTGTGTAACCTGATATGATGTGAAGGCCATCAGGACAAAGTAAAACGACCAACTGCGTCCCACTTTTGTTGTCAATCTAGACACAAAAAAGTATATTTAAAGAAAAACAGAACATTTGATTCCATTAAATTCTATCATTTTTATTTTATGTTTTTTTAAATAAAAACTTAAATTATCATCTCTTGACCTAAGAAACAAGTGATCAGACCTGAAATCTGGGGGTAACAATGGACCCAGAACATTCAGAGCCACATAAAGATAATTACCAAATCAGCCTTCAATAACCTGAAAAACATTCTCAAGGTCCAATGTTCCAAGATCTCAACCACACGTTGCATCAGTGTCTTCACAGGTCTTCATAAGAACTCAGAAAACTGCTTATTTGGCAACCGAAAGAGCATCAGTTGCCTTTCAGTTGCCTTGTTGCTGAAAATTTGTTATCCACAAAGGTCTCTTCTTTTAAGCTTATAGAAAACCACTATTGGGATATTACAAAGATTTTTATTTAATTAATTTTTGTTATTTCATCCTTTATGTATTGCATAAACCTTTCTCCTCTATATTTCTGTAGCATTTATTTTATTATTGTGCTTCTTGTATATTTATTTCTGACAGCTCACCTGACTGCTATGATATCAATGACTTCAATAATAAAACATAGTTTCCAGTTGAGAAAGTGGCAGGTCGTGCTAAAAATTAGCCCATACCTAATCTTTCTCAATAATCTCGAGACATCTATCCTACACAGACACACTACTAACAATTAATAATATTTTTATAGCCAAAATTAAAGTTCCATGTGATTTGAAGGTACAAATGCAAGAAGACAATCAGCCTTTACATTAATGTTAGCAGGGCTGAATGTTTGTGAGATGTGTTTATTTTCATAAACAGAACTGAAACTGACCGATTGTTGCAACATTGTGTTGTGTACGATAACAGAGCGCTCCAGCCTTTGAGCCAGTTTAACCTAAAAAAGATCTTCCCACTTCTATTTTTCTCCAGCAGAGCTCTTTAGATCTATTAAAAAGCTGCCACGTCTGAGAACTTTGAAAGTGAGCGGAAAATAAATGACCTATTGTAGCAAACTGAATAGAGTGCAGGGTCACAAACTGGTGCAACAGAACCATAGAGATGGCACACACACAGAGAGGCCTCTATAGAAGCAGTATTACATCACCTCTGGTTACTCAGAGTGTCTCACATCCACTATGACTCAATCCCTCTGCAGCTTCCACACATGCACACACACAAAAACTATTTGGAAATGAAGAAGGTGCTGTACTGCAAAATATTCCAATATGTACTGAGAATATATAATCATATAAATATAAACAAAACTGGTCACAGAGATTATTTGAGAATCTAACCGTTCTGAAGGTAGCCCAATGGTTTTTAGATGATGATAAAAAAAAATTACTGATTAAAAATAGGAACACAGTGTTGCTTTTCTGTCCATCATTTGAACAAAGCAAGAGACCGATGCAATATAAAGGCATGCTGTTAACCAAGAAACTGTCACCAACCACAGATTGACTGCCAGAAACAAAGCCCCTGACCACTATGGTTGCCGGTAGCACATTGAAGAGCGTCAGAATTAAAGACAACATGTGCCGCTTCCTCCTGGTTAAGCAAGTGCTCTCAGCATCAGGAAAACCAAATGACCAGAATAAACACTCAAGTACACAGGTGCAATTCTGGTTGGCATTCTGTCAGCAGATTTGGCCCTTCAGACAAAATTAAAACATCAACGCTAAATCATCAGTAGTCTAGGCAACCTCTGACTCAGATTAGTGATTCAAAGAGCGCCTGATTTGCTTCCGCTTTGCGTTCAAATGGAGAAACTATTTTTTTATAGTTGGACAATAATAAGGACTTTTAAAAGAAGTTTTGAAGGTGAACAATACTAATAATTGTCCTTAATAATAATTAATTATTTAAATATTAAATATGATGGGCACTTTTAAAAGAAGTGCCCATCACTTCTTTTAAAAGTGATGGGCATCCTCCAGAGCACTGGCCTGGTATACTATCATACAAGGGAAAAACTAAAAAAATAGACCCAGAGAGATGATGTACTATTGCTTCTCTACCATCAAAGAAATTCAGAGATGAGACTAAATACCTGCAAGCTCTGGCAAAAACTTTCTGAAGCCTACTTTAAAGCAGGGTTCTTGGAAGGGACAATCTGGCTTCAATTTCGTGCATCCTCGCCTTTTAAGTGGGCACCCAGCGCACTGTGGAGCTGTGGGAGGAAAACCACAAGCAGGAAATCCGATCGCGCAGTACTCCATGTGACCTCCTCCACTGAGAATCTGGGAGCAACATTCCCCTGATTCATTCTGCAGGATTCAAGGGGGTGGGGAAGGGTTTAGTGTTGCCGGTGAGTACTGAGCGGCCGGCTGCCGTTTTCTCCGGCCATGATCTTCGAAGGATGCGTGTAGGCTTACACAATATTTATTTCCTGTGAGATCCTATCTCGGATTTCTGGTAGAGTACCTGGAAGGGCTGTAAAAGCACATTACTCATCCTTCTCTTAAAGAGAAGGGTAAATTTAACTTCTGCTACACTATAATACCTCAAACTACACCTACTTCAATCACAGCATCATATTTTGACACTCATAAGTGATAAAAAGATTGATTTTGAATAGAAAAGACTCTTCTGAGCCAACACAATTAATTATGTGCCGGTTTGATAAGTACAGATGAAACCACTTGCTGTTCATGTACCGGAGACACAAGCAAGCATCCGATTATTTTCAAGTCCAAAGGAACGTTTATGAAATGGGACATAATGTTACCCCCCCGGAGCTAAATCAGCCGCATGTCGTTCAGTAAAATACGCATTTACCTGCAGTGCAACACTGGTTTAAAGTGCCTGGCATGAAGACGCAGCAAAGCGCTGCTGTGAGAGGCTGCTCCAGCAGTTTGCTGTCTGTAAGTGGAGCCCCACTTTAAGGGAACAACTGGAATAGTGTCGAAAGTGACAGGATCAATTGGAGGCATGCCCAGAGAAAGTGAGTAATGAGAAGCCGGGGTAGAATAAATTCCACACACATACAAAGAATACAGATCTCTTAAACTAAATCTAAAACTAAAATTGGACTTAAGAAAAAGAACCCACTTACCAAGAGTTCATCCATACTGGTCTGGCACTTCTCTAGGTTGATGCGTTTGATGGCGACCTTCTCCTTTCGGGGTGTACAGTAAGCTGCCTGGACCACTGCTGTGGCTCCACTCCCTGCGAAAAAAAAACAACAAACAAACAAACTTATAATTCTTCACTTACTTTTATTTCAGCAGAAGTGTCTGTATTTAATACAATATGGTACGAGATCTCATTAAAACTTTTAGCTGCATTATTCCAACACTTCATATTAGACGCTATAGTGACAGTGAGATTTTCACTTCAGTTGAAAGGTGACAAGATCCAGACCACAGTAAGATGCACCGATGCTTCTAATGAGACTTTTTTTCTGTTGTCGGGGAAATTGGTCAGTCTTAGGTGTTTGATACCTACAATCCCCCTTTGCTTCATTTTCTCAAACTATTTTCTCTCCAAAAATATAAAAACTGTTTTCAATCTGCCTTTCCACTAATGTGGCAAACTAGGGAAAGGTAAGTAATGTCAGAAAAGTATATAGAAGCAAAGGATTACACTAGAATACAACTCTTTATTGAGTAAATAAGGTTAAAACTTATAATGCACTGGAGGCATTAATGATCCTTTTCAATTCATGCATTCCTTATCAGATTGCATATTTATACACGGTCTCTCCTAAAAACAGCATCACTGCAACATTGAACCAAAGTGATATCTAGTGGATTGTCTTGCAGGTAAATGCAAACCCCCTTTGTGTCTGATGACACTTCTGGACAGGTTATCAAAAATGACACAGTAGTTAAGTCCTGCTGGATAAATTATGCAGTGAAATACAGTCCACTGTGAGCTTTAAGGTTTAGATTATTTAAATATAACTAAGTGACTAAAAATACAACAGCTCGCACAATTTTCATAAAACCAAAGTAGAGAAGTAAGCATGCAAAATCTATTACACATTCGATTGGCAGGGTGTTGGTCCTGTTCTGATTATTAAATGTACTTGAAATGCATATCATTCAAGTACATTTGAATAAGCTGCTTAAACTGTAGAAGCAATTTAATTAAATAGTGTGTGTTTAATTTACTGCTGAGCAGTAAAAACAAGCTTCATTAAAGTTATTATTACATTTTAATTAATAACAAAAATTGTGACCAATAACAGGAGTTCCTTCAGTTAATTCAACAGGATGCACCACTCTATATTCCTCCAGCCCAAGTCCAAAAGCATCACAAACGGAAGACCCTAATCTCATTTTGCTAACATGAAACAGAGTTTTATTCATTTAATCAAGTGTCATTTCTACTTACATCTCAGTCTAATCTTTATATCCAAGATGGATGATTAAACTGCAATACTGCAACATCATTTCCCTCACAAGTTAATTCCAACATGGTTCAATTTGATTCAACAATAAGATACAGTTGTTGACTCAATGGTATCTACAACAAAGTAGCTGATAAGGAAACGAATCAAGGTGGTCAGACCTCAACTTGATCATACTGCTGTGGTGAGATCTTTAGAGAGCTGTGGAGAAATGAATGCCTGAAATTCTTGAACAAAAAAAAAAAAAAAAACGATGCAAGTAGGAGTTAAGTCAAAACTCCTCCACGATGTGGTGAAAGATTGATGAAGTTAAACAGAAAAGTGATCATGGAGAGTTACTGCTGCAAAACAAAGGATGACAACATTATTTGAAGGAAGTTTTTTGTAAATCCTACAAGAGCAGGGTTCTTCGGGTTGGAGCGCCATCTGATAAGAGTTAAAAGCTGATAAAACCCTCTGCAGGAGAGGCATGCCTGTTGTTTCTGCATCGTGTGAGGTCAGTTAACTTCCCCCTCACGGCTCTTATTTAACACCATCAGCTTAAGGCTATTTTCACTGGGTCTCTGGTAGAAATGTGCTGGGAGGCTTCCTTCCCTGTCAGGGTAAGCTTTTCCTAACTTCATAACTGCAACAGCCAAACATTTACAAAGTGCTCATTGTTTGAAGGATTTAATTGGTCCAAAAATGGAGTGAGGTTTAAAAGAGGAGTTTTAAAAAAAAAGCCTGCAGATCTTAATGAAATCATAAAGATGTCCCTGTAGATATGTACCATTTTAATCCAGCCTTTTTTAATCAAATTAAATACGACTCCAGGCAATAACTCAGCAGAGTGGGAAAAAAAAAAAAGGCTAACGTTATTTAAAGAATAAATAAATAAAAGGCAGGGGGTAAAAAGAAATGCTTGCTGATTCAGATAATCTAATAGAAAAGCAATTTCCTTGGAAGATCCAAAGAGTAAGCATCATTTATTTATTCCTAACAACATCTGAAAAATGTAAAACCTATTTCCTAAGATCACAATGGTCTATTCTTCTGATTCTTCTGTCTGACTGGCATTCAACAGAATTATCAATACAAGAGCTAATGGGCTGTAAATTTATCTCTCAGCTTCAGGACCAACACCAAACGAGCACCTGGAGACGGGCCGCTGATGGGTCAGAACCACAGTGAGCCTGTTTCCCTGTAGCACTGGTTGTAAAAATCCTTCACAACAATGAATTGGAATGTTGGGCTTAAAGGGCTCTGAATAGCCAAGCCAAACTCCTGAAATCAGTCCTCATTATCGCAGCTGCCTGACGGAAATCACATCATTTTGTTCTCAGACTTGCTCCTTCTCATCACAATCCCCCCCGGCGAACTTTTCGCCCCCCTAAACACGCAAATTTGTTGCGTGGTTGGTCTGAATTTCATGTGTGTGTTTATTTATGCAGGCTGAAAAACTATGCTCAGTACAGAAAAGTCCAAAATCAAACTTTTTGAGTTGTGTGACTTTTTGAGGCTGCATTAATGGGGAAAAATTTACATCTTCAGAGTGATACAAATTCATGCCACAATTGTATATCTTTATTACAATAAATTACAGTAAGATACACATGTTAAACTCACCACAGGCAGGATCGAGACCAGCATTTTATCTACAAAGCTGTCTAGCAGAGACATAAAAGCAGAATGAAAAGCAGAAAGTTTTTTTTTTTTCCCACAAATACTTAATTCAATGCTTAAACTGTATTATCATATAAACTTAAACAACTTCACAGTTGATTCTTTGTTGTTTTATGTTCCAAGATTGCAAAAGTTGGTTCATGGTGAAAATAGTGACCACATTAAATATTATATCTTGTTTTATTTTTTTTTTCTGCAAGGTCACACAACACAAAGCTTCCACGCTGCTTTGATTTAGTAATACGCAAAGCAAAGTAGAGGCCTGATTTCTTATTTTTATGCAATAAAGTAAAAAAAAATAAAATAAAGGACAAAGAAGAGTAGTTGCCAAATCAGGTCTTTTGCTTTTAAATTTCAGATTTTTTATTTTTTTTTCAAATTGTGCCAAAACCTGCCTCGCATGCAGATATTCAGGAAAAAAATTAAATAAATGGTTGCAGATCATGTGAGCAAATGTGCACAAATCTGTTGGGCAAACACTGCCAAAACAGTTGTGATCTTTTCAAAAAGCAGTCAATGTTTTCGGTAAGCATGTTTTCCTCCAAACAAACTCTATAGAGAACATTGTATCATAACCTGGCACTACATGAGTGGAGCATAACAGCCACAATGTTCTTGACAGTTTCAGCCTCAGTGGCCTCTGGTGAGGGCTTAACCCAGCTAACGTGTTTGGTCTTTGGGGAGTCGTCAGTTTGCGGTCCTATTATTCTGCTTTTTTTCAACGCAGCCTATTGTCCGGGTAAACAGCATAACCCAAAGGAATAATGAACAGAATAAAATCTTAATATACTGGCTTAGCAAAAGCATTCAAAGGAGGAACTTAAAGACCATTATAAGAGATCGAATTTAATGGGAGGATTACAGAGCACACACAAGTTCACACAGTACAACGAATCTATAATTTTCACAACAAGAAATCCCCCCCCCCCCCACACACACACACACACACACTCACAGCGATATTGCTCAGCAATGCTCAGAAAGGTCTAGAGCAAAATTCAGGTGTGGAACCAGAACTCTATAGCAATACACACAGGCCTCTGTCTAAAAGGGAACATGTTGAAAAGTCTAAAATAAAAGTAATTGCACCACTGGTGACTTTTGTTTTTCAATAATTGCAGCTTAATTAGCTTTTTTTTTTTTTAACTAGCAGAAAAATGCATGTAAATGAGAAGTTGGTTCTCATTATGCTACAGCAATAATTTCAAAAAAAGTGTTATTTCAATGCCAACAAAAGTGGTCTGCGTTGTAGGTGTTGCAAGGTCTGTGCATTCAGAGCTGCAGTCTTGCTGCAAAGCACTGATAGAGATCAATGAAAGGAAATCAGAATGATAAACCTGAACAGATGCCCAGTAAGATAGGAGAGTTTGAGCAACAATGGCCTTTTTCACACAGACCAAAGAGAGGCAGGTTGGCGTCACATCAGTGCACCTAATGGAATGAGGCAGCATTATTTTAAAAAGCTGAGTGACAACAGCATTGTTGGTCAGAGCAATGTGCTCCACTCCGCACACAAAATGCAACTTAAGTCTATAAAAACATCTGTCGCCAGCTCAGACTCTGTAATTTGGCTCACAATGATGAAATACAAAAGAGAGATTTCTAATCTGACTCAAAGGTTCTGTGTAAGAAAGACAAATTGTTGGCAAAGCTGCAGATAACTCTTCTTATGGGGATACTTTGGTATGTATTGGATGACGCATAATGAGTATTTTTGTCATTTCTATTAAACAGTGTGAGGCGTACCAAAAAGGATCAGTGTTCACTTTCTATGTCTGTAACTCTGCAGCTTGACTTATTTTTCCTGGCACAAAAGTCATTGGAACATCTTAGCATTTTACAGTAGAGATCAAATCCAGAGTCTTAAAGGGCTAGGCAGGTCAAATCCTGCAAGATTTATAATCAGGACAAAATCTTTGGACCAATAATAAAGGTTCAGTGCTTTACTTGCTGCTTTGTTGATGCACGTTTCATATTTTAATCTAGAGCCACACACTGTGTTCTAATAATGCATATTGATCAATAATATAGAACAACTTAGGCCAATTTTATAATTTAAATAGTTATATGCCCTTTGGGATAGTTATTTGCTGAATTTGAGCTTGCAATAATCAGTATTTATTTAGAGTTTATTAAAAAGACATCTTTTATTAATTTTCAAGTAGCTAAATTTTTTTTCCTTTAACTTCAGCACTTCTTGCATTTTCATATACAAATTTAACTAAATGGATCTTGAAAATTCTGTATTTGTATTTCCAGAACAAAATTCTGTTATGGAAATTGTAAAATAACTCCTATTAGCTGAGTATTTTCCAGTCTCATATCAAGCTCTTCTTCAGATTATGTTTTCAAAAACAAAAATAAACAAATAAAAAAAAAAAACACTGCACAACAGGAGCAATTGCTATTGTTTAGATTTTAATGTCATTTGTCAGTGTTTTATGGTGCTTGTACTCAAACAGATTGAAAAATCTAAGTAACATATCCAATAGAAATGTAATAAAAAGTATGCACAACAATGAGCTCATCAAAACCATTTTTAGAGCGCAGAAAAGAAATGCAGAAAAGCAGAAAAGACAATTTACAGACTATGCTTTGTTGAAGCAGATTGTTAAAGCTTTTATTACTATTTCAAACATCCGCTTGACTGGAAGTGATTTCGATTCGGTTTTATATGCAACCGCTGTGAAATAACTTAACACTTTGTCTTTAGCACACCCAGTTGTAATCTCTGACTGAGCTTTCCTTTCCTCACATAAGTAAACATAGATAGTGATGGCAAAATTACTTTAAAGTGTCTTTCCATTATACATTTCCATAAGTTTTATAATGACCCTACATAAGTTATACGGATCATTTTTGTGAAACAATTATTTAGTTTAATTGCTGTTAATGGGGAGCGTTTGGGAGTCAGGACCCAAGCAGTCAATTTTAAAGCACATTTCTGCACATAACTGCTATGAAACGACATTCAATTAATGGTGCATTGGTCTGATTTCACTGTTTTTAATTGCATGCTGGACTCACTGGTTCGTTGCAACGGTTGCCAGCCATTGTTTCCAGCTCAATGACACTTTTTCAGGAGGACCCTCTTAGTCTCAGTGGACACGTAAAAAGCTCCATTGTGGAGCGAAAACACGCTATTGACTGATAGGGTTAAACAAGGTTTCTGGAAATAATGTTCAGGGGAGGAAAAAAAAAAAAAAAAAAAAGCTCACTGGTTACATAGTGGAAATTCACCCAATCAATCCACTAAAATAATTTCAGATTTCCCTGGTCTTTAATTTCTTACAATTGCAGTGATCTTTGTTCCTCATGTGTGAGTTTCCTCCAAGAAAAAGCTGCTGCCACAGCAGTGTGGCAACAGCTTTTAGCTTTTCTTTCCCCCTCATCCCCAAGCTTTAGAGCTTGACAACATGCGTCTTTCATATTATGCATCCTCAGATACCTGACTTCAGTTTCCAAATGGTATTCAAATGTAAATCTGCACTGATTTACAGCATGTGCTCCTCGATTGCGCAGGATGCAGCATGTTAAAACCTGATGCAGCCTGAACCGTCATATGAGAGCAGAAGTCCTTTTGCTGTGGCTTTTTAAAACCATAAGGAGGACTGAGTAAAGAACAGGGAGGAGACTTGGTTGCCGGTGGATACAAACAGTGGAAGCATAAAGTTTCCATAGCAGATTTGCCAAGACCAACGATGCAAAGTATGATCCAGGATGGAAGAGACAGCGCTGTTATTTTCCGATGAGCTCTGTCCGGAGCTCAGTGGGGTGAAACAGAGTGGGCGTGACCGTGTAATAAGAAGTCCCCCTTTTCCCTCGGGAAGTTACCAAAACAATAGCTCTGCTGGTCACAAAGTCATCCTCAAATCCAACACTTGCACACACGAGAAGGCAAACTCCAATCAGCCGAGTTGCCTTCAATAAGATGTGTGGAGAGATTGGATATTATGTAAGAAATGTCTTAACTATTATTGTAGCTTAGCAAACTTAAAAAATGCCTATATGAGCGCCATATATTCCTTCAAGAAAACGTCAAAGTATTGTTAAAAATCTAGAAAAATAATTAAGTGATTTGTCTTTTTAGAAATTAAATAATATTTTCTGGGCGCGTTTCTAACTTTTTCAGAGATGCACTGAGAAATGAACTACCACTACCACGTGGAACTGGCAACAACAGTCTTCAGTGCCAAAGTAATTACTGAGCAAAGAAGTTCAATATTTTTAAATATAAAAGATTAAAGTCAGGAGCACAAAAGACCTTCTGAAATGGAGAATTTTCTAAGGAGACATGTCATCTGATCTTTCAGGCTGAGTGATTTGTGCCTGTTTAGACGAAATATAAACTAAACCGCCTTCTTTACATTTTGGGAACAAATTCTGACTCGTTTTAGCATATTGGTAAAATAAAATAGAATCTGCCCTAACAATTTCTAAACCCCTGCATTAAGACAGTGATCCCTATCCCTAAATATTTTTAAAGTCAGCATGCTACAGGTCCATAGCTTCAACAGCCTCAGCAGCTTCCATCCTAATTGGGCAAGTTGTGCTCAATGCAGCACAAGAAAATGCCACAGAAGTGGTTTCTGTACAAGAGAGTCTTTATCTCTGAGTGTAAGCTAAAAGTGCAAGCTGTTATCTTGAGGGGCTTGAATGTTACAAGAACGTATAAGAAACAATTACAAGTATTTAAAACTCGCAAAGGCAGTTTTGTTTTTTTGTCGTTTTTTTTTTTTTTAAGGTTGACGTAGGATTTGTAAAAAGCACCCTTTGTAGAAAACATACATACCCTCTGGAAAGGAAGCATTTGCCCGTTGGGTAAACTGCATAAGAGGGCACATATTATTTCATTTTAGAGGACAACACTTTTCTTATGTTAGTTTTATTCTCCTCTCAGTCTAAAAAGAGAAAAAGATCAGCAGTTTGAAGGAAAATAATCTGCTATGTGCCATGTGTTCTCAAAAAAAAAAAAAAAAAAACTAAAAAAATGACATTAAAAATTTAAACATGAAGTGTAAGTATGTCACTTTAAGACCAAGCCTTGTTCATGACGGGAGCTAGAAAAGTATCAAATGATTCCTTTCAGTCAGGCTAAAGCCCCATTACACAGATTAGCAAATTAAAAAAAAATGCCCTGACATAACTGGCTTATTTCAAGCAATAAGCTTGAAATAAGATTATTGCTTGAAATAAGCAATAAGAGTGACTTCTTACAAACCTACAAACCTGTTTGTAGGTTTGTAATACCTACAAACAGGAAGTTTGGTCCTCTGTGAAAACAATACAACTGATCTGCATGGAGCAACCAAATACTTCTGGAGAACTTTCAAAACACACATTTAGAAGACAGTGTCAAGTGTCAATATGTCTAACATTCTGTTTTCAATAGAAAAGCTTTCCTCAGTTTGTCATCAAAGAGGTTCTATCAATTCATAAAATCTACAATTGAGGGGAAAAACTCAAGAGGCCATTCTTTAGAAGTTGCTGGAGGCTGACTACAATTGATATCAGAAAAGATAAACATATTACAGTAAGCTTTCAATCTTGGCAGGCATCCTTTGATCTTCTTTGGACATTAAAGGACAACTAGAGTCTATCAAATAAGCAAATATGTCAGCATTATGCAGAATATGAATGCATGATAATAGAAACACCAAATATTGCATCCAAGCAGTCCTTTAAATTTGCAGTGCTGCATTCACTGACACTGTTATGAGTTATTGTGCAGCATTAATATGTCATGCTTCTATAAAATTGATTTCATAGTTAGAAAACAATTATTTCTAGGTTTTCTGATCAAATAAAAACTTTTTTTTTAATGGGGTTTTCTGTATTTTGGGGGGAAAAAAAGATTAAAAGAATAGCTTGTGGCCAAATTACAAAAAAAGTCTGAACAAAAAACTATTTCTGACACCATTTTAAAGTTCTATAGAGAACCAAAGAACACACACTAAAAGTAGCCTCTTTAATCAGTTATGTATAAAAACACTACAAAATTTGATCAAATTATGTCCTTAAAGTTATTAACAGCCCCATGCAGCTTCAGAGATGCAGGTTGACAACTCCTGATTTAGTAGATGTATTCTCAGAAAAAGATGAAGTACGGTATGTTAGACACAAAACATACAATGTGCATTTGAATGCTAAACTAATAAAATATTTTGGCTGTCTACCAATGCTAAGAAACAGAACATTTTTGCATTTATACAATGGATCAGCACCATTACAGTAATTCCAAAGTTTTGTGCTTCAAAATCAATTACCATTGATTGATGTTTACTGTTGATTACTGTTGATTTGAGATCTCAATAGTAATTAATTGTAGTCCTGGAGTATTGCTAATATGACAATTAAAAAAGGTCTTAATTGTCTAAATAACTAAGATATTGTTTTCACCCATCTGTAACTTGGTAGAAAAAGAAATCTTATGGCTCAAGCAAGAGTGTGAGAAAACTAGGGGTGATTAACTATTAATAACAACAACGCTAAAGTTAGCATCTGCTACATGGCTTCCCATCAGTGCTAAAATGCTGTGTTTCAGCATTTTTTTAAAAATGAGTCTGGACTGTAATTAATCGTGTCTACTTCAAAATCCTAATTGCTTACATTGGTTAAACCTGAAATGAATACAGAAACCAAATACAGAAAAAAAACAAAAAAAACTTTGGAGATCATTAGATCCCTATTTTGTTTATAAAAGCCCAAACAGGGAGAATGTATTTGCTTTTCTTGAATTAGGACCACCTTAGAATTAAGTTGGTCAAGCTAAACCTGGAGTGAACTATTCCACACAAATGAGATTCTTAAAAATAGTTTGTGATCTTAAAAAACAAAACATATTGGCATTTTCAGTTTTCATTTTTAAAAAAAATAAAAATAGCTTCCTTGTGATCCCAAAACATTAAATCACTGGCCTCATATGCGTCTAATCTCTTGTAACAACTTTTATCTGATTTCATCTCAAGACCATCCACGGGATGTTTCACGACCCACAGTGGGATCACCACCTCCACTTTGGAAATATGTGATCATGTGTTGCAACTTAGATAGTGCTTGCATTTTTATACAGTTAAAAAAAAAAGAAGAAGTTATACTTCTTGTGTAGTGTACATATTTTCACCTCATTAAGTTGCATATTTTGTTGTCAGTCACGTAGCGACTCTCAACTTAGAAACATGTGAATCGGTTTTTTTTCCCATTGAGTGGAATGGGCGTGAACGCAATTTAAGTTACTGTCTTATCATGCAGCACTAACTACACGGCAGATACAGAAGCTTTAAAATGCGATGTCCTTCCCTGTGTGGCAGTGGTTGCTCACTTTTGAGGCCGAGTCAGGCAGGAAACTCTTGTTTCGGGTTTCTCTAATTGATTTAGCGGATAAAAAGGACCTTTAAGAAAGTATCACGAGGGCAAACGAAAGCGGCTATTTTCCAGCAAATAGTCCGATCCTGGCTGCACGTTAACGGCGAAAATGCCTCTTTACTGCCTCGTACATTATTCTGTGTCCAAGTCAAAACACAGCGAGGTTGGCCAACTCTCCCAATGCCTTCAGCTCAGCCTAGATTTAGAAAAATAAAAGCCTATTGCTTGTCTTTTCGTTTTCCAGCTATCTAAGCTAGAGTTCAGCGCCGTAAGTTCCGCTTTGGGTGAGCTAATAGTGAGACATTTACAAACTGCCGGTTAACAACATGCTAACAAGCTAATGATCACATACCAATCACCTCCAGGAGCTCGTAATCATCTTTGTTGATGGACCAGGGTTGGGAGCTCGGGTCCTCGGACATGGCTGAGAGAGTCTGCTGAGGCTGATATTATCTGCGGAAAAGGTGCTAAATCCACCAGAAACTGCAACTGAGAACAAGTCAAAGTAATCCAAACAGAGCCAGCAAGGGCGACACTTCCCCTTCTTTGCGAATCCCGAAGCACTCCTGTCATTCCCAAAGTTTGACACCAGCCGAGCAGCGGCCCCGCCTACCGCATTCCTCCCGAGCAAACACTGGACCTTCGTGGCGGTGCGGCTACCAGATAGGTTCGGCTCGGCCTGCCAGATCAAGCCGGGGTCCTGCGCTTCAAGATGAGGTTACTTGTTATGATTGGCTGGACTTCCGTGCGTGCTGCGTGAATGTCGGTACGTCTTAAAGTGAGATCAGAGAAAAATTATAGTTATTATTTTCTTCAATTTATAATTTTTTTTATTCCATGATGTACCTAAAGTACAGTGCATGTTGACGATAAATATATTTACGGGGGTTTTTTTGTTTATTTTTTTGTGTTTTTGTGAGCTCATTCTAATTTTTGTAATATTAAACTTTTTTTTAAAAAAAGACGTTTACTAAAAAAGTGAACTATTGATTTATGGATTTTCTTTTGTTTCTCCTAATTTTCTCTAAAGTTTCTCATTTTCCCAATGAAGTTGTTCTTAAAGAACAACTTCTTAAAGAAGTTGTTCTTTAAGAATTGCTCATGAAATATTTTCTGGTCATAATGTGAAAAAGTAGTACCATACAAACTCAGTTTGACAGTTTATTTCTTTAGCATCAAAGTTCTCACAAATATTTATTGAAAACTTCCCATTTGCCTTAAGGTGGCTGGAAGAAAAAGTTCTTAATAAGCAGTGTATCATTAAGCTCTGTAATTAGCAAATAAATCAAATTTAAATTAAATTGAACTAATACAAAAATAAGATGATAAAATAAAAACATTTATTATACCTTTACGTAGGCAGGATTGCTTTTATTTATTCTATATCGACAGAATACTCCATATTAATCTGAGCACCACGTTGACATAACGCGCACTATTCCTTTAAATATTGATGTATGCCAGATACATTTGTATCTGGGTTTTTTTTTATATTTATTTATTTATTTATTGGATATTTCTAACTACGACATGATACTACTGAGAATGAAGTGCGAAGCTGTGATTATGTAACGACCTGGTATGGAGCAGGGCTTTCTGGTGATTTCAAGAACTGCAGCTGATGGGACGCATGTGCGTAAAGGCGGGGACGTCATCTGCCCACGCAGGACCCCCAGCTCGTGTGGCATCAACCGGTGGGCTTATGTGGCATATGAGCTAAACGTCACACTCTAAATCAAAGAAATGTGTTTTCTCTTTATTGTGGAAACGTGTTGCCAGAGCTGATTCATCTGAAACCGCCCTAAACGCGGAAGTGCGACGGTACAGGCTCAAATAAATAACGTCACTTAGCAAAACTGTGCCGAGAAAACCCTCTAGGAAGGGCCAATAAGTGGCCGTGTCTGACTCACGCAAACAGTAATATCGTTTGTGGGAGTCAATATTACGGCTCGTTCTTATTCACTTTTCGGGAGTTGAAAGGAGAATGCAAGTTTCAACAATGAAGTTGGTTTCTTATTTGTTAGACTCAAGTTTAAAGAGCCATTTCATCCTTCTGATGGATCAGGTCCACATTTGTTCACCTACCTCCAATTCACAATGTAACGAATTTGTTACATTGTGTTACCAGAATGTAACGTTTTCTTTTCTTTTTTTTCTGGATTCAGAATCATTTCCGCACAGAAAATGTCTTAACAAAATAAGTGTGTAAACCTGATCTCAGCCAGCTGCCAGCTGCTGCACTTTGACATCTACTTCCGTTTCACACTTTGAACAAGAGCAAGTTGAAAGGTCCTGCAGATTTGATCAACAGTGGAATTGCCACTGGTACGAAACGGAGGCCAACTTCCGGATTTGCGAAGAACTTTGTGAATCAACATTTCGACTGAAATAAAAACGTATTTTCACTCTCTTTTTAACATAAAACTCTTGGCAGAGCAAAAAGGCGAATTTTCAGCCCCGATAAACAGCTAAAAAAAAAAAATAAAAATAAAAAAAAAAGCCAAGGAAACAATAGCTTTCACGTGAGCTCCCCCTTTGTAATTTTAGGGTTTCAACAGCGCCATCTGCTGGAGACTTATTTTTATTTCACAATCACACTGAATAAAGCGTCACTCCAGAGCACGCAGTGCTTTCAGATGTTCCCACGTACTTTTTCAAACCAAAAACTCCGCATGGGACAAAAAGGTGGTTTTATTTATAATTATTTCAAACAGTCATTTTCCAAACATTTATGCAGGTAAAACACACACTCATTTATAATTAAATAGTTCTAAAAATTCATTGTAGACATACAAATCTGAAACACAAAAAGCACGAGGCAGAGATCTGCTAAGCTTGTGCAATAATTACAGTCACAATTTCACTTCCTGTTCAGCTCTAATCTTGTCTTAATGTCGACTCAACAGAGGAAATAAATAAGACACTTAAAAAAGCTTTCACAGAAGACGAAGCACATCCTGCACTGCATCTGAAGATGTCCCACATGTACAAAATAACAAGCAATGTAACTTTCACACTTTAGTAACATATTGATAACTTTAATGGTGTGCCAGATGAAAGGAATGATGATGGAAATGTAAGGTGAAGTAAATTAAAATGTGCCAAAACCCTCAGTGTGTTCTAGTGCCATGACAATACACACAAAGAGCAGGAGAAAGTGGTGATAATATCTATTGGCATCCCTATAAATATGTGTAAAAAGCCTTAAAATATTTATTTGATTTATTTTATTCTTTTTTGCAGCAGCAGCAGCACAATCTTACACTGAAAAAAAATATTTACCCTTATTTACAGATATATATCTTATTAAAGCACACATGGGATTTTGAATGTTTGTTTTGCCCTTCAAGTGGATAATGTATTCAATACAAATTAATACTGAAAGATTACTGAGGCAAATACTGAAAGATGACACTGTCTTGGAAATAGGACAGAGGAATGGTTAATATATATATATATATATATATATATATATATATATATATATATATATAATTTTCTCCAGCCTTTTTTCTCACCAATCCAACATATAAAAAATGAAGGTCTGATGTTTCTAAAATTTTCAGTGTGTGGTCATATTTTAAGATTTTTCACACGTCTTTAGCAGACATGCCGATATATGTGGAAACAATGCATTTGAATCTGCAACATCTGATCATTGTCCAACATAAAACTTACATTGCAGTAAGAAAAGACCCCCACAGACACAAATCCACTCCTTGCTCTGCGTTCAGGGCAATGAGAGCGCTTTGGCAAGCCGAACCCAGAACCAGGCCTGGGTGCAGGGCCGGGTGTAATCACATACTGTCAAGAAACGCAGGATGCTGGGAAACGGTTTTGTCATCGACTTGTAGACCACCGGAATGAGACGTTTACTTCGAGCCCCTGGAAAATTTTCAAGGTTTAGTTACGGAGTTTGTTGCAAAATACAGACTTAAGCCATTTTAAACTGGCAAGAAATAGAAAATAAAAATCCTCTTTACCAGGGCAGAGGCTGAGAGCGAACTTGGTCTGAAAATCACAGGCATCGCTGTCCAGATATTCATCAGAAATCACCACCACCATCCTCTTACACCTGCACACATGAACACACAATACAGTCAGCTGAATGTGACATACAAGTAAAGAGAGGAAATTTGAAGACTTTCTGCACATGAAAAGTTTTTTTTTTTTTGTTATTCTCATTCTATGCTTAAATACTAACAATCCAACTTATTTGGACCTAATAAAGTCTCAACAATCACTGAAAGTTGAATCTTGCTGTAAAAAAGTTAAGTAATTAAGAGTTACGAAACAAACAAAGAACATCGTATCGGTAACATAACGCCCACCTTCTCTCAATCAGCTCGCTGGTGACGGTCCACACACACGAGCCTGGGAGCACGTTTCTGTCGAACACGCAGAGTTTCAAGTTGTACTCTGTCTGCTCCAACTCCCGGATCATCTCAAGGACAAACTCAAAGTCGCTCTGGCAGTAGCAGATGAAGGCATCAAACATCTCTGGGATATCTGGGGTCAATGCATTTTGATTACTTTCAGCAAAACTTTAATTTAGGATAAGAAGAAAAAAAAAAAGTACATTAAATGCAAAAAAAAAAAAAAAAAAAGAGGCTTCCACAGAAGTCCAAAGCCGGTTGTTGCATTTATGGCTGATGAGCAAAACAAAAACCGACGAGGCTGTGCATGAAAGAGAGAAGTGATGCAAATTTTCTGATAAGGCATCAGCCTGAGATAACTCTGAGCTTTTCCTGTGTTGACACTCTGCTCAGAAACAATGGTCAGACTTAAACTACTACAATTATTCTTTTGAGAACATAGAAACAAGTAGCTCTAATAAGAGGGCTTTTATAGTGCAGAAAGAATGAAATAGGACCATTTCATTCAATGAAAAACACGTAACTTTTTACAAGCTTTTTTTCAAAATGCTTTGGGTGGTGGTAAACAAACACTGTGCATGGCTGTGGCAGCATCATGCTTTTGGGTTGGTTTATTCTGTAAAAAAGCATGTCCATGTGTCAGAAGGTGACACACAGAGTCTGTGGCAAGATGTTTCACTTTTCCAACTTTATCTGTAAAAAAAAAAATAAAAAATTATATGAAAAAAGCTTCATTTTTTGTCCACTTAACATTTTGGGAAAACTTTATCACATGAAGCATAAAAAAAAAAAATAAAAAAAAATGAATTTGTGGTTGCAACGTATAAAAACAAAGAACTTGAAGGAGCACAGACTCTGTAAGGGCACATACACTTGTCTTTTTTATTACAAGAAGTCCAAAGCCACTTATCTTGTACTTTTGAGCACAAGATAAGCAACATGAAACCTCTATAGTGACGAATCCTGCAACCGATATAGCAAACTGATGACTGAATTTAAAACTACAAAATAAAATGCTTCTTGTGTCAAGCATTTCAGCTGATTTAGACTGTGTCAAACGCATCTTTGTTGTAAATATTTTACTCAGAGAAAAAGTGTGACAGTGAATTTAGAGAAAGACAAACCTCCTGGGATGTCGTCCACAGTGATTCCAGACCTCTCTGGTGTACGAGGGACACAGCTGTCGACTTCGGGAACCTGGACTGGCGGCTCTGCTTTCTTCTTTTGGGCTTGAAGGTATTTCCTGACATCCTCGTCTGGTGCCAAAACATACATGTTTATGGAAATAAGGAAGACACGAAAAGCAATCGAAAGCAACTTCAGCGTGGAAAAAGTAGATGTCCCAGTTCTAAGACGAAATCAACCATTTGGCGAACTAACACACATTTTCTGTTTTAGGACCTGAATCACTTGTCATCATTGATGGAAACATAAATTTGTCTCTCAAGAAGAAAATCCAGAGGCAGAATGGGCAACCATCAGTTGCCGCCCCCCCCAACTCACCTGTCATAAGAATAAAGTGAGAGGTTTGTTTATGTTTTTGCTGTTTTTGTTTTTTAAATATATAATCCAGTAAAGTAGGTATGACTAACTGTAATCCATTTGCATATCTAGATTAGGGGGAAAAAAACATGTTTGCAATTGTTTTTGAGTTTTAGTGACGAACTGTTGAGCAATAATTCACACACTGGATGGACAGAATAAGACTCAGATAAACTTAGGATGTACTTGGCAGCATAAATGGAAATACTCTCAGTCGATTAGTTCATTATTTTTGATTTTATTACAGGTGAATAAAAATCAAAAGTAATCGCGAGATCAAACCCCAGAGAAAACCGGTCTTGTGCGAAATTCGGTTCCCCTGTGAAAATCTGTTCCACCTGTGTCGGGAGCGCGCATTACAGCCAGAGAGGCGAACGAGGCGGATCTGATCATTTTCGCGTCGCTTCTGATCGATTTCTCGGTAAAACAACTCATATAATCATGTCAAGGTTGTAACATTCAGTTTAATTGGCAGCTGTTGTTTAAAAAATTGTAAAATAAATAAATAAATGAGGTCATCTGACGCTGTTTTGTGTTATTTTAAACGCGAAGAGAATCGCTCTTTTTCCAACTTTTCTCACGTAAGCCTGGCAGAAATAAAAATCAGTCACCAAACACAGTTTTCCCAACACGTAGTGTATATATAAAGATTTTTGACAATTTGGAAACAGTTGTTCATTATTCCCCAAGGTTATGGGGTAAGGAGAGGAAAGAATGGATAATTCAGCAGCCTGAAATAATCTGTTCCCCCTCCATAATATGAAAACAACTTCACTAACCAGCAAGATTTTTTTCTCTGTTTATTCCTCTCATCATCAACAATGAATCCTGTGATTTTGGTAGCATTTGGTCCTTCTTTGCCATTGTTATGAGGGCGGAACAGAATATTTTAGCTGTTTTAGCTGCCTGAAATAATCAGTTCTTCCTCCAAAACATGGAAACAAATTTATTTACCAACAAGTCTTCAACTGTGCTTATTCCTCTTACAACCAGAGAGTCTAACCCAACTCTCCAGTCGATTCAGTAATATGTCATGGTCCACGGTGTCAAAAGCTGCACTGAGGTCCAACAGAAACAGCACCGTGGTTCTCCCACAGTCCGTATTTATATGGATATCATTGAATACTTTGACTAGGCCAGTCTCTGTGCTGTGGTGAGCACAAAAAACAGATTGGAAAGAATCAAAGCAGTTGTATTTATTAATTAGTTGACAATTTCCTGAAATAATTGTTTTCAGATTCCATGTTAATGTTTTAAGTTTGGGCTAAGTACAGATTTTTTTTAGAGAAACATACAAATAATAGTAATCATGATAACAATTTTCATAAAAACTCAAAATAATAACATTAATGTTATCCTCACAAACTAAGGTTCCTGAGTTTGCTGTGATGTGCTAATTTATGTAGGTTGTATAATGGTTAATAAATTACATTTTGATAACTGTATTTGATATGCATCCTTAAAAGATTTGGATATAAGACAGCTATGGAAAGATAGTTTAAATCCTAAGGCCCCTTACCTTTGAGAAATGAAGAGAACATTTTTCTTGTAAATTAATTGGTTCCCATGTTTTAGAGGGGACACGAATTATTTCAGATGGCTAAAATGTAAGGTTCCCCCTCATACCGCTGGCAAATAGTCATGAAATGTTTTCAAACTTGCATGATTTGCTGTTGATGATAAGAGGAATAAGCACAGTTAACAGAGAAAAAAATCTTGCTGGTTAGTGAAGTTGTTTTCATATTATGGAGGGGGAACAGATTATTTCAGGCTGCTGAATTATCCATTCTTTCCTCTCCTTACCCCATAACCTTGGGGAATAATGAACAACTGTTTCCAAATTGTCAAATATCTTTATATATACACTACGTGTTGGGAAAACTGTGTTTGGTGACTGATTTTTATTTCTGCCAGGCTTACGTGAGAAAAGTTGGAAAAAGAGCGATTCTCTTCGCGTTTAAAATAACACAAAACAGCGTCAGAAGACCTCATTTATTTATTTATTTTACAATTTCTTAAACAACAGCTGCCAATTAAGCTGAATGTTACAACCTTGACATGATTATGTCAAGGTTGTAACATAATCATTTTACCGAGAAATCGATCAGAAGCGACGCGAAAATGATCAGATCCGCCTCGTTCGCCTCTCTGGCTGTAATGCGCGCTCCCGACACAGGTGGAACAGATTTTCACAGGGGAACCGAATTTCGCACAAGACCGGAAGTTAGACCGATTACAAAAACTAACCTGTGCCTCTGGCATTAGTTAAAAAAATGAACCCCCAAATTGCATTCTGCCTTTGGCCCCGTACAACTGTGTTTCTGTTCTGTTAGTCTGCCAAATCCGGTGAATTGCGTTACTGTGTTAATATTTTTGTACAAGTTGCGCACCTATCAAAGTTTGGAGATCTTCCACGACGTCCTTCCTCTCCACCTCCTCCAGAATAGAGACCAACTTCCCGACCGAAGCCTCCGAGTTCCGAGCCGCCCAGTTGTCCAGGACGGTCTTGGTGGGGTTCCTGGAAGCCTCGTAGTTCTTTATCTCCAGGTAAGAGAAGCCCATGGACTCCGCAACAGCCGTCCAGTCGGCAGCCACCGTGTTTTTGGGGTTCAGATAAAGTCCCAACTTTTTTCTCACGGTCACATTAAGCGCAACCAGCGGGATCGAACCCAGATCGACTTCCGAATCGGTACCGTCCTTGTTGACAGTAGTTTGTTTTTTTTCCACGTCCTGCATTGTGTTTAAAAATGAGTGGGGGGAGAACAACCTCTTGGTGGCGACTCCTGTGATTCTGAAGGGCCGACTGTGTAGTCAGGCACACCCCACCTGGCTTTTAGTGGAACCAGGAAGTGATGCGTCACATCTGGGAGGAAGTTCCCTCAGTCAGATTCATGGGCTCGCCTGTCTGCAGAGAACTGCTTAAGGTTCTCATTTACATAACCCTGTAAAAATAAAGCTTTAAGACACTTTTTTTTTGTTCCTGTGGAGTTTTGAAAAAATAACTTTATTATCCAGATTTATTCAAATAAAGATATTCCAGCACCAAAAATCAGGAAAGTAAAATAATCCATATTGAGGGATGAAAAATAAAAACGAGAAAAGTTCTCTGTGGTTCAGCTGCAGAACAGGAAGTGCAGCTGAGACTCTGAAAGAGTATATAAGGCACACGAAGTGTCTTGCAAAAGTATTTATGCCTTGAACTATTTCACTCTGTCACATGACAAGCAAAAATGTATTTTATGTGGTGGGCTGACACAATTCTTAGAATCACAGCATGCATTTTCAGTCAGCCCTTCCCGAGGAGATATTTTGTAGAATCAAATTTTACTGCAAATGCAGCTGCAAGTACTAAGTTATATCTAGAGGAGATTTGTAAAGTTCTACCCATTCTGCTTCAGCTCAGAGTGGATGGAGAGCAGATGTGCATGTCAAGCTATGTTACAGATTCTTTTGATTTGATTTTAATCTATCTGGACTTTGACTTGGCCTTCATAACAAATTGATTTATTTGAATCCAAAAAATCCTGTTGTATTCTGGCTGTTTGCTTGGTGCAAATGTCCTAAAGGAAGTTCAACCTCCCACACAAGTCTTTTGAAGCCTCTAAAAAGGCTGTATTCTCAGATGCCCCTGTTTTTGACAACATCCATTTTCCAGTCACAAAGTTGTTGCTAAAGAAAATCATCCCCATTGTATGATGCAGTAACCTCCCTTTTCCACCACGAAGCCATCATGCTCAGGGTGATGTGCACGTCATCCAAAAGGTTCAATGTTCGTCTCATTCTATCTTGGCGTTTTTTTTTTTCACTACATGGCTTGTGGGAAACTGCGACTGAGACCTCTTTTGGATTTCTTTCACTAGCCTTCTTCTTAAAATACTTCCGTGACGATCCGATTTAATGATCCGGAGTAAACAAGTAACACTTGTACTGTCAACAACTTTTCCCACATGAGGAGCGATTTTATACAGCTCCCCCAAATCTCTCTCTCGGTGTATTTTGCTCCTTCTCAGGCCTGTCAGTTTAGCTGGACATCTACATCTTTGTGTGTTTCACATTCGGCAGGGCTCCGCAAAATGTTGAAATCTTGGGGAATCCAAAAGCAATGGCACTGGATTTAGTGGCAGATTTGTAAATGAAGCTAACTACCACATTTTTAGATCTCCTATTTTAAGCAAATCTTTGTGTTAGTTTTTGTCAACACAAATCCAAATAAAATACATCTATGTGAAAAAGTTTGAGGGGTGTGAATGCTTTTGCATGACATGATAGTATCAGTTCAGCTTTCAGCAGCAAACAAATAAGCATTATCTTCAGACAACTTCCCTATGTAACTGTGTAAACATTTACAGCATATGTAACTCTGAATTTGCAGCTGGATTCCGACTTTAGATTGAAGGACCGTCCACTCTCTGCAGTACGACATTTCACAGGTTTTTACTTCTGGAGAAATAGAAGTCGATGCCTTTGTCTCGATGCTGCTTGGGAGTGTGAGACGGGCCTTTCTTTCCTCTTGGTGATGGTCCAGCACCGCTCTGCAAAAAAAAAGTCAACAAAAGTTGACGTGTATGAATCGACTTTATCACAGATAGTTAGACATTGAAGAGTGTCAAGGAAAAAAAAAAAAAAAAACACAACTCAACAGGACTGAAGATAAACTGCATTGATCTTCTTTACAGCAAAATGACTAAATAATTCATACATAATAAAAATTACCATAAGATAAAGTTTTGATTATAACTTAGACCAGTAGGAACCCTGACACTGAATCATAAATATGAGACATTAATAGATAAAAACTAAAATAAAAAAGTCTAACAGTTATATTATTCAACACTCAATTCATGATAAATTCCTTGCCCTTAAAAGTTGGTTGCTGTGAGGACTACAGTGATTTCACAATAAAAACTATAAGTTGTTTTGTCAAGAAATCTCTAAACTCTACTTGTATGCAATGATTCAGAAAATGCATTCCCTTTCTCTCACCATTGTTTGCAGCTGTTATAGAAAAAAAAGCACCATTCCCTTTGAGTTTTCACTTCCCTTTTCTCTAAAACACCTACCGCTTTCTTGCTAACGTGTCGACTCCATTCGGGCGCCGTGACAATGGGGTTTGGGTAAGTGTCACCGAGCGACACGCCAGAGTGTGACAGTGCAGCAGAGCTCAGGTTCCAGGGCGTGTGAACGTCTGCCCCTCTTATAGCGCCCAACTCTGGAACCCATCGGCGCACGTACTCCCCCTGAAGTAGAAGCATGAACCCACGTTTATGCATCAGTAGGTCTCAAAAATCTATGCTTGTGACTGTAAAACAAAGTGTGACTCAGGTACTTTGTTTCCAGATCCAGATTCAACTTTTTTTATGAAAACGTACATTGTTGTCATAGTCGAGAGCTTGTTTGATCATGTTGAACTTCCTGTTTTCTCTGGGGTCATTTCCTATGCCAGCGCTGTACAGCCAGTTCCCATAATTGCTGCAGACATCATGATCAATCTTTGCAAGAAAAAGAATAAATGAATCAGGGTAAACATGCAGAAATAATTTGCAGTTAAATAAACGGATCAATAATACACTGAATGTCTACACATCATACCAGCAGATATTCAAACCACTCAGCTCCAAGTCTCCAGTCAAGGCCCAGATCCTTTGTAAGGAAGCTTGCAACGTTTTGCCGCCCCCTGTTGGACATGAAGCCTGTCAGCGCCAGCTCTCTCATGTTAGCGTCTACGAAGGGCACCCCTGTACGGCCTTCTGCAAGTGCAAAGGTCACAGACAAACCAAGACTTACATGAATTTATTCTAGTGTAAGGCTAATTTATGATCAACTGCCTGCCGTGAACTCCAACCTTTCCATGCATCAAACAGCTTCGTGTCCATCTTCCATGGAATAGACTTTCCTTGAAGCCCTAAATTTAAATTTCAATACTGTATTTTTAGATATACAGACTACATTTACAACATTAATAACAGATCAAACATTTTCTAACGTTACCTTTGACCTGAAACATTTTGTTTCCGTACTTAATGCCCACAAACTTGAAGTAGTCCCTCCACAAGAGCTCAAAAATGACCCTGCAACGCAAACAAATTTCAAACAATCATGACCAGATTGTTTTCTGGCTGCATCATTTTAACGTTTCAATAATTTGTCACATTACAATTACAAAAAAAAGATTTGTTGTACATTTTTATGCATTGAAGCCTGCGGCTTGTAATATAACAATGCGTAAAAAAAGTTTAAGCACTATACTTTTGCAGGCCACTGTCACATAATTATATTTTTAAAAATCATTATCGTGTATTAACTTCTTAACAAATGATACAAGAAGCACTGAGACCAGTAAGAATACTGACCAGTAGGTGCTCTGATTCGCTGTTCTCTCCCGCTCATACTTTTTGATCTGATGGTAAATATACCTGGGAGAAATACATCCCAAAGCCAGCCTGCAATGTGGTATCATAGAAACATGTTAGAGAAGCAACACGAAGGGAAACATTTGACAAATAATCCACAGTGAAAATTATATTTAAAAGAAAACTCGCCATGGTGAAAATTTTGTTGAGTAATCCACCCCGATCAAGCCGTTACGAGTTTCTTTGTAAGTTGCCACAGCATCCTAGAAAAACAGGCAGGACCCTTTATATTTCCTTCAAAAAATATGTTTGATCAACAGTATAAAAAGAAGTTTATATGTTTCTGTAATGCAGGTTGCACTCACAGTGTCCCAGAAATAGTGTTTGAGCCTTGCAAGGGCGCTGCCTTCTCCACCAGCGCAAGGAAAAGCTGAGCGAGGATCAGTCACAGGCTCTGGATGATTAAACAGCACAAAAAACACAATGACTCATAAAGGCTCAACTATATACAGGGTTCCGGCTAAACCAAAGTCGAGCTTTAATGAAGAGATTCATGCTCAACCGTTTTCCACTTTGACGTGAAAAAGTGGATTTACTTTGAGTCACTGCACACGCATGGTAAATATGCAAGAATGTGGAGCTTTAGGAGTCCAGACTAGTTTGAAATGAGGAATATGAAGACAGCATTGGAATGAAGCTCTTCTCATTGAACAACATTCCCATCATTCACCAGTCTGCTGAAGGTCCTCCGCTGTGGGAATGGCTCCTTCTTCCAGTCCTGGGGGAAGGGGATTCAGCCTCTCAGGGGTTAGCAGCACAGGCCTCACCCTGCTCTGGCTCTCCACCGCCTTTCTGAATTCAGTGTACACATCAGGCAGCCTGCAAGAATTACACAACATTACTAGAATTTCTTTCTCCTGAAGTAGCTTCTCTAGCAGGAGTCAGATTTGTTTTATGTTCAGCCAAGCAGCATCCTCCCCACACCTGGATATGTGGTGGAATGGCAGGTCTTCTCTGTGGAACAGCGTGGAGCCCCAGCAGGTGTGAACTTTCACCTTCAGCTGAGCACAGACATCCTTCACCTTTTTCTCCACGTTCAGCTCTTCAGAAGCAACCTGGATTTGAGTACATGAAGGTAAAAATATGTTTTCAAACAGAATCGTGCCTTATACAAGGTGCTTGCCTACATACACACTGCAGATCTTACGTAAAAAAAAAATAAGAAAAAACTTACATCTTCTACCTAAATATGCACTGCCCTATGTTGGTCTAGCACATAAAATCACAATAAAATACATTAAAGATGAAGAGAACATCAAAGTACCTCTTCATGGAAAGCCACGCTGCTAACGGAGCCGAGCTGCTTGACAAGGTCAGCAACCACCTCCTCCGGCTTACCCTTCCTCACCACCAGATTGCTGTCACACAAAAAATAAATAAACACACACGACTCACAGTTGGCATAATAGCATGCAGCTGCATCCTGGGCACAGAGGGATTGCCGGGCGGAAAAAGGAATGGGAACAATGTGTGCAGCAGCAATGTCAAACCCAGGTGTATCCTGATCCTGTTAGAAACGAGTTAATGTAGTCCTAGAAAGCTAAAAAATATTTTCTGCACACGGTGTGACTTAGAATATATCCTCAAATCAAGTAAGCAGGGTTCTGCCAAATGTTTGGTGTGAAAATACTGGACTTTTCCAGGTTCAACATTCCGGGATTCTCAGTTCTTTAAGCTCATTTTCAAACTGAAAATACTTGACTATGAATGTACGGCAGATATTTCTAAATTAATGAATGAATATGAAACCTAGAAAAACCTAAAACAGGAAAAATACAGAAGGGAATTAGGCAAGGAACAGCACAAAGACAAAAGGAAAAAAGAGAAAAAGAGAAAACAGGATAAAGAAAGGAGGACTCAAAGAGGGATACAAAAAATGGAAAAACTGAAGAAAAAAGAATAGGAAAGTGTTTGGGACACGTGGATGGAAAGAAAGGTTAAAAGATTTAATTGTGGAACCAATTAAAGAGGGAAACAAACAAAAAAAGAAACAACAATGAAGAGTGGTATATTTGGCCAGCCAGCACAGCACAGTTAATGTAGATGGACTATTTTTTACACATTTTTTCAGAAGGAATATTTTAGGTTCAAACCAAATTATTCATGTTCTATGATCACAGTTTTTGCTTTCTATTTGATTTGAGCAAGTAGAACCAAAAATGTCCATCGATCTTTACTCACAAAGACCTGTGTGATCCCAACTTTGTCATTTTATTTTGATTTATAAAAATAAAGGACAACAAAAGTTTGGAAAGAAATAGTGACCCATATCCTGTTGTTGTTAAGAAGAGACAAAAAAGTTTCATACAAATAAAAAATTCATATTTTTATGGCCTTTGAGAACTTTCAACATGATGAGTTCGACCCAGGCGACAAAAAGTTTGGAAATTTCTGGAATAGAGATTAAAGACTGGAAATACATGTGCCCTTATTTCATATTTTCATACTTTTCCAGACTGTGTGGGAACCCTGAGTCAACTCTCCAGTCCATATAAATCATATAAAGCTATAAAGTTAATAACCAACCTGCCCTTGCTGAGTAGCATTTTTCTGAGGTCTCGGACGCTCTCCAGTAAGAAGCGCAGACGGAAAGGTCCCGTCTTTGGCAGGTTGAAGTTGTACGTGCCCACATAATGTCTGGGGTCGAAGCAGTACAGAGGGACTATGTGTTCCGCATTTCTCTGAGCCCAGTGGAGGACCTAAAAATCAAAGAGTACAATGTCAGGATCGTTATAAATCTGGGAAAAAAGAACATAAAAAAAAAAAAAAAACCCATAAAACCGCAAATGTAATTCAATTATGTTGTCTGGTGGTATTTAAAACAAAAAAATCTAGAATTGTTTTGTTTATTCCCCATTTCAGACAGGTTGTCGAATATTTGAAAGGAGGACATTACATTTTTTTTTTTTCCTATATATATATTTTGTAAAAGTTGGGAAAAAAAAGGAAATTAAAGGAAACTTGATAATAAATACACAGGGTAATAGATGACCTCCATGATTTCTTAAAGTATGTGGAGGCTTATTTCTGAGTTGGTAGACTTTCTCTTGACATATCAAAATAGCATAACTGACAATGATAGGTTGCTCTATAGGTGACGAATATATAATGGTAGTTTCGCTGATAGAAAAAAAAATCTGACAAGTATCTTTATTTTACACTGAAGTTGAGGCTTTTATTCTGAAGGAAATGGTGCCGGAAGTAAAACGTTTTAATTCCTTGTGTAATTTGATGCCGTATTAAATGTGCAGATTCGTGAACTCGCCAGTAAATTCAGCAAATATAAATGCAAATGTTAGCTAGAATTTATTTGAGCTAAGTTCGGACTTAATCATTCAAGTCCGAACAAAACATTCCCACACGTTTATTTACAAGTTGACATTCTTACCTCATTGTCGTGAAGCCGCAGGTCGTTTCTCAGTAAACATATTACAGTACGAGAGGCTGACATTGTAGTTTAGTTTACAGATGGACAGGTTTTACATAAAAAGTAATAAAACTCCAGCCTGACTGGAAGAGCTTCGTCCGTGTGGGACTTCTCTGTGTTGCTGCGGCTGCTGTTGCGTTCACGGTCACGTTTTCAGGCACGATATTACAAAACCTCCGGTTTTATAAGAAGGTTTTCTAACAGCTGATGCGGCGCAGTTCGGTATAAACTGCCTTTGTATTACAAATTGTCTTTGTAATACTCTGTCTTGGATATTTGTTTATTGATTGTGTTATTAAGGCTGACGTACGGAAGAGGATTAGGGCCACTGAAAAAAAAGAATTCAGACTTTTATCTCAATTCTGAGATTGAGACAAAAATATAATTTCCTTTATCAGAATATCCTATTCGTTTTTAAAAAGATCTACGGAAACATAATAGTGATCATCGCAATTTAAATAATCGGACATACAGTCACAGAATAATTACCAACTCATTGACAATGAACAGAGATCAATTGTTCTTAATTTGTGTTTAAAAATTACACTTTGGGATTTACGGCATTCACTCCATCTTACCAGCAGGTGAGTGAATGCGCTTGTGTTGAGTCGTTGACTTGACAGCAGTCCCTCGTACGTAGCATGCATGTAGCTCTACCACCATTTGCCGCACAATATATTCATAATCTAACAAATCTTTCGAATAATTTAGACAGAGAAACAGCAAAATTTTATATTTATTTTTTTATAATGTAGGACTGAAGATGTTTGTTTGTTTTTTTTTAGTTTTCAAAATGTACATTTTTCAGAACTAATAGTTTTAGAAAAAAATTGAGAAACAGTATATATAATTATATGAGAGAAACTTGTTTTAATATTTTCAGAGCTTAATACCAAACTGCTTATGGAGAGTGAAGAGTGTCAAATGACAATAAATAACTTATGTCACAAACTTCTCGTCGTTCTTGTCTCTAGTGAGGTCTGGAGGGATGCTGGTGACCATCTCTAGGCGGGGTACACCCTGGACAGGACAAGCTTCTTTGTTTTATTACACAACAAACAATAATAAGACTAATTATGCTGTTTATATTTTTCACTATTTGTTTTGTGCATAATCTGGTCCACAAACCAAATGAATAAAATGATGTAACCAGAGAAGTTGAAACAGAAACAAGACAGAGGAAAAAATAAAACAGAATAGTCTTAGACCTTAGATTTATTAAGTTAAATGTACAAAAGATCGATGACTTGATACATTTCATGTCTCAAGGCTTTGTCATTTCAAACAAAACAAGCTCTGTGTCAATCAAAAGCCTTCCAGTCCTTTAATATTGCCTGCCAGCTCTCAGACAGTCATACACACTCTTGTGGCAAGTTTTTTTTTTTTCTTTTCTTTTTAGCTGCAGTAGTCTGCTGTATAACGTAGACTCTAGTCAAATAGATCTGCCTATAATGTAAAAGAGATTTAATACAAAAGCGCAGAACAAAGTATTTACAGAATAAGTAAATCCTGGGTGTGCTCTCTAACAGAGCAACCTCACAGGGAAGCTCTCGCCTTTGGCAGTGAAGATTTTCGTTTACAAAGAGAAACAGATAAGGCACCGAGAAGGATTAAAAAAACATTTGATCGTTCCATAAGCGCCAACAAATCGTAGCTACATCCAACGTCAGTTTGTCCCTAAGGTGTTACTTAAGAAAAACAGTTTGGTTCTGTGTGTGTCACACAGAGCAAGATGTGCTGTCACCTCGTAAAGTGGTCCATCTGATTAGAGCTAAAGGAAGGCATGGTGGCTCACTGGATTGATACTGAACTTACAAACATAAAGAGAACTTCAATCTGTTTTTCCTCAATGCAGGGTTCCTATGAACAGTCTGGAAAAATATGTATTTTTTTTTTTTTTTTTTAGTATTTTCAAAATTAGTAGAATTTAGACGTTATTCTCGAGTCCATTGTCTATAAACACTCCATCCATCCATACATCCGTTTGTGCATCCAACTGTCTGTCCATCTGCCCCTTAGCCTATCAGTTTGATAACTGAATGGTCTACAATTCTACCATCCATCTTTACGTGCATTTGTCCATCCATCCAACTGCCCAGCTATATGTCTGTCTGACCATCAAGGCATTCATTTTCCATCCAGCCATCCACCTGTCCATCCATTCATCCTGCTTACTGTCTAAACATGACACTAGTTTATAGTTGTCCTTTAAAAATTGCTAAAAAGCACTAAAAACTCTTAAGAATTTCAGCCTGGAAGTTTGCCGTGCTGCTTAGGAACCCTGCAAACATTTAAAACACCACAGTAACGTAATGCATCAGATTTGGTCTGTGCAGTTCAAAGTGCACAAAGCTGCCATAACGGAGAAAACAAGGCTTTCAGGGCTCTGAGGTGGCAAAAGGTCCGCTGTGACTAATACTGCATGTTCTGCAAAGCCTCTTTGGCCAACGGAAAATGGAACAAGGCTCACCAGACGAGTAAGATGGGATGGCGTTCTCTGACTCATACAGCAGTGTTGTTATTGCTTAAGAGACATTGCACGCAGTTGCAAATGTTTGGTTGTCTTTACATATCAAAATAATAGTAAAAAAAAAAAAAAATATTAGAAAAATATCTCCTCGGTTGATTATCTCGCACATGTAAATGTTTCAATACATGATATCAAAAGTGCAACTTTATAACATTCCTTCTGAATGGGGTTTGGAGTGCTAATAGGAAAAGGAAAGGCTGTTAGGAAAAAAAAAAAAAAAAGGAAACAAAAAAAGACATTCATACTTACAAATCATTATTGTAAGGCATTGACAAAAATGTATTATATTTGTCTTAAAAGGTGACAGTAGAAATCGGATCTAAAATGACCGTGCATGTTGTATAAAAATATTTTTTCATCTTAATTTCATTCAGTTGTACTAAGCTGATGAGGAAGTTACAGTACTATCAGATCTGAAGGGTCGTCACCAGTCAGTCACAATGTCGACTCATTGTGGAGACGCTGCAGCGAGACAGCAAGACGGGTGAATAGAGACCCAGAAAGCTTCAAGCCTCTCTGTGCTCCAAGTTTGGCCACTTTTCCTTCTCTCTCCTTGAAGAATGTTGACCCGGATCCTTTGAGACTGTGAAGTGCCACCTTGGCGGCCGGTTTCTGAGGCAACCAGCGATAGATCCCTTCGATGACTCTGGAGGTCTGGTCGCAGTCAGCCCTGCCTCTCAGTAAACAGTCTGTGTTGAGCCAGGCGTTGAGAACTGAAGGAGTACGGACAAGGCAGACACTGATCGATTATAGAGCAGGGAAGCTGGAGTGTTGCTGAACCCTGCAACCAGGTGACGGGAAGAGGGGGAGGAGCCAGGACCGCCGAGGAGCCATGGAGGCAGGCACGGAGGGGGGATGACTCTGCCAGGGGTCCCTCAGCGTTCAGAAGCTACCCTGGACAAACGGGTGGCTGAGCAGAAAGTCCGCCGTGGGGCGCCACTTTTCCTCCACAAACACTTGCCGCAGGAAGTCCCTGCACGAGTCAGACACGCCTTCTGGAAGCATGGGCTTGGTGGGCTGGGTAGCGATCTTAAAAATGGCGGCCATGGCCTCGTACTCGGCCCAGGGAGGTTTCTGAGTCAGCATTTCCACAACAGTGCAAGCAACACTCCTGAAGGAGAACAACACGGGAACAGAGATTAGTTTTACATGCTCAATTCATCATAAAACACTGCATCATACATGGAGCAAAAGTTTTGACTCTTCCTTCTTTTGTCTATAACTTGATTACATGTTTTGTAAGAAATACTTTGTTAGACGTCAGAAAGGTCTTTTAAAGTTACTTTTTGCTACCCTTATTTTTAGTTATTTTAGCTAATTGATCGCTCTTTTTTTTTTGGTTGATTTATAAAATTAAAGCTGACCTTGACTATCTCAAGTTACACAATTGATTACATTAGCTATATGTCAACAAATCTCCAAAAAGATGAACTTTTTTGGAACTGTAGCTTTATTTATTAAGTCATTTACAGCACCTTTTAAAAGTGCTCATAATAGTTACATTTAAAGAATAAAAATGGGTAGGTGTACAAATTGGGTGGAAACACAGCAAATAAAATCTAAGTAGAAATGCCTACGCTTTAGATTTCTACATGAAAATGTCACAAGAAAAATATTACTTCTTGGCAACAAAGCATAAAGTTAGAGGTGATTTATACAGTTTTGCATATTTACTTTACATACCTGTTTTATGTACCCATAAACAAACGGAAATCATGCATTTCAAATGTTAGTGAATACCACATGTAACCTGTAATAACCCAGCAGTACTTTGACTTAAACCTTTATCATGTTTTACATAATTAAACAGTAAAAAATATTTTACAAAATGTGTTCACATCAAGGGGCTGCACAGTAGTGCAGTGGGTAGCGCTGTTGCCTTGCAGCAAGAAGGTCGTGGGTTCGATTCCCAGCCCGGGGTCTTTCTGCACGGAGTTTGCATGTTCTCCCTGTGCATGCGTGGGTTCTCTCCGGGTTCTCCGGCTTCCTCCCACAGTCCAAAAACATGACTGTCAGGTTAATTGGCCTTCCCAAATTCTCCCTAGGTGTGAGTGTGCGTGTGTGTATGGTTGTTTGTCCTGTTTGTCTCTCTGTGTTGCCCTGCGACAGACTGGCGACCTGTCCAGGGTGAACCCCGCCTCTCGCCCGGAACGCAGCTGGAGATAGGCACCAGCAACTCCCGACCCCATTAGGGAGAAGGGTGACGGAAAATGGATGGATGGATGGTGTTCACATCAATTTGCCAGAAAATGCCAACAGCACAGTTTTAACAAAAGTCTCATGAGGTTATTTCAGTGCATTTAATGCTGCTTTATAATTGCATTGCGCAACAGATTGATATCATTCCTTTCTCCCCCCATCTGAAGGTATTCTTACCAAACATCAGCTTTCCGGCCATATCCCTCCCCGTTTATCACTTCGGGGCTCATCCAGTAGGGGGTGCCAGTGACAGACTTGATTCCTGTTCCAGTCATGCAGATGGTCTGGATCCGTTTGCTTGCTCCAAAGTCTCCGAGCTTGACGTTCCCAGAGGAGTCTCTCAGGATGTTAGCACCTGATGGGACCAAACAAAACGAGCTCAGAGCTATTATTCATGCCTCCTCCGAGAGCTGCCACGGAGAGTTCGTTTACCCAAGCCAGCACGTCGACTGACTTCAGAGAAACGGTTGAAGTCAAGAGCCTGACTAACCTGGCAGGCTATCTTTTAAAATACCAACTGAGATCTTCAGGCTGTCATTATATGCATACTTTCCTTCCGATTTGTGCGTCATCCACTTTCCCTCCCTTTACAGTGATTGCCAAGTGGGCTTATATGTATCAGAAGTTCAAATGCTGAATGAACTGCTGCACGTGAGACAAATCAGACCTCAGCCCAGTCTTCCCTACTTCCGTAGTACTTTTCCAACATGTCCGTCCCATTTCCTCTGGGTACGCCACTTGTTAGATCAGTGACTAACATGAGTCAACCCCCACACATTAGATAGCCGCAGAGAGCGACTTGGGAGACTAAAACTAACATTTACTTGCTTGGTTCCACTTCAAGCACATATATTGATGTTAAGTCATCGGAAAACTCAGGGATTTCCATTCGTTTGCCTTCTTTTGAAATATTAGCTTGAGAAAAAGTCTCAAGCTATAGTCACATACCACCTGAGCTGACATTTTCTGTTGAAGAAAACTATGTTCTTGTGTGGTGAGCTGTGTGGCGAGCTGACCTCACGCCATATATTAAATGTGTGGAACATTTCCAAGTGGAAAATCCCACCCACATGGGCTGTCATGGAGCCTGGCTGTGTCCCAGGTGACCCACTATCTTTTTTTCCCCTCTACTGACACAACCAGACGGGATGTTTCCCTCTTTCTTGGCTGCTGCGGCATAACGAAACAGCGACTCCCAAAGCTGCGGGCAGAAAAACCAAAGCCTTTCCGTCCGGTGTCCAGCATTTTTAGACTGGCCACCTTCACCAGTGTGAAGCCAAATATACCTCAGAGGAGATGTTAAAATAGTGCAGTTTTCCATCTACGTTCTGAGTAAGACAAATAGAGCAGGGAAGCTGGAGTATTGCTGAACCCTGCAAGGTTATGGGAACAACCTTATGTGTTGAAAAGACGATTTTTTTTTCTGACAGACCAACATGAAAATGGTGACTATTTGTGAAGTTGGAAGCAAATAATAAGTGGTTTATACAAATAATCTTAAAAGTGTGGCAAGCATTTGTTCTCCCTCTGCCAACAGAGCTGCAGTCTTTTGGGCTATGTGGATATTAGCTTTGTACATCTGTAGATTAGGCCTGAAACAATTAATCAGATTAATTGTGATGAATTGATTTTTGAAAAAATTGTCTACTAATGGAGTAATCGATTAATCGTCAACAGGAGTATACGGACTCAAAACAGGAAGAAAGAACGACACGCAGTATCAATTAAGCCATAACGGTACCAAATATATTTACATTTTAGATAAGAAAAAGCTGTCTGTGAATATGTTCAACCCAGAACTCTTCAAGTGGAATTGGATTATTTGGGTTTCTGCTTGCATTTTAACATTTATTTGGTGTTGTATAGAAAAACCCTGAAGTGGTTAAATAAAAAAATAAAATAAAAGTTTACAATTAATTGTCCAAATAATCAATAGAATAATCAATTACTAAACCAACTGTTAGATGCAGTCTTATTACTTATTATCTGTACATGTCAACTTTACGTGTGTATAACAAGATTAAATTATACACAGGTATATTTTATGCTCCAAATAACAGACGACTTCTGAAGACTAGTTTTACAAGATTTCATAAAGTGATTGAGTAAAGAGGAGTGAATACAAATGCATGCCACAATTTCTTGCACATTTATTTGTAAAATGATCGAAAAACTATGCATCACCTTCAACTAACTTCACACCACTTTGTGTTGATTTACCATCTAAATTCCCCCTAAAGCTCACTGAGGTTTGTGGTTGTGTTGTGGGGGAATGACTACTCTCTCAAAATTTTTGTTTTCTTCAGTTTCTCTGAAGTTTTAGAGGTCATGAATCAAATTAAAGCTCCCATTTGACCGTTTCAAGACTCCAGTTCCAGTTACCTTTGATGTCCCTGTGGACAATCATGTTGCTGTGCAGGTAGGAAACTCCCTGCAGGATCTGCCTGGTGTATCTTTTTGTCACCTTCTCCGTCAGAGCCCCGTAGGCTTTCAACTGGTCCTTTATTGAGCCCTGGAAGAACAGCATAAGCGCAACAACAGCTTTTATGAGAAAGTGTGGAAAAATGAATCACGCTTGCAGCGAGATTCATCATGGCTACCAATATACTCAAATAGAGCTATTTTTGTAATGGAAACGGAGCATCGCTGCCAAATTCCAAACACAAAAACCAAATATGTAAACAAATTTGGAAGAAGATTGTCTGTTGCTGAGATCATACGGTTTTTTTTAGTTCCTTATCTAAATTCTTGAACGTGTGACCCAGAACCACTTGAGATGCAATAAAACATAACAAAACATATTTCTCTTTACTTTCAGTTGTCAACAGCACACCTCCAAGACAAACCTCGAGCTCAGCCCTCCCAATCTAAACCACCGGCTCCTTCCCTGGGCCACTCAAGTTTTATCTAGAACAGACCCACAAAACCTTGGCCCTTGTCACCTCCTCTCCAACATCAGCCAACTCCAACACACTATAAATGTTTCCATTTCCAGACAATGTGTGACTAAGACCGAGAAATTTGACAAAAAAAAAAAAAAAAAAGATCAACAGGCGACAGTCTCTCACTAAAGAGCTCATTTTCACAGAAAATGATCCCATAAAACAGGCTGTCCTGCTCACATTAACCACTGAGACCATGTTTGGTGACAGCTGGTGACGTTTTCAAATTGTTTTCGAGCTGAAATCGACTGCAGGAGCCGTTCTTAAAACAGCCGAGATTAAACGAACGCTTTGCAGATTGTTTTTGATCATCAAAAACCATTTTGAACTGAAGCCACAGTTCCAATACAAAATTATTTAGGTTTCTTTACTAATTATTTGCAAAATAATATAGCTGTGCACTGATCCAAATATTCCTGGTTACTAATTATTTCCAGTTTGTTTGAGTTTTTCAAAAAAAAAAATGTCTCTCTCTAAAGTGAAATGGCAAATAAGATACAAAAGCCAGATGTGGGTTATTTGATAGCAGTATTTTTTTTTAAATCCTAGTGAAAATGAAGCAATTTCATAATTATCCCATTTTTGCATCACAGCTTATGTCCACAATCTTAATTTGATGTGGTTTGTATTCAACTCAAAAGGTGCATCAAAGTACTCATGGTTTCATCATGCATCTGTAGACCAGAAAGGACTAAGTTCATCAATAGCTTTGATGCATCCCATGATTAAGGGGAAAACATTAGCATTAGTAATAAAGTTTAAAATTATATAGGTCTGACATATAGTAATTACAGTTCATTAGGACTCTGCCTTAAAGCACAGCCACTTTTACTTAATGAAATCCTGAACCTGAAGCTAGAATATGTGGCCAACAGTCACCCAGTTCTCACCTTTGAAGATAAACGTAGCAGCTCTCTTCAGCATGAAGTAGCTAAAGTTTATGCTCAGTTCATGTTTGTCACATAAATATGAGCATTATTATGTTCAAGGTTCCCACAAAACCACAAATAACTTGTTAAAAAAAACCCAACCAACCAAACAAACAAAAAAAAAAAAACAGCATTCCACAAACATGAGTACTAGGCGGCAGAATACACACCCCGGGCATGAACTCAACAAAAATGGTGAGTTTTCTATGCTCCATGTCCCGCAGACAGCCGTAGTACTGAACGATTCTCTCATGACGCAAGTTCTTCAGCAGCTGAATCTCGCACTCCAGAGCATTCACTTCCTACAGAAAAAAAAAGGTCACTTAATTATCTTTACATTTGTTAATATTCTGCAAAAAAAAAAAAAAAAAAAAAAAAAGGAGAAAAAACACACATACAACCAAAAGATTCCAGTAGGTTTTGCCCACAAACCTCACCTTGCTCGTTTCTTGACTGTCGGGATCAAAGGGCACCTGCTTGGCGGCCAGCTCGCGGCCTGTGTCTGCATCGTAGCAGAGGTAGACCTCCCCGAACGCCCCTCGTCCCAAGAGCTTTCCCTGCCGCCAGTTGACTGGCGCCCGTGGTGCTGCAGAAAACAACACCAGATGATGAAAACCCACCGCTGGCTAATTTTTTTGTCAACTAAGCTCCTCGAAGACAGACGGCAACAGCAGCACTGTGATAAACTGATCTGAGCGAGCGCCGAGTAAAGCAATAAAACACTACTTAGACAGTTAAACCCTCCGAGACAAAATGTCAAATCCACCTTGGTTTGTCGAATAGCTCCGACCGCAGACCCTCTCAGATTCAGGGAAACCCCAGATAAGACAGCCAGGCATTGAAAACCTCAACCCGCCGACGCAAAGTTGTCAAAACCTTAGAAAGATCGTCTCAGCAGCGCTCATCCACTCCAGTCCCAGACTCTGAGACTTTGTTTTGGAATTAGCCTGCTGCTTTGCGGCCGCATTAGACTGTTTGGTTGTACGTGGGTGAGGACAGCGAGACGGAGACGTCGACCACAGACTGCTGAGCTGAGCTCTGGCAGGATGACAGAGGCTGTTTCTGAACAAACTGCAGATGTGATCAGTGAGCCTGCGACATGGACAGGTCTGCGTGATCAGAGGGGAATTATGCCTGTGGAGACTTACAGCATTACTGCTCCTTCACACTCTGCATCACTGAGAATTAAAATAAGGCTGACGGAGGGTTGAAGGGAGAACGGATTATCTTTGATTTGTCACTAGCCGTTTCGGTGTGACAACTGAAGATTTCACCCACTTGTGTTAATGGAAAGCGCTTGACTGAAAAAACTGTTTAAATATTAAAGCATGGCTACGTTCTATCAGTTTATGAGGCTAACTGACTCAGTGTTTAAGAACAATAATATTTATTTTTGGGTTTAAAGAGGAATTAAGCAACAAATGGTTTCAAAAAGCCAGATGTTCAGAGTTACATCTTAAAGTGTGAAGATTTGCTGGAGGTTTTATTATTGTAAACAGATTTTTTGCTCCATTTTTGGTTTGCCTCTTACACAGTGAGCAAACATTTCCCCCAGCCTTTAGTTACCTACCTGTTTGCATCCAAAATGACATCACACCCAAACATCACAACTCATCTGCAGATAGATTTGTTCATCCGATGTGGCTCTCAGACATTTATCTTGAACTGATTTTTACCTTCGGTGGTCTCGCTTTGTCTCTTTAGCACATTTTCCAAGACAGTGTTGCAGAAGAGTTTTCGGGTTAGGCCACACTACTTACATTTGGCTGTGCCGCGCTGGCAGCTTTTGTCGGCAGTCCGGCCCAGCGAGCGCAGGTCGCTGAATGTCAGCGAGCTGTCACCGTTGTAACTGCGTGTGCGACTGGAGGGAACCAGCTGGAAAAGGTTCTCCTGGGGCATGAAGCTGCGTGGGAGTGTCCTGCGACCTGCAAGCAGAAACACATTGACGACTTTTTTTTCCCCCCCCTCTCTCATTCTGTTACTCATTAGAGGCCAAGACTCGATGCCGGCCAGAGTCTCTCACCACTCGGTCCCACTTCCCTTTAGACAGGAAGAAGGCCGCTGTATTTTTATACAAGTTTGGGTTCGCCACAGGGAGACGTAAATCACAGCTAGCCAAGGTTAGCCTCAGAGTGAGCAATTACTTGCAGCTGCCTGGAACAGCCCTGCAACACTTAACCCACCAAATCTATATGAGAAAAGTGTTTCATCAGGGGCTAAAAAAAATGGGGAATGTTGAAGTAGAAAAATTATAATTCAGAAGGGGTCAGCTCGCAGACGCCAAGAGGCACAGAGAACAGATGGTTCCCTCAGTGCATATGGTTCCAAACAGTGCCCAGACGGTGTATATTCATAATAAATTGCATTAATGGAGTATTTTCTTCAGATTACTCACCAATAAAGTCATTGTATGCTTTCTGCTATGTGCAAAGCAGGAGGTAACTATGGAACTGACACACCAGGATTATCTAATCTGATGTCATTCTAAGATATATAACTAAGATCTTATTGTTTGAACTTTGAATTTTCCAGCCAGGAACTGGTAATTGCTTCAATCTTGACAACCTGCCATAATGTTCCAGAAGATAACTCTTTAATTAAAACCAACTCTTTAATTCAAACCGTTTTTGAAACTCGGAGAGGGCACATTTTCAGGTGTTATCAATCTGACCATTTAGGTTTGTGTTTTCTTTATTTAGGCATAGCAATCTGTTGACTTTGTAGTAAAGGTGATTTCTTACGGTCGCCATAATCCTTGCTGCGATTGGGCAACTGGAACTGCCGTGGGAAAGTTCCTCCTTTCCCGTGTCGACCTGAAAGAGGGAGCAGAGAAGCAAAGCCTTCATTCGCTGAAACATTTAGTTTCCCCTTGCACCCATCCACCTCTCAGTACTTCTCACTTCAAACCTCATGCACTCCTCTTCAGATGTGCACCGACACACTGATGGAGTGCAATGATTAGAGAAGCTCTCATTTCCATAGATCACATCTGACAAGTCTCAACGCACTGTTCCTGCTCATCCGTGCATGTCAAATCAGAGTTGAGCTCAGCAGAATGACATGCAGCTTTCCACACATGTAGCCCCGCTGCTGCGTCACCCTGATGCAGCCCAGGCAGAAACCGAAAACAGTCCTCCCGTCTGCAGAGGCATATTAAAGGCAGGTGGGGAGCCCCGTTGACGCACGTGAGCGGCGACCCTCGCAACACGCGCTAGCATAGGAGTGGTGGTTGTGGGTGGAGGTGGAGGGGGGGGGGGGACTCAATTGAAAGCAGCTGTTCCGTCACTGCTCTCGCGCTGTTATTGTGGTTGTATCCCCATGGAGACGGGAGTTATTTTCTCTGTTTGGTAACATGGGACGGAGAGGAAAAATCTACTCACAGGGAATGATAAACACTGTAGGCCCTGACAGGAGGGGGCTGGGCTCGACATCTGGGGAGAGGAGAGCCTGTGTGTGCAGTTGTGTCCTAATGTACCGTGCACACGATCTGCAGCATTTCTTTCTTTTTTTTTTTTTTAATTCAGTGCATGATGGGGAGCGAGCGGCGCGAGGCAAAACGAAGAGAGCAGATTGGGAAAGCTGCTCCGCTCGGAAGGGTTATTGTGGCGTTGTCTGCCATGCTGCTTTCTTTGATCCGTGTTCTGAAGATACAGACGGGAACCCAAGGGACCCAAGTAGAGGGGCTTTAAGGGGCTGACGGCTGGTCATGAAAAGCCACTGCTTATTAGGGCTACTAAAAAAAAGGTCCAAATTAAAAGCGCTCTCAGACCACTAACTTTAGTGGTCTGACGCAGAAGGAAAATGACGCATGGCTTTCAACAAACTTTCAAATAAAAGCTACTGCTTGGACTTTAATTTTGATTAAGTAATTACACATATTTTAAAAAGATGTTAAAAATTTTGACTTAACTCATTGCATTTTTCTATTTTACATAAAAAAAAATCCCCAGCTGAAGCGTTTTATTCTGCGTTTCAGCACGTTCTTAATTCTGACGTCCACAAACAACAACAAGATCATTATTGTGTACAAGTTCTGCTCAAAGGAGCACCAACGCTATTTATGCCCAAAATACCATCTCAAGGGTGAACTTGTTCCAGCGAGCGCAGGCGTCCCCAACGGTAATGACAGCGTTCAGAGTCCGCATTTCTAAAGAAGCAGTTTCTCCAAGAAGTTACATGAATGATCAGGAGTTCCTGAAACATTTGAAAGAAACTCCCTTGAGATCGCACCAATCTGCTGGCTGAATAACCTAAATACCAGATTTTAACACTAAATAACATTTTTGTTGAGCTTATGTCGATGTAAACAACGATTTATCAGCAAAAATGGGTCTTATGTTGAAAAATCTGCTTACTTTGTCGTTTGTCATTAAAAATCCATTCATTTCAAAAATTAACTGCAGACACTGGAATTAATTTGACAAGACAAATGTAATAAAAATCTTAATTTGATGGGCATTTGTATTCATTTCCCCCAATATTTTGATACTCCCAATTACTTTCAGGTATCATGTAAATAGTAAATAACATAATTGTAACTGGATCTCAGTTGGTATGTGATGAGGTTTATTAGAGAACATTATTCAACAAAGACCATTATAAAGACAAAGGAACACAGAAGACAATAATAAAGCTGTGGAGAAGCTTAAAACAGGGACTTCTTAGTGGGGACTGTTAAATCCATCATCAGAGCATGGCACGGATCCAAATCTTCCAATCACAGCCGTCTATCTAACCTGACAGACTAGACAATCAGAGCACTGAAGTGGCTGCAGTAGATTGAATGTCTCTTACCTTTGTATTCGTAGTTGAGGTTCAGGTAATTATTGTCCCGGTTGTTTTGTGAGAACGGAGGGCTGAAATGATGAAGAACAAGTAGAAAAAGTTCAGGAATCATTTGCATGTTCGGTTGGTCATTCCCCTCTTGTCTTCAAAACAGAGTCTGGCCGGCAGCTTCGCAGTAAAGCAGAGCCTCAAAATGCTGCTTGTGCAGAAAGTATTTCACAGTAACACATGCTGGGTGTTTCAGAACAGTGTTCTGAATTATACCAGATAAGCTGGGACTGCTTTGTAACAATGATAATAATAAGAAAACAGTGAGAAAAAACGTTTTGGCATTGCTGGCCTGGCAATCAAGCTGTATTGTATATTCTTAAATGCTCTCCCTCCCATCCCCGGTTCTTTAGCCTCCAAGCCTCCCACTTTCCCTGGGTGTTTGTGACCAGCCCCTCCAGAGAGTGACGTCTCTGCTGACCGCAGGGCGGCGCGGGGCCACGAGACCCTGGATAAGGGGCACGCATGCCCGCTTGCGGGGAAAAGTTCCATGCACTTGTTTCCTGCCATTGTTCTGCAGCCTGGAGCGCTGATAAGCCTTGTGCAGGTAGAACTGTTTCCGTCCTCCCGCTCTCTCAAACCTCGCTCTCGCTTACTTTTTATTTTCCTTTCGACTCTTATTCAGTCCTCTCTCTCTCTCTCGCTTTCTCTCTCTCATGTCGGTTTCTCTGTTTTTTCCCTTCTTGTTTTCTGGCTCGGTCTTTTCATCGTCTCGCTCTGTCCGTCACATCTCCCACTCGGTGACCAATATCCTTGCTCCCGTGATAACAGAGGAATCCAGGCGTCCAGATAAGTAGTTAGTCACTATGGCAACAGCAAAATGACCTGATTCCTATTTTCTTCCCACGTAGTCAGCCCAGGAAAGGGTCAGATATACAAACTTCAATCTGTTGCTGCTTTGGTTAGTGGTGTTCTTTTTTAAACTAATCTCATATCCCTAACGCTGGTTCGGAAACATAAATACGAATCTACATAAATCCCGGCATCTGCACCAACACTCACCTGTCCAGAGCTTGATCTATTGACTGACAGCTGCTTGACAGCGAGTTGCCTGCACTGCCGAAGGGATCCGGCATCTGACAGATGCAATGACACAGAGAGAGCAAAGGTCACATGAGCAGACAGTGATGTGACAGAGATGGAGACAAATGGATTTGAGTCTTTAGCAACTCTCTACCTCTGTATTAAAAACTGTCAAAAATGAAAAGGAAAAAAAAAGTTACACCTTCATTTCACTAAAGAAGTTAACGTTTTGAAGTAGAAAACGTTTCTGAGATCGACTTTCACCATTTAAAAAAAAAATATCCTCCATAAATGTAAATGCCTGCAAACATAAAGACATTTTAAAACCTCTCAGAAACCCTGAAAACTGTTAAACAACATTTGCTACGCGAAGCAGAGCTTACGTTCTGGTCCGGGGCCTCTGGGATGAACTCCCCCTCGCTGTGGATGCTGGTGTACGAGCCCTGACGAGCGATCTGCTGCTGCTCCTCGGGGACGCTGCCTGGAGGCGGGGACGTCCGACCAGTGTGAAGAGAACCTGAAACCGGTTAGACGATGAGAAGCAGAAAAAAGATGGAGTGCAGCCGAATCAAATAAGGGTGAGGAGATAAAGAGCGTCGATTGAGGGAAGATGGAATAGGAGGGAGAGAAAAGAGCCAGAGTGTTGTTCTTGGATTCAAGTTCAAGAGAGTCGGAGATGATTTACTAAACCACGCTACCGCCACCTCTAACCTCAATTACTGTGACAAACGTTTGCCCTGCCGCGCTTCTGCAGAGCCTGAGGACTTGTCCTTGTAACAGAGACTGAAACTATCACTGATTGAGCTGAGAGGGATTTTAAGGAATTCAGCAGAAAGAAAGATGCTTAAAATGAACAATCATAAACGTGGAAACTACAAATCTTTGTTCAGCACAGGTCAGTGTTTCTCACTGCATGATCTCTCTCCCCTCGCCTGCTGTTGAATGTCTTCAAGGTACCCAGGCTCACATCACATCTTTACTCAACCATAGACTGTGACCGCTCTCCTGTCGGCTCCTATCTGCCGCCACTCCTTCTCTTCCTCTTTTCATGCTTTCAGCAGGACAATAGAAGTGACTGATGGGTACAGGTACAGGGACAGGATTCAAAAAGAGATAGATTGGTGAGAAATTTCAGTGCTTTTACTTTAAACTGGAAAATGCAAATGGTTTGCTGCTGCTCGTGTTTAAGATTTGGAACACGGGAGTCAAAACATTGACCTTTGTGAACAGAGCTGATGTAAAGGACAGAGAAAAAGCTGCTCTGCAAAGAAGACTTCCTCTTCACACCGAGTTACCAGACATGCCAGGAGGGACAACAGACCTGGACAGCGCTGTGTTATCCAGCCACAAAGACTATGACACGACACCAATCTGTCTGGGAGGATTACTTTGACATTTTGGGGAAGCATTCGTCTCACTCACCGTTCGATTAAAAGATTAAATCTACAATAATCCTCTGTATATTTCATAAAAAAATAATAAAAAATTGTAAAATGTCAAATGATGCTTTTATAAGGTAAAACTGGATTCTTTATATGCTGGTGGTGGCTTGCTCTGAAGGAAAGTGTGTCCTTGCTTTGACGTGACGTTTCCCTGCCTTTGCCTACAGTTTGCATCTTCTGTTCTGACCAGCAGCAGCCTTCATTCTTTCAAAAACATTTTTGTGACAGGCAGAAACAGAAAAAAAACATCCTGAAAGTAGAGGATTTCATGCAAAGTGTCTTGATCTGAGTTCTTATACCCAGCAGATTCCCAGTTATAGGTTTTATCCTAATTTATTAAGTCTAAACAACCCACAAGTAAAGACGCACCAATCAGAAAAACCAAAGGCCATTTCCAGCATCAAACGCCCCATTAGATTGCAAGAACACTATTTGTAATATTTTTTATCCTGCCTGTGACAACATCACACCTCAGTAGCCAAAAATGATTTTATGGTTTTAAAACAAAGACAAAATGATCACAGACATTAGAGCTTATGCCCTGAAGAATGTAGATTCTTAACTTTGAGATTTCCAAACATTTGCCAGCATTTCCAAATCCAACATGTTTTCAGACAGAGGCTGAAAGTTCGCAAGAAAAAGATAGCACAATTTTGGTGTTCTCCTTTCAGCCTTCCTGTTATCTGCTCTAAGTCTTGCTCTCTCTCTCACTCTTATGCAGGTGGATTGGACTACAGGCATTTCACAAATTTGTTGCATTTTACTGCAACAAATTTGCAGTAAAATAAAAATTTTACTGCAGGATACGTTATATTATGCAGGACATGTTAGGATATGTTGCTCAGAGATCAGCTTTTTTTGGTTTCTCAGTGCATCTTCACCCAGGACTTTTCCGTGAGATTAATGGAAGCTCACCTGTTGAGTGTTTGCGGACCCTCTCTGACCCTTTGAGCAGAGAGCCCTTCAGGTCTCCTAATGACCGCGATGACTTCATCTCACTCTGCTTGTCCCGGCTGTTCACCTGTAGGTACTGCAAGCAGAAAGAAGAGGACGTCAGTTGAGGAAGCGAGGGAAGTATTACAGCTTTATTCATCGCTCTTTTTGGAAGAAGTTTGACTTTATTCAAATCTCACATTCATGACCGCAGCTGGGGTTTCAATGATGCACATGCACAGTGAACAATGAGAGCGACTCACAGGGTTGTTTTTAGGGGTCTTCAGCAGAATCCTGAGCAGCCCGTTAGTTCCTGAAGTGTTGCCCAGAGACAGCACCGCCTGATCCAGGTCCTCCTGGCTTTTCAGCGGCAGCAGCAGCTGACGGCCCAAATACAAACATGACCTTTCTTTTCTCATTGTTGCATAGTGCTACAGCAGTTTCAGAAAGGTTGAGATGGGAAAGGATTCTCATTAAAGAAAGTAAACGTTCTTCTATCTGATTTTTCCAGTGTACTTAAGCTGAAAATCCCTCTTTAGGATGCAGATGGTTTCTGGAGTTTGACAATGAATGTTCAGGTCCTGGTAACTTTTAAAATCCACATACACCTTTGAAGCCATTTTTTTTTTTTTATTATTTTATTTTTCTAATGGGAAATATGACTGCACTGTGAGTTGCATTTCTCCTGTGAAGTTGCTCAGGGAATCACTGCATATTTGTGTAATAGGGAGATGAAAGGCAGTGCAAACCTAAAACTGAAAAACTGAAATGTTTTCCTCCATCTGTATTTTGAAGTCTTTTAAGGCTGAAAACAAAAACAAACAAACAAACGGAAAGTACTCCCCATCATTTGTGCTTAGCTTTGTCTCATCCTTTTTGTTTTTCTCTCCTATGGAAAGTACTCTGGCTCAATGCCACCATGCGTCTCATTGCTGCACAAAGCCATTGATGGACCATTTGTATTTTATATGAATCTGGCTGTAATTTAGTTGTCTTGGAATAATTTGCTCCAACCAATATGTATTCTGACAGAAAATGATTACAGGTAATACCATTTCAATTCATTTGTCTTATAAAATGTGAACATGTTTCCTAATTTAATATAGCATTAACATGGATGAATAAATGTTTATTATTCAGTTGCATTCTGTAACTTGGTACTGATTCCTAGGGTCTGAGTGGGTTGTTGTTTTCTATTTGTAAATCTGAAAAACAAAAATCAGGGCTTTTCTGAGTAATTGGGATGTTAACAGCTTGGAGAAAGAAAACATGTTTATGCGGCTCACAAAGTGTCTGAGGTCTCCTAGAAGCATCATTAACCAAATCACTCAGCTACATTTTGCAGACTTCAACAAGTGAGACTGTCACAAAGTCAAACGTTTACTGCATAATTACCACGGCTAAATCGGTAGCTATTTTTGTAGTATTGAGATAAAAAAAAAAACAGTAGCCATAGTATCCATCATCCATTTGGTCTCTTTTCTTTTCAACTACTTCCTTTTGCAGTAATTCTGGTTGTTTGTAAGTACAGAAGAAAATGTGTAAAAAACACAAAAAAATCCCCACATTATATGTATTTTCACATATTTTCTGATGTTTTACTCGATCTGTGAGAGAATAACCTTCCTTCTCTTACCTCCTTCTCCATAAAGAAGAGGTCCATCTGCTGACCAAAGGCCTCTGTGACTTTTTGCAGAAGCTCTTTGATCTTCAGCGGCCTCTGAAACGGTATGATCCTGAAACGGGGTGGAAACATCAGCGGCGTTAGGAATCAAAGGGATATTTATGTCTCAATTGGGTGTCGACACTTTGCAAGAAGATCCCTCATAAACAGGAATTAAATTTTTCTTTTCTAGTACTTTTGGTAGCTACGAAATAAGTTTTATTTCACGGATGTGGCAAAGAGAGCGGAAAATGTTCGGGTCGGGCTGGGTCAAGGAGAGAAGAGTGCAAAGGCGTGCAATATACCGACAGAAGATTAATCAGCAAAGAAAAAAGCGAGGGAATAAACCTTCTCAGAGAAAATGTACAGTCTATCTGCAGAGGAATCATTTTGTCTTTCAGTCTGACTTCAAGAGAGTGTGTATACGGAGCGGCGTGTTTGTAAAACTACATGCATGAGCGTGCGTTCCAATCAGAGTATGCATCGGCCGCTGTTTCAACAACGGCCGGGGTCTCTCCGCTAAGCCAGCACAAAGGCAGATGGGAAACTTCCTGAGAGGAAAGAAGGGGGGCTGAAGCGGGGCTGGGGAGGGGATCTAGAGCGGCAGCTAAAGCAGCAGGATGTGTGTCTTTCCCTCCTCTTTTAGAGAGTGACAGAGTGATAGATATACAGACGTGGAGATATTTACAGACTGCGAGTTAGAAAATAAAGGAGACAGCCTGAAAAAATAAGACTCTCTGCAGCACGTCGTCTTCTTCTTTGCCTGCTATCAGTCTCATTCTGCTTGAGAAGAATCTGCAGCTGCCACTAACTCTTTATAGTACACTGATAAAAGAGCTTGTTTTTATCCCATCGCTTCCTCATCAGAGGCCAAAGCTCTGCCTATCTTAATGACTGCTCATTGGTTCCCTCATCTAAATGAGAGGATTCTGGGAATCGGCAGGCCTGCAGATCAGAGGCGAGCAACAGTGAAGCTAAACGCTCCGCGACTGTTTAGATTCAGCGATGATGTGTGCGATAGAGAGCAGGAGGGATGTGGCGGAGGGCTAAAAAGGGGGTTCTGCACTAAAAGATATGGCTTTCCTTCCTCTGCAAGCAAGCATGGGGAAACACAGTTGCAGAGGGAAAAAAATTGAAAAGGAACAGATTTGCAGATGAAAGATTGCTTTCACACAGTGCGCTGGCTCTGTCTTTTCCTAAAAATACAAACATACACACACAGAAAGAAAAAAAAAAAAAAAAGAAGAAGAAAAGAGTAAAGGTCTGGCTCTGGTCCTTCGCTCTCTCTGGCCAAAGGAAGAGAGAGACACTCTGCAGCGCTTATTTCCTGCCTCAAACCTTCAGTGCCTGCCAATGAAAAGAGAAACCTTCCAGTTTGATTCCATTGTGGACAGACAAAACGATTATCCTGACTCATGGATTCCTAATACCTCGAGTGCTGCAGATGCTTACGGGATACGGCCTTGTATTTACAGTTTCTGCACAATCCAGTTGCCTTAAAGAGTGAAAAAGGTCTCATCACGGAGGCTTGCATAAATAAAAGAAAGGTTTGCTCTTATTTTTTATTTTCTTTTTTGCTAAATTAAAATGTGCCCTTCGTTGCTGGCTCGTGATATTTGCAGGATGGAGGCTCTTTGCTGCTTTATAGCCAGAATTAAAACACATATTTAGATTTTAAAAATAATCTGCACTTCAGATTAAAGTTTTAAGCAGATATGCTTTTCAGTGAGAGCACAACCAAAGCTTCTGTTTATTTAAATCTTCTAACCTTTTATGTATGCGTAGCAAACATGCCAGTAAATAATAATTTTATTTTATTAGGTCTTTATAATACTTGAAAAATGCACTTATATTGGTAAATCTATCAATAACTAAACAAAAAGTTAAGTCCACAAGTGTAATGCCTTCATTACAAACACACACTCTGGACAGATATTATTCTATCGAGGCACAGACAAAATGAAATACATAGTTTTCATTCAAACATCACAATTTTATTAATAAACTGCTGCTGCTGTATTGGTAATGAACCAACCTGGCCGTCTTACTCCACCAGAATATCTTCATATCCTGTTAAAACATCTGCAACTGTTTTTAACAACAAACTTTACCAAATCTATGGTAACCAGCGCATGGATCCATTTAGTTTATGTCATTAGTTATTGTTGTTTTTTAAACCCCATTAACTGAAGGATACTAAGACATCTTCTTGTTAGAAAAAGTAGAATCCCAGAGAGCTCATGATTTACATGAAATCAGGACATGTATAACATGGAGCTGGATGGTCAGTGGGATAACATGAGAGGAAAAATACACAACAGGGGTGTAATGAATGCACTTATGCACAGTACAGCTCAGTTCAGTGCACAAATATACAAAAAACTGAACTCAATTATTTACCTGAAGCAACTTTAAGTCACTAATTGGCTAATTAATAGTGGACAAAAATCAGCTGATTTCCAAAAAGTTTAAACTTTAAATTTTAAAAAAAAATTAAATTTAAAAAAAGAAATTAAAAAAAGAACAAGATTTAAAAGATTTGCATCTCGTTTACTAAAAAAAAAATGTATGGACCGTGGCTTTAAAACCGAGATAAGTACCAAACTGTGATTTTCTGTGCACCATAACAACCCTTGTGAATATGTATTGAGTTAACGCAAGAGGAAATGTCTTGTGACTGTATGAGTGGTGCCTCCGCAAAGTGAGATGTCTGTTCTGGGAGAGCAGAGTGATGTGAGCAGACTCGTGAGGAAGAGCAGATAGCCGCGAGGCTTAGAAAACAGAGGGAGGCAGGAACACAGAGACAGCAGCGTGGAAAAACTTATCTCTTCCACAGCAGCAGCCAATTAGGGCTGTGAAAAAGTGGAGAGGCTCATTGTGGATCCATATTCTGCTGGAACAACATGCTCCTTCTCACATCTGTGAGCCTGCAGCTTTCTAATCACCAAACCAGTTCCTCTTTCTTTCGTCCAAATAACTGTGAATGAAGATGGTGGGAATTCATGTAGTTTTTGCCTCCATTTCTCCTCACTAGCAGAATAAAGTGCATTGAAACCATGGCAGCAATTATTAAAATAATATAATAATTCTCATCATCAAAAAGGGCATAAACAGATGTATTAATTTTATTCCAAATGAATCTTTTTGCATTATTTTGTCACATTTTGAGAGATTTCTGTGTCAATTCCTATCAAAAACACCTGGTGACACTTTGCCATTATGGACGGATGCAACACACTAGGCAGGAGACGAAACATCCTCTGCTCCCAAATTCACACACTTCCAAAAAAGGAATGAAAGAGGTGTTCGCCATACCAGGAATTAATTTAGGATAAACCAGGAAACTAAAAGTTTGTAGTCCATCTGAGGACTTGCTAAAAAGCCAAACGTTTCCAGAGCAGCCAAAGACAGAACAACTTGAGCTGCTTTCACATGGAACAAAGTTACTACCATTCAGAATTTGCTTTGTATTCTTACATACTTAGCGGACAAAGTGTTCCAAAGGTTTTCATCAAAGTGTTAAGTACTTTCCATGAGAGTTTTCCTTCGTTTGAAGCCAGTGATGTGGGATCAAACAGCGCCAAGGATGCAGCACGAGATAAAATATTAATTCAGGGTGAGGAGAGGACAGTGAACTGAAAGACTTCCCTTCTCTCTTCGCCTTTAGTTAATCCCTCCCTCTCGTCCAGACCTCCCTGCATCTTTTCCACTCTAAAAACCGACTCTGGAACACAGAGCCTCGGCTAAATAATCCAAGCAGGAATTTTCCTTCTCTCTCTGCCACTCTGGCATGTAACTGCGATTTCCTCCCTTAGACACAAAATCCCCGACATGGCAAAGCAAAACAAATAAGATCCAAAATAACAAAGTTTGAATATGGACAGTTGAATGTCAAAAAGAAAGAAAGAAAGAAAAACAATAAGGAGGTTTCCAACATACCGCTTTTCTCTCTCATGCTCCAGCTTGACTCTTAAATCCTGTTGAGAGGAAGAATAACACGAGAGAGGAGTTACAGAGGTGGAAAGTTAAAATGATTCATGGCTGTATGAAGGATTTGGCCTGAAGAATAAAGCTGGGGAAAGAAATTAGGTGAAGCACTATGATGCCTGTGTTTTCTGTTCAGAAATAAAATAAAAATAAAAAAGGAGGACATGACAGTCTGTGTGTGTTCTTGTAAAAGTATTAACCAAAGGGAGCAGGAATCCAGAAGAGCCTGTAAGTCTGCAAGAGGTCATTGTGATAAACTAACGCTGACATCAGATCAGCGCAGAAGATTGGGTGAAATTTAGGGGGGAGGGGTAATTAGGAGAGAGGGACGGGTTTACCCCGTCTCACAGAGGAGAGCCGCTGTCTGGGGCGGAAACTCTCTCTGCTCCTCACCAGCTTGTTTACTTCTCCTCATAAACACTGCCGCTTTAAGAGGATTCGCCAATTATCATTCCACGGACGGGGAAACAAACGCGTGAAGAGGCAACTTCTCGGAGCAACACGAAACCAGCACTGCTTTCATTTACCAGTCCTGCATTTACTGAATTGATTTTTTTAAAATCTCGAATGAGACTCAATCACAATAAGCTCATTCGTATGAGAATGCACCTTTACTACAACCTTTACCTGACTTTGGCAGCAAACAACGTCTCAGTCCAGAAAAATGAATCCTGATGACAGAGTGGCTGAGGTACTGTGAGTAAACCCAGAACGCCGGTCAAGGTTAAAGGAACAAGTTCATAAATTGCTATTTAAAAAGGTTAACACTGAGATTTAACTTGAGGAGATATTTTAATATCCACCCCTCATGATGCTTCAGGAATGTTAAGGTCAATACTTGTCCTTTATCTGGCTGAAATGAAATCATGACATTGAAGCTTCATCTGCCAGGTATTCGAACAATCGTGGGCCCATCAGTTTTGTGTAACATTCTGGACATTCGACTGCAAAACATTAACCTGGCTGGAATTTATTTAATGTTCTTCTAATTCAGGCTTACCTCACCGTAATTCTGGCATAAAGACAAACTTAGATCAAATTATTTTTTGAAATCAGAAGCACTTTTTTATCCTAAAACAAATATCTATTATTATTAGTTATTATTATTATTATTAAGCTAAGCTTTTCACCTCCGACAGGTTTTAAAGCAGTAGAATTAGCTCTAATGTTCTAACAGTTCAGTAACTACAAGTCAAGCTTAAAACACCAACATAAGAAGGTACAAAAGCAGGAAGCAGTAAAATATTCTATTTTTTTTTTTACATTTAAAAGCTTTTAAAATGTGTAAAAAAAGAAACTATTTATTTTCAATAATAAAAATATTAATAGAAAATTAGAGAAATAAAACACTAAATCATCAGCTGTGAGCTTTATTAACTAAAATCAATTTTTGTAAAATTTTAATTAACATGTGAACATTACTTATAAACTGAACTGGTTTCTATAATACTTTGTTGCAATTATAGAAAGGCATCTGTAAAATCTAAAGTTTTTAAATGTAAATGAGAATCTTCCATGACTTCCAAGTTAGTTTTGTAACAAGAGAAGCTGCATTTGGACATAATTATATTTAAGCCAGTCAGACATTCTGGACGATATGAATATTATAGCTGCAGTAGCAGATGAGATATGAATGCATTCAGATGTGATGTGTACCTGTTTATAGAGTAGGGTTCTGTTTTTGTGCTTGTGGCTGGAGTAGCGACCCAAAGCGGCCAGGTCTTGCATGATGGAGTTGAGCGCCTCCTCGTCATCTGCAGCCAGAAGACACATAAAGAGAGAAAGAAACAGACACAACTTAATTTTTATTAGTTCCACTTGGAGGCTTTTTTAACACTCCGATTTGACGACTGTCATGCAGTTAAAGCTGCAGCTTGTGTTGCCTCAGACCACACTTATGAAGCAACACCTGGGCTGCTACTTCCTGTTCTTTCACCATCTGTCGAGTTTCCACTAGTGGAAAAATTCCAGTGGTTGTTCGCTAATTTTTTTTTATTTTATTTTTTTTTTTTATTCACACATGCATCTCAACCGTTTGCACTCAAACAGAAGGATTTTAACTAACTGGGTGCTTTCAGTGCTGCTATTGATGCATGAGTTTCTGTTGCACCAGGCTGTTCGAGTTTCTCCCTTTCTGAATAGCAGCAACTTTTTTCAGGCAAATAAAACAAAACAGGTGAAAGCTTAAAATTGAAAGCGATCATTATTTACACTTAAGGTAAAATGGGACAACATTTATGTACCCGACATCTTTCTTATGCCAAATAAACACACACGCTCCCTCTTGTAAAGGAGATAATCATGCAGACGAGCGTGTCAGGCATTACCATATCAAGAGGCGTTAATGGAAGCGATTATCCGAGCCGTGTCTACGGTATAAAGAAGAGGTGGTTGACCTCCACTCAAGCCTGCCTGCAGGATGAATAAGTGACGAGCTCATTCATGGCTAAAATGCACACACAATTTTTCCCACGCAGAAACCAGGCCAGGTGTGTGAGACAAACAGCACCTGCAGGAAAGACCGCATTCTTTCAGATGAAGAAACGCACTTGAAGAGTGGAAGACCACTGGGGACGTCAGGAAAACCGGCTAAAGCAGGCAGCAGATGGGAGCCGAGATGAAATTTGATCCCGCTCCATCCGTGCGGCCGGCCGGCTCTCCGCTGGCAGCAGGTCTGTCCGCTGGGTTCACCCCGAGGTCAGGGGGACACCCTTTAACAGGCATGATGTTACTGATGCATCAGTGTGACTTTCTCTGCTCACATCTCAGACTAGACTGGAAGCAGCCAGCAGTGACTGAATAAAAGTGAATGCTTCTGTGAACTCACACCCTGAGTTTCACACACGCAGAAACTGAAAATGTCTTCCTGAGAGCCTTTGAAGAGCTTGTAAAACAAATATTTAGAATTTTGGAATCCTTCTGCTTACAAATACAAATAAACTGAGGTTACCAAAAAAAAAACAATCTAACACTGTAAATAGATTCACAAAAAAAAAAAGAAAAGTGTGGTAAAAATCTTTCTCGTTTTTAAAAGATAAACTGAGACAAAGCCCCATCAATTACACAGCAGAAATACTGAAATTACTTTTTAAATAGTAGTTAAATTTTACTTGTAGCAGTGAGTAATTGCATTCTGAACGTTTTCCAAAATAGCTTTATCTGTAAAAATCCACTAATAATTAGTGCTAGTGTGTTATTGGTTGAAAAAACGGTTTAAAGGGAGAACATAACGGAAAGTCTGTTTGCGCTGACCTGATGGTATTAAGAGGAAATGAAAACCATTTTGGTTCCCAGTCATAAGTCCTAAAGAAATCCAGTGGTATGAGCTGAAGAGAAGAGAGCATAAAATGACATCCAGGACTTTGGACAATGTAGATAGTGTAAAGACTAATGATTAAGATGTTTTACTCTGTAATCTTTGAGGCTGGGTAGCCAACATGAAAAGGCGTCGATCCCCCTCAGCCAAACACATAGAAGTGGTATATCATTATTATTTTTTTTCTGTCCCTATCCTCACATAGCAGCTGGAGTGAGGTACGAAACGATCCACAACTCTCTGCTGCACGGCACACTCCCTTCACTTCGAGACAAACTAAATAATGCAGAGCGATAAGAAAAGTTACACCCACCATATCTCAGCTCCAGTGCAAATAGTGGAAACAGTGTAAGGGGGTGGACTGGTATTCTTAGAACAAATGGCGATAAATCCGGCAAAATATGGTGTAATTACCCAGTCAAATACTTGTGGCTTTATTAAGTCAGGGCACTAAAAATAACAAAGTTGGAATAATATGCTTTTCCTCTGTTGCTGAAAAGTTGCCCTTTTTTTTTTTTCCCTGTAGCACAAAACTTTATCCTACAGGTATTTATTTGTGTGAACAATTCAAATTTTGATACAGAAAAATCACCTCCAGTATCTCCCTCTCTGAGTCTTAAAAGACAGAAAGGTGATGACACATGTAAAGAAGCCCCATACTTCTCCAAGCAAAAATGTGCAGGGCTTCACGCCGAATCTTCATTCTTGATACAAACACAGGCAGAGGTAGTTATAATAATCTGTGGCGTCAACAGAGGTGAATGACTAACTGCTCAGTACGGCCTGTCCAAACAGGAAGGAACTGAATCACTGCTCTGAGCGCAAGCAGGCAAACCTGGTTTATTACTCCACACAGGAAATTCGTGGATTTCTGACTGACTCAAGGAAAAACTGGGGTTTTTTTTGTTTTTTTTTCCCCCTGCCACTCTAATTGCAGGACAAATATTATGGGTGCCATCTTTTCTCTAGAATGAATGGCTTCTGTCAGTAGAAAAATACACTACAAAGCAATAAAGTACGCTTTAAGACCTTAACCTATCGCTACTTCCCTCCGGTTGAAGTCTAACCAGAGGTCTGCTTTAGATAGAATCATGTTTCAAAATGGCCCAGTCAAAGTCCAGAGCAAAATCTAATTCAAAATGTGTACCACGAGTTGAAAATTGATTTACAAAGCTCTTTGGAAAAAAGTACTGAGCAAAAAATTCTTTTATGAAGCATTTTTCATAATGATGGGCCACAACCAATTTCTTCATCATTTATAAATATATTGTATGAATATGACATACACATTAAACAAAACATTTTTAAACAGAAAACCTATCACAGTCTCTCCAGTGATTTGTTGAGCCTGCACAGGCCCGGGGCGCTAGACTACCAGAAGCCCTCGCAGTCAAGGATACAAAACAAACACAGTCCCGCAAGTGTATATGATTGTGTGTTTCTGTGTAGGAGGCTTGGTTTGTTGCCTGTGGATAATAGTAGCGTGGGGAGAGCAGGAGACTGACGGGTGCAGGGGGCAGTCGGTGTGTGAGAAATGCGTGGTGGTGAACAGAGCCGGCCTATAAATGAAATTATTACCTCACTCGGGCCTGATTTACGGCCACTCGCCAAGGTAGAGGCCAGCCAAGGCTAACCGCCAGCGCGGTGGGAAGCCACACCAACACTGTCAGTGACTCAGAAACTGCCTGCAAAAAAACTCCTGAAGCAGAGTGAGTGTGACCAAGGATTTGCAGCCGATGTGCAGAACAGTTTGGGATACCTGCAGTCCGTTTCCTGAGTTCCCCCCTTCAGTCTTGGGTAAAATGTGACCCACAAAAGAACAGGGGGAATTCCAGGAAGCCGGAGAGAGTGAGCAAAGTTGCACAATGGAGACTGATTACAGGACATTGCATCATCATCTTTTTTTTTTTTTTTTCCCTCCCCTTTTCTCAGGATTAAGGTGGAAACCGTGAAAGTGGCAGAAACTGCTGTCCGAGACAGTCAACATAAAAGGAGGTGTCTGCTTGCCACTGCTGCCCGAGCAAACCAAACATGGATGCTCGCGTTTTTACCTTAAGTTTGTTTGGAGAATAGCCTCTGTTTTAAGAGACGATTATTACTACTTGCAAATCAGTGCTGCGCACAGACCAGGAAGGCTGCAAACTGCAAACTGCCTGGAAAGACATTGAGGGGATTTCCTTGAGCCGAGAGACACATCATGGCAAAGGCATCCGGCGGGATTAGCAGCCAGAGCCAAAATGTGTCCTCACTCCCCTGCAGCAGCCAGGTCTAATCTCTGACGCACAACACACGCTCAGATGCACACACACGCCAGCAAGACCCACTGTAAACACCAGTCTCTGCTCAGCTTACCAAAAAATGAAGCACAGTCAATTTAAGACCTAATGGATGTAATGTTTAAGCGTTTAAAGTTAATCTTTCACTGACTTGATGTCAGACGCTTAAACATTACATCCATGATGAAATCTGCATATTGCATGACATTTTTTTTTATATTGATGTTTTTAGATATTGTACATACAGTTAGGTGGATAAATATCACTGCTACTTAGCTTCCTCTGCTCCTTTAGCTATGCTCATAGCTAGCAGGTAAAGACCTGTTACCAGAAGTAATTCCTTGCAATGGCAAGGAGCACCATGTTGTTACATAATGTCTTTATGTAATCACTCATATCACGTCATTTTTGGCAATTTTGCTTTCCGAAATCTATATTGCAATAAAATAATAATAAAAAAGGGAAGGATGTTTCATCAGAGCTCATGGAAATTAAGATTTGTTTTAGTGTGTTTTACATCAGGTAATGACTAGATGATGAGCAGGAATGCGTCATTAGTTTCCCTTTTAATTTTCTCTTTCTTTGACAGCTTATTAGATGTTCAGATTTACATTATGTGCTATGTTAAAAAAAAAAAGGTAATTTCACACATTTCTCTAATTTAAGCATTAGTGCTTCATTACCTTGTGTGTTCCTGTGCTGTCCAGGTCCATTCTGGAGATCGTCATCTGTAGCGGAAAGAAAGCAGTACTTGTTTAGGATCATAATAGAAAGAGCTCTGAAGCAAATACTTAAAGTGCTGATTGCTATTTTTCAGAAATCTTCAGGCAAGTTCGTTAATCTTCAGATGTGGCTGGTTTGAAGATCAATAAAGGCATAAATTCAACATTTCCAAATGATAATGTTACTTATCTAACATCCCTTTTTTTAAATATAACTTTGCTCTTTTTTGAATTGCTCCTATCTGTACTGTTCCTGCCAGAGGAAGTGCAGTGGAAGTAGAAGTTTCTATATGAATGCACATAGAGCAACCTGCTTTCAAAAGCAACTTACCCATGTTTACTGTCATCATCAGGAAGTGGCCCTGTTGAACTTGAGCATAGAGCTCAACTTCTCTCTGAAAACGAAGACTTCACCCTGAGACAAAGAAAAAACAACAGGTTTTCAACATCTGCGAACTGGGCCATTTCTCCTTAAGCGAGCTGCATAATATTTCTGTGATTACACAAAAACAATGTCTAAACAGGACGCAGGTGGTGGTACCAACACAAAGGTTTTATTTCCTAAATCGCTCTCAACGCTGGTGTTATTTAATCTTTTCTCTAACCTGCTCTCCTGAGATTGGCATATCCTTTTATGAAAAAAACAACAACACAGCGGCCAAGAGCTGCGTTTGTCGCTGGCTGGTAATGCACGTATCTTTATTGCCTCTATCAAAACTGCAAGAGAGCCTCATTGAGAGGATTTAATGATAGAGATGCATACCGCCTAAATCTCATGATGCAGCCTTTGGGAGTACAGGAGAAAAACCTGGCTAAGGTTAAGGGCATAATCTTTCAAAGAATAAAATGAGTGCTTTGCGCTCATTAGGTGACACACACCAAAAAAGGAACATAACATATAGAAAGAATTATAGCTATGAAGGCAATGCTTTTTGTTTATGACAAAGGAAGAATGATGAATCATTGACTTTCTGCCCTACTTGACCCAAATACCTTTTATACATGTTATAGCAAAAGATTTACTAAGATGCCTACTATTATTGGAGACAATGACTGTGCCCTATGAGGGGATTTAGATAAAATTCACTCAAATGCTGAGGAACTTATTTGTTTGCTATTTAAGAGCAGAAATACAAAAGAGGAACAGGAACTTTAGAAGAAAAAAAAAGAACAGCTGCTCCACAGTGCAACAATGTGGTTATGAGCTCATATGTTATCCATTACAGTGTCTATCAATTACCTTAACGAAGCTTTATGCATACTTGTGTACAGAAAATAGAGTAAGTTTAAACTTGACACCTATCTAAATGTATTTTTAATTTGCAGAGGCCAATACCGAGGAAATTCAATCTTTAAAGCCTTTACTAGGCAATACATCTGCTTATGTTAGCGCTAACTATTAGTTAGAAAGGTCAGAAGTTCTTTAAATTAGGTCAACATGAAAATTTTAGGACTGAGCTTCTAGTGTGTTGTTTTTTTTTCCCCACCAGAGAGTTTCCGGCTCCTAACCAGTGCTGGTGTTGGAACCAGTTCTTAACCGGTTCTGAGAGAGAACTAGTTTGTTCTTTCTCCACCCGAGAGTCTAGTCAGTCATTTTTGTAGTATTGTGTATTAGAGTTTTTTTTTTTTTTAATGTTTAGTTTGACCAAAAATATTCAAATTAAACTTTGGAATTTTAAAATATGTCACTCACAAGGTTTTAATTGGCTGCTCTTCTCAATGATCCGCCCAAAGCTCCTAATATAAGATGTTTTGTTTTTTTCTTTTAGCAAATCAGCATCTGGGACTGTCTGGGATATCTCCAGTTTTTGGTGCTATGGCCAAAAATTGAACTCGGAGGACACAGAAAGAACTGGTGCTCAGTAAGCTCTAGCAGCAGGTAAGCTGTGGAACCGGTTCGGTGGACAAAGCCCAGAGAGGTAGCTGTGTTTGAACCACTGTGGTTTCAATGTTACAGCCCTTTGAGTAAAATAAGTTAAGTTGCTGCATGAATCTTTGATGCCCAATTTTTGAACATCCAGTCAAATTCAGAGACAGAAACAGAGCGTCCTCCTACCTGAGAGGTTTGGCTAAATAACCAGCAAATATCTGCTTGTTATAATGAATTTACTCTAACCAGGCCATTGTCTTCCTATGCAGTTCCACTAGATTCTCATTTCACTTCAATGCTTCTTCTACAATTTGTCCCATTGAGCTTGATTTCTCTGGTCGAATTTCAACCGGACCAACTAGCAAACAGAAGGGAATTTGTAAATAATCCAAATGCTGACATCACTCTCCCACGTAACAGCCTGGCGATGCACTTTCATGCCATGTACCTACAAACACTTCACCTTTCCTTACGATTCATTTTGATCCCTGATTTTGGTCCGTGATTGTTCATGTTTTCATCACAGACGAATATATTTCCAAACAGCTGCATTTTTCTTTTGTTCAAACACTGGCAGAGTAAACTAGTCTAATTTCAGATGCAGAGCAACAGGTGGGGGAGAACCGCCATGTGTTATTTCATCCTTGGCCACTCCTCCAGATTCTCTGGCATCTCGTTAGAAAAACTGCCAACTGTAGCAACTGCATGATGGAACTGTGGGATATATATATATAAACATCTAATCTTAATTGTATTGGTAGGATATAGCAGGATACACATGTGGTGTTCCCATGTTTTGTGCTACATACAAGTAGAATAGGCAGGTATCACTCAAATTGTGTTTTTGCACCCTTTCTAGGGATACAAATAATTTCAACATCGACTTACTTTTGCATTTCAACGTTTTGTCTTGTTTGCCTTGAACAAATCAAGCTTGTTTTCTGGCTTTCATTGTATAGAGCAATCATTTCAGTGAACTCGAATGAAGCAGACATTTGACCTCCTTGCCACACTTGTACAGTTTTGGCCATTTTGCACTAAACTTTCACACAAAATTATTTATGCACCACACATAAATTCATATCACACAGATGTTTATTACCTGCATTAACGAAAGACATTCATCCATCTATTATCATCTATTCAGAACCACTGTGGTAAAGCTGATAAAAACTTGATAAGAGACATATTATCTAGTAAATAATAGATAATAGAACCACTTGCCACTTAAAGGCAAGTGGTTCTTCACTTTGTTCGGGCATGTTCAGCTTCTCCAAATAGGCTGGTTTTCTCAAGTGTTTTGAATCCTCTAAGTCTGTGTACAGTAAATAACACTTGTGAAGACGATAAAGAAAAGTAAGACATCAGCTGATGACAAGTTTTACAGAAAAGGAAAAGGAAATCTGATATCTTCATTGCAATATCTTCATTAGCCTGTGCTTGTTTGTCTGCTGCCACTGACCACGCATGAAAGAGACGAAGAACATGACAGGTTGTGTTCCAACACCATGCCGCCCAGTCTGTCGATGCCATGCACACGCACACACACACACACACGCATAGACAGTCACACACAAGCAAGCCTCTGTCCTTCTGCTGCCAGTCACCAGATGGTCCATCTGCTTCGGCCCTCTGCACAGCATGATTCTGAGCTGGAGGTGCCCACTGATTGCCAGCCCAGTTCTCCACACAAGTGGGCAATGTGACAGCCCTGCTTATCGAAGATCAAATACTAAATAGTGCTCCTCCTGTGCTTGTTGCTCAGCAGCCACACGTACTGAGTGACAGGACTGTGTAAAACAAACCTGCAAACACTGGAACGCATTTCTCGCGGATAAAATCAACCAATAGGATAAGATTTCTCACTTTTGTCGAAGCATAAACCACCACTCCAAAGCCGATCAAAAAGGACATCCCTGGAATTTCAGAACCAAAAAAAAAAAGTGGAGCTAAACTCTTTAAAGTTTATACTGCAGTTTTATTTTTGTTACAATGATTGACGGGAGAGTGCAGCCCAGACTATGCGGGTCAGCATGTATATGCTTGCGAGAACACACCAAGCTCTTACAGCTCTCTTACATCACCCTCAAATCAAGCAAACACTGTAATGCTGGCCTTGGTCTCCAAGGGAACCCCCCTCTTTCTTTAGACTGCTCAGCAGCTGCCTGGTGGTCTGAGCAGCATGGCCTCATATCTGACATCACTGTTGTGGAGTCCCAGAGTAATCAACATTTCTGAGGTCAAGCATCTAAAAACCGTAGTGCTCAGAGGGCTTCCACCTCCCAGCTAAGGCCAAAGAAGACGGTCCACAGAATCCTGGCAATCGGTACGATCTGGATTAGAAAAGATGCAAAATATGCTGCTCCAAAAAAAAACTTGGCTTTTTATCACAGTTAGCAAGAAATTACAGTTTCAAAATCGGAAAACTTTATATTGTGATAACATGCCAGAGGAAAGACATTTCACTTTTCTCTTTCTGACAAGAGAGACAAATTTAGGTTTTTGGAAATATTTCTGGCCACGAAGAGCATGAACAGCCATGCTGCAGAAAATAAAGTAGTACCACAAATTTCCTCACGAAAACAGGCTATATTTGGTTGTTATTTTTGAGATAACATATAAAGAACTATATTTCATACAATTAGCCAGGAATGTAATAAAGGAGCAAAGATAAAACCAACAAAATTTGTGTGAATCTCTGAGTGCATAACAGCGTGTATGTACAAACTAGTTCTGGTTCCAAATAAAATATGAACAAATTTAGTACCTTTATATCTACAACAATTCTGTCAGCATTTTTCAGATAAACTTTGTCAAATGCTTAACTCGGATTCAGAAATACCAAACCAAATGTTTTAGATATATAGTTGAAGATGTGTACTAAATACAACTTTTGCAAACATGGGCTCCATTCTATGTTATGGTCAAAAAACAGACAGAAACAATGAAATATTTTAGCAGCAGTAAGAATACTTATTGCCGATTTGTTATGAAAATCATTATAAATTACTTGATAAAATGTCATTTTTTGCTACAAACACCATGATGCCTTTTTACTCACGCTTTTGTTGCCTTGAGAATCTCATGCAAAAAAAAAACAACTGCGGAAAATGTATTTTTGACATATTTTGGAAAGATTACAGAGGATTTCAGGAACAGTGAGCAGAAACATTCAAACTCCAACAAACATGTGAAGGGAAAAGCACAGGTAAAAATGTATTCTGAATCAGTAAGTTTGAGATAATATCTCTTGACTTTATGACACAGCACTGATTGTCTTAATCACACAACGTACAGGAAGAGAAGGGTAATTAGTAAGTCTTAGCTATTTATATGATTTACTCTTTTCACAAAGGTCAGCAGTGGGGGTGTCCTGCATCCTGAACGCAGGCCAAGACTGCCGTGTGGCTTCCCCACATGAGTCAGAAGATGTGTGTTAGCCGATTCTGGGAAGCAGGACAATACAGCACGTCCTTTCACTCGCTAATAAGCCAGACAAAGTGTTTATATACGTGAACTTATCTGCGGAGCTTATTTTGTTTGAGGTGTAAGCTTTAATTTAAGTGTCCAAACCCTTCCTCTCTTTGCTTTGCTACATACGTCATTGCAGTGAGGAAACCAAAGCTCTTACACTGGGTCTTAAAAGCCACATATAATTTTTGGGGTCATCATTTGTGAGGTCCTAACTTTTGTTTCGAGTGTAAACAGAAATGTTAAATCTAAACATGTTGAGAAAAACTAAACACCAAATATGATAGAACGTTTCTTAATCTTACAGCCAATTGCTTATTAGATGCATAAAAACACCAGGTGCCACAATTCTGATTTGTTTTTGTTCACTATAGATGAATTTACAAAAGCCAAGTGGTCAAGTGTTTTTAAAAAAAGCACGTTTTGTTTCTAAGGTCAATTATCTGTTTCAGAATGAAGTCACAGGAAGCACAAAAGCACAAAAGGTGTAAATGACATTGCTATAAATACAACGATATATTTTTGATAGTTTGCCACTTAATCAGACTGAAACTTTCTCTTTTTGGTACCCCCCCGAAGTGCTAACACAAATAGGAAACCAGCAGATAAAATGACGCCAAGTTCATTTATTCATCCAAATATGGTAAATACTTCACAACCTTTACAGAGAGTGGTCTGTAAAAACAGAAAATGTCCTTTATAAAGCAGTTGTGTGGACAAAATTGGCTTGATGATGTAAGAGCAAAATGGGTCGACATTATCAATGGCTTATTATGAAGCTGGTCACAGAAACTAATAGACTCCAATGGACGAATATCTTATTCTGATAAGGCCTGTCACGATAACAGATTTTGCTGGGCGATAAATTGTCTCAAAAAATTATTGCGATAAACGATAATATTGTTTGAAGACCTTTTTACATTGATTTAATGGAAATTATGTAATAATACATGTGATTTCCTGCCAAAGATAGATACACTTTACTTTAAAAAGACACTTAACACTGGGACTGATACACAAAATAAATAAAACAACCAAAACCAAAAATAAAATAGATTCTTAGTCTCCATTAATGTATTAAATTAAATGTACTTGAATAAAAACTAAACAACATAAAGCCAAAGTGGAAATAAATACTGCATTCAACCAAAAGAGTGCAGATTATGAAGTCTGTATAGTATATTGGCCTTCAGTAATCATTAGATTTAAATAGAGAAGACATCCGACTGCCTCATGCAATAGTTCACACTACATGAACGACAATCTTAGAACGTTCTTCGTTCTGAGATTGCCACTAGTGTTGTGTGTTACGGTAGATCGTTGTGTCGCTCCGATCTAAATCAATGATTTATCCAGACTGGGAGAGTGACCTGTTGAATGTGACCAGTAGCCAATCAGAAAGCGCGGCTTCTCCTCCTGCTTTCTGAGGGGAAACACGGAGGGAATCCCGAACAGCTGACACTGTGCAACCCGAAGTCCAGCAGACATCAGAAACAACATGAATGTTTATTCAACAGTTCGTGCAAAGAAAATATCAATAACTAGGGGAGGAGTTGGAGCGAAATTACTACCAGAAAACCCGGTAACTTTTCAGCTGTTCTTCGTTAACGTGACATAAATAGTTATAATGATTTTCATTCAGTCAGACTGACACTCGCCACATGCATTGCAGGTAGATTGTAGTAAGGAATTGATTAATGCCTGGTTTCAAAATTAGTGAACTGGACTTATTGTGTCCATTGTTGGACACAACATGGTTTAGATCGAACCGTTATAGCTAGGATTTCTGTCGGCTAATGTGTCTCTCAGGTTTTGATAATGGGCCGACAATCCGCGACATAAGATCGTGCAGCGCGCGCTGGGCATTACACTAAGGAAATAAGGAAGGGAGGAAGTGGAGAGCACCGGAGTTGAGCCTTTTTTCATTCAGTGTCATCAACAGCAAGAGAAAAAGGCAGGAAGAAACGATATAGCCGATAATTAAAATGAGGTCGATAGTTTTAATTTATCGTTCGATTAATTGACTTATCGTTTATCGCGACAGGCCTAATTCTGATTATTCTAAATCTAACGCCACATGAACAATGATGTAAAATACAATTCTGACACCTTGGATTATTTCAAAATGTATCTGAGATTAAGAAAAGTAGTTAGTTTTATTAACTCAGGTAGCACCCGGACCATTTTTGTTGTACAAGGCTCCTAATCTTTTTTTTTTTTTTGCCACAATCACCTGAAGAGATTACACAGACTCCAAGTTAAATAAAACTTTCACAAAATTCACTGATGACAGGAGAGACTCTCGAGATAACGTCTGCTTTACATTCATCCACCATTATATTAGAAACACCTAATTTGCGGCTGACATCCATTAACTCACATTCTGCCTCATGCCATCACATTCTGCCTTATGCCATCACTACCAGCAGCTCAAGCTGCTGGTAGTGATGGCATAAGGGGATATTTTTTTTCCCACACTTTAGGCTCCTCAGTACTGTTTGACTAGGATTTAAATGCCACAGTCAACTCAAGTATTGTCCCTGATTATGTCCGTCCAATATCATGGCTGGATCTTGCATGGAGATATCTCAGTCTGACTCAGAAGTATCGTCAGAATGAGATCAATTAAAGAGAACTATAATTACTATCAGCTGACCTAAAAAATAACCAAATGTAAAAATTCCCCTGCTTTAATTGTCCACAACCCAGCGACTGCCTTCCTCACAAAACCCTACAGCAAAGGGGACTCTGTGCAAAATGTAAAGTAAGCTGTGTTTTCCATTATGAGACGATGTGCTATTACGAGCACATTTACTTATTACGTTTCTCCACCCGAATGAAGCCAAGCCAAGCAGAGCAGAGACACAGCTCATAGACTCGAATTCGTCATACGAAACAAAGTGTCTGAAAACAGCAGTGCTTCAGGAAGAGGCACGGGTTGTAAACATACAGCCCATAAAAATTACCTTGGAGCGCAGTGTTAATAAATCTGTGGTATTTCTAAATGACTGCAATGCCGGTCCAGTTACTGCATTTTTTCTTTCTTTTTTTAAGCACTGTGGGGACACACTCGTCCTCCGTGTTATTGTACGACCCAGAGTGTGTGTAGTCTATCCGGCTGTCCTTGCAGCCTTGGGGCTCCATTTGCTGCTGATGGCATTGTCCTAACAGTCAGACAGGCCTCGCAGACAAAGCTCAATCGAGACAACTTCCTCTGAGTTTCTGGAGCGCCGACCTCGCTGGAACCTCGCTGCCCTTTCCCAGATAAAGAAAGTAGACCCAGACTGACTCTGCATAGCACCATGAGCCCTTTTACTCTGACAAGATGCTGTCCTGTAGTTCAAATTTGATTACATTTGCATTTTTGGACTTTGCAGCAATGACATTTGATAACGCTGAACAAATTTACAGGGAAAACAAATCATAAACGTTACGTCTCTGTACAAAACAGTTAGGAATGTTAGGTCTCAGGACATTTTCTGAGCCTTTTGGTGTCAAAGGTTGTTTTCACACTGATTCACTCACTCTCCATTTCTAATCTTGCAATCTTCTACTGATCTATATCAATAATCATGTTCAACATACTCAACATTTTTGACCAAAATATTACTTACATGCTTCAATGCAGTGCATACTAGTAATGCAAAAATATATATAATTGGGGTGAAGTTTGGCTGCAACTCACATCCAGTTCTCCAGGAGAACCAGAGCTTAGACCAGAGCATTTTATCAAAATCCTAGAAGATCAAGAGCCAGACCAGTTCTTCATTCATCGTAATATAAACAATAAAATCACTACATTTACCATAATTACTAGCGAACAAAGTTATCATTGTAGTTGTTTGATTGCATACACTCTAAGCCCTGAGTATAATTGTGCCTGCTTCTAAACACTAAAATTAATCCAGCTGTCAAAGACACACATAAACTTGACATTTCAATGCAAAGAAACGGAAAATTAAAACAAAACTATTTTACTGGGATTTTATGTGCCAGGCCAACACAAAGTTGTGCCTGACTGTGAAGGGAAGGGAAAACAATACATTGTTTCTAAATAGTTTTATAAGTAAATTAATAAATATCTGTCTACATCTGTATTCAGATGTAGACGGTATAAGACTCCTTCTTATACCCCCAAATACAAAAATATTGCAGTTGCGGGTAGGACTGTAGCAAGTTTGCACCACAAATATAAAGCCATCCACATAAAAGAGAGCATTATTCAGAAAATCAGACGAGTGACCTAATAAATCTGGAGGAGCAGCAGTGAAGCACAGCTCATGATGGAGACGGTCTTTTGATGTGTCAAAAAATTCTTCTTTTCAGTTTGTCACAGGTCAACGAGGGGACACATAACCTATGGGACATGAGTCATATAGATAACCCCGCAAACATGTAAGAGAAGTTTGATGAGACCAAAATAAAAACTTTCTCACCTACATTAATAATACTTTGCATGACAAAAGAGTAACATCACACTGAACACAGAGTGAAAGGTGGCAGGGGAAGCATCAACCTGTAGACACGCTTTTCTGCAGCAGGAACCAGGAAGTGGATGGAAAGACGGATAGAGTGAGAAGAAAACCTCTTAGACGCTACCAGAGACTTCAAACCAAAGCGGAGGGCCAACTCTTTGATGGGTATTTTGAAAAGAATGTACTATCATATCGCCATTTGATAATTATCCACCACCGAATATAGCTTGCAGTTGCAATAAAACAAAAGTCCATTGTTTCTCTTTTTATAAATTATTTACAGTACCTACTGTCTGACAATGAAATTTAATTTTTAAAAAAAAGAAAGAAAAAAAAAAGAAAATGATTTGTCACAAGAGGATAGAAAATGGTTTTCCTTTTGTATTCCACTCTCAACTCTGTCAGAGACAACTTGACTGAGTTTTTATGAGGACATAAACATACCCTCCATATGATTCATGGTAAACTTTGACCGGACGCGTCTGCTCTGTGAGCGTCGAGCAAACCATCATGGAGCATAAGGCACCATTATTCCTCTCAGCTAAGAAGCAAGTTGAGGTTTTTTTCTGGTAAATCAACAATTTACTCTGCATGCCAGATTTCCATGCTCTCCACTTCACAAGGAAAACACATTCCAAGCCAATCCTTTCCATTACTCATCAACATTTGCAACAAGTTAACGTGTAAAACGCAAAGATGTGTAATAAATCCTTCTGTCAGAGCTCTTTCTTCATCAGCCCCCATCAAAACATTAGTATTAGGTCCCTACGTGTGTAGTGTGTATTCACTAGGATCCACAGTGGGATCCAGCCTCTTTATCAGACCTGCAGATTGTTTTACCAGAGGCACAGCAGCCATATCTGAGGTCTGTTTCCATTAGATGGCTAACCTATTGCTTTAGAGCCATTTGTGAGAACTAGGGCATGTCATTGTGCTGATGAACTCATCCATCCGTTTGATTCTCCAAATTAATCTGATTCTTTCAATACATATATATGTTGCATCATGTGAGTGATTAATCACCTCAGGCACGGGTTTGAAGCACTATCTTTTATACCTCAGCCTTGTAAAGGCCTCATTTTGATGGCTCAAACACTGAACTGGACCAGGAAGACAGTTGGGATTAGAAAATATAACTTTCAAACTACATTTTGATTAGCTTCTCGATTCCCAGTAAGAACAACTGAATACTGAAAATAATAATAATAATGATGATGCTGTTATGATATACATCTCATCTTACAGCCTCGCTGCTTTTCAGATTCAATTTGCACTTTGAGATTTTACCAACCATCCTTTCCCTAGTCAATACAATTTGTGGTTTTCTTTGAGGTCTGACCTTCCGATTCCGATAATGACCAATTCGATCATTTTTGGGGGGTTTTTATCCAACATAAAAATGAGGAAATAAAAGGTGATTCTGTTTTGAATCCAACAAAAACAAGTAATTACAGAGCTATCTTCAACTAAGCAACAGTCCCTAAACATCAGATTTCGCTGAAATGAAGCCGAGTGCACTGAAGCATATGTTGTCTGATGTGTTTGCATACTTAAAATAGTTTAAAAGTTTTAACTGTTTTCTTAAAAGTCTGATTATTTTTACTCCTCAACAGTTGGAAAAGTGGTCAATTAGTTGTTGCTTGTCTATTAAACATAAGCACCACATTTTATTTAGTCACTTTGAATTGTTATATTTGGATGGACGGAAACAGATGGCAAGATGGATGGAGGGGTGCTGGATGCAGTTTTTAGATAATGGCATATCAAATAAAGTCTGGAAGCATAATAATTTTCTATAGCTTTGTTTTCTTATTCTACTCAATCCAAGATCTATACTTTTAGAGACAAAACAAACATGATCTCTGGTCATCCAGGTTATATCACTGAAAGAACATTTGTTTTTGTGCAGGAAAAAAATAATAAATCTTGACGTTTTCCAGAAAGTAAAACAAAGCAGGGTGGGAGAAAAAAAAAAAAAGGAAAAGGAAAAAAAAACATATTGTTTAGTCTGTAAAGCAGAACTGTGAAGTTCTCTCAATTCAAACTCACCACAGTAACAATTGCATTCAAACCAACTGGAGTCTGTCCAAGTAATAGTTTCCACTTGCGAGAAGAAAAGCTCTGCGACCCCTCTGCGAGTGTAAACACGAAACCGTGTAATAACAATGATCGGAAATAAAAATGTATCTTAGTGGCCAGGAATTTCGTTTTCGATAAAAGACAAGGCTCATTAAAGAAGTCATGTAAAGCAGAACGAAACCCCTTACCTTGTCTAAGTGTGTCCATGTTACGCCTGTGGATGCAGGATTTGTGAAGGTGAATGTGTTTCTTCTTGGCTGCAATTCAAAACAGATAAAACACTGGAAAATTTCCAACAGTTGCAGAGAAAATCTTTCCAAAAAGAGTCCAAAATCCGGAAATTGCGCTCAGCAACACGGAGAAATTAGAGCGAACCAGCCGCACTTTGGCACAAACAGCTCCTCTTCCTCTCAAAGGCGCATAATCCAGAGTCGGTCCCTGTGTTCACCGGGAGACGGGGGACAAACCTGCAGCGGGAACCCGATGGGATGCAGGGTAAAGTTTTCCCGACCCGCGCTCGGCTTGTCTCAACACACTCTCTCCACAAGAAGCGAGTTTCTGCTCGGAGCTGCGACTCTCTGATGTCAGCTACGACGTAAGCTCCGGGAAGTGGTGACGCTCTCCGGTGGTGCGTTACCAAGGCAGCGGAGACAAACAGGTGCTAGTGCTGCCCCCCAAAGGACGTCTTTACCCACTGCACCTCTGAGGACTTTTTTTTTTTTTTTTTAACATCTTTGAAATGTTATTAAAATCTTTTAGATTTGCATCACAAAAATCACTGAACGGAGAAAAATTGTTAATTTGAAGTACATATCACATTACCAGGACCATTTCTTGAACAAAACTTTGTTTTATTATTGCCATATTTAATAGTTCTAAATAAAAATGGCAAATGAATAAGCAATTGTCATACTACTGTAAAAAAATAAAAAGAATAGCTTAGGAAATGTTGTATTCAGTGTAGAAAAAATGTTACTGATACTGTCTATTTGAAAAAAAAAATCAACTTAACTACCAAATAAACAAATGTCACAACCCCATTTTTAACTGTAATAAAGGTAGGACTCATTAAAATAATAATAAAAAAGACACAAATAATAAATCACAATTCACCCCAAATACATTAATGCAGTGCAAAAAATAAATGAATAAATAAATACAGAGAACCATTTTTGGTACATATAATTTGAGAATAAAGTAAATAACTAAGCAGACATATAAATAAAGATATTGGAATTCTAATAGGAATGGTAATTTAGAAGGGGCTGTGTTTAATACTTTTTTGTTTTTAAAGTTGATTTTCAGAGAGTTTATAGGTGAAGAAGTACCACAAGAGACAATTTAATGTAATTTGACTGTCTCTGCATGCAAAATTACACCAAACACATATGTAATATATATTTTTTCTTAAATGCAAATTGATTTATATTTATTTTTTAATTTTTCAGCAGTTTTTGGTACCTTTTGCTGAATTTGAGACAAACTGTTACATTCTCTGGCACGTATCTTGTTTTTCTTTCGAGTAAAGAGGAGCAGCAGTCTCTCTAATGATGATAACAATTTCACACAGTTGAATTTCACACAGCCGTATGTTTGGCTTCAGCGCCAAACAAATGAGCAGTCTTAAATCCTCATTTTACCACAAAAAACCTGATGTCTGGATTACTAAACTCTCTCCTTGGCTTCAGAATCACTCAATTTACTTTGGTTCCTCACAGCAGGTTTTTTTTTTTTTTTCATTGTGACCAGACATGTCCTTGTTCTGTTTGGACTGCTCGAGTGCAGTGAATATCAATTGGACATTTGCATCCCTCTATGGACTCGGAATCATTGCAGATGTCTGTACTGCTCAACAGCGCTGAAGATAAGCACATCATGCAGCTGTTCTGCACAAAACAAGCCCGTCTGTGTGTCTTTATAAGTGGGAATGCGTGTTGCTTCATCTCCTGGGATTCCTCAACAGCCAGAGAGGACTAAAGTCTCCAGAGAATTAGAGAATATCTTTTTACCGTCTGTTCTGCAGGGTTTCTTTCTGCTAAAGCACTTCCATATGAGCGACAAATGAGTAGCATTAATTCTAACTGTCTCCTGCCTTCATAAATGTACCATTTAGTGTGCAGCTGCAACGTCTTGGATGGCTTTTGTGGATGTCAAAGTTACAGTGCAACATTGAGGTGAAACATTTTACTCATCATTCACCGTGTTATTTAAATAACTTGCCTCTAATCTATAAGAAGATGAATGTTAACATAGTTATCTTTCCAGCTGTGTTATCTTTATACTTAGCCAAATAGACCTTCTTGGAAAACTCAATTTATCCCTCATGGGGAAAGTGAAAACCGATAAGGCTTTTGGCAGGCCAAAACAAGCAAAACAAGCCCGTCTGTGTGTCTTTATAAGTGGGAATGCGTGTTGCTTCATCACAACACACATTGTGTTGTGATGCTAGTGATAGCCTCAGAAAACAAATGCCGAGGCAGCCTTTGACCATTTTTATTGATCCATAAAATATATCATTGAAAAGTTCATTCATTTTATTAACTGAAACACATTATCTATATTAATTGTAGTTGCATTCAGGCCTTTATTTCTGTTGAATATGAAGATTTTCTTCTTACAGCCAATAAAAACATTTATGGTTAGAAAATCACATCAGATCAATCAACTTGAATAATTTTAATACAGAAATGTGGGCCATTTCAACATAAAAGTTGAAATGGTACTTTTACCCTGACAAAGGAGCCTCATCAAATGCATAAACTAATGTATTTAATGGAGATGACCTTATTTTACTGTCTAACTTCACCGACACTTTCATGTATAAATTAGCCCTGAACCCTGAATTATAAAAATAAAAGTATGGGGTTGTTGTGCTTGGTGTTTGTAATTCAAAATGATGAGTAAAAATTTGCATTTCAACTTGAGACAAGATTCTAGCAAGACGTTTCTCACTGGAACGAGTGTAAATGATCACATTCACCAATTTATGTTTTAGTTGCCAAATATTTTCTATCCACCAAAATGCTCACATATTGATGTCTAGTGTAGTATTTAATCTAGGGGAAAAAAGTGATTTAGTTTGACCTAAATATCAAAAACTACTCTTGTCTTCATATATGTCTCAAAATAGATTTAATCAAAATTGCATTTTCTAAATGCAATTTTAGAATATGCAATTTTCTAAAATTGCATTTTTTTATATCTCAAAAGGGAAACAAGACTTTTCCCTTTTGAGATATCTTCAGAAAGAGTGTGCTTATAGACATCTTCCTGTTGCTTACACCAATCTAAAGTTTTCCCCAGTGCTCACTTTTCATAGAGGAAAAGGGTTTATTGCATTGCCTGTTTCAAGTCATGCACATAGCATTTTAATGAGAACAAGGTCTATGCTTTGATTTTGTCCAGAACTTTCTGTTTCTAAACTCTCAGTCAGTTCTTTGCGGATTCATTGAAGAGATTTAGGTCTTTGTCATGATGTAATTTTCATTCTGCTGTAGTTTTTTTTACAGATGGTCTCATGTTTTCTTCAAGAGCTCTCAGATACTGAATTCATGGTGGGTCCTATCATGGTAAGCTGGCCTGGTTCTGCTGCATTAATGCATCCTCAAACCTTGATTTTTCCTTAACCGTGCTTTGCAGCTAGGATGAGATTATTTTCCTGGAATTTTTTATGCCAAACTTGTCCTCTATTCTGGTGTCTAATTCTATTTTTGTCCAATCAACACTTTTCTAGAGGTCCCAGTCTTTGTCTCTCAGGCAAACTTCAGTCTGTCCTTCATTTTTCTAGGAGAGAGCAAAACTTTTCTTCTCGTATACAGCATCTACCACAAAAAATATGCTTGCTCTTGCTCTTTCTGATAAACTTTTATATCAGTGGTAATAGCAGGGGCCTGCAGCAGATCTATGGAGACCTTTTAGGGGTTTCAGAGACATTTTTTGGGGGGGCAATTTGTAATCTACTCACAGGGGAATTTTTAAGAAAAGTCAGATCTAGGCATAGTGGAAGTGGTTTGAATGCTGTCCACTTGTATATAATTTTTTTTAAAAAATAGTGAAATGACTGATTTCTTCTGAGGCCTCTTTAAGTCCTTTACCAGACTCATAAACTGCTACAATGTTCTTAAAGACCTTAGACATTTTTTTCCGATCTCACCATGGTATCTACTCTGGCTTCAACAGTAAGGCAAAACCAGACTAAATGTCCAAGTTTAAATATTTTTAAGTCCAAATATTTCAACTTAGGTTATAATCTTTGAAAATTGGCTCTAACTCTAAAGGGAAAAACGACTCACGTGTCCCTGAAAAATAAGTTAATGAGGCTGTTAGGAATTGAGAAGAACCTGTCGTGATTTAATGAGCTCTTTGACTCCACATTTTTTTACTCCCTGCATTCATTTCATTACAATTTTCATTGCCTGTAACTATGTGGGTGTAGCTGTATTTGGCTCCCGAGTTGCCTATTTACGACTTGCAGTAAACAACAAGGCCAGTCATTTTTCTTTCATGATGCTGTCTTTCCTTCCCCTTTAACATCCTGTCCTTTTCTCTCTCTGGCTGGCAAAGCAAATGATCACCATTCATATTCCCAGGCATGGCACAGATCCATAATTTCTAGTCAAGTTTAATCTGAAATAACACGATACTAAGTGGATAACTGAACCCATGCAGCTTCAGTGGAGCAAATATTTTAAAAACTTTTTATGGAACTTCTTTGCATGTTTCGGTCTTTATCAGAAAGCAAACAAGAAATTTTATTTTCACTTTGTGTCAAACATGTATTTACAATACACCAAAAAACATTTAATCATCAGCTATATTGTCACTCGAAAAATAGGTCATTATGTAATCCTCATCAATAGATGCTATTCCCAGGAGTGGAAGAGTGAGGGGCGTCTTCACGAAAGGTGACTCGATAACCAGCAAAGCCTTGAAGTCTTTTCGTTGGCTGAAACACATGACACAAAGGCAACCGAATAATAAACATGCTTTTTATGCGTCTGTTTAATGGGAATGCTTTTTGTTTCAGACCTGACTGCTACCTTGGAGTGAAGCTAATCTGCAGAAACTGGCTGCAGGAGGTTTTGACAATGTCCCTGGATTGGAAAACCCCGGAGTCTGGTGCAACTTCAAACACCTCAGAGTCTCCTTCATCTGACGCTAAACACAGTGAGACTCGATTAAGGGAAATGAACAACAACACACATACAGTCACCATCAACTGGTGCTATCTGGTTGCTTCATATTTATCATTTCAAAGTTTGATACTCTTCCAGAATCACATTTCTGTGTGTCATTTATAGGTGGTTTCCATCCACCTACAAATGGATGGAAACCTTTTCTCTTACAAATTTGGAAAATATTTAATTAAAAATCCTACACTTTCTAGACATTTCAACACTGTTTAGCAATCATTTGCAGTAGGGATGTATTGGTTTTCAAAATTTTGTGAGGGCGTTTACTTATTAGTGATTTCCAGGAGGTGTTTGCTCCACGGCAGGAGAGGATTATTTCCCTGGTCAGTCTGTATCCAGCGTTGCAAAACTCGAAAGTAAGGCAATCAGTGGAGAGACTGAGTATAGGCAGCTCCACATAGGCACACAATGGCACTTTCTAAACACAGGAAAAGCATTTGGTAAGGTCGCAAGCTAAGTAAGCCTTTGTAAAGTGTAATGTTTGATTGTGAAGCTGTCTCCTACTTGCAGGTTGTTGTTGCTGTGGTGAATAAGGAGGTTTTGCTGCAACCTCAGCTTCTTCCGACCAGTTTTAGTATGGATCAGACTCACTTCAAGAAAGAGGTCTTCCTCTGCATGGTTTAAGAGGTCCAGGAGTGACAGAGAACAGTGAAAGGCCACTTTCACCTAGAATTCACAGAAGTAGCAACACTTAGATGTGAAACAAACAAAGTCATCCTCATAAAATAGTCTATGCTGCTTTACAACCAACCTGCATGCTGCTATGAGGGTAAAGCACCAATGGTTGATCGAGACCATTGGTGCTTGAGATGCTGGTCTGATCTCCAGAATGAGACTTCACAACTGAAAATGGTGGCGGTGCCTCAAGTTTGAACCACAGAGCCAAATCTTTAATGTTTCTCAGTTGAAAGCTCTCTGCAATGCTAAATTCACTGAAGAATACCTGCATAGCACAGCAAAAAAAAGGCCCAACATGAGCTCAGAAATACTTTATACCCTTAAAATTAGTACGTTGTGTATGTGCTGATGATTCCCAACCTCGTTGTCTGACTCAACCCTCAGTAAATCACTAGCGGAGGCCTCAAACTCCAGCATCTCACTGTCCTCCTCCATCTGCACCAAAAGCCTACAAGCAAAAGGAGATCCAAGAAGAAGATTTGCTGCCTGATCAGCACACCCCTTAGCTTGTGTTTTGCCTAACATCAGCTTATTTTAATTTAGGAAACATAAATTGAGCAGGATGCATGAGAGATCTGGGGTATAAATAGTGTGAAGGTAATTGCTTACACAGCCGGCTTAATGGTTCCTAGCAGATCCAATTTGACAGGCTTTAAATCCAAAGCCAAATCCCTTCTGACTTCACCTGGGATGCAAACTGCCTTCTGAAACATCCATAGAAACACATCAAGGGAGATAAACCCTTTGAATATTTGGTCTCTTTTATGATTCCGTGTTTGCTGTGAACTTGGATTGTTACCTCTGAGTCCAGGTTCAGGAAACCATATGCCACACTCACACATCTGGACTCACGTTGGGACTCAGAAAGATTAAAAGGGGTGAAAGACACTTGGATGCATCCAGTGCTCTTTGCTGGAATCACCTTGGGTTTTCCACACCAAAGAAGTGCATCGTTAATTAAATGAAACTGAGAAGGTTTTTGAGGAGAAAAAAAAAGCAAAAACGTGGCTGAAATAACTTACAATTTGTTGCGGTATAATGCAGAACGGGGAATCTGACAGGCTGCCTATGTAAGGTCGTGTGTGGACAGAGATGAGGTTTTTCTTTGCAGGATAGAGATGTCCTTCCTCTTCATCTACAAATGTATTCTCTTTTCCGTTCTGATGAGTCAACAGAGAGAAACATTTAATGCCCAGACAATCATGTCCCAAATGCTACCTGGGTTCTGCTGTTTGACATACTCACAGTACCACTTTGAAGGGACTCGCTTGTCCCCACCAATGTTGGTGTCTGATTCTTCTCCCACTCTGTTGGATCGTTTTCATCAAAAACTGTAAATGTTCCTTTTACCAGCTCATTACCATCCTCATCCTTCAGCGGGAAGTGTTCTCCATATGTCATCACGAGTTCAATCAGTTTATGGTCATTCTCGTCAGTGTTGTAAATCTCCCAGTCCACCCGGATATCTGTCTCAGACAAAAGACATTTGCTCATTTAGAATTTTGGATGAAGTATGGTTATGGAGGTGCCTAGAAAAAGCATTCATCTTCCTTTAACTTACTATCCCGGACAGTCATTTATCTTTTGGGGGATTTTTGTGATAGACCAGCACCAAAAAACCCGAAGTTCTGCGAAATTGAGCTTTTCAAATGTTTTTCCAAGTGATTCAATCAAATTGAAAATGCCCCATTTCATTGAGTGCCGAAAGTATGGAATAAATAGTGCCAAAGAGAATGAACTTGCTGCTCTGGGGAGGCCGAAAATATATGCCATAGTTTTTAGACTTTTGTTTGTAAATAATTTCGAAACCCAATTTTTTACATTTCAGAACTACGTTCTACTTTGTGTTGGTCTATAACATAAAATCTCAATAAAACACACTGTTTGTGGTTTTATCCTTCCAAAATGTGTTCAGGGAATGACAGCTTTTTTCAGGAACTGCACAAAACAGAAATCATATTTTTTTAATAGACAGTCAAAGTTTAAGCTTAGAACCAACTTACAAACAACAACTTACCAAACATGGTTGGATTATTGATGCGAAGAAGTTGAGAAACTGTGTCTCCTCCTGATAAGTGAGTGCCAAAGCTAGCATTTAAATTTGAACCAAAAGAGAAGATTCAATCAATGACAATACATTGACAATAGGCGTCAATTTATTTGAAAGGTGTGTAACGAACTGGACGGTTGGACCGAGACACTGGTCATCTGGTTGGGGGCCCATGATTTGGAAGTAGAGTGGGCAGCCCTTCACAGTCATCTGCAACGTTATGTGGATTGGTTCAAGGTCTCCGACCTGTAGACAAGATTAGATCTAAATTGGGTGATAACAGAGAAAATTGCTTACTTCTAATTCTCTGAAATACTAACACACCTTGCATATGAGGCGATCTCTGTATTCTCCCCACATGTCGCAATAGGCGGTCACGTTCACTGTCTTGGTCTCAAATGGTCCCAGCTGCCCTGAGTCTGGCTGGACCATGAAGGCCACCCCATTTCCATCAGCCAGAAGGCCGGTAACAAACTCTGACAAAAATCAAATAACCTCAATTGTGTTCCCAAGACCTGCGAATTGTACAAAAGTCATACTATACCTTCATGTGCTTTGGCTTCTACTTTTTTCACTTGTTCAGCAAAAAGTGGAGTCTTTAAATATGTGAGTCTGCAATTAAGATGCAGACTTTGTAACATTTCTGTCATTGTGAGGTGAACTCAATCTATGATCTTTTATTCTGGTCATAGAGCAGAGTGTTTTACCTCTTTTCTAACAAGCTGTTTGCCATTGAAAAGTTGCAGGTGAAAACCTCTGGCTTTATAGTAAAAGTTGCAGGGATAGCGCTTTCATTGATCATTAGGAACTGTTTGGTCACCTCCGTCTTTATAATAACATCGTTTCCAAAGTCAATTATCAGTTCTGAAGGAATGTCACTACTCCCTATGTCACTAGAAGTACAAATATTTTAGTATAGGAAACTGGGAAAGGTGAAACTGGAATGAAAGTTTTCAAGATCCAAATTTGGTACCAGGTGTCAGGCGGCGGGTAGTACACAGACAGTTTCTTGGCCTGGGAACCCACAATTTGAAGAACAAGCGGCGAGGTCATCCCTTGCACCTCACAGATGGCAGCCACTTCTGTGAGCTTCAACTACAAAGAAAGAAAAGAAAGCAGGAGCATCTTTAACTGGACAAGTTACAAAAGCACATTATTGTCTATTCTCAGCAGCACAGGTGGTACTTACTTCTGTGTGGGAAGCTAAATTTACAGTGATATTCATGGTTGCATTGGGTCCCAGTATACCAGAAGAGGGGTCAAAGGTGGCTGTGCACAGTGAAGCCTGTTTACCCTGGAGTTGTTCCTGTCGGGCGAAAGACAGCAACATCCTAATGGACTTAGGATCCTAATCCTTGCATTTTTTTTCCCTGACTAAATTTAACTGCTTTTATCAGTCACACCCTTAGTAAACAAAACAACAAAAACAAATTGTATAACCAATCTAAAACAGAATAAATCTGGAGGAAAGCAACAACTTGTCTCTCCTCCTGGGACAAAATGCCAGCTACTTTCATAGAAATGGGTCTGACAATCTAAACAATCTCACCTACAACATCAAACTGCATATATTTATGTAGAAATGATCAAAAAGGAGAATGCATTATTGAGACTAATTTTATGGGAACTGTTGCGTAATATTCTGAGAAGTAGCAGAACTACCTTCCAGCTAAAGTGTGATGGCAGCAGAGTCTGGTTGAAAAGTGTTACGGTGCCTCTTGAAGGAATTCCCAGGTGAAGATCAGAGAAGACCAACTTGCAGTTTAAGAAGCACACCTGAGGTGACTGCACAACTGCATGGATCCAAACGGGACTGTGAGGAACATATGATGGGGAAAAAAAAAACCTCATCCTGAATAGAACCTGGAAACTGAGAACCATCTTTAATGTTTTGATAGTGGATGTGTATCAAGAACTATTTAAGTACAGCAGCTTTCAATGGAGTTCACATCCATTCTAAAACTCCAGGATCATGACACTAAAAAAATTGTGGCTGCATAAATATTTTAAAAGTCTTTCCACCTATAATATATATCCTGTCCATTTCAACAGAAAAAAAAAACAATATAAAAAGTGTGCACATCCTTAAATTAACACTTTATTGAAACAATCTTTGATTCAATTTAAGCATTCACTCTTCTTCAGTTTATGCTCGTCATCAATTATGGTGAATATGGTGAACCTGAAGTAAAGCTTAGTTGTACTAATTACATTTCCCCATGGGGTTTTTGACAAGGTTCTGATCTTAAACCATTGGGCTAAAAATTAAGAGTGATTTCTGATGGATTTCTCAGCATTGTAGTGAATCCAAATTGTCAAAAGAATGGCCTCATTAAAAAAAAACACACACACAAAAAAACCAGAAGTTTTGGCTTTACCAAACAGGAAGTGTAGCAAATGTTACCAAGTGAAGATACGACTATAGATGACCCAAAGCTGAACTTAAATCAAAAGTTATCAAAGTAGTTTGAGGGCAACAATCAACTATCAAGAGTACACAGGGAGGTGGACAAGGGGGTGAACGTCTGTATTTGATTTATAAGTATTTTTAAGTTTGGTAAACCTAGAGTTGTAGAAATGATGGTACAGTTCTGAGAGCTGCTGTAGAAGTGCTTACCTTGTAGTCCCATTCTCCACATTCAGTTCCATTTGTGTTTCAAACTTCTGGCAGAAATCTAAGTTCAAATGCAGTGTCACACTGCAACTAGCAAAGGGGGGCAGTACACCTGCTTCTGGCTCCACTACGACCTGAGCATGAATACAGAAGTTACTGACAATGAGATTGTCATTTCATTTTTAACCCAATCTTTCATTTTACAGGCTTACCTGCTGTTTAACTGCTTCTGTGTCTTTGTGAGCCTGCTTATTATTGATCTTTTCCTTAAACACCCAGCTGGCCTCCAGAGGGGTGGTATTGGTTAGGGAGACTGTGGTTTGAGCTTCATCCCCGAGCCTCACAAGTCCAAAGTCCACACAGGGAACACTGAGCTTCACTGTGGGACCCTATTTAACATTAAATCACTTGAATGCAAGAACATTAAAATGGAAGCAGGCATTTCTAGACGTTGCTAAATCTTACCTTAAAGGAAACCTCAATAGGCAACTTGACAGGTTCGTGACGATGCTGTATGTTGCAAATCAGGTTGGTTTCAAGCTTATCTGGTTTCCCTCCAATAACAATCACATCAAAGTCAAAGCACTCATTCTCTTCTGAAACGAATAAAACAAATAAAAAAAACTCAACGCAAAAAAGAAAATGCATGAAAATAGTCAAATTTAAACTATGTGCCCTAAACTGCCATGAACCAGCTTTAAGATGCAGCGCACCTATTCTCCCAGCAGATGGCTCTACTTCTACAAGATGGGAGCTGCTGTTCAATATTTCCCATTGAAACAAGATGAAAGTGTTACTGTGATTCCACATCTGAAACACAGGCAGTATGAAATAAACACAATGATTTATTTGACTAAATTAATTGTTCTGCAAAAGAAATGAAACTCTGCTTTAATTAACCTTAAAATGCTTGCGAGTAGGGATTGAGATAAATATTTCTCCAGAGATTATGACACCATACGGCTCCAGTAGGACTCTGTATGGCTCTGTTGACCCTTTGACCTCTATCTCCATGACGATCACATTGTTCAACTTGGAGCCAAAGTGCACAGGGGGAAGGATGCTAGATTTTCCACAAAATTAGAAAAATAAACACAAAATTAACAGCAAAAACCAAAAACGAGACATTGCTCATTTTTGGCTCCCTTATTTTTGTATTTTGTGATTTTATTACTTGGATTTCATATTTTGCTGCACTTACTGACTCTTTTATAAGTATAAAAGTACCTGTTATCGTTAGGCTCTGGTTGCTTCAGGGGGACGTCCCTCAGAACCAAGTGAACGACACTGTGATAATCCTTCAACTTGAACAAAATGAAAACATCATTGAAACATTAATCCTTAACACATTTGTTGCATTTTAAAATTAATTTTGTTTTATACCTCTTTTGGACAGAAGGTTAAGAGAAACTCATGGTCCTGACAGGGACCCAGGAGGCCTGTGGGGGGGCTCATGTGGTAAACGTCGTTTGTGTCCGGGTGAAATTGGATATGGGATAGCTCAAGGGTCTCCCCGGGAAGAACAGGTTGCAGGTTAGGTTTCATGACTTGCCAGTAGAAAGGCAGCTCCAAGTTGCTTCAAATAAAAAAATAAAAAGAAAGACGTTTATTTCAAGGAGAAATAAACTTTATGTACTTAATGACCCAAGAAAGAAGAATGATTATTGATCAAATATTTATTGACGTTCTTGTGAGCTTGACACAAGGGACTTGCACTATTTATCCTCCAGCTAAAAAGTAAAAAGTGGCTGGTGGAAGAGGGAAGGAAGACAACATAGATGCTATGTTTGATCACCATGGTTATTCAACCAGAAAGTACTAAAAGCACATATGCCTACAAATATCATACTGTTCATTCATCTATAGGTAATCAATTAGGTGCCTTGTCCACATCAAGATATTGCTAGAGGAAGATGGAAGTCCAGAACCTTCAGATTGCAACTACTCATCCTACTGAGTCACAGTCACTGGCAACGATAGGGTTGAATGCAGATTTTTCAGAATATGGATACTTTGGTAAGATGCTGTGTTGTTTTATACACTAAGAGATGCTTAACGGTGACAACATACAATAAAGTCTGCCTTACACATTGTTTCTGATGACAAGTCTCTTCTGTTGCTCAAAATGAGGGTGGCATTCGCTGAAACGGACAAAGTGCTCTGCAGTGAGGTCATGCATCTCTCCAGGAGTGAGGGGCTCATTTTCTCCAGTTATAGAGATAAGCTCAATGCCGACCTGTTGACTCTCACCTGTAAAAGCCAAACACATCAATCCACCTCAGGAAATAAAATGAAACAACGTTGGAGGAAATTTCTTGGTTGTCTTGGTTCTAACACTGACCTTCAATGGAAATGTATTTCACCTGGCAGTTGTTGCAGATTATGGCAAATTGCTGACAACAATGCTCCACATTGTTTGGAAAGAAAACAACCTGGACAAGGTAAAAAATAATAATATGTAAACCACATGATGCGTATGCATACATCTTTAAATTCTGATAAACATTGTCCATGCAAATCTCATAAATGAGTAAGTTTACTGAAAACATTATCGACCTTTCTGAGAAAAAACTACACATTAAATTTGCTGAGACTGTTTTTTGTCCCTCTCATGCAAAGCAGACAAATTCATGCAGCAGACATGCTGTTCTTGTTATAATTTGCAAATTTAGAGAAATTGGTTACCTCTAGAAGAATGGCTTCTCCTGGATTCAGTGAAAACACAGAGGGGGCTACTGCAAACGGTGGTTTCTCAGAAAAGTATGTTGACAAGGACTTCAAAAAGGAAAAGAAGTGTCTTTAATTATTTTGCCTGAACACACAATTAAAAGGCGTGAAATGAACAAAAGCTGTGGAAACTAAACCACTTTTTTAAAAATGTATCCAATCCCACCAAGTGTTGTAAATCCAGAATTAACATAGCTCCAAACAAACCCAAAAAGACTCAAGCACTATGTTTCTCCAACTTATTTTAGTGCATGTGTATACTTAAAAACAGTCAAAAGAAAAACCCAAACCTCATTGTTAGAGAACATTTTGTTTCAACTTGCAATTGGGCAACTGCAGTTAAAAAATATTTAGTTTGAAGTCTTTACCATAAAAGTTGAGGGTGTAGTGAATAGTTTCAGTTATGCAATCATTACCTTGAGATTTGAGGCCGGCCACTGGTCCTTGGGGATGATGTAAAAAGTCCCAGCGCTGAGTCCAACATTTTGACATATGAACTCCTGAAATTTTACCCCTCCAACCAGACAATACCCGCAGTCCAAAACTCTGGGCACTGTAAAAACATTTTGGATGAGGCGTTTCAAAGGATCATTATGCAAAGTAAGGCTGTTTGCGGTGAGGCTTACAGGTAAGTACTGGAGGATGTCTCCGTGCCTCAATGGGCACCACAAATAGGTGCTGCGATTCGGTCTGCACCACCAAAAAATCCTTGAAGTCTCCCAAGGAGTCTGGAGCAAATCGCAGTGTGTACTTACAGCTCATCCCTGGGGCAACAATGCCTCCATCACCGGGGAATCTTCCTGCAAATACAAACTCTTTACATAAATAACAGTTCAGTTTGGAGCAGCTGATGCTCAATATAATTTGATATTATTTTATAGTCAGGTTGACTCACAGCTGCTACTCCCAAATGGGGAGCTAATAAGTAGGAATGACATTCCAAAGATTGTTGACTTAATGTTTCCCATCTGCTAGATACTGTAAGTTATTTTGATTTACCTCAACATCACGTGAGCTGAAAGGCTAACACAGACTCACCCAGCCCTATCGAGAAGTATGGAGTGGTAGGAGGGATGACTCTGAGGTGGCGGCTTGTGAAAGTCACATTTTCCAGTTTCAGCGTAGACTGATGCAGCATGGGGATAAGTTATAGAGCAGCACATTTTCAGCCTACATCTGGTTCATATTGTTCTGAGTCGGTCACTGAAACAAACCTCATAAACACATCCAACGTTGTATTCTGTGAAAAACATCACTTGGGGAGTTGCCTGGAAGATACAGGGGAACTCATGTACAGAGCTTTGAGAAGGAAGAAGAAACGGAGAAGCAGAATTTAAAACTCAATTTCAAACGTGGATCTGGGTACAAAGTTGATTGTTAGCAGATTTTCCTAATGTTAGTCAATTCAGAATTTTGAACTTTAAAATAAAAACAGCATTACCTTCCAGTCTGAGTGGTTTTTAATTAATTATATCGGGAGCAGAGGTGACTTCACACCGTGTGTAACTGAGAGATTTTGTGTGTGACATAGGCAATATCTGCTGCGTGACCTTGCATGGATGAGCATGGATAAGTGTGCATAGATGTATATGGATGGAAAATAAAAACGCTGTTAACAAGCGTTAAAAATGTACTTCAGTCATTTTTGTCTTGACTGTATTTGTCTTCCTCAGCTGTGTAAAGACACTGAACAATCCATGACGCTAACGCTGCAGCTACTGAACAGTTTGAAAACAGACAAGAAATGGATGTTGATGTGAAACACTGCCTCTGTGGTTCAGGTTCAACAGTCACATTGTGACGCATTTGGTATCAGCTTACACACACCTGCTTTGGTACAGCTGTGCTACTATTTGCACTGAGGTAAAATGACACTCACGTTTCAAGTCAATATTGATCATTATATTGTTCATAACATTGCACTATGTTATACACCAACGATTAACCATTAACCTGGTAATTTCTCTTTTACTCTCAGATTATTTGGTACCTTTGATTGTCAGAGATTTTCTTTTCTTGGCCCATCTTCACTTTGACTTCGGATGAACCGGGCAACTTTCTACACTGCTGTGCATTTGGAGGACAGATTCGTCTATCAAGCAGGAAGCTTTGTCTTTTCTTCAACTTCTGAAGTTCCTTCCAACCCTCTGCGCGGTCTTTTGGACTCGGTTGGCCAAACCAGTTTGGCTTAGGTCTGCTCTGTTTAGGAACAAGTGGAACATATTCGTTTTTAAATTATTTTGTCACATACAACCAAATCATTCCAATAGACTGCTTTACCTTAACCGTAGCCCTTACCCTACCTATCCTAACCGTATCTTTTTTTCTACTTAATTACTATTAATTACCATTTTAGGGATTCTCTTGCTTTGTTGGGGTTCTGCGCTCGATTCACAAGTAAGACTGTCATCCAACTCATTCATTTCCAACAAAGTCTTCCGTGGTCGGCGATCCTGAGACTCCCGGGTGGTGCGTATAGTAAATGAGATAGTGGGTTTTGCAAAAGTCGATTTCACTGTCAAATATGCCCAGACAAAGATTGTCACTTTCAAACAGTCAATCATTTCTTAAATGTCACTTAGGAGCATCCCATACCTGGGGGCGGTGCTCGTATTTTTGGTTTCTCTGCTGGTAAGTAGTCCGAAGGGGAGATCAGGTTGTTTCTTTTAAGAAGATCACCATCAACACACCAGCAAAATGTGGATTTTACTGAAAATAAACATGAGGAACAAGATCAGTTTTGAAATACCTGTCTCTTGAACTTTTCACCTTTTTCTAATTACAACCTTTAAAATCATTGGAATTTTTTTTTATGTGACTGGCCTACACAGTGCAGAACATTATTATGCAATATTTCATAAAACCACCTTTCATTGCATTTACCACTACAAGTCTTAGAAATCTGCAGACAAAAATTCTAATCTCCAGTGGTGACACACTACCACATATTCCAAATTGGATTTAGATTTGAACTTTGACTGGTCCATTCTACCACAAGAATATGCTCTAATTCACTGCCTTGTATATTTGACTGTGTGCCGAAGGTATCTGCTCTGCCCTCTTCCCTGAACACCTTCCTTATCTCGTTTCAACAAAAGCATCCCAACAGCATAATGGTGCTACCACCGCCTTTAACATTGATAGTTGTGCAGACAGCTGTAATTCAGAGAGCAACTCACCTGGAAACGCTGCAGAATCACAACCATCTACTACGTCTGCCTTCATCCTCTCACACTCCCGGGTTTCTTTGGCAGCAGCTTGGGCTCGACCCTTACATATGTGATCCTCCAACATATCCGCCATTTTTATACGCTGCTCATAGTCAGAACGAGCCTGTCAGTGTAAAAGAGAGAGAGAAGTTACCTTTCACTTTTGTCGTACTAATAAGCTCAAAAACTTGTGTTACCTTTTGAAACTCCTTAACATATTTATCATGATTTCTGTTTCTTCCCACATTTGTTTTGATGAGATTGGACAACAGATTCCCTTCCTCGATTAAGTCCTTTTTGTAAAGATCCTTGAAAACGCTCACGAATATATGGGTAATGTCCTGGAATAAAAAAATAAAAAATAAAAAAGAGGGATACAATTCATATGGAACTCACTTTATGGATTTCTTTCCCCGAATTAAAAAAAGTCACCACTTACTTGTGACGTTCCAGACGCAGGTCTGTGACTGTTCACCAAGGGCTCAACGAATGTGTCTTCTGCCATTTTCTTCCAGTGAACCTCAGAGGTAGAAACTAATGAAAATAGCGGCGAAAGATCGTAAAGATAGAACTACACACCGTCGCGTCAGACTAGCAACACTCGGCCATGTGTGCGTACATGTGGTTGCTGGGCAACCGCAGTGGCGCACCGGATCTGAAAGCTGTTCGCTCGTGACCTTTTGCAGCAAACAATTAAGTCAAGAAGCGCTAAATAATTCCACTCATACATTTACAAATCAATATAAATAAATAAATAAATAAATAAATAAATAAATAAATAAATAAATAAATAAATAAATAAATAAAGTTTTCATCAATATGACAAAGTTATTGGAAAACTTCTTTACATGAACCAAACATTACATTTGATGCAAAACACAATAAAGTGATCATTAATATAAAAACAAAATATATGAGATTCATTTTAAGGCTGTGTATAAAAAGGGTATGGAAGTTCGTTTCCGCCAAGAAAAAAACAAACAAACAAAAAAAAAAAAACTGTGTTGGACTTGAATGAGGACATGCAGCATTTTTACAGTTAAAAGTGTAAGAGAAAGGCAGAGATTTAATCAGTAGAAACACGCACACACAACAGAATAATCAAAATGTTAAAACCAAGTGATATATAAAACAAGTAATCATTTGCAAAATATGTAATGAGGAAACAAAAGTGACATAAATTAAGCAATTATTGATATTAAGAAACTGTGGAAATGAGATCACGAAAATTAGATCAGCAATAGAATGCAGGAAATAGAAACATAATGTACTTGTAGAGAGGTAAAATGTAAAAATCTGTAATAATTCTAAAATTAAGAACAGGCATAGTAAACATACAATCTAGAATGGAGAAGAGCAATACTCCTTATCAATATATATATATATATATGACAGTACTTGGCACTATAATTACTTTATAAGAATAAAAATAGATAAATAGATCGAACAAAAGTTGCTAAACCTGAAACATAGTCGTGAGAAGTGAGAGGTAACAAATAGTTCTAAGCTTTTACTGAAAGCCAGTCTGAATAGATGTGTGTATTGTGGCCGTGAAGACATTGAAACACTCAGCTGTGCTCATGTTTCACAGCTGAGAGTTTCTATTAATGGATAAATACATGCAAGTATTGTCAATATACCAAGATGTTCAAGACCCAGAAAACAATGATGATTGTGACATGGCCTCAATTATGTCAGAAAAAAAACACAACTACCAAAAGGGTGTTACTCCAACAGGAACAAGGTTAACTCCACCCAAAAGGTGTTTTTACACCTTTTAACTGTAACATCTAATCAAATCATCCCTACAAGTTGGTCAGGTAAGAAAACAACACCACACACAGGCATGTCCAAAACAACCCACAGGATACGTCTAAGTGTTGTCAGCAAACATGTGAATTGTGTGTGATTCTCCAAAAGGGTACATTTAGAATGAAAATACACAAAATACTCTCAACAACCAAGCAAGAATCTTTAGTTAAATATGGTTAATCTCCGGTTAAAGATTAGTCACATTAAAGCAGAGAAAAATTTCAGTCATCTGTCTGGATAACTGAATTTATGCAAAAAGACTGGCCACTGCTTGAAAAGTTTAGTTTCAGTTGACCCCCTCATGAATGCCAATTGCTCTTGTTGCACAGGCCAAGATTCCTGAGGCGCCTGAAACAAAATCTTTATTTGTGCTCATCTGTTTATGTGGGTCTGAAGTGGGTTTCTCAAAGAGGGAATTGTTAGAGCTTTTTTCTTTCCTTTTTTTTTACATTATTTCATGCTTTTTTTCTCCCTTTTTAATCAAAATAATTTTTGCAGTGGGTTTCGTTCATGTCCTGTGTATACCTCATGCGGAAGTAATTCCTTTCCAAACATTTTCATGGACTAATGATAAAAAACGGTTTGTTTTTATGCAAAAGAGGTGTGGGGTGGAAGTACAAGAGCAGCAAGAAAAGGCAGGTCTCTACTAGTTTTGAGTAACACCCAAAATAAATCACTCTTAACGGCCACAGAAAAAAGTCTAATTTCAGCATAAAACACCAGCTTGGCAATGATAAGGTTTCCACTGACTATGTATGGATTCTAGGTACATATTTTCTGGCTGTGTTGATAACATTCCTTCTGAAGGTGTAGCTTCTATGGGAAAACACGGCGGAAATGGTGTAGTCATGAGAGACAGTAGACTACTTGTCAAACTGGTGCTCAAGTGGGTGTGAACCAGCAGGCCTGGAGCTGGTATTAAGTGTGCGCTTTGTGGGTTGGCTCAGAGGGGAGAAACAGAGTAGATTTTCCTCTCAGAAGAGTTGTGCAAGTATTTCCACTGAAACGGACAGGACAGTGCAGTAAAGGCAAACAGGAGTTTCTTTCTGCTGTGGACGGGGATTGATTTTGACTGAATTAAAAATGGAATCAGATGGGGACTCCAGGATAGACGGTGAGTAGGGTGGCGATAGTGAAACTCTTCATAACGTCAACGTGCTCAGCGTCTGTTAAAATGTTGCTTCTTGATCCACATTTGAAGTGCAGACTCTGTTTTTATTGCTGTATTAAATGAAAGACTGTGTTATACTTTAAGTCCCAAAGTTTTATATGTGCAAAGTAACAACTGGTTTCATTGCCTTCAAAGAGAAGAATATTTGATTTTCTTGAAGACCGTTAAAATACCTTAATTTCTTGTTGCTATCATTTTGTCCAGAGAGGATTTGTAAGGTAAACAAATTTTACAGAATAAAAACCTGGTTTATAAACAGACATTAACTGAAATAATCTATTATTTCAAGTATTTTAATTTATAGTCCCTGTGACGCTACACATCATATTCAAGTAACGCACATTTGATTCTAAAGTTCATCATTGTTTTAAATTCTTTTATCATTTTGTGTTTTATTTTCAATTCATAGTGTTAGTAATATAGCCAACAAATATTCCCACAGGGATCATTTGAAGGGCAAATTTAATGAGCTGCAGTGAGTCAATGGAAGGTTCCAGTTTCATTCAGCATATCCACCCTGGTTTAGTGTTTTGGATATTTTTCTAAAACATAAAATGATTCTGATTCTAGATGAATAAATAAAACTCATATATAAACCGAACAGATTTAAACCCCAGACCCACAGAGTCAATTCTGTAACAGATTTATTTTATTAGTTTTGTAACCTAAATAATGTACTAACAAGATGAAATTATGCCAATAAAATAAACTTATGCATTCTGTTAACGATCTAAAGGAGTAAATCTATACAAATTCTCCTCCATAAAAAAAGAAGTTTAGTCACAAGTCGAGTTTTTATTATTCCATTTCCATAATAATGTTTTAAATGCTTTTGGAACTAATTATTCCAGATGTAATCCCCTATAAATTATTGACTGCTCAACAGCCTGCTCACTCACTACTGCTGTACAAAATGCACAAAAATGGTGATTGGAGGAGCTAGTCAGTATTACCTCTGTGAATTCACAATTATTTATTTTAATTTTATTTCTAAAGGAAATGTAGAAATATTTCTAACAAATTGTGACTGTGTGGTGTGAATGGGAACAAAGATATATCTTTTTAAGAACTTGTTTCAAGAGACTGGATGAATATGACGTAATAGCAATAGTGATATATTTGTCGAGTTTCATGTTTATGTTTGTTGCTCAGCTGATTGGCCTCTGCACCTTTGACACATATCATCCCTCTTCCAGTTCCAGTATCTGATCTCTGTACTGTTTCCAGTTATATGACTAGAGTAGGACACCAGAAGAAAAAGATTTTAATATTTGCAAGAATGCTAAAATTACCGGCTCTGACAAAAATCCCACATATGCGTGCCAAAATGCCGGACATCCTACGCATTGACAATCTTTTGGGAATCAATTGCCATCATCACATCCTGTTATTTCACTCAGGGAGTGAAAACAAGGCCTTTGGTTTTGTTGGCGGACACAGTTGATGATCAGCATGACCTGTCCTCGGTACGCCATTATTCACCTTCTTGGCCGGATCCGGGCTGGGACAGTCTTCTTTGTTGCGGCCGATCTGCAACTAATAACGGGTGACAGTTTTTGCTTGAATTCTAATCCACTCACTATTTTAGAGTGACGGATTGGAACCTTTTTTTTTTTTTGCTTTATTTGCACAATTGACTCCCACTTTTAAAGAGCATGATACCTCTTAGAAACACGTTAGAAGCACTTACAGCGCATATGCCTTTGTTTTAACAGAACTGGCAGAACAAATCGTCTATTTAGGTTGAAAACTGACATCATTTTATCTCAAGCAAAAATTCATAAAGCTTCCACAACTTGCTTTAGGCTTTCAAAGAACATATATTCATCACGTGATCTCACTGCCCAAACATGTCAGAGGAATGCTTTCATGGGGAAAGCATATTGAAAAATATACATATACTAATTTATAATAGGAATTGTTATAAATACAATAACCGACAAAACTATCAACGCTTTAAATGCGTCTTCGTGTCATATGTGTTTATGAATTTATATATTTTCGACACAATAGTACACGGGACAACAAAACGTCGAGTCAAACTAACCGCAGATAGACTGAACTACCGCCACACGGCGGCGCCATTTTTATGTCTCACGCAGGGGCACGTACACGTTTTCAAAGCCTTTGCAAAGACAACAGAGCATTTTTTTTATTTCATTTGTTTTGAGTGCAGTTGATCTTATTTAGCGTATGCTCTGAAACGAAACACTTGCAAAAAAAAAAAAGTAAATAAAAAAAAAAAAAAAAAAATCCACTTTGTGTGTATCTTTCCCAAAAGGGTTAAACCAAATAATAAATGTAACTTTTGAGAATAAATTTGTTGTCTACACCTACAATGTTTCTCCAATTTAGCCCCTCTCTGCGGTGGATATGGGTGTTATAACAGAGCAGTACATGTAAAGACCCGCCCCACGAGGAGAGAGAGAAAGAGAGGAAAAAAAAACTTTTCCTCCCAGCTTTTTTCTTCCTTACCGAGCGGATTTTTACACAACGATGTCTTGCTTCTGCCTACGTCCTAAAAGGACAAACTCACAGGAGAAAGTATTTGAAGAGCACCAGAAAAAGGTCGCGCAGGAAAATGGGAAACGTTTGGGTGAGTCCTCTGTTTAAAGGTACGCTTGGAGTCAGGGGCGCACGTTGTTAAGCCAACACAGACAGGAGCGCCCGCGCATGCCCGGGGCTGGCGTTTGGAGAACTTGGATTTGGAAAATATGTTCCTCTTGTTATGACACATCAGTAATCCAGCGTGTCCACATCTGTGTTTGTTGTGTGGACATATGCAAATGGTTCTAAATCGCCTGGTCTGTCATCTCCCTTCTGATAAGAGACCAGGTTCTTAGACTGACATCCCCTCTACTCCCTTTTCGATGAGGGGAGAATAAAACCGCAGTGAATGGTCTAGTGAAAATCCTCTTTGTTGTTTCCATTGAGTCTATGTGGCCCTTTTCATTTATGACCTCCTTAAAAGCAAGGGAAAGTCTATGACTATTATTGTTTATGAATAAACAACAGAGACATTTCGTCTTTTTCAGAACACCAGCTTTTAAAGAGATGTGTCTTTTACTAAACCATATAAAATTTGGTTTATTTATCTGTACTAACATATGGGCGTGTCCTGGATTCTGGTCTGACCCAAGGTTGTATAAACAGATATTGATTTGCTGTGCCTCTTCAATGGTGTTGATGTTAAGAATATCACCACCATTAAAACACACTCACCAATAACACCAGCTCATGCACTAATCAATTCTTTTATTATTATTAATGATATACTTCATGAAAAATATGTTTTATTTATTATTTATTTTCACATTAGAATTTTACACAAGCCAGAAGAAGAAGAAGAAAATAAAAATCAAATATATTTACTTTTTTTTTTTCATTTTCTAATTGCCACTGGCATACTGAGGTAAATTCATGAATGTCTGAATATTCTGTATTGCAGTGTGTGTGTGTGTGTGTGTGTGTGTGTGTGTGTTTACTATTTGAAGATGAGGATATCTTGTATTGTAATTTGAAGTTTTCATTCTGCTGAGAAAAGCCATATAAACACACCTATAGCAACGCTGCAGTTGCTGGTATTGGGTCTGGAAAGTGAATTGTTAGTTCCTTTTCACCTACCAAATAAAGAGATATCGTTGTCGCTGGTCGCATTTTCTACTGTGAACTCCTCTCACTTACAAGTTCGTATCTAATTCCTTCAGATTTTGGAAATGGAATAAAAACAAACTCGCTTGTTGAAATATAGCTTTCGGCTGTTTTTGTAAACAAACTGGGTTGAAATACAAACAAAAGATTTAACTTGTAGCATCATTTTATTGTTATGTTCTCAAAAAATAACTATTAAGAGAGATTTTTCTTTCCACTTCCACAAAGTAAACTTTTAAATCTTAAATTTCAAGCAATTTCAAATCTTGTATTCATGCCCTTTGACCTTTTCCACATTTGTCATGCTACAACCAGAACTATCAATGCATGTTATGTAATTTTATGTGATGAACATATGTACAATATGACTTGAAAGAAAATACAACATTTTTTCCATTACAAATTTAAACTTTTTTTCAGCTCGACGACTTCTTTTATGGTGTATGTCTTTCAGCTTTTCTCATCCAGAGACTGTCACTCTCCCTGTAGGTTTAGGGTTGTCCTCTTGGACACCATAGACCCAGTTTTAAGACTTTGGTTGTCACTGAATTGGTTTCCTTACTAACTGTTGGCCTTATCTCTACATGGCTCATTGAAAAAATATAAATGTGACTTTTATGGTTTTCTTTTAGAGTTGATTTTTTCCAAGATTGTTTAGATTTTCCCACCTAAACAATGAACCTCCACAATGATTTTGAAAATACCTCCAATTCTGTGATATGAATTGAAGGCAGCTGCTTCAATTCATATCACTATTAATTGATGCACTGGATCTACATTAATAGGGAGAAGACAATTGTTTGTGACAGTTGTTCGTCAGATTTTCATAGTAGAATTATGAACAACTTTATGTTTTTGTAGTACAAGTAAAATAGGAAGGAAGTTTGCATATATAACATTGCATAATCTGAAAATTCAAGAGGACGATTACTTTGTAAGGCACCGAAGGTAAAGAGTTTCCAATATGAATCAACACAAGTTGTTTTTTTGATAATACACTTATCTTAACCAACCTAAACAGAAAAAATGCAGGGTAAGTGTAAATACCTTTTCTTCAGGAAATTTGAGAAAATCAACCAGCCATATTATTTCCCAATAATTCTAGGAAACATCATGCCCTAGCTTGTCTCACATGGTGTAAACAGCGAGTTACAGACTCGTCAAGCCTTCCATCTGAAATTCATTACTCAGCTTGAAAAGAAGCACTCATTACGTGGGGAGCGTTCCTTGTATTCTGGAACTAGTTTTTGTTTTCCTGGAAGAATGGAACCCACCCCTACATTGTCAACAATAAAGCTAAACTAACTAGTTTGGCTGATTGACGTATATGTTCAAAACAATTCGTTCAATGCTTCTGGAGAAACAAACCATAAACCATGTCAGGGAGATCAGGTTACAATCTGTGGGGAAAGGCCTGTCACGCTATCCTACTGGCAATCAGACAAAGCTCCAACAGAGTTCAAGTGCTTTCCCCTTCAAAGGTCACATCCAGATTCCAATTTTATTTTGTGGAAACCTTTGTAAAAACTTATCGTTTTAAGTTGCATTGCAGATCCCAGCACAATCGACAAAACATTAAGCATTGTCTACCCAGTATTTTTATGCTTCACACAGAGGGCTTGACTTATGAATCATTCACAAAGCTGATAGCATGCGGTTTCCAAGTTTTTACTTCATGTAAATCATGGCTTACTGCAAAATCACGCTGTACACTCTGTAGCAGACAGCAAAAAAATGAAAACAATAGTAGCGTAGAAGTTAGCAGGACATCTAAAATGGAAACTCTGTTATTGTTCCTGTTTGGCAACAAGCTGATATCTTTTCCATCCAAAAGAGTCCACATAAAAATCCAAAGTATATATATATATATATATATATATATATATATATATATATATATATATATATATATATATATATATATATATATATATATTTAGCAGTTTGAGGAACAAGTAGTATGAAAAAAATTCTGTGATTAACTTTGGCCCTTTTAACAGAAACTGCAATGTGGTGCAATTCCAAATATTTTATTGATCTATTTTACAATAGCATCAACTTAATATGTTTGCAGATTCAAGATGTAATTATTTGATGGTGGAATGCTAAAAAAGGATGCTAAGAATGTTATGTTTTGCACGAACATGACATGCTAGTTCCGTTCGTGTGGAACATTTCATCCAGAGACGCCAGCGGAGGAGTTTCCTTTCTGTGTGGTTGTATTGCTAGTATTACTAGAACTAAAGGAAGTGATAAGGCTGTTCTTCCGTGTCTGTGGAAGCAGTGGCCTGATGGGTGAATCAAGCAGATAATATGGTTATTTCATAGAAATGGAACGTGGAAGTTCCATTTACTATTCTTTGATTTCAGAATAAGATGGAAAATGATGACTAGGAAGAAAACCCCAAAAAACAATCCTTATTGTTTCCATTTTACTAAAGCCATTCTTTAAGGGATGAAAATCTACCTTGTGTCTCTCTAAGTTAAATTATCTTTTACTTGCAGATTATTTTGTAAATTGCAACTTGCAACTTCCAAACATCAAGTAAGTCCGCTCACGGTTTGACGTTTCTAAGGATAGTTTTACAAAATGAACCTCATAAAAAATGAAACATACAAAACATGCAAAATGAAATTGCACCCAAAGAGAATTCTGAATATTTTATTGGAAAAACATAAAGAATATGATTAGGAACCAGTGACTTGAAAAAGTATGAATACCTCTTTGTCTGTCACATTGAATCAAACTTCAATGTGACAGACTATCAAAAACTTGCAATAGGAAGAAAACCTCAAACAGCAACAAGAAAAACATTGAAGGAAAGCTTTAAGAAGCCTGCTGTGGAATACGGTGGTGGCAGCATCACACTGTGGGTAGTTTTGTAAGAAAACCTGTTAAAGGCTGGAGAGAAACAGACTGTGAAGGAGGTTCTCCTTTCAACAGAACAACAACCCAAAGCAAAGCCAATGAATTGTGAATGAATTTAAATGAATTGCTTACAACTAGGGGTGCACCGATTTGTCGGCCACTGATTTGTCGGTGCCAATCTCCTTAAATCTGGGAGCTCGGTGATCTGCCGATTTTTACATGTGAAGCCAATCTTATCCACCGATGTCATCAACCTCGGCAAAGTCTAAAAATCAACCACTGGGCTTTTCTTTGAGAGAGGTTTGACTGACAAACCTGCTTACCAGATCATGTCTGCACATTCACAGTTAACAATAGTCACCCCATTGTTTCCAATTCAGCAACTTTCTTCAAATGTTGGCAAATGTTTCAGACAAAAAATGGTATTGGCCAAAATCGGAACCGGTAAGTTGGGCTTTTTAAAAGATTGGTAATCGGCGATCGGCCAGAAAACTGCAATCTGGTCACTCCTAGTTACAACAATGGACTTTAAATTACTCTAGACCTAAATCAAATTGTGACTTTGAGATTTGAAAATCAATATTTACAGAGATTCTTCACACAAGTCTGGTGGTCCCTGACTGATGTTTGGAAGGAAGAATGCACAAAACCTGTTTTTCTTTTAGTCGTTTTCCCATACACGTCAAAGACACACGTGCTAAAAAACAGACAAATAAAAAATAAAAAAAAGCAATGAGCAAAAACAAGGCAACGCCGCAAAAAACATTTAGTCCCAGGATGTGTAAACCAGGTGGTTACCTCCAAATGGTGCTCTGCTAAAATTATTATCTTTCTTTTCCACTTCTCCAATTTAATGTTTTACCTTTTCATTTTATCTTTGTAGTAATATCCAAACATTCATAATAATTCTGATATTTCCTCTGATATTTCCCCAAATTGTCTAGGTCTAAAAGGTGATGATGACCTTCAGTTCCTGCTGGCCGGCACAAACCTGATCAAGGTTCGCTCAAAATCCTGGCAGAAGAGCCGCTACTTTAGTCTGATGGAAGACTGTAGGACCATCTTGTGCACATCTAAAAAGATTTTCAAAACAGACAAAACCTGTGAGTTTCATATTTCTTTTACCATATGATTCATAAAAATGAGTTAAGTCTTGCTAAAGGAAAATGATCTTGTGCACCACATCTCGCTTCTTCATTGGCTGGACATTCCTTTGGCTTTTACAGGGTCAACTAAGAGCACTCCTTTCAGATCAAAACAAAAGCTTCTTGCTTCACAGTGTGCACACACACACACACGCACGCACACGCACACACACACACACACACACACACACATATTCCTCAAATTACTCAGGCGAGTATGTGAGAAATGTTGATGGTGGAGTATAAAGAGCTCACACATTCATCATGGGTGGGGCGAGAGTCAGACTAGAAAAATGTAGTGTACATCCTGACTATGTGTGTGTCTATTTGAGTTATTTTCCTTCATCTGGTCCAGTGATCCATTGTCAGACTGAGACAATATCTTTTTCTGGGTCTCTGGTGGCTCAGGTTTCCCTCCCACCCCTTTGACAGTCAATGCTGCCGGCGCTGATAACCTCTGTCCCAAAGCCGGCGCTTAGAACAACAACAGAACCCGAAGCTAATCTTAAGATGGTCAGTGTTTTGTTTTAGGTCTCTACAGCATGTTTTATTGTTTTCATGCCAGAAAGCCAAAGTGACAGCTCAGCTCAAACGTGGTGAGGTTTACTGGGGAAAAGACTGCGAGTGAAACAAGACCTGGTGTTAACCATATTTGAAAAGAGATGGTTGGAAATCACCGTTTGCGTGCTTTTGAATTTTATCAGTTTAAAACCACAAAGCCAAGTGTTTAACAGTGTGTATCTGCTGTTTGCACGTTCTACCTTTCTTTAATGCGAAACTAGTTTCGAGTGCTTTGACTTGTTAGCATGTAATAGTTGTTATGGAATCTGTGAACATAATCAAATTTGCATGGTTGTTTTAACCTCAATGACATGTTGGAAAGCACCCAAGACAATATGTTAACTTTAAAAACTGCTGCATTAAAATCTAGCAGGGTTCTCTGTGGGTACTCCGGCTTCCTTCCACAGTCCAAAAACATCAGGTCAATTGGTCTTTTGAAAATTCTCCTTAGGTGTGAATGTGTTTGTGTGTGGTTGTTTGTCCTGTCTGTCTCTGTGTTGTCCTGCGACAGACTGGCAACCTGTCCAGGGTGAACCTGGACAGGTTGTTGGAGGCACCAGCACCTCCAGACCCCACGAGGGAGACGGGTGTAAGAAAATGGATGGATGTATGGATATTTGCTCCACTTCTGAGCAGTAGCTGTTTTTTGTGGTCATTTCCTGACTTATGAAGATTAACACATGCTTTGCATGAATAACAGGCACTCTTATCTTACCCATTTTGAAGATTAGATAAAGCAAATTGGCCTCCTTGTCATGTCATATTTATATCCCATGGAAATAGCAAGTCATGAGTTTCTACTTAAAATTTTCTAGAGACTCATCAATATCTTAGCTGCTAAGAACAAACATATTTTACATATTAAGTGCTGCAGCGACATGGATGGATCTATATATCTACTGCTTTCTTTCATTTTCTGTTGGAAGCTTTTGCATTGAGAAGAAGTCCCTGAAAAAGTTGAGATAAAATCAAAAGCAGATATTTTTGTCTGGTAGTCATGACAGCAAAGAGTGAAAAATGTGGGAGATGCAGGTTCACATACTTGACTTAACAGCAGTTACTGTCAATCACTTAAACTAGTTCACAAAAAAAAAATATTTCATGAAGTTTCATTTTTGTCATACAAATTCTTAACCCCGTTTATCTCTCTGTGAAAACTTCAAAGATTTTTACCAATGTCTTTATTCATCTAGCAGACCCCACAAACTTACATTTAAGTCGAAGAGATTTTTGTCTTGCTGTCTGTTAAAAAAATTACGTCGAACGATAAATCTGCTTCAGCTGTATTTGTTTGCAAAAGCCTGTCCAGATAAGTACTGTAAGCATGTTCAATGTTCAATTCTACAAACAATATTGGCCAGTTATCTAAAACTAGCGTTGTAGCTGAACTTTTAGTCTCTCTTGTTTTTATCACAAGGTCGGTAGTTTCTCTTTAGTGTGATTACATCCTGTGTGTTGGTACCTGCTCTGCTGTAAATTAAGCTGCTCAACAAATGATCTGTCTTCCAGTATATGGGCGGAAATGGACTGCATGAGTAGAGACCTTCAGTCAAGTTGTCTGGGTCACATTGGTGATAAATCAGTGTATTTTAACATAACAAAAATCCCCTAGTACTATTTTTATGAAACCGTGTTTGCTAGTTGGACAACGCAATAAACGATGCCATCAATCAACTGCATCGCAATAATTAAAGGACTTTATTATGTGTTCACAAAGTATCCTATTTCCTTATTTATTTATTTTTCGTAGAGAAGGACAATCGTACTCATTAAGGCTCTTGAACTTTGATATTTCTTAACACTTTAATTAAACAAGCCTGGACAAGAAACCATGTTGATATTTTTCACCACCCAAAACACAAGGGAGGTTAAAAAATGCTAAAAGATTATTTTGAGAGAACCAAATTATGACACTTTAATGCAATAATGTATTTTAATGTGATCTTTACCAGACAAGTGATAAGAATGGCGTGTAATATATTTGTAGTTATTACTAGTATGTTTGTTACTTTGAGTACTCTTGTACGTTTTATACTCATCTTTACCAGATGTCCTCTGTCACCCTCTGTCCACTTACATCTTGTCTCCCAAAAACGATGCAAACACTCAACGTTGTTGTTTTCGTATTGTTTTTGCTTCTTAATATCAAGTGAACCTTAGATGATCATTTTATTCTCCTCTTGTTATAAACTGTTGTGGTGCAAGGAAAACCTTACTTAATCAATTATTAATAAAGAGGGAAAAGCATTACTGTAAATCTGATGAAATTTTATCTCTATAATACTGGAACTATGAACAAGCATCAAGTCTGCACCAGTTCCAACATAACCCAGCGTAGAAATACAAGAGAAGAAAGAGGGAGAAATCAAGAGCAGTGAGAAAGAAAGCAGTTTGTCTCTTTTATTAAATATGGGGTCATGACGTCTGCTATTGCTTACAACTGGAAGTAATAAATCTGACTTTTTCTGTTAGCAGAAACAGGCAGGTCCATGGCCCTGAACTGGATAATCATTTTGCGCGTCATCAGAACGGTCAGATTTCCAGTCCACCCCTGCCTGAAGACTCAGGAATGCCAATTGTGTGATAAGGTTGTTGTCTTTAAATCTAAAAGGTCCAGCCAGAATATTTTGAAAGGTCTTAGAGGAAAGGAGTTCTGCGACGTGAAAGGTCTAATCTGTGTGTTTGTGTGCAACACAATACCCTCCTCTATACTCTCAAACACTCTGTTAACTACCAATGTATCTTTTTGCATCGTTTCTCACTCACACTCGCTTTTCTTTTAATTTGATTGGTATCAACCATTTCCACATTGAGGTGGGCTCTGACGTCTTGGAAGCACGTGACTTTTCTCAAACACTTAGAGGCCACCAAAGGAAGCTCCCTCATAAACAAGAGTTTTCTTGTGGATAAAACACAAAAACAGCCCAGTTGTAACCAAAGAGAAAAGTCGTATTTCACAACAAGATAATGACATATCAGAGGAAGGACTGTGCTTTAAGTGATAAGAATGCCTGATGGGCACTAAATGCTTAAGACCAGATCTTAAGTTACAAATAAAGCGATCACTGTCAGACAACTTTGGAATGATTTATTTTGGAAGAAGTCCAAAATCCTTTATAAATAATTTAACGTCAGTTTTAGACCCCGAACGCTGTCTTAAACTTGCCATAAGTTTAAAAGTTCAAATGAACTTGGCTTATAATGAATTAACATAGCCATGTTGTCATTTCTAAATCCAGGTAGTAACAAATGTCCTACTTTCTCCACACAGTCCTCATTGATGAGATTGAATCTGTGCGCAAGGGCCGCCAGACCGAAGGACTCAAAAAATACACGGACCCCAATGAGGAAGAGATGTGCTTCTCTATTATGCTGAAGGGACACAACAAGAATCTCGACTTCATGGCGAACTCTAAAGAGGAGGCCCATCAGTGGGTCACCAGCCTACAGAAGCTCATCGATCAAGTGAACAACCTCAACAAGAAGCAAAAGAGTGAACAGTATCCTTAATGTGATTTTATTTCTATTTTCTTTTATATCATACATACACCATCTGGTTTGTTAATGTAGTTTGTTAGTTTGTTGAAAATGTTTTGTGCACAGGGACATGTAAAAGCACATATGGTTGGTGAGTTTTGTCACAACCAGTAAGTTCAGTTGTGCATTTATTTATGCATTTATGTAGTTTTGTATGTGCGTTAGACATGGTACAGGGTTAGGGTTAGGGTTTGGGCTCTAAGGTGGTGCTCTGTACAGTTATTATTTGTAGTTTTGTTCTTCTGTTGTAAACTAAATCCTTACATCTGAGTTCCAGTTGGTTTGTCAACTGCATGCGAAAAGCAGACAAGAACAAAGACAACAAGATGACCCTGAAAGAGCTGAAGCATTTCCTGCGACAGGTCAACATCGAGGTGAATGACTCCTACGCGGAGGAAATATTTAAGGTGCGGCACTCTCAAATTTCTTTTCTTTTTGAGTAAAACCAAATCAAAGTTAGCAGTTGATTGGAATCCCAATGTGTTTTATGCAGAAATGTGACACGTCAAATTCGGGTACCCTGGAAGACTTGGAGATTGAGGAATTTTATAACCACCTGACAAAGCGGGAGGAGATAGATGTGATCTATCAGAATTATGCTAAAACACAGGGTGAAATGAGCATCAGGGACCTGCTGAATTTCCTACTGAATGAGCAGAGGGAGCAAGCGACAGTGGAGAATGCGCTCAAGCTGATTGAGAAATATGAATTGGACGAACCAGGTTGGTAAGCTGCTTTGGAACTGTTTTTTTTTTTTTTTATTGTTTGTTTTTTCAAACGTTCAATTTTTACTGGATTTACTTTGCTTCAAGGGTTATTCAATGTATTGTGCTCATCCTCACAGCAAAACAGAAGAAGCACATGTCTAAGGATGGCTTTACAATGTACCTCAACCATGAGGATGGATCCATCTTCAACCCAGCTCACTCACAGGTGTATCAGGACATGAGTCAGCCTCTCAATCATTACTTTATCTCCTCCTCACACAACACCTACCTGATGGAGGACCAACTCAAAGGACCCAGCAGCACAGAGGCCTATGTAAAGTAAGCATTTAATAACGTTTGTTGTTAGACAAAAATTAGAAAACACCGTCGGTTTTAATCTGCTGTCTGGATTTTTTAGGCCTGAATCTGATGAATCATGAGTCTGTCCAACAATTATCTACTTTGTTTAATGCACAATTCAATTGAATCTTTACCTATATCTTTTTGTTCTCAGTGTGTTAAACATTTTGGACAAGGCATACTTTCATAAAACTGGATTATTCGCTGATTATTATGGACTCCCCATATATGTCTCATTGTTGTTTCAGTTAAAAGGAAACTGATCACTTAGAGTAAATGGATGGACACGGTAGTTTTACTCTCTCCTCTTCTTGCAGAGCATTGATGAAGAGTTGCCGTTGTGTGGAGCTGGACTGTTGGGATGGACCAAATGGAGAGCCTGTAATTTATCACGGCTACACTCTAACATCAAAAGTCCTTTTCAAAGACGTCATCAGAGCCATCAAAGACTATGCCTTCAAGGTAAATAAAATGTTTATTTTGCCTCGAGGAGAATAAAACGCTTTGAATGTTGATGGTTGATCTTTTGCTACCCAGACATCTCAATACCCTGTGATTCTGTCCCTGGAGAACCACTGCACAGTGGAACAACAAAAGCTCATGGCCCATCACTTAATCGACATCCTGGGCTCTGCTTTGGTCACAAAGCCTTTGGGTGACTCCATGCCCACCAACCTCCCCTCACCAGAGGTATGTAACCATCAATTCTAACTCAGGTTAGGTTTAATTGTGGATCCCTACTATAAATATTCTTTATAATTAAGAATCAAAAGATGACCAGAGCGAGTTAATGAACTGCTCAGCCAGGTTTTTCTCTTTCCAGGTTACTTGAGTGTTGAAAGCTAAGGGGAGAGGAATGAAACTAATCTGATTAAACAACAAAAACAATCTTACCCAAGTTGGAGTGAAATAGACAATCGTTCTTGTGGTCTTCTAGCCATAAGATCTAGACGGTTTGGAACTCCAGAAGGAACATTGTTGGTTATTTTTCCAAATGTATGAAGCTGGACAAACTTGACTGAATGAGGACTTTGCTACTTTGGTGCTTAACAAATTCTCCACATTTTCTCCTAAAAATATCACAGAAGATGCTATTTATAGGATTTACTGGATACAAATTTAATCTCAAAGGGTGGGGTGGAGGAAAAAGAATATTTATTGGATTCCTGTGGCACTGTTAGGCTTAAAGGATTGTGTTACAACACTGCAATGAGTTAGCAAAACCATATGCTATTTGCTGTACAAAATTAAGAAATATGTTTCCTTGTTTGCCCTGGATTCCTTCTTGGCACATTTTGATAATTGTGCAACAAAACATTGAAGCATATTTTGTGTTTGTGTTTAGGAGCTGAAAGGCAAGTTCCTCGTCAAGGGGAAACGACTGAACAAGCTGGATGCCATGTTCTCCAACAACAACTCTGTTCAAGAAGACACGGTGTCCGAGGACGATGAGGCTGCAGATTGCAACGAGAATGGTCAAAAAGCAAAGTCAAAGGTGAATCACATGATTTGTACCTGTTTATAAAAATCTAAAAAAAAAATAAAATAAAGAGCTGGTTTGACTAGTCTTCCATTTTCTTTCAGAAATCAAAGATCAAACTCGCCAAAGAACTCTCGGATATTGTTATCTATTGTAAGAGCGTCCATTTCAGTGGGTTTGAACATGCCAAAGACAACCAGAACTTCTATGAAATGTCATCTTTGAAGGAGAGCAAAGCTTTCCAACTGGCTGAAACTTCAGGTACATTAAGAAACTATCAGTGGTTGAGAGAACTGTAAAAAAAAAAACAAAAAAAACTCCAGCAATCCAAAAATTAAGCAGGCAGGTTTTTATGTTTATGTTCTTCTACAGCCACTGCCTTCATTCATCACAACATGGACAAACTCACCAGGATCTACCCAGCTGGCTCGAGGACGGATTCCTCCAACTACAACCCTGTTCCTATGTGGAACGTTGGTTGCCAGATCGGTATTCTCCCGAAAATTCAGCGTAGAATATAATATAAAGTTCTTAGCATACTGAATAATGAGCAGTGTTTTACTCTGATCCTTTATCTGACCTTTGTTTTAGTGGCGCTGAACTTCCAAACTCACGCTAAAGAGATGCAACTCAATCAGGGCCGGTTTCTGCCAAACGGATTTTGCGGATACATCTTGAAGCCTGAATTCCAGAGAAGCCTGTCGTCTCAGTTCAATCCCCAATCTCTCACCAAAGGGCCATGGATACAGAAGAAGATCCTCCATGTCATGGTGAGAGTTAGCCTCGAAAATGTTGCTCCTTGTTTATTTACGAACATGTATGTAAATGTTCGTAAATAAAGATATAACTTGCTGAAATTGTTCATCCTCCACATTATAAAAACATGAATGTAATGTAATTGGTCTCTCTAAATTCTCATTAGGTGTGTGCATGGTTGTTTGTCATGTCTGCAGTAATGACTTGATGATTTTATTCAAAATATTTTGTCTCTTTGACACAACAGGTGATCTCAGCTCAGCAATTGCCTAAAGTCAACAAGGACAAACACAAGTCCATCGTTGACCCTCTGGTGAAAGTGGAAATTCAGGGAGTCCCAACGGACAACGCCAAGAAGATGACGCGCTACATCGAAAACAATGGTGACCTTAACCCGCAGATGTATACATGCACATCTCAGTGGATTACAGTTTCATTGAAAAATGACTTTTTCTGTTAATAAATGATTCACAAGCACTTTGCTACCACACTTTTATTACACAGTGATGCAGTTTATAGGATTGTTCCCTTGCAGCAAGAAGGTCCTAGATTATCCTTCCACTAATCTTTCCGTTAATGTGATTAATACAGCACTCTGTGAACACCCAGTTCACTTGTCAATGACTTTATGTGTCACATCCTCATTGAGGAGGGTGTCAATGACTAAGCCTTCCTCTTGATCTCTTGACTGTTCTGTGAACCACAAAACATACCTAAAATAACAATTATGTAATAATATCTTCACTTAACATTTTTTTATAGATGATGAACTGATCATTTCTAAAATAAGTCTTTTAATGACATTCTAATGGATTCTAGGAAGCATTTACGCATGCGTCACAATAAACGAGTGTGCTGCTGACCTAAAGATCTGCTCCTTGCAGGGTTCAACCCCATGTGGAATGAGAAGTTTGAGTTTCATATCTACGTTCCCGAGCTGGCCTTGTTGCAGTTTGTGCTGGAGGACTATGACTCAACGTCCCAGAATGATCACATTGGGCAGTACTGTCTGCCACTCACCAGTGTTCGGAACGGTAGGAAACTACAGCAATATAAAGACGTGTGACAGAGGTCAAATACTCTTTAGAGTTTGCTTATTGGCAAGGAAATATTAACACATCAGAGTATCTCACTTGATAAGATTTTATGTTTTTGACACTTTCTAAATCATATGACTTCTGTTGTGCAAAAACCTGCTTTGCTGACAAGGCTGAAGTTGACTTCCTCTTTTCCAGGATATCGCCACGTCCCGTTGCTCACCAAGGGGGGCGACATCATTCCCTCTGCAGGGCTGTTTGTGCATATCATGCTCCTGGACCAGCAGTAAGATCTTATTGGGTAGAAAGCCTTCATGCAATCAGGGACGAGTTTGAACAGCCAACGACAGAGCAGTGACTAAGTATTGCAACTAGGTCGGATAAGGCTTCATATTGGAAACCTTCTGTCTGTTTTTTGTTATAATTTTTGACATATTTGTTTTGAGCTATTATTCACTTTTACTATTATTATGAGAAAGGGAGAGTCATTGAAGCTGTGAGTGAATGAGAGGGTTAGAAATGATTTAATGACAGTCATTTAACTGTTTTATGCTCCCCTAGGAGAATAATTATTGTAAGTTTTACATAGATGCTTTATTCTAAGATGCAGTGCAATCTATGGGTGTTATCATATTGTCACCTTCCTTAAATAATGGCCTAAGTCATTGTTTGCCAAAAGGGATTTTGGTATAAAAGGATTTTTCATTTTTGGCTAAGGAGGCCATGATTTTAGGAAGGTGACAATATGAAGGAACAACCAATTTGTGCATTTATTGTGTTTTTTTTCTAGAGTTTGTGAGTAGAACAAACCTTAATATATATAATTACTGTACTAGGCATGGGATGGTTACAGATATCAAGTGACATCAAAGTCTTTAAAGGTCACAGAATGAAAATTATGGACAATTTCCTGAGATGCCACACGATATGGATCTGGTCCAGCTGAGTGGCGTCTCACTGCCACTTTTAGTTTAACTTATGTTTCTAGTTTTAATATCTCTTTATTCTTTATTTCTCTATAGCTTACCAAAAATAATCCAAAGCTTTGTTTTTGCTTTCGATTTGTTTCCGCCAATTAGTATTTATTTCTTTTTATTGACGATATTGGATTCAGTTTTCTTTCCTCTTTTTTATCTGCTGTCACCTTCTCCTCTGTACGGCTGATCCAATACCTCATCTCTCCCATGCCTGTGTTGTCGCTCCAGCTGTTCCTCATTTCTTGGTTTGAACTTCTGCATTAAACAAATATTTTTTGTTTCCATTTTAGTTGGATTCTCACATGTTCTGAATCTTTATTCTAGTTCTTAGAATAAAGAACTAGTTTATTACAAAAGCCTTACATAAGTAAGGCTTTTGTATTTTGTTCATTAAACATTGCCATCATACTGTTGTCTTACCTGCATTTTAGTCCGATCCTGGATATCAGACAAGCAGTATATTTTAAGGAAGGCTCATAGCCATTACACGTTCTAAGTGTTACTATATGAGCAGAATGGCAAAAGGGTGCAATAGTATTAGAGACTTAAAAACTGCTAACTTTGTACATTTTTGTTGTACTTATTTGAAATGTTATTGTGATGTGACACTCTACCAGTCCATGCCTAGTCTGCTGTTTTTTTACTTTCTTAAATAGCAGCAATCTTATCTCTTTCGAGAGTTTATGTGCCTTTGTTCACATTTTTTCAAGCCAAAGTCTTGGACTATAGTTAAGACTGTCTTATAATTTACATTTTACACATCATGACTAGATCGTACCGAGTTACAGTTAAAGAAAATAAACTTAAATTTTCTTCTCAATGCTTGTTTTAGTAACAACTTTGTGCCTCTGACATGTTAGCGTTTGCACTAGTTCACAAATAAAAACAGCTTTACTCTCTTAGTGGTGGTTTTCTCTTTATTTGTTACATTTTGATTCATGGTAAGAACAGAGAAAACATTTTTAGGTGATCAGCTTGAATACATTTGAATGCTTTAATAAGAAGAGCACATTTATTAAATAACAAAAAGTCAATCAGGTTCTAAGTAGATTTTTCTTTATGAATCATCTGAGCTTGCTAAACGGTTGAAAACATTTAAGTGAATAAGTTATTCGAATAAATTGCTGCTGCTCCTGCTTCTGTCAACAATGGCTTGGATTTCTCGGTATCTTGGACGGACTGGTTCTAACGCCTCTTCTGTGTAGTCCAGAAGACAAATCCTTCCTAGAAGAGTCCTGCCTTTTTCTTCAGGTCGATCTGACGCCATTGGGGCATTCCTAGAAACTCAGAACGACTTACGCCGAGCAGACTCTCAAAGTCCTCGTCAGACAAGTAGTCCTGCAGCCAAGAGAGGTTAGGACACAGTTAGGCTGAACCCTCCTGGTCACGATGTGTAATTACAATAGTCAAGGTTTGAATAGAACATTTACAGCAATCTCAGCTGAATAAAGTATGTCACAACAGTTACACCATGGACACATGTGATAAATTTAGAAATAAAATTTGACAGAATTCAGGATGAATAGGATTAACGATACAGGAAAACAACCAGCCATCCCCAATTGGTTAAAAAAAAAAGACATGATACGCCGACTTCCACATCAGTCATAACACCCCTCATGAATGTGTAAAAAATGAACGTATCTTTTATAACCGTTTCGTAATTTCACACTTATCTTTAATTTGACTAAATTTATTCACTGGGTGAAAAAGAAACATCTTAAAACTTATTGAAAGGTTAATGCTACTTTTAATGAAACTCTGAACTGGTGACCTGTCCAGCGTCTTTCCTTCCTTAAAAATCTCTTTCAATCACTGTCAGAGAACTAGAGCAACAATTTAATTTTAAGATTACAATATTATGTTTCAGGCTTTTTATACAGCTTACTTTATTGTAGAAATATCTAACAATTTTGATGTTTTTTGTATCTATTCTGCTATTTTTTTTTTATTTTTTATTTTTTATTGTTGTTTTGGTCTTTGTTTTTGTCTGTAATGATTTTTAGCCCAGTTACATAATGACCAGTGTTTCATTTTTACTGTGTCAGAGTCTATATTTTCTGTTCATTGTTCTGCTCTAACCTTTTCCCTCATCTGATGCGGTTTGCTTTACTTCCTGTGTTATTGTCTCACTATCAGTTAAATTCTCAGCTTGTGGACGTTCAGTTAGAGAGATATTTAAATTACAACCACTTCTGGGTTGGTGTTTTCTGAGTGAGGTGTGGACAGTAAGGCAGGTAAAAGAAAATCTCCAAAGCTTGCTGTTAGAGCACTGAAAATATGAAATTTTTATACTTCATTGGCAGGGACGCCAATAAATGTACCTGTCATTGTATCTCCTACAGCAGAAATTTAATAAATTCTGTTTCTCTTTAAAAACACACATCTGCAGTATCTTTTACGTCTCCTGTAGTGTTATTCCACAGATGACTCATAGCTGCAGTCTTTGTTCCTAGCACAGCAGATCCATACTGACACTCCCATGCACACAGTGCAGAAACATGTGCAAAAATTACAAAAATATGTAAAATTTAAAAAAAACAACAGATTTTTTGTGATTTTAAACATTTTAACTTTATATGTTCTATCAACATTATTCTTGAGATAATATTTGTTTGGCTTTCTCACTAATTCATTAGTAATCAAACCTTTAACCAAGTTTAAATTTTAACAATAAATATTATGTTTTGCTATTGTCTCCAAACCCACCTCTCGCTGGCTGGGGTCCACTCCCTCTGGAAGCTCACTGGCGGGCACATTAATGAGCAGCTTAGCTTCCACAGACATCCCACTACTACCAGCTGGGGACTGGGTGCCTCTGAATGGGCTGGTGGGAGCGGTGGACTTGGGTGACATCATCCCTCCGTGGGTCCTGTACTTTGGGAATGAGCTTGTAGGCCCTCCAGGAGCACTGTAGCCTCCAAAATCTGTTGCATCAATGCCTTTATTTAAGCTGCCGGCATTCAGCTCCTTCAAATAAAAACAAAGTAAATAAAGATTATACTGGTGGAATATAGGCATTAAATGTTGGATCAGTAATATTAGAACAGGAAGTCAATCAGGATCAAGATTGTGATCAGTCAATCATTTACTACAGTCATCTCAGAGATAGATGCTGTATCATTCAGCTTTTTATAAAATATCCTCATTGGAGTTTCCCCCCTTTTGAAAAGATCAGCTTTGATTAAGGAATTAGTCAGCATGTAAAACTCTCCTCATCATTAAATAAGACATCAAATCATCCATGTAGGAGCGGATGTGCTGTCTGATTTCTGAAATGATTCGCGCACACAAGGTTATTCATCCCACTCATCTGAAATCTGGGATTTTTTTCTCTAATTATGCTTGATAATGCAATACAACTAGTAAGTTATTCAATCACATTTATTTATTTATTATTAGTACTTCTATTTAAGAAGGTGCAAAAGTCTGTATACACTCATTGTGGCCATGAATGTAATTAATTTGGGGATTTTAATTAAGCATTTGTACACATTTGAATACATTGTGCATATGTTCCTAATTCATCCAGGATCATTAGAAAGTTGAAGAAGAACTCCTTTCTTTTTATAGAGCTCAAGCAGATCCTGGGGTAAATATTCTTCAACTCTTCTTATTAGAAATGGTAGAGCTCAGTTTAATAGATTATTTTCCTGGCACATACCCAAGTTTTCAGCCTTGACTACAAATCTCCAAAAGGAATTAGGGCCATTCTTTATCCAGTCTAGAACTTAGTTTTGTTCTTTGTTTGAGGTGATTCCCTTATACTATTCTTAGATTTGAAAGATTCATCTTAACTGCTCCAAACATACTTCATGTGGTTGAATTGATTAAATCTGTCTTGCGAGACCATACATTTTCCCTGGAGGCATCTGGCTCATCCATCTAAACAATTTGAATTAGTCTTGAAGATGTTACATTTAATAGGAGCTATTGTCTGGTCCATGGTGATGTCTATCTGGGGGTTAGATTGGCTTTGAAACGCCTCGTTGCTGAAATGAGCGACACAGATAAATGTTCCTTGTCTTGGGCTCACGGGACAGTGATGTTGGTGTTCAAGCATCTTTCACAACACATTAGGCTTGAGCTCTGGCATAGGTGTCAAACTCTGGCCCGCGGGCCAAATTTGGCCCGCAGTGTAATTATATTTGGCCCGCGAGGCTATACCAAATGACTACGCGAGCTGGCCCACCGGTATGATACAGCGCATTCATTCATCGCTAATACTACAAATCCCATAATGCCTTGCTGTTGTTTGTCAATCAGGACGGGTCCCATAAACGCCCTCTCCTCTGTGACAGTAGTTATAGCGATCTCAAGCTACAACTGTCACTGTAGAACCGAAAAGAAAGGCAGACAACAGGAGCTTTCTGGACAGGTGGGAGACAGAATGTCTGTTTACATCTGAAAAGACAGACCTGTTTGTCTTTTACAGATGTAAACAGATATTCTGATATTAAAAGGCTCATTTGTTCAATGCTGGCCCGCGACTTTGTTCAAGTTTTACATTTTGGCCCACTGTGTATTGGAGTTTGACACCCCTGAGCTATGGGTTGTTCCTGAACATTATACCCAATTTTCCTATTATCTAGGGGTGAAAGCGCAATGATCTCCAAATAACACGTAAGTGTTTTTGAAGGATTGAATTAACCTTCCTCAATTGTCCTTCTTAAGCCCAACTTCAACATTAATGAAAGTGGGTGAACTATGTTTGAAAACTGAATCTGACCTATTTAAACAAGCTCTATCTTTTATGCCAAGCAGACTGGACAAATACGTAGTCAGAAATGCCAGATAATTGTCAAGGTTAACAAAAATTTTGTAATCAATGTCCAGTTTTCTAAGGGACAATTAACAATATGGCAGAGGCAGGGAGTGTCTGCACATAATTGAGCTTTTATGTTTTTACTTTTGTGATTGAAAAAAAAAAGTAAATTCAAACGGATGTGTTCATATTTACAAAAAAGATAAGTTCAAATGCATCACTAAAACCCCAAAATGGGTCTGATATTCATTCATGCAAAAGGTCTATGGTATATTTTTGACCATTGTTGGGGTTGAGTGACCTCCAGGTAAACCTACACTCCACTTGAAAGGATCCCATGCGTTAAACCAGCCAGTAAAGGTGAGCGGCTCATTTCCCTGTTTCACAAAGAGGATGGGTGTGTCAGGGTCGCGACCAGCTGGATGTGACTTCAGGTACTCGTGTGCGCTGTTCCAAGACTCTTTGGTCTCAGTTTCATTGGCAAACTTTCCAACCCACAAGAAAATCTGAAGAGACACAAATAAAGAGGACATGAGATGCAGAGGCTAAGCGCAGTACTTCACAGTGTATCTTCGATGGCATGTATGTGCAGGAACTTCTCCCTCTCACCTCCTCCCAGGTGTCCAGCAGCATCACGTCCTCTTCGTCCAGATCGCTCTGGTCAAAGTTATAGACCTCGGTTATCCTGAACCGACCCGTCTGGTTTGAGCACTCAAACAGACGGGGGGAGTGAAGTGGCTCTTCTCTCTCCAGTCTATATGTAGCAAGAGTTGATTAAATGACATTTTTACCAAACAGAATATGACAGTTTATTGTTTTGAGAGGAGAAAAACACAAAACGTGTCTAATTCTGTAATTAAATGCTTGGTCTTAGTTGACCTGTTGTCGCTGGCGTAGGGGGCCTTTCCCCCGAGAGCAATCCAGAACTCAGCCGGCTCCTGGCCCTCCATCACAATCTCCTTAAACTGCCTGAACAGGTGGTCAGACATTTCTGTGGCCATCATCCTCTCATCTCCACTACAGCCCTACCGACATGCACAATTTACACAAACACAAGAACACATGTCGAGCAAAATGCAAGGTTCTTACTTTAAACAACATGGTACTGTAATCGTTAAGCTTGCTTTCCAGCTTTAGAATGGGATCCATACCTTTCCATACCACAGATAGCATTTCTGAGGGGTCCTCAGCAAGAACACGTCGTTGCTGTTTAAACATGAGGCCCTTGCTGGAACTTCAATGACCTTTGTGTTCAGCTCAGAGGTTCCTCTAACCTGGAAGAGGCTGGCGGTGGTGTTAGGGGTGACTGCTCCAGCCCGACCTGTTCCTCCCTGCAAAAACACACAGTTTGGAATAATGTTTAATAACATAACCCTGCTTTCAAACCTCTCCACAACTTTCTCCTTGACTTGTCAATGTTACTGGTCGTAATTTGGTATACAGTAGTGTACAAATCACACCTCAAAAATGATGAGTTTTCCTTTGAACATAGCCAGGAAGTGGCGAGGCTCCTTTCCCATCATCACTCGGACCTGGACAGGGGCTCCGTTGTACATATTGTCAACGGTAACAGCCTGGTAGGCGCAGGCTGTGATCTCATCTTTGGTGGCATGGCGACCCTGATGCAAAACATTTAAGGTCAGCACAAAGAGCGGGTTTGTAGCTTTGTTTGTGCAATAGGAAGAAAGAGTGGGAAAAACTTTTAATTATTTTATGATGAAACTGACCAGCCACATGTAGAGTATGTATTGCTCTCTATTTGACACGCGGTATGTGTACAGCACCAAGTAGCAGTCTCCTCCATAAAACTGCCCATGCATGTTTGGCTGGACCTCAGCCAGTTCCAAATTCTCAATGCGCCACACCTGAAAGGGAGAAAGTAATTCTTGAGATTTTAGTTCTTCTTTATGGCAGTCATAGAATGACTACGATCTTGTAATGGCTTTATATTTTTCCATCAAAGCGTGTACTTTGTACCTTCACTTCTCCTGAACCATCATCAACCAAGTGCTGCTTCGCTGCCATGTCAGGGTGAGCATGGAGCTCCATCACGTCAAACTTCACCTGCTCAACCTTGGCTGTATGGTAACCCAAATGATGTGATAATAAATAAATTAACTCAGTCATCTGCAACTAGTGAAATTATTGTCTGAAATAAAATTAAAAATGAATCAAGACTGTACACAGAAACAGGTGTCCTGAAAGTGATGAATGATTTAAGGATGAACCAAGACGGTTAAAAACTCACTGATGTTATGTGAAGTCACAAAACTGTTTTGGCCTGTTTTATTAAAATAGCTAACATCCTTTAAATTATATTTAATCGATAACTATGTGGGGATCCAAAAGGCTTGCCAATGTGTTCTCTTCTTGTCTTTTATTTCTCTGCTTCCATTACCTCTTTTATCTTATTTTTCATTTTCTGTTAAATGTTTTATAGTTTGCATTGACGAGTTTTTAACTAAGTGAAAAAAAAATCTGTCTGACTTGCATTCTTAATGTAAGTACATTCATTATGAATTGTTATTGGTGATATTACCTATCTTTCCAACAGTGTGGGTGTTACCCAGTCCAGTAATTTGCGCTTTTTCCCTCCAGTTTTTGAACAGGTGCTTAAACATGGCTGACTCTCCTCCCTCACTCATCACCTCCACACTGGTGCTGGATGGATAGTTTTTGGTTTTAATGTAGTTCTGGTGAGAAAGAAAATGCAAATGTCTCAATTACAGAGTTCTAAAAGACAAATAATAATGAAGACAGAGACATAATTGAGATTTAGTCTTGAAGTATCTTTAGTTTCATACCAGTGCTCTCTTCATAGCTTCTCGACGTTCATCCTTTGAGGCCTTTTTGCCCTTCCAGACCATCACGTTAGAGCCTCTGTTGTCCAAAATATAACAGTCCTGACACCAGTGACAAACAGATAATGACATGTAAAATGTCCTATTTTTTTAACAAACGGCTTTAGAGGAAAAATTCAAGAGGGTTAAAAGTAGTTACAGCAGAGCGTAGCAGATCTTGTGTCAGAGGCTGGATGGCCACTTCTTGGATCACGATGTTCCCAGCGTTGTCATATACGCTGTTGACAGACAGGAGAAGTGTATGAAAGTATGAAATATAATTCTCTGAAATAATATCACAGTCATGATGCATCAGTGGACCGACATATCAAACATTTGTGTTCTTACTGGTAGAGTCGGACGCTGTTGTTCTGGTCCTGGTCGTGTCTGTCATCAGGAACAGCCTTCTTCAGCTGGCTGGGTCTTTTGCCGAGAACATCGGTCATCATTTGGACCAGCTCTGGTGTGTCCTTCTCACGTGCTCCCTCCACGACGACAACGTCAGCCCGACCTCCACGCTCCCTGTCCCGGATATCCTGAGCCAGCAGCACCGCCTGCAAACACAGTGCAATAGAATAGAATAGAATAGAATAGAATAGAATAGAATAGAATAGAATAGAAAAGAATAGCTGCTTTAAATGCACTTCTGCTCATACCTTGAGCTTTTCCCTCCTGTTGCATTCAGGGCCATTCCACTGTATGATGGTTTTCCCCAGGTCCAGGATAAACACATCTCCATTGTTAAAGCTGTTCCAGGACACCTCAACCTGCAAACAAAAATGGAGTTTTAAATGAATTTAAATGGAAATACACCATTGTGCAATACCACACAATCACAGCTTTGCTCAGTTTATTAACACCTCCAGTGACAGCTACAACAACAAATCTGCTATAATTTGTTAAACTGGAGCATCAACACCGCTTTGGTGTGACTGTGCGAAGCCTTAGTTAGCAGCAGTGGGAGGTCCAACATAGACTGTAGTGATGCCTTTCATATCCACAACTATTCTTCTTTACAAACCTCTGCAGCTGACACATGCTTCCTCCCTTTGACGTGCAGCAGCCGCACGATGTTGTAGACATTTGTGTCGACATGGTTGAAGCCTGACGCCACTCCACCCTTCTTGTATCTGCGGAGGGATTAGTGACCAAAGTTCAATTGTAATAAAACAAAACCTGAAGCTGCATTTGTTGGAAAGACACAACGTTTTTTGATTGATTTGGTTTTTTTTCTTCTTTACTACCATAAAAGAAAAAACAATCTGAGAGATTTTTAATGAACTGGATTTTTCTGAGCTATTCCTCAAAATAGAAAAACAAACATTTCAGACAAAGTGATTAGCAGTATAAACCGTGTTTTAGGGAAATTGTAACAGTTAAGTGTGTGTGACCTTTGAGTTTCTTATAGTCCCCCTTTAACATCGAGGTAAGTGTACTTTGTGACTTACATCAGGCCATTTTTAAAGTAGCTCCTGAACTTTGGTGACTCGAAGCCCTGCACCTCTCTGCACTGCACTGGACTCCCACCCAGATACTCATCCAGCTGGGAGACGTAGAGGGCTGCAGATCCCTGCTCGTCCTGGGAGGAGGACTTTCCTATCCAATAGTGGATGTCGATCGACTCTCCCGCACCCTTATTCTTTCTTATCTGGTTTGTTGTTGGGAATTGATAAAGGCGCATGGGTAAATGATTTGCATTTGTACACGTAACCTTATCAGTGCTGAGTCTCATTAAATTAAATCAACCAGTGCCGTACTCACATTCAGAATAATGTAACAGTCACCCTCAAAGAAGTTACCGAAGACCTTGGTTGGAACTGGAGCCATCCTCATTTTCTGTGTAAAGAAAACAACAACGCTTTAACCCATGGTGCAATATTTTGTGAAATGCACTAGAAGATGCTTATTCATGTTTTTAGCATTGCCTTACATTGATGGTCCATATCTGGAGGCCTGGCTTCTTATTGATGTTTGCAAACATATCTCTGTCCTTGGTGTTCATCTTTGCAGCGAACTAAAAAAGCACAAGAGGAAAAAAGTGACTCTAATGTAATTTTTTGTGATCTATGAAAGAGGATTTAAGGAAGTTACAGACAATAATGACAAGGAATCTTACAGGAGATTATTTTTGAATAAACAATCTGTATCAGAATAACTGTAGGTTATAAACTTAATTTAAATTAAACTATGACAATCATTTCACTATAGCAATAAATGTCTTCATTTGGAAAGAATTTTAAGGTTACAACTTCTGTACTTCTTTGTAAACTTTAACATGAGATAAATATGATATAAGACAGCATTAAAAGTTAAAAATATACATCAACTTTAATCTCGATATAGTTTTATGATCAATCAGTCTCACTGCTACACTCAGGTGGCATTACTGCCAGACATATACAATCGAGAAACCCCTCAAATAGAACCTGTCTGACAACATGAAGTAGGCTAAAAGATCTAAATAAATTTAAGATAATACTACCCACATCTGTCATTCTGGAATGGGTTAAAAAGTAATTTCTAAGTCTTTTGAACCACAGTGAGAGTCGCTATGAACAGAAACTCTCCAGGGTATTGCAAAATAACCCAGAACCAACTCTGCAGACCTACTTTGCTTCAGTAAAGGGCAGCGCTCATGATTAAACAAATGAATCACAACCAGAAGTGATCTGAAAGCATGCTCTGTTTCTCCTTGCTGCAAATGTTGAGGTTGGTGTGCCTGTCCACAATTTTAAATGTTGGGTTTGAGAGCTGTTGCCATCACACATGCAAATGGTGGTCATCCAAGGTAACGCTGAACCACGAGTCAATGCTGAAGTGCAAAGTATTCAGGGGTGAAACCGACGATGACACCCCAATTAAACTCCATCAAGTTCAGCTAAATACTCAAAATGGATCTACGGTACATATCATCAGCTTCTCTGCTTCAGCTCATGAGCCATGAAATGTCAGTGAACACAATCACTTCAGATGTTATATCATACCATATATCCATTAATGATATCCACTCAAGACACAGAAGACCCTTGTAAAATCATATTGCAATAAACCTTTCAAATAGTTGATGTTAGCCAGTTGGATCAGCTTCTGACTGCAGAATGACCCAAACTCTTCTGGAATATCACAATTTAGGTCCATGTTGAATACAGCCGCACAGTTAATGCAGCTTTGCCAACTACACATTCAGGACACAAATTTCTCATCAGATCACATCCCAAAAATACTCTGTTGGCTATGAAAATCATTGAAGAAAGGAATTCTCACATTTAAGAAGCCAGTTACAGCTGATCCAAAAGTTGAAACATGTTCAATTTTGCTGCTGCGTAAACATGGTCATTAACAATAACACATATTTAGGGTGTGGCGTTTAAATGGTGATCAAAAGGGAAAAAGGTTGTGCCACACAGATATATCTCCAGATCCTTACACATAAACCAGATTATATTGATATATGGCAGGATGCTTTGATAATTATTACTCTAAATTCTGATCTGAATGTTGCGACTGAAGTCAAGTCAAATTTTTTGCAGTTTATCGCTGTTAAGTTTTGTTGGACTTTGTTGAAATTGAAGCGTCCATTTCCTGCTTTTGGCTGAAAGGAGCGGCAGACATCAGTAAAATGAAATGTTTGTCTAGCTTCTCTGTTAAAAAATATATATTAAAATAGGTGCAATATGATACCTATATGAAACATTCATATATTGAAACTAACAATGGTGAAAAACTCAGTCGCCGTAACTCAATTAAATACTCAAAGGGCAAAACACGGAACATTTATGAGACTTTTTCAAGATTTATATTCTCCGTCATTTCAGGGAAAAAGATATTTTTAAAATATCTAGAAGATATTTTTGAAAGATTACATGACTGACTGTGAGGCAGCTGTGGCTACACTAATGAGCGTCAGGCAGAGTCAAAGCAGCGTGCAAGTCCTGCAATCAGCTGTGCTTTAACAGCCGCTTTACTGAGATATCAGAAACAACAGCGATGATAAGCAAACATTGAACACAGGAGTACAGCTGTCACCCTGCATGACTCAGTGGGATGTCGTGCTACTTTTAATGGATGATGAGGAAAAGAGCCTGATCAGTTTTCTGTCTGATTGTCATGTGTCTAAAAAGGCTTTGGGTTCATTTAGTCCTCAGATAAAGCCTTTGAAAAAGCTTTAATACACTGTGGACCTTTTCAGGTTTTGTCACGTGATAGCAAACTTCACTACATTTTACTTAAATCTTATGCAAGGAACCGACAGAAGATTTTCTTTAACTGTGAAGTAGAATAAAAATGATGTATAAATTTCATTATTTCTGTTTGCAAACAAAAATCTGAAAATGTTACAGAAAATGTTTGATAAAAGGATCAACAAACTCAGAAATCACAAAAGAGTTGGAGTCTTTAAATCTACATACTTGCAGCAAAGAGAAGTACAATGAGGACACAAGTTGTTAACTATATGCACTCCTACTAAAACTGCTCAAGCCATTTTGATTATATACACTATCTCTCTGTGCAGCTGCAGATATCTTGTAGATTTGAAAAACAAGAAAACACAGGCAAGAAATCAGCTCATTTCTGCAAGTGGGCCAGAGGAACCTTCAAATGACATTCTTTTCTACAAATAGATTATTGTCTAAAATGTACAATATGACTTGTACATTTTAGTGGCAACAAATAAACAAAAGGTAAAACAAACAATGAAATTAGTAAATGTAATTTAAAAGTAAAGCATCAAATGATGATAACGAAACAAATCATTTTATTAATTCTAATACAGCCAGTTGCTTTTAGAAGTCACCTCATTATACACAGATGTAAACTCAGAATAAATACAGCTGTTCTGTTAAGAGAGCATTGTTGATTGCAAAAAAAAAAAAAATCCAAAGAACACATCAGACAGAACAGAGTGAAAACATCAATCAGAGAAGCAGCCAAAAGGGCCACGCTTACTCTGGATGAGCTGCAGAGATGCTCCACTCATAAAGAAGAATTTGGTGGAGGCACAACTCTAAAGACTTCCAGCTTGCAAGTGGGTTCTACATTTTTAACCAGTAGAGCTGAATATACTTCTATTTAAACATTAAAGCTTGTTGTTGTAACACAGAGAATCTGAAAAGGTTGAATGAATAGGAGACATTTTAAAAGGCAATGTGTGCACACATCACTGATAGTGTCTCCATTGTTTTGCATAGCTGATTACTAAAGTGAGATAGATCAGGCCATCTGTATTCCACCAGAATCTTAATAAAACATACTATTAATATTAACAGAGTTCTGCTCTTGCCTGACCTGATAGTGAGGGCTTGGCGCAGGCTGGAGAAATGCTTGCAAATGTAGCATTTTATGCATCAATTCATTGGGATTTTCACTGGGGAGACAGAGTCTACATCTTTTTAAGTAAACTCTGTTGAAAGTGACTTGCTGTTGCAAAGGACTCTGTCTCTGTAGTGATGCCCTTTCACACAGAGTTCAAATGGTGTGCTGATCCTTCAGGGTTGGGTTTTCAGCAAACACGTGAACATTTATCTGTCGTTTATGACATCAGACTGGCTCCTTCCCCAAAAATGGAAATGACAGTACAAAGTATTTAAGGCATAGTTCAAAATGTACCTGATATCATACAAAAATACAACCGTGATGTTAACCATAAACCACAGATTTATTGTCTTCGTATCAACTTGCAACTTGAGTCTGCAGCCTTTATTACCGGTAAGGAGTTTATTTGAAGGATACAGGCCTCTAATGGCATCTGCTGTGATAGTGTGCAGGGGTGAATGAAAAAACAGCTGAATCACGCCGAGTGGATGAGGTCTGGAACTAGTCCTAATGTCCTTAGGCTTTTCTTTATGCAATCATTCAACATCATCTTCAGCAGCAGAGCTCCAGCCTTTCTATTTAAGTTTTCTCAATTCACATAAAGTTCCAGTCAATTCAGAGACAGTGTTCGGAGAAAATAGGTCTTTTGGTGGTTTCATTTCCACTGTCGCCAGATACTTGCTCCAGAGAATGGGCTGCAGCAAAGTCATTGACTGGATGCAATTAGTCATGCTTTCTTAAACATACATCTTTATATGTAGGAACAAAAACGGAAATTGATTGCATTGTATTAGAACTAGGCTTGAATGTGTCTACAAGTAGCTGCATTAGCAGCTTGGTATTTGATTAGATCACAATGGCTGGATGGATACAAACTGGACATGTTTATCTTGCAAATTGCCTTGACAAGACATGAGTTGTCAGTTGCCAGCATTTCAATGAACCTTCATTAAATTAGCCAGCAATGATAGTTTTGGTTGTTAGCAAATAAAACTAAAATATGTTGGTTGCACAGCACACTAAATAATAGGAGAAGTACTGCATTACACAAGGTCATTCTAAAAGTCACATTAAGCAGATCTAAAATTAAGAAATGGGATAAACGCAAGTCATAAATAAAGAACTGACATACTAGCAATAGTATTCACAGCTCATATGAACATCTATTCAGAGTAAATTCACCCTTAGTTTACACATAATGTAACAGTTGACTGATGCCTGCAAGAAGAAGTAAACAATAATTCCTATTCTCCGTATTATTTGATTCGCTGGATTCAATGGACTGTTGTTGAAGACTTTTGTTAATTCCTGTTGTGAAAATCCATTTTGCTTGAGCATCATGGATGAAAAAGCAAAAAACGGATTGAAAGAGGAGAGCAGGATGGCATCAGGTAAGACTGGTTTCCAGTCAATTAGTAGCCGCTGTCTGTTCACTCAGCCTGCACAATGAGCTTTGCCAATCCCACGCATTAAATGCATCCCAATTTTACTGTCTCCAAATCAAGCTAATCAAATGTGCAATGCTGATGACAAGACTTTGAAATAATAACAAAACAATCTATCTTTTCTCTGTGATTTTAAAGTATAATTTTTTCAAACGGCAGTAAATCATAAAAACAAACAAAAACATGTTCAAACTAGTGGTAAACTTGAAACATGACAATTGTTCCTACCTTGTGATCTGCTGGATGTGGTGATTACCTCGACGTCTCCTAATCAAAACAGATTTGTGGATTTAGTTATGTATTTATAATCTCCTGCTGGGCTTTCCTTCCACCAGTGTGTGTGAAGCAGGCAGGGTTTGATGTATTTGTGTCCACACCCAGGTTTAACCACACCTGGAATTTCCTGTCATGATATTTACATTGTGACAATGTTAAATGCACCCACTCTCACCACCTCCTACACGTAAGAGATGACAATAAAGAGGACATTCTGACCTGATGTTTGCCATTCTGTGGCTTGATGATTATAATTTATAGTTCACCAAAGGAAGAAAGCTCAAAAAACTGTTCCTCAAACTCCTGCTTTTGCTTTAAGAAGGTTTTATGAGTTGAGTTAATGTTCAACAGCAGCTCTCAGCAACACGGGGGAAATTACAAGGGCCATGAAGCTTATTATTGCACAAGTGTTACACCTCCAAGGCAGTGAAATCAGACTCAATGAGCTATTAAAGGCATAATCAGGGAATTAGAGATTCTCTGACTCACTTGAGAAGTAATTTCAGATTTCTTGAAAAATGTGTAAAGCAACGGTGGATTTTGTTATGGACAATATGGTTTCCACCTGGGGTGCAATACTATCAGGGGGTTACTCAAAGCTTTGTCAGGCCATCCAAAAATAAGTCTTCGACTTTGATTAGTAGGTCTAGTAAATGTAGAGTCCGCATCCTCTCTCCCTTATATGCATAGTGTAAGCTCTGTAAGATGATAGGCTTGGGGGGCTTTTTAAGAGAATTTGTGAACCCTGGGAAGATGCTGGCTGAATCTGATTATAGAGCTTCATTATCAACAGAATAATAAGTCTTGTGCTGACAAGGACAGAAAGGCCACTCAAAGAGGAAAAAGTAAGTTTTCCAAAACTGAAAAAAAAAAAAAAGCAATCACAGTTTGCAAATAAACTTAAGGACAAAGACTATGGCTTTTTGGAGATCCGCCTTGTTGTCCAATAAGATAAAATTTAAATGCTTAAACAACAACCATTGTTATATTAGAAGGAAAAAAAATGAGCTTAAAAACAAAACCCCAACTATGAAGCATGGAGGTGGCAACATTGTATTGTGGGGGAGTTTGATATGGGACGAACTGGTGCACTAAACAATTGATGTCATTATGAGGAAAGAACATAATGCCTGTCAATCATGATCGACGACAATATCAGAGCCTTAGTGTGTTGGAACTTTCTATAGTGTGGCAGAACGGGGGGTTTTGTTGTAGCTTGCAGTAGTTCAACAGCTTAGCAACTGTATTATCAAAGAGGAGTTATAAGTGTTATGTTCACTGATAATTTTGTTTTGTTGCATCAAGAATTGTAAGTTGAACGATAATAAAAGGACGCCACATCTTTGAACTGATGCCTGCAGTTTTTTCTGATACAAATCATCATGCCTTTTAGTGCCTTTTAGTTCAAATCCAAACTGAACTAGACCATAAAAAATTTAGTCTGATTTAATGTCAGTAAATGGGAAAAATCTTTAAGGTCGAATACATGTGTATACCATTGTTATAAACATTAAAATGTCTACTTTGTCTACAGTTAGTGCAGATGGAGAAGCAAGCCCTGAATGGCAGATGTGCAGAAACCACTAGTAGGGACAGTCATGCAAATGGCATTGGTGAACATAAACACCAATGCAAATTGGTGTTTATGTTCATATACAAAGCATGAGGCTTATTCACTCTCTGCATCCAAACTTATTTGCACAACCTTTGAGATAACAGAGTGAAACACTTTGCAAAGAGCAAATGTTAGTCCTTTGCCAAACAATAACATTAAAGTGTTGTTACAGAAGCTTCATGATTCATCTGAAACTTCAAGAAATGTCTGCTGTTATGTAGAGTTGATTTAACTTTGCAAAGGCAGGCCACTTCACATGTGAAAAGCAAAAGCTCTTTAATTCCACTGATGGATCAGCTTTGCCTATTTTCAAAGGATGTGAACAATCTGGCAGGTTCTTTTACTTTTATTCAGCTATCAAAGATGAATCATAGATTAGACTACCTTATGCTTTCTCATAGATATGGATTTTCTGCATTTATTTTTTTTATTGAAATAGGATTGTATTGATATCGCAGGGAATCAAAAGAGTTCATTGTTACATAACTAATCTATTATTGTTATCAACTTGAACTCAATGAAGTTGCACTCACCTTCAGTGATGGCACCTCATTTCTTCATTCACTCTTGAACTCCATTCAAAATCTAACATCAGTGGCACTTTATGATCTTTGGCCCTTTCGTATCTGAAGGGAAAAGTTAAAGGTTAGAAGGAAACACCGACAGCAGGAATGCTCCGGGCTCCAACAGTAAGCCGTATAATGCCTAATCCACCAGTGCAACTCAGCAACGTAAGCGGAAGGCAAAGGTCCACATCTTGACTTGGTTGCACATTAACTAGTTTATAATGGTGCAATTAATGCACCTGCATGCAACTGAACCCTGCAGACAACACAGCTCAGCAGGATCCTGCTGAAAAATAAGTTTATAATTAAAGGGACTTTTAAAACAAGTCATGAAGTAGTGGATGAAGCTATTTGTTGAGAAATTCAGATTATATCAAATTTATACTTCCACTAATTGTTTTTTTTTTATTATTATTATTTGTTTATTTTTTTATTTTCTTACTTCTTTTCTCTTTGACTTCAGCCGAGTTTCATCATAGTTTGATTTTCAATGTAAAAGCATCAAACAAACAAACTTGATCCCTTTGAGTGACCAACACTGATAACTTTATATAAAAAAATCCTTAAAAGTCATGGCTTTGCATTCCAGCAGATACAGGGTAAATTTAACATTCTTGTGTCACGATAAAGGTGTTAATTGTGTTAAGTTGTGCAATATGGGTGCAATTTGAAAGCAGGTTCTCCAGTAAGGTGCCAGTCTCTGCTACGGACAGTGTGTGGTGTCAGCTTACTTACGGGAGAAAGCTAAACTGTGCTGTGCTGTTCATTTTCATTTTCCAGTTTCTGCTCCTCAGCCCACATGTTTATTTAGCTGCTTTCACTCATAAACCAAAATAGAAGACCATTAATGTTAAATACTAGATGACAAATTACTTAGTTTTAGAGCCAAGACTAGATACAAGGCATGTTAGAGGTAGTATTAGCATTGATACCATTGAATGGTTAAAGTTTCCATATAATTACCAGCTATCATGTGTTTAACTGCACATTATAAGACCTTTGTTCCTGTACCCTTAGGGGTAAAGACTAGAAAACAAGTTTAATCAAAATTGGCATGAATGTTTATTGAAAAGGTTGAGGCCTGTGTATGATGTCATTATCATTTAATGATCATTTAAATTAAACTCTAAAATATCATATGAAAGTCATATTTGGTGCCTAATTATTGTCCAAGCAAAAATAAATGCAACTATTAAATATCTGCATTTGTTCAGCTTGAATCATTTTAATATTAATTACTCCCTCATGTGACATGTTAAATTCTACTCATGGAATAATTTGTTGATGAAGTTCTACATAATAATAGTAAAAAAAATGTAATTATTTGTCTTGATTAAATTGTAACATCAATCTTACACAATACACAAAACACTGTAGACCTGAGGCAGCCAATCAAGAGTTAGTAGTTTTAATTAATTCATAATTATAAATATTCACACATACACGCACTCCTTCCTCAAGGTAAATAGGGCTGCTAACTCTGAATACATGACAAATTATTGTAACATCTCATTTTTAAATGACTATGAACGTTTTTCGGTGTGTTGTCCAAATCTTGTTCCATTAAATGTCCAGATTTTCATGTGGTACATGAAAATCTACCAGATGGAAATCTGGTAGATTTTTCTCCAATTGACAATTGTGCCTTTATGTTGTTAATCTGAATCCTGCCAGTGTTTAAGTTGTTTTGTCACCACTCACCACTGATCGATTATGAATCTTTGGGTAGAGTGCCGGTCTGTTAGGTCTCTCGTCTACCTTTCTCCGACATTATTTCTCTCAACTTCCTTTTCTTGATTGCATATATTGATGTATAAATCTTGACCTTAAGAACCCACACTACACTGGAAAATGTCTTATCACTATTTTCCTTCTGGGTGACCACTGAGTTATTCATTGATGCCTTGTTTGATGTTCTTTACCTAAAATTATCACCCTTTGCTAGCCAGCAACCTTATTTGGCTGACTTGTGATGTGTTTTTCCCTCACATACTTAAAAATATATTTCAGTCATGAAAATTAATATAGTTACCTTGAGTAACAAACTGTAACAATCCTGATGTATACCATATAACTTCTGTGTCTTTTGAAAAGAAGGTTTTGCCAAAGTTTTTACACTTTGATAACAAGCTGACAGTGTGCAAATTTGCAACTTTATTTATGTCATACAGTACAGTTTTAACACCATTTCTTTACAATTCATCCAACACTCTTAGCCTCAATAAACATAGTCCAGTAAAACATAATCTAGGTTTTATTTATTTTTTCAAATTTCTAAGTTTCATCAGAAATGCAACATTTATCAGTTGATAAATGGTCAGAAATGTCGATTTTTATCTTTCACAAAATTAGGCAGGCTTTTCGTATGTCCCAGGGACAGGAATCTACCGCCACTGTCAAGGACTAAATGTTGTAATTAAGCCACGGACCACATTGAACTGTAAACGTCTTTGGCGAATTTAACAATTTAATGCTACTGATATCAAACACCCTACAGTAATCCAGGTTAGCTTTATAAATGCCAGGCTTTTTTTCTTTTTACAAAGGGTCATTTTTCAGCTTCTGGTTTAGGATTTACAAATAACATTGTCTCTGGAGACCCCGACCACAAAACCCGAAACAAGATAAGCACAGTAATGAAGGCACTTCATTCTGTATGAGAAGGTAAATCACAGTTGTTGGAACAAAAAAAAGAAAACAACACAAAAGAAAACAAAGCTCACACAGTCTTGAAAATAAAAAAACCAAAATGTGATCTGTGAATTTGATTGTTTTTAGTAACTAAAATATTACCTGACAGAATCTTAATAGTAAAACTGTCTCTCTCTGATAGAAAAATTATTTTTTTGTATATCTTACTCATAGAAACATTTACTATATACATACAGTAATATAATCTTTTGTCAGTAGGAGTCCTGTAGAAAGAGTCCAGGAATCAACAGATGGCAAGAATCCACAGAGTCCTTTTCTCCAGATTAAAACCAGTTCGTTTTAAATGCTCAAACTGGTCTCCCTTTTGATTGGAGAACGGGAGCCGGGCTGCAGGACCGTGGCGGAGAGGGGCTGCTGTCTTTTCTGCTACCTGTTCCTCAAGGTCTGTAAGGGGCTGTAAACGTCCTCCTCTTTACTGAGACCCTCAAACAGAGGGATCAGATCCAACAGCTCTGTGTCTGCCATGTCGTCAAACCAGGACTGCACCGGGACCTGAGGACAGAAAAGAGAGCAGCTTTGATTCGAAAGTGAGCAAAGGGGAAAAAAAAGCTGAGAACAGCTTCTAACGTCTTTGCATTATGCGTGAGGAGCTGGTGTGATTTTGGTGTTAATAATTAATGGGGAGAAATACATCAAAGGCTGGAAAAGTTGCAGAAAGTTCTCCTTGGAGGAGAAAAAACTTAAATTTGACAAACAGGCTGAACACTGATGAAAAACACGAGCACTGGCTCTCTTACATTCTCACTTGTAGCATTTTAACTAAATAAGAAAATAATTTCTGTTTGAGCTCTACTATTTTGAGCTATTTTTTAAATCAGAAGTTTTTAAAAAGAAAATGCTCTCAAGTTTGACAGATGTTCAAATCCATCCTGAGGCCTGTCTGTGCATCTGCATGTGTGGTATTTCTCAAGTTACTCCTGTTTTCTTCCACAGTGCAAAAACATGCATGTTTAATGGATTTCAAATCACATTGCCATTAGGGATCCTACATTGTACTTAGTTGCAATGTTTGTTGGACTTGTATGTGTCTGTTTCGGCCCTGTGATGGACTGAAGATATGTTCAAGAGCCCCAGAAAGAAAGTCCACCTGCAACCCTGAATAGAGTTAATATTGAATGAAAAGTGGACAGATGGATGGAAACTCTTCCTTTAGACCAAGATAACGTTCTGAACTATTGAAACTTGACCGCAAGCATGTTGGACTGTCCGAAAAATAACGACTCACTGCATTTTCAGGATGGAAGATGTACGAGGCAGGCGAGTTGTCCACAATGATGACTTTTCGGAGCTCTCGGCCCAGCCGACTGAGGTCTTTGACGTAATTTCCTCTGTGGAAAACACATGATTCCCTGAAGAGCCGAGCGCGGAACACCCCCCACTGGTCCAGCAGGTCTGCCACGGGGTCAGCATACTAGCCAGACCCAAAAGGAGAGAAGTTATTGACGTGGCAATGGAAAGCATTACCGTGCCTAATGTGGAGGTCTCGCATGAGCCGACCTTGGCTAAACTGGCGGTGAAGAGGACACATTCAAACAACTCCCCCATCTTCTGGAGGAATTCGTCCACATGAGGCCTCTTCAAAACGTACACCTAAATGTGATGGTTAAAAGAAAATTCATCATTAGCAAGAAAACAGTCATTATTCAACAATTAAGTTATCTAATCACTCAGAATCAAACTTATTTTCCCATAACAAAGATAACGTACTAGTTCTCAATCTGCCAGGAATGATGTTTTTTCATACAATCATGAGAGAGAATCATTGTGCATGTGAATAACACCTCTGATGGCGTCCTCCAATCAACCCATTTCAACCAAATGCATTGAAGCAAACATTTGTTCAATCAATTCACAAAGAAAACTAAAGCAGCCTGTGTTTGTTGTTCTTTTTGTTTGCGTCGAACATGCAATGTTTTACCACTGGCATCTGCACTAACAGCATTATACTGATACAGCAAGCGATGAAACTACAATGCAATTCATGTAGTAATTTGCAAATGTTTTATTTGAAAGACTGTCATATTCCCAAACAAAAATCATATGAAATTAAGAACTAAAAGTCACTTTAAACAATTTAATAAAATTCTAGTCATTTTTGTAAATGTAAATTAAAAAAACAGGTAAAATTATAACAAAACTGGCATTGATTTGGTAAACAAACTTTTCAAATAAGAAAGCACAGTTTTTAGGGATAGAGTGAGACACATATTTCAAATTGTGATCTTTTGGTTATCACAGCATTCCCTCTGGCAAATCAGCAGTGCATTGCATGACGTTTTACATTTATACAGCATAAAAAATACGTGCCCACATCCCATATTTGTCCACTCTGCTGTTCTCCTCCGGAAGCCTTTGTGGGTTAGTTGCTGCTGCCAAGTGCAAGTAATCAAGTATGGGCTGAAGTAGATGCACAAAGCCTATCCTGGATTACTTGAACTAGGTTGAAGCTTCAGTCCTGAATCTTGTTCTTTCCCGCTGACGTCAATGGATGGTGCAAAAGGTCTCTACGTTTTCTTCACCCGATTGCTTTTATCGTGTGAAAAAAAATCCTGCATTTTCAATAGTGTCTTCAACACGTTTGGGGACATTTGAAGTTCAAAAAGCCAAGTCAGAATCCACTTACAGTGAGCAAAGAGAGAGAAAAAAAAATCGAGCAAAAACTACTAAGGTGTTTTTGTATGGTTGGTGGTTTACTTTGATGCACGGTGAATAATAAATAGAATAGAAAACAGAGAATAATAAATATAGAGTCGAATGAAACCAGTTTCCTAAGGGAACCGTCACAAATTAAAAAAAGGCAGTATAAAGTTATTATGTTTATGCCTACGTACAGAGGTCCTCCACATCACAGCGGCATTACCTGATGAACAGTGCCGTCAATCTCCACCGGGACGATAAAGTCTGCATTACTGATGGGCTGCAGGAACACATAAAAACAACGAGAGGATTCAAAACTTGTCGCTTGTTTTGCTCATTTTAGCACAAGAAAAAGCACCCAGCTAAACACCCACATCTTGTTTTATGGTAGAGAAGAAGTAAAATAGCCCAGCAATATGCCTCAGGCAAGTGATGACTCTAGTCATCATGTGGCTCCCTTTGCTCCAGCACTCTGCGAGTGTTAAATAAAACCCAGTACTCCGGAGAGGAACTTGGGAGCTGAGGAAAGATGACAGATATGAAGGCGAACAGAAGAGCTGCTGTTTTCTCTGTGTGACTTGTGTCATTTTGAAAAGCTGGAGAAGGAAGAGGAGAAGGTGCAGGAGGCAGAGGAAGACAGATACCAGAGGGGGCGTGGGTGGAAGACGAGCGGAGGACGTAACGACAAGGATGAAAGGATTAGGTAGGAGGCACAGTCATTTTGGTAAGAAGAAAAAAAAGAACTAGGTGACAGGTAAAAAATAGATTTCTGCATATTCTCAGGGGAGAAGAGCTGTAGCTATCACCTGTTTGGTTAAACACTTAATAAGAAGTTGTATTGTAGGGACAAATTGCTATAGCATCATACCAAGGTACAACTGAATACGCCTAAGTATCTAATCTGAATTGCAAATTTGTTGCTTTAGCATGAGCTAACTTGCCAGCCTCTGTATAGCAGCCAGCTTTGATTGAATATGGTGAAACATACCACCATATTTAGTCAAAATAGCTTAGACATTCAACTGAAATGACTCAATTCAATGTTGTTGGAAGACAGTCAAAATTTTTCACACGCAAGATTTTAATGTCAGAAATTTCCCACAAATATTCTAAACATTAAGTTTTGCAGCATTACCTCTTTCATTAATTGCTTAGCGCCAGGACAGATTCATGCTTTTTTTTCGCTTGGTAGGCAGTGAACATAAAGTGTCATGTGAGCTGCTGGCGTTATGAAAGAAACAAGAGTACTCCAATGACGTTTCATCCTATTTGGACCTCGGCAAAGGGAAAAATAAAACAGAAAGAGTAGAAAGAAGATGTTGTGAAAAGACGTTTGTTTGCAATGCTTCAGGCAAGAGTCCTACACAAGCACTGCAAAGCCACAGTGCTTTACAATAATTACTTATTTCCTGTTAATTGCTTGTATATTCATCTGATGTCCATCTCATTCTCAGGTTTTTTTTCAAGTAAAGCATTTTGGCAGCTTTTGTTGAACACTAAAGAAACTCCAAGGCCTGAATGTATCCTCAGACTTTATAAGGTTCGTATCTTCATTGGCCTTCAGGCATAAGAAATGTCAGGTTAGAAGCAACAGTTACATGCCCTCCAGCAGAGGGGGTGCTTGCTTCAGAAATGATAAGCACTCTTTAACTTCTCACTTCATAAATAAAAGCCCTTAGATATTATCATTGTATAGCAATAGATATCTACTAAAGATAATTAATTTCTTTATATAATGTCAAATTTCAAAAGTAATTCAAATTGAATACTGTGTTTTTCTTTCCCCCTAAATCTGTTACGCAGCTTCAGTAAAATAAACTGTATATAAGCAGAGATTCAGACAAGCTGTGAGCACTGCTAATAGGCTTTAATATCGACTAAATACAATTTCTACGACTTCAACCTTTAAAAAGGAAAACAAAGGTGGGGTAAAGATCACAAAACAAACTTCTCTCCGCTTCTTTGGTTATTGCTCTTCTGCTGAATTGCTCCATCATTCAACAGCTGCTCATCGCCCTGCTTTGTCATGGATAAGAGTCTGGGATGCATGAAAGAAAAGGTTGAAGTGTGCGTAAGACAGAAAGTAGGTCTGGATTAAGTAACAGAGAAAGGAGAGTACTTAAATAACTCAACATCAAAGAGTTTAGAGTGGATGGTTTTATGGTTTTTGACGTATTTCATATCGGGAAATAAATGTTCGGAAGACGTGCTCAAGACCGATTAGGCTGCATCACAGGAAGGGCAAGATCTGTCCTTCATCTGTCTGAAATCTTTCCATCAAAGATTTTAAACACACAGATGCACACATTTACATTTATGTAGTGAAAATCAAAACCTAAATCCCAATGAGAATTTGTTTTCGAACAGTGTGTTGATTGAAAACAGTGTGTTGATTGATTGTTTTCAATGAAAAGAGTCAGAACTCTGATTAACCATCCAAAAACACATCAGTCCCTTTAATTTCATGCAGTTAATCACATTAAAATATAACTTGCAAGTTTGGTTGTATTACCATATAAAATCAATTACTGCATGAAAGCAACCAACTTTTGCCACATTCTAATAAAATAACAGCGGATGTTCAAATAAGTAGAATAAATGTCATTTGTCATTATGTAAATAATCCTTTCTGCTGCTTTGACATGTCTAGCACACACTTGATCTAATCCCGGAACAGGCCTGGGAATTATCCCCTCATCCATAACATGCAGGATAAAGCAGAAACTGTGGCGTGTTACGTAATGTTGCTTTTTTAGTCCATGTCCATCTGTGCATCATCTGTATCCCCGTTGTTTTCTTTTTCCTGCATTCATTGTTCAGTTCCAGAGCTTCAGAAAGAATGTGCATAATATTTTGAATCATTATCACATCTGAACAGGAAACCTGGAGGAAATCCTGCGCAGGCCGAGAACGGAACTGAAAATGCTGCAAATGTGTCGTTTTTATGTTGTCCTGTTTCCTCACAATCAACCGATTTCCATCCACTGCCCTGTCTGCTCCTAGCACATATGGCATACTAATCTCTAAAGCAATCTAATTTTCCATGGATCCCAGCTCTTGAGAATGTGAGCGTGTGACTTGTTTTGACAAAGACGAAGAAAATTTATTCAAACTCACACTGGATTTCTGGGAAATCCATGCCACACCCATTCAGTGCAACAGTACACTGTACAGGACACACCCTTGTGTCTGAGAGAGCACATGTGTTTGTGGCATAAGATCACCATGGGTGTGTACGCATATTTTTTATTTTTTTTACATTTCACAGAAAGTGTGGGATTCCAAAAACGAGTTAACTTCTTCACTTCTAAGTGAAACTACAACAACTATTTGGTTGCCTTCAAATCTACTGTCTTTGACTTCAGGGATTTATTTTTTTTTGTTAAAAGAAAATATAACCAGTTTAATAAGAACAGCCCAGACTGAGGCAGAGCGATGCTGAAATAGGTCACCAGGTTGGCCAGGTGTGTAAAACAGCTTCAATGCAGAACGAAAGGAGCTTCAAACTGGATGCTATAAAGCAGGATCTTTCTAGTGGGTGAAATGAAATGTATTTATTCTAATCTACAGCCTACACTTGAGAGCTAAAAACATCTGCGCACCTGTCTAATGATAGGAGCAACAAAAAGGATTACACGAAGGTTCTCACTGAAGAGGTGTGCCTAAATATTTAACACATAATATATATTAATCTATATTTCATATCCGACAGCCTGATCCTCTTCTCAGGGTCTACAGGGACATTGCACCAGATTTATGATGCACTAAAATCACTTTTCTACTCTGCACACTATCAGTCACTCAGATACAGAGCCCTGAAAGGCCAAGAAGCATAAAGAAAACATACAAAGTTGTTGTATCACATATGCTTGCCTTTTATGCAGCGGGTGTTGTGTTGTGATGTGCCTTCAGTGAGTGTGTGAAGCAACAGACAACCTAACAGCAAAAATGAAATGAGCGTTTAGGGACCGTCTACAAATTGCTACGATATCAAATAATATTGGGCTTCAAATATAAACTACCACAGCATAAGAGGGCTGTACGATGTGAAGGGTTTATTTAAAAAAACTAAAAAAATCAAAAGAAAAACAAGTGATTCAAATATTTAAAAATATTTTTTTAAAAGTTTTATTTTATTTTAGATGAAAAAATTATAAAAAAAAAAAAAGTGCCTGATTCAGAAGTTTACATTAGAAGTTAGCCTAATTAGATTCTAAATAAATGCAACTGTTAGGTTATAGAAAACCTTTGGATAGCGAGACCCAAAAATAGCTGGAAGATATATTTTATTTACAATTAGAAATGAACAAAAAGTTTAAGAAGTCTGTTTATGCAACAAACAAAAAAAAGAATCGGTCAGCTACTTTATAAAAGTGCATATTTTTGTACACATGAGAATATTTCATATTTTTCTTTGAGAAACCTTTAACCAGCTATTCTACTGGCGTAAAGGAAGGAAGGATAGATGGATGGTGTACCTTAAAGGAGCTGTGTACAAGGGTTTCATCCAGGTCGATCACCACACAGTTTTTGCCATAGTCAGCTATACTGACCTCAGGCAGGAGGAACTTGGCTGGAGGCTGCAGAGAAAACATAGATAGGTTACATTGGTATGTATGCTATATTTTGTGGTCAAGGGTGGGACAAACTGCCACGAAATGTAATGTAAAAGTTGGAAAAGATTGTGATTCTTTCAGTAAATAAAAGCCCTAAAACGTGAACATATTTTAATAAACACAAGAACAGCTTTATTTTTACTTATTTGATTATTAGTAGGAGCTCTAGATTAAAAATACAGTAACAACCTTGATATGATACAGGTTTTGGCAACAAATCGATCAGAAATGATTTTACAGACTGTGGGGTCTGCCTCCATGACTTGAGTGTGCCTGGGATTATTTTACACTGACTGAGGTCAATCAAAGGTTTCATCAACACTGTAAGTAATTTCACTGCTGCTTAAATTGTCTTAATGTTAGGAAGACTTGCTGTCAAAATAAGAAATTAAAATTCAATCTGCAGTGTTGTCACACAAATAAAAAAAGTATAATTCATTTAAAAATGTCCTTTCTGATCATTTTTAGTGTAGTGTTATCCAGGTCAGGTTTTGCCTGTCTAAATACTCAGTTGGAATCATTAATACAGATAATTATCTCTTTAATTTAGAGCAGCAGGCCGACTTCAGTGTTTTTAGCCAGAAGCGACGTCGCCCCACTAATCCAACCCTTATTTTCTTACAGTATTTAAACTGTGCAAAACAATGGGATGGTGCCCACTTCTCTCATGCAAACCTTTGTGGGCCAATGGTAGCATAGCGACCGGAGTGGGGGGGATCATATCGCTCTTCTCAAGAACGACTCCTGGTGCTGCGTTCAGGGTCAGGGGAAGGGAGAAATGATTGTATCCTTTGCCAAAGCCTGGGGTTACACACAGGCACAAGGCAGATGGTTCAGCCACAGGGGGCACACACTCACATCAGTGCTCTTATTCACACAAACTACACACACCCACTCATGCACACACACAAGACTGTACAGAGGTGAAGATCAAGGACTCTTTCAATCCCCAAACACGTTCCCACAAGTGAGCTGCCACTCATTGTGCCAGGCATTTCCTGCACGTCCCTGTGTTTAAGCGTGCTTTTCCACGGCAGACTGTGTTTATCATGTCTTATCACAGGATGAATTGCAGGAAGAATTCCCTCTGAGCAAGGACACTGAATGACTCCCAGTATGTCGGTGATTTATTACATTTACTCTTGCCAGCTGAGCTGCTTAAGTTCAGAAAGACCGACTTCACATTTTCACCAGGCAGATGCAATAATCGTTTCCACAAGATCAAGTCAGAAGATACAGTGATGACCAAATCATAACATGCTGACTGGATGGAAACACCTGATAACAAATAAGAGCAAAACAGATCATTTTTATAAGCATGTAAATGTACAAATGAAATAACAATATGTCTAATAATGCTTTCAAACAGCATTTCAACATGGCTTGTTCTGGTTGCCAGTTTTAAAGCACATGCACAATTAATTAAATGTTTAGTTTCTATGACTGTATCAACATAGAGGAGCAATATGTTGTCAGTCAGTATGTTGGGCATAATGGCAAAATAAGAAATATTCCCCTATCTGTTACTTTTGGGGGTAATCCAGCCTTTTAGACACTTCTGCAGGCTTGGTCCCTGGGAATTTAACACATCTGATTTATTAGCTAACATCTTCTTGCCTCCAGCTTCATAATTTCACTTTAAAAAGAGCAGAAAGGCAAAAAAAAAAAAAAGAGAGATAGAAATATGTGCGCTCAGTAAAAATACTTATCTATACTGAATTTATTGGAAACTTGACAAAAATTTTAACCTTCAATTGCAACACTTATATTGCAACAATAGAACCGATATTTCATATTAAAACCATTACTATTATAGATAAACTGTTATCAGCTATACAGGAAATTAGTGATAAACAACCCATATCATTTCACCAGCAGTTTGTAGTATTTATTTAATAACAGCAGTTTAAATATGCACCTTTACATTTTTTTTAATTTTAACACAGAATAAGTGCTAAAACATGATGTCAGAATATGACACGGTCTCAGATCTCATCTCGTGAGATTTGACAATTACCGTATGACACTCATCAAAATGCTTATCACATAAATGAATAGGTTAAAATTCCTGCTGGCTAGTTATTTTGCATTTTTTGTGGAAGCAAAAATAAATCAGCAAAATGAACTTTAATCACCAGTTATCATTTACTTAAGCAGTACCAGACAGGTTTAGCGACTTATGACACAGGCTTGAGTTATATAAGTCACCGCTCAGAATAGTTGACCCTCCTGGCCATACGAAGAGCATCCCTCAACACCATATGTATTTCCTGCTATTGAAGGGAGCCGTCTGCTGGGTGGTGCAATTTAAAGCTTGGCTGCAGACATTGGGATGCTGTGAGTGTGAATATTCGAAATTACAGCAAACCACAGGAATCTAACACATTCCAAAATAGCTAAATGAAATGCAGCATCAGCACCGACTTCCAATACCCAATCTAAACAAGGTGGAGGCATCTAGTTGTCGACTCACTCTCTTAAAAACACAGGTTGCACACAGGAATCGAAAAGCTGACAATGGCATGTAAGGTAACACCACACATAAACAGCATTTTTCCGGCAGTTACGTTGCCTAAATCTAAAAGACTTTGGAACTTATTGGAAGTTTCCATAGCACTTCAGTAAGTGCTATGGAAACTTGTCCAGTACTCAAAGGTTACTTTCTGGAATGTATCTTGTACTATCCTGAAATATTTACTATATTTAGTAAGGAAAGGGTTACTCCCTTTCCTGAACCTAGAATGTACTTTTATGAAACTTTAAAGAACTTCAGCCATGGCCATTTACTGACTGAAAATTTGAGTTTTTTTGTCCTGAAGTTCCACATTGTTCCTGTAGGTTGCAGAAAACCTGTTATCTTTCAGGAAATGTACAAAAATGTTTTGGTATATTTTAAGTACCAAAAAATGTTCCAGAAGAAACTTGGTAACTTAAAATAAATTTAAAAAATGTAAACCTATCAATTAGATCCAGGAAAATGCATTTCCTGGATTTAAGTAAAGTAACCAGTCAGTTCCATGAAAGTTCCAAGAAAGGTTCCGGTAGGTTCTGGTAAGTACCAAGTGAGATATATTTTGAAGTTACCTCTACATTCTGGTGAAACCCCTGAGAAAGTTCCTCAAAGGGACTTCTAAGTTTATGGTAAACACTTGTAAGTTTCAGTAAAGCAACCAGTAAGTTCCATAAAAGTTAACTAGAAGTTAAGATAAATTCATGAAAGTAATATCTAAGTTTAAGTAAAGCACCCACTAATTTCCAGAAAAGTAAACAATAAGAGACTGAAAGTTCCAGGAAACACCTTTTGTAAGAAAAATTTCCAGAAATGTTTTGCAAAGTACGCTCTAAGTTCTAGGAAACAAGTGAACTTTTCTGTGAAAGTTCCAGGAAAGTTCATGGCAGATTCTGAAAACTAACACTTCTGAGGAAGTAGAGTCCGTATTATGTAGTGTTGCCTGAAGGGATAATTGGTGAATCTGAAAAATTATTTTTAAATTTTAATGTTTGGATAGTTAAAAGCACAAAAAGAATTGGGAGGCACATAACCTCATGAACTGTGGAAAATTGAGAATATTTCATCGAGCGGGAATTAATAATCACCTTTATGTCAGCAGCTGCACGAAACCCGAATGATGAAGCACCTCAAGCATAGGGAGAAGGTTAGTGTGATGAAGCGTAATGGAGAAAAAATGAAATACAATCATATGTACACTGAGTATTGGGATGACCCAGAACCTCGTCATACTGGAGAATATAAGTGGAGAAAGACAAAAAAAAAAACAGACACTGAGAGAGACGGCGTGGAAAAAACATAAAAAAGAAGAATATGGAAGGAAATGAAAAACAGCCGACAGTAGAAGAGCACAGCAATACATTCAGCAGCAAATGGAAAAGTTGGGAAAGACAGAGGAGGTGCACAAACATTACGGGAAAGTGAAAACAACTTACAGAAAAAAAAAACAAACAGAGCTGCCATAGTAACAAAATTCGTCTGGTTAGAAATCCAGCAACACTACACTACTGGGAGGGATCTGTGGGAGCCGACCCAGTTTGAAAATCAGTCTCTCTAAAACAATGTTTTTGGGGAAAGATCTCCAAGATCACGCTAGATCGATGGGAACAGATTTATTACACAGTGATCTGGAGCAGGTTAGCTTTGACAACAGATTTCTTCCCTCGGTGTGAGATATTTACAGACAAACAAGGATGAACGTGTGATTATTCTGATTCCATTTTTAGCCCGATGTACCTGCGTTTGGCAGCAGAAGACTGTTTGTAGAGGAGTTTGTTTGGCGCCTTTTTCCACAGCCAGAGAGTTTCTCTTCACACTTTGTCACTACACTGGTCAGAGTGTACAAGAGAAGAGGGGGAGGCAGTGGTGCCAAGCAATCCATCATACCGGACATGCACAAGGCCAACTTTATGTGGATTAGAGAGGCTCTGGTGTGATTGCATGTCTGCGTGCACATGTGTGTTGCCATGGCAGGACGTGCTGCTCCCTGATGCCCAGCCACGAGTGAGCAAGTGTGTGTGTTTTTAGGGGCTTCTACGTGTGCTCAGTGCGCCGCGTGTGTTATTTTGTGCGCTATTAGGTGTTCGGGCAGATATCGAAGAATGCATGATGGGAAACTAGCCCGTACTTTTTAAGCAGCAGATGGTAAACAACCTCTGGGTTCAACGGGTTTAAAGCAGCTGGAAAAATTTGCGGAGAGAGAGCTCAGAGAGGCAGTAGAGCGCCTCTGCCCGAGACCCCAGCAAGAGAAGGCAAACTCCAACAAACTTTTTGTAACGGAACCAAACAAAAGTTATTTGGCTCTACAGTTAAACTTGGACTCCTGTCATAAAACATTAACTAACTCTCTGAAGGTCTGTTTGGTCAGTCTTCTGAATGTTAATGGTATGTAATTTGGACCCTGGCCAACAATAAAAGCAAAACATGAGCTTTACCTTAGCAGGACTGCCATTTTCCTCTGGAGGAGGGGGCAGAGAAAGTGTCTTGTTGTTGGCGGGTGGTGGCTCCACATGGTAGTCATTGTAGTTGCGGAAGCAGCAAAAGAAAGGGCTAAAAATGCTCCTACTTCGGTGCTTCTTTAGGCTGCTATTGGACTGGGAGACTGGAAGAGACAACCACAGAGAGAGACAGCACTGTTAATCAGACGCTACATACAGTTTAACTGGGACAACTGAGAAAGAATGAAGTATGTACTATGTAAGAACACCAGACAAACAGAACATAGTTTGATCAGTTTAGTCTAGAAACAATGAGGGATAAATATTTTCTGATCACGTTTGTCTGTAAGGACGATGATCGTTTTCTGCAGCACATACTCAACACTTTCCACAAAAATTTACTTGTGTCAGTAAACAGAATAAGACCAAAGGACCTGGGGATTATCGCCTAGCTTCGTTTGATGAATGTGAAAAGGGATTTGAATTATTTTTGGTCAGAAATAATTTTTCCCTTTGGAATTGACCATTTCTGCCTCGTCTCTTTCCAACTTTTGAACCATGAACTCTGACAGTTCATGATTTAATTCAAAGTTGGAACTTATGTGGAGCCTTATAAATAAAATCTAATTTAAAAATACTTTATATCTCTTTGTTTTTTGTGCGATATATTAAAAATTTATTATGTAAAACATTAAAGTGTGACAAAAAAAAGCCATAAACAAAGGTTAACACTTGGGCTAACTGCAGTGTAAAACAAGCAAATGGTGAGTGATATTTCTATATGACGCAAACAGAACACCCTGCAGCCATTTGTGAGCTTTATTTGCTCAATAATTTACTCAAAGCATGGAAGTTGTTTTAATACATCTAATCACACAACATTAAAGCAGCTGCTCTTACTATCCAGTAAGCCTGTAAATTATTCTTTTCTGAAAATTTAAGTATCATTTCTTATCAGTTTGGGTGACCAAACCCTGTAACGTTTAAGTAAAATACACGCAGTTTGGTGAAAACAACAATGGAGACGCAATAATCAAATCATGAATAGACCCACAACTGCCCTCTTCAAAGTCTCCAACACTGTCGCATGTGTTACTCACTGAAACTAGACACAGAGGCTGTTTCACGTTCATGACTGTATTATCATAACAATAGACCATGTCACTCGGTGCGGCTTCAGTTCATGCAACAAGAATCACACTGACAGAAATAGCTGTTATCACAGAGCCTTCTGGGAGTTCGGTTATTCAGCTTGGGAAAAAAATCAGAGTGAGAGATTTAATAATATTATGTATTTATAAAGTCATATTCAATCGATTTGAATATTATTGAATTTTTACTTATAGTTGATGAAACAAGACAAGCAAGCCTCATCGGAAATACCGTTCATATTTTAATTTGCTGAATATGATACATGGTTGTGGGTTCATCTCCTCCACTTCTGTCTCCAAAGCCTGAGCAGAAACAGACTGGAAAGATTTGTGAACCGGTTCAAATTTGCTAGAAGAATAAATGTGTATCTGGGCAGGTCTAATGCAAATGTTATCTGTTTGGGAAATTGTTAAGGGATATATTTCCGTTTGTATCACTCATTTTATTTTAGTGCACGTCTACTGATATTGACCCCCAAAATTTGAATTGAAGCAAAAAACCAAATGAATAAAACAGGAGCAGAGAGAAGAAAAGCAACTATTATGTAACCGACCCCTCTCATATTACAATACAACTGAGTAAATACAGATGGCCATACCAAATCAAATGGATTTGCAAAACTAACAACGACATAGCAAATATTTTTCAAATAGCATTACTTTAATGCACTGACTTGCTATTCTTTTTTTACAGCATGTCTTAAACAAAACAAATCCACAGTTTTAGTCCATAAATGGAAATGCACACCTAGTTCAATCTAGTTTGTAAATATGTACTTTAAAAAAAATTCTCCAAAAATCACTGTCCTTGTGTGTTATAACAGAAAGCATCTGCCCATCTTTTGGCAATAATTCCTTTCTAGTATTGTGTCTCTGAAGGACAACTTATGCAAGACAGTGGCTGTAGAAGTCATCTTTAGAAATGGAAATCCTGCGGTAGGACTGTGGAGTGAGGACTGACTGAGTAAAGCAGGAGTCATTTCTGTGCCTTAAAGCTGCCATCACGCAGCATCCATGTTTGCTGCTGTCTTATTAATGGATCTGTGTGTCACACGCAGCACAGTTAGCTGTGCATGCTGTGGCTGCAGAACGATGCCTAAAACCGTCCTAAGGCTATTCCTACTGGATCTGACAGGCTGTCTACAGTTCATTTTCTTTGTTCTTTCTGTCTTTGCAGTCCAAACTCATTCCGGCTCTTCTTCCATCCTCATTACAGTCCCAATCAAGTGGCACTTTGGTAGGCTAGCAATGATCAAATGAAGTTAAAATGACTTTTGAATCAAGAACAGCGCTTTTAATGGATGAGGCATGAAATAAAGTCATAGGAATATATGACACTGCAGACACTGCTTATGTTTACAGTCAAGAACATACGGTTTAATGTAAATTAAAAAATGTGGTCAATCACTGGTAAAGCTTCATTAAATATAGAGGGACGTTACAGATGTATTAGAGCTTCTGTGGATGATCTGTGATGTCCAGTTTTGTAAGGTTGGCAAACCTCCCATGCTAACACTGCAAACAATAGCAAAATACTAGATTAAACTAAGGATCAGCCCTGATTCTAAAACTATGGTTCTCTATTTTGGGACAATTTTCTCTCCTCTATTTTGGGACAATTTTCTCTCCCAGTTCTGTTGCCCAGACCAACCGCCTGAACAAAACAGGTGGGGGTGAAAAAAGGGGGAAAAGAGCAAAGAGGGAGGCAGAGAGGGGGACCGAAGGGTGCAAGATGGGAGGGGAGAATAACTGTGGTGAAGTAGCCTATACTTGGGTCTGATTCTTACTCCACCCCCCTCCCAAACCACCATCCTACGCAAACACAGCTCTCCTTTCTCCTAGGGACACAAACAACATAGCTGAGAGTTGACTGCTTCTGGCAACTGAGTCAAGGCACACAGATGCATGCATCGGGAAAATCATATGGACGGTCAACAAACCGCATACTACAAAGACTGATTTACGACAGAAATTTTTTCTTTTAATGGCCAAAAATGTGTCTGAAGCTAGGTCTGCTTTCATGAGGTTTGAAAATAACTGCAAAGAGTTAAAAGGTTTCCATTTGCCATAAAGTGCAGAGGCATTGAACAGACTAACAACAAAAACGACTTTGAAACCAGTTCAAAGAAAAGAACTAAAAAAAAAAAGAGTCATACATCTAAGAATAACTGTGTAGTTCATAGTTCTGTTGACAACAGGTATGGCTAGTAACACTGAAAGGCCATTGCATGAAAAAGCTTTTTATATCCGCAGATGTAGAGTTCTTTAGAGCAGGTGCGTATTATTTGCCCGCTGAGTGAACGTCATCACCCTCAATGCCTCCTCTCTTGATGTAAGAGCTGCGTAAAGTGCTTTAAGAGCCGGCGTGTGTATCAATGCTACCACTGAAGATCAGGTAACAACAACAGAAAGCGCACTAGTGTGCAGGGCCCGGGCTTTCTGTCACATGTTCAGGCGCAGTCACTAACAAGGCCGGAAGAGGGAGAAAACGCAGGAAATTCTCTGCATTCCTGACAGGAAGAGATAATCACCCCATGACCCACAGTGTGGAATATTGCCAGACTCCAAGAATAAGATCCGAAGCTTCACTCAAGACTTTAAAAGGTGGAATCCACTTGTCCTGCTTTAAATGCACGGAAATACAGATGGTAACTTACTCAACGCCTGGCAGCTTTAGAAGCTTTTCTCAAAGCTGAACTCGATCTATAGCTACTGATTTTATCTGCCTTTTCTGCATAGTGTTTTGCTCTTCAACCTTACAACGCTTTGCATGTGAAAACATCCGCTATGGCATTTATCGTTTATCAGCGAATCATGGGCATTATTTATGACAAATTCACCATAAAATAACCGGATCCTCCATTAATAAGTGCAAGGAAGGACAAACAAATTCCTCTTAGTGGGAAGTTGGATGTTGTGAATCTTAAAAGTTGAAAAAAAACTGAAAAACTGAAAAAGCTGAAAAAGGAATTTTATTTGTCTTTGGATGTTCAAAGACGACAGCGCAAGCAAGATACTGAACAGAGTTTTTTTTTCTGTGTGACCCAAAGGGAAAGCAGCATTACATTTAATGTGGACACAATCTTTTTTTGGTGGCATAATGAAAAACTCATTGAAAAGTATTTTAGCCAAACTGTAATCTTGCAAAGTTTTTGCAGTTCTACTTTACTTTTAAAGTAAAACAAGAACTGGAAAAAGTAAAGTAGAACTTGTATCCAGGTACATTTGTACATTTGTACAGGTATATTTGTACCTGGATACAAGTACAAATGTTTTGAAAATTTAATTTTTTTTCAATATTAAAAGTGGTTATAACTACATTTTTTAATCTAGTAACTTTAAAATCATTTCCTGGCACTTATCTGAGATCAACTATTTTTAAAACAACTTATTTCAGGTTTAAATAAATAAAATTAAATTAAACATTCCGTTCAGCGCTTTAGATTTAAAATGTATTCATTAAACTTTAGGTTTTACTTAGACGGCAAATCATTCAAATCTATCGACAAATCAAAGTCTAACTTTTGATACTGTGAAATAGAAAACCCTGACAAACAAAAATGACAAAAAGTGTTTATTGCAGGCAGATTTATTCTTGCTAAAACACACTGGTGTATATGTCAGACCTTAAGCAATCCTCTAATAGCCCTTAGATGATCATCCAGGTGGATAAAGACTACAGGTCCTCAGGGGGTATGAAGGTAAACATGAGAACTGTCTATGTGAACATGCATCTTTAATAATTCAAGTGGAAAACAGACTGGTTTTAAATGGCACAGCAAAGTCCTGCTTACAGTGAGATAAAACAAGCCAGAGGGATTTCTGTGCTGCCTCTCTGCTTAACTCACAAAACACCTTCAGATTATGAATTCAACAACCACAAAACCTAAAACGACATGATGAAACTCTGCCATCACCAAAGGCGGTGGGCGCGATTTCACAGAATATCTGGCGCCTCCCTCCTTTGCTTTGAAAGTGGAACCAGCTGTCTACATCTTACATAAGAACGTCCGAGATAAAATACTTATTCGACAGCAACAACAGACCCGACACACTACAAACAAACACACATAGACATACAGGTTGTTCACCGTTTGCTTTTTACCTTATCTAATGTATAGGGCTGACAATGGAGACAGTGTGAGGAGATGAAGTTGTTTCCCTCTTTGGCTGCCATTACCCAAAAGAGGAAACTCCTCTTTCTTGTGCAAGTTGTCAGCAGAGTAAAGCCACAGATGGAGCCTTGACAGGGATACAGTATCTACGTACTGGAGAGGGATAACAAGTAGTTTATATTTCAGAATTTGCCAGAGTTACACTGTATTGCAACATACATATCCTGGCGATTTAAAAAAAAATACTGCCTGAAAAAGTGCTGCCTTAATCATTTCTCAGTTTCACTAAATATTTCATGGAGTGCACCGTTTTTGCGATTGTTTTACAAAAAATCTAGCAAGGTTTTGTTTTTTTAAAGGCAAAATGTGTGATATATATATATATCCTTAAGTATCAGAAGTACTACTAAGCAGACCTTTTCTGATGCAAAAAGAGCCGTTAGAGCCATGAACCTCTAAAAGTGTATTACCATGTATGAAACAAGATGTGTTGTGAATGTCTATAGTTCTAAACTGAAAATATTTTTGCTGGAAAATATACTAAAAGGATGTGTAAGTACTGGGAACACAGAAAAGGACAGAGTGAGAGCCTTCACTGTCCCCAAAGAGCTTGTTATAAAGAAAATTTGGGCGAGGTTTGTGAAGTAAATAAATGAATTGGAAGAATTTTTCTGCACCCACCACAAACAGACTTTTACATTGCTAAACAATTAGCTTCAATCTTGACTTCAATAGAAAAATTCGAGGCTGAGTGACAAGCACACAATGAAGTTCAGGCCACGGTCAGGACTGGTAGCACTGGAGGAGTCAGCAGGACAAGTACAAGTGTTGTTTGTGAGCATAATGTTTTTCACAATACTTCAGCACAGTTGAACCTTCACAATAAAAACACTGAGTGAGTGTGGGGAGTAAAGTGAGACTTGAGGTACACTGTTTGCGATTGATTCTTTGTGCTCTGATCATACAGGGTCAAATTGGTGTAGAGTTATGACCGAAATAGACCCGAGGTCTGTCTTGGTCGGACAATCAGAGAGCAGTCGTAGGGAGTCGCTTGTGGTCTGCGAAGCCCCATTAACTTTAATGTGTTGCAATTACTGTGTACACCATCCAACTACATTTTCTGTTGGATCCTAAGCCAAAGCGGACATGGTGGGTCTTTGCCTTTACCCTTAACTGTATCCAATCTCTGCCACTGGTCTGGTCAAGCATGGCATGACTCACTAACATAAAATGTTGCCACACTTTTACTATATTCTCAGTTATTTTGTGCTTATTTTATTTTTCATTTTACGTACAGCATAATCACTATATATATATATATATATATATATATATATATATATATATATATATATATATATATATAAACACTTGGCAGGAATGTAAATTAAAAAGAGAATGTGAATTTCTGCCTGAATACTCAACAAACTGTTACAGCTCTTCTTAAGAACCTCATTAAAGCAAGCTCTGCTGTTGATTGTTTTAAAAAAAAATCTTGTTTATTTTACCGGAGAGAAATTCCCGCCAAGAGGGGTGACGACAGTTATAATTGCTCTGCTTATGAAACAATATTTACTCCAAACAGCAGCTGCTTCACAATTCACTCATACACACACAAACGCAGCGGACACACAAAGAAAGCTGAGTGACAGTTGTTTGTGTCACACTGCGTGTTCTCACCAGGGTCCACAGTGGGCTATGTATGAGGCCATCAAGGCAATAATAGCTCAGTGCGATAAAATTAACTCCCAATAAGCCTCAGTACAGCTGAGGCTGGAAATTACAGTGTGTGGAGGTACACTCTGTCCATATGCCTTTTTCTGTCAAACTCACTGACCCTCAACTGGCCTTCTGGATTTACTTCCAAACTTACCCACGAAGAGTCATATATGTACACACACACACACACACACACACACATATATATATATATTTAAATTCATCCCACACTCCCTTATGCAAGTCACATTACGCCATAAACAATTTAAATATGGTGGTTTGCTGTGACTTCGCCACATAAATGATTTGGTTGGGCTTCGGAGCAGATGCAGGTGGGTCTGCTCCTGCTTTTCTATCTGCAGCTGTACAGAAGCGTAGGAGCAGCAGTGACAGAGCCAAGCTGCCTGCAGCTCCTGGAGGATGAGCTCTGCCCCCTCTTTCTCTCTCTATTTCTCTCTCCATTTCTCTCTCTCTCTCTATGTATGCTGATGAAGATGACAAAAAACGGCAGGGGACAAATTCAGAGAGAGCTGAGGGGGTAAAAATAATGAGGAAGATCTGACTGCTCTGCAAGCGCTGCGCAACAGAACCGTCTCAGTAGTCCCCATCACTGCTCGCGCTGTATGAGGAGACTGTCTGAAGCTTGTTATTTATCTATTTTTAATATTCAACTCAACAGCTGTTCTCTCGCAGCCAAATGCTTACTGACTGACGGGAAATCCCCCTTGCCTATGTGTTGATAAACAACAAGCAGAAGTAAAAATCATGTCAGAGGTGAATAAAGCCACATCCTCAGGCCTCATGCGCGTTCAAGCGAGTTACTGATGCAACTTCAACATCAGTAATGAAAGCTGGTAGTGGACAGAAGGGAGCATAAAATGTCACTTTTTTAAGCTGCCCTTTCAGACAATCTTTATGCTCATTCAAAGCTAATGTTATCTCATTAAGAGGGTAGGATTTTTTTAAATTATTATTATTTTACCAGAAATGTTTATTCACACTAATTATTAGACAGGCTCCAAAAACAAAAAGGTTGCATCTTTTTGCACAGTGAGTATTTTACATGTTTTTCGTAAAATTAGGTAAAAGGATGAAACCTGCTGGACATATCCAGGTCTAAATGAGGGCTCTGTGTAGTCCTGATGTCGGAACTTTGTCTGCTGCTGAGAGGAAAATTGACTTTTCATTCACTGTCTTTGTGTTTAAACAAGAAGGATCTAATTGAGGAGAAAATGCTGAATCTTCAGACCCCGCTCGATCCGATAACACCGAGACGTCATCAGCGTTCTTTTTTTCAACTTTAGGAAGCTCCTCTACAGGCACAAGTCATTACGAACTGATTAAATGTTGCTAAGACTTGCTCTTCTGAAACCCAAGCAGCTTTCAGTTTTGTTCTCAGTAAAGCCCACTCATGATTGAGGAGGCACTGAAACGTCACATTGCATTTCTTGCTGTAAATCTCTTTCTTTTTTTTTTTGCACATTAAATGCCTGCTTGTTATGGATGGAAGGGAAGTAAACAACTAGGTCGTCTATTTGTGTCCGTGTGCGTGTGTGTGTTGGCGTGAGCATGTTTCCCATGCCTCTTCTTTCTGAAAGGCATTCATCTCTTCATTTTCACACACAGCTATGTCCTACTTAGGGGCCCCTGAGATTCACAGTTAAACAGAGTTCACCTTTACCTCTAGAGGATGAGAAGAGGTCTTCCTTGTATATGTTATAACCCCCTGTCCTGCATGCGAATGTCTAGTTATTGTATTGTTGAAAAAAATGTCATGCTCTTCTGTCAAATATTAACTGCTGTGCAGCATAATTCAGGAGGTGTGATGGAAAATCGTTGAGAAGAAAACACGATCTCTGTTTAGGGAAGCCAATTAGCGATGATAAATGCCAAGCAGTGGAGGGCAAAATATGCAGAAAGACCGTTCCCTTGTCACAGAAACCCAAGCACTTTTTCCTGCTCTTTCTTCTTGACATTCTCACGCATCCTCTGCCTCCTTTTCTCATTGTATTGATCTGTTATGACTACATTCATTTGGCCGAACGGATGGCGAATTAAGAGGAGCTTGTGAATTCCAGCGATAAACAATCTTTGAAGTGGAGAAAAGCAGCCTGCAGCAGGCAGTTCTTTGGCTCCAAACGGAGTATGATGTAAGTGAACAACAACACCAGGCATTTAAATAAAGGCATCTCAAGCATGCTCTAGCAGAACGGGAATGTCAGAGTTAATGAGAAGTCTGAATTTTGATGGATCAAAAGCAACTATATCTGTCAGCACAAGTATTTATGTAGAGCCAAATGTTATTATCCATGTAGTTGAAATCTTCAGTAATCCTCATTTGTAAGAATCTTTTTCTCAAAACAATATCAGCATTTTTGCCAAATTCAGTCATGAAACTGGCCAACAATGCTGTCAAATAGTCCCATCCAAACCAAACGGACATAAAAATAGACTCAGTAAAATCCCTAATCTCCCAAGAATTGTCTATTTTCTTTGACAATAGACAAGTGTCAAAGAAAATAGACAATATTTCTTGGTCTATTCTTTGGAGAATAGACTAAGAAATATTGAGTTTGACACATTTTAAGAGTACTTCGTAAAGTAAAACCACAAAATTCAATGTATATTCTTAAGACTTTATGTGATATACCAACACAAATTAATTTGAAATGGAAAACAAAGAATAAATATTTTACATTTTTCACAGAAAATCTAAAAAAAAATGCTTGTGGAAAACTGTAAAAAATGACTTTTTAGGTTTTCTTTCAACAGTAAGTTGGCTTCTGAAGCTAACTAATTTCACTGGGTTTCAATTTGCTGCTTCAGAGTATCAATAAATGCAAATTTAATTTTGTAAATCAGTGTTTTAATTTTCACTTCTATATTTCACAGGCTATGTCCAGGTCCATTTACGCTTTCTGTTGCACATGGAGCTTCTGGATTATCAGGCTCCGGTTGACGCGGATACAGGATGTCAACAAGACGATATTTATAAAATTGTGCTCTAAACTGGAAGCTAGCCTGGAACTTGTGAGCAAGACCATGTGGACTTCCTGTAGCATATGGTTTAAGTCTTAATAGTCATCCAGTGTAGGAGTGAGGAAAGATACGGCCCACACTGTTTTCCCCAGTGGATTTTCACAGGATGAGTCGGAGAGTAGCTGCTTCTTTGCAAAGTCTGACAAGTGATAGATATAAAGGATGCCTCATATTAACTGCTATCCTGAATATTTATTGTGAGCAGATGTAAGTATTTCTCATGCATTCTGTCCTAACACAACTAATTATAACTCCTTGCCTTTTTATATAATTATCAGTTTCAGATGGAAGAATGAAAATACATTAGCTTAGCTTGTAATTGTACTTTATAAATCAAAATATTAGGCACACTGAAGAAGTCACACTATATATACCCAAAAGAGAAAACTGAAATCTTCAAGTGTCCTATAAATATTTATTGCCTTACACAAACTTCAATGCATTTTATTGGGATTCTATGGGGTAAACCACAAAACAATTGTGCAGGAAAATTTGTAAAAACAATATTTGCTCGTCTTTAACTCTCCCACAGTCGTAAGAGATGGGGTCACACTGGTGGGGTCACACAGGCCCCGCAAGCTTTTTACTAGTATTTTTATGTGTGGTTTCTGGGACCCCACGGTCTGACAGGAAATCCTCCACCCCCAAATGTGTTTCTACACAATGGGCTTTAACTACAAAGATTCCAAATAAGCAGCGTTAAATTGACTGAGCAAAAAAAAGTACACACAGTAAGGCTACTGGTTGCCGTCATGGAGAACCCGTACAAAACAAGATAAAGATAAAGTAGAAAGTCCTTATGCTAGGGTTATAATAATAATAATAATAATAATAATAATAATAATAATAATAATAATAATAATAATAATAATAATAATAACATTTCCTTTAAATAAGTATAAAACATTGTACAACACAACTCTCTTTTGAAAGTAACTTCCTTCTGTGCTGTCCATATAGCGGTCAGATTTGTTGAGTGGATGACAATGTCAAGAGATTCTGACACCTGAGTTGCGGATCTTTCCTGCTCCTCTAGAGAAGTAGCTCCTCAGCTACTTCATTGACTAATACTCTCTGTGCCTGTAAAATCCGGTTATTTGGATAGGCATGGCTTGGTTTCCATTTTCAGATTAATTGAGTGGCTCTCTGTAAAAAGTTAGTACTGAGTGCAACTGGTTACACTAGATGTTATTTAGAAGCATCAGAGTATCCACACACAACACAGTTTACAGACTTTTTCTTTTTATAGATTTCCACAAATTTTGAGAACCATCAATCCTTTTTCTCCTACTTCACATTTACACGCTAAATTTAACCTTCCCAATGAGCTGCCCAAATTGGAACTGGACTAGAGAAATAAAGATGTCTCAGGAAATGTCTACCACTCTAAAAACTCTTCCCCAGAGGTAAATATAATCAGCTTTTCTGACTTGCTCTGGATGAAAGTAGTTTATAAATTGGTAATAAGGACCTGAACCTCAGGGTTCCAGGTTCAACTTTTTTTTTTTTTTCTCCTCATCCTCTCATTCAAAATGCTGCACTGAATATTGACTTTACTGTCTGCACACCGCAGTCCAATGCGATTCCCAGAGGATGGAGAAGCCTCTAACCGAGCACAAGCTCCCCAACACTTTGAGGCTGGCCGTGGCAGCGGAGTGCTGTACACAGGAGACTGCCAAGTTGTGCCAGAGACTCAGAGACAGCCAAAACTCACAGTAACTCTCCCCACTTAAGCAGAGCTGCTCACTCTTCTGCAGGTGTGGTCCCCTCATCATAAACACTTTAGTAATGTGCAGCATTGGGTTCCAGGAATAACCTCAAAAACCAATTGCGCATGAAATCAGAGGCTTTTTCAAGATTAATATATAATTACAGCTCCAGTGTTTTTCTTTCCTTGTTTCTCCGGGGAATGCAAATAGAGGAACCAGACATGTGGAGGTTGACAATTATCTTCTTCATCTATTGATTGATTTTTTTCCTAACTGATCATTTTTTTCAGACAATGTTTTGCCTTAAAATCTATCCACAGGCATGTTTCCACTTAATTAAAATTTTGTGAATTAAGCTAACAAAAACATAGAACGCCATGGAATTATCCAAGTTTTCCCAAATTGTTTAAAAGCATAGTAAAACAGAAAATGTTTACTTCAGTTTTATATCGAACAATGAGAAGAAACTGCATGTGTCTTTTAACCATGCAAACGTCTCATTTTTATTCTGTTTGGTATTTAAAATATTACCCTGTGTCGGTAGTTGTTGTAACCCCAGGGTGAAAATGACCATTTCAATTTAGAATAATTTACACTATTCCCATTCAGAAAGTAATTTGCTTTTGCTTTTATTTTCAGGGTAATGTTGTTTTTAAGTGTATTTACCAGGGATTCCTGAGTGAACTCAAAAATAGCAAATAGCCACAACAGTGTGAAAGAAGCTCTCAGTTCATGAGACTCCAGATTAGACTTAATCTTCTCAGATAAGCAACAAATATTAAGGAAAATTCAAAAAGATGATCGATAAATAGATCGATGTGCAATGGCTCCATTAGTCTGCTTTCAAAATTGCTGTGTGGCCTGCCTGACATTTATCACACCTTAAAACGTGAAGAGCTAAAGTCAGATTTAATCTAATCTGATTAAGGTAAATAGCTTGTCCATTGACACCTGCTTTGACTGTTAGATTAGGAAAAGCCAGAGTGAATTAGTAAGTGAGAGTGAGGCCAGCCACCTCATGACTCCCCCTTCCCTTTTTGTTAGTCCAGCAATTACATCTCATTGCATCATACTGTGAAAACTGTGGCTAGCTAATTCAGTGAACATAGATAGAAATCTACGTTTGAAATGTGAGCACATTGAAAAGAGAAGTACAAGCTCCATACAAGCACTTGTGATTAAGTAAATCTGTTTAACAGAAAAGGTGAATCTGCACCTAATAAAATGTTTAGAAGAAACTCAAACATAGGTCTTATATGGCATGACTTCTTCCAATGAGTAGCGCAAAATTAGTCGAGCAAAAATAGCCATGTAATGCTCTGAAATATTCAACATGTGAAAGCGTGTATTCATTTTTCGGCCTCACGGCAGGCAGGTCACGGAGGAAACTTGCAGAACGAGTGCTGTTTGCCGTCAGCTTTGGCAGAGCGGGGAAGTGAAGGGCAGGGACTCCATCCCTGAAGCCCCCTGGCTTCACCCCCCTCGGTTATACTGACTGACTGAGGGTGTGTTTGTTTTCAGCTAGTTGTGGGGACCAGAAGCTGACAGGATGCCAAAAGCTTGAGGGACATTTTAAATATTTTGGATATGGGTCAGTTTGCCCCTTTACCAATTTGTATCCCCATTTCCTACCTTCATGTTGAAATTTAGTCAGTTAAACTACTGCAGTTTAGTACTTTCATGAATCATGAGAAACAAATAGACATTAAAAAAATGCTCAAATGTCACTTACAACGTATTTATAAATTAATTACTGAAAAAGATGAAAAACAACACATCTGATCATCAACTCCTGTTGACAGATACTGATGATGAAACCACATTTAATTAGATGGAATGATGTGTAGAAAATAGTAAAATTACTTTAAATCAGCGGTTCCGAATGAGTTTACAGAATGACCTGTTGTACAACAAATCCAGTGTTGGACTAGTACATTTCATGCATACAAGTGGCCAAACCGCAAAGGAGATCACCTTCCAAAACAATTGCAGAATGATTTTAATTTGCCAAATCAAAGAATCTGTTTGTTTTTATTTCTTCATAAATATGGCATCGATTTATGAAATGAAAACATTTGTTTTGGTGAATGAAAACATTTATTTTCACCAAATGTGTATGGCACTGTAATACTACCGTAACAATTCGCAAACAAAGTATTAAAGTGGAGAGCATGCACATTAAGCTTGCACATTGGGCAATGACGTCATTGCTCAGCCACAAGGTATATATTGTGGGGTTTTTAAAAAAAAAAAAAAAGTTGTGTTCATTCGGGATGCACAAGCCAAATTAAAAGGCCCGCACCTGAATGTTTTGGTATAATTACGTGGTACCATAACACAACCAGTTATTACATAACACCATTCCTTGGTGAACACCTTAATCATAGGCTTGAGTATTAGGTAGTGTGTGTTAAAACCAGGTATGACTGTACTGGCTAAAGCCCAGGAATTATATGAGTCAACAGTGTCTTAAAGTTGACATAAAAACAAATATGCGTGTTTCCAGTTGAACTCAGCTTAAGGTTGGGTTGTGCTTTAATGCCATACACCAACAGTTTCCTTTCAAATATTAACCTGTAAGTACGGTAAGTAATTAAGTAACCAGTGTTTAGTTCATTTTTAGTCAAAATGAAAGACTCATATCTGTCATGAATGTATTTCTGTTATTTTTTCTTTTACATTTGAGGGTATTTAATATTGTTCTCTTTTTTTTACCTTTCTTTGTTTTACCGTGTTTTTTTTTTTTTTTTGCTAATGGTGTTAGTATTACTCAACTTTAAACACATCTTTGTAATTGGCTTTCATTTTGCTCTGCACAGCAACATGAGTGAAAGTGATCATGAATTAAGATGTTAATGTGTGTCTAAATAGCAGTCGTTCGAGTAGGTGTGTGTGTCAGGGTTTTAAGTCGTCTCTGGTCAGCGGCTGAACCCGGATTTGATGCCTTCGGATTAATTATCAGATTTCACATGCCATCTGGGATTCACTTTTCAAGACGAGCAAATGCTCTGAATAAAGTGTGGGAATTCTGAATTAGAAATTAAAATAAGACAGAAAAGAGAAAAAAAACCAAACATTTTAATAGCACGAACTTCTCCATTCTCTGTTGGTGATTGTTTTAAATGGACATTTTGTTAATTACATTGAGCTCCTTGGAGAAGAAAATTGGAAACAATGGGGTAGCGAACTAATCAAGACTTTTGGAGTTCTAAATAAACAAATAATTTGTGAATAGAATAAAGATTACACAAATATCTTTGCCTAATTAAATTTAGTTCAAAATGTATTTACTTAAGTACAACAATCCATGAACATAGATTTTGATTTGGAACAAAAAGTGTTTTTCATTTGACCAACTGGTCAAGATCCTCATTTTTCCAGTCAGTGAACACATCTTATCTCAGCACTACCAGGTCAACAGCAGCTCTTTTTAGAGAGAACATTGTCAGTACAACCCAGATATTATTGGTCTGATGTAATATTCTAATCTTAAATTATCTTAAATGTAATATGCTGATATAATTAGCAGAAATAAAAGTGTTATAACATCCTGGTGGGTGGGTCTGTGTGCGCTCTTAAATCTTCTTGTATATTTTTACTTTTTTTTTTTTTAATCTAAAACAGAATACTCCAAAGATCATCCTCCACAGGACAAACGCTGCATACACCATTATCTCAAATTGGCCACAAAATTCTGATGATACCAAAAGGTGAGCTTTTTCTCCGAGGAGAGCAGTGAGTGTAGCAGGACACTGTGGTCCCTCTGGCCTCCCAGCACCCTGTGGCTCGCTGAGATGGGTGCTAATGAGGGAATGTCAGCCACTAAGTCGACCTGCGTTACTCGAAAACTGTTTTGTCATGACCATTGGCTAATAAATGCACTTCAAATGTTGATGGAACCCCCTAACTAACGAGGAGGATCTGCCTTTAGTCTCTTTACAACAATTGTTGCATAAAAATAGAAAAGAAAAAAAAAGTGCTGTCTCTCAGCTTCTGTGATCTGCACAGAAGCTGCTCAGCTGTTGTTTTCATGCAGGTGGAGGTTGACGTTTATACAGCGACTGTTCCTCGTGGAGTATATTATAAGAGAACTGATGATGCTTATATTGTTGTTTTAATTTTTTGCAGCAGCAGCAGCAGATGGTAAATATTTGAACATGCACTGCCTTATTCATTTATTTTCTATAGGTGTTCTTGATGTATTTCAGCTTGCTGCACAATTTATCTTATTTATGTTTAATGACTTTACTGTAATATCTGTTTAGCTTTTAATGGTTTGCCACTCTTGCCTATTTGCACACATTTAGCTACAGTTTATTGAAAGAAACAACAATAAATAAATAAATAAATAAATAAATAAATAAATAAATAACATCTGTTGTGACTTTTGCGATGCTGCCCCAAGATTATCAGCGGTCACCATCTGGCCACCCCTTAGAAAAGTTTCTAGGGGCGCCCCTGGTCGCAGGCGCAGCATAGCACAATATGTTCCCGTGAATTTCGATCAATTCATTGCGTTAGTTTCCCAGTAGTAGTGGCAAATCTGCACTCCTGTTGATGCTGGCATGTATTTGTGAGCAGTGTAAAGGAGAAGGTGATGTTGTACCCGCCCCCCTGTAGTAAACCCTCACACTTGAGGAGGGGGTGGGGGTTGGAAAATACACATGATTTAATTGAGTTAAATTAAACGTGTGCGTGGTGGCAACGAAATGAAGCCATAACAAAGTTGCGGCGCGCTCCCAGCCGAATCGGGGCTGAACGGGCTGATTTTGGTGGGTCATGTTTCCCTGCTTCACCCAAACAATGGAGGATTTTACGTCGACCCTGTTTTGCTATTGCGGTCCTGGAGATTCCTCTTTGCACGGAGGGCGACAGATCTGCACAGATTGTCGCCGTGCAGACAGCAGAATCCAGAAATAAATAACCAAACGCCATAAAAACAAACAAACAGCAAAATAAAAGAGCACATTGAGAAAATGGACATTTCTGCACGGGCTTACCTTTATCTTGACTCGATGAGATGCTCTCCTCCTCTTTCGGATTTGCAACCTGTGTTATTATGGACGTGTTGTCCATGGAAACGAGATGTTGCGCACCTTCGGCTGCACCGCTTTATTCTTCGGCGATCATCACCGGGCGCGCTGCTCCAGCTACGGTTCCCCGGCTGTGCACAGGCTGCTGCTACGTGCACCATTAAAATCCCATTTCACTGGAACCGTGCAAGTCCCGTCCGCTCAAAAAACATTGGAGGGGGAGGAAAGAAAAAAAAAAAAAAAAAGAAAGAAAGAAAGAAAGAAAGAAAAAAAAAAACAGTTCGGGGAGATGATGAAAGCGCACCAAGGATCGCTTTCAGACGTCAAGTGACAGCTCCGACGTGCGAGAGACAAACAAAAGCGTCAGTCCTGCTCTGAAGCCGCTGTATGTGTCCTCTGTGGTCGCTGCTGCTGCGGGCAGCGTAGCCCCCGCCTTCTGCCGCGGCTGTAGCTGCTGCTGCTGTAGCTGCTGCTGCTGCTGCTGCTGTGCGCTCCGGCTTCAGTCCACACACTACAATATCAACTGCGTAATATGGTTACAGTGTTAACCCAGAGATGGCGACCGTCCTTCTGCCTGCCACAGGCTTGCGCGCCACAACAACGCGCCTCCAGCGCGGCTGCGATACAGTGAAGTGCATGACGAATAACAGCCTGTTTGTCCGACTCCCTTTTTTGTGACATTTTTTCTGACTTAAAAAAAAATGAGATGAGAAATACTTTAATTCGTTTATATTTAACGATAATGTTTGGATACTTCCAGTGCCCTTCAAAAGTATCCAGAACCACTGAAGTTTCTCAAACATTTCAAGTCACGACATGAAGCTTCAATGTATTCTGGAGCTTTTCTGCAAGTGAAAGACTAACACAAAGTAGTGTATAATTGTGAAGAGGAAAATTGTACTTGGTTTTTAAGGTGTTTTTTTTTTTTCTTTACAAATGTAAACCTGAAAAGTGTGGCGTGCATTTGTATTAACTGCCTTTAGGCAGAATCTATTGTGATTAGCTGCCTTCAGAGTTCGCCTAATTACTCATACAGGAATTACAATTATCCAACAAAACTAGTCCTTTTGGTACAGAGGTATCAGCTCTGTTTGCAGTTTAACTAAGTACAATCAGGAATTAAGTTTCTTCAGCGGTTACAGGGAGGTCAGATTTGATGGGCACAATTATTGGAGAAGCAAATTCAGGAAGAAAACCAGATCCATCCATCCATCCATTTTCCGTCACCCTTCTCCCTAACGGGGTCGGGAGTTGCTGGTGCCTATCTCCAGCTGCGTTTCGGGCGAGAGGCAGGGTTCACCCTGGACAGGTCGCCAGTCTGTCGCAGGGCAACACAGAGAGACAAACAGGACAAACAACCACGCACACACACACTCACACCTAGGGAGAATTTCGAAAGGCCAATTAACCTGACAGTCATGTTTTTGGACTGTGGGAGGAAGCCAGAGAACCCGGAGAGAACCCACGCATGCACAGGGAGAACATGCAAACTCCGTGCAGAAAGACCCCGGGCCGGGAATCGAACCCAGGACCTTCTTGCTGCAAGGCAACAGCGCTACCCACTGCGCCACTGTGCAGCCCACAGAAAACCAGATGGAGTCTCAAAAAGTTTTGAAACTGCTGATGTTTAACCATGGTGTCTGAGGGATTCCACATTACATGACCAAACAGGACAATCTCCAAATAGTTTATTCTCCTGCAACCGCTCTATAAATGAGCACAAATTTTGAAAAATGCACGCATACAACCTTCTGAACCTGTCCGACAACATTAAGTAGGCTAAAAGGTCTTAAGAAATAAAACATCATCTAAAGAAAGGTGTGTGTCTTGTTGCGTATGGCTTAAAAGAAACAGAAGTTTTGTAAAACACTATGCCACAGTCAAACAAGACAAATTAGTGTCATTAGTGGAACAATGAATTGCTCTTACGTGGCTGAATTGAAACATTTCTGCAAAGAAGAGAGAGGCAAAAATGTCCCCACAGCATGAAAAGTTTATTTACGGTTAGCAGCGTTCCATCCAGTTATCATGATGAGGGAGTGATTACTTTTTAGGTTGGACAGCTCGCTTTATCAGTAAATGAAGTTCTAAATTTTAAAACTGCATTTCATAAATACTGTGCTCATCCTTGATTTTACGTTGCAATCTAAAACAGTCAAGAGTGAGAAAATTGCAGAAATATAAGAAATCTGTTAAAAGGCAACGGTTTTTCTCACACGTTATCTTGGGCCTCAAATAAGATTTTAAATACTGTTTCATTCTGAATGCTAGACTTGATTTTTTATTTTTATGCAGCCATAAATTTTGATCACTGGCATTTCTTTAGACGTTGGTCTTTTGCTTCTATACTGTTTCAAATTAAAGAGCCTCCTAACATGTCTTTTCATTTCTAAATTAGTGTACAACGTTAGTGTTAATCAATGTTAAGACCTTTAACCTGTTAATCCCTTATGAAACAAGCAGGACTCGTACAGCTTCAGCCTCAATGGACTGTAGAATAACAGCAGGGGAGATAAAGTGGTTTTCTGGTCCACTGCCAGTGGTGACGCATTCACTCGCCTTCCCTAGTCACATCAGCTGTTCCCTTTAATGGAGCCCAGGAACACATTGCCCCAAAGGACCCCACCTGGGAAATGAGTGTCTGATGATGGCGTACGGACAGAAGGGAAACAGTGGTAGGTGCGGGCTGTCATCTGCTGATGCTGCTCCTAATTAGTGTGTAATCTCCTTGCCGACATGTTGCTCTCAATGTGGGTCAGGGGCTGTGTCCTGGTGGCCCACAACGGCGTATGTGTACAACTGACACCACGACACAGCTACTTTGCACAATCACGTTCAATCCATCTCAGGTTACTGAGTCTGCCCAGACTGGACAGATAATTGAAATCTGATGACATACAAAACTTCACCGCATGATGTAGGTTGCAGATCCAATAAATAAGGAATGAAATGTTTGAGCTTTTATAATCACCTAAACACATGACCACCGCATTTTCACCACTGATGGTATTCATATATTTTAATGTGATAAGTAGTAAGTAAAGAGCTATTATTACTAGAACTACAACGTAGAGAGTCTGTTTACATTTGTTCACATGTAAAAATAATTTTCAGTCATTATATTACTTGTATTGGAAATGATAACTGACAACTCCTTGGAAAGATTTCATTTATTTTGAACTTTTTCTCATTTTGTTTGTTACAATGATAACCTGTAAATATGTGTTTCACAGTGATTTGATGTGACAGACTGACAAACAGAACACGATGGTGGTTTTTAAAAGTATAAAAGTATCAGAAAAGATCAAATTACAAACAGATGGAGTCGATATACTCATCAGGTAACTTGAGAAGACAGTATTTTGAAGGAATTGTACATTTCAAGTTTGACTCTGGGATTTGAACCAGTTAAATGTGTCAGTTTGATCCAGTAATCTTCAATGTTCCTACTTCACTTCACTCCAAACTTCACCTGAAATTGCAATGAGTGAGCTCAACTTTCACCTCAGATGCAGCAGCGCTGAAAGGAAAAGCTGTTATTACAGATCTGTGAGCCTGAGCAGAGCTTGTCTTCAGTGCCCTCTAGTGACTGAAAGCACTTACTGCATATTCTACACAACAATATGTTTTCAAAATAACCTGGGAATTAAAACAAACTTCTAACTATATGGCAAACATAATCTCCGCAGAAAAGAAACCTATCCATAAAGCTTAGTAAAAGACAAACATATGATAAAAAGTATAAATGAGGAGTAGTCCTGGGTTCGATTCCTGACCGCCAGGCCCTTGCTTGCATGTTTTCCCCCCTTCTTTCTCTGTCCATTTCCTGTCTTGTGACAGTAGTGCTTAAATATAATCTTATTTAAAAAAAGGCAGTACGTTGGCACTGATTGTATAATAGAAGAGTCTTCAGTTGTCTCTTGATCATTAAAATTTGTCCTCCAAACAGCCACAGGTCCCTGGTGTATTTGATCAGATCTTCTGAAGGACCTTTGTTAATGTCGCCCAAAGATGGATAGAATGTTTCATCTGGCCATTATTGACATCATTTGATATCAGTTGATATCGATAATTGGTGATATCAATAATTATCGATTAGTTTTTTGTTGTTAATAGATGAAATTAGCTTTCTTGTTTTATCCACAGTTTTCACTTGCTGCTATTGTTTATTTTTAAACAGTTTGAGGCATAGTAGCCAAACCTGAACCTGCAGAAGTTTCATCAGGTTGTTGGTTGAGGAGGGAGTGAGTTAAGTTGATGCCACTCGCCTCAGTTAGCCTGCTGTGAGAGGTTGAGCAGCTGAAGCATTTCCTCTGCCTTCATCTCCCAAAATGCAGTGCGAGATATTCAAACAGATCTATTGTGTTGATCATGTGTGTATAGCGATATAAATTTTGTATTAATTTATTATCCAGCCCTAACAGTAAATAAAAACAAAACTGGCACAAAGCTCTAAAGAATGCACAAAAGAAAGTATTATTTTAACAAATTTCTTTTTGCGTTATGTTCTCGTTTTATTTAGTTTTCATTTCATTTTACAAGTTTCATTTTAATTTGTGGTCTTAGCCCTCTTTTTTTATGAAATTGTAGCAGGTGGCACCACCAGGTGTCGCACCCTCCACGGCCTGAGCTTCCATAGACTGGAGCCAAGTGTCAATTTCCTGTGTGACCAGGTGTGTGTTGGCCCCACGCGTTCCACTGTTTGCTGGCTGTGGTAGGTTTGTGGTAGGCATAAATCGATCCTCTTAAATAAGTATGTGCCAACGTGGTGATTTTATACAGGGCCACACTATTAATGACGTTCTGGTGTTCATCAGCACATACTTATTTAAGAAGATTGATTTAAAAACAGTTTTCCTCCAAACCTACCACAGGCAGTGAACAAAGGAACGCGTGGGCCCAACACACACACACACGCCCACACACACACCTGGTCACACACAGGAAATTGACACTTGGCCTCCACCCCTCCAGCTTCCCTTCTGTTGAAGCTCAGACTGTGGAGGGTGCGACACCTGGTGGTTCCACCTGTTACAAAACATTTTTGATATTGTTATGCCTGGTACTTTCAAGCGATCCTGAACAAATATATTCTCCACAACCGGTTTTGGACTTGAACCCCGAAGACTTTTATTTTTTCCTAGATTTTTTTCCCCCCCCGTAATTTTAGTAGAAATTTAAAAAAAAAAACTATTACAGTTTTCAACGAATCTGCAGATGGGTTCCTAATCACCGGGCGTGATTTTGTAGCGAAAGTGCCGAGCCCGGGCTGGAGGCGGTGTTTACTTATTTCCAGAGATTTCATCATTCTCCTGTGGTTGCAGTTCACCGGTCCATGCTTCTTCTCCGCAGCGCTGCATCAGCCCTGCTGAGGACCACTGACATCCCCTCCCTCTGTCCGCTCTTCCCGGCCCGCTTCGTCCGGCTGTCACTCCGCTATCCACCCGGAAGAAGGCCGTTTTCAGCGTCGGTCTGCCTGTGCGGTAAGAAGCAGAGGAGCCTCTGGCAGCAGCTCACGGAAGGACAAACCATGGGGGACGGCAACTTTGAGGAGATTCTCGCCCCTTTGAGGCTGGCAGTCAAAGAACAGGTACAGCTGATCTATTTGCTTTTATTCACTATTAGGTGACAGAGTGGCCCCGTACGATTCAGTTTTAACAATGAAACACTTGTGTATATACCGCCTGATACGAACTGTCAGTGCATAAGCAGCTAACGAAGCTAGCTGCTGCTGCTAGCTGACAATCATGTGCGGTCTGCCACGTTGAGCCGCTTCTGCAGCTGCAGACAAGAGTTAGCTGCAGGGTGGGGTGCAGAAAGGAGGCTGGTGCCAAAACTCCACATCTACAATCGGCCTTCAGCTTTGTAAAACGGGCCCAAACTGGAGCACAGTGGCGCCTGTAGCCGTCTCAGGGGTTTGCTCTAATTATTTTCCTCAGGGGGACCTGATACGCAAAATGAAGGAGGAAGGAGCTCCTGCTGTGGATGTGACCAAAGCCGTCGCAGAATTGAAAGCAAGAAAGAGGACTTTAGAGGCCAAGGTAAATCCCTTGTGGTCTTGATCTGATTTTGATCAGAAGGGACTCGGCAGAATTACTCCATGTTCACAAATTTACCTTCAAATCTCATGCAATCTGTTGCAGAGTACTAGTAGTTTTGGGCTTTTGAGTAAACCTGGATGATCATCTCCACTTTGCTCAAATGTGAAATTTTCACCCGTTCACCACAAATGACAGTCCAGAGACGTTTCTTATAGAAACGCCTTACATCCAAACAGTAGTTATTAAACAACCATCTGATTTCTGCAACATGCTGCTTGATCTGGGCTTACACTGGTTCTACTTTAGGTTCATGTAAAAGCTGTTTTGATCCATTTTGTTTCGTTGAGCAGCCTCGCTTGCATCCTAGCTTTTGTACGTGTGCAACACTCTGACATAAAAAGGTGGTGTGACGTTCACAGGAGCTGTCACTGCAACCCAAAGATGATATTGTTGACAGAACCAAGATGGAGGACACCCTGAAGAGGCGGTTCTTTTATGATCAGGCCTTTGCCATCTACGGAGGTAACGTGTGAGTTTGTGTTAGGTGGTCAAATAAAAAAAGATTATATTTTTGTTTCTGATTGGTAACCGTTCCTCAGGTGTGAGCGGCCTGTATGACTTTGGCCCTGTTGGCTGTGCCCTGAAGAACAACATCCTGCAGATGTGGAGGCAGCACTTCATCCAGGAGGAGCAGATCCTGGAGATCGATTGCACCATGCTGACTCCTGAACCTGTCCTCAAGTAGGTGCACTGTTGCAGTGCTGGAAGCCTTATTCATGCAACAGAAATGTTTTCGATTACTTCTGCACATCCATCTGATTTATCTCTCTTAATAAGCTCAATTAAAGTGCAGACATACAATTTTAAATTCTAACATTTCGTCTCGTATCCCTTGATGTAATCCACAGAAAAAGCCAAATCGGTTATTTGACTTCTTTTTTTTTTTTTTTTTTCTGTGACTAAGGTCAGAAAATGTTGTTTTGTATTCAATCACTGCCTCTGCTGAAGGCGCCTTGTGGTTCCTAGACTCGGCTAAAACTGCCGAGCTGTAGGTTTTTATTGACGGGCGCATATGAACTTCTGCGATTTTATGCATGGAACCTGCAGCTACAGCAGCGCTCCATAGCCCGGTTGCAGATACACTTGACTGTGGTTTGAATTTCCTCCTTGAAGCTCATTCTTGCTGTGTTTTGTTCCAGGACATCTGGACATGTGGAAAAGTTTGCAGACTACATGGTGAAAGATGTCAAAAATGGCGAATGCTTCAGGGCTGACCACCTTCTGAAAGGTAAAAACACTTCTTAAGGTTAAGAGATGAGTTTTTAAAAGTGAACGCTTGACTCATTAAGAATTGAAACTAATAGATTCTTCTTTTAATGGTTTACTGACTGTGCTTAACATTTTTCATCTTGTAAACTGGTCAGTAATGGTTGTCTTTAATTCTAACTTTATGCTTTGTTGGTTCACCTGCAGCTCATCTCCAGAAACTCATGTCTGATAAGAAATGTGCAGCTGAGAAAAAAGCAGAGATGGACAGTGTCATCACTCAGGTCAGTTCCACAAAAAGAATTTTCTCGATGAGTAAAGTAAATGATTTCTGACCAGATTATATTGTTTTTAAAACCATTTTTAGTTGGACAACTTCTCCCAACAAGAGCTGACGGACCTTTTCGTGAAATACAACGTCAAGTCTCCCACCACAGGAAATGAGCTCACAGCTCCCATCTCATTCAATCTGATGTTTCAGACATCCATTGGACCAGGAGGGAATATGCCAGGGTGTGTTGGAGCATTTAAACTGGGGACAGTTTGTGATGTTTTTTGTTCTATTGTAAAATCTCTGAATATGATGTACATTTCCAGCTATCTGAGGCCTGAAACTGCTCAGGGAATCTTCCTCAACTTTAAGCGCCTCCTAGAGTTCAACCAGGGGAAACTTCCCTTTGCCGCTGCTCAGATCGGAAACTCCTTCAGGAACGAAATCTCTCCTCGCTCTGGACTCATTCGGGTTCGGTGAGCAATCCTCAGAATTCCTCTTTTGGGTTGTAGGATGGGGAAAAAAATCAAGTCTGGAATTGGATTTAAGCATCTTTGCAGGTCTGGATGATGATGAAAGCAGACAACTTAATTTCCTGCCAATTTTTAATAAACTCTTATTTAAAAGTTACGTTTATCTATCCGTCTTAGGCCTAAGTCTGGATCTCCATAAAATTTTAACATAGAAAAGTTTAGTAACCCTGTTGGTTGTCCATTTGGATGGAGAGAACAAACTGAAATGTGCCTGCTACCCTGTCTGCGTAGGGAGTTCACCATGGCTGAGATCGAGCACTTTGTGGACCCAAATGAGAAGGTCCACCCTAAATTCTCCAGTGTGGCAGACCTGGACATCATGTTATACTCATCCAAAGCCCAAACAAGCGGCCAGTCAGCCCATATCATGAGGCTGGGAGACGCTGTGGAACAAGTAAATATCTGTGATTCTTGCCCAGTTGTGGAAACGTGATATTACTTGCAATCTAAAATGGAAACTGATATATTTCCCTGTTTTACTTCAGGGAGTGATTAATAACTCCGTCCTGGGATATTTCATTGGGAGGATCTACCTCTACCTTACGAAAGTCGGTGTTGCCAAAGATAAGCTGCGTTTCCGACAGCACATGGACAACGAGATGGCTCACTACGCCTGTGACTGCTGGGATGCTGAAACAAAGACCTCCTATGTAAGCTCCAATACAGTGCAACCTTCAGACTAATGCAGTTTTTCTAGTTCTGCTGCTTAAAATATTATTTTTTTTGTAGGGTTGGATTGAGATCGTGGGCTGTGCTGACCGGTCCTGTTATGATCTGAAGTGTCATGCAAGAGCCACAAAGGTCCCGCTAGTTGCTGAGAAACCTCTGAAAGAGCCTATATCCTTTAAACTACTAGTTTACATAGTACTAGTGTTAGTATTTTTCCTGTTAATTGTATTTGCCTTTAACCTCTCTGCACAAAACCGTTAATGTCGTCCAGTTTGAGCCCAACAAAGGAGCAATTGGGAAGGCTTATAAAAAGGATGCCAAGTTAGCAATGGAATATCTGGCAGTGTGTGACGAATGCTTCATTGCAGAGCAGGAACAGCTGCTGAATGATAATGGGTTAGTGAATTTCTTATGTTTATAGGACCGATAGTTTTCACATAATGTCAATGATTTATTTCTGCTCTACAGAGAGTTCACAATCGAGACCGAAGGGAAGACCTTCAAACTGACAAAGGACATGGTCGGAGTGAAGAGATTCCAGAAGACCTTGCATGGTGAGATTGACTTTTGAGGAATAAAAAGGATTATTTACCAGTCATCAAATGCTGTAACTTGCATTTCCCTTCAACTGCAGTGGAGGAAGTCGTTCCCAGTGTCATTGAGCCCTCCTTTGGAATTGGTAGAATCATGTACACCATCTTTGAACACACATTCCACATCAGAGAAGGCGATGAGCAGAGAACGGTACGTTTAGTTAAGTAATCAGAGTGGGTGAATTGTGTACTGCTGTCAAACTACCACAAATATCTAGTTGATTAGCTTTAATTATTCTTATTTTATGCATTTCACTACACCTTCCAGTGGAGTTTATGGAATGGTTTGCTAAAACATTTAAGTGAGTTTTTGGACTCTTGAAGCAGTTAAAATATATTCAACCATGGATTTCTCAATGGCTAATGTTGCATTTATTTTTTTAAAACCTATATTTAAAAAGTATTTTTGTCATGTGTTATTTAAAGTTAGAGCTTTTTCTGTTCTTTGTGTTTACCATATGTTTCTTTTTACAGTACTTCAGCTTTCCTGCGACTGTAGCTCCATACAAATGTTCTGTTTTACCTCTGAGTCAAAACCAAGAGTTCATGCCTTTCGTCAAGGAGCTCTGTAAGCGCCTCCCTAACATTTAAATTTTCACCATTAAAGGGTTGATGTTTTTCAGCATATTTACCCACTTTTCCTATGTTCCTCTACATTAGCCGAGGCCATGACCAAAAACGGCGTGTCACACAAGGTGGACGACTCCTCCGGATCCATCGGGAGGCGCTATGCTAGGACAGACGAGATCGGTGTGGCATTCGGCATCACCATTGACTTTGACACGGTGAACAAGACGCCTCACACGGCCACACTGAGGGACCGTGATTCAATGAGGCAGATCAGGGCCGAGGTACAGCAACCATTCCTGTTTTTTTTCTGTCAACTTCAATTGGTTCAGAATACATTTGGTGTAAAGCTAAAGCACCACTGGATAAGCAGTTAGGGGTGGTTAGTTACCACATTAGGTCATGTGGGTTTATGTAGCTCATTTGAAAACTGCTTTTTTGTAATTGCTCAAAAAACTGCTTTTTTTGTAATTGCTCAAATTATCTTTGTCATCCATATAATCCACACACTTCCTACAAAATCATTATAGCTTTATCTATTAATGCCTTTCTCCCCCATTCCTCTTCAGGTTAACAAGTTGCCAGTTATTGTTCGCGATTTGGCCAACGGCACCCTAACCTGGGCAGAAGTGGAAAGAGCGTATCCCATCTTTGAAGGACAGGAGACGAGTAAAAAGGACACAATTGAGGAGTAGAGCTCATATTTCCTTCGCAAGCAGCTCCATAAATATTTCAGACTCAATGCAAACGCACCACCAAGAAGAATCCTGCAGTTATGTTGTGATGAGCCACACAGGTGGACCAGTCCCACTTCAATCACTAAAATGTGTTTATCTAAGAGTTGAGGCAACACCTGCACAGGACGTCGTCAGTGAACAACTTTGCATCTATACTTGACTGTTTGTTCTTTCAAAAGGGAGAAAAATGTAATCAGGGTATCAGTGGAAGAATTTCACTGTTCAAGTTTTCAGCCAGAATGGATCGATATTTAACAAGTTGAAATAAAAGCAGCCGGCACTTCCTGGACACCTGTGGTTTAAGGGTTTTCTGTAACGTTGTTTAAAAGTTAGGAGTCATAAGTTTTAATGTTCTGTAATTAACTCCCCTTTTCCCCCAACAGAACTGTAAATATAAAATGAATTTAAACCAAGAAGGTCCCAGATTAATAAGAGCCTTTTATAAAATCAGTATTTATACCACATATTTATAGATCTACAAGGCTTAACATTGAAAATAAGATCAGTTTCTTTCAGAATCTGAGACATGCATATTGAGACTGAAACTCAAAATTGCAACAGAATTAAACCTTCCTAAAGCAGAATTGGCAATGAGGGAAATGAAAAACATGCATTTTCATTTAATGCAATAACTATAGACAGTTTTTACAGTGTGCACCACTTCAGATGATTTTGGTGACCTACAGAAAATCTCTCAAATTGTACACATACAAGAAATTGTCAGCTGAATATCTGTTGCTCAGCTGACAAACCATCACATGGCTTACAGTCTATTACACTGATTTAGAAGTCCTGTCCCTCCCCTGCTGTCAATGGTCAAAGTATAAATACATCATGTCACCTTTAACCAGCGGCAGCTCCCTCTCTGGGAGTCAGAGGGACCCACTCTCCACCCTACGCTGTGTGGATGACCACCACACAAAATTCACATTTCTTTCGTTTTCTTTCTCTTCACGTTTTAACTTGAGTTTTCATCCATCTGTCCAAACTTAAACTTTGGTGGGAAACCTCTTGGGACTTGCTGCGTTCAAGGTCAGTATCACAACAGGTGCTGAGGACAAACTGAACTGTGTGACCGTGTGGTATTTGAACAGCAGGCTGTCTAACAAGACAAAGTGGAGACTGAACTGAGTGAGGGTTAACTTGATATTTACGTTTTGTGACGCTGAAAATCAAAACTGAAAGTCCAGGTTAATACAAAGCGTTATGAACTTACTGTGTCATTTTGTCCAGCATATATTGCTGCTGGAGTGCATGAATAAACTGGAGTTGTCTGGTTAAAAATAGCAGACAGCTGCACTTTGTTGACACATTGCACTCTCCTTATTGTATTCAGTCCATGTTATGCTCATGCTACTTTTAGAAGAAAAAAAAAATCATCTCTATAGCACAGAAAATAATTCCTGCATCTCTATAGCACATAATAAAATCCCTGCTGTTAATTTGAGTAATTTCAAAGCCTACATTTTTTATTTTACTACAAATTTATGCTAATGTTGGCTTGAAGCTCACCAAATCCAAAACTTATCTGTAGAAGTTACTCTATTAAAGTCACTTCTATTAAGTTACTTTATTAGAAGCCTTCAGCTCACCTGCATTGTGTTGGGTCTGATTTCCCTCATCTTCCTGGATTCTTTGTCTGAGCAATTGCCAATTTCTGCAGGGAAAATGACACCAACATCTTCACAAAGTCTGCCACTAAAGAGGAAGCACAAACACGTTCTGACTTTTGTCTTGAAAAAACACATTAAAACAGGGATCTTCAAACCGAGGCCTCCTCTCTTCTGCCACCTTTAGATGCAGCTCTGCTTCAAAACACCTGAGTTCAATAACGAGGTCGTCAGAACTCTGCAGAGCTTAACTGCATATTGAGTCATTTGATTCAGGTGTGTTGAACCTTTGTTCCACAAACATTAGTCTACTGGGACAAACTGTTTTGCTTACGGAGTAAATTAAAAGCAGAATAAAACCAGTTGGTCCATTTGAACCTGCAGAAAGCTCTTCCAGTTGAGCGTATGTGTACAAACCAAAGGCTGGATGTTCTTTTCTGGTAGAGCCTATTGATTCCATCAATTTTGGCAGCTTGTCAGGTCCTGGAGTGGCAAAGATGGCCACCACACAGACCATCAAACTAACAGCATGTTTGACTGTAAGATATTCCTTTTTTGTAATAATGGTTTCTCGAACGGAGTCCCCAAACCTTAAAATGTATTTTTAATCTCTTCTGGACCAAGAGCCATTCCTTTGTTTCTCTTACATTCTTGAATTTCTCTTCAATCAGGGAATTATACAGTGTTTTTCTAGCTTTTCTGCCTTCTTCACTTTGTCAGACAGGTTCCTTTCATATTATTATGATTTTAAAAGTCTGGCAATAATTCGACCTGGATGTGGTTAGTGAAGTCTAACACAAAAACACTGTGAAGTCATGATTAAATAGAGGTGCGATTATCTTTCCACATGGGGCCATTTCGATTTGGATGGCCTTTTATTTCTTTAATGGATCAAATTAGCATTAGAAAACTGCTTTTGTAAATTTTTTCAGGTAATCTTTCTCTACCGTAGAAATTTGTTGACTGATCTGAAACATCTAGGTCTGATGTACAAGCTTGAAAGCAGAAGAAATTGTTAAAAGCCCTGTAGTGATTGCTTGTCATGTCCTTTATTTTTCGGTTTTGGCAACTGGGGGAAACCCTGTGGATCAATGTATATCGTTAATTGAGATAATGTTTAGCTAAATATGTAACACACTGCATTGATTATGAGTTTTTTTTCTCATTAGCCTCCAAAACTCATTGTCATCATGGGGATCAAAGCTGCACTTCCTAAGTATGAGATCTACTTCTACAACACCGTGCTGTTTCTGGCCATGTTCTGGGCAGCCAGCTGGATCTTTGAAGTGTCGAGCTGTAAGTACGCTGAAGAGCTCTTATAACACAACAAAAGACAGGATAGAATGAGAAGAATATCCTACGCTGACACACACAGTGGTTACAAGTGTCAAAGTTGTGCATGTGGTCATTTAGTTTCACAAAAATGTAAAAACTCACCAGCATATTATTGATGTTTACTGGCACATATTCATTTAATATTTCATGTTAGTTTCTCAGTGTGACACTAAAGAGGCAGAGGTATGCTGAGCATACTCAGTAGATCGGGTGTCACTATTAATATCACAGAGGACAAAAAGAAAACTGTTCCGTGTTGAACCCTTTGTTTAAGTCTCATAAGAACACATACATTCAAAACAACTGAAACATATATTTGTCACAATAAACTAAGTTCTGTGACATTAAATTATAAATTTGCAATTTCTCATTATTTTTGTCGCTAACATATTTTATTCTCACTTCCATCCTGCTGTCATGTTTTTCAGCCAATGTAAACAGAAAGACATTTAAAGCCAGTGTGAAACCAGGATACTTTGGGAGAAAAATGGTAAGTGATGACGTGATATTTAACACCATTGGAATATTATTAATTATCTGCGTTGTTATCCACAGGACACTGCAGATTTTGAGTGGATGATGTGGTTTTCCACCTTCAGAGAGCACATCCTGTTCGCCCTCTCTGGTCACGTGCTGTTTGCCAAGATCTGCTCCATGCTGGCTCCTCAGGTTGCTTAAACTTTACCATAAATTATATTTGATTTTTTTAGATCGTTCTTAATCAGTTAGCAGCTGCAGATCACAACTGTATGAACACTAAGAGGATAAGAAAACAGATTGATGTCTTGACGTTGATTAGTTAATCTCAACCTGTATTTGGTGAGTTTTAAATAAGAAAAAGAAGCAGAACTTAAAATTGACTCCTTTTCAGTGCAAATTAGCCTTTCTGTGTAATATGTCTCTTACAGTTCAGGTCCTTGGTTTACATGGTGTATGGTCTGCTGGCGGTATGGACCAGCATGGGTTGGACCTATGTCTCCCTCATGCTGTCCCACTGCATCCTGCTCTACAGCATCTCCTTAGTGAAAATCCGCTGGCTCTGCTTCGTCGCTGGTCTCTGCACCCTCGCCACGTTCAAGTGTGAACCTTTCGTGTCCTGGCAGGTGAAACAGCTGGCAAACTTTGAGTCCCTCATTTAACTATCGGTGTGCAGAATCACTGTACATTTTCCACACAGGCAGGTTTTGTGGAAGGAGACTTTGAGCTGCGGCATGTCCTCTTCTATGGAGGCTGTGGGTTCACGATCATGCGCTGCTTGAGTTTTGCTTTGGAAAACTGTGAACGGAAAGATGGGAACTACAACGTCCTAGAGCTGCTCAAGTACAACTTTTACCTCCCTTTCTTCTACTTTGGACCCATCATGACGTTTGACAAATTTTATGTGCAAGTGAGTTTCTTTTAATTGACCACAGTCATTCAATTCTTTAAGGGTTTCAGGATTTCCTATTTTGTGCACTAGATGGCACTGGTTTCTTTTATTGTTTGTGTCCAGGTTGCATATTAATACTTTTGTTCATGGTGAATATTATATATTGTATTTTCAGACTTTTACAGTGCCCTGCAAAAAAAAAAATTGCAAAGTTGGAAAAAAAGCCTCATGACTTCCTTATGTTTTAAAATAAAAATCAGAGTTTGACAAGCTTGACATGCATCACTTACACAACAAATATCCACTGTATTCAGGAGTCAGAATCATCTAACTCCATGGTCCCACACCCTGGTCCACACTGTCCTACAGGTTTTCTATGTTTCGCTGCTCCTTTGCATGCCTGCAACTGCTGCTGAAATCTGTTAATCGCCTATTCATTTCAATTGGTTGTGCAGCAGCAGGAAAATACCTAAAACATGCAGGACAGTGGGGTCTGAGGACCATGGTTCGGGACATCTAATTTACAGTATTGTCATGTCTTTTCTGCCCTCTGCAGGCTAATAAGTCTGACCTGACCAGAAAAGAAAGGGAAATGTGGAACATCAGCCTGCAGGGTTTGATCCATTTGGGAGTCATTATCGTAGTGGACGTCCTCTTCCACTTCATGTACATCCTCACCATCCCCACTGACATAAAGCTCCTGAAACACCTCTCTGACTGGGCTTTGGGTATGTGCCACAGCATTTGTGTGATTGTTAAAATCACACAAATGCTGTGATTTTTGTGTGATTTTAACACACAAAAAATCACAAGGAGACTTTTTTTTCTCCTTGCCCAAAACTGCAACAAAACTAATATACCTGCACGTTTCCAGTGGGTCTGGCTTACCTCAACCTTGTCTACGATTGGATAAAAGCAGCTGTCATGTTCGGAGTCATCAACACAGTGTCCAGACTGGACCACCTGGACCCACCAAACCCACCGAAATGCATCACTATGCTCTATGTGTTTTCTGAAACGTAAGTTCTGCATACGCAGCTCGCCTTCTTGTGGTGAAAACTGAAAACCGGATGACATAAAACAATTTTTTTTCTATTTTGTAGGCATTTTGACAGAGGAATTAATGACTGGTTGTGCAAGTAAGATTTCTTGAATATTCATTATATTAGTCCAGCTGGATGCAGGAGGTTCACATGGTTTTTGTGTCCTCAGGTATGTTTATAATTATCTTGGTGGAAAGCATGAAAATGTAGTGGAGGAGCTGGTGGCTACGCTTTGCACCTATGGAGTCACCATCCTCTGGTTGGGCCCCTGCGAGGTCGTCCTGTTCTGGGCTTTCTTCAACTGTTTTGGTCTCAACTTTGAGCTGTGGACCGCTAAGGTCTTCTCCATGGAGCCATTTGCATCCTTTGAGGTGTGTTATTGCAGTTTTATTCTTTACGTTCATTTCTTTGTTTTTAGATATGAAAGTGTTGGTTTTTGTTGTTGTTGTTTGTTTTGACAGGCTGCTATGTCAGAAGCAATGTCCCGCCGCATAAGAGCCATCTTCAACACGTTCAACTTTTGGTGCATTGTGCTGTACAACCTTATGGCTCTGAACAGTTTGGATTTTGTCAAGTTGGTCACCAAGAGGCTGCTTCTGAAAGGTGATTTCAGTTTAAGTTGTTTACAAATGGGTAAGAAGGCCTAAAACTACAAAATGGCAAAGGATTAAATTGACCAGCACTTTCTGGCATCTTGCTCTTTGGTACCAGTCTGAATAAACGGCTAATAAGCCTCCAAAGGAATGAAAATGTTCCTTTCAAAAAAACTCCCTAAATCTGTGTTTCCTCTGACTTTACTTTCAAACACTTGACTCCAAAACTTGAGTTTTTATATGGTTTTGAATTCATAACGTCTCCATTCTCCAGGTTTCCCTGTAACTACCGTCATTGTCATGTTTGTGACCTACTGTCTGATTCAAGTGATCAAGGAGCAAGAGAGAAGACAGGCCCTCATCGATGACCCTGATCCACTTCCTCCTGCCCCCCCTCTTAATGCTGCCACCGCCACCTGTCCTCCCACTGCTGCTCCACAGGCAGTGGCCGATTCCAGCAAAGAAAAAGCGGAGTAGAAATTTGGCATTCAGCTAAAAGGTTCAGAGACTAACAGAGCATCTAGTCGAGAATATTGGAAGCTTCATTATGTCCTAATTAGCTTTTGTAAAATGAATTTTTAATGATTCTAGGAAGTCACAGGCTGTAAATAAGATTGAGTATTTATATGGATGGGGTTATTAATAGTGGAAAACATTAAGTCATATTTATTGTAACATATTGTACAGTCCTGGAGTTATAAAAATTTACTGACTAAGAAAGCACTGACTTCCCTGACACTCACAATTACTACTTTACTGTATGAAAAAAGTGGTATGTGACTATATATCTACATGAAAGATTTTTCTTGTAAAGAGTACCAGTTAATAAAACTTTTTAATCCCACATGAATCTTATATATAAACCCTTGATAGAAACAAACCAGTGACACCCGATGCTTTTACTGGCCTTTAAAAAGTTGTTTCTTTAATAACAAAAAAAGATTTCTTTGCAAGAGATTTTTTTATGTGTTTTTCAGTATATGCTTCTGACATTCCCACCATCTTTTTCTAGAATTCTCTAAAGGCTGAAGTGATTTTTGCACAAACAACCAGTGTTGTATAAAGTACTGAAATCTCAGAGTCAAGTAAAAGTATAGGTACCGCTCCAAAATATGACTTTGATAAAAGTCCAAGTCACTGACTGAAATGTTACTTGAGTTAAAGTATTAAAGTATCTGAACTTTCTTGTACTTAAGTATGGAAATTACTGCAAAAAGGGTTAGGGATATAGGATGATAGCCAGAAAATGTGACGGGCACGCAAAATAACTCAAAAAGTATAAGTGCCATCTGGACCAAACTTGGCACAGAGAGCACCAGGGAGGATGCCCAGGTACCCTGTGAGTTTGGTGGCTCTAGCTCATTCCTAAGACATAGCTGCCATTGACTCCCATTCATTTAAAAAAACGGGGCACGCGAAATAACTCCTCAGCCGCAAGTGGGCAAGTCACCAAACTCCGTATGTACACTCCGCCTGCCCTCCCCCCACCTTCTCTGAAAGTTTGGTGACCGTAGCCCCTCCCCTTCCTATAGTTGCCATAGACTCCCAATCATTTTCGAAGTCTTGCTAGTATTTTCGCATCGAGCTAGGAGTCGTTTTGCCGTGCTCAGCGCTTCCTCCTAACTCTCAAAACGTGTATGTCATGCTTGGTGGAGTGTACAAAATCGGCCCAATTTACATAAGTCCATGTAATCATGTAACTATGGTCTCAAGTTGTAATTGTAAGTTCATTAGCAGTTTACACGTTATCATTAGCTAGCTAGCAGCCGAGCAGTAAACAACACATTTTTTTTCTCTGCAATACTTACCTCTTTTACATACTTATCTATTTTAAATACTTACCTCTTTTACATACTTAATCTATTTTAAGTACTTACCTCTTTTAAATACTTCTCTATTTTACATACTTACCTATTTTAAATACTAATTTCTGTGTTATTTACGACGTGGCAGCCGAGCTGTGCACACGGCTTTTTTTTCCCTCTTCGCTACACCTGAGTGAAGTTGGCCCCCCCACCTTCTTCAAATCAGACAAAATTGGTGTCAAACGTTTGTGCAGCAAAAATTTTCGTTTGTGCCGCTATCATTTTCAAGATATAAAGAAATGTTTTTAGAGGTCATCAAAGGTCAACCAGCCCCCCCACCTTCTTCGAATCAGACGAAATAGGTGTCAATCAACTCGGCTGCTTTGTGCTGGTTTGTGCAGCAAAGATTTTTGTTTGTGCTGGTATCATTCTGAAGATATTAAGAAAAATGTTCTCCAAGGGGTCATCGGAGGCCAACCATTCCCCTGGCCCGGCTCACATTTGCAAAAATAAATACATTTGGTGTCAATCAACTGTCCTACGTTTGTGGTGGTTTGTACAAAGTGAAAAGTGATGTGGCCTAGAAAAAAATTTTTTTTTCACTTTGTACAAACTAGCACAAACGTAGGACAGTTGATTGACACCAAATGTATTTATTTTTGCAAATGTGAGCCGGGCCAGGGGAATGGCTCACATTTGCCGGGCCCGGCAAATGTGAGCCGGGCCGATGACCCCTGGAGAACATTTTTCTGAATATCTTCAGAATGATACCAGCACAAACAATAATCTTTGCTGCACAAACGTTTGACACCAATTTTGTCTGAATTGAAGAAGTTGTAGGGGGGGTGGAGCACCTTCACTCAGGTCTTTGACCTTTAACTCCTTTTAATCATTAACGAGCTGGCAGCCGAGCTGAACACATCTTTCACTCCTCACTCCTGCATTTAACAACTAGATTCACACTTTCTCACTACATTTACGCTGCATCAGTACATTTACATGCACTCATTTGTCATTTTGAGCGAAGGTCTGAACATGGAAGGTGTTATTCGTGAGACTGAGGAGGTTGGTTCCCTCAATTCACATACATTGAGTGATGCAGTTTCAGAGTACTCATCATTGAGTGATTTTCTGGCAGCTGACATCAGAATCAGCTTCCACTCGAGCTATGTCACAGACACTGAGCTCACGTTCACTTTTGATATTGATGGGCTCGTGGTGGCGCTACAACGTGGAACAGCGCTTTTAGCGCCGTTCCATTATTTGCTGCTCCCATGTGTTCAGGTCCACATGCTTCAAGATTCGTACATCTTCCTGAAAAAGCATGTGGACCTCACACAGTGTACGCCAGAGGGTCTGAGCGCCTTACGGAACAGCTGTGGCTACATGATAGCTCACGTCGATGGTGGATATCACCTCTCCATAATTTTCACACCAGTGTCCTTAAGAGATCCTGACACACGCCTCACAAGAGTATGTATGGAATCTATGCATGCGAAATGTTCAATTGCATTGTGTATGAATTCCATAAGCTACTTCAGGCTGCAACAGGCAGAGACAAAATCCGGCCGACCCTGCTCAAACAGATATCTACCAACACGAGCAAATATCATGTCTTGAAGAGGGACATGTTTTACATACTGACTCTTCTGGACAAGGCCATCCAGAACATTGGTGAGAGCCACCTCCTCAAGCCTGCTCTGTACCTGACAGCATTTGGGCAGAAGGACAAGGACACTCTGGATCTCACGGACATCGTCTCTCCCGACGGTGTTGCAAGTCTTTCTGTGCACACGGCTTGCAACATAAAATCAGCCAATCCAGACACCCACCTCCTCTTCTCCAGGTTTGGTCTGCAGGAATTGGTAGGCCCTCGTGGATCGCTCTACTCCATCTTGGGGATCCACCAGGCCACCAATTATCAAAGCAATCTGGAGCACCTGGAGATGAGCCTCCACCCAACACTCCTCAATCTGTTCAGTGCTGAGGGTAAGCTCAATTTTGTGCAGTTCTATGTTGACAAACCTCATGTCCACATACAAATGCCCTACAAACACCCAGTCAGTGGTGCATTGGTGACCTGCCGTTTATCACACCCCCAATTCCAGCGGGCACTGATGTCAAGGGCATGGCAGTATGTAGGTCACATGCAGGACCTGACCAAAAAAATGGACATGCAGCTCGGACTCCGTATTGAGCACGTCCGGAGGTTTGAGAGTGGCGACATACCGGGGGAGATTGATCCTGTTGAGTCATTCTGTATCAATCCCCTCCACATGTTGCTCATGTAGAACCCCTTGGTCATCCCATTTAAGGACACGGGTGTGGAAAATGGGTTAATGTCAATCCTCCAAAAGGTGCTATCCCTCTTTGTGAAGGAGCTGGATAGCATCCTAGAAAACAACAAAGGAGTGGCCAGATATGACAACAAGTTGGAGGTCATTTCAGCTGGAACTGGTGCTGGAGGAGCTCTTCTATGGCCATCCTCTCTCCCAATCGACTTCCAGCTTAGTGTAAGCCTGGGTACCAACACAGTAAACCCCAACAGCCTTACCCACACTCGAGGCTTCATTGGGTTGGCTCCGCACACAGCTGGAAGTGCCGGTGAGGAACCGCCCCCCTTGCACCATTGGACCAGAAATTAGCTCCAAACCAAGAGGTTGGAGCGCATCTTTCCTCTCTGCCAGGCTCTGGATGCTGTGCCGGCTCTTCTCGGTGCTTGGGCCATTCACTTCCTCCTATGTGACATCTTTAGGAGAAACGAGGACATTCCATTTGCGGACTTGAAAGCCGAAGGACCACCAGGTCGTTTGTCTGGCAGCATCGACTTGGAGATCTTCTGTGAAGACCTCAGTACAAAAAACAACTTCCCAGCACCACTCACGTTTGGCAGGGCACGTGAAATGATGGTGGAAAATGGAGTTGATGTCAAGAAATGCCTCATTGAGGGCTTTGTGGCGGAGAAGTTGCGTTTCTTCCCACACATCAAGTTCCGTGATGTGGCCAGGGACGCAAGCTGTTCTGGAACTGCAAGGACTATGTCATCCTGGAGTTTGAGGACCACGACATCCAGCTGTCAAAGATTGCCACAGCCACCCTGCAAGTCTGCACAGAGGTTGAGCGCCGTTCACTGAGCTACTCTCGGAATCTCGAGAAGTACTGGGACCATGGAATGCTCTGGATGCCTAATGTACTTCAAAGGATTCCATCAAGAATAGGGTTAGGACCGAGGGTTCGAGCCTGCCCTCGAAGACAGGCTCGAACCCTGTAGAAGACAGGAGGTGCTCTCTCCTTCCTTCTCCACGTCCCATAATACCACTTATGGTACGAGGCAGGGGGACGCTCTCTCCTCCCATATCGTACCACCTGCCAGTTCTCGTCTGGCCACATCGTTCTTTTTTGTTCCACCGTCTGCTTTATTCCTGATTCAATAATCGTAATTTTAGTTTGTTTTATAATTATGCAATATCAATATATATTTTTATTTTATTTTCTGCAGGTGGCTTTATTTCTTAATCAATAATTTGTTTAGGGTATAAATATTTATAGGTCAATATATGTAAATTTTTTTATGTTTTGTAGGTGTTTTTACATTTTTTTGTATGATTTTGTAACTCTTTATATTTTTTTGTTTTTTATTTTTTAGAAAAAACAAAAAATGAAAAGAAAATTAAAATAAAAATCCAAAAAATAATTCTTTATTTTTTATACAAAACAGATAAATAAACGTGCGACGTTTCGACGGGCTTGTGTCTTCAGGCACTGGGTAGAAGATTCAGCTCTCTCCCCTTCTGCTGCACAATCTCTGAGCTCTCAAACCAAATGAGGGACTCACTTCTATTTATCACCTCCCCTTTTCGAGGCTCCTCCCCCTACGTTCCTCTTCGTTGTGTTTCTTTTTCTCTTTTCCTTTCCTTATGTTTTTAAATTTTTTACTGGAAACGTTTTTTAGTTTTACTAAATAAACAAATTTCAAATAGAAAAAGAAGAAAAAAAAAATTTAATTAAAAAAAAAAAATAATATAAAAACCAGTAAGAAAGGTTAAAGTCAGAAAGATTAGTGGGGACAATGTTAGGGTTAGGGAAAGGTCAAAGGTCAGGGCTAGGGGAAAGGTCAAAGGTCAGAGCTAGGGAAGCAGGGGAACGGTTAGGGAAAGGAAGGCAGGGGCAAAAAGCAGGGAAAGGTTAAAAAGGGGGGGGTCAGGAGTAGGAAAGAAAAGTGAAAAGGTTAAGATCATGAAAAAGGTGAAGAATTTAGGTTAGGAAAAACAGTTGTTTTAGACTTCTCAAAATCCCATTCAACAATTTAGTTTTCTATTATTTCGTTTTTCATTTTTTTTATTTTTTGTTTAACCCATTCGGACTCCTTGTGTTTATCCAAAATATCCGTCTTTCCCACGTTTTTTCTTTCTATGTCACTCCATAAGATATTACTTTGAAGTCCTGAAATTTTTAATGAATTCCAATTATGATGAATAAAATGTTCCACCAATTCTGTTTCTTTATTGTGTATAATATTATATTTATGTTGCCAGATTCTCGTTGCCAATGTATTTTTTGTTTCACCAACATATTGTTTTCCACATTTAGAACAAATAATTATATATACGCAGTTTTTTGATTTTGCATTAAACCTCTGATTTATTGTGAATATTTTACCATTTGTTTGATTTTTCACAAAATTTATATTTTTAAATATGTTCTCTAACACCTTTTCTTTCGTTCGTTGTATTGGTTGAAGTTTTGCCCTTACCAGAATATCCTTTAAATTTTTATTTCTCCTATATGCAGAAATCACATTAAAATCTTACAATAGTTCTCTACCTTCAATTAGTTCTTTATAATTATTCTTCAAAAGATTATTTATTCTTTCAGTAAATGTGGAATATTTTGTTATAATTGGAATAATTTGTTTCTGTATTTTACATCCCTTTTTATTAAATGTTTTTAAATAATCCCTTTAAAATGTTCTAGAATACCCCCTGCTTCTCAATGATTAGGGTAAGGGTTAGTAAAAGTGAAAGTTATCCAAAAATCTTACTCGAGGAAAGTATGAAGTACTCCAAAATATACTTAAGTAAAGTAGTGAAGTATTTTTACTTCGTTACTATACAACACTGCAAACAACCCTCACTTCTACTCAGGAAATCACATTGACTTTGCAAAACCTTGTCGGTAAGGAAACCAGCCGGTTCTCTGAGCTATAATCAGAGAAACGGCCGAGAGCTTCTGGTGGAGCAACAGACATCCACAGATCATGAAGAATACTTTCAACATGTATTTGTGCACTTCATGAAACTGAGTTATAAGGTGAAACAGCACAAATGACATTATATGGAACATATATGTCCTGCATGTTTTAAGTGTTTCCCTGATGCTGCACACCTGGCTTAAATGAATGATTAACAGGCTTCTGTAACAATTGCAGAAGAGAATACAATCATTATGAATCAGCTATCCTGGAGTGTGGAAACGTCAGACATGCAGCACAGTTGACGACGAGGACTGGGACGTCTACAAAAAAATCGGTGTAAAAATGTTTAAAGATGTGCTCAGGTCAGATGAGACCAAAATCAAATGTTTGGGCCTATATGCAAAACACAAACTTGCTGGAAGCTTTAAGAGAGTTGAGACTTGGGCAAAGGTTCAGTACGTTTCATATAGATGTGAAATGGTAAGTAGCATGTACTTGTAAAGTGCTTCATAGAGTCTGGAGGACCCCAAATCACCCGCCATAGTGAAAGCGACTGAATTGTAGCCACAGCTGCCCTGTAGGTAAAGCGTTTTGATACCACTACCAACAGGCAAAGCAAGTGAAGCGTCTTGTCCAAAGACACAGAGACAGACAGAGCCATCCCCACCAACGGCCATAGAAATGGCTAAATGAAACACACACATGGGTAAAGACTGTTAATGATTGAGACTGGGACAGGGGTTCTGAGTTTCTATAGAACATAAACCAAAAATGGGCTAGTGGTTAAAAAAAATAGCATTTGATGTTAAAAAGGTTCTACAATAAACACAAAACCTAAGTGGATGAATCATTTTTTTGAGGTGATAACAGGTGGCATCAGCCGCTTCTTAGAACAACGTAGACTCTTCCTGTGACTCCAGAAAATAAACTTTATTCTCACGAGTCTCTCCAGAATTTTAGGGAAGAGAGCATCGAGATGAATTGATGATCTCTTTCACCAATTCATACCAGTCATTCTGGTACAAGCAGTACCAGAATGACTGGTACTGCTTGTGCAAACCTTTTGGGACCGTATAAAATCTGGGGTCGTTTCAGTTGTTCAGGTCCAATTTCAGCATCATTAAAGGTGACCTGAATAAAGTCTGACATACAGAACATTTTGTTTGCTGGACTCATTTTACAATATTTAATTTGTCAAGAGATCAGCTTTGGACTGAAGACGTCAAGAGATCTGAATTTGGACGCAGCTTTAGAAGGTACCTATCCTTCCCTTAAATTGTTGCTCTTGGCAACTTAAATCTAGCCTTAAATTTCAACCACAGTTGAGATAGTTGGGATAAGATTCAAACTCAATGACGACATGGCTAGGTTGAATTGGTCACAGAGGCCTCATGAAGTATCAGAGTTTGCTATATTGGAAATGCTTCCAATGAGATAATGCTCAGCTGTTTGAGAGTGGGCGGATTATCCAGGGGAGCGGGTGAGTGGGAGGTAAGAAAGCCGGACAGAGAGAGGGTTATTGCATTTCCAGCAATGTTCCAGAATAAAGCCCCCATAGCTCTAAAGCAAGCAAGCTCTCTAAAAATAGCCCTCCAGTTGGAGCTCAGTTGAAGGGTCATGACAGCTGAGAAAGCGGGCCGCCCCAGGATTCAGCCGGTTAGCAGGGTCCTGCTCATGTAAAGCCACTCGAGACTGGAAAGCCAAATTCTCTGCAATAAAGCGGATCCGATTCTACTTTATCTGTGTCATCTTAAAGACTTCTCAAATGGCTGTGCCTATAAATCCCATGGATGAGCCCAGGTTGTACCAGCAGACTCTCCTCCAGGATGGCCTGTATGATTTGCTGGAGAACGACAAGCTGGTGGACTGCGTCCTGAAGATTAAAGACAAGGAGTTCCCTTGTCACCGCCTGGTGCTGTGTGCCTGCAGCTCATACTTCCGGTCCATCTTTTTGTCTGACCTGGATGAAAGCAAAAAGAGAGAAATCGTGCTGGAGGACGTTGAGCCCGGCGTCATCGGTCTGATCCTCAAGTACCTGTACACCTCCAAGATCAATGTCACAGAGCAGAACGTCCAGGACATCTTTGCCGTTGCCAACATGTACCAGATTCCTTCAATTTTCACTGTTTGCGTGTCTTTCTTACAAAAGCGCCTCAGCCTCAGCAACTGCCTGGCTATCTTCAGGCTCGGTTTGATGCTGGACTGCCCCAGGCTGGCGGTCTCTGCGCGGAACTATGCCTGCGAGCGTTTCCAGCTCATCTCCAAAGACGAAGACTTCCTCCAGCTCAACGCGACCGAGGTGGCGGCCCTATTGACGAATGACAACTTGAACGTGGAGACGGAGGAGGCTGTTTTCGAGGCTCTGATGCGGTGGGTGTGCCGGGACACCGAGAGCAGAGAGAAAGAACTCCCAGATTTGCTGGACTGTGTTCGTTTGCGTCTCGTCACAGATGATTACCTGAAAGAAAAGGTGGAGACACACCAGCTCATCTCTGCTAATCCAGAGCTTCAGATGAAGATGAAGCTGGTCAAGGACGCTCGAGCGGGGAAAATGCCAGAGATTAAAAAAAGCAAAAAGGAAGAGGGAGGGGCAGCGAAAGATGGAGAAACTGAAGACAATGAGGATGAAGAAAATCTTCTACCGGCTATTCTAAACGATAACCTGCGATTTGGGATGTTTGTCAAAGACCTCATACTGATGGTGAATGACACCGGCGCTGTGGGGTACGACCCGACAGGCAACGACTGCTTCATGGCGTCGGTTTCCACGCAGGTTCCCAAGAACCATGTCAGTCTGGTCACCAAGGAGAACCAGATCTTTGTGATTGGAGGATTATTTGTTGATGAAGAGAACAAGGAGGACCCTCTGTGCTCCTACTTCCTGCAGGTATGAAAGCTGTTCTAAAAATACATGAGACATTACAAAGTTACTAAATAGGTAACATCTGGAATCTGATTAATTTAAGAACAAAAAAACCAAACTTTTTTGCTATTACAAAAACATTTGACATCTTACTGTTAAATGATGCTATCATAAAATTATGGAGGTTTAGCATAGAGTTGAGACCATATATTAAAATACACGATATAAAAAGACAGTCAGAGATTAGTTAGGATTGCTAAAGTTATTTTAATTCTTTGGGAAAACAAAGTTTTATTACTTCAAATTCAGAGGTTTACATATGAAATAAAAGACATGCTGAAGACAATCTTGTTTACAGTTCTCACCTTTAGCATCTTCTGGTCAAATCACTTTTGTATTTATTATTCATTTCCATTTTGTACCAGTAAACAAATTCTTTCACTCCCATCCATTTAGATCATTAGTTCTTTGCAGACAAGTACTTTCATGAGTTATGGAAATAAGTATCTATAAAAATCCCCCAATTCCATGTATAATTTATTTATTTTCTAAGAATTTTGTATTAAATTCAATTTTTATTTTATTTCTGATGTCTGTTTGAGGAATAAGACTCGTGAAATATGAAAAACTTTGAGTCTACATGAAACCAGACTAACTGACGGAGGTCTTGATAGTGGATGTTATTTATTAAGAGTAGAAAAAGTTGAGTACAAAATGATCAAAAAGAAAGGAAATGTACAAGCCTCTACCTTTAACTGCCGAGCCAATTTGCAAATATTTCTGTGACTGCAGTATGATCCTGTTAGTACCGACTGGCTCGGGATGCCTCCCCTCCCGACTCCGAGGTTCTTGTTCGGGATGGCCGAAGGTGAGAACTCCATCTTCGTTCTGGGAGGGAAGGAACTGAAAGACAAGGAGGCCACACTGGATACAGTTTTGGTCTATGACAGGCAGTAAGTTACAATTAAAAGAATTTCTTGCTCTGATATTTCAAAACAACCTGTTTTCACTTGCTTCTGTGATTGATTATTCGCAGATCATTCAAATGGGGTGAGTCCGAGTCAATTCCTTACCCAGTTTATGGACATTCAGCCGTATCACACAAAGACGTTGTGTATGTGATAGGAGGAAAGGGAGACGACAAGTGAGTATATGTTGCAATCGGCATGTTACAATCACACCATCTAAAAGTAACACAGAAAGCCCTAAAAGTTACTGTGCTATTATATGTTAAAAAAGGAACTGCCTGAAGAGGATGTGTTCATATGATGTCAAGAGGTTTGAATGGAAAGAGCTTGCTCCAATGAAGACGGCACGCTCTTTATTCGGAGCCGCTCTTCATCAAGACAAAATATATGTGGCAGGAGGCGTGACCGACGACGGCATGACAGACACCGTGGAGGTGTACGACATCGCTGCCAACACGTGAGTTCTGCACCAAGTCCAAAATCCAACTAAGAAATGGCTGGAGAACCTTAAGCAGACCATTAATGACAAAAATATTAAAATTATTGACAGCTGCTGCTGCCATGGGTGGCAGTACTGATGATTAGCTATAGGGACCAATTGCATGATGGCCAGATTGGTTTGGAGAACTCCTTCCTCCTTGATGCAGTCATTATTTGAAACCTGTTTTTTTTTTTTTTTTTTATTTCTTCAGGTTGCAATTCAAATGTTTAAAAGTAGGACTTTGGTTCATTTTCAGCAGACAAATAATTTTGAGAACTTCAGCCCTATTTCTCTTTACAACATATAAAATATCTGGTTATAAAATATGTTGAATTAAGTTTTGCTTAAAGATAACAAATAAGACAAAATTACTAATATTTATGTATGCATGTTGGTTTAGCTTCATAAGGTTTACCTTATGGTAAATAGCCTACACTTGCACAGTTAGCGCTTTATCAAGTCTGAGGACTCTAGTGATTTACACTACAATCTGTTATTTATTCATTCACACATTCATTTATCCAGAGAAAAAAAGAACCAAACATTTTATCAATGGCTTGAAATTAGTTGTAAGAGATTCTGTATAAGAACTTTTAGCAGTTTTAATGGGCACCACCTTAAGTACATATTTGTGTCTGAAATGTGGCAGATATGATTCAAATTAAACTGACTATTTTCACCAAGTCAATTTGACCTTAACCATTTTCATCACAGCTGTTTTTCTTTCTAAAACAGCCATTTTAACTGTGAGTTTATTTATATATGCCTGTCATTTTCATTTGGTCAGGTGGTCAGATTTCGAGCCACTTCCTCAGGAGCGAAGCTCTCCAAGTCTTGTGTCTTTGGCTGGTTCTCTCTACGCTGTGGGAGGTTTTGCCATGATGCCTCTAGAAGACAGTGATGAAATCCTTCCTAAAGAGATGAATGACGTTTGGAGGTACAACTTTTCTCAATATATAATCCTTAAATTATTCTGTCCTGCAAAAATAGTTGAAAACTGCCTTTAAATTAAATCTGGAAACTGAGAAGAACTCAGTATCAGAAGTATGGTTCTCTGTTTAGCCAAAAAAAAAAAAAAAAAAAAAGCAATTAAAGATGTCACTCAACTTGGCTCTTCTATAAAACCTTCGCAGGTATAATGAGACGGAGAGGAAGTGGAACGGGATTCTCAGAGAAATTCAGTTTGCCTCTGGGGCCACGGTACTGGGGGTCCGCTTGAACACGCTGCGTCTCACCAAGATGTGAAGCTCGCCACACTTCCTGCATCTCAATGGAAATTGACTTGGAAATAATTGCACCATTTTTACACTTTTCTGGGACACATTCATTATCAAAGACATTAGGATTTAATGAAATATTGGTAGTAACATGCTCATTTGATTTTCACACAGAGTTGGGGCTTTTCTAATTAGCACTGTGGTGTAATAATATTTTTTTCTGCAATGAAATTTTTGTATGTGTTTCTGCAAGTGATGGACGGTGATTTGAACATTTATATTGGCATAATCTACATTATTTCACTGAACTGAATAAAAATGATAAAACCAAGCTAAAGCCTTTTTTTTGACACATATGTCTACTGCCCAATAGAGGGCAGCAAAGTCAAAATCCCTGCTTCTTTCAACAAGCAATAAAACACAATGCACAAACAGAAGAGTATGCATAGAAACAAACACAAGACATGCAGATAATATCTATATTGTTTAATATTGAAATGATTTCATAATGCTCTACTGTGTTACAGACAGTTAACACTTGTCAATATTACAATAAAAGGAACAAAAAAAATACACCCTACTGTTTTAGCACCTCTAGACTCTAATGTCCTTGTACTGTTTTTGTGTTATTATAGCTGAATGGGACAACTACTGAATACCAGAATCACCCAATACATATTGTACTGTTAACATTATAGAGCAGAGAATTAGCAATTAATAATACATTTCATGATTTCTCAATGCTGTGGTAGCAATAAGTGCTGGAAATACACTTGAAGGTATATATAGATTTAAATATGGAGGCATTGGCTGAGGGGCAATGTGGGGTTTGGATGAGATATACAATCTTAAAAGGAACTAATCAAAGGTTCTCTTGTTAAAAAAAAAAACAAAACTAAAAAATTGTAGTTGTCAAAGGAGCTCCAAAGCTGACAAAACTAAATCCCTTCTCTCTTTTTCAACATGATCCCCCAAATCATGCCGCTATGCATTTTGAGGTTGGTCAGGCCCATTAAAAAGCATGAAAGTGTCTCATTTTGTCCTACCTAGCTAGTGACGAAACATGAAAGTATAAAAAGCTATTAAAATATTACAAGTACTGTCCAGCTGTATCCTTCTGGACTGCTGCAGTGCTAACATTAGCATTGCTGGCAATATTTCAGCTAACAAGCTAATGAACAAAATTAGCATTTACCACTGCTGACATTCAGGAGTGTTTAGCTAGATTTAAGTGCACAATCACATTAAAACTAAGGCTTTGTTTTTATTATTTCGCTATTTACCCAATTTTATTATTATTTTTTTTCTACCAATCATCAGGAAATTACAACAAAAACTGCAAGTGTTATTATTACCAAATTTGGATTGTGATTCTAAATGATGTGAAATCGAATTAGCACACTTTTTCCCTTTTAATCTACATTATCATGTAGTATTATGGTAATTGTAATATGTGTAATTTTGCCTCAACTGATTTAATTCTAAATATATATTTTACTATAATCGAAGTCATTCTTCTACTATAATTGAATCGTATCATTTTAATTATAATACAAGACTAATTTCTACTGTTACATGTAATTTGCTATTATAAGTAACAGTAAATATGATAGGTTAAGGCAGATAAAAAGGCCTACAGACAAATACCAAAAGCAAACATACAAAATATTATGTTTGTGTGATCTCTGTCTCCATTCAATAGCCAACTCAGTTTAGTCAGTTTTGATGCTCCAAATATTTGAACAAATATGGAGGAAATAGTCATTTGAAATATAACAAAAATGTGCATAAACACAGAAAAAAAAAAAAAAAAAAAAAGACAGGCAAACAGACCACAAAATACCACAAAATTCTTTCATACAATACTTTTTCTTCAACATCCAAGAGTTTTCATAACGACTTTAGATGTGGCCCTTTTCCAAGCAATAGAGGAAAGGCCACAAAATCAAAATATTTTTTGGACACATTATTTTAGCAGCTGACCCAGGCACTGGTCATTTCCCCCCTTTTTTTTGCTTGGTAGTTTTGTTTGTTCAGACCCATTTTTCTGAGTTATATGTTATCTCTGCCATGAGATGCATCATACCAAACATGTGCATTTATATCCTCTGGGGTGATATTTTGTTCCTCTACTAACTTTGGTAACATTTTCTTAATTCGTCCTACTAATGTAAGAAGAAGATATTTTATGACTTTACTAGGAAAAATATTCATCGTTAAGAGGTAAATCATAATTAGTTTGGTCTTTATTTTCCACATTTTATTGGCATTATCTTGACTAACTGCAGGTCAGAATCAAATTCAGTAAAATGGGATATAAAACAAAATGTTATGAAAATATGCTGTGAAATATTTTTGACCAATTACCTCCACAATTTTTTAAAATACCCAAAGAAGTAAACTGAGATGTAAAGGTGAATAAGTACAAAATATATATATATATATTTAGAGGCAGAAAACAGGAAACCATACAAAATGGAGGAACAAATCAGTGAAAGGGGAAAATGACCCAGATCTGCAAAATCCAAAACACATAGAAAAAGCCCATTTCATGGGTAGTTTTAACACAAAACAAGACAAACTCCCTCCAAAAAACACATTTAAAATGTGCCTCCTTTTCTCTTCAACCCAGCATTCACCCCAAAATAAATGGCAGCAAAAACCCTCAGTTCTGACGAAGAATGCAACAGTTGCATAATTTCCTAAACATTTTTTGGGATTTGTGTTTTACTTTTAATATTCTTGTGAGAAAAATGTCAAAAGTAAACTGCCAACACACAAAGTTCAATGATGCATTGATGTCACAGCTTGTTTTGAACTAATGTTGAACCACTAAAAGAACAAACAGTAAAAGAGCAAGAAGTATTTGTTTGATTTATTTTCCATAGTTGATGGCTCTAGGAAAGGGGTCTCCAACCCTAGTCCTTGAGATCGACCATCCCGTATTTTTTAGATGCAACCACCTAAATCGAATTCTTAAATTATCTCTTTAGAAAGTCATCATGTTTGGCAGTGACCTGGTAATAAGCCATTCATTTGATTCTGGTGTTGCATCTAAAACCAGCAGAATAGCAGATCTCTAGGATAATATAGAACCAGCTAAATAGGTCTTCTTCACTTTTTGTTGTTGTTGTGGATTAATACAGAAAGCATCCAAACTATGAAGGAAAAACTGTGTAGTGAACAAAGTGTTTTCTATTTTAGATTTTGAAGAGCAGTTTGTACACGTTTGGTGTTTTCTTAATCAGCTTCCTGAGGTACCTGGGATGATTTTCCAACATTCTTGGAGGCTGTTTCTAAAGGTGCTGAATAATGATATTAATGTATATTCATTTGTAAGTAACTTATTATAGAAGTACTTGGAATCAATCACTCTTTTTATAGGTGAGGACTTTTCCAGACTCAACTTTTCAGATTTCTCAGTTTTTAGCAGCCATATTCGCTTTTGCTAAATATTGGAATCCGATTCTGTACTTTTCAGACTGCATAGAAACCCTGAATAGCCCTTATATTGGCTGGAGGTGTCTTTGGGTCTTTTTTCTTTTCTTTGAAAAACTAGCAATGGTCCAACTAAACAGAAACCAGATGTGACCAGATGTGATGGAGCGGTAATCTAATAAATCTGGCTAAGTGTGTTTTTGGATTTTAAATAAATTACCAGCAATATCACCGGTAAAGCACCCCAACCATCACAGCATCTCCTCCACCACAATGGCTTACAGTGTGAACCATGCATTTTGAAGTCAACCCTTGGATAAAGGCAACTATTTCTCTTCCATTCCTCACAGGGATTCCTTTTCATCAGCGTTTGATGGTCTTTGGAACAATACTTGATTTTACTGACAATCAACAATGGAAAATACTTTCTTTTTATGTAGTTGAGTGATTTCTGATATAGTGGATTAAAAGCAGTTCAGGAGAAATTGCAGTGTGAAAAGGTGGAAGGTGCCAACTTTGAAAAAAAAAATCTCAAATATGAAACGTATTTCGTTTTCCTTCATACTTTGGATATCTTCAGCATAAGTTACAAGTAGAGAATAAGGAACAGATAGAATTGCGTAAATGATTACTTCAATTTTTAACCGATACTCTTCCCTGAATGTGTTTAGGGACGAGCAGCTTCTTAAATTAACAAGAAAAAAAAATAACCAACAAATGTTGTCTACAGCAATAAGATTTTCTCACTCTGTCCTGGACAAAATTTAAAATATATATTTATATAAAAAAAAGACATTTTAGCCTTTCTCCACAGTTTTCCCATCACATTTTCCAACTAGGCCATAAAACTGCTGTCACATTATATCATTCACTTACAACATGAAAGATAGAAGGCAGTTTGATGGATTTATAGTATTTTAAGAGGTTTTTTATTACTCTGATCTCATTTCATGACTCCATTCCAAGTTAAGTTTTGTGGGATGTACTTCAAGACCAGTTTTGTTAAAATTCAGTGTCTAAGGAACCTGCCAAGGACACGTTTAATTCAAGAAGAATTTCTCTTATTTCCTATAATTTTTTGGTACACAGACACACATGTGTGCGTACACACTGTATCAGCTTTTTTATGTGGAATAAGTTCTACCATGTCAACTTTAAAACTCTATGGCGCTGAAGAAGAAAATAAAGTGCTGTTAGAATTAATATAATTCCCATTACTCAATTAGGTAACTTACATTAAAATAAACTCATGTTTAGGCTTTTTCATCTTAAGGTAAATTGCATCAGGTTATTTTTCATTGATAATAAAAATAAACTAACCAATCATCTTAACTGAACTGAACTCATTTTTACCTTGTTGGATGGCAACATCACAAATAAACTAGGCTTAAGCTTGTCTGAAACACTCCAACAAGTAACATACAATTTTCTGTGATTTTTGAGGCTTTGATACTCATTTGTGTCAATTTATCCTTTGTGCATTTAGAAATCAAAGTTATCTACACTTAAAAAAAAAATGCAAAGGATGTATGTTTTTCCATTGTTACAAATTTCTGCAACTTGTTTTCACCCTGTGTCTGCATATATGCTCCCTTTGTTGGCAAGTGTGGCAAAGGAATTCAAAGTGCATAAATCAGTAGTGTTCATCACAATTTATCTGTCAGCTATAGTTACTTTGCTTAACACAAGAAACATGGAAATCCCACCATTTGTAAGGCAAATACACAAACAGCATCTCAGTAATATCTCTTGCGATAGTGCTTCTATAGCAGAAACAAGAAAGTGTTCTCAGCTTTCAGATCTTAGTAAAATCTGCAGACAGATTGTGCTGTAATAAACAGCAACAACAGAGAACCAGTACTTAACAGTCAGAGGCCACAAAATGCTGCTCCGCATTCGTATAAACCATTTTTAAAATATTTTTCACATTTTGTCATGTTACCACCAAAACCTTTAATACCTTTATTTTTGACTTTATGTCATAGTGCGGTGTGTGTATTTGCAATCTGACCCCTTTATCCTCAAACCTCTTGATAAAATCCAATTCAACCAATTGTACCTTAATATAAATAAGGATTTTCTGTGATTAAAGTATTAATCAGAGAAGACGCCCATGGTAACCGTGGTGAAGCTGCAGAGATCGATAGCTCAGTTTGAGGAATCTACTGACAGTATTAGTCCTGCATTTCACCAGTCTGATAAGAAAAAAAAAAAAAAAAAACATTGCTGAAAGAAAACCATAACCAGTTTGCAACTTGTCACATGCCATGAAAGCAGTGAACATGAAACAACAAGTCAGTTGTTACTGAATTTGAACTTTTTGGCTTACATGTCGCTCTATTACCAAAGTAAAATACTTAAATGCAAAAGTTGTGGTTGTAACATGACAAAATAAATGTAGGCCCATGCACTATGGACACTTATACAAGACACAGTACATATTAAGATGTATAGCTTTAAATAACTTTAAAGCTTATGCAATTTATTTTCTACTGAATGCTTGGTAGTCAAGATGAATATTGACATTTTAAGAGACATACTTAAGTAGAAAAAGAAATATTTTTTTATATTTCTAATTATCTTCAAAGACAGGAAAGTTCGTTTAAACTTTTAAAGTGATAGGTCTTTTGCTTTTCTTTGTGTGCAAAATTTAAGCTAATTGTCCACTATTGTTGAACTGGATCTTATCACAGCCAGAATATAATTGAGTTAAATTACAAAATGGAAGCTCTAATTTTAAAGGGGCAATCTTAGACTAGACCCTATACAAAATAAATCAAAATGCAAAAATCAAACAAAAAAACAGATGAGTATGTAGGAAGATTTTTCAAAAGTACCATTATTTATGTTCCTCATGTTGGCTTATGAAAGACACAAATCTTGGGCTGATGTGATATTTTATCAAAAACATAGGCAGAAATCATTAAAAAAAATTGTTTTTCCATCGTACCAACCTGAAAACACATTCAGCTCCCTCTGTGTAGACACAAAAAAAAAGAAAAACCATGTACATCCACATCTGAACAGTATATACAGGGGGAAGCAACACTAAGACTACAGTACATAGATAAAGTGAGTAGGAGTGCATTAACTGAACTCAGACACTTGCCAATTAAGACACCAAAATTTTATGGGGTTAATTCTTATTCCACTTAACGCTTTCAGTCTTAAGATTTGCTCAATGCCACTCAAACCTGCTAACTAAAGCAATTGGAAAGCCCACACAAAGGTGAAAATTGGCTAAGCTCTGTGTAGCCTCATCCTTTATGTAGCTACAGACAGGCTTGCATTTTATTGATGTAGGAGGAGCTGGTATCGTAGATGGAAAAAAAAAAAAGAAGAAAAAAACACTCTGGTTTTGTTTGAGAAGCATCTGATACTGGAGCATGCATGATTTGATCTCTGATCCAAGCTGCGATGGATTTTTTTTGGACGTGCTGAAACATTTCTGGGCTCAAGTGTCACAACTCTGAAAGTCCATATGTCAATATTGCACATACGCAAAATTGCTGCACTTATACAATTATGCAGCAACTATCCGACATTAACTTATATTGATCTCATGCTGTGTTATTCTGACGTTCTATACAAATTCATAAGATTCGAGCACGTTAGCGTACCGAACGATTGAAGTGGCTTCAACTGTTTGCAGAATAAAATTTTACTATTTTTAAATTAATCCTATTTATATATATATTTAATAACTTGGACAACCTCAGGCTATGTTTAGAGCTTTTAGCTCATCCCGCGCTGGACAACTGATTCTTCAGGGGATTAAAACAAAAATGACAACAAAAAACCCTGATAGGGTGACATCACAGCAAAAGTAACATCCGCTATTCTGACTCAGAGAACAGTGAAATCCACACCTTTGATCCTAAAACACATGCATTGTTCAGAACAAGAGCGCATCAACAGCTCACAAACTTCACAGGCATGGCAAAACTTAATGATCCACCCCAAGCCTTTCATTTGATCACATTTAGACCCACATAAACACATTTTATGATACCCAAAATATATAGTAAGATAGTACACAGTCGTTCGTCAACACTAAAGTAATGTAGTTGTTGTTTGGTGCATAATTCATTTTATGAACAAATTTGTTTTTGGAATGGAAAATCTGGGTTCAGAAACTGCAGAAATGAACCTTTGCAGAAATCAGAAGAGCTTTTCCAAAACTTTACTGCTTGTAAAAATAAATCTCCAAAGCAAGAGGCTGAGCTGGAGTTTTTCCTCTACACTAAAAAAAGATCGGGCGATATTTCAATTTTTAATGGATTCCTTCAATAAGATGAGAAAGTTTAGCATTTTTAACACCGGGGAGCTAGGATAAATTTACTCTCTTGCTTCAGAGAAACTTGCAGGCACTGAATAGAACTGAAGATTATTTGGCATTCCCAAACTTATATAAATAGTTGGAAATTAATATAAGAGCTTAATTAGAAATGGTGTACAAATTAACGTCAAGTATGAAAAATGATTAATATTTCTTTGAGTGGGATCAACTTTCTAACTTAAATTCTGAGTAAGAAGCAACAAAAACCTTTTCCATATACTTTAAAATTAGTCCTTTAGCAATCTTTTAATAATAATCTTTACTTTATTAATAATGTATTGTACTGCAAGTCAATAACTTTAATTTGTAGTTACAAATTATTGTTTAACAAAATATATACAGTTAATGTTATTTAGAAAACTTAGGCTTTGGGTTGTTGTTTCTGGGATTTGATCATTTACAATATGAGTTAAATGGTGTATGGATCAAAAGCACACATTCAGTTTTACGAGCAAACGTCTCTGAATTTCCTCTCTGAAGGAATAAACAGTATTCACCTTTAATAATAACATTAGAACGTGATATACAAGTACAGCTATACGGTTTGAGTAAAAGAGGTTTTGGACCTAGTATATAAGCAGTCACAGAAAAATGCCCCGTTGTCTTACATCTCTGACTATATATACAGTGCCTTGCATAAGTATTGAACTTTATCATGAACGGTCACAACAAAGCAGGAAACTGCAGCATATTTTTTGATTTATAAGCAAAAATTTGAAGAGTGTGGCATGTATTTGTATGTGGGACCTTTCACTGACACCTCTAAATAAAATCCAGTGCAACCGATTGCTTTCACGAACATCCAACTAATCTGACACACCAGGCGAGGAGAGCATTAATAAGAGAAGCAGACAAGAGCCAAGGCTCTGGAGGTGCTGCAGAGAGCCACAACTCAGGTGGTAGATTCTGTTGACCTCAGAACTAACAGTCTTGCACGCAAAGAATATGGTCCCGTTGAAGAGTGAAAAGAGGAAGCCATATAAAGTCATGCTTGCAGCGTACCATGTATGAAACAGCATGAAGACTACATGCTGAAGTAGGTGGACCAATGAGACCAAACATTGTGGCGTAAATTTCCAAAGGTAGACCCAATGAAAACTCCAACATTAGACATCCCTGAACACACCATCATGACTGTAACACATAGTGTGAGGATGCTTTTCTTCAACAGAGGCAGGTTAGCTGGTCAGAGCTGATGGGAAAACGGACAAAATACGGGGATGTCTTTGAGAAAAGCATGTGAGAGGAAGCAAAGAACTTAAGCCTGGGAAAGACAGCCCTAAACATGCAGACAGAGCAACGATGACATGTTTAAAGTCCAAGCTTGCTCGTGTATTAGAATGGCACAGCCAAAGTCCAGGCCTAATGAAATTGAGAATATAAAAAATTGCTGTTTACAGACACTCTCCTCCCAATCTGACTGAGCTTGGGCTTTTTGGCAAAGAAAAATGAACAAATTACCGTCTCTAGAGGTGTAAAGCTGATGAAAAGACTTTCAGCTGAAACCACAGTGAGAGGTGGTTGAACAAGGCTTTCAGTAAGGAAAAAACATTTTTGTAAGAGTTAAAAAAAAACAACAGAAAATCATGCATCATTTTCCTTCTGCCTCAGACTTACGCACTACTCTGTGTTGGAATATCAAATAAACAAAAATCATATATTAAAATTTGTGGTTGCAATGCAAAATGTGAAAAAAAGTTCAACAGGAGTGAATGGTTCTGCAAGACAGTGTACATAAATAGTCAGACCTGTAAGAGAGTTGGGACGGTTCAGGGAAGGCAAACATAAGAGATGCGGATGTCTTCATCTGGTGACTTTGTGGAAGCTCAAGTGTGAATTTGTTGTTCTGAAGACTCTCAGTTCCAGGCTCTGCTTCACAGATCACTCTAACACACCAATACAGACAAAAAAAACAACACACACTCACTCCACTACACACATTATAACCTCTCTAATGTCTTTTGAAACTAAAGCCACGAATCACCCAACCACAACCAGAAAAAACGAAACAAAAAAAACAAAAAAAACAAAAAAACAGGAGCACATATCAAATGTCACAGGAGGCAAATGTAAGGTGCAGGATCGATTACAAACGCTATATTACATTACTTATCCATAGCAACGGAGCTACAGGTTTGGTTATTGGTGACGTCACAAACGGGTACACGTTCAAAGTCAAAATGAGTGTTTGGTTATTGCTGGATCAGACTGACACTGAGCGCTACATCCTGGCAGAGAACAAAAATATTTTACTCTCATCCTTTATGAGCATGTGTAACAGTTATTTGGTAAAGGATGTTACAATCTATTTGTTGTGCAAAACTCTGGATTTATAAGTGTGGTGTAAAAGTTCCAATAAGTCGGATAGGACTTTGAGGTTATATACTGTATTTAGCTGAGTAAAAAATAACTATTTCTTATTTATGCGGATGAAAGAGTCTGTTACGAGGTCTATCTCTAGTTTTTTTTTCAGTTTTGTCTTTTGTGTAAATGTCAATCTCCCGCTGCGAGTCTGCTCTTAAACAAGGAGAAGCCAAACAAAGTGCTTTAAATGCTACAGAAATTTGTTAGTTGTTGGAGTTCATCCTACCAGCAGAAAACAAGGGAGGTGGTGGGGGTAAATGTGAGGCGGCAGCCAGCCCGCCCATGGGGTGCAGCAGAGAGAGAGGCAGCTGGGTGCTGTGGAGGAGCTGTGGGCTGGACGCGGCGGAGGGCGGTGGCGGGGAGGCCGGCGTTCCCAGCTGCGCTGGACCGGAAGAGTCCACGGCAGGGGAGACGAGGGGCAGGTCGAGGCTGAGGGGGTCGCCGCGGTTTGGGACCACCATAGGGTTGGTGACGTGAAAGCACTTCTCCCTGTGGGCCTTGAGCATGTTGGAGAAGCGGAAGCGCTGACCACACACCTCGCAGGGGTACGGCTTCTCTCCGGTGTGGGTGCGGCGGTGGCGCTTCATGTTGGGCCGACTCGTGAAGCTCTTCCCACAGATCTCGCAGATGTACGGCTTCTCTCCTGAAGGATAAAGGGCACCAGAGCTGTGTCATGCATCTTAAACATTAAAGTTTAAAGCCTTAGATAACTTGAAGAAATTCCCAATGAGTCTAATTAGAAAGGGTTATTTACCCGCCGCCTTTTATTCAAGATTAGTATTTACTGTTAAGTGTGTTTTTATAGTGGCTTGCAAAAGTTTTGATAAACATTTTGGCACAACTACAACCGTCAACATATTTCATTAGGATTTAAATTGAGCACAAATCAGAGAAGCAACAAGGAGGCTCGTGGTGACTGAAGGAAAGATTCACAGCTCTGAGAATCTGAACACATATTAGGAATAAACTACACTAATCTGCCCTTTATGGATTAGCGGCATGAGGAAAGCCAATACAGAAAAAAAAAAAAGTCATAAAAGTAATAAAAATCCTATGTGGCTTGCTGCAAGCCACAAAGGGGACTAACCAAGAAGAGAGGAAAAACAAAATTAGAGTTTTTGGACAACATACGAAAGCTACATGAAGAGGAAAACTAACAGTAACTCTTAACATGGCAATGTTTGCTGCTGAAGGGCTGGTAAGAGTTAATGGGAAAATGGATGCTGTTAAATGCAGAGCAATTCAGGAAGAAAACATGTTAATCAGAGTAAATGTTTAGACCCAAATTCATTTGAGAAAATTTGCAGTAAGAGTTGCAAATGTTCACAGACATTTTCCATCCAGTCTGACAGGGGAAAGATCTCAGTTTTCAGACAAACCAAACAAGGTTCTGAATGAGCTTTCTTCACACAAACAAATAACTTGACTTTGATTGCTCTCTGCTCTTACCTAATAAATTAAAAATATAAATATATCAAAAAGATAAAAAAAAAATTTTTTTCTTGTAAATACATTAGGAGGACAAGGTTGAATAAATGCAAATATGCATGGTATTGATCTGGATACTCTGTCTCACTATTTCTTTCCATGAAATTATTGACTTCTGGGGGCTGAATAATAAACCACACTTTTCATATCTGTACTTTCATAAAGTATTTTCCTTTCTTTTCACAATCATGCACTGCTTAAGTGGGAATATCACATAAATCCCCCATAAATAATGAGTCTAAATTTTAAAGCTTCAGTTTACACTTAATCTCTTTAAAAGAATGCTAATATCATGAAGTAATATTAGCATTATGTTATTAAATAGCATTATGTTATTTGATAACAAATGAAATAATATAATGCTAATTAACAACATAACAATACAGTTATTGTGATTTCATAACAATAATGTGCTAAAATCGTTTGCTAAAATAAAACAATGAGGACCAAAATTAGGTGCAATAAAGCAAAAACAAAAATTCTGCCTGTGTTATATATATCGTGTCACTTCATACATAAAATATGAGAAAAACTGAGAATTGTTGACAAGAGTATGCATGTAATTCTTCCCCAAACTATGAAATAACTCTGTAACGCTTCCAATAAAAACTTTAAAAGTGTGTCAAAGGTGACTTACCAGTGTGCGTCTTCATATGCTCGTCAAAGTATTGCTTCATATTGAAGTCCTTTCCGCACCACTGACACATAAACTGCTTGTGTCCGATGTGGATGCTCATGTGTGAACGCAGCTGGTATTTGTACTGGAAGCGCTCGCTGCAGCTCTGAAATGGCACACAGTGGACACACTTGATCAATCTTCTAAAAGTCACTTCTGAAGGAAGCAGTGCTCCATCAAACTAACATGGTCAACATCAGATTAGAGGCTGTTTTTGATGGAATGCTGTAAAATAGAATTTTTAATAGAACAGACATGCAACAAAGGCAAAAGCTGCAATAGCTGGGATCCTTTTTGTATTAAGGGAGCTGTAATAAAAGGCTAGAAAAGCTGGATTTCACCACCATAGTCATTTCTTACAAGTCTTAAAAACTCCTACAGCACTGAAAAAGGGATCTCAAACCTCACACTTGAAGGGTTTCTCTCCTGAGTGCTGCAGAGAGTGGACCTTCAGGGACATGCTGCGCTTGAACGACTTTCCACACGTTTCACAGGTAAACGGCATGTCCTTCGTATGGGCTACACAAACAACGAAATACACAAACATTACAAACACACCCAGACCTCAATCCGATAGAGAATTTGTGGCTACACTTGACAGAGCTCATACCAAACAGTTTTGGATGGAAAAAGTGAGTAAAGCTTCACCATCCAGAAGTGCAAGTCTGACTCAGACTCTACACTTAAGGTGCATCTATAAAATTCTACCTTCAACTTGGTGACTTTTATACAAACTCTAATGTTATGTTTTACATTTAATTGTCCTCATTTTGGTAGAAATCTTTTTTTTTCTTTTTTTTTTTCAAAAGTTCAAAAATCTGTTAACCATAACTGATTTGTTAAAAAAAAAAAATACAAGGAGTGAATACTTTTTACAGGCACCGTGAATATGAACAACAGATAATATGTGCAAGATATCCTTGGATGGATGTACACAAGCAGTCTGGGAAAGTAAGATGGTTATCCTCCAGAAAAAGTGGAAAAGGAAAGCAACACCCAAAACAAATCCTGCTTAACAATTAAAAAGTTGTAGAGGAGGAAGCCCAAAGTACACAAGGGAACGAGGTGATCCAAGGAAACAGTTGATGGCAGTGCCACTCACCGACCATGTGCTTCCTGACGTGAGCCATGGTGTAAAATTTCTTCTCGCAGATCTCACATGAGAACTTCTTCTCCGCGTAGCCGTGGACAATCTTGTTGTGCTCGTGCAGCGACCACAGCTTCTTGAAAGCCTTTCCGCAGGTCACACACTTTCAAAGCACACAATGGAGAAGAGGAGATGTTGTGATTACTGGGGTTTAAGAGGGTTTGACATGTTTGAGGGGTTAAAAGTCTAACCAAGAATTTGTTGGAAGGCTTGAAAATTTATGTTCACAGACACTCTCCATTGTGCGAAAATAAACGTTGCTCTGTATCGATCAAACACAAAAAGACTTGCAACTGTAATGGCAGCAGAGGTGGTTGCACAAAGTACTGGCACAGATGGTTGAATACGAGTAAATGCCACATTTTCAGAATTTTGCATACAACTTTGAAAAGCAGTTCTGCTTTTCCTTCCACTTCCCCATAATCTGAACTCTGAAAGGTGAGAGCGTTAGCAGTCCATACCTGGATGCTCCGCTCACAGTCCGTCTGTTGGTGCAGCAGCAGCTCACTCTCCAACAGGAAGCGCTTCCCACAGTTGTTGCAGATCTGCATGCGGTTGTGCGTGACGTTCATGTGCTTCTCCAGGTACCAGCGGTTGTTGAAGATGCGAGGGCATTTTTTACATGGGAAGTGTTGCTTTTCCTCCAGCCTGACCTTCTGACCTAGGCCCTCTGCATCCAGTGCCTTCTTCCCGCCCTGTCGCTGATTGGTCAGGGTGGCCTCTGCGAGCGTCTGACGCATAGCAGTGGCGCCCACCACGGCTAAGGCTCTGGTTCCCCGGCGAGGTCGATCCATTACGGTGGGCTGCTCCAGTCCAGGAATGTTTAGGGTGTTCTCTTCCTCCTCCTCCTCCTCGTCCTCCTCATTTTCCTCTCCACTGGTATGCCCCAGTATGTCTGTCCTCTTTAGATCTTCCTCGCCCTCCTCTTCATGTCCGTCACCATTCTCCATCTCATCGTCCTCATCACCCTCTGAGTCTCTCTCATTTTCATGACAATGGCCAAACATGGGTTCTATGACTGTGGAAGATTTTCCATCGGATCCCTTTGAGACGTTCAGGGTCTGGTTGTTGAGGTTGACTTCAACAATGATCTGATCTCTGTTGAAGGAGGTGTGACCATCCGCTGGTTTCGACTCCTCTCCGCCGCCCTCCACTTTACAGAGAGTGGCCATACCTGTGCTGGCCCCGCCTCCTGGACCCTCCTCTTTCTGATAGTACTGCTTTGTCTGGGCAGCCATCTTTCCCACCTCCTCCACTCTAATGGAGAACAGGCTGCTGCCTTCTCTCGTGTAGACCCTGCCAAGCTCAGACTCCTGTTTGATCTCCCGGTACAGCTGGCAGGGAGGCATCTCAGCTGGGTCGAACCCTTCCTTATTGGCCATCTCTCTGCAGGTGGCCCTCAGCGAGTGGCTGCTGAGGAGATCTCGACAGGACGCCGCGATGTCGCTCATCTGAAGCACGGTGGCAGCGTTCAACACGTCACGGACGGTGCTGCTGCTCACCAGCAGCTTGGAGGTGTAAATAAAGTTGAGGATCTGCTGGAGGCCCTGAGAGGTCAGGGCGTCCAGGGACAGATCCACGCGCCGCAACTGTTTGCTTTGGGCGAAGAGAGAATGGAAGAAGGGGCTGTAGGCTGCCAGTACTCCCTTGTGGGCAGGAAAGGTGCTGCGCTGGCGCACCAACACGATGTCCACATCACAAAGGTCAGGCTGGAAGAGGCGCTGCTCATTCAGCCTGTCCATCAAACAGGTGAAGTGCAGAGCCACATCCTCCACGAGAGAGAACTCAGCAGAGGGGAAGTCTGTGGTCTTCTCCACTATGAGCTGAAACCAAAATAGAGACAAAGAGTTCTTCAAAATTCACATAAAAGGAATTTAAGAGACAGAAAAAAAAAAAAAAAAAAAAAAAAGACAAAACTATGGATTCCCAGCTCTGTTCTGATTCAGGCTTTTGCCCACTGCTACTTACTAAGTTAAATTAAAGGTTGTTTAAGAAGTGTGAGTAGTTACAATTGTTGCCTTGAAGTAAGAAGGTCCTAGAATGTTTCTGCTTGGCTCAGAGTTTCTCGGTACACCTCGTCCTGCCCAAAACACGCATGTTAGGTAAGCTGGTGTCTCTTAATTTAGCTTAAATTTCCCATAGACAAATTGCTCAGAATATAATTGACCAAACTGAATCTGTGTGTGTGTGTGTGTTGGAACAAAAACAGTTGAAAAGAGTGAAACATATTTGCAGATTATGACCCAAGTCTAAACATGTGACTATTAATTCCCGTAATTACAACACAGTCATTGGTACACGCAGAACTTTTGAAATGTTTGCTTCATTTTTTGCTACATTCCTGGTAATAAAATCCCCCAACTCAAAATACAGTACAACAAAGAAATTCACTATGAAACCACTCATAATTAATTCATAAATTTTAAAACTTCAACATCTCGCATATGTAATACACTGCCTGGCCAAAATAAAAGTCGCCACCAAAAAATGGTCACACTCTCTAATATTTTGTTGGACCGCCTTTAGCTTTGATTACAGCCTGCATTCGCTGTGGCATTGTTTCAATAAGCTTCTGCAGTGTCACAAGATTTATTTCCATCCGGTGTTGCATTAATTTTTCACCAAGATCTTGTATTGATGATGGGAGAGTCTGACCACTGCATAAAGCCTTCTCCAGCACATCCCAAAGATTCTCACTGGGGTTAAGCTCTGGACTCTGTGGTGGCCAATCCATGTGTGAAAAAGATGTCTCATGCTCCCTGAACCACTCTTTCACAATTTGAGCCTGATGAATCCTGGCATTGTCATCTTGGAATATGCCCGATCCATTTGGGAAGCAAAAATCCATTGATGGAATAACCTGGTCATTCAGTATATTCAGGTAGTCAGCTGACCTCATTCTTTGGGGCACACAATGTTGCTGAACCTAGACCTGACCAACTGCAGCAATCCCAGATCATAATACTGCCCCCACAGGCTTGTACAGTAGGCACTAGGCATGATGGGTGCATCACTTCACCTGCCTCTCTTCTTATCCTGATGCGCCCGTCACTCTGGAACAGGGTAAATCTGGACTCATCAGACCACATGACCCTCTTCCATTCCTCCAGAGTCCAATCTTTATGCTCCCTAGCAAACTGAACATGCCAATGTTTTGACCCTTCTTGAACAGACTAACGTCTTTTCCACAACCACAGGATGTGTCTTTTGCCATGGTTGTTTAAGAAATGAGGAGTTACTCATTGCATCAGCTGGGGTTAAATAACTTGTTGCCAGCTGAAAGATAATCGCCTATGCAGGAATTATCCAAAAGGAGGCTGGTACCTATTTGCCTAGTCAAATCCAGGTGGCGACTTTTATTTTGGCCAGGCAGTGTATTTCTGCCATTGAGTTTCTTTGATTAGGGCCGTTTACAGGAAAGGGAGTTTTTATTTTAAAGCTGAAAATAAATTATGTGCACACTAATATCGATAGGAAAGCATGAAGACAAAAGGAAATAAACAGGAACAGTAAAATTCTGTCAACTTCTGTGATCCAAAAGTCAAATCAAATAATTAAGTAAATAATGCGAAAATAAACTCTCATGCCAGTTTCTGTGCATGCTTTAAAGTGTTGGGCTGCAAGCAGAGAGAAATCAAAGTCGGAGAGAAATCAAAGGTGTAACAATCAGCACTCTGTGCAAGGTCCTCGACATCCCAAGGTGGGTTTATTTTAGCACAGGAAGGGCAGGGTTTCGATCCAGACGGGATGTGACTGAGGACACAGCAGCGAGCAAACAGAGTGCAGGCGGCCGCGCACACACACACACGTACACAGCACACACATGGGATGTCCAATCTTCCACCAAACCCACACACACACCAGACAAAAACACAGTGTCTGGTCTCTCTGCAAGGACTGACCGGCCTGTGAATTGGTATTCAATGCCATTCCTCCTCCTATTAGTCGGCCCCAGCAGCACACCCACTCAGTACACTCTCCCCGAGGGAAGACGAATCATGCACACAACAAAACATGTCAGGAGAAATAATTAGGGAAACCTTGTTGAATAAATACTTGCTAATCCTCTAAACAAATAATAGATATTAGAATTCAGGAGTAATTTAAAAGCGCTGATTCCAACGGTGCTTATACTAAATGCTGTAAATGATCCAGCTAAATTACCACGACATAATGACATTAACTTAAAACGATAAACTTCTATGTAGCAGATTCAATTCTGGATTGAAATGCACCGTTTCCTGCTCTTTGCACCATTTTTCCATCACATATTTTCCTCATTAGGATTTATAATGCTTCATTGTCATTGTTCAGGCTGAGAAATAGATTTGCATTCTCTCCTAACCTTGAGAATCCGCTCCGTTCGAGGAATTCAATTATCTAGTTTTAGATTTATTCATAGTTCTGAGCTGCTAAATTGAACTCAGAATGAGAGGAACAAAGATTGGGATATCTCTCTCAGCACCAGGCTTCAGACATTGCCTGGGGGTAAAATGCCACAGTTGTAAATTTCAAAGTGGGAGTTTCACTCCAAGGTCAATAATGACCTGGTCTACCTTCAGGAACCAAAGCAACCAAGCTGAAGGCCTGGACTGGAGGTCGATAAAAATATTTAAAATAAAAAAATTGTTGGATTTTATTTCTTTAAGCTGATTGGGAAAGGAAAGTGCCACCGCTTTTTTGTCAGACCAAAAAACAAGAAATTTTTGATCCAAAGTATTTCTACTTTAGTTTGTTTAATATAATGATCCGGTTCTGGGCCAACAGACTCAGATTTTTGAGTGCTTTTCAGACAGTTTTATTCACATGTCCTTATATTTATTTGGCCAAGATTAATCTTCTTTTCACGAGTCTTTTTATATAGTCAGTCAACTTGATTTTTACTAAATGAATTTAAAATTCAGCACAAAACTGTTCACAGCCTATTGTGTGAAAAAGGGCTTATTTCACTACAATCTTATGTCAAAGTTGAACCAAACGCCAAAAAGTCATCAAAAATTAAAAAAAGAAAACGTTAGAAATGTCTCCTCATATTTCATCCAAAAGCAAATAGGGAAAAGAAGCAAAGTAACCTCAAAACTTGAATTTTAAGCTGTATGTAGAAGAGCAAGTCATGATAGAAAAAAAAAAAAAAAAAGCCAGGCACCATAATGTCAAAATTACAGAAGGAATTATTAGTTTTACAAAAAGACGGTGTGAACCAAATGTTTTTAAATGTGTCAAGCTCAGGCTAGCGTTATCCAATGTGTAACTCAAGTCAGACTTCAGATCAGTTTTAGTGTCAGATGGTCAGTAATGAAAACAAATAATCAGCATAGAAATGCAAATATACAAACCAGCAAGTTTTACACAAATCTACAAAAAATAAATAAATAAAGGATTCCATCACAGATTCATCCATAAACAAAAAAAATGCCGCACTGCTTTTTGTTTGCAACAAAAACATTCAAACACAGATGGTCCGAGTAATAATCAATAGATTCCTGAATAACAAAGGGATTTCAGTAAATTTATAAGGAACTTAGTTTCGAACAGACGGACGCTTTATAAGACCCTAATTCAGCAGGAAACAATTAACAATCACGTCTCATCATACTGCAACCAAACAAACTGAGCATGAACTCTAATCCAACTCCCATGATCTCTCTGTCTTCTGCTTCTCTCGGAAATGTCAGAGAGAGAGAGCTTGTTTGCCACCATCAGAGGAGCGCCTCCTTTAACCAGCCTCTCAGTCAAATGCCTCGCTCTACATTATTCATACGTGGCTCGACCTGAGACAAACTCAGAGTAACGAAGATTACCCGTACACCCCGACGCAGGGCGACAATTATACTGGCTTCAATCAAAGCATCGCACTAACAGTTCAATCACAGATTATTTTATCACTGGTCCAAGACAGCAATGTGACTAGATCCCTCTGCACTGTAGGGGCCTCAAAGGGCCCGTTTCACAAAGCAGCTTTCAAAGCTCACACAGTTAAGTCCCATAAAATCATTTTTCACTTTGATGCAGAATATTTTAATCCTTTGGATGTGATTTAATGAAAGGGAAAGTTGTTGTTTGGCAAAGAAATCCTGACTATGAAATCATCTTGCGCAATGAAAAGGTACAAATGATAATCTCTCACTTGCTAAGGGCTCGACATGCTGTCTGCATCATGATGATCGAGCTGTTGAGAGCAAGCCAACATGAGTGCACATTCACACTAACTTCATTCCATTGCAATCGAGTCTCAACAGGTGGTTTTGTTTAATCTTGGTCTGTGAAAGTTGGACAGGATGAACCTGGAAGTCCAATATGGACCAGCAGAGTGGACGTCACAAGATATTTTAGGAAGAGATTTTTGGTTCATTTCCTTGAAAATCTGAGCTCTGATCAGTAAACGTCATTGCATTCAACTTTCTTTTTCTAGTTGCAAATTGGAAAATGAGGATTCGAATTGTTGCTAACAACTAGGAGCAAGACAAGCTAGAAGCTTAGCATTTTCCTGCACTATGTGTATTCAAAGGTTTTGAGGAACTAGGGCTGGTAATCTGCTTTGTGGTCAAAACGTTGTATCTCAATTCTCTGCCAGCAATCATATACTTTCTTTGTAGAGAAACGAAAAAAAAAAACAAGCATTTGGCCATGTACTATTTTAATACCACAGTAAATGTCTGCCAAAAATTCTGAAATTTTGAAAGGATTTCCATATCTACAAGAAAAAACTTGGATATTATGTCAAAAATGCGCAAATTTGCAAGAAAAACATATTTTTTATGATAACGGCCTGAATTTAAGATATTTTCAGACAGTATGAAAAAAAATGTTCAAGAAGTTAACTAAGATTATACTTACCAATTGCAAAGATAGAAGCTCTGCAGTCTAATAAATGTAACCACTGAGAGGCAGAAGTCCTTTTAAGCCTTTCATTTAACAGCTGCAACATTCAAGGTCAAAGCATTTTATGCAGGTACGTGCCACTTGTCAAAGATAGCCAGATTCGAAAGAAAAGAAAATATGCCAGAAAGCTAATGAAGTGCATAAGCTATGACAAGAGTCCTTTGATTGAAAGCTTAACTTTCTGACTCTTCTGGCACTTTATGTTTAATCCAGTTGGGTTGCAGCTGTGATGGATGATGCACAAAATTACAGCTCTGCCTGAGCGGAGCCTGCATTGCTTAAGAGAGAGGGCAAAAAAAAAAGATAACTTATCATGTTGTAGTTAATTTAGTGCTGCACTCGTTACCTTCAGATGTTACTTTGGTGTCAAAGTGAGCGTGTCAGTCAAAGTGATTAAAAGTGATTAAAATGTGGAAACCTCTCCTGGATCAGCCAAGTCAGGCTGGATGGTTTGGTTCTGGCATGGTCTCGGCTCGACTGGACCTGATCCAGAGTGTGAGCATGAAGCGCCACTTGTTAATTTCACTACTGGCCATTATTCTCCCACACCTTACACAAGGGGGCTCACAGAGGGGTGGGCTGGTCACCTGGTGCAGTGGGCAATACCCGTTGGGCCAACTCGCATCAATGGACTGGTCCGGGTCGGCCGTATTTCAACCATAAAAGCATATAAACAATTTTTGTCAGTCATTACAGCGGATTGGTTTATTTTCTTGAAGGACATTGAGTTAATATAATTAAATCTGTCAGCCACTCCCCTCTCCTTTGACCAAACTTGTCAGATTTTGTCGTTTGAGCTAAACTAATAACAGTAATAATATCAAATTAAAAAATAAAATGTGAAAAACTAAGAAAAAGAAGAAAGTTAAAAAAATTAGAACTAATACAATTTAAAAATAGATTTGACACACGTCTTCACTATTGTCTGGAGAAATTGCAGCTAAAGTGTTGAAATACTTAACATAGAAAATGCAAGAGTTATTTTTTTTAGTCAGACTTGAATCATGCATAAGGAGTCTGTCTGTCATTCGTGTACAGATGTGTGTGTGTGAGAGAAAATTACTTTCATAGCTTTTGTTTTCAAATAATACCGAGTTGTGTCCTTTTTTTTTTACATGGCTACTCTTTTCCTTGCAGGCTGCTATGCTTTATTTTAGCCTTTCAAACAACACAATCTGCACATATATAGTCTTATACGTGGTGTGCCTTCACGAGTCGTATAAATAATTATGGTGGGCCGCCATGGTTAAAAGTGCCAGGGCCGTTTGTTGGGCCCAGTCCAGCTCTGGGCCCAGGTGGATTTACGACTCCAACTCTGGCGTCCAAATCCAAACAGCAGTCTGTGTGAGGTCTCTGCTATTGCTATTTAACAGATAGAACCTTCATCTTTACGAATTACTTGTTTTAATATCTCGTTCCTGCACAAACCAAAAGATATAACAAACACGCAGCATCCAGCCAATCTATCTCATTTGCTTGCTGACCGTTAAACAGACTGAGCCATTAGCAAAGGCCAATGTCAGAGTCATGAACGCATCGATAGTGCGAGGGAGGGCAGGTCGTACTCAGGCAAGAGGAAATTTCTGAGGTGAGGCATTGCAGGGGGTTAAAGCTTTCTCTGCCTGCCCACACACTATACCGACCGAACTCTGCCTCTTCGAACAGAACCTGCCTTGGTGTGACCTTTACTCAAAAGCTCTATATGTTGTTTCAAATTACATGTGAATTGCTAGGTGGTCAAACAAATATAATTTGCATAAAGCTGCCTTAAGCACAGAACCTTTAGGATTCATAATATGACATGACCACAATTTAAGAAAAACACATTATCAATGTTCAGAAGGTTAAAAATGTTTCCAAATTAGGGCTGGCACTTTAATACCCATATGGCATATAAAACTATTGTGATTAAATGGGTAAATATCAAATGTCCAAGTATAAGTGAATGCAGCGCAGAATGAGCTAAGTGTTAAATCTGCTTATTTCTGTGTTCGCACAGTACATGGTATGTGTTATTAGAAAATAATTGGGAAAGCTGCAAATAGTTCCCAGCCTTTGGCAACTTCAGTACAGTTTTCGCAGACATTTTATAGACCTTAAATTTACTAATATCATATGGGCTAGAATGTGCAAAAAAGATCTGACCACTCTGTAATGCATTTAACCAACACAAACGTTAGAATATATGGGTTAGAGACAGGCACAAGTCTCACATGTTCCAAAGTAAGCTGTAAAGATGAAGTCAGAGGAAACATGAAAGGTTCCAAGAAGTTATTTAAACTGTATTTTCTGCAGATGCATTTAAGCGGTTCATTCAGGCTGCTTTTTGGAGAGTGAGACTCACACAGAAAACAGGAAGTCTCAGCATGGTTAAACTAAATGGCCTTGTTTGATGTTTTGAGTTTTTAATGTGAAAAAGATGGTGACCTTTTAAAAATCTCAATTGAAGTAAAGATGCAACTTCTAAGGAATAAATACAGAGACTCCAGTTTGGAGTTAATACTATATAAATTATACAAATAGCTAATCTCTTTTATGAAGGGTGGTGCTTCCAGTTGGTAATGCTAAATGCCACAATAAGGCATTCAGCAATAATGCTAAAAACCTTTTTTAAGCAATAAGTGCTAAATGCCAAATAAAGTCCAGGGAAAAGAGGGCTCAAACTGTCAACTTCAAAATTGTTGCAGCTGTAGTTTTATGAGGTTGTTGTCAGGTTGTTGGGGCTTATAATGGCATTTTGACAGGAACTTCGTGGGTTAAAAATAAGTGTTGTGCTTTCACATCTTTAAAGAGCACACAAGTCTTTCAAACGGCAATCTTTTTTGCAGCACAACTCAACTCACACTGACCTCCTCAAATCCCCCAGCCAGCTCGATAAACCATCTTACACATTCACAAATACGTTCAACCAGCAAAATGCAGACATGTACTCTATGAATCAGGAAGGCTGACGTTACGTGCTGCTTTGACCCAGAGAGCCCTTCAAGGAGCACACTCAGCAGCCCTGCTCACAGCGCGCTCTCCGGCGGAGGGACGCAGCATGGCCTGACATGACTGACACCCAGAGGAAGGAGAGCGGGCATCGTGTCGGGCCTCATCTCGCTCGGTGGTACACAGAGATGGCAGAGGAGCAGTGCCCGCCTCTACGCACACGGACGAATATCCCTTAGTCACCATGAGGGGGGGATTTCAGAACAGAACTGTGACGGCTCTGGCTGCAAACTCTCTGTGCGGGATAGGAACGATTTACAGCAGCGAGTTTGGGCTCCCCGTTACATCAGAGCTCTTCAACTTGGAAGGAAGTAGACCACAGAGCAAAACAAAAAGGGGACAAGGGGCACGTCATTCATGATGGAGTCCAATCAGACAGTCATTAAAAAGTCATCAGAGTAATGACTGATGTGGCGTCCTCTGTGTGCTCATCGGAGCAGCTCCCTGCTTGCTGACTGTTGTAAACCTGAATCCTCAACTCTGATTCATGCCTCACTCCTCAGCTGCTGTCTGGGCTTTGGACCGAGGCTAAACAAGAGTGGTGAGGATGGAAACTTTCTAGTTGGTTTGCGAAGGACTCTTAATGTTTTAAGCATTTGCGTGAACTTCTTAAAACGATTCCGAAAAAGTTCTCAAGACTTTATTAAGCCATTTTAGTTTGAAAAATGCACACTGGAAAGTATTTTCAAATGGAAGCCACTCGATAAACTTAAGTACTTGTGTTGATACCATGGCAACAAAGTGCTTCAGTGAAGATAATCATATGTCAGGACCTCACGGAGAGCCAATATTTAAACCCTTTTCTTTTTATGAACGTGGTAAAAGTGACCAGAAAATTCAGAATTTTATCCTGGTCTTTAAAGATCTAAATAATAGTTTTAATCACCAAACTCTTTAGTTAAGATGCTAAAGCACATGAAATTAGACTATTTCTGGTGAAATGAAGAATCATAGAAGATAAAGGACAAAAAAATAAATAAAAAATCTCAACTTGCTGCTGGTTTTTTCCCTCTCCTCCACTTGAGCTAATTATTTTACACCCTTCAGTCTATTCAAATATTTTACTTGTCTAACCGCATTACTCACCGCTGACTGCAATTAATAAAGACAATATTATCAGCATTCCTGCAGCGCTAATCCCTGATATCCAGTCTCCCATCACTCCCCACTGTGGATTTTGCTCCGTCCCATTCTGGAAATTTGGACCCGGCCAGGTCTCGCCTTGCTGGAGCTCCCACCACCTCACACTGTTGGATTTAAAACACGTTTCCATCTATATGTTAATACAACCACAGGTGACAAGCCAATCTGACTGTGATACGAGTTTAGCCGAGCACGAAATTGGGGGGGGGGGGGACACAAGCAAAAATAAGGACAAGAACCCAGCAGGAGCAGCATGTTGGACAACATCCACGACGGAAACATTCGACAGCATGTGTGGGACAGGTTTGGCCGCAGGGGACGCGTGTGTGACCAAGTGTTGCTTAATGCAAAGCCATGTTGAAAGGAGGCAACAGGCAGCTGAGATGATGAGCGAGCTGGATAATCAAAAGGAGCCACACGCAGGCTGAGAAGGGCTAAAGAATGGCGCACTGGGACAGGAGCGTCCACACTGATGCTCTGCCAGGAAGCTTGTGTCTGGGCCAGTGATCTGGTATAGGAAGCGCTGAGTCAGGAAACCTGGCCAAGAGAGAGGGGCCCGTGGTGCAGCCTGGCATCGCTTCCACACGCCACGATGCTTCACACAACACTGCCCTGCTGGAGTTATAACACACTGTTCCCAAAACCAGCACACTGCAGCCTGCACGACACGCCCACTTGCAATAGCAAACAAGGACGGTGAAAACCTGCCGGGATTAATGTGGGTTTCCAAACACAAAGTGCCTCGCAGAGGCATTCATTATCCCATCACAGTTTGACATGTTACAATACAAATCACAAAGTGTTTTATTGGACTTTTGCAAACTGGTGCAAGATTGTGAAGTACAATAAATGAAAAAATGTGGCTTGCATTTGTATTCAGCCCCTATGAGTTGACAATCTGCTGCTGCAAGTCTCTGAAATGACTTTATGAGTTTTTTACTTTACCAGATTTGCTTAATGGCAAGTCACGCTCAGTCAGAGTGGATGAAGAGTGTCCTTAAATATTACTTTTGAAGCCTTGCCTCAGGTTCTCAATTGGATTTAGGTCTGGATTTTAACTTCACCATTCCAACACATGGTTTTTCTTCCATCTCACAATTATAACTGGGATTGAGTTGGTCTATAACAAGATGCATTAGTTTGTGGTAACTTAAATGGTTTTGCAAGGCACTATCTGAATAGTTGCAAAAATCAAGCCTGACTCAAGAACTGTTAAATTTTTAAAAAACTCAAATCACACAAGAGGTAAACATCTACCAATAAAGATGGTTGTCATAGACAATTGCAGAAGACATAGAGCACAGGCAGGCGTGACGGACATCAACTGAGACATACTGTAATATATTTATCATCCGTTTCATATCTTGAAATGAAGAGCTCCTCATCAGAGCAATCGCTCAAGTCCGTCAGTAACGTGTGTGTCTGTGTGCAAGTTTGGATTCCGCTGACATATATCATGAGAAGGTCAGAAAGGACAGAGAAGAAAAAAATAAGAGCATTGCCTTTCTAAAGCAACAGCCAGTGAGCAAAAAGCAAATTCCTGGTGCCAGATTTAAAAAATGCTCTGTTTTCTCAGTTACTCAGATTTACATTCTAAGCTGTTCTTTAAAATAGATAAGTTACATAACACACAAGTTCTGTTATTCACGTGGAAAGGCAGAAAAAGAAACTGATTTTTACAAATAATCTTTCCCAAGTGATTGATGGATCGATCATTTTTGATGACGCCAACAGAAAAGTCAAGTGCAATATTTGCCATTAAAATTGTGCGAGTCAAATCCAGATCAATAAACAATTTGCATCATCAGTTAAGACAGCAGACATTAGCATCAGGACCATAACAAGTAAGAGTATTAGACCAAATCTCCAGCACCCCGTTCTGGCTTCATTCTCGGTTTGTAATTCATTGGTCAATACCACTTCACTCCAATCATTGTTTACTCTACAATATTTTCTTTTTGTTATAGTTAGACCTCATCCTGCGTGTTTATCTTGTGCAGGCTTCTTGATTTGTTTGGACCAGCTTTTGATTTCAAATTTAGCTGCCAGGGACCAATCTGTGTTTTTGTTTCACAAGAATTGTTAGCTTTGCTTTGCAAATGGATTGTGCTTTCCATTCCTTCACTGCCCGGCTCTCTTGTTTTCCTATGATCAGCTCGGTGAGTGCTGAGCTCTCCGAATCCATTTGCCTTATAGTACATCAAGTGAATTCTCTAATGGCTTATGTTTGACATTGGTCTGAACTTTAAATCATCTCAAACACACCAAGCAAAAAATAATTGCATTGACTTTTCTGAGCTATGGGGTAGATTCTTAGAGGGCAAATAAGAACCAAAAAAATCAAATATTTTATCAGTCATCTTGTAAAATATATGCCAAATCCCTCAAAAGTGTATTTTTCTAATCCTTTGATATCCCTTACAGCGGTCACTTTGGTTTCCTCATGTCAGGAAAAAAAAATTAACTTCAGTTTTGACATTTTTATATGCTCCTCTTCAAAGAAAGAAATCTCAATAAAGGAAACAATTAAAAATTGCCGAGTTTCTGGTCAAAATCAGCAACTTTTTTTTTTTTTTTTTTCTCCTTCCTACACGTGCCTCTCTCACAGGGCGGCAAGAGTTTAAGAAGAAAAAAAAAAAAGAGGTCACATGTAAAAACGATGCGTGTTTTCCTTAGCGTAAGGAAAACAAAGTAACCTCCTTAAAATAAGCTTATGTCATTTGACCGAACGTGGACAAAAGAACTCTTACATAAGCTCAGCGTGTCTCTATGCGTTTGACCTTGCCGTCTGCATAGCGATGTCCACAGCTCCCAATCTCTGGGGCATAAATCTGCAGCACCTACAGGGAGGTAAGGGTTTCTCAGAAAACCGATCTCCCACCAGGACCTGAGCCTGCCTGCTGCCGTTTGTTGCCAGGTCTCAGGAATGGCTGCACTGTAACGGTTTAACAAAGACTGACGTCGGTTTCATCCCTCTCCACTCGGAGACAGAGAAATCCATGGCTTGGCAGGAGTGCCATGAAGAGAGAGTCAAAAGCTGCTCAGGCCTGTTCAAAAGAGACGACCTACATGGCTGGTACTCTAAACTCTGTACTCTGTTCTTTCTTTTTTAGTCAAAGAACACCTTGTGGTTTCACGAATCTTTGAGGTGTACTTTCAAAAAAAAAAAAAAAACCATTAGGGGCTGTTAAATGAAAACTAAAGAGACAGAGTGTGTGTTTACCATGCCTGCACATGCTCCGTGTGTTGACGTTTAACACTGAAGAATCGCAGTCTACGAAACCTCGGACGGATTAACAAACACGGGCAAGTACAGTCATGAGGAATGAAAACAGCTTTCAGAGCTACAACTTTTTTCCTTCCGTGGAGAAATGATGTCCAAATTTGTGATATTGGTGTAAAATTAAACAAATAAGAAGAGAAATTCTGCCAACTTTGTCACACTACCCAACTAAATACAGGATAACTTTCACCTGCTTTCATTTCTTAAATATAAATATACTTTTTCTACTGTTGTCTGCGGTTGACATGGTGATGTTTTAGGTCACTTTTTGCGACATTGTTTTTTTTAACCTTTAGGGGTCGTCGTGTTGCACGTTTGTGTTTTAGGACAATTTGCACACATTCAATATTCCTCTAAAAAAAATTTTTGTTGTTATTTCATAACAGAAAATGACAGAAAGAAGAGTTATTATCTTTGTGGCAGCTCTTTTAATCAATTTTAACTTTGCATCTTTCTACAATATACCTCTGTCTGTCATCATTTATAGTCTCTATTTGCCTCTCCTTGAGGTTTTACACCACTAGTCCTCATCTCCATCTGGTTTGGTTTGAGAGCCTCTCATGTAATTCAACCATTAGTTACGTAACATATGGCTAATGAGAAACAGGGACTTTACATGTAACCGACCCCGTTTGAGGTACATAAAGTGCTTGCAGCATTTATCTAGGCCCAAAAACAATCAGAGATAAACTATCTTTAAATCAGCGAGGGATAACAGTCACCGTACTCACACCGACCACGCTGCGGTTTCTCTCTCATGTCTTTCCAACAGAAAAAAGAGAAGAAGAAAAAAAAATTTAAAAAACAGAGCAATAAGCAGACTCCCTGTTCCTCTTAGCTCCTGGCAGAAGCCACCCAGTGAGCACCAGGGCTGACCTGGCTGACCTGACCCAGATATTAACCCAAGCCTCCAGATGTGAGCGTGCGCTGGGATTACTCCACCGCTGCATCCAGCTCCACATGCTTTCCTAATGAGGCATCCTGAAATGACCCCGGAGCCAGAGCGGACCGTTGGCTTCACTATCAGACTCCGGAGCAGCCGCACTCTTTCATGTACGCTCGGGTATATTGATAGTATTTATAGCACTTATTTAGTGTTTCTTTAATACACAGACTGTCTGTGTATTGCAGTAGTTGCAGTAGTTTTCAATCCTTTCGGAAAGCTGTCTGGCAGTGTGCAGCAACTTGCTGTTTTAATCTATAACTAAAACAGCTAAAGGAAAAGTTGGTTACTCCAACACCTTCTTTACCATCTCATTAGAAGGTTTATAAATCTATAATAAAGAAGAATATGCTAAGAATCTGAGTTGCTACCTCTGTAAATTTGAAAAACAATAGTTCTTTGCAGAAACAGCAGATGCAAAGAGTAAAAATGAATCATATTTTTATATGAAAGATGTAATTTCTTTACAGTTTAATATATGATTAAACTTCCCGTTTAATCATATATATGCAGGTGCAAGTCGATAAATCTAAATATCATTGAAAGCACATTCTTTTTCAGCAGTTGCATTCAAAAAGTGAAATTTGTCTTATGTAGACATCTCTATATGTCAAGTAACCAACATGCCACAGAGCCAAGAGCAACACCAGCAATTTAACAACAAATAAATAGTCCAGTCCTTTTCCTCCTCAGCCCTGCAAAGACACTTCTGACATCTGGCTCAGATGTGGTTAATCAAAAGGAATATAACAGTAATTCAATAAATGTTTCTGAATTTAACCACTGGCATAAATTAACTTTTTCATGCCACTGCAATTTACAGAGATGCACCTGTGCGTAGCGATTGCGACCAGGCTAAGTTCTGAAAACATGGGCAGTGACATCTCTTCCTCTCCTCAGCTGATTCTCTGTGCACATTGACAACATTCAAGCACAAGTGCTGCTCAGACAAAGAGAAAAAAGTGCCAACTTTACTTCCCCCCCCCGACCTCTGAACATGTGCACCCATCACGACCCGGAGGTTTGTTGCAGAAGCGCCCTGAGATGAAGGAATTTAACTCCTTCCGCGCATCTCCGCAGCTCTTGCAGCAGCAGCTGCATTCTTCAGGGGCAGCCTCGACTCCCAACTCCAGCCTTGTGCGCAAGTTGCAAACTTCTCTGCAAACGCCGCAAGCCGCGGACAACAACAACCTGACGGGACGTCGCGATGATGAAGTGCGTCAAGTTCAGTCGGCCCCGCTGAGCGGCTCAACTTGCATAGGTGAAGAAAAGGGACAGAAAATAAACAAAAATGCAGCCTGCAGCCTACCATTTTGATCCAGCGCTGCGAGGCTCCAAGGAGTCCCAGAATAACTCCTTTCGCTGCGGTTTCCCCCTCGCCATGTAAACGATCGTTGGATTGTCACATTTCTGCAGTTTTTTTATTTATTTATTTTGTTTTGTTTTTTTTTCGCCCTTTCCTCTGTCTCTTTCCCCCCTCAAGAGTGTAGCTGTGGCGTTCAGACAGACAAAAATGCAGAGACTGCTTTTGCAGAAGGAATTGGTGATTGGAGCTCGGGGATCATATGGGCTTTTTGTCAGACGCTTTTAAAGGGACACCGCACTGTTTTTGCGCGGAGGAGACAAGTGGAAGTTCACGTTCAGGCGCATTTTCCCTCCACTGCCCGGGTTGGCGTTTAAAAGACGCGGATGCGAAGGTCGCGCAGCGGCCGCGTGGCGCAAAAGCCTGGCGCGAGCGCTTCCCGGTGTTTTGCGCTCCGGCTAGGAACGGTGTGACGTCAGGTGGCGGGCAGACACGTGCGGGGGTCAGAGAGTTCACTCATTTCCCACATGGCAGCAGTCACTGGAAGTCCAACTGCAGCACAAGCGCCCTTTTACAAGTTTTTCACCCCATATATGCGCATATCCGTAGAAAAACGAAATTCAAGAAGGTAAATTCATTTAGATTCATTACAGGTTCAGCAATATTCCAGGTATTTATCTATTTTAACCTGATCACTTACAACTTATACATATATCCATTTTATGTTAGTTTCATAGTGAGAACCAACAGTTTGTGGCTCAGTTGGTGTGCAGAGGCTACATTCCTTGATGTGGTTGTTCTGAGCCATTTGGTGCATGTCTTCCAACTCCCTCCACCCTACCACCCTACTCACTGTTTAGTAAAGGCCAGTAAAACTAAAAAACAAAAAACAAAAACAAAAACTAAAAACAGATTGGCCAAGTACAGCAAATGTTTTCGAAAACTGATCATCCCCATCACCACTGGGCTCTACCGTATTTGTTTTCAAAGACCGACACATATTCCATTTTCCTATTTTTCCAGTTTATATTTTGAAAAGTCAGACTACATTATTTGTTTTATTAAAATATTACTCGTTTAGTTATTAGAGAGCATGTAAAAAGAGAAAAAGATTTTTTTTATCTGCTTTCAATGTGGTACTTTTGGCCAATGTGGCAAACGTTTGGGTACCACTGGTAATCCAGCCTCACAGTTTTAATTTTATATAAAAACAGGTTAACAGGATTTTAATATTTTAATTGATTGTGCATTTCTCCTATTTAATATATTAAGTTATTCGGGTTAATCTCACAATATCAGAGAATGTTATGTTTGTTTCTAAAGCATATTGGGCATTAGACCTAAACTTAAAAAAATGATTTAATCATCTTGTTGAAGAACTGCAATACATTTTCTACTAAAACCAGTTTTTTAATAAATAACTTTGGAAACCTTAAACATTCTTGTGTACTTTAAATATAGTAAAATCAATGTAAAAATAAAGTTACCTCAATATATTACACATAGTTAAAAATAAAATAAAAAGGTTGTTTATTTTCTTTCTGCTATATCTGATACTGAATAATATTGAAATCTAAAGCTGATTTGATCCTGTTTTTACTCAGGCATGGAAACATGCCCCCTGCAGATCAAACTGAGGCATTGCAATTGATAGAAGCCTATGTTTCGGCTCACTCTCAATAATATCGGAAGCACAATAAAAGCAAAGCCAAAACATTGTTAGGTGACAAAATAAAGAAACAGAACTTCAAAGAGTGGTGATATTTCAGAAACGTCATTAACAACAAAAGTCTGAGATAATATACTTCAGGTACAGCTTCTACATTCATCTGTTCATTCAGAGACAACTAATTACAACAAGGACTTTAAGACAGACAGATTTTACCTCACCTCAAGAAAAGTAACCTTTTCCTGCTCAAACACATTAAAAATGTTTTTAAGAGAATAGTAATTGCACCATTTAGCTTACAAGAAGAAAATGTTAAAGGACATATAAATATACGACAATGTTAATTATTTTCGACTCCTCCCTCATAGCAAGCATGTAAAATTTTAGCAGAGTAACCAGATGCTCTACCGACTGCGGTCAAGATATATTCACATTCACTACCATAGTGATCATCTCTTCATCTCACATAGTGAACCTTAGCAGAGTATAAAAATATGAAGAACCCTCCATGGGAGCAGGCCGTCGGTGTGTCCCCTCTCAGCGGAGGCGAGGCTCAGCTGTAGCGACTGCTGCGGCTGTGACTCTTGTGCCTGGAAGAACTGCGACTTGAAGAGCGGGACGACCTGAAGCAGACGGATCACAACAAAACATTTCAGCTTTTAGTTGTCAAGAGAGATGATCACAAGGATGCAGATGCCGTCATTTGATCGGGAAGCATCGCCATAGGAAATAGCCTACTCAATAAATTACTCATGAATATTTTATCCACAACACGAAGAGAGAATGTCTAAGAAGGTCGAATTAATCTGAATAAAGGTTGAATAGAGATCCTCTTCACAGTTGTTTTACCGTGAGCGGCGTTCAGAGCTCCTGTAGCTCTCACTTCGCCTGCGTCCTCGTTTCCTGCTCACGCTCCGACTTCTGCTGGAATAGCTGTCATAGGAGTCGGACCTGTAGCAAAATGAAAAAGAACAAAATGTAAAAGATTATTTAGGTTTGGTTTTAGTGGTATTCAGAATGAGTATCAGAACATTGTTGTGATAACAATAAGTTAAGTAAATGCAATGCTAAATATTAGAATTTAGAGTTAGTATGCACAAACAGCCAAAATAACTGAAGCCGATATTGAGCCAATAACAATTTGACCAGGTTTCAGATGCTGATTGGAAAAATATTGAGATTTTACTGTAGAAATGCACATGAAAGATACAAACTGTCAGAAGGGCAAATAATCACTACAGCACTTTTTCCCCCAATGAAATACATCTAGATATTTGTCATTTTTATACATTTTTACTAAAGCATTGCAAATTTGAAAGATGACCACAGTGCCACAAGTTTGAGTCTGAGGAGTTTAACGCACCTGGACCTCCTGCGGCGATGATGCGAGTGGCTTCTGGAGGGACTTCTACTGTACGACCGACTGTTGGGAATGCAAAGGAAAAGCACAAAATTAGATAGATATCATAAAACACACTCTATAAACAAAAATTATCATCCAGTGAAGAGAAAAAAAAAAAATACACATTATTTTTATTTACCTCCAGGACTTCTGATATCAAGTATTAATATTGCCAAAATGTCAATAGACACATGTTTTAAGTGCCCAGTTAAATGACAGGTTTGCAGAGAAATTTACTTTTCGAAGCCTATTGCTTCCATGAATTACAAAGCTTGTAATATTAGCAGGGTAGTTGTAGTCCCTTCGGCCAGAACTACAACATATGGAACAAATACATAGTCAAGAATGAACAAGTATTCAAATTTAAGGCTGAACAACATAACTACTGCTGCTACATTAAATTAATCCTAAATGTAGCAGTAATATCCACATCCATTTTATATATATATCTTGATTGAAGAACAGGACTGTTTGAACTGAACACGACTCTCTGGGGGGCTCCGTCTTGATCTAGTCAGGTTGTGAATTTTTCACTTTTGTAGCTCCATACAAAGAAGCTACATTCCTGTTAATTGAAATAGATTATTAAATAACAGAGATTGTGTACCTATGCCTGCTGTAACTTCGATATGTGCTGCTGCGAGAGCGAGATCTTCGTCTGCGGGTTCTCTGACTACGGCTGCGGCTCCTTCAGGAACAACAATAAAAGTGATTTGAGCAAAAGTGATTTGGCAGTTTAAACAGGTGTCGTGATGTTTGTCTCTTACCTGGAGGAGTAGCTGTAGCTACGGGATCTACTTCTGGATCTGCTGTAGGAGCGAGACCAGCCTCTGGAACTGGAACGGTGGCTGGAAGCAGAGCGGGACTTTCTCGATGCGGAGCTGGACTTCTTTGGCGAGCGCGATGCACCTCTGGCCTTCCCCACAGATCTTTCAAGCGAGGATCTTTCCTCACTTGAACTGTCCTGGTTTCGTGGCCTCTGGTTGAGCCGTACCGTTTTACGAACCTCATCAAACAGCGAACCCGGTCGGACTCGGTTTTTACTCTTGATCTCCATTTTCACTCCCTGCATGCCCAGAGGCTGGATGCTCTCGTTATTTTGTTTGCTTTTCACCATGATGGCCTGGACGTTTACCTCCGGCGTGACCGCCATTCGTTTTAATGGCTTCCATTTGAAGTTTATGACTGCTTTGCCAGGAGGTGCTTCTTCGTGTGGTCCAGCAGTTGTTGATGAGGAAGTGGCATAAGGCTGGGCGTTTCTCTGAGGCGATCCACCGTCAGTGCTTACCACTTCTGATGATTTTGAGGTAGAATTTAGGGTTAATTTAGTGGCAGTGTTGGACACATCAGGCGTAACAGGGTGTTCAATGATGTCAACATTGTGTTCAGGGGTGCAGATTTCCATATCATCTAAAGAATCTTGGTCTTTGACGCTGTTCTGGCTGGATGCTCGCTCAGAGTGATTTGTGCTTTCAATGTTTTCTTTGGATCTCAGTTGAATCTTTTCTTCTTCTTTCACAGACCTCTTATTCAAATCAGTTGAATCTTGGTTATTTTTGTTAAAGTCTTCACCCATGTTTTCTTCAACCTCTCTACCAGGACTACGTCTCTCTCTTTTCGACTCGTCATCCTCTTCCTCCTCGTCAAACTCTAATGGCGGCTGCCAATGGAAAGTCTCTTTCAGCTTCTGGTGTTTTCTCTTGGACTTTTTAGCTTTGTCCTTCCCATGATGAGAACTGCTCTTACTCTCTCCTTTCCTCTTATGTTTATGTTTTCGTTTGGCTTTTTTCTTGCTCTTCTTGCGCTCCGGTTGAACAACTTTATGAGCACCATCATCTGAGGGACAAGAAGAGGAAGCGGCCGCGACCGCAACAGCAACTCTATATCCTAGCTCGGTCACTGCTTTTGACGTCTTCTTCAAGGCCTCATAGTCTGATTCAGAACTCGCTTCTCCTTCCTCTTTTTCAGAACCAAACGTTTTTCGGTCTGCTGGATTCTCAGAATCTCTGTCTGAATCCCATCCGGTCGCCAGCATCGTGCTGGACAGGACCGGTTGCACCTCGGGTGCAGTGTTGCTTTGGGTAGCTTTGTCACTGTCACTATCCCACTCAGAGCGGCTTTTGAAGCTTTCCTCTGCCAGTGAAGAGTAACGTTTTGCTTCTGGCTCTTCTGAGTTTCCCCTCTTTCTTTTGTTCTCCAAAGAGGGACTAAAATCAAGGCTATGCTCACTGCTCACTTCTTTTCCTGATCCCGAGAGTCCGTCTTGACTCTTGTTGGCCAAAATATATTTATCTAAATTTTTTATTCTATTGAGAGAACTGTAGTACTCCTTCCATTCTTTATCTAATGAATTCTTCTTGCTGCTTCCTCCTTTTTGATCCTTTTCAGAGTCTGATCTGTCGCAGGACGACGACTTGCTCCGGTACGGCTCAGCCAATCTTGACCTGGACCTGCTAGAACTTCGGCTCTTGGAGCGACTGAAGGACTTGCTTCTGGAGGACCTGCTGTGTGATGTTTTGTGAGCCGACTTTTCTTCGACATCTTCTGGTATGGACTTCGGTGTGTGAGTTTTTTTGGAGAAGCTGTCCCCTGCCAGACCAGCAGTAGAGGGCTTACTGTGCATAACCTTAGCTTTGATTTCTTGAATATGAATGTAGGAGGGCTTCCAGGGCTTCTGGTCTGGTTTCCAGCGAGAAGGAGGAGGACTGTCACTTAGTGGGATCACAGGAACTGTTTCAGCTACTGGGAGAGCTGGTAGTATGGGAACAGGTGCAATCTTTTTATCTTGGACCTTCCGAGTCACAGACATCATTGCATCCATTTTGGGTTTGGTTGTCTTTCTCTTCCTTGGAGATCTGGAATAACTCCTTTTTCTAGAGGACAAAGATCGGGATCTGGACGTGTACCTAGACCCTGATCTCGACCTGGACTGAGAAGATGACCGTGATCTTGATCTGTACCTTGACCGTGATCTTGATCGGGAGTGAGAATAAGACCGAGCCGAGCCTGGATCCAAAGACTTGGATCTGGACTGTGAATAAGACCTGGATTTCCCTCGTGATCTGGATCGACTGGATGTGTAGGACCTGGAGTAGGATTTGGAAAAAGACAGGGAGGATCTCCGCCTTCTCCTGCCAGAAGAACGACGTTCACTTGAGGGAGACTGGGTCGCCGATCGAGATTTGGACCTCCTAGCAGAAGTTGCTGATTTTTCACCCTCTGAGTCGTAGTGTTCTCGAGTTTTGTTCTTGGAGCTTTTCTTCTTGCCATGTTTGCGCTTTTTGGCTTTCTTCTTGTGTTTGGCTTTTTTCTTCTCTTTTTTTGGAATCCGGTGCTGGCTTGACCTCTCAGAGCTTTGGTCTGAGGAAAGTCCTCCAGAGTGGGACTGAGGAGATTTGCTTCTATTTTCCCACTTGCTTGAAGAACGCTCTTTAAGTCTGTTAAAGTAAAATAAACATGAAGACAAATGAATACAGGAAAAACATCCAAAGAGGTGGGAAGTAGAGCATAATTCCTACTTGTCTCCTTTGCTCCACCTTTCCGGGCTCTGGGGAGGAAAAGCCTTGGCTCTCTTTGTTTCCACTTTCCAGTGTGGTGGCGTTTCACTTCCCCCACGCTCTTCAACAGATGTAGAGCGTGATTTGGATCTGGTTGGAGTGTGATATCTCTAAAATGAAAAGCAAAAAAAAGGAGAACGGTTAATTTTGAAAATCTACTCTTTATATTTAAGGCCCAAAATTGAGTTTCTCTTTGGTAAATTTTCTGAACAAAAATGAAAACATGAAAACAAATATAGAGAGAAGAGCATACAATTGTTCCTCTGCCTCTGATCTTCCGTCCGGACTTTGTCACAGCTGGTTTCTGTTCAACTAAAGGACCAGCTTCTTCTTTCTCAAGACTGAAAGATACAATTACATTTCAAATTAATGAAATAACTACACTAAGTACTGCATACACTACCTTGCAAAAGTATCCATGCCCCTTGTTTATGTGCAAGGCAAAAATGTAAAGTTTGAATATCTAAAAGAGAGTCGGTAAACGCATAATCAAAGTACAGAACAAAGCTGGCTGGCAAGAAATTGAAGCATTTATCAGAAAAGCAAAAACTGTAGAATGAAACCTATGTGAAGACATGACTGAAGTTAATTACAAGCCATGTAGGGTACACACCACCCCTGTGGAAGAAGGTTATCTGGTCAAACAAACTCTAAGAAGAAACTTTTTCCTAACATTCAAAATCCAACAAATACTAAAACTGTAATTCACACCCTTCAAAAGCGAAGCAGGTTGAAGTTGATGTGACAACAACTTTATGAGCACAATCATCTGAGGGACAAGAAGAGGAAGCAGCCGCAACTTAGCGCAAACTTAGATACGAAATATATATCCTAAGCCACAAAGGAATCATTTAGATCAAAGCATATTCTCATTCTGAGAATGGCCCAGTTGAACTCCAAACATACATCTAATTGAGTATCTGTAAAAATAGATGTTTAGAGACGTTTTCCTTCAACTATAGGTTGGCAGAAATATACTCCAAAAGAGTTCTGATTAAACAGGGGTAAATACAAGTACATGGTGTATTTCTTTGAATTTATTCAGTAAAATATACAATTTCTTTCCTTTTCACTTTGGTTTTGCCTGTCATAAAAAATCTCAATAGATTACATAAATGTTTGTGGTTGTAATAAAACAAAGCATTATTAAGTTCCAGGGGACTGAATACTTTTGAGGTGTGTTCTATGTGTTCAATATTCTGTAATAATCTTGATAACTAACGGTTCTGCTTTGTCATCTTGTGCTGGCATGTCCCGTCGCAGCAGGAAGCGATTCTCTGGCACAGGTGGGATTTCCTCAGGCCGAACAACAGGCTTCTCCCTCTTCCCACCAGTTTCCTTCTCCTCTTCAGGTTTACTTTCACCTTCTGCCGTCTCTTTTTCTTCAGACCTTAAAGAGCAGGAACACAAACAAACATGGACTTACATGGTTGTATTTACATCATAAGAATTAATCTTGATTATGGACATTTTTTTAATGTTAAAACATACCTTTGATTAGAAGGCACATTTTCAGTTTTCTTGATCTTTTTTCCTTCTTTCCTTTTCTTTTTAGACGGTTTACTTTTTGCCAGTCGCTTTCGGTGTTTGAGCTTTTCTTCTGATTCACTTTCAGATGATGAAAAATTGGAGTCATCGGAGTTGATAGATGAAGTCCTTTTCCGCTTGCCCTCAAGCACTGAAATTAAAATGTTTTGAATTTAAAGAACATTATAAAGGTATTTGCATTTTATATTCAGTGATATTTGTCAAATAAAACCATTTTCCCGCAAGTCAGCAAAAGATGGGTTTTCAAGAAAATCACTGCACTGACCATCATTTGCAGACTTTGTGATCAGCTGTCCGCAGTCGACCACTCTCACGTCAGCGTAGGGTCTGCTTGCTGAATCAGTTTTCAGTCCCTCAATCTTCTTTATCACTTCAAACCCAGAGATGACGAGGCCGAAGACAACATGGACGCTGGACGGAAATAAATAGGAAATGTACTCCTGGAACAATTGAAGTCCAAATTTACTATTGTTTTCCGTTTGGATTTATGAAGAAAGCTCAAAGGTAAGTTCGTGCATGAAAAGTGCAGTGATCTATGCCCTGCATAAAATAAAGGGAACCCTCTATCGATCAATCAGATGGAATGAAGGATGAAATGTTATTTATGGCTTTCAAATATTATTTAGACACATTCTATGAAACCTTTCATAATACTTAAGGTGAGATTTATATATATATATATATATATATATATATATATATATATATATATATGGAAATTACTGAAGAGCTTCTTACCCATCAAGGTGAGGAGCCATTTTAGTGGTGCTGTTTGTGGTTAATCCAGTTGAATCGATCAATGACAGTGAAGGGTTCATGGAAAAAAAATGAAAACATTGATAACTGAGAAAACAAATCACTCACACAACATGAGGCTGCAACTGAATAATCCAAAAATATGTAGCATACAGAACCACTCTTGGTTTATCTTGCACTTTAAATTTTGAATTATCACTTAAAAATGTAGGAAGCTGTAAAATGATGTTTTAATTTTATCAAATCAATAAAGGGAAGAAAATACAAATCCTCCTTCATGTCTCAAGCAGCTACTTGTGAAGGAAAAGTTCAAACTGATAACAATTATGCCTTTTTGTGATTCAGGAGATCTTTCAGTCCAAATAACGTGATCTGCCTGAATATATTAGTGAAACTTAAGCATTTCAAAAATAAAAAGTACATTGTGATACATGTTTGAAAATACAAAACTACAACATGAAAAAGAAAGTCAGGAGAGAGAGAGAGAAACACAGCCTTTGAGACACATTACCTTGGAAGAGCAGGATGCTAGAGTTTCTGTAAATTTTACACAAAAACGGCAAGAGAAAAAATGTAACACATTTGTAGGTAAAAAAAAAAAGAATGAATCCAATGTTGCTCTGCACTTTGAAATCTAACACATATACAGAGAGAGGGGATTTTAGATGGCAAATACTACTCTGCAGGGTCAAAACAGGGCAAGGGCCAGGACGTAAAAACTAAGACAGAGCTTCAGTTGGAATGAAAGTTGTGCTTTATATGAATTGAGTCTTACTCACATAAAAAACTGGGAGCCATTGGTGTTCTTCCCACGATTGGCCATGGACAGCAGGAAGGCTTTGTCATGTTTGAGAATGAAATTCTCATCTGGGAACAGACAGAGGGGAATTAAAGTTTCAGAGGGTGTTCCCCAGTTAATGTTACTAGAAATGGTTGTGGAGATAAAAGAAAAAATAATTAAAGTGTATTTAAAAACCACCTCAACTCTGATTGAATCTTGAAAAAAAAAAAAAAAAAAAAAACATACATCTGGATTAATGAAGCACATTTCCATCATTGTTCTGAGTAAACTGCATATACAGTCCAAACCTATACGTCATAGTCTCTTCTATAAAAACTGACAAACTTTCTGTAAATATCTTTAAACTCACAAAACCGCCAGTTTGAAGCTTTAGAAAATTATTCAAACATTTGGGTCCATAAAAACCAAGGAGAAATAAGGGTTATGTTTTATGGTCCTTGAATTTGTAGTGTTTTCCTCTGACACAGTTTGTCTTTACTCTTTTCTCTAATTTGCCTAAAGGACTATATTTTCCATTCTACCAATGTCTCGATGATCTTTTATTATTAGAGAACTGGAGACCGATTTGGAACCGTGTAATTATCAAAGATGGTATGATAGTAAATTAATTGAAAACCTTGGCAATAATTTGGAAAAACATTCTTTAAACTGAAAAATTATTTTATTACATTGTAAAAATGATCTGTAATTATTTATTATTCTAGAACTAAAATCTCAAAAGTGAAGTAGGTCCTACTTTCCATCATATATTCCATCTCATTAAGTCAATAATTGAATTATAGCCGCCATATCAGATCTAAAGACACTACAAATGCAGGTTGCAGGCAAACATCGAGGACAAAAGGGATATCTGACTGAATGAAAAGTGTATCAGGGCATGTAATCTTTTGGGTCGGACCTTGTTGTGATGACTATGTTGGCATGGTGTTACTGAACTGTGCACATCTCTTACCTTCTCATTTTGCAAAAGACCACTCTATAAATAAGAGAATATGTTGATAGTTTTAGCAGGAGGATGGTAGCATTTAGTAACGAGAATGGCTACTTCCCATGCTGATTTGATTAAATTCACACATTGGGAAAGCCACAAGAAATTAATGATTCAGCTAGAAAGAACATGCAAAACTTTGCTCAAATAGCACAGGATTGCAATACTCAAACACACATTTATCATCAGTTTCTTTAATTACATGAATCAATATCAAAATACCTTCAAAGTAGCCACCATATATTGACTCCCCTCCTCTTCCAGTTCCTGCAGCCATAAAGAAAATAAAATTATTTTTTTATGTCAAATTAACATAATGTTTTGAATACAGCAAACAAAACACAAAAAGTGTTGACTTATCAAACATTTTTTTGTAGACCAGTTTCAGGAAGCAGCAAGTATCCAGGTTAGCAAAGCAGTGAACCTGTTAGTTTCAGGCATCTAAATGAAAAACTCTTTGCATCCTTTCAACACGCATATTTTTCCTTTTGGTACATTTTTATTTGCCCAAATTTATTCTTAAATGTCAACCCAATATCAAAGCACAGTCGCGAATCCAATTGCTTCTTAATTCTAGTCCTTATGCTCCCCTGCTCTGCATGTTTTAGATGTGCCTCTCTTCCAGAACACCTGATCCAAATGACTGCATGCCCTCTTCTGCAGGCCGCAAGTACTGCTGATAGTCTGTTAATCACCCACAGATTCAATCTAGGTGTGTGGCAGAAGGGAAACACCTAAAACATGCAGGGTCTGAGGACCGGAATTGAGAAAAACTGTGCTAATCCCACATCATTCAATCACTTAATCTTTCAAAGAAGCAAGAATATTTATGATATTACCTTCTGTGAAGTCACCTCCTTGAATCATGAAGTTTTTCACAACTCTGTGAAATGTGGAGCCTTTGTAACACAGTTTTTTCCTTGTGACTTTCCCAGTTCCCTTTTCACCTGAAACAACATGATTATTAAGAAAACTCTCATAGAACTACAAACTGATTAACAATTCTAGAAAGTGCTTCGTTAAAAAAAACAAAAAAAAACGTCAAAGTAGTTTCAAAAGAAAGTCCTGGGATGAGGCTACTGTATTTTAAAAAAAACTTAAACTGGGAGCAAATTTACTGGATGATCAATACCATAGTAATCTATGGTATGTTCATTGTTAATTTTATTTTTTTGTTGTTGTTGTATATTATGAAATATATCAATCTACCAGATTACTATTACTAAAGATATAGATTGGATAAATAAGCATTATGAGTAACAGCTTGTTCGGTTTCACATCTAATCCAGCCAAGATCCAGTTCATTAAATTACTTAAACACAAAATGTTGCTAAATGTCTGGAAAGGATAATACAAAGGAAGACAACAGCGAGTAAAAATAACTTACCAGTGCACAAACAAAGAAAGTTTTTGCTTGTCTTGGGACAAACATCCGAGAACAGCTGAAAGACAATGCGCCCAACTACAGAAAGCAAGAGAGAAGTTTTTACATTTATTATTAAGGTTCTTTTTTGCAACAAGAAAAAAAACATGTAAAAAGAAAAATTGCCAAAAAAATAAACCAATGAAATATTGGCTATGTAGTCTGCTTTTATTTACAGTACATGGATACCACTGACAAAACAAAAGAAAACAACCACTCCAGGACAACAGATTCAAACAACCCTTCAATACTGATACACTGATTTGGAACAGTTGAGACCAAACCAGTCTATCAGGCTAGTGAACTACTGTGTGTTGCACTTTCGTTTGTTAGAATTAAAGGACATATCAGAGCGAAGGTTTCTGTTGAAAGTTTGTGGTTTAAATTAAACTTGTGCTGTTTTTTTTTCTTGTTTTCTCTTAATTTGACAAATAATGATTTCCTTACCTGGCTCCCGGTTGAGTTCCACATCAAAGTAACACTGAGGGCGGTCTTTTAGCCCCATTGTGATCAAAGTGCATGTGACCTAAAAACACAGGGTAAGTACAAAGAAAATGAGAAGAAATAGCCTTTTCTATTAGTTCTGGTCTTGCTGTGCCTGTGATTAAATAAATTAAGAAAAAACACAATTAAGATGAAAAGCCTAAAGTGATGGTGTTAGTGACTTGTTGGTCCCACCACCATCGTAGAACTGGTTGCATAATGTGTATCATATTACAGATGTTTACTTTTAGAGGTCTAGCCGGTAGTGCCACATTCAGACTGCAACTCTACACTGCTAAAAATAGAGAACAATTTATTTCAACGTCAAACGATATGCTGCAGTAGTGCAGAGTACTCCCCTATGAAGCTCAGTATTCCATAACCGCACATCATTCTTAATGTATTTTAATACATTTATTTATTTTCATACGAGCTCATCCTACATTGTCCTTAGACCTCTACAGCTGGACTAGTTAAAGATAAGGAAGTTGTCATAGTAACGCGAAAAAATATTTTAAAAATGTGTTAAAACAGCTAGTATAGACCCCAAATATAAATTTAAGATAAACTGCACAAAACACAACAATTTTATAACAGTTGTATTCTATCTATCCTTTAAAATTAAAGGATACTTAAGGAAAAACAATTAACCTTTTTACAAAAGAACACATTTATGCCGTCTATTGCAATTCCGTCACAAGCTAACCCAACAACAAAGCCATGCTACAGTTCATTAGGAGAGTTAAAATACAATACAAAGAGAATTTATTGTTCACTTGGTAAAACAAAAAGCACAGGCGCTATCAAAATGGTTGCATTAGCTACCTCTCAGCTATCTACTGCTAGCTGCGCTAGGTGCTGTTTGCGTAGTAACTTCCATTGCATTTTCCACCGTTTCTTTCATTAAACACATTTATCCGTGTGCTACACAAATTTATTCAAAGCTTCCAACTTGCATTATATATTTAAAGCTAATTAATATTAAATAACTTACCCACGTACAGTAGCTCGCCGGGTAAAACGAGCTAGTCACTGACGGTAAACCGTTAGCTTATGCTACTTCCTTCTTCTTTTTTAAGAGCAGGGGTTTCCTTTGGGAAGTTTGTCCCTCCTGCTGTACCGTAGAAGATTTGTTGTGGTGGTTGTTATCCAGAAACAAGAAATCAAGTTAGCTCCCTGGACAGTTTAAATCAGCCGTCCTACTCGCATTTGTTTATAGGTTCTTCAAGCTTGGTTAAATGAATTACTAATTACCCTCGTAGGTCGTTTATCGGAGTGTGGCTTTTCAGTGAGCAGTGTGATTGGCTTGTATGATGCTGTTGTGAGCTAACTTACAGTAGCATTGTGACAAGGTGCAGCATGAACTCCAAAACAATGAGGTAAGGTGTAACTTAAATGTGTAGTCTAAATGAACATTATTAATTAAGGTTAATTTCTAAATTAAGATTTTTTTTCCTTCTTACGCAGGATATGCAAAGACATTAATAATCTCTGAATATTATTTCGTTAATACGAACATTTAATTTGACTTTTGTATGTTAATTGCAGGTTAATGAAATCTTTATTAGACTAGGTCCATTACATAATAATCTAATAGTTTCCAATAAAATTTCTAAAACTATGAACAGACATATGATTGTAATATTATGTATTCATGTTTGATTTGCTTTAGAATGACCACCAAAGTTAACTGTTGTGTCAAACTAAGCAGAGTGTATAAAATGGTAATTGTCTTCATCTCAGTTTTTTCCGTCTGCCCCATGCAGGCCTCATGTCCTCCACAGACTAAGGCTATCATGTCTCTGATCCTGTTTGCGTTCGTGGTGCGGGTCAGGGATGGACTCCCTCTGTCAGCTTCCACTGACTTCGAGCACAATAAAGAGCTCCAGGAGAGGAAGCAGCAGCTCAGGACCATCAGCAAGTCTCTGCCCCGTTTCCCTGAGAGGGCCACTGTTAAAGGCCAGAAGCTCAATATATAGTAAGGATTCTGAAACCTGAACAATTATTTTTTTTATTTCAGAAAGTGAACATATTAGGCATAGCCCACGATTTAAAAAAAAAAAATAAATAAAATCCTGATTAGAACCGGTTCATCTCTAATTACAATAATATCCTAGTTCTTTATTTTTCTTTGATTCCTGCTATATGTGCCGGGAATCAGCCCATGCCTGGACCCTCTGGTGCCGACACGAGGTCATCCATGCCTCGCTGTGCCGGGCTGTTTGTTTACCAAACACCTTGTCTCCTCTCACCTGTTCAGCTTCGTCTCCTCAGAGGGTGTATCCTACATGAGCGTGTGCCACAGCAGCCTCCCTGTTGCTAAAGCCTTCTGCTTCCTGGAAGACCTACGTTGGGAGTTCACCGCATGCTTCAAGAGCGCTGTCATTTCCCTGGCAGCCAGGCCATATCCATTTTTGGAATTTGGTGAGGGAAGAAAAAATTATTTTGCACAACATTTTCTACCAAATGCTCTTATGCTTTTGTTTAATGAGCAGTTTGTTTAAAATAAGTTCAATCTATCCATCCAAGTAAAAATATTGCTTCTACCTAACAGACAGCACTATTCAAAAACTGAAGCAGCAGTACAACCAGAGGGGTGGTCCTGCTCTGGAGGTGACTCTGGCAGAGGTCCAAGAGGACCTGAGGATCCGTCCACCTCAACTAATCAATCTGGATGAAGTGGAGCTGACAAACGGGACAGCAAATGGGCACATAGAGCAAGGTGTTGCATCCAGTAAGGCAATTCTCAATCAGTCTCTTATACTTCATGCTAAAGTAATACAGATATTAGGTGGGTTTATATTACGCTATCTTAATGTGATAAAAGTATGTTGTTGTTTTCTTTCCTTCCAGCTGGTGTAAATCAGAGGCTTGAACCAGTGACCGCCCCAGGCATCCTTTCTCTTGTCCTAAATATTATGTGTGCATCTTTGAATGTGATCCGTGGGGTGCACCTCGCAGAGAACACATTCCAGGTGTGAGCAGCTCAAGGGTCTGATCAAAGGTTTTATCAGCTGAAGATTTTTTATTTTTTTTTGTTCAGAATAGCCTTGGCTATTTGTAGTGAGTCCTTTTTTCATTATTGTTATTTGAAAATCATAATACATCTGATAGATTCAAAACTGCAGTTTAATACAGCTGCATGCAGCTATATGTGAACCTTCTGCGCCCAATTCTTATTTTTGTATGTTGTCAATCCACCCTGAACAAAGAATGTTTGAGGTAAATTACTAAAAGCCCCAAATTTATTCGACTAATTTGTATTTGCAGACTTCTGACCGGAACTGTATAGACAAGCGGTTACAAAAGCAATTCCATTTTAGCTGTTTAAATTTTTTTTTTTTTCATTTTTACATGGCTATTTTAATCTAAAATATGCAGGAGTAGATTTTCAGCCAAGACTGAAGTTAACCCAACTGTTTTTAATGTGACTTTCCAAAGGATGACTACGAAGGCATTTGGAACGTTGCTGCATTTTTTATTGCGTTTATCTGCTGTGCTCTTCAGGTAAATAACAGTTGACAGCTTGACACGGCTGCTCATTGCAGACAGTAACAACCTCTTGCCAAGCTCCGGCTAACACATCTTTTTGTTACTATGTCTGTAGTGCCACCTCTACCTTTTCCATTCGTCCCTGAAGAAGCTGAAGTCCTTCCTTCTTTTAGGCGTGATTGTCCTATGCAACTTGTACCTGCTCGGCTTGAGGAACGTATGGCAGCTCCTCTTCCACATCTCCGTCGCCTCCCTCTCCACTTCGCTCACCCTCACTCGCAGAATCCATCACAGGACCGATGACTGTGGAGTGTGAGGAGCTCAGAACAGTCCAATGTGCTGCACCGACCCAGTATTCACATTGAGGAATATGTAAACTGCCCACTTCACCATGTGGATTTGTTTTAATAATAACTTGAAGACGATAATGAATGAAGTTGTGTTGTGGAAGTTCAAGCTAGCGGTCTCTTGTACATAGTGACTTCTTAGCTTTGTTTTTTAAGACAAGAAAACAAAGGTGAGCAGTCATTCTGGAAGCTTTCAAATCAAAATAAGAACTAAAAAGACATTTTTAAGAAAGCCTGAGATGTTTTTTCATACATGGTTTATCACTATTTTCTACATGGAGACCATTAACTTGTAGTGGTGGCTACTTTTTATCGTATGACTCAGTTTTACTCGTGTTCTGCTTCCATTTTTCCAGCTTTTCCAGGCCTTTCATTAATGTTGCATAATCGCTTTAAAAAGTTCTCTGACGGTTTGTAATTATTGTTCTTTTAAGATGGGAAGCACATGCTTTTATGGGTGAAAACATGTTGCTTTTATAGGAACATAATTTCTTATTTTATAGTTTGGATTAGCATTAGATGAACTGAAGAATAGCTCTTAGTGCTACTTGTTAGCTCTCTATAATCCAGTACACATTCATCCGAAACAAAAGCCTAAATCAAAGTTCTTTGCAGAAACATGGCCCAGTTCTAGTTTTAAAATGTGGCAAAGCGGTTGGGTTCAGTTATCTTATTTTGCATCTGCTTAGCTGCTTTAACACTGAAGACTCTGTTTGACATGAAGGCTATTTATGCTTTCAAAACCTCTGCTATGTGCTCACATTTTGTTACACTCCTAAGTATTTATTGTATTAAATTAGCTAGAGAAGTATCTTAATTAGTGATAAACTGAGAAATCGGCCAGTGATTGAATGCACTCAGTTTTGGCTTGATCTGCACTGTCTGACTGGTCGGTAAGAAACAATGTACTGAGTGCTACTGAGTCACAGTAACAACAGTTTTCTGCATGGAAGCCGTTCCTTTGTGAAGGAAACGCAAATGAGCTATTTTACATATCAACAAGGTGTTTAAAATAAAGTCAGAAGCTATTTAGAGTGAAGCATTTCTACGACCACTTAAAAAATTGTTTAATTCAGGCTGCAAAAGAGGACTTCAAGCATGCTAGAGAGTAAACAAAGCCGCTTTTGTTAACGTTTCTGTCTTATCATGCAATATGTTGAATTTTAAATTGTTTGTATTCTTATGGATATCTTATAGTGAAGATAAGGACCTACATTCCCCAGGGATTAAACACAAAGACAGCTGTCTGATTTATGCTAGCAGCACTAATCACTCCAAAATCAATGAATTTTTTCCGAAAGCCCATTTTAACTTGGTGTGACGAAGCCTTTGTGCCTAATTTAAGTAAGTAAGAAGAATCCAAAATCACATTTTGAATGCGTTCCTTCTTGAATCTTCTTGTATTTTGGTTCTTAAATAGGCATTTTAATCGACTAAAATTGATGTGGGCAGCTCATAGGTTTACAAAAGCAACTTAAAAACATCTGAACAGGGCATTTTACATTTGAGTTATGTCTCTTATCTGCAGATAATGATCTGAAAGCACTGATTTCTTAAAAATAGTTTGTTTTTAAAAAGCTGCACTATTATGTAACGATTGTCAAGGTTTTATTACTGAATGTTTAAAACTTGGAGTGAATTCATATTTAAATTGTTCTATTCGTTTCTGGAGCTCAACACATCTTCCTTTAGGCTGAAGTTCTCACATTTATGTTTGTATACCAATTTTTGAAAGGAAGATGAAAAGATGAAGTGTCATGTAACAACTCTTGTAATGATCGTTTTGTTTTTTACAATTTTTATTTGCAAGTTTGAGTCGTACCAAGCAGTGAGAGTTAACGTTAGTAGCTTTTAGCATCATGGCTTCAATAGAGATGTATGGAATCTGTCTTTTCCCCGTTAATTATTAAGTCATTGATAAATGTAAAAGGTTGGGTTTTTAAAAATAAAATAAAATTACAAATATTTGAAATGATCTAATTGTCAAAATTATTCTTATTCATCTATTATTTCTGTTTTGCTACAGAATATGTGTTCTATTGGCTAGATTTTTTTTTTTCATAATGATTGTAAATGGAGTTAAAATTATATTTTCTGTCAGCAATTGCCCATTGCTGATCCTCAAGTAATCAAATATGATAAATATAAATAAATTAATTAGGAACTTTGTAATTTTTAGGACTTTACCATCAGGTGGTTTACATAAACTCCAGGCAAAATCATGCCTGCGTCTCCCATTGAAACGCAACGTTGTAGTTTCTCTACATTAACACCAGATGGCGCTGTTTACAATGCTGAAGTTTGGATGTCAAGCTTGTAGAGTTGGCAGCGATTTTACAGATTTTGCTCACAACACAGTCTGACTGGAACAGATAATTCCCTTCTAAGCTGGGCATGATTATTTGGCTTTAAGTTAGGAAGAAGCCCAAAGATTAACGTAACAAATGTGAAAAGAAACTACAGAGAATAACAATATTGTGCATATTTGAATATTTTTGAATATTGTCCTGTAGGGGTGTTATAGACTTCCAATATGGGCTTTTTCTCATGATAATCTCAGGTATTTATTCCCATAACAATGTAGCTAATGATGACAGATTTTAAACACTGCACAGTTTATTTTGCTATTAATTTCTTACTGTAAATAGTCTACAACCTTGTAAACCCAAATACTGTTTTAATGGTAAAACAGTGGAGTAATAGATCAAGCAGCATAAATACAAATTACCAACATATATCAGTTTTAGGTTCATAAATATGGATGAATTTGGTATTTTTTATTAGCATTCCAAAACATTATGAATGTTTAAATATGTGCATGAGTGAATATGAATGCTTTGGCCTGCCAGCATAGAAATTTCAGAGCACTCATAGAGGTGAAGTCATAATTAAGTAAAACACTTCCATATGTGAGTGATAGTTAATGTCATCTCTTTTGTTTAATTACTTTGCAATAGTTGAAATATTTGTTTCCTTTTCTATAAAGCGTTCAGTCTTTACTTCCAAACAAAAAAGTTTTTTTCGTATAATTTCATTTAGTTCAAAGCTTAAAAACAAATGGAAGTTCTCTAACAGGGCTGATAGCATACGTTTTAAAGCACCGACCCATCTGTCACAAATGTATTTAACAGCATGGGTGGTCCTGGTGAAATGTTTACGGCTCACATTTTTCCTCCTGTCCCTGCTCCCCCAGCATCTTCACAGAACAGCGGCATTTATTTCCCCTTTTAAAATAAATGTTTGTCTTATGATCATCTGAATAATTCAGCAGAAAGGAAGACTTCCATTACTTCCATGTGTAAAAATGGTCTGACTTCTTGACAGACACACTAGTTTGCCTTCCTCTGTGCTGTGTAATGTCACCCACTGATGAATATGCACAAATGTTGACTCTACATTCATGTCACTCACACGTTCAAGTGTTTCTATTTATGTGCCAGGTTTAAAGAGCTGCAGAGTAAGAACATCATTGCTCAGACTCCTGACAGGACGTAAAGCCATAACAGTGCAGGCTGCAAAGCGCCCGCAGTACAGATGTTTTAAAATAGGAAAATTAATTAAATTTTTAATGCAGTAACATTTCCAGCTTCACATTTGATTGCTTTTATTTTTGAAATCTTGAATAAAATCAAATATGATTGCTTTAAGGTATGTTTTTAAATTATAAGCTTGCAATGATATTAAGTAAAAAATTTATTTTTGACCTTTTTACTTTAGAAAAACTGCTTTCAGTTTATTCTGACAGGAAGCAAAACTCCCTAAAAATAATTCTGTTCGGAAAGTCAGGCGTGATGTTGTAGCTAAAGTTGGTGTCTTGGAGTGGGACTGTGTCAAATGAGTCTGAGGCTTGAAGGATTTAATCAGAGTGAGTCATTTTGGCACCCACTCCTATCTTTTTAATCTTTGTTACAGGTCTTTTGCCCATTTGATGGCCCCTGCTTCAGGGTTTTCCATTAAGTTTCCAATGAATCACTCCTCTGTCATATCTGGGTCCTTGAGTCTTGCTATCTCTTTGAGGAAGCATCAGGAAATGAGAAATGTTATTTTATTTTTCTGAACAAATCAATTAATCCTCTGATGCTCACATTTTTACACAAAATACTATGAATGAATCAGATTGTTGCACCAGAGAACTTCCCGTAATTTCATATCTGGGTAATTCTGAAACAGAACAAAGATGATAGAAAATATTTGTATTTCCAGTTATTATTCCATCCATCCATGCCTTACAAAATGACGTGAATTAATAAAAACAGGTTTACAGGTTTACATTTTCAAAGTGGCAGTAAAAAAGGACTAATTTGAATCTGAAAAAGTATGAACTTTTAAGTATATTGCTGCTAAAGTATGTGGTTGGCGTTGTGGCAAACACCAGCCTCATGGGAAAACAAATAGGACGAGGCTGGAATCCCAAAACTATTTATGTTTTTATTCAGGTTGGCGCCTCATATCGAATATTCCCCCACTGACAGAGGCTGACAACGATCAGACAGTGATGGATATGGCAAGACTCCTATTTTACTGCAGATAAGCGAATGCACAGACTATCAAAAGTGATGAATTGCACGCCTTAAGACATTGTGGTGAATGAGCCCCCGACAAAATTATGTGCAAGGTAATATTATGACTTTGACCTTTTTATTTCCCATATGTTCTGCCGGAAACAACTGAAGTTACATCCAGTAATAGAGTAGATGAGTGCAGAGAGACTAAACCAATTTGAGGGAAATAGAGTTAGGATTGTCATAGATGATGCATGCAGTCTGTGTACAAATATCACTACCTGTCAGAAGGAAATGTGTGTAAAAGATCCAAAATCCATTTTTTTCCTGAGTCTGCTGCCTGAAGTTGTTTTACTATGAATGCTAATACAACTTCCAAATTTGATTGATTTCCTTTTATTTGAATCCCTGAGCTGCTACTCATGTTTTTCCTCTTGCATCTGCTCGCTCCCGTTGCTGAATACAGTGCAAAGATTCCTCTTACCTACAACTTGACTTAGTTTTTCTCTATATAGGCTGTTTGTGCAATTTGGAGCTGTGTGTGCTTTTCCCTAACTGAAAACCTTCTTCAAGGGGAAAGTCTGGTTTTCTTTATGCAAAGTGTCTGATCATGGCTATGTAGCTTTTGATTGCAACCAGTAATTTGTGTAGCAACCAAAGTGTCAAAAACCTTACAGTACATTAAGTTATATGGGCTGCTCTCAGTTTATTTTATACTGAAGAGGTGGCAGGACTGACCTCTGTCAATTCATCAGAGGATTTAGTCTTGAAATTAGCAGACATTATTTATTCCAAAAGGCAAATGAGGGCTTGTGAACTGCAGTGCAGTATTTGTTGGCTTGTAGAATTGGTTGCTGTAGCCATGTGAGTAGAGACTAGCATGATCCCATTCGCTATGCAGTCATTCATGCTGCAAATTCACCAAGATGAAGTGACTCTGCACATGAGCCGCATGTCATGGATAAATTTACACTGCAACTATAAACCACAACAACATTACCATTGAAACTTTGAGCAATCTTAAGATATTCTGGGTGATAGAGTCCACGTTATTCTCAATGTGCCTCTGAAGACCTTCTCAAAACTGTGCTAGATTTCTTTGTTTTTGTTCTTGGTGTTGTCAGATAGCTGTGAGAATTGGACTTAAAATAAACATAAAACGTGATTTAAAATTTAAGCTAAAAATAAATCTTTTGATCTCTAAATATGGTCGGACGTTGAGGTGTTTGGACCTGCCAAGTATGACTATTTTTATGGCTAAACAAAAACCAAGATTTGCTGAACTGGTAAAAAAACAAAAAGAAAAGAAAAGATGCCCATAAATTTCTGGTGTTTGGAGGGCTTGTTTGCAGCCTCCATGCGTTGTCTAAAGGATTTAGGCAAACATTTATTCAGATTCCTACCATGTTATTAGATTCCTACTGTGTTCCCTAAAAGCTCAGAAACTTTTAAACTCAATGTGTTCAAGCTGTGTGGGTCCTGAGTTTGGTATTAGGATTCTCAACAGTTCATGAAGCCAGGGCTTTTTGGATAAACTGGTTGTAAAAAGTAAGCTGTTGAGCCACACCATTTCTTCTCTGACTTGTGGACAAGTAAGAATCATAAAACAAGACACTGCTAAAACCATTAATAGTTGTAACTTTACAAAATGTGAAGCAGTATCAGTAGTCTTTATACTATAATTCTGTAAGGCAGAGCACATGTCCAAACTACAAAAAAAAAGTTGGGTATGTGACTCAAATAAATTCAATTCTAGAATTGTTTTGTCAAATAATCGTTGGTCAGGCTGAAAACTGTAACTTCGTCAGAGTTTTTCAGTCTAATGAAGGATATTCTCGGTAAATCAGCTCAGACTAGATTGGAAAGCAGCCACAACACTGAGCCAAGATTCTAAATCCTCCATGAGTTCATGTGTTCTGCAAATGAATGATGCATTGAAATCAAGAGAGATCTAACATCCTGGAATTGTATCAGTGTAAATAGCAATTTCACAAGCTTACTTTCACACTGCTTGTCCATAAATCAAATCACTTCCCCTGTGTTGTGTAATGAGCTTTGGGAATGTTTGATAAATTACTCTCCATTAAACCAAGGAGAAATGTCTGAAAAATCTGGATGAAAGGACAGGACAACAACAGAGTATCTTTAGGATCTGGGAATAGTGCAGCAAATCTCCACACATGTGATGCTCTGTCCAACGATTAATGCCCGTTTTCCTCCATGATGTGGACAAAAGGAATATAATTAATCTATACTAACAGCAGGCAGAAATAATCAAGGATATGCATTCTCTGTGTTTTGCTTTGAGTAATTACAAGAAGACATTTGCAAGAAAAGTTCTACATTAATCATTACTACGAACAAAAAATGTTGTTTTAAAATATGATATAAACCTGTCAAATTTTTAAGACATTGCAAAAATTGAGCTTGTCAAATTTTTCACAGATTTCTAAATATAAATCCATCAATCCATAGAAAAATAATATACAAATTCAGTATCTAGTTTCTTTCATTCTGATTCACCAATAGCTTAAATCTGCAATAAGAACTTCTTTGATATGCATGTGTTCTGTTAGCTTGTGCACAATATGGACAGCAGAAACTGATTTGATTTCTAAAGGTTTATATTTGCTTGTATTTGGCATTTTACAATAAAAATAATAAGTAATCAAAACTTAGCAAGAGAAAACGTCCATTTTAAGCAGGAGGGAAACAACCTGAGTTGAGCTCAGAAAAGTTGTGTTGTTGATCAAAGCACTCTCTTACCTGTTTGACCATAACTTACTCAATCACTTAACTCTCCAAACTTCCCCTTCAATCCCCCATGAATAATTTCATCAGTTTCATAAATTTTGTAAAATGCTCAAGGGCAAGACAACTGTCTCAAAATTTAAGAGTTGCAAAAAAAAAGAAGAAAAAAACCCTGGAATAGTTTAATCTAGATTCTGTCTCATGTTTCTATCAGGTTCTGCATAAAACCTGAGTGTAGATAAAAACTCTTCTTTCTAGTCTGAGGATTGCTTTACTGCAGATTTTCTTTGTATTTTATTTTAATTTAATATTATGTCTGATTTGCCTTAGGGTTAATGTTTTTAATCATTACAAAACAGTTTGATATCAGAGTCTGCCCGTCTGTGCATTTGTTTGTATTTGCTACAATTTCCATGTATACTAAATTATGTTGCACACATCCTCATTTGCATTTTATTGTGGCAAAGATATGTTGGACCTAAAGACAAACCAAGGAATCTGAATTAACAACATTTCGTAAAGCTGATTTTGTCTTTCTTTGTTTATCACACATTGCAGGAAATCTAAGATGAACCACAGCAAAAATCTTTCATATTAAGAGGAACAACAGACATATAAATAAATAGGACTAGTTTGAAGCTATTAAAATGGGTTAATCAAACTTATCTAGCAATATTAGTGAAGTGTAGGTAAGGGAATTAATGGGTATTTAAGCAGGCTTAGCATATCCACCCAAACCTTTCATGACTTGACTCATCTTTACGACTGGAGATCTGTCATGTTTTCTTCTTCCTCTGATCATGTGGTAAAATAGCATTTTAGCACAGTGTTTTATATAAAGAAGCTGCTCACACTTACATTTTTTTAACTGAAAGTCTGAACCGTATTTTGAAGGTATTTTCTGGTGATTTTGTCTTCGAAGGGCACTGCGACCCTTTGCACTACTCAAGTGACAAAATACAGTCATTACTGAGAGAATTCCTTTTGTGAGCCTCACAGAGTACTTCCAGGACTCTTATCTGCCTGCTACAAACACAACTTCTCCTGTTTTCCAATGGCATTGCACATTCTTATCAGGAGAAACACTTAAGTACATAGATAACAGTAGTAAGAGCATTTGACCGGGTATTTGACTGTTTCATCCGTTACTTAAATCTGGAAAAAAATGTCAAATGAAAGAAAAAGTGCTGGATCTAAAATATTAGTATTTAAACACAGTGTGAACAAGTTGTTTGAGGTTTGTTAGAATCATGACCTTGAAAATGTCTCTTAAATCAGAAAATAATCCCACAATCAGGACGAGCTCCACACTTTTTGCTCTAAATTTATTTCCTTCATTTCAAGTGGAACAATGCCAACATTTCATTAATAATCATCCCTGTCAATATATTTCTGTTGCAGTGAAAATGACATGATAAAATGACAGCAGAATGATAAAGATGATACAAAAACAGATTTGAAACATATACAATTTTGTATTTACAGAACTGTCAGTCATATAAACACGCACAGTACATTTGAAGTTTCACAACAATATGCACCGGATGAGCATTACATGCATTGCACTTATCTCACATTTACAACTTTGCCCCCCCCAAAAAAATCATACAGAACAAATTTAATACAGAATATTTACATTAAGCCCACATTGGAATATGTGCTGGTTCAATAACACCTTTTAATGTTTACTCATTATTTTTCACTGTAGCAAAAACAGAGTGGATCAACATGTACAGCTGCTTGTACAAATTTATTTACAGTAATAATCATTAATAAAGGGTGAATATAAGCAATTCACACAATTACATCAAAGGCATCTTGAGACACAATATGTTTACGAGGAGTTCAGTGTTGTTGTTTTCCTTTTTTGTTTCTTCTACTAGTTTTAATGAGACAGATTTTGTATCAGTGTGTAAAATGTGACACAAGGACAACTTGCTAGCTGAGTCACTTCCAGTACTTTACTGCTTACATCAAGTCCTGCTGATCCTTGATTGTATCAAGGAAGAGCAGAGTGTGTTCAGAAACCCAAAGAAAACTATGATATGCCCCCTAAACTAGATGAGCAGGGCAACTATACTCTACTTCTGGCTGCACATGAGAATACAACAATTTGAATGGCATATGGCATGCGTTATGTCAGGCTGAAGATAATCCACACTCTAGATGTGACTACAAGAGCAAAACTAGAGTTTCCCACAGATTCCTATGCTAAACATTTTGGGCCCATGACCTTTTGACCGCAGTTTTTTTTCCTTTGCCCTTTCAGTTTTCTGTTTCACGATATTTTGCGGATGTTTTCTTTGGACTTCAAAAGTGCACAGTAGGGATGGAGAAGGGTGGTGTTTTAAAAAACAGCATTGGGTTGCAAATGGTGCAAGTTACTCAGTTTTGTCGATTCATGATTTTGATCTCTGCTGCTGTGTGAAAACTGCTTGACAGAAAAGTGCAGTCCAGGTTAGTATTATACTGTTATGTCACGTTAATAAATGCTCCTATTTCTGGGTTCTAATTAGTTAAAAAATAATAATTAAGGATTTTTAAAGTCGTAAGTTTTAAGCCATTATTATCTTACCAGATATTTTGCAGATTAATTTTGGAAGTAGAAGGCAGCATCCAGTAGAAAGAGTCAAAGTTCTAAAGTCATAAAATAACTTCAGTGTGAAAATCATCAGTTTTTTAGGCAAATGTTAATTGTAAACGTTCAAATCAATGATAAGCATACAATTTACATTGGTATGTTTACAAAAGTTTTGCAGGATTTAGATGCAAGTAATGAAATCACCGGTAGCTTCTTGTGTTATACGTACTTAGAATGGAAGATGTGAAACATTTGCAGTCAAACTACATGCCTGATACAGAAGTAAAACATTGCAAAACACAAGATCACGTTATCCAATTTAAGTGAAGCTTTTTTTAATGAATTTTAATACTGCCTTGCTTCTATCTGGTGCATTTACTCCGGCCTGAAATGCTTTATCTCCCAGAGATAATCTGCCCATTTTTGCAGCCTGCTTGTTCAGTAAGAGGGATTGCTGCAAAATAAACAACTCAAAAGGAAATGGACAGAGACAGATAAAAGGGGGAAGCACGTGACAAAGGTCTCAAGGCTGGGAACTGAACCTTGGACATCTGCGCTGTGGAGCTACAGTCCCTGCCCATGGTGCACATGCTCCACCACCTCACCTCATAACCCCCAGGACAAAAAACCTTTGAACAGTTGGCATTATAAACTGGATTAGACTCTCCTGTTTTCCTTTTAGTATCAGACTAAACTGTGTGTCTTTGAATTTAATCTCTATACATGACAGGATTCCTGTATGAGTTTGTGTATTTCAAGATATTTGGAATTATCTGGACCTGCCCTTTGTCATAGTTACTCAGCCATGAAAATGTCATGTTGCCTTTGTCAACAATGCAAGTGGAACTGGGATGTTCATAAAAACGTTTACAATGGAGGATTAAAAAAAACCAGTCAAACCTTTAAGACAGGCTTTTTTTTTTCTTTCTGGGTAAACTCTCCTGGATGCTCCATGTTGCATCATGAACGTGGGAATGACTTGAAGTCCACCCCATGTGAGCTGAGAAGCATGACAAAAGCCTTAATGTGACAGGACTAGTCAGCCCTGTCACTTTGCTTTGCTTTGCAGCGTTCTCTACTGCCTCGTCAGTTTCAGACTCCGGTGACAGTAAGTGATGAATATAACAAGTCAGTGTGCCTTTCCATAAATATTATACATAATGGAGGCTTTTGTCAGTCCACTGGAGCATGATCAAGGAGGCATCATTTTGTAAGCATTACTCTTCCGCATTATAAATCTAAGCATTTATTCTACCAGACAATGAACTGGAAGCTGTTACATTAACAAGCCTGTGCAACAGTGTAAATCTGTAGGCTTTTGATGATCTACAATGCAATGTTAAACAATTACTAATAGCTAATTGAAGCATTTGCAGCCATAAATTAATCCACACAAGAAGTATAGCCACACGCTTTATGTACACTATTCACTTGTCTATACAGCATTAAATTATCTTCCCGAGAAAATGTAAACATTCAATCACTGAGTCGTGTCAAGGTATTTCCTCTCCAAGGTTATTGTGCAGTCTGCAGAAAACAGAGATTGAGGTGAAAAGTGTTGCTTGATAACACTGAAACCAGGCACTTGTCAGTGCCTGAAAAGATAAAAACCTTTCCCTCAAACAAGGGATCAGGAAAACAAAGAGAGAATGCAACATAGATGGAAAAAAGAAGGCAATCAGTCTGTATGTAAGAGAGATAGTGTATTTAAAAAAAAGCATTTGTGAAACCCCAAACCCCTCACCTGGTCACACACTGTCCTTCATGCTTAAACTTTAGGCATATATAAGAACCCTTGACCAGTTTCCTCTTCTACTTTTTATATTTTGAAGGTAAATACCGCACATCTGCATATTAAAGTATTTCCATCAAAAATGCAGGAAAGTCAAGTCATCATTTCCTACTGATGGCTTATCAACGTTCCAAGAAGTTCCTAAATGCCAATAAGTGCTTTTTAATCAGTTTGAAATAAGACCTAAAAATGTATCTTACTGTGCAGCATTTTCCCAAAAGCAAAATAATTAGTAAAAAACAGATTCAAAATTGCTAAAATGGGGAAACTGGTTTTTAAACAAAACATGATCAGCCAAAAATTTGCACAATTTCTTACAAGTGCTGATGAGTGAGTGTGTAGTTTTTGTGCGCAAGTTTCCATGACAGGTTTTTGTCATGAAAGAATACAGCTGGCTTGTCTGCAGCTCTGGTTTTGTGACTCATATGGAAGACAAGTCGTCATGACAGGAGGACGAACCACGCCGCATTTTGGGACTGCAGCGCGTCAACATGGTGATTTGGGTGCTGAAGTTGTTACTGCTGTTGGATGGGTGCTGATATTTGGTGTCTGAGCCCATGTATCTCTGCAAGTGCCACCTCCTCCACTTCCTTTTGATCTCCCCTTGGACCTACAGTGGGACAAGAAACCATAGTTAAATTTTCACAGCTGCAGATCTTAAAGGTGGGAGCACAGAGAAACAAAATAATGAAAAAGAGAGGAAAACAAAAAATTTTTCAAAGAATTATAGAATATTAAATACATAATAGATTGACTATTATACTTTGTTTTATAGTATTACAAGAAGTCTTGGATTTTTTTTCCCAGATAATTTACAATAAAAAGAATTATGCACCACCACCAGTTGAAGAAAACTGCTATAAGTTTACATTTAAAATTTTTAAGAAAACGAATCTGTGACATGGTTAAGAAGTAACAAAACAAAGACATTTATTTATTTTCTTTATTCTAGTTTTACCAAGGAAATGGTTAAACTGCTTGTTTACAATTTGGAACAATATTTTTTCGTAGCATTTCTTTTAAGTTGTACAGTAGATGTACCAAATATTACGCTACTTGTATTCAGTTTTTTTTTTTTTTTAACAGCTTTTCTTGCACAAAAACAACACATAATTACTTACATTTTGTTCCTGCGTTTTGTCATTGAAAGACCTAATAACTACAAACCACCTTAAGAAGTTAAACTTTATAAAGGACTTGTGAAAATGTCCTCCAATTATTATTATTCAGTGGAAAATCAGTTGATTTAATCTGGCTCAGCACTGAGGACATAATTAATCTCTCCACTGAGAGCCTCTGCACTACTGAGATTGACCGTGCTTTTCTTTTCTCTCTCTTTCTCCAGGCTGCGGAGGAAGACTGTGGAGAACAACCTCAGTGAGGGGAAGATGCCTGGAATGAGCAGCCGGAAATCTCCATCCACCTTTACAGGACTGCGTGTGAATGTAAATGGGGAAGCCACTGAAAGTCCCCTCCGCCTGGGAATTGTGGGCTTTGAAATGAGAGTTTATGTAAATGTTTTATGGACCTACCTCAGCGTTGAGGAAGCAGTAAAGAACTGCCACTACAAAGCCCTAAGGAAAGAAAAACAAAGGTGTGAGAGTCATAAAAGGGATGGTACTGGAACATCAAGGTTGGTTTTACCTGGCATTTGCAGAATTCAAATTTAAGGTTGACCTTGAATTTGGTAGTTCAATTTCAAGGACCTAATTTTGGTTCTTTAAAGAGCTTGATATGTGGTCCCCATGCATCTTTATATAAGTTGTCTTACAGGTACAGCATTTTAAATAGTATGTTTAAATCTGTGCAGTGAGGAAAAAAATAATTTATAAAGCTAATTGGCAGAAATATAATCTGTATGTAACACTTTTACCCATAGTTTCAACCTGAAAGACATTTCGTACCTGAAACGATCCCAGAATCAAGTCAAAAATGAGACGTAATTCAGTCTTCACTTGCTCTGGGATGAATGCGAACACTATAAAATTAATTCCAAACAGAGGAATCAGAAGCAGGGTTGATTTTGCAAGTCGCCTGAAATGACAAAGCAAAAGATTGAAATCCCCCCACCGGCTTTTTCGATCAAAACCTATGATTAATCTCTCTTTACATATACAGCAATAATAATATTTCATCTCAGCAAACCAAGATGGAGGGAAAAACACCATTAAAATTGTCAGTGGGAAATAGCTCATGAATTATCGCTGTTATATGAGATGGTCTCCATCACAGAAAATTCACTTGAACACTGTGAGCGCTGCATATGCAGCTATCAGTGGAAGCCTACAGTTTGCCTGGCAGCACATAAAAAGGGCAATTTTATGGAATTTCAAGAGTTTTTTTTATCTACCTATTTATTTATTTTTCTCTACTGAAACCCAAACAAATTATCAGCTTTCAGTGAGCGCTGAATATATGCAACAACAGTTGCATGTTTTCTGTGTATTTTACAACAAGCTTTAAAAAAAAAAAAGGTATTTAAAGACATCCATATTATAACCTTTACTTTCACTTTATATAAACTATCAAAAAGCACACGGTAAAAAAATGCTTTATATACTCACAAATACTGGTTGGACTCATTTCTCCCAATATCTGGGCAGTTTATCTTCTGGCGAAGTATTCGAATGATGCAGATGAAAAGAACAAAATTCACCTGTGGAGAGTTTTTCAGAAGAGAGGTTTTGTTGAGGGTATTTAATATTCTAAATATAATTTAGTTCAGGTAGCCTGTGGAAAAAAAACCAGGGCTTCTAAATAGTTAATATGAGTTGAACTCTGAATTGGTATTACATGCATTTTCAGACGACAGTGAGAGAGACAAAATGTGAGCTGACAGCTGAGCCTCCTCATATGAAAGAAAATAACAGTCGCATCAGAAGGCATCTGTGAATGATGAAAACCTTTTGCCATTGTTCTTAAAATTAGGACCAACATTCACCATTAGCCACTCTTATTAAACCAGGAAGGACAGTACTTCTCAAACGTGCACATACCCTCTGTTACTTAAAACATGAGATCATGATAAATCATTTTCTAACTTTTTCCATATTTAATATAATAAATACATACATTAACTGTTAATAAGTGTAACAATTATGTTGAAACTTATTAAAGTGAAATAAAGTTCAGCTTTCCCATTTGCATCCTCTAGTCAAAGGTGTATTGTGCACAAAGGATCAAAATGAACTCATACAAGTTTCCAATAGATAACATCTCAAGATCTGCAGGAATTTCCACCGGGTACTGGTTGCTATCTACATTTTGCAATCATCTCCGTATATCGGGAACAAAGAACACCCTGGGATAGTTAAAACCACTTAAAATCTTGTGGGAGAGTGTATGGCTTGTTTGGCAGAAAATCAGTAAAAGAATGTTGTTTCTATTGTAGTGCCACATTGTGGTGGCACTATTATGCTCTGGGCATTTCTTTAGATCAGGGGTGTCAAACTCAAATCCACAGAGGGCCAAAATGTAAAACTTGAACAAAGTCGCGGGCCAGCATTGAACAAATGAGCCTTTTAATATCAGAATATCTGTTTACATATGTAAAAGACAAACAGGTCTGTCTTTTACATATGTAAAGACATATTCTGTCTCCCACCTGTCCAGAAAGCTCCTGTTCTCTGCCTTTCTTTTCGGTTCTACAGTGACAGTTGTAGCTTGAGATCGCTATAACTACTGTCACAGAGGAGAGGGCGTTTCTGGGACCCGTCCTGATTGACGCGCCAAAACAACAGCAAGGCATTATGGGATTTGTAGTATTAACGATGAATGAATGCGCTGTATCATACCGGTGGGCCAGCTCGCGTAGTCATTTGGTATAGCCTCGCGGGCCAAATATAATTACACTGCGGGCCAAATTTGGCCCGCGGGCCAGAGTTTGACACCTATGCTTTAGATTGACCTGGGTTTGACCTTAAACCTGAGAGGTAAATGCCAAAAAGCTATTGTCTATCTATTTGTCAAAACAATAAAAGGGAGAATTTTAAGAACTTTAAAGTTAGACAAAGAGTAGAAATTCTAAGTTTTCCCAAAATGTTTGTTGTTGTCATGGATGCATTATTAGGGACAGCATTGATGCTTTCAAATGATCTAGCAATGGCTTCCTGTGGAAACTGACTCTAAGATGCTGGACCGGAGGCTCTGACTAATTTTTAAAACTTGGATCCAGGAGGAGTAAAGTGGCTTCCATCCTGGTCTTCATCCTGCAGAATTGCAGAGGGGGTTGTGGGAGTTTACTTCTCAGAGCCAAATGTGGTTTGTGGTTTTGGAGGGACAAGGTATTTTGACAGTTTGATGCAGCTCTAATCTTTGCATTGACTCAGTTAAAAATAACTTGAAATTTAGTTGCCGTCTAATGACTAGTAAAATCACATACATACAAAAAATACACAGCTTTTCTAACAACATTTGACTGTTTTTGTCTTTTCATACACAATTATATATTCCAACCCATCAAAACATGACTGACTTTTCTTCAGGCAGAACGTCGCTGACCATATCTCAATGTTTGGAGAGCCATTCTCTCCTCTCAGCTGAGGTCCAAAAAGAAAATATGTTATGTCCATTCGCCTTTCAAAGCAGTACCAACAAGTGAGAAGGTTTGAACCGACTTCACATAAATGATTGACAGATTGTAAACCTACCAGGATTGATGCTAAAATGGGTGTTTTAATGATCCACCAGAACACATCAGTGGTCTCGATAATGTCCCAACACCTGGGGAAACGTGAAACAGTACTAAAAATATGGAAAACCAAAGCAAGGAAAGATTTAACAGTTCTCATTTTTTTTCTCTCACCCTACGTCATTGTAGTACGCTTTACCGATGCTCCAGGCTGTGATGATGATCGCTGGACCTCCTGGTGAAGCAACAGAGAAATACAGTTAGATAAAACCCGAATCAAAAATGGGATCGCGTTCTCATAAAAGTTCTCCTGCCTTTTTCCGCAGGCACTCCATAGCAGCATTGTAAAAAACTGCATTCTCACCCCAGCCGATCATAATGTAAGCCCAGAAGTATTTCCTCTCAGAGAAGAAAGAGACAGCGAGCAATGCGTGAAGATAGAGGCCCTCCACAAGCAGCCAGAAGAAACTGGCCATCACACAGTACTGAAAAAATACAATGACGGCTTTGCAGCCAACCTGGAAATACACACAAAACCAAAATTAATTTGTCATAATAATATATATTCTAAAGTTGCTTTGTAAATTTAGTTTGATGTACCAAAGTTTGCACATGACACAAAATGAAAGTATTTTTTTTATTTGTAACCCCTAATACACAAAAATTATCACCAACCACACCTTTGCAAAAACTGGGAAATATTTTCATTCCAAAAAAGGTAATTCGTTTAACAGAAGCAATGAAGTAGGAATTCACTTAATATTCACAATCTAAGACGCAATCTGACAAGGATTGTGTTCAATTTGCTGGAACATGTACATCATAGAATTATATAATGAATATTTACAGAAAACACTGAACCAGACAGGAATGAGTAGATATGCAAACACGCAGTCGGCCTACACGCCTACACATATGCAGAGTGACATCAGCTTGAACTGGTGAACATAATGGAACTAATGTTCACTGCAAGCACTTCAACTCATATTCTACCTTTTTGAACCTCTCTCTCTCTCTGACAGCAGCTACAGCCCATCAACCTAAAAGCATTCAAATCCACACTGGAATTTAAACTTTTCAAGTATACTTTTAGTGTACTTGAAGATGAATATGACTATCTTAATTCCCATTCAATTATTCTAGAGTTTTAATATTTCCCTTAATTATGTATTTAAAACTTTCGACTGTACTGAACCTGGTCCCAAAAGTGCTACTCCGATGTTATATACCATTAAAAAATAAAGACATTTTTGATTAACTATATTACATATGTCCTTTATGTGCCATACAGAAAGTGTAGGACCAAGTACACAACTCTGTGGTACACCAAAAGAGACTCAATCATGCATGTAAACAATATAAAAACACTACATTATCTCTTACAGAAAGCAATGTTTGAACTTCTTACTGGTTAGCAATGGTTAAAAGGTTCAATTTAAAAATCTGAATTAAATAAATGAATAAATATTAAGATAATTAAACGACAGACACATAAACTCACAGAGCCCAGGGAGCAGTTGTCGACCTCTCCAAACTCGTAGAGAACCACATCCTTGACGAACACAGCAATGGCCTTCAGGATAAATGAGACAAATAAATGCATGTGGATGTAGTTCCTTGTGCAGTGGAGTTTTCTGGGATAAACAGAAAAGAGAGACAAGGATACAGATCGAGGAAAAGAGACATGCTGAAATTTTAATTAACGCAGCCTAATTATCCCCATCCCTTGGTGTTTATAGCAGAATTACTGGCTGAAATAAATCAAACTTAAACTCCCTCTTCAATTACACACGAAGTGATTGGATCCACATCACACACCCTGAACGCTTTATATGGGGTCTTCAATAAAACCGACAAAAGAGGTGCATTTCAAATCGACTAAACATTTTTAAAACTCTTCATTATTCAGTGTGTAATAGTGCTTCAACTCCTGATTACATTATCAGAACTAGAGTGATTAAACAATTAGTGATTGTACTTTTTGTTCAGATACTTATTTTGTCATTATATTGCACACTCTGTGTTTTTTCATTCATTTTTCATCTACACAAGATTCCTTTAAAAATACAAGCTTTCTCTCATTTTGATGCTTTCCTTTGTTCTGTTACCTACAAATAAAACTGTGATAGATTTAACCCTAAAACAAACAAACCATATTAGACTTGATTTTCCTTTTTTTTTCAAAGGTCAGGTAGATGTAGCAATAAATTTTATTTAGTAGGAGCAACATCAAATATGGCTCGATGCTGATTCCTTGTTTAGACCAAGATGGAGACGTTCAAACTGGCCAAACAGCGACATAACAGTAAGGCGTTTGATTCAAACGTGATGATTAAGATCACTGTCAAATGTTTTTTATTTGATGCGTTGTGAATAAGACTGTCATGACACAGTCATAAACATGACATAACACGTGTCATGAACATGAATAAGTCTTCATGAATATTTATGACTGTTTCATAAAGTATCATTGAGTAAATCATGACACCTTTAATACAAAGTTGACATTTTTCAAAATGTCTTTGTTATTACAACTTGACATTAACCAAGAAATCATGATCTGACATAAATTTGTTAAAAGTATTATAGATTAAACTTTAAAAATGATGTAGCTTTATGTTATTAAAGCTAAAGTTTAATCAAGATCAGTAGCGATTTTTTTGCAGGAAAATTATTTACAGGAATTTAATTCCTTTATAAGAAAAATGAACACAATAATGTGTATCTAATAATATGAGGATAGAGCTCTATTTTGAAAAGTCTTCTTCTAAAGTTTCAGCTGAACAAAGGAAAATAAATAATCTTACTCAAATGTAAAATTTTCTTGGTGTGAAAAGTGCAATCGCATTTATGCAACTTAAAGCCAGTCCCTGACAATCGAATATATGTAAGGATTTATTTCCATCATAATCCTTGCTATAAAGGATTCCTCGAGTTTGAGTGACACTTCGATGCATAAGGAAAGCGTTTGCATCATTCATATCATCCTTTTAAAAACGGACAAGTGTTACACTCCAGTGTGAAAATGCATTAATCCGTGAATGATAAATCTGATCAAAAAGAGCTCTATCTTTATATGACCCTGGAAATGAATAATTTGTCATGTCATCTATGATGCATCACCTTTATTTCATTTTATTTTCTCATTCTTCTCAACATCAACTGATTTATTGATTTTAAACATTGTGGTTTTGGTTCATAAACAGATCGTAGCGATCCTTTGAAATATCCAGAACCAAAGAAAGCATGGCCTCCTGATATATATATATTTTTAAGTGGAATTTGGAAACAGATTTATGGTTTTTAATTGTACTTAAACTAAACTCTTTTCAGACCTAACACACCAAGACGTTTAATCCTTAAGACATTACTTATTACAAAACTATACTTATCAACAATATTTTATTATTCACTCAAAACACTAACAGATTTGAGAACAGTGTGAAGCTAAAGTCAGCGGTGAATTTGCTTACCTGAAGATGCAGAGGACCACAATAGCTGTAATCAGAGAGATAAGCGAAACACTGTGACCAATGGTGTATCCAACCTTGACCTGCCAGAAAAACTTTCCCTAGAAATGACAAGAAATGTGGGAGGGAGATGTATTTACACTCATAATTTTGTGCGTAACTGTAAAAAATTTTAAAAAATTTTTCTTTGGCTGCCTTACTTGTTTGAACACGAGGAGACACTATAATATTTTTTATGTCATTGAATGCTTATGTGAAATTTTTTATTTTATATCTGTGGGGAAAAAAAATCCCAATGTAAAGAAATTGCTTCTGTTACCAGAAGTCAAGCTTTTCTGCCAGAGAGGCAGCAACCAAGAAGGTCACACTTCACAAAAACACACATTTTTGGGGGGGTGAAGAAGCTTGCTCTATTGGCTCAAAATGAATTCGTATCTGCGAAGGAAAACATCATCCGTGAAAAAAAACAATTTTTCTAAAAGCAAGGAAAGCAACAGAAATCTTACTCCATGATTAACCCTGGTCATCAATCCTGGCCCATTTTATACGGCCTTTCACTGGAGTTGGAAGTGCTGCGACTTACAGGGTTTTTCTGATATCTGCAAACGCTTCCTTTGTTTCTGCTCTTTAAGTGCCAAAAATACTCGAACCACTTAAGATTTTTACATTTTGTCAAAACCACCAACATTTTTATGAGACAAATTAAATTTTATAAAACAGACTCCCATCAATTAGCATGTTATTTCTGAGCGAATGGAAAGTGATAGTTTTCAACATATTTCACAAAAGTGAAAATTGATCTACTGACCCTGAATACAACTTCACAATTTTATTTTCACTTTTTGCAATTTTTGTGTGGATTTATCTCATTAAATCAAATATACCTGTAAAATGTGGAAAAGCTTTAGGTACATGAATGTATTTATGAGGCACTGTACATGGCCTAACCACAGATATTTCCTTTTATGGAAAAAACTCCATTCTCTGTGATGCAGAATAAAACTCTGAAATGATGCTGTTTTCTTCGTCAATTAAAGAAACGTCATTATTGACGTCTGGAATGAATCAACTAAGCTAAAATCATTGTTGGTTTTCTGAAGCTGCATCTTTCTTTCAACTCAAAAATCAATTCCAACCGTTTTATAAAGGTTTAATTTAGGCCTAAGAAATGTCTTTGGTCCCTCATGTGTTTGAGCCATGGCCCTGTATGTTTTACTTCAGACAAAAAAGAGATCAGAAGCTCTGCATCCTGCGATACACAAAGTCATCGAGTATGCAGAGAGACGGACATCAAATTCCTTTTAGAGTCCCCGGCTCGTTCAAACCTTGCTGAATTCCTATGAGGAATACTAATGAGGCTCTGTGTGACTCAGAAAGCAGACTGCCCACCAAGAAAGCTTTTTACCGCCGTGTAGTGCTCCTCCGCTCCTCTGCTCCTCGCCCTGCCCCACCTTCATCAACACAGACAAGCTTTGCTCTCTCTCTGGTTGAACAAACCAAAGGAAGGCAACATCTAATGTATTTATTCCCTCCCTATCATCTCCGACTCCTGCAGGCATCGTGAATAACGTCTCATGAAGCTCGATAACACGAGCGGGACTTTCTGACTGACCCGGTCATGTCAAAGTACGTCTGATGCGTCCTGCTTCAAGATTGCGACGCTTCAGCAAACAATCAGCAGTGTTGACTTATGGGTGTGTTCGTTTTTAATGGAGGCAGCATATTTTGCCCTACACATCATGAATTGTTTAAAGTATTTTTAAATCAAAAGCAACCCACACACTCCCATGCAATCAAATCAAATGTTCTCATAGTTTTATTCATTATAACTCATGTAAAATAAGTGTATTTTTCATTTAAATCAACATAACTGAACTCTTTCCTGGGAAAATATCTAAACATACAAGTTCTAGAGATTTGTCTGCAGTGCTAAGATTAAATCATCCTCTGCAAAAGACCATAACAAACATAAATGAAAGCAGATCAGAGCTGAAAACTAGAGCCAACAATCAATACAGCCATCTTGCTGATAGACGTAACAACACTGACCCACAGAGCAAACAAAAGAAGCTCTCACTGAATTATTCCTGCCCACTGGCTCTTGACATGCTCCCCTGTCGAACTGCCAAATTCATTCGCCACGGGACTTCGAGTGCAGCCTATGGATGTCGGCGGCTTACTTACATCATCGCTGGTGCCATTGAGATTGTAGCCACAGTTCACAGCGATGTCAATAGGATGCATCTCGGTCCAGCCGTCAGCTGTGCAGGTTTTGGAGAGGTTCCCTGCAGAGGGAGAAAGAGAGCAGGCAGAAAGTGGATTTGACTTCTCAGACAATATGAAATAGTCAAGCTCACCAGAGACACAACATGTATGACTATTCCCGTGCTTCTTGGAGATAAAGTGAGAGTGAACACCCTGGTGATACCAAAAGAGCTGACCGAGGCATTTTATTCTAAATTTAGAATATTTTGGGAGCTGTCTGGACTTCTTAACTTCTCCGTTACTGAGTACAGAAAAACACAGCTTCATCATTGCTCATGAGAATGTGCTCTTCAATAACTTACAAATTATTTGTAAGATTTCATCAAAGATTTGTTCACATATTGTAAATCAACACGTTGTCTAGTCTGGAGCTCGGTGTGACAGGCAGCAGGTCTGCTTTGTGACTGTAAGCATGGCTAATTGCAGAAAAATGTCATCACATGAGCTGAGGAGTGAAAACGTGCAGTAGGAGGTTTCGATGTACCATGATGTTCTGCTCAGTCAGGGAAAGGTCAGCATGTGATTGAAATGTCAGGTTGTCCTTATTGCAGCTGTGTGTAAACATGCTGCTTGTCAATATGTCTGTTTTATACAGCAATTAGATCATCTCCAAGAAAAGTTGGAGGATGCTCTTCTTCACTTTTGGGTGGGGGAGGACTTTGCAGAGAACTTTTAAAGATGTCAATGCTTTAGTCCAAGCAGAAGACCTTCAGTATTTGTAGTGTATTTATTGCTCTGTTGTGGTAAATTACATGGCTGGACTGCTCAAAGAGTGTGAGGCATGTCAGCAGAAACATATCAGAACATGTCGTTGTTGGTTGTGGGTTTTGCACTACATCCACACATTTGCTTAATTTATATCTAGACAAATAAAATGTACAAATCTGGAGACTTCGTGAGGTATTCAAGAGAGCATTTCTGGCACTCGAACTTTGCCGAAGCCAGTTTCAGAGCTTGTAGCAACTTTCCATGTAACTTTTCATTTCCTGATCGTCTTCCACGACATTTTAGGAAAGCTAAAGGACGGTGAAGTCCACTGATAATTGGTAGAACAAAACATTCCAAATTGTAGATTTTTGGCATCTTTGTGTAACAATTTCAGGAAATTAAAGTAATGTTGCATGTTGCTCAAAACTCGAATAGACGTGAAATGATGACTGGTTATAATAAGCACTGAAATCAAACCACTGCATCTTTTCAGGTAACCTTTTCTAACAAGCCATTTTATCAGACACACTCTAACTTGAAATAATTTTGTTTTTTTTCTGTTATTTTATGCCGTGTGTTTAAATATGGAGATAAACCAGAGAGAGACATTTTTATTTTGGGGTATTACCTCAGTTGGCATTTTCTCCCTTTTCTGAACTGAGATGTAAAGCAAGCTCTGCTCCGAAAATAACTTCTCTCAGCAAACAGCATCAATTTGAGCTGATACAGTTTGACAATATTTAAATGAACGAATATGCATAAATCTAGGAGAAATTCCTCCTGTTTATTCATTGAAATCACAACCAGAGCAAACAGAGTGACACTCTTGATGATTGGAGCTGTTTTTGATATTCTCATATTTTCTTTCAAGTTCAATCCAAGTCTTTGAGGAGCATGTCCAAGTCAAGCTTCAAGTTTTTCTTAGTCAGAGTTAAAGTTAAAGACTCTAATGACAGAAATGAATATATTTTTTAAATCTAATCATGACATCCAGGTCAGTATAGTTCCCAAACCCTGTCCTCAGGTATCCCTGCTCTGCATGTTGTAGATGTTTCTATTCCAGCACACTTGACTCAAATGATTGCCTGAACGCCTCTGCAGCGCTTCAGGAGAAGTTACATTTATTTTGTTTCTGAAATGCAGCATTCATTTGGAGAGACATTAATATTGTTATTTTTATGAAGCTGCAGCTAACACGAACAAATTAAGAGCCATTTATAACCACTGGCTAATGATCAAGTGCATCTTTTTTATAGTAAAATATGTGCAACAGAAGCAGTGTGTACTTCACATACCAGCTTTCAATCATTCTTCATTATATGAGACAAAAACTACGATTCAAGACTCGGATCAGGAATCCAAGTCAAGGCTCAAGACTTTTGGGTGTAAATCGGAACCATATCAGAAGTCCTTTAATTTAAATATGACTCAACTTGAGCAACTATCTAAGTCAGATTTTATGAAAAAAATATTGTAAATATGATAGGAATTTGAGTTACGTTAAAGAAAATAAATGATAGGGACAGGGCGCAGTGTTGGATTTGCAAAAAAACATTTCTCTTTGCTCTGCTAATTTTTTAATTTTTTATTAATCAAATGAATTATCTAAATTGTGTTTTAAATGTTGTTGTTTTTTAAAGCAGATTCTAAAGCTTGATTGTTGAACATTCCAAAAGATACTTTACACAAAAAGATGAAGAAATGACTCAAATAATTTAATAATTTTTTGTTGAAATTGGCAGAACTGAGGCAAGCAGGATATGCATCTTGACATTCAGTAGCATCATTCGTTATTACAGAAATGTCTTTCTGATATTCCTGCACAGTTAAGGTTTTGTGAATTGCTATATGGAGTTCTCTGTTTCTTCAAATAATGGTAAAAAAAAAAGGAAAACAATTTTTCCTTCCTCTAAGATCAGTTTAGCAGCTGATGCGTTTGTTATAAAATACTACAAGCTAACATGGATAGAGGTGTGTTTAGTGCCATTTGCTTTGTGAATCCATTTCACAAATAAAAAAAGATCACGCAGAGTACAAGGAACTCTTTCCATAAAAATCAGTGTGTGTGTGTGTGTGTGTGTGTGTAGACATGGGTTGCTATTATTTCACTTTTGTTTTTTTGCATATTTTTATTCATGCAGTTTTATCCCCCTCAGCTTGTTTATCCTCTTCTTGTTTGGTGTTCCTCCACAAGAATCCGACTCAATCTGTGTATTTGCTCTGCTTACTGCTGACATCCTCTGTTTGCTTTTCATCAGCAGCTTTGACCTTAGAACAGCACAAACTATATAGATTGAACATGGCTGGTCATCCAGTACTGGCAAAAATAATTTTAGAAGCTCTTTATCTGTACAATATGGATGCAAAAAAAAAAAAAAAAAATGCAAACATTGAATCCCAACCTATTTAAAAGTTTACTGTTTTCTCTAGACTTTAGATTTAATTTCGGCGTTGGCTCTGAAACGTTAAGTTGCAAATACACGTCTTCAAGGATTACAGGATCTAATTTTCTTTTCCCATGTCACTTTAGTGACGCGCTTTAGAAGGAATATTGAAATATTTCACTTTATGTTAATTTCACAGCTTAAGAGCTTAGGTAAGGTTCTTTCTCAAAAGCCATTTCAAACATAGGTGCAAAGCTCTGGCTTCAGGTAACTCAGCTGTCAGTTTCTTAAATAAATCCTCTCTCGCCATGTCACTTCCTGTTAGGTACACTTTATAAAATTCCATAATCCGCCAGGAAGGCAGTGTTCTAACAGGTGCATCTTGTAATTTAGACTTTGATGTCCCTGCTACAGAAGAATGAGGTTGAATGAGTCAGAGAAGCAACTCATTGTGAAATCTGACATGACTTTGGTCCTCTTTGAAGGATGGATTACTAGTTTGAAGTGAGGAAAAGCATAAAAATATGCATATCATTCTTTAGCGAAGTTGTTTCCTCCTTTGAATAAGTAAAAAAGTCTGAAACTTTTTACTTACTCATTAAAGTCTCAGTGTATTGTGCTCAGTCCCAAGGTTATAATAATTTTTTAATCTGTAAATAGAACATTCAACCTCAAAGATTCACGGCTCTTAATGAAAAATGTCTGCTTACAGACAAAGACTCAAAAACCTGAAAGGTTTCAGAGAAAGAGAAACAGTGTTTCATTCAGTGAGCTACAGGCAACTTTTTTTTTTTTTTAAAATATCAAGAAAACAAAAGAAATGCTCAGAAAAAGGAATAATTGTCTCTCCCTCCAAGATTAATGGGGAACTGGGAGAAAGAGTCTCAACTTTCAAACATTTAGGAGTTGAAATCGACCATGAACTGTGTTTTAATCATTGAGCACAGAACAAAATCCAGGATACAGCAACACAGGGTGTTCTTTTTGATGAAACCGAACATTTGAAATTAGACAGCACCATTTTCCAACTATTTTAATATGCTCTTTTTACAGAGGGTTTTGTCTTTCAAGCGTATTTGCACTTTGGGAAATATGCGTGCTAAAGATCATAAAATATTGCCGTACGCGACTAAATTATCCAGCAGGGTTATTGAAGTTGACCAGGTATCTGCAGCACAGCTGCACAATAAGCTGATTATTAAAAAGACGAACGAAATTCCTGTGGTTTCAACACATGCTCTGCTTTACAAATTCAGCAGAAGGTCAAATGGCAGAATTTTTCAAAGGGAAGTCTGAACAACATGACTCCGCAAGTCATCTGTGCCTTCAGCAATCAGACTGCAAAATAACAAAGCAGATCTGTTGCACTTGGTCCTAGTGTTTTTTTTTTTGTTTGTTTTTTTGGGTGGGGGGTATCTGTTATCTTTTATCTTAGCTATTCATCCTCTTTTTTTTCTTTTTTTACACCGTCCTTGTTAAGCTGTACCTTTGTATTGTACCTCTAGTCTGTTTTTACACTTTTTGTCTTTATAGCTGTGCCATGATGTTTCCTCTGTTGGATAACGTGAACTGGCAATGCTTTAAAACCACACAGAAACATAAATAACTTTAATGAGTCTGTCACCTAGGCAACATGTGATAACTGAGGTACAGGGTCAATTGAAACCTGGATTGGGAGTCAATGTAACCAACTTTGAATGATTTGTTTCACACCTTATTTATTTGTCTTTGGAGAGAGAGAAATGATCCATTCACCCAGGACCCATAACAGGATTATTTCATAGCAGTTAATTCTGAAAACTGAATTAAACTTACTTGTCAGATGAAGAGTGTAATAATCCATGAATGTTTTGTATTTAAATCCTGTGGGACATATAATCATCTGCAATCCTGGGGGTTGGAATTCATAAAATGTATAACTTGGGACGTCTCAAATTCTATTTATCCTTATGATTTTGACTAAAAGAATGTTGTTTATCTTTGGTAAATGTTTGTAATAATTTCCCTTAGAAAGTGGTCAATGTTAAATAAATAAAAAGGACTTAATGAGAATTTGTCCCTTTATTACTTATCATCATGCCTCAGCGGGTTACAGGTTCCCCAGGGGTCAAGTCTTAGGGAAATTATATCAACACATCACATTTTCAGAGCAGGTTTCATTCTCTGCAGGAGAGAAAATCCACTCGACCTCCACCCACGATCAGCCTCTTGAATCATGCCTCAGATGTAATTAACAGGGAGTAGAACTGGGATTTCTAATCATTACAAGACAACTTGTATCAAAATGCAGGGGTAAGATAGACCAGAGAAAACATTTTCTCCAACAAGATATACTTGTTCAGGGTTGCATCATACAAAAACTGGCTCTGTTGATAATCCTAATTCTGTATGACTGAATTGATGTACATACATATTTCATATTTATTGAAATTGCAAAATTAGTTTCAAAAGCAAAATGTTTGCGATAATGAATAAAAATGTATTCAGATTGCCACAACATCTCATGCCTAATAAATATAATTCTTATTTTGATATATGTTTGAAAAGGCATGATGATATTATTGAAACACACTTTGTCAAAAACCTGCTTTGCATTGTTTTTGGAGTGACAGAAGGGATAAAGTTTCATCTAAAGTCAAACCATATCCATGATCTGCCTCACATTGTTGAGCAAGACATTTAACAACTGAGCTTTTCTATGTCCAGCACTGACTGCACTTTCTTACATTTTGTCTTGCAATCAGAAACAGACTGCAAAACCGAAACTTGCACAAGAAAGTTGCAGACATAAATGGATAAAGTCTTCACTGTAGCAGTAGTTGCTAAGCTTGTGTTTAATGCAGATTTCAAAAAAAGGGACTCATGTCGAACCATTTACTTTAAAGATGTAAAACTGTGTAAAGGCTGAAAAATATTCAACAAAGCAGATTCAGGTTTTCTTGAATTTTTTGCAGGATGTTTACCAGCACCTTCAACATCATTCCTCTCTCCTGATGCCAGTAGTTCAAGAGGGGTTTAAAGTGCACCCTTCGTCTGCAAAGCATTTTCCTGTGTCTCTAATTTGAAGTTTGACCCTGAAAAGGCGCTAATGCCACCATGAGGTTGGTGTTGTGGAGTGAGTGGGGTTAAGCATTAACGAATAGCTACATGTGATGAATTCTACTGGATGCTTAAGAGGCTTTTCACAACTACAGAATAAGCAAAGGTGAAAGAGTCTTCCCGAATGCTTGCACTGTGCATGGCTCAATAAAACCTGACAAAAAAAAAAAATTGGTGAAGAGCTGCTGACAAATGACAGGTTCAAGTAAAGGAAATGCTTTTAAGAAAACTCTCTACTTAAAAGGAATAACGGTTTCTCAGAGGTCTGTTGGAAAAGATATGCATGCAGCTCTGCTATTTTAACATCTACTAAAAAAAAGTAAACCAAGAACAAGTGAAAGGATCGGGCTATTTCACAAACTGGCTCTTTTATCCACGAACGCATGCATTGGAAGTGCACAAAACTAACATATCCATGTCCTTGGAGTACCTGCATGTGATCTGTGAGTGGTTACACCTAACAGCCAAAAGCTCCATTACCGTGTCTCTCAGCAGGGCTGTCAATAGCTGGATTTCAACACATCTCTCAGTGGGGGAGCAGGAATGAGCACCGACTTGCTGGGTCACACATATGAGGCCGCAGCACAGGAGTAGCAGAGAAAAAGCCCTGAGGTGTGGATTGGATATTCATCACTCTCCTGCTCTCAAAATGCCTTAAAGAGAGAGCAAGAAGGGTTTTTTTTTTTTTTTAGTTTTGAGTCAGGCCAATTGTTTTAACAAAAGCTGTATTCATCTGATTATATTGAAGACATGTTATGAGCAGTATATATGATATGAATATATTTGATGTTTTTATAGTGCCATTCATTCTTAAGGCTTTGAATGTAAGTGTTTTGAATTTAGATTATTGTAATATTATGGTGAACAGAATAGGTTTAAAACCAATAGATTCTGAGTTATGTGAGCAAATAATTTTGTTTTGGGTGAATCTAACTTTTATATGGAGGAAAAATAAGTTTCAAATTTTTTTAGACATAAAAAAAGAAGCAAGAAAAACTGATGATTCACAATTTCTTATTTCATATCTCTATAAAAGATAATTACATCAGCAAATGAAGCAAAAACAATAATTATGAGCTAATATTTAGTTTTTTAAGCGTAACTTTATGTCCTTAGTTTTTATTTATTTCTAACATGTATTTATTTTGTAATGTTTTTCAACTTCCCTTTTTTATATTTATTTTTAAAAAAATTATTTATTCAATTTGGTTTCCATGAAGTCGTTTTTAAAATTATTTCCTGTACATATTTTTATTAAAAGATGTTATTTTGTATTGCTTGGATTATGACTTCCAGCTTAATTCTTATTTTTATGTTTTGGATTTCCAACCATCTGTCCACATGTAAACTTAATTTTATTCACCAGAAGAGAGACACAATAAAATAAATAAAATCCTAGAATGTAAAATGCCTTTTACTTCTGGTTTCCTGTCATGCGAGACAAAAATTACTGACATCTTCTTTGCAGAGCCTCTCTTTAATGAAAGTGATATTATTATTTTAAGAACTGAGGTAAGCAATGTGGTTAACTACATTAATAATTCTTTAGAAATACTTTTTTAATTTTCCTGATGATTGATAGTTATTTGTTGTAACATTTACTAGTTAAAGCCCAAGCACTCTTTCTTCCTCATTCTTCGGTTCTCTCAGATTTGTCCTTTTCAGCAGTGAAATTGCTGAACTAACTTTCAAAGCATGATCACTCCAGAGTCATTCCTTTGGATGAAGGATGCTGAAAAATTAATCACATTAATACCAAAACATACTTTTAGGGAGAAAATTATGAAATGCTGTTACCCAACTTAAAATATTCTGTTAAAAAGATCCTTTATGAAATATTTTTTGATGGAGGAAAATGATAATGATGTAAGCCACTTTCTATTTATATGTGTTTTCTCAAAGCTTTGACAGTGCAAGCATTGATTGTGAAGGTCAGACTCAGATGCACCATGAGCAGATAAGAATCATTTTAATGAAATAACATGAAATAATAAAATGAAATTTTAACAAGAAAACAAAATTAATGGAAATTAATGTGTTAAAGTCCTGGCCCTAATTTCAAGACAAAGATGTTGTTACAAAGTAACCAACATATAAAATGAGCTCAGCCATACTGGGTAAAAAGTCAAGATGAGGATTTCAGCAAAGTTTTAAATCTAGACAGTGAAGAGTTTTGTCTAATGAGCACTGGCAGTGAGTTTCAGATCCCTGGATTCAGCACAGAAATGGTCTGAAAAAATAACCTCTGGCAGGACTTGTTGACAAAATCTTTCTGCCATGATTAGAGAAAGGCAACCGTAGCTTCAAAACCCACAATGTTATCTAGAATCTGCTAACATGCACCATGTCAAACCTCAGCGCAGACGGACAACCTGAAGAAACTGAGGGTACAGCTCACTCAGGCATGTTTCCCAATAACACACCGAAAAATGTAACTGGGAGTGATGGGTCTCAATTTCAGCTGTGAAATGAAGATGATGGTACTTTTGTGTAAACAATATTAAAGAATGGGTTCACTGAGACATATATCAACAGTTCAGGGTGATGATGGGGGCGTAAATTCACTTTTAAGCCTCGTAGAATCAATTAAGGCTAATGTAAACGTCAGAGATAATGTGGATTTTCTTGCTGTTCGTATTCACCCCTTCATGACCAAAATGTACCAATTTCTCAGTGGAAACTTCTACCAAAAGATAGCATTGTGTCGCAAAACTCAAATTATCTAAAACTAGCCACTAACTATTATGAAAATAAGTTTATTGTATTCCATTGGTCATTCCATTTTAATCCATTTTAAAGTACTGGTTTCATTTTTATTTTTATTTTTTTACCTTTTTGTTTTAGCCATATTTGGTCTGAAATTGCAAGAAAAGTGCAAGAAATGGTACTTTAAGCCATCAGCTCAGCGTTTGTGATAATCTTACCTCTCTGTTTGTCACTGAAGTAGCTGAAATATGTTGGACAGGTTATTGTCACCACTTCTCCAACCCTGGCTGACGGCCAACAGGCGATGATGTCCCACATCCCCTGGCAACCTGCCAAAAAAAGGTCAATAACACAAACATTCCATCACTCACCACACGACAGGAGACGTACCGAGAGAGAGCAATGACAGAACGAAGTCATGGCACAGCGGAGTCCTGAATCTTTCAGTGCCACAGACCTGCAAAAAGTCTGGTTTACCAAAGTCACCTATGTAGAACTTATAATATAATTTCTCGGTTGTATTTTATAAATGAAAGCAAATAATTGCTATGCCAAACATTTTGTAAATTTTGTGGTCGAAGGAAAATAATCTTGTTCTGAACATACAAAATAATTGGATAATAATTCAGACTTAAAATTATTTATTGTTCAAACGTTTCTGTATTAACTGTATCAACAAATAAATACCAGACAACTGAAATTGAAGGTGTTGTCCCGGATAACTTTGTGAGCTGCAGTGATTTCTTTCTTAAGTCTTCATAGAAATCTGTTTCTGCATTTACACGTCAAGGTCACAGTCTTGTCAGCCGTCCTCATTCCGCCACCTAACACCCTGTAAAGTCTCAGGAAGGTGTGAAAACACAAAAACACAAGCTGTAAACTATCCCTGTGCAAATTTAGTTTATGAAAAGTTCAAAACAAAGAAAGTTTCTCAAAACATTTGAGTCTTCAGAGCGAATCCACTGCGGCTGAAACTTTCTCAGCCATATGTTGTGGATGTATGCTCCCCCATAAATGGACAGTCAGCTAATTCATTTATACAGCATGTGACCTCAGAGTTCAACTTTCACTACCTTCCTGTTGAGGAAGCAGATAGGAGAGCAGAGAAATGAGATCAGTGCAGAGATAGGGAAAGCTGTTCCCACACCAGCTCTTTCTATGGGACCACTTAAAGCAAAGTACGGTTTGTCCAGCAGGTATATATGTTAAAATGAAAGCAGTTGGAGGAAAGGCTGATACTGTCTAATAGGTATAAGTGATTTTATGCTCTTAGAAATGACAAGAATCCCAGGAAACAATGATTGAGTGGGTGAGAATATAAAGCAGTAACAATTCAATTTTCAGATAATGCATTAAGAGGCATTGCTGTCGTTAAATGATTTTACAGAAGTGTGTTGAAGAGGCCTGTCCATTTAGAGGGATATTTTCTTACACCTACAGATGATGTGACTTATCACAACTTTTTTTTCACGTTCAATCTAGTTTTTAAACTTCTGTGACTTTTCTAATGATTGAAATTGTTTAAACTCCGACGGTAATTGAAATGTTACAACTGGTTGTCCATTAATGGATCTGGATATGGAAATATGAGTTCTTAATTGCACTGGCTAATAAGACCTTTGGTTTAATCTGTGTTGTGTTTTAACAATAATAATAATAATAATAATAATAATAATAATAATAATAATAATAATAATAATAATAATAATACATTTATATGAGGGTTTGTTTGAACTGAGAGCTCAGCATATTTAAGGATAAATCTGATTCTTAGAGGACAGCAGCAAAGACAAGGCTATGAAATGTCTTTAATGACCATCTGATCATATCTACAATCTGACTTGGAGGCGTGGAAAGAAAAAAAAAAACAGAGAGAATTTTGTCCAGCACTGAAAAAGTTAACAAGTGGAGGATTTTTTTAAAACTCTCCTGGACCTACAACAGGAACTATGACATTTGGTCAGGCAATGCTAAGATTGAGCTTTTCAGCAACAAACTGACCAGTTTGGTGGGTCGAAGCAAAGAACTGCTGTCATGGTATGTCTTAGCTGAAATCTTTGTATCTCTTTTCTGTGATCACTTAGTGCAATAAAAGCGCCAACCTCTGATTTAGAGCTCCCACAACCAAAGACGACTGGCGACAAATATCAAGCAAAGTCTCACAAATTCTGGGAAGACATTGAGGTATGACTGCAGCAGCAACGTCTGACAGCGGATTGATTCCTTTCCTCCTGTGCGCAGTTCTTGCAGGTTCTACTGCTGCCTCTCTTCCCTCCTCACCTCTTCCTCTTCACCATTCTACTCTCATAATAAACACATTGCCATCCATAACATGCTGTCCATTTATTGATGGACCGACATGTCAGGCCCGTCTGACTCGATTGTGCTGAAGCTACAATTCATGCAGTTTGTCATCTTTGGCCAGGCCGTGTGACAGGAGCTACTGTAATGTCTCGCTCAAACAGTGTGACACATTCAAGTCCTGTGCGGTTTTTGAAAAGCCGGGATTCGATTGTGTTAAAGCACCTCATATTGGGTCAAGCATGGTGAAGGATCTGTGATGCTGTGAGCTTGAATGTCTTACAAAGATCATGGAAATCTTGTTAGTCTGTGTAACATGGTGATTTCACTCTTGCTCCCTAATCTTCCCTCCAATAGTCCCCTGTACACACTCAACAAACAAAAAGAGTTTTCAAGAATGACCTGAAGTGACATTCCCAGAGGTGCGATTTTCACAGCGCTCTTTCTCCAGCTCGATCTCGTTCATCACTTCGCACATCTGTACTGATAGTACCTGCAAAACATTAAGAACACAAGATCTAATGAGAAAAACATGCATCATTTCATTGTGATAGAGAAATTACTTGTGAAACGTTTTTATTTCAGTGATTAAGAGGAGTTAAAAGCTTCTGTTCAAGTGTTTTCTTACTTTGTTTTTTTTATTTTTATTTTTATTTTTTTTTTACAACATTTTTGCTTCCCTTAAAGCCTTTTCTCAGTCAGAATCAAGCTCTGGCTGAGAATGCGGTAAATGCACAGAAATGTTCTCTATGTCAGAAATCTAAACAAAGCCTCTTCTTGGAAAAGGAAAATAGATTCTATCATGCAAATGGATTAGGAAGTGGAGAGGGGGGGCACTGAGTAATCTGCTGCGATTGTTCATCTGTGTCAACAAAGGCTGAAAAATGTGGGCTGACAGCCACTGGCAGAGAGCCGCTGGGCCAAAGAAAACGTGTAAGACGAGGAGCAAAAGCCTGAGAAGGTCAGAGGAGATGAGCAGAGAGCGGGATAGAGGAGTCAGGATGAACCAGAGCAAATTCATAAACTCTCCCAGCCCAAGCTCCAAAGCAGTGAGAGCAGCAAAGGTCAGAGGAGAAGGAGTGCTGGAGCAAAAAGTAGTTGATGTATTAACAATTCACTGAACCCGGCATGGCCAGTAATTAGCCAGTATCCACACTTTAAGCCACCCTGCTGTTGCAAATCATTGCTGTCAGGAAAAAAGAACAAGGACAAGGCATATAGGAACAGCTGTCATTTTCAGACCAATTTTTTTAATCTGACAAACGTCGGAGCTCTATTAAACATGGCTATTCATTCACCACGTATATGTTCTTTTATTTATGTTTCTGTAATTTATGTTTAACAGGACCTCTCAGCAATAAGTCTTTTACTTTTTCATGTCATGCTTCCTTTTTTAACTTTTAAAAAACAGCTTTAGATTTGTGGGTTCAACTGCAGACGGGGGTACAAGTACGTTTCTCTGTGTTTTTCTAGGTTATCCAAACCTGGGAAATTGCTTAAAACCCCATTTGTCAGCTCTTTAATTCTGGCAATGTCTTTGTTTCTTCTCTGTTGTGGAATTTCTTTTGATCGATTCATAAAATCTTCCAGCCTGCTTCTTAATGCCGGGCAGCCTCTGTTTGAGTGATGTTCTGAAGCTTAATGAGCCTGAGTGTGGCTTGTAAATTTGATTTAAGTAAAGCACTAAAACACAGTGAGACCAGTTATATTTTAATGATGAAACATTTAAGTGTTTGGTACTCTTCACAAGTAGGGTTGCCTTTGAACAATCTGATTATCACAACAAAAAAAAACTACTACGGTACAATTAAAGTTCATGGTTGTAACAAAACACACTGAGCTAAAGTCCAAGAGGTATGAATATTTTACAAGCCTCTTCTGTCTTGTCTGGGTTTAACTTATTGCTTTATTTGCCTCCCCCTGATATGGATGAGGTCAAACTGACACCATCCATGAGGTTTTGCTCACGGGAGTCGTTCCCTAAAAACTGATTACAGCTTCAAATCCGACATACCTGAAGTAATGGCAACAGAGCAGCTGGGAGATCAGACTTTAATCTGCAAACTGGATGTACATAAATCAAGGCAGAATGAAATCTCCTGTTGGTTGAACCATTTGGTGACTTTAGTATTGATTGACCTGGAATAGACTCTGGGTCAATGTACCAACTGTGCACTTATTTAGTTGCTTCATTTGCACAACAAGGTTCTCTCTGAAAAAGACACTAATCATCACTATACATTTTCAGCACAACATAGAACTGTCCTGCATTGCAGCTAGCACATTATTAGAGATGTTACGCTTAAAAGTCCTCAGCGGAAAACAAAGCAATAATTCAAATATGTGTGAGAAATGTCCTGACTCTCCTCTCAAAAGGCCAGTCATCTGTCAGACATGGAAACACATCCAACTAAAGGTGTATTTCACTTTGTACAGCCTGACTCAGCAGTTTCCACTGTAGTAAGGACAGAGTTCGAACGCAGCATGAAAGGCATCACTAACGAGCTGAAAGGAATAGAAGAGGGGGCAACACTAAAGGGTCTAAACTGCAGTTTGATCATTTTGTGTAGGAACAATACACACAAAACCTTCTGTAATTAAGTTTTTAAACAGAATTTTATTACAAAATGACATGTCAGGAAACAATTATTGGAAAAATACTTGCTGCCATTACAGCATCTCAACACTTTCAGCTTCTTTCCTCTGGGAATTTTGACAGTTTAGTTTTAGGGAAGAGTTCTGAGAGTTTAAGGTTGCAAGGACTTTACTATCATCTTGCATTCACAATTATTCATAATCATTTTGTTACATGTGTGAATATTTCCTCAAATGCATGAGGAATTTTGAGAGCAGCACTGTCATAGGAGAAAACTTCTTTTTTTCGTCGTTTCGCAATTTAGTGCCACTATAAGTGGGCTGTGCTTGACCTGTCACAGCTAATAGGAACAGGTAAGAAAAGACGTTAAGGAATGTTGCCACATTATCCGTTTAGATCACACTGTAAGAGCAGATTTCATCTTCTTCGGCACATATTTATGGATTTCACATTGAATATCTGTAGACCTCAGTTTGAGAAAAATCCTCTCTGGAAATGTTTCAAGTGGCAAGATGTGGCCCTTGTCATCTGGTATGCAAGTCATTTTTCCCAGGGTGAAATTTCTGTTGCCGTTTCTCTGATGCAAGCTTTCTTTGAGGAGACCTGACAAAACAAAACTCCCCTGAAAACAGTGGAAGCTAAATTCTTTGTTGGTTTCACATTTCATGTTCAAGCTTTGAGTGGCGCTACATGCAAATATTTGTGTCAAAGGAGATTTCACACCAAGTAAGGGTATCTGAAATTTAAACAACTTGGCGACTGAGGACCCAAACACAAACAGAAGATAGGCAATTTATCTGGAAGAAAATTTACAAAACTATGGAGACTCATTGTTTTTTCATTCTTGCTATGCTATGGTAGTGTCATGCTGGTTCACATGTCTTCTACATTTTGCTGATGATCCTGAAGTTCCTAATTGAAACCTTGGTTCAGATCATTTTCAGGTGAGGGGGCGTCTGTTGCTCCTCACCTGCTAAAAATCAGAATAGGAAGAAGCTGAACTTACTGATTTAATGGTGCTACATGGAGAAGTAAAATGACCAGGATTTTAAAAAATTACAAAATATTACACAGCAGAGCCTAATGGGTAAATGTGCCCACTGCCACAAGTCTGAACAAAAGATCTCAGGCTGTGACAGTAAACAAAGTTCAAAATGAAAGCCACTGTAGAGTTTCTCTATATTGAATGATGACTGTTCGAGCTTGAATAAGTCTGCTGTGTGATGAGTGAAGTTCTCAAAAGTAAGAAAAATTCAATATTTACTCCCCACGTTCCTCCTACTTTTACTTTCATCAGAAACAATAAAACACTCCTTACTCTTTGGTGTTTTTCGAAATAACAGGCTCAAGTTTCAAGCCGAAGATTCCCAAAAATGATTAATGCTGCACAAACAGAATAAACTCGGAGACAAAGCCCCTCATCAGACAAGTAAACAGACATAGTGGAGTGACGTCTGCACTGCCTTAGCCTGTAGGCTGCTGGGATCAAGTGTTTTTTATTGCTCAGAGGTGGTTTATTTTTTCACAAAGAGGGTGACCTGTGACGAAACAATCATCCAAGTTCACTGCATGGATTCAACCCTGTCCTCAAAGAAACAGAAGTACAGAAAAGCCAGTAATTCCTTTTTGTTTTTTTTTCTTTTCTTTTGTTGGATTTTGGTTTAAAATGCAGAAAGCAAAATGAATTACGTACCACCTGAGGTTGAAAATATACTTCTAACATCTCCAGCTTAACACTTCTCCCATACCGACAGCAAAATTGAACAATAAATCAATCTCCATGTCCTAAACCTTGCAGCAGATGATAAGTGGACCTCTGCAAAGCCTGAGGGAAGCACACATACACACTGCAGCTTAGAAAGAAAAACATCTCATAAATACCTGTCAGCTCTGATAGTTTGAGCAGAGCTCATCCTGAGGGCCTGCCAGTCTGGCGCTTCTCAATTTTTAGGGGCTGTTGTTCTTTAAAATGGCAGCCATGTTTACCTTGCATGATGGGGAGATAATGATCAAATAAAAGATAAGAAGAGTTGAGAGAAAAATGAAAAGAGAGGCCTGTATCGTTGTGCGGCCCATCAATCCAGCGTAATGCCTTTATATCCAGCCTCCATCTCTCTGTGGAGGAACATCTACACCATGTGCAATCCTCGCTCATTGATTTTAGGATTTATTAGCAAATGGGCAAAAAAAAAAAAGAAGGTATTATTTATATATACTAGCCAACACAAAGAAACATCAGTTTTAAACACATGTTTAGTGAACTAATAAGTAACATCCCAAATTACTGTGAAGAAAAATAATCTGAAAAAAAAATCTATAAAATCCTCAATTAGATGGATCCAGTCCAGAGAAATCATTTTTTTTACACTACCTGAAAGAAAAGGAAAATGATATAATCATTTTAAATTCAGTTTATTAAGGTTTCAATAAGGGCAACAGAAAGTCAATGGCAGATTTTCAGTGGAAGTCCCAGTGAGTCAGTCATTAATATTCCACCACATGCCTCCAAAACACAGCAGGCATGAAGTCCGACAGCCATGAAAGCAGCATACATATCGGCTCCAGTTAGATGTAATAGTAAAAACAACATAAGCAACAACCGTTTGTGTTTGGAAAAATGAACAACAATGGTGTTGCATTTCACACTTCACCATCAATTTGAAAATCTGAAAGAACCTGACCTGAAGAGCCAATCCTCAAAGGTTTTGAGAACAATATCCGACTGAAGGATCATGTCTGAGCTTCTGAACATGATGATGGTCATGAACTGTTTCACATCCATCTCTTCTTTTGTCTCTGCTGCACAAGCTGCGTATGTGACCAGAAACATTTACATTCTTTTACATCTTTACCTTGTTTTCCGTGAAGCCAACTGCTCAGCATTTTGCCCTTTTATCCTTTTTTTTTCTCCTGCACAGCCAGCATCTGTCAGCAGATGTTTAGTTTGTTTTTTGTTTTTTTCAAGACAATCAGTGTACTGCACCATCCATTGACTTTTGCAATGCTAAGATATTTGTTCAGACTGTAAGTTACAGTAAATCAGGATACCACCTTATCCATAATGCCTCATTTAAATGGCCTAGAAATGCTATTTGGAAACAATTACTATTGGATTGAAAACTGATTGTTCAGACAGGTTCATGATAAGGACACAGATTCAGGACCAGAAATGGCTTCATGAGCTGCCTCCTATTTCATTTTAGATTTCAAAGACCTTTATATTACTGTGAAAATGTCAGAACAGCAGGCATTAGTCCTCCTTCAAACCAGATTAACGTTTGAATGCCCAAAACTCCAGAGCCTCAGAGCCTATTTGAACATTGATGGATCACGTCAAAGTCGGAAAACCTACTCAGTGCAAACATAAAACTATGTCACATCTAGTTTTTTTTGCTGCTGTTTCCAAGCCATCTAATGACAACATTGCAACAAATTTCTGTACGCCACGAACCTCCTTAGATATATATTAATCCCAGTTTCAGCCTTGCAGCAAAGAAGAAAATAAACATTAGTATTTTCTCCCTCATTCACAGCATGAGGGAGCAGCACTGCTCCATCTGCCACAGCATTCTGTGTGCATATACTTCATACAGTGCTGTCATGACTAAACTCAAAATCCAAAACATATCCCCAAGAGGCTGTCACACCCAACCGGAACCTGATTGTGCTGCAACTAGTTTGAAATTTTGTTCTAAACCGTATCTATCACTTTTTTACCTTTTTAACCCTCTGTGTTGTCTTGAAACAATATGGAGCTCCTGTTCTGAGACTCCAAAACAAAACAAAAAACAAGTGAGAACAGCCTATTTGCACAATTTGGAGGTGTGTGCGTTCCTTTCTATTCGGGAGATCTATCTCGTGGCAAGGTCGGTGCATTCCCATCTCCTTGTACAGGTGGAGGTGTATTTATTGGCTCGGAGATCTTGCTTGTTTCATCTCTTTAACGAGATCCTTTTAGTTACAGACCGATCATTGGTAAAATCCAATACAAATAGCAGTTGCCTTTGAAATGTTGGTAAACCTGCAAGAATGTGACCACCTTCAAAATTCTCTGAAATCTTCCAGGTGTGTGTTGGATAGGCTGTCTCTGCTGTTCCCAGACTCCTGCGCCCATGAACACAGACACGTAGCTACCAATGCTGCCTCACCACAGGGGGTCCAGCAACAAAGCAGACAACAAATTCCAACTCTCTAACTTATGTAACGGAGAGTAAACTGCATTCTTGATGCATCACAGAAAAAAACAATTTTTTTTTTGAAATATTAGAATTTTTCAGATTTCTATGGCACATTCAGGCTTTTAGAAATGCATGCATTTAAGCACTGCAGATGTTCATAGATACATCATTTCACTTGCCAAATTTATGTTTGTTCAAGTGACTACACATGTTAGATAGATCAGAGAGCAAATTGCCAAACACAACGTGTCCTGTTGTCCTGTTAAGACAACAGGACAGCCAAAGTCATACATTTTTAGTTATAAGTTGCTTAATTTTAAAAGTGCTCAAATATTTAATGACGGAACAAAAGGATAAGTGCCTGGTAAAACATAAAGGTGCGCTTCATATCACTGTGAACCTGCTTGATCATTTCTCTGCAGAAACTCAGCTGGCACATCTTAGCAGTGTCTGCTTGCTCGCCCCTGAGGGGGTTTAAAGAAACAAGTCGCTCGACAAAAAAAAAAAAAGTGAGAGGAGGTGAGCTGTGTGGTGATGTTCAGCCAACAGAACATCCAGCTGTATTATAAGAACGACATGGCTGAGGTAATGTTTTCTCCTTTGTTATAAGTCGGAGCAACAGTCACACCAGACACAAATTCAGACAGTTTCTTGCTTGATTCTCTAATTCTCTGATTCAATAATGAAATATGAGACAATAGAAAGAGAAACGAAAAATGCTTTCTTACTTCTTGGTAAAAATGTGACTGAACATTGCTTGCTTGGAGCTGCATTGAAAATGAACAATACAATGAAGCGTCGCACTGCAAAAGTAATCCAGTTCATGTCGGCTGAAAGTAAGAGGACAGCAAGCGTCTGTCTGCAGAGAGGCAGCGTGAAACGGTAAAAATGAATGTTCTGCTTGGTTGGGCTTGGGAAAAGATTACAATTTAGGTCATCAGTAAAAATGATATCATGGAAAGATGGGAGAATGGTAAAATGGCTTCTTGAACTGTTGGAAGCTCCGGCAATAGGAAACCGGGTGCTCACACTAAAGCGTAAAGAAACATGATTATTAACGTTAGTTGCTATGTTTCAGTCAACATTGATGTTCATGCTATCTGTCTCATTCATCTCTAGGAGCCATCTGTTTTCTAAGAACTTGATGTTATCTCTGACCTTATTGATGACTATTCAATTTTGCAGATTTAAAAGTGCTGCTTCACAACCTTTTTTAATAAACTGATAAAAAGCAGCCTCAATGTCCCCGCTAAAGAACTTTCTTTTAATTAAGCCGTGTTGTGTTATTTGAAGTGTTCTGTTTATGGTTGCTGCGAAGGGAAACTCATTTGTCATGGCCTGCTCCGTTAACCAGAGGGAGGCGTGTCAAACAAATGCTTTCCTTCACAATTTACCTCATTTCTCATTCCGTAACCACAACAGGAAATCGCCCAGCTGCACTCGAACGCAAACAGTTTAGATGAAGACGAACTTTATTTATTCAGATAGTTCCTTTCGGTGTCAGTCAGGTGATTTTGTTTTTCACGTCCAGAGGGAAGGACGAGTTATCATTGCCCACTGCGCTCTCTCCGTCTGCCATCTGCTTTGTGTTAAATCGATAACAGTGGCATTCAGCCACTGGCGTGCAGTTTTACCCACTTAGGGGACTTTCTGTGCAGGCTTCAACACCACATTTTCTCACTGGATGTGTTGATGTAACATGTCAGGCTGTGTCACTTTAAAGCCACCACAGAGGACTCTGAGAAAGACGCGCAGCAAGAACCACCGAGGTGGATCAACAAGTGATGATTGCAGTTAATTCAAGGCGTCGGGGTGGCCCAAAAGTAGTAAAAGGCAAGGAGGGAGGGAGTCTTTGTTCTTTCGGGCCTCAAGGGAGCCTTCTTCGTGGGCAGTAGCTATACTTAATCCACAACCATCATTCATGTCCTGGAGTTGTCTTTGATTGCCTGGCAAGTATTTGAAAATGAGGAGAAAAGCATCCATTTCTTTGAAATCACAAAAGGGTCCGAACAGCAGTAACGGAGGTTTAAATGGTTAAAAAAGGAATCTGAAAACAAATGTGACAATAAAGCAATCTGCTGCATAGTTCCACAAAAACACTCGTTCAATCAATGGATGGATGGATTAGAAAATACCTATGTTTTTCCAAACATTTCTTGTCTTTCTCTATAGTCCTCCACTTTGAATGAACTGATTGCTGCACATTATTTGATTGTGAAAACAATGATTGAAGGTGAAAGCAGCTATTCAGTTGCTCTGACTCACAATCCAGTCTGCTGAAAAATGTCTACTACATACCAGCGTGGCCTTGGTTTAGACCATCGTTTTGAATTGTGAACGTTTTCTTCATTGAACAGAGAGCATCTGTCGACGACTACCGAGAATTTAAATGTTCTGAGTCACCCTCTGAGAAAAGGATGAAAAAATGTTTGAGAAAAAGTCAGACATCTTTAAGGTTGTCAACAAGTGGGAGAAAAAATCTAAAAAGTAGCCCTGACGTCACCAATTCAAGGTTTTCTTTGTAAATCTAAGTTATTAAATGACTTTAATTTCATCTAGTAGGAATATTACCAAGTAATTTAATCACTTTTGGGTAAAAATTACATTCAAGTAGTAGTGAAATGCATAATAATCAAATCAACCAAATGTTTTGACATGATTATCAGGCTATTTTAAATTTTAAACAACACTTACTTTTGGAAGACATCCGTACAGCAGCAGCAGAAAAAGCAGCTGGAAAGAATCCATCCTGTCGTCTGTTTCTTTTCCCAGTTTCAGCAAAGGACAGCTGGTGGGAAGTTTAATCAGTCCTATTTGGATCAGATGATTTCTTCTCTGCAAAAACAACTTAGGCACAAAGAGAGCTGACTGAGGAAAAAGGCTGCTGCTGCTAGATCAGACCGCGCTCCTGTCTGTGCGCCTCTCCAGCAGCAGGAGAGCTGCATCTACTCCACCTCCCTTTCCGGCATCCCTCCCCTCAGCCATTCACAACTCCACGCCGTCGGTCCCAGGGGGCCGTTAACAAGGCTGTCATCTCGCTACGTGTTGTCGGAGGATTGTGTCGGTAAGAGAGGCTGGTAATTAATTACTGTGTAATCCCTGATATTCCATTTAATCTTCTTCAAATAAACAGAGGCTGAACGCAGCCTGACAGGCAGGATGAAAGATGATTTTATCAGGAGTGTTGGCATGGCCAAGTTAAAACAAAGTGTACTCATACTAGTAAACCTTTTTAAATGGCATTATGAGTAGACCCTAAAACACATAGAAAATAAATCTGATTTATTAGTTTCAACTCAGAGAGAAATCACTGAATTACCAGCAATGCAACTGAAAATGCTTGGTGTATTCAATAAAATGCTTATCGAAATCAAATGAAACCATAAGTGGGAGAGAAGCATGTGAAAAAATAAAAATGATCTTATTTGGTAGTTTGAAAATGTTGGGACAAATGTTGAGCAGTTTTAATCAGACATTAGGTGAAAAATGTGACACAATTTATCGGGTTGCAGAAGAGACTCGATAAACTTCATATGCCTCCATTTTGAGCTGTACAAAAAAGCTACTCTTGTTCTTCTTCTCCATATAGCTGTTTAAATTTTGAACAGAGTGACTTTAACCAATGAAAAGGTATTAATTGAAGCATGAACAGGGCCTTTCAAAGAAGAAATGAAACCCAGTCCATCAACTTTTAAAGTAATTAATAACTACACTGGACTGATATTACCTGATCCAGACAGATAACAAAGCAATACAAGTAACTCAATTAGATATGATCTGATAATATTTATTACACTGAGAAGCCCTCATGTGATCTAACTTCTCAGGTGGTCCCAAGTCTAAGAAAACACTCTCTTTTGAAGACAAATAATATTTTAATGAGTCGCACATTTTGTTTTTAAGAATCTCTGTTCAATGACGAATATTCCAGTTGCTATCTAAAAAGTTTACATATTTCTGATTTTTACTAGAGATGATCAAATTCTGCCCAGAACCCCAAAACCCCCCAAAATAACCATTTAATTCAATTTAATTGTGAGTCTTTAAGTCCCATTATGCAGCACTAACACATTTTTTATGCTTACAATGTTGATAACGGGGAGATATTTTACTCTCCACAACAACATAATAGTATCTTACTGAAAACACTGAAGAAGCCAAACTTTCTCAAAAAGTAGAGTCTGTCTGTTTTTCCTGACCAGTTTAACCAATCTTCTTTCATATGAAGCTGACTAATACTTCCTGACATACTAGTGGGATGCTATTGTATTTCAGCCAATGTTGATGTGAGAAAATCCACAGTATATTTTAAAAACACTGAAGTGGTGTGCTTCATATTGAACTAAATGCTGCACTGTTCAGTATGTATTATTTCCTTATGTATGTGTCACTATGTTGTCACACACCTTACTGTGCCTTGAGGGTTAATATCTACGGCCTTGAAGTTAAGCTCCTGCAACTTCAAGAAAAAGGTGTAGAAAAATCCTAAAACACAGCATGATCTCTTGAAATTTCCATTAGCAGTGGTTTTGGGCAGAATGGGACACAGTGACCATCCAGACAGAGGATGTCTGCAGGAGGCGTCCAGCATCTCATTATCATAATGGCAGAAAGAAGCAGCCAATTGTGACACATGGTCCCTTAAATAAATAAGGACACATCTGCTGAACAATTGCATGCATAAAGTCTGTCATCCATAATGCTGGAGTAGTGCATTTACTGCTGATGTGAAAAGATGTGTCCAGAATAACCATACATAGAAAAAGAAATGTCGACTCGTCGTAGCACTTTTCATCACTATTTTGTTACTACAGCTCAAGGAAAGTCATGAAAAGGTAGGCGCAGAAGAGATGTATCAAACTGTGGGAGACAGTTTTATCTCCAAGGTGTTTGAGCGTCTTTAAATCCACCTTTCCTCCGTCAAACCCCCTGCAGTCACACGGACGCAGCCTTCATCCATCCTGACTGCCACGTCGGATGTTCATCCCGTCGAGCTTCCAGTCCAGCGCCTGCGAGTCCGTCCCAGCTGATTGGCCGCCACTCACAGATGACTGGACCTCACAGCTCCCTTCTCTGTCTCTGCGACTGACTTCACTCTCACTGTCGTCTCTCAGCAGGAGCTCATTCATGAATATGGAGAAGGCAGAGCAGTGCTGCAGAAAAATACGAACAGAAAACCAGAGGTGTTTTTTATTTGTTACCTGCTCTTTGAGAGGTCATACGTCTTAACACACACCTGCCTCATGTGTGAAAGCCGACGTGTTCTCTGAAAACACTCAGAAATAAATAAAGACATTTATGATCATCATAATAGGCCTTTCATTGCCTTTGGCTGTTATCTTCACTTTTCTGATATAAAATGTAAGAGTTACACTGAAAGAATCTCTAATGAAATGTAATTCATTTTTATTTATGTGCACATACGTTCATCTTTACAAGAACATTTTTTCTTGTTGATTACTTCTCATATCGTCTGAAAATTGTTTCCAATAAGTTAGCACAGACTGTTGGTTAAATCACTAATGTGGAATAAAATATTCTAACCCTGCAGCAACAACGCATCCCATTTTTCTCATTCATAACAATACTGCAAGACAATTAAACAGAAATAATAAAACTACCATTATAAAACATTCTCTTAAGACCACACAATGTGTTTTTCCATTAGTCCTCCCACTGCCATTGCTGCCGTTTATCCATGCGCCGAGCAGAGTCCTCTCGCTCTCTCCATTTAAAAACAAAATGCAACTGGAGGTGAAGGTGAGAGCATCAGTGTGTGAGTCGCCGTTGTCTGCTTGTAATTTAGGTGTGTGCAGGCAGGACTTTAGCCAGCCGAGCCTGTTCAGAGCTAACAAAGCAAGAGGAAATTGGGAATGGATTATAAAAAACTTTTTTAAAAAACTGCAACGCTTTATCACTAAAAGCAACTCTTTGTTGTTTGTGAATGAGAGGAACAATAATTATGACCTGACTGATTCAGCTGAAGTTGATGTCGGAATCTAAAGCTGAAATATAATGAAACTTTAATAGGAAGCATGCAATTAGTTTTGGTAGCAATATTCAAGAAAGTCTGATATTTAAAACGTTTTTTATGAGGCAATTAAGAAAAACATACCTTTACCTACCGATATCAGGGTATCTGTACATCTGGGTACATAAAGTTTTGTTTATGGGGACAGTTCGGGGTATTTGCTGAAGACTTTGAAAAAAATGACATATTTTGCAAAGAAAATATGTTTTTGTACACATTAATTCTCTGCAATTTGTGGGCCGATTCAAGAGATTCGTCTCAGATTCTCATGTAATTAAATTAATCTCACAGATTAAACTCTTCAGAGGAAACAATAGTGATAATTTTCACAGTCTAAGTCTATCATGAACGGGTTCCCGACAAAAAACGATCCAGGAATAACAGATGTAAAGAAAAAAAAAAAAGTTACAATATTTCTTTAGATCCATCCCGAATCAAATTACTGACAAACAAGACATATTTTCTTATCTACCAGTTCTATTCTTTTTGATAGACATGCAACCAGTTTCCACATTTCCATTTTCACCAGCCCAGATGCTCTAGCAGGTCAGGATACACTTCCTTCCAGGAATTCCCATTTCCTGAAGATTACTGTAGCTTCAGTGTGGCAGTGGAGGTGCGATAAACACTGCTGCAGGCGGCTGGCAGAAGCGAGAGGCAGAGCATGACACACATAGAGCAACATAATGGAGGTACATTGCGTTGACAGCAATCATATTGACAGCCAACCTGATTTTGTGTCTTTCAGGTCAGGAAGAGCAGTGTGCCAGCTGAGGCGCAGCCACTCAGCTGTCATCTTTCAAACACAGCGGCTACATACCCTCAGCCACGTCTGACGGTTCTTGATGCACTTCCCTCCGATCCTTTTACACTTAAATCTAAGCAAGATGTAACATAGCTGGACATTTTCTCAGTGCATTTCTTTAATTATGTAACTACTTCAAGTACTTCCAGATGCAAATAAACTCAGTCTACATGTGCTGTATTACCAGCAACTTCTTATATAATCAAAATCCTTTGAGAAGTTTTGTTGTGACAAGTCAATCTTGGAGAGAGTTGCAAAGGAGGTGCAGGGTTGTTAGAAAATACAAGCCAGCAAACATTCAATTCAATCATTGTCCTCTGGGACTTTTTTATATAGACTCAAGCTTCAGTTTATGGTCTTGTAATTATTCTTTAGACTAACCTGATGAAAAATGATATCTCTCTCCCGTACATACTGCAAACCTGCTCCTAAACAAAACCAAATGAGGCCAGAGGAAAGTAATCTGTAGGCCTCCTGTAGCTTCAGGAAAGATTAACGCCGCCATTTATGTGGCAAAAAAAATTCCATTTATTGCTGGAGGGTGACGATTATTCGGCACAGAATAATATCTACTGCATTCTGTCACAGCATTAACATTATTGATAGATTTGTGCTTTTTTTAGAACAAGCTTAGGTAAAACTTCACCATTACTTGAAGAGGTTGTTTATACTTCCTGTTTTCCTCTATGGTGGAAGAAAACCTCCATGTTTAGTTGAAACAGGCTTCATTTCTGGTAATATGCACTTACATCTCTATTAAAGATGGAGTCTGGTCTGAGGGTAGTGTGTGTGTGCGTGTGTGTGTGTTTTTTCAAACTCTATTTGAGTTTCAATGTTGCTGTTGAAATAATGCCTTCTCCCTCTCTGAGACGCCTTTCTGTCCATATTTGTACAGGACTTGTTTTCTGTGAATAATGAGTTCTTCATAAAGACTTTGTTTGTTTGGTTTTTGTTTTCCGTTCTTGTGTTGCCCACATTTTGAACAACGAAGTTACAAGTCATGTGCAATAATTAGAATATTATTGAAAAGCTCATTTATTTCTGCAACTCATTTCACTAATTGAAACACATTTTAAAGATTAATTACACAGAGAATTATGTTTTCAAGACTTTAGCCTCCAGCAAATGGAAACATATTTCATTAAACATGTCAAAGTATATCTTTAATTCAGAAATGTGGGCTTCTACTTATTACCTACACAAAAGGTTGACATTTTCAAAAGATAAGTGGTCATTCTGCTGAGAGAAAATCGCATTTAATCCATCAGGTGCAGCTGACAAAAGTAGCGAGTGAACAGTGGAGCCTGAGATGAGCTGCAGTCAGCGCAATACGTTCTGAATTCTTAACGTTCTGATAAGATGACAGAATCTGCCACTTGGCTGAAAGACTTTCAAATGATGCCCACACAGCAGGAGTGATGCGACTGCACCAGGGTCAGTATCACGGTGGCCTCCTCCACTGAGACCCGTCAAAGCACTTGAAGGTGCGGCAGGAGTGTCAGAGCTGCAGCAGAGAAAAAGCCGTGTCCATCTGTGACAGAGAGCCGCTCCTCCTGCAAATAGCGAGAAATTAGCTTAGCACAACGCCATTTCACTCAGAGATGTCACCTTTGGTCCTAAAGTAATACGGCTCCCGCAGTGTGAAATGGTTAGAGCCATCCAACTTGTTATTTGAAAGACGTGACGGTCTGAGACACAGTCATATGGAGAACAATTTAAAAACCTGACTTCAGATAATATACCATTACATTTCTTGCAGTTACTCTATAAAGGGGCTTTTAACATTAAAATTTATAGTTCTATTGCTCAGATTTGACCAGTTAAGCATTTTTATGCCTGGGGATTTAAATATTAATGGTAAAAAAAAAAAAAGAGAGAATGTTAACACGTCTTTTTTGAATGAGACTAGCTTCATTTCAACTGCAGCTCTGGGTCTACTAATATGAACAAAATATAAAACAATTATCACTTTTAAAAGTTCATCCAAACATCTTTATATTAATCTTTGCACATCATTCTTGTTGTGCACAGATTAATGCTCTAATTAGAGCATTTTGGCTGTGTTATGTCCACTATATGAGTTGCAGCAGCGATTAAAGAAGTGGATTGTTACCATGAAGACCAGGACAAAAACTGGAACAGGTGCATTTCAGAAAAAGTTCAAATCTTGCTTTTCAAGCCACCCACGCCTTTCAAAGCAAGACAAGTCAGATTATCTTTACGTTTTCGCTCTGTTTCAATAACCTACCAATGTATTATTCATGTGCAATTTAATGTGCCTCAAAGTGAGGAGAGGGATTACTGCATTCAGCTCATGTCACAAGGACAACTCCAAATGAAACCCATCCATTTATACCTGACAGAAACTCTGAGTCATATACCTGGAAGTCTTTTTATTTTTTTTATTTTTTAATCAAGGTAGCAGCAGTGACAATTAAAAACTTCACATCACTGCCAAAGTGCAGTTATGTCATGTCATGCTATAAAATCCCCCAGTGAGTCTTCCACTCTCCCACAACCCAGAAACATTAACATTATGCAGTATTTCCCATCGCTTTTCAGATAATAAAATGGCTCAGCCATTGTGGTCATAATGGCTTACCCTTGCGGTTTCTACTGTGCTGAGAGCTTTTCACAAAAAACACGATGTTTAAAAACTCAAACATAATCCTTTCCAAAATATTTACTTTGTATTTATGCACCAGCTGTAATTAACTGATTAGTTTCAGAGCTAAAACCCAAAAGCTTTAAGTAAGGTTTACTAATTTACATATATATAAATAGATCTGTTGGTACTGAAAGTGGCTAATTTTAATTTTAATTAGTTTCATTATAGACATAATCAAATCTGTAGGTTTCAGTCAATGCTGGTACTGAGAAAAAAATATTATTCTTTTGTTAAATTTATAAAGTTTTATATGTTTTATGTTCTCAAATAACTTTGGATTAACGCTTTCTGGGTGCTTTTTTGCTACTTCATGTTGTCACACAGGTTCTGTTGACGTGATTTATTTTTCTACAAGTCTAATCAGGTCTGAGTGTGACAATCAAAACTGGATTTGAAAATGGTTAATCACAGTAAATTCACATGGAGGATCGTTATTTCTACTTTTGTGCACCACCTTGCCAATACTTTGACACGCTCTATCAACTGGGATGCGTCTACAATGAACAAGCCATTCAAATGAAAAAAATAATACGATTTGGGTGACAGAAAGTTCAATTTAAACAATACATCTCTGCCAAACTCACAGTGGCACAAACACATAGACACTTGGATTTTTAAAAAAAATTTCTATCACTTATTATATCAAATAATAACAGTTTAATATTCTTTCTGTTTTATGCATTGGGCTGCTATTAACATGATCTTGTTTGTCATAAACCAAGTGAAGGTACGCAAATCCTTTTCCATCGATTTCCGGTGAACCAAAATATTTTTAAACGTTTTTCTCTTTCAACAGGTTTAGGATGGAAATCTTGCCTCAAATTTATGTCTTCAGATGAAACAGATTACAATGACTCAGGAGGGAAAGGACTCTAAATCCTCATCGTCTAACCAGCTAAGCTCCTGCAGGGCGTCGTGAATAGTGCATATCCTCTGAAGTTATTACATAATTTTGTACATTAATGTTTTGGGGGGGGGGGTTTCCTTCTTCCTGGCTTTACAGGAGAGAATACAATGTGCTTGTGAAATTGTCTCGTGGAATTACATCACTGCTGGGCGAAGGACAGAGTCGTAGCCCTGCTGTGTGTGGAATAAAAAAATAAAACTTTAACCGCGGGTAGGTTGAGCCTCAAGCACAGGCAGCTGCTGCAAGCCAAAAGCTCAGTGAACAGATTTACACAGAGATGCTTATATTCTCTGAACTACAGATGAACTTTTGCTTTTGTTTGCAGCTTGTGTTGGTGAGCAATAATTAGCGTTGCTCACAGGCAGCAGCTGCTTTGGCTATCTGATATATAATTTACACGCTTTATTCTAAAGAGTACAGACAATAAAAAGGGAAAAATAATAAAATCTTCATAGATGCACACCTTTAAATTAGTACTTTGGTTGGTCTTTTGATTCAGTTTTAGTAGTTTTCTTCAGTTCATCAGTTTCTTCGTAAAGGTAAAAAGACACAAATTTTACTTTCAGCTGAGTTGTATAGGATATATGTCACATTAACATTGGACAAATATTAGAATTTCTTTTAAACATAACTTTCTGTTTTGCATCTCAAAGGTCTGCAGTTTGTGACAGATTTATTAACATTTTAATAAAATAAAGCTATCTCCATTACATTAGGATTCTTAAACATATTTATAAGATGAAACGTTCTCCATCTCTAATCTCAACTACCTTATGTAAAGCACTGAAAATGTAGCTTATTAAATAGATAACATGATTCCATCTTCTGTTTCTTTCTAAACAATTTTTTTTTCATTATATCACAGGGTCAAAATTATTTTTTTTTTTTAGAAAAGTTAAAATTGGTGAATTTTGTCTACGACAGCATGAGTCAAATGTCAGCAACAGTAAATTTATGAGAATACCATGCAAACATCCTGCTCTGCACAAGTTGCAATGTCTCTGATCTTCAAAACACAGGAAGTTGGATACATAAAATGTAACTCAACATGTTTCGAGAAACTGCTTACAATAGGTGTTTGCTGAAAAAAAAGAAATTAAAATTACAAGTGGACATTTCCTGTTTCCACTCAGATGCCCAGCTGCTAAATTTAGCACAAACACACCTGCCAGTCTTCACCCATCACCATCAGCCATTTCACCCGTTCTCCCCAAAGCCCCCATACCCCCAGCCCCACAGGATATCGCTTGAGCTACCTGTCATCTCGATTGTGGTCACAAGGGCAGATTTGCACTTTCTGAAGTTGAGGCACCCGGCTTCTGGATCAGTGTGTATGTTGACCTCCTGCCTGAACATGGTATACATGGTGGCTCCAGTTTCGAATGTCTGGCTGAGGAAGGTTGGAACCTGTGAGGACTGATGCCAGTTCAGGCTGTCGGAGTGGAAGGTCTCTCCGCTTAGTCATTTTTGTCTGATCAAGGATGACAGCTTTGAATTTTTCTGTCCTCTCCCGTCCTTGTGTGAATAATGACTCCTGCCTATCAGAAGCAAAAGGAAGAATGGAGTGTGACAGTGAGGGCTGGTCGACCTGTTTTATTTCTCACTGCAGAAAATTTCTACTTCAGTTCTTAATAAAAAAAAGTCTTAATAAAATACCTGCGTCTTGGTTTCTCAAACAATAACAACTTAACATGATAAAAACATCTTTAAGCGTTACAATTTCATGAGGCATGATGATAACCTTCATTCCAATCCTAGTCGCTCTCTGAAGGCAGTTTGAGATGTAATAAACCATTAATTACAGCCAGTAATTCAAAACAAAAGCTGGCAGTGTCTGGTCTGATCGTTCCCAATGTCACTCACAGTGCAAACAGCCCAAACAACTGCTTAGTGTATTAATAGGAAAAAAAAAATGCTTCTGGTGATTCAAACTCAAACCTTCACATTTCTTTTGCCTGATGCTCTCAGGCAAAAGAAATTCATCTTTTATTACAAAGATGATGATGACGATGGCGATGATGATGAAAGGCTCGTTCTCACAGAAATAATGACAAAAAATATGAGGCTTAGTTACATTAAAGGGACAGTATTACATGTTTCCCATTATAAAGTGCACAATTTGGCGCCTTGAAATTTCTCTTTAAGAAGCTTCAACTCTTTCCGACAGATCATCGCAACAAAGCTTCCCAGAGACAGAGAAGTAGTTTGTACAATGAGTTTAGCGAACGCACAGTTTGCTACAAATTTTATTTGTATGTCACCTTTCAGCAACAAGACATTACAAAGTGCTTTACACATAGAAACTTACATTTTACCGCTATAACACATCAGAATATTGATTAATGTTTCATGATTATGTTTCAAAAGCAACTCTAAACAGCTGGGGTTTTAGTCTAGATTTAAAGTCACTCAGTGTTTCAGCTGTTTTGCAGTTTTCTGGAAGTTTGTCCCAGATTTGGTTCTGAATCCCTGTTTGTACGTTTCCACGTCCCTCAATCGTCTCCCTAAAAAACCTGAGCTGTGTGGAAACTGTTGGCTCCATTATCACACAAAAGAAAATCTTTAATATAATCCCCTGCAAAGGTACAAGAATATTTTATTGTTAATTTTCTTTTATGTGTTAGGTTTTAATTTGCTTGAATTTGTCATTTCAACATTCCTTTATTTCTGTGCTGTGATTTGTCTTTGTCCTGAATTAGTTTTTTCCATTGCTGTTAATTTTCTTTCCATAGAAGGGTTTGTAGGAATGCGGCTCACCAAATGAAATGGCCTAATTTTTACTGTTCAGTGAAACGGTAAAAATAATTTTTTATGGAAAAGCTGTGTCAGTGGATTCCCGGAAAAGAAAACAAGACTTGAAAACATGAAGTCAGGCTCAGAACTCTTCCTTGTTTTTTAAAAATACTAAATAAATCATGTCTTGTCATGTCTTCATTTTATTTTATTTTTTCTATCACGGCTAGTTCTTCGAGGTGCGAAAGATCAACTGGCAGCTTTGATGAGAGGAAGGATTTCCAATATGAGGACAAATATGTCCACTTACCTCCGGCTACGCTTCACAACACACAGCCACAATAAGCGCTGCAGGCCTGTTCCTATATGTTACTTTTTTATAGCACCCATGAGAGAAACTATCCATATAACAACAGAGACAGTCATAAAGTCCCCAATATTGACAAAATAACATTTCATCTGAAATGTCCTGTACCAATATGAACCACAGGAAATTCTTACTTTTGTTCAATTTGGAAACCCATTTTGTGGTTTAAAAGATTCTCATAAATCAAATAGTGTTATACCAGTTTCAGAAAGAAATGTTGTCTCTTAATCAAGAAATGCATCCAGATCATAAGAACAGCCAACCTACTGGATAAAAGCTAAATGCAATTACAGTCAGATTTTCTTATAGGGATCATGTCGACTTTCATGCTTTTAATTATTAGACTAAATGATGACACAAAAAACAACTTCTGTGCATTTTCAAAATAAGAATCAGTGATTGATTTCTGTGATTCACAAAGGGTTAAACTCATACATAAAGCTTCAGTTATAAGTTACGCATCAATCATGTGTTTTTTGTCACCATTTGCAGGTTTTGGTACAATCCAGGTTGGATCTTTCATTCTTGTTAGAATAAGCTGAGTTGGCTTGTTTCCAGGAAATAAACACGATTTGACTTTTAAGAATACGCCACATATTTTTACTCTGTTGACATAGGTCAACGTCAAAAGTCTTAAATTTGACTTGCTGAAACCTGCAGATACCCTGTATGATGGTTTTCTTTTGGTACTCCGACATCCTCTTGCTTCCTTGTTGTTCATTTGTGTTAATTTACCTTCTATTAATTAACTTAGCAGTTTGTCCCAAGTATTATGTCATACTTTTAAAATGTATTGGCAAAAACACAGCTAATCGCAGTCATCCTGAGATTTCAAAGACTATAAGGTGTAAAATCTCCTTTTACTCACCTCCTGAGCTCCATCGCTGACAAGCAGCAGTGAGTACTATATTGGACGTTGTCCAAAGTAATTGTGCTAAAATGAAATAAATTCCTACCTGCCAAGTGAGAGTAAATTCCAAGACGCTACAATAAAAGCACTGAATGTACTAATTCAGAACAGCGTGGGCAAAGCTCTATTTGACTTAAATGTTTTTGGTCAAACTTTTGTGTGGCTGTCATCTGCAGTTAACAGGGAGAGCCATGTTGTTATGCTCTTATGCAAACAGTTCTTAAGAAAATCTACAGTTGTTATCGCTGCCTCCTGAAGTAATTTGCTTAAAAGAAATTAGAAGGGCCACGTAGGTGTTTCCCATTTACCAGTTTTATGTCCTTCGGTGACAGACGCGTCTCAGTGGCAGCTGGCTGCAGTTCAACGCCATTATATCTGTCTCCAAGTATCACATTCTCAAGGTGGAAGAGGGGAGATCCACAAGGCTTTTACCCTAATTGGTAGTTTTAAGAGAGCGACACGGAGCGAGCGGGTCCTCTTCCTTTAACGGCCGTTGATGAGCCAACTGATGCCACATCCCTCCGCACGGCGCCAACGGACCAACTTTGATTTGTAGCCAGTAATAACCCTGGTCATTTCTACGGTGTCCTTCATTTCCAGCGGCTAAGATCCTGACTGGAAGCACTTATCAAAGGCAAAAGACTAGATATGTCACAAAATAATTGGGCTCCTATGGCAATTAAGAGGAAGGTAAAAATTGTTTCCATGCCTTTCCCACTTTTCTTGAAATAACTTACTGATAGCAATTTATGAGTTATTGCTTCAGTGGAACTTACATTTAAGCATATTTTTGTCCTTCTCCTTCATGTTTTTGTGAATCCCAGTTATTTTTGTTTGTTTGTTTTGCTTAGTTTGTAATCAGTCAGACATAACAGTTGATTTTCTGAAAAGACTGTCAGTAGTAAGTATTCATACCAAAGACAGCGTCAGCAAAATGAAATGTCCTGACACCAGTTTATGAGCAAGATGACTTTGTTATGCTTTCATTTTTGACATTTTATTCTGTTTTCCAACGCAAAAAAAAAGTCAAAACGTCTTGGCAAATCCATTTAAATCCACAGTTATGGTAAGTGAGGTGAATAAGTACCAGACATTGAATACTTGGGCTTTGTTTTCCATTTTTACTGCATATTGCTCTTTGCAGTTCCAATTTATTCACAACATTGTACAAAAGCAAAGTGCAGACGTATTTACCACAAGCGTCAGAAACATTCTTTGGGTAAATCTGTGAATAACAGTAAATAGTATCAGTGTAAGCCGAGGTTCACCTAAGAGAAATGGTTCACTTTGATGGATATTTTAAAGAAAGAATTAGAAATGAATGTGTCAAAAAGATTTGCAATTGTTATATAATTAAAAATATTTCATATAAAAAGGACCTTATTCCTTTAAATGTTGTCTTAAAGAAGATCAAAAGTTGAAGATGTTGTATTTTTCCCCTTTCATAACACAGAAAATGGCTGTTTAAAGCCTGAAAAACTTGAACTGTGAAATACTTGATATTTTACCCCTCAAGTCCTCTCTTGTTAGTGCTGTTTTTCCCTCAGAAGTATTTTTCACAACTATTTTTGAACACGTTGAACCACAGAACATGAAGGATTATATTTCAGGATTTATTGTCAAGCAGGTTCGGTGCCTCGTTCTGCCTGGACCTGCTCTCTGCTCGGATATTTCATTCCACTACCCTGCTTGAAATTAATAACATCTCTGGTCCGTTGCAGTGTAGGATGAAGGATAAGATGCAGAAGAAGGCCGCATGAGAGATCACTATGATTATTCAGTAAATCACCCAGGAGTAACACTGTCAGTTTTAAACTCTTCATGCATGAGTAGCAGGGACCTCACAGAAATATGAAGCAGTGAAGTTCAGAATATTACATTGTGTACATGAGCTTCAGTCACCATGCCTTATCTTATGTTGTGTATTTTAATATGGTGAAGGTATCTGTTGCATCAGTAGATGAATGTTATCATGTAAAGACCTGAATATTTAGCGCTAAATTGACACAGAAACACAAACACGTGTTATTCATTTTGGAAAGAAACACATTTATTGTGCAAACAAAAGATGTGTCATTATTTGCACAATAAATATGTTTCTTTCGATTTAAACCTCTGGATTTGCTCTGTAGTAAAGACGTCAGTTCTAACTTCAACAACTTCCTGTTAAAATAACAGTGACTTTTGAAGAGTAGGATTTCTAGCATGGTATCTCTAATTCGCAAATATACCGTATATTATTTATGCATGACAGGTTTTTCCTTTATTTCTTGGTCTTTGGGCTCTGTCATATTTTGGGTTTCTTGCAGGGCCATCAAGTTTTTGGATTTCTGAAATTGTTGTGTAATTTGTTTTGCTTCCTCGCTTCATTTCCCACCTGAAGTCTGTGGTGATTTAAGTCCTTCTGCTGTCTCGCAGCACACACTCTCCGCACATTTACAATCAGGTTTCTTTACAGCCGTGTCACTTTGTGATGTTTGTTTCTGTGTGATTTTATCTAACCTATCTCCAGCCAGTCACGGCTTCCTCTGTGTACAACAACTTTCCTGACGTTTTCTCTCTGAATGAGCAAATAAAATAATATTTGCTTCGAACCTGCCCAATCGCTGTTTGAATATGAACTTAATGAAATGCACACACTATGAGATATGCAAAAAATCCCAAAGTTTACCACTGGAAATCTTGGCTATTGACATAAAAATGTTTATTAATTATCTTTAATTATTGCAAATTGCAATACAAACTATCTCAAAGAAAAATAAAGACTGATAGCAGAGCAAGTGTTCCTGTGCTGCAAAGTTTCTTCACAATTAACTCAAAAAACAAACAAAAAAAAATGTACTAACTGAATAAAAAGGTTTTGAGAGACATTATTATTATTCACACTTCAACACAACATTCAGAGTATACAAATCATCACAAAGCAACTTCAAATTACCATCAATTAAATCAGTTCTTCTCTGCCATTCTGTCAATAGTTTTAAATTATATTGTACATTTATTGCGGCACGTCAATATTACATTGGATGGCACGATAATGACTGCATATCAGGTGAAAATTATATTTTTTACTTCTTTTAGTCAAGCAGAAACAGCCACAACTGAGACACTGATTGACAGAATGCAGTGCGAGTTTGTAATAAATGTCAAGTCCAATAGTCAAATTACCTCTTTAGCTGAACGCGTACGCGTGTGGTTGCTGATCTAATTGTGGAGATGTAAAGCTTGACAGTCTACAGAAGCAGAAGGAAACTTGTTTAAATGTTTACTTTAGACCATTTCTGTTTTGGTGGATCAAGAAACCAAAGAGAAAATGATTAAAAGGCTTGCTCTGATGATGGTCTGAACTGCAGATGTGACAGCTGAAAATGGCGCTTTAATTGGTTAAATGTAAAAAAAAAAAAGCGAGAGAGAGAGAGAGAGAGAGAGAAACATCCTTCAGATACAGACAGCACTTCTTCTTGGCCATTACGGACTCAGGGAGCTGAAATCACCGGATTTGAACCACAAATACCAGAATCACACACCTGACAGCAGAAAACAGCAATTAATCTGGCGGTAATGTCACTCTCTAAAGACACACTGGGAGACTTTGAGCCCCAGTGAATCCAGAAACACCAGTGTGATATCGGTTTCACAGGAGAAGCAGATATACAGAAAACGCTGATGGAAATCAACCAATTAATTTTAACAAGACAGCATGTGCCTTATCTTGGCTTGATGTGGATCAAAAGAGTAAAAGGTTGAGACGCAGATGAAACCAAATTTGACACCAATTTAATTCAGAACAGCATGAAATAAAGGAACTGAAAGGGGTGATGTTTAGCGTGTCAGAGGCAGCAGGCCGGGATTTACTCTGATTTATGTTCGCTGTCAGTTTCTTTAACCTTTTTCCAGTCTTCACCAAACGGGAGACAGCGGATGCAAAGGCTACACCAACACCAAGTTTTTATGATGTAAAAAAAAAAAAAAAAGTGACCCGTTAATAATTTGTTTTCAAACTTTTTTGTGATAATTCAACTAAAAAACTATCACTATTTAATAATGACATTTGTTCCGTTTAGTTTTAAATAGCAGATTTTCATTTTGCAGGACGGTATCCCTATGATCCAGCTTTATTTGACCTTTCAGTCCAAATCTAAGAGGTCAGTGACTCTAAGTCCCCTGGGTGGCTAAATCTGAAGATGAAGCTTTCATCAGCCATTTGCAGCTCTTTAAGTGTTCAATGGAAGAAGACACAAGATGATAAAGCCCAGGACGACCCCTCCATGGAGCATATATGTAACATCACAGAGCAACGAAGAATTTCAATCATTATACGGAGAGAAGAAATTGTTGCCTGTATTGATTTCTTTTCAAAACTTACTATAATTGTTTAAGGCAACAAAACAATTGTTACGCTGAAGAGCAGAAATTATTATATCCCCGTGATCTCTCCATTATGAGAGAAATAAATTCACTCGGAAAGAGGTCGTGTTTTTTAATGAGAATTGTTTCTGTTCGGTATATATTTGTACTTACAATGCACACCGCCTTTTTGAATTGTGAGCAGAGAGTTTTTACCAAAAACAACTTCTTCGCTCCCATAAGCTTTTTCCTATTGTGTCACAAACTTGACTGTATATGTAGGGATTTAATCTGATAGATCAACACAAAGCGGTGCGTCATTAAACTTTCTGCAGAAAAGGTTCTGAAACGTTTTCCTTACACAAAAACAAAAATACTCCCTTTTAGCTTCAGGATACAAAATACACCTTCGATTGTAATTTGAGATTAGATGTTTGAATCCTAAATCCCTTTCATTGGATTTTAGAAATATATAATTGCCCTATTGTTTTGTTGCCTAATTTTAAAATGTAATGGAAAATTATTGTGTGTTTTTATTCTTGTGGAAAACAAATTAATGTATCAAACACTTTGTGTCATTGTTCTTCAGCTGCAACAATTTTCCTCCATTTTCTTTAGTTTTTGCCTGTTCACAAAAATGGTTTGAACTGCAAGTTAATTTGTCTTTCACTGTGTCAACCTCTCCATTTATTGCACTGCAGTCTTTGAAACACAGCCAACAATGAATAGTTCGTGTCCGGCCTTTCTTGACTTTTTCTGTGCACTCAAATGAAACACGCTGACTCCTCCTGAAGGTCCTTTTTTTCAGTCAAAAATAATTACGTTTTTTTCTGCTACCAAGCTATTTCCTCGGAAAAATGTGCACAGCCCAGGCTGAACATCTCCTCCTTCCTTCCACAACAGTGTTTACTATTTCTCTTCCTGTCCTTGAAAAGAAATATTTGAGTAGGTGCACACATGTGACCTACACAATCTCTTAAAAAGGTGGTTTTCAGGTGTGATTGGAACCAGTTGCAACGCTGCAGAGGGATCTGGTATGTGACATCTGCAGAGTGCTTGATCCGAGAAAGAAGAGTGAGAACAAGGTAAAAAGATCCGCTCCTGTTAGCAAGACTTTTAATTGAATGTGGAGAGACAAACTGAGTGAGTACAGTATCTATGGAAACTGAGAACCTCTTCAGGCAGCAGAAAGATTTGCTAGATAATGCTTGAAGAGAAGTTTGTAAAAGATTTGTCCATTTTTTATTCAAGATCTGACTTCAACTTTCATCACTGAGCAACACAGAGACATAGAATAAAGAAGCACACACACACACACACACACGCACACGCACACACACACACACACACGACACGCACACACACACACACACACACACACACACTGAACCAGCAATCAAGGTTTTTGGACTGTTGGAGAACCCAATGCTTGCAGAAAGACCCAAGACCACCATTCCAGCCCAGGACCCTCTTGATGCAAGGCAACAGTTCTACTAACAGCGCTGTCATGCACCCATGTAAATACCATTTGGCCAATTATTATTGTAGCTGTGTTCACTATTGATTGCTATAAAGATTTGCTTTAAGGTGCCAGTGACACATAGAAAGATCCAAACACCTGCGAAACATCTGAAAACCTTTGACACCCACAGTCATCTACTGCAGGTGGTAAATAACAAACAGTGGTAGTTAATGTCTTCGGTTTCAAGTGTTTGACTAAAAATAGATGACTGATTTGGACCATTGTGCATTTAGGTTTTTTTTTGTTTTTTGTTTTTTTTCATGTTGACTTTATCCTAAAGTAATAAATGATGACATATTTGAAATGTTGGTGTCTGTTTTTCTATAACTGGCATTGTGAACTTTCAGAGCCAGATAAATACGATGTAGCACATACCATATCGGCCAAAAGTAGTTTGCCAAAATCCACAAGAAAATATGGGGATTTGAAAAAGGAGAAAGCATGGCTGCCCAGGGGAATAAGGCAGACAGCTCTACCGTTTGCTCATCCCTCGGGTCGCTGGAACTCTGTCCGTACCTTTCTGCTTGAAGCAAAAGAGGATGATCCAACCTGGCACTTCGATAAGCCAACACTTTCCTGAGCTGGAACTTTTAGGGCATAAAAAGTGTTTGCAATAACTATAATTGACTGGTTATCTGTACAAGGTGTACAGTGCCTCTGACCCGCTACAGGCAACACCACTACCCAACCTTGCTAGGATAAGTGGGTGAAGACTATGGATGGCAGGAAATTGACTGAGAGAATTGGGAGCAAACTACTTCTTTGCTGGAAAAGCAATGTAACATACAAGTAGTCTAATAACAGTGGAATCAGATTAAAGAAAGACCCAACAGGATTTAGAAAATATATATTTGTAAAACTGCCATCATGAGTAGAGCAGATTCTGAAACTAAACAAATAAATAAGTGTCTAATTTTGCAAAGTAAATGTTGCGAACCAAAGTTTCTGCAATGCAATGTGCGGCGTCCTTCAACATTGCTTTTGCATTATGCACTTTATAGTGCATAATGCACTATAAAGTAATCAAGTGGTACTCAGTACCACTTGATTACCATGCTAATCAAGTGGTATCAAGTTTTTTTTTTTTTTGTTTACAGAACACCAGGTGAAATTCTTGTGTGCTTTGCATTTCTAAATAGTAAGTGAATTTTTCATAAACATCTTCTTTCAGCGTGGCTGCATGCAGAACAGACACAGCCCAAGTCTGTAAGTCAGGGCCGGCCCAAGCCTTCATGGGGCCCGAAGCGAAATTTACAAATCTTTCACGTTACATTACCAAGGCACATTAAAACAAACCTTTATCTTGGCTTTTTTCTGTTCTTCCTCTTTCTTTTCTCCCTCCCTGAAGGATAAGTCTGTTTTTAGACATTGTTTTGCTTACTTAACCTCTGACCGGAGCTTTGGACGTTTGGATGCGCTCTGCAGGCCAGCTCAAATTACCGGTGAGGCATGCGGTACCGACCGCGGCCACCAGGGGCCCCCAAGAGCAATTTATTTGTTTTCCTTTAATCAATAAAATTATTTCTACATACATGATCAAATATATATTATTGTAAAAAAAATCACTTCATAGTGAAATTGTGTGTTTTTAATATTATAATGACATAGAAATTATTACAAACAAAATGTGGTCCACTGAGGAGCAGATTTCGTTTCTTAGTTTGTTTATGCCTTGGGCCGGCCCTGCTGTAAGTTGAGGAGGAGGTCAGAGATCGAAGGCGTTAGTCTCTGGCAAGCAGCATTTTCCATTGTTACACATTTTTGTACACAAATACCTTCTTCCGCCAAAGAGCCTTTAATCGTCCTGTCTCCTCGAGTGTGCAACAAAGCACTCAAGTGAACACATTAAAATATACTTTCCTGTGATTTGCCTGAACCTGAAAGAAAACCCTGGATTGTAAGCGTATGATTCATAGAGCTACACAATAATTTTATCATAATCGCCTGCTGGAAACAAACACTCAAAGCCACAATAAGGGAAGGAAATTATACTTCATCCTGGAACTCTGTGCACACAGAAACATATTTAGTCTTTTGTTTGGATTGATGAGATCAGTTCTTTGAAAGCTCGGAGCTGACAAATACGTTCAGGTCTCTACCCAGTGAATGTGAAATATCCCCACTGGCAGCCAGGATTCTCTCTGGCATTTTCCCAGGCTGCCTCAGTGCAGCGCAGCAATGCAAAATAAGTTATTTAGAAGGTAAATCAACAAATTTAAATTTTGTCTGCCTTTGTCAAAACATTACAACAGGTTGTTGTGGCTCTCTTCAACAGGCTTGACTGTTTTGTAGCTAACTTTGACTAAATGCGTGTGCTTTTCACCTTTCATTACATCTTCATTCAAATGCTAAAAGAGGATTATTCATAATTCAAGCGTGATGTCACTGCACTTTGAAACAAAATTATGTTTTCATTTAAATGAAGATAAACTCCCAAGAGAAAACTGACCTTGCTGCAGTGTGTCTGGGGATAAGAAAAGTACTTAAGCTTGTAGATAGTCTTGTGTCAAATGCATTAAATGACGGCAGTGGAAGTAGCAATGCATGCTGGGAGGGCTGTGTTTTGGGGTGGTTTTCTGAGATTCATTAGTCTGTGGACTCTTTTCACTTAATGCAAACTTGCAGCTTGTAAAAGCTGCCAAGACAAAAGACATGAGCTTTTTTTTTTTTTAAAAAAAAAAAAAAAAAGGTCCTCAGCTGAGTAAAAATCATTCTTTATTCATTCTAAAATCTCTGAGCAGCCAGCCTCTCTGAATGCCAGCCTCGCCATCATATATATATATATGTTTGTTTTACAAATACAAGTTTGAAAGTCCAGTGAAAAACTATTTGCAGCTTGTGCCGATCAGAGGCAGAATGAGAAGAGCAAAACCTGTCATATGATCAAATTAATATAAATATAATCCTCTCTGTGAACAATAGCAGCCACATCCTAAAAATGCAACAGATGAGTTGGGATTGTTTCCACCATTTCTCCCTGATATGTGATGCTACAGAAATGGATTTGTCCACCCAACCATGTCGTTTGTGAAGAAGCCAATAATGCTGTTTTCTTGTATTTCTTCTACCACCGTCCCGGTTTCACCCGTGGTATTTAACTTGCGTCCAGGTGTTTTCTTAACTCAGACGGCAGGCCGCCTATCTCAACATTCTTTTACACTCCTTCCTGAATAAAATACCACCTCTCAACATGAAACAAGCTCAAGCTGTAGTGAGAGCCCAACATCTTATGTTAAAATGAAAACAAAATCCTTCACCAGTGATTCAGTCAACCCTACTTTACATTCGCATTTGTCCATTTCTCTGCACCAATGCTGTAACGCAGACAGGATATTTGGATGTGGAGACGTGTAATAGATTTGGAATATCATTAAAATTCTCCAGTGGTTAAAGCAGATTTTGATTCGTGGAATGAAATCCTGCCCTGCGGCGACTCGAGCCGCCGGAGTTCCACCCAGAGCTGAGCAGGAAAATCAGACAACACAAAAACGATCAAACTGTGAGACTTTCCCTGCAGAGAATCCCCCTTTCTTTACTCTGCCGTTGAGTCACGCATGTTGATTTGCTTAACTAACAATTAAACCTGTCCCTGCAGAGAAACCAAGCATGATTATATGAATTATACAATAAATTAATAAGATTTTTAAAGAGTGACATTATGTTCTAGTTTGATCAGATAGAAGCTAAGCTAAATATGTGCTGTTAAGCACTTTTTGTTCTGTTCAAATATTTAACAGCTTAATGGTAGAAAATATCAAATTCGCTTTCAGAAACGTAGTTTACCTCCCTGAAGTAAATTGACTAATAGCTGAAACGGAAAAATGTAACTGAAAAAGTCCCTTTGTAAATAACATCTTCTAAGATAGTGAAGCAGCTCCTAATGGGGTCAAAGAATTTGCTGGCTCAAAGTTAAACTGTAAGATGATAACTTCCCCTGTTTTTACTGAGCATTAGCTGCATTCCTGCAGTGACTTGCAACAGAAAAGAGCTTTTTGAACCCAATGTCGGGTGACTTGATAGCATCTGTGATCCATCTGAAAAAAATTGGTGCAGAAATAGGAATATGTTTGGTTGATCATTTATCTTTGCTCCAGCATTTCCTGGCAATAAAATGTTATTCCCCTGGAGAAAAAACAAAATAGCTTATTTGTCCTTAAATGGTGCCATATTTAAAAGGAAAACACATTGATGTGTTGGGCAGCAGAGTTGAGTATGAAAAACCTGCTCTCTTCGGAGCTGTCTGTTTGCTAAATGAAAAAACAATTTAATTGCCAACAGGTTCGTTACTTCAAACTGTAATCATCTAATCCAATAAACAAGAGTCAATAACAGAATAAGGCGTTTAGCCTTGGCAGAGAGGATATGACATGTTTGATGAGTGAAACTGGCAAGCGCATTCTCCTTCCAAATGCAGCCATTTTCCAAAATAAATGAGCAGGCTTTGTGAGATGTATTGCCAAGAAGAACTGTAGCAACAAAGAAATGATCAACCACAAATAAGCTGTCCTGGTGTTTGCTAGCTGTACTTGTTAGAATTCTTTATGAGAAGGGCTGGACAAAATGAGGACAGATGTTACTGGGATTGGGGCCAGAGATGACGAGGAGGGCCTGTAAAAAAGACTTATGACTCCCAAACAGCACAGAGCACCGTAAAGTCAGTAGACGAGCAACTCTGGAAGCGTCCACAAGCTAAGACTGCATCAAAGAGCCACAATGATTTCAAATGAAACTTTATGGAGGATTTCTTTCTTTACTGGATGGTGTCTTTTTTTTTCATGTTAGCACAGGATGTAAACTAGGCGGTCAACTAACTCACATTTAACTTAATACATTTTATCACTTTCTAAATAAATTCATTTAATTTAAAGAGATCAATTAGATTGGCAATGTTAGCAGGAATACATTTTTGTTGCTTTGTTCCTATCTAATTTTTTTTTAACTTCTGCAAACAGTTTTTTTTGTTTTTTTTTTTTTGTTTTTTAAGTAGGATGAATGTTACATTTCAAAGATCTTTGACTAATTAATGATGAATCCAGCCAGACATTCCTTTTGTTATATGAAGTAAGCTAGGAGTGGGAAAGTACTTTAAAGACAAATATAAGTGGTCAACAGAAGACAGATAGTAGAAAAATAAATTGTTATTCATTTAAAAAAAGTTGGACTCCAAATGGAAGAAAATGTTTCTTCAAATATACAAATATTTTTCAACCATAATGGTTTCATAGCTATTTCTTTATTTTTTATTTTTTGTACAGTGTTAGTTTCTGTCACTAAAAATGTTGAGAAAATGCAAAATTATAGAGAATAAAGTGGTGTTGGCATTATTAATCTTACTAGTAATAAGAGTAATATTATTACTCTTATTACTAAGAGTAATAGTAATAATACTACTATTACTAGTACTACTAACTAGTACTTACTAGTACTAGTAGTACTAGTACTACTAGTACTAGTACTTACTAGTACTACTAGAAGTTAGTACTAGTAAGAGTACTAGTATTTTACTCTTACTAGTAAATACAAAACTCATAATAAAAATACATCCCCATGATTCAATTGTTTCAATTTATAACATGTCAAAAGCTTGTCATTCTGTATTATATTTAACTAAAGGAAGCACATGTAAAACCATTGAAAAATGAAAAAATAATTGCCAAAGCATTACAAAGTGAACACTACTTTATTTACAATTTTGTCTTTCGTAGAATCTAACAAACTGCTACAGGTTTTAAAAAAAATCTTGCCTCAATTTTTCAGTAAATGTTTAACAAAATTGGTATTTACAGCTCACATTTTTAAATTAAATCAGATAATCAAGCTTTTTTTCTTTTACAGCACACACAGACATTTGGAGTTTTCATTTAAACTGTATCACTGTGACGTCTTCAGTCCAAACTCTCTGCCAACATCCTGGTGAAGTACAGAACAGCCGGCTGGGCGTTGACGTTTTGGATGCTGTAGGCCCGTCCTGCAAGAATAAGAGTTGTGCAAAAATATTAGCTAAAAAACTGAATGAAGCCATATAGGAAGGTGAATACACAAGAAAACTATTAAATATTTATTTTACATAGAAATATTAATATATTGATACCTAATTTGATTTTTATCTATACTTAATTAAGTAATTTAACTGCAGGTAATGTAATGCTGTAATGAATCTTGTTTTACTGATTGAATAAAAAGATAATGTGTAATGTTCTCTTTCGTAGTTAGTGTAATTTCCGTTTGGTTGAAATATCTTCTGAAAGATGCTTCCTGCAGCTGTCCACCTCCATGCTAATCAAGTGGTATCAAGTTATTTTTTTGGAATGCTGTATTTGGTTTACATATTTCCTCTACCTTGTGGTCCAAATAATTGAATTTTAGAACATTATTCCAGACATTCTGGTCTTTGTCTGTGATCTTTCTGGCAAACTTTAGTCTGATCCTCAGGTTTTTCTGAGAGAGCAAAAGTTTCCTTAAACTTGTGCATTTTTTTTTCTTTGCTCAGACTATGAAGTTTCATATCAACAACAGCAACAGCCAATTTTAGGTTCTATATTTTAGGGTTTTTTAGAGATTTAGCATCTTGCTGATTTGTCTTAGTTGTTTTACCCATACTAACAGGAGAAAAAAGTGGGTGTGTCTTCATTTAGTCAAAGTATTTTGATTTTTGACATTTAGAGAAAAACTGAGGCGGTTTTTCTTCCATCTCATCATATTCCTAAAACTAAATTTTAATATTTTTATTGTCCAAAAACACAATGTCCCAATTTGATAACACAGTTAAAAAAAGAAGGACTTTATTTGCGCCTTAATTCTGCGAAAGTGACAATATAGTTATTCTTACCGTACTCCACCACAAAAGCTTGTCCAGAGCTGTAGTGAGAAACGCTGCCGTCCACGGTGACCTTCACCGAGCTTGTTAATAAGTTAAAAATCTTTAAAAGACAAAAAAAAAAAGGAAATAAATTAGAAATAAGGGGCCTGATATTCTCAAAGGAGGGCAGGTGAGGAGGAAGTGCACTGACAGTTGTTGCACTGTGATCCACCCAGAGGGGTTTCTTCGTGTAGGAGCCCATCAGCAGCTTTCCAGCGCAGAAGGAGCTGCTGGTGAAATCCTCCTGGATACCCAAGGCACAGTTTTGGTAGAAGTACCACTGAAACTGGTCAGGAGTGATTGTAGCGTCACCTGCAGCAGGAATACGCATGACACCATGTGTCAAATTTTGTCCTAACACATGATAGAGAATGAATGAAACCTGTATTTAATTCATAAATAGTAACAGTTACGTCACAAGATGTTCTCACCGTCAGCCTCCACGGCCCAGAGGCTCTGGAACCATTCAGTGATGTTTTCCTTGTCCTTTGACTGTAAGGTCAGGGGCTTGAGAGGGGAGGCACAAAAATCTGACACAGAAAGCACTGCGCGGACCCTGGATGACAGCAGATCTGGAACGCGCAAGGAAATGAGATGTAAGAAAAACATTTGAAACACAGATGGCAATTAGTCAGGAAAATGTCTTTCCGGAAGCCGCAACATTCGATGGAAGTGAGGTTAATGGAAGAACGTTAGCGGTAAAACTTGTCGATGCGAGCAACACACCCCGGAGTCAAAACCCCAGGTCCTGCATTTTTAATTTCCCTCAGGAGCTGCAGGGACTCTGTGTAAATATTGCAGTGTGGACGCCCACATTTTTAGCCCGACAAGAGCGACAGCGAAATGTGGTGAAGTCGTCTGATTAATTCAACGCCAAACCACTGCTGTCCACTGAGTCAGCGGAGAACGTAATCTTCCCGATCTCTGCAGTAGAGAGGTACAACCTGAGATGTGGACCATAAAGGTTTCACTGAAATCTGAATTAAAGGTAGAGGATTTTTGCATCCTTTCACCAGATAATTTCCCCGTCAAGATAAAGTGGGTTTACCTAAATAGCTCCAACTGTTTTAAACTTTTTAATTATTGCTCTGATAGTAGATAAGATTTAAACATACTCGAGTCATCATCATACTTTTCCAAGTCAATCATGGAGGACGGTCCACTTTTGAGGACTCTTAACCTGTAAAAGGAAGAGAAAAAAAAAAAAAAAAAAGACAAGTCACAACAAACTCAGGGTGACAGTAAAGACAGATGGAGTAATTTAGGTTTTTCCTTACGTGTCTTCTGCCTGACACCGTCTGACCAGTGAGACCACCTGGTCGGGCTGTGTGCATTCATCCACATCCACCCCACTGTGCATGTCTGCATCAGGCCTGCTGCCTGTTACAGGGCCTGATTCAAGGCTCTCCTCTGAAGGTTGGGACGTGACGTTACGCATTTTACAACGATTCACATGTCTGTTGGTGACCGCAGCGGGGGTCTCCACGACTAAAGCGTCTTTAAATGTTGCAAGAGAGTCTTTGACAATCTTTGGAGCAGACAGAGGCTTCACAGGAGCCTCTGGAGCTCCCCCTGGTGTTTTCGACGCAATATTGCCGTTTTTGGGAGCGCTGAGGTTGAATGGTGACTGCTTTGGCCGTTTCTCCCACTTCTGTGGCGGTTTGGGGTCATTTAGGCAAGGCTGCCGAGGCTGCGAGTCGATTGTTTCCAAATCATCGGCCTTGGGAACTGCCCACCAATCACTGGGTGGCTTCCTCCTACGTTTTGTTGCTTCGGTTTCCCTCAGCTGCTCCTTTTGCTGACATGTCTGAGATGCAGGCGAGGAGATGTGATGATAGACTTTTTGAAACAGCTTACCTCCTACAACAAAAGTACATTCAACAGTTATTTACAGTTTTAGGACACTTGAAATCCACTAGTGTTTCCAAAGTCAAACTAGCATGCAGTGAACTAAATAGGATAAAGCTGAGTTGATTTTCAAATATACAACTTTGATATTTCTGGCAGCTTTTGAATTAAGTTGGAACATAAATTACTCCAGCTTTTACAAGTGAAAAAACAACACAATGCAAAGCTGGCTTCTAGTATAGCAGTGGAAATAGTAGATTTAGAATCAGCCTGTCAGTCAGTATTTATAGCAGTTGTTGATGTTAAGGCTCAGAGGACATTCCAGCTCTTGTGATCTTACGTGAGTTGAGGCTTTGGTCTCTCTTTGAAAAGACCAAGGGGCTTGAATGCTCATCCAGCTGTTGATCAGGGATCTGCTGCTCCTCCAGCTCTGCCACAGCTCTACAGAGTTTTTCTGCCATTTCTTTATTCTTCACGTCTCTTGCGTTTCTCCTTTTAGGCGGTTTCCTTTTACTCTCCTTAACTTCATTGGTGTCATCACTGGATGACTTTGTGGCCTCTTTAGAGTTTCTCCTTGCTGGCGCTTTGTCTTTCTTGTTCTTAACAGTCAAAGGTACAGCTGTGCTGGGCTCTTTGCTCTTCAGTTTGGACTTTTTGAGGAGTAGCGGGGGTTCTGCTTGCTCTGGTTTCGCAGGGGAGCTCACCCACCAATCTCCAGGCTGCTGCTTTTTTCTCTTTCGAGAAACCTGGGCCTCTACAGACGAACTGCTTGAGGATGCAGCTGACTTCTTGTCTTGCTTGACCTCTCTGTTTGCTTCAGACTTTTTGTCTTTGTCTGCAAGGTAGCAAAGAAACGTGAATAAACACCTAGACATGTAGTCATGCACATGCTGCTTAGGTAACAAGATTTAACGATCCATTCTAAACGCACAATAGCCTAGATTAAGTATTAATATCAAAGATTAGCAGAATGATTTACTATTTAAAATGAGTAAACCATAAACAGACAGAAAAACTAACCAAACAATAAGTTTCATAAAATTCAACGCCAGCTGAGATGATGCCCTCACCCTTTTCTGCTGCCTCCTGAACGATTTGCTCCTGATATTCTTCTCTAACAACATCATCAGGCCCCGTCTCCTGCACGTCTTCAGATCTTTCCGACTGGCTTCTCTGCTCATTTAATGAGTTTGTCGAACCTTTTAAACTCTGAGCAGGTTCTTTTTCCGGTTCCACATTTGTTTTTCCTTTGGGTTGATGTTCCGGCTGGTCTGTCTGTTCTGATGGAACTTTCTTTTGTCGTTTTTTCTTGTTTGGTTTTTCCCGCTCAACAAAGTCGTCTGGAGGAAGAGCTAGGTGATTAAGGAAATCTCCTTTGTTATCATCAGACTCCGCCACGCCACGGTTTTTCTCTTTCCCTTTCTTCTTCTTCGTTCTTTGATTGACAGCCTGACTGTTCAGTTTGCTGTTGGCTATTTCGCCTTTCTTGTGTTTCCGTGAAACATCGATAGGACCCTCATTTGTCCCCTTGTCTGTTGAGCTCTCTTTATCATCAGCACTGGAGTTCTTGCTCAGCCTCTCTTTCTTACTCAAGCCACTTTTATTTGGAATGGAAAACCAAAGCGGTGAATCATCTTCTAGAATCAGAAAATCATCCTCTGGCTCCGGAGGGTGAGGAGGACGAGGCTGTGCTTTGACTGGAGTTTTCTTGGAACTTAAAAAGCACACAAGAGTGTCATTTATTTGTAAAATGAAAAACAATACATTTAAATAACCCTAAAGGTTTGTTTGTAACATTAATCTACTAAAATAGATTATTAAGATGCGTTTCTATCTCAGTTTACCATGATGGTTTGGATTTTCTCGCCAGCTGGATCATCTTCAAGAAATCAGTCATGTCCTTTCTCACATGTGAAGACGGCGGTTCTGCAGGTGGACGAGTGGAGTCCAAGCTGGACTTTTTGGTAGAAGAAGCAACTTCAGGCTCTATTCTGACTTTTTGAATTGAATCCTTCATCTTTTCACCATTGCTGTATAACACACAAAACAGAAAATACTCAATCGGTTCACAAAAATGATTAATGATGACACAATATCCTGTTTCAAGAGATGCAGAATTACTTTTTGACTCGTAATGTGGGGAAAAAATAAACCAAAATATAGCCATGTCAGTGCTATGTAGATAGTTAACATATTTCAGCATGTAATTACTAAATTATTTGGGAAATAGCTAAGTCTTCAGGAAAAAAAAAAATCTTACCTTGGATTTTGGACCACTGCTCTGTGACTGGACAATTTGGTCAGGACAATCCTGGTTGAAGGTGACTGCAGTTCCCAATCATCAGTCCTATACATAAAAATAATTAAAACAAATGAATAAACACAAAAAAGTGTACAAATAAAAACTCTTAATTTATCTCAACAGGGTTTTTCTAGAAGAAAATTAAACAAAAGCTCGTACTCCTCAGCTACTTGTCCATTGCACTGAGGTTTTTGGATGGGAGCGGGATCCGCTTCAGGTTCTTCTGTTTTCTCTTCACTGTTAAATGGAATCTGGGTCACACCATCATCATCCTCCTCCAGATTCTCAGTGGTCTTTTTCCCTAGATTATGTACTATGGGACTAGACGTCTTAATCGGCCTGTGTACTTCAAACGGGAAACCCGGATCTGCAAATGAAACAAAAGAGCTCTACATTATAAATAAAAAAAAAAAAAAAGAAAGAAACATGACGATAAAACATAAACAAAGACTTTAGAAACATTTAATGTCTTCCATTTATTACTAGATTATGATGTATGGTGTAATTATGAATCACTCCTGACACCTATTGTTGTTTACTACATGAACATCTTACCAGTGTCCAGATTAAGTATTGGTGAGCTTGCAGGAATCTCAACATGTCCATTGGGAGCCTAAATAGAAATAAAAAACATAAGTTAAATGGTGTCAAATTCAAGTAAAGTGCATAAAGCCTAAACAAACATCCAGGTGCTGAGTTTATACATTAAAAAACTGAAGTATCAGGATCTATTTTATTATATTCTACACCTGGAGAGGGCAACTTCAGGCCTCAAGGGCCGGTCTCCTGCAACTTTTAGATGTATCTCTACTTCAACACACCTGAGTCAAATTATGAGGTCATTAGCAGGACTCTGGAAAACTTGACTGCACTTGGGAGGTGATTGAGTTCTTGGATTCAAGTGTGTTGGACCAGGGAGACATCTAAGAGTTGCAAGATAGGAGCATCCTCAAGGAGCAGGATTGCCCACCCCTGTTCTACACCCTCTAAAATCATGACTGCACTAACTTGATGGTACAAGGACATTTCTTCAGCTGAATGTTTTTCTTGTGAGACTGGAGACACAGATGCTTCACTGTAGTTTGTTCCAGAGCCAGAACTCTGAAACAACACAGATGGTGGGTGTGGTTCATGTACACACACATCTGTGAAAAAAATACATAAATAAAGCTAATTATTGCACAGGCTTAAATAGCTAAACACAATGACAAAAGTATAAAACGGTGAGCAGTCACCTATGTCATCAAACATCTTGTCAACGTCCTCGTATGTGAATGACTCTACCCACTGATTGGATAAACTAAAACAGAAAGTTCAGGGAAAAGTTAAAAATCATATGTCCAAAAACATATTTACAAGAAATGTTACCAATAAATGTGCTTGATTTAAGTTTATTTTAATTTCAATTAACAAAAATCCAAGGAAATTTATTCATTCTTCCAAGGTGTAAAAGTAAAGATTTTTAAACAATATCTCTGTTCATGCATGCATGTAGAGACTTCTTTGTTGCGTTTGTCATTGTATAAAATCTTTTGATACATTTAATATAACAAGTTTAAGTAGTGATACACAGCTAAGCTTTTACAGAGGAAAACATGTCACATATCCATTTTTTTTATCACAGCTTGTGAAAATTCATTCAAGAAATTTATCCTGAAAGATCCACCGAGACAGAATCCAATTCATAATGTAAATATGTCTAACCTAAACAGATAAGTCAGATGTGATCAATGCTTCCTGAATGTAAATGTTGGTTAGTTACATGAGACTACAATGAGCAAGAGACTTTTACAACAAATTCCACAATTGATCTACGAAATAACCAGAAGCATACCTTTTCTTCTCTGTAATGTAACACAGTTTCCTCCTGGGTCTCCTCTGAAAACAGAAAAAGTTCATCAGTTTACAACAATAACTACTACAAAATTGTTTATTTACAAAAAGGTTATAAGACCACCAAACAATATACCACTTATACCAGTCAGGTAATGAAAAATCCTAAAAATGAATCCAATCATTTGACCCAGCGTACACTGGAGGAAATATTTACACAGACTTTAGAAATCACAACACAACCACAAACTTCATTGCATTTCATTAGCATTAAATCACATACAGCTAAAGGAGGTGGAGCACAATTTTGCTGTGGAATAAAAATGATACATGCTTTTCGGTTGCACTTTTAACAAATAAAAACCTGAATTTTAAAACAGCAACCTGTACTCAAAATATCCTACTTCTGCAGATTACTTTACTTTAATCATATGATTGAGCCTTGATTCTCATTATTACAACCACAAACATATTTAAAGAAAGCATACATAGCATGAGAGCTCTCAACATCACTGAAATATCAATGAAAGTAATCGGATCATTGAATATGACAGGAACGGCCTGGTTCCACATCGGGTAGATTTAGAATGTAATTATTATTGTTGTGCTGTTTTAACCAAACAGTCGGAGGGGTACTGAAAATTTATAACATTACACTCGTTAGCTACCACTGCCGCAGCTGGGATTAGAGCAGACCCATGATAGTTTGGAGCACTCCTTCTGCGGATAGGCGATGAAGACACAAAAAGACCAATGAAACAAGCCATAACTCACCAAAGTCGGATACTTTGACTCCATTTTTTGTCTGTGTTTTAAATTGCGACGACGTTTCCGACATCTGTCGATGCTCAGGTTAACAGCTAACGGTAGCTTTCATTTCGAGTCCAACTGTTATTTTTTTTTATTTAACCTACGATGTATGTTCTAATGAGCCACTCAAACGGCAATCTATTAGATTGAAATAAGCAAGTGAAAGAAGTATTTTATCAATTTTTTCACTCGAATAAGCAGTCCCAGAGAAAAATGGCGCTGTCGAATATTTGTAAATACCCCGCGCAGTAAGCCGACACTTATTTACCCTGCATTAGGTCTTACAGGTAACGGCGTTCGAAATGCTATTCACTTTAACATCCAGTTTATCTTCTCAAATTATACTTTAGGAACGTCTTACCTGCCTTAACCCTACTTATAAACCTTCAGAATGTATTTCTATACTTTGAAAATATCTATGTCTCGTTTGTGAGATGTGTAGCCTGGAGGACCTTGTTCAGGGTTTACAACACAAACAAAATGTTCTTCTTCTACTGAACATCGATTGCCTGACTTACTGCCCTCTGTTGATTGATATGGTACACAGCAGTTTGTCGTTTGTGTGGAAGGGTAATCGTTTTCGCTACATTTCCGTATTTGTTATGGGTTACAAAACATTATGTAATAAATACTCAAGTGCGTATTCAGTTTTTACTGCATTCTTGATTTATTCTTTATTGTTCCTGATGTGCATTTTAGATATGAATATCTAAAATCCCTTGCGCTTTGTGTGTTCGTGTCATTGAATACATTACTAAAGATTTTATTGTGCAGAAAAATGTAAATAAAAAGCAATAGTTTGCATTTAATGTCTATCTTCCGAAGTTTGCAAAAGACCTACAAAATAAAAGATGCAGCCTTTTTATTTTAGCAATGACTGAATTAATATAATATTGAAAAATGTCTAGAAAAAAAATGGCATAACATCCCACTGGGAATAAAACAATAAAAATAAACGTATCTTTTATTCCAGGAGGTAGGTCTGCATTGAAAACTATGTAATACTCCTGAAATTATGTTAACTGACCTAAAAGCACAAAGCCATTACATGTTACTTTTGTTGAGAGATTCCTTTTTTCTCAATTTAAATTCTTTAAACAAAATATTTAAAGTATGAAACAATGTAAATGTGCAAAGATAACAACACCCAGGGGTTTGAAATATAGGTTTTATTTAAACACAAAACAATTTGTGATACAGAAAAAAAATTATCCATTTAAATATACAAATGTTAAATAGAAATTTACTTACAACCCATTTCTGATTTGAACTGCTGTAGTTATAATGTAATCACAGTGTTTCTATCAAAGTCTCATCTAAATTTGAGGCAACAACCATAAGAGTTTTATGGCTCAGGCAGTCAAAAGCATAGTAGCAAAATTACTCTGCAGTGAAAGATAATGTGTCAGAATATACACAAAAATATGTAGTTTAAATAGAAAAGGCAGCTTTGTTTGCTTGATATACACAAGACTTCTCAACGAAATATTTTTTTCTGCTTTTCAGCTATTTCGGAGATCTCCAGGGCTTTGGGACCTGTGTCTTCATACACTGGATGCTTGATGTGTCTCCAAACTATTAAAACAATCCGGATGGCAAACAGCACACTGGATACAGCCAGCAAGACAGCTGCAAGAAGACACTCCATTAGGTGGTGTTCAACTTTGGGAATCATTTTGGTTTCTGTTTTGATTACTTCTTTGTTGTTTCTTCACTTAGATCTTGCCTTCGTTTATTCAGTGTGTTTTGTTCTAGGTTTATATTTATCTTTTGTGAAGTGAGAGATTCTGTGGTAGGATAAAACTGCACAGACCCTCTCAAAGGACATGGTGTCCTCATTCTTAACAGCAAGTGGGGGGTGGTTACTCAACACAAAAGCGGGGAGGGGCCAACTGCACACTGACAGCAGAGGCAAACGAAAACATAATCAGGATGACACTAACTGATAAGTTTATTTTTCTTTCTGGTTGTCTACCCTTCCCCCCTGTGCCTCCTTCCTTCTCTTTTTCTCTCCCTTGGTATAGTATTCTTGGAAGCTGTTCCTGGCCCATATCAAAAACCGGTAGTCTAAAAAAATATTTCTTACATCACATTTGCTTTAGGCAATTTAATATTACTGACGTTCTCATATTATTTACATAAAACATCTACAGTTCCATTTTTCTTACCAATGAAGATGCCATTGCGGCTGGGTGAGGAGGCATCATAATTCTTGTCCATGTTTCCAGACAGAGCCCAGATCACAACGACGTAAGGAATGAAAACATACCGCATGTGTTTGTTCAGAACAAAGTTTTCCACAACGAACCTGGAAAGGCATTGATTATAAAGCTTATGTTATAATTTTTCTTCCCAAGATGTACATTACTTAATGAAATACCACTCACCACACAAGCAGCACCACAGTCAACAGAGAGTATGACAGGGTGGCAGAGTCTGCTGTGGACATGTTGGCCTCATACTTCAGCACAATAGTCAGGTTGAGGAGCGTTGCAATGGTCGTCCATGTTGTGTATATCATCACACCATTGAGAACCTGCAGATAAAGATGTAATGAGTTTCAAAATGTAAGGGTTTTTTTTTTTTTTGCCTTGTTTTATTCTTCATTTCTGTAAAATAAAATCCAATCATGCCTACCCAGGTTTGGTTTGGCCCCTTAATAAACTGAAATTTTCGCAATTACCGTTGTTAATTGCAGCTCAGCTGATATTATTTATCATCATTGCTTAAATGTTTTTGCGTTCTGGCATCACAAATAATATAGTACATTACATTTTTCCAGATTTTATAGCTTTCATACACTGATTGCTATGACTTAAAGAAAATTGCACAAGTCTGGTTCATCCTTAGGTTAGATTTTCAAAAGCCTTAAACAATAGAAAAAGCGTTATGGAAATTATTTGCCTAAAGAAAAAAGGTTCAGTGATGCAGAGCTACACATGTTTTGGTCCAAAAATATTTGTGTCAACCAAAGTTATGGCGATACTGCCTGGTAATCGAGGGTCATTACCCACAGTTATGTGAATCATGTTCTGATAATGGCTGAAAGGTGAATCAGCGAGTAAGAAGCCAGATAGAAATGTAAGTGAACTTCTGAACTGTAGATTGTTAAAAGAAACTCTAAAATAAAAATTTAGCTAATGCTAATCTTCCCAAACAGGAAATATAATGAATTATTTAATGTCAGGGAAAATATAGACACAGCATATATAAATGTATGGTATGAACAATATATGTTTGTTTTTTTTAAATCAAATTCACTTTTTTTTTTTTCATTTAATTTCCCAGCTTATGTTTGAGCTAACTTAGCAGAGGCTGCATTTATAGTTCTTGCTCCTTAGCTGAAGAGTAATGTCAAACATAATGCTTCTTTCATTTTGTGTGTTTCTTGAATATTAAACCTTATTTTAGTGATACTGTAGTTCTATTTGGAACGTTAAGCACCTGCTTAGTTTGCTTCTTTCTTGGGCCGGCTGTTACAATCACTTACCAACATGCGAATAAGCCACAGATCTACTTTGCTGTACTTATTGAGCCAGGGTCCATAAATGTGAAGCCCGTGACAGATGAAGCCAACCATGGAGTAGTTTGTACAGATAAGCAGGATGAGGAAAATGAGTGCAGGAATCATCAGCCTTAAAACAGAAAACACAAATTTAAACATTTAAACTGTTTGCTTTGTGACTTAGTTGAGATTGTTACAAAAACAAGCTGAAGCTTTTAGAGAAGGCTCCTACCCTCTGTCCCAAACAAGAAGCCAAGAAATGTTGAATCCTTGATTGAGACACCAGCTGATGAAGAATCCATAGGGCAACACTGCTGGGCTGCAGTAGACATATCCATAACCATTCCTGCAGAACAAAACAAATGGGACAGTCTTTAAGTCACTTTTACTTTTGTTAGCATTGCAGAGCCATTGTTTAAACTCATTACGTCATCTTTAAAAGCAAAAATAAACGCAGAATGTTCCTGCTACCTTCTGCAAAGACCAGAAACAATGTAAACCACCATTGCAGACAGCCAGATGTAGATGACGCTCCAGATGCTGAAGGTCCAGCCTGAAGGAGTGAGCTCTGTGTCGTACACAGCCGACACATTGCCTGTAGTCGTAGTATAGGGACCTGCGTAAGAGAGGTAAGATGCAACTGCCTATTCAAACTCAAGAGAAACGTCCATATTGAACTGATATTTGTGTTTATTATCCTGCAGTGAGAATTTAAGACTTACAGAGAAAACAATCTTAACAGAAGAGATAGAATATATAATTCAACTCACCAACTCCAAACACAGAAAGCACGTTGAACACCAGACTCACTGCGTAGACGGCAACAGATATTATTATGGCAGCAAGTCGCCTATAGTTGTGCTTCCCCATTGTGGTCTGCTGCAATCACTCTATTGACAAATAGAGAAAGATACTTTTTTAAAGTATGAAAATAGAGTTAGGAAAAAAACACTAATAAGTTTGTTTTTTTAATTTTGATAATAAACAAAGATTTACATTTAAGCTTTGAAACAACTTGTATAACATTACATATACATTCACTGTTGTGATGTCAGCTCCATTTTATGGAAGTCAATAAAAAACTGGCAACGTGACTGAAAACAAAGTCCACATATACATAGTCTATAGCGTACCTTGTTTGCTCCTTCTGATGTCCACCAAGTCACTTGTGTGAAGAGAATGAGTGAATGCTGAGCACTGACGGGGATCGGCCTGTTATATAGAAGTTTACAGTTAGGTAAGAGAAACGTTTATGACCCACCTGAGGGTCACGAGCAGCTCTTATCTTACAGGCACTTTCGGCTTGGTACGGAGGGTCCACTTATTTTTAGACGATGCGCACATAAATATTGCACATTCCTCCTTTATTAAAATTATGGTGCTTTTTTTCATTACTAATCTTTGGTTTATGATTAACAGACAAACCAAGCAACCAGATATTTCAAACTGTGCTTGTAGTTTTTGTTATATCAGATGACATCATTTAACAAATAAGTCATTCCTTCTTATATCACATGTTGCGTGTGCACTGCTGCCATGCTTACTGCAAGGAATGTTTTGGCAAATATACCTTTCGATAAAGGATTTCTTGAACTTTTGGCTTAGTACTCTAAGAAACCCATAAATATATAAATCTACAAAAAAAGCGACAAAAGTAGCTTACATATGAATGAGATCAGAGAGGCTCAAAAGTGGAAAGGATTCTATTCTCATACAAACCTATAATCAGCTGAAGTGTTTAAAATTGGCTCTTACGCTTTTAAATGTGTATATATATATTTATAATAAATACAATAAATGCTTTTGCTTATTTCTGTTGCTTTAATTTCAACATAGGTGAAGAGTTGGTAGATGTGGAGGTCACAGCAACTCAGCGCAAAGTCATCTTATTTGATAATGTTTGTTTCATAAACCTTCCCCTCGAACGGAACGGACTCCTCCTTATCACATCATATACCCCCACCTGTATATAGTAAGAAGATTACAGAACAGATAAAAACATATGGGAGATTTGAATCACTGAGTTGAAAAGGATGTTCTCCTCTGATATTGTTGTGATACCAAATTAATTCAAATGCTTTCTTGTAATGCTGCTTTTTAACTCCAATTGAAACTCACCTGAGGCATATTACTCTCGATTACTTTCCAGTTTAATGTTCAGAAAAGTAGCAAAAGAATAAAACCTGGTTTTCATCTCAAATTCACATTTGTATTTATTGATTTATCTACTCGATATTCCTTAATCTGTTGAAGATTCAAGAGAAAAGCTTTCTCAATTTAATATTTACTATTTGTTGCACAGAAAAATTACGGGAAACTTATTTGGTTTGTTTGGATTAATACACTTTTTTATGTTTGAAATATTTTTTTTAAAAATGGTTATTTCTTGTTCTATAGAGCACCACAACAGCAAAGGTTTTGTGAATTTATTTAATGTCTTGAATGTGTTCTCTTGTATTATTTAATTTTTCTTAAAGGTAAGTGATGAAATTCTGATTCTGACTTTGACACTTCAAAAATAATCCAGACATATCCAATATAAGCTGATTTAAAAAAAGTCTTTATGTTCATAATGCAAAAGCTAGACAACCCAAAAGTCATAATATATTAACAAAAAGCAAACAATGACACAACCAAACTTAGTAAGTTTGAAGGACAAATCACATCTGATAAAAATTGCACACCTGCGTCTAATCTATCAGGGACCTCAGCATTTTGACAAGTGTTATCATATATGTCCATAAGAGCTTTATGATAAGTCAGCCATCTACTCAAGGACATGCTTATCATGTTAAACAGTTGCAATGGATTTTCAGATATATTTTACAGAGATTGCAAGATAAAGTCAGACATAAAATAAACGCCTCAATCACTCACACACAAACACATATGCAAACAAAGCGCTCATTTAGACATCTTTTTCTGCTTCTCTGCAATCTCCATTGGCGACATGTCATCAGGGTTCACATCTTTGTAGAGCGGCTTTTTGATTTGCCTCCAGGTGACCAGAAGTATCCGCGCAACAAACAGGAAACAGGCGATGCCCAACAGTGCAGCTGTGTTGGAGGAAAAGTAATTGATCATATTACTAATTACCTTTGAACATCCTTCTCATCTATTCTGACTGAGTTTGACCATTTGGAATACTAGCCAGTTTCAGGAAATGTGCAAAGCCAGGATCGTAGCAGCAATTTCAGTGAAAGGTGGTTCTATAAATTTAACTTATAGGCTGGCTGAAAAACCAAATGCATGCCAAACCTTTTGGATTTTCACTTTTAAGAAAGATTTAAAGCCAAAAATACTTTTTCTTCCGCTTCCCAATGTAATTTATTTGAATTTGTAGTTATAATGCAGAACATTTGTTTGAGCAAGACACTATACAGCTGTTGACTTTTTGTGGAGGAGTTTGGTCTGTTCTTTGTCACATTTTGAAGGGTCTACATTGGTAAATAATATGTATGATTTTGAATTGTGTTGATGTGCTATTTTCCTTCAGCCAAAATTATTATCCTATTCTGTGCTTGATACTTGAAATAAAGATTTTTGTTTTGGAGCTGCGTTGTTTTTATAATCCTACATCTAACTTTCAAGATTTGTTTAGGATCAGATGATTTGCATTTATGATGTTATAAATCATAAAACCTTGAAATTTAAAGAGAACATATGCTCTCTTTACAATATCATAAATACATGTGTTTTGGAAATAAACTGAAAATAAACTTTTTCCTTACCAATGAAGATGTTATTGCGAGTGGGATCAGCAGCGTTGTAGTTTTCCGTAAAAACGCCTGTCAGTGCCCAGATCACAACCGGGTAGATGGAGAAAATGAACCTGACGTGTTTGTCGAGGACAAAGTTTTCCAGGAGGAACCTGAGACAGCCAAAGAGCCAAGACATTATGTCCATGTTTTTGTTTTCTGTAAAATAAAACAAATAGTAATTTTTTCTGACTTATACACACCATGCAGCCACCACTACAGTCAAAAGAGAAAGGGAAACCGTGGCCGCCTCTGTGCTGGATACTTTGGCGTCATACTCTAACACAATGGTCAAGTTAACAAGAGAAGCTATAGTTGTCCATGTGGCATATATGGCGACCCCATTCTGAATCTGCAGTACAGACAAAAGAAAATGTTAAGACAGAAGCTGAGAAGACAGTTGAACAGGTAAAGGTTAAGCCGAAAAACTAACCAACACTCTGTGGAGCCACAGGTCTACTTTGTGGTATTTGTTGAGCCAGGCTCCATATTGGCTCAGGCCGTAGCAGGAGAAGAAGATCACACCATAGTTTGTCAGTGCAATTAGGATGAGGAAAGCAAGCGCAGCAGGCATGAACCTTTAAAAAAAAATTTACACTTAATGTGAAGTTTACAACCAAACTTCACATTTACAACTGTTTTGCAATTTGCACATTCTACTGCTTATCTCCTTAGCAAAGGTCAGCTTTATCAGTGGGCTGCATAATGAAACATTCTGTGCCTAATCCAGCACATTCAGGCTGCAAACTCGTGGATACAATAAATAAAACGCTCCCATGAAGAATTTTTGGAAACCTTTGATAAATAGTTAAATAATTTGTAGTGTGTAAGTGCAAGAAAGCAGCACATGCAAATATCTGTTTGCAAAGGACATGTGGTTTGCAGAGTTGGATATGCATCAGATGAAAAAAAAAAATCACTTATTTCCAGACTGTTCTTAGTTATTTTAGACATGGTAATTTAGATATTTTAATTTTTACCAACAAAACTGGATTTAAGTCACTTTAATTGTTATTTTTAAATAAAAAAAAATACAAGCAACAAAGAGCAATGCAAAAGAACCAGACCTTGTATATTTTTGAAATATGCATAATTTTCATTATATAAACGGCTAATGTGGATTATTTCTTTGTTTTGTGAAGACAAAACACAGCCTCTTCCTCCTGACAACAACTAAAGAATCCTGCAAATCCATTTGATGTACCAGTAATGCACTATAGCTTTGATTTTGAAACATTGAGTGCACCAAATGCAATAAATATGGCACTTAACATTATTGTAATGTCTGAAATAATCTTTCTCAAAACAAACTACCTACAAATGGAAAAAGAACAGATTATGCTGATATGAAAACGTTTCCATCTTACATTCTGTCCCACAGGAACAACCATGAGATGTTGAGAACCAGATTCAAACACCAAAACGCAAAAAAGCCGTACGGTAGAACAGGAGGGCTGCAGTAGACATAGCCGCAGGCGTTCCTGCAGAGAATATTTACACACCACCAAAGTCAATATTGTAATTCAATGTTTCACTTAAGCCGAAAAAATCATTTTTGAGCTTTTTTGCTTACTTTCTGAAGACGCCAGAGAGGACGTACACCATCACCAAAGCCAGAAACAAGTAAATGATAGTCCATAGTGTGAAGGTCCAACCCGATGGTGTGAGCTGGATGACAAACTGAACTGAAATGTTGCTGGTGTCGTATAAAAACGGGGCTGTACAATAAACAAGAAAAAAAGACATAAATAGAAAATCAGCTGAAAGGATAAAAATAGAAACAATGAAACGATTACAATAGGGTTAGCCTTTTTTCAAATTTTTCAATTAAAAAAAAGATACAACCATTGTAATCCAGAAAAAAATTGCTTTTTATGTCATTGCTATTACAAACAATTAAGTAACTTAAATGTAATCTTTAAATTCAAACTCACAGCTTCCTGCTGCTGCCAGCGCGGAGAACACCATGGTGATGATGAAGATGATCAATGCCAGCGCCATGGCAATCAGAAGACCGGGGTTGTGCTTTGCCATTTTTGATGCTTCAACTTATCTAAGAGCAAGAAAAATTTGTTGACCAATCTAGAAAAACAGGAGAGAAATGATGTTGGTGCCACATCAGACAATCTGCATCATAAGCAGAAACCTACCACTTATTTGCTCCTGAATGAGAGTTCTCCACTGTGTGGTGCAAAACGAGGGTCTCCACTGCATTTAAAAGGTCTCATTGTGTAATAGCAGGACTTTTACGACGTTGAGTTTACGAGACTCTTCTGCACGTGTACGTGTTTGAGATATTGCAAAACCAGACCCTTTTTTTTACGTCAATACAGATAAAAAAAAACTTGAAAGAATGAAAAAAACAAGGTGCCACCTGAGCTGACTCCTGTTGATGACTCTTTAGTAATTCTGAATGCATAAAGAGTGAGACTTTGCCCCCTTTACTGTGTTGGATAACATAGTATTTATGACCCATTCATACATTCATGTAAGCTTTCTTACCCAACCCTTGCGTTACTCTGTCAGGATTGGCCAGGAAGCGATTTTAATCCACCTGATCTTCAGAGTTATGAAATGTTGAGCTGAACAAAATGTATCATGGTCTTGAAAAAAAGCTGACAGTGTGTCTTATTAGCAAAGAGGTGGATTGAATGACTCGAATCATGTAAAAATGTTTTTGAAAACTTTTTTCTTTTGGTATTTGTTTTGCTGAAATACCAAAAACACATTTGCAGTGAAAGGCGTCAATTCTTCTGATAAAACTAAAACCTCCAGTAGTCTTCAAAGAATGCTAAAGCAATCAAAATCTGTAACTTTGTTTTTTCACTCAAACGTCAGTTCATTTTGAGTTATTATGTGGTGAATTAATGAAGTTATGCTTTTTACGTCTGTTTGTTTACATCATGGATGTTTAATATTTACAAAACAAAGAGTCCAGGTGAATAAAATGTTACAGCATATGATCTTTTTTTAAAAATAAAAAAAACCCACAACTTTTCCAACAGGAGAATGTATGTGCTTTATTCTATGGGATATTAATATCTATGGAAAATGATGTTAAAAGAAATGGACATCATTTACAACCTACTCACAAAAAGAATAGAGCTGAAAAAATTTGACATTTAATGTCTTTCTGTTGTGGAAATTGTAGAGTTCTTCTATGAAAAAAAAAAATGATAACAACTGTAATTTGTTATTAGAAATATATATAAATATATTGTATATATATATATATAATGGTTGTTTTCTAAAGTCTCACTTTGTGGCTCCCTTGTTTCTAACCGTTGCTGTTTCTCTCCAGTCAAAAAACAAATGTATATTTATAATCCAGCCAGGATTTCCGTGCTCATCTTTGAAAAATAATAATAAAAAAAAAAAAAACAAAAATTCCCCACTTCATACATTTCTTACATACATGATGTAGAATAAAGTCTTGTGTCATGGAGAAATGGAAACTTTTAAGAGACAAAGGTTTAAATTTGTTTTCTGTTGGATGCTCAGAACATGAGGAGATTAGTGGAGTTGCTACAGGACTCACAGCTAATTGAATCTCTAAACTATAAACACACAAACATACATATGTTAGTTTTTCACAGAAATGCAGATGGTTTAATATGTTACTCAGTGAAGTATGTATTTTATTGAGCTATCCAATTTTTTAATTAATTTATTCTAATTGAAAACTACATTTATCTATTTGTGTATTGACTTAATACTAATAATACACACAATCCACCCTGTCTATGATATTGCCATAATTCAGCCATTTTTGCTAATAGCATTACATCCTAGATACTACAACTCTATACTAGTGTCATCTGATTAAGAGTTTATAAAACAGGGGACTAGTTTATTGCATTTAGTTATGAAAACGAGTTTCGATTTGATCTTATGAAATCGCAGGGCAGGAATTATGAAACTATAAAAGATTACTATTTAATCCTTCTAACTCCAACTTTTAAGATGAGATGAGTGATTAAATGTGAATGTTACCAAACTATGCACACAGTGATCCATATGTTTCCACACACAAATGAAGCGCATTCACAAAAGTTGCTCTTCGGGAAACTGTTTATTTTGTTTTGATAAAGCTTTCAGAACAGGTCGCGTGTGTCCATCGCTGTTAGTAAACAAACACAAAATAAACCGTTTGGCACGTGAACTATTTCCATCTCAGTCATCTTCGTGCATATTTGAAGCTTTTTTAAAAATAAAGTCCTTTTTTTTTTTTTTTTAACAATGACAGGCTGAACTCTGCAGATCAAACCCTCTGCAGCAGATTTGGACTCAAACATGTTTTGACATAAAACATAAACAAGCTGCAAGAAAATCATTTTTGATCGTTACAACAAAGTCTTCCTCAGCTTTTGGGGTAAAACTGAACACATGTCCAGGACATTTTTCTTTTTTTTTTAAGTAATTATGTACAGTTTTTGTTATTGTCATCTGAGTCTGTCAAGTTACCAGAACTTGAAAACCGGCGGCTCCGTCTCTGCCTCCGTCCGCTTTTTCCCCTGCGGACAGTACCTGCGCGTGTGAGCGTGGTCCCCGCTGGCCCCGCAGATGGGGCAGGTGTAATTCCACAGGATGGGGCAGGTCACCTTCCCGTCGTCCGATCTGAGCGCGTGGGACCGATACACCCGCGGAGACTCCCCGTTCTGCCTGCAGAAGCGGCAAAGGTCCGCCGAGGTCCTGCTGCTGCTGCTGCTGCTGTCCGACAGACTGCTGCTGCTGCTGACTGATCCGGTCTCTGAGGATTTTTTCCATTTCTTCCCATCCAGTGAAGTCTGGATGCTGCGCATCTGCTGCACGGGCTCCTTCCTAGGCTCCTTCCTGGGCTCCTGCGTGTCTCCAAGCTCCAGCGGACGCCGGTCGCCCACCAGGAGCATGTTCAAGTTCATGTAGTCGTGCCACATGTCGAAGCTCTGGAAGTCCACTCTTGTTTGCGTTGTGGTCATTTTTGCAACACGGGGATAGTCTGAGTTTGACTCTGATCGCATTGTGGCATACTTATAGACGCGTGGACATGGCTTCAGACTGCAACAATGTTTACGTCCTGTGATGGGTGGCAGGTGTTTGACTGGGTCACCTTTTCATCTTAAACTCTTCTTTTGAAGAGGAGCGACATTTTTTAATTGTTTTCACGTGTCACTGTGGATGACAGACTTTGTTCAATAAGTCAACCTCTCTAATTAAACTCGATCTATATCTGTTCTGTGATTATCAACAAGTCCGATTGGATTATTGTATGAAAAATATTATGAGGCTCCCAATCAAAAACAATCTATGCGAACATCATAGCAAATGGTCTTTTCACACTTTGCAGACTTTTGCACAGTGCTTTGTTTTGGAGGCGGTGGGTCAAATGGTCATCAGTCCCGATAGAGAGGATCGCTGCTCTTCAAATCGGCCTTTGAATGTTGAAAGCCTGGAAGATTATGTTTTACATGCTTGCACGAACAGAAATGAGGAGAACATTTATTTAACATTCAGAAATGATGTGTTTATTTACATATTTTTACCCCTCAAATTGTTTTTATTAAGATATGCTTACAATGTCAAATTTGCTTTATAAGACCTGTTTTTAGGAAATGCCAAACAGATTAATGCTCAATGCTGTTATTTATTTATTATACATATATTAGATTTCCAGGTTGTATTGTTCATATTATTATGAACATAATACTTTTTCCAATAAGTATTAGAAGAAGAGAATAGTGTGATTTGAAATATATTAGATGTAAATAATTATATTATAATATATTATTTTATTTTATTTTATTTTATTTTATTTTATTTTATTTTTATTTTTTTGCAGTTTGTGATTTTCAAGATGTAACATTGTGCAATCACATATATTTTGAGAAAAATGATAGGAAAAAAATAATAACTGTAAGTCACTAAAACTCACTGAATAGTATATGTGTGCGTGTGTGGCTGCACAGGTGACCCGTGATTCATCTTAAGCCATAAGATGGCCATAGGCGCCGACTTGTCTCGTCTAATCTACTTCAAAAATATAGAACATTAAAAAGTGACACCTGCACAGTCAGGCTGCACGATGTCAGAGGGCGGACCTGTGGATGCAACTTGCTTTGAAGTTAAAAGCGCTCTTTAAATTCTTGGAAAAAAAAAAACAGCTTATGAGTAAAATATTAATAGACAAATAACTAGATGTCTAGAGATGCAAACTCTGGAACTGTATGAAACATGTTTTATTATTTTTTTAGGACAGTGTTTTGACTGTAGAAATAAACAACCGCTTTGTTTATGAAACGCATCCTATGGGCGGAGTTATTGTGCGTAAGCGAAGTCTCAGTATTGCGCATGCGCATTGGTTGACATACCGGCGACGGCAGTTCGACAGTGGCCTAGCGAATACAGGGGATTACGAGCCCAATCTGACAGGTCAGAATATTACAAGTATCTGCATTTCGAGATTCATAGTTTTTTTCCACTAATTAATTTGGAGAAAATAGTTAAATTCCAGTCAAAAGCGTTAGGAAATATTTGGTTGTCCAGTGTGCTGAGGTGGGTTTCGCGCTAAGCTAACGTCCAGTTAGCCGCTGTTCGACTGTTAGCTTGGGGTGTTGAATGCGGCCAACACTGGCTGTGACATAACCAACTTGACCGATTGGGGACATCATTCTACCTTATACCGGTGCTTTTTAATATGCGTGAATATGTAAAGGACATGCTTAGGATACCAAATTAAGTTTGGTTTGCTGGTAGTTGGGCTGTGTAAAGCCACAGAAAGCTTACCCTGCTGCTAGCAGTGTATCTTGAAATGTTGTGAGTTGTTAAGCAATGTTTGTTTAGGGGAATGATCTACGTATTAACTGTTTAACATTAAAATCAGCAGAGGCTGCAATATCGACTCTTCTGCTCATACTGACAGCTGTCACATTAGCTCATCTCGGAGCATGCATGCCAGTACTGATGCAAGCATGTTTTTATGAAGGGCTCTGATCCAGCTGTTAAGATAAACAAAATTTGACAGGAGCGAAAGATTAGGGTGATGGTAAGAGGGCCTTCCAGCTTCAAAGACGCGAAGTTCATTGCAAAAGCTGAAGGATCAAATACATTTGTGAAGAATAAATTCAGCAATCATAACTTCTACCAACAAAGGCTTTTCCGCTCATTATTCATTGATGTTTAAGAGTTTTTCAGTGTTTCTTTCTTTTGTTAAAATGTATTTGTGTTTTTTTTTTTTAATCAAAAGTGATACTCCTTGTACATTGATTATTTTTTAATAATCAATTATCTGTGTCTTAAAATTTAAACAAAAGTTTTGGTTAAACAAAAATAACTTTAAATCTTATTCCTCAATGGGTATGAATCATTTTGAGCTTAACTGTGCTTATAGTTGAATTAAATATGAATAGTCCAGCTAAATCAGCATCCTGGGATGTACATAATTTACAATTATGAATTATGAGATGTGCAAGATGACTTTGAGTTTGCATCTTTGCCCTTTTTGAAAACAAAAGTTGCCAGTTTGTTCCCTTTCTTTCAGTTTTGTACTTTAAATGTACCATATTTTTTAGCACTGTATTTTAACCAGAATGTATCAATTTAGATTTTGCTGGGGTGAAGCTGCAGGCTGCACCATTTCATACTTAAAAAGTTGTACACAAAACTGCAAGAGGTTAGGTTACAGTGAATTTGCGTATGGGTCCGTTGGAACAGTAGTGGAAACGATTTTGAGAATCCTTTGCTAATAATAGCTGCTTGTATCTTGTCAGGGTACACCATGAGTCAGAGTAAGGACAATGCAAGACTCAAGAGCTACAAGAACAAGTCTCTCAACACAGATGAGATGAGGAGGAGGAGGGAAGAGGAAGGTCTGCAGCTCCGCAAACAGAAGAAGGATGAACAAGTGAGTAATTCATGGTGTAAAAACAAACTGAAGTAACACAGCTGATGTACAGGACTTGTTATATTGTAATTACAAGGGACTGATACCTCATGTATAAACATAGTGTCTGAAAGGCTAAAACTCACAGACTGGTTGGATGTCGTGTGATGGCAAATGAAGAACAAACATAATAGCTTTCATCGGTGTTACAATAAAACACTTCCTGATATCATGCAGCGCTTGTGATATCCCGACACAAACCATCACACATTACAAAATGGAACAAAAATGATGCATAATTTTCTAAATATCCTAGAAATTAAGGGATGTGCTTTGTGTTTTTCTATTCTGCTCCATTTCCTTTTATATCCTTAAATAAAATCCATTCAGTTGCCTTCAGAATTTACAAAATTATTAAACCCCTGTTTGCAATCAAATTTGGTATAAAAACAACTGTTTTTTGAGAGTTTTATTAGCCAACAGTGGTGAGCAAACAAGTCGGTAAAATCGAGACTTTAAAACAACATTCCAACTTCAAGTTGATATGCATTCCACTGCAAAGCACTATATGCACCTTCTTATGTGTGCTCTTCATATTCATGTAACATCAAGGTAAATAAGACAAAAATTATACTTACATGTTCTCATTCTATTGCAGCTTTTTAAAAGGAGAAACGTTGCCACTGTGGAGGACGATGGAGCCCTGGAGGATGATGGAATGGCCGACAGCGGCTACCTGGAATCACAGGCGAACAACCTGGACCCACTCATGGTGAGAAAACATTTAAATGAGCACCTGGTTCTCCATAAATGAAAAAAAAGAAAAAAAAACCTTCGATAAAACCAGATGTACACAAATTGTGTTGCAGGGTGGGGTCATCTCTGAAGACATGATTCAGATGATCTTCTCCAGTTCTCCAGAGCAGCAGCTAATAGGCACTCAGCGCTTTAGGAAACTCCTTTCTAAAGGTACAGCTCCAAGTTTCACTCATGTGTGCATCACTGATGGCCGTGGACTTTACTCTCTAAAGCACAGCATGTTCTGCTTGTCGTTAAATGATCTGAACCTATGAAATAATGATATTGTTCAAAAATGCAGGGATTATCAAAATCTGTCATCATGAGCAATTCTATTGCCTATGCATGATTTTAAATATAATTTAGGTAAAACTTCTCCAGCTCTCCAGTATTTAATTTGGACTTGTTCTTTTTCCTTCTTCTTCTGTATTTGTCACACAGAACCAAACCCACCCATTGATGAAGTTATTGCTACTCCAGGGGTTGTGGAGCATTTTGTTGAATTTCTGAAGAGGAGAGAAAACTGTACACTGCAGGTACATTTACATACTGATTCTGCTCAACAGTACAAGTGTGGAAAATCAAAAATATAGGATTTCAGTTTGGTTAGCTTCCATGTGTAAGCTTTTAACTCTGTAGAAATCTCTGCTTTACATTAATTCCAAAGTTTTGCATTTATGCTTCAAAAAATTCTCTCAACACATTGCGTTCCTTCTCGCTAGCATCCTATGTATTTTCCTCATATTTAAGGGTTACCATTAAACCTAACGTTGCTGTACACGTTTCATGTTCTGTGTTTTGTTTTAGTTTGAGGCTGCGTGGGTCTTGACCAACATTGCTTCAGGTACATCCCATCAAACGCGCGTTGTGATCCAGGCAGGGGCTGTGCCCATATTCATAGAGATGCTCGCCTCGGACTTTGAGGACGTACAGGAACAGGTAAGAAAGATTTCCTGAACTTTCCTTTTCAGTTCAATTATCCTGTTCAAAACACACTTGCAGGACTTTTGTTGCATTTACAGTTGAGCTTAAATGGCTGCTTTTCCCCTTAGGCAGTGTGGGCCTTGGGAAACATAGCAGGCGACAGCACAGAATGCAGAGACTTTGTCATAGACTGTAACATTCTTCCTTCTCTGCTGCAGTAAGTAGCTTCTCAGTTTCCTTGTCTTTTCGATACTACTCATACAATTCAAGTGCAGTTTCACAAGCTGGATCTGTAAAATTCTCTTTGCAGATTATTGGCCAAACAAAATCGTCTGACAATGATGAGGAACGCAGTGTGGGCGCTATCCAACCTGTGCAGAGGAAAGAACCCACCTCCAGACTTTGCTAAGGTAATTTGCCAGGACAAAGCATCACTATGGCAACTGCCCACATCTCAGTACAGCATTGCTTGCCTTTCAAGGTCACAAGCCTGTTATCGCTCATATCTTAATTGCACAAGTTTTTTTCCTAACTGGACTTGAACACAATGTTTTCTCTCTCAGGTATCCCCGTGTCTCAGCGTGCTTTCCTGGCTGCTGTTTGTTAACGACACAGACATCCTTGCTGATGCATGCTGGGCGCTCTCTTACCTTTCTGATGGTCCCAATGACAAGATCCAGGCTGTTATCGACTCAGGAGTCTGTCGAAGGCTTGTGGAACTGCTGATGTAAGTCATTAAGCACGTACAGGGAAACTATGCAGATCATTTTACAAATATGCTGATGGAAAATATGACTTGTTTATGGGCTATAAGCAAACAAACAGAATTGCACACTTATTATAGTTTGCTAAAATAGTCACAGAGTCTCGCCTGTGGACATCATTTCAACTGTGTCGAGTGTACTGTTACAAATGCAGCTGCCGCTTAATAAACAAAAATAGGCATAAAATATTGAGAGGATTTTAATGTAAAACCCCTTCCAGAGTTTTGGGAGATTCACAAGGCCTGGGCTTCCTGAAGCCACAAGTTAATCTATTACTGAAATTAATGAATGTTTTAATGACATTATAATTCCTGAAGATGTACTTTGTTATTTTACTGAATTGAAAAATAAACAACAATCTGTGATTCTGCTCTCCTTCAGGCACTCTGATTATAAGGTGGTGTCTCCTGCACTGAGAGCTGTTGGAAACATAGTCACTGGAGATGATCTGCAGACACAAGTACAGTCAACATCTGCTTCAACTGACTATTAATGTCTGGAAAAGTGAATTTTCTGACTGAGTCAAATTTATATCATTTCAGGTGATTCTGAACTGTTCAGCACTGCAGTCTTTACTTCACCTGCTGAGCAGCCCCAAGGAGTCTATTAAGAAGGAAGCTTGTTGGACAATCTCCAACATCACTGCAGGGAATCGAGCACAAATACAAGTGCGTTTACACTTTCTCTTTTATTTTAACTTTAAAAGTAATTAGAAGACCTGATGAGTTCCTTCCCTTGTTCGTAGATGGTGATAGATGCGGGTCTGATGCCTCCTCTCATCAGTATTCTGCAAGTAGCTGAGTTTCGCACAAGGAAGGAGGCAGCGTGGGCCATTACCAACGCCACCTCCGGCGGCTCTGCAGAGCAAATAAGGTGAAACTCAAGTGTTATTTGAGAAAAGAAATTGCATCATAAATTTGAGTTAATTTTTGTGTAGATTTGTTACAAAAGATTATGTGTCCTTTAAGACTATGAACTTTATTCTTTGCATTTTTTATAAATCTGTGAAAGCCTTAAAACAAAAAAACAGCGTACTCCAAACAATAGTTAATAAACGTTGTCTTTATTGTGTTTAATATCGTAAGATTTAATCTAGCCATCTTTACTTCATCCTAAGACTTCATGTGTGTTTAATTTTATCAATTTTTAAGTGGTTTTGACAGAAATCTTGTTCCAAAGACAATCCCTTTTATTATGATTAAGTGATCTAATTTTTACTGTGTCTGTACTGCCCCCTGTAGGCATCTAGTGGAACTTGGTTGTATAAAACCTCTGTGTGACCTTCTCACACTGATGGATTCCAAAATAGTCCAAGTGGCTCTAAATGGTCTAGAAAACATCCTGCGACTGGGAGAGCTGGAGGCCAAGAGAGGAGGAGGCATTAACCCGTACTGTGCTCTCATCGAAGAGGCTTATGGTTAGTCCGTGCGTCCGTCCATCCACCCATCCAGTTTTTTATCTATTCCCTCATCTATTAATCTGTTCATTCAATCATACATCCTTTCTTTTTGCAGCTTCCATTTTCTGTTTCTTGCCATTAAATCTGCTATATTTTGATGAAACCTCATTATGGAATTTCGAGAAGAAAAATGTGCAGAAGCCATGACGTTTATGTTTCCATGGTACAATAAAGACAACTATTTCCAGCTCTCACTTCCTCTGTTCCCTCTCAGGCCTGGACAAATTGGAGTTCCTGCAGGGTCACGAGAACCAGGAAATCTACCAGAAAGCCTTCGACCTGATCGAGCGCTACTTCAACACCGAAGACGAGGACCCTTCGCTGGCCCCGGCCGTCGACCTGCAGCAGCAGCAGTTCCTCTTCCAGCAGTGCGAGGCTCCGATGGAGGGCTTCCAGCTATAATGCTAAAAACCTCCCCCAAAGCTCCAGCTTCACCTTCATCTACGCTCACGTCTCTCAGTCGCTGCCCACAGCCAAGACCCAGCGTGACAAACAGCCCTGCTCCTCCCCTTTCCCAGCGAGATGGATTCAATCATCATCTTGGTCATTATAATACTACGTAACAGTGAAGAAGCACATATTTGTGCATACATCCAACATGGGTCAAGTCTTGTCAGCCAGTTCATCAAGGTTCACTTTATTTTTCTGTTTTGTGCCGACTTCCTGGCCATAGCTCCAGCATCTCCTGTCAGACCATTCCCATACTCCTCATCAGAAAGAAGAACATCCTTCTCCTTGTTGCCATAGGAATGGCAAGCACTCTCTCAGCCAATGGGAGAATTTGGACTGCCCTGCTTGTCTGAAGCATTAATGACTTGGAAGATGGACAAATATTGACCCGGTTCCCCTTAATTTGTCCTACTACACAGAGAAAGATCCAACCTAAACACTGGACTGACCCCGAGACATTGACCTCATGTTTGAGTGCGTCACTTGGACTGACTAAGAAAGGCACTTAACTTGGAAAAAAAAAAAAAAAATAGAGGATTAATTTCCTCAACTTTTCTCAGAATCCACACATAGACTTAATTAGAAACTTGACTGTGTCGCTACGCGGTGGATTGCTCGCATTCCCGCCCTGATCTCATATCATTCCTTCTTACCAGTATTGGGACTTTTCCACATGCACTGGCTCCACCTTCAAGAGTTTAAACTGCCGCATCTGATTTAAAAACCCCATGGAACCATGGGAATTGGAGTCTTCCCTCGCACTGAGACAATTGGACTTGGACGAAACTAAACAGACTATATAGCCGTGGATTCTGTCCAGCAGTAAGCCAGCGGGATTTTTCGTTTTTTTTTTTTTTTTGTTTGTTTGTTTTGTTTTTTCATTTATTAAACCGTTTCATTTTATTTGCAGCACTTTAGTTCTGGACTTTTGCCTGTTCATCGACAGTAGTCTTTATGTTTTCTATTTAAGTTGTTTGATGATACGGCTCTTCCCTCCTCAGGAAGCGAGATGTAAAGAGTCCAGGCCCTCACTCCTGGTAGGACAAAGGTTACACTGTTTACCCTTCTACCTAAGGGGAATTCGAGCAGATTGTGGACTGAAATTGCCAGCAAACTCTTGTCAAAAATTGGGATTTATTTATTTTTATTCCCTCAGCAAAACTAAAACAACTCTGCATTTGGTGAATTGGCAGTTTTAATCTTTGAGCAGTCTAACACGAATCCAGATAAATGTTTGCTGTTTGATTATGCCAAGTCAAGACATGTATCAGACTGAAGAATCAAGGTTGGTCTTTTTTTTTTTTTTTTTTAATTGGGAGTTAGCATCTTTAGTTGTTGGTGCCATAATCCCTAATATATGGAAGTCTTTCCATAAAACATCAACAGAAAAAAAGGAGAAAAAAAAAACATCCAGATTAAACTTGAAAATCCTCATGATCATTGTAGTTAGCACAACTGAATGTTTGTTTACCAAGTACTCTTCTCATGTTGCTTAATTTTGTCAAAAATCTCTTCAAGAGATGACCGTTGTACCAAGTTTGTGCATCTGTTCTGTTCTGCCATTTGCATAAAAGTCATTTCAGAAACTCCACAAACAGTGGCACGTGGATCAGTTTCATTGCTGCATGTGATTACCGTGTGTTTCGCCAAGGTAGAAAATGTTCATTTCAGTTTTATTCAGTAATTTTCTCATAAATGCATGTTTGAAATTGTAATATAGAAAGACTATAGTCTCGTGTTTTTTCAAGTAGTCTGACATCGAAATCATAAAATTCATCTTCAGTTTGAGTAAAACCTCCCAGGTAAGTTCGTTAATTAATAGAACATATCTGAAGAACAATTACTTTATGAAACTGATTCTTTTATTTCTATAAACAGACCTGCCACTATAGCTATTGGCAGGCTTCATCATACCCACATACGAACAAGATAAAGAACCCAATTACACTGGGTCCACTGTCTCTATTATTTTCAAACTAAATATAGGTATGTATAATCAAAGGAAACAGTAAATTTAGCATTTATCCAGTGAGAAAAGTTTTATTCCCCTTTCATTTAATTCCTCACTGCAACTCTAGGCTTGGTACCGCTACAGATTTCTCCTTTCCTCTGAGAACTCCAACCGTTTGGAAAACAGTCACTCCTTAAATGTGTTTGGGCTTTTTTTTCTAAAGTTAGATCTGCAATGTGAGGCTAATCGCCTCTTTGGCAAAAAGTCCCACTGAGTTCAAGTTCAGTGTTGAGAGCTTTGGTACAAACACTAATTTGGCAAAAATACAGTTGATACCAGGCGTTTACATCCATGGAGAAAAAAGAAAAAGAAAAAAACTAAAAAGACAACGTTCTGACCAGGTTTTTTTTTCCTCACTGACAATGCATCAGACTATTTCTATTTGGCAACGCCAGATGATGATGTTAAATTGAGGCAAAATTGTGGATGTGTTTTAAATTAATGCCGAAAGCTGCTATCTAATGTAATGACATCAAAAAATGTTAAATAAACCTCAGATACCGGGAAAATTACTGCAGATCTCAATGTCACCTACAGTTTCCAGATTCCCAAGTGTCAGCTGTTATCAGAACAGGAACGTCCAGCTGTACTATTTATTAAGGAGACTGTGAGATGGACCTCTTCTGTATGAAATATGTGAACCAACCTCAGAAGACAAGCAAAAGACATTGTGAAGATGCCAGCTGAACTCGTGCCGACATGTACGCAGGAAGAAAGACCTTGAAGTTTTTTGCCATAATGACCGTAGCCTAGGAAAATCCTTGCCCTACGCTTCGTTTCGGACAGATGGTCAGTCCTTTAAGACTGCAATATTACATGCATTGATCCATAACTAACCTAACTCACTGAAGACACCAAAGGTTTAGTCTGATTTCATCTCAAATAATAAGGAGGGGAAAAAAAGTTGAGCATTTTTTTTTATTTTGTATGTAAATATCTGGTTGCAACTGTATTATGACTAATGAGGAGAAATGTCCTCTGTCACTCAGTCTTCTTCTCAATTTCGTCATTCCATTTGGCTTTCTTCTCAAAGTTGTATATAGACAGGGACTCATGTCTGCCAGCAGCCTGCAAACAAAACAGAATGGAATCTGGATAAGACCATTTTTATAACCATGAACAATTTAAAGTCCAAGTCAGAGGTTTCTACTCGCCCATTTTTTTATGCATTTCAATATTCTGAAGTTTAACAGTTAATTTGGGAGGTGGAGAAATGCTACAAAATACAAAAATTTAGTGCAAGAAACTTTAATGTGGATTTTTTTCCAAATTCACGTGGGACTGAAATTATACATGCTCTGATAAATCTTGGTATATATTTATGCCTCCATATGGCCTTTTGAAGGTCCAGATTTTTATCCAATCAAGAATTTTTGTCAAAAGTTAAGAAATACTGCAGAAACTACACAAGCCTACTCAATCAAATTTGACTAAAGTGAACGTTTTTGTGAAGCGAAACAGTCGTGTTTCCAGTCGTGAAACAATGCTACGGTTCAGGTCTGGGACGTTCAGTCAAAACAAAGACACCTGACGACTTCACTTTTAGCCTTTTCACGATGACTCGGCAGAATTGACAAGCACAGACAAGAACACATTCCTGTTCTTCCGCATCACTGTAATCCCAGAACACAGAGCTACCGGATCAGAGCCACACGTGGGTGTGATGAACTTCTGCTTTGTCACTCACCTTTTTGCCCATAATCACCATCAACACACAGGATCCTATTGTCAACGCCATCATGGCGTAGGCAGCTTTCACTCTGATTTTGTTCCTGGCTTTGTCAATCGTCTCAAACCTGTGGAAAATATGAAGACCCACCATATATAGTTGGTTCGGAATAGGCGGGAAACAACAAAAAGGACGCAATCATTGTGCTGATTTTCTTTAGGCTATTTCGACACACAAAGGCTGACGTGTTCCTTTATGTCAACGCAGTCAAGGAAATAATGATTGCTGGATTTTCAAGCTAATCTTCACATGATATACAAATGTCTATAATCAGGCCTATCAGATCTTTCAACACGCTCCTGAGCTGCTCTGCTGCTGCAGTTTGTTTTGGACACAGAGCTTCCGCGTCGACACTTACAGGTGAGCTGAATTTACCTCGTAAGCATGACAAGCAGATCTTTTTCTAATCACAGCAGCAGATCAGATGCGATCTCCACCCTGATGTCAGGAGCCACATTAATTACCTCCAGGCACAAACAGACGCCTTGTTTGAACAAAGGACGTCTCAGAGGGACCAGCTCCACGCCGCACGGCCGCTCATTCACTTAGCCAGCTCTGTTCCTGTGATGTGGAGGCGATCGGATGGCAGTGCGCTCGGGTAGGGGAGGTCTGGCATAAACAGGAAATGGCTACTCACGTCACAGTCTCTGGGATCTGTTCCACGGACTTGAAGCGGCCTGTCCACACCAACATCTTCCTGTCCAAGTTGGAGGGTCTGTAGCCGGGGGGTTTGAATGAGGCATGCGGTTCTGTTCGGAGAAAAGAGGGGCAAAAAGAAGTGGCCATCAGTATCCATTAACTCCACTCAAATCAGGGATTTGCTCCATCGCCCAGAGATTGTGGCCCCATTTCCTGTGCTCCTCTTGGTCTCTTGGGACGACAAACAAACAAACCTAACGAGCGTGATGCACAAGATTGACGGGGAAAAAAGTCCAGGACGATTCAAAGCATTTAAAATGACAACTTGTCGTCGGCTTCAGCACTTTTTATGACAGGGTCGCTTTTAGTTAAACTTTCTCATAAATGTCGAGGCCAAGACTAAAAGAAAAGAAAAAGGCAGTTTGCCTGTAATCAAACACCTCACCTTGTGCTTCTGCCAGGGAGGACTGTGGCTTGACCTCTGGAAGTTTATTGCACATCCCTCGTACCCTCTGACCTGGACAGAAATTAAAACAGATGCTCTGTATATTTCAACTATTCACACATTTTCTAGTTTTGAGATGATTTTCTTGCCTAGATTCACATCGCAAAATATTAGACCAACAAAACACACAAAATGAATCTTCAACTTTACATAGAGTAAGTCAACAACAATAATAGCTTATTCAATTAAGCTACTGTTTATTGGTTTTAGGCCACTTCATACAATTGATGAAAATAGGTTGATAAATATTATATTAAAAAAAAAAAACACTTAAAGATAGATTATTAGAAAATAATTCAAAATACTGGCTGAAGCAGAAGAACTGAGATGAAATACTTTACATTACAAGAAAACCTAATCATTCAAGACGGTTCTTCTGACCACATTTCTTCCACCAAAAGTGTGAAAATGTAAAATTCTAACATCTTTCTCAGAAATTGGATGCATATTAAAAAACATAGTTGTTGAAACAACTACCTTGCTTTAATGACAGGTAGTGAGTTGTTGTTTTTTTTTGTTTGTTTTTTTTTGTTGTTGTTGTTTTTCTGGACAAGTCAAGTAAATTGAATAAAAACTTCAAAAGATCAATGTTAAACTTAGAGCCAAAATATCAAACTGCTTTTTCAAAAGAAATAACATAAAACCTGTTGAATAGAAAATAAATAAATAATAATTACCCAAGTTAATCTAAAAGAAAATGAGTAAAAGTAAATTGCTAGGCCTCGTAAAAAAAAAATTAAAATGAATTAAAAACATCAAAATGTGGAAAGTGGACTGCAATCAAATTAGAAAGAAGAATATAAAAATGATCAAATCAAAGGTTTCACTATAAATGTACATTAGAACAGACTTGTTGTTTTTTTTTCTAATACTTGTTACTCATGCAACAAACAATAACATGACCCGGAAACACTATTACCAGGAACTGCAAACAGCTCCTATTAAGTCCTGAGAAGTGTCAACATTCATTTTAGCATCACCACACCAAGCAAATATGCATCTAGTGGGTTACTTTAGCAATCAAATAACCTCCACAAAGAATTTAAAAAATGCCAACTACATAGTTTTAGAAAAGCCAATAACAAGTATGAAGATGGTGGAGTTCGCTAGTTTGATTCTTGAGATCCACGATAACTAAAACAAAAATAAAAGCAAATCATACGAACCGAAAACGTTGCCCGTCGATAGGCGAGATCTGACGAAATTCATGCCTGTACGGATTACCGACACCCGGTGTGTCCAAAAACTGCGGCGAAGACCGGAGGAACGCTTCCCCTTCAGCTACTGAAAGTCAACTCCCTGTATGAAAACAGGGCCTCCGCGGCGCTGACGTAGCAGACGTCGCATGATTTCAGGATTGTACGTAAACGTGGGCGCCATGTTGTGATGGGCACTTTTGGAATCAGCGAGGACGAAACACAGAGGTCGCATGCATAACTGGCCTTAGAAAGTTCTACTTCATGTTGTTTAAATCTATTCATTCTCCGGGAAAAAAAAAAAAAAATATATATATATATATATATATATATATATATATATATATATAGAAACATCTGTGCAGAATATGGACTGGAAACCCCGAGATCAAAGTGGGAAACACCCCCAAAGGTGGTGGAGAATGCCAGAGCTAAGATCCTGTGGGACTTCCAGATCCAGACAGACAGAATGGTAATGGCGAACCAACCAGACATTGTCATAGTGGATAAACAACAGAGGAAAGCCGTTGTGGTAGATGTAGCAATACCAAGCGATTGCAACATCAGGAAAAAAGGAGCACGAGAAACTGGAGAAATACCAGGGCCTCAGGGAGGAACTGGAGAGGGCCTGGAAGGTGAAGACCACAGTGGTGCCTGTGGTCATCGGGGCCCTCGGGGCAGTCACCCCCAAACTGGAGCAGTGGTTACAACAGATCCCAGGAACAACATCAGACATCTCAGTCCAGAAATGTGCAGTCCTTGGCACAGCCAAGATACTGCGCAGGACCCTCAAGCTCCCAGGCCTCTGGTAGAGGACCCGAGCTCAGAGGATAAGAACCACCCGCGGTGGGTGAGAAGGGAATTTTTTTTACATATATATATATATATGTTTGTTTGTTTTGTTTGTCATTTTTTGTTCTTTTTTGAATGTGTTTTTTTTTTATGAGTTCAAACAGGTCTGGAAACTTCAGGAACTAACAAAAATATCTACACACTGAAATTTTGTTTGTTTTTATCATTAAGTCTAAATGTGACATACATTATAAAAGAGTGTGTGTTGATCTTTTCCTTGTTTTCAAATGTATTTCTTACATAATATGTAAAAGTTAATTGACACCCCTGTATTACATTAACATTAAAATCCTTCTTTACTGTTAATCTAAACAAAGGTTTGCGTCTTGAAAGGTTTTACATAAATAAGGTTTTACATTCTTATTGCACAGTTTGTGAACTGTAAATGTAAATGACTTCCCATAATTATGGGCACAACATTTTACATTGCTTTAAATATGGCTCTTCACATGTCACGCCAACAGTTTAAGCCAAATCTAGCAAAATGTAATAACTGAAAACGATCTATAAATATTTCATTTTCCAAGATTCAGTTCCTGTAATGATGGTGACATGCAGGTTGTTCTGTGTGGTTGTCACTGCCGTGTGCAAACGGTTCCTGTGCTGTTCCAGACAGCCAATTTGACAGCTCCCAGCTCAGCGTGACAGCAGTTCCTCCTGTAAGCTGCACTGAATCAGAACAACAGTGACACAAACCTCTGGCAGCTGCAGGTTTCATATAAGACAGTTTGCCTGTTATTCAGTAATGTATAGCAACCAAGTTTAAGACATTTTTATTCTAGATATGTTCCCTGAAGTATGACTTTATTGTGTATTCACAAACATCAGAATGTATGGTCTAACATGAGGAATTAGCAGCACATCAGCTGAAAAGTGAATAAATAATGAATAAATAAAATATCATGGTTATTAGTTCTTTTAATCATTTTTTTTTTACTAAAAGAAAGATAAGGTATATAACGCAGAAGTGAATTAAGGTAATTTAAACTCTTATTTTCTTGTTTTGTATCTGAAATTAATAAAATGTTCCTTATTTGCAAAACCTAATTTAATTTTGCCTCTTGTATGAGTGGTTTCAGTCTACAGGGTTTCATACTGAATGCCTGATGAAAACCGTTCCTGCAGAGAGTTAAGTGAGTTTCTGTTCAGGCACCGTCTTGAACAGCCATCTCGTGCTGGTGTCAAGAAGGACCCTGCAGTCCACTATGGCGGCGCCCGATGGGACTTTAAACTGTGAGGACTTTTCCATGTTTCAGGTAATTTAAACCAAAAGGATTCATTGTTTTTGCATAAACGCCGCAGAGTGAGAGGTCGGCCGGAGTCCTCGGTCCTCAGAAGTTTGCATAATCGGTTCTTTGTTTTCTTTGAATTATGACCCTCCTGATCCTTCAAGGATCCAGACTGGATTACAGAACTGGAAACTAGCAGCATGTGTGCTTGGAGTTAGCATCACAAAGAGTCTCCATCAGCTGATCCGACTCTACTTGATCAACGCATTTTCAGAGAGTTCAGTCCTTCACTATAAAGCTCACAGTTTGTCTTCAGGTCAAATTACGTGAGGAATTACATAGTTCCTAAACAAATTTTATATCAACTGTTTTTGAATGGCAGACTTTTTTTTATCAAGCAGGGTTTTACTAAGATTTTTATACCCTAGAACTTTTTCTATTGGAGTTTTATTTGATGGGTAGTTGTGTATAATTGTAAAGTTTTAGAAAAATAGCTTTTTTAAAAATAATTGTACAAATAAACAACTGTAAAATGAGATTGGTTTGTAATCAATCTCATTTTAATACCCCAAAATAACTGCAGTGCAATAAATTGCCACCTAATTAATACACAGATGGTGAATAATGTAATCACAGCGTATATTCAGATTTTCTGTGAACGCCTCTTTAGATCTGCTGGCATGACAGATAGCTCATGGAAGATGCTGTGGAGAAGTTTAAACCAAACAACAACAAACAACAATCCTCTTAAGACTTAATTGTCCACTTAGCAGGCTGGACAAGGAGAGTATTAGATATAGAAACAGCCAAGAGGCTCATTGGTAACTCAGAAGGAGCTTTAGAGACTCACAGCTCAGATGGGATAATCTGCTGACTTGACAACTTTTAGCTTCATACTTTGTAAATCTGGGCAGGAAAGCCATCAAAGCTCCCACCTGCAGTTTACCGGTGGTGTAAGGATGCGGTTGTATGACAGAAAAATTTGACCTACACCCAAAACTCTGTGTAGCAGAAAGCTAAATTTTCACATCACCTCAAAAAATCAGAGAAGACAGAGAAGCTGATCTGAACAGATGGAGGTAAATACAGTACAAACATAGAAGAAAACCTATAGAAGTGAACCTTCATCTGGTGGCAGATGAAGGTTCACTTTAGCAAGACCCAAATATACAGCAAGAGAAGCATGCTAATGTTTTGGAATGCCCTAGTCAAAGTCCAGATATTAATATGGGAATATTTAACTTAACTTTGAGATTATGTTCATATCCTCCTTATCAAATGTGATTTATCTGGGCATTTTTTGTAAAGAATAGGCAAACATTTTTGTCTACATTTCCAAAACTGACTTAGAAACTAAAACAATGCCCCAAAAAGACTAACTACTGACTCATGGTGACTGATTATAGATGCACAACATATATTTTATAAATTTGTATTTGCAAAAAACTAATAAAAAAGAATATACAATTTTCTTTCCACTTCATAATTGTGTTCTACTTTTTGTCCTGTCATGTAAAAATCTCAATAAAATGCATTTATATACATTTTATAAATAAAAGCGTCTTTTTTTTCCAGGAGGGGCTGAAGGTGATGCGGACTATAGACGACCGCATCGTCCACGCCCTGAACACTACTGTCCCCACAGTGTCCTTCTCAGGAAAAGTGGACGCCACACAGACCTGCAAAGAGCTTTATGAGTCGGTGAGTGTCCGGATAAAATTAAATGTGAACTCTGCAGGTTGCTGCACAGTTGTAACTTGTGTCTCCACGTCTCTTGTCTGCATCTCACAGTTGATGAAAGCCCACCTGAGTAGAGACAAAGCCATCAAGGCTTGCATAGCTCAGAAATCAGAGGTGGTGGTGCAGCTTCGGGAAGAACGAGAAAAAGACAGCGACAATCTGAAACTGGTCAAACAGCTTCGAAAGGAGCAGACCAACGTAAGCCAGAGCAAATTAAAATAAATTTGTGGATATTAATATTCTGTAATTTCTAGTATCTGACTACTTCGATGTATTTTTTTAATTAGATATGTTCACACAAATACATAAGCAGTTAATTCCAAAGATAATTATCTTGTAAAAAAAAAACCCCTGATTTTTACTTTTTCTTTTGTTATCCTGCCTCCAGTTGAAGCTCATGCAGTCAGAGCTTAACGTTGAAGAAGTTGTGAATGACAGAAGTCTCAAGGTACAAGCGCATCCCTATCATTCCTTTATTCATCCTTAAAAAATGTAAAGCAGTACTTGTAAAACGCTACTTGTGTTTTTCTTTCTTCTCAGGTTTTTGTCGAACGATGCAGAATCCACTACCTGCCTCCGAAGGTGTAGCGAAGATCCCTCTGAGGAAAGAGAGCCTCTTCGCTCTGAGTTTCTACCCAGACTGGAGCAGAGCGTGTGTGTGCCGCTGCTGAGCACCGACGGCTCAGCAGGCGACGCTCGTCCGCCAGACCAATCAGAGATCCTCTCCACTTCACCTGTTCTCAGTGTCATTATGTTATAGCAGAATGAATGCTGTAAAAATCATCTTTGATTCACAAGGGGTTATTGTATTGTACAAAAGCTTTTTTAAAAAAAAACAAAAAAAAACACACACAATGAACTGTTTTCAAGCGACTTCTGTTGTCCGTGTTTTAAATTGTTAGCATAAACCTGGTGCTTCTGACAGGCAATGAGCTAAGAAACTGTTTTATTATCATTTATCATTAGACCTCTTTATTGTTGGTGCTCGGCAACATGAGACAGATCTTTAATTAGTATATTTAGATATTTTATATAAGACATTACAGCTCTTTCAAAGTGAACGTCACAACGACCCAAAATAAGGTTAAAAGTTTATTCTGATTTATTACAAAGCTTATCTTTAATATTTGCCCCCTTATAGGTTTCTTTTATGCCACGCATTTTAGTCATATCAACCTGGCCCTGTGTGAAACTGAATTTCCCACTAAACCTAATAAACAGTTGAGGCCCCTTTGGTAGCAACAATTGCCATAAAGAGTGAACAAATAAACGCAATTAGTCTTTTACATTGTGTTTTTAAGGTCATGCCACAAAAAGGCAATTAGATTCAAGCCTTAACTTGGTCTAAGTTTAGCAAAACCTTATTTTTTTTCAAGTTCAAAAATGAACATGCTGTTGTGTTTTGAATCACTGTCTTGCTTCCTAACTTGCTTCAGCTTCAAACTGCTGGTCAGACACGATCCTTCAAGAATTTCTGGTAGAGAGCAGAATTTCTGATTCCAATCATTTCAAGATGTTGCCTGAACTGTCTTGAGGCACCAAAACAAGCCTTGGAGAGTTATTTTTTATTGTTGTTGTGAGAGGCTGAAAAGTAGGGTTGCAGTTCACATAAAACAAATTCCACCAATTTTCAGGAGTCAAGTTTCATCTGATATGTTAGTTTTATAAAGGTTTGATCAGGACCTTGGAGTGCTTTTTGAGATTGGATCAAGATATTCTTAGAATATGCCGACATAGTGAACACACTGTGCTTCTTGTTTATGTTTGTTTTTATCCTTTTTATTTTGTTCAATTTAGATCTGAGGTCTTTTTATAAAATAAAAAGTCTTTTGGGCAGATTTAGCTATATTTATTAGATATTAGAACATTTACCACATATTAATGCAATCAGCAAAAAGGTCATACTTAAGCCATCCCAACATGCTCTTTCATATGACACACCAGTGCATTTTGCTGTAAGGCTGCCGGGGTGAAGTTGTGTTTTCTCATCAGCCCAGAGGTCTGATGGGCTCCAGAGGATCTCCTTCTTTGTGTTTTTCTACCCTCTTCAGTAAAGTTTGAATCTCTCCCCTTGTTGGAGAGCTTTGGTAGGCATAAATATGGAGGTATTCACTTCCTCCTGCATGAACCTGAAGGGAGGAGACAGCAGAAAGGCATTTTTGTGTCATTGGAATTAATATAAACACATTTACATCTCAGAACACAGACTATTTGACAGTAATATAATATGACGTCAAAGAAAATCTGCAGGTATCACCTTGATGAGAAAGTTTGTTCCTGCCACTGGTTGTACCCTGTATTCAATGGCCTTAAATATTTCACAGCTCTCGTTGGTCCACTTTTTCTCTGCGTCGCTCTTCAGCTGTGAGTTGGTAACATTAAACAGAGATTAAAATATGAGCTGCGAAGCCGCATGGAGACAGTATGAAGGATGACTGGAGCTCACCATGTCACAGATCTCCTGAGTTTCTTCTGTGGCAGGTTTTATCTCTGTCCATTTTCCAAGCATTCCTGCCATGCTGGTGATTTCTGGTGAAGTCAAATGTCTGTTGTTGTCAACTCAAAATGAGTAAGACGGAATGTGGTTATTGTATTTACTCTGGGTAAAGACTGGAATGTGGTTCTCCTACTGAAGAGGTGGAGCTGTGAGTGAAACCCTTTTCCTTATCACCTTTAATAAAAGAAACTATGTAAAAATCTAGATAACATAAAATAAACAAAAGAGTGAAACAAAGTCAAGGACAGAGACTTTCTTTGCTTTGATTTTATTTTGAACTTTCACTTCCGCAAAGGGAACGGGTCAGAGCAAACGACGTCGAAGTTTAACTTTGAAGAAATAATGGTGAGGTGCCTAACACGGAAAGATCGTTGGCTAACAAATCGGATGATCTCCGAGCACCGACAACAAACGCATCTACCAGCATAGGCGCTAAAACAGGGGGGGCCCAGGGAGCCATTGCCCCCTCTATCCCTCAGTTTACGACCCTGCCCTGCCCGTCCGCTGGTGCTGGACAAACCCAATGCTCACCCACACTTTGCCCTGAGCAAATCATTGCTGGAGGAAATTTGACATCTATTTTATCTATTTTTTTTTTTCTAAATGTTCCAAATATTTGACCAGTCGTGATTATTGACATATTTATTTATCCTAGGCATAGTTGTATTGTGCTGACCAAAAATTGCAAAGAAAGACATCAAAGACTTTACTCTTTATATGGGCACAGCTGATAGAAATACACCACAAAATGGGCTTCTTGCAGCAACAAGAAGTACATTTTTACATTTGGAGGAAAAAGGGCAACACCATTCCAACTGTGAATAAAAGTTGAGAAAATATATGTAAACTTCTGATTTTGAACATTTTAGTAAGTTATTTCGTAACATGCTCTGTCTTATTGCAGCATTTAGTGAAGAGAAATAATAATCATGCAGTAAGAAGGTGCTACCAGCAGAGGCCAATGTGCCCTTTGTTTAAACTTGAATATTATCTTTGGCCTGTGACTAACAAGGAAGTGTAACCAGTATTTGCCTTCTAATCGCCTAATTCCAATCCTCATTAGTAGGCTGTGTATAAATGAGCTGTGCATGTCTTCAAATTTACATTCATAACACAACACATATTTAACATTAACTCAATTATTCTACTGGATCGTTTCATGTCCGTAGCTAATTCAAGTATTACACCGTGATGAAATGACAATTCAACCAGCTTGACTTCTCCATCATGTTCTGCCATGTCGTTTAGTTGTTATTCCTTCAGCTGTAACGTGATTATTTCTTACATTTTATAAGTGGGGGTGAAAGTAGAGTCAATAATGCCTCTTTCCTCTTGGCTGCTTGAGGCAGAAGGCTGTCCATCCTGAGCCTGCTTCTGCTGGATGTTTCTCTTCATAGTCACCCTGTGCTTTCTCAGGAGGGAGTGGTTAAAAGATACCAATTTTTGCAATCCTTTGACTTGCTGGCAAATTTTCCAATCCTGCCATTCAGGTGTCAGGATTCTTGTTTGTTGTAGCACTCTAGAACCTGAAATAAACCAAGTATAAATGGGAACTGAATGTACAGTGACAAAAAAAGTATTGACTCCCTCTAGCTGAATCTTTTTATGAGTCTTTCATTGTCATAAAGCTTTGACTGGTGAAGAATGCAGACAAATCTCAGCTGCTGAAGCTTGAAACCCTGTCAGCACAGTCAGAGGTGACCTGATGTTTTCCCTTTCTCTAGTTTCTTTCTTGCACAGTCATTTTGTGAGGATGAATGCGCCATGTTCCTTTTATTTCTTATTGATAGATTTAGTTGAACTGCAGGGGATGTTCTGTGCTTTACAGATTTTTTTATTTTTCTTGCATTCATCATCTGACTTACTTACTTTTTCATATTTTTTTTCTCTGGTTAATAATGAAAACATTCTAAAAGAGAAAAAAAATTACTAAAAAATGTGTGCTTTTGCTACTCACTTATTGAGGTTCTGAACTTCATTGATCAGTTTTTACAGAAGACAATAATGGACACTTTTTACTTCTGTTCCTGTTTGGCAACTTAGTTCTGCTTACCAGTGATGGAGTAACACTCTGCACACCTTGATATGGCCTGTCTGAAATTATTTTGGATTAATAATATTAATTTTGTATTGCATCAGAACAATGTGTAATCTTTGAAATGTTTAAATGTATAAATTTGAGGGGGACTTGGGAGAAATTCAATATAAAAATCATAGGATGGTTGTCACTATTGAAAATATTTAATTATGAATTAAATGTCTTCTGTGTAAAGTTATTTAATAGGCAGAACCTCATGGAACATTGTGGAAATTAAGCTATGAAATCTCATTGCTGACTTGTGTTTCTGTCTGTTGTTTCTCTGTAATTGTGAACCTGTACTTTTTGTGTACAGTGGCTGGTGTGGATGAAATGGTTTTGGGATACATGGAATATCTAAGAATTGTTTCATTTTTCCTGAGCTATTCTGACACATTTGGTGACATCTACCATAATCCTTCCTGTAACCAGGAAGGGTTATATACATACCTATTTGTCTTGATGCTGCTGTTACACATGAATTTCCCCTCGGTGGGTCAATAAAGGCGATTTCTATTCTTTCTAGAGAGCTGAACCTCCAAGCATTCCTTTTCTTTCAAACAGTGTGTTTTAAATCGGTTTTCATTTGTATGTCATAAAATATGATAATTTGCTGGTCTTTAAAGCTATTTTATACATTTTAAGTTGTAATTTCTTATAGCTCTGTTGACTGGTCTTGCAGGAATGTTGAATTTGAGTTTAGGTTTACAGATTTTTGGTTTCTTCCTGCTTGAACCACTAATCTTGCACAAGTGCTCTAGGACCGTGAGAGCTGTGATAACCATCTCGTTGGGTCTGTAGAAGTGCAACATGAACAGGAAAAGATTTCCATATATATGAGCAGCCTTTCATGGTTGTTAAATTTAATATTTCTCTTAGATGCTATCAGGTGAATAACAGAGAAATGAAATGCATTATTTTCTCAAGGTTTGTTTTGTTGTTTCTCATTTCTGATAAGAAATGATTGCAGAGAGTTCAGAGTGCTTACAACAAATGTTTTTTTGTTGTTGTTTTTTTACAAGAGGGAGTGATGCTTGGACTTGATTCCAGACATCAGCACTTTTGTAGTAAGTGAAACAAATTGTTTATGTCTTTCAAAATATTAAATGATATTGCAGATAATATTGCATAGCATGATCATTTTAAAATATACATATTTTTTATAGGAAAACATATATTTTGTCCAGAATAGCGTTCATCAACATTGTCAGGATTTTCTTGGCTGGTTATTTCTATTATAACCCAATGAAATATATATTTTAATTTTGAAACTTATTATAATACCAATTTGTGTGTTTCAACAGTTTTCTTGCTAAAATAGTCAAAATTTAAAGGAAAAAGTTAAATGTTTTTTTTGTGTGAAGGAGGGGCCCGTAGTTGTGTGTCATTAATGTTTTGAACACAAAGTTGTGTTTGATAGTAAACACTACTGGAGGCAACTCACATTTTTAATAAGCATCACATGCTCCAAATCTTTCTAATTTTACTTTCACTACATTTTAAAAACAATTACAAAAACTATAACGGCAAATGAGTCTTTTTAACATTTTAACATATTTAATATTAAATTCAACAGTATATCAAAATAGAAGAATTTAGCAAAAGTATGAAAACAGAAGAAAATATATTTTAACACATTAATGTTAAAAGCTATTTGTAGTGAAGAATGAATTACATCTCCACATTTGTTTCCAGTTACAAAATCTACACACGGGTGTAACAGATAAGAGTCGAGCATCATTACTCAGCAGACGTCTGTAGAAACAAGATTGTACTTATGAGTTTTGAAAGGGAATTAAGGAGGTCTCAGAAGAATTTGAGAGTACTAGAGAGTGCTTGAAGAAATTTTAAACTCAACTGAACACTGAAACATTGCAAGGTAATGTTTTGCATTACTAGTACAAATAATAGTAAATCTACCAAGGCTCAAAACTGAGAAATAGACGGTCATGGAAACAACCATTGAATTGCCATAGGTTGACTTCAAAAAAAGCTCCAGGTGAAACAAACAACAGAAAGGAAAACATAAAAAGAAATCAGCACTGAAGACTGGGAACAACTTTCCTTACACCCATAAAAGAGACAAAATGCGTACATGAAGCAGCTAGCTGAAGATTTCAGCCAAACATTTTCCTCACAATATGCATATTTATTTAAATCCACCATTCAATGGGTAATACAAAGTTTATTTTTCTGGGTAACCTGCAACTACAGCAGCTTGTGCAGAAATAAACAAAATGTGTAGACGTCAATATGTTTCTGTTTATTAATAAAGAATTCAATACTGAGTGGGGTGTCCTAAGTTTTTCACATGACTGAACCCTCGAACGAAAACTTCTATCCAGACTAAAGCTTCTTCAGCTCATCTCTTATTTATAGCTACAGAAAAAAAATGGAGCTGACTCATAATACAGTTCTAAGTGTAAGCAAACTATATGCCGCCTACGATGTGTTGTCAAATTTTCAGATTTTCCACATGTATCTGCTGTTTGACTCTGATAAATGTTACAGGAGGCTGCAAGAAGGATCTGCTGTTAAACATATGCACGGCATGCAAAATAAGATCTAATAACTAAAACAGTACTTGCTTATCTGTGCAGGTCTAATAGGGTGACTGGGCTGGTGGGAGTGGTGCAAGGTATACCTTGGACAATGCTTTTGACAACCACAAACTAATTTAACCAAATTAAAGACGCTTAATAAGTCTTTCTGAAGTCTTTCCGCTCTGTTCAGTTTTTACACTTGGGACTTGGTCAGAAATTTTCACAAAAAAGTCACACGTATGAATTTGTTTCTATCAGCTTCACTCAATAGAGAGAAAAAAAGAATTATGTTTATTGAGATAAAGATATGTGTCCTCTTGTTTTCTAAAAACAAATTGCTTTGGTTTTGTTGGCAGATGTAAGGTCTAGAGTAACGTTACAGTTCTTGATTTTATTGCATCAAAAATTATCCAACTTTTGACTAGGTAACTGTGATAGAAACTGCAGAGACCCACCAGACATGTCTCAACACAATAACTAGTCAATTTAAGAAATAAACTGTTGTTCCCAGGGAGTCAAAATATTAGAAAATAGTAACATTTTTATTCTCTTTACCAATTAATGTTTTCTTTTATAATATTATAAATATAACAGGAATATCATGCCAAAGTTTTGACCTCAATCCTTGCCCATGTTTTAGAATATGTTGCATTTTAAACTAAGTCTAATGTTGTTGTTTTTTTAATTACTTGTTTCTGACGAGAAAATGTAATTAGCGAAACACGTTTCAACTCACGTCGACATAAAAAAAAAAAAAAAAGTATGCGCAGGTTTGCTGTTTGCATTTCAGGCGCACACGGGGCCAAAACTTTCTCTTCGCCGGGTCCCTGATCCGTAACTCGCTCCGTGCTGCCTCACCGCGGCCGCCCTCGGACGCTACGTGACGTCGTTTCCTCTCTCCAACATGGCGCAGGAGGCAGGTCTTTAACGGCAATCTGAGGGATTTACCCCCCAACCTTCCGTATTTATTCATGTGTGTCTGTTAAGGGGCTCCCGGGGCTGACATTTGCGACGGAATACATCTCCTGTCGAGGCGGCTGCAGGCCTCCTCCGTCTCCCTCTCTCCCTCCCTCGTCTCCTTGGGACCAGGCACACCTCGCTCCAGATTCCGGTGCGACATGTATGAGGGCAAAAAGACGAAAAACATGTTCCTCACGCGAGCTCTGGAAAAGATCCTGGCCGACAAGGAGGTGAAGAAGGCTCACCACTCACAGCTGCGTAAAGCCTGCGAGGTGGCACTGGGTAAGTTCTGCTGCCGTAGCATCTCTGTGATCCCGACTTGGACCCCATTGATTTAGACACGTCATGCAGCCTTTCACTTATTATTTATCCTGGAACAATGTCGCAGTGTTTCCCCCCTCAGCGTCGCAGCGGCCGTGTTTTCCCCCCCTCCACCTTAATAGCCTCCCACCCTCCCCTCCCCCCAGAGAGGCGTTGTGATGTTGAATCGTTTGGGGGAGAAAATGAGGGTTTTTTTTTTTTTTCCTGACGTGGCGTGGACTCCGTGAAAATGATTCCGTACGAAACACGGAAATGCTGCAGCAGGACGGGTGGGTGTTTGCAACGCTGGTGGAGGCGAGAGCAGGCCAGACATCGTGTTGAAACAAAAGTTGATACAAACTGTAACCCCTCTAAGCGCTGGCGTGGTTTACGCAGACAAATGGCAATTAAAACGACGCCAATTAATTGTATTTCGGTCCCTGAAGGTGAGCCATCCCCCTCTCTTCCTGGAACCCGGCGAGCAGGTGTCTTTGTCCTTCACTACACCTATTATTCATTTACCAGTTCCAGCACTGATTACCCAGGGCTCTCCCCGGTCTCTGATGTGTTGCTACGTGATGTGCAATTAGCTGGAAGCGTGAAGGAATATTCAGTTGACAGCAGCACCATTTTTATGTCGGCACCCTGTCAAGTCTGTGAAATCGTAATTGGATTTCCGGTGTCATCAACAATAGCAAATTGAATCAAAAACAAGTGATAGGACAAACTAGCTCGTTGTTTGCACAGTATGTAAATGTTCACAAAGTATATATAGTGTATGTATTTTTGAAAATGCCAAAAAATGGTATGTTTTTTTGATAGTCCCGCTTTTATTTTGAAGTGATTTCCGTGTACTTCCGTTTTGATAGCAACTGCATTTGTTGGCTTCATTTGTTAGCTTGTGTATTTAGCAGATTTGCAGAGTATCAAAGGCGGATTTTGTGCGATCAATAGATTTGTTTAAAAAAAAAACAACAATTTGCACAAGTAAAATGTAAATATCAGTTTAAGATCAGTCCTAGCAATATGGATCATAACTGGTGTACAGTGTCTAGGAAAAACATAGTTGTATTTAATTGAAATGTTATGTGATAGATCAAAACAGAGGGAAAATACTGATTAGTTTTAAAAACCCAGAAATAAGAATAACCAGAATAATGCTATGTTGGGTGCTTTTTGTTTTTATTGGGGATTGGGAAACATACTGGAAAGTTTAACAGGAAACTGGATGGAGCTAAATCCATAGTAAAATGAGAAGAAAATTTGTTTTAATGAAGGTTCATCTTCTAGCAAGATGATAACTACCACAGCAAGTTCAACAATTAAATTCATTACATCAAACAATAACCATTGTCTTATGTCATCATACGGGTTAAATACCAAAGCTCTCTTTGCTTTGTTTTTCTTCCGCTCAATAGTTATCAACTTCTTTAAAATGCCTTTCTGCATGACAAAATGTAGGCAGGTTTCAAACTGTGTGACGACTATTTCGGGTTGTTTGTTTCTACGTTTGGACTTGACCAAAAGTGCATATTTTCATATTTTAACATCTCTGTTCAAGCTGCAAATGAAGTAAACAATGTAAACCAGGCACTTCCTTTTGCCTCCAAATTCTTTAAAGACCTTTGAGGAAAAATATGCAATTAGTGTGAAAGTTACTTCGATACCATACTAAACTTCCCTTTTGACTTTACGTGGAATAACATGTATTCTAGACTTTGCCCAACACCTAAATCTCAGAGTCTTTGTATCTGCTATGCTGTGCAGAAGCAGCCTGTGCTTCCCTTTTGTTTTTTTGGCTTCTGCCTTGGTAGTAACATGACACTGTCAGAGAAACAAAGCACCCATGTTATGGAGCAACCAAACATCCTACCTGTCCTGACAGTGCTGCCATTATTCTCATGCTCAGCAGCGCAAAGATTTGTAATGGCCTGGAAGGTTAAATGATCCATTTATGTTAGCTAAGACTTGCTCTGTTTTGCTGCGCCGACCCACCCACACAAACATACATTCATCACAATTCCTCACTGTCCATGCAGCTGCAGGAAGAAAGGCAGAGTCCACGAGAGTTGTTTGTGTTTAACTTGTGCTTAAAGTGTAGGAATGGCACAGTGCTGCACATCTGATTTGTGACCTGCCAGTCGTTTTCTGAGAATAAACATCATAATTGACATCACTATGCAATGTTTCTTTGCGTGCTGCAATCATTTATTGCATCTATTTTTCTTTTCATTTGTTGCAGCAAACTTCTATTAAGAGCATAGCCAACAATCGGAAGTAAGAGAAAACATTTTAGATGCACTCAGATTGTGCAAAATGAGAAGCTCTGCATCGAGTGTAGCAGCGACATAGTTATAGTGCACATCAAAAACAACTGGGTGACCCAGTATGCTGAGTGACTTACATAATCCGCTCCTGTTCCCTGAGACGTTTCAAAGAGAGTGTCTTTGTCAGGCTCATCTTTGCTGTATAAAAGTCTTCCAGTTGGAGATTGCCTCAGTGCGAAAACTGAGTTTTGTGTGATAGTTCTTACTCCCAAAACAAGGGGATTGATCTGAGAAGTTTCACCTTTGCTAGGGAGTCAGGCACCCAGACTGACCTTTCGGCTTGATTATCAAAATGTCACTCCGCCGTTTCACAAGGAGTATATCATCTTTGTTTCTCACACTCTCCGAGCTGCAGGAGTAACAGGAGGTCCTTTTATCTTCGGATCAGTCAGCCGGCTCCTCAGCACGGAACGGTCGGATAGGAGACAGCAGAAATGGAGTAAGACTGACAGTTAACTCAAAATATCAAAGGCCCCCTGGCTGTATTTGCTCATCACTCCTTTTTTCTTTTCTTTTTTTTTTTTGAAAAAAAAAAAGCAGATTCATTCATTTGACACATTTGTAACAAATTGTATGAATTGTTACAAATTGTAACAAATGTTGCTGTTTTGGACTCCAATTGAAGTTACTGGACTATCAAGTGTGAAAACACCCTAGAAATCGACCACCACTCAATGACATAAAACGCCCTATTTGATATGTGAAATTATATATTGTTATAAAGGACTGAATTTTCTACTTGTTACTTTTGCTCTTACCAAAGGAGAGAAAAAAAAGTGGTGTTATTAATCATATTTTTTATTCTTTACTAGAAAGAACCCTCTTGAAAAACAGGATCAAGTATTATTTCTCATTGAAATAAAAATGGACATTTTAATATTGGTGCAATCCTAAAAGCTTACGGTTGAGTTTAGAGATTTAAGCTGGGATATGGAGCCAAATCACATCACTTGTCAACTCCACCCTATGACATACCAGACTGTCCTATTTTGCTTTCCAAGCTGATCAGAGTGGGAACTTTAAATTAGAAATATATGTTTCTGTGTTCCTATAAATTGGAAAATTGTGTATAAACATGGCAAAATGTGGGCACTCATTTCTCTTATTTGAATGCATTTTTCACAAGACGGCTAATAATTTGAAGGGAACTAAATATTTCCATAAATGACCATACATATTTCGCAAAGCCTAAGGTTTTGTTGACGCTTTAGATTGAAGTTGTTGTTACCATCAGACTTAAAAATTGGAATATCATAGCAGCATACTTCCCTGACTAATGGGCTGCTTGGTAACATTTTTATGTTATCTTGTTAATCCCCTTTATCTTATGTACATTTCCTTCCTAGATTATTTCCTCCAGTAAGTTTTTCATTTTCACTTTTATTTGCGAAGCCAGTAAAAACATGTTTTTGGGAGAGGTCAGGAGAATTACTCCAGAACTCCATTTCTTACTTCTGCTTCAGTTTCAGAGTCCCAGTGCTCTACTTTAAGTGCTTACCTGCTTCAACAAACCTGATTTAAACTGAAGGGTCATTACCAGGTGCCTGGTGGACTTGATGGCCTGCTTAGCAGGTAATTAACGCTGATGTGTTGGAGCAGGAAGACATCAAAATAATACAGAGCAGTGAGACTTGAGAACCAAGATTGACACACAGCTTCATCGGTAGTCTTTGAATAAAGTAGTGGAAACAAGAATTGCATTGCTGCTGGCCTTTTAATATAGAAACAAGTCTCCCTGTTAGTTTCTGTTTAACCTATCTTCTTTGTTTTACCTTTTCAATTTATCCAAATGATCATGATGCATTTTGTGTTTTTGACATACTAATAATGAAATATCTGGTGTATTTGTGGAGAAGTTTTCTCCGTACCATATAGTTTCAGTTTTACTTGAATCCTAATTGTAAAAGTAATGATCAAACATGTTTAAAAATGAACTTTAAACATAGTAACTTCTCGTGTACTGTATTATATTTAGGTGGAACAGATGAGGATGCAACGCTGTTTGTGGTAGTTTTGCTTGTTACATCCACTGATGCTGTTTTTGTTGGTCAGTTGTGAGTTTGTAACTCTCTGATAATGTCTTTTTGGCCAGTTTTGATTTCCTTTTTTATACAATAAGTCTTAAATAGCTGCATTTTGTTTAAAAAATGTTTTAACATTAGTAAATGACTTGGTAAAATATTTTGTCTTTGATAAACATTTTTTCTCAAAACCTCACCACTTGCTTTTCTGGTGGTTGTAAAATTTTACAGATCATCTCAGCTCCTCTCACTATCTTCTGCAAGATCCCTCCTGTCTTAAATATCTCAGATAAACAGTGGGAAGCCAAAACATTTTTAATATGATTGAAAACCTGCTGAAAGGATTTAAAAAACAAAACCAAAAAAATCTAATATAGGTGTCAAAGATTTGCAAAACCAAACATCAGATGTTTTTAGCCATAACTTTACAAAAAGATAAAAGATAATGACAAAAAGTGTGATTTATAGTGTAGTGAATAAATAACTTAAACAGTCTTTGCTATGGTGGATTCACTGACAGAAAATAAAGATGAGCTACTTGAAAATGATAAAGCTATTTCCTTTTTATTTGGTACATTTCTCACTCATCTGTATCATTTGTATAAAATTCTAAATAAAGTAGAATCCTTCACACATTTTTGATGAACAATAAGTCGCTGTATTGTGCTATGCTATAAGACCTTTGTTCGGAAAAATAAGCCCTCTTCACATTTCTGCAAAGGTTTTCATTCCACTAGTGTATTTCTGTTCTGTTGGGAAATATTTCCCTGTCCATGGTTAAAAGAATTTTGAATTAGAGCTGTAAACAAATACAAAATCAGCAAGAGCTTGCAAGCTGTGGTTTTGCACTAAACACAAGGCCACTGTCTGCACCCTCATCCTTGTAGTTGGCAGGGAGGCCAGAACAACAAATGCACCTCTGATTGTTAAGAATGGTGATAGCAAGCTCCTCGCCTCCCTATGGCCGACGTCTGCTCAACCACGATAAGCACCGGGTAATAAATGATCCCGTCGTTAATTGAGCTTTTGACCATGACTTTCCGAAGACCAAACATAACCCTTCTAAAAGGGGAAACGCAGGAATTAAAGGCTGCTGTCTGGAACAAGCCTTGGACGTTTGAGCACAAACAGAATCAAATTGTTCACCGACTTATGCAAGCAACAATCTCACTTAAATCTGCATCTTATTCCTGACAGGAAAGGAGGTTTGCAAGAAGCTGGTAGGAATTGTTAAAAGGAGAAAAATGTCATCTTTAGTGACATTTTTATGTTCCTTTATATTGCTAGACTGCTGTGAAATTCAAGTAATTAAAGGAGCTGTTTCATAGCTTAATTAAGCTATATTTTTTATTTTATTTATTGTTCCCTAATGACACTGTATATGAATTTTTTTTGTTTTTAGAGTTGGAATAGTTGGAATACATTTGTGATGTATTTAATAAAAATATGAAAATATTTTTTTTTTTGTACATTTCAGTATAAATCTGAGCAGTTCAAGGGAAAATTTTCACATTTCAGTCTCTGGCCAGTGGATTCATACAGTGGTGAAAATATTGATAGAGATTACAATGTCAGTACCACTTTTGATAAATACTTGGAAACAATTATTGCATTCTCAGCATTTTTCTTTGTGATATGAATACACTGGATTCCTAATCACAGTTCAGTATTTGCTGCTGATTTGCTCCTTTTACAGATTTTTCTGTGGTACATGACCCCAAATTATTCTGGTAAATCCCACCTACTCACAGATTTTTCTTAAACATTTTTTTTGTAATATAATATTTTAAAGAAAATGCTGAAATACAGTGATGCAGCATTACTTAAGATGCTGACATCATGTGCAAAGCAACAAATCTAGGAGCGCCTGTGATTTTCTTGCCTCTGATTGAATGTACACCCAAGAGCAGAAATGAGGAAGATGTAGAGTTTAGCTTCTGCAGTAGTTTTCATTGGATCTTTATAAAGCGTGACCTGCAGGTTCTGATTTCGGGAGATGGCAATTATTTTTCTTTTTAGTAGCTAAGCTAACTAAGCTTGAAACAGTGTGGACAGGCTTGGTGGACAGGTCAGTCACTCAGCTCTAATGGCAGAGCAAAAGGGAACAATGCCTCAGATTAGAAGGAGATAAGATCAGTAGAAAAGATCAGCTTCATATGTATCGCCGGATCACGATCAGTCAAAATTAAGAAAATCTGAACCATATATCTGGTGCTTGAACTATTAAAGGGGTCTCAAGTGTTTGTGGATTTTATTGATGATGCATTATGCGATACATTAGTCTAGCATAATGTAAAATACCTCTGTACATATTGTATTATTTCTCTGCATTGATGCGGATTTCCATCCGACGGTGATGAATTAAATATGCTGCACATCAGAAGAAGAGAAATCCCCTTCTCTAGCTTGTTTTGCCTTTCTGTGCCAGTTTACTGTTTTTACATTATCTAATTGTTATTTAGATTTTAAAAAATATTTGTGTTCATAACTTGTACTCATCTCAGAATATTTATTTTGAAACAAACTTGAGATGTGGAAGGAAGGCCTGCTGGAAAGCAGACAGTGGAACTTGAGTGTTTAAAAATGAACTAAAATTGTAGATTGAGGTGTTTGACCAGTGGTGGCTGCTTATTTCAACTATTTTATTCTAATTGGGATAAAAAAAATAAAAAAAACATTATTTATTGTTGGATAAGAGGAAATAGATTTGCATCTTTCTTTATAGTTTATGTAAATTTTGTGTATGTAAATATTTGTCTTACCAGAGATGTTCCAAATGATGGGAGTTCGGGAGATGTTAGATTGAACAAGGTTATTTTGGCTGGAGTCGAGGAGGGCGTATTTATCAACAAACACTGTTTTTATTTTCATTTCATTGGCTATTTGCCTCCAGTTGGTGCATCAAGTGTAATAGCTCCCTTTCACAGGCTTGAAAGGGTAGGTCGTAACATTTGAGCAGAAAGTGCTAAATTATTTGACCAGAATGGAAATCATTAAACTGAATTGATTTCAGTAACAAAATCAACAGCTGAGTAATCAAGGCCATGTGGAGGCGAAGTGCTTTGGGACTTTTTGGCTTCAAAATGAAAGCCTTGATACAGCCACAGGAGTGAGACTAGTGATTAGACGGAGGCTTATACAAGCGTGAGTGAGGGTGGTGGATTGGTGGGACACACACACACACACACACACACACAGATTCAGATACACACACATACACTAGTGCACAAGCGATTAGTCAGCCCGGACAACCTTTTGACACCACTTCCTTCTTCCACACCAAATTTAATTAGAGTTGTGCAACCCTTCCTTTCATCCTGGACAATGGAAAAATCTCGGGTCGGATTTTAATCAAGGTCTCTGTAATTGCAGCTGATGTATATTTATGTGTTAGAGAGTGGAGGTGGATACACCCTGCAGCGCTTCTTCAGAAAAGCTAAATGAAGAGGCTCGGTGTGGTCTTTATTAGAGTATCTATGTACATCGTGGTTAAATGTTTTCAAAAGCGCTTGGCTGATGAAAACACTTTTACAGTTTATGTAATTGAAATATAGCAGGACATACATCTTTTCTTTTTGACTTTTAAGGATATAATTTTGCTAGACATTCATGTCACATCGACAGCTTGTAAAGTAAGCATTGAGCATGCCAATGTGTAACCAGATGAAAATAAATGTAGTTTTATATTGGCCAAGATGTAATTTTTGAATTGCGACCCATACATCAAAAAATTACTAATATCAACCAATGGTAATGTTGGTGGCGATGTGTCTTGCATTCTTAACTGTTGTGCTAGTGTTGACATGTTTTCAGCAGTAAGGCTTCTTATATGCTACAAACTTAATTTGCACACAGCAGCAGGAAAACTTTCTTAACACTGACAGATTTCAGCTTGTTTCTTGACTATCTACAACTTTTTTACATCCTTGTCTTCAACTGTTCCATAGTAACATTTGATTATTTTCACCTATGCCTTGATTTCTTAAATAGTTTGATTGCTCTCTATTTGTGAATTACTTTGGCTGTTGCTGATGTCTAGCAGAAATTGTTCAAAATATAATTGAGAAAAAACTTGGTCCTTATTACTTACTTATTTTGCCCCTTTTACAATTGTTGTCTTCTGCTAGACTACTGATGTAAGGAAGATGCACAAACGTCAGGGATACCTGCAGCTTTGAGAGGATTGTAAATCCAAGTTTCTTCTGGAGGTCCAGTGTGAAGTTTGAGTTTTATTAAGTCCAAAGTTGGCACAACTATCCACCATCTACTGACAAGTTTAGTGGAACTTTGGCATCTTCCCGCACTGCTATAAGATGCTGTGTTGATGCATTACTTCAAGCAAGTAGCCTCAACAAAGAATTGACTGCATTACGTGTCATAGATGGAAATACACTTTTTTTTTTCTTTTGTAGCATTTCTGTTTGAAACAATAAACAGTATTGTATACTAAACTGACTTCCCAGGGTTAGAAAAACGGAACATGAAGAACTATATGTTGACCAAGCAAAACATTCAGCTGCATGTTTTGAAATATGGGAAGACAGGCTTGTTTTTCTCATGAGCAAAGATCAGAGTAATGGGACAGGTACGTAAGCAAATTTTTTTTCTTTTTTTTTTTTGGAGGGCAGCCTGCGGCTTGTGTCCATCTCCCTTTTACTGTCCTCACTCTGTCTGAACTCGTCGTCCTCTTTCTGCGAGCTGTTATGTGTTGGAGAGCTTCTCCAGGGAAGAGTCTGTTTATCTGGCTGCCTCCTGCCAGCTAAACACCCCCCATGCATCCTCAGTTGTATCGTAAGTGATGAAATGGTAAAGCTCTCAAGAGAGCTTCTTGTATTTGTGCTCTTGCAGTATGTGCGTCGTGGCAGTGATGCAGTGTGATGGATATGTTGTTATCACGACATCTGGTTACTGAGTTGATGTTCATCCAACAGCTAAAGGCAGCAAAGCTCTATGTGCTGGTGAGTGTGGCTTGTCATTTCACGGCTGTACATGCTGTACACACAGTCAGCTCCCTTACTGTCTTAGTTTTCCAACCATAAAACAGATTAAAAGTGTTCCACTTACATTCTCAATGTCAAATCTGGGACTTCTGGAATGTCATGATTTAGTAGTGAAGTTGATTTATTCTAAAGTCTCTTCATTAAACAACTAATTAGAGTAGATAAGTTAACCCAGGTGTACCTAACCTTGTTTTCTTGAGTCCTTTTAATGAATGTCTTGTAATCTCCGCTAACAACTTTCGGTCAGTTTTATAAATTGTGGATCAAAAACAAAATCTCATTCGTCTTGAGTTGACAGCAGTTTTGTGGAAGGAGGATAACCTTGAACTGTGACTTGAATGCCCACCATTGATACAGAACGTATTGCCTGTGTTCTTGATAAAAAAATAAATTGCTGACAGACAGGAGAGCTTTTGACATTTGTTCCAGATGAAAAGGTAGAAATTTGTCAACTCATCATTGCTTTATAGGAAGGTGTCAACATTGTTAAGAAGGACTTAATTTCCTGTTTGAAACGGTTGAAAATTTGTACAAGTACATGCTAAGAGCCACAAACTACTCCTATGAGAAACATTTATTTAGCTCTACTCTGGATTTAGCAACTGCTTTTTGTTCTAATTGTAAAGCTGCTGTCACACTGTCTCCTATCTTGCCATGTATGCTGCTGTATTAAAAAACATTTAAATGAGTCTAAAATATGTCGAAATAAATTAGATTTTGCCTAATTTATTTCCCTCTAAATACTTTGCTAAAGTCATTGATATGCAATTCAGTTTTTTGCTAATGACTGGGTCCATGATGTCAGTCTTGTTTGTTTTTACACAAAAATATCAACTGACCATCAGGGGAATATGTTTTAATATTCTATGCCAGGATAGTCAGACAATTAATCATTTGGTTATGATGATTAATTGTAACCAATTGATGATTATACGCCGTTATTCAGTTTCAAGAATTCAGCATATTGTGGTGAGAGAAGCAAATTCATTGTGTGCTGTGAGATTATATACTAGTAAATACTGCAATATTTTAGTCAAGTTACTTTTATTTCAGTAGCAATAATGTGCGAATGTGGTATGTGAGAGCAGTTTTCATTATTTTTCATCAAATTAAAAAAAAATCGGTAGCCAGCTGCTTAGTTGGTGATCAAACTCCACCTCCTCTTCTAATCTAAATAATTATAGATCAGTCACAACTGAAAAACTGCTCCAGAATTATTGAATTGATAATCAATGAAGTTATTTTTGATATTATAAATGTTTATAAATATTATTTATTGTCTTCAACATCTAGAGGCTTACCTCAAGTGTTTAAAAGATAAGTCAGTGAGCTATAATTGGCTTTATAAAGGAATAAGTGAGAGATGATGCTATTCTTTGCAGTCAGGTTTTACTAATAGACCTCTGTCTCTGAACCTAGATTATCTTGCTGAATTTGCAGATTTTCAGGCAATGAAAATTTTGAGATGGATTTCATAAATATATATACATTCAATAAATCTATGTTATCAATTAAAGAAAACATAGTTTTTAAAAAAGTGTGTCTTTAAAGGTATTCTAACATTTTAGAATAATCAATATAATTGGTGCAGACAAGTGGAGCTTTACAAAATCTGTGATCGGTGAGTCTCTAATTTTTATCCAATACTTTCATGTTTCTGCAGCTTCCTCTCTCAAATCACACACAAGGAACATTAAAGCTTGTGAAGTAAATGGCTTTGGGTTATCCACAGAAAGCCATTGTTTCTATGTTGTGGGATTGAGTGTGTTCTGCACAACCAGATAAAGCGTGAGCAATGGAGCTCATGCTTCAGAACCTCAAATCACCCCATGCATATTTCATTTTTCTTGCATTATGACACAGCAGCAAATGGACACACAGCTTCTGTGTTTTGACAAATGTCCTCTTCTAATGTCCCGCAGCCTTAACACGTACTACACCCCACATTTAAACTGCTTTGCTTTTAGGGCCATAGTGTGGAAATCCAAAGAATATCATGTTTTCTTTAAGACTTTTGTTTTTAAGACTGAGATTTTTTTTTTCTCAGTTCAGCTACTTGTATTGTTATTCTGGCTGACCTGTCGTATGAACAGACCCTAAACTTCAAAATATCTGATAAGATAGTAACAAGTAAAGACAAACCAGACCAGTCTGAGAACCCCAAATGTCCAGTTAAATGTTAACTTACTCTGTGTTCTCTCCACAGGGAGCTCTTCTTGTTTTGTTCTGCAAGTAAAGATAAAAACCTCCTTGAAAATTCTTTGCCGTGTGGTTGTAAAGTCTTAGTACAGGCACATCACATGTGGTGCTGTTTGTTGGCTGAAATATTCACAGCCTTATGCTTGTGTCTGCAGTAAAATGTGTAGCTTTAAAATATAATTAGCATCTTCAAAAGTGTTTTTCATAGCTGTTTAACCAGCAGGAACGTCTAAGACCTTTTAGATTTGTCAACAGGAGGTTAGGGTCATAGCCATAGATTTGTTTACAGGAGAAAAGATGACGAGCTTTAAATTTGCATGACATCAAGCTGAGCCAGCTCCTGGTTCAGTTCTTTATTTTAAACAGGATATTTTATGTAACTTTGTGTTTCTTCACTTTTTCATTTTTCACGACCTGTTGAAATACCCGTTCACCACCAAATGATTACTATTAAACTGGGAACAGTTTTTAAAACCTCACATCTTGGCTCCAAACTTCACAAACCAATTTAAGTTTAAACTCCCATTTCCATTGGTTTTATACAAACAGAACCTGGATGCTGCATGCAGTCATCTGAAATGACAGATGGGATTACATTTGAATAATCTGATGTTACACAACACATTCCATGAACCCAAGCACGCCTGAGGAGTGTGTAGGACCAGTAAGTCAAGCGTCAGTGATTGTGTGGAGTTGTAGTCATGGCAGACACTCCCTGCAGGTTTCTTTGCTGCTGCCTCTGAGGGCTGAAGAATGCTTTGTCACAGCTCTCCGGCAGAGTGGGGCTTAGGAGCAGGGAGACCAGAGTAAGTCTTTAAACTGCTGTTGGCTGCAGCAGGACACTCTGAGCACTTTGATGCGATACATGATGAAAGCAGTCTGCCTTTCTTCTTGTATTGGAAGTGGTGTTGCTTAACAAAAGGTGTAACTGAAACCATTTGGACAAATGATTTACTCTTGCAACTCTTTGCAAAAGGATAATAACTGTGGAACCTTTTCACATCGTCATATTTGCAACTAGAAACTTTTGTAACTTCAGTTTTATTGAGATTTTATGTAAAAGATCAAAAAATACATGAAGATGATGCTTTCTTATATGAAGGCATAATCTTTATATAGTTGCATTAGACTTTATTTAGGGGTAACGTGGTTGAATATAAATGCATGCCACACGTATCAGGGTTTTAGAAGAACATATTATTTAGCTTCCAATCCACAATTTAAAACTGCAGTTTTGGGCTATTCTAGAGCCATATAACATTATAAATCATGATTTCTGTTGAGATATTAATGCACGCAAAGAAATATTAGGATGCAATATTTGGGTGTTTACAATATTCCAAGTTTTAAGCATTCTTGCTCTGCATATCAGTGCAGAGCAAGATGCTAAGATGATAAAGCTAACAACGAGAGGCTTTTTACCACTGTCTTGGTGAATAAAGAGTCTAAAAAATGCGAACTGATCAGAATCGACGGAACAATTTTCAACAACGGTACGAGAATTGCATATTTTCTGAAGTCGTTCAGCCCTTATCTGTTGCTCTGTGTATTAGCCTTTAGCCTGAGTCAGACCGGATGACTGTTTCTTTTAAATGTGACATTGTTTTGCCCTTTCTTCAAAAAATTTGAAATGGATGGAAATTTATGGTTGTAAATTACGTGCCTTGCACTGTGTGTTTGTTTGACGAAGACTATATGAATATTAATGCCCACCATTTCTTCAGATCTTGTTTGCTTTCACTCACTGGCACAAACAAGCAAGTATAAATGTTTTTAAATGTGAATCCAGGAGCAGAAGTTCATAGTAGTCTTAACCAATGTTTGGCTTTGGAGTTTAACCACTGATTCTCCTTGAATCCAGCTTCTAACCTTTGGCTCGGTTTTACTGCTAATTCGCCACCTTTATCTATTACAGGTGTGTATTTGCATGCCAAGAGGCTGACTGTGCGTTTGTGCTGCTGATATCTAAGACTCTGATCAGCTTTTGGTTGTAGCTCACAGTAAGCTTGGTTAAGGAGGATCATTCATAAGTCCCTATTGAAACATATATTAGACAGGGCAGGGTAGAAACCCATCAGGTTGGGAGGAAAGAGTGTGATGTTGCTGTGTTTTTTCCTTCTCTGTATGAGATGTTGAGGCGCTATACTCGCAATCCAGTTGTCTGTTTAAGCTTGGAGGTTGTTATGCTTTTATTACTCAGTATTGTTAGCCGTCTAAAAGGGTTTCATTCGTCTTAACAATGGCATGCAACTGATAATCTTCTTATCTTGCGTTTTTCATTCCTCTTTTTCCAGTTAAACGCTATATTACAGCTGTCCTCTGTAATCCTGGCAATTGGATATTTTGTCCAAGCCGACTCCAGGCTGAGGTGCAGATCATCTCATGTATTTTTCACCGACCCTCCTGAAGTCTCAGGCTCGTATATCAGACTCTGTTTAGTTTTTGAGGGAAGTTTGCTGGTATGTTGGCTTTAATACATCTGCCACTGAGGTCATAATATAATAAACAGATTTAGTTATATATGTGGCTAGAAGTGAAAAAGGTTTCCATGGCAGTCTTGCTGATTGAAATGACTCATTTCTGAAATTCAGGAAATGTTTTCTTTCCCCATCGGAGGCCTGTTAATACTCTAGGCTGGACTGAAATATGTGATCATTTTCTAGTTTTCCCAGCATCTTCTTTTCTCCTTCTTCACTACCCTTCCCTTGCCTGGAAATTGCATTCGCTGAGCAACACAGCAGAGGCAACATGAGGCAGCTTTAGTGCTGTATTTAGATGACAACCTAAAGGCATATGAGCTCACGCTGAAGTGTCCGGATTAACTGTGGTCAGTGAGGATTGCGTGGATACTGCTGCTTAATACAAGCCCTGTCTTTCGAAGTTGCAGTGCAGCTCAGGAAAAGGAGCTCTCCACATGTAATCGCCCCCCAATGATTGAGGGAAAGCCTAAAATTACTCCAGAGTAAAAGGGCGTTTGCCCCGTTGACTTTTCCACTCATTTAATGTATCACCATCATCTAATGTTGGAGTCTGGGTCAAAGTCAGGGTAAAATGGGAAAGCAACATACTAATGAGAAGATTCAAGGTATAACGGCTTTACTCATTCCTCATGGAGCTCTAAAATGTTTTCTGTTGAAGCGACAGTCGAGCTAAAGTGAGAAAGATGGCATAAGGCATCAGGTAGCTGTCGGATACCGTGTGTGCACTTGTACCTGTATCCATAAAAGTGCATCGATACAACATCATAGGAAGGTGGTTTCCTTCAAAATGCTGTTAGAAACTGAGAATTTCCAACTTCCCACTTTTCAATATTGCCACTTGTCGCATCAACAGTAGTAAGATGTGATGGAAACATGTTTTTTTTTTTTTTACTCATAATTGTAACTTGCCATGCATTTTAGTTTCACTCCAAGCTTCATCACCTATTTTAGTCTACTGGGCAATCAAATGCTGCGGGTACCTTGAGCCTTTTACATGACACTTCTGGCTTCATATGATATTTGCCTGAGCAAATGTTCAACAGGAAAGAACATTATGAAGTCCAAAAAGCAGTTGTTTTGTTGTTCCTGTTAGGATTTAGCACATCCGCTTTTAAATCTCTTCATCTGCACATTTTGTGTCTCTCATCTCACTGTTCTTGTTTGTCTCCATTAAGCCTTGTAAACACAGACTTGCTAGTCTGTCAGCTGTAGAGGAAGTCATTCGTTTTGGTTCCAGTGCTTCCTTTTACTTGAGCAGCAGTAAATGTTCAGGGTAAAATATTCTCAGATTGATCAAACGTTTTACGTTTATCAGTTTCATTATTTATTGCCTCCATAAGAGAATGACTCTCATAAAAGGATTTAGACAGATTTTCTTAAAGGTGAAGGACTTCTTTAAGAACTTTATATGCACAAACACTCTGACTTTTTGAATCGCTTCTTACCTATAAATACTTAATTTCTTATGAAATTTCATCCCTAAATCACAGTCTGAGATCAGATGGATTATTTAGTAACTGTACTGATTTAAATTATATTATTTTGGATATTGTAGGGAACATACTTAATGCAAAACAAAAAATGGAGAAATCAGACCCAAGAGTCTGTCCAGTTCAGTCCATTTTTTTGGTCCATGTTATGACTGTATGTAATGAATTTGGTACAGCTCCAAATCCCAACCTCTTCTATTCGTGGCTGACCCACAAACACAAAGTTAATTGCTGTAAAAAAAATGTTTGAAACCAGCTTTAATTTATTTCCACAGAATGTTAAAAGCTAAAATATTGTCTCTAAATGGAGTCCTCTGAAATAGAAAAACAATAGAAATAGAAAAGACTGTTAGCCTCGCAGCAGTGAAATAATTGTGACCAAGGTTTTCCCAGTAACCACAGCCAGGTGCAACTCTGTGAGAACGCAGCCAATTGTATCCGTGCTTTTAAACACTCCATAGCTGAAGGCCCCTTTAATGTCTAGTACCAATCAGCTTGCTATTTTTGTCTCTTTCCCTCTCTCTCATCCTTCCCTTTGTGTGGCTTTCTGCTCTTCTATATCTGTTTTCACAGTTTTCAGTGACTTCATTCAATTCCTTTGCTGCCTGAAGATCTGTGAAATAAACACAACGTTGGCCCATCGCTGAGACATGATGCAGAGTGAATAATGATTGTATTTTTGGCACTGTGCAGCTACTGAGGCGATATATTATCAAGGTTCTGGGGGGAGAAGGGGTTCTGCCTGTCGTGGTGTTGTAAATGAGACATCTTGACAGCTAAATGGCGTTTACTAACTTTAATGTGTGCATCACAATGTGGTTTTTCTATTGTTTTACCTCCAGAGAAAGTTTATGTTGTACAAAAAAAGCTACCTTTTAGTTAAATGTTGCAATATGATTAAGTTCTACTTTTTCTTTTCTTCTCTTTCAGAGGAAATTAAGGCGGAATCAGAGAAATTAAGGTAAGCCATTGGTCATTTGATGGATTTTCTGTTTATTTGTGCTTGATTAGGTGCTGCATTCATGGCTCATTTTCAAGCCTCTCTGTTGCTGTTCTTCATTGTTCAGGCTTGTAAAGGGGATCATAATGTTCTGTGTGTGTGACCAGGCATTTGTTGCTCTGCCCCCACTGATTTGGTTCTTTTCTCTGGGCTTTTTTCCCCAGTAACCCCTTTGTTTGGTCATTATTAGTTTCCTTTATGAACCCCTGCCTATTGCTGATGGGTTTTTTTGGCCTGTATTTATTTGTGCTTTGCTCCTGAAAGGAATTGCTAAGTAACATCGACCCTGGAATGTAATGCAGCCCCCACATCTTCTGCTCTCCCTGCCAAGTTTTCTTTTTTCCAACCTTTAATTCCCCCCCCCCCCCCCCCCTTCTGACACACCATTTCTCCCTTGATTTTGTCCCCAATACGCTCTGTGTCATTCACTAATCCTCCATGTTTCACCAAATTTTCACAGTTGAAGTTGGATGGAATAAACATGTGGAGGGCCTCACCCCGTTTGCAGAAAAGCTGCTGCTTTTGGCCTCAGTCCAGCTGGTTCAAGTGTACTTTTCTTGATACGTAGAATTGCATCTAAATAAATTAGAATATCAAATTAATTCAAAATAATTCAATTTAAAAAGGAAAACTCTGGAATATAGTTTCAGTACACACAGGATGATAGAATGTGTGTGTATTTCTATGAATTATTGATTGTTTGGGCTAAAAATCAAAATAAGGTTTCTCTTATTGCTTTTGCTTGTGCACTGTATTTACCACACTTTTTCCTTCCTTTGAATTTCTCATTAAATGGTTCAAAACAACATCATATCTCAGACCTTCATTAAGGAAGTGTTGGGTACAGAATTAAATTTAATTTGTTTAATATTCTCAATCTTCCAATTTCAGTTGAGAAGTGTCAATTAATACAAGTTATTGGTTGCAAATAAAGGTAAAATATCTTGTCATAACATAACTATCTTTACACAAAAATGTAACAATTGTATAGTTCAGGACAAAATATAGAATGAGGAACTACTGAATTTTACGACATTTTTCAAGTGCTTAGTGTAGAATATTATTTTTATTTTGCTCTTCATTGAGGGAAACGAGTACAACAAGCTCATATCAGGTGGTTCATTTGTCGGACTATCTGCTCGTCTCGCCTGCCTGCAGGCCGCCGGTTTCCCAGCATGGCCCTTTTTGCTAATGGCATGCATGTCTGCTCTTGTTTTTGACAGAGGAAAAAATAACTCGCCTGGTTTTAAGAAAAATATTTTGCCAATAAGAAAGCACTGAAACTCACCCTTGAGTTTTCAATACATGAGTTATCTTTTTAATTTTTTTTCCCCCAAATTGAAGTATTTTTTGCCTGTCTATAGTGAAACCATATGATGCAACAGACCAGATTGTTTTCAGTCCAAAAAGTAAACACTTCCAGTGTTGGTGCTCTTAAATGGGATTATAGATCGCTGTTACTGGAAAGCCAGAGTAAGGTTGGTCTGGTCTTTTTATAGAAAGCTTCTCAACGTTTAAATATCTTCGCCATACAGCTGGCCTGAATGTTGACAACCTGCAGCCCGCTTTGCAGGAGGCAGACCGCTGATCACAGCTGCTTGAATGAAATCACAAAGAGAGCCTGACTAATTCTTCTCTTGTACAAAATATATTGCTTAACAGCTTATTGTGCTTCTAGATGCTTTCTTATTACCTGCTGTTATAGCTCAAAATATGTTAAATAATCTGTCTTGTGTCAGATGATGTGTGTTCTGAAATGTGAAAATAGTCCAGCAAGAAGATTTCCTCTCAGATCGCTAGAATCACAATTCAATTTTATTTTACACTATTCCTCTAGTGACTCTAAAAGTCCCAAACTGAAAGGATTTCTAGCATTTATTCACTTAAAATAAGCTGGGTAAGCAAAGGAAAATGCACAGTCAGCAGCCAGGCATCTCAGGCTGGCACAAAGAATTGAAACTTGAACATCAGATTTATCTCAAGATGGCAAAATATTCACCAAGCCACAGCGAGAAAAAATTATTAATTAACAGGAAGTATCATTGATGCAGACTGTGAACCTTTTATGGTCTTGATAGCTGCATATGAAACATATAGCTGTTATATATGTTGGCCAGGTACAGAAACACCCTGACATCTAAGGGGAATGATTGAAAAACATCAGATACATTGATTGTAGTACTATTCACTCCAAAGATCCAGAAACAATAAACATCTTTTAGTGCTTAGAAGAGCTGCAATGCACAGAATGTCATGCAGATTATCTTTTTGCAGCAGCCCATCGACATCTCACCCACTTTTTACCTCTAATCAATCCATTCCCCTCTCACTGGTTACTATTAAAACTAACGATATGTATTGATACTTTTCAAAATGAAAGAAAGTAAGTGTGTGTAAACTCCCTAGTATCCTCTGCCTCCTTGGCTGTTAAAGTGTCCAGCTTCTCCTCTTTCCACAGCTTTCTAATTTGTTCTCCACTCTGAATCTTTACTATTGTAATTTCATCCTGCTCAAATCCTCCTCTCCCCTCGTATTTTCCTGCCCCCCATGATTGTGCCCTGCTGCACTCGGTGAGGTCGTCCCTCTGAATCGGGCTGAAGTCGCCTCTTTTCATTGCCAAGACATAAACAATGTAACCTCCTCCCTTTTTTTTTTTTATCAGTCTGCCTCCATCCCAGCCTCCCTCTGTAGTGATCACCCGTTGTCTGTTTTTCCTTTTTCTCCAGCTTGTGCACTGGGTGTGGCAGCAGTGTTCTGGGAAACCAGCAGCCCTCGTCTTTATCTGTGTTGCTGCTTCTTTGAAATTTCAGAAGCAAAATATTTAGCATCATAAACACATAGTGTCAATCTAAATCCAAATTACCAAAAGGCCATGCTTAGCATCCTGCTGCTACTTTCAAACAGGAAGCAGTGCTTCTGTACAGTGAAACATAACATCCCTGCCACTTAATTTTTCATGCTCTGTTAGCCATGCGTGGATGTCAAGAGAAGTGCGAGTGTGTCAGACTGATTTTGAACCCTTCTTCTTGTCTCAAGTTGACAGATTGAACTGTGAGTGATCTATGTTTTTTTTCCCCCTCACCCCCTTGTATTTACTCTTTTCTTTCCTCTCCTAGTCCACCAAGTGAAGACGGCAAATCTGGCTCCAGCACGTTACCGCCCATCAAATCCAAGACAAACTTCATTGAGGCCGACAAGTACTTCTTGCCGTTCGAGCTAGCATGTCAATCAAAATGTCCTCGCATCGTCATCACCTCACTCGACTGTTTACAGGTCAGTGCTAGGAGGTCCTCTAAACCATGATAGTTATCTAGGATTTCACTTAGAAAAAGATAAAAATCCCCCAATTGGGTATTTGTCTTTTGTGTTTGCTTGCAAAATAAAACCTTGATGTTTCACACAGAGTCTTGCAATGGATAGGATAGGATTAATCTTTCTGACAAGCAAATCAGACAGAAGGTTTATGTCTTAGGATGGACTCAAACATGCCGTTGGAGTTGCCGAATTGGAAAGAAATAAAGAGTTAGAAACAACTGAAGGACCAATAAGGTCTGCTAAACTAGGATTTTAACAGCTACCTTTGGATGCTTAATGGAGCAAATTACAAAATAGGGAAACGGAGGCGTTTATCTAGGCCTGAATATAAAAATACATTGCAGTTAGAAGCTGATCTCGAAGTATGCGGCAAAAAGAAAGTTTTAAAGATAATTAAATAATGCATATTAAAGCCATGTGGGATAAACACTGAAATTATCTAAAGATTGGGTGAGAAAGGAATGTTAAAAAATAGATAATTACCTGGGAAGAAAATTTGGCCAAGTCGTTTACCGTGATGTGGGAGACTTTTCAGCAAGTAACGCTGATCACTGTCATATTTATGAGGACTGGCCTTCAATTAACCATTTTTGGCACACTGTGCAAAAAGATATGGAGGAAGTGCTGAGGCTGAATATGTCTACTTTTCAGGACATCCATAAATTTTCAACAGGGTTGATAGCTGGCCCCATCCAGGGGCTTGTTATTAGCCTGTTTCAAAGCTGCCAAAACCAGTTTTAATGTGCTTACTAATCATTTTTTGAGTAAGACACCCAATTTTGTCGATTAAATTAATTACAGTAGGATGTTAAAGAATAACTAAGGTACCACTAAGCAATGCAGGCATTCACAGACAAGAACACAGTGCCTTGCTGCCACCAGTGCGACGCATAAAGTGGAGATTATAACGGAGGACTACCTTAAAACGTGGACGCACTGAATTCTACCTGGACAACAATCTCAAATACTCATCAAAACTGTGATCACTTTATAGTGAAACAAAGAATGCCTTTGTTTCATACTCTTATCAAATTATTAATAAGCGCATGCAAACTTACAGTGTACGTCTGGAAGCTCCTGCTGAGAGGGAAATAAAAAAAAAAAAAAAGTGGGTTCAGGTATTATTTATTTTTTTATGCCTTGTAGTAGATGTCAAAATAATGAAGACCATCAAGGCCTGCTCTGAGGTTTATCAAACTGCTGCTAATGTTTTTACATATCGGCGTGTTTCTGTGACTTGCAGAAGCTGATAGCGTACGGCCACCTGACGGGCAGCGCTCCGGACAGCACAGCACCAGGAAAGAAGCTCATCGACAGGATCATCGAGACCATCTGCGCGTGTTTTCAGGGGCCGCAGACCGACGAGGGCGTGCAGCTACAGATTATTAAGGTTCCATCATTTTACTCTCAATCATCTCGGTTCATTACGCAGACACTCAAAACCCGTGGACAGAGTTGAGCTATTCAGATTGTGCAAACTGAGTTTCTTCCACTGAAAGTAAACAGCTAATTTTAAGCTAGTTTTGTCATTGCACAACCTGGAGGACATGATGCATGCTTTCATCACAAAGAACCTTGGCTGTTGTATTTAAGATTTATACTTGGGTGACTCAGCACTGTTTCTTTGGATATCAAATATATTTAATCTGTCATATTGCCTTTACATATTAGAGAGGCAGCTTCTGTTTTAATGAATGTGCCTTTTCCTAATGGCCTTTTTCCCAGTGAGAGTTGACATTCTCAATGTAATGTCTGTATTTTATGAGAATTATGTGGTTTGGTTTATGCATTTTATTTAGTTGTTTTTGGTATTATGTCTTTTATTATGAACTTTGTGTTTAAAATGTTCTTAATGACTAAATTGACAGGAGACTTAACTTGTAGTCTTAAATAGGAATGTGAAATGACGATCATTAATGTAGCTGATTTGTTCCAGAATCCGTTTTAGAACCGGGTTGATTTTAACTTTGAGCAAATTTTGAAAGTCTCAAATTTGCTTATATGAAGATATGTGGTTTTAGGTTGGAGTGGCTAAGCAAACAGAATAGATCTGAATGCTTCCAGTTTGTTTTTGTTTTTTTATCATTTGACTTTTGAAAGCGTATGTGTTACATCTGCAGTTTGATGTTTCCACTATGCCACTCTTAATGTTGCTTTATACCCTGCAGAATACTGGAAACACATACTTGAAATGTATCAGACAGGCTATCAGCTCACACTTCCTGTCTTTCCTTCTCCACTGTAGGCTCTGCTGACAGCAGTCACCTCCCAGCACATAGAAATCCACGAAGGCACCGTATTGCAAGCCGTGCGCACCTGTTACAACATCTACCTGGCGAGCAAGAACCTCATCAACCAGACAACGGCGAAGGCCACGCTCACGCAGATGCTCAACGTCATCTTTGCACGCATGGAGAACCAAGCAGTACGTTCAAATGCTCTAGAAACGCTAAATCGCCTTATTGTTGTGTTTATGTAAACACACAGCATCTCTCTTGAATCACAGTCTCTGAAAATTGCTCTAGTGGAAGCTAGTTTTAAGTTGAAATGAGTTTTAGAAGTTTATTCATAGGTAGACGCCATGCTGTATAAGGATTTAAATAAGTTTGGATTATAATACAGGTGCATCTCTGTAAATTAGAGTATCATTGCAAAGCAAATTTATTTTAGTAATTGAATTAAAGTAGTAAACCTCATAAATTAATTACACATAATTAATTAATTAAATGTTGGAGACTTAACAGTTGTCAAGCCAACTTTCATTTGTATCTTCCACGTTGGAAGATGTTCCACAAAATGTCTTTTTCTTTTTTAAAGAAGCTGACTGTTCAGAGTGTATGGAAGAATATTGATGGAAAGTTGAGTGGAAGGAAAAAGTATGTCAGAAAAAGTTGCACTAGCAACAAAGAAAACTGAAGTCATGCAAGGATTTTGAAGAGTTTAGGGGAGATTCTCATGCTGTGGCCTGTGGTGGGAGTCAGAGCTTCACACACACACACACACACACACACACACACACACACACACACACACACACACACACCCAAGTGCCTTAATTGAGCAAAGGAGAAAAAGTATGGAAATGTTGCACAGGGAACCACAGGCTGAACACATCCATGCTGCAGTAATTTGTGCCCCGACCATGTATTGACAGCATTTACTGTAAAGTGCATGGAGGTTTTTTAGAAATGTGTTTATTGGTCTGAATTTTGAGTTTCTTTGAATTTAAACCATAATCATCAGCATTGACATAAATAAATACTATTTATTTACAGCTACCGGTATATAATATTCTAGGCCCCTTTTTAATTATTAATATTAATTTACTTTTCAATCATATTCAGATATTTTGAGATGCACCTGTATTATCATATTAGCAAAAAAACATAAAAAAGCTTACTCTAATCTCATCTTTATCTTTTTGAATGACACCTCTCCCCTCCTCACCTGCCTCCCTCCCCCCTTTTTGGACACATAGCTTACAAATCACAAGCTATCTTGGTCTCTGGCCTCCAGAAAGCGTGACCGCCAGGTAAAAGCGTGCAGGACTGCCCGTGACATTGCCTGATCAGAACTCTTTCAACTCTTTCCTGTGCATCTGTGTTTGCGCATTCAGCTTCCCTTCCTCCCACCCCCCCCTTCCCTTATCCATCCGTGCACTCATTCGTTCTCTTCCTTTCCTCCAGCACTGCACACGAATGCTGCACACTCTTTCTACATTAATGCTTGCTGTGGCCTCTCTCGCTCATCTTACTTCTCCACAACATATTGGTTTTTAATTGCACCAGGAAGTGGTGAACTTATTTTTTTTATGTGTAGCATATGTGACTGGTAATGAGTCAGACACAGACGGAATAGTAAAAGCGGCAATGGAGAGACGAGGCAGACTTTTAAGTATTGTCTCTGCCCCTGTAGTGCAGCACAGGAGATCAACTTTCTGTATTTGTGTAGATGCATCCCACTGGCTGCAGCTCAGCATGGTGTGTTCACGCACACACACAAACACAAACACACATGCAGCATTGGTCTCGCACAGCCTTCACTATCCGACTGAGGTGGCATTTAAATAATGAGCTTAGTTTGTTTGCGCTGCCTCGTCTGTCCCCTGCGGTATGTTTGTCTGCTCCCGTTCGATGCTAATCGCTTATTTAGAAAGGCTGCATCATTGAATTAATTTAGTGAGGTTTTGATGTGACAGTAGCGACAGTTCTGTTTAATTAGGATGGAGCAGCTAGAGGTGTGGTGTTCAAACTTAAAAAGCATCAGCCCAATTAAAATTAGATTGTGTGAGGAGCTTTTTTTTTTTAGATTTTTGTAAATCAGTAAATGAAAAATCTGTACGTGTGCCCAGTCTCTGTTTTCCCACCAGATATTTCCTCTTATTTCCATTTAACCTTCTGGTCAGATTTCTGCATACACTCATAATGGGCATGAATGACTTGGGCCTTTAAATTTATATTGGACAAATATTGACTTAATTGGTTTCCAAGAAACAGAAATGTACAGATCATTGGAACTTTAAAAATGATTGCATTTGCTGTTTTATTTTATTTGTATTGCATATTGCATCATCATTTCATGGCAATATTTGGTAAAACATTTGACTTTAGAGTCATGCATTCAAACGGTGCTTTTAGCTGACATATTTAGCCACTTGGATGGATTGATCTATGTCAACATCAGATTTAGATCTTAGTGACAAAGGTGAATAAAACCAAGGGAAGCTGTGGAGATGTCTTAATTACAAATGGAAATATTCAGCTACAGCACTTCAGGTTTCCTAATGCTATGCTGCCCTATAATGTAAGAGCAATTAATACTCTAAAGTTTTATTATCTCATCCCACCCTAAAAAAGAATAGATGCAATACATCCTTCAGGGCTGAAAATGAAGATGACATGGAGCACACAGCATCAAATATCTAACAAGACTTGAGCATGTCACGCTGCGCAAGCTCGATATGAAATGTCGATGGCAGCCCCCATCACTGAACGGTGGAAGTGTTCCCACGGCTGAATTATGTTGGAAAGATCTGATGGCAACGTCATTGGATCAATGAGTAGACATCAGGTTAATGTTACCACCTCACTAGTGGAGAAAAAGAGCGAGAAAAGCAAACACTGTGGCAGTGCTCATGGCTTGGTAGGAGAGAAATATAATCAGACATCTGTCACAGCAGCAGTCACTCTGCATTATTATTATCTGACGTTGCTTGGGCTCACCGTTCGGTCTTTACATCAATTCTTTGAAAGTTAGGATTTTGTCCAAAGCCCAAAATAATTACACAGGTTAAGCCTGGCATACCCATGGTCAGTGTATGTAAACGTCTGACTGGAGCTTTAAGTCATGCCGTTTTACTGTGAATTTGTGAAAGTGTCACTTTTCTCCCAGACTCTGTCAACTCTACATGTGTGATTTTCTTTTCAACCTTTTAGTTTCTGGAAATCTACAAACACTCTAGGATTACAAAGCCAGTATTTTAGGTTGGCTGAGGAAACTTGCACTGCTTGTTAGTGTTGTTTTTCTCTATAATGAAAGTTCTGTTTTTTTATGCTAATGTGATGGCATGTCTAACAGCACAGATGCAATTAAACCTAATATTATTCAGACCCCAGCAGATTTGGCATTAGTATTATTGCCATTCAAAAAGGAAGTTAGTTTCTGATGGGTGATGAGACCGGCATCTCAAAATATAACAAAGCACTGTAAAATGTTCATAACATTAGAAAAAAAATGTTTTAAGTTGTATAGCTTCAATTGAAAAATTGGTTCTCAACCTAGTTATCTCAAAAATTTATCTTTGGTGATGAGATCTGAGTTCATTAGATCACCTTAATCTATATGTCCCTCCACAAATTTTTTGTTGTCAGTTTAAGTCTACAACAGGGATGAAATTGGAAAAAACAAAAACTGATCACTAAATATCAACACATAGCCATTAGTGTCACTATATTGCATTTTTTTAAAAAGATACAATTACAGTACTTTATGTAACTGGTTTATGGAAGAAGGCTGCTTGATGATGTGTAAATTTTATTTATTGATCAGTATTTGTCATCTTAGGGCTTTAGAAACATTGCATTATAGCCTAAACCCTCATTGTTTGAAATACTTTTTATCATTATCCCAAAAGTCCCCCTAGTGAATGTTGATTCTACTTCCAGTCAGAAGAAACAATTTAGTAATGTAAAGATTACTTTAAGCTTAAATCTACCAAGGCTTTTTTTTTTTGGAATCCAGTTTAAAACACATTGTCCAAAAAGCCAAATGTTGCCGTGTCCGGCAGGCAGTCTGCTCTGAAAGAAGCAGGCGTGACACAGCCGTATATTTTAGTCCTTTTCCATTAGAAATGCTTTCTGCCAGCAGCAAACTTAAATGGACTCGACACACACCGGCCAGCATGAAGTGATTCACAATGTTTGTCTCATTGCTGTTTGAGTAGCATGCCGTTTTTCTCTCAGCATATTTATGTGCATTCCCACTCGGACACACAGCAGATGTATGCTGACACACTAAATGTATATTGGGGAGGGAACAAATTGTCTTATAGCTGAGCTGTGAGCTCAGTTTCCTCACAGGAAAGACAGACGGGTTGATATTAACCAGTGTTTTCTTACTTATGTTTCTAATCCCTGCTGCTTTCTAATCACCATTTTTCTTCTCCATCTGTGTTTTTTTTTTTTTTGTTTTTTGGCCTGCGTCTGTCTCCCATCCCTCTGTCAGCTGCAGGAAGCCAAACAGCTGGAGAGAGAGCGGCACCGACAGCAATCCCCTGTAGCCCAGCACACCGAGCCAGAATCCCCCCAGCTCCAGACTCACGTTCACGCACCCAGCAAGGCCCCCAGCCAGGAGGCCAACGGCCCCATCAGCCCAGCGACCCCCAGCATCGCCACCCCCTCCACGCCGTCCACCCCTTCCACGCCGGCCCCGGAGTCCAGCAGCAGCAGGTCTGCGTCTGGGGAGCGGGAGGAGCAGGGGGAGCAGTCTGCCCCCGACGAGAACCCGGATCCTGAAAACGGTTCTGAGTTTTGCGTGGCTGAGAACGAGCAGACAGAGGCAGACCAAGCCACTGCAGCAGTACAAAGTGAGTCACCGCCCATGGAGTCCACACTTAACTGAGAATAAGACTGCAAATTTTACTGTAGATTTAATCTGGAAGAAATACACAAATTAATCAGATTTTTGGGATTAAGTAGGCTCTTATTAGAGTTCACAACAAAATCATTCGCCTTGTTATTTAAAATGTACAATTAAACTAGGGACGTACTAATCCGATATCTGAGCTTTTGTATCACCTGAAACTGTTTCAATATAGAAAAACGGAGCTGAGTTGTTTTAAAAGGTTTCTGTTCTTAACACCAGATATTTATTTAATAACTTTGCACCATTTAAAACACTAATAGCTTCTCATGCTTAGTCAAACAACACACCTTCAATTGATCTAGTACTGACCTAAATTTTTTATTTTTTTTTTTATGCATTTATAGGGACCAATAAGAATATTATCAAATTAGTTTCTCTGTAACTCAAACATAATTTTTTTTTTATGCATTTGCTTTTGTTTAGAGATTTACTTTGTTTATGAAAATGAGTAGAATGAACCTACAAAAACATTCAGCTTCCTCACCGAAAGTACCCATATTAAATACAATGATTGAATTCATTTTCATTTATGCATTTGTTTATTTTTGCAAAATAGTGTTAAAATCACATCCTAATTGTAATTGTGTTCTGCAGATGCAGCATCCAAACAACATAAAGGAGTGGGTGAAGAAGAGGATGAGGAAGCGCCTAACTACGAGGAGAAAGCCCAGGAAATTGTCCAGAGCATTCTGCAGGAAGTAGTCAACACTGTGGCTGCTGGAGGTGAGACATGCTTTACTCATAATTTCAAACGATGTGGCTCAATATTAAGTGAAATTATCAATCTGGTTTAGCCAAGTCTATTTTCTCCTGAAGGATGGTTACAGATGAGATTATCAATCCATTCCTCCTCTGCTTATTGTGTCTGCAGGCCACTGCCTGGACCCAGCGAACCTCTGCTCCGACACCAAGGAGTCAACCGGCGAGGGTGAGCCAGAGGAGTCCCCGCCGGCCGAGGCAGCGACTGAAGGCACCCAGAGCTCGATGGAGGACGAGGGAACAGTTGGGAGCGACAGCGAGCACGTCCATGCAAACGGCATTCCCGGCACGCCTATTTCTGCTAGCTTTACGCCCTCGTTGCCTGATGACAGATTATCCGTCTCCTCCACCGACACTCAGGTGAGGAAGTAAAGACACTGAGTGTTGGACCTTATAAACTGAGCTAGGTGTTGAAATTTCTTTAAGTTGCACATTTGTTCATTCATTGCTTCTTCACTGACCCTTTTGACAAAAGGCAAAGTCCAGGGTACTAAGCTGTCATTTATGGTATCTGAATCCTTTCAATAATTATTTATCTTTTTAATTATTTCTTGAATTAAGGCATCTTTGCCCCTTGCTGCTAGAAAGCTCTGTCAGAAGAAATGTATCTGGATCTTCAGCCTAAACTGTTCTTCTTTCAGAACTGAGTCATTGTCTTTATTGAAATAAACACTCTTGTTAGTTATCCAATATGATGTTTGTTGTCATAAAAATTAAAATTTCATAAGATCTGCCTTGAGAATAGGGATTGTCAGTAGTTTGAAACCGGTCGTAATAGAGCTTACTGTCTGCTGTTTGAAGTTGTCTAATCTATACCTGTGAAAATACTGCAGTGAAAAACACAAACTTGAATGGCTTAACATAAACTCTACTGTTCTAAAATATTAACCTATTTTAGTTAATAAATAGGTGATGATCAACCAAAGAAGTAAGTTATTAGGTTAACCTGAAGTTCCTTGTGTAATTCACACTAGTGTTTAATTTTACACTATGACGGGTGTAAATTTCCCTTCCTGAAACCCTGTCCTCAGTCTGGCAACATCTGAATGTGTCTGAAATCTCCTCTGGCACTTCCTGTTCATCTGTTGTGAAGCCAAAGGTCACGTTTGACACAGCTGGACTCTGGACTGTTTTTTTTCACACTGGCAAACAGGTGTGTGCGGTAATTTCTCCTGCAGCTGATCAGAGGAATCTGATACGTTTGCTTCATGAATAAATAATCGTCCTGCTCCCTTCTTACTGAATGAATGAAAGAAAATAGAGTAAAAAGGTGGTGGAGCAGGAGCATCATATGCAGAGGCTTTCTGTTCAGCTACCAAGGAATAATTGTGAAAAAAGTTAAAGATTTGAAATGTAGCATGTGTTTGCTGTGTCATCCAGCTCTGAATGACCTCTGCAAGTCAGCATAATTACTCTGAGGTGTGAATATGATCAAGCAAATCTTATTACTTTAACATTCACATAATGTTGATGTTAAATAATCTGGAAGATGAAAGCTCTAAAACCAGACATTTCTTCAACTTGTTGCTTGTTTTTCTGCTCCTTCAGGAATCGGGAGCAGCAGCTGGCCAGGCGCCAGGTGCTAAGTTCTCCCACATCCTCCAGAAGGACGCTTTCCTTGTCTTTCGCTCTCTCTGCAAACTGTCGATGAAACCACTATCAGACGGACCGCCTGATCCAAAGTAAGAGTTCCTTGGTTTTTTTTTTTAGGTAATTAAGGATAACAATCCTTGTAAGGATTTTCTACAGCTCAGAAGAGTTTGCTTTGTTAGATGTGCATTTTCTCTTCTATACTTTCTTGATTTGTGTAACCATTTAAGTAATCAACATCTAATGGAGACTCCCAGTTCATTTAGCTGTTGGATTTAACATCTAATTGCGAAGTTTTACTCTAAATTGCTTAAAACCTTAGAGTTGGACTTTTTGTGATTTTTATTCCTAGCGAAGGCTTTATGAAAAGGCCTTTTAATGGCTTTTATGGTTTAAAATGAGGATTGCTCCAATTGTGGTGTTTTTTCATTGGTTTCCATTGGTTATGGAGGCAATGAGACATCAATCAGAATTTTCTGAATCACTTCCTTGTGTCATGAAACACTGGAGCCCTTTTCATCCTTCCTCTTTACTTTTCAAAGCACCACAAATGCAAACTGAATTATTTATTTATTTTGTTTTGCTCCAATTTAATATTTCCCTGGACCACGCTTCCCTCAGAGTAAATGTGATGGTACGGATCACATTTACTTTCTCCTGCAGCTGACCCTAACCCTAAACCCTAACCCCTAACCCTAACCCTTACCCTTACCCTAACCCTTCTCTGGAATTAGGATTTTCTGCCTCGAGCTTCTACCTAAAACTGCATTCTAACTCTCTCCTATTTGTTTACTGTTTTTCTACCAATTTATTCTTAATTTCAACAAATCTGTGTCAAAGAAATGTTATCCAAGCTGCTTTTCGAATGGCTTTGGATACAGTTCTGGTACAATGGAGCGCTTCGCCAAGGCTGACATGCTGTGTCTGGATCAAACTGAAATCTTTGCTCTCCCAAAAAGGTTTATTTCACTCCGTCACACCTGAATAACTTGATACACACTGAACATGTGAAATGTCTGCAGCTTAACCAAAGCAAATGACTTTGGATCCGCATCTACGATCACCATTGACACATCTGATCTTCTGTCTTCAACTCTAAATGCTGCCATACCCCACCTTTCAATAAGAGTTCCCTCAAATTACTCTTATTCTGTTTTTTTTTTTTTTTTCTGCCTTTTCAGCTTTTCTGCTTTGTTGTCCAAATTGATTTTCATTTCCGAGGCCATTTGGCGGCTAAATTCATAGCGAGAATCTGAAGGTTGCGTCATTTTTTTTTTTAAACACTACAGATGCTTTCCATTGCTACATACCAACATAAATGCTGTTAAAAGCCTCTCTTGTAAGATTTCAGTCATTACTGCTCTACAAGATAGCTTCTTTTTTAGTATTTTTGACTAAAAATCAATTATTGAGAGCATTTCTTGGCAATAAAATATCTTGCAATCGTAAAACCTAAGTTGGATCTCATCTAAGAAATTGCTTAAAAAGTAAAAGGATGTTATAGTTTTGGCACCTAGATCCTCTTTTTTTAATTGCTTTCCAGAGATGGTAAGCAGACAAAGAAAGAAAAACATTGCAAAGGAGCATTTGAAGTCAGCAGAGTGTGCATCTGTGACTGTGACCCCCAGAGCATTTTCTTTAAATCCTGCTGATGATTTTTGACTCTCTGCTGTAGACATCCATCCTCTTGAGTTCTCTCCATGTAATTAGTTGTCAGTTCCTTTCAAGGACATTGTTTTTCATTATAAAGACCCAAGAACGCAGTAGAAACATTGGGAACGAAGCTGTGGAGAATCTCAAAGCAGATTTAGGTTATAAAACATCATCTGAGGCAACATCTCATGGAGAGCTGCTGAATCATCTGACCTACATGTTAAACTGACTCAGATTACTACAAACTAAGCAGTTGTATAACCATCTGAATGTACATTTTTATTCTGCTAAGCAGTTTGAGTTTCAGAATCGTTCAAATAAATATAAAGACAAATTGTCTTCATGTGACTGCCTCAGGTCCCACGAGCTGCGATCGAAGGTGTTGTCTCTGCAGCTTCTGCTGTCCATCCTGCAGAATGCCGGGCCCATCTTCAAGACCAACGAGATGTTCATAAACGCCATCAAGCAGTATTTGTGCGTGGCGCTGTCCAAGAACGGCGTCTCCTCTGTGCCTGAAGTCTTTGAGCTCTCTCTCTCCATCTTCCTTACCCTGCTCTCCCACTTTAAGACCCACCTCAAGATGCAAATCGAGGTAAAACGTTTGCATTTGTCTATTTAGTAAAGTTTTCTTTTTATTGTAAGTTCTACTGACAGCTTAAATAGCAAGCTTATTGTCTGTGTAATATAAAATAAAAATAAATCTTGTGAGATAAGTACACTGAGTAAACTTAAATTCAGCCATAAGATCGGTTTCTTGCTCTTGAGACATTTGCTGCATGTATTCCCCACTTTCTCTCTCTGCCTCTTTTCTGTCTAATTGTCAATAAAGACAACTAGAGCCAAAAAAACAAAGCATATAATTAAATTCCACCGTCCTTTGTTGATTGAGTTGCCAAAGAAAGAAACACCATATTTGGCAGGAGACAATTGAAATTCCCTAAACCAAAGCTTAAATTTATGGAGCTCCAAATAGTAAACTTGATTCCAAGTTCCAAACAAACGCAATAATATTTGAAAGACAAAGTTGTAAATTACTCAGATATATTATGTTCTATGTGCAAATTTTCACAAAGAATATAAAATAATATATAAAGAAAGAATATAAAATACTTAACTGAAGGCAACAAAAGGAAGCATTAACTAAAGACCTAAAGAGAAAAGTCATATGGCCAAAATATGAATTAATAAATATAAGGCTTTTTTTCCCCCCCAACTCCCTTACAAATGGGTGATGCATAATTACTGGTATGCTAAGATTGTTTTTGTTCATTAAAGTAACCAAAAAGGATTTGGTTGGAAACAGTAGAAAAAAGAAGATTGGTCTCTTGGCTACTTTTTTTTCCTTGCTTGAAAAGCAAGTCAGTGCCCAAAGGGGAAAAGCATTTCTTCAGTTGCCTTGTTGGAAAAACTTAAAAGTGAGTACTTAATAAGATGAATAAAAAAAAAAAAAACACTCAACCAAAATTTGCAGTATTTCTAAAGTCATTTAGGACATGAAGTGAGCAGTTCTACCTGTTCTTCTTTCATCTCAGCCAAATTAACTCTCCTTCCTGCTTCCAGAATCTCTGATCTGTCGACTCTTCTTGTTTTGTGTTGCGGAGTTGCAATAGCTCCTTTTGCCTGGTTCTCAATGGAAATGCAATGAACTCCCTCTTTGCAGGTGTTCTTCAAAGAGATTTTTCTGTACATACTTGAGACGTCCACAAGCTCTTATGACCACAAGTGGATGGTCATCCAAACACTCACCAGAATATGTGCAGGTTTGCTTTTTTTCTTTTTTTCTACTGCAACACTACAGGTGGAATAATATTAACCTGATACGTAATTAAGTCAACTTTTGAAAATTAAGTATTTTTGAAAGACTTGGGTCAGAGTGAGATCATCATACTTTATTAGCTTACAAAAAAAATACAAAAGCACGTCTGTATTCAGACAAAAGTCAGTTATTGAATTTCTTTTCTTTAAAGTGGAAAAGAAACAATTATTTTTGATGCTATATTAAAATAAGCTGTTATACAACTGTGCAACATTTGTTGTTTGTAGCATTTGTTGATTTATTTATTTTTTTCATATGTACTTGGGTGTAGAAACAGAAATTTATTTTACTTGTATTAAAAAATAATAGTGAGCAGAATGCTAAACGTTTTTTATACCAAGAATTACATGAGGAGTATAGTAAACTCCTCAAGGGTTAGGGTTATCACCTGGAGTTTACTGCTGTAGCATGTAGCTTGCAAACTGCAGATTTTAAACACTAGATTTTTATGGAGTTATATGTACAACTTCAGATTTTCACACCTTAATAGTCTGAATTTGAGGGAAGTTGTGGAACAACAGAGCAGCAGTGCACAGCTGTTTCTCAAAGGAGAAATCTTGTAATTTCTACTCTAATCATAGTTTTTCTTGGGGTGTTTTTAAAACCAATTCTTTGAGTGTACAACTTTATAAGTAGTTTCTATGATTTCCTAAGGCTTTGTGGGAAAAAAAAATTGTAATCAGACTCCTCCCTTCTGTCCTGTTCAGATGCCCAAAGTGTGGTGGACATCTATGTGAACTACGACTGTGACTTGAATGCTGCTAATATATTTGAGCGCTTGGTCAACGACCTCTCAAAAATAGCCCAGGGCCGCGGAGGCCATGAGCTCGGCACAACACCCCAGCAGGTGAATTTGATTTTCCTCATGTTCTTTATCTATTCTGTTGCTGCTTTACAGGGATAGTTGAGGATTTATGAAGTAAGGTACTGTTAAAAGGTTATAAACAGTTAATATTGTACCAACAAGACACAACACTCTTCGTTTATTGTAATCCCAGATTAGTCGATGCTGCAGAGGGAAGCTGATGAATTAGAGAGGAACCAGGACCAAAATTTACATCTATAAATCTCAAAAATGCCACAGTGGTTTATTTGAACCTATAAAACTTCATCATGTCTGTAATTTGGAAGTTATTTACTCAGAAGTTGACAATTATTTAAACGTTAAATATAGGTCAGAGGCGTTGCCCCACCCTTAGACTTCCTTGTGAAACACAGACTGAGAACTGAACTTGTAAACAGTTCAAAGTCAGACCAACTGAGTTCAAACTACCAAAGTAGAAATCCAAAATATCACAGCTGCCCATGTCAACACAGTGTTATTGATTTTTACGCTGTCTGCTTGTTTTAGTAACTGGAAAGGGTTAAATGTTTGATTCTGTGTTCATGTTTCCCAGAAACATCATCTGTGGTGCAAAAACCCACCTAGGTTTTCAAGGTTTTAGCCGTTCTCAGACTAACCATTCGGCTTTAACCTCCAGGACCAACTAATCAGAATTTGCACTAAATGAAGTGACAAAACAGAGTTGGTTACGTCAAGGAAAGATATCAACTATTTCCAGCCTTTTAGCGGAACCATAATTTATTCCCAAACCATCCCACTAAGACAGCATGAAAAGTTTTACTGATTAATGTGTTTTATATTCCTGTCCAGGAGCTGACGCTGAGAAAGAAAGGCCTTGAATGTCTAGTGTCCATCCTAAAATGTATGGTAGAATGGAGCAAAGACCAGTACGTCAACCCCAATTCCCAGACCAGCCTAGGTGAGTCATTTATGTGGTACTGGCTGCAGTAAAACCCAAAACACGAGGAAATTTGTGACTTTTTTTTGTTTGGTTTGGTCATTTTAATTATCAGCTTGCAGATTCAATGATGACATAAATTTCTAATAGGCTGGACATGGGAGTGTGATGTATGTTAAAGACCTATGGTCTTTCAAATATACAAACTGAGTTTGCTGTAGAAAACTATGCACAACGTATTGCAAATGTGTGGCAAACTGAGCTGCATGAACCATCACTTTGCTTTAACAGTGGATCCCAAATGCTTATAGCATTTCAGCTCCCATAATACTTTCAGCAGACACTGGAACCAAACCCCTCCAGGTGAGGAGAAGCTACTGTAGTGACTGAAGCTTGATGCATGTGTGCTGCGCCTGCAGCTATTGGCACAGTGAAAGGGATTAAGTATTTTTTGTGGCAGTATACATGCATGGAAGGATGTGCAAATCTATTAAGTCTTGAGGATTTAAAGGTTTGGGTACAGTGAAAAAAAAGTTGATACTTGTAACTGTACATTGTGTAGTTGGTACATATTAATACGGTTCTGAATCTAGACTTGTCAGATGTAGTTTGATTGTTTGTAACCTTAATAAAGGCTTAAACAATTCTCACTGTAATGTTATAGTTGGCTCACATTGAGCAGAGCCCTCCATATTGCTTCCTTTCCTGCAATAGACTGTAAAAAAAAAAAAAAAAAAAGGAAGGTTAAAAGCAGATTTTGTCCGTAATCTATCTGGATCGGTCTCAGTTCCCCTCAGAGTCTAACAGGAGTTTGAGATGAGGCTTGTACCCTTCAGCATAGCTGCAATCAGCTGTAGGATTGACCACTGGAAAGAAGGAAAGAAGAGGAAGAGCGAGCTCTCATCGGCTCAGTTCCAGCCACAGGAGGCGGTGAGATAATGCTTCAGCACATAGAGGCTAATCCAGGAGGTTCAGACCCTGAAAAAGAGCAATACCTTTCACTGAACTGTGATGAAGCACCAATCTGTGACACGTAGAGCATATCCTCTCTGCGAGACGGGCCGCTGGGTCTTGTGCGCAGAGGAGGATTTGTCGTTAGCTGAAGGAGGAACCCGAACTAAGATGAAGCTAAAACTCTGAGAAAGGACTGAAAAGATATCCCTTAAGCCTCTGGAAGTATCCACAGGCCAGCCTGGGGCTAAGCTGTCAGAGCCAAGCGGCAGAGGCAGCTTTGGTGACTGTCAGGGATATTACTCTGCCAAAAACCCACGACAGCTCATTAGTATACAAACAACAGCTCACATTAAAATCCTGTATGCTGAATTTCCCCTGCTGGCAGTGTTAGTAGAGATTAGAAAGTTTTACATTTTAGACTGAATTCTATTATAGCATCATGCCAGGTCCTTGCTTGTAATGGTTTCTTGTCTTTACTCTCATCTTTCTGAATAACTTCAAAGCAAGAGCAGGTAAACTGGAACAGTAGTGAGTGTTTAGTAGAATGTGTGTTAAAATAGCTCCAATTTAAACCCTTTGTGATTGTGATTTAGGTAGTTTTCCATTGTCTCGGTAAGGCCTGTTTCAGCATGACCGTCTGTCAGCAGCTTTTAATGACATTCAGCATGCCTCACTCCAGAATAACTCAGAGTGTATCTATACTGGGATACACTCTGCTATCAAACATCACAACCCAGACCCAAAGTTCAGCCTTAAAAAAACCGTTGGGTTATTTTAGTAAGTTACAGGGATCTGTGAGTTTTCCTCTAGTAGAAAATGAGAGCATTTCTCTCACATGGTCTCATAACACCAAAACAGTTTGAGGAAAAGAAATAGTAATTGCTTGAAATTGAGAATTTCTTTAAAACCATAGTAAACTCTGAAACCAGATACAAGCCTATGTCTGGTTCTGTTATATAATTTGAGTGGTGTAGGTTACACTGTAACCAGAACCTTGTCTGTTTTGACTTAACCTGTTGAGACCTGAAGTAACATCCAAACGAGGTTATATTCAGAATAGTTTTACTCTGAATAGATTCAAATATGTAATAAAAACACATCCTGATACTCGTTTTTCTTTTGCTGTGTTGTCCATGTTTTAAGAATGGCAAACATCGAGGCGCGCCATTCAGGACAACATTCAGGTTGTCCTGAATCTTTTAAAGAGTTTCCGTTGGGTAATCAGACGCCTCATTTGGACCCGGCCTGGGTTACAGGGTGAACCTGTTCCAGCAGCAGCATTGCATCCTTGAGCTCCTCTCTCATGGATTAATAAACCAACTCTCTTGACCTTCAGCTCACATTTCTTCCCCCTTTTCACTGCCTGCAGTGTTGTAGAGAACATCCAGAGCCCAAATGCTGCTTTGCGTTACAGCTTTTATGTGTCTGTTTAGGTAGGTGTGTGTTTCTGGGAGTTATTAGGCTGTGGTCATGTGTTCAGAGTTCCTACAGGAAATGTGTTGTATACAGAAAAAATGGACAAATAATTGCATTTTATTGAGGTCCATCTGACAAATCGATCAATAATCCGTCCATTTGACCAACCATCCACCAACCAGTTCATTTTTTCACTCATGATTGCCTATTCCTTCATCCAGCACTTTAGTCAGCAGTTCTTCCTCAATCTGCCTGTCCTTTCAGCCTTCCACTCACCTTTTTAAATTATTTCCACCTTGACTTTTTTTTTTCCAACCTCTGCACAGTTCTGTTCGTCAGAGTGGGTTTTTTGGCCTAAAGCTTGGTCAGATTGAGAGATTTCTCAACGAAACAATCGTTATTGTTTTCTAAATCATTGGCTTCATTTCCTTTTTATCTTTGCTCGTCAGGCCAGGAGAAACCTTCAGAGCAGGACAGCTCAGAGACCAAGGCAACAGAGAGCATAAACCGCTACGGCAGCATCAACTCCCTGGACTCCACGGCCTCGTCTGGCATCGGTAGCTACAGCACACAAATGTCCGGCACCGACAACCCCGAACAGTTTGAAGTTCTCAAGCAGCAGAAGGAGATCATCGAACAAGGGATTGACCTGTGAGTCCAGGGAATTTATAACTCTATATTCTGATGAACATGAAGCGAGTTAACCGTAGCTAAGTTTAGCTTTACATGTTTGTGTTTTCCTCAGGTTCAATAAGAAACCAAAGAGAGGAATCCAGTACCTTCAAGAGCAAGGCATGCTGGGTACAACCCCAGAGGATCTTGCACAGTTCTTGCACCAGGAGGAGAGACTTGACTCGGTAAAAAAAAAAAAAAAAAAAATTGTTTTAGGTAAAAGTAGAAAGTAAAGATAAGTAGGCATTAGAATACTTTCAAAATAATACAATTTGTTGCAGAAATAGTTTATTAACCAGATTAAATCTCTGAGATGTAGACAATTAGATTTTTCTGATTATATTATCATCTGCAGTAAAAACGTTAAGTTGGTCAAATAAAATAACATGAATGTGTATACTTATGTATGAATAAAATAGTAATTTTATTCAGTTATTTATGATAAGTTACATTTGTACTCTGCAGATTTCAACAATTATATTAATAATGAAAGCTGCGACTTTCATTATTAGTAATGAAAATATTGCCTTAAATCTGCCTAAAATTACATAAAAATATGTTGCGAGTTTCCAGTTACCCATCTTGATAACGAAACAAAATTAAGCTCACATCAAATGCTGCCTATAGCAGGTAAAAAAAAAAGTTAGTGTATAAACCTAGATTATAATTGATGTAATTAAATTGTGATTGTATACATGTCAATCAGAATTAAAAGTAATTTAATATAATGACTGAACAAATATTTTATTGCAAAACCTTTGATTGGCCCCTTGATGAGCTTATTAGTGCAGCATTAATTACTGCATCAAATCAAAACAATCTGCCCTGATTTGCTAATAATTAAGACAGCTTGTGTTTCACTCTGCAGAGTCACAGTGGCAGACCTGAGCACTGTGTGTAAATGTGCGGGTATAATGCACATTTGCAAAGTGTGCATTATACTGTGTGCACAGCCTGACCTCTGTGTCGTTGCTCTGTTTAGACTCAGGTGGGTGAATTCCTCGGCGATAACGACCGTTTCAATAAAGAGGTCATGTACGCCTACGTGGATCAAATGGACTTCCAGGGCAAAGACTTTGTTTCCGCTCTAAGGATGTTCCTGGAGGGCTTCCGGCTCCCCGGCGAGGCCCAGAAGATCGATCGGCTTATGGAGAAATTTGCAGCAAGATACCTGGAATGCAATCAGGGGTGAGTATAATTCGCTTTTTTTTTTTCCACAAAACACAAAGGAAACCAGAGGTCAAGGATGTGGATACTTTTGCAGGTCGTTTGTCCTGCTCACCCGTTATTCTCGTTTTGTTTTTATTGCTCCAGACAAACTCTTTTTGCCAGTGCAGACACAGCATATGTTCTTGCCTACTCGATCATCATGTTGACAACGGACCTCCACAGCCCGCAGGTAAGACGTCCACCAAAAGGAAGCTGCAGAGTTTTGGTGTTTAGACAAGAACTGTCCCTTTAAATATCAGTGAAGCGTCCTAAGCATAAGCCAGTCTTGACTTTTCTTTTTATTGTAATCTGCAAAGGTGAAGAATAAAATGACAAAAGAGCAGTACATCAAGATGAACCGCGGCATCAATGACAGCAAAGATCTGCCTGAGGAGTATCTCTCAGCCATATACGATGAGATCGCAGGGAAGAAGATTGCCATGAAGGAAACGAAAGAGCTCACCATGAAGTCCAACAAGCAAAGTAAGTCTGAACATCATATCGACAAACGACATGTTATCCCTGCTGATCTGGGTTGAATTGATGTCTGAATCTGAATTTTGTGCAGGTGTGGCCAGCGAGAAGCAGAGGCGTCTGCTCTACAACGTGGAAATGGAGCAGATGGCCAAGACGGCCAAAGCTCTGATGGAGGCCGTCAGCCACGTCCAGGCCCCCTTCACCAGCGCTACGCATCTGGAGCACGTCAGGCCCATGTTCAAGGTATTTCACATGAGATTCCACACACCCCGCTGGGAATAAGAAGGCTTAATCCAGCGTGGAAGCCTAATCTGTGTGTGACACTTCTCAGCTGGCGTGGACACCCTTCCTGGCTGCCTTCAGCGTCGGCCTGCAGGACTGTGACGACACTGAAGTGGCCTCGCTGTGTCTCGAAGGAATACGCTGCGCCATCAGGATAGCATGCATCTTTTCCATTCAGGTACGGCAACACAGGCTTCTTGCACAAAACATTTACACTTTTAAAGTTTCCATAAATTGATTTTGGAAACATGTTTGAGTTTCTATTCTTTATGTTTTCAATAAAAGTTGCCATTAAAAACATTGTTTTTGTATATGAACAGCTGGAGAGAGATGCTTACGTTCAGGCTCTGGCCAGGTTCACCCTGCTGACGGCCAGCTCCGGCATCGCAGAAATGAAGCAGAAGAACATCGACACCATCAAGACCCTGATCACTGTAGCACACACGGATGGCAACTACCTGGGCAACTCCTGGCATGAGGTCTGCATCAGTTTGTGAGAGCTTGCAGAACCATTCAGCAGAATACGTTCCAGCATCATGAGTGTTTATGCTCTAATCCTCTAAAAAAAAAAAAAACCTTTGAGGTCTTTATATCTTCTGCAATACTTTGTGTTATTCTATCCAATAGGATGCATTGGAGTTTGTGTCTGTAAGAGGTGTGATCCTTAGGCCTTTCTTGACCATTTTACTTCCTCCTTCTCAGATCATGAAGTGCATCAGTCAGCTGGAGCTGGCTCAGCTGATTGGTACGGGGGTGAAGGCGCGCTACATCTCAGGGACGGTGCGGGGGAAAGAGGGCTTCATCACCAGCACCAAGGAGCAGAACAACGACGAGTACCTGGGTCTAGGTCAGTAGAAACGTTTCAGTCCGTCACAAACAGAATGCTACTAAAGATCTGACAGTAGAACTACTCCCATGTGGTTCTCTCTGTAGTTGGGGGAACAGTAGATCGTAAGCAGATTGCCAGCATTCAGGAGTCCATTGGAGAGACGAGCTCCCAGAGCGTGGTGGTAGCTGTGGACAGGTAAGGATCTGATATTTCTCCACTCATTTACCTCCAGGTCTCCTCCTGTGCACTAATGTAGGCACAATACTTCACATCTTCTTCAATGTTTTCAGGATCTTCACAGGCTCCACCAGATTGGACGGTAACGCAATAGGTGAGTCAAGATGTTCTCTTTTGTGCTTCAAGGACTGTTGGATTTCCTGTGTTGTTGCAACTCATCTTACTTTCTTTTTTTTTTTTCCTCACCTGGGTGATTTTTATCTGTTTATCAGTGGATTTTGTGCGCTGGCTGTGTGCTGTGTCCATGGATGAGCTGGCCTCGCCCACACATCCACGCATGTTCAGCCTGCAAAAGATCGTGGAGATCTCCTACTACAACATGGGCCGCATCAGGCTGCAGTGGTCCAGGATCTGGGAGGTGATCGGAGACCACTTCAATAAGGTGGGTGTGCGGAACAGAGCGACCCCTTCAGGTTCTCTTTCCTTCTTTCCTTCCTTTTGTTCTTGTGTTACTCTCCCAAGGGATGTTGTTGTTTGGCTGTTACTACCTTTCTTCTATGAAAGAGAGTATATTTTGGTTTTAATGAGAGATAAATATTACTAAAAGGAGAGTTCTTTTGTTTAAGCAAGATGCTTCTCCTGAATTTATTTCATAACTCTGGAAGTAAAGTGCTTCTGTTGAAAAATAAACGTCACAATTTTTGTTTTTTAATCTATTTATTTTGTCAGCAGTAAACAAATAATCGTTTTCAATTTTTAAAATGTATTATTTTCTAAAATCTAAAGTGTAGATTTGATTGGATTTTTTTTTCAGTGAATAAAGTAGTGCAAGTAAAAATATCCCATTTCTTAAAATTTATAAAGGTAAAAAATATATATACCTGTTTGACAACAATATTTTTTTTTCTTATAGAAATAGCTGTCAACATTTTATTTTAATTGCACATCCAAATTAGACATTTTGGGGTTTTTTTGTCCAGTGATTCAGTTGCTCTTTTTTAAATAATCATCTTCTGTTCTAATGATTTTATACATCCCACGTGTTGAGCAGCCTCTCTTCTTTCCCCCAGTTTGTTCTGAGAAGCCTGATGATTTGTTGAACAGAAAATGTGTAATACTAAATCGAAGAAATGTTATTTTTCTCTCTGCAGGTTGGCTGTAATCCCAACGAAGATGTAGCGATTTTTGCCGTCGATTCTCTCAGGCAGCTGTCCATGAAGTTCCTGGAGAAAGGGGAGCTGGCGAACTTCCGCTTCCAGAAGGACTTTCTGAGGCCGTTCGAGCACATCATGAAGAAGAACAGGTACAAACCCAAAGCAACCAGCGCCGAGCCTCTTCCACGTCATCTTTCCCATCTTTTCCTCCCTGATTTTTATTTATTTATTTTTCACTCTGACTCCTGCCAACATTTCAACTGACCCATTTCAGTCTTCTTGCATTACTTCTCCACTGATTTCACATGAAAGCCGCCCTCCCCCCCCCCCGTCTGTTTGGTTTGAGATGGTTTTTATATACAGTCATTTACAAACCAGACAGATTTATTTAGCTGGGGATTTTGCAGCAGTGTGCATGCAGCATGTGAAATGCTAACAGCTGTTTCACTGCAACACATTTCTGACAAGAACCAGGAGTTTAAACAAGAATCCGCTCACAGAAGGATAGATGGCAGCGGGGAGGACACGGCTGGCGGCCATGTAAACCGGGCAGAGCGTGGAGTCCATTAGAGTCGCGTGTGTGACTGTGTGTGTGTGAGAGAGATGGTTAGAAGAGGCAGAGATTTCCTCCCATTCATGCTCTCTGAGCTGCTACAATTGCTTGTCACTATGGAAACAGTTGGTGCAACAAACCAGTTGATCTCAAGCTGTAATAACCACTTTACCTTAGAATGAGCCTGGGGATTTTATCAAGCGCTTTTACAGCTAATCTGCGTCAATAAACAGGCAAATTATCATCACTTCAGTTGATTTGACACATTCACGTCCCATTTTTTTCCTCTTTCTCTGCCTTTTTTTCTGAACCTGCCTCCACGCAGGTCTCCCACCATCAGAGACATGGTGGTGCGCTGCATAGCTCAGATGGTGAACTCCCAGGCTGCAAACATCCGTTCAGGCTGGAAGAACATCTTCTCAGTGTTTCACCTGGCGGCGTCCGACCAGGACGAGAGCATCGTGGAGCTGGCCTTCCAGACCACCGGCCACATCGTCAGTGAGTCCAACACTCCTTTGTCCAAACTTGTTTCATGTCGTCCCTTCAATCATGCGGCAGAAATGGCAAGTCGAGCCATTTCCCGCTAGTCCTGACTAAGACTAGTTGCTGTATTTTTAGTTTTTTAGTATATTTTTTTCAAAAGAGTTCAGTTATATGTAATCACATCGTTAGAGACAAGACTTAGATTTACCTAAATCTGTCAGGTGGTCAGAAGATCTGATTGAACTTTAAACCAAAGTCTGTTTTTATTAACTTCTCTTCTCCTCCACTTGTGTGCTTGCCGTTTTAACCTCCCTCAGCGAATGTATTCGAGAAGCACTTTGCAGCCACCATCGACTCCTTCCAGGACGCCGTCAAGTGTCTCTCGGAGTTCGCCTGCAACGCCTCTTTCCCAGACACCAGCATGGAAGCAATCCGCCTCATCCGCCACTGCGCCAAATACGTCTCAGAGAGACCGCAGGTCAATGTCGGCCAGATGAAGTCTGAATCCTACCTATAAATGAATGCGAGGATTCATTTTGAACTCATTTCTTCATCCCCGGCAGGCCTTCAAAGACTACACCAGTGACGACATGAATGTAGCCCCCGAGGACCGGGTGTGGGTGCGAGGGTGGTTCCCCATCCTGTTTGAGCTCTCCTGCATCATCAACAGGTGCAAACTGGATGTCAGGACCAGGTAGGCGGGATTAACCTTCCAATCACAAAGTTCATCGTTTTGACTTTTCCAAATTTTGTCACCTGACAACCACAAGCTGCTGGGATTTTAAATGCAAAACTGTTTGTAATAGATATAAAACAAGAGAAAGAAGTTGCGTGTGTGTTTTTAGACCTGTGATGCGGATGAGTGCGTTTGCGTTGCTCTTGCAGGGGCCTCACGGTGATGTTTGAAGTGATGAAGACCTATGGGCATACCTTCGAGAAACACTGGTGGCAGGACCTGTTCAGAATCGTCTTCAGGATCTTTGACAACATGAAGCTACCGGAGCAGCAGACCGAGGTAACGGACAAGTCTTTTCTTTCTGCAGTTTCTTCGTTTTAGTTCTCGTGTGTGAAGCATGCTCACTGATGAGGCTTTTGTTGTGAAACCCTTCAGAAAGCAGAGTGGATGACCACCACATGCAACCATGCACTTTATGCCATCTGTGACGTTTTCACCCAGTACTTTGAGTCCCTCAGTGGACTCCTGTTGGATGACATCCTGGCTCAGCTGTACTGGTGTGTGCAGCAAGGTGAGTGCGTTTGTTGGGGGGCTTTTACAGGCTCTGTTAGCATTTTCACCAGATCAGAAAAAGAGGATTTTATTTTTTTGTGAATGTTCAAACTGTTTGTTTTATGAACCTGTTCTCCAAACAAAATTAGTCTACATCGTGTTTATCATAAACGAAATAATAATAATAGAATCCACTTCCTGTGTCTCTGCCTCTTCACCTGCAGATAATGAGCAGCTGGCCCGTTCAGGCACCAACTGCCTAGAGAATGTGGTCATCCTCAACGGGGAGAAGTTCTCCGCCGAGACCTGGGACAAGACCTGCAACTGCATGCTGGACATCTTCAAGACCACCATCCCCCACGCGTAAGCTGACGCGCCGTCGAGGAGTTTCTTCCTCACCAGGAATCCAGTGTGGGACCTGAATTTGAACTAAAGCTGTTCAGCTGGGCAATTTGTTGCTTGGAAATTAGTTTGTAGAACAAAATCAAAATGCAGCGCTAAAAGCTAGAGGTTTAGAATAATAGAATAACTTTTTCATGTCGTGAAGCGATAAATAATGACATTGAAGGACGTTTATGTGGCATAGAGAGGTAGAGGTAGTAGAAAAGGTTTTGTTTTTTGGAAGGAGAAATGATAAAAAATAATATAAAGGAAAGCAAAATTCTCCTCCCTCTTCTACAGGGTGTTTTAAACTGGAACCATCAGAGTAAACGGTGGTCACAATTTTCAGCATCATTGGTGCTCCATACGTCCTGGCTGGCAGCACTGGTGCAGCTTTGTGTCTGCATGTCTGCAAATGGGTGAAATAATCTGTGATTCACAGTTGGTTCTGCCAGTTTTTAAATAAAATTTTAAATGCATTATTTCCCATAAGTATGGAAAAAGAAAATATTGTATCTAAAGTTCTTTGTTTTTTTTATTTCCTTTTGTTACTCTCCTTCTTTGTTTGGTTTTCTTTGTTTCTTGTTTTGTTTGTTCTTTCTTTCTGTTCTTTTTATCACCTTTGAAGAAATGGGCTATTCTGATGTACAGTACATATCATAATAGGTGCTGAGATATTCTGCTTTCAAATGCACCAAAAATACACCAAAAGCTAAATGAATATTTTAGTAATCAAAGCGGCTTTAACCTGGTTTTTACTGTCGACAGTTTTGACATTTTCACCAAAACCTGATGTGATTTCCTTTATCAATTTTTTTCTGATTTCAAGGTTGTTGACGTGGCGACCAACAGGAGCAGAAGGAGAGCACTTTGCAACACACAGCCTGACTGACAAACAGTTGGTGAGGGAAATTTTCCATACGGTTTATCCAGGATATGCGGATGTTGTTCTTTTCTCCCCTCCTATTATTTTGGGTTTATTTATATTTGTTGGATAGCAGTCGCTAAAAGCTGCTTCGATCTCATCTCAGGACTCCGTATCCCAGAAGTCTGTGGACATTCAGTCCCGCTCTGACGACCAGCACTCCATCGGCAGCGGTGACAGGGCCACGATGGAGAGCCGCCGCCAGAGTCAGCACAGCTCGGCGTCGGCCGTCTTCGAGGACGGCTCGAGAAGCAGGATCTCAACAAGTGAGTCGGCCATTTTCCACAAAAACTAATCTCTCTCTCTCTGTTTCCTGACGAATGTTTCCTGCCGTGTCCTGCAGAGATCCAGGAGCAGCGCTTGTTCTCCGCCCTGCTCATAAAGTGCGTTGTGCAGCTGGAGCTGATCCAGACCATCGATAACATCGTGTTTTTCCCCGCCACCAGTAAGAAGGAGGATGCAGAAAACTTTGCAGCTGCTCAGGTACAAAGTTTTAGTGACACGCATGACAACAAGCCACAGCATGGTGGAAATATTGGCGAGTAGTTTTATAACCTTTATTTAATTTGAAGCGGGATGCTGGGTGTGCTGCGGACGTCCAAGTGGAGACGCAGGACCAGGGGATGTTCCGCTACCTGACCTCGGAGCAGCTCTTCAAGCTGCTGGACTGCCTTCTGGAGTCGCATCGCTTCGCCAAGGCCTTCAACTCCAACAACGAGCAGAGAACGCTGCTGTGGAAAGCAGGTAAGCGGACGAAGGCTGCGTCTGGGACTCGAGGTCGGCGCTGTGGCTCTCTTAACGAGTTCTTCCTTTGTGCGTATTTGGAGGTTTCAAAGGCAAGTCGAAGCCCAACCTGTTGAAGCAGGAGACCAGCAGCCTGGCGTGTGGGCTGCGCATCCTGTTCCGCATGTACACGGACGAGAGCCGACAGGACGCCTGGGAGGAGGTGCAGAGGCGGCTGCTCAAGTGAGGAACGCCTTCATGTGCTGAGCATTTACCGCATTCAGTTTTGCCTTGAAACGATTCATCGCAATGAATCGATCGTTAAAATAATCAACTCATTTAGAAATTGATTAACTATTATCTATAGCTTGGACTCAAAAAAGTCTGTATGTTGTAAGAGCAACAGATGAGCCAAAACTGTACAAAAAAAACATACATTTTGCATTTAAAACAACAAAACCTTCTTTCCATTAGATGGACTGAAAAGTTCTCATTTTATTTGCTTGTGTTTTAGCTCCTCCTAAAAAAAAAAAAAAAAAAACATTGCATTTTTCTAGTTATTCGCTTTTATAAAATAAGTTCTGGTTGCAGTGTTTTTAGTCACACTTTAGTTATGAGGTATTAATAAAATCTTAGGTCATTATTTCAATCCCTGGTGTTTTTCTGCTCTGCTAAGTGAGGTAAAATCTGTCCTGCTGGTTAAAATGTGTGTTTGATGTTGCCAGCTACTCGGATTAGGTAGAAAAGTGTAAAAAAAAAAAAAAAAAAACAAACAAAGCCAGCAGGAGCTCTGCTTCACTGTTCTCGTAAAGAAAAGCGTTATAGATCCAGAGGAACCAGAATGCTCCTTGTGATCAGCACTTCTGTGATTGCATCAGCGCTACTCAGAGCCTCACAGCCAGGTCTCATCCTGTTCGTCTTTCCCTTCTGACTCATCCTCCTGTTTTGATGCTGATATTGATAGTGATCCAAAGCAGAACACTGGTTTATCTCTCCTGCTTCACTGATTAACTTTGAGAGAGACAGAGATGATATCGGGTAGGAAATTAGTGTAAATGGTGGCCCGGGTGTGTGAGTTGGATCAGTTCAGAGTCAAGATGGAGGAGGATGTGGAGATCCAGTCACCAGATACAGATGGAAACTGGAGCAGAAATGAAGAGGCTTTATCATCATCATCATCCTGCTCGTTCCCTGCTGTGTTAATGTCTGTGAAATGTTTCTGTTTTTGTTCAGCGTTTGCAGCGAGGCGGTGGCGTACTTCCTGGCTCTGACCTCAGAAAGCCACAGAGAGGCCTGGACTAACCTGCTGCTGCTCTTCCTCACCAAGGTGCTGAAGATCAGCGACGAAAGGGTAGGAAACCCAAACACAGCCTGGATTTAAATAAACGGAGACTTTTAACGATGATGTTGCATTTACAAGCTCAACAACCGCATACAAAATGTTAAAAAATTGTAGACATTTCTTCATCTTTTACATTTTGTGTCAGCCACAAACTTGATTGTTTTGCAAAACAGCAACACAATAGAAAGCCTGTGTACCTGGACCCATGCAATGCTAGAATATTTTGAGCTAAGTAGCCTATAAGAACACACAACCTGCACACTCTTATTTTGTAGCAAAATAAGAGAAGCTTTGAGACATTGATACTGTTGGACGACCTAAATGCTGACCTCTGTGTCTTTCTGCCTTCCCCCCGGACAGTTCAAGGCTCATGCGTCCAGATATTACCCCCTCCTGTGTGAGATCATGCAGTTTGACCTGATCCCTGAACTGCGGGCCGTTCTCAGGAAGTTCTACCTGCGCATCGGCCTCGTCTTTAACATTGCACAGCTGCCTGAGCCAGAGCCGGACCCCGAGCCGAGGCGTGCAGAGCCAGAAACGGACATGGAGGTGGGGGAGGAAGCTGGGGAGGAGGCCCAGTGATGCTGCACCCTCGTCCACCCCTCCGCCTACACAAACCAACCCACCGCAGAAATGTGCGGTTGTGCTGCGCCTCCTCAGGGCCCCCCTCTTCCCCACACTCCTCACTTCCTCTCCCTCTCTTCCTCCTGTTGTACGACAAACACTTTAACCTGATTGGTTGGAGTGTCGAAAGCCCCACCCAACACTCTGGACCCTCACAGACGGAGTCATCCGCTTCGTCGTAAAAACAATAATGTCTTGCACCGGGTGTAGCGACGTCTCCACTGGATAAAACTACTGATCAGCAACTGACATGTACCCATAACTCTGATCTACGTCTCAACACGTGTGCTTCTTACTGTATGTTTTAAAAAAAAATGAAGAATGAATGATTTCAGCTACATGCAAATACTCAGCAACTCTGAAATTAATCTCACACATGGCCGACGATCTCTCTGCACTGCGGACGGCTAACATTAGCGTTGGTTAGTCTCTTGGATGAAACTAGTTGTACAGATCTGCCGCTTTGTAAAATAATCTTATGATAATAATAATAACACTAGATTTTATTTTTCTCCTGGATTTTTTTTTGCTGTACTTAATCTTCTTTTTGTTCTGTTTTTTTTTTGTTTGTTTGTTTTTTGAATGCACTGGAGATCTTACTTTTGTGATAATTTATTTGACTGCACCACCTCCTCCTCCTGATTGTCCAACACGGTATGATTTGTAATTAAACAAGACTGTGGAAAGTGAAGGGTTAAATTATTTCCGTTTTATATGTTCTTAAGATTTTAACAAAAGATGAGGCGATAACTGGGCTTCTGGAGCTGGAAGACAAGGAAGCAAACTGATGCTAGCTGCTTTATGAAGTCTTTATTCTAATTTCTGTTTTCGTGTGAGTTTAGTTATCGCTCTACTGTACAAAAATCAGAAAACTTGACATGTTTTTTTTTTTTTTTCTTTGTTTTTTTTGGTTTGGAGAAGGATATATGTATAGAGAAAATTACAAATGTTAGCCGTGCTTTAAGTGTAAATTGGATGCATTCCTGCTCATGGATGTAGAAAACTAAATGTATATGATACAGCAATGTAAAGTTTTCTATGTTGCAAAAGATTATGTACAACTTTCTGTACGATACATCATCTGGCATTCTAATCAGGTTCTAGGTCAATAAAGTTTTTGAACTTGGTTGATTTGAATGAAGAATCGGTGAGTTTTAACTTTGCCAATAATCAGTCGCAATTCAGGTTTAGTTTAAAAGTACATTTTAATGCATGAATTAACAAAAAATGCAAGATGAATATACAGACGTTTTCAGATTGTTTTGCAATTACTGTAGTTAGACTTTGGTTGCAGTTTTTATGTCCCCATGAGCTTCCTTATCTGCAGCTGTGGAAACATTAAGATTGCAAGCCACAGTAAATGGAAACACCCTGTGGAGTCCCGACTCATGGGGAACTGGATGATGTGGCGTTTCTGCCAGGGTGAAGCATCCGGCCTGCAACCTGAGTTTTTAATTTGTTTCGTTTTTGTTTATTTTCTTGGATCTGAGTCGGGCTTCAGCCGGGTCTCTGTCCTCGGAGACGGATCCTCCACGTTATCGCTGCGGTTCATGCGCTTGTCTGGCTCACGTTTTCTGGGGCTGCACAGTAAAAGAAGTTGAATGTTCAGATTAATAATTCTGCTAATTTAATCTTAAAATAATATTTTTAAAAAAATACTGATCTCTTTAGGAAAACCTTTAAAAATGAGGAAACAGATTTTTACTGCCTGGCCTGCTGCTATCTCCACCCTGCAGCTGATGAGCCTAGCAGGCTCCCTGTTTCGCCACCAGCTGCTGAGTGGAACCATGAGCTGCTGTTGGCTGCCCTCTCTGGCAAAGACACAAAGTGCTAAGCTGACCCTTCGACTGCTGGAGGAGATTACTGGAGGGTGCCGGAAGCAGCTCTTTCTTTATCCCCCCTCCTGTTTGATGGGAAACTGCTCCCAGTGTCTTGGAAAATAAATATATCTGAACGGATTTTCTGATGAAACGGGTAAAAACTTCTAGGGAGAATGGATACTTCATTCTTATGAGCACTGGTGATTTCAAGGTCTATATGTTACTCATCGCAGATGAAATGAGCGCCAGGATGACGTAAGAAAAGTTTCCCCGTCGCTGAGCGGTTAGAAAGATGGAGGTTGTTCAGGTCAGAGCCACTGTGGGTGGTGAAAGCAGAATGCTGCATTTGTTTGTTTTGGCAAAGATTACTATCAAAATTGGCCAGGTGGAAATATTCAAAGACGAATGTGACCAGATTGGTGCAGGTTAGTTCTGAAGACGGTCAATGTCGGAGTCAAACTCTTAAACACAAAATGCTGAACCAATCACAATCTTGATTCTATATATGAAGTTAATTTAGGCATTCAGACTGCAAATATAGGTACCTCTAAGGAAGTTGAAGTCCCATGAGTTTTTCTTTTCAGGAAATCCGGGAGCAAGGGAAGGACCCACAGTTAATACTTCAGCAGATTTGACGTTTGCAGATTTGAAAGCCTCAGCTCTGGATCATCTTCTACACGTGAGTCAAACAGATTTGATGAATTTGTAGGAAAAACTTAATACGCATGGTTTTAGGACAGCTGCGAAAGAAGTTAGAAGTTGCAACTTGTCCATACTGGTAATCTACTGCTCTGACGAGCTGCCTGGGTCAAGTTCTTTTATCCATTCAGAGAACAAAAAGCATTACTGTATTTTAACAAGACAGAATTATGCAGGTTTGAATATCTAGGATCCTCTATATGATCGTACCTCAATGCTTGTGCAGGTGAGGGTTGTGAGCCTCCTCCTTCAGCTGGAGCTCCAGCTGTTTCTGTTCTCTCCTCAGAAACTTACGGAGGGTTGACAGCTCTCTGATCACTTCCTGTTGACCTGCTGGAGAAACACAGTGACTCAGGATTAAAAACATGAGTGTGAAAAGGGATGGTGTGTAATTCTAGTGCGATTTACAAAGTTTTGCACCCTTAAGCTGTTGGCACATCCTCAAAAGATCCAATGATATCAGACAAAATGGGGAATTTTTGATTGAATATTTGTATCCAGGTGTTTGCATCAGACTCACCAGGTATTGAAGGCTTCCTCTCAGTAACTGGTTGGATGCTTGGTGCTGATACAATACGCTCCTGGCGAAAAAAATATTTGTTTATTTGCAATAAACTGATGACTTTGACTATATTTGTGTGCATTGCTAACTGACTTACAATTCTTGAAGCAGGTGAGCTCGTATCAGGTGACGGACTTGGTGAAAGACTTCTTTGCTTCCTCTGTAAAGTTGGGACCGGAGGAGACGGCTCCCTCTGCAAAAACACCTGGAAAAAACAAAACAAAACACTGCATCTTTGACGATCTGCTTAATAAAACCCCAAACTTCCACGTCTGGTGTTGTTTCCGCCTGAGGATCAAACCTTCACCCCAGTCTCACATCTCTTATATAATATATATATATTATTTTTATTACTACACTGCTAACTTACAGTCCTTGGAGTAAGTGGTCCCACGGCAGATGAAGGACTGGTCACAGCATTTGTACGCCTCCTGTGCGACGTTGGGATGGAAGGAGATTCCCGTCTCTGTAAACCCAGTCAATCTTTAATGATCTGTGCCAAATCTATCAACAGATTTCCTTTTTCTGTGAACATCTGGTGCCTCGTTTTGACGGACTCTCCGTGGTGCGTTCCGATTTTTCTGCTCCTTGCTGAGAACCTTCTCGACGTCACGAGTTTCGGCGTGACTGCTCTGTTTGCCTTTGCTCTGCGGCAAGAAAGGAAGGTGACTCTCTAACGAATGCAGCGCGAGAATGATGTTGGCGTGACGTTGCGTGAGGCCTCACCCTCATCTCTTTTTCTCGCCTCTTCTCCTCCTCGTACTGCTGCTGTATGCGGACCCTCTCCATCGCCAGCTTCTTCTCCTCGCTCTCCTCGGCAATCCGAACACGCTCTCGCTCCTCTGCCTTTTTCCTCTTCCTCTCCTCTATCTGTTTGAACATTGCAAAGCTTGCTCCACTAGGCTTCATGAGTGCAGTGAGTCCCTGTAAGCCTCTCTAACCTACCTGTTGTCTCAGCTCCTCTGTGTACCTGTCCTGCTGCAGAGGCGACGGATGACTCGACTCTACAACATCAGACAAGACACGAGAACGTGGACAAAAAACGGAAAAAAACAGACAAAACACAAACATGTGGACAGAAGCGATTAAGCAGAGACCTTGCAGAGAAATTGGAGACTCTAATTCTGCTCCCACAGAGGTCATCCTCTTATTATTAAAGCTGCGCATTTGATACAGGTCACCTGGAAACATAGATGGAAAATGAACAGATTGAGAGTTCCACACCTAAATGTTCAGCTACGGTTTATGAAAGAAGAAAAAGAAAATAGATCTCAGCACATCTTTGATTAGATTAAAATGAAGGATCTGAAGATGCACTAAATTCTGACTTACTATTTCGTAAAGCAAAACGTGCAGAGAGGAAATATTTATTTAAACAAATGATGAACGAATGAATCTAGCGAACAAAAAGCTTCAGGTTCCAGTCGACTTACTGACGAGGTTTCCGTGTTTGTCTCTAATCGGAGCTCCTCCTCCGCCTTTTCCCCAGGGGTCGTACACCACCAGTTCTCCCTCCAGCTGAGCAGCCTCTCTCCTCTTCTTCTCTTTCTCTCTTTTTGTGCATCCTTCTCTTTCTGCAACCTGAACAGAGAACGCCCGGATGTTCTGCTGCGGCAGCGTGTAGTAAACACAGGGTTTTTTTTTTTTTTTTTTTTCTCCTTTGAGATGCAGTAGTTATTGACCTGCGGCCTTGGTGCCTCTCTGTAGCTCTCGGCGCTCTCGCTCCGTGGGGAAGTCTCGCATGTCTCCTTCTGCTGAGCTCCTCCAAACATCCCATCTGTGAAGACAATTCAACTGAAATAGCATAACGAGTTTGTGAGTTGTTACTAAGTCATTGCTAGTGATAGTGCTCCAATATCAAGATTCGTTTTAATACAAGATGAAAAAAGTGAAAAGTGTTACATATTTCTAAACAGAACCGGCTTTATTAAAAGAGAACAGTCCGGTTTTGTAACAGTAGATAAATGAGCATTTTTAAACACAACTTCCTGCATCTTCCAAAACTATTTATACTCCCTGATTGTTTCATGTTTTCGCACTGCAAATAAAAGCTTGTCTTTTATAAAGATTTTGGTGGTAGATCAACACAAACTAGCGCAAACTAGTGGATAATAATAATAATAATAAGGCAGAAAGAAAAGGACGTATAGTTTTCCAACATTCTTCACAATGAAAAAATCTACAATAAAAAAATCTGAAAAGTACGGTGTGCATTTCTCTGACATCTGATATCGCTAATAAAAGTAAAAACCCGGGCAGAGCAACTCCGGCCTTCAGACGCTACAAGGTTATTAAATACTCTGTCTGCATGTAATTTAATCTCAGTATAAAGTCTCCAGTTCTGTGTTGCTGAACTGGAGAGCTTCTTCTGTGGTATCCCAGGTGAACAAAATGTAAAAGACTTGAGCATTGAAAGCACAGTCTCCCGGCAACAGAACAAAAAAAAAAAAAAAGTACCTATAATTTTTGTTCAACTTTACAACCTATTATTGTGTTGGTCAATCTCATAAAATCTCTACCAAATGCATTAAAACAGGAAAACTGAACACATTGTCAGCCATCTCATCCTCCAATCAAAGTGGGCCGGTGTCCTTGTCACGGTTAGTTTCTCTAATCAAACACAACTGAAGCAGATAATTATGCCATTCACAGAACTGGACTGAACACTCAGATGATTATCGGTCCAGATAATCATCTGATTCAGACGTGTTGCGCAATGAACACAACTAAGAGCTGCAGGATTCTGGGCCTCGAGGTCTGAGCTACAACAATCCATCAGAGTATTGAATTCTGTAAAAACTGACTTCAAGGTACCGCGACAAACACACCAATCGCACTTACACGACAGCGCATGCATGACTGAATGTTGTGACTGTGATACTTTACTCAGATATTGGTTAGAATAACGATCCTGCTTTCTGGGTCCTTCAAACCGGCTTGCGTCGCCATTGGAAACTATCTGAGATCCAGGAGGAACAACAGGGAGCCTGCGAAACACACATACGAAAATGTACAACCGGTTCACTTCGGTATTCATTTTACTCTTACATAATGATATAAACCAACTGCCAGCTACCATGGGATGGCCACCTGCGCTGGCATGCCAGGGAAGGTATTGTAATAATTAAACGGTGGGACCACTTGCACCGCTCCCATCCCACACAGAGGCAATGTGTTCCCTGGCAGCTGATTGAAGTTTGGACTGAAGTTCATCAGGGGATTGTGTCCAAGAGTTCTGGGTTGTGAGCTTTCAAAGAGATTGTCACATTTAGGAACAAACCCCGGGGCATCGGAGACATCCTGTTCCAAGCTCTGGTGCTGATGAGACGCAGCGCCAATCTGCTGTTTGAGAATAATACATCACGACTGAGGAATTGGTCAACCTGAAACGAACGTTTTAGCCTTTTCTATAAATGCAGCTCGTCTACCTCTTTCTCAGGAGTTGTAGCTTGGGCAGCACCAAACGTCAGCACAGATTTCTTCTCCCTGATAACAAAAGATATTTAGAAACCGTCACATGTTGACACTCAGCCTGAGTTCATTAGGCATACATTTAACCCTAAAACACATTTTAGGGTTAAAATATAAACATTTTGCAACAACTGCTGCAACATAGATATGTTGCAAAAGAATATGCAACATACAAATTATTTTCGTTTTTTTAGATGGTCTCCTGTGTTTGTTTGAATCCAGTAGAGGATTAGATTATAACTGCGTCATTAAAAACCTTTTCTTGTTTTTCTGTTGCTCTGCCATTTGTCTCAGCAATTCCTGCTTGTACTGCTCCTTCTTCATTTGAATGACGCTCCGTTCCTCGACTGCCCCTGCATCGACAACAACAGATAATCCATCAACAACACATCCATCAATGGATATCCCTCGAAGCACTATCAACAGTGGATCTTACCGATCATTAGTCCAGTTGTGAGTTCTTCCTCCACTTTGTTGGCAGGAGGTGTGGATTTTGCTGTTGTCTTCAGGTTCTGTCGCGTTTGACTAACGCTGAGCAAAGATATACAAATTACGACTTGCTTAAACTCTTGAGCATTTACCTTTTTTTTTTTTTTTTTTTAAAGAAGTGCTTTATTGGCTACGAAACCTTGTGAAGTGTGTTTTTGATGCCACAGTGTTGGAAAAACTAATCTGTGCATTGCAGGACAATGACAATAAAAGGAATTCTGATTCTGATTTTACTTGAAACTAAAATATTTTTATCCTCAAGTCGTCAATAGAAGTGGGGTTAGGGTAAGGTTAGTAGGGTCAGGTTGCTTACTCTGCCTTCAAGATCCTGTCGCTGCTGTTTCGGTCTCGAATGGCAAGGGCCTCCATTTCCTTTATGTCTCGTGAATCTCTGCCATAAGCCCATCCAAAACAGAGTGAATTCAGTCAAGGTGCTATGAGCCAATCCCTAATGAAACCCTGTTGAAGTTCAACGTCATTTTTGACAATAAATAAAAGCTGTACCTCCTCTGTCCATGATCAGGGGTTCCCCATTCCTCTTTGCACACCTGCTCATTCATGCTTCTGCCTCGCCTCCTCCGGCGTACGAGGTCACACTCCTCCTCTTCCTCTGTGTTCAGCTCCTCCTCAGAGCTGCACGTCTTTCCCGGCTGATGAATTTCCCATCTCCTTCGCCTCCAGGAGCAGGGACGCCTGCTGTCTGGGCTTCTTCTGTAGTCTCCTGCCTCGGTCAGAGTGGCAGCATTTTTCACGGACATGGGACTCTCCCTCTGACGGGGCGGAGTGCTTGTCTGGGTACTTATGAAGGACGGAGTAGAGCCGGGACTACTTATGCTTACAGCATCAGATGCTTGATGTTCTGGCTGAAAATGATAAATTATGTGGAAATTAGGTTACATTTCTTAAGGTAGGCACTTCAGGATGTATTTCTCTACTCATACCTTAGAGGTGACCAGATGCGCTCCCTTCTTTGCCCTTCCGTTTTGCGCTTGCTCCTGGAGGAAAAGGGTGTATTCTCTCTGCCTCTCTTCTCTCAGTCGTTCCTATGACAAATTGAAGAAGAAAAAAACAAAAAACAAAGTAGCAAAAGCTTAAAACCTTTCAACATTTTTTTCCAAGTGAAAACAAGAAAAATGTACAGAACAATCACCCACCTTGACTGATACCTTCTCCTCAATAGGCAAGGAAAGAGCCTGCTGCTCCTCATGCACATGACTCTTGCAATCCTTTTTCTGAAGAAAGTAGAACAAAACAGTCATTTGAATCCACATACACTGAGCAAGAAAGATAAGGAGTTGCAAACATGATTAGCAGAGAAAATAATGAGACCTTGGCAGCATAATCTTTGTACTCCAGCTGCAGCTCCAGCAGCAACTTCTGCTTCTTCTTTTCATAATCTCTTCCCAGAGCAGCTATTCCTGAATCTGGAAAATGCATTTTATGCTAGGCTACCATAAAACACTACAATTAATGCAGCTGGAACACTTTCAGAGACTTGTATAGCACCTGTGTCAAGATTGTGGGTTATTTCCTGAGCTGCTGACGCGGATGGAGGCATGCTGGAGACTTATTTTATTGCGCAACATCAGTCTTTTGACTGTATAAGACAAACACAAGCTGAGTATTCAACGCTGCTTGAGTATATTTCAAAGCTGCTGCTATGAAGGACATACCTCGGGTTTGTTTGTCTGTTCCTGCGTCATTGTACTCCAGAAATGTCCCGCTGTCGTTTATACACACAAAAGAAATGAGTCTTTCTTCAGAATAGCCAGCTGAAACGAGCGTCTTAGTTTTAAAGAGTCACTGGTTGCTACGGGCAACCATGACGCGACGTCCCAACAGACTCTCCGCAGTTACTGGCAAGAAACCGTAAACAAAACAAAAATTAGACTAAAATGAAGTAAAAACTAAAAGTAGCAATAAAATTAAATAATAATAATAATAATAATAATAATAATAATAATAATAATAATAATAATAAAAACATACGAGGTCCTGATAAAAGACCAAAAAAAAACAAAACAGAAAATGTGTTTTTTATATAGGCTACAATTGTCTTGTTCATCTTCACCTAATACTACTTGCCAAAATTGTCTCCATTAATGCATGTACATAGTGACAATAAAAACATAGCTGTTTGTTAAAGTAATGCTGGCAGATTCAAAGAGAATCTTTTACTTTTCAAGGTATGAACAAAACCGCCGCTAGATGGCAGTGTCTCCTCAACAGTCAGTTGGGGTCTTCTATGGACTATACCATCTGTTGGTGATGACTGTAATTTAAGAAGAGTAACCTATACGCTAGTTATTATAACTCGTAGTAAATCACGTGAATATCTTAAACATTAAATTTTTAAATAAAAATGATATCACCGATGAATTAACAGCAGATTTCTGAAGCACTGAGGCCAAAGGTCACTCAACATTGTCAAGCTTTGGCATGTTGGTTTGGTCCAACTGTCATGGCTTCCTGAGCGAGTGGACGCTAGGCCCCAACAATCTTTGGAGAAACACCAGGTTTCGCCTCTTATTTGAGGAGGAATTTGGTTTTTGTTTTTTTTTACACATCAGGTGTCGTTTTTGGCCGTTAAATTTCACCATGGCCGGGAGCAGCACGGCTCAGAAAACATGGGAGCTCTCCAACAGAATGCAAGAGGTGCAGAGCATCGATGAAATTTACAAATATGACAAAAAACAGCAGCAGGAAATCCTCGCCGCGAAGCCATGGACGAAGGAGTATGTTTGAGTGTGTTGTCTGTTTTTGCTGAGCATTAGCGTAAATCGATGTTTGGACGACTTTGTGTGGTGTTTGTTCTGTTAGTTCTGGTTAAGTTAAAGCCTGGCTAGTCACAAGCTAACATGCTAACTGTCCTCTGCAGCAGCAGTTTGTTGTTTGTTTACAAAGGTTTACATTTGAGTTGTGGCTTCACTGAACATATTCTGAGGCAAGAGATCACTTAGATCTGGTGTCATAATCATATTTATCTCACTTTTGGAAAAACAGAAAACATTGAACATGGAGCATTTTTGTAGCCATTTATCTCCAAAATGTGTATGTAATACTATATATAAGTATTTGATTATGTTATAAAATGAGAGTACGACTTAGAGAAGTGATGCATTAAATCAGATATACTGTTAAAAAAAAAAAAACTGTTTAAATGGATAGAGTGCTTATTTGTGATTGATTATTTGTCTCTCCAGTCACCACTACTTCAAATACTGCAAGATCTCAGCCCTGGCCCTGCTGAAGATGGTGATGCACGCCCGCTCCGGTGGAAACCTGGAGGTGATGGGTCTCATGCTGGGGAAGGTGGACGGAGAAACCATGATCATTATGGACAGCTTTGCACTGCCAGTGGAGGGGACTGAGACCAGAGTCAATGCCCAGGCTGCAGCCTATGAATACATGGCTGCCTACATTGAAAATGCCAAACAGGTAAGAAACTGGTTTCCTCTGGGTTAGAAAAATCCATAACAAGCAGGTTTAAAAATCTAGTGCACTAAAACTGTCTGTGGATTACTACCAGAGTTTTCTGTTCATTTGAATCCTCTGTATAAATGAATGAATTTGTTATTGTGATTCAAGAATGGTTTCGGAAGTAACTTCTTGATCAGAGTGCTTTGTCTTAGATGGAACAACAACCAAACTGTAGAATTAGCCACTTTAAGGTAAACCTTGCCTTAATAATTTAATAAACCCTGCAGCTCACAGATTTTTTGTACTGCAGTTTGTACTTGTGTTTTTAAAAAGCTGACATGATGGTGTTACCGCACCCTTTCACTATCAGCCTTTGTAAATGGTTAATATTTTTATACCATAAACTTAATTTTAAAATTCTCTGTCCTATTCCCATGTGCGACATTTCTAGTTAACAGGCTAATTATTCCTATTTCATCTGTCCCAGAAGGTTTGGGCTTTTAAAATGTTCTTGTATATTGCAGTTATTGGCACCTAAGGATGTATAAAAAGCTTCAAAAGAAAGTCTCGAAGTAAAACATTAAGAACAATTCAAATGTCAATTTCAGTACTTTTAGTCAGTCAGCAGAATGTTGGTAATTGTAAGAATATATTTTTCAATTATTTTTCCCCCCAAATAAATCAATAATTTCTATCTCAGATTTTACGAAACTTTTGAATGGTAATCAGTTACTTCTTGTCTCCTTGTGTCGTACAGATTTTATGCGAAACTTTTGTGAATTTTTATTTGAAACTCTATAAAAGGGGAAAGACAAGACAACACACCTTTCACGTCAGAAAAATTCTGTAGGGTTCAAAACAATGATATTTATATTCTACCTTTATATGAAAAACAAGAATAAACTCTTAAACTAGACTTTTTTTTGTCTGATGTAATTTTCAATCAAAGACCATGTTTTAGTATTTTCTTGCCATTAGTGTTGCTGTAAGTTTAACTTTTCAACATTATGCCTGTAATCTGTTGTTAGGTCGGTCGGTTGGAAAATGCTATTGGCTGGTACCACAGTCACCCAGGCTACGGATGCTGGCTGTCAGGCATAGACGTCAGCACTCAGATGCTCAACCAGCAGTTTCAGGAACCTTTTGTGGCAGTTGTGGTAAGCCAGAAAAAAAAGTCACTTTTATTTACATTCGGCCTTTATAAAATCTCTAAAAACTTAGTTATCTTAGTTTAACACATTAAGTCTTAAATATGATTGGATTTTCTTTAAGAGCTCTTGAAATATATTTTCTTTGGTCTTAAATTTGTACATTTATTTGCAGCTCAAGATGCAGGAAGGCAAAAAGCCCTCTCACATCAGAAACTCAATCTGCTTTATTGTATTTCAAGCAGTTAAAATCTACATTTTCATTTAAGCTCTTTCTTCAGAAGTTTATACCTAAAAAGATTTGACTGTAAAAGATTGATTCTAATAGTTTGGTATTGCCAAAATACACAAGTTTATGATTTAGAAAAGTGAATTTTACTTACTTAAATGATGGAGTGGCTCATACATAGACTAGGAAGTTGCTAAATAAGCTACAAATTTTTATTTTAAGTCACTTATGCAGGTCTTAAATTCCAATTATATATTAACTTGTAAGTCCCTGAAACTTTCAGAATCCCTGATTAAAAAAATAAACACAACATGCGTCACTGAACGGATTTATTTATGCCTCAGTTCAGCTTTGTAAGTTGCTCGGTAAATTTTTTTTGTTGTTGTTGCAAACATATATCCTTTGTACACCTCATTTGGTACAGCAGCACTTAAATGCTGGCGGCGTCGTATAAAGAAGTGTGTATTTTCAGCACACTGACAGCCAGAGTGGGAGGCTCATGGGGGCCAGATTTGAGCGGTCCCAGGAGGATCTCACGACCTCTGACTTTGTTTCCCCCCTTTCTACTGTAGATCGACCCCACTCGGACTATTTCTGCAGGGAAGGTCAATCTCGGTGCCTTTAGGACATACCCAAAGGTATAGCAAAGACATTTCCTGAACCAGTTCGTTTTCCCTTTTAATTTTTATTTATTTTAGTAATTTAGTAATTTTTTTTAAAATTTTATTCTTATTATTTATGTTGTTCATAAATGTAAATAATCAACCTTGGATTTTCAGGGTTACAAACCTCCAGATGAGGGGCCGTCAGAATATCAGACAATCCCTCTGAATAAGATAGAGGATTTCGGTGTGCACTGTAAACAGTGAGTACATTTGCATTTAAAATGTTGCTCTTGCATTCTGATTCTGCCCTCGCGGCTCATATTTTTCCTCATACGTGTCCTATTTAGGTATTACGCCCTGGAGGTGACTTACTTCAAGTCTTCCCTTGATAGAAAGCTCCTGGAACTCCTCTGGAATAAATACTGGGTCAATACCTTAAGTTCTTCCAGCCTGCTGACGGTATGTAAGCAACTTCAAGAACCAAAATGCGCACTAATTGTTTGGCATTTTGATTTATGGTTAATTATTAGACTATAACTCATTTGGACATGTGGTTGCCAGCTTGTGATGTTGTGATTTATTACGGCATATTAGCTAAGTCCCCGTGTTTGTTGGCTTTAGTAATAGGCTGTATGTGAACTTTTTAACACAGTTTAGAAGTAAAGTTGGATGAGATTCACCCCCCCCTCCCCCTCCTCCTCCTCTGCAGTTTGGTCTGAATATTGAAAACCCATCATGCCAATTTACACTATGGTTGTTGTAACTCTGCCCTGCGCTCCTAAATACCTTAAACAGACATCAGGCTTATCTAAGCAGGGAGCTCTTTGACGTTGAGGAGGAAGATGAATTGACTAGATGTCAAGAACAAGCTGCTCCGCGGGTGACAGGCTTTGTCAGTTTCTGCACTGTCCCCCTCGTCAGGCCCCCCACCCACCCCACCCCCGAGTCATTGTGTTTTAATTACCTTCTCTACTGTAAACACGACCTCACCTTAAGCAAACGTCTCGCCGACGTTCAGTCATTCACCACGGCTCGCAAAGTGTTTTCAGCGGCTTGTTGGGCAGATTAGTTGCTGTTCTTTATGTGGAAAAATCTGTTGTCTGGGTTTTTTGTTGGCAAATTCTGCATGGGTTGGTTTCTTCGTGTGTAAGTGAATGTTTGTGTGCTGGACGCTCAGAACTCGGACTACACCACGGGCCAGGTGTTCGACCTGTCGGAGAAGCTGGAGCAGTCGGAGGCCCAGCTGGGCAGAGGCAGCTTCATGCTCGGCCTCGACACGCATGACAGGAAATCCGAGGACAAGCTGGCCAAAGCAACGCGAGACAGGTGGATATCTTTACATTTCAAAACAAATTCGTCAGACTTTGAATCGCTTATGTTTGACTTAATTACCTACCTTGGCTTGCAAATGGAGTCAAACTCGTAACATAAGCTATATAGTAATGGAGATTGTTTTTACTGTGTTTGATTATGAAAGTTATAGTAAAGTTATTGGAGTATTTCAATTAATGCTTCTGTAGCAAAAGCAACCCCACAGTACTATGTTGCCACCAACATTATGTTTGTTTTATATTTTCCATGTATGTCAAAAAATTTATATTTTGTCTTAGTAAGTAGGTGACGTCTGCAGGCAACTGGGTGCCCTCTGGTTCGTTTAGATTTATCGTAGTGCAGTGATTTGAAAAAGAAAATGCATTCTTCATTTTTCAGATTTTTATGTGTAAAATGTCAAAAACAATGCATCCTTCTCCTTACACTAACTATATTTTTACACGGCCTGTAACTTAAAATCAAGTTGATGGAATAAATTTGAACTCCATACATCTGCTTTTTAAAATATTTAAACAGATTGTAGTCATTATATATTTGTTCTGTGACTGTGTATGTATGAAACTAAACAATATATTTTTTTATGGACCTCTCTGGAGCAATTCTCATGCAGATGTATCTATTCTGCCTCCCTCCTTTTTTTTTTTTTTTTTTTTTTGCCGCTGCTAATCTTCATTTTTCACTCTGCTTTGTTTCAGCTGCAAGACGACCATAGAGGCAATTCACGGCCTGATGTCCCAAGTCATTAAAGATAAACTCTTCAATCAAATCAACACATCCACCAATTAACACCGAAAACACAGTTTTATCTCGAAATTATTTCTTGCGCATGGCTGGCTATAATCCTGCTTAGATTACCGCCATTTCTGTTTGAGAAGGTTTTTGTTGAACAAAACTGCAGTAAAAAAATAAAATACTCAAGGCACCATCCTGCGTGAATATATTTTTATGTGATCTGTCACATTGCATCTGATAAAGTGGATCATTTGAATAATGTAGTTGAGGTAAACATTACTGTCCAAATACTCTAAGCACACAGTGTATATTTAGGCCTCTAACTGAAACGTGTTTTAGGGCAAATCCCTCTCCAGAAAAACATTTAAATAACCCACGGCGGCCACATTTGGCTCCCACCACGTCGCAGCATTACATAACCGAATGACGAACCCCAGCTCCTGCACAGTTCTCAGCGGGGATCGCCCGCCCCGCCTGGGACGTCCCTGCGGGCTCACATGCTCCGCGCTGCTCGGCCCTCGGCGGCAGACGCGCCGGCGATGCCGCCAGCTGCAGTGGAGGCGGTGATGCAGCGCAGAGGCACGAGCCGCGCACACAGGAGTCCATTCACCCCCGGCGTGTCTGCTCTTCATCGAGGCGAACGTCCACCTTGTCTGCCTCTCTTTTCCACTGACAGCTGTTTTGACTTGCGTTCGTGTCGTGTCTTGTTTTTCTGGTATTGTAATGGTTTAATGTGTATTTGTAATGTCATGTGTCGCAGGGGAGAGAATCCCGGCGGGGCAGTGGAGGAGATGCCTGGTGTTTCTCATGCACATTTGCTGTGTGGCACAACCGCTTGTAATAATTTTCTTAAACTATTATCTAAATTGTCTTCAGGTTCAAGGTAGAAAAATGAACCCTGCTATATTAAATTTAATTATGAATGTAAACTCGTTAAATAAGGTTTCTGCAAAAACCCACTGATTAGCTCATGCTTTTGCCAGATATTCAAATGAATTTCATGGATGTCTGTCACAGTGCTGATGAAGTATTTAAAATATGCACGGCTAATATTGTTTTCCCTTATTCCCCTTTCCTCATTATTTTAGATTCATCGAAACATACTGAACTTGTTCAGTGTGTAAACATAATGATTATCTCCAGATGGACATTTGCATGCATGACTAAAATTGCATTAGGAAAAGCCAAAAATCCATTAACCATATATATATATTTTGTTTTCTTTGTATTTTAACTCCACAGTACGTCCCTACTCCTTCAAAGGGCGAACGTATCAAACGTTTGACACTGCCATGAGTGCAGATGATTAATGAGATTAGTAGCTATCGATTACAGACACCGAAAGAAGGTCCTGGTGTTCAAATGTCCCAGGTAAGATGTTGAGATGTTTAGCTTGGGCCGGTGACGAATTAAGCAGTGATGTGTGTGAAGATGGAGAACGCAACCCAAAAAATGTGGAGGCACAACACTTCCTCTCCACCATGTGCTCCTGCATAAGTAGAGGGCGGTCCCTCCCTCAGGAAGCTCAGGTCATGGCATGATGTAGATTAACAATGCAGGGGTCACTGCATGTGGTGGGTTCCTGACTTGGTGTGTTTTACTGAAATATTATCTCTGTAATGTAGCAATAACAGGCCAACAGGGTAAACTGCAAAAGAGATCCTTCAAACAAAAAAGTTTTTTAAGTTGCTCCGCGTATGTATGATGTTGGTAGATTATAAAAATAGAACTATTTGTCGTCAAACTCACATTTGCCAAATCAATGTCCGCTCTGCTTTGGCTTTCATGCAATTCAGTGTGAAAGAGAATTTGTTTTTTAAACTGTTCCTTTTAAATCAAACAAATGTTTCCAGTGGGAGCCCAAATATCCAGATAGAATTTGAAATCAATAGCTCAGGTAAAGTCCAAACCTGAAATCAATTGGCAATCAATAAGTTGCTATTCACAGACACTCCAGTCAATCTGCCTAAGCTTTTTTGCAGAGAAGAATGAGTAAAAACAAGTGTCTATATGTCGATTAGGATTAGATACCTTTTCAGATTTTCATCTAGAATGTCTTTTGATCTTAATAACACAAATTAACATAAGAAAATGTAAAAACTTTAAAGTATATGTCTGTATTTTTAATTCGAGTTAAAAATGCAGAGTTAAACCGATTTAAAATTCAAAAAAAAGCAAAGACATCTATTTCCGCCGTATTCTGCACGTTCTGGTTGCCGCTATTGCGTTGTTTCCATAACAACCACGTGCTAGTATCAAACAAACTTTGTTTGCGACCCTAACCCTAGCTTTCTGACTTCTCCGCAGCCGCTTCCTTTTACTTCAGTTTTAAGGCGTTTGCTGAACTCGACCGGAAGGAGAAATTTGTAAGTTTTTGGCCCCTTTTTTGTGAGGAGGCGTTGCGTTAAATGTATTTGTTATTCGGTTCATACAAAAGTGTCGTGGTGCGCTTTTAATTTAATATAAATTTATTTTTTTAATTACATTTTCACTTCACAAAACGCATTTAAAGGCGCAGCTATGAGTTTTGCACGTCATTTATGAGAAAAGAGAAAAATAAAGGCTATGGCTGCGTTTTGTGTTTTTTTTTTCGATTCAGGGACTTGGTGAGCTGATATATGTTTTATATTGTTATTATTTTAAGGGTTTGGATAGGAATGGAAAGAAAAAGTATACAGACAAATGTTTATATTTACAAAACATATTCCATGGACTTTTGAGATGAAATGTGTTGCAGATATTTTCAAGAACTTAATGTTGTTTGGTTCCATTTTGTCCCTTATTTGTTGCCGTAGTACGCATTTTGTGTCGCGTTAATGTTCTTAGTATTGCCAATTGCGTTTTCATTTGTTAATTTGTATGTTATGTAATAGTGGGTTATTTGCAACTTATTTTTATATCTTAAGGTTTTTTTGTTTTTATTTAATCTATTTCACGTCCATTTTTGAAATCAAATTATATTTGTTTGCAACTATTTGACTTCTTTTTTAGTCCAATTCTAGAGTATATCATATGTCTCTGATATCACCAGGACCTCCCTGCACTTTTTGGGCCCTCAGGCGTGTGCCTACAGGCCAGTGTAGTAATTCGTCAGTAGCCACACATGCTGACAGCTGTTTATTTAGCAGGTGGAGAGGTGATAAATAGTAAAACCTATTCTACAAGCAATGTAAAATCAAAGTGCAAAATTTAATACCTCGGTGTAAGGTCAAGCTCATAAAACGTCCCTTGGGATCTGAACACAAGGAAGCAGAGGAAGCAGCTCAGACTGCACATTGAGGGGGGTCGCTATGGTTACAACACAAACTGAGGGGTCACCAAAGCATTTGCCCTCTTAGAAAACGTTCACCTCTTTGAGTATGATTTAGTCTTTTTAATTTTTCTTTTTTTTCCCCCACAAGTTACTTTTAATTATAAATTTGCAGCAAAAATAGAGATTTAGACATCTGATTTTTTGTTTTATGTAAATAGAAGCTTTTTATAACTAATAGGCAGTTTTTATGAGGAATTTGTTTGTTATTTCAGGTAATCTATGTGTTTTTTCTTATAAACAGGCCCAGGTCAGTGCTGTGGGCTCTGCAAAGAGACTGATGAAAGACCCTTTCTGAAGCCAAGCCAACATGGCATGTCTGACCATAGATCTCATAGCTAAATCTGAAAAACACTTCAAAAAGAGAAGGGGCATCTCTCTTCTGCAATACCTGAAGACCCTCACCCATCTCCACTTTTCCAACAGGAACATTGAGGAGATTGTGAGTAGCCGACATCATCACTTATCCTTCGCTTCCGTTTGTTTTCCCGACTATTCGTTTTCAGTTGCTCTTTGAAACTTTTAGGGAGACCTGTCCATGTGCAGGAACCTCACTGTGCTTTACCTGTTTGAGAATCGCTTAACAAAGATTTGCAGCCTGGACTTTGCCTCCAACCTCACCCATCTGTATCTGCAGAACAACAACATCACTCATATGGATAATCTCTCCAACCTGAAGAAACTCTCCAAGCTGTGAGTGCAGACGCTTTTAATGGATTTATATTCTGTGTCGTGTCCTCAGTTTGAGCTCAAAGGCTTATGGGTGATTTTCCTGCCCATATTGTTTTTTTTTTCCAGGTATCTGAGTAGGAACAAAATTTCAGTGGTAGAGGGTTTGGAGGAGCTCAGCGGACTCAAAGAGCTTCATTTGGAGAATCAACAGCTGGAGCCAGGGGACCAGTTGCTCTTTGACCCCACAAGTGTCCTCGCTCTTGCTGTATGACCTGCATTTCACATCGCGCAGTGCAGAAATAGCCACAGAGTCTGCTGCTTTTTTAATGAGTGTCTTTTTTTTAAACATTGATACCAAAGAGGCTCCTGTTACTCCTGGTTGTTTAGGTAACTTAAATAAATAACTGTGAGTCTCTGCAAACTCTAGGAGCAAATACAGAAATGCATATTTAGCACCGGCAGTAGTTCCGATGTATAAATGGCAACAAATCTAGATGCTTCAGAAAACTTATTTTCATGAATCTATGTGATTTTCCAACACATACAATAGCCCTGCAATGTGTTTCTTTTAAGAAAAGCTCTAATTGCATGTCAGTTTCAATTTGCTGTTTCATTCTTTCTGTCTTATATATATAACTGTCGGATGATTTGACTTCAAACGTGTTTTAATGTATCAGTAAATATGAACTCCTCTCTCCCCACTGACATGAATTCTTTGCACAGGAATCTCTTTGTGTGCTGAATATTAATAACAATAACATTGAGGACATCAAAGACCTGTCGGTGCTGAAGGAACTCGAACATTTTTCTGCTGCTAAGAACAAATTGCTTCATATTGACGTAAGTCACCTTGACCATTGGGAGATTATCTGATAGACCAAAACTGAGGGAGGCGTGAATGTGAAGTGTAAAAAAAAAAAAATTCATGATTTATTTTTATTTATTTATTTATTACATCTTTGTAGAGACATTTTTGCTCAATCTTCTTTAAAAAATACCTCCAGGTAAACCAAACTGAATGGAGAACACAAACTCACAGATTAGAAATTGGATTTGACTAGGTCATTCCAACAAGCGAATACTCTGTACCCACTCATACGATGGGAATGTCCCAAAATAATCCTAATTTTAATGTCTCTGCCAACACAAGTGATTCAAATGGTTGAGTTACCTCCTCATTTTGTTTTTCCTTGCATCTTCAGATAACCTCTGACCAGATTCCTTGCTCCTCCTAGAGAAAAACATCCCCATAGCATGATGCTGCCCACAGGATGTTTCACTCTGGCGATTGTGTGTTTAAGATTCTATCCTCTACATAGCATTTGGCAAACTTTCAATACAACTACTTATGACTTTCTTGCAAAAATGGCTTCAAACCTTCAAGTATTCACAAAACAGTTGGATTCATACTATCTTAATCACAAGGAGATTCTGTTTTCTTTTGAATGCAAGTGCTTGCTATGAATTGTATATAGGGGAATCAGAGAGAAGGGGGCAAACCGTCACCGCCTGTCACATAAAATCTCCAAAGCACATTGGGGCGCAAATCCTTTGCGGACGCTGTGTATTAAAATCACACTCATTAGCTGATGAAGTTGACTCTGTTATTGCTCGGCAGCTTTCTGCAGCGGTGTGTGAAATGATATGGAGAGCAGGGATGTAGGGAACCAAATCCTGCAAAAACCCTACCATAGGTTCCCAGTCTGCTCGACACGCAAAGGATCAAAATTATGCAGCAAATCAGCAAGCTGCTCCCCAGAGACTTTTCTCACCGACGGCTTTTAACAAGCACAAGTTTCTCTCTTTCCTTGAAAGGCTGTTTTTATTTTTTTTTTTCCTTCCCAACCCGAGGACCCAGTGTTTGATATCCTGATCTCAGAGAATATCACTTAATGAAGATTTGTCTTAATACGGTGAAACTCTGAATTGATTTGCAAACCAAAGAGGCTGATTAAAAACTCCATAATTCTGACAGCACTTTGCAAGCATTTTATAACTGACTTGTTCTTCTTTAATGCAAATAAGTTCCTGTTTTTGACCATTGACGTAGCTAACTCTAGTGTACATGTCATTCTCAGAAAATATTTCCTATAATTTATGCAACCCGTCTCCCTCTATTGATCCCGCAAAGACAGCTCTCTGAAGGATCAATTTCTTTTTCTGCAGCATTCGGTGAAAATCCTGAGGAAACATTATGGATTTTTAAAATAGATTATGACAGCCAGTCAGCCGGGGTGACAAATGGGGAGCCTCTTCGGAGGCTGTTAGCCGCGCGCGGGGCAGAGAGAGCCGAGGAATCGAAGCGCTGGTCAAACGCAGGTTCATAACTGGCCCATCAAGCTTAGCGAGTCTCCAGCCTGAGTTGCTCCACACACCCCCGCGCTGGGGGGCAATTTGGCGCTGGGCTCCTCTTCAGTGAGGACCTTCTGAGTGACGGCCCTGACACGATCATTTATCAAAACCTGGGAGCGCACGGTGCTCAAGGGGTCCCCTCTGAACTGATTGCAACTCAGGCTGGAAAAGTGGAAGCGCTTTGGCCAAGACAGGAAGGCAATGAACAATCAGAGCGTGTCCAGAGAGTATTCATATTTCCAGGCTTGGATTAATGTGCCTTTAGATAAACATACAACTGCAGGCAAGTCGCTGGAGGAGCCAGCCTTGCATCGCCCCCAGGAGAAAACCAGGAGTTACATGACACCGGCGACACTGTTTATTAAAACAGACTGATGTGTTGTTTATGCCTTTTTCTATTGGCCCTTGTACCTCACACTAACCTTCACTTTTACCACTTCTTTGGCGCTTAATCATGTGTTTGTCTCTGATTTGCCGTCCTATTGCAGACGCGCATTAATTTGTTCAAAGTAAAGTTGAAATGATTTCCTCTTTGGTTTCCAGGCATCACAGTAAAGACACCGATACTCCCATTTGAATCAGGAGTGATTAAAAAAACTGCACCTTAATTTGATATTTTTCTGTTTTGAAGGAGTTGGAGGACGTGTTCGAGCTCTGGTCTAAGCTGCTCATATTGGATTTGAGTGGAAATCCTGTGTGTAAACAACGAAAGTACAGAGATCGCCTTATAGTTGTGTGCCAAAAACTTGGTAAATGTTAATTGTCCTCTTGAGCAACAGAAATACACTTAAATCCTTGGCTCTAGCTGTTTTAATATATATATATATATATATATATATATATATACGTACAATAAACAGTAAATGCTTTCTTTTTCAATCTTACATTTGTTTACACAGGCACTCTTGACGGTAGAGACATTAACGAGATAACCAGGCAATTTCTTGTTAACTGGAAAGCAGCAAAAGAAGGCAAAAAGAGAAAAAACAAGGATCCAATGTTGACGTGGACCGAGGTTGCTCATCCTCCCAAAAGTGAGTCCCTCCTTTTCCTATTGAATCAGTTACTATTGTTTACTCATCATTGAATTTCTGGGGTTTAATCAGTCTGATTTTTTATTTTATTTTTTGTGAATTTAATTTTAAATTTTTTTTTTCTTTTGTGGCTACAATCCAGAACAATCTCCCCAACCCACGCTGTTCACGTTCTTTGCAATTTTCATTTGGGTTTCTCTGTTTTCTGAGTTCTAGAGAGTCATCATTACTGTCTTTATCCTGCATGTGTTCAGACACGCCAGAATTTCTCCAGCGCATGTGAGTTTGTTTGTGTTGCAGATGACTTTGCGTTCGCAGAGTCAGAGTCAAGTGAGAGTACGCATCCTCTTCAGATCTACCGGCCCAACAACATGCACAGCGGGGAGCCACAGGAGCCTCCTGGGTCCTTCATCCCGGCTCAAACTCCGTCTATAAGTCCATTTTCTGAGGTCATCAGTCTGAAGTCCTGAGAATCCCTACTATCCTCCTGTTTTGACTGAACACCTTTCATCTTTAAGCCAGATATTCTCTAGTTGCAGTAGATGAAATTCATGGCATGCCCTCTAATGATTTGATATCAAAACCTGACCGAATTAACTAATGACTAAAAACAGCACTTTCTTCTTCTTCTAGATTTTTAGTTTCTGTGCAAATAAATTATTTGCAGCTCATGCTGCTCCTTGTGTTGCGTGTATTTTGTTTTCCCACCTCTCTCTTCAAAATGCTTTTGGGTTAAACGAGTGAACCGTTGGATGAAATGTGGCACAATCTAAATGATTCGCCTGCCCTATTATTACAAGTCCAAAGCTAACAACACATGCTTCCATTCAAACAAGTCTGATGAATGATCTGAAACAATGAGGATGTATGTATTGTCATCTGAACGGCGTTTTAGGAGCCACGTGGCCGGGTAACCCCTGTAAGATGCGGGGTAATTAGGGGAACGAGCTTACTTAACCTTTTAAAAGTCCAACTCATAATTAGTGGCCCGGAGCAGCTCTGTTACCCCATCCTTATAAAAACAATGTTTACCGAGGCCAGTCGGAGAATATACATAATATGAATAATTCCTTTCATTAATTCGCCGACATCTCCGTTTGGAGCCCTGGAAATCAGAGTGATTAATTTATGAGTCTCGCAAGAGTTTCCTAAAGGCCCGCCTGTTGATTGCAGCGCCGGACTTTATTTATTAGTCGTTCCAATGAGCTAGCAACTCAAGACAGCCTGGCAATTCGTCAAAAAAAAGAAAGAAAAAAAAAACAAAAAACCCAGCAGCTTTATTTTATATCATCTTACACTTGTCTGTTTGTTTTCCTGAACAGTTGCAAACAGCAATTTACCTGCATTTAAATCTGACTAAGAGGAGCTTCTTCTTCTTCTTCTTCTTTTTTTTTATTTTATTTTATTTTTTATTTTTTTTATTTGTAGTTGGAGTGACGGTCTAAATCTCTTCCCGATGTAAGTTTTTCATAGGCTCCCCCCAGCAGCAGAAAATAAACCGCAGCGTCAAGTTCGCAGCCAATTACAGAGGGTTGCGGCCGTCCGAGTTAAAAGCGAAGGCGAGCCCTGCCTCTGGCGGTGAAAACAAGACCCCCAGACAGAGAAAAAGTTCAGCGAGGAGCAGCTTTCTCCGCTGTGAGGGGAGAAAGCTACAGGCTATGGGCAGAGTGATTAATTGCGCCGCAGAGAACAACGTGCGCCGCGTGTTTCCAATAAATTAGGAGCTCCGGGGGACTTTTACGCGCACAGGTGAGGAGTTGGATGCGCGCATTTGGGGGATACGGCTTGAGGAAGGACTGCGCAATCAGAAGGCCATTTCGGACTTTATTCATGACGTTTATCAGAGCAGCGCTTTGGATAAATACCAGAGGTAAAATCCACCTACAGACATCCGGTTATGTGGTCAAAAAAATCACACTTGAAGGGGGATCAAAAAGTAATCAGAGAATATTTGGATGTCTGTAAAATATATATATATATATTGTATATATATATATATATATATATATATATATATATATATATATCTGTGTATTTCATTTCTCAGGTTCGTCCATTTAATTTGCTTTAAAAATTTGCACGAACAAAATCGGAGTAACATGTGAACTCCATTTTAAGTTAGTTTATTGCAGAATCTCAACTTAACAGTCAATAAATAGTCAGAATAAATAAACCAAGTTGTGTCTTGACATCAATAAATACTATTATTTGTCTCCTATGAAATATACAGATTTGTAACACCCCATATGGTTGGAAGTGAGGCGCTTCAAATGGACGGTGGTAATTGCTCCAGCTCGGTGGTGGACGTGGATGACAGCCCGGTCTCCAGTCCCAGCTCCAGCCCCAGTCCGGACGGCCGCCGCCGCGGTGAGCTGCACCGGCCCAGGGTGCTGCAGACCGGCGCGCTCGGCGGCAGGGGACGCCCGGCGGCGGCCAATGCGGCGCGGGAGAGGAGCCGCGTGCAGACGCTGAGGAACGCGTTCTTGGAGCTCCAGAGGACATTACCGTCGGTGCCGCCGGACACCAAGCTGTCCAAACTCGACGTGTTGATACTAGCCACCACCTATATTGCCCATTTGACTCGAACACTGCAGGAGGAAGGCGCGGATGAAGGAGAGAGCACAAAACAAACAGAAGCGTTACACTCACTAAAAGGTGAAGGATACCTGCACCCTGTAAAGGTCAGTGTTATTAATCATCATCATCATAAAGCTGGAACATAACTCTGATGTTTTAGTCAAATTGGTGAGCAGTGTTACGTCAGTTCTTTGTTTATTTTATTGTTAAAACTCAAACTTATATTAGATTAAAATTGCTTTTCCAGAAATGGCCAATGCGATCCAGATTGTACGTCGGAGCAACAGGACAGTTCCTGAACAATCCTTCCGACTCAGAGAACCAAGGCCCGTCCTCCTCCTCCACTCAATAGGCCTACATGAGTTGTAGCCATGAAGGCGACATGAAATTTGCATGAGCTCCAAAAAAAAACAAACAAAAAAACAAAAAAAAACAAACAAACAACAAATAAAAAAAAAAACTGTCCTTCCACTGCAGCTCGAAGACGATGTAAATTAATATATTGCGTGAATTTTACTGTATATAACTGTCGAACAAAATACGCATGCATTTTTCTGTTAGTTTGTGCGCGCACCATGCAGCTCCACGCATGTCCCGTGTCTGATCTCTGCAGAAATTCCGTGGAGCCCGTCATGCTTGAGCGTGCACTTTGACTTGAGACATTTGCACTAAATGCATGTGTGAATAACTTAGCATCTGTCATGTGAAGTGGTCTGTCAGAGGGCCGACAATGGAGGCTCTTTATCTCATGTTTCTTCTTTTTGCATGCGTGGTTGTAAATGTGTGTTTTTGTGAATAAATTACAAAAGAATGCAAGAAGAAAAGACTTCGAAGAATTTAAGAAAAGCAAAGTTGATGAATTTGATCCACAATTTATTTTTGTTAACTTGTACTAATCTTCTTTTCTTTTTTTTTTCTTTATAAATGCTCTTTTAACAGCATAGGCAATTACACTACTTAATTATAGCCTTGGTGATACGCCAGATAATATATTCTGCCATCCTTAGGTAAGTATAAAAATGTTTAGAGTAGCGTCAGTAATTAAAGCAGAAATACATTAAAAGAAAATGTAAAATAAAACCATTTTATCCCCTACATTAAAATCGCTTTAAACACCATGTTCACATGAAGAAAAAAACTGTTCATAAAATAATCACTTGATATTGATCATAAATAATTATGCTGGAGTTTAAAACATTACCAAACTGAATAAGCTGTCTAGTATATTTTGTTCTGAAGTCGCAATTTAAAAACTTTGGAACCCATAATTTTGGAGATAATTGGAACATATATCTGGACTGTATTTTTTATTTTTATTATTATCATCATTAATCTTGCGGCACTTTTTGATACAAGAATCGACTATAATGACGTCAATGCTTTTTTATTTTTTAAATAACGCATGATTCATTGTTTAATTCAGTTTTGTTTTTTGTTTTTTTTGGGGGGTTTTTTTGCATAATGATGTTTTCAGTTGTGTACAAAGTTAGGCTAAAATGACAGAAACACACGTTTTACCGATTAAATACTCTACTCGGGTTTACTTGGTTGAGAATTCATCCGTACCAGATTTGAACTGCAGCTTTATTTTATGTATTATGATGGAGGTTTAAATGTTCAGCGTTTCCAGTCCGCGGCGGTCCCTTCCGCTGCGCGACTGGGTGCAGTGCGCAGCTCTGGCGCGCAGGACGGAACAGGCAGAGCGGAAGAAGTCCCACTCAGCGCCGAGAATTTAACCAAAGCATCCCTACGAGCAGACCGCCGTTTATTTCTACTAATGCTGATCCGTTTAGGTAAGCAGAAGTGAGTTTGTGTGTGCGCCTGCCTTTAGTCGTGTCAAATGTGGTGGCTGGTGTCATTTATTATGCGCTGTTAGCCCCTGAATGTGTAGTTAGCACAGTTAGCACGTCATCCACGTGGTGAAGGGAACGCAGCATTGTTTTTCCCTCTTTGCTTGCACATCTGCACGTAAAAAGTCGATTTTCTTGTTTCCATCTAAAACAAAAATGTGATAACTTGGATTATTTCAGTAATCCGGTACGATGTACACTTTTTTTTTTTTTTTTGTATTAGTCTGGATTGCAAAGTCCATGTGGTTTGTGAATGCGGACGAACAAAAATGCTATTTTGGGCCCTGCACATTAAAATCAAGACAAGTGTGAATATTTTTGTTGCTACGCCTGTAGCTTTAAGGAGTTAACCACCAATCCCTCCCAGCGTGTCCATGCGCCCTGATAAGAGAACTAGGGCTTTCCCTGAAGGGCAACAATAAATCATCCTTTTCGACACCTGAAAGGAGGAAACATGTCCCCTGTTGTCCATATCTTAATTAGAGCAGAGATCCACTGGTCAGAAAGTCATAACAGAGGAGGTAAGGTCATTTCAAAGGTCATGACCTGCTGTTGAACCTGTCCTCAGATTAGCCATGTTAGCTGTGCTCCCAAGCTGTGGCTGGCTGTACCCTCTGACCTTCAGGTGATCAGTCATCTATCCTCACTATAGTGCCTCCTCATTCACTAGATTTCATTCATCCAAGCACATGATGCGCCTGACAAAGATAACTCTTGCAAAATGGAAAACTTTGTGCACTAACCATCTCCTTCCTGGTGTTATTTCAGATCCTGTCAGTCTTCACCATGTGGCTACAAGGTGAGCTTTTAACAGCTCCCTATTGTTATAAACAATAGTGACTGCTGGTGCTGTAGTGATGAGTTCACCTTTTTGCCGTTTACCCATCAGACAATAAAATGGTGATAATGTGACAAACTGAAAAGCCAGCATATTAAAAAGCTATTTATCATGAGGGTGCATTTTTATTTATTAAGAAAGATAATTACTGTTTAATTTCCCCCAATGATTCAGATTTGTCATGTTGACCAGAGACACGACTATTTATCTGCTTCCAGGTTGAGGTGAGTAATCTTATGTAATTTCCTTTAATAATTACACAAATATGAATTAAATATAACAGGCTAACTTTTAAAGCATTGTCATGAGGTCAGAAATGTTGAGGGAAAGTTTAAAAAGTAGGTTAATTCTCAACTGGAACAGTGATGAATTCACCTTTTCGCCGTTTACCCATCAGACTTTGCAGTGGTGAGATGGTGACGACTGAAATTCCAGTCTCAGTTTTACATGTAGTCTTCCTTCAGTGTTTTATTTGGAAAAAGACAAATCATTTTGTTTGTTTCTTAATTTTTCAAATATTCTCTAAATTCTGCAGGTTTCTTTTAAAGAACATCCCTTAATGCTGGTAAGTCAACATTGTGTCTATTTGGCAGGCTCATATTTCAAGTTGTAATGATGAGTTCCACCTTTTCGCCGTTTACCCATCAGACAATAAAATGGTGATAATGTGACAAACTGAAATGCCAGCATAATAAGCCATTTCTGATTAGGGTTCATTTTCATTTATAAAGAAAGATAATTACTCTTTAATTTTCCCTGAATAATTTAGATTTGTCATGTTGGTGATCAGAGACACAGCCATTTATCTCCATCCAGGTTGAGGTGAGTGATCTTATGTAACTACACAAGTAATTAAATATACCAGGCTAACTTATAAAGCATCATAGCGAGGTCAGAAATGTTGAGGTCTGCTTTGTAAAGTAGGAAAAGTTTAAAGAGTAGTATAATTCTCAACTGGAACAGTGATGAATTCGCCTTTTTGCCGTTTACCCATCAGACTTTAGAGTGGTGAGATGGTGACGACTGAATTTCCAGCTGCAGCCTCAGTTTCACCTGTAGTCTACCTTCAATGTTTTATTTGGAAGAAGACTAATATTTTTGTTGCTTAATTTTTCAAATATTCTCTAAATGTTGCAGGTGATTGGTTGGAGATTATTGTAAATGCTGGTAAGTCAATATTGTATTTATTCGGCAGGCTTATAGTTTGAGTTGTAATGATGAGTTCCACCTTTTCGCCGTTTACCCATCAGACTTAAAACGGAATGCTGAAAATGTGACAAACTGAACTAGTACTGTTCTTACCTTTACTTGGGTAAGAACTTTCATTTTTAACTAATTTTCTGATTATTTTGGTAGGTGTTTGGAACCAGTTGGGTTAGAAAACATTTGTGAAAGAATGGGTCGTTCTCGGGAGCTCAGTGAATCGGTGCAACAAATCCAGTCCTGAAATTTCCTCGCTCCTAATATTACAGTCCACTGCCAACCGTGTTATAAGAAAATGGAAGTGTTTGGGAAATGACAACAACTCTGCCATGAAGAGGTAGGTCATGTAAACTGACGGAGCGGGGTCAGCGGATGCTGAAGCATATAGTGCAAAGAGGTCACCAACTTTCTGTCTTTCACTACAGAACTCCAAACTTAGTTCCAGTGAAAGGAACGCTGAATGCTTCAGCATACCAAGACATTTTGGACAATTCCAACTTTGTGGGAACAGTTTGGAGCTGGCCCCTTCCTCTTCCAACATGGCTGTGCATCAGAACATCAGTGGATGGAAGAGTGGTGTAGATGAACTTGACTGGCCTGAGTCCTCAACCCAACCCGATAGTAAAACACCTTTGGGATGAATTAGAGCAGAGACTGACCACCAGACCTTCTCGTTAAAATGTGCTTCTGAAGTAATGGTCAAAAGTTTACATAAACACACTAATAAACCTTGTGGACAGCCTTCCCAGAAGAGGTGAAGCTGTTCTAGTTGCAAAGGTTGGACCATCAATGAATCCTATGGATTAGGAATGACATGTCACTTAAACTCATATGTGAGTCAAGACAGGTGAACCAATAGTTTTGGCAATATAGTGTATTACAATTCTGTTAGTTTAAAGCTGCTGTTAAATTGATACCTGACTCAGGACAATAAAGTATATTTCTATTTCTAAAATGGTTTTTTTTGTCTTTCAACTCACATTTCTGTTATAAAATAATAAACTTTCTAAATCTAAATTGCTGCAGAATGTGTGACTTTGAATTGTGTTTCTTTTTCTTCCTACCTTACTGAATATTTGAGAGATGTTACTCCTCTGTAATATATGCATTGGCTCCTGGCGCAAATGTGTAGACAAAGCGTAAGATAATCTGGTGGAGCTCGTCCAGAGCGGCGTCTCTCCTCTGCAGACCATCCACGTCTCCCAAGTCACAAGGAAAAACTGCATCAGGAGGGATAACGAGGGCAGAGGCCCCTGGAGGAGACACCAGTACAGGAGAAAGACTAAATGTACAATAAATCATTGAAATACTCACAATATTTAAATGTGTATATGAAGTATACCAGATGATATAATGGCATTTATCATCATGTTAATTACCAGAGGAAAGTTGGTGGATATAAAAAATTGTTATATTCCATGCTACTATTCATTGGCTTAGTTAGAGAAAGAGATGCATTGAACCACAAGTTCAACATTAGCTTTTTATAATATATAATGTATCATGGTGCAATAAGTCATCAGTCTCAAAATACTTTTGTCTCAAATCTTAAAAAAATAATCCATCTGAAGGGCGATTATTTGTTTAGGGAGCCTACATTGAAAGGATTGAAGTACATCTTAAACAGAAAATATATATTAATGGTGTAAATTAAATGGTGAAGTTGCATCTAATCAAAATAAACTATTAGTAATTAAACAAATGTTATCAACTGCAAAGATACAGTACATGGCATTTAAAGGCAATTCAGAGAATAAAGGTTCAGGCTTAATTTAGCTGATGAAAGATTTAATGGCACCTTGTGTTCTCTCAAAATGTAAATTTGATTTTTGTTCATAATGGTGTCTTCTAAATACCCGGTCTAACTTTGAGGATGATTACAAATGAAAAAAACAGGTTCTGATATCTGAAAACATCCTGATAAGACATCCTGTCACCTCTCAGTTAACCGGACCGGGTCCTCAGCTCACTGGACCGAGAATCTCTGCACGTGTACTGGACCCAACCTCAAGGTTGTCTCTCCAGAAAGACTGGATGTTTTCAAGACTCAGTAATTTTTTTATTTCAGAACCAAATTTAAAATTAAATACATGTCTTTCTAAACTATTAAAGATGTTGATGAGTAAATAAAATGATGCAATTGGTGTAGCATTCTGGAAGTCGTGTTTCCATTTTTTCCTGTCTCTGTGATCACTGACTCAACTCTCAGAAGCACACAGAAGACTTTTTTTTTTTTTTTGCCACATGGCAAATTGTCGTATAGTTAAGGAATATTCTACTTTTGCAAAAACGCTTGCCTCTATTGGTAAAAGTGCACAAGCTCCAGAGAAAACCGAAGCCTTAAGGGCCTTACCAAGGTGACTGATCTTCATGAGCCACCACACACAGATGTGTCCAGGATTTTGGGTACAACTGTCAAATACCAACTGTCAAATAAATGTCCTTTTTTTTTTTTTCTGATGAAAAATCAAAGTTTCAGTTTATGGAGGAACAGTGGAGAATCCTCCTTAAGATCAAGTCAGAAGTTTTTTGTATTGTTTCTGTGATTACTTTTGTTGAATGTCAGAGCAGCTGAGCAATTTTTAAAGCAGGCTATGCTTCTAATGTTGTTAAAATGATCAATGAGCTTGATTGGCCAGCAAACTAAACCCGACAGTAAATCAATTTGTCAGTCGAAAGTAAGATGTAGAAGATCTGAGGAATGCTATTAAAGCAACCCCGACTAAATGCTGCACTGTATCCCAGCATATCTGTGTATGTAACACTTTTGCCAGTATTTTTTTTTCATAATTTATTCATTTTTAGCTGTAAACCATGATCATATAAATTACCAGAAATAAATAGTGTGTGTGCTTTGAATCTAATCCATCAACTGGTATAACTCACACCTACATGATGATGTAAATATGAAACTGCAAATGTGCTAACTTTAGAGGTGCTAATAAAAAAACTATTACCATGCTTGAGAGTGACTGAGTTTTCACACAGCAGCACAGCGATCACTGCGTCTTCCTCCAGTACTTTAGTCCTGAAGCATAGCTTGCAGTGAGCCTCGGCCAAAGAGATCCTGTGACCAAACAACAGGAAAGAATGAAACCTGCTAAATGACACCATTTATGCTTGCTGATGTTTTAAAATTAAAAGTGTATAGCTTAGGATGTAAATGAATGAATCAAAGCCGATAGAGAGTGTGAGCAACAAATATGTTCAGATTATGAGTGTGGTTTGCTTCTAAGTCTACTTACTGAAAACAGATTTGTTTTCATAAGTTTTAGTTCCACATAAAAGTGTCACCACGGTGGAAGAGATTTGTAAACAGTTGTCATAATCCAGTGAAAAATGGAGGAGCAAAGGTTTGAACTTGGATGCCATCTAGTGGACGGTGGCAAAATTGCACTGGAAAACATCGTTACTTGGGAAAACTGTGACATCAAGAGTAAAACGATGCCTGGCATTTTGAAGGAGAGTGCTTACAGCAGTTTGATGGAGGCCAAAGAAATCTTGACTGCCTGACTCTGAGTGCGAGCTCGACGGCTCGCCATGTAGTAACCATGGATCAGTTTCTTTGCTTCAGGGCTGAGCTCCACTTGCAAACCACGAGAATGAGCCACCAGCTGAAACACCAAACGTTTGAAAAACCGAAATCAACAATAAATCAATGAAAAGAGCACTGCAACAGAAGATGTTTGTAAACCTCCTGGTAGTCTTCAGTGGAAAACTCCCAGCAGGATGGATGAGGGTGACGTCCAGGCTGCACAGCTTGCTGGAGGGTGTGGACAGCCTGGGCGACTGCGCCCCGCTCTCCCACCCTGTCTCCACATTGAATGACGAGGCCAAAAGTTTCCGCTAGCTGGGCTTGCGCTGGACCCATTTCCTGCTCGCAATAAAAATAAAACAGAATCAGATCTCAACAGTGCTGTTGTCAAAACCTAATTATCACCAACAATTTATCTAGAAGCGAAGAAATTGTATCTTAAACTTAAAGCTACAATTTGAAAATTTGCACATTTTGTTTATTTCTTCACGTCTTAATTTCCAGACCTTTTTAAGATTACTTTTCCTCTGACTCCAATTGTATTTTTTTGTATTATGTTGTCACAGCACTCACTGCAGTTCCCAGTACAGCTGAGTCCGCCCTCCCAGACCGCTGAGAGGAGTCTGTGAGAGCCCAGAAGTTGCACTGGACTGGAAAGGAAAGCTGCTGGTCACCTTCCTCTCCGTACTTCTTCCCAGGGATGAACACAGACACAGAGCGGCTCTCCAGAACTGACAAAATAAAGACATGCGCTCCTAAACCTTCATCAAAAAATGCTGCTCTTACCGAACCAGGAAGAGGGTGCAAACCTGACTGTATGTAGTCCAGTTTGTCCTTTCTGTAAACGCCAAGATCTCCCAGCATGCAAATGCCCCCACAGGCGAGTAGTGCAGAGCCAGCGTGGATGTTGGCGGTTCCTGCTCCATGTTCGTCTCGGGACAGAGAGGCAAACATCTCAGCGGAGGCCTGATGTCTGACCCCGCGACACGCCAGACTCAAACTGTATGCCATTAGCCTAGCACAAAAAGGAGGGGAGGATTATTGGAGTCGAGCTTTGTTTAAATTTGATGACATTACGGGTGCTCAGCGTACCTGTCTAATATGAGTGTGTCCGCTGTGACCACCAGGAGATCCAAACTGGGATCGTCTGCATCGGTTCTGGTCTGCACCAAGCTGAGCAGCAGGCACAGTTTAAGTGTGTTGTACAAGCCAGGAGGAGTCAGGTCCAGCCCAAAGCAGTGAGCGACGATGGCAGGGAACCTCCAGGGAGAAGAAGCCACGCTCTCCGACAGCTCCAGGTATCTGGGAGACACTTTATGGCAGCCTGGAGGCAGAGCTGTGAAACATGACAAATATAGAGAATCTGTGCAATACTCATACCTCATAAACGTTTTAACATCCTGTCAGCAGCTGAGGTTGGATAATTTGTTAAGTCAATAACTATAAACATCAACTCCACCAATTATGGAAGAGCAGCAGGAAGAAAACCAAAAATAATCTGAAATACAAACAGTATGAAACAAAGAACGGCTTGAAAAACGTAACATTTTGTGGAAGCTTGGGGTTGTGCACAGAGGTGGGCAGAGTATCATACCTCTAGTTTTACTCAAGAAAAAGTAAAGTATAAGTAAAAAGTTGCCAATCAAAAAATGAACATAAATAGCTTGAGAAAAATGGTTTCCCAATTCTGAAATTCAGAGACTAAAATATAAACAAATGCGAATAAAACACAAAATAAGGCAGAAGAAACTCATGTTAAGCATAGTTGATGCCCATCTCTGTTTGAATCATGACAAAAAGTTCAACAGATTTATGCTCAACATCTGTGAAGATTTCCCTTATTATGTCTCTATTATCTACAGGTCTGAGCTTTAACTCTGGGTTAATTTTGAGATTCTTTCTGCCTTACATTGTAGCTCCCACGGCTGAACACTGTTTGCCTCCACGCTCCAGGTAATACTCGGCCACTGATGCACAAGCACAGGGATGCCTACCACCCTGTAGAGTCGACCGATTGTCATCGAGTGGCACAGATCATCTGTATGAGGAGAGGCAAAACAAAGCAATAACACTCAACAGGGTTTTCATTAAAAAGACACGCACACTAATAACAACCCCTGCCAAGAGAAACAAAGTGAGGCGCTCAGGACAAAGATTTCTCTGTGAGCAACCAGGACAGCCAGCTAATGAGTGTTCCTTGCACTTCTTAACATATATGTTTAGTAATAGGAACCGCCTGTATTGGGTTCCTCCACATGACTGGGTCAACAGAGTATGTTAATCCTTCTGCTGAGGTCTGCTGAGCTCTCATGGCTTCTGGCAGGACGATGTTATTAGAAGGGGCAGAAACACTTAACATCACAACATGGGACGGTTAGCCGCACAAAAACCTATTTACATGAACTCACTCTTCCTACTATCGTGCTGCAGAATGATTTCATCCAGTTTTTTTAGCTAATATCTTGTACACGGAGATGGAGCTGAGTGGCTTTTTGACATTCAAATTATGGTCCCTTGATTATCTGACACGAGGCCAATGGGCTGGGTCAGAGCTATATCTCTTAATAGCTAGCTGTGCTAACCAGAAAACTCTTTGACAAGAGATCAGAGAAACATAATTTGATTGGCTAAAATCTGCTTGACTTGATGTAATGCTAATTGCTTTGACAAATAAGAATCACATTCTTCATATTTATCTCCAGGATATTATGCCCCTTTTTGCTATTGGTCTATCTCACAAAATAAAAGAAAAACATTCTCTGTGGCAACAACACTGTGAAACGTGGACAGATTTAGCGGTGTGAATACTTCTGTAAAGATATGTATGGATTGTTCAGACAACAACAAGGTCACTAAGGACTTACCTCTGAGAAACAGAGTGACAGATTGGTATCTGAAAGAGCTCTGCTGTCGGCCTCTCAGAACATCCAACGCTCCAATATGGATCAGCTCCACCAGCTGTTTGTCTGTTTCCAGAAAACTGATTAGATTAAACATGTACACCCGACACATATTGTATAAATTGGTAAGAAAGTGTCTCACCTCCTAACACTCTAAACTTCACATCCTCCTTCAGCTGGGAGCTGCAGATCATGCAGCCGAAGTCATTTCTCACCGTGGCTGACTCAGTGGCTCCAGGTGTGTGAACTCGGATGTGGTGGAACCCTTTAAAAGAAAGCACACAGACTAAAAATATATCAACATCCTTTTTCAGAGGAGAGCTTCATCATAAAACATGTGCTCATAATTTCTTTCTGAAGTTTACCTGTAGAGCCGGGGCAGTCATCATCAGTACAGAGGAATCTTGCCCCCTGGGTGTATTTTCGTGACCCTCGTTATTGCAATGACTGCCCCCTCCATGGAGACGGGCCTCATCGGACCGTACACTTGGTGAAAACCACTGAGGTCCAACGTGTACTCAGGGAATGGAGGAAGATGTGTAAAATTCAGAGAAACATTCACCTCGAATGAAAATAACAAGAAAAATAAAGTGTGACTTAAGCACTTTTACTTTATTCACAGCACTTTGTTAAAATATTTTTATCAATTGAACATTCACATGTTTAGTTACTTTAAAATCTAGAGTTTCTATGTATTTAATTAATTATTACATTGTTTAACTTAAATGCTGAATAGCTCCTTCTGTCTTTTTCTAGACAGAAAGTTGCCAATTGCTTTATCAAGTTCAAAGCAGCTTTATAAATTTGAAAATAAGCCAATCAGAAAGATAAGCATGACAATTAAGATTTCAAAAAGTCATTTTAACTAATATTTTATAATAATGACTGAAAAACAGATTGAATTGTATTAAAAAAATACAAACTTTACTTATCATTAAAAAACGTACTACATGTTTTTAATTTAGCATTTTCCCCCCCTTCTTCCCCTAAACTTTTTGAGGCCTCCTTAGGGCCACCCTGTGGACCCCCCAGGGGCCGCTGTCCTCACATAGAAGCGCATTGATTTAGGATATTGTTTCATAAACTAACATCCTTTGGACTTCATTATATTGTTTCTTCACAAACGCTCTCAAACAAACCTCCGAGGCCTTCAAATAGATTTATCTTGGAACTGTGATTAAATTAATTGGATACAGAGAAAGACCTCTAAGGTTATTTGAATTATCCAATTTTATTTATCACTATTAGAGTAATAGCGGGTGACTAAATATCCAGTCTTATTTTCAAGTTTGTAAAAACAGAGTCTTATTTGGCAAATCGAACAAATCGTATCGGTAAAAATTTCCAATACGATTTCTGGATATAATCAGACAAATTGTGAACAAGTCAAAATAGTAATAATACATTTCCAATAAGTTGAAGTGGTGATTACAGTTTGGTTATCAATGAGACATAAGGACATTGTCTTCATACCTGACTCGCTGTATGTATTTTGTGAGTAAGTGAAAGTGTTTTAATGGCCAAAAAACACACCTGAATGAAGGAATGAAGGCATAAAATTAGCATGACTGCACTGGTTTAATCTCACCTTAGCTAGGTCATCTGGAAGTTTTCACTTACTGACTGAAACAGACCGGTCGCTCTGAGGGGGTCATGCAGGACACAGTCCCCTAGTCTAGGATCCATTTCTATTAAATCTGAAGGATTTACAAGAACCCTGAACCTGTAGACTGCCTCGGTCTGCTGGGGGTCTGACGAGGAGGAGCCAAAGTTAGCTAGCAACCTAATTAGCTTCATGTAGCCTCCAGCTAAATTATTACCGTTAAGAGGTCTGCAGTCGTCCGCAAGTTTCTGAAGACCACCACTTCTGTCCAAATAAACCAGAACTGATTCTTTCAATGATAAAATATCAGCCATTTGTTTAAAATATAAAAAGAAAATCTAGATAGAATGTTTGTTCAACACGAGGACGAAGTTAGCTTCCGATTGGCGGCTTCCACTGAGTCCAAAGTTGGGCTCGGGAACCCATCTGGGGTCACACATGTGAGAGCTTGGGGGCGTAAAAGGTCTCTTCATAAATTAACCTAATAGCAATAATAATTATGAAAAAGCATACTGAGTTTAGTTATGTTGTAAAAAGAGAAACAAAAACAAAAAAAAGAGAAAATAAATAAAATCAACATTTTGGCCAGTATAGCTTACTGGATAGTTATGTTAATTATAATATCTTTGTACCAACTTTAACTGACTTGTTTGAAATGCTTGCACTCATGCCTGTACTCATTGCTTGAATAGGCTGACAGTCCCTTGATGGTACTAGTTGTGTGTCCCCTGCATAGCTACTTATCTTAGCATTTGCTGTAATCTGAGCTGGTGGGAGGACGTAGATATTAAATAGGAGAGACTCCTGGTAGGCACCCTTAGGAATCCCAAAGGTGATTTTTCTCAACTCTGCTGTAAATACTTCTTAAATCTGAAAGTTGCTTCAGTATCAATATTTTTGTTTCCTTTTCACAAATGTTTTTTTCAGGATCCCCATTTTCACCGACCGTGTCTTATTTTCAATTACATTTGTATGACTATGCACTAAATTATATTACATCATAAACACACAATACAAACTTTTGCCTTTGGTTTTATTAATCATTACTGCAGAAGTACAGGTCACCTGAAGACAAGTATTGTGAATTTCTAATTATACAAACAGAGGTGTTGAAGGAAATAAGATCAAAAACATTTCAGAATGAAAGAAGAAAAGGAAACTGTTAGGCAACTGAACTAGCATGACAAATTAACCAAAAATGCCTATAACCCACTTGTTCCCCAAGTAGAGCCTACATACAACAAGCATTTGTTTATTATTTTATGATAAGAATATGGACAAACTCGATAGGATCTTTCTTTGTAGGTACAGTGAACTGTTCAAGTTTTCAAACGCCTGTTTATTGATTTTATTCCAGGGATAATTTTAAGGCTCACTTTTAGAAAAGACCTGAAATCACTTTACCAAGTGAGGATATTAGCTGAATTCTAAAATATATCATCTGTTATATATATTTATATAAATACAAAACAGGTAAAATATAAAGACTTTCTTCCAATCAACATCAGTTTTAAATGCAAGTTATTTTCTGTTGGTTGCTTTGGCTTCACAGGACAAATAAACCTCTTTGTTCTAACTTTTTTCCCTTTAGTCAAAAAAAAAATGTTACAATTGTTAAGGCAAACCCCGCTGGGGATGTTTCACTGGAATGAATCATCACAAGGCGGGGCGTAGGAGAAGCCCAAAAAGGCATCGTCAGCCTCCATAACACTGGCGTTGACAATGGAGTGTTCTTTCGTCCAGCAGATGGAGTTGGGAACCATCTCCTCTGTGAACTCGGGGTCAAAGTTTGCAATATCGCTGGAACAGCTCTGTGAAAACATTCAGAAATTGCATGGCTCAAAACAACAAATACATGGTAGACAGTAGGAAAAAGTGTCTCAGAAATGTTCAATTACATTTTAAAAATAAGGTAAATAATGCGTTAAATTACACCACAAAACACAATGTAATGATGGAAAAATTTGTCCTGTAAGTTACATTGCATTATGAAATACACAACACTGCACGAGCACAGTAAGTGGATTTTTTGCTCAACTAATTTTAAGTAAGTATATGATATTGATTACTTCTATATTGAAAAGAAAATAAATTGATATAAACATCATCCTTACATGGGATTGCCAAGTTGCATAAAATTGACAAGACAGTCAAAGCAAATGTACATTATATTTACCACATTAGGTGTAAATGGAGGTGGGATCTTTTTCTCTTCGAGATCCTTCCAGTTTATTGATAAGAAGAAACTGTGGGTTTTGATCTCATTCTGAAAAAAAAAGAAGACATAAACCAGATCATGACAAATTTGTGAGGTTGACATTTCATACTTTTCCAAACTCACATTTCCAGACCTGCCTCTTTTTCTTGTATAAATAGGAAGGCTTATAAGGGGTGGATGATGGATGGAAGGATGCAGGGATTGAAGAAACAAATGAACTAAAGGACAGAAGGAAGATGAGAACAAGGGAAGGAATGGAGGACTGAAAACAGAAAACAAAGGAACAAAAAAAGGAAGGCAAGCATTTGGATGAATGGTTGAAAAATGGATAGAAGGACAGCTTTTAGACAACAGGAAAAGAAATAGAAATATTTCTATACTCTTTTTTTCCCCATGCTCTCTGGGAAAAACTTTAATCAAATTTTACACTTTTGCAAACTGTACAGAAACTCTGTTCCCATATCAGCCAGCAGAGGGAGCTAAGAACTAAAACAAAAAACTGACTTAAATAATCATTCATACCCCTTGAATTGCTTTGAAGGTTTTGTCTCATTACAGCAACAAACTTCAAAGTTTATATTGGGCCTGTCAGTTACGGTGAGCAGTCATCATGTCTTGGTAGGTTCACACTTGTGCTAATAGCTTATGATAGTAATATAGACAAAATCTGCTTTAGCTTCTCCACAAGTTAATCTCCTACCTGCTTGGTAGTTCCTTTATAGGCATTTTCTGAAGGCAATTGGTTGCCCTGGATTTTATTAAGGGGTATCGGATTTAAGGAAGCTGAATGCGACAGCATGTCCTACTTTTCAGATTTTTATTTGTGAAAAACAAACTTTTAAAAATATTTACACACCACTTTGTGTTGGTTCTTTCGCATAAAATACCATAACACACAATGCAATATCATACATTGACGTTTGTGGTCGTAGGATAAAAATCTGAAAAAGTTTAAGTAAAAATAAAATGTGAATTAACACTCACAAAGTCGTCTCTGGAGCCCAGTCTGTGTGTGCGATCTTTCTCCAGCAGACCCTGCAGGAGAGACCAGGCTGTGCTGGAAGCTCCAGGGCGCATTGCTAGCGGTTTGTGGAGAATGTTGTCATACATCTCATGTGTGTCCCTGCTGTAAAATGGAGGCTAGAACATAAAAAAAAAAAAAAAGAACAGCATTAGCAGCCCTGACTCATTGTGATGATTCAACAGCTTGTGAAGACTATAAATTTTCACGTTTGAATGATCAAAACAACTGAAGAGAAACTCACTAAACCAAAGAGCATTTCATACAGCACTGATCCTAGACACCACCAGTCTACAGTGTTATCGTACGGCTGCTTCCTCAGGACTTCTGGAGCCAAATACTGAAGAACAAAAACATAAATTTGACATTTAATTTGATATTTTGTTTTAGTTGACAATGTTTGTGCAGATGCTATCTATTTTTCCTGTAAAAAGCAACTTAAGCAAATCATTTTTATGTATTTAACTCAAAGCTTCTGTAAAGGTTGCAGGATATGTAGCAAACATTCAAGCTACCTCAGGAGTTCCGCAAAATGTAGAGGTGGTATCTGTCTGGGAAATGCCCTCCTTGCACAATCCAAAGTCAGTCAGCACGATATGTCCCTTCAAAGATAAGACATGGACATTTTTAGATAACGTGCCAAACAAGCACCTCATTATCCCCAGACACTGAGGTCTCTATTTTTGCCAGGAACGCTGCCAGGAACACTGCCAGCAACGTAACCCCATCAGTCCCATTCACCGTTTCCTCGCATGACACAGTAAGACCTAATCCAATCACATGCATCACCTCCAGCTGGAAATTACAAGATGGGGTGCACAAATTCCTAGAAAACTGGAGTACGAACTCTAAGCATGTAAAAAAAAACAAAAAAAAACTGCCCAACAGAACGACACAAAATTGAGCGAATACAGGGCATAAATGAAAACTTAAAACATAAACACTCACCTCATGGTCAAGTAGGATATTTTCTGGCTTTAAGTCTCTGGAGGAAAAATTATGACAATTAATAATTCTTATTAGAAATCAAATATCTGCTTGAAATGTAAATATTTTCAGATCAAGCTTGATCTGCTATACATGGTCTTAAGTTGGAATATGGACTCGAAAAACACTGAGCGCTAATTGTCTTCTGTCTGGGCACTAAATGGTCAGGCTGTTAACTACACATCTGATTTTGCATCTTTTTGAGTAGATATAACAATAAAGAGAGTACACATGTTATTTCTTTTAATAAAATACCTTATTTATGAGAACAAAAGAGGAATAAGAAGATTTTGCACAATGTACCAACACAAAGTTGTTTTTTGATTTTAAATTCAGCCCAACTGGGTTTGTCTGAAACTGAAACTTTCTTCTCAAAGTCGCTGAAGTTCTGTTAGAGTGATTATCAGTTAAATAATCTTGCAGCAGATTATTTAATTGATAATCTGCTGCAAGGCTTAAACGTCAACATTTAAGCCTTGCAGCAGATTATCAATTAAATTAGGTCTAAACTGAGCAACATGGATGCATTTTGATATAAAATCTTTCTATTGTACCCAGGCTGTATGTTTAGGGTCGTTGTCCTGCTGAAAAGTGAACGTTTGTCCCAGTCTTCAGCCAGAACTGACCGTCTTTAAGTTTCATGCTTCTTCCACTTAAACATGATTAGCTTCCTTGTCTCTGTTGAACAATAGCATCCGCAGAGCATGATGCCATCATGACCTCGTTTTAAGGTGGGGTTAATAAGTTATTCTTGCTACTCTTCCATAAAAGCCAGATTTGAAGAATGTACGACCAATTGTTTTGGTGTGAACAGATTTGCCCATCCTGAGCTGTGGCTGTCTGCAGTTCCTTTGGAAGTGGAGCTCCTGACTGCTTCTCAGAGTAAATTTTTTTTCTTTTCAAGCCTGACTGTTTAGATCGACGACAAGTTCTTGGTAGATTTGTCAACATTTTTGCATTTTAGATTAGCCAGGACTTTATCTATGACCTCAGGTGCCCTCCTTGGTCTTTAAGATCCTGTTTGTTCTCTAAAAAAAAGCTCTATAGCATAACAGAACAGCTGTATTTACACTGGCAGTCAACTGGTTGACTAGATTTTATTTAGAAGCATATAAGTAATAGGGACTAAATACCATTGCATGCTAGACCTTTCATATTTATATTAGAAAATCCCATTTCATGTCTTCTGCTCTTCAGCTATGCAAGTCAACTGACAATATAGTTTTAGTGCTTTTACAAAATATGTCACAAAAACCTTAGCCCTAAGTAAAGCCTGGTTCGGCATACCTGTAAACAATGTTGAGAGAATGCAGATATCCGAGCGCACTTGCCATTTCAGCAATGTAGAACTTTGCTCTGGATTCTGGAAATGTCCGTTCTCTTTGAAGATGAAAAAAAAGCTGAAACAAGAACGTTGCAGTGAATTTTCCCAGGGACACAGCAACATACAGGGTTTTGTTTTCATTCAGATTGAAAATGTAGTGATTCAACACAACATCTGAGAAGATTGTGTGCATGCAGAAAAGAGGCAGGTTCACAGAAACGCAGGCTGCTGTTAGTCACTCTCACAGTCACAAATCGCAACTTGAGAAAGACTGCGAATCACACTTGACATCAATCTCCAGGGGAAGTTACAGTCATTTTTTGAGTAATGCTGTAATTTCTGAGAAGCATTTCAAACATGCAGACATTTGAACAAGAATAAAACTCCTCCAAGGTTATTCCAATCAAAGCTGCTCAGCGCTTTTATCCTGTATTACTTCATTCCACAGCAGAATCATGTGAGTGGGTCTTGTGCATGAACCTCATTCCCTCCTAACTGAAACAACTCACTTCTCCTCCATTGACGAAATCCAAGACGAAGTACAACTTGTCTGTGGTCTGAAAGGAATAGTGAAGCCCGACCAGAAAGGGGTGTTTCACATTCTTCACCAGCACGTTGCGCTCTGCCATGATGTGTTTTTGCTGATTGGAAGAATAATTCACAGGGAGGGTTACAACACAGCAACACCAACGGGCTCATATGATCGTCGCTGATTTGAAAGGTTACCTCTTTTCTATTGAGAATGACTTTTTTCTGTAAAACTTTGACTGCATAATACTTTCCATCGCGTCTCCGTTTCGCAAGGAAAACCTGTGTCGCAAGGAAACAAAGCAAGTTAGACGTTGCACTCAGAGGTAACCATAGTAATTCCCGAACTGATTCTCACTTCCTGAATGGAAAGGCCAACAGATGCAGAACTAAAACTTAGTTGTTCCTCAGCACAAAACTGAAACAATTTTAATCTAAATAAACTTTTAACACATAGATGCCTCAAAATATTACTAAAAAAAATGTGTCTTGTTATTTATTACTCAACATGTTGTCCAACATTTATTGGGATCACTAGTAGACAAGCAAATCACTGTCTAGTAGTGAAGTGAAGGAAAACTGTTTTTGACATATTCTTATAAAACACAAATCTAAAAAGTGTGGCATGCTTTTGCATTCAGCCCCCTTGACTCTGATACCTCGAAATAAACTCCAATTCAACCCATCGCCTTCAGAGGTCCTTCTGTTCACTAACTCTGAACAACAAGATACATTTTTAGCACTAGATCATACTTAGAGGTATCAGACTAAAAGAAGCCTTAACATACACACCCACACACACACGCGCGCGGATAAACACATTTAAAGTGTACTAATTCAGCAATACACATTCCTAGATTTTAAAGGGGGTTCAATGTATAATAGTAGGGTATGTTTCTCTGACGTTTTTGGTTTCAATGTGACAAAATGTAAAAAAAAGTTTAAAGTGTATGAACACTTTTGAAAGGACTGCACATGCAGGGTTCTCCTACCTTTCCAAAACTCCCTTTTCCTATAACTTTTAAAAAGTCAAAATCTGTAGGCTTTGCCCTGAAAGATACAACATGAATGTTTGTCACTACTTCGTGGAGGACTAAAGGGCACAAATGTTTCACACAAAAATCACCCAAAGAAGGATACTTACTGTGGATTTCCAGAGGGTCCCAGGTTAATGTTTCTGGAGGTAGAGCTGTTCTGTTAAACACCAAACAAACATTATCTACATTAACTACCAGGACATAACTAACCAAGGAAGAGAGCTGTGACAGAAGCCACACACTTTTAACAAACATGTTGAGATTCTATCAGGCTAACCAGGATGTTTTAGAAGCAAACATTTCATACAGCTGTTCACACGAATCTTTGCTTACTTTATCATCCTCATCCTCAGAGGCATCTGAAAGTTGGTGCTTCCTATCCATTAGAAGAAAGCTCCTTACATCTGGACTGTCGTGTTTAATTTTGAACAAAGAAATGAATAAAACATCAGTAAGAAACTCTAGACAAAGCAGAACTGGATAATAATACTGTAAAACTTAAATGTTGGTTCAATATATATTATGTCACCAAAAAATTTTTTTTAAATGTTAGCAGTGTACATAGGAGAAGAGAAATATTTCATTTGAGTAGACTGTAGATTGATTTTAAATCACACCAAGGAAAAGTCCAATCCAATGTTAGAAACTAATTTGCACATCATTTAGTGCAATACATATTTGCAAAAAATAACAGGAAACCAGACAGAAGAATCTGTGATTGTAAAACTCAATTTTAGGTTTGACCTGGAGTTTTGCCTGGTACTCCATCTCTCCACATCACAATACATCCACCATAAAAAAAATGTCATCAAATTATTATTTCCTCCAAAATATGTGCAGCACTTACTGACTGGAAAGCTGAGGATTTGAGACAATTCGCTTGATGAACTCATGCAGCCCCGCTCTCCTTTGCTTGATGAATTCTGTAAGTAGGATGCATGTTTGAACAGAAACAATAAAATAGACACAAAATGCATCAGTTTGATTATTATTGGAGCTTTCATTTCTCAGCACTCACTCACCTGGGTCAAAATTGTCCCCAAATATCCTTTTTGCTGGTATTTTCAAGTTCATAGATGGAAACTGTTTTCTTAACTGAGTTGGAAAGAAAAGCATAAAGCACCGCTGCTATTATTGAGATAAAATGCAAACAATTCAATCAAAGACTCAAATTTACAAAGTCGCGCATTTATTTGTGGAGAAAATTGGACTCACTGTGTTATATAGTTTATCAAACTCTGCGTATCGCCTGAAGACAAACCACTCATGTCTTCCAACAGACACCATCACTTTGTAAACCTGAAAAAACAAACAAAACAAAAAAAAACGGAAAAGGTTTTCAGATAAAAAGAACAAATGGCAGAGTTTGATCATGTGTTTGCTTGTGAGACCCTAAACCTCAAAGATCCACTTTGACATTTCCAATAAAAACACATATACATGAATGGAAACAACCCACTGTGTAGCGCTTCTTCTTGTCCCTCTGCTCATTGTGGCAGGGAATGCTGACATTAGGGAAACTGGACTGCTCCTCCATCTTGGGGTTTGTCAGCGTTCAGAGGCACCGAGTCGTAAAGTAATGAGCTCTCCTGGGTAAGACTTCAAGTGTGCAAGTGGCCAACCCTCATGCTGAGACTTTGCTGCATAGAAGAAAAGAAAATAGACCACTCGGAAATCCAGGAAGTGAAACTGGTGTTCATCTGATCTCTATTCATGTCAGCATGTTGTCTGTTGAGTCCCACTTGGTCTAAAGAAGGCTTTGAAAACTGAAATCAGTTTGACTTATCATTCAGTCATTGTCTGCTGCTTCTGCAGGCCTCCTGTGCATGTATATGCTTGCATGATTGTTTTTTAATACAGCAAAAGACCCCTCATGTACAAAATAAAAAAAAAAAAAAAAACATTCAAACTTTTTACCTTTAAAATTACAAATGTCAGCATCTTTCATTCAAGTTTCCAGCTTTGCACATTTAGAAGCTGAGATTTTTCCAATCAAAACTGTGAACATTTGTAAACGGCAGTTTCCTAGTCTTGCCACTGACTCCGAGTAGGATTTAAGTCTGGACTTGAACTAGGACGTTCAAACAGACTGACAATCCATTGCAGCTCTCTTCACTTTACAGTAATACTCTACTTTGTATTGTGTGAGCCACATAAAAATCCCAATAAAAATAAACTGAAGCTAATGGGTTTTTTTTTTATGGGTTTGATATACTGCTTATGTTTAAGAGATTTTTTTTAAGATAATCGCAATAGGACTCCTATTGAATTTTTAATATTGCATTTTTTTTACTAATCTTTAGGTATTCGATAATCTTTTTTTAAATGACCGTCTCATTTATGCATTTATTTTGCTGTTATAGGCGCTCTGAGTTTTTGCCTGCTCATAAGTCAACGACTCAATGCAATCTGCTGACTTTCCTTAGGCAGAAACTCTTTGAGCTAATTTGAATAATAATAATAAATAATAATAATAAATGATGTTGTGGTACTATTTGATGACTTGGATCAATTGGAATATATGTGTATTTTACTTAAATTTACCACAACTAAAGCCAATCCATTTACACCATTATTTACAGTGAAACATTTTTGAACATTTTGAAATGGTAGAGAGATGTTTGAGATATTTTAAGGTCGGATTGTGAGCGTTTTCAGTTTTTCAGTTGTTAAAAATGCAATTTATCTACTGCTTGCTTAAAGTTTAGCCTGTATTAGAAACAGCCTGGGCCAGCGGTCCTTTCAGTTTCTCGAGCAAGAACAACATGACAACATGAGCCCACACTGGTGGCAGCAAATGAGTCGATGAGCGCGTTATAGTAGACAAATGTTTAACCTACTCCTTCCACAGTTAAAGCCTGTAATTCCCTCCACGTTTTCCCTGCTAATGTATTATTGTAGTGTATTTTGTTTTCCTCTTTGTATGTGGCAGAGAGGTTAGAGTCCATTTCTGACTCTGTCATTCACTCATCCTCGCCCACACCCCCCTCACACATGTGGTCTCTGATATACTCATCAGTTCAATACAATGCCTTGTTGAACCCTTTGAACCCTTGAACTTTTTCGCATTGTTTCTCACTGCGCCCCCTTTCGATGTGATTCCAGTAAAATAAAATCCTGCGCAACTCACTGAGATTAGTGGCCATCTATTTGTTAAACAGAAACTGCAATCAAAAACGCACAGATCTCTGAAGATCTAACACATTCTCCCCACTTCTAGCATGTTAATGGCAGGATTATGCTGTGGAGATGAACAGGAATAGTTTTTCAGCTATTTCTTCTTCAAACTTATACCTAATTTTAACATGGCTCAGCAGTTAGCACGTAAAATCTAACTGAAATACGTTTAGGTTTGTTCCTGACATAAAATGTGAAGTGTATAAATAACATTTGCCATGCACTATAAAGCTCATTGTGGAGGTGTAATAAACTTTGACTCCAGAATGCATACAGTTAGGGCCCCAACGTCATTCAATGGACGGCCATCTTTCTAAAAATGCTAAAGCAACGTAAAGGAGGATTCGTCATCAGATTCGACTCGGGATGAGCCGATGCAAAACATTGATAACGTCTAACTAACCTAACTCTGCGGTGGTATGAATAATTAGCCTCCAGAAAAAAAAACAACACACAGGTGGAAAAGCAGCGGCACATAATGACAGAACATGTCTAATTGGATTTCAGCCGTACTGTAGACTCTTAGCACTGTGCAACCTAACCACAGAAGAACATCCTCGGAGTTGTATAATGTCTACGTCGCAACAAAGCCTTTTGTTAACGGCTATAACTTGTTCATTGTTTGATGTCAGTGAGGTCAGCCTCAGTTTGTTTTAGAACACACGGAAAGTCTTTGTTTACGTTCTGTCTCCCTCTCTCAGAACGTTCCTGAACACATCCTGAAGGGAAATGTCTTGAAACGATCCCTCTTCATCCAGAGCTGCTAAACCTCGCCTTTTAGTTTCACTTTGACTCACATTTGTGTCCAGAAACAGATGTGTGATATTCAAAGTATCTTTCCCTTGAAAGCTGAACTGCTACACAGGTCAGCAATTCAGCTAAAATGGACAAGCAAAGGCTGTTTTCTGTTATGAAACCCTTTAAGTTTATGCAACAGAGGCTGGTACACGCAAAAAGGTTGGCACTTCCCCGGACTGTTTCACATCTGCTCCTGTTTTCATGGTGAAATGGCTCTGAACAAAGGGGTAGGACCCGCTTCTTAACATTCCAGAAATCCTACTGTCTCAGATAACCTGATCTTGTGCCTTGTGTAACTTATAAATGAATAAATATAAATATAAATATAAATATAAATATAAATATAAATCTGATCCATCGGCACAAACACTCCCAAAATATTAAAAAGGGTAAATGACGACAAATGGAAACAGACCAGGTTGTTTGAACCAAATTTCTTCGAGCTCTACATGAGTTGAGTTGTGGTGACAGGCTCAAGAGAGGCTCGACTACAACAGAGAATCAGAAATAGGATCAGTGAATACCCTGTGGAGACGTTAAAGGTATTTTCTGTATCACACATGTTGAGGAATTTGAGCCACAAAACCGAAGCTGAGGAGACAGTAGGGTGGGAGGCCTGACTTGAATGCTCGTCGAGGCATGTGGCTTCGGATAAACAAAGCTGTGAGCGTGCAAGCTGAGGGAGGAACCTGTTGCATGAGCAGGATGAAAACCTGTTTCAGAAAATAAACAATCAATTACCGCTTAACGTTTTTATTCATCAAACTGTCACCGACAACAATCCAAATCCAACTAGCTTGATTAAAAAGCGTTTGTGTTTAATGGATGACAGTTATTACTACGTTCTCATGTTGGAATCTAATTAAAATGCAGTAGAGACAGATCTCTGTTAGAGGAAGCGCAGCTGGGCGGCTTGCCTGGCATGAACTCGGTCAACCATGAAGCAAGCAGCCGTCCTCTCCACGTTGCTACGTTGATCTCGAACGTTGATCTCGAACCTGACGTTACGGCTCTGACGACACGTAAATACCAACAGGCTGCACCCGGTGATGACGGCTTGCTTTGTGCACCAGCGATCAAAAATCCGAAACAGACGTCAGGTTCCAGGGAGATAATTTAACTTCTCCTCAGAGCGGCTAGTTTGTAATTATTTAACGGTGTGTAAAATTATTTATATGCCTCGAACTCTTCATCCCATTTGTGAGGTTTCAACCACAAACTGCTATGTTTTCTTCTGGAATTTTATTCATTTGACAAATTAAAATTAACAGAAAAAATATGGCAAAGTGTGGTGAGCTATATTTTCAGCATCATTCTGATGCACTGAAATAAAAGACAGTGCAGCCATTTAGTAAATAGTTGTAGATATACAAATGTATCTGTTAATGGGCATCTGGAACTTCATCACATGTCAATTTTTTCCTTCATTTAATTACAATATAGTTAATAGATCTACAAATAGAGTTTATAAACAACAGATTCACAAATACAGATTTAAAAAAAAGAAACTAATGGGTCACATTAATATATTTTTTATTTTTCTTCCAATTAGACCACAAGAGGTATCAGTCAACTTGGATTAATTGAAATTGTGGCACCTGTTAAAATCAAGAAATAAGCAGTGAGGATCCAGAAGTACTTGAAAAATAAAGACACAGATTTCTAAAACCATGTAAACGAAAACAAAACAACAGCAAAATTGCAGCTGTAAAGGGACAGATAATCAGAGGAGTATTTTCTGTGGTAGGGAGTAGGTGCTGTGGTTTGATAACATCAAAACTGAACTTTCACTAAAACAGCACTGCATACCCTCCCACACACACCTTCTGCATTGTTAAATGTGATGAATCTGCACATCATTATCTGGAGGGGAAAATTGATAAACTGAAAACAGGCAAATTATGAACATTCGCAGGAGTCATCCATCCACCTGAGCTTGAACGAACCTTTGTGTAGGGCTGCGAGGTAATTTCCCAATTTAGAGTATTGTGGTTTGTGGTTATACAGGTAAACAAAAGGGCTGATACACAGGGCTGACACAGCTGCAACAACAATCTTAGTAGGGAAACATGTTGCTGGTTTGAAACATAATTTGCACAGTCAGAGGATGTGGCTCAAGAGCAGTCAGCTACCCCAGCTTTTCTGTAGGACACTTGTTTGGCAGGGTTTCAGTATCTTTCACTTGTTCCTGGTGCTTAATTTTAAATCTAAACACACATCACGTGTATTACAGGAAAAAGTCTCTCCAGCAGAGATCAGGGGAGGGAAAATGAGCCAGTGAAGGGAGGAGCTGACCACACACACAGAAAGACGGACAGAGAAAATGAAGACATGCAGTAAATGAGATTCAACAGGCTGCAGTTAAGATTTCGTGTGTATAACAACCCATTCAGAAAAAAATCTCGCATGATCCACGGTGGGCTGTCAAAGCTAAGACAGAAAAGCAGTTAATTCGGTCGCTTTTACATTGTTTGAGTCCGTTGAAATACACAGTTTCGTCATGTAATGTAATATTCCGAAGCTGTACGAATCCATAAAGTAGCAGTAAACTCTGTTACCTCAAAAGAGTTAGCCGAAAGTAGGCTCTAAAAACTAGAGCAAGGTAACTGTTGAACGTGAACATTACGTACCTTACAGTATTTTGATGCTGCGTCCGTTTCTCCTCTTTATTTTCAATGGTGACGATTCGAACTGAAGCCTTTAAAATGTCCGAACAGGTGACATTTGTCCGGTAGACCAGAGGCTAAAGCTCCTCGAAGGACTCTTAAACCAAAGGTGTGTTTTGGTGGCTGTCCATGAACGCCTCGCAAACCAGAGAAGCAGGAAACATCGGGCTTTTCCTGCAGCAGAAAGTTCCAATGAAATTAGTCACGGGAGCGCGCAGCGACGGCCCACCTCTACTACCAAACAGGCAGCGACTGGACATCCGGTGAGGTTTTTCAAAATAAAATCAGAAATTATTTATAGCGTTACTTTTGTGCATTTTACATATTTAAATATCTACGTTCAGATTTATTCCTGCTTCAAGAAATTTACTTACACACTTAGACAGGTATAACCACAGGTGTTTGTAATGAGATGATATTTTAGGCTTGAATAGTTTTAGTGATAAGCAAGCTTCTTTTTTCACAACAATATCCTTTTCCAGCATCTCATCAGGTCATTTGTTTATTGGGTTGAAGGGGGAATTCGGACCAGTGCTCCTTGAGGGTCCAGTGGGACAGAGGCTTTGAGTAAACTGTTATTCCACTTCTGCTAAAAATATATATTGTCTCACATATTATTTTGTAAAGTAAGATTTCAGTGACAAGATAACTTTTGCACATCGACTTACTTTTTTCTGTTTTTTACGTTAGTACTTTTTCAGATTGCGCAGAAAAAGTACAACCTGAGCCGAAAACTTTTATTTTCGGCTCACAGGGTAGTTAATTTCCGCTCTCTACTTCTAAGAAGCACAAAATTGGCAGAAGTTTTGTAGGAACCAATAGTGTCACCTACAGGCAGAAAGGTGGCACAACATGTGCTGCAGGAAAAAAGTCTGAACTTTGTAAAATAGTGAACTGATAAATAAATCCTAATAATAATAATAATAATAATAACAAAATAATAATAATAATAATAATAATAATAATAATAATAATAATAATAATAATAATAATTCATACATACATACATGCAGATTTTAAGACACACATGTATTTTAATGTCTAACAATTTATTCCAACAAGAGAAATGAGTAAAATTAATAATGAACTATGAACTAAAATAATTCTGCAATATATTTATATTGAACAGTTAATGTCATTTTAACTTCTCTTACAATATAATAATTTTTCTGTGGCCTACCACACAAACTTATCCAAACTTATCCAAAATGTTCACCTGACTTTTTGTTGTTGTTCAATTATATTAACTGTTTATTAAATACTTGATCTATTTTTAATATTATTCATAGTGTTTATAAAACTGTTAGCATGTTGACAAAATAAAAACAGAAAAGAAAATTGAAAACATCCAGAATATCAAAACTCTGAGGATGTGTCCACACGATGGCAGCAAAACACAAGTTGCAATTGTGACAACGCAGTACATTCATTGAGAAACTGATGGGTTCTCAAACTTTTTTATAACATGTACTATTTCAGTAAATACCACGTTTCCAAGCACCACCCAACTGACAGATAATTGATGCCAATAAACTAGTAAATAATTACATCTTGTTTGAAGGATCAGTTCGAATTGTGTGTTCTGTTTTACACAAAAGCTGAAATTACCAAGTTCAAATTTGGGGAAAGTAACTTAGGTTTCTGGGCACTGTTTGTGAGTAGAAAAGACTGATGTTTCTCACCAACCCTGACATAAAAATCCAACATGGCTGCCTTGCTAACAAAATGTTTTAATGCCAATTATAGCAAACTACTGACATTTTGCACTGTTTTACACAAAATGAATACATTAGCTTTTAAGTATTGGAAAGTGAATCCCTGAAATCCAGAAGTTTTTATTAACTCAGAATTTTAGTCAGACTAATGTAGATCTTTGCCTAAAGTGTGCACAATTAATGCATCAACAAAATCATATTTTGTTTAGAATTTAGGGCTAATTATATTTTTAAATATGTGTCTTTTTTTTATTATCCCAGATTTCTAAATGAGACGTGGCAATTTCGAGTGGACTTCACAGAAATAAACAACTGAAATAGGTCAATCAGTATAACAAATCAATTCAAAAGTTTCACTCTAGAGATATGTTGCTGAAGTAAATTAATTTTTCGATAATATTATAATTTACAGAGATGCAGCAAGTAAAAACTTTCTGCTAGAAACCCTTGCCCTGACAAACATCCTCTTCCCTGAAAAGGGCCCCTGCCCACCCCACTATGAGCCTCCACTCTTAATGAAAAGGTCCATTCTGCTGAAGAAGATGACAGCGCAGTGGTCTAATTGAACACCCGCCTCTTCAAATCCTCAACCAATCAAAGAAAAGCCTGTGGAGGCTCCAGCCAATGAACGATGAGTACCTCCACAGCAGTAACCTGTTAATTTAGAGCGCTGGGCGATTCTGTCCAATCAGCGGTGAGGCCGCCTGCACAGAGGGCTGGGCGCGAGATTCGGCGGGATGGACAAAAATTATAGCGCTACACAGAGGTACAGACGGGGGGGAGACTCTGCTAGAAACATCTCTGAATGAAAGCGAGGAAAGCCCTGTTAGGTCCTCCGTCTGCAGACGAGCGCTTTACGTTGCGACGTCGCATTTTAAGCGACAAGAACCAGAAGAAAAGAGAGTGACGCATTTTTCATAGCAACGATGTTATCGAGGGTGAACAGCGCTTTTTGTTACCCTGCAAATTTGATGTAACGTTGCATCCAGTTAGCTCGCTGGCTAGCCATTCTCCGCCAACTGAATGCAACAGCCTCCCAGTGATGACTGAAAGCGATTTCTATGGATAGACAGTTATTACTGCGGGGTTTGAGAGCGTTGCCAAACACAGGTTTGTCTTTGAAGAGGTTCAACCGTCCCACCGGCTGTCATGGACAACGCGAAAACACGCAGGTAGGTGCCATCAGGTTCCATAATAGAGTCATGTCACTGTTTGGTTCGCCTGCCATCTGCCGTAGATAGGTTTAGTGTCATTGTCCTGCAGGCGAGGGCGTCAGCTTACCAAGTGCACCTGCACATAGAAGCCCTAGAGTGCAATAAATAGCTAGTAAACAGCCCCAGCACTAGTTATAATTTGTAATACATGCATAAATTATAGTAAACAAATGTATTTACAAGCAGATATAGATCAAAAGCTAAGAGTCTGGTTGAAAGTAGATAAAATAATTGCAGATCCCTCATAATTATATAAATATACCTTTAACAAATGACCTTCTTTTGGCTTAGCGTCATAAAATGGCTAGTGTTAAAGAGCACTAGTAATAGGTAGGTAATAACCTATTTGTCACAAAGGCATATTTTTAGGAACTCTTATGTCAACACAGACAATAACTAGCCAAGTCATAATAATTGTGATGAGCAGGACACTTTTTATAGTAATTTATAAATGCTTACCATTTGCCATATGTTGTATATCTGCGGGGTAATTGGTCACAAGTCAGTCCAGCCCTTAAGCACACAAAGTTTTCTGCCAACTCAGAAAATCTTTAACCTTGTGCTGCATGAACCTTCTGAACAGTGCCATGAATTCATACTTTATTTCTGTAGAACCTCTTATGCAATACATTAGAAAATAAAAGTACAAGTTATTAACCTGCAATTAATACTTATAGAAAAAAATATAAATATAGTTAATAATTCCACATATATAAATGAATAAGAATAAAATAATCAAACAAGAGTGCAAACCAGTAAATGGCTAAAATGCAAAAAAACCTGGGAGTTATGTTAAAATGAATAAATGCATTATTTGTAGCTAATAATATGCTTTGATGTTAATCAGAAAATGTGATGAGAAAGGTCAAACTAGACTTGTGTTTAATTGTACACAACATTTATGTTTATTTCAAGAACAAATGAAGGCATGTCCAAAGTAACAACAGGATTTGTTTATAAATTCAAATATTCAAAATAGTTAAAGCCAAAACATAAACTATATAAATAAAAATAATAATCTGTTTTGGATTATTAAAAGCAAAGAAAACACTTAAGTGAGTACAGTGTGAGTAATCTGATGAATTGACCAAATAGTCTCATTGGTAATCAGATTAACACATTCTGCAAAACTGTAGTACTTTTTTCCTCTCTTTCATCTGTCAATAAATCAAACTGGGACTTTTATATGTCACTTTTATTTCCGGGGTCTCCGTTTTACAATCTTTCTGCTGCTTTGTTATTGTAGTATTTCTAGCCTTGATGAAGATGAAGAGCTCCACTCCACAGACCCAGAGAGTAAAGAGAAGAGCAAAGACAAAAAGCTGCTGTGTAAAGTGAAATGGTCCCGAGATGAGGTAAGAGGACGATGGATGTTCGCATGTTGGGTGTGGCCTGAGAAGTGGCTGAAACTGAAACAGACTTCATAGTGTTTGCATAATGACCTGTGATAAATCATAGCATGCCTAAAGAGTGAAGTTAGTCTTTGTCTGCTTATAGGTTTCTTCCTCTTGCATGTTTTTGGTCATCTAACAGATTTTAATTATGTAAATATCAAATGAAGTTTTGAAATCAAAACTAAGTCGTTAATTAACTGTTAGTAAATAAATTTGCTAATTTCAGGCCCAATTACTGTCTGACCCATCTGATCAGGATATATGGCCTCTTTGGCAACTTAAAGTGATATGTAATATTGTAAAAAGCTCCAGCTGAAGAACAGATGAGAAAAGAAAGTCTGTGACATATGTCAGGGTACCAAAGTCATTTCTGTAGGTGTGAGTCTCCAGCAAACCACAGAGAGACGTTTTCCACAGATGGACAAATATTGGAACAGGACTGAGCCTTTCCAGGAATGGCTCATCAAGGATGTCATAAAATAATCCAGGACAACATATAAAGTTTTGCAGATCTCATTTGCTACAGTTATGGTCAATGTTCATGATTCAACTATAAGAAAGGGAGAGAATGAGCAAAAAAGAGAATGACCATTCAATACCATTAGTATTGAATGGTCCAACCATTCAATACTAAAAACCATTCACCATTGTTGAAATAAAACAGTTCTGCAAAGAAACATGACCAAATCCCTCCACAGTGAGTTTTGTTTAGCAATTACTTTTTCACATGGGAACAGGCAGATTGGTTTGAATAGATTTTTTTTCCTAAATGAACAAACTCATTTGCATTTTTTATTTTTTTTTATTTAATAAAATTATCTCTGGGTGTATTCACATTATTAAAGTTGTTTGGCCCGAACCTGAAGTAGGCTTTATAGTTTTTTATTTGGTGCAGTTTGATTTCATATTGAGCTTTTTTGCAAGCGGGCAATAATTTTTAAATAAAGCCAGGCGGGTAACGATCTTTGCTTCCACTGGACAGAAATGGTGGCGAGTGGCAGAGCACAAACCCGGAAAGACAACTAACACTTCTTGTTAAACATGCAGAACATGACTGCATTCTGGTGTGCGTCGGCCCAAATACCAAGGACTAATGCACTGTCTCCTCAGAGCTTCTGGAGTGCACACGCCTTGTCCTGTTTAGCATCCATGCAGTTGTAGCATTAGCAACACAGAAGGGCTAATTATTACTACAACGGCAGCAATGGTAGCTTATAAGATCCAAAAAGATGTATATTTCCTGTAGTTGGTGCAGATCGAGCCCTGTCTGTGTTCACACCAGAGCTCCTGTAGAAGTGGACTGGGTGTCTTGGTTTGGCTGAGTGTATTCACACCTGAACAAAAGGTCTGGACCAATGGGAAAATAGACTGGTTCTTTTAAAGCGGACAAAAAGTGGCAGGTCTGAATCAATGTTCCCTCTAATTTTTCATGTGTCTGAGCAAACACACAAGCTTCCTGAGCACACTGAGAACCACTGTGAGCATCATCAGTGCACACGGCGTGGCCACGCACAAGTATTATAAATCTGGGATCATAGGAAGTTGCATGGCTTATTAAAAGAAACAAATTACATCAACAATTTTCATTTGTTTGCTTTCAATTTAAGTGATTTTCTCCATTAAAAAAAAACCCAAAAAAAAACCATTGCTGTTCATGAGATGCACAGTATTAGTAAGAGTCTTGCTTTAGCCAGAGTAAGAAATGAAACATTACACCTTTCAGACATAACTGTTTGTTCATATTAAAATATTCACATTTTGCACAATGAAATGTTTTCTGTAGCTTATGATACAGTATAAATTTTTGTAAAATATTTCATTAGTTTTTTTCACGTCTGCCCTTCTTACTGACCCATCAACTTTGCCCAGGTTGATGGGTCAGTCTGCTTCTTGCTTTATGTACTTGAATTCAGCATATTGGCTGTTCATGGCCTCCATAATCTGTGGGCGGAGGAGAATGGCCTCAGACTTCTTTGCCAGTGTACAAATGTCTCATCCATAGTCAAAAGTCTGAACTCAACGCTTCAATATCAAATGCAGACCATTCTTTTAATTCATGCTTTAAAAAACGAGCATCAATGTGATCACAGAGCTTATTAATAAAAAGAGTAATCTCATCAGTATTGGTGAAGGCAACAGTGATGGCCCCATTGCCTTCTTGATACGGTCACTCCACTGTACACTGTACTGTTCCAGTTGCACAACCTCTGACACCCATTTGATCTTAGCAGAAGTGCATTTCTTTTTTTTTTTTTACTTTGGCTTGGTGAGTGGATGTCCCACTTAGACATGATAAGGTGTTAGCTTTCTTAACTCCGCCGCACTATTCTTACCTGCACGGTGCCACAGCGCATATGACCAAGGCACTTATGCAAAATAGCATGCGATGATTGGCTGCGTAGCGAAAGTGAACCGTATCGTGTCATTGACTGGATTCCTGTCACTCACTGAATTCGATCGCAAAGTAGGACGAAAAACATGTTACTGGTCCATAGTCAAAACTGATATCTGAGCTCCATGTCCAGTTTACGTTGGACTTTATTTTATGCGCAACATAGATTTTCTTGTGCGCTGAGAATATGCGAGCAGTGCGCGATTGCGCAGGCGCGCAGCTTAGAGGGAACATTGGTCTGAATACATCCATCCATCCATTTTCCGTCACCCTTCTCCCTAACGGGGTCGGGAGTTGGTCTGAATACATGCTCTGTCTAATGTTGACTTTGTAATTTTTTTAAAATAATCAAAACAGTGAAGTGAAAGAGGAATAAAAGTGAAAAGAAAACTGTCAGAGGCAAAAAATAGTCGGTATTTAATTTTTTTTTTTTTCTGCTAATTTCTTTAAGGATGAAAAACTTAAAAAACTTGTAGAGCAGCATGGAACTGAATCCTGGAAATCAATAGCCACCTTCTTTCCAGTAAGTATTATCACAAAAGAACATTTTATTCACTCTTTGACTGTCAAAGTCATTTACCAATTGCATTAGGACGCCGTGTGGCTGGAAAGTCGTAGTGAGTTACAGTTTTCGGGGGCCAGTTTAGCAGCTGGTTCAGAGTGATGAGCTGGTTTTGAACTTTCTGTGTCTGCTGCCACAGGGGAGGACAGATGGTCAGTGTCAGCACCGCTGGCAGAAGGTCCTCAACCCAGAGCTGGTAAAAGGACCCTGGACAAAAGAAGAGGATCAAAAGGTAAGTAGAGCTGGGAGTTGCTGGAGATTATATGGGAGAAAGAGGAAGGCAGCACAAACACAAATACCACAAAGTGCAATCCATTATTTATCTTCTGGCTAACTATCCTCTGCACATGTTAAACAGTTACCAAAAATTATTGCAATAAACAATCATATAATTGTTTTGAGACTATTTTCAAGTAATATCTTAATGGCATAATAAATTAACTTCACTCTTTCAAAGAAATAAACGTAGTGGACCTGGAAGACATTTTAAATATCCAAAATAAAACACAGTAACCAAAACAATAAATGTAAAGGAAATAAGAATCTAAAACATACATAAAATTGATTATGTAAATGAAGCAAAATTGCCCTGAAATAAATATTAATCATCATCAGAATGGAAATTATTGAGCTCATTTTCATTTATTATGTGGTCGATTATTAATTACTTTTTTGCGACAGTCTTAGAACCAAACATTAATGCAGGTCAATCACATAAACCCCATTGAAATCAATGCTTGTGTCGTGCAATGCGCGCTTGCTTTATCACCTTTTTGTATCACTTTGCTAACTACTGTTGCTAAAAATGATCATGAATCATGCCTGACTGAATCCAAACATTACAAGCCCGATTCATCTAATCAGAACTATTGCTTAAACTTGGCCTGCCAACTATGACATCACAGCATTGCTCAGTTCTGACAAAACGGGCTGCAGCTACATTCACCCACACCTGAATAACTCGTTCTTTTGAGCATGAGGATTCTGCTGTATAGCAATACACAGTTTCTTTGCATTTTCCGTATTTTTCAATGAAGTGTCTCGATGTTTCCTGTTTTGGGTGTTTGTGCAGGTGATCGACCTGGTGCACAAGTACGGCCCAAAGCGCTGGTCAGTGATCGCAAAGCACCTGCAAGGGAGGATTGGAAAGCAGTGCCGCGAGCGTTGGCACAACCACCTGAACCCAGAGGTGAAGAAGTCGTCGTGGACGCAGGAGGAGGATCGGATCATCTATGAAGCCCACAAGCGGCTCGGCAACCGCTGGGCAGAGATTTCGAAGCTGCTTCCTGGCCGGTAATGTTGCCTCAAATACAGGTTCCTTATTCTAGCCAGCATCTGGAATTTTGATGCCATCAGTCATTTCCCTCACAGGACAGACAACTCCATCAAGAACCACTGGAATTCCACCATGAGGAGGAAAGTGGAGCACGAGGGTTACCTGCAGGATGGCTGCAAGTCTTTCACCTCCTCTGGAAACGGGAAAAGACGGAACAGCAGATCCTGTCCTCTGACTCTGACGGACCCCCAGCACTGCGGTCCCAGTCCTCTGTCTGTGGCGGCTTCCAGCCAGGTTCGTTTCAGCCTCCGCTTCGCAATTCCTCTAAAATCTTTAACTTGAGCTCCTTTCAGCTTGGTGGTCTGTGTTGCAGGTGGGGAGCTTTTCTTACGATCCTGCCAGCGGACACATTATAGACGGCCTTCCTGAAAACTCCAGCTTTGTATCAGTGAGTCTTTGTGTTTAAGTTAATGTACATAAAAAAAAAACCCCCATTTCTCTTTATTTTCTTACCTTTATTGTTACACTTGCTTGTTGTTTGCTAACTTTGGACAAATCAAGCCAATCAAACACTTGACTGTCCTGTTTTTTTTTCCTCACCTAACCCCGAATAATCAATGTTTGTGAATTTGTTATGTTTTGTCCCCTTTCTTTGATTATCTTAACTCTTTTAACTCTTTCCTCTTCCTCTCTTCTTGTCGAACTCTCCTCCCTGATGTTCGTACACTGCAGCCATCCTGCCTGGATGATCCTGACAGAGAACAGAGAATTAAGGAGCTTGAGCTGCTGCTTATGTCAGCAGAGAGCGAAGTCCAGCGACACATGCAGTGCAGAGGTTCACGTGTAAGAACACACTCCGTGTGTGTGTTTTAGCAGACTTAGCTAGCTAGCATCCTGTGTGGGTTTGCAGCTGTCATACGCTGAAGAAAAGCTCATTTTAAAATAATAGTTAAAAATTTGATGAACAATGAAATATAAAACTTGATCATTTTTATGTTGTCTGATAAATCACCTCGCCAGTGGTTGACATTCCTGAATGAGCTTTTTTTTCTGTGTATAGCACAAGATTTGAGCACATTTATGCGTGCTTGTAGTCCTGCTATATTAAAACATATTCCATTTCATATTTTCCTCTGGATTAGGCTGAAGCTGTCCTTGTTAGTCACCTCACTACGGTTGCACCCGTGAAGCTGCTCCATCCTCCCCTCATCTGTCAAATGCTTGTTTTTATGCCCCTTTAGTCTTTCTCTACTGTCAAAACTGACCCTCTGCGTCTATTTATAGCATTTATGTGCACAAAAGTTTTCAAACCCCCTGACAATAAAGGGATTTTATGTGATTAGCACAAAGTAGCATAGATATGTGAAGTGGAATTAATATTTCTTCAACAAATTTTACACAAAACAACTGTAAAAGTGTGACATGTATAATGTCCCTCTACATGCTATCCAAGAGGAAATATTGCTTTCAGAAAAATAACACTGAGCCTGACCATATCGTCCTCATAGAAGCATGGTGGAGGCAGCATCATACCATGGGGATGCAGTTAGTTTATTGGAGAATTATTGGATGGAGCTAAATGCAGGACAATCCTGAAAACCAGTTTGTTGGAAAAGCTTGAGACTGGGCCAGATTCCACCTTCTAGCTGGACAACACCAGCAATACTACGTATTAAAACGACCCAGTCAAATTCCTGAAAGAAAGAGAATTTGAGTCAAATTTCTCTTTCTAGAGAACTGGAAGAAGCATTTCCAAAAAAACATGTTTACAGCAGAATGTGGTTCTGAACAGTACATGCCACACTTTTCAGATTTTTGTGTAAAACAACTATTTCAAACAACTTTAAGTGATTCTTTTTATTATTGCACATCACCTTCACATAAAATCTCAATATGGATTTAAGTTTGTAATCTTACAACATATAAAAAATTTCAAGAAAAAGAAAACAAAACGTTCAAGTGGTATGGATACCTTTGCATTACGGTTCATAAGGATTCGTGTTTTTGCGATTTAAATCTTCTGCTAGCAACTTTGTTCTGCAATATAAAATCTTTGTCATAGCTTCCCTGTTTTTCCTGACCCTCAGAGTGTGGAGCCGTACCCAGCCTGGTCAGACAGTCTGTCTGAAGACTCGATGACCACCAGCAGCAGCCTGGAGGAGCAGGCGGAGAGGGGGTCCTGGAGAGGGCCGGACATCCCAGCGCCGCCCCCTCAAGTCTCTCCAAGCACGTTCCTGACCGCAGAGGCTAGCGCTGTGCTCTCCAGCCTTCACACCATCCCAGAGTTTGCGGAAACCATGGAGCTACTCGATTCAGTGAGTTACAAAAGCAAAAAACAGAATCATTATGATTAGATGTAATGGATTTATCTACAGAATATTTCTTCCTCCCATCAGGAGCCTGGAACCTGGAACAGTGTGGCCAGTTTTGATGTGTCGAATGCAGCGACGCCACCCAGACACAACCACGCAGGCTTCACCAGTCTGTTGCAGGAGAGGACAGTTTATGAACCGATAGGCTACACCGTCAACAATCACACCGCCATACCAGGCCACGATGGGAACTGCCCGCCATTTGGCTTAGTCGCCATCGCCTCCCAGACATCCATCAACTCACTGAAACCCGGCAAGGATTCCAGCGGGAGGAAGAAAAGGAGAGACAGAAGACAGCCTCTGTGTGACAGGACTTGTTCTTCGTTCTTGGAAAACATGTCAAACTCTCCCAAGAAGACACCTACAAAGTCACACTCATGCACCACGTCAGCAGTAAGATGTTTGTCTCACTGCCTTTTTGTCCTCTTGCAGCTGATACAGATATGTTGCTTTAGGAATTTGTTTTAAATGCCATCTCTGTCATGCCAGTTCTGCAACACATCAGCGACGAAGCATCTGAACCTGGAGGATCCCGCCTTGACCTCAACTCCTGTGTGCGGTCAAAGATGCCTCCTCAAGGAAAATACACCCAAACAACAGAAAGAAAACGATGGGTAAATAAAGTGTGACGAATACATTTCAAAATGTCATTTTTTTTTTCAGGAAAAAATATTGCAGTGACGCTTGTTTTTTTTTTTATTTTTTTAGTTCCAGGACCCCTAAACTTGTTAAAAATGCTGCAGTCTCAACCCCAAGAACCCCAACTCCATTTAAAAAAGCTTTGGCTGCCCAGGAAAAAATGCACGGCCCATTGAGGATGGAGGTGAGGCACTGATCATGAGGCTGATTGTTACTTTACTCTCCAAGAGCTGTCGTTTATATTCTTCTTCTTGCTGTGTTTTGTAGCCACAGCCTCTGGCGTTCCTAGAAGAGGACATCCTCGAAGTCCTGAAGCAGGAAACAGCAAGAGACATCTTCAACAAAACAGACTTCCAGTCCGACCACAGAGCGTGGAAACATAACGTATGTCAGACTCCGACCTTTCACTGTTTTGTTCGTCATAGAAAATGTTAGGTATGTCTGTTTTATGTTCTCTAATAAATAAAAAGCGATAAATAAATGTTTGACTTATACATTTAGATGGATGGTCCAGCGAGAAAAGTGCGCAAGTCTCTTGTACTAGACCCTTGGGTTGAAGATAGCCTTACCGTCTTCCAAGAGCAGCTCAACGATGCACAGGTGAGTCAGTCTGACTTTTTCTTTCACCTGTGACCCTCTGAGGAAATCACCTGCCTCCATCTCACCCTACAATTTGATTCTTCTACGCTTACACCAAACATCTTGTAGTACTTAGGTGTGGCTATATCCCAAAACTCCACGGTTTGCTGCTGTTTTATGGGATTTCTGCCAAGCCTTTGAAAGTCAGTTCAAGAATACTTTGTTTATCCCAAAGTGAAATGAAATGTTGTCATCTTTAATATAATACAAGAATCTTCAAAGAGTCGTAGACGGTGATGCCGTGGGCAGGAAATGTTCTGCCTGAAGACTGTTGCCGAATGAAAGGTTTATGACTGTCATGAAACGCTAACAGTTCAATTTCCATACAGCAGAGACGATATTCTGCAATAACATGTCCTGGTTGACACCATCAGGCTGCAATGAAACACTGCATTTAGGAAATGGAAACTGGCAGGTCAAAAATAGCTGCTATGATCACTAGAGTCAGAGCTTTAGCTGAAATGTTTTCCGCAACTGTTTTTGCGCCAAAACAAGGCTTATCTTACAAAGCTTGTATGTAAGATGAGCTTTGAGCCTGGTTTTTTTTTTATCTTACATCCAAAATGGAGGACTGTAAGGAAGGTTGAGACTGTTCTCTTTCAGAAAACCCTGTTTTCAACAACAGCATTTATCTCTCATCATTTTCCAGATTTCAGAAGAAAGTCTGCAGGCAAACTCTTTGCTGGTCACCCCGATCACTGAGGAAGAGGAGGATAGGCAGTCAGCCTCTGAGAAAGACAAGTCCTTATTAGGAGTCCATTGTCACACTCACTGCTTCTCCAGGCCGGATGTGAAAAACGGTCCCTCCTCACACAAAGAACCAAAATCATCTCCTGCACAGGTATGTGAAACCAACCTGCCTGCATGATGCAGTTTGCTTTTGAATATTTCCTGCATTTTGTGTCTCACATCTTCCCGTTCCGACTCTTTATTTGTTTCGCTTTAAATTGCACTGCTTGCATTAAAATACACTAATAAAATCAACTAAACTTAGTAATCTGTGCACTCAGTGTTCTAAACAATATAATAAAGCCATGTTTATGGATTTAAACCAATAATATTGGCTGGTTTTACATTTATTTTTGGAATTAAAAGCAGTATAACCACAAGCAACAAAAATAGACTGTGCATTCAGATAGATGTAGGGTTATTCTCGCTTTACGTAAGCAATTACACAATTACAATTATAAAATGTAACCGCTGTAAAAGAAAAATCAGTTCTAACTTCATTAGTAGAAGTGATGGCTTTTCAGTGTAATACAGATCAGTATTTATGTAAACAGACAAACATTGAAGGTTCTGGAGAAAAAGTGTTCCAGCATGCGTTTTCTGGAAGTTTGTTCCAGATCAGCAGAGCGTAGAAACCGATTACTGACCACCCGGTCCCCCTCCCTGCAGGTGAGCGAATGGGAAGCAGTGGTTTATGGGAAGACAGAGGACCAGCTCATTATGACAGAACAAGCTCGACAGTATCTGACTCCCTACCCATCGTCCGGCTCTACCTCAAGGGCTCTCGTCCTTTAAAGCCATCCTCCACTCCCAAGCAAGCAGCACTACATCCGTCCAGCACCTGAAACTGTCCACTGAGTCCTGAAGGAGACAATCTAGTGACACAGATCAACACTGCCGAGGCCCTGACTGCCGGTACAGTTTATAACACATTTCTAGGTCACCTAGTCTTTTTTCCTTACCTACATCTTTGCCTACAGTAGAAATTATACAAATGTAGTCTGTATTACTAGCAGTGGCTGCTTCTGAGTGATATATTCTTAATATACAATTTTAGATGCCAGGAAACACAGGTCATGATGTATCTCCCTCAGCTTATTTTGCCACCCTAGTCTGATTGCTGTTATTTGATAAAAATCACGCACATGCCACATGCCTAGCTTTTTACTGGCTTACCATAAACTTTAAAATCACACTACAGGTTTTTAACAAGACACCCAATAATAAAATTCCCTTTACTTTAAGCTAAAACAACAAAATGCAGCTGTGTGTTTTTGTAATAGCAATCATTTGAGATGCTAGTCCAAGCTGGTGTGAGGTTTTGAGGAAGAAAATGAGAAAACTGTCAGTCAAAATTGCACTACTGAGAGGATTTTTTTGCTGCTGTGAAAGGAGCAGTGTGTTTCTTCAGTTTTATTTTTATGTTATTTTATTTTGAAAGGGCAAACTGGATAGCACTTGAGATGGTATCTGTCTGACAACACAGCGTTTCCAATCCGAGACAATGGAGTCCGTGGAGACATCAGTTGAATGTATTTCATTGCAATGTACATGTGAAAGAACCTCAAACGTGGAAGGGTACCTTTTATTGTTTATCTCTAATTATTTTATTTATTTTCTGACTCTTCTGAGACTTAGATGTTAATATAAATTGGACACCATGAAGTCATGAAGGTTTCACTTTTTTTTTTTTCTTCTTTTTTTTTTTCTTCTTTTTTTTTTAGTTTGCTGACAATAACAGCCTAAAATCATATTTGCTCTAAGCATGTCACTGTTTAAATAAATAAAACAAAATCCCCTTTGTCAGATGTTTCATTGTGACGGTTGATACTGACACGGTTTCACATCACAAGCGTCAAACATTTGGCTGAGAAGGACCAGATTTTTATGAGAAGGCTGTAGATTTTTATTTATTTAATGTCTACTAATTTATTTATTTCTTTGAAAAGGAAACCTTTAAGAGAAACTATTGAAGAATTTTATTATCTTTTCTCTTTAAAAAAAAAAGAAAAAGAAAAGAAAACAGGACTGGGCTGCCATCCAGTTTTATATCACCAAGGTAAAATCAACATGCACTGCCCCCTGACTTTAACCCTTTCTGAAATAATTTGGTAAGAGCTTAGAAAATAAGAATTTTATAGATGTTTGCATGACTTTGTAACATTTAGATAACATTTCCCCCCCTTTAAATCAAATGTGTTTTGCAATTAGGTAGCAGGACTCTATCTCTGAAATCTAATCATAGACAAACTGCACTTTTTATATGTACAAATTTAAACTTTTGTTTGTTAATTATCATGATATAGCTCTTTGTTTGGGTGTGCGGGTTAGTTTGTTATGAAGGCTGACATGAAGAATCTGCTGCTTGATTTGTCACCTTTTGTTTCTCCTGTTTGGCTGCAGAAATGTGTACTTTAACTACACTAAGAAAAGAAAACCTTGCAATAAGCTGTTTTTGTAGGCCGATTGGTTCTGAGTAGAGCAGCCGGTGCGTCCTTGTATGATGCTGATATTCCCTGATCAAATCCTAACTTCCACATTTTTTTTTATTTTTATTCTTTTTTGCTGATTTGTAATTGTTATTTATGTTTCATGCTGGGTTGCATTTGCTTCAAAAGTCAATTATGGTGAAAACTGTTATCAGTAGAAGACAATAACGAATGCTAGGCAATATGGCTTAAAAATTAAATTTCCTGATGTTTTTCATACCACATTCGATTTCAAATTTACATTTTTAAATAAAAAAAAAAATAAAATAAAAATTAAATTTAAAGTCATTTTAATGAGAAAGTAAAGCACTGCTGGGACTGATCTGAGCATATTGTTTTTGAACCAGCACTTCAGTTGTAAAACCCCTAGATGACAACTACAGATCCTGCACTTTATACACTCTGGATTGTAAGCAAGAGCAATACAGTAAAATCCAATTACATTTAATAAGGGCTGAACGGCTTGTCTTCCATTTTAGTAGCCCGACTCATAATTATTTGTAATCTTACTGAAACTTCCTGTAATCTTGTATTGTCAGCGTTTAGTGGATCTAGCATTGCCTCTAATCTGGATTATCCTCCATTTAGACCTCTGAGTGAGAATAAGAAGGAAATCTTGTCAGAGAGATCAAGAGGAGAAATCAGGAGAGTTTGGTACAGACGGTAGACTAACATCTATATAAGTGATTCATATTTAGATGGGTCTAATCTGTTCATATTTGTGTGATCTGTTCCTGCGGGTCGGTTTGACTCATCGTTGTACATCACATCCATTAAATCCAAGTTCATTTGTTGTGACGTTAACAATTCTTGACAAATACAAATTCTAGGTGTTGAGGGAATTAAGTACAAGCACAAGATGCTAGCAGCTCTGTTTACTACTGTAGTTCTGCATGAGCAATAAACACAAGATGCTGGATGAATCGCTTTTATAAAACGTGCTGTTTAATGTAGCAATTTCAGTAACTGTCATAACCAAGTTACCTTAGATGTCCTGCCAGCTCTATTTTGTAACCTTGTACTTTATTTGTGAAAAATAAAAGCATCTTGTTGCATCACTTTTTGTGTCTTTCTTTCTCTGCCAAGTCCAAATTCTTCTGCTCTGTAATGAAGATTTGTTATGATCCCTTAGGGTTTCTGATATTTTCACAGCAGGGGTGGAAAACATCCGGAGCCTTTGCCAAAAGCAAGAGAGGGGAGATTTGAAACTGTGAAACTCCTTTCATGATTTATTCAGGTATTGTTCCCTAATTGGCGCTGAAAGTTGAGCATAAATAAAGTGGTTAAAGATGACTCACTCTTCAGAAACAATATATGTTTGGGAATGTTGTCATCTTGGCCTGAAGGTCCAGCGACACGAGCCCCCCTCCCAACCAGAACAAGACGCCTCTCCACAGGGTCAGCTGCTGGCCCTAAAGGGGCCCACTCACCCATGACTTAATGCCCCCAGGGTCCTTTGTCCTTAAGGCTGTTGGTTTTACAGGCCCATTCACTCAGTCACCCTGCCCTCCCCCACTTCCTTGCACGAATGGCGTGAGCCAGACAACATGCCAACCTGTTCTGTGCTGCAGGAGCAGCAGCACGCGTTCATGTAAACAATCGACACACTGACACCTCCTTGGTCCTAACCGGAGATGTCCAGCAATCCTTCAACCGCAAGTTTTATGCAGAATTAGAAAGAGATAATTCAGAGTTCTTTAGGTTTAATTAATCACAAACCTAAAGAAGCAGCCAACATCTAACCGGGAGTAGGTACCTAACTGGTTTCGTAGATTTTTAATAGAGCCTTGCTTTTAAAAAAGGGAAATATTTTTACATCAATCTGAATCACGGGTGGGTTTATTTTTAGGAAAACATTCAACACGACTGAAATCTTGATCAGTGAATGACTCCACAGCCTTTTTTTTTTTCTTTTTAATTCTGCTTAGAAATGCTTTTTGCACTGAGGAAATGACAGAGAGGCTTAGAGGAATATTCCCCACACACTTGTAGGCATGTGCACAAACTCCCATGAACACACTTTGGCTTTATGTGTGTGCGAGACAGCAGATGGGAGCCCATTATAAGGATGACGGCGCAGTCATCTGGCAGGCAACCCGTTCCCCCTCCTCCGCCCCTTTTCCCCCAGCAGACACCCAACGCAACGCAGCAGGGAGAGGACGGCCTTTTAGGCGGGAGACTCCACAGCCCCTCCAAAGTGTATGTTTTAAAATTGGACTGTGGTGTTTGCAGGCCAAATTAGGTCACCGTTTCCACTGCCGCATATGTGTTAGTCCCTGTGAGAAAGATCTAGGCAGAAGTTTATTTTATAAGGTAAAACTCTATGGTTTTTATTTTTTGGATATTTTTTGTTTTATTGCAAATATACATCTGAAAAGTGTGATGTGCTTTTGTATCCAGGCTCTCTCAGAAATCAAATCCAGTGGCTTTCAGAAGTCAGCTGATCAGTTAATCGTTACATCAGAGATTAGGTTGAAGTGCTGTTTGCAGACTGTCACAAGCCACACAGGACTCAGCAAAAGTGGAAGAAGGTGCTCCGGTCTGATGAAACCATTTTTGAAGTTTTGGTCCACATGCAAAGCGGCATTCATGATGGGAAACAGACATCCACTATTGAACAGGTGCAGTTTTGGCAGCGTTAGAACGATTTTCAGTTTTAATGTAAATATGGGTGAAACGATCTCAGAAGCAATCTCCATTAGAGGCAGAAAGAGACTTGGAACTGGGGCAAAGGTTCACCTTCCTGCAGTACAACAACCATAAACTGGTTCAGATCAGAGCATGTTTAGGCGGAAAATCTGCAGAAGCGTGTGTGAAGACCTGAAAACTGGTGTTCAAACCAAGCTAAGCCCATCTAATCTGACTGAGCTTGACCTATTTCCAAAAGAAAACAGTCTAAAAGTGGCTGAGGCCTTCTGAACCCTCCCCCTAAAAAAATTTGCAGCTGTAACTTCAGCAAATCTCCAGCGTACTGACTGAGATGCATGTAAATGCAAGCCACACTTTTCAGATTTTTACTTGTAACAAGATTCATTTCCTTCCACTTATTACACACCATCTTGAAGTTTGTGTTTTGTAGACAAAATGTGAAAGAAATCAAGGAGCATGACCGCTTTTGTAAGGAGATTTTCCTCATTGCTACGTAAAAGTCACATAAATCCCCTCAGATCGGCTTCAGATGACCGGAGGAGTCGTCTCTGCGCAACTTGCACACCCTTTCCTGTGCAAAACATGCCTCCCCACTCTGTCCACAGAGAGACTGCCTCCCACAGCCTCCTACAACAAAAGATTACACAACAGAAAAGATCAAACAGCAACGCAGAGGGGAGGACGGAGGAGTTTCCTGCATGGATGTCAAGGCCAAGGTTGGGGTTGAGTTTGCAGTTTGCTTCCACTGAAAGAAGGTGTGATAAACAGCCACAGGGGCGTTCTGAGAAGCACCACAGAAGAAGACAGCCTCTGAGAGCCGCTTTTATGTTGCCGGGACAACGGGCACCATTCCTGCTCCTCTGGCAAGGCTTTCGGCAAAACTAGCTCACACTTCCCTTTGCTTCTGGGTTTTATTTTTAATCGCAAAGGAAAACGGAGGCTCACAGCGTTTGCAGCAAAATGAACAGAGACGTAAAAAAAAAGAAAGTAGAATAACGATTAAACCAGGGAGTCGTCATATGGTTTTATTGTCCTTGTACTGGCTTATGTAATAAGCAAAGAGTATATGTGCATACATTCAAAACATTGCATGATGGGGATACAGGTCTCAAGCAACACACTTCTTACGGCTAAAACAGTTAATTGCTGCCACTGTAACTATAGTTACATTATAAAAAAATATATCAGAAAATCTCTGCTCAGTCTACAGACTCAGTCTACAGATATATAATTTGGCTGATATATATAGACATTTTTACAACCAGAGCCTTTGCAGAGAAAATAAGCTTATTTAAAGACAGCATTCCCCAAGGACAGGTAATGGAAAAATCTCCGAAAATTGTGAATTACTCTCAATTGATAAACAATATTCAGCAACACCTTATCCTCAGTGATAGAGGAGCCTTGGTTTCAATCAATGCAAAATTGTGTGTAATAATGGTCCAGTCATTTGCATGATGTGCAAAGCTGGCAGAAACAAGGGAATGAATATTTTAGTGCAACCAAGTGGACTTATCTTTGGTTGCTTGGCTTTGTGCCACAACGTTCTCCATCGTGTACAAAGTGCAGCGTGACGACAGCATACATTACAGCTTCTTTTCTTGCTTGTTGAAATTTAGCAAAGACAAGAATATTCGACTTCTGGCACAGAAAAAAGAGGTTCAGACCTTTTTTTTTCTCTTTTTTTTTTGAAAAGAGAGTTTCTGAAACCCACCTAATCTCAAAAACACCACCTACAAAGTCAACTCCTCTCAGTTACCATGGACACAGAAAGGTTTCTTCTTAGTCACCCTCGAAGGCCCCATTGGAGGCTCCTTGGCATTCACTTTTTTTCCGCCGCTTGGACAAGATCCTGTGGAGCAAACTTGGAGATCTGTGAAGCTGAGGTTGGGAGGCTGTGGGCTCACGCGGAGGACTTTGGGGCCTCCGCACCGGGAAGGGGCCGTCGTGCTTAACCTGGCTCACATCCAGCCCTCCTCTGCTGCTCCCCCTCCTCGGCGCCTGCAGAATGTGTCCACTGGGGGACAAAGAGGAAATAACAAACACAAAGGCCCTGTTTATTCCGTGACCTAAATTAAGCTGCTCGCAGACAAGAGCTTACAAGAAGCCTAGCAGAGGGCTTGAGTCTGGATTTGCAGAAGTTTGTGCAGAGCAGCTTTTACTCATCCTTTTTATGATAAAAAAAAAAATAGGTTTGGAGAAGAAAAATGACCCCCACACTCAAACATTTCCCCCTCACTCCTCAAATAAGAGGAGATTGGCTTCTGTGTATGCGTGTGTATGCGTGTGTGTGTATGTGTGTGTGTGTGTTGTTGTGTGCGTGTTTGGGGGGCTTGGCAATCATTGCGCTTTGTCATCTAATGAGAGGAGAGAGGGGCCACCTGTTCAGGGGCGCAGGGAGGAGAGCAGCGGGATCGGATCTGGACATGGGGGGATGTGAGGAACATCTGCTGGATACGGAGTGTGAAGTGCGGTGTGCGGACTGGCTGAAGGTGGGGGGATGCGTGAAATTGTTTACGCAGTTGCTTCAAGTGCTTATTCTTTCATCCCGTACCTGCAGTGTTCGGTGTTGACTCTCAGAGATGAGCTTCTCCGCAAGCCCTTAGTGGGCAGGTTGGTCTGAAAAGAAACACAGAATGACAAATTGAGGCATATTTAGATGTTCCTTGATTTTTTTTAAGTTAATCTCCAGACCCCACAAAAATCTCTGCTTTAGTTCAAACTCTGTTTTGTTTTGCGCTGAAGATTTTCTTTCTGCAGGTACACGAAAATGGACACATGTTGGGACTGAATTATTTAGTCTAGGCAAAAACATTATTTAGATGCTTTTGCTCTAAAGCATCCGCATTTTAAACATTTTTTAAAAATGTTCTCATTTCACAGCCAGATATTTTTGTTAATTTGATCAGAGTCATATGTGAAAATGCTGCCTAAGCTTTCAAGAATGGTCCAGTCAAAGTCCAGACATAAAGACAGTTGAAGTAAGGCTTAAAAAAAAATCCATATAAACGTAATCTGTTTTTATCATGAACACTGGTCAAATATTTCAACCTCTGGAGCTGAAAGTCGGTGGAGACAAATCTCAAATAATTACCAGTTTGTTGCTATAACTCTAAAGAGCAACATGAGCAGCTCTCTTTTGCAGCGTCACTGAACACACCTGGCTCAGCTCCATCACGCACGAGGCGGGGAAGTAGCCCCACTGGCCCTGCTGCAGCCGCCCGAACCACCTCCCCTCCTCCTGCTTGGACGGAACCAGGATGACGTCACCTGGAGACAGGGCCAGCTCGTCTGGCCAGTGGGGCGTGTAGCTGCGCACCACCACCATCTAGCGGACACAGAGAGAACTACGCTTTAAAAAATATATAATTTTTTTTATTTATTTTTTTTTTCGCCACTTAAATAAAACATCAGGTTTCGCTGCTGAAAGTGGTCGGTGAGTGATAGTAACGTTAATACGTGCAGGTTAACAGGCAGGACCGTGTGAATGGAGAGGATTAAGAGTCAAAGCTCAGAGATTAACTGCTGTGCAGTAAAATAGAAACCTGGCAATCTGGGGTTGCGACACATTCATATGCATATGATGCAGAGATGTTGATTGGATCAACATGCGAGGATTTCTGATTTAGAGCCGTTGGTGTGAAGAAAAACATGAACTTGCCTTTTCAGCTTCAGCTTTGTATCTACATCTCCCTGTAGTCCAGTGAGAGTGGAGATGAATCAGCACAAATTAAAAAAGGAAAGAAGAACATCAATTTAATCAAGAATGGATAACAAAAATCACATCAGTGCAGGAGCGGAGGCATCCATGCAGCTGCATCCTTCAGTTGATCAAGTCGACCAGAAGAGAAATGAGAGAGCCGACTCTGATCCAATCATAATAACAACACCAAATAATGTCACGCTAAACCAAAGTTCAGTGCAGATGTGCTTCCACTCACCTTGTGGAGCCAGGACGGTGGTGAACACCTCAAAGTGTTCATTGCTCTGCCTGTAGATGTGCTGCATCTTGCAGACCTGACCCCGACTGAAGCTCCTGCTCTCTAAATAAATGCGGCTGACTAATCCACTGCAGCACCGCCTTGAGCTTCCTTCCTTCCTTCCTTCCTTCCGTCCTTGTTTCCAGAAGTGAGTTTCACTGCAACATGGAGAGCCCAATTGAGACCTCACCGGGTTTTCCATGTGAAAATGCAGTTTTCATTTTTCCAGAGTTCTAATTCCTTCAGGTCCATTTTTAAATGTAAGAAGTTTTGAATGAAGGTATTAGATAAAGTTCTACAGTGAACAGGCTTTGAATGTTCATCAGAAACTACACCATAAGGAAGAAAAGACAGGAAGGAAAGTCAAATCAAAGCAAAGAAAGAAAAGGAAGAAAGAAAGGCACCAGGAAGGACATGGACAACTTGGGGGTAAAAAAAAGGGAAGTAGGACACAGAGAAGGAAGAGAGAAAAAAGGAAAAAAAAGGAGGGAAGGATGGACGATAAGACAGGAAGGAATGAAGGATGGAAAGTAGGAAGGAAGGAAGGATGGGAGGAAGAAAGTATGATGGGAACAAAGAAGGAAGGAAAGGATAAAGGAAGGAAGGAAGGAAGAAAGGAAGGAAGGAAGGAATAAAAAAGGAAAGGAGGAAGGAAGGAAGTCAGTGATATAGGGCAGCAGATCCTAACCAGAAGGTTTTAATGATCTTTTATGCTTTAGGGATTTGTTTCTCTTTGAGCGTCTCGATGCAGGTGCAGAGCAGAGACCGATCATGAATCATCTCATCAAATCAGAGCTCAACTGATTGAGAGTTATCGACGGCGTCCCACTTTCCAGTGGCATGGCTGAGCAGGAACAAAGAGCAGCGGCTGCCTGGTGATGGGCTGCTCAACAGATGGCGATGGAAACCCTTCCTCCTCCTCCTCCTGCTCCTGCTCCCCTGTGCTTGTGTCAGCGGTTAAAAACCATCCATCAATCACACACTGGAGCAGTCGCTCCGCCAGACGATCATATGTGAAGGAAAGGTGCTTAGAACCAAAACAAAAACTTCAGCGCTGCTCTCATTCAAGGGTTGCTTATTGGTTTATGTGGTCCGCAAATGCTGAAAGTGCAAATCCTGGCTTGGTGAGCTGTCTGTCACTCACTTTCCTCACTGCTCCTAATTCAGGATGATGTTCCCAATCCAAGCACTAAACCCGACGCCAAGCCTTTAAATAAAACCACAGCTAAGCCTTTTATAGGAAAAACCTCCCTCTTGATCACTTCCAGGAAAAAGAAAGCGGTTAAATCATTTAGACTTTGGTACTTTGTGAAGCTCAGTTAATTGTACATTATATGTGGTTAGCTGAGCTTGTGTCACATTACAACCACAGATGCTCCTGCGTTTCATTAGGATTTTATCCGATGCGCCGACAGAGAGTGTTGTGTAAATGTGAAATGTCGGGGAAATTAGAGAAAGGTTTCAGCGTTTTAAAAAGCAGGATCTGCATTTAAAGTAAAACTACATTTGGCTGCAATTGTGATCCTTAACAGTCTGTCTCTATCAGACAATAGTGGTGTCATGGTTTAAACCTGAGTATGTAACAGTATAGAAACTTGAATAATTCAGTTGTATTGAATCTGATTGGTTCTGCAGTTTAAAGTGTAAATTCAAAGTGACACAGATCAATATTACAAATGTTCCTTTAATCAATCAGTTGTGACAGTAGCCTCCTCTTTTCCAAAACATCTTTCTCTAAATAAACCAAACATATTATCAATATTATAATATTGATAAAGTTTTCACATCAAGCATATTCTGAAGAAAACAAATAGTCCATATGAATTTAATCTGCAGCGTCTTGATATGTTTATATTCACATTACATGTTTTGTCAACAAGCATCCAAGAGCATCTTGGATCAGATTGCAGATTATATTCATCAACATCACTAAATCAGTTCATTCTGCTGCAGAATAACTCCAGATGAAGCAGGGAATCCTCAGTGCTTCCCTGGTTTTCCTCTTCTCTTCCCTCCTCCTCCAGCTTTCCCCCCTTTTCCTTTGGGCCCCTTCCCTTTCCCCTTGCCTCTCCCCGCAGTGTTGCCTTTGCGGCCCTTGCCCCCAGCGCCCTTCCTCCGCCGGGCCGCAGCCTCCTCTCTGTCCTCCTCCCTCATCTGTGTGTTCACCGCCTTGGTGATGTCCAGCTTGGGGGTCTTGCTGCCCATGACCTTCAGCAGCTCCAGCTGCTTCTGCTTCTCGCTGGAGAAGTCCCCGATCAGGGGCTCGAACTTCCTCTTCTTGCCGGAGTTCTTGGGGGGTTTCTCTTTGGGCAGGCGGTCCTGGAACCTCCCCACGGACGCTGTGGAGGTCTTAGCCACGCTCACGGCTTTGGCCAGCTCGTCTTTGGACTGCTGGGCTTTGGGCAGCAGTCCCTCTCCGGGGGTTTTGACTTTCTGCGCTCTGGCGATGTTCCTCAGGCGGTTCAACTCGTTTTTGGCCACCCGCTCCTTCTTGGCCATGTTCCGCTTGGCGAACTGGTCCTCGTTGGGGTCCGCGGTTTCCGGGACCTCGATCAGCCAGTCCTTGGTGTCGTCGTTGGCCCGCTTGTAGCCCCAGCGCCTCCTCCACTCCTTGGCGGTTTCATCCCACACCAAGTTAGTCTTCTTCTTCTTCTGGATGCCTTTCAGCTTGGCGAACTGCTCCCACTTGGTCGGGGCTTTGGGCTTCGGCGGGGGCTTCTCTCTGGGCAGCCGGGTTGTCTGCTCCGGTAGTTTGGCCACGATAACCTCTTCCACCCTCTCCGTGGGCAGTTTCCATATCTCGTTGATGAGAAGCTGCGTGTTGTCGCGGGCCAAGGCCCGCAAGAAGTCGTCTCTCTTCTTCTCCCTGAAGTCACGGGGCTCGACGCGGTTCTTGTCGCAAGCCAGGAGGTTCCCGACGTCAAACTCCAGGTCCAGCTCCTTCTGGACCGAGATGCTCTTCAGCTTCTCGGCCTCCTCCTGGTCCGCTTTGGCCAACAGCTCCTCCACGCTGGATGCGGCCATGTTGGTCGGTTCGCAGTGGAGCACGTGAGGAGCAGGAAAAAAAAAAACCACACGAGCATTTGTTTCCGGGGTCATGTGCGGACGGAGTGTGTTCCCATTATGACCACGAGGTGGCAGTGTTTCATCAAATATTCCCTGTCCTGTTGAGCAGGTTCAAACACAAGGCTTCAGTGTTTCCATGTTTTGAATGTGCAACATGGAAATAACTGACTAGGAAGGAAGGAAGGAAGGAAGAAAAGAATATCAATAAAAAAAAAAGATTAATGTAAGGATGCAAAAAATAAGAATGAGTGGAAGAAAGGAGTGAAAAAGAGAGGACAAATGTTAAAGAATGGAAGTAAGAGGAGGGAAGGAGTTTCATTCATTATTGATGGCATAGAGGATTGGAGGAATGTGGCAAAAAAGGAGGAAAGAGACTGACAGTGAGGGAAGAATAAAGGTTATGAAGGAAGGAATGAGAGGAAGGAAATGACTGGATGAATGAAGGAAGAAAGTGGAAAAAGAACAAGAGAAGAAAGGAAAGAAGAGCAGGGTGGAGTGAGGGTAGGATGGAAAATGAAGAAGGGATAAAAGAATGAGAGAAGAGATGGATGAAAGAAGGGAAAAAATTAGGGAAGAACAAACAAACAAAGGAAGTCCAATATTTATTCACTCAAGAATAAAGATTGGACTAAAGGAATAAAAGATTGGAAGGAGAAAAATTGATATGGGGTTGGAAATAACCGCATTTTTAAATTCGGGTGTGTTGAGGCAGATTCACATCGAAAAGATGCGGGACACCTGAGGACGAGATCAAAATCGCTGTAAAGTTTAAGACGCACTGAACTCTTGACATAAACTGTGTTGCTAATTGTTCAGCAACGATAAACAGGCTGCGAAAAATAACTAATTCCCACGTTTACAACCAGCCTTTTAAAGACGCTTGCCGCTGCACTGCCTAGTGTAAGTTCATTTATATTCTCATGGCTTTGTCTGTTGACGCAAGGAGCTTTTTGAAGCACTGGCAGCATATGGAGGAGCAGCACATCAGGCTGTGGATGTCACTGAAGTACTGATTTGAGATGACAACTCCCAAAAGCTGTTAAGCTGAAAGGGATGAAAAGGGAAGGAAAATAGAATCGTCAAAAAAAAAACAAAACAACCAAAAACACAAACAAACAAACAAACAAACAAAAAGCATTAGTTTGGACAAAGCCATTGTCTAGGATTGATGTGTAGACTGAAGCTTGCTCTCGACTGTATTGTTTTCAAACTGAGACCAAATCTTAATTATGTTAAAGATAATTGGTTGTTTTGGCTCCTTTGGGGAGAAGGAAGTAAATTATAGAGCAACAACACTTGTGATGACAAAACATTGGGATGTTGTAAGAAAGCTTACAGTTGTTACCCATAGCAAGATTTATTGATTTATTTTTTTTCTAGTTGTAGGAGTGGAAATAAATCAATACATTTTCTGAATTTAAACCTAGTCGGGAAAATATAATCCATGTTTTTGCGACATCTCCAAAGATAGAAAAGCCAAAAAGGAAGCGATTCGTCATTAATTTTCCCTGCAGATTATTTTCCCGCAAAATTCTTCTATTTAAACCGCACAATAAATAAAGAAGAACAAGAACAAGATGAAACAGAGAGGAAGAAAAAGCTGTTCTATTATTAGGCGAGAAAATCTACTTTGGTGGCACAATGACAGCAAACACAGAAGGTGGTACAGCACTTTTGCGGAGCGGCAGCAGCAGTGCATCATCTTCACAGGATGTCTTCAGGCAGCGCGTTGAGTTGTGGAAATCCTGAGAGCCTCATCAGCACAATACCACGGCACCACATGACACAGTTAGATCCAAAAGGTTTGGGTTTAGACCAACCCTTTTGTAGGTAAATATGCTTATTTACTTACATTGGACAGAGTTGGGTTTTGGTTGGGAACTTTAGAAAAACTGAAAAAAGCACAGAATGTCATAAAGGTTGCTAAAATACAGGATTTCAATCTTTCATATTCTAAACAAAATGTCCAAAGGCTGAATACATTTCTTTAGCTCACAACAATAAATGCATGTTTCTATTATGAATTTATGGCACATATTTTGACAGAAGTCATGCTATGAATATGGAACCTGAAAAAAATGGCTGTTCGGATTGTAAACAGTCATTTTGACAATCCGAGAAAAAATGGCTCTTTACAATCAATCAGAACATTACATTACATTAGTCAGAACATTCTCTGATTTATGTTCTCCACCTGACCTGGAGAACATTAATCAGAGAAGAAGCCAAGACACCCCAGGAGCTGGAGCAGCTGCAGAGATTGTACTGTGGAGCTTGACAGATGATTTGCATTGTGTTGCATTAAGTACGAATTATCCCAGCAGAGTGTTTTCATGCTTTTGTTGCCCCTGTCATTTGATCTCCATAAAAGGTAGGAGCCAAGCTCAAATGGCCAACTTATAGGAGTTTTGAAAAACACGATTTGGTTAACATTCTACTCAAAAATCACAGCGCCGACCCAATGATGAGGTGACTTTATCTCTTGATATCTATGCAGATGAATATATTCACTCACCACAACATGCTTTGCCTTGTCAATTGCTTGAAGTGACTGGACAGATGGATAGATTCCTATGGAGTAAAGTCTTTATATGCAAAAGCTTTTTCATTGCTTTACTAGTCCAGGTTTGGAAAAAAAAACAACTTTAACTTCAGTAGTTATTCTGAGAGAATAGTTTGAATCAATCCAATCAACTGCAAAACATGATTGTCCACCTAAACTGGAGAACATTAATCAGAGAAGAAGCCAAGACACCCAAGGAGCTGGAGTAGCTGCAGAGACCCTAAGCAGCTGCTGAGTGGTCTGGATCAGAACCGGTAAATGTCTGGACAAGCATGGATTCCTTCTTATTTCTGATGCTTCACATTTTGTGGATTTATTGGAGTGGTTCATTTTGGACCAGTTGTCTTGCACAGTTCTTTCTAATATAAGACTGCTATTCACCAATTACCACCTTTTCAAGAAATGTTTTCTTTTAGAAAAATCTGTTTTTTTGTGTGATAATTTTATCCTAACAAATCTGGGAAAATTCACTTTAGGAATTCCTTAAGGATTATATACCGTCTTATGGGCCAACATGAAATTACCCATAACCATTTCCACAGTATACCTATTAACTAAGCTTTTTGAGTGCCTTTCCTTAACCACTTTGTGCTAATTATTTTCCCTTGTTATTTAGGGTATTTTAATTAATTTGGTTGTATTTTTTGTTCTGAACATTTTATTCTAGCCCCTTGGTTCTTGATTGGGCTAGTTGGTCAATTTTGAAGTTTCTTTCCATTTAACAATATACTCTACTTTATGTACATCAGTCTCATAAAATCCTAATGATAACTTTGAAGTTGTTGGATGTGAAAGTGGAAACTTCAGAGGAGCAAATTTGCAATGATAAGTTTGAAAGACAAAATTGTCACGTGGATCGAACTTCAAATTATCACACACTTTCTATACTAACTCAACACTTTACACAATGAGTAAAGCCTTAAAGGACCTCAAGCAAAAACTCTGAGGAGGAGGATAAAAGCTTTATTAATCATATACTCATTTTTGTTTTGACAAAATTGTGACCCACTGCAGCTTGGTGGAGACCGTGACTCAAAAGATCATAGGGTGTAAGTGATGACTTCAATGTAAAAAAAGCCTCCACTGTGCTGCAGATTACCACACTGAGGGTCGACCTCTGCAACTTCCCACATCACCAAGCTCGACCGCGTTCGACCGCGTTCGACCGCGCTCTGCCTGCGTCCAGCGTCCAGCATGGAGCCACTTCAGCACAGCCTCACACGAACACATACGCAACGCTTCTGCTCGCATGGTCAGACCCCCTCTCTCCTACACACCCACACACACACACTTGGACATAATGTTGTTGGAATGATATCTCAAGGACTCTCCATGCCATGCTGGGTCCAGGCAGCCGGCCAGGTTTTTGGGGGTAGGACTGAACTGGACGGAGAAGGGCGGCGCTTCCAGGAGATGAGAGCTCTGTTTCCTGCTCAGTCATCTGCAAGCATTACCCCTGCCGTCTCCTGGCTTCACAAGACCGGGTAACGCTTGCTCACAACAAGGGACGCAGGTTTACATTCTAGCCTCTTTTTGAGTTTTAAACGAAAGGCGAAGCCATTGTTAGCAAGCATTCCCTTCGAAGCGGATGATCAAGTTAATTCTCTGATCTGTCAGAGTGGAAGCAGCAGGTATCTGTGAGGTGCTGCTCTTTGCCAAATGATATTTCTGTCCCAACTTCAGATCAATAAAGGCTCTGACCTCAACTGTCAGCCAACTAAACTCTGTTCAGAGTTTATTGGCTGACTAAACCACTGAGTTTAGTCAGCCACTCAGTGGTATGAAGTAGAAACAGGAAGAACAAAACTGGCTTTTGTTGGGATATTTACAGTGGAAATACATTTAAAGTGCTGTTAAAAAACATTTGACTTCTTACCCATTTTATTGACTGTGTTCACTTTCTTCAGTCTTGAATGACAAAGACAAACTGTGTATCTGGAAAAGATGCTACTTTCATTTACTAAGGGACAAAGCTATCCAAAACAACCTGACCTGATGTGAAAGAATAAACCTAATAACCACCAACCTTAATGGCAACTTCTGCAAACACTGGCAGTGAGTATGAAACATCACTGTAAATTCATTTCGGCCCACTCACCTCAGAAAAACGTCAAAACTTTAGAAAGCAAGAATTCATAAGACACAATACAAAATATTAGTGTATCTGTAAAGTTAGAGCAGAAGCGGGTTGGTCAAAATGCTCCATCTATAAATCATTTTCTTCGAACAATATCAAAATATGTCGGGCAGGTTGTACGGTGGGTTTCACAAACATGGTTTTAGGTTGTCAGACAGGGTCAATTTAAATGACTTATTGATCCTACAGATTAGACAGCATTGTCACCCATCATTCCCATCTTCCTGCTCTGATACAATCCATGCCTCCGCCCACTTAAATTATCGTGAGACAGACAGCGAAGTAAATCAAATTTCCTCTTGTTTCCAGGTGTTGTTGCTAAAATGTAGATCTGCAGGGCACTTAATTCTAGTTTTACATACATTTTCCCCACGACGCTTTCAAAAGTCCACAAAACTTTCATTTTATGCATCTGCGACACATTAACTAAGATATAACTTCCAATAACACAAGGTGTATGTGAAGATAAGAGACAGACATGTATTCCTCTTGACAAAATGCATAAAAATACTTTCTCTGTCCTCAAGCCAAGTAGGTCAAACAATTTTATGTAATAAGGGAACAACTAAAAATACACAAGCAAACTGTCAGCAGCTAATCATGTCTGATTTATGCCAGGATGGTGCTGATGAGATTATTTTGCTCCTCTGTGTGTGGGCCCGCGGCGCTCTCAGCTCCTCTTTGATGCTAACAGGTCAACTTTTGGAAACAGGAAGAAAGTTTCAAGCCTCAAGCTAGTTTTTGCATGGCTGCATTTCTTTTATTTTTCCACCCATGTAAAGCGGGAGTCCTGTTATCTGCCCGTAAACTGCCGTAGCGCTCACATTTTGTTTGCAAACAACAGGCATTGTAGCTTCAAATCCAAATCAAAGACGTTGCATGAAAGTGGAAAAATGTGATGTTTAATCTGTGGATGTTTTTGATGTAATGTGCCACAAGGTGCAGCTTGGAACGGGCTCTGCAGCCCTCTGAATATAGCAAACCACTGATCCTGTTAGGGGTTTGTCCCTGCTTGGTGAACCATTCACCAGTTGTATTCATTCATAAAAACCATAAATGTGCAAAGCGGCTTACCGACTTTATTTATATCTCAGTCATTCTGCTACACGGCAGAGAGTCTTTCACCATGGAGACGGACGATAGCGATCGAGTCCCGTTTCCTAGATTTCACTTGCTTCAGGTTATCCTTTGGCTGATTGGAGGGATATATCTTCAGATGTGTGAATGCTTTCTCCATTTATAATTCTGTAGTCAGAGTTTATATAAATATCTCAGGTGCTGTTTTTGAGCTGCGAACACATGGAAGTGACAGACGAGACAAGAAAAGCACAACATGAGCACCCTGACAAGAACTAAAGGTGGTAAATAAATGAATTTGGCTGAGGCTAAACATTTTTAAAAGATGCTAAGCTTCTTTCAAAACAGGAAAATGACATTTAAAATCCAGAAAAAAAGACAACTGGAGGGAAAAATACATAATGATATTAATGTGCCTTTCAGCTCTGCAGTCTCTAACGATTATCTGCCTGAGAGCTGTCAAAACGGGGCAAAGACGTTGAACTGTGAACTCTGTAAGTTTTCCTGTAATCAATATTCATGATGAGTGCTGCCGTTTTTCTGTTCTTCTCTTGATTCCGTAATCTGGCCCCGGATTTCCTTTCTGTTAGTTTTGTCTTTTGCTCCCCTCCCTCTGTGCTGCAGGTCCTTGCTTGCTAATCGTTACACCTGTCCAGTGTTTGTCATTCATTACTTCGGTAATTAGTCTCCTTTTCACTTGCAGCATGCCAGATCCTCCTCATTCCTCTGTCTGTCCTGGCCTCCTGTCAGCCTATTGAGAGCCAGATCTTGTTCCGTCTCTGTTTCCCTGATTCTGCTCTGGCGCCGGTTTAATTTTTAAAACATTTTTTAACCATCACTAGCTGGGTACATCCTGGACAGGTAGTCAGTAAATCAGAAGGCAACCCATACCTAAAGGGACATTTAATATTCACCAAAATAAACTTTATTCAGTGGTCTTCAAAATAAAAGCAAACGAACATCCTGTTAGTGAAGACGATGCTTCCCAGCAACCTCCCACTTAACAACTATGCAAGGTTCCCAAAGCTCCCACAGTCGAAGAATATGTTCCCAATTTCCTATTATAATTGGTGGAAAAGGAAAAAGTACATTTACTTGCAAGCCAAACTTCAATTTCACAGTAAAGGACAATGAAGCACTTGCTTGCTAAAACTCTTTCCATGCTTTACTTGCCAAATGTAACACGGATTTTCCTTTTCTATCTCTGAGTATTAAAATTTGACAACTTCCTTGGAAAACTGTGCATGCACCTTGAACTTTTCCACATTTTTGTCATGATCTTTTGTGAAAAAGTCATGTTGTCAAAGCAGTTATTGTCTCCTTTGATCATTTCTTTAATGTTTTCTTTTTCTTATTTCTTGCCATTTCAGTTTGCTCCTTGTGTTGGTTCAGTGATTCTGCTTGTTTGTGTTTTGGATTCGCTTCATTAAATTAGCATTTCTGTTTATTGTTCAGGTTTCCTTTCTCCTTTCGGTCTCTTTATTTCTGTTTTTTCCATTCAGCTAACTGCGTTCAGATGTCCCCTAATTAGTAAATAGAGTCCACATACAGTACATGCTGTCCTGCGAAGGCCTTCGAGGTTTATTAGAGAACGTTAGTGAATAACCACAACATGAAGAACACAGAAAACAGCAGACATGTCAAGTTGTTGAGAAGTTTGAACCAGGGTTTCCCATGTTTTGGACACGTTCAACCCATCATCTGAAAGTGGAAAGCGTATCCAAACATAACTGGACAGGGTTGTATGCCCAAAACTGGAGAGAATGAATCAGAGAAGCAGCCAAGGTGGAGAATACAGGACAAGTGTTAGTCATGCAGTTCACAAATGTAAAAGAAAGAAGTTCAGTTTGCGGTGTGTCACAGATTTGACCACAAGTCATAGACGATGCGCTGGAGACAAATGGAAGGAGGTCTGATGAAATAAGACCAAAAATGAACTCGCTGGTCTGTGTGGAAAACGCAGTCATCGCCATGAACATGTAACTCTCAAAACAGCATTGTGATGTAGGGAAGCATCTCTCTGGAAGATGTAGGGAAACTGGTCAGAGTTAATAGGAAGACTGAGAGGAGGTGTGATAGGACTATTATGAAAAAAACAAACCTGTTAGAAACTGCAATAGACCGGAGTCTGGGGTGGAGATTCACTTTCCTGTAGGACAATGACCCTAAACACCCAGCCAGAGCTGCGACTGAGGCATTTGATTTAAGAAATATAAGAAAGGTCTGAATACAACTGACAACCTGCGGCGAACTCAATCCAGTCTGACTCCGAAAGAGCAATTTTGCGAATCAGAATGGATAAAAACGTCAGTCTTGAGACCTGCAAGCTTGGTAGAAACAAACCCTGAAAGAAGAAGCGCAAAGTGGTTCTGCAATTCAAGACTACAAGGCTACATATGGACTTTTGTGAATGGTTTTTAAGGACGCATCATTTTCCTTCCACTTTAGAAAGCTATGCTCCTTTTTGATGTTACAGGACATAAAGTAGCATTGAAATACAATGACTTACAGTCGCAAATGGTGATGTGAGAGCTTTCGCAAGACACTAACATCTTTCTTTTACTGCACTGAAAATTGTCCTCAGTTCAAATGAGCTACTTTTAAGTAAATAATGACACAAAGAACTTTGAACTCCTCGCGCTGAATCGAACTAATCTAACAGCTGCATGTGCTTGCTTGCTGAAAGCCGTAAAACATCATAAAAAAAAAAAAAGGGACTCGTTCTGAGCCTTATCCTCTAAAGCTCTGGAGAACATCTTCACTCTACGAAACTTCATCCGGGGTGTTGCCGCGCATCCGTTCCTACAAGAAAAAAACGCGGAGAACTAATCCTGCTTAGCCGAATTCACCCTGGATGAAAAGCCAGAGAGAGATGACACCACCAGACGAGGGCGGCTGGCTAACAAGAGGACCATGTTTAAATTGGGTGACGATATCTGTCCGCGTCACTGAGGACCTTATAGACCTCACTTAATCACACCCGGGGCTTTGGGCCACTAATTACGCTTTTCCTCCTCGAATCTCCAAGCCGAACATCAGTTGTGACCTTATCTCTGTGTCCGGCAGAGTGTTAGCATTCACATGGCAAGAGTGGCGATGAATGTGATTATTGGAGCCCAAAATAATAACATCGACGTCTCCGAGCCGCCAGTCGCCATGCAGACCAATTGTTGTAGAGCCTCCCCGCCTCCGCCCCCACCTGCCCCACGTCGCTGCCCTTCCTCCTCCAAATTAGAGAAGACGAGGATAAAAATAGTCGTTAAGGCACCGGATCTTTGGGAGAAACCCATGCACAATGCAAGATGTGTGGTAGGGGATGAGGATATTAATAATTCAGGTAATTTAATCTCTCACAACGACACCTACAGCAATCCTGTAATAAAGTTTATCACAGCTCCGGAACCTGGAAAAAAACCCCACAAAAAAAAGATGTGCAGGCATTATCAAAGTACAGGAACATACAAGACATAAATGAAGACATCAGTTTAGTGCTTCAGCATTTAAATAATGCAAACACAAACAAAATAATCACAATAATAATGATACCAGGTTTGACCTAAATCTTTTGTTGTTACTTACATGTTACAGATCAAAGAAATTTTGATTGACGAAAATTACCAGCGTAAAAAAAAACAAACTTAAAACTTTCAAATAGCTTTGAAATGATTTGATTTAGTGACAGAGAACAGCCTCGCTCTGTGTGCAACAAAAGTAAGCCTAACAAGTTCTGCAACTCTTTGCAGCAACGGTTGCCATTGGATGTTTGCGATAATTGCAGTGAGTGTTTTGTAATGTTGTCCCATTTTATTCTGATAATTGTTGTAATTCAGCCACCTTGGAGGGTTTTTAAGCATGGACTGCATGTTTTAGGGTTTCACCACAAAATCTTAATTGGATTTAGGTCCAAACTTTGACTACGCCACTCTAAAATGTTCACTTTTTGGGCTTCCTGTGTGCTTTGGATTTTTGTCCTTCTGCAAAACCCAAGTTCGCATCAGCTTGAGGTCGTGAGCTGACAGCCGGACATTCATCTTTAGGATTTCCTGATAGAGAGCAGGATTAAGTGGTTCAATTAATTATGCCAAGACATCCAGGTTCTGGAGAGGCAACGTGGCCCCCAGATCATCGCACAACCACCTGATGACCGATGGCCTCATGTGGTTTTCTGAAACGCTGGTACATTTGCAACAGATGTATCACGACAAGCGCATAAATAATACACGATCTTGTATTTACTCGAAATAAATATTTGTTTTCCTTATACAATCATAAGCCCTCCATGTGCACACAGAGAGAAAAAGACAAGAAGGACAGGGAAACTCTCAAACTTTTGCCGAGCCTGCAGGCTGATGTGTCATCCGGTCCCTCTGGTAGATCCTGAGAAATCCTCTTTGAAGGCTCCAATAATGAGGGCTGGTTTGTCTGAGGACTGGGCCCCTTGTGCGAGGAGCATCCAGGGCCCCTATTGATCTGCTGTTAATTAGACTGTAGATGCACATTGGTGCATAATGAGACCAAGCAGCAGCTTAATGAAAGTGGAGAGTCACTAATCCCACGAGTGAAATTTCCCTTCAGGAAGGATGTGGGATTCCCTTTAAAGAATATTTGAGAGAGGGGAAACAACATAATATGCTTAAGGATTTATTTAGTATTAGGTAAATCTATTTTTTTTTTTAAAACCTGAAGCTCATTGAGAGTCAATCAGAGCTTGTGTAGATATTTAATTTAAACAAAGCAGCTTGGGTGAACTTTGAAAAGTATCCACACCTTGTTGAACAGGTAAAAGTAAAAAATACACAATAAATTTAGTTGTGCGTTTTCTTTTTTAAATTTACAATCCAGGACATCTTTGAACTTTAAAATGTGGACATGTGAGGAACAAAGTCTGTTGGAAAACTCAAACCCCAGACCTAAACTTAGCTGGGAATCTGTGCCCCCCCCCCAAAAAATAAATTAAAAAATAAAAAATAAAATAAAATTCACAGATGATCCCCAACCAATGTGACTGAGCTTGACCTATTCTGCAAAGGAGGGAAAAAAAACAGTCTACAGATGAGGCGAGCTAGAAGAGACAGATCCCAGAAAACCTGCAGCTGATTGCGATAAAAAGTGGTACAAAGTACTGTAAAAAAAAACAAACAAAAAAACAAAAAAATATATATATATATATTTTGAGAATGAGAAAATAGCTTAGTTGATCACACCCTATTACACTTGCCGTCTCCAGCAGGAAATGCTTTTGCACTGTTTGGCTTTCATTGACTGAAGCACCGTGTTCCATCTGATGTAGAGCACTTCATGCACCCTGAATAGATTTTGAAGAGATCTATGAGGGGGGAAGTAACTTTGTTCCCCTGCCATTCAGCAGAACAACTCACAGATCAGTCAACGGCGCTGAACAAGGCAGACGGAAACTCCTCATTAGCTAAAGGGCAGAAGTCACCTTGCTCCACTCGCCCTCAGGGCCACTGTCACGCATTTCTCGCAGTGTCACCGGCATGCTAAGCGTCCCCCGGATCACGACCCAATTCACGACGGAACAGCGAGTCCGCAACCAGGATGATCTGAACTCTTCTTCGTGTGTCCCTCAAAGAGAAATTTGACAGACCGTTTGCTTTGTTCTCCAGAAAACGTCTTTGATTAAATGTTGCTCACGCACCGCTTGCCCCGGCTGCCTTGACTCCCCGCAACAGCTTGTGATTGCAAGCAGCGTTCTTCCCACTTGTCCTCACTTGGAGGCTTGACAGAGGCCGAACTGCGTCTTGATCTCATCGGGGACGTTCCTACGATATAAATAATACGGGTCACATTTCTCTGAGAGTGGCTGCTTTGATGTGCAGATCTCATCTCCTCGCTTTCCCCCAGAGTGCATTGGAGTCTTATAAAAGAATCCAGGTGAAAAACACTCAGTGTTCCTTCAGATCCCGTTGGGACGGAAGTTTAAGCGTCTCTGCTGTTAAAATTGCGATTTATGCTATGCCTCGCCGCGCGAGACGACTCCCAGGTGTCTTAGAAAATCACAATAGCAAGTGACCTGCATGAACGAGGCGCATTAGCAGAGAGAAGCCATTAAAGGTAAGTGGTCGTGTGCCTCGAATATGCTGACTTGTGTGAAGTCGCTGAGTGGATCCTGCTCCTCTCTCAGTCATTCTCAAGAGAAATGCAGGTTGTGACCCTTCTAACACTCAAAGATCCGCTGTATAGGAGGGAGGCCTTTCAGGAAGTATTTCTAAAGTTGTGGACAAAGGAGAGGAACCAGGCATAAGAAGCTCAAAATCAACCCTCCAAGCAGTGGCTGTCAATAGGCCTTTCTTTTGGAGCTTTGGATCTCGGCGTGCAAAGCAGATTTCCAACACCTTCACCCTTCAAAGGCAGCATTTCTTCCAGCGGATAACACAATTTCAGACTGATACAGCATCTCAAAAAGGCTTGAATCGGTCTTTAAAAAGCACTCCCCGTTTCACTGGGTCTCATCCTGCGCGCGTCTGCCAGGTAGGACGTGACGTTTCAGAAGGCGCCTCTCCTGCTGTTCTGCTCCCATTTCGAATCCACCAGGAAGAAGCAAGGAAAAGTCACAACGCTCGACTTTGATCGCACCGACAAGCTACTCGGCGGCTCCCCCAAGGTTTATTTTACACAAGCGTTTCAACAAATAAAGCAAAAGTCAAAGCGGTTGTGTTAATTCTCCGAGTTATTTTTTGGGGTAATTTACACCTCTGTTTCATTTTCCCTCTCAGCAGAGAGTCATGTGGAGCGAAAACCCACGGCTGCTTCAAAATCAAACAAGACGAGTCAGTTTCGCAAGATTTCAAACTTGCAGCGGATCGTTTCATGATTCTTTACGTTTTGTTGCAGCCAGGGAGAAGTAGCGCAACAAAGCAGCTTCCTGATGCATTTGTGTGAAACACCTCAGGCTACAGTCTCTACTTGTGGTTGGTTGGGCTCCTGCTCCATCTGCACTGGTTGGAAGTCATTGCCTAACCAGGTTACAGTGAACACTGTCCACCCTGCGGCTGTTTGTCATGCTGCAAAGCTCAGTCAGGCAGTTTGCCTCGCAAAAAGGATTCACATCACTTAAAAGTTGTTTTTTTTACGGTGTGACGGCAAACTTTGACGTATTCTGTTTGGATTTTAGGAGATAAAACCGACAAAAAGAGAAAAACAATGGGACGCCATAAGAAACAGAAAAATATGTCCCTTTTTTTTTTGAAGAGTTGCAAGATCTAGACAGATAAAACCTTTTGGACAACAATCAAGACATCTTTTGTGAGGGAAAGCACTGTCCTCTCAGTGAAACATGGTGGTGGCAGCATGCTGCTGTGGGAATGTGTTTCTCCAGTCTTGGATGGAAACTTGCAAGAGGGTGCAGAGGACTTCAGTTCATCTTCCAGAAGGAAAGCAGCCTCAAAACATTTGCAGAGAGATGAAGTGGAGCAATTTAGTGTCCAAACGTTTTGTTACTTGGGCCAAATCGTCAAGTCAAAAGTATCATTAAAGTTAAATATATAAAATCTAATCAAGCAAATAGTCTGTTTTGTTTTGTTTTGGTAGAAAAGAAACAACAAGAGAGTAAAGACATTCCATTTTCTTCTTTTACTCTAAGCAAGATTGACCCTTCAGGAGGTAAATACAAAAGCATGCCACACTTTTCAGATTTGTACCCCTTTTGAACATGTGGCCGGTTCCCAATAAAGTACTCCAAGGTTGGTGTTGTAACGTGGCAAAAATGCGACCCAGTTCCAGGGGTTGTGAATACGTCTGCAAGACATTGTCAAAAAGACTGACTGTGTCTCTGGTTCCTTTTAAAAAGTGGGCTGAAAAAGATAACGACTGACTGGAACTGGCAAACAGTATCAAAGGAAATATGAGCAGCAGTTGTTTTGGGATAATCTTTAAACCCAGACTGCTTAACCAACCGTAGCATGTCCATGTGAGGGCTTCCTGCTTGCGCTGCATTGATTTGTTTGTGTTTTTTGAAGGCGCTGTTAAAAACCCTCGCAGAGAAAGAGATCTTTGTACAAGAAGGAGGAGAAATATTGATCTAAAAAGTATCCAGGGTTGTGCAGGGAGGGTTTGAATATTTCTGTTTAATGGTATATTTTAACCCTGGGATTCTTCAGCAAAGCTAACGTGTTATGTGTAAATAACGATCTGGCAGCATATGTGAACAAACTGTTCTGCACCAGCAGCCCAACTTCATTATAGATGGCCGGCTGTTACAATATACGCTAAAACGCTATTTAGTTAGTGCAGAAGGAATAAGATGGAAAAAGTTTGACTCATAAAATGAAAACAGTTTTCAATTTCCCATCATGTTTTATCTATTTCTACAGCTTTAAATCCTAGGAAACTAACCTTTTTGCAACTCATGTCGGGAATTACATCTTTAGTTGTCTTCCATTCTCCTTTTCTGGATTTTGGGTGATGGACCGACTCGAAGTAGCACAGCAAAAGTAAAAGAAAAACGAAACATGATTTTGAAACAATTTTCGAAATGAAAATCTGAAAAGCATTTGCATTCAACCCAGTAAAGTCAATATGTAAAAAAAAAAAAAAAGTAAATAAATAAAAAAAACATTTCAACATACTTGTATGGAAAAGTCTCTAGAGTGTGAAATTTATACCAATTTACATTTGCAAAGTAACTCAATTATATGTTTATACCGAGATTAAATTACATACAGATGCCCTGTTTATTAGTCAGATTAGTCAGATGAAGGCATGAAACCATGTATCTTTTTTTTTTTTTTTTACAATTTTGAACCACTTTGTGTTGCTATGCTACATAAAATCCCAGTAAAATTTAGTGAGCTTTGTGGTTGTGAATGACAAATTGCGAGAAGGATTCAGTAATATACTTTTCGAAGGCGTTGCATATTTAATGAAAGAGAAAAAAGTGTGACTAACCTGCAATGCATTGTTGGGATGCACTTTTCAGCGGGCATTAAATTAAAGAGGTTTCTTTCCTCTTAAAAACCTCCCAACTCTTGTGCGGCTCGCAAAACTTGAAAATCACAGAGGGGATGATGACTTCCAGCTTGTTGAGGAATAAAAGATCGGCGTTGCCAGTTTCCAATTCCCTCATCTAATTAACATTTACATAAGTGCAGGTAATGAAATTCATGCTCTGCGATGCTGAAAGGGGTCAAGGAGCTTGGGGAAGCCCATCTGAGTGGACCGTCGCCTCTGTGGGAGTGATGTGTTCGGCCCAGTGAGCCGAACACATCAGGAGGGAATGAGAGGGGAAAAAAACAATCTAATTACAAAATGCTGCTCACTAATCAAATTATAAGTTGTTGTTTTTTTTTTTATATATATATAAAAACTTCTACTATTGATCACTGAACATATGCATGCTGCATCTTGATCAATTTAAGTAGCAATTAAAACATTAATTTTGCAAAAACATATGTATATATATATAAGAAGTTTTAAAATATAATTAACCAAGCATTAGTAAGTTGGAACAATAATTAGCAGGTACTCTAATATAATGATTCATTATTAATTTTGTAGGTTTTTTTTTTTTTTTTTTTTAGAGGCTCAAGCATGAGAAAATAAAACCTCCCAGTCGAGCACTTAGTGAGTTTTTTGAAAGCAGAACTGTAATTTTAATTGCAGGGACTCATGGAAGGTAATGTAAATTGCTGTCTCTACAGGGCGAGACAACAAAGGCAACCTTTAGCCCACCTGACATATATTATTTCCGTTTTTATTTTCAAAAGAACTAATAAGGCAAATGACGTCTCTGCCTGTCCAGAGTGTAAAAATTGCCATTAAAATGGAAGAAGTGGCAAGAAAAAAAAAACAAAAAAAACTTAGTTTACTTTGCAATTTGACATCAATATTAATAGAAAATATCCTGGAGAAGTTAAGGCACTTAAAGTGATGAGAGGAATTTTTAGAAAATATTAAAAGCAAACTTACTGCAGAGAAACTGGAGAGGCATTTTCAAAGATTAGGAATGTTGAAGGCTCTTACAACAAAAAGCAGATTTAGATGTTGAGGCAGGACGCACTAAGCAGCTTATGTTGCACACAGAGGTCAGTGTTCGCAAGCTAAGTGAAACTGTTCAATGAAGAGATTCGTGGTTACTTAACTTATTCAGCATATGATTCAAAAGTGCAAAACCCGACAAAGAAAAGCCAAAAGTAGGGTGAGTAGATATAAAAATAGACAGATTTAGCAGAAAGATGCAGCCTGTGGAGCAAAGGGCTGCAGAGGAGCTAATGTATGCAGGAAAAACATCGGCGCATCACCAACATGACGTCACCGCATCTGCAAACGCAGCTGAAGCAGAGATGAGTGACGAAGTGGAGGCAGGATGTGGAAAGAAGAGCTTCATTAAGCTGAACACCATTATTGAAGCTCGCAAAGCCTTCATGTCAATTTATTATTTTTATTTTACATCTTTTCAAATGTTTTTTTCTGCTTAGTAACAGTATTCTTCAGTTTAAGAAGCAACACTTATTCATGAGGATTTGTTTCATTTGCAGAGTGATGAACGAGCTTTACCTTATCATGTTACAAGAGGTTTCAAAATTATTCATGCCTCATTAATTAAAAAAGAAAAGAAAAATCAAATTGCAAAAATCCATTTAATTTCCTGAGTCATATAAGAACTAACTACAGCTGCAAGAACTTGTTTAACATCTCTAGTAATACCTTTACACAACCAGAGGTTGATGTTTTTACCCATGTCTCTTTGCAATATGGGATGTGTCTGCGAACCTTTCTTTTTCTTTCAGCATGATGCTGCCACCACCATGTTTCACTGAACAGAGGGAAAGTTTCAGAGTGATTAATTTTTGGGGTTTTTTTTCCACACATCGGATTTTTGCATATAGTCAAAAAGTTCAGTTTACCTCTCAGCTAACAAAAAAAAAGCCTTCTTCCACATCTTTGCTATGCTATTCTTGAGAAAAACTATTAACAGGACTTCTGGGCTCGCATTCAGTGATGCCTTTCTTCTCCTCAAAGCCCTCTTCTAAAAAGACCAGATTTGTGGAGTGAACAATAAACAAAAAGTGCATAAAGGCTGGAAATAGAGGGGAGCAGATTGTTCTTGGTTAACTGCAAATGGGTTCATGGGCAGAAAAAAATGACTTTCAGCAGATTTATGTCTTTTGCAACATATAAACTTATTTTCCACATTGGAAAATGTTTAACGGTACCGTACTGGGAATTGTGTAAAAGTGGAAATGTGTTCCCTAAAAGGCAGATGACTAATATGACCCTGATGATGCCAAACGTTCAAACATCTCCCGTTAAGAATGCTTATAAATATTTGCTTAAAATGCCTGTTTCTTTTAAATTGGTCTCGTTTCGCTCGTTTCTGCCTCCTGACGACATCAGGTTGTGCCTTCTGTCTGCATTACTGGTGCTACAAACACATCAGATGTGCTGTGCTGCTAAATGCTTGGACGACCTTTCATCACTGCTTGATGAAGGTGGGTGAAGGGGGCGGGGGGGAGGAGTGAAGGACGCTGGAGCGCCTGGCACATCACCTATATGTGCTAGTTGCATCTGTTCATCCCAATAAACGGTGTCACTCTTCAGTCAGCCAATCCCTTCCCCTGATGTACTTCCCACACCAGCTTGATGTCTTTCTGCGTCTTTTCTGCCTCAGATTATGCGGCCGCTCGCTGCATCCACACACCTCCGATCCCCTGGAGGGCCTGACCTGTCGCTTAAAGGTTTCTGACAGAGACAACCCTTAGATTAATGTGTGTATCTTCGATGATTGATTCATTACATTAGTTTTATTCAGCCGGTTCAGTAGATTGACGCCGAGCCCTCAAAGCTTTTAAATTACAGCCACTCAATTGAATTAATCACAAAGAACAAGGTGTGCTCCGACGCAGTTAATTCTCTCAGCACCTGAGTACGTTTATAAAAAAAAAAACAAAAAAAAACAACATTTTTTTTTGCACAAGATTACTTCAAGCACATTTTGCCTTCACTGTAAATCGTGTTTCCTGGCAATAATTCCTTTAGAGAGTTTTGATGGTGCTCTGCTTGGTTTCTGCAAAAGAACGGGGGGATCCGCCTCAGACTGCTGCTTGTCAAGTGCAATCTTCTCATCTTTGATTTTGGCCCACTGCTGTTGTGCGATCAGTGCCTGCTAGCACCTCATGTAGGATCAGAGACAAACCAAAGCAGGAAGAATGACACCTACACAAGCAATTATAGAAGAGAAATATACTTCTCAGCTTACAGTGGAAGACTCTCACCCATCATCTGATCTCAACCAGATAAACAGACCAAAAAAAGCTGGCAAAGTGTGAGTCACTCGCTTTACTCATGATTGAAACATGTACAGATGAGGACGTTAGTTATGTACAGCGTCTCTTCATTGGACAGGCGCCATCCCAATTACCCTCTAATGTCATAAACGGCAAAATAAAGAGTGTATTATCTGCACTTCAGCTCTCAAAAAATGACTTTCAACCTACTCCACCGCTCCGTGGTTTTATCCTCATTATGCTATTGTAAAAATACAATAACCAGAGTGCATCTAATTCATCACAGTCATTGCAGAGGCCACTGCATCTTCACTGGGCTGCATCCCGTGTTACACTGCGATGGACATGCATTAATTTAAAAGGCAATGAGGCAAATGCTCACCGAGATCATCTTAGAAGTCTTAATGTTTGGTGCACGACATAAAAACGAGGAAGCGAACCCTTCTGCTCATGCACACGCATCGAATGAGAACCCTGTAAACTTTCAGTGAATTCATAAGGTTATAAAAATTACTTTGACTGTTTTTGTTATTGAAAAAAGGTCAAAGGTTCTCGTTTTTTTTATGTTTTGACCAAACTAGTCACTGTTTTGTGAGATGTATTAGCTTTCTAAACCAGAAAGCTAACTGCGAAAAAAATCAAAAAGAATATTTGGTTTAATAAAAGGTAAATGAATCCACACTGGCAGGGAAAAGAACATTTTTCTCAGATTTCTTAGTGCTTAGCTTCCTTAGAAAATAATACTTTAAAAAATATTTGGAATGGCAGCTAAAAATGATTAATATCAAAGCCACATGTCAGTGTGAAAGACTATTAACACAATGACTATAATAATTATTTGCCATGTGCATGCGGCTAGAACCAGTCACAAGTCATTAACAATGAATAAATTAATAAAGTCCATCCATCCATCCATTTTCCGTCACCCTTCTCCCTAACGGGGTCGGGAGTTGCTGGTGCCTATCTCCAGCTGCGTTCCGGGCGAGAGGCGGGGTTCACCCTGGACAGGTCGCCAGTCTGTCGCATTAATAAAGTCTCGTGGTGGTAATAATTTGTGACTTTTCTAGCTTCCTCCATAAGCTAGCTGTGCTGTAGCGCTAGCACACTTTAATGTAAAACAAAACAGAGAGTCTATTATTTTTATTTATAATAATGCTACAAAATAATGGATGCTTTGAAGATGACCACTAATCACACAACACAAACTAACACTGAGACACTAGCTGTGATGCTAATGCTAGCATGAACGGAGACAACTGAGAAAATGAAGTTTTATGTTTAGTGTTTCTATTTACTGCTTGCTCTATAACGCTACCAGGGCGAACTATGACAGTCTTATGACCATCTCGGCTTAAGTGAGGAAAACTCGCCCAGGTTATGGGTTCATATCTTTAGCTACATCCTCATGCTAATGTAACTTAAAAGTGTTAAACCCCTACTGTAACATTATGTCAGGATTTCCCTTAACATAAGGGAAATCTTATGATTTACACTTGGTAGAATTACACAAATCCTCTATTTCCCAAGAATAAATGAATCTTAAAAGTGCCAACATTGGCGTAGAAACTTAAATTTCACTAAAGAAAAGTACCAGTTGCAGACACAACTGCTGATGCTGTCTGCTGATCTTGTTTGCCCTTACATAACTTCTCCGCAGATTGCTGTAAGACAGATCAGTGTGACAAACATTCACAAAGACAGGAGAAAACCCACTCAGTCATTTCAGCCTTCACACGTCTGTTACGTGAACGAGGATTGGCGTGTCGAAGGGAAGCCAGTGTCTTTAAGGTCACCGATGCTCGGAGAAAGCTAAGTTTAAAACAAAGTTGTTTGAAAGGATTTCTTGTTCTCTGGCAATTTTCTGTCATTTTGAACCACATGGTTCTGTCCCTGTCAATAAATATATTTTTTATTCAATTTTGAAAGGAGGACAAAAGTTTTTCCTTTTTTCCTTCCTCTTTTTCTTTATGTAGGCCTGGATACATTTGACTGAATTATTTACTATGAATAAGGATAATGATATAAAGATGGGAAACCATGAAGGCTATTTAGGCATCCACAATTATACAGTTATGGTTTTTATAAAGAAGAAAACTAGGTTTTCTTCTTTAGAATGGCTTTGACCTAGATTTTTATGTAGACTGAATTTTTCCCCCCACAATAGACCAGTTTAAACAACCCAAAAAAAAGGACATCTCACTGACTTGCTTTGTTTATATTTCCTAGAAGTTAAGATATATTCTAATGAAATCATGCATGGATCATATGGGAATGTTTCATTCATAAGAATCCTGTTTAAAAGGATCTTAAGCAAGGAAAATATAGCAGAGGAAAAGGACTTTTGCACACGGTGAGCAAAATTTTCACATTCTCTCCCTTTATTAGAGCAAAATGGAGTTCATTAAAGAGCCAGCACACAAAACTGTGATCACGCAAATCTGATTTGACATTGTTAGGCTGCATTACAGCAGTACAGAGCAAGAAGAAAAACCCTCTAGTTTAAAAGTTGACCCATCTTTGAGCGATGCAATTATTATTGGATAAAAATAACCAGTTTTTAATGATCAGGCTGAAATATATTCTGCATTTTCAATTTTTCTTAACAATAAAAAAAATCTTAATCTATATAATTTGTGAATCAAAAATGCAATGTGCAATAAATTAGAATATTGACATTTATGAGTCTTTAAGCAGGTATTAAGAGGTAAAAATGCTTAGTTTGTTGGTTGTAATAATCTTAAATGTCGTGTTTTCATTAGCTGTAATCAGAAGATCATCAAGAGTAACATTAATAAACGCTTGAAAACGTCCTTCTGTGTGTCATTAATCTGTATTTCACCGCGGGACTTGAGTTGCAAACGTAAACAAACTTTCCAATGTTTTTCCAAGGTACTGAATGATGACCACAATGCAATTGAACTTCATCAACAATTTATTCAATAATTTCATTTCCAAAGCTAAACCTGTAAAATAAATTGATAAAATGTGCAGGAGGCCATGCCCTGCTTGTTTCGGGCTGCTGAGGCGTTCAGGACGTCCAGCCTTCAGCTCGTGTGCGTCATTGGGTCCGATGTTTCTCATTGTCCTCTTGATGATGCCTGCTAACAAACTGGGTGTTGATGGAAATTAAAATCAGGTTTTCAGGTTGTCATTAAAGTGGTTAACAGAGGAAAGCATGAAGCACTCTAAACTTTGGCTGTGCTGATAACTCAGTGCTCCATTAACTGTGGAAACGGCACATTTTACCTACTAGGATTCTGTGTCTCTCCATGCTTCCTGCAGACTCTGAGATTTTGATTTCCAACTGAAATGCTAAATTTATATTCATCTAAAAAGAGAATTTTGGACCACCGACAAACAGTCCTATTTGTTCACTCCTCAGATGTTTCAGAAGTGGTTTAATACATGGAATTTCTAAATGGGCTTTGCTGAGAAATTCTCTTAAAGCTGTAAATTTGTCACCTCTTTCAGACAGTTTTTCCATCCACTCAACATTCCTTTAACATAGACAGCTCTCATAACAGCCAGTTTGCTTAGCAACAATTTTTTTTTGTCTGTCTTGAGTGTTTCCCGTGATCTTATAGGCGTTACCATCACATTTCCATGTAAAGAATCTATAATTCATCTTGCATATTGTTCTTAAAGACTGAATTAGGGGTTTTCATTGGTTTTTAGGCAAAATGATTGCAGCAGAACACTTGAAATCTATTTCTTTAACCCTGAAGTAAATTTTTTAGATGTACCTGTATCCAATACCTGTATAGCTCTTGTTGAGGAAATTACCGCAACGTGACGAGGATACACTGTTTCCCTGTGCAACATGTTCCCTCGTTAAAGCGACCGCATTTACCACAGATATCATCCTTGTGTTGTACACAATAAAACTGGTCCCGAAAGACTACAACATTTAATCCTTTTTCAGTAACCTTTTATAAAACCGACACATATGGTCTCAAAATTACTGCAACCTTTATAAAATAAAAACCACCAGTTTAAGGCTTTTTTTTTTAAAAAATTGATTGTTGTCTTTTTGGGAGCCGGAAGGTGAAAAACACCAAAACACATGTAGCAAAATGGTAAAGTAAAGACAAAAGGCATTGTTTGGTTTTTATTTTGAAAACGGCCCTTGTTTTAAAAATGACAATGAGTGTCCTCGCTCACAATCGCTTTTTTTAAATCCCTTTTTATTTAAACCGAAGATTGATGTTTAGCTTTAAATAACTTTCATTTAGATTCTAAAATGAAACAATTCTTGCTCTCCTTACATTTTCAAAAATAAAATACATCTGTTTTATTGTTGTAGCTCAATGCCTCCTCTGAGTATTAATGTGAAATAATTCAAAATCTTATAATTAGACTAGAAATTGTGGTTTTAAGTGGAAACAAAGTATTGTTTTTTGTTTATTTCCCCCCAGGCATTAATTTTACTTTTACAACCTTTGCGTAACAGGATAGGCAATTGGTATTCTTGACAAAATATCAAGGAAACATCAGACATCTGACCTACATGATAGACTGTTCGAGTCTGGACAGCCTGCAGTAACATTGACTCGCTACAGACAGTTCTGGTTCTGATAAGGGATGTGCACAAACTGCTGAGCTGTGTGCAAATTTACAAGAGGAACAAAATAAAACGCGCTGCTGCAGAACTATTTAGTTTGAAATCCTCTTTGCACTGTTAAGCTCTGTAACAATGTAAAAACAAAAAAATCCATCAGTTTAATAACTTAATCAGTCTTAAGAATGTCTTAATGTATTTTTGTTATATTGTTATTATCATTACTGAAAGAAGAATCAAGATATTTGTCTGAATTAGAATTTACTCAGAAAACACAGACAGCAGCCAGTCAATGCTAAGATGAAGAATTTAATTCATAAAGCATCAACTTGTATCTTTTCGCTAATTATTGCCTGGGGGATAGTCATATTTGACCTTAATCTAATTTTGGGATTCCTTTAAAGGGCTTGTTTTTGTATTACCTTAAAGCTTCTGGTGGGTAAAGGAAAAACACATTTGCTGTTTTCCAGCAGGTTTCCTGGTTTCTGGTTTGGAAGTGAGCTCTGTTCAGACAGAAACACCTTTAGAGCTGAACAAAGACTGACTGTGGAGGAAAAACCATAAATCAGGAATGCAAGTGGTTTCTAGAAAATAACCACTGGCAAGTTAGTGCCTACCACAAGTTAGGTAGGCACTAACTTTTTACTGTTCACCCCGTATGTCAGAGTGATTTCTCAACAACCGAGCCCCGTCCTTTTTCACACTCACAAGCTTTCTTTGCTTTGTTTGACCTTCTCTTTTAATGTACTTTTTTTTTTTAATTTGGTCAATTATGAACAAGCAGATATAGACAAGCATGATGTGGGATTTTGCATCATTTAAATTTTTAGTAAATTGTTAATTTTCCTCAGATTTTTAGAAAACCACATCTGCTTGATGGATGTTATGCTAAACATCCTGGAAAGGTCAATAACTCATCTTTCTATTAGTCAATTAATGTCTTTATTTACATATTATGACACTGGTTCGATTTTTAATCGTCAGTAATTCGTTCATTCTTCACTAGAATGACCGTAGTTTAAAATGAATTAAACAAGCTGTATATGACAGGTTAAAGGTTTGGTTTATTACCAGGTTTATAACAGTAAATTATATTTCAGGAAAATGCTCCACGTGTTTTTTTGTAATAAAAAACAAAAGGTCAAGTGTTTTGCTAAAAGTTATATGACTGGCCTATAAACCAGAGGGACACCTGAGCTAAAGGATCAGGTAATGTCAAGCATCAATTCTGCTGTCACAGTCACCAAATGCACTTCAGCACAAAGAGTGACTGGTTAACTAAAGTGTTGTTACAAAAAGCCAAGCACGGCGTTGGAAATATTCAGTAAAACACGGCTGGATTCAGGTGGGAATGCTTCCGAAGTGAATAGCACTTGTCCTTGCATTAAATCCGACACAGAAAGGCAAACGACAGATTAATAAATAAGTCACTTTGAGAAACTAAATTTGGAGATTTTCCTTTGTAAATTTGATTGTTAGGAATAAATTAAGCTAAAAAAAAAAAAACATCCCTATTTACCAGGATTCCTCCCTGGGATCACCAAAGCATTTTTCCAACATAATCATCTAAGAGACTCCGTCTAACTGAGGAAACAAAGGGATAAAAATTTAATCCTGAGTTTCCGGCACAGGAGAGGATTTTTGTCACAGTGATCAGTCCATGGACAGTGATTTGAAAATGAGGTGACATGAGATGTCCACAAGCAGCCCCTCCCTCATCTGCTTGTGTTTTATTTGTGTCAGGGAACATGTGTTTTTTTTCCTGATGGGACTTGACAACAACCCCTTGAGCATGTAGATTGACAAAGTGAGGAAACTGTATGAAAAACAGTTTTACATAAAAGCCGGGGTTTCGCTATACTGAAACACAGAGGTCTGAGTAAACAAATCTAACAAGGAAAAACAACAGGAATGATGTTAGCCGAGCAAGTTTTGCTCTCCGTTAATCTCTGAAGCATTGAAAGCCAATTTCTAAACAATCCCAAATGAGTCACTTCATGAAGAGAAACATTATTTACGATCAGGAAACTTTTAGAATATCATCAGAAATTAACGTCCCAGTAAATCTTCCAGGAGATTATTATTAGTTACATTAGTACATGCTTGTACTAGTTGATTTGTGAAAAGTTTGAAAAATATAGAGTGAATATGAATTCAATCAAATCTCATAGTTGCATGTCTTTTACCAGCGATGCACAACTAGAGCCCGACATTTACGTGCATTTCTCCTTTTTAAAACAACTCATGCTCAGTCATATTGAACGAAACAACAGTTTTAAAGTTTTGTGAAAGCGGACTTTATCTTTTTATATTGTGCTTTTTTTTTGGAAGCAGACTGTATTCTGTAAAAAAAAAAAAAAAAGCCACCCAGGTGACAACCATTGCTCCTATTGGACAGAAATGATCACAAACCCAGGAAAGAAAATTGTTATTACAATTGGTCAAAAGCAGCTAATTCAATGGAGGTTTAGTTACGTGATATTTCTAATTCTGGACTGCTAAGTAGAAAGTGGTGGATTGCACAGAATGATTTCTGTACAATCAGTACTTGCATAAGCTGTGATAGCAACACCGGACACCTCTTTTTACCCATAATTCCCAGCAACGGTGGTTCATGAAGATCCAAAAAGACGCCCAGATCCTGTAATTGGTTCAGATCAAGGCTGGTCTGTATTCACTGCAGAAGCGAACAGCACATCTGTAAGCAGACCTCAGAAAGTGGGACCAAATACAGCCAAAATTAAATTTAGGTCAGCACTTTGACTAGGCCATTCAAATCAATGAACAAATTTTAATCTGAAGCCTCTTACAGGTTTTCATCCAGCATTGCCCTGTCTTAAGCCTATTTCAGCTTCCCATAAACTCTAACTTTCTCCACAGCATAATGCTGCCACCGCCATGTTTAGCTGTAAGGATGGCGAGTTCCAGGGGATTTGCATTGTTCATGTGGAGCCAAGGAGGTCGTTCTGTACCACGTACCACATGTTCAATGAATTATCAGTCTCCTAACTCTTACTGACACTCATTCATAAAGGCCTGATGTGCAAAATTATGCAGTACTTTGTATTGATCTGTCATATGAAAATCTTGTCTTGTGCTACACGTACAAAAAAATAAAAAATAAAAAATCATAGTTTCTCCACAATTTTGTCACAGATTGGCTGATTCTCCTTGAAAGCACAGAGTCCATTGAATCACTTTAACCCCTGTATATATGTCTGGAACATAATTTTCCTGATCAAAATGTCTGGGTTATTCTTTAGGAATAATGGGAAAAGTTACATCACGTTGTTAAGGTGACTTGCAAAAAGGATGACTTTTTTGCCGAAGAGAAAAAGTGCCAACTTTTTCCAACTCTTTGCACACTCTACCATTAGCAACCGGGTCGAATCAGCAGAGGTGTTGCAACATAATCGAGAAGAAGAATGAAACAGCAACACTTTCAGAATGAAAATATTTAACATGCAAGGCGAAGCTCCACATTTTAAAAGCGATTTTTGGTGGCAGGGCCCCCCCTCTGAAACAAGGTGGAGAGGTGGTGACGTACATATGTGCAGCAGCAATGAATCACTGGAGCCAATGTCTCTCTGTGAGCCTGAGGTGTTTGCAAATGCACATTCATTAATTGCAGCTCAGGTCAATTGAGGAACTGCTTTAGAGTCATTATTTTAGTGCAACAAGCAGAAATAACTCAGTTTGAATGCACCTGTTATGTAGCAGGTGTTCGCTTTCAGGATATTTCCATCCGTGCAAAAACGTTCGATTAAAAAAAACAACAAAACAAAACAAAACAAAAAAAAAGCAGCAACCAGTTAACTAAACGTTGAATTAATTAGATGGTTATTAAAAACAACATACCCCAATTTAGAGCTTCTATAGATCCAACATTTCCATTAACTTCTAAGCGAAGTGCTCTCAAAATTTCCAACTAACCCTTTCCAGTGAAAAATGCCTGTAGGTGTGGCACCTATTTAGGCCTGATCTTCACGCGCAGAGGGGGGAGGTAGATGCTCGTGCGCGCACGGGCGGGCGGGCGCGGGCGCGCGCGAGCGCAAGCTCACGTATGACTCATCCCATCCGAACTAAAGCACTTTGTCAGAGGCGTCCATTCACGTTCAACCCCTGCGAGGACGCGCAGAATCAATGTGGGGCTCGCAGCAACGCGCTTGTAGTGACGGCGGCTATATATAAGTCCATTCAGCATCTCTTCTCCCTTTAAGTAACTATATACTTGTCTCTTCGGAGAAGTGAAGGAGGGCGGCATTTCGCCAACAATTCCTGGCAACCTACGCGGCTGTAGACTTCTGGACTACCTGTACTGAAGGTAAAGAAATTCTTATGAGGTTTTTTTTTTCCTGCTTAATACTTAACTTGGTATGTTTTATATTCTTGCTTAAAACAAAGATAGATGCCTATTAACTCATTACTTCTGAATTAGTTTGATTCTTTTTGAATTTTTAACAGTAGAAAATCTTAACCAATCGAGGTTACGCATAGATTTTTTTTTTAAAAAAAAATACTTGATCATTTTTATTTACTTTAACATGAGAATGTGTGATTATTATTTAGGTAGAATTTATTCAGAAATGACAGACACATTAATTGGAACTCCAATGGCTGTTTTCAGGTGTGTTTTCCGTGCGTAATTGTCTCTTTACGCAGCAAACTGGAATCCTAAGTGCGTCTTTTTTTTCCCCCCCTTTCCCCTCTTCCCAGATTTCCAGCTGAAATCCTGACATGAAGCTCAATTTATTCGGCACCACCGTTATTCTGCTCGTTGCCTTCTTACCGCGCTACGAATGTCGGGCTATTGAGAGCCCAGGCGGTCCCCTGCGCATCCCCGCTCTCCAAAGCCAAAACTCCGAACAGCAGCAGCGGCAGCAGCAGGAGCAGCAGCAGCAGCAGTCTGGTCCCATTCTGGAGCGCCTCGGAGAGGAGTACTTCATCCGGCTGGGAAACGGGGACTCTAACTCTTTCCCATCCTTGTACTATCCCGGCGGATCCCCATCCATCTTCAACAGAGCGCAGCAGCTCCAGCTGACGCGGCGCCTCTTGCAGGGGAAAGTTGGCAACATCAGAGCGCTCATAGGCGGCTTCGCCGACCGCGGGGACGAGTCGATGGAGAGGGGGAGGAGGTCCGAAGACCCACCGATATCCCTGGACCTGACCTTCCACCTGCTGCGGGAGATGATGGAGATGTCCAAGGCGGAACAGCTGGCCCAGCAGGCGCAGAACAACAGAAGGATGATGGAGCTGTTTGGAAAATGAAACCATCTCTCCAGCCCGCCAAAGATCTCAGTTCCCTCTGTTTATCTTTTTTTATTTTATTTTATTTTTTTTGTGTTCTGCATTTATTAGCACAAAAACATGCTGTGTGCAATATAGTGCTGCTTTATCACTCTATAATTTATAGCTTTAACCTAAAAATGATGGAGCGTGAACGGGCTGGACTTGTCCGGTTATACCTTGCCATTTTGATGTTGGTGTCGAATTTGTAGAGTTTCAGAAGACGCACTTTTCTTTTCGTTCAAATATAAATTTGTATTTTGTTTTAGATTATGAACCGCTGTATTTATGATATTTATGTTTGTTAATAAACTTACGTGCAACCAGACATTTTTTTTTTCTGTTGTGCAACGACACGTCTTATATTTATATTTTTAAATAAAAAATAAACAAATGCAAAGCTTACACTTCTCTGTCAATATCCTTGCAGGAGTAAACTGAAGCTCCAACCAATTTTCAAGATTTTAGACATGTGCAACTTGAATGGTAAAACTAAATTATACGGATTAAAAGGTAAAACCAAGACACAAACAAAACGCAACAAATTTTCAGATGCGTGGGAGCTCCTGCAGGTGGAAACAGCAGAGTAATTCCCTCTGCAACCACCAGAGGCACTTCTCATTATCCCATCAAGAAGCAACCTTAGCTCAGATATGTACCACTAATGAATGCTAAGCACAATATGTGTGCCTCTACGTTGATCTCTGACCTTAAAGAGGCAGGATACACAGAACAAGGTCTGTGCACTGAGTGACTCATCCCTTACAGCTCACGTATCCGCTGCACTGGGCCCATTTGTAAAGGATCCAACTCACTGACTGATGCTGTGCAGTGATTAGATGCACAGCATCTAATGGACTATCTCGGAAGTGAAGCTATGTCAAGGTGAGGCCACAAAGAGCCTTTTGCAGTCTTGAGACGCGAGCACAAGCTGGACGGCCGTATAATCCCTTGAGCTGGCTTGGAGGTGGGAAACGAAAAAATTCAGAGGGAAACTCCAGCTGAACAAGGTTACGCAGTGACAGACAAAACAATCAAATAAGAAATGCAGGTGCAGCTCAATAAATCAGGACATTGTGAAAAAGTTATTTTAATATTGCAATTCAAAAAGTTTAACTTATTATGAAGTGAAATATAAAAAGTGTCTATTTTGCTAAATTGTTTTTTGAGGCCCACAGCTAATTAAAACCCAGCGTTCAGGTTCTCGTAAAATTGAAAAATGTCAAAATTGGAACAAAATGAAGGCTTTTTAACATATAAATGTTGGTCTACTGAAAGTAATGTGCTGCACATTATAAACCATCAGTATTTGGTTGTGTCTGCATTAGCATGCATTGGGGTGAAGATTAGCTGAGCCAGCTGGGACTTGCAGGTTCCAAATCCTGCTGGAAAATTAAATCAGCATCTACATATAGCTTATCAGCAGAGGAAAACATGAACTCAAAAATATTCCTGATTTTGTGATGCGGTGAACAAACACCATCAGCACACCAAATCATCCCTGATTGTGGAAACAGCACACCGAACCTCAAGCAATTTAGATTTTTGTGCCGCTTCCACAAAACTCCTGGACCCTCATTTCTTTCTGGGGGCTTAACAAAGAAATTTGTTAAGCTGCAGCTCATATCATGGATATGTCTGAGTATAGGCTTTTCTTCACAGTTAAAACTGCACTTATTCTTGTTGCTTATGCAACTTTTTCTTCCACACTTTTTCCTTTCACTCAGTTTCCCATTAATTTCCTTGGAAGCAAGACTCTGAACAACCTCATTCTTCAGCAAGCCATAGCAACAATTATATATATGTAATAATTTTCTCTTTTGGCCTAAAAAACGATTTCTTGTTTTTTATTTTTTATTTTTTTGCTGAATGCTACAGTCATCAAAATTGACACAAAAAACTTGCAAAATGTCACTCTGTGTGTAATGAGCGCAAATTTGTTTCGAAGTGAAATACGAAAGTATATTCTCATGTAATTAGATGCACATGTAAATGTTACAATAAGAAATTTGAAGTACAGTGTCAGTAGTAAAGTGTTGAATACATTTTAATTTCACAACATATGAATAACAAAATGACATTAAATATTGGAAAACATCCATGTGCTATGTGACCAAAAAAATGAATGAATGAGCAGTAAAACACTGAAATGTATTTTTCTTCACTTTTCTGCTGCCCACATATCTGCCATAAAAACAACACGGAAGGAGCAAAAAAGAGAGAGAACCAATTTTCTTCTTGCGTCTAATTAAGTACTTTAACAGTGATTTGTTAAAGGTCAGCGGCTTTAAAAACGCATCTCATTTCTGGACATAGCCAATAGCGACCCAACGCCTATCAAACAGAGGAATAAAAACATATAAATATAATGCAAAGAAATAAGACTGATTTTTCTGATTGTCTTCCTCCTTTAGCTTCAAATCAGACGTTCCCTTTCTTCCAGATCTAAAATTGCTCTTGCATTTATTCGCCCGATTACAACTGATCAGAAATCAACATGAAGCAGCAGCAGCAGCTCTCCAGCTGCTCGTTAAGGTGGATGTTTTGTAGCGGTTAGGTGGAAGGAGTGCTCCTGGTTGGGCTCACGGAGGGGTTTATTTGCTGGGGGGCGTTGGGCTGTGCAGGGGGGGCTGAAACCGCAGCCCCTCCAGAAACAGTCTGTGCTCCTTCTCCCGCCTCTCCGTCTCCTTCCTCTTCGTTCTCGTCGTCATCGTCTGTGAAAACAAAGTGAGCAAGGTTCACACAAAATGCAGGTAAGCGAAGGATAAGAGATGCACCTCGTGAATAATCTGCATCCCTTCACCTTGGATGAAGTCGAGGCTGCTGAGAGCCTTGCGTTCTCTTCTGAAGTCGACTTTGTAGTGATCCATTTTCTCATAGCCGCGCTCAACTTTGTCCAAATGTGCCGTACTGGAAGCGTCTTCGATTCTGAGGGCAGTTATTTAAAATAGCACACCCATTGACTAGACTCCAGCGTCAAACGCTCAAAGTAACACGTCTCGAAGTGTATTTATACATTTGTGAATTTCTGCAGATTATTTCAGGATGCCTCAGCTCCAGAGGGGGATTTGCAACATTTCGCAGAATTATTTTTCACATCAGAGAGAAGGTGTGAATTAGCTGCGTTTGGGTGCAAGAGCAGATGTGGATGTGGTGAATCATTCACGAGAAAAATCAATGGAAAAGTTTTAAAACAACAGGAGCACACGAAATGAAGTCGTTGGCCTTGCAGTTGTATAACAATACGGATGAAAGCAAGTACTCACTTTTTAAGGAGATCCCTTACATTCTGGAAGAGACAAAAGTTCACATCTTTAGATGATGAGTTTATTTTAAACGGGCCAAGTTTAAAGTCAACTCATTGTCCTGACCTGAAGGAAAAGAGCCATTTCTGTCTCCTCCATCATCTGAATCCCCCTCTCCACGGTCTTGCAGCTCTCCTCAAGATGGTCTCCGTACTTCCTTGTGAGGCCCTGGATGTAATTCACCTTCTCTTCCTGCTCGGCCGTCACTTTCTGACTCATCTGCCTCTTCTTCTCCTCCAGCACGGAGTAGAGATGGTCAAACTTCTCGCACACCTTCGTCTTCTGCCTCCGGCCGTTCTCCTGGGGTTGTATGGGGAGAGAGAGACGGGGGGGAAAAGAGACAGAGGAACATGTGCGATGGGAAATTCAATCCACATTAATAATTCAGGTTAGCTGAGAGAGTGTATGTAAATGTAATTTGTGGGGGAAAACAGCTTTAAATATTGAAAAACAAAGACACTTGCAGCTAGGTTTATTTTAAATATTATTTTTAGTTTTTTGTTTTTATTTATGTTACCTTGGAAAAGTATTTATTCTTTTTCAAGCTTGGTATAGTTTGCCCAACATTAATGTTTTATTTATTTATTTTTTACATGCCTAGAGACTAAAATGTTGCTTCCTGTGGAGCAAGTCATGTTAGTTTTTTCACAGTAATTTGGATTTTACCAAATTACTGAGTTAGTTAGTTTGCTGATTAAAGTACTTAACTGTAAGGCTGAATTTACTGTAATAATCTCTTGTTTGTTTGGCTAATGTTTTCCTGAAAATCGTAATTTTGATCGAAAGTACTCGTTTTATTACCTGCCGCTCCAGGCAACTATTTAGTCATAGTTAACTTCAACAAACTAGGATTAGAACATACAACATGGTTTTTACTGTATATGTAATACAAATAATGTTATTTGTTTTTATATTTATTTTAAACATAAATTCAAAAGCAAATGTGATCACTTAGTAATGCCACTGACACAAACAAACTGTTATTTTGCATAAGCTGCAGAACTTTTAACATTATGAACACATTTGGCTCATTAAATGTCTTCAAAATACATAATTTTATTTATTTTATTTTTTTTTACATGTTGTATTCCTAATAACATGCATTTAATGACACAACTTTGAATTTCTCCATGTCTTGGTAAGTTTGCCGTTGTTTAATACTTTTTCTATTTTTGGATGATGGATTGAATGTTACTCAGTGACACGTTCACTACTGTTCTCCAACACACATCTAAAGCCTTTAAGGAACATATGTATTTGTACAGATAACACATTTTTAACAGGTGGACTCTTTTTTTCCTCATTAAGTGATTTCTGAATGGTAAATGGAATGAATTCAGCCTGTGCTTTTGAACTCACACTAATCCCTCAAAGCACTTTTTAAAACTCTGCAGCCAAATCTGCAGAGTAAAAGGCAATTTGAGGTTAAGAGCCTTGCCAAGGGGCACATCAACATGTTGCAGACGAGAACGATGAAATTTAAGCTGACAAGTTTATGAATGGAAGACGACCACTCTTTGTATTCATTCATAGTTGCCAACAACCTGAAGCTCTACTGGCTCTGACTTCATAATATTAGAGTGAAATGAGCTGAATACAAATGCACATCATACATTTCAGATTTTTATTAGCTTAACCAGAAGTTTACTGTGGTTTATTACGTAAAATTCCAGTAAAACATAACGAAGGCTGTTTCTCTTATGACGAAATGTGGAAGGATTTAAGCAGTGCGATTAGTTTTGTAAGGCACTGAAAAGTCAGTGAACCTCCTTCCTTATGCGATATCTGAACGCGAAAGATGACACATGGCAAACCGGAACCAATCCAGCTTTCTCTGAGCTAAATCTGACTGTCACATATAAATCAGAGGAAAGCTGCCTGTCCTCTCCATCTATTACCCTGCTTGTTTTGTTGTCCATGCTACAGGGGCAGACCAGAAATCAGGTGTTTGAGGCAAGGGGGACAAAAAACGGAAAATGAATGAATGCAGGGAGGGAACAGAACACAGTGGCACTGAAAATACCAATTTTCCTCTCTCTCCTTTTGTGTAAATCCCACAGAGGCATGCTGAAAAAAGCGAAAAGAGTGCCAGTGACAAGGGCACATTACACCAGTTTGTAAGTCTCTACAGGTGGGTTAGTGCATGCACAGGTTGAAGCCCACTGTGAGCAGCTGGAGGCTGCATTCGCTCAACACTGACCTCTATGACACGACAGGCTTCATCGAGCTGGCTAATGATGCCTTGGATCCTGTCGTTGTTCCCAACCATCATGGCTATCCCGTCACTCAGCTCGGACTGGACACAAAGCCAAGACGGGAGGGATTGTCGACTGAAATCAGGGACACTTAAAACCAGATGCTGATACACGCGGCATAAAATGGCTTACACAAAATAGGGCTGCTATGTCTGTAAATGATTTCCTAAAGCCAAAGATGTTCACAATGGAGGCACACCTGTGACTCTCCTACCCTGTATACAACATAGGTATCAAAAGAACCGGGAACTTTCGGAAGATTGGTTCATCACTGATAAAATCCAAACCCCTGAAAAGTTCCTCCTCTATCAGTTCCAACAATTATGTGCAATCATAAGACTGTAGGTCTCACATAAGGAGTAACAGTCTGTGTTTCAGGGATGAATGTGGGTTTTGTGTACAATGTCTGCATCAACTCCAGAACAAGAGCAACTTGCTACCTGAAGTTGGTAAGACAGAGAAAACCGTGTCCTGTCCTGACATCGGCTGAAAGGCCGCTCGGCAAAGAAGAAGCATAAAAAAATCAGATTAAAATTTCAAAATGCTATCTGGAAGAATATGTTTGGAGACTCGTCATTTGGTCCTATAATCATAAAACTAAAATTTGGCTCTAATGACTAATGTTAAATTTGAAGAAAAACGGGGGAAGGTCACAAGCCTAACAGCACCATCCCAAATTAGAGTCACGCCGGCGGCAACATCATGTTTTATGAGTGTTTTACTGAAAGAGAGACTGTTCCACTTCATAAACTAGATATCACAAGGAAAGGCAATACTTTGGAAATATTGAAGATTCGTCTTTATCTCAGTCAAACCTGTGAGCAAATGAGTTCTGAAAATAGAGGGTGACCCTAAATATTGCTCCAAATTAGTTAGAAAGTAACCTAGAACAACAAAGCTAATGTTTTGGAGCGACCAGGTGTGGCCAGAGCGATGTGGTTCACAGAGTTCTGTATTACTATCACCCAAGTATTATAGGTAACCTTAGCAAATATTGAGGCGATGTAATCTTCAGAATTTGAAGAAAGTCATAAATATCCTTTAAATACTTGTGTGTAACTTCACAGCGTGTGTGTTCATTTCTGGTTTCGACTGTAGTCGTATCAATTATTGTGATGAAGGTTTTTAGATGATCAAAAACCTCCAAGCTCTCACCCTCTTTGTCTCGTAGACAGTGCCGAGGGGCGCCACCTCGCAGTCTTTGTGGGCGCCGAACACCTTACACATGGAGCAAGTGGGCACGGCGTGGGTTACACAGTAAATGTTGATCTTTTCGTCCTCGTGAACGTCGCACATGGGCGTTTCCTCCTTCCTCTCCTGTGTTGGCCTGCTGCTGCTGCTGAGGTGTGAGGAAAACAGCAACACCTTTCTGTCATTTCACTGCATACTGATGTGACACGTGACGTTGTTTTGATAATGCCACTGTCACCTCGGCAGATTATCGACGAGCCGTCAGCCACTTTTTTCCCCCGTCAACGCATGCAATGTCAACAAGGTAATTGATATTGCTGGATTCTGATCAGTGCACAGGAGTGGATGTGATAGCATTTCTACTGTAATAAGAAAGCTCATTCTTATGATACCGTAAAACGATCAATGATTTGATTTTCTAAAACTAGGTCACAATATCTTTACTTTGTCTTAAGTGAAGCATCTGGAATCTATGAGTTAGGGTTTTGTAGGTTTTATGCCACATACACCTTTTGGCTATTCAGTAGCGAATGTTAAGCAAACTTTTGAAATGTTACAAATCAGAAAAGAAAGGAAAATATGAATTAGGGCTGTTTTAATTTTTTGGTTTGGAGTGAATCAACCATGCTACGCAGAGCACGATATCAACAGAGTTTGACGTAATAAACAAGATGTAGAGGTTGCAAACTAGCTCAAACCAAATAATTTTTTTATTTTTTTTATTTTACTGTTTCCATCAACTTTTTCTCATGTGATTCTTCTTAAAAAAACAACAGTTGATGTACAGACAGCTGTAGTTATCCTGTGATTCAGTTAAACTCTTGTGTAATTTATTTATCAGTTAATTGACTTTAGAAGGGAATCGGTTGGGCTTATTTTTACTTAGAGGTACAAAAGTAAAGGCGGTTGAAGATGAATACACAGTTTTCACATATAAACTGTTCGACAGTAGAAAACAATGAAACGTTTTCCATTTATTTCAAGTGCAAACTTGTGTAAAACTATCATAAAATCCCAGTAAAATACACTCAAATTTGTGGCTGTTGCATGACCACAGGCCTTGCATCTGCTCGGGCTCACCTGCTTGACTCCTGCTTGAACATATCAATAATATTCTCAACCAGCAGGTTTCTCTGCAGGCCGTAGACACCATGCCTGTCCAGAACCACCTCGTGTCTGCAGGACGGGCATCGGAAACGGCCTCCAGACGTCAGCGAACCACTTCTGGTTGGGAGATACGGGTTTGCAGCCTGGAAGCAAAAGCAATTCAGAATTTATTTTTAGTGTCTTAACAGGGCTGCGATGGATAAATAGATCTCTTCAATGAACAGTTATGAAATGTTAATCTCAGAGATTAACAGGAAAGCAACACCAATGTGGAATCCATGCTGTGTAAAACGGCTAATTCCTTCATACGCTTTGAGAAGAGCAAATGCAAACAAGTAGTACTTTGGAACAATTTTAAAGAACTTGTACCTTTAATTTATTACATTAATAAGGTTTCAACAAAGCATATAAATATTTAAGTGTTCTCAAACTGGCAGTTCATTTATTATCTAGACACTAGCTTGTTCAGCAGTTAATGTCTTAAAAATTTTAGGAAAGAACTTTAAAATATTAATATTCAAATGGCAGACATGAATAACAATGCTCCATAGTTGTCTTTTAGTCCAATTTAAAGCAAAAATAAATTGATTTTATTTGTTTGCTTACCTGAAAAACATCATTAGCACATTTTCTGCACAGGTTGTGCTGGCAGGGTAGGATGACCACAGGCTTTGTAAACATTTCCAAGCATATGGGACATATCAGCTGCTTCTCCAAGTTGTCCATGGCTCTAGCTTTGGGGAAACAATTTTAAACACAATCAAACCACAGCTTTGGTAAAGGTTTGCGCAACAAAGAAAACCCGGTCAGACCCTGAGTCACACGATCAAGAGAAGAGGGTGTTCGGTCCAACCCAGTTGGTGTCAGTTCTTTTTTTAGTTTGTCTTGCCATTTTTACCTTGCCCATATTTGAAACAGAGCAGGTCAGTATTCAACAGCTGTCTAACAGCTTCTAAACCCCCCCTGTAGAGGGTGACAAAATGATGTTGAAGTTAACTTTCTTCACCATAGGATGACAACTTTGCCCGATCTCTAAGCCCACAAATCAAGATTTAATCTCCATACTGCCTTTTTTTTGTTTATATAAAAACTTTGGTTGTGAATATTGGAGCATATAAATAAACAGCTCACACAAGATGGTTGGTGGTGTTGGAGAAACAGGTTTTTCAGAAAACAGGTCAACTCAGGTGAAGTAGCTGCAAATCTCAAGAGTAGAAAAGAAGAGGGACTGGCCAAGTCTTGCTCAGAAACTGTGGGAAAGTTTAAAAAGAAGAGAAAAACTATATATGCCAGGTTTATATCAAATGACTAGTTTTCACAAAGACAGTATCTCAAAATAAGGAGAAGTTGGAGCAGTAAAATTTGATATTTAGAGTTATATTTGTTGTTGTCTTTATATGCTTGATTCAGTCAGAGGGCAAAAGGTCATTCAACTGTTACAAAAAGCTATTTAAACTGTAAAATAAGTTAGCACATTTAAAAAAATTTTTTAAAAAAAATCTGGATTAAAATGTTTTACAGCATAGAACATTAAAGGAATGACACCACTGGTCTTTCTCTAGACGCTGGGTAAAGATGACCTAAATGTTGGCAATTTAAGTTAAGCATCCAGTTAAAGTCTAAAACGTGTCTTAGCTGTTAGTAGGCTATTGTTACATTTCAAGTTGCCGTGAACATTGAATTTTGGTAATGAAGAAAAGCTTGCAGAATGCGGGCATCGACTCCGCTACCTATTTAAAGAAAACAAATCTTTATTTATAATACAGGGGTTAACAAAACAGCAATAGCTAGCTATAGCTGTTTTCCCTTTATGAATAAAATCATCAAATGGGCATTTCTAGCTGTTTAAATGTGAACATTTTCCTGACAATAATCCTTAAAGGACCTGTGTTGGCTGTCCGCGGGGTTCGTGAAGATTTAGGCAGCGAATTAGCTTATGCTAACTTATGTTAGCGACACGGAAGACTGGCTAGGAAAAGCGCACTGACTCCGTAATTATGTCCTTGAAATGTTGTATTATAATGAGAGCGATAAACCAATAGGACTCAGAAATCATGTAAATCACTAGGACCACTGTTCACACTTCCAATATTGTAAACTTTTCAGTTATCCACATCTCCCTTCGATAGCTCAGTTGGTAGAGCGGAGGACTGTAGTGGTTTCACGGGAATCCTTAGGTCGCTGGTTCGATTCCGGCTCGAAGGAGAGGGCGTTCTTTTCTTACAATACTTTACATTCGTTTAAAATACTGTGATATGTATTTTAAACGAATGTAAAGTTTTACAAACCAGGATTAGGTACTTTGGTGTTGTTTGTTTACTGTGAAGCAAAACTTTATTTTTAATTAGCTCAGTGTCAGTGTTTTAGCGGAGTGTTGTAAGAAAATTCATGATTTATTTCTAAGAACCCCGACAATAGGCCAGGCACTGTTAGCAATGCGAATAAAGTGCAAGATGTATTTCCTGCAGAGTAGTTTTTTTAAGGATGAGACACATTTCCACGTCCAGGATGTCCCATTATGGCTAGGATTTTTGCTCATCTAAACTATAAACACAAAAACTTTTCTGTCATATATTTGACTTCCTGTTATTTTCTCACATGTAGCTCACTGTTCAGAAGATCTAAAATATCTCTATTGAAAATGTTTTCTTTTAGAGCCAAAGCGGTAATTCTGCTCCCATTTATTTTATTTTAAAAACTTCTCTCCTTCTGTAAATAACAGGGTGTCTTCACACAATAACTGTCCTTTTAAACCTTGCAATAATGTACAACCTTTCAGCCTTCAGTAAGGGAGCAAAGTAAGCATTTTTAATCTCCAAACCAACTTTTACTGCTAACCCTAGCCTGGATAATTACAGCATAGAGGGCATGCAACATGTTCTGCGTTGTTGATCAGCGTGTTTACTTACAAATGATCCCTGCTGTAAGCACCCCTACGAAAATCTAATCTAATAAAATCTAAAACAATAAAATTGTTGCCTGATTTGCTTGCTACTTGAGCTGACAACACACATTATCATTATTTGATGGATGACTCAGTGGTGATAATTACCAGTTGTGGAGAGGACAGTAGCGTGCATCACAGTTGTTTGGAGGTGTTTGTAGTTTGCTTATTGTTATTTGTCATTTTCTGTGTAGACACATGCTCAGAATTGTAAGTGAGTGCTTCAAGTAATACATCTTTGCTTTAATGTAATGACTGACATGTACCCATATATTAGAGCTACAGTGAATCAGTGTAGATCAAACCAAATACAGTTGTTAGAGTTGCCTAATTAAAGTTCTGAGCTCAATACATATTTCAAGAGTTTTTAGCAAATTTTTTTTTTTTTGTTAACCTTTGTTCAGCAATTCATGTCAGATATTGTTTTTCAAATCTTTTACAACGAAGATTAATCACCTCACATGAAAGGCTGATTTTGTTCCCCTGTTTTTGACCCATCGGTGCATACCTAACATGCCATTTTCCTCTGACTAATGTAATAGGACATCCGCATGTTGCACCTCTGTTCCCTTTATAGTAAGGCCGCGTGGAAATGAATGCAGTGCTTTTCACACAGACGCATCAGAGTCAGTGAATCATGTTTAACCATTTTAGACAGATGTTGTTGAAAATAATGAACGTCTTTTTTCTCTCCCCCCCCCTCTTTCGCTCACTCCCTCTAATTTATTTTCCCTTTGTTTTCATGAATTCATCCAGGGACAGCAGAACGCAGGTGTGGAACCACAGCTCCAAGCATGTACCCGGTTAATGCCTCAAAGGTGGGAAAGCACAGAAAAACAGAAAAAAACACGCCACTTTTAGATGCAGCTCTTGAACGCAAAAGCTGGCACTGTCTCATCTGATCTGTAAATCTATTGAAATGTTGTTTTTTATTTAGTTTTTTTTTTTTTTTTTTTTTTAAAAGCTATCTTCTTAATGTTTACCATTTCATCCAAGTCCTCTCTTCAGTTTGAGTGCTTCTCATATGATGCACGATTACACATTAAGTTTCTTTTTGTGTTATTTTTGTGAAGCTGTGGGAACGCCAGTTTATTCAGCTTTAATCATTAATCTTTAAAAAGCCTGAACTGGTCTGATTACGTATTCATTAACAAGCGAGGACTGCTCCGGTCCTCACCATTTAGCTGACGCCTAAAAGGGAATTCGGATGAGATCAATTAGGGAGATGTTCTGGGTTGTGTTTGTGTGACTAAAGTGAATTCATAATTCTAAAGCCATTACTGACTGACTCATAATATTGCAGCGCCGGCTGGCAAAACTCCAATAAAGATTGACAAATTAAGAGCAGTATGGAGATTTCTTTAAAAGATGAAAGGCTAATATAAAAGCCAGACACTGCTGCCTTTGAAGCTGAAAGATGCCGCTTTAAAGAGCGCAGTGTGAAACTCCTTGCTCAGCGGTAATTTGAGGATGCATAGCAAAAGGGTCTGCAGGCACCTCCAAGTTACACAAGTGGAGGTTACACACATGTAGCGGCGCACAAGAAGCTCGCTCACAACATAAAAGTGCACACGGGACGAGAAAAGGAAGCAAAAGCAAAGGGTGCCATCTGTTCTCTTGTATGAATATTTCAGTTAAGAGGAAGTCAGATGGCAAGCAATTTAAAAAGTCTTTGTACAGGAGACAGAGAGAAACAGGATCTTTCTGTCCGAATTTGCAGAAGCTCAGTTTTGATTCTGGAAAATTGGCTTTGAATTGAACCTGGATCTCTACATGTTTTGCACACAGATATCAGAGATATGTGAGGTCTGTGCACATTTTATGTTCGAACTGGTTGTATTTAGCCTTTTTTTTTTATTTTATTTGATTACCCCCAAAATTAAATTCCCTTCAAAGTGAATAAGTAGAAGCCACTTGTGTGTAACATGTACAACTTTAGTGGTTAGGTTCACTGTCCTGCTGGGAGGTGATCCTCCGCTCCACTTTTTAGTCCTCTGGATACGGGATACAGGATTTCTTCCAGTTTGACATTGGGAATGCTGTGTTCAGGGTGATGTGAGATGTTTGTTTCCCTTCATACGTACCACTTTAAAAAGTTAAATGTGGTCACATAGAATAGGAGTACCTTCCTCCCTGTAGGTTTGCAGAGACACATTGCTTGCAACAAACTAGAAACAGAACTTATGGCGTCGTCAACAATGAATTTCTTCTTGCCACTCTTCCATAGAAGTTCAACAAGTGAAACACATGACTACTTGTTTTCATGTCAACAGATTATCCCACCTGAACTATGTCTCTGCTTCTCCTCCAGATTCACCATGGAGCTTCTTCCTGCTGCTCTGATTAATGTTGAGGTAGACAGCCGCCACCTTATTTGTACTTTTGCATTATCAGATGATGGATTGAACAGAGCTGTGTGGGAGCGAAGCTTTGGATATTGTTTTAAAATCTAATCTTGTTTTAAACTTCTCCACAACTTCCTCCTCGACTATGTTTTTTGGTCTTCTTTTCAAATAGACTCACACACAGAGATCTTAAGCTAAGCTATTATTTTATTCTTGTTGTTTTATATAATGTATTAAACCAATTACATATATGTATATATCTTATGCTAATACAGTGGATTGAGAAAACATAAAATTTTTCTAACAGCAAAGTGGAAATCCTGCAGTTCTGTTTCCCAGAGTGGTGTAAGAATCCAGCAGACTTTCTCAGATTTGATTCAGCTCAACTACAGATGGATATTCAGATTGAGCTGTACTATGAATAATACATGAACCCTGAGTTATGCTGTATAGCCAACATCATATTTAACATATGAAAACTTGACTTTAACAATGTTGAACTCCTACATGGAACTTTATGTAACCTCATTGTCCATGACGTATGGACAATGAGGATGACGTAAAAAAGACGTCATTCTCCTTTAAAGGGCACCAGTCCAACTCCTGGGAGAAAACCGAGATGCGCTCAGCAGATCGCCTTAAACTTAACTTCATTTAAACCACAAGATGTTTGGTTCATTACTTCACAGGAAAGTGATAGAGGGAATTTATCACTATTCAGCCTGATATTTGCTTCCCATGGGCTGAAGCTCCAGTTAACAGGATGGCTGCAGTTCACAGAACAGCTACAGTAAAGTTAAATTACACACATGTGGACTCCGTTTACCTCTGAAAGCAAATGGTTGTACTGAATTTCATTTAGTGTTATCAGAGTAACTTTTCAGATATTTTCTTTTTTGTGTGTGCAGAGCCTCGTTTCTGCAGCAACTTTGAAACAGACCTTGAATTTAATTTGATTTAATTTCCCTTTGGGATTAATAAAGTGTTTTTGAATTTGAATAGAGGGTTGGGATAATTGAATCACCTTCTCAGCTCTCTCACCATCCTCTTCAGGGTCCTTTAACAGCTGGAGTACTGCACTGGAATGCTGTATTTCAATATTTTAACTGGAGCAACCTGCAGAAAATCGGGATGTGGTAGGAAGTGATGTTTCCTTTTAGAACATTTCCAGATGATCAGATATCTGCAGTAAAGCGAAATGAATTAGAAAATGTGTAAGATAAAGCTCAATTAAGAGTGGTTCAAAAAATAAACTTCTGGTTTTGCAGAAGATAAAAATTATTAGGCAAGTCAAACATAAAACCTGATAAGGTTTTAATATGTGAAAAGGACGCCACCTAGTGGCAGAAAAAGCAAGCTTTGTCAAGCAGGGTCACAACTCTTTACTGACTTTATGGCAGTTTTCACCTCCTTATTATCATCCCGGGTTTTTGTTTGTCATCCATAGGTTTGGGTTGAAATAGGTCGGTTAACCTCACATCATGAGGGGAGTCCTGGTTGTTTCTCTGTGGCCCTTAGTTATCTAAATAAATCCAACGTGTGGGGAGGAAGAACATGAACCAGGGAAGTAAAGGGAGCACACATCGGCAGCTCAGATGGGAAAATCTGCTGTCACTACTGTACGTCATGCAGGTAGCTAATCTGTCCTTAATTGAAGAGTGGAAAGAAGAAAGCTATCATTCAAAAACAGTTTTAAGAAATCACAACTGCTGGTTTGCCACAAAATACAACCTTGCCAAGGTGACACAAGGTGCTGGCAGAATCATGCCAGCAGGCAAAATTAAGATCTAGTCAAAGTCAAAGTTTGCTTTCAATCATTTTTATGGGACATACAGATGATTAAAAATGGTAACAACACTAACTTGAGGCACACATGACGATTAAAAATTAAAAACTTATTGATGATGCAAAGAGAGCCGCCCAATGATGAGAGACTTCATGACCTTGATGTGGCCCAAAATGAATATTAGCTTGACACTCGTGGCATACGTAATTTATGTGTAACAGAGACTGCTATTGTAATTGCGCCTTTTTTCCACAAGATGGCTCTGCAAGCAAAGAGTAACCACGGACTCTTTTTCTTCTTTATTTGCTTCAAATAAAACCTGACAATATCGCAAAAATAGACTCCAGAAATGATGTGGCATGGTTTAAAGAACAAATGTTGAGACTATCAATGTGCAGACGTAAATGTGCTTCTCCATGAGAAATATTGCAAATTAGGGAGAACTTTAATTTTGTGAATAACCGTAACATGAATCAATTACTTGTAAGTAGAAGTGGAGCCACTGTGAGGGTTGCACTGGGGAGCAGGGTAAGCAGGTACTGAACCTGTGAAGGAAAATCAGCAGCTCACCTGCATTTAACCTCTGGAGACTATTACTCAAGAGTTCATCATACCTGCTGCAAATGTGTTCCCCTTGGCATGCTCTGTTTGTTTGCACTACTGTGAATGGCAAAAGAGATTGTGGGGTAAATTAATTAACTCGGCGGCTTCCTAAACAATTTCCCCCATGAGAACTTAATGTAGAACGTGTAAAATATACACTGCTGTGTGCACACACCCGACGCAGGAGTAATACTGATTACCCAGCAGATATCTGAAAGTGCGACTTCAGATTTGGCTCGTTAACATTAGATTTAAGGATTTTATGATTTTTCCAGAAATTTTGAAAATAGCTTCTTCTTCTTCACTGTTTGTGCGACAGACTGGCGACCTGTCCAGGGTGAACCCCGCCTCTCGCCCGGAACGCAGCTGGAGATAGGCACCAGCAACTCCCGACCCCGTTAGGGAGAAGGGTGACGGAAAATGGATGGATGGATGGATCTTCTTCACTGTTTGTATAACCTGAAAAGAAGTATTTACTGTCTTTTCACTCTGCTGGAACTTAGGGAGGGTTTAGAGATAAGAATGAAGCGCTCCTCTACTTTCAAGGTTTTGAAGGTCTTGTCAACATCCTAAGAGTTACACTGCTGCTGATCGGAGCCAGACAGGCTGCTTCCCAGACTCCCAGTGAGAAACCTCAAGAAGGTAGTGACTTGCTGTCTGGTTAGAACAGAGAGACTGAACAAACACTGCTTGTTATTCTCCGTCTTAAAATAATTAATAAAGTTGTTGTCTGAGTGAAAATCCCTGCTCTCTGCTTGGTAACTAAGAGTGCTCCTTTTTAATTATTTTGTTCCATTTTAACAATTCAAGGCTATTCCACTTTTACGAGGCATGCAGCAAATGAATACTTAGGCATGCCAAATCCTTTGTTACTTCCATACATGCTTCTTTATTGTAGCACTACTTATTCATCGAATATAAATAAAAACTTGCTTTTGTCATATGACATGCGAAAATGGTTGAAGAGGTCAAGCTTTAGAATTTAAAAATCTTTTTCTTGATGAAAAAAAAATTACAGTTTATCGTCAGCAGAAATGTCCTGCAATTTTGAGCTTTAATGATGCGCTTAATCCTCTCTTTTTCCACTGCAGCAACCTTATTTTGCATGCAACAACTTTTATTTTTGTATTTTTTTAACAAAAATATTGTTCCACAACTTTAACATTTTTACTGGATTTTCTCAAGTCTACAAATATTTCTAATCATTATAACAATTGCATAAACCTTCCTCGGCAAGTTGCATAGAAACCGCACATTTCTGTAGCTGCCAGCCAGGTCTGGGACTTCACCTAAATTGCCTGGTTTTCTAGAACGTACTCGGCTTTTAGACATGGTTCATAGACTTTTAGAGAATCTGAGGAAGTTCCAGAAGCATAATGTTAGCCTGGTTTTATTGAAATTCACCAACTTTTCATGCATTTTACCCAACTGTTAGCTTCACAGAGAGGAAAATGATCAGCATGTTCAAGTTTTGTGTAAATTGAGTATTTTACTCAACTTTATTTATTTTTTTTAACCTAGATAAATGATTTTATTTGTAAAATTAGGATCATTTGTTTGACAAAACAACATTTTTTTAGCAACAAACATGTTTTGCGTAAAGGAAAAAGTCTAAAATAAAACCCCCCAAAAAACTTTATTGTAGAAATAATTGTTGGTGGATCTTGTAAAGACAATCATGCAAAAATGGACAAATAAATTATTTTAAATTACTTGCCCTTAAATGTGGAGTGCAGTTCACTTGGGAGGATGATGGCCGACAGCCATGTTCAGGGCCATGAAAATAGGGAGCATGAGGCTTATGCTTGTGCTGACATTGGCCCTGGATGGCTGTTGCCATGGTGCACTCATTGTCCCCAAACACATGGATATGGCAGGAGAAACCTTGAGTGAAAATGGTCATATTCTGAATGACTAATGCAATACTGGTGACACTTGGATGGTACAGGAAGGCAGCTATTTCTCTGGTGAAACAGATAATTATTGTAATCAAAAGAGTGTATGTAAAAAGTATAGGTAGGTATAAAATTAAATCAGTAAAAATAGTACAGTACCATTGCATTTACACAGCAATTTTAAACAAAAAAAGTGCTTAATATGACTTGATTATGCGTTTTTCTTCTGGTTCAGTTTTTGTGACTGGAGTTATTTACAAACAGCAAAATCTGTTTTTCATTTAAGTAAAGGAAAAGTGTATTAGGCAGCTGAGTGGCAGCTCCTAATGAGAAAAAGACTCATAGCATTCAAGCTGCATTTTTAAAACATAATCATTTCAACAAGAGTGATAGATGGTGCTCCAAAAGTTTCCTCACCAACACCATCAGTGTCCTGAAAACAATGTAGGATCATTTTATTCCATGTCATAATTGTGCACTTTGCGTTACTCTGCCAAATAAAATGCTTGATGTTTTTGATCAAAACATGGGAACAATAGCAATAAAAAACATGATTAAAAACGTTAGACATTAGACGCAATGATTCTAATGTGTCGTCTAAACATTTTGGTGAGTAAAAACACTATAATGTTTACCAGCTGATATCCTAATTTTTTAAAAATGTATTTTTTTTGTCTCTTATTTTATTAAGTGAATATAAAATAATTACATATTTAGTTAAATATTTTATGGCTTACTCTTAATGAAAACCCAACATTTAGAGTCTCAGAACATTAGAGTATCTTAAAAAGTGCCACATCCTAATAAACTAATAATCTCTGAACATCTGCAATGGTTTCCTGAGCCTCCAAATAGTTTCTCGGTCTGCGTCAGAAGATTACATATCCTGGGGACGACTGCTTCAGACCGTAGAGATGTCTTATTAACACCATCAACAAGGAGAGCACACCACAAAAAGTAATTGCTAGAGAGACTGGTTGTTCACAGAATGCCGTATCTGAGAATATTTGAAAAACGTTGAGTGGAAGGAAAAAGTTTGGTAGGCAATCCTGCACCAGCAACAGAGAGAGAACTGCAGCCTTGAGAGGATTGTCAAGCAAAATCAATTTAAGAAGCTTCATAAAGAGTGGAGTGAGGACAAAATTAGCGCATGAAGAGCTACAATCCTGAAGTCAGAAGCTTCTTATCTGGCTTGAGGAGGAAAAAGAACTGGCCTGTTGCTCAGTGATCCAAAGTTCTCTTTCCTGATGAAAGTAAAGTTTGCATTTAATTGGGAAATTTATGTAGTCTGGAGAAAGAGTGGAGAGGCACAAAATTCACATTGCTTGAAGTCCCTGTGTGAAGTTTCCACAGTGAGTGATGATTTGGCTGCCATGTCATCGACTGGAGTCCACAGTCAGAGCAGCCGTCTACTTGCACATTTTACAGCACAAGCGACATGCTTTCCCCTGCAGACAAAATTTATGGAAGAGTTGATTTAACTTTCCAGCAGGACTTGGCACCTTCAAACACTGCCAAAGGTACTAAAAGCTGGTTCAATGATCATGGTTGGCCAGCAAACCCGCCTGACATACACCCCACACAGAACTTAGAAGGTATTGGAGAAGAAGAGAAGAAACACCAGATCTAAAAGTGCAGATGAGCTGAAGGCCACCATTAAAAAATCTGGGCTTCCATCACACCTCAGAAGAACCATGGCACACTGCATTAAAGCAGTAATTTTGCAGAAGGAGAGAATAAAAATGGAGATGCTGTTAAGAAGCCTGACATTTCAGTTTAAAATATCTTTTTAGAAATGTATCCCATGTTATATTCATATTTTCAGAGACACTGAATTTGAGGTGTTCATTTCCTGTAAGCCATAATTATTAAAATGTCTAAATATTAAGGCTTGAAATGTTTCACTCTATGTGGAATGAATGTAAGCAACGTGTGAGGTTTCGATGATATTATTCCTTCTAAATGTGTCTCTATGGTTAAATTTGACATTTTTAGTCACCACAAACAAATAGCGAAATTGCAATAGCTTAACAGAGATGCAACATTTTGAAACGTCTGTTAAGCTGTATTTCAGCTCCCAAGTAGTATGACTCATGAGAGAAAGGTAATCACAGGAAATAATGTGGACCGCAGCAGGGCAAGCCCCGTTGTGGAGGAATACCCTTGAGAAAGTCCACGCCGTCTGCAAATGACTGCTCATATAAATCTAGGGATCGCCCTGGCTCCGCAGCCACTCACATGTGTCGTTGCATACAACCCTGAAACCATCATCCAATCACTGTTCGTTTCACAAACACCGCCTTCACGCTATTGGCTAACCGGAAACAAGGGCGTTTTTTGGGGCGCTCGCTCCAACAGCACCATCTCTGGCAGGTGTTGTGCGCTTTAAAACCACACAGCAGGGTAATTATTATGACGATAGGCAGGTAGTTGTAGAGAACTAGGCTCTCTTTAGGTTCTTTTTTTTTGGTTCTCTTTTTGTTTTACGCGTTTATGTTGGTGCCATTCAAGTCGCTGCGGACCCCAGCGGAGCGGCGGTGAATGAGAGGACCGTCGGGGTTCCCCTCTCCGCTCTCTCTGAGCCAGACACTTTTGTGTTTCACAACCAGCTCCTTTCATCACGCAGCGGCGGAAAAAAGACGGAAAAGCCTCTACATGTTGAATCTCTCTCACCGCCGGCCGAGTCCTGAATGAGCGAGGAGTCCTGCTGCCGGCCGCCGCCAGGATCCCCCCCCTTTCCCCGTCCCCGGAGCTGCCGCTGCTCTCCTTCGCCCGCCGGTCTTGGCACCAGAAAATGATATGTTGATGATATTTTCTGGAAGCGGTCGTGCCTTTTGTTTTCCTCTCGGGGTTTGCGACATGCGGATCCGCGGGGACGCCACGGAGCCCGGGCGAGCGGACGTGTGTGCTCTGCTTTGAAAAATGAGGAAGCGATTTCATAAAGACCCAGAAAATGGCAAGAAGGTCTCGTCGTCCGTGGGCCCGGATTTGAGCAGAATGAGAAAGAAAGGGGCGAACGCGACGGCATGAATAGTTTCTCTCAGAATGACGCCGAGGGATGTAAAACGGCGGAGCATCGATGAAGGCGATCTGGACAAGTTTTTGAGTCGCTCATGATGAACAGAAACGCTTCACAGCTTCGTGTCAGATCGTTTTCACCATACTGAAAGATATTTCCTTTCGCCTTTTTTGGAAATTGTTTCCAATCCATCAGTCACCTCTTTCTCTTTTTCTCTCTCTCTTTCTTTTTTTTCTTCTTCTTTACATCGCATGTTTTATATATATTTTTTCTTTTATATTTTTGATGCGGAACCAGCCCTGACTGTTCAATGGAAGTATGTTATCAGCTGCCGGTTTTGCCTCTAGACAGGCCGGTTCCCAAGCATGTCCTCAGCCGGAGGGGAGCCATTAGTTTCAGCTCCAGCTCTTCCCTGTTCGGGGCTCCTGATCCAAGACAGCTGTCACAGGTAAAAAATACAAATATTTATATATATATTTGTCGATTTTACTTCAACAGTAGGGCATGCACTAGTCTGCAATGAGGAATCTCACATGTGCATTAATAATTTGCAGGAATCGTGCAGGTGGTTGTTGGAGGTTTCTGCACACACACACACACACGCGAAACTAATTAGCATTAGGACATTTGGTTGAATCCGATTTTTTTTTGTACTCAGATGGGAAGCTGTCAGACACATTCTACCTGTGAAGCATGGTGGTGGCAGGATCATGCTGAAGATCGTGCAGAGAGTTGGTGTCACAGCAGCTAGGCTAGGTGCTTGAAAAGTGGACACAAATGGGAGTGTCCATCCCAAACACATCAGTGGGCAGATCAGATATTACAAATATTAAGGTTTTGGAAGGTTACCCAAATCAAATCTCAAATGTTTGGTTAATGCCTGAAAACAGAGTCTGTCGGTGCAATCTAAAAAGCTCTAGTTAGTCTGCCTTTAGAGGAGAGGCCATGTATATGTCCAAAAGTATGCCAGAATCTTGTTTAAAAAGAAAATTATTGTCGCAAAAAAGAGATTTAATCAAATATTACTAGCAGGTAACGTTTTGGGGCCCAGGATCCATAACGGGTGTCACAGTGAATCTAAATATCTGCTATGACAACTACACAGTCATGTTTGCGCTCTCACAAGCCCCTAATAAACATCTTTCCACAGAATGCATAATGTGCAAAAATCTTGCAGGTGGTTGCTGGGTATTAACGTTATTGCACACACAAAAGTTTGTATTTCTGTTACTACTAGAACATTAAATTGGCAAAGTTGTGTAGGCTACACCTTGTCAATGGTAAGTTCACTTCTTGCCTCTAATCCGTGCATTAAATGTTAAAATGCAAACATTTAGGCATTAAAAGCTGTGAAAAACTGAAGATCCCAAGTCTCACACTATAGTTAAACAGTTTCAAGCGTTTTGCAGCTCATTTAAAAAGGACTGGTGTGATAAATAATTAACATTTTTGACTTTTTGGAGCCTTTGTATTGTAGTACTTGTACTAGTCCACCCAAACACACACATGCAAACTCATAAAATGAGCATTCAGTTGCACAGAAGTCCTCACCATGTTCTTATCTGTTGGACCCTTTAGAACAGACAAGAAGCTGACTCCCAACTTTGTATTTGTGCATGTTGACCTCAGATAAAAGGCCCCTCTTTCAGCGAGCGCTAACACGATGCTCGAGTTTCCTCCTGGGATTTATCAGAAGGAACGTGCCACTCTGTTATTCATGTTATCATACACTGACACATTGACATAGCATAAATTTTCGAGTAAGACGTGAACTTCCTTTTTTTTTTTTTTTTTTTTTTTCTTGTAGCGCATTGAAAACATCCCTCTGGCTTGCATGCCTCTATTTATTTCACCTGCTGTGTGGGTAAAGGTAAAAAGTGTAGGCAGAAACAACCGTCTTCAAGTTGTAAGGTCACATTTCTGCCTTTTAAGAAGTCTTCCTTGCATTAGCTGGCACTGAGTCATTTGAAGTGTTTGTCTTTAACGTGACACCCATTAGTTCTTTGTGCAGAAGAATAATGGGTGCTCGGTATTCCCTGTGTGCTCAGGAAAGATGTTTTAGAGACAGGTCATCAGGTATTTATATGCTTACACTTATTGCAGAGGATTTTTTCCAATTTTGTTGGTTTTCTTGCCGTCTTACAATTGCGTTGCAAGTTTTGTCTGTCATTTTTGACTACTAGCTTTTGGTCAAACCTCTACTGTGTATGTGTGACCATTTTAGATGGATGTCTACTTAAGTTATGTGCAGCAGATCCTACTGCCAAGACCCAATGTATGGTGTTGAGAAAGAAAGCATGTATGCGTGTCTCCAATGACATCTACCGGCTGACGTTGTGAAATGTCGTAAAAGTTGGTTTAACAGCACTTTCAAACAGTTCAGCCATCATATTTTAGCTTCAATTATAAAATAAAAACTGTTAGAAGACCATGTCAGGAGGTGAAATGCATCTTTATGTAGATGATGCCAAATGCTGATGTCTATGCTCAAGAAAAAAACTCCATTGACAGAGTGTCCACATAATTTCAATTTTACTTGCACGATAACCATATATAGGCTTTTATCGAAATAGAGTTTATCATAAAAATGGTTGATCTGTATTTTTCAATATTCATAACTACGGTGACATTATTAATGTTGGTGCTGCTGCAACCAGCTGTCCTTCCACCCAATCCAAAAGTAGAAGGCGTTTTTATAACCAGTTTAGTTAAGGAACAATTGGTTTGCAGGTTTCAAACAGAAAGAGAAAGGATCTCTCTGCTGATGAATCAGATATGATGACTTTCAAAAGAAAGGGTCCTATGTTAACATGCAACTGTCTGTTAAGATGTTTTTAATTGAAATAGCTTTTGATTTTAGTATATCTGACCACTTAATGCTGCACATTCATAGAATGATTGTTTGCAGTTCTTTATAATCCATAAAAAGTTTAGAAAATCTGCTTTGCATAATAATTTGGAACAGTGCATTTTGAGTTTTTTATTTTTGAAAGAAATACTGTTCTCATTGTGAGCTTTGTTCAGTTAAAATTTTATTTGTACTGTAATAGTTCATGACCATCAATTGCATTGACCGTTTAAGAAAATCTGAGAAAATATCACTTGCTTAATAATGTGGAACATGGTGTGTGGCACAGAAAGAAACCAAGCAATAATACACTGAAACTAAGTTTAGGAAGGAATGACTAAACAGCCTGTGATCTTGAACTTTGGTCTGTTAGAGAAAGCAGTCACTACGGGATACTTTTTAGCTATGCTAAATATTTATCTGCACAGTGATGGACTGTTCTGTGCACCTTCATGAGTCTTTCAGCAGCAGTCTACTTGGTTTTCAAAATTTCAGTGTCGCTTACACAAAATCTAAGCAAATCTGATGGCTTTAAGTTGCAGTCTCTCTTGTGCAGAATAGTTGGTGGCATGAAATGTCTGACTTCATTTACCATTTCTTCCTCAAAACCAGTAATTGAGCCATAGCTGCTTTCCATTTCAAGGAAAGTCTATTAATTTAACATCTACGACACTAAAAACTTTTTAACTCTAAGTGCCCGTTTTACTTTTCCCACAAACCCATTTCATCTGGTCAAGAATGCATCTGATGAAGATGCATCCAGGAATAAGAAATTGAGTTTCCACAAAATGAAAATGGCTTCCATTTTGGACGTTGCATGGAACAACAATGTGATCAATTGAATACATTTGACTCATTTCCCAGAATCTTCAGATTAGATTCAGTGCAACACTCCTTTTTAACTTTAATATTTGATTCTGGTGTGCAGATTTCCACGGTTGTACTTTGAGCCAATCGAGACAACCACGCTGGTATGATTTGTTTGCACAAACCTGTATTGAGTAAACTTCTCTCTTATTTAATAACATTTAACACCTTCAGACACTTTGCAGGATTTCTGGTTCTTGGGTTTGCTTTTCCTTGGTGCACCCAGATTTCTTTCTGAACTTGGAGAACTTCATTTTAACTATATGTTGGTCATAGAATAACCTTCAGAGTCCACTAAAAGCTAAAAGGTTTGATGTGTTTAGGAGAATTTAAACAACTTGCAAGTGAAGAGGTCAATTACTGTTCTTAAGCTGTTTTGCATGCATTTAGACATTCAGTAGATCTGAAAGGGTTTCTGGTGAAATGGTTTCAATCAGTACGGTAAAATTCTCCCTTTGCTCTGTCTCAATACTCTGCCTCCAGCAATTATAAGACCTTAAATAGCTTTTTTTCACAGTGATTCTTGGAACTTGGATCTCGGACCAAAACCAGGGAGAGCTCTCTGGAAAGGTTGCGACGCCTCTGAGTTGACATTGTGGTTTGATTTCTGTGCTGCTCATCTGGTAAAAAACACAAGTTGTAACACTATCCTTTCAACTTCCAGTATGAGCTACATGGACGTTTTTTTTTTTCTTTCTAGGCTGTTTTTGTTGCAGTTCTGGCATTTTACCCCCCTTTTTTTGCCGTTAAAAAATAATAATAATAATAAAAAAAAAAAAAAAAATTGGAAACCTTAAGACCTGCAGCTGAAATGCTTCACCTCTCCTCTCGCAAATATTGATAAAAATGGATGAACCTGCATGAATGCATGCGGCGGTGTCATTCAGCCGTTGCTACAGAGCAATTACACTTCCACAAATATTATGTTTAGGCCTTATTTATGACCATAAGGGTGCGTTTGTCCTTGGTGGCTGCTGTGTTTTTGTGTGTGGTTCAACAAGCCTGTTGTTTGTGGAAGCAGGGCAGGACTGCCATGGCAGAAAGAGGCAGTTAGGCATGTGCCTGTGCTCTGTGGGCAGTGGTTTGGCTCGCTTCCACATTCACAGATGGCCGGAGTCTCAGTCTCTTTTCTTTCTCCGGCTATCTTGTTCCGCTCACTCACAATCTCCCTCTCTTTCTTCCTCCTCTACCCCTTCCCGCCACCCTTTCCCCCCCCAGATGAAGACATTTCCTCTTGTAAACAGTGGACAAAAGAGTTGGGTTGAAGACACAACTCTGTCTCAGAAGGATATCTCCCTTAGTGACTGTGGAATGCTTATGATTTGGTCAAAGGGGGAACCTTTGCCAATGAATGGATTTTTCTTCTTCTGTTGTCTTTGTATGCATGTGACACATGTTAGGCCTGAATTGTTGGAAGAAAAAGTGAGGTTTTTGCTGGAATGCATTTAGGGAAGCTGGTTCCCCTGAAATATTTTTTTCTTTGAAGAAAAACGATAGGTAGACACAAGCCAGTGACTAATTGAATTGGTGCAATTTGGAAAGTCTAGAAGTAACGTGCAGAGAGAAGGATGCATGAACAGGTCATGTGGTTCTCATACAAGCTATGAAACGCTGATGCTTCTGCTCTGCTTGGCTTTGCTGCACACATTTTTACTGACGGTTACTTGATAAAGTATCCAGAAGCATTGAACTTTTTGCAATTTTGTCAAAATGTAACCAAAAAACTTGAGTGTATTACTTGGATTTTATGTTACCTACCAACTCAAAGTAACAAATAATTTTGTGTAAAAACAAAGTATACAAAGAATTACTTGGGCAACAACGCTCACAGAGCAGGCGTCGCAAATCCAATTGTTTTTCTTCTTCCCATTTGCAACCCATATCCGACTTTTTTTACAAAGCTGAAGAAAGAAAAAAATTAATTTTTCTGTGGAAATTAGTTCCAAGAAATTTGTGTTAAATTTGTCTTTGCAGTTTTTTTTCTTTAAAATAGCTGAAAAATCTGCAAAGAAAATGCATTTTGTGGAAGAATGTTCTTTCTGCTATTTTACATACTATCCAGGAGTGCTGTTCATTTTCCTTGGTGCTGATTGGCTGTACCCTTAAGAGCAGAGATAAGGAAACTGTAGATGTGAACTCCTACAGTAGAGCTGGGATGGTTTCCACTGGGCGAATTAATATATGTTAAGCTGTATTTGGTATTTGAACTATTGAAATAGACAGTTCATTAGTAGTTTTAGAGGTAGTCTCAAGTATCTGTGGATTTTTAGCTTTTCATTAGCGGCTGTGGTCTCTATCTTCCAGGAATACAATGAGGCCACTGAGGTATTCACGGCTGTATGCCATTTATTGTTACTCTCGTATAAAATGTGAGTAAATTCATGACCAAATGTTAAAAGTTTAAGCCATTTGAGTACTTTTGCAAGACAAAATTGTAAAACATAAATTCAACAACTTGATGAAAAGACATTTTGCTTCCCAGTTTCAATAGCTGCATTCATTCACATCCACATACCAACAATTCTTGTGAAAACACTGGTAAACAAATGGCATTGATTTGCTCTGTGTTGTCACGTTATTTTGGGTGATAATGGGAGGAAAGCAGCTAAGGCTGTACGCTGTGATCTACTCAGTCTGTTACGTCACTGTCAGACAGGCCGTCAAGATTGTTTTGTCATCTGATTGCAGATAACCCCCTTCAAATTTGAGATGCTTAAGGAGACGATAAGCTTGTGCATGAGGGTAAGAGATGAGTGTGTTTGTTCCATGCAGTGTAGATGCGTCTCTGCTCAAATTTGATAAGGGAACACGAGGCAGCGGTTTCTTCTTCTGGGAGTTACTTTGTTGATTCAAACTGCCATCAGATTGACGTCGTTTCAGGATGTGGTAAGAATGCTAGAGGAGCTGCTCAGACTCTGAGCCGGGCGTTTCACAATCGTTCGCAAACTTTTAACCCCTGCTGCACTAAAATAAAGGTTTTTAAACCCGCTTTGCAGAAATGACATGGAGTTGCGCTGGAGGGCTTTTCAAAATGTTTATTTTGTGTTAAATGGACAACATCCTGTCTTCACCGAGACACTTTTCATGATTCACATCACGTTCATCTCTTTCTGTGAGGGGATGGGGAGGTGATGTCACGTGACCGCGATGTTTTTGTGCTGCAACGTCGAGTGCAATCAACCATGAAAAAGGGGTTTTACACATTGACACACTTTCAGACACATAATAACTACTCAGGCTGAATAATATGTAATGCACATCTTACAATCTTTTGTAGCTTTAAAAAAAAACAGAAAAAACATCTTGCATTTATCACAATGTACCAAAAGGTGCATGCCACTTTTATATTTATGATTCTTAGTGTTGTAAAAACTGCTAAAATATCATTTTAAATATCTGAAACATTAACATTTTTCACATTTCTTGGGTAAAAGCAACAGCTTTACACAAGCAGCTCCAGTGAGACACATTATTAATGCACAGAAATATGCGTTAAATTAAGATATAATTGAAAATTTGATTTATTTCAGTAATTTGGTTCATAAAATCAAACTTTTACAGATTAAATGCACACAGTGAAACATTTCAAGTGTTTACTAATGAAAATTTAAAATTCACTCTTCAACAAAAATTAAATACAACAATAATAAGAAAATATTTTTAAAACAAAAATGAAATGTGCTTTATATGACAATGGAGCACAGTGGTGACTCATCCTCCACAAGAAGGGTAAGCCAAAAAGATCTTAACTAAATAGGCTTGCTATTTAAAGTGCAAGTTAATGAAAAGTTTAGTGGAAGGGAAAAAAAAAAATGTGGTGGAAAAGTGCACAAACAGTAGGGATAACCTCAGCCATTAGAGGGTTGTGAAATGCTACTAGTGTACATGTATTGTGAATTGTTTTTTAATGGCGTGCGGATGTTTTGGTAAAATCAACAAGAAACTCTATTGCAATGCAGCAAGGTTGCTTATTTGCCAAAACAGCAGCTGCATATTCAGGTATTATTAGATTTTTATAAAATAATATAGCACAGATGTAAATATTACTCATATTTATCCAGTATCTGCAAAAATATACATTTGAACCGCTGAATCCAAACAAGAAAGACAATGTGTCCTTCTAATTATGTTTATTGATCATAAGTCCTATTGTTGCAGCTTTCATTAACACTGAGAATCACGGTTTTGGTTGCCTTCCTCAGAAGGTTAAAAAAGGGGGGCAATTAGTTGACCCTGAGAGGCAATTAGAGTCAGAGGATGGTGTTTAAATGAATGAAATTCCTGCACAGTGTTAGATGGCCGGAGAGAATCTGAAGCACCACCTCGTTACTCTGCTTGTTTCATACAGCAGCGCTAAAAGCCCGGGTACACAAAGAGCAGTTGGAGCACTCTGTGTAAAGTATAAAGCGGCCTGAATTATTTTATGGCACTTTCCCTGCCATTAAAAAAAAAAAAAAATCATCATCATAAGTTGCCTTACGAACGTGCAGCTTTGTTCTGCAGCATCGTCACTTGGTTTGCAGAGACGTCGAGGGTCAATCCCCCCTTCACCATCCAGCAGCCTGCTCTTAAAATTCACAGCAGCCAAAGTGTCACTCTGATCGCAGCGCTTTTAAACCACTCCTCCACCAGGTAGACTCCATGGAGGACTTCCTGTGCATGTAGCTGTTGAAGCTCAAACATATAGACAGAGTCACTCCCCTCTCTCCAAGTCTGCCCGTGTTTATGGCTTAGCACTCGGTTGCTGGAATGTGCAGTCCCACAAAGCAAAGCTCTGCGCCAAGACATAACTCGGAAGGAAACGTTTAGTTTATGAAACGGCATTGAGTTGCTTTCATGTCAGAGGGAGGATTTTGCATGTGTTTGTGTTTTCCTTTGTTTGTGATACATCGGTTTATGAGGTTACTGCTGGGGCTCATTTGCTTTGCCTCCGCTGGCTGTCTGTAGTCATTCTACCGTTGGTTACACCCCATGTTTAAAGTGTAACACAATAAAAGCTAGTTTTACACCTGTCTTTGATACAAGGAAGCTGTATGGCTCTGATATCATTTGAAAGGCAGTGGACTGAAACAGGAGATCAAACAAAGCAAAGCTCCACGTTTTAATTCTTCTATTTAGCTTAAACTCCTCCAGTCTGTGGTTTTTCTTCTGAAATAAAACCGTTAAAATCTCACCAAATGCCTGCAAGGTCAATTTGAGTTCCTATACATGAACCTTTCGTTCCTTTTTTTTTTTTCCTACTATCTCTGGGACTATAGGTGTCAGAAAATGACAGACACTGAAGCCCCAGGCTATTTACTCTATCAGGAATTTTGACATTAGGTCCTGACCTCAGAAACCTGAGTGTTCTGACCTCAGGCTGTTGGACTAAGCCAAGATAAGGAGCGGAGACATATGTAAACGAGCTCACATGGAATTGCAGAGCACAATGAGGAGACTGTTACGCTCGCAGCACACTCCAAACAAAATGGTGTTTAGTTTGTGTTCAAAGTGCTGCGGGCGAACACCAGCTAAGTGCAACTCTGGGGGCCAGACGAATCAAACGTGGAGTACTCTGAGAACTGCAAGGGAAAATGCACGCGAAACCAGAAACTGACATTCTTGTTCCTGCTTACGGATGTATGCAGGACACATTTCAGCTCCTATAGCTGCATGTTCATGCAGGTTCATGCAGGTCATGTTCATTCAGTCATGAACATGACTGAATTCAGTCTTCTTCTCACGTGAAAACATTGTCGATATTACAAGCAGTTTTGGAGATTTGTAGTTTCACTGAAATTCTCAGGGAAAGTGGAGCAAATGTCACATGACATTTTTACAGCACTTTGTCTACAAAGGTGAACTAGGTCACCTGTAGCACAGCTTTAGTGCAGTCTTTAAAGTTTAAACAATCAGTTTTAATTTTGCATTTATAAACTGTATACATTAGTCATTTGATTGCATAATTACTTTTCCAATGTAGAAGAGAGATGGATAGGCTTTGCATTTCTTTAGGTCAGAGTCAGAATGATGCTATTTTTCAAAATGACATAAAGTGGTCCAGTCAGCTGATTTAACTTATAATAAATATACCAGGGAGGTTTGACATATCAAAAATGCTGAACTTAGAAGACCGTAACGGGAAGTATTAAATGCAAATTTAATACTTTCCCTTATTTGTAAACTCTCACACTCGTTACATCGAAATGCAAATAAACAGATGCGCTGATTTTCTGGTGGTTATTTTATAACTGGGCTTCAGTGTTTGAAATATCTGGTGTGTAGTTAGTTGCACACAGTCTTGCTTTTTATAGTAGATGTTTATTATTTGTGATATGAAAGCAATGATGTAGGTCTTTGTATTTGGTTACCTTTCTGCATGTATACGCTGGTATGATGAATGAATATTATCCGTTGCTCGCTCTGCGGATTTCTGTCAGATTAATGTTTGGATTCTGATTGGGGGGCCTGAAAATGTTAATATTACTAAAATATAATATATTTACAAATTTTTCTTGTTTAAATTCCAATTTCCCACCTAGTTTTACTTATTCCAACTTCATAAAAGGCTAAGTTTATGTTCTTAATTGTTTTCTCTTTTAGTAGGCAAACATTTTCTTTTTTTTTAATCTTTAGACATAATGCATTTAGAAAATAGTGATGAAATTGTGCTGAACCTTTAATTATCTCTCTGTAGAAAACACTTTTGTTTTAAAATGGCTTCCTTCATCTTTTGTGCTTTCTTGTGACTTTATTTTTAAAAACCGCAGCAGCATCCACACATTTTGCCTGCCACATTTGTTTTGTTTTACTCTCTGTTGGTCTACCACTTTACTCTTTCTCCGATGATCTCCTTAATCCAACCAAGTGTAATAAAACCAGTACAAAAAATATTGAATATTTTTAAATTTCTCTTTCTTCAGTGCGTCAAGCCCTGTCTTTGTTTGCTAATTGACTAACAAAGATTGTAATGAAATAAAAGTTAACAAAAAGCCCCTATCTGTTTTTGTTTCTCAGCCTGTGATCATCCGGCAGATTAGCTTTTGCTATGACACTCCAGTTAGCGTCACCGATCAAACACAGAGATAGAAGGACTGTACCGCTCAGATTTCCTCCCAAGACAAGTCTGAGGAAGAAGATTGCGCTTTAAGAGAAAGAAGTTATGAAAGGAAAATATTGTAGATGCGTCATAGTGAAAACAAATATCTGATGTTGGCAATGGATGGCTTTTCCAGTTACTAGTTGTGTAAAGTGTACATTTCTTTTGACAAACTTTTTTTTTTTTTTTTTTTACTTCAAACCTCTGATCTTTGCTGGGTACGTTCTCTTTGATCATGAGATGTAATAAAAATGTGCGGTCACGCAACAAAAATATTTTCTGAAATCTTTTCAGACAGAGAAGGACGTTTACTGAATCTACTACAAACTCTTTGCTTCACAATTCTAGTTTAAGGCTTAGGTTGGCTTTCTATGTTGCTTGTGCCACACTTTTTCCTTCCACTAACCTTTCCAATAATATGCTTGTGTATGACTCTGTATAAGAGTGTCTGTTGCTACACTTGGTGCAAACATGTCATACAGTATGTATGTGTATGAGATGTGCATCATTTTAGCTGAAATGTGCACAGCAGTGGGCCTCAAATTAGGAGCTGTGAAGAAGTTTCCTTTGTCTTTAGCTGACCAACATGAAACCTTCCGCTCTAATGCGCTGCTCCTACAAATCAGCACTATTTCCTGCTGAACCCAGACAGCGTGATGGGCGGGTGAAAGGGGTGTCTGCTTTCTGCCACTTTGACAGAAAAACTAAACCTTCCTGTTTGCTCAGGACATAAATCTGTTCACAACACCATGACTGCACCTACTCATTGTTTAGAATTGTGTGTCTGTTCAAATTCTGATGAAAACTTTTTGGTTTTCCACACAGATCATTCTCAACTCTAATCCCTGGAGACTGCATCATATAGTTCCCACACTTTACATTTACCACCTTCTTGCACTCATGCACACACAAACCCACGCATACACGCACACAATATATAATGCCAAAACTAAACACTTGTACTGTGTGCAAATACAGAGTCTTGTTGACACTAAAATACAGCTTTGCACACCCTGACTTGAGGTGTTTGCTGGCCGGTAAAATATTAGCTTTGGATTGGCGGCTGTCATGAGCTCATCGGACAGACGCGGTTAGGTGTGCATGTGTGTGAAATGGATCCACGGTTAAGCCCAAGGAAATGAAGTCAAGAGCATACGAGCAGGATTATTTGTGTTTGTCTGTGCTTGAGGTTTGACCAGACAGTTGTCTTCAAATTATCATAGTAAACAGACAGAATGAACAAGATGTCACTGTGCTGTCAGGTTTTATCGCTTTTTTAAACTTTTTGCAAAAAATGCAAGTTTAAAGCTAACTTTGTTTTGAAGTTAGCAGATCTTTTCTAAGAGCTGCGTGTGCATTTAGACTCTCGTCGTTCACTCAAACGTCCATTAACTCAGGCATCCATTAAACATGTCATTCCTCTTAACTGTATACAAGGGACGCCCCAGAAAGAAGAGTGAAGTGGTGGCCTGGAGGTCCGCCAGCATATGCAGAGTGCAAAATGAGGTGAGCCAACACCTCAGTGCAGCTCCAAGCAGCTGGTTGTCGACAGAGCAAATATACATTTAGAGCAGTGAAGCCAATCAGAGACGCACTCTGATTGTGACTCTCCTGCTGAAGCCTCTGGCCTGGAAGGACCAGCTGGCTCTAGATACTGGTTTAGATAAAGAGTAGGGGTGGGAAATATGGCTGAAAAATCAAAGACATAACAGTGCATTTGGCACAAAAGGGGATCGATTTTAAATGGCTTGCCCTTCAGTTAACCTTTAATTACTAGAGTGAGACGTTTGCCTTATATTAACTTTAGCTCACTCAAAACGGAAACAAGATATTAAAATTCTGCTTTTTCAAGATGATAAGGATGCATCAGGATTTAAATCTTATGATTATCATGCAAAAATCCATCACAGTGGTCAGTTTATCTTCGGTATAAATATTAATATTACCACAACTACTACTCTCACGACCAGGTTAACTCATGTTCTTTAAATGTTCAGAGTACAGTATATGTGGTGAAGACTTGAGGGAGGTTTTGGAAACAACTTAAGCCAAGAAGACTATTCTGAAGGCAGATTCTCTCACCAAAAGTTAAGACTTTTACTAGCCACCTAGTAGCTTAAAGCTGCTAGATGAAGAGGATAACTTGTTTCCTTTTTCATAAAGCAATGATCTACGTCATTAAAACATTTCTTTCACCTTTATAAAGTCCATAACACAGACACAGCATTTCCAGTTAAACTTCCATTTATTTTTTAGCTTGAATCTCTTGTTTGACAGAAAATTAAACAAACCTGGAGTCTTAGTTGTGAAGGAATATGACCTAAAAACTGTGACTTGATTATTCTTTTGTTTGTTTTTTTTTAATGTTTAACCAAGAAAACACAGCAATTCCAAACATTGGCATTGAAAATGAACAGAAAAACTTTACACCATTATAAGCATTTCTCTTGGTAGTTGTGAAGGAAGAACAAAAATCTTTTTAAACCATGTTTGAATAATCGAAATGAAATTAGACTGAGAAAGGTAGAATACAAGCTTCCATTTCCATGCTTGTAAATGTACAATTTTGTTTGATTTTAAAAATTTGTTCAGGGTAAAATGCCCCTCAGCTCTGTTACCAGTGTTTTTATTTTTTTTCTTCTTTAGAAGCCAAAGAAAATTTATCACACCAGCAGTTTTTGCATCCCAGCCTTACTAAGCTGCTATTGAGGTTAGTGAGGTAAAGAAAACTGTCACCTAGAATCCGTATAGTCTTAATTGATTGTTTCTAAAGATAAAACTCACCACACTGAGCTGCAGTTGTCAGTTAACTCGTGTCTTTCTCCCACTGACTTTATTTTCACATGGATTAGTTTGCAGAAGACTAATGCTACATACTCTCCGGTTTGATAAAGACTGGTTGATAATTCACTGCAAGGACTCGATGTAAACAAGCTTAGATGCATTTAACTATTAATCTCAGTTTTGTTTACATTAAAACAGGAATGGCGTGTGTTGAGGAACTTTTACAATGTCAATGCAAATATTCATGATTGTAGCCAGAGGCTAATTTTCCTGACTATCTTGCATCACCGGCTGACGTCAGAAAAGAGAATAGTTATTTCTTTCTTCCTGTTTTAATCTACACGTTACCATCTGTGCATTTACAGCAGAGCTTTTTGACAGTCTTCCAAAGGGAAGTAAATCCAAGCCTCATGGGTGGGGTCCAATTGGGACCGGTGTTTATAATTACCTTCATGTACAACACTGCGTGTTTGTGGTCGCATTTGCGCGTGTGTGCGTTTCCTCATTGCACATGTGTTTTTCGCATGACTGATAGCAGCGCCATATCAGGCTGGTGATATGAAGCAGGAGCATGTTTATCAGTGTAGCAGTGATGTACGCGCACACTCATCTGCACACAGATTAAGAGCAAACGGGGCAGATACTAAGTACATTCAACTCTGAAAATGATGCCTGTATTTGTCTATCATTCTGTGAAAAAGTGCTTTACATTTATTCTGTTTTTTTTTTTAATACTTTCAAATCATTAAAAATGTTAACATAAAAGATAACTCGAGTAAAAACAAATTATTTTAAAATTATTTTTGCTACATTGACTTGTAAATTAACAGTAATAAAGCAGTTTCACCAGCGACAAGGCTAGGAGTCATTTTAATAGAACCTTTATGACAGCATGAAGTAGGCTGAAATATCTCAAAAGGCAACAGACAATGTGGCACTGGCATGAGTCGGTTTGAAAAGGAACATAAAATCATTTCTAATGAACAAAACATGCAAAGTATTATCTTTTTTTCATGAACTGCCATTGATTACGTCTCTCTCTTTGCAGAGACGAGGGGCCATCTCCTATGACAGCTCTGATCAGACAGCACTGTACATTCGTATGCTAGGTAAGTGTTTCCCTGTCCTCACCCTCAGACACACACTTGCACACTTTGCAGATGTTTGAAATGTTTAGTTCCTCATGGTCGTTGTGTATTCTCAAAGGCTAATAGCAGTTTATACAGTTTATATTTTGAATAACTTGATTCCTGCTTTTGTTTTTATCTCGGTCACACCAAGTTCGTTTTGCAATGCTGGGAGTGTTTTGGGTTTTATCAGATTCAAAGTACAGACTTTCTGCCCTAACCAAAGTTAGCTGGCGTGTACCTAGGGCGTTTAGTGTTTTTCCCACATGCCTTTGTGTACAAACTATATGAGTGTAGCACCATCCATTTGCCCTGAGTGACTCCAAACAGAGTAAGCAGTTTAGAAAATGGAAGAGAGGATAGAGGACTGATAGATCTGCCAGTCAGATGGAGCGAAATGCATCTCGGAAGGAGCTGGATCAGCAGCTGCTTCCTAATCAAGAAGGTTATTGGGGATGGATGTGATTAGAGCCTGGTTATACCACTATGTGCTGTCTATTTATCGTGGATGTGGGAGTGTAAAGGCAGCTTCTTGTCACTTAGTATAAACACTTTTTTGAGTGGAAGGAAGGAAATATTGGAGTAGAGCTGCTCGAATGCTGACCTGTGAAGTTCAAACTGTAAAAGGATCTTACCGGGAAACAATAAAATTGAAAACTGTTTAACTTTTTTATTTAATCATAAGATCCATATACTTTTATTCTTTTATTCTCCTCCGGCTCCATCATGATTTAACTACTTCCTTGTATGTCAAACACCTTCTTCTTGCACAGTGGTCACTACCGTAGATGGCTATTGAAAAGCTGTTTACGTATGTGTGTGTGTGAGCAGCCATTAAAGCCACTTCACTGGTTTGTAGTGTGTTAGTAGCCCCCTTCTAGCTGACCAGTGTAGCTGCACATACTGGCAAGGTATACTTCTTCAAATGTGCCCTGCCAGTGGTCTTTTGTAAATGTTGAATATTATGTAAATATCTCACTAGGCCTTTAATAGAAAGAGACCCTTACGCAATCTTTAACCTGGAAGCTCTTTGAATCCTGACCAAGGCATTTCTCTGTTTTCATAGTGTTTTTTTCTGGGCACTCCAACTTCATCTCTCTGTCTGAACCTGAATCCATGTTAGGCTAAAAGGTTATCAATTATGTGCCCTGTCTTTGATTCATCTGATCACAATTTAATTTTAGCATTTCACCCATCAGTATTTAGGTTTTGGTTTCGAACACTTTTTCAAAAACTTAAAAAGCAACAATTTCACAACGGTTTTTGGTCTCAAGACAACATAATATAGAGGTAAGCAACAAAACACCAAATAAGAGAAGAATGAGAAAGAGGAGCAAAGAGAGCTCAGGAGTCAGAGACAAAGTCCCATTTTTCTTAGAGTTTTAGATTTGGGTTTGTTTTCTGATCACTCTATATAAAATATCCCTAATATCAATTTATATTTCAAGTATATGTTGACCACCTAGGTAGACATGTGAAAAACTCTTTGAAAAGCAAATTGTGCTTTTCAACAAATTGTGAAAAAGAAATAAAATAAAACTCATTCCTGTAGATGATTTAATCCTAGTGAGTCTATCATAATTCATGCACGAAATGGCTACTAAGAGCTTTGGCTGAGCTGACTGAAGGAGCTTTTTAATCATTTTCCTTGGCCAAGTATGACGGCAGTCTCATACGTCATTGGCATAAAGCATCTGTGTCTGCAGGATTATTTTAGATTAAGCGGAGTATGAGCAGGAGAAGCACGCTAATGCAGACTGGTGTTTGCCTGTGCCCGGCTTTAGTCGGCTAACTTAATGCTGATGTGCTTTCAAATAGCAGCACTCAGAGCTTTTGCCACATCAGTTATAATGACCTGACCTACATCCACCCCAGAGTACCGACACTAATGCACCATTGGGGGAAACATGGACTCTGTGACTCTCAAAAACACACACACACACACACACTCGATGTTGACCCGAAGCACATGTATCTGCACATGTGACAGATGTTTATACATACAAGCACACACTCAGTGCCCAGGAATGCATGCACTCTTGTGTTTTTAGTCATCTATTGTTCCTTTTTTTTCTTTCTTTTTTTGCCCAGATCAAAATCCTTCTCAACAAATTGTGAAGCATTGTTGTGCCTTGAATTGTAATTCTTAGTTTTTGGTATTTTGATAGGAGCTTGTGTAGTGTTCAAACAGCTGTTTGCAAGTAAGTAACGTGCTGGTTGTGGGTTCACATGCGTGCGACTTTGCTCTTTAATTTCGATGCACACGATACAATCTGACGTGCCATGCTGGAAACGTAACATTTCAATGTTTAGCTCCTTGATCAGTTAACTTCCATGTACAGAGCCTTGTAAAAAGAAATATCCCTGAAGCTATTTCCACAATTAATCACAACCACAAACATCAATGTTTTTATTGGGGTTTGTTGTGATAGACCAACACACACCAGTAAATTACTGACGATGAAGAAAAATGATGCGAGATTGTAAACTGTTTTACGAGAAAGGATTTAATCTCTTTCGATAAAATGATGTGTCAAGCTTTACACGTCTCCCGAAGCATTTTTTATTGACCATATGATAAAAGTATGGCACAAACCTAGAATGGATAACATTAATTACAGGAACAGTGAAGGACTCAGGAGTTGCAGAGATCCGCAACTCAGGTGGATGAATCTCTTGGCTATTTCTTTTTAAGGGAGGAGTGATATAAAAAATAATCTTGTTTGTGTACAAGACACGGCAAACATGGAAAACGATTACTCTATCAGATGACAACTAAATTTCACCTTTTGACCTTCAGGCAAAAGGTTTCGACTCTGCTCATTGTGCACCATCCTCATGGTGAAACATGGGGGTTAGCATCATCAGGCTGAGGGAATGCTTTCTACTGCAGCAACAAGGAAGTTGGTCAGTAGATTGCAAAACAGTGACAAACCTTCAAGTGGGATATTAAATCCAAAGATGGTACCAGAGCGCAAAAGCCCTGATTCTTAACGAGTCTCGAGAGCCGCAGATCCCCCACAGTAAAAGTCAGCGGCTCAGAGCTGAGGCGAAGATTTGACAGCACTAGCTTGATTCTCTGCAGGTTCTAGTTGAAATGTCTTGTACAGTTCTTCATATTTTTCTAATTTTGACATATTTCCTCTCTGTCTTACCAAGCTTGCATACGGTGTGGCTCCTTTCGACTCACTTTTCCTTTGGCACAGAGGGCACAGGATGTGGTACACATCACCTTATGTCCTTACTGAAAGTTTGCTTCTGATTTCCACCTTCTGGCTTTGCTCATAAGCCATTAATGTAATCGAGTATTGACATTTGATCAAGACAGAATTTGAATGCATTGAAACTTTATTTTATCCAAGTTTATAGCAGGACTTGAAACTTGTTACTCACTCTTATGCTACCTGACTGAATCTGAGCTATTTTGCAAATAATTGAGTCAATTCCATCTCAAAATGAGTAAAGCTGGAAGAGATATACCTCAAAACACTTGCATCTGTTATTAAAGTAAAGATCGACAGTACATGGCCGTTTTATAAAATTATTTTTCTTGCACTTATTTACAAGTATGTGCTTCTTTGTGTTGGTCTATCGCACAAAACTTCAATTGGTGGTTTATTAACCTGACAACATGTGGAAAGGTGTAGGGGCATGGACACTTTTGGGAGGCTCTGTAGAGCCTTGCCTGGAATCACACTCTGGCATTTTGCTGCATCAGCGTCACAGCATCGTTCTGTCGCCTCACTATGATCTCGCTCCTGACTGCAGTCTACATGCTGATCCGTCCGCCGTCCGTGGGGTCCAGCTTTGGAGCCCGCTCCTCTGCCTGGCTACTAAAACCAGTCGTAGTTCGACTCTAGATCGCCCTCAGTGGCTCTGGGTACTAATAGTAGAGCAGACTGTCCTGACATGGCACTGCATGCTCAGCTGTTCACTTCTCTGTCTGTTTCCTCTTCTGGGACATGGGAGTGTGCGTTTGTGTGCGACTGTTCCTGCATATGAATAGCACACACTAGACCTGGGTCAAATCGTACTTTCTGAAATCACAGCTTCTGCTTGTTTCTTAGTTTTCTGAGAATGCCAGCGTGATGGGTTTTACCATATTAGTTACTGACCTGGTTATAGTTATTCAAATTATTCTTCTCATTCGAAAGGTTTTCTGTCAAATCTCCAAAGTAAAGGAAAACTGTATTTTCTGACAAGAACCGAAAGGCAACATTTGAATACTTTTTTTATTGGCATTTTCCGTCAAACAAATTAAGTTATTCACACATTTTTTCTTTTTAACACATTCAATAGACATTTGAATGCAAACATCTGCAGAATGACAAAGCTTATTTGTGTGTGGAGTGCAGTTTAAAAAAAAAAAACACCATTTAGTAGAAATTTTCAACTTCATCATGAAACGCATTGTCACAGCCCCAGACTGCAGCCTAGCTCTGCAGAATGTCAAAGATGCTACCGGGTTTCTCACTTTCCTCCTAAACTCTAAATTAAAACAATGATTGACTGCTAAAATACTCAAATTTACTATGTACACCCAACTACAGTGCATCCCACTTTTTCTTGCCACACTTCAACAAGGGAAAACAAAGGGTGACAAAATGGAGTCGAGTTTATCCGAGCAAAACGCAACAAAAGTAGTGAGGGGATGGTTATCATATTTAGTTTTAGGTTTTTGTAAATTATTATATGCATATTCTAAAATCAAATAAAACAGACAAATGTCGTTATTTGACAATTCTGAGCTTTTCTTTGGATGTTGCCAGAAACCCAGGACCATTTAGTTTGGCTTTCCTTCACAAGCTCTTTCAAATGACAGTGAAAAATGACACTGATTTTGTCGTTTAAATTTAGTGTGCGCTTGGTTTGTTCTCCTGCTCTGTACATCAATGTGGTAAAGCCCGTCCTCATGGCACTTAAAAAGAGGATAAAATCATGTAAATCAGATCAGTCTTGGAAAAATAACTTCTCAGTAATTATTTATTTTTTTTAGGACAATGATGCTTTTATTTCTTTCATTTTTGCACGGTACGAATCTTGAGGAAATGAGTGTTAATTTCTTCTAGGAGATGTGAGAGTACGAAGTCAGGTTGGATTTGAACCGGAACGCCGAAGCTCCCACCCGTACCTTTGCATAGACTTCCGAACTCTTCACAGTGAGTATGGATCCCAGTCCAGTGTCTTTAAATCATTCCCACTAAATGCAAACCCATGACTGGACACATATAAAATATGTTTCCCATGCATTTAACCTGCTAAATCATTTAGGACCAGTTTACTTGCACTCTTCGTTGCCATGGATGCCGAAATTATTTCAATTTTTGGTGATAAATTGTGAGGCAGAATTACTAATATGTGATAAACTTCAGCGCTTTTTGTGAAAAATAATTTGTGTACAGGTTTGAATTATTAATGTTCTTTGATACACACAAGGTCATAAATATGCATACAGGTCTGGGTCACACCAGTAGACTCACGTTAAAACCAACATTGATGTGCTAAGCACCACTGTCCAGTTAAACACACAACTGTGTCCAAGTTCCTCAAGCTGCTGATTGGAGGGAAAGGAGTTGGTCCTCTTTCCTGTGTGCCCAAATATCCACTCAGCATAATGCTACTTCCACCGTGCTTTGCAATTGGTGTAACTTTTTCAGGTTTTAAAGTGTCATCTTGACTTCTCCAGACATTCTTGTTACTAAGCAGTCTTTTTCTCTATAAACATCAGTCAGGCTTTACGGTTTTGGTTGTGGAGGAGGTGCTACTCTCAGTCCACAGTGATTTGAATGATGAGTAACTGTGTGGAGGATGATGCTAGTACACTAAAGGAATGCTGTTATTGCATTTTAGGCAGTAAAATGTTTAGTTTTTCTTTAAAAAAGAAACTGAATTATTTGTTTATTTGCATCTTTAAACATATTTCTAATATTGCATGATATTGGTGGTCAAAGAAATATCTGCAGAATGTGCCATTTAAAAAAAAAAAAAATTTGATTAATCGTAAGAACAACTGAAAGAATAATCAATTTGTAAAATAATTGTCAGTTGCAGCTCTAATTCCTTTACTTCTGATGTAATAGTTTTGGTTTGATAGGTGAAACTTGGACATTGCAGGATTTTTCTAGTAGAAAAATAATCCCAAACACACATCAGGTTAACATTGGGTATTAATTCCTATAAAAAGCACGTGGTTAACCAAACATTGGTGAGGTGAACGTCTACATTGAAGGCAGTATGCTTAATTTTGACCCTATTTGGATTAGAGAAGATAAATCCAAACTCATTCTAACAAAATCATTGAGATGAGTGTATATAAGCTTCCAACTGACCTATATGTCTTCAATGCATGTTGCTTTAAATGATCCAAGCCTTTCAACTGGTCATCCAAGCGTAACCAAGCATTAGGTCCATTATGGCATATTGACTGAACATGCCATCCTCTGATAACAAGAGGCATCATAAAACTGTAGGTTCCTCTTCTGGAAGTCTTAGTTAGGTGTGTCTTTGTTTAATGTGATCAAGAATTTTTTTGTCAAACCTTTTCGCAAATAGATGAGTTATTAAAATTCCCCCCTCATTTGTATTTATTTTTTTTATTTTCTCTTGTTGACATATTGACCCCAAAGTAATCCCACCTCCCCCCTGACGTATTTCCGGAGCACAGCCACAGTTTGTACAGAGCCTTTGCACAGTGTGTGTTTGTATGTTGATGAAAAGAGAGAGACCACTGACAAAGCATGTCTACTGTGTGATCCCAGACGTAAGGCTTACGAGTAGGCGGCTGTGTCAGCAGCGACTGTTTGGATATCGCTGTGTTGGTGTCGGATCCCCACCGAGGCCGTGCCCAGCCAAATGCTTCTCCAAGCCTAATGAGCTTCTGGAGGGTTGGTGGGCAGAGGGGAAAACACGGCAACAGTTTCATTGATATGTTGCATCGTTTGAATGATATTTCTGTGCGCAGCGCGGCTGAGCTGCGGATCCTCGCCGGCTGACTCTGGTACTGAAAAGAGGGTCCACAGGCTACTCAGTTTCCAGAGATACCTGCACTCGTCCCGCCTGCTGCGGGGAATCCCCCAGCAGATCCCCCTCCACATCCTCGACGAAGACTACAGCGGACAGGCTAGAGTACGATGCCAACTGTTCATAGAATAACTCAATACAACGTAAAGAATTTTTTTTTTTCCAGCATCTTTAACGTTATGCCATCTCCTCTTTGCCTTTCAGTGCATGTTGGAAAAAGTTGGCAGCTGGAATTTTGACATTTTCCTCTTTGACAAGCTGACAAATGGTGAGTAGAAGATGTGAGGTTGCATAAAAATAAAGAGGCTGTTTAAGGTGTGTTGGCGCTTAAAGTTCTGCACCGACTCCTCAGCTTTACACGCGAAACTCTACCAATGCTGCCATCTAGTGGACATATATCTGAAAAGGATGACAGATCAATTAAAAATAAAAATCTAGAATTGAGTTGATCAATTAATCTTGTTTTAAGATTAACCTCCATATATGATAAAAGTCCCAGATTGAACATGGAAAAACATTTTTAAAAATCTTTAACAGTTTTTTAAGGTAACTTGTTACCAAGGGAAACTGAATTTCCCTTTTGGATTCTGGTCTAAAAGCTAAGGCTTACATGGCTTAAGCAAAGCAGCATTTAAAAATTTTTTTTTAAAATAATATATATGATATAAAGTCTAACTTTTCACAATTTTTACTTTCTTCTACTTTGCAATTTACTTTGTGTCAATCATGTAAAATCCAAACAAAGCTCTGAAAGCATGTCCCATATTTCAGTTTTGGACATGAATTTTTTTTAAAAAAGCTAGAATACCACAAGCATTTCCACAGAAGTAAGAGGGGAATTACTTACAGAGGCATTAAATCTAAGAGTTAATCAAATAAAGACTGAATGCTCACAAAAACCAGAAGCTAACAGTCCAACTCTTCCCCCACAGGAAACAGCCTGATCACCCTGACCCTCCACCTGCTCAACCAGTACGGCCTGGTGGATCTGTTTCAGCTGGACATGGTCAGGCTTTGGAGGTTTCTGGTCCTGGTGCAGGAAGACTACCACAATGACAACCCATATCACAACTCCGTTCATGCTGCAGATGTGACACAAGCCATGTACTGCTACCTGCAGGAGCCCATGGTGAGACGAGCAGTCGAAGCCTTTCACGTTTTATTTGTTAAGGAAAACGCGCTAAAGCAAAGATGCCTGTGTTACTGTTGTTCCCATCAGCTGTCAAAGTCTCTAACGTCGTACGACATCCTGCTGGGACTTCTTGCGGCTGCCACACATGACTTGGACCATCCTGGGGTCAACCAGCCCTTTCTCATTAAGACTGACCACTATTTAGCCACACTCTATAGAGTAAGATGCCATAAATGTTACGAACTAACCCGCCTTACTTGCCGTTCAGGAAATGGGAACTAAAATGGTTGCAACTTTCCATCATTATTATTTTTTTTCTTGATTACACAGAATACCTCAGTTCTGGAAAACCACCACTGGAAGTCGGCAGTGGGTCTCCTCAGAGAGACCGGACTGTTCTCTCACCTGCCGCCTGAGGACAGGTAACCTAGCCAACAAATACTCAGGCCTCTTGGCTGTAGCACTAAGATGAGGCTGATCGTGTCTCTTTTAACCACAGCATGAACATGGAGAGGGAACTGGGCTCTTTAATCCTGGCTACGGACATCAGCAGACAGAATGACTACCTGTCCAGGTTCCGCACCCACCTGGACCAGGAGAGCCTGTGCTTGAGCAACGCCAGCCATCGTCACTTCGTCCTGCAGGTTGGACACACACACACACACACACACACACACACACACACACACACACACACACACACACACAGTCTTTACTATCGGACCTCAGCCTGTCAGCAGACTGGCGAGTTCTCATCCCGTTTTTCTCTCTGTTTCCTGTGCAGATGGCTCTGAAGTGTGCAGACATCTGTAACCCCTGCAGACCCTGGGAGCTGAGCAAACAGTGGAGCGAGAAAGTGACAGAGGAGTTCTTTGAACAGGGTATCTGTTGCATGTGTTGTTTGGCCACTTTGTGCTTTTAGCTTAAAAGTGATTCCAACTCTAAAACTGTTCACACATAAATGATTTGACTTTGACTTTTTGATTGACTCATGCAGGAGACATCGAGAAGAAACACAAACTTCAAGTCAGCCCACTCTGTGACAGAGAGACAAACACCGTTGGCAACATCCAGATAGGTAAGGATGGTAGATATGAGTGATATTTAATCCAATTAAGTTTATTTATGTCACGTCAATCCACAACAAATGTCATTTGTGGCACTTTACAGGAAGTTAATGTCAGGAGAGGGATAAAGTCAAAAATAGCTCAGGAAAACCGTCATGTCATATTAATTTTGGGATTTTAATGATGCATTTTGAATCAGTTCTCTCTCAAAATTTGAATTTTCTTTATTTAAAATAATTCCCCATAAAATAAAGACCTGCTCATATCCATCCAGCTGTCATGAGGTGAGAGGTCAAATGCATCTGTAAAAGCCTAATTTCCGTTCTGATGATGAGTGCGTATAAACATCTTGACGGGGGTCCTGGCTAAAGCCTCTGCTGATCTATCGCCTCCAGGCTTCATGACATACGTGGCAGAGCCGCTGTTCGGAGAGTGGGCCCGGTTCTCGGACACCCGCCTGTCTCAGACCATGTTGGGTCACATGGGGCTGAACAAGGCCAGCTGGGGCGGCCTGCAGCCGGAGCAAACCGCCATCTCCGAGGAGACGGAGCCGAGCGCAGGAGGAAGCCGCTCCAAAGAAATACCTCAGGGAAGCAGAGAATCCTGACACTCCTCGTTCGCCCCATCACTTCGACCTCCTGACCCCTGGCCCCAGGGCCTCATCCACACACTGAGGGCAAGTGGAGCTCCCACCACTGGCCCAGCCTAATTTGAACACCTTGTTATGTTGTTGCTTTGGCCTCCCATCACAATAAACCACTGATTTTTCTTTTTATTTAATTTATTTAATTAAAAAAAATTTTTTTTTTGGCATAGAGCAATACATAGATACCTCATTTGGCAACTGCTGTATTTTCTCTTATTTGCTTTGTTTTATTTATTTGGGGACTGTATTTGAGGCATTAACGACTAAATATGCCACTTTTTTTGTTGTTACGGAACGTTAAGGTGAAAGCAGTATAAACTGAAAACTTAATTTGTTTTTTTTTTGGGGGGGGGGTATTTTTGAAGTGCCATTTGAAAACAAAAACGAAAAAAAAAAAACAAAACAAAACATTGACGGACAACTGGAGTATTCGGAGACCCTCCTGAGACTTTTTCAGTTTGCCGTGTTGCATTTGTACTGAAGATTCTTCCTTGTGTCCAAAAAAAGAGAGCGAAAAAAAAGAAATGTGACAAGCCCAGTCCTTCTGCTGCCTCTGAGAAGACTGTTTACGCATCTCCATGTTCGTTGTTCTCTTTTCTTTTATTTCCCCTTTTGAACTGAAGCGACTCCCGTCGGCTCCACAGTTTGCCTTCGAAGCACAGGCATACGAAAAGAAGCGAACCACTCGATTTGAACTGTCGTCCCACTGTCGAAGCCATGAGCTGAACTTTATTCAAAACAAACCAGATGCCATATTAACTCCACCTGTGCTAGCGTGTGTTCCTGCACGTCGTCTCCCTGAGTTTCTCCTGGTGAAGCGAGGCGCCGGCCGTGTTTCTGCATCGACCCAGTAACCCCCCCCTCTTCCCCGCCGCCGCCGACCGGAGAGGGGTCAGACTCTCCCAGATCTCACCTGGATCGCCACTCCATGCAACTCCACTCGCTCAGGGTTTTTACCAGTCTTTTATTTTATCCAGCGAATGAGGGCGGGGGAGACAGAGGTGGCTACAGACGATGCAGGGTTGTTTCTGTTTTTGTTTTTTTCTTTCCCCCGTTGTTTTGGATAAACCGAAGGAGACTCCCTCGGCGCAGAATGTCTCTCACGGCCACATGAAACCTGACGGACTGCTCGACTGATGCCTTATTACTATGCACAAACTATGCTAAGTGACCAAACCAACTCCTGTTCCCATCAAGTGCATGGTGTGCTTGTTTCTGAATGCACTGTCCGACCCCCTTTGCCTTTTTCTCTTTTTCCTGTTGTGAGGAACAACTCCAGCTTTTTCTCCTTTTTGTACGGATACAGAACCAGTCGAGTGAATCAAAAACATTCCATTCCTTTTTTTTGTTTGTTTGTTTGGGTTTGTCCGTTTTGATTCTGTACAGTGGCACAGGTTGTGTTTGTGTTGAAACGTTTGGAACGATAACAGGTGCTTTTCTTACTTTAGCTGATTTGTATTTTGCTGTAAAGTGCTGTAAGACTGTTGATACAACTGTTTACAATTTGTTGCGACAGCCATTTTTGGGAAGACTTCAGTGTCAAGCCAGATTTTTTTTAAAGGCTTTGCTGTATTGACCTTTTTGATACATGCCTGTTGCAGTTACGATTTGAATAATAAATCCTGTTGATGAATTTTCCTTGAGTATTCAGTTTAATACTTCTGCCTTAGAGGTATTAATAGACCCCTCCAATTTTTCATTTATTTTTTTTTAAACCAACTTTATTTTTTGTCCTCTTACTCTGACTTGAGCTGTTTTATGTGACCTTTATTTATGCAGCGAGATCCCAGACTAGAAAACTCCTTTTTGAGGAAAATTTGGCCAAGAAAGACATGCAAGTATAAGTTACGTTAAACACAATCAAACTGGATTAAAATTTGATGAAGACTGCAAAGAGTCTAAATTATTAGTTTCATGTTATGGAATTGGCCTCAAAGACTTAGTTTTGATTTAAAAGCATTCTCATATTTTCAGTCAATCTGCAGCTTCTTCCAAACCAGGAGAGAACAAAGATATTTTACCAAGTTTAATAAACACAAGTGATCTTACAGATGAAGCTAACCTTTGTAACCTGCTTTCGGCTTTAAAATGTATTTTTAAATATGACAAAAATGGTTAAATTGAACCTCCAAACTACACGGGTCCTGTGGAGTTTCCATGAAGTGCTTCCTGGTTCTGATGCAACATTTCTCTGGTGATGGGTCCGGCAGCGCCGATGCTTCCTTATAAACTGTGTTTATAAGCAACTGTGTTTATTTAAATAAATCAATTTCCTCAATGCTGAGGCATTATAGAGCCACGTATCACAATGAAGTCCCAGATACATTAAGGATAAACTCCAGTATATAGCTATTCTGCAAATTACCCAGTTGCTTTTTGTACATTTCATATAAATGTATGTTTCCTTCATTTATTTCTACAGCAGAAGTAGTCAAAGTGTAACAGACTAAATTTCAAAATGTTGGAAAAGCTTGTTTTTGAATGAAAATTTGCTATGGGTCAAAACACTTCATGATGCCTCATTTACCCATCACTACATTTCTCTACTTTTATTGGCACAGCTTTTCACTTATGTTCAATTTAATAGTTGTAAAATAAGTACTTATTTTGCCATGCAACCATGTCACTTCTCGGTGCATTTGTACAAATCGTTGAAGAATTATAAATAGCTTAAGCTCAGCCAGATTGGATGCAGTGAGGGAATCCAATGGGCCAGTTTTCTCCATTTTTAGAGATTTCCTCGATTACTTTTATGCCGCTTCTACAAATTTAAATTGCAGCTTTAAAATCCTAGTAAAATACAAATTTATGTAAACAGGAAAATGTATAAAGAGGAGCATTTTCAAGGCCCCATATGTGAAATTATTAGTCCTATTAGAAACTATTCAATGGAAATAATTTATAGGTCAAACATTTGCAAGGAATGTTGAATCAACACCAAAAAGTCGAGAGACCAACTTTTATTAAAATGATTTACAGTTTCTTAGACAACTCTTCTGCAAAACCAATAAAAACATTCCTGACAATTTGTCTGACTTCCCTTTTAAATAAGCAGCTATGAAGTGAAATAAGGAGAGACTTACAACGGCTCAAAACTTCAGTTTAGACCACAGGAATCATAACATAAGATTGTTTTCTTGAAAGCATAACCACCACTGAACACTGCTCATGCAACTACAGCAGCAATTTTAAAGAGATATTAACTTTCCTTGCAGTTTTAATAAAACAGGAACAAAATGCAGAGTCCTGCAGGACATCATTGGAATGTCTTTGGCTTTTAGGAGATGAAACAAATGCTTTGAACTAAAAACACATTTTACTGGAACTGGTGAACCCGTCAGAAGATAAAATTCTTTCGAATGTCAACCCAAATTTGGTCGAGTACCTTGAAACGAATAATGGACGAATGTGTCACATCATTCACAGTTAAAAACAAACTACAGCATCTACCAATATAAATAACCTCCTCCCAATCAAATTAAACAACAATTTACTCATGCTCTTCAACAATACTGCACCAAAATGTCTGAAAGTGCTTTTTTTCCCCCCCATCCATGTTAAATGAGCTTCTCCAGCTTCACTCTTCTTTCATGTGCAACAAGTAAAAACAAATAATTACAAAATAAGGTTAATAATAATAATTGTCTAGTGTTTGTGTTCACATGGAAACCATGGCTTAAAATATAAAGCTGATATAAGTTATAAAAGTGCAACAACAACAACAAAAAAAATCCCCAACTTTGGACTGAGATGATTAAAAATTGGTCCAGCCAGGTCAGCAGAGAGAAGCTACAGATTCTTCGGATGAGCAGTTCAGGTTCCTCTGGTCAAAGCAGCTTCTTCTTTCCAGTTGGTTTCAGCATGTGCTGCCCAAACTGACGAGACAAGACAGATCAGGACTCTGCTCATCTACAAAGCTTCAAAATGTTCACCTTCTTACAGAAGAGGATTAGGGCCACTGAAAAAAGATATAAAAATTCTGCCTTTTTTTCCCCCTCAGAAAAAGGGGGGGGAAAATCTGACAAATATAGGTTAAAATTCAAATCCATCATAAATTTGGGACTGACTTTCAGTGTGGTTAAAGTGCAGGTTTACAAGTCCTACAGCAATTATTCTTATTCTTATATGCTAACATATTTAACATCCACATAAGTGTGTTTGGTTATTTGGATTTTTGACATTAACAGTTAAAATTCTGAGTTTAATGTCAGAATTATATAGAAAAAAAAATGGGGGCAGGAGAAAAAAAAGCCAATTCTGTGAATGAAAGTCAGAATTCTGAGATTAAAGTAACAATTTTATTTACGTATTTTTTTTCTTCCCAGTGGCGCTAATCCTCTTCCGGACCGTCTAGTTGTTAATCTGATGGATAAATTTATCCGCCTTACCAGAGGAGTTTCACTTTGAGGTTTGGCTTCTGGGTCGGCGACCTTCACATCTTCTCTGTCGTTTCCTTCCTGTCCGCTGTTATTTCGAAACCGATAGGCGAACTTGCGTTTGAGCGCTTCAGCGATGAGACCCGCAGGGTCAGCCGGCTCGCTGGACTTCGATTTGTCTTCAACTTTCTCTACGCGACTATAAAAAGTTATAAAAAGAAAAAATTTCGAATCAATGAATAAATCACTCGGTGCATCAAAACCGAGCCTGAAGGTGTGAGACGAACCTTTTGACCGACCGCAGCTTAACTTTGTCTATGTCCTTCAGGATGTCCAGCATGCTGGGGATTTCTGCTGGCTTTGAATCCACGGCAGCCTGCTCATCTTTCTTCTTCCCCCTTCTCTCTTTTATCAGCTCGATGGCTGAAAATGTTCGCAGTAGTGCTGGTGCAGGAGGAGGAGGTGGTGGCGGAGGAGGAGGAGGAGGAGGGACGCTACCAAAAGGTGGAGGAGCCCCAACAACAACAGCTGGCGTGAAATGGGAAGAAGAGAATAAAAGTTTTAAGTCATGTAATGGTCTGCTGCCATCTAGTGGAAACAACAGTGAATTAGAGAAGACGACAAATGATCAAATTGGCCAGAAATAAATATGTTACCCGACTGCGCCGTCTTTTCCTGAGCCAAGACAATCTGAGCTATCTGCGCTCTGAGTTTGGCAAGTTCAGTCTCCAGCGCGCTGATCTTCTGGATCGCCTCGTCGTTTGCGGCAGTTGGTCCACGTGGGTCAGGCGGGTCCTCGTGCAGACTGGGCATGGAGCGCCGGCGGGCGACCCGCTTCCTCTGAGGACGAGGCTGCTGGGCCCGAAACATGAAGCCCGGTGGGATTTCTGGCCTGCTTCAACCAGACTATAGGTCAGGAAGTTCCACCGCTTAAATACAGAGCTTCACAAACTTCACATTTTGTCACAAATTACGATGGACTTTATTAGACTTGTGTGAGATGGACCAACATGAAGCAGTGCACACTGGGAAGTGGAGGAAAAACTCTAACTGGTTTTTAACAACACTTTCACTGCAAATCTTTTTCAACCTTGACGTCTTCTTGCAGGATTGCCCTCCATCCGTCTTCACAAAAAATAAGCCTGCCTGTCCCTCCTCAAGATCTGCACAGCATGACACTGCCACTACCATGTTCCACTTCAGGGATGGTGGGCTCTGCGTTTTCTAAAATAAACATTGTTTTTGTCCCTACATGTCTCTGGAAACATGCAAACATAGGAAGACTTTTTGTTCAGTGCTTTCACCTGGGTCTACCAAAGTAGCCTTCATCATCCTCTTCATCCCCTTCGATCCAGGCGACGTCAGCGAGGGAGGCGACCGGGTTGGTCTGCCTCTTGGCTCTGATGAGAACTCCAGCCTCCTCAGAGTATGGATGAAGCTGCAGGGATGAGGAAAACCGTTTAACACTGGGGGAAACTTCAGCAGTGACCATCCATACAATCATTGTCAGGACAAATAAATATGAAAACAAAATGAAGGATTTGGAAATCAATGCAACTCCAACACTGCACAAAGGCAACAAACCAAATGCTAAAGAAAAAACATCACAATTTCACTGTGTAATCAATACATTTGTATATTTCTTCACTCATGAGAACGGGGATTTTCTGGTTATGTCAGATTAAACCACGCTAATGAATTATTAAGCTACACTGGAATGGCAAAATGTGAGGCAAGCTGTACCTCTACATATATGAAGTTCAATAGCCCTTAAGATAATGCTTTGTTTCTGATTAGAGCAAACAGAAACAAAGACTCTAAATTCAAAAAGTGCTTATAAGACATACCTTATCAATAAGTTACTAGATAAAGGATGCATCTTGTAGCCTCACAACTCCAATATGAACAGCCTCTTTTTATGAAGCAGGTCACTAATTTAATAACCTGTCACATCAAAATTGTTTGATGTGCTCCACAGTGCACCGCATTTATATACCACTGCCTCATATCATTGCAATGATCAGAGCAACCAGACATGGACAAACAAGTCACACTGCTTAGCAGATACAGCCTGGGCTGCAAGAATTAAAATCACACCGAAAACACCACACTCCCAAGAATAAAATCACAAATGCTTCAAACATTATATTAAATATAATATTAGAAGTGATGAGCAAGAGGAGAAACTTGAACTTTTTTTAAATGCATGCTTCTGGGATTAAATCGCAAATATTAAAAACAAATATCAAAAGTATTCAGAACACGTGAACTTTTCCACATTTTATCTCACAAGAACCACAACCTTTAATGCATTTGTTAGATATTTGTAGTGACAAACCTACATAAAGTAGCAAATACACCGTGAAACACTTTTTGCTTTCTTTTCAATAAATAAATAAAATCGTTACAGTTTGGCATGTTGCACGCATTTATTTTCAGCTTCCATTATTTTGGTGTCCCTAAAAAAAAAAAAAAACCCTGTGCAACAGATTCCACATGAAAGTCAATGAATTAGAAAACCTAGTCTATTTGTGTGCTATTCAGTCTCATATATGTGGTTAAATAGAGAAAGTGAAGAAGGAGGTCTACAGCCTGACGACATGCATCAGTGACTCAGTGAGTCTTCAATAAGCTCAAGGTTGTTGACGGTTGCTGAGCAAGACTGACCTAAAGCAGACAGACTGCATTCCTCAGAGAAAGGGAGGGCAGCTGCAGAAAGAAGAGAAAAAGAAGAAAGGGCACAGTTTTGAAAAGCAAAAAAGCAGAAATGATAGGAAATCAGACGTCAATCAAATCTCCAAAGTCTTGTACCTAAACAGTCCGCATTCTCATAGGTAAAATCCTACACGTGATTATGAGTTGAGTGACGCTCTCTGTTGATAGTTCATAAGTGACAACAGCCAAAGAAGAAAAAGATAAAGAAAAAACAAACACTGATGAGGGTGTGAGCTTCGTTTGCACACGGATTTGACATTAGTTTGGAGAAATGGATGGAAAACATGGCTGAAGAAGCCATGAGCAACTTGAACGAACTTCAAATCCCCACAGAAATGTTAGATTTGGATAAAAATAAAAAGGAAGTTGCATCTTACCTGAAAATGAACCCGGGGGCATGGCTTAATGGGAAGACTGGACGCGATTCTCCTTACCAAACTTCTGGAAGAACCATAAAGCTTTCCGGAACCAAACGCCTACAAGGGGAAAATAAAACACAACACATGTCTGTTCCAGGGATTTCTGTTCTCTTAGGGGACACAAGACACTTTATATGTTCATTGAAACAAACAGGGTGGTAGTTCCTGGTTTGGATATGAATAAAACGTAGAGCTGCTGCTAAAACAATGACAACATTGATTGTCATCAAATCTTTCTCACCACTATTCTCTTCCATAATCACAATGTTCCCACCATTCTCCCTGAGCTTTCCCCATCTCTGGCCACAAGATCTGCAAAATCAGCCAAACATTTGGAAGCAACTTCCAGTTTTTATTTAAAATAATAATAATAATAATAATAAAAGAGCATGATTAGGCCTGCCGAAACAGATCAATTATTTATCAGCATGATAATTTACATTTGAATGATTTATTGCTTTTCTCTTTTTCTTTCTACTGAACTCTAGATGACAAAAGTCTTCAGTCTGGTGCTTCTGGTCTGAACTAGCCCATTTCTTTCTGTTTTGTTTATTTATTTTGGATGTTTAAAGTGTCTTCTAGTTCTGTCGTCAAATTTTCCTTAATTTATTGATATTTGAGAACTTCTTCTTGCATTATTATGCCATTACCATTATATTACGCGACAGTAGTTTGAAACATCACCATTTATTGCAATAATGTCTGGGACAATTTATTGTCCTACAAACTGTGTTTTTGTGACAGACCCAAGTATGTCATCTGTGGATTTTGATTCCCGTTCACTGTAAATTAAACTTTCATGTTACCAAATCATTAGACTATGCAATTTCACGGCACTAATATAAAAAATAAAGAACAGTAAAGCAGTCACCCACCAGGTCCATTTCAATCTTTGCATGTTCTTTACTCATTTCTGTTGATCAGTTTCAAAAACACATAGAGAACATGTCTCCAGATCAACATGATCCACAGAAAGAGCCTGAAAAGAGGAGCTGGAAGAGAAAAAAAAAAACAGAATAAACAAACTGAAAATGCTTTATGCAATATACTCCATGCCAAAAACCTTTGCTATAATGTTGTTTTTGTCACCCAATGTTATCATAAAGTACATTTTTATTAAAAAAAAAAAAAAAGCATTTCTTTGTGACTCCTTCCAAGAAGTGGTGCAAGTCGTAAAACCGTGAAAGGACAAAATGGGTCTAACAAAGAAAGCAGAGCAAACAAACTTCTGATAGCACAGCGTGTGTTCGTTTCTCAGTTTCCCCTTTGTAACCTTGTCTATCCTTGTCTAAATCCGTGGAAATGAACACGCAGGGCAAAGCTACATGGTGAAAGTTACCTTACACCGACGTTTGTTTCGATATTTGGCCACTTTACAATCAACAAAATACCCCGGTTCAAAGTGGCCAGTCTTTTGACGAGAATCATTCTTTAGTTGGACCTTTGATTAGCGGGTCACAATGCTAACTAAAGCTAACGATAGCAGCGGCGCTTAGCGAATCCAAACTTTACGCTTCTCAAGATTTAAGCTTACAGTCTTAATTAAGGTAAATGTGGGAGTGTTATTGACTATTTGATTTTTACCGCTATATATGTAGCCGAAAATCAGCTGCATAAAAGTTAAACTTACTGAAAGCCGCTATCTCTAGTTTCAGCACCTTCCCAACACGACGCCGAGCACAGGGATAAATAATGTGGGAAGAACTTTAGGATTGTGTTTTAACCGATGGGATTATTGGATTTACAGAGCACGGATTGGTTGTTTGTGTTGAGTGACTAACCACTTCGCCAATCAGTGCTCGCTCATCCTCCTACTTTACCGTGGGATGGACAGACTACTAAATCACTTCTATACTTTGTGTGGCATTAGGTTCTATTTAGCTTAAGGTTTGTGACTGTGTAGTTTGTGGGGCTCACCTGTTTAACATTTGGAGGCAAGAAATAGTAAGTGGGAAGTAGAAAGCAGAAGTATGATCAGTGAAAGTGATTGAAATGAAAAGCGCTGCTTATGTTTTCGTCATTTGGTTATAAACCAATCACTTTCTGGCCTTGGCTCAAAGGTACATATTCCGTTAGCAAAACTTTTTCCAAAAGTGAAACTGCCACTCACAGCATGGCTAAGGCTATGACGTATCGTAGAGCATGTAAGTCTACACTGTAGTCAATCATGTTTCCCCGTCCAATCAGATTTCAGGAAAGCTTTCAACGTTTGTTTTATATTCCCGCACATCCCGGTGGAAAAAATTACACTTAAAATTACTGACATCACGTCGGTGGCACTGGAATGTCCTTGATAACAAAACAACTGCACCCTGTCGGTGTGCTTCCAAACCCAAACACTGTGCACAGCTGCTAGCTAAAGAAGCGCAGGGAAGAAAGGGGACACAGGCCAAGGGGTGGTGAAATTGTTTTTGCTACTATTTATTTTAAGTAGTTTCGTAACATAGCTATTGGTTCAGGTCTCAATTTTGTATTCATAGTGGCTGAGTCGATCCGGATTTGGCTTGGAACTTTCATGACCAACTGACATAAAGTTAGCTTAGGAGTACTGATAGTTAGCTTAGCCTAGCCGCCGCTGAATCGGCTGTGTACAACAGGGCGTGATTTAAGGTGAGCCTGGGGACACAAAAAACGAGCCTTTACGTTCACCGTTAGAAACCCTTTAATACGTAAGCCTTAATGTGCTAACGCTAACGAATTTGTTTTTGAAATATTCTTCCAGTCTCATACAAAAATATTTTTTGTTGCATATGACAGCTGCGGTTTTTTTTTAGTGTGTGTCAATAAAATCAATCTGTCAGCTGGTGTAATATCACAACGATTAGGGCTCACAGAAATCCTATCAGACACCTGTCTGTAGGTTTTAAGCAACAAGCTAAGTATATTTATTCACATATTTTAGGTGATTGTTAACTCTAATTCAATTTAATACGAAAGTATAACACAACATATATAACTAATAGTGAGTTATTATAGTATTATAGCATGTCATGTAGAATAAAGTATGAATTATGACCTGTTTTAGCTTGGTGTTCATGTATATTTGATAACATAAATTACAGGTTTATTTTTATGCAATATATTTTTTTATATATTTCATTTCATAATCTAAATTCTTCTTTGGCGTATTTGTGTATTTGGTTTCAGTCCTCTTACTCCTAATCCAGATGTAGAAATGGCTCCAAACTTTTTACAAATAATGGAAACCACATGCTTTTGTTACCCTTAGTTATAATCCTTGATCTATTTTATGATTTCATGTAAGTGGCCCTTAACGGTCCACAGATAGTTCCTTTAAATTCAGTGTTTGGTAATCACTGTCTACTGTGTGCAACAAACTTAATAAAGACGAGTTTGTTGCATTCCAAGTCATGTTCAAGTTACCACTGTTTTAATCCAACTAAAACAGAAATATCTGAATAATCAGTGGAAAATTGATACACCTGAGCTGAATTTTGTGTAAAATTATAACATTTTTTAGAAAAAAAGATAAAATCTACTATGGGGTTTCTAATATTACTTTTTTTTGCACATAATAGGCCTTTTAAATTTTGCTAAAGTCATCTGACTGTTTTTAAGACTTCAGCTTTGACAATTCGTAACATAATAATTGGCACAAGAAAAATTTAATTTTCCGTTCACCTTAAGTTTAGAAAGTCGGATTCCAAATTTTATCCCATTGTTCTTTTTTCAGCAAAGAGAACAGGTTGGTTTGATGCACGTGCCATCAAAGCCGGAGGCACCATGAGTGCGGAGGTGGATGCACTGACTGTGGTAAACCAGCTGAGAGATCTCGCTGCGGACCCTCTGAATCGAAGAGCCATAGTTGAGGACCAGGGTTGCCTGCCGGGGCTCATCCTTTTTTTCGACCATCCTAACCCGCAGGTTGTCTACTCTGCACTGTTGGTAAGCATTACCTGAAACCTGGAAAGTTTTTTTCTACCGTTATGCTATAAGACGGAGATTGTTCAGATTTATATGAATAAAATAGCGACACTTTTGTGCAGCACCACATGTTACTGCTGCTACGCATTTTGGTGGTTTGATGTAAGAGACCTATTAATTACGAAATCAGAGTTTTGGTAATGTATGTGCAGCTGACCATGGGTGCCTCGTTTAAAACGCTTCTCTGTGACGTTTAACCGCAGACAGATAAAAGCTGCCCCTCTCCCTTGCAGGCTGTGCGGTACCTGGCAGAATGTCGGGCCAACAGGGAGAAGCTGAAGGGCGAGCTGGGCATGATGCTGAGCTTGCAGAATGTCATGCAGAAGTAAGTCTCTGTCTGCAGCATGTCAGAAATGCATGCTTATGGTGCACTTTGTTTTATAAACCTTAGATTTTTTTTTCCTTTTGCTCGGACAGCTTCTGCAATATTTCTGGACGCAGTGTTGGTTTTTACTTGTCATTTCAGGCTGAGTGTCATTGGGGGGGAAGGAGCCGGAGCTGGTGTGTGAGGCTGAGAGGTTCCGGCTAGAAATAGTCGGTCTCACCTCGACGCATGGCTCTGGTTCTGGAACCAGTCTCCTTGAGAGGGGCTGGATGTACTTCCACTCTGGAGTTGCCCACGGTGAGAGGCGTCGAGCAGGGGTGGGCATACTTGTTGCTCCCCATCTTGGCGCCTGTACGTTGGGGTTCACCCCGGTGAACGAGAGGGTAGCCTCCCTCCGCCTACGGGTGGGGGGGACGGGTTCTGACTGTTGTTTGTGCTTACGGGCCAAATGACAGTTCAGCTTACCCACCCTTTTTGGAGTCCTTAGAGGGGGTACTGGAGAGTGCCCCTCCTGGGGACTCCCTCGTTTTGCTGGGGGACTTCAACGCTCACGTGGGCAATGACAGTGAGACCTGGAGGGGCGTGGTTGGGAGGAATGCTCCCTCCGATCTGAACTCGAGTGGTGTTCTGTTGCTGGACTTCTGTGCTCGTCACGGATTGTCCATAACGAACACCATGTTCAGGCATAAGGGTGTCCATATGTGCACTTGGCATCCAGGACACCCTAGGCCGCAGTTCGATGATCGATTTTGTCATCGTTTCGTCGGATCTGCGGCCGTATGTCTTGGACACTCGGGTGAAGAGAGGTGCGGAGTTGTCCACTGACCACTACCTGGTGGTGAGTTGGCTCCGGTGGTGGGGAGGATGCCGGTCAGACCTGGCAGGCCCAAAGCGTGTTGTGAGGGTCTGCTGGGAACGTCTGGCGGAGTCCCCCTGTGAGACGGAGCTTTAACTCCCATCTCCGGCAGAGCTTCAAACACGTCCCAGGGGAGGCGGGGGGACATTGAGTCTGAGTGGACCATGTTCTGTGCCTCCATTGTTGAGGCGGCTCATCGGAGCTGTGGTCGCAAGGTTGTCGGTGCCTGTCGTGGTGGCAACCCTCGAACCCGTTGGTGGACACCTTCGGTGAGGGATGCTATCAGGCTGAAGAAGGAGTCCTATCGGGCCTTTTTGGCCTGTGGGACTCCGGAAGCAGCTGATGGGTACCGGCGGGCGAAGCGGCGTGCGGCTCAGGTGGTTGCTGAGGCAAAAACTTGGGCGTGGGAGGAGTTCGGAGAGACCATGGAGAAAGACTTCTGTATGGCTTCGAGGCGATTCTGGTCCACCATCCGGCGTCTCAGGAGGGGGAAGCAGTGTAGCACCAACACTGTTTACAGTGGGGGTGGTGTGCTGCTGACCTCGACTCAGGACGTTGTGGGTCGGTGGGTGGAGTACTTCGAAGACCTCCTCAATCCCATCAACATGCCTTCCATTGAGGAAGCTGAGCCTGGGGACTTTGGGTTGGGCTCGCCAGTCTCTGGGGACGAGGTCGCCGAGGTAGTTAAAAAGCTCCTCGGTGGCAGGGCCCCGGGGGTGGATGAGATTCGCCCGGAGTATCTCAAGGCTCTGGATGTTGTAGGGTTGTGTTGGTTAACGCGACTCTGCAGTATCGCATGGACATCGGGGGCAGTTCCCCTGGATTGGCAGACTGGGGTGGTGGTCCCCCTGTTTAAAAAGGGGGATCGGAGAGTGTGCTCCAATTATAGAGGGATCACACTCTTAAGCCTCCCTGGAAAGGTCTATTCGGGGGTACTGGAGAGGAGGGTCCGTCGGATAGTCGAACCTCGGATTTTGGAAGAGCAGTGTGGTTTTCGTCCTGGTCGTGGAACACTGGACCAGCTCTACACCCTCAGCAGGGTCCTGGAGGGTGCATGGGAGTTCGCCCAACCGGTCTACATGTGCTTTGTGGACTTGGAGAAGGCGTTTGACCGTGTCCCTCGGGGTGCCCTGTGGGGGGTTCTCCGGGAGTATGGGGTACCGGGCCCTTTGATACGGGCTGTCAGGTTCCTGTATGACCGGTGTCAGAGTCTGGTCCGCATTGCTGGCAATAAGTCGGGCTCCTTCCCAGTGAGGGTTGGACTCCGCCAGGGCTGCCCTTTGTCACCGATTCTGTTCATTACTTTTATGGACAGAATTTCTAGGCGCAGCCAAGGTGTTGAGGGGATCCGTTTTGGTGGCCTTAGGATCGCATCTCTGCTTTTTGCGGATGTTGTGGTCCTATTGGCTTCATCGGGACGTGATCTGCAGCTCTCGCTGGAGCGGTTCGCAGCCGAGTGTGAAGTGGCCGGGATGAGGATCAGTGCCTCCAAGTCTGAGACCATGGTCCTGAGCCGGAAAAGGGTAGAGTGCCTTCTCCGGGTCGAGGGAGATGTCCTGCCCCAAGTGGAGGAGTTCAAGTATCTCGGGATCTTGTTCACAAATGAGGGAAGAAGGGAGCGTGAGATCGACAGGCGGATTGGTGCAGCGTCCGCCGTGAAACGGGCGCTGTACCGGTCCGTCGTGGTGAAGAGAGAGCTGAGTCAAAAAGCGAAGTTCTCAATTTACCGGTCGATCTACGTTCCTACCCTCATCTATGGTCATGAGCTTTGGGTAATGACCGAAAGAACGAGATCGCGAATACAAGCGGCCGAAATGAGTTTTCTCCGTAGGGTGGCTGGGCTCTCCCTTAGAGATAGGGTGAGAAGCTCGGTCATCTGGGAGGGACTCAGAGTAGAGCCGCTGCTCCTCCACATCGAGAGGAGCCAGTTGAGGTGGCTCGGGCATCTGGTCAGGATGCCTCCTGGACGCCTCCCTGGTGAGGTGTTTAGGGCACGTCCCACCGGGAGGAGGCCCCGGGGAAGACCCAGGACACGCTGGAGGGACTATGTCTCTCGGCTGGCTTGGGAACGCCTCGGGATTCCCCCGGAGGAGCTGGAGGAAGTGGCTGGGGAGAGGGAAGTCTGGGCCTCCCTTCTAAAGCTGCTACCCCCGCGACCCGACTCCGGATAAGCGGCAGAAGATGGATGGATGGATGGATGTCATTAAAGCTGAATTACTGGAGATTGGCAGCAATGTAAAATGCTGCTTGCGCACGCGGTCAACATACATGTTTCTCACTCTTAACTGATGTGGAGATGAATTTAATTATTTTAAAATTTAAATGATAAATAAAAATAAAACAATACAAATGATGGCCAGTCGTTTGTTGTTGAATGGAAGTGTAGCCTGTTGAAGTGAAAGACATAGGAGCTTTATTTAAGAGTCTGTGGCGACAGTCCTTTTATTTTGTCAGGATTTAATGGGATGTATCAAGGACAACTTCAGCAAAATTCAAAATTTTTGATGCCTGGTTAAATGCCGTAATCTGGATTTGTTAAAAAAAACTAGGGCTTCTTTATCATTTTGACTTTGTTTAGTCTTATATTTATCGATCCACACCTCCATTCAGTTGATCAACACAGATCACTTTGCTACATTTTCACACGACTACATTTCTAATTGTTTTTCTTTTGTTATCTCTGACCTTGAAGGAGCACGTCGCCCGGGGAGACCAAACTGCTGGCGTCCGAGATATATGAGATTCTGCAGTCAGCTGGTAAAGAAGAGGCTGAGCAGGCCGAGGCAGCTGCTGCGTCCTGCCGCCGTAAAGCCCACTTCTTCCTCGGCTCCAACAACAAGAGGGCCAAAACTGTAGTTTTGCACATCGACGGACTGGACGACTCTGTAAGTGTTCACACGGCGTGTCAGGACTCTACCCTGCCCCTGTCATATTGACACACACACCCGGTGTCGGTTGATGTGCAAATATCCCCTTCAGATCAACATGTTTGCTGCTGTCATAATCACAGATATGCCACATCATCTTAGGTGCGTCTGCGCGGCTTATAAGAAGGTTAAGGGCACAGGTTGTAAATGTCAGCCATTGAACAGCAGGATGCTGAGATTGAACTTGAATGTTGCTCAGCAGGAAGCCTGCATCGAGCCTGATTACATTACTGCAGACAGACGGCCTCCGGTGGGCTGCACTAACGCACAACGCTGCAGAGGCTCAAAACTCTATGCTCAATGTTTGTGCAGCATTTGAAAGCTGTTTCCAAATTTAACAGCTCATGCAAACAAAATGATAGTTTTACATGCCTTTGGGACATGAACTCTTTATCTGTGTTCTTTCTCTCGTCAGACTCGAAGGAGCCTGTGTGAGGAGGCTCTGCTAAAGATACGAGGAGTCATCAGTTTCACCTTCCAGATGGCCGTGAAGCGATGCGTTGTCCGTATCCGTTCCGACCTTAAAGCCGAGGTATTCCCTCTGAAATGGATAACCACTCACGTTTACCCTCGATTTATGGGGGGTGGCGGGAACTGATTCTCTGCGTAATATCGTTGGATAGATTAATTTTATGACGTTGAATGTCTTCTCTCAGGCATTGGGGACAGCAATTAACTCTACCAAAGTAATGACGGCTCAGCAGGTGGTGAAGACAGAGGACGGCGGAGAGGTAAAGACAGCTGGGAAGTTGCACTGTTTACTCAAACTGCTTTACAAAAAGTTACCCCCCCACAGAGGAAGTCAGATGATAGGTCAGTGTGTTAGACGTGGTCTGTATGTGTGGACAGGAGACGTAGTTCACTGGTTTTGGCTCAAACGTATTCACGCTGACATGATTTGTCACATCTCTTCCTCAGACTGTGAGCTTGTTGGGTCTTATGGGAATTAGATTAACTCTAAATGTGTCATTATGTTTTGTAGTTTTGTTTTTTGTTAGAGTTCAGGATGAGACAGCTCATCTGAACTCTAACAAAAAACAGTGAAATTAGACAAATACGAAATTAATTTAGAATAAAGTAAAGTCACTCTAAACAATTGATTTGAAATTAACTGGGACTATCGGCACTCCCAGGTGTGGGTTTATGAGCTCTGTGGTATTTAATATCTGTGGCAGAGTTTAAAAGTTGTTTGCAAATTTAAAAAAAGATGTTATTTAAACAGAATATCTCAACTGTAGAACCTAATAGACTTTGGGTCGAAACGATTCTCCCAACATTCATCCGTTAGGAAATGTTTTGGACACTCTCAACAATAAAACCTTCACACTTGAGTTTCTTCTCCACCACAGGAATCTTATTTCCACGAACTGGAAAAACAGTTTTTAATTACATAAAACATAAGGTTTCTGTTTCTCCCTGTGTGCTGCATCAATATGAGAAGTTTTCTGTTTACATAAACATCTTGATTTTACACTTCACAGAGGAAAGGAACAAAACTGTGGGTCAGGGTTAAAAATGTGTTTTGGGAAAATGATTCCCTGAGTAGAAAATGTTCTAGCTGGATCAGTCGAAATACATAAGCATAAATACTATGATATCAATATCAGGGATGTTTTCTGGGGTAGATTTTTGCTTCATGAAAATAATGAGATGGCTTTATGACTGGAAAATGTTGCCACTTATGGGCTTCCACCCCACTTTGTGACTTAGTGTCACTGGTGGGCATTTAACAAATGTTTCTGGACGATAAATTATCCCAGAAATTATTGATTTAACCAGTGTTATTGATTTGAGACCATTTTCAAGAAAGGCTAATCAACTTTAATTTAACATTTAACAACAGAACTGGAAGATATGCTAAATGCTCAAACTAAAACACAACAGCCAAAAGCAAATCAATATAATTTAAATAAAAACTACACATAACTGAAACCATAAATAAAATCAATTGATGTTTTTGTAAACAAAATTGTACTTCAAAAAATATCGATTGTCAGAATGGAAATTAATAGCTCATTTGAACTTTTCACCTGATTAATTGATCAATTTATTATCTACTGCAGTTAAACTCTATCCATCCAGTATAATAAGCAACAAACTGTATTACAATTAGTCCTTTATGGTATTAATATTGTCCACAATGATATTGAAACTATAAGTGATAACATAACGTTTTGATAAACTGATTTGGTCCTGGTTCCTGCAGTTTAAACACACACAGAGAACATTTGTAACTATGCATCATGTGGCCAGCAGGGGTCAGTCAAACCTCAGTCATGTCTTGTAAATACAGTTGAGGAGACTTGGCTTTATTGTGACCCTATTAAGCTATTAACTGTGTTCTTTAGCTGATATTATTTTTAGATAAATCGCATTGATTATTGTAAACAAATCACTCTTCGTATTCTGTGTGTTTCACTCTGTGTCTTTGCTGCAGCTGATGGTACCATTCCAGGAGGACCCCTCGGTGCTGGTGGAGGAGAACACAGACATCCCAGACTACCTGCCTGAGGACGAGAGTCCATCGCAGGAGCAGGACAAGGCCGTCACCCGGGTGGGGTCGGTCACAGACGGCCTGGGCTGGCTCAGCACGGCCGCCAACTTCCTGACACGTTCATTCTACTGGTGACAGCTTCCCGCGTCTCACTCAGCGTAGTGTCGGTTTTCACCCTGCGTCACTAGTTTTAGGTTCCCCTCTCAACAGCACATGTGCTGGACTGCCAGTTGGAACATGCAATAACTTTAACATGTGCAAATATTAGGCTACAAATCCCACAACAAGGCTGTTTGTTCACAACTATAAACTAACTACAGATATCTAGAGGACATAGCCAAAGGACTCTGTATCTAGCAGAACCAAATAGCTTCCTGGAAATGAGTAATGCTATGTTGAACTAGTAGATAAATGGGAGGTTCAGTTTTCATCTCTTTCTGTGCATGAGTTCAGCTCTTCATTTCCTTCCATCTATTCCAATATTTCCTCATCAGAGTCTTTATCCTTTAAATTTGTCACATTTTCAGTCACGTTTTGTTTGTTCTTTTCAGCATGCTACGTGCCAATCTCGCCCGTTGCCTACGTCCACAAATATTTTGTGTGGTTTTTGAGTTAGTTGTAATTATTTATTCATAATTAAATGATTTGAGAGCTCCGAGCAAACGCTGTTAGTTCGCAGGAAAAAGTAGACACCAGCAGAAACCGCTGCGCCGGCGGCTAAATGAGCAGCGAGTAGCGCCTGAATTGTGATTCAGTCACAGCCATGCGTTGGACTGACTTGTGATTTTTAAATCACAACTTATGAGTGTTTTGGCTGAATGGTGCAGGGCATGTAGATACATCCAAATGTCATCTGTGAGTTAATTTAATGAAGTAATTCAGTTTAAAAAGTGAATCTTCCTTTCACATGGCTGTATTTCAAACGTTTATTTCTGTTAGTTTTGGTGACTCTGGCTTACAGCTAACGAAAACCCAAAATTCAGTTCTGTGAAATATTGTAATATTACATTAGATAAAAAAAAAAAAAAATGCTTTTAAAACGGAAATGTCATTCTCTCAGTTTGGCTCATTCTTGTGCGAATTACAGCATGAAAGTTCTGCTTTAAAATTAAATTAACGTTACAAAGCTTTGAAGTGGAAGCATGAACATTTCTGATAAATGTCTGTGCTGAGTTTGGACTTCATGAAACTCAGGGGACCAACACCAGCACATGACTGGTCAGTCGTAGCTCAAGTCCTGGATACATCTCTGTGTAGAGTCCTGACTCCACTTCAGTCCAGAACTTGTAGATATTCAAATCTAAGGAATGGGTTTACTTTACAGTCCTCTCCAGACTGTGGTTATCCCTGCAACGTCTTCCACCATACATTTTTATATATATATATGTATATATATATATGTACACAGACACATATATATGTATACGAGCACAGACTAACGTAATACTGCTGACTTGCATATGTCAGCAGTATTACGCTCTTCTTTATCTGTCCATGTTGCAGTTAATCTTTGTTGCATGTTTGTTTTCCTATTGCAGGTATTTGTCAAATTCTTTTTTTTTTCCTCGACATTTCATTTAATATTTGCAGCTCTAGACAAGTTTTATTTCACTTGACTGAGGGCATTCGGCTGGTTTTGGTTGTAGCGTTTGATTTCTGTATTGAAATGAATGCTTTATTGGTCCTATGTGCTGTGAAAATTGTCAGACAAATTGAATTTTGTGTTCTTACTACCTGTAAGCCATAGTCATCAAAATGAGGTGTGACGAATCCAGATACTATACAATGTACTTCACTTTTTAAATTGAATTACTGAAATAATGAAACTTTTGGATGATTTTTAAAGTATTTAGATGCCGCTCATTACACCCTTTTAATGTGTTTGATTTATTTAGAAAATTTAAATCTATCCAACGTAACCGTATGCAGGTAACCTCTGAAGGTGAGCTCCTCTGTTAGTTAGTGGTCCTTCATTGATGACGCTACCTCTGCTCTCAGCCTCGCCCTTCACATCAACCTGGGTTGTGATCTGTCAGTAACACCACAGCTCTGCATGATGAAGCTGCCTGCTTGGTAAATATTTCCACGTGTTTCCCTGAATTCCTCGGCCATTTTTACGCAGTATTGTCATGACAGCTTAGCCAGCAGTGTCCTTAAAGCAGCGATCATGTTGCAGAACACTCTCACATTCGAAGGACTCACACAAACGCTGTGGAGGAGATGTATATTTTGTAAATGGTGCCTCATTCCCTGACGTGAAGGATCTTTTTTTGCTTTTACTTTTAGTTTGAATAATTCTGGCTTTTATTATAGGTCACAAATTACAACAAGAGCTCGTAGCAGCTGGTGTTTCTTTTTAAACTCCTGAATTTCACCTCAGGTTTAATTATTCTGACTTGTGTCATTAACAGTTATTACATCCATTGCTGACCGGGCCACTTTCCGTCTTTCATGGTACGGAGATGTCACGTTTGGTTGGGTTCAAACTGAGAAAACGGCAGAGAAAAGCAAAACTGGTGGTGGCCATGGTTTGAAAAGCAATAATTCTTTTCTGTTTAATGTCATCATATGTCAACAACACCTTGCAGACTAACGTCAGCGGGACGCGCATATGTCAGCAGTATTACGCTCTTCTTTTTTTGTCGACGTTGCAGTTAATCTTTGTTGCATGTTTGTTTTTAGTATTTCAGCTCATTTTGCAAAGAAAATACTTGAAACCTGTTCGGATTTCTCTTTTTTTTTTTTGTCTGCCTCAGCGGTAATATCGAGAAAGAGCCTCTGACAAAACCCTCAAAAATGTAACCTCTTGTGTACAAACTTGGCAGATGTAATATAACCTGTGCAGATTTTAAAAGCTGTAGATTCCTGTACACTGTTAATGCGAACGATGATAAACATTGAAATAAGAGAAAGGGTGCCGGCTTTTAATATCTGTTGTCGCTGTTGTTCTTTTGTTTCGTTTGTTTGGCATACTTTTACCTCACATTGCTGCCATTCAGTCGTCCTCTACGTCTCAAATAAGACTACTGAGGGTGGCGAGCGTTCCGCACACAGAGAGAGAGAGAGGAGAGAAAATTCTGTTTTCTTTGCTGGTGCATAATCGCGGTGCCTTGGGGCAATCCTGTGGCCTGCCTACCACTCCCCCTAAAGCCCCCCGCCACACACACCACACAGCCGAGGTGCTGGTAGGCAGGCAGAGGTAGACGCCAAGACCAGCTGGAAGCCCTGGAGCCACTGATGCTGCTGATGCTGAGGCTCCAATGAAATCCTTTGCCAAGCTGTGGAGAAGGCCTTTACTCAGTTTCTGCATCATCTGGATGTTTGTTTAGTTTCAATTCTGACCCCTCTGGACTTCCAGAAGGATGTTTTTTTTTTTTTTTTTTTTTTTTTCTAAAACTTTAGGTTTAATTGGGAAGTTCAACCAAAAACTTAAGAATTTGGCTACTTTTAACATTCAAAATAAATGTGAATGTTCAGTATATGCAATAAAAGATGAATGTATTAGAAGACTTTACACACAGCAGTGCCACTGAAAATACCTTCAGAATCCTGAAGGTATTTATTAGCATGAAGCATAAATGGGCCAGTGGACTCAAAACACTTTTCTGAAATTTATTTCCTGCACTCCACCACTAGAGAGAGACAGAAAGATGGCAGAGGAGAAAGTGAACCATCCAGACCAAACTCACGATGCTTGGCTATAGGTTTTTGACATGTTGGGTTGAAACGCCATTAAAAGAATTGCCAAGTTGTAGCCATTTTCTGACTTTGTTCTGAGTCACAATGCTTCAGTGGTTAATGTTCTCCTCAGTACTTTGTTTCAGTCCTTCATTCTCTCAAAGATTTCCAGCGATGTTCACACAAGGCACATGCAGCCCTCGCCTCTTATTTTCAAATAAAACCTTCATATAATTTCCCTCCTCTCCGACTCTCAGATAAGCAGCGATGCAGAGTCTCCTTTTCACTCTTCCTCCTGCTGATAAAACTCAATCAGCCTCATGCCTCCACCTCATATCAGGCCACCTCCCTGCAGAAAGCTCCGTGTGCATAAACGTGTTTTTGGTATCACCCTCCCACCTGCGTGTATTTGCATGTTTAATCTGCACTCGGGGAAGATGGGGCTCTGATGCAGAGGAGATAAGGTGAGTCTCCTGAGGAGTTTTATTGAAGGTTCAGCTCCCAGTCAATGGGATCAGCCGTAAATCCCGCTCAGACTGTGGCAGGAAATGATGTGACTCCTGCAATTTATGTCAAATAACTTTTGAGGATGTGTGAGTGTAAGCGATCAGCCCTGCCAGAGCAGTGATAACTCTTCGACAGAGGGGCCCCGGTGAAGATTTAATTGAGACATTTTTCTTTATCTCCGGTAAGGCGCCGGGGCCGTGTTGTTGTGTAACGAGATGTAATGTCTCTCTTTATACGGGGGTCAACATCCAGGATGAGGGAAGGTCACGGACTTACTGTTTGAGCATCCAATTTGCTCACATAATACCCGCTCTACTGGGAGCTGGGTGAGTTACACAGAGCACTCGGCACATTCACACTGCAGGCAGCGGTGAGGGAATGCCAGGCCTCTGAGTTTACAGCTAGATAGCCTTAACATTAAATACAAATGGAGTGCAATAAATTAGAATATCACCAAGCAATTCAGTAAATTAAATCAAAAAATTAAAACTCATGAAACATATTTTGCCCCAAAAACTCTTTGGTGCAAAAGAGTTTTAAATAGAAGAATTTAAAAGTTTATCCTTCAACAAACATGAAGCCATTGAAATAATGTAAGAACCGGAGTGCTTTGATCAATTTTTCCTGGTGTTGGTCAGGATTCTGGCAGCAGCATTTTGAATCATCTGCTGCTGCTGATGATGATGTTGATTTTTTTAGAGATAAGAAAAATCACTGTGGGGATGATCTTACCTACTGAAAATACAAATATGAACCAGTCCTCTTGTTTTTTTTCAGAGGAACCTCTTTATTCCAACAATGATTTTTGAAGAATCACCTACAGCGGCCAGAATCAAACTCTTCACTATAACCTTTGTACTCGATTTCAAGCAACACAGGCTGAAGCTGTGAGATTAACTCTTCGGCCATTTTGAACTTCACAGAGTTCAACTCTGGATAACAAAACCATGCGGAGGCGAACGTCTGTAGAGTCTGGCACTGACTTATAACTCAGCATATTTAATTTCCAACGACTTGATTTAGGTTGACTTTGAAATATTGAAGTGCAACTTGAGCCAGTAGCTTATGAGTTTGGCTGTCTTCCTTTTTAAAATTATGTCAAAGTATTTGAGTCTTGATCATAACATGCCATTCCTCATATTGTGCGTTGCCTCCTGCAGTTTGCATGGGGCCTTGATGAGATGCACACACACTCACACTCACACCATTGTGGCCCTAACTCATTACAGTCCCCTGGAAGATTTGGATCCTCTCTCTGGCAGTGATGGAAAGGAGGAGGGAGGGTGATGGGGGGCGGGGGTCTCGTCCTCTGACACCTCTATGTCCGCCTGGCGACAACCACTCCAGGCGCTGATTGGTGGGATGAAATATTGCCGGTGAAAATTAAAAGGTCCCAGTGTCAAAATAATTCATGATATGCATATCTTCCCGGCTTGATGACATCGCTGGATTAGGTGGATAATAAAAGCTTTCAGGCTACAGTGAAACAGTTTGAGCTGCAGCAATGAGGGGGCAGAGAGATTGCGTCTATGTGTGTCAAAAGATGTGGATTGCAGGGTCAAGATACAACAAGTGTGGACGTGCACGTGTTCTTGCATGTACTGGGTTCGGATTGAGCCTCTATCAAGGCTGTGCGCGCGGCCGTTTCCTCGCCACACACCCAGGACCTGTGATTTGAATATCCTCTGTAATTGTCCCAAAACGGCTCATCAGTGGATCTGCCTGCTGCCATTAGGGCCCAACAAAATGGTGTGACATTCAAATTCCCCTCAATGACAGGTTATTAGAGGCCCCCAAGCAGCCGGCACATAATTAAGCACCGCAGCGCTGACCTGTAATATGAAGAGATGGTTGAGTTGTAAAGTGGGAGAGAATGAAATGAGGCTGCTTTGTTAAAACACAGGAGAACTACTTGATTTTTTTTTTTGGGGAGAGGGAAAAAAAATAAAAATAAAAAATCAGAACAGCTGTCAATTCACAAAGACGATTCTGTGAAAAACTGGGAGCCAGATGCTGTTAAAGCAGCAACACTTTGTGAGAAGAAGTGATTTATTTTCTCATGACACCACACTGGTCTGTGAAATGCAATTTAAAAAAAAAAATTTTTTACATTCAGTGGTGCCAAAAATGTCTCAGTTTAAACAAGATGGCAAAGAAAAAAAAAAAAAAAACAAAAAAAAAACAACCTGAGAAAAAAAAAAGCAAGCGCGTGATTTTTATTTGTGACACCAAGAGCTGATTACACAACTTAAGACATGCTGTCCGAGGCCCCCGCTTCCCCCTTTAGAACAAGTGGACATTGTGATGAGCAACGGACCCATCTGCTGTGCCCTCTTCTCCAACTGGTGTGTGAACAAGACTGAATCTGAAGGTGCTATTTTTATCACGGCGGAACACAGTTAATACAAGTAGTACCTGGAAAATATCGACTCAAATCAGTTTCGTGTTTCATTGCTTATTATATACTGCGAAAGTAACACCACAGCACTTCTCTTGGATGGATAATATATTAGTGAAACCTTTAGATAAATAGATGATGTAAAATCATCATATTGACGGCTCCCTCTCAGCTCACCTTAATAATGGAGAAAAAACATTTAATTTGACAGAAATGTAGCTTTTGTCTGAAATCCAAATTCAAATCCAACATGATTTGTCTAATCATGTTGGGTTTGGTGGAGTAGCTGCAAAATACACAATGATATGCACTGATTTAAGGGTTAGCACCCATAATGCTAATTATTATGCTAATAATATCTACTCCCCCACTACCCTCTGCAGGGCCCTTTTGTTTATTGCAGCTGGAATACCAGCTGCAGAACAGTATAAGATGATATGCAATATGAAAAAAGGGAAACTGTTTGATTCCTTTGAGCTAATTAGAACCATAAAGCTAATGCTAAAGCTAATAATCACAGTTTCCCTCACAATCCTCTGCACGACCTCTCGTCTACCATTTAGCAATGGTATGCTATGCTGTCCAACTAATAATCATGGCTTCTCTGACCGTCTTCTAGAAGGCTGTTTTTGTCTATCAAGTCAATATTAAATATGATCATCGAAGGATATTTAATTTTACATTTAGCAGTGATAATAGTAGTCATAAAAACAGTGCCTCCAAGTCTGAGACCATGGTCTTGAGTCGGAAAAGGGTAGAGTGCCTTCTCCGGGTCGAGGGAGATGTCCTGCCCCAAGTGGAGGAGTTCAAGTATCTCGGGATCTTGTTCACGAATGAGGGAAGAAGGGAGCGTGAGATCGACAGGCGGATTGGTGCAGTGTCCGCCGTGAAACGGGCGCTGTACCGGTCCGTCGTGGTGAAGAGAGAGCTGAGTCAAAAAGCGAAGCTCTCAATTTACCGGTCGATCTACGTTCCTACCCTCATCTATGGTCATGAGCTTTGGGTAATGACCGAAAGAACGAGATCGCGAATACAAGCGGCCGAAATGAGTTTTCTCCGTAGGGTGGCTGGGCTCTCCCTTAGAGATAGGGTGAGAAGCTCGGTCATCCGGGAGGGACTCAGAGTAGAGTCGCTGCTCCTCCACATCGAGAGGAGCCAGTTGAGGTGGCTCGGGCATCTGGTCAGGGGACCGCCTGGCCTCCCGGGGGCCCCCGGGGGGGCCCCGGGGAACGCCTCGGGATTCCCCCGGAGGAGCTGGAGGAAGTGGCTGGGGAGAGGGAAGTCTGGGCCTCCCTTCTTAAGCTGCTACCCCGGCGACCCGACCCCGGATAAGCGGCAGAAGATGGATGGATGGATGGATGGATGGATGGAAGACAAGACTATTAACTCAGTTCCCCTCACTGTCCTCTGCAGGGCACTTTTGATTTCCATGTTGCAGACTGAGCACCAGCTATAAAACACAACATAACAAAAAGACAGCATTTCATACAAGGACCTACAATGCCTCTCTATATTAAAGCTTGTGGTTTAATGTGCTCTGCTGCCAAATGAAGGACTTCCTGTTTTTTTATTTGATCTGAAGCTCACCTTCACATACTAGGATAAAGGAAGTCTCCATGATAAACTGGAAGCCAGAGGCTTGTCTAATGGTGGTTCTGTGGCAAGACTCCCGAACAGAAGGTCTGCACTTCCCTCCCTCCCTTTCTAGCTCTCCACAAGCCTCCCCCCCCCCTCCCGCACCCCCCCCAACCCTCCCTTCATAACGGTGGCAGATGGCTGCAGATGAATCCCTCATAATCATGTCAGGACGGCTCCTCCGATCCCAATTCATCTCTTTAAACACATTTCATCAGACGGAGAATTACACAAAGATAAAGGCGGCCGGCAGACAACAAAAGCACACAAAGATTGTCCTTGCAAACAAGTGTTCCTGGTCCCTAACACCACTTAATCATTCGGGCTCCTGTTATTGCTCTTCACCCTGTGTGCAATCAACTCTACCTCATTTCCCCCCCTTCTGTCTCTCACTTCTTTGCTCCTTATTTATATTTTTCCATTCTGTTATTTGTCTTAAAACTGTCTTCTGCCCTCGTTTCGCCCAAACCTTTCCACGCTTTATTCATTGTGTACATTCCTAGAAAAAAACAAACAAACAAACAAAAAAACACGCGTAGAATTCTTTCCCCTCCTTGCTAAACCCCTAGTTTCCAATGGCTGCCTCTTTTCGAGGGGTGATAATTTCCACAAAGTGAACTGTGCGTTTCTTCCCCCTCCTCCTTCCTCAGTGTCACCCATCCGCATGATGCCATTAATTGTGGATCAGGTGAAGTTTGTCTCACCTCATTTCAGGGCCACGCTCCGGTAGGGCCATTCTCCCCACTCAAAGGGCACATAATTTCACAGCCTCCTACTTCTCATTAATCCCTCCTGAGTGGCTGCTCTCAGAGTTCCAGATCACAGATTTGTTTTGCTCTTGTTTTCTGACTCGCTGCCCTTCCTGCCCCACCCACATCCTCTCCCCCCGCCTTCACATTAACCCCTTTAGAGGGAGATCCCCCCCCTATGCCCCCCCATTCCCCTCGAGTCAGCCAGGATCTCCTCTGTCCACCGATCACTAACAAAATCCTGGCGCTCCGGAAACATTCGACAGCCAGTGGCACATTTGTCTTCCATCTCACCAGTTTATTCCCCCCCCTTTTTTTTTTTTTTATTTCTAAACTATTCCTCTTTGGATACTTGTTGAGCAAAAATGGCCATGAACAGGCGCTTGTGTGTGATGCCAGTATCACCTCTTCTTCCAAAACTACTCAGAGCCGGCTGCCTTGTACATAAAAAAATGTTGCCATTTCCAGAAGAATCAAGGATAAAGCTGAACAAAAGCAGTAAGAAGTGAAACAAAGCTGTGCAGTCGTGCGTCTCTGCACACGTGTGCACGTCTGATCAACAGAAAACTTCCTGATTCGTTCCACACACACACGCACACACAAAAAAAACTTTCTGGGCTTCTTTTATGAATTATTCATCAGGAAAAAGCTGAAGATCTCTCATTAACATGAAATAACAATTTACTAAATCACGGAAAGTCCTAATTACTCGCCTTATTTGCCATGACCGCATTAAACATTCATAAATATGTGATTATTACTTTGATTTGACTGTCGTTTAGTTTAATTTGGCGTTTTCCCTCAACAATACCCCAGGAGCCGGTTTTTGCTCTGTCCAAAACAAATAAAAGAAATCTCTGATAGTGATAGTTTTTCAGTTTAATTTAACTTTGTATTGTCTTTGTGCTCTTCATTTATGCTTTTATTTGGGTAATTTGCAAAACTAAAAACAGTTCTGTGAAAAAAAAAATGCAATTCTTTTTGTTGTCTCATTAGAATGTTTCACATAATCAAACATGTTGAATATCAGATACATATTTATTGAAGGAAAAATCTACCCACACTATACTGGTAATATGTGAAAAAGTAATTGCTTCCTAACTTCTGCCACCCTGGACAGCAACAACATTCACCAAGCATTTGCAATAACTGTCACTTTTATCTCACTGTGAAGGAAATTTCTACCACTCTTTTTTTGCAGAGTTATTCTATGATAGTCACACTGGAGGTTTTGTTTAACTTTAATCCCTGATTGTATCGAATTTAAGTCCAGACTTTAACTAGTCCAGTCCAAGACCTTTGTTTATTTTTTTAGCCATTCAGAGTTGCTGCTGTGTTTCAGATTACATCGTCCAAGTGTGGTTAAGACTGAAGTCACAAACTGATTCTCCTGCAGGATTGTCTGCTAAGGATCAGAATTCAACGGAACATCAGATGGAGATGGAGATAAATTGAAATCTACATTATTTCAGGTCCATGTTTTCTAATTAACATTGATGCATGCTACCTACTTTTGTTTATCATTTGACACCTTTTCACATTTTCAGTGGCTTTCAGTTCATAACAATGACTGTTGTGTAATTTACCTCCCCAAAATGAAACTCATTTCCATTTTCTTCTACCAAATGCAAACTATCGACTTGAGCAGTAATCATATAGTTTCAGCAGGACAAACGTTTGAATAGAAAAGGGAACTTTTTATTGTAAATCTATCAAACAACCTTTGGCTGATTGTTGAGGTACTGCAGAAGTGTAAAAAACCTGTAACTGGATGTGCTTTTCCACCACTGTATGAATGCAACTTCACTTCCCTGCATGCCGAAATTAAAAATGCACTCATTCATTTGGCTTCCATCCGGACGCAATCATTTCAGTTTTTATTCTGCGTCCCCAAAGGTGGCTTTCAATTTAATTGATGTAAATGTTCCCCAAAAGACTTGAACAGGGAAGTAGAAGAGATTCTGCCTCTGAATGTCTGCTCTTGTGTTTACTGTAGCTAACAGTTGTCAAAAGAAGTCTCAGCCAAGTTCTTGGGAGAAAGCGGACTCTTGGATCCCATCTGGGATGTCTAGATGAGGTCTCTTGCTGTCATCGCGTCTGTTGTCAAGGCTGCGTTTAACCTCAAATTTATGGCTTTGTTATATCAGAATTAATTACCGATTCTTCCCCCCAAAGTGAGGGATGTTGACGAAAACGCTAAGCACAGGCAATTTAGCTCTATTTGCAGATTAATTTGGGCCCACCTGTGATGCTTGGTGCGCTAAGTAGGTACATCAGTTTTAATTACGGACCTCACAGAGTGGGTTTAGCGAAATTACAGTATTAATTATCACATTTACCAAATATCAGTGTGACAAACGATTGTGGTGAATCGCTTCCTTTAGGCCTACTGTTTCTCCAGACAATGGCTGCACATGAGTCCTTCAAGCAACCTTCAGACAGGTGGTGATTTAAAGAGTCAGGAGACGAGTGTTTTGATCTAGAACGTCTCATTACCTGGTAAAGATACGAGTCACTTCTTGGTTATAAAGCTGAAGCTTAAGTTTTTCAGCAGAGAACACACAAACTGTGCTATGAAAGAATTACAGATTTGCTTGGATTTTGCTTTCATTTTTACTATATGCATATATGGAGCAAATCCTGTAGCCGCGCGTTCTGTGCATGTATGCTTTCATACCTGCGAAGTTCTTTGCACGTGCGTGGCGGACGTTCCCAAAAACTTTACCTTTGAGGCCTGGTTTGAAAAAGTGCTGGTGTAAGACATTATGATCACTAGAGACTTGCGACAAAAATGTTAGGGTTTCACTGGAAAACATCTCATGGGGAAAAGGCTCAACCAGAATGAGATGCAAAGAGTCACAGTGGAAAAAGAGGTCTGTTTTTTTTCAGTGACCTCATACCTACCTAACTAGGTAAGCAGGACGATGGATGGATGGATTATTAATGTGACGTACAAGTGCCAGTTCAGTGAAGGTGAGACAAATAGGCAGGAAAAAAAACACACAACTACAGGAAGCTAATATAACCAAAACGTGAAGGTGATTAAACACTCAACGTTGCTCTACAATCTTCCCCATGAGCCAGTCTTTCTTGTCCAATAAGAGGAATCTCTCTGTTAAAGTACCATTGCACTGAGATCCATCTATTGTGAGTTATCAGAACAGGTAGTCTCCAAAATCTGAAATTGTCTTTACAAAACACTGAGCTGCAAGACACTCTGCACTGTCTGAGCCAAGAAATCCAAGGCGAAGCTGAAATGTGTCCAGCACAGGAACCGAGGGAGCTGAGGTCCTCATTTAGCGGCTGGCTGATGCTCTCTCCCACCAGAGAGTCATATTAATCATAATCACAAAACACCATTAGACTTTGTCATTCTATTAAAGAAATCACATTATCATACATTTCATTAATTAAACTCAAACCCTGTCCACCCATGGACAGAAAACCGTGTGGGGGTGGGTGTGGAAGTTCAAAGGCCAGGACACTCCTCCATGCCATGCACCATCTCTGCATGAAATTTGCATGTTACAAACTCCACTGGCTATAAGAGAGGTTTAAAGGTTTAGACAATAGGAGCTGATGATGGAGGTGGAGTGGTGAGCCTGAGAAGTGATAAAATCCTTGTGACAAGTACAGGAAGAGGAGACGGGGAAGAGGAACTCCAGCCTCAAATGTTAATCACAGTGCGGGTCAGAGGTCAGTCCTGTAGGATGTGATGAGGAAGCAGGAGATGGAGGACCATCTTCCCGACACTGAGGTACTTCAACATTTGAAGAGCGCCTAGAATCCTGCACAAATAACCGACAAAGAAACACAAAGCGGAGAGAGAAAGTTTTTCAAATGTTTCCTGTTGTCTGGCATTTTTATCTTTAAGTTCATTTAATGCACTTTCCTGCTCCACTCATCCTCCCTGCCTCCATCTGCCCGTCTCTGCTGCTCCCTCTCTCCGTCTCTCTGGGTCTGATTAGCATGTGTAGTGTATGTTCCGTCACGCTGTAGTGTTGACCCGTGCTGTCATCTCCCTGATTACCTCCCTGATTCACTTTCCTTGTTTGGTAATGTGCAATCAATCATAATCAATTAGCCAAAATGTTGAATCATTAAAATCATTATCATTAATTAAAATAATTATCGCTTTCTGCCAATGCTTCATTACCAGTGTTGTCTATCGTGTCTGCCACACAACACACTTTCCTGCTGCTACTTTTTCCCTTTCAGAAGTCACATTTTCACATTTCTTTTAAGATGGTTCAGCTTCTTTTTAAGGAGACAGACTTTCCTTTCAAATAGACGAAGTCTAAAGAAAAACTCAGCAAAACCAGCAGAAGTACTTTGGAATGAGGTCCAGGTTGTTGGAATTAAAACACATAAAATGCATAATTTTCTAAAACTGTTAGCGGGAATTCATATATGGTACTGATGAAATACAATACCTTGCTAAAGTATGTATAGCTCTTTTGGTTTTGTTGCAGTGGTTTTGTTGAAATTGTGTGACCCACCTAGTGAAGTAAAAAAGACATACCTTCAGAACACATTCAAAAATCTTTTTACCTATAAAAATATAAAGAGTGCTGATGATTTCTACTCAGTCCATCTGAGACAATACCTTACATCCGACATTCCCTGCATGCAGGGGTTTACAGTTCTTCTGGAAAATGTCTCTCCCAGCTTTACATTTCTGGAGATGTAACATGTTTAGTTTTTATTGGAAAAATAACTGCATGTCAGTCAGATTGGAGGTGAAGGTTAATCTTAACACAAGTCAACTCTTTGCTCTAAAAAGTTTTGATTGTGTCACTAACTGCATGTTTTGGGTAGTTTTCTTGCTGGACCATGACCTTCTGCTCCAGTCTCGAGTATTCAGTAGCCCCCAACAGTTTTTATTTTTATTTTTAGCTCTTACAATTTGTCATGTATCTGTTGAAGAAACTGCATCACTCGACTTTACAGTGAGGATCGTGTGGTTGTTGTACTTAGGAGTTTGATTAAAGTGAGATCTGTGGAGCACATGACTACTGGTTATCTTTGAGGCTGATCCTCCCATCTCCAGAGCGATGATGGGTCTGAAAGGTCTGCCTGCAGCCGGCCAGTTTGGATGGACGGCCATGTCTTTAAGTTTGCATCGTGTAATCTCCTTGCCATTTTGGCATGGCATATTAAACATTGCTCTGTGATACATTCAAGGCTTGAAATATTCTTTTATAACCTGTCACCGCTTTAAACATTTGCAGCAGTTCATCCCTGACCCATCTGCCTGGTCTTCAAACTATTTGCTTGCTAATGTGCTCTAACAAAGCTCTGTGGCCTTCACAGAACAGCTGGATTCATACTTAGATTAAATTGCTCACAGATGGGCTCTATTTGTTAATTATGTGACTTATGAAGGCATTTAAATGGGCTGGATTTTTTTTTTTTTTTTTAGAGGTAATAGACCTCACCGAATACAAATACGGCCTGTATTTTTCAGACTTTCATTAAAGATTTCTCGGGAGAGATATTTGCAGTAGGTGGCATAAAGTATATATGCCTCCTACCGCATACATACTTTATGTATGTATGCACACATACATACTGATTGCAAAACAAAATGATTTAAAATCACAATAATAGGGTGGAACTCCCAGTTTTTCTGTTCTGCAGAAAATGCTTTTCCTTTTGTATCACTTTGTCTATTTGTATTATTGTTTGTATCACCAGGGACTACAAGGAGTGGAGATGAGACAGACACCCTAATGATGTGTAAGCATCCAGAGAGAGAGAGTGGGGGAGGAACCTCATCTAAAAAACCCCGAGGGGAAGAAAACAGGCACACAGCTCAGTTAGTTCGGTGGACTGGCTTAACTGGAGTGGTAGTCGCCAGTCCGCTTCCACTCTGCATGCCTGCTTGAAACCTAGAACAGACCTGTCACTTCCTAACGCTCAATAATTGCTTATGTCAAAATTTCCTTGAAAGTGGGCATGAGACCCCGAGGGGGCAGAAGGGTGCTGCTGAGACTCTTGGTAAGCCCATGTGGACGTCTATTTCTTCAGCCCATCCCGGCGGGTGAAGAGGGGTCTCCTCGGTCGCCTGCTCCTCTTCTGCAGAAGAGCATCGCTCACTGCCACCTGGGGAAAGCAGGCGTCTCATTGGGGTCATGCCACCCCCTTTGCAATGTGAGTCAAAAGGAAATGGGCCTGAACATTGCACAGTATCCCCAGTATGAGCTCCATTAAACCAGGCATGATCTCTCTGGAATGGATGTCCATTATTAGGTAGAGCACAAGGACCATCCATTGAGGGGATAATCTCACTGTATCAGTGAACTTTTTTCACATTTGACCTCATTGCAACAAATGCTATAAGAAGCCATTGCTCTATCTGTATGAAATTCAAATAATTAAATAATTTTCCATTTGTTTCATACACATTTGCTCCCTTGTTCTCCTTGTTGGGATTTTTCTCTCCCTCTCATCTCTAACGTTGCCCGGGATGCTTTGTGAGCACCTGCAGCGAGAAGCACAGAAAACAGGCTGTGACTCCAGAGGGCTCTCAGAACATGCGGTATCCCTGTTTTTCCTCCACCTAGGGGCCCACTAATCCTCCGCCGGAGCCCATCATGCTCAACCTGATTGCATTACTCTTAAACGGCCTCAATCGATGTAATTGTGTCTCATTAAAGGCTGACAGAAAACAAATAAAAAGGGTTAACTGAAAAAGAAAGACAGTATCTTCTAAAGCAATATTCTGAATCCGACAGAGAGGAAAATATCATTTGCTTGCACTCAGGCTCTGCTGTAACTACAATGCACTGCTCTTGTCATCTGGCGAAACAGCCTAATAAGCACAAGCACCCAGAAATAGACAAAAAGACATCCCACTCAGCCCCGGTTGCCTTCTCCTCTGCCTGTTTATGATGAACGGCTCCTCTCGGTGCAAGAGCGAAAGAGACAAGCCGGGCTGGCTGTCATGTCATAAAAGATGCAGTCGAAGAGAGCAGACATGATTTCATGGCTAATGATTCCCGCACTAATATCAGCGCGGGCTGCAGAGGGGATAACCAAGTTGAGCTGTCTTAGCTCAAATGATTCAATTAGGCCAGCTGTCCCTATTTGTCATGGCTCAACTGGCTGCTAGATTACCTTTCCAGAGTGCATACGTGCCTCTGCATTGAACTTACCAGCTCAACAGTTTCATAAAAAAAAAATATAAATAAATAAATAAATAGAGAAAGGATGAAATGAGCAGTGGAGAGGAAGAAGTGAATGACGGAATGCAGTAATAACCACTTTATCCACCTAAATGCTGCGACCAATTATGGAGATAAATGTGAGCTTTTGTTTGGAAGGGGATTCTTGAAGAAATCGAAGTGGAGCTTCAGGGCATGCTGGATTGAGCTGAGAGATGCAGTTCATTGAAACAATGTCTGAGACACAACAAGGGAGTCTTCAGCTGACACGTATTAGAGGTCAGAAGATACAGACGGACACAATAAAACAGGAAATGCTATTTAAAAAGTCTCCATTTATATAAAAACTATAAGACTCGTTTTAGTTTTCACCGTATTAGATTTTAAAAAACAAAATATATTAAGGAGATGTCATAGAATCAAGTAATGAAGATGCTTCCATTCAACAAATAAGTGTTTTATAAAGTGATAAAGGGAAACACACAGAGAAAGTTAGATGATAAAAAACCCCAGAAAAGTAAATCACAAACAATAAAGTTGAATGTAAATGTTTGATGCAGTGTGGACATTAAAACTATGCATGTAAAACATGTTAAAAATTAATCTCACTTGCTGTAAATAATTAAATAATCACTTACCGTGTCAGCAAATAATATAAATAACAGATAAATACATGCACATTTTCTTCAATGAGCAAATAGATAAGTCTGTCTGTCTGTTTATCCTTTGTATATACACGTTTATCTTTACAGGGTTGTGGGGGAAAATATAGGTAAATATATAATTAAAATATAATAAATATTACATTTAATTTTAAAAATACATTTTGTTTTGTTTTTACCCCCCAAAAATTATAATTACTTTTGAATCCGTTGTGGTACTGTGCTGAGGGAAATTTATTTCTATGCTTTACCCATCTGTGTCAGTGAGTGGGGACAAAGAAACTGTAAAATAATCAATAATCAATCAATAATCAAATACTATCACATTCAGCATGTATCCTAAATTCAAAATGTCAAAAAAATGATCTCATATTTCATAATTAATTATTCATGAATACAATAAAAAAAATGACACATTTAAATTCCTATGGACACATTTATGTATTTTCTCCTGTAGTAGTTATGACATGTTACATTTTAACTTACCATATGTTTGGTCAAAACGTGGTAAAACATTATTATCTTGCGTCGTTTACATAATTTTCTCCAGTCTTCTTTTTCTGGGTTGAGCCTCAAGTAGATTTGTGCTAAATACTAAAATTCAAGGAAGCATTACAGTCATTAGTGCTGACTGAGCTGATGACTCAGAGGGTGCGACATCCTCTTCCTCTCACTGTAACATAGTTAAATGTAAATTTGTGTCACCTGACCTCATCAGACGTAATTAACACAATTGTCAGTTTTGGGTCAGGGGATTGAAGACAACGATCAGCGAAGAAAAACGGTAAGATATCTCATTTATTAACAGCAATTAGTTGTGTTAAAGGTATTAATGCTGTCACTTTTGTCTTAATTTGACACTTACTGTATAAAGCCCGAGAGGCTGACCGCATCGCTGCACCACAACGAGAGGAATGTGAGGTAGGACTCCATTAGACATGCCTCTTTACAGCTCACTTAAAAAGAAAACATCCCATTAAAAGCGGGGACATCCCAAGCGTTGTGAAGTGCGCTCACTGCTCATGTGACCATGAAAGCACAAATAAAGTTCATGACTAAGTAGCGCCGCTTCACTGTTCTGCACAGAAAGCAATATAGATGTGAGAAATAAACGAGGTAAAGAGGGAACACAACAGCTTTTTGTTTCTTGTGGGTAAAAAAATGTAAGAAACTCATGAAACAACTGGATGATTGCTTGTTCCAACTAACTTATTCACATTTTAGTTGACAAAACTTGGTGAGACATTATTTGAAGGCGTGTGGATAAGACTGACATGATGCTGCCGTAAACATGACAAAGCAACGGTCATGAAAATGAAGGAGTCTTCATGACCGTGTAGGTATATTGTCATGAAGTGTCACTTGGTAAATAATGACACTTTCAAAGCAAATTTGCTCTAAAAGATGCATTAAAGTCCATTAAAAGTTTAAGATTTGCTTTATTTGGTCAAGAATGATAATTCTAATAAAAAGTTCTATTAAAATGTGCATAAAAAGTCAATATTAATAGAGTAAACTTTTCAGGAAAAGTGTTATGTAATGCTTATGACACTGTCTTGTCAGTCTTATGGACGCCCCTTCAAATAAAAACTTTTATGTGAATTATTTCTTTCTGTAAGCACCAGATTTCATGGGCCATTATAATACGTGAATATATTTACTATATTTACTATAAAGAATTGCAAAGTAGTTATTAGGATTGTTGTTGAATTGACATATCAACAGAGTCTTTGACCTGAGCTCTGGATCTTTGCAGCTCCTCCAGAGATACCATTAGCCTGCTGGCAGCTTCTCTGATTCAGAACTACAGTGCCTTTTTAAATAAATCATCACCAACTCAAAGCTTACATTGGTATAATATTGTTTCCTTAAATTGTCTGTATACAGTTTACTGGGCAGTAATGGAAGGATTCCAGTTTGTTAGCAGAATCACTTTGTGCAAACCAAAACGAGGACATCGTCATCCCTGAGCCGTCACAGCTCCGACTGGGATCAGCCTTATTACCGTGATTGAGAGGACGAGTTTCTGCGGCGCAGATTCAACCCACAGGGACCGGAAAGGACGGCGTTCACAGAAACGAGTCGACACATTCGTCTTCGTTATTTCAATGCTTGTCCCTTTTTGTCAGTTTGTTCATCAACAGAAGAGACAAAACAACCTGATATTGATTGATATTGTAAGCAGAACTTCTCTGTGTTGTTAGCGCCCAATAATCTCTTGGGCGCAAAATGGAAATACAAAACGTTTCAATCACTTTTTTTTTGCGCAATTTTGACATAACTTGTAATTTGGACTATATAAACTATCAAATAGAGATCACATATGTATCAACGCATCTCATTATGAATATATTAGTTCCTCACAGGTTTGATAGAGACCATTAGTGAACAAAAACAGCCTCATGACAAACAAGGAGCATATTGGACAGGTCAGGAATAAAGTTTTGTAGAAGCTGATAGGTTAAGTCATGAAAGCAAATTAAAAGTTCTGAATGTCAGAGATTTTTGAGGTTTGGAGGAGTAATTTCAACAATAAAGGATAATTTCTATAAAGCATTAAAGAGGAAGGAATTGTATCAGCACATCCCATTTTTCAGATTTTTATTAGTAAATCATGTTAAGCTGTTTTCATTTGGATCTCTATTGCTTTATGAAATAAGTGACAATAAAACTAATTGAATTTTATGACTGAAACAGAACTAAATTGAAAAAAAAAAGACTATAAATATGGTTACGTTAATTACACTATCATGAATGACTAGTGGACCTTTTGAAACAATTTAAGACACATTTTTTAACAATATAGTCCTTTGAAAAAGAGGAAGCTGTATCTAAAACGAATGATTTTTGATTATTTTGCCATATGCTGTCAGCATGCTAATTTGCTGCAGAGCTCTTTACCACTTGGACCCAATAATGACTAACACACACAGAGCCTGGGAACACTGAACGTCATAGCTGCCTTATCTTTAGAGATGGAGCGAGGTGTCAATGACACTTCTGCTGAATGCAGGCAGCAGCTGAGCTGTGAGATGTCCTGGCACACAGTCCGCGCTTGCTGGCCAGCGCTTTTAGCCTCACAAAAAATAAAAATAAAAATAAAAATCTCAATAAAAAAAAATGTCAATTATACTGCAACTTTGCATTGGTCTTTACATTAATTGCATAAAATTTATGTTTTACAATTTCAGCATTTTTGATTTCTGTAAAAAAACAACTGAATGTACAAAATTTAAAGTCTACCTTTATGATGAAAGAAATGAGATGGTTCTCTTTTTATGTAGGTTGAGAAAATACCTATCATTAATATAATGATGTTTGGTGAAAGTCGCATGCTCTTTTTAATACTTTTCATTGCAAATGAAGCCTCAGGATGAAGAGTCAAGAATGATTCCCTACAGCAATGTTCTGAAACAGGCTTTAAAGCAAAATCCATTGATTAATTTGGAGGTATTTTGATGTAAAATAAAGGACTGGATTACCATTCAATTTCTGGGGTTGTACTTCCAAAGAAACAAAGTTATTTAATGCATCTCGAGCCACAAGTTTCAAGGTTTTACTTTGCTTTTCCAGCAAACTTTGACCTTATCAGAGTTCTGGTCAGATAAGACCAAATGAAATGTTTTGACATATATAGAAGGTGCTGTTTTACCTTTAATACACCATTTCAAATGTGAAATATGGTGATGGAAACACCAGACTGAGGCCATTCCATGGAAGCTGGTCAGTTGATGGGAAGATGAATGGTGATACTGGTTGAGAGAGGAAGAACACAACCTAAAACACAAAGCCAAAAATACCACAGAATGGTTAAGATCAAAACATACTAATGTGGTTGAATGGTCTAGTTAAAGTCCAGGCTTATTTCACTCATAATAAGACATTTTTCCCATGTTACAAGTGAAAGAATGTGCCAATGGAACTAATACTGTTTCATCAATATTAATATTTACTCAAATCAAGTTTGTTTTTCTTGCTAATAAGTTACTTGTAAGTTAGTTTTGCCTTATTTCAAGTGTACTAAGAGATGTCCACTAAAAACTGGAGCAAAATTCTTGGCAAGATTTTATGTTTTTGCAACATAAATCCAATCCCAACTAATCCTCTGCCGCTTTGTGTTGGTCTTTAAATAAAATACACTAGAGTTTGTAGTCTTAGCAAACCAAAATGTGTAAAGGTACAACAGGTGTAAATGTAAGGCTCTTTGCATCTTAAATTTGATCTGGGTTTCCTCCCCTTTGGCAGCTCTCATAAAACCCGTCTCTAAGGGACCCTGTTATCTTCAGAGCAGACAGCGCGCTCTTAGAAAACCTCTTCGCCACTCCTTCATGTGTACCTGCGATATGCAGGGCTGCAGTGCGTCACGGGTGCCGCCGGGGCCATGCCAGAACCCCAATTTGGACGCCGTCCAGCTCCTCATTGGAAAGTAATGGTTTTCACTGAACTGAGTTATGACCAGCTGTTTGCAGACAGTCTGTGACATACTGATGGAGCTGAACACCGTATGCTGCTTTCCAAATCAAATGATACAAGGAGTGTGACAGTGTGGAGAAACATCTGTCATTAGCAATTTTCAGCACGCTCCACTAATTTTGGACAAAATACAGCTAATGAAGTTACTGCGGGAAACTTCAAATATCGTCGGCGAGAAGAGGCAGGGAAGAAACCGGTGCTCCGCAAAGCTTGTAATCCGCTTCATTTGCTGTGAGAAAAATACAGATGGAGGAGGGTAATTGTTTTTGATCATGGCATTTCAAAATGCAAATGTTCTTCTTTAATCCTGGAGCAACAACAAAAAAAGGAAATCAAGGACAAGAGGGTGGCTGCCTCTTTTTTATTGATGTCCCATCCCTTGTGGACGGGGGAACTCAAAGGCTTTGAAGGGTCTAGATACCAGATTCACTCACCATAGTTTGTTCTGTTATCTACAAAACAAACACCTCTAAGAAGAAGATCTGATTCCATTATAGTTACTGCATGAGTTAATTCCTCAGTAAGTTTAAACCAGTGAGGCCAGTGGACCATTTCATGGACAGTTTTGTTTTTAAATTTATATTAATGTTTCCACTTAGAAAGTAAAATGATCCTAAACAGTAAATGTGTTTTGCTCTCACTTTAAGTGAGCATAACATAGCAGCTTTTGCTCAAAGCTCCCGTTAATTAAATTTTTTTAAAATCCTTGTTTATATACTATGTAGACTTACCTTTGTATGAAACAACATGCCTCGATTTCCTGTCACTTTGCTGCTGTGACGCCTCAATTTCCCCACCGCGGGACAATAAACAACATTTCTATTATTTTTTTTTTATTGTTGAAAAGGACGGAGTAAACAAAATTTCCATCCCAAGTTAAAATAATGGAGGACATTTCTTTTTAAAAGGCCAGATGTTCAAATCAGCGATGATGTACAGACCATTTTATTCAAATATTGCCTGTTTTTATTTTTGAGCAGGTAAAAAGTCATCCTTTCACTAGAAACTTATTTTTGCGTACTTTCAACACAATATTTTTCAGTCAGCATGGTAAAAATTTGGACATCACTGGTTTAAATCTTCAAATCAAAAAGGTAAAAGATGAACAGTGGACGTTAGCAGCAACATGTTCTGTTAATGTGGTTAGTAACTTCTAAGTATTATTCCATATTCAAAAGCAACATGGCCTCTATCAACATGGCAGTAGTGTGAGGGATCGAGGCAGGTGATTGAGATGCAGAGAATAAGTTCACCGCAAACAATGTTCATTTTGGCTCCTCTCACTTTGCAGTTCCCTCGTTTCACGCAGCCTCTGCAGAGAGGATGAGAGGGCTTGTGACAGGCAGCTCTGCTGAAAGTGGTCCTCTCCTGCGGAACAGTTGTTGCTGTGAGAAGTGTTGGAGGCGGGTGGGCGTCTGGACCCGAGCGCGGCTGCTCAAACATGAGGCCTGTGTCTCTCTGGCAGCCGTCTCCCGGCGGCAGAAGGGCTATAAACCCGCCTGTGTTAATTCTGCCGTAATTATCGTGGGTGCCACATGTTAGGCAGGATGTCCTACCACTACAGATCCACTCAGAAGTTTGCAGTGAAATCCTTCCACGCTTGCAGCTTAAAAGCTGTGGCAGACGAGCCGGTATGGATGGAGGGGAGGAAAGGGCTGACAGTTGGCCGCTGCGATCAGGATGGGCTGCTGCTGGAGCCCTGCCCTGCGCCTCATTTCCTGTCGTGGCCCTTTGTAATGATATGTTTTATGCTGTGATGTTGGGGGAAACTGACTTGCTCTGAGATGACAATAATCACCCCTAATGTCCCGAGGGGAGGGGGCGGACTCTCTCGACAGAGGACGTTGATCATAAATATGCAGATTTCCTTCACAGGTCGACTCTTTCATAAAAAAAAGAAAGAAAAAGAAACACGCTCTTTCTTAGTGTTTTCGACAGCAGTTGGATATTGACCCCACAGTCCAGCCTTTTGTTGCGTTATGCCATTATGGTGGCTCTTCTCCTCCGCGTCATCTTGAGTCCTTTCATCCCCACAGGCGGCCCTTGTCAGCTCGCCTGCGTCGTGCTTTGGCAGAGCTGCGCGCTTTAGCACCCTGAGAAATCACACGCTCTCTGGCCGCCAGTGAGAAAGGCTTTGTGTGTCTCTTCCATCTTGACCTTCTCCCACTCCTGCTCTCCTGTCATCCATCTGTCAGAGCATGCTTCCTTCCTGTCGTCCTGCGATTCTGACAAGATCACCCGCATGCGCCGCTCTTGTTGGGGGGCAGCGATTGTTCGCAAAGCTGCGAAGTAATCAGATTGTTAACACTCAACCGTCTCTGCGCCTGGAGAACTGGAGAATTGTTCAAACGTTCCCCCCCCCCCCCATTTTCACTTACAGAAGCAAACTCAATGTTTCTGCATATGTACGTTTTTCCAATTTCTTTTATTAAAACAAACAAACAAAAAACAAGATGAAATGTGGCATGGTGGTGGCAGTATTATGCTACGGGGGTTGCTTTTTCTTAGCAGGCATATTCTGAAAATTGGGCCTTTATTTAACAGTGGTGAAAACAAAACAAAACCGTAAGAAGATACATTTGCAATTTACAATGAGTCATGTAGGCAACACAGCAAACATGTGGGACAAGGTCAAATGAGGCCAAATTAATTTTTTTTGGATTAAATGCAAAACCCTTGTGAAAACAAACCCCATATACCTTACACAGCACATCCCTGCTGTGAAACATGGCGGTGGCAGCATCATGCTGTGGGGAGACTTTCCTTCAGCAGGGAAAGATCAGCTGGTTAGAGATGATAGAGAAGTGCAACTAAATATAGAAATATCCTAAATAGTGGGGTGGGCTTGACATGTACGCCACACTTTTCAGAATATTATTCATAAGAAAGATTTATTTTTTCTTATATTTCCAAATCATACACTTGTTTGTCATAAAAGCGAATAAAATTGTTACAAAATGCCTTGCAAGACATGTGTCAACATTAGATTGCACAGAGTGTTAACGAGGACGGTTGACTAGCAAACAGTCTTATCATCTGTGATTGTAAATCATTAGAACCTCTCAGTGTGCTAATCAGTATTAATGCACTAACCTGTTTCCAGGGGTCTACGCAGTCTGAGTGTGGCTGTGACATCTAGACATGTCTGTCAGGTCAGCACATGTCTCCCTGCCTACATCTGCTGAAGTTGATTTGCAAGCATAATGCCTGATTATAGGATGGATGACAGTCAAATTTTATCAAAATTAAGGCACAATTAAACATTTCATCTCCTCTAATTACTAGCAGTAGATTTGGCGAGATGACCGTGAGCTGTAGGAAATCAGCAACCATAACACATTTTAATGGGGCACAGCTGTCTTACAGCTTGGTAATATTTGCGCAGCACACCAGAACTGTAATTTATGAGACATAAAGATGGGGAGAAAATATGCATTTGATTTGGTGCCAGATCGGATTTTGAATTTCTGTTGCTCAGTGAGGTCTGAATTTGCCTTTCTGCATCAACGTAAAGCACAGAAACGATAGCGTTTAAGTGTTTGTGCTAAAATTAAACAATGTTGTTCTTTGTGATTTTGCATTCATAACGTTTAGATTGCTTTAAAAAGCTCAAGGTTGCTGCTTATTTTTTATTTTTGAGCATGCAGACTGGGCAGTCTTGGTGGGTTCATGCTAAAGTAATCAGCCCCAGTGTCCCTGTCTGCCAAGGAATAAGCCTGGGAATTTCACCAAAATGTGGGAACAGCTTGGGAACAGATTGATGCAGAGGGGTGAAAAAGGCTGAGAGCAAGTGTGCGTACTGAATTTGTGGGTATGTGTGGATTTGCTCCCTGAGCCAATGCCAACGCAAACAAGAGGAAGCTTTCTCTGAGCAACTCAGATCTGCTGTTCTCCAATGGTATGTCTTCACTTGTGTCTAAAAAAGATTCCTCAGTTACATAGTCATTTGGCCACCAAACCCTCTACAAAACACAGGCAGTATGTGTGAGTAGCATCATTTTTTAAAAAAAGTGACTGGATCAATCTGAATCAAGACGTTTGTGTCTAAAAACACTTCAACAGGTCCTGCAGGGAACAAATGTTGCTGCAGTTACCTTTACCTGCTTGACTGCTGTTGCTTATTTATAATTTTTATATCCTCTGCATAAAGAATCCAATTAATAAATCCACATAGCAACTGTAATGGACTCATAAAACGATTGGTACCTGTCTGAGAACCTTCATTTACCAACTTATTTCGACACTGAGGTCATTTGTTTTCACTGAATCCCAGTGCAGTACATGTTCTCTCCTAAAAGTAGTACTCTTACCAACAATATTACTCTTTTAAAACTGATTGTCAAACAAAAGTTAGCGTTAGACAACCTGACTAAATACGAAATGCATAGTTTTCAAGTCGTAATTTAATTTAAGTGAACAAAACAAACAAAACCAACCTCTTCCTATGTGAGAAAATAATCAACTTCCTTGTTCAATTATCATCAGTTGTAATTTATCTCTTTGTTCAACTTTACATGAACTAAAATCCATATGACATCACTGTGTGTTCAGTGTAAACAGACTCTTCATGCTCACATTTGATTGGAAAGCCAAAGACTCATTGTCACTCAGTGCTGGGACTAGTGCAACAGCACTGGTCTGTACATTTACCAAATCAAACCATTTTTTAAATCTGGGTGTTAAACTTTATGCTGAACCTTTATATTCAGAAAAATTTTCATTACTGTCAAAGAAAATTCTGTTTTTGGGACTGACACCCTGCGTTCCTTGCTTCCGGGGACCAGGCGGTGATTGAGAAAGAGCTCTGTTGGATTTTGCTGGCATGCTGCAGGCTGTGTTGAGTCGCAGCTCGCAGAGGTTAATTTAACTGCTGTTTCCTGGGTTAAAACCATCAGTGGGTGATAGGACGGCAAGGGTCAACTGCTTGTGGCACTTCCCAAAGATACCCGACTGATTTGCGCTTGGGTCCTGTTCAGGTGCTGCTTAGAACAGCCCAGCAACCCTAAAGGCTCAGTTGACCTTCTTTGGTGGTCAGATACACATTTCTCTTATCAGCTTTTTGTAACTATGCAGCTTATGTTTAGCCATATTCTGTGATAAATGCAATAAGATAAACCAATGTGTTAAACATTTTGCATACACCCACCATCACTGATCGTCATTAAATGGAAGTTTTTCAGAATTCAATGTAGATATACAAAGTATACACACCATGTTCAGGCATATTTACTTTTGTGTACCATATTCTGCTGAACTCAACTCTATGTTTGGTCATTTTTACAATTTCTTTTTTTTTTAAATTTGAAAGCTTTCCCTCAAAATCTCCCAATATATTTCTTCTCTTTAGAGCCAAAGAGCTCAGTCTTGGTTTCCTCATAAATGACCACATAGGTATAAATTTAAAATGAGTTCAAAGGTGTTGATTTTAAAGGAGACACTTTTTTCTTGTTTCAAACCTCTCAGTTCATGTTGATGTGAAAGTCCCTTTGGTGTCTCAGTATTGTCTGGTTTAGGATTGGTTTGAGCCTTGATGGTTTGGTACATGACTTTTGGATAAGCTGACAAATTTACTTTCATCTGAGCATCACAGCTTGAGTGAGATGATTGAAACTGAAACACAATCAAGATAATGATCTTAAACTTATCAAAACTTTTTTTTTTTTATTTTTTTTTTTACGAATAAAGCAGGCTAACATTAAGCTTCTGGAAAGACCCTCATCTCAACGCTACTGAATATTTATGGAGCGTGTTTAAATGTTGTCCAGGTGTCATTAAACCAACCATTAAATTTAGGATTGCGCTATCAAATAAACCAGATGATGAATCAGGGATTGTACTGATAACATATTTTAAGGTTTCCATTCCTCTGACTGACCAAAGTCACGGTGCAGTCTGCGGACGCAGAGCTTATTTCTACTTTGCTCAGAGCAAAAATATGACCACAGGCTGGCAAACAGTATGTCAGTTTGTGCAGCGTGTAGGAGACTGACGTGGGGGCTTACCCTCACAGAAAGCCGGCTGTTGTCCTAAAAGTGCAACACGCTGCCGCATCGCCAGAGGGAAGAAAATCAGGGACAGCAAAGGACAATGGAGCGCGTGGTTAATGTCCATCCCTGTTTAATAAACAAACAACTATTTCACGAAATGTTGGTTCTCACACAAAAGAATAATATATTTTTTAGCTTGCATCTGTGAAGACTTTGAGAAGGTTTTGTTTCGGGGCTGAGTACTTCTTCACATTAGATTATGTCTTCGCTTGAATGGTGGATCTTTGCTGAGGCATTTCAAACATTGGATTAGATGTAATTGAGAGAAATTAAACTAATCTGTGAGCAGTTGAGCCTTTAATGCCACATTGTGGACTAAAATGATTTTTGTTATCTAGGAGCAATTGAAATTTGAAGATGGTAGTAATGCTCATTAAGGCATTGATTAAACCATGTAGCAGTAAAATCCCCCAGTTTAGTAAACAGTGAATGCCATTAAAGTATATGAACTTTGGGCCTGCACAGGAGCATAACAAATGCATGTAGACGTCACACATGTCGGTTTTAAATCCTGAACATACTTCTTACCCTCCTGGTCATGCTGTACATATGTCAGGGACAGCAGCCTCCTGTCAGAGTCTCATACCAGGCCTGATCTTTGTGAATCACAGTCACACATGAATGGACATTTGTGCACTCTAACACAACACAGTTGCGCAGCAAAATGCGCTCAGTGCCTGATGATAATTTCCAGAGATAGACATGGAAGAGTGGAAGATGGATTTGCTTCATTGCCCAACAGAAATAATGCATCAGGTAACGCACCATAAAGAGTGACAAGACATGAAAGACTCGCCAGAATTACATCAATACAACAATGACAGAAAGAATACGCCACAGATTTATTTATTGGTATCTTGAATATCAGAAGTTTACATACAGAATGATTTCTACAGGTTGTAGGTTCATTTCCAGCTTCCTGTCACATCTTCCTTGACACGATGGGAAAGTGAAAAGAAAGTAAGAGAGATCATGAGTCTGGTTCATTCTTGGGAACAATTAGCAGATTCTTGAAGGTGTGGAATTCATCTGTTCAAATAATTATATGCAAGTATAGACATGTCCAAGCATCATGCTGCACAGGAAGGAGACGAATTCTGTGTCCCAGAGATGAACGAGTTTTGGTTGGAAGTGTGCAAATCAACAGAAGAACCTTTACATCCTGCAACAACATGAACCAAAAGGCCATGCAGTGAAGAAGAAGCCACTGCTCCAAAAAAGTGGTGGCTCTGTTGGAGTATCGCAGTTTGCAAATACACGTGGGGACAAATACCCTCAAATTTGGAGACATGCCATGTGGTCTGATGAAACTAAGTGGAATTGTTGGCCGTAATGGCCATTGTTACATTTAAAGAAAAAATTTGAATGCTAATAAGCCTGGGAACTCTGTTCCAACTGTGAAATATGGTGGTGGCAGCATCAGGCTGTAGCTATTTACTGCAGGAGGGCCTGGTGCACTCCTTAAAATAAACACCGTCGTTAGCAAGAAACAGTGACTTGAAAGAGCAGCTGAAGACATCAGACAGGAAGGTAAAGCTTGGACACAAACAGATAACGACTCTAAAGTAGCTTAACTCCAAAACATTGCTATGAAGTAACAATATTTGGAAGTCACATCACAAAGCCATGATGTCAATCCTATTGAAAATCTGTGACCACTTACTAATTTGCCTACATAAGTAACCCAGTAGCACCAGTTTTGCCACAGGGAATGGGCTCAAATTGTAGCAAAGTATGGCCAGAAGCTGCTGGATTGATAATGAACGCAAGTCATAAAGTAATTCCACTAAATACTATGCAAATGCATGTAAGCTTCTGAAACTAAGGAAAGTTTCAAGACACCCTCTTTTTTATTTTGTATTATATTATGCAATAATATCACAGCTGACCACGAGGTCACACAGCTTGACTTGAAACTCTTGGAACAGATCTGGCTTGCACAGCTCTTTGCATGTGTCTAAATGAAATTGTCAACATGGCAGTGACACTGACGTAAGATCTCGGCCATCACGCGACACCCATTCTTCCTGGTTTCTTGACATTCACTGATGCGTCTTCAGTCACACCTGACCCCAGCTTCTGTGTCCGATGATCCAGCAGGATGCCATAACGTAACACGTAGAGGTGTGACATTCCCAGCATATGTCAAGAGTCCTACATGTCACATGTGTCATGAGGCCAACATTCACCCCTCCACCGCCTCACTATATGTCATATACCCCCATTATTTAGCATTTTAAACAGGTGTCTGTTTTTGTGTCTGCTGTTGGATTAACACGGCTCTCACGTGTCCTGAGTAGATCTGTGTTTGCTTTCTTTGACAAGTGGTCCTGTGTGTTATGCGCTGGCCCGCGTATTGTCGCGGGCCAGTGACAGCTGAGGACGAGGACTGTATTTGTGGAAGAACAGCATGGCTGTAGAGAGGAGCGGAGATCCTGAGGGAGGCCTAATGGTCCCACTCCTTCCTGCACAGAGATAAAGACTCATAATAAGCGTGTATGCTCACCATCTGGCCCTGTGCATGTGGCCCTTATGGAGGCGAAAGCAGCACAATCTGTAAACGATCAGGAGCCATGGCGCTCCCCCCAGAGAAGCCGCCATGCAATCAAGGTGACAGATGGCGGCACCACTGCTGTGGCCTCATGGAGGAGATCAAAATCACCTTCAATAAACTCTGACTGGAATGGGCACAGGACCCTCAAAAAGTCAGTTTGTCAGTCAAACTGTGGCAGCTTGCTGAAACAGGGGGAACACACAGCGGTCCGTCCATCCGCCGCCTGATTTCCATATTTTCCATCTGACTGCGCCTGAACTGTGATCTTTCTCCAGTTGTCCTCTCGACTCGTGCCTGCGTGGGCAAGCTGGCTGCCAGGACGGGCAATGCTGCTGGGGGAAAATTGAGAACATGATGCTGCTAATGTGGGGCAATATCAGTGGATGGTGGAGGAAAGACATTAAATCAGCGACTGGTTATCAGTTTTTGATGTGACAGGAACCCCAACGATTTGGCTCCCTTTGTTTATTTCATTACACATTTACATAATTACATACAACCTCACAAAACCCAGCACATTCTGTATATAACATAATTTCCTTTCAATAGTACAATGTATGACAATGAAACGGCAGCAGCATTCGAGGAAAGTTTGTCTTGATTTTCCTGCCTTTGATGGATTTTTTTCATTTAATATCTGATAGAGCAGCATGGTCCAGCCTCCGCACCGTCTCTGTCTGAGTGTTTGTGTCCTGAGCATGGAGACACAAATGCTTGGGAACGCTATTTCACACATCCCCTTCATCTGATGCGCAGCTTCTGTCAGTGATGTGAGAAAAACAGCCTGACTCTCCAAGCTTTTTTTTGCACCAGTGCAAAAGTTCAAAATTGAAATGCCATCTGTTCAATAAAACTAATCTAGGCACCGAGAGCTGGTTCCAAGACTGTCCTCATTGCATTTATTTCTTGTCTCTGAACTCTGTATCACAAGGTTCAGAAATAGTATTGTTTTTCATTTACAAAAGATAGGAAGTTTTCTGATCATATCTATCATGCAAAAATTTTCAAATGCTTTCAATTTTGACACATTTTGCTGAATTACAAGCCCAATTGTAGTGCATTTTCCTTATAGACTATCTTATAAAGATTGTTAAAAGGTTATCTGCTTTTCAAAGTGCCTTAGATTTGTACTCTACCCCATTTACTCTGATACCCATAAATCCAGAGTAGCTAATGGACTTCTGGGGTTTCCTAAGTAGAATTTATGTGTATGAAACTTAAACATAAGTGCAAGGAACATGTCAAACAAGTCAGGGATGCAGCTGTTCAAAGATCTAAACTAGGATTAGATTGTAAAACAATTATTTTAACATGAACTGAAGAAGTTGGCCTGATCAAATGAGGCCAGACTTGAACTTCTTGGCTTATAAACAAAGCAGTATGTGTGGCAAAAAAATCCTGAACTCTGTGGCAAGACTTGAAAGTTGGATGCAGACAGTTTTCCTTCAACTGAGCTTGAGATCATTTGCATAGAGGATGGACTAAAATGTCAGTTTCTGGATGTACAAAGCTTTCTTTCCAACTTCGCTATTGAAACTATACTAAATTATACAAAATAAATTAACGTTGTTGGTTGAAAAGTCACAAATGTGTCTCTTTACATTCTTCCTACAGTAAACATCCTTAACATTGTAAATTTAGCTGCAAGCACTTTTATTTCACACTGAACTTCTGAGGTTAGCCTCTTACTCATCTTCAAAATAAATGATCATAAGTACTTAAAAAAAAAAAAAAAAAATCTCTGTGCTCTCATTCACTGCAGCCCTTCAGCTCTCACTTAGGTAATTGCCACACTTTGAATAATTGGACATCCCATTGTCTCCTTTTACCTCCATGTTTTATTGGGATATTTCCATCCACTTTTAAACATTATACAAATGTTAACTATGTGCACTTTTATTAATAATTAGATTAATTATACCAATCAACTTCATGAGTTCAGCTGTTAAAAAAAAGATCTGGTGGCTTTCAGCTGATCTCTTGACAGTTCTTTCTCTTGTGCCTCCATTTGTCATAAATTTGTGATGACTGGATCTTTGGACTTCCTCCTGGCACTGTTAGGGTCTTCTTCTCAAACAAAAGGTTGTAATATTAGTATGTAGTGTTTGCCCAATAGAATAAATTTGATTTGCAACCATGAGTTAGTGCCAACAAAGCAGTGAACCAGTGCATTTTCATAATACCATCGTGAAACACTCAGTTATGTTCAAGTTTGAACCAGTCATTGATTTAAAGTGATTCAACTTTTGCAATACAACGCTTCCATTAGCACCTAAACAACCCCAGTATAATGGTACCACTACCATGCCTTTCAGTGATCTTAGGTTTAGAAACGTCATCTTGTCCCATTCAAGCACACTTCTTATAATATGGCCAAACAGTTGGATCTTTGTCTTCTCCAGCCATAATATTTTTCTCCAGAGGACAGCTGATTAATTAATGTAGGAAGCCATAAACCTTACTCATGCTAGACGGTGTTTGTTCTCTTTCTGGGATAACTTCCTCTCAGTTCAAGGTGATGTAAAACTGACTTTACTGTCCGCAACACTGGCTTTCCAGCATGTTCCAGTGGATTAAAGGTGTCAGTTGTGGTCCTTATGTTGGATTTAAAAAAAAAATAAACGAGTGTGAAATCCTGCTGCAACAACAAAACAGGAGTGCTAATTTTGTGGAAAAAGAGTGCTGTGTGTTACTACATCTATAGTGAAAGACTAACAGGATATGATGTCATTATAAATTAAAACCAGTTAGGACAGGATCTGTAATAGCCAGATTGAGGGGAAGAGGAAGTAAAGTAGTATCATTCTGTCTGGTAACTATCAAGGCTGGACATTTGTCCTTCTTTTGGCAGCAGATTGAACAGATGGACAGCTGATCGGATAATCAGATGATTAGGAAGTTGTGACTGAGTTCTTGCTGGCAGTGGATCAGGCACTAAATTTGGGGGGGAAGAAGATAAGATGGGTCTCTTTCTCAAGAAAAGTGTGGAAAGCGATGTCATCCATTGATGTTTAGATGCAAATTTGATCTAACTCAGAATCCAAGTTATGCTTCTTTTTCCTACTCGTAAATTATGATAAAGATTTTATACTGACACAATGTCCCTCACAGAATCAATAATGTCTGCATTTGCCAATCTATGCAAAGACTTTTCTTTTCAATCCCAGGATCGTGTATCTACTCGGCTGACCCTCATCATGTGACCCTCCCTTTTTAATGGAAAAATCTGCATCAGGGCCACTGGGTGTGGACTCTTTTTCTTTGGGGGCTCACGTGACTGCATTAAATCAACAGATCCATGATTGAAGTTGCACATTTCCACTTGCTTTGTCAGATGAGGATTTTAATTTGAGCCTCACCTGATGTATACTGGTAATTTATGCTGATTAGAAATAACACCTCACACTGTATATTCCTTTCATCTCCCCTCACTCATGTGAATGGACGACGGGTACAGGGAGAGCAAAGTTGATTGGTTGTAATGTGACTGCTGTACCCCACAGGCTGAAATTTATGTCCTCCATTTGAACTGTGGCTGCGTTTGCTGTATACATCAGGTTTGGTAATGAAATTTGTCGCCAGGAGGGAGTGGGCGGCTGCAAGTCGTTCAATGCTTTGACACGTAATTGTGGGAAATCTAACCTTTCAAACTTCGAGTCAGCACAACTTTAATTGTGGCGTTAATGTCATCCACATCAAAACATTCAGCCATGTAAAACTTGATGGTCCATTGCTTTCAGACTGTTGAAAAATATGTAAAACAAAACAGCTAATGTTATATTGAAGTTCCTTAAAATTTAAATCTGAATGGAAAACAGTGGTTTACTGTTTCACGTTTTGTCACTTTGCAGCAACAAACATGAATGTATTTATTTGAGATTCTATGTGGTTAACCATCGCGGAGTATCCTGGCCATATCCTTCCTGTCCACTTCCTCTTGAATCAGTAAACAGAAGGAAAAGTTGTGAACCACGATTATTTTCTTTTCTGTTTTAGGACTGTAGTAGTTTTAGCAATGGTAGCGGAGGAAGTTAACGAAGCCATTCAATATGTGTTGGCCACTCTTCCAAATATTAAATTAATATTAATAGCCATGTTGTTCAGCTTGGTACGTCTCTCTTTGGAGTGCAAGACGGTTGTTTACAATGCAGGTCATTTCCGGTAAGCTAACTGAAGCCTTGCATATGTCACAAACAAAAGTTAGTAACTAGGTAAAATTTAAACCAAGGGGCTGATTTTTACCCAGCTAATTCAGAGTCAAATAATAGAGCAAAAATGACAATTAAAAACTTTTCAAAATTCTCAGAAGAAAAAGCCTCCCTGAGCCACTACTTTGTTGGACCAACTTTCTCTGATAGGTTTTATTGCAGGATCTCTCCAAAACCTGCTATGCTGGCCTGTAGGTTTAGGTGGTTTTGGTAAGTTTACAGCTGCCCAGTGCTCTTTCCATTTTCAGATTATTGATTGAACAATGCTCTAGAATGGGATATTGTTTCATAACCTAAACCTGCTTTCAATTTCTTGAACTAGCCTCCTGCATTCCTTCATGTTCATGATCCTGTTTGTTTACTCATGTTCTTTAGCGAGCTTCTGAGGCCTTCACAGAGCAGTGGAAATGATGATACAACCTTTAAGTCTGATGTTGAAACTGGACTAAATGAGTGTGAATGCTTCTGCTTGGCACTGTGACTCTGGATTTATACAGAAGAACTCTGCTGTAACATGTGGAACAGTGACTGCTGCTGTCCTCCCCATCCTGTCTCTTGAGTGCATGACTGACGGGTGTCAGGCTTGTCATAGCTTCTCCGGCTGCTCTGGGTGATGGTGGACGTTTGGAGACAGTGAGAGATGGACGATTGCGAGGAATGGCAAGAGAGTCTGTCATTTCATTCAGGCTTTTCCTTTCATGACCCACATCCTCACCCCCATATTGTCTGTAAGTATCAGCAGGAACTACTCACACTCGGACAGACATTAGTGCATGACTGTCTTGGAAGTCTTGGTACTTACATGGTACTTACCATGTACTGTCATCCAGTACATGGTACTGGATGACAGTACCATGTACAAAACTACATCCATGCTCCAGATTAGTCAGAACAGCACCCTCACAGTTCTGATCAGAACTTGCAGTGTTAGCACCAAATGGATGTGATTACTGTCTCTCTACTGCCCTCTCCCCTTTGCACTCTCTCAGTGACTTCTCTTGGACCATCAAAATTCTGCGCACTTTCCAAAAGCTTGATTTCACAAATGGAAAAACAGCATCTGCTTTCCTGTGGCCTCACATATGGTAGCCATAGTCGCTCATATGAGCTGAAGCAGGTAAAACGGGGCAAAGGGGGAGGTCGGCCCATGGGGACACTAAGCAGAGGGCCTGACCCTGGGGACGGTCAGGGGCACTCTGTAGCAAGGGCCACTGCTGCTCCGAGCCAGATGAATCTGCATATGAAATGAGGCCACACAGAGCTGGCGACCATGAACATGACAAAAATGTACAATACCCCTCATCTTTTGTGTGTCTGCTGAGAAAGGAAATGCTTACTGGAACCGTACAGTTACTGTATACGGTGGGTTTTACACAGCTCTTGCATCTCTTGAACTGATGAATTTAAGAACAGTGTCATAAGAACCTATCATACCAAAGTCCTTTGCCACAGAGGAAACTTACTTTGCCCCAATTTTTGAGCAAATTATTTTTCTCTGGCATTACAAAGCAACCTGTCCAGTCCAGACCTCATGTACAGATTGTCTAAGCTGCTGGAGCAAGACATAAAAACATAAAAAAAAATAAACTCACAATGAAGCACTTACAGCTGCTGTTCGGATGCACTTATGTTTTTTTAGCCTGTGTAAGCTATGATAAAATCTCATCCTCTCAAAGTTTTAATGCCTTCAATTACCTTGTAATTAGACAATGGGCAATCAAAATAATAAAATGCAAACTAACATAATTTTAGCATTTGTTGATTTATGATAGCAGAACAAGTGCTTGTTGACTTTTAAAACTGCAGTCATTAAAATAAGGTTGTCATGTGGCACAACATAAAACATAAAGTTAGTTTATTTCATGGGTGATTCTGGGAGCCATGACAAAACACAGTGTTGATCCACTGTGTTTTAAGAAGTCCAAAGTCAATGAAGCCATATTTAAAACTTTAGAGCCCTTCATGTTTCCCTCTCTTGACAAGCTTTATGGAGATCTTTATTTTATTTTTCAAAAGGCACCTGTTCCCACTGCCAAAAGTACTAATACCTACTTTCAAGACCCTGTTTATCTAGGTAAATAAAGGGCAATCCTGCAAGAACTGCAGAAAGATAAAAATGCTAAATATATCAATGGAAAGATTAGGTCAATTGAGAAACTGTAGCAAAACATAAACACTGAATGTCACATATGATCTCCATCCAATCAGGCTGACCTTGATCTATTTTGCAACAGTGAATATGCAAAAAAGATTCCTGTACATGTACTTGGTTACAGCTAAAGATTTTATCTTTCCTGCATCTCATTGTTTAAATAATGAACATGCATAAAATTGGCATGAGCTACATTGGTTAATCATTACTGTTATCTGCCTGTAGGCCAGCCCAGTGTGTAAATTTGTAATGATTGCTAATTGCCTTGTTAGTATGAAAACAAAGCGGCATTTTCCTTTTTTTTTTTTTTTTTCTTCTTGTGCTGAAGGGCTAAATTACCAGGAAACAAACAAGTGGAGGGGAACATGTGAATACGGATGTTTTTACATGAGCATCTGTGGATACAGCTGCTGCCTGCTCTGACCATGCTGACTTCCCCTCTCTGTTTCTCTCAGGCTCAAGAAAACAAAGCGAAACAAGACAGCATCCCTGTCAGCTTTCATCGGTCTTGTGTCATAATCTACATAATCTGAATTGTTTGGCTGCAAGTTTATCACTTTTTATGTCGAACAAAACTTGCTCACATGCATTTACCTGCAATCACAATCCTTTTCTGCTGTTCAAGAGGTAAACACCATCACCACATCTTCCACTGTGCCTCATTTCCTTCTTTCTCAAGCATTTACTTAGAAACTATTGCCATGATAGCATCCAAACTTTGCCACTGGAGTATATTTACCTCAGTAGTCACCTGACACTGTGGGAGCAGAAATGAGATTCAGAGGCCTTTCGTCCCAATCAGCTTTTCTTATCAGGCTAAAAACTCTCTGGAGACATGGTTTATTACCTGACACAATTCACAAAGCAGATAAATGGCCACCCATGTCACATGACTGACTCAGTTAGTTGGAGCTGGGAAATACACAGACAGACAAGTTGTGGTCTAGAGGATGAACAGATCCCATAGACTCACACTCGTAATAATCAAGAAACAGCTCACTTTGATTTAGTCTGTATACAGAAGGCAATACAGAGGCTTTGTTAATATTATTATTTCCACTTGTGCCTAAATACTTAACCTATTTAACTAATTTCTGGCAATTTATTTAAATTAACTGGTTTGTTGTTGTAGAGATAATAATTGATTTTCGTAGTAGGTGGTAAGATTACATTAAAAACTTGTAAACATGTACTGAGAAAGGACATGCACAAGTTGCGCTACTTCAAATATTATTTCACTGATAGAAAGCCATTCCCTGTGTGTGTGACATCTTTCTTTGCATCATCCAGAGGGTTACATATGAAGTTTATAAATGAAATTCTACATTTCCCACTTCACTGATCTCATCTCGTTTCTCCAAGAATGTTTCAGGAGCGTTCCACTCCAGAGATCTCAGTTACTTGCATTTTTGTTAAATTCTCAGTTTTGCATGCTTAAGTCTACGTTAGAGCGCAACAACCAATTTTCCACTCTCACACCCGAAAATCTAATTGCTAAACACACTCAGTTGCTTTTCAAATGGTTTGTCACAGTTTTTCACCCGCTATTATGAAATTGTTAACAAAGATTTCATGTAGTTCACTCATAATGTCTCGCTTTTCCTAATAATAAAAAAAAAGTCATAAAACTAATCATTAGAAAAGCCTTAAACCAAGGAGGAGGAAGGAGACAGGGCTACATCTCTGCTCCCCTGCTACTCATAAGTTGATCATTTTAGGTTCGGAGCTGCAGGTAGGCAGTGGCAGCTGCTTAATTTGATTTTGTCACTGGGGTGACTTAATCCTGTAGTGGGCACGGATGACAAAGGTCTTCACAGACGGCCGAGAGTCAGAACTGCACTCTGGGTGCCCATTTACAGATGCAGCAATAGCAACCAAGGTCAGTTTAATTAACTGCCAAATTACAATTTGAGCGATAATACTAATCACTCACTTTTGTGTTATTGAGGAAGCCACTGTCGTGGTAATTCCAGGCTGCAATAGGGAAATGCAATGTTTTGGCATTTCTTTGCTTTTTAACTTAGCTTCTCTAAATTACGAGCACATATTTGTACTTAATGTGAAGTCTCTTTTGCCATATTTATTTTACAAGACTTTATACTAGTCTCAATAAAAATAAAAGCTGAATTTCTATAGCAATGGTTTTGATGTATTTTTTTTCACAGTTTCCTTTGAGCAATAGCAGGACATTGTGCAGAGAAGGCCGGCCCATCTCCTCTTGCAGAGGACATGGAGGTGCGCTACTTTGTCTCTTGGATTTGTGATCCTAAACTAGCTGAAGTTCAAAACATGGGATATTTATTCAAGTCGCCCTTCACCCCATTATGGCTACTGCCCATCTGCCACCTCTGCCACCCAGCGCCCTGCTAAAGGTTACTCATTTACATATGAGGAAATCTGTCAGCTGATTGTGAATGCTTTCATATTAGTCCCTTATAATGCTGCAGCAGCAGGTTGAATCTCGTCTCGCTTTACCGTCACGCTACTTTTCAACTGAGGCCCAAGAATGACACAGTAACTATCTGTAATCAGCTGGATGAAAAAAAAAAAAAAATCCCAGATAAATTATGATGGGCCGTTTGAAATTGATTTATTATTGTGATGGTTAGCCATATGGCACCGGCTGCTTCTCGCCCTATAAACATTCAAAAATCTTTGGCTGCACTGCACTGCCACTATAATCTCTACCGATGCACAAATTATTTTCCAGCTAGTTGTATATAAATACATATATATATTTTTGGAATAAAAAGAGAGTATGGATACATTTATTTGCAGAATTTTTAGTTGTTTGATTGACAGTCAATTTTGACAGTTTTACATGAACTGTTTTATTTTTGTGATTTTAGTTTGTCTCCTTTTCTTTCAGTGCGTGTTATTGTGGGAATGGTTGAGGGCGCAAACAAGGGAAGCAACTGGCTGATTTAGCAAAACGTCTTCCTGTTCTGGTCTCAGCAACAGTCTTATTTGACTAAAACGTGACGTTTGAACGGGCTTTTTCATTTTTTTGAGCGTCACAGTAGATTTTAGCTACAGGCAAGCGATGGATTAGTTCGTTTAATTGCAATTTTCCAGTTGTTCCACTAGATGTCACTACCTTGTATAAATTACATCAGGCTATTTATTGTACTGCTTATGGGGAACTAAACTAAATATGTAAATAATCTTTCTTATAACTTATACTGAATTGCAATGCTTTACTAAATTTACTTTATGCATAATTTACTTCTCCTGACTATCAATTTTCATATCGCTACTGTCTCCTGGGCAATTCGTACTGCACAAGCAATCACATTACAATGTTTTAGCCTATAGCTACAACAATCTATTTAAAATGTTATTTTTCTGTGACCCTGCAACATTTACACAATCATCTCCGTCTTATAATGATGGCCCAATCCTTCCGCTTGCCCGGGGCAGTGTTGTATTAGATTGTAATCTCCAACACTGTTTCCTGACACAAACTTGATGTGTCACCGTGATTGGCGTGGGGGAGATGACATGACAGAGCTGGTTTTGGGGGACTGACAGAAAGTTGGCAGGTTAAGGCTTCCCTGTTGGGTGCCGCGTTGCCTCGGGACAGTCACCTGTCAACTCAGGTGAAGACTCGTCATAGCTGACGACCGGGAGCAGCAGAGTGGATATAATGGGATGAGCAGACTGACATAGACGTAGCGCTGGACTCCCTTTGTCTGTTAGAGAAGGAGTAGACCTTGCTTCAGTCAAGTGTGCCCCCATGCTGAATAAAGACGGTGGAGAGTATTAGCACTGTGAATGATGTTTTGGCAGTTTTGGCCTAAGAACTCAGATGATTCAAGTGTAATGATAAATAATTATTAAATTGGGTAAAATGGACATTTAGTTCTCTCATTTAATGTTTAAATTGACGTCTCATTTCACCACCAGTGTCAACTAAATAATATAAAGCCATCTCAAGCTTTTAAGTACAGATATCTTGCAGCTCTTGTGTCTTGCCAAACTGCATTTCGAACCATCAACTGAATGCTTGAGCAAATGAGAGCATGTCTATGATTTTGTTAGACGTGGTCTGGGGGCAACGGAGTGTGTCGACCCGATCGCCATGGTTGCCATTTTGGTTGAGTTTCTGAAAAAGACCGTCCTGCCAAGCACAGCTGGAGCACGTGTCCATCAAAGTCAGGCTGATACGAGGCATGAGGGCTGAAGCCTGCTGCAGAGATGGAAGGGTGGCACTGACTCATGCACAGGCTCAGGAATCAGACTGTCACTCTCAGCACAACGAGCTGCCACCGTGCATCAGCCGACACAGAGTCTGTGGAAAAAACTTCTGGACCACATTCGAAGACAGTATGGAAGGTAATCGAGTGGCAAGCATGAAAAGTGTTAGTTGACAAAAACAACAATCTGCAGAGCAACAACTAAGTTGTTCCAGGTTGTTGAGGTAAAGAGAGGAGAAGAAAGACAAAGCCTTCAATTTACAGGTCGATCGATGTTCTTACTGTCATCTATGGACGGAAAAGTGAATTTGTGTCATTTTTCAACCCACTTCAGTCTTCTTATTAAAACACTTCTAAACCCACACTTCTGTGTTTTCTCTACCACTTGGCACCTGTGGTCATCACGGTGACACATCATAAGTTTTACTTTTCATAAAATCAAAACAAAAACTCTTTTAGGAGCTGAACCAGAAAAGGCATCAGTTTCACGTGTTTTAAGAGGAAATATAATTATAGGGTTCAACTAAATGTATTAGAAAACAGAAAAAAATGAAAACCTGAATTTTTGTTGAAGATTCAACATGTTTTTTTCTTTAATTATGTTCACACATTATTGTGTTTGATGTTGACTGTTAAGAAATTTGCTTTAGGTCTGTACTCTGTTTTAGTAACTAAATTGAAAGTTATCCAAATTATGTATTGAAGCAATCAAATGTTTTGGTTCTTAAACTAAATCTTCACACATATTTTGACGAAACACAAAATGTACAACTACCTTCCTTTGTGGTTCTTACCCATCCCATCCTGTTCAGTAGCAGCTCTTCATATCTTCCTGTCAAATCATTTGCTCAGTCCCAGAGGCCCAGAGCGTCTATCAGAGGCCTGTCAGTGATGAGGTCTGATCAGTATTCATAACTTCTGTCAAAGCGGTATCATTCAATCCGTCCTTGCAGAAGCTTCACGGAAAGGCAGTGTTCAGTAGTCTGGATTTAATCGCTGTAACCTGCGCAGAATTTTGTCTCTTCTTGGATTTGTGAAGCGAAGCCGTGATCTAACGCCTTTAAAGCATCCTTTGAAGTTGTGTACGATAAATTAAAGGATTCACATCCACAGTGGAAAAGCTTGAAGTCTTTTTTATTGTGTTAGCCTTGCATCCGCAGAGTTAGTGTCTTTTTAGAAGCCTGAAACATAGTTTGAAAGAAATTATAGAATGCAAAAAAGAAATGAAATCTTGAAAGTACCGTTTTAGCCCTTCCTTAACTTCCCTTAGTTTCCATGTGTTTTATGTACTGCATTAGTCAGAGTATTACTATTTATGCATTTAAGGAAGTGTTTCTTAAGTTGTTTTATCATTCTATTTTTTACCTTTAATTAACGTATTTAGCTTCTTTCAATGTTTTTGACTACCAGATTACTTCATTTACCATATCTGTCAAACAAATACTGCATGGTGGATAATTAATTGACTGCAAAGGCTCTTTTAATAATATTTGCACGCACGCACTCACCCACACATGCACACACACATAAAAACAATTTTTCTGGTCTATTTCCCATCTTCACTTTTGTAAATTTGACCAGCCAAAGTCGAGTTTAGACCCTGCAGATTTCTCCTCCAGAACATTAATAAAACACCATTCAAGATAGATTGTTTTTTTGTTTTGCAGCAATACTAATTAGCATTAGTATATATTTAAATTATGAGCAGAGGTGGTGTCATGCCACAAATGCTTCAAAACTGTTTTTTTTTTTTACTATTTTATAATAAAAAATGACTACAGAGTTGACATTTTAAGCTGCAGCCTACTTGTGGTCATGTATCTTTATCAAATACAATAACCACCCTTCCTCATATGAACACTTCTCCATTTTTATTCATTGTATGTCAGATCCAAACCTGTTGCCTCTTCAGTTGACACTCTCCATGGTGTCTGTTTTTTCTCACTCTGAGTTTCCAGAGTGAGAAAACCTGAAAGGACCTGCTTACAGCTTTTGTTCCCCCTCCCCTATGATTCAGCCTATCATGCCTCCCTACTCTAAATAGGACTGATCCCCACAACACAGCTAATGGGGATATTCTTTGAGACATGACCCGTGTGGCCACTCACTGATTGCTCCCTTGGCTTAATAACTACCCTGTGTCTGTGTGTGTGTGTGTGTGTGTGTGTGTGTGCGTGTGTGTGTGTGTGTGACCTCGCTGATTTAAAAGTATTACTTATGTCATTAAATATGGCGTGATATGACACCCAGCCATAATTTTATAGGTTATACATTATCTCATTATCAGATCCTTTCCATTCATTTTAAAAGACAAGCAAAAACAGTCGCCGTACAGATTTTTGACAAGTGACTTTCAAAAAACTATTTCTCCTTCAGGGAGTTTCATATAAATGTAATCCACATTATTAAACATTTTCTTTACTAAAAATGAAAACTATATTCATTTCAGCTTTTTATTTTGTTGGTTTGTGTTGGGAGTAAGACAAAATGTGAAGTTCAAGTATTTGTAAAACATTGTGGATGAAAAACGTCTAAGCAACGCCTCCTCTTATATTTGGACCTCAGTCATTTGGTACATAATAATCCTTGGATATTTAAGCAGAAGGCAACTGAAATTCTTCTCTTCTTTTCTGAAGACGCCTCTTCTTCTTCAGAACTGAAAGTCTTTGAAAAAAGGCAGAAGCATCTTCTAAAAAATGAGGGAAAAAATCTGTTTCTTTCTATTTTCACACTTAGAAACATTAAGAGCTCTTTTCAAAGACACGGTTGAGAACAACTTAAAAGCAAACAGATTAAGAGCTTTTGGTGAGTCCTTTTCATTGATTATGATAAAATGCTGTTTGTGTTTGTTTGTTTGTTTGTTTGTCCTGATTGGAGGCTAACAGGGGACATCTTAATTCACTAAATGACTTTTTAAGTGGAGTCTGGACTCTATATGACCCTGATGAGTGACAGGCCTCTCTAATCCTTGGTCACGAGGGGAAACAACAATCGCAGCAACCTCTGGCCAGTTTGTTTTGCCTCAGCTCACAACATATGGCATTTAACACTCTCATTATGAAGGAGCCCAAGTGTCAAATGTTAAGGTATAAGTGGGGTATTAGAGAATTCATCAAGAAGTTAGTGATGTCTTTTCATTTAAAAGGCTCTGTTTTTAGCGTGTCACAAATCTAGTCTGTGGGTAATTACACTTTATTCATATTTGTTCTATTCCAATCAAAGTTTTAATCAAGCATAGATTGTTACAAATATTTGCACATAAACTTACATGTAATTTTGGTAATTCTGGACAGAACCTTGGCTTGCCATTTATCCCTGTGTTTTCTCGCCAACTGGGTGAAGGATATTCTGCCTGTTTCCCCACCCAAACTCTTGGTCCCATCTGCTCACAGAGAGGCACAACATTTGTCAAAGTAGACTGGATAATGGCTTTGGCATCCTTATTATAATCTCAGCATAATCTTCATTTGTCCACTTTTGGCATCAGGACACTTCTGGGTTTAGAAAAATCAGTCAAGACTCTTAAATGTCCTCGGTTCGTTTTCATTAGCTCACGAAAGCTCATTTAATTCCAGTTTAAAACATGAAGGTTTTTTGTTTTCAAGAGGCGCACAGACACAGGACTGGAGCTGCTGTTATTAGCTCCAATAAATCTCAGCAAATTAAAGTAGTCATTGGGAATAAAGCCTCATCGTTCTATAAATCGGATCAAAGTGGGATGCCATCCTGACGGGGGGCTGCTCTCTAACAAGGATTTGGTATTTTAAGAACAAAATATTAGATTAAAATCAGACCCTTATGATCACTGGGCCACTATGATGTAAACAACCACAGATGGAACCACTCTCTCTCTCTCTTTCTTTATCTGCTATCTGTCTGTCTGTCTCGATAGCTAGCTTACTCTTGACACCACAATGGTAGGTCTGACTGGAAAATCAAACAGGTCATACGAAACCCATTCAGAGGACAACTGACATAACCTGTTTTTTCCATTTAATGTTTATAATGCCCCCTAAACTGGTGACACCCTGGGCGGTGTGCCTCATTGCTCACATCAAGAAACTCCACTGGTTGTAACATAGGATAAAGCAGAAGAATCCAAGCTATCACACCTAAAACAGTCTTTACAGCTTGTAGAGACAATGAAGGAACCAGCGTTGCGCTATGTTTTGTCATTCTCCATTAAGGTTGTTGCTCTCAGTTGACAATCGCTCCCCCTGTATGTGGGTCACACACACACCGTTCCCAGCTGTGTCGCCCAGTCAGCTGTGCCGTTTGCCAGGCCCGCCAACATCTGCTCCACAAAAACAATATCCAGCTTTTAGCACTCAAATGGAGGTTACACCATATGCCAGCAAGCCACTTAGTTTCTGCCAGGGGAGCTGGAGCCTGGCCGCACTCATCAAGGTAATGATGAAAGGAGAGTGGTGCTGGGATGTGAAGGGGACTTCACCTTTTCTTTCTGTTCTCTTTACTTTAGATGAAACACTTGTTTTCGCCTCAGTCTTTCTTGTTCCAGGCATTCTCTCCTTTGGTTCCTTCGCTCATTCAGCCAATCAGGGCGTGCCCGTGTGCGTCTGTTCAAGGTACTTTGGCAGCATCACCTTTTGTAATTTTAATTTGTCATCCAAACAGTTTGCCTGCAAGGTCTGCCACAAGGTCTGCCTCTGCTGTGTGGGTTGGTATTCTCTAGAAGTTAAATGTTGGACATGTTTTTCTCATTTTGCAAAGGGAAGGATTAGTTTTAACATGGATTAAAACGACTTGAATATTTTTCTCTTCCTTTTGGAAAACTCAAAGACTGATTGCATTAAAAGGCTATTTAGCCATTTAGGACCAATTAGGAATTCAGATCGGAATACTATGGGCTAAAGTGCTGCTCGCAACGCTGAGAGGTGATAATGGATTTTTAATTAAATGTGGGAACCAAAGGTCCCAAAATGGAGCTTACAGCTAACCAAGCAGTAGCCATTTGGTGCCTGTACAGACAAGGTCTATGATTGTTCCTGTGGCCTTGAGTGTCCTCATTTACTTTCGTCCAGCTTCTGTCCAACCCTGCGTCCTCTTGATGCAAAGCAAAGAAAACAAACAGGTTCCAGCAGATAATGTAAATGAATTTTGTGTTTATCTTTATATATTTTAATATTCTTGCCATACTATTTAAATGAGTATTGTGAAGAAAACTATTCAGTCAAATTTTTGTTTTTATTTACAGGTGTCCAAGAAATATCTAGTTTCATTAGTGTGGATGACATTAGCATTGAGCTCAGTGGCAGATGCTAACGTTAGCATTGTTAGGAGTAAACAATTAGCCTGCCACAGGACAGTGCTTACAAATTATTTGGATCTAGTCTGCTAGTCTGTCACAGAATATTTCTATTAGCAGATGTCACTGAAACGTACCTGCAGTCACTACCACTGTCCGCAGTAGGGAAACTCAGAAACAACTTCATTCTCCCTTCAAAATAAAAGCATCATGGAATGACTCATCGTCTTGTCAGGGTAGTTTTGAGTTACCTTGCTATAGACAGTAGTACAGGAATCAAATAACACGTTGCTAGACACACTTCCTTACTGTGATATTGGAGCATTTAAACATCACAGCATCTTGTGTCTCATACTATCCACAACCAAATTACACCTTAGAGTTCTTAATTAACTTACCTTGCATATGTTTAATAGGATACTGACTTATATTTTAAGATATGACTCATCTCATTCTTCTCATTGAGGTTTTGTCCTTGCTCAGTGTTCAGGGCTGTGAGATTGAGGGAGGACAAGCAGAGCAATGTGCTCAGGGGGTGTATCCCTCCAGAAGCTGTGGGATGGTGGGTCGGGGCTGCCTTCTGCAGGTCACGGATTCACTTGTGGATATTAATTTTGTGTGAGTGTGTGTGTCTAAATCTGTTAAAGTGGGACAGCCATGGTGAGTGGTGAGAAATCACCTTGACAGGCTTTGTAGTGTATATCATACTTAGTGCTGATGACATTCACAAATGCTGATTAGACCCTGCAGGGAGTTTAATAATTATGTTCTGCTTAGTAGAGAGCGTTTATGGTGTCTGAACTGAGGTTCTGGTGAAAGGTTTCATGCATTCAGTAGTTTACCCACCATCAATAGCTCACTCAGAGTCTCCATTTAGAATAAACACAACAGATTGGTTGGATCAGCAGGCTGAAGCAAATGACTGTTCCATGAAGCGGATTTCTACTGTCTTCTTTGGTCTTGGCAGAGAGGCTGATCATTATTTACACAGGAAATGGAAGTAGGAGGTGGTGCATCACCAGTGGTCTACCTGTGTGAAACTCTCTCAGAACGTAGCATGTAAAGCATTGCATTTAAAATCCAGCCACTGGTGACAATGAATGAGCCACTCCTGGGTTTTAAGCATTATGTATTTATTGTGTAGTATAAGGTTTTAGCTCTGTTACACTGGTAGCAAAGTAACGACATTTTGCTACCAAAATGTCGTTACTTTGTCATTGTTTTCTTTGTACAATGACAATAAAGGAAGTCTAAGTCTCTAAGTCTATACATTTCCTAGTATGTTGCATGCTTGCATTCTTCCCTGTTTTCTGAGTGTATAACTGCATCATCTGTATGAAGTTGAGACGTTTTGCAGAACAATTTAACAAAGGTCACAAATCAAAAAAAGATTAGATCCTCGTGGAATGCCACTCTAATTGTTATTTAAATGAATAGAAATGTCTGAAAACCTTGACAAATATTCTGGAGATAAGATGAAAATCCTTTTATTGTCTCAAAAGTGAACTTATAATAAAACAATTTTAATAAAAGCAAAAAAAAAATAAATAAATAAATAAACTAACTAACTAACTAACTAACTAACTAACTAACTAACTAACTAAATAAATAAATAAATAAATGTTGGCAATACCTGTTTTGATAGTGGTCATGATAAACTGCATTTCACATTTTTAAGCAGAACTTTCCTTCAGAAATTGTGAGCTATCCCTTTAAGTGCTGAGGAGCAGTTTGTTCTTTTCTTTAGGAAAGATTTGGATGAAAATGAGGCTGGTTTTCATCAAGTAACCAGATGGTTGAGCTTAAAATTACAACAACGCAAACAAAAACCTTACCAAAAGGCCAGCCTGGCAAGAAAGATGTACTATTTCTTTACAGTTTTTATAGTTGAAAAATTTTGTTTGTATCATAGCAACATTATTTGACTTGTTTTCCAAGTTGCTCACACTGCTTTCTAGTTTGTGCTTTATTTTTAATCCAGTTGCTATTTCTTGCCCAAATTCACGCATTTATCTTTTTTTTTTTTTCTTATCAAATCACATCCATCTTAGAGTCATCACTTGTGTCATTGCAATGCCAGTGCTTTTGGCAACAGATGCACATTTCTGTCAGAGTCTATCTTTGAACGCCTCCCACATCATATTCTGAGGAAGTGATTCCTGTCTGGTGCCAAAGGGGTGCAGCGCAACAACAAATGGTTTTGAAAAAGAAACGCTAGAACAGAGAGAGCTCTAGTCATCTACCTCATACACCCTATGGGCAAGCAGTAAACATAACCTGGGAGTCATTTTGTTATGGAAAAAAAGAGAGTGATGCCTCAGGAGTCACTTCTCTGCTGTGCACTACCTCAGACAGTCAGAGGAGGGCAGTGCTTAAGTGGGAACAAACACAAATGGTGTCATGAGAAGTTGTGTGTGTTTGCACAGAGGAGCTGTGCACATTCTTGTTTATGTTCCTTATGCAGTGTGGGTCTCCTGCAGGTCAGTAAGAGAGCTTAGTTTGCCATTATCTGCAGCGTGTAACATGCTGTTGGGTGTCTCTGCTGTGCTGTGTGTTACAGTAAGTAACACAGACAAACTAGTGCAGAGATTATGCTAATCATGGCAATAATTATGTTAATTTGACTCCACCAGTCCGATGCAATGATGCTGAGCCACCATGATTATTAATAGGATCACAACATGTTAGATCACAAACTACTTATGATGTGCTTGTGTTTTTCTTTATATCAGACTTGTCTGCTTTATGTTAATTTCCATGACTTTCTAAATGATGACATGAATTTCTTTAATGTTTAATACAAGATCCTGATTGGTGCATTTGGGATCTCTTCCTCCAGCTGTGCATTTTCTCTGTGACAATTCAGGGTCACAATGTGACGGCTAAAGAGAGCGAGAGTGAACCTCCGACAAATGTGTTCAGTCAGCAACCACATCTGGGTGTGATGCGTCACGAAGGCCCTTCAAAAACAACAACAGCGAAAAAAAAAAAACTGTGATCCAATCAGTGTGAAAAGTGTAGACAAGGATGTAATATTGAACGTCCAGATGGTTTCCAGGCAGAGACAGACGTGCAGTGGCTTGGCATTATCTTTAATTCATATCTGTTCAGCCGTTAGGCCCCGTCTCTCCGGCGCCACGAGACTCGCAACTAATTTATTACGGAAGAACAAAGTTCAGTCAGTGTCACTTTGGCTGGCACTTTTACTAATTTGTGTAAATAGTGTTGCTTATGATACAGTGCAACTTGGTGCACGCTTTCTCTTACAATTGGAAATGACTTTTTTGGGATGTGTTGCCAGCAGCTTGATGATGATGCTCAGAAGCCCAGTATGGTTCACGCCTCACTGAGTCATAGCAATCGCTAAGCTCTTTTTAATGACATGACACGCACCATTATTGTGGTCGACTTAGTCTCATATACCTGTTTACGTCTTGTGACATTGCCTGCTTTGTATTTATAGAACAAAACAAATATATCAAGTGTTTTTATCCTTTATTTTGGCACGTGGGATTTCTAGACCTTCTTATGACAAAGGAATAAAGCTAACCATTCACCGTGCATTTGTTATATATTTGGAATACAAAGAGAAAAGACGTTTAATATTCTGCTATCAGTATGTAGATGCTGCTGTTTTACTGTAACAGAAGATCAGACTATAGTTTTCAGGTTTTAAGTGTTGAAATGAACAAGGATTTATTTTGGTCTAGATTTAGCCTCAGTAAATGGTGCCTTGCAACCTTATTTTATATTTTGTAAAATATACAATTTTTGGATTTTTTTGGAATGAACCAGTGCTGAATAGATTTTATCAGTGAATGTTTTAAATAAACATCTGAAAGGAATAGCCTGCTGACAACATGGATATTTTTGCCTGATCTGAGTGTTTATGAACTCAAGTAAGTCTTGCTATATATTTTCTGTTAGATAGGTTTGAACTTTGACCTCCATCTCAGTCTGAATTGTTTGTTGCCTCTAAGATGTTTTCTTCCAGGATTTTCCTGTGCTTTTATCTCCCTATCAACTTTAAGCAGCTTTTTCCGACTCTGTTGTAGAAAAGCATCTCCACAGCATGACACAACCACCACCGTGGTGTGTTCAAGGTGATGGGAGGCTGTTAGTTTTTAACATCTATGTACTTCATGTGATTAGAGCACTTTCTCACAAGTATTTGCTGAGTCCCAAAGATGTGGAAATTTTAAGTAGGACTTAGGATGGTTCAGCAAGCTTTATTCTGATGACGAAGGTCTTATTTGTGCAGGTCTATATTGATTGCTGTCAACTGATTCTCGTTACGAAGGGTTCCAGTGGATCACAGGCTACTTCTCTGATCAACGCTCCTCTTTAGCTTATTGGTTCAGGTAGACAGCATTACTGATAGGTTTCATCTGAATTTCCTTAGATTTATCTCAGGATGTTCAAAGCCTGAGATGTTGTTTTATACCCTAGCAGAGCTTTAAACATCTCTACAAATGTATTCCCGACCAGCCTGGTGATTTTATTTTATTTGGAGTATCAGTTTAAAGGTGGATTTCTTGTAAAAAAAAACAACTAATAAAATAAATATAAGTTTTAGATTATAATGCAAAAAATGTGACAAATTTGGAGGAGTGTGAGTATGTTTTCAAGTCAATGCGTGTTCATAACTCTGTTTTGGTGAAGTTTAGTCTTGCAGTGCCAGTACTGATCAGAAGATGAGTTGATTACGTTGGCTTCAGAAATCCAATGCGTCTGCTTTTTAGAAGCAACTGACAAACGTATGTTAATGCGTTGGCAGGATTTAAAAAGTGAAATGAGGCAGCCCATCTTCTCAGATCAGTCATGTGTCACAAAGCCAGAGCCCAGACTCTTTCCTCCCCTCTCCTCCACGGGGCTCGGGATGACCTCGATAATTAAGGGACAATTTTAAAATGCATTTCTAATTTTCTACCAGACTGAAAAGCTTTATCATGGAATGGCTGACACAAACCCTCCCCTTGAATGGAGGGTGACTCCTGGGCTTCCACTAAACTGGTCATGAATGCACAAACCATCTGTTTTTCTGGCCGTTTGTCAGTGTGAGCGTGGCGGAGGCAGCTGTCGGAGTGTCCCTCGGTTTGAATGATGGAGCACACAACCATTGTTTCTCTCGGTAGAGGCTTTGTGAGCGCTGGCTCATCCTGCTCTTGCAGCCCTGCAACCGAACAAGGCAGGAGATGGTTTCTGTTGTTGCACCACCAGTCACCAAGCTGCCAGGAAGACACAATCGGAGCAGAAGACATCGACTTGGAGGGAGGAACAAGAAATTATCAGAGCAAATGAAATGAATAAGAAGGAAAAGAAAACGGGGAAATGGACAGAAATGATGTGGTGAGGACAGTAAGGAGGAGAGGAAGGTGTATGGCCAGGGAGTGCATTGTGTTGGTGAATGAGGATCTGGGGCATTGTGTGCCGGCCAATCTGTAGCTCAGTGGGTGAGGTTGTCAGGAGCCAGAGCCAAGGATGAGAGCCAGAGGGCCACAAGAGAGAGGTGAGAGCAACCAGCAGGGCCGAGGATGCTGCAGGACTCACTGCGAGTAAGAAAAAATAAAACGCATGAGAGCTAAGACACAGAATCATAGCTGGAACCGTTAAAATGTCTGGAGTAAATAGAAGTAGTTCCAGAGTAAAGTATTTTCATTTAATTTTAAAGAAACAAGAAATTAAACATATGCAAGATTATTCAACAAAAAAAATCGGCTCACTTCAATCTCTAAGACCTCATTTGAAGACTGTCCCTTGTGAAGACTGTGCTAAATTTCTGAAAGCTAATAATGGATTGCTCATAGACTCAATCTAAATAGAAACAAGGTTATTATTCTTAAAGGACATACATTTTAAGTCACTTTTGTTCTGTGGGTTAGGCGAATGCACATCAAGTAAAACCCAATAAAGAATCAACTCTCGAGACAGAAATTACCTGAAGCTGAGCGTCTTTGCAGAAACCACACATCCTGGACACAAACCATTTAGGCTTTAGCACTATTTTCAAAATTCAGCTGCCACAGATTCAGTTTCTTCCCTCAGGCTGTTTCTCTGATGGACAGAGAGACAGCCGATCGATCTACCATCGGTCTATTGATGGCAGATCGATACCTTGTCTATCAGCTCAAAGTCAACTTTGTCTTGGTTATGTTTTATTTTGAGAAAAGCAGAACCAAATTCATTTTGATTCTGCTTAATATCTTAATACCTGGTATAATAGTATAGAATAATAGTACACAGTTTCAGTCTACTATTTCCTTTTTCTAATTGAACTCCCCATAGATACTTTCTCTTTCCACTCTGATAGGATTTAACTTTTTATTTTGAATTGAGAGTGACCGTTATCCCCTATATGGCCATCCTGACCTAATTTCATATATTGGCCGGGCTGATGCACTTGACCGGAAACGACATGCTGTGATTTTAAGAGTACAGAATGTGTGGGGGTTTAAAACAGGCAACGCATCCCTGTCCATATGTAACATGACAGTAAACCACCAGGCACTAAAGTGAATAATTGAAGGACAAACTTTAAAAGTCACATAAATTACCTCAATAAAGAGGAATTCTTGAAACAGAAAGTTAAAAAGTGATTATCTGCTAAAGTCAACATGCTATAGATATTGGATCTGTTATAAAAACATTAGTGGCGAGTTTAACTTGCAAAACATCGCAGATTCATTACAAAAATCATGGAAAAATGTGAGCCAAAGTGATATTTGCTGAGCAGTTTGTTTGTTTTTAATGGTATTTTACCAAGTGAATAATTGCAGTGGTTACTGCCTCAGTCCTCCCACCCGACGTATTAACCATCTAACACAGTCCAATCAAAACATTACAAGTTTCTCACAAAGCGCTATTGAGTAGCATATGTGTCTTTGTCGTGTGAATAAATGTAACTATGAACTTGGATGTAGTAAAGCTGCACAGTTGGTAGCACTGTCGTCTTGCAGGAAAAATATCTGCATGGATTTTGCATGTTCACCCTGAATGCCTGGGTATCCCAGCTTCCTCCCAAAAACAATCCTGAAGCATAAATGTTAGGCTTATTGATCCCTCTAAATTGACCTAATGTGTGTGTCAGTGTTTGACCTGTGTCTCTCTGCGTTGCCCTGTAATAGACTGATGACCTGAACAGAGTGTTCTCCACCGCTCACCTGATGGCCGCTGGAGATACCCACCCGGTGGCCCAGCAAGGATTACTTGGTACATATGAATGTTCTACCTAAAATAAAGAGTCAAAATAAGACTCTTATTTTGAAGAAGTGAGGGAAGTAGTTATAGAGCCACTTCCTGCTGAGTGGATTAAGTGACCCGTGGAGAGTTTGTCGTCCTTCAGTGAAAACGTGGAGCCGTTTTAGCCGAGATTGACAAAAATGAAAAGTGTCAAGAACTGGGGACTCGGAAACTTGATTAAAATTTTTTTCCAGTCGTGCTACTATTAAGAAAATGTACGTACAAATTGCCTTGTCACCTCTGGTTGGACATTATAATTCATACTAAACATCTGCTGTTTTTTTGTTTTGTGAAATCATATTTAACGTGTTTTCTGATGAAACAGAAAAAGTGTTTTTTTTTTTGTCCATAGATGAGATGTTAAGAAACATCTTAGATCCAAATACATAATTTCATTAGTCTGCACAGTGCTAAACTGTAAATACGTCATTATATTTACCAATAGACTTTTATGACTAAAATAAAGGATCATGATACCTGATTAAATAAAGCTGCATCTTAGGTTATCCCTGATTTGCAAACATTTTTCTGGTCCTTGATCATTTGTATTCCTATTTCTACGTCTAAGCTCAGACCACTTTTAGACGAGGCTCCGTCTAAACCTGGTCACATTTAAAGGTCTAGATTGATCTGATTTATGTGTAAACAACCAGGTCTGTTACAGGTTACAAATCCGGACTTCCTTCAGTGATCCTTTTGAATCTTTTCTCTGTAATGGTTCAGTGATGGAGGCTGTGGGCTGGTAGAGCTCATGGTGGTAAAGCAGAGTTTAGCAGAAAGCAGTTGTGGCCTCTCACACGGCAGTCTGAGTCCAGCGTTTTTCTGTAGCCCCCGGGCATCTGAGCACCCAGCAGTGCCGCCGCCCGTCCTCAGCCCCTCCCCATCTGCGTGTCACAAGTCAGATCTCGTTAGGCATGACGGCTCTCTGATGTGGACAAATTGTCACTAACGGGGGAACCTGGAGAATGAGAGGCAGAGTTTTGGGTATTTTAAGTGGGGAAAATTGTTCAGAGAGGGAAGAGATGTGGAACATTTATATAGTTTTGTGTGATCAACTTTTTCTTGTGAAAGAAGTCAGAACATTTGTCATTTAACTACCTGTTTTCCATTTACAAATAGTTATTCATTAAAAGTGAATAGAAATCCAGCAAAAGAAAAAAGTACTTTGCTTTGAATCAGACCAGGATTCTTGTCTAAGTCGTTTGAAAAACCATTTAATGGACTCTCAGGCACTCATTCATGATCTCCCACTTTTGTCTGTCCACTTTGAGAGCCGACAATAGGCGGTGTGGTGCCAGAACGGAGTCTCTTTTTAATGCTCAATAGGCCAAGAGGGGCTGAGCATCAACACCAGCCTTTTAAGAGCGAGTCTGTGGAAGCATATGGAGCTCCAAATAAAATTCAGATCAAGCACAATGATAGCTGAGGTCTGCTTTGTGTTTGGACAGGCGAGTGAAAAGGGGGCGGGGAGGAAAGTTAGATCCCCCCTTAATAAGACGGCCAAGCATGAGCAAATGAATGCAGGGTTTGCTGATCGAGGGAGCATTTTTAAGGTGTAGTTTGAAAGTTTAGTAGTTACACAAACTGAGCTTTATATTACTTCAACAGAACCTCTTCATCCTCCAAGTTTTGTTTTTTTTTATTATTTATTTACCTTTCTGCACCTTTAATTCCTAATATTTTAAATTGTAAGACAATGAATAATCTGATAAACAAATCCTCTGATTGCTACTGCACTCTGTGTGGATGTCATATGGGGAGGAAGGGTTGTTGGTAGATTTTTTTTTTCCCTCTTGCCTTTTTCCCCTCCCTCTTTTTTTCACACTTGCAGAATCTGCGGCCTTTGAAGGACTTGTGAAGCCGAAGGCGTCCCGTTGCTCAATCAAACAGATTAAGTCAGTCAGACAAGCGGCGATCTGTCCCATTCAATAAAGTTACTTTTGTCATGCTGGATCTCACAGGGCCTCATATATGGATAACACTGAGCTTTGACATGTCGCCTGTTTTACAGCACCGTGCGCGGACATGGATCAGATTCTAGCTTGCTGACTTTACTCATTGGACCTTAATGGTGCTATTTTACTAAAAATGCGGATTATATGGCCGACTTCCAAAACGACTGATTTCTTTAAGACATGCTTCAGGGTTAAAGATGAAACCATAAAGAACATTGAGATGATTCTTTTTTTTTTTTTTCTAATAATGAAAAGTTCAGTACAGATAATTTCTTCTCCGGTGGCATGAGGCAGTAATGAGGACATCTGTTTTCATATGGTCCTTGACACGTAGCACCAGAAATTTGATGTCATCCTGTCCAAACTGGTACATGGCTGGCAGACAGCATGGCATCCTTTGATTGGTTCTGACAAGTCAGTGACAGCTCTGGAGGTGAGGATGCATGACAAAGGGCAAGCAGAGGATGAGGGGAGAACATGACAACGTCTTGTACCCACAAAACTCACAGTAACCTCCGCTGGCCTCCTCTTTTAGCTTCCTGCCACCTACAAACGCTCATCATGTCATGCTCATGATGAAGCAAGTCTCAGTTTTATTACTTGATATTCCATTTTTATTGATCTCCAATCTTCTTGTTAAAAGCTACTTTATTTTAGTTAATTTTTTTTTTTTTTTTTCACAAAGTGCTTCTGTTCTGAACCTGTTCACCTGTGACTTGGCACTTTGACTAATGGTCATGTTAAGAGGCAGTTGTGACTTTCTTCTTTGGCAATAAGCAAAAGGTTTTCACAAACCTTTATAATTTAGCTTAATCATTTCATTAATAATGACGTGTTATGTTTATACGGACCAGCAGGTAATTACGAAAAGCATTTACATTTGACTTAAAAGTATAACCAATTTGAGTGGGACGTCCTAAGTTGGGTCTTTTGATTATATAAGAACTGCAAAATGCAAATATAAAACCAGCTTTTCAGAACTCAGTAAGACTCGTCAATAATGAAACAAGGTGATTCATAATAAAAACAATCATTCAGAGTTGTGTCGCTGGTCTTTTTTCATAATCTAATTTTGGTTTTGGACATTCATATTCCCTTCCCTGTAAATGACATTATAATTTCAAAACTGCTTTTTGTATTGAATCAAGGTAATTTTGTCCTATATAAAAACACTGAATGATCTAGTACTTTTAAATAAAAAAAAGAAATATGTAGAAGGAAGACATTTTTGTTGGACCAAAAATGTAAAAATTTTGACTTTTCTTTCTTTTTTTTTTATCTAGGAGTCTGTAATTCTAGCCCTTGAGTGCCATTATTTTGCTGCTTTTAGATCCATAAATACCTAAATCAAAAGGCTGAATTAATGGTTAATGCAGCTTTGCAAACAAGGTTTAAAAATTATTGAGAGATTAAACTTGCATTGAAGGAATCGTTTTTATTGTTCATTTACTTTTTCACTTTGCCTTTTAGAGAGACAAGACTTTCAACTAAATACATTTTTATCTCATTTATTATTTTTATGTTTGGATGCATGTAAACAACTTTTTAAAAAATTTCAAAGCGTTGGAAATTTCTAGGAACAGTCATTTGCATCTTAATTTCATATTCACAGTGATGTACAGACTCATATTTAAAGAAATTGTATCTCTGTCAAAATACTTGCAGATCCGACTGAATACCAGCCTCTGTGGTTTATAGCTGGTATTAACTGGATCTCTGATTTAAATATGGCCACCTGTCATCATGAAAATCAAAGGCTGCCACGCTTTTGCGCACAGCTGAGCCCTGTGGGAGCCAACAAAGCCTCCTCAAAACTGAGTATGCAACAGATTTTTGGCAACGATATCCTCTTATAATTTTTTTATCCTCTCCCACACATAAAAGGGAATCCTCTGTTCAGCACAAGAGCTCTTTATTGGAGCTGCTAATGGGGGAAAAGGCTCCTGTTAAACAAACTGACATTTTATTGTAGGGCACGATGACTGCATTAGGAGTTTGTGTCTACTGGGTTCACGAGGCAAATTGGATGGCTGTTTTCCCCTCATGTGGCCAGTCTCCAGTGTGACCTTGCATTAGTGCATATGCTCACAGCAGGGTCACTGGTTGAGGGCATGATCTGTCAGCCTTTGTTTATGAAACGCAGACAGCACAAGCCTGTAAGATAACATATTTCATGCAATTAGTGGTGTGCTGTACTTTATTTTTACACACAGCATCACAGTAAATTACATTGTATTGTAACATTTCTTTAGGAATGTGCAAGTTAAGGCTTGCTTTAAAAAAAAAGTAATTAAACCCTTTCTAAAGTAATGGATGCCCATTTTAAATTTTTATTTTAATTTTCTTTTTAAGATCTTTTTATCTACTTCATGTAGCTCGGAAAGTTCTCCTTAAGTGAGCTTTCTTGATTTTACAGCAAATAATATATTTCTTTAGATGTATTCAGGTGAATAGATATCTTAAAAACATGATAACTATAATCCTTTCCCAAAAAAAGAAGTGATGTGGAAGTACAACACTGAAAATGTAAAGATTTTTTTAGTAGTTAAATCAAAATAAAATGGCAAGTGTTTATGAAATATTTATTGCTGCGGAACTAATTTATTTTCTTTACAGTAAATAAAAAAACCCATCACTCTGTTTCGGTCGTTCATTTCATTGCCTTAAAAAAATGTAAACTGCAAAAAACAAAAAAGGAGTTTTAATGAAATGTGTTGCCTGGAAATGCCTCAGATTGAGATGCGTACCACTCAGATCTGTCCACTTCTCAGACAAGCTGGTGTTTACATGACTGAGATGGCTTCGATATGATAGAGACGGGTTGACAGAGTCTGTCAGCGTGGAGTCGGCAGCAGCTCTGACGGCGGGCGCCCTCTGACAGTCGCTCTGTAAGGCTTGGTAACCAGCCTTTTTCCTGGGAGGTGTTCACTGTCACTGTGCATTGCGAGCGCCTGGCAGCCGTATTTCTCCAGGCTGTCAATCTCCACAGACACTAACCTGCCATGTTAGATTTGACCTCCAGAGGAGAGATTACTGTCCAAGATTTGGAGGCTTTCCTCATTTTTACTCTACTATGGAGAGACACCTTTGTGGGACGAGACAGAAATGTGTGCTATTTTCACCCTAATTCAGCCTGAGGCCTGCCTCAGTGCTGCTGTTTTTCATTGAAACTGCTTGTGATAAAGTTGTAATTTGAAAGCTTCACTTTCATTTTTGCACTCATGTTATTTTAAATATCTCTCTATTGTATGCAGCATTGTGAGAATGTTGTGTTGCATAGTAGCGCTGCATATTCTTGATTTGACAGAGTTGAGTTTTTGGACAAGGACACTGGCTGTGACTTTGATGCAATATGTGAGTGGGAGGCTTCGGAGACGCCTGTTAATTAATGCCGTAACACAATAACTCTCAGCACAACTAGTACAGGGACAAGACTAAATAAGCCATCACTGGTTATATTTTGGGAGATGATATTTATTGCATGAGTGTTTTAAGCCATGAGATATAAGGGAAGTATTCAACAACAGAATCACATGAGTCAAAGTTCTGCAAAGGACCAGAAAAATTCTGTAAATGTGCTTCAGTGTATCAAAACCTCATTTAACTCATGGTTAAAGTGGTGCATCGGCTCAGGTTTTAAACGCTAAAGCTTCTGTTTGTTAAGTCTTAACTCCTCAAATTATTATAACTGATTGCACAAGTACACTCTTGAACTAAAACTACAATTTGTAGGTAATATTTTTTGCATTAATTTTCAGCATTCTGTCATGAAGGAGTCTCATAGTTCGCCCCATTTGTCCAGTCTTCCTTGGAAATCTTCTCTGTTTACATCACATCCTGTTTCTATGAGATTTACGTATTGATTCCTAAAGTTTGTCTTCCGGTTTAGTGTCTATTTTGTTGATTTGATTTAATGCTTGGACTAACTTTGATGCTGAAAGTGACATTTTATTGTGAGTTTTCAAACTGCACATCATGTTAAACACACCAGTCCCTGCAGAAAAACCTGTTTCAAATTACAAAAGACCTGAGAAAGGACTGGCAAAATTTGAATCTCTAGATGTGCAAAGCTCTTACAGAAATATGTCAAAACGCCTGCAGGTGTAGATGTCATTAATGTTGACTCTGAAACAAAAAACGTTGAAAATGTTTCTATTTTTTGCTTTCACTTCACAGTTATTTATGACTTTGTGTCACTGGAAATCTACATAAAAATACATCAATATTTGCATTTGTAATATGACAAATTATGAAAAAGTTCACTGGGTATGAATACTGTTGCAAGGTCCTGTGTTGTAGGTTAAAAATGTGTTGATTTTGGGTTTTCTTTTCACACATTAGATTTTATTTTCCTATATTTACGTGGTATGGTGACAGAGGAATTATACTGGTCCTGTTTAAGCAGAACCAGCTTCAAAATCAGAGGCTAGTTAGGAACATAATGATGTTGTTTGAGATGAGGAGATGGGCCATCACATGTAAATTTACAGCTCTCTCTCTGTCTTATCATAAATGGACCTGGTGCCTGTGAGCGGGCTGTTATACCCTCACATAAAATCTCTGGTTATGGTCTGTGTTCTGTTTAGCCTTTGAGAGAAACGTGCCATCGCTGCCCGGCGTATTTCTGACCATGAAAATTAGAATATGGAACAAAGATTAAAATTAAATTATCGTGGCCCGAAGACATTTACCCTCCTTGTTGAGTCACATTGGACAGCGTTACATGAGGTGGGGGAAAAAAAAGAGAAGGGTCCTGGTCTTCAAGAATAATGATAATACATTAGGCTGGGAGTGTGCTGGTATTATTGCTGTACATTATGTATGTTCCATTTATACTAGCTCACACGGCCCGACCACTGCTGACAGATAGGTCATTACTCCCTGCATCGCTGAACACTTATCAGGGCCCGCTGCTGTTTATGGCCAGAATGAAGAGCACTTGTCAGTCAAGGTCACTGCTTTGTGTGTCCTTTTTAATAGTTCCTTCTTCACAGTTGTTGAACTTTGTGTGCTGGCTTGAGCCTCTGTTCATGAGCCAGCTTTGGCAGGAAGGAGGAAGGGGTAAACCTGGATGTTTGAAGTGGAGTTCTAGTAAAAGGTTATATGTATTTATTATCTTACCGCCAGTAGATAACTCTGTTGGTTCCCTCATTTACTATAAATTACATAGACCGGAGCTATCGGCTATCTCGATATAAAATGGTAGAAATGTTGATCTTCTCTGACTAGCCTTTAGTTTGAGCCTAAACGAAGACTGTGAAAGAAATTGTAATTGCAAGAAAGATATTAGCTATTTATACCTTTCAAATGACCTCACTTCAAAAATTCTAAGTTATGTCCTTTTTCTAAAAAATTCTGTTATGTAGAAAACCCCAACATGAATAACTGTGAAGCGGTGCAAATTCCAGCCAAAAGAGCAGAGGTCAGCTTTCTACAGCGAGACACATAAGTAGATTTGTTTGCTTCAGATATTAGAGGAAACTAAGATGGGTCTTCTGAAAATAGAATATGCTGCAGCCAGCAAGCCATATTTCAGTGTTTGCTTGCACGTCTGGCTGTGTGTGTGTTAGCGTAGGAGTGTATGATAAGTTTGGGTGACAGGATCCTAAGAGTCTGCTCTAACTGCAGGGCCAATGCTAATGCATGGCTGGTTGCGTTACACCAGCTAGTGCAGAAATCAGAAATGGCCCACAGAGCAGTGCAGGGTTTGGCCCAGGGACAAAAAAAAGATTTGTCTTGCCTTGATTTTTTTTCTAAGCCGTAAGCATCTAATATTTGTCATCTGTGCACCACTATTCCTGTATGCTGTAGGACTGTACTGTAGCAAAATCACTCAGTTGTTATTCAGGCTGCTTAGGTAAAAAGGCCTGCCCCATGGTAACTGTCAATGCTGTTTTATGTTGAGTGCTGATCCGAGGTTTTTCTTCTGCACTTAATTTCTCCACCACAGAAATAGCATTTGTAAATACTCAGGTCTAAAGTGAATAAAGTTCAAATTATTTTTTATGCAAATATTCAAATTAGTTGACCTCTGGTAGTGGTGCAGTACCACTAAGAAAACTGGCATTTGATGACACTACCATAATATATTTTTAAGACAATATATTTTCTTAAAATCAAACTAGGAACAAACTTCTAGAAAACCACAAAACTGGTGAAATTTGCTTCAAGTTGGAGAAACAATTTATTCTGTTCTTTATTACAACTTGTCATCATTTCTCTGCCACTGTAATGTAATGTTTCTTTTTCTTTGTTGCTGATATGTGCTATAAAAATAAATTCAACTAACTTGATTTGCACCAGTAGCTTTACATACATGTTTTCTTAAAAGTCCAACTTCAGCTTTACCCTCTGACACAACCTTATTTTTACTCTCTCCTCATAAATCTGAACTAGTGATAGTTCACAAGGTCCTTTTTATTCTTATCCCTTTTCCTGTTTTTCACCCAATTTAATTTATGGTGCTCATAAATTGACAGTCCCCCTACACATCCAGCCCCTCTACTGAACAACTCTCAGCTGTAAAAGTGAACAGTTCCTATTTCTCTGCTTTGATGCAATGCTGACAGGAGTCACTTTGATATACTCTGGAGAATGAAATTTAGATCTATTCTGCTTTCCCCTCTTCCCGAGGCTTTATCTTTGCCAACATTGGGTGCTGTCATCTCGCAGCGCTTTCTGATGTTGGTGACGCTCAGCTGTTATGACAGGTGCTGGAGAGCAGACCCACTGGTTTAGTGAGATGGCAACATTTCTCCAGGTAAGGTGTCGAAATGTGTCAGGGCATTATCAATGAGTTCGTCCCATTCTGATAGTCTGATATATTATAAAAAACATTTATCACAAAAAGGTCAAAAAGGGAAATTAACACTTCAAGATGCTTTAAAAGACAAACTAATCCAGTTCATGGAAATACTGAGCCAGGAGTACTGTCTATGAAAAAGAGTCCACAAAGCTTCTTAAATGACTTTTTACATCAAAGTCTTAAATAACACAGAATAATGTAACTTGCAGTGCTTTTTATGGGAAGAAAAACAAAGCATTGTTTTAAAAAAAGATCTAATCTATGTAATCCAAAAAGTGCATGAAGTTAATGGCACCAATTCCTCTTTCAAAATCTCCAGAAAACATACGTAAACACAGATATACATTCAATGAAAAGAAAAACAGAGAAAGGAAATAAAGGTCAACATCAGAGCTACAAAAAATAATCTTTTCTCACTCATTTTGTTTTAATATCAAACTTTATGACATATGTCAAAGTGTAGCGCTTTCCAAAAACAACAAGAACAGAAGGAGAATTTTGTGATTTTTTTTAAGTATTGTGATGTATGTAAAGTTCTTTAAAGATAATCACCCAATTAAAAATTGTATTTTAATCTCACATCCAGTCATCAAAAACTGATTCTCATAGGAAACAAAGGAAACAAGCATTATCGCACTGTCTCCTCCTCTAAAGGTTTAGTTTCTGTGGCCGAAGGAATAAACAAACTTGAGACGGAAGCTACTTGCAGCGGTCCACTGATCTAGGCTATGTGATGCACTGCGGGAGCCCAAAGGGCGTGTGTTCACAGTGTTTTCTGGATTAGACACCTTGGTATGGCCTGTGGAGAGATGTTCATAGTCTGCTGTTCACACAATCTGTCTGCTACAGCTGAGCTGCCCTTTGCCAACAGGCCTGAAGACAGGACGGATAGATTTAGATCTTCATGTCGCCGTTCCATTCCCTATTCAATATTTTTTGTGGTTGTTTGGCAAGTTTATTTCTAATTCTCGGATGTGTTTGCTCTTCTAACTATAGTTGTTGGTTCATGACGATCAGTATCTTCACCAAATTCATGTTAAAGTAAAGCTCGTGCATTAATTTTATCTGATAAGCTTTCTGGTTAGTTATAGAACGGCCAGGCATTTTACTCCAAAATTGTGCAGTTCACACTTTATCAAAACCTATTGTTTCATCACACACACACACACACACACACACACACACATGCACAACTATGTTGACATACTCATCTGTCACTCGGAAAACCGCCACAGGCTGCGGCCTTGGCACAAAGACGTTCTCTGAGCTGAGTGAAGATGCTCGGAGCCAAGATGCGCCCAGTCAAAATGTTACAAATTTCACATGCCAGAATCGACAAGCACAAGCGTTGATTTGAGAAGAAACGATGTTGAAGCAACTCCAACACTATAGATGCATGTTACAAAGAGGCTCTGCATGGTTTTGACAACTGTCTAACTCACTGTTTGCTTTAAATACCCTTTGAAAACTAAAGAAATGTTAAATGTGTATGATTTAAAAACAGCTGGATGATTAAGTAGTTAATTGTGCAAATAGAAAATAACAACTTTGTTTTCTCTCTGTGACAGTGACTGCCAAAAAACCACCTTCTGCCTCTAAAATTAGGTCTACCAAAAGAGCTGCTGGAGTAGAGATCTAATGAGAACCCATGTGTGCTGGGTGTGGTCTAGAAGGAGTATTTACGTCTAAGCAGGAGCTGTAAGTAATCATTATTATCATTATTTTGCATCTGCATTCGTTCAAGAAACAGCTGTTGAACTTTGAGCAAGATATAAAGTGGCAGGGCCTGGAGTTGTTCTTGTTCGTTCGGCGAACTTAGCTCTGACATGATGGCTTCTGGCAGAGTTTTGTGCTGAACTCAACATCTGTGACAACCGTCAGCACCACTGACCAGTTCTCTCCCTCTGCCTCTTTCTCTCTTTTGTGTTTACATGTTTCTCCTTCTCCATCCTCCATCTTTCCCTGCCTTCCAGGATTGCCCTGCATGGAGGGGGGTAAAGACCAGCGCAGGAAAAAGTGGGAAAAACGGGAACCTTAGATGTCACTGGATCTGTTTTGTCTGCCAGAACCCATCTCCATCACTGCCACATCAGCTGGTACCAAGGTTGTGAGGTCGTCCAAACATCTGGCCCCTCCGCCATGTTTATGAGGTCGGTGGGTAGCATCTGTCACAGACACCGCCACCTTCCGTGTCTCTGACTATGAAAACCAGACAAAACACTACGATCAGTTTAGATCAGTTTATAACCGCTGGCATACAATAAATCTGCTGGAAGTGAATCAGTCTTATAATACACAAAATATAACTCTTTTTGGCAATAAAACTTGATTTGTTTCAATCTGATTTTTAAAGGTGCATTTAAGCCCAAAAACTGCATATTCTTGTTTCAGTCATCTTCCAGTTTAAACTTTTAAACTTCTCTGCCATTCATATTTCTGATTCATTAGTAAACTGGCGTGTGTTTTCAGTACAGAAACCTTTTTCAGGTACTAGAGTATCATTCTGGGGCCATTATTATTGCCCCTGGACTTCCTTTGCATTTCTAATGGTAAAAACATTTTACTCCGAGAAGGGCTGTACTCCAGAAAATGTCTTTGGTCAGAAGGGAATACTTATTTGATGGAGTTTAATGCAGCAAGAGTGCTAAGCATTTTGATTTTAATCATACCAGATTAAAATAAAGTATGTTTATTTTTGTTCACTTTAACAAAATAGGTTTTATATTATAAACATTTGCTTAAAAAGCCAAAACATGAGAAACTCCTTCAACCACAGTTATGGTTTAGGGTTTTAAATGGTTTATGTTCTGAGACATAAATAAAAACAAGCACAATGCTTGTCGCTCCTTTACAAACTGAAGCAGCCGAGGCGCTGCCACAGCTGTTCGCTCGTGCCTTATTTATAAAATATCTTTGAATGTTACAGTCTTCCTTCAAAGCGATTATAATACAGTTTCCCAGTCACTGTGCAAAGATCACAACTTATGACTGCTGAACTCCCGAGATCTATCTACTGTGCTCTTTTTTCAAAGACTAAAATTTAGTTTGTTACAGTTCCACTTTTCTGTTTGTCTGGATTGGCTTTACTTCATGGGGGAGTATTATATGTTTGCCAGGCACATAAAGCTATTTTACTGCATAATCAAATAACTCGGGTTACCTTTCACTTTATAGTTCTGCACAACTTTGTAAAGTCCCATTGCAGCATAAGTGCTTTTGCGGAATGCTGTAGTTTGCAGAAAATGCTGAAAACAGTCTTTGGTTTCTTTCTCTAACACAACAAAGTCAAGGATGTAAACAGTGTAGGTGAACTAAGTATGTGAGCAGGATGATTTAGTCGCATGTGAGCGCCTGTCCCTTTGTGTCTGGTCCCAGGGATGTTTGAGCAGCAGCCGGCGCTGTGATGTCCGGGGCTCTTAGGGGTCAGGACAGGAATTATTGAACAGAGGGTGGCTGACAGAGGGAGCTGGCACTGGGACCAAACAGATGTTGCAATCATAAAGAAATACACAACCTCTGAATTAAATATGAAGAGAGCAGAGCATGAATCGAGGAGGGTCTGGACTTTGTCTCTTCTGTTTTATAAAGGGCAGCAGCTTTTCTGAATTTTGAAAATGAGCCATTGGATTAATGGTTGCCAGGTGAGAACCAGGTGAATAATTCTTAAATTATGCAGCTGTCTGAAAATGAAGTTTTAAGAAAGCCTTAAAAAGCATTTTGCATGTAGACAGCTGTTCGGGACATACTGCAGATTCATTATTCAGGAACAGGGGTCTCTGGACGCGGCAAGGTTATGTCAAAGTGTTTTAAGGCATTTATGCCACAACGGCTCAGCGATGAAATCTGTAAAAAAGAGAGGAATCTGACAGAATGTCTTCTGAACATTGTTTTACTGAGGGTATTTTGTTTTTCCGTCATTTTTACAGATAGACTCATTCAAAAGAAATTATGGGTCTGTCTGAATATTTGATGCCAGCCAAGGCTTGGTTTTACTGAGACGAATACATTTTTTTTTTCCTGCAGATAAATTGGAAATTGAATATGGCTCCCAGTTAATTGCAGATTTTAATATAATATAAAACAGTGGTACGTTTTGGAAAAGTAGCAAAGATGCCCGTCATAACTCTGGAGCAGCTCCAGAAATCCACAACTCAGGTGGGAGAATCTGTCAACAGGACAGATATTAGTCCTTTACACAAGCAACAATGAAAAGAACAAAGCAAACTCATGTTAGACACAACAAAAATTTAACTGTTTAGCCTCTGTATGTATGGAATAAACAAATGTGTCACCAAAACTTTATGTCAGTCCACTCGTCTTTCAACCGTGTGGTATTCAGTTTGCTCTTGACTTATCTGGATTACTCACATCAAAACAGCTCAAGTCTAAATCCAGCTGCCTGGAGCTTTCAATCAGTCCAAAACACTGAATTGGAGACACAACAATAGACTGAATCTGTGTCCGTTTGACGAGGGGAGGTTTCTCAACTAGTGCATTTTCTTGGTGCATTCAAGTACATCCTGTACATGGGGTTATCTGAATACTAAAATTACTCCAATGTGCAAATATTTTTTATTCTGAAATATTTGCACAGTCCAACCATCCATCCACGGTTGGACCCTGAGATAATATTCTTCAGTATAGATGAACGTCATCCCAAGACTTCTTATGAAACCAAAATAGATTTTAGGAAAAATCTCATTTTTATTCATTTTATTCAAGAAAAGAAATACAGTTTTTTGTTTGTTTTTTTTAATAAAAGATACCAGTCTGAAATATCTCAGTCTGCTTGTTTAGCTTGAAATCACAGCCCTCCATTCTGGATCAATTCCTGGGGTGTTTTTCAAACAGAAAATCACCTCCTACTTTTACAGGAACTCATCATTATCCATCAAATAACCACTATCCCCTGTTTCATCTGCTGCAAAAGCTGATAAAATCACACATCATAAGTTTAAAAATTATAAAAAGCCTTTGAAATTCATAAAAATCCACTGTCCTACTTTTATCATATTTAGCTTTTATTGATTTTTTTCAACCTAAAATTGACCAATCTCTCTGTTCTTTATTTCAAGAAAAATACAATAATAAATAAAAAATAAAAGAAACTTACACCTCCTTAGCTCTGAGCGTTTCCTGTGGTGTCCGGCTCTGAAAACTGCAGCGGAGGCTATAAAGAGAGAACAAACCGAAGGGGTCATGTAAGTATTTATTCGCTCCTTCGTGTCTCTTTGTGAGAAACGGAGCAACTGGGGACACAACCGCAGCGAGATCATTGTGAATTCTTGGCAGAGGGATGAGGGACACCATTAAAAAGGCAAATGTGATTAATTTTTAGTGGAAAGCTCTTGTGTTGGCAATTGTCAGGGAGGTCGGGCTAAAGGGATGTGACACAGAAATTACTCTCCCTCCCAGGCTTCAAATGTGTCTCGTCACTCTGTGGAAATATCAGCGAGACGGAGAGGCTGACAAAAACACTCTCATCTAATAGACCTTTTGTAAGGAGCTCAAATGGTGAGATTGTGGCAGAAGATCACCAAGCGATCTATTACTCATAAATCTCAGATTGCTTGTAATTTATTGGATCTGTAGATGCGGGAGAGATGCAATATAGTCTCATCTTCCTGGGGGAAAAAAAAAACAAAACGTGAATTATCTAAATTTTTTTTCTCTGCCAGTGTTTTTCCGTAAACCTGGTCAAACTGAGACTCTTCCCCCCTACAGAGTGACATTTTCCAGGCAACACAATGGCACAAGCCACACTCCAACACTTTCCTGAACGCGGCGGGGCTGCAGCACTTCCTTTACTCTGCAGTTGTCTCTTTGAACAAAATGCTAATAGCAAAGGACAGGGCCCAGGTCACACTAAAGGTTATGTCTTTTCCCATTTCATACAGTCGAGGGTTACTGCTCTTTATAAATTAAATATAATTATTTTGATTGGCAAAAATATCTGAAAGTAATAGCGTCCTGTTAAAACAAGTTAAACTTTGCACTGTGCTGCCACCACCAGGAGATCATATGTTCAGGATAATATTAGTTTTCCACCAGTTTTTTTTGCTTGTGCAATAAAAATTGTAATCATGGTCTCATTTGATCACAGCATTTTTGTCCTTATAGATCATGTGTCTCCTATACGCCTTGTTCTAAACAGAAAACATGGCTTCCTTACAGCAAAGGACCAACAGATTCTCCTGTGTGAGCTGCAGCTTCTTCAAAGTTACCAAGAGATGTCTTTGCTGCTTTTCTGATTAATGTTCTCCATCCCCAGTCTGATAGTTTAGTTTTGTTGTTCAGTAACATTCTCCAATTTTCAGATTGTCAAATTTAGCAGAGCTCCAAGAAATCTTCAAAGCTTGGGATATTGTTTAACAACCTTCCCCTGCTTTTACCTTCTCTACAGCTTTCTCCTTGATGGGTCTGATGTGTGAATCTGCTTGACCTTCATGGTTCTGCTTGTTCTCTAATGTCATCTGAGGCCTTCAGAGAAGAGAACCTATTGAAATGCTAAGGGTTTCCAATTCCTTGGTGTTTCAAGAGAACGCCAAGGGACCCTTGACCTGAAGGAGATTCAACACAAACACCTCATTGTTGTGTCATCTGATGTACATTGAACTTTTTGCATGCAATCTTACAAAATGTGAAAAAATTCTGTCAGTAATTCTTTTAAAATTCAGTCTATAAGCCACTCTTATTATCGATGCTTACTGTGATGGTGTTAAATGATGGAACTTTTTAACAAATCTTATTTGTTAAACAAGAACGGTCATAAGCTGGCTGGACTTTTGGGGGGTGACCAGTTCTTTTGAATAACTTGTTCATACTAAGTCATGTTTAGTTGTAGTAACAGCTCAAACTCTTTCCCATCCTGAAAATATATGCAGCTTTTTTTAAACTAACATAACAGTCTCCAAAGTGTCATGGTTCATTCACTGAAAGTTGGAAAAAAAAAACCCTTATTGTCAAGAAGTCTTAAGCTATCAGAGATCACAGTCTCACAATCCCTTTGTGCTTGTAATCACGGATTAGGCCTTGATTTACATGTCTTCCTTGCAGCATTACAGACCCACATCCACAGGCGGATGACACTTTGCTCCACATAGTGCTGTGGTTTACTTAGAGGTAAAGCAGCTCACATCCCTGTGTCCCATTACCATGACCACCTTGAGATAAATGGCTCTTTCTCCCTGCTGCCATAAGGTTTTATATCAAGCGACATGTGTTGACTATCTGACTGCAGGTTATATTGTTGCTGCTGAAATAAAACAATCACTTTCAGCGCCGTTAACAAAGCGCCTGCCTGCGGTGTGTGTAGTACCAGGCCGACCCGTGCACACGGTGTTTATAGATGTAAGGAAAGGACAGTGGCAGGTGACAGGTTAACTCTGCTGCATAAATTTCTGGGCCGTGTATGATGTAGCTCCCTGAACCTGTGGTCCTTGATTAGATCTGAGCTAGTAAATATCCTGTGATTAATCAAAAGGGCTTGTTCTGCGTGTAGCGTCTCCGTGTCACCTTCACAGTCGGGGAGCAGGGCCGCCTTGTTTACCCCACTTCTATCTCTTCAGGCCCCAGCCTTATTTCATCACAGCATGCAGAGGGGGGATGTAAAGGATCCTACAAAACAAAAAAAAATCCATGAAAAAAGTTGGAATATGTGAGTGATTTTAGTCACAAAGAAAACAATAAAATTCATCTGTAATTAATATATATATTGTGTATTCAATCCTTTAGTTATGTAGTTATCAATCAATCAGGCTGACCAGATTTTCTTTATCACCTCTGAATGGTGATCTCAAAGTACAGAAAATTACATTTTTTTCTCAGTGAAATGTACAAAAACAGAAAATTCTCACTTTTTATAGTCTCCAAATGCAACATAAAACAGAATGTTTGTTGGATACATCTTTGGAGATTTTCTAATAATCTCTTTATTGTCTTTTGGTTGAAAACTTCTACCTTGAACAGAGACACTATGGCACATTTCTTATGATTAATATTGATTCTATTTTCTTGTTAAATTATAATAAATTTTTCAAAAATAAGTAACCCTTGGGAAATAAAAACTGGACCAGCCCACAGCAGCTCAAATCTAAAATAAAATAAACCGTAGCTACACACAGACACAGTGGCAGAAATATTTGTATCTCTTGAAATGTGAGATTAATGTTTAAAAAATGTGAATCCTCCTTAAATTAGGTGTACTGAAACTGTTAACGTTGCTGCTGCCGCTAGTCTGGAGGGGCATTCAAGAATCAAAGCAACACTCCAACACTTTTTTTTTTTTCAGGAAATAATATGATATCAAGCAAAAATTCTCATTTCCCACCTTTCAGAACTATAATTTATTAAAGACAACCTTTGTAGAGAATGGAGCAAACTCTTGGAATAGCCTGCTCTGCTCTCAATGAGCTCAAAATCATTTTTGGGCTACATGCAAAATACTTTGGAGAAGAAAATTAGCATTGCTTGAATACGCCATTTCACAGTGAAAAATGGCAGTGGCAGCATCATCCTGTGAGGATGCGTTCTTCAGGAGAGACAGGATAATAATGGAAGAAAATCTATTAGAGGCTGCAAAAGCAGTGAGATTGAAGCAGATTTTTCTGTTCGACATCCAGTCTGAGTTTCATCTATTTTTTAAAAGAAGAATGAGTCAAGCATTTTTTACTTGTAAGAAAACAGTGAAAATATAACGCAGAAGTTTTATTGTTATAACGTAGTCAAATTTGAAACGTCTCAGAGGCTATTAATGATTTATCGAGGCACTGAATATACAGCAGCACTATCAGTTCAAACAAGCAGGCTTTAAGCTCAAATTACTGACTATAAAACAATCTTTATCCTTTATAAGCAGCATAATTAGCTCCCAGGATTGACGATATCCCCTGGTAACACTGTCTGCACAACCTCTTTACATCCATGAAGCATGTTCAACCAAAGGCTAACATGATCATGGGTGATTACAGTAATTAATAGACTGAACTAATTACTTTAGCCAGTTGACGTTCAGTGCTTAATCCTGAGCTTGTCCAGCCCGTATCAAATCTTTTCTAATTAACCATTCTACTGTGTTTCTGGCAGCCTTGTGTGTTAGAAATGCTGCAGTCTTATTTTTCCTACCTGAATGCCGGGGGGGGGGGGATACTTTCTTTGACAATCAGCCCTCTATAAGAACTCAGTTGGAAAATACATTCTGATGTTGTTCAAAAACCACAATTTAAGCAATTGTTGCACCCATTCGCTGATGTCCCCATTCACTGTCATCCGAAGACGATCTTTGAGACATGCATGTCATGTTAATAAAAGCTCTTAAGAGTACAGACCCTTCAACCGCAGAACAAGTCCAGACCTGTCTGGGAATATAGATCTCTAATTGCTTTTGTGAGGTGGTGCCGCAGAACTGGGCTTCCCACGTGTCAAATCTGCCAAATCCCAGCGCACATCACTGTCAATAACCTGGAGAAATCTTCCTAACAAGCTTGCGATTACATAAATCTATAGCCACTCTGGCACCCTCGAGACTGAACGACTTTCAAGGAGACTTCATGTTTGATGTTCTGGAGCTTGATTGCATTTCGGGGGGGGGAAGAAAGAAAAGCTACTTGGGAAAGTGTCCAAACAGTCTAGGTTTGCTAATTTTGTCACAGTCGATTTTAAAGCCAGGCCCTGAGAGTGGGAGGCTTTGGGATGAAGTTTCTGAAAGCTTTGCAAAGGGGTGTGAGTGAATTTGACAGGCTCAGTGAAATATGCCACGCTCTACCCTTTTTTCATTGTAGGAGCAGGGACAGAAAATGCAAATCTGCGGTCCTCCCTCATGAGGTCATTAGAGAGGTGATATCTCAAACAACTGAGTCATAACGACAGAGAAAATTAATTCATTCTCCGTCTGATCAAATTCAAATATCTTTCCAAAAGTAAGTTTTTTCGTGCTCTCGAAAATCCCTGTTTACATGGCTTCACTGTTCACATCCGTGATCATCAGAGCAGTAACCACATCCTGAGCAAAGTGACTGATAGACTGGATCTGTCTTATGGCCTTCTCTTAAGAGGTGATGAATTGGCTTAATGGTGGGTGGAGCACACAGAGGGAGGAGAGAGTGGGGGTATTAAACGGCATGGTTTTATAGCCTATCAGCATTGTCATACTGCTGCTGTAATTTTTTTTCTGCACCATAAGGCGGGCTGGATATTAGGCACTAAGCTTGGTTAAACACATTTACAAATGCTGCCTCTTGCTGCCGTGTGTCACCACCAGTAAGGAAGGCTGCCTGGAGACTTTATGACTATATTTATCTAAGACGAAAAGAAGACTTTTTGTGCTACATTTTATAAGCTTACAATGCTTACAAGCACTTCTAAATGAAATGTGAAATGTTTTTGTGAAGATCCAAGCTGGTTCCCTCGTAGGTGTAACTTCTAGTGTCAGATTACGCTTAATAATTGTTGATTCCTGAAGGTCTGCCGTGTCAAGATAACTCTAGGATCCCACAGACAGACACCAGCTCAGCCATACAGTAATCATCCAGTCTGGAACTGGACTTTTGTGGTTGTTATACATGATCCTGCAAATACAACACCTTGGAAAAGTATTAAGACTCTTTTAACTTTCAGCAAATTTAATCACTTTTCAAGCTCAAACTTCAGTGTATTTGGTTAAGATTTCATGTGACAGACCAACAGTTTTTATAGTAAGGTTGAAGAAAAAAGATAAATGACTTACAAGATCTTTTCCAAATAAAAACCAGAGAAGCGTAGGCTGCTTTTATATTCAGTCTTCCTGAATCTGTAGTTTCCGGAAACCTACAGATGTCGTTAAGCCCACAACCCTGTTCTTCAGTACTAAGCGAAGCAGATGAGCTCACATTAACGCGACTCAGACACGGTTATTATGAGCATATTTGCATTCATTTCAACAAAATCTCTTTTTTCTGATATAACTTTAAAATGCACTGAGGGTTAAACTTCAGGCATGAGTCTTCAGTCGTGTGACGACACATTTAATAAAACCGTGTTTGTTCAAACTCCCTCCAACATGCCGCGAACCAGCAGCCGTAAACAGTGTGACAGGTGAGCCCCATTAGGTTGATCTTCCCCTCAAGTATTTACCAGCCTGTTTTTACCACAACTCATTATTTGAGATGAATTAGCGGGCTGATTATGGTGATATGTTGTCATTTGTAAATGAGCGTGGTGCACCTGTCAGTGAGACTCATTTGCTAATAACAAGGATCCACTGAATAAGTAACATCCTCTCTAATTTCTGCTCACTCCTTAGCCGTCTGCTTTGTATTACTCTGCCATTTTCTTCCCCCTCCTCAGGTTCTGTTCAGCGTCAAATCTAACGAGTATCTCACAACAACGATTGCTCCAGAACGACTCCACTTCAGCATTTCATTGAATTTTACTTCTGTTTTTCTGGTAGTAGTATTGTAGATCTTAAGACAAAGTTGAAACCAGATTTTTACACTCACGTAGGAAGAGACATGATCTTTTCTCTCACTGTTTGACATCAGTTCAAACTAAACATGTGCGGTTTTAGATCACTTAGGATTACAACATTGTTTCCATTTGTGGACATTTTTTTAATGACTGAAATTTTTTTGTGTGAGACTCAGATCTGGATTTTGTGATTGCCACTTCTGAACGATGTCCTCAAACTATTTTTGATGGCTTTAGTTTGCCGTTTTCTCCTTTTTTTTATTGCTATAACAATAAAATATAAATCCCAAATAGTCAAGTTTTTTGTGTTTTCTACCTCAATTTTAAAATAAATGCAAAAAAACAAGAGTAACGCTGTTCACTGACAACTTAATGTGACACTTTTAATTTGTTAAATCTGGCTATAATAACAGAATTACCTTGAAATCTCTGTTTAGATGCAGTTTATAAGATTACTGTTCGTATATCGTTATTATTTAGATATCAGTTTAAACATTTAGGGTAAAATAAGCCAAAGTCAGACCTGCAGAAACGTAGGCTCATAGATTCTGAGTCGTTGGATGGATCTGTAATCCCAGACTGACGACAGCATCGAGTTTGGTGCCGATTCTACATCAGACCATGACTAGAACCTCGGAAAGTGCGATTTCTCTCATAAAACAACTTGACGATACGTCACCTTCTCCCTTTTAAATACCTTAATGAAGTATTTGTGCTGCCAAGGCCACCTCTTAATGTAATTTTATTTTTTTATTTGCTTCAGCTCATCTTTTTTTCAACTCTGAGACTCTAAATTTGCCCTATAAGTGGTCACGGTGACAGTAAGCGATTGGTTTCACCGGCAGGTTGCTCCACTCCCACATCTCTTTGTCCTCCTCCCCACTCGTCTCCCAGCAAACTTTACACTGAAGCTGCTCTCATTACAGCACAGATTACAGGCGCCTATTGGTCCTCATTAGTGGCCACTGATCCTTGGCTCGGCCCATGTCTTAACATCCTTTAATTATATTTCTGGAAATCTAATCAATGTTATAACTCAGATTAATCCCTCCCACCCCCCTTGCACTTATTTTCTCCCCTTTCATTTCATGATGTGCTTGGCTCGAAGGCTCAAAGGCTGTTACGACGACGGCTCGTCTGAGGCTGCCAGCCTGCCAGGTTTGTGACATGAGAGGTGAGGAGACCTTGAAGTGCTCCCGTTGGAAGGACAAAGTGGATAAATGAGTGGATTTTACACTTAAAATGCGGGCTTTAAACACATTTACAAAATATAATAGTTTCAATACAGATATAAGTGACGGTAATTTGAGTGGTGTTACCTGTCGGGGACAAACGGAGACAGAAGGCCCCTTAGTTTTTCCTTTAAATGCCATGTAAAGCTTTTGCTCTCCAGCCAGGCGCTGTGGTGTGATGTGAAGTGAAAGCCAAGGCAGGGTTTGGCACTGGACGGCCATTTTGTGTCTGGTCTGATGCGTGGTTTCACTGGGTGTCACATTGGCTACATATCACAGTCAGTGGTGAAGGCGGGCAAAGCTGCAGGTCTCATTAGAGCAAGTTCACAGAAAACACCACCCCTCCCAAAAAAATAAGACTGCATGAATTTACAGATAAGCTTGGAGAACATACATTGAAATAATGTTTCACCTACATGAATGACGCATTTTAATTAAATCAACAGTTTTAATCGCCAATATTAAAAACGGAGATGCATTTTGTGGCCAATTTCAGATCACCGATATTTTAAAGTTTAACTGCTGGTGCAGAAAATAGCTGATTCTGATTTGTCTCTGAAGTACAGATAAAAACAACTTTTTTATTTGCTACTTATTCAATTAGTTAAAAACGGAACTATCTTGACAATCATCAATTATTTATGTTAGGGCCAGTGGCAATCCCACACCCTTTGTGTTTGTGGGTGTAGAAGAGGGGGAGAAAAAATAATAGTTTCTCTGCAATTAATCAGGATTTACCTTTTACTAAATGTCTAGTTAGCATGTTTATCATTGCACATCAGTGTCTTTTTGTAGCATAAACAGATGTTTCAAAATGATAGTATGATAAATCCTTTTGAGTTTCCCCTGATATTATTTCTAAATGACTCATTAATACTGAAAATAATTACATTTAAGTCTTTTTTTTCTCAGTAACAACATCAGCACAGAAGATTGTTGCTGTTATTGTAGACTGTTTGCATTCATGGCGTGTCCAGTGACAAGAAAAAAAAAAACATATTTTCCTATCAAAAATGATTTTTTTCTTAAATAAAATACTACTGCTGTTCCAGTGACCACGTTTTATTCCATAATGGTCAAAAAAAGCAGAGCTTTGTTGGGGTTTTTTTGTTTGTTTTTTTGTTTGCCCACTATCAGCCTCAATCACATAGACGGACAGTTGCAGAAACGTACAAGACAGGCAGGCTTCCCCACTGCGGTGCTGCAGTAGTCAGAGCCAGGTGCAGGAAGAACGGGGAATAAGGTTGTGTTTATTAGCAGCTCCCTTGGTGTTCTCTAAATTGCCTTGTTTGCTCGGCACAAGCACACAAACAGATGCTGTCCTCTCTGCTCTGGGTAATTCTTGTGGTCTCTGGGTATTTACCGAAAGGCCCACCCGTACCACACACAAACACACAGCGTCATTTGTGCCAGCGCACACAACCTCTGCACACAAACACACACCGGAGCAGAGGACTTGCAGAAACACATTTGTGTGTGAAATTTGTGGTACAGTGTGATTCACGTAAAGAAGAAGAAGACATTGTCACTCCAGATAAATAATTGGACGATTTATCCCTATATAGCTGACCTCACAGTCTGCAACCATCTCAGGGACACAATTTCACTCTTATTAAGAAAATCTGCATTTAGGAGGGACCAATGCTATCAGTCGAAATTAATCTTCTTTGACTGATCCCTAATGTGACCACAGTCATCGAGTAATTATTGTCTGGATGGCTGTGCACCAGCCTCATAACCACCATCCACCCCCCACACACACATCCATGCCAGTCCTGGTGTGTGAATCCCTCAGCAGCAGGCTGGTTACAGTGGCCACGGCGGGCGTGTCATTAAGCAGTTGATCAATGAGTCATGATTGGCCTGCCCTGTATTATTGTGATTAACGTCCAGCCAGCAGACGACTGTCCTGTTGTCACCAGCGATACAGTCTTTGATTTTGAGACTCTCTGGGTTGAAGCTGGTACTTTGGATGTTCAGAGGACACACACACACACACACGCACACACACGCACACACGTTTCTTCTCATTTCATCAGTCACAAAACTGTGTGCATGCAAAGTGTGCAGCGCTTTTCCCGTGCAGCTCTGTTTTGTCTGTGTGTCTGCTCCGATTAGTTGACCCACCTCCTCTTTTTTGCAGCTTGCAGGCTGTGTTGCATTGCATGCCCATTGGCCTACATGTCTCTTGTAGCTACATGCAGTGAAATCCACAACCTCTCCTTTTATTGTCCTATGCACTGTTGTTAAAATTCACCCAATAAAAGTGTCATAACAAGCTGCATACATTTTGGTTTTGGTTTAACTAAAGTGTTGCCTCGTATATATCATGTTTTTCTTTGTTTTTTTACCTGCTTAAATACAATTGTTAAATTCTAATGGGTTATTAAAATTTATTCAGTGAACAAAATGTGTTACTACAAATTTTCTAAGATCATATCAATGTAATTATTCTAAATAATCATGTTCTAACTAGTCTACTTTATGTTAAGTTGTTCTTCAGACACAATTCATAACTTTTGTCAGTTAAAATTGTTAGAAAACATCTGCATGATGAACAGTTTGGTTAAGGCTTTTTTCTTCAGTGAATGAACGTTTCTGAAATAATTTTAAACTTTTTAAACACTCATCTGACAAAGAGCCATGTAAACTTTAGGGAATTAGTCAATATATTGAATAATTTATAAGACTCTAGTGACTACGTTGAGGTTGTTTATGTTGAATTTCCACAAAAAAATAATATTAATCAGAATTACATTTTACTGTGAAGATTTCCTAGGTAATTTATCCGTGGGACTCATCAATCTAGTAGAACCAGTAAAAGTCTGAAGATTTGTCAGTAGCTTTTTGAAAAACAATTGCAACAAGTGTTTTTTATACTTTCAAAGTATAACGAGAAAGTAAATCATTTTGCATAAGAGCTCCTGCAAGGTAAACAAACTTTGCTTGGTAGGACATTGCTAATGGTCATAGCCTTAGCGATGTTGCTAAACTAGCTCAAGCTACGTATGAACATAATAAATCCAGTCTAACAAGATGATGTGTAAATGTTTCTTAGCCAACAGCTAAAATGTGTCACTTGTTTGTTCAGCCTGCCAGCTGGCTTAGCTTAGCTTAGCTTAGCTTAGCTTAGCTTAGCTTAGCTTAGCTTAGCTTTGCTTAGCTTAGCCTGAGCGCTAGAGAGCAGAAGCTGGATGCAAACTATGTTCTTGCTCTAATATGGAAACTTGTGACAATTTTTAACTTCTAGAAAAATGATAAGTCAATTCAAAATATAACATTAGTCAGATGTCAGACTGAAAAAATATCCATTTATCCATTCCAAATTGTCTTCCACTTATTCCAGATCGAGTCTCATGTGTCACGTGTGGAAAAGGTTTGGGACAGAAAGTCCAACAGGAACAAACCAGCATGTTTGGGGAGTACTTTTTTTTCTAAATTTAATTAGCTTATTTTGTAAAATGTAACCTTGACTGAGTAATAATTTTACAAACTTGACTAAAACTTCAATTGGTTTTATACCTAATATTAAACATTGTAGTGGTTTGTTCTTTTCTTTCATACCTACTTGATCAATTAAAACAATGTTACTACAGCTTATCAGTTTAAAGAAGGAAATCTAAGATGAAATGTAATTTTTTTTCTGGGCATCATTTTACATCATAAAAAGAGTCCCATTGATCTGAGTCTCTTTTTAGCTTCTCTCTGTTGTTTAATCCACAACAGGGATGCATTTAAAATGGTTAACAAACCAAAGGAGTTAAGATGAGATGAAATAACTGCACTGATTTGTGTTTGTGTTTTTCACGATTTAGATGTAACACTTGAGAAGCAGAAATCAGACTTTTCATGGGTTTCATTCTTTCCTAATTACTCACTTAAACTCAGAGCCCTTTTCTCCTGGCTCTCATGAATTTGTGGGTAGAAAGAAGTCAGTTTTGATTACAAAGTAAACGCTGGAGCATCAACCAAAAAAAAAAAAAAAGATGGGGGTTGGGGGGGGTAACATGCTGATATGCATTCTATCAGGATGATTTATGCAAATTATGCACATTATACCCGCAGGAATGTCTCTTCTGAAAGTGCCAGGATAAATTGCCGGAAATTAGCCATAAAATTCACTGTGCAGGGAGTGCGAGGTGAAGGCCGCCGAGGAGCCAAGGACATCGGGCCGTCGCAGTTACGCTTGGCCTGCCCTGCCTCCCTCCCACCCCCCCCATGCTTTGGCATTCATGGCTGTTAAAGACCTCCGCTCAGACAGACACACCAAAGCCTCGAGTAGGCGCTCCGCACATCAGGAAGATCAGCCAAGCAAGTGTTGCACTAACGCCAGGGTTTCATGCTCCAGTAACGTGACAGATTTTCAATACAGTGACGAGGATTATGCTTTTTTTTTTACATCATGAATTCAAATCCAACATGTAGATTCTTATGAATTCCCTAGAAATGTTTTAATTACTCTCATGATTGTGCTAGTCTTTGAGGCTTTTGTTTACGTTTAAAAATACATTTTAATATCGAGAATGCACTCCCGTAGCAATCAGGTGATGAATTGTTGTCTGAACAAGATATTTTTAATGTCGTCTTTATCAAAACATAAAATCTGAGGCCTTATTAGATGATGTCTTCTTGAAAGCTGCAGTGTGTGTTCGGAAGAAACAAAGGAGACGACGTGTGTGAGAGCGGTGAACTGAGCAGTGAGTAATTCTTGCTGTTACTGTGTCATCCTCAAGTCTTTATTTTAATGTGGAAGCCAGAGTTAATGAATATCACAGAGAGCAGATGAAATCCACATCGCCTTGACTCTAATGAACCTTGAGAGGGTCAGGATCTGCATTTTGATCGGGATGAGTGATCCATGTTGGAGCACAGACTCAAAACACGCAAAAACATTCACAGAGATCCAATTACGGTGTGGTTTTTACTTCCCTTTTATAGTTATGGCATTGAGCTTCTTGTTGCTTCTGCCTGTTCTTATGATGCAGTGTGGCTGCTTGGTCATATCTACTCTAATAAAACACTATAGTACATTATCTGATTGTTAAGGTCACACAAATGGAAAGATCACAGCTGTCTTAGCTACTTTACAGCCTTTGTACATACTGCTACTTTTTAGTCTTGAGGTTTTGAGGACACAGAAGCCTCTGTGTTTGTTGGCCTCTTTGGTAAAAAGCCTATAAATAAATGCATTATTAATTTCTTTGTTAATCTTCCTCGGAAAAAAATCAAAACTTTAATTCCAGCGCCTTGATTCAGTAGGAAGAAAATGTCACTTTAGGGCAGAAATTGTTTTTACCAAAATGACTGGTGTCAAAACTATCGGCACCCCAAACAACTCTTACAAGGTAAATGTAAGATTTGAAGGGGTTTTAATAGCAATCCAAAACGTTCATTTTGAGTTTTCAATAACATGTAACACAAAGGCTTGTATCTCCCCGATGTTATTCAAAACCGGAAAGACCACAGAACATTGCAGTTAATTAAGGGCACTGACATTTAGTCAAGAAACAACTTTGTAATAGAAGAGGTTTTGTTTTACAATACTCTCAACAATTTTGTTCTCGCTGCTGTTCTTATATGTCAAGTCAACCGTCTGTAGTAGTAATTTGTTTTATTCTAACCAAATAAATGCAATTTATTTGGTTGTATTTAACAAAATAATCAAAAAATAACATGTCAGGTATCTCACTCAATTTGTAATGAATGAGTTACATGAACTACAAATGAAACGTTAGGCTAAATTTTTAAAATGCACCCGTATCTGCACACCTAAAGTTGGCCATGTCTACAGTCAGAGCCATAATTAAACAGATTAACACAACTGGAACTGTGACAAACCATGCTGGAGGAAAACATAGGTTTATCTCAAATCCGTGCAAATCTCTGCAAATCTCCAAAACTCACCGTTAGAGGACTGTGTCTTGTTTTTCAGCATTAGATTATGCCGCGATAATAAAATCTTAATTTATTTTAAGTCTTCTCACAAACCTTCACCAGGTGTGCCAATAAATGTGAAGAGCTCTGTGGATCAAAACAATAGCAAAGGCTCTAATAGGCATAAATCCTACAACCAAAGAAAATCAGAACAAATTTTCCATCCTCATTTGTAAAAGATTTTGTCTTTGACAAAATAAAATTTAATGTCATTGGACTTGTTGTTGTTTGCTCAACTCCCTAGAAAATTGTTTATCTTTACTTTTTTCGGGTGGAGTAAACAATCTGTGGTGCTTCATTTTCCCCAATCCTAGCCCCAACCCCAACCCCAGCCCCAGACCTAGCCCTAGTCCTAACCCCAGTCCCAGCACTAGCACCAACACTAGCCCCAACCCCAATCTACAACCCCAGCCCCAGACCTAGCCCCAGTCCAAACCCCAGTCCCAGCACTAGCACCAACACTAGCCCCAACCCCAGTCTACAAAATTTAATCAGGGGGGAATAAAAGAACATCAGATTACGGCACAAAAACAGAGCCATCGGTAAACAGGGATTAGGGGATTGGGTTTTCTAATCTGATTAATATGTCAGCATCTGGAATATCAGAGATGCTACTCAATGGTAGGACTCTAGATGAGAAGATAATCACACTTTACTACGTCATTCATTGTCCTCTGTTAGAAGTTTCTGTGCCAAGCAAACCACCATATGTTTACTGGATCTTTAGTGAGATTAAAAAAATATATCTGGTGTGAAGGATTAGGAGCACATGTGTCAGTAAGGAAAACACTATAAATAGGGATTCACCTCAATTGCGTAGGGATGAGAAATGCCCAGTTTTCATTCTATCAGCTCAGATTGACGAACGGGATGTGCAATTCTGAAAATCAATCCCACTGTTAACAAAAAGCATCGTAGTTTACAACTGCTGCCTTTTCCGGTCTTTAAAAGCAGCAGAATAATGTCATTTTTATGAGTTTCATTTTAAAAAAACAAATGAAAGGTACAGACAGAAGCTTTTCAAAAGTGAGGATAACACTGGAATACTGTTGTATGTGTGTTATAGTCCTTTTCAAAATAAAAATTTCAATTGGTCAAAATCAAAAGTGGTCAACTCGGCCCGAATGAGCCTGACTGGTGCAGAATATGCCACTGATTTTTTAGGGAAGTTGGCTTGAATGTGTATTTTGTAGATCAGTATATTTTCTGCAAAATAAATTGAAATGACTAACCAATACATTCAGTATAAATTGCAGATATGTTTTTTGTTAATGCACAATACCGTGTAAAATATTCCACTCACTCCGGGTTGAAAAACAGACCAGCTTACAGTAAGAACTGCTAACAGTTATTATGGTACTTCTTTATGATTTGCTTTATTTTTTTAAAAGTCCCACACTTCTTACATTATTGGGTTTGAATCATTTGAATGATTTTTAGTCATGTGAAACTACTGAAGTTAACATTTAGCGATTGTGTGGCTGCCGTTAGGTCTTTCTTTGCCCAGTATTTGTGATGTGTGAAATATTTCCCAGTGGAGTCTAAATTATAGACCTGTTAAAAGCTAAAAACATGAAAATGCTCCAAAGATCCAGTTTAGAAGCAAATCTCTTCATAATCTCTTCATAATACCAGAAGAGGTTTGTGCTCCAGCCTTCCTAAAATTGCAAAAAGAAATGGTCTAACTACATAAAAAAGGCGGCTGTTTTAGTGTGACCACCTCAGCTGCAGATTTATTAGCAAGCATTGTGTGTGCACAACAACAAGGCAACATTATGCCATGCTACGAGTGGCCTGACAACAATGAATTACCACCCAGAGGTTGATTTGGTACCTCAGCCGGTGCAGCACATATATCTACTGTATGACACAGTGCGGATGAGTCCGCTGGAGTGGTTACTGATATCATATTCAATTCAGCCTATTTATGTATATTTTGACTTTAATGTTTGCAGTCCTTGGCATATATGGCAGCCCTATTATGAAGGGGACGCCCTGCTGGAGTGTGATATGGTAAATTGGACGTTTTCTTGTTTATTAAGTGGGTTTTTTTCATCATTATTATTATTATCTTCTATTTCTATTCATGAGTCTTGGCTTCTGGTTTTACAAACCTTTATTACAGATTCATATTTAATAGGCTTGTGATTTAAAGCAATGTTTTTCTTCTGTGAAATAAAACAAAAGTGTCTTTAATTTTACTTTCTCAAGGCCGCCTCTCAACGCCATGTCAGGGGTCATCATGTGGACATCCAAAACACCAGTAATGTGACTCTTTGATACTGAATCTCAAACTTCTGGACTCTACCTTTGCACATATCTTGTTGTGCTGGTAAAGGCTGGGATTTGTTTCTCCACACATATGGCTCTTTCTCACCCCTGGGGAATTTTCTCCCTGTGGCCTAATGCGAGTATTAGTATGGGTTAAATGCTTTACTCATTTGTGCATTAATGCATATTGCATAATTAATGGTTTTTGTGAAGTCTCAGTTTCTACGCAGTAGGAGGGGGAAACAAATGAAATATAATAAACATCTTGATGATCCTGCAACAGGAGTTGCTTCCACTCTTGATCAAAGAACCGTCTGATGGGGATCTGAGGCATCTAACTCTCATCTAGATCCGAAACTGAGGCTGGACATAAATGCACTTTCTCCTTTGACAAAATGCCTTAATGAATTGAGTTTTATTTTTCAGCTCTGCTTAAGAAATAGAAAATGAGAATTTATTTTACAGCAAAGCTCCATAAATTTTCAAAACTGAAAAAAATGACCTCAAAAGTTTTGGGACTTTTAACATCATAGGAGGAAATCTTATAGTGTTTCCAGACCACAATCCCCAAAATTGTCCATACAGCAGATGTGAGTCTTAAGATCTTTTACGAAGATGTTTCCTCTCACTCCATGTAATATCAATGTTTTGGAGTCCCAACATGAATCTGATGGAGTATTTGTGGAGGGAGCAAAATATTATCCTAATCTCTTCCTCCCTCCACAGGGATGGCAAAGAGATCTTCTCACCTCTAAGATTTTGAAGGTCATCATCAATAACAAAAACTCAAAATTTCAGTGGATGCATCCAAAAGCTGGTCAGGAATTATCAGGATGATCTGATCCCTGTAATGTCAATAAAGTTTTTTTTTCTTTTTCTTATAATTACAGAGATGGATGAAGACACTTTTTGACAAAAAGTATTTGAAGAAATGGATGGATGGATGGATGGATGGATGGATGGATGGATGGATGGATGGATGGATGGATGGATGGATGGATGGATGGATGGATGGATGGATGGATGGATGGATGGAGCAACATCCATCAAAATCTGTATCTGGAAATCAGGATTACTTCACCAAGTATTGATTTCTGAGAACTTTTGCACTCAGAAATCAAATTTTTTCACTTTGTTTCAAAAGTGAAAAAATTTAAAATTCACATATTTTTTTAAATATGTTGACATCATTTGACTTCTAAAAACACTCTCTGGACTATTTGTCATTGCCTGAAAAGAAATGCTCAAAAGTTATTAGATTTTTCATTGGAAATTGGAAAAATTGCTGCCTGTTGTATAAAAACAAATGATAAAATTTTTCTTGTACTTGAATGCACATGATAGTAAAGTCAGAGAAACTAAGAACATATAGTTGAATGTACTGATCTTTTAAGCATTAGCTTAAAATGTAGGCAAATGACGCTTCTGTGTTGGTAAAACTTCCCAATCAAAATTCAACAAAACGTTATCAACGTCAAACAACAAAAGAATCTGCTTTTAAAAATTAAAATGTAGTTTCCCGTGAAGTTTCACAGCTTCACAGGAAACTAATGGAGCTGTCAAACTTCAATATTTTCTGTTTGTAGAAAAGAGATTGTTATGAGCAAAAAAGTTTCGAACATTTAAAGAAATCCTGCAGAGTATGAAGCCGTAAATTAGCCATTATATGCTTGAACTAAAAATACTAATATGGTTTTACAAAAAGTAAACAAACATTTTCCTTAAGAACAAATTATAAAATCTAGAGAAAGGGATTGTAAAATGTTTTTTTTTTTTTTTTTGGTGTTCCTTATTTATAGGTTGCAAACCAACTTTTGTTCCAACAGCATATAAGACAAATTTTCAGAATTATATTTCAAACATAGATATCACTTTGATATCACTTGTTTTAAACAACTTTTGTTTTGTTCACAGAAAAACTACAGTGTTCCCCAACATTTCTGCTGTGTTAAAACAAAGCACAGTACCTCAGCTTTCACAGGTAATGCTTTCACAGCCAGACTATAGAATCAGTTTGTTTCTGTAGCTTTACATTGCATCCTCAGTAATGGAAGTGGAGCAGGAGTTACAGTATGATTTTAAATCCGATAAGAAGTTTATTTTTGTATTTACAGTAAATCAGTCATAGCGGCACAATACTGATGTCCTGAGTTGGCTGATTTATCATTTTGCCTGATAATTGCTTCCATTTAGTTATTTTTACAGGAAACTGATATTCTCTTCTTTTTTTTTTTAAAAAAAATGACCTGATTCAAACTGTTTAATGATTCCTATTAAAATAATTCCCATAATGTTTGTAATAATCTCGTTGGGGAAATATTGTGTCGTTTGGCCTTTAAAATAAAAGGAGGGCCAAAGGGCCAAAGTCGCTGCGACTGCAGCTGCGTTCTCATTAAAGACGCAAAACTGCGACAATGATTGAACAGCGATGTAATTACATGTCTTAATCACATCGTGAGGGTGTAATCGCCCTTAAACGAGGAGTTTGATTATCTGCAGGCAGGTATTACAGCGTCAACTCTCATCACCTGTTTTTTTTTATTTTTTTTATTAACATTCTCTTACGCATCGTAATGCAAGTCGATCTAATATTATTAATTTAACTGCCATCTGATGTCCCTTTTTAAGAATGATTGATCTGTTTTCAACTATCACTTCTCTCCAAGGATTTGGCGCAAATCAGCTGTAAAGGAAAGGAAGCCGTTTTGATGGAGGGGAAAATTATTGACACCTGATAAGAGCCAAGAAACTTGAGAAACTGGAGATTCTTTACGCACAGAAACACTCTGAATGTGCAACAAAACCTGAATTAGTCTGTGCTGTGGTTTGTGTTTGATGGAATATGTCCATAGAGCTCAGTATGAATTGAAACGTTTTGGCTCCCAAAGTGCATTAAGGTGGAATTTGTTGTGATCTGAGCTGAATTAAAACGAAACAATCAAACCGTGAAATATGACACGTCAATGCGCACAACATGCAAACCTTTCTCTGCTTCAAGTTGCACTGACTGCCTTGGATAAATAACCAGATATATATTTTTTTCTGCTGTTGTTCAAAATATTTTAATAAAGCTTTTCCACACTCAAATTACATACAAACGGCCCCCTTTGATCTTAGAACAACCAAAGTATCTACAACAATAAACCAAAGCCTTGACCTGACAGCGCGATTCATCAGAACGAAAAATCATGAAAAAAATGCAAAAACACATCAACTTAGACGACAATGTGCAATGCAAGCATAAATACCATAAATATCTCAAATTAATAAATTACAAAAGACACATAAAACCACCTTGTGGACCTAAATGTATGCTTTTCTACTCTTTCAGATTTTTTTCCCTTCTTCACTGAGTTGAAAGTAAATCTTTCGCAACTAACCGAGTGCTTCACTTGTTTTCTTTCTTTTTTTTTTAAACTCTCCTCGTCCTAAACATTCACTTGAAAGGTTCTTTTGAAAACTGGGCCTTTGATCTATGAGTCAAAGTAAACGCGTGAGAAAGCAGCAGAGTGAGGTCGGTGCTGTTGCGCTCCGGATAAAAAAAAAATAAAAAAAATAAAAAAAAAGTCGCGCAGGTTGTCAGGTCACCCAGACATTTCCACAGAGGGTCCATCACAGAGCAATAGGCCTTTAATTCAGCTTCTGTTCGGCCTTCATTCACACCAGCACTTTAAAGATGATTTATGTACACAATCAAGTGTTGTACGAACAGGAAAAAAAAAAAAAAAAAAACCCAGAAGCGAGGTTTAATGCGTTTAGTAAATATTATAAAAATGTTAATTTTTTTGTCTCTACTCGATCTTCTGTCAGGTTTTTCTCCTTCTTGTGTGCTTCTTTGTAGTCTCTGTGGTCAGTTTTAAGGCTTATCAGTGCACTGTTTGCAGAGGCTGGACGCGGCATTGTTGAATAGGGCGCATTTGTCCGGGCAGGAGGGCGCAGTCACCCCGGCGGGGAAAGGGTATGCGGGCGGTTGCTCGTACGCGCCCAGGCCGGGTGGAGGAGCTGCCAGCGCGGTGGTAGCCGGTATGGAAGCCGCCGAGATGGCCTGGCCCTGGTTAAGGTACGCAACCAGCCTCCTCATCTCCTCCAGCGCCTGCGCCTGCATGAGGATGTAGTTCTTGGCGAGCAGCAGGGTGGCGATTTTGGAGAGTTTGCGCACCGACGGGCTGTGCGCGTAGGGGATGACCGCCCGGAGCTCATCCAGCGCGTCGTTCAGGTCGTGCATCCGCCGTCTCTCCCTGGCGTTGATGTTGAGCCGCAGCATTTTCTGCTCTTTGGTTTTCTTACCTCCTCCTTCAGCTTTCCCCCCGGCTGCTGTCCGCACGTCGGTCAGGAGGACCATGTCGCACCGCCCGTCGCTGTCGTCGTCTGGGGCTCTGCTCTCCGCCGCTGCTTTCCGCCGCCGAGGTCCTGTTGGCGCTCTCCCCGTACTTGACGCACAAAGATCCGGTCGGCAGACCCAGAGTGCCCCCTCTGCTTCCAGCCAGTCCACCGGGCTGGATCGGGTCAGGATCGACTTGGTCAAAGCAGCTAATTGGAGACTGGCGGTCTCTGGGCGGCAGCTCCATGCCGGCAGACGCTCTGAACGGGTCCATCTTTTTGCCGGACACGGCGCTGAGAGTTTTGTGGAAAATGTCCCCTGCCGCGCCGCCGTTCAGGTTCATCCTCCGGTCCATGGCCTGGTGGGTTCCGGGAACTCCTGACGCCTCGCAGTGAGTTTCTCCCTCTGTTTGCGCGTCAGCGGCGAAGTTTGGGGCTTCTCTTGTCAGCTGAGGTGCGGTGATGAAGAAAAGACTTGTGTAAAAAGTGTCACACTCTCTCTCTCTTTCTTTTTCTCTCTCTCTCCGTGTCTGTGTTGAATTCACCTTCGGCTGATCACCACCATCACCCTCGTTACGCACAAGACGCTTCAGTCTTTTTACATCATTATCTCGAGGCGGGTTATTAAAAAGGATTCGCCTATTGGGGCTGAGACAGCCTCCCTCCCACTCACTCTCCACCCAATCAGGTTAACGTTTTAATTAACGCGGTTTAAACTGGAACAAACACGACAGCGTGCGCACCAGCGCATCCTGAGAGTGTGCATCGATTCAAGACTTTTTAACAGTTTCCAGGCACCATCTTCTTCATGAAATGGCCTGAATAAAAAAAAAAAACATTTTTTTTTTATTCAGGCCATAAAAATTTTGATACTTCATCGAAGCCAAACACAAACCTTTTTTTTTTCTTCGATGATTTATTATTCAGAAAAGAAAGACGATTCATTGTCTGATTTATCGGCGAATTTCTTTCTTTTTTTGCTGTTCAATTGTTTTCTAAAAACAATATTTTTGACTGTCACTTTTGAGAAGAAGTGTCAATGATACATTTTCTTTATTAATTATCAGCTTTTAATTTGATTTATTTATTCAAAGTCAATTGTCCTGAACATCCACCAGTCTGTTTTTATGCCGCTCAGTGGAAATTAATTGTGCTTATTCTGCCATCTTCTGGATAAAACCGCAAATCGCATCTGTTAAAGAAGAGCGATGATCTTTTATTGAGCGCACACCTCCTGGTGCTTCCAGCAGTGCAGAAAGCAGCTAAGAAAATAACAAGACAAGGGCAAATAAAAGTAAATAAATATTGATTTATTTACTCAATTTATGTATTTAAAATAAATAGATAACTTGTGCTTTGGAGATAGCACAAGATTTTTAATTTAAAAAAATTAAAAATCAATCAAAAGAAAGAAGACAAATTTTCTTTCTGAGCTACAAATGACCAAATTATTATAATTTTTTTAAAGCATGTTTGCCACTGAGTTTTTGCTTAAAGCAGCAAAAAATGACAAACTTGTGGCATTTTGTAAATTACTTTTTGCAAAACACTGATATGTTAAAGAAAAAAATGTAGGAGACTGGATTAAGTTCAAATTAACAAAAAAGACTAAGCTTTTATTATTTAAAACAAATGGAATATATATATATATAAAATTCCCTTCTCACCCACCGCGGGTGGTTCTTATCCTCTGAGCTCGGGTCCTCTACCAGAGGCCTGGGAGCTTGAGGGTCCTGCGCAGTATCTTGGCTGTGCCAAGGACTGCACATTTCTGGACTGAGATGTCTGATGTTGTTCCTGGGATCTGTTGTAGCCACTGCTCCAGTTTGGGGGTGACTGCCCCGAGGGCCCCGATGACCACAGGCACCACTGTGGTCTTCACCTTCCAGGCCCCTCTCCAGTTCCCTCCCTGAGGCCCTGGTATTTCTCCAGTTTCTTGTGCTCCTTTTTTTCCTGATGTTGCAATCGCTTGGTATTGCTACATCTACCACAACGGCTTTCCTCTGTTGTTTATCCACTATGACAATGTCTGGTTGGTTCACCATTACCATTCGGTCGGCAGATATATATATATATATATATATATATATATATATATACATATATATATATATATACATATATATATATATATATTGCATATATGTGACTGAAAATGTAGTAATTATTTACATATAGTGCTGCCTTCACATGATTCTAGATGTGTTTAGAAAAATTGACATCCACCAAACAATCCGAGCTGTTTGACAAAGAAGACTGGGCGATTATTTCAGGTTCTTATTGGGCAAAGCACCGTAAAGTCTGTATGCTGAATACAAATGCACTTTTCATATTTGTGAAACAATTTCAAAACCATTTGATTTCCTTTCACTGTGTATTTTCATACTACTTTGTTTTGGTCCGCAACATAAAATCCCACTAAATTACATTAAAGTCTGTGGTTATAACATGACAAACTATGGTGCATGCATTGTCACCCTTTTCTAATCACACTCACCATTTGGAGCACTTTTATTATTCCAGTCACACTTTTTTCTTGTTTAAATTGCAGAAAGGGGGCAGTGTTGCCAAAGAACAACTTGGTATGTGCTGGAGAAGCTAGAGTGATTACCTCCAAATTTGCATCCCTGAGCCACAACGGCAGCCCAGGTAACCAGGCAAATAAAATGTCTTGGATCTATACTGTTTGCAATTAAATAAAAGTCAATGTGAATCAAAAAAAGTTGTATTTCCTGTTCCAGATGTTACAGATGTTTTTGTTTAAATTGGAGGTGTACTGCTACCGTCTACTCACAGAAAGGTGGCGTTGAATGTGTCATGTCAAAACCAGGTTTTATTTTGCATAAATTATTCAGGTTTCTTGCAGAGTAAAGCTATAAAATCTTAAGCACTGTGATGTTAAAAAGTTGAATAATCTATTCCCAAGTGGTTGGAAACTCTGAATCCACCATTACACAAAATGAAGAAAAAATGTCTCCCATAAAACTACAATATTCCTGTTTTTGTTTTGCAACACACTCTTCATATTCACAGTGCCTTTTAAAGCAATTTAAACTCATTTCAAAACACAACAAAGGTTGTGTTTTTAGCACAACCTTTGTTGGATTTTATTGAGATTGTTTGTGATAGAAAAATCCAAAGAGTTCACAATATTGATGTGGAAAGAAAATAATACTTCTTTTGTGCTGTAGGTTGAGGGTTGTTGGGCTGCTTCTGCTGCAGCCTCAAGTGTTACACAGCTGCTACTGAGTTTTCTACCCATTTGTTTTTCCCATGTTTTCATCCATTTTCTCATCAACTCTGACCGACATCCTTGTCCGTGCTGAAGAAAAGCATCCCCACACCATAATGCTGCCACCGACATACTCCACTGTGAAGATCGGCGTGTCCAGGTCCAGGATGATTATTTCTCTTCTTTGCTAGCCTGCATTGATGGAAATGTCTTGGAGGGTTTGGTATGTGCTTGTTTCAGTGCAAACTACTGAGAATTTATGAGATGTTCAGAGTTTGACATGCTGCTTGATGATTCAGTCACGCTTTAAACCTCTCCCTTGCTCTGTCCCTGGTCTGTATGTTGTGTTTCTTGGTCTTTGGGATTATGTTTGTTCACCAAACGTTTTATTAAAACCTTCCTATGCCTGACATAATAGTTGTTTTTACTACAAAAGACAGACCTTTATTCTTATTAGGTGAAGTCTGCAGCCAATTGGTTGAACTGAGCTTCATTCAGAAATTTCCCTCAAAATCCTAAATAAAATACATTATTCAGGATTTTAATGTACATTTTTGTCGCATTATTTTGTAATGTGACAAAATAAGAAAGAAATGCTCAAAGTTTTCAACTGGCTGAAAAACTGTCTCTTTAGCACTCAAGCCTCACTCTCTGACAGAATAATTAGTTTGTGTTTCACAGGAATGGCATGATTTTTCTGAATGTTCAGGACTTTGGACAACTCCATAATTTTAATTTCACATCAGTCTCACCTGAACTCCGCAGGTGTCGCTGACGTTCTCCGTAGCCCTGCGATCCCCACAGTGCGCTCATTCAATGCGACCAACTCTCTAAACATTCTTCCTTGCCTCACATATTGGCATGCAAAGAGCCAATTTTGCAATTACTCTCCCCAAGAAGCCATTTGTAGATGCTCGGCGAAATGCATTAATGGACAAAATCGGTCTCCACGTCCTAACAAGGTGCCGCGGCTTGTTACCATGGCATGTTTCTGCACACACATGCAAGGTACCTTTAGCAGTGATTACGACTGACCCCTGCCAATTGAAACCATTGTGAATATGCCACAGATTTTTTCCTCATCCTTGTTTGACGCCTTGGCAGCTACATATTGTGAAACAGGAATGATGTGGGCAAGAAAAAAAAAGGGGGGGCTGCTTTTTGCCTCCTGTGAGTCACCCACCAGAGACACAACTGAGTTTGCCACTAAAGAATTTTGTGCACAAATTATGATCCTTCTTTAAATCATGGAGGCAAAGATATTTGAGAAATTGGCTGATGGATGTCACGATCAGCAGGAACTCAAATGATTTTGGAAAGTTCTGTGTCCATCTTGTTTCAGATCTACATCAGAATAATCACCTGTCTCATATTTAAGCCTTCAGGTTTTCTCCCGTCTTTGCTAGTTTGTCTTGGCTTCTGTCTGCATTCTAGTTTGTCTCTTCAATCTTGTGATTTTTGGATTTTTGACCTTTGCTTCTTTTTTTTTTTTTGGCACCCCCTTTTGATTGGAGAGTATTGATCAGGCAAAAAAAAAAAAAAAGCCAAGAGACCCAGGATAACCTGGGCAGAGCATCAAAGATTCAAAACTCAAGATGGAGAATCTGTTGATTGGAAAAGTTTTAGTCCTGCACAAATAAGTCTGAAACAAGAAGCTGTAGATGTCCTGGAGTTTGCATTGTAGGGCTCACTGTGAAACATGGCGGTGGCAGTATCATCCTGTGGCAATATATCAGCAAAGAGAAGAAAGCTGATTACGTTTAATGTTATTATGGTAGGTCAAATGATTATCGTGTGATTTTCAATAATTCATTTATTTGATTTTCTTCATCTTATGTGTGGATTAACGGAGACAGAGAGTGGGTGGCATTAAACGTCAGAGCAAAGATCTCTGGTGACCTTACCTGGACAGAGAACCAGCCACTTCATCGTATCACTATCTGTGGAAACAAACAACGCTTGTAGCTCGTCACCACATTCTACAGAGGTGTGGTTGAGATTGCGCTGACATAATCTCTATGTGCTGCTGTGCAGATAAGAGGTCCTCTGCAGGGCACAGAGAGGGAGTCTTCTTCAGAGCCGCTGCAGGAACAGCGAAGACGCTCAGAGACTCTTTACACTTTCCTTATGAAGGTTTTGTACTGTTGCCATCCTGTGAACAGTTCCACATCTAGAGCAGAACAGTCAGAGGAGATGGGAAAACCCAGAACTTCTGTTATGATTAGGCAATTTATATTACTGTGATTATTTAGAATTTTATTAATTTGCTGTTTATGACACAGTGACATGAGAATTGAATTAAAGTATTCAAAGTAAAGAACAAACAAACGGTTATCTTCCTGAGAAAAAACAGACACGCTATCAAACCAGGTTGCACTGTTGTTTTTCAGTCTGTCTAAAATCTGAAGATTTTAGATTTTAATTTTTTATGCAATCTTAAAGCATCCCTGCACAAATTAAAACATGGAAAAAACTGCACAGAGCACTCAACAATCAGCTAAAAATGCTTAACTAAATAAATAAAACAATTACTATTATTGTTATGATAAATGCCACATAAAATATTAAATGCAGGACTTTAAATTTAGCTATATATTTCTATAACATGTGATAATAATTCCTTCTTTTTGACTTGCAAAGTGTCTTTGATTTGTAAGATGACATTTGTTGTGATATATGTCAATAATCTAGTTTGTGTCTGAATGTTTGGCAATAGTTCTGATTTCTGCCACAAGAGGGCAGGAGAGCCTCCAGAAGAAGACAGGAGATGGATCCAGACGGCTCTTCAGGGGGAGCAGCACATCCATGAACATGCTCGATGGCAGCTTTATGGATTTCATTCAACTTAAAGATTTTTTTTTCTTGCTATCAGCAGCGGCCAGACTCTCATGCTGTTGAGTTTGGATTTGAATCGGGTTTGCAAGACGGGGCTAGGTGTAATAACCATGATATGACAAACATAGGAGGCGCTCTTTTGTGGCTACACTAACAACTGCCGTTTAAAGAAATGATGCAGATGCAGATGATGGTTATGGCTTCCTACAGAGACACAACAACAAACTGTTTCTTTGTCACATTTCTTCCAGCCTGTTTGGTGGTGAAATGATCTTAAATTTAAAGTGTTTTTGAACATGACACGAGAAGTGAGTGCTTATTTTGAGCACATTGTAAGGAAACAGCTTCTTGAAAATGAATGGATGGATGGCTCATCCATCCATCCATCCATCCATCCATCCATCCATCCATCCAGTCATTTATCACATGACAAAATTTCACAGACTCGTGAAATGATTTGATTCTGTCACTCCGAATTGAAACTGTTACACATTAGATGAATTTTAAATGTCTTCGCTACTTTTCAAATCTGGTCCTCGAACTCATGCAGAGTTATATTTCCTCAGGGTGACGTTCAGCTCTCTGCCAGCCGCCTGCTGTGGCAGAACATTTAGTCGAGGCATGCACGTTTTCCGACCTCTCGATATCAATTGAATGTGACATTGGTCTTGAGCGGCTCTGCTTAGGCATGTTCCCTGCACATTATTACTGCTTTGATGCGCCTGAATTTTAGGGACATATTATAGGGCGAAAATGATCATAAAAATGACGTAAAAATAATCACATTTCTAAGAAAAGGAATCGACCAGCATTTATATTTACGTCGTAAATTCTGGGGAATTATTTCACAAATTTGAGCTGGAACGTGTTCACCCCTGCTGCGTTCGTCTTCGCGCAGTTTGCTACTCTGATTTGGTCGAATAAAACAAAGCACCGAAGGTCGCATGCGAACGAACGCCGATGTGTGGACTTTGCGCAGTCTGAATCCCGCACTGCATGATTTCCGCTTCCACGCCGGCTGCAGGCGACTGAAACAAAAGGCTGCAGATTTCAGCACCACAGAAGGTGGACAGCGCTGCTGGCAGCCTGTGCTGGGATGGAAAGCTCCTATTGCTCTGTTGGACACACACACACGCACGCACGCACGCACACACACACACACACACACACACTAGGAGCATGTATGCTCAGATGGAACCAGAACTTTCTCATATGCAATCACTTTATTGTTAAAAAAAAAACACACACACACACACACACACACACACACACACACACACACACACACACACACACACACACACACACACACACACACACACAGGCAATACATAAATTATAAACTAATAAAACAATACAGTTCAATGATTTCACGGTGTCCGTGATGTCTTTTCGAAGAGAGGAGGATCATCTCTTGGCATTCACCGCGTGCCTTAATTGTAAGACATTAAATCAAGGTCCGCTGTGAACACGGAGAGACGCAACCCGCTGCTCGGAGAGAGGTTTGCACGGAAACACACGAGTGCTGGCACTCTGTTTAGGGAAAAAAAAAAAAAAAGAAGAGACAACTGGAAGGAACCTCTTTTTGCGCCTGTAACCTTATTATTCTGCAGCCGCCCTGGCCTGCAGACCGAAAACGAGGGGAGAAGCTCTTTTTTCTTCTTCTTTTAGCAAAGATCTGCCTGTATTCATGCATTTACCTATGTAGGTGAGGTTACACATAAGACAAGCTTTGAGGGCAAATTATGAACTGTCCCAGGCAGCTTTTGCAGATGAGCAGAGCAAAGGACTCCGTTTGTAGTGTCCAAAGCAGCAGACAGCACAGACGTCCTCCATTATTCCATAATGTAACCTACGGGATGAAGACAACAAACAAACAAAAAAATATATCAAAATGCGCCATGAGCCTCAAAAATGAAGAGTAAGTATTCCACATTCACAACTTAGAAACAACAAAAGTCCAAAAAAAAAAAAAAAAAACTTTCAAAGAATTCGCTTTTCTGCATGTTCCTAGAAAATGCCGCAAATCTCAAAACGGGGCAATAACTGCGGAATCCTCATCTTCGATTATTATTTTTTTTTTTTTTACGTGCAAATGAACGGAGACGCAGAGACCGAAATGTGCGCACCGACACCTGCTAAATGGGACTGATAGTCTCCCCGTCCGGTCTGCCCCCCACCCCCCTCCTCTAGATTGCCCCCCCCCCCAATCTGACTTTGGGATTAACGATGCTCCAGCCAAACAAATGAGGAATCTGCCTTCAGCAGAAGAGGATTGGGATGACTGGCGGAGAGAGGAGGGGGGAGGGAGGTGGGGGCAGTTGGTGACGTCACTAGGCAAACAGATGTTTCTCTATATTACCCAGAGTCCCCTCTCCATCGCCTAACCTGCGTCCTTGAAACCAGAGGGGACATTTTTCTCCGACTATCCCACTTCGTGTGGGAATATGTAGGACGGGATGCGTGTTACCGGCTCTACGGCGGCTCGGACAGCTCAGCCTCAGTGTGTGTGCTGCGAAGTCCCAAATCTGGCGCTGGGGCTGCGAACAGTTATGCAACATTGCACTATTGGAGGAAGGAAAAAAAAAAAAAAAAAAAAATCGGAACACTTGTGAAGCAACGCTCACACATAATACGGGGATCGTTTTGAGCATGCGCACACGCACACGTCCGTGCACTCCCTCGCATACAGTGATGGAGGGAGGGAAGCTGGAGGGCAGCGAATGCTGCATTTTTGGCTTTGATGTGACGAGCTGTGCAATCAGTGACATTTAGTCAAACCTTAACACTGTTTTCCCATCTGTCATCAGGAGGACATAGAAACCTGCAAAGGTTCTATTGCCTGTCCCATTTAGTGAATGTTATAAAGACCTGCTCGAGTCTAACACCAGACGCTGAAATTTGCACAATTCGCATTAAACACCAATCAAATTCCATTGAAGTCAGTACTGACTATACGTGCTTAAGACCCTGAACGCATCTAATCCGGGCAAAAAAAGGCTCCTTCTATTCCAACTGAGGGGCGAAAATTGACAGAACTGGGAATAAAGAGGCGCAGGCATAGCACGTATGTTAATTGCGTTCAATACACTCGCTGTTCCGGAGAGGAGATGGATACAGAAACAAAGGAAAATCACCGGTTGTCACTCTGAGAGATGACCCCATCCAGGGCAAATCATATCGGTTATCCCTGCTCTGGATTTTGGGGTCTCTGACCACCAAAGGCGAAGTAAGAGAAGAGAGTAAAGGGGGGAAAAAAACCCGACCCTATTGTCCTGAAGCGCCGCGCTGCAGCTCAGAAACACACCGTCCTCTTTTAGCCCTTCTTATAGATTATGCAATTGTCGACATGAAATGATGAGCAGGTTGCAGCCTGCGCCGGTTTGCACATGTTTTAGCGATTTTTATTATTATTGTTTTTTTTTTTTTTGTTTTTTTTTATCGCACATGAACCGCTTCATTCGCGAAAGCCCGCAATAACAATGGCAAGTGCAACGTGCAGTGGAGAGGACACAGCACCGTTACGTCTCGAAACATCTCCACATAGCAGCTTTTTTATTTATTTCTTTTTCCTTTCAGTTCGCAGATAAATAAATGGACATTTAAAGCCCCGCAAAAACAAAAACAACAAAACAAAACACAACAAAAAACAAAAAAAAAACGCAGATTTGACTCATAAATAATTGATTAACGCAACCCAGTGAGATACTCACCGTGAAGCGGTCCGCGCCATATGGTGGATCCCAGCACAATGAGCTCATATGTATCCGCGTCCTGTTGGTTTTCGGCGTTACTGTGATTACTTCACCGGTTCATCGCGGAGCCTTAAATTCCCCGGTTTGTGTCGGTGCGGCGGCGAGCGGGCGAGCAAAGCACACACTCCGTTTGGCAAGGAGGCTCATACTACCAATGAGAGCGACGCTGTCGCCCCTGCAAAGCATGGCTGCGCTTTCTCCCTCCTCGCTTCGTCTTCTTTTTTTTTTTTTTTCAAAAGAGGGCAGGTCGTTGTGTGCATTACAATGAGTTAAATCTCTCTCTCTCTCTCTCTCTTGCTCCACACACGTTCACGCGTTTATACACTGAAATGCGTGCTCTGTAAGTCCTGTATTTAGTCCTTTTTTTGGGGATTATTTTTCCCTTTTTATTGCTTTAAAATATCAATGCATGCAGCACAGATTTTCAGCACACCCGGAAATATTTGACGCGTTGCTCTAATTGCTGTGAAAAAAATAACATTTGGGGTTTTTTATGTGCTTATGAGGTTGCTTTAGATAAGAATCCTCATGCATGCCGCACTCATTTTCAGTTTTTGCATTTTAGCCTTGAGGAATTTAATGTATTTTCGCAATACTGTAGAAGTCGTGTATTTTGTGATTTCCATGGGATATTTGCATGTTTTGAATCATAATTTCAATCCGGATTTTTAATGTGTTTTTGCATCATACAATTCAACATTTGCACGTCTACACAAATCTACACATTGACAATCATCTCATCTGGAATGCTTAGATAGAACAGGTGCAGGACAACTCTTGGCACGTGCTGTTTTTCTAAATTTTAATATGAGATATTAGACCTTCATTGAGTCCCTTCCTAGCACTCGGTCCTGTATTTAGCATGGAACCAGGCCTACTGGATTCAATAACCATCTGAGCTGAGCAAAAATCTTTATTGGGTCCACATACAGTGCCTTGCAAAATTGTTAACTTCAGTGTATTTTACTGAGATTGTAAGATGACTAATTATGAGGCGGAAGAAACAAAGAAACTTGGTTGTAAAAACTTTGTACAAATAATCTCAAAAGTGTGGAATACATTTGTTTTCAACCCTCCCGCCTCAATACTTTGTATGAATTTTGCTCTCTCTTTCTTTTCGCCACCAACAATAAGATTCGTTTTTGTGGTTGTTGATACCATTTTGCATGTTGGCCACAAGTTGCTTTGCCTCCTACAGGGATTGTGGCAAACAGAAAACTGGACTTTTGTGGTACAGATTCTTTCACATGACTCTCTATCGCTGCAGCTCCTCCAGAGAAACCACAGGCCTCTCGGCTGTTTCTCTAATCAACGCTCACCATAAGTATAGTGTCTGTTTAGGTGAATGACCATGTCAAGTTATGTTTCTGTGCCATACTCTGCACTTTTAGATGACAGACTGATCTGTGCTCTCTGACATGTTCAGCTGAAAATTAATTTTTTTGTTTGTTTGTTCTTTTACGAAACATATTGTTATAACAGATGTTTTCCTAGTCACAGGGCTGAGCGGAGGGAGCTAGGGTGCACTCTCATGTCCTCTCTCAGGCACCATTCTAAAGGGTTAAGTTATCCTGAGCTGTCTATGTAGTTATGCTACAGCAAACTGACCACTGCCCCCCCCATCCCCATTTCTTCTGCCACTACTTTCCAATTTGCATTATTTGCTGCTATTGCAGCTGTTAATTTTATGCTTTCTCTCAGTATTTTTCTCTCCATAGAAGCTACAGCTGGTCTGGCGTTCTGTTTTGGCTGTGGATAATGCTGCCAGGAATGAAATGTGTCCCTCTCCTGCTATTAACTTTTTTACTTTTCATTAACATAGAAATTACTCCTACATCAGTTCTTCTCAAAACCCCCAGTCCGTCGTGGCAGATGGCCACTCGTAGTGCCAGGTTCTGCCGGAGATTTCTCCCTGTTAAATGAAAGTTTTTCCTCTCCACTGTCGCTACATGCATACTTGGCATAAGGGATTGCTGTAAAATCAACGGCACATTGCAACTCTTGGTAGACAAACTCTTTCTGTTCGTCTAGAAAGAGGGAATGCTGCGAGTCAGTGAATCAGTGCAATCAGCTGAGTTTCCTTAGAACATTTTTTAAACTGATTTGAATAATTGTCTCTGTCTGTCTGTCTGTCTGTCTGTCTGTCTGTCTGTCTGTCTGTCTGTCTGTCTGTCTATCTATCTATCTATCTATCTATCTATCTATCTATCTATCTATCTATCTATCTATCTATCTATTGTTTGTAAAAACAACAACTTGCAGGATGTACTTTAGAACATGTTGTGACAAATTCTTGCTGATGCATTCAGTACAGGGGCAGTAATTGATTGCAGTATTTATATCTCCCCTCTTTACTTCCTAAAGTAAAAGATCACCAGCCAAAGATCCAGTGGAGCCCATGGACTACAAGATGTGATCTGAGTAACGTCACCAGTCCTGCAGCCAAGGTAAAGCACCAGGGGTCCCCGCCTATGTGTAGTTACTTCTAACTTGCTCAAATTGTGCATTTAAAATGAATGTGCAGGTTTTGCGTCAGCATCCAGCTCTGCTTCACTGATGAACTTTGAAAGCATCCACTATGCAGTGATGCAACCTTTGCGTGTGATGCAACATGAGCGATCACACCACTAAGAGTGTTAACGTTTTGTCAACATTTTTTTGTCTTCTTTATTTTGAAGGGTACGAGGGAAACTCTGCCCGGGCTTGCGTTAGGCTCCACATAGAGGGAAGTTTGAAAGCTGCGTTTTCTCTTGGAGAGAGAGAGAGAGAGAGATGGAGGAATAGGAGGAGGGGAGGTGATGCCATTGTTCCCACTGAAACAATGGAAGCTGCGGGGCGACAAGCAGCGGTGCGCACATGAATGGCTACAAGAGTGCGTGTGTGTGTGCGTGTGTGTGAGTGCGTGGTGGGAGGATGTGGTGGGTGGGGGGGGGGGGCTCGTGGCCCCCAGGGTCTCCGTTCCCAGCGCCTCACAATGAACCCCGCGTAAGGTCGGGGCTACCAGGGGTCACAGGCCAACCCCGCTTTTGTGCCGCACTTCAAAACACATAAACATTTATTAATCAAGAGCCAGAGACTGAGCCCTCTTTGCTGGAGAGAAAAAAAAAAAAAAACACTATGGGAGAGAAGAGGGGCGTAAATGGGAGGGAAGGAGGAAGAAATGACGACCGGCTGCAGCAGCACATTCCATCATTTGGGCAGAGAAGTTTGGAAAAGTTGGAGCCACGACTGGAAACTTACCCGTTTTGGATTTGATTTGCGCTTCTGCTGGATACTCGCTGCACGTTTCCCGGAGCACGATTTCTGTCGCAAAGAGAGAGTTTATCCTCGACAACCAAGGACAGAAAAGAAGACACTTTATGTATAGAAATATATATGTCTATTTAAAGACAACAGCAAAAGCGCCACCGAGGCAGCGCTGAATATGCGCCGTTTTCTCTCCGGTGTGAAAATGCGCAGAAGCATTTCCTACCAGGACTACAATTTTTTTTTTCCTTTTCTAAAGGCCTTATCATTCAACCTGACCACGTCACCCCAAAAATACTCTATTTTTCTGCATATATTTTTTTAGTCAAGATTAAATTTGACGACAAGAAATAATTTATTTTTGCTGGTGCGCATTTAAATACATAATTAAGCGTCGATGTTCATCTGCTTGGGACTTTTTGCGACGAAACAAATAATAATGCAGCCTGCAGCAGAAAGATGCACATAAAAAAAAAAAAAAAAAACAACAAACAAAAAAACTGTGTGCAGGCAGATAATGGTTGATGTGCGCTCTGCAGCTCTATAAGCTGCCGGGAAGAGAAGAGCTTATTTCACTCCCTCCTTATGTTTTCGGTCGTACAGCAAAGGCCTCATCCATCCCAGCAACAGACATCCTACATGCTAGCTCCTATAGCATTATAGTGCTCTGACTTTAGAGTGTATATATATAGATATATGTATATATACACACACATATATATGAAGGATATGGATTTCTGGATAGGAAGATAAATGCATGTAAACGTGCAAGAAACAGACACATTTAAAGGGCTGCCCAGCAAATGCCTGCTTTTGTATTTCAGAATGTGACCTCATTGTGTGATTTCTTTCTCTCCTTTTTTTTTTCTCTCTCTCTACTTCTTACGAAATCCTGATGGTGAGGTTTACCCACATGCTCCACCCGAGTGGGGACGGTACGTTCCCCGAGCTAGCACCAGACTCCAAAGAGCAGTTGTTATTTCATGGTTGCGTGCAAGCAGAATCAGGTCAGCTGCACCGGGTTGCAGGCCTGCTGGCTGTGTTTGTAACGTCCTCCATAAAACAGTATGTGATGAAGATGTTTGCACAATTCCCCAGGTAGGAAATAACTGGCCTTTTAAAGCATCACAAACTTAAGGATAACTATAGATATTTTTCTTTTCTTTTTTTTAAAAAAGCAACACATTTTGGTTGGGAAGCAAAGGCAAAAGACTCTGCAATTGAAGCACAGTGTAAACATTTACCTGCACTGTCTTGGATTAAATTATACCTTTCTCTAAATAAACATAATCAAGTTAGTAAAGCCTCTGCAATTTCAGAGATAGATACTTTGTACTCTGGTAGTGCTTTGTGTGAGTGAAGTACAGATGAGTGTGTTTGGGACCTTCCCCCTCTGACATTAGCAGGGGGTCAAATGTGCATGTAGGGCACCGGGCTCTCCACCTCCCCTCTCTCTGTGATGTTAAATGTCAACCAGCAGCATCCACAGAAAGCAAGGTGAGCCTCTATTTTCATGCTTATGCCAGGAGACCCTCATGTCCAAATCCTAACGATACGTTTCTGCTGCGTGTGCGGCAATTAAAGCTGTAAAGGAAGGAACATTTATTGTGAACGCAGTCTTTAATGTCAATCCAAAATGAGCTGCCTTGTCTTGATTTGTTTCAGAAAGAGCGGTGTTTACAGGAATATATGCAAAAACAGTTGGGTTTTTTTTTTCTTTTATCTGACCTGTGTGCCTATAAAACGAAATCGAATTAAACAAGTGAAATTCGATTTGGACACAGGTGCTCGTCTCCCTGGAAATTACTCACTTCTAATGGCTTTTATTGGAGTGCTCCTGCTTCATCTTTCTTGGTCACAGTTATTTTAAGGAGTGCTCAGAGCAGCATCTGATCTACATGTAGATGCCTCTCAATAAATTGCGAGAACACGGGAGAGGTAATTCACTTCAGCAATTTACTTAAAAAAGAGAAACCCTATTTCGTATATACAAATGAGCATACAGATCATTTATTTCTGTTCATTTTAGTGATTATCTTTAAAACAGAAAATACAGCTTTCTCAGAAAATTTGCATATTGCATGAGACCAATAAAGAAAGTATGACTGACTCAGAAATTTAGTTTTATAGGCGGATTATTGCCCACACAGTCATGCAGAAGACTGCTACCTTAACAGCTGACTGACACTACAAAGAGTCTGCTAAACTGCTCCTGCCCATGTTTCTGAAGCTGTTGCTAGGTAACCAAAGAGTGGATGAGTTAGTTGATTTCACTAAGCTTTCCTATCTGGAGTCCTGGATCAGAATTTATTGAAATTGATCAAATCAAATCAATTAACAGTGATCACGTGATAAATATGTCATTATTGTTTTAACACCTAGCCCGACGCACAAGTAACAAGGTTAACCATGAGCTTGAGAGGATTGTAAAACAAAGTTAAGACGTGATCTACAACTGTTTGATTGCTGAACCTGAATCGACATCCCATATCTGGGCTAAGAAGAAGAAGTACTACTCTGTGCACTGCGGCAGCAGCGTGTGCGTTCAGGACTGGACCTGGAGCTGCACTTTCCCTCTTCCCTAATAAAGAACCCATTGATGCCCAAAGAGCAGGTTTGTTCCAACATTGCAAGTGACTTTTTTCTCCCCCTTTCTCATGCCCCCAAGGTTTGTGAAATGGGGGTCAATGGGTCTGTTATTGTTTTTCTCTGCCTCTTTATCCCCACATTGGTCTGTGATGTCAACAATGAAACGACGGTGGAGCTGAAAAGGAAGAAGAAAGGGGGAAATGCCCGAAGAGGAAATAACAGCTATTATGAATTCAATGCACTTTTACTCTCAGCAGGGTTTACAATTCTTGCTTTGGACACAGATGCATACCCAAAGGTCAGAATGGGGTAAAATATCACTTATCCTTGCTAACAAGTTGAATCCACATCACATTTCAGCAGGAGTCCGAAATGAAGAATTTTATTTATTTATTTTTTTTTATTATTATTTTTTTTTATTTCATTTATTTATTTTGCTTGTGTCAGAAGCTAATCAGCATCGTCCCACTGCTTTCAGTGAAACTAGGAGATCGGTTAGGCTCCGAGGTGGAGTTTTATTCCTCCGTCTGCAGTGTGATCATCTCACCGAAGCACTGCCATAAATTTCTTCTTGCTGTAATTGTATTAATGCAGCAGGATAACGGATGAATGTATGTTTCACACTGATTACTAACCTCTCTCTCTCGCTCTCTCTCTCTCTCTGGCTATGTGTCCTCGCTGCCTTCCTCATCGCCTGCCTGACTATCGGAATGGGAACGTGCAGCCTCGAGTTGATGCTGATTGCAGCAGCTGCCAACACATGAATCTCCATGGCAACAATAACGGTTGCCGGGCAACCATGCTCTTTTAGGGACACTGAAAGAAGCCCAAAGGCTTACTAAAAATATATACGTGGGTATGGTGCTTCTTGAACGCCACGGCTGAATGCTGAGAGGGGGGTTGGGGGGTGGCGGTGGCTCGGAACCATTAAGAGCTTCAGACCGTACAGGAGATGTTTCCCTGCTTTCAGCTGCAGCGTGATGTTATTTTGCTCCCAGTTTCAAATGGCATCCACAAACACTGATTCCCTCCGTGGCATTAACACAGACATCCTCGTCTGAGGCCTGCATACTTTCATAAGGTTACGACGCTTATTAGAAACCTGACTTTCAGTGATAGGGATGCTTTTGCAAACACATACACACACACACAAAAAAAAGCATATATATATATATATATATATATATATATATATATATATATATATGTCTTTGTGTATGTATGTATGTATATTCAGCCATTTTGGCTCCTGCATCCTGGTCCTTCGCTGCAGCTCGCGCACACGCCGGTGGTATGCGCACGCGCCGAGGAACAAAGCATTCCATCAGCGCCAGTGACATCACTGCAGTCAGCTCAGCTGTTTCTGCCTGCTGCTATAAATAGTGTGGTGGAGACAGCATATTGCCTATGCATAAAATATTTGACTCCTGACCTGAAGCCGGGAGAGATTTTTTTTTTTTTTTTTTTCTTTTTTTAAATATTGCCTAATCTGCTCCATTACAACAGCTGTGAAGCAAAGGTGGAGTTTGCACATTACTTCATAAAACTATCCGTCATCTCTCGTTGAAAGCAGGGATTGTGGAAACCTAAAAAAACAACAGTCATCTTGATTTTAATGTGAGATTTGAATACATTTTGTAGAGCAAGATGCTTGATGCACAAGATTGTCCATGCCGAGGAATGTTCAACAACTCGAAGCTACAAAACTGCCATGTAGAATAAATTAAACCAGATAAGCAACTACTACTGAACTTATTTTACATTTTGTCACAAATCCAACACTGGATTTAATTATAATTGTATGTGATAGACCATATTTAACACAGTACATGCTTTTTACCAATTTTGTTAATATCAGAATCAGAAATCCTTATATCTACCTTTGCCATGGATTAAACATTTTTTGCTAATCCAAACCTGTTGATGCACAACAAGCGACTTGTTTCTTTTCACTTTCTTCTTGCCTTATTTTAATAAAGATCAGATTCATAGAGGCACCTCTGATAGTTATTCTCTCAACATAATTGACAATTCCACCTGTCAATCGTTCTTGCGGGTTTGTCAGGAACTGACCAATCGGTGGTCGCTATTTGTCAAGTGCACGGCCCTTTTCTGGATGAGCTTCACTTCCATCAACATTGTCGGGGTTTGTCAATGCCTACACGCTGCTTTCTTAGAGACTTGAGGAAAATAACAAGAAATTATGTTCAGATATTGCTAGTAGGAAATATGCAATCCCAGCTGTTACTGAATACTGAACACAATTTATTAGATTTTCAAAAGTATTAGATTTCAACAAGTATCTGCTGCTTACTGCAAATAACCTTGCAGACCTAACGTAGGACTCATTTGAGAACTTTCTTGCCTGTCATATTTGCCTCAGTTTTGGCTGATGAGGTAAAAAATGTCTCAGGTGATGCGTTGAGCTCCATCAATGTTTGCCGGAGGTTCGATATATTCCCGCACGGCTGCAGATTTACGCCAATTCTCCCTCCTGAGCTGTAGATCTCTGCAGCTTCTTCAGTTACTTGCTCCTTAATGCTCTCCTTGTTCGGGCCTTTGGCTTTAGTGGACTGCCATTTCTTGGTAAATTTTTTAACTTTGCCATATGTTTTTCTTTTTCAGGTCATGGATTGAACATAGTTCGGTGAAATTTTCATAGCTTGAAATATTGTGTCATAACCCAATTCCGCTTTATCTTTCTCCTTAATCTGTCTGCTGTGCTTCTTGGTCTTCATAATGCTCTTTATTCTCTTATATTATCTAACTGACCTCTGTTAGATCCAAAGACTTGAATATACTTACTTTGAAAGCAACTGGTTACAATGGATTTTATTTATGGGTATTAAAGTACTGAGGTTTGAATGAAAATGCAAGCCTGTGAATAATATTTGAGGCTGTGTCAATCGCCATCCACATCACAATTCTGCACTACTTTATGTTAAACAAAAAACTTTCAAGTATGGGGTTGTGGCAGGACAAAATGGGAAAAAATGTGAAGGATGTAAATTCTTTGGCAAGGCACTGTGTTGTTTGGCCAGTGATGTTAGACACGTGAAACACATATAGGATCGTTATGACGTTTCCTGTTTCTCCGCCATTTCAGGGCGACTTTATTTAAAAGCTTGCTCTTATCTTTCAGCTCAACGTCCACGTTTCATTACTTTATGTTGGTTGTTACGCTCAATGTCTCACTGAAACGGAGTTTGCCACCCCCAGCTGCAAACCATGAAATTACATGTAGCTGTGACATTTGAATTACCTTGTTACAGCTCTCATTAAGTAGGTCATACCTGCACCTGGGCTGATAAAGCGCCTTGTATCACAGACAGAAACTGCGCTCCTGTCACGACGCTCTAACTGCACTTCAGTCATTATATCACACTAATTAGATACAGAGAGGGCAGCGATTGTGATTTCAAGATGAGTTGAGAATATATTTAGAATAACAATTTCAGGAGCTTTTTTTTTTTTTCATTTTGCAATTTGATGGATGGCTCGGGAACTTAAAAGGCTTTAGGTAAGACTTGGATATAAAGGAAAGGGTAAAAACGGAGGAATAGCAGAGAAGAGTTTGGAGACAATTCAGTCCAACGTTTTCCTGCTGAGCAGTCTGCACCCGTGCAGACTGCTCAGCCTCGGGGTCGTGGTGTGGCTGGCCAGGTGCCAGAACGCGTGCAGTATAGGGGGGGATGAAGGGGGGCATGCCATGGGGTTGGCCCTCGCAGGCTGGCAGCATTGAGCAGCATAAAGGCATTCAGTGGCGTGAATGTCGCTTTGTCTCAGAGCAGCATGCCAGGCTAGCTCTAATGAGGCAGCTCTTTGTGGTGGGCCTCTCAACATCAAGTGGGCTGGTGGACTCATTAACCTGACTACTGCAAATAAAGCAGGCAGGCACAAGAGGTGCCTATGATAGCACACTTAAGGCCCAGCTGAATCCCCCATCCCAACACCTCCTCCCTGTCCTCTTTTCCCTGCAGTCTCTCAGGCATCCCAGGACTCCTCTGATAGGAGGAATCCAGCCTCTGGCCTATTTCAGGTGTCCCAAAGTGGGATGGGAAGTGAGTTCCTCCTTTTTTATCCAGTCTCCTTCACACCTTGAACTTTAATCAGCTTGACTCTTCATACTATAACCTTTTTTTTTTTTAACTATAATACATGAATGAAGCAGACTTGCATGTGTAGTGTCTGGGGTTCAACTCCTCATCTCTGTAACTTTACTGCATGTCTGACCAGCACAGTTAGAGGCTCAAGTTTGATGGATTTAAGTCATAAACAGCCTGAATAATGTCATTTGCTTTTGATATTTGTATCTTTCTACAAATCCACATATTTTTTTTAAAATAGATTTTTAAGACATTCGTCTATAAATCCAATCAGAGGCTTTACGATCGTTGCATGGTTGATAGGGGAGAAATGCAAAGCTACTGCAATCGTTTATTTTTACGCTTTCCACCGAAATGCGTCTTTAAAAAGAAAATACAATGTTTTGACAAATCTCAGTGAATCATCAGCATCTTCTCATAAAGACAAGCATCCCACTAAGCACACATCATCACTCCTCTTCCACCAACATTAGGAGTTGTTTTGGGGTATTTGTATTAATTTTACCCAAGTCTTGTGGTTCATAACCTTTGGGATGTTTTACTTTAATTTAGAGAACAGAGACTTACTTTGCTCCCTTTCAAAGCGAATATGTTGTCTTTTTCTGTAGCTTCAATGTAAAAAACTTTAGTGTCTGAGGTTTAACTCTTGTTTTATTAGTTTCTCTCTGCATTTCACTGTCTGATCTGGTGGGGATTTTTTGGGGTGTCCACTCCTTGGAAGACTGGTAGCCTTTTAAACATATAATTAATCTCTTTCTTTGGTCTTTGTAAATGTTTTTATAACCCTGACTACCATTTCTGTGAGTTTGGAAGGCTACACTTCAAAATATTTAATGGCGTCAGAGTGAAAGGGGGTGAATATGCCATGATGGCCACATTTTAATATGTAGAACATTTTTAAAACCATGGATCTTTTTCATTCCACTTCACAATTATGCACCATTTTGTGTGAAAAAGGTTCAAATGTATGTGGAATATTTTTAGTTTGCTTTGTTGTGTTTTATTTTACAAATTGCTGCATTCTGCAGTGTTTTGCAGAGCGCACTTTTCTTATTCTTTTCACTGTCGTGTTTTCAGCCTTTGTAAATATTAGATGAAGCTACACAATTTTAACAGATCTTTCCTATCCATGCTGTTTTCTGTTGCTGTTTTGATCTTTGTTCTTTCATAACAACATATTTTGACCAACATAACGCCTGATCTTTCTCAGGCATTATTGCACCTCTTTTCTTAGTGTGCTGAACTGCTGTCAGTCTGATTTTTTTATTTTTATTTAATCATTAATGAGTCCTGTTTGAATGTTTTAAACTCGGTAAATCATGCAGCAAGTTGATAAACTTGACTTATTTAGGTCAGGGAGGCTTTTTATGACTTGTTTCCCCAGCTGATGCTGGATTGTTAGCGAGTCTGCTAAAGAAGATTTGCTCGCTCGTCTTGATGAATATTTTTATGGTGGCGTGGAAGTCGTGTAGCTCACCGCTGAATTATGTATCCGAGTGAAAGTGGGTCATGAGCAGCTGCTTCTTGCGCACTGACAAGGACGGGTCAGAGACTCATCTCACATTATGATGGTTTGTTTTATATTTCTCATTTTTATTTATCTCTCATAACCCTGGTGGTTATCAAGAATTATGGTTCATGGGTGTGAACCCCTCTGAAACTGATTCAACATTAATGTCGTGTACTATTTGATGTATAAGCCCTGAAATTGCTCCGGCATTTGGTCAGATTGCTTGTATGTAGATTAGATTAATTAGATATTCAGCCCCACTATTTTTCATCATGTTTCCCCACACTCATTTTACACCCTCCCATTGTCCTCTCGGCTCAGTAAATGATTTTAATCTGCCGATGCTGTGTACCCTTGATAAGCCGCGCGCAGATCCAGGCAGAGCTGCGAAAAGGCAGGAAGAGGCTAACGGCACAATAGGAGCTAATCGCGCAAGTGCTTCATTTTCTGAAAAGGAATATTCATACCAACATCAAAGGGGTTACCACTTCTGACACTGACAAATTGCAGATGAGGTTTCATTAATTAAGTAGGCCACTAATGTTTATTTAAATGAAATTTATGGTTGCATTATTGATCTGACACAAAGCACACAGAGAATCTGAGCAGTGCGACGCTCTGTGAGGCTGTGGATGTGGGGGCAGGGACAGAAATATGAAGGAGGAAGAATCATGGGGGAAGTTCTTAGTGCTAGAAAGTCAAATTTGGGTATATAGATGTTCTGAGTAACGTGAAAGATGTCCTGGGCGACCCCCTGCCTAAATGCTGTGTTTTTTTAAAAATGTGCTTTCACTTAAAAATCATGTACACCAGTCAATAAATTGCAGTTTTACCACCTGTTTTAATTTATGGATGTCCACTAATGATCTGCTTTGAGTCATTGTTATGCTAGAAGATTAACCTTACCCTCTACAGTGCAGTATGCAGCTGTCTTTGACAGAAAATCACTCCGCAGCATGATGCTGCGAACACCATGCTTCACAGGAGACAGCTGATGATCAGATCCTATTTTTGTCCAGACATGAAATTCAGGCCAGTTTAGTTTAATGTAATTTCTCCTGGTTTCACAATCTTTAAAGCAAATTTTGGCAAAATTTGAGAGCGCTGTCCACTCACTGCACCAAAGGGCTGATCGATGAATGGCTTCTTCTTCCAGAAAGAAAGACTGGACCTCCACTTAGTGACTGTTGGGTTCTTGGTAACATCTTTGTCAAAGGTCCTTCATCCCTGATTATTCAGGGTCAGGCAGCCAGTTGGAAGACTTTATCCCTTTCCAAATAATGGAAATCACTGTGCTGTGCATGACGTTCAGTGGTGCAGAAATGTTGTCTCCCTTCCCAGATTTGTTCTTTCGACATAATCCGGTCTTTGAGGTTTGCAGACAATTCTCTTGACTTCATTTGTTGGTTTCTACACAGATATCTACTGTCAATTGTTAAAAAAAATAAATGTGCACCATAAATACAGTTGTTTAATCAAGTGGAATATACTTGAAATGGATTCCAGACTTCAGAAACATCTAAAGCAGGAGCTCAGTCTTTCAGCATTTTTGTAGTCTGGAGGTTTGATCCAGATTAGTGGAACATAAAAACCGAATGCTGCATCTCCATATCTGGTTCTGATTCTGGGAATCAAATCCCTTTACCTCTAATTCATGTTTACTTAGTTGTTATAATTATCATATTAAATGATGCAAATAAAAATTGACAGGAAATTTGCTTACTCTAGAAGGATTCTGTAATGTAGCAAAACAAAAAGTGATGGTGTGTGAATACTTTCTGGTGGAGCCGTAGTTTTCAAACCGTTTTTTTAAACTCTCTGTTCAGTGGAGAACAATCCAATTGAAGTTTTAACAGCCCAGGCAGCTTTTGACATTTAACTAGACATGATGAAAACCAAGTCAGATAGCTTTAAAAACAATGAAACAGTCCTTTAGTTTTCAGTCGAGTTGGTCATTTGGAAAACCAACATGGGCATCATTCAGTCAAGGTGCTTCTGTTTGACACATCATGGAGAACCGGTAGCACAGAAGCAAGAGTTACATTTCCAGTCCACATCTTTTTTGAAGTTCTTGCACCACCCACAGAAAGAATGGCTCCCTGGGCAGTGAGCAACATTCCTTAGATAATAACCCACCATTGGATCTAAATGTACAACGTTATTGCCTTCTCGGCAACCACAGGCTTTAAATGCACATTCAGTCTGCTGCATTCAGTTCAATGGCAGAGACTCATATCTCCTCCAACAGTTCACTAAAGGTCTGAAATGTATTTACTCCAGTGACTGCAGAGAATTTCTTGCCGGAATCCAGAAAATTCCCATCAAGGAGACAAATCTAACCTGATCGTGTCTGCACGCGTTTATGCACACGCACGCTTTATTTTACGAGCTGCTCATACACGCTTGGCACTGTTTGTCAACACAACAAATGTAGACGAATTGCTATTGACAAGTGCGCACAATCCACCGAGGGCCACTGAGAAGACTCAATAAAATTGAAGGATAGGCTTGTTGAGATCTAAGGCCGTTCTAATTTCCTATAATAGACTCCTCTATCCTTTGAAATGTGATTTAGGCTGGAGTGGTGGGTTTCAGTGGTCTGTTAGCCTCTCTGTCTATCGCTCTTCTCCGTAATGGAGAGAAGTGAAGTCACAGGCAGGTTTTTACCAGGCACAAACACACACACACACACACACACACTCACACACACACGCAACGTGCTGTCTGAAAAAAAAAAACAAAAACAACAAAAAAAAAAACAATGCATCCTAATTAAAAAATCTCTGAGTCTTTTGTTTATTCTACCAATATATACACAGACCACATTTTATGTGAACCAGTAAAGGTGTGTAAAAACGTTTTCTTGTGGTAACATATTTTAGAAATTAGAAAAATGTAGCCTTTAATTTTAATACACAGGAAATACATAAATAAATATTCCTCATACTGGCTCAGAAAACTTCTGCTTTTTTACGAGACCACTGATATTCATTATTGATATCCAGACTAGCCTGAGGTATAAGCAAACTTTGCCACGTTGGTACTTCAACTAAACAAGCGAAACTCAGGTAGCTTTATATTTAAAGTGTCTATTTCCTGGTTTTTGTTAATGATGATGTTTTACAGTGAATTAAAAACTTAATTTTATTGCTTGCACAGTAAAAACACGACACACAATAATGAAAAACTAAATCACTGTGAATGTAATTTACCAGATTTTGAATAAAACTCTAATGGCTCATTTAAAATCACCAAATTTCCTGGAGAATAATAACAAAATATGACCAAATAAGCACAGAAATATGTCAAGATAAAAAACAAAATATTCTTGCAGGTCAAATCTCCAGACCTAAATCCAACTGAAAATGGAGCTGTGGGTTTTTTTTTTTTGTTTTTTTTTTTTTACAATAGTTTTTTAAATGAGATTTTTACCCTTAAAAATAAACATAAAGGTTGTTCTGAGAGATTATGCTACTGCAGTAGCAAATATATTTATTTTGAGGTTTTTTGCACAACTTTATAAGCATTTGAAGCATCATCCATGCTAATGGGTAACCATTGCGTATTTGTGAGTGTGTGCATGTTTGAGCATTTCTCACCTTGTAAGGCCCAGATTTCCTACAAATACTATGTTGGGAACATATAACTTATCTTTATGGTAACCAAAGCCACATACGAAGAAGACCTGTTTTGGGGTTTCGGGGTTAGGCATGCACTGATAGTGGTTAGATTTAGGGTAAGTGTTAGGCTATAGAAATGAACGTAAATGAGTGGAAGTTGATGTAATGCCCCAATGAAGATGGAAAGACGTACCGGGTGTGTTTGTGTGTGGAGAACAGATGAGGCTGTTTCTGTTTTGCTCTTCCTCTCAGGTGGAGATCTGATGGCAGGTCCAACAGGATGACTGCCTGCCATCTGTCCAGGTACTCCTCTCTGCACGCTTTCGCCACACAGCTCTTTTTAGGTGTCTGAATTTGTTCTAGCTGTGTCTATGTCAGTGTGTGTGTGTGTGTGGGCGTCTGTTAAGGTTTATTTTTAGCTCTCATTGCTCTCTTCTCTCAGAAACACAAACCAATGGAGCTTTAGCAAACTTCAAAATCCCTTAAGAAAATGTATCGCCCCTATTTTTTAAATATTTTGTCTTCTTCAAACACATCCAGCTTTAGACCCGTTTTTCTAAATGTGAATCAGACCGAGACGTGCAGAAGTGGAATTGAGGCAAAGATGCAGCGCTGGTGTTCTGGTGTGGCAGGTGGTGACTGACACTGGGAGCGAGGAGCCAGAGGTCGACGTCGCTAGGCAGGAGCCCAAGCTGTATTGTCAACACCGTATCTGTCAGCACACGCCGCGACAATGATGTTTATCTCCAAACTTACTGCTGTCTTAGATACACACACACACAAGTTGCTAACATATTAAAAAACACGTGAATACCCAATAAAAACATTTAGTTTGAGGTCAAAATTTGGGATCCTGGTGGACTTCATCCAAAGAAAGCTGAAATCTTTTTAAAAGATGCTTTAATAAAATGTTCGCTTAAGGATAGATTTATTTATTACCCTGTTGAATAAAAATGTAATAGACTCACTTTTTAGGTCTCTAAATTTGGGCATTTACTGGCCAAATTTAAATCATCTTCACCTTCATTCAGAGAAGCAGCATTTATGTTTTCCTGCACTGAACACATATAATCCAGAGAAATTCAACTAAGGACATTTTCCACATTCGAAGTAGATCAAGCGCCTTTGCTGAATGACGCTTTGAGTGGCCCCTATCTACATCATCTCAAAGCGGAGGAAAAAAAAGTCTTCTGGCATGCTTTAATTTTTATTTTTTTTTTTCTATTTTTTCACAGCAAGTCATGCTTCATCAGAGCGGCGCGCTGTTTGACCCACTTTGCTTCAACATTTCATCCTCCTCTGTCTTCGAAGGAAACGCTGTAACTCGATGCCTTTATGGTCGTTGGAAAAATGAAAGCGAATCGCACAAATGCTTGTGCAGCAAATGCAACAGCTACATTATAGATTGCAAAATGACGCCGTTTGAATGTGCATGGAAGAAACTGCAAATTCCCCACAGGTAAAGCCACTTTAGAGTGATAAAACGCTTCCTTTAGAGGTGATGTTAAAGAAAAATCTGTTGGTTGACATCAGTTATCGCTCTCTTCAGCAGCAATTTGCTATTTTTTTATTTTTTTTACCCCTGCTGTTACCTCTGTGTACACCAACAGCTCATTGGAAGCATCCCAGATTTATATGTGAAGATTGGAAGGATGGATAGAGAGATGCTGAGGAGGAGGAGGGGGATGGGAGAGAGCGGTGGAGGGATGCAGCAGCTGGCTCGTTTTTCCCTGTCATTATCCCCAGTTGCTGTTTCAGAAAGCCCCCCGTTTGATGAAAGTCAAATAGTACACTAGCCCTGATTATGTGACAACTGGAATTCGCCTACTTAGTTAATCCTGCACTGCGGTTTAGATTTCAATTAATTTCTCTGCGGTTTCTCCATCTTCCCCCAAGGGGCACGGCGATGGCGAGGCTGGGTGGGGGTGGGGGGGATACAGTATGATGGAAAGGGTCGGGGGGAGGAGACGCCATATGTTGAGACCTGAGATGGCAAAAATGCCGGCACAGCACATTGAGACATACCGACCAAAGCATGGGAGATGGGATTGGCCCAGTTTTTCTCTCTTTTAAAAAGTGAGTTGCCAAATATTTCTGCAGCTTTTGTTTTTCTTTTTTTTTTTTTTTGTCTCTCTTGTTGCTGAGGATTTACTGTATGTGTATGAGGGCATGTCTTCTAATTTTTTTTTCTCTGAGGGCATGTCTTAGTGCTCAGAGAGGCATGTAATACTTACCAGAATGTGCACTGAATGTTTTCCCTGATGTGTTTGTGTGTTAATTCCCGAGCACACGTGATATATAAAAAAAAAAAATAAATAAAAGCAGCATATTAATAAAAGCCCCGTAGAGAATCAAACCCCCAAGGTTGTGATTTTCCGGCATTAGTTTTACGAGGGGCTGTTTAGGCCCACTGAGCCTGCTGGGCTGACAGAACAATGCCTCTGCATCACCGCGCTCCTCCCTGCTCCTCCTCACGTTGCCTGGCATTCCTTGACATTATGAGGGTTTGAGTTAGAGCCTCCTGGCCGAGTTGCCATGGTCAATCTGCAGCCATACGGCGTATGGCCAAGCCGGGGCTCCGTGATGGAGGATGGTTGTGTTGGGAGGGCCTGGTGTGATGCTGCTGCTCATCCATTTAAGACCTGGGTAGGTATGTTTTCATGAAGGGTGAAATATGACCTACAACACTCGCATTTACACTTTATTCAGGAAGTGCGCCATCATGTAGGATAACAGAAAGCAAATGAATTGTGGAGGATGCGTGGACATCCAGTAAAAACTAATGGTAACGCCTGCTAGGACAGCAATGTCTGAAAGAAGAGGCCAAAGAGAAAAGTCCATGTGGAGCTCCTGCAGGGAGTCCTCACTCTCCACGAGGCCTCATTAGTAAAACGTCGTTATGGTCTGCAGTGTGAAACAACGCTGACCGTTAATACACTCTCACTTTCACCAGTGCAGCCTGACAATGTGGCTGAATACTTTACCGCCCTCTAGGACTGCACCTCCTTGTCCTGTCCGCGCTTGTAGTTCTGCTTGGCTTGGCATTGACGCTCCCCACCACCAGCGAGGTGGTTGTCACAGACTCGCAGTGGATGCTGAGACACTAATGACGGTTGGTTTCCAAGCTCAGCTGTCTGGTCATTATTCAGAATGCCACTGTGAAGAGTAATGAGAAACTAAATGGATTCACAATGACAGAACAAGCAGCAGTAGTGTAGTGGTTAGGGCTGCTGTCTGTGCAAGATGTAGGCAGTATGTGCAATAAAAGTTGTTTACAGCAATACCTAGCTCACTAATATGAAGAGGCACCTTATATTATTGTGTATAAAATAAAAACAAACATGAAAAATTGTGGAATTAGCCAGGAAGAGTATAAACGATGTTTAAACGTATCCTGACATTATTGGGCATATCTTAAAAACAAAAACTAAAAGGAAAATTGCTAAATAATCAAAGTAGTTAAAGAGAAACAGTCTAAGCTTCCAGATTCTCATTGCTGTGACAACGCAGCATCTGAAATGACCGTGGTATAATTTTAACATTCTTATCAAAACTGTAAGAGCTTAAACCTTGAATGATTGTCTCGTCATTGAAAAAATGGCAAGAAAACCAAACAAAGGGTGCTACTGGTCATTTTTATTTCCTGCTCACTGGAGTTTCATAAAAGTTAGCTCATCAAAGTTTGCCTGTGTCGGTGATGTGTGCCCTTTTCCCCAGTAGTTCCCACACATTATTTGCCGCATGGCATTGAGTTACAAGCCATCTGTTGTGTCAGGTTTGGTTTTATAGGCTATTTTTATCAAACTTTAGGAGCCCATAAGCAGACCACAGCCACGGTAAAAGATGACATAAAACTCATGTATGAAGATGCAGCCATTATGGGTGTGTCATTAGGTGGATGACAATCCAGGCTAATTTATTGGTGAGACTGTTTAGAGCTGTTTAGAGTTCAATGCCGTGTAAAGCATCATTTCTAGCCCTTCCTGTTCTCTTTATTATCTAGTTTTAGTAATTTTTAGGAACATCTACCAGGTGCATCTAAAGGTAAGATACAATTAATATCTCTTGACATTTTCCATAGTTTGTCTTGCAAAAACTCTTTTTTTTTTTTTTGTCTTCCAGAACTGATTTGTTTTCAAAGTGTTCCTTTAATTTTCTTTTGTTTTTTTTACAAAGTACATTGGAGTATGTGGCTATTAAAGTCAAGGTTTAATAATTTGTTTGGAAGGCAGTGCATTTATCAGTCAGCTCAGGGTTTATCTTTCTGACTGACTATAAAGCCAAATGTCAGAAAAATGCTAAGCTACACCGCTGTATCAAAAATAAGACAGGTTTTTATGTATTCTCAGCTTTGTAATGGCAGCTATCCTCCAGCCTTCATCCTCCTCCTCCTCCGCAGATCCTCTGCGTACAAGCAGTATGCTGTACTCTACATGCATTGCAGCGTGTTTCCTCCTGCAGCAGGATACCTTCTGCACTGCTCCTCATGCTGATTCAAGGAAAGTGCAACCTTTGCCTTGGGCCTTAATTATGTTCAATTTGCCAAGCTGGGCCTGAAACCATTGGGGGGTGGAAAAGCTCTCTGACCTATTTATGAGCGCAGCCTTTTTCCTTTCCTGTGACTGAGACGGAACCCAAAAGACACGAGCAGAAGAAGCGATAGTTCCACAAAAGCAGATTGAATTTAGGGATGAAGTCGAGGAATACCGTTTGTTTGCTTCCAAGCTTCCTGTTTAATTTTTGTTTTTGCTAAACAGCTACATTGAATCAATATTTTCAACCTACAGCTCCGCCGTCTCAGGTGTAACGATGTGTTCATGCTCGTTCAGCAGCAGCTAGCGATGCTGTTATCTCTGACCCAGGCCATCTCTATCTCAATGGAGACTAAAGAAGCTTCTTCCAAACACATGACTGGAAGTAAACACTGAGGAGGCCATTGACCTTTCATTATGGCTCCTGATAAGGCCAACTATCTCGCCTCTCTACTCTGTGCCCCAAATGTCAAGTCACTGTGTGTGTTATAATTACCCCGAGTTGGTATTTTCCTCTTCTTTACGTTTCAATGCATGGAGGCCAAATTCTGCCGAGGTTGGTTCAGGAGACAAGATGCCACATGAGACGGGTTCTGGTAATTTAGCTGTTCACATGATTTTTTTTGTTTTGTTTTTCATTTCCATTTCCTCCAGTAACGCAGCATTTTCTGAAGGAGCTTTCTAAAGACAAGAAGCAATCTCAACACTCAGGATTTACCTCCCCAGAGTCAAGAGCTTGTAGTTATATTCTCATTAGGCGTTTTCATGCATGAACAAATAAACAAATGCTAATAAACTCCTAATTATTTTCTCACAGCAGATTTTTAATGGGAGGAGTTTTGAATATTCATGTATGACCAAAAACTAGTGCAATTATTTTCCCTTTGCTGTGATGTTGGAGCGATATCATTATTATTATTGTCATTTTATTCAAAAAGAAGCATTTTTCTTTGGATTAAAATGTTTTGAGCAAACTCCTGAAGCTCTTGAGAATCGACACGAGCCTCTTGAGGTTAAAAGTTTCAGTTTCTGGAGGTAAAATTTTAAAAAGTCGAAAAATTTAAGCATGTAACCAGTTTTTGCAGGAGGAACACCCTCTGAGCTCCGATTCTGCAGCGTATGGCAACAGCATTCTGACTTTGTTTTGTGGCAAAAAAAACAAACAAAAAAACATGTGCATCACTAATGCAATTTGATGCACTGGTCCAATTGCGTGGAAGAAGATAGGCCAATTTCCCTGAGTGTCAGACGAGGCTTTTAAAATGTCACCCCGCCTTTTTTCTCTTCGCTCATACACAAACCTTTTAGAGGTCTTCTTCTCCGGCTCGGACGATGACGCATCCTCATAGTTTTCCAGTCCAAGGTGTTGCCGCTGAGACGTTTGGCAGATTGGTGACTGATAGCCTTTCAGACAGCTTGCATGCTTTTGAGGATGTTATGTACATGAGTGGTCACAGTTGATGTAATTGTGCAGGGTGGTGAGTATGCAGTCATCTCGTAGCAGCAATCTAAACCTTGTTTGCCTTGTTGACAGGCTACTGATTCAGATAGCACTTGTCTTGCTGATGTCGTTGCTGTTTCTGCTTTGAGCATTGAGCAACATTTTGAGGCAGAATATTAGGATCTACACCATCTTCCAAGGACTATTCATAGTCGTTGAACTTTTCCACAAATGTTCATGTTATTGTCACAAATTAATATATTTAGCTGGAATTGAATGTGACAGACAAAGGCGAAGCAGTGCATAACTCTGAATTGAGAGAAAGCTTTCTCTTCTTTTAACATAAAAACCCAGACAAGCATGACTGCATTTGTATTCAGCGCCCTTGAGACTTTTGCAGAATCATCTTTGACTGCAGCTACAGCTTTGTATGTGAAGAGCCTGGAAATTTTGCTCTCTTTTCTGTGCAAAATATCTAAAGTAAGATTAGATAAAGAGCTTTTGTAAAGGTGTCAAATTTTACATTTGGTTTAGACTTTGACTTTGTTTTCAACCCTGCTGGGCAGTAAATTCCCACTTTTGCAGCCTGTAGCAGATTTTCTCCCAGTGATCCCTGGAGTTAAACTACACCCATTTTCCCATGAGCTCTGATCAACTTCCCTGTCCTTGGTGAAGAAAGTCACCCCACAGCATAATGCTGCCCTCACTATGTTGTGTTCAGGGTGATGTGACATTTCTAAACCATTACGCATATTGGTGGGCGGTCGTCTTCACATAATACTCCACATATAGCTCCAAACGATAAACGTGGCCTACAAGTTTGATCTCAAATGAACAGAGCACATCTTCAAGAAATTTTCTGTGTGCCCTGCTGAGCTTGTGCAAAACTGAAAACACGATGTCTTGTGTCTTTCTTCTTTGCATTCTTCCAGAAGACAAGATTTGCAGAGTGCATCAGTGACTTGATTCTCCTACCTGAGACATGGATCTCTGCAGTTCCTCCAGTTACTACAAGCTTCTTGGCTTCTTCTCTAATTAATTTTCTCCTTAGATAGAATTCAGCTGGCAGGTTATGCAGTTTAAAGGTTAGCACACTGTGTCATATTATAATGCATCTTTAATCGTCTCCATATCTTTTTTTCTGGTCTGTTTTCTGGGTTCCTTGGTCTTCATTATGCTGTTCTTCTCTAATGTTTTCCAAGAAACATCTGATTCCTTCACAGAACTACTGGATTTATATTAGAATTAATTTACACTGAGGTGGGTTACACTAATAATTACATTATTATAATTACTGCACTGAATTTGATTCAGGAAATTATGCATAAAATGTGTTTGAATAGACATGCATACCACAATTTTGAGATTTAAATTTGTAAAAAAAAAAAAAAAAAAAAAATTTAATTAAAAGTAAGTGACCATCTGTCACATATATTATCAATTAAATACACTTTTACAAATACAGTTTTGAATTTATATAAAAAGAAAAAGTAAAAAAAAACCGTGTGAATGTGAACACATGAGACACAGTGTATCCTCTGTACGTCCCATTATATGAAACGATGCCAACAACAAATAGTTTTATTATACAGACTAACATCAAAGGCATCAAAGGAGGAGAGCAAAGGAAAAATTGCCGAGGAGGGAAAAATAACTGCTCAGGTCTTGTCCAGTACAATAACTCGTACATCACATGGGGCGATGTGCAAATTAGGACCGTGGACTCAACGTGCGCACAAATAATTAAGTTGAAATATTAATGACTGGAGCGTCCACACACGTGTGCAGCTTGTGATCAATTTGGGGTTAATGAGTCATTTATCTCAGCCCAATCCCTCCTCTTCTTCCTCTTGCCAGTTCATGCTGCAAGAAAAGTTTAACGTGACAGGATCCTCCACATAGGGTGGATACATGTGCAGACAATCTCCCCTTCCCGAAACAAAATTGAGTCACTCTGCTCAGGCTTTTTGTTATTCTCGACAAGGGATTGGGCTTGAGGAGCTCATTTGGGCTCTTATTTGAGGTTTTAGCTAAAAGCCCACACAGAAATGACCTTAGAGGAGACCTTAATATTAGTTATTTCATTTTTTGTAACTGTGGATCATGTTCACTCATTATCTACACTGTTGTTGCTCGGGTGTTATTTTTGTGCAGGGCATGACACCTGTTTACACCGGATGCGCTTTTTTTCTCTTTTATTCATTAAGGATCTTCGCCTTTATTCTGAAGCTGATTAGGCCTGACCTAAGCAACCTAGTGCTGCTACATCCAATCAGTTTAATCACTCAAACTCCTGCCTGCCCCCCACCTTCTTTACACTAATGGGCTTTCCCTGCCTCAGTGACTTAGCACTTAAGAGGTGGGAGCAGGAAGGGAGGAGGGAGAGTGTCGCTACTTTAGAAAAACCCTGTTAAAACTTCTTAAGAGAGTCAATAATGTCCTTCAGTTTACACACAGCTCATGTATTTATGAAGAAACGCCCAGTGCCATTCACAGTTACCCATATAACTCAGCTGCCAGCATGTCTTTGTGTGAATTTGCATCCCACCACCCCCCCAAAGGGCAAGCAAATTAATGAATATTCACACTTAATCTATAGCCCACAGCAGGCAGGCATGCATTATTCATTGGTTGTTGCTGTTTTTTGGAATAGCACACACGCATTGCAGATTTGTCATCACAAATCATAATTTTATTTGCTCCTCGCTTAATTTTTCTGGCATGTGCAAGCAATGGTTGCACTTGCTAAAAGGTACCCAGCAAATCACAGCACATTTAGCACCTAAAATGTTGATAATCCAACAACTAAGATGGATGGCAATCCTTAAAAGGTTCGTGCTTCGCAAAAAATTATCGTGGCCAATCAACTTTTCAACGTTTTGTCACGTCTCCCATTTTGAACATCTCCCAGAGTACTGATCAATCCATCAGCTGAAAATGGAAAGAGAATGGCAGAACCACACATCTTCCGAGACATATTGTCACTTCCTAAAGTGACAATATGAATATTAACTACAAAACCAGCAAAGAAGCCCAAGTTATCTCTGAAGAAGCTTTAGAGATCCACAGCTCTTTGTAGGAGAGCTTGTCAATAGGATACCCATTGGTATGATACTCCAAACATCAGTTTGTGAAACCACGTCACATAGTCGGATATTCAAAACACATTTCAATGATGCATAAAACTTGAAACTGTCAGACATGTTGACTGTCCTCCTTCCTCTCTGACCTTGCAAATACATTGTCAAAACAAAGAAGGAAGAAAGGCATTGTTGGCAAAAAGAAGTTTGGTTTGCAATTTCCCAAAAGCAGTTGAAAACTAGAACCTAGTCAAAGTCAAGCTCTTTAATTTAGACTTTCTGGTAAAACTTGAAGATGGCTGTACTTTGAAGCTCTCCATCCAGTCTAACAGAGATTAAGAATTTGGAGAGTATTCGGTACCAGAAAATTCAATGTGCATGTGCACACCTCAAAATCTTCCAGCTGAAAGACGAGTGCATGAATGTAAAAAGCGAAGAAGCTCGGGTGGTATGAACACTTTCACTTTTTCAGGCTGTTAAGTTTCATTCATTTGCCTAAATGTTTTTATTTTATTTGAAGGGTGTCTGAGAAATGTCGTCAGAGGAGATTTAATTAAAGCGTTTCATCTTCACTGAGGAGTTTATCAGTGGGGTTTATAAAGTTAACGTTATTTTGGTTTGAAATGTTTGCTTTTTTTCCTGCAGTTTCCACATTTCAGCGCGCTTCTCGGTGGGGGAAGGTCTGCTTTGCTTTATTTACCTTCTTCCTTTTCACAGCTGCCACTTGTGCTCTCTGAGATTGGCAGAATCTCTCATTTCCGCTCACATCATATCTACACACCACCAGGACACAAGGAGGCATTCAGTTTATCTGCACTAAAACACCAGATACTAAAGAGACACGGAAAGCCAGACGGCAGGTGCGCCCTAGATCGTTCAGATCAACAAACCAACTCTTAGCGAGGCCTCATTCTAGCCATTTGGGCCCCTAGCAGAGATATGACTGATGGATTCCTCTGGCCAAGGTTTGAAAATCGGAGCAGGGCGCCAGATTGAGGGCTGCGGGGATTGGAGGTGAGTGCAAACCTGTGCATCAGCATGTCTTAATCCCAGAGAGCCATAATCTGGGATTAGTGATCCTCTCCTCTCTGGATCCTGATTAGAGCATCTGCTCATGCAGCAGCCTCTGCAGCAATGGCTGGCACAGCCTCCCCAACACCTGTGGGAGGAGCCAAGGGCGGCCCTGATTGGTGGAGATGGTGGATAAACTATGCAGTGACAAGAGTTGCCAGGGCGATCATGCTGGCTTTGCCATGATTGGTTGTGTCAGAGCTCAAGATGTGTGCTTGTCCTCATAGGAGCATTAGATCTCTCACTTGTATAAACAAACCTACAGTACGTGGAAACGATGTTGAACACGTGTGTAAACCAAGAAGCTCTTTACTGGTCGAACTTGCAAATCCAGTCACAAAATACCATAAACTCATTGGTGCAGACGCGGTGTTTCATTTGTGCATGTGTGTGTTTATTGCTAAATCTTGTCATTAATATACAGCCGCTCATGGGTTAGTCTCATTCCCCTGCTCGCTGGCACATGGTGGAACCATAATCCAAAGGGTCAGAGGTCAGCTGCATGCTGCGTGGCTGGTTAAAAGGGCAGATGGGACACACACAAGTGTGGATGGACACACACACAGGTCGGCCTCGCGCCGCCGGGTTGGTTTGAAGGGCAGATGGGTGCATTGTTTCATCATAGCTGCGGCTATTGGGGGCGGCCATATTGTCATTGAGAGGACACTCAGTGGGTCAGGCTTACAGAGGGGAACAACTAGTTCATTAGGAGACTCTTGTTTTCTCAGCCTCCTGGAAACCAGTCAGGCACCATTTAGATTTTTAATTTCCATGTTCTTTTTTTGATTTTTTGCTTTACTACATATTTATCTCCATCCACCTTGGATATTTGAGGTGAAAAACCTCAATCTCCCATAGCAAATTTTACAGTTTCAAGCAGCAATTCTACAACCAGTTGAAAATTATTCTGCGGATTGGACTTATAATGCATGTTTCAGCGTAGGATTATAAGGTTACAATAGCAGACAAAGTTATTTCAAAGCTTTTTATACATCTCTACAAGAGGTGCCAACACTCTTATTGTTGGTCTGGCTTTCTTCAATCCGGTCTATCTTTGCTTTTTGGGTGTAAAGCAGTAACTCAGCTGCATGCTGAGTTACTGCTTTACCCTCCCTCTCTGTTCATGTTCTCATTTTTGCTGTAATCCACTGGAGAGTTTTGATGAAACACAGAAATCAGTTTCAGTACAGAACCCTCTGAAAGTGGCAAAGTATTATATTGATTCAGTACAGTAACATAAGTTAAAAAATCATTTTAGTGCAACTGTTTGGGTCAGACTGTACAATCAATAACACACACACACACACACATGCACACACACGCACGCAAACACAGAGGTATGGCAGCTGTTTGGTGAGTCTTTTCTTTGTCCTGTCTCACAAATACAGTCCTCATCAGTGGAACAATCTCTTTTCTGCAAACATTGTTTACATGGTTCGTTTTTTACCCGCAGAGAGAGAGAAAAAAAAAAAAAAACACTTTTGGAAGGTTTTACGATTTGTAAGCTGCTTCCACTGCATTTCGACTGCAAATGTGGTATTAAGAATTTTGCAATTTTAAGTAATTTAATACATGCATAATCTGCTTTTGCTGGATTAGTATTCCACATTAGAACAAATCAGGAAGAACACAAAGGGGCAGCGACTCGGAGGTCTAAAAATACACGCTCTTTATCCACCGCAACATCAGCCCCAGTTTTTAGGAAGATGTGCTTCAAATGATGAGGGCTTTGTTTTATAGCGCAGATACACGAGAGCCTCGTTACCATATTGAGATAAAACATCTGAAACGGAGAAACACATTGGATACACAATGACTTTACACTTTGTCAAAATCACAAACCCTGACATGTTATAATGAGACTTTAAGGAATGTTGTTTACCATTGTTTTTATAAGAAACCTTTAAGGCTTTCACAGAACAAACAGACTTAATCTGAAATGACGTGACACACAGATGGACTCGTTTTACTAATTAGGCGACGACAGAAGGTAATTGGTTGCACTGGGTTTTATTTATGGGCAATAGGGCCTAAACACATATACAGACCACACTTAAGATTTTTATTTATAAAAAACAAACAAAAAAAAGCATGTATCTTTTAATTAATTTTCAGAATTACCGCTCTGAAAAACATAAAGAGCTCACTGCACTGAACCCCATTGAAAACCAAATATTCCAGCAAATATTTATTTCTAAAATCTTTATTTGTATTGTTGTTTCTAAATGAATAAGAACTTGTTTTCTCTGCAATATTTGGATCTGGAAGCACTGCATCTTTTTTGTTATTTTGACTATTTCTAATTTTCTGTAAATAAATACAAAATGTTTGCTTGGAATTTCAGAGACACGTTGTCAGTAACTCATAGAATAAAAGAAAAAAACACTGTTCATTTTGCTCAAAAATATACCTCTGAAGAGTAAAATCAGAGAAACTAATAATCTTGCAGTGGTTTTTTCCACAGCTATAAATGTAAATTAATATCTCAAGAAAATAAATTTTGCCTGGACAAAAATGTGCCAGAGTTCAAGGGGCATGAATGCTTTGCAAGGCATTTTACGTCTAATCCAGTTGCAACCTTTAGGGAGAAGTAAATCACATGGAGCAATATTTTTGCAGAGAGAACTCATGCATGAAGTGGCTGTAAGGGCTGCAAGCAGAGGGTGACAGCCCTCAGTTAGGTCCATCAGAACCACGACTCAGCAAGCTGTCAGTCCCAGGACAGCGAAGGGAAAATGGAATGCATTTTATCCTCAGCCTCCTCCGGGTCAACTGTGACAGGGTTGCCCCTCAATTACCAAGTATCAGCACCTTTTCTCGCCTCCCCTCTCCTCCTCTCTCTCGCTGCAGATGGTCGGTGTTTCTGTGCGACAAGCATGCAGGGAAGGAAAAATAAGGACGGGAGAGTGGGGGGCGGGGTGGCAAGCACCTACAATAGGACGATTCTATAGTGCAAGACAAATATCATGCACATTCATTGCCTGGTTGCTTGTGTGGATGTCTCTCCTCATCGCAAAGGGTCTGTATGTTTCAATGATTTCACTGGAAACGCAGACTATCGCCACAGATATAGAGCAGCTATTTTCCCTGTCAAGCATCTTCTCTTTAAGCGAATCTGATACAGTTAATGATCCTAAAACTTCATGTTTTATGCATTCACCTTAGCTAATAAGGTCAACTAGCAGTGAAATGGCTGACAGAAATTTATGCATTTTAATGCAGCAGCAGAACAATAGGCACACGCTGAACACAATGGGGCGGATGGAGAATCAGTCAGGGAGCAGGCAGTGCGACCAGCTGGAGCCCTCTGCCCTCTGACCCCGAGGTCACCAACCGCTACACTTCTCTTTCATCCACCTCTTGCCGGTTGACTCATGAAAATGCAAAAAGGAGAAAGTTGCTTTGTCATACAGATAACCTCGACACGTGGAGGTCTGATAGGAAATCACTTCGCCGTGTTTGCAGGGGCGCCATCGCTCACACTGCTCCTTGACTCGCCGCTCCCGGTGCATTTGTGATGGAAAGCAAGGTCAGAGTAACGCAGATGGATGAGGCCGTGTGTGAAAGTCAAAACAATATAACCGGACACCGCTTTTGCTCAACCTTGACCCCAAAGGAAACCCTAGAGGGAGCTGCCCAGAGGTTGTTAATTTCTTTAATGTTAGAAGAAAAGCAGTATCCGTAGCAGAAGGGGACCTTAACGGTTACCTATCTTCTAATCCGTTTCCAAGTGGTGACTCGAATGCGGTTCTCATTGCTATCATGACGAACAGACCTGCCTGACACCAGCCCTCAACATCCTCACCTCTGAGCCTCCCAGACAACTGGGAAGCATCCAAAAACAGCTGCAAAGCAATCCAAACTGTGCAGAGCGACTCAGATGCCACATTTATCCCCCTCTGCAATTTAATGGTTGTAGGATGTTAGCAGGTGACGGGCCTGTCACAGAAATAGGGCCTTAAGGCTTTTAAACACCAGGACATGCTATTAGCCTGGAAATAAACAGTAGAGCTAAAAGCTGCTAATCCTTGGTTTGTGAGCCTTTCCCTTTCTTTATTAGTCATAGACTAACATGATGTCACATGATTGTGTTTGAAATTATAGTTTGGTTGTTTGTGATGTTTTTTGACACTATTATTGGGTAATGGGTCCCTTACCAGTACCGGGAAGATGTCATATTGTGACTTCTTTGTAGAGAAGTCAACAAATTGTCAGAGCAGCGATTAGACTGATTTTAGCTAACACGCTTGAGAATACAGTGAGATATTTAATTATGAACATGTAATCCACATAAAGATAATAGATGAGGTTTTTTTATTATTATTTTAAATCTCTGCCTTTAAAAGTGTCATAAACTAAGTTTTTGACACCTAAAAAATCCTTTTGCAAGGTATGTGAGGTACTGTCTACTGGACTAAAGGTCTACATATGCCTTTTCTTTTGTTAGGCTCAAGATCCCAAACTATGTATCAGAATGGGGAAGGAAATTAAAGTGACTTTGAACATTGACTGGTGTTGGTACTCTACAGACTTGTCTGCATGTTTCATCCACATTTCATCTCTTTGAAATAAGAGAAGCTCCATTGTTTGGCTTTGGTTTTGTCCGATGCAAATGAGCAGAACTATAGTAGACATGATGAAACTGTCAGGATTTGTGGTTGTTTGTTTGTTTTTGTTTTTTTTATTGGTGTTTGTATTCTGATTACTTCCTTGTTTTTTATTTATGTTTGAAAAATCTTACCCCTTCAATTAATTTTCCTGTGATCATTATTGTCAAAAATATGTTGTCATATTATTTAGTTTAGTTACTTAGTTTATTTTTTGTGTTTTCTTCCTTGTGCATTTGCATTTGATTGTTATCGTCCATTGCCAGATTCTTTTGATTTCCTTGTTCCAGGGCCTGATACCTTTGTGCCATACTGTGTGTCTTTATTTTTCTCTGTTTTTAGGTCCAACTAGGAACTACATCGGATAACAAAGAGAACAAATTGCAGCTCTTTCCACTGAGGGCATGTGGAAAACCATCTGTGACTTCACGACACATTCTACCATAAAGTGGTCGGGGTACGTCAGTAGAAGCCCACATTGAGCAAGAAGAAAACTAAGGCTGTGATTTTAAACACCACTGAAATTAGACAGCATAGCTGGAAAACATTGGCAGCGGTCTTGATTATGGCGAGGTAGGGTTAGAGTCCCAATTTGGCATAAACCACACAATGAACGGATCCTCCCTGCCCTGACTCAAGATAGTGGTGTTGTAGAGGTGTGGGAATATTTTCTCTGCAAATGGTTGTCCAATCCGATGATAGCAAGTTCTACCGGCTCTGTCATTCAACCCAAAAAGGAGTAAACCTTTGGATTGTATATCAGGATGTCAGCTGTCCAAGGGGATTAAAGATGGTACATTAAAGGGCTTTTCCAGGTCTTGCTATGCCAGAGATATTAATATTTTTCATTTCTTAGCCTTTTACTTCCATTTCGTACATTCACAGCAATATTGAATCTTTTTTCTACAAATGAGGCACAGTTACTGCCAATAACAATGTTATTTTAAGAATCTAAACTATGCCTTTGAGGTAAACTAGAAGATTTAGCAGCGGAGTTAGAATGAGCTTAGCTGGGTTTCTGTCCTCAACACACACAGAAGAGTTATTGACTCTCTCCAGTGTCGGATTCAAAGTCTATCTTTTCAATCTGGTAGCTTGTCCATGAAGCTCAGCCCTGGGTTAGCCAAGCATTGTCAAGCAATTCAGAGAGCATTGGCTTGCTCATGCTCCCTGGAAGGCGGCAGAGACAAGGGAGAGGCGCAGATAACTAACCCAAACATCCATGGATATCTCCGTGGCCGACTTCCCTGGTCTTATATTTCCAAGGTTTAAAAATCAATAGAGCCACTGCTGATGAAATTTGCCGCATGAGTGCACGCCGGGGTCTGGAAAGCAGTTCTGAACCGAGGTGTTTCTATGCACCCCGCCCGTATTCACTTTTGTTCCATTCTGTTTTCAAATGCAAAAGGGATTTTGCTTCTTTTTCTTTCTTCTTTTTTCAGCAGTTTATTTATTTATTTTTATTTTTTTGCTCTAAATCCAGCTTTTTGGACGGCCCAGGGGCTTGAGTAAATGTGATCGATTTCCACAGAGTGTGTCATCCAGGCCGCCCTTTCAGAAGTGGTTTTGTAACAGAGGCACAAAGGCGCGTGGAGCCATCATTCAGCACGGCGCTTTTCATTGTTCGTTTAATTTGTGCTGAAGGATCCAGGTCAGGCCAGAAAAAACCCTTCACAGGTCAGAAGTCGAGACTTCTCTCCCATCAACCACAGGCACGAGCGAAGAAACAGAAGCACATAGGCGAGAAGTGTTATTACGCATTAGAAATATAATTCCAAAGCTGTCTCTTCAATTTCTAATGCAACTACGAAACTAATAAGAATTGAATATGGCTGAAATTATATTTGCTCAATAGAGGTTGCAGGAAAGGAGACTGATATGAGTTTGAATAAGAACATCCAACGCAGTTATTGGTTGGAAGGACTTTGCCCTAGGAGTTGGTTTGGAATCCGTTCAGCGCCGTTTTGTTTTACTTAGCCATTCTTACGGGGGATGAGGATCTTTCAAACCTGAGAAGCTCAAAGTCAACCACAACAGCCACTAAAAGAATATAGGTAGCTTATTCACTAAGTCTACAACACGGATCGCCTCCAGACTGAGAATATTCTCTAATGTGCAACAGCATACAGCAGCCTCGCAGCCACCCTTTGCTGTGAAGGAGAATTAATCTGCTCCAAACAACCTTTTATTTTCTCTACACAACTACTTGTCAGCTTCTACTAAAAGCAATTTGTTTTTGGCTCCCTTCTTCTGGCTCATGCAGCAGGACGGAAAGAGCGCTGTGGCATGCTGTATGAAAAAAATAAAAAGAAGGGTGGAGAGGGGTGAAGAGCAGGGGGGAGTAACAGTGCTTTAATCTGATTAGATCTGGCTAAAATCCCAAACCGGGACTGAAGTGCAGTGCTTGTGGTTTCTGAACAGCTTACGTTAAGTCTGTACCATGGAAATAATCTACTCTTAAAACCCAGGAAACAAATCAACTATGGTAAGGACATAAGTCGCTGTCATTACAGCGTCATTAGGGGGAAAAAAAGCATTTTCTTGTTGCTTGCAGGCCATCTGGGTAGGCAGAAGGGGGCAGTGTTTTTATTTGTGTGTGCGTGCGCATGCACTTTTCATCATGTCTCGTGTTTATTTTCCGATGCCTTAAATGTGCAGAATGAAGCTAGATTGTCTGCGTGTGCATGTGTGTGTGAGTGTGTTTCATTTCTTTTTCACAATTGTTTTTCAGATTTGTGCCCTTGCATTTGCTCTCTGCGGGGCTGAGAGCAGGTCTGTGTTTGCATGTTTCTCCGCTGCTGTGGGAATGCAGGATTACTTCTCTGGTGCTGAATAATGAATCAAAGCATGAGAGAGGAGCAAAGTCACACTGCAGCAGCTTTTCGAGCTGCACTGCTTTAGTAGAGCATGATGTTTGAAGCCTGGAGGAGGCTTTCTCTAATAGGCCCGTCCTCAACCACCAAGCACCAAACGGCAAATTCTCTTCAGTATGATATTTATTGCAGGTTCAAAAAGCAGGCGAAAAACAAAACTCCTTTACCAAGCATTAGCATTTTTTTTTTCAAATGCAACTGGCTGATGGTTAGAAGTGAAGTGATTCTTCTAGACGACTAAAGATGAAATGGGATAGTAGGTTCACAAGAATTATACAAAACAAGATTATCGCTGAATTTCTGGTCCTTAGAAATCCTTTTTGTGGATGCGTGTCAGTGTTTCCAAAAACTTTAGAGCTATGTCTACCAAACAGGCAGGCATCTTTGAAACGCGCAGGACAATCTCATGGTTGCAGCTACTGAAGAGGACAATGATATGCCTGCAGTACTGATTCTGATGAGGGAGAGAGATCTGATGAACCGCACTTTTTAGACCAGCTGTAGTAAATTGGAGGATCGCTTTACTTCTAATTTCAGCGTATCTTTTTACTAAAGCTTTAGAGTAACATCCTATTGTTTAAACTCTAATGCTATATGTATTCATAGCTGATAAAACTGGTTTGAGGTCACACTTGTGTATTTATAGTAAGCATTGCTACAATATGTTAGAATAATTTGGAAAAGAAATCAAGAAACACCAACATTACTTTTTAAAAATTTTTTTAAAAAAAGCAAGACATTTGCTACCATGATGTTTGTACAGTCATTTTACTCAGAAAAATATAATGAACTTACAGAATTGATTAGAAACGATCGGAAACATTATTAGGGATCATACAATTATTATAAATTATCATGAAACACCAAAATGTTCAGAAAACAGACAAAAAGCTTCCCAAAGCATCATTATGGAATAATCTAATCCAAGTTTAATTAGTTGACATGTTGTAGTTTTTATTTTAGTGTGCTGAAAAGGTATTGCAAAGGTTCCAGCTTTAGTGTTTTCTTTAATGGAATAAAGGTTTCATGTCTTTACTTAATGTTTTACTAGTCAAAGTATTTTACATTTGGAACTAGAGACGATTAAATTAACTCCTGACTTCTAAAAAACGTAATACCCTCTGTAGATTAGAAAGGATAGAAGGTGAGGCTAACATTTTAGCGGCTAGCCAGTCGTGTTACTCTCATCTTCTCTACAAATCATTTGTAATTTGTCTTGACTCTCCACCAAGTACCCAAAGGAAAGAGACTCCAAATGGAGACTGAAGGGCTGCTTCCTTCCCCTCTTCATAGTAAGAGTCTCAAACATACAGAGTAGAGTGTCACGCTAAAGCAAACACAGAAATTGTTTGGGGAAAAGCTTACACTTACTTTGCCACAAAAAAAATAATTTGTTAACGACACAGAACACTACAAATTGATCAATGGGAGTGTCATCCAGTCTGTATGTGATTTTGGATGTGGAGAATGCTTACTATTAATTGTGTTTCTTTATGAAACATCTTTCTCGATAGCCGCACTAGCTCACCAGAAGTCTTCCTCCGACGCTGTTCCCTGAATCATTGCCTCATGTCTTCCTCTGCAGCTGCTCCTTCAGTGGTGCTTTGACACCGTCACTCTGGTGCCAAAACACCACGCAGCCTGTCTGTCATGGAGAACAAAGTGATGAGCCAAAAAGCGAAGCTTTTGATCAAATGGTCTGTCTATATTCAAACTCTCACCTACGGTTACAGAACATGAATCAGTACAGAAAACAACGAGAGACAAGTGGTTGAATCTCGTTGCCCTCCATTCGTCTCCCTTTGGAGGTTTTCAGTGTAATTTGCTCAAAGGACAATCCACCTGTTCTGAACGGGAACACTTTGAAATCTGCCAGAATAACCTGGGAGTCTTGGTTAACACAGAGAGGAATGTCTGTGTTTCCCTTCTGGACAAGAAATATTGTGGTGTTTTATTATTGCATGGTAGGCAACAACAGCAAAAAAAAAAAAAAAAAAAATGCTGATAAAAATCGGAAAAGAAATTCACTTTCCGGTCATTTTCTAATGTGATTTAGAATAGAGCCGCAAGTCAGGGATCCACTGCAGTCTTCTCGGCTCGGAGCGGTAACACAAAGACGCATCTTCCTAATGATACTATTAAGATGTTTTACTACAGCCCACCATGTTGTCAGCTACTGTGTTTCATTGTCTCATTATTAGCCTCCCAATGCTGGGCAGATTTCAATATCAGTTTGCTCTCATTATCTCTTTTCTCTGATACCGTTTCATTTTGCGCCAGCTAAATTAAATGTAAAAAAAAAAAAAAAACATAATGCAATATTGCTGCAGGAGAACATGGCGGCTAATTGCATTAGGCTGAGCTGTCTGCAGAGTTTGCAGTGGCTATAGACCCCCATCACTCTCCCACAACTAGCTCTGGCTACTCCCCTCAGCAGCAGGTGTTGTGCTGCATGTGCCAGCATTCCAGCTGATTACCTAAGCCAAGCACTGCGCGCTGCTCTCCATCCATCTCGGTTAGTTTGCCACCACAGCTCTGTGCACACACACACACACACACACACACATGCAGAGCCACAATCACATCACTATGGAAGCTGCAGACACAATGTTTTTTTTTTGTTTTTTTTTAGAAGGGGGGGCACGCACCTTGCTGTCACACTGGAAGCAGGGAAGGCCGCTGAGTTGCAGAAAGGACTGATATGATGCTGTCATGTTGCGAGCAGAGTGAGACTAGTGAGCTGAAACCTTGGGCTTGAAGGTTGTGGTGTGTCATTGTGACAAGCAAGGGGGAGGATTAGGAAGAGTGGGCTCAGAGTAGTGGAAGTAGAGGCAATGAGTTTGCACACTCACGCGCGCGCGCACACACAAAGCAGTGGGCTGGCAGCATTCCAGCACACCCTGAGAGCGGCTGGACTAACCAAATTGTAAATTTACAAGAACTAAATTACAAAGCTTGTGTACGCACACTGCCACATGAGGGACACAGTTTCGCCTTATATGTGATGTTAATCCCTCTTCATTTTAACCGTTTTGCTGAAGTTACCACTGCTTAATGTAAGAGGGAATCCAAATGGCCGACGTGAAAATAAAATCCTGTGCAAACAAGTGAGTTTAGTTTGCTGTTTATGCAGCATTTTATCATTTAACAGCATTTAAAAGTAGAAGCAGCTTTATTTTGGACACACTTGAAGAACATTTAAATATTACATCAAGGGAAAACATTAGTGGCCAGTGTTAAATGAGCAACTAATTTGTATATTATTATTTTCATTGTTCGATTCTGAGGTCACATCTGTGTCAGAGGTTGTGCCTGTGAGTTTCAGCTGACCTTCACTTGCCTTCCAGGAATGGGTTGGTGTTTTATTGACTGTCATGGTGGCCCCGCTGCGCCGTGGCGCTCAGCCCCCAGTGTTAAAGAGACACCGTTTTTCAGACATGGCTCCCTTGTTGAATTGCTCCAGTTTATATGGCCTCAGCGCAGTCGATCCACCAGAGATGTTACATAAGTTACAGGCAGCACCACTTGTTTGATGAAGAGAACCAGAGGAGGAAATTAATGATTAATGTTCTTAATCACTGTAAATTGTTTCGCTTCCCTCCCGGACACGTTATGTTTTATTGTGTGCTTTGAGAAACTGAAACCTCACCAGGATTTCTGACTGACTCCCACCCAGTCATGCAGCGAAAGAGGTAATAGGGAACCTCCTTCAGTGACGGGCCGCACAGTTGAAGGGTTGCCCTGCCAATTACCCCACATAACAAAAGCTACAAAATAAACAAACAAATACAATATACACCCATGCACGCGAACACGGGCTTGGCCCTAATGTGCGCATTTGGTAGTCATACAAGTGAGTCCTCAAAGCTCCATTAAGGCTTTAGGCTTTTTGTAAACATGCTTAGTTAGTCAGACAAAACTTCTGGATGGAGATGGGGAGGGTGGACGATTTCTAAAACAAAACTGTCATGGTATTAAAAGGTATATCCGCCTCATTCTGTCAGGTATGAATTTAGTATGTGAATGTGGTCGGCATGGAGGCAATCAGCCTTTGACTCTGCCAAGGTGCTCAGGAAGCCCAGGTTGCTTTGATAATGACGTTTAGCTGATCTGCATTTTTGGGTGTGGGATCTCATCTTGATGTCTGAAGATGCATCATCTGGCAATACACCACAGACTGTTTGTGGAGATTAGGCCACGACTGTTTCCTGGCCAGTCAGACATAGTGATATCACAGTCATTAAAGTGGGTAGTAGTACTTTTTGCAGTGTGGGCTGGTGCCAAAGACGTTACTCAAAATAAAATATGTATTAAAAAAAAGCGTCAAATGCCCAAAAGTTTTCTGGTAGATAAGTGCTCTGTCTATGAACTTAATAAAAAGCAGTGAACCAATTAAAATCTATAGAAGCTTGGAATTTCTCCCTCTTTTTAGCCCATTTACATCAATAATGCTTTGACATTACAACTGGTTATATGTAATATTTAAGTTTAGTGATTTACTTAGAAGTCTTACAACAGAAATAAAGATCGCTCTGTGTGTAATGGATCTATGTGATCTATGAATTTCAGTTCTTAAACTGAATTACTGAAATTAATAACTTTTCCATGATTTTCTCACAGTGTATTGAGGTGCACCTGTAGACGCACGTCATAAACTGAAGTATAGATCACATTAAAAACCTTCTCTGCGAGTAAAGATTTACTGGACCTAAAATGTTCTGCTGTCTCTAAATCTGGCTCTCCTGGTCCTGCTGTGTCTATATTGTCATGATAATGTTGCAGCTGGTTGAGTTGCTCCAGCTCACATCCAAAGAGACAAAGCACACTCATCTCTCTTCTGGTTAATTGCTGTGCATGTTACTCCAAGTAAGGCAAATCCTCCCTTTATATTAGCCCTAAACCAATTTCCATCTTATCATGCTTATCTATGCCGAGTCCTAGCATGTGGAATGGAGAGAAAATTACTCTCCATTTCTGGAGGAAAATAGTGACTCGTCCGCAGACGGCTCAACATTGAAGCGCTCCGTCACTGAGTCAGAGGTGCCTGGGAGGTTATTGTTCGACTTCTGGACAAGAAGTGCAAGCATTGTTCCATAGTTTCACTCCATTATTAAAACCATACAGCCATTAACAAGAGCATGAATAAATAAGGGAAGGATGCAAGCTGAATCATTCTCCTGCTTCCAAAACCTTGAGTAAATCTGTGTAAATAGTTAATGTAAAATCATTTCAGTCTGTTTAATCCAAACTTATGCAACTAAGTAAATGATGGTGAGATTCTGCTTGAATTGAGAGTTTTTGTTTGAAAAACGCAGGATGTTTTGAATGGACTCTGCTGTATTTTTCTGTGTTTGCTCATTTTATTAGGCGTACATATTGTTGCATTTGCATTTAATTAAAATGTCTGAAACAGAACATGCATTAAATTTTATTCTTTGAAAAAAATTCAACACTTTAAAACAAATGGTTGGAGTGGAGACTCCAAACATTTATTTTTTTTTTCTCCAAAATCACTGCAGCTTTGGAGATCATTTTGCTTCCTTCTCCATTCTTCTCACTCCTCATGCAGCCAGGCTTGTTGTAGTTGTACTCGTATTAAAAGTCTTACCCTAATTATTATTGCTCTGACGGGCAAGATTAGGAGGTGGCTGTGCACTCTAAATATCTGCATATTTTGTCACTTTTAGACTTTCAATATATTTTAGTGGGATTTTATGTGTGCAACTGAGAAGTGGGAGAAAATATGTTTCCCAAATACTCTATAAAACAAGAGGGTCACAGAAAATGTAATGAAGAATGAAGTTGAAATGAATAAAGAACAAAATGCTGTTGGATATCAGTTAAATCTATGTATTAAGAATTAGACTATGAGCTTCAGTGATGAAGAGCTGTAATAATAACGTAAGTGAGAGAGGAAAAACCATTTGAAGGGACAATTATTTTTCTTCCAGGCGGTCTGTGAGTGGGAGGACAGCTCAGCTTCCTAGGTTACAGGCACTGAGTGACAAAGCTCGTCTTCGAAGACTGCTGGAACCGTACTCAGGTTCATGATTGATCCACTTGCTATTGCTAAAAAGAACATAATTCTTCATAGAAAACTGACACCCCTCCCTTTATTTACTTTAGCAACTTACTGTATGATATATTCATTGTGACAGAGATTGTCAAGCACTTCTTACATTACTCTACTGTACACTGGGGCTGCAGAGATTTAATGATACTAATTGGATTAGTTTGAATGTTAGATATTCATAGACACGCATCACCTAAATTAGAAAAACAAAAACCGCACCACAATGTGAAATCAGGGGGATTAAATGTTTGACTTGATGCAGCACAGAGCTGACTTGCTGCGATGCATGGGTGACAAACTGAAACATGCTGGAGAGATGACATTAAACCTCTCAGGAGCAGTCAAAAAAGGTACCATGGAGCAACTGCTTTCCTCCAGTCACGCTGAAGAGAAACCTCCTCCATGACAGCACAACTCGGCGAGTTTCATGAAGTCCTGACACTCAGCATGTGTACAGGGAGCTGTGTTTACTCTCAGGACGTATATATGTTTGACAGCTCCTATATAGACTAGCACAACAACTTCCAGCATGAAGTCTAAGAGCTGGGAAGGCAGACCGTGAACTGGTATGGTCGATGGCTGCGAGGGGACACACCTGTAAACCTTAGAGCAAAATTATACAATTTGCACAAGTACCGATTGAACCATTTCACCTTTTGTCATATAACAATGACAAACTTCAATGCATGTTATTGGTAGATCAGCAAAAGTGATGCAATTATAGAGTGTAGGGAAAAGGACATCAGATTTTCTTTTTCTTCAATACCATGAAAAGAATAGCCTGCCTTGTTGTTAAACCCCTTTTACTTTGATTTCCACAAATAAAATCATGGGTAATAATTTTCTATCAGAAATTGTCTAGTTGTAGCATTCTCCTTTGTGTAAATTGTCCTCAGTATCCTCAGAGGTGAAGTTTTTTTATTTATTTATTTATTTTGCTTAAGAGAGCCGACAGGTCAGGGTTGCAGGTTTGGAGGTGAGGAAAACATTCATAATCCAAGAAGATCATGATCAATCTGGAACAGCTGCAGGGAGCCACCGGTTAGCTTAGGCTAATTTCTCAATTGTTGTGCTCTCTACCAATCTGGATCTCATGGAAGGGGGAGACCAAGAAGGTTACAGGAGAAAGATTTCCCATTTCTTAAATAAAATATGACACACAGACTAAAAATATTAGTGTGGTATGACCATTTTTGCGATAAAGTTCCCTCACTGACACAAACAGTGTCAACACAATGTTGAGAATGATCCAATCTGGATATAATTTCACCAGGAGGAGATTCAGGAGTAAAGGGCAAGATATTCACAAGTCCAGAGTAATTGTAATTTACGTCCCTTCATAGAGCTCAAACAATCAGCAGCAGAGAGCAGCATGAAGCCCTGTTTATTTCCTGCTTCTGACACGAGATATGAGCCACTAATGAATCATAAATGCTCTCTGACATGATGAAGCTTTGACACTTTCAAACAACATAAACTTTGAAAACAATCATAGCTTTTTAAAAAATGACAGACCAACTGTGGGAAATTGGAGGACGACTGTGCTTCTGATTTTTGTGTTTTATTTGACAAAAACAATATTGTACGTCAACTTCCTACGGTTTAAAGTATAATCTGATAATCTGCTAAGAAAAGTGGTAGGACATCACACCTAAATCTTCATTATTAATATACGTTTAATATTTTTAACAAGGTGAAGAAAAAACAATGCTTCTCATCGCTAATTTGTGTTTTACACTTGCATCACTTTGAGGAATTTTAACTTGTCGGAAATGTTTCAAAACTTTGAGGCTCTAAGCCAATCCAGTAATTCTTGCTTGAGTTTTAATTGTGAGTTTTAATGGCTCACAAATTACAAAACCACAACGCGTAGCTCTATGAAAACTCTACTCTCTGACTTGTGGTTATGTAACTGTGTTAGACTGCAGACTTCATAAGAGCCATTTTCTGTAGCTGTTACTTCCTGAAAAGGTCAATCCATCATAAGGTCAACACCAACACACACAAATCAGCTACGGACTCAGACTCACACATAACCTGACATGCAGGTATTTGAACTCAGGAAGGAAACCAAAGTACATAGAGAAAACTCACATACTCATATGAAGAACATGGCGTCTGTACGCAGAAACGTTCCAGGCAAGTTTATAATCGAGCTGTAAACGGTGGCATCTCGGGGTCACTACATCTCCGTAACGTTTGATGCTGCATGACAACTTCTTGGAGAAAGACGTGCAAGGCGAACGTATTTTCTGTCCTGCTCCTAGCTGCAGTTATTTAGTCTGATCAGATGACACAAAAATGTTACTTGTAGACAACAAACACATTAGTAAACAACTGCTACATTGTGTCAAAAAGCACCTCTTGCCCACTGTTAGTATGCTGGAGGATCTGTGATGCTGTGGGCCGGCTTGACTTCTAAAGGCTAAAGGAACAAATAACAAGCCATTGAATCACTGGGTCAAACATATCCAATCTTCTTTTGGTTTGATTAATTTCTAAACATCAGCATATTCTTGATTGAATAAATCCACTCAATTTTAAAATCCAAGCTATTTCAGTATGAGATCATGCTGCCGCAATGAAAATCTGTTAATGTATTTCTGTCATGTTCGCCCATAAGCAAACATACAGTGTTTAATGGAATCAGGTATTCTAACTTGCTATTAATTTTTTTTAAGTTTATAGTGTGTGTCTGACCCCAGTGTACTAATTATCCGGATCTGAAAAATGTTGCATCTTTATCGACTTTTTAAGCAGCCATTAGCTTGCAGGTATCCTCCCTGGGTCCAGCTCATCTACATGTTCACCTGCACAGGGGAGGTGAGATCCTCTGATTCAGCAAATCGCAGGTTTCTCCTCCCGTCCATATTATTGACGCTGCCGGAGGGCCGTGGAGGATGCCGGGACACGAGGCTGCTGGGGGCGGAAAGAGCCGGCGGATCCGTCGGGGGCAGGGCATGCAGGCGGGCGGGCGCTCAGGGCTGGAGCCGCAGATTATTCTGGAAATTGCCAGTTGCAGTGTCTGCAATCAGGATCAAACCGGTTCCGGGTGGGGGAGGTGAAAGTCACTGTCGATTTTTGTCAACCCAGCCTGTGCCTGCGCATCTCCCGACTGAGCGGGATGACATTCACTAGGGCGACGATGGAAATGTCCCACCACCTCATTCTCTCCTTAATAATTCATCCTCCTGCCTGGGCTCCTCCGGCTGCAGCAGCCCTGCCTGCCTGCCTGCCTTTAATGGAGCTGGTGGTTACCAGCGCTGACATCTTAACATTCAAATAATACAGAGACTCCAGGCTGGAGTAAAATCAATGGCAGATCGAGAAAGCATAATGAAAAGCAATGCACATCCTGCAGCCACCTTCCCAGCTGTATTGCTGAAATGCAGCAGCGCATCCAGGATTCAACCCATTTTCACACAATGATCCTCACGCTCACCCATCTCCTCATCTTTGTCTCCTTCCTGCATCCTCCTCTTTTCTCCTCTTCAGCTCCAAGAACTGTAGCTTTCCTAAAACAAGCAGCAGAGCCATGACACACACCCTGATTACACCCTGGTATTGGAGCTAACACTCTATCCCAATCTATATTTGTCCCAATTCTTTGCCACCAGGAAGAAACGCAGAGGCAGCCATTTTGGAACAGCTCTATAGAGCTTTACGTAATGGAGCCCTGCACGGGTCGCCGCAGAAGAAAAGAAACGCGCTGCACCAAATCCGCGTCTGTTTGCGCCTGCGATGCGCTCTGCTTTTCCTCCCAGGTGAACGCGGCCGTTTCAGCAACATTTCAGTCATTTCCGCACTCAAAAGTCTTGAGCTACGCTGATTTTTATTTATTTTATTTTTTTTTTGAATAACCCATGAAGTTACCACGAGAAGCAGCCCGCTCACCTAAAAGCGAGACTCGTGGGCGAACAATGCTTTAGGAAGGAAGGAAGGAAGGTGTGCAGGTTATTTCGGCGCTGGCGGTGGGGGCGAGGAGTCTGTGTCTGCTTGTCTCCAGTGATGCGGGGTTGATTTCTTTCGGCAGGCCTGTGAATGCCCTGAGGCGACAGGGATAAGAGCCGCAGAGGCAAGAAGGGCACGAGGAAAAATAAATAAATAAAACCCCAAAACCTGGCCTAGGGAGACTCTGAGGCACAAGTGCATGGAAGCCATTAAAAATCTAACACAAGACGAGTGAAACAGTGTATATTTAGCAGCGCGGCCCACCACGCTGTGCTGTTGCGTTCGTACGTATTTGGTCACCGCAGGAGCCCGAATCAAAGCCGGAAAACGGCGAAGGATGAAAAGGAGCGAAGAAGCAAACCGAGGTGTTTATCGGCTGCCGTTGTTGCTGCCGGTGAGTCAAAGCAGAGCCCCGCGTCGGCGCCGCGCAAGACTTCCAGCGCGGCGCCGCGCAGTTGGGAAATAAAAAGGGAAGTCGGTTTGGCGCGCAGGATAATAGATGCAGGGAAGATATTCCGAATGCGGGAAAGAGAAGAGGACACATTTTAGCACAGAAATCTGTGAAGATATGCCATCGCGTCATCACAGTTTAGTTTGAGCTTCTCTTCTGTTTGCCCCCACAGCAATGTTTCTTTCATTGACATCTGCACCTATGCGCCATGTATTATGCCTTATATTTCCAAATGGCAATCTGTAATGACATCTTGACAGTGATACTTAAAAAGTGATATATTTTCTTTATTGTAAATATGTAATGTTCAAAAAGATGGTGAAAACATCTATGCCTGGACATTTATTTAAGATAAGTAAATTATGTATTGTTATATCTGGGTTACAATACATAGCCATGAAGTATGTGAGGGTATGTGTGACCAGATTTATTGGAATATTTCTGCTTATTTTAGCTTTAGCTCCTAAACAGGAAGTCTCTTGGAAGTTTACGTTCATGATTACTGTGCGCTGCCCTGTTTGTTCCTTCACTAACAGAAGTTATAAAAAAGCGATGAACTTCAGTTATTCGGCTCCAGAGGTCAAAGCTAATGGCTGGTCAGAAAGCAGCCAAGACTAAAGTTGACTTCTTCATCAAAAAAAAACGACGCAAACAAAGACTGATTCATGTGAAGCATAACAGAAAGTGTTGCTTTTCAGCTGAACATAATAAAAACTCTGTTTTTAATCATTGATTGAATTGATTCTTCACTCCGTCTCATTAACTGATCTTAATGCCAGCACATCCTCCCAAATGTCCCGAACTAGTAAAAACCGACACTGACTTTTCCTGGCAGGGAATCTGTAGTGAAATCAGACAAATGTTGCACAGTGTGTTCCCATAATAAATACTGGCTGGAAGTTCACGTTTAACTTTAGGTCTTATTCTGAGGGGGGTGAAGGTTTGAAGGTACAAAGTTGCAATCCACACAAAAAGCGTACAGACCTCACCTTTAAACTAAAAAAGAAACAGGAGAATTTGAGGGTTATGGTAGATGATAAAATACACTGACACCAGATAAAGATAGCAAGATAAACTGGTTAGAGAAAGGACAAGTTTTATTTCTGTTTCATACTATCATATACTACCATATTCATACTGTCTGAAATTACAGTAAAAATGTTCAGATTGAGTACCGTCTGAAACGACAATGAAACTATGTCAAAAAGACAAAACTACTGTACATTGCAGCTTACAGACATAAGAGAAAGTAATTTTATATTTGTGCACTGTTGTATTTTTCTTTATTACTTAATTATTCTGTTTTCACAACATTTTTCTACACATGAAGATCAGTGTTAACACACCACCTCCTTCTTCTATTTCCAGAGTAAATATCTTTGTGTCTGAATAACCATGCAGTGTAAATGCGATGACGCATAAAGCAAAAGGACATTTTTGAAGTCGAAGCTCAACACATATAGAAACAATAAGAAGAGAGGAAATAAACGAGATCAAGTTGAGACAGACAGGCATGTGAGTAATCGCTGAATTACAAATTATAGATTAACGCAATACGCATTGTGCAGCATCCTAAAGTAAACAGCCAGCTTCTGGTGGAGGCTGGTCATTCGCTGAAATGCTCAAAACAAGAACTGAGTGCGCACTTCGGAAAAATAAATGTTTTTTATTTAATCTTGAAGGTAGAAGGTTTTAAAAACTAGGAGCAAGTTAAGTTTGGAGCAATGCATCGATGCTAACCTGATAAGCTAACAAAATCAACGCTAGAAATAAACGCATTTAGTCCCACAGCTCAATTCCCCTCTCTTCGTATGGCCTGCAGTAAATGAAAAGATGTAAAAAAGCATACCTGACATATTATTATTTCTTAATTATTCCTACATTTTTTTGTTGTTGTTTTAGTGTGTATTCTTTTCCTTCTCTCCATGAAATTTTACTTCCCACTTCCCACACTTATATGGCCATTGCTTAGAGCATGACATAGAAATCCATTATGCTCACAGGCATTTCCATTCCGTCTGCTGATGAATAGTAAACGGTGCTGGTAATTACAGGGGGCTTTGCAGAGTGTGATTGCTGCACAACAAGGGTCAGCCAGAGCAAGGTTTAAGGTTCTTGATATTTGCTAGAGAAATAAATATAACTAAGAGGTGTGAACATTTCCAGGAGATTAACAAAGATCAGGCCTGCATTTTAAAGTTAGCGTTAGCCCCGGAGAGTTGAGACAATTACAGATCTGTGAAACTGGGAGACATGGGGAAAAAAATAAAAAATCAAAGAGAATAGTTGAAATGTGTTCCTCCTGGTTTAACCAAAACTAGCAGTAACAAGGTGACAGGCTGCGCCTCACCTTGACACTTTACTGTTGACCAAATGTTTGACAAATGAAGCAAATTGCCTCGCAGCATCCAAAATGGCTTAGTGGTGATATAATATTCAGCTCACCCCATGTCCGGCACTAAAAGGAAGCCCTTATTACTTCAGGAGTTACATTATGCCCTCAACTTAAATGACACTTACAACTGCTTTTGCAAATGCTGCCTTGCCATCAGTAGAGGGACTTGTTAGAGCTGTGCCACAGCAGACAATAGGAGAGAGCATCATCCACAGTGAAATCACCATTTTAACATAAAGTGCAAGTGGATGCCCCTCTTAACCGCAACGGTGGAAACATCAAAAATTGAACTTAAGGATTTGATATTTAAATTGCACAAATTTCTCGGTGGAGCGAGAAGACAAGTCCTCAGCCTGCCTCTTCACATGTGTAATTTAAATCAGCAGCTGCCAGTTCCGACTCTCGATGTGCAATCAAACGTGCTGAGAGGTCATGAAATATATTCAACACAAACTTATCCATTTAAATATGAATAATACACAGAGAGTGTGTTACAATTATCGCCCTCAATTATACAAGATATCTGCATTTATGGATTTTCTTGTGAAAACCCAAAAGGGAAGAATTAAAAATTGGAGGAGGTGGCAAAGACGAGAGCAACGCGAGCGTTGGACAGTCATTTCGCTTTACAGCTCGGTTTTAATCAATATCAATTAATTATCACGGGTACTCCAAGCTGATAAATGCCTTTCATCTATCACTACACAGATCAATGACCTCACTGTTGCTCTGCTTACATTTATTTTACCATGCAGCTCGATCAATTTAAAATATGGTGCGGCCAATTTACACGGAAGATGTATGATGAAGAAGGATCGATATTATGAGTAGTGAAAGTGAAGAATCCATGGTAAAGAATTAGAAAACGAGGGCTGTAACATCCGTGCATTCTGCCTGGTCAGCCATTCATCACCGCCAGACTTGGACTTTGGAAAGTCAGTTCGACAGCATGTGAAGTCAGAAGTTAGTCTTTGCACATTGGCCGTGTTTTCCTGTCTCACGGCAGCTGCAGTTCATGTCTCATGTGGAGTCGTTTTGCACATCAGCATGCAAAGACCTCTGGTGTCATGCAGCTAAGAACCCGGTGACCTGCCGGTGATGGTGTCTAACCCTCGGGGTCACCATCTACTGGCCCAGTGTGACAGGCTGCGCCTCACCTTGACACTTTACTGTTGACTTCTGACGTTTTGTCTGAAAGGCTGGTTCCTAGAGATGTGGCATAAATCTTTAAAAGAGATGCTAACCTTCTCTAACATTCAAGCTTCACACGGATTTGAAGTGACTTAGGAGGGTGAGAGGTGAATGATTTAAACGTTGGGTTGGCATCCCAATGAAACAAAGTGACAATATAAAATTAACAAGTAAAACTGAGGTTAATCTACTCAATTAGATGCATTAACTTTCGCATTTTTTAAATTTTCCACCAGTGTGCATGATTTATTAAGGATATTCTAATCAAGCTTTTTTCATACTGCCTTCCAAGTCAGGTCAACACACTTCATTTAAATAGCATAACATGGTCTCCATCAAATCAAAATCAAAGCAACGTTATTCATATGGCACATAAACGATACAGCTGACCAATGCTGTAAACAGCCTAAAATAAAAATAAAACTGTTTAAAGGAAGGTGTAAATTAGGGACAAAAGAAAGAATGAGTATTATTTCTATTCTTCTGCTTAGAATGAACTGGACTGTCCCAAATCCTGTCTGCTGTGTTCAAGGACAGGATCTCAAGCCGTCGTCACGGAGAGCAGCGTCTGTTGTTTAATAACCTTCGGGTCTCATTTTCGTTTTTTGCAGATGACGTGATTCTGTTCGTGTCTGTAGGTGACGACCCTCCGGAACAATTCGCAGCCAAGTGTGAAGCGACCTGAGTGAGAGTCGGCTCCCTCTGGGTTGGAGGAGTCTTGGTGTCGCGGTAAAAGGTGATGGTCGGACAGAAAGGGATATGAACAGGCAGAGTGGGGCTTCGTCTGCAGTAATAAGGGTGATGATCCGGTCCGATGTGGAGAAGAAAGAGCAGAACCAAAAAGCAAAACTCTCCATTCACCAGGCTGTCAGTGTTCCAGCTCCCGTATAATTCTTGGCATTTGAATTGTGACTGAAAGAACAAAATTCTGAGCAGATAGAGGTGAATATTTTGTTAAAAAATGTTTATTTCTTACTGTATTGGAAGCTGATTGCATTTCATTCAGCTGTGAATCGCTGTTCTTACGCCGGGCTACTTGCAGTCTGATCTAAACAGCATCTCAGAGCCTGCAGAGGAATTTAAACTGAGACTGTGATATTTTTTAAATCTTTTTTTTTTCTTTTGTCAAATTCACTTTTATTTCAAAGTGGTTTAAGACACAATGATATGAAGATGCAAACTGTGGTATTTATAATAACCTTCCCTATTGTTAGTTTTCTAATTCTTCAAGTTGTCAGGGGAAAAAAAAAAAGAGACTTTAAGTTGTATATTTTAATAAATGTCATTACGCCTGAAGCAGTTTGAAGTTTCCAATTTGCTTTTAATGTCAAGAACGAGGTTGTCTCTACACATTCAAGCCAGGAAGCATTGAGGTCACTTCAGATATTTACTTCATGTGGACATAATGGATTTTTCACAATAGTCTAATTACCATAATTACACAAGTTACTATAGAAACCTCAACTAACGGTTTGATTTGTTTTGTTTTAACTCCTTGGCAGTTTTAATTGGTGTGATCTGAGATAAAACCACATGGTCAGCTGGCTTTTCAAAGTATGTTTGTATTTAATGCAGCTGTACCCCAGAAAATAAAAATATTTTTCTCTCTCTCTCTGCAAAGGAACAAATAAGTTACAGAAAACAACTTTGTAAATATAGAGCGTGAGAATGAACTAATTGGCTGACCTAAAGCTGGAAACTTGTGGGTTTTAAATTAAAAAAATAAAAATCAGGGCCATTTTGTGGTCAATTTAAGAACGAGTCTTTTTTTTTTTTTTTTTTATGTTTTGTTGCTCATTTAACCCTGACCATAAAGGCACCGAGCTTTCACTTGTATATCCTCTGAAAGGAGTAAAAAATGATTGAGTGAACAGAGTTTCCGATTAAAAACCTTTTTCATAAAAAAAGCAGTAAGTCATTGAAGTGGTTAAATTGAAAATATATCTCACAGAGAGTGTTATAATTGCCAGAGTTTCATAACTTTCAGCAGACGGACTGTGTTGTTCCCAGGCTTTTCCTCCACTTTCAGGACTTTCTGTTGGGTTTCAACTCATTTTTCCGCCTCTGAGCCCACAGAGGACACAACTTCCATCCACACATCCAAAGGCGGCAGGTCTCAATCGGTCATGGTGGCTGGCCTTCTGGCCCCGACACATCCTTCACTATTACAGAGCTATCGATCGCTTAATTACACAACGTGGGTCAAATTTCCCATGACAGATGATAATGTGAAAAACAAGGCTGGGAACAATATAGAAGGGAGGCAAAATTTTGAAAAGCTCTCATAGCTGAGGAACATCGGGAAAGCGTGTTGGATCAACATGCTCATTTATTCACATATTTTGGCAAAAGAGTTTTGAAGTTAAGGTTATGTAAATGCTTCTCCAGAATATTTTTGAGTAAAGTTGGTAGAATTTCCAAAAATGGTAAGAAACACAAAAGCCTTCAGAGATTGCAACTTTTTCTAAGTTACTTCTCTGCAGCCTTGAATCTCTACTTAGCTGTTTGAGATTTACACAGTAACAATGAATTTTCATTAAAGATACAAAAGAAAAAAAAAAAAAAAAGACAGAAACACTTTGCTATTTTAAAATGAACATTTAATTAATCCTGTCTGAGCTTTTGGCGTCTAAACGGGATGTTGAGAGCACTGATTTGAAAGAAGCAATGTCAGGGATTTGTTGCTTCTATATAGGACAAAATGTCTCCCCAGATAGCAGCTAAATCTGTTATTTGCTAAGAAAAAAATGTACCTAGTGCACCTTAAAAACAGTGAATGCAGTGATTTATTTTTGTGCAATGATTTATTTCAGACAAATGCAATTTCTAAGTACTTTGAGACCTAACTATAAGGTGATAAACCAGTGAGAAGAGCAAAAACAATATATGTTTTTGCTCTTTAACAAGTCTTAAAAGAGAGAAATCACTAGATTGAACCCTTGTTTTTTTTTTTTCTCTAACTGCATCACCCAACTCTTTGCCCACTGGATGGTTAGGGGGTGTCATTAAATCATAGTCATGCGGGGAGCAAGCGTTTAGGCGCCCCCTAATTGCAACGGGAGATTAAAGGACTCTAGGAAGTCCTGTAACCTGTAGAACCACACAGTCAGCTTTATTCATGTATTTTTCTCATTAGGTACAAAAATGAGTCAAAATCAGAACAAACACATAAAGCCAATACAGAGATCATTATAAATACCTAATTACTCAAGATAAATCTCAAAACTCCACTTGTTGTTTTAAGGTGTATTATAAAGTCTTCAGAAAACAGTAGAGTTTTTATTTTAGCATTTTTATGACTATTCATCCCCATAATTCATAAAATACTCAGCTACTAAAACAAATTTATTGGCAATTATATAAGTGGAAAGGTTTTACTTAGGTTCAGATTAAATAAAATGTATTTAAAATGGCAAAGGGTGTATTTCCTTTGATGCCTGCATGAGCAAATAAATTTGTCTTTTGCTTAATATCACAGTGAGAAATGAAGCTCTTGTGGTGCTGCAACACTACGAGGTAAAAAGGTCTGTTCACTGTCAAAACATGTAATTAGCACATGCTGTGATACCAACCAGACAAAGATACGGGACGGTTTTGTTTTTGGAGGAAACATGGGACATGGAACATGGAGAGCCTCTATCTGATCTTTTCACACTGTGAACTTCTGATTCTTGTACGACTGTCAGAAAACACGGCGACATTCAGACGCTTCAAAACATGTTTTGACGACAAAACATCTTGCGTAGGTAAAAACTCGAGGTCGAATGCCAAATTGACCCGAACCATCTGCTTTTGCGTAGACTCACAGTTTATAAGAAAAACAAATGTTAGGATACAAAATATTCCAATCTAATCAATAGTGAGGGGATTTGGATGTAATGCTGCTACGTATCTCATGACAAGCTTCTTATACAACCTCACTGTGGCCTTATCAGAAAGTGTTTCCTCATTTGTTGGACCCAAACGATCTCAGATGACACAAATTTGTGTTTGCTCGTCGTAATGAACTCTACCACTGCACGGTTACTTCCTGTCTGTGATATTTATGTGTTGGATTTTTTTTAATTTTTTTTTTTATGAGCTGAGCTATTTTCTGCTCCCACCCCATCCCCCCCTCCCCCCTCTCACTCTCTCTCCTTCTCTCTCTGGGTGGCGCGGCCATCCGTCAGGCGAGCTGCGGCTCTCCGCTCTGACTAGCCTGCGCTCGCCCACGTCCTTCGGATGACCTTGCCGCTCCACAGTGCCCTCTTTCTCCGTGCCGCTAACCTCTTCGTACCCACCCGCCCCACCCACGGGGCTGTGCAAAATACACACCACATACACACACTGTCATCCTGCAAATCAATAGTATGTCAGGCTGCAGGTCAACAGCAGGGAATTTACTGAGCATGCCCAATCACGTGGAGAGGCCCTCTGAGAAAATCCATTGGGTTGGTCACACATGCGCCGGGATGTGGGGGAGTTTTCAGCGAGGAGTGGGGCGCGTGTAGTAAACGTGGTATTCCGATGATGCCCTGCAGGATTGGAGATGTTTGATCCTGTAGGAGCCTGAACCTATAGAGTTAACACTTATATCCTCCTCATCCTCCTCCATCTCACTGCTGAAGAGGAGCACCTATGACCCTCTAAGTTTGCCTCTGCCCACATTGAATGCAGGAATAATCCAAACACAAGGCTTCAAAGCAACCTCGGTTTCATTTGTGATTACATCTTGTAGTCTGGGCTTCAAATCGTAATAACACTGGAGCCATTTTCCACATGTGCATGTGTGGGACTGACAGCATAAAACTCCCTCGTATTTACATAACATGAGAACATGAGTCTACATTGCACCACAGCTGAATCTTGACATGCATCTGTATAAACTAAAGGATGACCAACGAGATAAAAAAAAAAAAAAAAGCAGTGCGAGGCATTTTGCTCTATCGGTACCACTCCATTCCGCTCATCAGTCCCCGGGGCCAGAGCCGGAGCGGCGGGATCAAAAGTAAAATCAGAGCGGAGAGCTGTATCCAATCATGTCAGTCGAATAGGTCTCTCCCTACACTGTAGTCTGGCAACGTCCGGGGCTGAGGGCGCTGATCTCTATCAACGAGGATAAATTCAGTCAAGCCTCTGAAACGTGTGGCGGTGGACCTCAAGTGATTTAAATCATTAAAATGAGGCCAGCTGCATCATGCACACACGGCGGCGGCGGCAGAGGAGGAGGAGGAGGAGGGACAGGCTGGTGCAGAGAGAAGAGTGCCATCATCTGGTCCCTGCTGAAACATCCTTCCTGCTGCGCAGCACCTGAGAGATGCAGCAGCAGATCTATGTCTGCTGGACTCAGTGCGAACGCTCTGATCTTAAAGGTACGACTCAATATGCAGCGAGGTCCAGTCTGTGAAATCGGCGGAAAAGGTGTGTCAGTGTGTATAAAATGAATTGAGGAGAAAAGGCTGAAGCACAATGACATGCTTCAATAACATATTATTGTTATTGAAGCAACAATAACATGTCAACTTTTTTTTTCTTCTTTTTCTAAATAACAGAGCAGCGTCTGTCTGCAATCATCATTCAGGCCTCAGACCAGCTGATGGTGTGTTTGTGTGCCTCAAACACACGCAGGGTTACAGGCGTGTGTGTGTTTGTGTTCATTCAGCTTATTGTTAAAAGGTTGAGAGGTGCAGATTTACCTTTAATTGGAAAAAAAAAATAAAAAATCGTTACAACTCCCTCACACTCGCGTGCTTTCGAAAGGAAGGAGAAATTAATGGACTTGGGCTGGTGTCCAACGTGGAGTTTTCTTGAGCATTTGAACTTGCAAATGTCTCCCTCACACAACAAACACAGCTTCTAGCAGAAACACTCGAGGAAGACAATTTGAGAATAGTTCAGAAAAAAAAAAAATCCCCAATCGGTTGCAGGAGATTGTTTAGTTAAAAAACGACTCCAAGATGCTCCACGGGAAATCTTTTCCACTCATGGGCATAAACTAAATAATATCTTCCTGTGACCACAAACATAACAGCCACATTTGAACATCACTGATGTGGTTGTGAGGTAATGCAACGTTGTTTAATCTGTTCATTGTTTCAAATGAGCATTCTTGTTGTCATTGCCTTCCTGTGCCAATTCCTCTACCAGCGCAGAAACTTTTCCGCTCATGGAAATCCAAGTCAAGAGTTTCTCCCCTGGACTTGGATTGTCTCAAGTCGATTTTTGTCTGGGCCAATCAGCGAACAGATGAAGTTGTGAATGACGTTGTCGAGTTTCTGTGCCTGTAGTTTTAGCAATAGCAGCGGAGGAAGCGAATGAAGCTGTTCAGTCCATGTCAGCCAGATATTTAATTCACGTTTCCAGCGGCCTCGTTCAGATCGCCACTTGTCTCTACGCAGTGGACGATGGTTGTTTACAGAGCAGGCAATTTCCTGTAGAACAGGCACATTACTTTTGTCAAGGTGAAACATTAGCAATTGGGTAAAATTTAAAACTTCGACACAGTCCACGTCTCCAGGAACCAATCGTTTCTCCACAAGAGAGAGCCACTCCCATTCACAGGTGGACTTCACATTGTACTGCTGCAAAACCCTGTGCTCCACGGACACAGTTTATGCTCACTCGTTTTACATTTTCCTGTTATTGAATCATAAAAACCGAGGAAAAAGTTGGGAAAGTGAAGCCTCTAGTAATTTAGACATAGTTCTGATTTTTGTTGTTGTTGTTGTTGTTATTTTCTGTGACCTTCTAAATGAATCGTTGATTCATCTCGGAGTAATTTTGCTCGGCTCCCGGGAATCTTCCCCACTGATCCATGATTTCTACATCCGTGGATAATGGCTTCCACTGTGGTTCCATAAGCCTTATGACTTCATATCTTCCCCTCCAGATTAATTGATACGAATGATTTGACTTCCAATAGATTAAACTAATTAAATTGTTAGATGATCTGCAAATACTTTTTCACAGCACTTCATCTGTTATAAATTAGCATTCTCATGTTTCTTTCTTTCTTTCTTTCTTTCCAGCTTGCACTCATTTCACTGTTGTGGTTTTCCCACCTTTGTTCCTAATAATCATGTAAAGAACTCTGATCTCCCTTGTGAATCACAAATGAACTTTCCTTGCCTTGGAATATAAAGAGTGATATTTATTTAACCGTGTTGTTTCCTCTTAACTCCGATTGGAGCAACTCATTTCTCACTTACTGTTTGCAGATTTGTTTTTTTGCCTTACTTTGTTGGAGTTTTTTTTCCATTTCTGTTTTTCTGTTTCTATGACACACATTTAGTCCGTGCAGCTGCAACAACACACATTTGATCCGAGATCAGTAAAGGGTTATGTTTCCTACACCTATTTTTCTTTCCTACTTTTTTTATTTAATTCCTTTTGCATTTATCGGCTTCATAAATCTTCTCACTTTGTAAATTATTGAGCAAATCTGCCTTCAACTGTAACAAACCGCCTCCCTTCATATCTCCATTAAGCTGTTATAACACAAACAGGTGTTATCTGCAGCACAGACAATAAAAACTCACACAGAAGCATCTCAGTCAATCAGCATTTTTCGTTGTTTTTTTTTTTTTTCATAGGCGTTTTTTTTTTTTTTTTATAAACATGCCTGTTATACCCGCCAAGTTGTGTCAGTGTAAACACCCCAGAACAATACACTCTGCATTTCCAGCTGCAGGAGCTCCCTCTGATTGGCCCGATCGATCGTCGGAGGCATTTGATGTGATAGGAGGCGAGGCGAGGAATATTGATCGGAGGATAATCAGGGTCGAGCTGGCTCGGGTCCTCTTCAATAATTCAAGAAAAGGATTTGGGTGAGATTCCCTCAGATCGGAGGTGTGATGTACATTTCATAGCCTGAGAGCTGGGGAGCTGCAGTGAAGCAGGGCGTGTGTGCGTGTGTGTGTGTGTGTGTGTGTGTGTGTGTGTGTGTGTGTGCCGCTGTGGAGTTTAGGGCCTTGAGGGGTGGAGATGGAGGTCACATGAGCTCAGACATGAGATACCTTTCAACCAATAAGACGCAGCAGAATTGCAGTCGTCCCAATGTTAGGAATATGAAGAGAAAACTGCTCCATTATTTGCATGTACGTACATGTGTGCTTCTTCTTGTGTGTATAGTTGGGCACGTTTTCTCTTCTTCTGTGGCTTTTTGTGCTGCCTCACCCAGAGGAGCTTACGCTGTAGTCCAAGCATTGATTTTTCTTTTAACACATTTCAGCTTTCTGTCTATGACTGAGCCAGTTTTACTGGCTCTAACATTGCTGTGAAACATTTACATATTTCACCCCTTTTTTCTTTTGGTCTGCGGTAATTTTAAATAAAGATTGTGACTTTGGAACAGTGATAGATTTCTTTGTTAAATTTTGTCGAATATGTGTTACAATCTATCCAGTTTTACTTGACTTTCTGGGTTTTAAAGCAAAAAAAAAAAAAAAAAAGCAAAAAAATAAATAAAAGAAATTACTAGTGACTATATCATAGCTGAATGCTGCGTGGTTTAGCTAATTTAAAAACACTCTCCGGTATGGAAGTTGTTACTGAGTGAAGAGAAATCCAAGATAACAATTTTCAGAGTCAGCAAAGCAGAAAGGTTGTAAAAACAAATTGAAAGGAAATTTTATTTTCTTATCTTTATAAATGTATAAAGAACCAAAAAATAAATAAACTCTGCTTTAGATCCATGATATAATATGCATAGAAATAGCATGCTTACATTACAAACAAAACAGTTTTCTATTCACAAAAGGGAGAGTTAAGCAGTTTTTTTATAGTGTAAATTTCTAACTGAATAATACATTTACACCTATTTTTCCACGCAAACCTTGACAATCTATGTAAATTAAATGCTAAATTTTCTACCGTCGATCTGAGCACATCAATGCCACGCTGTGTCCACAGTTGCACAATCCGAATGTATGTGAAGCTATTAAACAATGGATTACAAAATAAGAAATGCGTGTTTTCACAGCAGCGAAATTAATTAGTATACAAAACAGAGAATTGTAAGAGGCGTGTTAAAAATCCAAGCCAAGAGACTTCACAAAGAACAGACGTGATTTATAGAAAAGGTTCCAGGAGGAGGTGAAAAACGCCCACGCAGAACTTTGTGACCCCCCCTCCACAGAAGAACATATCACCTTCTGCTAATCATTCTGTTGATCAGACCACTTTACTGTGAAAATAGGTTTCGAATGTGCCTTCGGTAGCCATCGTCCACAGATGCTCTTTACATTCCACTGACCCGTCCTTCGGATGTACATGCTACTAGTCACTCTTGTCTACAATACGGTTACTGTGGCTGTGCTGCCTCTGCAAAAAAAGGTCACTCGGGGGTGCTGCCACCATAAAGAGTGGTTTTCTGCCCGACGCTTATCTCCTAATCACAGCAATTATCACGGTTTGTTTGTTTGTTTGCTCACTGGACTGGTGCATTAGAGTGTTTGTATCCTGCTGACCGCTGCAGACATGTCAGCGGGCGTCTGGGGAGGGACATTGCAGCTGGAAGGCATTCTCACTGCAGATATATGCTATCTTACCTTCAGTAGATAGATAGATAGATAGATAGATAGATAGATAGATAGATAGATAGATAGATAGATAGATAGATAGATAGATAGATAGATAGATAGATAGATAGATAGATAGATAGATAGATAGATAGATAGATAGATAGATAGATAGATAGACACAGACAGACAGAGTGGTGTAATCACCAGCTTTAATGTCTATTGTTGTGATTTTATTTGACAGACAAAATTAAGTTGTGTATAAGGAAAAAAAACCTATGTGGTTTTCAAATTCTATTAGATAAAAATAAATAAATAAATAAAAATAAATGTTACCTCCTTTTGTAATAGTCCCTCTTTACTCAATTCCCTAAAATGAAAACCATAGCTGCAACCAGACATGTGGAAGAAGGGTCTTTGTGGTATAAATGCTGAACATTGTGTGTGTCAGAAAGCTAATACTGCACGTCACTCTGAACACATCATCCCTATAGTGAAACAAGGTGGTGGGAGTATAATGCTGTGGGATGCTTGGAAACTGGGTAGGGGGAATGAAAATCTAGAATAATTGTACAAGAAAAATTCTAAAGGTTGAAAAAATGTTGGAACTGAGCCAGAGATTCACCTCCTGCAGGACAGCGAGCCTGAGCATAAAGCCAGAGCTACAGTATCATGGACTGGTGTAGAAACAGGCATATTCGTGTATTAAAATGACCCATTCAGAGTTCAGATCTCAGTCCAATTAAGAATCTTAAATATTGATGTTCACAAATGTTCTCCCTTCGATCTGCCTAAGCTTATATATTCTGCTATCACCTTTTTAGATTGACCTAAAAAATAACACTGACAAATTTTTATGTATCTGTGTTTCTTTGGCCTCGAATCCTTCTCTTGCTCCTCAGTCCCTGCCTTTGTCTTATTCCTCACCTCCAGCCCTGGCACCTCTCGAGAGGAGACAAACGTCCTCTTGTGAGCTTTTCTGTCACCTCTTACCAAGAATCATTCCTGCATGCGTGTAATTATCCCACGGCTGCTACAGCGCTGCTGCTGCTGCTCCTGCTCTACAGCCATCTCCAGCGCCAGCGGGTGTAAAAGCAGGGCTTTCTCTCTCTTATTCGTTGTTGGAGCACGAGATCTACCTGGCTAATTATAGCCCCTCGCTGCTGAAACAGGCACAGACTCACCAGGATCATGGCGCACACAGTGAGGGGGGAGGAGGAGTTTATTGTTAGCTATTTAAAAGCCATATTTCTGCTTTAATCCATCTTTGCTTTTTGTCAGGACTGGAAATGCGGGAAGGTATTTGAGTCTGAACTACTTTACTGTTGCACTAACTGGAGGTTTTTATTTCCCAGATCCACAGTATTATACTAAAATTACTCCAGCCTCCACGGCTAGGTTCAACACAGATTGACCTTGATATGGAAACTGTAGGTGAGCTCCACATTCACAAACACACACAAAAACACCCACACACGCGCATACACACACAAAACGACTGTGACCCAGCATCTCTTCTTTCTATCATCTCTTCTCCCCCTCTTCTTCCATCATCATAACGGTTCTCTGAGAGGAATCTCGACGGTTTCATGCTGCATCATTCACACACACCCTGCAGTTCTGCTCTTCGTTGTCGTCCTTCCCCCTCACTCATCCTCCTGCCCTTTTATTCCTCCGAAGTCCTTGATTCACGTATATTCTGCTGAAGAGCTCCTATACGTCAGGCCGGCAGCAAGGGAGACAAAGACAGGCCGCAGTTAATTACCTATCATTTAGAGCAGATGGCTGCAGACGATATGTAAATGTGTGTGTGTGCATCTGTGTGTGTGTGTGTGTGCGTGTGCGCGTGTGTGTGTGTGTGTGCGTGTGTGTGCGTTTGCCTGCGAGTGTGTGCTTATGCGATTGTTTATTTGACTGCATATGTGTTTTCAGATTTGCTTGGCAAAAACCATTAAAATGGTGTGAAGAAGTTTTGCAATTAAAATGATGATGCGGATTGTTTTGCTCCATCAAGACGCGTTAATGACTGAAATCATAATTGCGGGTTTTGTTTTAGGGTTCCTGCATGTTCATTTGTGCTCAGCAGCCTGTTTACTTATTAAGAATAAAACCACAAATTGTGTTTTTATTCAGTTTAAAAGAGCTCTTTTCGTGCATGTAGAAAGAAAAAAAAATACACAAGCATTTGGATTTAATCTGTCACAACAAAGCAACTTGAATCTAGGCCATATGAGTCAGTGGAGAGATTCACGCTTTGATCTTTGACATGTTCTAGACAGAGAAGACAGAAATGTTTTCTACAGCGCGGAACATGCAAAAGTTACAACGCCTTCCACATTCATTGGCAATCCAACCATTAATTTGAGGAGATTTCTTTTTCATAATAAGAAATAACTGGGGATTTTTTTTTTTTAAACCTACCTGTGTCACAATAAGAATCAGGTTTATTAAGATGAGACACTGACAAGGGATTTTTCTGGTACTTTGGGAAACAAATATATAGAACAACAGACACAGGAAAGATAAACCACACAAAAAGCCTGTGTCTCAATTGCTCACCTTTTTTTTGCATTTACCAATTCTATTTTATTTAAATTTTATTTATTTATTTATTTTTGTTTATTTTTTTTAAGATTCTAAAAATTGTGTGAATGCAGAAGCGAGAGGACGGTTTTATTTCCTGTCCAAAAGCAACAAAATATGCATGAGGAAAACCGATGCGCGTGTTTCTGCATAGTGTCTCCAAAAAAAGCCTTTTGCAACCATAAGCAAACTATTGCACACCTTTTTTTTTAAATTTACATTTTGAAATGTTTGGATTGTCTAGAAATTTTGGTTGCCTGGGGGTATAAATTCGGTACAGCACAGGGTTTTATTTATTTGAGAACAGATTCGGATTTAAATAAGGACCAGTTTTGTTTAGCCACTCTTCAAAATGGGAAAAACAACAGAAGATTTCATTCAACTGAGGTAAGATGCATTCTGATCTTTAGAAGTCATAAAATTTCCCTAAATGGGCCTGTTTCACTTAACAGATGGAGAATAAAAAAGCTTCAAACAGCTGGAATTGACTGACAACCTTGGTTAATTTTTCTGTGCAGAAAAGCTAGAAAATATAGAACTTTGTCTTTGAGCTACAACAACACATATGATAGCGTGAGGTTACACCACTGCAAAAATAGATGGATTTATTTGAAAGGTTTTGAAATAAATTTGAACTGAACATGGAGAGTTCTGTACAAGTTGTTACATTTATTTGAAAAGTTAATGCTTGTTGAATCTGTACTGGATCACAGATTAATGTTACAGTGAACTCAGTGACACAGGGAGGCATGTAACCACACAGATCAATAGAACTGCATGGAAGAAAAAAAAATAAAAAAATCTGTCTTCTGCATCCAAACTATACATTAAACCTCCTCCATGCCAACACGTTCTCACCAAAACCTGCACAGATAGCAGTGAAACTGCAGTGCACTGTTTTGTGCACTGTGTGGCTGCCTCTGTAACGTGTGTGTGTGTGTGGAAATAATCTGTGTATGTTTATTCCCCACCAACACACTCAGCAGGAGCCTGCGAACATAGCCAGCATGTGTGACTCTAAGTTTTCAGTACCGCAGATGGAGACCCACTAATTTACTCATTATGGAGATTTAATATGGGAGAACACTGCAAATGTGGCCGCGTAGCATCGTCCCCCTGTGTGTGTGTCATTTCTTCATTCAGCTTCAGCTCAGATCCATCCACCCTCTTCCATTTTACACATGGAAAATTAAGTGATTCCTTTTTTTTTTTAATTATCATTATTTGCAAAGATTCATTTTCTTCATGCTGGAGCTTGACTCCATCGGTGCAGCAGCAGCAGCAAACAGCAGCAAGTGGAGCTCATTCACACGATGGTTAGTTTTCTATTGGCTCCCTGGTGAGCGGAGCTCTTTCACAGCTCTGAGGAGTTAACGCTGCTTCAGACCCTTTATGGCATCCTGGGGAAAGAGAGCAGTTTGGCTTGGTGTGAATAAAGATCTATTTACTAATTCAGTCGGGTACAAGACAGCAGAATGTTCTGTTGATCTCTCCACTGATAAATCCAGTCAGTTGTCCAAGTAATTTATTTTCCAGCAGGAATTTGGTTAATCAGACGTTACTAACACAAAAAAGCCACATTTGTTGGTGTTTTTTTTTTGTTTTTTTTTTAAGCGTTTCATTTTGATTATCTGATGAGTTTATGACTTCAGTCAGCTACGTGAGTGTCTGCACAGAGTTTATTTAGACAAATTATGCAACAATCAGTAATGTATCTAGTTATGTTTTAGGAGGATAAAGCAGGAAAAGAACTGACTGTCTTAGTTTTAAATTGTAACAGGAGGCCCTCTGCTGGAAAGTAGAGAAACTGCACATGCTCTGCACATTTTTCTTTTCAGAGTAACCATCTTACCGGTAATTATGAGAACTAGAATACTCAGAAAAGTCCATGTATTTTTAATATTATTAGTTTTAGCCTTATCCTACTTTCCTGAATGCATGTATATCAAACTATGCCATCTGTAGCTGTTAGGATGAGACAATGCCTGGTCCAATCCAGCAATAGCAGCAAAGCAAAAACAAAATATATTGTTTTTGCTTGGCAAAAACAATATATTTTTATAAATCAAAATCTGCAAAATGTGGCACGTTGTGTTATTTTGCACACACAACTAAATTTCTCTTTGTAAAATATGTCGAACTGATGCAGATTAGACAGAAAGCATGTGTGAACATCACTTCTCTATTCTTGCCAAAGATTTTCAATTGAATTTAGTTTTGGACTTTGACTAACACATAATTATGTTTTGATCCAAAGAACAAACATTGCAGCTCTGACTGCATGTTTCCCATCGTGCTGCTGCTAAAGAGGGAATATTATTCCCTTTTGCTTCAAGGATAGAAAAAACTCCATCGATCCTTCTCCCCTCCCTGCTGAAAAGAAAAGATCCCATAGCATTATGCTGCCCAGTACCATCTTCTATGGTGTGCACTGTGACATAGTGAGATCAAATATCTGAAGCTGAACTGTATTTAATAATTAGGTGACTTCTGAACATTTTATTTATAATAGAAGAGGCTCAATCTAAATACATGTCACACTTTTCAGATTCTGACATTTAAAACCTTTCATCCCCTTGTACAATAATGCACTATTTTGTCCTGATCTATCACATAAATTCCTAGAAAAATATTACAAAGCTTGCCATTTAAAGGCGACAAAATGTGTGAACCTTCAGGCTGTATGAATACTTTCACAATGCACTGCACTTATTAGACTCTGGTCCAAAAGGAAACACTTCACAATGGGTAAAAGTAACTATCACTGGAAATTAGTTGCACTGCAATACGAAACAAAAGAGGATTGATTCTGTTTGGCTTTTGGTTCAGCAGAGCCCCAGAAGGTTGCAAGATTATTTATCTGCCATTAAATACCAAACCGACTTCTCCGTCTGACCCATTCTTGTGCTCATCGTCTCCTTTCCCCCTGATAAATAATAAAAGAAACAACTCACACGCAGTATCTCTCTCATCCACCTGCAGCATAAAAACTGTGGAGCTTTGATCCGGTCCTGCCTGTGTTCTGCATCTCTCCCGAAGCAGAAAACCATTACATGCACTTTATGTGACAGATGCACTTGTCATGCAGAGGGAAGCTCAGATCCCTGGCAATCAGAGGTGTCGGGAGATGCCTCCAGAAATTATATTAATATTCATGAGAGCAGGAGCTGCCCTATGATGTAATTGCGGTAGCAGCGAAGGTCAGCAGCTTCGCCCAGCTTTTTTGCACAACATCAAACAAATCAAAGCCCAGCTGTCCGGGCTCCACTTAGGTTTGGTTATGGTAATCTCTGTGTATTTCGCAGACGGAGGATGACTGAGATGAGAGTCTGTCGTCAATTGTGTTATCTTCAGACATTTTTTTTTTTTAAATGCCATCAGAGAGTCGGACTCTTGCGCAATAACGACTCTCTCCTGTTTTCTCTCGCTGGACACACATCACAGTAGGCGAGGCTTTTCATCCTCAAAGCAATGCTGCTTGCAAACCTCAAATCCACCCATGTGGTGGCTTGTGTTAATATTTCTCTCTTGGCTTGAATGTAGTCCTTAACATTTTTACCTTATATCATAGCAAAACATCAAATGTTGATATTTGACTATGAAAGCACTTCTTCCTCAAACATTATAAGCCATGTAACAGTCCATGTTTGCCTTTGTTCTTATGGATCATGTTGACTGGATGTCGTTCCAGTCGTTCTGCTCCCTCTGTGATTCCCTCAGTGTCACAGATGACTGATAGAACCAGTGCAGCTCCTTTCACAAAGGCTGCTGTCAGACCCAAATCTGCCACTCCACATGACTTTACTTTAAGCATAATAATGCATATTAGAGTATTCAACATAGAGTCAAACACTTTTATGAGGTAATTAGGGTAATTTCAGACTGCTTTTGTGACAGCCCAAATGTCAGCGAGCAAACTTGGCTGTAAAGTTTCAAAACAAATGCTGATCTTGAGGACAGGTAGGTAGAACGCTTAAGCAGACATCTATGGAAAACTCCACTCTCTGGTAACTGGTGCTGTTATTGCAGTGATAACAGACTTTTACAAGTAAATACTGAGCACAGTGACAACATGAATTCAATACTAGCGTCACATATGTGCTTAGCGATATAATGGCTGCCTTTTATTGTAATTATGATGGTTTTTGAGATCAGTTTGAACACTGGGAATTGCTGGGATGTGGGAGTGTGATGTGGAAAATGCTACATGATGCTTAAAAGCACATTTGACAAAAAAGTTAACCCATTACAGTATATTAAAATGAAACAAGGTGTGCCCTCTGTTAAAGCGAGGATCATTCACAAAATAATTATCACGCAATTCATGACATTTCATAAATTGAGTCAATAATCAAATTCAATCTTCTGTAAAAACAAAACAAATCACAAATTCAGTAGCGTCATTATTTATAAGTAATATGAAGGCAAAATAGAGAGGTTCCAAACTTTTATGATGATTGTATATCATTCAGAAATTGTATTACTTTTGATTTTAATTGAATAGCTTTGATCATATTCTACATTCTATTAAAAGTATTTGTAAATAGTTTCTTTTATGTCCGTTTTGTGTCATGTGTCGTGTGCGTTGCATTTTCATAACAATTCTCTCTCAGCTTGTTTTCTGTTTTATTGTTGACTATTTGTGTCTTACAATGTTTATTTTTCACCGTTTTTTGTCTTGTTACCTGATATTTTGTGACTTTCCATCCATCCGTTCACCCCAATGGAATAATTGTTTAATATTTATGAAGAGTCATTCATTCTGCATCTGGCTTCAGCTACATCCTGCAACCAGCAAGTTGTGAACCTGTTTCTGCTCGCTCTGTACCTACTCTTGAGTGCATCAGTGTATGAATGCTTCGATTTGCATGGCTAGAAATGTGCTGCATGAATCCAGTTAAAAGCTATTAAGTCCAGCAGTCCACTTCCTTCTACTCATAAGGCAGCTTACGCCTGAGAAATGTCTTAAGTTTTGTATTAAAATGTTTTAAAAACACAACGAGGTGGAAAAATCCCCTGAATTGGCAGTGTTGTACACTTGCTGTGCAGTACAAACTAAGATTTCCACGAGCTCCTGTCAGGGCTAATAACAACATAAGTTGTACAGAGATCTCCCAAAGGGCTGTTTGACTATGCCAGCAAAAAGAAGGGCGGGGGTGTCTTATTGGGTCGGAGGGGTCGGTAGAGTTTGAGCTGGCGGCTCTCCGACTGTCTCATCTAGTTTAGCTCTTTAGGACCATGGCCGAGCTTTCCCTCTGATGTAAAGCTTCGTCATCAGCGCTGCTGTTTATAGCTCAACATTAGAAGAAGATATGGATAGGATGTCCGGGAGAACACCGAGTGCAGAAGACAAAAATACCAGCTGATGTGCAAGTGAGTGCTTCGTGGTGGACCTGCCCCAGTGCTGACATCAGCAGAGGCAGGGTAATTCCCAGGGAAAACGAAGGAGGCACATAGAGTAGGTGGAGGGAATAAAAGAAGGGAGGGAAAGGAAGGAGAGAGGCATGAGAAAGGGAGCGCAAGGGTTGTAATTGGTTCGCTGGCTGCAGAGGATGGAGGCTCAGAGAGCACCGAGCCTTTAATGTCTCCTCCTGGCCTGAACAGGAGGATATGAATATATACATACACCATATATGTTTCTGCTGAGTTTGGAGTCTCCAGGTCTCAGCAGGCAGCGTGTCCTATTTCATTCCCTCACACCTTTCCATTTAATTTCAAATGCATTACATCTCAGGCCTTTCCGTTGAGTGCTACCCCCTGCTGTGCACAGCCTCGATGTGAATGCACCGAGGCGGTTCGGGAACCATTCCTGCCTTTTGATCCAATAAGCAGTCAGCCTGCAGCCTCTGTCCCTGACTATCTTCAGCAGAACATCACAACACGGTTCTGCTATTGCTTCAGCCGGACTACAGCTGACCGATTGATATTTATAAAGCTTTGTTTAAGTTATAAGTGAAGCATAATGAAAGTATGGAATGTTAGTGGATATAGAACTAGCTGTCATGATCAACTCTGTTACTTTTTTTGGTTTCTCGTTCTGCTTTTCACATTCAGTGCGATCACTTTTGCTTTTCTGTGCCCCTCATACTTGTCAAGCTTCATTAAGAGGTTTTATATTTCCATGTAATCTAGCATCCACTTTCTTCTGCAGACCCTCGGATGCATAGAGATGGCATCCAAAAGGCCACTCTTCTCGAAGTTCTCCAGTGACAGCTGTGCAAAAATCTTTTATGGCTTCTAGCACCGTGGCCTTGGATTCTTGAACCACGTTCAGCTCTGCTACGAACTGCTCCTGTGCACATTGAAGGTCATAGTTTGAAAATGCCAACAGAACCACATCATCTGCAAAAAGCCAAGTTGAGACTGTGAGGTTCCCAACCTAAACTCTCCATCTCCATAAAAAAAAAAAATCACTTTGAGATTCACAAACTGGATGTGAGATTCTGGCCAAGAAAAAAATTGACTGTGTGCTGAGAATGTGGACACTGCTTTTGCTTTTGATACAAGGACTAGATAAACCTTATTGGTAATCTGCTCTTAAAGCTTAAAGTACTCCTCACAAATTTGTTAAGCCTTTCCTGAATCCACTAAGTGCATTTTTTGTTGTGGGTTATTTTTTTATTTTGTTGGTCCAACTGATTTCCACCAACTACATCCATAAGTGAGCATTTAAAATAATTATTTTAAGATGAAAGAAGCCATCCAGATCTCAGACAATGTTGGTTTTCTGTTTTTGGGACAGAATAAATTAGCCTTCAGGCCTTTACATGTTTCCTCTAATGTTGCTGTTTTGTGAATCATATCAGAATTTCACTTTAGAATAATTTTTGAAGAGTGTTTTAACAGTGATTGCTGAATAACCACCTTGTATTATCAATTGGATTGTATAAAGAGAGAATCTTGTTTTTTTCTTATACAAATTGTCTCCTATGTTTTGTGTCTGGATCCAGTTGGCTGAATAGGTATTAGCATAACGGTCAGTGGAGGGTTACACCAAGCAGCCTCTTTGTTTATTATTTATAGAAAACACAAATGTTCAGTTGAGAAACTACTGGCACAACTTTCTCGTGCAAAAGTGGTAAAATTAAAGAAAATGTTGGGAAAGTTTTTTTTTTTTTTTTTAGAGGTTGGAAGTTCACTCTTCCTTTTGCATCTTCTGACAGATCCAAACTTCTCCCTGATTCCCGAAACTGTCATCATTCTGGGCATTATCGGTAGTTTCAAAATGAACCACATTAAAGCTAAAGCTGTGAGCCAACAAGGACAGTACCACTTTATTTATTTATTTGCTTGGACATGCTGCATTTTTGAGCCATTTCAAAATTGCAGCAGCACAGTGAGATCTCGTCAGTCCGAATGTGCCTCATTTTAACAAAACTTAATAAGCTTTTAAAAACGCACATTTATTCTGAGGCGCTGCTTTGGTTTCGAAATGCCATGAAGGTTTTTGTTTTTATATTTGCTGCCTCCCTGTGGGCATTGCACACAATAACGCCAGTGCAAAAATGTCATAATTTCTCTTTGAACCTGTTTTCTTGGCTGAAACTTTCCTCAAACTAAGCAAAAATACATAAAAGGCCAATTATTTTAAAGGACAAGCCACATATACGCATATCAAATATCATCTTCTTGAAAATTATTTACCCTACTCAACACCTCCATTACTAAATAAAAGTGTGCAAATAACTCTATGCAGTCCTCTTGCATTGTGTGCAGAACAATTCATTGTGTACAGATTTGTTCTGCAGTATCTCAATGTGTTGGGCAAATGCTCAGTGTCTACTTTCACTTCACAGATGATGATATAACCATGGAAACAGAGACACACAGCAAGAACGCAGATTCCTTCCTGTCAATCAAAATCAGCCTTCCTCAAACTCTGCTCATTATTTTATTTGTCTCAGCGAAGGAGTTAGAAGCTTCCCGAATGTTCAGAAGAAGCTCTTTTACTTTTAGGACAATGATATTTAAATCATTTCATATTTAATACCGGCAACAAACTGTCGCTGTAGATCTATTGCGGAAGAGAAGACGAGTAGAAATTACACGTTGGACAGCGAATCTTCACTCATTGTTCCCGTTTATTGCCAAAATTAGGAACCGCCTGTTCAAGAGCGCAGCAGAAAAACGGTTTCATGCGTTGAATGTGTCTTAGCTGGACTTTAGTACTTCCTTATTATGTTTTGAAAATGTGTTGAAATGCCTTCAGGTATTCAAACAGCCAAAACTAATGAAAAATTAGAGGGATCATATTTCTTCAATTTGAACTTTTATTCAATTCCTCATTTTTAAACTCAGAAAGGAATAAGGAATGATTCTTTTCACACAGAGAGCTATAAACGCTGCATCTTTTATTGAAGAACTCCTGGTTCCATTCAGTTCCTTGCAAAAGTGTTTCAATTAGACCTTTTCACTTTTTTTCCCCCCAAGGAAACTCATACAAGCTATTCAAAATGATGCACAATCAAATATGTGAAGTGTGAGACATGCATTTTGCATTTAGTTCCATGCAAGCTGAAGATTTTTGGAGTATGTCGCCATCAGATTTGTGCAAAGTTACATTTTTGTTAATTTTCCTATACAACAAAGGTTGAACTTTGTCAGATTTGTAAAGTAGCTCCTGTAAATATAATTTCTTACAAATTGGCTGAAAATTTCACTTGGATTTAAATGAAGGTTTGTGTTGATCCAGAACTTAAAATGACTAAAAAACGGATTTCTAGCCGTAACATAATAAGGTAGGAAAGATAATAATTTTAGCACTTTGGCTCTTTATCTCGCAGCCGCAGATAGAACTAAAACAATATTTTTATTGAAACTCTTTCTAAGTTTCTACTGTTGAAATCTGCTGTGAATGAGAACCTGAGGCAACTTTATCCACACATTGCAGCGCTTGTTCTCCTCACATGAAATGACTGCAATATGCCAGTGCACTGAACATCCCCATCACACAGTGAAATGACATTTTAGTCTAACTGTGTTACCCTGAGTCTGTCTATGTCATCACAAAGTGACTTTGTGAGACTTGGCCAAAGCAGCTATATCTGGAATAATAATTTACAACATTGCTTTAGCTAAATTATCCACTCAGACACATTTGTTTTGTTGAGTTATTTAAGTTAAAATGAATTAATATTGAAATGAGAAAGCAAAAAAAAGTTGTATTCAATTCTTAAAATTACGTAAAGGCCGATAAACACCGCCAATTACATTAAATTGTTTATGTACAAGCGAATCTTGTGAGCCAAGCTGTCCTGACAGGAAGTCGGGACTGTGAAAGACGAGTGTGGACCGTCCCCACAGCGTTCCCCGAAACACTCAAGCCTGTCCGCGGACAGCGTTTTAAAATTCGTCCGACTTGCCGCCCGTCAGTTAACATGCTCATCAATCGCACCAGCGTTCAGAGAGGACTTCCTGAGTGACAAGGCCCAGGGAGCGAAAAGCCTTGCCAACATGGAGGAAGTGCCAGCCAGCCCAGAGACTTGGAGCTCACCTTGCCTTGAGCCAGAGTGTTGATACGTCTTCACTGTGACTGAAACTTCAAAGGCATTTCATCTCCACATGGAAGATGCTTCTCCTCTCATCTTCACTTCAGAAAATCTGTCTCAAGAAGGACATGTTGATGCTTTGGAGAGGGTGAGGAGGGGAGGAGGAAAAAAAAAAAAAAAAGTTTCCATGAACTCTCTTGAAACATGCTTGACCACACATTAATGACACGGAGGCTGTTAAAACATTAATGAGTTCCTTTGATTCCTAAATGTTAAGAAAAACAAGGAGAGTAAAAAAAAAAAAAAAAAAAACCGGATCAGCGGTGCGTACAACAAAACCACAAACCTTTCTCTGTAGCACATCTTACATCAAATCTACATCATATCAAAGGTCTCTAATTAAATTACTGTTTTGCACATTTGAGAATGAGTGCATTTTCTCAGGATCACACACAACCAGTAATTGCCACGGCATTGCAAGGCGAATAAATGCCAAGTTTCCTTCCCGGTCTCTCTCTCTCTCTCTCTCTCTCTCTCTTGTATTCACAGACAAATGAAAGCGGGAGGAGAGTGGTCTTTTCAAAGGGCGCCTGCTGGAAAAGAAAGAAACAAACCTGACAGATGCACAAATTAACACACAGGAGGGGAAAAGTCGTAATCCAAAGCCTCCGATGTTATAATTACAGCTCTTTCTTGCTCCTTGAGACACATAAAGGAGGATTTATCTTACTCCCCGCTTGCGTTTTCTTTTTTCATCGCCCCTCCACCTCTCACAGCACAGCTTGGCGAGCTGGTATTAATTGCTCCAAAAAAAGCTGTGGAAGAACAACAAGTGCTTCTGATCCTGATATGATTGTGTCTGTAGGAGCTGGGAGGGGGGAGGAAGGGGTGCTTGAGAAGAAAGAAGGCTTCATTGCTTACAGGAAGAAAAAAAAAAAAAAAAAAAGATTTGTTCTAGGTCTGTGGTTTGGCAGGAAAGAAGAGAAGCATTTGGTACAATGTGATATAATGGCGCACTCTAGTGGACAGACAGTGAAGGGCTGTTATTAACAAGTTAAATGAATGCATGTTGTTACATAACTTGTGGATTTAGCTGATGCTCTTGAGTAGAAACTAAGATATTCTACTTTTCAGAAAATCTAGCCACCACTAACACACACAATAATTTTTACCTACAATCATATTCAATAAATTAAAAGTTCAGATGAGGCCCATTTGGCATATTAAAGTACCTTTCTGAATAAATTTTTAAGTAGGCGTTAAGCCTATTTTATATATATATATATATATATATATATATATATATATATATATATATATATACTGATGTTATACTGATGTTATATTCTGATTTTAAATGTCATGTTTTCAATATCTGCAAATGGAAAATTATTGTAGTGGAAAAATAAAGCATGTTAGCTTTATTATTAAAATCAACGCACGACTTTATCCTGCTATGTGAAAGAATAAAAGATCCACCAACAAAAATAAAACACCTCAAAAACATTGTATATTTTTGATGTGAAGTGAGATCAAAGTTTCTCAAGATGTCATCAAACATGGCTAAAATTTTGAGTATTGATTCTGGAATAATAAATGTACATGTAATCACTTTTTTTTTATTTTGAAAAGAAAAATGGGTCAGTTATTTATATCGTTCCCAATTATGAAAGGGAAAAAAAAAAATCTTTATTGGCATTAGAGCGATCATATCCTTAGAATCCCTGACCAACTTTTTAGGACATTTTGACTCTTATTGTGATGATTTATCTTTGGTGAAACAGTGAAGTGTTTGAGGCTAGAAGGCCTCTTTACCATCACCCTTATCAGACTGTTTTAAATACAGATTCAGACTCTACCAGGGCTACTTCAAAGTGTGAACTTCACAGAAAACATTTTGGTAACTATAAAAGATTAGCTTAGACCTAAATCTGCAACGAGAGGAAATAACTTTAGCCTCAACTATGTCCAAGTTATGTATTTACAGTATGGGGCTTCCCAGACTTACAGGGTTTTACAGCCTTCCTCTAAAACTCTGGGGTGAGGCAGTTCCAGTAAGTAAGTCATTTATTGACAGGCACTTACACAAATTGAAATGTATGGATCTGAACCGCAGAATATTTCAAGGAACTAAAACGTGATATTCTCAGAAAGTACACAGTGTGAAAGTTCAAAGTCTGAGGAAAGGAAGTCACAACACAAAGACATCATCAGAGCTAAACATAATTCATTTTTTTTATTTAGCTAGTGAGTTACCAAGAGGAGAAAATAATCACATATTTGCATTTGATGGTTCTTTCTCTTCCTTTTTCTTTTTTTTGGCTGAATCTCCGTCCGGTCGATTAACTGACCATGGAGGTTCTCCCAAAAGTACAACGGGTCGTTTAGCACGATCGAACCTGGGGTACAGTTAGAGCACATCCACATCAGAGCAACGACAGTCACCAAGTCTAACTCTGGCAAAGCGGCGGATTTTCTCCTCGGACAAATGCACTTCAGAATGACAGGACCACAAGAAAGAAAAAGAAAAAAAAAAAAGCAAAACAAAAAAGGTGCGTAAGCCGGCGGTTCACCAGCCAGCTCCATAATCTAAGCTTTTCGTACACAGAAAAAGATGCAGAAAGAAAGGGGAAAGGTAGGATAGAGCCTGCGATTGGTACGATTGTGACCGTTTCCTATTCATGTCATCCCACACCAGTCAATTTACAGCCCTCAATCTGGCAGATTGAGTCAATTTTCACATCATTAATTCTCTTGGAGGCCAGTTGAGGCTCACCAATATCCCAACCATTTGAGGCGACAGTATAAATAAAAAAAAATACAAAGTAAAATTGGTGAAATCAATGTCTTCTCTGGTTAATCTGTTAGAAGCTCACAAACAAAAAATAATCAAAGAACAGAGTTAGATAGTTAAGGGTATTGGCAGAGGCTGCTTAGAAGGACTGAAAGTGCTTAAAAAGACAGAGTTTCGAACAGATTACGCTCTTTTTCTTGTGAGACAGGAAAACGGGGTCTGATGTACCAATCAACGGATACAGGATGAGTCCACCTAATGTCGCGTTCAAGTCTTCAGACACATTGTTGTCTCAGGAGGACAGGCCGCAGCAGTCCCTCCACCGTGGGGTTAGGCTAATTTGATTTAAAGGTCCTTCATCGTTAGTGTTGCAGAGGGTCTGCCTCCAGGTCACTGCTTATTCCTGCTGCGCTCCTGGAGGACAAAACACACACAGATCAGCAGTTAGCGAGAGCAGAGAAGGAAATGCTTCAAAGTCAGCATCGTCAGTGAGATTGACACTTTCTACCTCATTTCATCAAATTAGAGTTATTGGTAAACACTAAAAAGTTGCACATCCATTAAACACAGCAATGTGTTTGAAGCAATATCCTTTTAATTTCAATGGTTCTGACTTATAGCTAATAAAAACCCAAAATACAGGTTCTCGGACACTTGGGAGACCTACAAAAAATTATTTTTAATACATAAACAACAGCCTACTGGAAGTATGTTCATATACTGTATAGTTTATCCATTCAATTATAAATTGGGCTCATTGTGCATTAATTATTTATTAGTAAGGTGTGACATGGAGACCTGTTTTAATAGCAACCTTCCTCTAGTATCTTTGATATAGAACAGCTCCACACTTAGTGAATATCCCCCTGCCAAACTTTTGAAAAGACTGCTTCAAAAACCAATCAAAACAAGCAATCAGCAACCTTTTCTTCAACACTTTTTACTTCCACTTAATTTTCCACCATGCTGCAATAAAGCACTCTTCAGACAGCTAACTTCTTTAGCAATGACTGTCTGCTGGACATCTGTCATATCAGAAGTCGTTCCCATAAGTTTACAGACAATAACCTTTCTGTACTGAAAATCTTATTTTTTTGATGAGTTTTTTGTAATATTCTAATTTTCTGAGAAGCTGAATTCTGGGTTCACATTAACTCTAAGTTAATGGTATGAACAAAAACAAAACCTATAAACAACATATGCAATGAATTCATATAATAAATGTACTATACTTCTTAAATTCAATTACTAAAATAAACTAGTATTTGAATCATATTTAATTTACAGAGAAGCACCTGTAGGTTTAGCATTACTTAAATGTAGAGAAATTATATTGAAGAAACTAAGTTTTAATTTGTAAACATATCAACTGAACTAGAAGTAATAAAAAGGTAGCTCTTTGTTCCATATCCATGTAAAAAAAATAATAAAAAAGCAAATGAGAATCAATACTGCTATTAGCAAGAAAAGCACTGAATGGAAGTCTCTAATGGCTTAATGTCTTTTTGTTTGACTCATCTATGCCTTGTATTACTTTACTTGAGTCTGTCTTTTTTCCTGTGTGCCATTTTTAGGCCCATCTATTTGCAGAAATAAAATTCTATCTTCAATCAAAATGGTCTTCATTTCTTTTGAGATGCGTCAAAAATAAATATTGCAATTTTATTTGCATGCAGGGAGCACTTTCTATTCATCAGACAGCTTGTGCTATATATTGCTCTGGAACATAAAACTGCTGTTCTTGTTTATTAGGTGTAGGTGGGTGTAGGTTAATCAGGCGGGTGTAATTTACACAGCAAGATTTTACTTCATCAAATACACGGCAAATTAGTGTGAGAATTGGACATTCAGCAGGTTGATTAAGATATTTTGCTAACTGCAAGTTTTGGTTATGTGTACACAGGATTTTTTTTAATACCTTAAAGAGCAATAAGAGTGTTTGTGTGGAGCTTCCCAGGGAAATATGTTAATATAAAAATTCGATAAACGATAACATCAAAAGCAGTTACAGGTGAAGGGAATTAAACTGCTCATCTTGTTTCCGTCTAAAAATTCATACAGGGAAACGTTGGCTCCACGCACTCATGTGGTTATTACCGGGACACATGCCAGCCAACCAACCAAGCTACACCCCCTCCATGGCAACAGTCTCCCCCGACTCGAGTCTGCGGCATTGCAAAAACTATTCAGGAATGCATGCAGGGAACACAACGAGGAGCCCAAGGCGCTGACAGCAACAGATGCACTGGAAGAAGCCAAATTCATGGAGATCCTGAACTGGAACCCGGTGGACCCCGCAGGTCCAATGCCAGCAATTTTTAACAAATCGCTACAGGACGTATGAAGATGCCTTCATCTTGAAAATGTGGCACTTGAATTATTTTATTCTGTTTGGGTTCAAACTTGCATTTTTTATTTATTATTTTAATGTTTCAAAACCACCATCAGGTGGTCCTGTGTTCATATGACACTGTAATTTTCTGTGGCGTATTTAAAGGACACATACGGTGTCGATGTTGAGACGAGTCGGAATAAATCCGGCATTTAAAACGAGCTCATATACATCTGAGATAAAGAAGCCTTTCTTTCACAAAGCATCACAAAAATAAGACATTTTGCATACAACTTCACATTAAAAACATCACAAATAGAAACTCAGAACACAATTCATAACTATTAATTGTTATGAATTAACAATTAATAGTTATGAAATTGTTAATTTCATAACAATTTCATAACTGTTATGAAATTGCAGTTATGAAATTCATAAGTCAGGAGACTGCTGTCACTATTAAGAAACATTTTCTCTCAAGTATCAGGTTAAAAAAAAAACAGCTTGAAAAATACTTCAATTCCCTAAACTTTCAACATGCGTTGATGTTTTATCAACATTTTTTAAAATGAAAGCTGCATATGCATGATACAACCATCGCCATGTTTCACCATGGAGATGGTGTGTTCAGGGTGATGATCAGTTTGGACTCTTAAATAATTAGGTGACTTCTGAAGGCTATTGGTAGCTGGATTGTATTAAGTGGTACAACTCTCCGTTAAAAAAAAAAGTTTTGAAAACTTAATTTTCAAGTTAAATTTTGCAATTGTACCTCACTTTACATGAAGTCTCCACAAAACCTACTAAAGTTTATGGTTGCCAACATGACAGAATGTGAAAAAGCACAAGGAATTATGTACTCTGTATTTTGTTCAGAATATATTTTATGTTAACTTCAAGTACCTGAGTGGAGAAAAGTAATCACCAAGATAAAAATACAAAGTGCATGTTTCGAGTTAAAACCATAGAAAGAAACTGATTAGAAAACAGGAGAACAGAGTTAGATCCCAAGGAATGCACTGACCAAATATTCAGCCATGTCAGGAGACTGCTGTCACTACTATCTGCTTGTAGCCTGAAGTCTCACATAGTCTGGGATAAAAGGAGGCGGATATCCTAAATATCCGCCTCATATTCACTGGCTTGTTATAGATAAAAGGAAGATGAATACTGTGAAGTGTCATGTGAAGAACAGGACAGGTACAAAACATTTTATTCCCCTCCCATTTCTCAGATGAAACAGTTCTCTCTTTCAGATTGACCATATCAGTTCCCTGGGAAAAACGCGGAGAGACCCAGGCCCCAGCAGTAACTCAATCCCCAGATGGCCTGCAACTCAGGACAAAAAGCCTCAAGATATTTAGTCTATACAAGCCCTGCAGCTCAAATCAATGTAATTCTCCCAAGTTGAAATATAACCAGACTGAGTAATTTATTACAAAATAAATTATGCAATTAATCTCCTCAAACTAATGAGTAAAATGTATGTTTCAACTAAACAAAGTTATTTTTTTTCTAATCTTTTCAATTATGAAATTGTGCAAAGAAGCTGCACAGTACCAGCTATGGACATATTAAAAATGGACAAATCGATATTCGATAAAAGCCCCAAATAAAATTTGGACGCAAGTTTATCTTTCCAATCAAAAACAACAACATGAAGAAGAAAAAGAAAAAGCCACACCTTTAGACGGTGTTAGGAAAAGGTGTTGTTGCTCAAGCCTGACATCTCTGAAAGGCTGGGTAGGCCTGGCCAAACAACAGGCAACAATTAACCTTGTCAGGTGAAGAAGGGCGAGGCCTCGACCTGCGCCGATCCCGTCATGTAATGAGGGGCAGGGAATACAAAAGCAGCACCGCTCGACGCCTGGATGACGCGGGATGAAACTGCCTTCCTACTGACAGTTTGTTTTCAGGAGCCTGAAAACATTGACTTGAAATATTTATGAGAAAGGACCCGAGTGCATATTAACAAGGCCAACAACGAGGAGTCAATATAGCATCAGTGCAGCACAAACAGTTGGAGAAACAGAGAGGGAGGGGGTTGTGTCTATGTGTTTTATGAAGAATGGATGCAGAAAGACACTGCTAGAGATATAATTCTGTTTTTTTTTTTTACTTCCATTTGTATTCCACCATTATTACCACTATTGGGATATAATTAAATTTCTCCTGTAAGGATGTTAAACCAAGGGTGTTTTTCAGAATGACAGCTCAATGTGATAAAAGAATTTCATAACATGATATGCAGAACAAAATATTTAAAAAAATAAACTCTGCCAACTCTGCCAGGGCACATTTTAACCACTTTGGAGCCTGGGAGCTTATGCTGTTAAAAGGCTAATAAAGCATGAGGAGTCTGCGGATGCCTAGGAGGGCTTGTGGTTCAAAAGTAGATCCAACTTTATGTCTGCCTTTGTCTGGAAAAACAGAATGCCAGGAATGTGGGTTATTTCAGGAAACACGACAGTCACCTAACTCCACTTGGGTGACTCTTAGCAATCTTAACAACGCCAGATGGCTGACGCAGGTTCAGGGTTTCCTGAACTTGCTCATGAGTAATGGAGAAGCGTCAATCTGCAGACGGGCCTCGGGGAACTTCCAGTTATTGCACTGTCGATGCAACCGCTGATGTTACCACCTCACATCAAGTTGAACGACATTGGCTGATTATATTTACAAAAACCAGCATAAATTCAGAAAAACTAGGCCAGTTTTTTATATATAAAATGGCCAACAGATTACATCAGGAAAGTGAAGGACCTTTTTATAAAACGGAACAGTCAGTGGAGACCATCAAAAGATTTTCTACTATAACCTACAATGGCGGCGTCTGGTCAGCAGCTCATGCTCCAAGGCATGGCGCCCAGATATTGTTTTGGAAAATAAACGACTACCGTATTTAAAATTACCCATGACTGAAGACAAGTAATTGATCCCACCTCAATGCACTTTGCCAGTCGGAATCAATCTGTGTTTGAGGTGTGGAAAATGACAAGACCCACCAGAAGTGTGTTCCCTTTTAAGTTCAATAGAAGGTAATTTATCTCACCTTTCTCAAAGCCTCCTCTTCTTCCTGACGTTTCTCATAATGTGCAAAGTCATCAAAGATTGAGGTGGTATGCTTGTAAGTGGCAATAACTTTAAGGACTTGTTTGGCCTTCTCCAGAGGCACTTCCTGAGTGTCCCTGGAGTTGGTCACTGGCTTGTTGTCATTGTTCTCCAGCCGGATGTGACGCAACTGATTGTTGGGCACATCCTTGATGAAAATCCACTTCACCTCAAACTTGCCCTTCCACTTGTCCTGAGACCAGACACCTGCATAGGCGTTGTAGTCCACTGGCGATCGCATTTCGGCCACACCGCAGAAGTGCCCACTACCGTTGACGCTGAACAACAGGTACAAGGGGCCCTTGTTGCATAGCGAACGGTAAGCACTATCCAGGCGCTTGTTTCCATGTTCTGTACTGCACCAGATAGAGTACTTGATTGAACGGTGGATGTCATCTTCTGAGTAGCTCTTGATAATGAAAACACGTCCATTTTTCAAGTTCCAGTCAAAGTCTTTGGGGTTGTAGTTGTTGACGCTACGGAGTTTCTCCAACACGGGGTGCACTTCTCCAGAGCAAGGGGAGGCACTCAATGGAACTCCGCCACCCAGACTAAAGCCCTCACCACGGTTCCTGGGGGCAATCCAGCGATTGGGGGGTGGGCCAAGCTGCTGAGGTTGCTGTTGATGAAGGTGCTGTGGGAGGCCAGGTTGGGAGGGGAGGTGCAGGTGAGGAGGGCCATGGGGCAGAGGCTGGGGGTGCTGGGGGTGCTGGGGTGATTGTATAGACTGGAGCTGGAAAGGCTGGTGTTGATGCTGGGGTTGGTGTGGAGGCTGAGGGGGCAAGGGGTTCTGCAGTAAGGGTTGGGGCTGAGCAAGGAGTGGGGGCTGCACCAGAGGTTGTGGGGGCATCATAGTCTGAGCTAACGGCGGTTTGTTTAAAGAGCCCTTATTGTCCCAGGTACCAATGTTCAAATTGTGCTTAATTGGGGGTGGGGGAATGGCAGCACCTCCCCCCAACCCCATGTTGGCTTTGGTTTTGACCTTGGGTTGGGTTTTGGCCGGTTTCTTGGCGATTGCTGCCCAAGTGGCAGGTTTGGGTGCAGACGAGTTGACAGATGGAGGGAGATTATTGGCCACTGTGCTGTTCATGCCCACTGTACCCCCTAAAGGTGAGCCAACGGTTTTGGTGACAGCTGCCACCATGTCCGTACCCAGCTTTAGCCCTGTCATACCCTGCTCAATGCTGTTCAGCACTGGGACCTTACTGAGCTGGGTGTCACTCCCAAAGCCCGCCTGTCCATCTGTGATTGCCCGGCCCAGTGAGCTGGGAGCGTAGCCATAGCTGTTACTGTAGACTGAGCTCTGAGTTGACTGACCCTGAGAGACACTGGTACCCCAAGTGGAAAAGTCTGCACTGCCAGGAAAGAAGTTGAAGCCATGCTGCCCGAGAAAGGGAGGAGTGTTTCCTAGAGCTCCTGGCTGGCTGAAAACACCATCAGGGATAAAGTGCGGCTCCCCATTGCTCATCTGTCCATAGGTGGTAAGGTAGGGCATAGGTGGATCTCCAGCTGTGGACCAAGCAGCCTCTCCCAGAGAATAAGGAAACCCAATGGATGGAGCATAGTAGCTGGGCATGTAAGGATCAGACATTGGTGGGTAGCTGTTATTCTGCATGGCAGAGAAACACAAGAGATTGAAAGTATAATTCAAAAAGACAAATGCTTTTGCATCTAATTACTGTTTAAATAAGTTCTGTGTAACAAAATTGCATTTTAATACATTTCCTTTTCAACAACTCAGTTTTGTTGTACTGCCTTAGTTTAATGAAAAGTGCCGTTCATATGAATGCATCATAGCATCCGAGTTCACAACATTGGAAAACATTTCAAAGAGCATCTATTAATATTACCCCGTCAGATTTATAGATAAGGCAAACATAATAGTTCCACCAGTCTTTGTATGAGTTTAAGGTATTCTGCAATGTATAATGGGCAAAATTTTCTAATTCTAAATTTCACAAATCTGGTTGAAGATGCTACCCCCGCGACATGTCTCGGGTTAACAGGAAGAAGATGGATGGAGGATACTCCAAAAGAATTGCAGCTTTAGTTCCAAAAAGTAGTGACTCAGGGGACTGATTACAGATTCATTTTTTGTTTGAGAAGATTTTCTGTCCACTTCAGCTACGTACAACTTTGTGATAGACTGATTTGGGGGATATGAATAATATCTCATTGAACTGTATGCTAGCCATGTACAACAGAAGCTATTAATAACATGTGATGAGACACTGGAAAATAAAACTCTGAACTTGGAAATAAGCATACAGATGGCACTTTTTGTTTTTTCAGAATTGTGGCAAAATTATTTCGTGAGTTAGGTGTAAAAACACGACTACTTATTAAAAATGGCTGTGGCCATCCTTATCCTAATTTAAGTATTGAGTATTTTATAAAGTACATTACCTGATTTGTCTGGCCGCTTAGGTAAGGCTCAAAATCATCATCATTCACACCATCTTTTTGATGCATGGATCCGTTTTGCACTAAATATAAAAAGGAAAAATCTAATATAAGTAATTAGAAGAAGCTGCAATCCCCAAGCAGCCACGATGTCAGATGGCTACATTTTGATCACAGGTATGCTCTGCTGTGTTGTGTCAACAATGCTCCAGGCTGCAGTTTGGACCACAGTTCAGCAACACTGTCAGCAAGTAATGGCACAGAATATCATAACCTGCAGTGGCTAAAACTCACAGTCAAAGCCTTACCTTTATTTCCTTGTCCCTTGGTTCTCTGAAACAACAAGTGATAAGATATTAAAACACACTGGCAGAGCAGACAGACACTGTCCTACAAATTTAACACCTAAGTGAGAGCTTCTGCCCGGATGTTAGCATTTACAGGTTGCTTCGTCTTACTAACCGGATGTCAAACGCTCTGACAACCAGTAAACTGTGCCGCATTGGCAACCGGCTGCAGCCGGTGTAGGTTGGCGGTACAGTTGGCCTACCTTTCGGCTAACAACCACCACATATCAAAGACTTTGTAGCCTTTTTGATTTGGCGGAGTAAGCCCGTCAAACAGTGGTCCGTAAAGTTTTATTTCGCTCTCAAAGCTAGCATACAGCGCAGCTACACGAACCTGATCGACTGTGGTCGCAGACATCCTCCAGGAACCGAAACTGCTCGCTGTTTGTCAGACTGTCCGCGGCTTCTCTCTCCCCCCCCCCCCTACCCCTTGCTTGCTCGTCTCTCTGTTTCTGCACTTCGGTGCTGCTTTCCTGGTTCGTCTCTCCTTCTCGTCCAATCACTCCGTGAACGTTACAAGGCGGCGTTTTTTTTTTTGTTTTTTTTTTCTTCCCCCCCCCCCCTGCTGGGCTAAGATCGGACGACGACCAGCCTCTTCCAGCTGCTTCGGCGTCTGCTGACGAGAAGGCGACCGAGAACGGTGTTTAATCAGTCAATCTGAAAGTGATTGGAATATCCCTTACTATTCCACAATGGCGGATAGGCTCTTTACTCCCGCTTCCGTTCTGTCCTGCTGCTCTGTGACCTTCCGCCTGTGACGCTCTGAGTCATGTTACAAACTAACGCTTCACATGACAGTCACAAACACACAGCAACTTTTCTGCGTGTTTTTTTTTTTCTTTCCTTTACTGTTTCGTGCACTCAGTCTACTACCTGACATGCTAATTGACAGCAAAAACACAGCCTTTTTTAGATTAAAGCATCTGTTTCCCAACCCTCTTGAAAGGTTCTGCAATAAAACGGGATAAAACGACACTATGGTATGGAAAGCCAAAAGTGCCAGAATCCAATAAATGATTAGACATCAAAAGCATCTTTATCTATAAATATCTAGCCTTAAACAAGGCCGGAGAAAGTTGCATAAAGAAAATAAACACATTTACTGAGGATTATTTTAGTTCAAATTAAGATTTAGATTTTTTTTTAATTTACATGTATTTATTTAGTCAGAATAGAGTGCATTCACTGCTCAATGTAGCAGTAGATAAGGATAAGTAGCACTACATCATTCATATTGTTTTTATATAAATTATGCAGGTAAATTTACATATCTAAAACAGAAGTTTACAAAGCAGTGCATAAAAAGTAACAGACTGAAATATATTTATGGTGGCAAAAGTTGTGTTTTGGCAACATACATTGTTGTGGAAATTTATTCCATGTCCAAAGATACAACGACTATATATTGCAGGGTCGCAAAGACATGATGTATTTCTCCAGCGGTAATTGGGCGACAAGCAATGCAAGCTGGACATGTCGCCAGTCCTTGACTGGGCAACACAGGGACACTCAGGATAGACAACCATGCACACATTTATGCCTAAGGGCAATTTAAAGTAACCAATTAACCTAGTATGTTTTTGAGCTGTGGGAGGAAGCCAGAATACCCAGAGGACTAATGCATGCACATGGATTGCATGTCATGAAAACTTCATACAGAAACTCCATTCTTATGGGGAAGAATAATATATATATATATATATATATATATATATATATATATATATATATATATATATCATCATGGCCGCCTAGGAACAGGCCCTAAACACCAGAGCAATAGAGGCCCAGATCTACCACACCAGACAAGACCCAAGGTGTAGGTTGTGCAAGGAGGCCCTGAGACAGTCCAGCACATAACAGCAGGGAAAGCATACATGGAACGACATAACCAAGTGGCAGGCATAGTGTACAGAAACATCTGTGCAGAATATGGACTGGAAACCCCGAGATCAAAGTGGGAAACACCCCCAAAGGTGGTGGAGAATGCCAGAGCTAAGATCCTGTGGGACTTCCAGATCCAGACAGACAGAATGGTAATGGCGAACCAACCAGACATTGTCATAGTGGATAAACAACAGAGGAAAGCAGTTGTGGTAGATGTAGCAATACCAAGTGATTGCAACATCAGGAAAAAGGAGCACGAGAAACTGGAGAAATACCAGGGCCTCAGGGAGGAACTGGAGAGGGCCTGGAAGGTGAAGACCACAGTGGTGCCTGTGGTCATCGGGGCCCTCGGGGCAGTCACCCCCAAACTGGAGCAGTGGCTACAACAGATCCCAGGAACAACATCAGACATCTCAGTCCAGAAATGTGCAGTCCTTGGCACAGCCAAGATACTGCGCAGGACCCTCAAGCTCCCAGGCCTCTGGTAGAGGACCCGAGCTCAGAGGATAAGAACCACCCGCGGTGGGTGAGAAGGGAATTTTTTTTTTTTTTATATATATATATATATATATATATATGTATATATATATATATATATATATATATATATATATATATATATATATATCTGTACGGGAGTCATGCAGACAAAATATCTGAAAGGTGCTGGGCTTTTCTGGGTATCTGTGCATATACTGAGAAATGGTTTAACTTGCGCTGATTGCCCAGACTGTGGCATTTTAAGAAGTGGCACACAGAGTGTTATAGAATATAAGAATATATATAATACAAACTTGGTTCAACATTCCACTGTCTAGTGTTTATGAATCTTTATAGACATGTCTCTTCATCTTTCTACTGACTCTTTTGCTGTCAATTTTTATTTGAAGTTCTCTTTTGTGTTCCCTTTGTTTCACAGTGCTTTTATCTCTCATTGTCTTTGCTTTGTCTTTTTGTATGGCGCAAGACTTATATCATCCTAGACTGAGAAGATAACCAACAAAGAAGCCGCTGCTCCAAAATGAACACCTTCAACCTTGGCTAAAATGTTCCGCTTTTTTTCACATGGTAAAGTCGACTGTCCTACGGAGGAGTAAACAAGACAAAAACTGAGCTGAAATTAAGCTTGTTTAAACGATCCAAGAATAGTCTACTGTGGATGGCACAATGAAGATGGGAGGGGACCTCTTTCATTTTCACTTTAAATCAGCCTACTAATAACCCCTTGCTCCCCAAGTCAAAGGGAACAAGAGGTTAACCGTAAAATGTCACAAAATGTGTGACATTTTGCTACTATGATAAAATACAGATTAAGGTATCATAGACGTAATTATCAGGGTTACAGTTCAGGTGCTATATTTAGGACATTGAACTGAAACTTGATACTCATTTGACAGTTTCATTACCCTCTCTATTGGTTATTTATTGGTCATCATATTGGCACATGTTTACAGAAATGGATGGACAACTAACGAACTGTCCAAACACAAGCTCTTGCCTTAAAGCACACTCTTGGTTAAGGCAGGAAAAAGCAAAAAGCAAAAAGTTCCCCGCAAGCGGCTTTGGAGTCATGGGGTTACAGAACCCCCATTACTGGAACGTTAACCACTCTCTTACAAAACGAGAGCTGATACAGCTTTTCTCGCGATACTTAGTTAGTGTTCGCGGAACAGTATGGCAGCCGTGTCGCTGAGGTCTTGTCGCAGAGGACTTTCACTAATGTTAAGAAATGCAAGGGTTGCAGCTCTGCCTTCACAACCCCTGCAAGGTTTGTGCAATTCCTTTCTCCTTTTAGGATTAAATTTGCAACGCTCAAACGTCCGTCAGCTTGAATAAATAAACAAGAGGGGGTGTGGCGGCCGTGACGTCCTTAAAAAATGTAGGGAATGTGAACTAAAGGTGTGTAATATAGACCTTCCGACCATAATCACTGCTACTCTTTCTTCTGATAACAGCTTCTAACGTCATCTGAAATTATTATAGTGTTTTTGAACACGTTGTGCTTTAATTAGCTTCGATTAGGCGTGATGACGTGCTGCCATGCTGTAACTAATTTTCATATAATATCTGCCAGTTTACGCGTTATCCAACACAGTTTACGCCTTCTTTGTGTTGACATTTTTATAATAAGACGCATCGTTTGGTAACTAATAACATTGTGTTGCACAGCGGACAGAAGACACAAATCAACAGTTCAGTTTGCATCCAGACCAGACCTTCCAAAGCTAGCTTACAGGAGGGTGAAGGGGAAGAGCCCAGGAGTGGTGTTTCTGCCAGGCTATGGCTCCAACATGAATGGCCAGAAAGCTGAGGCTCTGGAAGAGTTCTGCAGGTCGTTAGGGCACTCATACCTCAGGTAAGTCACCCAAACCCATCACAGAAGATGACACTTCGACCCCTGAGCAGATCTGAACAAAGTACATCTGGAACTCTGATTTAGCACTGCATAAATCTGGGGATGTCTTCCACATTAAATTAGAAGTTGTTATTGAGGAAAAGTGTGTTTCGTCTCTGGTGGTCATTGGACAAGAGACGGGGTTCACACTGGGCAGGTTGCCGGTCCATGGCAGGGAAATGTCGAGATGAATAGGAAAGACACCCATGGACTAAAGAGAATTAAGAGAGATCAATTAACCCAGCAGTCATTATGTTATGGACTTTGGGAGGATTCAGAGTACCCAGAGAGAACCTGGGTATCTTCTTGCTGCAAGGTAACAGTGCAATCCAACTACACTGTAGTATGAGTTATTTTGTGATGAACTGTATGTATTTTTCAAAGATAAACATGCTGATTCATTCTTTTTTCCATTACCTTGCTTAACACTCATACCAGTTTACCTTGTGTGCTTTCTACATGTCCAATCATGGCCAAAAGCTTCAGCAGTGACACAATTGGTGTGGTTTTTAACAGGTTCACAGTCAATTGTCTCTGCAGACACAGAGAAAAAGATACTATTTATGTAAATATGGAACATTTATTTGAAGAATTAATATTTGGCGTCGAGCCTTCTTCTGAAATTCACTTTGACATGCTGAAATTCTAATGAGTTCAGTTCTTGAGCTTGATCACAATTTATTAGTTTCTGAAATAAACTGATAGATCTGGGAAGTTTCTTCTTCTACTTGTTCTCGGAGGATCTTCCCACTTGTTTTTCTTCCCCAAAATTTTGTAGGTTATAAAATAACATTTCTGCTTTGAAAATCTGTATTTAGTCTTTTGTATTGTCTTGATTTTATGGGAAACTAAGTTTTAATTGACGAGCTGTAAGCCGTCATCATCAAAAATAACAGAAATAAAATATGCAAGATGAAATAAATGCGTTTCACTTTTTAAATAGATTTTACTGATATAAAATTTTTGAGATACATTTGTAAGGCCTGTGGCTAGAACTATGCTAGCTGATAGTTATTTTCAACTGATGTTCAAGCATCTGATCCCTAATTATTCGAAATAAATATGAGGCATGAGGAAAAAAATGTCCCATCTTCGAATGGTTTGCCATGACCTTACAGTCTACTTCTCACGGGCATCTCTTGTTCTGCTTCTGTTCTTCCAGGTTTGACTACACAGGACATGGAGCTTCAGAAGGGTCGCTACCTGACGGAACAGTTGGTATCTGGAAAAAAGATGTTCTTTATGTGTTAGATGAGTTAACAGAAGGACCACAGGTACATATTTTTTATCCTTTGATTTTTTTGTTATTTTTTATTTTTCCTTTTGGAACAATTTAAGCAACATCTAGCTTCATCTGTTTTGTTTTACACTTGACAAAAACAATATGGTAAGGATCTCACACAGCTGTAGACTCATAAAGGCAAAACCCTAGTGTCTTCTAACTATAGGTTACATCTCAACACGAATAAGTTTCAAATTGTAAACTTTTCAGCTTACCCCTTAAATGGAAAATGGATTTTTCATTGGGGATAATGGGGATTACTGGTTTGAAAGGCCTTCTGAAAGCAAGAAAAAACATAAAAAACACACATAAAGCAAAGCGAAATCTAATGAAAAATCCTCACATGTCTTGAACTTTTCCTAATTTTGACATCTTTCAACCACAAACAATGTTTTTTGGGGGAGATTCTTTGTCATAGGCTAAAAAAGCTAGTGAGATCTTGTTAAAAGAAAATCTTTTGTTGTTTTTTTGTTGTTTTTGTTGTTTCTCCAGAAGATGGCGCTCTTTGGTCACATATTGGATTAGGATTTTGTTACCATTGTCTTCTTTGGCTAATTTATTTATTTAGTTTTACTTTATGTTTTCAGATGTTCTTTTTCTCTCATCCAACTCATTCTGTGGTGTTTTTGGTTCTTTGCAGATCCTGGTGGGATCCAGTTTGGGTGGTTGGCTCATGCTGCTGGCAGCCATTGCAAGACCAGAGAAAACCGCTGCACTGGTCGGCATCGCTTCTGCTGCTGATCACTTTGTCACGGCGTTCAACTCTCTTCCATTAGAGGTGAGACCATGTTGGATCACGCTGTATGTCAGCTGTGTTTCACAATCAGTTTTTTTTTTTCTTCCCTTTTAATGTTTTGTGTGATCTCTGTTTTTAAACTCACAGACTCGCAAGGAGATAGAGGACAAAGGGGAGTGGTCAGTGCCCAGCAAACACACAGAGGAAGGTTTTTACAAGTTCAGCATGGACTTCTTACGTGAGGCGGAAAACCACTGTGTCCTTCAGAGCCCCATCCCCATCACCTGCCCCGTCAGGCTCATTCACGGCCTCAAAGATGAGGACGTCCCCTGGCACGTCTCCCTGCAGGTCGCAGAGCGCGTCCTCAGCCCCGACGTGGACATCATTCTGAGGCGGAACGGCCAGCACCGCATGTCTGAGAAGGATGACATCAAGCTCATGGTCTATACTATTGACGATCTGATAGACAAGCTGACCACCCTGGTCTGAAAAAGGCATAGAAGAGATGTTCAGGATACACTGCAAACTGGGAAGTCTGCCCTCAAGGAAAGATAACCAAACAACGGCATGTTGCTCTGCCAAACGTCACCTATGATGCATCAGTTTTGTTTTTTTTTTGTCCTATATTTTGTCTGTCATCACTAGCATCTCATGTTGCAAGCGGTAATGAACCCTAAAATTTTCAGGTTGCATTTGTATGTTTCTGGTTGTTGTATTGAGAATTATGATTAGCCATGTTTGTTGTCATTCTTACTGTTACTGTTCCCCCCTCTATCTCCTAGCGTACACAGTTTTCCTGTGCCTTTTTATCCAGTTTTCACCTATTTTTGGCCAATAAAACCTGTGCACACCAGAGTGCAGGTATTAAGTTTCTTCACGTAGCAGAGTAAAAGCAGAGTAAACATTATCATTTACAAAGGGAGCATTTTATAAACTTTGACCTTTATTGTAGAAAGAATAAAGGGATTATTCTTTTGGTTCTATGTTCTATATTTTGAACACTACACCAAGAACATGTTTCCACTAGGTCTAAAATTAAACCAAGTAGATGAACAAGAATGTCTGACCAATTACAGCTTGATACTGTTAAACAGAATAAATGCAGGTAAAGGAAGAGGGCAAAGACCCAAACTTGTTAAACTAGGGTTTATTTTTCTCATGAAACAATAACTTTTTTTTGTTTTTTGACATGCAAACTGAGCTTTATAGAGTCTGACATTAATAATGCAGGTTGGAAGTTTACATGCATTCATCAGTGGGATGAATGTCATTTAATCTGGAGAGTTTGTAGACGCTTAATGTTGCATATGATACACATGCTTAAATGTATGCATATGCCTCCACTAATATCAGCTGAATATAAACATTTATTTACAGATATAATAGAACTCGTAAATAATTGGGATATCATTGTGAACCTGGCTTTTAGCTGTAGTTTATAACTTTTCTCTGAAGGTTTTCCAACACTAGTTCTGGTTTGGGTTTTGAGTTATTGCCCAGTTGGAAAACTTGTGTTCAAATAGCCATCTTGGAGTTGATTTGAAATTAAGCTTAAAAAGTGAAGGTAGTCCTCCACTCCATTACTCCTTTCATTTTGTGCAACATACCAGCTCCATTAACAGTAAAACATGAACATGATACTTCCACCACCATGCTTGGTACAGTGTTTCTGATTTCAAAACCTCACCTTGACTCCGCCAAACATTTTTGTTGTTGTTGCAGCAAACTAGCTCAATCTTTGTCTCCGTTGACAGTAAGACATCTTCCTTTCTTGTTTGACACTTTCTCAGTGTCTGTAGATGTAAAATTCACTACATTCTGGACAGCTGAAAAGAGATTGGCATGACCTTAGTGGCTCCTGGACATTAGGATCAATTTCTTTTTATCAGAGGATGACAGTTTGGCTCAGATGTTGGAAACATTTAAGTGTTCCAACATGTTGATAATCCCAAACTGTGCTGATATTAAGAAAATCAATTATCTCAGTTGATTTCCTCATCTTTTGCATAGATTAACCTTAATGTTTATTTCCAAGAACATCAGCTACTGAGACGATTATCAGATGTCAACAATCTTTCCTGCACATGCTGTCGCTTACAGATGATCAGTTTGTCATGCGATACACAAGTACTGGCTCTTCACACTCATTTTAAAACTTGCAGAAGCAACCCAAATGAAGTCGCAGCAATCACTTTGGATTAGTTATATTTCAGATTTCACATGGACGTTTTGATTTCAGTTGTATTTCAGATCATATGACCAGATGAGAAATGAAACAGAACTTAGAAATCGTATACAGTTACTGGAGAAACGCAACAAAAACTGATGGGATCTCTGCTCAAAACAGTGTTATTGCAAAACAACTAAGGACATTTTTGTGTCATTTGCATCATCACTGAACAAGAACATAAAGTGCAAAGTATTTATCCTGACAGCCCTGTGAATCTTGGCTCTGAGATTTTACTATTTGTGGTTTTCTGTCGTTCCCATCACAGGTTTATTTCTTTTCCTCCACATCCTTCTGAATCCTGCTGTCCTTTAGTCACTGAACGAACCAGCTGAATAGTTGATTATTAACATGTAATTGTCCACTAGCTACTCCGTGTTTAATGGGGCAAATCAACCACTTTCTCTCAGCTCCTTTTAACAGCACAGCTGACCTTTAAGTGATGACTGAACTCTATAGTCGGTCATTTTTTATGCTTATGTCTAAATGTCATTTTACAGAAGGAAGCTGAGTGAAAGGATGAGAGTGTTTTTGGCTGTCCTCATGTACTGGAACTCCTGCTAAAGATGTGTAAATTCTTTAAAATAAAAAATACATATTTTCCTGAAACAGCATGTTAAACAAACATCTCATGGTGAGAAATAACTCTTATTGGTAACTGAAACTATTCCTCTAAAATGAAAACAATACAAGCATTTTTGGTCAAATTATTTTTACATTGCTCTATTTTTTTTTTTTTTTTTTAGGAACTTCTAATTAGTAATCTTCAACTCACCGTTTCCAGGGTAACACAAAGACCTATTAGTTCTACCCACTTTAGCTGGGTTGAATGAGGGTCAAGGTTTGTCTTGCCTCGGTGACAAGGATGCTAAGGGGAGTAAAAACATCCACAATGCTCAGAATTAAAGAACTCAGCAAATAAGGGCACAGTGGAGGCAAATGTTCATAACAACCATAAGGAGTTGTCTACATGCCAACCAGTTGTTTGTGGTTGGAAGAAAATGCCATCACAATGAGTTTGCTAATGTCTCCTGGTACTGTGCTTTGAACTGTGTGCTTTGGTCATTTAAGACAAACACTCCATTTTGGTTCAGAGTCAAAACAAAATATTAATATTTAGAAAAAGATGTGACAGCTTCTGTTGAGTACGGTGGCGGATGGTGTGATGCTGTGGGCCTGTTGCTGAGTGCAGACATCGTGACATCTTTGAAGTATCGAGCCGTTCAAAGAAAAAAGGTCTGGTGGGTTCCACTAATGAACTACAACAGATCATCATTTGGTCTTTCAGTGGGATAAGGATCCAAAACTACATGATGAAACTGACACAAGATCGAGAGGTTAGCGAAAGAGAAGACTGTGGAAAAGAGAACCCAGAACTCTGAACAACGTAGAGATCGTTCAGCAGGAGAAGTGGTCAAAATCTTTGTCTCTGCTTTGACTAAGTGAAATGTTATAAGGCGTGGGTGTGCAATTTGTGGCTCTAGGTCCTCCAAATCGCCTCTTTTTCCACATAATACTTTGTATCATTCCTTCCACCCATCCTTCCTCCTCTGAAAGGCTTGGACTGGAAAAGTTGAGATATTTTTACATAAAAAAAAATGTCTTCAGAGTTTTTCAGTTTACTGCAATAAAAGAAACATTTCTTAAATTCTTTTTTTTTTTTTTGACACATTTTTTATTTATTTATTTTATTTCATTAATTTTTTTTTTTTTTTTTTAACCAGTTGTGCAAATAAATGTGAGTGAGGAGCCAGTGATCAAATCACTGAACTGAATTTGGCTGACTCTGAGGATAAGATAATATTGTGGGGGTTGTTTTGGACACAGAGCCGATCAGTATTGGCTTGCAGACAATTGATTTGACGCATTCATGTGGCCTTGCTTGCTGAGGGCTGAGGGGTGGAGGGGGTCACTTTGCACACAGCTGAGCAGGCACTAACACACTGACCGCCATCCGGGACAGAGGAGTCACGTCGCATTCCGCTGCTGAGCGTCCGCAGGCCCCCCGGGGCCCCTCAGCACACCCCCACCTCGGCCCCCTCTTGGTGGAGCTGGTGCATATAAAACCCAGCGAGTCGCCCCTCCCGGACAGAGTGAGGTCCAGTCTGGCCCGGAGGCGCGCTCGCTCGTCCTGCGCTTTATGGATGCTTCGGCACTTCAGCGTCATCGTCCTCTGCTCTGAGTAAGCTCAAGTGTTGGGACACGGGACATCAGTGATCACTCTTTCCTTTCCAGTAAGTGACACGTTTCATCCTTGAAAACTACTGAGAGCGTGTTTGCCATATGTGAGGCGTCATGTTTATGCAATCGATGCAATATGTCGCAGATTTGTGTGCGCAGCAGTTTTTTTTTTTTTTAAATATATATTTTCTAAAACAGTTCGAAGAATCAGCAAAATGCGTTGCAAAGGCTAAAACCGGAAGGCGAAAAAAACATTTTAGAAGAAAATATTTTTTTTTTAACTTGGAAAAACTGCTCGTTTCGAAAAGATGCAGAAAAGAGAAGATTTACGTCACAGCGGATCTGACATGATTTTGCAAAACACAGTTGCGGGCTGTGATGCACATGATCAGCTGTGAACATGGCTGTTCGGTGCCCATTTGAAGTTTCTGCACACATTCAGGGATTTAATTTGCGTCAAATCCCTACTGTCCACTGTAGGTCATATGAAGCAGCATCACTGCGCCCAGCCAGCCGGAAGCAGGTTAGATTGTTGTCATAGCAATAAGAGGGCTTGTCCTCGCTCGGGACGGCAGCCAAGAGACCACACCCTTCTTTTTTCACTGCCTCCACAGATTTGCTGGTTTGTGCAGCAGAAGGCATGGAAGTAAAATATTCAATTCAAAAAATTACACGACTGATAAAGCTGAACTTAATCACTGTAGTGATTGCTAAATTATTCACTACTTTCATTTAGTTTTATTACAGTCATAAATTGATAGAACAACATAAAATAGAGCATGAATGTGAACTCAAAGGAAATTAGGGTTGTCAGTTTAACAAAATAAATAAAATCCAGTAGCATTTAGAATTAGAAATAGATTTTCCTGTGAACTCTGTGACAGACTGGCGACCTGTCCAGGGTGAACCCCGCCTCTCGCCCGGAACGCAGCTGGAGATAGGCACCAGCAACTCCCGACCCCGTTAGGGAGAAGGGTGACGGAAGATGGATGGATGGATTTTCCTGTGAACTCTTATTTCAGTATGAATGTAGCTGTTCTGTTCCATGGCGAGCTCAGAGGTTTCTGCACACCATCCACATGATGAAGCATGGTGGGGGCCATCATCATGCTGTGGGTTAGCTTTTCTTCAAAATCAGGAAGAACAGAAAAGCTGTTGTAGGCTGCAAAATCAGCGAGACTTGATTCAGAGGTCCACCTTGTAGCAGGACAACCTGAAACAGGCAGCCAGAGCTCCAATATAATTGCGATGGTCCAGTCAAAGGCCAGAAATTCTCAAACTCCTCAAACAGCACTATGTATAAAAATTTGTCAACAATCTTTATACAATCTGATGGACTTTGAGCTATTTTTTAAAATTATTTTTCTTAATTTTTGTCTCTTGATTTGTAAAGTTAGTACAGACAAACCCACACAACTGAAGATAAGCAAAGTGGCACAAAGATACGCATAAAAAAAGTGACGGTGTTAAAGCCAAACTAGCACATGCAGGTCATACAAAATGGACAATTACAGCTGAATGAATGTACCGCATATTTCTAGATTTTTATTTGTAAGAAATATTAAATATTACTCATCACTTTCCTCCACTTCCTATGCACTGCTTTCTACTGGTTTTGTTCATAATAGCTCAGTGAAGTTTCTATAACAAGACAAAATAGGAAATATTTTGCAATGCATTGTGTGTGAAAAATAATGCACAATGCCTTGCATAAGTTTGTTTTTGTTTTTATTCTCACTTAACTCAGTCTGTAACGCCTACTTCCTTCAGGAGAGCTGGACGTTCACACATTGTTCACTATAGATTCTAAGGAAGGCCTGCCATGGCGAACCGAGGGCCCAGTTACGGACTGAGCCGGGAGGTGCAGGAGAAGATTGAACAGAAGTACGATCCTGACCTGGAGCAGCGCCTGATGGACTGGATAGTCGCACAGTGTGGAGGAAACCTGGAGAAACCGCAGCCGGGCAAGCAGAACTTCCAGACGTGGCTGATGGACGGAACGGTGAGCGGCTATACTTTGAATTATTTAAGATACAACATAATAGTGATGACAGATATGAAATGGCTGCTATGTGATGGCCAATCTATGTGCCCTTTTACGTATTACACTTAATAAAAATTGTTCTCAAGGTAGAGATTTAGAAAAACTGTTTTACTCACTAAAGGTTTATTCAAAAAATAGGAAACCGAACATATACAATTTTTAACCTGCAACCTGCTAAGTCTTTCTAAGCACATATTTAGGGATCTTCAGAAACTTAACTGAAAAGAATGTTGTTGCTAAGACTTAATTTTTCTGAACTTCACAACAGGCTGTGTGCTGCTGTCTTTTAGCTAAATGCTGTAGATAAACCTGCTAAAACAAATTTTTCCGAAAAATCCATGAAAGCAAAAAGCAGGAGGAAAATTGGTTGATTTCTTCACAAAAGGGCAGCCGCTTAAATAAAAATGCACCCTTCTTACAAGTTAATTTAAGGTAGCATTATTATATTTTTAATTATTGGAGAATTTGAAATACATTTCAGTTTTAAAAGCCAAATTCAATGTCCTTTTGTGCTCCTTCCTGGGGATCAGTAAGTAAATAAAACATTATGTATATAGCACCTTTCAGGATAAGACTCACGAAATAACAAATCCAAATTTATGCAACGGTTGATGTAAAAATACAGGTTTTTAGCCAACCTTTATATGTGTGTTGTTCTGGAAGAGAGTTAAAATTTTAAGTAGTAAAAGTAGAAACTCTGTAAAACAACCAAAACCTTGTGAATTACATTAGATACCAGCAAGTACTGAGAGTCCCATCATGCCTTGGCACCGAAGGTTCTGTTTGCAGGATGACTAAGGCAGACTTCTGTCCTTCCTCCGTAACAGATTCTCTGTCGACTCATAAACAGTCTTTATCCGCGGGGCAAAGAACCCATCAAAAAGATTCCTGAGACTCAAATGGCCTTCAAACAGATGGAGAAGATCTCCCAGTTCCTGCAAGCAGCGGAAGCTTATGGAGTCACAACCACAGATATTTTTCAAACCGTGGACCTCTGGGAAGGTGAGGACATGGATGGATGGATGGATGGATGGATGGATGGATGGATGGATGGATGGATGGATGGATGGATGGATGGATGGATGGATGGATGGATGGATGGATGGATCTGTAAACTGCAATTTTCAAGATTTTCCACCGATCTAAACTTGGATTTTATTGGAACTTTATATAACAGATCAGCACAAAGTTATGAGTAAGTTTGAAGTGGAAGAAAAAGCATCATATCTTCTTTTACAAATGAAATCTGAAAAGTTTTCTGTGCATTTGTAATCAGTCTCTGTGTCAGTAGAGGGCCCTTATTGCAATCACAAATGCAGCCCTTTAGATGCATGTTTCATATATGTAGCTTGATTTTCCCCCCCTCCATTTATCTATACAAAATAACCCAATTTCACTCAGATTGGATGCAGAGGTTCGAACTTTAACTAGGCCACTATAATACAGTGGTCTCTGAGCTGTTCTGCTGGAAGGCGGATGTCTATTCCCAACAGTTGCCTGGTTTTTCTACCAGGTCTGTCCTGCATTTAGCTTCATCCAACCTTCTAACAGTGTGGGTCAGCTTTTCTGACCCTGCAGAAGAGAAACATCCCCACATCATAATGCTGCCACCACCATATTCCACAGTGGAGATGGCATTTTCAAATATCTAAGGCCTTCACAGAACAGCTGCATTTATGTTAATATTAAATTACACAGACTAAGACTCTTATGTACTCTTATTATGTACTAATTGGGTGACTTCTGAAGGAAGTTGTTTGGAATGAGTTGAAATGCACGCAATATTTTTAATTTCTGAAAAACTGAAAACTGCCTCCATTTCCTTTATTCAGCTTGGCTCATCTTTGTGTTGGTCTGTCATGTAAAGACTCAACAAAATACACTGAAAGTGTTTGAAAAATATCCAATTTCTCCCAAAACTCTGATCATCTTCTCGATTTCTACTAAAAAAAATCATTCCCACATGATGTTGCTGCAACCATATTTTATTATGTACATTTTCTGTTCATTTATCTCCACATTTGATGTTTTGCATGATGGGCAATTTTTTTATTTATTTATTTTTTTAGCTTTTTTATTATCTGACTGGAACATTTTCTTCCACATATTTGCTGGTTATAGGAAAAGACCTGGCAGCAGTGCAAAGAACCCTGATGGCTCTGGGGAGTTTGGCTGTCACAAAGGACGACGGTCAATACAAAGGTGACCGAGACTGGTTCCACAGGTATGAAAAAAAAAAACAACCTCTGAAAACATCAAAAACCCACCTTCAGACTCCTCACACACACCTACTAACCCTCTTGTTGTACACGCGCAGGAAAGCCCAGGGATACCGACGAGAGTTTACTGAAGAGCAGCTGCGCCAAGGGCAGAGTTTGATCGGCCTGCAGATGGGCAGCAACCGCGGCGCTTCCCAGGCTGGCATGACGGGCTATGGTATGCACCGTCAGATCATGTAGACCCCCCTCTAATCCTTGATCTCAGACTTTGTTTTTCTACTAATCCCACAAATGCTGTAGCCCTAAAATAAAACTCTCCTAAGCTTTGCCACACCTGCCATCTTAACCTCAACTTCCCTGTAATTGCTGCTTTTGCCCAACACTGTTTTCCTTCACTTCTTAATAAAAGAGTCAGCTGCAGATTTATGTCTTCATGATTCTTCTGTATTATTCTCTCTTTCTTTGCCTTCTTACCTCCGTATTATTCTATTTGGTAACACAATGTGTATTTTGTGTTTATTTAACTAAGTACAATAAAAGCCATCTGTACTGTACACTTGTTTACAGAGATACTCAAAGTGACTGTTAAGGCATGGTGTATTGTTATTGATATATTTACTATATTTTAGTGATCATAGACTATTTTGTTCCTGTGTGATTCTTTAGCCTTCATCCTAGCAAGGCTCAATCAGTGACGAAGTCTCTGCGGTTTTGCCTGAAGACTTGTTGCTGTTTCTTCTGTAACCAAATCAACCTCACGTTGTGCCTGGTTATAGGACTTCAAAGGCTGGGTCCTTGATCTGCTGGTATTAAATTATAGATGAGCGTCATTTGTTCTGAGCCATGCCCTCGTTTGTTATCTGTTACATATTTGTTCATGCTGTGTCTATTATGTGCACGGTGCAACATGTGAATGTGCAGTAGCCAACACGTTTGACAATAAGAGGTTCATGGTGCCAGGTAAACATGTTGCTTGATTGTGCACTGTTTATGTGTGTTCTGTTTGTATTTTGGAAATCTATTTATATGTGGATGTGTGTAAGAAGGATTACTGGAAAAATAAAGTATGGATACGTATTTTTGTCTTCCCTGAGGTGAGGTGAACGCTGTGTGCTCTCTGCAAACACTGAGTGCTTTTTCTCATATCTTGGCTTTATGTTCCCGCTCCTCCTTTGCCAGCATCCTTATTGTCTCTGCTCACTGTGCACAATCTAATAAAGTGTCTGCAGTACAGCACAATTATTTGGATGCTGGTTTCTGATTCGAGCCAGAGTAACAGTAACCTTTTGTTTAGCAGCACGAGTAAGAAATCAAATCTCTCAATGCTCTCCTAATGACGTTGAAGGTTCATTTTTCCTTAATGAAGGGGAAGGAATTGAATCATTTGAGTGTGTGTGTTGCCAAAATCCAAATTACACTGATCAAAGACCTGGTTTAGAATTTTTTTTAAAATTAATTTATAGAACTAGATGCTTCCGGTTCTACTGCAGGCCCCTGAGCTTAATAGGTATACAAACATGTAATTCTAAATTGGAGAAAGAAAAGGAGGATGTTGTCCAAAAAAACTCAACTTACAGGGGTCAGCAACCAAAATTCTTTATCAGTCATTCATAAATCACATCATAAATATCAAGGAACACAGCAGACAGATCAGGGTTTAAAGCATCTTTAAGTTATAAAACAATATCTTATCTCAGAAGACCTGGAAATGGAACAGGTATGGCACAAATACAAAGAACATGGAAATATTTCTGCCTGTACAAAGAAAGTAGAGATATAATATACTCTGAAGTACTATCATCTGTGAAATCAGGATGTGGTTTTTCTATAGTATTGGCTCAGAGGGACTGAATAGAGGTGGACGCCACACTTTTCAGATTTTAGGTTTGAAAAGAATAAAAATCACGCTTAATTTTTCTTTCATCACCCTTATATAGGACATAAAGTTAAGGTTTGTGGTTGTAATGTGAAAAAACTGAATCATTTTCAGTGCGTAGGTATTTTTGTACACCCTGTAAACACGTGAATTGAATAACACCATAATTCAATGTAATTGGGAGAAGGTTGTAAGCGGAAGCATTGACACGAGCTGCCATGATTATTCGATATCAACAGGGAGAAACAGTTTTAAATTAATCAGAAAAACAGGTGGACTCAGGATGTTTTGACCACAGTGATTCATAGTTGAAGGCCTCCGATCCTGTTAATGCCAGCTGATCTTTGTGTTGCTCTTTCTTAATGGCACAAGTGAAACCAAAACCCTGTTAGCTCTGGACAAGTAAACAAAGTCTAATTAATGTGGGTCATCAAACCAAAAGGCAACAGCTTTTTAATCTAAAGGTCACTTCAAACATCAGATTCTTTTTACTGTACAATAAATTAATATGAAATCTGCCAGTGAGCTGTCAAAGCATTTAACTACTTGCCCAGGGTTAATGTCTTATTTTCTCCTCTGCACAGACAGGCAGCTCAAGTGAAACTCTCTACCTTCCTATTCTCAGACACTATGAGTCTGAGCTTATTATTAGCCTCAGACGGACTAGAGAAGCATCTGAAGGAACACAGGCCATGCATAACTGATGGAGCACAGTCAATGACTAAACCATAAACAGTGACCAATGAGAATGCATTTGTTAAGCTTTGCCCAGCCTGTGAATCGTTGGCTTCTCTTGCGCACTTTGCCACTGTTGCAAGGGGCTCTCGGGGTCAGACTTTTGGGTAATCGAAGTTACTCTGTGCCATGCTTGAGCTTCTAAAAGTCTAAAAGTACAGCATGTGCAATGTCGCAGAGAAGCTTTAGGGTTGCTCTCCTGCTCCTGCTCTTGGTCATCAGATGTGTTGCAGAGGAAACAACACCAAGTAAAGGCTGCATTTGTGGGTATCCTGGAATACCAGGCGATCCTGGTCACAATGGTTCACCAGGGAGAGACGGTAGAGACGGACTCACAGGGGACAAAGGAGACCAAGGCAAGTTCAGAAAGAAGACTGTTTCAAGGCTTGACTGTAATGTGACTTGAGCCATATTTAATCGGAATATGTGTTTCAATATATTATCATCAAAGTGTCGATTGCAAACATTTAACAACAGTTTTGTATTGATGTTTTGTGTAAAGGTGAAGTTGGCCCTTCGGGACCAGCCGGTGCCGATGGCCTAAAAGGAACCAAAGGAGACACTGGTATGTACTAAAAATAATGACCTTGCAAAACAATAAAACCCAGTATATTTCTGTTGGTGTTAAATTACAAATTTACAATGTCTTACAAAAGTATTCATGTCCCTTGAAGAACAATTAGAAACTTTACAATGACTAATGTAATTTTATGTGGCAGACCATTGTGAAGCAGGGTCTAAATTTGTAGAAGAAAAGAAATATCTCATGGCTTCTAACATTTCTGATTATAAAATTCTAAAAGTGTGTCATCAACGCCTTCACAATATTTACTATGAAGGTAACTTGATTAGTGAACTGCTAATACTTTGAAGTACTTCCTTTCACTGCAGTACTTTACTGCAGTATGTTTCTAACCAGTTTTGCACACCTAGGGATGTCTGCAACAGTGAGAGTAAAGTCTGGACTTTGACTGGGCCATTCTAACACATGCACTTGCAAGAATTCACACCCATGTTTAATCTTTTATAACCTCAAGCAGCTTTTACAGGATCGTTCTTTATTTAGCTAATATGCATCTTCTTTCTATTTGCTGATAAAAGATGCCAACATGCGTCTTTTATCGGCAGAGACCACTTTCCCTGTCTCTGCTGACAAAAAGAACCCATCCCCTCAGCATGACATAGCCACCACCAATTGCCACATGCTGTATCCAGGGTGATATGCTATGTTTTTCTGCCATAAACAGCATCTCTTGTCCTCTTGTCACTCTCCCCAGAAGTCCAAATTAGCCAGGTTCATGGCTAATGGTTGTCCACAAATTCTTCCACCAGAACTGGATAAAAAATGTTGTAAACGATGCTCCCTTTTAAAAGTTACATACGGCATTGCTTTGATTTGTCAAGTAAAGTGATTATAAAATACAGGTAGGCTTGTAATAAGTGTCAGTTTTCACTCCTAGTTTTATTTATTTCTTTATTCATTCTCTCCAGGTGCTATTGGTAATCTTGGGCCTAAAGGGAAAAAAGGAGAAAATGGAGAAAAGGGGTCTCCTGGAAAAATGGGGCCCCAAGGAATACAGGGACCAACGGGCATAAAAGGAAGCAAGGGAGAACTTGGCTTGCCAGGACCCCAAGGACTTAAAGGAGATTTAGGCCCACCAGGACCACATGGTCCAAAGGGGGAAATTGGCCTAAGAGGTGACAGAGGTATTCAGGGGCCTCTGGGACCCCCTGGTAAGCCAGGGCCGAAGGGAGAATTGGGTGTGCCGGGTCACAAAGGAAACATTGGTTACCGTGGCGAAAGGGGTGCTCGGGGTGAGAAGGGCGAAAGCGGCGAAAAGGGAGAGTCTCCTGTCATCCCCAAAAGCGCTTTCTCCGTAGGACTCACAGCGCGTAGTAAACTTCCACCAGCCAACTTGCCGATCCGGTTCGACAAGATTATTTATAACCAACAGAACCACTACGACTCACAGACAGGGAGATTTACGTGCCCCGTAGCTGGAGCCTATTTCTTCACCTACCACATCACCGTCTTCTCCAGAAACGTGAAAGTGGCCCTTATGAAGAATGGGGTGAAAATCATCCACACCACGGACAACTACCAGACCAGCGAGGACCAGGCAGCAGGGGGCGCTGTGCTGCACCTGGATGTGGGGGACAAAGTGTGGCTGCAGGTGGTTGGAGGAGAGCTGTTCAATGGGCTGTTTGCTGATGAAGATGATGACACCATTTTCTCTGGGTTCATAATCTTTGGATCCTAATTAAAGATTTTCAACAAAAATCTTCACTTTGAAATCATTATGATCCAGTGAAATTAATTTCATTCAAAATTGCGTAGTTATATTTCAAAGTAATTACATTAAAATTAACTTGTGTTTTGTTTCCATTATTTCAGACAGCAAACAGCTGTTTTATCAGTATATCTTCTGCTAAGTAAAGCTGAAATGATTTTTCAAATAAGATAAAGATTATATGCAAGTGTAACTATTACTAACTGTCTCATCAGAAGTTGCAAATAAAATATTTCCATTGTACAGAAAAGGTCATCTGTGTAAATAAATTAAAATTTGTATAAAGAGTTTACACATTTATTTCAGAAGTACTGGACAAACATTTTCCAAAGAGTATCAAAAATGTAATAATTTACAAAACCTATAAAATTCCCAAGTTGAAATCTTTAATATTGTCCTGTGATTGTTTTAAGAATTGCTTTGATGTTCCCAGGACAAGAAGGTAGTCTTAAGAAATGTATTCAGAATCCACCAAAAAGATATTGGACTACGGCCAGATTAGTCATATGCTGCTTGTTGAACTAAGCTGGGCACCAGTGTTGCAAAAGTCGCACAAAAGGTTTTGTTTTTTTAACTATTTTTATTATTCTAAGTAAAATAGAGATAAGTCACAATCTCTAAAAATGAATTTAATTTTGGACCTTGGACACCAAAACAAAGCTGGTTGGGAAGGCAAACATTACATGTACATTATGAAAAGAAACCCATGAGGAACAGAACATGCTGACTGTGTGGATTTAATGCCTCTGATAACAGTGTCAGTGTACAGTATAATGGACAGTGACATTTTTCCTTCCATAACGGAAAACCTTTGAATTAAATGAGTTATATCTGGGTCATGATGACTGGATCACAATATAGAACATTATATGTTATTTTTGCTAGCAAAGAAATAGACAAAATGGCTATGCTAAGCCATCTGTAGCTTTTGTTTCTTCTTTCAATTGATTTTATTATTTCATAAAGATAATCACATCCTATACATTTATTTATTTGCATTTGTTTGTTGAAATTTTATTAAGTTTTTATTTTGGTGTGATGTCTCATTTTGGCTGTTCATCCAATTATTTCCAGAGGAATTGTTTCATACAGTTTTACTCTTCTTGCAATAAACCTTGACTTGGAGTTTAAAAAAGTAAACATGAGTTTATTGAACGATTAATCAGACAACAGGAATTTCTGGATGGTATATTTTGACTCACTTTATTGTTGTCTCACAATATAGAACAACCTTGTTTCTGTCCGTGCAATTTTTGGATGGGCGTGGAACAGAAATATTCATGAATTAAATTCCACTAGTGTGATTCAGTGACACGACGCAAGAAAGCCAGGAAAAAACAAACTGGAAAGCCCAGTCTTTTTTTTGTCCTACTTGTGTGCAGGAATTGTGGAGTACCAAAAGTGCCCAGTTTAATAAATTGGTAAATTGTGACATTTTGCTTACATACTCATCCTACCTTTAAAACATGGCAAAACCAATACATTAAATAAACAGTTAAATTTTTAAATTTTTGTTTAAATACACTTATAGTGTGACACAACTCTAGTTCTGTGAAACATGCAATTTTTGTTTTACAATTTTGTCTGCGAAACCAGATTCCAAAATCGAAATAAAGAAAAAATAAACAAGAACAAAAACAAAGAGTTTTTATATATTATCGTTTTAACTATTACACAGTGAATTGTGGATAAAAAAAAATAGAATTAATACTGATAAATAGTACAATGTTAGTGGGATACACCTGTTTGATGTGATTATCATAATTTCAAAAATAAAAAATATATATATATACAGAGAGAGAGAGATTTTTTTTTAAATTACATATAATAATTAAGGAAATAAATTTTTTATTTCTTGATTTGTGGCACTTTTGGTCTTCCAAAAAGGCCCGGCGTTGCGCTTCGAAGTGGGCGTGGCTTTCAACTTCCAGGGATTGATTGTCTGATTTACTATTGGCTGTCAGCCGGACGGTCGCACTGCGGTCGACCAGTCACCTCTCGACGCCCCGCCCCCTGCAAACACAGCAACAAGTGCACTGAGGATGCTCTCGAGCTCAAATCCTCTAAAGACTCACTGGAGCTGGACTCCCCATTGAAATAACGAGCTGCATCTCAGTAACGTCCAGCTTTAACACGCCGTATAATTCTCATCAGTGCCCATCACTGTTTCACGTTGTTTCGAACGAGTTTTACCGGTTCGCGAAAGTGAAATTAGAAACTGCGTCGCTTACGCAACTCTGAAGAAGTTTATGAGTGAGTTAGCTTCAACTGCTAGCTGAAGAAGTCAAGGAGTCGTTTGCCTTCGGTATGCTGCAGGGGGACTGAAGAGAGGGCAGGAGAAGAGGGAGAGCGCTTGTTGGGCTTTCTCTGTGCCCGACATGAGCCTGGCAGAAGCCAGCCACCAACCCGCTAGGAGATACAACCTGCTTCGGTATGGATAAATAGCAAAACAAGCTGCTCTGTCTTATGTGAGAAGAAGAAAGGTGGAGGACATCAGCGACTATGAGCAGGGTATGTTTTTATTGTTTCTATTCACCGAGGCTTTTCAACAGCGCTCAGGCCAAAACACTTTAATTGAAAGTATCGGTATTGTTTCACCCCTCGGCTGCAGTGATTTCACCCTCCTTGACTGAAATGGGACCTGTGGGGGTTATTGTGGTGCATTACAGGGGTGGTTGTTATAGTGATGTGGGAGATGCCAGGGTGTGCTGGGAGTTGGTGAGGGACGGAGGGAGAGGGGGCTGAGGGCCTGCTAATACAAAGAACTCAACCGTTCAAGTCTGTAAATTAATTCACATGTAAAAAAAAAGCACTTAGGCTGTGAATTTTTATGAGCTTGAGGAAACTTTTCAGTGTAATTCACACTCATGCTTCCAAATAAGTTCATAATCCATTGGAAATTTTGATCAGTAAGTTAACTTCTGTAGTTTGGTGTATTGCAAAGTGTTGACAAGTTAGACAAAAACAAACAAAAAAAAAACATTTTTGTGCAGGCATGTTTATATGTAATTCTTTCATCTTGATATGGATTACAACTTGATACTTTTATTAAAAAACTTATTTTTAAGACAAGAAAGTGGGAATTGTAAACCCATTTCCAGTTAACCTTTTAGACATAAATATCAAAAATAAATTCCTTCTGCTTCTAAAATATTGCAACATAACTGGTAAAGTTACAATACAGTTATTGTAAATATGTTACTTATTATTATTTCATTTGAACTTCATACAAAAACTCGGGAGAAATGACTGAATAAAAGCATGCTGAGTGTAGTGGTATTTTGCAAAGGCTTATTGTGCAAAAATATTCTTCTTTTTAGTTGCATCAATTAAAATTCATTAGCAAAAATTGCTTTGACCTGCCAACAAAGATTTTAGCTGATTCCGATTCAGTTTTCAAAAAATGATGTCAAAGGATATTGGAACAACATTCAGATATTTTTCCGAGCTTTCTGATGGAGTAGTCGCTATGAAACAGTAACAATGTCTGCAGCGAAAACTTTCAACACAGACTGGTAACACTAAGGCTCACCTAGCCAAAAATCAGGGCGAATCAACTTGAAAATTGTCTAATTTGTGGGACTTCTTTACCTTTTTTTTTTGTCAATATGCAGAACAACAGCTAATATTAGCATGCAATGTTTTTAACAAATAAACTAGTTTGCAAATGATCATTTTGGGCTGGTGTTGTCCTATCAAGAGACATGGGTGGCGCTACTTTAGTTTCCCTTGTGCTATCGTGTTTTTTGCAACCAGAAAACCAAATTTGTCTTTCTTATAGGTGAGGGAAAGCGTAGTAGCCTTCTTTAGGCCAGCTGACCTGTAGTGTTCAGCAAGAAGTCGGAGAGGGAGCCATGCACTACTCTGTCCCTTCTACTGTTCTTTCTGGCACTTTTATTAAAAGGACTTTGAACCTTATGAATGTTATCAAACATTGTTTTTGTGGTCTTAAAACCACAGCAACTCAAAACCTGGGTTTAGCTTGACACTAAAAACCATCCCTCCCCTAATAAAATTCAGAAAAATGCTATAAAAACTCAAAATAAAAGTAAAATTTAAATGGCCAAGCACATGATAAGGTGTAGAACTTCACTAGAATCAAATGTCAATAAAAATGGGTGGATTTTCAGTGGTTCTTTCAGACTTTCAGTGAAGTTGTTTCATAAATTGGGAGTGACCACTACAAAGAATTAGTCACTTCTGTTTTCACTGAGTTTGACTCATGGAGCACTTAAAAGTCCTTAATATTTGATCCAGGAGTTCTTACTGGAGGACATGAAAAGTTCCTTTAGATAAACTGAGATTAGCCTGATCCCTATGAACTATCAATAAACCCTTTATACCAGTAAAATCAAAGGTCAAAGTCCATATGCCGTGAGTTTTAATACAAGACTTAACAACTACAATATAATTTTAGTGTGGGCTTTTTGTAATTTAGCAATAACTAATCAAAAATGAAACGTCAATCAGGCTTTCATCAGAAACATTTTGTCTGAAACGCTTTCGTGGAGCTACTGGCCAATGATAACAAGGCTTGGTGGGGTGTTCTCCTCTCCAAGCCCTGTAGATTGTGTGGTTTTGGATTTCTGGTTGTCTGTCTCTGTGACAGTCCTCTGCGGATCAGGTGAAGTGCTTGGCTCCCTAAGAGAGAGTGGAGGCACTCCCTGGTTTTGGCCTCCACCTGTACTTCCCACGCTACAGAAGAAGAGGCGTGGTGTCTCTTGAGCTACGGATTTTCGCCAGATCAAAACTCAGAAACTGGGTCATGCACAAATACGACACTGTTATTTGTGCTAAATTGATGTTGAGTGAACCAGACGGAACATATTTTAGGATCGTATTTCTGTAGATTGTAATAAAAATATGCAAGTCCGCCTACGCATTTGAAACCCAATGGGTTATCTATAAGGCTTTATCTCCTTCTTTTATCATTATTTTATCGCTGGAGAAAGTACACAGGCCAAGTCGCCCCCTGCAGTCAAGCCCTTTTAGCTCATTCAAGATCCTTGGGTTGCACTAAACAACTAAGTCATTCACCTGATCATCGTGGCGATCAAACAAGGCCTGCACACACACTGGCAAAGCTTCTCTAATGAGATTCAGTGGAATAGAGAAGGATGAGGATAGACACACTCCCAGCTGTGTACACTGCATGCTCACACGGTCGATTTCTACTCGCTGACACATCTCATTCCAACCAGAGACGGGCTTAAAGGTTGATTTCCAAGCATGAACGCTAAAAAGATTTTAATGTGGATTCACGTCAGCACTCAGAGCAATACAGTGTTGCCTAAGCCGTCAGGATACTTGGAACAATCCAAAAATGTGAACTCATGTGCTTGGAAGATGAAATACTTCTTTCTTTCTACTCAGCATACTGCAAAAGCATCTTAACTCACACCAACTCCTATTTACCCACAGTGATTAGCTAATCATCGAGTCTGCTGAGACGACTGTCTCACTGCTTTGACTCATTTTGAGAAACATAATGGAGATAGGAATGTTGACATCTGACCAGAAAATTCTGGTGCTCCAGGGTGGTTATGTCTGTCTGAGAATTAAGATGGCAATGAAAAGTCCTAAGTGTCCCTCAATGCCTTTTGTCTGGTGTATTTTTTTTTCTCCTCTCTCTAAATCTGTAGCTCAGTTCATTTTGACTTAATGAGTCTGAGTCGCTCCTGAAGCGAGACATACCTCTGCAGAGCTGAACTTTGTCTTAACGGGGTCACTTCACATTACGCATTTATGATTCCTTACATAACTGCCTGCCTGGATCCTCTGGTCAAACAGGAAGGGAGGAGAGTCCTTCTAAACACTTCCCTCCCTCAGCTATAAGGGTGTAGGCAGCACCGCACTACTCAAGGAGATGCTCTGAGTAATTGCTTATCTGTTTTTTTGGAATGCAGTTTTAGCTTTTCGGCTTCTGTGTGTATGTTTACATTTCTGTGTACATGTTCTTCCTCTTCTCTGAGAGTCTAATCTCATGGTGGCTCCAGCTGGTTCCTGCCGTGTGGGTGTTTGTATGCGAGGAGAGATGTGGTGGTGTTGGAGGGGAGGGGAGATCCTCCCTGAGCTCTTAATTAACTCTGGACCCGGGCCTGCAGCGTACCGCTCCCATCGGCAGATTAGGGAGGAGAAGCCAAGAGAAGCATTTTACCATTGCTGGAAAGTAATGTAGAAACAGACGTTGGCTTATACATGAGAACAGTGCCATGCAAAAGTATTCATACCCATGAGCAACCACAAGTTTCAATGTGCTTCATGATTTGCCCATTTTTCTTAGATTGGATGAAATGCATCCTTTTAAAGAATCTGAAAAGTATTTAGGTTTGGGGTTTGAAGGGACCGTTTTAAGTCATGTGTACTTTTACTTCTAAATCCTTCCTCTGTAGCTCTGGCTGTATGTTCAGACTCTGTGTTGCACTGGAAGAAGAACTCTCACCCCAATCTCCAGCTTCAAAGCTTTTGCTTCCTTGCAGAAACGTTTCCTGCAGCATGATGCTCCTAGTACCATGTTTGTCTACTTTGAGTGTTTCTCAAAGTGTGGGGCGCGTCCCCTGGCGGGGCGCCGTGCCATTGCAAGGGGGGCACGGGAAGCGGTATGGATAAATGTTTCACTGTAAAGATGGTTTGGAGGGTGTTTTGTTGCAACCTTAACTTTCTTTCAACAATGACTTTCTTTTTGTCATTAATTATTTGTTCATTTGTATTTTTTTAAATGTATTTCTAAAATGATATCAAATATAGTGTAGGGATAATCTGTTGACAATTTGTTTTGATTGACTGACTAATAATTAAATAACAAAAGGTTCTTGAATAATGTGAAGCTCAAACTACGCCATTAGAGGAGTTATGAGTCGGACGTATTTACAGACTAAGTAGGATTTAAAAAAAACAAACTATGACGCAAAATGTGTCTGTATATACATGTTCAGTTTTGGCTTAATTACTGCTCTGAATATGTTTTTCTTTCAGCAACAGGCATCATTTTGTGTTTGTTTACTTGAGTTAACAATTAATTCATTGCTAAGTTAGTTGACAATTATTTCTATAATTGATTCATTATGATTAATCCAATTAATTGATTCAGCCCTACATGAAAGTAACAAAATCAGACAACTTGCACGATGAGTTTGATATAAAACCATCTTGGGTTTTTTTTTTTTATTATTATTAAAAGGTGACCACCTGTCTCACCTTCATTCCTCTAAGCAACGGTGCCGAGAATTAGTGGATGCCAGCTGGCGTGTGACAGTTGGCGCCTGCCGCAGGGAAAAAAAGAAGCATCACAGGCACTGCAGGATGGAGCATGTGGTAGAAAGGCTGAGTTCTCAAAACAAAAACATGCTACTCAAGCTGAGGGCATTCTTTCCTTATCTTCCCACTATCTTTCTGCTTGGGAGCCAGATGGACGTATTGATCCTCTATTTTTCCAGTTGCAACTCAGCATGATTCCTTTGCAGGCGTAGTGGGTGAGTGAGAGCACAAGGAGACAATTCAGCGTAGTTTTGAAAGCAGTACATTGTTGGTGGAGGGTGTTCAGTGTCTGTCAGCAGCAGTGCTTGGCAGTGGTGGCTCTGTGTTTACATAAGTGTTCAGTGTGATGGGGCAACTTGGTTGAAGTGACAGCAGATTCCACAGAGAGGTTGATTGAGAAAGCTCATCTGCTGCTAAACATGCAGAGGAATGCAGCTATGAAACGACACACGGAAAAGATTAAATCTGGTTCTTTCCTCCAAATCTGACAGAGTTTGGTTGTTTACATGAACTCCATTTTAAAGATCCCTTCTACAATAAACAACTCTCTTCTGTTTCAGTATCTTTAAAAGTTCAGACTTTGATTATGCTGATAAATTTGCATAGTTTGTAGCTCAAGATGCATTTCAACATATCTCTTCTGGGAGAGAAACATCCCTAAAATCTAAGATTAACTTTCTTTAGATGCAAGTCAAAGACAGCTCCGTTACGTACTACCTGGCTCTTTTGAATGTGCTTAACTGAGCTAATTGCTAATCTACATAAGGAGGTATTACACTCATTTACAGTGTCTGTGCTGTCACAAGGTGCTGGCTAATTCTAGATCCCTGCAGAGACCCATCTGTGCTAAACTAGAGCTTTTACTAGAGCCGGTCCTCAGCTCATCCATTAAAATAAACAATTAAGAAAGGTTTGGATGTTCCCCAGTCAGAGACCCAACAAAGAGCCGTGTCATTACATCCCTAAAACGTTTAGGTGATTTAACAGCATGTCTCTGACCTGCTTCTCTTGATTCTGACAAAAGATTAAGTTTAGCTATTGTGCTAGTTAATGTGCACTGTCCTAATCAAATAATTTAAATGATAAATCAGATTTATTCTTAAATGTTTTGTAAGAAGCAGCCAAGCACCTATTCATCCTCTGGAACTTCTTATTTTGGGTGTTGGGGGGTGATCTCCATTCCCTCATGAAACCATTTTTTTTCTCTCAACATGGAAAGAGTTTGTTTCATAGTGGGAACACTACACACTGCTACAGCCAATAGGGACAGAACTGCTAATTAAGCATTTGCACTTTTTAAAAGGGCACACACCTTAATACCCTGCAGTCAAATCAGAAGGAAGCTGAAATCAAACCAACAACCTTCTGATCACAAGACGACGACTATACAGAGCCACAGTCGCCCCTGAGGACTCACCATCAGTCATGAATCACCAAACAGTTGTGTTGAAATAATGATTAGCAGTAAAATTATATTAGATCTAAACTGCGGACAGCATATTATTGGCATGACTTATAAAGAATGTAAGCCGTGGTGATTAAAAGTTAAAAATAGTCTTATGGTAAATGAGCTACTTGGGTTTCATTAATCCTCTGTTTAGCTGGTTTGTTAAGTGTCTGCATTCCTCAGTATTAGTCAGTGCACTGATGAATGAAATGTTTGCTACAAGCTTCTTCAGGATTTCCTCGTACAACCATCTTAGCGTTTCCACTTAGAAGAGGAGGTTCTAAAGTTTTACTCATAGTAATGTTGGTATAATTAACATGTGTCTTAGAATTTTAGTATATTAGAAAGTAAACAAGTGACAATTGGAGGCATTGATAAATTTATCAAATAAACATGTTAGCAACTTCTAGCTAACATAAGAAACAGGCAATATTCAAAAGAAGAGCTACTTACCACTTTCATAAAAATGAGAACTGAATGTACATGTAGAAGTATTCATTCCCCTTAAACGTCTTTACATAAACCAAAGTACTTTATTATAATGTATGACAGACCTGAACAAAGTATTGCTTATTTGTAAAGGAGATTGAAAATTATACCTAATATTCAAAATGTTTTACAGATTCTTACAAAGATCTGTAACATGATCCTGTTCTCAGAGTAATTTACAGTGTTCACTTCTTTTTGCTTTGCATTTTTGTCAAAACGTTTTCAGAGCACCTGCTCCCAACACTCCTGAACCAAATGTCAGAAGTACCTTGACAGCACGCCATTCAGGTCTGCAGAGGCCTGGTAACGAGCTGTTTATTTGATTTACATTGTTGGAGAAGATCTTCCTCTAAAAGTTGCAGAATATTTTCTCTTGCTGACTGCAGTCTGGCAAAGGATGGCCCCGTCTTCGTAGGCCTGGTGCTGTTGATGTTTTTCTTTTCACTAACGATCTCTTACCAACCTCGGGTTAATGCAGTGCATTGTGGGATTAATCTTATGCCGGCCTCTGTAGTCAGTCCAACAATCTTTTTATTCCCTTAGTTTTGTTTTCTTTTTTTTTACTCATGTCATGAAACACATTAATTATTGAAGAAACCATATTCTTGTTTTGAAATTATAGTATGGCGTCTTAATTCCTGGGGTCAATATAATTTGTTTTTGTAAATGTTTATTTATTGACACTGCAAGCATTTGTTTTCATTATTTAATTAATCACTATATGGTTGTAGATGGTGATGGGATGTCAAGGTACAAGAATGGTTGCTGGAACAGATTGTGAAATTATTCCATTGGGTTAATTGATCCCTCATTTGTAACACAACCTGCTATTTCATTCGAAAAAGCTTTAAATAGTTGAACACCATGTAGGAAACACAAACCATGGTGTTGACATGAGAAAAGAAATGTATGAAAACCTTTTTGAAAATTTTGTTTTGAGGACCATTCAACCTTTCCCTTCACCTTCACCTAATCTTCTGTGAAATTTGGAGCAAAAAAAATGGGCAATTTATTGCATTAATCACAATGGATTAGCAGTTTTCATTGCTTAGTCACGCTGCACTTCAAAGCCTCAGCAGCATTAGCCACTGCCCTGAATCAGACACATGTAAAGCTGTACAACCCCCCAGCCTGGGCCTCTGCTCTCCTGGGACATTGAAATGCAGCACCAAGGACAAATCCATGTTGTGTTCTTCGTAAAATGGCTTTTACTTCTGGAGCCTGTCCACACTGTGGGACACTCACCCCTCTGTCTCTCTTGTTTCTCCTCATCTCTACTCATCCGTGACAAACGAGGAAGTTTCTAGACACATTTTTATGCAGCACTTAAGGTGGCTTTATTTCAGTGACATGTTTTCATTGCATGTGGCGATGATTGTGACAATTGCCAGTCACTTTCGATGATTGCAATATCAAACATGGATAATTACTTATCAATAAATGTGTATTTTATCTGACGCCTGACTCAAACATTCCCATGGAGTTTTTAGCATTTGCACTCTTTAATGGAGGAGAAGAAATTTTTTTTAGTGTTTTAGATTTACCATATTTTCCTGACTATAAACTGCATCAGTCAAACAGTATGTTCATGGAGAGGAAAAAGTCCCAAGTCAACAATGGATGTATCTGAAAAAATAAATACATAGAATCCAACAGCAAGTAAAGATTATTGGGAGAAATGTTACTTTTATTATTTATTAGAGTCTACCTTTAAACAAATAAAATAAAACAAGTTTTAAACAGATAAGCTAACAATAAACATAGTAAGGAAAACATGTCACACTACATGCTGCGGGTTGTCTGAGCTCTCTCTCTCTAAAAGTATTAATTAATTGACTTCAAAGGAGAACTGAGAACAGGAAAGAAAAGGCAGAGATTTACTCAAAAATAAAAAACTTGGCGTATGAAGCAGAATGTTTGATGGTAAACAAATAAATGTGTTAGCAGGACACACTTTCTGCTGAAGTGCTGTCTGTATGCACCATGCCCATATTACAAAAGACTTGTTGAAATTGAATAATTGCTGGAATAATATGTCGCCACTAACATTTCCTTTGTTATTTTCTCATTTCCTGGAGCTCTAGTTAACACGGTTGGGTTCAGCTTTGTTGTGTGATGAAGGCTTTCTTCCTTTTTTATCACTTTGCTGCCAGGAATACCTTTCCTCGCAGCTGGGCTCACACTTCCCACTCAGACCATGTCAGTGTGCCCTAATCAACCAAAGGGAAACAGTGTTGCATAGATTTTTAGGCAAAGCATAAAAGGGAGTCTAAAGTTAGGCAGTAAAAGACACTTCAGAGATTAGACCCTTAAAAATGTATCTTTTTTTTACCCCAAATACTGGCATTTAAAAACATTCATTACTGATCCTTAAAGAAGAAGTACGATAATGTACTACATCTGCTCTGTGGGTTAATTTTGCCTCTGTAATCAAAATCTATCAAGATCTTTGGGTGTGAAAATGGACAAGTTTAAGAATCAGTTTATGCTACACAGGTGTTTCTCATGTGCTTTAGTAGGTGAGAAAATACAATTGGTGTTTTTTTCATTTTCCAGTGTCCCTCAGTTGATAACTTTTGCTTGTTTTGTAGGCAGAACAGAAGGACAAGGTCTTGTCCCGAAGTGAAGACCCTCTCCAGTGTCTGCACCGCCCAAACCCTGATCCCCTGATCCGGAACAGACCTCTGAGTGACATATATCCATCCGAGGTCGTTGCTGACAGGAGCTCTGTCCCCTACTTGTTGTCTGGGTGTGGTGCCCAGGTACAGCCGGTGGGTGCTGCTCTGATCTCCGACGAGAGCAGGATAAACGGCATCAACCCCTCTGCCTGGTCCAACCCTATGATAGGTCAAGCTGAAGGAAGGCCTCATAACTCAAGAATTATGAGGCTGTTTTCGAACTCCAGGAAGGGTGTCATCCCTCCTAACAGTCCTACTGCCGACTGTCCAAACAATGACAGCAACGGCAGCCCCCAGCCGTGGCCCGGGTTTTCAGGGCTGGGTGTGGTGGACTCCTTCAAAAAGCTACGATCGTCTGTACTGCAAGGAATTCAGAGTAAAGGAGCAGCAACAAGCAACCTCGGACAGAATGTACCATTAGCGGATGTGGAAATGCCAAACGGATCAGCTGGGAGCAGCTCAAAAAGTGAGCCAGCTGATTCTGCACATCATTTAACGACTGCAGAAGGAAATCTTGTATCAAACGGAAGTTTAGCTGACCAAAAATCAGCAACGGTTGAGCAATACGGCTCAGATATTGAGGACTATGATGATGAGGAAGCTGAAAGTGGTCTCACACGCAATTCCCGGTTCTCCAGAAGCATGAGGAAAGCATACGGGACAGGAAGAATCACGTTACTTGATACAAACAATGGAAGAAGTGTAGCAAGTGACAGAAATGACACTGCAAGCAGCACACAAATATCAAATCACACGTCAAAGGTGGACGTCCAGACGGAGACCCAGAAGGAAAACATTAATGTGAATGTTCTGAGCAGACTCAGTAAAAGTGCAGAGAACCTGCATATATTTAGACGTAAAAGCCATTGTCCAGGTCCTCCATCCCCACAGGAAGACCCTCAGAGGATCACATTGTCAAATGGGATCCCAAGCATTCAAAGGACCGCCAGCACTTCCTCAGTGGACCTCCGAGGCAGGAGGAGCCCAATGAAGAACAAGGGACCAATGGTCAAGCTAATCGGCAGCATGACTGACCTAACCAGCCGACGAAAGCAAAGTCCATCCCCAAGTCCCACGTCTCCATCTCCCATGACCCCCTTGAGCCGTCTCCATGACGACTACTCTCGCCGTTTGCCTTGCCTGCAGAGCAGCGAGCGACAGCGTCGGCCCGTAGCCGTCACCGCTCAGGTCAGCTCTGTCAGATGCACTCCGCTTATTCACGCCCAGCCTGAAGACAACGCAGACCTGCAGTCACATCGGGGTGTCGCCATCCCACTTTCCTCAGGGCCCAGAGATTCACCAGAGCAGATTTCAGCTGATATCTCTGCTCAGCATGAGCTGCTGCCTGCTTCAACTACCAGTAATGCTAAACAGATGGTCGAATGTGTTTCACCCCCACTCAGCAAGGGAGAGGCATCGCAACAACAACCTGACTTTGCCTCGATACCAAATGAGGTAAGGCTGCAAACTTATAAATCACCCCATGTGATGAATGTGATATGAAATCATTTTAACTTCATGGCTCTTTCGGTCCACTTTTATTTCTCCCTGCCTCCAGAAAACGTGTCTTTATGATAAGAATTTGTTTGTTGCTGTAACCCCACTCCTGATGGGGTTACAGCAAAACTTCCAGCTCTGGGAAAAAAAATAAAACTATTGATTTGAAGCTTTTATCTTATGGTACAGTGATCCTAATGTTACACTGCAATCAGAATCAGTTCAGCAAGATATAGGAGCTTGTTTTAAGTCAATAATTCCTTAATATTCTAAGTTAGTATTGTCTTATTTCAACTACATTAGAATATCTGCACCAGAAACTAGGCCAAAAACACTTGGTAAAATTTTGTGATTTTGCAGTATGGAAAAATTCCTCTATAGAAGAGAATGTCTCTCTTTAGTTTGGTGTTGAATTGGCTGGTCGATGTGTAAGGAAGGCCATACTTTCTTAGAGTGTCTGGAGATCATTCAGGTTTTGTCTCACAGAGGAATTCAAAAGGCTGCCACACGAATGATTCAATGTTTATTCCACCAAATGCGGTGATGTAGATGGCACTACTTTCTAATATGACGTCCTGTTAGTCAATCTTTTTGTAACTCCACACCAGATTACAGTGGGCTTCAGCAATGATTTTTTTTTAAAACATTCCTTCATCGCAGCGTATATTTTTAGGGAGTGGACAGAGCCGAGTGTTCCTCCTGGACGTTGATCTCAAACATATATTTAAGCTGATTGTGCAATGGATAAATTATGCTAACATTTAACTTCTCATCTGTATTGAAAATATATTTGACATTCTCAAAAGCTGGGTTCATAGCAGAAAATTAAGCATTTCTATGAGTTTGCTATGAAGAGTGGTCACATATTCAGCCAGGTATGCAAGAAGATTGTAAAATAAAGTTAAATAATGATATATTTGAGCCTGTTTGTACAAGAAAATATACTTATTCTTGTTTTAGAAATGTATTGAAGTTAATGTTTCCGTAGGATTAAAATATTTGTTTAACCCCAAAGCTGAAATAATGTGTATTTTACATCAACTCTAAATGGATTTGTTATTCTGCTAATAATCAATTAAATGTAAACAAACATTGTCTTACAATTCAAAGAAGAGAAAATCACAACAATCTGCTTTTGTTTGACAATATAGTATATTCTAATTATTAATCTACAATTAATCATTTGTTTCTAATAATTAATTATTAGAAATTTATTATTATTAAATTTCTACTAATGCCATTTCTCATCAGAATGGCTGTGACCCTTATCTTGAGTAAAGAACTGTCACTCATCTAATTGGCAAGTGATCTTTGATATGTTCTCTCGATGATGTAATACTTCTGCGTTTACCTCACGTACACTTAAAAAGAAAAAAAAAAAAAGGCGCAAGTCGTCCAAAGTCCTTATTCATGTCAGATAAATAAGAGCGAGGGCACAACATGGACTGACCCTCCTGTTCCTGTCAGACTTGTTTTATTCCTGCAGCAGAGTCACATGCTGACGTTGGACCCTTGGTGCTGCCAGGCGCTGTGAGGGAGCAGGGGGAGTTAATGATTAGGCTTTCTTTATGATTAGTGGCCGTTGCGCAAAAAAAAATCTCTTTGTGGTCCTGTTTCAGTGGGAGGGTTGGAGGCTATGTCTGAGCACAGCCTTTCCGTTAGTTGTTGCTCAGATCAAAGTACAATGACATGAACGCGAGGCCTTTGACAGCTGACAGCTCCCCCAAATAAGCAGGCCGATAAATGCAGGAGTTTAGTAGAATAATGCTCTGAGGTCGGGATTTTGTCTTTAACGATGGATTGGAAAACTACATTCGTGTTCTTTAGACATCAAGGGGCTTCTGAAAGGAATTTAGGGATTTGGCCTTGAGGAGCACCGGTGACCCAGTTTGGCAATGGTGCTGGTACTATGTGTGCCATTCCAGTGTATATGCCGAGGTCCGGACCCAGACCGGGAAAAGCCAGAGGTGAGGTTCAGTTTTACTGGAAGCATTGTTGTTTTACCTGTTGAGAGATCTCACATGATGAAAGGAGAATATTAGTAGAGATTTGTATTTTAAACTTAAAAGGAGCTTAAGATGGTTCTGATAAACAAATAATTCACTTTAAAAATGTTATGAATGTTGTAAAGGTCGTTTAATTCAATCTTTGTTCTGCTTTGAGATCCAGTAAAGTTTTAGTTACTTTGTTTTACCTTAGCAGCTTCATGTTTCTGATTAACTAATGTTCCAGGTTTCCTGGTAGTTTGATCCTGATCTCTCCAAATTCAAAGTACAAATAGTCAATATATTGTTGAAGGAGTTCTTGTTAATGATCACATTCTGTGTTTTGCAGTCCAGTGCTCTTTCTCAGACACATTTTAATTCCCTCCTTGTTCTGAAGTTAAATAATAAAGCTTTAACATAGTTGGGATGAAACAGTTTTGTGGAAAGATGTTGATAGTAATACAGTTTTAAATTAAATTGATCAATTCTGGTGCCGTTAGAAGATGTTTGATTGTCAAATGCAGCCACAAACAAAAGCAGAAGGCAATGAAATTAAATTAGCACTAAATTTTAAATCCAGCTCTATTTTTAGAGGCTGTTTGAAAATGTTTCTCCCCTTGGTAATGCAGAAGGAAACATAAGTTTCTTTTTATTTGTCCTTAGCTAAGGCTAAGCATGTAAACTTTCAGTAGTATGGTTTGGACTTTTTGTGGTTTAGTTTGTCTCTTTACGTTGTTGCCACCATTTCATGTAATACTAATAATACTACTGACAGAATCATAATACAAGTTGTTGTTTTTTTACTTGAGGTTTTTCAACATGTATCTGTTTGGCAAAGACACAACTTCCTTCAGATCTTCATAATAATGGTCTTAGTATCTGAATCTAAGATGATAAGCTCATCAAAACAGATTGCTGGATCTGATTTCTCCTTGTAAAATCAGCATGAATGCTGGATATGTGTTTGTTTGAAATTCAGTCGTGACAGATGTAATGTAACAGAAGACATTGGGTGTGGCATAGTTGATAAAAAGTGAAAAAATAAATCATATACATGATAAACTGAAACTTTTATCAGTTATATAAAGTTACAATTATACTTTATGTTTCTCTACCACTTAAAATCTGAATAAAACAAAAACATAAGCTGCATTTTCACAATGAGAAACAAAACATGTTTCTCTCAAAAGAACATTGTGTAATAAACTTGTTCAGAAATTGTCCTTAACGTAAAAACTGTTATGTAAGAGTTAGAGTTATGCTTTTATTTAAAGTTATCATAATTTTACTGGAAATAAATTGTGATTTGGTAAAGCCCAATTAAAAGAATATTGAGAAGGAAATATGCTGTTTCTTGATCCTTGTTTTGTTTTGAGATTGTTTTTGTTCTTTTTTCCTTTTCAGGTGAAATCCCACCTTCAAGAACAAGAGTCATTTCTCCAAACAGAGAAAGTGCCCCCAGCAGGCAGCAGCCCACCTCCTGACCCCTCAGCATGCCTCTCCAACTCACACGTATCGCCCTCACCTCCCACAGACGGAGCTGCAGCTTCCACAGAAACCGCCTCTGTCAAGCCCAGGCAGAGGAGCGGGCGGCCCAGACCTCGGCCAATCTCCGACTACGCCCAGCTCGTTTCCAGGAAGCACTGCATCCCCGAGGAAGGAGCGGAGACAAATTACGAGGAAAGGACATCAGATGCGCAGCTGCAGGAAAACTGCAGCTCCAATGGAAACGGCAGCAACCTTGACAACTGTAGTCTTAACAGGGAGGTTCAGAGACATCGGCCCGTCTCGGTGATCGGGTCCGAGGATCTGTTCGCTACAGATACTGAGCTCCAGGAGGATCGCCTTCCTTCTGTAAGCTTTCACAACTTGTCCCCAGCAAATGGTTTTCTTGTTGCACATTTGGGATTAAATTCTCTGTCCAAAAGATTAAAATGATTAAATTATGCTCTGATCCAGTTGCCAATATAAAATACAGCGCATTAAGTGACATTGGGCTTCATTTTGAAGCCGTTTTAGTTGGGTACAAAAATAACATTTAAAAATATTTTATTTCTATTGGCTACTTGACAGCGATTAAAATCTTTAGACAAAGTAGAACTCATTCAGAATTCCCTCTTTCAGGGAGGCCATGTTTTATCAGCAGCCCAAAACACTGGATTTAGTTATGTTCTTTTGCACTGTTTACATTTTTTACATCAATGATAGTTTTCTCCTACATAGCAAAGAGTGCGGGCTGAGGCTGATTGTAATCTTTTTGTTCTAATCAGCAGCTTTGTGACTTGATCTCTTTAAATCCTGCATGCTGCTTCTTTAAATTCCAGGCTGCACTGAGCATGTTGGAACCAAAAACTTTCAGATGTAATACATCTCATAAAAATATCTGTGTATAGAGGAGTGTAGCTTACTCTGCTGCAAATATATTTTTCACTCATAAGTATGCAAGCATCACACTGAGATAAAAGACAACAACGACATGCAGCAAATCAGAAACATGAAGTACAAAAACATGAGGATAACATAAGATCAAAACACTTTGAACCTGACAGAAAAACAAGTGTGAGGAGCATAGTAACAAAAAGCAGAACGTTCCTGCTCTGTGAATGTTTTTGGAACTTGTAAAGTGAGCCATGATTACTAATATTCAGGAAAGTAGGTCTGATAAACACAGAGATAGCTCTTCCAGAATGGCTTCGGATGTAAATAATACAAATATTCTCGTGTTCCAGAAAGTCCAGTTTTTAAAATATGGAACACTGTGGTTTGTTTGATTACAGATTATTCTTGAAGTTGTGTGGTGACGAGAATAAAGGATGCTGCTGTACCAAAAATAGGATTAGCCAAGAACATGGTGGAAAATTTATCAGCTTAATCTTTTCCCTGTTAACAGTGGAAAGTTTGACATATTTTAAAGCAAATCCGGTTTCCGTCAGCTACGGTAACAAAGAATCAACTCGGTTTTCAAAGTTTAGTTTTTTATCAAGCCTGAGGCCCGGACATGTGTAGCCTGACACTCTCAATTAACACGTAGACTTTCACAGTAAATCTTTCCGGAGCTTGTAGAAACCGCTGTGAAATGAAGGAGCACTTCTTGAATTAAATAACGTAATTCTCAAAGATTTAGAGTTGAATAGAAAAAAACTGCGGAAAAATACAAGACATCAAAATGACAATGGAATCAACAATCATGCTATAAGATGTAATGTTGTTGATATAAATGGTAAACAGGACAGAACGAAGGAGAACACCCAGAAACTTGGAGAAAATAACCCTGACCACTTTCTATTCTATTTTAACACGTTATCTATCAGGGAGAGATAGGAAAGTTATTTTAGCCATAGGGAACTATTTTTGTGAAAGTGATAAACACTATTCAGATCCACTGTATGAGAGAAAGCAGCAAAGTAGCTGATGCAATGTCATTTAAAACTGGAATGCCATCTGAAAGGGTTCCATGTTATTTTTGAGTTTCATCCTTACGAGACACGAGGTCTAGAGACGACTGAGATAATGCAAAGCAGGGCCTGATCGTTTTATCAACTCCATGTGGTTGTGAAACTCTGCATTCAGACGTAGTTCTTGCTCAACTTAAAAAAAAAAAGTAAATAAAACCAAATGAATTGACATAATTAACAATAAAATCAGCATTCTACATATCTTTTGCTCTGATAAACTTCAATAGGATGACGTCAAAAAGTATTTGCCTCCCTTAAATGCTTCACTTGAAGTGAATTTTGCAGACCAAGACAGCAAAATTCCTGTTTAGTCTGCTTTGGTGTACATTCCTGTTTAGTCTGCTTTAATCAAACTATGGCTTGTTTGTCTAGAAACTCCGGTTCGTTTAGGGAGGTGTTAATGCGTAATCAAACTCTGATGCGGACCAAAATAGCAAACTCTCGTCCGCCCAAAAATATAGATCTCTGTTTGGTTGAAGGAAACTCAGGTGCAGTTCAAATGCACATGTGAATGTGGGCGGTTTAGAGGACGCTCCAAAAGCAGGAAGCAAACTGTTGTGCAGGGCATTTTGGGTAAAAACAACCAAAACAAACCCACTTGTCTAGTGTTAAAGGGAGAAATGACTTGTGGGCTATTACCAAAAAGAAATCCTCCAATGGCACCACTTATTTTTGTTTACTTTCATAAAGAAGAAAGTTGCATTCGGTCTTCTTTATAGGTTTTCACGTTGTTTCCTTCAGCAGATCTTAGTGCAGCGCCACCACTGGTAAGAGGACGAACAGATTTTTCAAAGGATTTGGATCAATTGATACATTAGAATGTGAACTAGAACTGCAGCAGCTGAAAATGTAACACATGTTGCAATTTTGGTTCCCAAACCAACAGATATACCGGACTGTCAGATGAAAACAACCTTAAATGCAGTTTTCAAAACAAATCCCATCAAGCATTTATACAGTAACCAAATATGGGATTGATGGGATTTGTTTTTTCACAACGTGTCCAGTATTACTATAGCAAATACACAAGAAGCCCAAAGTGAGCAGCCTGACTCTGTATAGGAATGCTAACACAGGCTGTGTTATGTGTGTGTGTGTGAGGACGATTTATGGGAGTAGATGGTAAAAGCCAGAGAAAGTGAGCTCTTCCTAAATCCCTGGACTTTTCCTCTATTATTACTGCAGCCTTTGTCACGACCACCGATCCCCTCCCACAAGGTGCCCCCCTACAGAGGAGTGTCTGCCAGGTTCCGACCCTGCACTCTCTCCCAGAGCACCCCGATCGGACTGGACCGCGTGGGGCGGCGCAGACTCCACCGAATGCTCAGCGGTGAGAACTGGGCTGGTTTTTGAGAAGATTTAACAAAATGTTACTCTGTGGGGAAAAAAAAAAAAGCTTGGGCTGAGGAATGTCAGCAAGTATGTTGGAGGAGAAAAGCTGATAGAGAAAGATATGTTACTTGTTTTCCACACGTGGTCTCATTATCTCTGGTTCCGCGTTGCAGCTGGTGTGTCTGAGTGTTCGGCGACGCTGGATGACAGCGTGAGCGAGGAGGAGGAGGAGAGCAGCTTCGAAGAGCTTGCTGATGGAACGCCCTACCTCCAGCCCGGGGTGGAGCTCTCCGTGCTCAATGAGGTGACGCAAAAAAACCCCCACCAATTTATGCTTGTCTCGTTTCCAATCCTTGGACATGTTTCGAAGATGTTTGGCCTCCGCACTGTCCACATGTCTAGAAGTAATCTTACATGCCGGACACAGGCTCAGCCTCCTTGTAATTCTACGTGTCTGTCTGCCCGTGTTCTTTGCAGTGGATAATCTCGGGCCATGCCGTGTACGCCGAGGCTCTCTGGGACCATGTGACCATGGAGGAGCAGGAGCTGGCCTTCAAGGCCGGCGATGTGATCCGCCTCCTGGACGCCTCCCACAAGGACTGGTGGTGGGGCAGAGGAGGCGACAGGGAGGCCTGGTTCCCGTCCAGCTTTGTGAGGGTAAGTGGACTTTTTGACCCTGCTCCCATTGACATGATTGCAGAGAACAAAAGACTCTCAACCCGGCTTAGGCCCAAACAAACAGCTGAAGGACTGGAACATAAGAGGGTCCAGCTGGTTTCTGTGGCGATGGGAAGAGACTGACAGCTCGGTCTTAATTAGTGAGGCTGTGGTAACCATGGTGAAGTTGTGATTGACCGACAATCGTCTGCTGTGCAATTTCTTGTTCCTGAATCGATGTTGTTCCCATAATAAAGTAGTGACGGTTCCTCTTTTAATTGTTCAAAACCTGTGGAGACAAATATGAATGAGATAATTTCTGTTTTTAGGCCTAATCCTGACTTAAGTTTGCTCTCAAATAGATTTATTTGATTCTGGTTCTCAGGAGGGTTAGTTGAGTTTGCGTTGGATGCGTTTCAGGTCCGTGTGAACCAGGAGGACTCGAGCACTGAGAGTGTGGAGAGCGTGGCGGACCAGGAAGATCCGGTCCCCAGGGATAAACCCAGCACTCAGCACAGGGAGCAGATGAGAACCAACGTGGTTCAGGAAATCATGAACACTGAACGCATCTACATCAAACACTTAAGAGACATCTGTGAGGTATTGTGGTTTTTAATTCACATCATCGTTAAAATTTTAATAACACAAGTGCAGTTTTCAAATGATGACTACCTATGAGTGACCAGTAAATGGAATGCTGATCTGACAATCTGCCTGACAATACAAAAAAAAAAAAAAAAAAATGTTGATCTCTTTAAGGCTTTTGGGGCAATATTCTGTGGACTGATGAGACAAAAGTGGAAACATTTTGAAAGTTTGTGTTAGATCTGTTGTTAAGCCGACATCCTTCAGAACAAAAGCATCAGACAGTTTTGTGATCTTCAGCTTAAGCTTATGCAGCAGGAGAATGATCTAAACCACACTAACAAGTCCTCTTAGCGACTCCAAAAAATAAGCTAAATGAAGAATTTGTCTTGGCTTAGTCAAAGTCCGGATTGTAAATCCGATTTAGATTTTGTGGGATGACAGTAAGCAGGCAATTTTTGCTGCAAATCCTGTGAATATGCCTGAATTAAACAAAGTCAATTTTCACATAGGATGAACTTGGTTTGGGTATTTTTTTTTAGATATAATAATTTTAAAAAATGCATATTGTATTTACTCAGATTGAACCCGTTTGATTATCTAAAACCTTTAAGTGTAACATGAAAACATTTAGAGTACACATACTTTCTTACAGCATCATCTTTGATTGCTACAACCTGTGAAATGTTGTAGCAAAAGCATCTTTAGTAAAATTGTGGTACTTTCCTAGCACCCCCTGTTGGTCAGGACTAAAACATTTTTAAGGCGTTCTGTCAGTTTACCAGGTTGGTTTTTGTTTCAGGGTTACATTCGTCAGTGCCGGAAAAACTCCAGCATGTTCACAGAGCTGCAGCTGAAGACAATTTTCAGCAACATAGAAGACATCTACAGATTCCAGAGGCAGTTCGTCAGAGAACTGGAGAAGAAGTACAATAAGGAAGAACCGCATCTCAGTGAAATCGGCTCCTGCTTTCTCATGCAGGTTGTGACCATGCCTGTACAAAGCACATCTCGGTAGATCATGTCACAGAATCACTTTTAGTCATCCTGGACTTCTCTCTGCTTCTCTGAAGGGCGAGGGATTTTCGATCTACTCTGAGTACTGCAACACTCATCCTGCTGCCTGCGCTGAGCTGCAGCGTCTCATGAAGATGGGCAAATATAAACATTTCTTCGAGGCCTGCCGCCTCCTCCAGCAGATGATCGACATCTCCATCGCTGGTTTCTTGCTCACTCCTGTCCAGAAGATCTGTAAATACCCACTGCAGCTGGGGGAGCTGCTCAAGTACACGCCCAAAGACCACAGGTAGCATATATGAAAATGAGATGGTATGCATAACTTCAAAAATAAGTATTTAAATAAGTATTGACTTAAAATAAATTCCTACAACTTTCTGAAAATATTTTTGTGAGTTAGTTTTGTCTTATTTCAAGAGCAACTAGGAACTATACAAAAGTCATCGGTGAGATTTTCTGTGTTTGTAGTGAAGGTTGCATAATTTACTGTAGCACATAGTTACAAAGAGAAGCTATTGCCTTACATCACCCCCTGTTTTTGAGTCGAGTTTCACTCCTCTTTTCACTGCAGGGACCACACTGGTGTGAGCCAAGCGTACGAGGCGATGAAGAAAGTAGCCAGTTTAATCAATGAGAGGAAGCGGCGGCTGGAGAGCATTGACACCATCGCTCATTGGCAGGTCGCCATTCTGCACTGGGAGGTCAGACTGACCACTTCAGATGTCATTTCAGTTATTATCCTCTTAACTTTGTGTAAAGAATACGTCCGGCTGTGTTGTAAACGCTTTGAGTCGCTGCAGGGCCCCGACGTGCTGGAGCGCAGCTCGGAGCTGATCCACTCCGGCGAGCTGACCCGCGCCGTCTGGCAGGGGAAGCCGCAGCAGCGCAGCTTCTTCCTGTTCGACCACCAGCTCGTCTACTGCAAGAAGGACGTCCTGCGCAGAGACCTGCTGCACTACCGAGGACGTCTGGACATGGACGAGATCGAAGTGGTGGACGTCGCCGATGGGCGGGACCCGGACCTGGGCCTGACCCTGAAAAACGCCCTGCGGTTGCGTAACGCCTCCACCCTGGAGTTCATGTGCATGCTGTGCTGCAGGAAGGTGGAGGACAAGCAGAGGTGGCTGCAGGCCTTTGCCAAGGAGAGACAGAGGGTGAAGGAGGACGAGGAGATGGGTGAGTTATTCAGCGCAGGCGGCAAAACATTGTTTCTGCAGATGTTTGGATCTGAAGGTGTGTTCTGTGTGCAGGAATAGACATCAGCGATGAACAAAGAAAACAGGCCATTGCTAATGCCAGAAGAACAAAACATGGAAAGATCAAAAGTAAGGAAAATTATTTCCACAAAGCTGTCAAACTTCAAAAATAACTTGTTTTAATTTTTTTTTTATTTAAATGTCGTCCCTGTTTTTTTATTTTAGCCGTTGGCTATGCCGACTCTGTCCCGCCACACCAAAACCTCCCCCCGCTTCAGCAGCGCCACATCACCATTCCCACCAGCGTGCCTCAGCAGCAGGTGTTTTCTCTGGCCGAGCCGCCCAGACGAAAGCCTCACCACCTGCTGTACAGCATCACCCGCAGCGCCTTCTTCAGGAAATGAGGCTCTTTGACGTTTGATCTTTCCGCTAAACCGTCCCAAAAACTCAACAAACGAACACTATTTTTTTTTCTCATTTGTGTCAAGTGTTGTCTTAGTGCCTGTTTTTCCTAATGTGTTTGTTTTTATTGCTGAGTGCCTAAAATTTAAAGGGCCATCATAAAAGTGTTAAAACTCTGTCTGTCCTCGTGTTTTTGTTTTTTTTTTGTTAAAAATGCTGCTCTTTCAAAAAAAAAAAACACCCATCCTGTTGTTGTAATCATTCCAGCTCACAGATATATATTTTTAATTAATGACAACAACGTTTTGTCTGCTTTTATTTCCAGAAACAAGGTTTTAGTTTGTTGCACAAAGGCTGGGACGTTTTTTAAATTTTTGCCGAGTTTGTCAACTCTGAGCGCAGGAGGATAAATGATCTCCTCACATTCATATAACTGTGTAATATTGTAAATAAAACTGACGTACAAACACACCTGATGTGAGTGGATGTCGTTCTGATCGCTTATGAAGATGACAGCAGCTGAATGTTGGCTTATAGGGGCGTGATTATGAATGAAACCTTAGCCACACTAAAGCGGAGTGGAGGTGGGACCTTGTTAAGTTCACCTCAGCGTCACTCAGATCTGGTTTCAGACGCCGGTTGGCTGAGGATCCCAACTGTTTCACAGTTTGCCCTCGACTCTTTGTCCTAAAACAAAGAAAAAAGCAACTATGAAGAAACAGAAATCTTGTGTTGGATGATAATGGCTTGATGGGACATCTGTGCCATGGGCACGAAGTGGAAGGAGACGGAGCAGACAAAAGGGAACGATGGTGACAGATCACACCAGGACTCAGCGAGTGTAAGTTGGCAAACAGTTTTATTTTAAATCAGTTTAAACTAGAGTCTGGTTAACCGTGGCTTTAAGCTGACAGGTTCTGCCTGGAATGTCACACCTGTTGCATTAGAGAAAATATTTGTTCCTAATGATGTTTGTGGAGTTATAAAAATGCAAAACCCTCTTAAATTATTAGGCACTGGGTTTCCATCTTTTTATTTCTTGGTAATTCTGTGCCTGATTGTCTGATTTAACGTTCACATAGTGGAGATTTGCTTGCTCTCATCATTGGCCTGAACTTCATATTGAATTGGAGCTTCTAATTATTTCTGAGGAAATTTATCCCAGGTAGAATGATAACTATTTAAGTATAAACTCATTGGGGATTTTCTTCAATCCACGGAAGGTGAGAACTAAACATTGCTCACACCTCCGCTAATATTTGCTTTAATGTTCATGTTCTGCAAGTCACAAAAGAACCTCACGCTGTTCCCAACCATCAACAACCTGCTGGTAAATTTTTATGGCTAAATGCTCAATTACATTTCCAACATGAAAAGTTAAGAATTCAGTTAACTGAGTTGTTTTGGTTTCATTGTCCTGTTTGAGAGTTTTCACCACCTTGCTGTTTATTTGATTTTAGATGTAGCCCTCTTATTATTCAGTCATCTTTGTGTAGTTCACCAGCACCACTGGCAACGAGACTGACCCTCAACATCATGCTGCCACCACCATGCTTGACTGTTTGCTCAGTTTTCATATATTTGAAAGCCTTTTCCCTGACCCCTTATGCACACATATTGTGGCTAAACAGCTCAATCTTTGTCTCTTCTGAGGATGAAACAATGTGCTCAGCAATAAGTTTCAGCTGAGCTAGAAGGTCGATCGTGGAGCATGGGCGTCTTTCAGTGTCTATTGATATAAAACTAGCCCATCTGCAGACAGTGACACTGCTTCACTACCAGGCTTGATTTTTTATGGTTCCTGAATATCGGAAGGAGTTGCTGTGGCTGTTTGAGTCAGATAGTTTAAACTTGCAGACATTGATCCAACAAAACAATGATCCTGAAGAGACGCAATTATTCCCAACCAGGGAAACTGTTTTATGCTTAGCAGTAATAGTTAATCCAGCTTGCTTTCTTAAAAATATCTCAGATAATTGAACTTGTTTTGTTTGGATGCGAGAATCTACGCTCTTGTGATGGATTAAGTACCAGCTGCACCGTATGGGATGACAGTGAATGAATAATTCATTTGCATTGGGTAACTCAATGAGTGCTGAGTGTTACATCTGATGGAGATTGAGTTGCATTCAGATATTTTCTCCTCCCCAGCATAATTTTCAGCCGACACAAGTCTGCATCACTGCTGATGGAGCAACAGCAGCTGAACTGGACAGTGCGCTCTAAGCCATAATTCAGGGCGGAGTCGTGTGAACATCTTTTATGTTCACTGTGTCATTTCAGCTCCATCTACCGTCTTCTAATTAGGATCAGGCCTTAGATAAGTGACCACTGAAAGGTCAACACGAATGGATTGCTGCAGTTCAAGCAGTTTCGGATTAATTGGACGTGACTGTGTGCCCTCCCCCCGCCCCACATCCACTTTCCCGGCTTCAGATTGCGGATGTGTCCGTGGAAGTGGCCACCGTGGACCACACCCTCCGGAAGCTGCGCAGGATGTACAGGAAAACGAGGCGGAAGCCCAAAGGACTCCAGAGGCTGTGGGCCTACCTGCTGAACGTGCCTCACATCACGACCATCACGGCGGCCGTGCTGTTTGTGGTGGTGGTGATCATCTGGTCGCTGCTCTGGGTCTTTATCTGTAAGTGACACGATTCAGTAACACATATTGAGTCTAATTACCTGCAGAAATAGTAAAGGTCACGTATGTGTAATGTGAAGTAAGATCACGACTCAACATCACAAGCAAAACAAAAACAAAAAACTATGAAAGATCTTCAGAAAACCACTAAAATTTGAGGTGATACGTTTTCTGATATGACTTGTTGGTTCCTAAACTTCTACAGAGACTTTAATCTGATTTGCTCAGTCCGCAGGGAGAGCTACAGCGGAGCGTATTTTGCAGGGATGTTCCGTGTTGCCAACGTGGAGTTCATCCCAGAGTACCGCCAGGCGGAGTCCCATGAGTTTGTCTCTATGGCAACCAAAATTCAACATGTGGTAGGTGCCAGTGTGACTCTAAACAGCCAGTGCTGATGGAAGGGGGGTGCACAGCTAAACGCTGGTGTCTCTCAGGTGAGCTCTGTGTACAGGACGTCCTCAGTGGCCAGACTCTACAAGCAAACGGTCATTTCAGACCTCAGGTACAGGAGGACTGCAATCATCAGCACTGGTGAGCCGTAAAGATGTCCTGCAGGTGTCTGCAGCTCATATCTGAGTCTTCTCCCCTAGTAACAACAACAAGGGCGGAGTGTTGGTGCATTTCTGGATGGTGTTCATCGTCCCCCAGATGAAGACCATAGCGATGAGGGAAGATTTCATAGAGGCCATTCTCAAAGACTCAATCAACACCAGCCTGAAGAACCGGTCTTCTGTGGGCTTCCTGCACGAACTTCCAGTTGACATGGACTCCATCCTCATCAACGGTGTGTCTAAGTCTGAATGTCTGTGTTGAGACGGGCCGGGCGTTGGTACTGGTACTGAACGGATCTGTACTGTTGCAGGAGTTCAGCGTTCAGACTACTCATCAAACACAGCAGGTAGGGAGCAACGCCTCAGACATGTAGGGTTCCTACACAAACATGGAATTTGATTTAGGAATTTTACATGAAACTAGATAAATGAAAATTACTGCATTTGCAGACGTATATCCCTTTATCTTCAGGTGGACCTATCGTGCAAAATTCACATTTTGCACATTTTGCACTTCCATTTGGGTGTCCACAGCTTCTCAAAACAGTCCAAGCTTTTTAAAAATAAAAACCCAGATGTTTGGGTTTTTTTCTTACCAATAAGATCATGTTTTGGTGTCTAGAAAATTAGCCATTTCGAAAACTTTCCAAATGCAGCACCGCAAATTAGCAGGCACTGCACAGTGACCTAACAAGTCAAGCTGAGCTCCAGCACGTTTGGTTTAACACCATTTGATTGTATAATGGCTGCTGGAAAAGACAAGTTTTTTGTTGTTGAATTGCCACGTTCAAGTTTATGTTTTTTTTTTAATTATTATTTATTGGGACTAAGTATATTTACATGCACGGCTGTAAATATTTGTACATTTACAATGAGTTTTTGCAGATAATGTAAGGAACGTGTTTTGTATAGACCATAGACTTATCCTAACCTGTTCAGAAAAACATAATAAGTATAATTTAAAACCGGGCATGTCTTCCTTCCAACCGGCCTCTGACATTTTCATTTTTGTAATCTTGACCTCCTGTCATACAATCATCAAACGGTGCCGCTTTCAAAACTGAAATCAAGGCCTAAAAACTTTAAATTTAAATCTTGAAATGTATCTCGTTCAGAAATGAATCATGTAGAAACCCTGGTCATATCAATTAAAGATGTGCTGCATGTCATTTTCATCTCTCTCAGACTCGCAGTGCATTGACAAGCTGTACGCCAACCGCCCCGGAGCCAGCGTCCCGCTGAACGTCTACTCTTCGTGGGGAGGTGTGAGCTGCCACGTGAAGCTGACTGCGGTGCCCGGCTCTCTGATCCGCCTGACCGTCACCTCGTTCCTCATTGAACCCACTGACTGTGTGAACGACGGCCTGACTGTGTACGATGCTCTGCTGCCCATGAGAGGGCGCATTCTGCACAGGTGAGGCTGCAGCAGCAGAGGCGTGCTAAGATTTATTTTACTTCTGGTGATTAAAACATTCTAGTGCTCTGCAACACGTATTTATGTGAATGTGTTTTTTTTTTTTTCTTTTTTAATAATCTCACCTTCCTTCATGGTAGCTCCCTATTCAATATCCTTTACCCAACGTGTTCACAATCCCTCCCGCTTGCCGTACATTGTAACTTTTATTGAGCTTTTTTTCTTTTCAAGCTTTCATGAAGACATGAGAAACGTATATATGTAATTATTCACAAATGAAGATAAGGTCCCATCCTTTGTGCATCTGAACATTTCTTGTTTTTCGTCTATTCCTTGGTGGTTGAGAAACCCACACCATCTGCTCTGAAGGTCCATTTTTCATCAGTTTCCATGTGTTTGCGCTGCAGGCTGTGTGAGCCGGTGTCCAGCTCCTTCTCCATCATCTCTACCTCCAATGTCATGCTGCTGTCCTTCAGGATGACCAGTGGCAGCAAGAGCTTTAAAGGACACTTTGAAGCCATTGCTGAGGAAAGTATGACAGCTTACTGTCTTGTTTTAACAGAGAGCAGGTCAAAATATGCAGAAAAACATAACAGAAGATGTTTTATTGGGATTCTAGTGAAATGTCTGTGGGATCCTTAAAAAACATATTTTGAATCAAATCAAATTTAACATTTGAATCTGACAATTAATGATCAGGCATGTGAAGGTAAAAGATTCATTTATTTTAAGGCTTTTTAATCTTCTCAGAGTTGTGAATATATCTGGGTTTGCTGTGAAATGTCATCATTTATAAGCATCTCCATCAGGCCATTTCTGTGTAAAACACAGAAAGTGTTATATTGAGGTAAAGCTCAATGAAATTAGTCGTTTTGACACTTTTTCCACATCAACCTTTGCAAAATACATACGTCTCTTTGAATTCACTAGAGGCAACATAAATTTCGAGTCAGTTTTAAATAATAATGATTCTCTTGTGTCTTTTTCAGTGTGTATGTCTCAAATTGAGACCAAGTTGGAGCCTGATATCAGTGGTCGACTCTACAGCCCGTTCTACCCGAGCCTGCTGCCTCCACAGTGTTCCTGTAGCTGGAGGTTTAAGGTAGACATTCTCATACAAAATGCATGTTTATTGCTTCTTTTTCAGGAAGTGCATTCTACACTTTTTTTTTTTCCCCACAGACTCCAAACTCTAAGTTAGGCGTAGCTCTGCAGTTCGAGAACTACGCGTTGAAACCTGAGGACATAAAAGGCTGCGATAGCGGCTGGTGGAGGGTCAACGAAGTCATGTATGTGGTTGCAGCTGCACCACAGAGAACATTCGGCCGTCCTGAACTTGGCTTGATGGGTTTCTGGAAACCTGCTTCCTCTTGCACAGATTCTGCGGCATGTACGTAGGACACCGCACCGTGTTCCGGATCCCCGACAGCAGTCCACAGGTGGAGTTTCGCTGCAGCTCTCCTAACTCTGCTCAACCTTTCCAGGCTTCATACCACAGTTACAACATCAGCCAGCGTAAGCACTGCACAGCACAAATCTGATTCAATGGAGCAGCTAAAATAAACGCCTGAACACGCGCTGAGTATTTACCGTAAATAACCAAATATGTGCATACATCTATGCGTCCTCCAGCGTGTCAAGAGGGCCAGTTCTTGTGCACCACTGGACTCTGCGTGGAGAAGAGTCGACTTTGCGACGGCCTGGATGACTGCCAGGATGAGAGCGATGAGGTCTTCTGCTGTAAGTCGTTAATGGGTTACGGGGAAAGAAAGTCTAACACTGGGTTGCAACACTCTTACAAAACCTTTTATATTTGCTTGAATTAACTGTAAGACAAATGGTGCATTTCTTCACAGCAAGACCCACAATAACCTGCAGCACTAAAAGCCCTCCACATCCTTTGTTTGTGTGTAACGGAGAGATGGACTGCTCTGATGGAGTCGATGAGATAAACTGCACACAGGGTGAGTGTTCTCCATTGGTTTTTGAAGAGAAGCCGCCTTGCCTTTATGGTCGGTAGACCTTTGACCTCTCAAGACTGCGAAATTTCAGAAACGAGCTGCTCGGCGATCAGATACCAGTGCAGGAGCGGATCCTGCATCCTGAAGAAAAATGCAAAGTGCGACGACGTCGCCGACTGTCAGGACAACAGCGACGAGGATGACTGTGGTGAGAACGTTATCCTTATAGATAAGAATGCACTGTTATAAAATATTCAACCTATGAACATGTTGGTGATTTTACTGAAAACACTAACGTCTGCTGACACAGACTAGAATAAAAAGCTGAACCCATCTGTTTATCTGTTTGTCCCTCTCAGCCTGTGGTCTCCCCTCCCCGCTGAGGAAGGTGGGCTCTACGACAGGCCTCGACCGGATTGTGGGCGGGGCTAACTCACACGAGGGGGAGTGGCCTTGGCAGGTCAGCCTTCACTTTGCAGGGAGTTTTTACTGTGGCGCTTCTGTCCTCTCCTCTGATTGGCTCGTCTCAGCTGCACACTGCTTCAGAAAAGAAAGGTCCGTCTCCCTCATCGCTGATGAAGCAAAACTTCATCAGCGATGTGTCTTTGCATATATAAAGTGGCCTCGCCAGAGCTTGTGAAGTGACCCCTGACCTGTGTCCCTGCAGCCTCTCTGACCCTCGCTCCTGGAGTGCCCACCTCGGCATGCTGACGCAGGGCAGTGCCAAACACGTTGCAGAGATCCAGAGGATCGTGGTGCATGAGTACTACAATGCATACACTTTTGACTATGACATCGCCCTTCTGCAGCTTAAGAGGCCCTGGCCTCCCTCCCTCTGGCCGCTGGTCCAGCCCGTGTGCCTGCCCCCCTCGTCCCACACCGTCACAGACACACACCGCTGCCTGGTGACCGGGTGGGGATACCGATCTGAGGAAGGTTGGTGACGTGACTTTTAAGTGCTACGAAAAACATACCGTCATCGATAGATAGGAATTCATGTTTTTGCCATTTTTACACTCAAATATTTTTGTGGTCAAATGACCTAAACAGTGTAATCCTGATAAAATGCAAGAACTTTCTGAAACAACACAACAAAAGACTGGACAAAGAAGAACATATTTGGGGAAAACACACAAAAATGCATCTTTTATTTAAAGCCAGTCTGCAGAGAAGATCTCCCTGCATGAAGCCATCAGTCAGAGGAAATGTTTTCTACTATGGGGGGAAAAAAAATCTCCTTTCTTTTTCATATGTGTGTTTAAGATGAGTTCTGCCTCATCTCAAAGAAATACTCCCTTTTCAACAGCTTTTCTGTGGCCAAAAGCTTTCAGACTGGCTGAAATATTATTGTTCACAAACTTTCAGTGTTTTTAGATGTTTTAATAAGATGATATGATTCCACAAAGAAATTTTATATGTTATATTACTGGGAAATTGACTAATCCTGTAAGAGTTCAAGGGTTCTCAGATTAGGATTTACCATAATTTGATCATTAATCCAAATTATGGTTACATAATAACCATGTTTATCTTGTCACATGGTCCTCCATCATGCTGGTAAAAACATTATTTAACACCAAATTGATTCAGGACTCATTGTGGCTTTCAGTGTTTTTTCCAACATCCTTCAGAAAACTTTTTGAATGGGGCTAAATCAGAGAAAATAGCTTTACAAATAATTATGTCCAATCACGGTACTTAATTTACATTTTTTTTAAGTCTTAAAAATATTTCGGTGCAGCTGGAAGCTGAAAGTAAATCCTGTAGAGTCTAATTAGAAGTCTAATCCCTCGTTTCCCAGATAAGGTGCTGCCCTCTGTGCTCCAAAAGGCTGAAGTGTCCGTAATGAGTCAGACTGAGTGCAAAAAGAGCTACGGCCCAATCACCCCACGAATGCTCTGTGCCGGCCTCCCCTCCGGAGAGAAGGACGCCTGCAGGGTGAGGCGGCATTTCATCACCTGCGACTCCATTGGACCTCTTCATCATTCATCCTGTAGATTTTTGAAGAGTCTTTTCTTGTTTCCCAGGGGGATTCAGGAGGTCCTTTGTCCTGCCAGGCCTCAGACGGGGGTCGCTGGTTCCTCATAGGGGTTGTGAGCTGGGGCTCCGGCTGCGGCAGACCAAACCTGCCTGGGGTCTACACCAGGGTCACCAAGTTCACCTCCTGGATCTACAGCCACATCAGCTGACACGATCAAACCCATGTATCCTGCTCATTCATTAATAAAAATACATATAACACACTCCCTGTGTATGATGCTTCGTTTGTTGCTGTGCTCTTTCTGTTAGCTGGAAAGGGTCGGATGAAGCTTTGCAGCCTGTGGAGCGTCCATGGGCTCCGATTATAATATCTCCCACACGTTCTCCTCAAGCTCTCTTTTGTCCCTTTGATCCGAGACCTTTGCATACACAGAGAGCAAGTTTGCCCACTATATCTGTCCAACGGATGGTTGCTCGGATAGTAGCCTTTCATAGTGGCCCCATTGTCCCTCGCACTGCATTCTGGGGCTCCGTGTGACACCTGCCGCCCTGTTCAGGTAAACGGGAGGCGGTGAATGCACCTGCGCGTCTGAGCTCCTCAGCTCAGATTTCTGCTCCTTCTTTTTGCTGTTTTCTTTTTTTTTCTTTTTTTTTTTTTTTGCTCAGAGGAAGCAACAGTGGGGATTTCCTCTCTTTCCCTCCCTCTCTCCATCGTTTTCTATGTCTGAGGTATTGTTGCGAGTCACCTCTCTGGAGCTAAACTGGACTGTGCTATGTGGACTCTGCCCCAAAGCAAAACTTGTGAGGTGTACTGCGTCTCCGCGCACGGACACTCCGGCTGTCCAGCTACACAGGTAAGACATCACTAACAACCTTCTTCTGCAGATAAAAAAAAACAAACTTCCAGAGACATTTTGTACTCTGGATGTCTTCCCTTATTCTCATTCTGTCACTGCCTGCTGTTGATATTTAACGTTGCATTGGAAAAGGAATCATATTTACAGCCCGTCAAACTAATTGAACTGCATTTAATTGTGAAATCCACAGGGGTCTCTTGCCTGTGACACTTGGACTGAGTGCTGACATTGCAGGCCGTGGGAAAGCAGGACCATTCAGGCATGCTTTCCTTCCCCCAGAGAATATTACCAACTCTTAAATGTTTTAGGAAATGATTAGAGTGTCGAGATCGACATCATTGCAGTCAGTAAATCACCCCCTGTACGGTCATAAAATCTAGTCCTCATTGATTTTGAGGTTCCTTTTTGTTCACCGCTCTCCTGTTATACTCAGAAGTCAATAAGAAGCAACATTAGTAGATATTAAACATAAGCAAAATTGCAAACTAATTACAGGAGTGAAGGTCAGAATAGCTCAGAATAGTTGTTGTCGTTGCACAACGACCGACAACTTCTGGAGAAATGTAAGGTTCCCATCTTCATCCCAACATGTAAAACTGTTTGGATGTTTTTCTAAAACTAGGAAAACATTAGAAAAGACCCTAATATTTTGGTGCTGGCAAAAAAAAAAAAAAAAAGTCAGAAATATTTCTGTTCAATTATTTAAGTGTAAAATTAGTCCTATAGCCTGGCAACCAGCATCATGCATACTGACTGGATGAAACTGAATCCAGTCAGCCTCAATTACAGAATAAGAGCTGAAAAGACAAAACATACGGTCACTGTTCCAGTTTTGAAAAAATATGTAATTCACAGTATCATCAGTATAGGAACAGGACCTCATAATTCATGCCCTACATCAGGTGTCAACTCTCAATAAGAGCTTCAATCAGCCCAGAGCCGCTGACCAGAGCAGAGGTTCTGCGTGTTTTATGTGTTTGCCTTATGCTGTAGCTGTGGCTTACATGGATGGCTGACTGACAAGCTTCTGCAGCACTTGGTGACATGTAATCATTTGAATTACAGAGGGTTTACCCCGAGGACCAGTGTGGAGAAACCTGGACGCACTGCCTTGTTCGGATCATTAAATCATTTTATGGATGCTGTAGTTAAACTGTCTATTTTATAAGATCTCATTCTCTGTCATATATTTTACCCTATAAGAGAGATGAAGATGTAAAGCAGTCCACCGGCTCACTTGACCCCTCCTTGCCGGTGGGACAGAAGACGGAGATCCAGACAGCGTCACGTTGCTGTTCCCGGAGGAGGCTTGTGTTCGGCCTCCTACCGTTTTTACCTTTCACTGCTGCCGTCACACTGACTATCACCTATTTAACATGTGAGTTTAGATTCTGACGTTTAATCAGACCTCTCCTGTGTCTTGAACTGTATTTATTTCTAATCTCACTCCACATCAGCCTCATGTCTCCAGCGTTCCTGTCTCCCCAGCTCCGTCTTGCTCGGTGTTCTTCCTGGGCAGCAGCGTAGAGTTCCCAAACCTGACCTTCTCGCTAGAGCTGACCGACCCCGCCTCCCCTCAGTTCCGCCTGCAGGCTCAGGCTTTGGACCATTATGTAAGTGGAAATGCTGAGCTAGTCTGTTACTGCATTCCCTCTGAATCACATGCGGTTTATCTTCTTTTAATATGCTTCATTACAATGCAGCACCGGCGTTTCAATGTCACTTTCACAAACACTGCTGCCCTCTTCCTCTCCTCTCTCCTCACATTCTTGCTTGTGTGTCTCCTCCTTATCTTCTCCATCCTCCCATGTCGGTTTTTTTTTTGTGCTCTTCCCTCTCCTGCCTCGCTCTGTCTCTCCCTGTGTCTCTTTCTGGTGGTGTTAAATGTAAAGCTGAAACAGGAGCTGCGCATAGTGTGTGTGAGTCAACGGCACCCCGAGGGACCGGGTCCTTTCAGGGGCCGAGGACAAGCCTGGCATTTGTGAGGCTCGCGAGGCCCGGGCAGCGAGAGTGAGAGGAAGAGCAGTCCTTCAATAAAAACATTGTCTGTGAAGCTTTCAGACAATTGGGCCCTATGTGCGCAGCACACTACAGAGAGCGGATGAACCAACCGGGGCAGGGCAGTAGGGCAAGGTGGGATGACAGGAGGACAAAGATAACATCCGGGGGCCAGGGGTTGATTTTTGGAGCAAAAGGTCAGGTTGATAGAAGGGAATTCCCAAACTCTGAATCAGCTTAGTTTGGTATTTATGTAACCTCCTGTGAAACGAGGTGATGTCTCAATGGTGTTTACAGACTGTATCACTATATAGGGATACAGTCACTTATTATGCTGTACAAAAGTACAAAAACACCCTGTGTCATTTTCTCTCCACTTCATGACATTTCTTTGTGTCGATCTTGAACACAAAGTCCCAACAAAATACTTAGATGGTGTTTGAAGCTCCAGAAGCGGTGAAAAGGTTGCATGACCACTTCTCTGTGTTTCTCTGAAACAGTTCTCAAAACTCTACGACTCTACCCCGTGGAGGTCTTACTACCTGCGCTCAGGAATTACTGCCTTCAGGTGAGTCGAAAAATAAATCCGAGAAAGAATGAAAGCGTCCTCCTCGTCTAGATCATCAATCCTCTCACTTCCTTTTTGTGGGGCAGTGAAGGAGAGGAGGGGCTCGGTGTTTTCTTCTGGAGTAAATTTTCAGCCCCCCACAATGTGGCCCTGGAAATCCAGAGCTCCGGCCCAGAGAGGCTGCAGCGGAGGCTCCCCGGCACCAACAAGGTGGTGCGGTACAGCCGCAACGAGCAGCACTACTACATGGAGCAGGAGGACGACACGCTCCCTCTGCTGGGTACAGCCCGTTGCTGCACGCTGTGGCAAAACCTTTTGAGCTGCAGGGTTTTTTTTTAGATCGCTTTGTGTGTCTTTGCAGACTTGGACTCTGACGATTCTGATTCAGAAGACAGAATAGACAAAATGAAAAACCCAAATAGCATCCAGGGAGGAAAATGGCAGCTTGGGTTTCAAGGTGAGGAGTGTAGATTTCCTGTGAGAAAATGACAGGAAGTCATCTCTGCATCTTTTTAAATATTTCTTTTCAGTTAAACACCCATGAAAGATCCACAGAAAACCTTTTCACCATCACGTCACCGGTTGGGTTTCATCTGATTCGTTTCATTCTTCTGTCACTTTCTAGCAATATCTTTTGATCTCTACGCTAAATATGGGAACAACCGAACTCTGAGTCTTGTGAGTCCCAAGAAGCCATACTACCAGTGGCGTCTGCGCGTGCCCTCGGGTCACGTTGTGCGTCTGGTTGTCCTGACGCTTCAGGGCGCCACGCCTGGAAGCTGCACGGCCCACAAACTCTCTGCCTATGACTTCCTGCTTCCTCTGCAGAACAAGATCATCGCCAGGTTTTGGAGAGTTTTGTGATTTTGGACATGTGTTTTCAGACTGTATTTCCATTGGCGTCGTCACAGTGAAATACTGAACTGTTTCAGATGGTGCGGGCTGCCGGTTTCAGGCTCATCTCCAGTCATGAAGCTGACCTCCTCGGGGAACGTGATGTTGGTCACCTTCTCCTTCAGCAGGCAGAAAGATGGAGCAATCTTCAAAGCTTACTTTCAAGCCATCCCAAAAGCAGGTAGGGCAGGCAGCTCAAAGCGAGACCACACTGCCTGATGTTTCTGGGCTACCTTATCTATTGTTTCATTCCCACTTGTAGAATAGCATTTGATGTTGATGTCGCTGTTAATTTGGTGAACTTCCTCATGTTAACGTCGCCCCCTGCAGGCTGTGGAGGCTCAATTTCTTCATGGAACGGCTCCATTTCCTCACCTTACTACCCCTCCTTTTATCCTCCTAACATCGACTGCACATGGACTCTGCGGGTGAGCTGAACACCGCCGCTAACGCATTCACGTTTCAGCATTTATTAATAGATTTAGAATGAAGCAGAGGGAGGAAACCATCCCTTTGTCCGCCAGCTCCAACACATTCCAACCTCTGAATTGTAACGTTTGGACTTTGCTGTTTACTTTACCAGGTGCCTGTGCCAGGATATCTGATTTCGATGACAATCGTGACTTTAGACATTCAAGATTCCCCGTCGTCTGATAGCTGTGAGAAGGACTGGCTGGACGTTGCAGGGGTTAAGTGAGTTGTGAGGACAACACAGATCAGAGACATTTCTTTACACTTTTCAGACTTTTGCAAACAAATTTAAACCACACTGTGAAAACTTCCTTCCACTAAACAACCATATTGTGACAAAATGTGGAAATGTTTTGTGTACTTCGTGTTTTTTGTGACTGATGAACATCTTACTGGTCACATCCAGACTGTGTAATCCCCTGTCAGAGAGCGGCAGAAAGAGAGTGTACTCCTCTCCTCTCTCCATCCACTTCCACTCCGATGAGTCTCTCACCAACAAGGGCTTCTACTTGCTGTACCGAGCTTTCTCTCCAGAGGGCAGTAAGTCAGACTGGATCCTTTCACTCCACAATCCACATTTGTAACAGATGGGGGGCAAATTTTAAAACATTTTGCACAAACAAAAATATTATTAAGATTAATAAATTCCCTTTGCTATTGTTATTTGTGAATAATAATTGTTTCATTGTCATCAGTTTAGCAGAGTTAAAAAAAACAAAACCTTCTCAAGTTTCACGTGGTGTTTTTCCAAGCTTGCCCTCGCCAGTTTCGCTGTGGAGATGGACGCTGTATCCCTCTGAGGAAGGTCTGCGACGGAGTGAAGGATTGCTCAGATGGACGGGATGAAGCCAAATGCTGTAAGCGTCACTGAAGGAAAAGAAAAGAACTACACTTTGAACAGACAAAAATGTTGCCTTAAAGTGCGTCAAACTTTTGGTCCTCCGGTGTCCTGCAAACTCTTAGATGGCTCCAATCCTAATGTTTAACTGAAAAACATATATTTTTTTTTTTGTAAAGTCTCACGAAAATTTGTCTGGCTTTTGTTTCTGCACCTTAATGTGAAACAATCAGCATCCTGCAGGCCCGGGGAAGTGCTGTGTGGGAACGGTCAGTGCAAACCTCAGAGCAGCCAGTGTGTCGGTCAGAGCAGCTGTGCAGATAGCAGTGAGGAAGGCAGCTGTGGTGAGTAGGCACCCTGACCACGTCCCAAACAGAGCAGGCGCTTGTCGTTTCTGTTTGACTGCTTTTGCTTTTGTGCGTGTGTGTGCTTCGCAGGAGTTAAATGCCACCACGTTTGTCCCAACAAGGTGTGTTTGCCAAAGTCATCTGTGTGTGATGGTGTGATCGACTGCAAAGACCGCAGTGATGAACTGAACTGCACCAGAGCATGTGAGCCTTTATGTCAGCGCTGCTGTTTGACACCCGCCATTATTTCGAGGAATGAACTGACTCATTCTCTTCAGATCTCAAGAGTTGCTCCGTGGCGTCCTATAAATGTGCCAACGGAAAATGTGTCAGCAAAATCAACCCTGAGTGTGACGGGGCTAAAGATTGCTTCGACGGCTCTGACGAACTGCGCTGTGGTACAGCTCATCATGACTTCCCACTTTTTTTCTGATTTGTCATAGTGAAGATGGAGTTCTTATTGATCTTTTTTTGTTTGTTTGTTTCTGATAGGGTGTGGCACCAGGCCTAAAAAGCGGACTAAGATAGTGGGGGGGTCCGATGCTGTGTTGGGGTCGTGGCCCTGGCAGGTCAGCCTACAGATGGAGCGCTACGGCCACGTCTGCGGCGCCACGCTGGTTTCCAATCGCTGGCTCATCTCTGCAGCGCACTGCTTCCAAGACTCTGATGCCATCAAGTGAGAAAGGCAACAGAAAACCCCCTCGCCTCATCTTTCTGCCTCACGTCAACATGCTGCGTTGCTGCTCGTTGTGTCTGCAGATACTCCGATGCTCGAGCTTGGCGGGCTTACCTCGGCATGCGAGTGATGACCCGGGGAAACCACGGAGGAGCGACCAGACTGATCCGCCGGATCCTCCTCCACCCCCAATACGACCAGTTCACGTCTGACTACGACATCGCCCTGCTTGAGCTCAGCGCTCCAGTTTTCTTTAACGACTTAGTGCAGCCGGTGTGTGTCCCTGCCTCCTCACACACCTTCACCACCGGGACGAACTGCTTTGTCACGGGATGGGGCGTTCTCATGGAGGACGGTAAGAGCTGCTCAGCAACTCAACCTCAAGATGACGGTTACAACTTAAAAGTTGTAACTTTTGTTTATTATTATTATTATTATTATTATTATTATTATTTCAAGGTGAACTGGCGTCTCGTTTACAAGAAGCTTCAGTGAAAATTATTAATAGAAAAGTCTGTAACAAGCTATACGATGATGCGGTTACTCCCAGGATGCTGTGTGCAGGAAACCTGCAGGGAGGTGTGGACGCCTGCCAGGTTGGTGAACTTAATAAAAAGATCTGAGAACAAACCTTTGATCCACACAAATCTGATTATTTACATTTTAGTGTCAATGCACTGTCTTTAGCTGCTCTTTTACATGGCATAGATTGTATAGCGTTATCTCTTTCTGGATATTAAGACCCTGTACATTGTGTCTTTGAGTATGGTCCCAGTACTCACCAAATCGCTAAGAGGCTTTTTGTTTCCTCAGGGGGATTCAGGAGGTCCGCTGGTGTGTCTGGAGCGAGGAAGACGGTGGTTCTTGGCAGGGATCGTCAGCTGGGGCGAAGGTTGTGCGAGGCTGAACCGCCCCGGCGTCTATACCCAGGTGGTCAAATTCACCGACTGGATCCGCCAGCAGACCAAAGGTCAGGTCTGACAAAACATGAGACTCTGACGAGGAAATAACTTCAACATACTGACGACACGTTTTTGTTCAGTCACTTTTTGGGAATTTGTTCAGTGCTGCAAACCAATCAGAATCCTCACAATCTGCAAGAAATAAAATGCACAAACATTTATTCTATACTTGATTAGATTGGCAAATGAATTTATAACAGGGTACCATCAGCACAACATGATGTCAGCACAACATGATGTTACAGCTAGTTTTTTTTTGTTTGTTTTTTGAATGGGGTTCTGTGGAGAGGCTAAAGTAGTCAGTATCTTTCTTGCAGATAATTTTCTGAACAACATGAGTTTGCAGAAACTTTACTGCAAAGTTGCAAAGGAGTTCCAATTGTATGTCTTTGTTTAGTTTGTATGCAAAAAGAGTGCTATGTCTGAATATGGAAGAAATTTCTCACCACTTAACTTGTTTGTAAGAGTCCATGTTGTCTCGTTTCTTCTTAAAACCTTACGCCTTGCTGTCGTTCTGCTCATCCTGAATGATCAGGATAGATATTTTCCAGTGAATACAATCTACGTTGTTTCTATCAAAATCTCATTGAAGCCTATTTTCATGATCGTCGTAAATTCTCATCTTGTCAATATTCAAAATGAGTTTGTTTTTTTTTTTCCCCCAAATTAAAGGTCATTTCTTGTATTTAATGTGAAAAAGTCGTCACCATATGTTCATCTATAGATTCGTTTGGGTACTATAATGTCACTACGGTAACGGATGTTCTATTTTCTTATGTATTTTTTGTTTGTGATTTTACAGAAACTTGAAAAACTCTTAACAGCTACGCTAACTTAAATTCAATTTCTTCCGTGTTAGCTTTGATTGGAAAGAAATTCAAAATACAGTACTTCGTGGAAACATTATTTTATTATTTATTTGCATGTCTTGAAAATGAATATGTCGATAATTATGAAACTTTGTTGCTGCATTTGACCGTTTTTATTCCAGCAGAAGTCTGTGATGACCTCCCCACAGAACCCCACATGAAATGTCTACATAGTCCCTTAAACTTTGAATTTGTAGTGCGTTATTACCGATTACACTGCTGGTCAATATTTTAGCGATGATAAAGAAACTAATTTAAAGTTATATGCTAAAACATATGTAGCGCTCAATATTTTAACAAGGAGGTTTGATTCTATCAAATTTCGATTTTTTTATTACAAACTGTTTATTCACTCATATGTGGAAAAAGTCGTTTCCATATGCGTTTAATCTACACTTGTCTGCGTACTGTAATATTACTGTGTACTGATAACTTCCTGTACTGTATATTTGTTTGTGCATTGTGTGTATGTGTACCTGAGCCATAGCTACATGTTGACCATACTCTGTAAATGCAGGAGGAACTCGATAAGAAGAGCATGTCTGCCATCCTGTAACTTATTTTATCTTTCAAAACAACAATTAGTTGCTGCTTAAAATGAAGTAAAATCAGAAACGAAACTCACGTCTTTTGCAGGAAAATGTTTTCATTTGCTTTTTCTTCTTCTCTGGTTTTTCTCTGAAAAACCAGAGAATTTAAACTTAAATTCATTGAGAATTTAAGTTAAAATTCTCAATGAATTTAAACTTAATTCAAGCTGATTTGTATAATTTAGCTCATAAACTCAAACTCATATCGATCCCTTCCATGATGTATTCCATGCATTTATTTAAAAAAAATTTTGTGCTCATAGTTTATCGGTATGGGCCCAAAATTTACCAGAAATTTAAGAAATGTTATGATAAAGCATGCAAGACTGCTAACTTCAAGACCGTCAAGCAGGCAGTTCCTGAGATATACGGCATTCATTTTGGGGATGTCATTTTTGAGAACTCTCCTATAAAATTTCCAAAAACATGGCTGTGGTACAAAGGGGTTGAGGAAACGTCTGTTTAGTTAATGAAGTAGAGCTATGAGAAATACCTCCCTGTTTGCCATATGAGTTAATCAACCTGCAGGATGATCACATTCCAGGTTATGATAGTGATGTCCTTGAAAAAGAGCACCGATCTCAGAAAATCAGCAGCTGCTTACAAAATCTTTTGATGGTAAAAGCTGCTTCTGCAGAAAGAATGTTGCAGGATTTGATTAGGACATTTTGCCTTTTATTCTGTGTTGAAAACAGTCCACTATACATTTACCATTTTTCACATATCTCCTTCACTCTCAGGCCCATTTGGGATTAAAAAAAAAAAAGTATTTCCTCCAGCTCAGTTTTTGCTGGGCAGCTTTAATCTGAATAGTGTTTTTTGTGAGACAGAATGACTTCCGTCGTCTGATCTGTCTTGTGATGACATCCGTGTTTGCAGAACCATCTACGTGCAGTTCGCACTTGCGCTCGCATGCATGTGGCACTGTTTTGTTTTGTTTTTTTTGTTTGTTTGTTTGTTTTGTTTATTTTAAGGCATTTTCCGTTTGCAATGTGAGAAACTCATCTGTCATTTTGATGATTGAGGAAGCGAATCACACATTCCCAGTGCCTACGTGCTGCTCAGCCCGTCTACCAATCAAGGGCGCAAGATGGGAGCGCAGAGCAGGTTCATAACGCAACCTGCACGCATAATAACCATCATGATCAGGTTCCCTAATACAGACTGGGCAGAATGCGATTTTAACAGTTAGTTCAATAAAACTGACTAATTTAGATGTCATAATATTTTCTCATCAGCACCACACTGTCCCAGCAGGACTGGGAGGATACTCCTTTTACGCGCAGTGGGTGTGTCAGTGGACGTAACATAAGTCCACCATCCGGTGACCGCAGTGTGGGAACAATATAAAGTGGCAGCACAATCCAGAGCGATGGGAAAAAGTTGCACTGGAGTTAAAAGCTTGGCGTCCTGTTGCGTGATTTCCCACAGCCAGCCTCAGGAAACTCACCCGTCTCCATTCACTGACGCATCAGTCCTGCATGAGCGCAACAGCCTGCAGCGCTGCGCCGCCGCCGTGGAGGGAGGGTAACACCAACAGCAGCAAGGATAAAACTTCTTTTGTGTGTTATATATGAGCGCTTGCTGCGTCGGACTCCACAGAAATGATGCATTTTATTCTTGTCTGCCTGTTTTGTGGATTGTACGGCGCTTTTGGAAAAGGTGAGAGAATTCTTCACTTTATGTTTTAAGAAGTAAGCAGGGGAAACACTGGTCATTATGACATATACACCATACATGTGCAAAAAGTCAGAACGTGGCTAACGAAGCTTTACGCACAAGTTTAATTGAAAACAAGCAAACAAAACAAAAGAAAAAGACAGAAAATATCATGCGCAGCGATGGAATAACCTGCGTCCAGATTTATCATCCATTTGAGACGCTGGTTGTTCAGTCTGAGTAGATCGCGGCTCTCCAGTGGGAAGGAGTGTTTGGATAACGTGGACCCCTGCGCTCCGGCTCCTTGCGCGCTTGGCCCCAACTGAATGGAAACAAAAGCGCGTCCTGTCCTGAGTCTATTGGTTTTGATGGAAAGGAAAGAGGGGTCACGATCACCCGGAGGTAAATAATTACAGTAGAGGAACTAGTGGAGAATTTCATGCAATTTGCCAAAAAGCCGATGGGTTGTTTCTGCGCTCAGAGGATCTCTGGAGCGCAGAGATCCTCTGGAAAGTTTTTCGAAGCATCTGGAGAATGCAAAAAGCTAATGACAGCCTAATGAATAAATAGATAAATATGGAAAACGCCAAAAATAATTAGTTCGCTAAGACAAGACGCACATTTTACACACATATTTGGCGTTTAGTACGTTTCTTGTAATTGATGTAGATGCACAGATAAATGCCATTTGACAACAAATGCCATCTCCGGACACTTTACAAGACAACAGGTACAAATAATTTCTCAATACAGAATCGAATCAATCAACACAATTCAGTAGAGACAAAATGAACTGATTTAAATATAAGAAATATGGAGAATAATCAGTGATTATTCTTGTTGTTATACTTTAGGAAGGTTTTTAAATAAATTCAGCTCTTTGGAAGAGCTGAATTTATTTATATATATAATTTTTTAAGTACTTGATTATGTGTCCAAAATTATGCTGATGTATCAAGATTTTTCAACACTATATTACATTTCCAAAAAGTTTCATAATGACATGCACATTTAACACAAAATGCAATATATTCAAAAATGACGCAAATACTTACAATATAAAGCGAGCAATTTTCTTTAAAGCCTTAATTTTATATGTAGACAGATGGAAAAATAAAAACAAAATTGTGGAGCCTTATTGGTTGATTATTAACTTTCTGACCTCAATTAAAAAAGGAAGCAACTGCATATTTCAGATTTCTCAAGTGGGGACTTTCCAGCTGAAATTGCTAGGAAACATAACACCGTGTTTATTCTTGTCAAATCATTCTCCTTTTCTTGTGGGCTTGTGGTATGTCAAATGTAACATTTCTCAAGTACATTGAAGCTCCTGAAAAAAAGGTGGTTCCATGCCTGATTGCATTAATATGTTTGAGTTACCTGTAACTAGGTAACTAGGTCTAACTATGCAGTAAGACCATATATACTGGTCTCTGTGATTGGCCAATTTCAGTGGCCTGAGCAGATGACTTTCGTTGACTCATGACAGTCCAACTCCCCCCTCATTTCAGCATGGGAAAACGAATGCCGAATTAATCACAAGCGGTTTTTCTTAGCTTCTTTGGTCTGGATGCAGCAGCTGCATGTATGAAAAGATGTTTGACATTTTAGTGGAAAATCTGAAGTATGAATATAACTGCCAACAAGCCTCTGGCCAAAAAAAAAAAGAAAAGAAAAGAAAAAAAAAAAAAAAAACAGGTAGGAGTTCACTAACTTCCCCTTCATCGTGCTTCATGTCATTGTTTGTTGCCCCCTCACACTCATCACACGCAGAAACCCAAGGAAATAGTACAGGAAGTGCTCGCATTGTGAGTAACGCTAAAATGGAGCATCCACTGGGAATAATTGACAAGTAATAACTCAACTAACTGCCTTAGAAGTGATTTGACCACTAACAGAGTTACAAGATGGTTGGGATTTGGGCCAGTGACGGGAGGCATCTATTTCCGAGTGAAGGATGGATGTTTCCCATGTTCTGAGGAAGGAAGGGTGGACAGACGAGTGTCTTCAAGTCTAATTAATACATGTATGACATCAAGTGGAGAAAATGTTTTCGTAGATAAACAGGAGGGACCCTGCTTATGCATTTCCACATTACCTGCTTGATTGGAGAGCAGAGAATCATGCTTCTCTCGTTTCTCTCTCCAACGTCTGCAGGTAATGAGCAAAAGGTGAGGTTCAGCGTCCCGGTCCTGGACGTCAACAGTACACAGCTGGTTCTGGAGGCCAACAAAACGTTGGCGCTCAAATGCAGGTGAGTTTCAGGTATTAGAAGCAAAAAAAAAACCCCAAAAAAACTGGTAACTGATGTGGAAAAAATTATCTCAAAGTCAGCAAAAAAAATCTGACCTGGATAAACATGATCTCCCTTTTAAGACTTTAGATTCTGGAATATCTTTGAAACCAACTTTATTTCATTTATGTTTATTGGGTAAATGCTTAGAATTTTCCCTGAGTCTTTCTCAATTACTGCCATTATTGTTCTCACTTTTTCATTATCAAAGACGTAAGAAACCAGAAATTTGATCTTAAAGAAATCCTTCAAGAGTTTTGAAGCAACATCCTGTTAAAAAGTTGAAAACTGTTGATGTCTCTCTTGGCAATGTTCTCTTTGCATCTTCATTTAGCTTAAGAAGTAAACTAAACGACTCTACCAACAAATTTGAGACTTCGACCATCTTAACACAACTCCAACCTCAGAGGAAGTGGATCTTCGCATCAGACATTTATTTAAACTGAAGCTGATGATTGCTATTTAATGAAAGATCATTAGTGGTACCTGGCTACTTCCTCCATTTACCATCTAAATAACAACGCAGTTTAGACATGGCAACACTATCTTGGTGCCATTATCTTTGTGCAAACTCAGATTAGTTGGTTCTGGATGCTGAAGATGATAGTTTCATCTTCATCATTGTAAAGCGAGCTTTAAGCTAAGGCTACTGTATGTACTTTAGCTGTCTTCATGTTTGCATGGGATAATTATTTGCATTGGAGTTAAAAATGCAAATAATTATTAACTTAATTATTAACAAGCAGCACCCCCTAAAAGATAATGTCAGGTCTCTGTTCCATATCCAAAATGGTTGTATTACATGTATCATGTAGCTCATTTGTTAGCCTTTCTGATTGTGAAATTGTTTCTTTGGCATTTTTAACTCATAAAATGGGAACAATTGACATAGGAAACGGGGGGCAGTTGTGGTGCTTCAGTAATGAGTTTGTTTACAGTCAAGGAAGATATAAAAGTGAGGTACTGAAAAGAGCAATGTCTTTTTTTACTTTGTCAAAAATCAAAAACCCGCAACATTTTTCGGTGTCAGTACATTTTTCCAGTAGATTATCAGTGGTGCCACAACTAAAACCTGCGTGAAAGTGGTTTAGTAGTTTGGATAAACCACTCTGTTTTTGAGACCCGACTTGTTTTAAGATGGTAAAAGTTCAGTTTGGCCTCTCAGAGTAGTCAGACTTCAGCGTCAGATTGCAGCTAATTATTTTTTCTTCCAAATGAAGACATGCAGAGGGTTGCCTACGACCCAATTGAACCTCTCTTCAAAAATCCCAAACTATACCTCCAAGCCTCATCAATTTCAAGCCCCCTGAATGCAAATGTTCCTCCTTGTCAGAAACCTAGCCCTTAGAAAGAAACCATTCTTAGAAAGTGTTTTCTCAGCAAAAACTGACCTCGGTGTAATGTCTGTTCAGGGGTGACCGGGAGCTGTCCTGGGCGTTCCCTGGAGGCTTGGACCGAGATCAAGTGAAAGTGGTCAACTCTCGTTGTGGGAAGATGCGCCAGCTCTACTGCAGCCACCTGCGGGTCAGCCGTGGCCAGGCCCGGCACACCGGACTTTACCGCTGCCGCTACAGGCACCAGACCCAGAAACAGCACTCCGTCTATGTTTATGTCACAGGTAAGACAGAAGGTGTCCATGATTTCATATTTAGCAGCTTTTCACCATCTCGAGGAAACCCCTCGCCTCCTCTGGCCTATTGTGTATTCCCTCAGGTTAAACAGGATGTAGTGTGTGCTAAATACAGACCAATGCCAGAGAATCAATTATATCTAAACTGTTTGTCTCAACAATGCATCCTACGAGATGGCTCTGGCACAGTTTCACCCCATTCCTCCCCATTCCTCCCCGGCCGCTCCTCTCTCCTCGCAGGCCCAGCTCCCTAACAGCTATATATAAAACCTTTTTTACTTTCGTTTACGTGCTACCTCGTGGCCAGAAATAGCCCAGCTGCTGAAAGACTCGGGGCCCTGGGCAGAGTTTCCCAGGGCATCAGCCTTATCTGCTCTGGTCAGCCTTGCTTGGAGCATCCTGTGCTTTGGGGAGGAGGGAAAAGGCTCAGAGGGGGAGGGGGGCGACTGGGAGGAGATGTTGCTGTGTCTCTCCAAGGTGGCGGTGAGGCTGTGTGTGTGCGTGTGTGGAACTGATGAGATGAATGCCAGTGATTCGGTGGTATGCAGGGGCAGAGGAGGCACGATGTCTGCCCCGGCCCGCTCCTCCCTGTCCTGGAAGGTGACGTTGCTCAGCTCAAGCTGGGCTCGATGCCAGGGTCACGGGGCATGCTACTGTTTGGCCAAAAGGACTCTTGGGGGTCGTCAATCGCTCGGGTCACCATGTCCATTAAGCTTCAGACTTGGCCTGCTGCTCTGTTCAGACGTTGACTCCCTCCTCAAGCCTTCTATTAGGAATCAAAGCGGGAGAAGGAAGCGTTCAGTCTTACTGGTCCTTGGGGTACTTTTGTTCGAAGGTTCAGAGATTTGCTTTCCTTGAATAACACCCTATGGTCACAAACAATGCTAGCAAGTAACACCCACACCTTTGAATGGCAAAGAATTGTGACCATAGGCGAGCTGAGAAAAGCGGAGCAAACACAGAGAGGCTGTTTGATTGCTTCTAAACAATCTGCGTGTTTATTGTTGACAGCATGCAGTCGTTTTTCAGAATGGGGTTTCGATGAATGGGTGTGGAGGACCGAGTGTCTGCTTGTTTGTTTTCAGTTATTGTTAAAATACTTGGAAGTCCATGTGTGATTGTTTGTGTGTCTCAGCTATTTTTCTCCCTGCTTGATAACAGGGCTTCATTTTATGAGAAATTAAGAAAATCTTTCACATTTCCAGGTCGTCAGGGAGTTTGAGGCATACTTCACAGATTCCCTGTTTAGGTCGCAATTTTTATTTCTGCAATAGATGGGTCTCTTGGGTTGCCTAAAGTAACATCTAATTCAAGAGCATCCATGACAAAAAAAAAAAACAAAGCGCAACTCCAATCACAAAATTCTTTTCGTAGTTTGTGATTATTTTTCCTTACGAAACAAATGGGACATGTAAGATGTTTGCAGTTAAAAATATTGTCAATCGGAAAAGGAAAGTGGTGTAAAAAGCAAAACTGTCAGGTTCTCAGCTTTTGTTTTCAGTACATGTGTCACACAGGAAAACCTGAGTATTGTTTTTTTGTTCCCAAAAAAACCAGTACTCGTTTTAGGGGATTCCAACCCCCTAAAACGCATCTTCTTGCTCTATAAAAAAATAGGCAATTTTTCCACAAAGAATTTAGAGTTTTGTTGCAGAGGAAAATATTTCAACAGGTGAATTTGTGAATAGTGAGATAAATAGGTAGTGGGGCATTGTACCTTAAAAAATATGACATTTCTTCAAAAATATGGGATGCATGTATATTCAGCCCGCTTTACTCTCCTGCCATCCATTGAATTCAGCCTAAACGATTCAAAACTTTTCTGTTAAGGTTTGTTAGAAGCTTTTACTGCTGCTTAGAATCACGTGCTACGTAATTTTAGTGGCCTCCTGCTTTCAATTTAGCTTGTTTTTGACACTGTGGAAGCAAATGTTTTTGTTCTCACTTTGTAACTTTCTCATGCCCGCCATGAGTGTTCCTGACCGCAGTGTTTGGGTTTCAGACAGCCGGCAGCCATTTGTGGAGCACACCGACATGAGCCCAGCCGTGTTGTACATGAAGGTGAGGGAGCCGCTGGTCATCCCTTGCAGAGTCACCAACCCCAACATCACCACCACTCTGGTTAAGGTCAGTCACCTCAGTATGTGGACATTTTGTCAAGTTGGACTCTCTTTTAAGTCCCTTTCATCCCATGTCACACTTTGTCCTCTTCTGCTCTATCACACCCATCGCGCTGTGTGAACATCTCAGTTTTTCCATCAGGGTTTACATTTATACACACACACACACCAACACACAATACACTATCCAGTTGTTTCTCCTCGCCCACATCATTCACCACATTGTTCTTGTCTTGGCAACCTGTTACTATCAGACTTGCGTGTCCATTTGTTTGCGTGCATTTGCGGATATGTGTGAAAGTGTGTGCGGATATGTTTGTGAGTGTTGGCACTTGACCGCTGAGTGAAGAGCGGAGGGGGGTTGTGAGTGTAGAGAGAAGTGCTCACAGTGCTTGTTGTCTGCATGAGTGGGTCGCGTTCCTGTGGACGGTGTGTGTTTTGTGCCCCATGCCCGTTTTTTCACCGATGACTTCCGATCAAACAAGAAGCGCGGTAGCGGGGGGGGTTTTTACCTCTGGAAACAGGATGTTGGCTTCGGGGCAGTAGTAGGGATGAGAATTGATGACTTTCTCCATCTGATGCCTTAAACAGATGGGAGAACTGGCAGAGGAAGCTGAGGTGGCTACTGTTGACCCAAGAGGGCAGGCTATTCTCTTCAAGCACAGCACTAAAAGTAGCAAAATCTGATCTAAATAATCCCAGTTTCTACTCTTAGCAGACCAATGATCACACAGGAGTGAGGAGCAATAATGTTCAGCAGGAGGTTAAGGCAGATTTCTCAGCTTTAAACATTAGCATGAGAATAGTTTAATCTACTATCTGAAAAATGTTCCCATTGGAACATTGGGAACAATGTTCCCATTGGAGCGCCTGATCAGAGCCGGTGCTCTGATCAGATTTGCTTTCTTGCATCTCAAATGTAACTTTTTAGGGTTGTGGAAAAACTCCACAGCCCTCTAGAGATGCAGAGCAGACCAGAACCAGAAGACCTTAGTGTCTTGATACAACAACAATGTCTTTTATTTTGTTCTGTCATTGAAGAACCAGAGAAGCGTCAAGGATTTGGTTTGCAGGAAATGCATCATCGGTCCCTGCATGTCACACTCACAAATACACACACATGTTTTTGTCCTTCCTCCGTCTTCTGACAAAGTATTTGGAACCACAAAGTAATTTGTATAAAAATAACTTTCCCTGCCTCCCCCGTGCTTCGCCGGTCTGAACCAGGAATGTCTTCGCTGTCGCAGCTTCTGGAGTGTTTTTTTCCTGAAAGGACTTTGCACTCTGCCTGCGCCTCGGCTGTGACCCTTCTCAGCATGAACAATGCCCAAGAGGCTCTGCTCTCTCACTTACGCCGTGAAAGCCGGCCCTGGGACATTGGGGTTGAACCGGGGTTCCAGTCCAAATGTCTATATCCTGTAGTAACAGGATGCAAGGAGATGGACTGGAGTCACGTTTCACATATCCTGATGCCTTTTGCTCCTCCTCGCCATCCCTCCGCTCCAATCTCCATCCTCCTCTCCGTGTACAGTACGGGTGAGAAGACAGATGTGAGAGGGGCACAGAGGGCACTCGGGTGCCTAGACAGGGAGTCACTGGGTTCAGAGGGAGGATGTAGAGGGAAGCATCGACTTCACAGGACAGAGAGGAAAGGGCACAGAGGTCAGCGGCGTCTTAAAGGGTTGCCTCTCTCTGGAGGGGGGATGTCAGCTAGTTCACACTGGTAACCCAAGGATGGGGAAAGTGTGTGTGTGTGTGTGATGGTTCTGGTGACGGAGGGGGGTCCAGTCCCTTGAGAGAGGGTGGGAAGCTTCCACTATGTCACAGAAAAAAAAAAAAACATTTCCTTGTAGCTGCCTCAAAGAAAACAACAAGGTTATCCAGTTACACAAGTGTCCATGGTGAAGACTTGCAAAACCAACATTGAGGCTGAGGCCAGAGTTGTTCTTCCAGATGGGGGAAACCAAAGGGGCCAATTATGAAACCAAAGATTTTCATTTGAGTTTTTCAAATGAGGCGACCATCACAGATCACCTGCAAACTAAAGGAGAATTAAAATAAAGGTAAAACCTGAATCGATTCTAAAAGAGGTCTTTTTTTTTTTTTGAGTCTTGTAGTTCCAAGTAAGTTGTGAGGGATGCAGTGAACAAGCGGAAGAAACGACGTTTTGGCCTCGGTGCAAATCACATCCTTTCCATCATGAAGCACAGCAGTGGCAACATTATGCTGTGGGACAAGATGGGAAGTGGAATGGTGCAAAGAGCAGGACGATTTAGACTGTGGATGAAAGCAGAAGGACACCTGTAAACACACAGCGAGAGCAGCAATGGAAAGATATAGCTCAAAACATGTCCATGTGTTAGAATGGCCTAGTCAAAGTTCTAGCCGAAACCCAGATGCTCTCCATCCATTCTGACTAAGCTTGAGATTTTTTTTTTTTTGGCATAAGAATTAACTTAAATTTTAATATCAGTGTTTTATTTGTAAAATATTTTAAAATAAAGAGGTTGTTTTGATTCCACATTCCAACTTGTTTTGGTTTATCAATGAAATGGAAAAATGTTTCTGGGCGAGTCAAAGTGCATAGTTTTGAAAGCCAAAAGCCAGAATTTCTTGTAGCAAAAATTACAACCTTATTTGTCTCTTAGCCGATGCCAAGTCATTAAATCTAACAGGAATAAACATCCTGTGGTGATTTTTCTTACTTAATCCAAATTAAGTGACAAACCAATTTGGCAGATTATTACAATATACAATAAATGTGTTGAAATGTTTTACCAACAAAATTTGGCTTTTATTTTTTTTTATTTTTCATACAACATTGTTTATGATTGGTTTGTAAAACCAGAACAAAAGGTAAACTATCCAGGGGAGTGAATACAATTTGCAGGCACGGTTTTCATGCGTAAATCTCACATAACCACTGAATTTCATTCTGTAGTGACTCAACTGCTCCCTTTTCTGGTGTCTTTGTGAGAAATCGGATTTACTCAATGACGAAGTAAAACATGTGATTGAGTCCGTTCCTTGGTTTGCCTCCTCCGCAGTATTACAGCAGGCTGCTGAGTCAAGACCAGAGAAATATCCTCTGGAACAGCAGGAAAGGTTTCACCATCCAGACACCCAACTTCTCCTACATCGGCCTCTTCCACTGCGAGGCTGTCGTCGACGGAGTCAAGCACAACTCACGTGTGTACTTTGTACACAGAACAGGTCGGTCTTTGCAACACGCTTTTCTGAACACATTAACGCCCCAAAGGTTTGCTCTCTGAAACATTCTGTGTGTTTTTTCCTCGTTGATCTCAGTGAGTAACATCACAGAGGTTTACCTGAACACCAGCGGATCTGTGCAGGCCCTGAAGGGGGAGAGGCTGGCTCTGAACTGCACTGCCACCGCAGAGCTGAACACCAGAGTCAACATCACCTGGGACTATCCTGGAAAGGTCAGAGCTGGTTTCGGCCGGCCTAAATAGAGCTTTGATTGGGACGCAGCAGAAACTGTAATCCTCCTTCTTAGTCTGTGGGACCTAAAATGTCACAGTCTGTGTGAGGTTATTGATTATTTACATGCATGTCTACTGTTAGGTCAGGAAAACCAATAAGCAAAGAATGAAAAACAAGAAAAATATACATGTTTACGGGTTTGTGTGTGATACTTATGAGTAGTCACTATCCTGCCTGGAGTTCACAGCACTCAGAACAATCTCAATTTTTATTACAATCTTTAAACTTTAAACCAACAAAATCAATAGAAACCCATAAAAACATCCCTAAAAGTATCACATTTAATACAGATTTTACCTTTACAACACAAAAAAAATATTAACTAAAATCAGTGACTTGCTTTATGTCTGTATTAAAGCAATACCTTTAAAACTAACCCCTTTTTTAACATTTTGCTTGTCGTCATCATTTAAAAAAGACTTTATACTTCATAAAAACTGTTGTTTGGATTCTTCGCTCTTAGCTCCTCCCTAAGAGGACACATCCCGTCACTTTTCTCTCCTCTCAGCTGAATTCAAGTTAATATAGTTTGCTTAAAGATTGCAAATAATAGTTTTAACAGAGATTGACAACACATAATTCCAGTGATGCTAAAGTAAATGAAGAACAGAGAAAAAAAACAACAACTTTTTTATTCAGCAAGTCAGTCAGAAATTTATTTTATTTTATAGACAGGTTAGCCATGTTTCATTCTGTTTAGATTCTGAGTTGAACTGAACATTTACACACATGTAGTTTTTAAATGTAGTACAGCATTCATACATGAAAATAAAAACTCCTTAAAAACTAAACTTGACTGCATGGTGCTTGGTTTGGATGCAGATAGAATAGAATAGAATAGAATAGAATAGAATAGAATAGAATAGAATAGAATATGCAATATTTTATTGATCCCCAAAGGGAAATTGCTTTTTTGAAGATGAGCAATGTGTTAATTTTGTTGCTATTCAACCTCTAGAGAAACAATGCGGGCTCCAGCTTTAAAAGGCTGGTGAAGCACCCAATGCACATGCTGTTCTACAACATCCTGACCATCCCGAAGCTCCGGCGGTCGGACCGCGGCCTCTACACATGCCGTGTCACCAGCGGCGAGCAAAGCAAACAACAGAAAGTCACGGTCACAGTCTACAGTAGGTCCCTCTTTATCTCCTGACATTTTGATTATCTGACCACACTCATGTGTTCAAAGTCTGCAAAAAGAGATGCAGTTTTAGCTTTACTTTTCTGTTGTCTGGGTGTTGTTTAAAACTGTGAGTCACCCACGAGTGAATGGGGTTTTATGCGTCTCTGCGACTTCAGATCGCCCATTCATCCGTCTGAAGCCGAGAAATGGATCGGTGGTGGAAGTACAAGCGGGACAGAAATCCTACAAACTTTCCCCAAAACTTCGGACATTCCCTTCCCCTGAGGTTGTCTGGTAAGGAGGATTTGTAGCTTTCGTTAGCCAGGCTTCCTTCTTGAGTTAAACATGCAACTCTGGGATCCTTAAAATCCTGCAATTGTACTTTTCTTACTTTGAATTAAGCTGTTTTCTGATCTGAAAATGTTTGGAGCACTGTTGTGTTCAAACCTCATAAAATAAATTACCTTCAGAATTAGCAAAATTCATAAATTAGTTTGTTTACTAATTGAACCTTGCAGCTTGTTAAAGTAAAAGGTTGTTTATTTATTATATCGTTTATTTCTTTTAAAACCATTCGCGATTGTCCGTCCACTTCACAATATCACATTATTTTGTGGAGGGCTACAACTATTTTACTTTTAACAATATTATAAATACATTAAGATATGTAAATAAATAATTGAATTCCTTTTTTAAAGAAGAAAACAAGCATTTTATTGCCTAAAATTCACTAACATAACATTTTTTGATTACATTTGTAGCAAAAAGATGCAAAATACTTCTAACATCAACATGCGAGAAGCTCAAACGTTTCTGCTTGACTTAATGTTACTGCAGTGTATGGCTGATCTGTTGATTATGATTTTGGATTAACTGATTAATGATTTAACAGCAAAAGTGCTTAGCAGATTTTTTTGTGTGTTTTTACATAATTTGAACCAAGTGATGCTAAAACTATCGATTACTAAGTTAGTTGTAATCGACTATTATTAATACTAAATTTATCATGATAAATCCAATTTATCATTTCAGCCCTAATATTTAGTTGGACGTGACATAAATGTCTAATAAGATACATTTATTGACTGTAAAGCAGAAGAATGTTCAAAGTTCAATAAGTGTAAATATTAAGGAAAAACTGTGCGTTTTTAAGTTGCAAATGATTTCTTTGCATGGATTCTGGCATTTGACGATATGCAGGTTGTCGTAGAGCACTTTGAGGAGGCTCACAGCTTGTTTCTGTCAGGTTGAAGGACGGCCGAGTGGCAGCAGAGCAGTGCTCCAGATACCACATGGACGGGACTTCCCTGGTCATCCGGGACGTTGCAGAGGAGGACGCAGGGAAATACACTGTCCTCGTACGGATCCAGCAACATGCTCTCTATCAGAATCTCACTCTCACCCTTCTGGTCAACGGTGAGGTCCGAGAAATTCATTGGAACATGACAGCGAACTTCGTTCTTGCACCTATTAAACCGTTTTTGTTTTTTTCTCTCTCTCTCTCTCTCTTCATGTTTGCTTCTTGTTGCACAGTGAGTCCTCAGATTGGTGAGAAAGCAGTGTCGTTGCAGGACCCGGGCTCTGTACCGCGGGGGAGCAAGAAATCGCTCCACTGCACATCCCATGGAGTCCCCCCTCCACATATTCAGTGGCTCTGGCATCCGTGCCCGTCCAAAGGCCTGTGAGTAGCCCAGCAGAGCAAACATCACTGAAAGTCCAGATTATCATCTAAAACATGTTCAAACGAGCTCAACTTGAACCAGTAAACATTCACGCTGAGCCTTACCATTCATAATTTGACACAGTAGGCTTATAACTAAACAAGAAATGGATCACAGGAAATGGATACAGCATTCAATACCTAATTTGTCAATGGATTTTAAGATTTTATGTGATAGTCCAACACAAAGCGGTGAATAATTCTCTGTCCTGTTGTAAGGTGAAGAACAGATTGTCTTCCCATCTGTTCCTGCTGCAGAAAAGCATTGCCGTAGCATGATGCTGCCACTGCTGTGTTTCCTAATGGAGATTTCTGCAGCTGCTCCAAAGTTACCATAGAACATTGTTTTCTGACCAAAGTCTGCTTTGAACTTCTCAATATTTTTCTCTCTGACCCTTCTGTGTTCTTTGGTCTTCATCGTGACGTTTTTCACAGAGCAACTATATTTAAATGGAGATTTAATTACACACAGTTGTGGTCTATTTACCAATCGTGTGACTTCTAAGCATAGTTAGCGTGAATCGCAGGGTGTCAGAGTAAAAAGGGGCTGAGTAAAAATGCACACCACATTCATCAGATTTTCCCTCCGCTTCATAATTGGTTTTGTGTTGGTCTATCACATGAAAATGGCAACAAAATGCACCGAAGTTTATGGAAGTTAAAAAGTGTGAAAAAAGCACAAGTACTTCTACAAGTCACTGTTTATGTATCACGCATCTATGTTTTGACTACAAAAGCGAAACGTAATGCTAAGATGTTAGAGAATTGTTTTATTGTAAGTTAGTTAGCGTAAGTGGGACCGTTTCTGATAAACGAGACATGTTTTGTCTAAGTCAGCATGTGCTCAGACAGCGCTTCCTCTTTGCAACCAGAACAGATGCCTTTTAGGGCCTTTTAAGTGCTGGAATGTGCCAAAAGGCGTGTGTGTGTGTGTGTGTGTGTGTGTGTGTGTGTGTGCGTGTGTGCGCGTGTGCGTGCGTGTGTCAGTTTGTTTGTTTGTGTGCATGTTCCTACATGTATGCCTGGGTGTTGTCATGCTTGTGTTTGTATGTTTGTTTGCTCATGCTGCTCTTTTCCCATATGTTACGTTCTGTTGCTGTCCAGTCTGTTCTTTCCCATATGTTTGTTTAAGTGCACCTACATATGCAGCCATTTATACATGTGTGAATGTGTGTGCGCGCCTACACTCACAAACACAGTACACAGTGTATCTCAAGACTTGAAAGGACAGGGAAGAAAAAACACACTTCAATGGAGGCCAGTTCCGTGCTCTCAGTCACGATTTGTTGGTTTCCAAATCAAACGCTATGATTTAATGAATTTCCTGCGCAGGACGCAGAGTGAGAGGCCTGTTTATTATTGTGATTGCACACTGCATCCTGTGATGCTTTTTCTTATATCTGACACACACTCTAATATACAAAGTTCTCATGAGAAATGGTCCAGCCCGGTGATGGAGAGAGACAGCCACTGAGTCAACACTGAGTGTTAATGTAGCCACCTTGGCAGGAACGCTGATTAAATAGTTCTTGGAGGTCAGAGGCTCATTGTGTTCCTTACGACCCAGTCAGAAAGGTTAAGTATTACCTGAGAGCTTCGCAGCAGCCGCCCACACTCTCTTCCCTCCTCTGAGACACGATGACATCATCAGTGTACTTGACCTGTGACCCTGGCACTCTCACGTGGCGCCACACCATGACGCCTTCACTTTTCTTTCAGAGGACCTCAGATTAGAGACATGTCGGTTTTATTTTCAAACCCAGTGACAGTGAATGGTAATAAAACGTCACTGCTACGCTAAGTCTCTCTTAAACTATGCAAAGTTTTTGTTCTCTTAACCTCAACTTTAAAGACTCATAAAAAATGTTAAAAAACCCACAAGAGAAACAGAGTTTAAGATTGAAATAATTCCGTATTTGGTGTGTATTTTGGTTGTAAAAGTCTTTATTTTTTTAAGATATCAAATGCAATCTGTTTTATGTATTTGGTTTTTATTAATCCCACTTTTACCACCTTTCAAATCATCATCGCTTTGCAATTAAAGGAACAGTTAGGAGTTTTTGATATGAGGTTCGATTAAAAGGTTATACAGTTAATATTTTACCTGCAGTAAATTAGTTTTCTGGAGTTTTTATTTCAAATCTAGATTTATTGGACCAGAAAAATATTTAGACAGACAATAAAGCTAGGTGGTGCATCACCAATGCGGTTCCTGTATGAAACTTTTAATGGGAACATAATATTCAGAGCGCTTCCAACCAGTAAAAATGTTTAATTTCAACCTAAGGTGAAATAAAAAGCAAAAATACCACTGGATTTTTTTTTTTAATTAAGTACAAATGCTACCCAGAAAACCTTCACATTCTGCGTTTTGTTACTAACAAAACGCAGTTGCACTGCCTCATAGCTGCATTTGCTATGAAAATCACACAACTGAAAGGTTTATCATAATCATTTTTAACCACTGCTTATTTTTAGATTGGAGTTTATTTTGATCTAAATAAAGCTGACTTTTTGACTTGAAGAATTTCACAAGAACTTATGGAAAACACAATTTTATTATCATGTTTCATTAGACGGTTATTTACACAGAAATTGGAAATGGAAAAAAAGAGCAGGGCATAATGAATGACCTACTTATCTTAAATGTGCACTCTGACTGGAAAAAGTCAACTATTTCTGTTCAACTATCTGGCATAAAAGTACAGCAGTGCAACAAATAGAAATACATATTTAGCAGATTGAATAAATGCAATTTCATTGGTTCTAAGACAATCTTACTATTTTGTGGCATGTTTGTTCTCAACTTGTTTCATACAGGAAGGTCATCATTCCACAAGTAAATTATCAATGAGTCCAGAGTAAAATGAGAAACTGCAAAATGCAATCAAATTTAGTTCTGTAAGCTACTTTGACATTTTTGTCACGGGAAATAAGATATAAACCGTGTTGAACCTCTTAATAGAACCTCACTTTTAAATTCACCTCAAAATAAATTAAATAATGTGTCTTAAAAAAGTTGAATGTATCAGATTCCATTTGGCCTCAGCTAACTTAAGGTCCTTTGTGAAAGCTCTGTTCTGGTTCTGTTTCGGTGTTTTGTATTCAGTGTGTTTCTTTAGATTATTAGTTTTGGTTGGATCCTCACAAGGCCCCTTGTTCTTTGCAGCCCCGCTGCACCACAAGCCTGACGGCGTGCTGGAGGAAGCCCAGGGACCGTGGGCCAGGCTGGGCCAGAGTGATGGGTGGCCTCTCGCCTGGGTCCTGAGTCCACTCCTGGGTCTGGCCCTGGGAACCTCGGCGCTCTTATCTGGCCCTGGCAGGAGGCGCGCTGGGCTTCCTGTGCAAAAATCAGAGCGCTTTTCCTCTCGTTGTTTGGCTTCCTCTCCGACGCGAGACGCTTCCCAGCGGCGTGATTGTCCCTTCGTCTTCAAACGTGGCACAGTCCGCTTCCTCAAGAGCTTGATCTATTCTTGAGTGCTCCCCCCCCCCCACTCCCACACCCCTTCCCCAGAAACGTTGCTGCCCCCCACATACCTCTCCAGCCTCTTCCCTCACCAGCTCTGCCCTCCACAGCATCCTCCACCTCCACTGAGGAACAACTCCCCAGCTACTTCCCACACAGGACCTCGCCTCCTCCTTACACATCTCCACTACTGCCTGAACCCTCAGTGACAATACCACCTTGTGATTATCCTGCTGAACTGTAAACTGAGAAAAGAGACTTGAAACACTGCTGAGCAGTGAAGACCAGGAAACACAGGAGGATGGCGTTAAGCAAGCCATAACATTAAGGATATATGGACACCTGCTTTACTAGTTATTTATTTATTTACATGATTTGCCAAATCCAAGTCACTCCCTTTGGCCCGCCTGCCCTGTAGTTTAATGCTTCTTACATTTTACACACTATGAGCCAGAATAAGTGCAATTCCATCTATCCACCAGCTGCATTTCTCAGAGCTGCTTTGCTTCTTTTTTGTGTCCTAGAGTGGTACTATATTGGGTGCACGAACAATGCTTGCAAGACCCTGATCTGATTCTGACATCCACAAAAGCTGTGAGTTTCTGTCTCGATTTGTAGCAGCCCCCGTTGAAGGTTAAACACATTTTTACCTTCGATGGGTGAAACGGGGGAGAGGACAAAGCTTTGTGTGGTTCACCACGGGCTGCCTTCAGTTCTCTTTCAAACAAAAGACTGACGATCTGCAGAAGCCTACCATGTAGGAGGTCTGCACGGACCAGAGACTATCCTGTGTTATCCCACCCCATGTTAAAATGTTTCCTTTTTCTATATCAAACGGTGTCAGTATAGCATCCCTGTTGCATTTGTAATGGAAGTTCAATAAAACCTGCACGTATGAGTGATCCTACAGAGCAGTTTGAGAGGATGGCGAGTGTCATGAAGCTTTCAGCATGTCCATCCGTGGGGATTTGCGTGAATTTTGTCAGCGTGCCTGTGCCGTATGCATGTGTACCATTTTACGGGTGTCTGTCAATGTGATTCATTCTCTGTATACAGATGTTTCTATGAGTAATATATGAACCTAATATTTAATAATTTTATACAACTAACTTACATAAGACAAATGTCAATATTTGCCATCTCCATATGAACCTGTTAAAATGTATTGAAGTGTTATATCATTTATTTGTGGTGTTTCGTTTTGCATTAAAACATGCTCATATTTGTGTACTGGTTCATTTGCTCGTGTGGTTATTTTTGGATTGAGACGGGAACATCCAGGGACATCCAAGTGTATTTCAGGCTGCAGGTTAGGACAGGAAGAAAGGACAGGAGACGACCACACACACACACACACACACACAAATACGCATCACCATCACACACAACTTGGACCAAGAGTCCATTCATGTTTTCAAGCAGCTGCTTCTCACCCTGTTGGCAGGCACATACTGTATGAATGTGGTATGTCTGCATCACTGCCTGCACGTAAACTCATCCATCCAACTAATTTTACTTTTCAGAGCTAACTTTGAGAGTGGATGCTTTTTCCCACGAAGTGTGAGTTGGTGAGGCTGGCGAGGGTGTTTGCTCCTGCGTGCACGGTGTCATGCACAGGGTGGGTCGCTTGTGCAGCCACACACACTATCTTGATGCCGAAAGGAAGAGCAATCAGGGAGCAGAGAGGAGCCAAGCTTAGGGAGGAGCTCAGAACAGATGGAGCAGAATGACGACAAAGATCCAGAAAGAGACGGGGAGCGGAGACACATCCCTAAACAGGCAGAGGATCAGCGAACAAAGTGGAAGTGATGGTTTACAGTGAGGATGTCTAAATACAGAAGGTTGAGTTATTTTAGGCTTTAGCATCCCCAGAGGTTCTGATTATTACGGCTCTTCTGTGACACTTGGTACGGAAACTCCTATCAAATTTTTTAAATGATATGAAAACAAGGATTTAGTGACGCATCCCTGGGAAGGAGTAACTGTAAATGACTTAATTTAATTTCACATTAAAATAGCATCATTTGCCATTTAATGAATTTGAAAAAGCTTTGAATTTTATTACATCTATTCAGCCAGCGTGAAAAATTACTCAAGAAATAATTGTTTCTAATAGAAAATCTGCGTTTCGTTAACTGACACCAAAGACAATTTGTCTCCAAAGAGAATTTTTTAAATTGTCTTTGAGTGTCTGTGAAATTAAAATTTTAATTCATAACTTTCCTGGGATGTTAATATGACAAAACACAGAGAGCCTTCTTTCACTTAGCCACTCCGCAAAATGGGAAAGACAAGAAAACACACAAACCTACGCAGGTTGAAAGATGTTTTCTGGTTAGATGAAATGATTACTCAACTCACTGAACCAACAACTATTATGTGTGCTGGAAAATTATGTGGTGAAAGTCTGCTCAAGGACTGAGTAACTGATCAAACTACCAATCACTTAATATTTTAAAATCAGTCAGACCAAAATCTAAAGTAAAGTGAACATTTTGGTAAGATGACAATAATTCCTGTAACAAAAAATGAAATCTAAATGGGTTTCTTTCAATATAAAACTTATGAAACTTTAACAAAAGCTGCAGGTGTGTGACTGGCAAATTTTTTGGTTAATACATGTTTTTTTTTTTTGTTTGTTTTTTATTTTATTAAGTGATTAGAGAAACCAGAAACTTTACACACGTAAAAGTAGAGAATCTTCATACAGTAATGAAATTACCCAAATAAAAGACCAAAGTACAACATAGTAAAATACTCCTAAAAGTACTTAAAAAAAAAAAAGTCACTCAAGTAAATGTACTGCTATCACAAGACTAATACATCAATAATAATGATCGACTAGCATAAAGCTAATAACTAGTTCAATCTGGATGTGTTTTATTCCAACTATTAACTAAATACATGAGAAATAACGTGTGAAATTAAACCAAAACAGAATTCAAAAAGCAATGTTGAAATGAGACTTTTGGCTTTAAACAGTAAAGTTGTGTATTGATTTTTAATGTGTCACTAATTTTTTTTAAATTTGGAAGAAGAGTTTTATGTCAAAAACATTTTTTATTGGAAAATGTTCACAATAAACTTACTACCGAGTTTATATGTTTGAGTCGCAGCATTAAAATAATGTGAAATCACGTTTCCCTAATGCTAAAACAAAAAGACATTTAAAAATTAAACTTTTGGACTTCAATTTTGGAGCTCCTTCACATTAGCATATGTTAACAATAAGCAGCCTGCTTTAGTTAAGCACTAATTCTTATTTATTTGCCTAAATGTAAAGTAAGACATGCAGTTTGTCTTTTTATTTGGTTTAGATGAATAAAACTGGCCGCCTTTTTAAACCCATTGTCACGTTTTCCATGTCAAGAACAGAACACGTCCATTTCCAGCATCGACTGGGGATTTTTACGGTTCTTCCCTTGTTCCTGTGCCATGTGGTGAACTTTCCTCATCGTGAGTTGATAAGCGTAAAATGGGCGCAGCAGCGCTTCTCGCGTAAGCACCGGTTTCCACCGGCAGGACGGTGCGTAATCTATGGATTTAGACGTGTGAGAGTCATTGAGGGACAGGATCTCCTGTCCTGGAAATGTGGGATGGTATTTTTATTTTTTTTAAGAATGGAAGGAAGCTTAATGACAGAATGACAATACCAGCCCGCATCCTTCTCAGCTGAACTAGTGTTACCTCAGCGTTCACAACAGCCTCACGGCCAGCTTGTCGAACAGGGAGAGAGAACTCTCTGCTATTAATATAAAGCGGTTTGGTGATGTTGGATCTCATCAAGGCGTTTTTTTCCCACCCCTGCTGAGCACAGCTGGGAAAAATACACCCACTCACACACATGGAATTATCATATAATGTCTTCTGTCAACACAGCTGAATCTGTGTCCTTCTCCTGCTCTTCCTTCAAGGTGTCCCTCATCCTCCTCCTCCTCCTCCGCCTCGCAGTGGAGCCCCGTGACGGAGAGTCTCCCTGCTTCATCTGCGTACAACCACATCCTGAGTGTTACTCACACACAGGAAGTCCTTCAGGGGAACAAGAAGGTAGGAGAAGCCCTAAAAAAAAGAAATCCCAACACAATTCCCAGCATAATTTAAATATTACAAAATATTCTGAGTTTTACATACGCTGACAGGTGCGCCTCGAGAAATAAGTAAAACATCGAAAAAGTTCACGTGTTTCGCATCTTTGATTAAAATACTGAAACCCATACATCTCCAAAAATTGGAGTCGATTGTCGTCACAAATTGTGACGCTTTTTTCTTCCACTCAACTTTCCATTGCTTTGATACAACACAATGTGAACAGCCAGCTTCTCTGACAAAATACCTCATATGGTTCTTTTGGGGCCTTATGAAATCTTCAAATCTTCTGAGAAAAGGAATATTTTCCAATTTTCATCAGCTGAATCACTGACTCTAACAGAAATAAATCTCTAATTTCATCACTCTGGATGTGATAAATCAATTATTGTCTCAGCTATTTGAAGTCAGTTCAATAAATAATCCCTCCAAGTGTTAAATGATGACGATAGCTTGGGCAGGAAGTCCAGCTCTGTTTGTCAGGTCACTCTATGGAAAAATGCGCCACAAAAGAGAAACAAGTCTGGGAATCTAAGTATGAGTGTTCTTTGTAACAGCAACATGTTCATGAGGATGTTTGGTCTCCGACAGACAGTGGGGGTCCTGACTGTTGCAGAGGCCTCGGTGTCTGGAGTGTACCGCTGCATCGCCTCCAACTCTGTGGGAACAGACCAGCTGGACGTTCCCTTCTACGTCACAGGTGACCGAGTCAAAACTTATCATGATGTAGCTGCTGTATTTTTACTTGTAGAGCACATGGAGACGCCTTTTAAGCCCTTTTCTTGCTGTCGTTGTAGAAAAAATTCAATTAAAGATATCAAACTTTGTTTCCATTTACTCTCCTCACTTTTGTCTGAGAACATGAACGTTGTTTTTGAGCGTGTTTCACCACAATGTTAAAAATGCTCACAGGTTTGGGGAGGAACAGACCGACCTGCTGCGAAACACCTAAAGTTCAGAGATCTTATCTGATGTGGCACACATGAGATACCTCATGAGATACCTCATGTGTGCCACAGAGGTATATGTGGCACACATGCTTCACTGCATTTTGCAGTATTGTTTGCACTGAAAACCACATTTGGGTCAAGCAAAGCAGGTCAAACTGTTTTCTGTTTTTTTGTTTTGTTTTGTTTTTTTCTCGAGTGTTTTAATGGACTATGTCTGAGTCTGGAGGCCCGACTAAATGTGAGCAAGAGCGTAACAGGAACCTGGGGCTCTTATCGTTCCACTTCCCCATGCAGCGAACTTCCTTGGACTGGCAGGTCCGCTTTATTTCGGGAGGCCTTGGGGTGTTTGGTAAAGATAAACACTATCTGCCATCAGGAAACTCTCAGGCCGTTTCCACGGGAAGTTTCAAATGGCTAAAGTAAATAAAAAGCCTTTTCACTGTATTCCACGTGCTGTTTTTGCTCACAATGGCCATTCAACATTGTCATCAAAGGTAAGGAAAGTGGAGGAATCTGCTCTGCTGGTGTCAGGAGTCATGACAAGAAACTGAGAAGGCTTTTTCCTGTCAAGCAGCAGATCTGTAAACTTTCCTCACCGAGCCTTGCTCTTTTTTCCACAGACGTCCCAGAGGGCTTCAGTGTAAAGCAGCTGGAGCCGGCCAGGGAGGGCGGGGACCTTCACCTCACCTGTTCTGCAAACAAGCACCTGTACGCAGCGTTGTCATGGCGAAAGCTGAATGACACGGGTGAATCCCGCTCTCCGGCCTGGAACATCCGTCACCTGGAACCGGGGGAGTTCTCCAACGCTGTGGTCCTGATGTTGACGAACCTGAGTAGCGGAGACTCCGGGGCCTACAGATGCTCCGCCCGACATGTCATCAGTGGGCAGGAGAAGCACCTGGATACTCAGGTGGAGGTCACAAGTGAGTCATTGTTTCCCCACGTTCTTTTGCCGAAACTTTATTGGTGATTTATGTCAAAACCTGCAATTTTCTGCCATTCAAATTCACGTTCAATTTTAGTAAAGCAAAAAGAGAAGCAGTGAAATGTGACACCTTTTTACAAACTGGGGAATAAATACAAAGCTGTGCTGCTATGTTGCCAATTAAGCAGATTTGAGTAATCATAAACTTCTGCTATGTTTTCTAAGAGTTTTTTTTTGGTTTGTTTGTTTAACTGGCCTTTATTTGAAAGTGCTGGGACAGGAAAGCAGGTAATGAGAGAAAGAGAGAGAGGAGACAAGCAGCAACCGTTGCCAGGCCGGGATTAAGACCTCCTGATGTGGCTTGTACTGAAACACTGCGTCACCACAGCATCGCTACTTTTACTATCTTAAAACTAAGATAAAATAATTACAGTGCCAATTCTTTAGATTTACTGTCGCCTGCTAAATGTTTTGCTCTCTCTCACTCATTTGCAGCCTGCATTATCTCGTCCACTGAGCTGCCTGCTTGGCTGGTGATTGGGTTCGTTAAATATAGTTTGGGGTTGGGAGCCAGTTGAGGAATTGGGAAGAAAAAAGATTAAAAAAAGATGATAATAAATTAAATTATTGCTTCATTTGATTTTATTTCCATACGCATCACTTGGGCAAGAGCCAAATACCTGTGTCAAGGTTCACCAAGGTTCTTAAAACATTTTTAAAACCGCAGAAAGCGGATCTTACAGTTTAAAATCAGTTGAATTAGATATGAGAGAGAAAGTGTTGCAGTTGCTGACGGTTTCTCTGATATGAAAAGCTTTAAGAAACATGTTTCCTCAGAGGATGAGAGCAGGACAATAGCCAGACTAAATAAGCAACTAACATTAGATTTTTCACTCCATAAAAGGCAAAAAATTGACAAATTTTGCTTAGATTTGTAATAGCTAAAAAATATGTAGAGGATATGTTACTGTGTGTCTAATAATAAATATAATACATTTTTTTCTTTTTTTTAAATTGCAGTTTCACCTCCTGAATCTTGATTTTTAAACACTATTGTGAGCTATAAGGTGGACAAGTTGAAGAAAGGCTCTTGTGCATTTTACTGTGTGTTATTTTTATTGTGTCCCTATAAATAAGTTTCATATTCTCCGTTTAGAATAATAGGTAATATACTTTTTGTTTTATAAGGTCAAACCCTTGCATGCAATCAACATCCACACTCTCCACTCTCGTGCGATGATCTTGTTTCTTGGGAATCGGCTTCACCTCAGCTTCCTGGGGCCCCTCCCAGACGTAGCGGTGCTCCTGCGCTCCAGCTAAGCACCTCTTTCACGTGGGAATGAGCTTTTGTGCGGAGGAAGAGCACACAATGGCACTTCCCACAATGCCACATTTACAGGCCCCTGCACAGAGCTGGAGGAACAATCAGCCAATCAGACACTGTCAGGCTCCCCCGGCCCCCGCTGACAATCATCAATTGTTGTCCAGGAGGAAGATAGGGGAAACAACAATCAGTCGCAGTGGTTAAGTGACTTTTCTCCATGTCTTTTACTGCTGTTCTCTACACAATCAGGGTAAACACGTCAGCTTCCTCCCTCAGGACCCCCACAAGGGAATTACTAGAGAGGCAGAGGGTGACTGAAAGAAAAAAAAAAAGAATAAGAAAAAGCGGGCTGCTGGGGGTGGAAAGAGGAAAAGGGGGGAAAAAATAAAACCATGGGGATTAAAACATTTTGGGAACAAGTCGTGGTATGTGCATTGTGGTTTAATTATATATAGCTGCATTCAAGTCACTGTGAGCCCCATCCTAATGCTGAAATAATGCATTGTTGTTGCTCTGGAAAAATCTCATTTTAAAAAGAAATTGCCCAAGAGGGCTGAAACTGCAGCTGACTCACAGGTCAAAACCAAGGTTACCTTTCAGGGTGCAGCAGAGGACAATTATTATGAAAAAGTGGCACAGGTCCAGGAAAGAGTGGGGGGGAATAACATGAGTATCATTTAATCCCAGTTAGCATTTATTCTATGAATAACTCAGACAGTTCTAACATAACTAATATATTAAAGATCATTTAAGATCAAATTAGCTTAGTCTTGCAGTTCACTTATTCTCACTGAGACATTTAATGAAACATGTTGTGACACATTAAGTCCCTCACTGCTTTCTTTTTCTCAGAAAACCATTAAAATACATGTTTTCCAATGTCCAAAATAGCTTCCCTGATTCTGTGGCTGCAGTTTAAATAAATCAAATCCTTTATAAGTTGCCCTCCAGATTCGAAAAAGATAAGATCTCTTATTGAGTTATTTCACTGTGAAGTGGAAGGAACACGCTGCCTGCGTCTGGTGACCAAAACCACACTTATGCGTTGGCATTTATGAAAAATAGTATAAACGTCAACTGAATTGACTGAGTCACACTGCGGTCAATTCAGTCCAAATTCAAAAATACTTTGTTGAGCCAAAAGTGAAATTAAATGTTCCCTTAATTCATATTAATTCAAAACTCTTCAAAAAGTTATTGTAAATTGAGATGGCTGAGAGCAGGAAATACCTTCTGTAGCAGCCTTTATTACAGTGAATTTGAAGAAGCCTCTGACTGAAGACAGACAGCGTTCTACTCTAGTGTAAACACACGGTAGTGGCGGCATCATGCACATTTTGTTACAAGAAGAGAGAAGAATGTTTCCCGTTTTGTCCTACGTTAACTTCTGCCTATAAGCTAAGCACTGTGTGCATCTCGCTCTTCTTTCAGCTCTGGAACCTCCTGTGCTGCTCAGTAATTTGACAGACTGCACCGTGAACGCCAGCAGCTCCGTGATGCTCCGCTGTGAGTCTGAGGGAATCCCACCGCCGACCATCACCTGGTACAAAGACGAACAGGTTCTGCAGCAGGGGTCAGGTAGGAAAAAACATCTCAGAGGAGCACATTTGTAGGCTGTGGTTTTTAAGCCGTTTCCTTCCCGCTTTTTTTCTATCAGGCATCGTCTTATCAGAGCGAGATGGGACTCTCCACATAGACAGAATAACAGTCGACGACCAGGGTCTGTATACGTGCCTGGCCACAAACGACAGGGGGTCTGCACAGAGCTCTGCCTTCATTCGAATCAACAGTAAGTGAATAATGTCTCTCCTTCAATGACTGGCTGCTTGCTGAAACGTAAAGCGAGCGGACCTCCTTATATGAGCATTTCTTATTGTGCATTGTTCCCAGCTGTATAAAAAAAATAAAAATAGTCACACAGTCTCGATTTTGCACACACAGTGCAGAACATAACATCGTTTCATGTAAAACTTAGACTCGGAGGTGAGTTGTGTCAGTTCTATTAATGGGAGATGATGAATGTCATGGTTCTGAGTAAACACTGATCAAAGTGGGTCCTAACATAAACGCATTCTGCCTTTTGTTCGGTTTTCCTTATTCACACACATATGTACACACACGCACGTATCCGGAGGGGGGAGAGGAGATGGAGCTTGCTGGAAGCACTGGTGGCGGACTCACTTCCCAGTCCAGGTTTAGATAGAGAATTGGTGTGTGTGTGTGTGTGTGTGTGTGTGTGTGTGTGTGTGTGTGTGTGTGTGTGTGTGCGTGTGTGTGCGTGTGTGTGTGTGTGTGTGTGTGTGTGTGTGTGCGTATGTCTGCCTGTGTGTGTGTGTTGTGTCCTGATGAGCCAGGAAGGAAGCTGTCTCCCGTTTTTATTTCCTCCGGAAGGGCCCGGCCCGCATCTCACAGAGTCGCCATGCTGGACTGAGCTGGGCATTTCTTCACCCTCCCATTAAAGACGTCAATAATAAACTGGGCGAGTTAGTGGGAAGAAAGGATGGAGGCTTTTACAGATTACAGCTTGATGGTGAAAATGGCAATAAAATCAGGAAGGAAAATATGATCATGAAGGGATTATGTGAAAGGATTTGTCTTCTCTCTCTTTTGTAATCTACTGTGATTGGGGGAAAAAAATCTGTGATTTGTAGTTTACCCTCGTAGGCATAAATTTGTACAAATTTGGGGGTTTTAATTTTATTTAAGCAAGGAGTTCCAGCAATAGCCTTGTTCTCAAGAGGCTTCGTGCTGCCGCTTTCCGATGCTCAGATGCCTGAATTGCATTCTCAACATGTAAAGGTCAACAGTGGAAATGTTCATTTTTAATTTTTGTGCGCACAGGCGTGTCAGAAGTCTCTTTTCTGGAAATTCCCACTCTAACCTGTACGTGTGTGGTGGCCACTCTCTTCTGGCTCTTGCTCACGCTCTTCATTCGGAAACTGAGACAGGTGAGGGACAACAAAAACATTGTTTACAATGATCATTTTAGGGTGGATTTGTCATGGATGTGTTCCAGTTTTTTTGTTTGTTTGTTTGTTTGTTTTGTTTTGTTTTTGTTGTTTTTTTTTTATTATTATTCCTATGCGAGGCTTTCATATCATTTGATCCTTTTCATATCTTGCTAAGCGTTACAACAAACTTCAAGTATTTTCCTGGAATGAAACAGTTTTGCATTTTGCACTGCAAACCTAAAGGAAACAAAGATTTAAGTGAGAATTTTCATTGGCTTTAAATTCAGCTTGTGTATGGTTTTTTTTATCATTTATTATTATTTTTTTTTCTCCTGTGAATATCTCACAGTGGTTTTGTTTCTCCTTTTGCTCCAAAGCCCAACATTTCCAAGCACAAAGCAGAGTACCTATCAGTCATAGTGGACCCCGGACAGGGGCCCGCAGAGGAGCCATGTGACCGCCTGCAGTATGACCCCAGCCAATGGGAGTTCCCTCGGGAGCGTCTCAAATTAGGTACGCTTCTTCCACGCATTAAAGACGCGTGTTTATTTGCGATGATCAGAGCGATGTCTGGAAACGAGGAAGGTGTTTGTGATCACGCAGCTGATACGAGGATTTTCTCATCGGCCTTTTTCTGGTTATTATTGGGAGTGACTCTCGTTCCATTAATCAAGACTGTGTCTGTGCCGGGCTAATCAGCTGGCGTTCAAACTAGTGTTTACTGGGAACAATCAAATCCCTCCACCGTCAGGGAGGGCCCCGGTCCGAGCAGGCGGCTGATGAGGCCTCCTATCAGCGCCTCCCATCTGGAATGGATATGATTATTGGTAATTAATTGACACACCTCTTGTTTCCAGGGAAACCTCTCGGCCGCGGAGCCTTTGGTAAAGTGATCCAGGCGTCCGCGTTTGGCATCGACAGCTCCACCAGCTGCAGGACTGTGGCAGTGAAGATGCTCAAAGGTGTTCACCTCTTCTTTCTTTTCTTTTTTTTTTCTTTTTTTGTTTTTTTTTTTTTTGTTTTTACTTGATCTTGACTTCAACTGAAAAAAAAAAATCTGTCTTGTTTTACTGTTCTACCTTTTGTCCACCAGAGGGAGCCACAAGCAGCGAACATAAGGCTCTGATGACCGAGCTGAAGATCCTCAATCACATTGGAAACCATCTGAATGTGGTCAACCTGCTGGGGGCCTGCACCAAACCAGGAGGTGCTTTGTTTCATCCAGCTTCCCGTGCACGCTTATTTCTATGTGCACAGGTCAGGATTTCAGCTGGCAGCTTGTAAACTAAATGTTGACGTGTTGCTTTTTGCGTGCAGGACCACTGATGGTCATCGTGGAGTACTGTCGCTTCGGAAACCTCTCTGCCTTCTTAAAGGACAAGAGAGGCGTGTATGTGCACGCCCGGGTAAGTGTGAACTGCTCTGCAGCTATTTTCTGTGGTTTTGAGATAAACCTCAATGCCTCCTCTGGTGTGCGTAATTGCAAAATCCGACCCCTAAAAAACTCACTTCTGCAAAATGTTTGAGGTATGAAAATGTTCACGCAGAACATTACTGCACACATTTCCAGATAAGTCAAAGAGTACTTGTGACACCAAAATGTCCAAAAACAACTCTAGTTTCTTTTAAACTATGTATATATAATAAAACTGAAATGCAATAATATGAACTGTCTGTTTCTCCTTCTTTAGCAGGCAGCTGGGACAGATGCAGAGCTCAGTCTTGTTTCAACCCTCTTTGACAGCCAGAGCAGCATCAGCGCTGAGTTTGGTGACACAGAAGAGAAATGCTCTGGTAGGACCATAACCTTCCATGCATCTTCCTAAATGTATCCTTAATCAGAGTGTTTCTCATCCCAGTTTTGTTCTGCTATAGATCCCAAACCGCTGTCCTCCTCCTCTCCTCTCTTCCTCGAGGATCTCATTTCCTTCAGCTTTCAGGTGGCGAGAGGAATGGAGTTTCTGGCGTCCCGCAAGGTTTGATGTCGCACAAGCTTCAGTTTAATGAAGTGTTTCTGAACTGACTTAAGACAAATTTGAAATCAGATACTGTATAAACATATGTTTAAATACATTCCATTAGTGGCCAAACCTTTTGTGTCGCTTTTCACATGCGTCTCACAATAGTTTGCTGAAGTTCTGTGACAGAACTCGTGCCTTGCTCTCAGAACACCTTTTCAGTTCTGCACACACGTTTCCAAAATATAAGATCAGAGCTTCGTGATGGTTCCAAAAGAAACACTGACTTAGTTTCCCCTTTTTTTTTTTTTTTTTTTTCTAATTTGCATTTTATTGCACAATACTTTGACATTCTGCTTTAATATTCCCGCATGATGTTCTTTTCTCATCAAATCATCTACTTTGTGAAGTCCACCAGTCCCTCTAGCAGCAAAAATCATCTCAACATGAAGTTGATACTTCACTGTTGTAATGGTGTGATGGTCTCAGCAAGATATAGGAGCAAGTAAATAACTCCTTAATGGTGACTTTGAAAAAGTACTAGCTCCTCTTGCAGATTATTTCTCTTACAAAAAGACATTTTTCCTGTAAGTTGAATAATGTGCCAGTCAAACTGGAACTTCTTCGCCATTTTTTAAGGAATTATCAACTTAAAAGACGCTGAAAAATTACTTGTTAGTTGTGTCTTATGAAGTGTACTAGGGTATTTTTACTAGACACTAGACCAAAAACCGCTAGACAAGATTTTGTGTTTTTGCGATCGTTTTTCAGAGCCGCCATGATGGCAGTTTTTCAGTGTTGATGACGTTCACAAGATCCATTGTGGGATCGGCTCACACATTCTGCACCAAAACATGTTTATTTAGTTTTCTCCTGAATGAACATTCCCATTGTGCTTCTACTAGAACAAAATAACTTTTAACGCGTGTAAACATCTGACTCTGGAACAATAATATTTCTCTCCTTATTTAGGAGACATGAATGATTTTTCGCTGACCTAAAACTGCGTCATGTTGTTTTTTTTTACTTAAGTGCTTTCTGTATGCCTTCCTCAGTGCATCCACAGAGATCTGGCTGCCAGGAACATCTTGTTGACTGACAATAAGGTGGTGAAGATCTGCGACTTCGGCCTGGCCAGAGACATCTACAAAGACCCGGACTACGTCAGGAAAGGAGATGTGAGCGGAGGAAGGCTTTTATTTCGCGCCTGTTCTTCTTCTTCTCAGTTTGGTTCTTACAAAATCGAGCGCAGCTTTCATTTTGACTTGCGCTGCAGGGCTCAAAGCATTTGCACCTGAAACGCAATGATCGAGTCCAGCTTAAAAACAAGAAATGAAAGTTTTGTGACACTTTTATAAGTGACCACTTCTGTTTAACTGTTACATAAATTTTATCGCGCAGACAAAATGAATGCATTGCATCAAGACAATTGACAATTGAAAGCCCAGTCTATCAGTGATGATAAGAAGGGCAACATTTTAAAGAGTGTTGCTTTGCTTCGGTAAAAAAAAAAAAAAACAATCACATTCTAGAAATCTGAGTTTTAAACCTTGGTAATACTCACAACTTGAGCACAAACGTTTGACACTAATTTTGTCTGATTTGAAGAAAGTCGGGGGTGGGGGAGCTGGTTGACCTTTTGACTTTTAACCTTTCATTAATATCTTCAGAGCCAAAGCAGCACAAATGAACATTTTTGCTGCACAAACGTAGCACAAACGTTTGACACCAATTTCGTCTGACTTGAAGGAGGTGGGGGGGCAACTTCACTCAGGTCAAATACATGTCAAGTTTGATGCAACGGTTACATTTTGATTTTCTGAGCTGAACGCTGTTTAAAATGTTATTTCTTTTCACCAACAGATCTTTCACCTGATAATGTGCCACCCAGTATCAATGAAAGCAAAGATTTAGTTTGCTTTGTTGAGTTTTTTCCTTGGTAGTTGCTTAGTCATTGGTTTCTTCATATGTAACGTTGCACTGCAGACATAACTTTGGTTCAGCTCCATTACAACATCTTTTAGAAAGAATTTGTTTTAAGCAATAGACGCTAACTGCTAGCCTTGGTGGCTAGCAGTTAGCTAGAAATGAAAGTTTTGTGACACATTCTTAACGCTAACTGCTAGCCTTGGTGGCTAGCAGTTAGCTTCAGTCTAATCTAATCTTTATGCTACATCAAGATGCCTTGTCAGCTGCCTTAGGTTGATTTCTTATGACCTTTTGAAGAAATGTGCAGCTTTCTAAACATTTAAAATAAAATGTGTTTGGCTCACAGGCCCGTCTCCCGCTGAAGTGGATGTCTCCCGAGTCGATCTTTGACAAAGTTTTCACCACACAGAGCGACGTGTGGTCCTACGGCATCCTGCTGTGGGAGATCTTCTCTTTGGGTAAGATGCCTATGGCCATGCAGATCCACAGCTCTTTCTGTTGAGTCGTGATCACGGGATTTATTTTGAAGTTGTTCTTAATGTGTGCTTTTTTGTCCAAAAGGAGCCTCTCCTTACCCGGGTCTTCAGATTGATGAGGAGTTTTGCCACCGGCTGAAGAGCGGAACGAGGATGCGAGCGCCGGATTACAGCACGCCTGAAATGTTTGTAATTCTTACTATGCAACCATCAATAAAAACTAAATGAGTGATTTGAAATATTACAACACAGTTATTCCACATTTCTGAGATCAAAATAAGTTTTTCTACATATTTATTTTGCCAGGCTTGAATTTTGAAGCGTAAATCAATCAAAACACAAATGGAAACATTTAAAACTCTTATTATAGGATGAGTTTTATGCTTCTAATGAAAAAAATAGTTTTCCATGGATTGTTGAAAAGGGTATAAATAATTTTTAACATTACAATTTAAACATAAATGTAGAAAAAAGTGATCATAATTTACAAAGTCTTATCTTTTGAGAGAAGCTGGTTTCATTTCCTATCAGAAACTTCTTCTGATAGGAAATATTTTAATTCAATATTGCAATATTGAATTAAATAAAGATCAGACAGGGGTAAGAATAATTTTGCACACTTATCTCAGGTTTGCAGAAACCTGAGATAAGTTTGCAGGAGGTTGAACATTTTTTCAGGCTCAGTTTAGCAGATCTGATTTTAATAAAAACTCAATACTGAAACTGCAACAAAAAAGTTATTCCAGCATTAAATTTTTTTATTTTATTCCACGAAAACATTTGTTTATTTTACTGTTGAATGATTCAAAGAGTAATTTTTTTTTTTACATATTGACACCTGGCATTTTAAAAGCATTTTTATCATTTTTTATTGTACTTCAGAGACTTTTTCTTCTAAAAAATATAGAGCATTAATCTAAGGTTAACGTGTTACCTGCTGTACTTCTAATGGCGTCCTCGTTTGGACACAACCCAGAATCTAAATGTTTAACATGAGCAACAAAACGCATAAGATTTGATCAGATTTACAGCATAATTAGCTAACCATGTGTGTAAAAGGAAAAGTGTGTTCTTGTGTGCAGCTACAGCACAATGTTGGCATGTTGGGAGGCAAATCCTTCAGAGCGACCCACCTTCACCAGCCTGGTGGAGATACTCGGAGACCTGCTGCAAGCCAGAGTCCAGGAGGTCAAGCATAAAACATTTTCAGCCTTTTTCTTTTCCGTTGCAAACCCCTCCAAACATTTCTAAAGTTTCCTGTTCTCCAGCAGGATGGGAAAGACTACATTCCTCTGGGAACTTTTGTGAATGGAGATCGCTGCGAGGCCTTTAAGGAAAACTCAAATGCAGTCACGAACCTGAGGTAAGCTGATGTGGTGAAAATGTGAGCTTCTGCTTGGGACGTGTATGAGCATCAAAATGCCAGAAATGCAGGTGAAATGTTGAAAAGAAAAAAAAAAACAATCCAGAAAGGGAAGTAAAGTAAAGTGAAGGAAGTGGTGGTGAGGTAAAACAAAAAAAACAAAACAAAAAAGAAGAAGAAAAACAGAGATGTTGGGAAAGTAGAGAAAAATTCAAACCCTGTTTTGACCGCAAACCTCCAATTTCTCCAGCTACATGAGGGGCATGGCCACACTTCAGACTTTTGAGGAATTCCCATGTGAGGAGCAAGACAGCCGTGATGTAAGACGACACTTTCACATCTGCTCAAGGTATGTCCTGAAAACGCAGAAACCGGTCTGATGAGCTGCATGTTTGAATCTGTTGGGTTCAGGAGGAGCAGAGCGACAGCGGGATGGTCCTCCCTTCAGAGGAGCTGAAGCAAATGATGGCGAGCAACACCAAGAACAAGACCCTCAGCAGGTTCACGTCGCGAAAAGCACCTGCACACCTTTTTACGTATATAGAGTAAACAGATTTAAACCCATAAAATGTACAATCATTGTGTGAAAACATTAGAGAACAATAGTGAACAAACAGCATCACAAAGATGGGAAGGAAGACGGAGCCAAATGCAGCGCAAACAACCCAAAACATTCAGCCTGACGTACAATGAAATGGTTTGGATCAAAGAAAATGTGGCCTAGTCAAAGTTCAGCGCTATATTCAATTGGTAGAATGTGGCAAGATTTGAAAATTGCAAATTTTGCAAAGAAGGACGAGTAGAGATTTGAGTCGTTACAAGCAGAAAGTTGGTGAAGAGGAACCGCAAAAGAGTTGCAGCTGTAAACTCAGTGAAAGTGTTGAAAACTCTTTAATTCAGAAGGTCGGATACAAATGAAAGCCAAAATCATGCATATGGTCTTCTTGGTGATAATGTACATTGTGTTGGTATGTTACTAAATAATTCAATAAGATATATTCAGTAGTCTGTGGCTGTAACGGTTAAAGGAACAGATTAAAACTAAGCGCACAAGAAAATTCAAACTCGCATAACATTGACACACATAAAGTCATCAGTATGTGTGTGTGTTTTCTTTAGGTTCTTCTTGTTTTCCAAGTGTAGAGACAACCATCCGCCCTTCCTGCGCAGCAACGTCTCCGGACTCCGTGAAGACGAGCCCGCCATCTTGCCCGCCGACTGGGAGTCGGACGAGGGCTGCTCTCCTCCTCCAGACTACAACTCTGCCTTCCTCTACCCTTCCCTTTAGCCTCTCGCTCCCGGATGTGTAAATCCTCCAACAGAGTTCCCGCGTCAATAACCAGCCGTCCAAGAACTTGCTCTGCTTCCACACTTTGCTGTTTGCGCCCTCTACCTCATAGTAGCGCCTGCTGGCATTCCCATAACGTCCTCTTCTTTACGGCTAAAAAAACAAAAAATCTAGAGCAAGCTTTTTAAAACCAGAAACAAAAGGAAAAAAAATCTCCACGAGTATGAAGTTTCACACCAGTTGTTTTCTCTGTTAAGAGCAGCTAATCTTCCAGATTACATCGAGTTTATTGTATTGGTACCTCCTGCTTTGTGAAGAGGAGCTTCGCTGTATTAAATAACAGTTCCTCTTGCACAACTGCTTTATGCTGGAAAAAAAAAATATGTTATTGTGTTCGTATTAGACAGAACGAATATCTGTATTTATTTCTACTTTGTAGAAAGCATGTAAGCATTTAAGCATTAAGCATTTATGTGTGTATTTTTATTATTTAATCCAGAAATTTACACTGGATTATGTAAATGTGCCTCTATATCTATCAGTTCAAGACTAAACTCTACTTTCAGTGAGGTCAGAAACTGGAATTCAGATCATTTTTGATCTGAAACAGACACCATGACATTTGATTCATATCAGCAAAGCGCCACAAATAAACTGCCAACTGAGAGAGAAATTATGATTAAGAAAAATTATAAAGATGCTGTTAGTTGTTGTAAAAAAAATCAAATGTCTCATGTTTTTATAGCTCCATTCACAGATATTAAATAAATGCATAGAATGCCATTCTTTTCAGCTTGTTGTTTTAATTTTTCTTACTGCTGTTAGTAAGATATGAGCATTCATGTCTTATCAATTGGGGGATTTTCATAATGTATTTTGACTATAAATTTCCCAGTTATGAAGAAAACCATCTTAGAAAACAAGGATTAGAAGCACGTGTTTAGATTTATGCTGGATTTTCTGCTGATATTTGGCTGAAAATCCATATTGTTCATATTGATCCCCGAGCTTCTGGTCTAATTCTGGCTCGATACTTGATTGCTCTTCCTATCAGAAACGTCAGCGCTTGTTTAAAGTGGTTAGTTTCCTGACTTTGCTTTTCAGCCGAGAATCCAAAAATGAGTTGTGGTTGTGGTCATGGTGTAGGAAAAGAACACATTCAAAGCGGCTAACATAAGCCTGATTCATGAACTTTATAACCACATTTGATTAATCAGATCAGTCTGGAGTATTTCGTAACAGTGGAGCATTAAACAAAAGTGGTTCTGAACTGGATAAAACATGCTAACATTTTACTGTGTTACTCTTGAAATGTCAACCAATTGAACGGAGCGCATTTGTTTGGGATAAGAATTAAAATGAATAGTTATCTATAAGTTTATCTTCTTATATAAGAGCATGAATGTAATATTTTAACCCTGAGAAGCACAAAGTTCTTCAGTAAATCGATTCGAGTTGTTTGAAGTAACAATATTGGTTTACATTTATTGGTTTTATGAATTTTCCCTATTTGAACTCGGGTTTATTTTTTAAAGTATCTGCTCAAATTTACTTTCATGGAGGTAGAGTCACATTTGCCTTTGTGTTACATCATTTTTTTAGTTGATAGGTTTTGTTGTCTGATTTACTTTCAGTGTCAGTGTGTGTGAATTGTTCCAGGAGTGTTCAGGTCTGTTTAACCACATAGTTGGAAACTATATTATTGTATCATGCAGAATTATGTTTTTGTTTTTCCTCCCCTGAAGTCCCTGATCTAAAACCTCCATACTGTATTATGTTCAGCGATAAAGTTGCCTAAATAATCAACTGGGATTTTGTCCAGTTAATAAACAATATATAAAGGTTCAAAACGTCCTCTCTGCTCTTCTAAACTGGTGCATTTATGTTGCACAAGAAATTATCTTCCAACTTGTGACTTTTTGCATCAAAAAAAAAGTATTGGTGCAAAATATGTCATCTGTAAAAATGTATTCGACTATAACTCCCAAATTACTTTTGAAAGTCAAATAATTACAAATACAAACTGAATTTATCACCTGAATGCATCTCACCCATCTGTAGTTCGGTCACAGACTGTCCACACTGATAAGGAACAAGTTTTAGTTTTGACTTATCAGATGGTGTGAGAAGAGAGGCAACATTCATGTTGCAACACTGGATCACGAGAGTCTACAGCTGCAGCACAGACGGTGTGAGGACAACAGCAGTACTGCTAAAATACTTAAGAGCCTTAAAAACAAGTTTATCATTTTAAACATTCTGCAAAATATTTATTCTACAAAACATGGTTGCTGTTGAGCAAAATAGAAAAAGTGACTTATTCATACAGACAAGACTGCAATTAATTTCAATTTAAAACAGCCCCTTTTATGCAGAAATGTTTTTGCTTTTATTATAAAACCCATCAAGTCCTCCACATTTAAGAGGATAGTTTCCACCTGACAGCTGGAAAATAGTCATTTTACAACTTTAAAACCATTTCCTACACCTGCTTCTATAAAAACAGCATATTACATCATCACACACTGCGCTTATTCACATTAAATCCCATGACAACCACAAACTCATTGAGCTCTTTTGAAAAATCTGAAAAGTGTGGTGTGCCATTCCATTCACCTCCATTAAATCTGATTGCCAGAGTTGAAATCCATTACAGCCAATTTCCTCTAGAAGACAGCTAGTCAGTAATTAGTCCACCTTTAAATACTTTAACCTGAGTATTAATCCGGGTGTTCTGTGAAAGCCTCAGAGGTTTAAACATGGTGGTTATAACAACAAAATGTCTAAAAGGAACCAGCAGAAAAAACAGAAGAGCTCTCCGATCAGCATCAGTTTTGGTATTCTTTATTAAAATACTGCTGTACACACAAATATTGCAAAAAATTTGGGATAGAAACACAAGAGGAGCATAAAACATACTAAGATGGTGACTGTAGGTGTGTTGCTGTGGGGGGGGGGGGGGACAGGGGGGTTGACCCTAAAGGTAAATGGAGTGTGGTATAATGTGGAGAACAGTGATTAAACACTGACATCAGGTTGGCTGATAAGCATGTGTGAGGGATTTCTAAAGCACCACATTCACCAAATTTGTTTTATTCTTTTCCGTTCATTGATTTCACTAAAACAGAGGAAGTAGTTCATGATCCAACACAGCTCCCTGCGCATCTGTTGCCCCCAAGGACAGATCATTTCAAATTTTCCTTAATGCTTATAGAAAATGACAATAGATGGTTTATGTTTAGCGTAATTTATGTTTGTTGACTATCATGTAATAAGAAAACGGTGTAAAAATCAAATCATTGGTCTTAAATGAGACTTCAACGGTTTTTTTTTTGGTTTTTTTTTGTTTTTTTTCACCTCCCAATTAAAGTAAAATGAAAACAGATCTGCGCTTCGGGGCAACATGAACCACCTGACAGCATGATCCCGACATTCGACAAAACTTTGAACAACCTAAAACCTCCATCTGAAGACGTCCCGCCCAATGACAGCCAAAGACATTCAATCATCGGGGCAGGGAGGGAGAGAGGGGGCTTCCGGCCGCTTGTCATCCTGAGAAAAAATCCGAGTGCGAAAACTGCATCTCCAGCCTGTTCGTATCTCATGATCCTAAAAAAGTCAAATAAAACTAAAAGTCGGTGTTCCCCCCGACACCCCAGTCCTCCTTCGCCTCCTTTCACCTAAAACCCCAGCTGGAATTGGTCCACAGAGTATTAAAGAGCAACAGTGAGGCAAAACCTGATTGGCCTCCTGTGCAATCTTGCACAACAGCTGAGCAGAGAGGAAAAAGCAGCTGGTTAAAAAGTCGCAAAGTATCAATTTTCTTCCAAAAGGTAGACACCCCACCCCACCCCCCACCCGAGTGAAGTTTGGGATCATAGCACAAAAAAATAAGGAAGATAAAGACGGAGACCAGGGACACTGGGGGGGTGAGGAGACCAAAGGAGGGGGACAAATTAAGGACATTCCACGAAGAGGCAGCTGTGGCTCGCTGACCCGAAACAACCACAGCAGATTCCGATAACCACAAGGTGGCTGCTGCATATGTAACATTTGAGCCTCAGGAGAAGACACTTCTTCCTCAGATCCTGGTCCCGAGCCCACCCACGTCCCCCCGCCCGCCCACCCGCGAGTATGAGCCTCATGTTCTGCTGTAGAAAAACATCTGAAATCCATCCCCCCCTCCAACCCTCAGTTTCGCAACCCTTCCCAGCTTCCCAAGTGGTTAGTCCTTTCAAACAGGGAGCCAGCAGTCGAGGCTGAGCTGGACTGGCCCGTCGCAGCGGAAGCCTCGAGTGAAGCGTCCCGTCTCTGAATGAGTCAGAATGAAGGGGTGTGGTCTCCAACCGGCAGAGAGGGAAGTTTCTGTGTCCGTGTGTGTGACCTTTAGCTCTCTGTGCACCCAGTAGGCCACTCACGATTTCATAAAAATAACAAAAATTAAAATCTTAGTGCATCCTCCTCCACAAGAAAAAAAAAAAAAAAAAAAAAAAGACAAAACATCCCCAGCTGTAGAAATAAACAATAAAAGCAGGAAAAAATGTTTCTCGTTTTGTTCCCCCAATTTTTTTTTTTTTTAAAATGTCATTCATCACAGCTTCCATGTTAGTCTTATTTTCCTCTTTTTTTTTTTTTTTTTTTGTTTGTTTTTCAATTTTCAGCCACAAAAAAAATATATATATGCTTTACAAAAATGGTTCCTGGTGGACAGGAATCAGTGTATGTGACTGAGGTTCACGAAGCCCCGCCTCGCTGCCTTCACTGTGCTGATGTCTGAGAGCCTGGTCCTCCGCTGTAGTGCAATGGTGCGCTCCAGGTCTGGGCCCGACAGGGGGCGCTACAGAGAGCCAGCGGCTGCAGCCTGCAGCTCCTGGAAGGTGCTGTCGAAGCAGCGCTTCAGGTCCGAATAGGTGACCACCAGGACGCTCTTCTCATCCCGGGACACCAAGCTGATCTTCTCAGGAACACCCGCGTCCAGCTGGACACACACATACACACGCACGCACACACACACGCTAAGTAACAAGCAAACATGGCAGGAGCAGACATGTGATCTTTGCTCAGGGATTGAACAGACGTGTGCAGGACGTTCGGTGAGAACTTCTACGTTCAGACGAACGTTGACCTGCAGGTGTCATTTTGTCTAGTACATTAAGTGTCTGACGCAAACAGCCAGAGATGTGGTTATAAAAGAGGACCTTGTGGTAAATCTCCATTTTATATTTCAGAATTTAGAAGTGGCCATTAATCAGCATAACTGAACAAGCCAAGCTTCACACACTTGTTCGCTATGTAGGACCAAAGAAATAAAACGGCGAATTTTGTGATATTGTCAAAGAAAATCAAGAAAAAATAGTGTTCAACTAAAAAAGTCATTTTTTCCCCAGTCTTCTGCTCCTGCTTGTAGGCTTTAGTTGCATTTCTTATTTAATGCAAACATAGCAATTGTAAAATTGTATTTTTTCCAACACTAGCAGAATATTTTTTTCCGCTCTTGAATTCATGTTTTGGGTTTAGCATCAGTATCATCTGTACACTGAAACCTCAAAATGTGCACAAAGCCCATTTTTCTAAAGCTAAGTGTCAAAATGTCATGACAATACATTTATTTTTACACACTATACAAACAAGTTATCGCACCATCTTAAAAAAAAAAAAAAAAAAAGACCTGAAGCGACTCGTTCTATTATTGTGTCAAGATTGCTTAGTTTAATTTATAGCAAATTTTTCTCACTATCGAGAAAAGAGAAGTTTCTAGTCTGGTTTGACCTTTTTGCTTTATTTTTTAAACATCTTAGAGACGAGAACTTAAATCTTATTTTGTTTTGTCATCGAAAGAAAATATTATATATTTTGGAGCGATAAGTACCGTTTTCCTCGTCATTTCAAGATTAAAGGACTGGAGAAAATAAAAAATAAAAAAACATTCTACCAGTTCATTATTAATGGAATCTAAATTTATGTGACTGAATTGAAATCTGACTGAATTGCAAAGGCGACGTTTTCACTGACTTTGTTGAGGCAGGAGACAATGTGACTGAGGTCAATCCACGGCGTCCCCGCCTCCGTCACCTGGTGGAACAGGTGATCCCGGAAAAGCTTCAGCAGGTAGCGGTCGCCGGTCTCCGACCACGCCGGGTCCTTCTGAAACCTGATGACACAGCACAAGATTACAGAGCAGAAAAAAAAAAAAAAAAAACAGACAGCAGGAGGTTCAGCCCCGTCCAGAAAGAGGTCATGATCCTTACTCTGGCCGCTCGTTGATGGTTCCCAGTTTGGCAAGCAGGCGGAAAAGGCGACCATTTTGCACCTCCTGCAAACCAAAACAAGACATCCTCTATTAGTCGACAGCGTTACTGACAATTATTGAATGTCGAGTTTTAACATAAAATCTTTGAAAATAGTTCAACAAAAAGGATGTGAATAAAAATGGAGAACTCCAGTGAATTAATTAGATTGTCTTCTGGTCTAATACATTTAAATGTATGCCCCTGAAAATAGGAACTACTCCACATTTACAAGTAAATTATACTTTTACTTGTGGTCGCCCAGTGAGTAATGCTGGAGCACCAAGTGAGGAATAACCGCACAAAGAGAGAACAACATAAAAATAAATATTTATGGCCTTCATGAAGAAAGCACGTGAAGGTTGCAAAAAAACTGAAATGTTCCCAGAAACTGAAAGTCCTATCGTTTCACTTTTTGACAAAAACAAGGTGTAAAGCGCCTGTTTCTAGCAGCTTCCACAAGATACTTCCTTTTTACTAAAAGCAGAGCAGAAGCCACCGCAACATACTTAATCATTCATGCAGCCTCATTTCAAAACCCAGAAAAACAAACAGAATGACAGAGCAGGTTTGATGCAGGTTAATTATGCAGAATGAAACTGCGTTTTTCCTCAATGCTCAGCTTGAGTTTCTATCGGTGCAGATCCGGGCCTTCATAAGCCGTTTTAGAATCGAAGGTTAGGACTGAGAATGCAAACAAGATGCTGACACCATCATGTTTCACCGTGAGGATAAGTGTGGATGTAGGATGAGAAGCACTGATGTGTTCATGTCTAGTTCAAAAGGTTAAATTTCATCTGGTTACTTTTTTTTTTTTATCAAAAAATCCAATTTGTAGAGTACAAGATTTTTGTACTTTTTCACTTTACAATTACACCCTACTTAGTGGTGTGGTATCACATTAATAAAATAGTTTTCTTGTTGTTATAAAGTCATAAAGAGCTAAAAATATGTAGTGGTGATGAGTAGTTTTATAAAGCAAAGGTGCAACAAATTATTATTTTCAAGAATAAGTTGCCTGAAAGGTTCATGACATAATGTTACATTGCCAGTATTGCAACTTGCAGAAGTGAAGTTGAAAAGAATACAGGAAAATGCAGATATTAGATCAATGGTCCCAATTAGCCAATAAGTTCTGAGAATTATGCAAACTTTCGTGTCGCTTGGTTTTAAAAGTTTCTGAAAAATGACCAAACTTAAAAACTGCTACAGTCCCAACCGCGGCTTCAAGAGTGACACAACAGCAGTGTTGCAATGCCCCACAAAACACAATTTGTGAAAGAACAGAAGTAAAAAGAGGCATGCGAGCCTCTCTATAAACATGCAATACATGCTTGCATGTATTGATGCATGCAAGCAATCTACAACTTCCATGGAAATGAAGGGAGCCACATGTTAATTTTTTACGTTATAGCTCTTGAATGTTTTGAGTCTTTCTTAATTATGCCAGAGCAGTTTTAAACTAAATGTATCACCTCTGAAAACTAAGTGGAAAAATATTTGCTGCAATGATTAAAAACTTATTTTTCCATCACAAAAGGTTTTTATCCAAGACACAAGACATATATGAGGCATATGAAGAGGTTTTTCAGAAGAGCTATGTCTTTCATCTATGGGGCGATTTGAACCATTTGGAGTGTGAACCAGACACGCCTCAAAACGCATTTGCTGTGAACACACCAAAAGTCCACACACGTTGAACTTGAAGCATCAGACATGTAACATGTTTGCTGTGAGCGGGCCAAGTTAATTACTTTAATGCTAATTTGCTAAAGTTTCCATTTCCATGTTTAAAAACGTGGTTGGTTTCCTTTCAAACAATCTTTTTGCTCTTTTTTCATTGAACTGAATCAATTCATCCAGACTGTGAGGTTTACTAAAATTTAAAGCGCCATGGCAAATTAAAATCCTGCTGTGATGTAAATTCAGAATTGCTAATAAATTAGAAAATGACTTATCTCCTCCTCTATGCAAGAGTTGCATTCATCAAAACAATACACTTCTGATGTTTTCAACACCAAAGACCTTTGTTAACAAAAGCCCTCCCAAGGCAAATAAACAGTACACCTAGTTTTATAGGAAGAGACATTGAGCTAACAAAGTTGAGCCGATAAACAGGAAACCCTCTCTGCCGCCATAGAAACCAGCATCTAACAAGCAGGTCTCAGCAGTAACGGCCTCAACAGATTACATACACAAAGAGGCGTGCTTACATGTGCAAAACTCTACAAATCTGTTCAATAAAGCTGACAACAACATGGTTAAAGCAAAGCCATAACCCAAAATGCACAAATGTAGGTTAGAGTACACAAAGAAGATGGGTTGACGTATTAAACCAGAGTCCAGGAAGGGAAGAGGAACTTGAGGCATGAAGGGGGAGAAACATGCAAAAGTTTCAAGGCAGTCATTTCACACATTCCTACTAATAAGAGGAAACTAAGTTAGCAAAAGCGTCAAAACGTTTTAATAAACTGTACAACATCCTGTATTCAAACAGCTTCCTTCTTTACCTATTAAGCTATTTCCTTGCAGAGCAAATATCATCTATCCACCAAGTTTCACGTTACCTTTGCAAGGTCCTCCTCTATGACATCATTTCTCATCTGCGATGCATCGAGTTGCGTGTAGAATCGTGCTCCAATCATGGGCATGATGTCGTTGACGCTGCGCAGCCGAGACTGATCAGTCAGCAGATACCTGAGATTATAGGATTCCGTTACCTCGAAAATTAGGCAAGCTCTGTTCTCTAAATATTTTAATTTACATATATCAAACGTTATTTTTACGTATTCGTGTGGTGAGACATTACTCAGTTACAACAAAACATGGCAAAATGAAAATCAGGAGGCATTTCACTGTAATGGTCCAATACAAAGGGTTTTTATGATTTGTTTTAATATTCTGGCAAGACAGAGGAAATGAACGTTGACCTTAATGCACTCTGTAATTAGGAAAAATTTATGTGAACATATTGTTCTCTTCTTCAAAATGCAGAAGAACAGAATGTGACACTTGGGTTTCTACAACTCCCACAGCGTCACGCATTACGCCCGTAAATTTTAGTGAAGTCTTTCTACAATAACCACTTCATATTGTGACTTTATTCAGATTCAGTCGTTGCAGACTTAAAGTTCTTAACTTTTAAGTAAGCCATGATTTACCCGTTTTGTTCTATCCTTACTGTTTGAGAAGAAGACCAGACATTTCTTTTTCAAAACGAAGTGAATTTGTAAAGGTTATTTTCTTAAGTAAAAATCTGGAAACTGTGGTGGGCATTTGCTTTAGCAGCAGCTCAAAGAGTTTTGCGTTATGTCTGCACCAGATGTTTACAGACTGAAACTTTGGCTAATCCGTCTTTCCAAAATGGCCCAATCTGACGAGGATAGCATGGATAGCATTTGTTACACCAGTTTCTGTTCTGCAACAGAATCTGTTGTAGTGAAGTCAGGACTTCACTACAAAACGCTCCAGGCTTGTGTTTAGGGTAGTTTCTTGTTAGAAAGTGATTTGTTTTTTTTTCTTCTAGGGTAGAAGCTCAAAAAAGAAGACTATATATGATTAAAAGCTTTTCTATAGATTCAATGGTCAATAGAAGACTGTGGTTCATTCATGAAACTATGACAAAGGTTTCAGTTTCCTGAGCCTTTTTGGATGCGAGATTCTCTGCTTTCAGTCATGGGTTCTTCTGGAAACCCAAACATGAAAACTATACAAAAACATTGCGTCTTAGAAGTATTTTTCTTTTTATTCCAACAGATTTGTATGCTTGTTTTTTTTTTTCCTGCAGTGGTAATTGTTTGGAAGCATCTCTAAAAGTGTTTTCTTGTGACCTGCAGTATTCATGTGCAACCTCTTACAGAATAAGGTTCTTGAGGTCTGAAGAGTAGTTTATAGAAACCAGCTCCATGGCCTTCTGCAGGTTCTCCCTCTGGATTCCAGCCAGCGAATTACAGGCCAAAGCCAGCACCACCTTGCCCAGAGAAACTAGATCTGCTTGCTGCATGGCAAAGACACACAAATACATCAATGTTGATATAGCGTGACACTTAAATTCTTCCAACACAAAAATCCGGATGTTGGGTATATCGCGGGGTAAACTCAGTTATTGCATAAGTACCTGGTACTGCGGCATCAGGGCAAGATGATTGGTCTGACTGTTGTCAAACGTTAAGACATCAAACACCCCAACACAGTTCACCCGTAACCTTCAGACGAGAGACCTTCATTGGTTTGATTGACACAACTCGATGGTAAAAAATAAGGAAGTCAAAAGTAAGCATCTCTGTTTAGCATATTACTGACTTTAAATTACATAACTGGTGCGGCAAAATGGGTTAAAACCCATTTAAAATGAGCAGAACCGGGCTTTAATAATAGCACAAGCGGACGTTTGACGTGGACAAAAACTATCTATACCTGGTTTTACCAGTGATGAGTATCTTGCTGGGGTCCATGACCCGACAGGCAAGACCAGCCGTGTGGATGGTCCGCAAGGCCGAGCTCAACTGGACAATGTAGGCCCAGATCAGCGACTCTGGCAGAAGGCCTGCATGCTGCCGCGGCGGCGGAGGTTCGTGTTGCCCTGCATGAGTTTAAAAAAAACAAAACCAAAAGAACTGCTTTATCACACAGAAGCAGGTTTTTGAGGTAGTCATTTCTGATGAACTAAACCTCAAACCGTCAGCTCCCTCAGTTACTCTCAACAGATCTGTCTGGCACATGCAATGTCAGTGGCATCAGAAAAACACAGACTTACTTGCAAACAGCCACCAGTTTAGCCAAGTGTGATCAAATGTAGACATATTTAACAGATAGATTAGGATTTATTTTATTTCCTATCAATGGAAAGTTTTTCTTTCAAATCTAGCCAGCAGCTGTGTGCAATGGCAGCAGCTGAGAAACCAAAAGGGAGTGAACTGTAAGAAATATCACAGTGAGATGCATAAGGCTGAAAGGGAGTCGGCCAGTTTTACACTTCATGCTGGGAGTTATTTTTAACATTTTCTCAGTGTGTTTGTTCCCTGCAGACTGCATATAGAGGTTTCTTATCAGTTTTTGCTGCAGACTAGATCTATGTGAGCGTGGTTTTGCTTCCTCCCATCAGTCATTCCTGTAGGCAGTCTGATCAACAGCGCCTGACTGGGATCACTTTCAACCACAGTTTCCTCCAGATCCACAAGTCTTCTTTACAAGAAACTTGGCAGCCAACTGTCAACCTGGAACTACAAACAGCTCCCTCAAAGACATCGTTTGGGTTTTACGACAAAACTCCGTGGCAATATTATCAGTAACAGTCCCCCTTACCTGTGGTAAAGAGAAGCACTAGCTGCAATGTGCTACTAAAAATGTGAAGACATACCTCAGAATGGTGGATGGCTAGCAGCTCTTTAGACCGCAACATTTTTAATAATTTCCTCAGAATGAAACAACTACGCAAAATTAAGATGACGTTACAAACTTAAATTATATATTTATTGAGTCTTTTGGGGTTTGGTTTTTTGTACATCTCAAACACAGAAATATGCCATCTCACACAAAGTGATGTGCAAACCAAATATATGAAAAACAAAGCTCAGATTTTCTCTTGTGTGTTAAGATTATTACACTAATTTATTATAACTATAATGAAGACTCCGTTAATCTTTCTGTCATGACAGATTATTAATAAACTGTGGACATTGCAAGAAGTGGAAATGTCCCAAGAGACCAAAATTATTATTCAATGTGCATCTATTGCATAAGAAAATAATCAAATTATTACTACAAAGTAATCCATCTAATCCTTGTGCTTTGCACACATTAATATAGCAATGACATGTACAATTTGAGATATGTTGCACCTCTAATGACTTAAATTAGAACCAGAAGAGACATCACACTGTGTGCAACAGAAATCAGTGTTACCAAGTTGTGAAGGGAAAACAGGTTTTAACTAACATTACAAAGCATCCTAAATTAGCATAAGATCACCTTTCCTGTTTATTGTCTTTTCAGTAAGTAGATCTTTACCTTAAAAATCACCACTTCCAAGTCAAGACAAACATAATTAGATCTTGAAAAGCATGCAACAGTGTTATTTTGTTGCATGCAAAAGAATACAGAACTTTCTGTAATCTTCTGACATCTCAAGAACATAAACCTGAAAGTCAATAGGCTGTCATAGAGTCGCTTCTTTCTGGAGCGTCTTATATGACTTCTGGTACTTCTGACTTTAATTTTAAACGCCTCACCAGGTCTGAGAACAGCCAACATGTCTTTCATTCAGTAACAACAGCCACACTGAACAGCATTGCTGTCTTGCATCTTTCCTGTCAGCTGCCTTGTCCAAATGGTTTCAGAGAAAATAGTGGTAGTGGATAATGCAGTCAGGAGCCTTAATCAACCTGATTTAGTAGAGTTGCACAGCCATTCTTTAGCTGAGTAAACACCTTCAAAGATAACTGTTTTTTTTTTTTTTTCTTTTGGGTGGGGGGAGCAAATTAGGGGGGGTTTCCACAATCTAAAAGACATCGATGACATCTGTCCACCAGAGATAAAAACTTCACATCTAAACTGTCCCTTTAAGATGAAACCGACACCACATTTCCCGTGATTCAGTACATATAATTCATAAAACATTACATGCATGTGTGATATGAGCCGGTCCAGATGCAACACCTCCAAGAAAAACACATCTAAATAGATGCATGGCAATTACCTCATTATCAAACAAGCCAACAAAAGCTGAATGTGTGAAGCTGAGCGATGATGAGTGGCGCCTGAAGTGAAGCTGATTCTATTTCGGAGCAAAGAGAAAAAAAAATATATATATATATATAAAAATAAAAAAAAAACCTCACCCCACTTCCTCTTTGTGAAGTATGAGTCTGCCGCTGGGTCATTAAAATGCCTGCTGAACATCGTTTCTGCACCTGCATGGAAGTCGTATGAGAAGACCAATGCTGGGGAGACGAAAAGAAAAGTGGGGAGCACAAAAAGTAAGAAGCCAATAATAAAAACAGAACGAGATAAATAAAGTTCTTCAGCTGACCTGAAAACACATAACCGCTGAATTTTACAACAGAGCTCCACATTTATGACCACAATCAACATCAGCCTGAAACGCGTTCACAAAAACTTTTACAAAAAGGTAAACACACAGACACAAGATGTGTAATGTAAACTAAAAATAGCACACACTTACAGTGGTCTCCAAAGGCCTTTGTGGTGAAGACCTCTCGAAGCGTCACCGTGTTCGAGTGCTGAATCTTCTTCCACATGTCTACCAGCATCATACACTTTGTATTAACAAGGCGGAAACCTGGTCGGTTGAAAAACAAGACATTCAACATGTGTGAACGAAGGTGTGACAGCACACCTACATGAGGAGAGTTTATTATTGTACAGGAAGAGAAGAAACTCAAACAGTTTACGGCTTATAGCTTCATGCTTGATACATTGTGGGCACTTTATGAAAAGACTATTATGAGTTACTCATCTTTAAAAAACAAAAAAAGATCCTTGTAAATATTCTGACAGTGCTTCACGTTCTGTGTAAAGTTTGCACATTTATTACCGTGTATCCTCCTCAGGCAGTATGGCAGGTCATCCTTGCTGTTGACCGCCTTGTAGCAGGAGGTGATGTAGCTGAAGTTGCTGGTTTTCTGCATGCGGTTCGGCGGGGGGAGAGGCTCGAGGGGAAACAGGCTGTGGTAGCTGTCCACTTCAGACGGTACATCTAAAGGAAGCGGTTACCAAAAGAAGTCAGGACAATAATTATACAACATACAGACACACAGTAAAGCTGAAAAACATTCTCTTGAACGTCACGTTTTGTCACATTAAAATCAGATTTCAATGCATTTCATCCAGATTGTAAGTGATTAGATCAGTACAAAGTGGTACTTATCAAGAAGGTTAAAGGTTAATGTTAGATGGTTTTGATTTTTCCAGTTCCAGATCGAAGGTTTTGACCCTCCGATCGTCGCTCAGATTGCATGTTTAGGGACGTCGTCCTTCTATCGTCTTATCACACCCATCAACCTTTTCGTTAAGGTGGATGGCCATGCATTGTTATGTTTTCAAGATTCATTTAATATTTTTTAAAGATGACTTAAAGAGTTCTTTGAGAAGTTTCAAGCTTAGTTTATTTGTTTATACCCTGACCATGCTATAAAAGTCCCCTGAATTATGTCCTTCTTCTCTATGCTCTGTTCCTTTTTACTCATAATGTTGTTTGCTCACAAACATAGTCAGTTTGCTGCTTTTGGAGCAGTCTCCGGCCCACCCGGCATTTGCAAATGAATTGGAACCACAACATGGTTCACTTCAACTGAACCAAGATCTAGGTTTTTAGGTAGACCAGTGTTAGCCACTTGGTCCGCATCAGACATCGAATTGTTTTAATTATAGTTGACTAAACCAGGTTGGTATGAATGCACCCTAAGTCCATGTCATACTCCTCTGATTTTTACCAGGAATCATTTCAGGAATCTATAAATGTGTCTTTTCCTGTCAGTTTGAATATATACTTCTTGGTGTTGCTCCATCTCATGAAGTCCAAAAAGAAAAATACATCAAGATTTGTGGTCGAAGCACGACAAATGTGAAAAAGTTCAATACTTTTTAAGATGCAGCAATTAGAAATAAAATATTGAAGAATAAACATATCTGAATCCTTTGAATTGTTAATTGCATATTTTAGAATGAGGAGGGGGGGGAATGTGATTCATCATGTTTTAGCAACCACCAGCAAAGAGACAGTCTACCTGGGTTCTCTGAGTGGTCGATTTGGGCCATGGTTATCAGGTGCCTGTGAATCAGCTCCTGATTGTTGAAACAAAACGTGGATTTTCACCAAAGATGTCCAACACAAAACAGAAGGCATATGCTGCTTGGTGAAACTGTGAGGAGGACAACTTGGCTATCGATACCTGTCGGAGCTCATCAGCCATGAAGAAGGACGGGGCATTGGCTTTCGGCTGCATGTAAGCCACATGAGGGGCGGTAGGGGGGTAAATATGGAAGGTAGGAAACACCTGCAAGAAACCAAACAGACCAGCTTCCCATTTATCAAGAAATGAAAACAGTGCAGATGATACAAACTTTGTTGGGGTTTTTTTTTCTATTATGGACCTTCAAGGAGATGTGAAAGGAAGAGGAAACAAAACTTTGCATTAGGTATCAAACTGAAAGACTATTGAAGAAAAAATGCTTTAAAACCTAGTAGACCATAACTACAGATGCAATTTTACCATAATCTGCATAGAAAAATGACACAAAGTGTCAGAAAAAGAGAGTTTGAGACTTTTAATGTGTGATGTTGCGTTTTTGAGATTGCTTAATTGTATTTCAGCGAGCGTCGTGCTTTTCGTACCATCCCTGCCATTGGCACTGGGGTGTTATCTGTGTAGAAGTACGTTGTCCCCCCTACGGTCTCTTTCTGAATGATGTGGGCGCCCTGGTCGGCCGCAGTGGTGGGGACCATGTAGTTGGCAGGGTTCGGGGTGTGACTCCGTCGACGAGGGGCAGGTGAGGTGTGAGGTGTGATCTTTGGGGAGTGCAGAGGGGATGACCCAGCAGACAAAGACATACCTAAAAAAATAAATAAAAATACAATGCTTATGCAATACTGGCCAAAACAGGTTTAAGGAAGTTAACATGCAGGTCAAATAATAAAATTACACACAAGCACATCCTACATGGTATTTAAGAGAAATATACCCTCTGCAGTACCTGGCGCCAAAGCAGCTGTGGAGCCTCCGAGACCAGGATGAGCAAAGAGTGGAGAGGGGAAGGGCTGAACTGCAGACTGCGTCATGGCAGCCATTCGCGGAGCGCCCTTAGGGATGAACTCACTTGCAGCGGGGTTAGGAGCCTATTGGCACGAGTCAAATATAGAAAAATTACATGAACAAAAATAGAGACGATGTGAGGCTCAGGCTTCAAGATCTGCTTCATACAAAAGCACAGCTTCGTTTTCTCACCTTTCTCCTCTGGGAAATGCTAAGAGCACCAAAATCACTGAACAGTGATGAAGTCGAGGAGTTTACTGGATCTGTCAGGGATCAAGATTTACAAGATGAGCAGATGCGCTTTCAATCCTCTCAAGACAAATATTACCTACGCTATACGTTTTAGACCAGCTTTCATTGCCAAAGGCACAGACATCCAAGATAAAGGCTCATTACTGGCAATTTGCAGTCAGGAACTCCACAAAAACAGACAACGCTAAACTGTTAAACTGCAAGCTGGATATAGAAGATGAGGCAGAAGATTACATCATTTTGACTATTATCAGTTATTCAGAGAAATTTATGTTCATCGCCTTTTGAAGGCATAATGAGAGCACTTGCTGGTTTGTTCAGATAAATCTTCAAAGTGCAAAACACCAAGCTCAACACCAAAATCTCAAACTGGTTTTATCATTTTCATCTTTTCGTTGTCTTCTTAAAACTCTTACACACAATTGGTCGAAAAGTACAAATTTATAAAGTAATGAATGTTTCTCCATACCTAAAAATGACAAAAGTAAATTCCATTTGCAGGAACTTTGTGAGGGAGCCTTACCATGAGTGCTGTGGCTGAAATTCTTGGCACCATCATTGAGAAGACTGGGAGAGCTGCTGCTGGTAGTCATTCGCTAAAAACAAAAACAATTGTCACAACAACAACAAATATTTATATAATTCACATGTATAAGCATTGTGAATCCAAAACTCACCTATAATACATGCAAACCATTTATTTGTAACTCTGTAATGCAATATTTCTGTCATAACGTACAAATGTAAAACTTTCTAAGAATAGAGGTAGACCTGTTTCATAGTTGTTTACTATAGCAATAATCTAAAGTTAAGATATTTTATCACACTGTCATGTAAAAGAAATAAAAACATGTACTTTCATACTTTTCTTAGGTTAAACAAAACCACTAGGCATTTCTAGCAAACCCTTAAAATTAAATAAATGAAACATAAAACCTCTTTCTTTTAATGACATAACAGCTATTGAATTGAATTTGTATAAAATTTCAACTGAAGTGAATGATGTTTACATGCACAAATATATTTTTTGTAAATTTTTTACGTCGTTTTATTCAGCCACACATTTTTTTTTAACCTGGTGCCTTTACGTTTCACTTCCGTTTCTATTCTAAAATCAGGAGCTGACAAGAACACTAAAAGTTTAGAAAACATTTCTGTGAAATTGTTGAAGAATTCTGACCCAATTCTCATTACGTCATTGTTTTGATATTAAATATCACCAAGCGATATCATTTGGAAAGTCGTGTGGTCTGGTGGGACATTTTTTCATTTTTTTAAAGAGGGAAGTGATGTTTTTTCTCAGCTACCATTTTTAAAAACACATTTTTTTTCCTAGTATTACTTTTTCTTTTTTTTTTGATTCAACATTCCTGCTGAGTAGAATGCGAGATGCAGATGTTGTGTTTTCTTTATGGCAACCTCTCTTACTAGTATTTTTCAGTTTTCCCCAAAGCAAAATTACTAACTTCAATTGCCCTGGGAAAAACATTATGTCTTTATAGAGATTGCATCAATTATTTGCTTAAGGAACCTCCCTGATCTCATTAGTCCTTTATTTAAGACACACCTAAACGCAACTAACTGCAACATAATTGTCATAGGAATCATACGGGCGCGTCTGCGTTTAGTAAGCTTTTTTTTTAGCCTTAGTTCAATAATCATGACGTCTGTTATGTTTTGCCTTTCAAAATCATAATACGCATTTAAAAAATTTTCCACTTACTCCTTTCATGATCTAGGCCTTCATATTTGGTTGGGAGTTTTTGTGATGGATCATCACAAATTGTGACGCAGAAGGAAAATTACAATTGATTTTTATTTTTTAATTGAAACTGAAAAGTGTGGATGTTCTGGTTTGGGCACCTTGACTGTAAGAGCATAATGTTTTAGATTCTTATCTCAAAGAAAACCAAATACATATTCAATGTAAACTTGTTGACTTAAACGAGTTGACTGTTAGACTCAAGATTCGCACAACATCCTGATTAATTGAGAATATTGAAAATATATTAAAAATATGAATAAATACATGCCCAAGCACTTCACGTAATATTGACCTTACCATTCTCATCTCAACCAAGACAATAACTTCCCAATATTGGAAACCTAATCAACAACCCCAATCCTGATGAAATAAAGTCCGATTTGACAGCACAGAATATAATGCACCAATTAAAGAGTCCAAAGGTTAGAGGTAGTCAAACCATAAATCTTGTATTTGTCTGAAACGATACCAAGAAGAAATTAAGAATTTATAGATTCTTGGAAAGTAGACATGCAGAATGATAAAGAGGGAGTTCTGGAGATACATTTCTGAAATACACAGAGCTTAAAAGAGCTGAAAATGCACTGTCGACAAAGGACAAATGGGAAACAGAGGGCAATTTCATAATGAAAGTGGAAACTTGTGAAAACACAATGACACACCAGAGGAAATATAACCCTTCTAGATGGAAAGTTTGCTGAGATTTTTCAGAAGTCCTCTGCAATGTAAGTTTCTACACAGAAAATAGTTGGGTTGGAGATCTTGAGGCAAAAGAAAAAGATGCTAATTACATCCAAATGTTTGGTTTTGCCCACTGATCCTCCGGTTCTGGACTGACAGACATGAGGTATTAGAGGAAAAAATAAATTAACTATTTCATTTATATTCAAAACCTTAAATTCCAAACCTTCAATACTAAAAAAAAAATCAGGAGAAAAACTATTTGTTTTATTGGTAGCCTGTAAGACAGCACTTACCAGAAACTGGCTAACTCCCTCCCTTCAACTGAAGACTGGTGTGATTTACAAATTTTTTGTGATGAAGAAGCTGTCCATTTTCAAACAAGAGGTGGACAAATTCACACTCTTCTGGGAATCTTGGACTCAGTATATAACACCTGTAAGATCAGATTTTTCATAACCAGGCTGTTTTTTTTTTTACTATTAACCAACTTTCTACATGTGTAAGATGCTACTCTCTGCTCTAGTAGTTCAGTAGTTTTTGTGTGTTTTTTGGGGGAGGGGGTAAGTTTTTAAGAAAACTGTAAAGAGTGCATTCAGTCGAAATGTAGTGCATGCAATTTCCAAATAAAAACTGCATATTAAAAAAACTGAAAAGGAAGGTTGCTTAACAAGTTGAATCAAATGCATGTGCCATTTTTATATCTAAACAAAATCAAGTGAAACTAACTGCTTTCAGAAGTCACACAAATAGTAAATACATTCCACCTGAGAGTAGTTGGATCTCTGGAAACAACTGTTTTGTGAAGGCCTTAGACATTTTTAGAAAGCATTAGCCAACATCACAAAAACCAAGGAACACAGCAGACAGGTTAGGGAGAAAGTTGTGTGAAAATGTCAAGAATGGTTAGGTGAGAAAACAACAGCTCAAACAATTAAATCCACCATCTGAAAACAGGAAAAGTATGGCACACCTACAAATCTACAAAGAACTATCAAAGACATGGCCGCACTAATCAGAAAAGCGGCGAAGAACTCACAGTAACTCAGGAGAGCTCAGACAGAAGAGTCTTCAGACAGAGTAATTAGTAGTGCACTCCACAAAGAATGCACTCCACAAAGAGTGCACTACTTATGACAAAGTGGAAGGTTGCTTAACAAGTTGAATCAAAGCTAGAAGAAGTTCATTCTGTAGATGGACACAAGCAATGTAGGTGGAAGCAACAGGTGTAAGACAATGCTCTGGACAGGGAGACTTTTTTTTATCTACATGCAAAATAGAATGCGATTCAGGAAACCAAAACCATGTAAACATCCTCCCTAATGTAGAAGACTGACATCAACATCATGAAGGGATGCTTTTATTTAATGGCAGGGAAGCTAGTCAGACTTGATGGGAAGTTGGACGGAGATAAAACACAGGGCAAGATTGGAAGAAAACCTGTGATAAACTGCAAATGAACTGCATCTCGTCAAAGGGGGTGCAAATATCTGCATGCCATACTTCTCGGTTTTTCTTTTGGATCTGTACATTTTTAAACAAAATCCTATATGAGTTTTCCCTTTGCTTCACAATTCTGCATGACTGTGTGTTCATTGAATAGGCCAGGAATTACAGTAAGATATCCTGAAGCATGTGGTTGATTTCTGCAAAGGTCTGAGAATGGTCCACGGTTTTTGACACTTTTGAAAGGTGCAGGATTCTCAGTTTCTAGACTTAAATAAATGGTAAAAAGAGTTTATCTTTGTATTGTTGCCTTTTTTACTATTTTCTTAGTGGATATTTATTAATCCAAGAAATCCACGATAATTGGGTAAATTTCTTAGAATTTATTAAAACACTGACTTACTGGATAAAATAAGTGTTATAGTAAAGTCGCAAGTAGTTTAACTTTGTCTGGCATCCTCAGCTGACACCCGAGGCGTCTTTAAATGTGTTTTAGTCGCCTCTAGTAGCAGCTCCATAAACTAAATAACCCGAACAAAAAACAACAAGAGCCTTTGGTGTCTTAAACACCTTCAGTTGATTTGTTTTAAAGACGGGTGTGTCAATATGTTGTTTCACTGCTATACCGACATATGTCTTGTACCTGCATCATTGTATATTTCGACTCTGCAGGGCTTCCAAACCCATTGACACCAATGAAGCTGCTGCTGAAATAAGAGTTGGTGAGATTGGCGTCGCTGAGGGCAGGACCCTCCATCCCTGGGACTGTGGATGACAAAACATAAAACAGAGTCAATACTGACTGAAACCAGATTAATGTAACATGTAGTTACTTCTGCGCAGAGGTCCCAACAGTGATTACTATGAGAACGTATAATTACCCAATTACAGGGCTAATTATAAAGCATGTAAACACTGTAGACTCTTTCGGAGACAGCCACAACGCGATATGTCTAAAAAGTTTGTATTACCGATTTCCGTGTCTTTAAGTGTGAGCCGACCTACAGAGTAACTTAAACGTTTAAAAATATAAGGTATTTGCAGTGTTTACCCCGAGAAAAGGGGCAACCGAAGAGCAAAAACAATGACAGCTAGCACCGCTATGCTAATGATGGCAAACGTAAGGCAGAGTCCTATAATCTATAAATGCGCCTAACTTTCAGGAAAAAAACTGAATGATAACTAACATCGCAAGTACTAACATTTATTGACACATTGGAACCGAAGCCATTAGTGGAAAAAGTTTGAGAAACAATCAAATCAGCTAGTTTAGCTAATGCTAACTAGCCCACCCAGCTGTCATACAAAAACAACAGGCCTCACTCTGAGCTCTAGAAGTATATTTCTTCTCTGAAGTCTGTATTAACGGAGCCAGCGATCAAAGCATGAAGTCAGAACTTTTCACAACACAACCAAGTAATACAGAAGCAGCTGTGTACGTAGCAAAGGGTTTCTATGTGCAAGTCAAATGTCAAGCACGCTGTTTTGAGGTAAAAGGGCCCAACTGAATCCTCGGACTAAATTTGAACACAGAACCGGAAGGCCCTTTGGAAAAGTCTGGCTCAATCAGCCCACCCGTGTGTTGTTTTGTTTAGTTTACTCACTGGTTAGCAGCTGCCCCTCCAAAGCCGTGCCTGCAGGCCCAAGTGCTTCGCTTTTCTTGGGCACTCCGGTCCCTCCACCGCCTGGGCAGACCGTCGCCGTACCACCGAGGGAATACCCCGCTGGCGTCCCGCCACCTCCGGCCATGGGCAGCGGGACGGGGCTGCCGCCTCCTCCGTGCAGCGACATGCTTCCCATGGAGGGATCCTCGTGCAGGAACTGGCACTCATCTCCGTAAAAGCAGGTTTTGTCTTTTGCGTAGTATCGGCAAAACTTCACCTTGACACTGGGTATCCCGGCACCCCCGAGCGGAGCAGCGGAAGGTGGAAGTCCGCTGTTCATGGCACCGCCGCTGCTGCCGGAAGATACTCAACCATAGAGAAGACGCGGGGAGCTAGCCTGCTAGCTAGCTAGCTACTTTACAAACACTTTCCCCTCAAAGTAACGGATCGAAACCAGCACAGCTCACGGAGAACACCGAGTTTCTTGCATTATGAATATAAAATGCATTTTGTTTTAAGTGAATATGACGGCACACACGAGGTCCTGCTCGTCGTTGTTGTCGCTCTCCATGCAGCTGCCTTCCTTGCAGAGTAGCCTGTTGTTGTTTTCTGCTCGCACTCTGGCTGCTGAGCTACGGAGCAGCGAGCATGGCTCTGCATCCTGGGTTCAACAGCGCTCACCTGCTGCTAGCACAACTTGCAGCAGTCACGTTCATAACAGCTCATGTCTTTTACTGCTTTGTTTTATTCGGTTTTGTAAAAAATTAAAAAGAAAAGGGTCAAAAATGAAAAGCGATGCGTCTAAAACACTTCGATAAAATGTGATGCAGACATGTTTCAATAAAAAATAAATAAATAAAAAAAAAATTATATATATATATATATATATAAGTACCTGGATAATTTTATATATATATATATATATATAAGTACCTGGATAATTTATAATTTGGTCAGAGCCAGCCCTAAACTTAAGCTTAAGCTTACTCGTATTAGTAAATACTTTGGTTTCCTAAAAGCATCATGACAGAAACAAAAATTATTCACTCTGTTCAGATATATAATTGCTTTTCCTTCACAATTTAGTCCATTTTCTTTTATTCAGGCTTGAGCTCTAGAGCCAGATCCGGTATTCCAGTTGATTTTTCCTACTCGGAAGTTGGACAAATCCAAATGTGGACCATTTGTAGTTTCCAAGAACACAGCATCATTCTGTTCTGGGGCCTGGAACATTTAGGGCCAGCTGTTGTGGTGCATGTTGCTCTTCATTGCAGAAACAAGCATATTTACCCTAAGATAAATTGAAAAGTGCTAATATTGATTCTTCATTCTACTTTTCCCACCTCTTCTTCTTCAAATCGAGTTCTTTATTGTATATAATAACTAGGGCTTATCGTATTCCTTCATCCCATCAGAAATATTTTCTGTGGTTTCAATTTAGATAAGTTTTTCATTCTTTCCGGAAATGTGGCAGAAGTCAGGGCGGAAGACTTTGCAGTAGTACATTACTTCCTCTTTCAAAGCATACTGGTTCACATCCCGCACAGCAAAGTTTCACAGTGCTGTCTAAGGCGGAGTATGTAAGCCAGATTGCCGGGAAGCTTCATGATGCGGAGAAAGAGATACATGATTGCAGGTGAGAGGAGGCATTTAAGTCTTTTACTGAAGTTGCAAAACTCATGTACATATTTGGTCTAATTTGTAAATATGTATGTTTTTTTTCCCTAATAATTTAAAAATGACCATATTTGTAAAATACAGAATTGACTTGACTGAAATGTCAAAATATTGGAAGCTTTATTTGAAGCTTAAACAATGCAATGAAAAGAATAATACATAAAAAAAAAAGAAAAGTAAAGCCAACCTATTTGCATTCACTTATCAGAATTGGGTAGTAACACATGCAATCAACTTACAAAAATAAGGAACTCTATTTAGTCCACGATATGCACTTGGTAACACAAATTATTAATCCTGTTGTGTTAACAGGATTATTTGACTATTGAAATTTTCAATAGTCAAATAACTATATTTTTACACAGCTTTTTTTTTTTTGCAAGTTGCTGTTTTCTATGCACAAATTCACATCTTGCAAAAAATTTTTGAAGTTGCACATTTCTTTTTTTAAGTGTGCTATTTTCAATAACTCTGCAGTATTTTTTATGATGTAAGTTTTCCCTTACTGTAGTCTTATTAAAAAAAAAAAAAAAAAAAAAAACTTAGTTTAAATCTGCTTGCTTCTATTTAACTTTAGCTTGCTGCAAGTACATCTGAATTTTTCCACTGTGGGACATTTAGGGATAGTTCTATTCTATGATTTGTATTATTATTTTATTTTAGTGGACATCGTACCCTATCTGATATATAAAAGTGCTAAAGTTACATCCTCAGTGTTGACGAAGGTATACTGCTGTTTGTGTGCTATTTTTATTGGGATATTTTGGTTTGACTGACCGTAAATGTCCCGAGCATGCAGAATGCATTGTATCTTATTTAAAATAATGCAAAGTTTAAAAAAAAAAGTTAGTCCACAAATATTACAACTGTGAATGCTTGTTTTAAAGGAGCAGTTGTTATTTTTTTTTCAAGTATTAATTTATTTTTAATCCAGTGTATATCATAAGCGGCTCGAGTTGTTTATTATGCGACAAATAAGAACTGCATAGTGGTCAAAGTTCAACCTTTGTGCCAATTTTAAAATTAACTCACTCAGATCACAACTATTAGACTTTTTACATTTTTTGTTGTTGTGGACAGATAACATGATGGCACCATTATGTCTGCAACTCTTAACATTATCTGACCCAAATCTGTTCAGATTTTCTATATCATATGAAAATATAATGAATATGTTCAATAATGAATGCAGTTGTTTCCTCTTTTTTTTTTTTCTTGTGTTAAACTGGTCAGAGTGATTTAAAGCGCCTGGCAAAGCTGGCCCCCGGCATTGGGATCTTTTCATATTTTGCTGTATTACAAGCTTCTGTGTATTTCATTGGAGTTTCCTGTGACAGACCAACACCAAGAATTGCCTGATGGTGAAGTGCAAGGAAAGTGAAAATAAAAAGACTGATAAATGTGGCCTATATTCAGGACCCTTGAGTCAATCAACTCTTTGCTGTTCACTTTTGGATGTAAAGTCATGTGCAAAGTAAAGTGGTGCTAGTTTGCAGTTGTTTGCTGCTCCCCCAGCATTGCAAGGCTGCTTTTCTGATGAATTGATGATTAAGAGATTAAGAGTGGACTGAACAATGACTTTACTGACAAATAACAGAATTAAGGTTAAAAATAACACGTTCCTTCCTCTCTACTTCACGACGCACCACTTTGCATTTGTGCCGTCATGACTTACCGACACTTCGGACATTCATTGTGAATTGGTGCTATGTAAAGAAGCTGAACTGAATTGCACTTGTTGAATAAATACTGAAAACGTACTGAGTTTTATTAGTTTCAACTAATTTAATTGATTTCCATTTGTCGTTTCAGCTGCTCTCCTGCTGTGTGCTGTTAGCGCCCTCTGCTCTGACGGCGATGCAAATCAGAAATGTGTGTCGAGTTGGGAGGTAAAAGAAAAAGCTTCTCAACATTAAAATGGGGGGTTGATGTTTTAATACTGATACAAATCAAACTAAATATTTAGGTTTCTTCAGAAATAATACATTAATTTGAAAATTATTGATTTTTTTCCCCCTCAATAAACTAAGAAAACTTTCAACCATTATTTGCTGGCTTTACAGATTAAATGGTGAGTTAATACTTACAATTCTAAGTATTAACTATTTTTCCCCCACAAAACCATATGTGTTTTAGGTATTGCAGCCTATACTTTAAACATTATCATTAAGCAGGGCTAAAGATGACATGAAACAAACTGCTTGCGGGACTGAATCCAAACTGGTTTGCAGAAATCTGTGAAGAAATTCCCCCCACAGAAATGCAACAGGCTCAATACCAGCAGTTACAGCAAGAGACTGAGGGTCCCAAAGCTAGTTATGAAGTTTATGTGACAATTGATTTTTAATATAGGGCCATGACAGTTTGTATGGATTGTTTTCTCAAGAAATTAAATCATGGTTGTAAATGGGAGATTTATATTTATCCTGGTTATCTTGGTTTGATGTAAAAATCAGTTTAATCTGAAACATCCAAGCATAAACATCATTAGGGGCAAATACTTTATCACCACACAAAGCAACATTTGTGCAAGACTTGTCACTGAACCCAACAATCTTGCTAACAGTGACATGTTTGGAGTTTTTCTGTTTAAAAGGTTTGAATACTGAATTTTGCCTTCCAGGCGGATTGCTTTCAGCCAGCTGACCACCTGAATGACTCTCATCCTGTCAGCCTGAAGTTGTCAGCTGGTAAGAAACTCCTCATCTCTCTCAAGGGCCTTCCTGATTACACTGACTGCCAGTGGGGGAGCGAGCAAGACCCACTGATGAACACGTGAGTGTATTTTTAGGATTATGTGACTGTTGATTGATGTGCTTCTTTTCTTTATGTGTGTAAAGTTTGACATTTTCTTAAACAGCTCCAGAAATGGGGGCATCTCCATGGTCACACCAAGACTTTCAAGGAACGATTCTGGGATGTACAACCTGACCTGTAAAAGTCAAGAGAAGACCATTTTCTCAAAAACTGTTGATCTTCGCATCCTCGGTGAGTCGCAGCTTCATCACTTCTCATCTTCATTAAGACTCAACTAAACAGAAAAGCACAAAAATGTCTTAATATGGATAAAATAATGGGTTTAAAATGATGTTAATCAATGTGATTCACACGCTTCCTTAGAACGTCCCTCAAGACCAAAGCTGTCTCTGGATCGTATGACTACTCCAGGAACGGCTCCTTATTTTAAATGCATCTCTGAGGGTTCTCCAAGGCCCAGGATTGAATGGTCTCGGTAAGACAACTAGATTCTCTGTTCATACATACATAGTTTTATCATTTCACTCTCTGACTATCAACCTTTCCTCTCAGTCCATATGTAAGGGATGAGATCAGAGATATTGACGATAGGACAGCAGAAGGCTTAGCCACAACTTCTAAATATGGAGACAGCGGAGCGATGTGTTGTGCCACCAACGATGAAGGACAAGAATGCACCCAGCTGTATGACTTTGGTAATTACATAAAAAAAAACAGACCAATATGAGGAAATGTGGGCTGCACAGTGGCGCAGTGGGTAGCGCTGTTGCCTTGCAGCAAGAAGGTCCTGGGTTCGATTCCCGGCCCGGGGTCTTTCTGCACGGAGTTTGCATGTTCTCCCTGTGCGTGCGTGGGTTCTCTCCGGGTTCTCCGGCTTCCTCCCACAGTCCAAAAACATGACTGTCAGGATAATTGGCCTTCCCAAATTCTCCCTAGGTGTGAGTGTGTGTGGTTGTTTGTCCTGTTTGTCTCTCTGTGTTGCCCTGCGACAGACTGGCGACCTGTCCAGGGTGAACCCCGCCTCTCGCCCGGAACGCAGCTGGAGATAGGCACCAGCAACTCCCGACCCCGTTAGGGAGAAGGGTGACGGAAAATGGATGGATGGATGGATGAGGAAATGTTTTAACCCAAACAGTAACACTGAACAGCTCTCATCTCAGTATTATTCTCAAATGAAGTTAAAAAATATAAATAAACACATTGAATATCTTGAAGTGTTTTATGTTTCAGACTTAAATATTGCTTCAATGAAACCAGATGAGGTTTCTAGTGTGACCGTAAGTCCCGGTGATCCTTTGCTGCTTCGCTGCAGAAAAAATGAAGATCGTAGTTCTACGTGGGAACACAATGGCAAGGTTTTGACGGGAACTTGTGCAATTAATGAGGTACAGCAATGAAAACTATGATTTTTGTTTTATTATATTCAAATGCATCCACATTAACCACAGATTAATGTTGTTATCTGTGGTTAATGATCAACATATTTCTGATGTTCTACATGGACATTGTTCATGTAGAACAATGTTTCAAAAATATTGTTCTACATGATTATGATTTCAATGTTTTTCTTCCAGATCTGTATTAAAAAGTACAGAGATATGAAGAACTGCATGCTGTACGCCTTCATCAGATCAGTTACCTCACAACACAACGGCACATACACCTGCAAAAACTCAGGCGGAACTAAATCTGTGGATGTTCGTGTTACAGGTCAGTAACAGTTCTTTACATTAACTACTAACTTTTAATAGCTGTTGTTTTATCATTTGAATTAATAATGTACATCTGTTGAGCATTTTATTTTCTTGTCTCCTCAGCTGAGAGCTTCCTCTCCTCCCAGCTGCCTAAGAAGTTTGTGAAAACTCAGAACGGCTCCTGCTTGGCAGCAACTGTTTCCTACCACCCAGTGCTGCAGCATTGCTACTGGGAAGCTCCTGATGGGAGTTTCACTAAATGCATCAGAGACGAGAAAGTAACAAAGCACAGGTAGTTTCATAAAGCAATGCCTCGGCATCTCAGCAAAACCAATTTTCAAAGATAATTATATAACATAAATATTACCATTAAAATATTTTTAAATGTCATTTTTTTTTGTTGAAAATTTTCATTCAACCCCTTGTTTCAAACTATAAGGTAGTTTAGAAGGTTATAAAGCCTTTTTTCTGGAGTGATGTAGGCATAAATTACAGTCTGTTGATGCCGTGGTTCTATAAAGTGCATATAATGCACTACAAATCAGATTTTTTTCTTTTTATTAGAAATTACAAAATTAAATGTCCTAATCCATTCACTTCACAAGTCCTCCTCTGCAGCCTCACAAAATTCTAATAAATACATGAAAGTATTTATTAAAGTGTGGTGATGTATTGTGAATAAGTTCAGTGGATATTAATGCTGTTCCAGCAAACCTGTAGAAAAAGACTAGGCAAGCATGGCTTAAAGGAAAGGATGGGCTTAATGTTAGCAAAAACAGCTCAAAGCAACTGGTAACCATTGGGGTTGAGGGCAGATGATTTGAGCTGCATTAAGCTGCAGAGCTCCTTTGATTATAAGGGTATTAGACTTTAAAGTAAGATGTAAGCAATGTTTTCAAGAAAAGTTGGTCAAAAGTCCTCCGCAGTGATTTGAGAAACTTATACAGACACGGTTAACAGGTTCTACAAATATGTATTTTGTATATCACACACAGCTTTTTCACTTTTCACTATTTATTATCATTGGACGGAAATCAACTTTCAAAACCTCATACTGGTTATTTTGCAAAGCCCAGAATGGAAATTGTTCAGCTTTCCTTTTACCACATTAATCTGTTGGATGTGCCACTATTTTCTCAGGACTGTGAAGTATTGTGGAACATTAAAGTCTGGAGAATATAAACTTCACCTGGAGGCTGGAGGAAAAATGGAAACAAAGAAAACAAGTGTTTGTGTTGCAGGTATGTAACTTGTGTGTCATTGTTAAAATGCAAATAAATACAGCATCACCTGTAATTTAATATTTCCCTTCTAGACGTAAAAGAGCCATCAATTTACAAAACAGATCATTTTCTTGTTCATACTGAGAGTGTCTTGCCTGCTAACTCTACATGGATGATGTCAAGTTTATCATCCAGCAACAGGTGAGTAATACACAGCAGCTCAGCCCTGATACATCAGTAGGTCTGATTGTTGAAACTCAGTGATCTTTGTCTGAATGCAGCTCTGAAACAGACCTACCCTGGGAAGTGATCAAGAGTGAGAATCACTCAGTTTCTGATGACTTCTGTAACCAGAATCTCACCAGCAGTCTGAGCATAATAAATGTAACGGTTGCAGCGAAATTTAAGTTTTGCTTGAATGACCAAGCTGGGTCCAGGTGCAGTAAGGAGTTTTATGAGGTTCCAATCCCCAAATACCAACCCTCTATAGGTAAGACAAGATCTTAAACCCTTGACATTCATTCAGTAACATTACTATACCTGACTTCTACCATGTTTACATATTTTTAGGTGGTCAACCTTCTGACGGTCACTTATTAATGCCACTTAAATTTGGCATAGTGGCTCTGCTCCTGGCTCTGACTTTGGTCTCATTTCTGCTCATATACTACGTCAACAAAAAGGTATGTGTCGCAACACAAACACAAACAAAACCATGGAAGACACTAAATCATTTTGGTCTTCAACAGAAACCCCAATATCAGCCTCAGCTTCAGATGATCCAGATGGTCGGACCAAACAACAATGACTACATCTACATCAATTTCAAGGACTTTGATTACGACAAGAAATGGGAGTTCCCTCGGGAGAACCTGGAGCTTGGTAAGAGTCAGACCACCTCTTTAAATATGAAAAGAAACTAAAATACTTTGATAATCAACTCAAAAACAGTTCCTCACAGTTCCTCACAGTTCTATCCAATGAAATGCAGTCAAATATGCATTTCATTGGATTTGTTATGAAATTTCTATTGTGGATGCAATACAGACAAATGAGATTTTGATTCCATTTTTCCCTGGAAGTGCGATGTTTACTGTAGCTGAAATGTTTATTATGGATAAAAATAATGTCAGTCTTGATGTCTAAAATGTTAATGTTTGCTATAAAAAAACTAAATGCTGTATATTTGGTTCAAAGATCAATCCTAGCTATTAAATGTTAAAATATCTTCCCATACGTGAGGCATCAAGCTGCCAGTATGTAGCTCTGAATGCATGAGCCAATCGCAACAGTACAGAAAAAGAAAAAGATAGAGATGGAGACGACAACATGCTGCTATGGTTACACAGATGGTTTTCATATCAAATATATGCCTGTGAATCATACAAATAGAAGATGTCACTTCCTCTCATGGATTTATTTTCTCTCTTTGTTTACTCTCTGTTGTTGTTGGGGGTTTTTTTTGTCACCACGGTAATCAAACCATACTCGATGTCACTTGTGAAAAACAACAATCTTAACATCAGTACTCAGAGCATTTCTGTGTTCCTCCCTCAGGAAAAGAGCTGGGCTCTGGAGCCTTTGGCATGGTGGTTCAGGCTACAGCTTATGGCATCAACAAACCTGGAGTCTCGCAGCAGGTGGCCGTCAAGATGCTGAAAGGTCAGTGGGTTTTTTTTTTGTTTGTTTTTTTTTTCCACAAGCCAGTTTCAGAGATCCACAGATGCTACTTCAGCTGCTGATATCTGTCCTCACTCTTCAGAAAAACACGAGTCCGTGGAGAAGGAAGCGCTCATGTCTGAGCTCAAGATGCTGACTCACATCGGCCAGCATGCCAACATCGTTAACCTGCTCGGCGCATGCACAGAGACGGGTATGTTTGTAATCTTCTGATGAGTGGAGTAGCTGTTAGGTACATGCAATGCAACTTTATGATAATACAAAAACAACCTCTCTGTAGGACCCATATACCTGATTTTCCAATACTGCTGTTATGGAGACCTGCTGAACTACCTGAAGAAGACCGGTGATCGATATGACAAGTCTGTGACTGATGCCTTCAGCAGGGACCGTTTCATCAGCTTGTATAACAACCTGCAGCCCAAGAAAAATTTCAAGTAAGAATTTTAAAAAAAAGAAACAGCTGGGAGTTTGAATTATTTATATTATGTACATGCTATTTTTTAATTACTATGGCAAGTCAAAGCCTCACTGAATAAATTACACCAGCGTTATATCATTCAATGCTTGTTTTCAGTGAGCTGGTAAAAGCAACAGACAACTACATCCCCATGCAAGGCTTCACCACCAGGGGGCAGGAGGACATCGCTCTCATCACCTTCAGCTCCAACGACACGGAAGGTGAAACGCCACATCAAGAGATGGAGAGCATAAATAAGGATGTGTCATTATATAAATTGATTTGTAATTAAATTGGGGTTTTGCCAGATCCAGAAATGTACGAGAGTGAAGACGATCAGATGGAGCAGCAGGCCCTCACCTTTGACGATCTGCTCAGTTTTGCCTTCCAAGTGGCTAAAGGGATGGAGTTCCTCTCCGCCAAGAATGTGAGACAAACTCTTCACTTTATTCAGTGAAATTAAATGCAAGCCACACTTCTCAGATTGGTATTTGTAAAGGACATTAACGTTATTGTTGTTATTATAATTATAAGGCTCAGTGGTGTCAATTCAACAACAGCTTCAAAAGAATAAAACTAAATTTTATCTGGTTTGGTGAGTGATGTAAAAGTCAAGTTAGCGATTGCTGCATGCTGTCTGTTTTTAGTGCATCCATCGAGATCTAGCGGCTCGAAACGTGTTGGTAACAAAAGGTCGGCTGGTGAAAATTGGAGACTTTGGGCTGGCTCGAGACATCGACAATGATTCCAACTATGTTGTGAGAGGAAACGTATGTGATTAAATCTTACTTTATAACATCAGTGTGTCCAGTCTTGCTTCTATTTACTTTCTGATGGTGGGGGTTTTTGTTGTTGTTGTTGTTTTTAGGTGCGTTTGCCAGTTAAGTGGATGGCTCCAGAGAGTATCTTTCAGGGGATGTACACCATGAAGAGTGACGTCTGGGCTTACGGCATTCTGCTCTGGGAGATTTTCTCACTCGGTACCTTTCACAGAAGATCACTGAAGCAGCACATTTTAACCACACATAAAGCTTTTATATTGTATTCAAAATACACTCTTTGCTTCCAGGCGTCACTCCGTATCCAGGTATTAAAGTGGATCACACGTTCTACTCAATGATTGAGAGAGGATTTAAGATGGAGTGTCCATACTATGCCAACGACTCTGTGTACGTTTCTTTATGTTGGATGCTATCTATCTGTCAGTTAGCCATGATAACTGATTTTATAATCTAAGGTTCAGAGCTTTTCCTTCCACCTAACTTCTTTTCTTGCCCATGTGCAGGTATGGTATGATGTGCAAGTGCTGGGCTCTGGATCCTAACAACCGGCCATCTTTCTCCAAGTTAGTGGACTTCATGAGTGGCCAGCTGATGGACATGGAGGAAAAGGTATGAAGCAGCAGAGAAAAATCAAGTGATTTTGTACCTGCCATCGAAATGTATGACAGGTACATTTCTATGGCCAGACATAGAAATGCGTGACCCCCTCACAGCTCCCCTCACGGGATCCCCTCGATCCCGTGAGGGGAGCTGTTACATTTGTTGGCATTTTGAGTAACCGTGGCGACATAATTAACAAAAAAACGAGCCAAATTCAAGTCAAAACAAAAGACTAACTGACATAAAACAGAGACAGTTTCACTCAAAATAGACAGAATTTTGTCTCCCTCTGAGCTGCTCTTTAGAACTACAGTGATGGCAGAATGTCAGAATTACAAACATGGTGAAACAACTACAATAAACTAATTGCATCTCTGAATAGTGCTGCTTGCATATCATAGTATTGTTTTGGTTTTTTTGCTAAGCTTAGCATTGACGCTAATTTTTAGCATAAGAACGCTGGGTCCAAACCGACCGTCACACTTTGGCAATTCTTCAGGAATTTTCTAGTTATTTGTTTCTTCTTCTTTTTTTTCTTTTTTTAGCTCTATCAGATCATGGAAGACCAGGATTTCAGCGACTATCAAAATGCATCGACCATTGGGGACATTTCAGCATTGGTAAAAAAAAGTGAAAGCAAGACGGCAGCAGCCAATAACTATTGCAAAGCCAACCAGAGAGAGGAAAGCCAAGCTGAGGCGTTAAAGTCAGAGGCTGAGGGGGAAGAAGAGGAGAAGGAGCCTCTGAAGCCGTTGAATGGAGAGTGATCTACTCAAGCTATTTTATCTTCAGTATATATAATAATCTACCTACTATTCTGCTCATCATATCTATCAAAGTAATATACTGGCTTTATATTCTTTTGCAAATATTATGAGCATTTTAGATTTATATTTGCATTTAGTTGAACATGCTTCATGTAGCATTAATTTATACACATAAGGGATCGTAAGAGTCCTCTGTGCATAACTGCATTACACAACATGATGCTGCCACCACCATGTTTCACAAGTGGGGATGGTGTGTTCAGGGTTATACTTGGTGTTGTTTTTTCGCCACATTAAATACTGTGGAAGTAGGCCAAAATGCTCATAATTACCAAAATAACATACTGGTTTTGTTATTATTACTATTCTCCACATATCATGAGCATTTTATTCTTGTCGTCATGTTGAGTTACACTTGTTTTATGTAGAATTTAATATATTGTTACGTTTTTTTCATACTATCACCTGCATTTGCAAGGATGCTTTATTATACATGAACAAGAAGATTTTAATGCAACTAAAACTGAAATACCAACGCTTTATTCACTATGAATAAAGCGTTGTCAGTGATATAATGTAATTTATAGACGGTACTTGTTGTGATTATAATGAAAAGATAAAAGAAAACATTAATACTGATCAAATATAGGTTCACTTGTATATCCTATTCCTGTCAGTTTTAACATTTTTGATTGAAAAGCACCGTTAACTATTTCAAGCATCTTAAGCTCATTATCATAATCACACATATATATCAGTTTATCACATTATTTTATAACCTCTACTGTACTTTGAAATATCACAGCACTGAAATATGTTTCATATAATAAAGACAGACCATCTGGAGTGAAGATGTTTTTTCTTTCTTTCTTTTTTTCTTTCTTTCTTTCTTTCTTTCCTTCTTACTTTCTTTCTTCCTTTCTTTTTTCCTCTGGTTCTCAAATGGTTCCATTTTATTTAAAAAAAATGAAATTATTTAAAGTAATATATCCAAGAGATGGCAGAAGCGCAGCACTGCTGGATGCAAGCTGCCATTAAAAATGTACAAGAAAAAGTTTGCTCACCCCAACTTGAACTCATCGCCTGCAGCAGGCGGGCTCCACAGTAATCTGAGGCGGACTTTGTAAACCGGACATCCAGAAAGTCTCAAAATGCAGAGAAAGAAAGTCACAGTTGCAGGTAAGAGGTAGCATTCAAGTCTTTTACGTTTGTTTTGTTTTTTACTGACACCAAAAAGTAAAGGGCAGCGCCCCGAGGGGGCGGTCAGAGACTACGGGCTCCCCGTGTTTTTGCACGGTCTGCACTGAAAGGAAATGCTTCTGTGCTTCTGTACAATAACAATAAAAAAACTTTCTAATTCTGACATAGCAAAAATGATCCAGTTATTTGGTCAGCACAATAAAAAGAATAACAAGATAACAGCTCGAGATCAGTAAAGCTCACGAAGAACATCTTGAAGAAGAAATGCATTTGTTCAAAGGAAACTCGACACGTAATGGCTGCAGCTGCCGCGCCTTTGCAGAGCAGGCTGCTGTTTTCTGCCTGCTGAGCTGCAGAGCAGCAGCCAGGTTGGCTCTGCAGCCTGGGTACACATATTCATAGCAACTGCAATTTCAGTAGTTCCACCATAGCTTTACAACTTTTATGTGCAACAATCAGAAATTCAGTGTATGAACTGAATTTGTCTGCCGTGAAAACAAAACACAGAAAATTCACGTAAAGTCAGAATATACTTTTGATCATAGTTTCTTTTACAAATCTTTATAAATGTTCAAATCTAATTTGAGTGCAATTGTCTTTTCAGCTGTTCTCCTGCTGTGTGCTTTCCACGCACTCTGCTCTGATGATGTTAATCATCAGAAGTGTGTGTCCAGCTGGGAGGTAAAAGAAAAAGTTGTTCAAACTTAAAAAAAGGTGCATCTGATATCTCCAAAGTGATATGAATGAAAAAAAAACAAAAAACTTTTTCTTCAGGGATAACAAAGTGTATCTTGAAATATTGATTTATTTACATTTTTTTCAGCACAATAATAAAATGTATATTGTTTTTTTCTCTTTTTTGAGCAAATAACATTTGATACAACATTTGCCATTATTGTCTGATTGCAATTATGAGGATCATTTTGTCTATTTCGCTAAAAGGTTTTGTTATCATAACCTGCTCTTTCAAAATTATTATTACACAATCTTAGAAGCAGCCTAAAATCAGAAGGTAAAGACGGTTATCTTCTGAAGTTTTCTAATTGTCAATATTTTTTAAATCGTTATTGGCAGGGCTCCATGTTAACTGGGACAATTGGACAATTGTTTTGTTTGTTCTTAGCTTGTGTTGATTTTTTTTTCTTAATCATCATTATTAAGAGGAAAGTTGTGCTTATTCTGGTTGTCTTTGGTTTTACTTTATCACAACATAAAGTAACACAATAGAAAGAATCACGACTGACCACAAAAAAATTCTCTGTCAAGGAGGATTAAATGCTAAGTTTTGCCTTCCAGGCGGATTGCTTTCAGCCAGCTGACCACCTGAATGACTCTCATCCTGTCAGCCTGAAGTTGTCAGCTGGTAAGAAACTCCTCATCTCTCTCAAGGGCCTTCCTGATTACACTGACTGCCAGTGGGGGAGCGAGCAAGACCCACTGATGAACACGTGAGTGTATTTTTAGGATTATGTGATTGTTGATTGATGTGCTTCTTTTCTTTATGTGTGTAAAGTTTGACATTTTCTTAAACAGCTCCAGAAATGGGGGCATCTCCATGGTCACACCAAGACTTTCAAGGAACGATTCTGGGATGTACAACCTGACCTGTAAAAGTCAAGAGAAGACCATTTTCTCAAAAACTGTTGATCTTCGCATCCTCGGTGAGTCGCAGCTTCATCACTTCTCATCTTTATTAAGACTCAACTAAACAGAAAAGCACAAAAATGTCTTAATATGGATAAAATAATGGGTTTAAAATGATGTTAATCAATTTGATTCACACGCTTCCTTAGAACGTCCCTCAAGACCAAAGCTGTCTCTGGATCGTATGACTACTCCAGGAACGGCTCCTTATTTTAAATGCATCTCTGAGGGTTCTCCAAAGCCCAGGATTGAATGGTCTCGGTAAGACAACTAGATTCTCTGTTCATACATACATAGTTTTATCATTTCACTCTCTGACTATCAACCTTTCCTCTCAGTCCATATGTAAGGGATGAGATCAGAGATATTGACGATAGGACAGCAGAAGGCTTAGCCACAACTTCTAAATATGGAGACAGCGGAGCGATGTGTTGTGCCACCAACGATGAAGGACAAGAATGCACCCAGCTGTATGACTTTGGTAATTACATAAAAAAAAACAGACCAATATGAGGAAATGTGGGCTGCACAGTGGCGCAGTGGGTAGCGCTGTTGCCTTGCAGCAAGAAGGTCCTGGGTTCGATTCCCGGCCCGGGGTCTTTCTGCACGGAGTTTGCATGTTCTCCCTGTGCGTGTGTGGGTTCTCTCCGGGTTCTCCGGCTTCCTCCCACAGTCCAAAAACATGACTGTCAGGTTAATTGGCCTTCCCAAATTCTCCCTAGGTGTGAGTGTGTGTGTGTGCTGGTTGTTTGTCCTGTTTGTCTTTGTGTTGCCCTGCGACAGACTGGCGACCTGTCCAGGGTGAACCCCGCCTCTCGCCCGGAACGCAGCTGGAGATAGGCACCAGCAACTCCCGACCCCGTTAGGGAGAAGGGTGACGGAAAATGGATGGATGGATGGATGAGGAAATGTTTTAACCCAAACAGTAACACTGAACAGCTCTCATCTCAGTATTATTCTCAAATGAAGTTAAAAAATATAAATAAACACATTGAATATCTTGAAGTGTTTTATGTTTCAGACTTAAATATTGCTTCAATGAAACCAGATGAGGTTTCTAGTGTGACCGTAAGTCCCAGTGATCCTTTGCTGCTTCGCTGCAGAAAAAATGAAGATCGTAGTTTTACGTGGGAACACAATGGCAAGGTTTTGGCGGGAACTTGTGCAATTAATGAGGTACAGCAATGAAAACTATGATTTTTGTTTTATTATATTCAAATGCATCCACATTAACCACAGATTAATGTTGTTATCTGTGGTTAATGATCAACATATTTCTGATGTTCTACATGGACATTGTTCATGTAGAACAATGTTTCAAAAATATTGTTCTACATGATTATGATTTCAATGTTTTTCTTCCAGATCTGTATTAAAAAGTACAGAGATATGAAGAACTGCATGCTGTACGCCTTCATCAGATCAGTTACCTCACAACACAACGGCACATACACCTGCAAAAACTCAGGCGGAACTAAATCTGTGGATGTTCATGTTACAGGTCAGTAACAGTTCTTTACATTAACTACTAACTTTTAATAGCTGTTGTTTTATCATTTGAATTAATAATGTACATCTGTTGAACATTTTATTTTCTTGTCTCCTCAGCTGAGAGCTTCCTCTCCTCCCAGCTGCCTGATCAGTTTGTGAAAACTCAGAACGGCTCCTGCTTGGCAGCAACTGTTTCCTACCACCCAGTGCTGCAGCATTGCTACTGGGAAGCTCCTGATGGGAGTTTCACTAAATGCATCAGAGACGAGAAAGTAACAAAGCACAGGTAGTTTCATAAAGCAATGCCTCGGCATTAAAATATTTTTAAATTTCATTTTCTGTTGAGGATTTTTTTTACAGTGACATCATTGAAAGGATATGGTTTTTTTCAAGGGCTATGTTTTTCAGATTAAATAATTGCTATTCAGCCCCTTTACTTGGATACGTCCAATCCAAATGCAGCACAAGCAGCTGCCTTCAAAGGCCAACTTTATTTACTGAAGTCCACTTGTGTGTAATCTATCATCAGAATAAATCTGTGATTGTTTCAACATTAATCAACAAAAAGCATCATGAAGGAACACAAAAGACATAAGATCAGATCAGATTTAGTGCTTGTAAAAAATGTTCTTGTATTTTCACTTCACAGTTATATGAGTCTTTCTAGTTCTGTCACACAAAATCCTGATCAATGTGGGGTTGTATCATGAAGAAGTTGTTTTAGCTAAAAAGAATAAGGCAACACAATTGGGATTTGCAGAAACGCATCTGAATGATCAACAATTTTCTGACAAGCAAAGACTTGCATATTAGCAAAAAAGGCTCAAAACAACTTGCAACCAGTCAATCTTTGGGCCTATCTTGCAGCCATAGTGACGACCAAAAGCTCCTCTGTATATATTAGACCTTAAAGTGAGATCAGTCTGGCAGGTGAGACACAACTCCTCTACAATGATGTGAGAAACTTATACAGGAAACGTAGTTATTGCTGCTAAAACTGGTTCAACAATCTCTTCAATAATAGGATGTACTTTGTTTTTCACACACAACTTCCCCCATTTTCATTTTTTTATTATCATTGCCTGGTAATCTACTTTTAAAGCCTCATAAAGACCAAATTATTTTTTGTGTCTCGACTCCTAAGAGGGAAATTGTTCAGCTTTCCTTTTACCACATTAGTCTGTTGGATGTGCCACTATTTTCTCAGGACTGTGAAGAATTGTGGAACATTAAAGTCTGGAGTATATAAACTTCACCTGGAGGCTGGAGGAAAAATGGAAACAAAGAAAACAAGTGTTTGTGTTGCAGGTATGTAACTTGTGTGTCATTGTTAAAATTCAAATAAATACAGCATCACCTGTAATTTAATATTTCCCTTCTAGAGGTACAAGGGCCATCAATTAACAAAACAGATAATTATCTTGTTGTTGAGACTGTTTACATATTTTTAGGTGGTCAACCTTCTGACGGTCACTTATTAATGCCACTTAAAATTGGCATAGTGGCTCTGCTCCTGGCAATAATCTAATTTGTGCTGGTGTACTACATCAAGAAAAAGGTATGTGTGACACACAGTATCAGCATAGACTCAGGCAAAACCATAGAAGACACTAAACCTTTTTGGTCTTCAACAGAAATCCCAACATCATCCTCAGCTTCAGATGATCCAGATGGTCGGACCTAACAACAACAATGACCCGTACGGAGCTGAAAAAAATTTCTGGAGAAGAAAAATTCCCCATAGCGCTGGAGAAGTTTAGTGGTTTGCCAAAAATAAATAAATGAAAATAGAACGTTTTATTTTGTACTTAAATATTGGAATCCCAATAAATACATTAAGGCTTGTTATTTGAACTTGAGAAAACATCGAAGTTCACAGTTGTGCAAGGCTCTCTACTGGATTATGTCTTGTTCTGTGGTTTATAGCCGCTAGGTGTTGCCAGAGATCAGACCTTTTTGCCAGTTGAATGTCCAGCAGAGCGTTAACCTGCTTTCAAAAGTGTCCGAAGGTCATTAAACACTACCAGTATAACCAAAAAAAAAAACTGTCCCCATGGACATATTGGCAGTAAATGCTCTTCCTTATGAAGATTTCATAAATATTTTCGGTAATGTCGTGGAGAACTGTCCTCTCATAACAGCCGCAGTCTGGACCCATCGTCCCTTTTCGAGCTTCAGCGCTTTAGAAGCTGCGATTAATGAATTCATCGATTCTCTCCCAGAGTCGGGTGAGGTTCAAGGATGTTTGCCGCGTCTTGCACTTTCATTCATCATATCCACACTGGGAGCAGTATAATGAGTCACCGGATGTGTCCAGGTAAGGAGGGGATCCTCAGGTGTCACCCGGACCTCGCGGGCAAGCTTCTCTCCAGCGGTGCGTTGACCCGGGAGTCCCAGGAGGAGCAGACCCGAGCCGGGATGGACGCGCTGAGCTCGGCCGAGGCCTCGCAGATGGCGCGGCTGAACGAGGAGTACAAGGGGCGCTTCGGCTTCCCGTTTGTCATCTGCGCGCGGATGAGCGACAAGGTGACCATCTTGCGCGAGCTCTCTGAGCGCTGCCGGAACGGGCGCGCGGCGGAAAGGGCGCGCGGCATTGCGGAGGTGAAGAAGATCTGCCGCCTGCGTCTCCAAGGTCTCGTGCTCTCTGACGCGACAAACAAGCTATAAAGCCCGCAGGTCTCTGTTCCAGTTCAAGCACATTTAACAGCGAGCTGCAATACTTCAGTACTTGTATATGTTTTTATTTCAAAGTTAGCATATACACCTTTAAACAGTGTAATTAATAAAGCACGTGATTTAAACTTATATGCACAGGTGGATGCTGATATCTGGAATGTACACAATAGTAAACATGTTTCCTACTGGATGGATGGATGGATGGATGGATGGATGGATGGATGGATGGATGGATGGATGGATGGATGGATGGATGGATGGATGGAAGATAGAAGATGATAGATAGATAGATAGATTTCTGCTCCCTGGATGAATGGCACCCTGGGCAGTGAGCCACATTTTCCATGTAAAAATAAAAATAAAAACACTGGAATGTATGAGGGGATCTTGCCAAGTCCGTTAGCTTGCTGTCAGAACAGCCTTATCTTTGTGCAATAAAAAATATATATATATTTCCTATATAATCCAGTTAAGAGCGAGTGCTGTCCACGTCTACGCTGGTTCTCTGGACCCCGACGCGGACAACGTGTGGCCGTGCAGTGGGGAAACAGGGGGCGTGCTGGTGTGAGGTCCATTCGAGGAAGACACCCCCGCCCCCGCGGTCTCTCCCTGATCCCCAGAGGTGATGGAAGAGTCCTGGTCGGGCTCAGACTCCCTGGCCCTCCTCCGGTCCTCCTCCTTCTTCCACTTCATGCGCCGGTTCTGGAACCAGATCTTGATGTGGCGCTCGGTGAGGCTCAGGGTCAGTGCCAGCTCCACGCGCCGCGGCCTCGAGATGTAGCGGTTGAACAGGAACTCCTTCTCCAGCTCCAGCAGCTGGGCGCGCGTGTACGCGGTCCGCGTGCGCTTGTTCTCCTCTGCCTCGGTCATCACGTAAGACCCTGGAGAGCAAAACCAGATTCCGAGTCTTTTATATGACGTAATTGTGTTATTTATTCTTTAAGACAGTTTAATAAAACTTTTTTTTTCTTTTTTTTTTTTTATTGGGATTGTGGTAAAACTTCGAGCAGAGCCAAATAACTTATCATAAAACCAGAAACAAAACAATAAATTTATTATTTAGCACAAAATAAACATCTGATTTATTCAAAACTAGTTCGTTAGAAAATGGGAACTATTGTGTCATCTTGATCATTTAAGTTAATGTTTTTTTTGTTCATTTTATTTAATTTTACTAACCTAAATTAAGGTGATTATTGAGTCGTTTAGCATTTTCTGGGGGTTTTTTTCTTAATTTTTTTTTTATCCTCCTATTTTTATGTAAAAAGCACTTTCTCTGCTCGTTTTATCTCTCATAACCAATAAGTCAAAATATATTTAATACGCAACCAAAGTTCTTAAGAACTAAGCAATCAGACGTGCATTTATTTATTTAATTAATCATCTTAATAGTTTGTAAGTTTGATTAAACTTACAAACTAAGTTTAATGATGAAGAAAGCGTTCGTGCATTTTTACTTCAATTATTCTGGTCATTTGTTTTTAACGGACAGGGTCAGAAGTCTTGGCGACATTTATATGTCATCCTAAAGATTACACACCACATTAATAATCTATTTATATTTCTAAATGGGTATAATTTCCTTATAAGTTGTAGGTCTTGCTACAAGTTTAAGTTTCAGTATCTACGCGCTGCAGTATCAAGTTGTGGTTCTAAGCGCTGATCCAGATACAGTAAATTCAAGCCCTCTTCTAAGATGTCAATAAAGGCCTCAGAGAGTCAAATAGAGCTCCGATTTATAAATTGATTCCGCATTGTGGGTCCTTTCAAAATAATCATACACATTTATTTTCTTTCCTCTATTTATATGCGGGGCTTTTTTTGTACCTGTCCATTGGCCCTTCCAGGTGTGCGAGTGGGATTTGGTGGTCTTCATCCAGGGAAAAGGGAGGTGATATCTGTTCTGCTCTCCTGCGTCTATATAACCCGGAGGCTGGAGCGTTGGCTGCTGCTGGAGGCCCTGCGGGTGGTGGAGCGGTGGCACGCCCGGATCCTCCCGCATGCCGGGCATAGTGAAAGCCGCAGGAGCGATGTCGGGAAGGCTGGCCTGCTCCAGGGTGCCCAGGGACGGCGGCGTGTACACGGAGTGCACCTGCCTGCTCATGTAGAGGCAGGGCGGCGGACTGTAGTCATCTCCCGGGGATCTCTGGTAGGCGCAGGAGTCTTTAAAAACCGGAGACGGGTAGAAGGGATCTTCCCGATTCATGGCTGGAGAGGACCCGAGGCTGAGTACCTGCGATCCTGCCTCGGCGTGGACTTTCAGCTCTTACGCACCTGTGGCGCAACTGCAAGGCCCCAGCGGGCTCCGCACAGGTGTGTCCCTCTGACACCATGTGACCCTGCGGCGCACCGAGCCATTGGTTTCACTGTTTGCACAAAACGGGAGAGCGACAGCGGCCAGTTTCCAGGAGATTCTGAACACAGCGCGTAAATCAGTGCCGCAAATACAACAACGTTCACCTGCATCCACCTGTTCATACAGAAATGTATCATTCACATTTTATAAAGTATTTGAGGTTTATCTCCAGTTCAATCTTCAGTTTCGATGTTTGTGATGTCCTAATAAGGGAGAAAAACACATTGATGCCACTTTCTCTTTGCTACCGGAAGGTTTTCTATGAAGTCTCCACTTCACACTCATTCCTGCTGCCATTCTTCAGTAAGCATTGCACTGGTGGCACCCCGATCTTAGTTGAACCCTCTTTAGAAGGAGGTAAATGAGTTTGTTAAGACCTTCTTTGATGCACTGATGCTCTCTTCCCTGCAAATGAATTTCTTCACTTGAGCTGAAAGCCTTTTGATGCAATTCAGCCAAAATAACTTCTACTGTCCTGGATAACTATAAGGTCATTAAAATTACGTTTGCAAGTTATTTTGTGGAAGGGCTTAGTTCATTTTTCACATGAACTTTGCAAATTGTTTCATTTGATTCTTTCTTCATAGCAATCGAGACTAAATGCAAATTGTAAAAATCGACGCAGTAAAGGAAAGGTCTCAAAGCTTTTGCCAATCACTGAAATGTTGCTTCAGTGATTTTATTCTTTAAAGAAATATTACAAAGATTCATTACAGATATATATGTCTGTAATGAAGGAAAGAAAGAAAGAAAGAAAGAAAGAAAGAAAGAAAGAAAGAAAGAAAGAAAGAAAGAAAGAAAGAAAGAAAGAAAGAAAGAGAGAAAGAAAGAAAGAACTGATTTATTAGAGGACCCAATTTCTATAACCTTTTGCAAGAAAAGTTATTGTTATGAAATGAATTGTATCAATTTGTTGGGGAAAAGGAGCGGAGGAAGGGTGCTTCTCCTGCAGGGGATTAATCCAGATGTCAAACTCTGAAGTCAGGGAGATTTTCAGGGCAGCAGAGTGTCATTTACTCCTGATCTCACGCTGTTTATATCTTGTCCATCCATCTGTCTCTTTATTGGCCCACAGATTTACAGGCATGGTCACTCTCAGCTATCACAGTTCCCCATCTCACCTCTCATGTACTTAAGTCTCATCATCCTTCCTGTCGCCCCCTTAAAATTGCTCGGAAAGTTATCTAAAATGCATGCAAGGCACATCATGCTTCATAAACCACATAGTGGAGAATAGCCCGACTTAACAGTTTCCTTCCTCTTTGCAACAATGATCAAATATAAATACCATTAAGCCATAATGCAGGTGGGTAGTTGTGTATAGAACTGGTTTACTTGGAACTTTATTGCGTTGCAGAGTGCCCCCATTAAGATACCGTGCAAAGTGCCATAATTTCATTTGAAGATCTCGTTGCAAACAGTCCGTTGACGCGGCCAGAGACGAAGGCGCTTCGTTCAGGAAGGGGTTGTTTGTTTGTTTTTTTTTGTTTGTTTTTTGACGTTTAAATGAGCGCGTCTTCAAGTCGCTGCGACGTCGCGGGGTTGGAGGTCCGCAGCTTGCGGCGTCACGCTCCAGACACTCCGCGTCTAATTGGGTTCAGCCGCTCTCTCCAGCTTAATTGGCTTACCGCGAGCGCCGCTGCTTAATGAGGCGGACGCGCACACGCGCGCCGCACGCAGGGCCGCGAGAGGCTAATGGCGAGCAAACACGGCGGAGAGTGCGGCGGCCGCAGCAGCCCTGTTTGTCGTCGCCAGGGGCTCTTGTCCGCGCGGAGCTGCTGGGAGAAAATGGTGTTAAATGATGCATCTAGAAACGTGTAATGGATCCGCGCCGAACGCCGGACAGGGGGTGACAAAACGGTGGTGGAAAACAGGACATCCCCGCGTCCGAGCTTTCCGCTGCGCGTTTCCAGGACGACCGTGGCTGCTTTACCGGGTCCCTTTATCTCGCGGGTCAAGCAATGTTTGCACCCATACACATCGATTTGTCAGGGTTACACTGCAGACAGGAGAGATATACAGATTCAGTAGAGTATCACGGAAAAGTTCCTTCTTGTCACTGGTAAAGTTCAAAAAGTGAGGCTTCTTCCACCTGTGTGGTTTTATTTCTAGCATTTCCTTGTATGTTAAATTAGAAGATTACAGGTGGCAGCTAAAATCCGAATGCCTTGTCCTACAAAATTATGTGGAAAACTGCTTGCTGCATCACAGAGTTCTGCATCCAACCATATAAAAAGGATGGTTTAGTGAAGGTAAAAGGTGTTGTGCAACAGCAACAACCAAAGACTGCAGCTTGAGTCTGAGTTTTAAGTCACTGGTGTATTTCAGGGTGATAATTGCTGCATTCTTTCTGTTTAATCTACTCTGGAACAGAATCGTCTGTAGGATGTGGGGGAGCTATTGCTGTGTTCAAGAAACAATGCTGAGATTATTTGAGCAAAGGGGTTTTAGAAATAAGAAAAATCTGAGATCACCTGGACCAGAGAGTAAAGGTGTGTCAGGAAAACATGTTCTTTTCTTTTTTTTAAAAAAAATCTGATAAAGCAAACAAAACACTTTCAGATAGCCAGACAAAATCTTGGACATACGATAAAACTGAGCTTGGCCTGTGGCGACAGCAGCATGAGCTGTGTCAACACCATGACGTGTGAATAGCGGCTGAAGAATAGTAATGGCATTATGATGGAGGTTCGCTGAAATGCAGATAGACCTGAGCGCGAGTCAGGTGAGAAGGGAGGAGGAGAAAATGTTTGCTGAAAAGAGATTTCCGGGGAGATGCCAACGTTAACGGCAGCTTGAGCTTTTATTAGGTCACATTTTAGTGAACAAGAACCAAAAAGGACAATAAATACACATGAATCTCACCAAAATCTTGAACAGAAAATAATCAATAGAACACACTTTACTTTTTGAACCTAAATTATGTCTGATAAATCGCAACCTTCTACATCACACCAGTTCTGAAAGCCTGAGATGGTTCAGAGTGTAGAGACGTGGCTCGGTCTCCCGCAGACAGAGCCAGGTCCGCTTATGAAGTCTGTATCCGTCTGCTTCTGTCTCTATTCCGTCCATCGTCATGTCTTTTGTCTCTGTCGTCTCTGTGCCTGCGCTGCTGGTCCTTATCTCTGTCCAACCTCTTATCTTGACTTGTGCACCCGTCCCTCCGAGGAGGGGAAGGAGAGCGTTTGCGTTCTGCGCGGCCTCCGTTGCTCCTGTGATCTGCTGGCGGTGATCTGCTGCGGTCCCGGCGTCTGTCCGGGGACTCGCTCCTCATGCGTCCTCTCGTGTTGCTGGAGCGACTGACCCTGGACGCGTCGGAGCGGCGCTGCAGGTCTGTGGAGCGAAGCGTGTTGAGGAGAAAACGCTTGTTGGTGCCCTGCAGGGGGCATTTCAACCTGTTAGGGGAACACAGAGGGTCAATCCAGCCGTCAGAACGACACTCAGAGGAAGAGATGGATGATATGAAGGACTTGGATGATCATAACTCACATCAGCTATACAGCACGACACCAAGGATGAACTTCATCTTTAGCTCATTTTGATACCCTGCGATCTGTTCTGCCTTTTATTATGTTACAATAACAAACTCTTTTTTTCACTAACATAAACTATAAAATAATTTGAAAAAAGAAAAAAAAAAGTTACTAAAATATTCTACAAGTAAAAATCTGAAAGGTGTGGCATGAACATGCCTTCAGCCCCCTTTCCTTCAGATATGTTCAACCTATAACTTCAGTATAACCCAGTTCTTTTATGAAGGGTTCAGAGGTTTGCTAGAAAACAAACAGCATCAGGGAGAAGCAGGAACAGAAGACAGGTTTAAAGCCGAATTGGGATATAAGGTAGGGACGCACGATATATCGGCAGGTATAAAGATATCGGCTGCTGCCAAACAATAACAATTCTTCGATCCATTATTTTGGAAATGCACAGCGTTTGGCACAACAAGAAAACGAGCGACATGGCCGCCCACCTGTTGGTCGATGAAAAGAACATCAGCAGTACGTTTAACTCACCATCCTGCGGGGCCCATGGTCTCTGCTCTCAGCCGGGCTCTGTCGGTCTCCCTGAGGAGCTCCTCCACTGCGCGCCTGCATGGACAGACGGATCCACAGGAAACTGAGCTCAAACAGGACACAAACACTCAGCGCAGAGCCAAAGGGACACCAAACTCATATGACAGCGGGCAGTGTCCCCGCTTAACCCCAGCTGCTGATCACGAGCTTCACGCGGTGCGTTTTTTCAGAAATATTGCACATAAAGAGAAGCGGGCATGCTGCTGATGGACCGGAGGTCGAGTTTGGAGGCGAAACAAGCGCCGGACATTGTCCACTTTGCGCCGCCCGGGGAAACAAAACAGCGACTAAGTTACTCACTTTTCCAGATCGTTATCTTCTGCCATCTCTTCCCGGCTCAAAACAATCAGTTACGAGCTGCTACACAAAGAGACACTTCATCTCTAATTCAACGTCTGTAGCGTTAATGTTGCATTCCCGTCCGTTTACTTCCCCGAGAGGGCCTCTCTCCAAGGACCCTGGTCTTTTGGCAGCCGTGAAGAATGCCTGATTTGTGAGTTTCTGAATATATGTGAGTGATTTGGAGAGTTGCTGATGTTTTTTTTTTTTTCCTTGACATGTTAAGTTTCTGTTTTATATGAATATTTCACCTTAATTAAAAGAAAACATTTGATTAGAAGTCATGCTTTCATGCCCGTTTTGTTTGATCTTTTATGCAAATTTCTCAAAAGGAGTTGAAAAGGAGAAAGGAAGAAGAAGTTCAAAACATCACTGTAAACCATATTGGGTAAGGATCATATCCTTGACTTCAGCGAAGTTTGCTTCGTCTTTCTAACCATGCGGAGAGAGTGAAAGAGAGAGAGTGCACCACCAGCAAAAGAGGCGTCAGAAACAATTGATGGGGTCCTCCAGGACATCTACTGTAAAATACCAGACAGGCAGACAGACTGACAGACTAACAGATAGGTAAAGCCTCTGTAAAGGTAAAAAATTAACATTTTTCTGTCGAGTTCTTTTTCCACTCCCTAAATGGATGCTGCCCTGGGCGAAGAGCCACAAATCCCATATTAAAAACCACTGAAATGCACGAAGCTTGAGAAAAGACATAAACCGCCTCCTGCAATGTTGCATGAATATGAAAATTACACGCGTTTACATAAATACGTTAAACTCAAGACAACCAAGGTTTTTAAAAGTAGTTTTTTTTTGTACAGGCAGAAAACAAGCCACCTCCACCTCCGCTGGCCCACTCGGATCCCGCCCACTCGCGCTTTGATTGACACAAGTGGGCGGAGCCAGCGTCAGCAAAGGCACGGGGGCGTTTTTGTGCGGGTTTGCGGTCCGCTCGGTTGCGGCGAATGCGTGATCGAGGTCCCGCCGCTGGCAATTGTCCGCCGTCCCCCCTCCCCACCACCACCACCCCTCCCGCCGCCCCTGTTCGGGGCCCGAGCGCTCAGCGCGGAGGAGCCGCCGGCGGAAAAGGTAGCTATCATCCCGCACATCTGCATGCATGAGTGGTGTCAGTGTGTGGCTGGCTTTGCATTGGGACAGTCGCTTCTTCTGTCCTTCTGTCCTCGCTCTGCCGCTCCTGGAAGGAGGGCGGGATGGAGTCAGACAGATGGAGAGGAGGTGGAGGTGGTGGTGGTGGTGGGGGGGTCATTTCAACATCTTTCCTGTCTATACGATTGGAAATTATGACGCTGCAGTTTGTGCATTGCCCAGAAAAAAAAAAAAAAAAAAAAAGGAGGATAATGACATCGAGAGGGGGTAAACAAGCAATCAGAGGATTTCAATTTCCAGTTAAACCAGTGACAGTTTTTGTTATCATCATTGCATATCCGTCTCGTAGTTGCGTGGGGGGGGGGGGTAAAAAAAAAAAAAAAGCAGTCAGTTGCAACAGACCTTGCACAACAACAGCAGGCCTCCTTCTTTTCATTTTTTTTTCAGGATGAGGGGTTTTTATCAAATGTGTGGGCTAAACCGAAAGGACTCGAGTTTTGAGATCCGTGGCGTTAAACTTCTTATGTTTATGTATCGCTGTGGGCTTTGATTAGGCCTTGTGAAAAACACAAAATGAGAAAAGCAGAATGACAGGTGCAGTCCTGTCATTTATTAATAGGGTTTATAAAATGATTTACAAGCTTCAGGTTTACTTCTAGGTCGCAACAGAGTCCTCCCCTGTTTAAAATAGATGTTTTCATATTTGGGACATCTGAAGTCTTTACTTATTGACAAGGTTAGTTTCTCAGGGGTCTGCTGCCTAAAAAAAAAAAAGGCTCCTGTGCTTGACGTGTGCTTATTTGCTTTTTGGCTTGCATGCCTGCGTGTTTTGTGGTGATGTCACAGCTTTGTTATAGAAACAGAGGAGCCTTGTGTCTTCATGATTAATTCATGTCCAGCTGCGGGATGGGGACAGAAGCGTTCCAGTCACACATAAAGGAAGGAGACATACATGTAGGTAACTGCTGGGTAGATTCAAAAAGGGGAGGGGGGGCAAAATGCAGCTAAAAAGGCAAATCAAACATGAAAGAGGGGGAGTGGGGAGGGGGGCGTCTGATCACCCTGTGACAAGCTTTCGTGGCTGTATAGTGGGCAGGAGTAGAGCATCCTGCTGGGAGAAGTGCATCTGCTGTGTGCCTCAGTCCCCTGCATCCTTCGCTGGCTTCACTCTGAATGTCAAGCCCCAGCGAGCCGAACAGGATCCGGATCGTCATGGAGACAGGAACAGAGGCAGGTAGTCACTGTGGCTTGGCCGGAGCCAGCTGAGGGGGAGAAGCGCGCCCTCTATCGTCAGCTGATGGCATCAGGCCCACACAGGAAGGGGAGTGGGTGGTGATGATGAGGTTTATATACAGAGGATCCTAAGTGCACCCCTCCTGTCAAAATGTTTTTGTAAGGTAAATAAACGTGACTCAAAATAATAATAATTAAAATAAAATAAAATAAAAAACTTTTTCCACCTTTTATTGCTTTTGTGCATGCAGTTAACGGTTAGTACTGAGGATTAGGAGACGAGTCTATGTGCTTTGGAGTGAGGGGTACACCGACAGCAGAACCACCACTGAGCAGGCATCTGCAGGTTTTGGATCCGAAATGACCAGAATTTGGACCTGTTCATAATTTCATCAACCTACTACCTCCATGCCTTGTGTTCCTACGGTGATCTTTAGTGTTATTCATATACTAAACATGCCTTTGTGCTGTGCGGTTTTGTTTATTCAGACAGTAACACTTTCTCTCACAAAATATTTGAGGATTGTAGCTGCCTGGTGTCATTGGAACAACACAGTATTCTGCAACGTATTCCTTAATTAGGATGTATGGAAAAATCAGAATAAATGCTGATATTAAATCAAAAGTTGCTTAAACAAATAATTTGTCTACATTGATGCAACCAGGTTGGTGTGTCTTTATTTATCTTTTTGGATTTTTGCACCTAACATATATTTTTAGTTTAATTGTGCAACAACAAATATGTGACATTGAAGGTGGAAAAAGTTTAGAAATGATTTATCATGGTGTAATTTTTTTTTTTTTTTACGATTGAACAGGTTTGTGTAAACTATTGAGATTCAATGGAGAGCTGCTGTACATCTGAGCAAACTCTCCCCTTTAGCTTCAGGGACCCCCAAAGCTCAGCTTAGTGCTTTATTTCAAGATCTTGCTTAAGGCATGCCCTTAGTGCCTCCACTGAACCTGGAGTGTGTATAAATCCAACCTGTCATTTTCCTTTGTTCTCCCCTCGCAGCATTCGCAGCCTCCGTCCCTCCCTCCTGTCTGTTGGTTGCTTTGTGTCTGTTTACACATCCCGTTGATCTCTTCCACCGTTCTTCAAATCTCCTTCTCTGCCTCCGCTGCTCCCTACCTCCTGCCGACTTTGCCTCTGCTTTTCTCAATCCCACTTTCTCTGATCTGAGTCCTCTCTCTGCCTCAATCCCATATAATTCCCTCTCTGTGGAATTGGAAGATTGGAGCAGGCGAGAGCAAAAGGGAGATTATACCGTCAGATTAGCGGACAGGAGCCGCAATACATAATCTCGGCGGGCTCTCACGCACGCACGCACTTAGCGCAAACACGTGCACAAGGCATTTGCCACATGAATAATTTCGCAAGCGCATAATGAGACACTCGTTTTCCTGAATCAGCTGTTGATAATTCCTGCTGTGCCCTTTGACCTGCAGGGCTATGTGCCATCAGCTGCTGGAGGGCTTCTGTCCTCTCTGCAACCCATTCAACGTTTGAGGCCTATGGGATAGGAGTGTGTGCCCCTTCCCATCCCAACTGCAGCCCAACTGGAGTCATTTGTGCCAAAGCTGAGCTGCGCTGAAGGAGAAGCGATGGGCAGCCCCGGCTGCGACGTAGACGTGGTCAAGCCCTCGGAGCCGCCCCTGGAGGCCGCGTGTCCAGAGTGTGGCCAGATCCACCGCAGCTGGGAGAACCACCTTTATAATTACCGCCTGGAGGTGGACGACGACCTTGTGTGCCACATCTGCCTGCAGCCGCTGGTGCAGCCCCTCGACACGCCGTGTGGACACACCTTCTGCGCCCGCTGCCTGCGCAGCTTCCTCCAGGAGAGGGATTTCTGCCCTCTGGACAGGACAAGGCTGCAGCTGCAGGCATGCCGCAGATCCAGCATCCTGGTGCACAAGCTGCTAGACAAGCTGTCTGTGACCTGCCCTTTGAGTCCCGTCTGCTCCCTCAGCATGCCTCGTTGTGACCTGGAGGCGCACCTCAAGCACAGGTAATAAATCTGATGAAATTAACTCATAAATCAAGTGATGGATTGATGCAAGCTGTGTACACATAGGTCAGACATTATGTGCGCCTGTCAATCGGTATTTCATAAACAATTTAGAGATAAGGAGACTTCTGTTTTATGGCAGTTTGTAAGGTGTCTACAAAAGGCTTTACTAGTTTGGCAGTTAAGTGTTTGCTAAGTGCTGACAGTGGAGATACCGCGATTACATTTTCTTTTGATTCGCCCCAGCTAAAAAACTATCAATAGAAGTATTTTTGTTTTATCCTGTGGGATCATGATGACCCTGCCCTGAATTTACTACCTCACACAGGCTAAACAAAGCCCTCTATGCAATATGTCTGTGCAATAATTTACCCTCATTAGGTCAGTCAAATGGTGGTTTACATCAAGAAGCAGTCCTTGGTCGCAAAACTAATCACTATCTATCTGCATGCATTTCTTCTGGATAATCTTTTCACTACGACGATAATAATTTCCTTTTCTATGCAGATGATATTCAACTACATGTGCTAAAAAAAAAAAACTACGTCCCACACGCCTCAGTGATCCCACAGCTTCTTTTTCTGATTCGTTGGTCAATCTGGGATTTTTTTTCGAATACATGGTGAGATTCTTCCACATAAAGATCATTGTGTGCAGGGCTCACAATGGAAAGGCGCACACATCTCCAAACTCCGCATTGGATGGTTGCTTGGAGACTGGAGGAAGCTGTGAATTCATCTGGTTGCAGATCAAGCTGCTTATAAGCAGCTGAAAAATACTGACAGTATTTGCTTCTCTGCAGCAAAGCTAAACTGGTTCAGAAACCAGTTTTTTTACCAGTGTAAGAATCAGATAGGTTCACCCACATTACCTTTAACTTCTACACACTTTGGCTCTCGGCCCATTTGGACCAGGTGCTGTCAGACCCAGAAGGGATTATTGAGCTGTGGGTCATGTGATGGAGGATTAGTGGTTCCCTACCGCAGTCATAGGTTGGCTGGCCAGCAGGTTCATGTTCTCATTTCACAACTATGCTGGGCAACTTCAACACCAGAGATCTTTTCAACCACTTCTTCTGTGAAACGGCCAAGGGCAACCCAGGCCTGTGGTGAGTGGGACACGGTGGGACACGGTGGGACACGATGGGACACGGTGGGACACGGTGGGACACGATGGGACACGGTGGGACGTGATGACAGTTCTGGGGATATAAAAGAATCTCTTTCCTCCTGGTGTCCACTTGAGTTTACTCTCTTTTTTTTTGTACTTGGTTTGACTGTTTTAATTGATTATTCCATTGCTCTATTGGTTGATATGTGTTTGTCAATTTCCTTAATCCATCTAGTTTGCTGTAGGATATCCATCTGTGAAAATAGGTGATGTAATTTATGCAAATGTGTAAATATCATATCAACATATAAAGATCTTTATTTAAAGATAAGAGTAGACTTGATCAATGGGGTTGCCTCTTGCTGTATGCATGAATGTTTGACACTGGATTACCACTGGCTATCCACTGCCAGCCTGACGCCACATTGAAGTTGAGGATGTGTTCCTTAAGAAGCTTAGCATGCCGTCTATACCAGTATGATAGAAGCGGCTGAGAAACAGGTGCTTTTATAGGAGAGCTGTTGATTTTTCTTTTAACTAAGACTGTGCCCTCTTTGTGCCCTCTCCTGTATTCAGGAACTAGAATTGCCAGCGTTTCTCAGGTTTGACTAGTTTGGTGATTGAATTGGTCATTTCAACAGCTGAACTTTCCTTGGGATCATTGTCATGCTCAAAGTTCCACTCTCATTTCATCTTTAGATTCTAGTTAAGAATATCTCAGTAAATATGCAAATTCGTCATCCCTTCAGTCACGCGATCATCATCACATCATGATGTTCACACCTTCAAAACTCACTTTTAGTGTGGCTTTTTTTTCTAAATATTTTAACTTTGGTCACATTTTTGGCCAGATCATACTCCCCCTGCTTGTCCAATATTCTCCAGCAAGAGTTAAACAAAATTCAATTAGTTTTCTTCATTAGTGGAGTCTTGTGCTGTGAGTGTGTAATGAGGAATTTGAGTGCGTTACTTCTTGTTTCTCTTACTTTTTGACTCCTCACACAGAGGAGCAAGTAGTTGTTTTATGGGGAAATAGTCTTAGCGCCACTTCTGGATTATGGCTTCAATTGTGGTCAGTGGAATATCGAGAAGTTCAGAAAAGATAGCCTCTTCAGCATGTTTCGAAACAATAAGGTTGCAGACCGTCAATTAGGACTAAAGCCATTCTGCCCTGATCGCTTTCCAAATATTGATAGAACTAATTTTCCTGTTGTTTTTAAAGCCCATTTTGATTAGGTATTCAATAACTATTCGCTGTATCATTCTCGTTTAACACATTCACCCTAATCGTGGACCAGTTCTTATTTGGGCTGCTACCAACACCTGGTGAGAATTTTATACATTTATCCAAAAAGTCAATACTTATTTTCCCTGTTGCATGTTGAGATGTCAAGAAGGGATGATGTAAGACAGATCAAATGAGTTTAACGAGCTGACATTTTTAAGTATAGATTACTCTCGGGCCCCACGTGGGTTCCACACACGCTTACCCTGCTGCCGTAAGAAGCTAATCGGAGCCAAGGGTCTGAAGTCCGCATGTGACATTGAGAGTCAATGTTGTTTACATTGCAGATTAGAACACAGGATAACAGGGGAGAAGATCTGCCAAAATGCAACGTTTTATTTGCGTTCAATGTGGGCTTGTTTGTTATTGGTAGTAATAAAGTTTCTTCTTTAAGGTTCTCTTGATTATTATCTGTCTAATGCATCTTTTGATTGGAAACAGAGACCTAGTACTTAGTATTGTCTTTGCACAAAGTTCCTTTGAATGTTTCTCAGCAGACCTTTGTTATGTTGCTTCACCCACCTGTATACTGCTTGAAGTAAAGACTGCAGGGTCAAACAAGGATGTGAACAGTCTAATCCTTTGAGTCTATTTGTTGGTGTGTATTTTTAAAGAAGGGTCTCTCCTTACATTGGCAGCTTTGATCTTTTCATATCCAGCCTTTTCAAGCACATAAAGCAAGTGTCTGCACATCAGGGACGGATGCAATTTGACCGTTTTAATTTATTATTGCAGTAATATCGTTGAATAAAAATGTATTGCATTTCTGTCCTCTTTCTGCTTCCTTTTTGTCATCAAGAAGTTTCTGCCAGCTTGCCACAAACTTTGACATCTCACTTACAATTATTCTGACTTTGTACATCACAAGCAGTGAGTCATGTTTTTGCAAAAAAGCGTGTGAATGCATCACACTTGAAATATTGCTGTACCAAATATTGCATCCAGAGAGTCCTTTGATATTGCACATGCTGATATTATGATGACAACTGTGATTCCATGTGAGAGCTCTAGCCCAGAGCCATTTTTAAATATACCCAGGGTTTATTTAGCATCCTTATTTTAAGTGAACAGCTACTGAATGTGACTGAACTTTATCAAGATAAACATTTCCAGCTTTTCTAAAGTAAAAAAAAAAACAAAAAAAAAACTGCACAATCTTTTAGTGAAAATTTCTCTAATTCCCATCAATGTGAATTTAAGGCCACATTTCTGCAGGAACTTTTTCCAGGAAAGGTGGTTTTCCATTATCAATACCTTTTTTTAATTTTATTATTATTATGCATGATCATTTTTAAATTTCCTTGTGCTTTCCTCCATAAGGAGGGAACCAAAATTCTAATTTTTTCATTGCATTTACCAGAATAAAAACACAGAGAGATGCTGGTAGGGAGGTAGAGCTTTTTATTTTTGGGTGCATATTTGGTGATAAAGCTTTTCTAAGCATATCAAATTTTTCTTTTTATTTTCACCTCAACATATTTGGGTTTTAAACCAATTATGTCAAACGACATGCTGACTTGGAAGCGATTCTAATTCAGTTTCACAGAGTAAATGCTGTGAGTTGTTTAAAAAAATTCATGGCTAGAAGACTAAGTTTGATCACAGCTGTCATTTCTCTTCAGGATAACACAACATGGAAGATTGTTTTTAAATATCTTTAAAATTTGTTTGAGCTATGCCATTTTTCTTAAATTTGTTGCGACTCTATTTAAGTTACACACCACTGTTGCCAGAAATATCAAAAATAGTTTTATCTTGCTCTCATCTTACAATTGAAGCTAAAGACTGAGGTCAAGTTTAGAAGAATGGACATGCATTATGAAATGTATTGTCTATAAAACACTAAGTCATAAACGAACAGTCAGTGTAAGGGAGATTTTGCATAAAATTGTAACAGTTTTCACTTTTCAGCATAGAAATTGATGCAGAATTCAACATCAGTTTGTTGGGAAAGGATTTCTCAGTCTATGCTTTACTTCTCTTTAATTCAGATCCACACAGTTTTACTTAAATGGTGTCAAATTACAACAAAGAACCTAACAAGTAAAATAAGTCCAACTCATAAAGTTATGTAGTTGTCAAGAATCTGTTATAAATAGAGGAATCTGATGGCGTAACAGACCTGTTTCTTGGTGAAAGGTGTCCTGGAACTCGGTGTCAGCAGACGACTGTGGACGGGCCACGATGTGAGAGCGGCGATGAGCGAGCCATGGTGACCACCCCTCCCATGTCGCCTCACTCCCCGCAGACAGACCTGAGAGACCGCTCGCCTTCGCCACACTCTGGCCCCACTACCGCCTGCAGCAATGGATCTGCATGGACCGACGACGCTGGCCTCGACAACCCTGCATTTGAAGAAAGCAATGAAGAAGACAGTGAGCTGATCCTCCAGGCTTCCTCTGAGTGAAGGAAAATGATAAGCTAAGACTTTATGTCTTTATGTTCTGCCTGTTCCCAGGTGTGGTGGGGTTGGAGTGTGTGGTCCCTAGGGTGAAGCGGCCCCTCAGTAACCCGTGCATCCATCTCCTCCGCTCTGTCAGCTCCACCTCCTCTGGCTGGGACTGCCCTGAGTCTCCACCTCTCTCTGCAGAGGAAGGCACGTCATCCTTCATTTCTCTGGGTTACGCTTGTCTCTAGTGAAAGTGACCTACAGCTGTTTGGTTTGTCTTTTAGGGTGTGTGAAGTTACCCTCCCTTCCCGAAGGGGAGATAACGACCATAGAGGTCCACAGAGCCAACCCGTATGTTGAGCTGGGAATCAGCATCGTGGGCGGAAATGAGACTCCTCTCATCAACATAGTGATCCAGGAGGTGTACCGAGACGGAGTCATCGCACGAGACGGGAGACTGCTGGCTGGAGATCAGATACTGCAGGTGAGGGATCAGCTTCTGTTTATCATTTATAAAACATTAACTTTTTTTATTTAAAAAATAAAAAACCTTCCAGGTATTCCTCTTGCAGCTCACAAGATTCCCTTGTTAGAATGGCCCAGTCAAAGTAAAAACCTCAAAGTGCCAGTGTAGGGGGGCCCAGAAAATCTTTGAGAACCGCTGGTTTAGAAGCAGAAACAAAAATGTGAATATTAGTCATTAATTTCTATTGAGAATAAAAATGTATTTATATTAATGCACATCTGCTTTGATGAATTTGTTTCCAAGGTGAACAACGTGGACATCAGTAACATCCCGCACAGTTTTGCCCGCTCCACCCTGGCGCGGCCCTGCACCACCCTGCAGCTGACCGTGCTGAGGGAGCGCCGCTGTGCCTCCAGGGCTCCTCCCTCCTCATCCTCTTCGTCCTCCACCACCCCGGCTGTGCCCCACGCCCCCTGCTCCACGCCCGAGGGCGCCCCCTCCAGCCCCGCCACCCTGAGAATCACGCTTCACAAGCGAGACTCCACAGAGCAGCTCGGCATAAAGCTGGTCCGTCGAACGGACGAATCGGGGGTGTTTGTGTTGGACCTCTTGGAAGGAGGCCTGGCCGCGAAGGACGGCAGGCTGCGGAGCAACGACAGAGTGCTGGCTGTCAACGATCAGGACCTTTGCCACGGCACGCCTGAACAGGCAGCTCAGATCATACAGGTGTGGATGCAGGTTGTTGTGATGGTTAGATTATTTAGGTGTCATCAGAAGAGGAGTAGATTCACAGAACTCTGCAAAAGTCTTATGCTTCCTTCAACAGGTTAGAATAGATCTGTGGTCTATGCAAAACATGTTCAAAACATTTTGCTCACAAAATCATGATTAGACGATGAGATTTTAGTGTGTTCAGTTCTGCAGATTTTGAGCCCCTTTCAGAATGAGTTGTTTTAGGGCTGCTGGCCCCGCCCCCAACTCAATGTTTACACTTTCACGTGAAAACATTGAAAGTTTTGCAAAAGAAATCATAGGTAAGATAAATAGAAAATAAATAAATTGTCAAAATAAATCATTTCTATAAAACAGACCTTCTATTCAAATATTGTGAAGGAACTGGTAGTATTTTTCTATAAAATCGGTCAAACCCACATTAGATACCATTTGTCACCATTTATTCTGTAAGTTACAATTTAATCATGATACTTATGTCGAAAAATCTTTGTTGCAAACAAAGTTCGGATGCATGAAGGGATTGAAACATCATCTCTGTGCTTCTGCAGGCAAGCGGAGAGAGAGTTCACCTCCTGATTGGCCGACCCATCAAACCCACTCCACCCCCACCGCCAAAATCAAGCTCAACCAGAGACCTGTACTGCCTTGATCACTTCCTGCCAAATCACAGCTCTACTCCAAGCCCTGTGCCCGTACACCTGTCCCGCACGAGCACTCACAGAGTAAGATTTTGTGTGTCGTGTGTGTGTGTGTGTGTGTGTGCGCGTGTGTGGGTGTGTGTGTGTGTGTGTGTGTGTGTGTGTGTGTGTGTGTGTGTGTGTGTGTGCACGAGTTTTCCAGTCTGCATCTTACATAACTGTGTTTTTAGCTTGGAGTCTTTAGAGAAAGATGCGTCTTAGAATAAACTGGAAACATTCGAGTCTGTGATTTCTGATGTCTCCCAGGATCTGTCCCAGTGTGTGACATGCAAGGAGAAACACATCACTGTGAAGAAGGAACCCCTCGAGTCCCTGGGCATGACCGTGGCAGGAGGCCGGGGCAGCAAGAGCGGGGAGCTGCCCATCTTCGTGACAAGCGTTCAGCCACATGGCTGCTTGTCCCGGGATGGACGAATCAAAAGAGGTCCATCCTCGTTTTCAGCGGCTAAGAGTCAGGACACCTGAGCGGTACTCCGAAAAACTTTCTTTTCTTATTTGCTTCCTTCCCATCAGGTGACGTGCTGCTAAGCATCAACGGTCAGGACCTGACATACCTGAGCCACAGCGAGGCTGTCGGGACGTTGAAGGCCAGCGCTGCTTCGCCCTCGGTGCAGCTGAGAGTGCTGGAGGTCAGCATGGTGGAGGAGCACGACCATGACGAGTTGCTGCCTCATGGCCACGACAGCGACTTCGATGCAAACTGGTCTCCCTCGTGGGTCATGTGGCTGGGCCTGCCTAGGTGAGAAAGACTGGCTCAACCTCTGCTTGCTGATGTTGAGCATTCAGGTTTGCTTTGGTAACAAATGTGGAAAAAGTACCAGGATCCTTTAACTCTCAACTTTAAGGTATTGCAGCATTTCAAGTGTGAGTAGAGGGACTTTATTCTGCATATCTGCACTTCTCTCTTCTTGCAGCTACCTGCACAGTAGCCATGAGATCGTGTTGCGGAGGAGCCATCCCGGGAGCTGGGGCTTCAGCATCGTCGGGGGCTACGAGGAAAGCCATGGCAACCAGGCATTTTTCATCAAGACTATTGTCCTTGGCACGCCTGCATACTACGATGGCCGCCTTAAGTGAGCATTCAGTGATTATTACGCAACTGTTACATAGTTTCCCAGAACCTGTAAGTTACTTTCAGGAACTTGCAAATTACTATGAGTATTGTGTACTCATTGTGTAGTTTCTGGAAATTATAGCATATTTTCCTGAAACTCTCCTGGAATGCACCAGTTACTTTCTTGATATTTATAAATGTTTTGTATTTTCTGCAAAATGTAACTAGTAAGATCCATAAAAGTTTCAGAAAAGTTGCATATTTCTGTTATTTTGAGACTATTTTCAATTAATATAGTGATAATGGAATATCACGTATTCCCTCTCAGAGACCTTAACATTGTGCAGAACATGTTACACTGAAACTGGAAGATATTTTTCAAACTCACAACCAAAAACAAATCTAAATAAAACCATAAATCAATAAAAATTGATCATCAGAATGGGAATTATTCAACTAATTGTAATTTATCTTGAGATTGATTGCTTAGCTGAACGAAGACGCATGTTTATTTTGCCACATTACGGTGAAGAAGGTAAAGAAAAAGCTCTGTTGGAAAACTCGTTTCTGCTGCAGTGTAAAGTCCACTTCTCAAACTGTGTTGCTCTAGGTGTGGAGACATGATAGTGGCAGTAAACGGCCTGTCCACAGCAGGAATGAGCCACTCAGCTCTGGTGCCGATGTTAAAGGAGCAGCGCAGCCGGGTGGCGCTGACCGTGGTCTCCTGGCCCGGCAGCCTGGTGTAACCAGGGCAAAAGCCAGCGGGCTTCACCCAGAATGTTCTAAATCGGGAACAACCTCGGCCAAAGTGAACTACTGTACATCGCTCCATACCGGGCTTAATCCAGGACCAAACGCATCCAGGACTGTTGTAGACCCAGCAGGACCAAGAGGCGGGGGGTGGGACCGATCCAGATTGTGCCACGTCACTCGACAGACTGCACTCCTAAACAGACACTGCTGTGTTTCATATGGTCATGTTGTCGTCACTCCCGCAGGGAGAGCTGTGCTGCAACTGTTAACATGCAGTCTGTGCTGTATTCACCTCACTGAGCAGTGGTAGAACCTCAGGGTTTTATTCAGGTGGAGGCATCGTTGCGAGTCCGAAATGTTTCCGATGAATGTGATCTGATCCTCTGCCGTCCCAGATGAAAATAATGAATAAAATAAAAAACACAAATCCCCTTCATCAAGTTGTTCTTCTGCACCAGCGATGTTTCCATCTGAATGAGCCCAAGGCCTTATTAGAAACCTGCCGCATCCTGAGGGAGGTCAGCCCTCAGGTATCATCACCATACAACCAGCTGACCTTTTATACATGTGTGAATGTGTGTTTTGTTTAATAAACATTTCCTTTTAAGGATTAGCATCTCCGTGTCTTTGATTCTGCTGAAAGGCTCCTCAAAGAAGTCACTGGCACAAATGGTTCGACTCGCCAAATGTCAAATAGCAGAGCGTTGACGCATTTTGAATCAATTGGTCACTTCACACCAAAATCTCACTGCAATTTTTAATCTGACAAAATAGTTCAGTTTTATTTCTGAAGCACCTCTTATGCTACGATTTAAAGGCAGAACAATTGAGACTGAATAAAAATGTTTCTTCAAGTACATGCGACATGTGGACAATGGAAGGGTTTTCAAAAGCCCCAGAGCCACCGCCGGAAAAAAAACCCCCAGTCTCCACAAGTTTTAAAACAGATTATTCAGTATTACGTGCTGGTAGATTTGTAGCCCAGGAGACTTGGTGAAAGATGAAGTATTTACCCTCAGTGACCAAATACACTTCACACTGTACGACTCATATGTCCACTAAAATGCAACCAGTTGAAGTTTGTGATTGCAACTTGATGAAAGGTTGAAGCAACTTTTACCTTAATCGCTTTAAAGAGTTAAGTGAAAATCCCTCTTGCCTTACCCTCCCAGAAAATCTTTAAAAAATGCATTTAAACATTACATGTCATTGTAACAACTGCTCCCCACCACCAATTTAATTTTGACCCTTTTATTCTCATCAAGAGCATAAAAAAATGTTTATTTCTACAATAGTAGCAGTAGCTACCCATACACTGACTTGGACTAGTGGCTTTAGCACAAAAGAGGTTTAGGAAGAGGCTTGTGTTATGCTTTGAATGGTGGTTTATTCACACTTTCAGAATCAGAAGGAAGTATATGAATGCTCCCCAATTAAAGGTCACCCCGAGACTGACGAGTAAGATTCAAGATATGGTTTCCTCCAGAGTTGTACTGCGCAGCTTTGCAGCAAGCTTGCTGGTTTCTTCTTGATCATCTGCAGCCGACTGTGCAACCTGCAAGGGCTTGTCCTGTTTAGGCTTCCGTTTCTGAAAGGAGTGCAGAGAAATATAAATCTAATTATGGTCATATGAACAGGAAATTGAGGACGACGTGCATAATTTACCTTCTGCTTTCTTTTTGCAGGGTTGTGAACCACACCATGTCGCCATAAGCTTTCCTGTTGAGCAGAAAGTTTGGAGTATCATTTTGTCCAAAAGTAATCCATGTAATGTTTCTGAACAAGTCAGAAAGCTAAGGGTTTCTCCATGGCTTCATAAAGAGTAACATTTGCCCTAATACAGATAAATTTGCCAATATTCCAAGACCTGTTAAAGCAAATGCTTTCATTTGCTTTAACAGGAGCATAAGAGGTGCTTCAGAAATAAAACTGAACTATTTTGTCAGATTAAAAATTGCAGTGAGATCAGTTTTTGCCTTTGCAAAAACTGATCTCTCTTTGGTAGAGTGGCTCTAAAAAGAGCTTCAAGTTAAGATATGTTGCTTCATTGTCACTTACCTTCAAGGCAAAGCTCTTCCCACAGCCAGCAAATGCACAGGAGAAGGGTTTCTTTCCCTCATGGTCTCCCAGTACATGACTCTCCAGTTTAACACGACGGGTGAACTTCCTGTTACAGCCCTCTCTGGGGCACAGGAAGTACCTCTTCTCCTCAGAGTGCGCACGCAGCTCATGCATGCGCAAAAACCAGGTGTTGTTGAAGAGTTTATTGCACTTTTCACACACAATCTTCTCTGAGAAGAATTATTTTTTAACTGAAGTTCAGATTTAAAAAAAAAAAGTGCATGAGTATGGCAGGGCGTACAATACCTCTGTGTTGGGCTCTGTGCTTCAGATATTCAGTCCATGTTTTACTCAGGGTGGGACACAGGTCAAAGCTGCAGGGGTAACCTGCAAAACAAGAGGCAGCAGTTTCAGAGAGTAATTCTGGGTGAAAAAAAAAAAAAAAGTCATCAAACCTTGATGAACTTTCTTGTGACGCTTCAGTTTCTCTCCACTGGGAAAATCTTTCCCACATCCTTTGAATGTGCAGCTGCAAGGAGAGAAGCTTTTATGCAGAGAGAAAAAAATATTGGTAGTTCTTTATATTTTGGATGTTTCCAATATTCACTTACTGAAAAGCCAATGGTTCTCCATGCTCACACTTGTGAGCTTTTAGTTGTTTCTTCTTGCTGAAATCCTTTTCACAGCCTTCATAGTCACACTACAGCAGTGGAAGGGGAAAACATGCATGTGCAAAACAGAAAATGTAATTTTTATCTTAACTAATGGGGAGAACAGCTGTACTTTATATCGGTCTTCCTGGTGCTGGTGGACTCGAGCTATGTGGTTCTTCATGGTGGCATTTTTCCCAAAGGCCTCCAAACATCCATCTACGGGACACCTGCAAACCAGGCAGGTAACTAATAACTCCCAGAAGGTGACTTTTCTTATTTAAAACAACAATTGTGGGTCTTACTTATGTGGTTTTTCCCCGCTATGCGCTCGCTCGTGCCTGGTGAGCTCATAGCGAGCGCAGAAACTCTTCTCACAGCTCTCACAGGAAAATGGTTTCTAAGACAAACCCACAAGCTTCAATTGAGAACGCAGCAAGAACAGGAGGCAGCATCATGCAGTCTTACCAATCCAGTGTGTTTGCATAGATGAGCCTCCAACTTCCACAACTTCCTAAATGTGGCATTGCAATCAGAAAGAGAGCAAACAAATGTGTTTTGACTTTGCAACCGTTCACCCATCTTTAATGACAGACGCCAGGTTTTGGGTTGTTTTCCCAAACAAAGGGTTTGTGAAAACTGGCAGGACACGCAACGACCCACAACCAGCGGCTCCACCTGGGCTTCATTTATCTGATTGGGACGTACCATTCCATTCAGAAAAGGAGAGGTCCTGCCATTTTTAAGATAAACAAAGAGGAGAATATATTTCAGAAGACCCTCTGATCAGATTTACTGATAGAAACATATAGTAAATATCTTCCCTTTTTCTTTTTTCTGCTTTCACTCGATCTCTGGAGAAATGTCAGCCACGCTCCCGACTGAATGTGACCTGAACTCCTGATCCATGTGGAAAAAAGGCGTCTGATTGTCTGCATCAGTATGACACGTTCAGATTTTACTGCCCTAATCTTAATCTAATCTCTCTAATAATAGCATCTCCTTTGAAGGTGTGATTTATTGCTGTGAAAAAAAGTTCCTAGCAAGATTCTATGTAGTGTGGCCCATTAGTGAAAATAAATAAACAAATAATAATAAAATAAAAATTTTAAGAAATGGCTAAATGGGTAAATTACTCTTCATTTACAAATGAAATAAATTTTGAATCTTTTTTATTTGGGCGTGTCTTTATTTATTTCTTTATTGTAAACAACCAAGAGTTTCTTTGTTTATATTTTTCATTTTGGTTCTGTCTTTTCCTGGGTTTATGATATTTTTTGAGCATGCACATTTTTGGATAAGCTTGTACATTTTCTGATTCAATAAAAAAAAAAAAGTTACTACGTTTTTGTCAATTTCTTTCTAGGGATTTTTATTGGTACATGCTTTTACAGAAGTTACTTCAGTTTACGTCTGGTTTCTGTTTTTGGATGGTGTGTTTCTGATTAATTTTCTATTTTGTCTCTTTGCTAATTGTTTTGCTTATTTTCTTACTTTTCTAATTTGTTTTCAGAGTCATTTTACACATGATGCATTTTTGTATTTATTTATTTATTTATTGCCCTATAATGTTTTGTAGATATTTATATTAGTTTTCTGTTCTACAGAATTTGTCCATATTACACAGATTTTTTAAGGATTTAAGGTCTTTCTTACTTTCTACTATCAAAATCTTTTAGTAGATTTTTTTTTGTTTTCCAATATTTTGCATTTTATAAGTACTTTTAAATAAGAATTGTATTTTCTGAACTGTTTTCTGTACTTTATGTCTTTTAAAATAGTTTTGATCCTTTTCAGTTTTCCCTGCACAGTCAACCAAATGCAGCTAATTGATTGAATTAGCCACCAGATTAGAACTGTAGCTGCAAAGTATACACCACATTTACATTTTTCCTCATTATGATCAAACAAATACAAACTTTTTTTCTACTATACAACATAATGTGTGTATGTCATTTCAATCCTTTAAAATAACAACAACAAAAAAAGTGGTGGACAATCCAGAGACGCTATCTACTTGTCCAAACATTCCAGATCGCCTTATGTGCCCATGCTCTGCCCTCATGTGAAACCTTTGACTGACTTTTGTGAATGAGGCCTATTGAGTGTGCGTTGGGCGTTACCTCAGTGCCCTCCCACGCTCTCAGGTAAGCACGCCTGGATCCAGTAAACCCTGTTATCAGCCTCCTCCTGCCCTCCTCATCCGGCGCCCCCCACTGCCACCTCCGCAGCCGCCAGGGAGCGGATCAATACAGCTGGCCCTGATAGCCACATGTACCCCTGCGCCTACACCTGGCTTCCCCCTGATAACCACACAGACTCTCACCCCACCTATCGCACACAGAGATACAGCACGCAGCAGCTCTGTTTGGCCAGCGGTGGGATTTTCCCACATCCTTTAGCACATCCCAGACCTTTACAAGCATCAGAGCCTTTAGAGCAAATGAATGCTCTATTTCAGGGAGCAATTAGGTCAGATTATGTTAACTTCTTTATTTTCTCAGTTATGCCTCTATGGTGTTGATTTTGAACATGTCGCGTTCTTATTCAGACCAGTCCAGGTCATTTGAAATGGCGTGAGCTCATATTGGGATATCATGGGATATCCACAAAACAAACCGTGTTCTTCGTGTCCTACTATCTACTGTTTGCCTGTGTGTGTGTGTGTGTGTGTCGTTAATGTGTAATGACCCGGGTCGATACAGCTGCTCTGAGCTGCTGGCTGAGCTGACAGACTCAATCTGTGTGTGTCAAACGTGTGTGATTAAGGAGTTCATAGTGCTCCGCAGCTTTTATCCACAGGCCTGCTCTCTCTCGCTCTCTCTCAGCCCCACCTACCAACTGGCTTTGCTTTCTTCCTCTCCCCTCGGACTACGTGCTTTTTCGTCTTTCAATCAGTAACTTCCATGAGTCAGTGAGAATCTGAAACAGCACATGAAAAACAAGAAGAAAGTAGCCGATTGGGGGGGGGGAAAGGGTTTTGTGTTAGAGAGAATGAGACGATTGCATTAAAATATGTTTTTATATTTGGTTTTTAAGTGAGAGAGTACGGGACAAGACTGTGCAGACGGCACTATCTGAATACTACAAGCTGGATCCAAACCATGCCGATCAATACCAAGGGCTTTGGCTGCCAGCCTGCTCATTGATTGATTGCATCTTGTTTTTTCCATCTGCTTTTCCTGGTTTTATCTCTTTGGGTTGTTGGACACTTATTACTTTATACTGATAAGGCTGGTGTCCGAATCTACTGACCTCAGGCCGGCAGGGTTACAGAGGAGCAGGACGGAAAAGCTCTGCACCTTCAACCATAGAGACACCTTAATTTGTCACATATTAGACGATTCATCATCCTCTTGCAAATATAATGCCTTGTAAAGTGTTTGTTAACCTCAAAGTATTTCACAGTTTATGTGACAACCACAAATGTCAGTGCTGGGTTGTTTTTTTTTGTGGGTATTTCATGTGAAAGACAAGTGTTGCAAATAATTGCAGAGTAGGACCAGGACGCACTGTTTTCAGAAAGTTTTTTTGAGTAAAAGTCTGAAAAGTGTGGCATGCATTTGCATTTAGGCCCTTAAATTAAATCCAACACTCCCAGTCATTTCCAGAAGTTGTCAAGATGCTAGAGTCTGCCTCTATAATGTAATCTGAATATAAACTCAGCTTGTTTGTGGAAGTTGATCCACCTTCACTGGCCATCTGCATGGAAAGCTATGGCAGCATAAGGATATAGGGAATGCCTTTCATCATCAGGGACAGGGAAGCTGATGTCAAAAGACTTGAGTTGGAGGTGGACCCTAAACATACAGCCAGTTATAAATAAATAGCTTAGCTCAAAATGTATTTGCCATGGCCTCAAGACTACATTCATGTCCACAAACACACTTCATTCATTTTTTTTGCACTTTGAAAATAAACCTGTCACAGAAAATTTGAACATGTTTAAGGGGTGTCAATACTTTGGCAACTGTAACCTCTCTACTTTTTAATTTGGAAAAAAGTCGAAAAACACCCAAATAGTTGCAGACTGTAAGGAAAAGGATGTTAGTTTTTGCCACAAGAATCCTTTGGTCCTCTCCTCCTTTCTAAGCTGCCTTATCTCAGCAAACTGGTCCTAATTTTGTGTCAATATTGGGTAAAGTACTGAGCTGGGCTGAGATAACCTATTTGTCACATAACCAACCAGCCATTCAGCCTCCACTGATTAAACAGCACACATAAAGTGGCCCACACCAACAGAGACTTGGCTCTTTATTATACTATTTCCGTTTATTAAACGGAGCAAGACACAAAAAAGAAATAAATAATTTCTGCATTAAATAGGAAAACACACTTCCCATTAAATTTGATTAAATTCAAACATGGATTAGATTATTCTATAGCCAACACTACCTGAATAGTCAAGACAGAGAGTAATAATAGATCATAGCAATAATAGTAAAGTTGCAGCTGGACCTCTTGGAGTCAGCGCAAAACAAGATGGTGCGCACTGCCCCCTGCTGGACAAACAAGAAACGCCTAAGAGATGCAATAACATCTCACGATGTAACCTGTCCAGTTTGGAGCCTGAGTGTTAAATCATCTGGACCTGCAGTTTCCTGAACAGCTGCAATTATTACAAGCTACATATATTCTCAGGTTAAGCATGACTTCCATTTGTTCCATCACATTTAGATGAACAGACAATGCAAGTGATTCTAAAACTAGTTTTACTGCACTATGAAACTCTTGGTTGCACAGAAGCAATCTTTATATTCATTTGCTGTTTTAATATTTTAAAAACCGTCAATATTGGAAGGTGTTGTAGTTTGATTGTCTAATTATAACAAAAATTAACATCACTGAATTATGCAAAAATTAAGACTGAAAAATTGCTTTTCAGGATTTATGGTTTTTGCTTTTGTTGAGTTTGAGAGGATTATTTGAAGGAAATATACAAGTAAAGTGTGTTTCTGAGTCAGTTCAGAAGTAATATTTCACAAGTAAGACACTTGAGAAAGTTGAGACGTTTACAGAATTATAACTTCTACACATCTCCCCTCTAAAGAGCTTTTAACTTTCGTCTCTACCAGGGATGTCCGACTCCAGACCTCAAGGACCGGTGTCCTCCATGTTTTAGGCGCTCCAACACAGACAAGTTAGAGCAGAGAATTCGAAATACGTAATTCATCTAACTCAAGCGAGCATCTAACGCATGCAGAAGTCTCTACTCCCAAGGACTGAAGCCAGCCACCGCAGTCCTGCTCTGACCAATGAGAAAACTGCAGTCTGGACATCTAAAGGCATTAAACCCATCTGTGTTTTTCTCCTAGTTATGTGGTTGGTGCAAACAATATGAAATGCTTGTGACATAGGCCCGTCACTCTCAGTTCGCCGGTGAAATAAGGTGCGTTTGATTTCATTTTTTGGAAATCAAAGGAGGAGAATCATCACTGAGTGAGGACCCGTCACAGCTGCTGCACATTTAAAAAGGAGTGTACAAAGACGACGACGTGTCAGAAGGGATGTGTACAAATATCTTTATTAATTTGAGCACTTTATGCCATGAACTCGTAGGGGATTGGCTCCAGCAGCTGGGGCTCGTTCTTCTTGGTGCTGACAAAGTGAGCCTCACGAGGAGGAGCAGGCTGAGGAGGAAAACAAAAATAAAGTCAGTAACACTTAAAGTGTGAAATCTCTGTGGAGGAAATGAAATGCAGTTGTTTGGCGCTTTGAATACATTTCTGTAACATATGGTGTTCTCCACTTAAACCTCTCAGGATCAGATCATACCTGGCGCTTCAGTTCCACCCAGGTGCCTTTCTGCTTGGCCTCCATCTTCTTGCGCTCGTTCTCTTTGACGCGCTGCAGGAAGCTGTCCCTGCTCTTTGAGTGCTTTACGTGCTCAATGCGCACGTTAATCCTTTTGGCCAGAATCTTGCCCCTGAACAGAAAAGTGAACACAAACACAGGTATAAAAGCATTGCCTCAGTGAGTGGCTTCAGCTTCAACTCGTCTGCAATGCCCTGCAAAGCTGCAGTCCTGTGATGTCTCCTCAAAACAACCCGAAGCCCAAACACCAGCTTTAGACCGGGGTTGCCTGAGGATGAGCTATTCTCCCCCACATGAATGACCACTGAGGACAGAGAGGCTCCAGGTGGCAAAGTGAAGATGGGGGTTTTAGAAAGTTAAAACAAACACACCAGAGGTTCAGGCAAACTTTCATCCCTCAGAGCAAAGAACACAGCTCCCCTTCTACAGAGTCTTAAGTAAAACAGAATAATTATTTTCTACTTACTTGACCTGCTTGTTGACAATAATGCCGACAGCATGTTGAGTCACATTGTAGACTCGTCCTGTTTTGCCATGGTAGCACTTATGAGGCATACCTTTCTGAATGGTACCGGTGCCCTGGAAAAACACCCACATGACGATGAATCCACTATCACAACATGGAGTCCAGCAGCTGGTGCTCAAACATCACGTTATTACTATACCAATGATATTTATCCTTTATAAAAGTCCACACTTTTAATACCAACAAACTGAAGGTTTTTGCTTTGTCCATCTTCAGTGTTTGATTATTCTTTGAAAACACCTACACTGTTGTCAGTTTTTGTCGATGTATGTTGCTTTAATTAAAGCAGCATTGTGGTGAAATAGTGTTGCAGATCAGCTCACTGCAAAAAGCCATTTCACTGCTTTACTGAGCTGCTTAAATATGTTGTTAAAGAGCCTGGAGCATTGTGCATCTTTTAGTTCTCAAACCCTTTTGTGCTTTTTAAAAAAATTCATAAGTACTAAAATTCTCTGTATGATTACACTGAAGATTTTTCTAGCTGTTAAGGTTTTAAATATATATAATACAGAAGAAAAAAAGATGCAATATCCCACCTTGATGTCTACGATGTCTCCCTTCTTGTAGATGCGCATGTATGTGGACAGAGGGATTGGGCCTGCAGAGCAGGGAAAAAAAGATCAGCATTAAAATACTGGAAAAAACATTTAGAATAATGATTATGACTTTTTTTAATGTTCATTTTCATCTATACAGGTCCCCAAAATGCTGAACCATTTCAACTCGGCAGCATTTCGTGACCTTGTTTCAAGAATATAGAGGCTAAACATGCAGCTCAAGTTAGACAGATGTCTAAACATAGATTAAGATTATTCCAAGAAACAAAAACACAAATATAACACTTGTCCTCACAAACTCTCTGCATGGTTTTCAAATATTTTACAACGTAAAAATATTTTATTCCTTAAGCTTCTATTTGAAGATACAAACATGAATCAGTCTTCAGTGTCCAGCTTCAACACACCTGAATGAAATGTTTGAGTTATTAGAGAATCAGTGGGTGTTTAGGAGTTGAGTCAGGTGTGATGGACCAGGAGCGTATCTGATATTGCAGGACAGTGGCTCTTTCGGACGGGAGTTTAACAGACCAGATGTGAACCCAAGACATCAACTCACCATGTTTGCGGAAGGGCCTGCTAAACATGTACCTGGTCCCCCTCCTCTTGCCTCTGGTGTTCGTCATGATGCCTGATAACTGAAGAAAAATAAAGACTTTAATAACCCACGAAAAAGCATGTCATCAAAAGTCAATAAATATTGATGTAGCTTTCACCTAAATAGTAATATAGTTGTGTCCTCCCTCCAACGACTCTTTACAGCATTTAATTTAGTGCTACATTATAAAATCATAATTTATTTGAACAAATCGCCATTTTAACCAAAGCTGCGTATACTGCGCTGCAGTATAACAAAACAATGTGGAGTTTATAATTAATTCATCACCGTAGTCTATACCTCTAAATGTGTCTTATGACAACATTAGTGCTACAACCCCATTAACTGTATATTTAATGTATTTCAGAGGACACTACGCCTTCTATCCAGTGTTTCTGAAACAGACAGGGCCGCATGGAGAGCCACGCTGCTCCTCATGATCACAATTAGCGAACAAAATTGCCCTCGGCAATTATTTTCCACCCAATAACACTTAAGTAACGCGTAAATAAACATATCCGGCGACCGTACTGACATAACTATGCATAAATCAGGAAATAATAAAGAGGAAAATAACGATTTAAACGGAGAACATCTTACCACCGGTCTCTACAAGATGGCGGGTACGGTGGAAAGAGAGATTAAAGGCCCCCAAGCTCCGCCTTGTGAAGTAGGATTTAGGTAGAAAGGCAGAGTGCCTGAACTAAAACAAAGAAATTAGATTATTTTAATAAGTAAACAAGTGTTGTAACTTGTGTGGGTGTGTTTTTCTTTTAAATAAAATTCAAATATACAGTAATCATAGGTGTGCGTTTCACAGAAAATTGGGTGGAGCAATGATTTACTTGAGCAGGTCTTTGAAAATATTTTATAACCAATCTCAAAACACTGCACCGAACGTTACTCAAGATGTCGCAGCGGGGAATCTCCAAGTACAATAAAAAATTCAGGAAAAAGAGATTTCTCACTTGTTTTGGTAATAACCTTTCTCTCTCTTGTGAAAAACTATGGTTTGGCTTTTTTATTTATATATGCATATACAAGTCAAAAAAGTTTACGTTGATGTTTAGAACTACTGTCCGAATGTATGCCAGCACTGAAACGCAACGAGAAGCCTGTGGTAATTAAACGAACACGGAAGCAGCTGGCAGTGAACGCTCTTGTCTTCTTCAGGCTGTTTGTCCGCAGCAGTCGCGAGCTCAGCAGCGTCTCCTCACGAGGACATCCAGCCCAGTCCTGTCAGCGCGCGGCTGTATATTGGAAGATGGCGCTAGCCGAATGGAAATCCTAATGACAGTCTCAAAATTTGCCTCTTTTTGTACCATGGTGAGTGCACAGCGGCCACATGCCGGTATTATTCAGATTATTTGCTGATTCAGAAACCACCACTATGCCGTCATCATCCATTTAAGCCCTGGGAATAAAAATGAAAGCAGTTCATGTTGGTTGTGCTAGGCAAGCAGTATTCGGTATGTAGCCACCCACCGCCTTCTCCTCCGCACTCTTTTTTTCGTAAAAGGCTAAAAGCGGACATTTTCGTGTGTTTGTGGTTTCTTTGCTGAAGCTTTGCGTCTTATTTAGGTCATGTCTGTCGAAACTTGACGTGCAGACGGTGATAGTGCACCTGCTGACGTTGGGATTCAAAGCTAACCAGCTAATCTGTAGCTAAAATCAGTGTTTCTGCTTGTCAACAACTGGAGTAACTGGGTAATGGATGACCCAAGGGAGACAAACACTTAACCTATATTATATTCAGGGGAAATAATGAACACGGAAACGAAGACATTGGTCTGGCCTTTAACCATATGACATGTATTTATAAGGTGGGCAATGACGACATTTGCGGCGTAGTTGTGTTCTCCGTCTCCAGTTGTATTTCTTCTCTTCCTTCGGCTTGACTTTGTGCTCCTTTCAGATCATTCAAACCTTTATAATCTCCTTGGTATGGAAACTCACAAAAACAAAAAAACAAAACACCCAGACGGCTTTGCATTTAAATCCCCGTGGGAATAGTGGGAGTGCAGACATGTCTGCCTTTACTGTCAGGTGAAAATTATGCACAGAGGAATGCCAAGTATCATTTCATTTGAACAAAAGTTGTTTAGAAAGGATCGAGTCAAATTCATTGTCAGTGTAACGTGTTTTATTTTTTAAGCCGCAGATGAACTTTAAACTGACTAAGAGTTGGTGAAATTTACATGTGTGTGTGTTGCACTTTTTACAGGGCGCCAATGCCTCTGCTCTGGAGAAAGAGATTGGATCTGAGCAGTTTCCTGTTAATGAGCACTACTTTGGCCTGGTCAATGTAAGTGAATAACAAAGTGGTTGTTGGATCATGTGTCTTTATTTAAAGCTGACTTAATTTCCTCCCATTAAAATTTATACCCAAAGTCCCTGGAGTCGACTCTCCTCGCAGCAGCACGTGCTTTTGGTTTAGAAGTTGTCAGAAGAGAAAATGTCATTTTAAAAAGACAAAAAAAAAGAGGATTGTATTTTGATTTTTTTTTTTTTTGCTAATTCACATTCTCTAAAGAAAATGCCCAAAATGTTTCTACCACTGTGGATAAAATACAACCTCTTCACCGAAGCAATTTTCTTTTACATTAAATTTTTTAAATATTTCTTTATTCAAAATGTTCACTTATGAATACATATTTTAAATGAGTTAATCGTGGAGTACTTTTCTGAATTGCTTAATTAGTTAATATCAGAGAACTTTGATAGATGCAGACAATAAGATAAAGCATTTTATTGATATGCTGTAGATTCAGCAATTGTTGAGTAAAATATGAATTGTGGAACACATTTCTACCATTTTCAGAAAAAAAATAGCCGTAAACACTGAAAGCAAGTTTTCTTCCTCAATAAATTCAGGAAAGCTCTGCTTCAATTATAAAATCAATTATTGGTTGATTATCTCTTTCAGTGTGATGTTAAGCTGCACTCTGAAAGAAAAGCTGTCATCCAGGCAAATAGCCTTAAAATTTGAAATCTATTTTTTGTGTGTTTTCATGTTAATAATGTGAAATTGTGTCATTTCTACTAGAGGTTTTTCTGTGAGAATCCCATAGCAGCCCATACCTCGTCTGTTTGTCTAAGACAAAAACAATAAAAATGCAGAACCCTAACACGAGGAAGATGGATTCATGACGGTGTTTTATGCATTTATGTGACTCAGATGCTGGAACACATCGTGACACAGTGGAATTGTGCGTTTTCTCAGACCATAAATATCTACTGGTAATTTCTTAGAAACCTTTTTGTGTAAATATTACTAGTTTGCCAAGAAACCTGGGAAATTTGTGTCTAAAGAGGAATTGTCGACTGCATTACTCCCTCCTGTTCAACAGGTAGTGTGTTTTATGGGCTTGTTTAGCAATTTGGACAAGTAGGGACTCTTATTTTTACATTTTCCATGTCTAGATAAGCAAGTATGGAAAATAAAAACTGAGAGTGAGGGGCATTGTAGAGGCTCAATCTTACATTAACTCAATAAATATTGATTTAGATGAGATCAAATCTCAATCTGACCTTTATTTTTCTAAAATTTCTGTAACTATGGGTGTGAAACTGGACAAGATTTCTGAACAGATTTCAGATTAAAAATACTTTTTTGTGTGTGGAAGTGTTGCTGACGAATTGGGCTATAGTATCTGTATTTATCTAAAATAGTCTAGTCAGGAATTCATTAAAGATTTGAACTTATGTTGGCTTCATCACGATGCTGAAAAAACTGTTCGACACTGGAGAATTATAAACCAGCTTCAGTAGTCTGATGCTTTCTTGAAAACTCACTCTACTAAAAGCTTACGGTTCTGCTATTATTGCTTACATGTTTGTTTTTTGTAATGTCGGGATTCCTGTGGCTTTGCTGGTGGCTGAATTTAATTGCATATTGGAACTTGGTTTTTCCAAACTTCCAGAAGGGGAAAATCCAAACTTGAACAAGAGCTCTGTTTTTGTTCTTTGGTACTACTGTTGTTTCATGGATGACAGTAGCTCATTATTCTCCCGAGGAAAGTAAGCTGTCAAACTGTTTATGATATTTTGCCATTGATAAAATGAAAAGCGAGTAACTGAGCAGCTTTTAACACAAAGTATCATTAGGATGCAATTTTCAATCCTCGTTCTCTGACATTGATTTGCAGACTGAAGTGGATGTGATGTTTTAATGTGATGTATATTTTTACATTAGACTGCTGTAGGTAAATTAATGCTGCAGTTCAGATGTAAACGTCCTACAGAGCAGTGAAGCAGCTTCGTGATCCAGTGTTCAGCTGGAACATGACTGCTTGCAGTGCACACCTATGATGCTACTAGTTAGAATTAAGATGAACATTATTAATCTGTCGCAAACTATAAGAAAACAGTTTGTTTCAAGAAATATAATACATCTTTAAAGCATTTTATTCTTTGTTTTAGTGGTGTACCTTGTCACTGTATTCTCCACTGAAAAATGTCCGGATTGCATGCACAGCTGCTGCTGCAGCATGTTTCTCTGCTGTTTTTTGGTGTCGACTGCGGGGAACCAGTTTTGCAAAAATAAAAAAAATAAAAAAAATAAAAAAACTGAACACATTTGTGCCTCTTCAAGGTTTTTACACTCAAGTATGTTGGGATCAGTTTGGAAAAAGCGTCTCTATTATCGTTGTTGTATGATGCTCTGTGCTTAAAATGACAGGACGGAACAGGCAGCGATAGATGATTCAAACAAAGGACAAACGCATTCTTTAAAAAAAAAAAAAAAAAATGCCTGCAATATACGTCATTTACTTTTTTATGTTGTAAGAGAAGCTTTAATGTAGAAATCTAGCCTGATTTTTAAAAATTATGATGATTATTTTGTGCTCACCGTACGTCTACCATCTGGCTCTGGTGCGCTGTGATGGAGCAGAGGCTGCTGGCACACACTCAATCTAAACTACATTTTTCAAATGGGTCAGCAATCAAAGTGAAGAGGTGGATATTTTATCTGGCTGCAATTGCAGCTCAGCTGTGGCTATAGGATTTTTGAAAAAAATATTCATTTCCGTTTTGTGATTTTTAGTTTGGGAACACCTGCTACTGCAACTCGGTGCTGCAGGCTCTCTACTTCTGCCGGCCGTTTCGGGAGAAGATCCTGGCGTACCGCAGTCAGCCTCGGCGGAAGGAGAACCTGCTGACCTGCCTGGCCGACCTGTTCCACAGTATCGCCAACCAAAAGAGAAAAGTGGGGGTCATACCACCCAAGAAGTTCATCACACGGCTACGCAAGGAGAATGGTGAGTGGGGAAGGAAATGCAAATAAAACAACATGTTTTAGATGAAGATCCAGAGCATCTTATAGTTGCAGCTGAAGTGCTGAAGTTTCGGTTCTGTTCTCTCCTCAGAGCTGTTTGACAATTACATGCAGCAGGATGCCCACGAGTTCCTGAACTACCTGCTCAACACCATCGCAGATCTGCTGCAGGAGGAGAGGAAGCAGGAGAAATCTAATGGTCGCCTAGCCAACGGCACATTGGACTCCCAGAACAACAACAGCAACGCCACGCCTGCTCCCACCTGGGTCCACGAGATCTTCCAAGGCACTCTGACCAATGAGACGCGTTGTCTCACGTGTGAAACGGTGAGCTCACGTCGTACGTTTTCACTGGCGTGAACATTCTTTCTTGAGGAACTGAAAAGTTGTAATCTTGTTTAAAAAAAAATAATCTGACATTTCAACATGTATTTTTTCCTCCCCAGATAAGCAGCAAAGATGAAGACTTTCTGGACCTTTCTGTGGACGTTGAACAGAATACCTCCATCACACACTGCCTCAGGTAAAACTATGCCGCTGATTTACTGAAGCATCCTGAAACAGACTTGTGAATTTTGAAGAATTGTAATTAAAGCTTCTTCCATTTTGAAATGATTAATTTATTGAGCATCGCTGTAAGGTTGTGTGTCAACAGTGTAAATTAATGTGGTCATTTTTAGAAGTCTGTGTTTGTCATTTCCTGCAGAACAGGAACTTGTGGTAAAACAGCATGTATGCTGAACCAACCCAGATTCCTTAGATTTTTTTACCGTTTAAAAAATCAAATGTAATCTGTAATAAACAGTAATACTGCAGGAATCTTTTCCTGTCAGTGTGACAGAGTTTGAGTTTTGACAGCCATAGGCCTCGCTCTTCCTTTCGTTTATGATGCAGGGGTGCGTGACCGCTGGTTCTGCTCACTTCTGTGTTTATACGTCTTGCTTGCAGCGCAGCAGAGTCAACCTGACAGTTCCCTCCAACGCAACAAGAAAAAAATCAATAATTTATTTTAATGAATCAGCCGAATGCATCGCTGTAAGCAAGATAAGACCGCAGTGAGGCATGCTTTTTCTGTCTAGAGGCAGAAACTTCTGTGAGGTGCTGAACGGTTAAGATTTATAGCAGCCATTTTCAAAGTCCAGAGTCCAGTCCGAATCCAGACCAAAGTAAAACGCAGGCCGAGTCACAGAATTAAGAATGTGGAATATTGTCGAATCTGTGCATTAAATATAAAAGATCGATCAAAATTAAACTGTCCTGTCAGTGGTCCCTCACACTAATGTTCAGTGACAGAGAGTAAATCTTTTCTGATGCTACCTCACAACTGTAAGCCTGTTAAGGAAATTATGGTAAATTGACAGGAACTTGTTTGGAGGCTAAAGACTTTAGCAACGCAGCTTGAGTTTGTCCAAAAACGCATTTTAACAACAATAGTTTTTGTATCACTTCTCCATGAAACGTATAAATGTTCTTCCTCAAGTTTTTCTTCTAATGTCAGCAGTGCTGCAGTAGGCCATAGGTTTATTAATGATTTTATTTGAGCTGCACCGCTAAAAGAAAAGAAACAGGTGTTTCTTTTTGTTGTTGTTGTTGTTTTTTTTCCCCATTAACTGGAAGTCCACTTCAGGGTTGTTCTTTAACCCAGCCAGAGTCCAAGTTGGCCAAGTCAGTAGTTCCCTGCACGTTAGTTAAGCTGCTCCTTTGCTACTTTTTCATATTTTTCACAGCAGACATATTGGTATAGGCTTCCTAAAATCCTTTTTTAGACTTCTGTACTACCAAAAAGGTTAAAGTTATATTGATTTCAGATCTACTATCTAACAAGCTAAAATGCTTTGTTTGGGAACACACAAACGGCACCAGGAAGATGTGGGATTATTTTTGTAAGCGTGGACCCCGGATTAACTGTTTTTCTTTTGTTTCCTCTCAGAGGGTTCAGTAACACGGAGACTCTGTGCAGTGAGTACAAATACTACTGTGAGGAATGTAGAAGCAAGCAGGAGGCGCACAAGAGGTCAGTGGAGCAGATTCTTTTGGGTCCAGTGTCCTGCAAAAATATTTATGCCCCTCAAGTTTTTCACATTTTGTCCCATTGAATCCACAAACTTTAATGACTGTTACTGGGATTTTATGGGAGAGATCAACACAAAGTAGCGTGAGATAATTGGAAGAAAATACCACATCTAGGAAGTATGCTCTCCTTCCAGAGTGACTGAATTTGAGCTATTTTGCAAAGAGTAGGCCAGATTTTCAACCTTTAGATGTGTATATCTGGTTGAGCTGCACCTCTAAAGAAAAACCTCTAAAAAAATTTTTTTTTTTATCAAAACAAATCTTGGAGCCTTTTCCTTCCACCTCAAAATTATTCAGTGCTTCATTTTGAAATCCCAGTTAAATACATTGAAGTTTCTGGTGAATAATTGGTGAAAGTCTCTGTAAATTGTTCATCGTCTCGGTTAATTTCATTCGTCGCCGGCCCTTCAGGATGCGTGTGAAGAAGCTGCCGATGATTCTGGCTCTGCACCTCAAGCGCTTTAAGTACATGGAGCAGCTCCAGCGATACACCAAGCTGTCCTATCGCGTTGTCTTCCCTCTGGAGCTCCGTCTCTTCAACACCTCTGGAGACGCCACCAATCCCGAGAGGTTATACGACCTGGTCGCTGTGGTAGTGCATTGTGGGAGGTGAGCATGTGAATGAGCAACCAGTGTTTAAACGTCTCTCCTTTTGACTCGGAGAGTGGGAGTTTGTATGTCTGTGTTTATTTAAGGTGTTCCCTGCTTGTTTTTCAGTGAGTGCGTGCTGAAACAGACTTGAGCTCTGCACGAAACAAACAATAACGGAGGGCAAGGTTGAACTTTAGAGTGGGATAAGAGCCCCGCATGTGTAAAATGTCATCTCTAGTTTGAGCTAGCTCCAGTCTAAACCCCTGAGTGATTTAAGAGCCATCCGTATCAGTCAAGTGGATCAATAGAGAGAGCTTCAGACTGCTTGAGGAGGAAGTAGATTTGACATTCATCTGCATATAAAATGGAATAGAATCCATTATTTACAAAGCATAGTTGCCAGTGACAAAAAGGTGCAGGGAAAAAAACAAAAGGCCCAAGAATAGAGCTGTAGCCGACATGTTGGGTCAGGACTCGAGGAGGTAGGGACGCCAATCCTCACAGAAAAACCTCCGTCATGGAACTGAGCTTGTGATTCCCACCCATTGCGCCAGCTGTCTGCCTCAAAGTTCAGCAGTAAGGTCTAACGGTGGAAACGCCACACATTTTCCTCATTCGGTTGCTATAAAAAAAAGTTGACATTGAAGGAGCTCCAGGGATTTCTGGCAACTTCTGGATTTATTCTCTACATGTGGCAGCATTTTCTTATTTTCTCTGCAACTCTTCACTGAGATGCATGGTTGTAAAACAGGTGTTAAAACCTGGTTGAAACCTCCATAAATTGTTTTGGATAATGTCTTGTAGTTTGCATTTACCCTTTTGGCCACAAATGAGGCACCAAAAGTGAAGCAAGATGGTGGCGGCATCATCTTTGAAGTTTCATTTGGATTAACAATGCCCTTGGGGTTTGTATGTAAATCTGAGTTTTGACCCAAAACCTTCAATTATCTGCCAGAAAGTTGTTTAGTTCAAACTTAAATCTAACAGAAGATCTGCAGATTTGCCTGTTCAGGCCTGCAGACTTCTACACAGATTAAATTTGGGAAGAGAAATGTCACTAAGTTGGATGGTTCAACAAAATATTTGAGAATTAAGACTGTTGGAGCTTTTTGTTTTACATTTCCCCTCTAAAATCTTTGAAGTATATGGGAATGGATCCAACATGTAATGTGGAAAAGACTTTGAAATTAAACATTGTGATGTAATTTTTGCATTACAACAAGTTTTGAAACACTTTAGGGAAATATATTCTTCTCTCAAACATCCAGAATGTTTTGAAACCTCAGAAATTTAAAGCTAAATCTGTAAATTTGTAGCTCTAAAGGATGGACTCTTTTTTTTGTTTGTTTTTTTTTTTTCAGTGGTCCAAACAGGGGTCACTACATCGCCATTGTAAAAAGTCATGACTTTTGGTTGCTGTTTGATGACGACATTGTAGAGGTAAGCAGGTTGTTTTGTGTTCAGTAGGATTCATGTCTGTCTGTTCTGTAACTGAGCCGTCCGCCTCGCTTCTGCTCTTGCAGAAAATCGACGCCCAGGCCATCGAAGAGTTCTACGGTCTCACCTCCGAAATCTCCAAGAACTCCGAGTCAGGCTACATCCTCTTTTACCAGTCCAGAGACTAAACCAGATGTGGACCGCAGCGCTTTGCCACATCATCCCAGAGAGACGCTCTCTTCTGACTTTGTGGGGGGGGGGAGCAGCAGATTGTAAACTCGCACGGCGTCATACCTGCTTCTACCTGACGCTTCAAAGCACCTCAGCACCGCAGCTCAGCCGTGGCGGTCCCCCCTACTTACCAGGTGACCCCCCCGTCCCCCTCCTCCCATGCCCTTCCTGCTCCCTTTCATCCACCGCTGCTGCTGCTGCGAGGACGGAGAGAGACGGCAACAAATGAAACTGTGTCATGATTGTTTTCAGAAGGGACTGAGGGTTGTACAGATTTTGACTGGCTGTGTGAGTGCTGTTCTAGTTTTTGCCTTGGGTGTGGGGTGAATGGGTATTTAATTCATATGACGTAATATCGGCCTGGAGTCTTCACCTCCCACAATGTTAACCTAAACTGTGACGGAAGTTTTTTTTTTTGTTTGTTTGTTTTTTTGGTCATGGATGTGACGGAGGACGGACAGGAGGTGGGTTCCCCGCGTACAGGGAGCACTGGGCTGTGTATTTCTAGTGTACAGAATGGTATTTGTATAAATATTTCATTAAGATATTATCATTGGAAAATGTTAGACTCGGAGAAGATGTATTAACACTATGGTGCACTTTTGATACTGTTTTGTAGGTGTTGGCAAGCTTAATGTGAGGGTGGGGGGTTGCTTGAAAAGGCCTGTTGTGAAGCGATCATTTTCTGTTTTAAAGAAAAAGAAATAAAGCCAATAAGATTGAGGGACAGTCTGCTCCACTTTCTGCGTCCCACAGGTGCCACTGATGACTCATGGGGAGACTCGACGTCGCCATCTAGTGGTGTGTTTTAGTACTCCTGTTTTTGTTTTTTTTTTTGTTTTTTTTATGATTTAGTCATTTTTAATCCATTCAGAGCCAGTAAACAGCACAGCCAAACATCACGTACAGATGCATCTCAATGAATTTGAATGTCATTGCATATGCTTATGTTTTAAAATGATTTTGATTCTGACCCATAACTCCCCACCCCTCTGAAAATGTATTATATCAGCTCAATCAAGATTACTCTATAAATAAATGTATTTCTGACTGTACAATAATATGGAATGCTTTTCCATAATAAACTGACATACTTAAGGTCTTTGGACCACCATAACTCTTTATGTGGCCCTCTAAACTAGAAGGACCTATTAATAGAGAATTCAAGAAAACATTTGTGTTCCTACATATTTTTATCAATTCAGCGCCGTATTTGTATTCTGCTAAATTACCTTAATCTTGAAAAGAAGTGCTCTTAAAGTGCTAAAGTGTTACTCGCTGGTCCAAAGTCCTCTTTTGTGATGAAATGAAATTTTGGATATCATTTGGAAATCAAATTGGGTGAAGTCTTTGCACAGCCAAGCATCTTTTACTGCATTTCATTAGACATGCCTTTGTTTCTTTCAGCTCCTTAATCTCCCCCGACATAAATCCCAAAGTAAAGCTGCAGGTTGTTAAGAGGAAAATCTGAACGTTTGAACCTGATCCTCTCCACGTCACACCGCACTGATGCAGTAACACGTGTAAAAGCGGCCTGGGCCCCGTTTTAAGCGCACACGTCTGCTTATTTTTAAACAAAAATCATTTTTATTGCTCCTACGTCATCAAGTTTTATGAAATATCACCGTGCGTGTAGTTAAAGCTCTATATAATCTATATTCACTTTATGGATGTTTTTCAAAGTTATCTAATGATACGCGTCTGCATGATCATGATCACAACCCACCTGTCTGCTGAGGGGACTTCGCAGCAGAAGGTGGAGGACAGGGAGGGAGAGGAGGAGGAGGAGGAAGAGGAGGAGGAGGAGGAGGAGGAGGAGGAGGAGGAGGAGGAGGAGGAGGAGGAGGCTGGTGACACACATCGGGGGTTGCTGTTAATAGCTCAGACAGGACCAGAATAGCGGGGCGTCAAAGCGACTCTCTGCATCCAGCAGCCTCCCCGTCCGGCCGAAAACAAGTTAAACATCTTCCACAATAACTCCTGAATTATATATTTAGGGGGACAAAAACACAACTCTTGTTTACTCGGTAAATTTGTACAGTTGTCCTTGATGAAGCGCGAGGCAAATCACCGGAGTTCAACCAGTGGGCCTCTTCTGGGACTCCTCCTTCAGCAGCATCATCATCCTCATCTCCACCTTCCTCTCCTCACCTCCTCCACCTCCTCCTCCTCCACCTCCTCCTCCTCTTCTCCACTCGCCGCTCCGTCCCCTCACCACCGCAGTCCACGGCCCCGTCAGTGGCCGAGCCGCCGCTGCGCTCTTCCCTCCCCGGTCTTTCTCCTCCTCTTCCTCTCCTCGCTGAGCTGCGTCTCTGTCCGCGGGCGCCGCATCATCTGCGTCCCTAACATGGGAACACAAAGCCGTCGTTCTTCCATCTAGACGGGGAGTCGCACCTCACAGAGTCAAGGTAGGATGGATGGATGGATGGATGGATGGATGGATGGATGGATGGATGGATGGATGGATGGATGGATGAAAGGAAGCGTGGTGATTACTGAGCATCTTTTGCATGAATGGAGAAACGCATGGTTTTTTTTTTGTTTTTTTTTCTTTCTTTCTTCTTCTTCTCTACCTTCATCGTGCGGGCTGAGCTCGTGAAGGTGCAATGCCATGTTTCCAAAGCAAGGTGCGCAGGGATGTGGCGGCGTTTGCGTGACGGGTGCGGCGTGTTCTCTGGCAGCTGGTGGCCATTGGCAGGGCAGCGCTGTCCACACGGACTCCTGCAACCTGGAAGTTAGTGCAAAAGCAATCGACTGTCGGTGACCCGCTGATCTGCTTGACCGGAACAGACCTATGGTGGAATAACTTTTTTAGTCAATCTGTCACACCTCTCCACTGAGGTGTGATTGCAGAGTGTGGTGTTTGAATGTTCAGTCTCCAGAGCCCAGAGAACACTCAGTACCACTTTCAGAAAACCGAGACTGTGCCGAGCAATGAGTGAATGTGATGGGAAAAAAAAAAAAAAAACTGCTTTCAATCAAAGTGATCAAAGCGCAGCATTTATGATTTATTGCGGAGGGAAAAACATTCATCAGAGAGCAAAACAATCCAAGAGATTTCTTCATGTTTTGGTGATGATGTGGGTGAACGCTCAGGGCGCCATCTTTTGCTGAGCACAATAAGTTTCCAGACTGGAACTTGTGCACTTTACTGTAAGGCTTCTAGAAAAAAAAAAAGAAAAAAAAAAGATATCTGATGTAGTTTAATATAAAAAAAAAAAAACAAAAACAACTTTCATTAGAACCTAAGCTGGATTTTTATACACCGGAGAAATTGAAATCTTTGGTGAAAAGCAAACCAAAAAGGAGTGATAGTTTTGTGATGCTTGTTTGTAATTCTCACTTGAACAGATGAACATTTTTAAAAAGTCAGATGGGAAAATGCGTGATTTTCCTTTAGTTGCAAAATAATTCTGCACAATAATTATCCTGAAAGAAAAGCCAATGCCTTAGTTTCAAGCTTTTAAACGTTCACGTTTGAGGTTAGTTTAGCGTTTTGTATGAACAGAGTGGCTATAAAAACTGTTTGCAACAATAAGACTTGCCTAACAACTGTGCAGTCTGCAAATGGATTTGCGTTGAACAAAGACAGGCGGGATTTTATCAAGGGCTCGGTTGAAAGTGGAAGCAGTGGATCGGCGTTTATTGATGCTGCGGTCCACGCTCTTCCCAGGTTCTGTTACTAAATCAGCTTAAAAATGGTGACTGATGTCCTGTCAACGGAGGACATGGAAAAACTGTTGCACGCCTTCAATTTGACTAGGTTGCGTTGCAGCAGTGACATCATTTCTGGTCGGTCTGCAGCTGCAGCTCTTGTCCTGACCAACACCAGGAAAATGGATCAAATAACTGCACTATACAGATTTTAAAATTCTGCTATTGGTTTATGAAACGCTAAATAGTTTTGGGTCAAAATACATTTCTGCGTTGCATGTCAAGTATGAACCATGAAGACTCCCCCGGTCTTCAGAGACTGTTTTCACTCAGTGTTCCCCGGACCAGAACTCAACAAGGCGAGACGGCATGAACAAACTCCCTGAAAACTTGAGATCAGGGAGATCGGTTCCTTTAAGTCAGGACTGAAAGCATAACTTTTTTATTTTAGCTTTTATCAAAACAATCTGACTGATGAACTGTTTAAAACACTTGTTTGTCTTTTTATAATCCATATCTTAACTTCATGCAAGGTTTTTATTCTGATCCTTTGTCTTTCTGTCTTTCCCGTGATGCAGAGTCAAGTTCTCCGCATCGCCTCCTGTGTGGTTGTGTAAATAAACTTGCCTTGTCTAGACTGAGTTAGCTCACATTCTTATGCCTGCTCCATGACTGAACAAAATGTGCAAAGACGAAGAGGAGAGTCGATCCGGTTCACTTCGCCTCGTCATGAGATCCACTCACCACAGACTGATGGAGCTTGTGTTTTTACCCCTGAACGTTCTGCGTGTGGTGATTTTACTGTGTGCTCTAATTTCAGATGGGGGGCACAATGAGTGAGGAGCCTCCAGTCTCCCCCAGCTGGCTGAGCCCTGATCCCACAGCGTGGGCCAGCGGGGCCCCGATGGACAACGGCACCAGCTTGGGGTCGTTCCCAGCGGAGGATTCCCCCCTGCGGCCCAGCCAGCTGCCACTGCTGGTCAACCCCTGGGACATCGTGCTGTGCTCGTCGGGGACCCTGATTGCCTGCGAGAACGCCTTGGTGGTGCTGGTGATCTGGCAGAACCCGACGCTCAGAGCCCCCATGTTCCTCCTGATCGGCAGCCTGGCTCTGGCTGACCTGCTGGCCGGCCTGGGCCTGGTCCTTCACTTCACCTGTGCCTACCTGCTCCGCTCGGACTCGGCCCAGTTGCTAACGGTGGGTCTGGTGGTGGCTTCCTTCTCGGCCTCCGTCTTCAGCCTGCTGGCCATCACCGTCGACCGCTACCTGTCGCTGTACTACGCCCTCACCTACAACTCTGAGCGGACGGCGGCCTTCACCTACACCATGCTGGTGCTGCTGTGGGGTCTCTCCCTGTGTCTCGGCTTGCTGCCGGTCACCGGGGTCAACTGCCTGGCCGAGGAGGTCACCTGCAGCGTGGTCCGACCTCTGACCAAGAACAACATCGCGGTCCTGTCCGTCTCCTTCCTGCTGCTCTTCGGCCTCATGCTGCAGCTCTACGTCCAGATCTGCAAGATTGTGATGCGCCACGCCCACCAGATCGCCCTGCAGCACCACTTCCTGGCTGCCACGCCCCACTACGTCACCACCCGGAAGGGCGTGTCCACCCTGGCCATCATCCTGGGCACCTTCGCCGCCTGCTGGATGCCGTTCACCGTCTACTCCCTCATAGCCGACTACACCTACCCTCCGCTGTACACCTACGCCACGCTGGTGCCTGCCACTTACAACTCGGTCATCAATCCGGTCATCTACGCCTTCAGGAACCAGGAGATCCAGAAGGCGCTGTGGCTGGTGTGCTGCGGCTGCGTGCCGACCAGCGTGGCGCACCGTGCCCGGACGCCCAGCGACGTGTGACCTCGGAGACCCCCGGGTGGGTCGAGAAGGGGTCAGCTCTGCTCCTCCGCTGGAGCCATCCGGCGTTACGAGGAGGGCTGCAGCATCGGGATGCGGGTGCAGCTCTGGTTGGAGTCGCAGCAGCCCGCTGCGTCTCCCTGTCTTCCCAGCGCCAGGCCAAGAAGGTGGGCTGCATCCTGCCCACTCTGAGTGTTCTCACTTTCTGCAGGAAAGTGCATCCCCATGTTCCCTCTGACAGCTCTGTAGCTTTACTTGTTTTCATGATGCACAGACGTGATCCCTGCTGAGGAACACTTGAAGCCCGTCTGGTGCAGCAGCAGCAGCAGCAGCAGCAGTGGCAGCAGCAGCGCAGCAGCGGCAGCAGCAGCAGCAGCAGCAGCAGCAGCAGCAGCAGCAGCAGCAGCGGCAGCAGCAGCAGCAGCAGCGGGCGCCCGGTTGCTGCCGCCGCCGCCGCTGCGCTCTGGACGTGCGTCGAAAGCTGAACAGACGCGGAGAGCTAAAAATAGACCCGATGCTCTCTGATCCGCTCCACAGACGCCGAGGAAGAAATCTAGCCTCTTTTTTCCTCCTCGCCTCGCCCATTTCTCTCCCCCCTCCTCCCAGCTTTTGTCTCCTCCCTCTTCTGGCTGTCGATTGCGCATAAATGCGCAACAATAAGAAAGGCTCCAAACAGACCCGCCCCAGCAGTACTTGCCCTCTGTGTTTTTGTTAGTTCATATATACCAAACCAAAAAGAAAGCCTATATTTAACTCTTAAAAAAAAAAGAAGTTAATAATCTAACTATTTAAAAAGACATCTGAGGATCCAATTGGAGATCCAATTCACCAAAGTTTTCCAAAATAGCTCAATTTGTTGTGATTTAATCCAAAAGGTATCAAAACCATTAGGTTTAAAGCAAAACCACGCCAGACTTTTCTTCAAAATCAATCAGACTCACTTTAGATAAAGTTTCCAATCTATAAAGCATTTTATTCCAAGTTGCATCTGTTTCTACCTGAAATGAAATCACGTAAAAAGGAAGCTTCCGCACAAACATGCCTGCTGTGACATCACAAAAGGTACATGAGGAATCTGTCCAGCAGTCTTCTGACGAAATCCGTTTGCATTATTGTTTTATTTTCCCCCCTCTACGTTCATCATTTCGATCCAGAAGTTCAACGTAGGGTTGAACTTCTGGCTCTAATTCAGCTCAGAATCAGCGTTCAGAGTCGTCCATCATAAGCCAGGCTAATCCAGGCTGTTCAGCTTGGTTCTTGTGCCTCTTGTGATGTCACCAACCCAAATTATAAAGGTGTATTTTTTTTTCTCCTGTCAGCGTTTGTTTCTTAAAAACAGACAAAAAACTTTCTGTTTTGTGAATCCATGTTTTTGCTGCCCATCTGTGCTCTTCTCGTCGGGGCGCATCTGTTTGCGAGAACAAAAAACAACACAGGACAGCAACTTCAACTAACGGGATTAGCCGTAATTAGCATGCAACTAGCACAGTCCAGGCCGCGCGTGGCCGCTGCAGGCTATGTGCTGCCTGACTTCATCGTGACCCAAATCATTTTGTCCATGTACAAAGTACCACCGTGTTCCTCACATGTGCTGCATTATAAGAGCTAAAACTGTCACACCAAGGTCATGGGAGCTGCTATTTGTTGTTGTTTTGCTTTCAGCATTACGATACCTTGCGAACGTTTTCAACTTTTTAACATTGTACCACGTTACAACTAGTCTTAAATGTGTTTCGTTGGGATTTTATGGCAGGGGGGGGGAATTGAGCGTAATAGAGAATTGGAAGAAAATTTGCATTCAAAATCTTGTGTGCTGCAAGTACTTTGCAGAAAACCTCCAGCGGTGGGTGTTCGGGTGTTTGGTGAACCTCTGCAGCCTGTCGGAGGTTTACTTCGTTTGGCTCCAGCCACGTTCCCATCCAACTCCGACGAAGCGTCCCCTCAGCATGATGCTGCCACCAGCTTGTTTTTAGTGCTTTCATGGTGTGTTCAGGGTAACATGTGGTGCTGACACAGCGCTCCGCACGTAGACCAAAAAGTTTCAATGCTGGTCTCATCTGATCTGCTTTCCTTTTCCAGCTGAGGAATAATAGTAATAAAAAAAAACAACATCCCCATGGCATAATACTGCCACCTTGTAAAAAATCACATTTAAGTTTTGTCCCACCTTACTTTTATTTAGTTTATCTAATAAAATCCCAGTGAAATGCACCACACTTTGTGCTTGTGACGTGATAGAAGCAGAACAGCTTCTAGAGGTCGGAGAACCTTTGCAAGGTGTTGTGTAAAAAAAAAAAAAAGCCCCATCACTTCCATGCTGATCTGAGTTACTGTTTCCAATCACCTGTTAGTTCTACTGTTACTCCAGCTCTTATCAGCAATAACTAGCCTGAACGGTAGTTATTTTTTAGATGCGAAGCAATACTCAGACAGCAATAACATCCGCGCTCCGTGAAGCACCACAGCGTTTCCGGAAAAGTGAAAGACATGACAAAGGAAGCATTGGGTGAATCGCTCCCGGGGGGGGGGGGGGTGCCGAGACCGAGCTGCTCGTTCATCCTGGTGAAACACTGCCTCATTTTATCCATGATCCCCCGGACGGGGTTCTGATCATTTGTCACATCGGGGGGGGAGGCAGAGTTGTGAAGTTCTTTTCCTCGCCGTTTGCCTCTTCCTTTCCTGAGCGGATGAGGTTTCACTAGGTGTTGTCGGCTTGAATAACAAAAAAAGGGATTTAAAATCTTTTTTTGTGACTGTGCATCTGCTCTGAGTCGCATGGCACTCTGTGTGTGTGTGTGTGTGTGTGTGTGTGTGTGTGTGTGTGTGTGTGCGCACCCATGTGCGCTACGATGTGTCTCTTGTGTCGTCGACACCCCTGACCTTAGAGGATTTACGCTGTCAGTCTTCCTGTCGGTTCGGAGGAAAATGGCCTCGTTCCGTGTTTCTTGGCGGGAAGTGGGGCCAGGACGTTTTGGCGCCCAAGCACTTCAAGCCAAAGGGAAAAGTGACTCTGAATGAACTTTTACCCCAATCCTGCTGGGGTTTCTGTCGTCACACTCCAGCTTAAATCAGTCTGGCTGAGGCAGGTGTCTGTCAAGTGACCTCTGAATGATCGATCCTATGAGCTAAAAACGGCTACTTCCAAATACAGAGATGAGTTTGGTTTTTTTTAATTATTTGTTTGGTTTTTACGTTTGACTCATTGAGCCTTTTCACGACATTCCAGGAGCTTCAAGTTTTCAGCTTTTCTTCGAAGCAGGAGAGAAATATTTTTTTAGGACTGGAAGGTCAGCTTGGAAAGTGAAAATCAACATTTCGAATCATGGAAAAGTAGCCTGTGTGCGGGAATGTGTGCAGAGGGAGACTCAAACCGGTAGAAACCTCAGTGTCGGGCAAAAAAGTGTTCACACCACTTTTCCGGTTCCACTTTTTGTTTCATTTCAACCACAGAGTTCAAAATGTTTTCTTTATGTTTCTACAATCAATGTCCACCTGCATTCAGAGCCACATTTTGCTGTAGCTAGAAATCTTCGTGGCCTAAAAAGTAGAGTATCCAATTAAGCTAAATTTGAATTTAAAAAAAATGTCAGCCCACTATAAAATTCTTCTTATTAAAGCCAAAAACCTATTTAATAAAGAATTGATATTTTGTGTTGCAAATATTTTTATTTTTGAAAAGATTTTTAATTTATCTGCATTGTATTGAAAGAACTTTTGCTTCGTAAGAAAAAATATATATTTTTCTACTTCAGCCAACATGCAGCTGGAAGCCACATTGTAGTCCAGGGCCGCAAAAAAATGATTCTGAGGGCCACAAATGGCCCACAGTCTGCAGTTTGGACACCATTGATCTAAACCCTTCCAATGTAGCTAACAGGTTACCGCCCTTTATATCAACACCGATTAGCTAACCTACTTCGGTTGTGGAAAAGCATCCTGACAGCATAATGCTACCACCACCATGTTTCACAATGTAGGTATATTAAGAGTGGGTTAATTTTCAATTTCTTTTAAATCTCAGGTGAAGAAAATTACATACATGCAAACTACTGCATACAAAACACCGTTGAGATATTTAGAAAATAATTTCCCTTCCACTTCACAGTTCACAATGTCTTGTAAAATCCTTATAAACTAAACTGAAGCCTGTGGTTGCAACATCAATGTGGAAAAGTTCAAGAGGTCTGAGTGGTTTTTGCAAGGCGCTGCAGGTCAGACGCATCATAAACCTTTACTGTTTACCTTTTGTAGAATAGTCTATTTTGTTACGGTCACTCGGAGGTCGTATTTCCTTTTTCCTCCTTTCAGGTGTCTGACGTTGTACGACACGAGCGCGCTGTAAAGCCTTTCTCTGAATGTAGTGTCTATCAAGCTCCTCTTGAGTTTTGTTTCTGTAAATAGGGCCTGCCGAACAGGAGGGGGGGCTTCTTACCACCGTGCACGGTGCTACCAAAGCTCGTCAGTCTGAGGGGAAGAGTTGGGTTGCACCATTTTTTCTTTTTTTCCTCTGTTGACGTTTGATTCATTTGCTCTCTTCAATATGCAGCAGATTTTACTCTTTTTTTTTTTTTATGTTTTTTTTTTAAGGGGCAAATGTTTGGGAATTGAATCGACACACAATCGGGGAATGTGAATCTCTTGTTGCAGCTGTACTGACAAGGTTTTCATTGCTGAGCATTTGAATAAGGGCTTTGTATCAAGGAAAGCTGATGAACTGCGGGGGTTGGGTGTAATTATTGTTATTTTTTAACACCTTGTTTATCTACTTAATGCATTTATTTTGTGATAATAATGCACAAAGATGTGAACAAAATAGTTTTTTTTTTTTTTTTATATCAGTGACAAAATGTTGGACCAGCAGGACGAGGCGTCTTTCTTTCTGATGGTTACTATTTTAGAGCTAAGTATCAAAACACACAAGGGCCTGTGAATGTGTGTGTGAGCGTGAGAGTGTGTGTTGCTGTTTATGTATTCTTTTTTATGGAGATGGAAGTTGAAGTCACAGTAACAGCATCTTGTGTAGATGTAATTTTCAATGTGAAATGCACTTTATTTTTTGGGGGGTGGAGGGGTGAAAATGGCACAACGAATAATTTATCTGCAAAACGAAACGTATTAATGATAATCAAGCTGCACTAACCTAACTGAAATATTGTAAAGGAAAAACAATGTTTATGTGAACGTGGCGTCTATTTTTCCAAGGTGTTAGATGTACTTTTTATTGCTTTGATTAGTGCACTCCACTGAGAGATCTTGTTAATTTTGTATTAAAGACAAACATGTGCTGTGCATAAAACTCCTGCCTCCACTGATTTTTAAAAATTTTTTTTTCTAACCAGTGTTTCTTTTCCATCCTCGTCGTGGCTCACTGCCCTCCTTTTATGCGCTCTTCTGTTTCCTTGGCAACTCCCTTCGCAGCAGCACTGTTGCGATGGCAACCGAAGTCCTGCGGCCAGGTGTGTGTCGCGTCTGCGACGAGAGCGGAGCATTAAAGAGACGGCTCCGGAGCGATCCTTCATTCATGAATTTATTTCTCTTTGGGTCAGAGGTTACAGAGTTACAAACTAGGCCCCCGCCCCCACGTTCCCCAACATACACACACATTCACAGCAGGGAGCGATTGCAAACGCAGGTGGCTCATTTATAATAAGACATTTCACAAATAGTCCTTCCATTGACAGCTTTTTAAACACCAAATCTTGTCACGTTACAGTAAAAAACGTCGATTTATTTCTATTGTATTTTATGTAACAGGCCGACACAAAGTGGTGCATAACTGAGATGAAACTAACACAAAGTTATACTACAAAAATTATGTTTATATTCATGAATAAATTCTGAGAATATGAGACTTCTACGTTCACTACTTTGTGTTGGCCAGCTACATAAAAATTTAATAAAATGTATCAAAGTTTGTGGCTGTAAGACGACGATCTGAAAAGCTTCAAAGGGTATAAATACTTCTGCAAGTCACTTTAAGTTGGGGCTCTGTGGAGTTGCTATCTGTAGTCAGTATCTTTAGCACAGCAGAAATCCATTTAGGATCTCAGTTTTTCCAAACAGGTCATTTAAATGGCCACTACAAGTAAGACACTGATTACCAGTGACAATCCCTCAGAACCCCATTTTGAACCAAAGCAGATCCTCCCCTTTCAAAAAGCCACCACTAAACTCTCCCTATACTTCCAGTTATATTTATCTACAATTTAAAGACTTACCTCAAGATCTATGGCATACATACACAGGTATGTCAGTAAAAACACTTTAAAAAAAGATAAGTACACAAGTTAGGTCAAGAGGAAGGTTTTCTAATAGCTCTAATAGTTTCAAGCTCCGACTATACAGGAAGTAATCACCTTCACATGGTGTGTTATAGTGTTATAATAGACAGACATCTATTGGGGTTTATTCACAATGCTTCCAAGTAGTATAATGAAGCTCAGTGGTCAACAGATTAAAGAGTGGTCGATATTTGTACAGTATTTTTGCATTTTCCAGTTTAAACCCTACAGCTTATGTTGACCCTACAGCATGTGATTGTGTTCAGGTGCAGCTTCTGTGTTTTACAGCGTCTCTGATGGTGTGTGGGTGTGTCGCAGTGAGTGTTCCACAGTGTGAGCGTGTGATGAAACGTGTTTCAGTAGTTCTATGTTGTTGTTTTTTTTTTTTTCATGTTAATCTGACCAATCGTTCTCCTCCAACTCCGAGTCGTCCTCCGAGTCGGAGTATTCGACGGCGATGCGGCGCGACAGGATGGTGGCCACGTCGTTCCCAACCGGCTCTCTCTTAGCCTGCTGCTCCTGCTGCTCCTGCACCTTCTTCAGCTGGATGCCTGCAGACAGAAAAGCACATTTTATTGGCACGTTCATGAAACGGGGAAGAATTATTCTACAATACAATAGAACAGCTCAAGGATAAACTCAATCAAAAGTTAGAAATGATCCCAAATGTATTCCTTCTTCTCATCCAAGGAATCACAGTATGTTGTAACCTTTCAAAACTGCCCTTTAAAAGATTCACTTTTTCACTCTGCCTGTCTTGACCTTTATGGCAGCTTTTTGTACTAAATATTCTTAATTCAGAATATTCAGTAATATCAAAGCAATATTAAAGTAATTTTTTGAAAAATTTTTTTCCACTTTAATATTGATTAATATTAAAGTGATCAACACTGGTTGATCACTTTAATATTGACAATCCAAAAAAGATGTAAACTAACATGGAAATGAATAAAAAAAAAACAACAGAAAGACGTTTTTTCTTATTAAAACCACCAAGTGGGTTGCTTCATCTACATCTTCTCCTGCATTAAGTCGAGTAAATCTTACCCATGCGTATAGCAGCCAGCAGGTCACTGCGAGCGTCGTTGACCGCCGCGTTCTCAGCCTGCGCCGCGGAAGACATCTTGTAGGATGTGGAGTGGGAGGCACCAGCTGGGACGGGTGGAGGCGGTGGCCCCGGGGGGCCGGGAGGAGGCGGAGCCACTTGAGCTCCACATACAGGTGGCGGAGGCGGAGCGTAGCCGGCGGAGATGGCCATTGGGCCGGGGGACATGGGGCCGCCGGGTGGTAAGGCGAAGGCCGTCTGTGCAGAAGGTATGAGGGGCGCAGGGGGGCGGGGGAGGGCCGGTGTTGGCATAGCCGTCCATACTGCAGAAGAAGACAGAGGGATAAGTTAACAGAAACCATAGCAGCCAGCAGCTATACACTAGGTGGCAGCAATAACACAGTCATTTCATGTTAGAGCCTGAGCTGTTAAGTATTTTTGATCCAACAAAAACAGGCACTATTTGAACAAAGAAAAGTCATTTGGCAGTAAGTTAAAGCTCAGAGCTGTGTGAAAGGAAAGAAGTGAGCCTTTGTTAGCTGGATCCTGTAAATGAAATCCGAAAAGTGTCAAGGGATTAGACAATTATGTCCCCTGTTTCTCATTTGTTCTGTCATTAAAATCTAATTGCTCAAGCAGAATAATGAAAGAAGGTGAATCCTTCTCAGGTAATGAGATTTTGAAAAACACACATATTAAAAACACCAGAAGGTTTTAAGATTAACCTCAGAAGAACAATAATTCAGCTAGTGGAGACCAGCTGAAGAAAGAGATCAATGTGCTGCAGATTGAACCTTCACCTCATGGAAACATAAAGTGATGCCGGTAAGCCTCAATTAATTAAAGCTACACTGAGAAGAAGAACGAAAGCTGAAAATTCCTCTTTCCTAAACGTTACTCGAAATGCATCTGGACTATTGGATGCACTTCTATTATATTTATACTATATAATGTTTATATTAAAGGGGCAGTGTTATGTAATTTCCAAGAATATCGTGCCAATTTATAGCACGACCAATTATCTATGTTACCTTCTGTTGTAAAAATGCTGAATATACCTGAAAAGAAACTCCGCAATTTGACGCTTTGAAATTGGACATCTGTCTCTTTAAAAAGCTCTTGTTTATCTAAAACTCTGCCTTCAGCACGTCATCGCAGCACCTCCAGTATCTTGTTTACAGCAATACTGAGGCGTCCTGGTAGTTTCTATGAAATGGAAATAGGTGAACTTCTTATGCAATCCTGAATGGTTGCCAAGGCAAATTCAAGGAAATATCACATACATGAAGTAATCAAGTTTTTGATAAGACAATAATATATAGCATAAAATTATCATTTTTGATGCGCCCCTTGAAATAAATAAATATAATTAGTATTATTCTGAATTTTTAAAGACATGATTTAAAACCTTTAAAACTGCCAGAGAGTGTTTTTAACTGTGAAGCTGTAAAGTCCTCCTGTTTCAATGATGTAGGTGTTTTTATGTTTATGTTGAAACAGTGGAAGGAAAATTTCAAATTGATATTACCGTCTTCTTGCTACTCCTAGATGAAGGTCAGATCTTTGGAGTAAATAACAAAAAACTATCCTGTTATTGACAGATTCTCCTCCAGAGCTCGGTTGGCTTTCTCAGCTGCTTCCCTAAATGTTCTCCTTGTCCAGTTGGTGAGTTTAGATGGAGACCTGCAGTGTTGGTAGCTTTCTCCAATCTAACCCCTGCTTTAAACTTTATTTACCTGTAGTCCATTGGTGGCAGAGACATAGAGCCGCCGTTCATGACCTCAGCTGGTGGAGGAGGCAGAGGGGCTTGGTGGTGGTGCGGGCGGCCCAGCGTCCCGCCCTGGTAGGCCATTACGGTCCTGCCTCTGCTGTCGTGTTCGCCTGCTCCCCGGGGGGCGTGTCCTGCAGCCATCTGGGCGGCCAGGATGCTGGGCGGGGGGCCGGAGTAGGTGTGGGCGTGGCCGGCATGGTTCATGCTGTTGGGGTAGTGATGCTGATCCACACTGTGACCCCTGAGAGAAATAATATAGCCAGTGATAGGAATAAAAATAGTTTTGAGAAATGCAGTTTTTGTTCCGTCAGTACCTGTTTTCTGGTGACATGGATCCTTCAGAGGAGGCGGCTCTGTCTCTGTGAATTGTGTGCCGGTGGTCTGGCCTCAGCTCCTTATCCAGAGCCATCATGTTCCACTCCTGCCGACGGTTCCTCGCTTTGCGGACCTTCTTGACCTCCCTCTGCAGCGTCCCATCCACGCAGCGCCTCTGCTCCTGCAGTAAAGTGTGAGAAAAAAAAGCAATATAACCCCAAATTCGACTTGGAAATAAAATGTTCTCCGAAAGTTGTGGTGGTAGCACTTCTGAAACCAAGTTCCACTGAAATTACTTTGTTTTACTCTTCATGATATCGAAGAAAGTTGTGGTTGGAAAGCAATTAAAATCTCATAAGCAAATTGCAGACAAGCACTGTGGGAAATCAAAGCCGAGCACTGATTGGGAAGAGATCCCAGCCAGCTTCATAACCTTCTGCTTCCTCTTCTCTTTCCTTTTGTCCTCCGTGTCCTGCAGCATCTTTTCTTTCCACAAGTCAAAAAAGTAGGAAGGGTCCGTGTAAAATTTAAGGGCTTCCTTGTGATCATCTCTAAAAAATAAAAAAAACAAATGCGGATGTTATGATATGCAGATCTCTCCTGAATGGATACAGTTCAGGTTTATATCCACCCACCATCAACAGGAACGACATGTTATTCTTTGGCTGATAAAGAAACAATTCAGGTTCCAGTGGTACCTCCTTTACAATTAACATCAATTTCAGCTTCAAATTATTAATTAGAAGTTAAATATCTGTGTACATCCCTACTAATATTTGGCACAATTCACTTTTCATTGCCATCAATGAGATCCTAGCAATAAGGACAGATGAGGACAGATAATTGACCACTCTGCTCATCAGAATAAGAAGAGTTTCGGGATGCACAAATATGAACATTTGGGCTGATATTGTTTCCAGTATTAATATTTTACGTGGACTTTCAATTTTGTGAACATTTGCAGAGCTAGATACAAAATCTATACCAAAAACTGAGCATAAGCTAAAGATTAAGAGCAATGACAACTAGAATATAAATAAAAGAAGAAATGTCATCATGTTTCTCATTACGTTGTAAAAACATAACTGCAAATTGATCGCTGGAGCACAAACACTTCAATTAAGCTCCGTTAAGCTCAGAATTAGGGCTTTTTAAATAGAATTTCTTATTTTTCAAAATCATAGCTGTTTATTTTGATTTGTAATATATTTGCAATATATGTAACTATTAAAGACAAGGTAGCAAAATGTGCATTTGATCAAATTGTGATAATATTTATCCTAATAAAGAATTAGGCCTCTTTAATCTGCATATTCTGATAAATTTGACCAGTAAACAGCCAGCAGAATGTCAGAGTTCAATGAGAAGACGGACCTGTAAGGAGTGAGGATGGTGAGCGGCGGCGGCTTGTCGCTCAGATTGTACATCTGTTTCACCGGGATGGGAACGCTGCTCTTGGACACCACCTGCTGGTCTTGAGTGGTGGAGCTCTTAAAGGCCTTCCTCATGTTGATATCTTGCAGAGAAACTGAGAAAACAGTGAGATAAAAACGGAGAAATGGTTCCACTGTTATGAAAACAAAAAGCATTTTCAGTAATTAGAAATCGTGAAAAACACACACACACAAGACTGACATCACTTTGGTGACAGATGGCGCCTTGCTACGCTACCCTTCTACCCACCTTCCTCCACTGTGGAGTCCAGCTGTGTGACTTTGACGGCGAGCCGGTCGATACGGTCCTGCAGAGAGTTGGCACGCAGGTAGAAATTGTTGGCCTCGTTAAACAGTTCGCCAAATATGTCCTCTGCATGTTTACCTGGAGAAAAGAGGAGGAAAAGAAAAAAACTGATGGGAAACCGAAGGAGGAGAACGGAGACTTTAATCTTCATTCCAAGCCAAGCGGATCCCCACAGGGCATCAGGTCCGATCGATACAAAGACAATGTGATACAACGCATAACGAGAGCCAAAGGATCAGTGCTGGGAATTGTAACTCATACGACTCCATAAAGAAATTACCTCATGAATAATTTAACGCGAGTCAAATATAAATCATCCAAATCGATCTCTGTAGATATTAGTGTGCAGCAAGTGACCGAAAACAGCTGTATACGATTACTTCATCTCCATCGACTCTCACCAGCTTCCCTGTCCCTGCTGAAGAAAAGCATTCCCAACATCGAGACGCTGCCACTACAACATACACTGTTAGTTTTCTACCATAAAGCGTTTTGAATGCAAGGATGCAAAAGGACTGAATGCTATTTTGAAATTTGTAACATTTTATTTTGCATCACTTTTCTTCCACTTCGCGATCACAAACTATTCTGTGTTGCTCCTCATTAAATACCAATGAAGTACATTAAAGTTTATACTTCACAACCATGGAGAGCATTGAGTTCAAATTTATTGACATATTTATGAGGTGAGGCAGATTTAGAGGTAAAAAAAAAACAACAACTTTATTATCTAATTAAAGCTTCCTAAAGAAAATGAGAAAAACTTTGAAGCTAAGCAATAGTTCCTTCATGCCATTCACAGCTGTGGCTATGTGGAGAAAATGTAGGAAAAAACTGTCTTATCCTAAAATTGGAAATTGTTGCTCACCGCAACCCCGACTGAAATCAAAAAGGGGAAGTTTCATTATAGTTTTAATGCCTATTTCAGTGCAGAATATTATGTCCAACGTCCTATAGAGAACACAGGGCTATTTCTGTCAGGCCTGCTGACAGGATGGGTTGCAGGAAAAACATTTAGAGGAAGGAAGAATCTCAAATCCGTCATGCTGAGTCCTTCGGCCCCGGCCTCTCTTTATGGCCTGTCCGCGCACACATGTGCACAAAAACATCCACGGCGTACCGAGTATGTAGATTTCCTCTGTCGGCCCCTTGAAAGCATTTATATTTAACCCACACAGCTGTTGCTAAGAGGCCAACTCCCTTGGCAGGAACTTGACACAATAAGACGCAGACAGAATCGATACGGAGGGGCCAAAAAAGCAGAGGGTAGATGTTTTAATTCATCCCACAAGAAACTTTCAGCACAGTTCATGCGAGAGTTGGAAAATGAACGCAGCTAAGTGCCAAATAAAAACACATTAACAGTGTGTTGATGTGTGTGGGAATAGAAAGCAGATGGAAGATGGATGGCGCTGTAAAAACTCCATTTTGCAGTGGACCATGATATCGACAGACCAGGGTGTAAACAGCTTTTACACAAACACACAATCCGATACACACCCGCAGAGCAGCAGCTCGGTCACATGCCCGCCGCTGGACGGATAAGGTCCTTTTGCGGCGCTGTCTGAAATGATTACATTTCAGCGCTCTGTGTCCCAATGTGAGGCTGGCGTAAGCCTGCAGCGAGCCCAGTGACCCCTCCACCACTGTAACCATGACGACATACAAATCAATCACAGCTTTAGGATTAATGATGAAGCCGGCGCAGAGAGGATCCGCAGAGTATAAACATCATCACGCTAAGCTTAACGGGGGGAAAACTCCGAAGGTGTTGCCGTAGTTTCAATCTGTTTTTAATTCACTCAGATATTCATATTTCAAGCAGCAGTTTGTTTACTTGAAAGTCGCCTGTAATTAGTTGGAAGAAGATGCTTTGGTTAAACGAAACCATGACTCAACAAAGAGGGCAGTACATCACCCGAATCACGCCGCTCCAACATGGTGATGGCAGCACCATCGTGTGGTATTGCTTTTCTTTAGCTCGACCGTGGACTCTGGAGGCAACAAAACGTGAAGAAGGGTGTGAATACTTTGCTTCAGTGAGTGTGTGTCTCTTACTCAGGCTGCTGAGCTGGCGGATGATGGCCGACAAGGTGTTGTTCATCACACACTCCAACTCGCTGCCGATGCCGTCCGGCAGCGCCCCCCGGCAGAGGTGACGCGGCTCGATGTTTCTCTTCACCAGCGGCATGGCGAGGCCTCAGACTGGAGGGAGGAGCAAACACACACACACACATCAGATGAGATACAGATGTAGACGGTCAGCATCTAATTTGCTGAGGCGTTAATGAGCAAAGCATTGATCAAACTCCTAATTACTTCAATGATCAATGCCGAAGTTTATATATCGGAAAGCAGTCTGATTTCCCAAGAGAGACATTTAATTGCTTGGTGTAGAAACGTGCCAGTATTCTGTCACGAATCGAAACTGACGAGGAGCAACAAAACTTCTTCTAAAAATCTCTGGAAACATAAAGTACAGCACACAATGAAAAAAAAAAATGTACTGGGTAGTACATATTCATAAACAAAGTGGGGTTTTCTTCTTAAATGCAAAATGTATACATGTTTTGCACAGGTTTGGCTTTTACTGTGTTGTTCTTTTAGCAAATAGCCTTTTGTAGAGTCTGTATACGTTAGACAGCAATAATGGCCAACGAAACGAGTGACAAGACATACTGATTATGGCAGCAACATGCACTGAGGATGTTTTTCTTCATCCAGAGTTAGACCAGAGTAAATCCCTATGTTAAAATGACCTGGTTAAAGTCCAGCCCTAAATCCAAGAGAAAATCTGTGGAAAGACTTGAAAGCTGATGTTCACAGACGCTCTCCCCCTAATCTGACCGAGTTTGAGCTTTCTTCCAAATAAGAATGGGGGGGAAAATTGCTGACTCCAGATGTGCAATGTTGGTGGAGATTTAGATTTTTATTTAGTATGATGAAAACGATGTATAATTTTCCTTTAAGTTGGTACATCCCATAAAATCCCTGCTCCATATCACATCCAAGTGTGTAGCTGTAATTTGGTAAAACGTGAAAAAGGTCCAAAATGTTTTGCAAAGTGCTGTATGTTCTGTAAAAACAATTTGTGTGTGTGAGTTGTTGATGGGAAGATTGTGAATGACGACCAAAGCCAGGAGACTCCTGGCGACCGAAGGAAAGATTAAAGCTTTAGTGATGGGAAGATACAACATGCCAGCTAATCCCAGGCGAGCCTGTCACCGGTCCAGCTGGAAAACTGTCACTGCCAGAGATTCTGCTTAGCACAAAAAAAATGAAAAAAAAAAGAGAAACAGAAATAAAAACAAACACTTTAATACACCCGGAGGCAACGCTCTCTTTTCTTTGGCTTTCTGCAGACAATAAACTGTGATTTGCTCCCAATCCCTGCAAATCTGAACATGACTATCTCAATTAGCGCTCAGGCGCTGCAGGACCACACACTCTTACTCTCTGAGCATCAGAGAGCAGTCGTCTTATCAGCCCCTCTGCCTGCTTCCTGTTTTTGCAGCTCGAGTTTTCTTCCTGTTTCCTGGTCCTTCTCTGGTGTCACAGCAAACCTTCCCGTCTCAGCTCAACGCTTGGAAAGAACAATGCAGTCGCAGCTGGACAATCAGAAGGAGAGTTTACCAAACGAAATGTTCCCGAAAAGGATCCAGGCTCGGTTATGGTTCCAGAGTGTTTTTACTGCACAGCTTCTCTGAAAAGACAGAAAAGCGGGTTGCATCGACACGGGAGACCTGGCAGCCCAACACAGGGCTAATAATAGCACACTGGCTCATGAAACATAGACAACACAGAATAAAAACCTGAATAAAGTGGAATTCTTGGCAACAAATTGTAACGTGCAGTACTGATTCTCCAAGAATACTATGAAACTCCCAAGGCCTCAGAAATGGCTTCATAAACCTTTCTGACCTGCCAAAATGTATTCAAACCTCCAGCTGATTTAGATTTAAAAATAGTTTTATTCAACAAAGATGCTTGTAGAAAACAAAACAGGTGAAAGATAATAAAACAATATTACATGGAATCTATTTTGGGAAAAAGAACTTAGGTTTTTTGTTTTTGTTTTTTTAAACTTGAATGTTGAAAACTATTCACACTATTCTCAATAATTAATGGCGGTTCTGTTGGGTTTTCTTGGTTTTCTTGGTTTTCTTCTCCTTCACAGGGTGGCAGGCTGATGGCATCCAGCTGTTACTCATCACCACCAATTTGCAAGGTCCTTAAAGAGGAGCAGCTTCCCAGATTCAGATGGTTCTGCTTCTACTGTGGTACTCTGTAGCAATCAATACTCTGTATTTCCAGTGTCTTCCTTGTTCTGACTCTTTTCAATCAACTCCTTCCTCTAGTGAGCCCACGCTGACCACTCTCTGAGACAGACTCACCTGAAGGATCTGATCCTCGCCTTGCACCTGGGTACGTCACACCCGCCACTCAGCTGCTGCCTGTCCGCCCTCAGTCTCCTGCAGGAACCCCTCCACCTGGAAACCACCACACCACGCCAACTGCTGGAACTCCAAAGTACACCCCTCAACCTTCCTCAACCCGCTGACCGTAAGCTACCATCAGGTTACCTGTCGTTCCCTTCATTACTTCCCTCTTTAACCTCTTCCTCTTTGACCTGGTCAGTTCCTCCGCTGACCTGGTTCCTCCCTGCTGTCGCAGATCGACGTCCCTCCACACACTTCCCTGTTTAATAAGTTTATTAAAACTGTTTGTGTCCGTAGTTGTTGCTTGCCTTAAGAGTCCTGGAAACCTCGCACTATGACAGGTTCTCCTGGTTGTTTTGGTGATTTATCTGTGTTGATGTACTCCAGGTCTTTGAGGTAGGAGGGCCACCTTTCCATCACCCTAATCTTTAGCTTCCCCCACAGATATTCCAGCAGATTCAAGTCAGGACTTGTTAGCAATAATTACTCTCCATTTGGAAGAAAAATGTTGGTAAAATTAAAAAATCACTTTGAACCATGAATCTGTCAGTTTGAATAACTTTAGGCTTGAAAGTTGATGTAAATGCCATTGATTCTCAACTTTTCTTTACCTTCCCAAGATCAGAGCATGATGTGTTGCTTTTTTTGACCCTTTGGCCCATTTCCTGTTATCAGACAGGCTTTATTAAAAAGATTTCTCGACTCTACGGGTGTGGCAGTAGTCAGGCTTGGGAGTGGCCGGTGTAGTCGAACTCAGCTTTCCAAAATACGTGCTCCATTGTTATCACTCATGTTCTCTCTGTTTAATGTTAAAATTCATTTGATAATCTCAATCATGCAGGAAAAAAAAGCAAATCAGAGTAAAGGAGTCAAATATGCTGATGTATAACAAGATGAAGCATCATTTCTCAATAGGAAACCACAATAATTACATGTCGTCTGTTTAGCTATCAGTCAGCCAGAATGATTTCCACCCACAGACTCCTAACTGGATCCGGCAGCATCATGCCAACAAGCTAAAACAAAGTGTAAAATTACACCCATAATGGGCTGCCACAAAGAATGACTAATCCAGCCAACAAGATGCCTGAAGTGTCCCAAAACCACGGCTTTCAGCTTTCTGCATGAACACTTTGGAAACGCTTTGTTTTCTGTTGGAAAGGAGGTGATGCAAATTAGAAGATTGCATGTTTTTGCTCACACTGTCTGGCTTGCATGACAATCACACTGATGAAGCGAAATAATGAGCAACCAGAGGGTTGTGGGGCTGTGGGAGCCTCGTCTTGCTTGTGAGACATGAAGGGAAAAGAGGAGGGCGCGCTAAACGAGACGCAAAGTGGGATAAGAGTGTGACAGATGAGCTACAGTAAATGAGACGGTGTGTGTGAGAAAGAGTGTGTTTAAAGGGTGAGTGGGAAAGAGACAGCAGAGCATATATATATATGTGTGTGTGTGTTTCTGTTTTGATGGAGAAAGGCTGGATTGAGTGGGGGGATGGGTCTGGAGAGGGACCTCAGGGAAGCCACTGAAAGGTTCCCGGGACAATAGAGCTCCGTTCACACGGCAACAGCACTAGCTCTCCCATGAATCCCCCTCCCCTCCACCTTCCTCTTCCTCCTCCTCATCGTCTTCCCCAACCAAAAGCAAAAGCGAGCTCTCCTTTTTCTAAAAAGGCTGAACTCAAACTCGACAGATATCCTCACTCCTGTGCTTACGGTGCCTAACGCTTCCTCAAGGTCGTGTGTTTGGATGCTTTAATTATTCCAACGCAGCATGCACACTCAGCCCTTCACCAAAAAACTCCACCAGGTAGCCTCTCAAATGTCCCAGCAGTTAGCCCAAAAAAACCCAACCTTTCATCCTCTTGAGACGTGACGCTCAGACTGCATCCGGGACGAAACTGGGCTCCCCCGCGGCCGCCGGGCCTTACTACTGCAGACCTGAGAGCTCCATTAAGTTCTGAAAGGCGGGTCATTACCAATTTATGCTCTACGTCCAGCTTCTCGTGTCGGAGGCTGTTTTGCTTGTTCTGATGTTATAAATAATGCATCCTGGATTACGTCAGACCTCACTGCCCCAAATATGATGTCTAAAAACAAAACGAGAACCAGGTTCTACTGCTTCTTATAATATTCAGGGTTAAGCGTAGTGGAATTTGGGAAGAACTCCTTTAAATATAGAATCCTGCTGGGGTGAAAAAAGGACTCTGATGTCTGAATCTGACCTATTTTTAAATTTAAGAACTATAGCAGATAAAAGAGACCAAAGTGAAGCAGGTGATGTGACAGAGATAGTCGTTACACAGTTATCACCATTCACGCATCACTGTGTCAGTCAAATTTCACCAGATATACCAGAAACGTTGATACTAATATCTACTTCAACCTCTTTAACAAAGTTTGTACCTTACTTAAAAAAATTTGCAGCACTACATGAAAACCGATATTTTATATATTCTAGATAAACACATCTGCGACAGACTGGCGACCTGTCCAGGGTGAACCCCGCCTCTCGCCCGGAACGCAGCTGGAGATAGGCACCAGCAACTCCCGACCCCGTTAGGGAGAAGGGTGACGGGAAATGGATGGATGGATGGATGGATGGATGGATGGATGGATAAACACATAAAAAGAATGTTTTTCCAACAACTACATGACTGAAAACAAATTAATAATTGTATCAAGTATGATGCCAAAAAAACACCAGATAGGTTTTGTTAAATGGTCAAATGAACAATCAGCTTAAAAAAATTATAATTTTCAGGCTTTAATGAGTTTTTTTGTTTACTATATTCGACTGAGTTGGGAGATCTTAATTTTTGAGTAGAGCTACAGTTTTAAGACAGTATAAATTTCATCCTAAGTCTCGCTGGTAGCCTGAGCCTGCAGGAGCAGCTAATCATGATTTGTATCAAAATGCCAAATAGATGCATGCACGTTATTAATCAATTAACTATTTCTCACTGTTTCATGTCAGTCAGGCACATAGCATTGAATATGTTACTGCAATGATAGAAAGCATAACTGTGGGGAAAGTAATAGTAAAAATGTTAAAACAGTTAAACAAAAACTATCATATCCTAAGTAGTTTTCCTTTATTTTTTTAATAAACCTTTACAGTTACATTTAAATTAGACATTTATTGACATACTGGGAAAAGAATGTAGTGGGTAATTCAATATTTGCCTTTTTTCTCCCTAATAATCTGGGAGTTTTAGGCCACTTTTTTATCTTTAATATTGTAATACATGCTCTTCGTCCAGCTTCTCGTACAATTGAGAGGTTCCGTTTTGGAACTAGTTTCACATGGAGTATTATCTGTGTCGGTCCAATGACTGTCACAGCCTTCTTTCTGTAAGGCAATGTGACAAGGAAGATTTTCCACACTCTTCTTTTTGTTTTCTGGCATCTTGGCTGCTGCTGTCTCTATCGATTCCGATGCATCGGTAAGAAAATTTGGGACGACATCCAAATTTTGCATCAATATTTTACATATTGTATATGTTTTTCTATCCTTTCGACACTGGGAAAAGTGGCCACACCGTCGACATTGACTCTCTTCTTCACTATCACATGCCCATACAAATGCCACATAGCCAGCCTCCTCTCCTCCCAAAAACACATGAACAAGATGGAAATAAACATTGTCAATAACACCAGTTTACTTATGGGACTAAATGGATATGTTAAGAAATGACTAACATCAACTGATACTGATTTCAATACAGCTATGACATCCCACATAAATTCACATTGGACAGCGCTCGAGTCCAATGTAGTCAGAATAGCCAACCAAACACAAATCACCTAAATGCAGCTCAAATGTGGTTGGGGTTGATTAAATATTAAAACATATCTTTTGAAAAGTAACACTGTTTTATAGGTCTAACTTACTGTTAACCCATTGAGATTTTTGTGATTGAGAAAGACAGAAATCTGCTAAGGAGCTAACTGTAACCATGACAATTAGGATTGACCCTATTTCTACAGACAGATATGATACCGACTGCTAAAAACAAAATATCTTGGTTGAAAGTAAATATGACAACTATGATTTGATCAAATACATGTCAAAATAAAAATAAATATCAATCAATGTTCTATAATCAGTTTAGAACAAAAACCAATTAGATCTTGCTATCTATTGTTGTAAATTGCTGTGCGTGGTATTTTTACATAAACTTACACTGTAGGAAATTATCACTTGACTAATCAAAATGCTGTCAAGTTTAGCTACTTTTTTAATTTTTTACTGCAACACTATGACATTTTTCATCCTTACCATTTCCAGTTTAGCCACTTCCTTGGTGTTTTTTCTTTCTTCAATCTATTATTTAGATGTCTAAATTTCACGTTTAAGCACTCTCTTCCGTTTCCCTCCCCTCAGGCTGACAAAAGCATGCACTCACACATACACAGAGGCGTAAATTGATGGCAACCGCGATCAATTACTGTTCCGCACCGTCGCTTTTCGTTACCAGTGGACTGACCCACATCTGTTCATCTCTCGCTCCCCAAATTTTCTTCCATTTATGATCCAAAATTTAACCGATTTGGGTTCTCTAACAAGCACGAATTATTACAGCTTCAAAGTAACCTGGCAGCAGGGATAATATCCAATGTTTCGGGTGTTATATGCTCGTTCGCCGGGGGTCCGCTCTGACTGACCACTGTGGTTAAGCTAGCTTATGTCCAGTCTCTGACTATTTAGTTTGGTCAAATTAGACCAGAGTCTGCGGCCATATCTATATAAATGTCACTACTATAATACGTGGTGTCACTGTTGATTGTAAAAAGTATCATAAGGCCCTCACCAGAACTTGAAATATTAGAAGAAATCACTCCGTCCGCATGTCCCGTTAGTTACTCCTACTAGCTCTGCCATCCTGTGTCCCCCAGCCCGTCTGGCCACTCTGGGGAAAATCCTTTGAGGATGAAGACACGCCCACCATCCCTTTCGACCAATCATATTTCAGAGCAGAGGCTTTATCACGTGACAGACGTTCCAGTTAGCCTATGGGATCTCCGGAAGAGAATGACTGACAGGGAACCTCCCCAGTTCTAAAGCAATGCTGAGAATGGAAGAGGCGGGGCCACAGCTGGGCGTTGCTCAAAGGATTTTTCTCCATTCAACTAGCATGTCTACATCAGATGCTATAAATGATAATATTTACAATCTTATCTCTACTTCGTTTGGATACTTTCTAAAATGGCGAACAGTAGCCTCCGAGATTTTGATTGTGCTTCTAAGTTGACACAAAGCACTGATACAATGAGTAAGCTGGGCATTGTATTACAAAAATAGCTGGGCCAGCATCCTTCAGAAAAAGGTTCAACAAAACCTGATCCAGATTTATGGTCTAGTGTTTCAACTGTGTGCTTAGGGGAAAATAGTCAGCAAAATATGTCTGCAACAGAAAAGAAAAAAAAAAAGACATGTAAGCAAAGGAGACATGTCACATTATTGCACAGTAAAAGAAGAAAAATCAATGCATTTTGAAATGCTTTAATGCTTTCCAGAACTGTCTGAGTTGCTCCCATTTTTATTGGTCAAAAAATAAAACAAATTCCAAGATGGCAATGTCAAAATTAATATATTAAAAGTAGCTGATATTTTGAGACGCTTTCTTATTTTTCACTTCTTCCCCATCTTGCTTGGTGTCCAATATATTCTGCTTAAATAAATGCAATTGACTTGTCATTTTTAAGCACATTTTTTGATTGGTGTGACGGGTCCGAGTGAGTTATGGGGCAGATTCTTGTTTGATATTGCATGCTCAGGTAGGTAAGAGCTTTTTGGAGTACGATTAATTGTAGCATGCATCCTTTGTGAATAATGTATTCTGTGCATCTTACTGGAGTCCTCAAGCCTTAGAAAAAACACAAATGCCAGACAATTTTTTTTAAACCAACTTCAATTTCTTTAGATCAAGGAGTATCGTATTCTCCTTCACGTTGTAAGGATAAAGTTGTTCAAATTTTTAAATCAGGGTTAGGTTACATTATTCCAAGCTTTAAAGCAGAGGAAACAGTCCAAACATAAAGCAAGACATGCAACTGAGCTGTTTAGTTCAAAACACATGCACTCGAATCCAGACCTAAATTTAATTGGAAGTCTGTACCGAGATGTGAAAAAGGATGCTCACAGACTCTCTCTGTCTAATCTGCCTGGCCTCAAGATATTTTCCCAGTAATGGACAACAAATATTCAATTTGGGATCTGAAATGCTGGTAGACACACATACACACACACACACACACACACACACACACACACAAGTGGACATTTTATTTACTTGAGAAACATTTTGGGAAATAAACTGTACAACTAGAAGTAGTTTTACTGTATAGTCTCAAGTAATATTAGCATGAAGTATCTTCATTCTTAGTTGAGTAAAACTTCTGGTTACTCTAAATGCAAGTCACTTCAGGGACTAAAGAACAAACATGTTTATTCAAACATTAATCCACGTCTAAAGTTTAGGGCAGAGTGAGACCTCTTGTTTGTACACAAGCTTCATTGTTCTAATCTGCTGACACTCATCATTTGGAGGTCTCATATATAAACATTAACAGTTTATATATGTTCATTGGAAGTACTTTCCACTATTCCAGGATGCACAGTATCTATTTCCCTCTATTAGTTTTGGTTTCATGAGTTTTGTCGACAAAAAATGGGAAAAGGTTTCTCCCACCTGAATTTACTTTAAATCATTTCATTTGCTTGTATTATTGCTTCCAGTCTTTAAAACACCAGACTTTGGGTAAAACTTTATATTTATTTTCTGAATATTACATTTCATGATCACATACCCAGACTTCTCATCCTTTGTAGCTAGAGCTACATTCACCCTGTTTTAAAACAGACTATTTTGTTGTGTCCTGATATTTAGGAATTAGCATCTAAAGACTTATAAATTCTTAATTAATATCAAAGATAAAACAACTTTACTGCTTCTGAGAAGAAGAGTTGTCTTAAAGCAAAGACAAAATCCCAGTGTTCTCAACTCGTATCTTGTCATCTTTGGACACAATGCTTTTCCACACATGCTTAAAAATGATCACCAAACTTCATGTTTCCACTTTTATTGTCAGGATATTTGTTTCATGTAAAATATTTCAGTACATTACAGAACAATGCATGTTCAATTGGCCTTCCTCCATGCCACTGGTTGATTTTGTCATCATGTACTCTAAGGCTTTAACCCACAGCGAGAGGCCGAATGTTTGGCTCAGGCAAGCCGCTCTTGCCATGAAAACAAAACCATGACAACAGATTAAATTATAAACTACTAAAATCTTGTCGTTTTCTTTGTCCTCCTTTGGAAAAAAGAAAAGTCCACTCAACAGATGCGGGAGAGCCGCATCCAACCCAGCATGCTTCCCAGCAGCTCGTTGCAGCCCTCACATGAACGGAAACACGGAAATGAGGAAAAGGCTGGGAATCTGTCATGGCCGGCAGTCACATAGCAGCTTTCAGGTTCATCCAAGCTTTGACAGGAAGGGGGTGCACTGGCTGGGAGAGGGTCAGTCACAGAGGAGAGGAGTTGACACAAGAGACTCTTGGTCGGTTTTATTACGTCTGAGTAGCAGAAACAGGTTGGATTCAATCACATTTCCTTTCATTTTTGCCCTCCTGCTTTTTGTTTCACGACTCAGGCTCTATGCTGTGTTTCTAATGCTGGATTTGATTTATGGTTGTCATCTGGAACAAGTAGAGTTTGTTGACAAGACTGCTGCAAATATAGCACCCTCTGTAGGGTCGATTAGTTGACTGGTTGATGGGGAAGGTCTCCCCACACCCTCAGTACATTCATTCAGGTGGGCGTGGTGAGAGCTGTGTGTGTACGTGTTCTGAAATCTGTGTTTGGGGCGGTGGGTCTGGTGGGAGTACTGGGGTGGTTGTTGGGAGGTAGAGGAGTATCCCATGCTGCTTTGGGGCAGTGATGTGCTTGGTCCAGGGTTCTGGTAGGCAGCATGTGGATTTGAACGCTGTGGGGTCAAAGAAAATTAATATAAAACAAGGCTCGGTTTAGCCAAATGTTTTTGTAAGTACAACTTGCATCAAATTAGAAACTTTCTGACTTTTGTAAGGTTTCTTTTTGTCACACAGCAACTTCTGTCATTTTTTTAAGGTGAGAAAACAATTGAAGACAGAGAGCAGAGCTATCCCTCAAAGCAGCAAAGTCAGAAAAAACAGAAAGCTGTTTTTTTTTTTTAGGTTTAAGGGGGGAAGTCTTTCTGGCTGAAGATGTCCAACAAGTTCTATCTGAAACATCTCCTGCATGGCGAGGAAGGACCTGGGTTTGCGAAACTCAGCGTCGTCATGGTGATGTCAGGACAGAAGCACTCACCTGGTAGTCTGAGGATATTAAGAGGCCACCTGAGGTAGTGGTGGGTGGGACAACTCGCACTTTCTTCAGTGGCGGGCCCTGGGCGTGGCTGTTGTCAGGGTTACCGGTGTGGCCTGCCCCATTTGTGTGGTTGTTTCCCTGTTGCTGCTGCTGGTTTTTCTACAAAATACAAAACAAGATTTTAGAAACATGAATCTGGCCGTCAATGAAAAGTTATGAGCGGCAAAACTTTCAACTTTTTCAGATAATGTCATATTACAGCCTCACTGGATTTCAGAGGGATTTTATGGTTTTGATCAAAACAAAGTGTGCATAGTAGCAAAGTTGAAGGAAAATGATGCATGTTCTTTTTTCATATACACATTTTTTGAAAGTAAACTGAAAGTGTGGCCTGCATTTGCATTCAAACATCTGTAATCTTTATAAAACCACACGGTGCTGCATTTTGAGGTGTGTCAGTCAAGTCTCCCCCAGATGGCCAGAGATTTAACTCTGAACTTTGATTAGGACATATTAAAACATGGAAATGCTAGTAGCTCAGGCTGTATGTTTAGGATCTTTGCCTAGCTGGAGTGTTTCTGTAGCTTCTTCAGAGTTAATGCAGGCCTCTTGGCTGCTTCTCTGATTAAGCAGAGAAGACCTTCCCCAGCCTGATAAAGTTCCAATGAAATATTTCGAAGTTTGGGATCATTTTGAGAAAAATTATCACTGGGTATTTTTCTAAGGCCCTGTAAACTGAATGGAAGAGGGCACTACACCAAATGGATATTACTTTGTCTCCTTTGTCCTCTGGTTCCTCCTCTGTCAGGAACTCCCTCTTGGGATAAGGAATCTGACAGCCTGCAAACACACTAGAAGAAAAAAGCCAAAGAAAATTGGTCACCTTTATATGCTTATTTCCAGGAACGAGATCTAATTAGCCAGGAGACGCATTCAAGTCTCTGCATCCTGTGAGTCTATCTAAAGGCTGTTAAGTGACCAATAAGGTGGATGTGTGTGCTTCAGAAGCTCACTCAGAGGTTGGTAGAGGTTCTTCTAAAAAGTAGGGGTCCTGCATCGCCTGCTCAGAAGTGATTCTACGGATGGGGTCCATGGTCAACAGTTTTTGCAGCTGTCAAGAAAAGACAGGCGTCAGTGTGAAATAGGCAGATAAATCAAAATTATACTGGACGGATTTGTTAATAAAACTCACCAAGTGGAATGCTTTACTGTCTGGTTTTACTTTATGCTTTTCCATGTACTTTATAAGGCTGCAGTTTGTGTATCTACAAAAGAAATGACGCAACATATATTAATAATTCCGTATGTAAACTTACCACATATATACAGATATTTAAACAAGTGTAACTCCAAATGCCTTTTTCCCAGCAGACAGTTTTTGCTCTGGTTTTGTTTTGGATCTTAGATTTAAGAAATTAGGACAGAGTTTTTTGGGGTTTTTTGCAGACTCACGTGTTCCTCCTAAAGTCTTTCATCAGTGTGGAGTGCTCTGGCATCTTTTTAATGTCCTCCCAGTCTTTATCTGTCAAACAACAACAAAAAAAAGCATGGTTGCATTTGTTTAGACTGCAGGATATGGAGCAAATTAACATCTATTTTTCAGACAAAATTTTTTTTAAAAGTTTGAAAAGCTACAAGCAATGATTTAACAACAATTAGCTTTTTAAGTGACAGGATTCGAACATATTATGCATGTCAAATTCTGTGTTTTGACATGTCAGATATTCTGATATCCTGGAACATACTGAAGATATTCGGTGGTCAGGTTTTAAATATGAAACTGACAAAAATGGATGGACAGGTGGACATAACTTTTAGAGAACACGATTAAGTGTGAAAACACAAATCTAGTACTTTTCCCAAACCAAATCCCATCTTTTTCCAGACTGTGGCAACGCTTAAGCTAAAACCCCACTCCATTTACAAGCAACATTAAAAAAAGGGGTAAAATTTTAATGAAGACTCAAGAAATAACTTTTATACAAAGTCGTGTATTAAATAAAAAGAGCAGCAATGATGACAAATGGGTGGAGTAGGTGAACTGGAAAATACTGGTCCAAATGCATCCCCGCCAGCAAATGTTTCTGTTTGTGGTTTGGCATCATGTGCAGAGACTGCGGACCACATTAATCCAAACAGAGCAAAGAAAGCCTAAGGAAATAACGAGCCTTAATGGAAAATGCTGTCTTCTTGATCTCAGGTAAAAAAAATCAACAAAGCAGGTAGAATAAAGGCATAATAACATGATTAAAATAAATAGCCATTTCCTCTAGAATATTTTCCTCTGAGGGTGTGTGAAGAGTCTCACCAGCAGGGAAGCCCATAACGTTAAAGATTCGGTCCAACTGGTCATGGTGGTAAGGGTTGCTGGTCTTGATATCTTCCTGACGACAGTGGAATATGGGCTCAGACGTAAGCAGCTCCGCAAAAATGCAGCCGATCGCCCAGATGTCTGGAAGGAGAAAAAAAAAAGAGCGGACACTAACCTAGAGTTTTCCACCACATGGCCGGTTGCACGCGTACAAGAGAAGGGGAGTACAACGCCTCACCGATGGCTTTGGTGTAGTGCCGAGCTCCCAGCAGCAGTTCAGGCGCTCTGTACCAGAAGGTGACCACCACGGGGTCGAGGTCAGCTAAAGGCTTCAGTGGTGAATTGAAGAGACGGGCAAACCCCATATCCGCTGCAAAACGAATAAATTAGTTGATGAAGGTGAAGTCAACTAGAACAATAAGCAGGATGTAAACATTTTGAGCCCATACATACCGATCTTTACTCTTCCCCTCTCTGGCCCTTCTCCCATCACTAAAATGTTGGCTGGTTTCTGATGGCAACAAGACAAACATTAAAACAATATTCCAACTTCTGTTTGGTTTAGTTGAGGAAGTTCAACATTTAGTATTGTTTGTTGCTGCCCTCTAGTGGAAAAATGATGTTTCTTCATCAAACTATTGATGAAGAAACGTCAACATTTGAGATTTTTTATGTGATTTGTTATTATCTAGGGCAGGGGTCGGCAACCCGCGGCTCTGGAGTCGCACGCTGCTCTTTAGCGCTGCCCTACTGGCTCCCTGAAGCTTTTTCAAAAATGTTTGAAAACAAAAAAAGATGGGGTAGGTTTCTGTAGGAGGACAAACATGACACAGTCATTGTTAACGTTTTCCAATACTACAAAAATGTGTAGAATAAATATAAAATTCCAACATTTCTGCCAACGAAGATTTGCGTCACGGCCTGCGACGTTTCTTTCAGCTGGGCGTAGTTTTATCTTCACCCGGTTTCAATTCAGTAAAAGGTATGGTAAATTATTGCATGTTAAACAATAAAATATTTTTTCCAATTTAAAAAATTTTTGTTTATTTGCATATTTAAGAATTTCTAATGTTGCATAAAAAAAGGTTAAGTGAAATAACAGCATTTTTTTCTGATTAAATTGATTGTCATAACAGAATAACCAATTCCAAAAATAATTGTAGTTGAAACATTATTATTATCACAACGTTATTAAAAAAAAACAACTCAAGTTTAGTATCTAATTATGTAAGTAAGTGAACACCTTCAACCCTAATGATGTAATAATTAAATGCAGATTGACCTAAACAGCCAGCCCTCTTACCAGGTCTCTGTGAAGCACCCAGTTAGTGTGGAGGTAATGGATGCCGTCCAGAATCTGGTAGAGCAAAGACTTGACCATTCCTCTCGGAAGCTGAAGTGGCTTCTTGTTGGCCTTGGAAGCTCTGTGAAACTTAATAATGTGCTGAGGGAAGACAAGATAATAGTTAATGTAGTCTGTGTTGGCATTTGGGTTTAAATACATGAAGTCTTTCATGCTAAATTATAAACATTGAGCTAGCTAAAGGGAAGATGGGCAGGGTTGATATCCCTGTCATGTGTTGGTTCAAAGGGCATTGTAAGTGTTGCAGCTATGTGGCAGAAAGAGGCATTTAATTCAGCTCTGATAGTCTGCCAGTTGTAGCTGCAGTCTGTAATGCAGCAGAGGTTTAACTACCAAATGTGGAGAACATTTTGGTTTGTGTGTGTGTGGGTGTATATGTGTGTGTTTCGCTGAGGTTTGGCACTGAACATTCATTCAGTTATGTGTATCGATTGGAAAATGGATGAAAAGCTGCAGCTGAGAATGTTTATTTAAATGCAAAAGAAAGAAAATAAAAAAAGAGCGAGAAACATAGTTCCGACACATTCTACATGTTCCAGCGCTGTACTTTTCCAGAATCAAATTGAGGGAGTTCATTTTTAAAATGCTAGAAGCCATTAAGAGTTCACTGCAGGTATTTCTATTGAGGTCTACCTCTGACTGTAAACCCTGCAATAAGCACTGGAAGGAAGATGGAAGAAAGGAAAGACGAGAAGAAAGGGAAAATTTGGAAAAGAAGGTATAGGGGAAGATGGAAGGAATGAGAAGGAATAAAAAAGAAAAACAAGGGAGGAAGAAGGAAGGTAGGAAACTAGCTATGGAAAAAAGAAGGAGAAAAGCATCAAGGAGGAATAAAAAGAAAGAGGGAGAAAACAAAAAAAAAAAAAAGTAGGTTAGAAGAAAAAAAGGATCACAAAACTGAAAGATAAAGGAATGAAAGAAAAAAAGAGTAATGAAAGAGAAAAAGGAAGAATGGAAATAAGCAATAATGGAAGGGAAGATAAAGCTAAAAAGAAAGAGGGGCAGACAAATGTAGGGGAAAAGGAAGACAAAAATGAATTAAGGAAAAAGAAAGAAGGATGTAAATTAGAAAGAAGAAGGGGATAAGGATAGATAGAATACAAAGACATAAGAAGAAAAGAAAGAATGAAGGATGAAGGGAGGCAGCAGCAAAAAAGAAACAGAAAAAGAGGAGAGAAAGAATAGACAAGAAGAAAAGGTATGAAGGGATGGTAGAAGAAAGGAAAAGGACATAACAGAAGAATGAAGAGTGGATGGATGGATTTAATACAATATAAGGCTGCAAAATATATTGCAGATACATCATCACTGCGATGTCAGTGAGTGTTACTGATTGTTGGCTTATAAACTCCAAGGTGTGTGAAGTTGAATTTACATCTTAACGTAATATTTAGCCTCACAGTGTAAGATGCTCACACTGGACATAAATGATATTGCTCACAATTCTCAAGGTCACAGAGTGATGGAAGCACAGATGACAAAGACAGGAAACAAGAAAAGTATCATATATCACAAACCGAAAGTCATCACAACATTTACCAACATTTCTGCGAGATTTTCTAACAACAAAATGTCAGAATAGAATGAAGGCTAGAAACAGTTCACAATAGGGAGCGCACAACATGTTGCTTTATGAACATTTGCATTTTTACCCAGAGATCATGTTCTGCGTAGTCAAACAGCAGCCACACTTTACGGTCAGCGTGCGACAGGAAAACCTTCTGCAGCGAGATCACGTTAGGGTGCTTCAGCTCCCGCAGCAGCTGCAGCACAAAAACCCAATCAGAGGAAGATCTAAGCAACCTCGAGAAAGGTGCATGACAATGAAAGTAAGTTCTTGGTAATTATTTAAATGAATGACTGTGGAAAATGGTAACTTTAAAATCAACACACAGCAGACGACTAATGTTTTAATTCCCCATTTTCAATTGTTTCTGTTCATTACAGGTGATTATTTTTCTACAGCAGTGAAGAGTTGTGTGAGCCGCTCCTCACAGCCCGAAAGGAAAACCAGAAGCAACTCTTACTGCAATCTCTCTGCAGGCCGACATGGAAATACCGGTGCCTTCAATCTGCTTTAGGGCGTAGTCCTTATCGTCCTTCCTACAAACACAGAGAGAGAGGCAGAGCAGCATCAACACCAGGCCAGAGCGCCGGCCCCCAGAGAGGGACCCATACGCAAACAGAGATGAAGGTCGGGGCCGCTTGGCAGCAGCTGGCACGGGAACTGGGGAGAAGAGGCCAAGTTGCATTACCTCCAGATCTGTGTAATCAAGCTCACCTCTGAGACTTTAAACAATAAGAAAGGGAGAGGAAACAGGCTCTGCCTGGCAGCTAGTGCTGCACAAACAGAGCAGCAGGACTTTCTCATACGTGAACGAATTGGTTAAAACCTCCCACCTCCCAATCGGCCCAAATCCTCTCATAAACCCAAACTCTGTGACTTCCCCAGAGTCAGTCTAAAAACAGCAGATTTACTTCATAAACAGCGGCAACTCCGACATCTTTAAACACTTTGAGCTTTATTTAGTGGTTCCTGTTGGTGCCACAGTCCAGGCTGTGATAATGGCTCCTGCATGGGCTCCTTCCAGCTACAGTCTGCTCAAAAGAAACTGATTACAAACAGCAGGAGACATTTGGAAAACATCCCTTTAGATTTATTCTAGGTTTTCCCCAGCAACTGGTGGGTTCAATTATAAAATAACTGAAAGGCAGAAAGTTGGAGCACAGACTTTAATTTAGTTTTAATTGGTCTTTATACGCAATAAGTGGTAGGCCAACACTAGGTGTTATTTAGTCAGTCTCACAGCGTCCCCACAGTGACACATGTTGATGGCAGAAGCATGCTGTGGGCTGGTTCTCTTGTGGCATTTAAATAACTGTGTGTGTATATTTGAATGCTAGCCACACTTTCCAGATTATAATTTGCTAAAAATGTTGACATTAAAATGACGCAAAGCATCTACTTTATAATGCACCATTTTCCATCAGTACATCACATAAAATAAACAATAAAATTCACTAAATTGAAAGAGTAACATACAGTATAATGTCACAATATTTAGAAAGGCTCAAGAAGTGCAACTTGTGTTGATGTTCTGCTCTTTTCAGGTTCGGTTTCTGTTACAGATGTATGCAAATGTATTGCAAGTGTAAAATCATGGAGTAAATAAATCAACTAATTCGCACAATATTTACAATTCCAGAGTCCTCTGAATTAAACACAAAGGCAGCCTCTGTTACAATATTGTCGGGTGGAATGCCGTACTGTGGTTTCTCACACACACAGAAATAGAAACAACAACAACAAAAAAAGATCCCGAACAGAAAGAAAAAAACCAAAGGGGTTTTCCAGTTAAACACTAGCGAGGCTGAAAAAAAAATCGACATCCACTGAAGTTCAGTTTTGGGGAATTTTGAACACCTGTAATAAATCTACCAGTTTTAGGCAAACATTATGTATGAAATGATCATTCATGTCACTGGAGAGAAATGCATGTATCTGCTAAAAACAATATTTTACTACACAAAGAGACAAGCAGTTTGAGTGGCTTGGAAAACGGTTGGAAATGTTTCCTTGGATCATAAATTCTGCAGATTGTTGAATTATCCTAATATCAGCTGGTTATACTGATGTTCCTCAAAAAAGGGATCATTTTGCACAATAAACAATTAAATCTAAATTTTGCAGATGTGTTTGTGTTACATGTTTGCTTATGTCTCAATATATTAACTAAAAGAATCATCAGTGGTTATTGACAACATTATCATCGCTGCACGAATCAATATTTCACTTTAGTGAAAATTGGGACAATTTATGCTTTTCTGTTTTAACTAAAAGCCATAAGATCATTTTAAACATTACTGCTGTATTGTGTAGTCCATTGATGTTTCATTTTATTGTTGCATAACTTTGGAAGTGGGTACAATTTGGCCAGTCTGGGTAATCTGGACAAAATGTATCTATGCCTTTCAAGTACCTAATGTCCTTTTTTGAAATAAAGCAGTGTCTTGTTGGTATGTTTTGTGCCGCCAAACTTTCTGATTTTATAACCAGAATATCAAGTATTTTAATTGTAATTCTCTCTTGATTTCTGGGTGAGGAATTGTGACCAAAATGTGCCATGTTTAAACGCTTTCCGAGTAAATCCACCAATTTATTCTACAAAAGTAAATCGGTGCAATTAACAATCTTGCAAAAAACAAACAAAAAAAGTGTAGCTGCAATTAAAAAAAACCCCAAAACAACTACCTGGCAATATATGCATTTCTTCCCATGTATGTATTGTAAAGGGGAAATAAAAAATTAAAAAAAAAATTGGTCCAAAGTATTTATGTACAAACAATTTTGCACAAAAGAGAACCTACCCCCTAATTTAAATACAAAGAAAATATAAAAACCTCTTTTGTAAAATAAAGTGAAAGAAAGGAAATGCTTTAATCTCTAAAGCAGTTATTTCAGGAGATCTTTTTTTTTTTTAAAATCTATACATATTTGTTAAGACATGCTTGGGACTAATGGTCATTAAATAAATATAGTTTATGTATATTTAGCAATCTTAGTTTCAGGTATTTTTCTGTGTAAAAGCAGAAAAATGAAGGGATCACTATAGGGCTACTTTTTAATACCGTGATATTTTTACTCAAGCAGTCATTGTGTCAGAATCTCACACTAAGTAATGTGCAGAGAAAATAGCTGTAGGACCATAAATAAGTTAACGTCATCAACCTATCTGCCAAATCCGACCAATGAGCGCTTCCATTGTCATAAATCAAATAATATGACTGTGATTAAAAACAAAAGCATGCCATTCAGGAGAAAGGAGAGCCCCTGTCACAATAGGAAGTCAGTACACATATCTTCAAATTGTCTGCAGGGATATGCAACAGTAAGCCTGGCTCTCTTGAAGAAAAACGAGAGGAGTCATTTAAATGTATTTGGGAGAGGGAGGCAGGGAGGGGTGCTGGCTGCCTGGCTGGAGGCCTGCAGCTCATCAAACTCACCCATCTTTTCTCTTCGCCTTGTATACATGACCGTAGGTGCCCCTTCCCACTTTGCATCCTTCGTACTCAAACAGGTCCTCGACTCGCTCTCTTTCGCCGGTGAGCTTCACTTTAAAGTCATAGTCCATTTTCACCACTGTTTGGCCTGAAGTGTGTGCACTCCTTCCTTTATTAAAGCGTCGTTTTGGGAGGAAACTGTGCTCCTCCAACGAGCTCGGTTCGGTATTTCAGCTGGTCGCCTTCCCCAGCGTGGCCCTTTCTTCTTTTAACCCAGCTTCCACATCGAGCTGTCGGGGTAAATGTAATGTTCCGGAGGAGGGATGCGCGGTGAACGGAGTTGGTCCAGGGAAAAGCGAGCCCGAATAAATGTTATTTTGTCTTGCTGCTGCGTTTCTCTCAGCCGGTATCTGCTCCAAAGAGACGCACTTCACTCGGTAACGACGGCGTATTCACGCACGGCAGTGTCGAAAAACGTCGTAAAGACAGACCTTGCAGTTGTGGTGGTGTGAATTCGGGCTTTTCCTCGGGATCCGAATAATTTGGTCGGCTCTTTTTAGATTCTTCGATTCTTCTTCCCCCCCCCCCCCCCCCCCTTCACTTTCCTTTATTGCAATGTACTCTTTTTTTTTTTATGTTTTCAACATGTAAAAGAGTTGCATTGTTCCTGAAAAAAAAATATTTCATGAATATCATAAAATATGTTCACCTTTCCTTGAAAGCTGATTCAAGTTAAGGTGGACAATCATGTCTTGGTGAAGGTTTATAGTTGTGCAATTTCTTTACATTTGAATGGTGCCTAAAACACTGCTCCGTGAAGTATTCAAAGCTTGGATTGAAATTATTTCAGAACCTATTGCTGCTTTAAGCTTCTCCACAACTTCACCCCCAACTTTTCTGCCGTCTTTTTTGGTCTTTATGATGCTATTTTATTTGTTGCTTGACAGTCTGGAACAAACCTCTGAGACTTTCACAAAATACTTTGATTTATGAGAAGGTTAAACTACAACACAGTCATCAGATAACATCTGAAGGTAATTGGTTGAACTTGAATTTATTGGGGAGCATGAGAGTACATTAGAAAATTTAATTTGTAAAAAATAAATAAATAAATAAAAAAAACTAAGAAAACTTATGACTTTCACATTAAACATATAAAAAGTACTATGAAGATTGTGTACTTTTTTTCTTGGTACTTGATGACTATTGTATCTTTAGCATTTAGGAATATGACATGCTTTTATGATTAAACAATGTGTGTTTATGCACAAATGATCTATGGCAAGAAGCCACTCAAGCTAACCATGTCCTCTGATAACTCATGCTTATAAAAACACAGCTGACAGTTTCTTACACTTCCCCGTTGATTCCAACAAAATGCTTTCCATGCTGTTTAAATAAAATCATCACAAACATATTTCTAGCTGCATTAATTTTAACCTGCTAAATATTCTCAGATGGCACACACTGGAGCATGCAGAATCTGTCAGACTACAATCTGAATGTGTGTGCCAACAACACAATGGAAAGTACGCTCGGGCATGAATGACACATCATAATGCTGTGGAGAAAGAATATGGGAAAATGGACAGAGAAGCTCATACTTTTAAATGGCAAAATCAATTTTTATATTTTCACATTGTTGCTTTGGAAATGCACCTCAAGCTATCAACAAAAATCTAAATAGTTTTATTATTTACTACATATATTGAGTACAACTTGTTTCCAATAGTCATAGGCTTTATTTGAAATTTTTGGCAATACTTTTTCCAGTCCAAACAATAAATAGCAGTTATAGAGATATGTTTAAAAGATTCAGTATATTTTATAATTATCAATATAAATGTAAAATTGACATTCAGTGGAAAACTAACATCTTTGACGTCAAAATCACAACTTTGGATATTGGTGATGGTAGCAACATGCTGTGGGTATGCTGTTTTTCTTCAGTAGAAGCAGGGAAGGTGGTAGAATAGATCAATTGGATACATACAGAACAGTTCTGTGGAAAAATACTGTCAAAGAAAAGAAAAAAACCCGATAACATTTATAGATAGTACCAGTGTATTTCTTTGTCATACTAGATTGGTACTTATAGTATCTTCTTCATACTCTTCATAGCATGTATTGTGATAATAAAAATACTGGGCAATAGATCTGAAGCATAGATTTCAAGTTCTGTATTTCATTTAATTCAATGTTTCTAAGAAGCATATAGAAAAATATGCTTCATTTGTATTTGAGCCGATTATATAGAATAAATATGATCCGCTGACATTACTAAACACTGTTGTGGTCAAGCAGCATTTAGCTGATTTGGACAGATTCTGTAACACTCTTACTTAAGGGGTTATACGTGAGCTTGGGTCCAATGATCTTTCCAGCCATTGGAAGCTCATTGGAAGAATAAATTGCATTTTGAATGAATAAGAAATAATATCAAAACCAAACAAATTTCCTCTTTGAATTTATTTTTGATTTGGCATATTTATTTTATCAGGCTACAAATTATGTTTTTCATGTCCTTTCATATTAAAGATTTAAAATATATTCATATATTTTACGGCTAGGCTCCTGTTTTTTCGAACTGTTAAATCACACTGTTTCAATTTAGTGAGTCTGGCTGATTTTAAAGGAAAATCTGGGAAGTAGCTATGAGACAATGTATATTAGGTCAACATTAAATAGTGCTTTTTAATCACTTAAAGATCTAATAAAATTTTTAATCTCATTATGTTGATGGAAAAAATATTACAAGCAAATTTTGTATGATTTTTCTCGCTGATTAGGAAACAAAACGAGTGTTACGTTACATAGGAACTAGTGAACGACTGACAATGTTTTCCCGGGACCGCATTAGAATGTGGACCACTGGTCCCATCTTGGTTTGAGAGAGGAGAGAACTGAGAGAACCGTCCATATTACAGCTGCTTTGTCAGGTACTTTAATTGCTTAATTATCGCCGTCACCAGTTGTTGATGTATGATCTAAGCAAGTGCCAGGCTTCATATATGTTATCTGTTTCATAAAATTGTTTGTCATGAGCGTAATGTTGAGTTTTTCTGGCAGTTTGCTGTGGTGTCGACTGATTCCTACTCACTGGCTATGCTAATACGCTAGGGCTCAGTTAACACCGAGGCGTTGCGCATTTAAATGACACTTTGCCGGCTTGCAACGTCTACAAAGGTAACTATTATGTTTCGTCTGTAGCAGAATTTTATCACCAAGTGCAAACATGTTATTTAGCCTGAGTCAAAAGTGCTGATGAGATTCTTTGTCTTTCCTTTGCTGCTCTGCGTTTACATGGAGGAAAACTCCGTTTAGCCTCCTATGACCCGCCTTTGCGGAGCACTGATTGGATGCTTGGGCTGTCACTCATGGAAACTGGGATGGTGATTGGTTCTTGGCTGTAACGACAACGCCAGTCTTTCTGTTGTATTAGCTGCTGCCTTCTTTGGGTTTTCGACAGATTTTACTGTAACCACAATAAGTTTTCCCTTGCGAGAGATGCGTCGCTATTGTATTTGTTAATAAATCCATCCTCTATCCACTTGTCAGATTAGGATAGCCTTACTGCCCTTACCTTCAGGGTAAGTGTTAGCACGGACGTCCTAGCCTAACCCATCACATAGTCCTAACCTTTATGGCGTATTGGTGTTGTGGACTTCGTTGACTGCCTTTGGTAGATTCTTGAAAGAGTACTGATGGTCAAAAATGAAGCCTCGTGAAGCAATGAAGCTTCCCAGCCCACTGCTTTGCCCAAAGGTTTATTACTCGGTGCTTCATTAATTTCTCACTAGTGGCATCTGCTGTTCAAGCTGTGGCAGCCTTGTCACTCAGACAGACATACTTAAAAAAAAAAAAAATTAGTAAATGCAATATTGTCACAATTTTTTTTTGTCAAACTCATGATTAGTAGGAGAGTCAATCAAATCCTGTTTAGCTTATCTTTTCTATTTTATTATTTGTTGCCAATCCTGGTATATGTTGACCGTCAGCGGCTGCTTTCTTTTGTCATCGACTGATTTGACAGTAGAAGTTTATTTTGATGTATTCAGAGTGTGGTGCTTGTTGGGGCAGACAGTATTCTTTGAGATTTGATTTGCCTCCTGAAAAAGAAAAAAAATCTCTTTTTCTTGGATTCCTTGTTGGCTCTCTGATCCCTCATATTTTTACTCATCAGGCCAGAATTTTAAGAAGCTTTAAGTCTGTTTCTGTTGTGCAATGCAGATATATCTTTGCAGAACAAAGAAATAGTGGAAATTTCAAGAAGGTGAGAGTTTTCTTTTATTTAAGAATCTTGTGAGCATCATCTTGAAGTCTTCTCAGATGTCAGAGTTTTTCTTCTTGCTGGCTCCATTTAAATCAAGTTTATTTGTGTAGCACACTTTAGCAACAATGCAGTTTCAAAGTGCTTTACAGCATAAAAAACACACTAATATCCAAATATAAAGTCACAAAATATACCATAATCAACAATTGAGAAAACCGGTGACAAACATTACATTTTGATGAGTGCCATCATCAAAATTGTTGACATGCATGAACTATAAAAAGTTCCTTTCATTTCAGCCACTGCTGAAGACAAATACTCCTCTGATGTGTGATCATATACATTAAACCATGCCACGAAGCACGCAGAATGACGCAGTCACGTGACCCATGCAATGCGAGGCATCGTTTGTTGCCAGTCACGTGGTTTTCAGCAAGACGACACAAGCATCGAAGCCTGGCTTCAGATAGCCCATCACTATGACACAGTTGCGTTGCTATACACCTAATTTAATTGATTGCATCACTTCTTCAGCAGGTTGTCAAGTCCTATAGAATCCTGTTAATTACCCATTTGTTCAAATCAGGTGTGTGAACGCAGGGAAACACCAACGGCATGAGAAACATTGCTTTACACCAATGTAAATGCATAATTACTTCAACATGATGTTTGATATCACTGACTGGAGCAATTTCTGTTTTTGATAGAAAAGTGTATCTCAACATGGCATGTGTAATTGAAGGGTTTGTGTTGAAAACGTAACACAGCTTTTCAACTGTGCTATGTTTCTCTCCATTTCTCTCTCAACAGTGTCAGTTGAGAGAGAAATGGATATACAAACTGATAAAGTAAACTTTCCTTCATGGGGCCAGACAGTTTATGAAATGACTCCCATGTTGGTTGGCATCATTATTTAGGAATGTTTCTCACTATGATGCCAGGCCTTGAGGTTTTCAGCTTTAAGACCTCAGTATATTTGGATGTTGCCTTATGCCAAAAGAAAAGAAATGCCACTGAAATGGTTAAGGAAGCAGCATCAAGACCAACATGAAAATTATTATGGAGTGCTAAACAAACCGTTAAACTTGCTGTTTCCAAGGCAACACCGTGAAACATAGAAGTGGAGGAATGTAGTGCAATCTCCTAGGACTGGAATACCTGCTCACAGGTGCGACGTGTTGGTCAATTCCATACAACAGAGACATGAAGCAGTGGTTGTACAACTAAATATTACGATTAATGATTTTTCGACTCGCACGATAAATGAGAATATGTAGGCCTTTAAGTAATGGCAAATTTTAAACGTTTTTTTCATCGTTTGCTTTCTGAGTAGAGTATACATTTTCCTAACGTATTTGCAACACACTGTTATTTTGAACAGAACTGTTTGTCCATTTGTGTAATGCTGCGATTCCATGTGTGAATGAGAGCCAAACCCATCTGCCCTCGCAGCATTTTTGGTGGTGATGGACCCTCCTGGTGGGGGAAGTGAACGGCGGAGGCAGGCTGAGCGTCTTCGACGGGAGGAGGCATACTACAACTTTATTAATGAACTGAGTGAAGAAGAGTACCGCCTGATGAGAGATGACAATCTGCTGGGCACTCCTGGTAGGATACACTGTGATTAACCCTTAATGGACTAAGTATGTTTATTCTTTGCGTAGCAGCACCTTTACCCAACTGGACAAGAGGTTTTTGGTTGTCAGAATCTTAAGTCTTAGCAAAAGATGTTGGAATAAAGGCCCAAAATGAAATTAAGTAGAATTGCCTGAGAATTTTGAACACTTCTGTCATTCTGACATATTAGATTCTGTACAATTTATGCTATAATAGCCTTCATGTTCATACCTACCGTATTTTATAGGGGAGGTGACTGCAGAGGAGCTCCGTCAGCGGCTGGATGGAGCCAAAGAGCGGGTGTCGTCTCAGCCCCATGCTGAGCAGCGATCGCAGACTGCTGATTCTGGAGAACAGCAGAGCAGTAGCAGCACAGGAGAGGAGAGAGGGGCTGGAGGAAGAGGAGGGGCAGGTAAGAAGGGGGGAAGGGATTCTATTGAGCCAAAATTTGGCTTGTGCACAATAGAATATTTGTTGCTGTTGTAACTTTGGCAAGTTAAGTCCACATTTTTGAAGGCAGTTGATTGGATCTTATTTAAGAGCATCAATGTATAGGGGCTTAAATAGAAAAATGGGTCATGCTTTTTAGGGTTTTTCTTTATTTTATATTATTTTCAGATTTATACTCTACTCGATGTTGGTTTGTATGGCTTTAAAGAAATAGACCCTGAACATTGTAGCTCAGATTAATAAGAAAAATACAATTTATTAATTCACCTGACATCACAAGTAATTGTGTTTTCTGTTATTGACAGAGCACCTTTGTAATGTGTTGACTATTAACTTTTTAAGTCTGACTTGCGTCATTTTACTTATAGGGACTACAGAAGCTGGAGCAGATTCTTCTAATGGTGATTCGTTACTGGAGTGGCTGAACACGTTCAGGCGCACCGGTAACGCGACTCGAAGCGGCCAGAGTGGTAACCAGACGTGGAGGGCCGTCAGCCGGACCAATCCCAACAGCGGGGAGTTTCGTTTCAGTCTCGAGATCAACATCAACCATGATCAGCCCGAGCCGGGAGAGCATATTGACACTGTGAACTCTGTGGATGCCCCAGAACTCCCCGTGACTCCTCTCAACACCTCCGCCCGCACCGCATCCCCCCTCTCCAGTACTCGGCCTTCAGCCACTCCGAGGCCTGCGCCTTACCCCTCCCCACGCCCGGCCATAAGAAGGATCGAGACTCGGCGTACACGCAGCAGTACCACCGCTCTGTCCGTGAGTTCCGCCATGCTTCCTCCTGCAGAGACAGTCCCAGCCACCAACCAGAGGCGGGCTTCTACTTTGCATTCATCAGCACCTTCTCCTACTGTCCCCAGTCCTCCCGATGATCAAAGTGCACCATCGCAGCATCATGTCCTGAATGTAGAGGCAGAGCACGGGCGTAATGAAATGCCTCCTACTCTAGACTGTCCTCGGGTGTCGCCACAGGGCGACTCTCAACCCCAAGCTGGGGGACACGAATCACGCAGCAGCAGGACTCGATCACGTGGCCGAACGCGCCGGGCCGCAGCAGGGGGCGGAGTTTCATCTCGCGCATCGAGGAGAAGTCGATCCCCTTTGAACAGAACACCCAGTGTCAGCACCCTCCCACCAACTGGTAGCAGTCCAAACGGGTCTACGATCCAAACCGGTGAGCCAAGTGGTGTCACGACCTCCGTATCCATGGAAACTGGGGGAATTGTGTCCGAACCCGACGCTGTGCTGGAGTCCGCCGTGGAAACAGTGGCGCGCGCGAGCGAGTCGCCCGCAGCAGGTGCAGGAAGCTCGGCAGTCAGACGCCATCCAACAATCATGCTGGACTTGCAGGTGAGAAGGATCCGGCCCGGCGAGAACAGGGACCGGGACAGTATCGCCAGCAGAACTCGATCCCGTGCGCGGGTAGCCGAGAACACGGTCACGTTTGAAAGTGACAGCGGCGGGTTCCGACGCACCATCTCCCGCTCGGAGCGAGCCGGGATCCGCACCTACGTCAGTACCATCCGGATTCCTTGAGGCGCATCAGCGAGACGGGCCTCGGAGAACCCAACTCTACCGCCCTGCGGTCCATCTTGCGTCAGATTATGACTGGATTTGGGGAGCTCAGCTCGCTCATGGAGACGGAGGCGAGTTCGGAAAGCGTTGCGCCCAGCCACGCTGACGTTGGCGTGACAAATAGCAGCAGCAGTCGTTTACATTTAAATGAGAATGAGCCTGGCCAGGTTGGGACAGATGAGGTCGTTCAGGGGTTGGAGGGCCAGGTGAGGAGCGAGGATGAGCAGATTGGGCAGGCCAGATTTGGAGGTGGGGTAGTTAGCTCCATAGACGGACGGGCAAACAGCCGAGACACCAACAACTTGGTTGAAAACGGCACCTTGCCCATCCTAAGGTTGGCGCACTTTTTTTTACTCAACGACGATGAAGACGACGAGCATCCCCGAGGCCTGACCAAAGAGCAGATTGACAATCTATCCACGCGTACGTACGGTCAGGCCAGCCTCGAAGGAGAGATGGGTCGCGCCTGCAGCGTGTGCATCAACGAATACACTCAAGGCAACAAGCTGAAGCGCTTGCCCTGCTCCCACGAGTTCCACGTCCACTGCATCGACCGCTGGCTCTCCGAAAACAACACCTGCCCCATCTGCAGGCAGCCAATCCTCGCAGCGCATCACGACTGACCCCTCCCTTTCCTGCTCACGGCTGGCTGAGACTGAGCAAACCCAAGTGGGCTTAACGTGTACATATCGCTTTCACTGCTTAGTTTCTTTGAAAACATTTGTTGAGTTTAAAAAGGTGGAACCAAAAGTGTTCAAAACAGGAAAGAAACTTTAAATCCAGAGAATTAAAAAAAAAAAAAAAAAAACTTTATTTTTTTAGATGCTACGTTTTGAGCAAGTCGTTTAGCTCCTCCTGTGACCTTAGTTGCTACTTGTTTCATCGGGCTTCAGAAGTCTGTCAGTAAATGGCTTTTATGCTTTAGGAGCTCCTGTAGCGACCGTTGAATAGTCTGATTCTAACACTTTTATGTCTGACATGCGTGACCTTTTTTAGAACTGACCATACAACACACTTGTAGGTTTGGTTTAATCAGTACGAGCTGTAAATAGGGCTGCACTGCTTATCAGGTTATTGAAGATAGAAGGCTGACATCCCAACTGCTCAGAATAGAAGAAGGAAAAAATTTTTGTTTTATTGTTTGTTTTTCTATTTTAAAGCCTAAAGAGTTCATTTTAAAGTTTCTTAAAATGTGTGAAATTTGAGAGGGTTAAACAGGTTTTGTATCCACTTTGGAAATACATTCATTCTGTGCTTGTATTAATTTAAGCCCTACAGTTAAGATGCAATACAGGGATCCAGCAGTCATCCATTAAAAGCAGTCACTTTGAATTAAAACCATTTGAAGATTTGTCGCCACAGTTCCAGTAAAACAGGCTCTTTCGATAATCAGGGATTCAGACTGGTCCGCAAAAGTTGTGCAATATTGAGAGGGGACAACATTAACTTTGTTGTCTCTGGTTGTCTTTTCCACGCTAAGACAAACTCTTAAATCAATGTCTTCATTGTTTCTGTTGCCAGTCCACATGCAGAGAACAGATTGGGAAGATGTGGAAATAAGATTATTCTGCAGTGTGTACAGTTTGTCCAGCTAACTCAAAATTCCTCATATAGCATCTGACTTGGTGTGTAACCTGATGTATTTTTTTTTATCTATTTTTTTTTCCATTACATGCACAGAATAGCCTTTTTGTGTTTAAAAAAAAATGGATTAAGAGCTAACCCACCCAGTACATTTGTTTCTGTCACTTTATACATAACAGCTGCAGTACACACCAGTTAACTGCATCTCTGCAGTTTTTGTGACCCCAACGAAACTGCAGGATTGTTGCAGTACCGTGTGTAGGAATGTGTGGAAGAGTGTATGGTTTGTTTGCGTGTGTGTTTGTGTGTATAAAAAAAGGCCTGGTGTCTGTTGAAGCTGGTTCTGTAAGAACTCTTCTATTCAATGTGTGGCCATGTAGTGGGGTTGGTGTGGGCAAAGGGTTCAGAAGTGAATATTTATTCTGTTCCTATTTAATATGATGGAAATCAGCCTTTGGAATATGAACCGATATATTTTGCTTTGTCATGAGAGTAAATAAAATGGCTATGATGAATATAGTATGAAAAAGAAATCAGACACTGGTTGTCTTCTCTCTTTCAAAATGCCTTGTTACGGTTCTTGCACAAGTATTGATACCCCTTGAAGTTTTTTTTGCTTTACAACAGCAAACGTAATAGTTTTTTTTTGTGTGATAGTCCAGCACACTATAGTGTCTTAAATGTTCTTTTCTTTTTTCTTTAGAAATAAAAATCCAAGAAGTGTATTTGTATTTAGGCCCCTGGTTCTATACTTAAAGGCTTTATGATAAACACTGTATTAAATATGTTTTGTAGGTGGAGTGTCATAATAGGAGCTTCTTAAAGAGTCAGAGGTCCAATTTTAAAGCATCAAAATTCAAAGTAATTTTTTAAGTCATTTAAGCTTTTATTTTTATTTATTTATTTATTTTTAATAACAACTGAAAGTAACGTAGTTACTCGATGGTGCTATAAAATGACACCCAGCCTTTGAAGACATACATGCTTTGATTAAACCATTCTATTGTAGCTCTCACTGCATGTTGAGGGTGATTGTCTCTTGGAAGGTGAGCCTCCACGCCAGTCTCCTGTGTCTGTTCAATTCACTTAGAAAATAAATCATAATCTTAAAGGAAAATGAAACATAACACAAAACATCCGAGCTTCTTCACAGATCGGTTGGAGGTGCTGGCTGCTGTGTGCAGGAAGGATCTTTTACAGGAACCTTTATCAGTTCTGTGATTTACTTTGAAAGAATCCGCCGGATGTGGCTCTGCATTGCATATGTGAAATGAACGCTGTTTGGATCTGCCCCCTTCGTCGGAGCCTCCGCGGTTCAGCAGCAGAGAAGCGATGATCGCCCAGCAGCTCCAGCAGCAGGAGGATCAGCGGCAGGTGAGGCGGACTCTGCCCGGTCCCGGAGCGGCTCTCCCCGGCTCTGTCGGCGAGCCGTGAGCATGTTACCGCTCCGGCCTCCTCCTTCTCCTCCTCGTCCTGGTCCCTGTCACACCGATTGTCAATCTCCCACAGCAAGATGTATTTCAACCGGAGAGGCAAGAAGATCCACAGCGAGGGAGGTGAGTTAAATAACCCAGTTCACCTCTTTTAACGGCGGACCAATCAGGGTTCATCCCGCCGCTCGCACTGCGACCTGTCATTGTAAAGCGCTTATCTCATTAGTTGAGGCCTGTCCATGCTGGACATTCAGCGGCCTGTCCCGTCCTGTTTGGACTCGGGTGCTTTTGGTATGTGCCTGGCATAATAACGCCGGACTGCGGCATGCATATGGGGTGACTTGCAGCATCCCCAAATCTCTTGATTCATGTTCTTTCGCCTCCGGATGGGAATTCAAGGGCAATTAGTCTGCAGGTGACGGATGTGTTGTGTAACCCTGATATTTTTCATCAGGGAATCGCAAATGATGCTATAACGCCGAGCAAAACTTTAGGGTGAAAATACCTCGAGTGTAACCTCATCGCTCATTCAGGTGCTGCATTAACTGATCCATGACATAATTATGGCATTGCATAAATCTGTAGCATTGGATTATTGCATTCCACCCCACCTGGATGCATGAATGGACTCTGATGTTTGGAGCGCCTCATAGTAAAATATCTGTACATCGTCTGGGCCAGACAGCAGGCCAAGCACCTGCAGCACCGATCCAATAAAACCCGATTTAAAAACCACGTGACCGTCCGAGGAGCGCAGCGAGCTGCCCAGCCAGGGCATCATCTACAGGTGCATCTCCATCAATTCAAATCTGATCGAAAGGTTCATTTACTTCTCTGATAATAATAATAATTTTAAAAAAGCATTTGCAGAATAATCACACAACGTTAATGAAAACCCCAAAATTCAGTTTATATGAAAATTACAAAGTAAGCTAATAATTTGTAACACATGTGTATGCTTTTTTTTTTTTTTATCTTTTACAATAATTAGAAAAAAAGAAACAAACACAAAAAAAAAACAAAACACGAGGATGGTTTAAGTGACTAAAGCTAATTGCTGAAAAGGCTGACTGTGCAGTAGCAAAGCATATTTATGGAAAATTTAGTGGATGGAAAAAGTGTGTTGGGGAAAACACAAGCAACGGGAATAATCACTGCTTTACTGTGAAGTAATGGCCATTCAAGAGTTTGGGGGAGATTTACAAGGTGTGGTCTGCGGCTGGCGCCGCCACACACAAGCGTACGGAGAATGTGGGGAGAGGTTGTGGGTCTGATTCTAACTTCCTTCACTTAAGTTGCCTCATGATCTGTGTGTGTGTGACTGGGTGAATATGGCTCAGTGTAAAATAGATCTTGGTGGTATTTGTGATAAAAAATAAAAAAAAAACAGCTCAATATAAGTACAGTACACCTATTTGCAAATATTTATGTATCATACAACAAAACCATTATTGTGCTTCACTACTTGAAAGTATTATCTGAATATGACATTGGTGGACTGTATGTTGCCGGAATCGTATTTACACTGGTTTTCTAGAGTTTATTTTGTTAAGTCCTTCTTGATGGGCTTAACAAGAAGAGGGTTTCCTTCTGTTAAAACTCCACAAAAGGCTCAGTTTGGGCCAGCTCTGTTCACTTTGAATAAGGTGTATTAGCTTTAAAATATTTAGGTATTTTTTTATTACTTAAAGTAATTCTGCTTTGGTGACCAGAGTTTAGAACTTAAGATCTGATAACACGATTATTGAATATAATTCAACTCGGTCTCAATCTTATTCTTTGAAAGAATTGAACGTTCTGCTGTTTGTCTTCTCAGGTTTAAAACAGGTCTTGCTACTTTAAAGATGTAACCAATTAACAACAAAACACTTGATTTTATAAGGAGTATTTGAATAAAAATTACATTTGTAAGTATGATTTATGTGACACTTTTAATGCTCTTGGGAGCCCCCTGCTGGTTTGGGAGTCCTTAAGCAGCTGCCAAAACCAGCCTTGGTAGTTTTGGCTAAAATGATCAATAGGACACTCCAAATGCATGTCGGATAATACCAAGAAACAGTCAGGTTAATTTATATTAATGTCCTTTTTAAGATCTGCTCCTTTTTTTTCATTATTATATTATCTTTTTCCTCAAGAAAAGCTGGAGATGATATGGAGATATTCATAAATGAGGCTGCAGCAGATGATTTTATGTGTGACAAAGGGTTATTTAAACAGGTTGATTTGCCAAAGAAGAATGTTTATCCCACTTTGGTGTTTTACATAGCATATGTTGTCAGGGGTCTTTGTTTTTGTGAGTGGCTGTTTTGTTCCTGAAGCCTCCAGAAATAAAAAGCAGGGCAGATTGTGAGCGTGTCATCTGGGCCATGAGGAACTTTAGGCAGACGTTTTCTGGGTCTTCTGAGTCTTAAAAGGTACATTTTTATAAACTTGTTATTGCCCTTGTGACTAACGTGAAACCAGAATATTCTGTTTAAAAAAACAAGCGCGCTAATAAAGCTTTATTTTAAAATGAACGTTGTAAGTCTAACACAAGAGTAATGTTTTGACGACATAATCTAAATCCTATGTCCTCAAGTAATATTTTGAGGAGAACGACTTGAAAAGTTCTTCATGTTTATACATTTGCAGATATAATTTACTCTACTGCCATGCAGGTATGGCATAGAGTAATCACGTTTTAGGACATCAGTGCAACATGTGAAAAGCACTCCAGCACAGGATGCTCTTCACGTTGCCTTTACTTTAATCTCTTGGAGCCTGATCTCTTGGTAATTTGCTCCAATTAGTGAGCTGCTACAGGTGATGACGTCCAATTCTGTCATCTTTACTCACAATATTCACAGATTGTATTGCTTTTAAATATCTAAAATAGGTCCTATCAAACTACAATTGATAAAATTATTCCTGCTTGATGAATTTGAATGTATATCCCTGTAAAATGGGATGCATTTGTAAAATGACACAGTATTAATTACACCATTAATTTGGTTTATTTAGCTATTTTAAGAGCGGCTACCGAAGTTCAAGAGTTCCTGTTTGTTCATTCATAAAACAAAATTGTTTATATACAAATTCTTCAATATATTGTTTGTGTATAAACGTTTACAGCCGCTCTGAAGCAACCAAAACGTGAATCGATTATGAACCGGAAGTGATATGACTAGACCGCAGCGGCGGATGTTTATGGAGAAACTGTAGTTCCATAAGTAAACGTCTCCACCGCCATTAAAACGGCAGATTCTATGTTGTCAACCGATACGGTGGAAATGACCAGACGAAAATAATCAACGGAAAAAAAAAAAAAAAACGCAACTTCAGTGACAACTGCAACGATTTCACGATGGCGTTTATTAAGAGGCGAGCAAACCCAGCATTTCCTTTGATATTCCACTTCCGCTGGATGACACAGTAATTGAAATGTACCAGCTAAATATTTAGCTTTGATTTAAATATTTTTGCTATGAGTTCAATATTCAGCTAGCAACCAAAAATAACAAGCCAGCAAGCTAAATTAGCCCAAAAAGTAAATGACCTAAATATTTAGTTTGTAAAATAAGAATGTGGAGCTAGATATTTATTTTGAAAATCTAGTTTTCAAGCTAAACATTTTGTTTGGAAACTAATTTTTTATATTCCAATTATATATTATTTTGCAATTAAATATTTAGTTTGCAAACTAAATATTTAGCTCCAAATTAACTATTTAGCTTGGAACTGTGACATTTATAAGAGTGTGAATAACATGATCAAAATATGACTGAATAATGAGCACCTTTTTTTTTTTTTTTTTAATGATGGGGATGAATAAAGCAAATTATCGCTGTTAATGTTTTACTGTGTAACTTTACAAACGGCACCGAATAGAAATGGCCCCATTTCGTACCACTGTTTGTGTATCTAAGTGATGCGAGTCGTGCACTTGGGCCAAACTGTCAACAGCGCCTCTGTTTTGGAAAGATAATGACTGGTCGTCATGACTACCTTGAAACTGAAGCTCACTTTTGGGAGGGACAGTAGAGGTAGAAACTAAAATGAGGTGTTTTTACGGGTAAGCCACAAGGGGGCACTCGTGCACAAGCCAGAAGAAATTTCTCTCAGCAGTTCTGCAGGCTATCCTTCCACTTTAAGACATGGAATCTCATGTCTTTGTAAATTTGAAATGCAGACTCTGTTTTCGGAAACGCTTTGCGTCTAATGACTTGTTGTCTTGTGTGTTGTTTTCTTCTCCTGTGGCCTCTTTGGGCGCCCACAGAGCAGTTAGTGTTGACCACCATTATTCAGGAGGCTTCAGAACTTCAGGACCAAGACCAGGGCGCCAACACTACCATGCGTGCTCGCTTCGCAGACAGGTTTGACAAAAGTGAGTTTGCTGAAAACAACCTGGATGATGAGAAACCCAAGTTGCATGTGCAGCTAGGGGCAGGTGTTTCCCCGGCTTCCGACCCTGATGAGCTACAAATGAGATTAAAAAAAAATATTTTATTTTTGATCTGCTACAGAGCTCGTCTGGTGACACTGGAGCGAAAACAAGAAAGCAGCCAAGAACTTGTCAAGAATTATTTTATGAAGATCCACAAGTGTTTGAAGAAGTGATTATATTCATTCCTAGATTAAAATGAAATGAGAACATGTTTGTCCATTATTATAGTTTTGAATGATAATTAATAATAATTAATTATAATAATCCCACAAATTTAACAAAGTGTTTTCAGGAGTTAAGTCGTGCCCATGAATTAAGCGGAAAATTAGCAAACCCTGCCCAGGAGTTGTGAAATGAGTCATGACCACAAGATATTTAGTCTTGGCCACAACTTCTCCAACTTCACCTGACGGGCTCCGTACTCTGCAACGGAAAAGTAAAGGAACATTGCTCTGGCTCTTGAGTAACTGTTGCTCCTTGGGGCCTGAAGTGATCAAATGGGGAATGCTGAACCAGGACTTCACTCTCTAATTGCATGAGCTTCTAGCCAGTAGGAAGCACTTCGAACATTCGTGGAGAAAATGCATAAATTGAGGCAAAATAAAAATATTAGCACATGCATGCTGTAGAAATCAGTACACGCATGCATGTATGACCATGGCATGCATGAACAGAAGAAGTACATGAAAAGTGCTGCCTGCATGTGGTGCAGAGAAGCACAGGGAAGTAGATGCATGATGGTTTATTTTACATCCTCTGGCATAAAAACGTGCAATCTTGTCTGTGTGGGAAAATACATCTGTGCGGTGGAAGCAATTTAGTTTAGGTGCGTAGACGCGCACAGTCGCAGAAGTACTCTCAGCCCTGGCAACCTTTCCTCATTTGGTCAATTTACAACCACAAGCTACAATTTATTTTATGAATTAGGATAATGCATAATTGTGAAGCTGAAGGAAAATGTTATGTGCAATAGTGACCAGTTGTCTAATATAGTGGCACCATCAGGCTGTGGGGGTGATTTTCATAATTCTCCTCAGGTTTGGAGCTGTAATTTCATCAAATGATGACCCCAAACAATTGCTTAAGGTGAGCAAATACAAATGCATGCCAGGCTTTTCAGATTCATTTCTTTTTTAAATAGAAAATGAAAATCCTATATCCCGTATTCTTCACAGTTATGTGCTGCCTTGTGTTGGTCTATCACATAAAGCTTGTGCTTGTAACATGACAAACGTTAGTAAGATCAAGGGATGTGAATACTTTTGCCAGGCATTCTGTCTGCAGAGGCTCAACTTATGTTGCTGGTGCGTGTCGCACCTGTAGGATTACCAGGTTATGGATTAACAGCAGGTGAAGTTGCAGAGCAGACACAGAAAGGATTATCATGCTCGCTCGCTTCTTCTCTAAGAGGCTTTCTTCCCTTTGCTTCCTACTTCCTTTCGGTGGCAAATGGACCCACGGGGGTTGATGGCAACCATATTAGCAAGAAGCTGAAAATAGGACTCAGGGCGCCGGGGCCGCAATGGGACATAAGGGTCGCCCAGGCAGACGGAGCTCTGTAGGTAATGTTTTCCTGTGCAGTCCTGTACGGAGGCGTGTTGACATTTTGATGACAGATAGGGATGTCTTGTTTGATTTAATGCATAAGATTAACATATTGTGCCATGTGGTCATAGAACTGTGCATTACTAGTGGTGAAAAATGCCCAGATGAAATGTTTTTGGTGTTTTCCGAGCTGACCAAGCTAAACCTAATGTGATATGTTGATTATGTAATGATCGTGACAGGCCTAGAGGATGGGACTTCTTCAGTGTTCAGCCTGAGCAGACTTCAGTGAGGCTTGCCGCTGTCTTTGGATTAAAAACAACTCTCACGTTAACTGACAATGACTCCACAAGACTTTTTTTCTGCTAAATTTGCAAGTTTTGCTGTGAAATAGGTATGCATGCATCCATGTGGAAGCTGATTCTCTTTGAAGATTTTTTTTTTCTTTTTTTCCCAGATAATAAAAACAGGAACTCAGCCAGAATCCTATCCTAAGTGTGGCATGTTTGGCGGCAGAGCTTGAAACATCTGGGGATAGCATCAGCAGCTCTGCCATAGCAGTCGTTATGATTAGCAGCTAATGTCTTCCGGCTCATTTCTTTTCTGGACTGCATCATTGGATTAAGTGTTTAACTGTCTGTGAAGTGGCTTTTTTTGCCATTTAAAATATAGCTCAGATGGGAGACTGTTTGGTTGTGGCTATTGGGAGTGATAGGACAAGTGCAGCAACACCAAGGTGTAGTGCCGTGGATTCAATATGCTCTGCCATACTGGAAAATGTAGATGAATTATGCAGCCTCCATGCATGTATTATTCAGCGACCCAGGCTGCTTTTTAATGGTGAAATTTTGCCAACAACCCAGGCCAAAGGACAATTGGAAACTCTAGAATTTGTAAAAATTGTAAATCATTTGTTTTGTTTTTTTTTTCCCGCACTTAAGTTATTTGTCTGCATTTCTGGATTACGTTGCTCCCTTTTTGCCTCAATTTGAAGTGCCATTTGTGTGAAACAGAGATTAGAAAGTGTATAGTACTCAGAATTTCTTTATTGATTTATCAAAAAAGTTTGTTTTCAAGTAATTTAGTTTAAGACTGTGGAACCAAATGGGTAGCTGGCAGGATCTTTCTTGCTTGATATGAGATCAGAGTGTTGAGTGGGGATCAGGCTAGTCTTTCCTGCTCCGACTGCAGGTTATCAGACCTGAGGTTCCTAATTTGGCTGCCTCAGGTGCTTTGTGTGTAATTGACCTGGGCTGTGCTTTGTTGGAGTTTGCTGCTGACTCATCGGCGATGCATCAGTGCAGCTACAGAGGCATCTGCGGCCTCCAGATTGGTGGGAGCATTGATCTCCACAGAAATGAGTTATAGGCGTGGCGCGGAGAGAGCCATTATTGAAAATGAAGGATAGTGTATTTACAATTTCCAAAGGATTCTTGAAAGACAATGCTGTAACTTGATCACATCAATGCGTTGGCCTTTTCCTATACTTTTAACCTCATGTTTACTGTAATCAGTTGAATTGTCTGCTGCTATGCCAGCTGCACCAAGAGTTGTTTACAGCGCCGTGTGCTGAGGTGTGATTGTGACTCACATCTCAGTTTGTATATCTCTCTTTAGGTCATGTGCAAAGATATAGAAAAAGGCAGAGAGGCTGTCAATTATCAATTTGCTTCCACAGACTTTGACCCTTGCTCTTTGCCTCATACTGGATCTCTGTGTGATGGCAAAGAATAAGTGCTGCACGTACAACACCCTCTCTAGTTATTGGCACACCTACTTTTAAAAGTTGATCCAAATCTATTCTCATTTTAATTTCATAATCCATTGCTTCCTGTTTTCACTGGAAGCAAAAACAGTGAAAACAGTTTTTCAAACTTGATGTGACACAGAGGCTCATTTGTCTTCCTTTCATTTCAAAAATACCTTATTTTCTCAAGGGGAAATTAAACGTTGTTATTACTCATTTTATGTAGTAATAGTTAGTTTTGCAACTTATCTGAAGAGGCTTCTAATTTAAAACTGCTGCTTTGTGAGAGTCTCATGACTGTTATGACAGATTAACAGCTCAATTTCTGGACAGCAAAGATAATATTCACATTAAGGCTGGATGAGGTCTACAATGCCCCCTGCAGAGCAAGGAGCATAGTTTCAGATTTCTGGATGGTGTTCTGTAAAATATGAAAAAGTCCTAGGTGTATAATTTCCTTTGCAAAACATACTGTCACAGTCAGCTGATTAATCTATACATTTTACTTTACATCTGTGGACTTTTTTTTTTTTTTTTTTACTATTTCTCTTCATGCCCAGAATATCCTGCTTGAGTGAAATCGAAGGACTTAATCCAGTTTATCGATGGTGGGACAGACTAATGCATCTCCTGTTGCACTACAGCGGTGCAGAAATGGCACTTCAGGACTTTGGAAATTCAATAAGCAGAACCCTGCCAGGGCTTATTCTTTTTTGAATTATTCATGCAATTAGCCTGTTGACGGTTTCACTCACAGACTTTCCTACAGACATGATCCTATGACAAACAAAAGGAGAATCTGATGCCACGATTATAAATAGACTCTATTTTAAAGATGGTAACGGTTTGAGGAATGGTGTCCTGCAGGAAGCTGCAGTGGCAATCAAAGTAAAGAGAAAGCGACATGAAGTGATCTCTGATGGATGGTTTCTGACTGCCGCATGTCATTTGATCCCATCTGTGCCCAACCACAGAACCTTAAGGCGATGCGAGGCTTCTGGCCCTTTAAAAGCCGAGCCCCGCAGCTCTGAAGGAGCTCCATATGGCTTCCCCGCTTCGTTTGTGAGCAGCCGGGGACCGTCATGTTGGAGGGAGGAGCTCGCCTCAAACGCACCAGATAAAGTCCCGTATAGCGGCTCAGCGTGGAGGCGCACACTTCACTATATCTCACCGGCAGCCGCGGGCTCAGCCGAGCCGAAAGAGGAGCGCGGGGAGGCGCGTGACGCCGAAACGGCTACCCCTCGCCGTTGTTCCAGCAGCTGAGTGAACTGTGGCTTCCAGACCGGGCTGCTGCGGTTGCCTGCGTCTTCGCAGAAGCGCACGGACTCCCGTGTTTTGATGGGGAAAAAATCCACGAAGCCGAAGCGCGTGCGGGGGTGAATGAGCGGAGATCACGACGCTTCGAGATGACAAAGCCAGGCGGGCGGGGAGGAGAGGAAGAAGAAGAAGAAGGAGCGGGTGGGATCCCCCTCTCCCTCCTCTGTCACTTTTCTGGATTTTCTCTGTCTACATGTGCGCTCGGTGTCCACACGAGCAGCTGATAAAAAGCAGACTAACCCGCAGTGTTTGTTCGCCTTTTGTGCATCACTCAGCATATTCATTATTACTCGCGGGGGGTCCCTGTGGGCGTTGGGAAACGCTCGCGCGCGCGCGCGCGCGCACATGAAAGACAATTACACAGAGAAGGGGAAACGTCACCGAATCGACCCGAACCGCTTCAGCAGACCTCAGCATACACGAGCCGTCCTCTGGTTGTTATTGGTCGCTGTTGATCTGTAGAAACCACGTCTCCACGTCTATATGTGTGTGTGTGTGTCTCTGCCACCCTTCCCCTGTCTCTGTCTCTCCATCTCCCACTCGGACTCACTCAGCCTCACCTCTCTCCCATCAATCCAACGGCGCAGGACCTTCTGGCTCGTCCGCCGGGTACCGCAAGGCGGATGACGAGATGTCCGGGACCACTTCCCAGGCGGGTCCCGTGGACGCCACTGCGCGGACTGTGATCCTCAACGGGACCCAAAGCACCAAGTTCTGCGACAACCACGTGAGGTAAGGCTTAAAACTCAACTGCTGTGATGCTTGATTTCTGCTCTGACATGTATTATTTATCAGTTATTTAAGTTGGGAAGTTCTTTAAAGGCTTCAAAAATCATGATTTGTGACACAAAGCCGCATTACTACTGCACTGGAAACAAAAAAAAAATAGTTTGAATTTAATCAGTAAAAGTAATCTGACAATTTTATTAGGGTTGAAATCTCACAAGTCTACCAGCTAAATGAAAATGGATTACTTTTATATTTTTAGAGATTTAGTGTAGAAGGACAAAATTCTTAATTTGAAGTGAAACCAAATGTCTCTTGGAGATAAAAATCTGAAAAGTGTGGGATGATCTTGCCTGCAGCTGGACTGGGTCAATAGTACTTAAATCCACCTTTCACTGCAGTTAAAGCTGCATGTTTTTGGATATACCGCTACAACTTTTGCACATTTGACTTCAGAAATCTCCACTTTGCAACATTGCTCAAGCTCAAGTATCAAATCAGGATAAGCGCGAATGTGAACATCAATTTTCAAGGTTGCCACAGATTCTCAGTCTGAACTTTAGCTCAAACCAGCTTTCTTCCTAAGGAAAATCATTCCCACTGTATGATCCTTCATCATGTTTTCCTTTGGGGATTCAGTGTACAAATTAAAATGTATTTGGCAGACAAGAGTGCCACATGCTCAGGTCTAGCAGTGAGGTTATAGTCTGAGTTTTAGCAGAAGCTGAGCTGTTTGTGTCTTCACCGTCTCTGTTTGCCCTTCTTCCTATTCAGTTGCTCATGAAAAAAGGCTACAGGCGTACACAAACTTACAAAATGTACGTACTCGATTAAATTGGTTAAATTCTTACAAGTTATAAAAGAAAACGCTCAAAGATGAATTTTTTATTTTTTATTTTTTTATAGCAAGCAGAAGAAATGATAAATATTCAAACCAGGATTTCACAGACATGTGGACCTTTTCAAAAAGCCCACTTTAAGCACAACACATTGTTTCTGCAGAGTAAATATTCAGGCTGTTAATGTCTTAAGTGTCAATGTTACTTGTTTGCTTTAGTGAGCAGTATGGATGAGCAGCATTTCACAGACATGGACTCAGAAGTAATTTCATCTAGTCGTACAAACGTTATTTTTTTCTGAGGAACGCACCAGGGATCAGTGGTTGAATCCCAGCTGCAAGAGGCTTCAAACCTTGTCTTTCAGAGAGATAATGACCCTAAGTGATCCACAGACCATAATAGATTCCAACAAGAATGGTGAAAATGCATTAAAGACCATATTGAGAGCAAAGGACTTCATTTTTTGGCTTGTGCATAACTGAATCAGGTGCTATTATTTAAATATTTCCTCGTAGAATTAACATTAGTGCCTTTGTTACGCTAACAGTGGGAAGCAAACATAATTTCTTGCACCAACACAGAAACTTTATTAATAAGAGTCTTTTGAAAGTTTTTAGCTCCTACCAAGTTAAGATTTTCATTAGCAGTGCGTCCTATGTAGATATATCAGCCTTAAAACAGAAACTACTTAGCAAAGAGAAAAGCTAATGGCAGTTTGGACAACCATCTTCAGGATGTTATTAAAATATAGTTCATAATTTTGTTAGAATTAATATATCAAAAGATTTGTATGCAAGTCAGTTTAATATCTAATACAATCCAAAATTCATTTTCATAGTGTATGTGTTAATTCTTTGACCTTTTGGTGCTTTGTTTGGCTAAAAGATGGTCAATCAGAGCTGATATTTGCTTAGCAGGTTTTAAATCCACAGCGAGTGGAGTTGAAGGACAACTGCCGTGTTTCGCCTGTGTGTCAAGTAGACTTTGAACCTTCGATATATGTTTTTTGTTTTCTCTTAAAATTATTTCTCTTACTAAAATAGTGATCATTCCCTGAGTTTTTACAAATTCTCACAAATTTTCACCTGAAAATCTGTCTCTCTCGTTAGTGATTATTTGCCGTCTTCCTCAAAGGGTGAGGCTAACATGCTTGAGTGATGGAAAAAGAGCGTGGCTTAGCAAGATGACATGACACAGTGTTGCCCAATCAATATGTCCGCATTAATATTTAATGCTGCTTGGTAAATTAAACCCCAATTACACGTTTCACATAAATTTACACAAAGCTCCTCAGGGTGGGTGTGTTTCTGCTGAGGGGAAACTGTGGTTAATTATTTTTGCATGACTAATGTCACTGAGGATAAAACCCGTCTCCTGTGCCTCCTCCACGTCAAAGGCTTTAGGTGTGATTTATTTAGACGTGACCTTCTGAGTTTATCACAGCTTTGGTGTGACAAAAGTAAACTTCAATGCAGATATTTGCACCTTTTCTCTCACATTTTTCCACATCTTTAGGGAAATATGTTGTTTTGTTTTAGTGCCGTTTTCCCTCGTGTCTTTTCCTGCAGTTTTGTTGTTTGTCTGCAGTTGGTAGATCTACTCTCTTGTTGTGTGTCTGAAAGGGGTTGTTTTAGAATGAGTGTTCCTCCTAGATTGAATTTCACTTTGAAAAAAATAAACATTTCACCTAATGAGATTAATGTGGGTGCCATTCGGCCATCTGATTGGATGCGCTTGGGCGCTCCGCCTCTCCTCCGTGCAGATTGGATGTACGGGAGCACTCTTCCTCCAGAGGCAAAAAGCCTTTCATATCCTTGTATTCCTGTAACTCTTTAGTTTGTGTTTTAAAAGTCCAACAGCATTATTGATTTTTTCTTTCTGAGATTAAAGCTCTACAGTTCTTATCTGTTCACTCCACTGTCCTCCTCTCCATTTCCAGGCTTCACTCTTGAGTACACAGCATGATCATTTTAGAATAAAGAAGTGCTGAAATTAGTTTTTGGCTTTTGAAGATTTCTCCTGGTCTTGCCTTTTTTTTTTTTTTTTTTGTCACCCTTAAAGGTTTCAGATCAAACAGTTTTAATATTGGATATAACTTCAGCAGAAATAAATGAGCAGTTTTTAAAATTATTTACATAATTTGAGAACGGTTATCCAAGCAACAAATTTAGCCTGACGACCTGCCTCAACTACAGCAAGTACCAGAATCAACTCCCACACCATAACACTTCCAATTTCTGACTGTAGATGTATATATTTTTAATACTATCTTAACTTAGTCAAAGAATTTCCACTTTTGTTGCTTATGTCCACGGAATCTTTTCCAAAGCCTTCAACATGTTTCATTGGTGAATAGTTGACCTTCTTCCCTAGTTATTTTCTCACTGACCTTAACTGGGTCAGTGAGCAACTGATAAACATTATCCACGTCATTTATGAGCTCCTGGATGAGTTGCTGAGGGCCTTTCAATTAGTTTTGGTTTGCCGACCTCTCCTGGAAAGTTCACAATCTTTGCATGTTTTCTCCAGTTGTCGATAATAATGATCCTCTGGAGTCCCAAAGCCGTAGAAATGGCTTTGTAATCTTTACCCTACGGACTGATGTATATGCCTTTACTTCCCATTTGTTCTTGAAGTTCTATAATTTGGGACATGGTGACTTTTTCAGATGGTTTTATTGTTGTAAGACAGCTTCAGTTTAGTGATTTCATGGTTGTGCAGCTCTAGCATTTATCTTAATTAAGGAACTTCTTTGGTATTAACTTCTGGCTATTTTTGTCTAGTATTAAAATTTTGATCAATGATCTTTTATTTATTTATTTGAGCCAAAGGAAGGGGCAAATACTTTTTGACTGCACTGTAATTTGAATGCTGTTTTCTATAAAAACAGTCCAAAGCTGCACAGCTGCAGGACGGCATCACCCCTGCTGCCAACAGCTGCTCACACTTCTAGCAATGTACACTACAAAAACTAACACATGCAGGTGCTTTTTCTCCATCCTTTTTCTTTTTCTTTTTTTTTTTTTTTTTTTTTGATTCAATGGGAATGCATGCGTTTCTGTTGCTGGAGTGCCTTATCTCTTGTCTTTAATTAGATTGGGGTGTGTAGTATCACCAGCTCGGAGGTATCCGTCTCCTCAGGGTCAGGATCCTGTGTGTCAGTGTGACTGGTCAACAGTTGTTGCTCCCATGTTTTTTTCCATGTAACATCCTGCTCCTTGTATTTTATGTCTGTAAGAATGAGGCAGATCTAGAGGGGGCAGTGGTCCGGGTTACGGGTTTATCTCCTTGACGATCCTTGAACTGTGCTGTGCCATTTGATGCATGCACACTCGCAGCACTCACGCACAGAAACATCACAATCCATTAAAGGAAGCTTATTGCAGAAGCTTTTTCTCTTCACTTAGGCGAAAGAGGGAAAAAAAAAATAGAAAACAAGGTCTTAACTTGAAGGTTGACTGTATTTTTAGCTTCTATCAAAGCACTTACTGTAGCTAATGGCTAAATCAAGGCTAATCATTACCACAGTCTGATCAATACAGCTGACTGGCAGATAAATTGGGGCTGCCAAGGTTTCTTGCACCTATTTTCTGACATTCTTGGTCTCAATTTAGTGCATTGAACTAAATATCTTGATCTATTTTTAAGCACGATGTGCGTGCAGCCTTTAGTGGCTCAGGTTTTCCCTACCTGAGCACAATTGGGAGTTTTTAGTCCAAATGGTGTTTTGTTTTATTCATCCTCTAAAGTAAGTGATTCCCCAGAGAATTTTAGGTTAAGATGTCATTATTGATATTTATCAATCTATTATTTATTGGGCTTTAGTTGCTAATGCATTACATGGCTTTTTCTCTTGTTTGTCTGAACACATTATCTGTTGTTTCCATTTTCCCCATACAGTACCACCAAGTATGGGATTCTCACATTTCTCCCCCGGTTCCTCTATGAGCAGATCAGACGGGCAGCCAACGCCTTCTTCCTGTTCATCGCACTTATGCAGGTAAACACTAAAGCTGGTTCTGGTCAGGGCTGGGCCTGATTCTTTGTACAACAATTAGATTTTGTTCTGAGATTCTGTAAATGTATTTGGTAGTACTTCCACTATCACCCTATAACAGCGATATCACTACTTTGAGTTGACATCAGCATTAAAGGGAAAATAAAACTTCTAAGTAGTGCAAGCTAACAGCTAGTCATTAATACACTTAATGACTAATGCTGTTCAAAACTGAAAATGTTTATCAGTGGGACACATTGTGGTGCTGGTGAATGTTAAGTGCACAATTTCACAATGAAACATTAACTGTGATGGTTCCAAACCATTACCATCATTTAAAAGTCCAGTATCTTCTACAACTAATAGAATTGGACTCACCATGTCACTGGATGTAGAATGTACCAGGTTTTACAAAGTTAAGCTTCAAGGATCTTATGGAGATGTTGATTAAAGCTCTCCTGCTCCTTAACTTGTAGACTTGGACTTAGTCTCCAGCCCAAATGATGTAAATGTACCTTTGATCTAAGGTATATTTAGATCAAAGTCCTGTTCCATCAGAATGTGGATTCAGTCCTGTCTGTTTAAGCCCATTTTTTGTTGTATTTGTATGTGCAATATTGATCATTAACGAGGGTCAAAATTATCCTAAGCAAATGATTAGATCGCGTTTTAAGATGTTTTGGGGGGAAAAAAAGTCAAAATAAAGTAAATGTAAGAGCAAAAATTTGCATTATCCTGTTTATCTATATTTAATATGCATTAAATACTCAGACCTTCATCGAGATTTTATTGCTTTTCCATGGATCCATTACATTCTCATAAACATCATCTTTACAAACATCTTGAAAGTAAACAAATGTTTCCTAGAGTTTTTAATGTACAAGCTGATATTCTTCAGAAACACTTGGCGATCTACTTATCAAAGAATCCTTCTGCTTGTCTTTATTGTCATAATCATAAATAATAATAATAATAGTTTTTCTATGCTGCCCATCAGCATATGCGTAAGTATAGATTCTGTTTCTTTCCCATTAGCAAATCCCTGATGTATCACCGACTGGTCGCTACACCACTCTGGTGCCGCTCATCTTCATTCTCACTGTGGCGGGAATTAAAGAGATCATAGAGGATTATGTGAGTAGCTCAGCAGGGACTTGGTCAAGACTTGTAGTATTGCTCCTAGAGCAAGTTTGTAATGCTTTATCATGAATATTTATGTTTTTATTCTACTTTCTTCTTACTCTGTTGCAGAAAAGACACAAAGCCGATAACACGGTGAACAAGAAGAAGACGACAGGTATATTGAGCGATTTAAAAAAAAAAAAAAAAACAATTCCCCATGAGCATGCGCGTCCATTTGTCTGTCTAGGTTTTGTTTTCCTTTCATGGTTGGATGAATGGCCCTTGTCTGTTGGTCATTATAGCATTAGAGGGCACTCAGACCAAGACAAAAAAAAAAAAAAAAAGACAAAGGTTTAGAGGCCATGAATACTGCATGAGAGCCGCTGCACAGGTTGACTGATGGCTGTGTTGTCCTTGTCTCTCAGTGCTGCGGAGCGGAGCTTGGCAGACGATCATCTGGAAGCAGGTATCGTTATCATCGCAAACGCGGCTGCTGCCGTCTCATTTATCATGCTCGTGATTTCTCGTTCACTTCATCGCATCATAAGAGCAGAAATTATGAAAAAAAAATTACTATAAATTAATTCAAGGTGTCTAAAGTTAAATCTCTTGGGAATACAACAACTGTTGGGTAAGAAGAAAAATGTTGACAGTCCCAAAATTCATTCATCCTCTTCAAAAAAAAAAAAACTTGCTGTAAATTTCAGTACAAAATATGTACTTTTCAAAATGGGAAAGACAAGAAATCATATTGAGCATGTCTGCTTAAATGCTAAGACGCTTCCTGTTTATAAATCTGTTTTAAAACCACACATTTTCTTCATTCTCTTTTGCAACTACATGTTTTTGCAACTTGTGGCCACTTTTAAGTAAGGTAGACAATCTGTGATGCAACGGGCCTGTTTCAGAGCGTCTGAACCCTTTTAATTTTTGGAGGAAATTCTTGTGAAACCTGACAAAAAACCCTAAATGAGTCATTATTTGGACTGAATATCCAGTCAACCCAATCTGACAGAAAACCAACATTTTTCCACCTTGGTCACAATTCCCTGAAGGATTCGTTTCTTTCATTAAAAATGCCAGGAAATATTTTTTTTACTCTATTAAAACAAGCTGACACAAACAAATGTTACTGAGGTTGAGTTAACCCAGGTCTGCAGATAAGGAATGATCAAATGGCCCCCTTCTCCTTTATTTTAATGTGATTCAGGAAGAGTATGTGCTTTCTATTTGGAATAGGGGAAGCATTAAGTATTAACAGTTCAAAAATGTGATAAGAAATGTGGAAAGAAATAATTATGGAAAAATTAACCTATTTCTGAATAACCTTTCCCTCTACAAATATTTATACTCAATGTAAGCGTTCAGTTTTTTGTAACACTTCAGTGTTTTAGGCTTTGCTGTAGCTATGAAACGTGGAAAGTGCTGCATTTCCCTGAACAGTAATTAAAGCGTAACTGAAATGAAAGCCAGCTCATTGAGATAACGAAACGTATAATCAGAGTTGGAGGAGAAATGTACCGAATCAAGAGCAGCAACACAGTTGAGCTTAGTTAATAGAAGCAAGTTCCCAAATGTTCTGTTGTCACAATGCAGTGTGGACTTGTTTTCCTAAGATTTGGGGTCCTTATTGAATGTCCTCATTAACTGGGCCCAGCTGTGCTCAACCTCGCTCCATTAGGTTGAATCAAGTCAGATCCGGGTCCTTGTTACAGCGTGTTGGTGACGAGCTTGTTTATCAAGATTTAAGCTTCAATGTGTCTGGACAGGTAAGGGAATTTGTTCCAGCTGTCATCCAGGCTCATTAAAGTTTACTTCTGAAATAAGTTTTGTCTGAAGTGTCATAGTTTGTGTGAAAGTTTTCTGAATCTCTGACTGTGAGAACCGGGTGTGCTTGCATTTTGGAGATCCATTGCATTCCCTTTAAAAAGAATAAACAACCAACAGTACTGTAGTTTCTCTTGTGCGTAGTGATACGGTGTATAAACTTTCCACACCCTTATTTTCAAAAGAGATTAGATTCTTTATTTATTTTTATTTTTTGCTGTCCTTTGGATCGAGAAATTAATATATAAGTTGTAATTTGGAAACATTACATTGCTGTCAGTTTTGTTTCAAAGCTTCTTGCCTGTAATGAATGACTCACTACTTATTATGGTTACAGGCATGGCTGCACCATGCTTGACTGATTTAAGTAAAAGTAACAACTTTTGCTTTCTGAACCTTGCCTCTCCTTTTCTTTCAAGCTGTTGCGTTTCTGTATTCTGAATTTGTTGCAACCTGACCAGGACATGATGCACTGCTGTGCTCGCTGTCGTCTTATCACAAGTCCTTTCCCTCTGATGGCTGCTTTCTTTGTAATCACTGATTAACCTCCCTCTTTGTTTTTTTTTCACCTACCCATGCCCTACTCAAACTCTTGTTCCTCTCGCTCATTCTGTCGCTCCTCTGCATTCTGGCCACCAGGTGGCAGTAGGGGACATAGTGAAGGTGACCAATGGCCAGCATCTTCCAGCTGACATGGTTATAGTGTCCTCCAGGTCAGACTCCGTTTTGTGTGTGTGTGTGTGTGTGTCTTACAAAATTGTTTGATTAATGTCAGAACATGTTTTTCTAAATGTGAATTACTTAATTGGGTTTTAATTAACTTTTTGCTGACTGAGTGGTGTTAGATGATTTAAATAACTCCACATGACTTTAACTGAATTTTAAATAAACCAATTAAATTAATTGCCAACAACTTGTCTAGTGTAATTACTTTTGTCAATTTAACTTTGCTGCCATTTCTCCAGCGAGCCACAAGCCATGTGCTACATTGAGACCTCAAACCTGGACGGAGAAACCAACCTGAAGATCAGACAGGTACAATAATCTGTGTTTAGCAGAATTTATTTGGGTTTTGCTTTGCACCTGTTCAACTATAGGTTTAAAACCTTCCTCCTTATTTTTAGAATAAATTGCTTAAGAAACCATTGTTTCCCTAAGCATTGACAGAGTTCCAACACAGTCTGAAAAAGTTTGATTTAAAATAAATGCGTAAAAAAAAATAAAAAATTCCAGATCTGGAAAGGTTTGGAAAAAGAATAGTGGGGGAAAAATATTTCCAAACATTATTACTTTTTCCCCATCCATCAATCCATTTATTCGCTCATCCATAAATCTTAATTTATCTATCCACTGGTCTGTGTTTCCTTCCATCTGTTCTTCCATCTACTGACAACTGATAGCTTCAGTCCAGGAAAAAGTGTGGATTTTTTAAATGAAAATATGTAGGAACTCCTGTTTTGATTGTACAGTAAAAATCTTTTGTACACATTTAAAACGGACCAAGGAATGTGGAAAATTATTTTTTTTTTCCAGGATCTTTACATTGTCAACTTTTCCTCAAATTTCTTTGGACTGTTTTGCGTGTTTATAAATCTTCCACTTCTTTGTTTTTTCTTTACATTCAGGGTCTTCCCCTGACTGCCAGTTTTCAGACCCTGGATGACTTGATGGCGTTGTCGGGTCATTTGGAGTGCGAAGGCCCCAACAGACACCTATATGACTTCACCGGCACGCTGCACCTGGTGAACCAGAAGTGAGACATACACAACTTTTAGCAAAAGTTGTATTGCAAAAAGCTATGGATGATTTCTTTCTTTTGTATTTTTTATTGACTTATTTTTTTAAAAAACTGGTGAAAGAAATTTTTAAATGACAGATGAGTAAAATGTGCACGAAACTAGTTGTGCAACAATGGCTGTTCAGAGTTAGAAATTTGGATCCTTCAAGGGAACTGAACTTCTGAGAATCCAAACATCTGGCGTAAGACAAGCGGAGCCATAAAAGAAACCAATATTAATTCCTAAATGCTACAAATTTCCACTCATGGGCAAAATCTCCATTTGCTTTACCTCAGTGCAGCTCCTCTGGGTCCAGACCAGGTGCTGCTGCGTGGAGCTCAGCTCAGGAACACACAGTGGGTTGTGGGAATCGTCGTCTACACTGGCCATGACTCTAAACTAATGCAGGTAGCTCAAACCTCTAAGCTTTGAAAAGCCAAGAAAAGTATTGTTTCTACATTGAGCAGAAATTGACACAACAATTAAAGACTTTAACAAAGAGTTTTCATTTACTCTTATACTTAAAATTAACAAATTTGTTTTATAATGCATCCATCTCTTTAGTAATAATTCGACAAGACTCATTTATTTAGTAAAAAGAGAATTTTAGCTGCATTTTTTTGCCTCATAGATTACTTTATTACTCCTTTGGTTTCTTCAATATTTCAGAACTCCACCAAGGCGCCGCTGAAGCGCTCGAACGTGGAGCGGGTGACCAACATGCAGATCCTGGTCCTGTTCGGCATCCTGCTGGTCATGGCGCTGGTCAGCTCGGTGGGCGCCGCCATCTGGAATAGGGAACACACTGACGAGGCCTGCTGGTACCTGTCGCGGGCCGGTGAGAGCACATGCATATTCACCTTGCAATCTTGTTAGGTCTAGTGCATGAAAAACCACAGAAATGCACATGATTCACTTTAAATGTATTTTTCCCCCCCCCCTCCAGGTGACATATCTCTTAACTTTGCATACAACCTGCTGACGTTCATCATCCTCTACAACAACCTGATCCCCATCAGCCTGCTAGTTACCCTGGAGGTGGTGAAGTTCACACAAGCCCTCTTCATCAACTGGGTATGAATCATATTTTATTTTATAATCGATTAATTCTGCTAAAATCAAAATCTTCAATGTAATTTAGCGGGATTTTATTTGCTACACCAGGTGTCAAGTACATAAGCCATTTTGCTTTCAGGACAACCAAATAAAACTTTAGAGCTGCAAATGTCCCAAAACTTTTTGAAAAAAAGACAACTTTAGGAAATCTCTTGTCATTTTTTAAAGAAAAATGACAAGATCTATTTTTAGGATTTAAAATTAAGTGAAATACACATAAACACAAGTACTTTTAGTGTCATTCTTTGTGGAAATTCAGTGCTAGTATTGCAAAAAAAAAAAAAAAACTAAAAATGATTAAAAACCTACATATTGCTGCAAGAAAATTTAGTTAATTCTGTATAATTTTTAGCTAAAGTTTTAAAGAGCCATTGTGGAAAGTCCAAAGAGCCACTTCGGAGCAGCAGGTTGCAGTCTCCTGTTACGTTCCTGCTATATTCTTATCTTCTCAGGACGTTGAGATGTACTACTCGGAGACGGACACGCCGGCCATGGCGCGAACATCCAATCTCAATGAAGAACTGGGCCAGGTCAGTTGCCCATCCTCAACAACTGGCTTCTGAACTAAGAGTGGCACAATTAAGCCATCTCTGCTTCTTCCAGGTGAAATACCTCTTTTCTGACAAGACGGGAACGCTCACGTGTAACATCATGCACTTTAAGAAGTGTACCATTGCAGGAATCACATATGGGTCAGTCATCCTTTATTTAAACACCTCTTTTACATCCCGAGTTTACTTGTAAAACGAGGATCCTGATAAGAGAATATGAGCTCAGAATGCTGCTAAACACGCTTCTGCTGTTTCAGTCGCTTCATTATGTAGCAGCCTAACCCAATTAAGGCTGAGCTGATTGTACTTTTGCATGTTTAATCAAAGAAACTAATCAACTAATCACCTGTTTTCAACCTGATTCCCTTCACGATTCAACATCGTTCATTACTGCAGCCACTTCCCTGATCTTGACTGTGATCGTTCAATGGAGGACTTCAGGTGAGTTACTTCCATTCAAGCTTCCCAATTCTGTTTTGCACCTCTAGTGAATGATTAACTGTGTGCCTGCTTGCTTCAAATAGAGCATTATACAATGCCTTTTAATCTATGAATCCATTAGTTTCTGTCTAATAACTGAGACATGTTTTTGACTCTCAGCAACCTGCCGTCCAGCAGCCATAACTCCACAGAGTTTGACGACCCGAGTCTCATTCAAAACATTGAAAAGGATCATGTAGGTGTCCTAAATGTTTTTCCTGCGTTTTCGATTCAATCTAAATTAGAAGGTTACAGTGAATGTTCTTATTGTGTCCAATCTTTTGCATGTTTTTAGCCAACATCACCTCAGATCTGCGAGTTCCTGACCATGATGGCGGTGTGCCACACTGTCGTACCGGAGAGGGAGGATGACCAGATAATTTACCAGGCCTCATCGCCGGACGAAGGAGCGCTGGTCAAAGCTGCCAAAGGACTCGGCTTCGTCTTCACAGCCAGGACCCCTCATTCGGTCATCATCGATGCTGTAAGCTTGTGTGGTAAATCTGAGCTGGGATTTTGGTTAGAAATTCACAACTTGCTGTGTACAGGACATGGCAAGGTAATCTCATTAGATGAGGGAAAAACTAGACTTTTTGGAGGACTTGCAAAATGTTGAATGTGGCAGAAAACCAACACCGAATATTACCCTTCTACACGATATCCGATTTAGAGTTGGAAAATTCTATAAATTTTCCAAGCTAGCAAACTGTACTTGCAAATTTTAAACAGAAACATACCTGCAATTTTAAATACTAGAGATTACTGCTTAGCAGAGATTTCACTTACCCCTGGTAATATATTATTTAGCTAAATCTTGACTAAAACAAATTTCATGTGAGTAAAGTTGTTTCACCAAAAATCTGAAATGCAACTGTATTATTATTTTTTTTTCCTGTTTTGGTATAAGTTAACAAGCTTTCTGTGTTTCAGAGAGGAAAGGAAATGACCTATGAACTTCTGAACGTACTGGAGTTCTCCAGGTAATCCTCCCTGAAATGTCCTTGTACCCAAATAATCGTGTTGTGACATTCCATCAAAACTACACCGACCTCTTCCACAGTAATCGCAAACGCATGTCTGTGGTGGTGAGGACGCCCACTGGGAAGCTGCGGCTTTACTGCAAAGGAGCTGTAAGTTCATCAGATTGTCGTTATCATTCTGATAGTAATCTTGAATTTAGGTTGAAATTTCAATTTGTTTTTACAGGATAATGTCATCTTTGAACGACTAACAGAAGCATCTCAGTATAAAGATCTAACCGTCGCTCATCTGGAGCAGTTTGCTACTGAAGGTATTACTTACCCACAGAAAGAACAGCAGATGTCTTCATATTTGCATTCAGTTGAGAAAATAAACTCAGTGTTATCAGTTAACATATTAAACAGGAGAATGAGCTCAGAGGTCTTGGACAGGACTCTATTCTTGTTTAACCTTTCTAGTAATGATTTACCAGAGATCTGTACAATTTCATCTATTTTTCATTGCATCAGCTCTAATTCAAGAACATCTTTTACTGTATTGCGACATTTTAAAACACTATTTGGAGAATTGAGAATATTTAGCAATTAATTTAATGTAATTACGTAAATAAGATTGAGCAAGTATTTTAAATGTGGAGTCATAACATTGGTGTTGGCACAAGTGTCTTTTCTGGAATTAGATGTGATTTCTTCTAAATCTGGTGTAAAAAACAATCTCAGAGACTTTCAGCTGACTTTCAGGGAAAGTCTGGTTTAATGGCAAACAGACAAGGTGGAGTAAAAGGTTACTGATGAAATCCTCCAATATTTTTAATATGTACCTTTCTGAAAGCAGTTGTCAAAGTAATCCTTTGGAAAACAAGAGCATTAAATGTCCCTGCTGTAAATTTGCTATTTGGCTTTCACTTTCAGTGATTGCACAAATTCAAGAATGCAGCTTTTGAACCAATTATTCAGTCCAAATCTTCCCCCTCATCTCATAAATCAGATTTGAACCTAGTTTCCTTTCTGTGCTTTGGAATGCACAAAAGCACACCAAGTTTATTATCAAATTTACCTGAAAGCAACAGCGGTTTTATCTACCCTTAGTGTATATTTCATCAGCCTCTCCTTGTTTTGTTCCTTCAGGTCTGAGGACGCTCTGTTTTGCCTATGTGGACCTGGAGGAAGGCGCCTATCAGGAGTGGTTGAAAGAATACAATCGTGTTAGCACTGAACTTAAAGACCGCGCTCAGAAACTAGAGGAGTGTTATGAACTACTGGAAAAGGTATTCATAAGTTTAATCTATTGTGCTTTAATGTTGTTGATCTCCCACTAGTATTGCTCTGCAAATCTTGTATTATAAGATTTGCAGAAACTTATAATAGTCTAGCAATACAGTGCTACATCTATTGTAGCAACATAATGCTACAACAATATTATATTGCCTACATCTGTGCTTGCTGCAACATATTTTGCACCAAGATGTTTTTTTAGGCTTGAATAGCTTTAGGAATATGCTAACACCTTTTTGCACAACTTACTCATAACAATAGTCTGTTACAGCATTCTGACAGTTTTTGGGTTGTTTTTTTTTCTTATTTTTATGCAAAAAGAAGAGGAAACATGTTTGTTTTTCTGTGACAGCAAAGGTTCTGGCTCGGGACTTTTTGTATGTTTAAAAAAAAAAAGTAATTGCGTTAATTTTCAGGATGTGAAAATGTACCTTGTTAACTTTAAAAATGAATGCGTCAAAGTTACGATGGAGGAGGAATGCATCTAAATGTTTCAGGTTAATAATGGCTCTCGAGTTAGAGTTGACCACCCCAGGTCTATCACTTTAAAAATCCTACTAAAAATACATTAAAGTTTGTGATTATAACAAAACAATGCAGAATGTAAAAAGGACTCCAATTTGGCATTGAATGTGTAGATTTTATTTTAATATTAGGGGAAAACACAGAAAGCTTTTCAGAACTTTGTGTTGAAATGTTTTCACCTTCAGTAACACATAAGTATAAAGCCAAAGCATTTATGGACTGTGGTGTTTGGTTGCCAGCAGGTGGCAGAGTGGATCTACTGATTTGTTACACCTTTAATGTAATGCACAGAGTAAGAATTTTTAAAGTGCTTCGATTTCTTTTGTGTATATTTTGCTTTATGATGCAACAGTGTGTTTCATGTCTATCTGATAGACTATGCTATCTGGTTAAAAACTAAACAGGAGATTCACCAGAGAGCTGAACTAATAGGTTTAAAAGCCAACTGATTTGGCAAAAAGGGCTGAGGTGAGAAAAGTATGTGAGGGGAAAAAAAAAAGAGGAAGCAGGAGGAGGAGGAAACCTCTGACTGGGAGACCACAAGGGCAATTACCTGCACTGGCGTGCCAAAAGCCCCATAAAACCGGAGTCAACAACACAGTCGTGCTAGGTTTTGTGTGTGTGGGTGTCTAATGAGGGCACACAAGCATTTAAACATTGAACAAATTTAAGCTAGCATGGGAAAGGGTAATGAGTTACCTCTTGGCTAAATGGTTTTTCAACTCAAAGTTGAACTGCCTGGCATCGCTCTCATCCCCAAATTAGTCATGTGTGGTGTTGTCAGAATCGTTCACATTTACAGGGACCTGATGTCTGGCTGAAATCAGTCCTAATATGATTTCTTAAAACCTCGTTAACTTTTTTTTTTTTTATGCCATTACGGGTTCATTTTCCTAGGATTACCTCTGGCTCTGTGCGTTTTGCCAACAGAACTTAATGCTGCTTGGAGCCACAGCCATAGAGGATCGCCTCCAAGCCGGCGTCCCAGACACGATCGCCACGTTAATGAGGGCCGGGATCAAGATCTGGGTGCTCACAGGAGACAAGCAAGAGACGGCCATTAATATAGGTGAGAGAAACTATTAAAGACACAATGTAAAAAAAAAACACAGTCATTCCAAGAAGCCAGATGTTTTAAAATCTCATAGCTCTGTTTTTATTTTTTATTTTTTTTGTTTGTTTGTTTGTTTTTGTTTTTAGCTTTTTTGCTGATTTCCTTTTTAGTGCTTGTGTCTGACCTCATACTGAGGGCATGCTAAAAAAATTTGATGAATAGACAAGTGGAGGCCAGAAAAACCCATCAAGGGTGGGGAAAAAAGCATCTGAAAGTTAGTTAAATTAGTTTCTGTAGTAAATTTAGGAACATTTTCCTTTTCCTTGAAGGTCAGAATTTGTTGGCTCAAACAAAATAAACATTTATCTAAAACTGGTCAAATAGTGGACTTAATATGATTGAAAAACTGACAAGTTACTTTTAAAAACCTTAAGATGACGTAAATCAATATTGCTCTAAACTGGTTTCTAATACTTTGGGAAGGTCTGGCAGACCTGGAGCAAAATAAAAACTCTAATTTATGACTTTGTGATTGTATCTTTATGGAAACATTTTCTTACGAAAATAAGTTCTCAGTTTATAAGTGTGATTCCTTAATTTCACTTTATTGTGCTCTGTTAAGTTAAAACAATCTTTCTTGCACAAATGCTTTGCTTTAGTGCTTCGGTGCTCCGATTTAGTGCCTCTTATTCAAACATATTCTCCTCCTGATTAAAGCCTGCACTTTAAAGGTGCATCCTCTTTGTACTCAAAAGACTTCCCTGATTAAAATTAAACACCTATTCCGATTAAGAAAGTCTGAGCTTATCAAACTGTTAGGATCCAATATGGCGTCCATGCATATCAAGTGGATCAAAAGTTGCCCAAATCTATTCCAATAATTCATGTTAACAGTTTAAACATAGTATTGTGCATATTTCACACCTTCAGTTTTCCGAACATGATTCTTTTTGTGTTTAGACACAGAAATGTCATCCGTTTACATGAAGTAAAGACAGCAGCCAAACAAATGGCAGCTCTCAAATGTATTCTTTTTTTTTTACAGCGCGCTCATCTCAGGTGGAACATAATTTCTACCTCCGACTCCTGAGACGAATCAAACGCAGCACAACTTCCTCTTTAGAGATGACCCCTCCGCTCTAGGATAGGATTTCTCTGCTAGCATATTTCTCTTTGTTTTTTTCTTGGAACAAAGTAGCAACTCTGCCTGGTTAAAATATTGTGACCATTGTTCTCATAGAGTTTGCTCCAGAGAGATTTGTGAGCAGGTTTCAGAGTAAGGAGCAGAAGATATTTCTGCTGGAGGCATTAAATCTGACTGCAGAAACACATGCTTGGGAGGATCATAGCATGGCTGGGTTTTTTTTGGAAAAAAGTCCCCCTTAGTTTAAGGTGTGACAAACTGCAGCAAACTAACTACAGTTTGTAGGGATCTTAAGTGGTATGTATTCTGGAAGTGAGCATTTATGCAAACCCTTAGATCTTTAACAGCAAATTATTGGAAGACTTTGTATTTGTGCTCCATTTCTATGCAGTTTCTTAGTTATTGTAGGAGTCACAGAGCAAACTGGTGGCAATTGTCAACTAATACCAGGACCTGAAAACAAAATATGAGTGGACGCTTTTCCTCTACTAATTGAAACCTGAAACCAATTAATTGAATTAGTGGTCAATGAATTAACCACCAATTCACTGAAAATGTTTATAAAATTGATTGATTGATGTGTGGGTTGTGAGTTCCTAAGTAGCCCATGAGATTAAAAATTAAACCAGGCTTAAGAAAAGGAAACGATAACAATCTATATGTAGAAATAAACCCCTGCATGAGATGTAAACGACTAAGACTTTCAGGTTGTGTTTTCTGATTGTTGAACATTTAGTATGTCACATTCACTGATCAGAAAAAGGTTTGATTTTTGATTTTGAAGTTGGAAGTCAGCAATTGGGGCAACGTCTGATTTTTCTGTGCATCTCGATTTCAAGATGGTGTACTTTCTTTTCACCGTGACTTCAGATTATTACGCTGTCATTTGGTCAGAGGTTGAGCAGGTTTGAGTGACAATCTTTTTTGTATTTGAGTAAACCCAATCTCTCTCCCATCCCCCACTCTCTCCCCTCTGGTGTATTGTTTTCTCAGGTTACTCCTGTCGCCTGGTGACACACGGCATGTCCCTCATCATTGTCAACGAGGACTCTCTTGATGTGAGTAAACCTTCCTCCTTTTTCTCCTCCTCTTCTTCCTGGCAGCCTCCCGTGCCTGCATAATTTTGTTCAGCACTGGGGGATTTTTTTTTTTTTTTTTTCATGCTCCCAAGGGAGGAAGTTATGCGGTGGGATGTTTTAACAAGGTTACCGTGAGAACTGGGGTGTGGTCAACAGTCAGATTGGTGGCTATCTTTCCAGGTGGAAGCAATTAAAGTCTCTGATGTCCCCTTTGGTGAAATGGATGATGATCACTAAAATATCACGCTTTTTGTCCAATCTCTGTGTGAACATTGGTTACTTTTTTAGGGTTAAAATTATGCAGAAAAGTTCAGCTCCAGTGCTTTTAAGAATATAAACACAACTTGCGTTTTATCCTTAAGCTGATATACTTGAGCTGACTCGTTCTGCAGGCCTGTCATCCTATCTACAATGGGAGCAAATGAGTCATTGCTTGAGGAGCTTTGACTATTGGATCTATTAAGGAACAAACTGTTGAAAAGACTCGCTAAAATCATTATATGCCTAAATGGTTACAACACTAAATAGACCATAAATGGTTCTGTTGAAAACAAACTGCTCATTTTCAGAGTAGTGTGCAGTTGTTGGACATTCCAGTTTATCTAGTGCTCTCTAAAAGTAGTGTAAAGCAGTGGTTCAAGTGTTTAGTTTTTCAGATCGTTTTAAAGGGGCTGTAATATGTAAAACTGACTTGTTTTGAACTCTACTTCATGTTGAAATGTTGTTCCCTCAACAAAAAACATACCTGGAATGTTGTCTTTTGATTCTTTCATGCATGTTTGAAAAATTCTTGAATCTCCCACAAAGCGCCACCTACTTCCATAAAGCAGTTGTAAACGGCATAATGCACAACACTATCACCACCATGTGTTGTGGTAATGTTTTAAAGGTGGAGTATGAGAAAGAGTAGGAGCTTCATAAAGAGACAGGCTCAATTTAATTTTTATGTAAAGCCATTTTATAACAATTAAATTGCACCCTGTACCTGGAAAATATGCAGTACTGCCCCTTTTGAAAAAAATTACATATTAACAAATTGTTTTGGTAAAGAGGTTAAAAAATAGGCTGAAATAAATCAAGGCCATACATTGGCTATGGAGGCTGCTGTTAATGCTGTTTAATTGAGCGTAAACATGCTTATATAGTGGGTCATGAGGATTTTCCATCATTATCTTAACAGTTTGGTAAATTGTGCTTTTTTTATTTTTGGCTGAAGTAAAAGTTTTAGTCCAGTAGTATCTATGTGATCGTTTGAAGTGGGCATGAGAGCAGAAAGTCTCTGAAAGACGATGACTGGGTCACTGCTTTTAAAAATGGAATATGCTTTTACAAATTTCCTTTTATGGACAGTGTGTTGTTGTTGAGTCAAAAAAGTGAGGTTGCAGCTTTTTTCTGTACCAAAGTATTATTATGTGCATGGATATCAGTTTGTGGGTCCAAAGTGTGTCATAAAGCTAAAAAAAAAGTGGAGGTCTATGCTCGGTTTGTAATTTTCTTGCTTCAGTGCCTCGGTTGGTGGGCATTATGGACTGTTGGCTTGTAGAGTAATTGCATTACTGTGGCGCATGGTCAGAGTGAGCCCTTTATATGGTTAACAGGGGACCTAATTTGAGAGCGATGTAAAAAGACTTTAATTTGTTCAGTACACATTTACCTGCACACTGGTACTCACCATCACTTTAAAATGTTTGTGTTGTGACGGATAATGGAGCACTTGTGAGATTTCTCACTTTTATCAAAGTGATGCTCCAAGCAAAACCCTGAGGTTTCCAAACATTGTGAATCCAGATGGCATGCAGCGCCACTTAAAAGTTGAGTAAACTGAATTGGACAGGAGGCATATTTTAGGTTAAGAGCAAATATGGTGCTTTAGACCTACACATTATGCTAAACGTGTGACGGCTAACACAGTTAGTGCTCTAATCTGATAATCAAATTATTGGTTGTTTTTTTTTTTTTCCTTTTTCTAGAGGTCTGCTATGTGTGACTAGTTTGATGTTTACTGTGTGGTTAATAGTTGATAGAAGAGGGTCAAATTCACTAAAATAGATGGTGGATTGCAAATATTTTTTTTCTTGTTCTTTATTTTTGCCACTTTCAACAGAGATTACTGGCCCTACTGCTCATGAGAAAAGGTCTAAGTATGCTTTGCGCGGACATGTGCGCAGGGAAAACACTCTAATCTTTCGCAAAGAAAAATGTTTTCATACATAAGAAGAAAAATCCTGAATGCCTGAGTGACTTCATATGAAGCAGGATAAATGGTGCTGTCTGCAGATGAGGCGGCATAAATAGAGGTCTGTGGGAAGTTTCATTGAACTGAGAAGGTGAGGCGTTCATGTTTTTTTTTTTTGGATGTATTTTACCCAGAGTAGCAGGAAATTTGAGATGAACAGTCGGATGAGATTCAGAAAACCTCAATGATGTGCTTTGAGTGGATTTTGCATTAATCTTTTGCGTTTTGACTTGAGGAAGCTGGAAAGATTTCTTAGAAATCGTAGCTTTAAACTGCAGCAGAAGAAACGTGTGCATGTGGTGTTAATCCATCCAGTCTCTCAGGATGACTTCAGAGAGCTCTTGATGTGCGTGATGCAGATGAAAGCCATGCCATCCTCAGCTTAACACTTGTCTGCCGTTCACTTAAAATAACTCACACAAGGTCCGATTTCTGTACGCATGTGGCTTGTTTGAAGGCCCAACCTGCACATGAGTGAAAACAGAAGCTGCTTATCAAAATCTCTCCTCCAGGTTGACCCTTTGCTCCCATTTGTATCAGGCACTGGAGCTTCGCTGGTGATGTTTTGGACTTGTGTGTGTCAGTGTTTTTTGTTTAAAAGATCAAGGAAAAAGCACATCTGAAGCCCACTGTTCTTATTTTTCTTTTGTGGTCGGATTTTGCCTTGATGATTAAATTGGACTTCACAGATTTGTCTGTATCTTCAGTAGGCTATGTTAAAGTAAGCTATAGTGAAAATTGGTCAGAAGAAGGAAATATTCTCCTGTCGATTGGGCAAATCATTACTGCAAACAAGGCAAGAGATTTGCTAATATATCTTGGGATTAAGGTTTACGTCCACCTCTAGATTATTCTGAGATAATTTTCTAATAAAATACATTAAGCCCTACCTAGTGATGACTTAAATAAGCTAATTTAATAAGCGAGTCAAATCTAAAGAACACCACCGAAGGTACAACTCTAATTCTAGTCTATTGCTATTGGAACATTTTGTGTTATGAATTGAACTTACAAATATACTTATTCCAAATAAAGAATCTTAACTTTTCATTTTGACTTGAACTAAAAGTTTGAAATAATGCCATCCAAAACATTATTATAGCCGACATTATTCAGTGTGGTGTCTGGTGTGTGATCCTCCTTCTGTACGTCCTCCTCACACGGCTACCTCCACATCTGTCAGCATGCTCTTTATGTTCAGGAAGCGACCACACACTCTGGCTGCTTTGTGGCAGGAAAAGGTAGACTTAAGAGCAGAAAACAGGAACAATATATGTGTGTTTATCCTTTTTGGAGACACAGGAGTGGGTTTGTGAATAAAGCTGTGGGGTCTGTTTATTTGGCTCCATCCATGAGCTGGACAATCTGGGCGAAGGTAGAGTGTAGGTTTTTTTTTTTTTTTTTTTTAACAGCCCATTTTAGGACGATGAATGGGCGGTAACACAATCTCCTTTTGGTGCTCTTCCTCACCAAAACAAACCCTGAGACCAATGCCTCCTGGGTAAATGGTTTGCGAGCACTCGCCGTGACATGCGCCACCTGTCACCTTCAGATCACCCGCCACACACAGACCTGCACAAATCTTCGCCCTGCTCCTCTTGAAGTTGTTTGAGACTTAAAATCTCAGAAGCATACCCATCTCTGCTCAACTTCACCCACTGTTTACCCAAGACCAAGTGGCACTGAGTCGTCCCGATCAGCATGATAAACGTGTAGAACAAACGTCCCATCAAACTTTCCCACAATCGCCAGGCGCTCGTCACGCTGCCCGCAGTACAACCCTTAAACAAACACTGCCTTTCTTCTGCCCATTCATCTTCTTTATGTGCAACACACACACACACACACACACACACACACACACACAAAGCTTTGCAGTGTGTGCTCCAGCTTGTAACTGCTGCTGTTCTCACAGCTGAAGTCCTCCCGTGTGACCCCGGCTGCAAAGGATGTGGGTTGTTTGCACAGATGCATCGTCTGATAATTAAACGGTATATTGCATCTCACTGGTGACAGAATCTGCACTGCTAAAATGAGCGTGTCCTTGCCCGCCTTTTCTTTTCCCCCCACTCTGCAGTTTTTTTCAAGCCTTGTCTGGTCACTAGTCCATGTCTGTCTTTCCACATGTCTCTGTACCAGATCACAGATACATGGCCTTGCAAAAGTTTCCAAACCCTTTGAACCTTCACACACTTTGTCCTGTCACAGTGTATTTTATGATTTTTTTTGTGTGTGTGTGTGTGTGTGTGACACTCAAATTTTAATGTAGTGGAAGAAAAATTCTGCACATTAGTTTTCCACATTATTTTTATAGTCACAAATCTGAAACATAATGGTGTGCTTTTCTTTCCACCCCCCTTTTACACTGATACCTATAAATAGAATCCATTGTAGCTTCCAGAAGTCTTGAGTCTTCTGAGCAGTACAGAATTAGCAAACATCAGAAAGACTAAGTTATAAAATCAGTAGAAAGCTCAGAGATAAAGTTAACTCTATCATGTACTCTGCAAATCGACCTGCAAGCAGAAAACATTATGTTGAATGAAATCCTGTTTAAAGTGTGCCTAATCAGCATCTTTAAGCTCTTCAGAGTCTTGATAGTGAGCCATTGATTCGATGCATCTTAAAATTACAGGATGGTAGCTCTTGAGGACTGGACTTGGGCTGCCTTTCGAGGTGAGAAAGTTGCAGGTTCGAATTGTGAGTCTTTACCTCAAATACTTTTCTGGGATGAACTGGTGAAAAGCAGTGAGACTTCTCATCTCATAAATCCTCTTCTGGAAGAAAATTCCCTTGAACCCACTCCTAATTCTTTTAGAAAGCCTTCCTGGAAGAGTTGTAGCTATCTGCAAAGCGTAGGTAGACCCGTATCATTTTAAACCCTATGGATTAAAAATGGAAGGCTGCTTCAGAAATGAACATTTAAATGTTGCACAAAGTTGTACTTTTTATGTGATTTGAAAATAAGCAAAAGATCCTGTTAATTAAATATGTTTGGGTTGGTTGTTTTAATTTTATTGCCCCTGTCTTTTAAAACAAAGTAACAGTGTGACCTGGGATGCCTCAGCTTGCCTCCATACTCTACCCAGTTTCTGACCCAGATATAAACCTGAAAAAATGTCCATGCCGTCTGGCCTGTAAATGCTGTCTGCGAGTTGTGCCTCAGTGTTTGTGTCTGTGGTCCTGAGACTCTCTGCTTGCGTCCAGACCAGATGCATATGAAACATAAACATTTAGTTTGGAAGCTCAAATGTCTCCTAATGAGATCAGTCATGTTGTTATTGTTGCAATTAAAAAATATGACTTTTTTTTTTCTCTCTCCCCAACATCGTTTACAGAAATAGATGGTAATTTGGCGTGAGAAAGACAGAGACCTTTTTTCTTTCTTGCGTCAGCGTTTCTGTTTAAGTACTAACAGACCGTAGTGGACCATTCTTTATGTTTAGACAGTTTTCTTGTCAGGTTGGTCTGGACTTGGTGTGTGGTTGCAAAAACCAACCATTGTTCAAACTGTAGTTACACTTTAAATCCCTATAGCTCTCCGCAAGTTTATCCTGGTTATTATCCTGGGTTATCGTAACTGCCGCTCAAGCTTTGTCTGAACCTGCTGCGACAGGTTACAGTGGAGCATTAGGGCCCAGTGGCAGCTACAGGAGGCCATTTCTGTGCCTCTGTGTCTGCATTCAGATCAGCTATCATACTTTAAACGGCAACTTATTTGTGAATTAAATATGATGGGATGGACTCACTAATAGCTAAACATGATCAAACTTTAGGTGTAAAAGTGTGCAAGACCTTAAAACTAAAGCACACACTCTACACATACTCATCAGCATCAAGGTTTTGAGTCTGAGAACTCTGACAACCTTTAATCCTTTCATTATGTTTTTGTTTTCCTCTTCCTTGTTTTGGGCAAAAAGGTGAAGGCAAACAGGAATTCCGGCATTCAAAGGAAAAGCACACAGCCCCTGGGCTGAGAAAACAAGAGGGAGGAATTTTCTGGGGAAGAGAAGGGACCTGTGTGTGTGTCCGTGTGAGTTTGCGGAGGGAGGGCATGCACGTGTGCATCGCTATTTGGCAGGAAGAAGAGCAGCTGCTTTGTTCATATGGTTGGGTTTGATACATTCATGTCTTTTGCATGATATGTGGGCAGGAGGGTCACCTGTCTGGGTTGCTGGTTTCTTTAATATTTGATGTATTAATATTTGCTGTTTAATGTCTTGATGTTTTTCTTTCTTTTAGTTTTTTATAGGTGTTGCAACAACAAACCAGTGCATTTTTTTAAAAGATTTTATTTGACAGACTAACACAAATAAAACCATTTTTAATTTTAAAGTGAAAGGAAAAGATGCATGGGTGTGAAAATAAATACAAAATTTTTTTGTTGTTGTTGTTTTCTGCTCCATGCAACCTTTTTTCTTGTGAACCAAAATGTTCAATTTCGTTTTGTTCTGGGAAACTGCAAAAAGGACTTTGTCTCGCTGCCTTTCAACACTTCTTGTTACTCTTCCAAAGAGCCCAGATTTGAGCAGTGCAGATTTGTTCAATAACGTCCTCTAGCAAGTTTTTGACCCCTTCATAAAACTGCTACATTGATTACATTTGCAGCACACAAATGTAGTCAACATTTGCATTGGAGTGATCTGCTTCAGAAGCAGCAGATTGCTTCTGAAGGCAATCTGCTGGATTTCATTTAAGGATAAATGAAATGAATTAATCCAATTCAGTGGAAATAACCTCTTTTGCAAGGCACTGTTCACTAATTGTTTTTGTTCCGTGCTGTCAAAAACAATCGTTTTTTTTAGGGAAAATGCATTTCAAATTTTCTCATGTGCTCAAAAAACTAAACTTATTAGGTTGCCAGGTTTTTTACTGACGTTACGAACATTTCTGTTGGATAAAACCTCCTTGTTCTGTCTGCTTAACTGGTAGTATGTTTCTGATTTTAACGTGAATTTATCTTTTAAATCTTAGTTTCCCTTTAATCAGCTAAAGTCTGTTTGAAGTCAGAGGGACTTCCAAAGTAAATAAGGATTTGAGTCAGTGGATATAACTAATTCAGGTGTGCCTCCGGATGTGTGTGGGTATGCATGTGTCTGTGTGCGTGGGTGTGTGTGTGTGTGGTGGTCAGGTTTGTAGCGTGTCTGCTTCCCCACATGGAGTTCATTACACCTCTGCTGGATGTTTGTTTTCTCTATTAATCCCTGTTCCTCCATTATCAAGATCTCAATCAAAACAGTCCCAAACCTCTGCGCTGTAGGCAGCCTGGCATTCACACACAAACACACCCACACACCCACACATGCACAGGTACCTATTGCTGCTACTTGTGAAGGCGAGATTTCCCCCATCTACACCGGTTCAGCTAATTTTTTAACTTCCGTTCTGTTTTTTTGCTCGTTTTTTCTCTTGCCGTCATGTGCTGCTGTGCTTAAAGGAAGGATTTGGAATTTTTATGGACCGATTAAACGTACCCTCAGGACCTGGCAGCTTCTGGACGTTGTATTAGGATGCCTGGAACAACTGTGAACTTTATATTAGCATTTTTAATTGTTTTTGGAGTACACAGAAGCAAATTGTTTTCCCAGATGAAAGCCGACCGTGCAACCAAGCACACATGGATTCCATTTACCTGCTGATGGCTTTGACCTTTCAGCAAACCAGCTTGTGTGTTTTGATGTGCGTGATTTGCATTTTCACCACTTTGTAAGACAACAGTGTCCACGTAAGAAAACATGGAGAAGAGAAACGTGGCGGTTTGAAACATCCGCTGACTCATTGCAGGAAAGGAACAAACATTTTTAATCAGATTTAGTTTACAAAGAGTTTTTGTGGCAAGATTTAGATTTATTGTAAGAGATTTATCATTTAATGCCAACAGCATTTCCTGGTGTAATCTTATTAAGGTTTGCATCTGTTTTCTTCTGACTTATGATGAGATCTTGGTAATGTTAAAAATTATAATTAGCATCTTTTCCTCTGTGCATTTGTCTTCCTGCAGGCCACTCGTGCCACCCTCACCACCCACTGCTCCTCCCTGGGCGACTCTCTGAGAAAAGAAAATGAACTTGCACTGATCATCGATGGCCAAACTCTCAAATACGCTCTGTCCTTTGAGCTCCGCCAGGCCTTCCTCGACTTGGCGCTGTCCTGCAAAGCTGTAATCTGTTGCCGGTAGGGAGGAATCATTTGTCATTTATTGTCCATTTATCATACAAAACCTTCTTATGTTGATGTAAACAGGTCAAGAAGGATTGAAAGCAAAATTACTGAATGTGATTTTTCTCAAAAAGTGAAGAAAAATGGTTTTAAAAATCAGTTTTTATAGCATTATAATAACATAAAAGTAAAAAGTGTAAATCCATGCTTTCAAATGCAGTTCACTTATTGAATGTGTTTGTTTGGGAGTTTCCTTTATTATTACTATTTTACAAAATCATTGGTTTCATCGTTTTTAACAAACCCATTTAACATCTAGTTTCTGCTTTCCACAACGTTAGTATTTTAAATCTTTGATTTTATGATGCCGGGCAAGAAGATTCACTGTAATAAAAATATACAAGACAAAATATGAAATAAGCACATTTGTGGCTAAACAAAAATCTTAAGTTTCTCAAACCAACACTGCACATTTATAGACTGTACTTACTTTTATACATTCTTAAAAAAGCCACAATCAAGTCAACTCTCAAATGTTAATGTTTTGTGGCTGAAGAAATTCAACAGCTGAAGTTTCACTATAGTCTGGAGGTAAAACGGCAGTTTTATGTGTTTTGACAAAGACAGACTGAATTACACTACATCACTTGATTCTTTGTTGTGAGCCTGAGAGAAAGCGAATGAGGACGGTGAAAGTCGTGTCATGTTCCTGCGTTGAAATGCCATCAGTAACTCTCTGCTGATGTCCCTATAATAGATGCCGTCATTTGACATCACAACTGATTTCAAAGTGCATCTAGTACATAAAGCAAACTTCTTTTGGCCATGTTGCAGTTGGAACCAGTTGAATGTTAAGAGTTTTGTACATGTGTCCCTGAGTGCATTTCTGTGTGTGTTTGTAGTCAAGAGGGACGTAAAAGAGTCTCTCTTCTGTATCCAAGCCATATCCGGACTTTGGTCTCACAGGCTTTACAAACAGCCTCCAACTTCTCTTTTTTTTCCCCCTCTTTGTCCACTCCTCTTCTCTTTTTTTTATGTATTTCCATCTGATAAGGTCAAAAGTACCTTAATCTAATTTAAAAAAAAAAAAATTCTCCAGATGGAATTTGCACCAAGAAAACATCCCTTTACTAATACAATTACCAAGTTGTCTTGGTTGTATATTTTCAAAGCCTTGTGCAGGCTATGAAAACTAGTGAAACAGCAGCCCATAACAATCACTAAAATTATCACCCAAGATGTTTTTCACATGATAAAAATTAATGAATCAGAAACAAAGTCATAATTTTAAAGATATCGAATCTAAACAGATTTTTTTTTTTGCTAACTTCCTGTAGCAGCTAGCTTTACTGTTGTGCATTAGTTTGTTCATAAACATGAAGCTTAAGTGTGTTTTTTTTTACTATTTTTATTGTCTAACATTAGCAAGGCTCAATTTTTAGGCCCTACTTGTGAAAAAGTAAATTTTCTTTAGTGTAATTTTTATTATTACAATGTTAAGGTTGTAATAATATTAATTAATGTTTCTATTATGATTGTAGTTTGTTCATCAAGCTGGGGGAAATTATTTATAGACTTCATTTTACTTGTTGCTGTTTTGAAGAAGATAGGTAAAATTGTTCCTGACTGAACAATAATCTGTAACAGTAGCTATCTTTTGATTTTGAGTTTACAAACCTCCAAAACTGGGATTGTAACTTTAATTGTATGTTCTTCCACCATTGATTCCATTGAAGCAAACAAACTTAGAAAAACATGTTTCATTTTAGCTTGGCCATATCTTCTAATACACAAGATATCAAAATGTGACTCTATTTACTTTTAAAACAATCTGATTATGGAGACATAAGATTTTATCTTGTAGCTTTGTTGTCATCTTTGATCAAAGACAAATTAGTCCAAATTGCATGTAGAAGATATTTTTAAGCACTAAGGAATCTGCCGAACAACAAGAAGCCTTTTATCAAAATTACTGTCGATGGTTAGGTGATGTGAGGCTAAATTTAAAATCCAGCAATCAGATAAACTTGCGTAAAAGAAAAACGGTTGCTCAATGAAACGGAACTGTTTGCTTGGACTTATGCACCCAGAGGGAGACCCCATCTCCTCAACAGAGAACCAGGATTTTTGGAGATTTCTCTAGTGAGGAATCAAATCTATGATGAGACCTAGATCTGAATTTCAATAAAATTGTCTGTGAGATGAGTTATGATCTTCTGTGCATGATGAATCAAAGTGGGGGAATGGGGTGTGTGTGTGTGTGTGTGTGTGAGTGTGTGGGTGTGCGTGTGTGTGTGTGTGTGTGTGTGTGTGTGTGCGCGTGTTTGTGTGTGTGTGTCTCTAGCTCTCAGGGGGCTGTTGGGTCGAGTGTGCTTGGTACGCTTGGGTTCCTGACTTCACTGTGCGTTTGTTTATAGGAGGCCTTAGCGGCTGCTTATTTTCTGCTCAGTTCCACCGTGAAGAGCTTTCGGGAACCTTTCATCTTCCCAGCTCCACTTTACACAATCCCAGACTCTGTTGGCCGTGTTTAGAGGGAAGCTAGAGGCGGAGATGAAGAGAGATTTGTGGTCAAAGGCCAAGAGATGCAGGAGCGCGCACTTCAGATGCAGAAACAGGAAAAGCGGAGTTAGGTCCCATCCTTCCTTAATGGCCTCGGAAGTGAAGCAGCTGAGGTTTAGTTCCTGCTACTCTCCTGCGGTGGCTGGGTGATGTGGGTTATAAGAGGTTCATGTTATTGGAACAGCAAACCTTTGCACATGATTTCATGTGTGCAAGAAAACCACTTAGAGCTGGTTATTTAGCTCATCTGAAGAATGGTCCAAATTGATTCTTTGTAGCTCGTGGGCTTCATTTAAGCCCCTCTTCAGGACAGGGATCATCGTACAGTATACCTGTAATTTAATTTAGTCATAAAAATCATCTCATTTTGTTCCCTGGCCATGTGACGCCTCATGCAGCTGGCTATAATCTAATTTTGTAATGTCGTTATCACAAGACTTGCACACATGCAAGGATATTGCTTTAACCTGACCTCCAGGAATCACACTTTTTTCTTTTTAACAGTAGCTTTCAGAGACTTTGACTTTCAAGAAAATATAGCTTAACTAATGCTATTTGTCAATCATTCATGTCAGTCATTCATGACTGAGAGGGAAGTAATGCTGGTTACTACAAGAGTTTGACGCATCAAAGAACTGCTGCCGATTTACGATCTCCAGTTTAATCCGCCGATACAGACTTTAGCCGATTCTGATTTTTCTTTAAGAAATTCAGCCATGAAAACAAGCAGCTGTCAGTAGCACAGAGATTGACAGATGGACAAATGCATGAAATCAAATCAAATTTGATTTGTATAGCACATTTCAGCAACAAAGCATTTCAAAGTGCTTTGCATCATAAAAACACACAGTCAACAATTGAAATATTTAGTTCCATTAGTAGTAAAAAAAATGCATAAGGCACATTTGACACTTGTAAGTTTCACTCTACATTTAAAGAGTTTCACTCTTTCATTGCTCTGCAAGTAAAGATGCATTTGAGAAAGTTTGTTTTTCTAATGAATCTTGGAAAAACAAACTTCCACTGAGGCGGCATCATTCTGCATCAATAGTTTCTTTTCTTTCTGTGTTTTTGTCACACCTTCTTGCAGTAACCAATCAGTTGATGCAAGACTGTCAGTGAGAGAGTGAAACAAAGACTCAATGACTTGTAGTTGAAGTTAAACTGTCTTTTTTGCTGTTTAGTATAAGCTTTTTTTGTGTGTTACATTAACATTTTTTTGCACTCACTCATCTTGCAAATGAGTGAGTGGATGTCCTGTGAAAGATGGTTCAGAATTATATCCAATTTGTGATATAATCAGAAAAATATAGCACATACATTTGCTATCAAACTGTAGCTTAATATCAGTGATAGAACTGCAAGCTCTATAGTATCTGGCTACAGAGGTCTGTAGTATATGTCTGAATCTGTTCAATATTTCAACAAAGCTCATGCAAAAATAAAAAATATGGAGAATCTATCTGCTTGATGCTCAACAAAAGCTTCTACAATTACAAGTGCTTTACTTCCTTTGTACTCCATCTCTAATCCCAGTGCTTGTATCGCGTTGCTGCCGTGTTTCCTCCTATGAGACCTATCTGTTTTCACTGTACATTTTTCAGGTAGTACATGATGAAACTCTCAAGAGCTTGGCTGCAAGTAACTGGAAACTGATAGAGGGCTTTTTACACACTCGTAAGGACAAATTCACTCCAGGGTGCAACTTCGGAGAATGCTAACACTGTGTGTGTGGCCCACGATTGTTTCTTGCATACACAAGATATATTTTGTTTCTGGAAGGAAGCTGAAGAAATTTGAAACGTTAGCACAACTAGTGAATAAATTTTTTTTTGGTGCCTTCTTTGAGTAAATTGTTGAACAAAGAATGTAGTTTCTCTTTCTCTCAAGGTAAAATATAACTTTTTTTTTTTAGATCAACAAAACTGTGTGCATGACCAAGAATAGAGTTTTTCAAGGAATGCACATAAATACAGGTTGTAATTTAAAAAATATTACATTCAAAACACAGCTGCATGAGTCACAAGAGAGGTGGAAAGCAAACGATGTTCTCTTAAAAAGAGGGATTTGGAGCTGAATTTCAGCGGGGAATTTGAGAACTACAATTTGAAAAAATGGATAGATTCGCTTCTTGGGATCACATCAGAAAATCTCTAGTCAAAGCAGTTTTCAAGCAATCATTCTAAAATGGAAAGTGTATGTCGAACATCAGTTAACCTTGCAAATAATAATCTCCTAAATGAAAAATGGAGCCTTGATCCCAGCTGAGGGGATGCTTCTGGAGGAGCTGCAAACATCCACAGCTCAGGTTGAAGAATCTGCTGATATAACATTTACTCATGCACTCCAAAATACTGGCCTTATGTGAAAAGATTCTAAAAAAAAAGTAAAAATAAGCAAGAAGCTGCATTTATAGTTTGGCACAATCTGTTTTCTTTGTGATCCACGATAGTGGCGGCATCATGCTGCATAGAAGTCAAGTTTTTTGTGCTCTTTTATTGTATAGCACATTCAGCAACAAGGCAGTTGAAAGTGCAACACATTAAAATGGCATCATACAGTCACCATAGAAGCTTTACTTCAGCAGATACAGGGAAATTAATGATGGGGGTGGAATGGAAAGAGCAGATGGAAAATATTACTCTGTCCTATTTCATCCAGCAGGACTGTGTTTTAGTCTTGCACCTGTAACTGCAGCAAATGGTTGTTCTGGAAAGTATTTGTTCAGAGAGGTTGATTACAAATGCATGCAATACTACTTTAAGTTGGGGGCGGGGGGGGAATATTAAAAACCATTCTCTCAGTACTTTGTGCTGGTCACAAAATATGAGCAGCACAAAGGGATTCAACAGCACAATATTTCAAATCATAGAAGTTGCATTAATGCTTTTGCAAGATGGTGTCAAAAACTTAATGGGTCTTGACATTAATTAGAAACCATTTGCATTGAGTTTCTAAGTGACAGCCAAGCATAAAGCAATAATATGCATGACTGTAAGTATTTTGTGCCATCCATCCAGACACCTGTCAGTAACCGTAGGTCGTCTTCTCAGTGGCTCAGTAAATGCAGCCTGACACCTTGCCATCCTCCCTCAGCGTCTTTCAGGGAAGCACCTGTAATTGAGCCTCCTGCCGTCTTCTTTTGTCTGTGAAGAAACAGAACGGGTTATAGGCCGAGTATCAGTGATACGGGTCAAGAGGGTGGAGTACCTCTGGAAGCTCCCTGAACACACCCCGTTCAAGATGCATGCAGTCATAAACACACATCAAGGATGACTGTCACCAAATCTGTTTAGCAGAGAAGTGAGCATTTGGTTAAAGCTTCTGGTGTCTGTGGTGTGTTTCCAGCAGCCTCTCAGAAATTGGCTCTGCTGGCTTTGTTGGCATTAATGACTGATTCAATTCATTCTTTCTTTTAAAATACATTTACCTTCCGATTTAATCCCCAGTTCAGGCAGCTGCATCCATTAACATTCTAATATTAACTAGAAAATCTCCATTTATTTCCTACAGAGTGTCACCGCTGCAGAAGTCTGAGATTGTGGACATGGTGAAAAAGCACGTGAAAGCCATCACTCTGGCGATAGGCGACGGCGCGAACGATGTGGGCATGATTCAGACGGCTCACGTTGGGGTGGGAATCAGCGGCAACGAGGGCATGCAGGCCACCAACTCCTCAGACTACTCTATCGCACAGGTGAGAGCAGATTTCTGGTTTCTTTTTAAAGACTGTAATCCAAGTAGATCTAAGAACATAATTCAAAATGTCTCCACGTGTATTTGTTAGGGATTATAGACCTTTACCTTAACTCTGAGGCCAACAACATTACAAATGCGTTTAGTCCTGTGTCAGAGGTTGAAAACTGGAAAGGGTTAAATGAAGCCCTTTTTCTGTTCTCTGTTAAGCCTTCCTGTTATCATTCTAAGGTCTGTCACTCTCACAGCAGTCATGTCTCACCATTTAATAAACATAGAACTGTGTGTTTACTGGTGTGAGGAAACATTAATCAAGTCAACTAACAACCTCCGGTCACCAAGTGATTTCTGAGTGCGGGCCTACTTACGACCAGATGTATCATCGGAAAAAAACAGCCGATGATTCAGGCTCAAATGACTCGAGAACAAAATGTTAGTGTTTACAGCTTGAAAGCTTTTTTAATGGTATAAAATCTGTGCAAGGATTCCACAAAGTCACCTGAAACTTTGCAGACAGGTACAGCTGTTTCCTAAAACCAAGCTAATGGCTGGGTAGAAGTAACAGTGTTTAAGTGTAAAGTATCAAATATTTTCAAGCATCTAAGTAGTTTTTGGGGTTTTTTTCTTAGAAATGACTATTTTTGATGTAATCACCTTTTTGTAAAAGTTGTTGACGCAAATGAAACGTCTTCAGCTACTGAGTTCTGGCTACTTGCTCTTCCTCTCGTCCTTCTCTTTAACATCACCCCAGGGGAGGGAATGAAAGGAGATTTCACTTACAAAGATAAGTGAAGTATCATGTTTTCCATATGAAAACATTGCTCTCAACAGGCCTTTACAGTATAAACTAAGCCAATTCAGTAATAGTCAAAACACAAGCAGATGCAGGTATAAAGATTTCACTCATATTCACTTTGGTGGTCATTATTTTAGGAGGCAGTGCTTAGTGTTGCAGTAAATGTAAAGTTAGTAAACAATGAATGCATGTGTTAGCATTTTTAGAAATAAAATTTTTTATCATATTTTATGTAAACTTAAATTGTGTCCTTGCTTCCTTCAGTTTTGCTAACTGTCCACAGATGAGAGTCATCAGGTGAATCTAGTGACTTAAATGTAAGAATCCACAAAACACAAGTTCAAATGGTGGCTTGGAGATCTTAAAGTGATCTAATCAAAGGGCAAAATGCTCTTTAAATATCCCAAATTGAGATTTTATAAATGGTCTTATCAGCATGTGAAACCCCTTAAAAAAGCACTTTAACACATATTTACTACTGGAGGCGACTGGAGGTTGTGACTGAAATAACTTTAAAAAATTTCCTAAATATAAAAGGAAGCAGTATTTTGTTGAAAAAATATGGCAACATTTATTTCCCCAAACTTTGTGATTCTAGCATTGACTGCAGTCTGCTTCAGTTGTTTTCCAGCTTCAAGTTGACCATGTTAACTACTGTAAGCGATTAAACGACACTAATAGCAAATGTATTACTTAACCGTCTTTGCATAACTATTTATATCTCTTAAACCTTTCCACATTTAGTGACGTGACGACAAACTACAAAGTGTCTTTTTGGCATTTTATGTGACAAACGCATTGTATTTATACTGAAATAAAATTATGCACAAGGAAACTCAATTTACAAATCACCTGAAGGCAGTTACTTATACTGAATGAAAACAATTTATTGTTTTCCAAAGTTTCATCACTTCACTTTTCTCTACCAAATAAAAGGAAGTTTGTTGTTGACTAAATGTTCAGCATGAATACCTTTCTGAGAAATTCCAGTGCTGTGTGTGACAACTAAACACAAACCATTAAAAAGAAAAAAAAAAAAAAAATGTGTTGCTGTAATTATTACAACACTTTAATATGCAGCAGCATTTTAGTGGTTTGAGGTCAGGATCTTTCAACTTTGAGTCAAAATTCCAGACTCTGTATGTTGTCCTTTGACATCCAAATATAAACTAACGACCCATATTAAAAAGGGAGAAACAGAAGAACCAAAAGTTTGGGACGATCTCTTTCTGCAGGATCCCATTTGGAAAATGTTGTTCAGGGAAAAATGGTTAAGTTAATAAACTTTTATGAAAGCACACAGAGGAGTCACAGGATATTGCAATGTCGTAATGACAATGAGGGTTGCTATAAATAAAACTGAACTAAGTATTAAGATCTTTCTGCCCCAATGCAAACCTAAGCTGCAGATAGTAAATAGTCTGTGCATCAGTTGGCGCAAATCACATTTATTATTTCGATCCCAGCACCGCAGTTTTATTAAAAAAGTTGCTTTTGATCATTTTGCTACTTTATATGTAAAAAGCTCTAAACATCCTTCAAAAGCATTCAGAGCCATTAAGCAAGCTTTTCCAATTAATTGCATAGCTAGTGTTTATTAACAGTTCTTTGGATACATGGACTAATCAAATAGCAATATATCCTGAAGCTGTTTTAAACTAGCTCATCTACATTTTAAAGATCTTTAAGCATCTATTTGCTGAAACTTTTTCTTGCCTTGGTTGCCATCTTTACATCTTCGTTTGCCCTCTGCCTGAAGTTTTTCATTCCAACTCTGATGTTTCTCACATGATCAGAGGCATTTCTGTCTCTCATTTGTATCTCCTCAGTTCTCCTATCTGGAGAAACTCCTTTTGGTCCACGGGGCGTGGAGCTACAACCGCGTCACCAAGTGCATCCTCTACTGTTTCTATAAGAATGTGGTCCTCTACATTATCGAGGTAAGAGGCCACACACCCACTTGGCTACATTAACAGAGACATTCAGCAGCTGTTTGTCGACATGGCTGACAGTGACGGACGAGGTGCCCTTCTGGTGTCTGCTTTCTGTCTCCTTTCCACACACACACACACACACGCACACACACACAGTATATATATACATATTACTTTAAAAGAGTCTTTACATCAGCCATGGCAAAACCTTGGCCCTTGAGGTCAGCTGCTGTGTGTGCATGTACTTAGATTACATGTTTTATGTATTTATCATCTGGGAACCAAATAATCCCTGCAAAGAGAAAGACTTGGTGTAGGGTTTTTTACTTGGGATTATCATACAGGAAGTAATAGTCACAGTTTGAGAAATGCCTGAAAGATGATTGGATTGTCTTTATTAGATGAAGGGGTCTGCTGTCCTTGGTCAGCTGTCCTCACTCCCAGCAACTCGCTCTGCTGTAGAAGGATGCCAACAGGTGCTGGTTCTCACAGGAGGCGCTGGCTGTTGCCCGGCGCCGGTTCTAACCACGGTTCTTTATCAGTAAATGCACGTTTCTCTGATTGTCTCACGTTTTGGGAGTTCAGCGACGCATTCTGTGCCAAAAGTTAGAGATGAACTCTGTCCATTTAGAGGAGATGCAACAAGTGGGAAGGGTGTGTTTGTGTGTGATTTCATCCTTTGGCTGTTTGCTCCACAGTATGCCCCCCAGTAACACCACAGCTCTTGAGCAGCGACCTCAAGAATTTCATCTATCTGACCTCAGATCAGCTTGTGGCCTGCGAAACTCCACACTGGACCATTTGTAATAGTCTTTCGCTGCCAGTCAAAAGTTGACACACATTAATCATGTATGTCCAATCATTGTTGGACTTTTATGAATTATTTGTTTCATACAAACCTAGATGTAAAAATCCTCAAACATTTTGTTATCTCTGACCAAGTTGCACCTGGATGATGGGCTTTTTGTAGCATCTGCAAGCAATGACATTAGCATGGTTCTGACATTGTTTTGGTTTGATTTATAACCACTCTTCTTATCAGAGTTTGTAAAGGATAAATTAGGTATTGCTTTCATATCGCAAATAATACCAGTATCCTTCAAGAAGCTTAATGTTGGCCTGCTTTGTCCTGTCAAAACCAGTTTGATGTGTGTAGGGGATCATTGTCCAGCTGGAACATAAATCTTTGTCTAACTTTCAACCATCTGATCCAAACTGGTACCCTCAAATTATTGGGAATTTTCTAATAACGAAGGAACTGGGAAAGCCGATGTTGACGAAGGTTCTGGCTATGAGGAAAGCTCAAAAGCTGAATCTTTGCAAGGAATGTTAAGAGCATTTGTTGAACAAATATTCAGCCAGATGAAGATATTAATTTGAGTATATGCACATATTTGTTGTTTACTATTGACCCTGTGGAAATGAGGAAAAAGTAGCTCAATAAACATGAACAAACAATAATTTATATGGAAGTCATTTTTTTATAATGAGCCTGCCCTGGAAGAAAAACAGCTCAGATGTTTCTTTACAATCCCAGTTCTGATGTGACTCTGCAAAGGTTACTTCCAGGTTTCCATGTCATTCCTTTAAGAGACACAATTATCCATGTCTTTGCATTGTTTCCACCATCATCTCTTATAAAAAGTTAGCTTTCCTTGCAGACCTTGCTCCTCTCATCACCTCTCACCCCTCTGTCTGTGTCCTAGCTCTGGTTTGCGTTTGTGAACGGCTTCTCCGGTCAGATCCTTTTCGAGCGCTGGTGCATAGGCCTCTACAACGTGGTGAGAACCTCCTACACTTTCACCTATGTCCTCTCTCTTGCTCTCGGCCTATCTCTCCATGGATCTCAAGCACTCTGTCTTCTTATCGCTGCTCTGTCCTCATGCCAGAGACGTCTGCATGGATGCATGTCTGGATGGGAGCATGCTTGTGTGCGTCCTGGCGACTCCTGTGTGTACGCTGCGTCTGGCTGCAGATGCCTTGGGGCTCCTCTGTTTAAAATTATTATGGAATTCCTTTTTAGCACTGACCATCTGATAAGAACAATGACTGCTCAGCAAAGCATGTGTGTGCTTTCTGCAGATATTCACCGCGCTGCCCCCGTTCACTTTGGGGATCTTTGATCGACCGTGCAGCCAGCAGAACATGCTCCGCTTCCCACAGCTCTACAGGATAACCCAGAATGCCGAGGGCTTCAACACCAAGGTATGCATGTGGAAAAAACGTGTTTACCCCCGTTTTTCCTGGTCTGCATTGAACTTGTTGTGGATGTTTGTGATTTGATGAGTGATGCCGGGTGTTGGGTTGGGATCTGAGGCAGGTAAACAAAGTTTTAATGAAATTCACAACTGTGGAATAAGAAACGCTTTCATTTTAGCCTGCTGTGTGTGGGTGTGTGTGTGCATGTGTGCGTGTGTGGGTGTGTGTGTGTGTGTGTACTGCACAGAAAGCAGCTTTTGGTGACACATGGGGAATGTTGTGCTTTAGGAAATTGCTGTTTTGTTACTGTTTTTTTTTACCTGCAAAACCCATATTGTGTAAGTGCTCTCCATTCGCTTCTCTGGTTAAAAAAAAAAAAAAAAAATCTATATATATATATATATATATATGGATTTTTTTATTTTATATATATATATATATATATATATATATATATATATATATATATATATATATATATAAAAATTTATATAAGAAAACTGTTGACTTTGTCTTGGAGGTCTGCTGGTCGTTTCTGACACGGTCTCTCACACCTTCTTCCAGGTGTTTTGGGGACACTGTATCAACGCACTGATTCATTCCATTATCCTCTTTTGGTTTCCACTCAAAATGTTAGAGCACGGTAAGCAGCTCACACATGTTTTGTTAAAATAATAAAATAAAGCCAGTTCTGGTTATTAAAGCTTTACATGTGTTGTCCACAGATTCCCCGTTTAGTAACGGCCAGGGAAACGACTACCTGTTTGCAGGAAACATGGTCTACACGGTAAGCTTCTTATTTATTTATTTTCTGCAAATTTGTGTCATGTATTTATTTGGGGCTTTCAAAGATGCATTTGAATTGTGGCCTTTTAGGGATGGAATGAGCAGACGACTTCTGTAAATTTTAAAACTAAGAACTTGGTGCACATGCTGGAATTTGCCCCTTTTTGCACCTTCAATTCCTCAGACCAAAATTTTACATGGCGGATAAAATGATTAAATGTCTTACAGCGCATTGCAGAAAATGTATTAGCCAAAGATAATTTGATGGATGTTTGCCCACTCCTCTTTCCTCCTTGATTGTCTCCATCTTTATCTCGTTTGGCTTTCCTGTGTGTTTCCTTTCTTCATGTTCCTCCTTTCTTTCCTGCCTTCCTCTCTATTCTTCCTTTCCTTCCCTCAGTCCTTGTGTTCTGTCTCCATTTAGTTTCCTCTGCCATAAATTTATTGTGAACTTTAATATTTTATGTTTTTGACTGAATGTGGAGGACTAATCTCTGGAAAATGGAGTCTTGGAGAAGTCTGGAATTTTTATATGGGAACTATGTAGGAATCCTGTCTGTTCTGTGTTTGCATAGAGGTGCTGGTGGGGGTCCGGGGTATTTTAACAGACGTTGCTGAGTTTACTGTACAGCATTAATGTTTATTGTCTCCACAGTCGCCAGCATTCTAATACGGTCTCCTGTTTCTTTCTCTGTTTTTGTTTGTGTGCCTGTCCGCTCCTGGTGTTTGTGTGTCTCTTTGCAGTATGTGGTCGTTACAGTTTGTCTAAAAGCTGGAATGGAGACCACCGCTTGGACCAGGGTAGGAGCATTAACACCCCTTAATAAACCCAACCACATCTGCAATATCTTGCTCTTAAATAAAAAGGATATTGTTTCTTTTTTTTTTTTTTTTTTTAAGGCCAGTTCTCTCCATAGTCGAGAAAAATCTTGCAGGTTTTCTCTAAATCCAGCTTCTTTTACAGTTTTCTTCCTTGCACTTCATGAGTGTTTTTCATTTCTTTCTCAGCAGTATTTCATATGTACAAAAACAGAGTCTAGGAAACATCCAAATAATAGATTAACCCTCGAGTCTGGAGGCCTTACTGTGAAGTAGCCGAGTTGGATGCTAAATATGCTCTGAGAGATTCATCTTGAAAGGAACAAAGGAAGATCATAGTTGCTCCAACAGAGCATGGCGAAGCAGAAAAACACCCCAAACCATCAATCATACTGATATTGCAGTTAGAAAGAAAAATGGAGTCACTTTGACATCGCTAACGTAGAGTTGTTTTATTCAACTCACTTTCCTCTTTTTGGATTTTTTTATGAACTGCTATAGAAGACCACTGATAATTGTTATGGTTCTGATGGTTCTGTTCATCATTTTCCAGCTAAAATATTACTTGTAATTATTTATGAAATTGTGAAATTTATAGAATTTGGTCAACATTTCCAATCCCAGCATATTTGTCAACAAACTACAATTGAAGGCTATAAAAGGGATAAAACAGAGGAACCTGGTGGCAAGTTAATCGGCCTTCCTGTTATCTGCTGAAAATCTCTGTCTGTCACAACCTGGATGAACCATAGACAAGCCCCAGCATTTGCAGAATATATTGTCTATTCAAAAAGAATGCTTCAATGATACAAAAAACATTCAACCTGGTAGCCTTTATGTTCAGTTTGTTTACTGAAAAAACGTAATTTCCAAGATTCCATCAGGCCGGTCACCTTTCTAAACTGTTCTTGATCCTTAACATGAGGTGTCAGCTTTCAGTTCTTAACCACCAGCAGAAGTGGAGGTAAAGTTTGGGAAAACAGAAGCTCCAGCTGTGACGGTGACATTATTTTGTTAGTTCCCGCTGCCAGAGTGACAGACTGGCAGGACAGACAGCGAGGCGCTGACACCTTTGTCCGTTCAGCTGTCCACACAACAGTCTGGGAGTAATGAAGTGAGGTCCCGCTGGAATTCACACAGTGTCCCCTTACAGCACATCACAGAGACAGATGAAGACTGGGGACGGACGGAGGGAGGGAAAGGTTGGCTATATTCAGAGCTATTTGACCTCGTCTTGTCTCTGTAATCTCCCTTTTTGTTCTTGTCTTCCCTTGTCTGTGTCGTAGTTTTCCCACCTGGCCGTTTGGGGAAGCATGGTGCTCTGGATGGTCTTCTTTGGCGTGTATTCCGTGTTCTGGCCCGCCATCCCGATCGCCCCCGACATGCTGGGCCAGGTAATTTACTCTCCACAAAGCAGCTGATCCCTGAATATTGTTATTTTTGAACAATCGCCTGTCTGCTGTTTCTCCATGATGGGCACTACTTGGCGTCCAAGAGACTCCCCTCTTGGGTGTTCTGTGTCTCCGCTGCTGGAGCCCCCCCAGGAGGGAGGTGTTTACCTAGTGGACAGCCCCACACCTGCTGCGTGTCACCCGAACTCCGGTCTTTTACTGCTCTCTGAGGAGGTGTTGACTCATAAGGGTGGGCTGCTGGTGATTGTGATGAGGATGGAGCAGGGCAGTGAGGAGAGTGTTTGAAGAACCCCCTAATTGGGAGACTGATTGCAGAGGTTGGGGATAAAGACCCCGGTGGGACTGGGCGTCCCACTGAGTGGACATGGAGAAGCAACAGGACCGTCTCGACTCTCTCCAGCCCATTAATTCAATTTGTGTCAGAAATCAGGAATGCGGTCAAATATCCCTGCAGCTGCTCAGACTGTGATGGCTGAGACACAGTCTGAGACACTCAGCCATCACAACCCCCGTAACTACCCCATTACCTCTCTTATTTCCCCCTCCTCCGGCTATCTATGTGTCCATTTGTCCAGGGGGGAGGGCGGCGCAGGATGAAACGCAGCATAGTTATGCTCAGAATAACTGAGGGTGGCTTTAGGTGGCACCATCAGCCGTTACAAAAAAACGTGGAAAACGTTCATTGCTTTTAACTGATTTAAATGAAAATGTTTTATTTCTCAGACGTGAGAATAATACCATTTAAAGCCTTCATTGTCTATTCCATTGTCTGAATGTTGTCTTTCTTTTTCTTTGTCTCTCTCTTATGTGAGCATCTCTGATTTTGTGTCCTTGCTTCATCCTTTTTATTCCCGTTTGTTTCCTCCCTCCATCTTGGGTTTCCTTGAATGAGTCTTTTCTCCATCTTTTCTATCTTCTTTTCTACTGTCTTTACTTCCATCTTTTTCATCCTTAGGCCCAGCTTGTGTTATGCCCTTCAAATGAATCCTTTCCTCCTTCCTTACTTATTTCCCTGATTTTTTTCTTTCCTATCTTATCTGTCTCTTTTTCCTCTCTTCTTTTGTAATTTTCTTGTCTTTCCTTCCTCTCTGCCTTTCTTTCCACCTTTGTCATTTCTTCCTTCATCCTGACCACATCCATGAATTTAAAATAGTTTAGGGGTTTGTTTTTTCAAATAAGCTACGAAGGTGTTTGAACCCTGAAACTCACTGAGGTGATATAAATGTTCATAGCTACAGACAGAGTTTTGCAAAGTTGTGTGAGAAGGACAAGACAAAGATTAGCAGCAGCAGGTGAGGACAAGCAGCAAGACAGCAGCCTAAGAAGCAGAGAGAGACCCGCAGACTGACACAGTGAGACAGTGGTTGGACGCATGATTAATCTTGGGAGACGGACCGAGAACGGGGTCAAAGGTCAATGAGTCGTGCTGCAGCTGGACTGCATGGACAGGTAGGGGGTAGAATCTGCGGTTTTCGTTTCTCAGCAGAGAATTTCAGTGAATCCATTCTGTGGAGCAGAAACAAGCTGTGAGAAAGCTGCAAAATATGTTGGGATAAGAGTTTAATAAGTTTCACACTCTGTACTTAATGCACTTTAAAACTTAATCATCTTTGCCACATATAGTCCTGTGGAAAAGTTTTCACCACGCTTGAATTTTATCACCTTTTTATGATTGAAAACCTTGTTAGAACCATCAACTTTAATGCATTTTATTGAGATTCTATGATGTTGACCAACACAAAGCAGAACGTACAGTAATTATGGAAGGAGAAGAAAAAGGATTTTAGGTTTCTGTTTACAAAGAAACTTTTAAACTATGAATCATTTTCTCCTTGGCACTATACCCTGGGTGTGTAATAGTGCTTGAAGATGCAATTTGAATTTCAGTTTGGTGCTTTCTATATAAACGCCCTGAAATAGTTTGATTTTCAAACTATGCAGGTTTGTAGTAAAGTGCAATCTTATGTTTGATTAAAAGCCCAAATTTGGAAGATGTTGTTTAGTTGAAACCAGATATTTACATACACCTAATGAAGACGCACAGATGTTTTTCTCACTATCCGACATTAAATCGGATTGAACTTTTCTTGTTTTTAAGTATGTTAGAATTATCAAAAATATTATATTTTTTTATAGGAAAATTGGAAAAAATATATACATATATATATATACATATATATATACATATATATATTTATTTAATAATAATAATAATAATAATAAATTTTATTTGTAATGCACCTTATATTTCAAAGAAATCTCAAAGTGCTATTTTTCTTTCTTTGGATTGTGCTGAAGCATTTAATTTGAGCAGGAACGTCATTTACCTCCACACAATTTGTTTGGATTTTTTCAATGTAATAAATGTTTGTTATTCCTAACAGTTAAATGACGTATCAGTCTGTGCAATTGAACCAAAGATATTCATACATTATTTATTTATTTATTTATTTTAAATTGGGTAATTTCATTTATTAAATTTGTGTTTTGTTCTCGGACCAATCAGATGTAAAAAGTGTGTGAGAGATATTTTAAAACATAGCATTTGGTTACATTTTTATTTACCTGCAGAATACCTTCACAAGACATTATCAACAGAAATAAAAGTCTTAGTCCTGAAAATCATGAATTGACACAGTTTTTTCTTTTTTATTCATTTGTTTTTATCTCCAAAGTGTGGTGCTGGAAAGGTTTGAAACCTTGCCTTGAAAATGCTTGAATTTTACTGTGGGCGAAGTGTAGGAACCTTGAATCGTTCGCTTTGTGCACAGGAAACCTCAATAAAATCATCAAAGTTTGTGGTTTTAAGGAGATAAAAGGAGAAAAAGATTGTTTTGTATGTGAGGTTTTACGAGCTCAGGGTGCAGAAAAATGGGTTAAACTTGAATTTAAATCAAAACGTAACTGAAACCAAATGTCGCCTGTGTGTCGTCATTGCAGGCTGGTAAAGTGATGCAGTGCTGGTACTTCTGGCTGGGTCTGGTCCTGGTGCCCACTGCGTGTTTACTCAAAGATTTCGCTTGGGCTGCGTAAGTAGAGCACATTTAACATAAATACATTAGAAAATCTACACACAGGCTGTATAACTTAAGCGAAATGTTTACATAACCCATATTGAGTCCATGTCAACACTGACGCACAGCGGATTATGAGCTGCATGTGTCTGCAAAGCGAAGTAATCCAGACCTTGTTTCACTTTTTTCTTTTTTCTTTTCTGCAGGACACGTCGCACTTTGAGGAAGACTCTGCTGGAGGAGGTGCAGGAGCTGGAGGCGCGGGCCGTTGACCCGGGAGCCGCGGTGCTCAGGGACTCCAGCGGCCGCAGGTGCAGTATACAAAAGCACAAATTATCGTCGTCTCATCAACATTAAATTATTAGTTTTTTTTTTTTTTTTAATTTAATTTAGAGGTTTTATATTGGTACAGTTTTCCTTCATTCTAGATCTATTTCAGTTTTTTTGGGTAAATATTCTGTATGCATTTACTCTTCATGGAAATAAATTAATCTACCCCTGTGGCACTGCCCACAGGGCTGAATCCAAACCCGAGGTCCCATAGTCCCAGAACTGCTCCACCGAGGTAGTTTTTAGGTTTGCCCTGTGAACTCTGGCCTTACATGACCTGCGTTTCTTGTTGCACGTTGACTTTTGAGTGACACTCGCATGGTTTTCTCTCAATCACATCTGAAAGGTCATGTATATTCTCACTTCATATGTCTTTAAAATTTTCCATTCCTCTGGATTTTTTTTTTTTTTAGGTGGACCAATTTGAACTGCTGTACAGACCTGGTGTGTTTACTGTTTGGCTGTAGCTCCTCAGGCTGTGACTTAGTGGTCTTGTGTGTGGTGTTTGTAGAGTTGTGTTAGAATGAAATAGACCGGGGATTCAGTTAGTGCAGAATCTACCACCAATTTTTCCGATTAGCACCTCAGATTACAACTCTATTTTATTATGCATTCAAAAGCCTTGTTTGGCTTCTGTGCACAGATTTTGGATTGTGAATATTAAAATGAAAGAAAAACATCCACTGAAACGTCTTGTAATAGTGCAAAAAAAAGTGTAGTTAGTATGGGTCTAATTACATAATACTAAGACATAAAAGGGTCATCACTTTCAAGAAAACAGTTGGCCTGTGATGCCACTAAAAATCTGTCATTATTTTATTTATTTAAAAAAAAATAAAACATAGTTCACCCCCAGTATTTGCAGCGGTTAGGGACCACAACCACTTGCAAATTGTTGAAATTTGCAAATTCTTCTACTAACATTTACATTTGCATATTTTAATAGTTTAAATACCAAATATACCTTAATATGCACAGTCACAGTCTTCCTCATCAGAAAAAGGAAATGAAATGGCACTCCAGGATTGGCTGCTATGCAAACACTGTCCAATAGCGTGTAGAGGAGCACTGTGCATCGGTATCTCAGCTTCATAAGTCAAATTTTCTCTAGAATATTTTTGATATGTGAATACTGAACTGAGGATAGACGGGATTCCAATGTGCCATCTCTTGCCCCGTGTGGTGGAAAAACCGACTAATGTCCTTGTCCAAACTTGGATCATCTCCATTCCTGTAGTTTTAATCTAATTAATGCTCAGACTGCAGACTAGCCATTTCCTCACATGTGAAGATCAACATGCGTGTCTTTTGTGAATGGCTTGTTTTTCTCAAAGCGTAGTCACCACAGAGAATCAGTAGGTTTATTTTGTAGGGTTTGTTGCCAATGTAAGTGTAGATAATTTTGTCTAGAAGTGCCAGTAGTGGTGAAGAGTGTTCCATAATGCATTTTCTAACTAAAAAAAAAAGGGTGAAGGTTGTTCTAACTTTTCATCATCTGATATGTGGAGTGTTTGCAAAATCGATTCTAAACACAGCTGGCTAATTGAACGAGTCGGAAAAGCCTAAATTGTGCTTCAGGTTTCCGAAGGATGAGCGGGGGAACCAAACATATGGTCTCATCCTTAATCAAACTGCTTTCCAAATGAGAATCATCACCAGATCCTTCCATCCGCTCCATTTCAAATCAGAGAAGGAAACTATGGAAGGTCAGAGAAGCAGCGGTGGGAAACACTGAAATGAGAACACATCTGTGTTTCAATGCTGGATTTTTTTTTTTTTTTTTTTTTTTGTGAGTGTGTGTGGAAGGATTCAAAATGGAGCATATCCTTGGGCTCCTTTTGAACCAGCAGGAATTTGAGGGGAGAAGGCTAAATGTCCAGCTTCCATTTAGCCTTTTATGATTCAGCTCTGTCATCGATCTAACAGACGTTTCTTTTTTCGAGGCCAAAGAAGTCCTTGAGCGAGCTCAAAAGCTGTTTGTTACTTCTCTCCGGTAGAAACTCGGGGGGAAGATTCCCAACAGTTTCCTGGCTCCCGGGTTCAAATTGTAGCCCCGGGGCATTCTGGCCCAAGTTCATAACTAGCCCGCCGATCATAATCGCTGCAAAATACATCAGGTTTCAGCGCAAACCCCTCGGTTTCACGCTGTTTAAAGACCAGAGGATATAAACTTAACTATACATCCTGGTCGCTGTCGGCGTCCTAAACGTTTACATCCCGTGCATATACTTTTATGGCTGCCATGACGGTGATCAGACAGGGAGGGAAATTCACGATTGTGTGTGTACTTGTGGAATATGTGGCGAGAGCTTAGTTATTTTTGGTCAGGGGAGGAGAGGAGCCGTGACGGCGTGTGGTCTTAAAACAGAGGGGCCACTCTTCGCCGTGGACAGGAGGAGTTATGAGGAGAGGAGAGGAGCCGGGGGGAGAGGAATAGTTCACTGTGCACGGCTTGTTTCCCTGCAGGCAGTTGTTGGATTACAGTTGGGCTTAATTAAATCTCCAAAACATGCATCATTAAATCCCTCTGGACCTAAACTCACTTTACATGTTGATCAATGTGTTTTGATTTAGATGCAATCTACCATTAGCGCTCAGTATTGGTGCATAGTGTTGATTTTCACTCTGAAACTGTAGATTAATCGCTCTGCCTTTCGTCCGTGTTGCAGTCTAAACGAACGAGCCCATCTGCTGACAAGAGTATTTAGGAAAACGCCTTCAAGTGTCGGACGCTCCAACTCGGTGCAGCAGACGGTGTCACGTGAGTTTCCTTAAACACAGTAGAGCCTTGCAAAAGTATTCACACTCTTTGAATTTTTACGTTTTGTTGCCTTACAGCCTCCATCTTCTGTTCTTTTATGCAATAGATCAACAAATATGAGCAGCATGTTATTGTGAAAAGAAAGTAAAACAAAATGTGTTCAAACAGCATGATGCTGCCACCACCACAGGGATGGGCAGTGTCAGCTTTCCTCCTTTTATAACCTTGTATTTCCAGATAAGATGAATTTAAGCTGAGCTTAAAACAAAGGTCAACTCAATTTAATAATTTGTTGACTTCTGGATGTAATTGGTTGCACTTGATTTTATTTATGGTTATTAGATTAATTGAGGCTAAATAGAAATGCTCCGTTTAAATAAAAAGAACTGAACATTGTGTTTTCTTTCACTACAGTGCTTCACTGTTAAATTACATTAAAGATTTTAATTCCAATGTGACAAAATGTGAAAAAGTCCAAACTTTGTGAAAACGTTTATGAGTCTGATAAATGCTCTGGGCAGAACAAAACCAGTTATTCTGAGAAGAAAACCAATGTTGAGACAAGAGAGATTTTTTAAAAATTACCAAATTTTTAAATATCTTTTATAAAAACCCTAATCTAGAATATTGAAAGAATGAGAGAATTCAAATTCAAAGCCTTTTTAGTAAATTTTGCTGTACATAAAGTGATCTAAAAGGACAAAATGGTAATGTGGTAAAGCAAACGGCATTTAAAAAATTGATAATTGAAGTCTGACAGTGAGAGAAGTTGCTCTTGTTTGAGTGTTAAATTGTAAACATTTCTCCTGTCTTGTCCTCTTTCAGATGGCTATGCTTTCTCTCAGGAAGAGCACGGCGTGGTGTCCCAGTCCCAGGTAGTCCGGTCCTACGACACCACCCGCCAGCGCCCCAGCCTCTAGCCGCCTCCGCCCACCCGGAACGTAGCAATCGTTGTCATAACGACAGCCAGATGAACTTCAGAGCCACAATCTGACCGGCCTCTGCCGTGGCCTTACTGAGACAGTGATGTGACCTCCCTTGTCACTTGGGGATGGGAGGATCATGGTCGGGTGGGGAGGGGCCGTGTCTGGAGGACGGGACCAGGCTAATTACTGAACAAACTCCTAAAACAGCTGCACAGGCATGAGCAAACCATATCCCAGACATGCCAAGTCGAACTCAGAGACTTGTACCTGTATACACCTCAGATCGCTTCACGCCGCTGTGCGTTGACGTGTGTTTGTGCGTGCGCGTGTGTGTGTGTGTGTGCCTGTTTCAGTTCGTTTGCGTCTGCCTGTGCATGTTCGTCTGCACACCGTGGCGCTGTGCGTGTGTGCATGTGTTGTCTACGTGTGTCGCTTCCACGGTTACCGCTCGTCTCCAGCAAGGAGGATTCGGCACACCTGTCGTCACGCAACGAAGCGGAGACAGATGTCAAAATGATGGAGTGCGGGCTCTGCACCACAGCTACACACCCAGTTTTGGCTCCCTGGCAGCACCAAGCTTCACTGCCAAACACCACAGAGGTGCAGCTGAGGCAGAACACTCCACCTTAAACGTGGATCACCACCTTGCTGCAACACCGCTCTGAGACCTCCTCTTGTTGATTTCGTCCTCGCTCTTAACTCTTCATCTCATTGCATTGCTGCAGCCGCCATGCTCATTTTTCTCTGCACAGTTTTTAGGTCTGTTTACACTCGTCTAACGCTGTCAGCTGATGTAGAAGCAGCATGCCCGTTTTTAACGTTTCCCCTTCCAGTTCTGTTGGGACGTCTGCTCTTAACTAAACATTTTATTTTTATTTTTTGATTTAAGTGTACATTCATTTATATGTATATTTTTTTCTTTTTGACATATGTTTTTGTACTCATAAGTCGGGGAAGACCCATTAACACCCGAAGGAATATTTTACTTGAACTACTACTAACAGGCGTCCAAAAATGGCGACGGGATTGGATTGAGGACGCGTGCATGAATCATGCGTTTCTCTGCGCTGTCTGAATGTCCATTGTCTGTGTGCTGTGTGTTGAGGACACTGTTTTAGGAATGCAAGATTGAAGGGGTTGTGAGGAGCGGGTGGCGGGGGGGAAGATGTCCATCCAAGTCCTAATCATTAAATCTAATCAATCCGTGGCCCGAGCTCATGTCTTTGTGTTTTCACTGCTGGTTGAAAGGTTTTTGAGTCCAGCTGTAGCTCCAGGGAAGCTTGGTTTATGTTTCAGACCACAAGGGTTTGACATAAGATATGTGCAGTGTTGTCTACATTTACTAACACCCCTGGTAAGGATGTAAACAAAGCCTTTACTTCATTTTGGAAAACCTTTAACTTGAGTATGTTATTTTAGTCCAGGTTATTTGAATTAAACTACTATTAGCAAGATCATTAATGTAACGATTATTGGTACCTGTAACAGTTACCATGAAATAAAGAGGATCTGCATTCAACAAGCCAGGAAGAGGGAAGAAAGCCGTAGCAAATCTCAGGGGGAGCTGGAACAACCAAAATTAAATGTTTGCCCTTCACTCAAAACTGTATGTGCCTTTGACTAGACCATCTCAAGTGCATGATGCTACCAACACCACATTTTACCACAAATAAGGAGTTTTTCTCTTTGGTAATAAATCCAAGGCTCTCCTGGAGAAAACCTGTTGGAGGCTTTTAAGAGTTCAAATAATGACTGCTTTCACAGATACTCGCTGATCAGTCTGACCTCAGAGTGGGGCGATGGTTCGTTTTTCTCAAAGGACAGGCTTCAGAAGAAATCTGTGAATGTCCTGGAGAGGCCTGCAGAGTCCAGACTTTAATCTGACTGAAAATCTCAACATAAATCATCTTGAAAACTTGAGATGAGCTGAAGAGAAACGACCATAAAGACTGAGCCAAGAAAATAGATGATCTGGTCAAAGATCTCTCTCTCTCTCTCTGTGCTCCAACCTTCCAAAATGTTCCACAGAAAATACTGTGCTGTTGGCAAAAGAAGCTTCTTGTACTGTATTAATAGCAGGGGTGCCAATAAATACGGCCAGAATCAAAGTTCTCCCACACTTCACCATTAAGCTCAGGAGAGTCCTCAGTCAAATCATGAGGAGACCCCTCTCCCCCTTTCTCAGCTGGAGATCCTGTTCCCACCCACCTTCCTGGATGTGGCCCGGCCAAAACCAACCACAGCTGCTGCTGGGTGGAGAATCCATCTTTGGCAGGAAGAAATCCGTTCGGTTCTTTCAGTTCCCCTCCAGTGGCTCGTTCCACTTTATTCTTTTATTTCTGGAACCCGGACTTTTATGCGTCCACGTTTAAAGTTTCAGTCTGCGACTGTGTGTCTTGTACTTCTTTGTTTGGCTGTTTAAAAGGGATTAAGTCGGCTCTTAAGCAACCAAAGTGCCTTTGTTCAAGAGTCACTCGTTTATTTGTTTCAACAAACCGCTGCGACACAAACTTTCATCAGACCACATTCTGTTTCAAAATGTTTATTTATCAAACTTATATCAAAGCGTCATCTCCTCCAGCTTTATATATCGTTTCAGAGGGAGCGATAATAAATCCACGGTTTGTCTCACACAAGCTGCCCGCTGAATCTCGCAATGTGCTTGGATTGAAGATGAGATGCACAAACATGCCATGCTCGGTGGAGCTGCATGTTCTCATCGAGTGCGTGTTCCTCAGCTGTGCAACATTCCACCAAATGACTGGAAATTAAGCACGTTTTGTTTGTTTTTCCTAACCCACAGCCAATAACTGCTACTTTTGTGACTTTTTAAAGTGGAAAACTGTGACTCAAACCTGGCCTGACTCCCTACGGCTGCAAGTTCACTGAACTGTGGAGCGCTTGTCACACGCACGCACACACTCCTCTCACCAGTGCCGGTTCTTAAAAGTGATACAAACTGAATGAGTTTTGGTTTTATCTGGTGCTTCTGCGCCCAACCTTTCTAATGCCTCCCTGGGCAGTTGCCCATGTAGCCCATATCAAAAGCCACATCTGCCTCTCAAGAGGAAATAATTGATGGGGTTAGACTTTTAGATTCCTTGCTGGATATTTGCACTCTTGCTCATGTCACAGTAACACTTCCAGGGAACATTAACCACCAGCCTTCTGTGAATACTGCCGTAGTTGGGGGGGGTTTTGTGAGAGCTTTTCCGCTCGGGGCTGTTTTTTCTTTCTGGGTGGTGGGCAAAAGGCCTTGTGGGGGAACTGGTATAGTTGGGTGGAGCGTCACAGTCTGCGTCCCGTGTTCACTTCATTAGATTTTAAATGGTCTGCTGGGAGATTGCAACAGCCTTACACATCACACCACCTGCATTTCCCATTACACCCGGTTCACTCACAGCTACTCGCATAAGACCACATCCGTCCACGCTTCATGCTCGCACTAAACGTCTGTCCACATGCTTTCTCTCCTCACGCTTTCAACACAAACAAACTGTACCATATTGTGTAAACTCACTCGCATTTATTCGTGGCCACAGATGTGCACGGTGCCTTAAACAAAACATGTGGTCTTGTTCTCTTCTGCTCAGAGATCCGTTTTTCATGCTATAAATCAAACAGTCGTCACTCATTCCTGCACATATAAGCCAGCAAATCTCTTTTCACACTTTTGCACACAGGTCCGTGTGCACAGAAACGCACGCAGGTCCGATTTGAGCTGCGCGTTGTACTGCATTGAACTGTGCGTCGTGATCCACCTGGCCCGTGGTAAACCCTAAAACATTCAGTTTTACAGAGAATTGTTTATGGATCCATAAACCCCCATCACGGGTTGAGCTTAGCTCGGTGACACTTTGCCAAGAGATCATATGAAACGCCAACACACAATAGTAGGGCAGGTCCAGACTGGGAACAGCTTAAAAAGTCCTTCATGTGAGTCCGGACTCCTTGATTTCTTTTCTTTTCTTTTTGTTGTTTTCTCCACTTTGGAAGTGAGCCCAGACGTCCATGCTCCAACAAGATCCAGAGTGGTCTGCAAGTAAGCCACCCTCCCCCCGCACCTCCATCCTCATCACACTGTTACTGGAGGGCCTTTATTGTCACTGGTGGCGCTGGATCCTGCTGTTGGAGGAGGACAGGGGGACTGGAGAGGTCTATATGCCCCCTGACTGTGGTCTAAAAAGGCCGCCGTAGGGGACACAGGGTGGGCGTAGCCGATGTACTGTGGGTGCATGAACTGTGACTGGTGGGACATGATCTGGGTGGCCTGCTGGCAGTTGAGAACTGAGAAGTTGGTGGGCATGTTGACGAAGACGCTGGCGTCGGGGGGCAGACAGCAGGAGGCCTGAGCCCGCATCCGAGGAGCGGGACCGGGACCGGCGCGGGCCCCGGCGGGCGGAGCCGAAGAGCTGGACGAGGTGGCCGTGCTGGACTGGCGGGACGAGGAGCCCCTGGAGCTACTCGCCATCATGGGAATGGTTTCCAGGAGGCGGCCGCCGGTGCTTCCGCTTCCTGAGGCGCCAGCTGAGGAGAGCTCCTGCTTCGGCCGGAGGCAGCGGCAGCAGCACACGGCGACCACGGAGCCCACCAGGATGAAGGCCACAAACACAGATCCCACGATCAGGAAGGGCACGTAGATCGGCACTGAAAGGAGGAGACACTGGATCATTAATCGAGTTTACAGTGTTTCAGCTTCTAACGTAAAAACTAAACAGTTTCACGTTACTGCCACAGACATCAGAGTGTTTCATGGGAAAGACCCACACAATGCACAAATTTATAATGCATAAGGAAAGTAATGGATGGTTTTCAAAATGTTTTGTTTTAGAAAAATTTGAAAAGTGTGGTGTGTTTTTATTCATTATTTATTTTAGCTTTCTGGATTAATACTCGTCTTTATGGTATGTCTCTACCAGTTTTGCTCACCTAGAGTCCAGTCTTTGTCACACAGCTCAGGTCCATTAACCTGGATGGAACACCGCTTTTCTCCACTGAATTCAGACTTTGACTAGGCCATTCAATATATTGAATCTCTGACTGTGTTTTTCAGCCTCTGTTTCACTCACTGCTGATGAAAAAGCAGCGTTCCCACAACATGACTATGCCACCACCGTGTTTCACTGTGGGACTGGTGCAAGTCTATTTGCTGGCATCAGTATTTAAGAAAGCACCTTTGAGTGTTGGATGGTCCAACTCAGTTCAGCAGACGGTGTCTTTTGAGTGTCCTCAAAGAAAAAAAACCTTTAAACAAAGTCCTGCAAAGTGCGAATGCCCTTTACAAAAGCATTCGCACAGTTTGAACTTGTTTGAAAATTTTTTCCACAAATTCACCATCTTCATTGGAAATTGAGCACAACAATAAAAATGATGCATAGTTTTCTACATTTTTTGATGAAAATTTGATATATCCCCCTCAGTCGTTCACAAAGCATGATACCGCCACCACCATGTTTCACTATGGGGGGATATGCTGTGTTAGTTTTTCTCTACTCGTGACATTTTGCATACAAGTCCCACTTTTGACCAGAAAACTTTCTTCCACATGTTTTCTGTGTGTTCTCTACGCAAAACCGCCAATGGAATTTATTTTTGAGACTTTTTCACAAAAGCCATAAAATTGTGGATCTTTGCTGCTCCTCCGCAGCTGCCATGAGTCCCTCCAGTTATTAATCTTGTGGTTTATGTGCATCATTGTCATGTAGGTCTTCTTTCTATTTTCGGATGATGGATGTAACAATACAGAGTCCAGAAGCTTAAATGTTACGACACTGTTTTACAACCTCGTCCTTCTTCAAACTTCGCCACAGTTTTATCCCTACCGGGTCTGCTCCGTTCTTTGGGCTTTTGAAAACGTGCATGTAGATTTTCCGAGATTGTAACTTGACAAAATGTGGGAAAGGTTTAAGAAGCATGAAAAAGTGTTTGTTGCAGATTAAAAGACAGAGAGCTGTTGGGGTCCCCAGGGTTTCTCAGGCTCTCATTAGCAGTTCTGATCTGTTTTAATCCTCCACGCCCTGCTGTGTCCTCAGCCTCCTTCAGCCCACAGATTCAGTGTGTGTGCGTGTGTGTGTTGGACTGGGTAATGTTCTTAAACCCAGCTGCCAGTGGATATTTGTGACCCCTCTTTTTCCTCAGCTATTTATGACTAAGCTTATGAAAATAAGTTACTTCAGCTGAACTGCAGCACTTGGCATCAGTTTAAAGAAAGGCTTTAAAGTGGACTGATTTAATGTTGCATTGAGAAGTTATTCCACTCTGTAAATCAGAGGAATAAGCCGGTTCCTTCTCACTGACCTTTCTGAATTTTTTATTTATTTTTTATTTTTTTTTAAGTTAAAACAGCAAATCATGCTCGCAGCTTTCACAGCTCCGCCAATCGGAGTCTGTTGTTGAACATGGAAAGCCTTGACAGTTTTACATGCGAAAACCTCAGTTTTAGAGTGTTAATGTGTTAGGAGAGCAGGAAGCGCTCCAGGAACAACTTTGGAACCTGATCAGCGAGAGCGCTCCAGTTTTTCGACAAATGGGGAAAGTGCAGAGAGAGCGAATTTTTCCCAGACGCCATATAACATGATGTCACTCATGAGGTGTTTCCTGCACCCATTCATTCCCTCCAAACACAATAACGTCCATGTGACATTTAAAGTGATTAATTTAGTCTTATTGTTCCCACAGGGTGTAGCTGAGCGTTGTTAGGAGGCAGAACTGTGGGCCAGTGAGAGAGAGAGAGAAAAAGGTGGCAGCCTGCTCCAGTTTCCTTTTGTCTCTGGGCTCTTTTGAAATGCAACCGTTTGACTTTTTCAGAATGCTCATCAAAAGTCGCGGGGCATTAAAAGGATTACAGCGTGATACTTCTCCAGAGAGGGAGGGAGGATCGCGGGAACATGAAGGAAAACCGGACCTTGACCCTTTTGCATTTGGTGGTGTCACACCTCGCTCCGAGCCTCGGAGCAGAGATATCTCCAAGAGTCTTTCCTACCCTGCAGTAACACAGCTTCAGTTTCAACATTTATGCCTCCACTCCCCCTTTTCTCTGTGCTTCAAAACTTTTTGTGTGTGTGTGTGTGTGCGTGTGTGTGTGTGCGTGTGTGTGTGTGATTTCATCCCTTCTTGCAGATCTGCTTTTTCTAAAATTACCTTTTAAATCAACGGTGGAGGAAGAAAAAAATTCGAGTTTCAAGTTTTACTTGCTCAATCGCACATAAAATACAGTCTGGCATTGGAGTAAAAAATGCAAACAAAAGCCCCGTCACAACTAAATAGGTGGGCAAACAAATCTTTCATTTTACTAGAGATACAATATTATACCTAGATCACAAATCTACTTCAAATGAATGTTTTACATCCTTATTCCCTTGTGCTGCGACAGACTGGCGACCTGTCCAGGATGAACCCCGCCTCTCGCCCGGAACGCAGCTGGAGATAGGCACCAGCAACTCCCGACCCCGTTAGGGAGAAGGGTGACGGGAAATGGATGGATGGATGGATTCCCTTGTGCTTGTTTTTTTTTTTGTTTGTTTTATCTTTGTCACGCTACAATGAGTTCTATTTTAGAGTTCTATTAAGATTTGACCGTTTTAAATAAAGAAAATCTGAAGGTGTCCACAAACACCTTCATGAAGTCCAAGCAACACAGCAGAAAGGTCAGGAGTGGGAGCAATGTTCAATCCTTCATCAGAAAGACACAACGTCAAACCTAACAAGACGTGAACATTCATCTAAAGTGAGAAAAGCAAAAGTCAGAGAAGCAACCAGGAGGCCTCTGGTAGCTCTGGAGGAGCTCTACCAGCTCAGGTGCAAGAATATTTTCCACATATCTGGCTTTTGTGAAAAAGTGCCAATTGAGATCAAATCAGAACTTTTAAGTCTCCATGCAAAATACTGTGGGTCAGAAAGCAAACACTGCTCATCACCAAAAGTAGAAAATCACATATTCTTCCCCTGTAGTCTCACAATTTCACACTAAATTGTACTGGTCAGTCACGTGAATCTTAATATTGTGGAAAAATGGAGGCTTGAAAGCCTTTCCAAGCCACCACCGAACTTTATTATCTAACTAAAGAATCGCAATGTACACCTGAACAGCTGGAGAACAAACGGATCGGAAAGGTTCGCTAAAAATCTGACTTAGATCTAAATTTAAATGCTTTAACGTCCCATGTATTGACGGAGCAACGGTTGTTGTGTTTCTAGGGTCAATTCAGATTCCCTGAATCCTACCTTCATGCTTTGAGTGAATATCAAAAAAAACAGAAGTAGCAAAAATCGGTTTTCATGCACATGCTGGTCGAAGCTCCCCCATTGTTTTCTGTCACTCGTCCACACCTGTTGCTGCCGTTGAGCTGTGGCAGCCACGCTGCAGTTAAAAGCCCTCCACCCCCTCCACCTTTAAGCTCTTGTTTGGGGCAGAGTCTGTTTGAGGCTGGCCGGCCGGCCGGCCTCTGTCTCCTCGGGCCGTCCCACGGGGATTCTCTTGTTCCTAAATACCACATGTTCCCTCATGTTGAGCACATTAATAATTTCCTGCCACTGTATCATTTTGGAATGATGAATAGGCCACAAGCAAGTGAAAAATGTGCAAAAAGAGCTAAGCGAACAAGGCTTTCCTGTTTGAAAATAGTGTTCTCTCTGTGCTTGGTGAGAAAAACCAACCACTTGAGGTAATTCTGGCAGGAGGCCACAGACTGGAATGTATATTCCTCTCCCTGCAGTGATAAGGTATGGAAGTTGCAAATGACAGGTTACATTGCAGCTTGAAGACCAAGGACGAAAACAAGAAGTAAGCCTTTTCTGTCTTACTTCTTGATGCCTTTCAGTGGTAAAATGCAAGTTCAAAGACTTAATGAAAGATTACCTCATGGGAATGTCGGTAACGAGGAATGAGTTTGTTTTGTCATCAAATCAGCAACATAAGCTGAAAACTACAGGTTGAGCTCTTGTTTTTGGTAATTATTCCTCCCTGGATGTCAGGAGATTCCCCTCAGAGTGAATCTCCTAAAGCCCACTGACACCAGAAAGACCGCAGTAGGTGGGAGGTGGGTTGTTGAACAGGGAAATAACATGATTTGAGTTTTTCTTTTTTTGTGTGTGTGTGTGTTCTTTTCTTCCTTTATGAACAGTGCTGTCAACACCCAGGGGCAAGCCACTCTCCAAGATCCGGTCAAGTCCAAATCTGATCCCCGTGGGGACAGCGTGATTCGAGCCTGGCCCTACTCTGCACTGTTACAGAACAAACACGGCTATTTATAAAGTGCAGCGGCGTGGCACAATTTGCCATTTGTGAGGGCTGTTAACTGGTTTTTGGAGGAGTCTGCTGTCTCCTGTGCAGCTGTCGCAACAGATGAGTCCTTTTTACAGAGCGCCATGACTGCTGTACGCAATGCGACGTCACTGGAGGGGGAAAACCGGAGCTTCATGCTTTTCGGATTTGAAGATCAAGCCCAAAACATCCTGAGTGGAGGATTTTCATGACGTTGTCCAACCAACAATATCAAAAGATTCATATTAGGCCGGAATTTTTTGGGATGAATATAAACCTAATTATGGGCAATAAGGCTTTCTGCCCAGAGGGACACACTTGAGAGGGGAAGCTAAGAAGCAAAAAAATATATATATCTGTTGGAGAAATGATGGTACGGAGAGCTAAAAGTACCACAATCATTGATAGTTGCTCACATAAATGCTTCTTTATGTGATTATTTACATAGAACTCTAATAAATAGCATCAATAAACAGAAAGTGCTTATTTGATCAATTCTTTCAATGTAATAATGTTCTAATACTTTATTTTTGTTTTACTTATTCCATATTTATTGAAGAATATTTTTCCAGTTCCCAGTGTTTCTTGTAAGTTACAATAAGAAACTTACAAGAAGTTTCTTAAGAAAACGGTTTTGTTTGGCTTGGTTTTCAGAAGCATCTCCTCTGACAAGTGGGTTGCTTTCACTGGCATCTATTCCTGCCATAATCACCACTGAGTCACTTTACAGTAAAGCAGTTAATGAGTCAAACAGCCTCGTCTCAGAGCACTAATTTCATGATACTTTGGAGTCTCCGAAAAAGTTCAAAATCCTCAAACAATTTAAGAACATGCTAAACCAACGGTTATGTTCAACCTCATTTGTTTAGTTTTTAGCATCCACAAAAAGGTTGTGCCACTTGTTGTGAATGAGAATTGCTCTGGACGTTGAAGGGTGTAATAGCAGAAGTTATGGACTGCGGCTGGTTTTGACATAAGTGTTAGGGCTTTCTGCCAAGGGCTGCATGTTCAGTGGGGCGTAATAAAAATGCCAACTCTGCTTTCAGGAGGCCCTTTTCGCTATTCAGAGAGAACGATGCCTCCTACAGTTCATAGGTGTATGAACTGTAAGACTTTATTGCTGGACACTAAGGGACACTAAGAGCAGCTATTGCTACTGATGCTGGTATTTGAATTACAGCCAATAATTTGGTGTTATATTCCAAAGTTGTAGGACCATTTCTTATGATTTCACCGCATTAGGATTGTTTAACACTGAGGCAAAAATGAGTGGTCAAGAATGAAGTAGATTAGATTGAAAGGGCTCGCCCGGGCCACCATTCATGAAAGAACCGCCGCTGGTTCTGCTTCCCTACCTGCGCGGGAGTCCTTGTCCTCTTTGCTCTCCGTTCCCGGTACCTCAGCCTGCTTGTCGTTCTCGCAGCTGCCCTGATCCAGCCGCGCGTCCGTGCTGGCGCAGCAGTACCGCAGCTCGCACTTCCCGCAACAGATGATCGCGTCCTCCCCGTCGATCTTCTCCGGGCACTGGAACCCGTCTTTCCACGTGCCCTGCGAGTCCCGCCACCCGTGACAGTATTCCCCGCTGGCCTTCACGTCTATCACGACCAAAAGCAGAGTCATAACCACGGAGACGGACATCGGGAAACCTCCTTCACGCATTCTCAGCCACACGCCGGTGCGTTTGGATGCACGGAGGGACGCCTTTTAGTCTCCTTCGTCAAAGCCGGTGTAGCGGATGATGGTGATGATGATGATGATTTGGGTCAGAGTGGAAAAAGGACCTGAGAGGATGAAGGAAGACAGTTGAGGAGCAATCACAGGTGGTCATTTGTTGAGAAAATCCCGTGCGTAAAACAGCCAACGACTCCAAAAGTAGGTTCCAAACTGCAGCCGGTGGCGCCTTAAGCATTAAATCTGGCCTAAAAAGAGAGTTCAAATAATATCCCAGCGGCGGTTAATGCAAAATGTGTAAAAGATGAATGGATTTCCCTTATTGGCACCGCAGTCCGGCTGTTCGTGTCTTCTCCGAGCTCTTTAGGCGACTTTCCTTAGGAATGCAGGGCAACCAAAACATGAACCCCGATCCGTGGGCGCACAGCTGCTGCCCCAGTCAGTCCCGTGCCCAAAGACGCAATTTTCAACTTTTCAGGCGTCTTCTGCATTGTTTAGAGTCAAAAATCGGTCTGCCAAAACCCTACGTGGTATGTGTATGTGTGTGTGTGTGTGTTGCTGCTGCCTTGCTGAACTGCGCTGGGCAGAGTCTGCCTTAGTTTCGTTGGAGTGAGAGGGGCGTAAAAGAAGACAGATGCAAATGAAACACCTTACGGATTCTTTGAATGAACCACGTCAAGTTAGAAACGGGTTCGTACAACTTCCTGTTGAGGACCTTCAAAGTGCACACGCAGCCAGATTAATTGCAGCTCTTGAAACGCAACCGTAACGGAAAGTTTAGTGGAAGAAAAAAAATAAATGTAGAAAAAGATGTGTGAGTGAAAAAGGTGAGGCAAAGCATCCAACGCAGCATCTCCATGCACTGTTACTCCTTGATGCAGTATTTCATGCAAAAGGAGCCTCGACCAAGCAATCAATGCAGATGTTATACAGAACATAAGCTTTTCTGTAGACCAATTTATCCAACTGTTTTATTTATTTATTTATTAATTTAATATTCTGCGCTTCATGAGAAACTGACTTTGGGTTTTTTGTCATAATTACATAGGATAACTTTTTCAGTTATATTGTTATTTCCTAAGATGCATTGGTAAATTGAGCCGTGAGATTAGTCTATAATTTAGCTGACAAGTCCGCTGGGTTAGATGCGCTGCAGTGTTAGGAAATATCTGCTCTTGAACAGCAGGCCAATGAGATATTCTTCCTGTCGCTTAATTGAAATGAATAAATCATTGAATTAATGTCATGGCTAGAAGAACAAGTGAAATGACAACTCCTGCTTTACAAAACAAAGCAGACCTAAATAATTAAAACAACAGTCGTGTTAATTATAAGAGCAAGACACAGAGAGCTAAATGTGCCTCACAACAAGTAACAAATGTAAAACAGATTTCTTATCTGCTGCATGCACGTTGCACAGTTACTGGAAGTTATTAAGGAGTAACAGAGTAAAAAGGGTCTAAACACAAATGCACACCATCATATTGCGTACATATGACATAAATGTTCTTCCCTGCAACATTATGTAGTACTGTACAGACATTTTTTTTGGCATCTCATTACAGCTCTTTTTTTTCCTTTTCTCAGCAGACATATTAATATTATCAGAAACATTTCCATCTAGTGGTGTTGACCTGCATTCACACTTTTGATCTTAATCCTTGTTAACATGGGGCAGTGAAGAGTAGACTGAGGATAGCTGTGCACATTTGAAACTTTTGTCCGGATCGAAGAGCTCTTTTAAGACTAGTAAAACTATACTAGTCAACAATGTAACTATTTATTCTGCAACATTTTCAGAAATCAAAGTTTAAATGTTATAACTCACTCATTCCATTTCTGTGATGTGGGGTCATAGTTCAGGTATTCTTTTTGATGCCTATGTGCGTTTCTTCTTTCGTAGTGTTGTAAACAGATTATTTCTATATTTTCACTTATTATACAGCGCTATGTTTGTGACTGTTTTAGTCTGTGAAAAGTGTTTAGTTCAAGAATAAATCATCCATGCAGTCCATCAGTCAGGCCCGTTGGTGGCGGTAGTGAGCCTTTAAGTTTGTTCTGCGATCAGAGGAGGAAGGAAGGGTATCCCGTGGTAACAGCACAGGAAGTGTCACGCGACAGTTTAAAAACTGTATCGACTGTTAGCTTTTCTGTTATGCTGATATCCCCGTAAAATCTCCTTTTCCTGCTCATTGTTCCTCTAATGTAAGTTTTTTTTTTCTAGGTTTAATTTTTCATAAAGCCCGAAGCAGAGGTTTGAAGTAGTGGAAGGTTTGTGTGTGTTTTTTTTAAACGTTTCTCAGCTAATTTACTGCCTGAGCAATGCTTTTGAGAACCGGGCGGCAGCAGCAGCAGCAGCAAGCCAAAGGGAAAAGACTCATTCGCCCTAAGAGGGCAGCAGCTCCCAAGAAAGACTGGGTGGTAAGAAGCACAGATTATTTAATTAATCAGGGATTAAAGACATCAGCTTCTGTTCGCTTTGAGCCCTCTCTGAAAACGAGAGGATAGTAATTTAGATGCAGATTCAGGCTGATTCTCTTAGCAGCATTCTTGAGTCGTGATACATGTTTTGGGATACATGACTGTTTTAATAATAATCCTACTAAGTGAGTTTTTTAGAAACTCAGATGTAGCAGGTGGGAGTTTTATACCAGACCTTTTTTTTTAAATACACCTGAGCTTAGGTTTAGTTCTCAGGATGCGATTCTTTTTTGTCACTGGATATGTAGACCCTCACAAATTTTGTTGCACCAATACCATCAAGACCTACAATCATGTTTTTATTTTCATATTTTGCTGAACAACTTCATTTTAAAATCTAATGGTTGATATTTTTGTTTCAGAGCACAGTCAATGACCTCTCTGTGCACAAGCTCAGTCCTGCTGAGCTGGTAAGATCTTTTATTAATAACAACTATTTTAGGGGGGGAAAATGTCACAGTGTGAATTATGTCCATAAGAATCTGGTCGCCTTGTTTGATATGTGGTTCGGATGCATAAAGGACTTCTTCCTTGGTTACGGTGCATATAAAAAGTATTCACACCTTGGATGTTTTGCTCTTTTATTGCTTGTAGAAATCGATCACGACCAACAAAATTTGGCTCTTTTTTTTTCACATTTAATGCCAATTAAATAAAAAATATTTTAAAGAAAATCACTAAGTGCACAAATTTTCACCCTCATCAAGTCAGTATTTAGTAGATTCACTTCTGGCTGCAGCCACAACATAGAGTCTGTATGGATAAATCTCAATCAGGTTTGCACATCTGGATGTGATTCTTTTTTTGTTTTTTCTCCGCTTCAGTATCATCGACATGAGATCCACAAGTCTCACAATAAAGCTGCGGCTCACTGGGAGCTCAGAGAGAAAGCCCTGAAACGTCGTCTCAGACACGCCGGCAGCTCCCCAGGCCTGGACCACACCAGCCTCAGCATCATCAGAGATGTGTGTGAAATGAATAATCTGGGTTTCTTTTTTAGTTTTCCCACACAGTTTCAAGCACAGTTCACTGGAGGAATGGGTGATGTGTTGCTGCAGGTTTTCTCTGAGCAGCCGCTGCTGCACGATGCGCTGGCCCAGTCTGACAGAGCCTTGGCTGTGGTGAAGGACCTGTTTGGAGACGCTCCACGGAGGCAGACTGGTGAATGTTTCTACATGAACTCTGAGATTATACTCATTTGCTTCTAGAATATTGTCTCTTTAGATACCTCTTTCTGCTGTATAGTTATTGCTACATGTGTACATCTGCAGGGCACCCCAGTGTGACTGTGGCTCCAAACTGTGACTCTGACGCAGAACTGCCTGTTCTCCAGAGACCTGATCCTCCAACCCAACTGTCCCTCCTCAGCCAATCCATAATGGATCAAGAGGTATGAAATGATGACACTGTATCTTTTAAATTTCCCTAAGAGGTTTTTATAGTCAAAATTGTTTTTTTCAGGCACTTAATGAAGTAGACGTTTCCAGAGAAGATCTCAGAGATGAGGATCTGTCAAGCAGTTCAGGGAGTTGTTTCATCAGAAGGTATTAATTCATTCACCAACAGCCTATTATTATTAAAGGACTGCAGTCGGAGGTTCACATCCTCATCTGCATGATTTTTGCTAAACTTGCGTTTAATTAATCTTTTTTTAACCTTTCCACCTTCTGGAATATTGTTGCTCAAATCCTTTTTCCATGGCTCAACTCTGGGTGATTCTCTTTCTAAAGAGTCAATTTTAAAAACAGTGCAATTAAACCTCAATTAAAGCAACTATTTAGCATTAACTCTTCTAGGAATGTGAAAGGATTGGTTTTGTTAATGAGATTAAGCTTTTTGTATATATTTAACACTGGATTAAAAAGGAAAATTCATGATAAATTCAAACTTTTCTGCCCAATTCTTTTTTTTTTTTCCTAAGTCATCCTTAGTGGTTGTTGTATTACCAGTTCACAAGTGAAAAAACATGTTTAGAAATGTAACAATGTTAATGTCAATGAATGCACAATTACTGTGTTTGCAGGACAAATATAAGGAAAACAAAACCTCAGACCAGAGTGACACAGAAACAAAAAGGTCATCGTCTCGGGTCTCATGCAGGAGACAAAGAAAACATCCCTGTGACGCCCATCAGATCAGGCAGAGCACCTGACCCAACTGGTAAGCTTCATTCAGATGTTCTGTTTAACAGACTGAAGTTTGAGAGAAAGACTCATCCACCCTTTTTCATTCCAGCTCTCAACGCCACGGCAGCTATTAAGCGTTTTCTGACCAAGCAGCGTCCATCAGATCAAAACGAGGAAGAAGCTTCTGTCCTGGTTTCTCAAGTCCTGAATCCTGAACTGCCTTCACGCCAGTCAGGTAATATCTGCAAGAAGCTAATTTTGTTTTATTTATCCATTTATTTTATCTTGAATGAATCATTCAATAATTGAATTCTAGTGTTTCAAAAAAAAAAAAAAAAAAAATCCCACATTTAAAATTTTTCTCAGGAAGAATAAGAAAACACACTGAGAAGAAAGGCGTCTGCCGGACCTTGGAGCTGGACGGCTCCTCAGTTGCGTCTCTTAGTGGAGACCAGTCCAGCCTGGGCCTGCTGCAGGACATGTTGGGCCAAGTCAAAGCAGACTTGGACACTATGAGTTCTGACACAGCACCAGAATCAACAGGGTGTCCAGAACCCTATGGAAGACAAGGTCTCACCGGATTCTCTGTTGCCTTGGTCTCCACCATTGGACGCTTAGTCCAGCTCATCAGAAAGGTATTTTTATTGTGGACTTATTAAATAATTTGAATCTTGAATTATTTGTCTTTTTTCATTAAAATCAGTTTCTGTGTGTCATTTTATTTTCCCACACCTGATATAAATCAAAATGGTTGAGGTTCTAAAGCTCAGACAAATTGGTGGCAATAATGTCATAATGGTGCAAAAAAAAAAAAAAAAACCCTCAAAGATGATATTGCCATGGCAACAACATTTTGTGATTTCAGGGTAGTGGTTCTGCTTCAAAGTGAATCTCTGCCCCAGTGTCAAGTCTTGCAGTTTCTAGCAGGATTTTTTTTCTTTTCTTTTCTTTTTTTTTTTTTTTTCTTTTAACCAGACTGCCATAAAAAGCAGATTGAGGAAACGGTGACTAATTATTGTCAGATTTTACATGTTCAATCTTTCATCTTTTGTTTCCTTCTCTGTCTCCTTTCTGTTAGAGAGAAGCCGAAGCTCAGGAAGAAGCCAAGGAACGGCGGCGACTGCAGGAGGAGCTGAAGGAGCAGCGAGGGCTTATGGATGCTCTAACAGCTGAAACCATGACCCTGAGAGAAGAGGGCACCACCATGCAGGTGAGGCTGAGTGTTGGTTTCCTGTCTGGAGTGATAAATCATTCAGATAAGATGTCATTCCTTAATATTTAGTCATTCTTTCTGCCTGTTGTTGAACTGCCCAGGCAGGGCTTCTGCAGCGGATAACAGAGCTGGAGCAGAAGTTGGATTCTGTGGTCCTTTTGATGAATGAAGTGGAAATACTGGGAGAACAGACAAAACCAAGCAGAGTCTCTGAAGGAAGAGAGTCCCAGTCTTGTGGTATAGATCAGATGAATTTGGTTGTGCAGATTTGCTGTATTTTGATTGTAAGGCGTTGATAATGAATTATTGGTGTGCAGTTTGCCAGTCTTCTAGTGAGATAACACAAACTAGAGTTTCTCCTGCCGTCCTCCTTTCCCCACCTCAACAATGTGACAACTGGCAACAAAGTCCTGGTGAGTTTCCGGAAACATTAATTTGTCATTTTTTTTAATAAAAAATGGCTAATTTTATTCCTTCCCTTCTTCTCCAGGAGGTCATGCGTTACCTCTGCAGCGACGCCTTTCCCCGTCAGACACCCAGCGTTCCTGTGAAAACGTCCAGTCTCACGTCTCCACCTCCGCTCTCACGAGACGTCAGTCTGTCTCCTCGTCGTCTCTCCCCTCTAATCAGCCCGTCCTCCTTCCCTCCCCTGAAGCCATGCTGGCTGAGATCGCCGAGCTGAAAAAGCAGAACGACCTGATCAAGGCTCAGCTCAGCCAGGCAAAGAGCCTCGGGTCAAGGGACGCGGGACTGGCCGACAGCTGCAACGAGCGGAGCAAGTCGAGTCCAGCCAGCGGCACTGGAGAGAGGAAGATTACCGGCCAGCATCTTCAGTCTGCAGAGGGAACAACATCAGCTTCTCAGGTGAGAAGTTTGATTGATCGTTGATTTGCTACTGATGCCTTCAAGAGGAAATTAGATAAACTTTTAAAAGTAATCATTCTCAATTATTATATTAATATTCTTTCATATCAAAACTGTTGTGCTAATTTTCACAACATAATCAGCAATAAAAGTTAGGTGTTGTGACAAAATTAGTATAAATTCCATCAAGTTAATGAAAATCTAAAAACAATCTGCAGACCTCACTGTCTTAAATAAGTAAACTTTAGAGAAACTGATCTCAATATTGCATTAATTCTGTATATAGTACTGACTAATGACTTTGCCTATTGGGAAATTAATTTTGCCTTTATAATGACAATATAGCAAGAAAGTGTAGAAAAATACTTGCTTTCCTGCTTTATTTATACTTTTTTTGGCTCCACTAGTTAGTCGCTTGTCCATTCATTAGTTCATCCGATTTTGCATCCCTTCTTTCGTATCCGCTGTAGTTCGTGTGCAGGTTTTGAGTCGAAAGCCTATATTTATCTTCAAATATTGCCTTAAACATGAGAAAGAACTTTGGGCATTTGAATCCATGAAAGGTAAAGAATTTGAATGTGAAAATGTGCCATGACGATCTCTGTCCAGGCAGCGTCCTCCAGCACTCCGAGCGTGGAACAGCGCCTCCTGGAGCTCAACAGACAGAGTGCGGCAGCCAGGAGTCGACTGCTGGACCTGATCGAGCAGCAGAAGCAAAGCGCTTCGCTCAGAATCTCCCCATCCGTCTCCCCGATCCCTTCCTCAGCCGTCAGCCCGAACGCAGCAGGTACGATGAGTGAATGAAGCGTGCTGCTCTGCGACTCTCCGTTTTAAAGAATTAAAAGAAGAGTTTGATTTCCAGCTGAAGGACAGACCTCAGAGGAGTCGGTGCTGCCGCCTGGAAGGGAGTCTGGGTCTCATCGACAGTGAGTGGCTGAGCAGATTTAGAGGAAATCTACACCTTGTATGCATGCAGCATGATTCACTGCCATATTTGTTGCAGATATGCTGGTTCTGATGCATCCAACAGTTTGAGTTTTGAGAGCAAGACTGGAGAAATAAAGGTGCAGACTGATAAACGTCACATTATATCCACATTCTCAAACGATGATGCTGTTAGATGAACTTAATCTTTTTTTTTTTTTTTTTCTCAGCAAAACGAGAAACGGCGAGAACGAGAAGGATGGTTTTCTCTGGCCGCTCACACCAGATGACACGAGGGAGAAGACTAAACGAACCTGACAAAAAATGAATGTTTTTATTCTGGTTTTCAACCAAATAGTTGTAGTACATTTTTCATTCCTGCAGTTCACATGTTGGCTGTATGAAAAGTTTTATTTTCTGAGGAGTTCACATCTTTTTATTTTATTTTATTTTTTACCAGAGGTAATTGAGCAGCCTGACTGTTGCATAGCAGTAAAACTGAAGTAAACATGTATGAATGACATGAAGCCGGACTGTGTTTTCTGTTTAAATTTAGCTTACTAACCATTTAGACCATTTTTCCACTCAACAATTTGTTATGTTCTTACTGCTTTTTCATTTTACTGTGTTCAATATTTACAATTATCAACACAATTATCTTGCAAAAATGATTTAGTTAAAGCTAACTGATCAAAGTCATGAGGTTAGATAGCTGCTTCACGGTGGTTTGATTAAGTTTATCTGGCACGTCTTGCAAAGGTGCTTCATCCATTACCACTGAACTTTTGTCATTGGTTTCCAACCAGTCTTTTATTAAGATTTTATATGTTCTCAAGATCTCTAAGAAATGTGTATTTTTTTTTCCCATATAGTCTTTAAAATTGTGGAAATTTAATTAGAACATTTTCCAACTTTGTAAGTATGGAAAACTGTGAAGTAAGTCTGGACAGAGGTTTGAGTTTCCAGACTCTGTTCTTTATTACGCATTTCAAAGGATACAATGAATCATTTTTGGAGACCAGTTGTGTTTTTTTTGGGTTTATATTTAGGTGACTCTTCCTCGACTTTATTATTTGTCACAAAGTTTTTATGTGATTTGTCCAGTCCACCCAGTTTCAGAAATTGTACTGAATGAAGTTTTTTTTTGTTTTGTTTTGTTTTTTCTTTCATTTTTGTTTTTTTTCTTTTTTTGCTCTCACATTTGGGATTTTTACAGACTTGAACCTGGTTTAGACAATAAAGGTATAAAATATTACATCTGATTTCACAAGTCTCCTAATCATTGTAGTCCAGATTATCTAGTCCAGATTCTACTAACCTAATTCTTCTAGATTTTAAAATGGAGCTGATCTGTTTCTCCAGGTACTAAAAACCAAAATTGTCCTTTGCTGCTGTGGTGAAACAGGAACTAGTTCCACGATCAGCAGCATGTGGAAACATTCAACTGCATAAAATTCATGACATAAAATACTTTGAGGTTGTAACAATGGCGCTGTAGGTTAGTCTGTTGTTTCAGATCGCACCAATAACTGGTGAATGATTTATTGCAGTCATTACTTGTTCTCTTTTACAGTTCATTTGAGCATTTTCTGTTGATCGACTTTGTCTTTGGAAAATGATTAAACTCATTCTTTGTATGTTCAGGGTGAAGAGGTGCAGCTCAATTTGCTGTCAGCAGGTGGCACTGCAGACTCAAAACGAAATTCAATTTGAAGATGAAACTTCTGGTGACCATTGGCTTATAATCCTCCAACTGTGAATGAAGAGCTTCAGAACAGCAAAGTTATTAGCGCTCAAAAGGACTCAAACTGTAATTTGTTATTCACTAAACAGCTTATTCTGCAGTCTGTGATTAAAAGAAGGTGTTTAGTGCTTATAACTAGGGTTCCTACAAGGCGTTAAACTGTGGAAACATTTTAGGAAAGTAACATATAATATCAAGTATAACTCTTCTGTTTTATTTTCCAGAACATAAAAAAAAAACATGATTTCAACAAGCAGTTCAGACAGAATGTAAGAGATGCTGCTTCTCTTTTCCTGAATCAAAATTTCCTTAAAACATCACCACACTCTGGCTGGCTTCCACTTGTCTCAGCTTCGTTTTACCGCTTTAGGGAGATGTGAAAAGAGTTTCATGCTGAATCTTTCGATCTGTGCAGATAATGACAATGATGTCCAGCGGGAGAAATTAAAAGAAGTAAATATTGCAGATAACGACATAAAGGAGGACGGCGATGGCGGCCGTGAACCTGGGGGCAGAGGTCACAGCAGCGACGCAGTGGGAGGTGGGCAGCACTCATTATGCCCCGGGCAGGCTGGGTGAAAGAGCGGGTGAATGGGGATTAACCTTAGCCCAGTGCCCCTCAATGCATTTTCCTCCACTGCAGGGGAAGTTCCCATGTGACCGCAACCTTCCTGCTTCAACTTAGCACGTCGGGTAAACTCCTAATATTCTCACAAAAGTTGAGTTATAGTGAATGTGGTGGAGGGGATATCAGTCTTGTAGGATGGATTACACTGAATTTATAGACGCAGTTATAAAACTATGGGGAGGCGGCAGGGGGATAAGAATGGGAGCTGTTTTCTTTTACTCATTTAAATGTGCCCCCACTTCACCTCAGTGAAGGACTCAGTAAAACACACACTGAAGCTTGTGCACACACTCGAGATAATCTGTTTAAATCGGTAAACAAAGTGACACGGGTCTTATTTGCATGTAGCCCAGATTCTACAGAAAGCTGAACGGTTTTATGTTCTTAATTCTCTCTATTTTTAATAGTGTTTTAGTGCAAAAACCTGATTTAATCAGTAACATGATTACTTTCTTAAATGTGAAAATAAATGTTTTTTTTTTCACATTGATGTTACTCAAATTAACGTTTTTGCACTACCTGCAAAGAGGTGGATGGGAAACTTTTGTAAATGTGTATTTTAAAAATTGTATGTAAATATCTTTTAAAAATAATTCTTTTTTTTAATTTTTTTTATTCAGTTTTTGTTAGTTACAGTTCAGGGAGAAAAGAGTGCTTTTTTGTTGTTGTTGTTTTTTTATATATATAGTGATTTTATGGACAATTTATAGGTAACTTGGATTTAAAAGCAGATAAAAGGAAAACAAATTGACATTTCTTTCAGCAACAAATATGGATATGAATTTGATTATATACATTGGAAGTTAGTTATTTTTTTCTTCCTGTTTATTTTATTTTGTTGTGTTTTACAGTAATATCAAGAATGTAGATAAATTAAAAAAACAACTTGCTGTCACAGTGTCAGTACAGGTCTACATGCAACAGGGGGCAGTATTAATGTTTTGCTAGAGTTCTGTTTTTCTTAGATTTTGTGGCTCTTATGTTGCAATGAGAATTTTTTTATCATCACTTTTTCATTATCTCCTATTTCTTTTTCAAACAATTGCCGAAACACGTTGAATAACACTAACAACATATTTACTCACTCAGAGAATTTCACTGCAGGAAAACAGTATTTATGTGATAATGATTTTTTTCTTAATGTGAAAGCAGTTGAAAACTGAAATAAAGATGCTTGATGTGTCAGCTAAACCTGCTATCATGACTTACTTCAGCTTACCTTGACGAAGTTGTGCTTTGAATTGTTCCTGCCCCTGTCTAATAAAAAAAAAAGTGACCCTCGGAGTGACCTAAATGTGAGCGTGCGCATGGCGTGACATGTGCATGTTTGCGTGTGTGCAAGCATGCGTGTGGAGTGGTGTGTGTGGACGCGTCCTCCACAGCTGCACGAGGTTCTGAACTGCAGCAGGCTGTTGGCTGCTGTGAAAATATTATTGCAAGTGTTTATTATTGCTTCAGTGTGAAACAGTGGGAGAGTTGTGTGTGCGGCACGGGCTGGTGGAGTAATGGAGTGCTTGCGTGTGTGAAGGGGTAGTGGAGTAGGGAAGGTTTTGGAGGAGAGTTTGGGGGGGGGGGGATCTCTGCCTTCTCCTGTTCTCTGTTTCCCACCGGCCAGCCTCCGTCCTGCGGCCCATTGCACCCTGGGTAATGAGGAGGCCTATTGGAGTTGATTAGTTCCGGCTGGATCCCAGATAGAGTTCTGACAGGCAGGAGAAACGAGCTCTCAGCGTGACCCTCCGTTTCCCCCACACAGACCCCTGTCTCAGGCACAATGGCTAAAGGCAGGAAAAGGGCTTTTTAAACAACTGCACTTTTGCTCAACTCCACTCCTCTCCTCTTCCCCACCACCGACGACAAGCTTTCCACAGGTCCAAAAACTACGCAGACAAATAAACTGCTGGAAAAGTAAAACGTTTACAGCAAGATCCCAATGTCACAGCACAAGTCGCTCCAGATGTGTAAAAGCGTTGCACGGGGCCTTGCAGAGGTATTCATACCTGTTGAACTTCCATTTTGTTATTCTACAACCACAAACCTCAACGCTTTTATTGGGACATACACGAACACATCCTTAAATGTGTCCCAAATACTTCTTTAAACATCAGATCAGTCTAATTTTTTATATTTATTCTTTGCATATCCAGAGAAAGAAACTATTCTCTCCCAAATGGACTTTGACAGGGCCATTTTAACACTGGAGTGAACTTGTTCACTGTTGCTGCTGGAAGGTGAGATTCCCACTCTTGATGCAAAGCTTTTGTTGCCTCTGATGAGTTTTCTTCCAGTATCTGACCAACTCCATTCTCCCTGCTGAAGAAAACATCTCCACAGCATGATGCCGCCACCACCATGTTTCACTGTGGGTAGGACATTGCTGGTGTGTTTAGTTTTCTGTGAAATAAATGCTGGCATGAGGCTCCCACCCAAAGTTTACTGTTATCTGAGCAGAGCACTTGTAGAAAACTTTAAATGAAAACAACAGATCATTCTCCTTCATGCCCAATGCTGGATTCTCTTTGTCGGTTTGCAGCATGAAATCCCAAAACGGTACATGTACGACTGCGGCTGTGACATGAAGCAAAAGCGGAAAGTTTGTCTTGCAAAACAAACCATGACATCCACCGATCTGGACAGCTGCAGCGCTCACTGACATCCGCTGGACACATTCCTCAGCAGAGCAGCATCATTCCCCTCTGCCCGCTGAATCCTTTCCGTCTTTTATTATTTCCCAGTCTACCTCCTTAGAAATAAAATCAATCTCTGTCTTTTCTTCTGTCTTTCTCTGCCTCTTTCGCCACATATAATTGATTAAGGGCCGTTTTCATAAATCAATTTGGGACGCACATCAGTCAGCTTGAATGGGGAGCCACTCCCGCCTCCACCCCCCTCTGTGCGGCTGTATTAATCCGCCCCAGCATGCCCTGCCACTCTCGCTAACACACATTGACCCATTCCTACACACATCTGTACGGTTTTCCTTTCTCTGGTTGAGGGGTTCTGGCAGTTGCAGGAGACCAAACATGGAGTATGCTAATTCGATCAGTGGTTTCTGAAGACGCTCGGATGTGGAACATGCAGTCTGACAGACAAAAAAAAAAAAAAAAAAAAAAAAAAAAAGAAGAAAAAAACAATTAAAAATAAAACTGTTTCTGCAGGGTTTGAACAACACATGCTGTTCTGCAGAAAAGTGAAGAAAAAAAAAACTGGGGGGCAAGGATTTCTTTTTTTTTTTTTTTTTCCTTTTGGAAAGAAGCAAATGTTTGTTCACTTTGTCTTCTGTCTCTAAGACAGATGCGTCTCCCTGCTGTTTATAATTACAGCAGTTTAATTGTCATTATTATCTCATGACTTCATCTGCCTTTCTTTCTCTGCCCCAAGCCCTTTCCTCCCATTCGGAGCCGTTGCTCTGAATGTTTTGATACGAATGTAACCATGACACTACCATTTCTTATTAGAAAGAGCCTTTCCAGGCTGCAGTGCATTCTGGGAACATGCATGCAACAGCTGCAAGTGATATCCCCGACTTTCCCCTCTGCTCTCGGTGTGGATTTTCTTATGCTGCCCCCTTTTCCCTGTGTGACGTTCTGCTGCACCTTGATGTTTCTTTAAAAAAAAAAAAAAAAAGAATAATTTGTTCCCCTGGCGGCTCTTTTTGATTCTACCTCTTTTACCTTCCCCTTCATCTCTCCACCCTTGCCCCTCCATCCCCAGCTCCGTGCTCCAGGGTGTTGGCTTTAGTGGCAGTGAAAGCTGCTTTGCCTTTAATAACAGTTTGTCTTAATGAGTGTGTGTCGGGGGGAGGGGAGAGTGGGAGAGGGGGCACATGCAGCGGAGAGGGAGGAGCGGCGGGTCACAGCTGAAGCCAATTGCGTCCTTTTCCTGTCTGAGGCGCTGCAGGCTGGGGTCAAGCTCAGGGTCACGCTGGCCCGTCGCCCGCGCTGAGTCCCGGTGCCGGTTCTGAACGCCTGCCAGCGTGTGTGAGCGAGTTAAGAGAAGAGGGCAGGAGGCACATCTGTTTCCGATCCCCTCAGAAAGCCTGGCTCTCCGGACGGGGACGTGCTGGCGTGCCTAGTGGGGGGAAGGAGAGGGAGGTGGGGGGGTAAGAGGGAAGGAGAGGAGATCGGGGGCGAGTGAGTGGTCACACGCAAACGGTGCGTGTTGAGTACAAAGTGGAGAGATGTGGCACATTTTAACCGCTTTACGTTTGTCTGCTTCTTCACATCCTGTAGTCATCACTTTACAATCCATTGAACAGCGTGCCAAAAATATCCTCCCACTTCAACCCCTAACGTCCTGAATAGCGAGTCAAAAATCCTTCAATTAAGAGCAGGAACATGAGCAGCATGCTTCTCCATTTCCACGCTGCCAGACTTGTACTGAAACCCCAGTGAGCATAAACATTTGGGGTAAGGGTAAGAGCCTGTTTATGCTGCGCTGCAGATGTGCAAGGAGCTGCAAGCTTGGTTCAGGGGTGCGATACTTTGCACGTTTGGCCTCACGTAGTCAATCTGAAAATGATATTTAACTTCGACATACACAACTGGAGCCTTGTGCATTCATGAAGGCTAACAGCACACCAGAACAAGAAACTTATAGAGTTAGAGGGCTACAGTGCATGCATACCGAGAATAAAGGGGCAACTCATTGTAGCAGGCCTTGCAAGCCAATCAAAACTGAATTTCAGTCTGTACAACTAACCCCAAAAATCAGGAATAAAAGTTTGTTTAATGTCTGGTTTTTGGGGTTTTTTCTGACACGAAAGTGTGCATACTAGCTTGAATTTTTCCACATTTTCTTTGATGACAACTTCAATTTTTATGTTATTTTATTGGGAGCAAAGCGTCATATTATTGTAAAACGGAAGGAAAATTGTGCATGTTTTCCAGAAGGGGACATGGAAGCCGGATGAAGTTGGATAAAACTGAATACAGCGCAACTTTAGATGGTTAGAGGGTATTACATATATACCAGAGACTGAAGCGAGGAAAACAAACAAACAAACATATAATAGTTCAAACCAACATATATTAATATGTTAAAATGGCTTGACCCATATTGCAAAGAACTGTAGCTGTAACTGCAGAAAACGGAAAACTAAATACTTTTGATTATATTGTAGATTTTGAATTGTAATCATGCATCCTTTCACTTTGCAATTGTGCACAACCTTGTGTGGGTTAGACCCAGAAAAAGCCCATCAAATGCTTCAAATATTGTGACTGGTAAGGAGGTAGGAACACTTAGTATGCTGCTGTGGATGCAGACATTAAGTTAACAGGAGTTTTAACTTCAGCAGGTAATGAAAATGAGAACGCCGTCACAGTGTGATGTATTTCAAGCAAACATTTGTGATTTATGACTCTCTTAACGTCCACAGTTTGGTTTTACTGTTACCTGGGATCTTTTTTTTTTAAATGTTGCTGCAGACACAGACTTTACAACCGAGATCTTTTAAAACTTAATTATCTAAGATGGTTATTTAGGGAACAACATTAGTATTGTAGCAAAAATCCAGCCTGACTTTTTCCGCACTTAAGGCAAATCTGTAACATGTGACTGCAGTTGGCTGCTAAAAGGATGGATTGATTTTTGCTGATTTGAAGACAAAAAACAAAATACTCTTGCTAGCATCTGGATAAAAGTGATGATAGTTAAAGGTATATTGCACCTTTTTCATGCGTTCTCTGTTCCTCCACAAACAGATTGCCCTGTGTTTCATCATGTTTAGCAAATAAAATACACTTTGTTGTGAAAAGATAAACATTTTGCACATATTTTCACTCCACAGCTATTCCTTTTACCTCTGACAACCACTTCTCTGCACTTCTTCCAAACGTCCGGGTGAGGAAGGTATAGATGAGATGAAACGCAGCGTCAGTCTTTGAACAGAGCCCATAAAATAGGCCCATATTGACGAGCACGACTAACAAGCTGCAGGGATTGTAAGAGTATGTTTCACACACACACACACACACACACACACACACACACGCACACACCCCCACACACACACTCACACACACCCTTCTACAATATGTCTCCTCAAGTATTTCATTTTCTTTCCATGCTCCTTGAAGTTTGCCCTTCGTCTTTTAGTCACAGCTTTGCCTATTTTCTGCACACATACCAAGCTTCACTTAATTTAGAGATCTTTTTGAAATGCTTTTGATATATTTTAATGCTCGTGCCAGAAGACGCTTGCAGTTTTTTTTTTTTTTTTTTCCCAAGTCATGATTTGTTTTGCTGTGGCCATAGTTTCTGCAATAAATATCCATGCCCCATTAAACCCTTTCACATTTTGTCACGTCGCAACCACAAAACCTCATCGTATTGTTGTGAAGATCTTTTATGTTATGGGCCAACAAAAAGTAGCCAACGGTGGGGAAAATTGTTTTCTTTTTTATGTGTTTCAAATAATTGTGTTCAGCCCTCTTGATGCGACACCCCAAAATGAAATCTAATGCAACCGACCGCTTTGCAGAGGTTTTCTACCGAGAGTTTGCACGGTAGCCCAGAGGAGTAAGCGAAATGCAAAAGCCACAACACAACAACAAGAACACTGGCCATCAAAAAGCATCACAAAGACCAAGGAACACAGCAGAAGAAGTCATGGAGAAGTTTAAAGCAGAGTTATGGTATAAAACAGAATCCTTACCTTTGAACATCTTAGTCAGCTCTCTTCACCCATTTTCTGAAAATGAAGAGCTCCCACCCAAAGTTTACCGAACTGCTATCTGAAATGGGTCAAGTGCCCGACACAACAGACTCTGTGCCTGGACTCATCAGAGAAGCCTATGGTAACTTCGGAGGAGTTGCAGAGATCTGTTGCTCAGGTGGGAGGATCCCTTTGGTGAAAAATAATAATAGAACAGGGTATTGTTAAATAAAAGCAAACAAGTCGAGCAATGTGCTCTGACTCAAGGAGACTCAAGTGTAATATACATAGTAATATTCTTACACATTGCAGATGTTGCATCTATAATCACATCTATAATATTCTTATGCACACAAGTATATTTTTGTTTGGTCAAACGGCAAATCAAGGAATCTGTGGAAAGACTTTCATCATCCGGTCAGAACTTCTTTACAAAGAGAAATGTAAAGAACATCTTTAGATGGGCAAAGGCTTGCAAGTGCAATTTTATAGAAGGCATTCACCACTGTGGGCTGGATTCAAATGGACAGCACACTTACAAGATGTTTATTTCTAAAAAAAATAATTTGTCATATTTCTTCCATTTCGTAAATGAAGACTACTTTGACTTGGTCTGTCATGTAAAATTCCTATAAAATACATAAAGGATAGTCTTTGTGACAAACTGTCAAAATGTTCAAAGGCTGTAACACTTTTTCCAGATGTAAAACTCATATCACGCTGGAGCAGAGAAACCCTGGCTTGGCTTGAAAGGCGACCTTAAAATGGTGCAAGCGGGCAAGTCGTCTGAATTTAGAGAATTGAATTCTTCTCTTTTTTTGTACATAATGAACTATCACTAAGCTGCAGGGGGTTTAAAGGTCTATAGGAGGAACTTGACTAACTGCTTCAAAATGTTGAAGCTGAACTAATGATAAGCAGTTGCTTGCCGGACCTCTTCTTTGAAGTTGGCTCTGTCTGTTTCTCTTTTTCGCTCTTGGACACAGGCCCTCAAATTCGGCTCATTGCTATGACAGCCATAATCGTCGACTGACTGTTCCAGACACTCCCCTCAGCACACCTGAGCCAGAGGTTTATGCCAGGAAAATCTATTCAGTCTCTCCATGCCCTCATCCTCTCCCCTCTTTCCTCGCCCTTCCAGACCCCAAGCTTTGCAGTCCCCAAAGCCTTGCAAACTACCCAATACTTAACTTCTTCCAAACCCCTGAACACAACCGTGACCTCCTCTCCCAACCCTTCACCCTTCCCCAGCTTTTTCCTCAATTCACCCTGAGGCGCTTAAGTCACTGAGCGTTTGCCTCCTCCTTTCTGCTCCCCCTCCTCCACCCTTCTTGCTCTCGCTGCAGGCTACTCCAGAGAGGTTCTTTACAGCCCTGTCATCCCAGCCAGAGCAGTAAAATACACATCTGGAATCACACTCCATGTTTCTTCGCTCTTAACCCAGGTTCGCGAAGCCTTCGTCGATCCCTCCTCCCTCCTCTCTGCTCGCAGGCGAGAGCCATGCCGCAGGAAAAACACTCCCATAACGAGCTACAAACACTGAAATAACACTAGCACCCGAAACGAGATACTTCTAATGAGGGCTGGAGAGGAGACACGCATTTTGATTGGGAGGTAAAGGCAGGGTGGGGTAGAGCGGCACACCGTGAAACAAGTCACAGGCATTTTGAACTTGACTGTACTCATCGGCCCACACAAGCCCAGGCCATTTTGGATCATGGTCAGGCTTCAGTTTCCCTCTGCGCCTTAGGCCGCATGTCTTCACAGGAGGAACTTGTTGTGGGACTCTCCTTTCGCTCCTTTGAGTTTTTGTGTGAGAAAGTGTCTCTTCGTCTGAAGCGTGACTATATATACATTTAATAAGGGCCTGTGTGGTTTAGTAATAGGCAGTTGGGCTGGGCTATGGTGGAGGGAGGAAATGTCCGTAAGAGATAGAGAGCTATGAGCGCAAAGAGAAAACAAATTGATTCATAAAAACTGCCACCTTGTTTGTCTTGATAGAGATTTATGGGGAAACTGTTGTCCTTTTGCTGCAGTTGTGGGCAACCTTTGTTCTCCAACGGCTATGAAACAACTACCAAAGAGGTTCTAAAATGTTTTGATTTCAAAACCTTTTTAACGTCTCACCATACTGTTTAAAGTCCTTTTAATGAAATCCCAGAGAAAGTTTCTGAGTGGCCATAAGCTGAGTCCACTTTGCGCTGATGAAAACACTGTGAGTGCGCTGGCTTAAAAATAGCCACAATACTTTTACCTTATTTACGTACTTATGTTTAGTGGTCACAAAAAGCAGAGGCTGCTAAAGGAGCACCACCCATTGCTTTTATTAAGGCCCCACTGTTTTAAAACCACATTAGTATAGTTGTGATCCACATTTCTGTTATATAGTAGACTGCTAATTTCATACCAGAGCCGATTGCCTGACTGCCTGAGCGGCTAATTTCAGCTTGACGGAGTCCCAAATCTGACTTGACAATGGCACCAGCAGCACTGTGCACTGAAACCAACTCATGTGGCTTTCTCTCCTCTCACAACAATGGTTTTGCGCTGTGCTGAGCATGAAAGTGAAGCATCCACTGGGCTCTGGTCAAACTTGTAATTTGCAGAATTTTGGCCACAGTGCGCTGTGACAGATATTCGTTCGGCCAACACACCCAAGATGTCTTTCAAATTGATTTGCTGAATGCAGTCTGGCAACGTGGAAACAGAACTCCTTCACAGGCCCTACACCGGTTGATCATGGCGTCCATCGTAATTTTCTCTCCCTTGTTTTGTTCCTCCCACTCCGTCTCACCACAGCATATTTATATGCCATGTTGGTTTTATCACAAGACAAATGTTCTTCATTATAGTACAGCACAATCTCAACTATTATCTGCTTGTTGCTGACGTGTAACTAGTACAAGAATGGATAAAAAGGCGATTAAAACCTCTCTCTGTCTTCCCCTGGCTATTATCGCAACTGAAATGAAGTTCGAGAAATCAGAGCAATAATATGCACACAAGATTAGGCTTCATAAGCTTTTAACCACACAGTTTCCTCATATACTTTTGATAGTCTGTAAATTTAGTCGGCATTAATCTCAACTCATCATGGCTCCTTTCAGATGCATCTAAAATGTTTTTGTTTTTTTTCCAATTTAACCATTTATTCTAGCTTATGTTTTCTTATTTTAATAAGTATTGTTAGCATTGACTGCAAGTCACTTTAGCTAACGTCAGCTAGCATTTAGCATGTATATTTAATTTAATAAAATTAACACTGACCTCTGCTAATGTTAGGTAACATTAATATCTTTCATTCATATGTCTGAGATAACCTGCAGTTATTCACCATTTTAGCTAATATTAGCTAAAATAGAATCTGTAGCATTTTCACCACCTATGCTAGCTGCAGTTAACTTGAATTTCAATGTCTCTTTTTGACATTTTGCTAAAATGATCTAGCTTTAAGCAACACTGTAAAAAAGCAACAGAGAGAAAAAAAAATATTGCAATCGGGCATTTGCTCTCTACTGCTGCGTGTAATATAGTTAATTCAAACTCCTTGGCTGTTATTTCCCGCCTTTTCCAATGATGAGAGATAAATGGGATGAGCTATGAGGGTAGATCATGATGCAACTCCTTCCATTTCACATTTATTTTCTGAAAAAAAATTTTGTAAACTGACGAAAAACATCGCTTCCAGCAAAAATAAACAAACAACAACAAAAAAAAACCCTGAAGTTGTATTATACCGGGGTCTTGTTGCTCCCCCTTTGTTGCATGAACCCTTGTACATTGGTGTGTGCTGCAGGAGGAGATGAGGGGTCGAGTTTCAATGCAGAGGGGAGGTGCTCAGTGCTGTAAGGGGAATCAGAGCCGTGCTGCGGTAGGTATCGAGCGTCTAACCCAGGCCTGCCAGTGGAAAGCCTCTCTTCTCCCACTGCCAGAATCTTTTTTGTTTTTGTGTTTTTTACTTCTGACAGACTTTAGGGGGTGGAGTGAGGGTGGGGCTTGGTAGTTGTGCGTGCACGTAGGCGGAGGTGGGGGGTGGGGGGAGTCTGGCTATTAACGAGCACCATCGTTTTTCTAATTAGTGCTTTGGGGAATATTTTCTTAAGGACTGTCGACCCTCCCTGCGGAGCTTTTTGGAAGAAAATGCACATTCATCTAAGAGTGTGCACATACGTGAGCCTGTGCTCATGTGAATGTGTATTTACTAAGTTTTGAGCACAAACTGACTGTGTTTTCTCAGCTGAGTTTTGTCATTTATGCAGTCACACACACCTTTTGACGCATTCTGAAGGTTAGGATGGAAACAAGAACATCCTAACCTCCACACACTCTTTGGAGTCCAGGTTCATTAAATCAAGAGGCTTCAGATCCTTTCTTCTTCCTGTATTCCCAGAACTCAAGACCATAAGGAAATTTTCCTTTCTCTTTTCTTCCCTCTCAAAACTTTCTTCTCTCTTTTCTTCCCTCCTCTGCTGTTTCTTTTCAGTGAGTCCGCCGCTCTCGTCCTTGCTTTGATCCCCCCCTCCCCTCCTTTTGCCCTCCTTCTTCTCCTATCCACCCTTCCACCTCCCTCTCAGGGCCTCCAGCCAGCTCGCTGGAGCGGTTTCCTGAGTCTGCCCAGATTAATGAGTGCAATTCGATGTGTATGTATGTGTGAGAGGGGAGAAGGGAGAAAGAATGCCTCAGTGTACCACAAATTGTGAGTGTGTGAGTTTGCATACTGTACGTGTGTGTTGATGTGTGTGTTTCATCTGTGGTCTCCAAACCAAACTTTATTTTGTGGATTTTTCTTTTTTTTTTTTTTTTTTTGGTGCAGCGAATCATCAAAGTAAGTGATTCCACAGAAGACTGGCTCACTCCGAGCATCTGGGCTGTTTTAAAAAATTCCCCGATCACAAAGCAAACGGGATAAGATTGCAATCAAGTGGCAGGCGCCTGAAGACTAAGCCAAAGCGAGCCTGAGTTTTACCAGCTTTGTCAGAGTCATTTTTGTTTGGGGGCTGGAGAGGTCAGTTTACTGTAGCAGTGGATAAACTGCAGTAAAGTTTATGGAGTACAATATATCAATCAACGTATCAATACATAAGTCTTGAGATCTTGAGGAAACGTGTTGAACGGATAACCTCTGCACAGCCCAGTTTAATCAATTTTTGTTGCAAATTTGAAGAAGTGATGAGTTTAATTTAGATTTCTACCATTGAGGTCATTCATCAGCACTAAAATGTTCAAAATTTAAGTCAAGGATTATACAAAGAAAAAAAAAAACAGGGAACTCATAATCATAAAATCTTTATTATTAATCAAACTAAGATCCAGAGTATCATTTTTATTTAACTAAAAAGCAAACAATAATAACTTCTGCTCTGTTAAACCTTTGGGGAAGAATGGAGACTTTCTTCTATAAGGTGAACATTGAAAATATTAAGGTAGTTAAAAGTTCAACCCTGGTCAAATGCGTCCAGGTCTTAAGCGTTTTGAGTTTCAACTTCAGACTTTTAATTCAGAAAAAACTGTTTGGCAGAAGCAAATCAGCGCTTCAGCCTGAAAACAGATCCCTCGGCGTGTCAAACCAGAAACAGCACAATAAAACAGGAAAAGGGAATTGAAAAAGAAAAGTGCACGCCTGCTTTCTGGGTCAGACATTTTGCTTCTCTGAGCTCAGTTCTGCTGTTCCACCACATTCTGTGACTGATGTCTTTTGGGACTAAGGAGGGCACTGTAGAGGCAAGACTGAAATGCAGATGTTTACACAGTGTGATAGATGTTACCAGAAAATGGGACTGTATAATGTTTGATGATGCAATTAAACATTTCTACATGACAAAATGATCAGTGAACAGCTAAATAAAGAGCTAAACAAAAAGATCAGTTTGGATAGCTCTTATTTTAAAAATATGACCTTATTAGTAGTGTCACATTTTTTTTATCAAATTAAATAGGATGAAAATAATTAACCATGTTAGTGTGGTCGGCTCAGGCTCTCATTTTGTGATAATAGTCATCAAAATATCTGACTGGATCAGTCTGGCTTAGCCAGTTGGAGTAAAGAATGAAACTCATTTGAGTTTGGGAAGGCTCTCAGTTGAGCTTCAGTTCTTCCCCTTGGTTTAGACTGAATGGAAGGAAATGCAAAAACAGGAAACCCACATGAATCTTGTGCCAAATTAGATAAACATAGGAAAGCATACAATGCAATAACTAAAAGAAGAAATAGGCTGGTCTCTGTGTGTATCAGAACTTAGCGTACCGGTACTTGGTAGGGGATGGAGTCATCATGACGACCTCATCAGCCAATCAGAAGTGGACTCCAGAGAGACTAGTAATCAAAATATGTTGCATGTTGCAGTTCCTTTTCAAAGCCCTCTTTCAACAATAATAACATCATAAAATATTACATGTAACTGAAACTGTGACATTTATTTAGTTACTCTCAAGCCAAGCACACCTGGTGTTGCAAATTTGCATCATACCCACATTTTTTCGCTCTTATATGGATGTGTTTAAAATTGCATCTGGATTAAAGATTCAACACAATATTTAAAGGTAATTAAATGTCCCCTTTATTTTAAAGTGTACTGAATGTTTATATTTAATAAATAAGATACTTTCACTCACACTGGCATACAGTCAGATTTGTTTTTTTCTTTTCTTTTCTTTTGAGTAAAACAGTCGAAACCGTAGAAAATGTTCATATTTGGTAAAATGTTTTGTGTGGCCAAATCTTAAAGCACATGAAGGATTTAGGGATTTCAGAAAAAAAAACAGAGAAATTTGTGGAATAAAGGTTAGAATTCTGTGTTTGTGCTCATGACATTATGGAGCTACAACAACAAACTTCAGCTTATAAGCTGAAACAATTACAACTACAAATGATTCAGATTTCTCCATGAATGCTAAAAATAATCCTCTGATGGAAGCCATGTGTTGAAATTTGGGGTGGTGGGTCGAGAGATTGTGTCTTTCTGCGTGAGTGCGTGTGTGTGCGTGTGTGTGTGCGTGTGTGTGTGTGCGTGCTGTGGTGGGTCGCAGAGAAAAGGGGGAGGCAGTAGAGGGTGGTATGAATCAAACCAGAGAGAAAAAACAGTTTGTCTTTTCTCTGAGCTCTGATAATAACGCCACGTGAGTTCCTGCTGCACGGCGTTTATTTACTCTCACAACTCTCTCTTCGTACACACTTTCACTCTCTCACACACACACGCGGACTTGTACACAAACCCTGTTGTCAGCACCACGCTCACGAACATGGTCCCTTTACTACGCACTCACAAATATGGATATAAACATGTAATCACAACCATGCGTGGACCAGTGCGGCTCGTTGTTTTCACTTCTTCTCTCAGACAGACGGGCAGGAGGAGGCCTGATGGAGGAGAGAGGGTTCAGTAATAATGGCCAGGTGGTTTTAGTTAGGACGTGCTCTACCTGAAAGTGTACGCATAGGGAAGGGAAAGACAGTGAATTAGCTTTCTTAGTCCTTTAAGTTTCTAAGAAATTCAACTTGGGTGGTTCACAGAAGTTACTCTCAAGAGATATTGTACTTTATAAACATAAAAATGTTTATCATGCCCTTTAAGGGTTACTCAGGTTACTTGTTATTGTAGGTACATGAATCTTAAAGGCTTAAAAAGGATCGATCTGGAAAATAAAGAATGCTCTCTGTTACTATGCCAAAGTTACATTGGCAGAGGCTGCAGCTTGAATCAATCTGCATGATCAATTGATCTTCAGTTTGGTGTAGAACCGCCAAGAGTGGGATAAACTTTTGGATTTTGTTACAGGCTGATAGTTGAATCTATTTTTGGTGGTGCATTCCTGAGATTTTCAAAGTTCCGCAGTAGTTCAGAAATTATTTGAATTATCCGAACATGCAGACCTTTACAGCTGACGGTCTCCTTTTGTTTAATTTCCAGCACGTTGAGAAACAAGTAAACTTTAAGGTTTGAGCGGTGACCAAAAATGCTAGTAATTATAAAATCATCATCAAAAACAACCTGTACCTTAAGTATGAGATACAAATAAAACATCTGGCAGTATCTAAGATTTACCATTATTTTAAAATGGCAAGAAAACAACTTTTTGTTCCAAGAAAATTGCTGTTCACATGAGAAATCAGCTGCAACGTTGACAACGAACTTCTAGAAAGATGTAGATGATTCATGTTGTATTTCACAGAAATAAACCTTTGCAGTTTGATTTGTTTTTAATCACTAATAAATGGCGTCTGTTTGATGCTAACCTTTCACTAATCTGAGAACTTATCTGCAAACTCTTCAAGATAATGTTGGCATTTTTTAAGATTTGGAAATACAGCAATTAATCCAAACTACTCCCTCACAGGTTTTCTCATTTATTGCCAAATATAGGCATTTTCTGTCTTGATTGCCAATTTTTTTTTTTAGGCCTCAAAATCTCAATTTTTGCTTGGATTTTGAGCAGAAATCCCTTTCCATCTTATAACGATCAACACACAGCTGCCGCACCAGAAATGCAGGTCATCTTCATGTAAATTGTGTTTTCTTGTTGGTGTCATGCCCTGCGAAGCTCATCAAAACTCAACTGTAAAGCAGTCCCTGTCACCGCGCCCGACAGACGTATGAAGGGTTCATTTCTCTTTCAGTTACATACAAGCAGAGAATTTGCTGTGTGATGGTCTAGATGAGAAGAGGGCGGGATATCTACTGGGAGCGCATGGTTGGACATCAGGCTCTGAGGCAGTGTCTGCTTATTTGATAAGAAGTCGTCCGTCAGGAAGGAAAATAAACAGCCGAGCGTGCTGCTACTGCTACAGAGGAAGAGCTGTTACTAGAGCACAACACAATATTTACACTGCCTGTGTGCACACACACTGTCACACAGACCCTCCAACACTGGCCCAGTGCTCCTACCTGCACAGACTGAGGGCTGAGCAAACACAAGAACATATGTACACACAATGCGCAGTGATTGAATTGGTTGGAGTAGTTTGTCTTCATATCTATTGGAGTGATTGGTTTTATTTACTCTTTGCATTGTCCAATGTTACTAAATGTTCTCCTTGCATGAAGCCAATTTACTGCAAAGTGCAAACAGTTTACATATCACTTAAACCATCTGCTATGTGTGATGCTGTAACCCCTAAACAACAATATTCAGATGCATTTTTCAAATAACAACTTTGTATTTGGAGAAAATTACAATTGATCACCTACCTTTTTTTTCATGTCTTATAAAAATAAAATAAAAATGGGGGAAAAAATCCTGACAAAAAGGATCATAATTCATACATGAAAGGGTAAAACATAGATAGAGCATGGTGTTATGCTTCACTTTCATATACAAGGACCCATGATAACAACTTAGAGCTACTTCACAAGATAAAATCACAAGCTTACAGCAATTTGGTAGCATTTAACCAAGATTCAACATCCATCCATCCATCCATTTTCCGTCACCCTTCTCCCTAACGGGGTCGGGAGTTGCTGGTGCCTATCTCCAGCTGCGTTCCGGGCGAGAGGCGGGGTTCACCCTGGACAGGTCGCCAGTCTGTCGCAGGGCACCAAGATTCAACATTCGTTTAAAATGTAAAGTAATTTCAGTATGGTTCTGACAAATTTACAAATCTGACCTCTTCATTTTGTAAGACTTCTATTAGTTAACCAATCAGAAGAACTGGTGTGTCTTAAACCTGAGCAGATCCTAAGGGCTGGGAAATGACATGTTGCAATGAAAACTTTTTGTTTGTTTCTTTTACTTTTTCTTAAAACTGGTCTAAGGCATTGATAAATGAAAATAAAGGAAACAGAAATATAAATAGCCATTGGACGTTTTCCACATAAACGTCCAATCTGCTATTTATCCAGATTTAAGTTTATGGAATAAATTCGCATTTCCTGATTTACAAAATTAGAAAATGTCTCCGAGTCATGCTCTGTATCATTTAAATGTTTAAAATAAAAAATGTTTTCCATACAAAATATAAGATGACTAAACTCAAAAGAATAAAATAAAGTGCTCTTAGTCATAAATTTGAGAAACTTCTTTAAAAATGTTACATTTTTATAGGAACTTGTTTGCAGGCAGTTGGCTGGAAATTCGACTCATTGCTGCAAGTATTAAAGAGTTTGTTGGCACTGATCAGCTTGTTTTGGCCTCTAAGGTGTCACTCTTGTTGTTGTGGCCAAACTCTGCACTCTCATGTTCCGTCAGTGAGCGAAAGCATCTTGTTTGTTTGGCTAAGGATGTGAAGGGGGGGGGGAGCCAAGGGACCGAAGATAGTCCTGACCTCTCGGATCAGAGCTCCACCCTTCTGGCTCTGACTGACAGATAGCATCAATGCGGACTCCTTATCAGCTCCCTGCCCTCTGAACTGGGATCAGCCTCCAGCGCTGACTGAGGGGGGGATGGGGTTGGCATGCCAAAACAAGAGAGCACTGAAGACACACAAGCACATGCCATCGTGTAAATATCTGATCGGGGTAGGATTGTGTAAAACACACAAAAGCACTGCTTGAACACTGATTCAGGCTGTAACTTCCTTCTGTTCCTTGTCAGAATTAGTCATAAAGAAAGAAGGTGCCAGCAGAGGGCTTGCATACACGTGTGTGTGAGGGTGTGTGTTATTTCTCTTGGATAGTAGACCAGACCATGTTTGCAGCCTGTGTTTGGGAGTCGCTGCTAGTCGTTTTGGCGTGTTTTTTTTTTTGAAGGGGGTGAGATCATGCTGACACTGAACAAACGGGACCATATAGGCTGAGCCAGGAGCTAAAGTGGGAGCAGCTCCTCTCTCTCTCTCTTCTCTCTCTCTCTCACGAGGCATCAAGCGGAGAGAGAGAGAGAGAGAGCTCCCAAGGGCCAGGGGGACTATCGTTTTCCTCGTTAATTATGACCGTCTGGCAGGCTGGAAAGCAGGAAGTCGGAGATGGAGAAATGGAAAGAACGAGGGAGGGATGGGAGATAGATGATAGGAGGCAGAGGGAGAGAGAGGGAGTCAAAATAAGGGAGGGGAAGCGAGAGCCAAGATGGATGATGGGAGCAAGAAGAGACATCTGAGTGGTGATGTGGGAGTGATAGAGAGGCAGGTCCAAATAAAACCATATGCAGGGAGGATTTGAATGATGAAACCAGGTGTTTGATAAAAGCTGGAATGTTGGACTCTCCGCCATGACAGTTCTTTGGATGTTCTCTCTTCCCTCCCAAGGTCCTGATATACAGCACGCACTCCCCGACCTCTGCTTTCACTCGACCTTTTGACCCTTTCAGCAACACCAGCTTGAGTCAATAACTTAACTTTACTGTTCTTTTGTTGTTTTTTAATCCTTCATCTACTTCTGATCGGCTGTTCTTCACGGGAATGCCTTCGAGAGCAAACAGAGTGAAAACAAGAATAGACCTTACAAGGTGGGAACTTTTGCTGGAGAGCCGTAAATGTTTTCTAATTAGATCGGGGGCTTATAGGAGAAAGCCACTGCTACATGAAACCCCATTAAAATGACATTTTTTTCCACAAATCGTGCAGAAGACACAAAGAGAATCTGTTTTTGGTGGGAGCGTCATGCTGTGGGAGGGTTTTCTTTTGCAGACTTCCAGCTATTTAGAGTTTTTAGAAAGATTGATGCAAATGACTTAAGTTGGAGAGTCACTGTCCAGCAGGACAACATTCTGCCAGAGCTAAATAGAAACAGCCTATTTAAAGCCCATATTTAAATCCACTGGAGAATATGTTGTAAGACTCACTCCAACGAACTGACTTTTCAGCAAAATAATCTCTTTTGTTAAAGAATCTCACTTTTTAAAGATTTATTCGTAAAAATAAATAAATTAAAAAATAGAAAGCCATTTCTTACTGCTTCTAGCTTATTGTTATGGTTTCTATATGCTTTGTGATCACTTTTTTTTTTTATGTAAGCTTTATATATTATCAAACTTTTGACATTTCAATGTTTTTGTGGTTTTTCCTTTGAATGATTTTGTTCAAATGTAGGACAGAATTGGGACGAAGTTTATGCGTGTCTACAAAATACATTACATTAATGCCATATTAACATATTTCTGTGTTCTGGGTTGTGTTGTTGTCAGTTATTAGATCCTCTACTTCTGTCCTCAATAACAATATTTAATACATGCTGCTTTGTGTAGGTCTTTCTCACAAAATTGCAAAATACATTGAGGTTTGTGGTTTCACTGTGACGAATAGTAAAAACGTTGGATGTGTATGTTGCAAGGCACTGCAGTTTTTGTAGTTTGGATAAAAGAAAGGTCTGTTAGGACAGTTTAGGCCAAACCAGGGGCCAAGCAGTTACACGAGCTGAGCAGAACGGGTCCTGGATTTAACTGGCTCCAGGTCCAATTAGGACCGTCTGCTGCATCTGGACACGGTTAGGAGTTTGAGTCAAAACTCACACTTCACTCCAGCGGGGATATAAAGTCACAGCTTTTAGACTGCTGGCCATTTAAGCTTTAGTACCACGAAGAGCATGGCGATATTTACTGCCCGACATGGCTGCGGGGATAAAAACCTGAAAACGGAGAGGGCAGTTGGAGTGGGGCTGCTGTCAGATTGTCCCAGTAAGAGCATTTTTTCCGTGTTGCAACACACCAGTTTGAGGGTTTTTTTGCAGCGACTGGAAAAAACAACAGGTTAAAGATGTTTGTAAGCGGGTTTTAGTTTCCAGTTTTTTGGGGTCTAATAAATGAGGCTGTGGAATTGAATCCACCTTCAGCTTCTCCACAGACGTCCACCTCCTTGCATTCTCATCAGGTTTCATTCTGTAAAAGTAAACTCCTTTGCACCTGGAACGAAGCCACAGATGCAACTTTTTCACATTAAAAAGACGAAATGCTAAAAACAAAACTTGCTTTATAGATTTCTGTTCTCTACGATCAACCAAAAGCTGTCTTCACTTATAGTTCGCTGCTGTTTTCAGCACAGCCTAAAGTATAATTAGAAATTAACATAAGGCAGGAAATTACTGTCTTTTGTTATCATTGGAGACCTTCTGAGAAGAAAAACAGCATCTAATCAGAGCAGACGTGGAGCACATTCCTGAATATGACATGCACAGTTACTCAGCCTGAGGTCCGACCCCACCTGAGCCTGATGTCTGTCTCAACAGCACAATCCCACTGGAATGAGAACCAATAATAGCCTATTACACACGCACACACACGCGCACACACAGACAGTATGCTTTACATCACTAAGATAGGACAAGTACAATAAAATCTCCGGATATGAAAAGCTCCCGAGGCGGCGATGCACAGCTAAAGTAAAGAATTCTCCCTTTGTGTATGCGTGTGTCCACATGTACATAGCAGGCGCTTCTGGAGAAGACATCTTAAAAGAAAAAAGATGCCATAAATCTCTTCAGCTCCAGTTGTTCTGAGAAATTTGAGATTTTTTTTTTTTTTTTTTTTTTTCAGGGATGTGGGTGGCGGGTGAAGCACAAGGCAGAGCTTAGCCTCTACAGCTGCGGCAAGGGAAATACTACAAGAGTTTAAAGATACGTAACAGCTACCGCATGAAAAACAGTCACAAACTTATAGAGTGCTACTCAAACCTGCATCTTGAAGATAAACAAAAGAGAAACCATAATTGTCAAGAGGAAGAACAAAAAAAAATCTCCCTCAATCAACTCATTGTTCAAACATCTTTCTATGTAATTTTAAGTCTTATTGTATTCCTTTACCAGATTTGTTCATCTAGGCTGGAATATTTACCCAGTTCTTTTTCTCAAACTCAGTCGTTTGTCTGGAGAACATCTGCGAACATAAATTTTGAAGTCTTGCCCCTGACTCTCAATTGGACTCAGGTCTGTGCTTTGACTGGACCATTTTACCAGATGAATGTGCTTTGATTTAAACCGTTCCTTTGTAGTGCAACAGCTACAATATTTACAGTCCTACTGCTAGAGGCCGAACCTCATCTGCAGTCCAGATCTACACTTTCTTCTGATGTTGAACTCTATTAATCTCCATCTTTATCTCAATCTCAGTGTGGTGTGTTCTCTGCTCAGGAAAAAGGTAGGATTTTCTAAGTTTTAGAACTACCAATTATGAATGAATGAATTTATTATTATGTGCTTTGGTCTCTTTATTTGAATATTTTAAAGTTTGTTATCAATCAACAAATGAAATTAAATGAAATGGCTGATCAGGTTGATAATGATGGCCGCCACCTGATTTCTCAGGATACTCTGAAATTAACCGTGCATTGCAAGTTCTAATGCACTGTGCAAATTAGTTTAAAAAATTTTTGACAGTTTTTTAGGATTTGTTCTCCTTGTTTTATAAAAAAAAAAAAAAAAAAAAAACAGAGACTCTAGATTTCCAGATACATAGTGCTAATGTATCACGGATAAAAGAGGTTTTTCTTTATGGGACGGAAACACCTGTAGCTTCATTATTCAGCATATTGATAGCACTTGAACCGTGACAGAAGATGCAGTGGCATCTAACATCTAAAGCTTTTCCTATTATTTAGGTGGTTATCATCTTGCCTGAAAGCAATTCCTTAAAAAAAAAAAAACTACATCTGATTTCTCTGTTGAAAACCTTGGTCTTACAACACCCTCATGATTAAACAATAAAGAAATATCTTTCTGTTATCATTCCTCCTGTATTCACTGGCAGCTAACTCATGACTTTGTGCCACGTTTGGGATGATGTTGGACAAAGCTTCATTCTAGCTGCCCCTATACGCTTTGTGGGATGACAGCAATCTTACTGAATCTCTCCACTGTCATGCACAAAATTATTTGCAAGTAGAGGCACATCTAGAGCCCGCATCTGCACCACTGTCATGTTTTAGAATTGCAAAAATCCCCAAAACAAGCCAACAGCAGCCCTAGTGCTACAAATACCGTTGAACTTGAAAGATTGACAGAACATTCTGTTCTCTCATAAGACACTTGCTCTGCATCGCAACAGTATTTACAGCCTGTGCAATTTCAACGTTTTATGTCACAACCACAAATTACATTCCATTTCCATTGACAGAAATATGAAAATTGATACGTATTTGTGTCTGCTTTATTTTTATAACCTGACCGGTGTGTAATTTAAACTCATTTGGAGAACGCCGGTGAACAAACAGACCCAAGACAACTTTTTTGTTGAGATACTAAGCATTAAAAGAGGTGGAAGACTAATGCTATGCATCACTCTGAATCACTGTGGAGAACCATAGCGGTGGCACCATCATGCTGTGGGAAGTTTGGCTTTTTCAGCAACAGGAACAGGGAATTTTATCATAGGTGAACACCAGGTAATCCTAGAAGAAAATCCGTTGCAAAAGACTTAAAACTGGGGCAAAGGCTCTGGTTCCACATGGGGTTAGAATGGCCTAGTTAAAGTCCATACCAAAATAAATGTCTTGACAATCTGTGGCAGGACATGAAAAGTGATGTTCACAGCAGAGGCACCCCACACTTTGATCATTTTTGTGCGCAAATAGATTTTTCTTCTACTTCACTATTATGCACCAATTTGTGTTGGTCTTTTGTATAAAATCCTAATAAAACACATTGAAGTAATGTTATTGCAATGAGATAACATTACATTAATCTTTTAGAAAATCTCTAAAAGATGAAGGGATATTACTAATATCAGATAAAGCTCTACAACTGAATTCCTCCTGATGTCGGACTAGCAAATATAAAACGGAAGACATCTTGGATACTGAAGCTTGAGGTGATGGCGCCGTTTCATTTGTTGAAAATGAGCCGGAACCACAGATACAATGCCAGAGTAAATTCAGCTTTAATTGTTGTGCAAGGTCCATAAATCTTGTAAAAACCATTAGTTTGTTTTGCACAATTTTTTTTGTAATCCTGAGTTAATGCAACAGCTCTGTGCTTTACATGTAGAGTGGTAATTCAATGTAATGTTACTTCATTTTTTTGCATTCAGATGAATTTATGATTAAGAAAATAACATGACTTTGTCCCGTTGCTCTGGCATGTGGCATGAGACAGATACACAGTTTGTGGAGAGTTGCTGACACCACCAACATGCCTGTAAGTTATATTTGTTTAAATCAGCAAAAACTGAGATTTCAGAAGTTTTTCTCAAGTTTGAAGCAGTGCAAACTGTCCCGGAAAAGACAAATCCAAGCATGCCAGACCTCTGTGGTCACTTGGGAAGAATCAGATAAGTCTCACGGAGGCTCTCCGGTGACCACTGATGTGCTTGTGTATATTTAGCGATGTGCTTCCTCACTTCACAATCTTCAAGCTGTTGCCGTTTCCTGGCTTTGTTAGGAATGGGTTCCCTCTGTGACTGAACCACACAGTCTGGCTTCATGTTTTAAATAAAATATCACTACTTCAACAGGTATTTGCTTTTTCTTTTTAAGTCTTAGTGAAACTTCAATGGTGCTTCAAAAAGCTTTCATCAGTGACTAACATTTAGTATGAATAAGTTGAATTTCTGTAGACGAAAAGAAATGGACAATACGATCCATATATGGTAAATGAAACATAATAAAATACCTAGTTGCATTTTATGTAATTTGTAGATTACATTTAGAATTTAACCATGAAAGATCTTTGGCAGGCAAATTTGTGTTGGGCTATCACATGAAATCTCATTAAACTACAATAAAATTTGAGGTTGCACCTTGGGAAAATGGGGAAAAACCTCATGAGGTGCAAATACTTTTCCAAGGCATTGCGCATATGGACATATTGACTCCTTTGGTATGACATCAGTGTGTTTGTACTTTATTATATTCTCGTTTTGAGTATTATAAAAATAAAATAAAAAACAAGAAAAAAAAAAACACCAAAATCATTAACTGCAGAGCCAGTATGCCTTAATTAGTGGTCTTGGGACTACAAGTATACTGATTTTGCACACTTTTACGCCACGGCGTTCTGGAGCAGTGTGTTCTTGGGTGATGCATTCTGTTTTTGTCTCAGTGAGGAAGTTACACAGCTGCTGAGGTCAGCAGATACAGAGACCGAGGGAGAGCGCAGGTCGTTGTCATGGGGCCCAGTTACACAATGCGGCGACCACGGTTGAAGATGGCATCATCCCATCTTATGCAGTGGAGACCCTTCAGGAGAGCTCACTTCTACTGTGCGCACACATAAACACACAATGATTAATAATATACCTTCTTAACAGGGAGGCAGAGCGGATGAATTCCCGCCTGACAGAAAACTAAACTAACCCGGTGCTCCTCACTCGGTCTAACTCAGGATCTTTGTTGGCAAGATGCACAAATCACACCACATGCTCACACTCAGCTGACACTCCTCTCACCCTCCATCACTTTCATAACAACATTTATAATCATCTACATGACAATCTGTGCAAGGCTCTATAATGCAGCTCTGGGGCAATAGAGGTTAGTGCTGAAGGGGAGCGGTGCATGCTGGGATTGCGGCCTGCTGAGAGAGGGGCATTGTGGGAGGCGGTGTCCTGCGGGCAGGGCCTCAGGGGGATGCAGTATGGTTAATGGCCCTTTCATGGCCGACCCACAAAGCCTTTTGTCCTTGGGTTAATTCATCCTGCCCAGCATGGATAGATGGGGGGAGTGAGATGAAGGTATGAGTTGTTGTTTTTTTTTTTTTTCTTAAATCAGAGTGGGGAGTCCCCATTTTTTTTTCATTCGCTCTTCAGCTTGGTGCAAGGTGGCGCTAGTGTGAAGAAGCCAGTCCCACTCAACAGCAACACCAAAACACTGACAGAGCCTGGCAAACTGCAGCACAACAGTTAAAGGCCACAATCAGAGAGGAAACATGTTGACAATTAAATATTTAGAAGATACTTATCAGCTGAAGATCACTGAAGAAACATAACATCACACAAATACAATGCTGTTGAGACAAGTGGGATATTTTAAATTCAAACAGTGGTTCTCAATTCGCACAGTTTGTTCTTGAAAAGGTAGTTTAGTTAGATTACTGATTACTTGACTGGGAAAGTAACTAAGTTACATTAAAAGTAATTTTTGTAGTTACTTTCAGCAATTGCTGACAACAACACTTTGTAAAAATTGCATTGATCATTGCATTGATCATTGATAACTTGCACTTAATTGCAAGTTATTTTATAATGGTGACATTAACAGTGTGTCTGTGCTTATAAGGTTGAACTGAAGGGGAGATTGCTTGGAAAAAAAAAACTTTAATTTTTGTGTGTTTTTGTGTACTCCACTATTGTCTGGAAAACTCTAAATAGGATTTTAGGCCCCCCCCCTGTGACACTTATCTTAATATTAATAATTACAGTGGCGTTTAGTTGCACAACTTCACGGACTCATTCATTCGTGGCTGTTTCCACGTTCATTGCTCTGTTCGTATCAGTCTCGATGTTTGCAGTTTTCTGGAGCGCGACACGAAGCTCGACGTCATTCACAGCAAATATATTAACTTAACATTAGCAAAGACACAGCGGGACGGAGCATCCTGGAAATGATGGACTATGATGGGTGTCAGACAAATTCTGACAATCCCTTTCTGCCCCCGATGCACATTTCAAAAATCTTTGCCAGGATGTACTGTGATCTTATCTGTGAACCACCTGCAGTAGGTGCTATACCACCAATCACCTAGTAAGAATTGTCTAGGTATTCAACTGGATGGGTTGCTTTTAACCAAGCAGTTTTTAGAACACAAACTGTGAAAGTGTGTGTTCAACATTCATCTGATCAAGGGCAACAAGTGGTTGGTCATGGTGGGAGTTCCTGCATTCTTACCCCCCCTTACTTCCCCCCCACAATCAAACCCTGTGATCCAGGAATACCCAGTTATTAATGAACTGGACCCCCTCATTTAAAGTGTGCTGACTGAAGTGTGGAAGAGATCTCCAGTGAGAGCACGGAGGGAGGGGGTGGGGGGGGGTGAGCTCAGGCTGTGATCACTGTGCTTTGAGTGGTCCGCACCACAACAACACAACACCAGGACAGCACAGTACACAGCTGCGCCTGAGGGCCTGCAGGCCTCAATGGATGGGGGTCAATACAACCTCGGAGGGGATCATGGAATACCAAATCAGGGTGGAATAGAAGGAGGGAAGGGGGATGGGGGCGCTGTTTTTCCACCCAAACTTACTTAAACTCACATAGGGTTTTTTTTTTTTTTTTTTTTTAGTTTTATATCCCTTTAATTATACACAAGACTCTGTATGTTCCAGTCCCCTTCCCTCTAGAAAGCCTTAATGTATAGTGAAATTGGTGGAGAATCGACAGTGCAGTACCCAGCTCAGGGATTTTTTTTTTTTCTCTCTCTCCCTTTTTTTGGGAGCCAGTCCCCATTGTTCAGATCCCTCCTCCTTGCTTGGGAAGTGGGAGGACCCGAAAAGGCGTTCCAAAAGGGAGGAATTGTTTGAGAGCTCAGTCATCCAAAAACGGCCTTTCAATGTGAGAACTTGGGGAGCCGAAGGAAGAAAATGTCGGTGGCATCGCAGTAAATTACTAAAGCAGGGAAAGAAGAAGAAGAAGAAGAAAAGTGACTGTTTTTTTTTTTTTTTTTTTTTTTTTTTAATTTTTTATGAGAGAGAGAATCACAACTCAGAAGAGAAGCCCGGGGAAGGATCGTGAGAACAGAGAAGTTCCAGCCAGATTTGGTGAGTTTATGGCTTCATGCGGTCCCGTGCTGTTGTGGCTCTCCGGTGCCTCTATAGAGAACCTTCATTACTAATCTATCAATAAACTCATCCGCACTCGGTGCCTGTTTTCCAGCTGTTATCGCGATTTCACGAACGATCCCGATTCTTTATTCACCGAGAAAACCCTTTCCCAGCTTGTCCGGGTCACAAAGTGTGCGCCTTGATAGCCGCGTTTGTTTTGTTTTGCTCTTTTAGGAAAACCACGTAGACCCCTTTTCTTCCCCCCCGAAACCGTCTTCGTTAACGCTCTTGGTCTTTGGCTCTTGGTGTAGGACGCGTTCGTCGGTGTCAGATTTGCTTATTGTAAGTGGAATTAACTTTGTTGTCGGGCTTAGCTTGCTGTTGATTGGGCGATAAGCCTGCGCCTGCGTTATCCAAACTTTTCCTCCAAACTCCTGCGATGTATTACAACACAATACACGTTAAAGCAGAGCCAAGATCGCGGAGTGACACGTTGCAGACTCAAGGAGTTGTGTGTGTTTTTGTTGTTGTTTTATTTTAACGCGCATTAGTGTCTTTTTTTTTCTTTTAGTCGGGGAGGGGGAGAACGTGTGCAGGGTTTGCAGGCCGCAGCCTATAGTCGTTCCCATAGGGTAAGGCAAAAACAAGACCTGGGGAGCTGAGCCGCGTTTATCCCCATGATACCCAAAGGGCGCTGAGTGGGAAGCAGCTCGTATTTTACGTCTTTCTGTCGCAGGAAACGCAGAAAATGAATGACGGGGTTTGCAAGAAGTCAGAAAAAGAGAAGACGGTAGCTGTTTTCAGTGTCTGGATAAGCATGGAAAGGGAAAACTGTTTGTATTCCCACACTTTCCCCTCTCTATAAATGGACCTGCCTATTTATTTGTCCATTTATTTGCCTGTTAGTCATCCATCTGTGCATCTTTGCGTCCTCATAGTTATCTTATCGACTAGTTTGTCCAGGTTCCATATTTAAATCTTGGCCATCTTGGAAGTTTCTCCCGTAATTCCAAAGTGAACTATTGTACTTATATATTTAAAACTGCTCTTTTGGTAGTACCAAGAGTATGGTGACACATTTGAGTTTGCAGAAGAGTGGAGTTTTGACATAAGAAAGGTGTAGCACCAAGAAATCTTGCGTATCTTTTAAAAGCAGTTTTCATACTGTTCATTTTTGGTGAAATCGCATGCCTAAAATTAGGCTTATTCTGATCAGTTTGGGGCCCTTTGGTGTAGCTGGCCACAAAACAAAGCAAGCCCACCTGAGTATATTCTCCTCACTCTAAAGTCCTGCTGTCAGAATGACCCTAGTAAACGGGCAGCTGCTGTTGCTGCCTCACTGGAATGGAGGTGCTGTGAGGAGAGTCTCCTGATATCATCCTCTCATTCAGGTCTGATTTAATGAGAAAAACGCTTGTCAGTCCTCCAGGCTGCTAATGAGTGTTGGCCAGGAAGAGCAGGAGGTGGAGAAGGCCTGCTGGAACAGCCACGGGGGCTCAAGTTTCCAACCCCAGGTGTCGTTTTGTGATTTGGATTACATTTAGCCTCCGCCGCCTCTTTACATGGAGGGGGACCTCTGTAATTCAGTGACGGACATGGCATCGGACAAGAGGGCCCGATTGTTCCCGCTGAATCAGTGTCACTTGGATTAAAAGTCGAAACGAATGGCCTGGCCTCCCCCAATTAGGCGCTGGGCCTATAAGCGAATTAATTGGTCTCAGTAAAAAGAAGGGGCCCTTGTTGTTCGCTCGTTGGGTTCTTGTTGTTTTTGCTGATCATCTCTGACAGGCGGGCGGATCAAAGTTGGAACTAAATGATTCCAGTCTGATTATCTGCCTGTTTTCTCACACTACTTTGGCCTTTTTGATTAAGTAGGAGTGCCATAAGCTCCTAATCAACTCCAGTGCCATTACCCTTCCCAAGCCACTGTAAAAATAGATGTATTAGGATGATTTAAAGAGTTTTCCTTGGCTACTAACGCAATTTTTGACTCATATTAATCTAATCAGCAAAAGTAGGTCTTTTTTTTCCTAGTGGTTCTAACCATTTCAAGCAATGCTGACAAATATTTTAATAAATCTATCCCCAGTCCTAAGATTACTTGCTTTTGCTCAACCTTTTCTGACCTACAATCATAATATCAAGCTTAGACGATCTGGTTTCCTTATGCAAGCAATGGCTGATGGCAATCAGGAAAAAGAAAGTTGTAGTTGTAGTGAAGTTTTATCCCAGAAGTTCCTATAATCCAGACTAGACTGAACAATAGGAATCTAACTCTTTGAATGTAGTTCTGAAAATAGTAAATAGTTAGGACTACTTTAGATGGCAGCAACCTTTTTAACCTTAAGAGCCTTTTAAACAATTTCTAAAAAGAAATACAATTAAAATAGAGCCACAAATCTATTTGACCCTTAGAGAAAAATACATCTTGTAAAGGTTCTAAAAATATATTGCATAAAATTTTATTTTCTTGTAAAAATGACTAACTTGAAATGATTTTTTTCACACAACAGCCATAACTTATTTTTAACTGAAGTGCGTGTGACAACCACGAAACGTTGGTGCTTTTGGTGGCGAGTTGCATAGCCATACGATACCTGTGGCTTTCATGTGCTTTCACAGGTGGTGGCTCTCCTTTAATTTTCACACCTTGCACTGTCTGTGTGTTTCACTACATCCAATCTTTCAGCTAAATATCTTTCCTGCAATAGTGGAGAAGAATGGGAAGCCTTCTTTCAGTCAGCTGACTGGCAGTGTTCAGCCGTAGAGTGAATATGACAAACGTGATGTCATTCTGCTCCAAATGCAAAAACCTGAGCATTTTTGATACCACAGCTGCCTGAAATATTGGTTTACCTTGATACCAGTAACTGTAACTGGAGCAGTGTTTTCACACGTATCACAGATATTTGAGTCATTAAAGAAACAAGTGGATTTAACTTGTCTGGTGTGCTTCCACATCTGGATGTAAATCAAAGTTTATCAAGTCTGGTTTTAAGATTATTTTTCAGATAAGAAGCAGCCGGCGGGACCAGAAGGTTTTCTGTTTGCGCCTGCATTTCACGTTTGGCTCGCAGCAGTTCGGACTCTGGCGCTGGAAAGCAGCATTGTTATTACTAGTGGGTGTGACATTGGCATTAAATGACAAAAGAGGGAAAAAAAATAAATAAAAAATCCTTCCCGAGGGCGTACTTTCATCTTTCTGACAGCAAGTATGCTTATGTTGTCATAGCACCCTGCAGGCAGAATCTGTGGGCCTTTTGCGGCACATGTGCGCACGTGTTAGTCGTCCAATCCAAACCTTTTCTCCACAGTGGAATGCATCACTTGTTGTTTTGATCCACAGCCGCTCTCACCTAGTTGTTTTGAGATTAAAGCATTACAGGAAGTCTATTTTTGAGGGAAAAGAGAAAATGATTTAGCAGCAGTTTGTTCCTTCATTCTGAGTTAATGCAACTTTTACAAAGGCAGCCGTTACCAAATATGGCTGCTTCATCCTCTGCTGATCATAATGTTGGCTTGTTGACGTGCGGTGCATTAGTCCTTGTGGCGATGACAGATTGGAGGGTTGGGCCCCCAAGAGAGAGTTCCTGTGTCCAGTTGGACATTGAATAACCTAAGACGGACACCTGGGCTGGCAGGTGGCCTGGAGTCCGCTCCCCCTTTCCCCCGGGGCTGCATACCTCTCTTCTCTTGATCCTTACTGCCAGCCAGGGCCACAGAGGGGGGCATGGAGGAATGTGATGTGAAAATGGAGGGGATAGTGAAGGAGAAAGTTTGAACAGAGTTTGAGAGGACTGTAGTTAAAACGATTAAGATAGTGGGAGAACGAAAGGAGCTGAAGAATCAATTATTTGCAGATTGTTTAACCGTGAAATGTCTAAAAGGGCTCCAGCATTTTCTAACATATTGTAGCACAGATGAAAAATTATTCTTCTGAGCAGCCTTGCTATGAAATATTCAAAGTTCCTGCTTCCTGATTAAATCTCACCTCTGTTAAAAAGTTGCTGCACTAATGAACAGGTGGCAATTGTTTCCTTTCTAAAGCCTTTTTCAGCTGTTTGTGCATCCTGTGGCTTCTTTTTTAAATATCATACTGAAAATAGCTAGTTGAGACTTCTCTCTTCAGTAAAATCCTCCACATGCAACAAGTTTAATAAAGCACGTTCTGTGTAGTGTGTAATGAATGGTATTCATCAAAATGGACTGGCCAGTCGCAAGTAAACTTGTCATATTTTGGTCCCCATCTGATTCTTCTGACCATTTTTACTCAGAAGAATCTGCATTTTTATATGTACATATAAATCCTATCTAACTTTTACATAACTCTCTCATAACTATTCACAAGTCTAGCCTTAAAGGAAGGGAACCACTAACTCCACGGTTAAAGCACAATCTGTAAATGGAAAGGCACACAAATTATACAAATTGATAATATAAGATGATAAAAGTCTGTAATGATGGCTCAAGTAATTTCTGATGACCTCATACAGGAATAGGAATTTTTTCTAACAATGTTGGATTGAACCGGTTTATTGTATCTGATAGGTAGGTCGGGGTAAAAGTGGGAATACACAGGGAAACTTATGTCTATGGATAGTAATGTCAACCACACTCATCTTGCTAATATGAGATGCTTAAAGCTGTTTAAAAAGGGATCAATAACAATGTTGCCTTTGTTACAAAATTATTGAAAACTCCTGTTTAACAGCAGGGCTGTGTAACATTGACTGCTGTCTCTCAGAAACACGGTGTGACGTCAACTCTTTCCTGAATATAAATACTTTTTGTTTGAATGCAATGACCTGATTAATAATTTTGTATATTTGCAAAAAAAAGTAATGAATGATACAATAATCAGACTTATGATTGTGCAGTAGTCCGTTCCTGCATTCGATTGGTCAGAGTTTTCTATTACTAGTGGACGGTTTGTATCTTGTGATATGATGCACTTGCATGTACCAAAAGAAAAAGAACAGTAGGGAAGCAAAAATCTGTTTTGAAAAGGACAGAACTGAGATATGCTCCAGTTCATTTTATTGGGGTTTAATTTATAAACATCTCTGTCTTCTAATCTGCAAGATCTGACTTTATTTGTAGATTTCCAGTGAAGCAGAGAGACAGACAGCTCTGCTGCCTTGGGCTGGTTTTTAGGAAAATTTGTGTTTTATGTTCTTTTGAGCTGTTGTTTGGATAGTTTTCAGTTTGTAAATAAAATATGAAAAAAGAGGTTTGTAGGTATTCTTAGCATGACGAGAAAAACCAGAATCAACTCAACTCGCATGACAATTCAGAGCTTTACAAAATCATGCTTCGAAATTGGCTGTAAAATCTCTGATCGGTGCATCTCTAAATCACACTTGAATTAACATCTTAATGGTGATTATTCTGAACCTTTAGAGCCAGTTAACTTCATTAGTTCCACTGCTTAAAGCAAAACGTAAGGCGCTCTTGATTGGATAATGAAGTTATTCCAGCCTTCCTCTGGGTTCCCTCTACAGACAAACAGGCAAACACACAGTTTTCGAGTGCTGTGTGTGCATCGTTAGATCATTGATCAACTCCAGACTCCACTAAGAAAGCTCTCTGTGTGTGTAGACAAATAATTCAGTGTGTGCAAAGCAGATATTTGGACAAAGATTAGGGGGGCGTTATTACGAGCCAAAAGCAACCCAGACGCTCTAATAGATCATTTGCACACAGGCTTGAGGTTTGCACTCACACTTTAAGCCTCACAGTTGCGTGTATTTGGAAAATTTTCAGTCGTTTTTAGGAGGCTTTCCTGTCTGACAGCAAGCTGTCCTCCAGGAATATTAACTGCACATTGTTTTCCTTTCTCCAGCAACAATAAAAAGCATCAAAAAGACATGTAAGGGGAATTTTGTTCGTGTTCCAGGTCTTTAACCAGTAATCAGATTTATTGTGTTGCAAGAAAAGTCATCATTGAAGAATGTCAGACTGGCAGGAGAAGACATGATTCAACAGAATAAATCACTGGGCACCAGATCACTTACTTATTGGGCCCCTGAGGTTATCAGAGCTGGAATTTTCCATCGACAGAATGGCTCCGTCTGCTTGTAAAAAGCCGTGTGTCGGGTAACGTTTTAGTTTCTGATATTTCTAGAGGAGGATTGTGGACATCTGCGGGCGGCTCTGAGTGATGGGACAAGTGGTAGCTCTCCAGCGTGTCGCAAACGCAGCTCCTGAAACTTAAAGCTTTTTTTTTTTTTTTTTTCTTCCAGCTGTTTGTCCTCTCCACTAAACCGTTTCAGATCCACCAGCTCTCCCTTCGAAACCTACTCGGCGGCGTCATGTCAGACATGGCTGACGCCCCACGTCCTTTCCTTCAATTTCCTGCTTCTTCTCCCTTCCCCTGTATCTGTTGTTGCTCTAACTTTTTCCTTTGGCTGTTCCATACTGCTGTCTTGCCTTATCTCTCCCTCCTGATGTCTCCCCATATCTGTTTTTCATATAATTTTTCATCCGTTCTGCTTTTCTCTTCTTTCCTTCGTCTCCCACTGAGAGTTTTAGGGCCAGGCAAACTCTTGCTCTCTCCCTCCCTCCCCCCCCTGTCTTCTCTGGGTTCCTGCTGAATAATGGGGAGAAATTGCTCTTGATTTATAATTGGTTCCATTCACTCTGATGCATGAGCTGCCAAAAGAGTTTGGGGGCCCCTTTAACCCATCCAATACCCACTCTCCCTCCCTCTCGATGTTGCAGGAACACACAGGGAGCAGGCTGCGTGTACAGTATAGGCAGCTATAAAAGCCCACATTGGCCTGCAGTATTTTATCTCTCTGGCTTGAGGAAAAGTGGTAGCCTGTGTCTTTCGCCTGTTGACATTTGGTGTTGGAAAAACTTCCTCAGGTCTGCATGTTTTTGTGCCTCTGTGAATATACTTTTACCATGTAATGGTGTGATCGCTTGTTCATGTGTCACAGAATGGTTGTGGTTAAATGAAATATGTGAGCGTTAGGGGTGTAGTGACACATCCAGCTCATACGTCGAGGGAGATGCTCATCTTTTTGGGTACTAGTCTTTCACAATATATATATTTTTTAGCTTTACAAATAAAATATTTCAATAAGTGTGTCTTTAAGAAGGTTTTGGTCCAGGTTTGTTGTTTTAAATGTGCACTAAAATCTCTACAGAAAAGTTTGGTAACACTTTGCATTGTAGTCCCACATACATACAGTTATCCACACTTGCAAAAAAGCAACAGAAAATCAGACACGTCAATTACTATCAATAAACACATCTCATAAATTGTTAGCTGAAGGAAGAGTCTTTAAGGTTGGAGTCCAGTTGGCTTAATCTGGCCTTGGAAAAGTGTTTTAGAAAAAGATTATAGATACTCAGAAAAGTGTCTGTAGAGCCTTTATGGAGTCTTTGCATTTGTATTGTGGACATAATGTCTGCTATTCACGAATGAAAAGGAGGAGGAGTGGAAGACCTTCACTCTCTCTGGACTAATCCCAATGGCTGCTTTACTGTATCAGGCATTAAGATTGGGAGAAATCAGAAAATTAAAAATCCAGGTTCAGGCAGGAAGTGGGCTTGGCATATCAGTCAAAGTTGAATTACTTTTGAAAAATCAATAAGAAAAAAAAAGATTTTTAAACATATGACATACAACAGGGTGTCATGCCTCAAGCAAACATCTTCATAAAAGTCACCTGGTGACAGACATGACACATTTATTTTTTTTTTTTTTCAAAACAGAAACATTTTTGTCTTTTGATATGTAATTTGTTACTCCCCTTGAAATTGTGTGATTGCAATTACGCAACAAATTGCAAAAAAATCCTTCGTATTTTGCTCCCAGACGGTGAAAACTGTCATCTTGGCCATCGCTTTCTTCTTTGTTGTCTTCTTCTCTTTCAAATAATCCTTCCTCCTTCTCTTCTTCTTCACCTCCCATCAGGTCTGGGTGGCCATGATGATCCCGTCCTGTTCCCATGGCCCCACTGGGCATATTGGCATCACTATCCCAAGCCTCGGAATGTGGGTGGATGTGCTCACCATGGCATCGTAATTAGCTCTGCTCGGCTAATTCGGCCTCGTTATCTAAATTATGCAAATGGCGCTGTGCCTAATTGATTAGAACGCCGCCTTCCTCTCCACAACGCAGTAACGTCCAGATCCCATCCCTTAATCCTCCAGACGCTCTGTAGCTCGTTAGTGCCGGATTGGTTGCAGGGGTGGGTGTAAAGGAGCGCTTGGACGAGCAAACAGCTTGTTAATACTTTGTAAAGCATAGGAATAAATATGTGTGTGGGTCTTTAAGAGAGCGTATTTTGAAGGGGAGGGGGGAGCATTCTCAGCCTCATTAGGGATGCTTTTGAAGTGTAATTTTATGGCATGAGAACGGGGGTGTTTCGAGCGGGTGTGGGGTTGGATTTGGACTGACTCCCCCATCCACCTGTTGAGAAGTATTTTCTTGCCAAATTAGACTCCACAACGTTCCCTTCTGCCTGTGGAGCGCTCCAGGGGAATGGGACGATAACTGGGAATCGATTTAGGATCTGTTCCCTGACAAAGTCTTTTCTTGTGTGGAATATAAAACAAGAGCAGGGAGAGTCCGTTCCAGCTTGGGTTATCCGGAGACAATAACATTTTCACTTTGATGCAAAAATTCATTCACATAATTTGTGAAAGAATTATGTGAAATGACTTTTTACTTTTTCCCAGTTAAGGCATCTTTTTAGTAGGTTTGTAGATCATTAATGCATGTGCACTGATGGTATATTATACTATTGATGAAGTAAACGTGTACCAACTTTTGGCAAGATAACAACAAGCTTATTAATGACTACAGTTTGGGTCAGCAATAATGAACTGATTATGATTATTCTCACTCATACAGATTTGTAATTTCAGCCAGACAGAGGTGGAAGTTATGAATCCAGCATAAATTGAAGGAATTATAAAGTTATCCTTTAAAACAAGATCTGATTTTAATTAGGAGTGACTCACTGAACTGAGCCGATTAAAGGAAAATTGGCAGATTATGATCACTTTCTGTTTGAGCAGTGTGTCTCCAGAGGTGACAGAGGAAACTCTGAAAAAAATCTGAACTTTGTCTCCATGGGTTGTGAATAACAAATTGATTAAATTGAAATTAATGCTAAATGGGTTCTGATATTATTATCTAATGCTAAGGCTACCAAATAGTGGGTTGAAAAGAACATTTATGTGGATTAAAGTGTTTATTTGAGCTTATTTTCTTTTCAATCTGAAAGATGGCATGAAAGAATCACAAAATCACAAATTCCTTACTGAAGACACTCTACAGAAATAGTTAGTCTGTATTAATGTTTCTATGGCTAAAATTTTTAATGTTAATCACAGCTTGGCTTAGGTTAACTGAACAAGCTCATCCTCGTGCTAACAGAAGTTAGCGATACGACCCAGTGGCATTTCTGTCATTATACAGCTTAATTTGATCGTCCTGCCAATTCTTAAAATGACAATCTTAAAAAAAACATTATTTGGCTCCTTTTTTTTTAAGGCTCTGACCAACATTTGCATATTTTTTGTTTATTTTTTGTAAGTACCAGAAACATTTATACCCCCAAAGACAAAAGTGATGAGCTTTAACAATGCACACCACAGTATACGCTGACCAGCTAAACAGGAATCATGTGCCTCCAACTATTATTGGTACCCCTACAAAAACCATAAAATTACTTTATCTGTTACTGCAGTAGCATAACTTTGAGAATATTCAGAAGAATATTCAGAAAAATATTCAGAAAAATGTTAACTTCAATTACCCATCTTGATTTTGGAAACAGGAAAAGTTATTTCCCATTTCTACAGAAAGATCAATGTTCAGATCAGGTGGAACTGTGAGAATTAAAGCTGGTTCACTGTGTGTGACTCACACAAGCTGAGAGCCTCACCAAAAATCCTTGTCTACATGTATAAAGAGGGTAAAGGAGTTAAAAAGACCATTTGAAGGGATTATCTTGGAGTGTAGTACTTTTACTCCAGAACTGTTTTGGAACTACTGCATTACTAAAGACCAAGTTTGTGGCTCGTAGCACAGTTGTTCATAATTCCAGCTTTGACAAATGATCTATGAAATTTTGATTGGACTAAGGAACACATCAAGATCTGTCCACACATTGAAGTTTGCTCACAGCAGCAATATTTATTGTAATATAATTAGATGTTTGCTGTGACAGAATTGCAAAAGGAAATGTTTGTGCCACAAATTTGTTGAGAATGTGCTGATTGACGGAAAACTCATGGGTGGGTAAATTCAAAGAAGGGCTTCTTGTTGTTTGTCCATCTCCTGTTAATGAGGTTGATGGTTAATCGGGCAGGGCGCTGGTTTGTTAAGCTACCTCGGCGCTTGTCTCATCGCGCGCCGCTCGGCACAAATCCCAGGCGGCGACCGAGAGGCCAGCGACCAGATTGACAGAGTAAGGGGAAAATATGTTGGGACACTCTCACAAACACTCCCTCTCATTGACGAGGCTCTGCTCTCTCCTCCCGCTCGCCTGCCCCGTCGACGTCCTCTATATTAATTTAAGTTGCTGTTCGGCTTTCCCAGTCACCGCCCCCACTACCGCTGCTTTCAGAAACCCCTTTTAACCATTTCACATCAATCGATAAAGGCATTGACCACCCCCCTGTTCTTCCCTCCTGCCTCCACAGACTCTCCACTCTTTAACCTCTCTGCCACGTATCCCCCCCCCTTCCTCTCTCTTTGGTCATTGAGCAGGGCCCATCAGCTCTTCCCCAGGCCCTTCAGAGCAGCGTCTCCCTTTTCTCCAGGGGTCTGCGGGGTCTTTGTCCGTGCACCGGCTCACTGCTTTACAATGACTCTCCACTCTATTAAGGTGCGTTCTGCCTGTTAGCGTCGCCAGGGGCAACCGGCCTCCCGCATGGCAGCTATGCAGCTCGGCATTGTGGGCCTAGAGCTCGAGCGGGGGCAGTTGAACCCCCGGCACTCCTCACACTTGACACCGCATGTGTTTATATAGAGGGGGGGGCTTTGTGGTGTTTGGAGAACCTCCAGAGTGAAATGTTGGGAGGGGGCATGGAGTGTAAAAAGACGTAAAACTGGAGGAAGGGAGGGAGACGGGGGGGGGGGCAAATTTGGGGAGGTGATAAATATTCAACAGCTCAACTCCTCTGGAGTTACTACCCTGCGAGCACTTCACCTCCTCCCTCCCTCCTGTGTGCCTTCTCCATGCCAGAAAGCAGATGGAATGTGAGAGCTCAGGGAGGAGGCTCCAGTCTGGTTTTATCCAATTAGCAGGGTTGTCAAAATGAATTTATCCACGGAGGCAAGGGGACAATGGGACTGGCAGTGGCTTGAGAGGACAGGGTCCCTCGCTGTCTTTACTTAGCACGCTCACAATGAACTTCTGTCAAGTGACTCTCCTGCTCATCATCTTATAAGGCACTTGCATAGCTATGGTCATGATACATGCCTGTGCACCACAAATACCGTGTTGCATTGTCTCTTCGTTGATCCTGTTTTGGGATATGTCTCTTGGGACTTGTCCTCCAAGTATTTATATCTCATTAAGTTACAGCACATGTTTAAATGTTGCTGTTCTGAGGGTTTTTTCATCTTGTAAAATATTTACACCTTGCCCGGTATGTAATTATGTTTTAGCTCTTGAAGCATGAGGCAACAGCCTTCACAAGAAAAATGAAGCCTTAAGGAAAGACCAGAGCTTATTAAGTGAGTTTATAAGTTTCCTACCTTGATTAGATAACACTTGTAGTACCCGTTATTTAGTCTAAATGTAGATCAGTTGGGCTTGGAGATGTGGCCAACAGGTTTTCCAAGAGCAAAGCAAATATTTTAACACTATTGATGAGATGATTTTCTATGCAAATGCTATTTTATGACCAGGCTTTTGTCAGTTTGAGATTCTCAAGGTATGAATACCTTCAGTAAAAGTCCCGCTTCTCAAGGTATTAACTAGCATAGCTAAAATATTTGCATTTTGTGCTAGTTATCAACAGCTTATAGCACAGAATATTATCCTTATCCTAATTAAAGTATAAAAGCTTATATCGGCAAATATTAAGTAGGGCAATCTGAGTACAGTCTGGCAACCAGAGCAAACAGGTAGCTCCTTAGGTAAAGTCCATTGACAAGTGATCATTTGACATTTTTGCATGTTTTGTGAATAGATTTCTATTCACAAACTGTACATTTTCACTTCATGTTTTTCAAGAGCAGAAACATTTCCAAACAACTGAACTTGATTTTTTTGTTTGTTTGTTTTTTTTTTTTGTAATGGAAGGAGAGAGTGTTGTAGTTTTCTTTCATCCAGCTGAATGGCCAATAGGGGAAGTAGGGATGCAGTATCACACTGGTTGTTTCTCTAACATCCTACATGAATAAATGTAAATCTTAGGAGATGTCTAAAAAACAGAAAATGTTGTAGAGGTTCTGAAACCACAAATTCTTATCATCTTAATAGACCTTGGGATCGATAAACCAAAGTAATCCATTGCTTGGTTGTTTAGAAACGGCTCGATCATTTAAGAGTACAGTGCCCCCATAACCTCCCTGTGTAAAACTCAAAGTGGGAGTTTTTGCTTTTTAAACCTCTTCACTTTTATAAACGTTATTCTGGCCAGAAGCATTTAACACGTTCTGGTCTCAGTGCATGCTTGACATGAAACGTCACTGGTGACTCACTGCCTCCTACCTCCACAATCATCTGCTTTTTCATAAATAACCACCAATAAAAATGGTGCCAATGGTTTGAAAGTTGATTAAATGGTGTTGGTGTAGGCCTATATGACGGTCATGAAGCAGTTTTTTCACCTATAAACCGAACCACATTTAGCACGCATTAATAACCGCACCAGAACTGGCATTTCAAATAAAAGCATTTTATTGGCAAAAATCGGCGTATGCTCTATTCTCCTTGCTAAATGGATACTTTTGTAATTAAAAGTGTTTATTTAACATGAAACAAGCTACCACCAAAATAAACTAACTGCTCTTAATGAAGATCCATGACTTGTAAAGTTAGGAATGCGTGTTCTTTCCATCGAGCTACTCTACAGCCGTCAAAGCGGCTCTATGAGAAGCTGCAGTTATATAACTTTTGTTTTTTCGTTCTTTGTCGTCTTTCATGAACGTCTCTAGGCCTGATGTTCTCTGTTCTCCAGACAGAAAAAATACCCATAAATCAAGTGGAAGGAGTCTGTTTTAGTTTCTTGATTCTAAGAAATTCTTTACTTTATCTTTTAATGTGGTTACAGAAATGCCGTTTTCTCCTTGAACTGCCTAATTTGGAAAGCTCAAGCTGTTTTATACCTGCAATACAAGACTGTGTTTTAGAAGTTCGCCATGCTGCAGTGATCCTTGTGTTGAGGCTAAAACAAAACAGTCTCGGTATACAAACACAGGCTGAGCTGCTAATTTAGTGGAGCTGTCGGGGCGGATGCTCTGTGTTTTATCAGTCACCCTGATGGGTAGGAGGCTCCATCTGCCTCTACGTCTGTGACCTTTCTGGGAGCGATGGATGGAAAAACTTGGACATAGATGTCAGGCCAACTTTTCATCTTGAGACAAAGCAAACAGAGGACCCAGCTGACTAATGAATCAGACAGGCTCAGAGGAACAGGGCTGCCTTTTAGGGACTGATGATATACAAGGGGCCTACTCATACCTCTGATACTACAAAGCATTATCTCTATCTCTGCTCATGTCATGTCATCCTTGTGTCGATTTTGCAGCAAACCGAACAGGTAAGCGGTTTCAGAGCGGGGGCACCGTTGTGTGTCTGCTTGGCTGGTGGTTCAGTGTGGTTTACAGTTATTGACTCTCGCAGCTGTGACAGGTGCTCGATACACATGTACAGCCAGCTGTCCCGAGTTGTGTCCATAATGCAAACAGCCACAGAAGCCACAGGCCTTCAGCTCTGCTGCCTCCTGGATCCAAGCAGTTTGCTGTTTGTTTACAGAGTAAACCTGCTACTGATGGGCCTCCCTGTGGACAAGAGAGTGAATGAGAAGGAGCAAATCTGCTAGGCTTTATCCAGAGGTTACAGAACGCATCATAATTAGTTTTTCTCTGGTCATTGTGATACTAGGTTAGTCTGTGGAATGATAATGATGAAACAAAAACTCTTGGAGATAACCACCATGGTCTGAGAAGATTGATAAAGACTTCAGTGTCTGAATGGACTGTTTATTTATTTCTTGATTGTTCCTATCAAAGTTCTGAGTGGAACCTTTGTACTTGCGTTTTGTTTCTAGTACACCCATAAATCTGACACACAAGCAACATCTGTGAATAACATCAATGTATGTCAAAGCTGCTAGTCTTTTCTCACTACAGATCAATGTCTCTTTTTCTATTATAATTCCTGCTTCAAAACAATCTGATATGTTGTTGGACAAAAAGGAGCTGGACTATTACTGAATTATTCAACCCTAAAATAGCAACTTGATGCAAAACATCTGCTACAAGCAAACAGCAGCGAGCAAAGACTTTTGCAATGCCATTGTTGGGTCCACAGTTAAAAATTTGAAAGCGTTTTTCAAAGAAGTTGCATAAATGATCAGAAACATTTGAAAGCTGAATGAGTAGAATCGGACTTTGACTGATGGATGTATAACCTAATTAAGACAATAAACAATAAATATCTTTGTTTTTGTGCTCACTCAGTAGTTTGGCAGCAAAAATTGTTTTGGATTGAGAATGTAGCTTATTTTGTTGATATATAGCTTTTAATTAAAATGTGATCAATTGCAATTAATTACACATCCTGCAATTAACTCGATGTAATTTTTACCCACCCTCGCTGCAACAAACAAAAGGGGGCGGGGACAGACCTCCTTCCCTCTCTGGGACATAAGGTCCCATTTCCCTACGTGGAAATAGGATCATTGCACTCTGGAAGTGAAGGGGACGCTTTATTTCCTATATCATCCGCAGCCTCCTGTTTTTATTTTCTTTTGAAATCTGTGATATATCTTCACCTTTAGGAAAGATTTTCACTCTCAGCATGTATCTGGTTTGGTCACATGAGCTGCAGACTAACAATCTTTTCAGAATACTTTCACTGGCAGGTAAATAGTGGTGAAACCAAAAACAACTCTGACTCAACTGTTTGCTGAAAGAACATGGAAGATGGCAAGAAATATTTTAGCAAAGAGCATCCATCCTCTTTACTTATGAACCTCTGAGCTCATGAAGGCTTTATTGTGTTCCTCTACCAACTAAGAACATCTATTAGAAGTCATCAAATTAATAATGGTTATTTGTCTGTGAGATTAATTAGTTTGTTGACTTTTGCTCAAGTAAATGTCTTGGGTGCATTGCAAATGGTATGTTGCTTTTCATGCCTCCTTATTTCTTTTGTTCCTCAAATAATTGATGGAGATATATAGATATTATTTATAATGTATAAAAGTATTGTTTGTGTCATTTAATGAGCTCTACATGTTAAGGAAATGAAAAAAAATATGGTGTTTATAAGATCATTTAACTTTTACATTCCCAGTAATGCCGGAATTAATAATAATAAATAAAGACTCTGGTATTCTGATTTAGAAACGTAATTATATTAGTTGCGTTACTAACCCCGCGCCACTAGAGGCAGTATCAGGAGCGACCTGCCAGATTTTGGCTTTGGTGTGGTCCCCTCGTCGTTGAAAGTTGGAAAACCAACTGTTGGGACTGTCAGACTGCTCTTGTAACAAGTAAAAAAGATCAAATAAAATTACAGTCCATATCAACACACTATAAATTACATTGGAAGGGGAAGAAAAGCAGCACTAAAATCGACTCGAACTGAAAGTATGTGGGCCACTCATGAATCTGACTCAGAATCTGCTTCGTGTAAAAGCCTGCCTAATAATTGCTCATTTCTGGAGACCTCGCCGTCTATTTCAGCACTCTTCTCTTAGCAGCATGCGGGTCCACCATGATTGATTTCAAGGAATAAACTGAAGATCACATGTTTTTTACGCCAGAGTATTACAGTTAGGGTTAGGGGCCTATTTCTTCTGGGTAGGTATTTGTGTGCAGATTTCTGATGCACACAGAAATCTGTGTTCATGAAAAAACCCCAAAAAACTAATTTATTTCAATGCATATTAAAAAAAAAAAAAAAATTGTTGGAAGTTACAGTAACTTGCAGCACCGCACATTGTGTTTTCATGCGAATGGCTTGCTGCTGCTGTTTTCATCTGAATTCATCATCTAGAGTTGTTTACACATTCAGGTTTCTGCAGAGCAATGTGTGGTCTGGTTTAGCAGTTGCAGACATTGGGAGCTGTTTTTCCATTAGCCTCCTCCTTTGCTCATTTTCAATAAATGTGCCTGGCAGCAAAACTTTTTTTACGGCTCCCATTAGATGATGAAGGTGCGCTGTAAGAGTTTCCACTAACTGTTTCTCCTTCTTTGCCCCCCTAACCCCAACCCATCCTGAGCCCGTAACACAAGTCTGTGTTTGTGTGCGAGAGAGCGCCATTAATCGTTCCTCCTGCTCTAATAGGATGAATGTGAAAGTTCTGTTCTGCTTCCACTATTACAGGACAGTTGAGTGTTTTCAGAGGCATGCAATCGTATGTTTGTAAGAGTAAAGGGGGAGAAAGAGAAGTTCACTTTTGCAGGACCACCCTCCTCATCCTGACGGGAAGTTGTTAGTTTAACCTGACAGGAAAGAATTCAGGAAACTTGGCTAAGACGACAGTGGAGAGAAAAGCTCTCTTCTGTGCGTTAGCTGTTCATATACTGGCTATACTTCCAATATATTCTGTTCTGGGGAATAAAATGGCACTTCTCTACCTTCGACCCACTCATCACTGCTGGAATATACATCCCCATCCCACCCTCCCAACTCAATCCCCCTTCTCCTGTCCTGCCTGTCATTAGTTGCTCTTTGTCCCAGCTCCTGAATGCTGCCTATGTGTTTTCCCCTTCTCCTTTTCCCTCCCTCCTTCCCCCATCTAAGCCCCTCTACCTGTATCGGTTACACCTGAGCGGGAAGGCGGCGGGCTCAGGTTACGGCCTGCTGAATGAGGGCCCCCCTTTGATGAGTGCAAGCTGGAGTGCGGGCTCAGGCGGAGAAATGGGGGCTGAGAGAAAAGAAAGGCTTTATTTGTGTCTGGAGTTTCGGCTGCTGAGGGTGCTGCAGAGTGCAGCCATCTCACCTGGGTTGTGTTAATGGCTGCCTGTTTTTGTTCGCGCCTACACAAGCTGGATCCGAGCTGACAGAGGAGTGCATGTATGAGTTCAGGGCTGCCATTTTTGGTGAGCGTTGTTTGTCTCCCAGTGGAATCATGTGCTTTTTTGGCGCAGGTGTTGGTGTTTTTGTGTGAGCCAGTCAGATTAACTGTGCTTAGGCTGTTTGTTTTCACTGCGCTAAGTATGTAAATGACCCTCTAATCATTATCTGTTGTGTTTTTCAGGGCATAGTGCATGGAAAATGTCTGGAAAGCAAGACTGGACTCCTTGGATGAAAAAGAGAAAAGCTCCAGTGTTTTGTGCTCTGGGTGCAGTTCTGCTGTGCTGCCTGCAGAGCGGCGCTTCAACCACTTGTGAGTTCAACAACCACCGAAAGTTCATATATTTCAGTAATTTAATTAAACTAAAACTCATTTGTTGTACATAATGACTGCATGAATAACTCAAACCATTTATGTTTTCATTTCTGTTCTTATGACTTATAGTTAATGAAATTATTTCTCAATAAATTACAATCAAAGTTGAGGCTGTCCACTACTTTTAGTTCACGTCTGCCACACTTTCTCTTTCCACTCAACTTTCTATTAATACGTTATTAATACAACACTTAGTAATTGTAGGCTGCAACGTGACCTGGACATAGTTATTGTGTATAAAAAGTGTTTTATAATGGACAGGAATAAACGCTTTTAAATATGTTTACTGAAACGATAGACTTTTTTCATCCATATTCATTGAATATGCTTTAAATGAATGTTAGAGTTTAAATTCATTCTGCTCTTCTTTAGTTTTATTAGTCATAATAACGCCGCTCCCTGCCATTTCCGATCTCCCCTCACTGGACGGTACTCCATGTGACCTCCCTTTCCAAGTGCCCTGTACATTTAGTTTTTCTAAACACCTGGTGCATGATAAGTCGTGCCAGGACGTTTTCTGGCTTCAACACAGGGAGTGAACTGTTTTATATGTCTGGCAGCAGAAGTTTATTTGAAATAGATTTGAATAAGGAGGTAATTTGGACGGGCTTGGATCGCCACCATGGGCGAACTGAAAATGAAAAGAAGCTTTGTGTAGAAAGCTGGAGTCGGTTCCTCATGAATCAAATCAATAAATGAAGATAGTTGATTGAATAATTTATTGTTAATTGATTTAGTTTGATTAGACGGTGGTACATTTTTTACAACTTTCACAACAAATGTAATGTAGATGTAAAGTTTAATAGTGCATCTATATGGATAAATATATAGATGGAGAGAAAGAAACATCTCTTAATTAATCATCCATCTGGTCCATTTTTACTAAATTCATGAATACTCTCATTATTCCTCTTTTTTTCCTTCCAGTCTCTGTGTTTTCCATCTGGGATATTTTAAAACTGACTACTGTTTAGTGCATTCCTTATATTCATTTTTTTTTTTTTTTTCTGTATTTATACTTATAAATGTCCTCAGAAGGGTTGAGAACATGACATTAAAATGTGTGTGAATCTTGTATAATGCAAAAAAACCCCCCAACAAATCTTACCAAGTATTTTTGACTAGTTTCTAGTGGAAATATGTTAGTTTACTTAAAATAAGATGAAACTAACTTAGAAGTAACTGTTCAACAATGCAGGAGTTAAAACCTCTTCAGGATTGATGAGGAAGGTAGTAGATTATTTAACTATTTTCACAAATATTAAAGAATAATTGACTTAAAACAAGCTTCTATATCTTGCTGAAAAGTTTCTTTAAAGTTAGCATAGTCTCATTTCAAGTGTGCAAGGCTATTTGCAATAGAAAACGGACTGAAAGATTTTGTGGTTTTGCTGTGTAGGGTTCTACCAAATGTCAGACGCTGTTCTGTCTTTAACTCTGATCTCGTTGCTTTTGTATATTCGTCTCTTCAGATGAGGTGCCGGTGTTCACTGAGGAGCCCGTGTCTGTGGTGCAGAAGCTGGGAGGCAGCGTCATGTTGCGCTGCAGCGCCCGACCCGCCTCAGCCAAGCTCAGCTGGTGTCTCAACGGCGAGCAGCTGTCGAACGGCGATCTGGGCGTGGCGCTGAGCCCGGGCAGCCTTCTCATCCCCGCTTTGACCAACCGGACGCTGGGCAGATACCAGTGTGTGGCCAGCACCGGCGCTGGTTCTCTGGCGAGCGTGCCTGCTAACGTCACCGCTGCCAGTGAGTAGCCGCCCACACGAAACCGTCACAAATAAACACACAGGCCTCTTTATGGTTTAGTCAAAGCATCCAAAAGACTCCCTCAAGTTGATTTTCCTCGAGTAGAACAAAAACAGTGAGGAGGTGGTATTTGTTTGCTGAAAAACTTCATCAATACATTGTAAACTCTGTACTTTTCCAGTGGTTATAGCCTGTTTGAATCTGAGCTCTATTGCGGGCTAGAACTATTTGAAGTTTTTCTTCGGATGAGAACTACAACGCTCGTGTGTTTAGTTGGACAATACAGCTGCTTTGATAGTGAGTCATATTGATCTATTAGTTAAAATAAATGATTCCTCATGCTTTCAGTGCTTGGCTGCACCAAGTCTGCACACTTATATTTGATATGCATCATGGGACTGAGAGAAGGCCTGAAACTGTGAAACATGAGCTTTAGGAATGGAGGGGACCCCAGGGCTGGGGGACGGTCTGAGCAGGGGGAAAGAAGGGACCGGCGCTCACCGTGGGGGCCCTCTACCTTCAGTGGCTTTTTGCTCCTCTCAACTCCACATTCCACTCCACAGGGCATGACAGCAGGCCTGGTCAGAAATTACAGCCCCATTATCGAGAAGAGGGCTGGAGGGAGATAAGACTGGTGTATGCGTGTGTGAATGTGTGTGTGTGTGGGTAAGGACTGGGGTTGGCGGAGGATATGGGTTTAGGCAGGGCTGCTGTTAACAGTATTGTTTTACATGCGCAGATGTGATTGATGTGTGAAGTTGCCTCAACTTGGGAAGCTTGGGGTGTTTTCAGGCCAGTCGAGACAAGACCCCGACAGGAGATGAGACAAGACGTCACACTCACTCTCACACGTCTGCACATTTTCACTCCCTGTCACTTTTTCTCCTCCTCCTTGCTTTTTACCTTCCCTGTTTTTTTTGTTTTTTTTGGGTGGGTGGGTGGGTGGGTGAGGGGGTTGTCATCTGCAGCACTGATCTCTTCATCTTTCCTTTTTCCAGCACAGCATCTCTAGTGCCTCACAAAACATTTTCACATTTATTCCCTTACAAACACAAACGTTAATGTATTTCATTGGGGGTTTATGTGGCAGACCAACAGAAACAACGGTATAATTATGAAGTGTAAGGAAAATGACTCCTGGGCTTTCAATTCTCTTCTCAAATTGAAATATAAAACTTGTGGTATGCATTGTTTCCAGCCCACTCAGCTGCAGATCTTTTGGGGTTTGTCTCCATCAGCTTTCCTCATCGAGTCTAAAAATGTTGGCTATTTCATTGAGCGGATTTTCTCCGTCTAACCTGACTGAACTTGAGCTATTTTGCACATCTTCTCCTGAGTCTTTTGCAAACACAGTCCCACAGCATGATACTGCCACCTCTTTTTCAATGAGCATTGTGTGCTCTTTCCATGTTGAGATAATGAGTACTCGAAGAGAAGTACTTTGAACTTCTCCAAAAACGTTAAAGGTGCATAAATACTCCTGCAAGGCGTTGTACACAGACATTAACATTTGAATGTGTATAAATCATGCTGGAACAGCCAGATGTGAAAAAAAAACTGCATCTCTAATTTAATAAAGGTTTTCCGTGGCCACCCCCATATTGCCTAAGGAATCTCTTCATGGGGAGCCTCTTCGTGCTTTCCTTTCCTTCTGAACCCTCTTAGCTGTATGCACATGTTTTTTACCAGCAGTCTAGGTCGATTCCAGACCCTCTGTACCATCCAAATCCACCCCCAGCCCTCTTTTCTTTTTTTTTTCTCTCTCTCCCTCTGTCTTTGGCAGAACTTTAAAAGCTGCTCGCTCAAATTCCTGTGCTGACAATCAACCCCACCGTATATCTGCAAAACACGTTGCACAAACATGTTCGGATTCAGACGCAAAAACACAGACGGGCCTCCTGCAGCTGCGCATAAAGATGATGAATACACTGTCTCTTCTTGAAATATTTTTCGTGGGCCCTGCCAAGCTGCCCTGGTGTGGGAGGTCTGCTTCATTTTATACATACAATCAATCCTCTGTGCGTGCAGGGATGCTCGCTCACACAAAAAAGGTCTCACACACACACACACACCTGAGAGGTATTCTGGACGGGTTGTTTCGGTGAAGAATGCAGGAGAGGGGAGTTCAGAGATGTAAATGTGGTGGGGGGGGTTAGAGAAAGAGGAGGACGGGTAGATGCGAAGGCTGGGGTTGTAAAAACAGCACCCGATTGATTTAGCAAATGGAGCGCCACACACACCACTAAAGCTTTGCCTGCCCCGGCTTGGATTCTCATCTTTCAGAATCGGCGCTGACAGTCTTGAGATAAAGCTGTTGAGTGTGTGTGCGTGCGTGCGTGTGTGTGTGTGTGTGTGTACCCTGATCTGCCTCCCTCATTTCTCCAATCAAAGCTCCTCCAGATGCTGGCAGGGGGTTCACATCCAGCACGAATAGCAGATTAATCTGCTGTGGACGTGTTTGCGCCAGTGATTTGACTACATCGTGGTGGAAACCGAAGCCCTGATTGAGATTTGCTTATTGAGTCAGAGCCGTGTTTAAATCTGATCAGCTGCTCATTTTTTTCCCTCTCTTTTGCAGCTCCCCCTTCTCCCTCCCCCCCTTTTCTTTTGTGCTAAAGTGTGTGACCAGTCCAAGAAAAACACAGCAGTCATAGCACCTCTGGAAAGAACGGAGAGCCTGTGTTTGTTAAGAATAAATCAACAAAAAACTGGTAGACGTTTAATTACGCTCCACAAGAAGTTTTATTTATCTTTCATTTCACTCTTGAACTCCTCCTTGACGAATTTCTCCTGCTCTCCCTCCCACTCCAAGCTTCTCCCTGCCCTCTTTTTCTACCCTCGGCTTTTGCTTTCTGGGGTTCTGTTTTGTTCCGGCCTCTTAAGAGCAGAGCTTCGCCGCTTCCTCTCGAGCCCAAACTGGAAATCTTCCCCTGTAACTCTACTCTCTCACCTTTGACCCGTCCTGCTCAGCCCTCTGGGCCGCTCAGGCTGGGGTTTTTTAAAGGAGGGGAGGAGGGTCACGGGGTCAGATGATCATCTAGGCCGTGCAGACTCTGTGTCTGCAGGAACACAGTCGCAGCACATGGCTCCAGTAATCCCGCTCCCACGTTTCCCACAGACTCCGAATCAGTTCCAGTCCCGATCTGATGTCGGGGAGGATTGATGAGACCTCCTCAGATAGTACAGAGGCCCCGTTTTTGGCTTTTGAATGAAACTATTTTGATTACAAGAAAAATTGTTATAAAATTCCAGCAAGTTTAACTGGATCACACAGTGGGGAAGAAGAGAAACAATGTGGTTGCAACACAGCAGAGTGAAGCTGCTGTGACAGACACTCAGCACGGAGACAGCACATTTATTATTGCTCAAAATATTGTGGTTTCTCTGCTTCTAAAGCTGAGGACTGACTGTGTACATGTGCAGCTCGATGAGTTTTATTTGGTCCGCTTGCCTGCTGAAACGAAGCGGTGGCGCAGCTTTCCTGACCGTTTCTGTCATTCTACGTGCTGTTGCAGAGCTACGGGATTTCGAGCCCGACGTCCAACAGGAGATAGAAGTCGATGAAGGCAACACGGCCGTCATCGAGTGTCACCTCCCGGAGAGTCAGCCCAAAGCTCAGGTCCGCTACAGCGTCAAACAGGAATGGCTGGAGACATCCAAAGGTACCGCTCCTCGTTCTCATCCCGCATCCCATTTTGAATCCTAAACTGTCTCCATTGTTTACAGGAATGCTGTAATCCTCCCCTCTGACCGCTTCATAAAGCCTGCGATAAGGCTGTTATCTGGGGAATGTTGCAACATGGGGATGTAGTTGTTTATTTTTTAAATGGTTTTACTTCCAAGTCTCCTGGAAGAAAAGAAATGGCTGCAGTCATTTGTCACTGGTATGCTGATGATGCCTGGGAGCCGTAGGTACTGATATCTGCCTCTTATCTGTGAGGAAATGAATACCACATTGTCAGAAGCTGGTGGATTGTTCTGCTTCAGACTCAAGGGCGCCACTTTGTGGCCTGTTAGGACAGTACAGCCTTTTAATGGAATGGCCCTGAGGGCTCATGTTACAAACCAAAGTTTTGCAACGTGGACTGTTTTTTTTTGTTGTTGCTGTTGTTCTTGTTTTTATTTAGCTTCTCGTCTTTGTCATCCTCTTATTCCAAAGTGCCCTAATGTGTTTTCAGCTGCCTTCGTGCTTTTAATGACTGTAGAGGCCAAGTAAACAAACCCTGACCACAGAGTAAATTAACTCTGCCAAACACCTCCATAAATCAAACTGTTGCTAAAGGTGGTTGCTCGTCACACGTTTTGTCATAACTGTTGCGAGATATCGAACACAGTAGTCGTGAGAGGACAAAAATACTTTGCGCAGAGTTGAAAGCAGAATTCACAGAATGATAGATCTGTCAAAAACGGCTCATTTTCAGCCAGACGGTCGTCTCTTTCTGGAAATCTGAAAATTCTCCAGGTTTTGGGACCGATGTATCTGTACAAATAAAGACATGAAGCACATCTCCTTTCTAAAACAGTCCATACATTCAAGTAAAAAATAGAAACAAGGCTATCACACACAATATTCAGATATACAAATGTAATATTTGAGTGAAAAAGCTCAGTTTATCCTTTCTTTGCGTGTGTTTGTTAAATCATTTCTTTCAACCATTGCAACTGTTCAGAAGCTTTAAGAAGCTCTCTGTGACTTTTCATTATTTATGAGGCGTTGCGGCACTGTGACAGAGAGCAGTCTGTTGCACAGCTCAAACAGAAATGATATGATACGATTAATGTTGACATGTGGGAATTGCAAAAGACTGCAAACATTTCTGAAATCCAAATTTCCATGAAGGGTTAGAGAAACTTTGCTGCAATAAGTTGGGTAAAACTTTGTTAACTAAGAGTTGATAATAGGGAACATATTCTTCTTCCCTTAGTTTTTTTTTTTTTTTTTTTAGGTTATTGGTTTGCACTTAACCAGCACTGGGTGTGAATCACACGTTTCTGCCTCTGGGTTTAGATTGTTTCATGACCAACTTTCTGAAACGTTAACCGTATCGCATCCAATCATGCATAAAAGATCTCAATGATAAAGTATGTTCTCAACGTTTACTACGATGAAGTGTGGTTCCAGGACTCCAATGATTAGGTTTTGGTTTGGACATCATGATCGGGTCCATTTTGTAAAATTGGGGAGCAAAAACACAATAAATGCAAATGGGTGGGAATCATATAAAGTTTTCAGCAAATGACATATGACTAAACTGAATAATTGGAGATTTTTGCATTTTATATCTATCTGGCGACATACGCAATGGCTTAAAAACAAAAGTAAAGCCAGATGAGGAGCCTTTTTAGGTCTTGGATTCACAAAAGTAGACCTCATTCTTTGTCTGTTGGGCTTCTCTTATCCAGCATGTATTGTCTCTTTTTTTTGTTTTAGGAAACTACCTCATCATGCCATCAGGTAACCTGCAGATAGCCAACGCCACCCAGGACGACGAGGGGCCGTACAAGTGTGCCGCTTACAATCCTGTCACTCAGGAGGTCAAAACGTCCAGGTCCACCGATCGCCTGCGCATTCGCCGTGAGTCTGCGTTTTGAACTTCAACATCTGTTTCATCTCTCTCCCAGTTTCATCATCCATACCTCGACTCTCTCCGTCGCTCTTTCAGGCTCCATGTCCGAAGCGGCTCGCATCATCTACCCGCCGGCGCCCCGATCCATCATGGTGACCAAAGGCCAGCGGCTGGTGCTGGAGTGCGTGGCCAGCGGCATCCCTACCCCGCAGGTCACGTGGGCGAAAGACGGGCTGGAACTGCGCTCTCACAACAACACGCGCTTTCTGCTGAGCAACCTGCTGATCGACGCCGTGAGCGAGGGCGATTCTGGCACGTATGTCTGCAGAGCGGACAACGGCATGGGCTCGGACCGATCCGCCACCGTGCTCTACGACGTTCAAGTCTTTGGTGAGCAGATGATTTATTACATTCCGAGTCTCGCTAATTTGGCTGTATTTTTGTCTGGGTCGTGAATTTGAGAATTATTTCGTCTCCTGTTTGGCGAAGCAGCGAGACAGAGTTGTGTCTGTGTGTGTGCAGAGGCGGAGAAGACGGGCTGGAGACAGGGCTCTTTATTCTATAGCTGCACTTGATTGAACGTGTCTAGGTTATGGATGGCTGTTTTTACAGTGATTTAGTGTGCGTGTGCGTGCGTGCATATTTGTGTTAATGTGTTGTGAGCTTGTCTCTCTACAGCTGGCTCTAATTAAAGTCAAGAGTGCTGCTGTAGCTGTAATGAGTTCTGTCTTTACCCCCCATTCACAAGCAGCCAACCATCAACTAGTGGGTCTAGCTCTCTCTACACACACAAACCTTTTAATATGTCATGTACAGTGACTTGCAAAACTATTTGCACCCCATGAACTTTTTCATATTTCGTTGCATAATAGTTGCAAACTTCAATGTGCTTCGTCATATTTTTATTCTGTGGATCAACACAAAGTGGAACTTAATTGTGAAGTGAATGGAAAGATTATTTTTACATTTTTACTACATAAAACCTAAAAATTGTAGAAAAGATTGCAACAGCCTTTTTGGTTTTTGCAATACAGCTCAAACCTAGTCAGATGAGATGAAGAGCATCTCTTTTTTTTTTTTCCTTCTTGCCACAGACTTCTAATTATATTTTGGTCTGGGCTTTGACTTGGCCATTTTAACACATGAATATGCTTTGATCTAACCCAGTCCATTGTAGCTCTGGCTGCATGTTTAGGGTCTGGGCAGTAAATTTTTTTTCAAAGTCTCAACATCTTTGGAGGCTTTAATGGGTTTTGTTTCCATATTGACTTTCCAGACACCTCTGACCAGCTTTCTTGTATTGGTGAAGAAAAACGCCCTGTAGGATAAAGTAGACTAAAAAGTTCAATTCTGGACTCATGTGACAGGAACACCTTTGTCTATATATTTGCTGTGTCTCCTTGGGTTTTATTTTGGGGTATCAGAATAAGGGACTGAATACAAATGCATAAAAATTCTTTCAGGTTTTTGAAAGTGCAAAATGTGAAAAACCAAATATCCTTTTCTTTCCGCTCTAAGGCGTCTTATGTAAAACCGCAGGCTCTTAACCCTCATGTGTACCATTCCTCCTGCAGAGCCTCCTCTGGTGACCATAGAGCTGCAGCAGCAGGAGGTTGCATTCGGAGAAACTGTACGGATCATCTGCCAGGCCCGAGGAAAGCCCACTCCCTCAGTGATGTGGCTCCACAACGCCCGGCCCCTCGCTCAGTCCTCCCGCCACCGCCTCACCTCGCGGGCGCTGCGCATCTCCAACGTGAGCTCTCAGGACGATGGCCTGTACCAGTGCATGGCGGAGAACGGGCTGGGCAGTTCGCAGGCCTCTGCTCGCCTCATCACGGTATCGACTGGTAAGCTGCTGTAAATTGGTGCTCCGCAACGAGGTTCTCTCTGTATTTGGAAGCCTTCAGATTTGATAGGGTTTTTTTAATTTTTTTTTTTTTTTTTTGTTCTGTAGGGATTTCGTCTCGGGGAAGGCTGCCTCCTAATTTTCGCCCACTCAGTCCTGATAAAGTGCTGAAAGAGCAGCCTCCTGTAAGGCCTGGGGCCGCCGGAGCCATGCTGCCTCTGGACTGCTCCTCATTACCAGGACAAATATTACCTGCAGAAGCCCCCATTATTCTCAGCCAGCCTCGAACTGGCAAGGCCGACTATTATGAGCTGACCTGGAGACCTCGGCATGAACGAGGGTCCCCTGTGCTGGAGTATGTGATCAAATACAGAAAGGTAACAAGGGCTCTTATCAAATCTACATAGCACGTCTTTGTCTTTTCTCTCTGATCAATTCCTGTTTGTACTTCTAGGAGGGACCCCCTCTTGCTGAGTGGATCACTCGAAGTATCTCAGGTTCCCTCCATAAGTTGATTCTCACCAAACTGCAGCCAGACAGCCTGTATGAAGTAGAAATGGCTGCAAAGAATTGTGCTGGCTTGGGACAGCCAGCCATGATGACCTTCAGGACTGGCAAAGGTATGACACATACATGCATCTATTCTCTCATTTTGTCCTGACATATTTTCAATCCCGTGTAATTCTTTCTTGAGTAAAAAATAGTTCAGAGGGGGAAAAAAAAGATTTTTCCAATCAGAAGTGGGGAACATTTGCCTAAACTTTCTAAGATTTCTAACCTTGCTGGAACTACCATGTTATACCGTAGCAATGGCAGTGTTAGTTTTACTCCATTGTTTTGCATGTTGGCCTAAAACTTCAATGTTGGTATGATCTGATTGAGCTTCTACTGCTGCTTGTTCCTCGTATTCATACTTCGGTCATGATGTTGCAATGTTTCCCCCAGAAAACTTGCCGAGCCTGGTGGTTATTGATTTTATTGTTTTCTGTGAAAACGGTTGAAAACCGTGTGTCCTATTCTTTCCACGTAACAGTTCTGCACTTTTTTTTGCGTCATTTGTGGTTTTGTGTGACATTTCCATTTTATGAGGCACTGTAATAAATGTCACCATTTTAAACCCATTGTTCACAACAAAAAGAAATTCAATCTGCATCATTTCTTAAGATGACTTAAGGAAATATCTGTCGCAATAAGCAATTGTGTTCTTTTTCTGTCTTCAGTGCGTAAAGGCTCCGGAGCGTCCAACGACCCACCAAAAACCCCTGCTGTTCCTTCACCAAGCCTCTCTCGTAAGCCTTCTACCTGCGAACGCAACAAATCTCTGCTTAACAGCACTAATGACACCAAAGGCCAAAGCTAGGACTAACCTCAGCTACTAACCCTCTCCTCTAACAGTTTTCTCTCTTGCATTTCTGTCTGAAGGATGAGCTCTCAGTAAGTTGAGCACTTTGAGGCTGCATTGTTGTCCTGTGATTTATTGCCATATTGTCGCTACATATTTGACCCCACCCTACCCTGTGCAGCTCCCGAAGCTCCCGATAAACCCACCGTCTCCATGGCTACGGAGACCTCGGCGTACGTGACTTGGATTCCTCGCGGCAACCGCGGCTTCCCCATTCAGTCGTTTCGGGTGGAGTGCAAGAAGGTGAAGAGGCCCGGGGAGGACTGGGTGACGGCGGTGGAGAACATTCCCCCATCCAGGCTGTCTGTGGAAATCATGGGCCTGGAGAAAGGTTGGTTTGGAGGAGGGGAGTTATCGGATGTCGTTCCATGCAATTATGACGATGATGCCCCGCGTAATTACAGTTCCTCGGTCTGTAAATTTATCACCATAATGAGTATAGTTAAAGCCATTTCAGTGATTACTGCCATTAATCAAAACATAACTAGGTTACAATTAACACAACATTTGCTCTGAGAAAGAAAACATAAAACTACTTGACTCTGCCTTTTAAGTGTCTGAGAAGTCTGGGCCCGCTGATTGCGAATGTTTGTTCCTCTCCCTTTAGGTACGTCCTATAAGTTTCGTGTGGTCGCCGTGAACATAATCGGTTCCAGTCCACCCAGTGCCCCCTCCAAGGCCTACACTGTGGTGGGTGGGAAAACCCACGAGCGTCCCGTTGATGGACCTTACATCACTTACAATGAAGCCATCAATGAGACCACGATCATCCTGAAATGGACGGTATGTGCCCAAAGACATTTTGACATTCAGGGAGGATCTGAAATGTCTCAGCTTAGCCAATTTAAGTCTGAAAATGCATTTTTCTGTTTAAAAACCACTGGATTTGATATAAAGCTCATTGTGATCTTTACCTCCTTACTAGTATGATCCTGTGAACAACACGCCCATCTATGGTTTCTACATCTACTACCGCCCAACGGACAGCGATAATGACAGCGACTATAAGAAGGATGTGGTGGAGGGGGACCGGTATTGGCATTCGATCACTGACCTGCAGCCAGAGACGGCGTATGACATCAAGATGCAGAGCTTCAACGAAAAGGGCGAGAGCGAGTTTGGCAACGTAGTAATTCTTGAAACTAAAGGTGAGAGCATTTACAGAGGACGTTTGTTGGATTTTCTTGAACATGTAGATATCTGCCTAAGATCTTCCTGAGCCTTTTCTATTTATTTTTTCCTCAGCTCGTCTGAATAACCCGCGGCCTCGGGCTCCAGAGCCTACAGATCCAGAAGCTGAAGCCCCCGGGGTGCTGGTGCCACGGCCTGGTGACCTCCCCTACCTCATCGTTGGTATTGTCCTAGGAGCCTTTGTCTTCATCATTGTCGCCTTCATCCCGTTCTGTCTCTGGAGAGCCTGGGCCAAGCAGAGTGAGTTTTTCCCAGAGATCCTCGGGTTTTTGATGACAGGCTATTGCCTTTGCACGCATCATAACTCATTACTTCACTTCTTGCAGAGCAAGCATCAGACTTATGCTTCCCAACTGTGGCTGCTCCGGTGTCAGCATGTCAGTACACCATGGTTCCTCTGCAGGGACTGGCCCTGGTTGGACACTGCCCCCTGGACTCTCACATGAGTCCTTCACGCAGCGTTTACCCTGCCAACGGAGAGTACATCCAGAACGGAAAAACTCAGCACTGCCTTCCAGGACTGCAGCAGGTGAAAACACTTTCCCTGAAGTGACATGTAGTACACTGGAACAAAAATCAGTAATAGAATTTAAGGAGCATATTTAAAAAAATGCACATTTAAAGGCCAGTGTCAACATACTGGTGAGAACGGTTAAGAAAAAGTTTTTACAAATGTATTTATAGGATCTAACTGGTTGAGATTAGCTTAGATTTAAAGTAGAAATACTAGGAAATGTGTTTAATTTTTCACCCAAAAATCATATTCTTTAAATAACTAAATGTTGCATCTCAGTCCAGACAATAAACTCAAAGCTAATTTTAAATTCTGGCTAGGGTTGTTCACTTGGGTGGGACAGGAAGGTGTCTTTTTTTTTTTTTTTTTTTCCCCCAAAACCATATGGCAATAGTTCCTGTCCTTTTTGTGTTGCTGACTAACAAACTTTGTAACACTTATGCTACTTCTTCTAATGCACATGTGTCAAACTGAAGGCCCGGGGGCCAAATCCGGCCCGCCGTAGCTTTTTATGTGGCCCTCCACAGACTAGACTAAACACTAAATATTATATTATCAATTATATCAATGCAGTTTTTATCTGTTAGCTGCCTATTTGTACCAATCAATCCCTCCAGTTTCTTGAGAATTTAGTTGATGTATGATTATAGTCCATGATTTATACAGCCAGTAAATAAACAGTCACATTTATTATTAGTTCCTGAAGGGACTGGAAAGATCTTCAATAATATTATGTAATTTTAAGAATTTATTGACATATTAACAGTTTGTGAACAGGTTTTAACAACACATTCTGGCACAACCGGCCCTTTAAGAGCCTTCATGATCTTGATTTGGCCCGAAACAAAAATGAGTTTGACACACCTGTTCTAATGTTTTATTCTTTTATTGTTGAATAAAAACCTTCATGTACTTTTACTCTGCAGGATGAAGTGGATTGTGACTTGGAGTGCAACACGCTTCTGCCACAGGCAAATGGACATCTGCCTCTTTACCAGTACTCCAGGAGGTTAATAACTATTCAATTCTGCCAATGATATTTCATTAAGTAAAGCTAAAAATAAAAACATGCTGCTGTCATTGTGAATGTATGTTTTTCTCAGAGAGGTGGATCACCAGGAGCAGAGCCACTGTTCTCCTGACGACTCCACTCGTCAGCTTCTGGGGTCTTCCCATGAATTTGTCAGCTCACAGGAAGTAGGAGGCGGAGTTAGGTTTGGTGACGGCATGCCAAACATCAATCAAAGTAAGTGTGGATTCCTCTAATATGGAAGGAACAAATGTGGCAAATAGCCCTTTGAGATTTGAGTGTCGTTTTGCCCAATGTAGGAATCTTAAACATATTTTACCTGCTCTCTTTTCATTCCTGCAGAACAAGAACCTCTTCGTCTTTTGTCACTTGAGGACGACGGAGTTTTTACCTCCTCTTACTCCACAGCCACAATGCAACAATCCCAAGATACAATACAGGAAGTAAACATCCTCCCGAATGAAGTGTCCTCTGAGAACATAGGGACGTCAGACACCACAGATGCATAACAGACTCTTAGTGAACACAGGAAAAAAAAAAAGAGAATATATTTATTTTTGTATTAGAGTATTTATATATTTATGCTTTTGTACATATAATTGTGTTATTATACTGTATATGTGGGTATTTTCATATAAAAACACAATTTAACCATATATCTGCTCACTCTACATCCTTGACAAGGGGAGTCTGCATTTCCAGAGCGACTTCCACTTATTCAGCACTTCCATGTTCAGACCTCACCCGTAAATTCCTCACTTCGCAGACATAACCCCTTCCTAAACGTTCATTGTGTTTAGCTTTATGCAGACCAGAAACAAAGGGACCATTTCTCCAATCAGATGCTGTAATTATGAGGTGCTGTCATCACGTTCTCAAGAACCGAAAACTGCCATTGTGTACAGCTGTAACATAATATAATTTGCTCTTCATTAACAATCTATTAACAAGTGTATGCAATTTAAATAATTGTTTTCAGTAGTGTACATGAGATTATATATTGTGCAGTTATTTATTTGTCGGAGTTTATGGTATTTTTTTTTAAAATCATCACTGAATGGGAGAGATTCTGGAAAATAACAGTCATCGATAAGCTGAACTTTACTCTGCAGCAACTTCTGTTTACTTGTTCGCTGGTTACCAAAAGACTGCCAGGTGAGGAAGCTGTGAGAGGTGTTAGTATTATTCCTTTCTCACAAGTCAGTGGAAAAAGTATTACATAAAAGTGATCAAAATGAAGGAGATCCTGAATCTAAACTCCCTAAAGAGTGCAGGCTGTTTTCTGCACATGCTGGAGCACTATTGCATGTAAATAAAAAGCTTATAAAATAATTATGGGTGTTTTTGTTTCTTTTGACTAGCTGCATGCCATTAGCTAATGTTTCAAGTAATGTACATCTGCATTTGCATCATCTGCTCTTGGGTGTTATGCTCAATGCCTGATATATTTGTGTCATACAGCATTCAGAGCCATGCATAAATAAGCTACAAATGGCATGTTAGCATAACATTAGCTAATCTATGTTGACAGAAGCTAATATGCTAACATGTTAGCTGCAAAAAAGGCAGGGAAATTGCAAAGTTATAACATTAGCATGTTTCAAAATGGTATACAAAACTAGATACCAGTTATTAATAAGTATGCTAGCTAAAACAAACATCTAGAGATGATGCAAAGGTTTGTTTGTATGAACATTAGATTATCCTGGGCCTCTTCATTAGACTGTTAGGCAGCAGTGTCTGCTTCAAAGGCCAATTCATATCTGCTGTGATGCAGATCACTGCTGGAGAGTCTTTCTGCCTACTATGATGAGTTAGTTTTGTATTTTTGAATACTAATTATTTAAAATGAACTGGATTCTGAAAAAAAAAAAAAAAAAAAAAAAAAATCTGTACAGTACAACCAAATACATAATCTAGCAACTTTGATATGAAATATTGGTATTTACAAAATAGCTCTTCGAAAAATCTGTACAGTACAACCTGATAAGTTAGTAAATTAAATTAGTAACTGTGCAGAAGGTTTCCTTTTGACCCAAAATTCAAGTTCTAAACTTTTATATTTTCTTCAGAACCAGTTTAACCAACATTTCAAAAAGGAGCATTCAGGACTTATTTCCATAAAATTCAAAAGCACTATGAAAAATTTTAATGATTACTCTGACATTAGGCATGTCAAAAAAAACAAACAAAAAAACTAAACAAACTGAGTGGATATGTAAACAACAAATCCCCTCACATCAAGTGCTTTATCACTTCTTTGCTTAACATCAAAAACTACACATTTCAAACAGAAAATGCAATTGTTTGCTCTTGAACAACAGTCCAAAAAGGCATTAAACTGAAACTCATCACACAGCTGAACTGCCATCATGGCCCAGGATATGGCTGATGTTGTGGGCCGGACGATTGGGTTGCTTGCCAGAGTCAGCTGATGATGTGTTGGTGAGGGATAGCAGAGGGGACATCTGCATGGATGAGCCATCCGAGGGCATGCCGGTGGCGATTTCGGGGAACAACGAGGTGAGGCTGAAATTGGAGATGTGAGGGGTGATTCCAGAAGATGGCATAGGAGGCATATCCGGAAGCAAAGGGAAACTGGCCTGACCAAACCCCACTGGCCGTGTAGGGGAGAGGATGGAGCTGAATCTGTTGTTGAGAGGAGGGGCGCTGGCCTTGTCGGCGCTCGGGCTTGTAAACATTTGGTTGGGAAAGTACTGGAGGGCGACATCACCGGGGAGGCTGGGATGGGCAGCTGGAGAGTAAGAGGGGTAAAAGGAGGGTAAAGTGTTCTGAGGCTCCACAGGTAGGAGGGACGGTGTGCGGGAGGTGCTGGGTTGGCTCACTGGAGGGATAAATGTAGAGTTTGCATTAATCGGAGGAGGAGGGTTCATCCCTCCCTCTGAAATAAAGGGGAACCCAAAGTTCTGAGCCAGGTGTTGGTCAGCAACAAGATTGTTGTCACTGGGAACCTGTGCGCTGTCTGCCATCAAGCGCACGATGGTGGTCCGGCGGTTCTCTCCCCCGGACTGAGGCCGGCCCAGCAGGACCCCTCCTCCCGAGGGCAAAGGTAGATGGCCCTCGGCCTCAAAAGGGTTGGTGGGTCTCTGCGCTCCCGATCGATGTCTCAGTTTGACGGGATGAGCGTCTCTGGGTATATGTCGGGAATGCTGGCTGACAGCAACGGGTGGTCTGGGGATGGCAGAGGATCGGCCGGGTTCAGAGCTGCTGTGGGGGGTCGGAGGGTGGGGCAGACCTGCTCGGACGCCGGGCCCTACGTGCATATTACTGCTGACCTGAGAAATGTGGCCCTTGTTGGCCTCTGTGAGTCGCATAGCTGGGGCCTTCTGGGATTGAGGCACGCTCGGACTGGAGGCCTTGGCCTGGATGTCTCCTGATGAACTTCCAGGCATGCAGCTGTACTCCATGGTCACTGGGGGGCAACACTGAACTGCTCGCTGATGGTTGCTCTGCTCAGGAAGGTGGGGAGAAAGGAGGCTTTGCATGAAACTCTGGTGACAGCCTTCCTGTTCCCGAGGCAGCGCAGGGCCAACTTGGACTCCCTGAGGGCCGGGATGGGGTCCACTGTAGCTGCCACGATTTCTTACGTCTGCAGTGGGGCCAACGCTCATCCTGAATCCTCCCTGCTGCTGTCCCTGAGGGCCCCGTTGAGAGGGGGGTACCGACTTGGGAGCCATGTCACTCCCACGAGAGACCTGGGCTTCAAAACTGCTGAGCTGATGCGTTCCCCCTCCACCAGCCATCGCCTTGAAGGACTGACACTCAGATATGCGTTGGTCAGCAGATGTAGAATGGTCAGATGAAAGGCGGTTCTGAGGGTTGTGAACAATGCCAGCCTTCCCTCGCGATGTATCCAGGTAGCTGCGGAGGTCTGGTTGCTCTTGGGTGGCACCACGACCGGGCTGAAGATGGAGAGCCATGCGTTGCTGCTGATCCCCGCTAGTGGAGCTTTTACCGATGAGCGCCTCTGCAGAGTAGTTCGACACGCGGTGTCTCTCCTGTCGAGACGGAGCACAGGCCAGCTCAGATGAACGAGACACCGTGTTGGTGGGAGGAGAGATGAGCTGCTGCTCCAAACTTCTAGCGCTCATCATCCTCTGCATAGCATTATGATCCTGACCAGACTGCAGAACAACAAGTTAAAGACACGAAAACCTTTACTATAACAAAAAGAAGACAATAATATGTCAAAATATTCCTCAGTAAAATGAAACATTTTTGAAAGTAAACGTTTCCTGCTTCAAAAGGAAGGTTATTGCAAATAAATTGCAAAAGAAAGAGCAAACGAGAGAAACAAGAGCGAAAGTGTTAAGGGAAGATGGCAAAATAAAGAATGAAAGAGCTAAAAGAGTGAAAGAAAGAAAGAAACGAGCAGGCGCTAGTAGGCACTAGCAAGGTTTATAATTTAGAGGATGAACTTTAACAGCGTTTCCTATTCAGATTCAAACAAATGATCATAAACTACACATTACTAACATGCTACCCATACCCACCTTGAGGTGGTCCTGCTGAGCCAGATGGCTGTTGTGATGGGCTCTGGACCCCACTGTCTGGGCCTCGCATGTCTTGTCCTGATGCCTAAAGTGCTGCTGTTGAATCTGTTGCTGTAAATGCTGAGGATGTCTGGGATGAGAGTTCTGCTGCTGCTGCTGCTGCTGCAGCTGCTGTTGATGCTGAGTCTGGGGAGGCTGCTGGTGGGCCTGCTGCTGCTGTTGGTGTTGTGGATGAGAGGCTTGGTGCTGTGTTGGTTGTTGATGCTGTTGAGACTGTTGGTGGGACTGCTGTGGGTGCTGTGACTGCTGCTGCTGATGGGAATGCTGATGAATTCCAGACTTTTCCAGGTGATGTTGCTGCTTCTGTTGCAAGCCAGCAGGTGAGCCAGTTTGATTCCCTCTGACAATTCCCCGCTTCTTCTGGACATGCTGCTGCTGCTGCTGCTGTTGTTGCTGTTGTTGTTGTTGCTGCTGCTGCTGCTGCTCCTGCAGCGCCCTCTGGTGTAGTGAGTGGCGCTGTGCAGGGTCAGATTGAGTCAGGTGGTGCTGCAGATGATATAAATGGTGTCTCTGCTGCTCTTGTTGCTGCTGTTTCATGTAAAGGTTCCCTCCCAAATGCTGACTGGGCTGGCTAACAGAATGCTGCGGGTGACCCTGTGGCAGATGAAGGCCACCTGCCTGGTTCTGCTCAGGAGGACCTTGAACGGGGCAGTGACCATCAATGGGGCGCACTACTGGGCTCATGAAGGAGTTTGATGAGAAAAGAGGGCCTGCATTTTCTGAATTAATCCTAGTCATGACAGCTGCAGAGGTGGATGGCAGCTGTCCCAACATCATCTGACTGTGGTCTGGTGCTTTCACATCCATGTGGCCCACTGCGTTACCCGGCGGAGGGCAAGGCTTTGGTCGTTTTCCTGCATTTAACATCGCTTCTTCTGGGGCTTGTCTTTTGGAAATGATCTTCCCATGTCGCTCACCTACCACACTTCCAGGTGGGCCTCTTAAAGCATTATTTTTCAAGGCAGCATACTCTACTACTTGGGCAGTGCCTGAACAGGTTGAGATGGCGTTGCTTGAGGGTTGGGACATATGAGTAGATGTCCCAGCTGGAGAGGGAGTTGACCCCTGCTGGGCCGTCAGACTAGGGGAACTGGGATAGGGTTGGTGACTGGAGCTGGATCTTATCAGATTGTTAACACTGAGGCTAGCGGCTGTCCCACCTTGAGTTGAACTCTGAGACTGTCCTGGAGGGAGAGGTTGAGATTTTGAGCAAGCAATACTTTGAAGATGTCTGTTCGACCCACTCACAGACACATCATGGTGTTTAGCCGCACCTTGGTCCATTAGTTTGGTTATCTTGCCTGGCTGCCCAGCTGAGCCCCTGTCTCTGCTGGAAGATACAGGTGGGGTTTTGGGGGAGTCCCATGTAGCTGAAGCAGTATTGTCCCCTGAGCATCCTCCACTTCTTCTCTCTGGGCTGTCTTGTTCTAGCATTGCCAACGCGAGCATCTCCGCTTGTTCGGATGTAAATGCAAATGATCCAAAGGAGCCGGAAGACACACCAATGCTATGACCTTGAGGAAGCATCGATGCGACAGAGAATCCTCGACCACCAGCTCCCCCTGTGGTCATTGGAGAATCAGTCTGCCTGTTGGACGTCATATTCTGCTCCATTGCCTGGTCATCCAGGTTTGTGTAAACTTGTTGAGACACTGCAAAGTCCTTCTTTAAGGTAACTTCAGACATCACCCCAACCAATCCATCTTTTCTTGCTGCTGTGGAAGGCCTCTCCTCCAGAGCATCCCTGTCAATCCTTGTTGTCTGAGTTGGTTTGACTTCTGCAGGACGACACAAGGAAGGTGGGGGAATGTTCACATCATTCTGTTGGGAAGGAGCTCTTGAAGTACTAGCCTTTTTCTTAATTTCTGTAGTTGATGTGGAAACTGTAATAGAAGTGTCTGGAGCCGAATCAGTGGGTGATGAGGTGACAGGTGTGAGTGCAGAGGATGAAGTGGTGGGCTGAGAAGAGGATGAAGCGATGGGCTGAGAAGATGGTTGATCTTGGACCTTTGATTTCTGGGGAACAGTAGGTTGCACTGTGTTGGTATTCTGAGTCACTGATGCAGTAGTCTGAATACGGATTGGGGGCAAACACAAACTAGAATCAGAAGCAGAAGTTACATGAGGGTCATTGGAAACTGCAGAGGTGACTGCAGTGGGTTTATTTTGTTTAGCAACAGAAGAAGCAGCAGCTGGTAGGCTTTGCATTATGGTAGTTGTAGTAGTAACAGTTACCTGTTGAACGTCTGACACCAAAGGTTTGGTTACAGCAGAGCTGCTGTTAGAAACTGGAGTAATTTTAGTCTTGATTGCTAAAGTTGAGCCACTTGATGGCTTGACAGCTGTTTCACAGACAACCTTTGGTGCAGCTGTGTTACTCTGAGATGCACAGACAGAGCTTTTATCCTGCATCGGACAAAAGACAACAGAGTTGCTGGATGAACTGCACACAATCATTTGCTGTGTGTTCTGACCTGATGCTACAGAGCTTACAGCATCTCGGGACTCTGAAATTGTGGTGTCCAATGGGTGAACGTTTGCTGAGGACTGTAAAACTTGAGATGCTTTATCTTCAACTGCCTGACTGTCTTTAGCAGTGGCAGATTTTTTGAGAGGAATTGGTTGTGCAGTCCTTAGCTCTTTCTTCGAGGGACATTTGGTCCTTTTAGCTACCACTCTCTTTGTGTTTACAACCATGTGGGGCTTTTTTACCTGAAGGCTTAGAGGTGCTGGCAGCTATCCCCGATGGAACCTGTAGCTGCTGAGCAGGTAGAGAAGGTGCAGATCCAGGTACAGGTGCAGTTGCACCAACTGATGATGTCGGGGTAAGAAGGCAACTGCTCTGGCAAGACCGAGGGAGACCTTGAGATATGCTCTGGTTCAGACTGCTAAGGGCACCTAAAGTGTTGAGGGCCACATTAGTAGTGGGCTCCTCAGTGGTGGTAGGCTGTACCAGCTGGAGGGTGCTCTGACCGATCTGGGAGCCGCCTTTGTCAGAAGTTTTCACTGGCTTCAGAGCAAACACCTGGCCATTCACAGTGATTGTTTGTGGGGCTGTGGAAACGGGTGAAGAGGAGCATCCCTGGCTGACCTGCAGAGGATGGCTTACCTCAGGCTGGGTGGGACGAGGCAGGATATGCACGAGCTGCTTTCCCCCAACACTTTGTAAAGGAGGGACAGTCACTGAACTGGTTGTGGTTGGTGTCTGAGTGGAAACAGCAGGGAGCGAGGGAGGACCAATGCTCAGCTGGGAGCTCTGAGGAGCAGGCGCAGCCTGACTGGGGGCTTGGATGATCACTATATGTTGACAAGGTGTTTGATTCGAAATGTCCTCTCTCACAACCTGCTGGGTGGGGCATGCACTGGCCTGCTGCAGGATGACAACACTTGGATTGTTCGTGCTCTGAGGTGCGGTTACCCCAGGTGCTGCAGCGGTAGAACCAGCTGGGTTGACCTGCAGCACCTGCATAGTCTGCAGCAGGGGTAGCACAGCAGCTTGATGCTGAGGAACCAGGGTTTGCTGAGGCTGTGGAATAAGGGCTGTTGGAGGATGAGGAACCAACGACGCTGGCTGCAGAACTGCAGGCTGGGGCTGAGCAATCACAGCTGGTTGCGGTACTATGGCTGATTGGGGTACAACCGCACATTGAGGCTGTGTCCGGTTTAGAACTGCAGCTTGTAGCTGAGGGGTACTTTTGAATGAATTGGCTGGAATATGAGTTGTGATAGGTGCCTGCTGTACAGGCAAGTGTGGCTGCAGCTGGATTTGAACAGGATTAACAGAGGGTCTACTGCCCACAGAACATACTGTAACCTGTTGGACCGCTTGGGTGGTACTGCTCACCTCTGGCGCAGACAAACTCTGGCAAACTGGTTGCACTGTGTTTCCTGCCATCTGCAATGTTGTCCAGGTCGTCTGTGTGCTGCCTGCAGCTCCAGCCCTAAGAACAGTTTGATTGGCAGGAACTGCAGTGTAGCTTACAGTTCTGATGGCAGTGTCCTGTGTCCCCAAAGAGGAACCCGTCGATGATGCAGAGGTTATGGTCTGGGTAGATGTAGTGCGTGTGGACACAGACTGTGCAGTGCTTTCGGTGGTATGTGGCGAGGCTGAATTAGCTACTAAGGGAATGCTCTGAGGCGGGGGATCAGGCTGCACCTGCTGGAGCAGGGATGTAGTGGCTGCAGGGATCTGGAGGGTTATGTAAGACACAGAAGGCGCCAAAGAAGGGCCTACAGCAGGTGTTTCAACCACACACTGCTCCAACATCCTCAGATTTGATTTTGACTGCGAGGGTGTTGTGGTTGAACCTGGGAGAAGTGCAGGGGTGGTAGAAGTACTGACTTCTTCTATTGCATTAACTTGCAATCTGGTATCAGATGGTGGTTGAATTGCTTCAGAGGACTTCTTTCCCGGGCTTGCCTGTTTCCCTGCAGGGCCGATCACATTGCCATTGGAATAAACAACAATTCTCTTTGGAAGCTGATGAGTAGGAGTCACTTTTGCCACTTTGGCACAGCGGTGCTTTCCCTTCCAGTGAATAGTTGGGTCTTCTAAAAGGCTAATATCATGAGCTTTGAGAAGCTCAATGTAGTGAGCGCTCTCCTTTCTCAGTTCATCCAACTGATGCCGCAGTCTCTGTATCTCTTCAGCTGCATTGAGACAAAGCAGGTATTTGTATTTTTAGATAAATATTTAAGTAATTGACCAACATCAAGTGGAGCATAACTGTGCAGTGGTTTTATTTTTCTTAATATATGCTACTTTTAGGGGCAGGACTGGATAAGCCATTAATTCTTCCTGCTCCCTCAAGGTTGGGAGCCCTTTTACACAAGCCTCTGCTTCAACACACCAGAGTCAAATAATGAGGTCATTAGCAGGACTCTGGAGAATTTAACTGCATACTGAGGCGGTACTTCAGCCTCAGGTATGTTGGACCAGAGATGCATCTAAAAGATGCTGGACATCGTCCCACATGCTACTTTAGAAACATGGCTGAATAAACTTATAGCTTTATAATTTTGATTATCATAATATATTGTTACTATGCATAAAAACTTCAAGCACAGCCTATCACTTTGCTGTTGGTAGACTTGGTTGAGGGTTGCGGAATAAATACAACATTCTTTTAAAGTTCATAAAAAATTTGTTTAAAAAGTACAAAAAAAAAACAACAAAACCCTGACCTTGGACTTTATCACCACCGTCCAGAAGCAGTGTATCATTTTGTTTCTTCAGCTCAGTAATGTAGCGAAAAGCTTGGTCCAATATCATGTTCTTACTCTAAAAACAGAACATTGATATCAAATAAAACATACACATTGTACTAGATAGACACATGGATGATTGTATTTCAATAAAAAGCAGCTATTTACCTGTTTAAGTGCCTGAGAACACGGCAGAAGATTCCCAATGCGATTAATCCCCGCATTAATTTTCTCCTTTCTATGTCTCTCAACTATATGCAGACACAAACAAAGAGAAAGTACCTTTTATAATCCAGTTCAATTTTAGGTTTAAAAAAAAAAGACCGACAGCTCAAGTTGCAAAAGTAGCAGATATGATGTTACCTGCATTATGAGATTCTTTGTTTTTCTTCTTTCTGCAAAAAGTGAACAATTCATAATGCATTTAAAATATTTACAAAGATCATAGGTGGGCAACATGATTTTTGGTGCATTTGTTTCAAAGAAAAAAGAATAAATTGATATAAACATGTTTATATTAATTTATAAAGAAATTTAGAGTAATTTCTTTCAAGTTAGGCAAGAGGATGCCGTCATCATCAGGATGAATATGAACTTGGGGTGCATCTGTACAAAGCAATTCCAGATCAGTCTGTACTTTGGCTTTAAAGTCATGACTTACTTCAGTCAAGAGAAACAAATAAATAGGGCACAAAACAGAACTGAGTGGACATTTGTTTAAATTTTATTTTGTTAATAAAGGATAAGCAGATATAGTCAATGGACTGACAGAAAAAAGAATAAGCAATAAAACAACTTAAAAACTGTCAATGTTTTTCAGGAACTTTTGAACAGACTGCATATGTTTGAGAATTGATTGGTCCAAATCACTTCTGAGTTGTTGTTTTTCTTTTTACTTTTTGTTATCCTTTACCATTACAATATACCAAACACTGATACTGGGATAACAACTGTGATTTAAGACATATCTTACAGTTTTAAATCAAATGATCAACAATTTGTTGAGCAACAAATGGCAACAAATGATCCAAGCAATGGAGGATAATTTTCAATTAAAGGATTAGGAGGATAATTTTCAATTAAAAGATTAAGATGAACATTTTCTTATATTAGGAAAGAAAAAGGGGGAAAAAGAAAAACAGAATCAATGACAGTGCAATCTTTTTTGTAAAAAAAAAAAAAGACAAATAAAGGGGAGCTTGTCTATTTTAGCAAAGCGTTGTCCATGCTTTGAATATGCTTATTCTCTTTAAACTTAACATGTTCATCTGTATATAAGCATACTCACTTGGGTTTTCGACCAGGTGTCTGAGTTTCAGTCATCTCTGGCATCCTGTTTTAACAGTTGCCTGAATGGTGAAAGGTACCAGTTAACGCATTCAACAACTGGACCTTAAGTCCGGTCTGTTCCCGTCCTGCACACAACACAAAAACGCTGCAATCAACAGCTACGTATGAACAACTGCTATGTTACATTTGGGCTTCCTCCAGAGCAACTGGATGCTAACATGCTAGTGCAGAGTAACCAAGCTTTATTGCAAACCTAAATGCTGTAACATTTAAACTTCTGCATAAAAACAGCTTCTTGATAAACTGTTCAAACAAATGTTCTGCTTCAACATAACCATATCGACAATAGATGACGTTCAAACGTCAGTTCTGTCACTTAAACAGAAGCTATCAACCTGAGCATTTAAACTAGCTAGTTAGCCAACAGCTATCTTAGCTTACCGTTACCTAAATTATTGGACAAATTAAAAACGAAATAATTTACGTCCCATGTAACTAAGCGTCGCAAAACAAATGTAAATTCCACCAACCTCTAACTTCGGCATTGTGGTGAATATATGTACCAGTAACAACTTAGACATTGGGAGCTAAGCTAGCAGAGCATTCAGCTCATCTCTCAAAACAATCTAGATACACCTAAATCCGTGCAGAAGAGGGTTGTACCTTCGAGACAGCCAATGGGATCGCGAGTGTAAGGAGTCTTAACCAATCACGAAACGATAAGAAAAGCATCACTGTATGCGTTCGTGTCTAATGAGGCTCCATTAGTTTTCTAGGTACATGTAAAATGTGTACCTCCTCTACCTATCGAGAAGGGTTAATACCAATTAATTGTTTAAAAAATATCCCAAGAATGTACAGTTATATGATAAATACTACAAACAAATTGTAGGCTAATAGAAAGTTATATATGGGGGAAATACTTTTTCGAATTCCTATATTTTACAGTTGAAAACACCAAATTAAGACACTTAATTATCTGAATTTAAATCAGCCCAAACTTCTCTTGTTTTAGGTCAGTTCACATGATCAAAATTACAATTTCTACTAGCTAAATCCCATGTCAATTTTATTTTTAAGTTTACATATATTTTCAAATGTCCTAGGTTTCCTTCCATAAGCTTCTCACAATAGTTTGTTGGATTCTAGCTCATTCCTCCAGACAGAATTGGTTTAACAGTCAAGTTTGGTTGTAGGCTGCTATCTTCACACACCAGACAGAAATCAGGACTTTGTTCCAGAACATGGAGTCTGTTCTCATTTCGCCACTTTGTAATAACTTTGTAGCCACTTTGGTCATTGTCTATTTCGGAAACCCATATCAGCCCAAACTTTTACTTCTTGTCAAGAAGTTTCTTTTAGATGTTTGAGTACATTTCTTCCACACTGCATAGCTGTGGAAGAAAAAAATTGACACTTCTGCAATGATCTGTAAATCGATCTGAGGTGCATCCAATTTGCAAAGCAAAGGAAATCAACCAGCCTGTGAAAAAAAAACCTTTACTGCAAATAGTAATTCCTTTATTTAGACGTTAAAAAGTCTTACAATATAGAGCTCCAGAAAAGATAAAATTCTTCAAAGAAAGCAAAAACATGCGTATACTACAGTCGAGAGAACAACTCTCCTTGCATGCAGAGGGTCAGAGCTTCTTCTGGGTTAAGAATCTATATCCGACCAAAACCTCCAGACCGAGATAAAAACCCATGAGGGTGCAATAACAAAAACTCCCTAAGTTTAAAGAAATCGCTGCCAAAGGTGTGTAAGAAATCAATATTTACCCACCTTAAGCAAATAAATGTGCTAATGCCAAATCAAATTATTTAGTGAATTACTGATACATCCCCTAAAAGTCAATGACAGGGAATGTACCTATCAAAACCTCTCCAATACTGGAACTTCTTGTTTGGCTCCCCCCAAACTAAGCATTTCTAATTTTATGTTTTACACCCAGAGGAACCTCTGAGCCGTTTGCTGTGAGTGTGAAGAATAAAAAAAATAAAAAAAACTGTTTAGGGGAATTAAATTAAAAAACCTAGAGAATAAAGCTCTCTGGAAACCAAGAGTGGTGCCAACATCTTTCCACCACAACCAAACCATTCAGCCTCCCCTATGTCCATACTGAGGGGAAACATTTCTGCTCCTCCCATCTGGATGCATGAACAAACTGGTCTTGTTCACTTCCCGTGAATCCCAGGGTTCAGGTAGCGAGAGAATTGTCTCATCTGCTCAAAGGATCAGCTCCAGCTAACACTCCAAATTGACCAGCTAAGTGATGGTCTTGCAAACATTTTCACTGCTTCCTTTTTTCCAAAAATATAGATATGTCCCCATTAGGTTTGATAACCGCAAAAAAGAACTCAAACACAAACAGAACAATTTGCAAACAGAACACCATCCCCGTCACCGTGTCTACTAATGTTCTGTGTTGGCATTTCATCATTGGAAAGCAATTTGTGGATAACAGAGTTTTCTGTCACTTTTCAAATAACCGCATGAAATAATGGGGAACAACAAAATATGAAAAAAATAAAATAAAATAAATCACCTTTGCAAAATAAATGCAGCAATTTTTATACTGGAAAACTGCTTTCTCTTTCTAGCGTCCTTTTGAAGAAACTGTTGAATGTGTTGACCTTGGGGCATCTGTCACAGTTCTGTTTCTGCGTCGATGGGCACACATGCTTTTCTTTGTCCCCCCCAAAAAAGCTGTGTGCCCCTACTCTACTTTCTGAAGCTCCCCACTGGGTGGCGCACATGGACTGCGCAGGCTCTTCTGCAACACATGGGCATCTGCAGGTTCTATCCTCTTGTAGTAATTCTTTTTTGTTTCGATTATCTCAAAGCCAAATTTCTGATAGAAGTCGATAGCTGACTCATTGCTGATCTGCACATGACTGTGGAATGAGAAAGACACAGTTAGCACATCTGGAGGAATCTGTTTTTAATTACGCTTGAATCACTGTGAAAGGAATAACACTTTAGACCAAATACAAAAAGAAGTAAAGACAGTCAAATCCCTTGTACATCTATCCTCAGTCAAAAACATTTAAATGTCAAACATCACAAACACCCTCATTTTCTCCTGTATTAAGACACTTACAGGTAAATGTTGTCAAAAGTTCCATCCTTCTCGCAGATGTTTAGCACATGATTGAGCATCTTCGTACCTAATATAAAATCATAAGTCCAGATTTACAAAAATGATGCAGAAAACCAAGATGAGTCACAACAGTATTTACACATGAATGGAGCTTCTTACCAATTCCAAGTCTACGGTAGGGTGCTAAACACCCAAGGGTCATGATATACAGCCTCTTCTGGTTCTGAGAGTGATCCACTCTGCAGCACACAGCCCCCACTGCAATGTCATTGAAGTATGCTTCAAGGCAAAAAATAACTAATGTTAATACCTAGCCTAGCATACATAATCTCGTATGCTACTTCAGGTATGACACTGAATATTATGCATTTAAGAAGTTAGAGGAATGCAGACACGTCTCAAAAATGTACAACATTTACAAAGTTTAATATTTTTTGTCAGTCACTTCAGAAAGTAAAACTCATTACACATGTTGATAGATTTGAAGTTTTTATTTCTTGCAATTTTGATGGTTGGGGCTTAAATATAATGAAAACCCAAAATTTAGTGTCAGAAATGTTTCAAATTGTGAAAAAGTTAAATAGAGAAAACTCATGACAGTAGTGATTTTAAGCTACTGCCTACTGCTCCCTAATCAGTTAATTAACTCAAATCCCCACAGAGGTTTCTTTAGTGTTTGAATGGTCTCTCACTCAGGGGTCAGTGGACTACATGGGGAATCATAGGGAAGACTGCTGACTGGACAGACGTGCAGAGGACAATCACTGACACCCTCGACAAGAACGGTAAGTACAAAATGCCTTTGTAGAACAAGATGGTTGTTCACAGGTTGCTGTATCCAAGTATATTAATAGAAGATTTAGTGAAAGGAAAAAGCGTTAAAGAAAATTTTGCATCTTATTTGGTCCCAGATTCTGGATGAAAAATGGAAAGACCCAGAATCCATGTTGCTCTACGTCCAGAGTGAATTTTCCCATCAGTGATGGTTTGGGGTGCCATATTATCTGCTGGTGTTTGTCCACTGGGTTTTCTAATGTCCACAGTCAACACAAAAGACTACCTGAAAAAATTTGAATGCACTTCATGCTTTCTTCTGCTGACAAGCTTTATGGAGAGGGTGATTTTAAGCTACTGCCTGCTGACAACCTGCGGAGACATGTCTTACCTAGCTTTGCGAGCTCTCCAACTTCCAGCACATCTTTATAAAATTTGTCGTTGTAGCTGACAGGAAAGATGACTTGGTTCAGGCGTTTCAGCTGCTTAATGTTGTGAGGCGTAACATCCCCCAGCTCGATCCGGCTACTGGAACAAGAGCAAAACGGTCAAATAGCTGACAGAGGTACATGTAGCAGGATTGTGTCTTATTTTCTTGCTAGATTCTGTAGATCAAAACTGGAATTTGAAAAATGGACACATATGTTGTATTACTGGTGACAAATTACATCTAAAGTGAGTAGTTCTGATTTTTAGCTACTTCTAACTAGTTGCTTCATTTAGAATCACATACATTACATCAAGGTTTCAAGGTTTTTCTTAAGACCCAGAACTGTCTCTGTAAAGGTTCCACTGTAGTATTTATAGGACCTCTGCAAGTCCAGAAAGGGCCTCGGGTCACGTGTGTTATTCACAGGAATGTTCAATAACATTTATTTTATCCCGTCTTCCTAATTACCAAGGCTTAGCGTAATTTATGCATGTGTCATTTGAAAATTTAGCCACAAATAGTTCAATTAAGAGCATCACTGTATGTGAGTGCAAACTTCATTCCTGTTACTTTGACAGATCGAGTTACACTAAAAAAGCTGAAGTTCAGTTAACGTACTGGTGACTGTCCAACTAGAACACGCATATAGTACAGTCTACACCGATAACTAGTTCGGTGATTCGTCTGCTTTTATTAAGTAGAAGGACGCAGCAAACATAGAAAATCAGGATATTCCCGTCCTGTCTTTTTAGCTTAGCTTCGCTTTTGAATCTTGCCTGACTCAGCCTCCCACTAGTAGCACCTAACTGGTTAGCTTAGCATATTAGCGGTGTGGACGAAGAGAAAAGCGGCTTAAGATAAAAACAACCACAATAGAGCAGTTTCACTAGCTGTCTTGTCGTTCATATCATCTCATACACTTGTCTAGATTCAGCTTAGTTGGCTAGTTTGCGTCGTCTTCCCCCATGCCCACCTCCCTTTTAAGAAAAAAAAGACAGGCATGAAAAACTTTAGTCGCGCTAAGCTACATATGCGTGACTCAAAAAGCTTAGACTCACCCTTTCATTTTACACAGATATTATCCCTGTTTGAGATTAGGCTTGACTTAGGCGCTGTCTGGGGTACAAGTTAAGAAATTGAACAGAGTAAGGGTCAGGGATGCCTCCTGTTCTACCCTCCACATGTAGCGAAGGATTCAGTTAGCTTAGCCGCCACACTACCACGGCAGACTGTCAACCCTGAACCCCTCACGTAACTAGAAAGATTTGTCCTGAATTTAGTCTGTTAGGCTGTGTTCCGCTCTGAAGGAGATTGCATAATTAAACAACGATGAGCCAAACTATATGATAACATTCATAATTACTACTTATTTATGGGAAAGATTAAATCTAGAGCAGTCATTTTCGTAAATTTAAGATTTGCATGCAGAACGAACCTGCGAGTCTAAAATCAGGGTAAAATAGTCAAAGTTAAATGAAAACCGCCTTTTTAATCGTAAAAACTCGCATGAAAAGCAGAAAGTGTTAGGCAACAATTTGGATAATAAAATAAACTGCTGCTAATTATGACCTTGATACAAATTAAAGTGTCTCACATAAAGTAAACTCCACACACAAAACGTAAGATACCTTATTCTATTTGAAGACCAAATTGTTTTGGTGTAACATTTAGCTAGCAATGATTGGTGTCTACTAATTGAAAAACTGTGTAGCACAATCACAAAAATTTGTAATAATGAAATTTGATTTCCGATTTAGTGAAGGGATATATTCATGTAGCATAGGGTCACTGAATTACATTGGAAGATTTTTATTTATTTATATATATATATATTTTTTGTGTGCAAATTATACCACCAGGCTTACCAAGCTAATGCATGAAGCAGTTATAATGATTGCACACAAAAATTTACATTTTTATATATTCAGTTGTCAGTTCAAATTTTGTAAAAAGAATTAGGGCTGGGCCTCGTATATATGATTTTGGAAATTTTATTATTTTAGTCTCATCATAATCATAATATATGGCAATATTACTAAACTGAAATTATGAGTTGAAAGTCTTTAAAACTTCACAAATCTAAATGATTTAAAACGCCAAACTAATGCCTGATTGTCAAAATTGCCGAAACCAAATTCGTTTTTTTTTTTTTTTTTTTTTTAACTCTGTATGTATAATTCTGGACTTAAAACCTAAAAATGGTCACGTTTAAATCGACCGTACAATTTCTTTATGAACTTAGTGCATTTTAATAATGTTTTTCAATATATAACATGTACATTTTAAGCTCATAATTTTATGTTTGCTGAAATGAACTTCCACAGTCACTCGCTGTTTGAAGCGCTTTGGCCCTGTGCCGTTCATGGCCGATTCGGCTTGGTGTTTCAGCTCATAAAATGAATAATTGTAGCCAGCTCCGGACTTAGGAATTTGTTTTTTCTCTCAATACTATAAGCATTTGTGTAAAATAAATATACATATACAAATAAAAGATTAAAAAAAATGTTCAAACATATAATCTAAAAGTATTGGTGAATGAAAAAGCACGTTGATTCCGAAATATCCGGCCTCGTTAGTAAATTGAACCAAATAATCTGGATCTCAAAAAAGATACGTAATTCCCATCCCTTGTACGGGGGTGGATCCAAAATGGCGGTAGTTACTAGGGCCTTACAGTTAAAAAAAACTAAAAGGCGAGTGAATGAAGTCAGCTGACACCAGCCTGCCGTCACGCAGCGCAGTAGCCAGTCTATTTCCTTCGAGGCAAGACATTTAACGACCACTTCACGATCAGACGGTAACAAAATCTATATATTTATACTGGCTCTAGTGGTTTTGTTATTTGTAACAAATAAGGTTTGTTGTGCTCGGGTGTTGAAATGAAACCGCTTAGCTTAGCGACAAAACGATAGAGACAGCAGTTTTTTTCTGAGCCAGGCCGACAGAAACATCTTACCATTTAGCATGATACAAAATTATAGTTACATTCTAGTTAACGTTGGTTTTAGAGTAACGAACCAAGTTCAGTTCAGAGACATTCTTATTTTTGATTTTAAGACTGGGTTATATCCGCTCCCCGCAGTGCAACTAAAGATACACAGTCATCTTTCTATCGGAATCTGAATTTGCTGAATTCAGATTCAAAGCTCTAATCTCAAGCATCAGATTGACACTGGATTTCTCTAAGCATTAACATATCTACTGTTTACACAGGAGTCTGGTTTGACCCAATGATATAATGGATCGTCAGAGCTAGCTATCTTACAGGGTTTTGCAGGTAACATCACCATGTTAAAATGTTCTGCGTGACTATCACGCATACATGATACAAACAGGAGCTTATTTTTGCCCTGTCTCTTGTCTACAGCATATGAGACAGGAAATACAATCTATGCTTTATCTCTGCCTTTTTAACAAGAGGGCCCCCTTTTCCAAATATACAAAATTGGAAAACAAGAGATATTTTCCTCTTTTCACAATTATCCAACTCACTGTGGATAATGATCATTTTTTTTGTAGATCAAGTCCTGTCAGGTGGGGCGGCTTCTCAAGAGTTTCCACACAGCTAAAAAAGAAAAATTTACTTCCCAGTCTGACACTATGCTCATTTTCCACTTCCTTAAAAGAGAGTGGGAAGCCAGTCATGTGCTAGAATCATATGATCAAGTGAAGGTTGAAGTCTGGTTTCATAGATCATATGGCTAAAGTTTATGAGAAAATGGTTTGACCAGTATTGTTTCATCAGAATTTATAGTTCAGAATTTACAATTCATTTGTAAATTCTGCTGAGTTGAACAACAGCCACTATAAAAAGCTTATTACAAGGTTTGTGACAAGGCTATATACCATGTAATGTAAATGTGTCCCAAAGGTCCTTCAATAGAGACTTTAATACTATTTTAAATGTAGTTCTGGAGAACAGATCCGCATTTACAGTGAAAGATTTTATTTATACATACAGTGTGTCTTTAGGGCTCTGATGGGAATGATTATCATGTCTTGCTGATTGCGCCAATACAAATGTACCAAAATATACAGTCACTGATCAATCTTTTTGGTATTCTTTGCTAGTATCATATTTGATCCCTTTTTTCCTTCAGAACTGTTGAAAATATTTTTATATTTTTGGTCCATGTTGACATGATAGCCTCACACAATTCTTCCACATTAGTTAGTAATCCAAATCTTCCATTCCACCACATCCCAAAGTTGGTCTGCTTGATTAAAATCTGACCACACAGTTAAACTATTTTCAATAAATCAGCTTTGTGATATGACACACTATCTTGCTGGAAGTAACCGTCATGCAGCTGATTTGTTTATCTCTGTCTTGCATGCCATTCTGTGGAAGTCCGAGAGATAGTTTAGTGTGAAAAGCGTTTTCTGAAACACTCAGACCACCAGCTCACCTGGCTCCGATAGTCATGCTGATATCAGTCACTTAAATCTCATGCTTATGATGCGTTTCAACCTGAGCTCATAAAGATGCCTAAATGCATTCTGCTGCCTCATCAGTCTTCTGTTTGAATATGTTAATCCTAGCTGATGTGTTTTGTTTTCTCTTCTTTTATGCTCTAAACCAGTCATACAGTCAAAAAAAATAAATGAAGAAATTAGATGATTTAATATTAGAGGTTTACATTTTTGGTTTTTGTATTTAAGCAGATGGTCTCGTACAGTATTTGATAAAATGCTGGTAGAAATATTTTCATCATCACATTTAGATCGACTCTGTTAATGGGCTCCGCTTTGATCAGTTTAACCTAGATCAAATATAACATTTAGCTGACTAGCATCTTTGGATTTAAGTTTTTATTTCGTTGTGCAGTTCATTTCCACTAGAAATCAAAGAAGCAGAGTATCTCCTTTGGTTTAATTTTTGCAGTACTTCCGCTGACCTTTTGGTGGCACTGCTTTACTCATGCCCAGTTGGTTGGAGCAGCCAGGCGTAAGCAGGAAGATAGATGTGTACATCAGTAAGAAGGGCACAAAAGGACACAGGGAGAGCAGCAGACATTGGATGCAGAAAATTGCACTTTCTTTAAATGTCCACAATTTGAGACGGACTAATTCATGCTTCAGTTTGTTGTACATCTGAAGGTAACTGTGGAGTCGGCTGCATTGGGGGATGGGTTTGTCACGACTGCTGACAGCTTGAGCTGCTGCTGCTGCTGCTGCTTTGCTGTACAGTTTGTGCAGCAAACGGTTTAACCATTAATGTTGTTTATGGAGTTTTGGAAATAACACTAATGTGAAAAGAGACTGTTTTTAGCTTTATTTTAATATATGTACTGTTTTGAATGTTATTGTATTCAAATGACAGCTGATTTTATAGTTCTCTGACATTCAGCATCTGTTTTTGTTTTGGCAGAATGAATTTAATCAATAGATTTGTAATTCATTTTTATGTGTTGTTTTTTTTTTTTCTTATCTATTCCGGTCAGGACTCAGGATACTAACCAGTGAAGATGGACATGTCCAAGCTGCCCAAGATCAGGGATGAGGAGCGAGAGAGCCAGTTTGGATATGTTCATGGCGTCTCTGGACCAGGTCGGCCGCCATGGGCTCACATATGCACAGATATATTTATAAACAAAGATGTAGTCACATTTGAGTTGCAGCCTCTATTAAGTGCAGTCCAACAAGCTTAAATATCTCTTGTGTTCTCCAGAGAGTAAACTTTTTATTGCATTCTTCCTGTCACTCTCTTATAAAGACAACATTTGCTAGACGCAAAACCAGAAATGATCATATTCACAAGTTTTTCTACCTAAACTTTTGATCAGCGCTGCTCCTCATAGTGGAGGCACTTGTCTGATTAATACTATTTTTGCTTGGTCCGTCAGACTATCAATCTGCATGCTATCTAATGCAGTTTAAACAAACTTTCATTCATGCAAAGACATAATTTATTATTTCTTTTAGTTAAAGATAATATTTTTCTTGTTTGTCAGTGGTGACGGCCACGGCCATGGCAGGAGCAGCCATGTATGAGCTGGTTCGTGTCGGTCACAGCGAGCTGGTGGGGGAGATCATCAGGCTGGAGGGAGACATGGCCACCATCCAGGTCTACGAGGAGACATGTATCCTTACTCTTTACCTATGTCGATTAATCAAATTGTTGGTGTTTGACGATTGAATTTTTGGAAAACTATGATGTTTTTCACCATTGTATTCTGTGGGTTTCCATTGTTCACAGTGATATCAACACCCTCAAGGCTGCCATTTTGTTTGACAAGCATGTTTTACAGTTTCTGTTTACTAGAACTTTGAATTCATGTTAACTCAACAACAGAATATTAGGGCCAGGCTAAGAATAAAAAAAAGTTCTTTTTTTATGGAAATAAAAGACACTTTGAAAAAAAAATTTTTGTAATTTCTTTTCTTTTTTTTTTAAGATAAAGAAAGCGAGAAAAAAATGATTAATAATTGGATCTGGTACAATCTAATGAGAGATTTCATTTTTATGCCATATCATGCAGCAGCATTTAAAGGTTGCACTTAACAAGGTAGGGCATTTGCGTCAAGGAGTTTATTTTGAACACAACTGTTCATTCTTGCCATCGGTGGGTTTTTCTGAATGTGAATTCAGCTGGTGTGTCGGTGGGAGACCCTGTGCTGCGAACAGGAAAGCCTCTCTCTGTCGAGTTGGGTCCAGGTATCATGGGCTCCATCTTTGATGGTATCCAGCGACCCTTAAAGGACATCAATGACATCACACAGAGCATCTACATCCCCAGAGGAGTCAACATCGGCGCCCTCAATCGAGACCTGAAGTGGGAGTTTTCTCCCAGCAAGAGCCTGCGAGTATGACTTTCGTCTTGAGATCATTTTGATGAGATATCTGTTCTCTACTGATCTTCCCTTTTTTCAACATCAGGTTGGGAGTCATATCACAGGAGGAGACATCTACGGCATGGTCTATGAGAACTCTCTCATCAAGCACAAAATCATGCTTCCTCCCAAGAACAGAGGCACTGTGACCTATGTGGCTCCACCTGGAAACTATGACATCTCTGTAAGTACGGCAAATCAGCTCTTTGCCTGGCGTCCGTCGGGCCTCGCTTTGGGTTAACTTTCTGTCTCTTTCCATCAGGATGTGGTGATGGAGCTGGAATTTGAGGGTGTGAAGGAGAAGTTTACTATGGTGCAGGTATGGCCTGTCAGACAGGTCAGGCCTGTGACAGAGAAACTACCTGCCAATCACCCACTGCTGACTGGACAGAGAGTGCTGGACGCCCTTTTCCCGTAAGCTTCTCTTAAGAGGATTTAAGATGTTTTGAAGATGTTTTCTTAATCAAAGGCTTCTCTTCCTGTACGAAGATGTGTGCAAGGAGGAACCACAGCCATCCCTGGAGCCTTCGGCTGTGGAAAAACCGTCATCTCTCAGTCACTGTCCAAGTACTCCAACAGCGACGTCATCATCTATGTAGGCTGCGGGGAGCGCGGTAATGAGATGTCAGAAGTACTGCGAGACTTCCCTGAGGTGATTCTGGGGGTTTTATTAAAATATTCTTTTGAAAGCAAGTTAACCTAATGCTCGATGCAACTGACAGTATTGTCTGATCATCAGCTAACCATGGAGGTGGATGGAAAGACAGAGAGCATCATGAAGAGAACAGCGCTGGTGGCTAACACCTCCAACATGCCTGTCGCTGCCAGAGAGGCCTCCATCTACACAGGTGAAGCCAACAATAACACTGCGTCACTAATTCATACTGTGCACCGCAAGATTATTCGTACCTCTTTGAACTTGTCTTACTGCTTTATGTGGTATAGTGACACAAAAAAAGAAAGTTGTTGAGCCCATTAAAGGACAAACGCCTTCAAAAAGATCAAGAAACTCAGCAGAAATTTAACTTAAATACTAGATAAAAACTATTGTTTTGTTCCATTTTGAAATTACGGCAGTAATTTTAAAGTGGATACCAAACCAGTTGGTTTTAATGAGACCGACTAGTTTGTGTTGGTCTCATTAAAACACACTACAGTTTGTGGCTGTGTTATGGCAACAAACGGTTTGAATATTTTTGCAAGGCACACTAAATGCTGGTAGCAGTTGGACTATTTTTTTTAATTTTTGTTACTTTTGAGCACATAATTAATCTGTTTCTGCAGGAATCACGTTGTCCGAGTACTTCAGGGACATGGGATACAACGTGAGCATGATGGCCGACTCCACCTCACGTTGGGCTGAAGCTCTTAGGGAGATTTCTGGACGTCTGGCAGAAATGCCTGCTGGTAAGTTTGAAGACGAGGAAAAATTCTGCTCTATTGACGTGGCAAGGCTCAAAATACCACACAAACATTCAAAAGCAACACAAATGTAAAGCATCAGCGTTCGTTCTGGACAAAGGTGCACTAAAAAACTCACAGTTTATGCAAATGATTAGCTTAGTTTTGCTAAAAGACATAATTCTGGCATCTTGTTTCTGTTAAAGGAAGGAACATTTCCTCTATCACAATGTGCTGTGATGTTTAATATGAGCACATTACAGCTAAAAACCTTTTATTGTGAAATAGACCTCTTGTCAATGAAATTCTAGTTTTCACTTCCTCATATTTAACTTCTCAAATGAAGCATGTGGCGGATCTTTCCCTAAAAATTCTGCCATGTAAATTGATCAGCGGCAGCTGCTGCACTTTTTGTATGTTTACATAGTTTACGCCTCACACCTTTTGCTTTTGATTTATGAATAGTATGTTAGATTAAGCAAAGAGTGGAGCATTGCACCGTTTCATTTCGGTATTTGAACCCGAATAGAAGAAAAGTAGGACGACTCTGAGCATGCAGCTGTAACCTCTGTTTCCACTCTCAGACAGTGGATATCCGGCCTACCTGGGCGCCCGACTCGCCTCCTTCTACGAGCGTGCAGGAAGAGTGAAGTGTCTGGGCAACCCAGAGAGGGAGGGCAGCGTCAGTATTGTTGGAGCGTGAGTACAACTTTCTGTCACTAGAGGGAGACAAAGTTTACTGCACAGTCTGCAAAAGTATGGAATTGAAATGAAAGTATTTTTCAGGTCTGTGGATATAAAGACAAAATATATATTTGTATTTCCACACATTATTCCCCATCTTGGACATTATACCCCATTCTAGAGTTCTAATCTACTCTGTTCTACTTTACCCCTGGCTTTTCTTCCATTCTTTTTTTGTTCTGATAGTCTTCACTCTCTCATGCTTTCATTCCTTTCCCTGTATCTTGTGGTCTTTCTTCTATCACTCTTTTTGTCTTCCTTACTTATATCCACCATCTTCCTCATGGCTTATTTCTGTCCTTCAATTTTTGTCCTTATTGCTTCTCTTTTTTGTGTCCTTTATTACTTTTTATTTCTTGTGTTTTTCCTTCATTTTGTCCTTTGTTGACTGTGCTGCAACTCCATCCATCCTCATGTCTTTAGTTGTTCCAATTTTTCTGTTCTTATTTTCTTATTTAGTCCTGTATTTCCTTTTTCCCATTTTTTCATTATTCTGCCCTTCTTTATGCCCCCCTTCTTTTCCTGTTTTCGTTCTTCTTTTGTTTGTTTTTTTTCTGTCCTTTTTCTGTGTATCCTTCTGCGTGTCTGATCTCGTATCCATTTTTTATTTTTATCTCCAATCTCATTCCTTGTTTCTCTCCTTCTTTCCTTCCTTCTGCCATTCTTTCCATCTTTTACTCCTTTCCTTTCTCCTTCCTTGTGTCCTTTCCCTTTCCTTGTAGCTTTCATCCTTTGTTTTCTTGTATCCTTCCAATCCTTATGTAGTTCAACACTTGTCATTATTTATTTTTCTTTTGTCCTTCCTTTCCTTTCATCCTATTTGTTGTGGAAGATGGTAGTTTAATAAATCGTTTGCTCTGTTCTCAGTGTATCACCACCTGGTGGCGACTTCTCTGATCCTGTTACTTCAGCCACGCTTGGTATTGTGCAGGTAAGCAGTTACTCTCTTCTCAAACACACCTGCACTATCAGTGATAGATGCTTCATCAAGCACGTGGGTCATCCCCCTCCTCAGGTGTTCTGGGGTCTGGATAAGAAGCTGGCTCAGAGGAAGCACTTCCCCTCCGTCAACTGGCTGATCAGCTACAGTAAATACACCCGCGCTCTGGACGAATATTACGACAAGCACTTCCCAGAGTTTGTCCCGCTGCGTACTAAAGCAAAGGAGATCCTGCAGGAGGAAGAAGACTTGGCTGAGATTGTGCAGCTTGTTGGAAAGGTAAGTCACAAAATATATTCTGTTTTTGCTCGTCGAAGCACCTAAATCCGTTCACCTTGAATTAAAGATGAATTTCCTTTTGACAGGCTTCATTGGCAGAAACCGACAAAATCACTCTAGAAGTGGCCAAACTGCTTAAAGATGACTTCCTGCAGCAGAACGGTTACACCCCATATGACAGGTACCATGGAGGCATTGTCTGCTTAGCACTGCCTCTATCACACTCGAAAAGAACCATTATAGTTACTGAATAATTTACTACCTCAGGTTCTGCCCCTTCTACAAGACGGTGGGCATTCTGTCCAACACGATAGCTTTTTATGACATGGCCCGGCATGCGGTGGAGACCACGGCCCAGAGCGACAACAAGATCACCTGGGCCATGATCAGGGAGCACATGGGAGAAATCCTCTACAGGATCAGCTCCATGAAGTTCAAGGTGAATTCGGGGGGCTGTGAAGGTTTATGGATCGTGTATAAATTTAAAGTGAATGTTCGAATAGAGCTGGACGACAAGGCTTAAATATAAAATCTCAGATTTAATTTTTTCGTACTGGATCCAATTTCTGAATTTTACAGGTTTGGTTTTGTTTTGCTTTGTTTTCTGAAAAAAAAAAAATTGCAAAGGATTAAAAAATATTTTTCAAAAAACGGCTTTTATTTCAAACATTCAGTCTGCGAGATGAATCGCAGAGTATTATGGCTGGGCCACGAGAATGTTTGTTTTTAAGGAGAATATTGTCATAGTATTAGCAAAATAAATACGTAATTTCACCAGAAAAATATAACATAGTTTTGATAGTTATCACGATTTGACGTGACTATGTCAGTTCATGCTGCTCTTTCTTTGAAATAGATACCATTTTTTACGTGATCATTAAAAAGTCGTCCTCCTACTAATAATAATTTGACGCTCGTGTGAAAAGGTTAAGTATTATCTATAAAACGTCTAGCAATGAAAAACTAATGGAGATTCTCAACATTCCTAATTTTGTTTTTTTATTTTTTGTGCCTCAGAAAAATAAAAAATCCTAATATTACAACTGTATTCTTGTAACATTTTAATATTTTGACTTTATCTTTGTAATAAAAAAAAAAAATCTTAATTTGGGTCTAATAATGCATCGAAGATTTGGCCCAAATTCAAAGACCAGATAAACAGAAGCTATGAAACATGCTTGTCAAACAACATGGTTGGCATTGAGTGTGGTGACATCACTCTGAACTATGGGAACCCAAAGACTGCATTGTGAAAAAAAAAATCTAGAATTCCAAAAATTGACTAATCAAAAACCAAAAATTCGATTAAATCTATTTATCATCAGTTTTTCCATTTTAAAGTGAATGTAAAACAATGAGAGTTTGTAGCTACTAGATGTGAGAATCATTAGAGCTGTAATTCTCACTGTTTGACTGGATTTCTGTGTGTGTGTGTGTGTGTGTTTGTTTGTTTGCAGGACCCGGTTAAGGACGGCGAGGCCAAGATTAAGTCTGAGTACGTGCAGCTTCTGGAGGACATGCAGAATGCCTTCCGCACGTTGGAGGAATAGGCTCACGCTGCCCTGCCAGTCTTTCCATCTCTACTCCTCCACCGCTGAGCACATTCCACCTCTGTGTATTCCCAGACATCGTGTGCTTCCCCGTGATCCTCTGTGGGTGAACGTGCGAGTGTGTGTGTGTGTGTGTGTGTGTGTGCGAAACTTATTGTGGAGGGAAAAAGAGAAAGATGTACTGTATTCATTATTTGTCGCCTCATACAGGCGTACTCTGGATCCTCTGCATGGTCACTGACTGTGTGTGAGTGCTTGTATGTGAATGTGTTAAATATGTGTGCGTTACTTTTTTTTTTTATTTACACAATTTCTGTGTAGCTGTGTTGCTTTTCCTGAAAATCTTTCAGTTAATGTGTTGTAATTCAGACCATCTGTACAGAAGAGTATTGAATATAAATTTAAGAAGATCAGTCTATTTATTGCCAGCATTTCTTCTGTTGTTTTTGCTGCTGTTTTTTTTTTTTTTTAATTATTATTATTATTTTGTTGATGTTTTTATGGTTGTATTTCAGGCTGTGTAGTGCTGTGTACTTTGCTGCGTGAAAGTCCAACTGTTTCATCATAATACTCTCAAAGAATTAAATCATTGTGGGGAAAAACAAAACAAAACAAGGTGTCGAGTGTTTTGTTCAACCTCATTGTGTGTATCTATGCAGTTGAACTGGTATTTCTGCATGACTGTGACACTGGAACATCAACTCTGTGGGAGCAGTTTTCTTAAACATAGAGCCTATTCTGCTTATAATTAAATCAGATTACTCAGCAAGTGTGTAGATTTTTAAATACAAACACAGATGTCTATAATTTAACAATTATTTTAAGAAATCCCTTAAAATCAACTGATTTGCTCTTAAAAATGGTCATAATTTCCTAAACCACAATCACCTGGTCATAGCAATCACCCTGCTGTCCTGGAGGACTAGTTAAAAGGTTTGGATCCTGACCAGCTCATTTAAAGCGTCATCAGTGAGGCGTCATCTCCCACAAGGCGTTTTTCTCTCCGGTCTGGATGAGACGCACCTGCTGAAGCTGCAAGCGGAAGGAGGAGCACGTTTGACTCAACCTCAGAGGCTTCAGAACCAATCAGACCCGCTTTTTAAACCTCGGCCAGACAGAACCGGAACCCTGGGTCCCCTCCGTGTTCGGTAAGTGACCGATGGTCGCAGGTCAGGCTCGGGTGACCCGCACGCGGACATGTCGGGGCGTTTGGGGAACCAGCGGGCGGCTTTATCTGATTGACATGCCTACAGATCAGCTGATGATGGCTCTTATCGTTTTTGACTCGGATCTGGTGGTGTTAACTTTGCTGTGCTGTGGGAAAGTGATGGAGCTGTTTATTTAGAAGCGGGATTAAACCCGGAGATCTCCAGACAAACCAGTTTTTGTTTCTATAATACTGACTTCTGTAGATTCTTTGAGTAGCTCTGTCACATTACGATCTTCCTCTTGCTTTTCCTTTTACATTTAGATTTTTCTGACCACTTTTGAACTTGCACTTCAGATTGCAGAGTTGAGTGGATTATTTTTGTATTATAATTTTCTCAAAAACTCAATTTTGGGTTTTCATTAGTTGTCATCTACACAGCATAAAATTAATATAAAGGCCTAAACCCTGGGAGGTTTTTTGGGCAGTTGCTCAGGGTAGCAATAGAAGGGGGGCAGGAGAATCATGTAAAGTATATTTATTTGCACCCTAATAAGGTTTATATTGGTTTAATGCACATTAAGTTGGGATCCCTTTATGTTGAATAGGTGTATAAATAGAGGGGAAACATGTATATGTATATAGTTATGCTAAACAAATAACTTGAGTAAAAATCACCAAATCCTGGACAATATTTTGATATAGTCTCTTGGAGAATTATAACGGATCTCAATTTGTGGCTGAAAAGAGTTGCTCACACCTGAGCAACCTGACATATATTGAGCTGTTTTGCAATGTGCCACCGATTTAATCTGCTCTCCACTTGAAACCAAAGCTGCCTTCACCACATAAAAAGCTTGTCAGTTCAATATTATAATTATTTAAAATTCTTGTCTAAAGAGCCAAATTATTTTGGTCTTGTTTTTGTTTATAAAAACAAAAACAAGTGGTGAAAAATCCAGAGTGAAGGGGGAAACTTATTTCATAAGTATTATAATGTTGTATAGAGGAACCAGTCTGAGTTAAAGTCTTTCGCACCGTTTTATGTGAAACATTGAGATGTCTTGATTGAATTATTTATTCTTGACAACTTTTGTAGCTTTCTGTTCTATTACAATATTGTCTTTAAGTGTAAACCTGGGTATTTCTGTTGTAAGCAGCCCAGAAGAGCTGATGGACCAGCTTTCCAACCGGTCAGGAGTGGGCAGTGACGATGTCACGGATGAAACGGGATCCCTGCTGGACGTCCAGTTGAGCTCGGATGAAGACGTAAGAAAAATTGAAAACAAACCTGGAGCTCAACCTGAAAGTCTTTAAATTGGTACACATTTTCCTCAGACTTTAGTCATGAGGACAAATATTGCTTAGAATAAACTAACATGACTACACATAAATGAAGATCTGTCACTGCTCTCTAGTGGTTCAGATGCAGTATTGCATCATTTTCAACCGCATCATCTGTTTCACACAAGGATGCCGAAGAAATGTTCTGAAACTTTGAGTTTTAAATGTATTTGAACCTGTAATCTTCCCCAAACAGAGCTCCGATGCTCTAAGTCCATGTCTCGCTGCGCCTCAGTCTCCTCTGCCAAGCTACAAACAGAGGTTGGAGGAGTTTAAGAGACTGTTCAAGGAGCTGCCTGACTCAGAAATACTCATTTTAGGTAAGTTCAGGATGGAGAAAAAATTAGTTTTTTATTTTTTTTATTTTAAGACATTGTGGAATCACCACAATGTTAAAATAAAATAAGTTCTTGAGATTAAACTGAAAGTTTTAAAATAAAACTTCTGGTGTTCTTATTTGTCCGTACTGGGTGTCTGCTTTGTTTTCTCAGACTGTCCCTGTGCCCTCCACCGGGACATCCTCCTTCAGGGACGCCTCTACCTCTCTGAGAACTGGCTCTGTTTCTACAGCTATGTGTTTCGTGGTACAAAGGTAATGAGACTGGAGCGGAAAGGATGAGGAACCGGAAATGAGTCTTGACTTTCAACATTGATCCCCAGTGTTTTGTTATTATCTATTAAAAAAAAAAATTATGAACTGACTTTTCTGTGGAAAAACAGCTGTTGGTGAAAAACATCTTGGGCTCTAATATAGGAGTATTTTAGTTTCTTTAAAAATGCATTAATAATTAAGTTATGATAAATTTAAAAACAGTAAGTACAGAAAAATAATTCTACTTTAGTTTATTTATTAGAATTTGTCTGATAAAGTTAAACACCAGCAGAGAATATCTGCCCACAGATTATCTGAACAGATTCATAGGGTCATGTTTGCTCATCAATACAGTTTATTAGAGCAGTGGTTTTCAGAAGACTGAATATATCTGGTACATTATTGTCATGTACTTTTTTTAAATTCCTTCCGTCTGTAGTACCATCTTATTTGGGTTAAAGGTCACCTGTATCTATATCTGCTTGTGTTGATCTGATCAGCTGTTTGTTACAATCCACCTTACCCAGACAGCTAAGATTAAGGAAATGGTTATAGAGCATCCTGGTTTCATAACACACCTTGAAAATGAGAATTGTTTTTAAGATCTGTTTGTACAAAGCCAATGTTTCCTCTTGGCAAGTAAAAGGTATGCATCAGTTACACTCGTGGAAAACATGATTCTAAAATGGGTCAAGTTACTCTTCACTTATCAAAGCACTCACTGGTTTTCATAACATCTCTTTGTTTAAAATGCATTCACAGATTATACTGTCTCTCAAAGATATAACCTCGATGTCCAAAGAGAAAACGGCTCGGCTGATCCCCAACGCCATCCAGATGTGCACACGTACTGATAAGGTATCTGAGCAAAAAGAGACCTGATTAAGACTTTCTTCATATAAGATAAAAGTACATAATCCTAAATGTATTGTTCGTCATTCATCCACAGTATTTCTTCGCTTCCTTCTCGGCAAGAGAGAAAAGCTATCTGAGTGTTTTCCGCATATGGCAGAACAGTCTGATGGACAAGGTAAGACTTCAGTGGAACAGTTGGGCTCCAATAGGAGGAATGACTGCCACTCATTTACAGTCAATTTTCTACCATCTAATCTCCTTCCTGAGGATCAGCGTGTCCAGTTATAAAGCAAATATTTCTACGCAGATACAGAAACCCCACAGACAGACAGACGGACGTTATCAGTGACGAGCTACAAGGTTTTTGCACTAGTTCAACAGACTGAGTTTTTGTTTACTGTTCTACAGGTTGCGGTAAGGTTTGAAGTTTACTCATAGCAGTCATGGATATAGTTCAAAATGAACCCACGGGATCCAGGCTTTTACCTTTGGCTCAGTTATTGATCAAAGTAACATGGGAAAGCAGACCCATCTCGTTCCCCCAAAATAGACATGTTTATTTTTGCACTTCAAAAACCACAATTTGTACAAAGAAAATGTGCTTTGGCATGTCGGCTAAAGCACTTTTAAGAGGTGGAGTCGGGTAGAAACTTCTAGTGTGAGAGATGGGAGCACATAGAAACGTGTGGAGCCCTAGAATCTGATTACTATTTGAGGATATTACAGTAAATAAGACTGATTTTATGCATTTTATTTTATTTTTATTATATATACAAGAGTACATTGAAAAACCAAACTCCTTTTTAAAGAAACCCAAGTCTCAACCTATCCAAACAATAAAGTGCAAAATGCAATTTTAGGGCTCCACGAAAGTGTCGGTCAGAATTGAAAGTAAGATGTCAGAACAAGATGTTGGGATCTAAAAATGATTAATAAAATATGGCGGCTGTAACTGATGAGTGTCTAATTTCATTAGGCGTATTATGGCTGTGAATAAACGGCAAGTACAAGCATCACAGAAGAGCCATTTTGCATTAAGGTGACCTCCTTTGGTATATTATGATCAACTTTCGGTCAGAGTGAACTTCAGCCCTTTCATTTGATCTCTGCTGCTGCAGCCCTTTTTTTTTTTTTTTTCCCCTGAACGGTTCCCCTGTCACAGTGTGGGGACTGCAAGCAGGTAAACACCTGTGTGAAACCTGAGTTCATTGACCCCGTCTGGGTGTGGCCAAGAGATCTGTATCGACAAGCTGCTTGTAACTAAACGCACTTCGCCGCGGCTCGACGGCAAACGACTTACGGACCTCGGCTTCTCTCTCTGCGCAGAGGAGGAGGGTTTATATTAAATATCTAACTGGCGTTTGGGCGGCGCGTCTTTACGGACTTCCTGAATGCGCGGTGGTGCATTCAGGTCACGCTGCGTAAAGAGCCAGTCGGAACCCGGTCGAAGCGCACAGCGGCAGGGGGGGAATATGTCCTCTGACAGGTAGGAGAACCCTGAGGAACCGGTTTACTGGAACTTTATGCTCGTTTTTAACGCCGACGCTAAAATAAAGGCGTTATTCATTTAATAAGCCGAGTATATCTGTGTCCATTTCTAGCTCCTCACGTTTGAAGTTTGTTTTTTGGCTTTTTCCCCCTCCCAATAGATATTGGGTAATCTGAACTTCTTTTGCATTAAGAACGCAGCTCTGCTACCCGACTGACCTAGTTGACGATGATTGTGTTTGTAGGTTGTCACCGAGGGAGATAAGGCTGTAAATCATTCCTTATGGACTTCTCCAGGCTGTACACCCTCTGCATAATTGCTTGTTTTTGTGTTCACCTTCTGGTACCAAGAGAATGCAGGAGAAGGGGACCCCTGCATACTAATTGGTGTTTATTCATCTTTTATTTTAGACTTTGACGTTCCTGGAGCTGTGTCAGATGATCAAACAGCACTATGGCTATGATCTGGGCCTGAACAATGAGGAGATGGAGAGTTTACAGGTGTTGACAGAATCACCTGGGCAGACCAGGTAACTTGTCCTCAGCCCTTGGGACCTTGAACGTTTTTCTTTTCCTTGACTTTAAAGAGACCCTAAGGTTTCATCCTTTCTTTGGTTGATCAATAAACGATGATCTTTAAAACACAATTTGGGGTATAAATTTCAAAATGACTCTTAAAAAGCATGAAAAAAATGAACCTGCATTGTACATGTTTGGGTGATGACATCACAAGAGGCAAAAGAATCAACCAATCCCAACCAATCAGCTTAATATTACAGTGACCTTTCACTGATTTCCAGACTCTGAAGCATTCAAGTTTCATCTCAGTAGTTCAGGGTTTAGCACCAAATGTTTGACTCATCATGGCAAAGCTGAAGAAATACGATGAGGATGGCGGCGATTGCTTTCAAAAAATGTAACTGGCACGACTCTGTATATTACTCTGAATTTGCCTCCTCAAGGGTGAAGGAGCAAAATATCTAGCAACTGTTTGATTGCAAAGAGAGAGAAGATGACCTATATCTCTGATTTGAATTATGCCTTATAAGATGTCACAAGAAGCACATACAAGCATGAACTTTCTTTGGGGAAAGCCCAGATTTTATCTTTAATTGACAATTTAGAAAACACGATCCTGGCAGCATGTTCTTAAAAAGGAAGATTGATTCTACAGAAAAGTTTGGCGCCAACTTTAATGTTTTTTTTTTTTTTTTTTTTTTAAAGCCTGCAGCAGAAGTTCAGCAGTGGCATTGATGAAGGTTTCGGGAGACTGGAGCGGCCCAACAGCCTCCGTCTCCCAGTGGTGGAGCATGTTCCGTTGCAGAGCTCCACACCTCAAGGAGAGGAGATGCCTTCACCCATCAGCTCACCAAGGACAACCAGCATGGTATCGTCTTCTTTTTCTATATTACTAAATATTTTTCTTTGCTCAAATCATCTTAGAATGGTATTAATTTCCTGCAGGATGAGTCTCGTAACACCCCGTCCCTACAACGAACTCGGACTCTTCCATTGGAGCGACACCACGCAGAAAGGCTCTCCAAGCGTTCCACTCAGTCCCTCGACCTCAACGCCAACGAGAACTTGTTGGAGCAAAGTGGCTCGGAAACCAATGAAGAACGTAAGAGGAGAATGGGGATGTGGATTGTTTCTCTTGGTTGATTTTTATTTATTTATTTTTTTTATGACTTTGCTCTCATGTTTGCTTCCACCAGTGGAGGATGGAATGGACAAGTCTGAAGAACCAGGACGCCTGTACCTCAACAAGGTTTTCCACATGAGCGCAAGCAAAATGTTTGAGCTGCTCTTCACAGACTCCAGCTTCACTCAAAGGTTTATGGAAATCCGCAGGATAACAAGTAGGACCTTACATCAATTTCTCCCGTATTAAAACATATTCATGGAAGCTTTTTAATAGATTTCCCATTTTGTGTCTTCAGATCTGAGCGCTACTGCTTGGCAGAAGGATGATTCAGGAAATGACAAGCGGGTCATGAACTACACTATAACCATCAATAACCCCCTTATTGGGAAGTTCTCCACTGCAACAGAGAACCAGGTGTGGTTTTGTCTGTGTGAATGGTTGACTAGATGTGTAAACATGTTTTTTTTTTTTTGTTTGGTTTATTTGAGCTTCATTTACATCGCCAGACGCTGTCCAAAGAATCCAGGGAGGGTCAGTATTACCAGGTGGATGCTGTGGTGCACACTCATAACGTCCCCTACCATGATCACTTCTACACACAGAACCGCTACTACATCATACGAGTCTCCAAACGGAAGTGTCGACTAAGGTGACGAATTAATTGATTTGCAGACTATTTAAATGTGAATGGATTTAAACTAAAAGTTTTTGTTTTGCTAGGGTGTACTCTGATGTGAAGTACTGCAAACCAACATTTGGTCTAATCAAAACCTTCATTACAAAAAACTCCTGGAGTGGCATTGAAGATAATTTTAGACAACTAGGTGAGTTTTTTTTTTTTTTTCTTTTGGGGGGGAGAAACGGTCCAAAGGCAGAAAGGGCTTGTCCTTTTTCCTTCTCACTGCATGATTTATTGTATGTTTTATTTGATATGAAGAGTTTCGTCCAGCGCACATATAACACTGCTGAATCATATTACTGCTGTGTCTGCAGGAAGGACAAAGAATATGAGGGCTGCTATTGCAGTCATTCTTATCAGCTCCTCTGAATGCACGTCACACAAAGCTGGCGCGGCAAACCTTCATTATCATTTATTGTGCGTGAATTGGTCATATCGCTATGGAGAATTAAAAACGATCTGGCAATACAAACACCACGGTGCGCTGTGCAGTCTCGGCTTTAAATGTTTTTGTGCAATAGATGAACACAATAGTGTGACTGTAAATGGGGTGCAGGGAAGATGCATGGTTTTCACATGCAGACTTCTCTTTTTGGTAATTTTGTTGCAAAATAGCCTAAGAACAACACAAAGCTGTACATGATTGTCAACAGAGGATGTTTTTTCTGATAAGTCTTGTGTTCAGTTGCATAAGCTGATCCAGATTGAAAATTTATGTTCAGACTGTCTTTTATTTATTTATTTTTTTTCAATTAGATTTGAGTCTGGACTTGGATTTAACCATTTTGACCCATGAACACAATTTAATCGAAACCTTTTGATTTGCAACCCTTGCTCTAGATTTACTGCCCCAGTCTGAGGACGGTTCCTGCCTGTAATTGGTTTTATTCCTTTCGTTCATTGTTGTGCATATTTACTGTGTCCCCAGTTATTTACTTATTGATTAACTTCTAGGCTGTTTGTTGCACTGCATTTTTCCCTGCATATCAGAGTTAATGTGGATGACTAATGCATGACACAATTTTTATTACATTTCAGTAATGTGCTCTTTGTTATAGAATTCTTGTATGAAGTTTGTTTGCAGTGTGAAAAAATGTATGATGGTTATAAATCCATTCAAAAGATGGATGAAGCTAATTATTATGAACATAAAAATAATGCATTAATGCTGAGGATAAATTGTTCTCTGCTCAGGGAAACTGAGCAGAGAGAAAAGTTATTACTGAATCAACTTTTTGATACTGTGTCAACTTTTGGTTTCAAAATAGTTGCAGATAAAACATCATGAATCCGTGGATAGTTGTCGTCCAACATAGTTTAACAGAAATTTTGACTGTTATCTGCAAAAACATGAACAAGAAACTAGTTCACAATGCAGTGAATAGCAAGGTGGTTGTCTTTAAATAACTTTTTTTATGTTCTTTGTGGTGGTGCAGAAGCTGAACTGCTGGAAGAGGAGGCAGAGCTTAACCAAGCAGTTGGAGAGTCTGGAAAAGCTGGGCTCCGCAGGAGGAGGCGAACGTTCAGCCGGACCCTATTGGATCATGGAAAGCCCGGCAAGCAGTCAGCGCAGGATCCTGACGACAGAGATGGAAACATGGGTACTGAACTATTAAAGACATAAAGTTACCTAACCATACTTCTTTTATCATTGAGGTTGGTATAACCAGGTAGTGTTTTGCATGAAAATGTTGGTGGCAGATTGATGCAATTTACATACAGTTGCTGAAGTGGGAAGATGACTTGAAAAAAATTTAAGACATTGCATCATTGTAGCTGAAGAATGTGGCAACATCTATCTCATGGTTCTGTTACAAAATGTTTCCTGTCCCTAGTAGAGCATATCCTGTTAAATTAAACCAGTGCAAAATTTTCTTATTAATTTAAAATTCTGCTTATGTCTAAAAGAATTAAGCCCATTTAAATCTTGTTTTGTTTCAGCCCCCATGGATACCACAAGCACACAGAGATGGAGCATGACTGCAATAATTGTTAGCATGAGTGTAATGTAAGTTGATGGACCAAAGAGGGAGCTGAATATTGTGATTTTTCTATTTTGTTTATGAGGACATGTTTCTTTCCAACTCAAGCATATAAAGTCATTTCCTGTTAAACCTGTGGACTTTGCAACCTTATGTATCTTCGTCGATCATCTGATACCACTGTCTTTTGTTCTTGTGACAAACTGTGATTTCTCTTGGTTTCAGTCTGCTGATCCTGATAGTACTCAATGTGGGCTTGTTTTTCAAGCTGTGGGCCATGGAGGACGTGGCTCACCGCATGTACCTCACGACAAAGCATCGGCTCAGGGAGCGGATGGAAAGCAGGTTGGATAACCCGTCTTCTTTTAATCAACATATTTCTTTAGATGGTAGGACAATCGGTAGTTGGCTAAATCTGAAAAGTGTTTGTGAAGGTGATGCTTATGCAGGAAAACATCAGCTTTCTTTTCTTGCATAAGCGGCTCACCTCAGTTCCCTGCACACAGTCTATACAGATGCTGTCTCAGTGAATATGGTTGTAGAAGAGGTGTTGCATCAGCTCTCATCTAAAGTTGCATGCTGTTGAGTTTGCATTCAATAAGTGTACCTTATTATTGCATGCAGGAAACTAATGCTCTCTTTCTGACAGCTTTGGACCCAAGTATGGACCCAAGCCGTTGCCAGGATTTAGGACCAATGAAGACATGCAGCTGCTAAAAACTGTCCTGCAGGACTCCATTCTTCTTCTAGAACAAGTAAGATTTTTTTCCCTTTATAAAAATATATACGTTTAAAATTTTTAGATTAACTTCTCTAGCTCTCAAAGTAACATTTCATTTACTGCATATTCTAAAACAAAATTGTGAAAATTTTGTAGCAACAACGGCAACATTTTTGAATTGGAAAAAGTTGCTGACCCTGATCTGAACCAATGTAGTTCAGGCTGTATGTTTAGTTTTGTTCTTCTGGAAGGAAATGTTGTGTTTTTTGCAATTGTTTTCTTAAAATTGCTCCATCTTCCCATCTCAAACAACTGGCTTTCCTGTCTCTGTGTGCATCTACTTGTCTCTACATTGATTTTTAAAAACAAAAACTACCTTCTACACAAACGTGGTCCTATGTTTTCCTCCACAGCTCCGTACCTCTCTAGCTGTGCTCCAGCAGAATTTTGCTATGGCCAATCAAACAGCAACTTAGCAGTGACCTTGTCCTCGTCTCAACTGCACTTAAAGAAGCTGCGTTCACATCCGTGCTAAAAGAGCAACAGACTGCTGCACCTGACTCCCTCAGAGGAGGCCTGGTATCCAAAGCTTTGTTGCTCCACTGGCGTCCCCAGACTCCAGACATGCCATGCGTTGCCAGAGTTGCAGGCCAGCACCCCAGGATGATTTTTATTTATTTTTTTTAAAACTGAGCTGCTATTGAGGGAAAGATTGTGCAGCAGGTGCAAACTTCTTCAGGGTTCTCCATTTTTAAAATGGTGGCATATTATTCCTCCATTTTACCAAGAGATGTACCAGTAGTGTAAATATTTTTTTACTTTTGCTTTTAGTGTTGGTACATGCATTACTATTTAAGAATTAAAATTTTTGCACAAGTCTTGTGAATATCTTTAACTCAAATAAAACTATTGTAACCTAAACTTGAAGGTTTTATTTTAATTTTAGCAAACATAATTATAAAATAAAGGTTTGGCTCAGGTGTTGGGTTTGTTGTATACGTTTAATTTATAGTTCAGGGCCCAGATCAATGTGTATAATTTAGATTTATTGTGTTATAATTTTTAAGTGTAAAGGAAAAATATTTCCTTTTTTTTTAATCAGTTGTTGGTGATGCACAGTTCAGTTGAGCCAGGTTTACTGTTTACAATTTTTTTTTATCCTGAATGTTAAAGGAATAGCACAGTTTCATTCTGCTCCTTCACAGCCTGTATTTATAATAAACAATCTGTGCTTTTTACATTAATTTTTTTTTTTCCCCCTCCTGTTTTGTATGTTTTTATCCCTTAATTTGTTGCTGTAGATATTAAGTGTCTGAAGTGAAATCAAGCCTGTTGAAGGACTTATAGTTTGGACTCTGGTATTCTTGAATGCTAGGTGGACTTCATATTGGTCTTGAAATGGGAAAGAATAAATGATTCAATGAAACTGAACCTGATTTCTCTTTGTTCCATTTCACAGAACCAACACACAGCTCAGTCTTTAATTATTGACCAGAAGCCTGTGTCCTATTGGCTAAAGTACATATTGCTCCTTGTGTTTAGTCCTTTTGAATAAACACAATAAGGCATCTGGAGTAGGATTGCATTACAGCACATTCCCATTAAACCAGTTAAATGCATTATCCTTAGAATGTGGATTTAGGCTTTTCTGAATATTGTTCACCATCATGAAGGTGAATTACAAAAATGAGTAAAAGTGCATTTATTACTAAAAGAACAGATTATGCTAATTTTTTTTTAAAGATGGATGCATAAACACTTTTTTTTTTTTTTAATAAAACAAAAGCTTTTTAGCTTGACTTCTTAGCTGAGATTGTCACAAATGTATATTTCTGGCTGATTTTAGCCCATTGCCTTATTTTATTACATGTGAAAGAAAATGGGTTTTAGTCTAAATTTAGTTTTTTTATTTTTTCAAAAATTGAATAGCACGTTTTGGCTGCTTCAGGCAGTAGATGGCAGTAAAATACCTTTGGATGACTGGTATTTTTAACTGATAGTTTAGGTGAAGTCAAAAAAAGGTGTAAATGGGGAATCTAAACAATTTTTACCCTTACTTTGGAGATAACACTGTACTATACTACTACAGTATGAAGCCACTAGCTTAACCTTATTGATGCATGATAGAACCTGGATAGTCTTTTCACACAAATTGATCTCTACAGTGGAAAGCAGTTTGTGGGTGCTGCAGCTTCATTGGGCTTTTCTTTTTTTGTGTCAAACCATTGAATGCCACCAACTGGTCAAATCCAGTATGACCGGAAGTCCCGAGTAAATTCAAAAATGGTTTATCAAACAGATTCAGATAAAGTAAGCAGATGTTAAAAATACTAATTCACTTGGAAAATTTAGTTATTTAAATAAATTAGCCTTTTCAACAATCTACTGACTATGACAAGTCTCCAGACAATGCTGTTTGTGGCTTTTTTTTAATTTTTGTTAAAAAATATCTCAAAGATAGATTTCTTAAAACACTTGAGCTAATTGACTGTCTACACACATTTTTAAGCAAATTACAAATGAAAAGATTATTTCCACAAACAGATTTATTGGGTGGCTGGATAGAAAGGCGCCCATGGCCCCATTCACATAAGAACCGCCTCTGGCGGTCGCGGTATATACTCCAACTAAATTAAACAACAAAACGTGCAAGACCCAATTTTCTGAAGCGTGCAAAGAAAAGCGTGCTATGTCGCCAAATGCTGTTCGTCCGTGAACAGCATTTCGCCTGTATATAAATTATGTGGCTGTAGAAGTTCTGGGCGGGGAAAGAGCTTCATGCGACACCAGGAAGGAAAAGAAAACATCTCCTCTCCGCTGCTCACACCGGGGACACCGAGCCAGAACCAGGAAGCAGAGCCCCACGGAGGCTCTTTGTGGACTTTGACGCTTTAATATTCGCAGCAGGGACCGGTGTTCTGGTCTGGTGTCCTGCGAACCTCGTGTAGCGGAAATTAAACACCGGATACGAACCACGGCTGCCAGCACCGAGGCTTCCGCTGAGGGCCGACGTTACCATGGAGGCGGAAGGAAAAACCAGCATGTAGCAGGTCGGCGTTCATGTCTGTTAGCCGTGTTTCTGTTTCTATTCGGGCACACAGGTGGACAGACCTGCTGGTTCAGACAAAATGACCTATGAGGCATAAGACTAAATAAGGCGCTCTGCATTATTTAGCTCTGCATTTAAGGTAAGAAAACTTTATGCCGTCCTTAATGTGCATACATTACATATTCACTAACGCATCATTCAAGTCGTTTCTCATATGTTTATGAAGTTTATTGATGTGTTTGAAGAGCAATAATTAAATTCAACTTAAAAAAAAACAGCATTAAAGTTTAGAACTATAAGCTTATCTTACTTTATTAATTCTTTCTTCTTTTTATAAAAGAAAACAGACAACCTACATCAAATTTGACATATTTATTGACAAAAGAAATCTTTTGTGGGAAACAAAATGGAAATGAATTATTTATTTTTCTTCTTTTTCTGTCATGAAGCAGCCTATATGAGTAGTTTCATTCTAATTGTTAAAGCTATTGGTGATTCTTGATGTGGTTATTTGCCTAAAGCAGCAATAGAAGGAGTGATTTCTCACTGGGAACTCCAGTTTCCTCCCACAGTATAAAATCATGCATGTAAACCTTTTTGACTTTCCCTTTGGTATGAGTGTATGCATAGTCATGTGTCTCTGTCTTGTCCTGTGATGGACTGTCCAGAGTGTGTCCTGCCTCTCGCCCGACGTCCACCGGTGACAGTAACCCGTAAAGACTCATGCTTTACATTCAAAGATAAAAAGTTTTTGACTTCCTCAAAAGGTACCATAAGGATCCCAGCTGCAGAGTCAGGAGTCTAATGGTTAGGCAGCAGGCAGATTCATGGATGTTATCAACTGCAGAGATTCCTAATCTTAATCCCACCTGCAGAGGCACTCAAAGAACCGCAGCTGTCAGAGCACAGCAGGACAGGCTGAAAACTGCTGTGTGCCTCGGTAATGCTATGAATTGTTGCATTAGTCGTCCTTTTATTTTTGGCAGACGAGAACAGATGTAGTGTTTGATGCTGCCTCTAATCAGTGGGTGTGAGCCAGCTTGTCCTCTTTCAGTATCCTTCCTGTGAGCTTGCAGGGAGATGCTTGTAGGCTCAGTCGCTGACTTCAGCATCCCCGTTAAACATGTTGCTTGGATTAATAATTATTTTAGCAAACCATCATGCATTCAAAGGTTCATTCAGAACTCCTCAACTGAGCCGGATCTCCCCCTTTAGGGAAAAGGTTACACTCATCCAGATGATTAATCCCATCGTGCTGCACACTTGTGGGATTGTTATAAATGCTCACGACACCTCAGCTTAAATCCGTCTGGACTATAAACAAGGTTGAGGAGGGTGGGAGGAGGGCTCATCATTAAAACATGACAGATGTGTGGCAGATGTGCAGAAAGCAGATGGATCGGGTCGGGTCAAGTGAGCAGAGGCTATGCTTTGCAGTGATGTGTGGGGGGGGGAGGGGAAATGGGATCAGAAGCGCTACATCGTCTAAAACATGTGCAAGTGCTTGATAATCTGGTGCATTAAGAAATTATTTCAGCAAAGTGGGCTTGGAGTCATTTTTACTTATTGTACTTCCCTTCCTGTTGCTCATCGTCCACTTTGCACATAATTAAACTGCTGATTTCATCTACAGTGGCTGGAAGAAGCATTTACACCCTCTAAGCTGAAGATCTCTGTCTCAATTTTTCCTAATAAAACATACTAAAGTTTGATTTTGCATCGCGACATGTGGATAAGTTCAAGGGGTTTGAAAACTTTTGCAACATATCACCTCAATGCTGACAAAAACAACAAACCTGCAAATGATTATTCTTTTTCTTTTTTGAAACATCCTACAGGTTGCAGTGGTGCTGGCCATGAAGAAGCGAGCAAAGAGGGAGCTGAAAGAGGAGGAGGAGAGGGAGGAAGTGCTGTGCTGCTGCGAGTATGTGAACAGACACGGGGAGCGCAGCCACGTTGCAGCCTGCTGCTGTGACTGTGAGGACCTGGATGACGCCTGTGACAGGTGAGAGGAGATCAATATGAAGAAAAGCTACTCGGAGTGAACTTGCGAGGTTTTGTGAAATCTGAGAACATAAATTATTTCACACAAATACTAAGATATATTTTAAGGTCTGACAACCATCAGAGGAAGCCCCTTTTGCAGAAACGGTTTTAGGAAATCGGGCAAACAAAATGGCTACACATTATTCTTTATCTCTTGTCCAAAAGTCCATGAAGACTTGTTGGGAAATGGAGGAAAAGGAATGTATTGATGTGCGCTAAATAAAACAGCTGGAACTGTTAACTTTTTTTGGAGACATGTTGAACCATTTGTGATAAACTCAAGCCTAATGGAGGCTGTAATAAAAAGTTACGTTACCATTTTTTTTTTGTTTTGTTTTTGTTTCTGTAGGTTTCTAAAGAGAGAGCCTCAGAAACCGGAATCGTTGTCGCAAGTGGCTGCTGTCGTCTCCGACCGGATCCGTGTACCCTGGTTTTGGGGCGGAGCCCGCAAATTGGACCTGTCCATCGTTCCTCCTCTCGTCCTCCTTCCTGCCCTGCTTCACCTCGCTGCTTTCCACTTCCTGCTCGGTGTGCTGGTTCTGACGGCTCTGCCCGGTCTTGTGTTGTGGTACTACTTCTTCACCCACCGCAAGAAGGGACGAACGCTCTTCTTCCTCAGCCTGGCCCTCTTCTCCTTGGGGTACATGTATTACCTGTTCGTCGCAGAGGTGTTTCCACGTGGGGATGTTGGTCAGGGTGAGCTGGCGGTTGTGAGTGTGGGGGTCAGCCTCACCCTGCTGACCCTTATCTACACCAAGAGAGATCCTGGGATCGTTCGGCTCGATCAACAGGCCGTCCACAGCACGGTGACATATTACAGCACCCCGCCAGACAAAGACTCCTCTTTCAATGGGGGGACACAGGAAGTATTAATGACAGCAGTCCAGCGAATCGGATCCTCGGAGCAAGAAGGGTTGGAGTTGAAGGAAAGTGGCCGCAGGAACTGGTGTTCAGTGTGCAGGGTTGTGCGGCCGCCAAGGGCTGGACATTGTCGGATCTGTGGCGTCTGCGTGCTTCGTCTGGACCACCATTGTGTCTGGTGGGTTCCAGTCAGTTTATCCCAAATCTCAAATGTGCAAAGTTTTCATCTGGACAGCATACATCTGGAATCTCTACATAGTACATTCTAAAGCACATAAATAAAAAAATTGTAGGAGTCATGCTTAACCTAATGAAAATAATGCAAAGCCAAGGAGAAATAACGAGTCTTTATAAGAGATGTAAAACTCTCAGAGGTTGAAGATGGTCTCATGTACATCATCAGGCTGTTCCAGAGTCCAGGAGCAGCTGCCCTAAAGGCTCTGTCACCTCCAGTCTTCAGTCAAAATTCAGAAACTTTCAGCGGTAATTTGCTGATCTGAGCTTTCTGTCTGGATTATAAGAAAATTGCAGTTCCAGGAGGTACTGGCGTACCAGTCTCTCTAGACATTTAGGAACCAAATAGGAAAAAAAATAGCTCACTGGAAGCCAGTGAAGTTAAACTAGTGTGATATGTGGTCATGCCTTTGCTTACAAGTGTAAAGACAGGCTGCTGCAACTGAGTAATTATAATAATCCTCCAGTGATGGTATGGATCTCTCTCTCTAGAGAGAAGATAGCCAGAAGGCATTTGGCTTCTTCCTGGAGGCAGCAGAAAACTTCTGTTTTTCTCAAAAGTTTTGGAGCAGGGCCTTTTTCTTTAACAGCCTAACTTAATTTCTTTCCTCTAATAGGAACAGTTTGCTTCAGATCCTAGAAATGTTACACAATTGGTTGTTCCTACATGAATACAGTTTGGCTTCTGATCTCAAATCAGTTGAGCATTTGTACATGCTTAAAAAAAAGCATTTACAAATGCTTTTTGTAAATGCAAAGAGCAACAAAAAAAAAAGCTTGATACCTAGAAATCACCCATGTTCAATGAGCCAAGAAGAGAGGCCATTTTTATGCAATAGTTTTATGCAAGTTTTGCCTCCAGAAATGTATAAAGCTGTATATTGTAGAATTACTGCACACATGATTTGAATGTATAATTACTTTCTTGCCATTTGTTCAGCCCCATTATTAGTAAGTTAAAAATAGTCCAGGGAAAGTATTTCCTTACAGTCACCAGTCCTTTCCAGTTAGTGTTTCTGCTCATACCTGCAGTCTGCATTCATTGCTCATTTGTCTGTGTGTCTTTGCTTTAATTGTATTTGCGGCCAGGATAAACAACTGTGTGGGCCAGGCCAATCACGTAAGCTTCCTGCTCACTCTCGTCCTCTTCCTGCTGACGTCCCTGTACGGCATCGGCCTGGTGCTGCGGAGTGTTTGTCCCCAGCAGAACGTCCTCACTGCCTTACTCTACTGCCCTGGAGTTTACACTCAGTACAGGTTCCACTTGGCTTTATTTTTAAAAAAATCTCATCTATGTGTTATGATACCATTTTAAGGTACAAGTTTTGCCAGAACTTAAGTGCACCATGCGAAACCCGATATACAATGGCAGGCAAAAGTCTTCATACCTTTTGAGGTTTTGAACGTAGCGTCACTTTCAAACTTCAGTGTATTGCACCTGGATTTTAAGTGATGTATACCAGTACAGTAAAATTTCAGTTGTATTATAGTCGTATTGTAGGATTCCTAATGTTAACAACACATTGCTACAGTTCTGTGTTAACTTTGATTTTTGGTTGCTACCAGTCAAAAAGACATTCTTCTGGAGTTGTAGTCATACCAATGGATGTAAAAAAAAACTACAGCATTCTCTGTAATTGCAGTAGATGATTGAAGAACAAATATTAAGTTGTCTTATTTAGTTCCAAAACTGTAAAAATCCACAGCTACTAATGAGCCTGTTAAATCTTCTTTATTGTTTATTATTTCTCAGAATCAAGTTATTCCCGTTTTTATCGGTTAAAATAAAGACTTATCAGTTTTCTGGGAGACTTTCAATCACCAGGTACATAAATACTAAATCACCTATTCTGAATGTTAGATCTTGGATAGTTTCACCTTACTTTGCTGTAGAATGCCTTGTGTTAAATCAACTAATTACTGAAAAATTGCACCAAAATTACCACAGAGAATACTCTATGTCCCTCGGTCTTGTTTTCTGTGCTGGGTCTACCTTAAGATGTCTGCCTTGTCCTTTCTATTTTCTCCAGCTCTGCTCTCTGCTTCACCTGTGCATGGTACTGCAGCATTGTGACCGGCGGTCTCCTGCATCTCCTTTTAGTGCAAATTATAAATATCAGCTACAATGTGACGGAGCGGGAAGCCCGAGTTGCACTGAGGGAGAAAACGGCCCGCAGCGCCTGCTGGGGACTCGTCGTGGACACCGCCGTTTACTCTCGAGGTCTTTGGAGCAACTGGTCTGAGTTCATGTCCATGGGAGACAAACTGAGGCTTTCATCTCCAACAGACCTGGTGTGAGACACAATATGGGAGTAGTAAAAACAGCTTCTGACCATTGGGTGGCAGCATTGCCACTTGATCCACAGTAGGTTTGCTCTCAGTCTCAAGCAGAGTCAGCATTGCTTAGAGGTGTTTCTGCAGCTCCGGAGTTGCTCTTTGACATTTAACGATAACTACTTCACATCTCAATGCTGTGAATTCACCGCCATTACAGTGACTGACAACTGGGACCTCATCTATGCAGCCGAATCCACCCACACACAACTGTCACTGCGAATGTCTTCCTTCGGTCTTGGACTCTCTACTACATATCAGTGCCTCGCTAGACAACTGGAAGAAAGTTAAACTGTCATAAAGAAAATGGGACATTTTCAGAATTCCTCTGGATTATATATCAAGATTCAAAATGTGAAAAAATGGGCACTTCTGATGAGGCCAATAATTGAATCTTTTTTTCTACATCCAAAATGCTATTTGTGTTAAAGTGCAGGGACAGCTCAGGGCAGTCCTAGAAGGAAATTTGTTAGGGGCCGGGGGCAATGTTCATCCTCCAGCAGGACATCTGCCTCAACAACAGTGAAATGGTTTCAGTCAAAGCATAATCATGAGTCAGAATGGCCCAGTCAAAGTTCAGAAGTGCATTCATTTTGTATAACTGATCACGTATGATTTTTCTTTCATGTCACAATTGTATAGCAGGTGTTTGTTTATTACATAAAATCCTAATCCTTTACTTTGAAGTTTGGGAATTTTCTAACATAACCACTTGCAAAACTAATCATCTTTGTGAGACTCTGCACCTCATTTGTCTTTCTCAAAGACTGATGCCACTTGCCTCCACTTTGCCTTGCAAATTGCATCTTAGGTTTTCATATCAGACAAATGAAATGTCTTGGCACAAGGCTAATTTAGGTTCTGCGGTAGATGATTGCATTTGTATAATTTAAGCTACTTTGTATTACGTTGTTGTCACACATCCACATGAAAGCACTATAATATATTCGATCAAATGCACAACTGTCAGCTTATGTCTGGGAAAGTTTTTTTTGTAACTTTCCACTTTTACTACAAGTTAGTTTCTAATCAAATACATACTCTTTTGTATTTAAATAATTTCTCTGTTGTACATCTGTAGATTTTGTAAGGATTTTATTTATTTTATTAAATGAAAGTGAGAAATGACTGAGCCTTTTCTTTATCACCTGTTACTGCTGGAGTAACGCTTTGATGCTTTTGTCTGGATATGCAGCTCGTCGCTATCAGACGGTTTCTCTCTCAGACGTTCCTAATGGACGGGAGCAGAAATCCGGCAGGAGCTCTGCCACTTTCCTGCTCAGCTTCTCCCGACGCACCTCTCTCTCCCTTTCCCTCCGCAGCGTAGTAGGAAACTGCCTCCAGGCCTGGAAACACCTCTGCAGGACGCGCCTAAAACACAAACAGATGGAATGACAGACGAACACGGAGCAAGTGAGCATTAACAAAGTGGATCTGAGGGACCGCTGGCTAGACAACATGTAATTAGTTTTCACATGGTGTTTGGCAGCGAGGCAGCTGTTGGGGCTTCACCTGTAGCCTGCGGTCATTTGGCAGAACCAGACCAGGCAGCTGACGCTTAAAAATATTTCTTGAGGTTGACGGTACAGATATTGCATAGAAATGTTTGATAAGTTATGTAAAAAATGAGGATCAAAAAATTATTTTGCTTTCAGTTCATATTTTAACACACTATTGATTCATATAGACTCTATTCAATAATTACCATCAATGTTATTTGTGTTGGTTTGCCAGAATATCTCAGTAAAATACATTGACGTTTGTGGCAAAACATAAGTTCAAGTGGTGTGAATACTTTTGCAAAGTACACATGAAAAGCTGCATATTTCTCCTCTCGGAGAGCAGCAGCTGCGTAAATAATGGATATTAGCACTTTGTTGGATGGTTGTAAGATAAGAAGGTCATCAAATAGTTTTCAGAGGCCAGAAGGTGGAAAAATGTTTGAGATTGAGAAGAGCTTTTCCAGACACCTGATCAAATGATTCTAGTTTGTTCAGTACAGAAAAAATCCATTAACTCATCTAAAACCATAAAAATACTTTCAGGCTTTTAGAGCTGGAAGTGACCGTACGTCTTTACAGCTCGACCCAGTTTTATACGAACTTGTGTGTCTTCCTCAGTGACATTGTATATACCTTTAATACAAATGCTGAGAAATAAAAAACACTCCTGAAGAAGCCTCATCCACTCCTGTTGACAGGCTGCGGAGGAAAAACATTGGTTTTTACCAGGAAAAGTGCCTCCTTTACAATCACACCCGCTCTCTTGTGTTTCACACTCTGTCAGGCAAGTCCACATTTCATTTCAGATGAAACACTTTTTATGTTTTCTTGTTTACTAGTCTACCTGTAAACACTGGGGGACACCAGGACAAAGAGACACAATGTCTTCGTGTTCTTGAAGGTTTCGTAAGCCTGCACGTTCTAAAAACTTTGTTTTGTCTATTACTTAATAACCAAAATAAAAAAACCCCTAAAAAACAAAAACGTAATCTTGCTGAGGCAACTAGAAAGCTCTAAAGTATCAAACATTTCATAGCATATGTTTTTAAGTCTCTACATTTAGATTGTTTGTTAGAGGTCTTAAAAAAAAGTGGATATACTGCAGTTTAAAGGAGAAGTTTTTAGATATTGCTGATAAATTTTGTCCCACGAAAGAAACAGCAAAGAGTCAGTTTTTAATCAGGGCAACGTCAGAACACAACGCAGCATCAGGTGGAGCAGACCTGTCCCGGTGTTCCTGAGCCAGTTTTCGACTGTCCCACTCCGTCAGCCTCTGCAGGGTCACATGGTCCTGCAGAGCAAGCAGGAACCTTCTCAGAGTCCGCTTCCGATAAAAACGCTCAGCTCGCTCTTCCTGAATCATCCGCAGGTCGCCCAGCTGAAACCAAGATAAGGATGTTGTAACTGATGAGGTATAAAAAAAACAAAACAACTAAATCTTGTTTACTGTTATTCTATTCATTACATATGGAGTTTACAAACGGATTTGTATAAGCTAGATAGTATTTAAGACGGATTGTGGCAAAATTTTAACTGAAACCTTCACAAAACAGCTGGATTGCTTTTTAGCTAGAAATTGTTGCTCTGCCAGGTAAAATCTAAATAAAATACATTTTGGTTGCAAGTTTAAAGACTATACACAGAAACCTTTGCAAGGCAATGTATACTGTGTATAAAAAGGGTCTACTCACTCTTTTCCAGCAGTTTAAACTCCAACGAAGCAAAAAATGCTTCTGCAGTTGGTCAGCACAGGCCACCCTCTCACGCTGGGTCTCTCTTGCATACTGCAGCCATCCCAGGGTGCACTGCTTCAAGAGGAAGAGGTTGTGATGACTCTCGGCCAGCTGGGAACAAATGGGGGGAGATAAATTAGTACTACTCTATTATTTTGCTAAACAAAGCAATATAGGACAGATTGCTGTTCCTTTACAATTAATGTTTACCTTTGATTATTGCATTAAAAATATTTACATAACTTTGCACACAACATCTAAGCACCATAGAAGAGGTCAAGATGTTAGCGCACTCTAACATCATTATAGTGAATTACAAAAGTATTCATATCCATAAATTTTGTCACTTCACAGCAAATCTTAGTGCTTTTTATTAGGATTTTATGTGATACACTGATTTTCTAAGCAGTACATAATTATGAGGCGTTTGCTTTTGCTAAATACGTTTTTGTGCAACCAGAGATCTGAAAAGAATGCTGTGCTTTTGTATTAAGCCTTGTAAATCAATACCTCTTGAAATTACGTCTGGCTTCTATTGCTGCTGCATGTCTTTTCTAACCGTCGCTGCACATCTAAAAACAAAAACCTGTATGTGTTCTTTATTGTCCAAAATAACTAAAACTGTTTTTGAAAATAACGACCGCCACAGACTAACAATTGAACTATAAGAATGTATTTGTGAGGATGCAGATGCATTCTGCGCTTTCATTTATTATATTGCATTAAACAAAATAAAACTAAACAACAAAGTAATTTCACTTCTGGGTGGCAATTATGCGCTACTTAGTGATGGTTAATTACATCGAATCCCAAAACACTAAAGCTAGTGGCGGCAACGTGACAAAATGTGGATTCTCAGAGTATGGATAGCTTTGAAAGTCGCTAGTTTTGCTTCTACCTATATGTTACATGTATGTTATACTTATATGTCATCTTGTATGTTTTGAACATACAAGATGATGCAAGAATATTATGTATTTTAACATGTCCACAACAAGATAGGCCTTGTAATATTTAAATAAATGTTTTTTTTTATGAGCCACCGTTATGCTTAGTTGTCATAAATACAATCTTCCTCTGAGCCAGAATGAAGTGTTTTCTGTGTTAACATGTTTGTGAATTTGAGACAGGCTGCATTACACAAGACGGGTGTTTACCTCCGTGTTTTCACGTCTTAACTGCATGAGGCATTTCCATGGCGCCAGGCCTCGATGCAACAACAAGGTTTTGTTATGGTGTTTACAGGCCAGTGTCATGCGCTCCTGATGCCTTTTTAATCGTCTTTGTCTTTCTGCTTCTCTCTGGATGGACACAGAGAAGCAATACTTACATCTTGTGTGTAACTTGTACAAACTTGTGTCAGGTGAATAAAACATAAAATACTCCTCACTTCTCGTTCCAGCCTCTTCTCCTCCCTCTTCTTTTCGGCTGCCTTGCGCTTCTCCTCCTGTTCCTCCCTCTGCCTTTGTTCCTCGGCAGCTTTCATCTCAGACTGAAGGTTCAGTCATTAAAATTCGTACAATTAATGCTTGAGCATATGGTTACTCTGGAAGGATTGTCAGTCTCACCAACTTTTCCTCTTCTTTCCTTCTCTTGATTTCCTCGATCTCCTGCCTCCGTCCGGCTCGCTGTCGAGCTCGGGCTTCCATGGCTCGGGAGAGGGCAGAGAGAGTTTCAAGTTTTTCAAGGTAAAGGAAATGCTTTTGTTATTTTGTAAAAAAAAAAAAAAAAAAAAATGAATTCTGTAGGTCAGCAAAGACCTTGAAAGTAATAGAGGTTCTTAGGAAGGCATGGCATCTCTTTAAGCAGTAAAATGAAGAAGTAATTGTATCAAGGGCATTTCGCAAAGTGGAGATAAACAGTAGCGTGTGTGTGGGTTTGAAAAAAGGTCAGAAAATCAGGCAAGGTTAAATATGCATATAATTGTATGTTTGTGTCTGAGGCTTAGTCACAACACCTGGGTAAAGATGTGAAATAATGAAAGAGAAAGCAAATCTACTATACTAAATGGAGAGAGAGGGAGACGGAAGGAGAGAGAGAGAGAGAGAGAGAGAGAGAGAGAGCTGGTGTCATGGAAAAACATCAGTTTCTTGTTTTATTCCCTTTTGAGCCAAATGAAGGTTTTTGTTTACTTGATGCAATCCATTGATTCACTGGCAACTCTTTATTTTTCCAACCTCTGAAAGCGCATATTGAGTATTTTATGAGGTTTTGTGTTTAATCTGACATCAGAAGCAGTAGGATAAACAGTGCGTTAAAAGGAAACCATTGGACAAGAAATAATTCCTAATCTGACAAGGTTGCACAGCCTGATGTTCACTTTCTGTAAATCCACCAACTGATCAACTTGAACGTATATTTCTTTTTTTGTTGGTGAAAGGGAAAATAGTTAATAGTTTGGATCCCCAAAAGGGAATTTTCAGGAAACCGTCCTTCATTTTTAAAGTCTGTCTGTCGGTAATAAAATAGTATTGTACTAGTGTGTGTTTATAAATGGGCTCTGGTGAGGAAAACAGGCTCTCTTTGTTCTCTGTTCCATTTCAAATGTGTGTGCAGACAGTAGCAGTGCTTGGGATAAGACGCATGAAGACATGAGAAGTTCGGAGGTCAGCTACTACACAATGGACACCCTGGGGAGGTTAATCCTCTTATGAAGGGACATGGACGGGTGCCAGACAGGAGTGGGAGAAGACCAAGGCAGCTTCAGATGAAGGTCATTTATTTTCCATCAGGGTGTGAATCTATAATCCATAAAAGCAATCTGCTGAATCTGGTCACAAGATGGGCTTTTAAATGAGGCAAGATTTATCTTGTTTGGTGTCAGAAGTGCTGAAGCTGGTGGAAGAAGAAGTTGCAGTAACAGATAGCAGCGTTACGCTAAAACATTTTTGGTTCTGCGTTTGATGTGCTTAGTTATTCAGACTCATTTGTTTCTCTTTCTCTCCAATTAAAAACGTATGCCGTTAAATTTAAAGACGAGAACGATTCCAACAGAGAAACCGCATGAGATTAAAAATGGTGCCATTAAAGGAGAGTGGGTGTTTTTCCATCAATCTGCGTCTTTTTAAATGTTATCTATAAATAGAGCGAAACTGGGTTTAAGTATGCAGAACGCTAACAGTGACAGGCAAGGTGCAATGATCCTGTGGGGTGTTCCTTTTGACTTTCACCGTGATCAAGGTGCAACTAACATTATTGAGGTTGAATCATTAAGTCTCCCTATATATCAGTTTGTATGTATATTTAGGTCTTTTTCTATTTCAGAAATCTTTTTAAAGAACAGGGGTGTTTTTTTCTGGGCCTCCTTTGATTTGACTGCAGTAACCAGGAAAAAAAAAAAGATTACCAGGGTAGAAATTTAACCCAGATGTTTTTTATTGGTTCCAAAACATACAAACTAAGTAGTTCGTGTTGCATGGCACGTCTTTACATTCAAGTATATCTTTTAAACAAATCAGTTACGTGAACTTCATGCAATTGACTCAAATTCTCTAGAAATGCCAATAAATTTTAGATTTTTGAACTACAATGAAACAATCTGGGATTAATGTCAAATTGTTTCTGAATTTAACATCTTCTCAGGTTACTGAAGCTCCATGAATACGTTTGAATGTTATATTTCCAAACAATAACAAACATTGCTGTTGTACATTTTGAGGTTACATCATTTACTGGTAATTTCAGATTTTTGATGAAGTCAAAAAGCACACAACAAGCAACCAGAGGAAAAAAGGCTTGTGGAAATCAGGTTTCCAGGACCAAAGTGAAAATGCACATTTTCTTTGTTGTTACTGTTTGTTTTGCAACTTTACACATTTGGTAAAACTGAAAAAAAAAAAAACCATCATATTTTGCGATACTCAATATATTATTTTATTACTGTAATTACAGATAGAGAGAAAGTAAAAGAATGATTGGCTCAAGATATTGTACTGCCTGTGTCTCCTTACACTGAGTGCGTCTGTGAACATTCTCTGTTGTTAAGCTTTCAGACTGACCTGTGATGATGGGATGGGGGCATGTCTGCTTCCTGACAGGTTTCCTGGAAGGTGCACTCTGACTATCTGGCTCTCCTGTAGCCTTTGGAGCTCTGCAGCTGGGATGATAACAGCCAGAAGAAAGAAAGTCTGTCACAACTTTTGTTTCTGTGCTCACATCATCCTGATAGTTGCTTGACAAATTTCAGGCGGCGGAGGGAATGTCCAGCGGCGAGAAGTAACGTCAGACTGGCAATAAATCTGAAACTGTGGAAAGGTTTTATCTCGCAAAATGTACTTTTTTTTTGTTTTTTCACATTAATTTCTCAAAAAAACCCTCAGTTTTATCCATAAAGGTTTTAAACATTTTATCTATGTTAAAAATGTAAGTTATTTACACTTTAAATAACAAAAAAAAAAGCATGGAAAGCACACACTTTTTGAAGTCACATTTGCTTTTCATCATCATCATCATCGTCGTTGTATTCATCAAGTGTATCTGTGTAGCACATTTCATCAACGAGGCAATTCAAAGTGCTTTACATGATAAAAACATAACACAGTAAATAAACAACAACAACAAAAAAACCATGACATTGTAGTGGTAAAATATAGAGAAGTGATAAAAAGTTGCAATCTTGACTAAAACTAAAACTGTTCCAGACAAATTTGTTTAAAATCAAAGACAATATAAACAGGTGGATTACTGGCCTGGACTTAAAGGAACTCAGTATTTCAGCTGATTTATAGAAAGTTTGTTCCAGATTAGTGAAGCATAAAAACTGAATGTTGCTTCTCCATGTTTGGTTTTGGTCCCGGGGATGAGAAGACCAGGAGACGTGAGTGGACTGAGAGGTTGGCATAACGGCAACATGTCTTTAATTTATTTTGATGCTAAGTTATTCCACCAATCAAATACTTTTAAAGTCTATTGTCTGAGCTGTAGGGAGTCAGTTTAAGGACTTCAGAACTGGGGAAATGTGCTCTATTTTCCTAGACATATTCCAAGTTAGTTTCCTGGCATGGACCTGGCTTTAAAACACAGTCCACAAACATTTAGGATTGAAGTCCTGTTAATGTATAAGATTAAATGCAGTGTGTAAGTGGTTTAGAAATCACTTTTAAAGGGTTTCTTTACTGACTATAAGCCAGTAGAAATCTCTTTACTGGTGTTGCTTTGAAAGTGATCTCAGGTCGCTTAAATTTTTAATGATGTTCAGTGAGCCAACCTGTGTTCTCCGGGGACAGAACTGCATCTCTTCCCTTCCTGTAGCGCTGACAGCTGAGTAATCTGCGCAGCCTTTTCCATTTCTAACTCCAACTCCGTAAAGATCTGCTTTTCCTTCAGCCGGGTGATTTGCTCCTGCTGCTCCTTCAGGAGTTTCCTCTGTTGTGTGATGATTTGCTTCTGGATGGCGTGTCTGTTTTCGAACCTGCCAGCTGGTGATGCCGTGCGTTTGTTACCGAGAACCCTGTTTTCTGTCACCCTCTGCCGTGCATTGTGCAGCTCTTCTGCAGTGGGCGCAATGTGGCGTCTGGTCACCTCCCAAGGCCGGAGAGGTTGGCCCGCATCACCCACAGAGTTTTTACTCTGATGTCCTGTAGAAGCTTCTAGCACCTCATTCTCTGCTCCATGGCAGACCCTCTATTGAATATATAATGGACAAATGAAGGTAAGATTAGACATGTAGAAACCATCGGCTAAAAATGGTCTAAGTTCCAGTTCAAAGTAAAGCACTTATATAGGTTTACGTCACAGAAAATGACATTTAAGGCATTTATTTATGTTAAATTCAACGATAATGGCTTACTGCCATTACAAATCTACAATATTAGACAGATAAAACAAATGTCTGAGCATAAGACACTCTAAGTTAAGTCTCTGGTCTTTGTGGATTAGAAATTATTGTTTTATTTATTAGACAGTAATGCTGTACTTTATTCTGTTGCTGCCAATTTGATTCTTTATCCTCTTTTGAGAGCAGTGAATATTTCAGCTGGAGAGATTTATATATTTTCACTGGCTAGAAGTAAAAGCTTCATGTTCTAAATGTGCAGACAAATGTTCCAGAACAATATTACTTTGTTTATTTCCCAGACATTTGTCTTAAAAACAACACATTTTACTGCTTTTTTAAGACTTTCAACATTGCCCATCAGGGATCGACTTAAGTTTTAGTCATGTTTGCGATCCTTGAGTCATTTTTTTAATAACAATGAATCATAGAGTACTTTTATGTTAAAAGCATCAAATAAATGTGTAGTCTTTGAGTTTGTAAAGGAGGCTGCATCCCTCACCTTGGCATCTGTATCCTCTTGACTCGGCGGCTCCTGGACCAAACATATTGGTAAATTGGCAGGAGTTTCTATGGCTGTCAGTTTGCCTGTAGCTGCAGCATTGATCAAGGCAGCCATCTTAACTTTGGTTTTCTGCTGCTGGGCCAAAAGGTCCCGTTGTAACTTTGCCCTCTGGCTCCAGAGCTGCCACTCATTCAGACATCGCCGTAGCAAACGTCTTTGGTCGTTTTCCACAGCCAGCTGGAGTTGCCTGAAGGAACATGAAGGTTTGCTCATATTTTATCTTTAAAACTATTAAATCAAGGTATCTAAAACTTTAGAAAGTTATCTGCTGTGTTCCTGGTTGCTGTTTGTTTTGTGGATATTTCAGCAAAGGGAAGCAAAACTGCATATGCATTTTTGTCTTTATAGATAAGTTTTTTTCTAAAATCATGCATCATTTTACTTACGTTTAATTTGATTTTGTACTGAAAATCAAATTAAACACATAAAAAAACTGATTCTAAAAAAAATCACAAAAAAGCTCCCGAGGCCAAAATACTTTTGCAAAAAGCTGTAACTTTTAGTGCAACTTATCGGTTGCATTAAAAGTTAATACAGATCCTTTGACATGCCTGTTTTCGATTCGCAGTTGCTCCTCTGTTCTCGCCACCTCTCGCCGACTGCGCTCCGCCCACACCACAGCTCGCCACGCTCGCCATGCTCTCAGCTGCCTCCTCCAATCACAGAGGGCCACCGCCTTACCCTCATGTAACTTTCGCCTTAACACCACTGAGTGCCATCCAGACAGATGCTTGTGCAGACACTACAACAATTGCACAACTACATTAACATCTGCAGGTGAAATTACAACCTGAAATCCCAGACCGGTCAGTGAACTCATCTCCTGCACAGCACGTGCACCAACCTGGAGGTTGCTCATGTCAATCTTTGCCTGAATCTTCTGTTGTTGTTGTAGTTTAAATTCCCTCAGCAGCTGCTTTGAGGGAAGTGCAGGGATTGACTCCAAGCTTCTGACTGCTCTCCGCACTCGTTTCTCTTTCTGTCTAGAAACCAAATATAGACCAAAGACTCATTTGTACTATAAATTACATCAAGAGTTTGTTGCAGAAACATGAATTTGTCAGGATATTAGATAAAACAGAGCTACTCATCACTCTAAGTTACAGCAAAATCTGGAATTTTCTATTATAGAAAATTTCTCTTTCATTTAGAAATTCCCAAAGCTGTGTAATTTTAAAACAACTTGGCTTTAGAGGCAGCAGCTCTGGGAAATGATTGGGTTAAGATCAGGTTTTTCACTACAACATTTTAAAATCATAACACAGCATAAAAACGTCATGTGAAGATTTTTTTTTTTCCAAATTGGAAAGAGAAACAAATATAATTAAATTTAAATTGGGGACCCAATTTCAGTTAAAAAATGTGAAACTCATTTACATTCATTAGATACAGAGTAATACTTATTTCTAATTATTTTAGAAAGTTTAATTATTAAGCCTTACAGGTAATGAAAACCCTTAATTCAGTTTCAGAGATATTTGAATATTACATTAGATCAACAAGGAAGGATTTTTAATACATGAATGTTATGTTATGGCTAATAAGAATGAATTAGAGTCAGAACAGATTATCCAATCAGGTAACAACCTACTTCTGACGAGATGCATGTTCCAAGGCCTTCTTTTCCTCCATCAGTCGCCTCAGTCTCACCATCTCCTGCTGCACTATCTCCTCCTCTCTACGCTTCAGCTGCTTCTTCTTCTTCTCCTCCTCTTGCTCCTTCTTCTTTGCCTCCTCTCTGACATCCTGCTGAGCTTCCTTCTCTCTCCTCTTCCTCTTTTTCTCAGCCTCCCTTCGGGCCCTGTTCTCTCGCACCTTGAGCAGAAACAAGCAGCAGCTTTGTGGCCACAATCCAACTCAAAGCATGCATATCTGCAATTCAACCTGAGGAACTGAACCTACAGTGCCATAGAAAAATACTTGCACCAGAACCTTTTCACACTTTGTTACAACAACAATCTTTTATTTGTACTTACACAAAGTAGTGCATATCTGTGAGTCCATATCTGTGTATATCTGTTTAACTGTTGTTAAAGTTGCATGTCTTTTTCAGCAATACACATCTCCAGAATATGTCTTTCCTGCCTATTATGTTTTGCCAAACAGCTCAAGTGCTATCAGATTTGATAGAGAACGACTCTAAACATTATTTTTTAGGTCCTGTCTCAGTGTAATTTAGCTTACTTTCCTTCGACTCTTTTTTTTTGTCACTTTCATATGATCGCCATATTTGTGGAGTTTATGACTAAAGTTTGTTCTTTCAACGGGTATTTTGATTTTCCAACTAGGCTTCTCTGATTAATGCTACTTCTGATAAATTTTTTCAATTTTCAGATGTTATATTGTTTATAACCAAATGCTGCTCTAAACCTCTCCACACTTTCCCCTTGACCTGTCTGCCTTCATGACGCTGCTTGTTTACTCATGTTCTCTAACAAACCACTGTGGCCTTCATAGAGCAGCTTCAATTATACCAATTTCAAACTACACACATTCCCCTATTACCATAAATATTCTTCTCCTTCCACTTCATATGTATGAAGTGGAGTATTTATGCACCACCCTGTGCTAGTATACTAAATAAAATCCCATTAAAATACATAGGTGTTTGTGGCTGATGTGACAAAATGTGAAAATGTTCCCTGGATCATTGATACTTTTGCGTAGCAGTGAATGCACAGGCATAAACCTGTTGGTGTCGCGCTTCCATGGTGATTGCTGGATTTCTAAACCTCTTCTGCTTTTCTTGATCATCGTGAGACAACTCCTCCATCATTCCACAGTCCAGCAGCTCTTGCTTCATTAGATCTTGGAGGAAGCTCTCAACAGCCGATTGTTCTTCTTCTTCGACCAGACAGTCATAAAGATCTGAAATAAGATGGAGACATGAACCTCACCTTTTCACAACTTACCCCTTTTCGCTAATTAAGTGGATTTCCATCCATTTGGTGCCAGTTAATAGCTGCAGTATGGCGACAATATAACATTTGTATCTTTAGACCGGCTAAATAAGAAGTAAAAAAAAAAAATACCGTCAAAGTTTTTGTAACTGATGTAAGTAGGCTGGACACGAGCCGCGGCAGGAGGTTGTGTGTTTTCAACATGGTCCTTCAATTCATCGTCATCCTCCATGTTCAGCTCTTTCCGTAGCTTATCACTCAGCCAGTCGTCTAGAAGAGCCTGAGCTGCAAGAAAGAGCAGATTGTGAGCCAAGTGAAATCACAAACTTTCTTACACTTGGATTTTTAAAAATTGATGGAATTAGTAATGTTATTGGTGTATTGGTGAACAGATCACATGAACGCTGTAACTGAGATTACAGGTTTTCCTAAATGGAAACTTACTTTAGGATTCAACTGCCACAAAGCTGGGATAATATGATGGTTTTTGTTAATACAACTTTCCTAAGAGGGTAGAAATTATCTCAAATTTTCTCTAGTTCATAAACAAGAAACTGCATTTGGTGGAATCCAAAACTTTTCATAAGCTTCTGCTTAAGCTTATTCATTGGTTTTCAACAACAACTTTAATGTTATTTAATATATTTAACACCCGTAGCAAATTTTAGGAATTAAATGCAACTGAATTGTTTTTTTTTTCTTATATTTTTGTTTTAGAATTGTTGTAAGTGCTTCAATTTTAAATAGTATCCCATGGCTTTCTGCGGCCATGAGCTGAACTGAATTGAATCCAATCCAAATGAATGACTTCCTGTTTTCCTGGTCAATCTAAATTTGGAAAATACAAGAAAACATGCAAATCAAGCAAGAAATATATGTTGAAAAGTGAGATTGCTATCCATAACATACCTATTTGCCTAAATGTAATCATAACCAAAATTTATGGAGAAAAATGGAAGGCGAAATTTGTGAGAATTACTCTCAAGTTACAGTCTGTCTTTATTGGAACACATTAATCTAAAGAATTGCAATTGCACATTACTTAATGATTACACCTGATTGAAAACAAAGAAACATTTTACGTTAATAAGCTGCAGAAGGCAGCTTTTTCTGTGAGCTAACCTACCTTCACTGTAAGCGTCATCATGATCCCTCAACTGTTCAGAGCTTTCCAAAGGTACAGCCATTCTATTTATTGCTGATTGAGGTTTCCTATGGGAGAAGACTTCAGACATGGCTAACTCAGAGGCCATCTCCACTCGCTGAGGACACAGACAAGGGCAATAAGACACATTAATGTAGCTAAAAATAAAGAAAGTCTGAAATGTCATTAAGAGCAAATTGCTTTATGTTACCAGCTCAATGTTAGAGATGGTAAAGTCTCACCTTTCTCCACTCATCAATGTCATCATTCTTCACAGGTTTCTGTTATTAAAGAACAAAAATATATACCTTTGGGTAAAATCAGAACTGAAAGATGCACGTCACATTGTCACTTTTGCCTTTTTGAAAATCCCCTCAGAGGGACCTTGAGCTGCTGATGCAGTGTGCAAATTGTGGGCTGAGGCGAGGGCCTGATGTCTGCGGATTATTTCACAGGAAAACTCAGCTTTGCCTTAAATCCGCAGATTACCCCGAGAATCATTTCCCAGACTTCAAAATGGTGAGCGGTTTACCGGTAGCAATTCAGCTATCTCAGTCTCAGCCTGCAAGGGTGTAACAGCTGCAAGCGTGTGAATATCTGACAACAGACGTTGATGATATTTACCACTGACTTAGAAGAAGCCACATCTATGCATATACTCTGGCTATATGTGTGAACCCTTCATGTATCATTTATCTCCATATAAAATGGCCCACATACCCCTACAACCTTTTCATATTTGGTCAGATTACAACTACAAAACTATTCCATTGTAGTTTCTGCAGTTTGTTTAGTGTCATTGGAAATGGAAACTCTTCCACGGTCTAAAGTCTTTAAAAGCATCTTACAGATTTCCAATCAGGACTGCCTCATATTTTGCTCCATCCATTGTCCAGTTAACACCCATCAGCTTTCTCTCTACTGAACAAAAGCATCCCCGTACTATGAATATTCAACTGCCATGTTTTTCCAATAGAGATGGAGTTAATGTTTTGAGTTGCATCTGGACTTTATTTCCTAATTAAGGCAACATCTTCTTCTAGCCATGGCTTTTATTTAATGACAACCTTGTGCAGCAGATTTCAAACAAGGTTAAACATTTGTTCCACCTTGTGTTGTGTTGAAGCCACACAAAATACAATTAAATGCAAAGGAGTATTTACGACAGATGTTAGAATGTATAAAAGGTAATATTTTTGTAATACACTGTAACTTTATTCCTGATTAAAGGCTCTGAAATTAAGAACACACATTTATTTTACTTTGTCAGTTGATATATAAATATATAAAAAAATATCAAGTCACTAATTTTGATTTATTTTTGTTAAGAATAATTTCCATGTTTATCTTGGAGATGTGCACTCTCTCTTTAAGTGTAAGTCAGGCTTACCTTTTTGGGAGACCCGAGTGTTTTCCACCTGAACAGGTGATAATTGAACCCCGGTGATGCCATCTTAACTGTTAATGCATCTGCATAAAATTACGATATGATCCTAAATCCCGCGATAGACTTGCCTATTATTTCCACCGTGTACGATACCAAACTTGGCTAGGCCAAAAATTTGGTAGAAAAGTTACCACAGAGTAAAACACGGACGCCGTAAACGTGTCAACATAACTAACACTAACTTGGACGGCAAAGGATTCTGGGTAATGGAGTGAATCTACAATCATTTTTGCTGAATCTCTGGAACTCGAAACTACGAGTCCCAGTAAGCTTTCGAGGCGTTGAGAAGTTCCCATGACAACGACGTTCGCCTCTGAAAACGGAAAGATGATAAGGGATTTTTAAATGTGTTGTATGTGGCTAGAGGAATTAATTAGTACGAATAAATAGGTTTAACAGAGGGTTAAACCTATTTAACACAGTTAAACACCTATTTATAGGTGTTTTTCATGATCTACGACACAAGTACATTCTGAACAGATCACCAGTCTGTCACAAGATGGAAGCTATAGCATTTGCTTTCTGCAGGCAGCACAAATGATCACCACAAATAGACTTTGAGCAGTCATTAAATAAAATCAATATAGAAACCCAAAGCTACTGCAAACTTGCAAGGATGATGTTTCTATAAGTAAAACAATTTTTATTTAGTTATATATATATATATATATATATATATAAATTGAAAGAAGTCATAGTGCTTTTTTGCACATTGTGTTAAACTTTTGCCTTTCATTGGTAATAAAGTGAATACACGTAATTGGGTAGAAAACTGATCTTTTTTTCTTTTTTATAACTAACTCAAAGCAAAGTGCTTCTTTTCTTTTACTCAGAAAATCCAATTTCCAAGGAGAACATTCCACTCACAATATGGCGGACGTACTGACGTACAATTTCTTCTGACGTCATATTTCCCCGACTTGTAGTTCCCACGAGTTTTTAGCGGTAAGCCGAAAGTATGTCTATAAATTAAGTAAATACTCGTACCTTGAGCATGAATACTTGCGCGTGTTGTCTACTGTAACGAGTTATTCCGCTGAATTAAACATTTTAAGTATCTAAAAGGTTTTCTCGCGTCGTAACTTTAGAGTGATAAAGCTAACTAGCGACGTGGCTAAATCCCATGCTTTGCCTGTGGTAGCAAAGTGGTCCCACTTTGACGAGTGTTTCACCGTGCAGTATTTTTACATGCTTTTTTTCAGGAGTTGCTAGTCATGGCTGGCAGCAGGATGAAGTTGGAGTTGTCCAAAGTGGTTCAGGGAAGAAGTCGTTTGGGTCAACTGAAGGAGATAGGAAGGACCGGGCAGCACTGTCTGGACATTCCAGGATGTCTTCTGTACACGCACCTGGGCACCGCTCCACACCTCACCCCGGACACCCTGCACACCCTCAGCAGCCTCCCCACTGTCACTCAAGTCACTCTGTCCAAAGTGTAAGCTTGAACACACACACTCTCTCCACTTCACATCCTGATTGTCTCCTTAAAGGTGACCATCATCTCTCTTCAGTGCAGAGCACCAAGAAGTGATGGAGGAGTTTAAAGGCGGGTTTAAGAAGTTTGCAGGTACAAATCACATTTAATTTTGTTTTAATTACTCATGGTTATACAATTGGAAGTAATCAGGAAATTAAACTGGGTTTTATATATATATATATATATATATAAAAACGATACCTACCGTAGAAGAGGGCCAAGAGATTGGTTTATTTTATTTAGCTTTACATGTATATCTTTCCACATTTGAGTTTTTTTTATTTCTGCTTTTAATCATTTTATTTTTGTGAATTCGATTCAATTCAATTGGTACTCCAGAAATCTCAGTTTCTCCGTTGTGCAAAGCAGCTTTAAAAAAGTGTGTGTGCTTGCTCCATCCTTTCCCATGTCTCCATAGCTTGGGCAAAGCAACACTTTGACATATGTTGACAAAAAACGGTAACAACAGGACATTTTGGCAGATGTTCAGGGAATAAACTTGAGACTTTCCACATGTCGAAAGGTATATACTTTACCCAAAGCACACGTGTGGTTGGGGAGAACACTTTCTTCATCTGGCTTCATGTGATTAATGTGTGATATAAAATGTAGTGTGAATTAATTATCCTCATCTGATGCTTGAGATAGGCACCAGCCCCTCACAACCCTTCAAGGCATAAGCGGCGGCATTAAGTTATTTATATGTTCTTGTTTACTGCATTTGTCTTGTGGGTAAAACAACTTTGTTCTGATGTAGAAGGATGGAAGGAAATGTTCAACTTTATTGAGGCTGTCAAGTAACCTTCTACATAAGTCCTTTTCTACCTTGTTAGACCTAATGTAATCAACAATTTCCTCTGTCCTTATGTACCCTTTCCCATTGTGTCCATTTGCTCAACCTGTCTATCTTTCTCTAACCTTCCTTGAGTGTTTGTCCTTCCTACCTTCCTTTTTCATTCCTTTCATTCCTCCTTTTGCCCCTGTTTCATCCTTTCTCTCATTCACCTCCTTTTTTCCTTCCACATGCCCTCATTTATGTTGCAAGTGTCTTTCCTCCCATTTGTTCTTTCTTCCAGCCTTTCATACCTTTTCCATGTTTTTTTTATTTCTGTCTATCCATCTTTCTTTGCTTGTCATGATTTCATTCTTTATTTGGTTGTTCCTTCCTTTCTTTCCTTTGCTTGTCATTCCTTCATTACTTCCTTGTGTCCTACGTCAGTTCTTTCCGTTCTGCCTTCCAACTTCTTACCCTTCCTTCCTTGTATTATAGAAACCCCCAAAAATGTTATCTTTGGACATATAAAATATAACAAAACCTCATTAATAGAAATCTCATATTTGATGCCTCTAACAAATTATCTGTGTAGAATATTTACAATCTATTTTAAGCTTGACTAAAAGTAGTTAATTTCTCATTTGTACTCTGCGTTAAACCTGCTAGAAGTGTGACCCTATTTATCGTTGCGGCACCTCCGTCGCCATGGCGCTGAGCTCTATCAACACCCTAGCATCCACATTTAAAATTAGAAATGTAATCGCTGCTCCATTTAATATAAACTCTCAGGGATTACTTCAGTGTTGTCTCTAAAGCTACAGAAAGGAAGAGTAGTGATTTAATTACTAGAAATAATAATTAGAGCCCTTTTGTTTTCTCACCTTCTGATCTTCTGCTGCAGCTGGCTCTGCTGATAACTATACAAGTCGTCACATTAACATGCGCTAATGGAGCACGTTGCTACGCCGGCTTGCTCTGGGCTCAGCTGCCGCAGGCTGTGGGATTTGAAGTTTGTTCTCATTGAGTGACTTCTGGGGTTCTGCTGTTTTTTTAGGTCTCCATGATACTGTGTTGTACTGCTCTCTCCACGACTCTGCAGCCAACAGCCCGACAGGCCACACCACCAACAAGGTGAGCTGCGCCTCCTGGAAGAGGTTGTATGTCACTGAGGTGCCAAATAGGAGCACATTCGGGCTTTGAATGTAATTATCCACCATTAGACGGTGTCAGTTTGGGGCAGCGGTGGGCGGATAGAGCTGACAGTGGCTAAGTACATGGCCCTTCAGAGGACGGTGCAGCCAGACTGGTACCAGACCATGGCAGATGGGGAGACCCGGCAGACCGGCATCTCGCGGAAAAGGGTTAGAAAGTCGGTGGACCGATCTCTGGCTCATTTGGACGAGTGTCTGCTGGTGCATCAGAAATCACAGGTACACACACATTCAACCTACACACACTAACGTTTGGAGTCAGTCAAGCGTGAAGTGAAAAACATCAGGCATGGATTGATTGTTCGGTGGCTGTGGCTGACACCGCCTTGCAGCTAAGCTTCTGCTGGAAAAACAGGCAAGATTAGGGTGAACACATTGTCAGCAGATGTGCGAGCCCACAGCACTAAGAGCAACTGATCAGATTCTACTTTTTCCCTCCTAATAAATCATCCCATTCTCTCAGATCTCCATGTTTAGCAGAGCTTTTCCATTTGTCTGTTTTAATGTCATTTTTCCAAGTTTTTCCACCGTCTTTATCTTTTTTTTTTTTTGCCTGACTGCCAAGCAAACGTTCCTTGACACAATAAAATGAGAAATCATGTTGAGCAAAGAGAACTGAGTTCCTACAGGTAATTTTTTTAATCTTGCATATACCCAGTGAGCTGTGAGATTGCTGCCAAATTCCCCAAACCCCCCCAGTGTGTCTGTCCTCCTCGTGATGTGCAACTGCTTGTTGAGTAATCAAAATCCAAATGGAGTCTGGCAGAGGAAATCGTCGTTATTTATTTATTTTTCCCCCTTGAGAAGAAGAAGAAAAAAAACATTTTTACCTTCAAGTTTTTTTTTTTCATGCATCATGCTTATTGGTTAAAAAACAATGAGTGTTTTTCCTCATAGTTTTTCTTTCTCTTCCACTGTTTCCCTGAATCTTGTAGCAGTTTCAGGGTGCAATCACAAGTGTGTCTTTTCTGCTGTCAGGAATTGGATGGAGTCAGTGTGTTTGGGGTGGTGGAGGGAGGAGACATCTTGGAAGAGAGGCTGCGCTCAGCCAGGGAGACGGCCAAAAGGCCCGTAGCGGGATTCTGCCTGGACGGCTTCCAGAACGGTGCCATGGATCAGACCCTGAGGAGCCAGCTCATCACTGCTGTCACCAAGGAGCTGCCTGAGGACAAACCCAGGTGAAACTCTGATACCAGGTTCATATTTCCCCAGGAAATCTAACAAGTTTTTAGGGTTCAAGTAAAAATAATTTATTGAAAACTGTAAAACTCACGTAAGAAAAAAGAAAGCAACATAAAAACGTGCCCTGGAAAGTGCTGGGGATCATTTTGTGTTGCCAGTATCAACAAAGTAACAAAATTCCAGCAGTGCCTTAAAGTATTTATGCCCCATGAACGTGAAACCTCAATGTGGTTTTATTGATATTTTATTTGGCAGGCTGACACAAAGTTGAAGCAAAATAAGTGATTTTCAAAATGTACATAAATGAAAAGATTCAGTTTTTTGTCGTCAGCCCCCCTGGGATTAATGATTTGAAAGAATCTACATTCATTGTGTTTACAGCTGCAAGCCTTTGAGGGAATGCTAGAGAATAACATTATTGGCAGTTTTTCTTTTCACAATAGCTCATCCTCACTCAAGATTTGATTTTGAGTGTTTGTGAACATAAAGTTGAAAGATTTTCTCAGATTGAGAAATTGAAGTTTGGACTTTTATATGAGGTATTGAAAAGGTCTTAGATAGGCACATCTGTGTAATATGTGTTTTTGTTTATTGCCTTTGTTTTATTCTTTGAAAAAAAGGTTTAATCAAACATAAAAGGATGGCTAAAAATGTTTACAATTTAAGATAACCTCTTAAACAGATTAGTCCTTTTATTATGATCTTGGCTTATTGTTTTATATCTAATTCAGATTTAAATGTTATGTCATTCTTCCTGAGTTGTCTGCTGTCACTATGTTACTTGGCCGTAATCATAAAGTCATTGAATTAATATTTTCTGACAAATCTTTGACGCCGTCACAGAACAGATGGTTTAAGTCATTTAGTTTTTATCAGATTTAATTTAAGGGAATTAAAAATGGCTGCATTTAAAAGCACACCACATTTTTCAGATGTTCTATTTTTTATATTGAAAATAACGCGTATCAATAATTTTCCTTCCACCCCACAAAGATCTGCTGCTGTGTGTCGGCCTGTCACAGAAAATCCAAATAAAAAGCAATTAGATTTGGGCAAAATATGAAAAGTTTCTTACTTTACCAGATTACAAATCATTTAATACTTATGTCATTCATTGTTTGTTTATGGAGTTTATTATTCCTGATTATTTTGTTTTAAACTTATAAAGTTGTTCACAATGTGCCTCCTAGTTGGCTGAAATCGCCTCTCAGTAAATCTTCTGCTTTTATTGATTCTAAATGAAACCCAGCGGCTCAGCTTCAGCCTGTCAGCAGTCACAGCTCAGTCTTAAAGGAAACATATCACATACAGCGCTTGTTCGAAGGTTAATAACATCTTGTGCGATTTTAAAGAAACAGGTGGCTTGGTTCAGACCGAACAGCAGGATTACAGCATGAAGGCCCTCTCGTTTGGCTTATCTATAATTATTTTGGGGGTGTAGTTGGTGTGTGAATTTGGAGGTGTTTGTATGCGCAAGATTTTTCTAATCCAACTCAGCTAAATATTTTTTACAAGCTTCAGTAAATTAGATTCAAGACCTTCTTTGAATCAGTTGTGATGTAAATTTAATACATTAATACATTTAATACTTTAAAAATGAATTAAAATTAATTAACTTAGTTAATCAGTTAACCATACCACTGAACTCTTAAATTATGCTTTTACCCCTCACCTCCTTTTATAATAGAGTTTCAAGTACTGATGGTGGATTTCAGCTAGCTATTGAAAGTTCAGTTTTCAAGCCAAACTTTGTTAGACATACTCTGCCCTACAATGAAGGAACTGACAGTGGAAAAGAGTAACAAGAACATTGATCCCCCCTCAAACACACAATAAATCACTTTTAGGAGCAGAATCCAGGGATTCTGGACAGGGAAGATTAAATGTTCCTGAAATTTCTCCCAAAAGGAAACATTTATGATGGAAAAAGCAACGAAGGAATAAATGCAGAAATGTGGCATGTAGCTAAATGTGCATAAGATCTGTTATGGAAAATCTGGTTGACTTGTAAAGCTCTCATCATTACATCGTAAAGCAAACCAAAATCACAGAACTGCATCTACATTTCAGCCTTTCAGTAGAAATCCAACTCTAAGCTTCAGTCTTGTTGAAATAAATTTCAATATTACACCACAGCTCCTTTCACTTATTTTCTCTAAGATTTGAAGCCTAGCATTCAGATATTTATGCAATTTGACTCTCTTTTTTTATTACCTTATGATCTTACACCACACTGCATTGCTCCATTAAAATACACTTTGCTTGTAGGATTGTTGCAGATCCGTGCTTTGACATCCGATAAAGTGGAATATTTCTGAGTGGCAGCATCAACTGAAGGATCTATATTCAGTTAGATCCTTATACAGAGAGTTCATCACCAGCATTTGCATCAAAGTACATCTTGCTAGCTGCAGAGGTACTTAATATAACTGGTGCTTCAATGTCACGAAAAGGATGTCGCATTCCTCCACAAAACGATTACTGATTTGCTGTTAACTTTGAACAAATACAAACTAATGTTGATTAAAAGGCTTTATGTGTTTTCTCTTAATTCTCACACGCAACTGAATGTGTTCTGGAACACATTCGGGTTGTTTCAGAGATGAAATAATCAAAAAGCTTTTTACATTTTTACAGACAAACAACTAAATTTCAACATCATCAAACTATTGAAACGACTAAACAAGACTGAACAATCATCCGAGAAAGTGGGGGTCATAGGTTCACTTCTCTTCAGGGATCTCCTGCAGATTCAGCCTAATTAATAGCCTCCTTTTCTCAAAACAACGGGCCCAGCCTGTTTCAAAAGCTTGTCTCAATAAGCACAGCTGTGCTTTTCACGATTTGTCTCCACATTCTCCATCATCTCTTACTTCCTTTGTCTCTCTTTCCATTTCCATCACCTCAAATGCGATTTAGCATACTCGTTAGATAGTGTCCAAATGCTCTCCAGTAGAACCTTTGTGGAATCTTAATTTCCATCCTCATTATGGAAGACAAAATCTGTGATAGCACCCTTCACAATTAGTGGCAACCCTGTTGGAGCAGCCCAATAGCTTACATTTTCATTGTTTTGCAGTTTCAAATTTTGCACTGGACAAAAATTTCACTTTTCTAACAAAAAGTTTTTGAAATTTACTTTACTGCCTACTGTTTCTTACATTATGCATAGTGGCAAAAATAAATCTAGATCCTTGTTATTCTTGTATTCACATATCCAGTTATATTTTTCTTCCCCAATTTGAAGAGAGCATAAAATTGTTATGAAGGTGCTAAACTTGAAAAAGTTAAATTACAAAGTTTTACAGCAATTAAAGGTTGCATTTTCTTAGATTTCCTCAGAGTGAGATTATGCTGCTGGAATGAAAGGTAAATTTATTCTGAGGCTTTTTACACATCCTTACCTAGGCAGGGGTGCCAGTCTTGCATGGTTGGAAGTGAAACCTGGGAGGAGATAACGACGGCACAGGTCTTCTTTTTCTCTAAGGTGAAGCAACGATACATTTCTCCAGCTCAAATTTGAACTTCTTCACTGTGTGGGATATTTTCAAACCTAGAGGCTTTAAAAAATGGCAGCATTTGGATTTTAATTATGAATTGCAAAGGGATTCTGACTCTCAAATGTATTTTCTCAAGCACAGACATTTTTTTTTTTTTATACATGTGCTGCTATTAAAAGTACCAAATTTGCATTGCCTTAAGCGTTCATCCTGGGCATAGATGCTAGAAGTTGCCTGAGTTTGACCCGGCTGCTGCAGAAGGCCCAGGATATTGGCTGATGCAGCCAGAGGTAACATGCTGTTTGTTTGTTGATGGACTGTCATCGCGCCTCTTTCTCTCTGTAGCCTTTGCTTTGGTCAAACCTCCTTTAATCCTTCACTCCTCAAGGTCACAGAGCTGCGCTGACAGATGCAAATGTGCAACCATAAATCAGCCATGACTCAGCAAACCACAGCTGCCAGATGGATGATGTGATAAAAAAGAAACTTTGACATGGTGATAATTTTACTAGCTGCCTTTTGTTCAAAAACAAGATTCTTTTGAAGATATTCAAATAGACCTCTGTGCCTTTCAACGATACGAGGACAAAACTTTGTTTGGAAATAGTTGTGTTCTGGACTAAATTAGCGTGTTGGAAACTTCCTGGCTCTGAAGAAGTCGGTTTCACATGAGCTCTGGAAGTGGTGGAGGAGTTGTGCTGCTAGAGGCCCTGAGCGTTGCAGTGCAGCTGCGAGCAACAATAATCTGTTACCACAGGCTCCCTGAGAGCTTTGCTTCATTGGCTCATCTGGAACACCATGGGGCATCCCCCCTGCTGGTTCTTCATGCTGGAGGCAGGTGCAGCTTCCAGCCAGAAAGTGGAGTGGAGTCATTATCAGATGCTAAATTGGGCTTGACCTTGATGCCTGCAGGCAGAGAGTGAGAAGCAGCCAGTTTTACGAAAAGCTCAAAACACACAAGAGGAGCGCATGCAGATGTGAAAGGAATCTTGCAGATGTTTGTGCACGTCACCTGTCTTGTTTCTCAGACATGTTGCATCAATGTTTAATACTTGCTGCTGTTTTTGTGTCTCTGAGTTTGTCGTCTCTGTGTTTGTGTGTGACTCAGATTGCTGCAGGGTGTTGGGAGACCTGATGAGGTGCTGGCGTGCGTCGAAGCAGGCGTAGACCTTTTCGAGGGCTTTTTCCCCTTCCAGACGACGGAACGGGGCTGCGCTCTCAGCTTCCGCTTCGACATCACATCGGACCCGGAGAGCGCAGGTAGAGCCCGCCTCACAGGTGTGGCGAAAATCTGTCAAACTTTAACTCTGTGATGGCTCAAAGTCTTACCTCTTCATTTTGCTGCCGCCTTCTATTTATTACGCTTGATTAATTCCTATGAATAAAAAAAACTTTTTACATGTTTATTCACGTCAGTAATGCACCATAAGCATCTTTGTCAGTGGAGATCAAGAAACATATTGTGTTTGGAAAAGGTCTTTTCCACATTTTGTCACCTTGACAAACTTAAGTGTATTTTATTGAATTTTGTGTTGTAAACCAACACTGAGTAGCATATTATCCTAAAGTAGAAGAATATATATATATATATTCTATTTTCATGAGTAAAAGTTGTCAAACTATATATTTTTTTTCCATCTTCATAATAATAATTCAAAACCTTCAAAGCTTTTTGTGTGACAAAATGCAAACGAATGTCTTGTTTCATCCCCTGCAGGACCCAGATTTCCCATACAGCTGCTGTCTTGTACTCATTAAGCAGCGCACTGTAAATGCCACTCACTTTACGACGTTTTCAAACTTTTTATTTTTTTAAATTTTCTTAGTTCTTCTTTTATATATGCTAATGATCTTTTCAGATAAGAACACCTTGCCCAAAGCAAAAAGGTGACACTTTTTAATGAAAGTAGGATTGGGAAAGTGAGACTCCTGAAAAGATGCAAAATGCTGCAATTTAATGTTAGGGCCTTGTAATAATATGTGCCTGGAGAAAACTGAGATCATTGAAAAGTTTGAAGTTTTCCCGTTTCTCTGATTACAGTGACTCTTTAATGGAATTTGGATATCATGGGAAATTTAATTCCTCCTGCATAAAATGGTTTATTTAGCTTTAATTTAATTCATAAAAGACATGCAAATGGAGAGTCAAGATGAGATTGCAGTAAGAAAATATGCTAATATATAAGGAAATATTGGTGATGTTAGCATATTTAAAAGCATGGTAATCAGCTTTGATGTTTTTAATTGCACAAAGTTGCACTGAGCTGATAAAACTAAGTCATGATTGATTCATGAACTTAGCAGATTTCTTTAATTTCCATAGGAGGAGCATCTGGAGTTTAAAAAAAAAAGCATTGGATGAAGATGAACACTCTTGGTTCTTACGGAAATGCAAAGAAACATTCTTCTCACGCCTCTGAGCAGGGAATTACACCACGTTCAATTAGACTTAAGTGGTCTAGTTTAAAGGCCCCGCGGAGGGCTGTTGGTACACAAACAGCCCCTCGTTTAGTCTCAGTCTGGTGAACAGCACAGCCTCGTCCGACAGCCGTTTTTCTCCTGATGAATAGGAAATAAGTGGATTTAGTGATCAGATTCACATAATGGCTCTAAAATTATGCATGCATGGCAGTGTGTGAAAATCAGTGTTAGATTAGTTAACTCAGTGGATAACGTGGAAATAGATTAGGTGGAAAAAAAAAAAAATCAATAATATATCTCCTGAACAGCTTCAAGCGAGGTAACAATTAGGCGCGACCCTGTCACAGTGATTGTTGTCCTTGTTGAGGAAGTGGAGAAGTGGAACAGAAGGAGCTGCGCTTGAAGAGAAGAGCTGCACTGAACTGGTCTGACTCTCGACTTTGTGGTTAATTAAAAAGTTGCGTTAAACTCCCCTGACGGGGTTTGGCATGCAGTGTCAAAAAGAGAGTAATCGATTCTGTGCAGGGTGCATAATAGAGTTCAGAGGAGGTGAGAGCAGTGATAGTGTCGAATCCAAGGAGAAACTGTGACTCCCCTCTCTCAGCCAATTATGATGCCCCCTGGGAAGGGGTGAAAACACCCTCACCCTCCTGCTAGGATCCTCTTGACATGTCCAATCTTATACTCACTTTGCCCCTTGCTTCCTTTTCGACCCTCTTCTAGTTTTTATGGGGTATTCTCAATTTTCCGAACTTCCTCTTTTATTGTCTAGTCTTTTTTTCTTTCTTGCATTCAAATTAAACATTTTTGTAAAAGGTTCCTAGCTGACAACATTGACCATTTTCAAGTGATTCTATTGAATCTTCTGTTAACTTGTCTGTTAAATCAGTCAGTGGCTACAGCTGCTTATCTTTTGTTTTAATAAAAACAAAAATCAAACCAAATATCCAGTCATATATGCTGGGTCCACTTCTTATCAGTTAGTCTTTGTTGAATGAACTAACTGTAATTTTTGTTTATTGTTGCAACTTGCATTGGTTGCAAAAGCAGAAAGGGGCTGAACCTCATGGATCATTTTCCAGCTTTACAACTTTACGATTAACGTTTTGTGTCTTCATCCGAGATCTTGTGATGCTGATACCAAAACATAATAAAGCTGGAAAATGATAAGTGAGCTCATTCAGATGCACTGCACCTTCTTGTTTGTTGGAAGATGCACAGAGTTCCTTGATTTTATTGGTCTAAATGTTTTCATTGATCAAAAGTCAAGAGAAAAAGTTAAAAACTAACATATTTGTATAGGACTAAGTAGGAAAGCAGCAGTCAGGTGAACCCGATTCAGGTGAACCCCATGAAAGCCACTTGGGGAAACACTTGTTGCTGTGTTTCAATCTCTGAAGGATTACAAGGCCAGGTCCAGACATCCTGTCCTTGCTCTGCAGTAAGAATGTTCTACAGAAAGAGGAAGACATTTAAGACTTTTTCCAAACGTCCCAGCAGTGTCTGTCCCCGCAGATTCATCCAAAGGTCAGAGCATGCAGTGCTCAGAGAAATTGTTAAAAAAGATAGAGCTGTATTAGAGCTACAGAGCTCTCAAAGGTTTACACAGTCCTGTTAAAATGCCAGATTTTGTTTTAATTCAAAAATGTAGAATTTATCGTGAACCTAAAAAAACAAATATTTGAGAAAGAAGATGATGGAAAATCTGCTACACTCTGATTACGTAAGTGTGCAAAACCTCACACTTCAAGTGCTCAAGTACGCATTTATTCAGTTTCAGTATCCAGTTCCAAAATTAGTTTTATTTGAAAATGCTGTACTGTATTTTACAGGCAACATAATGAACAACATAAAATGTAGGAACATTAATCTGTTAATCTCAAACTTTTACAATCATGTTTTTGGGAAAAATAAAATTGGGTCAGCTGTCTGCTGGACATCTGCAAGCTAAACCAAACTCAACCAGCTATCGTTGCTTGAGTTTTGAAGATTTAGCATGACAGTATTGCAGCTTAAAACAGCAACTTTGTTTTATTTCTTGCAGAAAGCGTCACATTTCGCCCTTGATGGAATGATACAAATATAAATTTAATTGAACAAGAAGTTGGTTGTTATTAAAGGTATGCTAAAGCCAAAGTATTCAAATTTGTGAGAGAAAGTGAAGCTCCTATCTTTGTTTCCAAGTGTAAAAATCTTTACTTCATATTATGTTTCATTGCCAGTTTAATTGTAGAAGATGGGTGGAAAGATGATGCTGTAGCTCATCTCATAGTTTTCTGCGAAAAAGCAAAAAACCCCAAAAAGAAATCGTCTTTATTTGTTTCCAAGCCTTCAGACTCGTCGTGTTCCCCCGTTGGTTTCTGTATCTGCTGCTGTTCATATTTGTAATGCATGATTTATCCTCAGCACAGGTGAAATCTCCCTGCGTTGCATTTTACTATCGTTGCTTGAGTTTTGTTCTGTCCCACTCTATTCTCATGGTTATTACCTCCCCAGCTTTATTTTGCAGACAGACCCAATTATATGATTTTTTTTTTTCTCCAACAGTTCTACACAAACCTTTCTTGGTTATTTCACGTTCAACTTGAATCCATTTTGCACCTGTATTGACTGTAGATTTCAGTTTGTAATTTTGGGCCGATTCCTCGTCCTTCCTTTTCTCACCATCCCTCATGCTCCTCTTCAGTTCGTCTCACTCTTCTTCTTTCTAGTTCACTTAGTTGGCGTAAACCCAAAGGGAGACGCTGTCTGCATAAAGCAAAGTTTAGTATTCACAACGCAACCTGTTAGCATTTCTAATATGGAGAGGGGAGAAAATAAAAGGCTCAGCATGGCCTCACTGTAGGTCAGAGCATAATTGGCATTTATTTAGGCTGGTAATTGTGTGCATAGGGAATTATTTTCTGCCACAGGGTAAGATTATAGCTTGAACGGCTTCCGTTGGAATTAATAAGGTGGATGTGTGTTTTGGCAGTGGCTGATGAAGAGCAGCACACAGCGGGGGAGACGCAGTCGAACGGAGATCTTAATTGTGATGATCAAACACACATGACACGCTTCGAGATGGATCTCAAAGACAAAAGGTTTGTGGAGGGATTTGTGAGAACCCCGCAGGGTTTCACAAACTCTCCGCTTTGATGTGTTTGATCTACATTTACGCTCATTGCTTGTAAATTCGACTCGGCTCGAGCTTTCGATGAACTTCTGTCCAGGTACCAGGACGACTTCAGGCCCCTGGTGGAAGGGTGTGGCTGCTACTGCTGCAGGAACCACCAGAGGGCGTACGTGCACCACCTGCTGGTGACCAATGAGCTGCTGGCTGGAGTTCTCCTCATGATTCACAACACAAGCCACTACCACAGTTTCTTCAGGGCAGTCAGAGAAGCTTTGGCCAATGACAAAATGGACCTCCTGAGGAGACGTGTGCTTGGGACAGAAAAGGAGTAAAGCGGATAACTGAGAAGGACGGGGAGGGGACCAGGCAGAAAATGTTTCTCTCAACTGGCACAACGCAGGTTACAGTAATGCTGCACAGACCTTCAGATGACTTATGTTTGCTAAGCCCAGATCTCTGACAAATAAAGAAGAAAAGGAGCAGATAAATATTGAGAACTCTGTTTGTGTGTTTGGTTCATCTCAAGTTCGCAGTGGAGGTTTATATCTCAAACTGCTGGCAATGATTAAAACAACAAAACAAGAATGCATGACCAAATATTTGGGGTATTTAGCAATTAAGATTCAGAGGCGTTCTCAGTTGAGTGATTCCCACTACCTACAGCATCTGTGCGATGACGAAGGTCGCTTTCAGCGCAACTTTCATCTTCTGAAGGCCCAGTTTGACAACCTGCTGACCTTATCGGTGCCTGCATCCCCTGACAGTACTCCAACTACAGGCCACATAGTAAAGTCTCTAACTGGTTGAAACTCCACCAGACATGCGCCAAATGCTTGAAATCCTAAAGCGCAGTGCCAGATGTGCAAAACGCATTTTGTCTGTGTGCTGCATTAAAAATTGAGCCACTGTTGATGAAAGAAGGAAGTTACTGTGGCCCATATTATTTCAACGAGGGCCAGTACCCCATAGGTCCATTCCCACTGGCAATCACGCGACAGGATGATGGTTCCGTCTAGGGATAAGACGTCGAATGGACTCACTTACATAGCAGCACATATTAGAAGAAGAAATCAGGGTAATATATTACTCAGTATAAACAGTCCATATTGATATGTTAAGTCAGACAGTGATACTAAAGTGCTTTACGACCGTCCACTCCTCTCACCCTGCTAACAGGAGCTGCGAGTTGACAGCTCCACCCTTCATGCTGCTGACAAAGGATAAAGATCAGATACAGATACGGGTTTGGGCTGCCTCCCGTGCAGTGATGGAGCATGGCTCATTGTGAAGGTGAGGGGGTATAATTGACTGCCAGAGCGTGCGGATGCCTGTGGGAGGGGGGCAGGGGACAGATGTAGTAAGAGGAGAGTGTGACAGATTTATGAAACAGCAATGAGGAGTTTTTTTCTCCCCCCACGCTCCACTGTGAGTTACCCAAACTGCATCAAGCTTTGTAAAGAAGTAGGTTGGGGGATTTGCTGTCATTAAGTAGGTGGGCGCCGACTGTAAGTGCCTGCGTAATAAAAACACAGAATTGGCCAGAAATGATAAGGGGAAAAAAGTGTGAAAGTCTTTGGGAAGCAGGGTAAAACCTAAAACAAGCAGTGACCTCTAGACTATTTATTTTAACGTCTTATGGGATACAAGCAGACTGAAGGTATTGCAGGGAAGGTTATGAAGGGCAATCCGCCATATTAGTCTGTAAAAATAGAAGCGATTGGATCTCACCCTTCCTCACCAGGAAAGCTGCTGCAGATTCTTCACCCTGAAACATTTCCAGATGAGGTTTTCAACAGTGAAAAGAACGCCAGTGCGCGTGGCAAACTGGAACGAAGGTCTGCACAAATAATCCACACTTTGTGATTTCCTCTGGTTTCAGCAGTAATGTGGTCTTTTAGAAGACATTACTGCTGACCGATGATTGAATTTGCTTCTCAGGGTCTGAACTCCTCCCTGTTTATTTGCATAGATTATTGAGCTTTTCATTGTCTGTTGTACAGTACAGAAAAACACATTTGCACTGTGCAAAATGTCTTTGAATACATTCAACGTTTATTGCAAGTTGAATGTAATGAACTTGCAATGCATTACCCGCTATTTGATAAAGGAAGTTAAAACTCTGTCAGTTTAAAACTAACACTAGAAAAAATATGGTTTTGGATTAGGTGGCTATGTTAAACATGTAGTGAAAGAAAGGTTATTCTTTGGTAATGGCAATTAATGGCCAAATAATATATCATTAAGTTATAAAAGTTTTTGAATATTGCAGAAAGATTTTAAAGTGGTTTTGAAAAGCTGGTCGAGTTCCAGGAGACAAGAGACATTTCTGAACTCCTGACAGAATTGCTAAAAAAGACAAATCAAAACCATGTTTAACTATAAAGAGACTTCCAGCCATAAAACACCACTTCCTCCTCTGAACTATGAAAGTCTTAAGGGTATGTGAAGATAAAAGTCGACTATAATCACTTCTCAGTGTCCCATCACCATGAAACCAGTGCTGGTTGAATAACGGGTCCTGTGACAGCACAATGCTGACACCATTGGTTTGCTCAAATGTACCATTTTTTTTGTCACATTAAAACAAAAAATCATTTCACATGATTTTTTGTGAACTTGCAGTGACCTAAGAGAAATGCATGTTGCCAGAAAGCAGAATATCTTTCAGACACTCTGAACTCAATCTGAGCAGTTGACCTTGCATTGCTATAAATCTGTAGACACCAGCATCACCGGGCCTTTTACAGTCTCACATTCCTCAGTATTGATTAGCTGCGTCCCAATAAAATCCCACACTGGAGTTGTAGAAGCTTCCAGTGTGAGGAAAATAAAAAAATTATGATTGGGAAAAATATAGATGTTTTCTCCCAGAAGAAGGTTGTGGGTGGTTGAGGATTGAGTTCAACATTAGTCGTTTGAAACTAAAAGATATTAAGTGGTAATATTAAGTGTAATTACAATTTTTTGTGACTGTAATATGTAAAAAACATGACAGAAATGCTGATAGATTAGCTATTTATTTGTGATGTGGTTATCACTCAAAAATCAAAGATACCAGATGGTTGTAATATTTCCTATGTATTTAAATATTACTATTACATCCTTTGACATATAAATTCTACAATGTTTAAAAACAAGATTCTGTGGTTTAAATTTTTAAACAATAAACTTTTCAAGTTGGCTGGTTATCTAGTGAATTGGTAGATGGCTATTTAACTGTTTTCTCTCCATTTTGGCATCTGAATGAACTTTAATATCTTCAACAATGCATGAAGTTTGCCTTAATCTGTCCTGCAAGTAAACATGAATCAATACCTATATTGTGCTCATGAAAATTCAGATTGATGTCATAAATTAAACATATTTTTACAAGTTCGATAAGATAAATATGCAATAAAGTCTGAAAGCATTAAAAGTTTTCCAAACTCAAAATCTTACTTTTTTTTTAAACGATCATGTCACATTTTAATGTTTCTTTTTTTAAATTTTTTATGTTTATTTTTGATAAAAGAACTAAAGGAACCAGATGATAAAGTAGACAGAAAAATATCTTGCAGAATCAGAACATGGTTGCAGCTGTAAAAGGTCATAGAAAGAGCTGAGATGGCTGCAGAACGGAGCAAAACAGACGACAAAAAAAAAAAAAAAAAAGAAGGAAGAAAATATTGTCTTGGAATGTTATTTGCCTCAGGTTTAATATTTAGTTCCCATTTGGCTGCAGAGTTTCTCCTTTGCTCCTCAAAATATGCACTAATGTTTCTAATTTAAGGCCAAACAGATGATTTCATTCATATGAATTAGAAGTACTTTTTTCCAACTTTTGCCAGCTGCAGTTTCAGCTTTAGCAGCAGCTTTAGGGCACAGCAATAACAGTGAGTTTAGCACGGGGAATTTATGTAACATACTGCAATGGATTTCATGTTTTAGCCTCACAGCAGGCTGTGATGACAGAAAGAAGGGAACTGAGAAATGGGGGTCTCTGTGTGTGTGTCTGTGCTGCAGCGTGCAATAAAACTCGTTCTGAGCAAAGTCGGCAAAATCTTTTATACAGTTGTGTTACTACTGAAACCTATAGCTCACATCTTTAGTACTTGCTTAATTTGATTATCAGAATGTGTTTTTGAATGGTTGGTTTTTTATGAAGAACAATTTACAGTTAGAAAGTTTCCTAGGGAAAATCGACTACTTACGTCTACTTACCCTTGAGGTTTTATGTCACATTACAAACCCCATACTTCAATTTTTTATTGGGTTTTTATGAGATAAACCATCGGAAAGCAGCTAAGATATGTAAATTCAAAGAAAAAGTAGACTTTTTTTTTTTTTTTAAAATAAGAACAACCTGCATTTGTATCCAACTCCCTTTTCCCTAAATAAGACCAATACATCTGTTACCTTCAGAAGTAAGCAGTAGTCCATCTGTGTGCAGTCTCAGTATAAATTCAGATGTTGAATGAGGCCAGCAGCGAACATGCGGTATCAGGAAGGCCAAGAAATACCGCAGACAGATCAGGAAGAAAGGTGTGGAGAGGTTTAGAGCAGGTTTGGAAAACAACTCTTCAGTCAAACATCTTCAATTGAAAAAATGTCCCAACTGAAACATTGGGACATTGAAAAGTTGAACTGAAAAGCTGGAGAAAAGAGCGTGTTCATCGGTGACTCACGAGAAGTTGCAGCGATCTACAGCACAGCGGCTGGTCATGCACTTCTGAAATCGGGCCTCACTATGGAGTTTCAATGTGAGCAAGTGAGGAAAACTTCAAAGGGAACAAAAGTTTTTGATTGGATGACATTTATTACTTTTTTTTGGTAAAATTATTTTGTGGCTCAACTTTAAAGTGACAAGGAAATGTTGGTACTATCTGCTGTTTTGACGTCACTGTATCACCATTAGTTCTTTTTCCAACAGCAGCCCTCTCAAATAATGAGCTTTCTTTGTTGGATAGACATCAAGCAGAAGTGAGAGCCTCCATCAGTGAAGCTCACGCTCATTTTCTGAGCCTCTTTCTCTGTCGCACTGAGTGACACAGTGCACATTTTCCATGTAAAAGAGCTCTAGATGACACAGTCAGCAGGTGGCTCTCACTCCCCATTTCAACCAATTATACAGACGGAGAGCGCCTTTCAGGCTTGATCGCTGCAAGTTTTTTTTTCCTTTTCTTTTCTCTCCTTTTCTTTTGATGTTCCAGTCTGTGGCGTGAGCTGAGCCTCGCATTTGTCTCACTCTTCGGATGGCAGCTGGATGGTTATCTGATGTTGTGACAGCACAACATTTAAAAAGGAATGAGGTCAGGTGCTCATTCAAAACAGACTGACTACATGACAACATCTCAAAAGCCAGTGTTATTAGGTGCGGTGGGTGTCACTGGGGAGGAAATGATGGCCTGTGAAAGGGTTTAACTGTGAGGGATTCTGTTGTAAGTGCAGACTGTCCAGAGACGGGAGACGGTGCAAGTATTTGTCACTTTGTGGGGAAGCGTAGACAGTGTGCTGGAAGCTTAAATCATTGATTTGACAAGGTGTTGCAGCAGCAGACGCAGCGGATAGTTTCACTGGGGACCTGCCCAGGGCAAGCCTCCAGGAGACTTTCCCTTACAATTTCGTCCAAAAAGTATGAAATGAGCCCAAGCGACAAAATGGAATGAAATAAAAGTCCCCAAAAGGAGAGCAAAGACAGCACAAAATCATCTCTGAGAAGTTAAGTAGCTGCAAAAAGAGACAGGAAAAGAGCACTAAAGCAAAAACAGAATCTGAAATTCCTGTATCCAAAACAAACAGAAATATAAAGAAGGTAATTGAAAGGGAAACAAAAAGAGAACTTCAGGAATTGAAAAGGCAATCTGAGGTTCAAGAACTGCATCAAAATGACCATATCTACAAAAAAATGACAGAAACCAACACGAAATATGAATGGAAGACATGCAAACAGCATAAATGACAACTAAAAAATCCATTAAAGCAGTAAATTTAATAAAACAATTGCCAAGCACAGAAAACCAAAAAGATTTATTAAAAAAAAAAGCATAAGAGAATAATATTAATCTGCTTCAAGGCTCAAGCAGAAAAACATCACAAAGCAGAATACCAAATGACTGCAGAGCTCCAAAACATAACAGCAGAAAGGGAACTTAAAATGCAAAAAATAAAATAATCAAGAGATGAGAACGTCTGTGAACAGGAGAAAGAAAATCACACCAGAACAGACCATGGAGAACGAAAACAAACGTAACGCCTTGATTAAAATGCAATGGAGTAAATACATTTTACAAAACACCAGGTAAAATACCGATAACAGAAAAAGTGTTTTAGAATTTCACAAAATATTTAAGATCTGCAAGAGGAAGCAGAAAAATCCGACTGAAAAACGTTAAAATGAAAAGGAATTCAGAATGATTGCATAATCTAAAACAAACACTAAAACACGTGATGCACAGATGCTTGTCGATTTTACGGCCTACTTTTCTGTGATACAGACTTTGCTACAAAACTTCTGTTTTCTGTTCAAATTTAACCTTCATCCAAAGATAAATGTGTTGATTTTTTTTTTTTTTTTTCCCATCATTTCAATTTAGAACTCATCTAAATCTGAATATTTCGCCCTTATTCATAACAATGTTTCCATGAGTCAGATTTTTTCCATCAGTATAAGCAAACTCAGCCTGGTTCAGCTTAATTTCCCCTCACCACAGTGTTTTGCCTAGAGGGATTACTGAATTCTCGTAATGTTTTTCAGTCGGAAGAGATCAGATTTTATTGGCTCCCCGAAATGAAGTGATAAGAATAGGTGATTTCCGTAAAGACTTAACTAACCCACGCTGTTTTTGGCAGGGATTTTAATAAAAAGTTCAAATAACTTTTTGAGATCTTGGCTCTATTCTTAACTTTATTTCATGAATATTTAACACTGCACCAAACTGAATGAAGTTTTTCAATTTCATCTCAACGCAGTGGCTTGTTTTTCTTATTTGGCTCAGTTGAAATATTCAGAGAAACCTCATTAATTATCCTATTTGCATCTAAATAACTCCTCTTTTAATTAAATCTCAAAAAGTGACAGTTTTCTACCAAAAGGAAGAAGAACAATATACTAACCTCAATATCTAGTAACTACTTATTCCTAACTCATTTTGATTTTGAAGCATAGAATGCCTTACGAAAATATATATATATAAAAAAATGTTCTTGTACTTTTCAACTTTTTTTTGGCTTGCATGTAATGCAAAAACATTAAAAGGATTAAATTAGTGTAAACTTGAGTTGCTGTTCAGTATTATGAGTCACAGTTTTGGTTATTTCAATTGGTTGATTCTATGAGTGTAAATGAGCAAATTTAGGAGTTTCTATTTTCTAGCAGACATTATAAAGATTTATACATCTGTCTTGTCTGAATGGCACATACTAATGTTTTCCCATTTTGCTGAGAAACTGGAGGTTATTTATGCCCCAGAGAAACAGGAAGTCTGCATAACTAAATGTTTTAGACATTTTAATCAATGCATAGTGCATAGCTTGAAAGTAACTGTGACCTTTCAGAGTTCCTTTTTGTTTTCGCTTTTCTGCCACATTTAAATATTTCAGAGCATCAAAAGACAATTAAATCTCTCACATAGATAAGCTGAATGCAAAAATATTGATTTAGTTTTTAAGGGAAACACTTTGCAAACCAATTTGGCCCTTTGTTGAAAAGTGAAAAGTGATAGCCCCCAAAACCACATAACTGTCATGAGACATCTGTTACAAGAAAATCACTTTTTATGAATTTACAGACTTTCTTTTATGTTTTTAACATTTGTTTTAATTGTGACTTGATGTGGGTTTTTTTTTTTTTAGCTAAATTGTGTTTAAGTCACAGATATGTTTCCCCACATGGCCAGATTGATTTGGATAGTTTTTTTTTTTATTTTTATTTTAAATATTAATGTAAAACAGTTCCATGCATTTACTCAGGTTATCTGCATCTGATGATATCAAATTAATGATCAGAAACAACAAATTGTGACAATATAGGAATTTAACTTGACAAAGCTTTTATAAGGAAAATACTTTTTACTAAGAAGTCCAAACTGCAAATGTGCTTTTCCTACCTTTGTTTTATAGTACTTGTTTAGGTTCTCAGTGGAAACAATTATTTTTAAGCTGAGATTGTTCCCCCACAAAAGAAGAATTGAGAATCATTCAGATAAATGATGAATTTATCAAAACTGTTGAGCATGAGATGCTGCTGCCACCGAATAAGAATTGTGTTATTTTAGGACATTTTATGCAAAAAATCTTGAAGTGTCCAGTACGTGATCAGATGCATTCGATACTTCATTCCGATGAAGTTTGAGGACACTGTGATACCCAGTGGTTTACGTTGCTTTTCGGATGTATATTCCCTGTCTCTGTTACATACATCTTAGATGAATAAAATTGCTTTGATACAAAATAAAAAGGTTGTCATTTTTGGCACGGCATATTGGAGATGGAGTGTGCTTGACAGAAACTCTCAAAAGATGCTGAATTCGTTATAGTTACGGACCTGCAGAGACAGAGCTGTCTGTAAATAAGTTGAATTTTTGATGAAAGAGAAATATGTCACTCTGTGTGTCTTATGAGGCTCTCTGAAACTGGTACCGGATACCAGCGCGGCCCTCTGACAGCTATATCTAAAAAAAAGCTAAGCTAGGGTTCTGATACAAACATAGCAGTTAGTTGAAGTGATATTTGGATTTTATTTTGTTTGCTGACGATACAAAAAACACAAAAACTCCTGAAGTGCTCACATCACCGAACCAGCTCATTTAAAAGATTCCCCTCAATTTCACCCAATCCAAAACAATCAGGACGACTTGAACCGAGACGGATGTGAGTCCATCTGTACCTCCCGACCCTCTATTTTGTCCCCATGGAAACGCACCCTGAGAGGAGCAGCAGCCAGGGATCTCAGCTCTCTGCTGGCCATAAATGATTGCTCGCTAAACAGGAGGCCAAATGCCTTATTAGCTCCCTGATGTATCTCAGGATTCATTTATACAAAATAAATCTTCAGCTGGCAGTCTGCTTCATTGGAGATGACACTACCGGCTCTGGTGGACGCGCTGAGTGAATTTTTGATTTCAGGCATGCAGCTCAGAGCATCGTAATATAAAAGCACAGGTAAAAGTATTCTGCAGAAATACAGGGGTCATTACACAGCATTTTACTCAGATGTATTGCTTAACATCATGACCTTCCCTCCTGTTTTGTGTAAATGTAGTCAGAGGTGACATGGGGGAATTAAAAGACTGAATAACTTTCTTTTTTTTTTTTTTTGTGGAAGTCAATTATTCTGTATCCTTGCTATGTCTCTGCACTTTCTTTAAATGGTTTTATGTCCAGCTTGTAGCACTCTTCATCACAGAGAACTTGTGATATTACAGTGCTAGGGGGAGGCCTGATTGGTTGTCATGCTTGATTATTGTAATTTATGTTGTGAAAAATCCAATTTGTTTGCATGTGGCTTCCCTGGAATTGGGTTGATGGGATTTTCCTTTTTGCAATCAACGTTCTCACGGCAACACAAAGTGTGTACATAAGCTCCAAAAAGTTGGATTCCAGTAAAAAAAAAAAAGAAAAAAAAAGAAAAAAAAAAAAAGATAAATACATGATTAAAATTATTAAAATTTTAGCTTAGCTTCTTATTTATAAACATTGTGCAAAAAAGTGGAAACGGGTGTTTGGTCGTTAATTTTTGTGCGGTTGGAAGATTTCTTGGGAGTAAAACCTGTACTTCATTGCATGTGGAGTACCCCACAGCTCCATCTTGGGCCCCTTCTGATTAATATCTGCAGTCCTCAGCTCTCTCAGATAATGAAAAAAATAATGCAAGATACCATAATTATGGAAATTATGCAATATTCTATGTGACCTCAAAGCCTGCATCTTTTGATCAAAGACTTAAATTCCCTGTTTGCAGTATGTGATGTGAAATTGATGTCCTCTGTATCACGGTGGCTCTTCGCCCCTAAATAGGCTACTTCCAGCCTTGCCTGAACCATTCTGTACTTTGACTGGAAATATCGATGTTGTGAGAGAAGTGTTCAGTTTTATGCATATTTATAAACTGCATCCTACACGGTTTTTTTTTTATTGCCAGCAAAGCTGTTTATGTTTCTTCACTGAATTAGTTATATGCAGTTTTAGATGGCCCCAGTTGCATCAACAAATTGCTGAAGGTCAAATGCTCTATCTAAGGTGAGAAAAAAAGGATAACAGTCAATTGTCTAGGGCCAGATAGGATTTTAAGCTGGACAATAAAATAATACATTTATTTTCCTGGCAAAATATTGCTCCAAGACATTAGTAAGTTTGAGAGGCAACTCTTTTCTTTCAAATCAATTTTTTAAGTAAACAAAGGAAGTCAATAATTTGTAGAATTTGACAAGACGAAATCTGAAAATCTGTTAATAACGCTGTCATCGTGTGCGTTTTATGGACCACCAACTGTAATTTAACCACTAGCGGAAAATTGAGAAGTGCACTCGCTGCAATCTGCACAGCAGGGCTGGCTGTGGCTGGCACCACAGGATACAACACATAATAGAGACCTTTCTGCAGCTGTGGGCTTGTAAATCTATCAGGTGTTTTGCTTGAAGATCATTAGTAATTAACAAAATTTGAATTAAAATAGTTTAGAAAACAGATGACAGAGAGAGTATCTGTTAGATCTTAAAATGTCCCCATGACATTTAAAGATCCTGTTCAGGGGTCTGTCTCTAAAATTTAAGTAATAGATGAATGTCAACAACACGGATCCAGTTACAGTTACTTGGACTGATGGAGACTGGATAAATAGTGATGGCTTCATCGTTTACAAGCCTGAAGGTGGAAGCTGTGGGCTTCATCGTCCTTGACTTTTTACTCCTGTTGCTGTTTATTGATGGCAGTCACATGATGGGACAGTGGGGTGTATCCTGTCCTGTTGTAGACCCTGTAAATGTCCCTGCAGGGATGAAAACCAGATTTACATGCCACACCTCCACGGTGTTGATAATAACATGTTGGCTTCTGGTGAAGCTGTTGAGGATTTTCACAGAAATGCTAATTCCCTCGGCCTTATAAGAACATAAATGTCTCATCTGAGGTTAATTGAGAAGCTACTGAGTCTGAGATAGTCATTCATTTGGTTTCTGTAGAATTCAAAGAATGTTTAACTTCCACTTTGGTCAGACTAATTTACTCTGATCAAACATAATGTTATGATCATCTGCCTGATAGTTGGAAAAAAAAAAAAGAAAAAATCCTTGAATGAATTGTTATATCAAAGATCTATCCCATTGCCTATTTAAATAAGGATTAAGATGTACGTTTAAACAAAAATATAATTTATTTGAAGAATCATACCATAAAGTTATAAGTCAATATAAAAAGTGACGAGAAATGCCAATGATAAATCAGCTGTTTAGATTACTAATTCAGTGGATTAAAAGTCTAACCTTATGAAGTCCATTAATATTTTGAAAGTTTAACATCTTGAAGACAAGTTACTGCAAATGGCAAAGGCAGAAAATGTTTAGCATTAATATTACTGTACTTGTTAACATACTGGTGTTGTCCCTCATACCCCCTGCTGCTCCTTTGACGATAAATAATAGGAAATGTGATTTTCTTTGCTCCAGGCTTTTGGTCTTTGTCTCTCAGAGAAATAGAGGACGGGAACTTACTCTATAAATCCGTAATACAATTATGTTGAATGACAAACTAAAGGCATTAAACTGCATAAACCAATGAATATCCTTGGCCTCTAGTATAAAAGCCCTGAACAAATGAAAGCATCATTATTACTGGACGGTGGTCCTTTTGAGGTGAGATATAACTCCCCTTTAATAACACTTTATCACAAATGTGGCATTTAAACGGACAGTCGTCATTTAAACAGAACACACTGTTTTCCTTGGGAAGGGAGGATAATGACGGTGGACTGAAAGCAGGTGTTCAAGGAGACTGCAGATGTGTCTGTCAACATATCGAGCTGCTTCTATTAGCAAACCATTATTTAAACATGCTATCCTGGTCAATTGAACTGTAGCTCAATTGACCTGGGCATCAATAGGTAGCACACTGTGATGTGTTTCAAACTTCAATAACATATTCTTGAAATCTGTACTGGTGTTGTTGCAGACCCTTGTCAAGATTTTTTTTTTTTCACTTTTTATGCAGATGGTATGCTGTACACCCACAGCCACCATTGTTCTCCCAGGATTTAAAAGTCTTTTTAGAGAAGCTCTAGAGATTCATCGGGAGAGAAATGCTGAGATGTTGGGAAAAGTGATGAAGGGCAACAAGTTTCTACATCACTTAATCAATAAGTCTAATTTTCTCCCTAGATTTGTATCGGTAAAAGTGGGAAACTGCGTTGCGCCAAATTACATTGAGTTGAGTGTGTACATTAACCCTTTAAGGGAACTTTGAACCATTTCCATGATGAGTTTGATCCAAGCATTACTGTCACAGCCATCTTAAGATGTTAATCTAATGCTAAGCTGAGAGACTTTAAGAACAAATTTTAGTCTTTTAACTAGTTCAGTAAACATTTCAAGTTTGAACATCTATGAACTTTTTCCACGTTTTGTCTCTTTGGTCCTGCTTTAAATGTAAGAGTATAAACTGAAGTCTCTGGCTCTAAAGATAAAATCTTATAAATTATGTTTAGCTGGATCCATTTTCTGTTCATTTCTGTACAGGAGGCTACTGTAATATAGGAGTGAGACCTGCAGCACAGTTTGCAAATATGAGAGCTGTGGAATAAAGCTGCAACTTAATGGATTCTATTCCTTCTAACTCCTCTCTCACCATTAATAATGCCAGGCCTGTTTTACTGGAAAATGTGCCTCAGGATCCAACTTCTGCATCCAAGTCATATTCTCTGCTCGAATTTCAACAAAGTTGCAACCGTCAAACAACAAAATGCCTCATGATCTATTTCAAAAGATTACAAGAAAGTGTGACAGATGAGAGAGAAAATATATGTAAGAAGAATGCAAGACAGCATTTTTGTGCAGATTAGCTCCCACTGTTATATTTTAACATGTGATCTGATTTAAAAAGTTTACATCACTCAAGACATATGTGTGCCAACTTGGAAACTGTGAGTGGATCAAAATGTCAAATTGTGGGACCACAGAACTAAAACCTGAAACTTTGCAGAAATGAACGTGCAATCTGAGGAATCTAACTCTACATGCACAAAAAAATAACCAATCGGAAAACACATAGAAGAATGAACCAAGATCAGATCTCAGTAAATACAGAAATGATCAAAACTGGAAACACAGATGATACTTAAAATTCAAATATCCACAGATCATGACATAAAAAAAAACACAAAATTGTAAAATCAGGTGCAGCAACAAAACAAGTGTTGACTACATTAATCAAATATCATTGTTCAATTTACCTTTGTGTCAACAAGAAGTAGTCCACTGTGCGAAATTGTAAGGCAGCATTTTAAAATTCAGCTTGACCCTACGTGTGTTTGGAACTCAAGGGGAAAAAGCATCCATTTTATTTCCGGTTCTCTAAAATAGCGGAAATGAGGATCTATCAGCACAGTTACTCATTTTCTGAAAGCATGGTCATTATTATGTAACAGCTGCTCTTTTCAGGAATAATTTCCCTTAACCGAATCTCCTAAAATTAAGAAAAAACTTTCACTCTTAAAGCAATGAGGTGGGGACACAGCATTAAGGTTATTAAAATAAATCCCATGAAATGTAGCAGAGGGTTTCTAGCATTGCATTCCTCTTTTTTTCTTTTCATGTTTATCGCTCTGCTGCCTCAGAGGTCAGCGGCAGTTGAGTAAAAGGTCAAATCTGCTCAGTTTTGTAAGAGAGTGGATAAATGAAAAGGTCACAAACGGGATTCAACCTTTACCGGCTGAATGCAGGGAAACGGAGAAGAAAATCCTCCCTCAGCATAAAATTAAGTCTGCGTTTCTTCTTCTTTTTAGGAGGGAGTGGTGCTTGAAGGAAATGAGAATTACGGAAGGTGAAGCACTGATGCTGAAAGTCACTGTGGCCCATTGCTGTAGGAAAAACACTCCTCTGTTTTTCCGCTTTTATGGTGTGTGACTTGAAGTGATTTGATGTACTTTAAGAGCTTTTCCTTACAATAAAAATAGTGGTTAGACAACACTTATATACAAAACTGCCACATTAAGCTGCTGCTTTCAAATTTAGAAAAGGTTTTGAAAGAATGAACAATTGTAGATAAAACTGTGTGGCTGGCTGGAGATGCATCCCCCCTTTCAAAACTTTACATGTCTAATTGTTCTAAGACTTACATTTAGAGATTAATATATTAATCTGAAATGGCATGTACAGATTATTTTAAACTTTCCTAATTTCTAATTAATTTCTAAATGGGACATTTACTCAGGAAGGAATTTGTCGCATATATACAGATGTTTAGATTTGGAAGCCTAACACTTCAGGGTCAAATTAAAATGTAAAGGCTTAGGACACTATTGGCATGGGAAAAGGAATTGGTACAATTAATTGTAAGGCTTAATTCACCCTATTCTCAGACTTTGTGGGTTGTGCCTGCCCACTAGGGGTCTCTGGACGTCGTTATGTCGTCAACTTACTTGTGCATGTATTGCCTGTAAATACCAGCAGGAGATTATAAAAGTCCCAATTAGAGAAGGTGCCAAACCAAAAAGCAGACATTCAAACACACACATCAGGTCATGAGCAAAAAAACACAAGGAGCCAACTGATTTCTGCTGTTTCCCAGAGCGGCTCATTTATCTATCGGATGAAACAAGGATGCAAAAGCCGAATGGAGTTCTTGTAATTAATCCCTTTTTAAAAAAAAATAAAACATTAACTTTTCTTTCTTCTCGCCTTTTTGCAGTTGCGATTGCCGTTAGCAGGGAATTAAAAGTTCATCCGAAGTCGACGGGACTTCAAAAGCCGACGCGATTGTCGAGCTTCGAGTCACCTCACATATCGACTGCAGCTGAGCATGGAAAACACTTTCATGCACACGCATTCCCACTTCACACTCAATTTGAAAAGCACTGGGACATCTTTCACAAAAATGTCTGTTTTGACTGAAATACATTTTCCAAAACTAGTATTTTTTAAACAAAAGAACTAAAACCAATAATTTCTATTAATTTCTACATACGCAGCAGCCTTAGGGTTAAGGCTATGCTATAATTTGTCTCCTCCTGCAACTTGGATCTCAGTAACCCTTCTGCTTCTTCTGGAAATAGTTCAACTTTATGTTTATGAATGAACTCAGATGATTTGTTTCCCTTTTAATACTGTAATCCTCATATGCAGTGCTTTTTGAAACCACTGATTCACATATTCTCTCAAAGTTTCATTCATTTGACTGGAAGTGGCCATAGAAAGTGGCACACAGTTTGTGTACCTAAGTCTGTTGTACCCATAAATGGTCCTTGAATTCTGACACTTACCTTTGCTGTGTCTCCTCACCTCCATAATCATTCACCTGCCAAGTGTTCAGCACTCCATTACGCCAACCAATAAATCCATTCACCAATCCCCTGACAACCTCAGTTGCTATGGTTATACCTACCCCCTCCTCGGCAGTATAAACCATTTTAAGACAATTACAGCATAAATGTCAAACATCTCCTCTTTGTGAAGCCTGGATAAAATACAAATAAGTACTAAATACAAGCCACACTTTTTAGATTTTCCAGTACGTGTTAGTGTGAAATCCGATTAGACGCTCTAAGCTTCTAAACTTTATATATGAAATGTAATAGTGCTGAAGAGATTTCCATCTAACTTTGTCTAAACATACCATTTGACTCAGCCGTGCTTATGTTGGTAAAGAATGAGCAGAAAAAAACAAAGTCTACGCCTGTCAACAAAGATTTCTCTAGAGTTTATGTTATGAAATAAATACCGACACCCACTCTGACATATTTGTGCTTCAGGATACAACATAATAGTTTATTGTCAGCCCCCCCCAAAAAATCTAATTTGTTACAGTGCAGTGGAGGTAAGAAGTAGAGATAAGTTTATGAATTTGTTGTGCAGTTTAAGCTTGAATCTTCATGTTTCATTTCAGATTAACCACATAGGGTGACACCCTTAAGATAATATTATCTTGAACCTTCAGCAATCAGTCTTTTTTGCCACCAGTCAGACTGAAGTTCAGCTGTTCTTTTTTTCTTTTCCTCATCTGTTTTTACAAAAGCAATGGGGGTAGCCAGATTGTTCCAGGTTTTAAGTTTTTATGAAATATAGTTTTCCCTCTGAGAGATGCCTTTGCTTTCATTGTTTAATTGTACGGGATATGTGCTACAAAAAAGAGAGAGAAAGTTTTTAAAGACTGCATTTTTTTTTTCACATCACAAAACTCAGGGATGTGAACAGAGGCGTGCAGAATTTATACACCCACTGCACAAAAAGAAGGACTCAAAAAATCCCATACTTGAAGAAGTAGGTCTTTAAAAGCGACTCTCGATTTGTTTTGGGAAACATGCTTTGTCACTAAAACTGTCTTTGTGATGGATATACTCAATTGCATTTACTTTGAAGCCAATTTCCTCGTGTCTTGATTTAATCAGGAGATAGATGTCCCCGGGACTTAGACATGCATGCAGCGTGTCGGGCCGATAGGACCCGTGTCTCCTCTCCGTTTGCTCCGAGCTTCTCTTTAGCGAATGCGGCCTGAGAGAGGAATGCTGCTCCCGCTGCAGACTGAAGAGAGCACACTTGGTGGATGAAATATGGATCCAAACACTCACTGGAAACTCGTAGACACTCTGGCACCAGTCCAAAGACTTGTCAGTGTTGACAAATAGGCTGTCAGGCAGCCACGAGTCCACACAAATTTCACCTGTTGTCTACCTCTGCACACCACAAATCTAAAGCAGCAAAGGGAGGTTCAGCAGAGAAATGACTCCCGCTCTCAGATGAGTTGGACAGATGAGAAAACTCTGAGTTTCATCAATTTTTTTTCCCACGCAGAGCCCAAGTTATTTGAAATGCATACTATGGGGCCGTGGTATACCCATGTGCAATCAGTACCATTTCACTGAGCCAATGTGATGTTTCTGACGTTAAATGATCTGCTTTATGCACACATGCATGGCGGGACTTCATGAAACATTCATTAGTGCTCGTTACATTGTTTACTTTCTGGACTTGAGAGGTTGTTGAATAAAAAGAGGTTTATTGAAAGGTTACGACCCACATTGCTGTTTTTGAATAGTTCTTACAGAAACAACACAAACAAAGGGGTACAGTGGTTCCACTGACTTGTTAGTGCATTTGAAGTTTAGTATAAAAAACTTATTTTTGTCTTTTTTAAATAAAGAAATCGAAGTTGAGAAAAGAGAACATAATGAAACACATTTTTACAACAACAGCTTATAGAAGAGAGACTGAACCAAGAGTGGAACATTATTATCTCAAGCTGCTGGTCCCGAAGGCCTTGTGTCTCTTAGATACAGTCCTTAACATGCGCTTCTGTCGCCATTACACAAGGGAGCTTGTATTTCCATTTCTAAATCCACTGAGTGTTGGCAATAGACTTCTTTACTTTTCGCTCACAAGCCAACAAAAGTAGGACGTGGTTAGAGATAGACTGGAGATGTAGTGACAAAAATCAGAGATCCACCCATGTGAAAGATGAGTGGATTGCAAACAAGGGCATGGATTGAAATAAGACTGTGTTGACAGATGATGGGGTGGGACTTTTGGGGACTCTGGTTCCAAAAGTGGGCTTTGTTCTGTGTTGAGTCTAAGTTATGGATTCATCAGTTAGACTGAATAAATGTTACGAATGAAACTGTTGGTCATTTTGAAAATATTCTACGGTGCATAAAATTATTTTGTGTTGGAAATCTGACTTCTGAACCCAAAGAGAACACACCTTTGTGAACACTATTGTTAGTCGGCCTGAAACTTGGAATTGGACAGTTTTCCCTGAGAGGTTGTAGAATAAAAAGAGGTTCATTGAAAGATTATATTGTAAAATATACCAAAACTAGAAGATGCCATTACGATCAGTCTATAAAGGCATCAACCAACAGTAAACACCCTGATGCACTTATTTCAGTTTTGCAAAATTCAGACTTATACTTTAATATATAAAATACACGAGGATTCAAAACCTCTATCAAAGAACCTTCAGCACATTTTTTCCATGTATGTCCATGCAACATCAGTAAACTGAGATGCAGATTCTAATGAGGCTCATTTGTCAAAAATGACTGTGTAAAAATAGCAACCTTTAAGCAGAACATACTTTTCATTAAACTCATGTTCCTAATTAAGATTCTATTTTCATATTAAATGTTATGTTATGATTAAATGTTAGTAGAAAAATCATCATAATTAATAATTAATTATTCTCTGCAATTGGTTTTATTTAGTTTATTAAATAGAGCATTCAGTTATATTCTATTTTTTAATTTACTGTATCTGTGACAGTCCTTAGGTCAGATTGGTCAGCCAGATCTCAATGAAAACTGAAAATGTGTGCCAGCCGGTAAACACTTGATCTCTATGAATAATACATAATTTCTCATCAAATACCGTTTCAGTTTCAATCCAATGCCCCCCCTCGTCTAATTAGGGGCTGCACAGTATGAAGAAAAACACGTGAAATGGAAAAATAACGGTGCATACCAAAATAACAATAAGACTCCCAAAAAATAATCAACTAATTGACCAAACAGTGTTACTTTTGTTCTTAGTTCTTTTATTTATTTTTTTTAAAATAACTGTGCTAGAACATCTGAAGCATTTTATAACGTATTTAAAAAGCTTTAACAGTAGCAAAAAGAGCTACTGTTTATTCATTACACATGTCAGAGAGTGACATGTGTAATGGCACTCCTTAACATGCGCTTCTGTAATGCACATGTGCATTACATTTGTAAGTTTATATATATATAAATATATATTAGAAGTTTGGAGTTTTACAGCCTCAGCGCGGTCCTACACTCAGACAGATCCAATAATGTAACCTGTGTAAAACACTCTTTTGTCTGCATCTCCTGGTGCATTTAAACTAACCTCAGTCCCATATTTCTGAAATATGGGACTAAGCTTGTTGTGCCCGTGTGATGATTCATGCCGAGTTTTGTGAATTTGCATTTTCTATGATGTTTTGGCTGCCGATGATGTTTGAGGCAGCTGGGTCAGGCTGTTGTTGCAGCGAGATGTGGAGGTCAAACTCAGAGTTAGCTGTAGGGGCAAAAGAACAGCTGGGTGAAACAGGATACCGCCTGCAGCTGAAGAAAGGCCAGACCCCCTTCTGTCTCCCTACTGTGCGCACATGTGTTCCCGCCAATCTTAATGCATGAATATTTTATCCTCCTTTGTGCATTGGTAGCCACTTCATTTGCATGCAGCCTTGAATCCTGCATTTGTGAATTGGAGTCAACATCAGTCCGCCTTTGGTAATAAGCGGAAGGAGACTAGTTAAAGGGGGCACTGCCTCAATACTCATTACGTCCACAACAAATCCTCCGTACTTCCTGGCATATAAATGGCACAAAAGGACGATTAACAGGGGTGAACAGATCCTGAGGGAAGTGAGAAAATACCAAAGGTTCAGCAAAAGAATAAAGAAATAAAAAGACCATTTTGAGCACATATATCAAAAGAAAATTATAACGAAGAAGAAAAACAATACATTTTCTGGATGTGAAACTTCTGGTAGAAAGAGATTGTTATTGGATGCTGTGATTGAGTGGGGTGGTTCCCACGCTGCTTGGACGGCCTCTTTGTTATTGTCCAACAGCCAGCACTCGCACTGCTCACAATTGGGCCAAGGAGCAGCCAAGAGTCAGGAGAGGAATCATGTGAAATGAAAGTCATCTATTTGTGCTCATCGATTAAACATTGTTCCCCGGGGGTCTTTCAATCAGCCGATTTAATTAACAAGTTTCACAGGACTAGCAGGCAGCAGGAGCCTGCAGCTGGGAGAGAAAAAGGGGAAGGAAAAGCAGAGTTTAAAAAAACAGGGGGTGCAGATGTATAATCTATACAATAAATGGATGACAGCAAAGAATAAACTGTTTGTTGCTGGAATAGGGAAAGAAAAGAAACGAATGCCTGTCTGCTAGAGTCTTTAAATCAAGCAATCAGAGGTGTTTTTTTTTTTGTTTTACAACTAAACAGTCCTAACAAAAATGGAAGGGTTATAAATTATAAATATCCAATACAGGATTTCACAAAAATATGATTTTTTTTAAACATTAAAGAAAAAAGTGTTTCCCACATACTGAACATTCAAGGTGCTGATGTCCTAGGAGAGAGCAAGAACTGATGCTGGACAATGAGAATAATACTAAACGACTGGAATCGACTGAACACAGAGTTTCAAGTTGAATATCTGACAATAGCGAACATTAATTACGCTGGACTAAATGCTTTTGACAGATTATGAAACATTTTCCTCTTGTTGACAGACATTTTTCCAGCAAAAGTGAGAAGAGTGATTAAGGTAACACCAGAACTTTATCTACCACAAATTTATTTATGTATAAATTTTTATTCATGTTTTTGTGCTCTTGTGGTGATGCACCTCTTTCTTCATAATACAGTGGAGCATGTTTCCTGCTTACACTTTATTTTCTTCTTGATTTCTTGCTACTGGTTTTGGCTGAAAAGAGGTTAATAACAAACTTCTTATATATTACCATAGTTGTTAAGTCTAAAAAAACAAGTCTAATAAAAATAGTGTATTTTTTTAAATTCAGGACTACATAGGAGGGCAAAAAAGTTGTGAATATGTGGATGCGTGTGTTTGTCCTGTCCAGGACGACCTGTCCAGGGTTTGTCCCGTCTCTTGCCCATTAGCCACTGGTGATAGACAGTGACCGACTGCCACTGTTCAAGAATAAACAGGCACAGCTGAATTATGGATAATTATGGGTGGATTTTTAATTGACTTCATTCACATAATGTGTAAATTGTAACAACTTTTGTAATAAAAAAAAATAAAAATACTTGGAAGTCCACAGTGTATTACTTTAATAAAACTTAAGAAGGAGTCAGCAGGTTTTTGCTGAGATTACTCGAAGTAGGCGTTTATTTTATCTGCTATTATCACTTACATTATTGAGCAGTTGGAGTAAGCAAAGTTAGTTTATGCAGCACTTTTTAGAGATAGAAATCCTTATCTGGACTAAAACAAAAACAATAAACCGTGAATATATGCAAAAAGAAATTAAAGAGCCTTAAATCTTGTTTTACATAAATATTACATTTATTTTAAACATCTCAACAGTGCCAGCAATGATAAAGAGTTGAATGTGACTACTTTGAAAGGAAAAACTCTATATTTTAAGTCCAGTCTGTGGAAGCTTGATCCTGATGTGTAAAGTTAATCCTTCATAAGCTTTTTGATTTTGGAGTATTGCGGCGTAAGATCATTAGGAGCAGGTAAGCAAGAAATCTCTGTCAAGCCAAAGTCATTAGCTGTTAGGTTAAGATTTGTTTTAACTGTTCACAAAGCATTTAGGCGCAGCGCTGCTAATGGCCTCTGTCTCATATAAACCAGCAGGGTGTCAAAGACGGCACACATCCAGCTGCAAAGCAGACAGACACGAAGAGAGAGATAGCAGTAAATGAGAATACTGGATGTGAGAATGCAAATCGAATTGTCACTTGATTCCCGTTTGCAGAGCAGCAGAGATGAAACACAGAGAAGCGAGGGAAGAAAAGTGCAGATCTCTGCTGGTAGAGCAGAGAGATGGAGTGTGCATCTCCAAGCTGATTAATGTAACCAATTGAATCCAGGTGCTTGGGAGGATGGGGTAAATAATTAGGAGATACAGATCCTAATTATCTGTATTATCTGTTTTCCCAATAACAATGAAACTGAGAAGACAAGAAGATATATATTTTTTCTTCTTCGTTTGCATTTCCCAGCTCTGGAGCAGAACGTCTTAAAATGAGCGACAAAGACACGTCTTCTTTTGTCTGTCTTTATCTCCTCTCATAAAAGTGTGGCTGTGGATCTCAACAGACACATGGATGCATGTTTTATCACATAAACTCATCACATGGTCTTTCAGTATAGCATTTAGACTCACTGTGACAAGCAGCAATTTTCAATTGGGCATAAAGAGCAGAGGATTTGCTACATGTTTGTGAGCGTTGCTCCATAAGTATAGTAGAAAGTGGATATTGTTCATACCGATTTCAAGTCCAAGCTAAGCTTCAACCTCATTCCCTGATTAGGCTATTGAGAAGCAAATCAAAACAAAAAAAAATCGGATCAATTAAAACATTTTTTAAAACCCTGACACCAAGCTGTAAGTAAAGTTTCTATCATACCATATAAAAAGCTATGGCAGTGGCTTTTTTAATCTTTGATACTAAATTTAAGAGTAAGAATGGAGTCCGTCCCATAAATAAAAATAACTCTATCTAAATCGTGAAGGACCAATGATTTATTGAGAAATTCACAGCTTAGGTCTGAATTTATATTTATCTCTACATGTGAATTAGAGAAACTCTAAAATGATTCCAAGCTTGTGGATCCAACTCTTGTTTCTGAAATTCATTGAATGTATTTGTTGAAGAACGACTCAAGAAAGGCCTGAAAATGATTCCACGTATACTCCGGGTGAGAATGAAAACTTCTGGATTTATGAAACTCCAAATACATCAGTGATTGAAATCATCACAGTTGACCTGAAGTGTTAACAAAAGCTACTGTCGTCTTCATGGATTGCTGTCTATTTCTCTTGACGAAACAAAAAATAATCAATATTAAGCATAATTCCTTGCATTGAGAGTTCTCCTGCGGAAACAAATGGGCAGACTTACCAGTCAGATGAATCCTGATTGGTATGAAGGAATTGCAGCAACCCTAATGCTGTCTTTTTACTTCTCCACTGGTCATTAACTCCTGAAGTAGCTCCCTTGTCGACACTCAGTGCAGAGATAATAACCAGACGGCCGCATTGTGATGGTAATTCGGAGGGCAGCAGCATTTACCCTTTAATCTCTTGCACGAAAGAGATCTCGGAAAATAGCGCAGTCACCCAAAGCGGCTGAAACACATTTACATGTCTACGTGCATGAGAAGGAAATTGGGCTAGCTCTGTGTAATAAGTGTTTCATTCAATAATCCACTTTTTAATTGGCTTGTAGGACTGCATATGCAAGTGCAGCACTTAGTCCATCCATCCATCCATTTTCCGTCACCCTTCTCCCTAACGGGGTCGGGAGTTGCTGGTGCCTATCTCCAGCTGCGTTCCGGGCGAGAGGCGGGGTTCACCCTGGACAGGTCGCCAGTCTGTCGCAGGGCAACACAGAGAGACAAACAGGACAAACAACCATGCACACACACACTCACACCTAGGGAGAATTTGGGAAGGCCAATTAACCTGACAGTCATGTTTTTTGGACTGTGGGAGGAAGCCGGAGAACCCGGAGAGAACCCACGCATGCACAGGGAGAACATGCAAACTCCGTGCAGAAAGACCCCGGGCTGGGAATCGAACCCAGGACCTTCTTGCTGCAAGGCAACAGCGCTACCCACTGTGCCACTGTGCAGCAGCACTGAGTCTATTTGGTATTTATAATTTTGCTTCCCGGAACTTAGACTTTCTGTTCATCTTTTGTGGTATTGATAAGTAGTCTACTAACTTTGAAAAGTCCCCTGAAAGGTTCCCCCATTCCTCTTTTTATTTACCAATATGCCACATCACTAACCATCTAGAACTAATTACATTTAATCACTCCAAATCACTTCCTCGAAATCACGGCGCTGCTAATGAATGTTGGTCACGAACCACACAAAGAGCAATGTCCTCTTGAGGCTTCCATTCCTCCACTTGTACCTCTTATGCCTTATCAGAGGAGAGAGATAAATGTGTCAGAGGGAACATGAAGGAGACTGGAGGGAGCTCAAGGCACGACTGCACATTTCAGGGTTAGTTTGCAAAAGGAAGTTAAGACACTGTCAGGGCAGGAGAAAGATTTGCATGCAATCAGCAAGTTAGCATGAAAGCTGGAAAATATACAAAAAAGATGCAAAGTCCATCTATGTTTGGTTTCTCCACATGCTATAATAATTGTTAAAAAGCAGGGCTATATCCTGGGATTAAAGTGTTAAAGTTGAAATTATTTTATTTATAAATTGATTTTAATCATATCTAGTCACCTGCTGGGAGCTAAAATTAGATTTTTTTTTTTTTTTGTTCAAAAGAGCCTTGCAAAACTTTTTGTCTCATGATGATAGTCTCTTCAACTTTTAGAACGCAACTCTACTCTATAATTTGGAGACTGACTCGATTTGGGGAGGGGAAATTTTTTTTATAATGAGTTCTTCTGACTTTTGAAAAAGTGTGTCAATTCCTGAGCTGAGAGAGGAAGACATTTCATTATTTTGTCTCCATGTCTTTCCAACTTCAAACCCTGCTGCCTTCATTCTACCTTAGAGGTGTCAGTGTCAGATTTCTTTTAGAGATACTATTAAAACATACAACATCAAAAAGGTTTAATGAACCTTTTTTCATTAAATAAAGGTTCATTTTTTTTGATGAACCATATTGTATGGCCAGTATTTCATGCAATATACAGAAAGATGTAAATAGAAACATTATTCATGGTATGACATCACCTAGCTTAGTGGTTCCTAATTTATTTTTTATCCAGCAACTCAGAAAATACAAAGATATCCAAGTAGCTTAATAATATGTTACAATAAAAAAAATACGTATTAAGAGTTTATATGATTCTGCTCTGCAATATTGATGTTCAATACTGACTTGGAAGCAAATGTTTCTAACTTGGATAAGGTGAAGTAACCTAAACAGTAATTATCTGTTTAGGTATAAATTGCATTTTAGCAGGCTTTTGCTTATCCTGCTGCTTCTCTTCTACATATTTTTTTACATTTCTGCAAGTTTCCTGCAGTTGACTTCAAATGCTTCTGCAATTTCCACTAAAAATATTCAACTTACAGTATTCATATTGCATTTTGGCAGGGAACGCTATTTTGTCCCCTTTCCTCCTGTGTTGCGTTTTATATATTTAGTAGAAGTCACTACTGGAAAAGTTATGGGTGCATTGCGGGGAGTAATTTTTTGTCAGTCCAGCAACTTCTACCAGATTGTTGCAAATTGAACATCCATGGGAGGTTTAAGATAGATTACCTGCATTAATGCAGCACACTTCCTTCTTGCAGCTCATCTTCAAAACGTTGTCAAACCGTTCCTGTGACGAAAAAAAACACAAAACATTTTTGTTGTTTGCAGATAAAGATGAGTCTTTCAGCATAAACAGAATATATTTGTTTTTTTTTTCCCACCCTAACAGATTAGTTCCTACAATTTATCTTGCCCCCATATAATTAGCATAGTTTACCTGAAAATAAAACCCATCGCATGGTGTGTCACAGGTGTGACCGTGTGTTAACACATTATTCCTGCCAACCAGCTTGAACTAATTTGCCAGCACTGCTGGATTAGTCCCGTTCTAACACGTGACCATGCAACCTCAAAATGGCATCAAACATTCAGTGAGGAAGCACCGACGACAGGGAGGAGAGGATGATTACCGTGTTGCTTTGGTACACTGGTGGGAGGAAGAGTGTTGGATGAAAAAAAGGCTGCGACAGTCTCAAGGCTCGTTGCCATTACTGACTGTAATCAACATCTTGATCCTTCCATCATCGCTACCCATTGTTAAATGCTGTAAGTGCCTATCACAGGGCATGTTTTGTCCACCCACAGACAGGCACAAAGCCTGCTAAAATCCAGCTTGACAAAGCAGCGAACCAGATGGAGGACTGCTGTCTGTGTGAGAACCGGGATCATCAATTCCCTCTTATATTGCACATACAGCAAAGTTTGTAAGTTTGGACATGCCTATTCATCAGTTGAGTGTCTGCAAATGTTGGAATATGTGGAAATAAAGTTAAGAGTTTATTCATAAGTTTCAGCACAAGAATAATTACACAGGAGCAGCTCTTATTTAGAGGCGCATCCTCTTCCTTTTGAAGACATGCACATAAACATGCGAGCGCTTCGTTGCATTCATCTTTTACTTCCTCCATGCTACGGCAAAAATGAAAAGTCGATTCAGCCAAACCATCCTGCTGCCATCTACTTATGGAGGCATTTCCTTGCTCACAGTCCTCCCCTCTCAGTTAGACTTGTTTAGAAAAACACACAAATGCACACAGATAGAAAGAAAGCACCTGTTTGTGCTTCCGCAGACATGCATACATCAGCAAGTAGTTTTGTCCCTGCAGGCCAGGCGAGGCATGTGTTCCCTCAGGCATATCTGCATCGCATAATAATACCAATTTGTCTCGTAGAAATGATGCAACGCAGGAAGCTGAAATCACCTTTCCCAGCATCTCTCCCACCATAAAAGTGGCATCATTTAATAGCTTTGAAAATGTCTTCCTTTGTCCAGTAAGCAGCGGACTATCTATTTAATTCACATTACGATAACATGTTGCTCCATTTACTCTGTGGGTCAGAAAAGGCAATAATGTTACAGTCAATCAACCGTAATCACAGTGCAAATCGGAAAACCTGGAGAGTTTGATAAATACCATACAGGGGGACAAAACTAACTGCAAGCTAATAATAAAATATTCAATGTGGATTTGAATGTTCTAGTTACTTCTATGTCCACAAATGTATAGAACCCAGCAGGTAAAAAATGCTTTTTTTAATGTATTTGTTAAACTATCACTATGTTGTGTTAGTATAGCATGAGACACATAACATGTTAAAAAGAATCAAGTTCCTCTTCCTCCTCCTTATGGACCTGCTGTCATCTGAATAAATACACTGCTCCATTGGAAACAAGGAGGCGGGTCTCAGCGCTGTCAATCCACTCGTGTATGCACTGCTCACACCCTGCCCCTTGCTCTCTTCTGCGCTACAGGTGATTCCCCACAATGGTAAAAGTTATTTGACGTGGCTTTAAATACCTGAATTAGTAAATGTAAAAAACAGAAAAGAACATTTACCATGCAAAGGGTTTCAGTCATTCGTGTGCTGTTATGTTGAGAAGTTGCTCATCAATGGAGAAAACAATGATTTTATCTTGGTGCCAGATAAAGGCATGTCAAAATGACTGAAAAAAACAGTCATGAATGAAAATGCTGAATGTTGCTTTATTGGTGTTTTTGGCATAATTAAGTGACAGGCAGTTAATTAAATTACCATGTTGTGACAAAGAAAATATATTAATGCAGTGACTGGATTTCCAAAATGTTTTTTTTTTTTTTTAGTTTAGTTAGAATCTAAATGTATTAGTGACATTTATATATTAATGTAATTATGATATTCCCAGAGAGTGAAGGATTCAGTGTTTTGCCTTTTCAAAAGGTTTACAATCAGTTTATCATCATGGCTCTCCCTGGCTACATTTGCATAAATGTAAAACCAGAAAACGCAGAACTAATATTTAAGTAAATTATGTTGTTTCAATCATATATTTATCATCTTAATGCTAATATTTATAAGACATTATGAACTCCAACATATCTTAAATTCTCCAGAGATTATATTTCACCCAAAATCAAACTATAGCAAAGAATTGCTTCATAGTCTACTTGTGCTGACTGACCTATTTGCTCACCACCAAGATTCAATTTCCTTTCATCCTTTTTTATTTATTTTTTTCCCCCCTCTACGAAACTCAGATCTTACTACATTAAAACTCTCATTCATTAGTCAGTTTCATTTCTTCCTCATTCCCACCTCGGCTCGGCTCTGCTTCTACTGGGGGTTCATCTGGAAGCAAGAAGGAACGGTCTGTCAGAAGAACCCTTAACATTAGATGGCATGCAGCTTCATCAGAGGGTTCGGAGCACACAGAGGTCCAAATTAGAGACTTCAGATCTGCAGCACCCTGCAGTGCAGCTCCATGAGGTCTTTCCCAGAACCAGCAGGAGGCTAGCAGCCAGGACTTTGAACACTGTGAGAACTTAAATCTTAATTTATTGGCGGTGGGTGGGAGTACCAGTGTGTTAGCCCGAGGGTAAAACATATCGCAATATCCTAGACAAATCCTTTTTCCATTGTTTCCTGCAAAAAGTAACTTTGTATAAATACAGTTGTATCTTCTTTTTTTTTTTTTTTTTTTTTTGCTTAGTAAGCTCTTTATGAGCTTTTATCGCCTTTAGGAAGAAGCCAACATGCAGGATGCCTTTCTATATGAAAACAGATTGCCATGAAATTGGATGAGCACCGAGAACACACATGATCCCAAAGGGCCCAAATCCTTTTGTTTTAAATGACCCGCTCACCTTTCCTCTAGCAACTGTTAAGGACAAATAAAACATTTTTAGCATCACAACTGATAAAAATGCACAACCATAACCTCTGTGTGCTTCAGCCCTCCAGCTGCCTCATCTTGCTGAAAGTATTTATCTTCCAGTAAAATTATCTTGCAGTATAAGGTGAAAAGGTCTTTTTAAAATATCAGTATTATTACACTTGCTGAATTGCTGGACAAAAGTGTGGTGGTACTTGAACACAGCTGCACACTTATCCTTTAAAAATGCCCCTTAATCACATTAATTTGAGTTGTGCTAACAAATAATAAAGTTTATTTCTCATCTGATCCCATTCCAGCCTCAATTTCATTTCTGTTTTGATTGTACCCCTGAAATATGTAATTATTTACGTCGCCCGCAATGAATTATGTATCGATTTGATCTCCAAGAAGACAGACTTTTCAATGGAGGGAAAACATAAATCTGTGCAATGTATTATTGATGTTTACATTAAGGGGGTCACAACCGGAATGCTCGGCTCACATTACAGCATGCGTCCATAAATAACACCAAGCATGGAGGAATACGGGGAAACATGCACAAGGTGTGCACTCTTCAGGCACATACTGTCAGGGGCGCAGGTGTTTGTCTCTAACCAAAAAATAAGGAGATGTGTGGTCAAAGGAAGCGGCTCCACCTCACACAGTCTCTGACATAAGTGATCTAGCTCCATCGGCCTCAGATAGAAGCTCTTAACTTAGATTTTTCTTACTGAACAGACTTTACTTTAAAAACAATCAATCAAAGTAACATCATATATATATATATATATATAGTTTGAATTATATAAAGTTGTTTTTTTTTTTTAAATAGGAACTCACATTATTAGGAAAAAGATTTGTGGTACAGTGCAGTAATGCATTGACAGTATCAACTATGATTTACATACATATTACTCTGTTCTTCCTTTTCTGTCATTACAATTTATTTTTTGGCAGCTTCAGTACTTCATCAACAGAAATATCCATATTGTGGGCATTAGAGGCAATTAGAGAGCATCCAACTCAACAAAGTTATGAATATTTTATTAGAATGCATATCACCAGAAAATATTGCACTCTTTTGCAATGACGATGTTGCAAACATTGATATTGGGAAGATAATTGAATCCAAATTTTTTTTTGTCCTGTTCCATTTGTTAATTGCTTTTTTGTTATTATTTGTTCCACATGTAAATAGTTTGTGGGATGAAAAAAAAAAAAACAAAAAAAATAAAAATAAAATGTCCCCATTATGATAAGCCAACTTCCAGTTATCCACTATTCCAGGTATGAAAAAAATGATCCTAGGAATCGATGATGTTGCTTTTTATCTTGTATCCTGGAATTTTTTTAGAAACACATAGCAAATGAGTCAAAGGGTGAATTTTTTGGAGAATCCAGTCATATCTTTGAAGTATGTTGGTTGCATTTGATGTGTCTCTGTTCTGAACATTGCATGTTTACTCAAATATGCAATAATTTACAGCGTAGGATTGACAGTTCTAATCAGACAAGAAAGGATATGATGCTTTTGTCATTATATATTTATCTCATTTCATTTCTTTCTTTTTTTACATTTAAGGAGCATTTTAGTTCTCTATGAATGCTCCCCGGTGGTTGACTAATTACCCAAATTAATCAGACAGTAGGTCACACCATCAGTTTCACTTTCAGTTTTTATGTATCATGTATGATCAAGTCTATGAGATTTGATAAATATGTTTCAGGATCCATATTGAAATATTTCCTAACCCATTTGACATTAACTGTTAGTGAAGCCAATGGAATAACTTGAAACATCCTTGTTTGTGTCATTTACTCTTAATCCTTACAAGATGTTCACTGTCAGCATTTCTAGAGCATAAATAAATCTTTCATTTATAAAATCCTACATTTGAAAGGTAACACTTTAAACTATTTTCTATTTAGTTTTAACTGCATCAGTATTAAGAAAGAAGTGCTTCTAAGACTAATTTCTTTAGTTTTTGTTTAGTTATGCAATCTATTTTCCTGTCTTCAGAAATAAGTAGAACTCAAATTGCATATTTAACGCTAGGCTGCGAATTTTAATGATTTTTTTTCTATTTTGTTTTATTTTATGTGCAATGCATTACCTGGGCTATTTTGTCCACAACAAATCTGCTCAAGGTTTGCAGTCCGACGTGAGCAGCTGGCAGGCTGCTCTAAATTACTGAAGAGATTGCCGTATAATGTAGTCCCCTTGGAATGAAATAAAAAGGTTTTTACACCCAAGTTTCACTTTTTTATTCAAATGAATCCACACTGAGTACAACGGCTGCACATCAATACATATGAAAATCTCCAGAACGACTTTGCGTCTTGGCAGGAACCAACACGACCCTTTGGGCTCACTTCTAATACATGGTTGTGAATTTTGATTTGTGTATGCGCTGTTGAGTACCTGAAGGTCATGGAGATGAAGGAGGGGGTAAACAGGAGAGGCGAGTAACGTCAGTTCATCCACGCAATGCAGAGGAAGAGAGCCTTCGGATGAAGAGGCCCGCACATCCATTTATCAGTCTTAAAGCTCCATTTGGGCTCCTAAGAGGTTTTAGATTCATATCGACCGAAAGTCATGAACTGAGGAGCTGTGGCAATGGAAAGTACATATATTGTACAATATCCATCCATCCATCCATTTTCCGTCACCCTTCTCCCTAACGGGGTCGGGAGTTGCTGGTGCCTATCTCCAGCTGCGTTCCGGGCGAGAGGCGGGGTTCACCCTGGACAGGTCGCCAGTCTGTCGCAGTATTGTACAATACAAATCCCCAAAATATAAGAAATAAAAAAAGAACACCTTGTGCTGTTCTCCGAATAGTGTGCATGAACAATAATAATATTGTATGGGTAATAATACTGTTAAAAATTAAATCCCAGCTTTGTGAGGAAAAACAACTTTTATATGCACTTATTGCTTCCTGCATCCTTCGTCCTGCTGTATGCTTTCCTCCACCGACTTTTTTCTTGGGGTCACAGTTTACCAAAATGCCTGAGTTATTGCCCAAGCTCGCAGTCTGATTCCCATTTTAATCTCCTGACATGTTTTTTCCCCCCTTCGTTCAGCAGCTGAGGATTTTGATGAATGCCCGTCTGAACTCGATGTTGAAGGTGGTGTAAATGACGGGGTTGAGGGCGCTGTTCACGTATCCCAGCCAGGTAAAAGCACTGTATAATTCAGGAGGCACATAGCACGTCCGGCAGTGGGTGTTCAGAATGTGCGTCACAAAAAAAGGCAGCCAGCAGATGAGGAACACCCCTGGAGCAGGAAGACAGTGGAGCAGTGTGGAGGAAGAACAGCAGAGGATTGAGAGGGCAAGCAGAATGAAGTGGTTGGGAAAAAAAACAGGTTGAAAACCAAGAATATGAATCAAGGAGAAACGGTTTGTGGAGTTAGTTTTTGGGGATTGAAATGAAAATGAGGAAAAGGAGAGAGAAAACAGATTGATTAATTAATTATGATCTCAGTACATGCTTCCTTACTTTCCCAGACATCCAAAAGACATCAATAACCAATGAGTAGCTTAACATATTTAGATACAGGAGGAAGACAGACAATTCAGAAAACACACCACTTTTGTATTTAAATAAGAGCTGTAAATATTTGAAAAATTTATTTGCGCTGTTGTTGATTTGTTGAGGAAGTCTGAAATTGGATCTGGGGATGACAACCTGCCAATGTTGCAACAATGCAACCATATAGCATATCATGCTATATGGGTCGTTTTCTTAAAGATATTGAAACGGACGATTGGTCAGAAGATAAAGGGGACTGAAGCCAGGACAATCCTATAAAATAACTTGTTGCAGACTGCAAAGGACTTAGACAGGGACAGAAGTTCACCATTTCAGCTGGATGACAAAAACATACAATGCAGTGGTTTAAATCAGTCTGCAACTCTTGTCTTTGAGCGCTACTGTCACTTTGCCATGTTTGGACGCATCCCTGCTCCTGCTTCGGATCGAAGCATATTCATGCTTCCCAGTCATATAGTCTATCATTTGTAAAAACTCTTCCAAAGCCAAGTATCAGTTTTCCTTCCCTCCCTAATGCAGGACTCTGTCGATGACTATTGCATATAAGTTATAAAAAATACATTGAAGTTTGAGGTTGTAATGTGCCAAAATGAGAAAACCTGTGGTATGAATATTTTTGCGACTCATTTTCCATGCAGAAAGAAGACAGGTTTAAAATTTAAAATTGAAATGTTGAAATATCAGTGTTGTTTTTGATGTAGTTGGTGATGTACAGACAACAAAAGATAACAGCTGTGGAGAAACCATAGTTTAGGCTCTATATAACTCAATTCTGAAGACTACAAGGAAAATGTGTTGAGGTCGGTGAAACCGAAATCTTTGCGTGTGTATGCACAGTGCTCTCATTACAGACACTAGTGTAATGTAATCAAGCATCACTGATCAGAGTTTTGTCAGACGTTTGCAGTCCCAGAGTTAACTGGACCGAGCCTAAAGTAACTTGGCTGGTCAGTGAGGTGTGTGGACGAGGTGTCAGGGGCTGCACACACTGTAAACCTGCGGCCAGTGTGACCTCTCTGTGACATTTAAGCTTTTACTGCAAGAAGTGTTGTACGGGCACACAAATTGAGCAAATGCCATATTGCCATCATGGCAAAAGAAGAGCTTGCGTGATCAGGTATATGTGGCAGAAAAGTTCATCAGGAAAATGTGAAAGGAAATGAAGTAGATTAAAGAACAGGGCCACTTTAATAGAAGTGTCTCCATGATTTGTTCCTTTGACATTTACATTCTGGTTCCCTTATTTAATCCCTATTATGGGAGGCTTGACTCACCAAGCACAATAGCCAACATCTGAGTTGCCTTCTTCTCCCGTGCGTGCATGGTCCTGAATCGCTGGCTGGTATGAGAATGAGACATCGGCCGCAGTGACGTGTGCGTCCGTCCGTTTGACAGATCCTTCACCTCGCAGCCCATCCTGACAGGAGGAAGCTCCATCTGGTCATTGTCCTCTGCATCCTGCCCCGCTTGGTTCTGCTCCAGATCCAACTCGGTGCGTCCACAGGAGGCGTGGCTGATGCTGCAGTAGTTCTGCATGTCCACTGGGGGCACCGTCGAGTTCTCCACTGGTCCAGTTTTAGGGCGTTTGCGCCACAGGCAGCCTGAGAGCAGATTGGGTTTCGATGGACCCGACGGTTCCACACTCTGCTGAGGTGAACAAAGGATTATCAGTCAGTATGGATATTTAGCTGATTGCTTAAACGGCATCAAATCATCTGCAAATAAGTCACAAACTTTAAGCTTCTTCAAACCCCAAACTTGACGGTCACAGCATCTAGATCCACCACACACAGATATTTCCCAGTCATGGGTTACATCTATAACTTTCCTTTTAATAAGTAATTTTGGCATCAGAAAAAACAACAAAAGTCTCTTAGCACAGCTGAAAAAAAGAGGCCTGAACCATTTTCAGTTAATCAAATTTTTCTATTCAAGGAAAGTTTTTATTTTATTTTATTTTGGAAAGTTAAACTTTGATAGATTTCATTTTTCAGCAATATTGGCACATGGCTACTCTGACAAAAGTAGTTGTATCTCCTCTGATGGTATCACTGTCATTGACTGGCCAGCAAATTAATTTGATCTAAGTCCCAGACAAGGTAATGAAGGTCATTATTAAAGCAACCTGGGCTTCCTGAACACCTCAGCTGAGTAACATCCTGATTCCCTCCACACCGCCTCGCATTGATTGACGAAATCATGCAATTGGCTCAGGGACATTTAAGTAGGATGACATTTCTGTATTATTAGCATCTTTTTAATTGGTCTCCTGTGATATTCTAATTGTCATGACCTGCAAGCTATGATAATCCAAATGAACAGAAACAAGCACTTGAAATATATCACCTCGAGTCTAATGAAGCCGTATGATTTATGAAGCTCATTTATTGAACCGGATTAGTCAAATAAATTAACTTTTATATGACATTCTAATCAATTGTGATGCAACTGAAACATTAGCTGCTTGTTTAAATGTAAATAAATCAAATTATGTTTTAAATTGGGCTTACAGCTATGCTTAATGCCCTGATTTTGAAAAAAAAAAAAAAATATATATATATATATATATATATATATATATATATATATATTATTTCAGCTTTTATCTTTGAGCAATTGCACTCCATAGCCTTTCATTCCTGGTTTCCTCAAACCTCGAATGTGGAGCCAATTGAAACCATTAGCTTATCCTCCTTTGGTTCATGTGGAAAATACTAGCAGATAAGTGCTACTTCACTTAGCCAACAAAGTGGTGAATAGGGTTTTTAAAAAATTGGACCTTGCAGCACATTCATGCTCTTTGAAGAGGCACCAAGCTTTTCATATTACAGCACAAATCATGAAGTGTGTTATGTGTATTAGTGAAAACAGTCTTTCATTCTGGCACCATGGTTCATAAAACTCTCGTATGAGTAAATCTTCACCAGCAGTTTCAATGAGCGTTTTTCTTCATGTGTGATAATATTGATTAACAGGCTTCAAAGTGTGCAGCCAAAAACAAAAATATTTTGCAGTATATTCTGATTTATCTGATCTTGTGTTTTCCACTGAGCAAAATGAGATTATTTGTTCAGCTTTTGAGCAGCCTGCAGGTTGTGCAGGTGCTGCAGTGCGTCATCCCCAGACTTTGCTTAGTTGACAAGCAACCAGGTGACGTAAAGAAACAAGTCACGCTTTAGAATCACAATTTTAGACTCCTTCTTTGACCTCTGGGCTTGTAACCACTCAGTGGAATAATAATTAAAAAAAAAAAACAGAGGAAACGATAAAAACTGAAGCACCTTGCTCAGTCACCGGGTCACAACACTGGTACTGTCACTAACAAGATTCAATTGGTTCCATTTGATCTCTACCTAAAAATATCACTCACCACTTTAATCCTTATAGGCGATAAGTCATGTTTTGCCCTGGGAGTCTCTTCCTGCAGACACGTCTCCTAAGAAAACAGAAAACAGTTTGAGATGTACATACAAAACCCCATCAGTCTGCAGACAGAACTGCTTTCTTGCATTTGCACAAAATCCAGTGATTCAGCTCGTTTCATTTCAGAACGCAGTTTTATTGGGATTCATGACAGGGACAAAACAAATCAAGAAAATTAGGTTTCCTGTCGGGTATGTTTTCACGCAGGCTGACTCTTGAGCCAACTCAATTAGAGCTCATGACAAACTTGATGATTTGCACTACTTAGCATGCAGAGAAGATAAAGACTTAAATCCCAATTCGAAGAATTTATAGTTTGCTTAATTATTTGCTTTTTTAGTTTATTTAAGAAAGTAAGCAACAGAAAGTGCAACAAAAGTACAGGATCCACGTAGCAAATAAGCAATATTTAAAACTCTACATTTATTGAAAATTAACAAGAATGTTGCATTTACCTGCTGAAAATACAATGTTTAATAAAAGAAAAACTTGTTTTAATAATCACCATCACAGAATTTCATTCCAGTCTTGACAAAATGACTTAATGTCATGTTTTGATTGTTGACTCCTGTTTTTGTGTTTATTATGATGTAAAGCACTTTGAAATGCCTTGCTGCTGAAATGTGCTGTGCAAATAAAATTTGGATTGATTGAACAATGCGTGGTCCTCCCTGTGGTCCTACTGCCATCTGCAGAAATTCACAGCTCCCACCCAGAAAAAACCAATCAGAGTTGTCAATCATGCTCATGTACGTGCTGCTCAAGCTTGCTGCTGCAGATATGCTAATGGCAGAGAAACAACTTACTGTTACAGGAAAACTATTTGTCGACATCAGCAGCCGTGCTTATTAACTTGAGTTTTCGCTGCAGTCTTCGCTGTGGGGAAGGAGCTGTAAAGCTTCAGGGAGTGAAAGGGAGGGTGTGAGCAGCACGAACACAAGCCTCATTGACAGGGCTAAGGCCAGACTTAAAACAGAACTATATATTGTTTTGTAAAACTCTGTCAGGGAACTAATACTTTTTAAGGTTAAAAAACAAGCTTTGATATTTAGTTACTTTTAAGGCAGTTTGTATGATCTCAAAGTTAATAACTAATATCAATAACAAATATATCTGCATTAGAAACTAGATTTTATGTTTTAGCAGTGACAAAATCTGTAAGCATATTACTCGATACAGCTTCTTTAGGTCATTGTAAGCAAAGCTTAAAGCAGTTGGGAATGGGCTTCAGATGTTTGGACAGTACGTTAAACAACCATCAAATGCTTTTTCTCTGGAAAGTCTGTGGCTTTATTAGCAGAATAATGACAAAATTCAAGTTTTCTTGCTTTTGCTTTAAATGAATCAGATAAATTAATAAATCGTTATTTTATTCTTTTTAATCGTTCAGGTGAAAAAACAAGACATTCAAGTAAGGAATTGAAATTGCTACCTCAGCAGTTCATTAAGGCAAATAGTTCAGTTGTAAAATACAAGTTGCACGCTAACTTCAGCATTGTTCAGTCATCACAGTTTGGCTGAAATGACTCAAATCTTCCAGATTTTTTCTTTTTTTACTTCCATCAAACCAACATTGTGAACAGACCATTAAATCGCTGTTTTTAATGTGCCTGATTAGTGTGCACACTATACTGTGAATTAGTTCAAAGACAGAAGTCAGCACATTATCAAATCCTTCTTGATTAAGCCTACTATTTTTAACTTGACGAGTCAATTTAATTAAGCGGAGCTTTATTTGGACAGACAGCCGTGTCCAGTGTGCATAAACTGTGCTTTACATTTATATTTCCTCTCTAACCCCTGTTCCTCTGAACACTCTGCTGCACTTCGCTTACATTTACAAAGCTGCCTCACACAAAATTACAATTAAGCAGTCTGATGTCACAGAAAATTTTATACTGCACAGATGTACTTGACATTTCTTTTGAACCCTTTTATCTGTAAATTTCTAAAAGCTTTTTTTCCCCTTTCAGACCAAGAACTTTAACACTGTGGGTTTTTACAGTTTCTAATAGTTTATTTTTATCAGCCTTCATAAAATTAGCTTTTTAAGGTTTAGACAGGAGCATGGTTGATGTCAGCTCATTAATTTATTTAGAAAAAGGACACAGTTTGGCGCCCTGCGACAGACTGGCGACCTGTCCAGGGTGAACCCCGCCTCTCGCCCGGAACGCAGCTGGAGATAGGCACCAGCAACTCCCGACCCCGTTAGGGAGAAGGGTGACGGAAAATGGATGGATGGATGGACACAGTTTGGCAATTCTCAAATTAAATAACACATTATATCGAGAGTATTCTGTTAAATTTTTACTTCCATATTTTCTGTTTTACATACTGTATTTACTGTATTAGGGGTTTAATACAAAACTACCTAAATGCAAGCCTGATGACCGCAGGACACTGTAAAACCCTGAAATACAGTAAAAAAAATCATCTTTATTCTTTTACTTCAATAGAATAGAATATCATCCAACTGCATATGTTAAAATTTGTTCAACACCAGACACTGAAGAAGAAGAAGAAGAAAATTTGTAAAAATGACTGATGTTCAAAGATAAAAAGGTCTCCAGTTGTGTAGTTTAGTTATTAATGAATAAGGTATTTTTATAAGTTATCAGTGGCTGATGAATGAAAATCAAGGTAACGAGGGAATTAAAACATTATTGAGTGAACTTTGTCTGAAATGGCTCTGAGGCTCCTTTTCACCAGGTCAGAAGTCAAAGACTTTTTTAATCACGACTCGACAAAACAGGACTTGCTATAAACTTAATATTTATTTATGAATACTTTTTTCAGCTTCTTCCAAAAATATTATCATTCTAAAGTTCGGCAAAAGACACAATATCCCTGAAAAAGAAAACCAAAAGGGAAAAGGATGATTTGAACTCACCATTGAAGGCTGAGTAGAGCCAGGCTGTACCTTTCCGCTGGCCTGTCCGAAGGCGATCCTTTTCCGTCTCATCCTGAGGAAGACGTAGATGCGGATATAGACCAGCAGAGTGACGATGAACGGCAGGTAAAAGGACACCACGGATGAGTAAATCACAAAGTCGGGATTAGAAATGGAGCACACCAAAGGGTCATCTGTGGGACAAAAGTACAATGACAGTGTTTGAGGTCAAAATGTGAAAACATGTTAAAAAGGAGTATGGAGGTTTTGCCAATGCTGTTTTACTATATTATGGAGAGTTGAAATCACATATTGTGCTTCAGTGCTTGTTCTACGAGAGAGTTATTAAAGTTGCTCTCGTCACATGAGCTAAATTGATAGTAATGGTGCTAAAAGTTCTTGCCAGTAGAGTCAGCTCTGAGGAAATTAGCTGCTGTGTTCCTGTTTTCCTCAAGCTGGGGTCATTTCATCAGACCCTCAGACTCTGAAAAACAATTTAGAGGTTGATCAGTTCTTCCACTCTTTCTTTGACTCCTAATCATGTCTTCAGTTGCATGACATTAACACTGTATTAAATCCTGTCAGCAATGTGAACACTTAATCTTGTAACTGATGCTTCTTATTTAACATCAGAACCACCATCTGCAGTCATGTTTTCAGACAAAGGTCAGCACCCTTTCCCAGAGGGTAGATAATGTTTTTACAGGCTAATCACAACTCTAATCCTTTAAAGAAGACAGAAACCAAAGCCTCAACAAATTACAGGATTGTAAATAATAGAAGATTTTGGTGAAAATTATGAAAAAGGGAGTTTATGCACAAATCAATATATTTTTCTAAAAAACATAACTGCTAACTATTTCTCATACGGATTTTCAACTACACAGAATATCAGAAACTGCAGTGGTTTTAAATTGCATGCGTCTTAATAGGGATGAACTTTTCCTTTGGTATTACAAAGTCTCAGAGCAGCACACAGCGACTGCACTCAACTAGTTACAGATCTTGCATTTCGTCATTTAGTAAATACAGCATAAATCTGAGCAAAAAACACATATGGAGTTCTGCAAGGCTTCATTCTCAAATAACTTTATTCATATTTTCATGCCTTCAGACTACTACATCATCTCTCACCGCATGGTAAATGGATTGAACTTATATAGCGCTTTTCCAATCATTTTGACCATTTAAACGCTTTACAATAGAGTCACATTCACCCATTTGCACACACAAACGCTCAGGCATTCATACTGATACGCAGATCGGTATCGGTGGGCAATTTGGGGTTAAGTGCCTTGCCAAAGGCATTGACATGTTGTAGGAGGAAGAAGCTGGAATTGAACCTACTCCTAGGATACAGAAGCTGTAGTGTTCCCACAATTGTCAAATATTCTTTTATTGGCTAATTATGTTTTGTCTGTTTTATATATATTTATATATACACACATTTGCAATGCTTTAACATCACTATTACTCTTTACTCTTGGTTTAATGTAATTTTTTTTTTACCTTTGTTTCTTGGTTTCCGTCAAGGCACTTTAATGTGGCTTGTTTATGGACCATGCAATAAAAATAAACTCGCCTTGCTTTGCTCATAAGTCCAAGTTTATGTATCACATCTCCTGCTGCCCTAAACAAGAAGCACATTGACTTTAAACCTCAGTGTCATGTTGTGCCTTGCATCCTGTTCCACTGTGTGCACTGTGTAACTAGGGCACATCTGGACATAAAAGCAAAGGTAGGATTCTGTTGTCATCCTGACCTGTTGTGTTGAAACCGAACAGCAGGGGACAGGAGACTGTGAATGCCAGGACCCACACAGTGGCAATCATCGCAAACACTCTCTTCCTCGAACGATGGGTTGTGTTGTATAAGACGGGCATCACCACTGCTGTGTACCTGCACATAAAAACACCCCGAGGAGCCGAAAGTGTGAGCATGCAGGAGATAAGGATGTGGCACTGAAAATGCTGATACCAGACCTTAAATGAGAGCAATTAAAATTAGGATAAAGTAGCCCGTGAGGAAAAAACATTGCACTTTTTGCATCCCAAGAAGTCAGAGAGAGGATGGATGATATAAAGACTAAAATCTAGAACACATCTATTTAGAAACAAGTTGAATATTCAGCAAGAACTCCAGAATGGCTTTGATTTAATGGTTAATCAGTCCACTATATGTGCCATGAGTGTATAATTAGCTCAGGGTTAAAAAAAAAAAAAAAAAAAAGTGGGTTTAGCGGTGAAGAAGTTGCAATTATGCTGGACTTCAACCCTAAGTGGATGCGGCATTGTGTTGTGTAGAGCCAGATAACTGCCACCATTGTTTATTCTCATCCGAATAATTACTCTGGATGTGCTCTGAGCAAAAAAAACAAAGAGTTAAAGCCATTTAGTTTCCATTTTATTTTTTTGTTCCACACAAGACAAGGTTGTGTCAGGTTGAAGAGTGTAATGGTAAATTATAATGCACACGGTTTACTCTCTTTGGTTCACAATAAGCTGATTTGCTGAGCTAGAAATCTCTGATCTAAGTTCGTTTTCACCTCCAACTGCCATTATTTCTTTTTTAGTGCATTTTCTGCACCCATTGTTATGAACATATAAATAAACAATGGGGTAATAAAAGTGATGCAGGCATACTATTCACAACCAAAGGCAACAAATGCTCCTAATAATTTGAAACTTCATAATTATGTGAGCAGTAAGACCACTGCTGACTCACACAGTAATCAATCACAGAAAAGTGCTTTAGACAATATAACACTCTGTGGCGTAAATTAGCTTGTTGTAAGGAAAGTGGGTGTCTAACAATATGTAATTACACTAACAAAAGAAGCAAAAAGAGTAATTAATCAACTGAATCCTAAAATGGAGCTTTAAACTTGTAGTTAACAGGTCATTTTGGAAACTTATTCTATGAGAGGCAAGAGGAGACCAGTGTTGTATAAAGTACTGAAATCTCGGAGTCAAGTAAAAGTATAGGTAACGCTCCAAAATATGACTTTGGTAAAAGTAAAAGTCACTGATTGAAATGTTACTTGAGTTAAAGTATTAAAGTATCTGAAACGTCTTGTACTTAAGTATGGAAAGTACTGTAAAAATGAATGTACTCAAGTAATGTAATGAAAAGTACAAGTAAAAAGTAAAACAAGGCAAACGGAGTTTGAATGACATTTTTTATATTTTGGTAAACTTGTAAAAATACACTTAAAATAATGAACACAACCAAGTGCAGGCAAAATGAAACCTGCTAATAGATAAACCTGCAGCATCATTTAGTTAAGAAAATTAGGAGCTTTACCTAAACCACAAGGTTTAAATAATTAATAAGAGAAAAAAATAAATAAACTTGTAATCCAAAAAATACAATAATCCATGAAACAGCCAACACTCAGTACGTTCTGATGACGTCACCACATAGCGCAACTCTCTCTCGGTGCGTCACGATCCGGAAACAATAAAGCTAATTGAAAATAAAGCCGGGAAAATGTTTGAAAATGACAGATAAGGATTAATGTGAACTGAAGCGGGAACACCGCGTGTGACCCACGATGAACCGCGCCAGTTTAAACTGCAACAAAACGTAAGTTAGCGATTGTGTATGTTTGCGTGTGTTTGGTGTGTTTGGTGTGTTTGCGTGTGTTTGCGTGTGTTTGGTGTGTTTGGTGTGTTTGTGTTTTGCGTGTGTTTGTGTGTGTTTGTGTGTGTTTGCGTGTGTTTGTGTGTGTTTGTGTGTGTTTGCGTGTGTTTGCGTGTGTTTGTGTGTGTTTGTGTGTGTTTGCGTGTGTTTGTGTATGTTTGTGTGTGTTAACGCGACTCTTTAATTAGGTCCTAACTAGTGACGGCTACTGCGTCACAGTAACGAGTAACGAAACCACACATTGAAAATGTATCGGAGTAAAAGTATGCAATTAAGTTCGGAAATGTAGTGAAGTAAAAGTGAAAGTTATCAAAAATTTTCTTACTCGAGGAAAGTATGAAGTACTCCAAAATATACTTAAGTAAAGTAGTGAAGTATTTTTACTTCGTTACTATACAACACTGGAGGAGACATTTTATGGACCAAACAATGAACACACTTTTCAGCTGGACCGGTTTTGAAAAGCTCATATTATGTGTTTGAGTCTACACAATCACGGACAGAGAAACAGCATGAGTAAATGGTTTACCTTTCAGCCTGTCCGATATTCTGTCCTATGCTACTTCAAAAACTATTCCTGTATTTTGAAAGAGGAACCAATCTTTATTTATTTTATACAGATTGAGGAAATAATTCACCTTTAAAATGACAGACTACATAGCACCATGTAAGGTCCTGTCCAAATGTTTGTATATAATCATCTACAAAGAAAGTTATTATAAAAGAATATTTAATTAGATTTTTTGGGGTTTTGGATAAATGCCATATTACACTCTACAGCAAACAAGTTCAGTGAGTTTGAGTAAATAGACACCACAGAGGATCAATATTATACACACAGACTCAATTACAAACATAAACTATTACTAACATTTAAAGAACCACTTTCAAATCTAGTCTACCGGACTGAGATCAAGCCCATTCTTTTAGCCTAATGTTGGCATATTTTATTCAGTACAAAACTAGCTGAGATCTATGTCAGGGATATCTGACCTAACACAGGTCTCAGTTTAGGTCAGTTTGAAAATGAACAAGGAGAATGTTTGGAGGAGACTTTAAGACTAAATGGTTCAAGCCTGGTGGTGGCAGCACCATACTGAGGGCTTGGTCAGATGCACAAGTGAGTATCTGATTTCACTTTTTTTTTTTTTTTTTTTTAACTTTATCTCAAATCAGCAACCCTACTTGAATGTAGCATATGGACTATGTTTAAAACCCAGGTCACACCAGAAACAGAAAGAGCTTTACCAATTTTCCCCCTTTAAGAGTGATTAAATATTCAACCAGAATTACGTCACAGCCGCTGAAGGCTATCAAAAGAATGAACTTCCCCTGAAAAATGAGCTGCATTAAATATTAGTTTGGATGTGTGTTTAATTTTGAGCCTGTATGCATCATTGTTAGGCTTTATGGATTAGAGAAAATTCCCAACCAATTTGAACTTACGCATGTGTTTCTTATTGTGTAACATGCTTGCTGTACTGTATATCCATTCTGCTCCGGGGAAAAGAACCGCTTAAATTTAAACAACATTTAACACTCAGGCAAGCACTCACTATTCATCGGTAATGAAGGAGGTTATTGTCATAAACTAACAGCTGCACAGCAAAACCTGGGACTAATGGGACATTAACTGTCATATGATCTCATGGGAGCATTCATCTTCCTCAGCAGCTCTGCTGACCCGCTCCCTGATACGAGCCGTATAAATAGATACCTCAGCACCTCTGGGTCTTGAGTAGACCTTTACTAATTCTACTGTACTCTTGATGCCTCAGGCTTGTAAGTACAAAGACCTTGGAGAGATATTAAATATTAACTGTTGCACGAAGAAAACTAAGCAACAACTGCATGAGAGCTTTAAGGTGGGAAAAACCTGCTCGGTTTTTCTCCATAGGAGCCAAACATCTTGAGAATATGTTATATCAAAAGTTTAAAGAAAACATTGTCACAAACATCGTCTCCATCCAGCAGAAATCTTCAAAACATCCAGGGGACTGAGAGTCGTCAGCGGCAGTTACACACAGTCAATGCACCGAGGAGGTCCGCACTCACCTGTCAATGCTGATCGCACACAGGTTGAGGATGCTGGCAGTGCACATCATGACATCCAGCGTGACAAAGATGTTACAGTAGAGCCTGCTGAAAAGCCAGGCGCCACCGACCACCTGCACAGGACAGACAGGCTGATTAACAGAGCCCATTTTCTCTTTCTTTCCATCACCATGAAGTGTGACTCACTGGTGAATGCACTCAGTCGTGCAAGTGACAGAAGGTCAGGGGAAAGGGAAACTGAGCACACAAAAGGTGATTTTCTTTTCTTTTTTTTTACCAGCAGTGCACAAAGAAAACAAACCAGGACCGCAGCGCTTTGTCTCACTTTTACTCAATTACAGCTTATCAATTAGTCTTAAGTTGTGCTTTGCATATGGGCTTACTTTGTATACTTTCATTCATTTTTTCACGTTACAAACACAAGCAGCACATTATTTCAAAATGATGATGAATGTGATAGGCCACCTCAACGTTGAGCATGAATAGGAAGTGCAATTGAAATGTATTCATTTTAATTAAAAAAATATTATCCATTTAGTCAATATTTGCATAACAATCTTTTGCTGCAATCATAGAAGCAAATCTTATAACTAGTTCATTTTCTGCAATGCAAACTAACTCAAACTCCTCAGTCAAGATTGGATGGAATTTTGTCTAAATATCAAAACATTTTTAGTGGTATGTTTAAGGTTGTCGTCCTTTGAAAATATTAACCTCTCCTCCTTTTGTCTACTGTGTTCCTCAGTTTTCATGGTGCTTTTTGCTCTCTTAGCAAACCTCTAAAACTGGATTCACACAGAGATTACATTACAAACAGGTGCACTCTATTTGATCATTAGGTGACTTCTGAAAGCACTTCATTACACTGTATTTTATTTAGTGGTGCTAGATTAAAGAGTAAAGAGAAGCTAAATAGAAATTGCTGGCTCAGTCAGATATTTGCTCCTTTCACTATAATATTAAAGGTACAAAATCCTAGTAAAATCTCCTGAAGATTGTGGGGGTAGGAAGTGAAAAATGTTGAAGGAGTATGAATGCTTTTGCAAAGCAGTGACACTGTAGTGCCAAGTGCATGATATGTAAGTGAGCCATGACTCTGATCCTAAAAAAAGAAAGTTGGAGGAAGAAAAGTGTCTAAGACGTTGCATCACTGACTTAAATTGCTCTCATTGCTTTCCATGAAAGGGGACAAACAACAAGCCAAACCAACAAGACCCTCATCTCCCAGTCTGTAATAGCTGTCTGACAGAGATAGATGGAATTCAAATGCCGTCACCTCATTTCCGAATCAGTACTTTATGTAAAGAGGTGGCAGGCACACGTGGGAATCCAAAATATCACGGGCAGATAACGTAGAATATGCTCAGAAATCTCTCCCTTACTTGCAGCACAAGATTTGTGAGTGCAAGTATTTTCTTCTAACAGACTAACAGAGGGGAAAAAAAATGACGCTGCTTATCAAGCGGTTTGCCGAAAAACTGGGTCACACGGGGTCTGAAAATCTGAGCCCCCTTTTTCCACTTTTTTGTTTCTTTCGACTGGTTAAAATGCAGTAACGGCATCAGCATGTCAGAAAACCACAAATTTTATTGTGATGTTTCCCCAGTGTAGCATAGACAAGAAAGAAATTGATAAATATTTAAAGATGAGGTGAACGAAGTACAGAGAAGAACCTGTCAAAAAATTTACTGGCTTCCAAACACAACTACTGCACATCCAATTTCTACAATAAAGACAAAAAAAAAAAAAAAAACTATTAGGTTTAGGCTCAGACAGGCTGCTGTACCTTTACTGCCTCTCATGAGTTGGGAGCTCAGCTTTTGCCAGCAGCAGGAAAAAAAATGGAGCTTGCAGAAATCGATTCTCACAGTTTATAAATTGCACCCTCAATTTTTGCAGTCCGTGTGTAGGGGTTTGTAAAAAGAGCCCAAGGATGTGTAAGCCACATCCTTCCCTATCTATCCATGTAACTAACTGTCACCGAGTGTGTTTTTAATCTGGGTCTCCCACTGTGGATTTAGCTATGAGTGGATGAGATATATATATATTTTTATCCTCTTATATCTTGTTTGATATTTTTTTCTTAATCTGACATGCAGAGTACATTACAATTACTCACATTACTTTTAAGTAATTTTGTGGTTTATTGAGATACTGAGCTGCCAATCAAATTTCTGTTCCTTCAACAACGTGTCCTTTAGGGTTGGTTTAAAATGATCCAATGACATGATTCAGTTTCTTTTTCAGAGACAATAGAGAAAAGAAAATCGCAGAACCTTCATCTAAAATGTATGTTTAAGCTATTATTTCTTTATTTTTTGTTTTGTTTTTGTATTATTTAGAAGTGAACTGCTTCTCAAAATCTGCATGAGGTCAGATTTGTGCTCTGCCTTCACTGTTACTGATATTTGGTTACAAAAATTGTTGTCTTTTTTCTATTTAAAACCACATATTTTGAACGTATTTAATTTAAATAATACTTTGCAACCAATCTTCCCAGTTTTGACACACTAGATAAAGATGACAAGCCACAAAAATCTGCCTGTTAAAAAAGTTGACTGTTTCTGTGTCACTGCAATTAAAATAATAATGGAAGTTTGTGTGGCAGTAAAAATGTACACAAACAACATAAATAACCATGGCCTTAAGAGGATTGTCTTCCCTGGTTCCTGGTCTCCTAAGCCCTCTTAAATGAAATTACATTTTGCATTTCATTTGGAAATTAATTTGAATGAGTTCATAGACACCATAAGTACTGTACATGTGCACCATAGTTACAGAAGCAATAGAAATACTACTAAAATGTTGAAGGAATCATCTAAAAATTACATCATCTAAACTTACGCCACACAGTGCAGACGCTCTGTCCGCACCGATGAAGATTCTCGCTTTTTTTGCTAAATACATGAAATGATGACAGTTTGACCTTCTGTCTGATCAACTCAGCTGATAATTAATACCGAATGTTCAATGAGAGCATTGCCCATTGATCTTCAGTAATTCAATTCAATTGAACATTAAAAAAAATGTTTTAAAAATGAGGCCACTAAATTGCAACTTACACAAACTATTGTTTGCAAATGAGCCTCATAAACACTGTCTTGTCCCGGGTTATACATATGTTTGATTTACTGAAACCCACCACAGCCTCCTCCCCCTCGTTTTCAGCAGAGCCTCAACTTCCTGCCCCACTGTGCCTTAATTGCAGGAGTGGAAACATCTGTGTGTAAGCTGGCTGTCCAGCTGCAGCCAATCTGCAATCAAGCTATAACAAAAGGCCCCTGCAATACACTCAGCTTGCTGCCAAATCATAAGTGGAATTGCTACTGTTTGACTTGCTTCAGCAACACCTTGGATTTGCTGCTCTGATTTGCCAGTGTTTCTGCTCCACTGCCTCGGTTTTCCATGATCCAGGTTCTTCTCAGTTTTTCTCCTTCCTTCAGACCGCAAATCAGACCCATGCCATTAGTAATTAATAAATTAGACACTTAATCTGTTTCCAGCCCTGTGTTAATGCAAATTAAGTGCTAAATATGCTGTGTATGCAACCTTGCAAAACTATTGAAGCAATTATTTTGCACATGTCACATTGCAACTATGTTCTCAAATCCTTTTGTGGCAAACAAGCAGAAAATAGAGCAAGACTGTGTAGTCAGACTTAAAGGATACATGGTTTCTGACTATTTTTTTTCACAAATAGAAATGTGAAAAGAGTAGCATTCAGTCCTTTTTGAGTAATGTTTTATATAATCACCTTTCACTGCAATTACAGCCTTAAGTCTTTTGAAGTGACTCTTTATGAGCTTTGCACAAAGAGAATTAAAATTTTTCTCATTGAGCATTTCAGAACATAAGTTCTTGATGAACATGCTATGAATCAAAGTATGCCACTATAGCCCTGGCTGCATGCGCAGGTCATTGTCCCGCTGGAAGGTAAACCTCTGCTCCAGTCTAAAGACTTTCCCAACCTCTAACAAGTTTTCATCTAGGATTGTCCTGTATTTAGTGCCATCACTCCATGAACTCTGAACATGTCCACTGCCCTTCTGAAGACATGCATTTCCACAAAATGTTGCTGCCATTACCATGTTCAACACTAGTAAAGGTGTGTTTAGGATTGTATGTAGTGTCAGTCGCCTGTCACACGTAACACTTTGCATGTAGGCAAAAAAACTTTACTTTGGTCTCATCTAACCAGATGTGTCTGCTTTGTTTCCTTGGGCCTTTTATGGCTTTGTACTTCCAAACTATCCCCAAAGGTCAGATTTAACATGCTATTTAAACTTTCAACTTCCACCAAATTTTAATTTAGGAGGAGGTATTGAAGAGGTGCTGTAGTCAGTAGACTGGGATTCCTTAGATAGAAAACTTTAGATGCTAAACTGAATGTGACCATTTTTTTTTTAGCCATAATTGAATTTGAATGTCAATATTATTGGAATGAATTGACCAGATTTTATTTGTCAAAAAAAAATTGAAGAAATGTATATTGGGGTTTTTTTTTTTTTTTAAACTCTTCATAAAACATGTTAAATTTTGTGGTTTAGATGTTACATGTGAAAAAGTTCAAGGTACATTAAATATTTTCACAAAGCTTTGTGAAGTCATCACCTGATGCATTCCAGACACTGTTCTCTTAAAACAGAAGGTTTGAAAACATTTGGTTTTAAATCTAGTTCTCAACAGCACCCATATGCAGTACACAATACATAACTTGGTTGACAGCTTCCAAATCACACCACAACACTGAGAAACCTGTTTGCACAAGCCTTGAATTGAAATACAAAACAACTCGCTTAAACCCATCTAAGCAAATACCATGTTTGGACATTTGCTTATCTTTTTGAAAAGATGTTGAATAAATGAAAAATGTTTGGAAAGTTTTCGAGTGAATGAGTGTTCCCTCATTACTGGGTGAGAATCGATCAGTCCGACATGAAAAGATGTGAAGAAGCTGAGTTATTTCATTCACCAGAAAAGCTTTCACTCTCCCTTTTGTGTGTCCTCACACAAATTCAGAGATTCTTTCATTGGGTTTTTTTTTTTTTTTTCTGTGGGATTAAGGCCAAGTCTTTGGCCACACTGCTCACCACACTGACAATATTTTCTTTTGATAATACTTTGATAAAACGTCTTGCTTCGTTTTACAGACCAAATTTATTTAAAGCTTGAGATAATGATTAGTCATTTTGGCCCCTGATGCAGCGAATGATGGCCTGAACAATGTCCCTTTCACAATGAACAGTTGCAGAAACTCTGTTTCTGTGACCCAAAAGTTTCATTTTGTGCTCATCATTCATTCAGAACACATTTTTCAGCAACTTTCCACCTCATTCGTGCTGTGTTCACGAAACTGCCGCAGCCCGCAAAGATCTTTTCTGAGAATTGTAGAGTTCCCCTTCGAGTCCTTTTAGTCCTGCCAATGCACACCATCATTACTCAGCCTTGCTCAAACGGTGGACTCACAAACACCATAGTTGGTTAATGCTAGAAAGACTTTGGGTGACATTGAAATTACCCTGAGTTTTCAATGAAATTGCATGGTATTGCACAGTATTGCAAAAGAATGGCCTTTTTTGTCCCACAGTTCCTTTAAAAAAGCTTTTGTTATGAGCTATTACGCAGACATAAACTGATAAGATTAAAGCTTTATAAATCTATGCTTTTAATTAAGATGGATCAAACACTAATAGGGAATTATATAAAAAATTTAACCTGACTAAACGTTTAGGCTCATACTTGCAAAGGGAAGAGTCTTTGAAAGTTTTCGCATTGCTCTCACATTATAACATCAAGATGAAACATCTTTTATGTGGAGTTTGTGCAATCACATCCAAGTAGTGAATAATAAAGTGGAATGAATGGAAATTATGCATTGTTTTAAAAATGTTTTTGTGAAAGTGTGAAAATATTCAGCCCCCCATTTTGCCTTGAATCAAGCAGTCCTGTGTTCAATTTCATACAAACCATATAGGGCACAGAGCAGCAGAAAACTAACACTGTAAAACACACAACATCCCCGTCATGGTGTCAGCATGGTGTCAAATTCATTTCTTTTGCAAGCACAGGTAAGTCACATAGGAGGATGTTTGGAGCTAAATAAAGGGCAATGCTGTATGAAAACTTGATAGAGATTGCAAAAGAATCCAGACTTGGACAAAGGCTCCCCTTCAAACCTTAACATTCAACCAGTCAGTATTTCAAAGCCTTTTTCAATTTATAAAATAATTGAAAGTCTTTAGCAACACCTAAAAAGAATGCACTTCTGAGATATCCTTCAATGAGTCTGAGATAATTTTAAAGAAATGGATAAATGTTTTGTTTATGAAGAGGACATCACACCACAGACATACAGCTCTACGCATAGCAAAATATGTTTCAACAAACATATTTCATTCTGGTCCAAATGTTATACTTTCACATAAAATCCCAATTAAATACATTTAACATTTGTGGGGCCAGCATGACAAAATGTGAACATATTTAAAGGGTGTGGATACTTTTCCAAGTGTTTCCACTCTTAGAATAGAGCTGTCGCAGGAGACAAGTCGTGCATTCTCAGCCCCTGAGAAGCATCATTCAGGATGAGTTGTGGAAGGAGAGCGCTCGTTCCCTGATGCCAATACAGACACTTTACTAAGGGAGAGGTCGTAGCTTAACTCAACCATCCAAGGATAAGGAGACATGGGAGGGGGTGCATGATTTGTTTGTGCCCACAGAGGAGAGAGTGATTATCACATTTCTTGCAGAAACAGTCTTAGAAAAGCCAACCAGGCACCATGTGATCGCAGAAACACAATCTGTCTTTCTTACCCTACAGCTGATGGTGTTTACTTTGGCAGCTTTAGTGATCTTTTTCTGATATTTAGTGTTTAGCTTGGTATGTTTTCTGTCTCTCTCTTTTTCAATCCAAAATGAAGTCATGTAAGAAAAATAAAAAATCTTGGAAAGCATAATAACGCACAAGGAAGTTAAAACTCATGACTGGCCCCAATTAAGGGTCTTACCTAACTAAATTTACTGTCCACAGGAGGTGGTCAAATTTGATTCGTCAGACTTTTCTCACTAAGTATGTGTCTCTGAAGTTGACGTGCAGCCAGATTTTCTGAAAAGCAATTACTTTCTCCGGATGTGGACCAAACTTTGTCCAGTGGGGTGCCTGTTTACTAAGCATAACTACACTTTAAACCAGATGATTATCAGACCACATGTCGTTAAGTCCATCCTTAAGCAACACAATTAGTCGCTTCAAGGGGGCCTGTGTAATATAAACATGACTGTCGTACAGTTCGTCTTCAGAGTGCAGTCTTTCTTTGATGAAATATAGATGCTTGAGGCTTATGTTTGCCTGATCACAAACTGGGGTTGCCAAGCAGCGAATAACATGATGTGGGGTGCTGAGGAAATTAACAATTAACTGGTAAATAAAGATTAATTAGGACAAATAGCCGTTTTCTATTTAACCTTTACTTCTCCGGAGCTCTCACAGTTGATTAGTCATCTCCAATTAGGACCAAGACGTCACCGAAGCCAATAAATCACTAAGTAATTACTTAACTAATTAAGATATAAGAGTATTAATCAAGAAAATGAAAAGCCACAAATGTATTCATGCTTATAGGAAAACAAAGTATAGTATTGTGGAAACTATAAAACCAGGTCAACTAAAAAAGAAGGAAAATAAAAACATGACATCTGAACCATAAAGATTATGTAATCACAGTTCATTCATAATTTAAGATATATTGTCAGGTTGAGCTGGATAGCATTTTTCACTTGATAAGTATAATATAATTTAAAATCTGCACTTTGTTTCTACTTAGAATATGCTACTTTCATATCAGATTTGTTTTATTACTAGAAACGTCTGAAAGCGGGCAAATACTTCCTCTTGCCACACCGCAGGGATGCTTAGGCTCATTCCCAGATACAAATTCTCCAGTAGGTTTGCTGTAGCACATATACCAGGCCAGGTACCCACCTCCAGGTATACGGCCCAGGGCATGACCAGTGACGCCACCAGCAGGTCAGCCACAGCCAAGCTGACGACCAGGTAGTTTGTGGTCGTCTGGAGCGAGCGCTCTCTCAACACGGCCAGACACACCAACACGTTCCCAAACACGATGGCCAGGATGAGCAGGGAGTACAGCATGGCGTAGTAGTTGCGCTCCCCCTCATCCCTCTCGGACGCATCCGACTTGTTCTTCTCATCCCATCCGGGGCGGTCCGACTCGTTCCAGAGCTGCTCTGCGCTGCTAAACATCGCCATGGGTTTTTCCCGGTGACATGGGAGGTGAGATATTTGGCAAACCTGTCCAAATAAATAAAAAGGAGCATTGTTTAGTGCCCACCCAATTGTCACAAAACATTTTCTTGTTTGGATGCCCATGCAAACATAGACAATATATTTCATATAACGGCTCATTAGTCAGATAAGTACAGCATAATTGTCCTCTGATGCTGAGAGCACAGAACCAAAGAACCTTCTGGGAAAACTGCCTCTTAGCAACTGCAGTCAGATGAACTGATAAATAAAACGCAATGGTTGAAGTCCCAGCTGAAATGCTATTTTCTGAGCATCACTTCTGTTTCCATGCAGCATTGTTTCATTTTCATGCTCAATGAGGAATGGAGCCAATACTGTCCAGCCTTTGTGCCTCTGATAGGAATAGTTACCTAAATAAAGACGCAGCATAAAAAAATGCTTAAAGCAGCAAAAGTCCTGCATATGAAACTAATTTTCCCACCTTGTAGTTCAGATATTGTGTTGTAAAACTATGAAACCAGAGATCTGTTTTAATGTGGGTCTAGTAGCATGCTCTAGAGCAGTGTCCGAGGTTAGCACATCACAAGTCCAAACAGCATCTATGAGATGTCCAGTTGGCTCCAGTCCCACGTTCTCCTCCTCTTCCCTCTCATTACTCTTGAAACCTCCCAGCATGGCCTGAAGCCAAATATCAGACTCGTAGTGGTGCTCACACCTGTACCTGTGTAAATGCCCTGTAAAAGGGGAATATTTTAATAAAGAGCCGGACACGGTGCTTCTGCTCCAGGGATTATTATTATCAGAGCTTAGCTTCCAACGTACACAATGGCATCAACGTTGAGACAGCAGTATCTTAGAAACGGTATCTTAGCAACGGAGCTAACAGCGGGATTTCACTAACAATGGAGCTAACAACGGAATTTCTTAACATTAGAAGCATCGAAAAGAACTTACAGCTTTCTGAAAGTAAATAAACTTATTTACAATCTGCAGGTGTGTATTTATGTATATACTCACACCTGTAAAAGGGGGATATTTTAATAAAGAGCCGGACACGGTGCTTCTGCTCCAGCGATTATTATTATCAGAGGAGGAAGTTCTGGTGCTCTTCAATATAACTAGCGCAAGCGCTAGGCTCCCCCTGCTGATGGCATCTGGCCACTGCTTTAACCAAATAGGCCTAGTTAGCCTCTGAAATAACAAAATTTCAATCCATCACATACTCCCCCTCAAAGTTAGATGTTGTCCTCAACATCAAGAAGGCGGTTCTACAATAAGTCTTACAAACCTGGACAGTCACATTTTGTCATTGGAAATACTTTGGAAAGCTTCATGAACACAGCTAAAGAACATTCAAAATTAAAATTTCCACATAAGTCACTTCACACTCTTATAAACCATATAAGCAAGCTTGTAATGTCCTCATTTATGGTCCTTCAAGCACCCTCAAAACAAGTCTGGTTTCCTGTGCACTTCTTAAGTGCCTATTTGGAAAAAGTCCACAAGTTTCTTATTGTCCATACAAGTAGAGGTGCTGGTTGTTGCATAGCTGTACGGAATACAGCCAAGTTGGAGGTCCTGGATAAGAGGGAAGTGCAGCCATACTGTAACACGATGGAGAACCCATTTTATCATATCTTAGTGTCTTTGGGGGCCGACACAGTCTTTGTGGTCGATGTGGCCTTATGTCCATTTCAGATTCAGGAGAGCAACAAGTATGATCAGTTGGAGTCATGGATGTCGCTACATCAGTATCAAGTGGGTGTTGAGTTTGAATCACCTGGTTTCCTGACTGATATTCAGAATCAAAGTCAAGTGGGTGAACTTCCAAGGCTCCATAGTTGTTGGTTCAGAGGAATCAGGTGTAGTTACAGGTGCCTCAGTTACTGATGTCAGTGGCTGAGTTGATGAATGAAATAAGTTCATGGGATAATAATCATCTTCCTCATCCTCACAGTCCTCCCTTGCGTCCTCTTTGTTGTAGCTTTTCTGCTATTCTTTACAGGTCTGTTTGTCCTAGTTTCCAGTGGTAAGTGATCACAAGGCAAGATGTGATTCCTATGAATTGTCCTACATCTTCCTTTCCCATGTTCAGGTCTTAGTTCATACACTGGGACATCTTGTCCCACTTGGCGGCAACGGTATGTATGACATCCTCCCAGTAATTCCTGAGTTTACCAGGACCACCACGAGGAGTCAAATTTCTCACTAGCACCTGGTCTCCTGGAAACAATAGTGAGCTCCTTACTTTTGTATCATAGAGTCTTTTGTTTCTTTGGGCAGATTTCTGCACATTTTCATGCGCAATGGCATACGCCTGCTGCATCCTTTCTTTCCACTGTTCAACATAAGCATGGTGATCTCGGTTACCGGTTTCTGCTGGTAGACCAAACAACAAGTCAATGGGTAGTTTTGGGGAGCGGCCATACAACAGATAAAATGGTGAGAATCCTGTCACCTCTGTGCGTGTGCAGTTGTAGGCAAAGACAAGTTTATTCAGAGAGTCTTTCCAGTTTGTCTTATCCCTGTCCGTAAGGGTTTTGAGCATCTGAATCAGTATCCGATTAAAGCGTTCAACTTGTCCATTCCCCTGAGGGTGATATGGGGAAGTCTTTGATCCTGCCATGTTGCAATATTTGGAGAGCTGAGAGAAAAGTTGGTTTTCAAATTCGCCACCTTGGTCATGGTGGATTCGTGCTGGGAACCCAAATCTTAGTGCATAATCATTGAATATTTTATCTGCTACTGTCTTTCCAGATTTTGATGTGGTAGGGTATGCCTGTGCGAATCGTGTAAAATGGTCCACAATCACTAATATGTATTCATAGCCACCTTTACACCTGTCTAGATGGAGAAAGTCCACTGACACTAGTTCAAAGGGCTGTGTAGTGACTATGTTTACAAGGGGAGCCCTGTCTCATGGCTAGGTCTTTTCTGTTTCAGACAGGTGCATTTCATCACATACTCTTCAATTTCGCGCTGCATGTAAGGCCAGAAAAAACGATCCCTGATCATTGACATTGTCCTATCGGTAACCTGATGGCCCATCTGATCGTGTAGGTCATTTAGGACCCTTGCTTTATGTTATTCTGGAAGAACCAATTGCTTCTGTGGCCAGTCTTTCTCCAGAGCACCCCGTATTCATCTAACTCCAATCTATCCCACTCCCTTATTAAACACCGACCCTGTGGATCAAGCCTGTTTAGTTCATGTCGTGGAGGCCTCACTCCAGACAATTTGGACTGCAACACCACCCCAATGAGTGAATCATCTTTTTGATCTTGTTGTATAGCTGCTGGGGCTAATGAAACAGGGTTCTCCTGAGTGTCTAGAATATTGCAAATAGAGGTCGCCATTGACCAGGAGGCATTTGACTCTAACTGTGTCTCTACTGCCATTACAGTCGCTCCTATAGCATCATAAGACATCTCCTCTGTGCACTCAGCCATCAAGTCCTCTACATCCAATGGCATCCGAGACAAACTATCAGCATCAATGTTTTCTTTGCCTGGACGATATTTAACTGTACAATTAAAGTCGATGCGTCCATATGAAGAACGAATGGGAGAGAAAAATCTGGAAATGCCAGTATGGGTGGCTGAGTCAGACAATTTATCAGTTCCTCAAGAACTTGTTGGTGACTGTCTGTCCATTCAATTGGAGTATGAGATGGCACTACTTTTGCATTCATACAGTTTTGTGACTTCCTGCCCTTAGAGCATGACTGGTGCTGATCTTTAATTGGCCCCTTGGTTAGGTCATACAGACAGTGGCGGAGCCAGAGGGGTGGCCGGGGTGGCACTTGCCACCCCCAACAGAGCCCTTGCCACCTCTACTGCCACCCCACTGGAAATGGTCATTTGAAAATACAATACTTATGAGATCGGCACAGATTTGCCAGGAAAACTGTAATTTCCGACTGTCCCTGAAGGCAGCCCGATGCCTGACGCTGTTCATTGGTTAAGCTAACATGTTGGTTCCTGCTTGATCCAAAACACCCGCGGCTTTAGAGTTGCACCGTCGAGGAGTTTTGCAGGTATTTCCAACATTTGACCGCTCAGCGGTAACCTTTGTGTTACCTTCCTAATGAGAGGCGGTCATTCGGTTCCCCTGTGAAAATCTGTTCCCCCTGTGTCGGGAGCGCGCATTATAGCCAGAGAGGCGAATGAGGCGGATCTGATCATTTTCACGTTGCTTCTGATCGAATTTCGCACTAGACCGGTGCTCTTCAATATAACTAGCGCAAGCGCTAGGCTCCCCCACCTGGTGGCATCTGGTCACTGCTTTAACCAAATAGGCCTAGTTAGCCTCTGAAATAACAAAATTTCAATTCATCACACCTGCTTCCCAAACTGTGACTTGATAAGACTTTCTGTAAAAGTTGTCCAAATCCGCCATCTTAATACATCTCTCATCCACAGCTTTCTTCAGAAAACCCCGCAAATATTCTGTCAGAGTTGGTTTAGAGAATGTTAATTCAGCCATTCCGAAACTGTGAATTTCTTCAAATTAAGTCAGTCTTTTGACATTTTTGGATAAATGTTTGGACTGATAGCCTGCTAAGAGCCAGTCCATTGCCCTCTGCTATTGGCTTCATACAGAGCGTCTGGGTTCTTGGTTTTGAGTGACGATTGCTTCCAGGAGTCGTGGACAGTGTTGGAAGTTTTAAATTTTAGTCGATTGCTAATGTTGGCCCATGATATATGCAATGCACCAGTTCGCTTACTGGAAATGGCCTGCACTGTAAACAGCTTTCCTCCACTGCAAAGAGAGAAGTTCTGAGCAGAACTATTCAGCTGTTAATGTTAATTAAATATTTAGAAGGGTGGACCACATGGACTGAATGACTTCATTCACTTCCTCTGCTGCCATCGCTCAACCTACAAATGGACTACAATTCTAAAACAGCACAGAAAACCAACATCGTCATTCACAACTTCTCCTTTTGTTCACTGATTGACCTGGTAATAAATCTACTGGAGACAATCCAAGTCAAGGGGAGAAAGCCTGTGTTGGTAGGAGAAGTGTTTTTTTTTTTGTTTTGTTTTTTTTTCCAGTGGAATTACACAAGAAGGTAATGTCCAGGCTTTTGAACTGCTATAGCGCTTTAAAAAAATTAACCCTCTCTTTACTGTCAGCTTTCTACCAGACACCTGAACGTTTTGAGTAAAAACTAACTAGTATTTAGAACTGAACCTTGCTTCATCCACTTTGAAAATGAGCTTAGATCAATGTACTAAAATCTACTGAAACATAAACACACATCATGATGCTGCCATCACTGTGTTTCACTGAGAGAAGGTGTTCTGGTGATGCTGTTGTTGTTTTTGCACAAACGTATCTTATGTAATTGCGACGCAAACGTTCAAGATTGGTTTCATCAAACCATAATACATTCTCCTAGAAAGCATTCATAACTTTTTGCAAGGCCTGAATGTCCCTTTAAATGAAAGCTCTACTCCTAGGTCCACACAGATACTTTCATGGAAGAGGAAAACAGGAAATTGTTACACATGGAGCACAACTTGCACTAACCAGGGATTTCTGCAGCATGTAATTTTGCCACAGTACTATATATATGCAAACATGCATAAATGTTGCTGTGGATTTTTTGTTTGTTTGTTTCCTTCACCTGACTGACACCTTTGTGCATCATCATGACCTTATCTACAAGTTTTCATATTAAAGAATAAAGCTAAATATATATATTTACTTATAGATTAACTTAATTTACATTTGATCAGGTTCTTTAAAACAGATGACAGGTTTTTAATTAAGACGTACCAACTTGTGCAAACACATTTTTTACATTTTCACATCAATTATATATTGCACAGGATAAATGCCACATTAGAATAAATGACAGATTATCATGGTCACATTTTTTTTCTATCACAAAACCCTGACATCTTAAAAGTTTTTTTTATATATATATATATCTACTGTACGTGCTAAACAAGCAGATCCATCTTATTCCTCTTCTCTCTCCCTGAGCTGCAGAGAGAGAGAGAAGGAGAGAGAGAGACGTCGGATTTAGACCTGGATGGCACCCAGGTTTTTGAAGATTTCCTCGGTCTATTATTCCAGTCTGTTCCTGAATGGATCTAGTATCACACTGATATCTACTGAGGAAGCCGAGGAAGATGAGACCCTGAGACAGATCAGCTTCAAATCTCCTAATTGGAGTGCATTGGTGAATTTATCACATAAAATGATGTTTGACAGCCACACAAAATGGCAATCATAAATCAGTTTAGTGAAAATGCACGGAACGTGAGGTCGTGAACAAACATTCATTTTTAATTTAAAAGCAGTAAAGGATTTATTAACACTGGAAAATGATCTTCATCTTTACCCTTTGGTTCATAGAACAATCTGCAGCCCCAATGACAAACCTTTAATTTCATAGTTGATTTACTCTGAATTCTTTTTATTTTATAAAAGTTATTGATTTGCAATCAAAACCTCGCTGACAGAATCTGTTTGCTCCGGGTTAAATGCATATGAGATTGATCCAGCCTTAATTTGCAAGCGCCATAATGAACTTTTGAGACTGGAGCGCCTAATCGGGACCTGGACTCTGACTTTGGTAAAAGGCTGAAGTCAAATTAAGCAGCGATAATCATTTGTTCATATGTCTGAGTGGCAAAGCCAACTTGAGACACAAAACAGCGAGGAATACAGATTAGACATCTTTAGTGCTTCATGATGCTGTAATTGGTGCGTTTTCCTCCCACACAAATAAAAGGTGCACACACATTTCCATACCTGTTACCGTTTCCCAGTGGAGGATTCATCAGATGCCATGGTGGAGCCGCTTTATCCGCGCTGAAATAAAAGTTGTCCGGTCACAGCTTCCAGCTCCGGCGGGCGGAGCGCTCCGTGCCATTGCGCGCAGGGTGGATGATGTAAATGAAAGGAGCTCTGTGAGAAACCAAGCTGGTTACTTAATCTCTACCGAAATCTCCGCGCTTCTGAGGCAGCTGTTCACACGCTTTCTGCTCCTTTTTTTTTTTTTTTTTTTTCTTTTTTCTTCTTTTGTAGGCGCAGTGGAGGCGCGTAACTGGAGTACCAGCGGCAGATATTATGCGCAAGTAAATGAATAGTTTTCACTTAAACAAAAAGGAAAAACTCATTTATTGTCTCGCTCAAGATGAGTCGCCTTCATGACCCTCATCCTGCCTGGGTCGCACTTTGCTGGAAGAGGCGTTCAAACGATGTTGGCCTCATTAAACAAGCAAATGAGAGGACCAGTCAGACAGGGCGCAAATCAGGTCAGCCTGGGAATGGGAGTAAAAAAAAAAAAAAACATGCTGAGACTGTCGCACCTTTTTTCACCAGGGACGTTTCCAAAGTGTTTTGTAAGAGGTTGTCAAACAGGGGCTGGGGGATTGGGAGTAATACTGCTTGGGTGGCTGCTTATAATCTTGTCAATTAATTAAAATATTATTCAAAAGTTTATCTACTTCAGTAACTAATTTCATTAAGTCAAACCTCAATTATGTAGAATAATTGCACCGAAGTCTTTCTCTGTTAATGATGATTTTTTTTTTAAGTACAGCTAATGACAACGCACCACTTAAGATCAAAATATTACAATTAATTTAATAAAAGTACTTCATACAGGAATGTCGAGTAAATGAGAAGAAGCAGAGAGATATTTATGGGGCACTGATGAACTTTGGGTGCTAAAGCAAACCAAAAACAGACAAAAACAAAACAAAACAAAAACTGATTTTCTGGATTTCTTTTTTTTTTTTTTTACTTGTAGAACTGAGATTATTTAACATTTAGGTTATCATTTAGAGCTTTTTGCAATATCTTAAAACAACTTGTTTGTAAGTTTGTGTTTTCAAGTACCTATCTCACATAATTTTGATGGTTTTATACATCAGTATATCATTACTGATGAATTTACAACGCCATCACTCACCTCATATTTGACTTCATTAATTATCCTTATAATGCCCCACAACACACAATATTTATATTAAACTTCTCACATGCAAATTTGTCACAAAGACAATATTTGCACGTATATTGTATATCTAATTGATTATGCATATATTTGTGTCCAATTTTAACCAATCACTGACACATTAAAATGCACCTTATGTTGTTTATGTCTTGATTGAACAGTGGCACTTTTGGATCTCCGTACTTCGGGAGTTTCTGGCAAAACATCAGGACAACCTGGAACAAACCAGATTAAAAGTGTAATTAGAACATGTTATTTTCCTTTCTATGACCAAATTTCTCATTGCACAATTTCAATCTTTCAAGCTCTTTTTCAGCCCTTTAACAGTTTCAAGTTTCCAGTGTTAGTCAACAACAGAAAGTCAAGGTCTAAATTTCACTACAAAGGAAGAGTGAAGTGCATTTTTTTTTCCTTAAAAAAAAAAAAAGCACTGAGCAGCAGGAAGTTGATGGACTGTAACAGCAGTAGCTGGCAACTACGTCCAGCAGATCATTTTTCACTTCAAGCTGCCCACGAGTTTGTGATTTAACTAATATGAAAGTGTCCAAATGTCCTTGATGCTCAAAGGAAACATGACCCATCCTTCTGCTCTTCAACAGCAAATTTCCCACATGCTTTGTGACAAGCTGGGAAGAATTCTATTGTGTGCTGTAGCTGAGGGGAATATGAATCTTAAAGTGGTGGTGTTTGAATCTTAAAGTGCTTAAGTTGGACTTAACACTGGAAGCCGGTGTCCAGTAAACTCTGACTCCATCAATCCTACCTTTCTGGTACATCATGCAACATTCAGTAGATCGATCCCAGTCTCTCCCATTAGTGGGAGTTAGTGGAAGTGTGCAACTTGTCCTAAACTTGCTATTCCCTTGATGAGTTCAACATTTAAAACAGGGGTAAAATAAAAACCTGATTCTCTTCCCAACTAATTGCCTTAAATGTGGCCATTCGCAGCCCTACTACTGTTTTCATGGAAGTGCGAGGCTGGAGTGGGCTGGGACGAAGGAAGGTATGTCCACCTGAATGAGGAGGGACCTTGTGAAGATCAGACCCCTGATGGCTCCTCACAGAGCCATTACTATCAGGATCTATATCTGTCTGGGATAATGACGGTGTGAAGGTCAGGCCTTAGAGAACAATACTGCAAGAATAATAAAAGAAATGGAGTTGGAGGGGGGAAAAAAGGTGTATGTAAATCTCCCTACACTTTGCTGCCATCTATTGGTTGAAACACTATTTTCTATCTGTCAAACGCCACCATTATGAATAAAAGTTTTACACAGACAAAGATATAGTTTTAGCATATGGTTTTCTGAGATTCAATAATAAACATTTTTGAAGTTTTACAAACTATTACTGGGGAAACATAAAAGCTGCAGTATGTGACTTTTATCTTAAAACTATGTTTTCTACATATTTGATAAAACTGTCCTTTGTTGTGACAGCGTAATGTAAAACACATAATCTGTGAAAAAACTCAAGCTCTTCTGTCTTGTCCCAGTGCTCCCAGTGCTAACTGGAGAACACCAGTCAGTCAGAAGCAACCAATTAGAGTCAGGAGGAGGGTCTTAGTGCTGTCAGTCACTCACATGCTCACTCCCTCCCCCTTGCTCTTTGGTTCATTACAACACAGCCTGCCACCATAGCTAAGACTAGTTAGCACAGCCACTGAAGAGAGCGGATAAAAGGTTTCAGTAAGTTGCTTTTCTACCATTAGCATATTGAACAGGCTGCTAGGGATGTCGATCAGACATTTTCCTGCCTCTGATTGGTTGTTTTTGACCAGGAGCGGCCCATTTTTGCACACCATTGTAGTTTTGCTGGGAGAAGGCGAAGGATCTTGACTCATCTGTCTCATACCATGTACCGTCATGGTATGTCACGACAGCCTTAATAAATATATATATATAAATACAAATTTTTGTGAAAGTCACAAAAACTTTCAGAAAGAGTTGAACTTGCTTCAAGGCTATGCAAAAAGTCGACAGGCTCCTAGTTGGACTAATAATTGCAGAGTTTGATCAAAACATTAACATCTTCGTTTTGCCAACATCAAATTCTTTATTCATGCCTTTGTTTTTAGGCAAAATTGTGAGAGAGTCAAATTCCTTGGCCAATAGGGTCAACCTATTGTTGTCCCAAACTTTCAAACCAAAACCCAAAACGTAATTTTAGGAGTTATGTGACAATTAAAAACCTGCCAATCTTCTCTTATGATGCTACTTTATGAAGCATTTTGACAACATAACAGCTTACTAAAATGCTGTCCAAAAGATGTTAAAACAGATTTATGTAACAACAGAGGATTTTAACCGTAAAGGAATGTCTGAACACAGAGGCCCAACAGGGGGGGAACTGCATTTTGGTCCTCTAATTCAATCAGAACAACAGAAAGACATCAGCTGCCCTGTGACTGCACAATTCCTAGGAGTTTACTGAAACCATGCCGGTAGGTCATTTTGAGGACAGTCTAAAAACAGAGCCAGTGAACTTTATGAGATAATTTTCAATTACTTGACAGTTTATTTAATTCTATCTGATCACTCTTCTCAGGATAGACTTGATCTAAATTACCTCCATAAGATCAGAAGCAGTAAAGATAATTAAAAACAATATCTTCAGTCTCAAAATCTTTGACAAAGTAAGGTGTTGGTCAGAACCTCATTGGGAATATTTAGGAAATAGTATGTGGTTTATAGATATTAAACAGCTGAGAAAAACACATTTGGAGTTCATTAAGAGGGTGGATATTTTTTCAGATCTACCAAAAATGATAATTTTGCATTATTTAAGTAGACTTGAGCATTTAATTAAATGATACCAAAAAAATGAGCAGCTCCAGTTCAACTAGAAAAAAGCATTACACCTAGAATCACATTTACTGCTTTTGTTACAGCCACCATTATTCAGTTATAACGTTAGTTGCATTACAGAGAAGTCTGCCTCCATTACTTGCACCCATAGTTACAAATATAAATTCAGAGTTACATTTTAAGTTCAGGCTTATTGTCCTGATTCAGTCTTATGTCTTTTGATGCTTCGAATTAATTTCCCTATCAACTCTAAGCATTCCCATAGCATGATGCTCCTACCACTGTTTCATTACTGAGGTAGTGCACTCAGGTTTGCTCAGCGTTGCGCACTGGGCCTTCCCTACTCAGCCTGTCAGTTAAAGCAGACTTTCATATCTTGATAGATTTGCAGCTGTGTGACACACCTTCCCTTTTCAGATGATTGATTGTGCACCGCTATCTCCTTGACCTGTCTGCTGTATTCTTTGGGCTTCATGTTTTTCTGATATTCTGGATAAACCTGAAAGTCCTTCATTAAAAAAAAAAAAGCCGTGTTTGTGCTGAGATTAAATTACATATCAGCTGACCCATTTAATAATTAATGTATGTGGTTTGCATAAAACAATAGCTTGTTTTTAGGGCTTTCATATGTAAAAGGGATATTAGAAGACCATGTTTCCTTCCGCTTCACATGCACTTTGCTCTATTTGTCATAGTCTGTCACAATCACATAAAGTCCTAAAAAAAAAAAGCTCATACAAATGGTTGTGGTTGTGACAAAAAAAAAGAAAAAAAAAAAAAAGAGAAACATGGGGCATCAATGTCTTTGCAATTCATTCATGTACAACACACCTCCATATCATCATCCAGGTTAGCCTTTGAACTTAAATCTAAAAGTGTCCTAAAGTCCCGTTAGCATTACTGGCACAATGGCTACCGTCCACAATAAAATTTTGACTCATTTGACCATCGATCACATATAAACTCTTTCTGTCCACCTGTAGAGCACTTATGCCTTTCCACTTGAGATGATATATGGATTTGTTCTTGTTTGATCCAGTTTCAGGTGACATTTCCAGGACTTTGTGCTGAAATATGATGATTGACAGTGGTGTTCTGAAGCACCCCTGATCCCACGTGGCTGATCTAAATTGAATTGATTTCTAATGCACTGCCACTGGGGGCTGAAAGGTCAACTTCCATTATGCTGTGGCGATCAAATCATTTGGGTATTGAACTTTGGACAGCCCTGGATTTTTTTCACTGCAATAGGCACAGAAGACATCAAAAGATCAAACTTGCACTTCCAAAATCTTGTTCTCCTTCATAAGTTCAGCATAGTAAGACAAAACTAGAACATTTCTGAAGAAATTTAAAGGAACTCAGTGTTCTGATGCTAAAAATTAGCACAATGCTAAAGTAAACTAAAATGTACTCAACAGCATGTTTAAGCATGTTTAAGTAACATGGACATAAAATCAGTGCAAAAACTAAAATTAGCCAAAATGCTAATGTTAGCCTAAATGCTACTGGGGCTATCACTACCAAGATGTCTTACAGTGACTTCCTCCATTCCATAAGAAGAGGGACTTGATTAGACTATAGGTGTGAATCCCTGATTGTGATATACCAGGGATTCTGTGGAGCCCAACACAGATGTTCTGGCCATTTGTCTATTGTTAAGGAAATGAGGTTGTTCTTTGATGCCAAAGAGGGCAGATAAGTTCTAGGTTGGGGAAGTAAGACGTAGATAGTCTCCAGGATTAAAGACCTCTCTCCTGCGGTTATATCACAGTGCAGAGCTCTTGAATGCAGCTTCATCAATCTCATGATAAGACTATGCAGACAACCTAAAGCAGAAGAGGAGTGAGGTGCACATTATAAAATTTTCCATTACAAACCCCAGTGAGGTAAATACAGAATCTTCTACACTTGTAAAGCTTTTCTTTTTCACTCCTTCCACCCCAAATTGACAATTAATAAAATGCCACAACTTACGCCACTGAAATTAAATAACTTAGTTCTTGTGTTTATCAAATAGAGGATTAAACAAATGATCTAAATACAACTTTAAACTTTTATGTTGGTCTATTTTATAGACCAACATAATGTTGGTCTATATGTTGGTCTATTTTATGTTGGTCTATTTTTATAGACCAACATAAAATAGTGTATAGTGACCTTTGTGGTTTTAATGTGAGAATCACAAATGTCATATACTTTAAACCAGTTTAAAGCACATGAATACTTTTGCAAAGTCTTGCAGGTCATTCTTAGATCCTTCAGCACCATGATGCAGTTTTCAACAGCTGGAAAAGAACATGCTTACAATAAACTCCTGTAAGATTCCCTCAAATAAAAGTCTATAAAGAGAAATTTTTTACTTAAAACCTTTTATTAACATGAAACATGTTCAAATTTCACAAACCTCCAATGATTTTATTTTGAATAAAAAACACTTGCTATATTTACTCAAGTTTAATGCATAATTTAATAAAATTCAGTAACTTTAAAATAAGAAGTATGCAAAGGTAACTTTCAACAGCCTAAACACTGCAAGCTGCCAAAGTGGACAATGATGACATTCTGTTTCATGATTTTATATATTTTAAAAACATAATCTCAAAGGAAGTAGATTTTAGCATGATTTCAATTTCCTTCTTGCTCGACCCATGCAGCATACCCTCCTTTCAGGTGTCTTGCTCTGAGAAAAAGACAAATGCAATAAAAAGATCATCTCTTTTCCTGCTTTTCCTCCAAATGAACAACCAGTTTGCCAAGTTTCTTGCAAACAGAAATCTGCCCGTTTTTACTTGTGAAATCCCAGTTGACGAGCAATGTCCAGGGCCTGGCCACTCCTAACGCCGCTTCTGCAGTTGAACACTATATTATCATCATCGTTTTCCAGGAGCCTTCACTTTAAATTTCTGCTTAAAGCTCTCAGGAGGCAGCTTCAGAGACTCTTCCACGATATCCACTTGTAATGTCACACAGGAAAAAAACAAAAACAAAAAGAAAAAGAAATGTAAATTTCCAGATGAACAGCTCGGAACAAGACTGTACATGTATTGTGACCTACATGGGAGGTTGACTGCTTGAGGAATGTGGCCACCCTGGTATTCATCCGGATTCCTCACATCAAAAAGCTGAACGTTACTGTTTGACTGCATGGCCTTCAGCTGTGAGGGGGTCACCACTGACGCTTCTATGAAAAAATGGGTAAAGGAGTAAACAGAAAAATGCAGACAGTGGAACGAACCATCTTGTAGTCGTTGTGCTTGATGGAGTTCCATATAAATGAAGCATCTCCCAGCCTGCTCTGAATTCAAGAACACCTTGCTCAAAAGAAGGTGCTGGCAAAAGGAAAAATGGTGGCTCCTGCAGACCAGTAACGTCCCATTATGGCTAATTTACTCGCATTAAAAATGTTCCCTTGCTGCTCACTATATCTCACCCACTGGCCACTGCCATGAAGAAGAAGTAATCAATTCTGGTCCTCAAGGACCATCTACTGCATTTTCCTTCTACCTGCCACACACTAGAGTTGAATAGGCAGGTGATTAACAGGCTTCTCAAGCATTTGATGGTTGCAGGAGGTCATGCAATAATTTGAATTGGGTATTCTTGTATCTAAAATATGTAAAGTAGTGGTTTTGGGATTTTTTTTCCAAGATGTTAACACAAAAGAATGAAGGGTCAAATTGACACAGAAGTATGGATAACATGTTATTTTATGCCATAAATTACATAAAAAATGAGGAAAGGACAGGATATTTAGTTCAAAAAGCAGGTGAAATGCAAACTGCCTAAATGTCATGAAATTTAAATAAACAGTAGCTGTTACAGAAAAAATAAAATGAACGTAGAACATATCAAGGAGCCCAAGTGGATTTTGCATGATGTATATTTTTTAGTCATTGTCAAAAGAGTCTAGTGTACAAGCGGACATGAACGCACCACGGGGTGAACGACCGTGAAACTTTAAACCAGATACTACCGGTGTCAAAACTTATTCAGGTTTACTGTAACTCATGACTCAACAGCTCCAGCTGCATTACAGTAAGTTCTCTGAACCATTGTTTCTCCAGGTTAACCAAAAACTGTCAGAATCCTAAAATGAAGGACGAACCAGTTTGAGCCGTTTTACGTGTCTTGAAGGACAAAGACACGTGAAATAAATTGTCAGCTTTAATAAGGTGTTCAGTGTTACTGTCACACTTGTGTATGAAGGCCTTAAAAGATGGGCTTATAGGTGACTCATGAAGGACGGGGTCGAGTGAAGTGAAATTACCGTCGTCGCATGTTCTTCCGTTGGTTGGGCTGGGGTTCGTGGTGTAAGTCCGGATAAATGAAGCTACAGTCGGGTAAGACCTTCTGTTGACTTCAGTGACAACCTGACAGAAACCTCGCGACCACAGGAGGGACAGCATGATGAGAGCAGGACCGCTGTACAGACTGCTGTGCAACACTATCATCATCTAAACAGTTAAAGTGGGAAGTATTATTGTAAACAATCTCTTCTTCTTTGTTTTGTCGGGACTAAACTGCAACACTGCCCCTTCTGGTCGATTAGGGGTCTGCAACCTGGTGCTCCGGAGCCGACCTTCTCCAATGGCTCTCAAAAACGACAAAGAGTCAACTAATGATTTTCTTTCTATATAATTATAAATTCACGTTTTACCAGTGGAATAGAATGTTTTTTTGTTTGTCTTCTCAGTAGGTTTGAAAAATCGGGGCTTTATATACATTAGTTTTCATAAACTCAATATTACAGAGAAAAAAGATTTTCCATTTTTCTTATTTAGGATATAGAGAAGTAAAATGTTAGTTTTGCTAAATCATAAGTTCTTTCTTTTTCTAAAGAATATGTAATATTATTATTAAGCTAGTTTTACTTAGCTAAATGGAGGAAAGATGGAACAGAAAAAACAGAAGATGGGGTGAGGAATAAAATAAATGAGACTGTCGTTAGAAATGTCTCAGTGTTTGCATGCGTGGTCAGTAATAGCTGGAGCATCCTCTGGGTGAGGTCTGCAGGAAATTCTACTTTGTTCAGGGACTAAATTGTAGTTGAAACACATTTGCTGAATTCAAACAGGAACAATAGTCAAAATCTGCAGGGATTTGAATGACAACACTGCATAAAATTCAAACAAACCACAAGCAAATTGCTTTTGTAATAAGCTGTCCCTACTGAGACTCATAGGTATTAAAAGCCTGATTGCATCAGTTTCTCTTTTTTTGGTTTTATTTTTGTATCTTTGTACCAAGTGTGTCATATTCACATTGACTTAAAAATTAAACACTTCAGTTATTTAATCTTTTTTCTGTCATATAAATGTTGCAACATGGATGAATGTAATGATTCTCTCTTTCTCTCCCTATTATTTTAAAGCTTACAGTGAGCCTTGAATAGTTGGACATCAGCTTTACTGAGCAAAAGTGCCATATTTTCCCAACTCAGATTATATCTTGCCCACTTGTGCTGTTTTTATAGCCTCAAGGGATGTCCTAAGCACTCAGCTGTGCAACACATTCTCAAAATCTTGCCTTGCTGGAATTAGCGCCTCATTTCTATATTTAAGCAATGGGACATCGACTTAATATTGTTGGCCATAAGCATCTCATTAAACTAATTTAATGTTCTTCTCTACAATGAGTTTCATGTACTTTCTTTCTTGACAATCTGGAGTAAAAAAATCTGCTATAAAGTAGAGAAACATTCCTTACCTTCCACAATACATCATTTATAGTCGTATTTGTGCAGAACTGTCATTTGATGTGTGACTTCTGATCATGCATTTGCTCCCACATCATTACATTCTAAAAATGAAGCACTTCTTGTGCTGGCTGTGCAAATATACAATTGAAACTAACCTACAATACCTACAATATATTACTTATTCTACTGAATCCTCAGACAATTGAGTGATATTAGTATTGCATGAAGTGTAAGTAACCTGGCACATCTTTCTAAAAATCCAACAGTTTCATAATCGTCCTTTCAGCTGGATATCTTCCCCGAGGAGTTGCTTCCTTCCATTTTCAAAGGTATTTCTGTTTTGATTAGCAGATATTAATCCTTTTACTTGCTATTATTAAATTCATTAATCTCTTTAGCCCGCTTTCAGTCTTCAAAATTTAAAGCAGTTAGGGAACACAGCTCTCTAGTGATCTGCCAGCATCTCTGGATGGAAACATATTGCATGCAGCTCCACATTTCATCCCCCGACGAAAGTTATGGACCATCCGACGGGAGAACGGGGAATCTGGTGGAGCATCACTATAAAGGCCAACAACTGTCTTGTTCAATGTTTGTTAAAGCATCCTGTCAATGACCGTGGAGATTCTCATCCACATGAGCTGCTGCAGTAAAGCTATAAAGTCTGCTTATGCAGATATTTTTTATTTCCCACACACAATCATTTTCAGTTACGCATTATATCACAGCCAGTTGCAAAAGCACAAGAAAAAAAAAACAAAACTTGCAGCATAATGGATTTTCTGCTGTGCACAACATTCAGCCACAGCTGATAGCAAGGCACTGCGGGCCAGCGTTTAATCGGACACCTCAGGCAGTCACAAAATAAATCTGAGGGCTTTAAAGATAATTTGTAAGAAAACTCTACATCAGAGCTGTTAATGTGCAACGATGGGTTCTCCAGAGAGGCTTCAAGCTGCTTCAGTGCTGCCTGGCAAGGGAAAGATATAGTATTTATCAAATAGAATAACAGAGACTATGTTTAATCTATGTATTTAAGCTAGCAATGTAGAGTTCTCTTGGCTCCCTTGCTAAATGTGTTTGGGGTTAAACAAAGTCATCACAATCCCACTAGCATGGACAAATATAGCAGAGGTAAGCCAAAATGTTATTTGAGTTGGATCTTATTTTTTATATCCAAACATGGAGGGCCATACAAAAGTATTCGCACCCCATGACTTTTTTTTAATTTATTTTTTTGATTTGCCGTATTAAGCCAGGATTGATTTGCAAAGAAAGGAAAAAAATCTTTTGCAGCTTTCAATCAAAATTCCAGACTGGTACAAATTTAAGGAGTAGGGAAGAATTGGATTTAGATCTGAACATTGAGAATGATATAATCATGAAGAGGCACAGATACAAATGAGTTTTGTATCTGTGCAGCTGCTCCATATTTACCTTGGGTCCCTTGGCTCCATCTCTGATGACCATCAACAATTAACCTATTTTTATTGGAAGTTTTTTTTCACAGACCAACACAAATGACAGCACGTATCCAAGAATATTCTAAAGGTCTTGCATTAACATGTATACGGACCTTTCAGGCCTTTTTATAGAAAGTAAACTTGATGTAATTTAAATTAAATAAAAATGTATTTAAGTGTGGTATGTTGAGTTAAACAAAACTGATCCATTGCTCTATTAAAACCAGCAAAAACGTTTAAAATTTCACATCTGTACTAAACTGACCTATAATTACAGCTTCTAAAAACTTCACAACTGTAAGTTACTCATGATTATAAGGAAAACTTTGTAAATGATCTGTGTGGGACTCCCGATAAAGTCTTTTGCATTTCAGCTCTTCTCAGATCCTAACGAGCCAACCAGGCCGGCAGCCATGAAGTGTTAGATAATGGGTGGAGGTCTCTGCTGGATGTGGCACAGGCGCAGCCAGCTGATGATCAGAGATCACCAGGCAGAATATTTTTATAGTTGGCATAAAGTTATGTGCAAGAAATCGAACATATTAGAGTCGTACCGAAAAATAAAGAAATGATTTTCAAAGTGTTTTTGACATGCAAACCTGACAGTGAGAATATATTACCACTGTATTGGTTTTCAGCCTCCCCTCAAAATCCAAACACATGCATACTTATGTGTAGCTAATGATTTATTTAACATTGAAACCTAAAAGGTTTGTCTGGGCTTTTTAGTTATTCAATTCATTTAAATTAATGTAAGGGTGTGAATGAGTGTGGGTTGGTTTGTCTCTCAGATGTATCTGTGTTGCATTTGTACATCATGCAAAGGTTTTAAAGAATTAAAAACTGATATATTTCACTTAATGCTCTGAATGGATAGCTTGACTTTCTGTAATAATCTACCACATTTTTAAAAACTTTTTGACAATATTCAACTTTCTTGAGTTGTATTATTCAGTCACAGATTAGTTATGTGCGCCCTCTTCTGGCGACCCAAAACATTGTAGGAAAGAAGATGAATATGTTTTAACTTTAATCAAATAAAGGAGAGAAAAGGAGAGAAAAGCTGTAGTCCTGTGATGTAGATGGCAGCTTTATCTTAGTTATATCCTAGTTATCAAAGACTTCTCAGCTTACTCATTTGTTTCTTTCTACATGTAAACACTGTTGTCTTGTGGTGGAGCAGAGAACTGCAGATCTTTTTAGAATTGATCCAAAATACAAACACAAAGCATATTTTTAATCCCAGATGTGTGGAAGTAAAATGTATTTAAATACGCACATGCCTAAACAAATACAAATAAGTATTTGTTAATTAATGAAACCCCCTAGGCAAAGTGGATTCTGTATTGGAGATCTTACCCAGAAAGGAATAGGATTTTTCCTCCTCCGCCCTCAGTGCCGTTTGTACGAAAACTGATTTTAACATAAAGATTTAAACTATTGTTTCCACACTTTATTTACATATTGACAACTTATGAAGAGTATTCATACACAAACTGTTCACACAGAGTAGCTTAATGTGTGATTTTTTTTTTTTTCTCTCATATTAAAAAAATCCCTCCCTGTAATATATTAGCTACAAACACACCTTAAAAATTGGAAACAGAAAAGACATTCAGGAGCCTTTGACATTATACACCCACTCAGATCTCTGCTCCTTTGCACAGTCGGTTTTCCTCCTCAGCAAACAGCTGTTCTGTAAGGGACTGAGCTATGTGGATGGACAGTAAAAATACAATTGGTGTTAAACTATTTATTTTCTTTTCCTTCCTGGCAAATAGAACTTCCTGCACCATGTGGATAATTCAGATAAATAAACAAGTATTTTCTTAATTTGCTCAGGAAAGCATTAAGAAAGCTTTCCTGAGCTTCCCCTTTCCTTTCAAAGACATGCTACAGTCCACCAACATGAGCTCAGTTCTCTGCTTGAATTCCTCTCTGGGTCACACACAGCAAGTGGTTTTCTCGACAACTTTAGTGTGATTTCTGTTTTAAAGTCTGCCATGGACCTAAAATGCGGGGCGATGTCCCATAATATGAAGGATGCCGATGAAAATGTTCAGCAGATCTGTGATAAAGTAAGCACATGCCACACCCACTTGGACATGAACCCTTCCTGCTCTCTGGGGTATGCAGTGATTTTTATGCTGTCTACTTATTTCTTTCCTCAGGTGAGGCCTGATGTGGAAGAGAAAGCAGGGAAGACCTGTGATGTTTTCACAGCCAAGAGCTACAAGACTCAGATTGTAGCTGGGACAAACTACTTCATTAAGGCACGTTCAACTTTAGTTTAAGGCATCCTGTCCTTGACAGTGAAGTACTTTGCCATTCAGTTCTTTCAACATCCAATTGAACACATACACTTTCAAAATTAACAGCTGACACGTTATTGCATTTTAGTTTATTAATTTACTATGGCTTAATGCTTTGTGCTCTGCAGAAACAGTCAACATCCCTTGAACTTTTTCACATTTTGTCACATTACAACCACAAGTTTCTGCGACATTTTCAATGCTTATAGAAACGTAACAGACCGAGGGAAGGTAGTACATAATTGTGAAGTGCTTTTTTTTTTTTTTTACTTTGACTCCTACTACTGCTATATATTGCTTTTATTCTTTGCTTGAATGTCCCGTTCTAGCACATGAATATACTTTTCTGCCAAGCTCTTTTGCACAAATATAAAGAATGGTTGTCTGCTTCCATGTTTGATCTGTACTTATCTTCTCCCATCTCCCCAATAAGTCTAACCCATTTTTATGTTCCTCCCAAAGAATACTATGCTCACAGCATCATACTGCCATCACCATTTTTCACACTTCCTCAAATGGATTGTTCAAAATGATGTGCAGTTTTAGTTTTTATGCAAGCCAGAGAGCTTAGCTTTGGTCTCCAATGATCAGAGTAGCTGTAGTTTACGAAGATTGAATGAGCTATGTCTAATTAATTAGCTGACTAGATTATAGTTGTATCAGAATATATACATTATGCACTTTTTGGATTATATTTGTACAGAATTTTTGGAAATTTGTTTCACTTTCTTCGAATATGTAATCCACAAATTGCATTCAAATTGTAATGTGACATAATGTAAAAAGTTCCATCTGTCAGTGATTACTTTCAGAAGCTACTGTAAAACACCAATTTTGCCACAAATATAAAGAATGGTCGTCAGGTAACCACATTTAGCATTGCTTTCATTGTTTTTCCCCAACTGAAGGACATCAGCTCGATGTCACTGCATGCAGACTCTCCTTCACCATTTTTAACACATGAAAGTATCCTGTTTAACTTAGTATATGGTGTCCCTTTCAGGTCCACATTGGTGGAGATGATTATATTCACGTTCGTGTTTGGAAAAAACTCCCATGTTATGGGGGAGAAGTTGAGCTAACAGACATACAGGTCTCCAAGAGCCACCATGACTCCATTGATTACTTCTAATCAATAGAGCCACAGTCCAGGCTCAGGATCCGGCGGCCAGCAGTGAAGACATCAAATCATCAATATCCAGCGACGACGTGGCAAAGAGAATCTCATGTGTTAGTAAAATACAGCCATCAGCTTGTGTAAATGGTTCACTCCTCTGTATCTGTGACAGCTCACTTAGAGAGAATCTTGAGATTAACTCCTGCAAATCACATGTTGTACGATGTGGTTATTCTGCCAAGTTTCCTGCTTAATGACTTGAAATATGAGCCTGTAAGCAGTTTGGTAATCCCTGATCTTTACCATTACTCACATCTCTGTTGTGTCTTGTGACTGATGTTCCTTATTGTTTTGCACGCAGTACTCCCAGTCACACACTTTAGGATGACTCATATGTCTGCAGCTTGATGTTCTTAAATATATTGCATATGAAGAACATACCTCAATGGAGTACAGCTTCATCAGGGTTATTTTTTTAGATACGAAATTCAGCAACTCCTATAATGTAAAAGTAAAGTTTCTTTTTTTTGGTTCAGTTGTAAGAATGTGTGATTGTGGTCGATATGAATGGAATGGAGAAATTTTTTCATAGGCTGTTTAAAGAACTTGGAAAGTTGGTGCTGGTGTGTCATTTAATGCTGCAATCTGCCAGAAAACAACTCCCTAAAACACTATTGTTTTGTCTCTTTATATGTCTGATAACTGAATAAAATTGGAACTTTAAATGTAAATAGTTTTCTTGGAATATAATTCAAACTATTGACAGACGTGTTGGATCCAAAGTCGCTCCTTATCTGCTTACACTTCATTTAATGTGTAATAGTTTCTTGATTTTAAAGTGTTACTACATTTTATTTATTTGTTCATATGTTACTCCAGCTGGGATTAAAACATATTGCTAGTCAATAAACAACACAAAAAATTAAATTCAGTATCTGTAACTGAATTAGGGAACCAAAGCTTCCTGACCCGTATGAAGCATCTGTGTAAATTCAATGCTAAATTACAGATACCATGTTTGCTGGATGAAATTGGAATATTGCACCCGAATTAAGCTTTCTGTTTCATACTGTTGCAGTCTGTGTTCTCATCAGCAACATCCACTGACACCATGTACCGCGTGGAGCAACCACCACCATGAACACCAAAAACACAGCAGATGGATCACATACAGTTGTGGAGTTTAAAGCAGTGATATAATCAAAAATATCCCAAGCTTTAAACCCTTCCTGTTGCACCACCCTAGTGCAAACTTCATTTGACTATTTGCTGTGCTATTGATTGCTGTAAGAAAACCATAAGAGGTTCTGTTTGCTTGTTTACCTGGTTCAACATACTATCAATCAAATAAATGAATCATTAGCTGCTTCCTGCAGAAGCTGATGACATGCAGAGGAACTATTTAAGCCATTTGTGTTAGAGTAGGAAAAAACATGTTGTTCTCCGGGCAAAAATACAACAGCAAAAACACTGAAAAGAGACAAGGGGTTAATTTCTCTCTCCAGTTTGCTCTTCAGAAAATAGTGTCCAGAACGGAGGGTGGAAAGTAGCAAAGAGGAAGGAGAACTGGGGCGAGGTGTTTGGTTTCTTTGGTTTTGCCATGACTCATGTTTTGTCCCAAAGTCTCACTTCACTCCTCATTCCAGAAGAACTGGGCCTCAAAATCCAGCCAGCTGTGCAGTCAGTGAAGCGTCCACTCCTCGGTCTGAACCACTCGACCCATCAGAGGGAAGCATGTGAAATGTAGAAACCCTGTGCTTTTAAAAAGAGAGGAAAGCTTAAATCAATACGATATTAACGCTGCTTAGCCTCTATTTATAAAGCAACGCAATTGTTTTGTTCATTCTCCCATTCTAAATGAAAAATAAAAACACACCCCTCTCCACTGTGTGATGGTACGCTCCAGGGCGCTGCTGCATCATGTGATTTACCTGCTCAACTTAAACGCCTCACAGACAGACTGGCTGGAGATTTCTAGGGGGGTTTTTCCTGCCTCTGATCGCGTTTGTACCGACTCATCAACATGCTGTGTGGAGGCACATCAACGGCGCAGGACGCCACGGCCGAAATTCAGGAGATGTGTGATAAGGTAAGGAAAAACGAGCTTCTTGCAAATGAATAGCAGCCCTGCTATTAATCTCGTTGTTCTCTCAGATGAAGACTCAAGTGGAGCAGAAAGCAGGGAAGACATATGAGACCTTCATCGCCAAGAGCTACAAGAGTCAAGTTGTAGCAGGGACCAACTTCTTCATCAAGGTAGATCACACAGGACGAACCCGAAACCCTGAAAGCTTTCACATGTTTTGGGCTGCTGGAAACCGTCAAGAGCCGCTTGTAATTGCAGTCTTATTAACAGTGGACAGGGAGGATTCCAGATGTTATTTTCATCAGGAACGACTCAGTCCTTTTCATACGACTCGCCGAGCAACACCGGACCGGAACCAGTAGGCGCAGATACTCAGTTGTTACTAGTGATACAGAGAGTCGCTGCTCTGCAAAAGGCAACGCAGTTTCATTTTACAACAGTCTTCATCTTTGCACGGGATTCAAGTCTAAATTGAATCACTTTTAACGTTTCTTTCTTTGATGCACAGACAAAACACAGTGTGATAGACTCAGATAGCAACTGCTAAGCTATGAGGGAGTAGTGGAACTACAAAACAAACAAGTGCATTCTGGGTGATGTAGTACTAATTGAGGGCAGGGATTGAACACACAAACGAGTGCATAATTTCAAAGTGGACGAAGAACCATGCATGTTTTATTTATTTATTATTATTTTTTCACTTTTTAAGACAAAAAAAAAAAAAAATCTGAGATGGCAACTCAGATTAGATATAGCACAATCTCTCGGTTGTTTTTTTGTGGTTCATGTCATCCGTTGTGATAATATGAAAAAGTTCAAGTGGTATTACATGTCATTATCCATAATCAAGGGTTTGCCCAAGTGAGTGCAGCGTAAACTGTTAGCTTTGCTTATTTTCAGGTCCACGTCGGAGGCGATGAGCATATCCACATCCGTGTTTACAAGAAACTCCCATGCCACGGAGAGGATTGTGAGGTGACCAGTGTTCAGCTCTCCAAGAGCCACCATGACCCCATTGAGTACTTCTGAACAACGGGCTCTCCAAACAACCCTCCAGTGCCTGCTCATTGCGTCCTCCGTCTAATCTTCCCCAGTCACGTCGTTTTTCTGCTCTCATACTGTAGTAACTGATCATGTGTTCGATGTGGATCATGAGTGAAATCTGTTACGGAAATCGTCTTGTACCATAAGTTTGAATAAACGAGTGAAAATTGAATTCTGACTTGTTTTTCGTCGCCCTTGCTGTTGTAGTTGCCTAAGATCTCAAAATATAAATATGGTAGATAAATGGGAAAGTAGCTGAAACATCTTTTTCTCTTCATCCTACAAGAGTAAATTCACAAAATGTACCCTCTCCTGAGCGCAGGCACCCTAACAACTGTTCATTTTTGAGACAAAAGTCTTCAATGTTTTTAAAATGAAGAAAAAGCAGAATACTTGAGACACCGCTTTCCTTTCCCAGCTTTTATCATCCTGTTGCACAACCTGCAGAGAAGTGGACTTTATCCCTTCTTGTAGAAATGAGCCACATTGCAGTGGCAGGCACAAAAAAAATCTTCAGTCTGTTGAAAAGAGAATTGTTGCTGTGGCTTCAGGTACTTTATTGATTTGTCATTATAAAATTTCCACATAATTCCATTTTTACTACTCAGAGTTTGTGGGGGGGGTTTATTTGAATTTGCATGGGAATCAATTTTAGAATCTGCATTTTGAATCTTTGTGAGGTTGTATTAGTTTTATGCCTTGACAAGCATCTGTATTGAACCATGGATCTCACCACACCTAAAAGAAAAATGACACTGTCACATGCTGCTGCCACTGCATTGGTGGGAACAAGTTTTTCTCCACATTTCAAAGAATCTGTTGACTCCACCAGAAATTGATTGAGCTTCTGGTGAAAGGGGTTTGGTTGTCCTCTGGCCTATTTTTCAGACAAGTTGAGCTTTGTTTGAACTCCCTTTTGTTTTTTTCTCCCTCTCTTATGCAAAATCAGAATTTACTCAGGCCATCTTTCTTTAATATTTAAATTAAGTTGATGATCTAAAACAGTCACTTTGACAAAAAAAAAAAAAAAGAAGCAAAAACAACAAATCTGCGAGGGGTACACACCTTTTTACATAACAAATTTCAGCTCAAAGATAATGGGCCATGTTGCAGACTCAGATGTTCCCATAGAGGTGGTCAAAAACAAAAGTACACCATTCTCTTATTAGAAACTGCAAGCTTATACTCAAAGCATTTGTAAAGAAAAACAGTTTGTTCTGTAACCTGAACCCAAAAGAGAGCAGCTCAAATTTACTGAAAAAGCTGAAGGGAAGCAGAAATCTGAGTAAAAGTTAGGCTGCTAAAATAAAAACACACTAATTGTGAAAGAAACCTTCTCATTTTAAAATTCAGCAGACACTGAACAGGCAAAGCCAAGTCTCAGCATGGGAGACTAATTCTTGCTCTGGATGATCCCAAAAGGCAAACATGACTAGCCAGCTGGTCAGAGCAGACTTAGAGGTTTCATTGTCTCCGTCTAAAAAACACGACGGAATCCACCGTCGTGTGGATTCCGTACCTGAATCCACCATAATAAGGTGACTAACCCAGTTGTTGGGTTATTCTATAAATTTATGTTGCAGGGATCTGTATTTGGATGCATTTTTCAAGGGAATAAGTGACATTAAAATTCTGTTTGTCATCATTCAAGATGAGGGACTAATTAACTTATTTTCTCAATGTTGATTAAATGCTGATCCAAAGCTTTTTTTTTTTTTTTTTTTATCTATTTCATTCCATTTCAATCCATTTTTTACATGCACTCTGGTTAGCAGAAGAGAAAAAATGTTCAGATTCAGTGTGTAAACATACAAACAGTCACACACATGAATAGAATTATCAAACAAGTTGTTTATTTTTTTAATATAAAAGATTGCTTATTATTTTATTGCTTAAAGTGCCACCATAGCTCGTCAAGTGCTCACATCCCTACTATTTTACTGGGAAAAATAACTTTATATGCAGGCACTCTAAGGCCACCACAGTCATTTCTTAAATGTACAAATAATAAAAACAAATCAATGATATAAACTTGTATCATGTCTTTGAGATCTCCAATAACTTGTGGTAGAAAATTTTACAGTAATAATTGTTCATATATATGAAAATTTGTTCTTGTCTGTGTTGCACTTCTTCAGCAGACCTGATGCAATGACTTTCACAGCTTTCAAGGTCTCAGTGCAGGTGGGTTTGATCAGTGATTCTGGCAGGAGGAAACCAAAATGACCCGTATCCCTTAGCTCAAATGCAAAAGCATAGGGAATCCCATTCCTGTAGGCCCAGTCAATAGAGCTGCCAGAGCTAACATCTGAAAATAAGTGAAAAAAAAAACAAAAAAAGTTGGGAATTATTAATAAAATCATTTCTGAGATTTCTTTTGGAAAACTCCAAGTTAATTATGAAAAACAGAAAACTCACATAGCGTTGTGGCGGCAGGTCCGTATCTGTACCTTACTCCGTATGCAGAATATAGAGCTGTCACCGCATTCTGAGCTGCTGACTCCTGGGGAAAAAAAAAACCTTTTCTGAAGTGTGGGTAAGTCTATCCTTCATTTAGGTACAGTCTTTGAACTTGGATGCTTTTTTGGAATTATATGTGATTGATGTAACAAAATGCAGACCATTCCTGAAAGAAAATCTAATAGAGGCCGCAAAACAGTTGAGACTGAAGAAGAGACTCTAAACAAGTATAGAGTATATAATTCATGTATATTCATGTGCTAAAATGGTACTAACCCCAATACTAAATGTAATTGAGAATTTGTAGCAAGTTTTTTTTAAACTTAGCTTGTGATACTTTGCAAAGAATGAACAAAAAAAAAAATAATCAGTTTCTACATGCAAATAGAGACATAAGCCAAAAGATTTGCTGCTGAAAGAACAGTTATGTCATTTGGCAGAATATTGACTCAAGATGGCTGAATGCAAATTGATCCTATATAAGATCCAAATAAAATGACGTGATGGTGGACTCCTTACCACACAGTTAAAGTTGGGAATTGGGGCGTATTTGTAGGAGTATGGATAAAGGAGCATCTGCGCATAGGCGTGGATGGATATGTACGCCTTTATGCGTTTCTTGTGCTTCCGTAGAAACTTGGCAACTGCTTTGACTTCAGGCTCAGATTCAGGGAAAGGGCCACAGTAGGTGTCATCACACGGATGGGAGGAAGCACCCTCACCTTCAAAAGGAAGACAAAAAATATTTTACTTTGGCTCATTTAACATAGATTGCTGTTGTTTTGGCCGAAAACAACAGCAACAAAATGTTCACATAAGACATTTAAAATTACAATAGCAACATGTATGTTACCTTATTTATTTGCAGGCTTTGCATGTTGTCATGAGTGTTGGGGAAAAAAACTTTTTTACGGTACTTAGACTTGAGAAAGTAACTCACTGCACCATTTCACCTTCCAGTTTCTGTTGGCATCCACGCCCCTGCAGAGGAACTTGTGATTTTTGGAACGCGTCTTCCTCCAGAACCGATCCTGCAGAAATTAAGACAATTTTAGAGCTTAGCTATATTTATAACCAGCAAAGGAGCACAGACAGTTCTTAAGTGTTTCTGCAATCATTAAAAGTCAATTCTTATGGATATTTTTTCTATATTTATGTTGTATGTTTGTATCTTCTCGAAATCTAAGAAATTCAGAATTTTCATTTATATTGTATATAAAGGTATATTTTTTTTCAGGAACATTTTATATGTATTTAAACATGAGTTTATTTCTTTTGGTAATGTTTTTGATATCAGGTATGAAAAAACCTAAACTGCAAAAGTAAGGGGAAATGACCAGCACCCCAAAACCACAACAAAAAACACATCAGGGCATTTTACAAAAAAATAACACTATACCTATTCAACTAAAAACAATAAACAAAAGAAAGAAGATTATCAAAATTAATTGAAAAAACAAAACTCTAAGAAAATCAGATTGCACTTTTTCTTCTCTTATTGCAACTGAAAAAAAAACACAAAAACACAGAGTGATAGCTAAGTGAAAGAACTTTCCTTTATCATAAAGTTTAGACATTAGCTTCAGTTCTTCTTTAAAAGCTAAGATAGCCAATTTTGAAGCATATTGTACCGTGTTCCAGCTGAAGCGATACCCATCCACATTGAAGACGGGCATGATGAAGAAATCAAGATGGTTGAGTAGTCGTGTCATCACAGAATCATTCTTGTATGAGTTCAGTGCCTGAAACAAATAAAACATAACTATACTGATCAGTGAGTTAAATAACAAACCAAGTTTTTCTTATGTCTTTTGTTTTGCTTCCCTTCACATTGTATAACCATATGTATCTTCAAATCTGGAAATATGTGTCCCATTTAGTTTCTAGCCAATGTTGACGTGGTACGGGTTCAAAAAAGACGCCACGCTGACCTCTAGTGGTGCACCGACGTTACTACATATTTTCATATCTTGCATTTGATGTCACAACTTTTCTGCTTCCATTTCTATTTATTGTTTTGTTGTTAATTTTCTTATGCAATTAACTTCCCCATCACTATCCTATAATCCCTTTCCTTCCGTCACTGTCTTTTAGTTTAGAGTTTCTTATGTCATGGTATGTTGATTTAGTTTCTAACTCCATTTGATGTGTTTCAGTTAACTTTGCATTTTCACATTTTTCGTCCCTACTCCAGAATAAATCATGTCCTACCAACTGCATGTGTGTCTTCTTCACACTCAATAAAAATTGTCACATTTATACCACAAATTTCAATGTGGTATGTAACAGACCAACACAAAGCACTGCCTACAAAAAATCATGATGATAGAGAAAGAAAGGTTCCTATGTTTTTATTTATTTGTGCCCCTTAATTTACTTCGTCTTTTATTCATGTTTATTTTAATGTTTATACTATTTTTTCAAGCACTTTTTGACTTTTTGATCTTTGAAAGATGTTTTACAAACATATTTTACTCACTTCCTATGTGCAGGAGGACCTGCCAGCTACTCTGAGTCAGTTAAACATTAAATAAATGTTTAACGCTTTATACAATTTAATTAATCAATTGGTTCATGCAATACAAAAATAACAAATAATTTTATATTTTTTCAGTAGGGTAAGAAAAAATAAAACAAACTGAACTCTTTCCATCCCTACCATATTTTTGCCTTGTATCTTAAGCCATGTCTGAAAGTCCTTCTGACATCAAGCTGAACAAACTCTTTAAATCAGGGCTCTAAACTTATATAAACTCTACAGTGTATCCTTTTTCTTCTGGCTCTTACTGTGTTTCTAATCCCATTCATCTGGGGTACAAATGGTATATAAAAAAGGGGAAAAATAAACATTCTTGCAGCGTCTGGTTCTGCTCTGGCTTTCATTTCAGGGAAAATAACTGAGACTAAAAGCCCATTTCCACTTTAGGGATCTTCTCAGGCAATCCAAAGCATAATTAACCACTCTCCATTTCCACTGCATTTACCAGGGTAAAAGCCCAAAACACAGGTAGAGATTTACCCTACAAAAGAACTCCTGGGGTGCAGCACTTTTGATATTACTCCAAACCTTTGGGGCAAAGCTTTGAGGAACGACGATGCTTCCTTAAAGTTTTGTTTGTATTTCTCTTTTTAATTAAACTGTGACAAATAAAAATAAATTCATAACTTGTCTCTCCAAAATTAGATCTTTTGTGACGCTCTTTTACGAGGTTTACCACCACCACCTCCTCTGTTAACTGTTGTTTTTTGTTTGTTTTTATGTCAGATCCATTCCATCTACTCATTTGCATGCAGTTGGTGGTAATTTTACATAAGTGAAGATTACTCAATTATAATTTTTTTTTTTGTATAAATCACAGCTTTGTTCATGAGTTGTTACTGGTGGGGTTTTTTTTTAGCATTTCACAATTAGCTATTGAGGGAAAGCACAATGAGCAACCTGCTTGTTGTTATCGGACACAGTTTTCTTACAGACATCAAACAGTACGATGAGACTGAGCGTTCATGGTAATTGAGTTTTGAGAAAACAGGTTTAGGGTGGCAAAGGAACATGAAGCTTTCATGTGAAAGCGGGGTATACAACTTGTGTAAATGTTTGGATGAATATCACAGCTGTAAAATACATATTAACATTAGGAAAGCCATGCAAGACAAATGGACCGCTATTGTCTTGGTAAAAGACTTTTAACCCAGATTGCTTGATAATATGTGTAAGGAAAGAAGGCTTAAATATCGCTTTAGTGATCAAATCTGCAGACAGCTCAACAGAAGTACCTCTTTGACAAACCACTGGCAGAAAGCAGGTCCAATCCACTCTCTGGCGTGAACGCCGCAGTCAATCCACACGGATTTCTTTTGCAGACGGCTTCTCTTTCCTAGCTGACGGGACAAAAATCCTAGTCAGGACACAGTTGTGTTTCAATGCACATTTCCTCTGTCATTTCTATTTTGTTGTATTTTTTGTTTTCTCCTACCTGAAGCACAAAAAGCGGTCTCCCCTCATATGACTTCCCCAGAGACAACATAGTAACCAGCTCAGGGCGACTTCTGTTCATTTCAAACATCCAGTTCTGAATCTGCAATCATGATTTGTGAATTGCATAAAAAAAGCAGAGTAGTTGTACGTTGTGTTGTTTCTTTAATGTGTCTCTGCAGGTACACTGTGGTGAGTTTGTAAATGTAATCATCATTAGGAATGTGTGAATAAACATCTCAGGATTTAAAAGGTGTCTTATAATTTTTTTCTCCCCCAGGCAGATGGATGACATACCTGCATAAATAATGATAATGGCTGAAGCTATAAACTGTGGTGGAATGTTTGTGAGACAATAAAACAGGAGACACAGAGCTGCATGAAAAGCGGAGGAATTTGAAGCAGCCGAATGCCTTAATAAAGATGCTTGTTATGTGAACGGTGCTTTAGCACAGAACTGTGACAGTGACAGGTGGGGCGACACTTACCTCCTCCAGCGAGTGGTAAACCTCGTAGTCATACTGAGACTCTGACCTCCGCTTACGGGAGGAGCGATATCCTGTCTGCTTTTCAATTTCTTTCTGCAGATCGGAGATGAGCATCCTGTGGGAGGTGGAAATAGGGAGAGAAACATTTTTCCCACCATTTTTGAGTTACTTGAACGAGCTTTTCAATGATTTTATTACTTGACATATCTATAAAAGTAATCTTTTTAAATGATTTCTCAGTCTCTTTCCTCCGTAATGTTTTCTTTTCACCGTCTCTTCGTCTCCAGTAGAGTTCTGCTGCTTTTACGCATGTCTCTGCTTTATCACAGGACCGGCTGGATTCTGAGGAGGCCATTCAGCCAAAGTCTGATGTTTTTGCTGAGGCAACTACTTTGCACACAAGGGTTTGACGTTTGTTTAAAGTGACATTTTTAAGTCTGTGTAATTGTTATAAAGCTCTGACTGATGCAACGGTATAACATTAATATAATACCTCCTTACAGTTCCCTATTTACTGGGATATGATGGTGTTGAAATGAACTGCTGGATTAGACAGGTCTTTGTGTTGTGCTCCATCATAACACTAATTATACATCATAAGTCAATGTGTCTGACAGCACAATTAAAAGTTATACTATAATTATCAACATCTGTCACATGTTTGAAGTTCTTTTCTCCACCCCCCCCAACTGAAGAAGAAACAGATAATGCGACCTTTTGTCATCACGTTTATTTGGGCATGAAACATTTTACTCCATAAAACATCAGTTGCATCATCTAAGCTGATCATTTGCAGAAAAAAATTGGTGCGAAAGATTTCCAACACACAGAGCTGATCTCTTGCTCGGAGTTGAAATTTCTCCCTAATGACTGAGATGACAATGAAAGCCTTTTTTTTTTTTTTTTTTAGCTGCTGATTCTTCCATAGAGCTTCGTCACTCTGGCGTTAATTTTCAAGAGGGATGGCAAACAGAGATGAAGGAGTTGCTTTGTGAAGTGGCCCGGGAGAGAAGTTTGAGTCCATGTTAAACATTTTGGATGCAAGCCATGGCCAACACTGCATATGAGAATGATATTTCATGTCTGCAGGAAAACCGGGTAATTCCAATAAGCTTACAGAGAGACAACAAATGTGTGTCTTTCAGGCTGTTTATAACTTTAGTTTTGTTTTTCTAATTATAAAATAGGACAGTATCCAGTTTTAGGAACTCTTGCAAAGCTAAAACCCTGCATGCAGTCTGCTTACCGATGCTTGATTCTTTCCAGCTTTAGCCGAGCACGCAGATAATGTGTGTCATTTTGCTTCACATGAACATCCACTGTGGCATTGCGATGGATTAGAGAAGCACTGTTTGGTTGCCACAAGTCCACCTGAAGCATGAAATTAGGTAATAAGTCAGTCAGAAATTTAGGGCATCTTTTCATACCTTCACTTTAAAGAGGAAAAATATGAGATATAAGATGCTTGTGTAAAATTCTTCAAAAACATTCAGATTCAGATTATGTTAATCCCAACACTGAATTCACTTGCAGCTTGCCAGTCCACACATCCACTTCTAACACAGTTCAAGTATCACAAAAGATAAACACAAACAACAAAAACCTTGTTTCATCATCATCATTGCCTGATAGCAGGACAAGTAAAGGACTTAGAGTAGTGATTAGTAGTGAACTTCCCTTAAAGGACGTAGTAGAAAATCTGCTAAAAGGATGTGGATATGAAGTTGGTAATTTTCTTTGCTTTATACTCACCTGTTTCTTCCAAAGAGCTGTCAAGTAACTCAGCTAAACTCCATCAATCATTCACAACACTACTTAAGCTTTTTTTTGTTGTCCATTTGACACAATTAGAGCTGCACCTATCTAGATTTTAATGGTCAATACAAATTCCAGGGATTTTAATCTGACTACAACACCTACGATGTCCTGCAGCAAAAGTCCCTCATACTCCTCTCAAACTTGAATGCATTTCCTTATAAATTTTACATGATGGAATCAAATCAAATTTGAATGCATAAACGAACTGACATCTGCCCGTTCGCAAAATAAATACAGACATTGAGTGATAATGCAGATAAAACGACACAATGAGAAACGGAGAGCGTCTGAGGAAGGAAAACGTGTCCAAGAGAGTCAAACAGCCAAACAGTAATCTTTAAATTATAGACAACTATCAGGTGAACTGCAGGATGTTGCAGAGTACATGTGCAATCATCCTCAGCTGGCTCTCATTTGCTGGACATAATGCTTGTTAATGTGTCAACTTCTAAAAGTTTACAGAATGCATAACTGAGTATTTTAACTCCTGGACTGAAACCCAACAGCCAGAACGTTTGGTGCCCCGGAGTGTAAACTACATTTATATTGTGTCACTTTTTATGCCATTTCTCGTAATAAACCTTCGAATGTTTTAGGCTCGCTCTCTTAATAGCAAAAAAAAAGCTAAAACAACAAAAACAACAAACATGTATGCCAACAGGGACAATTAAAAATCAACACTTTATGGCTTCATTTATGAACCTTAAAAAAATGTGTTTTTGTTTTTTAGATGTTTAACGTTCAATTCCTTAAAGTCCCTTCGGCCAGCTACGAATAATTGAATTAGTATTATTCTGTTTCATGTGGTAGCAGAATGGGCAGAGCAAGAAGAGAAAAGTTACAGCTCAATAAAGACTGATTAGTTTCACATCAGGGCAAAGATGTGACGCTGTCTCACTGTCTGGAATTTAAAATAAGACGACCAAACACGATCGCACTGAAAAAAGCCCCAAAGCGTCTGTTTTTCTAAACTCAGACAAAAATACACATCCTTAGTTCCTGTTGTCAAATAGCAGATGTGTATAAACAGTCTGAAAAGAAAGCAGCATTTAATACATTTTGTCTTTTCTTTTAAGCTTTTCCATGTTTTCAACTCAAAATTCAATGGAGTTAAAAGTCGATTCTGTATAAAAATATATATGTAAAAACTTTTACATGTATTTATTGTTGTGCATCACCTGGGGAACAAGAGCTGAGGGCAGATGGTAGATTGGTACAGATGGCAGAAATGTCAGCTAAAGAGGAAATTGAACAAAAATGGCTCTTGTATTAATAGTAACATGTTGTTAGACAGTCTGCATGGTGGGTGAATGGCTGTTAGCTCCATTTCCTCTTAGCAGAAAAGCACTGAGTCTATTCCAGCCAGACCTTTCTGTCTGCAGTTTGCATGTTCTACCAGAATGTGGCTGGGTTTTTTTCTGGGTTCTTCAGTTCCTCCATATATAGAGAGCACTGCTAATTAGTCCCAAAAAAATATGTTTTTTTTTAAAGGGTTAAAAAGTCTAAGACTATGATTAGATTTCTGGTTAAAGTGATCACTGATGTTATTCAACCTACAGTGGTGAACTGAAAGTGAACAGATGTGTAACTAAAGTACAAAACCAGTCTGTTTGTCCTGCCATAGACGTTAAAAATAACGTTACGCAAATTTAATAATTGTCCCATAAAATGTTTACATTTGTATGTTTGAATTCACTTCACATAAAAAACAGGTGATTATATTTTGATGTGCAGTTTTATGTAAGTGATACTAAAATTTTCCCCCCCGTTCCCAGACAAATTCTTGTATAAAACGCTTCTCTAAATAAAGGATTCAGTTTTGTAGATACAGCAATTTGTTTATATCTGACACTATTTCTGTAAAGCTGCTTAGAATAAACGCTCAACCAAGTGATTTTTTTCATATTAAATATTGTGTCACTTCAGTTTATTTCATTAATAAACAGAAACCGAATGAACCGGGACACCTGCATTCTCTGCCATTGAGTCTCTGACCTGATGTGTGGCTTGAAACTCACAATTTAGAAACACACCGGAGGCTCTGCGGTGTGTGGAAGCTACTGAAAACGCACGTACACAGCTGTCCAAACAGTAGCTGCTGCTGGTGTTGTTCCTGCTGCACCCTCTGCCAGCTCTGTGCTTGCATCGCTTCCAAATACAATAGCTCAGTTCTGACCAGTGGCTATTAGAAGCATTCACTGAGTCCATTTTGTCCTTGTTTTGTCCTGCAGCGCTTCATCACTCACGGGGGATAGAGAAAGTTTAAACGGCCATATTAAAAGTTGCTATGTAAACACTGAGATCAAAATCCTTTCCATCATATGTTGCGTCATATTTGTTTTCACTTAGTGATGACTGTCTTCATTGTGTTAAACAAATGGTTATGCTAAACTGTAACAGCGGGAAGATGTTACGTCAAACGCAAAGATTATTTCTTCATTTCTTTACTATTTATTACTGAATTCAATTACTTAATCACTGGTTTGTTTGTTTTAGTAATTATTGCTGTAAATTAGGGTTGCACCAATTTATTGGTCAGCCGATCTAGCTGTGTCGATTTCCTTAATTTTGAGAGATCTGTGATCAGCCGATTTTTACATGTGTAGCCAATCTTGTCCATCAACCTTGGCAAATGTCTAAAAATCAACCACTGTGCTTTTCTTTGCTCCCGTGAGAGAGGTTTAACTGGCAAACTGGGTTACCATGTCATGCCTGCACATTTACAGTTAACAATAGTCACGCCATCGTTGCCAATATAGCAACTTTTTTGATATATTGAGCAATATTTCAGAGAAAAAAATGGTATTGGCCAAAATCGGAATCGGTAAGTTAAGCTTTTAAGTTAAGCTGCAATCGGTGTACCCCTACTGTAGATACTTTCTACTGGTATAAAAAGCATATCTGAAAAAGAAGAAACAACATTTGTAAATCATTATTTGAATCATCAATCAAATCCATAGTTTTCATGGAGAATAAGTATCTCTGTCCGTTTTCAAACCAACCTTTTATGCTAAAGCATGAGCAAACTGGAACCATGTGTGAAGACGGTCTTGGTCGCTCCTGACTCTAATGGATAATTACTTCCAAATGAGTTTGAGAGAAGAGGAGAGGCCTTTGTCTCCTCTGTGGGTTACTGCCTAATTTCAGTGTCTTTGAAACATATGTTCACAGAGTTCAAACATCTGAACAATCTACCAAGAAAATAAAAAAAAAAAACCCTTATATTGGTCTAAGCTTCTTATTGAGATGATCGCTGAGGGTCCCAGACTGTGATATCCTGCTGAGAGTTTATCAATATAGTATGATACCTCGGAATACAAAGAGATGTTTAAAGTTTTAGGGAAATAGATTAAACAATGCCAACCTTAATCAGTCCCAAGATTTTCTTGAGGGCTTGTACCTCTGTGTCGTTAGTCAGGGTAATCCTGAAGACTTGGTCGCTGTGGAAACAACACAAGCCCTCTAAGGTTCAGGTTACAGCTACAATAAAAAAAAATAAAAAAAAACACCCCAAAAGGTGTTTTTACAGCATTTCCACCCACTTCAACACACATTCACAGAGTGCATGTAGTAAAAACACCTGGGCTACAGAGTCAAGAAACAAGCCTTTCTGGCAGCTAAAGGTGACACTTGTTGACACTTATAATAACAGATTTTCAGAAAGTGAAATGGGGGCTTTCCTCTTTCAGTATCTCAGAACAGGGCAGAACTAAATAACATGTTTCAGACTTCATTATAAGATTATGTTACCAGTCTATAAAGGTGACGCCTGCAGCCAGCAGATACAGTAGCAGCAGCTGCATTCATGGACTTTCCTGTTTAAAACGTAGTTGTGTTGTTATTTTATGCCAAACACCAACAACAAAAACTTTCATTTTTATTTAAATAGGGCTAAATAATAAAAAATAAGCAACCACTTCATTTTCATCAAATACGATATTTTTTTAAGACTGTGCAATGTTCAAACACCTCATCCTTCCCACACATACATCATACAAGCCCTCAAAGATATGAAGCACACACTGAGCCCCAAAAAAATAAAAAATAAATCTTGCTTAAAATGTTATTTCCAGTTTATTTTTTTTTAAATTGCATAACTTACCAGATAACAAGAACTCTAAGAGGAGAAGTTCAATGATGTTTCTTGTCACATACTATTCAGCAAAATGAATCCGATATGGGTTGCTATGACAAAACAGCAGCCATAGGCCTAAACATGCTTGTAATAACTCATCATTTCTGTATTTTTCCACCATTCTTCTGACATGTTGAGTTTTTTTTTTCTTTTTTTTTTTAGACTGTCACACAGGAAGCTGGGCCCCATTAAACAAAAATGGGAACAGCCCATTCATGAGGTCCGAGGAACAAACGAGCCAGGTGTCCCACAGAAGTGGCCTCCTCCTTTCACTGACTGAAGAAATAACCTATTTGTAAAGGAGCAGCACTGACAGAAAACATGCAGATCAACTTTTTTGAAAGAAAAAAATAGCAATGTAATCATAAGTCTAAATTTATTTTTTAAATGCCAATGCTGTTTTGAAGGGCCAAGATAAAATTTAGAACTAAATCCAACAGAGACTTGAAAATGAATGCTCATATCCACTTTGTTCAATCTGATCGAGCTTCAGCTATTTGACAAAGTAGAACCATCTCAAATTTCAGTCTGAAGATATGGAAAGGCTTGTAGCTTTTGCTCTTGTTCACTGTGTACAAGAGCAAAACGTTGTCGTATGTAGTGTTATCTCAAATGCATGCCACACTTCTCAGATTTTAACTTGAAAGACAAAATAGTTGTCTATCTCCAGATAGCATCTGATAGGCAGGGGTACAGTCTGAACAGGGATCCAAAAAGCTCATCCATGCACACACAAAATCCATATAGAAAACACCACAAACGATGAAATAAAGATATTTTATATTTTAGATATCCGTGTCATTTATAGTGAAGGTTAAATGGCCATAGATACATTTTATGAAGTAGCAAGGGATAATTTCTCCTATGATTATGATAGTTATTGCCACCAGGTCTGTGATGAAGAAAACATTTTGCAGTTTTAGTCTTATAAAGTGTTGAAAGCACTTTTGCGAGGCACAGAAATGTTTTGCTTCTTTGAGGTCTTACATCATTAGATCCCTTCGTAGGTCACACTTTCTTTCATATTATGTGATATGACTGTTTTAGTTACAGCGTCTGTCTGCCTGGCAAAGTTATTTCCACTTTACAGCCATCAACCAAAAGGGATTTCTCAGATAAAGCTGCCTTTAAGTTGTCAGTCTGCTGATTCTCTCTGCAGAAGGCCGTCTAGCATGACAGCAACTTGTCTCTCGCATAATCTGGTCTTCAAACCAAATAGGTGTGCCTCAGTGTTGTTTATGCGTCAATATAAACTTTAACTGTCTCCGTTTTCGGATCTCTGTGTTTGTAATTTTTGAGATGCTTTCTAATGACTAATTTTATCACTTCATTTTGAAACAGAACATCCTGTTTTGCATGCTTCCACGCAGACACGAATGTAAAGCCAAAATATGTGTTGTCTGGGAGAGAAAATGTGGGAGTTTTTAAAGCACTGATGCTCTGCCTCTTCCCCTGTTAAAACACTTCAAAGGCTCCTCTGAAACAGACCGTAAATATCTTCTGCCCCACTTTCTATATGTTTTCAGAGATTACTCCCGCCCCTGCAGCTGAACGTCATTTATCTTCAGAAATTCACATCCCAGGACAATCTTGTGTTGTCCTAGTACATGTGGGAAAGTTTACCTCTCAGATGAATTCAAACCAAAAAGTTTTTCTTTTTTCTTTCGCAATTACAAGAACAAGTGGTGTCAAACATAGCTCAATGTTCCTGCCTGTAGCTTTATAAATTGTGAGACCACAAGCACCCCCCCTTCCCTACTGCTTCTTATCCTACTGCAATCAGCAAAGCCGGCCTGAGGCATAGTGGACCAAGTCGCTGATTAGGAGTCACCAGGCCAGCAGGAGCCCCCAATGAGGAACAGGATTTTCTGACAACCTGGTTTACTGTTGTGGGACTGAGCTGACTTTCTCATTTGTATTTCCAAATAGAAAATTATAAACTGTTTAAAAATATAAATTTGTTCAAATGTATTTATATTAAATTTCTATTCATCTAAAATTTTACATTTAATTAATTCGCTATAGTCTAGACTAGTCAGCTCCTACAGACTATAGTGGCGGCAGCAAATAGCAAACATCTGGTGGATGGATGGTGGAACAGCGCATCTGCTGCGCTTATCATACAAACCACTTCTCAGTAAAGCGCTTGTAAGAACAGTTTTAAACGGCATAATGTTGGGATGACATGCTGAGGGCAGAATGTCAGAAAGAGACTATGTTATTGAAGCTGCAGAAGCATCAAATTGCAAAGTCAAAATTTCTTTTAAGCTGTGTTTAATATATACACGTTCTTTTTATAACACTAAAGACAACATAGTTACTATAAAATGGCACTGTGTGCCTGGAAAGTATGTTATAAAGTTTCTGTGCTGGTGGGACACATTTTATGGACTCAGTAACTGTTTCCAGGTAAATCTCAACAGGTAATCAGTAATTTGCAACATATACTGTTGGAAGAAGAACCAGGAACACTTTTCTCCCTCAGCCCAACCTCACTGAGTCTGCACTAAAACTTGGTGCACTGGACAGGACTGCAAGAGCAAATGAGTAAGTCAATTGCCAAAATCTGCAGAGATTGCCGTCAGTCAGTAAAAAGAAGAATTTATTTTTGTCTCACTGGCAACATAACACATAAGAATTTGCTGAGGTGGCTGGTAGAAAAATGCCTTACAGTGTCTTGTAAAAGAATTGATAGGCCTTGAACTTGTTCCCATTTTGTGACATCAGAAAACAAACCTCAGTGTATTATATTGTGAGAGACCAAGACAAAGGAGCACATAACTGTAAAGTGAAAGGGAGAAGTTAATATACATTTCAATTGTTATTATTTTTTTACACATTAAAACCACAAAGTGTGGGGTGCATTTGTAGTAAGCTCTCCTGTGTGCATAACTTAAAAAATGGCAAATATTGCTGCAAGTCCCTACCAGACGTAGTTGCTACATTTCTTACCATCCTTCTTTGTATAACAGCTCAAGCTCAGTCAGACTATGAGGAGCATTTCTGAACCTAGATTAGACACAAATTATCAGATTTCATTCTGATTAGTGAATTATGTTTTCATCTAAACCATTCCATGTTGTACTTCTGACTGTACGACATTGGTTGCTGTCCTGTTGGAATGTGAACCTTTGCTCCGTTCTAGAATCTTTTGCAACCGCTAACAGGTTCCCCTTTTGTTCTCCATCCATCTTCCCGTAAACTCTGACCAGCTTCCAGGTTCTAGGAAAGGTCTTCCTGCAACATGATGCTGCCAACATCAAGTTTCCAGTGTTGGTGTTCAGAGTTGGTCTTCTACCACACGAAGAGTTCTGAACGTACACCAAAGTTGTTACCAGATCCCCTTTTTGTACATACAGGTGATCTGAGGAGTGCCTGTCTAATAGTTTTATAAACAAGTTGTCCAACCTAAATTATGGATACCATACTGTTTTCATGTTGGAATGATGGACTGAACAGCACGTAGAACTTCAGGGCTTGCGCTATTGTTTTCTGACCTAACCACATTGTAAACGTCTCCACAACTTTATCCTTGACCCATCTGCTGTGTTCTTTGGTCTTAATAAGGCTATAATTAAAAAATATCTTCATTTCAATTACAGGTATCAAAGGAGACAAGGATGAACACTCATGAATGCTGCATTCAACATTGTTATTGTTGAAAAAGTTTTGACGACCATGCAGGCACTAAGATCAAATTCTGCCTTGGGGTAATTTAACTTTGGGCTGATCCAGGACATTTGACAAGGGGAAGATGTTAAAGTGTTAGCAGACTGTTAATTCTGTAAATAGTGAAGACCACAAAGATTTTCTCTGTTCTCTAGTCAGCTTTAAAAAAAAAAAATGATGACTTGGTTATTTTTTATCTTTGTTTTTGCCTTTTTATATATCTTTTTAAGGATAAAACACTTCTAAAAACAATGAGTGGTGTGCGTTAAGCGTGTGCGCTTTAATTCACTCACCCTGCGTAGCGGTTGTTGTACTGATACGCGCCGACGGGATGTGGCACATTACTGCAGAGTATCACACAGGCCAGTAAAACCGAGGCGCCAAATGCCCTTTTATGCTCCAGATCCATCTCAGGGGAGCAGGGTCAGAGACCGGGGACACTTTGCGGCATGCAGGTCAGTCACAAAGAGACGCTTCCAGGACTCCCGGGTTCAGTCCCCACCGTCAGCAGGCTGGCTGCAGAAGTGTCGGGTTGCACTCGCGGGCAGTTCTGCGCTCAGATGGTTTGTATGGAAATTCCACCTCCACTGAAGCCGTGGAGGGGGATCAACAGCAGAGGTAGCGGTTCTTTTTAAAACAAGGAGGACCCGAGTCACGTGGTCCACAGGAACAGTCGGGAAAAGGACGTGTGTGTGTGTGTGTGTGTGTGTGTGTGTTGCGTGTGAGCAAATTCCCATGCTGATGTTGATTCATTCGTCTGGTGAAGAAAAACAAAATCAAACACTTTGCATTGCTTTCTTTTGCACATTGTGAGATGTAACTTTTACTTTAACACCAACCAGTCTTTGTTCCCCAATCTGTCAAGATTAATTTCCAAACCCAAATAAAGAAACAACACCAATAGTGCGCCAGCTCCCTTTCCCTTTTTACTGCACTGGTGTTTTTGTTTTTGTTTTTGTTTTTTATGCTTATTGCAAAAAAAACAAACAAACAAACAAACAAACAAAAAACAAACAAAAAAAACGCTTAATTTATATATGTTTGTGAAAAGTTTTGGAAATTACATACTTTTTCAGCAAAAGGTTTTCTGTAAACTTTCATTGAATAAAAAAAAAACTTATGTTTATCATTATAGCTGTTGTAAAAAAGAAATACATATATATATATATATATATATATATATATATACATATATATATATATATATATAGGACACTTATTGTTCCTTCTGCCATTGGCTTCCTGTGCAATTCTACAATATTTAGCACATATTTCAGGACCTTTTTGTCAAACCCAGAAAAAAAAAACCCACAGATTTTTTGTTTAGCACTATTATTATACAGTGTCTGTGGGACAAAATATGTTTTTACACAAAAAGAAATTTGTCAAAGATCCGCCTTTTGACCTTTTGTGTCTCTTATATTTGAAGAATTGATGCGTCAAATAGTTTTTCTTTGGTTGTCTTTCATAATCACATTATGGACTGCTTTTAAAGACGTAACAATTTGCATTCTAGTATTAAACAATGGATTCAAAACCCAGTCTGTTTATTTAGATGTGAAGTGTGCATTGAGATTCTGAATCTTTGAAGCTTCACAACCAGCCACCAGTGCTGTCCGTGTTTTGGCTCAGATCCACCACAAATTCCTCCGTGGAGCTGTTAATGTCGCCTCCTTTTATTCAAGGCTATCCGTGCCTCCGTTTGATCCTCACTTATCATCCAACCCTGTGATTAAATGTCTAAGTCAACCAAAGGCTTCGCCTTTTGTGACTGCACATTTTTCACATGCTTCTCTCCAGTGTCAATAGTTTGCCACCTGTTTTTTCACCACCTAGTATTCAAAAGAGACACCAAATGCACTTCCAGCTCCCAGTAGCATAATTTTGCTAGTAAGAGACATGTGGCGTAATAAAGAAGAGACACTTGTGATTTTTTTTCTTCGGAGAGTTCTATGCTTTATTTTTATACTGTGTTTTGAATTTCGTTTCTGTGCACTTTTGTTCCTTGAGAGGAGCAAAAGTGTTTAGCTTTGTTTCCCTGTTTCTAGTGTTTTTGTTTTTGTTTATATCCAGTCACTTTCTAAAGGCAGCCTCCATCTGCTTCCAGTTGGTAAACTCAACCTTATGTTTTCTGATTAATAACAATCCAGCAAACATTTACACTGTCTGATCTCTTGTTACCAACTTTGTGTCTTGTAGGTTTTCTCTTTACTGCATCCTTCACAACTGGAATATTTAACATGACTTATTGAAAATTGCAACATCTGGATAGAAATCCAAATGTAGAAATCCTTTAAAATCAGAAGATATACTATTAAGTTCATTAAAACCACTAACCTTATAATTTCTCACAAAGCCTTTATAGAATAGTAGAATTTGGATGACAATATTAAATGCTTTTTTGTTTGATGATACAGTGCACATAATACAAAGCAGATATCATGCACACATATTTATGGACGGAGGTCATTTTCAGCACCTGTTCCGACTAAACGTTAACAGTTTTGTGTTTTCATGGCCCTCTCAGTCGTGGACTTCTTCCGTTGTTGTTTCTTTATTTTCAATATTCCCCCCAGCCTTTTGTTCTTCCAGTTTGTTCTACACTTTGTTTTGGAGTTGTTTTGCACTTAGTATTATCTTCTCGTTCTAGTTTACTCCTTCTGTTAATCTAATTTACCTTCTTCAGTGGTGGATGTATTTTGTTAGGTTTGGTACTTATTACTGCTGTGCTGTAGGTGCTCTTTCTTCTTGCTTCATCTTTACTTTTGCCTTAGTCATCTTCCCCAGCTGTAGTGAGTTTCCCTAATTAGTTTCTTTGTCATCGCCACTCCCCATACTCTCCTGGTTCCTTTCATTTGCTCCGTTGATCTGTTTACCCCATGTCACTGTTGCTCCTTGTCTCATGTTCTAGTTTCCAGTATTTGTCTGTTTTGGAAATCATTCATTAAATCACGGTTCGTATGACTGCCCCATTCTCCTGTCTGCACTTTGATCCTACTCCCCTGTCTGCACCTCATGACATGGATTTAATCAAATTTATTCTTTTGAACAATTTCCAGTAAAGACGTGTAAATGTCACTTACTGCTGCTTTAAAAGTAGTTGATTTAGATGTATTTTTTTTATGTTATTTTAAATCCATGATGTTTTAATTTCCATTCTTCACACAGGAAAGATTAGAATTTCTCCTAAAATGGTGTTCCTCAGGGCTTAGTCTTAGGACTGTTTCTTTTTATTTGTATTATTATTGTGCACATTAATGTCATCACTACAAATGTTTTTGTTCATACTGTCATGACTCACAGACTGTCTCTCAGTATATAAGACAAAAAAAAAGTTTGTTGCTGCTCCATTTATGTCTGTTCAGGGTTAAGGAGTTTTGACTTCATGCATGTTTCTTCACATGCATATTCAGAATGGTTTGGGTCTTGTTTACCTTAAAAGTCCAAACAGAATCTGTGTGTGTGTGTGTGTGTGTGTGTGTGTCTGTGTGTGTGGAGAGGGCTGAGGAGTATTTCATACTGGTGCACCTAATGCCTGAAACTGCTCAAAAAAAAAACCTGAAAATGAAACATAAGATCTTTCTGAACATTATCAACAAGCAACATGGAGGCCAAAAAGAGATGTTTTCACCTGATCTGATAAAAATATTAAATACAGGCTGAAAAAAATAATATTTTTGTTCAGTGAATAAATACCATATTGGTTCAAAAGTTGTATAAAAGCACTGGTCCTCTTTATTTGCTGATTTATTTTTACAACTTGAGTTTTCTATGGCTAAGAAGCAGTGTTTTCCTAAAGGAATCACTTTACAGAACTAACATTAAACTTCTGCAGAATTATGTGGATCTAGTGGATCTAAGTAGCAGCTGCACACAGAAGCGTATTCACAAAATTCTCTCCCTTCTGTGCATAAGATGTTCAAAGGGCTTATAAGTCAAGTGAAAAACAAAAACAAAACTGGAATGTAAAAGTTGGGCGTTTATTTAAATGTCTTGGGATGGTGATGTGATGTATTACACTGCTTGGAGTTTGTTTTATGGTGTAATTAATATGCAGGATGCATTTCTGGGTATGTGGTGCAGTTGTGGGTTTTGGGCTGTGGTGATGTGAATCTTTTTGGTCTGTGTTCAGGATAAAATCTAAATCCAATTCACTAGACTCTTAGTGGGACCCCGGGCTATTAAATCACAAGTTTCTCTCCTGAATGTGCCCTGAGGACTGTGAAAAGCCTCTTTGATATGATTGCAGTCAGACAACCAGGTTGTAGAGGCGTCTGGTGGGGCGGGGCTCTAGTTAAAACATCGGAACTCCACAAGACTTGACAGATTGAAGCTGTCCCTGAGGAGAGTTGTAAGTGCACATCTTTGATCAAATGTTCATGAGAGAGGAGAGGGAACATCCTGGAGGTCTTGGCTTCTAGAAAAACATCAGTCTGTTGCTGTGAATGAGTATTTGTTCCCTTACAGATTTATCCTCTTTTTGCTTTTTTGTTACGTTTAAATGTTTCACATTATCTAACAAATGTTTACATCAGAGGGCCACTTTGGTTTGGATAGTTTTGATTTGAGCAATCATTTAATCTTTTTAAAAATACAATTCTGTTAACTTTATCTTTGTCAATTTTTTTTTTTTTTTCTAATGATCTACAATATTTTAGTTTGACAAAATAAAACAAAATCAAAAGCTGTTCTGCTTTATGTCAGACTTTAAAAAGGCTAGACTGGACTAACTAAAACTGCATGAAAGATTTTATTAAACTTAAAACTTTGAGATGTTTAAAACATGAGAGGAACATTAGAAATGACCGAATTGCTGCAGCTTGTTAATTAAAAACCATAGAAAACTATGAAACGCTGACTGTCATAAAAAGTCCTGCAGGAAGCTAGAAGTGTGTGGTTGTTTTATTTGTTTTTATTCCACATCACATAACCCCTTTATTCAGCTGTCAACAACAGGACAGTATTCTTCTTAGTTTTTATTTTTGATGTCACTTGAATAGATCTTTTATTTGAAAACTACAAGTTTCATTTAAGTAGGTTTACATTACCTCTAGGCAGGACTGCATATTTACTGCTGCCGGGATCTTTGTGATCTTCCTGAGTAGAAAAAAAAAAAGAATTTAAAGCAAACAACTTTGACTTAAAAAAATCAAAAGACCTTTTATATTTGCAGACAAATAAGCTGGTGTTTGCAACATAACAGGACTCTATTACGCCACTTATCTTGACCTGTTGCGCACCACTGCACCACGCATTAGTGAAAACTAACCACAGTACTGTGATTGTGACCCTGTTTAACTCTGAGGCTCAGAATGACTTCTTTATTGCAGACATTTACTCAATTCAAGTCATTTTTTTCTGTAAATTAAATGAAATTATTTAATTTGGCTTGACTTATACTTTGTACACACATTAAATCCTGCCTAAAAATTTATTGAATCTGTATTTGTGTAATTGCGTCAGAAAAATTAGGCTGATTATTCTGTTATGCAAGAAATTTTTTCAATGAACTGATAATTAAAACTGATCTGTGGAAATAGTGAAAAACCTGCAGCTGTTCTCAACCCTTCAAGAGATGAGGACTTTATGCCACCAGCAGCAATTCAACAGACCAATGTCAAGAGTGGTAAACTCTAATAGTGAAGAATGATGCTCTAAATGTATCAACCTGCATAAAGCGACAGGTTGCTACATTTGCAACAGAATGTACCGTTCTGTTGCAAATATTTCCCATGTTTTGTGCCTTTTTGAAAAACAAAAGTAGCCTCATTTCAGTTATTTTCCAAGGAAGGCGACTATCCATTTAGATGCCAATTTTTAATCCAATGAAATACAACATTGCCCTCTGGTGGTAGTTGCAGAGAATCACTGCGAACACTTCAACCAGAAACTCGTGAGAAGGCTGTCGTACCACATCTGACCACCAGAGGACACCACAGATCAATGTGTTTCGTCACAAAACCGACTCTAAAACCTGCAGCACCTCTGCGGAGTAAGGACTCGGATAAAACAGGCCGTTTGTGGAACGAAGTGCATGAATTTATTGCAAAAAGGGATTGGGCTGAATCCTCAGTAGTTGAGATGCTAATCCCCGCCTCATCATAGTGGCTTCCAGTGAAATCTTCTCTAAGAATGGAAAGCTGGGTTTAGTGTTTATCGTATTTCTATTTATCCGGGCGCAAAAACGCCTTTTGCTGCATCTAATTCAATACACGAACACTTAGCCGACTTCTCGACAGGCAGCCTGGGCTCTGTCAGTGAGGAGCACCCGGGGAGTTCTCAGCTCCGAGCAAGTGGAGGTTCTGTCCTAATTAAACACATGCTGTTTAATTAAATATCATTGTTGTGATCTGTGCAGCTCATTGCTTGTTAAATTTTGTCTGACTGCAGTTTCAGATTCCCGACCCCGTTAGGGAGAAGGGTGACGGCAAATGGATGGATGGATGGATGGATGCAGTTTCAGATCGGTTCAGTTTAAAATGACAAGATTTGCCAGGCTATGAAGCCCATGTTTAAATCTCATTTTAAAAAATATATTTTGCAGAGACTTGCAATGTAATTCATCGAATGAATAAAACTAAACCTTGCAGAGGCTGCAAAGGACTTAAGACTGAGACATAGGCTCTTCTTCCAGTCAGACAACAATCTAAACCAGAGGAAGGATTTGGATGAGAGTAGATCTGAACACAACTGATTAGCTGCAATTTTTTGAAAATTTATACTCTTTGTTTAATCTGACTGAGATTGACTTATTTTGTTTAAAAAGAATGGGCATAGAATTGACTTTTTAGTTGTGCAAAGGTTGTCGAGACATAATTGATGTAACTAACACCACTCTTAAAATATACAAGTCACAAATAGTTTTTAAATGTTTCACTTTACAATTATGCGCTTCTAACATCCCACTAATATACAATAAAATATGTGGTTGTGTCATGACAAAATGTGGAAATGCTCACGTGGTGTGAGTAGTGCTGCAAAACACTGTAGAAGGCTATTATGATAGCCTTACTGTCCCCCTATTTAGTCATATCACCAAAAGAATAACAAACATTTCCTCCTTAAAAAAAAGTCCCAGACATATCACAGCATGTCCGTGAACACATTTTCTTTCCGTTTCTCCGGCCACCTGCACCCTGTTTCCTCTGAAAATAAAAGGTTTCCCTTCTGTGCTCACGTTCTCTGCAAGGAAACTGGAGCCAAGTCAGTAATCCAAAGAGAGATGCAGCCATTCAGAGACAAGGAAGACTCTTACAGTGCAGATCATGCTGCCTGTGACCGACTGAGGCAAAAGATGAGACTCTACGTAAGCAGGTTTTTTTCCACATGAAATATACAAACTGAACATCACCACCACCCTGTTATTTTATTTTTTTAGCCAAAAGTTAGTTTTGCAAAGAAATAAAAATCACTTTCAGCAAAATTTGATTTTAGGAAAGTGACAACGTCGTGAAACTTAATGAACCAATGGAGAGCTTGCAGATAAAACAATTGCATTTTGGTGTTGATCTACATTTTGTTCTTTTGATATTTAATTGTAGTCACTGCACCCAAATGTCCAGTACTAAATCTTCTCCCTTATCCCTGTGTAGTCAGTCCACCTATGAGGGACCAGACTCAAACGAGGACAAAACTTGTTCAAAGTAGAAAAAAAATTCAATTTAATCCTTCCCAAAAAATGGTGAACAAAGCTTAAATTTCATACAAAAATGAGTCAAAAGGATACGTAACAAATTTGGGCCCAATTTAACTGAGGTGGACTGAACTCTAACTGAACAGGTGGAGTAACCTAAATCTACCACATGAGGGAGGCACAACATAACAAAAGAACAAACAAATACAAAATTAGCTGAAAACATCTTATGAAATAAATAAAGCAAAACGAACGTTAACTTAGCACAAATAATAAGTAAATATTTAAATGGCAAAATGAACTAATTAAGATCAACTTGAAACAAAAAAGTCTTCCCCCTTCTGTCTTTCAGGAAACCAAGTGGTTTTATTAAGATTTCTACCTCCAGCTGGTTTCTCAGCAGTACTTCAAACAAAAAGCAAGTGTAAATGCACTTGCTTTCATCACCATAGACATATAGACATATATTAGAAAATATATGTCTAAATGAAATAACTAACTTAAAACAGACCATAAACTGTAACTAATATAAAGAAAATAATAAATACTAACACCACACCATTCAAATGTCTCCTATTACATCCTCTCCCATGTCCCTGAAGTCAGTCCACCCAAATGTCCAATATTAAGAGAGAGAATTTTTTCTCCCAACTTTGAGCTGGTTCTGACTTGAAGAAGCGTCTCTATGTATGCAGACATATGCAACAGGTGGAAATTTTACCTCTTTACCCTGTTTATGTGTTTCAGCCATACACATACAATTATTGCATTCCTGATTTCTTCAATGTCATGTAAAAGTATTGGAAGCATCTGAATGTATATCTGAACATTGTATGCTTCTTCTCATCCAACCTACTGTCTGTATTAGGAGTTAAATCCTGTGCACACTGAACTGGTAGATATATGCATAGGCTACAAAAGGACACGACTCCTACAAGCTGCTCCTTTTTTGTTCCACCAAATGCATCATGCACATTTCATCTGAGGTTATGGATTTCTGTTCCTAGAACTTTATTTACTACAACTTCAACATTTGCCTGAATACAGACGAATCAATAACTCATTAATGTCTTGATTGCATTGTCAGCTTCTCTTCTCCTCAAACTGACAAATAATTCCATCTCAAACTCAGAGAACCACCTTTACCCATTCGAGACATGTTTTAGAAAAGAAGATGAGGCTTGAATGATGCAAAGAGAGCAAAACAAACATTTATTAATCAAATGTTCAAGTGTTGTTAAACATTTTGGGCTGAAGCAATATTTTTATGCTTCAGCTTTAGACACATTTGAAAAAGCCATTCAGCAGTCACGGCGAGTTGTCAACGAGAAGATACCAATTAGAAGTATCTTCTAATTGGTGAAGCATAAAAATTTGTTCTTTGGTACAAAGAACAAATTTGTACCAATTTGAAGCATAAAAATTTGTTCTTTGGTAGTTTTTTGTTACACCTGTCAAAAATGCCAACAGCATGTTCTGATACGTTCTTTAATCCGTTCTTGGAAATTCAGAGACCACTATCCCAGCAACCCTCTCCTGATGCATTCACACATCACTAAGGGAACATGGTACCATCAGGAAATTGTGTTTCTGCCCTGGATACTCCATTCAGTGCAACAAGCACTGAATGTTGCGTTGAAAAAATCCCCCTAAACGTGGCACACTGAAGGCTTCCTGATCAGCTGCCTAAACCATCTGAGCTTTTTCAAAGTGGAAAAGCAGCATCTGCACTGAGTTCCCTCCAGATGATGGAGTTGTTCACCCTGTGTCGAAGGGTGAGGAAGACAATTTCAGATGCTTATATTTGGCATCTTATTCTTCTTATCTCAAAACTGTCGGTGAAGGTTGGAAGGTATATTAAATTTTGTAGTTTGATTTATGAATCCCTGCAGATGAGGATCCGTCTGTTCTGTCCCACCATCTTGAGTAAAACGAAGCGAAGACACCAAGGTACTTGAGCTCCTCTTATTGAGGGAGAGACTTAACTCTGACCTGCAGAGAACAGTTGAGTAACACAGGTTCTGACTTCGAGGAACTGATTCTCATCCAGGCTGCTCACGACTTGATGGCGAAACATGTTTAAAATCATGGCCAGAAAACAGCAACCAAACCCCATTGTATAAAAAATAAAGACGAGAAAATTCCCCTCTACACTTTGAGATCCTGAACATGAGTAAGAAAAAAAAAGGCTGTATAAGGAACCAATAACACTCACATTGAAGCAAAAATGAAGACATCAAACAAATCTAAAACAGACCCATATATAAGAAATATAAATTTGATGCTGGTTTCCTTTTACTTTCTATGTGAACAACTTTTTGATTGGATGAACCTTGACCTGCTTGGGTCAGTGTTAACTGCTGTTAGATTACTTCTTGTTGCGATTTTAGAACTACATGTGCATAAAGTGAAAATAACAAAACATGTAAAAGTGACTTCAGAAATTAGAAATGCGCACAAACTTTCAAACTAAAATTTTTAAATCGTTTTTCTGATTTAAATGTGTTCCAGCTTAAGCACAGTTCACTAAGTGTTTTCAAATAATCAGTCCATGAGATTATTTGAATTATTTCAAGATGAAAACTAGTTTCCTGAAAGACAAAGCCAAAAGAAGACTTGTTTTTTAAAGAGACTTTCAATGTAATAAGTTGAGAGGAACAAGTATTTTGTTGCAGTAACTGGTTTAGATAAGGAGAGAAGAGCCCTAACAGGATTTTGTAAAAGTGGGAAACATAAGAGATGTTTGTGTGCAGTAAAAGTCTGTGATGTTGATTTGCAGCACGATTTGAATCCATGGAAACCGTGTGCCTTTATTTTGAAAGATTTAACCGGAAGCTGTTGTGCGCATTGTGGCCTACTTAACATGACTGGTCCCCACTTTTAAGGCTGCTGGAGTAGGATGGAGTTTTTCAGGAGTCACATGGACTCAACTTTTAACTGGAGTTCAGTTCTTTCTCTCTGCTCGGCCACACACCTTGTGCTAATTTCTTCCTGCCTTTTTATTTTTATTTTATTTTATGTTTTTAAACTTTTTGCTTTCCACTCAGCTACTTTCCTCGCATATTCTGACATTTTTCCCGGACTTTTGGAGGACTTTCCATCGCAGACACCGGCTGCTAGTCCTCAACATGCTGCGAACTTTCTCCTGCCGCCTCTAAACTCAACTTGGTGATGTGAAACCGTGAACCGGCTGAAGGAAATAGCGTTTCTTTACATCCACAAGTTCCCTCAGAATGACTGAAGAAAGCAGAAGTGAACACAGAGCTGAAAGCGGGAAGGACCAGGAGAAACAACTCCGGCTGCGAGTCTGCGTCCTGAATGAACTTTTAAAGACTGAACGGGATTATGTTGGGACACTGGACTTCCTCTCGGTGAGTGCTGCATAATGTGTAGGAAGAGTTTTTCAAAAAGTCCAGACTGTATTTGTCCTTTTTGTTTGTTTTTTTAAAACGATTATCCCCTGACAAATAAACAAATAAAAGTAGACTACCTGCTTAATATGCATGGTGCATCTGCCTTGCAGAGCAACAACGAACCCATTAAAGTCTTACAGGGTTTCATTTATCCTTGCGCGTTGCTGTCTTGTGTACAGGTTATCTATCATTTGTCCTGTTTGTCTTGCAGGCCTTTTGATTAAGATCTCTTTGTTTGTTTGCACGTGTGAAATTGGAAGAGCCAGTTGCACAGCCAGATCTCTGCTTTGATCCTCTTCTTGGTTTCACCCAAGGATGTTTGAGGCTCATAGTGTGGCGGGCAGGTCACTCACAAAACATGGGGTAACACTGACAGCAGTGTTGCAGTCTGCATATAAATATGCATATTCATACACTGTCTTCTTGGTGTTTTCTCAAATAAAATCCAGTGCAGCCAATTGCCTTCACAAGTCAACTGAGATGCTAATTGCAAAAACAACACGGGAGAACGCATTTCCCACCTCATCAGATCCATATGGTGCAAGCTCTGCCAAAGACATCACAGGTGGACTCGAATGAAAACCAGTAGCAGGATGACACCTGGCTTGCCACCACATGACTCGAGGCACACGCTGTCCTTCTAAAGGCTTTACATCAAAGTTAGGTTGGGTAGGAGACTCTGTGAGGCAAAATGCTTGGTTTTCAGTGATGCTCTCAAATAACGCACGTTTATCTGGATCAAATCCTCTGCCCCCACCATCCAGATGTTTCCAATTGGAACAAAGGAGAAGAAAACGGAGGATGGAGCACTATCTGGCATCGACAACAGATAGGGGTTTTGTAGGGAATGCAGCCACCCCTCCTTTATCTCCCTTGTTGGGCTGTGGCAGGGATTAATTTCAGAGGTGACAGGTCCTTGCGAAGCTTTTTTGTTCTGGTCGAGAATGTTTGGATAGAAGCTTCAGATTGGTACGAGTGAGACTGGTTTTAATGTATTTTATCTGATGATGGTATTGAAAGAAGTTAGATTTTTAGAAATGAAGGGTTTGATCTTCTTGGGGAGACCCTGATGAGCTTTATGGAAGATATTAAAGATGATCAAAGAAAAGCCCCACTGTGGAGAGAGGTCACAGGACAGACCTTTATCTGATCGGAGGAATAACAGGACCCCTGCTTCCCAAACACAAGCCAGATAGGAGTCACAATTCTCTGTGTGTCTAGAGGTCAGAGGGTAGCCACCCCCTGTCTATGCTGCCATTGGGTGTCCTAATCCTGGAGGGACAGAGGCAGGCGGAATATTATTAGAGGGGGTGAAAGGGAAAAGCAGATCACAGAGCAGACAGTGCCAGGAGGGTGAAGGGTATGAGTGGCTGGGCTTCTTGTAAGCCATATTTCCTGGAGGAGGAATTCCTCTGAGGTTAGAAATTGCTGCAGAACAATGAGGCTCTGGTCGGTTGGTAAGGTTGAACCGAGGTGCAGAGATTGCCTCTCCTGATCTGGAGGACGAAAACACAATGCTTACCCCAAACACATGTTTTAACATTCAGGTCATAGAGATTTTTGTTCTGGGAAAGTCTGAGCTCATAGTGTACGTCTCTCACTCTCTTGTGGGAAAATCAAGATTGTATCTTCACGGTGTCGATACTCAGAAGTCTAATTTTGACTTTTCTTGGAATTTTCTTTGGATAATTTCCCCCACATTTTAAATGCAGCAAGCTTCCAGAATAATCTGGGAGCAGAAGAAGCTTCCAGGGAAACGTTTGTGTATATATGTCTCGCATAATGGACAATTATATCTTGTGATAGTGGACGGAGGTGAACGCCGGTGTTTGTCTTGGACCGCTCTGAGCTGATAAAATGACGGCCAATCTCAACAGTGGCTCAATAGGAAGAAGAAATTTAGACTCTGCTTAAAGACACGCTGGGATAATAGGGTTCTTATGCAGTTTTAAAGAAGCCGGGAATAGGCTGGAATCTGGCTTAAGGATGTTTCAGATTTAGACAAGAATGGAAAAATAAGCTATAGAGGTTAGAAAATGTTTGTATTCACAATTTATTCCCAGTTCCAAATGGTGAAAGAACTCCGACTTCCTCAATTTTCATGCATTTTAAGATCTTAAGAGAGAAAATGCAAAAAGGTTTCAGTGTGTGGGGGAGATCTTTTATGTTCTGCTTCTGGAGGAAGATCTGAGCCACAAGTTAATTTATTCCTTTGGGCTTGGTAATGGATTAATTGGGCCCTCTGCTTCGATCCCACTTTAATAAAAGCATCGTTACAGTGAGTGCAATGTTTAGAACCATTTTTAGACCATGAATCAACAGAAATTAAATATATTTGATTCGAGACAACTGAGTCATTCTTTTATAAAACATTCCTAGGTAATAACAACATCTGTTTAAGACCTTTAAACAAGATGAAGGCTTTTTCTGTTTAGCTATTTTGTATTTTATGCTGATGTTGTAGTGACAAGCAAGTCACTATTATTTTTTCACTATTATTTTTTTTTTAATTCAGTGTCTGCAGAAAGGGCAGTAGGAAGTTCAAGAAAATCATGCCTAATGACAAAAACAGACAAAGAGCATTTACTCCCTCCCAGAGATCTAGGTAGTTCACTAAACCATTTTTGTGTGTTTGCATTTGAATACTCTATGTCTCGCTCTCTGGGCTGTAGCTTTGTTTACTTCCTGAATAGAGTACTTACTTTAGCAGGAGCCAGGCTGCCTGCTTTTTCTTGTGCTTGTAGCATTTTATCCAGACAGTGGTTAGGTCAAGGAAGGGGGTCAGAGACGTTCATGCCTCTGGATATCATAATCTTGAAGGTCACAGCCTCTTGTTCCTATCCGTTTCCTGTGCGTTCATCTTGAGATGTTGGTACTTCCCTTCCTTTCTGCAAAATAGAATCAAGGTCATGTTTGCCTGCCTCTCCTTTGATAACAGAAGACACAAACTCCAATATCAAAACAGGGGAAGAATGGACATTTTTTGAAGGAGGGTTGTTATTCTGCAGGGAACGTTGTAATTCAAGGTGTTCTCATGTGATTAAAGAAATCAAGACGGTCTGAAATGTGTAACTTCCATAAGAAATGTGTGCTTTTTTAGATATTTGTTGAACTATCAGCATGTCATGACAGTATGTTGTGAGACAGTTTCTGTCTGAAGAAATGCACCACTAACAAACAAAAACAACCAATGAAAACCACATTCACAAAGTTGAACTTTGTGAATGTGCTGCTAAATGTGCTGATGGTGGAGAAATGTTATGCTAACTAGCCTTAGCTTTCAGGACAGGCTCTGCTGTAGTGGTAGCAGAGAGCAAGAAAGCAGGGAAGGAGGAGGAGACGGGGAGCAGTTGAGTGGCTCCGATTGGTTATGTCCAGTTGGCATTGTCACGACAAAATGACAATGTTTTTTAAAATAAAAGTTACGTACTGTGGCTTTAATATTTTACTAATCAATTGTCTATTTTTAATTTGATTGGTGCAGTGTTGTCAAATCTTGGACTGTGGAAAAACTACTTTTCTTTAGAACAGTGGGCCAGATCTCTGTCCTCAGAGTTGTTGAAAGGGTTAGAGAAGTTCCTTGTATCTGCAACAGGCTATGACCCTGAAGACGTATCACTTGGGTACATAAGGACAACTCTTCTTCTATAATCAAAGCAAGAGTTTCATTATTGGCACAAAGTCAAGCTTGTTCCTTTGTGCTTGTTTTGGGTGCTTCATGTTGTCACGAACCTTATTCATGGTGCCCATGGACAGCACCTAAAGGCGTAGTATTGGTTTGGGAACCTCAGAGTTTCTTTTTCTTGCTGGCATCTTCAAACCACAGTCTTTAGCTGTTTTCTACCAAGAGATGTATCTATAAAGAGCTTCTACAAATTTGAGGACATGGTTTTCAACCTGAAAAATGTTTCACTGATATTGCCTGGTTGGTTGCTTTACGCACAGAAGGTTTGTTAGTGTCCCATTCCTGAAGGGATAATTTAAGTGAGAAGGAAATGAATAGATAGATTGACTTAGTGTCTACATAGATAAGGTGAAACTCCTCATCTGCTTGTCTGTCTTCATTAAGACTTTCATCTATGGTCATAACATATGAATTATTATCAACATATCAGCATCCTGGATATAAGCTTACATTTTCAATCAGGTGTCTGCAACCTTTATCCCCAAAGAGTCATTTTTGGCCTTAGTGTATCTAAACAAAACTTGTTTAAACCTGCGTTTGTCATCATATCTATGTTTATCTCTATTTAAAAATGTGTATTGATCATTAATTTTTAGCTAGTTAGTAAAAGCTAAGTTGATGAATGTCTGAAGAGCCACAGGTTGCAGACCCTTGCTGTAGAGATACTGCACCCAACCTTGGAGATGTGGTGAGAAGCTTTTCCTCTGCATTGAAAGAAGTCAGGTAAGGTAGTTCCGGCACCTGATGGTTTAGGCCTTCTGCTTGGGGCCAAACTCATAGAAGTGTCTAACTATTCTTTCTTTTCTGGGAGCACTTTTGAAAAATCTAAAACGTATTGGAGAATGTCACTAGGAAAAAGAATAGTTGGATTTTCCTCCTTGATCTGTCGCCTCTGACTTTATCTCATATAACTGGAAAGCAGAGCATGGATGGGCCAGCAGCTTGCTCAAGATTTCAGTCTTTAGAAGTGACAAATATTTTGAGATATTGTTTGAGTTTTTGGATGCTAGAAGAAAAAAAAAGTAATAACTTCTTACTTATGTATGAATGACATCATTTGCTGTTGTCTTTTAGGGTCAATAAATCATTTTACGAAACTAGTTCAGGGAAACGGGGATTAAAACTAAAGTTGAGTGCTTCATTGCCAGAGCATGATGTTAGGCATTACATCAGTTTGTCGTCATAATGGACCTTGATTGCTCTTGTTTTTATCCCCTAATTACTTCCTTTTTTCAAAACTTATGATTGCTGCACAGTACTTTACTTACCATTTTTTTTTCTTCAGAAACGGCACAAATTTCATTTGTGTGATAAGTAAAAGGATGTTTTGGGTTGAAGATGTATTTAAGAAAGCAAAAGTAACCAAAATACTGATTCTATTATATGAGACATCATATAGAGGAGGTAGGTGTGATCTCTTCACAGATATAATAAAGTTATAATAGTAATCTTATTTAGTGATAATAATAATAAATTACTATAACTGGTAGTAATTCTTTTCTATCTGGCTGTCATAAGGTTCTCTTCTATAATCTTTGAAAGCTGATTTTGGAATGAAAATACCTTGATTTGTAAAACCAAATCAAGGTATTTTTGTGATATTTTTGTTATATAATTTTTGTGATTATATAAAATGCATATCACTTACATTTTTGTTAGATTGTAATGCTTTGGTACAATAATGTTGTAACCAAATTACATTCAAATTTGGGAAAATACCCCCCAACAACTTCAGTGTCAGAACAGCAATGTTCACCTCTAATATTAACGTTATAACTAAAAAAAGCTAAATTTTCCTTCTGTTTGTTTAATTAAAAAGTATATATATATATATAAAAAATTCCCACCGCGGGTGGTTCTTATCCTCTGAGCTCAGGTTCTCTACCAGAGGCCTGGGAGCTTGAGGGTCCTGCGCAGTATCTTGGCTGTGCCAAGGACTGCACATTTCTGGACTGAGATGTCTGATGTTGTTCCTGGGATCTGTTGTAGCCACTGCTCCAGTTTGGGGGTGACTGCCCCGAGGGCCCCGATGACCACAGGCACCACTGTGGTCTTCACCTTCCAGGCCCTCTCCAGTTCCTCCCTGAGGCCCTGGTATTTCTCCAGTTTCTCGTGCTCCTTTTTCCTGATGTTGCAATCGCTTGGTATTGCTACATCTACCACAACGGCTTTCCTCTGTTGTTTATCCACTATGACAATGTCTGGTTGGTTCGCCATTACCATTCTGTCTGTCTGGATCTGGAAGTCCCACAGGATCTTAGCTCTGGCATTATTCGTTGGAGGTATTTAGCTGTTGCTCCTTTCCTTGTGGCCTCATCGAGGTTGCCATTTGCTTGTGGTATACCTAGGTACTTGTAACTGTCCTCTATGTCTGCTATTGTTCCTTCTGGGAGTGAGACCCCTTCTGTGCGGATCACCTTCCCCCTCTTTGTAATCAGCCGACAACACTTCTCTAGTCCGAATGACATCCCAATGTCCGTGCTGTAGATCCTGGTGGTGTGGATCAGTGAGTCGATGTCTCGCTCACTCTTGGCATACAGCTTGATGTCATCGATGTAGAGAAGGTGACTGATGTTGGCCCCATTTTTGAGTCGGTATCCGTAGCCAGTCTTGTTGATAATTTGGCTGAGGGGGTTCAGGCCTATGCAGAACAGTAGCGGGGACAGAGCATCTCCTTGGTATATGCCACATTTGATGGACACTTGTGCAAGTGGTTTGCAGTTGGCTTCAAGGGTGGTTTTCCACAGCCTCATTGAGTTTGCAATGAAGGCTCTCAGAGTCCTGTTGATGTTATACATCTCTAAGCATTCAATGATCCAAGTATATATATATATACATATATATATATGTACAAGCAAAACTCTACAAATCTGTATATGTTTTATCCTTTTTTCCCTCAAGTATAACAACACACTGTAGGTGTGGAGGAGTCAAGTGTTAAACTCTTCAAACCTGAACAATTTTAAATGCTTCATAGTTATTTTTTCGTGTCTGGCTTTATTTTTATTTTTATCCCTATAGCGATCCACATTTTTGGAAAGTGAGAAGTGCTTTCCAGCTTTCTCCTCACAAAATTTGTATTATTGTGCCTGTGACGTTAGAGCTGTATGGTTTTTGTGTCGCTGCGTTGAATCCTGACCTCCGTTCACAATCCAAACTAAATGAAAGTCAGTTCCAGCTAAATAATCTTCCAGGTGTTGAAAGCAGAGGTGAAAGGGAAGCAAGGTGAGATGTGTTGTTTTTCTTTCTTTAAACCTTTTTTAATTAGATTTTCTCCATGCATCCAGTCAGCCTCTCTCCTGTGTCTGTCCCCCCTGTGAGGCCTCTGAACTCAGTGAAGTGGCACACTTGCATTTTAATTTCACAGTCTCCACATTAAGTAACCCACATTTTACAATATGAATCCATGACTCCAAAATGACTCTTTTTCATAGTGTGCCTTTTGTTTTTCCTGATACTTTTCTCATTTGACAGAGGATGCATTCCACAGTGTAGGTTTACATCAATGTAAGTATTTTCAAACTTGTCTTTTAGGATCCTAAGGATTGATTTTATTAAGTAAGTTCTCCACTCCTGCAGAGATTTTTGGATCAGGCTTGAGTCTGAAATGGTTGTAATAATGGATATGAATAGAAATAATTGGAGATTTAGCAAGTTTTTAAATGTAATTTTGTCAAACGTAGTTTCCTGTATTTGTGAAAAAATGATTAATCCATGGGAAAGGCTGCTTGAGTTGAATCTTTAATGTGTGTAGTATCTGTTCTTTTTAGTCCTGCCCCTCTCTCCTGTGGGGCCTTACCGTGGATTGAATGTTTCAGTTTTTCTTCCTCACAGATGCCAGTTTTGAAGCAGGATTTCCTTCCTTCCTGGACCTCCCCGTCTTTACATTGTGCTACATACTTCCTGCTCAAAAGCACACATGCAAACTTATAATTCCTGCACTTTACAGCACCACACTCACTTGCAGAGAGGTGCTGCTGTCTTTAAGCCCAGAGGAGAAGGCGGCCTTTGATTTGGCCTGTGGCAGGTGTCTGGTCACATGTTATAAAACAGTGGCAGCAAACACTTGTCAGGATGGGGAAAGGGAGGTCATCCTCACAAGGGACTGTGTTTTCCACACTTGTGTCAAAGACATTTGCACCCTTGCTCAGATGCTTGTGCAGAGAGTGTACTCCTGAACATTGCCATTTTTATAGGAGACAAAAATAGATTGAAATACTAACTGAAATTGTGCTAATGTAAGCGTTCTCCTAAACCAGCCCCTCATCCTACACTATTTGCTTCATACAGAGGGTCTGGGTGTTTGGCTTTTGAGAAGTGGTTGCTCCCTGGAGGCACAGACTCTGTTCAGGTTTTAAATTTTACTCAACTGCTAAACTTTGCCTGTGGTGTATGTGCCAGTTCAACGCTATGAAGCTTACCGGAAATTGCCTGCACTGTAAACAACCGTCTTCAACTACAGAGAGAGAAGAGCTGAGCTGAACAAGGCGAATGTTGATGTTAATTCAATATTTAGAAGCATGGCTGACGCAGCCTGAACAACTTCCTTCATTTCCTCAGCTGCCATTTCTAAAACTACAGCCTATTACAATTCTTAAACAACACAAAAAAATCAAGGTCGTCGTTCACAACTTGTCCTTCTGTTCGCTAATTGGCCCGTTATATCTACTGGAGGGAATCTTAAGTGAAAGGGAAAAAAGTCCAGACTGTGCTGCATGTGAGATTTTTTCATATTGCACAGAAAGATTCGTGTTCTCCTTGAAATTCTCCACATTTTGCCACATTATAGATAGAACTGTAAAGCTTCAAATAGGATTTTATATCAACAAAGTGCGCTTAATTGTACAAAATATAAATTCCTTTAAAAAAAAAAACAACATACCTTTTTACTGAGTTCCCTCGTATTGTCTTAGTTGACTTCCATTTTGAAGTCTCTTGGCCTCAAACCATTTTTTCTATTGCCTGTGCTTGTAGCTGCATCCATCCTCCCACTAAGTATGACCAGCTTCCCTGTCTCTCTTTGAAGAAAAGAGTCCTTACAGCATGAAGCCTCCACCACTGTGCTTTACAAGTTTTTTTTTTTTGACAAAAGCTCATAATTTTTTTATGGTTCTGTGAGAGTTAGAATTATTTTCAGTCTCCAAATAGTTTTTTCCTGATGAGATGTGAGTCAGTTATTTCACAAATGAGTATAAGGCAATATAGGAATGGTGTTATTTGTGGGGAAAAAAATAAATAAAAATTTCACGTTCAAAGGCTAGTTAAAAATGATTCATTGCCTATTTAAAGGAAATTATTTTGGCATGACAGCAACTGAACCTCTTTAATAACTGCTGACTAACGGTTTGCGTGTTTCCAGTGGAGTTCTTGATGATTTGTTATAAGCTCCAGTTCTTTCAGGTTGGAAACAGATCTCCTTACCATTACCCTAATGTTTGGCTCCAAATTCAGTTGGGTCTGGCCCTGCCGTTCCAAAACTGAAATATTATTTCCAATCAGAAGAAACATGTTGGTCAAATTAAAGGATTACTTTAAACCAGTCCCAGGAGTATGAACAGTTCTGGGCTTAGCAGTAGCTCTGTGAGCAGCCTTCATGTCAGAGATCAGCTGCTGCAGCTCTGTCCAGCCTGACTTGATGGGAAACGCTCTCTAAATGATCCAATTATGTTGCTGAATAGGATTTACTGTAGAGGTTTAAAGACTCCAGTAAGTGTCTCTCCGTCTCTCTGGCTGCAGACATTAATTTCTGTCTTGTATTTTTTCCCCCAGCCTAGCATTTTAACACTTCCTCTTCATATCTTTCATTATACTTTAAAATTTTGATAAAACGGTCATCTTCACTTTACCATATGCTGCCCCAGGGTTTGATTGCTTCCTGACAAACACATGATGAACACGTTCCTGCCAGAGTTTGGTTGTGTGCAAACACAGGAAGTCGAAGGGAGAAGCTAGTCCTTCCCTGACGTTGTCCAGTTTAGTTTCTGCCCGTTTCACTCCTGTTTGCCAGGCCTGCTTCTCAGGATGGCAGAGGGCCCCTTTCTGCAGATGGCGTGGAAGGTTTAAAATCAGATGAACAGGAGCAGTGTGTGAGACAGTCTTGACTGGGAGAGCGCCATGGATTAGCAAGCTGACAGTTTTGCTCAGTCATCTTGTAGATCAATAAGATTTTGCTGGTGTGCAGCCCTGCTGGGAATCACCTGAACATCAGAGGATGATGCTTTGCTTGGTTACACATTGAAATTGGAAGCTGGCTCACCAAAGACCGTCTCCCATTTGCAACAAGTCTCTCCTCCCATCTCTAATTAAGTTTCACAGTTCAAAACCTCTCTTCCTAATTTGTTTGAGATTTCTCGCTTTTCTAGTTTCATTAGCATCATGCTCATCATCTGGATCTTGAAATCTGGATAAGTGTTAAAAACAAAAGCATTCTTCATTGCTACAGGATAAAAAAAAATATTTCTGTCAAAGAATGGCTTTTTAGGATGATTTATGTTTCAAATATTGTATGGACTTTCGCTTTAAATTTTTAACAACTGGTTTTTCTGAAGTTTATTGAGTGTTGTCCAGAATGTTTTTAAAACTGCTGCTGAAATGGGGTGTGCAGTGGGGGTCAAAGGTTAAGCACAACCCACATATGGAGGCCTTAGTCCTTGACGCAGCAGTCTCAGGTTCGATTCCCGGCCTGGGGACCCTTGCTGCATGCCTTCCCCCTCTCTCATTACCCACTTTCCTGTCAATTAACTATCAAATAAAGGCCACTAGAGCCAATAAAACCTTAACAAAAAACTGCTGCAGAAATGTAGAAATCACAGTTTGGTAAAGTGAAATTTCAAAGAGCAAAAGTTATTGGAAGACTTTTGTGTTCATGTTAATTTTACTTGCATGTTAACTTCAAACAGCTCAGCAAGGATTAGTCATGGAAATTAAACTCGTACATATTTCTTAGATGAACAAGCTTGTTTTTGTGATTTTTCTTAAGGTTCAGACCAAAACATCAAAAGAAATCATTTTTAAACTTTTTTTTTTTTTTTACATGTCATGTCCAAAGCCTAAAAATTCTTCTTCAAACACAAAACCTGACTTTTATGTGAGAGAATCATAAATATTCTCACAAATGCAGTAATGCAGTTAACTTTTTCTGTCACCCGGTTCTTTTGTTGGCAGCCCAAGAAAAGCAGCTAAAGTCAATCTTTAGTTCTCAGAAGCTAAATCCTAATTATTTTTATTTGACTAAATATAAAGTTGCAAAGTGCTGGGTGCTGGGATCTTTCATGCAGCACAATTAATTAATCAACAGTACATTACATGTTTATCTGCTTGGTCACGCAGGTTGTAAATAGGCTGGACTTCTAATTGCAAATCCTGTGGGCAGGCCAGCCTTTGCACATGTGAAGTTGTTGGAATTTGATCCAAAATGTGTGTGTGTGTGTGTGTGTGTGTGTGTGTGTGTGTGCGCGTGCTCTTTCAGGTATGTGTAGCTAAATGCTTCAGACCTACTGATAGAAGTAGACATTGAAGATACAAATGTGCTTTGTTTCTCAGAAGATTATGTTAATATAAACATATGCAGTTCCAGAAAGCATACTACGTATTATCTGGTAAAACTTACAACATGTGATCACGCAAATCATCTGGTATGTGGTTAGTTGTTGTTCACACAAAGCTGATAACCACTGAATGACTTAACTTTAGAACAAGTGATCACAAACAAGTCATTTCTAACATAATGATCAATGCAATAAACTTCTTTTCTGTTTTTGGATGGGTGGTCTTAGTCTCTGGTCAGAACTTTTTTTTCTTGTGGGGAATTTGGTCTGTTTGTGTGTCATTGTGCAGAAAATTAAACTCTTTATGTTTGTCCTTGGGCTGAGAAGCAATTTGCAGCGCAGGACATAAAACATGTACTTCTCACCTAAATGTTATCTTAGAAAACCAAGACCCTTTTTGTAAGCCCTTTTTTGTCCCTTTCGTTGTCGATTTTCCAGCTTTTCTATCTCGTTTAATCCAAAGCAAGCTGAGTGACTAAAGTGCTTTGAGAGGTTGTTACCAGAGGGCGCTGAACTGCTTGCTCACCTGCTACCTGCTGGGTTTTATCACAGCATTTTACGCTGCAGTTCTAGGAAGAATAAAGATGGTAGGAAAAACACAAAGAGAGATGCACAGCACTTCCACTGTTGTGTTAATGAGCTCAACAGAGGGATTTGTCACAAAGAGGCTGTTTGTTTCTGGTGCTAGCTTTGGACCGTTTATATCTTCAATTTTTTTTTTTTACACTTTTCTAACATTCTGATTATTCTAACAATATTTTTTTCTGAGGTTTTGTAGAGCAGAAGTTATAAAAACTTTGCTGCTTCTGAACAGGAACCAGACCATGACTTTTACACATAATGGGTAAATTGGTTAAAAACTTGACAACACAAACAAAACCATAAATATGTTATTTTCATTTCTTTCCAAATTCCTTTTTATTATTTGTGACATTGGTAGTAGTGTAAATGTTTCACCATAAGCCTTTCTTGGTTGCATTTGTAAAGATTTGACATATGTTCAGCTGTACTACCCTTTATAGGAACTAGTTACATAAGCACCTACATGATCATTTGCAATCTTTCTTAACATTCCTGCCAGCTGCAGAGCCACTAAATCTAAACCACAGACTGCCGAGAGGAAAGGGTGGGGAATTCAAAATGTAACAAAAACCGCTGACAAATCTGTGGCTTTTTAGAAGTGTTGTCATTTTGCTTTGAATAGTCAGAATCCATCTGCAGAGGAGATGTTAAAGCGAGTTTCTTCATGAAACATTAGCAATGCTAAACTGCACACTCATGGGCTCCTGATTGTAAAATGGAGCTTTGCCTTATGGTATATGTAAACATGATGTTTGTTTGTTTACTACTATCCTGACTATTACTGCGAGCGAACGAAAGTGGCAGTGGGTCTTAGAAAAGAGAGTATATTTTCTTTCCAATGTGCATCCACACCAGCAAACACAATCTGAAGTTTTTTTCTAGTGGGAACAACAGATGCCACATTCTGAAAAATAAAATGGTTAAACACATGCTTTGTAACTGGTGCCACATGTGCTCTTAATATCCTTGCTCCTCATGAACCAGAGTTCATGAGAATCTAAAATTGAAAATTTGCATGATTAATCAAACTTGAGTTGTACTCTTATTCAGTCGTCCGCTTGTTCTGATTTAAATCCTTTAACAGATGTTGATGTTTGGCCTGCTGTTTGATTCCTACTCATTTATTTTGGATTGGAGGTTCCTATGTTGCTATGGGTGGTTCTCCTGAGTTGTGTGAGCCTTTCCTCTGCTTTGTTTTCCAAGGACTATAACCTCAGTGTGACACAGAGACATGCTCTGGCTTGGCAAATAAATAGCAAGCAATTTGTTTTGAAGTGTGGGAATGTCCATCATTGTCCTTCTGTGACGTCGTCTCTGGTTTACTTACTTGAGGAAGCAAGTGGTCTTTGTTTTTGCCAGACTCCGCTGCTGTGATTCATCTGTTTCATTGACAAAGTTGGAAACGTTTACAAGGGGAGGAGCTTGGCTTCCGCTGATTGTATCTTGGCATTCTGATGAAGAGATGCCAGAGGAGCATGTTACGTAATATCATTCGTAAAAGTATCCTGAACTATTCTTACCCTCCAATTTTGTGGTCAGATTTTTTTCTTATTTAACAGGAAAGAATTTCAGTCACTCTGCATGAACCAATATTCTTTTTCCGGACTAGGTATGAGTTTTCAGTGGTTATGCCTGATTCAAAGCCAGAGGAATTTTGCTTCATAATGGTCTTGTGTTTTTAATTCATTTTATTGAGACTGAAGTGATTCACCTGCTCTGCCACAAAATGGGATGCTGGGTTGTGGAATACCCGAACGCAGGAAAACAGAGGCAGAAGTGGAGCAAAACTAAGGATTTTTATTAATACAAAAATAAATTTACAAAAATAAAGTTTAAGTCCAAAAACTCCGGGAAGGAGAACTGAAGTTAATGAAACAAAATGCAAATTAACGAGATCAGTGCAGAGCAGATGAACCAACAAAGAAAAATGTCAGCAATGGTGCTTATATACTTATAAAAGTGGAAAATGAGACTGAATGCAGGTGAGGTAAAAAAAAAAAGGGAATTCACAGTTGTGAAAAGAGCAAACAAGCAGCCTGTGAGAAGGTGAATAATTAACACAAAGGAAACCACACTAGGCAGAAAAAAAACTACAAACCGAGGGGGAAGAGACTAACACCGCTCCAAGACAAATAAAGCAAAATGCACAAGCAGAACACAAGAATAAACTGTGAAACTAAACAAAAGGGAATTAACTACTGTGACAAAACCATACTGGCAAAAACAAACAACTGAATATAACAAAACTTTTTCTAACTAAAACCCAGAAGTAATTAGAGAGGAAACATGGAAGAAAAGCAAAACACAAAAACCTGTGACTCGCAACATGCACATCTTTTTACTGTTAGCTTTTAGTTAGGTTAAGGAGGGAGGGAATAAGCTGCTGATAAACAAAACCTTTTCTCTTAAATTAAAAAAAAATGCAAAAATGTTTTAAATATGCCAAGTTAGCATGTCTGCCAGTATAATAAACATTCTTGTTGACAAGCTGTTTTATTAACAGCATGACTGTTAGTAAAATTAACACATTTAACGATAACAGTTAGCATGTCTGTCAGTAACTTAAAACAACTGAACATTGTTGCATTCTTAACCTTGCAGCTACTGTCTGTGCGTCTTTCTCAGGTTTTGTCTGGAACTTTTCCTAAATTCCCAGCTTTTTTTGCTGGTCTCAGGAATTTTCTGTTCGAACGTAAAAAGAAGGCCCTCAAGCTGTTGTTGACAGAGCAAACAAACGCTCACCTGTGTTCAAGCTGAAAAGGATCATAGTCACTCATTTATATTTTTTTTATTTAAACAGGTAAACCCCGTTGAGATCTGGATCTCATTTTCAAGAGGGACCTGTGCAAACATAAAACAACTGAACATTGTTGCATTCGTTACCTTAAACTCAAACAGTGACTCATACGCTGTATGAATGAGTACAGTGAAAACATGTTTTTGTTTTTTTCCCTCAAAGCTGTCATACTACGAGAATCTAATACTGATCCGTCCCTAATCATGATCATAAAAGTTCAGGTTATTATGACCGTTTTTCAGAAAATACCACTTCAGCATGAAGCAACAGTTACTTCAACATCCGTGTCTTTGTTGCCCGCAGCATGTGGGCCGGTGTTGATTAATGACATAAATTGCCGCATGCAGTTATTGGCCTAATGTATTCATCAAACCCATCTGTTCTGGAGCATAATGAAAACTTTAATGAGGTTTTAATGTGCAGCCACCTTCTCAGGTTTCATAGTGACAATTCAGGTGATTGTGGCTCGGTGCTCAGGGACAGAAATTGACTGAAACATAATTTTCTTTCTTTTATTTAAGGCAAACGTACAAAATCTTTTTAATGTGTGCAGTCAGTGTGCTGCAGAGTTCTGTAGTTTTGCAGTTTCTTGCAGGTAATAAAAGCTTGGAAAACGGGTCATAGTCATGCTGACACTTTTTCCTGCCTCTGTCAATAAAGCTTTCTGTTTACAGTCCAGGAAAGTTGGAACAATTACTAACCAAGGTTTAGAAGAGGTACTCTGCAAGTTATTTCTTCAGCCATGCACACATCAAGAAATGAAACAGAGGGTTAGTGCTTATCTCGTTCTACTTCTCACAGTTTTTATCTATTTTGAGGTTGGAAGGCATGACGTAAGAAGTTGGTTTCTGTTTTACAGCAGCACCTCATGAAACATCCATCCTTTTATCTTTAGAATGCTAATGTGTCATCTCTGACCAATCAGGGTTGATCTTTCTGCAACATAATTAATGCTTTTAAGATCAGAAAATTCTCTAAAGTTAAATTTTCCAAATGTTCCCCATTTAGCTACAGTTATTTACTACAGGTAATTCTTTGAAAATGCAGATGTTGCTTTAGGTTGAGTGTACTTTTTTTTTTTTTTAACTCAAGATGCGGTGACTGAGAAGCAAAAGAGACGGGACAGAAAGGAATATTTTCCCCTTTTTTTACCACATTATTCCAAGAACAGTGTCAGGCATTTGCAGCGTTCTAGGGGAACCCTGTTTGGTGTTTTCATGCATTTGACTTGCTAATCAGATGCTAATGGTCATGAGTGACAGAGTTGCAAGGCAAGGCAGTTACAGAATGGTAATCAGCATTGAGTTGCCTTACAACAAAGAGCCTGATTATGTGCGGGCCCTTTTTTCTGACCACTAACCTCAGTTTATTCTCTCGCTTATATGCTGCTCTTTTTGAAGTGATCCTTTGCGTCAAAATAGTAAGATTGAGAAAATTTTGGCAAGCTTTTTTTCTTTATAAGTTTAACACAAGAGATTGAATATGCACTTGGTGAGAAATGTTGATGGGTTTTTGCTGAATTGCTCAACATCTGCTTTAAGTGAATCAAGAGAAATCTCTCACCTTTCACAGTCCTGAGATGTTGTTTGAAAAGAATAATTCCTGGCATGGCTGCTCATTAAAGTAACCCCCTTTACATGCTTTTTGGATGTATTATGTTAGTTTTCTCAGGGCAGAGGGCCTGCTGTGAGGCTACTTCGGGTGACAGATGGCATTGTTGCCCTCAGTGGGGCGGTAAATGGATGCCCATTGTTCAGGTTAACTACTGAGAAAGACTTCTAGCTATCTGGTTATCTGTTTACTGTGTTGCTTTTTATTGTCACTGATAAATAAGAGTGTGTTGGTGAATTGTCAGAATCTTTGGTATTGTGCCTCCTTGCCATCTGTCATAAAGCACTGGCTTTGTGTGATCTCGCACAGAGACCTTTGATGACATTTCAGATTTTGCTTGAATGCAAAAGCACAATGGGTGCAAATTTTGCTAATTCAAAGGACCACAGTGTTCTTTGTGGGATTGCTTCTTCTCATTTTGGTTTTAATGAGCTTTTTGCCTAAAATAATAGTCATGCTCTCCTTTGCAAATCAGGCAGTTTGGATGTGTTGAAGTGAAATTGTTCTGAGTAGTCGGTATCTTATTTGTAACATATGGCATTCAGAGTCCATCCGTCTGTCCATCTGACTCATTTCCTGTCCGTTTTGCTGTTAACCATTTCAGTGCAAACTGATATTCATGAGTTGAAGATGCCAACAGATCCACATCATCTGCAAACACAAGGCAACGAACACCGTGCTCTCCATCTCTATTCTCTGTTACCGTTAACATAATCTGGGAAATAGGACAGTTGACCCTAAACCTCTCAGATCAAAATTGATGTTTCTCCAGCTTGAGGTTGTTCAATTCAAAATCTTCTACTGCTTAAGTATTAATAGCTACACTACAGAACCACACTTCCCCAAAAAAGACCTGAAATACAATTTAACTTGCTCTCTGTCAAAAAAAGGAACAGCTCTAACATCAGATTGTAACTTTGTTGGAGATCAGATTCAAAAGGATTAGAAATTTCAGCTGTGTGATGTAATTTATCATCTGCATCGTACAGCGTCAAAGATTTAACTTGCTTTGGTATGCATCCCAGGCTCCCTGAAGTAAGGGACAGGCATCACTCATGAGCGAATAGATTATTTCTTTTTCTTTCTGCCAAGTTGCACACCAACTATTTCACACAGAAAGATTTTTGTGGATTTCCAGATGATGGATGTCCTCTTCTTTCAAAGCTCCTCCAGGCAGAATTCAGGAAATGAGTCATTTTCACACTGGTCACATTTTAGAGAGCAGGTTTAAAATGCGCCTTGTTAATTTATCACTTTCAGAAAGTGCTCTGAAGCATTAATTGAGATTTTTGGGGTTTGTGTAGCACCATGGGTCTTGGACTAATACAGGAATGTTAGAGTAAAAGCTCTTTCCATCCATCTCATTTCACACTCTGTCGACCTCTCCATCTTACATCAATTGCTGCTTAACGCTACCTTTGAAATACAACACTCTGCAATTATACATGGCTGTGTTTTGCGATATCAGATTTCAATTGTGAGGATTGCAAATGTTTTGTACATGTGAATATGTGCAACAATACCCAATTAGTGTCAAATCTAGTCGGCCTTGAAGTAATTTAATCCCTGTTCTGTTCTGCTTTTTCTTCAGGTGTTCCTACATCGCCTCAACCAATACGCAGCCACCAAAATCGACAAAAACATCACAGAGGAAACAGTGAAGGTAAGCAGACTGGTGAAATAACACTGGAGGTAATTAACTTTTGCCCTCAACATTCCAGAGAAACCTTATTTATTCTATAGCTCAATCTGTGAAAAGTTTGGAAATGATGTGCAATGCTAAATCAGTCCTAGTAAGGAGTGTTTTTTTTTTTTTTTTTTTGTTACTAAAACGGCTAAGTTCTGAATGGAGAAAGACGTAGGCGACGCAGGAAACAGCTGCAAATATCTAATCTATTTATAAATGATTTCGGCTGTATGATAATAAAGGATGCTCCGTCGCAGTGGGAGCCTCTCTGTGAGCTTGCTTACTTTTTGAGGTAAACATGCATTCAGAGGATATTTACTGCACGTCCGTGTTTTGGAATATGTCCCCGTGTGTTAGGTTTTGTTTGGGAACACGCTGTGAAGAGAGGTTGTTTTTTTTTTTTTTTTTAGATAGCAGGCGGTTTTTATGGCTGCAATGTCACAGAGGGGCTAAATGAAATCTACTCCTCCAGAGTTAAAACCCAATAATCAAAGTTCCAGTTTTTTTTTTTGTTGTTGTTGGTTTGGTTTTGTTTTTGCTGTTTGCATACCATCTGTAACATTTGTTTCAAACCCAAAGACCAATGAAAGAACTCTGAGTTTCAAGCTTTGATGTTATTTAAGCAGACTGTAATATCATAGTATCCTAAAATTATTGCAAGATTGATGAGTAGAAAACATCATTAATCTACCTTGCTTTTCAAATGAAGTCATAACCTTTAAACTTATAATTACAAAGTGGAAAGGAAAAATTGGTTTTCAGCTTTTACATAAATCATTTCTAAATAGCTTCCACCTTTGTGTAATTTTATTTTTGTAAAGATATGTTGGAGAATGCATAAACAATCAAAAGTTATAATCAGTGTACAACATTAAATTCTATTTTTAATTGAAAAACAAGCTACAAAAATAAGTAAGGTTTTGTTCTCCAACACCCTCGCCCTTGTGGAGAATAAAGGGATGGGTGTACATGAGGATGATTGATGGCGCTAAGACCCTCCTCCTGGTTCTATTTGGTTGTTTCTGACAGCTAATTATTTTTGCAGATTGCAATAGGTTTATTTTTGTGGGATAGTGACAATTTTGATAAATACGCAAAAAACATTTTATTTTATAAAAGTTGCATATTGTAACTTTAACACTTTATTGCCATAATGAAACACAGTTTCTTCTGTTTTTAGTTAATAATGCAGCATGTTCACCTGTCAGGTTTTATTCTCCAACATTGAGGAGATTCTGGCCATCCATAAGGACTTTCTCTCCATGGTGGAGGAGCTGCTGCAGCCCGACCCTCATGCTCACCACGAAGTCGGCCGCTGCTTTTTGCACTTTGTAAGTAGCTTTTTTCTCCTCTTTTGGTTGCTTTAAATTTTATTCCGTCTTCGTAATCTGAAAACTTCCCCCAAAAGCTCACTAACATCTACCACAGCACAACGGCAAATAAAATGATACTCTACATGTCATCAATTAATCTCTCTGGATCACTCATGATGAGTGATGTGTAACATTCTGGATGTGGCTCTGATATACTGATCAAAGACCCAATATATCATATTACTCTAATGCAAATCCTTGAGGCGTACTGGACTGTTATAGGTTTTAAAGTGTAATAAATCTGAGCATCCTTCTGTTGGAGACAGGTGAAAAGAAAGACGATCTGTCTGCGGTACAGATGGCAGAAGGTTTATTATGAGATGATTTGATTTAGGGAGTGGGCCGTTCTTCAAAGCTAAAAACTGAAAACTTATGACCGTAATTCAGTCAGAAGTTATCATGTGAGTGCACAGAGATAAAACATATTAGACACTGCTCTTCTGCAACACTGTAGAAGTCTTTTGTTCATGCAAAAACTTTCCCATAAAAAAATAATCCAGTTAGCTGTTGATTGATGACAATTGAGGTAATCCTTTGAGTTTCATGCTTGCGACAGTCTGTCTTTACTCGTTTGAACTACACCAATGAAAATTCCACGTGTAATTTATTAAAATTTTTCCAGAAATAACATATTCAGTATAGATATTAATGCGTTAACTTAGAATTTCAATTTTGTAAAGGCTCAACTTGTTTTTCCGACCTCCGTCTTTACCGCTGGGGCTCAGCAGCTTGCCTGCAGACGGGAATATTTTCATTGGTCTGTTGTGACTTAGTAGTCAGTGATTTAGAGGCTGTGTGATCTGGTCTCGCTGTCAACTCTCAAAGACAATGGAGCATGGGGTGTCATTTGAATAGCTTTGGTGGAAAGTTGCTGGTCATATTGCTTCAAGACAGTTGACAGTATATGATGGAAGACCCGACCCCTCCACCCTCCATCTTTCAGATGCACGCACAGACTCTAGCCACGTAAAACATTATGTCCTTCAAGATGAATGAAAAGAATTTCACAATGTATATGTCTGCTCAGTGTTATGATATGCCATTTTTCCTTGGGGTTTTCAAGTTCAGCAGAGCCTTCAAAGTCTCTACAATGTAAATATAAAGATGGATTAACAAGCAATGTAATACTGGGAAACTTTCAAAAAGTTTTATTTACTAAAAGGCTTTAGTGTTTACTTTCATTTTCACACATGCATTTATAAGCAATAAATCAATAAATCGCATAATAAATTAAAATGAACTCAATAAATTGAAATGAGCTAGATAATTTCTAGCTGCAAGCTCATTTGTTGTCATTGTATCTCTCTTTCTTCCAAAGAGACTGGATGATAAAAAGTTTCACTCCTGTGCATCGACTGACTCCTCCCCTTCTCGTTTCCTTAGAGTAATGGGCTCGACACATGGGAGGCGACATCATTCCCTCTCCATTCATTACCTCTGGAAATGCACAGTGAGGCGACTAACGCTTGCGCGCCTCCTGCCAGGCAACCAATGAAATTTGTGCAAGCTATGTGATTAGAAAAAAAGGAACAGTTTAACTGCATCCTAAAGGACTGAAAATTAATGTGACAACTCTGTCTATGGCATGTGCTTGTAAATTTCTTTACCAGCCCGGTTTAGTGAATATATCTAAAAAGTAGATTCTGTTGTGATACTGTTACTTCAAGTATTTTTGCCCAGGACCAAATTTGGTGATAAGGCCATAATTTAAAAACTGAAGAAAAGCTTTAGGAATTTCAAAATACTGATGACATTCACCATAATTTCGGCACAGTTTTTAATCTTAGTATTAAAAACCTATTTTGTAGTAGTTAAATTATTGGCGAGTACATTTTTAGTGCTTATTTTTGTGATGCTCATCACAGAAAAACTGTGATATTCAAGATATTGCGAGTAAATGCACAATGAAAGTGTCAGGATGATTGAACATTTTTCAAATTTCATCTCAGAACATTGAGGATCGAGTTTATTTATGCCCTTATTTGTTTTCCTTTTCTCCAACAACTTTGTTGCCATTTTTCCTCTGGCTCATTTTGGCTTTCTCTGTGTCCCGCAGAAGAGCCGTTTCCAGATTTATGATGAATACTGCGGGAATCACGAGAAGGCCCAGAGGCTGCTGCTGGAGCTGAATAAGATCAGAAGCGTCAGGACTTGCTTACTGGTGAGAGACTTAAACATCAGTGCGTGAGATGAAACATAGATGGGCTTTATGCAAACCGTGACCAGCAGACACTGGACAGCATCAAGGCCGGCCCGAGACGACTCTGCCCCATGTGTGGGCGGACCTCTGTTTCCTGTCCTGCTGTTCCCGGGAAACTTTCACTTCCATATGGGAGTATCGTGTTCCCAGAACAAAGGATGAATATATCTTAGTTCCAGTTCACAGAATGCACTTGCACTTATTTGCTGCTAATCTTTAGATCTTGTGACTCCCAGTTTTTTACTGCTCATCATGACTTCATTCACTCTTTTAAGCTTTTTCTTGCTGGCAGCTTGGACACATCCAGAAAACTAAACTTTGCTGCACTTTTATGAACCGATTGATTTTGCTGCCTCTGATACAAACTTGTGACCTTTTGTTAGTCTGTAATTGATAGACTGAAAGTTTCAAATTGTCAATGCAGATGCTTTTCCCATCATCACAGAGCAGTGGCACCACAATCTGTGCCTGATTGATCCTTTGTGTGCATCTTTGGTCATGGTAGCCAGAAGAAGTGCAATATTAATTGACATTGATTTATAGCCTTGACCTTTTAGGGACCAAGCCTTCCATCTGAGCCGTTAGGGTTTCGTGTTACTCTCCAAGCTGCACACAAAGCGATCTGTTACTATACCTCGGCTTACCTACTGGGAGCTGGAGTGACCAGTGAGAGGATATCCATTAACCTCCAGTAAACCTTTGGCTTATTGCCTGCCACAAAGGTTAGCTTAGTGCTTGCTCTGTAATGCATGAGCACATTAGCTAAATTTTGTGTTAGAGGGAAGATGAGAATGATCATTACTAGCTGACTTTGCAACCTTTAATTCACAACATAAGGGTAGGGGTCATTATGACCAAGTGAAGGTCAACGTCTTAATTTAGCTGCTAGTGGGGGACGATTTCTGACATTCTGACAAAGCTTTGATGTAACCAATTCAGATTGCAGCTGAAATTTTAGCAGAAACATCCTGGTCATTTTTATTTATTTTACTTGAGGAGGTGAAGTCACTTTGAGTGTGAAAGATCAGTTGCTGTGAAATTGAGTTTTACTCATTTAAAAGGCAAAATAAGTAATAGTTGTTGCTTAAAGCTCTTTAGAATGTTATATAAGCAGAAACCCTGTGTATTTTTACAATAATGTAGAGCCTTACCTCAATTCTCATATTTCTGAAGGGCCAAACCTTTTTCTCCATTCTCCAGGAGAAATAAATTTTAACCCATTTTCGCAGTAATATTGTAAAAAAAATGTTGATTGATAGCATGCCTATTCACACCAATAAATCATCAAAGACAATTCATTTGATGGGAGAATGACATAGGTGGGGACTTGGATTTTAATCTCACTGCAGTTGCAGAAACAACCACTCAAAACTATATTTGTCCTTGAGGTTTGGTGCTTGAGTGTCATAAAAATCTCTTGTGATCAGGGCAGAGTACGTGCTCGCATGTTAGCCACAGACAAGGTCTGTTGGATTTATTAGCGAGAGTCATGGAGCACGGGCATTTATTGGTGCTTCACAATCGCCTCCCTGCAGTGGCAGTTTTGGATTTGGATAAAATGGCTGGGTGGCATGTTCCAAGGAGACGCCATGACACACGAAGGCAGTGGGGACGGGCACCCCTCCTGTGATGTGCACACTGGTGTTTGCTTTGCAGTTTGTGATTCAGTGATAAAGATCGATTTCAGTGTTTTTTTTTTTTTTTAGTTATGAATGCATTTGTGAAAATTCTTACATATTTAGGCTGCTCAGACCTTATCTGAATAACTCCACACTGCTGCTTAAAAACAAAGTGATATTTGTGAAATTCTGCTTGTAAAAACATGCAGAAAAAAGTACATTTTCAGTGCTTCCTTTGCTTTTTGAACACAGCTGATCGATGAATCCATCTGTTCCTCCATCTATTTATTTATTTGTTTCATTATTGTTTCATATAGGTTACATAATAGAAACATTTTGAGAGAGTTTGGGTGTTTTGTGTGCATGAGGAGGGACTCAGCCGTATGTGAAAGAAAGAAAGAAGCCAATGTGTTCATGGCAACTTTACAGTGATAATCACACAGATGTGTCTTTATTAAATGACGTCCAAAGATTTTAGTGCAGTTTAGTACAGTTTGTTTATTCTTCCAAAGATTCACTATAAATGTAATCTCAAGGTGCTTTTGTAAAACAAATGCATCAAATTTATATTCCAGATTAAACAGTCAAAACTATATAAACTCACCATGACTCTGTCATTGTTCCCCTAGCTGTTAAGCTGCTGCCATTACATAGTCCCTCCTGCTAAATTCAAGCATTAATCCATTTCCACATATATTCTTTGAACATTAATGTAGATTAATGTTTGTGCTAAAGAAAACAACTTATTAATCTTATCAAAAATAACTCCCATAATTAATCATTACTCTTAAATCATTGGCTTGCATGTGATGGAAAAAATGTTTCAGTGATTAGAGGCTTCCACCATTAAAACCTCACAGACCCGGCTAATGATTAATCTGCCATCTCTCTTCTCTGCTGCAGAACTGCATGTTGCTGGGAGGCAGGAAAAACACAGAGGTCCCACTTGAAGGCTACTTGGTAGCTCCCATTCAGAGGATCTGCAAGTATCCGCTGCTGCTCAAAGTGAGTACAGTCCTCATTCTTTGCAGACACTGATGGGTCTTTGCTTTAGTTCAAAGGCTTAGCCACACCACCGCAACAATACAAGACCAATCACCATCGCTCCTTGCCAGCTGTTCATCCAGACACATCGACTGGACTCATTCACACCTGCTCAACCGTTTCTTAGCTCAGACTTTTTCCTTTTTCTGTATGAAACGTGAATGAAATCCAATACATTTTCAAAGGCTGTGTTTCTGACTAGGTGATCTGAGCAGTCCCATGTCATTCATCTTGTTGGGATCTATTAATTCACTGAGCATTCCCTAAACAGCCACTAGCATGTGCACAAGGATGCTATAATAAAAAGGAGGGGGGTAATTTGATGCTCTGCCAGTTGAAGGTTTCCAGCTGCTGGGGGCCTCCCCTCCTCCTTAAAGTGACACAGATAGCCATCAGTGGCTGCAAAGATATCCAGAAGAGTGTAAATCTGGCCTGTGGTAGCTGACATGCTGAAGCACTATTTAGACTATGAGGTTCCCATCACTATTGGTAGGCTGCAGCAGGCGGTGGCACAGATCTGAAAAGCTCCTGGAGGGAGAAAAGTGAGGTGGAAAAGATAATGTAAAGCAGTTTTCTTACAGGTTTTTCACGCCTAATTTAAACAATGAGATTAACCAGCTGATTCGTGTCTCCTGAAAGCAAAGCAGGGTGTGATTATTTTTCTCTGTGTGCATTGTGCTATTTTTAACTTCAAAGGAGCTGCTGAAGAGGACCCCAAGGAAGCACAGCGACCACGCGCTGGTGCAGGAGTCCCTCCAGGTGATGAAGGCAGTGTGCTCCAGCATTAATGAAGCCAAGAGGCAGATGGAGAAGTTAGAGTTTTTAGAAGAATGGCAGTCCCATATCGAGGGATGGGAGGTGGGTCTCCATCAAGAACTTAAATTTTTTATTACCTTGTTGTGTCACTGTTTCATTTTAGTCTACTTTAACTTGACCAAGGGCTTTTATTCTAAATCTTCAAGTTGTGTCTGCTTCTCAGCCACTTATAATGCCTCGCAATCTACTCAGTATGCATGTCCAACAAACTTCAATATATTTTACTGTTATTGTATCTTATTGACCAACACAAATGAAGTGCAAGATTGTGAAGTGAAACAACTAGAAGCTCACTATTCTTTTATGCAAAATAACTTGAGCTCAGAATTGAATTTTTGATTGAAATGTATGTTTTGCAACAGATTCTGATTTGGTTTTAGATCTGGACTTTGATTGGACCACTCTAACACATGGATATGATTTGATCCAAGTCATTCTGTTGCAGCCCTTGTACTATGGGTCACTGTCCTTCTGGAAGGTGAACCTCCACTCAGTCTCAAGTCTGTCACAGCGTCTAATAATAATTAACAGTTTGAAATACTTCTCTATGGCTTTAGTATCTGTTTTTTTTATTAAATATTTTTAAGCAATTCAGTATATGGTTATTTTTTCTCTTTCATTTGATGTCTTGTAATTTTTGGATTAACTTGTGTTATGATTGGTGTTTTATAGAAAAAACTTGCCTTGCCTTTTATGTCAGGCAAGGCAGCTGAATTATCCTCCCCACAGCTTTGACCTGTTGTATTGAATTTTGGGTTTTTAATGGAGAGGATGGAGAAATGGAGAAAAGTTAGCAGCAGTGATCACTCTGAAGTGTGTAAGTTTTTGGATGTGTTGTTTTTAGATTTAGCATATTTAGACATATTGTTGTGTTTCAGTGTGAAATCTGCTGCAGAAGCATAAACAGATGTGGAGTTATTCATCTTGAGTCCATCATCTTCACTGTCCAAAAAATGGCTAAGCTTCTTGTTTATAACTGTGGTTTCCATTTCAAATCTAAATAGAAATAATCACACAATAAAAATCCAGTACATACACAAATATACCAGGTTAAGTAAGCACTAAGCCTAAGAATAGTGCTGTCAGTGCTGGGCTCAGAGTTGGGTGGGGTGACATTTGTACTCCTGGCTGCAGCTTTTCTGCGGTTTCTCTCTTGCACTTTTATTAATTACAAACATTAGCTCATTCTGGACCTGGACTGTCTCGACAGCTGCACCCCAGGCTCACCAAACTGCAGGTCACCCGAATGAGAGGGAACTACAAACTAGAGAGGAAAAAGTCGAGAAGAAGAGAAAAATGAGGAATGAGCAATGGTTTGCATTTTGTTTTTCCTGTGTGGGTGTTTGAGGAATGACGGGAGGGATGAGAGGAAAGGTGATTGTGAAAATTTTTCCGATCCCGTTTCCCCTGTCCAGAATGATTGCTCATTAGTGCTGACCTGCTCCACTGCTGGCCTGCCTCAGGGGCCTCCTGGCAGGTTCGCGGACATCGCGTGGGAGAGACAGGGCGATGGCCCGCTGTGGTCACAACTGTGATGACTGCCAGTGCTTGGCAGGACTGTGATTGCTGGTTGGTCAGCGCTAGAAGTGTCTGTGTTTTGTCAAAGTTAGGACATGGTAATGTTGCAATTTTAGACCTCAGTGTTGTAGTTTCCATTTGTCTTTCACCTAGTGTTCTGTTCTGTTGTTTCATTAGTTAATCTGCAGCGTTTCTGTTTGGGGCTTTACTTAATTTAGAAAGATTCTCTCATCCTGGGCCTTGATTAATTGATTCAAGCCGAAGGATTCTTGTTGTTTCCTTTGAAACACTCCTGTGTGCAGTTGTTTTGCTCTATAAAAGTACTAGGGCTGTCAGCATTAATGCGTTAACGCATGCGACTAATCTGAAAATGTTAACACATTAATAATACATAATGCAGATTGATTGAACTACCTGTTTTGAGCTAAAAGTCTCTTGGTTTTCCCATGGAGTCGCCTCGTTCACAGCAACAGGTGATGGTCTCTTTTGAATCACTGACTCCACTTGCTGCTCATTCCTTGTAAACCTCCCCTGAACTCATGAATGGGCTTTGCTTCACAATTCGTTGAAGGATGCCGTCATCGTACCCATTTCAGTCCTACATTTTTCCCTTCCAATCTTCCTTTCATTCAACATGCTTAGATGCAGGACTTGAACGATCAAATTCTCTAGCAGTGACCTTTTTTGTTGGTCTGATGTTATGTTTAGATTATCCAACAAGATAAATTTGTGGTTTCCTGTAGATGTAAGGCACAATCATCCAAAGTACATAAATAAAAGCTTGAACTAAATCACAGTAATGTTTGAAATTGCATTTACCATGCGTTGTTGTTTTTCTTCTTCTTCTTTTTTTTTTTTTTTTTACACCTATTTGATGGTGTAAAAAACCAAAAGTAATTTTGCCTTCCAATTTGCTAGACCTTGATCCTTTCTCTTGATGATTGTTGGCTTTTTCATGTTTGGTAGTTGGTTGCCTCCATTAAAACCATGCTAAAAATTACGTTATGGTGCTTAGAAGAACTTTGACTCAAGACAAATTAGACTTAGGTGCAGAGAAAAGTTGTCTAGAAGACAACAAGCTTTCTTTTTAATGTGTCACAAAATGCTAATGGGTAACACTTGGCTTGGCTTAAGGAAATGTATTTTCATTGTCTGAGATTGTTTGATGTCATTGTTGGCTCTGAATGATCAAAACAAGTTTTCTGTCTGGTGTGCACACATTCACTTGCTGCAAATTAGTTTAACATCTGGTCAAAAGCCGTGAGAGACGCACAAAAAAAAAAAAGCATGGAGGAAGGAATAAAAGACACAGAGGAGCAGAGATGGGGAGGGGGGGAGATAACTGCTCATAAGAAGGGAAAGGGAGGAGAAAGGGCAAGGAAAGAAGGAAAAAGCCTAAAAGGTTTTGGCCCGCTCATGTCTCCAGCAGGAGGAAATGCTTAGCACATTTTCTAGCTCTGTGCACATGTGGAGCTATTTTTAGCTCCAAGAGAGGCTGATCAAACAGAGGCGCATAAATTCCCAGAGCGCACAAAGTTTAAGGGAAAAGACAGCACACTTTATCACTTCGGCAGCAGGATGCCCAAGAAATGTGGTGACCAGGCGCGACAACACAGCGCGTAGCCTGGCTGAACGGGATGTTATTCTTTAGGCTATTAACCACCCTGCGTTTAACGTCCCACAGCAATCTGCTCGAAGGAAGCAGGGAGTGTTTTCACAGACCCCTGAGAGAGGGAACAGGAAAGGCTGGGCTATGTAGACCCCCATCTGACCAGCGCTATATCTGCACATGAGAGATATTAAAACTTTCTCTCTCATAGTGATTCCTAAAAACTATCCATCCCCGTTTGATTTTTTTTTCCTACGCTGTATTATGTTGCAGCTGCAATCTACTTGAGATTTTATGTGATAGCATGATAGAAAGTGATATGTAAGAAAATGCTTTTACAAATAAAAATTAAAAAGTGTGGCATGCATTTGCATCCTCTTTACTCGTACACTCTAAAATAAAATCCAGTTCAACCAGCTCTTTTTAAAACCTAGTCTGCTCTCCTGTGAAAGAGAACTATAAGAAACAGCATCAAGGAGGCACACAGCAGATGAATCAAGATGTGGAGATGACTAAAACACTCTTTCAACTACATAAAGTGAAATGAAGTAACATCACAAAATGTTGAAACAAAACAGTGTATTATCATAAATCATGAAAGTGCTATTTGATCTGAAGTGTTAATGCAATCCTTCTCATTTTTGTGCTTGTCTCCCCGCTTCCCTCTCCTTCAGGGATCCAACATCACAGATACGTGCACAGAGATGCTGATACAGGGCGTCCTGCTAAAGATTTCAGCTGGAAACATACAAGAGAGGGTTTTCTTCTTGTTTGACAAGCTTCTGGTTTATTGCAAGAGAAAAAACAGGTGAATCTCCTGTCCTTTGATCGAGTGTGTCGTGTCCATTTTTATACTGCTGTGATTTTTAACACACACTGATGGAAACTGCATTAACAGTGCATATATATTGCTTCCCAGAAAAAACCTAACTTTTAAGTAGTGTACATTAATTTTATGGTGAAACAAAATCACCAATTTGTAGTTTTTAAAATCTGATCAGTTTTGCCTTAAGATTTGTATTTACTATTGCATGATTGCTGGATTTAATGTCTTTAAGTCGATCTTTAAAATGGATAAAACAAGAAAATATGCTATTTAAACTAATGAAAATAAAATTTAGATTTTAGCAGCAGACAGTTCAGGTAGGACTGGCATAAAAAAAGACAGGGAACATGTGGGAAATTATCTCATGGCCAATGCTAAGTACAGAGGAGGATCTATGATGCTGTGGGCATCCTGGATCCATTCTTCTAGTCTCTTCTGTTCAGCTCACTGGCTGGCTTCTTAAAGGACTAAGGTTGACTTTATGTCTGCTGAACATTTTCTCTGTCGTCACCTCCACATGTTGTGGATTGCTGTCAGACCCATTGATGACTGACTGAGTTTTCAGGACTTTATGATCCCAAGTTCTCCGCAAAGCAAGCCACTCAAATTCCAAAGTGAAAGATTAATTTTCTTTAAGCATCTTGGTCAAAGTTGCCATTGAGCGTAGTTGAGATGTTGTATTTAGACAAAGAAGTTAGGCTATGTAGCCATTATAAAGGGACAGAAAGATCTGACCTTTCAAGTCTAACCATGTCGTTCTTTTATTCTGTTTGGAAGGCGTTTGAAAAACAGCAAAGCATCCAGCGAAGGCCCACGCTACCAGTTCAGAGGAAGAATCAACACTGAGGTGATGGAGGTGGAAAATGTGGACGATGGTACAGGTAACCCCTGCAGTAAAAAGAAAATACAACTTCCATTATATTTTCAGATTTCTGCTCCTGCAAAGCTTAGATAAAGCTTCAAATTAATGCAAAGAGGTGAAAAATTTAGTCATCGGCTTAAACTGTGTAATATTACTTTGTTGGTGGTTAAAATGTTATTTATCCAATAGCACTTTTACCATCTGTGGTTACATATCCTTGAGACTGCGCTACTGCTTGTTCTGGATGAACTCCTGTGCTTTGCGTCTCTTGGCCTCTTGCAGCCGCTGATTATCATTTATATTTGTAGATTTCACCTTCTCCCTTCCAGCAGACTTGGATGGACAGTCGGATTTTCATGTTTCTGGTGGGAGATTGATAGGTTTGGTTCTGGAGAGAGTATGAGGATAAACATGTGAAGCAGGCAGCAGAGCAGAAACTCACGGGTGTTCTGCACCACAGACAGGAGATCTCTGAAATCCAGGGTGACAGGAGTATTTTAGCTGGGATTCCTGGGTAATGAAAGTGCTTTGACTTTTTCCCAGGCCAAAATTCGCTGTCTGGGCTTAAAACCAACGCCCTTGAGGAATCCCATACATAGAACACCACACAATATCTGCTTTTAGCTATGTTTAAAATTGATGGTTATATTGTGCTTTTTGTTACTTGTAAAAAAAAAAAAAAGAGTTCAGCGAGAGGGTATTTGAATTGTTCCCCAAAAGATAAAAAAAAAAAAAAAAAAATAATCTAATTCAACCAAATTTCAAGGTACCAACTCAGTCTGTTTTTGTTTCTGATCATCTTATGGTGCATTCACACTAGCCCTGTTTAATTGTCTGTAAGCAAACTCTAGTTATTTTGCAGAGAATGTCCAGTTTGCTTCACACTTTCATTTTCCAAATCAGGGTGTAAATGGGCAATAAAACTCTAATGTGTACCAAAAATTTAAACTCCGGCCCACCTAAAAACCTGGGTCTTGGTTTGGTTGAAGTGAATTTGCAGTTCGAATGCAAAAATGGATGCAGGTGGACAAGAGACCGCTCCAAAAGCAGGAAGGAGACATTATGCAGGACATTCAGGGTAAATACAACCAAACCAAATACAAGAGTATAGCTCTACAAGGCAATATGGCAAGTGTTACAAATGTTAAACGTAACGCTACTCAATTTCTGTTTACATTTTGTGAAGGAGGAAAATGCGCTCCGAGATTTTTGTGGTCACTTCCTTTCGTGGTTTGCTTGACCCCATGTAGCGGCAGCATTATGTCTGACACTGATTTTGACATTATAAAAAAGTAAGCAGCTTGTGCATGCAGTTGTTTCAAGGCACTGCTTGGTTGTACTTTAAAATATTAGGTTTTGCTAAGACTCTTTTATTGAGACCACACCATTAGGTTAAAAAAAATCAACTGGAATGTGGATAATATCTACAGGATCTCTGAGAGGTTTTGTTACAAAGGCAATTCGTTCCCCATTACGTGTAACAGAGCATGAAAGTTCCAAAACTCTGCGTCTAATCAGTGAAGAATCTCCAAATGACTTGAGGATTATCAAGGAATGTTTGGACAAATGTTACACAGTGTTCTTCTTGGGAATTTGGGTTGGATGTCATTGCTTTTTGCTGAATTATGAATACTAACCTTACCTGAGGAAATGGGCAAACTCCAGTACTTTGGATGATTTTTTGGGTCTTTTGTGACCTACTTTATGAGTCATCAATGCTTGAAGTAATTTTGGTGGTGATGCCACTCCTAGGACGGTTCACCACTGTTCCATGTTTTCTCCACAAATAGATAATGACTGACTGTGGTTTGCTGGAGTCCCAAAGCCTCAAAAGTGGCTTTCTAACCCTGTCTAGATTAACAGATGTCAGTAACTCATCTATTCATGAATTTCATTAGATTTAAGGATGTAATGCTTCTTGAGATTTTATCGCCTACTTCAAGTTGTCAGACAGGTCCTCTTAAAGTGATGTATTCATCACAGTGCTTCTTTGTCTGATTACAAAACGTTTAATTATCTGGAACATTAAGATGACAAATAGACAGACAAAAAAATCTGTTTGGGTGTAAATAGTTTTACTGAGGAATGTAAATGATTTCATAGTTTACTAGTGAATCTTAATTAGCCATCAGCTCTGAGGGGATCTTCTTGTAAGTTAGTACATTATATATAAAAAAAAAAGAGTCCTTCTTAATTTGTGTTTTTTTTATTTATTTCATTAAGGAAGAAGAGTGATGAATTATACAGTCAGTAGAGATTTGAGGTCTCAAACTAAAAATAAATGAATTTGTAGATAGTGTTTGAGTTCTAAAAAATTGTTTTTCAATAATTTTATAGTTGATATTTAACCATAATTTACAAAAGGCATGCATGTTTAAAAGGGACTGTCATAATAACTTTATTTGTTTTTTCAAAATCTTCTAAACAACTTTATTTCTTTTGTCTCTCATTTTCTGTTTGTATCCATAGTGTATTTTTTAGTATCCTAATCAAAGTGAATACAAACTGATGCCTGTCCCCTTAGATATGAATTTAATAAAATGTTTGTTTCTACTAGATGGCTTTGTAAAACTTCTAAAGTTAATCCTTAAGATTGTTTCTGACAGTGTCCTCTCATCTGTGCTGCACAGCTGACTACCACAGCAGCGGGAATATCGTTAACAATGGCTGGAAGATCCACAACACTGCCAAAAACAAGTGGTTTGTCTGCATGGCCAAGACCCCGGAGGAGAAACAGGAGTGGCTGGAGGCCATCATGAAAGAAAGGGAGCGGAGGAAAAGTAAAAAGCTGCTTCAGTTAATCAGCCTTGCGTCACGCAGAGTTATTAGCCATAATCTGACTCCAGGAATTTATGTTTTCAGTCCATTTAGCGCATTTTTAATCTTTGCACTAGATAAATGTCCCGTAATGAGACACATTAACCCGCTTAAAGACTATTGATGCAGACGGTGCTACTTACCAGGCAAAATTAGAGGGCATTAACCTTCTCCAGCTGATAATTGATGAGCAGCCCAGGAGCAGTGTGCAAACATCTCTGTGACTTTCATCATGCAACAGCTTTTTCCTCCGTACAGGTCTGAGGCTGGGCATGGAGCAGGACACGTGGGTCATGGTTTCAGAGAAAGGAGAGAAGCTCTACCACCTCATGACCAAAGGGAACCTCATTAAGGACCGGAAACGCAAGCTGACCACTTTTCCCAAGTGCTTCCTGGGAAGGTAAGGCTGGCTTTTCTAATCTTGATGGTACGGTTTGGAAATAACTCTCAAGAGATGCAAACAGCGATCTTGTGGTTTCCTTTTTCTTGCATCAGTGAGAAGCCTGTAACTGTAAGGCAACTGGATTATTTAACAACTCCTGAAGACTGACTAGAATATAATGTGGGGCTACGTTCGATGTTTGTATTTTTATCAGTGGAGGCCTTTAGCAGTGTGAGGGGTATTATACTGAACACTAATACATATCAGCTTCCTTTTCTGAGCTTTCAGTTTTAAATTGGCAAGGACTTCTAAAGACAGCAGCGGTTGGGAAGGAAAAAAGGTATGCGTTTTTGGGAAATTGTGTATATCTGCCGTGTCAGTCATGGGAAAATCAAATCCAGTCCCTTTTAGGTCTTGAATTTTATTTAGGGATTATTAGTATGCTGCCAGGGTTTGAATTGGTGAAAGTCATAAATCAGAGGGAGGTACTTTTTGTGGTTCAGCTGACTATTCCCCCTTATACATTGTTGCTCTTTCCAATTTTGGCTTAAAATGTTTGGTTTGTTAATATTTTAAAGTTCCAGGCTGAAAGGGTGGAACCCTTGAGTCGATCTGAGGTATCAGATGTTAAATGCAATTGCTTAAAAAATCTAGTGATATATATGCTATTGTCATTGGCCATTTAAATTTTTTGTTCCGAATTCGACTGTTTTCAAACTAATAAGATTATGTGCAGAGTGAACCATATAACTTTTGAAGCAAAGTGTTTAGCTTTATGTTTTTTTATTTTTAAAAATTGTTTTCTTTTAATTTTAAATGATAGACGCCTTCAAACACTTTGCACAAGTTAAAAGCTGAGAGTCCAGATCCTCTGCACAAAGCAAAGCGTGGGCTGATTTTTACCTGGCTAGAAAAACTCCAAACCAGATAATAGTTTGTCACAGTGTTTATTTTCTATAACTTTCTTCTCTTTCCATGTAATACATTTTTTTTAGCAGTTTATTTTGACTTATAATCAGACTGAAAAGCAGTCCCATTTTTAAAAGCCTGAAGGCTGAAACAAAACACCTAACAAAGTGCATTTGGACATAGTTGTGGTCTAGTTATGTGGCAAAGTGGTTTGAAGAATCGGTACTGATTTCTCCTCGGGTCTTTGCAAACATCTCAAACCCTTGTGGTTTAGAAGAGAAATGAATCTGTCAGCTGAAAGGATTAAAAAGGATCAAAAGCTAGTTGAACGCGGTCATCTCCTGAAGTTTGAGGAGATCAAATTGTGAGAAAGCAGCGCAGAGAAACTCCCTGTGGGATCATGAAACACCTGGATGACCAGCTGTGCTTAAAAAGACGTCTCTAAGCCATCTGTCCTCCCACAGCTCAGATGATTTCAGCGATGTTAATATGGGGGCGTAATTGTTGAGTGAGAAACAATATTACATATTACTGATGAGAACCACATTGCCTATGGCTTCAGCTCTGCCCACTCCTTCCATTGTAAAAACTCCTTGCCTTTATTCTCCCACCACATCATTCTCTTTTGGTTTTTGACATTTCTATTTAAAGCTGAGGGCGGGTCTTCAGCTTCTCCCCTTGAAATGGCACAATCTTATTTGTAGTTTGCACTCTGCAAGAAAGTAATTCATAAAAGAAAATATGTGAATGTCGTCCAGTTCGACGCCACTCATTGCATCTGAAGCTTGAAATAAGCAGGAAAACAAAAGTGTAATTTTATTTCTAATGCTGCTACGGTCAGCTTCTCATCACAAGTATTGATAATGAAGTCGAAGTGTTTGTGGGAATTTATTTGAACGCTTTACCAGGAATCTAAAATTATCATCATAGATGTTCAGATTCATTCTTTTGTGACTACATGAAGCTGAAGGCATGATAGCGGGTATGTTCACCGTTTTGATACTGAACAGCTTTCTTTAATTGTTGAAGTCTTGAACTCTGCTCTTTATGTAAATCCAGTAGGAGAATATCTGTTCATCAGGTTCTCCATCAGATTACAAAGCAGAAGTATATAATTCAAAGCACATTCACAATTTAAATTATTCTAAAAATGAAAATTAAGATTTTGGGAATGACTTAGTCAAAATCTAAACTTAGATTCAATTAAGATGAAGCGGCACGATCTTAAAGAAGCCAGTCATGCTTGAGGTTGATGCTTTTTCACATGAGGTCAAGTTGGTTTGGATAGATTTTTCTAGAAATAAATTAACTGAATTTTATGTTTTATTCAAGTTATGCATTTTTGTATCCCATTAAAATTTGGTTGATCTGAAGCATATAAATCAAGCAAAAATGCCAAAATACAAGTACTGTTTCCTGACGGTGTATTCATAGGCTAGTGTTGTTAGTTTTGGTCACAGAAAACATCCATGATCAACAGTGTAAGATGTCAGAATTGGGCAGATCAGGCTTTTGTCACCCCAGAAACTTAACAAAATTCTCTCTTTGGCTGAACATTGACTACAGAACGGTTCCGTCGTGGTTTGGATGTCGCCTTTAGAGAATTCCAGTGGTGCAGCTTCTGGCTGTGTTTGTTTTACTTTTGTAGGGAAAAAGGAGTTTGTGGATATATGCATCCAGAAGAATGTTGCATTTTGAAGTTCTACATGTTCGGCCTGCTCAGTTACGTTTTGTCTTTTCGCGCTCTGTCAGTCAGTTTTAGCAACTGAGCAATGAAATGAAGGAAAATTATCCCAATTAGCTAATTTGGAGCATTAAAGCATCAGATGCTGGCTGCTGGTTCATACAGTTGGTTTGTTTTCTTTTTCTCAAGTTCGGTGGTGTTACACTGTTGACCGAAAATAAATGAAATCAAACTAGGCAAAACACAAGAAGTAAGACCCAGTGGTTTATTTTATAGACAAGTCTGACCCTGGATGGTAAATAAACCATTCCAATGGGACGTCTCCAATCCTAAAGGCCTTTTCTCCACTGATCGCTTTCATCACCTTTTTTTCCCCTCCGGGATTTTGTGTATTATCTTTCTTTGGTCTTTGAGTGCACAAGTGTGTAGTTATGTCTCTGTTTTGTTGCTTGTTTTCCCTAGTGAGTTTGTTTCGTGGCTGATGGAAATTGGTGAGACGGGCAACCCTGAGGAAGGGGTTCATTTGGGTCAAGCTCTGCTGGAGAATGGCATCATCCACCATGGTTAGTTTCTTCTTCCTTTCATTTTCGTCCTCTTTCAGAATCCTCTGCAGATCAAGATTCAGACATAACCTCTCAAAGTCCAATTGACCTTTTGTTTTACACAGACCGCCGCTCCTTTGTGTTGTTGAGTCAATGTTCCGATAAGGAAAGATTCCCACTGGTTACACCCATACGTTCATTGTCTTATTTACATTACCATTGACATAAATGTCATGTTAATCTGGGATCACTGATGATGCATTTATAGTTTGTTTTCAAGGTCTAATGAGCATACAACAGGCAACTTTTTACCCCGAAATTTATTACACGAGTTAGAATTTAATATGGATTTTCTTTCTCGTACAGTTGCTCAGAAGTTTATGCTTCTGCATAACGTCTGCTTAATGCAGGAGGTTGGAGAGCAAATGCGGCTCTTTCGATTAGTGATCTTGGAGATAGACCACTGGATGTTCCAACACGACAATGATGCCAATCAAGCATAAATAAATGGAGTTTTCTTTCATGAGATTATTTTTCAGGAAATCAGTTTACTATTCATCCAGAAATATGTCAAAAACCTCTACATGGCATGTGGTGTTTTGAAAGAACATCAAATAAAATATTTATATATGTGAACGTTTATGTTTGAACAAATTTTGACAGTGTAGAGTTGTGAAAATCCTTAAAAATTTCGGTTTTTCAAACAATTCTTATTTTTCAAATATTTCCAAGCTGTATTATATCATTTCCTCTGAATATAGAAAATGGCTTAAAAAATATAAAAAATTTGTTTGACATTCATGCCTAATGTAAGTACTTGTAGATTTTTCTAAGTACATAAAATCTGAATTGTTTTTTTTGCTTTACAAATTGTGCATAATGTGTCTTTCACCTTCAAAGAGTAACTAAATCTCCCCATAGTGCGGTTTTGCTTCCACTCAGAAATAAAATGAGGTTTCAGTCATTCTCTGCAGAGAGCAATCACCATCTTTGCAGTCAACATCCCCGAGCTTTAGATTATCTTTTCATAAGAGCCTTTAATGCAACCTGCACGGCCGCTGCCAACTATACGAAGCCAAGTGTTATTACTGCTAGAGGGTCCACATAAAAGCAACCTAAAGTGAGCGAAGCACAGCCCTCTCTGAGCAGCTGTGTTATCTGTGACAGCTTTGCATGAGGTTGGAGTCGTCTTCGAGTCTAGGAAGCATGTTCCTTTATGCAGCCCTGCTCGGCCTGACTGTGTTTTTAAACCTCTTATAGTTTAGAGTTTAAAGCCAGACGGGAAAAAAAAGAAAAGAAAAGAAAAAAACACTACCTAAGGGTTTGACTCTTGTACTTGTTTCCTCTCTGACATTTTGTCAGTTCTTTTACCAAGCTTGTCTGTTTTCCAGTCACAGACAAGCACCAGTTCAAGCCCGAGCCTGTGCTGTACCGCTTCCGATATGACGACGGCACCTACCACCCCAGGAGTGACATGCATGACGTGATAGCCAAGGTAAAGGTCCTGCAGCAGAGTGAAAAACGAAATCATAATTTACTAAAACATCTCTGTCCTGAGAAATCCTGTCTTTTCTGTTTTGCTCAGGGTGTCCGGCTGTTCTGCCGCCTTCACAGCCTCTTCAACCCTGTCATCAGGTATGCGTTTGTCTATTTCTCTGTTCTTACTAAGGAAAATGTGACAATTGTAGATTGGATTTGGTTTCTTTTACAGAGCGATAGAAAATAATGAGAGATTCGTAATCTCATTTGTAATATACTGATGAACTGTGAAGATTCCTGCGTGTTATTTCATTGAACATTTTGTATGATTGAGTCTGCAGGTGTATCTAAACAAACGTCATAATATGTCAATGTTTCTTTTCGCTCATATTAGACAATGAAACTTTGTAGATTCATTACACATACAAGTGAAATGCCTCAGGGATTTGTTTCTTGTAATTAAAATCTGAAATCAATTTTCTCAGGAAATTTGAATATTAAATAAATAAAAAAGCATAAGCAGAAAAGTCAAGCTTCTGAAAAATATGTTCATTTCTATAAACACCTTTTGCAAGAATTATTGCATCAATGCACCATGGCGATCAGCTTGTGGTTCAGCTGTGGGGTCATTGCTTTGATTGCTTCCTTCAGGTCATTTGCATTGCTGAGTCTGGAGTCTCTCATTTTCCTCTTGACCCAATGATTCTCTGAGGGACTCGGGGCCAGGCCAGTTTGCTGCCCAATCAAGCACAACAATATCAGGGTCATTAAACCAGCCTTTGGCAATCCAGACCCTGCTGGAAACTGAATACATTATCTCTATACAACCTATTAGCAGAAGGAATTTTGAAGTGTTTTTATTTTTTCTGGTATGTGGCTGCATTAATTGGACAAAAAAATCTATTTGAGCAACACTAGTCGATCTCATGTCTCCCCATACCATCACTGATTGTGGAAACTTCATACTGTTATCACTGTTGTTGGTGCACCTTTTTCTACCACGCATTTTCCTTCCACTCAGTCTTCTATGAATCTGCTTGGATACACCAATCTGTAAAAAGCCAACTTCTTTAGCAAATAACTTGTAATTGCTAAAGAGAGTATCATTGGCCAGCTTACGGACATCTGCCTAGTCAGCAGTTTCCCAATGATAGTGTGAACGACTGAGAGATCATATAGGCGTGCATTGCAAGTATATACCTTAATTAGGGAGTGACACCCTGTGTTTTCAGTAATTAACTTTTCACAATATTAGGATTTTCTGAAGCACTGATTTTTGGGTTTTTGTTATCTGTAAGAAAAAAGTGTCAAAATCCCAAGAATTAAAAACTGTAATATTTCACTATATTGTTAATGAATATACAAATACAATGTAATGGGAGAAACGGGTTTTTCCCATCTTGAAGTTCCAGTAGTTATCATGTACAAATGCGCTTAAAAATGTCTGTATTAATAAAACACTCATGACCAGTTTTAACATAAAGCATAACACAAACATACAAGAATACAGAAAATATTGCACGTTTTTCAACTTTTTGTTTGGACAATTAAGAAACATTTGGAAATATATTAATGAACCCTCATCGAAACAGAAATATTCAATTAAGTAACTTAATCACAATACAACGTGAGGCCAATTTGCAAGATCTCTGCTCACCAACTACAGTCTGGTTCATTGTTTATGCTGGATTTTAATGGGGCCTGAAGAAAAGCTTTCATTTCACGGCTGTAAAACTGCACCACAGCCAGAGGGTGGGTGTGTTTATTCCACATTCATGTTTGAAGCCTCTGCACAATTCTTTCTGACCCAAACGCTTAAGAACCTGACGTTTGCGTGCCAGATTTCTTGGCGTAATATCTCTCTTTGGGGCATTTGAGGTGTTTGTGTTGCTAGCCAGATGATCTGACTGCTCTCTCTCAAAGCTGAGCACAATACATCATAGGGTCTGAGAACACCAGAGCTTAATTGGACGATCCAGCCTCTGCTTAATTACAAGGAATTTCCTGGCAGAGCAAGAGAGAGACGAGTCAAAACTGAAAACGGGATAAACTACTCACTCAGCAGCCCCCTACATGTGCAGCTCCCGTTTTCCCCCCTTACAGCTCTGCTTTGTCCTTTGTCCTCTCAACTTATCAGCTGTTTTAAATGTCCTCTCCAGATCTAAAAAACGTAACCAGTTAAACAACAAAGAGATGATTAGAGATGAGGAGCTCTTTAATCTACAGATTGTGGTGGCTTTAGACTTAGACAAATGCATCAAAAGTCACAAATTAACTTTATGTACTGTCCAAAAAATTATGTTTGAGTGTTTTTTTGTGCTGATGAATCACCCAGAAGCTTAGTAATTAATTACATATGTATATGAGTTTCAGAATAAAAAATGATGTGGTGTATTATACTACAGTAATTTATCAGGCCTGAGTAGTTGATTAAAGCTTGAACTTTTAGCTTCCTGGTATAATTCATTTTAAAGCTTGCTTTGAAAAGACGGCTACATACATCTCCACTCACAAAACGTCAAAACAAATTTTCCCCTGCTGTCTTCGGACAGCAGGTGAAGGCCATCTTATTTAACTTTTACCTCTTTAACTCCTTAAACTGCTGTTTCTTTGACCCAGACTCATGGCTACCTGCTGGGCACCCGCTTTTTACTCTGACGTTCTTGTGTTTCCCCCTCTGTCACTGTCGATCCTTTTCAAGAAAAATGCAAAAAAACATTTCTTCTGGTGAAAACAGGCTATTTTGCATTGACATTTCAGCTTTTTGGAGTCTAGCACATGCTGCCAGATATGCTTACATAACAGAATGTTTTACTGTTGGTGGGGGCGCCTGCCCTGCCTCGCGAACTGATCAGTACCAGCTGAGATTGGACTTTAACTTGACCCTGCAAGCCTTGTCTGTGCGATGAGAGATCGAAACTTATCTGTGTGTGGTTGCGTGAGTGTGTCTGGGTGATGGTGTGCCTGTGGTGGAGGCAGTAGAGTAGTGTTAAGTCGCAGCAGTTCAGGACTTTCCCGGCCCTGCGGTTCTGCCCTGATATTGCGTGTCCCCCTGGGATGCCGCAGCATTCATGGGAAAGTCACGGCTACGTTTCAAACGGCATTCTTGGGGTCTGGCAGAGTGCAGCCCAGTGCATCAAGTCAACAACAGCAACAACGTGCCAGCTTCTAACCAAGGAATGCTGTTTTGCTGTCAACAACCCCTAAGAACTCACTTAGATAAATGACACAACTGCAAGTGCTTAAAAAGTAGCCGCACCTTGCTGACAGCAGGAATTATTAGTTCGCCTTTTGGCATTGTGTTTAAATAGACCAAGCAATTACTCCTCTGCACATTCTCTGTCTCAGATTATTAAAATGAAAGCCAACGGTTACAATAAATATCTTGGGAATCTCTTTATAATGCTGCCATTGGAAACGTCTGCTTTTGTTGTTATCCAGGGATAAGGACTACCATTTACGGACCTACAAGTCAGTGGTCATGGCTAACAAGCTCATAGACTGGCTTATTGCACAGGTAAGCTACAGAGGTAATCAAAGGGATTCATAAGCCTTGCGCTTTTTCACATTTTATTACATTATACTACAAACTTGAATATTTTATATCAAGTTTATGCAGCCAGGTTAGGATAAACTTCTTCACAACCTCTGCCCTGCCTACAGTGTTGTTTGGTCTTCATGATGCTGTTTTTCTTCACTAATTTTCTCTACCAAACCTCGGAGGCCTTCACAGAACAGCTGCATTTAAACAGGGATTAAATTAGACACACGTAGACTTTGTTTTTTACACAATTCAATTGGTAGCACTGGATTTAGTTCTAGCATAATAAGTTGTAAGTTTGAACTTATTTGTGCTCCGAGTATGTTACGATGGTTATTTATCTCATCTAAAATTTCAAAATTGTGTTAAAAGCTGCACAAGTTTAGTTTTTTATGGGTCAAAAGTTGCCATCGTGATCTTGATGCTAATTGCCAACTATTAATTGACAGTACGTTGTTTTTAATTATATTTTCTGCATGATTAGCTGTTGCTATTGCACTATGATGCAAACATGGGACTGCTGTTTTGTGCAGTTTCTCTATGTCAATGTGTGTCTGTCCCTATCAGATAAACTTAATTAAATAAATAAATTCTGAGCTGATTGGAAGCAGATTTGTTCAAACGAGAGCCAAAAAAATAAAACAAACAAAAAAAATTTAAGTAGCTGTTATAACAGGTTGCTCACTTCAAATGTGCTGCAAAGATGGGAGAAGTCATGAAATTTGAGGCTCTCAGCGGAGAGAGGAGGAAACGAAAGAAGAAAAGCAGAATTGATTGTACGGCTAAGCTTTATTGACCCTGACAGGAAGTGCTCAGCCTGACAGATTGATAGCTCTGTACAGGATTACAACAAAGACATGAAACAAACACAGTAACCTCAGCAGAATCAAATGCAGATATCACAATGATTTCATTCGCCTTCCACTGCAATCCCGTCTCTGCTTATGGATTTTGTGTGACCTGGGTTCAGTCAAGTCGCTCACACTTCCTGCTGTGGGACTTCGTGAGCTGTCACACTGCACTGTCTAGACATGACTTTGGATGAGGTGAAGGTAGAGTGCTGAGTGGCTCCGCTGGCCTTGGGGTATTTGGACGAAGGAACAAAGCAGGAGTGTAAGTGTGCCATTCCAACTATTCCCGAAAAGCAGACAGCCTTCTTTTCATTTTTTCTTGCGCTCTTCTTGTTTCATCTGTTACTTGTTTTTCTAGTCAATGTTCTGTTTGACAGCTATGTTAATTTTTTAGTTTTTTGTCTATTGGTGCAGGGGGACTGCAGAACAAGAGAGGAAGCGCTGATCTTGGGGGTGGAATTGTGCGACAACGGCTTCATGCATCACGGTATAACAGTCTGTGCCGTTCAGTCAAACCTCTCCATAGACTCAGTGGAAGCTAAATGTTAAATTCAGAGAAACTACTTACAGGGCGCCTGGCATTTAGCATCCTGCCTAAGAACACAACCATTCTTGTTCTCTTTCCATTTAATTCCTTTGACACAGTACAGAAATAGAATCTTTTTCCAATCCAGTGGATGAATTTGCGTTTGTGTGACTGTTCATGGATTCCATCCTGCATGCGTACATGCATGTAGCCCAAGTTCTGAGGTCATGCATGGTTCAATCTAGCTCTGAGAACCATGTAAAATGGACAGTCACTATGGCTACACTTTGTTTATGAGACTCAGGTTTGTTTTCAAGCCCAAACTTCCTGTATGCCAAGGTTTACATCATCGGGGATGGAGTATGAATCACACGGAGCCTTCCTGTAACCCTATGATGTAACCAACTCCAAATGCCCACAGTTCAAGCCACACAGTACAAATTACCAGCACATCTAAAGAACATAACAACCCTGGCCATCAAACTCTCTTTTACTTCCTCTGCCTCTAGGATAATTTCACTATTCATGCCTGTAAGTTATTTGGCCTGACGATTTAGCTATTAAACCTACTGGCTGTATATCTGATTTTGAAAGGAAATTGGGCTCTTTTTTTTTAAGAGCTGCAGTTCTGGTAGATGTTTTTGCAGAGCTTAAACAGTGACATGTATCTGACAAAGCAGGGATTCCCTTTCTGAGCTCCCTGATTTTTATGGTTGAAAATTTGGTTTTGCAGAACTTGGAAGAATTTGTATTTGAGACTGAGCTGCTGTCATGCTAACAGGGAAAGTTGGAGCTCACCAAGCAAAGTCTCGTGCGGTATCCAATATGGCTACAGCAGATATAGAATATATCAATGTAAACTATGGATTTGCTCTTTTTACAGTTTATTGTCATTCCTTTGAATGGCTCTTTACCCTAAATAACAGGACTTGAGTCTGGGTTACTGAGATCCGTTCTTTCTTTTCTTTCTTATAATGCTCTGTGTACATTGTAATAACTATTATTTTTATTTAAATTAGAATTTTAATTAATTTAATATTCAATAAATACAATACAAGAAATCAGTGAATATATTTTTTAAACATTTAATAGCGCAGAAGAGGATTTTTGTTTCTGTAAAATCAACTCAAGTCCGCTTTTCACCTCTATTTGTTACATTTTACGACATGGGTATTTGACATTTATAATTGTATGTTTTATAAAAAATACATGGCCTTTTTATTTGTGCAAGGACATTATGTAATTATTTGCAAAATCTACCTATCAGTTTGGTCACTCATTTACTTGCTTGCTTACTTACCTACTAATTCATCTACTTTTTACTAATTTACCGATTTGTTTACTTAACTAACCTAACTTATTTCTTATGTACACGTATTTGCCTCCCTATTAAACTCCTTATCTGCCATGATGATACCTCTGTCCTCATGAACCCTTTGACTGACATGCAATCATTTTGAGAGCGACGGTTAAGGAGTTACCTGTTTACCTACTTGGTTGTCACACTCTCTTCTCTACTATTTTGTGTGAACAAAGACAGTTGATAGAAACTGATTTTTAAAAATGATTAGTTAGCCAATCTGTTGGATTTACTAAAACTTTTATTTTATCTTAATGTGGCAACTCTTTAAGTTAACATAGTTCCATGTTTGTTTAATGTTCTGATATTAATTGATTCCACTGTCGCATCTTTCAGTGTTGGAGAAAAGCGAGTTTAAGGATGAGCCTTTGCTGTTCCGTTTCTTTGCTGATGAGGAGATGGAGGGATCCAACACCAAACACAAACCCTTGAAGCACGATCTGAAAATAGTTGAAAATGTCATCGCAAAGTCTCTCTTGGTGAGTTCTTCTCGTTTAAACTTCCCATTGTGTCGTATGCTAAGACTTGCTACACTTTGCCCATAAAGTGGTCTTAGGCCCTGTGATTTATAATGGGGGCAAGGAGGAAAAAGAAAATAAAAACTCTGCAAAAAACATTTTTGTACCCCAGTAAGCAAGACTAACATTCCTTTCAGAAGAATGAGCAAAGTACTATAAAATCTGCTATCTGTCTGGAGCAGTATCCTCTCCTTCTGGTGTGTGTGTATGGATGTCTGTGCTCTGTGAAAGTGTCTTGCTCTGCTGGCTTGGACTTTTGCTCATACACAACATGTTGTTTTTTCCAGATAAGGCCAAGTGATGGAAGCTACGGCTTTACCCTGGAAGAAAGAAACAGAGTCCCCATCATTAAATGTGTGGAGAAGGGCTCTGCGGCTGAGGTGAGGCGTGTAGATGAGACAAAACAGACAGCAGTCCACACACACTCATGCCTTGTAAACATTTTGTGCCTGACAGAGTAGCTGGGGATTCTGGTTGTTGTTATTTCGTCAGATTTCAGCATCACGTATTGCAGCGTTTGAACCTGCAAAGCTTGGGTGAGGCCAGGATCTGTAGCTGGAGGAATGTAGGAGAGTTGTTGGGACAATGGAGGTTGTGCATGCAGTTCCTTTTTGCCGGAAAACACATGGAGTGCAGCCAGCTGAGTTAGCAACTGGACTGAAAGGTAAATGTTTAGTGCCAGTGGAGGAGGCAACGTTGGATAAAGAAGTCTCTGTAGAGTGAATTTCAGTGACTGAAACAAAGACGCCACCACACACAGAGGAACAAAAGGCAGTCGGGATAACTGGGGCATCAAATACAGAGCTTTGTCCAAAAGATTCCTCACCGAGTCTGCAGTTGGCTGTAGTCAAAGAGGTTCACTTTTCAAAAAAAAAAAAGATTTTGCTTACCAGATAAAAATCTTCTCATTTTTCAGGATTCATGCTTTATTTTTGGTTTGTTGAAGTGTTGTGTGAACACCGCAAATAAGAGAAATGGAGAGAAAAAAAATCTGGAGCTGAGAAAATGTAGCAACAAGCAGATCTCTTTGTCTTACACAAAACAGATCACTTCTTAAGTACAGAATGTGTTTTATTCAGGGTAACACTTCGCTCACTTCTACTGTGATGAATTTCCAGAAACTTGCATACTTGGCTGGACATGAAACAGACGCAGAAGGAGAAAACCTGCACACCTGGGTTAAATCGCCACTGGTTCTCTGTATTGTTTTGTAGCACATAGTTGTGTTAACTTGTGACACAAAATTCTAATTATTACACAAATTTGATTTAAAAAGTTATAAAGAACTTGAGGTAGAAGTCCTATTAAATTGGCTTTCATTATGTTTGTTTTAAGGAAACACTAAGATGTCTAAATTAAATTCTGATGCGATATTTCTGTATATTCATGTTACACATGAATATTTGATATGTTTTGGGCTTTCGTTTTATTTGTTATTTGAAATTTTTCCAGGTTGGATATAGTACAAAGCAAACAGACTTGATTATTTTTGGAAACAAGAATTGGGGGCATAAGTTCAAATTTGTTCAAAAAATTACACATACTTGTTGAGATACACAACTGCACTAGTATTTGACTGAAATGTTCAATTGAAAGTTTCAGAAAATCCACACATTTTTGTAGCCATGAACATGTTTCTGGAATATTAATTGCATAACATTTACTCTTCAAGAATTATTCTCAACTTTCCATTGAATTCAGATTTTGAGGATGTTATTACAGAAACTTTTAATAAAAATTATTTCTACATTCCAAAAACATCTTTGGTGTGTGTTTGGGATCATTGTCCTGTTTTAAATATTTGACCCAAACTGATAATCTCAAATGGATGGAAATTAGGTTGTTTAGGAGCAACTTTGGAAACGCAGAGACTCAAAGAAACTACTGCCAACAAATCAACAGCCTGGGAATCAATGTTTAGTCAAAACAGGGTGTTCTAGCTGATCAGTGATATTAAACACACATCTAAACTCGTGAGGGAATGGATAAAGCATGCTAATTTTAAGCTTATAACCTTTCCACCACCTCAACCTTATGGAATGTTTATAAATGATGCTTAAACGTTGATTCAGTGCCAGGAGACCAAACAATTTAGATTACCTCCCAACAATTATTACTCCACTGGGAATATGCCTGTGTGGTCCAAGAATGCAGTTCTTGTATTTAAAGTTAAATAAAGTTTTTAAAGGTCCCTGGCTGAAAAATAAGAATGTGTTGCAGAAATAATGACATAAAAGTCTGTAATTAATAACATTCATTCTCATAATGATTACTTGTAATCTTTTCTGAGCTCTCGCTGCTGTTCTGCATATCAGGACCTTTTCATTCTAGTGACAGCCATGTGCTACAAGGTAAACTGTGTAACATTTTCAAATTGAATTAAAATGAAACTCTGCACTTTTTCAAAGTTTAACAGGTATTTGGGAAAATCTGTCCAGTTCCATCTTTTGACTTGTAAGGCCTCCTTTTTATTTGACTGCTCCTAAAAAAACACTGAGAGATCCTTGAAGGGTTAGCTGTTTCGCAGAACTGTGCATGCATATTTCAAGTCTTCAGTCTTGGGGATTAAAACCTCATAGGAGAATCCAGCAGCATGCTGGATGACAAAGATAAATGGATTATAGTGATATTTTTACATTTCAAACAGACACTCTGTCCAGTTCTGTTCGACGTGATCATAAAACTTAAAGCTTTAAATACTCCTTTTGTCTCGTTTCTTTTGTATTGTATTCTATTTTTAGATGGCTGGCCTGGAAGTTGGGAAGAAGTTGTTTGCCATCAATGGAGACCTGGTGTTCCTGAGGCCATACTCTGAAGTGGAAGTTCTCCTCAGGCAGTGTTTCAACAGCAAAGGACCCCTCAGGGTGCTGGTCAGCACCAAGCCGAGAGAGTAAGGCAGATCTGTGTGTGCACTGAACTGTGAAAATGTGCGACTGCACATCTCAGTTTTGGTTGTGTCTCTTTCCTTTCTGTAGGACTATAAAGATCCCAGACTCTGCAGACGGTTTGGGCTTCCAGATTCGAGGATTTGGACCCTCGGTGGTCCATGCTGTTGGAAGAGGTATGAGATATCTGTTTGGCTGCCTCAGCAAAAGGGTTGCATTTGTTTTTACCAGCAGCACAGCTGGCAGGCAGCTGCTGCCTCAGTCTGTGGGGAAATGCATGACTTGGCTGTTGTGTGAAACGTCACAATGATTTCCACCCACCTATTCACATTTTTTCTCATCGGATTATTTTCTCTGTAGGGTGTACAAAGGGCCTGCATTCATCAGAATCCTCCTTTCCCTCTGCTGTTCCCTAATAGAGCTTGTATAGAAGCGCTGCTATCAGGGGTGGAACAAAATAGGGTCCAATCAAAAAACAATCCATAGCCTTGTCTGGCTCTCCTCGGGGGAATCGAATCTTATTTTTTTTCCTAAAGCAATCTAAATGGGATAGGAGGGTTGAAAAGTGCAGGGTAGGCACTTGCATGTGGATTTTTAGTGTTGACTTGATGGTGTTTCCTGGGGACCTGCTGTGTGTTGAAGTAGAAGCACTGAGCTCAAAGTGTAGGATGGGTCTAATCCCCCAGCTTTTCACCACAGCTCCTGTCCCTTGGTGTTTAGGGTCAGCAGGAACAGATAATACCAATTAGGAGACACGCCTGATATTGGTTGCGCACAGAACTATTGATTATTGTGTTGTATCATCCAAGAGCTGTACTTGCTGATGCTTTTAGGGGAGGTCACGGAGAAACTGGTGTCCATGTTATGTAACTCTACAAACTAGGATGATGCAGCCGAACCACTAAAATTAAACTTTATTGATTTGGTTACTATTTGCTACTTTTGAATTACAATCGTACAATATGTGAAATCGCAGCTTTCATCATTTTTTTTTTAAAGTTTGCAATATAACATTTGCAAAGAAAAGCTGACGTCTGATGCATTTTAACTATTTAAGAATTGCCATTCTTAAATCCCAAATGACAAAAGAAATTAATTGAAAATATTTACCTTCTCATGTGCTTCCTCTTAGTGCTTTTAACCTTGAAGTTCTCCTGTAGTCTAAAGTATGTCCCTTAGAGCGGCCTACATCTTTAGATAAATGACTTCCCTCCTCTGAATACTAAACTCCCCTTCACACTGCTCCTTCAATGCTTAAAACAGAAAATAGACATAAATACAAAGCCGAAGAATGTTGACTGCTGCAGTTTGTGTTGAGGATATAGACAATGTTCTTCATCTGAACTCTATTCTTTTCTCCTTCTCCAACAGGAACGGTGGCAGCCACCGCCGGCCTCCACCCTGGCCAGTGCATTATCAAAGTGAATGGCATCAATGTGAGCAAGGAGAGCCACGCCAGTGTCATCGCTCATGTCACCGCGTGCAGAAAATATCAACGACCATCGCAGGTATGACAACAGGAGAAGGTAGTTAGGAGAAAGGGGATAGAGAATGGATTAAATTAATCTCCCCGTCTCACTGGCCATCATTCATAATGTGTCAGATGAAGGAAGTGAAACTAACAAAATAAAAGAAAGTTTTTTTATTAGCCTTAAATTAACTTAAAACATGAATTTAAGGTTGTATTGAATGTCCAACATTTAATTTATGTAATTAGAAAAAGAAAATGTCCCATATTAAAAATATTATTTATTATTATTATTAAGTCATGTGTGCCACAGTTGTTTGTACCTCTAAAAATTCCTATAATTTATACAATTGACCGCTTCCTAATCAACTTCTGTAGAAAATGCAGCTTGTGAACCTGAAATGAACTAGGTGCAATTCTCACACGTGACTTAATTTCTCAACATTGAGACTAAAAAAAACCATATGAGTTCACACTAGTGCAGAAAGTCTCTCGAGGAAAAAACAAGTCCCCATAATTGGACAAAGATTGAACTTTGTGAATGAAAATAATCTTATTATATGCCCATTGTTAAATAGTATGTACGTCATAAAGTCTGAGGACTCCAAAGCATTTCACATTATAATCATTTAATCACACATTCACACACTGACTGTGGGGAGCTAGCAGGCCATAGTAACCCTGGGGCAGATGGACAAAAGCAAGGCTCCCATTCAGTTGGTGCCACTAGGTCTTCACCTCAAACACTTCAACCTAAAGCGGCTGATGTGTCTTATCCAGAAACACTTTATCCGTCTCATTCATGATAAAGTGTTTCTAAACAGATAAAGTGGAGGTTCGAATCACTAAAACACCTGTTACACCCCGCAACCTCCTGAGCCCTGTGGTTTTGTACCACTTTGTTAAATAGCGGGCCTGCTTCTCTTCCAAAGGCTCTGGACACCAGTGCATTTAAATAACACAAAGCAATAAGAGGCAAGAACAATTCTTTTTGTAAATGGGATTTATTTTTCCCATTCAATTATTGCCTTTATACTGAAAGTAGCAATAAAATATGCATTCCTTCTCTGTCTGTTTTTGTCGTTGACTTTTGATTTTTGCTCCAGCAGCGCTGACACCTGGCTCATAGTGAAAGACTAGTAGACTGCCGATTTAGGAGGTAAAAAATCTGGAGATGACGGGAGAAAGAAGGGCAGCGGGGAGGGTGGGTTTTCTATTTATTTTATGGGAGTGGTTGAAAGCAGACTAGTGTAGGAGGAGAAGACCACCTGTTCAAGGTAGGGAACGGTGAAAAAAGGCGTGTGTATTGTCTCAGTTAGCAATAATGCGTTATTACAATGGAGATTTTAAGGACTACAGCAGGAGATCTAGTTCATATCTTCCGTGGCAACAGAGGTACCGCCTTCTCCTTCTTGGCCTCTGCATATTTCTGTGTGCGGTAGGGGGGTTAAACACATGAAGACCAGAGAGCAAGCACAGTGTGTAGCCTTGGCAAAAAAACCCCCCAACAAAAAACGGTGTGGGTTTGGGTGTGGAAAACCGGCGCAGACAAAGACACACGCCTGTGAGGCACGCTAGAATGGCTTGATTAGATTGGCATGGGTTTATTTTTGCAACCTAGCAGAGCACCACGTTTCCATATGTCTGCAAAGGCTTTCTGTGGTTCGCGCTGCCAATCCAACTGTGACAGTGAACAACATAGCTATGCAGAATCAGCTGAACATGCTACGGCCTCCAGCCACAACCTATGCAGATACAGGAGAGATTTTTAGCATGGCATTTTGATAAAAGTGACAGAGAAAAATGTAGCTCTTTTATCATTAGAGATGTACTGATTAGTAGTTTTTTTTTTTTTGTTTTTTTTTGACAATTTCTAAAATCTGGGTACTACACTTTTGCTAAAATGTAAGATTAGCTTTTGAAATATTTTTCTGGCCTTTCAGTCACTGTTTTTATTTGAAGAGTAGTTGCTATTAACACATATTTAAAACTGATTGTGGAGTGGGTACTTTAGTTTTTTTTATTTATTTTTATTTTTTATTTTGCATAGTTTTTTTAGCAATTAGCTTGAGTAGCATAAATAACACAGCAGTCGCTCTCTGTAATTTCTTGAAAATCCACATCCTTGCCTTTCCTAAAGTTGAACAAAAGGTGTCAACCTTTTCAAATTGAGAATATTTCACGACTTACTTTCTAAAGTAAATTATGATAAAAAAAGATAAAAACAGAACAAAATGTGTTATTCCTTTAGCCTTTCTATTATCCGTTAAATGTATTTCTCTCACTCACAGCTTTAGTTAGTAGCAGATATTCCAGAAAACACAGTTTCCTTTGAAAAAGTATCTTGTGTCTCTTAGCTTCCTTGGACTTCATCTCTGAGATCTCACTAACACTGAGTGCCTGTCCAGTGACATTGACACTTTTTGCAGAAATGCGGATAATCTTGTAACTTGTTGTTAGATCCAATAATATACATCTCTCAATTAAAACAATCTTCCTCATTTCATGTTTATGAAATGAATGTCTTTGATGAACAGTCATATTATTTTTTGCAGCAAGACACCATTAAATGGATTTACAATAACAGCGAAAGCGCTCTGGAGGAAAACCAGAAATCTAACCAGATACCCACCCCGGAGGAGAACGGAGATGGCTTTGAGGGCAAAGTGGAAGGTGACCACACACAAACACACAAGCATATTCACAAAGCACATTAGAATCACCCATTTGGGAGAATACATTGTGGTCCATGGTGTTTGTGAAAATAACACACGCCTGCTCACAAGGACACACTTGAGCCCATTCTTACTGAATGAGACGCTGCTGTGAAACAGGCTCATCTGGATTGCGTTAGTCTGAGAACAGCCGCTTCCTTTGGCTCATCAAGTGTTAATTTCCCTCAACAATTTATAGATCCCAAAGAGAGAGTAAAACAAGGAAAGCTATTCCCCTCTCAGCAAGTTGCTGCAGAGTACAATTTATTGCCATATTAAGTCATTTCATTAGCATAGGGCTGGTTAATTTAGTGGAACTACTCATCTTTTTTTTTTTCTGCAGGGATAGATGAGTAGTGAGTTTTATTTTTGAATTATCCTCTGACTTGGTGGTCTGAGGCCTCCTTTGTTGCTGAATGTGGTGATGAAATCAATGCTTGCAACATCACTAAAGTGCATCCCAAAATTTATGAATTTGCACCGTTTTGCTTGTGTGATAAAACATATTGAATTCTGCCTTTTGTGTAATTCTCCTATTGTAGAAGTGATGGACAAATTCAACACAATCACCATCATTGATGGGAAGAAGGACCATGTGAGTCTCACTGTAGACAACGTCCACCTGGAGTACGGAGTGGTATATGAGTATGACAGCACTGCTGGCATCAAGTGCCACGTGCTGGAGAAGATGATTGAACCCAAAGGGTTCTTCAGCCTCACTGCTAAGGTAGGGGCTCACTTTACTTTCAGAATGGCCACAAAACATTTTGTGAAGAGGTCAGCATGCAAATCATTTAAGTCCCCCAGCAAAATACAAACTTGATTTTAGAGGAGGCTGTGAAACCCTGTAAAATGTATGTAAAGATTTAATCTGCATCTAAATATAGGAGAGTTAAAATATTAAAGTAAAAAAAAAGAATACTAAAGATACACAGATTTTTTTATCTCCAGTTTTTCTGAAGCCATAATTCCAATACTAGTACCAGATTTAATAGATTGATAAATTGATAGATTTTGATTTCACAATTATTATTGGCTCAGGTCAAAATATTTCTTCTCTTTTCCTGCTCTGTTCAGTAATAACTACCTACTTTATGATTATGGACAATGTCACATTATTTTTGAGGAAGGAGTCTTTGTAGAACAGGCTAGACTAAAGTAATTGTGCTTACCAAAGGCCTACCTAATCACTGGTCAGGGCTGATGAAGTTTGAAAATTAATAATCAAAGTCAGCGGTTTTGGTGCTTTTCTGTAGATCACTGAAGGTTTTTGTTAAAGTGACTGTTTTGAAAACAGTAGATTAAAGTGTTATTGAGGAAGGATCATAATCCTCCACTTTGGGCAGAGGCAGAAACCTTCTGGTCTTGAATGCCTCATGAGAAATCTTTAAGCCAAGAGGAGCAGTTTAGCATGGGAAAACGCTTAAATAAATGCTGCTCTATGCAGTCAGCTGTTGCATCCAGAAATGTAACCTGAAGCCTGAACATGCATGCAGGAAGCCATAAATCAGTTCTGCTTAAAGCTGAAAAGTCTGTAGGGAAAAAGCTAAAGCGGGATGAACAGAAACAAGAAGTTTAGACAGATGTAAGTAAAAACTTTAAAGCATATAAAATTGGCAGTAAAAGGCTTCCAAATGATTCGCCCTTCAAATTCTATTTTTAACAATTTATTTGTTGCAGTGGTGGGGCTCCTCTTACCTTAGTCAAGGTAATCATTTATGAGAAGCGATGAGAAAACTAAAGTACATGACTTGCTGTTTTTGTCCGACTTAACAGGAAGGAAGCAGGCAGATCCTGCCAGTTCCAAATCTGATCCTTAATCTGACTGTTTCTATAAAATCAGGAATATCTACAGTTGGCTACTCTGGATCACACAGATCCCATTTTTTCTGTAATATTTTCTAAAGGAGTTTGTCATTGTGACCCTGTGATGTCCTGGTAAATTGTAAACTGCTAATAAAAAGTGTGTAATAATTTTCTGTCCACTGTATATCCTTATATGTAAAAAAAATATCAAGATTCAGGTAAAATACATAAACATAAATATTTAAATAGGAACACTAAAACTTTCTATTTTTGTGCATAAAATGGATACACCATTTTGTGATTTGAATTAAAAATCACTAAGCATTTAGTTTTAATCTGGAATGATTTAAATGAGCATTGCGATGGTTGAGATTTTAAATGAAAAGCATTACATTGTGTAAAAAAAAAAGAAGTCCGTGAGCTACTTCTGCACACTTAAAATCACCAGCTTTTTTCAGAAGGTCTTGCAGCAAATTAAAACCGACAGCCGCATTTTCGTTATTTCATTACCCGCTTGGTTTAAGAGCGTCTTTTACGTCCCAGCAGTGATGTTCGCAGAATGATCATTATTGATTTAAGGCACACGGAGGATAGCAGATCCACTCAGACATGGAGATGCAATGCTTGCCGAAGTGAAAAATACTCTTTGCAGCATCTTTCTGCCAGATCTTATAATGAACGGCGTCTCTCTTATAGTAAATTATTTCAGATCACATGTGAGAATATGCCCGGAGCTAGATTTACAGTTATGGCATATAGTCTTTACTGTAAAGCGTTTTTCTAAATAAGAAACCCATTACAAAAACAACCCTGCCAAATAGTATACCGTAAAGCACTTAAACCCATTAAGTAAATTGTATAGGCCCTTTCCCATTGCTGCAAAGTGAAAGTAATTTTAGTATCATTACAAACATCTGCTGCAGCATCCTGTATCATCCTTGGAGATTTGGGTGCTGTGTTTAATGCGGGTAACTCTACTTCAGTCTCTTCCTGCAGCTACATTTTTCACCCCTGCTTTCCTCCAAGTATCGCCTTTCCTGTTTCCTTTATATCAAATTTTTGATCTGAACAATCTGGGTGTATCTTCATGAATTTATGGAACGTGGGAATTTTATTCATTCCAGTTTAGCTGCTTAAAGAATTCTGCAGAGAAATAAGACTGGGTTTTTATTCATGCGTCGTTCGTATGATTTTTAGAGGCACTCTCATATCAATTCATCATCGCTGTCTCTGTTTACCCTTGTCCGCGAGCAGATCCTGGAGGCACTGGCGCGGAATGACGACACACTCCTGCAGATGTGCAGCAAGTTGAGCTCCAGCTGTGACGTGATACCCAACGACTTGCAGGTACGCTTCAACACGATGTGCGGCGAGAGGGCGGAGCACATCAACCGGCGCATCACCAACTACAGAAAGGTACAACAACAAAATAATGATTTGAACCAAATATTTTTAAAAAAAATATCTGGCAGAAACAGTTTACATTACAAGATCCCTGTGATGTTGACATGACAGAAATAAAATGGCAAATGGAAGCTTTACAAGAGAATTAAAAAAGAGAACAATCATGTAAAACATGAAGAAAAGGGGAGAAGAAGCAAAGCAACTGGGATTTTCAGTGACAATGTATAGATTTTGAGGTGGATGAGTGGCAAGTTCTGCTCTAAAACCATAAGAGGTTTAGTTTGTATTTTTCCATAAACCATGTGGGGGAAACGCCAAATCTGGGGGCGAAGAGGCTCTCTGGTCAAAGAGACTAAAATTCAGCTTGCATGCAAAGTTGTATGAATGGTAAAACATTGACACACCATCCCTACAATGAAACCTGATGATGGCAATATCATGATGTAAGAATGCCCTTTTTCTATTGTTTTATTAATGAATGTTGTAGGCCAACATGAAGGAGTGAGTAGCTGTGAGGTTACTTACCAGTAAAGTTTTTCCTTAGAATCTGACCGTAATTAATACAGAAATAAATAAAATCCAAGGAGTCTACCTGTACTCTGTTTAGGTTGGGCTAGAGCGCGTTGTGAAATACTATCTCTACACATCCACCATAAAAAATGGGCCTGGCAGCATTATGCTGTGAATGGAAGATGGATAAAACAAAATGCAGTGAAATCCAAGAGGAAAACTTGTCAGAGGTTTCAAAAGACTTAAAACTCAGATGAAGGATTTAAGGTTCATGACACTAAACATAAAGCATTCTTTAGATCAAAGCACATACATATATCAGAATAACCCAAAGTCCAAACCCAGCAAAAATCCCAGTGAAAATCGCTGTTTGAAGATTCTCTGTATACAAAGAGACTGAAGCTATTTTGTAAAAACAAAATGTCAAATACAAAAACTTGCAATGAAGTATAAATACAGCTGTGCACAACACATGCATTATTTTATTTTTATGTGCAAAAAACCTTGAAAACTTGCATCCTTTATTTGCCCCACTTAATGATGATGTACTACTTTAGCTGGTAACTCACATAAAATGTACATAACATTTTATGGTTGTGGTTGTAACATGACCAAATGAATATTGTAAATTGCCAGTAAACAATGATAAAATAGCTAAACTTTTCCAGAACATGACATTTACCAGAACCAGAACTTTGTAAATGAAATTTGAGATAAAAAGTTGACATTCTTTGTCACTTCTCTATAACATCTGCACACATTCCTCTATAGGCAATGCATGCAAGTGTGCGTGAGAAAAAAGGACAAACTGACTCGACATTAGACAGAGGTCTTGGATTAATTACCACTTATAAATATCCTTGCAAAGTCACAGCCAGGACATCCAGTTGTGTAAGATTCCTTTTTGTTGCAGAACGTTCCTCCTCAGACCTCCAGAGAGAGACGGAGAGGGAAGTGTGGAGGTCGGAAATGATTAAAGCAGAGATGAACAGAAAGATAGAGCAGAAAGTGATCAGGAGAGATTTTTGACTTGTGCTGTGAAACGTAGGGCTCCACATTCAATTCAATTGTAATCCCCGATGGAAATTGAATGAATATTAAAAAGACAGATGTTACGGCAACTCCTCTCCTCCATCCTTTATAATTAAACTAAGAACAGTAACTGAAAAGAAACACTTTATTTTGTTCCTTATTTAAAAGATGCGGTGCAATATAATGTAATTGGGATGTCTTCCTCAAAAAAATGCTTAAAAAAATAATCTAGTGTTACTAAACATCTGCTGTAAATGCACAAGGCGGCATGCTGGCGCTGTGATGGAGTTCAGGGAAAAGTACAAACAATTTGAGTGGATCCAGGACGACCTTCCAACTCCCCGTGCACTCTGTTGTTCATAGATATTCAATTTTCCATAATCTTTCAAAAGTTTTGTTTCTTTCTGGCTGTTGTCAGATGTTCCCGTACAAATCCTTGATTGTTGATCCCTTCTGGAGGATATTTGGCCCCTAATAAGCTGCGTACACAGGATCTGCGTGTGGAAGATTGATCTGAGTTTTGTTGCAAAGACATGTCTTTCAGTAGAAAACATGTTTGACATTTACTCTGGAATACAGAAAATCTGCAGCTCTTCAGCAGCAAATTTGAAACATGAACTCACATTCCAGAGCTTGCTGAAGTCAAACATGAAAAGTCCCAATTACAACACGATGATATGAGCGGCTGCGCACCATTTCAGTTCCGTTTATGTTGGTCTAAACAATAAAGGGGTTGTGTCGGGGTCTGGAGATTTTTCCACATGTATGAGCAATGGCAATCTTAGGAGCCTGTTTTAAATCTTTGATTCGCTTTAAAGATTTGAGTTGCCACATGAAACAGAGAGAATGCTGAAATTGTACTGAAATGCATGTTTTTGCTTTTATTCCAGAGCCAACTCTCAGATAAGTAAAGGACAATGCAGCATTTAGTTAACAGATGCTCTGTTGTGTTTTACATGTAACCTTTTGATACTTCACATCAGCGAAGCAATACAAGGTTACATCTTAAAATGTTTCCATGGTTTGAAAAACTTTGATTACAAATCCAACCCACCTGGAAGTTATTACAGGGGTGTTTGCGCATCCTTAAAAAGTTTTAAATCCATGTATCTCAAATAAAAGCCTTAAAATGTCTTTCATATAAAAGAAAGTTGACTTTAAATGAGTTAGTCAGAGGTCTTAAATTTTGATGTGGCAGGACTATTTAAACTTATTATATATAATGTTTTTCTCTTTTCTGTCGAACAAGTGTTTGAGATTTATGTAGGTTCCATTCTGTGAATTGAGGTGGTTAAAGGTACCGCTAATGCTAATGCTAATGCTAATCCTAATGCTAATACACACTTGCTAGCTAGCATTTTCTTGTGCTTACTGTGGGAAAGTGTAAATTTATCGCCAGTTGACTGGACAACATTCATCTTTGCCACTGACTCCCTTATGTTGACCACTAGGATGCTATATGCATTTTGGGCAAAAAAATCTTGTCACTACTACAATCCAAAATATTTTGTACATATCTAATGTTGTACAGATCTTAAATTTAATTCATAATGGGCCTAAAAAGGTCTTTAAAAGCCTTATATTTTAGGTGGTGAAACCTTAGAAACCTTGAATGAGAATAATTATTAACTCAGCATCTGACTGAATCTCTCCTTTACTTTGATACAGTTTTCTCGGGTACTGAAGAACAGAGCGTGGCCCACCTTCAAGCAGGCCAAAGCCAAAGTCTCGCCTCTCCACAGCAGCGACTTTTGTCCCACGAACTGCCACATCAATGTGATGGAGGTCTCCTACCCCAAGACCACAACCTCTCTGGGCAGTGCATTTGGTGTGCAGCTGGACAGCAGGAAGAACTCTTTGGAGAAGAGTGCACGCGTCGCTGGACAGAGTGGTGAGGATAGTGCAAAGCATGGGCATTTTATTTCATTATTTATCTAGCTGACAGGGTTTTACTGACGAGAGGGGTTTGTGTACAGGTAAGCTGAACCCCATGGTGAATGCCCAATACACAATCACAACTATGGCTGCCCCGTCCAGTCACAGTCTGGGTCGGACGGAGGGACACGGACTTCGTTTTCTGCTCCGAGAAGACGACCTGCTCACCTTGGATGCATATCAAAAACTACTTTATAAACTCAACACTGCGGTCAAGGAAATGGAGACACATGGAGCCCATATTCACGAGTAAGTAGCTTTGAGTACTTCATTGTGTAGAAACAAAGTAGTGCATATTTGTGATGGAGAAGGTTAACGTTAGCAGATGAGACCTATAATACATTTTTTTGGGTTTACATGGGCACAGTGCTATAGTAAAATATAGTGGTGGCTGCATTATGTTGTGGGAATGTTTTCCATTAACACGAAAAGAAGCTGCTCGGAGTTGATGGGAAGAATGGATGGAGCTAAATAATGAGCCGTCCTGAAAACCTCCTGAGTGGATCCAGGATGATCCACTCAAGAGGAGTGGATCGTCCTGGTCACCAGTGTGTCCGGTTGCTAGGTGAAAACTGAAAATCACAGACTTTCTACATTTCATTTGGCAAGACCAAAGGTATTTTGCTGAGCAGGATGAGGGAAAGGTTTGAATTTTCCAGATGTGTAAAGTTGGCAGGTACATAAAAGGACAATCATGGCAGGATTTTAAATCCAAGTATAATTTTTCTACATGACAATTACCCAGTACGTTGTGTGGGCCGGTTAAAATGCAATAAACTTTAGGATTGTAGTATGAGAAAACGTGTATAAGTACAAGCAGTATGAATATGCTGCATATCATATATGTACGTCAGATCAAACCACTTTTTTGAGTGACTTTTTTTTAATCTAAAAATCCTTCCAGATAAATGAATTGTAAGAAAGGAATTGAATGAGGCAGATGTGTAGGACACATTGCAAAACAACTTGGACCATTTAGATTAAACCATTTGAAAACATAGAACACATTAATTTCTTCTGACTCTCATTTAACGTGTTTCATTCTTTAACCCAGCAGTTAAGGCGTTTCGTTTGCCGCTTAGAACAAGGATGAGCTTAGAATCTGTTGCTATATTCAGGCTCACCACTAAATCCAACTAATTATCACTCAGTGAACCTTTAATATTACAACCTTTAATACGTCTTAAAGTTCAGGTCAGATTTCATGAGGTGACAAAATCCTCTGGAGACTTCGACTGTTTTTATTGCAGACTGCAGAGATGTTTATTTCTGTTGTAAAGTATTTAACCATGATGGCTGACTTACCTTTGAGATGAGGCTAAAGTTATTGAACGCCCCATAGGAATGTGGTTTTTATTAAATCAGCCAAAATCTGTTCATTCAACATAAACACCAGTTATGCCACTTATCTTAAGCTGTTCTTAGCTTGTTAATTATGTGAAGAAAATAACTCAAGACCCCTATAAATTGGGTATGGATGCAGGGTTCACTGTTCTGAAGTAGAAACTGAACAAGAAATAAAATCTCTACAAAGAAAGGCGGGTGTTGTATAGAGTCAGCCCCTCCTCTGTAAAAGCTTGTCACCATCAAGGCGCCAATAAAACTTACCTGCACAGCAGTCAATAATTGCTTGCAGACAGCTTTGTGATTGTTAAGCCTGCTATGAATCTTCAGGTAATCATTCCATTGATTTAGTCATTAATGGTCTCCTCTTAATTTAGTGAATGAGATTAAAAGTTGCCCGATGAAGCGGAGCTGTCGGCTCACGTCATAAATGATGAGCAGCGTCCTCAGCAGGGTTTTAATGTCTGAGTCAAGATAAATTCTGTCATGCTCCTGTCACTGCCAATTAGCTCACCGGCATCCTCGCACACTCTGAAGAGTCCAAGAAGCATCTAGCGAAGCGATAATGACCTTTACCATGAGCTGTCTGTTCGACATGCAGACTACAGAGAAGGAGCTTGTTAAGGGTAGGAGGAAGTGAGAATGGACACGAGGGTTTTCAGCACAGGAACTAATTTGGCTTGTTGCTGGTTGCAGTCTGGCTGCATCTTTTTGACCTCTGCAGGACTGCTAAGCCTTCCTTAGCACTTTAGATTGATTTGTATATTAGACCGTTCACTGGCAGGCCAAGGATCATTACTAATACTTCTCATGCTCTGGTTCTCCCCTTCTGAGGTCTCCAGAGTCATTTTTTAAATCTCCAATCCTCCGAGTTTGTTTGCCATCTTCATAAGCTTGGATTTTGTTCACTTTTTTAGCCTCCTCCTTTTTGTAAGCTTGAAGGGAAAATCTCTTAGAGGTTCTATTCTATGAATATAATGAAAAGCTGAAGTGGCTATTTTATGTTGAATGTATCCTTCTTCCATTCTGAATGCCAACAAAGGAAGACTGCTGTATATACGCAGCAGAGTATAAATCCATATAATTTAAGGAAAGATAAAACTTTGGACGCAGTTTGGCGTTGCATAACTTCTTGGCAGACTTTCGAGGAATCCATTTTTAGGCAGAGACCTGTGACCTTTTGTTTCTATGCCTCAGAGACGGGGGTCACAGCTGCGAGAGGACATACTCGATGACATACATCTTATCAGGACTTCCTCCCTTCCAAGTCTGAATAACAAATCTCCTTACATTGCCCTTGTATTTCCACAACTTTGTTCTCGGGTTGCACATAAAAAGCTGCAGGGTTCTTGGAGTGATTCACCTCAATCGACGTTAAAGTGAATATATGGTCGTATTTTAGAGCCAGAAAACATAAAAATCAGGAAAATATAAAACATAAAAAGTTCATAGTCGGTTTTTCCATTGTTTTCAAAGCGCATAAGTAATTTTAAAACGCTCTCCTGACATGAGAAGAATGTTGTCCTCTCAAGACGTTGTATAGCTGCTCCACCTCACAGTCACAGAGGAAGCATAATGGATTTCTTTCTTCTATAAAACTTTTCTTGAAGTAATTTGTACATTAAATTCATGGCTGAGTTTTTAAGGGCAAATTACATATTTTTGTGAGGAAAGCTTACCGCACATGGAGTGATGGGTGTGGCAGATGTGTATTCTGCAAAATGTTTTAACAGCTGCATTACTGTAGTACTGTAAAACTCCCATCAGTAAGTCTTACAATGTGACTTGTTATGTGTTTTTTTTTTTACCGTTTTTTTAAATGTGACTTACACTCTAGATGCTTTTATTTATAGCAAACGGAACCAAAGTCAAATTTCTTGTTTGTGTGCACCTGGTTTTATTCATGTTCTGATTTTAAAAAGAGAAACTTGCACTGTCACTTAATTGCCTTCAAATAGATTGTATTCTGGCGACACAGCTATTGTATTTCACCTCTACGTTCTCCTTAGTGGTAAAATCCAGTGTCTCTGCTGGGTGCCAGATTGTCAGGTCTCAGAGCTGCTGCTTTCAGATAACATTTCTCCTGATTTTCTCTTTCACACTTTAGAAATCTTTAGGAACTCAAAATTAAGCTGCAGTTATTTTTGTTCTGGATTGTCATTGGTAAATGCATTGATGCCCTCATTCTTTGGCTGTAAATTTCATCTGGACTTCTGGCATGGCTCCCTTTTTCTTTCTATCTATCAGAATTCCTTTTTACAGATGTAGGTTAATAATGCATATTATGCAGAACCAAATGTGTCATAATTTAGTAGTTGTATTGAAGTATGCTTTTTTTTTTTTTTTTTGCCTGCTTTCATTCTCTTGGTCATTGCTCTCCTGCATTTGAGGCTTTAGGCCACCATCTCTGATCCATGTATTGTTATTCCGCCATGTCCCCCAGCACCCAGAATGGCTTCACTTCTTTAGTAATGAGCAGCCAATCACAGATCTAGCAGGGCCTCTCTATGGCGATGGAATGCTACTTTGTTTTTTGGGGCATTATGGTGGATTCTGGACCGAACTGTAATGAGGGCATCTTTGCTGCCTTGTCGGCATGCAAATGAATAGAAAGGAGGTCAGCTGGGAGGGAGAGAGTGAGAGAGTAGAGTTGAAGAGATGTTTGGCTGGCGTGAGGAAGCTATATTCATTTTGATGAAGAACAGACTAACGCAGTCCCTCTCCAACGGTTCCACTTTGAAATGTCTTGGAGGCCGATGGAATGACGTAATGGAAAATGTAGGCAGGCTCAAACTGAAACGAGTCCGAAATATAAACAGACATTGCGTGTCAGAGCAAATGCGTGGGGGGGGGGGCAGATCAAAAAAGTACAAGCCTAGCATTTATTGGGATATGGCTTTAAACACCACCATGTGTTGTTGCAACTGTGAAAATATCCTGTCCATCCTCTTCCTGCCGCTCTGATAGACATCTAACAGAACAGAATAAAAGTCCGTGGTAGCACAGAGAGGGTAACTGATCTCTGCATCCGCATCACAGCATGTTGATACAGCTGCCCCTTACATATTATTTGAATCTTTAAATACGATTGAGACCTCTGAGCATCTTAAGATTTTGTGTCAATGCCAAATTGAGACAAGTCAGGGTTTTGTTTGGCCCAGACAGTCCGCTATTGGAGCCCCAGACATGAGTGGCATCTGCTGCATATTGTAAACACTGCTTCAACAACCCACCAGACGATTGCATTAACGTTATAATTTTGATCTTTCTACCTTGTGTTTTATATAATTCCTCCTCGCTTTTTTCCCCATGCTTTTCTTTTGGTCTGCATCAGCCTTGTGTCCTCCATCACATATCCTGCAGCATCAGAGGTGAGACACCCAGAGAGCTACATCTCTGCAGAGAGTGAAGGGGAGAAGGCAGAGAGGAATGGGAAGAAGGTGTGTTTCAATGTGACAGGAGACGAGCAAGAGGACTCTGGACATGACACTATCAGCAACAGAGATTCATATAGGTAACCCTCAAGAAACAGACGGTCACATAACAACTTAGTAACTTAAACTTGTAAAACAAAACATGCGAATATATTTAAAATGAGTTAAGAAACTTATTCTATGCCATGTCAAGCTATGCTTAGGTTTATATTGCGTTCCTTTTTGCCCTGTTCCAAAGACATTCTGTTCTTGTTTTTCATCAGTGACTGCAACAGCAACAGGAACTCAATTGCCTCCTTCAGCAGCATCTGCAGCAGTCACTGCAGCTCCTATGTTCACAGTGATGACATGGATTCAGGTGCACAAACATCATAGAACAATCACAAATATTGATTTTTATATATCTTACAGGTTGAAGTGTGTTTAGGAAGTTAAGACCTTGTATTTGCAATAGACTAATCAAAATTTTGATAGGAGTGAAGTCCTATGTAATGTTTTTCTTTCTTGTGAAGGAAAGACACTGATGTTGTCCAAATGGCTGGTTGTATTTGCATTTCTGCAGGAGATGAGATGCCATCTAGTGTGTGGCTGTCCCATGACAAGCAGAAGAAACTGCACAGCTTCCTAGAGCATCTGTTTAGCCAGGTGGGTTAGTTTAACATTGTAGATGTGAAATTATGTTAGCAAACCTAGAGGGCCCAAGCTTGCATGATATTGTTGTCCAGATGTATTGCTTAACCTAAGATATTAAAGTATTAACTAGGCAGTTCCAGGAATTAGCATTTCTGTGATTTCTATGGTGAACATTTTTTCTTTTTTAAAGGTCAACTGTTTATTGAAACCTGAACTGGGATATTTTATTGTAGCCCCAAGAAGGGCAAACGGAACAGCCTTGATATTTTCTGGGACCTTTACAACAATAGGGCATGAGGATATTTCCATCACTGGTGGAAAAAGAAAAGGAACAAAGCTGTGTTGCTCTTTTTTGTCTGCTTCCTGTAATATGTTGTAATATAGAGCAAAGTCCCCAGATTTGTTTCCCCCCAGCATCACAAACTGTGAATCCATTTGGGTTTGGGAAGGGGGAAGCAGGTGTTAGTTATGCGGGGGCAGCTGGGGTCTTTTTTCATTTTTCATGTTTTTGGTCCCCAGTGCAAACTTTCCAATCTGGAGGCAGTGGGAGACTGTATCATGTGTTATATGTTTGACCCAAGTGCTTTCTTCAGGTGGACTCAATCACCAGCATGCTGAGAGGAGCGGGGGTGGCGCGGGCATTCGAGCAGACAAAGTGCTTCACGCCTGCAAGAGGGCTGCAAGGTAAAACCACCAGGAAAATGCAAGCATTGTGCTTTCTATTCAGTCATTACTGGAACACCTTTTGATCTTAGAACTTTTGTTCCATTGTGCACTTGCGACCACCTTTTTTCCTGTCAATTTCTACATTTTCAACTGCAGTGTCTGCAGTTCTTGGGAGAGTTACCCCCTGATGTGGGTCTGAGAGGAGGAAGATGATATAAAAGGCTCTCAGGGCCAGTATTGACTTAAAACAGAGCAGGAGCTGGATACACAGGGGCTGGGACTTCCTGTTGTGATGCTGGGTAGACACGTGGGAGCAAGTGTTGTTGGTGGACTAGAAATATTTAGAAAAAATATAATTTTTAAACATTTTCTCTCCATTCATTTCCACTTATGTCTGCAGTGTGAAAATAGCACCGCTTTCATTATACTCTCACACTATATAGACCTACTGGTGTTTTGCCTTCATGGAGTTTGAGATTTAATGTAATTGACCAACATACAGTTATGTATAAATTTTACTTAGAGATAGCAGAGAAACCGGTTGTAAACACAAGTTCAGTTTTAAAATAAATATTTTGTATCGTTTCTACCGCATGTTGAGATTTGTGGTTGTAACGTGACAAAATGCTGAAAAGTTTAAATAGTTTGAATACTTATGCAAGACATTGTATTCGGTAGCTCATTGTGCCACCTGACCCCATTTCAGCCTCAGTGTTTAACCTTGGTGTCTATTGTTAGGTCATATCTCTTACAGGGAAATGTAGGAAATGTGGAAGGAAAGGCTAAATTTATCCTTATCATTTCCTTCTACAAATACCAACTAGCTGACAGCGTTCTTTCATCATCCCTGAAACTTTCTTCAGATGGCCCGACCCATTTCTCAGATAAAACACCAAAGGAAAGTGTGTTTGTGTGTGTAGTGCAAACTTGCTTCTCAGTGACTCATTTTTCTTCTTCAAAGCAACAAAAGACTGTCTTGTCTTGCATTTGTCTCTATTCCACTGTGCAAAACTCACTTGCAACTAAGTCTTTGTGTCCTCGCGTGCCCCTTAATGCACAGCGGTGAGCACTTTATGCAAAACAGCAGATTACCTACTTATTTCATACTTTTCGGATAATTGAAGCCTCCAGACACCTCGGCCAATATGGTGCACCAGCTTCCCTCTCATCTCCAGCTCTCCTCAAGTGACCACAGATATGCTTAAACACAAAATAGAGCCGTTTGTGTTCGCTTGGCTCCAGGAGGCACACAAGGGCTTGATCATTGCTGATCCATTACAGCTTTAGTAATGCCTACGGTTGATAATACAGCAAACACGATTATCTAAGAAGTACAGGATTCCTCACACCTTTTTCACCTAGAAAAACCACACATTTATTGTAAGAACTTGCTGTTTTCTTTTTATACAAACTTTATTGTTGGTCTCTTATGTAGATTTAAGAGTTTTTCAACTCATGTGTTATCACTACTCATTAAAAAGTGGTTGGAAAAACTTGCTTGCGCTGGATAAAAGTACAATGTTAAAGCCACAAACTTTGTGATCACCCTGAGAGGGAAATGAGCAACTTGTTTATAGTGAGGTTTGGATGATTTTCTTTTAAGATTTTGTCAGCTGAAGCAAAAACTGCTAAAAGGCCACACATATTTATCAACTTGTCACCAAGTTTTAAAGTGTTTATGCTCCTTTGACGTCCAAATTTTGTCACATCATTGATACCCTTTAAAAATCCCCATCATCTGAAAATGAATAGATCATGATACCACTACAAATATAAGACATTGCTGTCCAACTAAATTGACAGGTTTGGCAAATAAATTGCTAATCGAAGCAGGAGCCAAGTGGTCCTTGGTAACTCTGGAGGAGCTACAGAAATTCGCAGCTCTAGTGGAAGTGTCTGTTGACCAGACAGCTGTTTTATCGTGGACTCCACTGATTTGGGCTTTATGGAAGCGTGGGAAGAAAAAAGGCATTGTAAAAACAAAGCCACAAGGGGTGCAGTTTGCAGCTCACCAGACATGTAGGAGACACTCAAACTTATGGAAAAATGTCCTCTGGCCAGATGAGGCTAAAGTTTTACTAGAAGCAAAATACTATGAGTGCTAGAAAATTATCCCTGCACAATAGTCTAATGCAACTTTTACAATCTGTTTTATGTCTTTTACAAGAGCTGTTTCTGCTCCTACTAAACGAAATTTGTCTAGAACCACAAAGGCTCTCTTTGAAAAAAGATAAATTTGCACTTTGAATGTGGCAATACTTGTATGAGAATACTTAACTGTCTATTGAACACACAAGATATTTATCTTCTACGTGCTCCTTTTTGAACAAATTGTGTAAAATTGCATGTTAATTGACATGACTTTGTCTCAATTTGTTTTATTGTTTTGTTTTTACATTTTATTATCCGTCTGAAATAAATAAATTGTTAGAGTTGATAAGGTGAGTGGAGCCTGGAAGAAAACTCAGGCTGCTAAAGCCTTGAGATTTTCCAACAGAACCATAAACATGCAGCCAGAGCTAAAGTATAATGGTTTAGATCAAATCATAGTCATGTGGCTCTGTGAAAATTGAGACATAAATCTAAGTATCTGTGGCAAAACCCCTCATCTGATCCAGCATCCCTTCCTGCGACTCTTTGCTTAATAATCTGGCTTTTATTATTTTGGTTTTTCACACTTGGTTTATTCTGAGAAAGTTGTTTTAATTTTGCCTTGTTTTCCCTGGCTTATCAGTAAAGCTAAGATGTTATTTCTATTTAAAAAGTCCATTAGACCTGATAAACATTTGGGGGGGAAAAAAATCCACATTGAGTTGGGTCAGTATAATTTATTTATGTTTGTGTTCCAACAGAATTCCTGCAGGAGATGGAGCCCAGGGTAAACTGTGCCAAAAAGCTGCGCCTCCACATCAAGCAGGACCCATGGAACCTTCCTAGTAGCGTTCAGGGGCTCACACAAATTATTTCTAAATATGTAGAAGGTCAGTGTTCACCTGAGATGCTCCAAATGCGTGGCACATGTACAAAGCCAATTATAAATCCACAATGTTTAAGCCATGAAAGCACGCAGTCACACACTGTGTTTAAAAGACAAGATAATAATAATCTGCCTTTCAATAAAATGCTTTTGAATTGGCTTATTCTTCATTGTTAGCCCCCGTATCCCCTCCCCCCTGTTTATTAATTGAAATACCAGACTATTTTGCTTAGTAACAGCTCTGCTTACTTTAAAAGTAAACCTATAACCATCCTGGGACTCATAAATTGGAACTGAGCTGAAACTGAAAACTCGCAGAGAATTGCAAAGCTGTTTGTGGTGAGATCCTTTAATTTTTGCCGAGAGAGGGTATTTTTTTATTGCCAGAGGAGTGTGTGGTTTTGTTTTTTGTTGATTCCTGGACTGAACACTCACACAAACACACACACACACACATTAAAGTGGTACAAGCCCACAGTGGGAACAGTACCAAGCACTAACAGCCTGCCACTCGACACTCCTGGGAAAGGTGAGCTGGTGGTCACAACTGAGGAAATGCAGAAAGACACAGTTATTATTAACGCATTTTCATCAGTGTGGCTTCCTGCTTTGTAGCACAAAGCCATGACTGCAAACAAATATGGATTTATACTGTTATCTTTTTCTCCTCCGTCTCTTTTGATTGTCTATATGTGAAATAAACCAGTTGTTGAGCAGGAATAAGGTAAACCATTGAAATTTCTCTGAAGCACTCACTGATTTTCTTGCATTTCTTGTTTTCAGAGGTGAAGACACGGCTGCTCTTGATTCTACTGCAGTATACAGGTTTGTGCTGCCATCACTGTTAAAACTGAGCATAGTATTATGTTCATTTTAAATCATTTGCTAGCTCTTAGCTCAGTATAGCTTCATCTTGTCATGTATAGAGGTTACGTTGAAATGATTTATTTCAAATTGGTTCTAGCTATAAAACTGTTTGCAGTATGAATATTAGTCTGACGAACTATGTTTGCCCTGGCCCTTGAAACTTTAAACATTTTCTGTGTGATAATTAGTTAATTCACCTTTAGGATATGTTCCCACTATTGTTTCTAATTTTAAAAATGAAGAGTTTTGCATTATTTTTATGAGCTAGTTAGACTTAACATTTACTAATACATTATCGTAACAGAACACCAAATTAATCGTTTCGTTTTTTTTATTATTTTTTTTATTTAAATGTCGTCTTATCTTATCATTGATACCTGTGGCAGTCTAAACATTTGCTCATTTGGTGCATCACCAAAGATCATTCAGGATGTGGTTTTAGCCTCTTCATCTCAGTCAGTCATTTAATACTTCCATTTTAAATCTGTTGGTTTTATTTTTTGTTTATCTCCCCTTCGCTACAGCTCAGGGATTTTCTCCATTTCCTTTTAATAATTTACTTCCTTGTGTTGTTTCCCCCTCTCAAGACTCTGAGATTCAGTTGCGACGAGACATGGTGTTTTGTCAGTCTTTAGTTGCAGTGGTGTGTGCATTCTCAGAGCACCTGTTGGCCGTACTGAACCAGGTGGGTCACACTGAAAGTACATCCTGAATTATAAAAAAGCTTTTGCTTCTTCAGGTTGCCCTAGCTTACTTATTGTTTAATGTTTGTTTACTAGTTCCACAATGTTGGAGTAGAACTGGACCAGGACTTTCCAGATCCTCAGGAACTCCAGGAAGCCCAGGAAGCGAGCCGACGGTGGCTGGAGCAGATCACCAGTGCTGGCCTACTGTTTCACTTCCAGTCCCTCCTGTCTCCCAATCTGGTAAGCTGCCAGGTTACCAGATTTTAGGCAATAATGAACTTGTGTTATTTGAAAACACTGCACCTCTCCTAATTCTTTACTTAAATTAGTTGTGTCATGTACCAGTTTGTGCATATCCTCTTGGTTAATTATCCTTTTCCTTCTGGAACTAGATTGGGTGCAATATTCAGACGACAAGAACTGTGGTTTTGTGGCGTTTCCTGGTTATTTATTAAATTTGAACCAGGATTTCTGTTTTGCTCTCTGAATAACAATGATCGACCAAATAAGACTAGAATTTCATTTTATGTTTGAAATTTTAAAGAGTCTTCCTCATTAGTCATAACACTGCAAGCTACAGACACAACCAAGGGAAAACGGAATTGAAGGGATTTTATGATGCATCCATGTCAGTTCCTGCAGTCAATCTAAGTAAATCTTACTGCTTTCCGAAGGATTTCTTAGACTTAGATCATGTTGAGAGGTTCAGTGTCAGTGCCACTACCTTTAGATGTATCTTCACTCCAACAGCCTTGAATAAAAAAAAAAAAAATAGGCCATTATCTGGACTCTGTAGAACTTAATTGCATGTTGAGGCTATAGTTCAGCCTTGTGTGCTTGTGGTGTTGACCGGGGGGGATTTAAAAGGGCAAGGCGTCACTGTCCTCGCTTGTCACTTTTAAGTGGATGAAGATTTGAAATTTTAGAAAGCTCAAAGCTTGTCTGAATACAGCAAATATACATTGATATAAAGCGATCAAAGACTGACGTCAGGTTTAAACCAAACATTCACACCAAAACAAAGCATCACATCAACGATACTTCACTTAAGTAGTTTCTTTTCCCAGTTTTCACTTTACAATGCATGCAATGTATGAATACGTTGCATGCATTTATATATGAGCCTATATTCAATGACTTACCATATGATTTGATGAAAGATGTTTTTGAGGAAAGTCCTGTTGTGCAGATCACTTGGTGAAGTTTGATGAGAGACTACCGTAAAAAGAATAAACTCATGTTCGCTGTTTTTCCTCCTCAGACTGATGAGCAGGCCATGCTGGAGGACACTCAGGTGGCTCTGATTGATCTGGAGAAAGTCACCTTCTATTTTCAACAATTTGAAGGAGAACCAATGGTAGCAAGTATGCAGTCTTTTAGTTTTGGCTTCAAGTTACAGGGCCCTCCTCAATTATAAGTGCTTCTGTTTAAGAAGAAACTGTAACTTAATCCTTAATCCCAGCAGCATGAGCTCATCACTATGATATTTTGGTTGCATTTTAAACAATAATTTTGATGGGAGAAGATGCTAATACAATAAAAAATCAATTTATTCAACAGCTTTTTATGTTTTTAAAAGGGGAGCCAAGACATGTGCTTGCTGCTGCCCATGTTAACCCATACTGTGTCTCTTTTTTGGTCTTCTGGCAGATATGCCCATCTCCTACCAGGTGGAGGGCACCCGCCAGGCCCTTAGGGTCTGCTTCTACCTGGAGAGTTACTACTTCGCACATTTGCCTTACAGGCTAAAAAATGGAGGAGGTGTCAAAATCTACCCAGTACTCTTTACGCAAGGTAAAAGGAGTCAATATTAGGAAAAGGACAAAGGCTTCTTTGCAGAAAATCATGAACACTGAAAACCTCCTTGTGCGTCTCCTCGTGTTTAGCTCTGGAGAGCATGGAGGGTTATTACTACAGAGACAATGTGTCGGTGGAGGAATATCAGGCCCAAATTAACGCTTCCTCGTTGGAGAAGGTCAAACAGTACAACAAAAGACTCGGGTACAGTATGGCATGCACACACACATTTGTACTGCTTCACTCGTGTTGCGTAATGCAGCAGAGTGTCTTAGATATAATATAAATCAAGATGTCCTTCCTTTCCAATGAGTTTGAGTCGCAGGGCTCAGTAGAAGCAGCACCTGAAGGTGATTGGCTGAGGGGAGCACAGTTGGGAATGTTTTGCTATTGGCCGTAAGCACACACACAGCAGGGGCGGCAGTGCCTGGATGAGAACGCACAGCATGCAACCAGGTTTGCTGCAGTGCCTCAGTGCAGCTGCTGCACTCAGTCACTTTACACCCCATTGCTTTTCGACACACTCGAGACTCCCTGTGATTGGCCAGGTGTGGAAAATGTGATGAAGTAGAAAGACAGGTGAAGAAGAACTTTAATTTGTTTAACTTCCTGGGCTGTGTGACGGGGGAAATTGCACTCCAAGGCAGAGAGACAAATGTTAGAGAGCTATCTAACTTGTATTAAATGTGACTTTCCTCTTAACCTTAGTTCCCTTAATGAGCACCTAAGAGGACGACCGCTGGTCTTGAATTTAACATTTGCTGCAGCTTGTGTGGATAATTAAAATTATAAGCACAGTATAATCGAGCTTTGTCATATTTAGCATAGTCGGTTTTGGGGGCTTTAAAAGATTTATAGTCCTGGCAGTTGTGTGTTTCATCAGTGCCATAATTTTCAAAGATTGATTTATTCAGTTTTTTTTAATTTTTTTGAAATGGTTAGAAGTGAGAGCCACATTTCCCAGAGCAGAGTTTTGGAAAGCAAATACAGCAAGGCCACTGAATGTTTTATTTATTTTTAACAGCAGTTCTTTGATAGAACGCTCACTTTTATACCCCAAAATTACAAAAATTATGAAATGGTGAAAGGCAAGAACTCTGGGAGATACTTGAAGGAACAACCAACATACCCTGAAAATATTTTGCTTGTGAAGTTGCTGGTTGTACCTTTTAGTATTTCCTCTGACTTCATTGCTAAAACTGAGCCTCCCATCTATGGTAGCAACTTTCACACTGAAGAGTGTTGCAGTCAGGACAGCTTGGTAACACTTAGTGCATTCACAATTTATACAGTTGGATTTTTGAATTTCATACTGGCTGGTCATCGCTCACGGCCAGTCAAGCTGAAACTTGACCTGTTCTGGAAGCAGCCGATTTCTCAGCTCATGTTGAGCTTTTTTCTATTTTGCTGTACTTCTTGTACTGCTGCTTTCTGTATAATTTCACCTGCACTGACAAAAAAATGTAATTGAGTTGACAGCCAAGGCCCCAGCAGTAACACAGTGAATGTGTCTAAGGAGACACAGGCAAGTGTTGTGGGGGAGCCTAAAGGGTGCTAGGTAAGGAGGTAGTCAAGCTGTGTGGCACAGTGGAGTTAGTTTCAACTGAACCTGCTGAAGCTCACAGTTTGAGTTGTTCATTTACCCTGGGCTCTCCAAACTCTTTCAGATTCCATTCTTTACAAATGCGTTACAGTAGAAGGATTTACACACTGAGCAAAAGACTTGATTTCAACGCCAACACTAAATCTTAATGAAACATCAATTCATTTAGGTCATTCATTTGGTTTAGACAAATATAACCTGTCTGGTCTAAAAGTGGCCTAAAGTTAGAGTAAAAAAAAAGCATTTAACCATGCAAAAATGTCAGAGGGCACAAACCTAAAGCTTAAAGTCAGTGTAATGGATTCAGCAAGCGTTTTTGTTTTTTTTCTTTGCTTGTCATATTGCAAGGAATAATATGTTAGAATGTGTGAAAATGTAATTTGTTTATGCAAAACCTGAGAGAAAAGTGGTAAATATGGCAAGATGTTATTTGCAATGTAAGCTGGAAACATACCTTTTATCTAAAAGGTAATTAGATATTGAGAGTGAAGGACATGCTGTGCACTGTTTTCTTTGTGTCATCAGAGACAAATTATGTTTGTTTTTTTTTAATGTAAATTGGCCAGTTGTTCAACAGGAATCAAATTTCCAAACAGAACCTCTCACTCATTCAGCAGCAGCTCCTCTGTGCCAGAGTTTGTAAGTAATAGAGACTGTGTACAGAATAGACGTATGAGAAAACTATGCATTACTAACTCATTTACAAAACATTGATCAAAACACAACACATTTCTTGGACTAGTATAATATTTGTCAAAATTATATCAGGTTAGTCTACAAATCATGAACTGTTCACACATTGTTTTGATGCATTTTCACTTAAAAGCTTCATCTGTTCTATAAGCACACCCCCCTTTTTCTAAGCAAAGAAATGGGTTTCCTGGTGTGGTTGTAGACCAAAGGAGTCCAAAGACCCATTTAGTAAATTGGAATAGTATCAAAAAGTTTTTATATTTCAGTAACTCAATACACTTAGTCAAAGACATTACATAGACTAATTACACACAGACCAATGTTTTCAGGGCTTGTTAATTATGATGAAATGTAACTTCCCAACATTTACTCAACACTGAATTGTGGGCTTAAGGAAAAGTATGTTTGATGTCTTCTTAAAAGTTGCTACTTTTAGTTTTAACTGGACAAACAATCGCATGCAATTCATATCCTAATTTATTGAACATGACTGTATATTTGTAAAGTTTGAGGAGGAGCATATACATCCAATTTTTGTAAAACTCTTTGCAGCAATTGCCGCTTCAGAGACTGAATTCATTTCATGATTTGTAGACTATTTCACTTTAACTCTGGCAGAGTGTTTCAAAAAATGGAAACCCTTGTATGTTGTTACACTTCACAGTTATACAAATTGTATCGTGTTGGACTGTCATGAAAATATGAAATATTAAATTTGGTAATGTTTAAGTTGAGTGAATACCTTTCCCAGACAATTATATTTTGGGGGGGTTATTTCCAGTGTTCAGTTTGTTACTTATGTTTAACATGCAGAGTTGTACTTGCTAATGCCTAAACTACAGTTTTAGCTTTGCATCATTCATGTGATGCCTTATGCCATCACAAGTGATGCCACAAGGAGTTCATAGAAAACCAGCAGGCAAGATGTTTTGCTCCCACCCCGAAAGTAGATTGGTTTAAATGTGGTAAAATCAATATGCTCCCTTGGTTCCCAGCAATTAGTGGTTTCGCTGTATGTAACATCACCAGGAGTTTTTTTTTTGTTTTTTTTGCCAGCCGCCATTTCGTTTTACAACTGACCACAGACCAGGCCGTGATCTCACTTCACTCTCCGACCTCAGGCACCTCGTTATCGTTTGAGCCGAGCTACTGCAGTGTTGGGCTAAACCAACACTGGACCAGCGCCAGAAGGCGTCTGACAGACAGATGCATCGCTGAACTGAATGAACTGCAGGGCGATGTTTAAGGTTTTCATGCTGCCGTAGAAAATGCTGTCAAGTCTCAGATCTACATTGCATTTCAGACCCTTGAGGGACAGTTATTTAGAAGCAGAGTTGAAGTTTTATTTATGTGGTGTAAATAAGACGTAGCTACTAATATAAAGAAGCATTTTTCTAAAATCTACTTGGACTGGAATCTATTGTCATTTGGAGTACATTTTCTCAACTTGCCTTCGGGGTGATATGGGAAATCTAAAACACTAAAGCATAACTGTATGCATGTTCTACCTTTTGGAATAATTAAGGATTATGGAGGACTTGCAGCAAAAATTTTAAAACTGGACTGTCTTTGAATGCTTTAGTCAGAGGGGGAAGAGATGGATATCTGGAGGCTTATTTCATCACATTTTGCTTTTATTGACGGCACTTTTCAGGAGGGCATTTGGTTTTCACCTCACATGCTCCCTTGTTATCGATTTTAGGGCAAAAAGAAGATGAAGATACTGTGCATTGTGTATTGGTGAACTGCAAATGCGGTGTAATAATGGCGGTAAACCAGCAAGTGTTGCATGACACATAGTGCCTCTCTGCAGAAACTTAAAGCTGGCCCTGCAGTCACTACTCAATATACTGTTGATTATTGGGATGAAATATTTTTCAGTGGATGTCTTGGCTAGTTTGAAGCCCCTTTTCCTCCCCCCAGTATGTATTAACTAGAAAAATAATCCCTGAAATATATTGGATAATAAAATACAACACAGCCTGATAAATGTGTGTAATGATGGGATGGTGGCTGAAAGATGAGCAATAAACTTGGAGCTCTGTCCAGGTGGTAATATATATTATTATAACTACAGGCTGTTTAATTTTATGCTGTGTTCTCTTTGCCACAGCATAACACAGCCTGCAAGTTATTTGTGTTCAGTCTTTGCATGCACCGCTGTGTTGTATTTTACAATTAAGCAAGTACTGGATTCTAATTACAGGTAAAACTTGTTTCTGCTGGTATTCCTGTTCATGAAATGCAAAGGTACATTTCCCTCTGACAAATTCCTTCAGTTTTTTGGAGGTTTATTTCACGTTTTTAAATCTTGATCTTGTGTCTTACGGGAACAACCTGTCCGAATCAGCCTGGCTCTGTGTGGAAAAATTTTTTTTCTTTAAACCTAATAACTGATTGTGCCATCCTTGGTGGCATTGACTGCCACCAAGTGTTTCAGATAACTGATGAACACATTGCTTTAGAGGACTTTTGACTCACTCCTTTTAAAAATGCATGACTAGTAGCAGCTGAGTAAACATAATATTTCTACTTCCATCTAACTCCCTACAACATACCCATTTAGACACAACTTTGTGAAAAAATAAACCAACGTACGTGGGCACCCAACTCAAATGTTACAGAGCTGAACTTAAAACCTGTAGTTCTGCTGTAAAGTTGTGTTCATCCTGAACTGTTACTACAAATGAGCAAAGCTAGTGGTGTTTTTTCTCTTCCCCGGTGCAACACTGTGCAGCAGAAATTGATGCCTGCTGTTAAGTTTTAAACATTTTTCAGTTATTCCCAGGAATAAAAAAAATAAATAAAAAATCAAGTTTGCTGAACTTCAACTGGACAAAAAGAGTTTTGTTCTCTTTTAAAACATTGTAAAAATATGTGTTTCAACAAACACACACCAGATGGTTTATTTAATGTTTATTGGAACTGATAAAATGTGTCTTGCTAAATCTCTTGTCTTGGACAAAACAAAATGGAGCTGTTATAAGCAGTTTTCCTCACCGTTGAAAAGGCAGGAGTCTTTGGTTGGCAAAGAGTGTCCCAGTTTACTTACATTCGCAGGAAGGTGGCGAGGCTTTGTTCTGCTTCAGCTGGTCTGCACTGAACCTCTGTTTATAAAGCCTGGAGGGCTGAGCTGCCTCCATTTATCACTTCGTTTTAAATCTATCACTGCATAGTTATAATGATTAAAGCTCTGTACTTTGTTACGCTTTGTACTCTAATGAAAGACCTAGATTCATCTGATTAGAAAACCCCTCTGAGATGGACAAGCAAGGTAATCTAAAGCATTTTACAGGAATATAAAGCAAATGACAAAAGAAAATGTCATTAAAAAAGATATAGATGAAAAAATAATAGAGATACAATTCTGCATCAGACTTAAATGTAAAATATGTTTAAATGCACATCTGGAAGCAAATAAAGAGCTGTTTATAAAATCATGTTTGACCTTTACAGGAAAGCTGCAGAAAATGGTAATGTTTTCAGTCTGTTTTGTGAAGTCCATTTCAGTTTAATGTAACTCCAATACTACTTTTGTTGTTGTTTTCACATTAACAAAATTTATATACCCGGTCTATCAAATAATCTCTTATCCAATCTAGCATAGAATAAGACAATTCTATCCATGAGCTACCATACATCCTCTATTCTGTAGCGTATACCAGTGTATTTCAGATGCTGACCTTGTAGATGTGTATGATATGCTTGTGCGTCCTTAAGTCCAGTGACTTAAGGACGCACAAGCATCCTTAAGTCCTTAAGTCCAGTGACTTAAGGACGCACAACTTAGTGCCTTAGTGTTAATAACTTTAACTTCTTTTGACACCAGATGCCATTACTGTAAATCCTCTATAAGTGTCACAAACTAAGCACTTGCTTTCTGACCATGATTAGCAGTAATTGTGTTAATGACATATCTGTCACATTATATATACTTTCACAATGCTGTAGCGTATACCAGTGTATTCTAGATTTTTTTTCTGAGCTAAAGTTGACCTACAGATGGTTATAAACATGTCTGCATTAATGAGTTTGCAGCTTTTCCTCCTCCTGGTGTCAGTGCAGCAGCATCACTGTGGGGCATCTTAAGGCTCCTGGAAGCCCTCATTAGCTCCTTGGTTGCTTTCCCACACACGCCAGGGGATTTGTGTGGGAATTTAATAACAGTGAGTGTCATCCATCATGGCCTTGTGAGTGATTTACATAGACTTTTTTTACACCTCTGTGGGGTCATATATTTACAGAAATATAATAAATTATAGATAATTTAGCCCTTTCCCAGTGTTCGAGTGAAAGTGAAACCACTCAAAACATGCAAATTTTAAACGGTTTGTATACCTCATTGGATTTTAGGGATCATTAATTTTTTTCCTTCACTTTTTGAGTCAACAGTGTGCTGGGAATATGTCCATTCCCGCGCTACTCCTTTGAACACGTCTGCCTCTTTTCTTCTTTCTACACAGCAGCTGACTGCGTTTGCCCCTGTGCTTTGAAGGGCCTCCGGTGTCCTATTGTTATGAAGCAAGAAGAAACAAAGTGAATTGAGTTCTCATTTCCCCAATAAAACAAACCAGCTACATGCAGAGCAGGTCATCTTTGGCTTGCAGCCAAAGTCTCCATTAGAGCCTCATGGAAACCCTTTGGCTCTGCTTAAGTGTGTGGTCAGGGATGTTGCAGTTATTGCTGGATGAGCTACAGGCAGACTTTACCTATGGCTGTCTTGATTTCCACTAAAAGCGAAAATAGAAAAAGGAGTTGCTCACATAACATTTTTTTGGTTATATATTTTTGATATGCCACAATCACTTTGCATAATGTTTCTTCCACTTAAAAGTTATGGACTAATTTGTCTCTCACCAACAATCTTAAGTTGAAGTTTGATGATGTTACGAGAAAAAAAAAACATGAGCCAACATGTTTCTTTTAGTCTACTAGTGAATGCTTTCATGGCTCCTTTGCCACAAAGCATTGTCTAATATAAGCAAGTATTCTCTGTATGTGTGCAAAGTTTGATTCTCAACAAATGGGATATTTTCCTTCTCTGTCCCCCCATTTCCGATCAGATTTCTGTAAAAAGGTCATTAGATCTGCATAAAGATACTGTTTAGTCCATTTTGGACTAAACAGTATATATTTAAGACAAATAATAAAATAGGTTCACTGCACTGATTTTTGGACAACACAACAAATAAAAACCTTGTTTTGTTTCTTAGGACTAGTTAAAGTATCTGTTCATATTATGGTTGCAAATTCTACACCTTGACACTTTGTAACCTCCACTCTAATGTATCTTTTGAGTGATAAGCCCATCTTGAACCAATTACAAGGGCTCTTAGCGGAACCAAAACCAAGCGGTGCTAGTTGTTGGTTTCTGCAACACGCTACAAGGTTAATGCATAATTTGACAATTAAGGCTTAAATACCTGGAAAGCTGCCATAAGGGAATGTGTAACATTATTCATCAGTAGCTCAGGAGTAGATATGCAGGGATGCTAAGATAAATTAGCTCACTTCTGGGGATCATGCCTCATTAGTCAAACAAATGATTTCGTAGACTCCTTATTGTGTTGTATTCTTATTTTGTCGCCTGCTGGCTAAAAGTACGTATATTTCCAACTTTAAGATTTTTTTGAAGAGGCATTTTATGTTTATCTGAATTAAGTACAATTTCAAATCATATGGATAATCACTGTAAGAGAAACCTACATTGTCTTTTGAAAGGGAGCTTCAGATTGAATGCCTCAATGCTCTTCGAGTCACTTTTCAGCAGAATCAATGCAGATGAATGAGATATGCTTCACTTAATCTTGTAAACAGTTTCTATTTCTCAGTCTCTGTTCCAGTCTCGCCTTTTAAAACTCTATCCCCCATCCCTTTTTATATATGTGGTTGCACAAATGTGTTACAGAGGCTGAGTCTTATCCTTTACCGCAAGGAGTAATGGAGTTGACTGATAATTTTATTACAAAGGCTTTAATGTGGTGTAATATACCTATATTTAGCACAGTGTCTGAATGCCGAGATCCGATGCAGATACAGACTGCTGAGCTTGCACGAGTAGCAATCAACCTCAGATGGACTCATTGCGGCAGACTGCACAGCATCTGTATGCAGCCACTAGTACAGTGCTGCCTCCAGTGGACAAAGAGGAAAACGGCACAATTTGTTCTGGTCTCCATGAATGAGTAAAGCGACGGCACTTGGATCGACTCCCAGGACAAGAGATGCTTAGTCTGTGTTTCTGTTTTGCCGTGTCCAAGTTACTCTAATGATTGATAGTCAGACGCCGGTCCTCCATAAAAAGCAGCTGGCCTACTTTTTCAAGAGAGGAGGCCTGTTATCCTGATGATCTAATGATGCAGATAAACATTTTGGATGTCACAGACAGTAAACAATTAACATATATATATAAAAAGGTTGGACTTTGATTTTTAAACAAATTCAACCTCAGTATTCTGTCATATTTTGTGTGTCACTGCTCCACATAAGGGATTTTATTCATTCTAATTAAAAATACATTCACTCTCTTTCACTCAGGGCGTTTTTCCTTGATCAGTCCAACATACCGCCCAGCACTGCACCCAAAGCTGCCCTCATAGATAAGGTAAGACATAACTTCATTTTGCATTATTGATATAATTTGTATATACAGACATACACCCATGTACTCATCATGGCTGGCTTTTCATTACTCTCTGACCTGGGTGATTTGATGACAATTTTCCTGCGTGGTACGTCTCATCCTCTGTGCTCCTGTTTCTGCCCAGTTAATGCGACCCCTCAATGCTCTGGAGGAGCTCTACCGTCTGATGGAGAGCTTTATAAGCTGCCGCCGCACCGCCGCCTGCCAGTTCACAGCCTGCGGGGCTTCTGGAGTAGGGCTGCTCACCGTCGCGTCGGAGCTCTGCTCGCGTCTGGGAGCCACCCACGTCGTTATGTGCAACAGCGGCGTTCACCGGTGAGTGCACTTTCCATCTCTAAAAGAGTAATGCTGTCGCTGAGCCACTCCTTCTGTTGCCCCACAACCAATAAAATTCAGAAAGTTATATCAGTTATATCAGATTCATTTTTGCCATTTTATATTACAGTTTCAGCCCTGTTTGTGTCTCAACTTGGAGCCCTTCTCTGCATGAATTAACATCAGGTATTCTTGTTAATTGGGCTCTTTGTTCTTAAAATCAAATTAAGGACTTGAGCGGGAAAAGCGCTTTACACAAGAAGGAGATGGGTCAATTACTTCCTTTCCTGTTCAATTCTATATAAGGTTCACCTGCAGCTGAGGGCCCCATTCATCAAGGCATAAGGACAGAAATATCCTGATCATTTGTCACTGCTGATCCCTAGTTGCTGCTTTCATCTTCGTCTCAGACTCCTTCCCACTGCACCGCCCACCAATCTCTCTGTCACCATGTGACAGTTTCCATATCTTTTTGTCTCTTTCTCACACACCTGTGCATCCATGCATTCTGAGGGCGTGAGTGATGGCATGATTAAGTGCTGCAAAGGGGTGCGCCCGCTTGCCTTAGCTCTAATAGAAAGTTTCTATGAGTCCTGCTACTTTATTAACACTCAAGCTGCATATATCACTGTGCGTTTTCTGTGTAAATTACACATGCTTCCCACAACTCACCCCGGCAGGCAGTCAAAGTACACCATAACATAACAGGTGACAAGTCCCGTAATACTTACAGTTATTTGTGTAGCAGCTTCTTGCGTAGAAACAGCTTTTCTGCCTGAAGCTGCAGAATGAAGAGTGTTGGAGTGAGAACTAAAGCTGGGCCTTTTTATAGAACCAGTTTACTACTAATACACAAATGAATCCCACTGTGTTGAGTTTAAATTACATGCAATCAGTGAGCAAACGGCAAATATTTTCAGCAACTGGAAAACCAATAAAACCAAGGCAGTTGATTAGTAATGTGGAAATAGGTTCACCAATGTGACAGTAATCTAAGGCACTGTTGATTGGATTAGTTGGGCTGATGGATGAGTTTTCATAACAGCAGAAGTGGGACGGGTTGGAGAGGTCAGCAGTTCCCAATTTGCAATGCGTCTCTCCCATTAAGTTCTCAAATTAATACAATTTGAGAACTTTGGCTGATTGTTTTTTTTTTTTTTATGACGCTTTTTCCAACAGTTATGTCTTTTTGATTATGTTTCTAGTTGTGGTAGTTTTTACAAAGATAGTTTGGATGGCAAACATTTGTTAACCACAGTCTTGAAGTCTCAACACAGACACTATGTAGCATATTCTGAGACAAAAATACACTAAAACAGTCATGTCCAAAGAATATTAGCATGAGTTAGCTGAAATGGAGCAGGTCTTTGAGGAATGAAGTTGGACACCTCTGATCTACCCTATTACAGAACAAAAGTGTCTCCTGTAAAAGTTTAGATGCTGTGATGCTGAAACCATCATGTTTCACTATAGCAGTGCTTTTCCAGCTCTGTGTTTTTCAATCCAACACTCAGCCAAAACATGTATACATCTCATTCTTACCTTGCAAGAGGACCTCTATGGACAGTTTTGACACGGTTTGTGACAAATTGCGAACAGGACTTTATATAAGTTTCTTTTCACAAAATATTTCTTCTAAATTTCTTTTTATAAATAGAATTTTTTCACAATTTCTATTTAATTCAGTAGTAAGGAGTACATACTCCCCATTCGGTAGTATGTACTTTATTCTGGGTGTAAATGGGATGTGTTGGAACGACATAAAACAGATGGATATAAATCATCTCCCACTATCTCACCAGCCCTAATGAACCTGGAAATTGTGTAGCTTAACACACACACACACACACACGCACGCAGACAGATTTTGAGCGTTTCCTTCATCCTGCTCCAGCTGACAAGATATTTAAAGATCCTCTCTGGGTGTCTCCCCCTCCTCTTTGTCAGTTTGCTGAAGCTCGAAATGGGAGCTTGAAATATTTTAGGGTTTGAACTGCAAGAGGACATCTTTTGCACCTCTTTACCGTGATATAACTCGGCACATTCTCTAGATGATTGTTGGGTTCATTACTTTTATCACAGCGTGTCAGGCCTGTCATAAAGTTATGCGAAAGAAATCCGAGGGGACCTTTTAAATCTTGATCTGATTGACTTCACGTAACGACTTCTGCCAGCAATAACTCCCGTTTCACGTCTGCTTGTTTTTTCCCCCTTCTCAGTTAGCACTAAATCCGACCATGAGCGTAAGAGATAATAAACAAACCTCTCAGATTTCTTAATAACTCCATGGTGGTTGTTATTGAATGAAAGGGAACCGTGCAGCGTAGGAGCTTTGGACACTTTAATTTGGAGTGAAAAGACTGGATCGATACGTTAGTGCTTCTTGTTATCAAAGAAAGGTCATCTGAGCAGCCTTGACACTTGTCACTGACTCTCTAAGGATTTATCAATGTGTTGCATTGTGTGCGTGTGCATGCGTGTCTGTGTGCTAAGGAGAAGAAGAGAAAACTGTGGTTACATGCATTGTGAAAAACAAGTAATTAGTGTATAATAAAATATTTTCAGATGTAATTATTAATCCCTGTTACCTGTACAAAGTCTTATTTTTTGTCATAAATTATGTTTTGTATAATGAAATGGAGAAAATAGGGGATAAGTATTAAAACTAGAGAAAAGGAGATGGCAAAAGGTATAGTAACCCAAGCAAATAACAAGCTATATTGCTGGCTAATAGCCAGCCTACTAGCTGGTTATAGCAATTATAAGTATATAAATAAATATACTTATTTATTTATCTAAAAATAAGTGCATCTTATTTATAGATAAGCTGTGCTTATTATCTATTATCTTATTTATAGATAATAAGCTGTGCTTATTATATTATATTATTATAAGCACAGCTTATTATCTATAAATAAGATAATAAGTATCGTAAAACTACTATCAATAAAGTAGTTTTTTATTGCAAAGGTGTTTGACTAGAAGCATAAAAAGATAGGTAAACGTACAGAGCTTTGACTTGTGGTGTTTGGCACCGACCAATATTATATTTTAGTGTTGTTTTTTCAAACAAAATTATTTAATTGGTTATAAAGGCATTTCTAAATTCCTGAATGCACAGCTGAGCATCTTTGGAATTAGAATTAGAACATAATTTTACAGACAACCAACCAGAATCAGGTGCTCCTGGGATGATTTCCAACAGAGGAGTCACAAAAAATAATCGCCATGACTGGAATCACTTCAAAAAGACTTGGAATTAGCAGGCATAATTTTTCCATGAGCATGATAAGTAAATCACTGAACTGCAGTGGCGTGTGTGTGAACACTATACACAAGACTCCACAGTTGAAGAAAAAGTTTGCTCCAAAAGATTTGAGCAAGCCAAAGAAACCTTGGTAGCATGCCAGTAAATTACACCAAAGTTTAAATTTACCCATTAACCGAAGGCTCCATAAATCGCTCGACTTAAATCCAATTGAAAATATATGAAGAAATTAACAGCATCCACAGCTTTTCAAATTTGGAAGTAGTATCTGTGGAAGAACATTTAAAAATTGTTGAGCAATGCATCTTAAAGTTGTCTTAATTCCAGTTTACTTTATCTAGTTTCATTTACTGCCTAATTTGTTTTGATTTTCTTTTATGGAATAACATGATTTTCCACCAACATCTAGTGTGAATTTCATGTCAAAGACATCATCACAAACAGATGCACTCTGAAAAAACATTGTGTTCCACACTTACTTAATATTTTCTCATATGTGTGACCGAATACAAAATGTGCTCCAGCTAATGAATCACAGAGTCACGTCAACACTCCTTTCACACACATTACATGCTTAGGGGAATCACTGGCAAAGGAGATGCACTGACTTGTCCTTGGACACTGTTCCTTTTCGCTGCAATGAGCATCAATCTTGATAAGCCTCTTCAGGTGCTCACAGTCAACCTCTAGTTTCAGTATCCTACCTCCTTTTGTTCTAATGAAACCTCAAACCTTAAATATCTGAAGCTGCTTGTTTCCTTGCTGTGACTAACTCTTGTGAGGAGATGAGCAAACGCCAAGCAGGAGGAGCAAAATGGTAATGACGGCTTGCAAAAAAGGGACCAAAATGTGCTCAAGTGATGTGTTTGGAATGAATTTTAACAGAAAATTAACATATTGTGTTCATATCAAGCTCAGACTTAGGCAGGCATTGGATTTTTGGCTTTGTTTGAGTTGATGTCAATGAAATGTCTTTGTTTGCTAAGAGAGGCTGTTTAGAAAGTGAATCATTATGACTGTTCCCTGTGAACGGAAAACAAACATATTGCAACATTTCATTGTGCAGCTTTCTTTGTTTTCATTCATGTCTTATCGTGGATTAAAAATTTTATACTGGTTGGAAATTATGCATAACTGGACTTGTTGACATTAATTCATAAAGCCTCTGTTCTTATGTTCTTATGTGACCAACAGCTGCACTCTGAGTGTCACACTGGAGCAGGCCATCCTGTTGGCTCGAAACCATGGCCTTCCCCCTCGATGCATCATGCAGGCCACTGATGTCATGAGGAAGCAGGTAAGATAGTCATTAATATCCTTCAGAAAGAGGATGTTTCTGAAGTAGCTGAACTTTGGCAAAGACTGTAATGCTTATGGATAGTTGAGTGGAAGGAAAGAACTTTTGTAGAAATACAGATGCATAAGCAAAAGATATAATTGCAGCCTTTAGAAGCTTGTGAAGTAAAGCCGATTCAAGAGTTCCACAAATATCACAAAATCTATGTTGCTTCAGTGTGATAATTTTCCCAGTAAGTAATGATTGAAGGAGCTGTGTTTGGAGGACTGAAACTGAATAGAAAATCTAGTCTGAGAATAATGAACACCACCAAACCAAGCAAAGTGAAAAAGTTGTTGAGGGTCACTAATAAAGTAACTTGGATGTTCACACATTGCATTGATCTAGGCATTCATGCAAAAAAAGATATCTCTATGAAATGCATTTTCTTTTCAATACTTATATGTACATTTTAGCATGTTTGTATTTAATAATGTTATATTAATACCTGCCTATCAAGCTCAAATCATTAAAATTAATAGCTTTAAATGAACAAAAAGCACCAAGAGGTTTAATGTAAATAACATATTTTTGTACAAGTCTGAGGAACTTCCAGCTTTATTTAAATTAATTCCATATTAACTTGCAAAACATTTGTCCAACCTTTTGATTAATAAATGAGCCAAATTTTTATTTAGCCAGAAACTGTTTTGCCTCAAAGAATATACCTTTAAAAAAATTGGCAGGTTACTGTCCCTGTCCTTTCCGTGGCATTTTCTTTAAAACATGCATCCACCATTACCCACTGCTTTCATTTAAAAAAAAAAAAAAAAAAGTAAAGCCAAAGAGTGTCAGTCTAAAATTGTTTTATTTTTAAAAAAGTTTCAGGCTTCAATCCTGGAGACTTGTTTGCATGTCTGTTTCAGGTCAAAGATGGAAATTCTCTCTTTTCTTAAGCACATAGAGATTTTCACTCCATAAAGCCTTCAGCCGTGACCAAATCCTGGCTTGCAACTCCGTCTTTTTTTAAGTTTTGTCTGGATGGTTATGTAGTTGCTTGAGAAGGAGTCAAAAAGCTGAGATTTTATAGGACTATAGACTCTTAGATTCTTGTCTTGGAAAAATGGGATTTCAACTAGAAGTGCACAAAACGTCATTGTGCCATTCTGTTTTAAATAAATTGCTATTTAAAATTTTTAAGACTTTTTAGATAAAATATTTAGACGAGAGATACTTATCAGTTTGTGTCTTTGTTTTTGTGCATATCAATGTTCAAAAACTGCTAAGACACTGGCTTGGAAGCATTTTCTTTATAAATGTGTTATCCAAGGTGCAGTAATCAAGTAGTTTCCATAGTTTTTGCCTCAGAGGCAATTGCTATGGTTGTCCATTTTGTGGTGGTTAAGATACACACAAACATACAGTAAATTATCTTTCGGCATGAATCTGTGCATGCATGGTGGTTTGTCCTGTGTATCTCTGTGATGGGCTGGCGACCTGTCCAGGATGTACCCTGCCTCTCACCAGTGACCGCGAGAGATGTGTAGCTGCCCCAGGCGACCCTGCAAGGACAAGTGTGGATAGATGGTCCCCACATGTGACTATTGCCAAGAACATGTGGGGGTGTTTATGCCCTCTTTTGTTGCTGCTGAGACACTGAGTTATGAAACTAACTGCATAAATATATGGCATCTTTCTTCCCTCACTAAACAGTCACACTTATGCTCAAAAGGTTGTCAGCACATCAGATGAGGAGAATCCAATCTTGTTTGGCATCTGCAATCATAGAAAACTGTGGCTATTCCAGCATTTTGCTGGAATCAAATAAGTTTAAGAAGTCTCTGATGGAGTAAAATTTTTTGGAGAACACTTTCAATATTGATATTTAGTGTAATACGATGTAAAATAAAAATTTACAATAAAAAAAAATTAACTTTTTTACTGACCTTTGTGGGGAGCTGTGTCCATCAGTGACAGCAGAGGACATCTCTGTCTGGAGGTCTGGGAATGGATGACTGTGATAGGAATCGGATAATTGCTGATGCTATCCTGTTGTCTGGACATAACTCTGGGCTGGCAGTCAGAGTTGTAATTGAGAGGTCACCTAATGCACTTTTGGCCAGATACTCTCGCTCTACTAAAACTCTGATGACCTCCCTAAAGGAAGACTTGGAAAGTGTGTGTTTTTCTGCTTATACTTGTGCAGCACACGCGCAAGGAGGGAGTATCTGCAGGTGCAGGCGTTCCTCTCGTTACTATAAATTGAAAGTTGCTTCCTGCAACTCTATAGGGATATATCTGCAGACTCTGCACATAGCCAGGAAACTACAAGGACCTTTAAAAAAAAAAAAAAAAGAAGTTATGCTCCTGACTGAGTGTAATGAAGCTCTAACAAAACCAGCACACACAGGAACTGTACTAATCTTCCAAATTCTCCACAACTTGTCTTTTTTATCCTCACTAAGCCTTTTTTTTGCCTGTACTGTTGTGCTTTGATTGTAAGAAAGAACAACTGCACTGCCCACAGCAATCATTTCAAATCCTCAGTGTCCTCATTCACAGCATGACATTTACTTTCTGTCATACAATATTCATAGGGTACTGTTAAGCCTGGAATTTATATACTTTTCGTTGCTGTTCTGACAGTCAAGCCTGTAAGTAAGCAGCCTCACCAGGAAAAAAGCATCTCACTTAAAAGAAACTAGAGCTAGTGATGTGCAGTGGTGTCCATTAAAAGCTGCACTGTGAGTTCAACACATTCTAGCAATCTCTGGTTTTATAGTCTAAGAAAACCCAATCGGTTGAACAATGAAAGCCGAAAGGAGCTTGTGCACCGATTAGCAACTGAGCTGGTAAAATATACAAGAGTGTATAACTTTGCTGCAACTCCTGTTTATACAAATAAATTATTTATTTCTAGAGAGACGGCACATAGAAATAGAGAAAAAAAAAAGTATTACTCAATAATTCAAAGCTGTGGGCTAACGCATGTTCAACTTTTGGAGGGAACAAAATTCTTTAGTTTATTGTGAAGTTTTTTTTTTTTTTTTTTTAAATTTGATGTTTGTGTTGTTTTGTAACTTCTCTCCGGTCATCACTGATTGGTGATTCAATGAAACTTAGTGCATGTCTGTTTTCTTTCAGGGTGCAAGAGTTCAGAATTCTGCCAAAAATCTGGGAGTGAGAGATCGAACGCCATCATCAGTTCCAAGGTAAAAAAAAAATATGTTCATCCATGTGCCATTATGTCCATAAAAATCAGTATTTTATTTCCCTGATGCAGCTGTTAAATGTGACTCAGATTAGTGTCTGTACTGTGCAGACATGAACATCCACAAAACCGAGATGATGCAATTATTGACTTTTCTTTATCGCTCTATCATAAAAAGTAAATGATCGGGATTTAATTTGTTTTCAAAAATTTAAAATCCATCCTATAGACTTACAACACTACTCTTTGCGAGGGAAACAGTTTATGCCTGAAGCTTCCAGCTGTTCATCTATATACATTCAGTCGGAGGTGGGTGCAATCATCAGCTCCTGCTTGAGTGTCTCTGCCATTTAGCTACAACAAACACTGTGGAGACAGGTGGCCCTTTTGAACCTTTTAGTCAAAATTTATGAACACAGCTAAGTAGCAATATGTGGAGTGTTTTATATGTGTTTTCATACAGCAAAATTGCTGCACCCTCTATGCATTTCTGTCATATTTTCTTAGGTTGAGATGGTTACTTGAAAACACGATTGTGCTTCATAAATCATTAGAACATTCCCGCTCAGATTGGCTCATCTTGTGATGATATGACATTAGTCTCAAGATGTAAAGCTACTCAGGTGATTAATAAAACTACAGAGGATGTCATTGAACTGCATGGTTCTATGAAATCCTTTTAATCCCTGCAGCTACTCGGCCCACAGATGTGAAACCAATCAGCAGATCGCTTCTTGCTCTTTTTGCTCATGCTTGAACGCCGTACAATGCTGCATGCTGAATGTAATGGTGTGTCACGTCGTATATGTGTTTCTCTGATCAGGTTGTACAAGCTGTGCCAGCCTCCTCCCCCAGATGGAGAGCCATAATGCATTGCATTGAAGAAAATGCTGAAACATTCTGCAGGTTCAGCAATCAAACTTCTCCCTCCACCAGTATGTTAATCTAGTTGAAGGCACTGCCTTGTATATGTCTACTCCAGCTGCCTATAATGTAAATAAAGTTTTAAATAGTATTTTAATGTTTTATATTGTGATTGTTGTACTTTATACAAATACTGTTTTTTTTTTTTTTTAAATGTATCAAAAAAGACATTGGATCTGAATGAGAAAGCAAAAGGGGTCAGAAATCCCATCATGTAATTGCTTCATATGTTTTTGTTGAAGATATTTTAATTTCCTATTCGTTTGAATCACATAGTTACACTGCCATGTAAAAGTATTCACAGTCCTTTAACTTCACCACTTTTCCTCACATCAATGTATTAAGATGAACAGAAAGTAAATACATTTTGGAAAGAAAATATACTTTTTAATTTTGATTTTTGCAAATAAAAATATGAAAAGTCCAGAAGGTAGATGCTTAGTAGAATGATATTTTACAGCAGTTAGAGCATTTTTGAGTTTCTTTTTTCTGTCTTTTTTTGGTATGTTTTTGCCAGCTTTGCAGATCTAGAAGCTGAAATTCTAGCCCATTCTCTCATGCTAAAAAGCTCAAGCTAAGTCAGATTGGATGGAGAGTGTGTGTTAACATCAGTTTTTAAGTTTTGCCAAAGATTCGAAATTTGATTTAGGCCAATTTGATTTAGGACTGGGTCATGTGAGCAAATGAATATGCTTTGATCCAAACCTGTTCATTGTAGCTCTCAATGTTTTGGAACTATTTGCCATAGTTTCAAGTCTTTGCAGCATTAAGAGCTTTTCTTCTATGATTATTTTGTTTTCAGTTCCATCTAGGTTTTCTATTCCTGCTAGGGAAAATTGCCCCCAACAACATGCTGCCAGCATCATTCACTGCTGTATTTAGTGACATCCTTATTAATACTATCATTGCCTGGCCTTACAGCTTAGGTAAAGGCCATGTCTTGGTGAGTTTATATTTCTGCCATATTTTCATTTTTAGATTTTTAGATTCAACCACAGTTCAGAGCTTAAGATGTGGTTTTAGAACCTACTGTACTTTCAACTTGTGCACATGTTGCTAATTGCATGATGGTATGGTTTAACTGGACTTTTTTAGAGACACCTGATTACATAGAGTGAACAAAAATTCACTTTTTGCATTTTTATTTGTAATAAATGTAAAAACAACCCACACACTCACTACACAATGTTTTTCTTGTTGGTCCTCCATAGAAAATACAATATTAAGGTTTATATTTGTAAAGACACACATTTCTTAAAAATGTTAAACTTTTTCAAGTCACTGTTAAGAAGATGTTGATTAGAAGCATACAGTGTGAAATATGACATTCATTTAGCTTAAATCAGCAGCTTATCTGTCTTGTTCTGTTTGCGTTATACTCGCTGCATCAGTTCTTTCTGAATTGCTTTAAAAAACTTGTGTTTGTGACGCGATGTAAAAATGCCTTGTCAGCTAAACCTGCTGACAGTGTTATTTTGCAGTTTCTTACTGAATTTCAAAGTCTGTTTGAGTTGCATGCACATTGAGACAGTAGTATCTCCCAGTACTTACAAATCGGAGTCTAAATGTTCATGCAACACATTAACAGTATTATGTTTTTCATACAAACAGCACTCAGGATTAAACCATCTGTCTTACTTTTAATTGGATGTAGCTCACTCCTATGCAAGCAGAAAGAGATGTTAAAAACCTATCAATAAGATGTTATTGTGTTTCTATATTCAACTGTATGAGTAATATAAAAATGAAGGATTTTTACGCATATTTCATTCACACGTGCAAATCTATTAAAGCTGATAACCACAACTGGAATTTGTGTGTTTTTGTTCTTGTGGAAAAACTGAGACCCCTGAGGTCTTCCTTTGCCGTGCTTTACTGACTTTTTAAAGTGGTTTTGAAGTGTTTTATTTGTCTAATAGAGAAAAAATAGCATTTTTTAAAAGTAAGACGCAAAGACAAAATTCGGACTATAGCCTAAAAAAAGTTAACTTTTCTATTATATATTTTCTTCAGTAGTTTTAAAGTTGCTGAGCAATGGGACCCGACAATGCTGTCAGAAAAACATAAGATGAAGGAATGTACTATGATGCATCTCTTCACTGACTTAGGTCAGGTAGAATGCAATGTAATTGTTCTGACTGCAAAAACTGAAAACTATTAGATACACATCCAAATTAGTGCCACAATCTGATTTTTTTAATTTATTTTTTCAGTGGGCGTAAAAATTTGGATTTGGGCTCTTGAAATTAAAATGAAAAAGGCACGGCGTTGGTGCACGGTTAAAGTATGGCATGTATGGAGGCCTTAGTCTTCAATACATCCCAAAGCCCTTTGTTTCATGTCTTCTACCTCTCTCACAACCCGCTTCCTGTCAGACAAATTTCAAATAGATTCCACTACAGCCAGGTAAACTGTAAAAAAGGACATAAGCTGTACTTTTTGCAGTTGCATTTGCCTGCTGTGTGAATGCAGCCTTAGAATCGAGTGCTATAGTGACCTTTTCTTCTTTTCAACCAATGTCCAAGTGCTTAAGAGCTACTGTCCTATTACCTTTGGGTGCATCTCTTGTCCAACACACCTGATGGCTAAATTCCCTCAACATATTTATGGAGGTCTGTTAATTATCCATCCATTTGATTCAGGTGTGATGGAGATGGGGGTTCATGAAAAAGATGGATTTCCTGATTAAAGTTTTGAATGTATTTTCAACAACAACAAAAAGTTAACTGAGATAGTTAACTCCATAAATCCCTTGATTAAAAATCCAAACCATCCTGTAATAATCTAACATGGGTGGTTTAGTTTCCATGTTGTCTCGTGCAAAGTGGGCCGGTTGCTTCGTTATTTAGCGAAAATGTGTTTATTGGCAAAACCGAAGCAGGTAGCATAAGAGAGGCGGATAACGAAATGGGAGTGGCGGCGGCCACTCCAGCAGCCAGTGAGCGGAAGATTTGTAATCTGTCACAGAGCTGCGGAGCCGCCGGCTTCCTCGGAGGAGCCACCGACAAAAAGAGAGAGTCAGCGAGGCGACAAGCAGGGGAAGGTCCCGGGCTGACTTTCCTCGCCTCTCCGCGATGCTCGCCCGGCGTCAGCGCCGCCTTTTTTAACGCGAATCCCGTCTGAACTTACCTCATCCCAACCGGGAGGACGGTTCAGTTTTCACAACCTCAGCTTTTGGACGCGGACACGGCTCCTGAAGGACGAATGACTCCACCGGCTCCCCTCCTGATTTCATTCTGCTAAAAGCTCTTGAGCGGGAGGCGACAACAGTTTCTTCATGGCGTCTCCGCAACAGTCAAGGATTCAGTCTTATCTGGAGCGGAATAAGATCGGACCCCTGTTCGAGGTGAGTGCACCAACTCTGAAGTTAATTGCCGTCACGTTTTAGGGCTGCTTTGCACCAAACATGTTAATATTAAGCTGTTCCTGGACACTGGTGTCGTGAATGTCACTTGATGAGAGCTGCCGTGGAATAAGGAGCCAGGTTTCCTTCTACCGCACCTCCCAGTGTAAGACGTCCCACTGCGCTCCGGCAGCCAGTTAAAGAACACTGTTCACATCCACATCTCCATCATTTTACCCCCTGTTACAGTGTCATGTATTTCAGAAGCCAGGGGCGCTCCAGAAAGTTTTTTTTTTTTTTTTTAAAGATGGGCACCCAGATGGTGGCCACTGATGGTCTTGGTGCCGCAGATCTAAACCCAGTGCTCCTGTCATGTTCACTGCCTTGCAAAAGTATCAGGTCCTTTGAACTTTCCCTCCATTTGTCATGTTATAACTTCGTTCAGTGTATTATTTTATTTTATTTTGTGGAGTCAACACAATTATGAAAGGTTTATATTGAATAAAAAGCCAGAAGCTGTGCATTGATATACAGCTTTTTTTTTTTTTTTTGTCGCTACGTAAAAGCATCATTTTTGCTGTAGTTACTCCTGCTCGTTCTTTGGAGCATGTCTCCAGAAAACCAGCAGCTGTAGTGAGCAGAAGATTTTCATCTGAAAATGTTTTAAGATATTTTGTGGGGTTTTCTTAGGTCTGCACTTTTTTTCTAAACAATCTCATAGAACTAGCAACATTTTCTTACTGGGAAGTGAAACTCTGCAGTCTATTTGTTTGACATGCACTTTTCCACCCCACCTTTACTCCCAATGAACATTTACGTTTTACCTGACTGGAGCGCCTTCTTTCACGTGCTGCATGCCCTACATTAAATGCAACAAGAACTCTATTTTTTATTTCAATAATGGCTTGCTTCTCACCATTCTCACCCCAAGGTGAAATTTGTGGATGTCCTGATCTGTTCATCGGTCTTCATGTCGCTGATTATTAATTGGATTGATACCGAGGTTAAATCACATGCATGAACTCTATTTACTGATCACAAATGCAGGGGCCGCTCTGTGGTCTGCATTTTATGTGGGAGGGATGTCATTAAAGGGGTCTGAATATGAACGCGTGCTACGGTCCTTGGTTTCTTTAATTTAATGACACAAAACATGTACAGGTGTTGCTACTGCTCCTAGAGCTACTTAGTTTAAAGCTGCCTATGAGTGCGGACTTTGATTAGTCAGCAATGAGATTGGTTTTCATAAGGAGTTACCTGGGTGACGTCTAAGCAAACCAGCAGAAGCTTAGAGCACCTTTGCCTGCTGCTGGATCATTTGCTGGCATCATATCAGATAATGGGCTGCATTACAGGAATCACTTGGATATGCTAACCTGCACATGTTATCTTTATGTTAACCTAACATGTTTGTTTTTTCAAAATGCAGATGTCTCATTTCTGTTTAACAGCTGGACTCAAAGATGAACATGGTGTGCATTAAAATTAATCTTCAGAGCAACAGGAAGGCTTTTTTTAAAAAAAATAAAAAAATAAAATAAAATTCATTTCAGCACTCTGGACAGAGACTCTTCCCTAATATGGAGTCCACCCAACAGTGAGGACAGTAAATCTGGAGTCTGGAGCAGTCGATGAGGCTAAATTGCACAATGATAGCAATTGTGCAATTGCTATCATTGCTGGTACAAAACAAAAATAATATTTACATCTGGCAAATTTTAAATTTTAAACATTCGTACCAAAAACCTTAAATAAGAGAGAAAAAACAGCTTGTTTTTTCTCTCTATGTGTTGCTCTTTCACCTGTCTCCCCCTGCTCTGTTGCTTTCTCATGTTTGTGTTCGTTTTGAGGGCTGCTAAATTAGCTCTCCCTTACATGACATTTCAAGAAGATTAAAGCAAAGCGCAAAGGTGAAACCTCGCAATTGTGCCGCTGTGTGTTACAATGCATTTTTAACTTTCCAAACATACTTTTCAGTCAGACCAACAAAGATATGGATCAAGCCTCTGTTTATTTTAAAAGCCGCATTGTAGTGCCCAGATTTTCAGGGGGAACCAAAGCAAAGGGAGGATGTTTGAAAAGTCTCCTGGGTCTTTTGCTCTTCTCATGAGAAAATGATATAGCCGCTGCCCCACTGTTGCGCTTGAAAAACCTCGGCCACCTTTTGTCACAAAGAAAATCCATTATCGTGCATTCAGCTATGGAGAAACATAGAGAGAACGATGTTCTCCTTATAATTTTCTCTCATCAGATGTTGGGACTCAGTGCAGCAGAGGTAATGATGAAAAGGGGGAAAGTGGAGCTGTTTAAGACAAAAAAATGTTTGAAAATTTGGTAGATATTGAGAAAATACCATGTTCTAAACATTAATGCAGTAATTTATGGGCCACAGTTTTGCCAGCAGTTTTTATAATTGATGTATTTGAACTTTTATATTTTTCAAAACCAGGCTTGGGTACATCTGTTATTTAATGGGCATCGAAATGCTCAAAACTACTACACTAAGGTTCTTAGATCCGTCCCTGCTACAGCACACCTGAATCAAATGCATGACTTGCTAACATGGTGAGGAGGGCCATTTGATTCGGGTGAGTTGGAGCAGGAATGCGTCTGAACATTGCAGGATAAAAGCTCTCCAGAACTGGAGTTTAAGATCCTGTTCTAGGCAAAGATAGACAATTATTAACTTCACATAACATTTCTGAATTGTTTCTTTTCTTTTTTTAAATAAAGCCATCACTATTTTTTCATCATTTGTTAAACTATTTTCTGCAAAAACTTGGGTTGCATATTTTGTTAATGAGCTTAAACACTGCTGAATTGGGTGTTTTATACCATGTTTACTTTGTTTTGTTTGGCTCTTTCTGTGGAAGTTTTAATAAATTATTACTCAGTATTTTCATTTATTTATTTTTTGTGATTGTGAAGCAGAGTTCTTGGTTATTCTTGTAAACATGTCCCACTTTGTCACTTAATGCTTCTGGTTCCTTGTGTTAGTTTTGTTCTATCTGCTCAACATGCTAATTATTTTTGTAGTTAGGTGTTGCATATTTCACAGCTTAGAAATTACGTGTGCTTTTGTCCATTTCTAAATCTAAATTTAGCCTCAAATGTTTACCCACACAACACTCATTTATTATAATTTTTTTTTTTTTTTTACATCAAATCAAATTCTTTGGTATATTTCTCTCTTCTCCCAGACATCTTGTACGTGGCCCATAGCTGCAGTATTAACCAGTATGACTACCAGTGAGTGACGGTTCATTTACTCTCTCAGATGAGACACGGTTTATGATTTGCCAGAGAATTGATGATTTTTTTTTTTTTTTTTCCCCCCTCAGTAATGAAATGGTTGCTTTGCAAAGATAGCAAGCTGAGTCAACACTGACTGAATTTGTTCCAAGACTCAAGCAGCCTTTCATAATAACCAGAGTAATTGCACACCAAGTCATTGCAACACGTTTATGTAAATTGATATTCAGTTTGAACACAGTTTCACTGCCGTGTGACTGTTGTTCTTTGGTGCATGTGTCTAGAATGACTGTTTTTGAAAGTTGTTTATATAAGAGTAGTGATATAAAAAATGGAATAAATGGTCTGCTTTTCTATGGTTCTTTAACGACATACAAGTTTGGATCATAAATTGGCAATTCTTGTTGTTCATTAAAGGGGATTTCTGCAACATTTGCATTTAAATATCTGAGACGTCTATAGGATGGCAGAAGGTCGAAATAAAGGAGTCTTTACCTTTGTCGCACACGGTGTTAAACCGGTACTCAGGTTGCTCCCTGATGTGATCTGCCCTTTAAGTCTAGAAGCAATGTAAAGTTTGCTGCTGGTGAACAGTGGGGGGTTGATGGATTGAATACAGTGTTGGGCTGATTAACTGTCTTATTATATGCTGTTCTTTTGTTATATCAGTTAGAAAGTGGATTTAGTGATTATGTTCTGAATACCTGAACTTGGAAAATTAGTATTGACTCTGCACAATTTTTTCCAGTCATTTGTGTTGCTCCTTATAGAATCTTGTAATGAGCTTCTCTTTTTGTATTGGTTTTCTTTAAGTGAACACAGTAGCCATTCCTGTGGAAACGCTCTTTCTGAACTTGTTCTGCAGCCATGTTCTTTTAACATGCTTTCAGTGATCTGAAGAGGTCCTGGAGGAAATGCATAAGAAACACGTACGAGCCAAATGTATCTTAATCACCACCTGATATTGAATTTGTCTTCCTTCAAAAACGGACATAAAAACTGATATTGCTGCTGTTCAGTTTCTTGGAAAATATTCAAACTTTAATGGGTTTTATTGTGGTTTTCTGTGATGAACCAACAGAAATTATTGAGCAATAGTGAAGTTTAAAAAAGTCATCCATGACTTTCAAAGTTTAAGATCAGAAAGCAGATAAAAGCATGGTTCTGTTCTTCTTCACCTTTTATTTAAATGGGATAAAAAACACTCTTTGTGATCAAAGATCTCTTTTACAAGAGCGTCCTGACAGTCATACAGTTTGTAATTAACTCACTTTTTCTCTTGATGCCTCTAAAATAAAATGCAGTTCAACCACTTCAGAAATTAAACATCCTGAAGACCAGCGTCATAAAGACCAAGAAATGCAACAAGACAAAATAAAAGTTTAGACAAAAACATATTCATGGCCAAGTCAGTCTAGAAACAAACCTACTTAACCTAAAGATGTGTTACATGCTGAAGCTCCACCTCCAAGAATAGTGTGGATCGCACATAAAAACACAGGAAGCTAAATTTATTATGACAATGTGCAATACAATAGTGCTCTACATGCCCCCTCTTCCGTGCTGATAATTAATGTAAATGAGACATAATTGCTTATGATCAAATAACACTGTACCATAATTTATCTGGTTATGGTTAAAACAGGGCTGCTGCCTTGATTCATGCGTGGGTTCTCTCTGGGTACTCCGGCTTCCTCCCACAGTCCAAAAACATGACTGTTAGGTTAATTGGTCTCTCTAATGTCTCCCTGGGTGTGTGAGTGTGTGTGTGTGCATGTTTTCTTTTGTCCTGTCTGTCTCCATGTTCCCCTGCGACAGACTGGTGACCTGTCCAGGGTGACCCCACCTCTCGCCCAGAAAGTTAGCTGGAGATAAACACCAGCACCTCTCCTGACCCCTGATGAGAGCTGGAGTTCTTTTCATTATTAATTGCTTACGCTACCTTTTTTTTTGTAATTATTGTCTTTGTATTCCCACAAATGAATCTGCTTTACTCTACCAAGAGCTGTAGTTCTCGCTGTAGCTCTGGGGTTATTACTCTTCTAGAGGAGGAATCTCTGCCCCTGCCTTTTGCAGCTTTTAACAGATTTCCCCCCAGGATTGCCTTGTGCATAGTTCCATCAATCTTCCCATTAACTTTTAAAGCTTACATCACCATGTTTACTGTCTTGTCATGTTTTACATATTGGGCAGAATGTTAGACTGTGGTCTCGCCTTCTTCCATATGTCTCTTGTATATGGTACAATAAGAGGTGTTGTTTTAGCTCGTCTCAATAGGTCTACAGAGGTAAGTTTATGGCACAAAAACAGTTGCTTAAGTTTAATCTTAAAGACAAACGGTCTTAGTACTATGATTTATTGATTACTCGTTTTCATTTTAATTTTTCCCCTCTATGAATAGATTATTTAATGGTCTTAAGATTTTAGATTAACTAATTATCAGCATATTTTAGAGGCACCATAATGGTAAAAAAAAAAATCACAGGCTCATCTGGACCATTAAAATGTGTGTTTACATTTCCAAGGAGAATAGCTTATGCTGCTTATCACTCTAGATACAATGATAGGGTTATTTCCAAACAACTTGGGGTCCATCATCCTACAGTTTTGTGGTTTTAAGTGGAATGCACTTCAGACAACTTTCAGTCTTTCCCAGAGTAATTGCTGGAGCTTGTTTACCTTGAGTGCACGTCTCTGACAAACATCCAAACCACTGCAGCTGCATTTCACTCTATAGTGACAAGATAACATTTTAAATCAAGTTCATCAATGTGGTTTGTGTGGGAGGAAGTAAGATGAAACAGAATCAGGATTTATACAAAAGGGTAACATGGAGAAATCCTTATGAGATGAGGAACACTGTACAATGAAGCAGAATAAATGCAAAGCAAATTAAGGTTCAGTTCAAGACTGAAGTTCAGAATTGTGAAGCTGTTTCATATCTTACCTATCTATAACTTATTTAGGAAACCTAAACTGCTTTGGACCAAGTTATACTTCCAGAATAAAGGTCAAAATCATGGAAATGCTGCCTTTCAACCAGTAAGATGCTGTGTAAGAATTTAAATATTAATAGCATTTCTTCTCCTCACCAAGTTGCATAACATCTTTGCTTCCACATTAACAACTCAAAAAGTTGTTTTAGATATTCTCTCTAAAGCCTTGAGGCCTGACTTTCACTTGTGCTTCAAATACTTGAATTGACTTCAGTTAGAGACACACTGCACATATTTTGAAAGGACTAGATGTTCACACTAAAAGACTGTTTTGTTTCACAACTGAATTAATGTGCACCACACACTTAGCTGCACCTGGTGAGGGATCAGACTGGTTTTATTTTTTAGACCAACTAAAGCCCAACTGAGTGCATTTTGAAGGAGCTAACACAGCATGGTGTCAGTTTGTATAATACCTCATTTCATTTAGACGCATATTATTGTATAGGTGCTAATAAAGTTTAAGGCAACAAAGTAGGCTTGGAGATGATGCCAAAATGCCGGAGTCTCTTTTATTGGCTGTCAACAACACACATTTACAGCTTGGTCGATGTTTAGTTCAAACTACCCAACTGCACCCAGATTAGCCTTAAAAATGTTGTCTAACTGTGACTGAGGTCGGCTCAGTGTGTTCCCCTCACACATTTGCAGACCTCTCACACTCAACAGATTTTGTGCCGACTTGCTCTGTTGACCGACCACAACCAGTGCAGCTTCATGCAGACTTTCAGCTTGGAATCAATGGTAAAGGCAGAGACTTCAATATTTTATTTTCAACAATCTTCATCTCAAGTATTTAGGATTATCCCTCCTAAATAATCCTAATATTCATACACTCGTCACTTGCAAGTGGCAAGTGTATGAATATGACTATGTATGCACTTTGTTGTATTTTTTTGTCCTGTGATTTATTAAGGAGGTTTTGCTTCCTTGCTTACATGCTTTGTTATACTTTTACAAAACGTATCATGTCAACACAAAATGGCTTATCAGCTGTAAAGCCCTTCAGTGTGAAGTTATTAGTTTGAGTTTGTTTTTCCTTAATATGAAACCAGGTAGCTCTCGAACAACTCTTCAAATCAAACTAATCTGGTGAGTAGATGAAATCAGGTAAAAGCACTTCAAAACCTACACCAGAATATTAAAAATCCTAATGAATGAAAGCAAGATTGCTAAAACAAAAAACCAAACAAACAAAAAACCATGTTCACAACATGAGACTAAAATGGTGATCCAATGTTTCAATAATTGAAATGTAATTTGGCCTAGAACTTTCAGCACTGAACTGCTTCCTTAGTAGCATTCATCAAGAATTTTGATTACACTTTTCCTATTAAATCTGAGTTTTAACTGCTTACAATAAGGGAGGATCAAACCTAACAGAGATGCTTAAATACATTTAGATTTGAAAATTCTAAACAATTTTTTATTTTTTTTTTAAAACTCCAGACCTTCTTAAAGGCATATGAAGGTTCATATAAATTTCTGTAATGTGGCATGAAACTATTTTCAGTCTTGCTGTCTCTGCAAGCTTCAAGAAAACGATAGATGAAGACAATTCAGAAAACGCTTGTATTGATGACCTTTTGCTCATTCTTTGTGGTGCTCGCCAGTGTGAAAAGACAGAAGTGTGGTTACGTATGGGTTAACACAGCTCCCCCTTCAGGCACAGTTAGAGTAATTACTACTAGACAGGCGTGCGGTTGAAAACAGCCCAAAGCCAGGTTAATCCTGTGGGGCTGCTGGAAAGACTGAGGAGGGAAAGATGTCGTACCTCGTCGGATCAGACAGTCAAACGATGAGTGAAGGGCGATCTGTGGGAGACTGGAATGTACTGGAGAAAGGAACAAGGCTGTGTTTTTGTTTGCCTGTGTGTGTGTGTGTGAGGAGAGCAAAAGGAAAGCTAAGGAGAGTATAGAGGCTTCAGTGCATGCTAATCAAGTTATCATGTCCAATTACAGCCCAAGGAACCTGATGGCTGACTGCTGAGAGTCACTGATAGTCAAGCTGCTTGAGAAGGAGAGAAGATCATGTTATATGCAAAACCTTGTTGGTTTCCTTTCTGTTATTCGCCCTGTGATTGAAAGGAGTGTGTATGTAATTATATACAAGCATATTCTAGCAGACTAGTGATCATATTTTTTTTCAGGGAAAATTATTCCAAAATGTTTAGCTAAAAGGATGAGCAAGCACATAAATCCTAAATAAATGGAAATTGTTTATGCTTTCTGTCCTGTGGGAAGGTCTTTGAAAAAGCTTTCTGATGCAGTTCTCTATCTGGTTGGGTAAATGTGCCCTCACTTACCTCATCACTGTCAATAAGTTTGTGGTAGGATTTTTGTTGCAGCTCCAGTTTTCTTAAACTTTTTAATTCTAGTCCTAATTCACCCAGCTGTGGGTGAGTTTAGGAAAGAGAAAAAAAAATCTTAATTTTTGACTTGTAGATTACAACTTCTCTGCCTTTTTGAATGGCCTCTTCTCTCATCTTTCCCATTTTGAAGCATGCCTATAAGAAATGGTTGTCTATGTGATTTCATACTTACTAACGTGAAGCTTTTAGGCTCTGGGATAAAATGAAATTGTGAAGTATGTTTTAAAAACCACGAACAGCCTTGAGGAAAAACAAACAAACAAAAATATGGGCCTAAAGTGTCAACAAAGCTTGCTTCATCATTATTAGGTGGGATTATGGTTGATATTTTTCTGATTTTAAAACCATACTGTTGCAAAAAAGAAACTGGAAAAGAAAGCTGTCTTCTTGTATACATAAAATTGATAAGTAAAAGAGACAGGATAGTGATTAGTCATGTATCACATAATGCAGGTAATGTGGTAAGGATATATATTTTTTTCTCTGTCATAAAAGTGCCGTCAGGGGAGCTTGAAGGCACCAAGGCTCTTCAAAAACTAAAAACAAACAAGCCTGCAATGCTTTTGGAGATGAAAAGCACACACAGCATCTATTGTCTGGCTTATGTGCTCTGACAGATTTTTTTAATTTATTTTTTCCCCCCTAACAATTCATGCCAGATACATTTTACGTCGCAGTATATGGAGACACAGACAGCACAAGCTTCTCCACCAATCACGTGTAGCTGTCACCGGGATGATAAAGTTCTGCACATGCTATTGGATGCATGAAAAGTGGCGGCAGCAGTTCTTTTTGAAAAGCTCAGCATTTTTTATCTTTATGGGTTTTTTTTTTTGTTGTTGTGTGGATGCAGCGACACAAAAAGTAGAGCACTCAGGGGAAAAAATGCTGTGTGCACGAATGCTTCTTTTATTGGAGGTCATGGGGAAACATGATGGACACTATTACATTTCAGCAGAGAGAAGGACAAGCAGAGCAAAGAGTTAAAAGACCTCCACCGCTGAGTTTAGTTCAAGGTATTGTGTCGAAGCTCAATATGTGTCCCTCCTCTGCTCTTATTTTCTGCATAATCTCTTCTGCTTGTTTAGATATAGTCTGGATGTTGTCCAGTGACATCCTTTGCCATCTCTTTCTGTCCATTGTTCTATCTGGCCTCACTTTTCCATTTTCAGTTGACGTGCAACACATTATACAGAAACACAGACGTCACTGGAACCTGTGGGATGGCTTTGTATTCCCAAATTTTATTAAGATGGAGAACGAGAACAAATGGCAGACGGTGGCCTGTCATCCAGGTGACAAGTTGCCCTCCAGAGATGAGCTCTTGCTGCATTAATGTTTCCTTTTTTTTTTTTTTTTTTTTTTTTACGTTTTTACTCAAGGACAATTTGTGGAGAAATGATGTTGGACCAAAAGCATATATATATAATCCTCATATAATTATGAGGATTATGCATCCGTTAGACTGATCAGTAGAACAGAAAAGTTCAATGCACTCTGTAAGGATCTAAGACTGTGTGTACGCAAATGTATCAAACACATGTATAGCTTTGTTTTATACTAGAACAAGTATATAAGGTTTGTGTGGAACAAAGTGTGCAACTTTAAAAATATGACACTAGAAGAAAATGGAGAGAACTCCCAGCTATCAATAAATTAAATGAATTAAATTTTGTTAAAAAAAATAAGCATAAGCTACAGAAGTGCTTTTCTTAAAATTAATATTTCTAAAGTTTGGGTTTTTTTGCCCCCCTCAAATTGTGAATATTTTATTAAATATATATTAGGTTATTTCTGAGACCTCTTTCTTGAAGATTGAAGTACTAAATGTAGCAAGTGCATATTTTACTCAAAAATTCTAAATCTCAGTACCTTATTGATGTAATATGTAACCCTATTAATATTTAAACATATGTTTTGTCTCGCACATCTCATAACGGTTAAAATAGAGATTTTCTTGATTTATTTTTATTGTACCAGTATTCTGTCCTCCAGTCAGCCTTTCCCTGTTTGCCCCCATCTCCTTTTTAACTTGCTTCCACTTTCCTTGTCTTGTTTAAACTGCAGGGCAGCGGGCAGTATCAGTGAGAGTATCATGACTGTCACTGTTCTCGGAGGAAGTCCTTGATAGCTTCCAAGGACACAGTTTGTTTCTTGGCCAGCTGACAAATTGTCAATTACTGGGACCAAGCGAAACTTCCTTAGGCATGCGGATATCTGCTCCAGTATCAGATCTGTACCAGATATGGACTGCATTTCTGGCGTCCTAATGTCACCTTTAGCCTTCTGAAAGAAAGTCATTGGTTGTCTTTATAGTTAAGTTTCATTCTCCAGAATATTAAATCCATTCTGCTGACCCTGCTAAGATGAAGTGTTCCTATTTATGAACACTACTTTAGTGACTGCCAAATGAGAAGTTTCAAAAAATTGTGTTTTGACAATGTTCAATCGTTGAGGTCGGGGGCAACAAGTTGAGTGTCACCTTCTACCACTTGACCTAAAAAAAATACATAATTGCACTAGTTCGTTAGTTTGTTTCTGCAGTATTATTCAATTTCTTAAGTGGTCTCTAATTAAATATGTAAATCATGGTATAAAAGTAAACTTGACAGGAAAAACAGACAAAATGCTGAGGGAATTCAGGGTTTTCATTGAGGTGTGTTGGGGAAGGTATGCATCTTAAAAACTGCAAAAGGAAAGCTCTAAAGCACCCTTACTTCAGATTCTACTTTTTTGTTTTTACTTGTAGTCTGCATGGAATACATGCCTGCCATTTGTAACAAATTAAATGTTTAATCAAATCTGCAGGTAATTTTCAGGATAGGCATTCCCATAGTTACATCAAACTATTCATTGTTAGACCATCATCTTAATTGGTTGGATTGGAGACAACCTCACAGTATCGCACAGTAAAGATAAATCATATCCCCCAAGTTAGCCATCAGCTTGAGACAGCACCCAATAAACCCCGGCATGAGAGTGTTTAACCAGCAGGCTACAGATGTATCTAGAAGAGCTGCCATTTTCTAACAATCCCTGGGATATGCCCATCTGTTTTGCTATCCACCATGCATTCCAATTATACCTGTATGTGTGTTGGAAAACACAAAAATAATCTTTTGAAGATAATCTATTCTTTAAACTTGAGCTTTTACTGTGAATGTTTTTGTTTTTTTTTCTCTCTCTGCACATGCACATGTCTTTACCTTCTGCTGGAATGTTGGTGTGTGTCCTCTGTTCAAACAGCTGGACCTGCAGCTTGGAGGGAAACATGCCAGCTCCGTCCCTGTTTGTCCATTCACATGATGTTTGCTGTCACAGCTGTTGGGCTTGGTCAGGAATGTCCCCCTGAACAATTACTTGATTAGCTTTCTGAGCACACAAAAGCACAGCCAAGGCTTGCTATGATACAGCGTTGTCCCTTCCCACCCCCTAAAACACACAAACACAGATATAAATGTGGAAACATGTCTGCAAGGGCAAACACATGCAGCCTCTTTAGAGAGCTACTTGATTTGGTTTACTATATTGCATGTGCTCAGAGATTCTTGCATGCACACACACACACACACACACACACACGTTGTTGAAGTCATATCGGACTGCCAATTCACTGCAGCCCACTAATGGCTTCTTTGCTTTGATGCGAAAGCTCTGCTCAGCTGCTCTGACAAAACGGTCAGAGTTCATTCTCATATCCCAACAATGCACAATTTAACTTATACAGTTGCTGGAAAAGAGTTTGTCTTTGTCGAGTTTGGGGGGGGAACCTACATATCGTTTTCCAGTCTGGATGCACTTTGTGCTTCATCACTCCCAAGTTTTCTGTCATAATGGCACGCTTTGGTGTAGATTCTGTTTTTTTGTTGGTGTTGCCAAGATAAGCACAGAGGTGTAAGAGATATGTTTGTCATTGAGGCAAAGAGTGAGTGAAAGCAAAACTCTTGGTCAGCTTCCATGGAGGCAGATTGGAGTAAAGTCTGTTTCATTTTGAGATTTTCAAATATCATTAATTTATGATGCTTTAACTGTAAGAAGCAAGAGTGTTCATTCTCTAAGGATTACACTGAGTTCATCGCTACTTGCACTGATGTTGCTAAATGCTAATACAGTGCATATAAAAAATGCTTTAAAATGCAAACTTTTGAAACATTTTTATTTTTAAAATGGTGAAACTTGAAAGTGGTCTCTCATGCAACAGCATGATGTCGCCTTTGCTGTCACAAGTAATTAGCACTAATGGCAGGACGGACAGAAATGGTCTTTTTGAAGCTTTCACATATTTTGCATTATAATTAGTGAGTCAGAGCTGGTTCAAATCTGACGGTAATTTTTCACAAAAACCAGAGTTTATAAAATGACTGCAAATTTCTGACCAATCTGTTTATTTAACTTGCATAATAGCTTATGTATTATGACGTCTTCTTGGCATTGACTAGGTTAATCTGCCTATGAGGAGGTGTAGTGCAGACATTGGGTGTGATTAGTTAGGACATGATTGCTCATTTGCTGATGAGCTCCCATCGTGACTTTGATCAGCCTCTAATTAGCTTGCAGAGAGAGAGGGGGTCTCCTCCCCCAGCACCTGTCGCTGGGACTCCCTGCTGAAAATGTCCTTTTGGCATGTTCTCATGGCAGCTTTTACTTATTAGTCATAATTGTAATGAGCATGTGTGTTAACTGTAACATTACAGCATAAATATTCAAAACCTAACAGCTTCAACACATTTTAGCATGTTGCACTTTATACTTCAGTGTAGTTAATGGAGATTTTGTTTTACAGGAATCTCAAGTGAAAGCAACAAATACATTTTCAATTTCCTTGACAAAAATCAGAAAAGTGGCATTATGCCCTTTTTTTTAAATTTTTTTTTTAGAATACCCATAAAGACCCTTTGTTGTTTACAGAAGTAGCAAATAATCTAGCTGCATGTTGTTCAACCTTGGAGTAAATACAGCTGATTTGGAAAGGTCTTCTGAGATTTTACATAACATTTGTGAGCCAGCAACATCACAGAGACCGAGGAAAGCAGCAGACAAGCCAGGGATAACATTGTGGAGACGTTAAAAGCAGGGTTCGACAAGAAAACAATATTCAAAGCTTTTAGCAAGCAGAGAGCCACTGCGATTGTAGGAGAACGTGTTGAGGGAGCAACTGTCAGTCGCTCACTCGAACTATTTTCTTTTTACAGAGGAGCTACAAAAACAATGATGTTGACATCATGCCAAAAGTATTACTGCTTAATGTTTGCTGGAAGCCATGTGCTGTACATATTAAGCACATGGAGAAAGAGAAGGTTGATCTGGTTATATGAGAGCAAAATTGCACAATATTCTGAAAGCAACATCCACAAGTTCATTTGAGAATCTGCGACAAGAAATTTGATGTTTACATGAAGCTCTCCATCCAAGCCGTCTGAGCTTGAGCTATTTCTGATGTGTAAAGCTTCTGGAAACGAGCCCTAAAGTATACCTACAGAGTGACTCAGGGAGCTGAATACAAATGCGTGACACCAATAAAATGTGAAGTATTATTCTTGCATTTTATTCAAGTACATGTTTTATCACCTAATCCTGATTGCATGCAATCAGGACATCAATATCACTTATTTAATTTTTCATGCTGCACTGACTTTATGCATAAAGTCAGTGCAGCATGAAAAATTAAAACAATAACGGCAAACAAAAATTGTTTCTTTGAGCAAATTGCACACAGATGGTATCTACACAAACTTCAACCTCCAAGGATTGGGAACCCTCTGAGCAGTTCTAGATGGTCCGACTTTATTCAAATACTGACAACTATAAAATGTATATTATCTGTGCGTTGTTACCATGCCAACACTAAAGATTTTAGACTTTTATGCCACTTACCTGTTTCATCAGAATCCGTGTAGCAGATGGTGAAGAAAAACAAAACATGGCCTCCGAGAACAAGTGATTACCCCAATGGTGAAATTTTTTGTTTACTTGTGAGCAGTTAGGTCTGAGCATGCAAGTTAGCTGCTATTTAATTGGTACAAAGGGGAATATTGCTTGCCTTGACTTTTTGAGTTTAAAGACCTTGACACAGAGCGTTGTAAATTAGTAAATCTTATCCAAATATAAACCCTTCTAGCAACTCTTCATAGAGAAGTTGGCAATAAACCACTGAGATGTGGGATTGTGTTTGTCAAACTCAACTTGTTGATTCTCCATTGGCCACATTTTTATGTCTTATGAACAGCTTTCATTTGATGTCTCTTTCTGCTCCTGTAGGAGTTGATGACCAAGCTGATAACAGAGACTCCAGACCATCCAATCCCATTTCTTATTGATCACCTGCAGACCAAGCAAGACAGCCCAGGCAAACTGCACAGAGCTTTCTCTGGATCAGCAGCTCTGTGGGCACAGAGTTCCCCAGGTTGGTAAAAACACACATTCAAACACTCACACATGGCCTATTCTGTGTTACCTTTGCCTTGTATGAACTTGCATGTGGGAAAGGTAACTGTCTGAATTGTGATGTAGCTGCATGCTGGAAAACCGGTGGGATTAGCTTGCTCCTCTGTTCAGTCACAGTGCTAACTGGTGTTAGCAACATAGAAAAAAGTGCAACTTCTGCAATTGTAGAAACATGTCTCCTAGTAGCGATTATACAGTACTCAAAATAGCTGTGAGAAACTAACTTTGAAAACCTCCTTATGTTAAAATTTTGGCTAAAGGCAGATGTTTTGGTTGATTTTGTTCTTTTTAAACTTAGAATTTGAAAATGATTCCATCTGTATTGAAACTGAATGAAAAGTATTTCGTTGGGAATGTTTCTCGAGATTTTTCTTTGACATCATGTTAAATTTAGGACACATCTGAGCAAAAGTGGTTTAAACATTTATCATTTTCGTCTTAATGAGGACTCTTGCTATCACCACCATGTTGTGTTCAAGTTCATTTGGAGCTTTAGTTTTTTACATTACTTTATTTAGGAATATCAGAGTGAAGGTACCTGAATGCGGTTTCACACACCGCATTATTTTTTTATCTTGTTTTCTGAACACTCTTCATCACTTTCCTCTCACTTTCATGAAAATGAAATGTGTAGATGTTGCATGAGGAAATCTGAAAAGGTTCAAAGGATATGTATTGTATCATAGTACTCTTATTTGCCAGATCAGAATACATTTACATCCTAAATATCCAGGAAGGTTTCCAATGTATATATGTATAGATCCAGATTTTTCTCAAGACACGTTGTCCCTTTCTGTCCTCACAGAAAACAAAAACACTCGAAGAGAATACAGCAACTTTGAGAAGCCATGGCAGATTACTCCAAAGAAACCAAAAAAGTCAAAGAGTGACCTGGCTGTTTCAAGCATCTCTCCACCTTCACCAGAATCCAAATCTTGTAAGTTTAACTCCAGTCAACTTTAAGAGTTTTCCTTTGTGATTGTTTTGCAGGTACAATTGATCCTTCTGACTCTCTCGCTGCGCTTCAGATCATAAAGTTGCACAATTTTAAAACATGTTGTATCACTTGTTTCCCAATTACATGCTCCGTAGACTTTCATCTTCATTTTAATTTTAGATAATTATGTCTAATTAAAGTTAGTCACAGTGTCCTCCTTCCATCCTCCTGGAGCCCTGCAGATGAGTTCATTATAAAGTGCCTCCTCGTTCATTTTTCCCCTCCCTGCTGCTACACAGAAGTGAATTATTCACAAGCTCCTTACATACTCGCAGAATAAGATGTAGAAACTTGGGTACTTTCTGTTTTTTTTTCTTCCTAGCAAGTTTGGGAATAAATGACCATAACTGTGACGTTTGAACCATGAGGCTGGAGGCAGTAAGGGCGGGTCAAACAGGAGAGGCAGCAGAGCCACAGACTGCCTCAATAATTTAACACCGAGCTCCGTCACTGCCAGACCAAGTCTATTTTAGGCTGTGGTCGGAGGAAACGAATGTGGAGATGACTGGAGCGTGTGCAGTCAGCAAGTTGGAGACAAATGAAGCAAATAAAGATGATTTTGTAGGTGTTGTGGATCACAAGAATGCTCAGTATGAACAATATTAAACCTACAAGTTGGACGATATTAAATATGCATGCATCTCCTATGCAACACATGGCGCTCATGAAAATGTTCATATAAAAATAGGGATTCAACAGTCGGGGATATGATGTCAGTGTGTTCCAGTGTTTAAAAACAATATAAGAGTATTGGAAATTGTTGTGTTGTCAGACTCTATTCTCAGGTCCATTTTATTTTATTTTTTTCACAGAAAGTCAGTGCAGTGTGAAAAATTTAAAGAATAACGGCAAACAAATTGTTTTGTTTGAGAAAATTTGCACACAAATGGAATTCCTGATTTCTTCTTTACACTCGCCTGTCCTACCTCCCACACAGGAGCAAGAGTCAAGTCAAAACTCCTCACAGGCCTGAAAATGTCATTTTTTTTTTTTTTAAACCTGCTCAACAATAAACTAAGCATGCAATATTTTAACTTAGAAAAAGTACTAGTTGTGGGCTGTGTAAAATATTGTAGATCAAAAATGTAAAATGGGTTTTGCATGCCTGTTTTATTAAAAGAAAGAAATGCAGTTTGCAAATTCCTTCTAGCAGTATATTCTCAGGATTGACAGCGCGACTAGGGCAAGTCTTTCTTGTAAATGCTGTTTTTTTTACACAGAATTGATTGAAACTAAACTGTTGCTCCAAGTTCACTGTTGAGTAAAAGTCACTTGACAACCTTTTTTCCAGATTATAAAAAAAATGCTCTCCATCTGCATCAGCCTCTTGTGCTTCGAGGCCAAATTTGAATTATTTATAAATTGTGGTTCAAGGCCACTCAAAATCAGTCCAGAAGTTGCACATGGCTCCCAGGCCACATTTTGGACATCCTTGCTTCATGAGTTACTACTTTCCAATTTATGTCCTTTTTTTATGTCCTGGTGTCACTACTTCCTCCTTGTTTTCTTCCTCCCTTCCTTGATTCTGTCCTTCCTTCATTGCTTTCCTCCATTGTGCTCTTATGCCCTTCCTGTCTTGAATCCTATCTCTACTTCATTTTCATCTTCCTATCCTCTACATGCATCTACCTTTAATTAATCATGATCTCTTTAAATTCCAAAGTGAAGAACTTAGAGCCTGGAAGTTGAGTGTGAAAAAAAATCTATAAATTTAGCATGAGAACTGTAGGAACTCCAGGGAGAGAACAGATCAGTAGGGTGATAAAGAGTAGCAAATGCTACTCCAAACTGCAGCAACACCAAATGCCTCATGTGGGTTTATGCCTCACATGCTCATTTCTCTGATGTAAGCTATTAAGAGTCAGCGCAACCCTTTGTTTCTGCAGTATGACAGAGGCGAGCACAGAACAGCCAATTTTATCTCAAAGCTAATGAAATATTTTTCCCCCTCCAGCCTGGATTTGCCAGAAGCATTTGCTCTGTGCTTACAGTTATTTTAACACCTTGCAGCTTAGTCAGGGTAAACAAGAGCAGAGGACAACAGACTGTTGCAGCTCTGCTTTCAGATATACACTATGGATTAAATTTGTGATTGCACGCTGTTGCTTACTTGTGCAGATTTTTATTTACACATTATTCTCATTCTAATGTGCTTTACGGGTTTTGTGGCAACAAAAGAAATTTCTGGTGGCTTGATAAGCATTTGCATTTCAATGTTTTTTCAAACAGAACTGTGTGTGAGCACAGTTCACAGATCTGGAGGATCTGTGAAAGACTGTTGCTCTTTCCCTTTCATTGTTATTGTTTGTTTTAAACGGTTTATAAATTACCGGTCTTTTAAAAGCTGCTGGTGCAGGATCTCATTGCAGTATGTAGGTCATTTCCTGAGTTATGTGAATCAAAGACAGTAACAGCATCTGTCACCTGGCCTCAAACCAGAATGATCAGTCCCTCTGGAACTAAAATCATGACTTTTCTTCCAGTGCTCCATTTCACATCATCTTGCTGTCACAGTAAGAGAACTACTTTTAAGGTTTTCTGTAAGGTGGAAAACTAACATTACATATCACCAGGAAGACGTCATGCCCAGTTTGAAGAAAGGTGGTGGCAGCATCATGTTGTTTGGATGCATTTTTTTTTTTTTTTTAGCAGGAAATATTCTAAGCAATTTCATTTCGGAGGAACTGAAGATTTCTGACACTGCATGTTACTCTCAACCCACCATGACCACCTTGAAACATGGAGGTGGCAGCATCATGCTGTGGGGATGCTTTAGTTAGACAGGAACAGAGAGGTGGGGCAGAATTGATGAGAAGGGTTTAGTAAAAGTAGTTCCACGGTATATTGACAGAGGGGCTAAATACAAATGCAATAAAATGGCAATAAAATACATTGAAGATAGTGGTCATACTATGGCAAACTGTATAAGGAATACTCCAGCAAGGCATTTAGTTTGAGGGCTTTTATGTTTGAGGGCAAAACAACAGCTTTCTTTCCTAGAGGAAGCCATCCTGTCTGTTTTCTGTTTGTGATCTCCAGTGCCGCGATCAGTGGAGTGCCCGTCCTGGGACTGGAGGGAGAGCCGGGACTTTGATGAGCTCAGCCACATCTTGCAGGAGAGTAAAAAGCTTGGCAAAGCCCTGGAGAGCCTGTCACGAAGTGAGTGACTGCACATCAGCAGATTGCATGTGTGTGTCATACCCAGCCGACTCTTATACCAATATACACACAGTTCTGGTTGCAAGTTTCTGAATCATTTATTTTTACATATTTATGCATGAATATGAGAGATAATATATGTCCTAAGGTTTTTCATTTTGCAGTTTTATAGTGTAATTTAAAATTTCAAGCAGAAGTTAACTAATCTGGGTTACCATAAAATGTACTGTATACTATAATAATAATAAAATGAATGTTTTAGATATTTGCTCAAGTAATAGCACTGTATTGTAAACATACTATATAATATCAGTGGGTCTTAAAAGCTCTTAGGAAGACAAAGCTGCTTTTAAACTGCTGTTTTGCTTCCCTGAGGTGTTAAATTCAGCTGCTATTTTCTTTGCAGGCATTGCCATCTCTGATGAGCTTGACCAGGTAAGCAGATATTAAACAGCTAAATATTGCTAGACAGCATGTCATGATGTTAAATTAAATATCAAAATAAGATTAAGTATCATAATTCTTTTTTTGCTTGATGAATTGTTGAGCCCAACATTATTCATAATCTGTAGACTTGGATATAAATTAATCTTTTAATTTTACCAACAAGTTTCTTCTGACTGGAAGCCATATTAATTTTTTGGAGTGGCCCAACTACAATATTGACTCGAGTCTAATAGAAAGTTAACTGAAGATTAGGGTGATAGTAAGGAGGTCTTGCAACCTCAAAGAATTTGAGCTCTCCATTAAAGATAAATCGTCACAATACCAGCAGAAAAATTCAGAAGGCTCTTCACCATTTGAAGAAAGATTGATTGCTGAAATACCATTTCCGTTATTTGCTAATGGAAATAATTTGGACATGTCACTTATTCGTACAAGTAAAACAGATGCATAATAGTTTTTCAAGACCATGGTCTTTGATTGTCTTCTATGAGATGCCCGAATCATTTCATAGACAAACTTCTTGTTTGAATGACAATCATTTGGAAATCTAAATCTGGGTATGAATCCTTTTGGGCTTTACTGTATATGAGAGCAATATCCCAGTAAGCATGTCCTACATTACTGTCTGCCGCTTTGCTGTGCTTCTCACCCAGAAACTTTTCCCTGAGTCCTGCCTTTGTTCAATTTCCTCCCAACACAATAGTGCAGCAGCAGCCGCCCAGGCTGGAGCGGCTCCATTTGGAAGCGATGGCTTGTGATGAAAAACACAGCATATTCTGACTATCACATTCTGTTAAATGGGACACTACATTTTGAAGGGAATACTTAGAAAACATAGTGAATAAGCAGAGGTAGTTTCCTCTTTATAGAGCTAAATGTTTCTGGCCGTCTTTGGGACAGAAATCTGGCTGCAGAATGTGTTTTTAAAACTGAATTGTTGCTGAGCTTCTAGCAGCTCTATGCATGTCTGTTGCCATTTCAGCATTTTCTGGGGTACAACGCAGTTCTGCGTCCCCGGGTGGTGGGCGAGTGGGTCGGCCGCGAGGACAACGACGCAGACCCGCTGGCTGCTGAGATGCTGCACCCTCCCGTCCCCCGAGCTAAAACCGAAGTGTGCTGGAGCGGAGAGAACAGCCCTGTTCGAAGGTTAGTGACCTGATCTGTGTGGAGGGAAAAAGTAGCAGAAAACTTTATAAAGTTCAGTGAGCTGATGGTTATTTAAACATCAGGAGGTAGTCTTATCATTGTGCCAGCCTGAGGAATGCCCATCTGAATGGCTCTGATAATCCCATTTCAAAGACCTGCTCCAACATGCTGGCCATGATATTGCCTCAACCCAATTTTACATTAAAGCTAACCTCATTTCTCTGCCTTCAATGCCAATGGAATTTGTCTCTGGTATTATAAGTATCCTCTACTGCAAAAGATATCTGCATCGAACTTTGCGAAAGCTACTTTTTTAATTCATGTTATTTATATAGGGACAATTTGGGTTTGGCATGCACTCTCTCACTGTTCAGTCCTGTGTTTTCTTTCTCTCACTCTCACATGCTTCAGGTCATCAAACACGATCAAATTTCAATATCAGATGAACACAGCCTGAGTTGTGACAGAAAGCACTTTGGAGGTGATGATTTTTTTTTTTTCTCATTAAGGAAGCTTTTAAAACCAAGTCCAGCCATTTAAGGCGAGACTTTGATTAGACTTTTTAAAACTTTTATATTAACCATTCCAAAATGAACTTGGTGATGTGCTTTACATCACAATTCTTCAGTCTACCCTATTAAATTTTTCAGCTTCAGATGAAAAACTAATAGCTGAATATTTTCTTTCAGGAATTTACGATTTTATTAGTTACTGAAAGTCATCCACATCAGGAAGTGCAAAGCTCTTGTGAGTTTACAGAATACTTTCCTAAAAGGCCACATACATATTTGCACCTTTTTAAAAATTTCATAAAAAAAAAATAAAAAATTAAAACGCCTTTTGTTTTCATGTCTCCTTTTTAGAAACATAAAATATTAAAACATTAAGTGATGTCAATAATACTTCTCGAGTGGTCATTGGGCTAGAGAGGCTGGGTAGACCGTGGATATGTCGCCTGTCCATCACACAGATGCATACAACAAAAACCCTGCATACACAAACTCACATTTAAGTGTAATTTGGAGAAATTGGTTAACCTAACCATCCTTTAAGACGTAACATTATTAAAATTGAATCGATACAACACCTCTGTTTATGGATGCATCTATGAGAAGATGGATAAAGAGCCAGAATTATTTTTTATGGGGGATAAATAACATGTTTTCTTTTTCTCTTTCTTTCTTCATGTCATTATGCTTGCAAACTATTCAGTCTAAAAATATCTGCTTTCCCCCACAGGAATGAATGAATACATCCATTTTTGTGTGCACAGGCCTGCTTTTGTTTCCCTCTTTTCTATTTGAAACAAGGCCCAACATGATTCTCAAATGGTACAAAAAGTCAATTTATTAATTTGATAAATATTTTATTGCATTGCTCATCATTCAAGTAGGTTTGTGTGAAACAAAGGCTTGGTAATTGTCTGTTCTGATAGCATAGGGGCCGACGTTCAGGAGAGACACTCAAAAATGAGTCTTAGTTTGGATCCTAGTATTTTTGGATGAGTCAATTTGCACTGTGTGTCATATGGCTGGTATGACTAATTAAAACAGGGAAAAATATAAAACCACACATCATGCACAGGCCGCGGCTGACACAGATACTGGTTATCCCATTACGATACTGTACAGGTGGATTGTATGGGGAAATCACTTGATTTAATTGGAAGTGGAAGAGTGTGTGGGATCACTTTGAGACCCATGGAAAACCATCAATGCCATATTCTGAAAATGCCAGCTGAGACAAATTGCATTTGCCTCTAACCTTTTACACTTAGCCTTTTATTGAAGCTCATCTGTCGGTGATGTTTAGGATAGAACCTCATATCCCGGGGTTAAGGACTCTCAGCATGTTGTAAGATTTTCCCTTTTGACACATTATTTATTTGAGTGGGTGATTAACAGGTTTCTGCACTTGTTGGCAGAAACAAGTGCAGCAAAAACGCTCAGGGCCAATATGAAGGATTTTATGCCCTGAGGTATAGGAATGAGAACCACTCTGATAGCAGGCAACACTGACAACTCAACAAAAACATTTATAAAGATTTAAAATGTATTTTGACGATTTGTTTAAATGAGATTTTCTCATTTAATGTGTAACAGCAGCACACTTTGTACTTGGTTGTCTTCTTTAAATATATTTATACTTCAAAGTTGCAAGAACAGATAATCTTGTTTTCGAGCTTTATGTTGTAACTAGAGATCCAAACCATTAGAGTTGAGCTTCTGTAATTTTAAAAAGACCCAGGGAAAGTATTTAACTGCACACTCAAATAAACTGAAATAATAAAGTGCCGATCACTTGCATTGACCTATTTTCCTGTGTGCTTTTTTTCCCTCCAGTGGTAATTCTTTGTCCTTCTGTTCAAGAAGATAAAACATCTGCGGTTAATGACGTACAGAATCAAGCTAAACCAATTTAATTAGCACAACTACCACACAGCGAGTATGACGAATTACAGCATCAGTCACCCTTTGACCCCTTTTTATTAGCTGTAAATAGAAGTCATTAAATGAAGATTAGGATCTAATGAATACTTTTGCAGGGCAATGATCCACAACCCTCATCCAGGTGGATATAGAAATACATTTTCACAGTGTAATGCAGAAGCTAGTCCTACAAAGAGTTTATTGTAAAAGAAGATTGATTTGGATTTGTCAGCGATAGCTACGCTTTAAATGAGAAGTAGAAAAAATATTTTAAGCAAAAATGGTGGAAAAAAAAAAAAAGTAAATCCTTTGACTTGTTGTGCTTCAGCAAAAGGAGACACAGAGGAAGATTAATTCTGTGGATACTGGTGCATTTCCAGAGCTGCAGCCTCTCAGGATAACGAACGTTAGCCATGGATTAAAAATGAACCAGGAATGAGAAATTAAAACTTAGATTAAATATTGAAACAATAGTATGCTATCATGAATGGGCTACCTGGATCCACTGTAAGGACATTGGAACTGGCTTATGTGCTCTACTGTCTTAGTTTTAGTTGAGGTTCAACAGTCTGACTTTTTAGAGAGCCCTGTAAAGAGATTGTTGCAGTAATTAATTTAACTAATTAATTTGTTACAATTTTGTTTTCTGGCTTCTTATATTAGTCTTAAACACAATATTGGATGTGCCACTGATTTTCTGGTGTTGACTAAACAGTACAGCATTACGTATTCAGCATAAAACTTCAGCTTGACTTCCCGTTTGAAAGTTTTGTTTCTTAGTTTTCAGTGCCTGCACCACTTGCACAATCATCCCATCTTATCTTCTCTCCACAAGCCATTTATAAGAAGGCGAAATCCACCTTTGTGACACCTGAATTTATTTAATGTCTACTAAGCAAAGACTGCAGTCATATAAATCTGAACCCAAGCCAGGCAAAAGCAACATTTTGTTTATAAGAAATGCTGACTTGGCAGAGCCATACGCCCGACACGGATGCAGAGGATTATGCTGATAGTGTGTTCTAGCATCACAAAAACAACCAATTCAACTTCTAAATATTTTTTCTAGAAATCATGTTATTTTGGTGTAATTCTAAGGCTATTTGCTATTTTTTTTTTCTGCCTGTAGCTTGAAGATGGAAACAAAAAGCAAAGGGCTAAAGGAACAGCAGCAACATCATAAGAAGCTCTTGGCAGCCATGTTGTCCCAGGACTCCTTTGATTCCGTCAACAGTCCCGCTTCCTCTGTCGTAGAAGAAGAGATTGAGGACGAAGACGATGCCATGGAACTTCTGGGTAATGTCACAGCAATGCACTGCTTTCAAAACTGCAACAGATTTAAACTGATTTGTCGGCAAAATGTTTCTGGTTCTTATGTTTTCAGTTGTTTTGCTCTGTTATATAATTTTTTTTTTTTTTTACTTATTTGTTATTAGTTGTAGCTCTATTTAGCTTATCCCTGTGTCAGTCTGTTTATTTTCCTCAGATGCATAAAGCTCCCAGTGACTGTTCTATATCAGTGTGATAAACTTGTTCCTGGTCCATCTAATCATGTTATTCTGTACCTGTAGTTTTTGTTGTGCTTAGTTATTATCAGATCATATTGTTACCATCTATATAATTTTTGTTAAGTCCTCTTTTACATGATCCTGTCTACATACAATTTAAATGTGAGTGAATGTCCAAATAGTTTGAAATCCATGAGTTTACAGTCAAAGATTTGCCACTTGTTAATTGTGAGGGCATCTGATGGGCTGAGGTTGGGCCAGAGACGGGTCATAAAACAGAACCAAATCTAGAATAGGTGAACTAAAAAAGGGAAAATAATTGCAATATAAAAATCAAAGTCCAGCTCTACTGTTTATTAAAATGTTCTGGTGTGAATTAAGAGTTTTGCAGAAATGCATGCCTTCATCCAAGAAAACTAGTAAACAGAGCAGCAGTATGCATAGGTGTCGTTTACATGCTGTCAAATGGTGTCTGGTGCCAAGTTATCCTATTACACATGACAACAAGAGAATCACTCTTTTTGATATAGCTCATATATTCCTTTATGTAGTCCTGCCACCAACCCCTGACTAATGATTGATGGAAAGAGCATCTGACATTAAACTTAGCTTCTCCCTGGTTCAATGAAAGGTGCTTGTCATTCTGTTTGTGCAACGCATGAATCCAATGCCTGATGATAAACTGTATCTAGTGCTTGAAATACCTAATGAACTGAAGCTCAGATTTTATTTATTTTTATGTTCAATCTGAATCAGCAGGGGTGAATCTCTCAATTAAAAAAAAGAGCATACATATGCACAAAAAGCAGCAGGTGGCAAAAAGATCAGTTCAAAGCGTAACTAATAGCCTGTCGTTGCTCACTGGGGAATTTCAGTGTTTATGCAGACTGTCACCAATGTTAGCAGAGAAATGGCTGACATACAGAGCTACTTTGAGGAACCACCAGTGCACTTTCTCTGTCTAACATGTGCTCCAATTATGCTGCCTCAGTGCCTATCATACAGTCTGAGTTATTGTTAAATGGTAAAACACAATCTATGTATCCCTTCGGTTTCTGTACTTTGGTCATGGGTTTCCTGCTTGTTAGTAGGATCTGTTTGTCAGACGGTTGCATTCTGTTATTGATGTGACACAAAATGCATGCAGGTTGTACAGAGAGGGGTTTACAGAACAAAAAACATTACACTGTTAATATGTGGTTTGTTTAAATTGAAATGCTAGATAATTATTTTTTTTCAATAAAACAGAATTTAAACAATTGCCAACTTTAAGAAACAACCTTTGCAGATAAGATGTACACATTTTACAGTACCTTGAAAAATGTTTCATACCCCTCAACTATTTCACATTTACCGCATTTCGGATGGACTGTTAATGTTTCATCACACATACATGTACATCTCAAATAATTAGTGTTAAAAAGTGGATTTTTTTTCTTTTTGTCACTTGTTTCAGGAAACAAAACAACTTTATTATACAGATTAATTACACATAGTGAAACATTTCAAGTCCTTTTTTTTGTAATTTGGGTGATTTAAAATTATTTTCAGATGATAAAAACTTAAAAACACTTGAATTATATTAAAATTTTTGAGGCATACCTCTAGGATTTTTATTTTTTATCAAAAAGTCAAAAAATAGATCCCATCAGTACAGAGTGTCTTCTTCTTGTGACGGTCAGTAACTGGGTAATAGCTTTCAGTGAAGGAACCCTTCACAGGTCAGAGCACCAAGGTCTCATCTGTATATACATTCAAAGCCCAGGACAGCAGTACATCGCAGTGATGGATATAACCATAAAACGAGATGTTGGTGGTCTGTGATAGCCTGTGGTAATCATAATTCTTCTTCTCAGCCATATTCTCTCATGTCTTTTACGCTATTGTCCAGGGTTGTAATTCAGATGAAACAATGTAGCAAGGTCAATTGTGATCCTCTGTCGAGGCCTTCTATCTAGAGATTCTGTCTTCTGTGTTTACTGCCTCCAAGTCTGCAGAATGCATTACTGTAGATCTTGCAAAAGCTTGTCGGTTTAAAAACAAAAGAGTAACCCAGCAGGCTGGGCTTACATGATGGTTATTTAACAAATGTATTCTGGTGTGTGCTACAGCTGGTAAACACAAAGAACAATGTAGTATTTGGCAACTTGTTCAAGAAGTTTTCAACACGTAAACTTGGAGTGTTTTCCAATTGTTAGAAGCTAAAGCATTGACAGAATGTGAGCTTTTTATATTAACTTTATAAGTGGAATGTTCTTCTGCTGTCAACAGGCAGCTTAAAACATTTACTCGACTTCTCAAAAGTGGTCTGGTCCAAATATAGCACACTGCGCAGTCACTGGGACCTTTATTTAACTTATTTAAGCTCCTTTAAAAAAAATCATCTTTGTTTTTCTCACAGTACTCTCACACTGAAACAATTTAATTAGTTATTTAACCAAAGGCTTTTTTCCTTTTTGTAAAATCTCTCACAGTCCTGGGTGAAAAAATAAACCTGTTTTAATGGTTTCAGATGTACTCATCTTTAGCTGTTCCACCTGAAAATACAATCATGTTTAGGCATGCAGCCACTTTCTTGTTGCTGTTTCATTATTCATGACAATTATTGCCAATCCTTCTTCTGTTTTTAGACACTCTATCCTCAAACAATAATAAGTTCACCAACGTCCACATTTTAATACTTCTAGCTTCATTTAGCAAAATAATGAAATTTGGCATTTGTTTTATACACTTTGACTTTTCTTTTCTAATCAGTTTAAGTAAATCATTCTTATTCCAATTTTTTATTTTTATTTTTCCAGGGTGCGTTGACTCCCACCAGAGGCCAACACATATATGTTGGGCATATTTTGCTGCTGGGGTGAAAATCGGTATAAATAATTGCAAATGCATCTATTAGTGCTTTCCCAGGTCCTCTGATGAGAACAATTTTCGTTCAGAACCAAAATTGGTTGGAGGCTTTAAACTTTTGCTTAGACTGACATCTAGTGGCGAAAATATTCCATCACAGTTTCTGATGGTTGCGTTGATTTTACCATTGCATCGGCTGATTCAATTAGACTTTATCCAGCAAAATTAATCTGCTCTTTTTGTTATGTTTTTGCAGATTAAACAAAGCCATAAACTCAAATAGTCTGTATCATGCTTCTGTGGTCTACTGTTAATTGGCACAGCATCTCACTGGAATGGCATTGATCTAACTATTGCCACACACGGAGAGATCAGAGGAACAAGAGCAGTCATAATGGTAATAAATTAAATATTTCTCTGTTGTGGCTGCGACCAGCCAGGGTTTTCTGAGAAGGAAAGTTGGAGCCACGACGAGCAGTAAATGCACTTCCAGATGGCCACTAGGTGGCAGAAAAGTCCCACTTGTTGACCCTAGGGAGAGACGGAGACACACCCAGAGATTATACATTGTGTAATGAAAAAAAAAGTTTCAAAAGAAATAAGTATAGTAATCACCATTTCCGTGTATTAAGTGTTTTCCATACTGGGTGTGTGTTTTTCCCCTGATCTCTAAATTTAGATTTATGGGATAATAAGATTCTCTTGGAATGGTTGTACAGCTAAGCTTGCCAAAGTTTTCTCACTTTATTACAGCTCTAAAAGTAAAGGCATGATTTGCTTTGTTCAGATTTTTCCAAGGAGAAAAATAATTGGAGCTCTTATTGATACTCCAGTTTCCCTCAGGTACCACTTCTTCCTTTTCGTTAAGTCTGCATTTAGCATTAACCGCAGTCAAAGCTATACTGGAAATTAATATGGCTCACATGTTCTTGTAGAAACATTGGATAATGACAAGATTCTAACTTTTTCAGGGTGGCCATGAGACCCCAGTTATAAACTTATCTTCTGGAAGTTGGGATTGTGGGAAGAAACGCCCAGATTTTGGCCTTGCAGTGAGGTTTTTTAATGGAAAAGTCGATGTCAATGAATTTGCCTGCTCCCTGCTGGAAAGTTGCTGTAGGACTCACTCCACCTCATCAAGATCCTCAAAATCTACATTAGTAAATATTACTTTTAATGCATTCTTAGAGCCATTCAAAAGGCATTATCCACCAACCCAAACCCTGCAGAGAATGTTGAGCTTTTATCTGCATCTCGTCTCTCTGCTTTAAGAAAAATCATGCAGTGAAGGATTTTAAGAAGAACTGATCTCATGTACACGCTCCCATTGTTCCAGAGAGGAGCAGAGCTCAAACAACATTATGGGACAGCCATCAGACCTCCCTGCATGAGCCGGCCCGACCTCTGTCAGTGTGTTAACTCACTCTGGCATAAATCCTGAAACGCGAGTAGACGCTGTAAGAGCAGCAGCGAAGATTTGATGGAGACAAGATGAGAACGAGATAAAGCTGCCGTCTGATCTTTGATACGCACACCGAGTGACACGGTGACTGACGGATGAGTTACGTTACCTGTGTATAGCCCTTTTGTTAAGTGTGTTATATCGCTCCCCGATCGAGTGCTGCCTGCAGTACAGTGCAATTTAATAGCGGAGTCTTTGCATTGAAAAGGGAAAGTGAGCTTCTTTTCTTTCCCCTTTGCGATCTTTACTTTACCCTGCTGAATATTTAACTGAAAGGTGATCCATCTTATATCATTGGCCACGTTGCTTCAGAGTGTGATTTTATAATTGGACATAAAGGTTCTGAAAACCTGATGAGTTACTTTAAAGTACACTACCTTGGTAAAGGACTTGCAGCTAGAGAGTAAAACTGCAATATAGGAGATCCTATGACTCAGTAACTGCTGTTTTTTTCACAGAGAGCAGGTTTAGGTTTCCTGTTGACAAATTCTTTCACCTGAGCTGTGGATTTTTGCAGCTCCTCAATATTTACCTTCTGCTTCTTTGCTCTGATTATTGCTCTCCTTTCCTAGTTTTGGTTTAGATCGGGGGACAACTACTTGCGCCGTAGCTATGAGTCATAATGCAGAATTGTTGCAGTTTGACTTTGCCAAACTGCAGGCAAAATCAGAGGCAGAGATGTATTCAAGAGATTTAATGAAACGAATACAAAAATTTACAGATGGCTATGGAAGGAAAACTGGCAGGAAACTGGGCAGAAAAACCGAGAACATAGCAGGCAATGGCAGGGCGACTGGAACAAAACAGGCAAATCTAGCAGTGTGAAGCTTAAATACTGGAAAGCTTGATTTATTGACAGGTGGCTGATTGGTAAACAGGGTTTAGCTATGAGGACACTAGACAGGAAGGCTGAAAGAAAGAGGTTAATTAACATGAAAGGACCTCAGAGAGAAATAACCAAGGGAAAAACTCTGATCTAATGGAAAAGCAAGAACTACTAAACTAGGCACAATGATTGACTTAATAAGAAAGAATTAAGTCATAAACAAGAAAATCATCAGAAGTGGAAACACAGAAACGAACCCTACCAACTTCAGATCATGACAGCATGTCACTCTTTATGCATCCCTACACTGAAACCAATGATTCTTAAAAAAATAACATTGCCATTCCTGCATCATAAATACGTATTGGCTTTAAAACCCAAAGAGTATCGGGAATGAAATTCTAGTTCTGTTTTTTAGATGTTTAAATATGATGAAGTACTTTTTAAACAGCATAACGTTTAGTGTGAGGTCACTGAGTTTGTGTGGCTCTAGACAAAATGTGTTTAGTATAATGGCTGTAAAAGTTGCAGAAGCCTGCTTTAGATAAATGACCGTGACTTAGTAGGTTAAGTTCTGCCATTCTTCTTCTATTTTCTGACTATGATGGATTGAGCAGTCCTCTGTAACCTGTTCCAAGCTCGGAATGCTATTTTATTATCTTCTCCACATCTTTATCCCTGATCTATAACCATATTATACATAACTACTTACAAATTAGATTATTTTTGAAGGCAGCTGACAGTTTTATTTAGCTGGTATCTGAAATGGATTCCAACCTTTGCAGATTTTTAGTGCAAGTTTTTTTTCCTTTATAACAATTATTCCCTCCTCCTTGTTGGTGTGTTAAGATAAATCCCTGTGGAGTGCATTGATGTTTTTGATGGTACTGTAAAAATGTTCCAGCCATGTAGATATATGCCGTTGTATTTATTTTGATTTAAAACATTGTAGTGTAATAAATTGCAAGTTTTACATTAAATCTGAACCCACTTTATATACAGTTGTTAAGAGGGCTGCTAGTTGTTCCTGTTGTGGATAATTAACTTCATCTACATTTAAAATATGTCTGTGTTCATGCTCGGCTGCAGATGAGAGAGGTGCTGTTTTATTTTTTGATGCCGCACGTACATTCCCTCGCCTCCACCACCTTCTTTATCGTTGCCCAACAACATAAAACACAGCATTTACCGTGGAAACGGTGTAAACTGACACAAACAAAACATCACCTTCATGACGCATTGAGGGGAAGAGAGAAGGTGTATCGAAGCAGACAGATATGGTGCTATATTTCAGGGGTGAAAGCTGCTTTAACTCTAAATCTGTCACTTGAGGTGCCTGCAGGAAAGGGTCGGGCTCACCTCTGACGGTTTTGCCAGCCTGTCAGTGGAAAGAGCCTTCCCTATTACTAGAAGCCAATTTGACGCCAGTAAAAAGTCTGCATGCTGCAGACGGATGCATTAATTCAGATCCAAGTTGCTGTGATTTTACTGGAAGCAATTACCTATGGGCAACACTTTGCGCCACGTGGCCTAGTACCAGCCAGCACATCCCGTCTGATTATTCACCACAGATTAACGGCGACGATAAACTCCATGGAGGAGTGCTGAATGGATACAGTGGTGCTGTATTGTGACTCTGTAGCCAGAGAGAAGCAGGAGATGGCAGATAGGAAGCCAAGTATGTAATCTGAAGATATGGTGCCGTTATCTAGAGCTACAGATAGAGATCTTGTATGAATGGATGCATTATGTTGCTATAGGTTGTTTAGATGGGAGACATCACTGTTTCCTGGCTTCTGTCTGCATCAAGATTGAGATTTCAGAAACCAGTGGGCTTCTCCGTTAAACCACTGATTCAACATAACAATTATTGCAATAATTCAAATGTGAACTACATCTGGGGTAGCTATACAGAGTATCTTGCAAAAGTATTCATACCTTTTTAATTTTGATCTTGTGCTACATTGCAAACCTAACAATAGTGCGTTGATTGTATGAGATAAACGTTAAATTTAAATCCTAAAAGTTTTGCATGCATTTATATTGAATCTCCTTAACTCGGATGCTCACTACATAAACTAATGCAACAAGTCGCCACCCACATAGTGAATAATTTCAGGTGTAATGAGTTTGGAATAAATTTGGGGAGAGTTTTAAAACAGAGTTAAGTTGGGGGGAAAAAAATAAACAAAGCTTTCAACATTTGATGGAGAAGAAGAAGAAAAAAATCAACAAATACTTTGACCAATTCAGAAAAAAACTGCAAAGATTCACAGCTTAGGTGAAAGAAACTGGCAACAGGACAACATTTAGTCCAGCCTATTAAAAGATTAGGTCTTTATTGTTGTTGATTGAGGAGTACCAAGGCAAAAGCAATTGAACAGGGAATACTACTATTGTTATTTCAGTTTCAGTTGTGAATAGAGTTTTCCATAAAACATGTAGATGGATGTTCTTTGGTCAAATGAGACCAAAACTGCAATTTTGTATATGCAAAATACAATTTGTGGCAGAAAAACGCATCACAACACTTGGAGAATATTGCCATCACATGCTTAAAGCATGGTGGAGGCAGCATAAGTATGTGGGGATGCTTCTGTTCAACAAGAACAAAGAGTTGACGGGGAAGGAGGGTTGATAATTAATCTGTTAGAATGGTCCAGTCAAAGTCCAATCCTAAAAACAAGCAAGTGTCTATGGCAAGATTTCAGAATTGCTTTTCAGCTGCGTCTGATTGAGCTAGTGCCATTTTTTTCAAAGAACATGGAGTTATGTCAGTCTCTTGGTCTGAAAAGCTGGCAGAGTTATACCCCAAAAGACTTTCTTTAGTGCAAAGTGGTTGTAAAAACAAAACAAACAACAAAAAAAAAGAAAACCAGGTATCCTTTCACTTCACAAAAATGCACTGCATGTGTTGTTGATCAGTCACATAAAATAAGAATACGACGTTCAATTCCCAGCAGCTGCTCTCAACTTACCCCTAGTAGAAGCATTTTACTTTTGATTTGATTTTACTTAGGTGGAAACATTGATCCTGAAAGTTTTGTTACTCCTCGTGCATTAAAAATCAAAGTTACACATCCCGAGGGGGGTGAATAAAAAAATAAAAAAAAAACAGCACTGTAATGCATCACCACATCAGGGCTCTACATCTACAGCCATGTTCTAATCGAAGCAGTGTTTGTGGTTGGAGGGAAAGTTAAAAGAAGGTTAGCACCAAGATCTGCGATAAGACTTTCCACAGACCTCAGAGCTGTGATGTTACCCTGCTCATATGTTCCCCCCCCCATCCCCTCCCCCATCTGATTCTGATCAGGGTTTTTATAGCTGTGCTCGGAGCAGAAGCGGCCCTGCAGCTTTACAGCGGCGTCCTTACAGGCGCAAAGAGACGATGGCGGGCTTCAAAGTGAGGGGAGCCAGTGAAAGCTGAGAGATAATTATGATATGCACGTTGGAATATTGTTTTTATTACCAAGCCAAACAAATGTGTCTCTGTTGCGATTCACTTCAAAAGATGTCTGTGTGACGACTAACCGCTGTGCTGAGACGTGTGTGCATTTGAGGCGCTTAATGAAACACAAATGGGAGGCTGCGTGTGTGCGGCCAGCAGAAGTTGTGAGGTCCGCCGTTGCTGCTCCATGATGTGTTCGCAGATGTGGGTCCCCTGCGTTTGGGAAGGCAGAGAGAGAGAGAGAGAGAGAGAGAACCCGGTGTTTGGCTGCAACGCGTCTGTCGCATACAAACTATTAATTAGGGCCCACTGTTTTTGCGGTTACACGTCGTTGCTACTCATGAAAGAATGGAAAATTCAATTACCTCGCTGCGATGAGACGCGGTGGATTACAGCGCATGATGAAACGCTGTTGGATTGGATGCGCCGGTGAATGCGTGTCTCCCAAACTCCACGTGTGCGGCGGCGCTTTTTTGGATGATCCCACCCTATATATCTGTCAGCGCATCCCTTGAGAAGGTGTGCATTAAGTTATTTGCGAAGCTGCTGCACTAATTATGACTCCCGCTCTGTTTTTAGCTTCACCAAGGCCAGCAGAGAGTCAGTCAGACCGTCGCTGTTTAAACAACATTAAATTGCATGGAAACTTGGAGAGTGGAGCGCACAAACACTTTATCTGTGCACTCCTCCTCTTACTCCTTTCTGGCTTTATACTTGTGAGTGAGTGATTGCGGCACGGAATTCTACATCTTGCAGGCCTTTTGTTAGGATTGCATCGCTTGAATAGTTTCCGTTCTCCCCATCCCCCCCAGTGTCTCCAGAGCAAACCCATTTTTATTTATCCGTCATGTCTGGTCCATGGACAGCATGCTCATGCATGGCTGCTCTGATGCATACATCCAGGATGACTGATAATAGCGAGTTGTTTCTGTTTGTTCCATATCTTTTATCATTTATCCTTTTTTTTTTTTTGCTTTCTTTACTCCATTAGAAACTTGCCAACACTGGCTCAATCTTTTGCTGCTCTTGTTAAACCGTTTCCTACTATTAGCAGTTTTTTCCAACAAGTTGGAGCTGAAGCGAATTCAGACTAAGATAATCTTCTACTAGATGCCATGTCGACATAAATATCCGTATGTTACCAAGTTGACATGTTCTGCTTACCATTTTTCTTGCATCCCTTAAATGCAAGCCCAGGTTGACCTGTGCAAGCCATATTCAACAGGTTGACTGGCAGAGCCTGTTTTTTTTTTTTTTTTTTTTTTTTTTAGATCACATAAGGGGGCAGAAAAGTTTCTACTCGTCCAACTAATGCTCTTTTAATCAAGAAGAACGACTTTACAATTTAATTAGTAAATAAGTGCTTTTTAATGGGCTAGTTGTCTAAGATGGCCTAGAGGATTCCACAAGTTATCTAATGCATATTTTATACTTTATGGAACCACAGTAATATTACAAGCCAATAAGTTATTTATTTATTTGATTGTTTTTTTTTTAGATTACAAGTTAACCTTTTAATATCTTTAGTAAAAATGCATCAGCTTCATAATTCCAATAAAATCAACTTTGCAATCCAGCTGTTGGCTTGTGGTCGCAAGTGGACTAGCTGACATTTTGATTCCTTCTTTTAGTAGGATGGCTAGAAATGCTTATTTTAGTTTAGACTCCATGAATTAACTTATGCTTATACATTCTTAGTAAATATATGTGCATTTTAGGCTGTACTAGTTAGCTAGCACACATTTTTGCTCACTTATTAACCTTTCTAAACTTATCTATTTCAGAGGCTTAAATGGCTAAAAAAAGCTTAAGTTATTGCACCATTTAGGTTTTCTTGTCTAAATATGGAAATGTTTAGGTCCTAAAATCTAGGATATTGAATGATAATGAAGCAAACAGCTTGCCATAGACTTTCAGATGGCAAGTGTAAACAGACATTTGTTGTGTCTAGACGTAGGCCCATGAGGCAGTCATGGTCTCAGGGTAAACTGGTCTCTTGGGAGACGCACTGTAAACTTATCATAGCTCTATTGTGTTGGAGGTATGCTGAACTCTAATGTAAACATCAGAGAGCATGCACACAGTTTTCACTAAAAATACAGAGGAAAAGAGCACTTCTTCACACCAAACATACTGTATGTTGACATAAACTTTAAAGGGAGCGTGATGCTGGGAATGTGAACATGAAAAGACTGCTGAGTCCTGGTTTACATAATGTATAAAAGTGGATTATACGGAGTGTGATTACTGTTAACACTGTTGTATGCAATCCAGACAACGGTGAAACTTTTCCATTTCGAATGGCTTTACTTCTGACTGTAATTTGACCCAAGATACAAATCCATGTTCTATGATTACAAGATTGCATTGTGTCTTATCTTTGTCTTTTTTGTGTGGGACCACAAAAATGTCTGGTGTCGTTCTAAGGACACTGTCAAAAAACAGCGTCTTTTAGAATAAGGTTTAATGAAACACATGGACATTTTGAATAGGTCATTTATAGTGCCAACACAGCAAATCCACACATGATTCATCACTCAAGCACCTCATGTATACTTAGAGATAATATGTCATGTTGTCTTCATTTGAGTTTAGCTAAGGCTGGGATTCAGATTTTTGGAGCATTTTTTTTTTTTAATGTGAAGAATATTTCACATTGAAACTATAAACAATAGTGTTGCATGAGATCAACACTATTGGTGGCATTATAAACATTGCCGCAGTGGCATGTGTAAATGACTGATTTTTTTAAAAAAATGATCAGATCTTAGCTATTGTATGTTATTGAATATTTTTCTTAACATCAAAATTGAGTTTTAAAATGTTAGTATCGTGACAATCCTAGTGGATGGGAGACGACTAAATGGTTTCTTTTCGGCAGATGGACGTTTAAATTGTTTTTTGCTGGAATACATACACTAAGAGTCCATAAATATATTTATAGGTAATTACAAACTAACAAAAAAGCGTTTCTTGCCTTTTCAGCTTTATCTTGCAAAGTTTTTTTTTTTTCTTTTCTAAATCTTTGTTGATGAGAGAAAACTAAAGAAGCGATCAGACTTAGGTGAAATGTTGGGATTTGAAATATTTCTGTCTTTTACTTGACTTTCAGGCCCCTCTAATGTCTTTTTCTGCAGGCTCAAGACAAAGCTTGTGTTTATCTGGTTGTCCGTTTCTAATGTTAGTCAGTTTTCTATTCCTTTAGACATTGAGACCTTTCTCTTTCATCAGTGTGCTGATTTTTCTGAACTAGTAAAAAAGACAAAAGGGAGTTGAGGTGACAAGCAGCTGTGGACACAGAGGTCATGTTTTTTATCAGGGTCAGGGCCACTTAAAATGATCCTTTTGGTATCTCATACAAGCGGTAGTTTCACAAGTGTATTTTTCTGAATGCCAAATAATGATTTGTATCACACCCAATGACCCAAAGAAAATCTGGTATGTTGAATTAGTGGGTCGCCAAAAGATCAGGGTAATAGCTAGAAGGGGAAAGAAGTGGGAATGGAACTGGAGAAAACAGGAAAAGAAGGAAGGCACCAAACTGTGCAATTCCCACGACCAGAAAATTGCCCAAATCGCTGGTGGCTCTTTCTGTCCCCCCACCTCCAAAGCATTCCATGATGAATGGGACATTTAATATCGCTCTGCTTAGGGGTATTAATGGAATGCAGTTTATCTTTTCTTCTCAGGACTTTAAAACAATACATCTTCTATGGCACTGTATGTAAGAGAGACATTCTAGTCGGTCTAACATCTAAAATCCGAATGCGAGGACACAAACCGGTTTCCAACTCGTATTAAAAGAAAGAGTTGAGTTTTCCTCCATTCTTTTTTGCAGGATTGTTTATTTTTTGGCACATTAGAAGGCATTGAGTATGAATTACTTGTTTAAGGTCATGCCACAATCAGATTTAAGTTTGGGCTTTGACTCGCCCACTCAAAGCGTTTTCAGCCTGTCAGTGTCGTTCTTGTTGTTGATGATCAGCAGTTTGTGCATGTGGGAGAAAATCTATGGTTCCATCAATTAATGGCAAGTCATCCAAGTCCTGCAGAAGTTCAGCGGTCCAAGAAAATTACGCTACGACCACCATATGATGCTTCCTTATTGTTGAATCATGAAGTTTGACATTAGCAGAGGCAAGTGAGGGATGCAGTGCTTTAGACATTGTTTCAGGTTACACACTGATGTTCAGGGTACACACCTGAACGTGTCATTCTGGTACGTTAACTACTTTTGAGTGAGTTTACCACAGCTCCATGTTTTCTCAATTAGTGGATAATGGTTCTCACCTTGGATTGTGGTGTCCCAAAGACATAAAAGTGGTTTTATAACCTGCTCTGGGCTCATGGATGCTAATGATTTTGCTTCCCATCTGTTCTTGAATGTCTTTGGATCAGAGCAAGATTTGTTGCTTTTTGAAATCTTGAAGCCAACTTCATGCTGATAGGCAGATTCTGCTTAAATGACTTTATTTCTATGGGACAAGCTACTCTGAAACTATGTACAGTTTTTCTTCCGCTTCAGAGCTAATCTTTCACACACAATCCTAGTAAAACACATTAAAGCTTGTGGTTGTTAAAGGAATAAATGTGGAAAAAGTTCAAGGCATTGCTTTTCATTTATATTTTATATTATAGCATCCTAAAATTAGGCTCAACTTTGAAATGATGATGAAATTATTGCACGTTACTGGAATATTGCTTTATAGATTGTAAATCATTAACGGCAGTTTAATATGAAGATGCAAAATTTTATTTAAATAATTTCCAGAGCTACATCAAAATTTTTCTGAGATAAACATGAAAAATATCTTTATTATATTTAGTGTTTGCTGTCACTAGCACATGTCTTTTGAGATATTTTTATGCAGGTATTAGCAATTGAGGATAGATTTAAGGAATACATTTACGTTTAGTCAGGATTGTTTCTTGTCAGACGGATGAGATATTTGGGGGTTTTGTACCTCTGATGGATGAATAGAGGGAGAGAGTTCTCACGAGAAAGTGTCATCAAATCCAATCCTTGTGATTAGTCATGTATTCTCATCTTGCAAGGTGTCAAATCAATGGTTTTTTTTTTTATTATTATTTCTATCAGGGGACACTGTAATATGATCCCAAAGAAAAAATGTTTTAGGTCTGGTTTCAGATGTCTGACCACACTGAAAGTCAAGCTACCTTTACACTACATTTGATGTATGACCTCAACATGAACCCCTTTCACTGGTAAATGGTAACATCCCCCTCACACCTAACTATTAAACTCTGACTCTGTATTTTCAGTTAACAGAATATTAAAAGTAAAAAAAAAAAAAAAGATTAAATTAGATATTTAATCTGTGTTTGGAGATATGACAAACTGGGGGAAAAAAAGTTCAGTTTCAAAACTGCGAAAACCCTTTCGCCATACAAATCCAAAGATTTCAAGTCCTTTAAATGAGATTAAATTCCAGAGGAACTCATCACTGCTGCTGTGAACCACTGAAGTCAAATTCCTGCACTTTCCTTCAAAGTTTACTGCAAAGGCGACTTTGACTGCTTGGGGATGCAAAAAGGAAAAAAACACTTAGAGCTACGTTTTGCATCGTCTACTAAAAGATAATTAAATGTTGTACAAAAACAAAAAATGTAAAAGTTTTATTAATCAATTCCTTGATGTATCAGCTGAGTTTTTATTTTATTTTATTTTATTTTTTTTGTAGGAACATGAACTGTTACGTCTTAAACTGAACAATGCCATCATCTCAGTCCATTTGTCTTTTAAAGACTAGGAGCATGATATGAAGAAATGGGTTTTGATTACGTAAGCCTCTGTCTTGTCACATCCACTGGTACAGATAAAGACCAGATATGAAGATAACATTTTTTGGTATTGAGCTGACATTTATAAGACTGTTTTTTTTCTTAAATAAGCCATCCATACTCTGAGTAGTCATTCTGTCTATAAGAACTATGGCCTGGAAAGTACAACAATATGTTTGTTACCCGGAGCGATGCGTTCAAAACTAAATCTGTCTGGTTGATTTAGAGCTTGCCTCTTTGATCATTATAAACTAACTGTGGCAAATCCCCACTGAGACACAAAAACATTGATTTCATTTTATTCAGCATCACCACTTTAATGTCCTGTCATAAATCTTGTTCTTAGAGTGATTTAAGCATAGTTTGTCTATTGCAATAGTAGTATGTGACTGACAGAAGTATGGAAATGTGTGCAGCATGATGCCTTGATGTTAAAATGCAGCATTCTGATTTGACAGCTGAGCCTGTTGAGGCTTTAACTTTGTTCAAACATTAGGTTTCAGTTGCTCCATGTTGACAGCTTCTCAGCTAAAAAAAAAAGGCTTATCCAGTGAATATATCATGAAAACCTCTACACTGAGGGCCCTTTCTCCATATACTTGTACGTTTTTTTCCTTACAGAGTAAATATATTTTCCTTCGTCACCCTCATTGTGGCTACATGACATAATTCTTACTGGAAGTAATTTTGCAGCAATGCGAGCGATCCAAAAGTTCAAAATTTGCATGTTCTTGTGGAAAGTCATCGGAATGACTATGCTGATAATGATTACCTACAGTGATGGTCTCTCTTGCCCCTTTGACTTCCAGCAGGCTGTCATCACAGGGCATTACGTTGACAAGGAAAAGACCAAAATATGATTAATGGCTGTCCTTTCTGTTTTTCCCCTCTCCTGCCCCACCGTTACTATGTTGTGCTCTGTCTTCCCAGAGGACCTGGATGACCTGCGGATGGAGGGCGTAACGGGGCTGGCCTCATCCGGCAGCAAGTTCAGCCAGGGACGCAGCTCCTATCAACCTGAACCACAGGCTAAAGTTACCCTCAACATCTGCTCTAGATGTGCAAGGTAAATGTTTTCACCTTTTTTCTGATCTGGAGGCTCGGAAAGTGCAAAGAGTAATTCAATTTGATATCAGAAATTTGACAATATCAGAAATGATTTCCTTTGGTTTGTTGTCTCAAGCAGCAACTAAATGGTTGTAGAATATGGATTGGTTCCTTGTTTCCTAGGTTCTGATAATGATACTATCAATCACAGTCACACAGCTTTCTTTTTCTTTGTTCTTTTCTTCCTTTCTTTTGTCCCTTCCTTTCTTCCTCCCTTAAGGAAGGGAATGAAACAAAATGACACAACAACTTAAACTGTTCCTGTGCTGCTTGTTTTCATGATCCCTGCATGGATAATCGTAGAGTTTATCATAGTTTCTCCTTTTTATCGCTGTCCTCTCCTCTGACACATTTCCTGCATCTTCCAACATCAGTGTAGAACTGAGATTTCAGACTTTTGGGTGCGATGCCTCAGACAGGTGTGGGCACAGATCTCCCTTGATGCCAGAAAGAGATACCCAGGTATCTTCTTGATGAGACGCCAGGCACACATCTGTCTGTGCAAACTTCTCTGTTTTGGTTTTGTTTGCCACTTTAGCTCCATTCATGCAGCTTATCAGCTTTGTTTCAAACACAGGCCTCTGGATGTTGACCCAGGTTCTGCTGGAATAGCTGTTGTATCTCTGGATTTTGTTTGTAGGCAGTTTAATTGTGTGATTTTTCTAAGCAATTGTTTATACCTTTGTGCTCCAGGTACAAATAGTGACAAAGTAAAGTAGCATCTGTGTGAGAGGTTGTTTGGATTCTTTGTTTGTGCTTTTTCAAAAGCATGTTTTCGCTTTTTTCATGTCAGCCATCTGTTCTTCTTCACTGTTTTACTGTCTCCTTTAGGTTCCAGCCAAATTCTTGCTTTGTTCCTTTTAAACCTGACCACCAAATATTTCATGAGTTTTATCAACCAAGCAGCCCTGGGTTTTGTCTGTCATTTTTGGGGTAATGTAAAGGCCGCAAATAGATCAGCAAGCTGGGAAAAGGGAGCTCACACAGTTTGCTTTTTATTGCTTTACAGAAAACTTTCAGGTCTGACATAAATACACAGCTGTCCAGAGCAGACATGAACAGAGGTCAGACCTCAGTTTGGATAGTTGGAACAGTGTCAGAAGATCAAGACCACCAAGACATATCCGGCCTGAAAGCGCATTGTGGGAGACCAGCAGAGTGTGTTATGTAGATAAAAAAAAAACATTCTACACATTTAGAAACTAATAATGCCATGTAAACTTGAAAAGGGTTAAAATTGGCAGCCTTTTCGTCATTCAAGGCTATTCCTCATCAATTTATCAAAGGAGATTTGACTCCTTGTCACACTGGCAGAGAAAGATGAGGGTGCTAAAACTGTCTGGGTAGCTCAGTGTGATGAAAAATGCTTCAAGGATGTAAACAAAGAAAGTTAACTTGTTTTTATTGCCTATTACAGCTGAGGTTAACGATAAAAGTTTTCTCTCAGGCTTCTTGTAGTTGAGCAGGATTGCACTGCAAATGTGTTAACAACCTAACACTTTAATAAGCTGCACTATGTTTTTGTTTAGTGACTACAGTACTTTTATTCAGTCAACATTACATGTTAGTTATTGTAGAGTACTATTAAAATTGAAAAAATATTTATTTTTGACATATTTTTTAATTCATGTGTTTGATTATAAGCTGAGTTCATTTTCAGAGAGTATATATTTAAAGTACATTTCGAAACAGGTTATTTGAATGAACTGATAAGTGTGAATATTTTGAGTAGGTTCAGATTTTTGAATGTTGATACAAAAATCTGCAAATTGCAATGGAAACATACATGATACATGGGTAACCAAATACTGGCCACCGAACTGTCAGCTTAGAAAAACTTTCGCATATTTGAGTGAATGTTGTTGACTTCTGCTGTATGTATTAGCCTTTTTTTTTAAATAAACACCCTTCAATGATGACTCACCAGATGGCTCTGAAAATGTAGAAATGAAGTGTGAGTGAACTAAAGCTGTAAACATATGAACTCACAATGAAGTTACTCTAAAAGATTTACAATATCTGCACAAAAGATTAAAAGGGAAACACTTTTGAAGTTAATCCATTGATCATGTTATGTATAAAAAACATTGCATATATAATTCGTATTTGCTGTTGTACATTAAATTACTAGTGATTCTGTTACAGATCTAATCAAAGATCTAAAATAAACATCTTTAGTTAAAGTTTTCAAGCTCTCATTTCATAGATTGTTGAACTTGTTTTTTGCATTCTGCTGTTTAGATAGGCTGTCTGCTCAGGTTGTGCCTGCAGTCAGCTTTTTTTTTAACAGATCTACTGCTCATATTTTTCCAGCTTTAGCTTCAAAACATTTGCTTCATAACGATGATGGGCTGAGATCTCTGCGTTTTGACACAATGTTTGAAGAAAAATCTCGTCAGCCGAAAGCCAAAAAGCCAAATGCGTCTTTGGTAATAGACAGAGAAAACTGTCAAACAATTCTCTCAGCCAGCTGATCAGCAGTGTGCATCAACGGTTTGGAAATTGTGGCAAAATTAGATGCTGCAACTGGAGAAAACTACTTGATCTAATGCTTTCTGTTGGACCTTCCTATTTAAAACAACTTTCTATAGGAGTGATATTAAAAACTAAATCTGGTTTTGAAACTAAATCTTAGTTACTCGGTCCTGGAAATTAGCCAAGGTTTTGTTGGTTTTAATTTAAAAAATGTAATGAAAAAAAAAAAAAGAAGAGCATCTTGGTCAGAAAAATGTTCTGTTGCCTCTGAAACATTTCCATCATTGTCACACTCCTTATCAGATGAGCGGAGATTTCCGATAATGTGTTTCCTTTCATTTAACTGCCTTTGAGGGTTAATATGTCACTACTGTGAGAAATATTTAATCTCAGGTATGCGTATTGTTGGAATGTGTTGCATTTTGGATAGTAAAAGTGACGATTTAGATAGTTTCTTGGGTAGGCATGGAACTATGAACACTGGACCGAGGTGGACAAGAATTGCTAACTTAGTCTCCACCTCTCATGGTCTATGAATTCACTGTCCCACATGTTTTGGTACAAAATGTGTGCTTCAATCTCAGATTAAAAGCAAAAGACCTCATGAAGATTGTAGCTGAGCCTGGTAGAAGGAGAAACAACTCTTATACTGACATGGACTGACTCGAGTGATGTGGCTAAAATCACTCAAAACACAAATAAAACTTCTTAATTTGAAGACAATAAAACATTCTCTAACAACTGCTCACAATATTCTGACACATTGTTTGGGAAATTATCAGTTTACCTAAAACGGAAAACTTTTATTCTACTTTAATGTCAGGCAATGAAAGAGAGGGGGAAAACAAATTTTATACAGTGTATATAAACTACTGGTTTCAACTTTATATAAAGCCTTGTGGAGCCACTGCTAAAAAAAATAAATGCTGGTCAGTTTTGCAGGGAATAAGTAGATTTAATGCATAAAATAAAAAGGCTTGCCCTGTTGTTGACCTAGAATACTTTCAGATAAATTCCAGAGAATATTTAACAGTGAACAACAGAAGGATATGGGTGTATAAAGACAAAAAGAAATAAAAGATGTTTTTTATTTTTATTTATTTATCTTTTATTGTAGACCCTGTGGCTAGGAATGCAGCTGCACTATAAAAGTAAATGGGATTGTTTTTCTTTGTTCTTTTTTCTGATGACATGGAAATGGCTTTCAGGACCTCCATTCATTTTATGATGCATTTTTTTTTGTTTGTTTTAATTGACTTGTCAAAAAAGAAACTGGCTTTAATTTAACGTTTTAGTTATAAAGGCAGAAAAAGGTTGTTGATGGATTACTTTACGCTTTTATCCAACAGTTTATTGATGTATCTGGGAATGTAAATTCTTTAGAGCCTTGAGGAAACCACCAAATCCATGAAACAAGATAAGGGTCTCTGCAAACACATCTACATAAAATCAAAAACAAAACTAGAAGAATTTTGAACAAAATGTGATTAAAAAAAAAAAAAAAGGAGTAATGGCTGGTCTTAAAGTTTAAACAATCTGAAAAATATCACCGTATAGTTTTTTGTTTGTGTATTTTATTTTTTTTGGTGAGTAAAGAGAATCTGCTTCTCTCTGTGCTAACAAAGTGAAATAACTTGTTCATGGCCAGATGTGGAAGAAAATATTACTTGCCAAATGTCGCACATTTGACTAGCTGATTGTTATGATTAGTAAGGGCAATATAATTTTTACTCCTACCTATAAATATAGCATATTGGTTTTACATGAGATAAATAATCTAAACTAACTTGTCTATGTACCTTCTTTCACCATCCCACATTTTACAGCGGAGATTATGACCTTAGTAAACGTTTCCTCTTGTCTTATCGCTTCAGAATGATGGAAATCGTCTCGTCATTATCTGACATTCAGCTTCTAAACATGCATTGCATCCATAGTTCTCTGGCCTTGTGTACAACTTTGTATGTTTTGCGTGTTTCTAGACTGCAGGGAGACACACTGTCAGACAGCCGATCTGAAGAGGATCACAGGCCTCGCATATCTGAGCAAGCTGTGCCTGACATCTCCTGTGAGTTTCATAACATAGTGGGGAAAAAAAAAAATTGAAATATTTTTTTTTCTTGGTTGCATATTTTTATGTTTTTGTTACTCTGTGCTGTGTTCCTCGTTTCCCTCTTTATAAATGGATTCATCTGGAGCAGCGCCAATGCCCGGGGTGGACACTGTGGCGGGTCGACTCCAGGAATGTGAGGCCTTATCTCAAGTAACAGGCTCTGTAAGTGTCCTTCCCTGCACCCATCACTGAACAATTAAGATCACTTTACAAGCCATCAATTACCTCGTAGCTGTCTCTCCTCTGCAGCTTTATTGTCTGATATTGAGTGAAAACCACCTCGAGCTTCTTATTAACAAAATTCTACCAGAGAAAACGATCCATCCTCATGTGGAACAATTGATGGTGGAAAACAACCGATATCCCAAATTAGACATCAATCCAATATTGCTCTACTTACCTCTAGCTAAAAACATGAAACTTTATGTTAATTCTATGGTGGCAGGCATTTACTGCACAGTTCACCTCATACATTTCAGTCAAGCAATATGTAGCTGGCCCAAACCAGACCTCTGTAAAGGCTGACGCTCACATGCTGTTAATAAAGTGTTCAGCTTAGAGGCTAGAGTCTCTCCATAAGCACAATAAAAGCCAATACCTGTTTCATAGTCAGACAACTTAATTGTTAGACAAGGCATTTTACTGTAGGTTTTTCTTAGAGTAGGAAAAGTTTGGAGCCAAGGCAGAGCGCCGTGTGTGGAGCAGATGCAGAGTGGCTCCACACTAACTGGGAGCAGACTTTTAGAGGCTGACTGAACAAAGCCAGAGTCTGATTTTTATTTTACAAATAAAATTCTGAAAAGTGTGGCATGCGTTTGCATTTAGAGCCATTTTACTGTGAATGAAATCCAGGGCAACCAATTACCTTTCGACATCACATGACTCCAAAATCTTGAATCTTGGAGTACAATCATATTCAATAAATTGGAAGGTTACTGAAAACGTCATTCATTTCAGTAACTCCATAAATAAGTGAAACATGATATGGATTACTGCCACACATTTCAAAGGATGATTGTATTCTGACGATCTAGCTTCATCGTCAGAAGCTAGATCAATATGTTCAATATATTGAACGCATGTTCAATATATTGAACGCATGTTCTAATATATTGAGTATAACTCTCAATAAAGCTGTTCTGTGATGATCTCTGACTTTGTTAGAGAACACATTGGTGAAGATTGGAGGCCAGTACTAAGACCAATTGAACATTTTTGACAAATGTATAAACTGGCATTTGTTTACATTATCCATTTCACCTAACTGAACTTGAGGCAAGAATTAGCAAAAATGTTGGTATCTACAAATGCAAAGACAATAATCATTCCCTTGATAGTTCAAGGAATCCTGGGGGGCTGAAACTAAATGGATACTTAAACAGAATAATAATAATAATAATAATAAAAAACAATGATGCATTTAATTTTATCTGCATAATAATTGAAGGCACTGTAAGTCGAACCCAATGTGAACCTCACTGATAAAGTCTGGTTTTAATCCTTTCCGATTAACTGCTTATTTTAAAGGCAAAAGCTGTTAGCAGGGCATTTTATGTCTAACTGAATAACTTTCTGAAGTTCTTTGAATTACAGAATGACAGAAATCTTGCACTAATTTGTTATTTATGTGTGAGGGACGGGGTGCTTAAATATATAATAATAACAACAAAGGTAGACTTTGGATTTGCAGAAACTGGACAGTTTGTTGATCCACTGGTTGTTGTCGTTAAAAAAAAACAAAGATCAGACATTTCAGGCATATTTTATTATGGGCATATTTATGACTGTACATAAAAATGCACAATTTAAGCTTAACACAGTTCTATTTTGGGCTTTAAATGCCTGGTAACGTTGGAAAGCTAAAACTGTTAGTAGTTATTATTAGGCTCACAGACCCCCTGCCTCTGCCAGCTCTTTTAGGTGATAATTGCCTCATAAAGACAAATACTTTCCTAAAGCAATAGCCGGAGCAAATCCCCCTCAAAAAATTCTTCTATGACCTTCTTTGTAAGAGCTGGGTGATTGGTTTTAATCAGGTTTAGCTGTGAATGGCGGGCCTGTTATGGCCATAACATTTGCAAGAGTAAAGTGTTCACTTCTCTGATAGAAATGAGATAATTAGTGTGCTGCAATGTTATGTGCATGATAAAAAGCAGAAACTTTATGATGGTTTTGCTGCATGGCCTTTAAACATTTGGCATCGGCATAATTTGTCACACAGTTGTGCATACATTTTGGTTTTGCTAAGGGAAATCGTAACATAATTTAAGCATTGTGTATGAGTTATGTAGAAATGGTTGATATTTAACAACTGTAACTTTCGTTTCTTATTACAGGCACTCATAAATTGCAAAATGGTGAAAATCCAAAATAATGAGAACTCAAAAAAGTCAAATGAACCAATATATATAATTTTTTTTTAATAATTTTGCAGAATAGATATTCTGAAGGGGCTGCACAGTGGCGCAGTGCGTAGCGCTGTTGCCTTGCAGCAAGAAGGTCCTGGGTTCGATTCCCGGCCCGGGGTCTTTCTGCACGGAGTTTGCATGTTCTCCCTGTGCATGCGTGGGTTCTCTCCGTGTTCTCCGGCTTCCTCCCACAGTCCAAAAACATGACTGTCAGGTTAATTGGCCTTCCCAAATTCTCCCTAGGTGTGAGTGTGTGTGTGCATGGTTGTTTGTCCTGTTTGTCTCTCTGTGTTGCACTGCGACAGACTGGCGACCTGTCCAGGGTGAACCCCGCCTCTCGCCCGGAACGCAGCTGGAGATAGGCACCAGCAACTCCCGACCCCGTTAGGGAGAAGGGTGACGGAAAATGGATGGATGGATGGATGGATGGATGGATGGATGGATGGATATTCTGAAGTACTTCAAAAGACGCCAAGATACAGTTGATGTATAGGGTAGTTTTAACTTCATTCTGCTAAAATGAACCTTATAAAAAAGTTACTATTATTTTTAAATGTTTTCATTCCCAACCTGACAAAGACAAAGATGTTACAACTAAACATTTGCAGATGTTCTCCATACTAACAGTGAATTTATTATGCAGCAATTTAATCTTTTCACTTTGTCTTGAAACATATTCATTGGTGTGTCAATCAAATTTCTATCATCCCAATATTTATAAGGAATTGATGAATCTTCGAAATCTTTTCATAAATGTATTTGGTAAAATATCATCAGAGAATCTATTACTCGATATACATCTGAGCAAGCTGGGGTTACATTTCTACTGGCTTACCAGGAGCTTAATTACAGTTCAGCTCTTTTAACTGAAGTATGAGTAATTAATGTTTGGCACATAGGTGATATAAATGGTAAACCTAACAGAAATAATTAGAAAAAGCATAGTAACAAATGAGAAGAAGCGCAGTGATGATTATCTGGATTTTTTTCTACATGCATGGACAATAAATATTATCAAACTATTAATTGATTTCTTTTTAGGATAAATGAAGCACTGTTTCAGTGCTCTGCAAGGGTACTAACAAATCTAGCTGAATTTATTAGCTTGGGAAAATTTAAAACTTTCTTTGATTTGTAATGGGGATACTTTTAACAACAAAGATACTATTTCAGAAGAACAACCAACATGTGAAGGTATTACCTTTTAACAATATTGTCAGATTACTGATGCGTGTGTAAGTTGATAGTCTTTTACACATGGACTGGTCAACATCATGTCTTTGGAATTCCCAAATGAAACTCTAATAGGGTTATTGTCAATATGCTATTTGTTTTTGGCAGCCTCAAGTCCATAAAGTTCATTAGGTGAATCTGTTGTGTGCCAAAACAAAAGGAAATGATTAGAAGTGCAGCGTGGCCCCTCATAACCTGTCAGCTCCCCATTATGCCCAAAGCTAGAAGAGACTACAATAGCCACTATAGTTATAGAGAAAACAAGGCTGTTGTTGTCTTCTTCTGAATTTTAATACAACAATCTGTTTTATAAAGCAAATGTACTTTTAAGATTGAACAGTTCTTTTCAAGATAGTCAAAAAAGCAGGTAGTTAAATTAAATGAGAACAAAAATCATTGTTAGACATGCCACTCATGTTCTGCAAAATGTAAATTTGAAAGTCTTGCTGTAGTAAAAGCAACTGCTGCAGCTCATTTGTGTGTTTTGAGGGCGATCACCGTAGCAACAGCAGATCAGCCAGAAAATAATTACTTATTATTCAGAGTCAGAGAATTTATTTATGATTAGATGGACTTTCTTGAAGAAAACAAGAGTTTAACAGCCATTAAATAATCAGAATTTTCTCATTGTGTTGTGTTGAAGTTCACAGTGCTTTGACTGGCTGCTGCGCTCCATGAGCCCACCCCCAGCTGCTGATGAAGATTGTTCTTTCCTTTGTCCAGTTTTTTGGTGCTAGTGCTTCGCCAGTGGAAACTCAAATTAACCAGCTTGGTTTTAAATTGCCTAGCGGTTAAAATTAATTGCTGCTCATTCTGCTTCCCACTTCACACCTACTTGCAAACTTGTCTCATTGACCACCTTCCTTGGAGATTAAGAGGCATAATAGCTGTGGGTTAACTCCAAACCAACAAGTGCCATCTGACGTAGATTATAAATGCCTATTATGTATTTAACAATACATAAACAACTATTAAAGGAGGTTTCAGTAAGCCACAGAACACATTATGAAGATGTACATGATAGAAATATGTTTCAGGTTGAACCTGTCTTGGTTTCCATGTAAAATTTGTCTGATTATATTTTTTAGCTTGATAACTGCACACACAAATATTAAACCGTTCTTTTTTTATTTCTTTTTTTAATAGTTCTTGTTGTGTGCGAAGCCACACTGGCACAAATCCCAGATTGTGGTGATCTTAAGAGCTGACCGCACACATAGCTGAGAACACACAGTACATATTAAGACTTCCATCCATTTTTTTTTTTATTTTTTTGCTAACTTGATTTCAACATGCAAAAATTTTTTTTTTAAGTTTCATCCATATTTGTCGTTTCCACTTTTGTCTTGAATTTCTTCCTTTTGTGGTCACATAGAGATAGGGAGCATTTTAAAATATGGTTCTGCACCACTGATACAAATCTACTCAGTGAAAATCTATCCATCTGCTGGAGATGGTAAAGAAATGGCTCCTTTTTTCTGCAGATTAAACCATCCAAACTCAGCCTCAAAACAAAATGGAAGAAGAGGTTTATATTGTCTGGCATGAGAATGACGGCTGCAAAATGAAATTAAGGCTGCTTTTCATGACTTCATTATGTATTTTCAGGCTCTAATCAAGACTGTTTTTGTTCAATTTACGTTTCTCAAATTACACCGAGTCATTTGTGCTTTTTACATATTTCTTTGCTTTGCATTATAATACCTGATTGTACATGTAGATGTTTTCTATTGAACTTCCTAAAAATGTATGAGTTTACCAAAATCAATCAAGACAAGAAGAGATTTTGATTGTAGTGTTTGTTTATGAGTTGATGTAATCTCATTGGAGTAATTGTTTGCAGTGTGTAAAGTTGTTTTGTTTAGGCTTTCAGGACTCCTGAAAACTGGTTGCCTCAGCCTCCAGTCTGGAATCTCTGGGATAAACTTTGATTTTTGTAAGATTGAAAACAAGAAGGCATTGTACAAACCTCTCCCCCTCCAAAAAAACAACGTGGTTATATAGTAACAATTTCAAATATGCATTTGGTTTTCCTAAAGAATTTTAGCTGCAACGCCTTTTAAGTTAATATGTTACAGCCTGGTAATGACTTTACAGTGCATGGGAAATTTAAAAAAATCACATCATGTTGGTGGCCTTGTGTGCTGCAGCTGAGGAGACCCAAAGCGAGAGGCGGAGAAGATGATGTAATGCTGTTGGATTTGAGGAGATACCGCCAAAGAAATAAGTCGAGAAGTGGATTCAGTTATGATGTTCAGCTCACATCACTGCTTTATGAGGGCTGTAATTAAAGATTGGCTTGTGGTGATGTGGTTTTGCTGCCACAAAATGCTTCATGTGTCTGACAGGCACCAAGATCAATGTGATGGACTTGAAATTTAATGGTCAGCTATACATAAGAGAGTATCGGTTTTCCTTGTTTTGCTCAGATACATGTTAAGTGAAAATGGAAGTGCAGCATCTTGCAAAAGGCTTCATATCCCTTCGACTTGCTAAAACCATAAACTTCAATGGGTTTTATTGGGATTTTATGAGACGGAGCAAAACAAAGTGGTGTATAATTGTGAAATATCACCATAAATAAAATAATTAATCTGTCAAGAAAAGAATACATGCAGCATACATACACTTCTTTCCTTGCAATTGCAATATTTTTTATCATTTTAACTACAGTTTAGTTATACATCTACCAGGTTTGTATATCTAGGGGCTGAAATTTTCAGTTTCTCATAATCCTTTGCAAAGTAACTTGGGTTCCTCCTGACTGACAGGAGAGTTTCTGCAGACATCAATTCTTAGATTTAGGTCTGGGGCCATACTTTCAAAGATCCTCTGTTCCTACCTTAGCTTAAAATCCCTGCCCAAGAGCCTTGGTTTCAGAGTGATTTAGCCAATTAGTGAGAGCAACTCTGAGCGAGGAGACGACAGAAATTCCTAGATTAGTGAGAAGATGTGGTTGACCCTGTAGCTAGGTCACTACAAATGAATGGCTTCTTCTCTTCTTCTACTAATTGTTTAGCGGTGGTTGGCAAACAACTTAATAGAACATTTACGCCACCAACTGGTAAAGAGTGTGGACCAAATATCACCATAAATAAAATAATAATTAATCTGTCTTGTAAATGGAATGTGAACTGGCAGTTTTTCCTTCTTGAGCCTTTCTGAAATATACCAATACTCAACCTAATCCCTGTTCTTTGCAGAATCTTTCTTGACACTCTGAGGCTCACAAAAACTCTCTGAGTACTCCTCGCATTTTGTCACGTTAGGCGCTCGCTTAAGGCCTAAGATGCTGGTGGTTTGGGTTCCCATTATGCTCTTTGCTCTCTTGTGTTCTCTAGCAAACCCCTGAACAGCTGAATTTATACTGAGATTGAATTACACACAGATGAGCCCTATTTACCAATGAAGTTACAGCTGAAGTTAATTGTTTGTACTGAATTGTACTTTGGGGCTTTACAGCAGTTTTACTTCCGCTAAGCAATTATGCACTACTTTATAGAAGTCCATCTCATTAGATGTTTGTCCTCCAGAGATTTAAAATCTATATATATTTTTAAATTTGGTTGAGGGAAGTTGTTCTTTATGGAGAGTAAAGTAAGCTACATAAAAAATATTGGCTCCTCATGATCTCAAACTAAAAAGTAGAAACTGTTCAAACAAAATCTATATACGTTTATTCTTTTAAATTGTTTTCCTGACTTGTTTATGTAATCTACAAAACAAATGGTTATACGCACCTGCTGTTAACGCACCCAAAGCCAATGTTTGCAACTCATGTGAAGTAATTGGCCACTCAAACAAAAATTTCTTCAAACGAAGATTTATGGCTGTAGTGTGTTTAAGATCAAACTCTGTTCAAAACTCCTGTACTTGTCAAGATTCCCTAGGCTCAAATTGATATTTTTATTAAGCATGGGCATTCAAATAAAAGCTTATAAATCAGACCAGAACTGCCATTTCTTGTGCACTTTGGCAACTGGACATGAACACCATGACGCAACTGGAAAGCAGCTCGGAAGATAATGCCAGACTTTCCTCTGCCAAAACCGTTTGGATTATTAATTAAAATTTTTATCTTTGAAGACTTTTTTCAGTTGTGTTCAGACTTGCAGCTCATAATAGTCGTATCCATTTTCATGCCCAAAGCATGAAAGAAAGTGAGAACAAGATCAACTGAGAACAAAAGTCAAAGTTGCTGAAGATCAATGAAATTACATTTGGAATGGAGAAATCGTGAAAGAATGGACACGTAAAGAAAGTGGTGAACGCAAAGGTCTCCAACTGGAATGCGAGTTCATAAGAAAAATATTTCTATTAACATTTAGCGCAAGGCAACAATTTGGTGGGCATCTTCCACATCTTCCATTTAGAAAGTGGAGTCTGGGTAATTTACGATCAGGTCTCCAGTCTGTGGTGCTGATTTTAACTCAATTAAAATCACTTTAAACTCAGAAAAAGATTGCAAGACTGTAAATCTCCTTTATGTTCATGTTGGGTTGCTGGGTAACCGAGTAGGTTAAAAAGCTCCTTGCTTGGATGAGATTCACCCAGAGCTCTTTAATGTCATGGAGCTGTGTTGGTTGACTCAATTCTAAAACAGCGCAGCTCAAGTATGCCACAGAAGCCAGACCCAACAATCAAATAATTTTGGCCTGATTTCGCTTGAATTTCAGATTGGGTTCTGGCCATAAATGTGAACTTTAGACTTGGGTGGTGGTCCCCCTATGTATAAATAGGGAGGGTGCATGGAGTTCACCCAGTCAGTCTAAATTTATATTGTCAACTTGAAGAAAATGTTGGACCATGTCTCTCGGGGAATCCTTTTGAGGTACTCCAGGCGTATGAAGTACCAGGACCTTCGATACAGGTTGTTAGGTCACTGTACGCCAGAGTTTGCTCCACATTGCTGGCAGTAAGTCTGAATTTCATAGCGGTTAAGTTCTGAAACTCAATTAAAATCACTTTAAACTCAGAAAAAGTTTCTACTAACCTATGCATCTTTATTTTTGCTTCATTCAAACTTAAAATCTGTAAATAATCAACAATCCTGGGGAGTTATGATGACTTTGATCTGTAATTGCTGAGAAAATTTAACTTCACATTTAAAACTTTTGCAGAAAAAACTAAACATTTCTTGCTACATAGTCATGAAGGTACTGAGAGCTGATGTCCCCACTTCCTTTAGTTAAATATATCCGATAAGGTTGCCGGATTTGATCAATTTATTTGATTGCAAGACTGTAAATCTCCTTTATGTTCATGTTGGGTTGCTGGGTATCAATGTTGAGTTTGAAAATATAAATATAGAACCCTTGTCAGAATTTAAAGTTAAAAGAACCAACTGCAGTGGAGGAAAAGCTGGTAGATGACAAAATGCTGGGGAAACTTAACCAGTAAAAAATGCTTATGTATCTTCTCTTCGGGTATAGGTAGGCTGAACCTTTAGTTCAGGCTTCATCCATTAACTCCTTCCTCCCTACCAGGGTAGATTTGTACTCTTTTGTCTAATTTGGCCCTGGTTCCAGCAGTAAAAACACAAAGGGGGAGAAAACCTGCAGGGAGAAAAACCATTTGATTTTCCTCCAACCAGATTGGGTGCCAGTGCTTTGGATACTAACTCACATCAATGCCACTTTTATGGATAGTCATCGTCTATCCATAAAATACAATGACATGGCTAAAATATTTAGCCATGTCAGGCTAAATATTTTACTTTGTAATTCACAGTCAACAGTTTGGAACCTTGGACTGCTTTTATTAATATTATGACTTTCTACGTAGTACTGCTAGTACTACTTCAACTACTACTACTATTCCCTATGATGATAACTATATGCAAATTAAAAATAAGTTTTAACAAGTTTTTCTAACTTTTCTAACCCTTGGTAGCTGTGATGTCCAGTCAGATTAATTTTTTTTTGCTTTGTAGACTTTATCTTTGTGGAGTGTGTGTATATCAAAGGGCAATTCCTAAGTATTGCTTTAGGAGTATGCTGAACATATCTATTACCAGATGTCTCGGAGCATCTCAACACTTAGTCAAGTCAGCTCTGTTTCTCATTAAAAGCTTAGCATATCAAATGATGTAAGCGCTGGCATCCGACGCATCATAACTTATCTTGTGTAAACTAAACAAACAGGTGGTGGGATTATGGCTGTCAAGTTTTATTTCTCACCTGTGCTTAGAGCTCACGAACATTAAATGCATTAACTCTATACATCATCCGGCCACACAAAAGAATAAAATTACGATTAGGCAAGCTCCCATTACACAACTTGGCAAAGCTCAGTATGTCTTACAGGTTTTTTTCCATACAGATCACAAATAGTGTGTGAAGATGTGTCTAAAATGAAATGACTTTGAAAAAGTTACGTTTTGCTTTGAGTTATAATTGTGCTGACAAACCTAATGCCAACACACCAGTGAGCAGAGGGTAAGGGTCTCTGCTGATGGTTATAGAAAAATGTCCTAAACCACGACTGACTGTCGAGTGGGCCACATTCACTTAACAGAGTTCCCTCCATGTTGGATGCTTTCATCTACACTTGCTGTGGTTTCTTGTGTTTTTCTAAAGCCCATAAAATAATAATTGGTTCCCAGCAGATATGGCTCAGATACTTTCAGCAATAGCTGAAAATTATATAAAGAGTTAATTGAAGGGCCTTTCTTCTAATGTGACTTGCTCATTTTTTCTGCTCCCCTCTCTAACTAGCGTCAGGCTGTCTGGGAGGCTGATCTGAAGTCTGCAAGAGGTGGGAGTTCTGTTGGGCAGACGGGGCTGCTGCTTGGCGACTCCCTCTTTTCCAAAGAGCTGGAGAACATGGGCAAACAGCTTGCTGGTAGGCAGTGCATTTGTGCATGTGCGTGTTTCTATGATGGACACGTTTTTGCAGTGTGTCTTTGTGCCTGCAGAGTTTCAGTGCTTGTTTTATGAACTTCCAATGTAAATTATTTTCAAATGTTCTTCTTTTTTTATTCATTTGTTGTTTATTTCTAAAAGGAACAAGTGGTTAGTAATACAGAAATAGCAAAGCATTTTTATGCCTATGCAAATTTGCAATGCCTTCTCCCAGATGTAGTTTTAAGAACAGAATGACCACATTCTTCAAGGACAGATGATGTGAAGCACAGCAAATTAACCACAATAAGATAATTCAGAACCAAAAGTTTAACACAGCTGTTTTATTTTTAAAGAAACAACTTCAGTTTTCATTTAAAATTTGCCCACAGCTTTATTTGGCTTATGCTGGTTGGAAAGTCCACATATTAGGCCCATGATAGTTGCACTACCATGACAAGTCTACAAATTTTGCCAAAAGTTTTCCCATTATTTATACTCCGCATCTGCACAACTGCTACAATAACAGCACTTTATCTCATACTTGTCATAAACAAACATGTCCGATCTGTGAAGAGGTCGGATGGTTGAAACTGAAAGTAAAGCTTTCAGTTTTTAGTTGTGACTTTACTTGTAGGTGTCTGATCACTTAGTGAATGAAAAATCATTTTGAGATGTTTTGGTTATTTGAAAATACATTTGTAACCAAAAGGTAATGTCCCCAGTCTTGACACAGCAGGACGCCATGAACGTGTTTTAATCAAATTTACTTGGCAGTGATGAGATCTCACAAGCTTCTAGCCAAAAGTCTTTGCTGTTTGTTACCAAACACCTTAAAGCATAAAATGGAGAGAGTTGCAGTGAATACTTGTTGCATTTCATTGTCACTTGTGTTGATAGATAATTTTATATCATAAACGCTATAACAGGTCTGAAAATCACCAACAAAAAAGTTGCTGTTGCAGAAAAAAAAAAAAAAAAATCTGTTTGATCTGCTGTTCCACACATGTACACATACTTTGGATTATTATTCATAAAATTTATGGGGGTATAGATTACAGCAAGGGAAAGAGTCTAGCCAAAGTATGTGTTACTTTTGGCCAAAGAAAGTGCTCCATTGGTAAAAGCATTGCCTTACTTGAACCAAATCTTTTTGTTCTAGCTAAAATGCTACAAGACAAAATAAAAATGTCATTCTCCACATGGTTAATATTTGTTTTAACTCCAGCGATGTCAAGTTGATTTAATGAAACTGCTGAACTGGTTACAGCCTTTGCTATAGATTGACATATTCCAGGAATGTTGAATTGTTTTGCAATTTGACCTATATTATTCATGGTATCCAGTTCTCATCTTTGATATGAATGACATCTAAGAGAGTTGGAGGCTGTCACTATTTTATCACATATGTATTGGTTTATGAAACAGATTGTAGGCTGGGGGGAACGGCGCCAGCTAGTGTCATGTGTCACACACTTGTTTGTTTTTTTGCATGTCTTCCCACTCAGTTTGACAGCATCACACTGTGTAAAGAGCCTGTACATATCATCACATACGAGAATTATTTGAAGCATATTGGTTGGACAAAGTGAACTGAAGGTTTTTTGCAAACAAAGTAGCATATGTTTGTAAGATGACACAGAAAGACAATGATTTCTGTCAATGCAGATTGCCAAAAGCTTTAATTTGTATTTTTCATGTGTTTTAACTATTCTGACCGACTTTTCTTACTTCGATCTCATTCTCGATGTTTAAGCAAAAATAATTTAAGAATTTCAACTTGACTATACCATCTGTCTAATGACTGACTGAGGAAGAAAATTTATTTTTGTTAAATGCAAGCAAATTACTGTTCAGAAGAAATAACATCAGATTTTCCTCTTCAGGTTCAGAGTCACTGAATCACTGTTTGTTTAAAAAGTTACTTGACTGATTTATGTCTTTGTTTTATTGCAGCATATTATGAGAGGACATGTTTTTTAAACCTGTTTTACCTTTATTGCAGGCATGTGGATTTTACAGTTTATGTTTGTTTTGTTTTTTTAAATATCATCAGAAACTTTGTAAGACATACTGTGGTGTTCTCACAGAATCTGTCTGATTGCTCTGCAATGCTGTGGACAAAACTTTTGAGTCTTTTGTTTCTCTTATTCAAGTGGCATTAATTTAATTACTTTTTAAGGTACTATACATCATTCAAATGTCTAATTTCCTTTTTTTTATTGCATTTTTAAACAATTGTTGACTTAGGAAATTTGCCGCTTTATTGTGAGAAAAATTATGTAGAGGATAGCTGAATAACAAAGTTTCTCATATAATCTCATGGTTTAATGGATGTGTCTGGAAGTTCTCTAATTGTACCGAGAATTATGTTTTTATTGTAAACTTTGCAATGTTGGGAAAGTAGACTTTGTCTGTTTCTACTAAATTCAGTAGGTGGTGTTTTAATTTATCTAGCAGGATTCATTCTGTGTAGTTTTAGGCTTGGAGGGAAGTATGTCGTTAGTGCTCTTGTTTATTTTCAGAGGAGGGACCCAATAATCCTTGCATGATTTCTGAATGGTTTTATAGCGTGCTGTGGCCATGTACTCTCAGCACGTGCATCTGCTTCTTGATCAAAGGCTTTAATAGATTCGGTCTGTTTGTATTTCTTCTCGTCTCCTTCTCTGTATTATTTTCCACTTTGCTTCCTTTCTCCGTCTCCTCAATCTGAAATTCAGATCACAACGATGCAAGCTTAATACCAGCTGTATTTTGATGTGTGTATTTTCCCACATCTTTGATCACCAGAAGCTGTCATTTCCCATCAGTTGCTGTAAAAGTTGAGCTATGTTTACCATATCAGCAGCAGAGAATCTTAAAAAGATGCATCTTTTATTAGACTGCTCTTTTAATGTTAGGAAGTTTGTAGAGCTGGTTTACAGAAAGATCATGACTCTTGTAACCGTTTATGGAAGGGAGGAAGATCTACGAAACAAAAACATGTGGTGTTATCATTAGAATTGTAAATATTCTTCAGTACTACACATCGGGTTTACGGGAACAGACAGCTAACGAACATATCCTGTTTACAGTTGAATATAATAATCACATGAGAATTTATTAACACAGTGTAGGCGGTTAGCAACTCAAACTAGAAAGTCATACAGAAACAGTTTTTATTTGAACCCTGTAACATTTACTTCATTGTGACATCAGGGTGTCTCCCAGGATTTAGGTTCGGTCTTGCAGTCAGGAGCTGTGCAGGCGTGTCAGCTAATTAGAGTGCTGTTTTGAAGCTTAATTTAAAAGCAACCAAAAGCTGATGTCATGGCATGACAAATTTAAACATCCTAAAAATAATTTGACCAAATCAAATGGGTTATTTGATTTGGCCCAAAGCTTATAGGCCCAAAAATTATTGGGCCTATAAGCTACATTGTAAAAGTTTACTTTTGTTTTTCTTTTAATCTTTAAGCTCAATACGTCTTTATAGTACTATGTCACAAAAAAGTTATTTCAATGTGTGTTTTTATTTGTGTTTCTGAAATCCAACCGTACAGTGGGTTTCAGATCCAGTTATATGGATTCAGTCCAACTACGATACTTTAGTTGAATGAAGTTGATCAGATGTCCCTTTCACTGAAAATGGAGGTGATGACCGTGGAGCCAAACCTTTCCATTTGAACAACAATAAAATAAATAAAAAATAGAAGCAGTGGTTAAAAAATACATAAAAAAAAACTACATAGAGTTAATAGCAGAAATTACTCTGTCAATGGCTGTTTTGGGCACATCCTAAACACTGAACCAGTAAACACAAAACAATCGAGCCAGGAATACTTTATGTGGAAAAGAAAAACAAAGAAAGTTCATAAAGTTAATTGCAGAAATAACAAAGTAAATTATGCTCCCCAGGAAGCTGAGATGACTAAACGTAAAATCACCGGATCAAAGGTACATTCGACGAAAATAAAAAAACAAGGAAAATTCACATTTTCAGTTCATGGCAGACTGTGGGAAAGAAATAGTCATACCTAAACATCGAAGCTCTAAGCTAGCACTATGTACTTTGGAAAATTAGATGAAAAATGACATAATTAATGGCAGCAAAAAGCTCCTCAATTATTAGATTATTTCTTGGACACAGTCACTTTCCAAATATAAAAGACAAACGAGAAAAGTTCAGAAGATTAAACTCAACCGTATCTCCATAAGGTCAACCTTACACTGAAAGCCCATCTAAAGTTAAAAATATGAATGTATAGTCAAATAAAAATGTAGATTTACCCTAAAAATTGTGTGGAAAACATCTGTAAATGCAGTTTTCCCCCCCTAAGTTTAATGATGGGTAGCACTGCAGACATCTTCTCCTTTGCATACTAAATGGACATTTGTCAGTGAGCAGCAACATGTGGTTCATATTAGCTTGTGGAAAATGTTGTTTGCATGGGAGCAAAAGCACCGTTCACTCAAAAACAAGGAAGTCGAGGTTTATGGAATACTTGTCATGCTTCCTTTTGTTATTTACCCGACGCCACACATACACAGTTTAGGAGTCACTCCTGATGACTCACTTGTGAAATTATGCTTTGCACATGATAACAGTTTTGTTGAAGACAAGATTGTCAACATTTGTATCAGAAACATAACAAATAAGGAGGGAAAATGAGCCAGATGTTGATCCCACAAGTTGGCAGAATCTGTTTCTAAAACTAGCAGTGAGGCAAACAAATTAGTTTTTGTCATGAAAGGGTAGAAAAACTTCTTGCATTCTGTGCTCACTGTACGTCGACTTGGGAGTTTTTTTTTTTTATTATTATGGGGAAGCTGAATTTACCACAGTTTACAAGATCTATAAATATTGCCATCCATTAACCAGAAGAAGGATGAAAGTAAGCAAGTCTCGCCCTTTGTAATGCTCAGTAAAATTTGTGAATCATCTGACCAGTGGGATTTAGACCTGCGTTTTTTTTGTGATGTTTTTTCCCCCTTCTGAGTTATAATCAAAAGCAGGAGTGACATTGTGATGGAATCTTGGAAGACAATTTGATAGTGATCTGGGATTTGTACAGAGTATTACAGGCACTGTCACGAAGATCTGTAAACTGAGTCCAAATGTGAGTTAAATTTGTGGAAGAAGGATTTGAAAACAGAAAAAGCGATAAGAAAAATCTTTATTAAAGTTCTACATGGGATAAATTAAATGTATTAATCCAACTTGTCATGAATGGGTGGATAACATAAGCCAAGATATTGTATCATAAAGGACTGATATCTACTTAAATTAAATGATGTGAATAAATCTGTTATCATGAATCTGTTTTAAATTATTAGAATGCACATTAGTAGAAAGAAGGAGGTTTTGTGTATTTCTTAAGATAAATTTGTAATCATTAAAATTGTTCCACTTCAAATAAAAAACTACACAAATAAACCACTGAGCTCTAATGTCTATCAGGAATAAAGTTAATCTTCTTACTTAGTCTCCAAGAACTGCCTATTAGAAGTGAAAGAAACACAAACTAGAAAACCAATCTTCAATTTTTCTTCATTGGAGTAAGAAATTAGTAATGCAATTGGGGAAAAAAAGTCTTGCTTGAGTGTTAAGTGGCTGGTGAAAGAAAAACATTAATTGTAGCAAAATCTACACAGATGAGAAAAACAAAGAAATATGCAGTAAAACAGTCCTGGTTCTCACTCAGGCAAACCTCCATCGTCTCAGAGCTCAAGTGCCTTGGGGTGCTGGCATCTCAGACCAATCATTAGGCCCACATCAGCCAACCAGAGTCAGACTTTTAGGAAGCGTATTGCCAAGCTGAGCTGAAAGTCAATCAAAAAAGCGGATTTGTTTATTTTTCTGCATTCTTTGCATTTTAGCGAGTTTCAAGAATCCAAGTAATCAATCGTCTGTTTCCACAGTTAAGATTTCAGACCTACAACCATTTTATTGAATGATTTCATGTTTTTTGTTTTTCAGATTTATGATTAAATGTTCTTCAATTAATAATAGATTATTTTAAAAATGTATCTGAAACTCTAATGAATTGAGTTGCTCTCTGACATTTTGACACTCGGATCAAGCTCTAAAGGATGATGAATATAAAAACATTGGCATTTTGAGGTTTCAGTATGCTGTGTGTGCAAAAGGTATTGAAGCTAATCAGAAGGTTGGTCAAAGGTATTTTGAGAGTATTTAGAAAAATGCAGTTAAATGACATGAAAGGTCAGGTTTGTGGTGCTTATGCACACCATGATTAAGACGTTAAAATATGTGCTTTGGTATGTTTGGTTTTTTTTAATCTTCAACATAAAACATTTAGTTTTTATTTTTTTCTATTGTAGAGTTTTTTCATATATTTTCTTTTGATCACTATTTGTAATATATACAGCTCTTCTTTACGTTTAAATAAGAACCTTGAAATTGAGACTTCTTTTATTTTTCAGAGGTTGAGAAAGACCTGGCCAAACTGGCAGAAGTAGGAAAGATGACCAGTCGGACCACCAACAATCCACATGGAAGTCTACTCCACACCCCACTACGGCACCGAACACTACCAGACACTCTTCCTCTCACCAGCCTCATCTCCAGGCCTCAGTCTCCAGCCGGTGGCCTCTCAGGCAAGTCCTGTGGTATCGGCCTCCCCTTGCTGAGCCCCAAGCCCACCTCCCAATCCATGTCCATGTCGATGGGCAGGACCCCCAGCAACCCTGGTAGCAGAACTCAAACCCCCAGAACACCCAGCAGACCCCTGACCCCGAACAGCTTATTGACGCGCTCCTCCTTTAACCCCGGCGCTCATAAAGAAGTAACATTCCGGAGGTCAAGGAGCCGACCTGTGACACCTACAAGTCAGCCGCCACTTCCTCGACCACTGCTCACTCCTCCGGGACTAAGTACCACAGACAGCCTTGGTGCCAGTCTTCGGGCGTATCTGTCTGAGGTAAGACAACAGCAGATGAACATTTTGATTTTGAAGCACACTGAGATCAATGTTTATTCATATCTTTTTCTACAAATCTCCTAGAAACAGGCATTTGTGTTAAGCTGTATGTTGTCCTCTCTTTTATAAACATTGAAAAGTTAATTGTTTATATACTGGAAACAAAAGCCAAAGGAATCTCACTGCCTATATGTCATGTTTTTACTTGTATAACCACTGCTGTGGTTTTAAAATCTCAAAGCAACCCATAATTGTGAAATGTAAGAAAACATGTTTTTTTTTCACAAGTGTATTAGCTGCGCATTTGTGTTCAGTCAGTACTTTGTAGAAGTAACTTTTTTCTTTACTTACATTTTTATAGTGTCTCTACCAACTTTGCCCATCTAGAAACATGTTTTGTCTTTTCTTCTTTACAAGCACCTCAAACTCAGGAAGCTCAGATAGAGAACATCTCCTAACGTATCGCCTGGGCTGTGTGTCAGACACATTGTCCTACTGGAAGTTGAACCTCTGCCCCCTTATTTTGTGGGAACTTAACTAGCTTTTTGTGTCTGTTGAAGGAAAGCATCCGCACATGGTAATGTTGCCAGCTCCTTGTTTCACTGAAGGAGTTATTTGTTTGATGTGTTGTACAGTTGTCCTTTACTTCCATTTTTTTAAACAGAGGTTTCAACAGCGCTCTGTGAGATATTCAAAGCTTGAAAAAAAAGATTTGTATCCTAATTCTCATTGAAAGCTAATCCACACTTTCAGTTCTTTAACTTTTTTCTGCAGTTTTCATGGTTCATGTAGTTCATCAGAACATCTGAATTTAGTTTGCAAATTAAATTCAGTGGTCTAGAAATTAGTTCAAGTAGATTTTTTTAAATGGGTTGTGAGAGTAAAAGAGGGATAAACACAAATGCAGAGAAATTATTTTTAGACCTTTGTTTCTTTAAAACAAAGGTCTATAAAAAAAAAAGGTAATCCCAGTAAAATCTATTGAAGTTCCTGTTTGTAACGTGACAAAATGTGGAAAAACAGGAAAAAAAAATTAAACACTTGCACAAAACATTATAAATGTAAATTCTTGTTTGACAGACAGGATAATCCCTGGGTTTCCACAGGAATTTCCTGGAAATAATCATCACAAGACTCCAGAAAGTATAGGCTAGGCAAACAAAATGTCCACACACACAAGGACCACAAATTGTTATTTTTGCACTTAGTTTTTGTATATTTTCTTAACCTTTAGACAGAGGCGGTCTAGCTGTTTACTTCTGCCTCTTTAGCAATTCTTGTGTCTGTCTGTCATGAGCAGATCCATGTGTGGACCATAGATACTGAAGGAAAGCACATCTTCTCTAGACAACCAATAAAATCAGTGTTTAAACTGAAAATCAGTTTGTATACATCTGTATAAAAAAAAAAAAGATGAATTTTACACATGCTGTTTATTACACAGGATGCAGCTATTGGTCATGGCTTAAAAATATTTTCTACTTCAAAGCTATGGCACACCAAGAGTGAGAAGCTTGGGAGAATTTACAGAGACGGATTATGACTGAGAGCGTGCACAAGGCAAAATCGTGCATACTCTTCGTGTGGGGTTTCATGCAGAGCCGTGGAGGTCTGTACAGTAGGATGTCATTTCATTGTGAAAAAATGAGCCTGGCATTAAAGAGGTGTTTTCGGAGGGATTTCTTTCTTATTTTCCTTTCATGATCTACTTAACAGGAGGCCTGTTAAATACGAGCCCTTTCTTGAAGGCTTTCCTAATGACGGGTAGGGGTTTTACAGTCCCTTTGTATGCAGTTTGACAGTTACGCTAGTTGACACTTAGTGACATTATCCAAAACATTATTCCAGGGTGCCCAGTCTGTTTTTATTGGGGCCACCTGTTCACGTGTAAGACTAAATCCTTTAAATGAAGGCCTGGTTAGAAACTGAGAAGAGGCTGAAACCCTATACAATAGGAATGAAAAGCACTCAGATTTTCTTTCTTAAGTTATTATTAGTGCAAAGCATTTTTTTTCCCTTAAATAAATGAATTTGACAATTATTTTAAAACAAACATCTGGAATAATTTGTTACTCTGGTTTGATATAACTATCCAAAAACTTTACTTTCAGATAATTGGCTTTTCTAAATTTCCCTTAGGTTTGTGTGTGTATGCGTGTGTGTGTGTGTGTGTGTGTGTGTGTGTGTGTGTGTGTGTGTGTGTGTGTGTGTGTGCGTGTGGTTGTTTGCCCTGTGTGTCTCTGTGTTGAAACAAAGCTCTTTGTTGCATAAAAATGATTTTGAATCTGAAAAGATACTTTTAGGCTTAATTCCTCAAGAGCTGCTCATTTTCTCGCTTCTCATTCTACCGAGAGATGCGCATCTTGCAGGGCTGCAAATAAATGTCATCGATTCAAAAGTCGGCACAGGCTCTGCAAATGAAGACAAATCTGGCCGGGTCTTACTGTGGCAGAACCGATTAAAGCCACACCTGCAGAGAATGAGCTTAAAAGATTGTAAATACACTGCTTTGTTCAACTGGTGTCGCTTTCAGCTGCAACATTCAAATAGTAGGGTCAGAATTTGTCAATGAAAACATGACCACATTAATCCATCCTGTCATCCACCATTGTTTTGGCTGCTTAATTTTGTCCCTTTACAACCACACTGCAGCCATCTTTGGATGGTTATTTCCAGCAGGATGATGCCTCATACAATAAGACCTGGTTTCTATGCTACTGATATTGGTATCTTGTTAGATTATACAACATGGAATTACAATCAAGGGAGTCAATCAAGTCCCAGCAAGGCTTACCTGATACAAAAGTGTTTGCTTGTATTGTACTGGCTTATAAAAACGTGAGAAAAATGTACTGTGACTTGCAGCGTCATAGACACATTAGGGTTCAGGTTTTGTGACGACAGCAGCAGCACAAACAGAAGATTTTATATTTCCCTTAAGTCCTTCAGATTCTGGATACTCAAAACAGCTTCAGAAACCTCCACCACTGTGTTTGGCTGTTTTTATTTTCCTAAACTGCTATTGGTTTCAAAAGCTGAATATTTGGGTTTTTTCTTATAGTCTGTAGACTACATTGTGCTTTTCACATTGGGGTTCCTCCTTGAATAAACTTTTTGCACTTTGTTTCTTAATGATTATTGATTAACCCTGCCATTTTGTATTTGCTCAGAAAACAGAAGAAAAAGGCATACATGCTTTTTTGTTTTTGTTTTACATCACTGTAGCATTGCAGTCTTCACATTAGCTTGTCTTTACATTTTATACTTAACCTCAGCTGTTTTTGAAACAACCTTTTAGGACTTACATTTACATTTTAATGACTACTTAAGCCATAAATTTGTCTGACCTTAATTATGGCTTGTAACATGTGGCCTGACAAACTGAGACACTTTGGTTAATAACAGTCTCTCTCCTAGCATCCATATTTCTGTCTTGCATCAATTCTCCAATGTTATGTCCTTTTTTTCTCTTTTTTTAAAATTTTATTTTATTTTAGGATGAGTTTTACCAGCAGCTTCAGGCCATCAGACAGCCCTGGCATGTTCCCAGTGACACAGACAGTGACATCATGGAGCCTCCTGAACAGGATAAAAGTGAGTCGCCTATCTTCTTTCGTTCTTTCTTTCTTTTTTTTTTTACTTCTCTTTTCATTCAGGTGCTTGTATGATGATCAGGGTTTCTGTACCAAAAGGAAGCAGTTATTCATAAGTTTTCTCAGTTTTTGTGTCTCCCTTGTGAATCTATAGCTCACAAATCTGCTCCCATAATGATTTTACCTTCCTTTTTATTTTGTGTCTTGAAATGTGAGGTTTATTTCACCATGTCACTTTACCCCAATAAATTGCCACTGCATTAAAGTAGCAAAACAAAATTACCCATTGTAAATTTTTAGCTGGAACATGAGCAGAATATTTTCATATTTCACTGCTGGGGATTCTAACAAGGGATGGAAGGTTTTCATGTGAAATTTCCTGTTTTGGCCTCATTGGTGGCATGTCTGTATCAAGATGTTGTTAGTCCACCTGAATGATTGTTGTCGAACATTGTAAATCGTTCATAGTAAAGCTCTGGCTGCAGCACAACAAACCCAAATCCATTAGTTTCGACTGAGGTCTGAACCCTCCTCCGACATTCAGATTCGTAAATCATACAGATGCATGAGCCCTTATGGTCCAATAGCCAGGGCCTCAACAGAGGGAAACTAAGTACTTCTCTGTGATCCAACCAGAGCTGTCAGGTTTGTGCTTGTTTTAGCGCTGGTTAATGTTTAGCTAAACATCTCTGATCCTTTGAGATATGGGTAAGAATTTACTGCCTGGATCCTCTCTCAATGAAAAATGATATATTTCATCATTATTTAAGGTCTTGCTCCAGAGCTTATTTCTGGAAGAGAACAGATTTATTTGAGCAAACAAAAACCACATGGAGAGGAAAGTTTTAGAGCCTTAGTGCTGAGCCTGACAGTGCAACACCTGCCCAAGAAGGGATCTAAAGCAAAGGCCTTAATGACTTTGAAGCCAGATGGGTTTTCTACTTAATTGCTAAACAATTACATATGACACTTACCCAAGTTAAAGATATTGTAACTATGTTAATTATGCCATCAAATACTCTGAGCCTATAGTGCCTTGCTAAAGTATTTCCATCCCTTGAAGTTTTTCTCATTTTGAGTTTCAAATTTCAGTGTATTTAATAAGATTTTATGCAGTTCACCAACATAAATCATGCATAGAATGTGACTAAGAATTATAATAAAGTTTGATGTTGCTATCGGCCTTCATTTACAGCAATCTGACAAGAAAAGAGGTAGAGATTGAAGGAGAAGCATTTACCAAATGCCTAAGGCCGGGAGTCGAACACCTGGATGGTTGCATCGAAGACCTAACTCCTTAATGCCTAAATTTACATAGAAAACTAATCAAGACTTTATTTTCAAGCAGAAACTAAATTAAGTAGAAATTGTTCACTTGACCCATATCATAGGTATGGGTCTTGGCAACATCAAGAATAATTTGACATACAGCAGCTGTACTATTTAATTTATTTCAGTGTCAGGTATGCAGATTATTACTATTGATGTTGGTACCGTTGAAATAATAAAGTGTTTTGAATAAGTTTTCATACTGCAATGCAGTGCATCCCTGGTGTTTCCAGGTGTAATGGACCACATCTGTACAAAACCAGCTAAAAACCACAAATATTTGAGACCTCAGACACTTTTAACTGCCTATTTAAGATACATTGATAATGTATTTGCCTTATTTCCACTTTTGGGGATGCTGCCTGTCAGCACAAAGGGAAATGCATACCATTTCTGGATTGGCTGTTTTTCAAAAGCCAGCCAGTAGCATGTCGAGTAGCTTTGCAGCAAAGTATTTCAGGTTCCCAGGTTGCATTCTTTTTCGAATATTTTAGATATCCTCTATTCAGAAATCTGTGAATAGAGGAGTTTTGGAGTTATGCTCTAGAGAAAAATACTCAAGATACTGAACAACAAATATCCGGGGCTCCATTGTATTGCAACCAGATATAGTTCCTGTGCTGACCCTTCAACAAATTATCCCACCTAAGCCGTGGATCTCTCCAGCTTCTCCAGATTTACCATTAGCCTCCTGGCTGCCTCTCTGGATAATAAGCCTGTCAGCTTAGGAGGACGGTCATGTCTTGTTAGGTTTTGCAGATGTGCTAAACTCTTTCCATTTTCAGATGATGGATTGAACAGTGCCCTTTGAGATCTTCAAAGCTTGAGATATTGCTTCATAACCTAATTCTAATTTAAATGTCTCCACGTGTTTCGTTTCGTCTTTCTCCTGCGGTCTTCATTATGCCATTTGTGACGTGTCACAGTAAAACCAGGAAATGAAGAAAAAAGCCGAAATGGAGAAAAAACATTGTTGGACTATTAGTATTTTAATTTATGTAAAGATGACTTTCTTTCGTTTCAACAACAGTACCTACATATCAGGAAACCCCCCTTTTCCACAGATGTTGAAAAACTATTTTAATTCATATTAAAGTGTTAAACTTAAGTATCGTTTGTACTTCTATCTTCTAGAGGATATAAACATGGGATTAACTCTTAAATTTCTTAAATTTCCAGGTTCATGCTGTGACCTGAAGGCAAGAGATAAAAACATCATTTTCCAAGAAAGTTGTAATTGTTGTTTTTCCGGTAAAAAATACCAGTCGAAGTCATGAAGAAAGCGCTCATGTTTAAATTGCAGCTTAGAAGGTTTTAAAATGGTAAGCTTTGGGTTTAAATTAAGCTTGTTTATCTGAACTGTTTCTTGGTGTGAGGGAAACTCCCAGCTGATGAACATACTGGGCTTTATTGGCTGTTTACAAGCTTTTGTCATTGGTTTTAGCCAATAAAATGAAAGACTGAAAGAAATGCATGGTTAAGTAGCACAGCCAAGATATCACGCTACCCCACATTGAAAAAAAGAGACCCTAGTTCAGGTGTATTTTTAGGTCCATGGCAAATTCTCATCTATATTTGGCCAAGAGCCACTGCAGATAACTTGTTCTGTCACTGCTTTTTGTATTTGTTGCATAAAATCTCAACAATATACAAAGCAGTTTGTGGTTGTAATGTGACAAAGTTTGAAAAAGTACTTTTGTGAGGTGCTGTGTCCCAGCTCTAGAGTGGAAAATCTTTGTTATAAATTTACACAGTACTTGGGGTTAGTCAAAACATTTATCTTTTTCACATTTGCAATTTAATTCATTCCGTATTTCCTTTTTTCTCAAGAGGAAATTACAACCAGCGTAAATTTCAAAACCAACCTTTACAGTCAGCTAACATGCTTGTCAGCACCTCTTATCCTGGACCAGTGTTCTGCATCGATGCTTGGCTTTTTCAAGCCATTTGCCAAACCACCATCTCCACATTTACATTGTCTCATGACTTTGGTTTGTTAATGAATGAGTCCAAATAATGATGTATGCATGAAATAAGAATTGTCCTTGAATTAAGTGTAGCTATGTTTTTACAGTAAACATAGATCAGTTACTCAAACTGAAAATTAACTGCATGTGGGACTCGCAAGGACAGCTTTCACTGACGTTATGACCCAAGAATTCTAGCCAAAAGAAAGATCAAGCAGGCAAATGGTTGTCACATGGAAATATAACCCCCCTGACAAATTTCTCTGGAGGGTGGTTGTTTTGCCAAATGCGAATCTTGCACAATAAATGGATAGGTTTTCCTAATAGCCCCTGGGGGCCTGCTCTGAGCCCTTGGCAGTGATAGTGGCATATTGAGAAAGGATATTAAGCACACATTGAATTCGATGGGGCTCAGAAAGTCAGAGAGAGAAACCCAGCAGCCACAAGTCGTGACAAAGCACCTTATGGCGTGAGAGAAGCCCCGTAGGACAGTTTGCTCAAATCTGGTTTGTATGTCTTTGTGTGAGCGCATGAAAAGGATGTTATTAGTCAGGGAGAAACAAGAAAATCGTCTTCAGAGGACATGTTCAGCCCTTTAATCAGATTCTTTAGTGTTTTCCAGAGCAAGTTTTATGCTTCGATGGGTTTTGACACCCAAAGCTGAAAGCTTTATGTTCAGTTTTCAGAGTTGGATTCATTGCTCCCAACTGTTAGTTAGTCAGACTTTCTTGTAATCTTTTAAGGTGATGACAATGAAAAGACAAAAGGCATTTGATATTGTTGAGGAAAGTGTTTCATTCTGATGCTGCTATGCTGGTCATTTCTTCTGTGTGACTCATTGCATATCCTTTAGGGCAGCATCAGACAAGACAACCCTTTTCTGTCCATCAGTTGATAACAGATACTCTGTATAGCTTCTGGGTTGCATTTTCTTTTCATGCCAATATTATAAGGTCAGACGATTGATATGGCAATCTGTGACTGGTGTTTCCTTCCCTCTTTAAAATAAAATATCCTAAATCATATAAAAAATAAGATCCACAACTAGGACACAGGAGGATATTTCATAGTTTCATATGATGCATAAAACTATACATGAGATAAAATGATGTAGGGATTTGAGCTTTGAGTTTAAAGCTGTTGATCTTTTGAACTCTAAAACAGCTTTTGAGTTGTTTCTGCAATTCAAACACTGCAAAAACATTGTAGCTTTTAAAAATAATGCTGAGGAACAAAGTAACAAAATAAAAATTAAGTCTTCCGTTGTGTTTGGAATTACTTCCAAATACTGAATATCAACATTCAGTATTTGGAATATTACTGAATATTTTAAATATTCAGTAATATGTTAGACAAATGAAACAACTGTTTATGGGTTTACTTTAGAAAGAGATGAAAATATTTGTCTTTCTTTATGCTATTTTCTCAGTGAAATATCGCTTCACTTAATTAGTGCATTTAAACCTTTCACAAAGAATCCCTGCTGACGTGTCCAAATCGAGACCTCCATAGTTGTGGAAAATCCAAAGTTATTTCCTGTTATTCTACAAACGTCCACATTTTGATCACATATCCCACATTACACATGATGCGTGCTCGTTTGTTTCTCACTAGCTGTGTGTGAAAAGTGCTATTTCCCGCACATCCGTAAAAATCCCTTAGATGACACGCACAGTGAAAACAATTTTTTTTTTTCATTTTTATTGGCCTCTTGAGATCCTGCATAGTCTTCATTATTTATTGCATTCACAAGTGGTTTGTGTTACTTCATTTGCCTATTATCAGAAACAGGTTTGCTGGAGAGGTAGCAGTGGTTGTTGCTTGAGGTTAAACATCATTAAAGTCCTTGAGAAACACACACACACAATCTCTGCTCTGGATACCCTAATTGCATATTTGTTGAGCCTAAATTCTTGGCAACAAATTACAGATGTGTATGCTTCTGCCAATTAAAATTTTCTATTTTTTTTAGCCCCCCTTTCACACTGACACCATGTCGTGACGTTAAAAATCCACCAGGAAGGAGTTGATCTCTGCAGGTCTTTTGAGGTGCATCAAGAACAGTTTGAATTCACTGTAATTCAATAAAATCTTTATTTGTCCCCAGTATAGCATGATAGTTCCTGACAATTTTAAGCATAAACTAAAACTTCCATAGCGAAATGGTGATGACTTATATGGTACTTGCATATAATGGTCCTGGGTGCTACTTAGAGAAAACTGGTAGCTGGAGTGGTTGTTGGTTGGTGACATTTACCAACATTTACATTTTTTTTCCTTAACACTTTTAGATATTCCTAAGAATAAATGGACTCTGATGTGTATTTTTTATATTTTTTTTCCCCCATAGGTAGTTCACGGGATACCAACAAAAGATCCGTGTTTTCAGGTAAGAGTTGTTTGAGGAATTACAGCCTAAAATCTGAAGAGTCACTCTCGCATCTAAAAGTGTGTAATTTGAGCTACAAAAAGACAACCAGTGCTTAATATAAGCTACCGTCTTAAAATGAGGGCATCTGCGTCTTTACATGACCTCATTTGTAGGGCCACATGTTATCCAAATAACTGCCGATGGTTGACTTGCCATCCTCCACCTTCATTTATGGCCCAGTGGAATACCGTCACAGGCTAAATGGAGGACACAGGATCTCTCGAGCCCGATTGGCCGAGGCCGCCTGTGTGTGGAGCCGGGAATGATGATGCTCAGTTCCATTAAGTCACTTTGGTTCTGAGTTTACACGCGACAGACAGCGTCGACTCCCAGCATCAACATTTGGGAGAAGGAGAAAGTCTGTCTGGTTTGAGGTTGTCTGTGGCTCCCCTTCTTGTGGCTTCAGAGGTGCCCACAGTTCCCAGTGTGAGTGTGCCAGTCTGGAGAGAGATCAGAGAGCCGGCTGCTGCTGTTTTGCTGCTGCTGCTGCCGCTGCTGCTTGGCTATCAGAGACACCAGAAGATTGCCACATCAACCAAATGTAAAGCTCAGTGCAGTCCCAGAACGCTTTCATATTGTAAAATCTGGAGACTGGACTCTCCTCCGAACTGCCTCGTTTTCCACCTCACATTTTTTTGTTTAAATATTAAATACCTCTTTTATGATAATTACCTCAGTTTCTTATTACTAATGGTGACTGAATGTGGCTCAGTCAAGTTTCCAGGAAAGTGATGTTTTTCTCTTTTGTTTTTTTACAGGCCTATAGTGATGAAAACCAGAAGACTTGATCCAATCAAACAATTATGCAAAACACTGGATATTTTGAATAACAGCTCAAAGATAATTATTTTTGTAAAGCATATGAATGAATATAACAAAAAAAGATTGTATACTTTTTTCACCCTGTTTCATAAACATTGTACTGTAACTGAATGATCAACTAAGAAAATCTTACTTGAAACTAAGGGATATGCTGTTTATTTTTGTTTGCATTGAAGCATGATATTGAACTTGTGTATAGAGACCAGTAACAAGAAGCATTTTGTTCCTAATGGACCCTTTTTATAGACCTAGTGCAGATTTACACTATCAGGACAGCACACCCATTTAATGAAAGTGTTTATCGACATGGACTGTTAAAATAATTTGTGCTTTTCAGATAGAAAACAAAAAAAAAACGTTGTTGAATGGAATACATGGAATGCTGTTAAATTAATTAAACTGTTTTAGTGCACTTTTTTGTCCCTAATGTTTTGTTTTTCCTACATTCAATTTTTCTATAATTTCTACTTCTATTTAAAATTGAAGTTTAAAATGTGCGGCTGGGGAATTACCATAATTTCCGGATGTTGGAGTTACAACATGAAATCACATGATTTTTATTTTTTTATTTTAATCAAATATTCTGCTTTCAGAGTATCACCAACTTCTTATCACATCACATGGATAAATTCTTCCAGTTTTCAAAACTTTTGCTGACGTTGCATTTGTAATTCCGATTTCCTTTATTATGGTTTCATCCTATAGATTCACATCAAAACAGCCACGAGAAGAAGTCTGTCTAAAAGGCCAAAACGACATGACAATAGCTGTTGAAATTTTATTCCCTCTGCTTGTTTAGAAGATGTGACAGTATTTATTAAGCATAATCCATCAAATGTAATTATTTGACAGTGTGATGATCTTTTTGTGACACTTTTGAGGACAGATATGCTGGAATATTTGCACAGGAGTATAAATGAGGTAGACTTTTTTTAAGTAAAAAAAATAAACATTTTAATTGCAAAACCACCTTCAAATACAAATTTATCAGTAAACATGACTATTCAACTTTTACCCCTTTGTTTTGCTTGAAATATTTACTTTTCAAGGACCAGAGGGCCATGAAGTACTAACCCTCTTAGCATTTCCAAAAAGCAATTAGGAAATAATGTCTTTTATCGCTTCTTTGTTTTTGCAGAGCGAGGGCTGTGGAATACACTGAGGAATAGGATTTTCATATTGAGTCCAACTGAACATCAATAAAGAAGTTAAAAAACATTAAAAGAAAACAGTGTTTTCTGAATTAGTTAGGCTATTTTAGGATTTTGTAACATACTAACATTATGCCACAATGCAGCCATCTTTTCTTTATTGATCTGCACCAACTTCTTCATTGAGGAAGCAAAACCCACCAGCCTTGACAAAGTAAGCATCATAGTCAAATCAATGTAAACTGATTTTTAGCTCTGCATTTACTAACGTCAGTCTCTAGAGTTGCAGAGAGATACGTTCTACTTGTTCTGAAAACTGCTTGATTCTGACGACCTGACTGGAGTCCCTCACATGACTGCCACCACACTCAGAAAAAATGAGCTCACATGTTTGGAGAACACCATTAGGATCATGGAACGGTGCAGCATCTGGAGTGCAAACCAGGCAGGCAGAAGTTAAGGGCAGCTCAAAAAGTAGACAGTTTCCACAGAGAAAAACAGTTTTGTTTTGTTGCATGCTACTAGTCAACATGATTAATTGACTATGATGCTGATTTGATTTAATGCTTTTGTAATGTCACAAAATTATGAAAAAAAAAAGTTTTTGACTATAGCAGTTTAACCATTTGGATCTACTGTTCTTCATGCAACATGCAAGAGGTTATTTTGTTTTTCTCTGAACAATTTCAGCTTCTCTGAAGACTTGCCCATTGTACTTCTAGTAGATACCAGATTTACATTGTTTTTTTGCTGGAAATAATTACATTCCTAAAGTTACTCCTTCTTCCTCTGAAAACATCTGAAGACTGCCAGCATAAACAGCAATGAACTGCACACGCAACCTTTTGGAAGACTTGGGGTAATCATTAAGAGTAATTATGTTCATGTTAATTATTGTTTAATTATACACATTTAATCACTGCTTTCTGTTTAGTTTCACAGGCTCCAAACAGGACTGGATTTCCCCCCCACTCTCCTCCTTTCAGACCAGACTATTTTGAATATACAGTAAACATGTACACCAAAGTTGTTTACTTGGTTTTATCATAGCATGGTTCTTGCTCCATCCATTTCTTTGTTTTTCGCCGAGGCGCTGACAGAGTATGAGAAATGGGTTCTGTCCATGACTGCAGTGCTCCTGTGTGTTTGCCTGGGCATGTGTCTGTTAAACTGTGGTTGTCTGAGGGTTACGGAGGCGACGTCAACTCCACAGACACACAAACACATCATGGGCATGGTCTGATTCCTACATTAAAAACTTACTGACACATGTGGTGAAATTTCCCTTGCTCTTTTTTTTTTTTTTTTTTCTCAGTGTCCCTTGGGATGTGGTCAACAGACTCTTCAGATCTTGAGTCCTATTTTACTATGTGTGACTCCTCCTAAGCATGTGTGAGAAGACTGATCACTTAAAACCTCATCCAGTAAAACATGCTATGTAGACTAATGTTCCATGCAAATGAGCACATAGTCTTCTCATTAAAAAGGGGATGTGGTTTGAAGATATGTGGAGGAATTTCAGGACATGGCATAATTTAGCTGCTGCGGTGCCTTGATATAATCTTTATAACACCATAAACTATATTTTCCTCCCATAAAATCGAAATGTCTCCCGTTGCTTAATTCAGTTTTCAACATTGCTCTGTCTCTGAAATGTGTCAGGGATGGTTGCCATCTGCTGTTGTCCTGCAGATCACCAGTATGTTAACTCTGCCTTTCAATCAATATTTTCTTTAAGCTCCTATATCTGTGCCAGTCTTCCATTTGTGTCAGCTAAATATTAAAACTTGAGGGAGACAAGTCAATTTGAAATATGAAGACTTCACTTATTGCCTCAAATGTCACACAAAGGCAGCAATCTGATGCCCTTTCTTTGGATTTTATTTCTTACACGTGTGCCCAATTATTTTTCAAGAAATAGCGGGATCAGCAAATAATTCACTGAATTATCACAGGAAGAATTGCTAGCTTCAGACTGCTAATATATCATCACTTATTTGCAGCTGACTGATATTAGTTACACATGTCTTGCTAAAAACTGAGAGATTAAGTTTTGTTTCTTTAAAAAGCATCTCTCTGGAGAAATCGTCCTCCGTTTATGAGCAAGCTTAATACGCAGGGCCATTGGGAGCCACTGTAAGGGCCACCCAGGAAGGAGGTCATGCATCTCCATTACTAACTGGGAGAGCCGGACCACCATCAACGGTCAGCAGACTGACCCAGGTTGATTTACAGCAGAACAGACTGGAATTTATCGGAACACCCAGCACAAATAAATTTATGTTGGGATAAAGGTTCACCTTGAGGGAAATGTCAATTTGATTGTTTCATTTTATTTATATTTTTGATTAAAATAATGGACCGTAATGAGAAATCTGCGTGTGGATGAGTAAGAAGATTGTTGGCTGCAAATTCCCACTATAAAAAAAAAAAACAAAAAAAAAAAACTCCTGAAGAAAACATTATTCAGATTGGATGACGTGCTTTTTGAACAGCACATGAATTAGTTCTGCACACCAGAAGCTCATTAGGCTACAATCGGGCCACACCTTCTCCCCTGTCCGTAGCTACTTAAAGGAGACATCATCTATTCTGCCTGTTTAGCTATTTTCACTGCTGGTAGCACTTTAAGCTGGAAACCTTCCATGATGCCGAGTTTACAGATGTGGAACTCCTCCCCTGAAATCGCCACTCTCTCAGGTGATTCATATTTGACATAGAGCATGTTAAACACTTCACACACAAAATATTTACTCCTCATATATTTAGTGTTTGTTTGCTTAAGACATTCCTACTAAATAAGAGTCTCAAACAACTGTTTGTTTGCATACTAAAGCTAACTTTAGTTAGTTTGAAGGTAAAATAATCTACATCATGTTTGTTTTGTGGGTTCTGGCTTCTTCCCACAGTCCAAAAACACAACTTTTAGGTTAATTGGTTTCGAGATTGTGCTTCGGCATGATTGGGTGTGTGCATAGCTGTTTGTGAGATGTTTGTGACTGGAAATCTGATAGCCTACCTCTCACATAATGAGTGTTGGAGTTCCTTGCAGGCCCCCAATGACCCTGCAAGGATAAGTGGGTCGAGCCGATGGATGCATAGATGGATGTTGTTGTTTTCTGAAAATTAAATTACTTATTGTCTCCAAAAGAGAGAAATGTTGTGCTTAAAGCCAGAGATCACTTTAAATTCTAGCCTTTCTGAAATGAAAGTCAATTGTAGGAACATGACCTCTTCTGCTCTTTTTATGCGTGTATTTTATTTGCACATTTGGAACACGTTACAAAAACAGATTCATCATTCAACTTCACGCTGTTACCTCGGGCAGTTTTTGGCCATCCCTACTCTGAACATTAACCAGAAGATATCCATCATTGTTCTGTGGAAAGTGGAGACTGCTGGGTTTGGACAGAAATCTGGAATGTTGTTGAGGGACATATTGTCTATATTAAACAAGTGCGTGGCTGGTTTGAGCAAAGCTGGCTTCCAAAACGCTTAAAAAAAAATTTTGTTGTCGTACTTTTGTGCACTTTGACATTAAAGACTTGGTTGACACGTTTCCTTGATGATCAAAATGCATAAAGGCTAAGTTTCTATGACAAACAACAGGAGGAGGTGACTCATCTACCTTGAATGTGTTGTTTGATCAAAACAATCACCACCAGAAGCAGAAAATTAATCTCAGCATCTCTGTAAGATCAGCACTGTGTGTAATTCTGTTCCAGACGAAATCCAGCAGGACTGCCTTGTTGCTGGAACACAAACCCCGTTGTGATCGGTGCCTGACTGTGAGTTTTAGTATGTCAGATTTCTGAGTCAGAGGCCCCAGCAGAGAGTTGATAGTTCACATCGCTTTAAGGTTAACGTCAGAACTTCATTATGTGAGAATGGAAGTCTGAGATGTCTTGTCTGGATCCCTCTTCCTTTCACAGAGTCTAATTTATGCTTCTGTTGGCAGAATGTGACGCGGTCAGTATTCCAGACGCTTGGGGATCATTTCAAAGTCCGTGCTGTGTGTGTCAGTTTGCAGAGCGTAAGGCCTTGTGGGGAGAATCTTAAACCTGGATCAGGTAACCCCTCCAAACGGTCTGTCTTAGCAAATCTTTATATGCATATTTTGTTCATAATAATTCAAGTATAGTAACCTAATGATGGTTTGAGTGGTTTTGCCATATGTTGGAAATATCTGAATTTAATTGAGTGGATTTTTCATAGGTCTGGAGTGAAACCAAAATATTGTGGCAGGGACACAAAGAACTTGTTAACTTGATCATATTTATACCTATTGTCAAGCTGCTTTGTATTATTCCCTACTGAATGTCCCTTTGGGTATTTTGGAACACCTACCCTGCTGTAGTTAACTTTAGGTTTATCTTACAATCCCTTTTTATTTCAAAAGCAGCAGCAAGCTGTCTTGCTCTTTTGTGTTTCCATTTACTTTCAAAGTTGCTGGGTAATTTATAAAACCCACAAAACTGTGATTTATGACACATTCTCATGCTGCTTTATTCGGATTGGCTGAAGGTGTTCTTTTTTTGTGTTGTCACCAATTTGTCACACAGTTTGCCACAGGCTGCTGGTGCTTAGATGGGAAAATGAAGTCATCTTGAGCGTTTTATTTTGGTTTTTAACAATAGTCTCCTAACTGCTTTTGTGTGGCGTATCCTTAGCAATCAATAATGACAATCTCTTTCAGACATAGAGTTCTCTTAATTTCTTTTTAGATTATCCAATGTTTTCAGATTTAGATGAATTAATTTGGCATTTTAACTAATTTTTACCATTTTCTATTGGCCTTGGCTAGACGTTTGGAAAATAAAAACGGTAGACAGCTATGGTAAGCAATATAATATAAAAATTGGAAACTGGAACTGGTAACAAAAATGCATTTAAGGCAACCAATGTTCTCCATGCTTTTTTAAAAAAACTCAAATTTCTTGATTTATTTCTTCTGCTCTTATTAAAGTAATTCTGATCCAAAGTATTAACTTGAGCTTACTTGAGCAGTGGTCAGATCTCATTAGGTGCATGTTCAATAAAAAAATGAATCCACACAACTCATAAATTGACTTCAATATTTCACCACTTTATGGCATATGGACCACTTTAGATGAGCACAACTTCAAAATCTGTAAGGCTTCTTGGAAAAAGGATGGAATTGCAGATTTGATGAATGGTGTGCAAATTACATTTGTTTGTAAAATGTCTTTAAAAAATAGTAGATTTAGTAATTTGTCATTTTAGACACAGTTTAAGAGTTTCCAAAATCACCCTGAATTTAAAGTTGTCTAGAGAGCTTAAAGGTAATGGTTCCTTTCCTTAACTTTTTGAATTGGCGTGCATTCAGTCAGTGGATTAAAAAACATAAATAAATAAAAATGGTTAAAATCTTGTAATTTAGTATCTCAAAATGGAACTTGTCAGATCAAGGTGAAAATCACTGCATTAAGCATCATTCAACTTTTGTCTTTTTATTTTGACAGGTTTTTATTTACTTTTTTATTTCATACTTCTCAGTACTGGAGAATGATGCGAGCTGATTCCATTCTTTTAAACAAAGCATGATTTAGATGGGGATTTTTGCTTTATGACGACAGGGGCTGGAAACATGTTCTTTTGGTTTTCTGATACAAGATCTTTAACCTTTCCAGCTTTGCAGACCTTTGTCTGAATACAAAGGGTCCAAATTACAGTGAATGCTCTGATTTGGTTTCTGTTGTTTTTTTTTATCAGCTCTCCCAGGGACAGCATGCAGGAACAGGGTGGAGTAGGAATGAATGATGACGCTGTTACTGGCCTTATGGGAGGGGAAAGACTGCCTGATCGGCCCTGTTGTAAAATCTCAACTGGATCTCTTACCGTTGGAGGCTAGATAATGTCTGTAGTGATGCCAGAAGAAAATCTGACAGATTTCAGCTGCTTCACACCTGCTGCTCCTTTTCTCTGTCTTCCTTTCTTCTGCTTTCTCAGAGGGTATCATGTCCCTGTAGTTGGCAAACAGTGTGTGAGTACCCTTTTCTCACAGCCATCCTCAGCTTCAGTCAGTTCCAGTTACGGGCGCCCGGGCTTTGAGGCTATGAAACTGTAAAAAGCGAAGGACAGATTAATTGTCACGGAATGAGTAACATTAGAACTGTTTGGTTCTCCTGCTTTCCGATCACAATGATGATGCCGTTTTCTCCTCACCAAAGCCTCTTGCTGCCAAGACTCTGATGTCAGTTTCCCAGCAATGTGATGCGAATTGCATTTTTGCTCTCCGTTTCATAAAACATTTGTGATCGGTAGACTAAACAAGAACACAATGGAACTGTAACACAACACATTTGTTGTTATGGATATTGTTGTTGTTTGCTTTGGATGTTGGGAGTAAAACGGACAGGATTGACTTAGGGTCTACGTCTATGACTAATACGGCTCGTTCCGTGTAGCAGCACAGAATAATTTTCATTTTTGTGGTTTTACAGTTTTCATTCAGAAGAGGGAGTAATCTGTGACCTTGCATCTTTAAAGAAGTTTTTCTATTCTAACCCAACATTAAAATGTCTTTTTAGTGCGTCTGTACAATATTGGGTTATAATGATCATTACCCTAATGATGGAGAATGCAATTAAACCTTATTTTCCTTACTAGTCTTAATCACAGCATGACAACTAAGAGCAATAGGATCTAAAGTGGGACAGTCAGATATCTTCCATATGACTAAAGACATAATTGGAAGTCTGAATTATTGCCCAGCGCCTTAAAATGTTGTAGTCTACCATCTACTACATCAAATAGGTCCTTTTATGATTGCTATATTGTGAGAATTGTGATTCAACATGTCCTGCAGTTTTACTTGTTAAAAACGTCTTACATGCCACTGTGGTAGAAGATTTTCCAACCAGAGTGATTTTGAAATATCATTAAGAACTAAATTCCGGATCATGTGGTTTTTAAGCAGGTACTACCTTAAAGTTAGCAGCTGTGGAGTCCAACAGTCTTCCTGGGAAGATTTAGAGCAGTGGGTGAATAAAGCTATATGTTCTGGTGAAGTTATCATATTCATAAGTGTGATTTATGTGATAATAAACAGACTGCTTACTGCATGCCTTTTACAAGATGCGCAGCGGGGAGACGTCACTGTAATGGATGCCATTGGTTGAAGAGCAACAGTAAGATGGATTTATTGGTTAGCACTTTTAACCCTCTTTTTTTTTTCCCCCACTCACTTTTAAACAAGAAAGCAAACTAATGAGAATAACCCATAGCCAAGAAGTTTTTATGTTTCTGTCATGATGATGAGGGTGATAAGTTTTAGATCATAGTTGGATATGAATGTAGCACACAGCTTCAGTCTTTCAGGCTGAGGTCAAACAATGAGGGGATTTGGGACAGACACCAGCTACTCTGATCAATTTCCATTACTCTGAGATGAGGAATATGAAATGAAAGATGGACAAAACAGGGGATTTAGCCTATCTTTCATCTGTTGCTAATGGCTGCTTTCATTGTTTTAAAATATCCAGTTGTAAGGAAGAACTTTAATAAAATGTGAAGTGTACCTATCCCCCACAAGAGGGCACAAATGATGCAACAGAATGGCTGGCAAGGTTTCCAGTCATCTTTACCAGTGTCCTTCATGTTGCACTAGCTAAAGATGGCATTGTTTACTTGATCTTTATCACTGACTGAAATGGAAACCGTTGAGGAAATAACTGCTGTATCATCAGTAGAAAGAACAGGACTCCATATGCATGTCTATGTTTTTGCACGTGTTGATATTGGTCCCTGGATTGAGGGGCATCGTATTTGCCTGCCTCACCACACAGGCTCGTAAACCAGCATTATGAAGCAGCCATGATGCAGTCACTTGCTCTTCAGCGCTTGCTGTCAGGCACCGACACGAAAGAGCAGACAGGGTTTGATTTACAGGAACATGTGGTCCGGACTGCTGTTTGTCCTTGCAGTTGGTGTGCTGTTACAGAGGCTTTGACTATTGAGAGGGCCCCATATGGTGCAAAAGACATCTAAAGTTTTCACTTGGCTTGCTTTGCAATGATGAGAAGGCTGAGTGGATGAGAATCGTTTTATTCTCCTCTCCAACTAAAAACAGAGCTTTGTTTGGGTTTTTCTTTTGTTGTTGTTTTTACTTTTGAATCAGTTTTAAACAGCAGTGTTTCAATTGCAAGTCTTGTAAAACTGATCAGTTTTCCGCTAATTTGATTGCCTTGAAGGGGGCTGGAGAATCCAGTTTGATCAAAAAAAAAGGTTGTTAAAACTCTTAATTATGCCAGTGCTAAACCATTTGCCCCATAAACATAATTGAAACAAAAAGTTATACTGGTGCCCTGCAAGCAGACTGCTTGTGAGAACGCCACATGTCTTCGATCAGCCAGTCAGCTTGCCCATAATAAAGCAAAGTTTGAATTGTCCAATGCTCTTTCTGTGGCCGTCCGGGCCAGACTGAGGCGAGGATACAACCCAACAAAAGAAATATTTGTCCAATCTATCCAAGCAAACTCTCCAATTGAGGACTGAACTTTCCCATCACATCACTCTGCCTGTGTGACATGCAATGGAAAGAGTCAAATGGCTTTGAAATGAACAGGAGGGAGGCTGTGCATTTACAAACAGGTCTGTAATGAACACTGATAAATTGAGCACATGCGCCAATAGACTTTAACTCTGGCAAACATTTACATGTGCTGTGTAGTTTGGTCTGTCTCATTAGAAAGCTGTTTATTACATGACAAATTTGGCAGAGTTTCAAAGATCCATTTTTCTTGATTGAACATTCAAGATGAACAATTTAATTAATATTTATATTTGGATCTCAAATGCTTTGTCTCAGTTCCCCACATGAAAGTATTCCTAATACTTTGTCTGGTCAATGATTACCATATGCAAAGATTCAATGTATCCTCTTGTGTTGACGTTGTAAGCCTTTTCATTTAAACAGAATAGTGTTTGAAGATCTGTGGTCCTCGCAGCTCAGAAATGCTTCTCTTCTCCTGTTTACATCTCCAGGCTTCTTAGCGTCACAAAGAGTCAGGAAGTCTCGATCAGTCCATGAGGGTGCCGGGGTCTGCTGTCACAAACTTTGATTTGTGTGCGTGTTTGCAGTTTGCCAGTGTAAAGTGAAAAAGGGTTGCCAGGGTGGTGAAAGCATGTTGTTTGCTCATGTCCAGACCTGCAGAATGGATGAGGACGCAGATGGGATTTCTCTCTCGGTTGACTTTTCTACAGGCCTAAGCCTGGCTGTGTTTAGAGAGACATGGAAACCTCCGCTAGAATGAGCAGGCATCTTATTGAATGAGGAAAGACTTAAGGCTTTCACCCAAGACGGCATGAATAGGATGTGAGAGACGGGCAGAGCAAGTGGGTGGATGAAGTCGACCTAAAATGGATGGTCTGTTCTGTCACTAAGTGTTTTCTGGTTAGTGGACAGTTTTAATTAACATTATTTTTAATATTATTATTATTGTGGGAGGAACCGAGGATGATCGAGTAGCTAGTATCAAAAGAGACATGTTTCAAATGGTTTAAGGACTGATGAAATCCTTCACCATTCAGCTTGAAATCATTTTAATTAGATGATATTCAAAGTCTACAGTCTAGACTTTGAATAGGTTGTAGACTAGATCATACTTCCCAGTGTTAAACCTACCATTACTTACTAAGTCTAAGAAATGAAAGGGTCCTTTTGTAACGCATGCCAACATTGCGTTCAGCATCTGTTTAAAACTGACGTTTTAAACAGCGTGGGAATGATTTGGCAAAGGGATGAACTACCCTGTTACAGATCCGTGTCTGCTGCTATCGACTGAAATGGCATTTTTAAAGTTTCACATCAGTCTGTAGTTAGCAAAGTAGTGCTTTGACACCATCAGTTCTTCATCTTGTCATTCTGCATGTGTACGGGTTTAAAACATCACTGCATTCATTCAGGATCTCTAAATGCAGAACCAAACAAATTGCTCCAGTAGAATACATGATTACAACCCTTCTTGGCAACCTTACATGTAAAACATTGGAAGGTCGATAAGAAAAAGCTGGGATTTCCACTCGGGGCCTTCAGACAGCTAATGCACCATAAAACTTCAAAGCCTGGACTTCCAAATCATCTGGGTTTGCTTCTCACCATGCCCAGTTCTACTTTTCTCTGGAGAACTCTTAAGAGATTTGTTGAACAGCAGCACGTTTTCAAAGCGAAACAAAGAGCAGATCAAGCACTGCATCCAAGAATCACAGCATTTGGCTCTAAAACAGTGTGCAAACTTGTTATCACAAGTTAATAACAATATGTTGTAATAGGAATGAAGGCGGCGGAAACACATGTTCTGTGCTGCTCTGCTGATGCCTTTGAGCACATGGTTGTAACACCATACGGCAAGCAGAAGAGTGAAGTGCAAATTCTGAGCTTTCAGATTGTGTTAAAAATAAAGCAGGTTAATGCTCTCAGAAAGCTTCTTCTTTAAAGTACCTGCAGCACATTTGGCTCTTTTAGTCACGCATGAGGTGTTAGTCGCTGGCTTGATGTCTGGCCTTGTGTCTGAGAACAATTTGCTATCTGAAACCCTGCAAGAAGTTAAATGATCCAGACAGCACAGCTCCAAAGGTCTCCACACGCCTCTTTTTACCACAATAAGGTGTTTAGTGGTGAAGGGAAAATCTGGAAATGTTTTGGAGAGGATATTACCACCTTTATTTCTTTCTCTTCTCAGCTATATTCAGTTGTTATATAAAAAATATCAACCATAACTTAAAAGGAATTTGATTTCACAATGATGGATTTAAATTTGTCTCTGTCTCTTTAAGAAGCTCCTGTTCTTTCTGACAGCCCGGCTTCAGCGTCACAATAAAGCTTTTCCATGTTGCCGTTTACAACCATTCTTAGGCTCAGCAGTTCCACCGGGTGTTTGCTAACTGCTGCTGCCACTAGTCTGGAGGAGCTGAGTGGGGAGGCGTGTGGGTGGAATGGTCTGAGGAGGAAGCTCTTTCTGTTTGCCGATTGGTCCGGTTGAAATTCTACTGAAAAAAATCCAATGGAATGGGAGAAATCCCAGGCAGAGCACTGATGGGAGATGAGAATCAAGCAGAATTTGCACAGGAAGGCAATGGCCAGACTAGTTTGGAGTTCAATCAGAAATTTTCTGATATTTTGTCTTTTAAAACACTTAGTCACCACCAAAAAATGGTCACACTCTCTAGTATTTTGTTGGACCGCCTTTAGCTTTGATTACAGCCCGCATTCGCTGTGGCATTGTTTCAATAAGCTTCTGCAGTGTCACAAGATTTATTTCCATCCAGTGTTGCATTAATTTTTCACCAAGATCTTGTATTGATGATGGGAGAGTCTGACCACTGCGCAAAGCCTTCTCCAGCACATCCCAAAGATTCTCACTGGGGTTAAGCTCTGGACTCTGTGGTGGCCAATCCATGTGTGAAAAAGATGTCTCATGCTCCCTGAACCACTCTTTTCACAATTTGAGCCTGATGAATCCTGGCATTGTCATCTTGGAATATGTATCCATTGATGGAATATCCATTGATGGAATAACCTGGTCATTCAGTATATTCAGGTAGTCAGCTGACCTCATTCTTTGGGCACACAATGTTGCTGAACCAAGACCTGACCAACTGCAGCAACCCCAGATCATAATACTGCCCCCACAGGCTTGTACAGTAGGCACTAGGCATGATGGGTGCATCACTTCACCTGCCTCTCTTCTTTCCCTGATGCGCCCATCACTCTGGAACAGGGTAAATCTGGACTCATCAGACCACATGACCCTCTTCCATTCCTCCAGAGTCCAATCTTTATGCTCCCTAGCAAACTGAACATGGCAATGATTTGACCCTTCTTGAACAGACATCTTTTCCACGACCACAGGATGTGTCTTTTGCCATGGTTGTTTGAGAAATGAGGAGTTACTCATTGCATCAGCTGGGGTTAAATAACTTGTTGACAGCTGAAAGATAATCGTCTATGCAGTAATTATCCAACAGGAGGCTTGTACCTATTTGCTTAGTTAAATCCAGGTGGCGACTTTTATTTTGGCCAGACAGTGTATGTTTATTAATTATTAAAATGTGACGTTTACTTTCTTCTGTTTAATACAAGCGTTTCAGAATTTATAATAAATTTTATTATTTGCCTGACTGAACTAAAGATGAATTTCAATTAAGAATATTTCATCAGGAATTTTTCCCCAAATTTCTGAGTATTTCTATTTCCAATTTTTAAGACCATTATAGTAGCACTGACATATTCTATTACTTGCAGATTGCATGTCTGCCGCTCACTCAAGGTTTCCCCCCTGCTGTGACAAGCAATAGCATATGTGAACACAGATGTACAAATAATTTTATTTTCTTGTTTAAGATGGCGCTACCCGAAAAGCACATTGAACAGCGGAGGTGACAGAGGCTAGACATATGTTGGACCGAGTGGAACAGAGCTTTGATTCAGAAGCCCAGAAGGGCCACATTAACATCAGGTTAAACCAACATTGGGAATGGGAGTGAGCCAAGATCATTACAGCGAGAGCGCGAGTGCTCGGCAGGGTCAGGTTACGCACTATCAGCTTTACCCTGAACATGTCTGTCAGAGGCAGAGAGGGGAATGAGGAGGACGAGGAGGAGGAGGAGAAAAATGAAGAAAAGATTGATGAGTGACAGGTTTTGACACACAGACTTTGCTCAATAGCCCCAATTCAGGTCGGCTCCATTAGCCACTTTTGGGCTGCTGTGTAGTCAAATGATTTACTAAACGTTTTGATAATTCAATGTTCTTAATTGGAATTTCCAATTAAGAATTGGAATTTCACTTCCACTTCATGGCAAAGGACGTTGCCATGAAGAGAAGGGTAAAATTTGTATTTTTAATATATTTTTACATCTTGCACAAAAGGAAATCCGAAGTGAAATGTAATAATATTTAACTCAATCGTTCTTTTGTTCAAGTTTGGCCAACTTCTCCTTCATACAAAAGAAACAGCATGCTCACAGCATGATGCTGCCACCATCGTGTCTCACTGTGGGACTGCATGTAGAGTGACGTACTAGCTTCTTGCAGAACACATGGCATGTTGCTTGTAGGTCATAAAGGGTGGTCTGCCCTTATCTGACCAGACCACCTTGTTCTTTGTATTTGATGTTTCTCCTATCGCTTGTGGCAAGCAGGATTTTTAATTGCTTGACTTTGCCAATATTTTTTTTTTTTTTTTTACAACTTAACCCTGCTTTAAACTTACTCCATAACTTTACCTCTGATCTTTCTGCTGTCTTCTTTGGTCTTTATGATGATGTTTGTTCATTAATGTTCTGCAACAAACCTCCAAGGTCTTCACAGAACAGCTGTATTTGTACTAAAAATAAATTGCACACAGATGAGTTCTATTTGCTAATTAGGCTGACTTCTGAAAGTAATTTATGGAACTGGATTTTTTTTGGGGTATCAGCAAAGAGGGGTGACTACAAATGGATGCCACTTTTGTCTGATTTCTTTTTCTTTTTTTTTTTTGACAAAAAGATGTTTGCATCTTTTTCCTTCCACTTCAACATAAACATCAATTGCATGGTGGTAACATGATAAAATTGGGCGAAGTTCAAGGGGTATGAGTACTTCTAAGAGGCGCTGCATTCAGAATTCAGACAGCTAATGAATGGATGACGGACCTTGTCAGTAATTTGTAATGCTGCTCTGTATTTAACATTGTGGTGTCTTTGGCCAGAGTGTGACATCATGCAGGGAGCTGAAAGCGAGCAGTGCCCGAGTCGGGTCAGACCCCAGTGAGACCCACAGCGGAATCATTCCAGTCAGCAGGAGAAACTTTGACTGCTGGGAGTCACAAAAACACGGGTGGAGCAGGAACCTCCTCTCTTTTCCGTCCTCCGCTTCCACCAGCTGGCTAACAGATGGAAAGACCTGTAGGCCAAGAAAGCAAACGGGACGTTGGAAATGAGGGTGGAAAATCTCACTCACAGATTGGTTAAATGATAAGAAAATTTGGCAGATGTTCCAGCATGGCGCTGCGGTGCAGTTGCATAGTTTTCCTCACACTGTGTGACAAGTGTGTTTGTGTGGGCAGGGATGACATTTAGCAACAGCCGCCGCCTGTGTTATGCAATGTTAGCGTTTGGAGTGTTTGTTAATTAGGCTCGGAAAATAGAGGATGTCACACAGTGCGGGGGAAGGTGATGAGAATGTCAGCATCAGGGAGAGTGTGGGCAGATACAAAACATGCGGGGCCGGCGCTCTCCTGAATGCCTGCATGTTTTTGCATTTGCCGTGGGTGCACAGCAAAGATATTTTTGTTCGTTTTTATCTTTCAACAGGTGAAGAGGTTGTTGGATCAGTATTAACTTGTCCTTCTGCATTCTTGCTTGCTAATGTTTTTGCCAATCCGAGTTGGTCGACTTGCATATTAGCAAAGTGCAGAAATGTTGAGCTGTATATCCAGGTAGCACTGATGGAAGAAAAGGAACATATCAATTTAACTGCAGCTTCTTTTTTACTGGTTTAATTTTTTTCAGTATCTGGAGAGGTCTTGTAAAGCTGTCATAGGTGCATTGTGAAAACTGAAGAGGCAGTGGTGACCAGTAAATCATAATTGATCCGTTTTTGCACCTCTTCTAAATGTACAAGTCAGAAACGTTAGGAACAGCTGAAGAAACATTGTCTCACTTGTCTCAACAAAGCTGTGCTAAATGACTGTTTTCATCTGCCCTACTTTTCTGTTTAAATAAACCAGCTGCTGCTGATTAAGACCTCTGCCACATTTCTGGCATGTTTGTTTTTGTTTCATGTAAATCTCTTGTATCACATTTTTTTTTTCTTCTTCTTTTCTACCTGCCATCCAACCATGGATGATGCCGCTTATCCTGATCCCTCATGCGGGGTTTATCAGAAGTCCAACCGTACAAGTTGAGATTCAACATCATTTTTAAGGTTGTAGCAAGACATGTTTTAGTTTTAATGTTTTGACTGTTAGGATTTGATACAATAACCTGGAATCACAAGCCACGTTGCATATTTGTGGGAAGAATTCAGATTTTTCTACAAACGTTTCAGCTCTTGAACTCCTACTTGCTTTATTTGTACTTCTGTTAATAGATGTTTTGCAACTTCACTCTTAGTGACTGTAGCTCACTAGTAGTTATTAATGAGAACATAGTACTCTTGTTCATTATAAATGTATAATAGCATGTGATGTAGAAGTGTAAATGGAAAACACAACAGGCCTCGTGTATAAATACTTGGGGGAGGGAGGGCTAATATTTTTCAGACAGCACCTTGAAAACAGATTTTCCAAATAGATGAATCACCAACTATCACAGAAACACATTTATCTGAGTTTTAAAATGACAAAACATTTCTGACATACTAAATAGATGTAAACTGGAAAAATACTTAACACAAGTGTGTAATTTTTGTTTCAGTGTAAATGTTGAGTAATTTTGAAACTGGTTCTGCCAATAAGTTGTCTCCCTCATTCAAACATAACTGAGCTTGTTGTCGAGCATTCAATGAAATTCAGCTGTCCAGCACGATGTCATGCAGAACAAGGACTCAAATAACATCATGTAAATAAAAATCAACACAATGGCTTCCAATCACCTTAGAAGAATATGTTGGATCCAGGAAACCGCAGTCTTGTAACCTATAACAAAACACCACAATTTTGGCTCGGCCAAAACATTATTTTCTCACTGGCTTGGAATAATAATATACTGTCATAGTTTGTACACAATATCTGAGATCTGATATGTACGGAGGCCCTTAGGTGCAAACCACTTCAACATTAACATAGCACAATTACACATTAATGAAGCACAATTACAAAACACAACATTAACGAAGCACTACAACAATTAACAAAACGGAAAGGGAATGTCCCAGTTGGAGACCTGAGAGATTGCTGATTGGACGACATGCTTTTGAACCGGAAGTTATCGCTTGAACGGATCGGCCCGTTATTGCGATACGTTATAGACACCGCCATATTGAAAATGGCTAATGTGACAGCAAGCTAATATAAATAAATGGACTGAAAAAAAAACAAAACTAAGAACAATGTTTTGAACTTTTTGTTTTGGGGCACAATAATTACATTTGACAGAGCTGATTCTGATAAATTGTTTTTATTGGTGAACACACACACAAACACCTTTACAGTGATTTATTCATGAACATACTAACACAATTCCATGTGGTTTTTACTACCTGTTCAATTTTCTTTTTTTAACTCATTTCATTTCTTTCAATCTTGCATTATTTACAATGGCAATCTAGATAATTTATGTTGATTTAGATTCATTTTTTCACTGAATGTAATTTTGTTCTTTGTCTATCTCTGCCTCTTAAGAAAAGCCCAGATTTCCTTGTTTCTTCCATGTACATGTTTGCTCAGTGGAGCTGACCTGAGAAAGTTGAGATTAAGTAAATCCCAGCTCCTTATCAGTACTGATTCTGAGATGTTTGACATCTTAAACCTTTCTTCAGGGTTTTATTTATTTTTTTCGTTTCATGAGTCATCCTGCTGAGAAACAAAACTATTTTCTGCACCTCTGCTACTTTCAGAACCCCCCGCTCTCCTTAGTGAAAACAAAGGTCCTGCTGTTGTCTGCCTTTCAGAAAATTGTCCAAAACTCTAGACGTCTCCTTCCCAATCTAAAATTTTTTTTTATTGGATTGAATGTAACTCGAGGTCTGAAGAGTCAGACTTTTGAAGGCATTTTTTAACTGCTGTCTGGTGTACATAAACTTTGAAAAATGTGGCAAAGCATTTTCGTTGATGTTTTTAATATCTCATTAAAAGACCAGAAGCGTTCAGGTGTGCATGTTTTAGCTCTTTGTAAAGTGTGAACGTAAAACTGGACGGCATCCTGTTGGGCAGACCGACCCGATGATGTGAAGCATGTACACACTTTTGCTGAATGTCTTATTTGTGTCTTAGTCCATGTATCAGACACCCAAAAACAGACTCTGCACACAGTTGGATTTATGTCTGTCTGAATATTTGGGTTTAAGCTATCCCAAGTCAATGTGCTAAATTTAACAGTTATTTATGCCTGGGGAGAACATATAAACATATTCACCTACAAAAATGGTCCCTGTTGCTTGCAGTACATGTGTGGCTGGGGGAAAAACAGGACGCGCATTGTTTATTAAATGTAAGAGTTACAGTTGTTGAGTGTTTTACAGGTTGTGTCTGACTTGGATGATCTGTTGAAATAGTGGCTAGCCCGACTTTTGAAGAAACGTTGTAGAGCTAAATCCTGCAATCTTATGGCAGGTACCACCATGAGAACTTGTGATAAAGTACTTTTTGTTGGATTAAATGTTTAAAGATTTCTGATGGCTAAATTATTCCTGTAGAATATGAATACATCAAGGCAACAAGAATTCATGGTATGCCAACAATACATTGGACAAGCTTGGTGATTTTCATCAGCAGGTTCTTCATTAACAGAGCAGCTACTGCCAGATGGTTTTTGTGTTTATGAAATTAATTCCAGTAAATAAAAAGCGGAAAGATATCACCACTGCTAAAAGGATTTGCTGCTGTCATCTTGAATCACAAAGTTGTATTATCATTGCAAACTTTGTTTTTTACATGTTTTATAATATCAAACAATATTTGCATTAAGTTATTTTTTTTTTCCCTTTACCTGACTGAGTAGCATTGAATTTCATCTAAATAATAAATGGTACTCTTGGTAAAATAAATAAATAAAATATTATATATCATTAATGCAATGTTTGATACAACGGACAGGTAGTAGAGAAATTCCTTGTTATAATTGAATGAATAAGCAGACGCCTGCCATAAGAGCAATCTATTTTCCTTCAACATGTCAAGACAACGATGTTTCTAAATGGTTCCTACAGACTTGGCCTGTCTGGTCTTTTCTCCCAGCTGTAATCAGGGATCCTTCTGTGTGCTTGTCTGGCTTTTTCACAGCTAGCCTGGAAAGTCTGGTAATTTATGAGTCATTTCCTAAGGAAAACACAAGTCCTCAGTGAGTCCTGATATAAGGACACCACTGGGTGGGGCAAATAATGTGTAAAGTATGATTGCTAGGAGGATGGAGGGTGTTAAGCATTGGGTGGTAGAAAAAGGAAATGGGTGATGCCTGACTAAAGAAGAATACAACGTGAAAAAAATCTATTTTGGCTTCAAAAAGCAGATGCATGAGTGTAAAAAAAAAAGTCAGAAGAAGAAAGCTGGAGGCAGGAAAAAAAGAATTAAAGCTAAAGGCATCATAAAGCACAGTTGAGGTAACCACACTTTTGATTTGCAATAAATGAAACGGGCAAAAATAAAGCCTATTAATATTCATCTTTATGGCTCGTTGGCTTTTCATCCAAGTGGACCATAGATGGCTACACCAAATTTAATCAAATCTACTCCAGTTTGAGATATTCTTGTCTGAATCCCAAGTTTAATCCTGTGCCAAACTGAGTAGAGCTTTGATTGCCTTTCAACTATGGTTGTAGTGAGACGGAAAAACCATTAAATCTAGAAATATTCCTACAGTTGAAATTATTAATAGCCATGCAGAGAGATCTGAAAATGACTGATCTCCAGCCACCTGTTGAAGATGAAACAGGCCTGTTATGAGAGGACACTATGACCTGGTAATACAACAAGTGGGCTTTTTAAAGTCCTGTAAATATTTTCTTTGCACTGAAAATGGAGAATAAAGCAGCACAAATTTTATGACTTGTTAAATCTTCACAATGAAGCTGGCATTTACTGGTAAGTTAGTTTAATTCAAAACATATATTCTTGCTATTGTACAAGTTGGCTGAATCAGGCAAAACATTCACTTTCATGCTTAAGAGTTAATTACTATCCCTTAGTGCATTAAGCCTGTCCTGCTTTCTCACAAGTTACAAGTGTCACAATAAGACTTGAGATGGACTTGGACTTTTCCAAATCTTCCTTTCTTCAATGTCTGCCTTCTAAGGCTGATAGTTGTTCAGCCTTTTGCATCCAAAGGTCACATAAATAAACATTTCCAAGCGCAGATGCCAGCTTTACTTCTCTGTTTGCCAGGAATTATGCACGGTATATTCGAGGCTGAGACACATTAACGGTCATGGGTAAAAGAGTCCATATTTCACTATATTTTATGTTGATTTGTCAACTTAATGTGGTATTGTTGGTTCCAACTAACTACAGGAACTGCCTGTAATGGTTCCCTGGGTTGTGATGAATTAGGGGTAGAGTTTTTCATCTTGTTTGGAAATATTTAAACTCCATCACAGTGGAGCAGTTTTAAAATAAACTCTTGTTTACAGTGTGGGGTTTTATTTTTAACTATAAACTAAAATTGAAAATATTTTCGGGACCATATTGTTTTAATCATCTCATCATTACATTTTTTTTGTTTTGTTTTGTTTTTTCTGCTCCATTCAGTATTTTTTTGTGTTTGGTTTAAATTTTATTTTTTTCCTTGTAATTTGTCTCTCACTTCAGCTCTTCAGTTTTGTTCTTTCTCTAGCTATACTGCATTTCAAAGATTTGTTTTAGTTTTCTTTCCTCACCCGGTTCTCATGCCACTCAATCACCTCCCCTGTAGTCAAAGCCAGCCAGTTTCTTTACATCCTCATCTTTTTCTTCCTACCCCCCATTTCACTTTGCACATTTATTGCTCATTTCTGATTCTCACTAGTTCCTTTCAGGCAATTTTTCTTTGTCCTTTTGCAAGTTCCTCTGCAAATCTTCACATGCAATTGGAGGCTGCTCTTCTCTTGTCTGCTTTTGGTCGGACTGCTCAACAAAACATGACAAAATGTATGTCAACATGAATTGAAATATTTGCAAACAGCATATGCTCAATAAAACAAGTCAAAAGTACAACAAAGTTCTAAAGACAGTCTTGCTTAAAAGGTTATACTTGGAATATCCTCTCTTTCTTTATATGGCAGCTTGTAACTGCTGACAGTGATTTTTATTGTAGTTTCCTTTTCAGCAGCCACTTATTTGTATTTCATGCATCAGTCAGTCAGCTACGGGTCAACCAGTTCAACGTCAAAACATTCCAGTTCTGGGGACTGACTGTTGATTGGACAGCAGATCAAGGTTTGCCAAAACGCTTAGAAGTACAGACTGGGCATGGACGGGTATAAGATTTTTTTCTTCATGGCATTTAATAAAAGCAGCATTGCATTACTGTATTTAAAAAAAAAAACTATAAAATAAAATGTAATATCTAATTTCTTTAAATTAAAAAAATATATATTAATGTCATTGTTGTCATATTGGGTTTCCAAGAATTCAAGCAGAATTTAAATAGTAGTTTATTGTTGCGCATTAAGCTGAACATTAGCCCTTTTTTCGATTCCAATTAAAAAAATAAAAAAATAACAAACTGCAACAAATAAACTACTAATTAGGTAATTGGTGAGGGACTCAACAGTCAAGATGTGTTTTTTAGCGACCCAACTATAGTTTTTAAAGTATAACTGCACTATATTAGGAGTTATGGACGGCCTTGATTGATGACATTAGAGCCGATATTTTTTATTTTTTATTTTTCCCCGAGAGCATAAATACTTCCAAACATCAAAATCTGTCTTTTACCGAAATGATAGTAGGCTTTTATTCAGCTGACTGACAGCGCACAGCAACAATGCTGCACACAGATGAAGAAATCTGAAAATTCTCCACTATCCTTTGGCATTAAATTAAGAGGACTTTCAGCCATAGGAATGTAAGAATTGAAAATGTATGTTTTCAATTTTGAAACTATAAATATATATATAAAAAAAAAGGTTATATGTTGCTTAATATGTTTCTATTGCCTATTTTCTACCTGTGAAAATAGGCAATGCCAGTAACTTTATAAAGATACTGGCATGTTAATATTTGTATGAACAGAGTCATTGGTAATGATAAAGAGTTTGTATAAATCTGTCATATTTAAGTTATTGTGTTTCAACAACGAGAGATGTCTTTACTGTAGTTTTGATCTAGTAATCTCAACCACTCATCCAATTGTAGAGCTAATCTACTAAAAAGACTCGTACAGACAGTTTCTTTTGTAAATCCTGTCATGAGCATATTTACATGGTAGAAACCCGTCCACCGTTACACATAAGTTTTGGTGATAGTGGTCTGCAATGCCTGAAATTTATCTCTTCTATCATGAGTAAATGCTGAGCTCGAGTGGATCTGACAGGCAGTGAATCCAGATGTTTCTGCAAGGCTTATTAAACAGTGAGCACATTGTTGAAGAAGCAGTAAATTCTTAAATGGGAAGAAAAGGGAAGATGAATTTTTCAGATGGCAGGAGAGTGGTTTTTAGTCAAACACTGCATTTCTGAGAAGCCCTCCTATCGCAGCACTTTGTTCTTTAGTCACAGCTCTGTTTTAAACCTGGAATAACAGGTGTTTTTCATTGACATAATTCTTAACACGGTCTTTTAGTTTACAACCTGCCTGCTACTGTCTTCCTGCTGGGAATTATTGCCTGGGATTTGTGGTTTTCTAATCTCACCTCCTAACACTGGCCAACTTCGACTCCTTCTATACTCATTAGAAATGGCAAGAGCTATGCATCAGTTTACATGGCACAGGACAATAAAGTTAAGCAGTAGAACTTATCCCATATGCTGCTTTTCTGACCCTGAAATGAAAGACGATGCCTAAAATGCACTTTTATTCACGTAGGATTGTCTTCAGACCTGTTTGCAGATTTTCAGAAAGTGATGTTTCCAGAGCAAAGTTTCAACTTTCTGTTAAAATAGTCCATTTGGCACATCATAAATTAACTAATTAGAGATACAAAAGTTGTGTATATTAGGAGTCAGGCAGCCAGCTTGGAGGAAAACGTGCAGACGAGGGTCATTGAGTTAATCATCCAGGAACCTCTCATCACAGATGTTTGCTGTAATGGCACTTGACATCTTCTCAACTCTCCAACAAGTCAAAGACTAAGTCTTTTTTTCCATTTACTTAGTCCTTTTGTAATTAGTGCTGCTGTCTATAAAGAGTTTTTAAATCTGAAAGAGTTACTCAAAGAAATTGAACAGTACTGAAAAAAGTTAGAATACATTTTTTTACCAGAGCATGCAAAGAGCAACCTTATCCTTCTTAGGGATTTAGGTCTCAACTAACATGTTTTTGTACTGCTGTCTCCAAGATCAGCCTGACAAAATATCATTTTTAACTTTTTTTTGTTTGTTTTTGGTAAAGTGCAAAATATCTGTGCTTGTTCAAGTTGGACAGAACAATGTTAGGAATAAATGTTTGAGATTAATCTGATCACATTAGTTATGAATAATCCACCTTTTCTGTCTGTCTCCCTATTTTTTCTGCATGTCATGAAGATGCTTTCATTACTCTGTATGAGTTGTCCGGGGCAACTCCATGCAGGTTATGTTTCACCGGCTTGTTTGTTTGTAAGCTGATTTAATGCACTACCATTAAATTGCCAAAATACTTTTTTGCATTACTACCAATTCTAGAAACCACAATAATAATAATTAATAAAAAACAATTTCTGATTGAATTTTGAGGTGATTTTGAGTTTGGCAACATGTGTCCACTGCTTGGAATCGTTGTTATTGAAATAATCTCATTGTTTGAGATGAAATCATTGATGATGGATAGCTGAAGGTGTTTCATCTGAGTGAATGACATAATTTACAACCAGAGTCATTAGTTTTAAAGGCGCAGCCTAAACGTGTTGTGCATTGATGGATTATAACTTGACGTTGGACGTGTTTAAGTTCACTTGCTAATGTGCCATGATGTCACACAGAACAGCATGGTTCCGTGTAAATCTCTAATGTGGTGAGAACAGGATCTTTGGAGTTTGATTAATGATGTGCAGGAGAAACGAGTAGCAGATGGGATGCTGATTTCTTGTTTTTGGTGAGATGTTAAACTCACCAGCTGTAAAGTCTGTGCCTATCATAATGTGCGGAGGCTGTGTCTGTCATTAGAAGAGTCTTGTTGGGGGAAAAATGGACTGCGATCACTTCTGGCTGTCTGGAGGAGAAAAATAAGCCCCAAGAAATGTACATGGACTCATCTCCAGAGACCTCAGGGTGAACTGTACTGTGAGCAAAAATATGTTTGTGATTTTTCAAGAGAACTCTGTCAATGCCAGAGCAATTTCATGTTTAATTTTTTTTAAACTGAGGAGAAATGTTTGGAAAGACGCTCCGCACCAAATGACGTGGAATCAAAACATGTCTTTATGAATGGGACATGCCGTGTGGCCTCATCCCAAATCCATCGTCTACAGACAATGGATTGTCCTAATAATGAGCCTTTTCAGTCATGTTGTTCTTGTCTTTTTTAGAGTAATTGATGTGAAGGCCATCATCAGGACACATGTCCTGATATTAGGAGTCATTCTTTCTTTTCCCAGATGGAAACCAGATTCAAATCTCAAATTAATTAGAAACGCCATCAAAGTGACTCAAAGACGTCTCTTAAGGCTCATTTGGAACCTTAAGAAAGGTTAATCATTTGACCTTTGAGAAAGGTTAATGCTACTACAACAACTCACTGTAGTTGTTGTAGTAGCATTATACATGACAAAAGAATAGTAGCGAATAAGATCAGACTAAAACACTCATTCTTTCATTCTCCATGGTTTCTGAATCAAAACTGTTTTGAGAAAAAGCCCAGGCCATTTTTATTATGGATCAAAGGCCAAATGCATGTTGTCTCATCATTTCACTTTGGTTGAAAAGAAGTCTGTGAAACCTTGCGTCTTTATATTATAGATGTTTTAGCTGTCCCAGCAATGAATTGCATGCATTGTCAAGGTTTAATGGTCCAATGGGAAAATTTAAATGTGGAAATATGTAGTGAGATAGTAACTGTTTTATGTGATGTAAGAATCGTTTGACACCATTCCAATGTTATGCAAAGTTAGTTTTGTGTTTCAATTGATATTTCACTTTCATACATCTTTAAACTCTGAGTTTATTGAAACGTGACATTTGTCTTCTTTACCCAAACATGGAATTTAATTAATTTGATCAAACTTATTAACTCTCCCTTTCTTAAAAAAAAAATGACATTGGCCTGGTTATATCAGATCTGAAAAATATGATAGCTAAGATAAATGTTCGTTACTACAAATAAATTTTCTTTGAATTATCAGATGAAGACATCTGATAATGTTTTCATCTGATGTCTGTGTGTTTGCATATCACGCATCACTGTAAATAAGTAAAAATACTGTTCTGGCGAGGCCTCAATGTTTCTTCTCTCTCAGGCTCAGATATCAGCTCCCATATGGTTCCTTAATCTGCAGGTCTTGCTCAGGTCAGCTCAAGCAGAGCCAGGTAACACGAGCCAAACTCATAACTCAACCATCCTCCTGAAGTGCATCCACAGAGACTGAGACGGATGACTTTAATGCATTCGCCTCTTCTGAAAACGAATTCGCTGGGAGCCATTATCGTGGGGTGGCCTATCTGAAAACTATTATCTGCAACAACAGCTGCTGCGAAGCCAAATCTCTGTGGCAATTGCATTAGATAAAAAACCACCTTACTTGGTGGAAAAGAACTTGAATGTGACAGTGGCCGGCCTTCTTCTTAGTCCTTTGACCATGAGTTTCATAAAGCCTTTGACTTGCTTACTTAGCACTCTCTGAGGCAGCTGGACATGGCTCGTCAAAGCCATTTCAAGAAATGAGAGTGCTCTCCAGAGGGTTTGATCTTTGGCCAGATAAGGAGCCATTTCATGAGGCTACAGTCCTCCCCTCCCCAACTCTGCAAGAACAGCCACAGCAGGACCTGAGTGTGATAAAATGCCTCTCACTTGGAGTTCTCCCATCTTCTCTTGCGTGTGATCTCTAATAATTCCCATGCTTTTATATCAGTTGACATGACAGAGTTTGGATGTGTTACCGCAACAGAGCTGCAGCTGGAAAGCTTTAACGGCTTAACCTGAACGGCGAGGATAAGCAATTGACCTACAGTTTCGCCAGAATTAGTCATTTGAGCTACCCGGAATAAAACAACTTTATTTCTGTTGCATCTTTAACTGGTTTAAACTTTTTATTTTTTTAGGGAGGGAGGATTTTTTTTTTTTTCTTTGTCTATAATGAATAGAATTTCACCAGATTTTTTTTTGTTTGTTTTATGGACTAAAATGGTGTGCACTTTTCATTTTTAGCTTTCATATACAAGAGGAGAAAAATGTATTACAGTTACTGATCAGAACAGAATAAGTTCAAGGGCAATTTGCAGATTGTAATTTCTGATTAAATGCATCACTCATCATAAAAGTAGTACTCCTTAGAGCCATAATTATACAATTTGCTTTATGAGTTATCTGTTTTTATAAGAAACATATCCCTAACAATTAGATTACTTCTTATGGTAATTTGTTGCTCTTGATATCAGGGTAATGGAGCTGCACACAAACACGAACCACAGTTTACAGATCTTCATTAAAAGAAAAAAACTTGCTCTACTTTGTGTTGCTCTTTCATAATGAAACTCAGTAGAATAAATGCAAGTTTTTGGACTGCAAAATGATGAGATGTAAGAAAAATAATGGTATAAGAGGGGTGAGAGTACTTCTGCAAGGCGCTGTTGATGGACTCTTTTCCTCTCAGTCCCCCTCTGAACGTCTTAAAATACCTCTCAGGACAAAATTGTTGCGCACAGGGTGCACTTTCATCAACACAAAAACCACAAATGCTAGCTCCTGATGTGAGAGCAGGCTCTTGTTCAAAAGAGTGCTTCACTTTTTGAAAAAAAATATTTTCAGCATTTTCACAGCTGCTTTTTGAGTTAATGTCTAAATAAGTGGAGGGAACAAGGACTGAAAGCTTCGTGAAAGTTATTAAAGTTGATGCTTATAGAAAAGTACAGAGATTTTCCATTTTTCTACCAACCCTCAAGGGATTCCAGTAATCTTAATGAAACCAATTTTGAAATAAAGACGCCTTTTAGTTCCAGGATGCATGAAGGTAGGAGCATTTAGGATGTAGCTGCCGGGAGGAGACCTGGGCTTTGAAGTAGCCTCTGGTTATTTTTCTGCTTGACAGATCAGAGCAACTGTGCTGGAAGTACCCTGCCGTCTCAGGTAAATGGTAACTGAGGACAGAACTGTGACATTTGGAGAATGGCTACTGCAGAGTTGGGGCCATCTGGACGCTTTGCCCTCCTTCCAAACCCTTCAATTTGTGATGTTTAATAGAGAGAGAGGAAAGCGTGCACTTGCAGGAAGATTTGAGCCAGTGGTTTAGTATTAGTCATCAAATAATTCTGCTGAACTTCAGAGAATGTGTCACGGTTTGGTGCTGGTAAGGTGTTGACTGAAGCTATACAGTCTTCACCTCTGCAGCAGGAATGTGACTGTGGAAGAAGTTGAGAGAACTCTTTGGACTCTGAAAACCCCAAATGGCACCTGGTGGAGTTCATCTTCCCCTTGGGAACAGTAGGTATTGAGGGATGAGACACGGTCAATTTAGCTAAGTGAGATTCACTTCCCCATCATGGGCTGCGTGGACTCTCCTAAGAAGAGCAAGGTGCAGTGGGAAGGGGAGTTGGAAGGGGCGTTTGACAGCACTTGCATTTCATTTCTCAATGTCCCCCTGGAGGTTTCAAAACAAGCACTGGGGTTAAAGCAAAATCACTGAGAGCTGTTAGACCACAACTGGTGCTCGGTGAAATCTGCTTCTTATTGGAAGATGTTTTAGGTGTATGAGAGAGAGCGCGATGGGTTACCAGGAAGACTGCAAACGATTATGTCCCACTAATATTATAATTGCTGCCAGACAGATGCCTGAAGTGAAAACAAGTTGCAAGTAAAACAAGATAAAAAGTCTGTTCCATATCTACAAAGGGAGATTAAGTATTTTCTGTTTTTCGTGGCTGACATTAATGTTTGATCAGCATGTGGTTTGGTTTTCAGGACATTGTTATTGGGAGCAGCTTTGTCCATTATAAATGATATTTACCATCTTTGCAATGGAAACCATGCCAAGAGAAATGCGTTGCATATCTAACAAAGATTTTGAGCATCCAGTTAAACAAACAAACAAAAAATCCCAATAATTTAATTGTTTAAAATTATAATCTTAACAGCTATGTTAATGTCAGAAATGTGTTTGGTCTTTCTGTACATATACAGATGGAAAACACAAGAAAACAACATTGAACAGTTGATTCTTGTCCTATTGACTATGATTTTTTTAGGTCATTTTTTCTGAAGATTACACAAATCAAGGTAATTTTAAATCTACCAGCTACAACTATAGGTTCTACTAGGAGATTTCACAGTGGTGGGGAGAGAAAAGCAAAACATGGAACAAACAAGTGCTGAATTCAATTGGTTGGCCTCTGCTGCTCATCCCAAATTGCCTCTTGCTGTGCAACAGCAGTGTGTGGTTCTACGTTATTTCCGCAACATGAATATCTAAAGGCTGGCAGTCTTTCTTGTTAGCAGAAATATGTACTGTAGCTGCTTTGTAAGGATAACTTAAGTCTATTTAGTTTAATTGGACAAAGCTCAAACCTTTTCTAGGGAAAATGCTGAGCTAATCAGACAAGCTACTTCCAGGTTCAACGCAGCTAAGAACGGTTGTATTGGACAGAATGAGAAGTTCTTGGAGATGGAGGCCAATTTCAAGGCATCAAACCGCAAAGTCAAATTTTATTTTTGATGCATACATCAGACAACAATTACTTTGATTGTGCTGTAAATTGCAACTATGTGAGCTGAAAATACATAATACACACACTCCTTTAAAAAAAACTTAATTTTATGTGAGAATGAAGCAGTTTGGAGCAAAACGTGCCAAATAACTGAACATTTGAAGAAAGGATTTACCCATTTAAATATGAGCAAATGAAATGTGAATTGGATTAATTATTAAACAAATCAGTCGGTCACGAAGCTTCTCTATGGTCTACTCATATAATTTATCATTTTGTCGTGTTTATCTTTTGGCAGATTGTTTTTCCGCACCAGCAGTGGACATGATTTAGTGCTATTTCAACACAACAGCTTTCAGCTCAGCTGGATTCAAAGAAACGGGGAGGTATAGAGGAATGAAAAGAACTTAGGCCACAGATAAATCAGCCTTCACACGATTCATCATCTTAGCCTACCTTGAGTTTTCTTTTACTGCCAGACTTCTCATCTCCTAAGGTGAAGGCCCAGAACACACTGGCTCGTCACGAGGAGTAATGTGAGGAAATAACTTTCTGAAGTTACAACACCCTCCCCAATTATTTACCCTCACCCCATCCTGTTAAAGGTTATTGAAAGAACCTGTAAAAACATAGTGTAAGAACAGACTTGGTTGCCCTGAAATTTTATGCTTTACTGTAGTTATTATATTACATACAGTTGCTGCAAACTTAATGTTATCGTGTGTTTGGATTTATTTTGGTCGTTATTCTACTTTTGGTCACATGAGACTCTTGGGATGAAATCTAATGAGCCCTAATCAAACACAAGTGAGAAAGTGATTCATGTAATCTATGGACAAAACTACTTTTGAAGCCGTTCAAGGGAAGTACTCAAATGTCCGGAGTGTTGTAAAACAACTCGAATTAAAATCTAGTATTTCATGATCCCATTACTGTCAAAATCAATTTTTAATTGTTTGGAACCAGAGATTAAACACACAACCTGTTTAGGTGAGCAGCTATTTTCTTGTATCCTCACTTGACGTGTTGTCTTTTTCCAATTCAATTTCTGAACAATTTCTTTGTTTTATTTTTAGTCAAATAAGACTGACATTGCAATAACAAGATGATTTATCTTAAGACCATGTATTAGTCTTTATTTAGGGTATGATAGACAAGTAGATGGTGCCGTATAGTCTGTAAACTTTAGACATGGAATGTAGTTTTTAGTAACTTAAAAAAAAAACTTTACCTTCACTCATTTGGATCCTGCCTAGTTGCTCTAATCAGTCCATCCTACTATGTAGTTTCTACAACATCTTTTCTGAGTAACGCAATGTCTGCATTATTTCTATTTGAAAATGATGATGTAATTTTCAAACGTACTTTTACTGATTGGTTTGTATCAAAAATGAACAGATTTTTTTTTTTTTTTAATGAACCTGTTCCATGTCTGTGGAGCTAGCTTTCAAATTTCAAAAGGAAAATTGTCTACATGCATGTTGGAAAACAAGCTTTACAGGATAGATTAAATATTCAAAATCTAATTTTTCTTAAGTCAATGCATGGATTCTTTAGCATTTTTTTTTATTAAACCTGGATATGATTTACGCCCTGCAAGAATAACGTTTTGAAGATGAAACGGTTTTCCGTTTATTCATGCTGTGTTGGAAGACGGATAAGAAATCAGCCAAGAGTCAAATGCCTTGTCCTGAAAGTCTTAAAGATGGTTTCCAGCTGCACTGCGACGCAAAAACTATGATGAAAGGTAATGAATGTTTTTGTCAACTTGAGAGGATTTTTACACTAAATTGGCTGCTATCTTAAATAGCTGCTCTTTCATTTTCTCACAATTGTCTGTTTATTAGAGACTTGGTACCGTTTTGCTCCCCTGCGCTTACACTATTCTTCTTTTTGTGTTTAAGTGTGGGCGAACCTGACTCGACTTTGTTTAAACAGGAAGTAATAAAGTCTCGTGCATTTTGCCACATGTCAAGCAAGAAGGAACAAACACAATGCCACAAAGAAAACACTTTGGGGGGGGGGGGGAAAGACCTGGCTTTAATAGCACAGCTTAAAACAAGTTTTTGCCATGTATTTGTGCAAATAGAGCTGGAGATAACTGATGCCAGGTTAGCAATTATACCAGCTCCTTTTCATTTCCCTCCAACAAAAGGACATCTGGAGAGATAAAGACTCACATTTAATAAACAAACTGCTAATGGCTTTAACTGGTTACCAAAACAAGATATTAAAGCAACTCAAATAAATTAAAGCTGTTGCTTTTGCTTAAGTGCTCTTCGTGGATAAGGATGGTTTATAAAAATGACAGAACAAACTGCACTATCATTAATTTTCTCTGTTAGAGCAGATTCCTGCCTCCTTCTCTTCATACTAAAGAGAAAACTCTTGCAGAGAGATTTAGTGAGAGTCGGCATTTTCGGCGTCGTATCCCTTTAATCCTTGACCTCTCACTCCTCACATATGGGTCAAAGGTCATGTCTGCCACCCAGAACACGCTAGATACAGTGAGGGTACTCAGGGGTCAGCGGTAGTTGTTTTTTTTGTTTTTTTATTATTTTTATGAGATGGAACAGGATGTTTTTCTCAATCTCAATGTGGAACAGTTTGTAATGCTATAAAGCCACTACATTGTTGAGGGATTATCGCTCTGATTGTGAATCTTATTTGTTCTATTTATAGCTGTAAATAGTGGTGTTTCTGCTCCTTTCCAGATGGCTTTCATGACTAGGACTTGCATATCCTGTACAATTGACTCCAAACGTTTGGCTCGCGTGAAACTCGCTCGCCATACGAACACATCTAAGCCAAGTGCTCCATTTGCCTGCTGGGTGAAACACAGCGGCCTTGTCAGTCAAATGCAGTGCAAAAGGGCTCACTTTTAGGTGTTTTATGATCTGGGATGAATTTATGACGCCTTTACTGAGGTTGCAAAAAAACAGAAGTGAAAGCCCTTTGACTTTGTATTGATCTAGATTTCTCCACTTACAGTGCCAGCTGCAAAGTTTTCCTTTGACTTCTTGGTTATAAAACCTTCAGATTGTGATTTGTATTTGGCTGCTGATGCAAGAAGACCAGCTTAATGTTTGACATGGAACAGTATTGTTTAATATCATGATGAAGATGCCAGAAACATGGGGTTCAAACCTGATATGATGTTGAAGGGCATAGAGTATAATTTATGGGTGATTTCTGAGACTTTTTGACTCACTGACTATTCAAACCTGGGTTTCATAAGTACGGTTTATTACCCATAATCTCTTAACTTTTTCATTGCACAGAATGCAAAACAGATGGCAAGTGCTCAGCTCGGAGAGGCTCTTGGTAGAGCTGGGTCTTGCAGGTTGTTGAAGAGAGATGGTGGCGTCTCCGTTTTATTATGTTGTTCCAGAGTTGTGGAATGACGCATAAAAAAAAAGAGCGCAAATTGTTGTGAGGGTTATTTACTAGCTGCCAGCAGACAATCCCTTACCAACTGAGTCACCAAGTCATGACATACAGCATTCAAGTAGAAGGGAACTGTTCCTTCGAGCAAATTTGTAGACTAATACCAGTGCTTGCTATGTTCCCTTTCCTACAAAACAAGTTTTAATGGTTTTCTTTCAATAATTGCCCTTTTGCCTCTTTCATAAAAGCGATATTTGTCAAGTCCACTACTAATAGTTTTTCATGCCCTACAGACTCTCTCACTTGAGTTGTGGATGCGTGTTATTTCAGATTAACCTCCGGTCTTTCGGCTGCATCTCAGGATGCCAGTTTAGATGGATGTCTATGTCTTCACTGGCTTGCGGTTGTGCTAAAGTCATTGCTTTGTGCAATTTTCAAACCTTTAGTGCTTTGTTTGATGATGCAACCAAATTCCAGTTAAATGCATTGAAGGTTGTAGTTGTTTTAAAAGCTGAATCTGTATTGAATTTGCCAGACTATGTGGAGGCTTTTAGATTGTATCCTCCGGTTTTGATTATGTTCAAACTTGTCATGGACCTCGTGAAGAATACCTTTCTTTCTGCAATTCTGTCATTTTATGTCGGTGCATATTAACAATTTTATCACCTCTGTCATTAACACATTGAACAACCCTGTTTCCTTATGAAACACAGCTAGGTGTTATACAATGTTTAAAGTCTGTGCTTGGAGACACTGGGGCCCTTGACATGGTTACCTGTTCATGCTGTCCTTTCTTTTTTTGTTTCTTCCTCAGATTTCTATAGAGTTTGGCATTGTGACTTTGGGGGGTTATTGAATATTGTTTCTGTTTGAAGATTTCTGTCTTCATTGGGTGAAATGTTTTGAGTCATTATCCATCTGAGTGACTCTGACAATACACATCGTTTTCTAACAGAGGACTAGATTTTGATTTATAAATGCACTTTTTATTTAGAAAAATAATTCATAATACCATTCAGTCCAAGTTTCTAAGAACGTTTAGAAAAGAAAAAAACAATTTAAATAACATATCCTCTGGCACACTTAACACTGAATATGACTAGCAATTTTTAAGGTAGTTGGTGATTTTGTTAATTTTCTTAGCAGTATATCTAATTTGTATGAATGAACTTTAGATTTGTTCTTTTTTTTAAGAGTATGTGCTGCTGCTAAAAAAGATTAATTTATTTTCAGACTTTTTTCCACAGCTTTACCACAGGAGCCAATAAATGAGAACAGCACCGTATGCCGCCTTCTTGTCAAAAGAGGACAAGGACCAGCTAAGGAGCATTGAATAGATCAGAAGGCCCATCACTCCTCTCATGCATATTCAAGCACGTGCACACACACTCACGCCCTAAGAAAGGCATTCTGGCTCCTGGTCAGGGGAGGCTTTCTAAAACCCTCAACAAAGAGGTAATTATCTGCCAAACAGTACAGTCACAAAGTGAAGCAAAGGACCCCAGACATGTTTGCAGAGATCTAAGGGTTTTTTCTTTTTCTTTTTTTTTTTTTAAAAAAAGCTTTGTCTGTATTTTCCTCTCTGCAACCACTGAGCATCTCACGGAAAATAAACTTCAACCTCCTCCTCTGTACTGCCTTTTCAGTTTTTCTGACGTACTTTCTGACAGTTCCCATGTACTAAAGGAAGTTATGCTCCTTAAATGAATTATCAAGAGTCTGCCTATGAATTTATTTTTGGGATTGGCTCAGCTTGATTTTTATTTTTTATTTATTTTTTGGCCAAAAGCTTTGAACCTGGAAACCAGAAGATCACAAATATTTTTTTGGTCTTTTATTGTGGCTGTTTGCATTGATGGCAACACCAAATCTCGGATTAAATCAAGCAATTTACTCGCATCGAGTTTTAAAGCTTGTATTGGCTCTAACACAAATTGGCTTGCTGGATCATTTTTGATGACCTTTTGGAAGAAAAGTAGTTTTAGAGGCAAGTGGTGCTTGAAAATATAATTAACTATGATCACCTTCACAAAAATATGTTGCGACATGTTTTGATGCATTCATCTTCTTTGTATCAGGTAGAGATGCTGATTAAAGAAATTGTTTGTAGAATCGCCACGAAATTTAACTATAGCAGGCAGCGATGAAAACGCAACAAGTGGGTTGATCTTCTAAGTTGATTAAGCTAAAGCATAATGTTGCTACTTGCGCAGCGGTTGCTCCAAAAGGGTAGGTAGATGTTTGTGTTTCTACTTCGTACATTTTCAGTGCTAGGAGAAGAAACTTCAAACACTACTGTGAGTTCTGCATCATCCTGACAATGAATAATCCTGAGTCCTGTTGGTTGCCTCTTGTCAGTGAGAGAAGACTCCATCACAATCTTATTTAAAATACTGTCTTGATAAGAGTGGTAATGTAAAGTGTTTTAAAATTTACAGTAAAGCAAGAATGGGTCATCATCTTTAGGATGAGACGTATATGCTGATATCCAATATAATAGAGCAAATTGCAGAAAGTTTAAAAAAAAAAAAAAAATTATTGATGAACTCTAGTGCAACAAAAACCGCTTGCTTAAAATATCTGAAGCAGAACATTTTGTCAAGTAAAATCTTATGGAGGCCTACAACATAAAAGCCATGATCATACTGACGGTAAACTTTTTCTGAAGTCATCCAGACTCACATTGACACATTCCCACACGCAAATTAAATAATATGAAAAACAATTTCTCCTGGTGAATGAAAGCAGGTGTACCTGTCAGACCTCTCTGCTCGGTATAACCTTCAATGCGCTGCTTGGCCGAGTTTTATAGACACAATAGGGTCCAAGTGTGCGGAGGCATTACTGGAATTTGCACCTGTTTGAGACCTGACTCCTTTGGTCTTTCCTCTTGAAAGCTGTCCTTCTCGAGTCTTACAGTTGGGAAAAAAAAATTAAGAACTTTCCTCAGAGTGGGGATAAATGAATGTTGACACGAAGCGACAACAACAACAACAAAAAAAAAAGACTGACGGTAAAGAGGTTGGTTTACGAGGGAAAGACCCAGGGAAGTAAAATAAGCATAAATAAAGCTTAAAATAAACTCAGCTCAGGGGATTACTGTGCTCTTGAGTTTATTCCTATACAAATGATCAGTGGCACTGTGTGGCCCTTAATTTGGGTCATGCGGTTGAAACCATTCGTATTCCTGATTTTTCTCCAAGTAAGAAGAAATGGGGTCCAGGCACAGATTGAAAGGCTTCTCTTCCCACCCGCGTGCGAATCACAAATAACATGCAGACTCACTGCTTCCCCCCATGTCCAGTAACTCAACAACACCCTGTTAAAAGCCACAGTCACATCCCCGTTTCATCTTTCTAGCCATGGAAACATAGTTTGTATTCTAATGAAGGTGGCCTGTGTGCCAAGTTTGCCATGTGGACATCGGTGCAGCTGCTGCTAAGTTATGTATTTATTTATTGAAACTGAGGATTTTTGTAAGGCTGTCTCGATCGGCTACTGACAGCTGAAGGTCTGCCTTCATCATGCCTATAAAAAAGACAACTGAATGGCCAATCTGCTCAATGCAAATCCTCATATTCACTCTCCACAGGCTACCGGCGGCATGCTTTATAGGATTATTTTCAACCAGGCATTTTGGATGTAGTAGTATACATAGCCCCTTCCAACCCATTGAATGTCCCCCTTCTTTTTCTCCTTGTTCCTGCCTTTCACCTTCTCGCCCGAGAGGATTAGAAAGTTAGGCTTCCGGAAGCGGGGCAAAACCCTGTAGAGGATGAGACTTCCACAAGCCTCTCACAGGAAGGAGCAGGACTCTGACTTTGCAGCAACAATTACTGCTTCTTTTCCCCCTCCTCATGTCTTCCAGGGTTCAAACTTTTTAGCGGTCAACAAAGTGTTGACTTGTGTTTCATAAAGAGTATTGGTGTAAACAAATACCTTTTGAGTTGATTTTTATTGTAAGTGTAACTTAAGTTTTCCAGAGACTGCTTGGGGACTTTGTAACAACTGCTCAGAGAAATTGATTGTATTGTTGAATGCATTATTCAACAATAATGATGATAAAAGAATCACTTGTATGTCTACAAGTGATTCTTTTTTTCTTTGTTTCATCACTGCTGTACTTTTTTCAAGTGGGAAAGATATTCTGAGAGGTCACAATCTTTTCTTGTTCTGTAGCTACATGGTAAAACTCCAGATGGGGTCATGTCCTATAATAATCAGCCAAGAAAAGCTGCGACAGCATGCAGTTGTTTGTTCCATTGTTGCACAGCTGAAACAGAATAAAGAACAAGCCTAACAATTAAAAGACTTTGTTACGATTGTTTGACAGCTAGTAAGGAATTCACCAGAACTAAGGGGGACTTCAAGAAATTAAAATTAAGGCTCTCATTATTTATACTTTGTGTTGGAACCTGGGAAAAGTATGAATGTAATTAAAAAAGTTTTAGTAATAACAATTTAGCATTTAAAAAAAGCAGTTTACAAGATTTAAAAATGTTCATTGAGGGTTTTCTTTTATAGTGAAGTAAGATGTGCATTGATATTTTGGAAACATTTGGTCTGATTCCCTCTGAAATAGTTAGAGGCTAAAGTTGTCTTTCTTTGAGGCAACTTTGTCTTTCTTTGTGGCTAAAGATGGAGATCCAACAGTTATGATTTTTTTTTTATTTACTTTTTTTACATGTCCAAACGTCACTGTCATGACTGTGTAATATGTGACAGAAAAAACTGAGCTTCTCTGCCATCTCCCAGTGCAAACTGCAGTAATACAGGACTCTACCTGAAACAGCCAATCAGAGCTGGAAGGAGAGTCTTATTAGTGAATTATCTTTTCCGTTGGTCAGTCCAATGGAGAGATTTGTAATTTCTGCCAGACTGTGAGACTGATGCTTGGAGTTTGTAGCGATTTAGGGAGCACAACTTGGGGAGCACAAAATATCGCAGATGTATTATCACAATAGCAATCTATGCAACATTGTTAACTCTGTCTACTTAAACAATTCATTACTTATCACAAGCCGTAGTGTCAGAGCTCAGCACTCATGCTACACAGAGCTAGACTGCCACTCACTCGTGTTGTGGCTGCATCCCGAAAACCTCCGCTTAGGCAGCCAACACTGGCACAGAGGCTGAATCATAGCTATGACAGCCCCGATGTATCTCATTCAGCCATGGAGAATGGGGCTAGTGAACCGAGGAGCCCCCCAACATCGGCCTCTGCCTGCACCTGCAAGCCCAACCGATGACTGCAAAGCTGGAGGGAGGCAGTTTGGAGGTGGGAGGAGGGGCTGGGGGATCAGTGAAAGCCTGGGTTCAGTTTAATAAATGGAGCACAAGATAAATGAGCTACTATATGAGACCCAATCAGAGAAATGTAAAATAAGGGGAAATCATTCAGTTTAATGGCAATTTTATGTCAGATGTTAAGATAAGCATGTGGTGGGCTTTTGGCAAGCTCTTTGAAGTGAGCATACAGAGAGAAGGGTGAATGCGGTACCGCTGAACCCCTGCAGGTCATTCAGTCATTTATAAGGTCCAATTTTAAAGGCCTCCTCCTGCTTTTGCCTTTGTGCCCATCGGTGGTTGTGAAAATAGAAAAGAAAGATTAAATCAAAAAAAGGATGATATGCGTTTGAATAAATGCCAGCAAGCAATAAAATCTTAAAAAAGAGGCTTGAAAGACTATTTGGATGTTTTCTCTTTTGAAACAGAGCCTCGTTTCTTCTTAGTTTGTGTGGATTTAAGATGTTTACAGATGTGCCCCTCTCCCCCAGTGCGCCAGCCATCTTTAATCTAGTAAAGAGAACGTAGATCTTGGTCGCCTCTGGCCTTCCTGCAGGTCCTTTTGGAAATCTCTGGGCCATGAGAATGGGGCTTCGGGTTAGAGGTGTGGGTTAGGCTGTGTGTAGCCATGCAGGAGGGGCCGAGGGGACGGTCTTTGTGAATTTAGCTAATCTAATTTGAGCACTTTTTTTTTTTTCTCCCCAAGGGCCTGACTCATTCTCACTGCTGTCTCTGTTTCCAACATCAGTACAAGCTGGTGAAAGTTTCATGTGGTCTTATTTAGTTTAATGTACGCCTAAGGGGAACATAACTTTGAGCATCGACTCTAAAGAACGACTCTACCTTTGTGCTTTTTTTTTAGGTCTTATTTTTAAATAAAGCTATAACACTGAGCCACATGGATCTTGAGGATATCGTTGCATGACATAGGACTTTTTTTGTAACTAAAGAAAAGGTTTAAAGGATTTTGCATGTATATATAATTAGAAAAACGGAAAAAAATATTGAAAGTATTTACTAATCATAAATTAATCTGAATCCAGAGACAGACAAATTGGGTAGTGACTGGAATTGGTTGATTTTTCAGCTTGGCCAGAATAATACTCTTCAGTGTGGAAGTTTTTTTTTTTTTTTTTACTTTTTTTTTTTACTTTGGAGTTATTTATTGGAGATGGAGACAAACTGAAATGAAGTATTTTATTTCTTCATTCAGGCTGCTATAATGGTGAGCTGAGCTTGTGCCGGTGCTCATCTATTCAATCTTGAGCCATTTTGTATTTTTAGTGTTTTTGTTGTTTGCACCAGAAAAAGTTGGGCATAAAACGGAGCTGTTCTGAATGGATGTCGATTGCCTTGGGAACAGTTGGTTGAACTGGAAACAAAAGGAAGCACAATTATGGATATGATGTCTGTGAAAATGAAAACATACCACTGCTGAAAATGTGAAACCTTTTTCTTTTAAAAAACAGAAACTTAAATCAGGTTTTGATAAGGACAGTTAGAGAATACCCAATCCAGTCAACTCTTTCTTCTGACTTGTTTTCCTGCATCTTCTGCACTCACCATGTGAGGCAGCAACAGTTTAGCTGTTTATTTCCAAAGCCACTAAAAAGGTGTGTGCAATTTGAGAAAAAGTGAAATGCTTCTGTGGACAGCAAGAGTAAAACAAAGCTGTCCTATGTAATACAACTCTGTTCTTGTATTGTTGTGATACCTTTCTTTTTTTTGTTGAACATTTGGAAGCGAGAAGAAACAGTCTTTGAACTTCTTTTGAACTGCAAGTCCTGAGATCTCTGCCATTGATTACAGCCACTTGTGTATGGAATGCCAGTGATGCCGAATTCTGTGGTTGTATTAAGATTTGAGGGCAAAGTTGAATACACTAAAATGAAGAGAATGTAAAAAAATAAAAAATATCCATTTTCTAAAAACATTTACTTATAAAAAACCCTCAATTAATACAATTTCTGATTGCTGCTTTGCCAGTATTTCTCAAAAACCAACTTGAAACTGAAGTATTGTTTTTATATAATCGGAACAAACCCCTTCAAAAAGTGTTTTTTTTGGTATTTAAAACCTTTGATTAACTCACTGTTGATGATGTTCCTTTTCAAGGGGGGGAAATTGTCGTGAGTGATTGGCTGTGAAATCGCTCAATGTTATCAGTTTCTTGAAATCCTCCTTTAATGGATCAGTAAGTGGCACAGTGGTTCTACTATATGATTAAGGCAACGGCTTTCTCACCCAATACTTTTCTTTGTCTTTCCACAATAGGGAATTACTGCTGCAGTAATGGTGCTGGAAGTAATTAATCAAACTGTGATTTCTTATCTCTGATCATTTCTCACTCTTACTTTAACTTAGTAATTTCATTGTCTCCTCCTCTAACCTTCCTTGTAATTCAAGGCAAAAGGTGGTGAAGGGCAGGAATGCAGCCTGGGGACTGTAAGAATTTATCACACTAAGGTGTGAGCGCTCCTGCGCCTGCAGATGTAACAGTTTAGTGCCAACAGCATTCCCACCATGAAGCCAATAGGGGTTTTTATGGCATTTGTAACTTTTATTCCCAGGACCACATACCCTGTGACTGCTGAGAGAGGAGTGGGAGGTGGAAAGGTCAACATACTGGGGGTGAAACCGTTTGTGTGTTTTTGCCGCACTCTAATAATTTCATCAGGATGACATGGATGCAACAAATAGTTTATCCTTTTCTGCCTCTGCTGTTTGAATGTGTCTTCTTTTTTTTCTTCTTTTTTTTTTTTTTCTTCTCCCCTCCCATTGCTCCCGTTTCCACTCCTCTCGCTCTTCCTGTTGGTCTACGCTGCCTCTCGGGTTACGATGACTGGGGGGGTTTTCTTGCTCTCAGTTCGTAGTGTCCATACAAGGTGGGGGTGGTACTGCGTGTGAGTGCGCGCGTCCGTCTCTCCCTCTCTGCGCTGTCCCGTGTCCTTGTCCCTGCCTCCTGGCAGCGAGGAGCCACCCAGCAGCCGGATTGTGATTGGGCAGGGGGAGTGGGGCTCTTGACACAAGCGTGGTGCTGACTTCTCCGGGACGTGTTTCAACAGATGGTCGAGGTTAGAGAGTGTCATCACATCGGAGAGAGGATTAGAGGAGAGAGGTTGTCTTCCAGGAGCTGTGTGGTCCCCCCTCCTCCTCCTCCTTCTCCTCCTTCTACACTTGAAACTCAAAATCCCAGCACCAGGAGACAAACTCCTCCACAAGGAAAGGAAGGTCTGGTGAAGAACGTGAGGATAAAGCTCAGACAGGACTCCTTGCCTCCTGCCTGCCAGGTACTACACAACTTTCCCACTGTATTTCTTTTAGTTTTCCAGAATTTCTCCTCTCTTCTGTAAAGCATTTGCAGAACATCTGTGACTCAGTTAACAGAGTGTGACTCTGTAAGAAGAGATATGTAGTGGCAGTGGGCAGTGCTGTTTTCTCAGTCTGTCTGTGTACTGCCTGTACCGCAGCCCTTGTGTGAGTGTGTGTGTGTATGCGTGTGTGTGCAAGGTTTTCATAGTTTTCCCCCTGAATGACAGGAATTCCCTCCGTCGCAAATTCCTCTGTCTCAAGGGATTAGAGGGCACCACATTCCATTAATATCATTTTTTTTTTCCCTCAATGCAAAAGCATTCACCTGTTAAATTGACAGTTTGCCTAAAGCATAAGGTCTTAAAACTGAATCTTAGCTTCAGTGAATGTAGTAAATCTTTTCTCATCTAGAAAACTGGAGACTTCGATGTTTATTTCGTTAGTTGTAAAATCCATATTTTCATGCAATTCCTCTCTTTACATCATTTCATAACACATTGTAAGAGTCAGACAATATGCTATGTTTATTTTTGTTAAAATATTATGATGTATCGCTCAGAGTCCAGAATAGCACCGGTTTCCCTGCTGAAGCTGCTGAGTGTTGTGATGTGATGGAGGAAGAGAGAGAGAGAGTGGAAAAAAACCTTTTTTCTTCCCTGTGTCTAATTGTTATAGATTATGAATAATTATACTTAGAGGCACACCAATCAGTCTGCCAGTTTCCTCTCAGTTGACACTGATCAGTTACTGTACAATAATGCATCAGTACAAAAAACATCCAGTAACCACGCCAACCAATAGCTTGTACTCTTTGAATTTAATAAAAATTTGCATAAATGAGAAAAATCTTAATTCCTTCATGTTTTATAGGATTCTGTCAAGGAACCAGCAGTACACCTTTTTTTATTATTATTATTTTACATCTCAGTAATATTAAATTTTAGAGGATCATTGAGATCTACTTAGTCCTCCACGCTTGGTGTCCCTGCAGTTTTAGATCCGTCTTTGCTTCAACAAAACTGATTGAAATGGTTGAACGACCTCCTCGACAAGTTCTGCATAGGCCTGTTAATGAATCATCATCATTTGAGTCAGATTTGAGTCAGATGTGTTGAACTAGGAAAAGAACTGAATCTTTGGACACCATTATATTTGAGAGAAAAAAATCCAACTTAAGAAGACTGATCATAGATGTCAGATGGCAAAACATTGATTTGAGTATTTCTAATTGAATTATTTCTTACTGAATCGTGAACCTTTTTCTAATGTCAAAGATGTGCTTAACTCTTTGCACATCTTTGACTGAGACATCTCAGATCACACCGACTATAGTCAGTGGAGTCTGTCAAAAACTTTGGGTGCCACTTGTATATCCCCTCCCTTCAGTCGTGATGAGTTATTTAATAAATATTTTCCCTGAGAGCAGCTGTGGCAAATTGTGTCAGCAATGACTAAAGAGATGAGTTGTGGTAGAGCCGTCTCTGGAGAGACTGTCAAAGAGATGCAGAAAGTTGGGGGGAATGCACTACTCATGTTGGCTATTCAAGTCAAGTGAAAAGAGTGACCTGCCAGTGAAGTGGCAATATGATGTATAATATTTATACCCAGCTCCAGGCACCATGCACGCGGTGTTTTGTAAATGGAGATTGTGCAGCTGTGAAAGTCTGAGAGAGGAGAGGGGTGTTGTATGGTTGAAAGCTGCTGTTGTGTGTTTATCTTGGTAAACCAGCCGTAGCTACACTCGCTGCTTGAAAGTACCCCCATAAGATTGTGAAGGTGGGTTACAAGAAGTTCAGTGGAAAAAAGGGAGGCAGATTATTGAGAGGGAAAAAATTTATGTTCCCCAAAGTAGCTTACAAATAAACACATGCTAATGAAGATAAAATTTTCTTAAGTGTGGTGCCTAATTTGTTGTATTTTTCTTCTTTTTTTTATTAAATATATAAGGGTCAAAGTTACAGAGAGTATAAGGGTGTAACTCGTGTATATTCAAGGTTTTGACCTCAGTCTGTAATGTAAACTTTGACTTGTGTGGATAGTAAAGATTTTATTGATCAAGTAAAAAAGTTTCCTGTATCCAATCAGTCAACAGTCCACCAAAGCCCAGAGCATTTATCCCCTGACCTAGATTTACTGAATGGCAAAGTTATGGTGTGGCTCCATTCAGAGTCGGTGGCTTGTATCAGGCACAATAACTGTAAAACCGTTGGCTTTCATTTCAATGCTTTGGCTCTGTCAGAGCGCGTTACTGAAAGGCAAGTGTAGAAAGTGATGGAGAGCCTTTTTTACCTCAAAATTTCAGTCATGACAGGACTGATCTACAAACCCAACACCTCACTCGAGTTTCACCCGGCAGTGTTTGGATTCAATTTCTGATTAGCCTTCCCAGGGCACAGTGAATCGGCTTTTGGGGGGGGGGGGTTTCAAAACACTGAGCTTCCTGCCAGCTCAGAGGAGAGGAGAAGAGAGATCCTTTAAAGAGTTTTTAGCTTTTCTGTGCTACAAACAAGAGCACAAGCAGCTGCTGCAAATAATTAGATTCTGAGGGGGAAAGGCACTCGCCAAGACAAACGTTGTTCCAGTAGCAGCTTTGCCATCATTGAGATTTACTTAGGAATCTGTGTGTGCGAGCGTATGTGTGTGGGTCAACGTGCGTGTGAAGGTAATAAGTGGAGTAATTTGTTCTCCTGATAAGGATGCTGACTGACTGAGTCCAATGGAAGGAGAAGAGTTGGCGGAGTCTGTGGCTTTAAGCGTTTCCATAAACAGAAGGCATGTGGCCTTTAAATGCCAAATGCAGTGAATCAAGATTTCCAAGATGTCAAAAACGAGTATTACTGTTTAATGACTCTGAAAAAAGGTATTTGTTGTCATCAACTGAATTGTAACCTTATTTTTTCATTTTTATTCAACTTTTTACATCCCAAAATCTACCTTTTTAGCAGCAGATTTTACATTTGGCTTGTAGAATTGCTAGGGAATAAGAATTAAAAACTTTGCAGATGACTTTACAGTGTTCAAGCAAGAAAAGTTTGAAGAGTTTTGGAATGGGAATAAATATACCCAGAAGTGGTCAAATACATTACATCCATGCTTTACCATTAAATCATTTTATTTATTTGACTTACTTTTACAAAAATACCAAGTCAGCTTGTGATAAGAATCTTTGCTTTAAAAGCAGTCTCAAATTCACATTCCTCTTCATCAAATGAAGGTATACCATTTAAAAGTATGCCTTCTTATCCTTAAATGGAGTGAAAAAACTGAACTCATGTTATATCTTACCTTCTCAGATATACAAATCTAACATTTAAATTAAATGGCATTAAAATATAGCAAATTACAAATGTATTTCTTTTTAATTCACACGAATTAACTTTCGATACATTTGAAAAAGAAATAAATGGATGCAGAACTAGAAAAACATTTAATCTTCAACATGGTTTAGACCAAAATATAGTTAGCTTATGCTAATCTACTGTACCTCAAAGCAAAACCAAATAAACGAAACGAAACACATTTTTGCTTCGAAAGATCTCAGAATGATACTGAGATGAATTCTCAATATTCATGAGTCAATTTGGGAGAATTTTGAATTGGAAATAAATGGAACCAGAACTGGAGAAGAAATGTTTCATCCACTGCATTATCCGCAACATGCATTTGATCCAAATGGGTTTGCTTTTCCAGTTCGGTAACCAACGAGCAATATTAAAAGTATTTATCTTTATTCTTAAGTGAACTCTGGCCTTTAATGGCATGTCAGATTTTACCCTCTTAAGCTGTTACATTGACAAATATCACATTTGAATTTGAAAAAAACCCCAAAAAAACTTTACGCAAGACTTTTTGTTTTACAGTAAAGTCCATTTTTTTAATGAATGTTGTAAAATATAATGGTTTGCAGATGACTTTCTGTGGCTCATAAAAGTCAGGTTCAGCTACTTTTGAAATGGAAATAAATGGATTCAGAATAAAGAGTAGACCGTTTCATCCAGAGTATTTTGTGCTTTATGTATTTTGTCAAAATACACTAAATCAAATTGTGGTAATATGCAATGATGAATATACTGACATCTTGATTTAAAAACTTGACCTCATTATGAACACTTTATAAGCATTCATTCTCTTCCATAATTGAACTCCAACCTTTGACTCATGCCGTATTTTAGCTTTTCTAGCTGGTTGTACTTTGATGGATCTTAAATTTGACTTTTTTTTTTTTTTGAAAGGATAAGTTTTGGACAGTTCTGAAATGGAAATAAATGAATCCAGAAGTGGAAAAACATCTTTCATCCTGAACATCATCTGGAACATGTTTAGATGAAAATGCACTTAATCGGTTGGTGGTAAGAACATTGTGACTAAAATGTGACATCTCTCCTTCAAAGGTTCTCTGAGTAATGCACCTCTCGTGATATAATAAATTATCTCATGAAAGTTTTTTTTTTTTTTTATCTTTCAAGAAGACCATAATCCTCTATTTTAATTTCTAAAAATGTTCGGCAAGTTTCTCTGTTAAGTGGAATGCTTTGCTCATGACTTGTTTCTATTACCGATAATTATGTTTGGTTACAAGAACCTCATTTGCAAAAAAAGTAGTGTTTTCAATTAAAATACATTAAGTCAATTAGTGATAATACAGTGATGTAGAAAGATGAGGGAGGTCTGTAACTTTCATTATAGGTACACTTCAACTATGAGAAACAAAATCTGGGATAGATATCACATTGTAGGATTGTTAAAGAAATATATCTGATTGCATACAAAGGCATTTACACACAAAACTACTTGTCACCTTCTCAAACTGGTTCTGTTTGGACAGAACTTCTGTATGCAGAACTGGAGGGAACTGGGGTCAACTTTTGATAAAAAAGAAAAAAATTAGTTTGTGGTAATACGCTACACCTAATAATTAGACACATTAACTTTAAAAGCTAAGCTTGTGTGTGCTCTCCTGTGTACCATAATGTTAAAAGATTTCCTCAACCACTCTCTCTTCTGCCACTTATTTATCTCTTGAGCGTAATGATAGTGTTCCTCGCCTTAGTCTGATTGCATGGTAGAAGTGGCGTAGATTGCACCAACCTATCACCAGCAAATGACCAGTATTTGAACAGCATGCTTCTATTCATGTGGGATCAAGAAAGACTATGTTTAGATGAGTCAGACACTTTCTCAGTTTCCTTGTTGATCTTACTGATCAAACATTGCTTGAGAGTTTCAGCCACGTAACTGCCTCCAAACTCAAATTGTCCTTGACTTTTGAGGGTGATAGCCAAGCCATGCATACGTATCTGGATGTGTGCAGATGCACAGTTGAGGTTTTGAGGTATTTGGGAGCTCACAGTAATACCCCAGTGTGTTTGTTCAGTCTGTCATTTGAGCGAGAAAGGTCAGGGCAAGCAAACATTGCATCCAGCTCATCTTTGGAGAGAATCCTACTCCTCCAGACCCCGATCCAACTCTGAGCACTTTAAAGAGTTTCAGCCACATATTTATAGTGGCTGAGCTTCTAGCTTTGTCATAACTGTCAGTTGTACACAGAAAGAACCCCGAGCTGTCTTTAAATGAGTCAGAGGCATTTTGTTTATGCGTGGACTACTTTTTGTGATATTCTAATCAGTAATGTTTGAGTGTAAGAGGAAGGATTTGCCTGGAGAAGGAGAAAGCCGGGTTAAGAGGGTGAAGTGGAGCAGGGACGAGATAAAGAAGAGAACAAGAGTAAATAGAGGGAGGTGAGAAGGAGTGATAGAGGTGAAGAAGGATAAGGGGAGAGACAAATGGTCACCTCAGGTGAGCCATGTGCCCACACCCACAATTCCTTAGATCTAAAACAAAAATGGTGGAAATGTTTTTTGCACACATGCATATAAAGAGAAACTTAGAAAAAGCCATGAATTCTGTGTACAAGCATGCCCCGTTGGTCTTCCACCTCCCAGAGTGCTGGACTGTCCCCGTTTCCTCATGTCTCTTGTCCAATAATCCCCTCCCCAGGGACAGGCAATCTGTTTTAGATTTGAAAGCGAAAGGAACCTGGCCTGTATCACGTACAATTAAATACCCGTCAGAATCTGTTGGCGTGAGACTGGAGCAAGAAGCGCTGCCGCAGGGTTTTGTGGGGGGAGCTGGGTTGTCCCCTTTCATCCACCGCCTTTCCAGGAGAGAGATAATGGGCTTGGGATTGTAGGACGGATGAGAAAGGACGGAGTGGAGGGGGGGGGGCAGTAAAGAAGCGATGAATGTTTCCTCACCCCTCCATACTCCACAACCTGACTAATAGAAGCCAGCGTGTGTTTGTTTCAGCTCCCCTGCTCTCTTTCTTTCATTCTCCCCCTGGAGCGAGCAAACGCATTCAACCTCAGCCAGCACTTTCACTCCTGTCCTAAGTGTGTGTACATGTACAACTGCTCAAAAGTGTGGACTTGACCATGTGCTTCGTTTAGCCTCTGGTCCTGTTTGCGCTCACTTGATCAACCAGAATTTGCCGTGTGGACCTAGAGCCACTACAACTTGAAAAGCGGCTTTGTTTACAGTGAGCAAGTGTAGCATTTCAGTACACACATTATCTTTACTTTTCTCAAGTTGCCCGTGGCAACCGAAGCTGGCATTGACCGGTGTCTCTTTAACACGCCGGGAGAGGGTATTAACTACATTTCATTAACAATAGTTTAAATTAAAACATTTTTATACTTAAGCTTTAGATTTGATGCTCTGAAAATTCACCAGCCTTCCTGCCGATGCAGTTCTTTGGATTTAATGTTGTGCTGAGAGGTGAAATTCATCCTGAGTGGTATGAAGTTAATTGAATTACAAATTATGTTCCTGCGTGCTTCAGAAAACCACACACAAAGCCAGAGGCAAAGAAAAGCTAAGCTCCTGGTGTACAAATTACAGGTTATGTGTCTGTCTGTGCTCAGGTCTGACAGATGATTCTTGCTGCCTGTTTGAGTGACTGCTGCAGCAGACTCGCAGTTCATGACATCCAAATTTAGTCATACATATGTGCCCCAGGACATTGACAGCATGGAGCAGCATTGTGGCACAGGTGCAATCAAACAAATATACATTTTTATGAGCGGTATCACATTTGCATGACCCAGTCTCGGAGAAGTTTATTAATGGCGTCCAGGGTCACGTAGAGCTTGGTTCTCAGGGTCTGTTACTCTATGGTTCCTGTAGAATAAGTCCGCACATGCTCCAGATTTTAGGGGTGTTCAGTTTCATGTGCCAGCAGCAGTTCTACACTAATCAGCAGCTTTCTGAAGGTCTGTGGATGTGGAATGAACACGCCTGCTTAAAAAATGCTTATTAAATCTAAAGTGACATATGATGATCGTCTGCAGTATTGCACTTCATGACACAGTTTTGATTACTACAACTATAATGTCCTTTTGCTTGTTGTTCTGATTATGGCTGATAAACACCTCATAACATTAGTCAAATTTTCAAGTGATAATATACAAAGTGACGCTAACTGATTCATTACTAATGCTGTCTGCTCAGGTAACTAGCCTCCAATTGGCTGGTAAACAGACATGCCACTCTAGTTTTTAATCAGCATTAACTTCAGAGGAATCGATGGAGTTTCTTTCATTTCCATGCTATAAGTTTCTGCCCTTTTCACCATGTGAAAAATTATAAATGGACTCATTTTGTTTTTGTGTGAGCCAGTGTTTGTGCAGAAACCTTCTTTCAGCCAGCTAAATAAAGATTTAAAGCATCATGAGGGGCAGAGGCGATACTCTAATAAATACAGCCAGTGCAAACTCTGGTTACTCTGCAGGTGTCACTAGAATCGAATTAGGACTTTGAAATCCAGATAATAGTGGGACAGAAAATTATTGATTCAAAAATTGTACATTTTTTTAAACTATAGAGTAAATATGTACAGTTTTTGCAATGACTAATGACCCATACATTTGAAGTTATAATGAAGCACGGATAAACATTTGCTAATATTGAATTTTAGTACATACCTGCTGTAAACTTGACTCTTAAAGTGAATACTTTAAATGTTGGTGGTTGGATCACTTGTGTTCACTTTAAGTTATGTGGCTGTTTTCTTTGTCTGTTGGGTGAAAGCTCCTAAACAATGTTGTACAAGTTAAAAGAAGCACCTATAGTCGTACAACTGACGTCAGGATGCTGTGAACTGAAAACATCCCTCAGACTTGGTGAACTGACTTGGTTTCTTTATTCTTAACAATTACCTCAGTGGAAACCCATTGAAGCAATTTGCTTTAGCTTTCTATTGTGGTGCAGAGAGTGATTTATTTGGGGTGTGTTTGATGTGTCAAACAGACAAGAAAGCCACCCATGAGTACATTCTGCTTGGTCTTTCTTCATTTGCTCAGACTGATGGGACTTTTGAAAGAAATTGGAACTTCAACAAAGTTTATAGAGGCATACAATTAGATTCTATGAGTTTAATCTGTGGTCTGTTTCTTCTTAACATGGTGGCTTGTTTTCAGCTTGTCTTATAACTGTGGTTAATCACCTCATGAACCACAAATGCATTTGTCATTATAAGAGGAAGAGTTTCCCTTTTGTCGTTTCTCTTCCTTATCTTTTGTATCCTCGTTTTGTCCCCGTCTATCATTTTAAACTTGCATTTCATCTTAAAATGTAACCTTTACTTTAAGAGCTAGCAGTGATGATATTGTCCTTTAGCGTTTTGTAATTCCAGATGACGCTAGGATCTTGAACTCCACATTTTTGCAGAAAAGTAAAAGCCTCTTATATTCACTGTCATTCATTTGCATTGCTGACTTTGATTTTGACCTTAAATTTTCAAGTTTTCCATCAAACCTTTGAACGGAATGGGTGCATTTGAGTGATTCCAGCTTTACTTAATGACACTAAGCACAGTCATTCATTCTTCCCGGCATCGTCTTATTGCTTAGACAGATGGAACTAAACAAAGCTTGTGCCTGGTTCAGTTTAAACACACACCACCTACAAATCCAGAGCACACAGCCACACACAAATAAATACAACTCCTTTTCATTTCTGCCAGGACTCGTGTTTTAATCATTTCCTTATAGTACCTAAAATCTCTTATGATTTCAAAACAAGCCTCCTGTTGCTGTGCAAGACATGATCACTTTGAAGTATTTTAAAGAAGGATTCATTTAATTATACATAAAGATGCAGTCATGATGTTGATGGGGAAGCCTGGCAGCTTTGGCACTACAAAGGGTTTTTTCCTGGGACTGAAAGAAACAAGAGGGCTTAGACTAATGGCTGTGAATGCACTCGCTACAGGTTCATATTTCACTGAATTGAGGCCATTCTACTTCATTAAAGTGGCCTCCATCGTACCACAAACCCACCGCACACTAGTCAGTGGGAAGCTCCAAGATTTAAATTCTATAGCTTTACATTGTTAGGACGTTGCCTGTCAAAGTAAAGAGTTGTGTAGCCATAAAGTTGCTGGAACAGGGGAGGAGGGTGCATCTTGTACTTCGTTTACCGACTGGAATTTTGTCGTAAATCTTCAATAGGTTTTGGTCAAACAAATCAGTAGAGTTAAGAGTCTGAAAACAGCAAGTTTTTTTTTTTTTTTTTTTCTCCCCAGTACCTTCATGCAGCCAAATGAGTGCAGAGAGACAGAGCCTCCGTTCAGTCAGTCGTTCGTGTGGCTAACAGACAGGTCTTGGTGGGTACAATGTGCTACCCTTGGCTTGCTGGGCACAGCGGGTCCTGACACAGGCCCTCCTCAGTGTAAAATGCCCCCATGAGCCCTCGTGGCAGGAGACCAGCTGAATTCCATCATATTAGAGAAATATTTGGACAAACCTCTATATTAATTTAATGCCTAATTTTTCTTCTTGGAGAAGGAGCTCTCAAGCTGGACTAAACTCTTGGAAGTTTGATGCAAACATAAAAATGTTCCTCGGTTTTATTTAACCTGCAGAGTTTCTGAGGTCCGTCTGTGTTTATATTGCTCTTTTCTGCTTTCCTCCTAGCGTGATGCGCTGAATGACCTGTATTGTTACTAGTCCCACAGCTTATCGCAGAACAGTAGGATTTAAACGATGCCATTTAAATTCTAAATGGCATCGTTTAAATTGCATTCTCCTCCTTCTGACCAGCAAGTGGACGAGGCAAGCAGAGTCAACAAGAATAAGTGGAAAACTGAGATGCTTTAACTTACGGACTTACTTTTACTACTAAATAAAGTCGTCTTACTTTTCCTGAATAGTAAAAAAAAAAAAAGTGCACTTATAAAACATTAGCAGATGATTTCCAAAAACCCTTTATTTGTAGAGCTTTGGCCTGATATTTTTTTAAAATTTCTCTTAACTATAACTAAACGAGATTAAAAGCTTTTTTTTTTCCAACCTTTCTGCTTTAGATGGTTTAGAATTATTTATATTAGAAATAGTAGTGATTCCACAATGCAAGTGAGCTGTAATATATATATATTTTTTATATTTCGAAACAAGAATGCAATGATTGCTAATTTAGCTTTTTATTCAGACTTTAACATCTTATACTAAAACAGCTGTCTCTGTTTATTAGAGTATGTAGAGCCTTATCTTAATTGAGAGTTTCAAAAGGGCTTTGACACATGGAACTTCTAAAAATAATAAAACACTACAGTTTAATTATAATTATTTTAGCCTTCCTGTTATCAGCCAAAGTTTTGCTCTCTCACAGCCTGGATGAACTGCAGACGTGTCTTGACATTTTAAATACCTTTTTCAAATAGCTCTCTAAATATTTACTGAAGGTAACTTAAGTTTTAACACTACACTGATGCTAAACATATCAAACTTTGAGCTTTTATGCCACAAATTTAACTTCAACACTGAAGACTGTCGTCACTGCCATATGATTGTACCAGGCCTGAGGTGTTCACTTATCAGAAGAGATCAAGTTTTTGAGTTTCTGACCACCTGGTCACATGTTAAAAATTTACCAATTCAAGTTAATAGCTAATTGTTAATACTTTACCATTTGATTTATAGTTCCATTTCTCAACACACACAGGCTGTAGAATTTAAAACGCGCTGATATTCGTGTTTTCTTCTTTTTTGGCAACAACTGGAATAGTTAAAAGATTTAAGCATGGGCATGGAATACTTTAAAGTAGCCTATCAAAGGCCTACTAACCAGTAATTTCTATAAAAGAATGGTTTACTGAATAAGATGATCTGTTTTGAGTTTGACCTGCATCTTATTTTGAGAACTTGAACTTTTAAAAGTTCAGGTTCATTCGAGCCCAATCCTGCTGTGTGGACAGATATATTATGCAACGATGGATGGACTTTTTTCATGTCATTTGTTTTGTGCTTTTATGTTTCTTCTGCTGTTTTTCAGTGACAGCTGATAAATGTGCATCCTGTCACGGCTGTTTGGATAGACCCTAAGCCAGGCGTCACCTGTTTGTCATTTCTGGAAGGAAAATGCAGACCAATCCCACACGAACCTTTTACAGGACGCTATACCTCTATATTGAACCCCTTCCATTCATTTTCCCCTTTTAACCCCTGTGTGTGGCTAGCCTCTGGTTGCTGAGGTTAGGTTAAACAAGCCACCATCAAAGCCGTATCACCGCTGGGGTCGGAAGAGGGTCAGGGCGCAGTGGAGTGTGTGGTTTGAGGCCCTGACTGGAGGGCACAACCAAACAAGTATGGCTGCCCAACATGGTTAAATAAGCCACAGCTTTATCATGTTCATCTATATGTGAGAGAAAGTGAAGCTGTCTCCCCGTTTGCAGCAAATTACGGAGCAGAACTTCAGATTCTCCTAACAAAATTATGTGAGTGTTATTTTCCCCAAGGAAAGTAGAAAAACTCCTGCTATGAGGTTGAGGTGTGCTGAAACTCTGATGGTCATTAATCTGAAAATCGCACATATTTTATTCAGGCACACAGCTGCACATATGGCAGCTTGTGCCTGAAAACAAGTGGCGTTGTTGTTTCACTCCTTTGAACCCCCTAACTACTGGGTTCGTTCTGTTCGTCCTTATGTTCCAGTCATACAGAGCACTGTACGGACCAAATTTAAAGGGTCATTACAGCTAATCCTCCAAAACAAAGGGGAAGCAGAAACAATGTGTTCCCTCGTCCTGTGGTGCTGTCCAGAAATTAAGATTCTTTGTTCAGTCCTAGATTATGTAAACTCATGACTGATTCAAAATGAAAATTGGGATTTTATTTTTGTTTTAGTGGTCTAGCAGCATAAAATAATCCATCGATTTTAAGAAAGTTGGAAGCAAAAGAATTGAGCAAAAATAAAAGCTGCCTGGAGTTTGCATGTTCTCCCTGTGAATGCTTGGGTTCTCTCCAGATTCATCCCACAGTCCAAAAACCCAAATGCCATATTGATTGTCTTTAACTGTGGGTGTGTGCTTGCATGGTTGTTTGTCCTGTCTTTGTGTTGTCCTGCGATGGACTGGTAACCTGTTCAGGGTGTACCCTGCCTCTCGCTCATTGACCGCTGGAGATGGGCACCTCGCCTCAGTTGTGAGACACACCAACATTGAAGTTGTTGATCAATTTTTGTGATCAACAAAAATTGATCAACAACTTGCAGAATCAGGTGCATTATACCGTTGTGATATTTGTGATAAATTATTTGGCTGAGCTGTTCGTCATTAGCCTGTTTGCTACGGCAAACAGTTCTCGACAGTTGTGGCAGATGACATGGTTGTTTTACAGGTTCTGACAAGATATTTAGTTTGTACTTCAAATGGAATTTAAAGTAATCTTTGACTGATTGCACATCACGTTAACATACAAAATAAGTTGAAGCCTTCACATTAGGATAGATAAATGTGAGGCAGCCATTTAACCTTTAACATTTCCTGTACCCATATCTTGATTTGTCTGTGTGAACTTGATTGACATTTGAATGTCAGTCCTTTCAAACTCTGCAGATATTGATCTTATCCACTCTACAGTATTTGAATCAGACCTTTTGTTAGTGGTCTGACAAAAGGTCAGACCAGTGATTTCCACTGGTTTAGATACCAGTGACAATCACTGGTATCTAAACCTGAATTGGTGTTGGGTGAGAAGATTACCATACATTAGCAAACTGGCTGCCTTACAGCTGATTTCCAATCTTCCACAGCTTGACCAAAATAGAGCCTTGAGTTTTCTCCAGAGATGAGTTGTGTTCTTTCTGGGAAGCTTTTCTGTATAATGTGGGAGGACTTGAACCCAAACAGCAAGGGATATTGTTTTTGTGGGAGAAAATCTGGTGTCTGGGTATCATTTTAGTGTCTGCATATGTTTGTGGAGCAGTTTGTGTAAGGTCCTGTCCGCTCCACCACCCTGCACTTTGGGGGGGGAGTGTTTGGCCAAATGGCGCCAATGTTTGTACAGAGCTGTCACGATAACTCGCTTGCTCAGACACAGCTCATCTGAAACAGAAATCAGAACAGTATAGCACTGTTTGAACTCTGCTTATCATGTCTAAGGTCTGACTGGAGAAGTGAAAGATAAACGCCACAATTTTAAGGTTACTGAAAATGACTTTTCTCACTTATTTATGTTATTTTTTTGATGACATAAGTCAGGATTTTGGGAGGAACATCTGTTGATGCATCACTTAGCAAAGGGTGTTTTTAACCCATCAGATCAGCCATTATTGCGCTTTACTGCCTTAGGTTAGCCTTAATTTCTTTTATTGCTTCCTGGGAGCCAGACTGTTGAAATTTTTCCTGTAAATTCCAGGATTTCCAATATTTATTTTTGCTTTTCACCCTTTTTCAGTTCAATACACGTTAATTTTCACTGGTCTGTTTTGATGTTTAAGTTATTACCCATTTTATTTATTTTTTTGGCCAATTTGATGTTTAAGTTATTACCCATTTTATTTATTTTTTTGGCCAATTTTTCTTTCATCTGAAAATAGGACTTTTATCTGCTGAGCAACAGCTCAGTCAGTTTTCCACTTGGCCCAGGTAAGACATTTTTGGTGTTTCTGATTCAGAACGGCTTAACACAAGGAATGTGACAGTTGTCCATGGAGACGTCTGTGTGTGGCAGCTTTTGAAGACTCCAGCTGGAGTTCACACTTCGTGATCTCACTTAAAACCCCTGAATGGGCATTGCTTCACAATCCCATCAAGGCTGCAGCATCCCTGTTGCTTGTGGAACTTTTCTGCCACACTATTTCTTTCAGTCAACTCTTTAGCAGTGACTCTTTGTAGCTTATTAGATTCTCTTGTAATACTACAATTTTCTGAGAAATTGCATTTTGGATTTCTGCTACTTATATACCCTCTCCCTCCTCCCTTTGCTATTATTGCCTCCTGAAGACATACACTGCTCCCATCTGAAAACAACCAATCAGAGCCAGGAGAAGGGTCTTAACATTGTCACTCAACCTCATTTACGTTCTGCTGAACATGCTAATGGCAGAGAAACAACTTACCATTACAGGAAAATTGTTTATTCGCTGTCATCGTTGGCTATGCTGACTCACTTGAGCATTCACAACAGGATCCGCTGATGGTGAAATAACTGTAAAGGTAGCAGAGAGCAATGGGGGTGCCACCCGAGATTGTGACTTACAGAGCTGAGACCCACCTGCGAGCTCTGATTGGTTGTTTCTAATTAGCACTGGGAGAACACAGAGGAGGTAAAAAATTTCTCACGCCATATTGTCTGGACATGGTGAGGCCTTAAACAAAAACGTAAAGAAAAAATATTTTCTTTAGAAGTTACACACTGCAGCTTTAAAGGCCTAAGTAATCGACATGTTGCCTCCCTTTTTATCTGGAGTATTTTTTGGTATCCCATTAATGATATTTATGATTTGGATGGAGTGATTATGGAAATAAAGGTAAGGTCGTAGCCTCCCTGGGCAGACCCAGGTGTCTCAGACCTTCCATTTGTTTTCAGTCTGTTAACTCAAAATGGGAAGCAGCTTGGCGCCACTCAGCAGAACTGCTATCCATAAGGCATTTTTTTCCATCAGCATTAATGGAGTACTTGTCACAGGGCAATGGTTCATTTCACAGCTCTCAGATGTACTACTGTCACTGAAAGCTGCCAGCTAATTGGCATAATCTTAATGTGTGTATATTTACAATACATTTTTCTAATTAAGCATTAAAGTAATTATATTTTTATACATTTACTTACATTTTTGATTGAAATTGAAGATTACCATCCTGGTAATCTTAGCTACACATAAATGTTGTGGGTCAAGCAGGAGTTTTTTTTGAGAACCAAGCACCAGCATGTTTTGATGACTGAGTGGTCTTCTGTGATTAGCAACAAAGCCACTGGAGTTAATGTGGTGGAACCATTTACTCCGCCTCCTGCACCAGAACTCCCTCCCCCATCCAGAACCCTGTCATGCATGACTCACCAGGATTGGTGGTGGTGGCAGAAGTGGCGGTGGTTGAAGAGTTGGGAGCTGTGGAGGGGCGGTGAGTCTGAATGTTGAGTGACAGGTGGAAAGTGGGCCCTGATTGGCTCCAATCGAAGAGCAGTTGTGGGTGTTTGAGTTTGGACAGCCAATTGCATAGTTTCGGCACATTTAGCTGAACCACAGCTCTGCAGTTGGGATAAAGAGTTTCCATGTGTGAGGTTGCCTAAAGAGGGAGAGAACATTCAAGTATTTTTTCTTTTTTAGAAAAAGAGAAATTGTACTCAGTCTTTTGTGGGCCTTGTTTGCCTGGAACTTCACCCCCAAAATGTAACTGAGGTCATTTTGTTGATGTGCTTACTTGAAAGTATTTTTTAGACCTTTAAGAGCTATTATCAAGGAATTAGTCATTGTTTCTTTGTTTATGACTTATCTATTACACAGAGTTGACTTGCAAAAGTACTGTCCACCACTTTCTAATTACTTTAAAATCAATCATGTTATGTGATTCATCCTTGTATTAACATGTTTTTCTTTCTGTCTTCTCTCAGTCAAATAGGCCCTCAACATCTACCAAGGTGTAGGCGAACGCCCTTGCCCGTCCTCTCCTCCCTCCCATCTCTCCAGTGATCATCCCATCAAGTCCTCTCGCTGTCTGGTTCTCTTGGACGCCATGCTAATTCACTGGCTCTCCTTGCTGGTCCTGCTGTCTGTGGACTGGACTCCAGGCAGCCAAGCCTTTACCACCACCAGGGCTCAGGGGCTTAGGGGTCGCATCCAGCGGGACCGCCGAAATATCCGGCCCAACATCATCCTCATCATGACTGATGACCAGGATGTTGAGTTGGGTAAGAAATACTGGGCAAGCTTACCCCTCCACATTTATTTGTGAATATTCAAAATTTATCACTGTATTTGATCTTAATTGCTTTCTTTGTTTTTCTGGCTATTTGCCTTCAGATTTATATGGTCTCCTTCTTTACATTAAATATTAAACACGGACCATAAACCAGTAGGGAATGACCATCTGGTTTTTCAGCTGCTGCATTTCAATTAGGTTTAGTCTGAGAAAACTGAGCCAGAAAGGATTACCGACACAGTACCTATAAAAATATAACAAAGTATTCATCCTTTTGAATGATTGAGCCTTGTTATTGCTCTGACAAATGAAAAGGGTTTTACTTTTTTTGACCAATTTATGAAAGAATCCTCAAAGTAAAATTTGATTTCAACAAAATAAGGACAACTAATTAAAAATATAAATATCATTTTTATGCTCCTGACTTGAAGGTTCATGAACAGCTCTTTTCATGTCCAGCCACAAAGAATACTTTTTATAGATACTATATAACCCTCTAAAAGTAAACTGAAATCCAAGTATGAATAAATGACAAATAAAAGTAACCTTGCTTTTTCCTCTAAGGATCTCTGCAGGTGATGAATAAAACTAGAAAGATAATGGAGGACGGCGGCACAAGTTTTATCAACGCCTTTGTCACCACACCGATGTGCTGCCCGTCACGGTCATCCATGCTGACGGGAAAGTACGTCCACAACCACAACACCTACACCAACAATGAGAACTGCTCCTCCCCGTCTTGGCAAGCGCAGCATGAGCCACGCTCCTTTGCGGTCTACCTCAATAACACAGGCTACAGGACAGGTTGGTGCACTTACCATTCCAATCTCCCAGACTTCTGGTTGGCTTTAATTGTTTTTGGGAGGTGGGTTCTCTTTGGATGTCATAGACCTGAATTAGTAGTGTTTGAACTGCTAATTAAAACTTTACTCTTCCTCCTCACACACTGACATATATCCAATTAAAGTATGTCTGGCAATTCAAAGACAAGAGATGGGAAGCTGCAGCAGCCAATTCAGTCTCTTTTGCCATTAATGTCATGGTTGACATTGAAGGAAATACTATAAAAATATCAGTTGAAACAAAAATCAGTTTTGCATCTGTGCTCTTGACAGTAGTCTGACTTTTTTGCATTTATTTTTTTAATAGTGGCAGAGTAGATTTCTGCTGCATGTGCCTTGGCCGCAGATGACATAAAGTACCTGTACAAACTAGGTTTGGTCTTTGAACCCAATTATTCGAGAAGACCTTGAATGGGATTTGATACTTTGGATTGGATCAGGACACATTAAGGTTTTGAGAGGAAAAGAGACAAACCTCGTGTCAGGCATCCACGCAGATGGAGACACAGGAAAACCCATAAACAACTACAAAGAAACTGAAAACACGAACTCAACGCTAAACACTGTATTTAAAGCAACTCTCTTCTCTGTGCTCCCCATCTCTGCAGCCTTTTTCGGGAAATACCTCAACGAGTACAACGGCAGCTACATTCCGCCTGGGTGGCGTGAATGGGTCGGCTTGATCAAAAATTCCCGCTTCTATAATTACACTGTTTGTCGGAACGGATTCAAGGAGAAACATGGCGCTGACTATCCCAAGGTATGTGTTCTCATTATCTCATTTCTTTTCACTTTATGACTTAAAATAAAGGCTTTGCTTGACAAATGTTAGGTTGGAGTCTCTTATAAACACAGAGAAGCCCTCCACCTAATATTGTGTCATTTCTCAGACTGTAGGGAATTCTGTATTGTGAATTATAGGGATGAGGTGGTGTCTCCTCTTTTTGTGGTACGCCTCTAGATGCACCTACCATTAACAGCTAGACGGTGTAAAATCGATGCAACTTTATGGGAAAGTAAAGTTGCTTGCAATAAATACCTCTTTGGTTCATGGTTGTTTCATCTAGTTTTGTCTGCCTCCTTCTCTGTTTTTTCTATGTCATGCTGTGTGGTTTTGCAAAATGACTTTGCAGGAAAACACCACAGTAAAACAGGAAGGCAAATTTCAACTTAACAGTGTTGGGTTCACAAGATGAACTGTGGTTACACTGCAAACAGCCTCCTGCAATAATCCCCCCCACCCCTCAAATGTTTTAGGAGCTTTCAGTTTGTTTTCACAGAGCCATGCCAGTGTTTCCTCGGGTTGTACAGTTATGGATAAACAAAAAAAAGATGAGCAAGTAAGTGTTTGAGCTGCCGTTCCTCTGCCAACTGTGGACTGAGTTGTAAAGCAGAGACCGATGTGTTTACGTGAAGTTTACATGGTGATCAAATTGTGGTTCAGAACCAAATAGACTTCATATTTACTCTTTACTGCTCACACCCACCACCTGGCAACGCTGCTCTTCCCGGAGCGCTGAGGGAGTCCACACAGTGTGACTTGCTGCAGCTTCAATCAGTTAGACCCCATCTGAGTTTCTGTCTGTAGGAAAAGGAGTTCATTCCAGTTGATGCTGTTCTGGTGGGAATGTTTTCTTTGTCCATGTTGCCCCGTGGACTTCTTTTATTCAGATTCCATGACACTTGAACAACAGCCATAAAAACGGGGAAGTCTTCCAATCCAGATGTGGCACACTGATGTCATGAAAGCTTACACAAGTCTTGCTCCGAACCCTTCCTGCGCAGATCTCGTAAATTCGATGCAGTAACACCGTCCTGTATCGATGGTCTTTTCTTACAAAGGAGTAGCGCTAACAAATTCTTACTATTTGACTGCCAGCTCTAAATGTGAAGAGGGATAATCACCACCCGTGTGACTATTTTATTGCTCTTGGCCAGGCATTCCCCATGACACTTTCACTTCCTGTTGACCTGCCAGAGCCCTTTAGCACCAGGGGCTCAGATTTTAGTTGCTGGCAGCGCTGCAGGGCACGGCAGTGCTTTTGCCATGTGCACGTAATCCTCATCCTCTACGGGCATGTGTACCTGCCAGGCTTTTAAAAACTGGACTGACTATAAAAAAAAAAAGGTAATAATAAAGAGAAGATGAATCAGCCAAACCCACTTCTGATATTTCTGGGAAATCTCCCTTAGTGTTCGTTCTTAGCCATGGAGCCCCTTCCATTTGTTTGGTGTTGGGCAGCAGCAGACAACATTTATCCTTTAAGACAGGACTGTTAGTTGGCTATTGGAAACTGTGCTAATCCTTTTTTTATTTTAGCTGAGGGTGTTGCTGACAGCGAAGGTAAAAATAAGACCGGACTCCATCCTGACTGGAATAAAGGTTTTAATAAAATGGCACAGCTTTGACAGTTTCACATTTTGAAGAGGATGTGTGCTCTGCAGTTAGTTTCACTCTTTTAGCTGGTCTCCATCTTTACAATTACCAATTTCTGAAAAAAGAATCTCAATTTCGGAAAGAAAATGATTCGTCATGTTCAGATTGTAATAGACAGGCTTTTCTATGCAGACTGGAAAATAACAGAAAATCTATGAGTCCATCCATCCATCCTTTCTTGTAGTTCTTGCAGAAACCATATAAAAAGTTTGACTACTGTAGTAATATTTCCCACGATTCATTGCATTTGCAAAAGTTTTGAATTTTGACATGGAAAAAATATACTGAAACCCTGATTAGGGATCATTTATTTTAGATTTCTGTCTCAGGTTTTGTGCTCCAGTGATTATCAAAGGTAATCATTTAGAAGCAGGAAGACGAACACTGGGCAGGCCAGAAACGACTCGAGTGGCAGAAACGGAATGAAAAGTCCAGAGTGGAGCAGAGGGTGGGTGCTGTCATAACAGCATACCATTTGAAAACACCAAGCTTCGCTCACCATCAAGTGGTGTCACATTTGATAGTGCAGAGATTCACTGATGAGGCAGCAGCCAATATACAGTGTACACATGCTTGCACAGACTCCAGCTCACACACTCACTCATTTACACACACACAGGCAAGCTGCCAGCTGTTGACTCGACAGATTGGTGCTGTACTGCACTCAATGGCCCCACTTCATATCCCTACTGGCTCCTCTTAATTTATTTGAAAATGACTGGACCAGGAAAAGCAACATGTCATAGTGATTGGACTGCAAATGAGATTTATATAAGCTCATGCTGTTTAGGATTTTTCCTTCAATCCCCCATTTGTTTTCTAAATGATGCTTTTCTAGCCTGGTTGCGCCTAGTAACTTTACTCATTTTGCTCCTGTTTTTGAAGGATTATTTCACAGATCTGATCACCAATGACAGCATCAGCTTCTTCCGAATGTCCAAGAAGATATACCCTCACCGTCCTGTGATGATGGTCATCAGCCACGCCGCCCCTCATGGACCAGAAGACTCGGCCCCACAGTATGCTGAGCATTTCCCCAATGCTTCACAGCATATGTAAGTAAGACTGACTCTCAAATCATCAACTGTTCCCCAATTAGTGGCAACTTTGAGGAACACCACTTATCATTTCACTATGCAAGGATTTGCCACCTACAGTACTTGTTGCATTTTCCTGTTTAGTACTCAAGTTCACAATGAACCACACTTCTTTTCGTCAGATAGCTGTTTGCTTTATTGCCAGTTTTCAGGTTCAACTTCTTCTTCAGAACAGTGCTGCCAACGCAAAAGAACTCTCTCTCATTGCCCCCGATTTCTTTATACCTTTTATACACGGGGCATAAAGAAACTGCTGCTTTTGTCAAAGTATAAAATCTCCAAGCTAACCTCTGATGTTACTTGTACACCCTCTGATAAATTTAAGCTTTTTAAGTCCTTGCCCACACAAACAGACAATTTGCAAAACAATGTAATGCCTTGGTACCTCTTGTCTGCAGGCAAAAAAAAAAACAACTTTCCAAGGTGGAGCTTTTTTTTTAAGAATACTATTGGCAACAAATGACTTTGCAAATGGAGATTTTGAGAAATGACACCATGACCTACATTCACATTATTGTTTTGACCACATGAAGTCACAACATTGGTTAGTCATTTTCACCAAAGTGTGACTATGTCTCACACTTTCTCCTGACCATGCTGCTCTTAAACTTTCAACACAAACAGAAAGTGTTAATGACATAAAAGAAAATAATTAACAGTGTCTGGAATTTAACTGTTTCGAAGGGATTTTTAAAAGGTATCTGCTTTCAGGCTCCACTGCTCTGTTCTTTTTACAATTCAAAATTTCTTCAATTTGATCCCCAAACACTTAAAACTAATTCTAACGCTACAGCTGAAACCAAAAGACTGATTATCACAGATGTCCCAAAGGCTTAATTGTGTCACAGTTCCATTTAAGGTCATAAAATAAAAACTGTCTTCTTAAAAGACCAAAAGAAAAAAAAAAATTGGAGAGGATAAATAACTTTATACATGCTACATGATGCTATTTCTATGTTAAAATTATGCACCACTGCTTTCACAAAGAAGTTATAAAAGGAGAATAAACTCTGCATAAGAATATGAGACGATTGATAAAATTTGAAAAATAAATCTATATACAGTTGGCACAAAAAGTAAGGACATTTGCATGTGGTTGATTATTCCTTGTTGCAATGATTTTTTTTCTTTTTTATGCAGTTGAAAATAAATATCCCTTTAATTTATGCTGCATGGGTTTTGAAAAGGCATTTGTGGCTTGAGCAGCAAAGTTGAGTATATGGTTTGAGTCCATAAAAACTTGCCAAATCCTCTCTGTAAATTACTACTGCTGATTCCTGTTTAGTGTCCTTTATTAGATTTTGGGATTACAGTTTGAAGGGGAAAATTTTTTTTTTTTAACAGTTTAATGAATTGTCCAGTCAGCAATCTAGGCTCTCAATAGTGTATGGGTGGACTGCATACAGTCACAATAGTCTGGTACCTTCTCTTTATTCTGGTCAGACGTTTACTCAAAACCAGCATTTCCCACCAGTGTGGTTGTTTTGTTACTTGGGTCTGAACAGGACTCTCATACTGCTGTCATTGGCTTGCCATGATCAGTGTCTATTCTTTTTATTTATGCGTGTTATTTATGCAAGTGCTATTGCTGTGGTATGAACATTGCTGCATTTTTGATCTTATGCATTTAGATTTTTATTTTTTTTTCATGAAAAAAACAGACACCTAGATGAAAAAGAAAAAAAAGCTACCAATATGTGGGTGGTAAGAATTTCCTAGCGGTGTTTCCTCAGACATAGAGGGGATTCCTAGAGGTTTGACCCAACATGCTTCACTAATTGGATCTCAGCATTTTCTCTTTAACACTTAGTGGGGTTTTTATAAAATGAGGTGTGTCAAGCATGATGACAGTAGGCAAGTTCTCCATCTACCAGGGATGATGGGTTTCTTTGAAACTCCAACAAGTGAAGACGGGGAAAGCATGAGCTTGAAATGATTTATCATTTGAGAACACCGGGGGGGCATACCAGCGGAGCGGATCATATCACAATTTATCATAATGCCATGCTTATGCCAAGCGAGCAGCTCATCCCTTTAGACTAGGCAATGAATTCTGTCCCAGTGGCCCTGTAGCCTACTTTCTCATGGTGGGCCCTCTGAGTTTCCAACAGAATACTACCACTTCCTTTCCTTTGTGCTCTGTGTGACTTACACTCACTTTCTGTCTTCCCACATTACTCACATTTGCTTGTCTCGCCATCGATATATCGCTTTCCGTCACTCTATTTACCTCTCTCTCCATATTTCCATCCTCTGTTATCTTGTTGTCTACCCCCCCGGCTTCCTGTTCACTTTTATCCCTAAAGCACTTCCTGACCTTGTCCATATCAATCAGTCGTTTCTCCCCGTGGCTCCTGGGATGCGAGGAATGCATTGTGTGCTTTGGAACACCCTTTGTGACAATATTAATTTATTTTTAGCTGCTGCCTCCATGCGACGGGGTGGAGCTCGGGGGCCACGGGTGACTGAAAGGGTTGTCCCAGTGATTGTGTATGTGGTGAGGTTACTATGGAGACCACAGGTGGTTTGCATGGGTGGGTGTTTGTTTATTCATTTATTTGTTTTGCTTTCATCAGATGAGGCAAATCATTTTTTTCCACTCTTGGAAATTGTCTTGAACAAAAAGACACATTTTTGATGCTGTTCCAGTTCAGTTTGTCTGTAAGGCAGCATGCCATCTATCAATGCAGACATATTTAATGTTTGCAGCACATGCATGATGCAGCCAACGGATTTTCTCGCAGGGTTGGGAACAGACTGCGTGGCAGTGAAGGAGGAGCTGCCTCGTAAATCAAACAAGCGTCTGTACTTCTGACAGCTGCAATAGCAGTGGAGGGTTTCGTGTTAATGTTATTAACATTCCTCACTTAAGATGTTTTCACCTAGTCTTTAGATGTAGCCAAGTTGAGACCCATTTAAGTGCTAGACATGTAATGCGGTTGCTGAATTGCATGTCTTGTGATAGCAGGGAGGGAGGGACAGTAATGCTAATCGCATATGAACAAATTGCCTCACAAAGAAGCCACCAACCTGTGAGTTTGTTTTAAAACACAAATAAAGCTATAGGACCTTATAAAAGCATGTGTACCTCTTTATCAAATTCTGCTGCATCATGACCTCAGTGTATTTTATTAGGATTTTTGCGTGATTGACAAATTATATTTTGGTGTCCTTCTTTTTGAAAAATATATCAAACTCACTAGATTTAGAATGAAATTGTATGCAACCATTAATTTTAAAATCTTGCCATGGATTCTCACTTGGTTTTTGAATCTCGACTTTGACTAGACTATTCTAAGACATGTCGATGCTTAAATATGAAATATTCCACTGTAGTTCTGTCAGGGATTTCCTGCCAGCAGGGTAACTTGGACCACTTTCACAAGCCTTCTGAGGCCTCCATTCATCTTCCTACCAGATCCCACCAGCTGTCCTAGCACTGTTGAAGAACGCCATCCCTGCAGCATAATAGAGCCACCACCGTGTTTCACTTTGGTCATGTGTGTTCACAGTGATGGGACTTCTGAAGGTCATTTGTTTGGGCATGATTTTACATAGAGATACAATGGTAAAGGGAACTGAATGCAAAGTGATGTTTCATTTCCCTGATTAATATTCAAAAAAAATTTGAATGCCAGTTTCTTTCCATCACAAAGTTATGCGTTGGTTTGCGTCACCTAAACTCCTAATAAAACCTCTGCAAATATTTGAGTGTAACGTATCAAAACGTGAAAAATCTAAAAGGCTATGAATACTTTTCCAAGCCGCTGTACGTATGTTCTTTGGTGGCAGGTGTGACCTCTCCTACAGGCCAACTGCATCCCACTGACCTCTGCATTCCTGTTCCCTGGTGCTCAGGGCCCCATACCTTGGTGGCCGATTGCCCAGAGACAAGCCTCTTTGTGGGGCTTATTATACTGCCTGCTAAGTGGGTGAAGAGTTCACCCTTCTTACAAAGCAGGCCTAAGGAGAAGAGGACAGAAGGCAGCTCAGTCAGTGAAAGCATAGGGGCTCTCATAGCGGAGCTTTATTAAGTATCAGAGTTTTGATATTCAGAACTATTTCAGAGAGGAAATTACACTTTGTCAGGAGGAGTTAATTCAGCACTCCTGATTTTTTTTTCTAGAGCTTTTCATGTAACTGTCTGTGTGTCTTGTTCTAGAAACCATGGAGGCACAGTGCCGCACTGTATCCTCCATCCCTCTTCTTTATTTTATACTCAATCCCACAAACAGATTTGCAGCTTTTCTGTAATAAATATGAGTTACTCTCCCTCTTCTGTTTATCCCATCCCGTTACGCACTGCCCCTTCAAATGACCGTGACTTATTGAGTTCTTGCTCCAGAACTTGTTGCAAACTTGACTTTGGGGCCTATTATTTTCATAAGCATGTGCCAGCCCTCAAATGACCCATCCGTGCCAAAAGCGCAGTCAAGCAAAGAGACTCTCGTCTCTGTGAGAGAGGAGAGATGTTCGGAGAGGGGTGTGGAAAAACAGCGGAGGCGCTGGCTGCAGAAGTGCGAAGACATTTCTGTCAACAAACAGCGTGGCAACCGATGCGTGTCAAACACAGTGGACGACTGTGGCACCTGTTGCTGAACAGGAGTTTGTAAAAAGTAACAGACAGGTGTTTTTTTTTTGAGTTGCTAAATGTTCCCTTGCAAGTTGCTCAGACGGTTATTCATATTTCAATGCAAGGTAATAGTTGGGAATTGTATCTCGAATGTTTTTTTTCAGCATGTTCTTCTTCTGTTTGTCCTTGAAGTACCCCAAGCTATAACTACGCCCCAAACATGGACAAGCATTGGATCATGCAGTACACAGGCCCCATGAAGCCGATCCACATGGAGTTCACCAACTTCCTGCATCGGAAAAGGCTGCAGACCCTTCTATCTGTGGATGACTCTGTGCAGAAGGTGAGTGTAATTCATAAAACGTTTTGCAAAGTGAACAGTGCTTTCGCTTACTGTGCTGTACTTGCAGGTTTATGACATGCTGGAGGAAACTGGCGAGCTAGACAACACCTATATCATCTATACAGCAGACCACGGCTACCACATTGGTCAGTTTGGGTTAGTCAAGGGAAAGTCGATGCCGTATGATTTTGATATCCGGGTGCCATTCTTCCTGAGGGGACCAAATGTGGATCCAGGGGCAGTGTGAGTACTGATCGGCCCACGTTACTTATATTTGGTTCAGAAATTGTTGCTTTAATAGTGGGACCTCTGTGTGTATGCACTTCTTCAGAAACCCCCATTTGGTGCTGAACATCGACCTCGCTCCCACAATTCTTCACATTGCTGGACTCGACACCCCCCCAGATATGGATGGAAAGTCCATCCTTAAGTTGCTGGAACAGGAGCGGACTGGCAACAGGTCTGTATAGCTAATGTCATGCCTTAATAGCCGTTTTGAACAATAACTGTACAGTTTGCGTGATCCATGCAGCTATGCTCTTCATCGGTCATTACCAACAAAATGTAAATTTCCACAACACGAGTGATTACATTAACTCCAGCAAAGCACACAGCCAGTAATTTGGAGGATTTTTCCCCCCTTTTAGGCTGTGGGATTTTGGCTGCAAGTCGCTGTGGTCCCACTTTATTAAGGTTTCTTCAGAATTTGTTTGCAAGCTCAATCATGTGTTTCTCCACAAAAACCACTGTACTAACAGCGCACAGTGAGAGTGCAAAATATCTGTCTGCTACAAAGCATCTATTGTTGACATGAATGCACTAAAATGCTTCCAGAGACTCAGAAAAACTGAAGAGCAAAAGACTTTCAACTCCCAAAGGACTGTTGTGATCAGCTTCCATAATCTTGGCAAGCTTCGTCTGAAGGCTGCCGCAGATAAAATGTTTCCAAAAAGCAGTCCATAAACTTTGTCCGGTTTTGTTTTCACAGATTCAAACCCAACCGGAAACCCAAAGTCTGGAGAGATACATTCCTGGTGGAGAGAGGGTAAGCTGGGGTCCACGCCACAGGCACATCGTATGTCACGTAAAACTAACAGTTTGTTTAAATAAAAGGGCTCAATGGAGGTTCCCCTGTTCATGCGATACATCTGCCTCATTCTGCTACTTATCTCTCAGCCATTTCCTGACCGCAATCGATTTGGAGTTTTCAGTCTCCTCAATGCTGTAACCTTCCCAAGTTGCAGGCTGAAGCCATTTCTTGTCAATCTTGACAGTTCATGCAGAGGGTGCTGACACTTATGAGTAAAGGACATTAAATTGTTTTCACGAACAATACCATGCTCTGCAAAAGTTAACCTAACCCTTGAACTATTTTGCCTTTCCTCATGAAAGTATATAATTTTTTTTTTTTTTTTTTTTGACCAACACAAAGTAGAACTTAATTGTGTGGTAAAAGGAAAATTATCTATTCTTTGCATATCCTGTCTATCGCTGAATCAATGCTTTGTGGATTCACCTTTTACTCCAGTTACAGCGGAACGTTTTCTTGGGATTTCTCTACCAGATTTGGACATCTGGAAGTGGACATTTTTGGCCAGGCACTTTCCCATTGTTGTTCTGATTGTCTTGTTGAAACTTAAACCTTTACCCCAGTCAAAAGTCTGTTGCAGCCTCCAACAAGGTTTCCGTTTAAAACAAAAGAGTTCATACAGAATTATGCTGCCACCACTATATTTTTCACCGCAGGGATACTATATTCTGGGTGATTTCCAGAGGTAGTTTTCTATCACACATGCTGTTTTTGCCTGTGGGTCAGGAAGTTTAAATTTGGACTCAGCGGACAAGAGTACCTTCCTTTGCATGTGCATAGCATGCCTTGCATTGCTTGCAACAAATTTGAAACATGTCTTTGTAAAGCTTTGTATGCAGTAGCTCTGCCACGAAGCTCTGTTAGTTCCTTATTTAGCTTCTCTTCTGAAATGACCGAATACATTATCTTTTGTTTCATCTAATGGATGCACTGACAGGACAAAGCTAATCTCATCAAGCTAGTCTTTGCAAGATTCAGGTGGTTAAAAGAATTGGTGGAATAATCAAATTGAACCCAGATTATATGAAGAGCTTTTGAAATCTCATTTGTAATGTTCTACACATCTTCTGGAGCAATTTCCTTCTTGTAATTGTCTGTAAAAGTTATATTTTGCTACTTTTGGGCTCTACTCTTCCACTAAAATGATGCCTTGCCAGCATTTGCAAAAATCTACTCGAGCATATTGGTAAATCTTCGGTTGTGTTGACACACATTGAGACAGCATACAACGCAGCAGTGACCTTTAGCTTTTTTTTTTTTTTTTAAGCTGTTCCATTAATCCCCACTGTTTGCAAAGTCTGTCTGCTGGAACACTTGTAGCTAAAGGCGGAGATTAACCTCACTTGATAGCAGTGGCTCACAGAAGCTGATGTGTTCTGTGAGGCTGTTGCTCACGTGACATGCTCTGTGATTCGACACCCTCAGATGACCTTACAGTACTACCACAGACAGCTGGAGCTGACGGTGCTTTTCAAAAATCTCATCATCTGCATAACGCAGTCATCAGGGAGTGACATCAACAACTGTTTGCTCTCTAATCATCCCAGACTGATGTCAGGAGACGAAAGCCAAGCTTGTGTGGGAAAGTTGGCTATTCCTTTCCCATGGGTGTTGCGAGAGATGGATGAGAAACTGGTCGTAGTGTTTTTGGAAACGGGTTGTTGCCGTCGCTGTCATTCTGTCATAGTGCAAAGAACACTTTGGCAGAAAGCGGGGATAAGAAAAATCTGGGATTGAGGCTAAACTTTATGCTAAACTGATGTGAAACGGTTTGGATTTAGGTAGATGTAATCCCTAAGTCTAGACGGGCAGGCACAAAGAGACGAAACATATTACCAATTCTCCAGCCAACTCTATGAAATCACTGAATGGAGAGAGACAAGACTCTTTAGATGAAAAGCACTTTTTGTAGGATATTGAATCCCTAAATTTAATCAGATGCTTTTATTAATACAGAAAACTCTGGAAAAGACTCACTTTGTCTTTGATTTGCCACATTGTGACTTTAACTTACTTTTGACTCAAATATTTCATCTAAAATTTTTCTATATGGACAGATGAATGTCATTGGCATTTGAATCAGTCATTTCATAAATAGTCATTCAAAAAGTTGTTCCCCCGTTTTTTTTATGGCTGTACACTTTTTATGTATTAGTGTTTTACACTTGTTCCCTATGGCTTTAAAACTAGGTGGGCTTTCAATGCCAAACACAGCATTGAAACCGGTAATTAGCTTTTATAGACTAAAGGTGTCAAAAGAACAAGATGTCTATATTCAGCGGAGTGTAATTCTGAGCTGATTTAACGAGTCACAGTTATAGGTTTTAAAAAGCAGCACATCTGAGTTGGTCCAAATACCAGCAAAAAAGGGAATGTCCTTTTTCACACTGTCCAATCAACACAATCTCGTTATTGCCTCACAATCTGTGGAACACACAGATTTTAAAAAATCCCCAAAACAGCTAATTGTTTTGGGGTTTTTTTGTTTTTTTTTTACCAACATGTCCAGTTTTGGAAACTGATGGAAGATGTAATTTGAACCTGAACATAATGGGAAATTTTGAAATGAAAAACATGCGGAGACCCTGTGCAAACTATGCACAGACCATACATAGTTTGCATGGTCTGTGCTCTTAACTATTTTTTTCTTCTCCTGCAGTAAGATCTTGAGGAAGAAGGATGACTCTATGAGCACTCAGCAGACCAACAGTCTTCCAAAGTACAAGAAGGTCAGAGAAACATGCCAGCTGGCAGAACTCCAGACACCTTGCGAGCAGCCAGGACAGGTAAAGCAAAGACAGGAATGTATCAAGAAGTTGCTGGAAGCAGTAGTTGACGGATTCTAAACTCCCCTGTTGTCCAGCAAAGATGTTTTTTTTTTTACTTTAGATGGTCTTCATCTTGCCTGGTGGGGGATATCTCTGGGCCACTCTTGAAGCAGCCATTTATAAGTGCATCACTTGCTTTATAATTGGTCTCTTTTGCTCCGTTTTGCGGTCCATTTATTTGTGGGTGCTTGCTTTTCATCTTACGGCCATTAATTTTCTGGCAGACCAAACAGCCAGATGGTACAGTAAGTGGCCCTGGAGCAGACAGGCCAGAGAAATACAAATTGTTACAAATTTCAGGTAGTGTTAAAAGGACGGGCAGACTTTCAGAGGGTCCAACTAATTCAATCCAGATCCACTTTATGACCACATAAATGTGTGTATGTAGCAATCACTTAATAAAGGCAGCAACGGCGCAGCTTCGGCTGAACTCAGGAGTGTGTGGGTGCAGCATTTCAGCTGTATGTAATAAAGTCTTTTTAATCTTCCTGTGCATTGTCAGGGGTTCATGGCAGGTTTGAGTCACTTCGCTTCTTTGCCCTTCGCGCTTCAGGTTGCATTATCATTCTTTCTATTCCAAACAAAATAAAACCGGGAAGCATCCCGTGGAGTAAATCTTAAATTGCAAACCCAGATGGCTGTAAAATAACATCCACTGGAAGCCCAACAGTCCTAACTGTAAGTCTGCCGGCAAATAAGGCGGTCTCTAACTGCTCCCATCCTTCTTTGTTTCTCATCATCTTCTGCTGTCCTGCTGATGCAATGGTGCAGCTACACATGTATACCTTGCATTGAGTCTTCACAGTGGCTGCACTCAGAGGGGCAGATAAAGAAAGACGGATTGTTTTCATCCTCTGGCGACATGGCGTGCCTCTCCCATGCATCTTTTCTGATTCTGACATGACCGCTCCAGTGCTGCCCCGTAAGCTCCTCCAGAAGAAACCTGATCTGACGTACGAGTCTTTGTTTGTACCCTTGTTCCCACACTAAGCACCGGTCTTCTGCGCTGCACTCTGCAGACGTCTGGGTCCGGTTTTATTCAGGGCCTAATCAGTCTGCAAAGCTTTATTTCCTACTGGAATGCCTTTTAAGAGAGGTGCAGATGATGTAGCCAAATGTGTGGGAGTTTATTTACACAATTACGTTCATGACGCACAGACATGGCCGGTGCGAGAGTGATTGGGGTTTCCTCTTTGTTTTACAGACACTAAATGAGCCTAATTCATCTCATGCGGTGGTTTTTTGCTTTGTTTTTGCTACAGCACTAGGATGCCAATCTCATCCACACTTTGAGACTTGAAATGCCAGAGGAAACGAACCTCTAAAATCATTCCAGATTGTTTAAAAATATGAAATTGCTAAACAAAAGTAGCCATACAAATTGTTCTCAAAGCCCCTTTCCGCTTTGGATGTTGGCAGAAATGGCACTGCGTGGAGGAGATCACAGGGAAGTGGAGGATCCAGAAGTGTAAAGGTGGTTCTAAGGAAGGGTCCAGGAAGAGGGTTCGCAGCCTAAGACCCCCCAGCAGTTATGACAACAGAGAGAAAGTGTGTGACTGTGAGGACACTTTGTACAAACCAAAAAATCGGCGTTCCCAAAGACGGTTCTCGCCAGGAGGACAGCGTGAGTACCACATACCTGTTATCTAACGTAGATAAATCAAAAAGACATTATGTTAACGATAAAGAACTAATTACATATCTACTTAAACTTTACTTGTTTTGGTTTAGAGATGCATCTTGTTTTGTTACACTGTAAATTCCAGAACTTTTATTATTATTTTTTTGAGTTGATTATTTGTGCTCTAAAATTAGTCAGTGCTTGGAAGAAGCAAGCATCCAATAACTGTTTCAGTTTGCACTTTTTCAGAAACTTTGAATTTGAGAAATATGCTGCCCTCTTGTGTTGATTGGCCAAAATAAGGCTACAACTAATGATACATTTTCAGACCAAATAAATCTATCATTATTTTTCCAACTGGTCACTGATTATTTTAGTCCATCTCTGCCCCCTGCTGGCACACTCACCGCTCTCTGTTTATCATTTCCATTCCATAGTAAAACAATGACTTATTAAACAGAATTTGAGAAAAACTTTTTGTCTCTTCTTTGGCCAGCTCCAACTAAAAATGTAGTCAGGCCTAATCTGGATTATTGTTCTATAGACACGGATCACAGATTTTGAGTCTTTTTTCCAATATCCACGGAAAAGTATAATTTCTGTTCTTTATTTAGTATGTAGTATATTTTAAGTTAAAGTACAGAAGCTGATGAAAAACTGAAGCTCACATACTTACAATATATAAACGATTAATCAACAATCAAATTTGGCATCAACAATTTTTCATCAATTACGTTGACTACTTCTATTCTTTTCCATAGTCTTGAATCATCTTTTTCCCTAGAGCTTAAATGCTTAAACGGACTGTTGACTAAAAATAATGCCAGAAATTATGTCTTTTCATAAGCAACAAACAGAAATGATGGTTTTTGCAAATTTTAGTTTCACCTTGGTTTTCCAAAAACAACTGCGCAACCCTTAATTTCTTGGCGGCTTTCAGGTCATCGCCCTCGTTTTGTACACACCCGGTCTGCTCGATCGTTGTCTGTGGAATTTGAGGGCCAGATATACGACATCGACCTGCAAGCAGATGACCAGTCTGGCATCCACCGCCGTAGCATCTCGAAGCGACACTACAACTCAGAGGACCCAGAATACGATTTGGGGTCTGACGACGGGTCAGAGGAAATGCTGGCGGATGGTACCAACGCAGTGGGATACCTAAACTCTGTGAAAGTTACTCACAAGTAAGTGAGGCTACCTGTTACTGAGGCGTTTCACATTGACTGCTTTTTCAGGGTAGTTCATGCATTTTCTTGAACATCTTGTAGGTGCTACATCCTGATGAATGACAGCATTCACTGTGAGAGAGAAATCTACCAATCTTCTAAAGCCTGGAAAGATCATAAGAGCTATGTTGATCAGGAGGTAAGCTGTCTGACTACAGGGTCATTTTTGTGTGTGTGTGTGTGTGTGTGTTTGCAATTCCTGAAATTGCAAGTCACTGACTTAAATGACAGGAAATGTAAAACTTAAAACTCCTGGCTACATATTTTCTCACCCAGATTGAAGCCCTTCAAGACAAAATTAAGAACCTTCGAGAAGTCCGAGGCCATCTGAAAAGGACGCGACCAGACGATTGCGACTGTGGGAAGAGGTTTGTCGTTTGTGTTTCAGCTTTAAAGTAATCCTCCATCCAATTATATTACTGTAGAAACTCTGAGTTATTGATGGTTTCATGTAGTTGTCATGTTTATGACCATTTGAGTGCTCTTTTTCTCTTGTAAATCCAGCTATTTTAACAAAGGCCTCAGAAACAAGGGAGAGAGACTGAAGGGCAGGAATGATCAGCTCCATCCATTCAAGTGAGTTTCTGTTATTGTTTTTGGTGATTATTAAAGAGACAGAAACAAACTTGCTTAACCAGGTTCTAGATCACTTCAACCATGTTCATGTTTGTTGCCTTTTACGTACTCTCCAGTTTCTGAACCATCATGCCATCCATTAAGTTGTTTAAAAGTTTGGTTCCTGAATTAAGTTTAAATGACAAAGCACATGTTTTGCTGTGGATTGCTTCGTGTGTGTGTGCCTGGAAGTGATTGAGTTGCATGGAAGATTTAAATGATTCAACAGAGGAGAAATCAGAACGTCCATCAAACACGGTGATCAACTTCCACCGAGAAACTCTGGAATTGTGATTATGCCGATATAAAACAGCTGTTTCCAGCTGTGTCTGTTTTGTGTGAGGAAGGGAGGACGAGAAGGCTGTGGATAGGATGTCATCCTGAGCAGAACCGGTCAAACTGAGAGCCTAACCATAAGCGTAAACAGGCTGTCCTACCCCAGCACGTGTGGTGCCTTCTGGAAGTCCCCTCTGCGTCGCTGTGGTTACTGGCACCAGAAAGGGTCGGCGCTAAAGTCACGATTGCGTCACGGTTTTAAAAAAAATTGTGTCTTGCTGTTCACCAGGGAGACCACACACGGCATCGAAGGGAAGACCCAGCTGTATAATGAGATCCGGCGCAGGAAGAAGGAAAGGAAGGAGAAGAAGCGGCAGAGGAAGGGAGACGACTGCAGTCTGCCAGGCCTCACTTGCTTTACACATAACAACGACCACTGGCAGACCGCTCCCTTCTGGACATGTATGTGTATAAAACCACAAGTATGACTTTAACTTGTTCCACACCTGGCCTTTTGCATGCTCTGGTATTTATGATGGTGTCAATTACCTTGCAGTGGGTGCATTCTGTGCTTGCACCAGCTCCAACAACAACACCTACTGGTGCCTGAGAACCATCAATGAGACCCATAACACACTCTTCTGTGAGTTTTCCACCGGCTTCTTGGAATACTTTGATCTCAACAGTGACCCATACCAGGTGCGTGAAGATCTGTCTGTATTCATCATACGGTGTGTTTGTTGCTGTTGTGACTACAAAAGAATTTTCAAATGGAATTGCACAATCGCCGTCTTGTTGTAACCTTTTTGGGCTAAATCTACCACAGAGTTTTTTTTTTAAAGGCCCCCTGTTGAATTTTTTTTATTTATTTTTTTTTGTTCTGTACATCAGACCATGTTTTTTTTTGTGCCAGTGAAACAACTGAGTTTAACCGCTTCCAAAATTTCTTGATTTTGGAAGCGGTTAAACTCGGAGAAAAACAGTTAACAAAGCTTATTTACTTCTCATTAGAACTGATTATCAGCGATTATAAAGAGCCCAAGTATTATCTCGCTAATATTTTTGGTGATCAAAAACAGAAGCAAAACACTGAATCACAAAAATCACACGACAGGAAGCATTTGAATGTGGAAGTGGCTATTCAGAATATTAACTCATCTGATTAAAAAAGAAATGAACTGCATTTTATCCACCTTCGAGTTGGATATTAACAATATTAATAGTATTAATAATTATGATTTATTAGTAATGATAAAAATGTATTTCCTATTATAATAATTATCATAATAATAATAATGAATTATTTATTCTATGAAAATAATCAGGACAAAAAAGAGTTCTTATTTAAAACCACCAAGTGTGCTTGAGCATGTCAGAGGTGTAAGATGGAAAAAAGAAACTTCTCAGGAACCTCAAGCAGCAACTGACAAAAATGACGAGCGTACAGAGCAGAAGGAAGAAAAAAAAATTGCAACCAGATCTCAACAAGATGTTCAAGCTTGTTTTAGATCAGGGTTCTCTTCTTACTTCTGTTTGTTGTTGTTTTTTTTATTATGATTCCATCAGAACGTTGCTCACAGCATCTGCCTGCAACTCTAGTGATAACATCAGGTGGTGTTCAATTAGTTCAGAAGAGGAATCTGGGGGAAAAAAAAAAAAATCTGCTCGACTTCACATCCAGTCAGAAAAAAGCATACATGGGCTTATAGACAAAATGTAAATATCTTTGTATGTTTGAACTGTATTTGCAGCTGACAAATGCAGTTTACGCTGTGGATCGGGACGTCCTGAACTCCCTCCACGCGCAGCTCATGGAGATGAGGAGTTGTCAAGGATACAAGCAGTGTAATCCTCGACCTAAAGGCTCGGATACGGGTAAGAACACTGCTGTCTGTTTGGTTCATGTCATATTGTCATTGGGTGCATACAGACTTTGGAATAAGGGGTTATACTGGTAGCTGTTACCTCACCAGTGATGACGGATATGATCTGCATTTAGATTTACTTTGGCAGCTGTAATGCACTGCTGCCTTTGTTGATGGTTGATTTTAGAGGTTTCCCTCTTGTGTTGTGGATCCGTTTTAGTTTGTATGGTGTGTGTTTGCACATCCATGCATGTTGCATGTGTTTGAAAATAATCTACTCCTTATCAGGAGGTAAAATTAGAAGTGAAGTGTTTTTTTTTTTTGTTTTTTTTTTAGAGATTTGTGTTTTAATATTTAAGTCACTATAACACACACACACACTCTTGACTTCTCTTTCAGCTCTGGATGTTTCCTGCTGGTTTTTCTGGGGGTCTTTTCCCCAGAGGATATGAAGTTATAGCCTGTCAGTAGCATAAAGCTGTGTTACAGTTGCCCATTCTGGCCGTCTTCTTCTTTTCCTGACTCTGAGTGTATAAGAAAACTGTCATTGGCGTAACTGACAGCTTAGTGGTGGAGGTGGTTACTACATAATGTCACAATGACGTAAACCTGCAGTGTTTGTGTGTGGCACGAACTGCCTGCGATGTTTATGACCTGAGGGTAAAACCTTCTCATCTGTAATTAGCAGCTGCAAAATGCAGTCACAGAGCAGCCAAGCTGTGCTCCAAAAACTCATTTTATTACTGGCACGCCGGACTCGTGAAAAAGCATGACTACACGCGTTGCAAGTAGCTTGAGGGCTCTTACTTCAACTGGCTGCCATTCCTAGAATCAAGCGCTCTCTTCTGTTAACCAGGAAAATGATCGGTAAAGTAACTACTCTACACATCTGCAGAGGTTTTTTGCTCGTGGAATACGTGATTGAAACTTAGTGGCAAGAGTAAATGAATGTAGAAAACTCACACTTGCGTATTTTATCTAAAAGAAAATTGTTTCATTCTCCACCCTTCAAATCCAATTGATCCTAAATCAATTTCCATCTTCCTTCCATGTTTTCCTCCTTTCATATCCAATTCTCTTTCTCTCCTTAGTTCACCAGCGTTTGCATTTAGCAGCGGTGCATGAAGAAAAGCCTCAGTGTGACTGATTTGTTTCCCTCCTACATCCCTTTGAATCAAGGCATTAACAATCGATTACTGTTATTTTTTTCCAATCAGGAGGTAAAGATGGAGGAAGCTATGAGCCACACAGGTACCCGACAAGTTTTGTTCCTCTTCAGTGGCTTTTTCGCTCCCCCCTCCCTTTAACACCTGCATGGGTCAAATTTGCCTCATTCCCACTAATACATCCATCCATGGGGTGCTGATGTTTCATCCGTGGCTGCATGCTGGGAACATGCTAACAAATCTCAACAGAACTTAATGTTTTTCCTCCCTCTGCACACAGACTGTCTTCACTTTTATTTGCTGCATCTAAGTGCAGCCACTTGGAACTTGCAAGATCATATAGTTTAAATATAGTTTGTTTTTTTTTCACAGTATAGCATGACCATATGAAAATAAAAATCCAAAGCTGTAGAGTGCATGTCATCTAGTCACACATCGTTACATTAAGAGTTAGGAACAGGTTGACACTTTGGGATGATTAATGCAACTTTTCTCTGTGTCTTACACAAAGAGGATGGACTTTTCATTACCAGGAAGTCCATCCAGTGTCGAGCCCAAAGTGTGAAACTATTCCTCTAACATTTCATGTAATGCCACCTGTAGCCACATAAGCAAAACATCATCCCATTCTTTGCAGGTGTAAAATCTAGAGATGCACTGAGAAATGATTGAAGCAGAAACTGACAATTTTCAATTTGATTTCCCAGACGGTCTGAAACGGCAAAAGTTAGTCAACTTCTAAACACTGAATGGACCCGACGTTAACTGGACTAAGTCACATTCAGAAGACTCTCCTATGTTGAAGTTATTACTGAGCGAAGAAGACTCATAGTAGGATCTTTTCCATGACATGTCTATGGTCCATTCAGGCTGAGAGAGGGAGCACACAAGACCCTGTTTATTGCTGAATAGATTGAACTCTCTCGTCAATCTAAAACATCCGCTCTCCTTTCCTCTTCATTAAATCAAGCCGCTACACAGAAACTGTCATGGTCACAGCTGTATGCATATTGGACTGCTTTTACAAAATAAATCGCTCTTGGGATCTTGGTGAATTCTAGCCTGGTACCAAAATTGGATCCCACATGTGCAATAAGTGGGAGGTCATGGGAATGGTGGTAGCCGAGCCCTAAAGGAAAAGGCCATGTGACCTTGATGGTCTCTCATGAAATTGAGACCTTGGATCTTGATGAGACAGCCTGTGTAAATAAGAGTTAAAACAAGAAAAATGACATCAACAAATTCTGAGGTGCAGAGGTAGTCAACATTCTACAAGGTGAATAGCTGCAAACTTCAGACCAACTACATTAGAGCAATTGATGGAGATCTTCTTAGAAACAAACGTCTCTGAATGCCCAAACGTATCGAGACATTTTGTTCTGGGAACAGTGCGGAAACGGTACTTTCCATGTTTCAACTAGGGTTAGTGTTAGGGTTAACATGGATGAGACTGTGGAATAGCTGGACAGAGTCCATTGGGATGAATTGGAGCAGAGAATGTGACGCAGTGTCTGATCTCACAAAGGCACTTCTAGAAGGATACTCAAACATTGTCATTCACACTCCTGCACGTCATAGAAAGCCTTCTCACAAGAGTGAAATTCAATATATGATGCAGTTATTACGACTTTATGCGTCAAGGCAAACAGGACAATACTTTTGGCAATATAAGGTGTCCAATCAAATTAATCCAATACTAATCAATAATATTGAAAGATTTTGGTTCTGATTAAATAATATTCATAATTTTGTCAAATCTGGTTTGTAATGCTACAAGTCACCTTTCAACTTCATGGAAATTGTTGACATGTTGGCAGCCCTCTGGAAATCTCAGTATATGCCAGAATTTCCTTTCTACAGAAAATACTGACACAGATTAAAGTTTCTGCAAGGATGACTATGCTAATTAGGCATATTCCTAAAAGAAAATGCTAAATCCAGTGTAAAATATAAAGTGTGTAATCCTATTTCATCGGTTTAGAAATGGCAGGATTAGGATGTTGAGGTTAGAGAGTTAGGTAGAGTTGAGCCTAATGCCCTGTTTTGTAGCAACCTCCGTCATCCCTGACAAAAAAAATTGTAATCTCTCATATAAATTTTTGAATGTTGCTCTGATTTTAAACTTTAAGAGAAATCTGATTTGGCAAGAAAATCATGACCAACAGCATAAAGTGAAAGCTTTATAAAACAGGAGCCGGGAAATCGGACATACAAATCCGCTCAGTGCATCTCCAGGAACATCACAACCAAACCAGCAGTTCACTCATCGCCATATGCCAGATGTAGAATTGAAATTTTGTTGCATTGTGACCCCTCTGACACCTGCTTACCAGGCGACAGCAGCATCGAAAGTGGTCAAAGAGGAGGCCGAGCCTTTCCTTTCCGTGAGTCCCTCAGTTTATGTCCAACCATCTCGTCCTGCACCGTATGGGAAAGCCACTTAAACAGAGATGCCAATCCTAAGGGGCTCTGATACTGATTTTTCTTGTTCACATATCTATTTGCTGCTATTGTGTGCGTTTGCAGCAAATTTCTTTTGTCTTCTTTTCCCTCCTGGCTTTGTATTTATACTTTCTCTTTATTTTGGGGGAGTATGCCATTCAGCAGCTTATTTTCCCGTTTTCTTTTTCACTGGTTATTTTATTCCAGGTATCTTTGCTTTGTATCTCACTTTAATGCAGGCCTGCCTTTAATTATGTCATAATATTCAGTGCCTTGCTTTTGCAAAAGGTATTCATGCCTCTTGGACTTTTTCACATTGTCATTTTACAAACCTCCAACTTCAATGTGTTTTATTGGGATTTTATGTGACAGACGTGAACAAAGAAGCACATACAGGAGAAGAAAGTAGAGAAAATGCTATTTTTTCAAATAAAAATGAACAAATGTGATGTGGATTTGAGTATTTACTCTGATGGGGCCACTTTAACTCATGATTATGTTTTGATCTAAAACCTCCACTGTATCTCTGACTTGTATGTTTAGGGTTTTTCTTGCACAGGGGCTCTAAAGATTTTTATTTGTAGTAACTATTGAAGACCATTTAAGGTTTTCCTTCCATGCCACAAGTGCTGCTTTGTGTGATCTGCCACATCAAATTCCAGAAAAATACATTTTGAATTATTTTTTTTTTTTTTGGTTGTAGCATGAAAAACTGTGAATGAGTTGGAGGTGTGTGTTTTTCATGAAGCACTGTGTTTACGGCGGGGCTTTAGAGTCTTAGTCTGTGATGAACGACTAAATGCCTCTTTGGATTCCCTAAAAGAGCAGAATGCTTTCCTTGTTTGCGGCTTGAGCTCAGTGTGTGTGTGGCGTCTTGATCCTGTGCTGCTTTTGAAGTGAGCTTGTTGCTTGGTGCCACAAACCCTCTGCCTCTGCTGCTGTAGTCAGAACCAGAAGCCTGGCATGACTGCATGCTGTCTGAATGAACTTCAAGCATTGCGCCTCCTCATTTCTACTCCCAACCCCTGAAAATCTTTTTTATTTTTTTTTTCCTTTTGGCAGCACACAGCCAGTATGGGAAGGACGACAGGGTTAAGCTGCCCAACCTGACAGATGAGGAGGTGAACTGGCAGGAACTGGAGGATTTGTATAGCATAAACGAAAGCCTGTATGAAAGTAGGCCTGACTACAGACCCAGCCCAGATAACTGGGTCAATTTCCAGAAGGATGTTGATAAAATGTTTGCACTGCGACGCGTTTTAAACCCATTCAACCGAACTCAAAAGCTCGACGACTCCACCCTGCCAGAGCTGGGCTCTGGGGCCGGGGGTGGAAGCCTCGAGGAGGCCAGCGGAGACGAGCCGGCCTCCGCCAGTGACGTCTGGCCGGTCTTGGCTTCAGAGACTCGACTCGCCACCCCCGATCCCAGCAGAAAGCCACCAGCACCTTCAAAGCCAGAACAGAAACTGGGATCTGTTGTAAACGACCTTCCTGATAGCCTTGAGAACGGACTCAAGGAATCCGTTTTGTCACAGACCAATCCGCACAGACCAAAGGTCATCCCGAGCGATGTGTGGGCGCGGCAGCTGGAGGAGCTGGAGGACGAGATATTTAGCGGGAACGGACCGACTGAGATGGAGGCTCGACACGATGGCCTCATGCGCACGCACAACAGCCTGCGCGCCCAGTTAGACCCCAACCAGCAGATCCTGGGCTCCAGCCTGGACCCTGAAGACGAGGAGGACATTTTCCAGGCTCAAGGCTACCTCCCTCTCTCCCTGCAGACTCTGAGGCCAAAAGTGCAGAGCATCACCACAAAAAGCCCAGCCATCACCTCCCCCACACAGACTAGCAGCACTCAGACTGTCGGGGTGGTCCTAAAAGCCCCACCCCAAGCCCCACTGCTCCTAAGCTTGGACTACGAGGGCAGCGGCTCGGTGACTGAGCCCTCCATGAAGACCCTCTGAGGCAGATGGGTGGCCCAGTAAACCTGCCGGAGATCCGCTACAGACACTAGTTAGATGATCTGTGCAGGACGAACAGTCAAGTCGGATTTATATGACAAGTCATAAAGTTATTATTATTTTTTTTACTGGTGCCAACATTTATTAGGTAACAGTGTTACTAATAAATGTGTGTATTAAAAAAAAAAAAAAAAAAAAGTATATATATATAAATATATAAAAGCCTTAATGCAGCCAAACTGCAGTTGCTATTAAAGATGATCATTTCCATAAAGAGGCTGAATATTGTTTATGAATATTTAATGTTGTTCTACAGAAACGGTGGGTGGTGAAATCATCTCAACAGGAGATTACACAGTCAGTCTGCGGTCTTCTGCCCAATCACAGGACCGTCAGAACTTCACCGCATCAACACACAAATGTGTTTCCATTACGACCTCAGAGCTCATAAATTACAACCAAATTGGACAACAAAAAACAAAAGGCGCAGTGTGGATTTGTTAGCATTTTCCTTCAATGTGTCAGTAATTTAGATCAGACAATCATGAAAGCATTTGCTTTAGACTGTTATGTAGCGCCAGTTGATCAGTCACAGTCAAATTTACAGACAAAACCAACAAAATGCTGCTGTTTCTGATGAAGTCTCGAAATAATTACTACAGTGGAGGATGACAAAGTTCTCTGATCATTCAGTTTTGGCACTCCCCACATTTACAAGCCCCCCTGGGTGAAAGGTTTAAAATAACACTAAGCAAACTTTAAAATATATTATTCAATTGCAGTAGCATAATTAAACATTAGAAAAATCTAACATTTGACTATCTGGGCGTTATCTTTTAATTTGACACTCATGATGATCCGCTTTTTGTCAGAAGCCTCGAAATTTATATTAGAAATGCTACAGATTTTCACACAACGCTGTGCCCTCTCACTGGGTTACCAGGACCTTTTAGGAGAAACGAACACAGTGTAGGATCTGTGATGCTGCGGGTTTAACAGTGATCCTGCAGCGCTCGCATATTTATCCTCCATGAGCAAACGAGGACAAATCTTGTTGAAAAGACTGATTATAGTCTCGACTGGCCAAATAACACAGCGCCAGTTGTTGAAATCATAGTTGCATTTAGGAAAATGTCGATTATTCAGAAAGTTTCTTCCTGGTACGCTTCTTGATAAAGGGATCTAAAAGATGCATCTCATGGTTGTCATGAAGAACCTAAAAGATAAAGTTTATGGTTTTCCTCGTGAGCTTTGGATTTTTTTTTATTTATTTTTTTACCTTTATTACCATCCGTTAGAGCATGTTGTCTCAGCAAGCCTTCCTTGTCACTTTTCCATTTTTTATTTTCAATTTTTCTAAATTGCTCTTAGTATGGCAAAGACTGAGAAGCTGCTCTTTTTTTTTCTAGCAATTGCCTGATTTACAATTCTTTATTTGGAATATTTTCTTAATTTGGGGCTTGGTGAAATGGTCATCGTGCCATTTCTTTAAGAAAAGTAACAAAATTTTTGTATGTGTAAATTAAAAAGGCACATTTTGCAGAATTTTATTTCAGTTTTTTCAGATTGGATAGATGGACTCAAATTAAAGGTTAGATTTTTTTATACTTTTTTTCTATGTAAAATTATGTAACTGCAATAGTACAAAAACAACAAAAAAAAGAATCCTTTTACGCATCTTCACCAGGGATGATGCATATTGAGGTGGCTTTACATGTGCATATGGGAACATTTAAACTGCTATTTTTTTAAACTGAGCTCTTTTTATAAGACAATATATTTTGATCTGAAGCAAATGTCAACCAGTTGAATGTCCAAGATGTATCCAGCTTTAATCTCATTCCACAGAAAGTCTCATTCTGCCTTCTTGACGACCAACTGTGGTTTCAGGAAAGCCATGATGCTGTTGCTGAAATAAACTGTTAACTTGACGCTCTGCCTGATTTTTCTATGAACTCCATGTTGTAATAATGCCAAACAAGCTGTTTTTGTTTTCAGGTTTAATGACTATAATCAAGTATTGAAGGCATTTGTAAACCAAGCGTTCAAACATCAATTATACTTCTGCTGCTGAGGAGCCAAGAGCAACTTTCAGAATACAGCTTCAGGTTTTTGTCCAGAAAAACAAACAAAAAAAATCAACTTGCAGTCCAAATGCTGAAGAGAGGGACGATGCATTAGAGCCAAACTCCAGGGTCGGCATGAAGCCCTGTTGTGCAGGTAGTCCAGAAGTTTGTACAGAGAGCAGCACATTGAAGTTGAAGGTGGTCTGTGGATGTCAGACATCAGTGCAAACATTGTGTTGCCATCACTGCAGGATGGTCTGCTCTTTGTTGCTGAAATCTGGTGAACTCTGTTTCTGCTGCACAATCAGATCTTACTTTACCCTGGGAGAAAAATAAATAAATTGTCAAATTTGGATGAGGACAGAAGAGGAGTGGAAAATCGCTCCTGACAGAGCTGAGCCAGGCTTTACTGATCACTGAGCTATAAAACTGAGCCAATAGTGATGACTCTTTATTTGGATAATACTCTTCAGTGTTTTTTTTTTTTTGTTTTTTTAATACCATTTTGTTTTTTGGCTTTCCCTAACTGAAGTACGATGTCATGGATGATGCATTTCTAGCTATGAATGAGCTCTATAATGGGTATTGTATGCGTCCATTATTTACACAATGACCATGTATGAATACCTTCAAAAATTGAGCCACAATAATACGATCAACCAGATAATTTGCTCCAGACAAATTCTCAAATTGTTTCAGAGAACAAAACATAATTTTAAAAAATTATGTAAAATTTTGTTCAAAGCAAAATTATGTTTGGCTTTCAAAGTTAATTTTCAGACCTGTGTGGGGGTAATGTATTTTATTTGGATTTTATGTAACAGATCGACACAAAGGAACAAATAGTTGCAAAACACAAGGAAAATATATGCATTTAAAAAAAAGGTAAAAATTATCGCACGTTATTATTCTACTGTTTAGGACGACGCATCAACTAACAGTTCATTAATGTTTCCAAACGAATCTCTTCACAGATGAGCTTGCTTTTCACTGTTATGTAGACCATTTACTTTTATGGTTTTTGGAGACAATGGATTGCGCTGTTTTTATTTTGGGTCTCGGGGGAGTCTGAAAATATATGTAAAAGAAATGAAAACCTATTTTCCTTTCACTTCACAATTATATATTCCTTTATGTTGCTCGATTAAAGCCCAACAACAAAGTTTGTATTCATAACACTATAATGTTTGGTAGCTAGAAGTAAACTAGCAGAATCAGATTAACATAAAAAAAATAAATAAAAAAAAAAGTTTTTTGCAAAATAAGAAAACTGATCACCTAGGAGTCATCAAATAAAAGTTTAGCAGAACTGAACAGTTCACTTTAGAGAAATATTTCATTCAACTTTTTGCAATTTCTCAAACACAGAAGATCTGAAACCTCGACATTCACAGGCTCCTCACAAAAAATGGTTTAGCAGAATTGACTCCCTCTCCGGATAGCTTGGGTCATGCTCTGCTGCAATAAATCTTTAAAAGTCTAGACAGCTAAATAACAACTATGTACATCTGATGGCCGCTGGAATGGAGGAGCTTTTATAAATACAAGGCCAAATATGATACCACTTTTTTCCAAACCTGCATTCACATATTTAGGATTTACAGTAGCTTCAGCACATTGTGAGAAATCTATTGTGTAGTTTAGTTTTTTTGCTTGGATAGTAAAATTTAGTGATGTGCTATTGGTGCTTATCTGCTTTAAGCTACATGGTTAAGTTGGTGAAGGCGATTTTGGATTCTTCTGAGGCTAATATTAACCCTGACAGCCAGACCTGCGTACTGGACTGGCGTGACAGCCTGAGAGGCACTGTTAAGAGAAAACGAAAATGAAATAATCTGAGAAACTTGTGAACAAAAATTCTAGATCTGTCATATCTGAAGATGTGTGAGTCACCATGACAAGACAAGAGGCTCAAATCTAAAAGAAACACTGAAAAAATTAGTAAAAATAAAACAAAAACAAAAAAAATATGGTGTGTGTGGTGAAGGATGAAGGGGAAAGGAGCAGTAGGTCAATTTTTGCATAGTACAGAGTTTCTGTTGTGCTTTAGACGCAGTGTTGATGACTCTTCTGCCGTACAGAGGTTATAATGCCCTGTCTGTTAACAGTAGCACCAGTTTAATGTTCTTTCATCATCTCTCCAGTGTGGCTACAGCTGATGATATGCTCAGTTTCTCCCATAAATTGATGACCAGCCCTTTAGGTACGGTGGGCGCACTTGTCGGTCCTGTGTAAAGCAGACGCCGTGTTGTGCAGAAACAACAAAACAGGAAGGCACATGTCACGACGAACAACCCCCTTGCCCCCCTCAATCAGACGTGGGCGGAGCCTCTGTGGTGGCGCGGCAGCGAGACGGGAGGAGGTATTGCTTTGAGGCCGTTGCCCGGGCAGCTCAGGCTGCTATGGCCGCGGTCGAGGAGCATCGCCACCGGCACGTCGGGCCGGGGCGGGATGAACACGGGGCAGGAGCGCGTGCGGGCGTGGCTCTTCCGTCCGCCAGCGTGGCACACGAGCTCACTGACCGTGCCCAGGGGAGGCAGGTGTTGGCGCCAGCGCTCGGCCTGCGCCTCCTTGTGCTTGATCGAGTACCAGGTGAGGAAGATAAAGACGAAGCCGACAAACTTGAGGCTGGCAGCCAGGCCGAAGTACACAAAGCGGAATGAGGTAACGTCGTACTCCCAGCAGGAGCCGTGTACGCCGCAGTCCTGCTGCCACAGCATGCAGGTGGTGTCGATCACAGCGCCAAAGTAGATGGGCGTGGGGATATAGGCTGAGGAAGGAGAGAGACTTGAGTTGATGAAAGTTTCATACCACGAAATATATTAATTTTAGTCTGATAAACATTTTTTGGTAACCCTTTCTTTTACAGTCCCAAATTTAAAATGTAATTACCAAGTAAGTACCTAGGAAGTTACAGTGTTTTACTATGTAATTCAAACCAATTGTAGAGAGTAATTACTGACAAATTATTGCTTAACAGTATAAATTACCCAATATGTGCCAACGGCTTATGCAATTCATTACCAAGTAAGTTAGCACTTACTATGTTACAGAGTACTACCGAATAATTATGTCTAAATTTAGAGCATAATTATAATGACAGTGCCATTATAATTATATCTTTAGGCATTGTTAATTGATGTTTAACAGTGGCTAAGTTACAAAATATTTACCAGCGGCTTATGCAGTATTGAGATGAACATTGAGCTTTTTGTCAGCAAACACTCCAGGTGGGTTTATTTTGAGGTAAAGGATGAATATTTGGAAAAGTTCCTCTTTAAAATACCAGGTGATTTTAAAGAAAATGTGGTGGATTCTGCCAGTAGAATGAATTATTATAGGGTTTTACACTTGGGAAATTATTTACTAAATATGGTCAAATCAACACAGATGTGGTTCAGCAAATTAAGCTTTTCTGGTGTCAATCTCAGACCTAAATCCTGCAGAAAAGCTGTGTGGCGAGCTGAAGCGGAAAAAAAAAAAAAAAAAAGAATGATCCGGATTTTGCAAAGCTGAATAATTACAGATCCCTCTCTGTAAGCTTCAACCTTGTGAAATTTTATAGGAAACCCGTAAAAAGGGTTATGACAGTATGGGCGGGGGCCAAAAACTGATTTTGTTCAACATTTTTTATACTCAAAGGTTGCATTTCTCTACAGGTTTTTGTGAATTGATGTTGTTGTAATTAGTCACATCACTTTAATATTTGGGTAAATAACTGACTGGCACAGTAGATCAATGAAAAATAAAATAATCTTCTAAAGATTTAGTGTCAGAATACTGTTACCTACATTAATAAGTTTATTATTATTACTATTATTGATTAAATGTCTTGAAAGGCTTAGAAATAAAAAAAATAAAAATAAAAAAAAACCTTCACAGCCATAGATTGTGACTTTCAAAAGCTCAGTTTCCAAAGTTATATTCTGTTCCTGCAGCAATGCAGCGTCTGATCACAGAAATCAAAATCCCCCTCCGGTCACCAGCGTTCATATCGTGCAGAAGTTTATGAGACATGACGTGGCAGCTTTATGTTCACACGGCGATACAAAGCTGATCAGAGACATGCTGCGGCAGAACTCCCTCACCCTGAGGGCTTGTCTATATCTAACAGCACAAAGGGTCACAAAGGTTTGGTAGGAGCTGCATTCCTGCTCTCCAACACTGCAGGCTGTCAAGCCGGCTATAGAAAAAAATTATGCTGCATAATGATTTTTACTACCTCCTGTACAGAAGCTCAGTGGGTTGTTTTCAGACTAATTATTTTAATCAGTTTTCCTAAAAGACGCATTTTGAGTGTACTAATGCAAAGCACTTAATTTTTTCTTAAAGTTAATGTATAACCGGGAAGCATTGTGTACATACCGAGAGTCCGGAGCAAAACAAACTGCATCCCGAGAGCAAAAGGCCTTTCCTGTTCATCAACAGACCTGCAGGAAAAACAGGAGGCAGACGTGAAGACAGGAAGACAACAAAACGACTGTCGCCAGAGATGGCATCTCACCTGAGCGTCACAATGATGGCTGAGGGCTGGGCACATGCCGTGATGAGGGTGACGATGAAAAGGAAGATGAGGAACGGGATGAGAGTGTTGCAGGTCCGGGCACACTTCCCCGACACGGCGAACCCGTTCTCGTTCAGGTACGTCTTGACGATGACCAGCTGGAGCTGGTTGACCTGGCCGCCGGAGGACGGAGTGATGACCTGGCGGCTCTGAACGCAGCCGCAGTCGGTGTAGTTCCTGATCTGTGGTCAGAGGATGGGATCCAGACTTTTGGAATGAGGACTAAAATATTAAGGGCTATTAATACTGAATAGCCCTTAATGGGCTATTCAGTACTGAATAGCCCATTCAGTACTGAATGGTTCAGAATAAACCTCACTTTTTTATTAGACATAATGTAAAGTCATTAGAGTTCAAAAAGGAATGTAAAGATAGGAAGGCCTCACCCCTGTGCTGTCATTGCCCACGGTGCTGCATCCAGCCAAGCAGGGGTTGAAGTAGGTGATGCCGTCGGAGCCGCAGACCGGAGCATACTCGTGGATCCTGCAGCCGCAGTTAACATTGCAGCTTCCTGTCAGGTTCCTGTGGGTCATGGTCAGGGTCGGACTGAAAAGAGACAAACAAGAACAATGACAAATCAAGACTGGTCAGGAGAAAACATTAATGGTATTCTTCCCCCACAAAACATGGCTGGCACATGCTGAGATACAGGTTTGTTCTTGCATTTTAGCACACAGGACATTTTATTGTCCCATTTTCTGGTTGTTCTCAAAAACCCTGACGACAATAGGGCGACCATTTTTTTAACCTACACTTTGCTCCACTCCAAAAGGAGGGGCTGACAACAACACTCTTCAGCGTGGATGATGGAGAGTGAGCGAGAATAAGATTTTCAACAGAGAACAGGAAGGCTAGATGTATTTTAGCTAAGTCGCTGTGTCAAATCCTTTTGAGTCCATCATTGAGCATGGAGGATTAGCACATAATCTAAGTCCCCCCTTTCCAAGCTTGTTACATGGTATAAGAGCAGAGGGGAGGGGCGGAGGATGCGACATGCATTGCCCAGCTCGCTGGCCAGTGTGGGAACAGTTTCTCTAAAGCAGGACGTTGGTATAGTCTAAACCAGATGCAGTGAAGCGAGGATTGGGTTTTCTCTGGTAAGCTTCCTACTGAGCAATGCGGAACAGGCAGGACAGATCCTAAAAACACAACCACTGATGGAAAAAATGAATCAAACATTTCAAAAATTATTACATAAAATATCAATATTTCTGGCCTTTTATATTATGCTAACATAAAGATATTCACAATATTACAATCATTGACAGCATTTCAGAGAAACGTGCTTTGCTACAGAAACAATTGCACAATCTTTCGTCAATTCTCAAAGGAGCAGAGAAACATGCACATGTCTGACAATTCATTTAAGTATATAAATAGTACAACAAAAATCTAATTATGTAGAATCAACCTAAATATTAACTAATAGAGCATCTTAAAGTGAGACACCGTGATAAGTATTTAACAAACGCATAAAAAATGGTTACAAATTAATTATGTGACTATAATAAAATGTAACTAATCAAAAAAAGAAAATCACTAGAAGAAAAAAAAAAAAGTCTCAATTAACTGCAACACATTCCTTGAATCAACTAAACAAGTGAGCAAAAATATGAAAGTATATGAAAAATATCACCTAAGCAAAAGAAAAGGTAAACATTTCATAGCCAGAAAACATAAAAGCAATAAAGTAGAAAAAATAATTAAATTACTTTAACAATCTACAAACTGCTTAAACAAATCAAGTAAAAAAAGTACTATGGTAACAAAAACTGATAATATGTAAGGAAATTAAAAACACTTGTTAGAAAGATTTATACACACAACAGGAAACCACGAGAGCAGCTGTCGTCATCAGAGGAGAGAGAAAACACTTCATGGAGCAGGCACGGGTCTACCTGCACCAAAGGCCTCATAAACAGAGATTTAGTCTGCTGCAGTTTTTAATAAAGTGTAATTCAAATACATAATCATGTCCCCTCGCTGTGAACACTATACAGCTCAGTGAAAACAACTGCTTAAGAACGTTATGTAACCTTACATGCCTGCTGGCCCTGTCATTTCTCATCCGCCTGTTGGTGAAGCAGAGTCCTGTCTGGACCAGGAAGTTTGCTGAAATATTCCTCCCATCTGTGCTGCTCACGACTACTGACCACTGCTGTGAATAATGAGGCACTCTGACAGCTCTGTGGGCCCTCTGTAAACATGAGCTCGCACAAGAAACAGCAACCTTATTAACTTATCAGTTATGGGATTTGAACAGACACAAAGGTTATTAAAGTCTCTTTGAATAACTTACTTTTAATAAAGGGGAGAATTTTATGAAGCCTTGGCTGACTTAGCCATGCTTCTGTAACAAACTGCTAGTCATGCAGACTGACAGGCAGCATTCTTTCTTGAAAATATTGGTATGCACTTTTTGAAAGCTTCAGAACCTCCTTTAGGTATTTCAGAAATCAAATGTTTAGAAACCATAAGAATGCAAATTATTCACTCAAACATGCAAGGATAATGCAAGATCTCTGCATGTTTCATCTCACCATAAGCTCCATATATCTCTCTTAACTTGACCCTTGCTTAGTATGATTAAAGGTCCAGAAAATTCATTTTAATATGGTTAAAACCAGATGAGAGAACATCTGTAATTACAGTAAAAATGTAACATTGAAACATTATTTCAAGGTCAGCAGAGGAAAGGTGCCCCCGTGTTTCCGTCGGCCAAGGGGTCTGGCACGTCGCATAGCTGCCCGTAAGCTCCGCCGCCGACAGCGCTTTCAGAAATAGAGGTGGCAAAGTGATTCATCAGGACACGAGAGCAGATGCAAGTGTTGCTAATTATTCCTTCACACTGCAACACAATGCCATAACGCATGAGGATGATGGAACGGTGGCAGCATCACAAGCCCACACCGGCTTGTGATTCATCACTCTGATAACATGATTCACACTGTTTATTTCACACAGAATCTGAAGCTATGAACCCTGATTGTGCTGCAGCAAGTGCACCTTAACGGCATGTTTAGGTGTGAACGTACAGCATACTGCTAAAGCGTTGATACCCCCTCAAACTTTTCCCAAGGTGCCTGCCTATTTGTCAGGCAGAAATATTAGGTTTTACCAATTCTTTGTTCTTCAACTTCATTTTTAAATACAAAACTTCATGGGAGATATTTGTTTGAACAAGAAGGTACACAAAATATAAAAAAGCTGAAAGGTTTTTTGCTTTTTTACCATGCTTTTTTTCTGCATGGTAGTGCAGATGGTTACTAGTTTTAGGAATCATGAATGTTTTCTCACCCGGTTGTGTAGGGGATGTTGATGCCTCCTAGATTGATGCTCTCGCAACCGACGATGAACAGCGTCGAAAAGCAGAGCAGGGACACTCCGCTGCAGATCATGGCCAGCTTTGCCGACTCCCTCGCGCCGAGCTTCAGCTTCTTGATAATGTATCCCCCGAGGACGATGCCCACACCGGCGCTGGGCACAATGATCAAACCTGCCAGACGACAGAGAGCGGACATAACCCGTGAGATGGTGGGAAGGGTTGCAGACACCAATCCCGGATGTGTTAGCACCAGAGTAATTACTGTGAAGCACAGCCACATCAGTGCTTGTTATTAACAAGGCTTTAATTAGGATGCACTCCTAGGAATACAATGTGAGCTTTTCAAGCCTGTCTATGAAAAAACGGTGGTGTTTTGTTGCTGAATGTGTCCTGGATTCAGAAATGTCAGCCTCTATTAAGCTATGAATAAATGACCAGAAACAGCATTACTGGAGCACTGCAGGCCGTCAGAGAGCCATTTCAGGCCGTGACACGTGCGTCAAATCCGCCAGAGCCAGTTTTGTCACGCTGACAGCATGACAAAACAAAATAATACTAGGGAGATGTAGGGAGCATTAAGTGTCATCATACAGAATTTCCAGGCCTGGATGCTTTTGATGTGAGGCCAAAAGGCTTTCACAGCGGGGTGACAAAGAGGAGGAGGAAGAGGAGGAAGAGGGCGGCTCTCAGAGAGAATATCAACATAGTCATAATAAAAGTACAAAGACATGTACTTTTCTGCTTCCTCCTTGTATCAGTGTGTGCTAGGACAAGAGACAAAGACAGAGCACGCTCAGTAACAGTCAGCCGACAGATTGCAGTGGCTGATCATTTAAGTGCATGTTTCTGTGCTAAAACCATCTGTTTTCTGCAAGATTATACATTCACACTGTAAAGTCTACACAGACACACGCAAACTGTGTTATGTGGTATTACATACTGCATGTGCAACTTAAGCATCGTATCTGGATTAAAAGATTGGCTGACATTAAAGGGATAGAACCTTTTTTTGTGTGCAAATGTGTGCAAGAGATTGCATTACAAATATACAGCAGCTGAGGTGAAAACGTTTTGCAGGATACAGATCTACTTACTGTAGCTACAGTCCTGTGAAAAATACTTCCCATGATTTAACATTAGAAGCAAATAGTGTTTTCCATAAGGCCAGGTTGGTTGTATGAAAACAGCATTTGAAAACTCATTTTTTGTGTCTCCTCACCTTGTCTTTGTCTGTTATCAAAATTCGTTTGATGTTCTGAAACAAATCAGAGTGACAAGAAAAGCTGAAAGAAAATATTTCCGTACGGGGGAAACTGCAATGATGCTCGGCATACGGGAACGACAGACTCAGCAAAGAGTCAATAGCATTTAGTTTGGATGGATTTGGTGTTGGATTGTATTTTTTCAATTTTTCTTGACGTCCCATCTTTCAGATTTATGAAAGACTTCTAAGTAACTTCTAAGTTAGAGCATAGATTCCTTCTTTTTATGGCAAAAAGACAAGCTGAGAGACAACAATAAGAAAATATTTGTTTTCCGACCTCATCTTTGAATTCCGCATCACCCAACCAGATATAACTGATGATAAAAGCTTATAGAGAAGTCTCATTCATTCTCATTCTCATTCATGCTAGAGGCTGACATAATATCAAATAAAATAAAATTTAAAAAAAAAGCATTAAAAACCAATTTTCATCATCAGAGGGTCTTTACACCTGGGACTCAACAAAAGCACAACACACCCATCAGCAGACATGCCCTCTTCTGTCTCCTCTTCCCCAACCATCATCACATTCAAGCAGCTTGGCAGCGTTTGGGTAGCCATGGCAACTGCACCACCCAATTGCCCTTACCCTGCGTATCCTGGCAACAGTCAGATGGAATGAGGTAATGTGTGTATTTCTCTTGTGTGTGTTAAAGAAGCCATATGTCAACCACCACACACTGTTTGTGTGCCTGGATACACACAAACACCGTCTCTGCTTTTAAGCTATAATTACATTTCTAATCGCTGCCTACTGTAATAATCCTGCTACCAGATAAGTTGCATGTTAGCAATGCCAGCACAGCTGGGGCATTACATCAGTTTATGTTCTTCTCCACACCGCATGCCGGATGCTGTACACAAACTGAAAACAGAGCAAAACGTGGAGTGTAGTCTTGACTTTTTGATATATTCAGGAATACATTTGACGGGTTGTGAATAAGACTGTGATGACACCGTCATAAAGATGACATAACATCTGTTATGTCTTCAACATAAGAGGTGTTAATGACACCTGTTATTCATGAATAACAGGTGAGTCTTCATGAATATTTATGACTGTTGTCATAAAGTGTCATTTGGTAAATCATGACACTTTTAATACAAAGTTGACATTATTCAAAATGTCTTTGTTATGACAACTTGACATTAACCAAGAAATCATAATCTGACATAAATTTGTTATAAAAGTATTACTGATTAAACTTTAAAAATTATGTAGATTTATGTTATTAAAGCTAAAGTTTAATCAGTAATACTTTATAACAAATTTATGTCAGATCATGATTTCTTCAAAGTTGGCATGATTTTGAATAATGTCAAATTTGTATTAAAAGTGTCATGATTTACCGAATGACACCTTATGACAACACATTAATATTCATGAACTTACTCATGTTCATGACAGGTGTTATGTCATATTTATGATGGTGTCATGACCGTCTTATTCACAACCCGTCGAATAAAGTGTTACCATATATTCTAATAAGATTTCACAGTGAAAAAAAAAAAAGCAACTGAAATGTAAAGCTAGCATACCTGTGTAGATACTGGCTTTGGAGGCAGGAATGCCAAACTGTGACTCGATAAATTTGGGAATGAAGGTGATGAAGGCCGTGACTATGGCACACTCAGCAGTGTAGGACAGGCTGACGAACAGAAACGTCATGTTGCTGAGGATCCTCAGAGCGGCTTTGGGAAGGTCTGGGGGTGATATGCAAGAAAGACTGCATCGTTAATGTCAGACTGCAATTAAGCCCATTCAGCAAGTTTTCCCCCCAAACCATTAAAACAACTTGATAAGCAAAATGTTTGGAAAGGTTACAGATATGAAAAAACAAAAATCTAAGTTTACAACTTAAACAACACTTATGCAATCAAAACCTACAGAAATAACAGGGAAGCATTAACACATAAAAGTTTTTAAAACAACTTTTTTTTTTCTCTCATTCAAAAGATGTATACAGCCATGTCTCATTAAATTAGATAAGCACCTTGTTTCATGGATGACTGCAGGAGGATAAACAGGACTTGATTTCTGTGTAAAAAAACAACTTAGTTCCGCATTTTTATGTGTCTGCTAAACTGAAGTTGTCATCAGACATCTACGACACTTTCAGAAAAAGATGAGTTAAGCGGATTGATAACTTTTGACTTTGTTCCCCAAAATAAAAAGCTTCATTCAAGGACAGAACTGCCCCGTAAGGACACAAGCAAATATTAAGTGTCATGCAAATGTAGTAATTTTTTTTTTTCTTACCTGTCTCAGTATATCACAGTGAGAAATCATGAGGTAGTCCAAACAAAGCAGCATATAGCAGTAAAGTAGAAAGGCAATGTTTAATTGTTTTCAGCATTTTTAACATCTTTTACACTTGCAAACATGAAAAGTGCAGCAACTGAGTCATGGTTCACACATGAATGGCAGCCTGGGGAAATCCCTATCCAACCAATTAAAATCCAAGAAATTATCTGTCACTGTGGGGCAAGATAAACAGAAGTCCAGTTCTCCAGAAAACAACAAACATAATCTCCCTGTAGTCCAGTTCTCCAGAAAACAACAATCTGGGTAATGCCTACTCAAAACATTGGGTTGCCATTTCTCACTTGACTTGTGCAAATACAACTTAGATTTTATCATCTAGGGAGCTTCGACAGTTTCCTTTCCATAGACAACTGGCCATAACAAAAACATCTACCTTAGGCATTCTGCACAAATTATAGAAGTTTATCTTTGTGTAATTAAATTTCAGTATAGAACCATTTTCAATGCTTGTATTTTTTTAATTCTTATCCTATTAAAAAAATGACCCAACAATCCCCTCTGGCAGGGGTTATAATTTAATCAATAATGTGCAAGAGAATTTGAGGAGAAACCAATTTATTGGCTTATGTAAAACATGCAGCTCTGTGTAGCTCATTAGTGCTGCTGCTCCTGCAAAAGCCTTTATCAAAGTGTTTGGTCCACGTCCTGCTGATTACTCATTTTATCAACAGCCAAACTGTGAAAATCACAGTTGAAAGACATCAAGTAACATGTGAGCATACCTTGCAGCATATCAGACTATCAAAGAAAAAATTATTATTCTTTTACATTTACTTCAAGAATTTGCTGGTAATCAACAGATTTTTTTTCTCGTGCCCCTGTCTGATACATAAACTTAAATTATAATCCATCTATACGGATTAACTTTAATTAAAAGTTCAGCCCAGAATGGTACTTAAATTTAAAATAAGAAACATTTCTTGTTAAACAACAATCGATTTTGGGAGCGCTTACTAGAAAAATACATTTTCTTAGTTTTTGCAAATGCCAGCTGAACCTAACTGTGTCCTTACAAATGTACAAAGTAAGAACACAGTTGTACATTTATTAGTCTATCGACTTGAAGTCTTCTGGTTTTGTCAGAATAAAGATTTTAAACCGTAGGAGGGGCAAAACTTGAAGATTAAGTCATGAACTGGTCACATTAAAAGCAACAAAGCCAGCTCGGAATAAAAAGCCACAAAATGAGAGGTGGATTAAATGTCTTTCATTAAAGGTTGTCAGGAAAGCTGACCACTTGAACAGCATGACATGATGCCTTGATTTGGGATTTAACCAGCCCAGCTCTAATTCAGCAGGACTCATGGTGGGTGGGGAGAATATTAGAACCATGCGTCCGTGATCCCAGATCAAAGGTAAGGATAAAATAGTGATGCTAATTATGTCATTCCTGTGAGCCAGGACGTAATCCTGTCTGGAGTTGGGGACAGATGGCTTCGTCCTGCTGCAGCTGTTCCTCAATCAGACAGATTGCTCGCTTTTTTGTTGACTTTTGTTTCGATTGCTTACATTGTGAGCTTTTCTATCTGAATCGGTGGTTTCTAATTCAACTTTAATCAGCCATTACTGCATATTATTACTATAACAAACAGTGACCTTTCTTGTGAATGCTCTTTTTACCCTGCTGTTAAACACCACATTGTGATACTTATTACAAACAGCCTCCTGCTGTCTTTCAATCAACCCTTGAGTAATAAAAACAGCTTTAAGCCGATTTGATCTCACTGGCTTTTAATTGTTTGTGATTTCAATATTTTCACTAATCCTCCTACTGTTTTTTTTTATGCCTATGTGTTTTCCATTAACTTTTTGAGAAGTTTATTATACAATGACAGGAACCCAGAGATTCCTGCTACTTTTATGAAGACAAGTCATAAAAATAGCATCATTAATGATTTATGTTTCTGTCTCTCATCTGACTTATTGTTTGTGTCTATTTGGTTATGTTATATATTAGAAATATTTGTATTGTGCAGCATTTTGGTCCCTTTGGGTGTGTAAAGTGTTCCGTGAATAAAGGTTGATTGATTTATTGAAGCCCAACAACTTTGCTTATTAGACCGTAAACATGTGAAAGTTAATTTAACTTCAAGATGAACTCTTATTCCTTTGAAACATTCAGCAGCAAATATCAATTTGACCTTGAATATGTGTTTTTGTACGGAAGCAAGATACCAGCTGAAAACTCCCTATGTGCATTCCTGAACAAATGCGTGACGCAACTAATCACTTAGTGAAACGTAAATATGATACACTGTGTCAGTAGACATTTTTGCAATGCCTCCCACTCTTTCAGGGGAAAATTGCTTTTTTATAGCAATGGATCAAGGTCTGGAATATTCCACGATCAAAATTTTGTCCCTCTGATGTGCATTGTGGGAAAACATTGAGCGTTAGCATTTTTTTCAGTGTTTGCTTGTGATGTAAAGGGCAAAGAAAAAAAGGGGAGTGCAGCATACCTTTCACATAAAAACGCTGAATTTGTGCATCAGGCAAACAAGCACACCTCAACAGAAGGACACGTACTGTACTAAAATACATTTCGGGATCTACACCGTAAACGCCTGAGTCTGCGAAACTGGCTCCAGTTTGCACAGCAGTCTGAAACATCCTGCTGAGACAAATAAAACCGCAGCTGAGGGAGCAGCGATCCGGCAGAGCTGCAGCTCATTCCTGGCCTGCGCTGGATGCATCACCGAGACAAAGCGCTGTTTTGACTGCCCCAGCTGTGCACATAAGCATTAATTTGAGAGTGAGCAACCATGCTAAGTACATGTTTGAGTTTGCACAGAATTGGAGTGAGTGATGGCAAACACCAGTGGTGTATTTTAGCTGAGCTACACCAAAGCCTATGCAGTGCAGAGTGTGATGTCCCCTGGGAGGTCATTTAAAAGCGAAACAGAACAAGAGCAAAAAAAAAAAAAAAAAAGACATGAGGGAATCTGGGAAACACTACAGTAGGACGAAGCTCATCCGGGGAAAACCGGGTGTTTCCTGGCTCAGCGAGGACATTAAAAAATTCAATATTTCCAACTAAATCCAATGTTTACCACTGCTGCACATCCATCAATACAATATTTACAAGAGATCTCAATAAAGCTTCCATTTTTGGATAAGATGTCGAAGCCTCAACTCTGATTGGATTAAAGCCTGTTCGCACATCCACATGTTTATCTTACGGCACTTTGATGTCAAAACTATTACATTATTGTGATTGAACAATGTAATGTATAATTGAGGGACAGAGAGAAAATGATGAATGGGTTTCTTGTTACGAAAAAAAAAATTGGAAAGATACGGCATGCATCTCTATTTCTCCCCTCCAGATAATTTTTTTTTTTTAGAATCACCTTGAACTACAATTTCAGCCTCGAGTTCTCTTTCTACCAGCTTTTGAGACAGACATCGTCATTAATCAAGCCAAGTGAGACTGGACATTTGTAGCAGTGCTCTGTTAGGAGTCTAAAGTCTGAGTTATTGTTTTATAGCTAAACTCTGCAAGATTCGTCCAGCACTCAAAAACCTCCAGGTGAAATCATCCCTCCCTCACCTTTGAGGTCTTTTCCAAATCCCATAGAGGAGGACACATTTTGGTCTTTGCTACTAGACTTTTCCTTCTTCACATCATCATCGCTGGACACATCACCCAATGAAGTCATCTTTTTCTTCTTCTTTCTCTTGTGGCGAGGAGGCAGCTTTTTGGGGAAGGCAAACATGGGGAAGATGACAAGAAGCATGGCAATGGAACACAGGAGGAAGCCGCTCCACCTTTAAAAAAAATAAATAAATAAAAAAAAAAAAAAAAAAAAATGGATTTAAAAGGGTGAAATATTTTCCAGTATATTCATCCTGGAATATTCATCCTGTCAATATTGAGATGGAGATAGCATAGAGGTGTAAGTGCATGTTTACCAGTTGCCAACGAAGCGAGGGTCATTCTGGTCAATGTTCACCACAGTTTTGGGGTCGACGTAGAAGCCGATTAGGACGCCTCCCAGCAGGTAGCCGGCAGCAGGTCCCAGGGCTCCCATAACATACATGATGGCTAAAAGAGACATATATGAAACCAATTAGAAACAATCATAAAACCAGAACACATCAGTAAACTAGACATAACAATTTCCTGGTTGTGCCAAATCTGCAATCTCAGGTATGGAAGTTATAACAGGTTTATAAAGCTTGAATGTTACTCAGTTTCATTATAAGTGGGATAAGAAGCTGCTTTGAATGAAAGCAAAAGAAAAAAGAAAAAAAACCAGTAACTTCAAGATTGTTCCTGTAATATTTTGTATGGACAAAGCTGTCAGGTAATCCCAAAAAGAGAACTTGGTTACAAAGTGCATGTCTATATTTTGAAAAGGGAAAAGACGATGTGAAATCCTGAGACGCTGTCATTTTTCTTGAATTGGGTTTGATATTTTCTCTGTCCTATTATCTGCAGGTTTTTTTTTTTTTTTTTTTATCTATATGGGCAAAATGTCTCCTCACCCAGGGTGCTATGGCCTGAGGGTGTTCCAAGACCACTGGGAAAAGGATGCATGTGTGCAACCCAAGAAAGATTTCTGCTCATTTGTATGTCCACGGTGCTAATGTTAACAAAAGATGGTCATAAACAGCTGGCTAAGCAATTTGAATCATCTGCTTGTTTATTTTTTTTGTAATTTTTCAAAACATATATAACCAAGATTATTGTTTCTTGAAAACAACAATCCTGGGTCTTCTCACCAAACACAGATGGACAATTTTCAATGCTGGTCTTTTTTCTTTCTTTTTTTTGTCAGGACATGTTTACATTAAGACAAGCATAAAATGCATAAATAATCGAGCCACAGTTGAACTGAAATAGTATTTCTTTAATATTCTAAGTTACTGCTGATCATCATAGCTTCTTTGTATAATAAGCTCTGTGTGTGACTATATGGATACTTTTGTTTGAAACTACTTTTTGAGTATATTTCAAAGCAGATTTGATTAAAGTACTGTATAATAAATTCTTCAAAATATTTTAAAAAAGCCAAAAAAAAATAAAAAGAAGAGATTATTAAATTATTAAATCCAAACCCTTATAGGGTTTGGATTTTTCTGTCATTGCAATTAAAACATGATCTTAAATTTCTCAATTTATTTATGAACTATTTATTTATTTTTATAAAGTCAGAAATTTAAACAAAGATGAGAACAGAATCTTTGCTGCCACTGAATCTGACTGGTGCATCTAAACTAAAGAACTTATAAGTTTTGAAACCCAAATTACTGCCACAATTAATACAGCTACAAGTTTTCCTCATAGATGTTTTAATAACCTTCTGTTCCATGTGTCTGTTTAAGTCAAACCTCTGGAGAGTTGTTCATTAACTCTGATTTATCACCCTCCTTTTTCTGAGAACCTGTGCTAGGAGTGAAGGGAACGCTCCATCACCTCCAGAGGTCATTTTCCACAGCTTCTGTGTGCGACAACTGACCCAGAGGCTTGAGAGATCTCATGTCAGCCTGGAGCGGCATACCTGCAGAAACCGCAGTGCAATTATGGAGTGAAACATTAACCCTCTGGGGGTCTTGGACCCTCAGCGAGGTGAGCCAAATGCTTTGTCATGTGCCAAAGTCAGAGAGAAAACTCATTAAATTTAGATAACCTTAGTTGGGCAGGTGGAAAAATCTCCTACAGACAAGAGGGATGGAAGGAGGGGGGGGGGACATTAAAGTTGTATTCCAGTGGGAATCTGAAGGCAAACCTTCTATAATTACACCAGGAACATGGCAGGACGTAGGGAATGCATGTGGCTGAGGGGAATGGATTAGCACTTTTTGATTATGGTTTGTGTGCACATATGCTGTTAAATACTGCAGTCTCACCCACACACAAAACATAGTAGATATATTTTTCCACTTGAGAAAATAGCAGCAAAACCCGAGGCTTCTGCCACTTGCCTCCCACAGTCACACATACAACCCCAACAAAATGCTGCTGTTCTTGTGCGAAAAGGTTAGTTTCTAAGATGGAAGCATTAAAGCTCCAAACAGCATGCTTAGGCACGTGTCCGGGTGCCAGTGGTTGTGTCCAAACCAGCACTTAAATGTCTAATCTCTCCTGAGACAAAAAAGAACACATCCTCTCAGACGGATTACATAAGGAGTGCAGGCGTACACACATGCATCCTCTCCTTTTCCAACAAGTAAGTTTGCTGAAGCCTGAAATAGAAACTCTCTGCTTCCACCATCATATCTTTAACCTAACACAGGTTACTAGCCTCTCTTCTTCTGTAGGTGTAACCACCGAAAAGCAAAATGCTTTATCCTATTTTGCAGAAAGGGCTTAAATAAAGAACAGATCCCTATCAGATCTAATCAAATCACTTCCCTTATAACTAGTGTTGTATAAAGTACTGAAATCTCGGAGTCAAGTAAAAGTATAGGTACCGCTCCAAAATATGACTTTGGTAAAAGTAAAAGTCACTGATTGAAATGTTACTTGAGTTAAAGTATTAAAGTATCTGAAATGTCTTGTACTTAAGTATAGAAAGTACTGTAAAAATGAATGTACTCAAGTAATGTAATGAAAAGTAAAAGTAAAAAGTAAAACAAGGCAAATGCAGTTTGAATGACATTTTTTATATTTTGGTAAACTTGTTAAATACACTTAAAATAATGTACACAACCAAGTGCTGGCAAAATTAAACCTTCTAATAGATATACATGCAGGCATCATTTAGTTAAGAAAATTAGGTGCTTTACCTAAACCACAAGGTTAACTTAACCTGCTTTACAACTGAACCAGCTTCTTAGTAAACCCTCCAGGACAGAAAATAAAGTTTTTGTAAGCCTTAAGTTGTCCCTTTCAGTAAGGTCAGTGCAAAAATGAGAAAAATAAATACTCAGTACAGAAAATTTTACCATGTTGGTAAAATTATTCTCTTTTACCAACATGAAGAAAAAAAGCCATTACGATTACTCTACTTCACAAACTATAGGTGCACACAACTGGTCATTATGCAAAAGAAAAAAAGAATTGGGAGGGAAATGCAGCTTATTGGCATCTGAAGAGGGAGAGCTTTTTTGTTAACTTGGTGTTTAATGGGAGAAAGGTAACAGACCTCTGTGAAGCTGACACCCACCTACTCAAATAATCCAGCTAATGGTCTGATTGGTTAGAGCTCCAATTGTGCAGCTTTGGTTTCCGAGATATTAAAAATTATTTTTTAGGCCATCCAAAATATATACTTTTTAAGATTACAATTACTGAAAATATTGAGTATGACCACTTCATACTCAATATTTTGTGTCATGAATTTCCATTTTTGATTTCCATCAAAAATTTTCTTACGGGAAAGTATGAAGTATTCCAAAATATACCTAAGTAAAGTAGTGAAGTATTTTTACTTCGTTTACTATACAACACTGCTTATAACAGAAGAAAACAGACAAACACACATGGGTCTAAACAACAGAACCCGACAATGTGTAACAAAAAAAGAAGAAAGCACAAGATATGTGCAAATGATGCAATTTATAACATTAAATATTTCCTTTGACTGAAGTCTTCTCTTCAAGTCTCCAAAAAAATAAAAAATAACAGCAGGTTCCCCATCCCTCTTTCTCTTCTTTCCTCACTTATCTCATATCTTTTTCAGCTCTTTTCATGGTGCCGTTTCTCATATCCTGCCGCCTGGAGACTCAATTCACTGCAGCAGTGAAAGCCCTCACACAGTAACAGGATATTACCTCCCAGAGACAATAAACAATAAATTAAAGCTGCCAAGGACAACAATAGGTCGGCTCTTATCACCTCGATCTTTAAAATTAGAAATGAGCTCCACAAAACTTCATGCGGTTCATTACAAATTAAACCTTATTAAAGAGCGGACATATAACAGATGACTGAGCTTTAGTGCTTAATTTAAATGTGAGGGTAGATAAGAGAGTAAGTCTAATTTTAACTGAAACATTTTTGGCTTTAAGTATTAAAATTTTGAGGCAGTATGATAAAAGCGCAAAATTATCAAAGTTTTGCAACATTTTATTTCTGCAAAAATATCTGCACACTTACTAAATTAAGTAGTAGTTTTCATGTACTATTGCAAATAATGTTAATATTGTCAGAACTCTCAGTTATGGTAGTTAGCCTGTATTTGGCTTCTTAGCAGACATTCTCATAGCTAACTAAATATAAGTGTCACCTTTTGGCATGTAGCAGAAATTGAAGAAACATTTGAAGTGCAAGTTAAAGGTTTTAAAACCATTTTCAGCTTATTTTGTAAAGTTGAAATACTTAATTAGTGAATGTACTATATGCAACCTGCTACCTGCAAGAGGTAGATCAACATCCTTTGCCAATATCAGCTTTTCCTGCAGGCAATATGGCTCTCTGCCCAGGGCAGCAAAGCCAAGGTGATATTACAGATACTAAACTTTTTATTACTTTTAACATGTTTAGACACTAAGTAGGTGGTGCTCTATATGTTGAATACAGTGTAAGAAGTAAAAATATTTCAGCAGACTGCTTTAAAGTCCGTTGTGGTGGATATGACACCAAGTTGATATCAGACTCAGTGTTTATTTGACCTTAATTCAAATTCAAACAAAATTTTCTGAGGAATCTGGATTGCATTTAGCCATCTTAAGATGAAAATCTAAAAGACTTAGAAAGTTCAAACTTTAACTAAGCTTAGATTCTTGTTATGTTTTAAAACATATTTGTTTAAGAAAAATGCGAGTCGAAAACAGGTCACATAAGTTCTCAATTTCAGCACATTTCGCAGTGAAATGTTTTTACAATGATGTGTCATTGTAAAAACAAGTCAAGTAGAATTAGTTCATGTGATGATAATTTATTCCTGTCCCAATGTGATAATTATTGATACATTATGATTGTCTGGACACTGTTCTGGACAATCTGTGTCTCCTGATTTCTGTTACATGTGCCTTAAGCGTGTGAGCAGATAAGGAGGAAAGAGTGTGTGTTATCAGCTGAATGTGCTTCCCCTTGAACTTGGTTGCTGAATGTATCAAAAACACTGAGTCACAGCAGATTCCCCACACACTCGTCCCATAAAAACTGGCACACATAAAAATTATTCTTACGTGGTCTTATGTGCATCTAGATCCCAATGAAATTGCATATTTTTTCCCAATCTCAGTATTCTTTAAAACCCATTTTGAGATTTATAAAAGCTTTATTGTATTTGAGACAACTAAAGAAAGAGCTTTAAGTCTTAGAAAAGGAGGTCACCTTAGATTGAGAAAAGTATTCAAATCATGCCACTTAAACTGGTGAAACCTGTACTTAGCCTATGTTGATTACAGATTCTCGTGGTAGAAAAAGGCACTCACCCAAGGTGCCAATCATTCATAACTTGCCAAACTTCTTACAGTAAGGCTTTTTCATTTCACTCATTCACCGTTTAATATTTTGTACCCAAATTTCCAGGTACAAAAGAAGCTGTCTGCAACCCACATCAATTCACAACCTGCCTGAGGAAATCTTGTTGAACTGGTGAAAGCTGACCTGATCGGAGCCAAATTATTATCTTTTACTCTTTTGGGCTTTCATCCTCTCATGAAATGAGCTGAATTTGAAAATCCCAGTCAAGGTCAATTGACCAACATTTTTGATGTGTATTGGTGATTTTGAAGACGTTAACCAAAATTTTATGCCTGTTATTCGTTTCTCAATTGACGGTGTGGTGTATTTTAATTACTTTTTATTTTTGCGTTTTTAGGATGTAAAGCCTTTTGAACTCCCTTATTGCTTTAGTGTGCTGTACAAATAAACTCAACTGAGTGAATTCAGCTCTGGATGGGGGTATAGTAACAACCTGTGCTGCTGTCTCTTGCACTAAACCAGACTGAATTTCAAACTAAATAAAACAAAGTGACAGATTGAGATGAACGCTTTTTCAGCAGAGGCCAGCCCTTAGATACATCCTTTGCTAAAGAGCCATAAAACAACTTCCTTTCTGCACATTCTGGTCTGAGTCAGACACACCAGGTGCATCAGCACTGTCGGTTGCCAAGCAGAGGTTAAGCGCAACGTATGGTCCTTTGGTTGCCCTCCAAACTCCCTCTTGCCAGAGATGGCAATATTTTATGCCCTTCGGCATGATTGCACAACTCCATTTTACCGTTCCATCCATCATGTTAACAACGTTCTGCCCACTGGAGGACAAAAGGGGGTCATAAACTGTGCCTTAAGCCTTGCTCTGTCCTGCCCGCTTGGCACCGAGGGAGAATAGTTTGGGAATCATTGGGGTTGGGTTTGGAAGCTGCGTTCGGGCCTGAAGGGGTGGCCAGCGACAGAGCCACCGGATTGAGGAATATGCTGGCACAGCAGCAGCATGCGCTCCATCGCACACAAAAATCTGACACACATGGCTGTGGGTGGGGAGACGTCACAGGGCAGCAGGGGGTGCATGCCAATGAAAAAACCCATGGCGCCCACAGTCTTGCTTACAATTACACAAAAGACCTTCTGAAGGACAAAACGTTAAAGACTTTTTATGGTGGTCTACACGTTTGGAAGTAATGGATCTTTCATTCAAAGAGCACTAAATCATTATCGTAGGTGATATGGGAAAGTGATTCCTTCCCAACAATGCTCCGTGCATTAGTGAGCTATTCAAATGTGAAGAAAGTCATTTTAGCGATAATAAGAAGTGGAAGAGAATATTTTCAGATCAAACTACACATGAAGGCTGAGCATATAGTGTCTGATACTTCACACATACAAGGGAGGGTGTGTGACAATGTTCAGAATGAAAGAGGAACATGCTTACAGGGTGTTACAGTGAATCGCTCGGCCCAATTTCCATTGTGATGATTAATATATCAGCGTGAGGCTGGAAAAGATAACGGCGTTTAAAACAAGATGCCATGAAGTGAGAAAAGCTAAAGGAACTAGAAACTGATGTGAGGAAACGAACATCTGAAAACAGAAACAGAGGCAGAGCTTCAGTCTGTAGTGACTGATCCTGCTGTGTAACTGAGTGATAAAGCTTGCTCAGCAACATCCCTCTTATATCTAACCTTCAGAGACCAGCGCTTCTCTGTTGTCTCTGCTTCGCCTCCTCCGCACTCTGAAAGAGCTCTGCTTCGACGAGCAGCACTGACTCACTCTGAGCTTGTCTGAATGAATGACAGCAACAGCAGGAGTGAAAAAAAAAAGAAAAGAACACACTGAAAGAATTGGCATAGCCAGGAGAAGAGCGACTAAAGCTTTGCTACTGATATTCTGTCTGGGTTTTGTCGTTATCAATATGCCCATCGGATCCATGAATTTAAAGCTGCATTACAACAAAAAAGTCACCATCAGTCCCCCCCAAACCATTTGGGTGACTTCATCTCACCAATCAACATAGAGTTAATAAAGAAAGCAACTAGCACAAATATTACGTGACCTTGTAAAATTTGTTGCGCTATTGTGTGATGAAACAACACAATGGAGCACAAGATTGAGGGGAGGAAGTAAAATAATACACCGGTCAGTCACAGGTTGGATAAAAAGTTCCAACACAGCAATTTTTAAGTCTTGCCACAGATACTTAGTTGGATTTGGTCAAATCAAGTCTATAAATATAACTCATTTCAGCAACAAAGCAGTTCAAAGTGCTCTACATGACAAAGCAGGTGACTTCTAAAGACAGGTTGTTAGATGGGACTTTATTTTGTGGTATCGAAGTAAAGTAGGCTTAGCATAAATGCTCATTATATTTGACAGATATATGCTGATTGAAAACTTAGCATTTTGCTTCCACCTCATAATTAATCACATTTTATTAAGATTTGTGGATGAAATATAAGAAAGTGTGAAAAAGCTCAAAAGTAAAATACTCTTGTAGGCACTGCATGGTAAATGTACTTGGTTCATTATTTGTAACAGCTCTTCTATTGTCAGCCTTCAATATGTGCAGCAGAGGCTTGATACCTTGTTTCCTTCTCTTTGGTTACAGACTTTGTTTTAATGACTTATGCATGACTCCACCTCCTTATTAGCCCACAAAGCCTAGCCAACCTTTAAGCAAATCTTGGGAATGGAGGGCAGACAGCAATGCAGGGATCTCAGACTTATCGTCAGGGAATTACAAAGAAGCTGTGTAATTTCTAAAGAAAGATGCAATAATGTTATCTCCAAAGAATTACACAAGAGCCAAGACACTATGATGTACAGTATGCAGCATTATGTATTGCCTATTCATTCTCCTTTTGGGATATTAATCATAATTATTTTGGGATAATTATCAGATTTGTGACAGAAGCAAACCCTGAATAAGCTGTTCTGCTTTATGCAACAACATCAGCTGTATGAAACGTGGCAGCACAAATTTAGGACTCTGATTTGCTGCACTAGAGAATTCAACCCAATGCCACAGGCTCTTTGCAGAGCATGGCCGCAGGTGACAGCTGTATGATAGATGATCCATGCGGCTACTGGTGTTGGAAAGAGAGCAAGAGTCCTCGGTGTATCCCTGTGTTCTGGGCATCGCTGCAGTCATGTGACCTCCCTTCACCTCACCATGCATATGAGGCAAGAGAAAAAAGAAAGACTGTGAAAAGGGGGAATGACAGCATTGTCATGACAAATTGCTGACATGGCAGTGTCTTCTTACAAGTCCTAACCTTATTCTTTAACTCAGAGGGCATGCATGGGGACTGTGGCCTTTCACATGCTAACAGCAAAGGTACAGCAGCAAAAAACCAAACTCTTCAATACACAGCAGCAAACATGTCTTCAAACATATTTGCTGCGCTGACAGGCCTCTTAACATGCAAATTCTTATGACCAGAAATGTACATGGGGGGAAAAGTGAACCATACGGAAGTTATGAGGCAGAATAAAGTATAACAGGTACAAAAAACAGGTCAGAGAAAAGCTAAAGATCCAGCAGGTTACAGCAGCTCTGTAGATGAGTGAGAAAACAATTAGAAAGAAAAATAAAACTGGGATAAATGCCAAGATCATCAAATTCTTCAAGAAACTTTTGTTAAGTTCTCTGAATGAAGACTTTAGCTGTATTTTTTAGTTTTAAAGTTAAAAACTAAAGATAAAATTAGGTGCATTTCAGAACATCATAGTATATTGTTTTTTTAACGTTAATGCCATACATTAGAAATATGTTCTGCAGAAGAGACAGGAGTTTTGGACTCTCTGACTATATCTAAAAATGTTAAATATTAAGAAACAGTTGATATGCATCAAAATGTCATGAATCAATTTAAGAAGTTTTATGAATGCATTTTTTTTCCTCCTGTGTGTTAGAGTATTTTAAAGACGTTAATAGTAGAAATTCTTAAAAAAAAATTTTTTTAAAGACATGCAATGGCAACTGTTAGTTACACCTGTTAAATTGCTTGTTAATACAAATGGTGAAGGAAAGAGACTTAAGTGGAAAACAATTGACCATTGTGTAAACACTAGTGCCGATCTTACTGTTGACGCTGCTCATGTTCACTCCTTTATGACCACAGCACACCAATATCCTAATGGCTACTTCCAGCAGGAGAATGCATCATGCCACAAAGCTTACATCATCTCCAACTGGCTACATCAAGTTCATTATACTCCAAATGGCCTCCACAGTGAATAGATCTCAAAGCATCTGACCTCCTTTTGAACGTGGTGAAACAAGCTATGACGATTTTGTAGAAAATTAGTGATGCTAGCACATAAATTATGATTAAGGGCTCTAAGGAATGCATCCAACACAGTATTAAATCTATGCAATGTGCTATATAAATAAAATTACCTTTATCTTTATACCTCTGAGACAAACCATGGTGAATCAAAAAAATGTTTTTTGGGCAAAATGCACATTTACTTGAAAAGAAAGCCTCGCATTTTGTAAGTTTTAAAGTCTGAACTTTTGCTTCAGTCCATGTATCACCGCCTAAATAAATCACCAGGTTTTTATACCTGACATCAGTCTTTTAGCAGAAGTAGTACTAAAAGTAGTACTATTATAGTAGTACTATAAGGGGCATAAGAACTTTATCAGCATCTGAAAACTGCCTTCCACAACCCAACATTTCCTACAACCCACTTCTAAACTAAAATAATCACATCAGTGACCATCTCCAAAAGGCTTTGGATTAACATTTATTTACTGTGCGGAACCAAACGCTCTCAGTGCATTACCGTTCAAATCTTTGTCACAGCGCATAAAACCATCCAAACAGTACACTGCATTCATTTTTCATGCCGACTAAGATACTCTCCATGCAGGGGTTCCCCACACACTCTTTGCTAAATCAAATATTTAGGAAAAAAAAGAAGTGAACGAAGGGGTTTTCTCTATATTTAGCTTCTCCCCAGTTGCTTTCAACAGCCTGAGGTAACAGTCAGCCAGTGAAGCAGCACCAACACCACAAGCAATGCACTTTTCCTTTTTCACTGGTTTCAGATCCAAGAGAATATGCTGTGCATGGCAAATAACTGTTAAAACCAGTGAATCAGCTGCTCCACAAAGAAAAAGGTGTAGTCTGGAAGTGCACTCCTGAGGGACCCGTTCCACCTACACTTTTCCTTTAGTGTGCATTAGAAAGGTCTTGTATCAAAAACGTAATCAACATTTTTTTCAGATTCTATTGCTGTTGTAAGCATTCTGGAGCTGCGCTGACAGCAGAAGACGGCAAACCTGCTGCTGTCAGAAATCTGATCAGACAGAATTTATTTAAGGAGCCAAAGGCTGTGAGACCATGAAGAAAGGAAAAGACTCCAAATCAACCAGAAACATGGACATGAAGAGAGCTTAGCTGTCCCCTGTCCTGTGCTCCATGGATACATGTGACAGGGCCACTAAGTATCGGAGTGTCAGATGGGTAAACCCCCTCAAGCAAACTCAGCTAATAAAGACAAAATCGGGATCTTGGACTGACTTTTAGAACAGGAGTTTGCAACTCCTTTAGTGCTACAGACCTGCAATCTTTGGATGCATCCCTGCTCCATCACACCTGGATCAAATGATTAGGCCTTTACCAAACTTGCTGATGTGGCAGTGAATTCATTCAACCTTTTCATTAGAGCTGCATATCCCTGCTTTAGAACAAGATCCTTTGAATTAGGTGTTTTGCTTTACTGTTGTTAACTGATCTGCACCAACTTGTTTAAGTACCCACTAGCTTTGTTAAAGTAAACTTGTACTCTTTTAGAAGTAAATTGGGCAAACACCATGCATGTAGAAGATAGTCTGCTCAATTAACCCGATAATATCAACTTCTCTTACCAATGTAGCCCAAAAAAATGTTTTTTGGGCAAAATGCACATTTACTTGAAAAGAAAGCCTCGCATTTTGTAAGTTTTAAAGTCTGAATGTTTGCTTCAGTCCATGTATCACCGCCTAAATAAATCACCAGGTTTTTATACCTGACATCAGTCTTTTAGCAGCAGTAGTACTAAAAATTGCTCTGCTGCTCTGAATTAAAGGCAATTACGTCATGTTGGATTTATTTGCAAATTTTAGGAGACTACATTTAGAAGTAGCTTTCTTGTCATGGCAACCCACTGTCATGATTCTTTTCAGAAAATACATTTCCAGTTACTGTATATTCCCTATATTTCAACAAATTGTGGTTTCTGGATGTGCAGACCAGCTGACGCCTATTAAATAATGACATTGTGATCCTTGATCAAAAACAAAATAACTGAGTGACCTTCTACCATTAAGTAATACTTGTCGTTGCATAACTATATATATATATATATTTTTTTTTTTTTACAACATACCACATATAGAACGTTCCCAAGGAGAACATCAGCTTAAGCTTGGCCAGTATGAAACATTTCATGACAAATGGCTCATTTTCTTACCCCAAACAAAGCCATGACAGAGCTGAAAACTCTGTTGCATAAAAATATCTTCGTGTTTCATGATGTACAGTTACATTTTTAATTACTCCCCTCAACCTTGGAGACAACATTGCTGGATGAAGGCCTGTTGTAAGCAATCACATGAAAAGGTAAAAAGTATTTGCAATGTTAGTTTTTTTTTTCAGCCTTTTCTTTTCCCTGAGAGAAAAGAAAAGGCTTTTCTTTTCTATATGCTTCAATATTGCAGCGCCTTTCAACGGCAGACCATTGAAGAAATGTTTTTCTTCCTTTGTGCTTCCTCTCCTTCAAGTTGCTGCACAGCCTAACAGCTCCAAGAAGCCGTTCACTCACTGCCACATTTAGTAAATCCCTTTATTTAATTTGACTAATCCATCATCTTTCGTGGGTTTCCACGTCATCCAACTTTCTCTTCAACAAACATGATCCTGTGCTAAACTAAATGCTTCTTGTTCAAAAATCTGTCTGAGCCTTCTTTTTGCTGTGAAAATGGTTATATATGAGAGCAAGTGAAGCACAGACTAAGACTTAGACGCAGAAACTGAGCTTTACTTTCCACCAATCACATTCTTAAAGAGCTATCAAGTCAAAAAGCCATTTCAGCTGATGATTTGTTATCACATTTGTGGGATTAAAGCTACAATAAGTTTTTAAAAAAGAGCTTTTTTTTTAAGAGAACTGACCTCTACATTGTGGAGGAAAAGTTTCTGATAATAAGAGAAGTATGTTTGATTGTAGCTTTGTGTTTCTTTCCCCCCCCTTTTACCAAAAGGTGCCCACTAAACAAGTTCTCCACTGATATCCAGAGAGCCTGTTTCTATTCTTTGGGGTTTTCTTTGCATATTTAATGTTCCAGCATTGGACAGGGTGGAGGAGAAGCATTCCACTGATGAGTGTCCATGAATAAGCCTTTGGGCCCGGGGTAGAGCCACATTATTGTCAGGGGTCTGCAAGTGTGAATCCATTCGAGCAGCTTGGGTTTTAGTTTGCACCTGCAGCTTTTCAGATTCACTCAATGCCAGACATGGCACAGCAATATGGTTCTTGGTGCTGAAGCTGTGTCCTTTCAGCTTCAGCCAGGAACATACCATCTAATTTTACTCCACTAAGACTGCCTTCACTGCTTAAGAAGGAAAATCACCCAGAAACACCTGGTAAAGTTCAAATTAAATGGTTTTAAACAGGCATTGGGTTTTGTACTTAGGATATTTATCACTCTAAGAGCATAGATAAGCTTTTGTTGCTATAAGGCGCCATCATACGTTGTTCTGCTTTACACAAAGACAACCTAACACAAAATAAAAATGTTCCAACACAGAGACCTTTTTTAGGAGATTGAGCAGTGGGGGAAAAAACATCTTGTTTTCACAAAATGGCAAAACAATGTGTAGCATTATCATTTTCAATTGTTTTGCTTTTTGAACAAATCAAAAGGCAAATAAATTGCTTTTTGATTTGAATCAAATGCAGTTACCATTTGATTAGATTATATCTAAAAGTTGAACTTCATGACATGTTTTTGCATTACAATATATTATTGGCCAAACAAGAATAGGAAGAGTGTTGAACAGCATCTTACCCAAAACGACACAAGCTGGGAATTGAAACTGTAAACCTTCCCAAAGTCATTACATAACCTACTGTCAAACTACATCCCATTATGTGCAAAAACTTTGCTTTTGCCATCACAATATCTTTAAATCAGCCAAACAGAAAAAGGTTGACCTGCACGGTGCTTTGCAGCTTGGGTATATCGTATGCATGGATGCACAACTCTTCCTGTCAAATGAATGAATGAAACTACTCTTGACGACTCACATCTCATCTGCCATGTCTATGTAAGCACAGATGTTCAAACAATGTGGCGCAGTTGCAGGAAAACCAGAAGTATATCAGGAAACATTGAGCACATCTACAATCCAAGAGCAACGCACACACTTTAAAACCTAACCAAAACCAAAGTGCAGGTGCACCTCTACATCTCCGGAACAAGAAACCCAGCTGTTCCTCCTTCTTCCCCTCTCATTCACGCCCACTGGCTCACAACAACTCTACACATGCATAAATACAAAGAACAAAAGTTCTTTTAATTATTTAAAATAGTCTATTAATGCACCATTCATTTTCTTAATTGTGGACACTTCACAACAATAAAAGTTAAAATCTTGCCTAAAATCAAAGGTTACATAATTCAGAATAAACTTGAAGCTTAGTGAACAGCACAGTCAACCCTCATCCCCATCGCTGCACATTTAAGGTTACATTTCCATTTTGACTCACAATGCACAATTTCCTTCCAACTTCGATGCATGTGAATGTGTGCATGCAAGGGCAAAACAATGCTCCCCCCCTGGGTTAGGTCAGAAATGTTTACAGCCATCCATCTCAGTCAAAGAGAGGCCCATCATGTTCAGGAAGTTCAGTGCAGAGTGCAATGTCCTAGAAGCAATGCAGAAAAACTGAGGGACAGAGGAGGTTAACATCTATATGGTACGATGATTACAAATTACACCGAATGTGTCACCAAATTATTAACATTTACATAGAATTCATGGACATTTCTCTTTCCGGCAGTTTTCCTCTAGTCACAAGTCATCAGAGCATCGCAGAAGTCAAGGAGAACAATAGCCAGACTGCTCCTCAGCAGGCTTAATGCTGGAACGGAGGACGATTCCTCCCACTCTGCCTCCCAGTCTCTTACAGAAAAATAACTCCTCCACCACCTGCCTAAAGGTTGGCTCAGTATGGAGAATAGACTTAAAAAGGGCTGAGAAGATGCACAAGTAGGCATGACGAGAGTGTAAAAGGAAAGGCAAGATGTCCGAGTTGATTCTCTTTGGCATGTTGAGCCAACACAGATAGATATGTTGAACACCAAAGCACCTTCGTCAGTACGATAACGGCAGCAGTCCTGATGTTCGTCACAGAACACACTGATCCCATAGCAAAAGACAAACAAGAAGTAATCAAAGACAGAAATTCATTTCTTGACTGAAAACAACAGGCGAGGGCGGTCGAGTTGTGCTATGGAGGCTAATGAGCGTAATGGAGGTTAAAGGACTCCACAACTAGAAAAACGAAAGCATTCCTGTCATTTTTTAATTGACTGAATACAATCAAACTTGTGTTCGTTTCTCTTGGAAAACATTTGGAGTGAGTAAACATCTAGGAAATAAGAAAAACTTTTATCACAGAAATAATTGGAAATCTACAATATTTTTTCAAATATCTATTTTAAATATTTGCATCACTAATATAAGGAAGAATAATGTCTATGTCATAAACAACAAAGCCTCTTTCGGTAAGTAGCATAATGATCCCCCCCCCAAAAAAAAGACAAACATAATAATTCTGGGGTATTTTATGGTCAACAGTTTATCCTGAAGGTACCAAAAAGCAGTGATCAAATATTGCCTAAAAACGTTTCAATTAAAGTATTCCAGGATACTTAAGAGAAAAGATGAACAAGTGATCTTTGAACTTTGGTTTAATGGCCATTTGCAGCCATCAGATTCATTCTGTGTGGCTCTCAACTGCCCCACACATTTTTTTAAATGATCATTTTTAGATTGTTATAATTACAGTTACATTATTGTGTTTTTGAAATGAAAAAAATAGTAGGTGCAGCACATAAACTATGCATTTTTCTTTTATGTGCAATGTCCTTAACTTAATTTCAAGCCTAGGATGCTTTTAGGAATCTAAACGTTACAGTTAAACAATTATTTTGTTTATTTCTTTGCATACACTAAGTAAAAACAATATTAACAGCTAAGCATGCAGTGATTTCTTTTATTGCATTGATTTATTATGACTGATGCAAATTCATATTTGCTTCCTCATGCTTCCTGAAGCATGAGGAAAAGTTTCTCGATTTGTCGGTAGATACTCAGAGGCATGAAAGTAATTAAATACGGCAAGAGAGTTGACATGTTAACAAAAGAAGTGAAAGTTTAAGTCATGCTGGTGAGATCTCAAAACAAAGAGTACACTACTGTATCTTAAAACCGTGAAAAAACAACAAAAAGTCTGTTGCTTGTAAGACCAGTTTTTTGATCAAACCTAAATTTTATGATAAATTAGTTTAATTGCAGAGCTGTTCAATAAAGTTATTTTCTATATCAACAAAAAGCTTTTTCACAGTGATCGGAATAAATATTTATTATCTGACCTTTATTCAGCCAAGTGAATTTTTGCAATTAAAATTAAGCGTCAAACATTTTTACTGCCAAATCAAAGATTTGATAAGACGAGGCGAGTCTGCTTCCTTCTCGTTTACCTGGAAACAAACTCTTTCCTGTCATCATAAAAAGTCGTTCATATATTTTCCTGAAGAACCTTCCTATGCTGTCAAAACAACTTAATTACAGCACCAACCATTATTTAATACCGATGTAAAAACTCATTTACAGTTATGGCTGAGACTCTGCTTTTATAGACCCAAACACACCCCCACACCCAACTGTTCCTTCTCTCCGCGAATAACTCCCTCCTCCTCCTCTTCCTCCTGCAGGGACACGTTTTAAAAGCACATGCTGTCACCAGTGGTGCAGGATCAGCCTCACAGAGGTCAGCGGTTCACGCAGGGAGTCATAGTAATCGTACAGTAGTGGCCAAAGCTGTTTGAGCAGCACGCGGCTAGAAAAGGTCGTCTGCTGCTGAGTAACCCTGACTGTGCTCTGGGAAAGGAAGCAGTGATATTCAAGCCGCATGTGAGGAGAAGCCAGAGGGACAGTGATGAAGCGGAGCCGGCTCGTCGTCTATAAGGTATGGCTATTTGATAGGGCCATACCTTAAATCCGAGACTGAAACACGATCTTTCATCTGGATGGGACAGACAGGGGACAGAAGAGACCAGTCCTCCAGGGACATGTCTGTGTGTGTGCACATTCTGCATTTGCTTTGGCTGCAGCAAAACAGGACAGCACACACAGTTTGATGAGATTGACTCACGCCAGGGCGATGACAAACACAGAGGTTTAACTATAAACTAGCACTCAAGTGGTGTTTGTTCCTTCAATCTGCAGGAGACCACGGCGCGCACACTTTCAGGGGAACTTAGGGAGAGCAAATGTTCTTTCTAAATTTGTCCACATAAAACAGACCCTTTGTGTCCATGCAAGCATGTCTTGCTGCACACAGAACTGCTCTTCAGAACCTCTCGGTGGACGTCAAACATGTCCTCATAAACCGGTGACCACCATTTCTTTTTTAAATCTCTTTCCTTGCAGCTTCAACAAGCCTGCTCTGTTAAATGCTGGCTCTACCCTTGGCCCTTCAGGAGTGCCTAATAGACATTAATAATGCAGAAAAAAACAATCACACGCACTTGCATTTTAGTTTTCTGCACTGCATGCTTGTTAAGGCACAGGCAAGAGGGATCCATTAAATTCACCCTGCAGGAAGAAGGACATGCGGCACTGCCTGCAAAGGAATTGCGAGGCTTAGATGGCGAAAGGTCACAAAAAAGAAACATAGTGCATCAAATGATGCAAGACTGAAATTTTTGCAGACTCTTCTGATTTTTCATGCAAACACGAGGCGAGCATCACGTGGACCTAATCACTAATGTCATTCGATACTGAGAACAGTTTGTCGGCATCATTTGATTGTAAATCTCAACCTCCCATTATATCCTCAGGTCACTGGCTCTGTCTGGAGGCTGGAATAAATCAGTGACTGGACAACGAGAAGCATGTTTATTGATCGGTAAGATCTTGGAGACGTGCGGTCGACGCAGGAAGAGAGGACGAACAAGCTGACACAGCAGTAAACGAACAAAAGCGACTAAAGTAAAGTTTGTCCTGCTTTTATGCCAGTGTTAATCAGCTGACCTGATGTAAACTTTAGGTAAAATACAGTGGCTATGGCACTGTGCCTCACAAAAGTATTCATACCCCTTGAACTTTTTCCACATATTTGCATGTTATACTCAAACTTTAGCGCGTCATTTGGTTTGTATATGACTGAACAATGCAAAATGAACCACAATTGTGAAGAAGAAAAAATAATATATGGTTGAAGATTGTTTAAATAAAATTCTGGTGTGCATCTGTGTTCAAATCATTCCGCAGTAGCTTGTAAACAGTTATATGTGTAGAGTTGTTGCCTAGAGAGGGATGAACATTCACACCACTCAGTTTTAGACGAAGCAATGTGTCAAAAGCCTTCTTCCACATCTGTTAGCATGAAATGTCCAAAGTTTGGGATAATGTTTTATAATGCAAGTCGGCCTCCACAGAAAAGCTGAAATCGACTTGGTTGCGCTGGATTTTATTTATATGTATCAGAATAAAAAGGGTTTAAACAAGCAGCCCACACTTTTCCGATTTTATTTGTGTGAACTTCATTCCACTTCCCAATAATGCTCTACTCTGTTCTAACACATCGGGATTTGTAGTATTAATGTAACAAAATGTGATGACGTCAAATCATATTGAATGTTTGTTGCTACAGCAGAGTGGGCCAGGGAGCTTTGTGTCTCTCCAATGACACAAGACAAACCCCGCCCCCTCACTGAAAACCGCATTGTCCCAGAAAAAAGAGCAGCTCCTCCCCTTTGGGTTGATGCAAACTGAGATGGGCTTTACATTCATAAGATGTGAGGAGAAATCTCCTACAGCGATGGGTAACCTATATCAGGATATAATGAATTTGGAAATATATGTAGATTGGTAAGTGCAAGCACAGATGCAGACTGAAATTCAAGAATAAACTGACTCAAGAGACAACTCAAAAAAAAAAAGATTAAAAAAAATAAAAAAATAGCCAAAGAGAGCAAATAACACAACTGACATCTCGTTACCATGGTTACCATCCGAGTGTCTGCAACACTAACCAAGGACATTTTCCTTCACCTATCTGCTCCCTCTCTGCCATGTGAGAACAAATCTTTGTTTTCCCCAAACACTGCTTTACTGGAAAGAAGTGGATGATCCCTCTCCAAGTCCTCTGACATAGCCACCAAGGTCATGTCAGTGAGTGCAGCTTCGCAGGAAAATCTGGGCTACAGTATATCTGTAAGCATTGATGCATTACCTCTGGAACACCTTCCTAAGGTGTGAGCAGGAAAAGAAAGTGCTGGAGGCTCTTTTCTCCCTTGTTTTCTGTGACTGGTTCAACAGCTCTGCTGCACTGGCTCCCCTTGACGCATGGATCAGATCAATGCCGAGTCTTAAAGGTAGGCAGCGAATACGCTCCATGAGGCATGCGATGCCTCGGTGAGGGCCGAGTCCCAACACTGTGGTCAATGTTGCGCAACGGTTTTAACACCTTTTTATCTAGCAAAATTCAACTAAACGGCTTAAAAAAAAAACAAAGTCTGAAAGATAGAAGAAAATGTCTGTATTTGTATTAAGTCTAACATTTATTACCTTTGTCAAACTGTGGATGCTTCTTTCCTGTTGTATTTTACATTTTGTATTACTACTGACCTAATGATGCCATGCCTTGCATAATCATTCAACAAAGCAGGTAACAATTACAATTTTCAAGGCATTCCGTCTCCCTGAGTTAATACTACCATCCGTGCTGCAGCGAGCCTTTTAGGTTTTTTCACAGAATCATACATTTTCAAATTTTGACGAAGATCATAAAAGGATTTAAATCCAGTCATTGACTAACACCTGAGTATGCCTTGAACTTGTTTGAAGGTGAACATCTGTTCCAGTCTAAAGTTTTCTGTGTTCACCTACATTCATCTTCCCACAGACTATGACGAGTTTCCATTTTTCAGTTTCAGGAAAGCATCCCTCCAGAATGATTGCACAACTGTCATGTTTCAATGTGTTCGGCGTGCTCAAAGTAATGTGTAGTGTTAGGTTTCTCTGCATAAGAACAAAAAGAAATGAAAAGCATCTACCGTTGCCACCCCCTTCGTGTTGATACGTCACATACAATCTTAACATACAAATTCTCGCTGTAAAATGACAAAATGTGGACATTTAGGGGGAATGCGACATTTCCCCTAATATAACGCGTGGCTCCACAACACAGCTGGAGCCACATTAAAATGACAATGTTATTTACCTCTTCTTGTGGGATCTTGTACACATTGTGTGCATTCTCCAGGTCCCAACAAAGCAACAACAAAACCCAGACAGATACAAGTTGAGATTACTTCTCCAGTCAGCATCTTCTCCATGAACTATGAGAGGAATGTGACAAGCAGCGCAGCAATCTTAATTTAATAAGGTCACTGAAGTTCTAGCATACCAAATAAATATATGGATACTATGTAATGAAAAGTCTGAATGGCTTAGGGATGAGTATACGATCATGGACAAAGAGAAACAACCTGCTGCCATGGAAAACACAGCAGTATCCTGTCAGTTCAGTTAGACAGGAGAGCAACTTTCATTCCACCTAAGATTATATCTATATTATGCACAAATACTCACAAGAAGATGTGATTGGCTTGTTGTGTATAAGCAACTTACTTTTGCATTTTGTTCATGTCTATCATACGTTTACCTCTGGCCTGCGGTATTTTTGTCCACCTCAGGGCAATGCAGAGGTCACATGCCACTCAGATTAAATCAGAATGGCAAAAGCTTTGCATTGGCATGCAAGCTTATACCACCCTGGCTAACATGATGATTATGAAGCTGCTTTCTAAATTTAATCAAAAATATAACAATCAAAATCATTTTGATGGCAATAAAATCAGTTTGGTTAATTATCAGGAACTTGGCATGCTTCCAGTCACATACCAGGCACAGGTTGTGCCGTCGACTCGGGACTGGTGAGATTATTCAAGGAACATTTGCTTATTCTAATTACAGGGCTGCTAAACCTTTTTTTTCCTTGTCCAAATTCCAAAAATTTCCTCACTCAATTTTCCAGAGATTATGGTCAATGTTTACCTATCAGTATGATTGAACGTTATAAATAATTTTACCTACAGTAGACGGTAAGACGGGGTTTAAAGCTAAGTCTGTTTCTTTCCACATCATTTATTTTGTTTTTCATTACTATGCAGCCCTGAAAAACCCATAAACTCCATACTTCTTCCAGATAGAGAAAGATCCTTGAAATGGACCACCCAACTCTGCTACTACATCTTAAATACAAAGTAAATTGGACAGACCATAGCTATTCTGTCTGGTTACAATGATTCCACATGTGTCATCATATCAATCTTACCCAGGTACAAAGAAGCGTTTTCTTTTTTCACGTTGTCGTCCAGGTAGGTGGGCCCCAGGGTGTAGATTGGTGTCGACCCCATACCGATGAGTATCTGGGCGCAGATGAAAAGCGCCACATACAGGTTGTGCTCATTGCCTTCCTGATCTCGGGGACAGGACGCCACTTCCAGGTCCCGCCTGCTGCCGTTCTCGCTTTGGCAGAGGCCTTCGTGGCCCGCTGACGAGTTCATCTCCTGGATCTGGTACGGTGAGGAGATGAAATGCGGCAGGGAGAACAACGCCGCGCCCACGGCTATCACGACGCCGCCCACGGCCAGCCAGCGCGGCCTCTGACCCCTGCCGCCAAAGTAAGAGATGAAGACGACCACCAGCAGGCTGCCGATGTCAAAGCAGCTGACCAACAGGCCGGACTCAGAGCTGCGTAGGCTGTAGCGCTTCTCAATGGTGGTGATGACGCTGCTCAGGTAGCCCGAAACCATCAGGGACTGAATGAAGGTCAGGTAGCACATGCAGAACAAGAAGCAACGCGAGTCGCTCAGGATAACACGCACACACTTTCTGGCTGGGATCTGAACAAACCGGCCCAGAGAGAAACCAAGTTTTCTGCCTCTGAAGCCTGCGGGCCTGTGACCCTCCACCGGCATGGAGCTGCTCAGCCCCACCATGCTGGACATTGAAGGGGAGAAGTCCGTCCATGAGGAGGGGGACTCCGCCTGGCTGGATTCTGGGGTCTTGAGCTGGAGGGCCGGCCTGTTCTCCACAGCCACGCAGGAGCAGGTTGTACCGACCTGCTGAGGGTTTGGAGAGGGGCCAACGCCATGCTCACATGGTCCATTCAGGATGGGTAAACTTTTGGACTTGAAGCAGTTTTCGCCAGATACGTACTGGTCCTGGAGCTCACGGATCTCCATGGACTCGGACAGATCGCTGCCCGTCTCGTCGTGGTCTGATGAAGTCATGGCGCAGCCGGAGTTGAATCCTTGTGTCCGTGGTAACGGATCCATCAGCAGCCAGTGCACACAAGGAGCTTGTAGATGTGGCGCAGGTTGCTGAGGTGGACAGAACACTTTCTGGCCAGTAGGACTGAGACAGACTTAATCTCTCTGTTTATATTCATGGCTGATTCCACATTTCGGATCCCAACAGAGAAGCCTTTCTGGAAGCAAAACTTTGGGGCTTGGACATCTTTAACAATTGTGCTTTCTTGATAGATGATAACAGATTAACACCTTTTTTTCTATTTCTTTTTTTTTTTTTTTACACGTTGAGATTTTCCAGAGAGCGTTTTGTCAGCATTTGATTCAAACTGAACATGTTACCAGTAAGAAAACGATGATGTCACATGTTGATATTGACTTTATGGCTCTTTGTTATACAGCAGCCTGGCTTAAATATTTATTTTGTCACATAGCTGTGCAGCATCCTGAGGAATTAAAAAAATAAAATAAATCACAGTCAATATGACGATGGTATGTTTAAAAATTGTAGAAATCAAACACTTTGCTGTATCTTGTTTCTGTTTTTACTGGGTGTCGAAACGGGATTAATATCGCCGTACGATTTTATAAAAGATACATACTTCAAAATGTAAACGAATAAGATTCTGAATAAAAAGAACAAGTTCTCTGCCAACGTGTTACGTTAATACATTTTAACTGTCTTGGTTAATAACACACACAAAAAAAAAATGTACAAAAAATAAACGGAGAGAACAAAAGACCACGCTCTCCGCGAACGTCTCAGACACCACTTTGTGGATAAAAATCAACACCAAATTCAACCCGAGCCTTATTAACGACACATTCGCGACCTTAAAACCCGCGACGAAATATCTAGCGGTGTGACTGAAGGTTGTTGTACTCACAGCGGACTGAGAGGAGAGAGGTAGCCTGTTGTTCTCCGCTCGGTAGCCACACACTGAATGAAAGCTGCTTGATGCGGATAACGGCTGCTGCTGCTGCCGGGGAGGAGGAGGCGGTGGCTTCGAGGACCGTCGGAAATTCTGAAACTCTGTCTTTCACGAGTAATTTAGAGCAGGAAAGCGCTCCAAACTTCACAGCATCCTGGCGACAAAAATAGCTGACAGCAGAAAGTGATTTGTTGACTGTGTCATTTTTACGATTATAAAAGCTAAAATGTTGTTTTCGGGACATTCAGTCGCACCTTTAAAATGTGTGTTTCTTTAAAAATATATGAATGAAGGACTCGCTGTGATTTTGAACAGATTTAGGAATATGAAAGCACAGTAGCTTTATTTAAACTTTACTTAAAGAATCAGACAAAAGCTGCCATCCCCCCAAAACAAATTAAACTTTGAGACAAAAACACAAATATGGATTTGTTCCTTACCAGTTAGCCGGCTTACCAGGCGGATCAAATGAATGACAAGCGTTTCTGACGGGAGGAGGGGTAACCCTAAACCAACCAAACACAGGAATTTGATCAGGTTTTTAATTGATAACAATAAAAAAAATATTAAAGTCAAGTCGGGACATGAATGTTCTTGAGCGGCTTTTTTCATGTTCTTCCCATTTGATTAAATCTGAAGGCGAGTGAAGTAATACACGCGCTCGAGGGATTTATAAAAAAAATAATAAAAATAAATAAATAAAAAAAAAAGAAGAAGGAAAAAAAAGACGGAGTCCTTAAAAAATGCAGTTTATCAATCTAAAGTAGGCTGAGACTACTCTAAAACTCGGTCTGCTTGTCGGCACATATGGTGGGCCTCTTTCGTCATGTGGACAGCTGGGACCCTTGCTGACATAGCAGTGGCCGGTCAGTGGTCCCAGGCAGCCTCGCGCGGACAATAAGCGATCTGTGTCCGCCTGTGTCTGACGTCACAAACGGAGACCGATGCCGCTCCGTGGCCGCGACTGGATCAGAAGGGATTATACACTTCTGCTGACACAGCTGAAATAGTTCTGAAGATGTTCATCTTTTGCACACTTCTCCATACTTGTTAACTGGAGAGCACGCGCAGATTAGAATTGAATGATTCTGAGATCTTTGAGGATATTAGCTGCTTTATCTCTGATCATTCCTCCCGCCGACATGTCTGTCAATGAAATAGATAAATGGCTTCCTAGGAGGACATTCAGTTATTATTAATTTCCTAAATTTCCTGGTCTCATCTTCTCATTCTGCTCCTCCTTCCTTCCTGTAGCCATAAGCTGCAATTGCAGGATTTTCTGCAATTGCAATTCAATCTATACAGAATTTTTCTGCCATCTCCTTTGCTAAGTAGTTCAAGCTGGAATTTGCAGTTAGTTGTCCCTTAAATATTCTGCTTTTAGGTGGAAAAAGTTCACCTTTGGTCTCATCTCACAAGAGCACAATGAAACGTCATAAAACACACTTTTCAAACAAAAGGAAGTGAATAGAAATATGTTTAAATGACTAAGACCTTAAAATCAACTTCACAGTTACTGTGCTTGTTACTTTGTCTTGCTCTCATGTGAAATCACAGCAACATGTTATGTGGGTTTAATAAAATGTAACATTTGAAGGCATTCCCACACAAACGCCTCATTATTCAAAAATCTTCTTACAAGCCATTTTGTGTCTCTTTCCACTCGGCTGTGTGGAAACAATGGAAAACATCTCAAGGCTTTTGAAACTTTTGCTCAGCATGTTGCCATCAGGTTATCAGCACGAAATGGACTCATGCACGCCACAACCCTCAAAGGAGGCGTTTCAGCATCCAGTGGCATGAGCGGTTTGTTTGCAGCTTCTGACACGGCATCACTGCTGTGGTGATGTCATTACAATGAGATAATGGTGCAACTAAAGCAACATTTCGTCTAGGCCTCCCTTGCTGCCCCTATCCTCATATGCACAACATTGGTGGTTTCTTATCTAATTTCTAAATCTAAATTCTTGCTATATCTCTAAGTACTTATACGTGCAATTGTAAGGAAATTCTACCTTTGTGTCAGACCAGATGACCTTTACAAAGCTGATTGAGAAAAGGGTGATTAAATCACTCTGCTTTTAGAATTGTTAATGTGACATTTGTGTAATTTGGAACATTTCTAATTATGTTTTAATGACATTAGATCTTACAGCCCTGTAGTTTCTGAGGGTCCATATGCCCGATTCCTCATTTTATTTTTTTTATTTTTGAGAACTAAATGCCACTGATTCGGAGAGAAAAAAAAACCTTGAGACATTTAGCTGACTTGTGGCCTTTCTGAAAAGCTCTGGGAGCATATGGAGAGCTCGCAGATGGCATGTGGAGACTTTTTTTAAAGGTTAATGTGTCCACGTCTTAGAAATTATTCTGACGTGGGAGGGGAGGGTGCCTACAACTGAAACATTTCTAACAAAACAGTTCTTACAAAACATTTGATTAAGTTAACATGTTAAACTGAGTAATTTCCTTGTCATTTCTGCATTATTTCTACAGAAATAAAATTCATAAAACCTTTTGGAGAGGCAGTAAGACAGTTTGCACCATTCACCAGGGCCAGAAGCAAACATACCCATATTGCTTGGCTGGATTGATGCAGAAATTGATACAAGTACAACACTGACCTCTAGTGTTCAAGCCCATGCAATAACAACCTGCCAAATGAATAGCTGATATCTAATGTGACCAGTAGATGGCGCTGCGTGCCAACAATGATGAGGACAGACCAACATTTGACAGATTAATTACAGAAGTTTTTAACCCTTTATTCTGTTTATTATAATACTTTTCCATTTACACCCACTGAAAATACAATATTTAAAATTAGAATATTACAGAGCAATAGCTCATTAGAAAACCTGTGAGCAGCCTGCAGACCAGGTTCAGTCACATTAATTCTGTTTGGAGAAATGTACCAAATTTTTGAGCAAACTACTGTGGCAGAATATATGAAAACATTTGATTCAAGAAATAGAAGAGACAAAATCATTTTCGTGATGGGCTGGCACTCATGACATTTAACCTTGAAATGTCTCTCTCCTGTGACCCACACCCTTCCCGTTAGCCATCATAGCAGGATCAACATTACAGGAATCATTAATGAAGCTTTGCGTCTGTGCTCGCCATGTCTGACCATTGTGGAGGTGAAGGAAATGAAACAGAAACTCACACAGACATGCATGTTGGTGAAAGTCCCATCCCCCCTCATCCGTAGCTCAGTCTGATTCCTGTAGACTCTGTAGCCTTGACCAGTATATCCACCCCTTATAGAATACGGGAACATATAAACATGACAGATATTGAGGCGTTCGCATCTGTAACTGGAAGCCCAGGGTGATGACGATGATGCTTCTTCCTAGACATCCGTCCACTCCTCTGGGCCCTTTATTTTAAGAAATCACTTGCTGTGCTAGTTTATTGAAATGTGCAGAAATAAGGAATAAGAAATACTTGCATGGCTTCATCAGCTAATGGCTTTACAACAGCACTTAGAGATATGGGACTCTATGCTCGAGCTACCCTCGGTTGTACTGTTTTCTCACAATCTGTTTGCAGGAGAAGAGGAATCCTTTTAAAATCAGCCGTCCTCTTTGTGTCTCAACATTCTGGCGCCACCTCTCTGGTCTGTAGCTGGTGCTACACCCTTTATTAGTTTAATCATTCAGAGGGGCTTGCAGCTGGAAACTTCGCCGCTGACGCATATGAATGAAACAAGTGAATCAGGACAGTGAGGTGGTGTAGTAATTGTGAGGACAACGGGGCGAGGGACCCAAAATAAAGACCCCTGATAAAGTGCAAGTCTGTAGAAGACCCCTTGGTGTGCAGAGCAATCTAAGCAGATTGGTTCCCATGCTTATGCTAAAAACATCACTCCCCCCTTCTTCTTCCTTCCTTCTTTCTCCTCTGGGCCCTCGGGTCACCCAGTGAGCATGCTCATGCACAGGTCTCTCCATGACAAAGGCAGACTGAATGTCCCTTTTCCTAATAAATCATGGGGACATTAACAAATATGTGCCTTGTGAAGAAAAGAGCCCAACGGCTCCCTTCCCCATGGGGATCTTATCTCTGATAGCATACAACTTTGATTAGGAGGGACAATAACATGGTAATGGCTGAATGTTCTGCCCTGTGGTCTGGATATGTCAGAATAAATGAATCAGTTTTCTTTTTTAATTTATCTTTTAAAATGATTTAAATGTAAATGAGGAAAAATCAGAGCCCAAAATGTTAACTTAAAATGGACCTGGAAGTTTGGGGATGTTGTTCAAGTTTAACAGATGACTCAAGTTTTCTGAAGGGAAGATGAAACGTTGTGAGCTATTAATATATCACAGTCCTGGTTTTCTCATCAGGTATAAACCTAGATTATTTGTTCTCAAATACTGAATTTCAAAGCTAATCTGAGAGGGGTGATTATGAAAGGGTCTTAAAGGAACTGCTATTTCAAAAACATCCTTGCAGTTTCATCTCTTACTGCAAAGTGGATTTGTTAGGAAAGCTGCATTGTAAGCTGCTTTTTTGGTAGCCAGTTTTATGTTGCAAGGCAGGCTCCTGAACAATGAAGCAAGTGGACAACTGTTCCACCAATTTCTAAAAGTGAGGGCGAAAGATCACATTTTTTTGCATCTGTCCGCTTAGAGCATGTTCAAAGTTTCCAGTTAGTTCTCTCCATACCATTTTTAAAATGGCAAGCAATAATAAGTTGTTGTTTTACCATGTTTGAACCGATTGGTTGGTGTCAAGTACATTTTGACACCCATGAAGAGCAAGGAAGTTTTTCTAAGTTATGGGCTTGAATCTTAGCTAATAAATTTAACTTTTAAATTATTCAAGCATGCAAGTACACCCCCCCAAGCTGAGAATTACATATAGCAACTTATTTCTGAAGACAGACGACTTTTAGCAGTTAGCTCATCATGTCCATCGTTGTAGATCGAGGATCAGGGCTTCAGGAGACTCAGTAGAGACCCTCAGTTTACTGTAAGCCGTTTCTCTAAGGTAAATGGAAATGGACCATCGCTTCAGGGCTTTTGTCCTTCTTCAGAAGCATCCACACAGCACTCGGTGTTAAAGGAGGGACTGACAAACATTTCATATTCATGGGAGACAATTACTTCCATATGAATGAAATAATTGCCCCTTTCGAGGTCTTAAGCTCCAAACTGAAGTATGTGTGTTTTCAGGCCCTTAGGCCACAAAGGTTCTGCCCTAGCATCTGTTCAGAGGAAAGTCATTTTAGCTTATTTCACTTCCTCTGAACACCTGAAGTGACTTTCAAGCATTTTATATTTTGGGGACATTGAGAGGAGAGTGCAGACTTTTCCTCTGCAACAGATTTGCTCAGAAGTAAAGACATTTTTTCCCTCTTAACATACAGAATACCAGGTCCGAGGTCTTCAGAGGCCAAAGGGTGCTGGATCCTGTGCCTTCTTAACCCCTGAAGAGGATGATTCTGCTGAGCTCATCCCACTAATTACCCCACCACCGCACTGTAAAAGGACCACTCCTGCTAATCAGCCTAAGCTGGAAACAAGGCTGGGCAGAAACGGACAGAGGGAGACATGGAGGGATCAGGGATGAACGGAAGGACAGCCTTTCAGTGGAAATAATTAGCTCGAGCTGATTTGGTGCTTTGCTGGTTTGACAGCTTGGACATTTTTCTGAAATGTCCAAGCTGTCACAATACAAAAACTTTGCAGTTCTTGGCAAACGTCACATGACTCACAAGTCTAGGCTCTTTATACCACAAGTAGTTCAAAATATACCTACTGCTGCCCAGGTCAACAAACCAAAGGTCCCCAGGAAGTTGTTGGTTCTATGTATGCTCATGGGTGTATTTTCATTTGAATTCATACAATATCAGCAATATTTTCAGAAGTCTCCTTAAATGGCAGAAGAAGCATTGCCAGTTAACTTATTAATTCAGTTTAGCTTTGTAAATGTTACCACATTTGGGCAAAGATACAGACAAAATCCTTTATTGGCCTTCTTAAAACTCAAAGCACAGAAGAATAAACGGGTCCAGAAATACTATCTTTGGTCTGGTACTCAAGAACAGGTGAAACAAAAAAAAAATTTTTTTGCTTGACAAATTGAAAGTTAGATCCTCTAAACATCCCCCAACAAACAATAGAGCCACGTTTATTCACACTACTGAAACATTGTATAAAATAGATGTAACAAAACCCTGCAGTAAATGCGTTCTCTTTTTATTTATTTATTTGATTGATATGAGTCTTCACGATAAAGCAGAAATTAAATAATGGTCTGCACAGTACATAGAGCTAACCTTTGAATATCTAGAATTGTAGAAACATAAAAGTCATGAATTTCAGAGTTTTTATTCCTTCATTAGTTATTTCTGTATCCACACACACACTCTTGCTCATCTCTCGCGTAGACACAGCTGCTAACAGAGCAGTTCCCTCTGCTCCTGATGCACAGCTCAAGCACACACACGCACAGGAGTGGTGTTAATTACTGCAACACTCCCTTTGTCCTCACCGTAATCCCCAACATCTCATTGTTGGTCACACGTGGCAGCTCCTTCATTATTCTCATCCTCCTCGCCCCTAGAAACCACCCCCAAACCTCTCTGAGAAGCAGCGAGCAGCAAAAGTGTGCTGCACCACAAAAGGGGACGGGAAGAGGGGTGCAATTAGCCCCCGGTGACAGTGAGGCCTGACGTGGGCCAGGAAGTGTGGCGCACAATGGGACAAAGTTTTATACAAGACTTCAATGCAAACAGAGGAGTGTGCTGCTTTGTGTCCAGTGCGGTTCTAATCACGGGCCTTTTTGTGACCGAGAAACAAGTGGTGATTCGTTTTACTTATTAGCCAACCATTAATTGGGGCAAGTTACTCTGGAGGCATCGGGGGAGATGGTGTTATACAAGCTGGATGAAAAAAAAAGAAATCATCAGCACCGTGAGCCTTTAATTGAATCCCTTGCTAGCGATTCAGAGATTGCTCTGTCAATGATTACACAGAGATCAATGAACACTGGGCAATTAGGATCCGAGATAAAATGAACACAAAGTGATTTATGTTTCACTGTAAACTGCTCTGACAGAACAGGCCTTGCAAACTCATATCTCTCCTAAAAGCTCACAACGCTCACTCACATGGTGGAGTTTGGTCTGCCGGCCTCCTGAACAAGTTTCCACCTCTGCTGCGTCTCTTCTGCAGATCCCCACATCGATGACCGGCAGGCTTAAATCCACCCACTGTGGCTGCTCTGCATCGATCCGGTGATCTGCCATCAGATAAGCCAACAGATCTATGAAGGAGTCCTGCAGTAATTGAGTTGCTCTGCAAGTGTCGGAGTGTGCGCCAGTTCAAAACACACACATATTAAAATCTACCCAAAGCATGCTCCACTGCTGGACTCTTGGCATCTCTGTGTTGCTTTTTTGTGTGCGTTTCTCACCCTGGGAAATGTCTTCCCTGTGCTAATTAGGAGCCGTGAGGCAGGTTGTGATTGCGGTTGTCTGTTTGCGTCCCAAAGGGAGATCAGCATTCAGAGTGTCCAGTGCACTGTGTGATTAGAGAGAGCGGAGATGGAAAGGAGGCTTAAACTGAGACACAGACGCAGTTAACACAAACATAACAGGAAGTAAAACTCTTAACATGTGCATAAAGCACATGCATAGAAAACTGTCTGAAACAGAAGATATCAATCCTGCCATGAATGATGCATCACTACCTGAGTAAGGAGACAACAAAAAGCGATGCCGACACCAGTTGGGATGAAGTTGCAACCATCTGACCTAGCTGTCACCCTCAGATGAAAGGAAGTTTGTCAGAAATGTAAGAAGAAGAAATACCAATTGCTCACATGGGCAAGTCGAATGTTTTCTGGAGAGGACTGAACTATTTATGGACTAAATGTGGGAGATGACCTCCAAATTCATTAACGTCAAGTAAGAGACACAGTTCAACGAATGTAAGCACATGATCAAAAAGTTCAAGAATTTGCAAACATCTTCCAAACAAGAAGTACTTTGAGTCACTTTTTTTCTGGTCTGAACATTTGGTGCATTTTTCTTTAATTTATGTCAGTGTCATATTTCAATATCAGATAAAGAGATAATAAATGAAAACACTACGTTTTCTAAGGGACAAAAGATTCGCAACTGTTCTTTATTTACTCCAGCTTTGGGTATTGTTAGTAAGACTGAACTCAGTTTTCCAATAAATATGATTGATCACAATTTAACAGTAAGTTAAAAAAATGATTTATGTTTGTGCAAACAGCCAGATTGGTTCAAATAGCTTTTACAACCTTCATAAGTGAGATAATTTCAAAAATCACTTTTTGGACATTCACTAATAAAATTTGTTTGATCTCAAAAATGAAAAATGGTATAGAGAAATATTTTTTTCATGCAACTGCAGATTTTTGCATGCATCTGACTGATTGCTAAACATTTACAAAGCTTGAAGAAGATTGTAACATAGTTATTCAAGCAAGACTGATGTTCTGCATTGGTCAGTGAGAATAAGTGTGGATGAACCCAGGAGATTTTCCACTGTGACCCACAGTGACACTAACAGTATCACACCTCCAGATCTAAGCTCTGCATTTGGACCCAGGATGGGTTACATTACAATAATAGTCACAATTAATGGACACTCAATCTGGGAGCTGCCTTCATTAGATGTGTGCTGCACAAGCTGAAGGGCCAGTCTAATGGTCAGGTTCAAGGCTAATGGGCCACAGGGGAGAAAAGGACACCTGAGAGAAGAGGCGCACTTGTACATTCTGCAAACTCGTGGGCATAGAAAGCATGCATTAGAGATGAAAGATCATCTTTCTGGGCCACAAAATGCAGCTTAACAGATCAAAATAGTAAAAATAGTAACAAAAAATTATTTTGAAGACTAATGAGTGGTATCAAGTCATGAGATTTATCTGATAAAACTACAATGTTCTGCAATATTGTCAGATGATAGAATAGTAAAGGTATTTGTTTGAATAATTAAGTTCAAAGATATACAGTCATTTTAAGATAAAACATTTACAGTTAAATATGTACGTGAAAACAGACAAAAAAAACTTACATTTTGAATGAGTTAATTGAAATATTCAATGCTGTAAAAGCATCTTTAAATGTCATTTTATAGCTTCCCTCTGTTTTTAATGTTTTTAATTGAGCTACCAAAGCTAGGTGAATTGATATAAATACTGAAAATAATTTAGCAAATCATTCCAACCACAATCTTCATCTGACGTCACCATGCGAATAACTGATGAAAACTTGACCAATTTGAGGGAACGGTGGTCAACTTCACGGCATCTGAACCATTTTAAATCGCCGTACAAAGTAAGATAGAAATCTGGTGGATTTTGACACTATAAGGAAAATAAGTCTGAGGACTGAGTTGGCAATTTGGATTATTATTCTGCTGAAAGATACAATAATGGTCCAAGCCTTAAGAGCTGAAAAGAAGAGCACATCTGAAGATCCACGACTCTTGATGACTGAGAAAAACTGAAAATGTCCCTCTTCTAAGCTTGTGTCAAGATGAACTGCTGATGAAGAACTTATTTTGCACATCTTCACCAGGGGGTGAAAATAAATGTGGCCAGCAGTCTCCATTAAGATAAATGAAATGAATCCAAGAAAACTAAAAGAGCTTGTAATTTCTGTTTCACAAGCTAGCTCTGTTTTGACAGGGAAAATACAGAGAAAGATGATGGTGGCGGTGAGCTTCCTCGACTTGTTTGCGTTACTGCAAGCGAGGGTGGCATTTTGTGGGTTCTTTATCTTGTTTATGTGTTTTTGTGGTGGCCTTCTTAGAGCGGGATGGATGGCCGGTTTCCAGGCTGCTGTTTGGACCAAGTGGCCGGCTGTATTTCAGCAGCTGATTAACTCGGGCCAGATTAATGCGAGAGCGATGCGAGGCAAAAAGAGAAAGACAGAGTGATGACTGTAACCATGTCATCCCTCAACCACCGTCTTCATAAATCTGTACTTTATAAATGGAGCGCTTGGGTTCTCTATCTTACACTGAGGTGAACCGTGTAGACCCCTGGCTCCCCTCTTCTGTCCCTCGTCTTCACGTTCCCTCTTCCTTTAATTACCGTGTTCATGCTTGGCGGGCACCGAGGACTTGATTAAGCCTGCCGTGTGCAGTTCCAGTCTCTACCCTGCTGATGAATGAGTCCAAAGCTTATTAACTTACTTGTTGAGATCAATAAGGCGCTGGGCCCGAACGCCGCAAGGACAGAGGAGGAAACTGCTGTGCTGCTGGCCTCCATCCTGGCAGCTGGATGGAAATCAACACAGATGAAGATTAAAGTGTGCAACTAATGCTATACATGGATTTGCTGAATAATCCCCAGTTACAGGGACAAGAGAGTATATTTTGTAGCTGTGCAAGCCAAGTTTACTTAAAAACAAGCTCTGATTAAGTTCATAAACATTCACAGGCATTTTTAATCCCATGTTTCTCTAGTAAATTTTGCCAATAAAAGCTTCAGAAAGAGCAAAAACCCTCGTCTATGCTGTCACCATTATTTCCAGGGTTGAGACCCAAATGTGTACATTCTGAAAACTTTTGTATTAAAAGTTAATCTTCTTGAATAGGAATTATTAAATCCACAAACATTCAGCCTGTACCTTCAGGAGCAATTTTGGTCTCTATGCATGCATCTGTTTGAGTCAGCAAACAAATAGAAGAGTATGCAAATAATACAATAATATTTGTTTCAAGCTGTTTTGAAAATATTTAGCAGTTCTTAGGTGATGGATTTGTCTCTCGCCTAAAATTTTATGTGTTTTAAGATCAAATTCTAGCCTAAGATTAGCCTAGAATTGTTTAATTTCAAGAAGAACTGAAAATAGTGAACATTTTTTAAAATGCATAGGAGGTTGGATCATCCCATTGTGCTGTTGAGATATGTTATCGAACCCCTTTCTATAAATAAATGAAATGTTTATGTATTGGAAGGATTTTTAAGTGTGGTGTATTTTCTTGCTTCATAAGCCTGATTTTTATGCTCAACTTCAAAGAATGTTACCGTAAGGATTGAAATATTGAAAAGTCACAAAACAGCAAATTTGATGTTGAAAAGCTTAAATTCAGCGAAACACTCCTGTGGTATAAAAATGACATTACTGTCCCAACTTCTTAAAGAATGCATTACAAAAGCTGGAAAACTTGTGTCTTCTCTCCTACTGCCACCCTGGGCAACCGCTTGCATGGCTCAAATTGCAAAATTACAAACCGTCACCAAAACATAAAAACTTAAATGTATTTCAAAAATACCACCATTTCATGTGCATCAGCATTTCTGGTTCATGATTTGACCAAACAAAGGCATGCTGCAGCCCATTGTAGATATCTTGAAATGTATTAAACATGTGAAATTATTTTGTGTTGTAAAGCTCTAATGCATGTTTGGCTCAATGCATCCTTCACAAATCATTTAAAGCAAGATAAGTGAGAAAGATTCGTGCTTCAATGCAATGCTCAACCTCATCGGGCACCATATTCCCATCAGAAACGAAGTCTGGAGTTATATTCTTGCTGCCTCTGCAGTTTTCCTCTCATTAAAAGCACTTTGTCAAAGACGTAGACCAACTTCTGAGCCATTTTCTGTGACTTCCATTACCTATGTCAATAATGGCCTGAGATGTTTTGTTTATGTCTGTTTTGTTTGAGTCCAAGTAAAAAAAAAAAAAAAAATAGATCTATTTTACCAAACATTAATTATGGAAATGTCTTGCTACAAAGGAATGGTTGGTGCCTCTATAAGGACTTTTTGCCCCCCCCCTCCTCCTCCCTAATTAATTGTTCTGGTGTTATCGGATGAATCAATGACCATCAGGAGATTGTCTGTGGCGAAGATGAATCTCATGTGTTGGAGATTGTTAGAAAAGCATAAACAGATCAATGGAGCTCCACTTTATAGCTTAGCTATAACTTGGATATCCGTTCTGACTGATGCCACAGTTTGTGTGGGGCCGATGGTCCACCCTGAAACCCGAGCTGTAACACAAATCCCCTTCAGCATATGGCTTTTTTTTTTAACCAGAGAGGTGAACACAGTGGGGAGGCCAGCAGAATAGTAAAAACACTCTGTTCGTGACAAATTTTCCTGTGGACTCACACACAAGGTGGACACACACAGAGCACATTGGACAACAACAAGATGATGACATTTTGCTCAATTATGACCAGTCTCTTAAAATGAGCTTTTTCTCAGTCTCTGATGCTTGAACAGCAACTACTCCAGGTCACATACTTTTTTTTTTTTTTTTCTCCAAACACAGGATTTCTCTTCACTGTCTGGGTTTCCTGATGCATTGAAATCTGCAAAAGACACTGAGGGATGTTGATATCAGCTGTCAAACCTTTAACCCTAATGGGGCTTTTTTTTTTTTTTTTTTCAAAGAAACAATCTTAACAGATCAATAAATCTTCTTGGAATCAGATTACAAAGAGTGTCTATGACCACATGTGAAGTAGAATGCACACAACGGAAACCTGGAAGATCAGGAATAGGTAAGAAAGCTGAGCAATTTCCTGGGGCTATTTCCAGTTCACTGAAAATGTAGGACACTATTTAAGGATTCTATTTATTCTCATGTTACTATAAGAACAACAGAAAGTAGTACATGTATGTCAAGCCATGTGTGGCACTCCTGCTACCCCGAGACCCCTGCAGTACGCTGCCCTGGGTGGTTGCCCATATCAGAAACAACCACCGGCCATGGGACTGCAAGCTGCCTTGCTTGAGATCTCAATTTAGACAAACATTCATTTGTTTGAAGGTTTGCAGGTGTGCGAATACTTTTGCATGGCTCTGTAATTGTTGCTTGATTTAGTGGATGGTAAATCTCTCTGTAGCAGTACTTTGTTAGCTCAGGAGAGCTTACTGGATGCGAGGATGTAAAAGAGCAGCGCTGGCTGGGGGTTAAGAACTTAGATGCCAGGAAGCAGCACTAAGGTGATGCTAGGCTAGAAAGGAGCCATAAAGGCCTGTTAGGGTACATTAGGTGGAGTAGAGGGTCATAAGGGTTCATGAATGTTTCAACAGGACCGGGGCATTCGTCTTCCTGCGCCGCTGTCAAAAAGCCATCATGACTCAGTGTTGGGGGAGGAGCAAATTGCTGAGACACTCATGGCCAAGCAAAGCGCGACACCTCACATGAGCCGAAATACTCTGAACTGTGGCTGAGCACTCAGCGTCCATATCCTCTTTTAGTTTTTGTCTCCATAATCCTTCTGGGTCATTCTGTTCGGATGACCTCACCGATGATTTAGCTTCACTGATGTCTCAGGCAGTCACAGAGCATCAAGTGCTTAAACAGTCATTGTGTCTCGAGGTATTGCTGCAGAAACATCTGCAAGCCGAGGTCTTTTGACCCCACGGGCCTTTGGGAGCTGCTGGGGGTCATGGTCAGTTGTTCAATACACAATAGAGGTGAAGTGGAATGGCAACATTGACTATATAATCTTTCTTTAGAAGTCAGGCAATAAAACTGTGACTGAAAAGGTCAACATTTTAACTTCAATTTCAGGATGTTTTCATTCTTTGCATGAATTTCTTATTTCAATATCATTTTAAATGGGCTGCAGAATACAATAATTTCTCGTGCACACCGACTGAAATTAAGGATTTGTAACATTTTTATACAAAAACAATTTTGACCACATTTATTAAAGATCTGTAACACATTTTAAAAATGTTTCAATCCAGTCTTTCTGTGGTAACCAACCAGTCAACAGGAAAGGAGAAGAGGAAAACACAAGCATGCTGACAGATAATTCACATCTAGAGGAATGAGCTCCAGTATTTCTTTCCCATCAAGCTGCTTAGTATCAAACTACATTAAACACAAATAAATTCAAAATAAATTGTGGAAATCTTTTCTTCCTCTAGAAGGCATTTTAATTTCAAGAGCATTCACAGGATTAGTGAAATCCTCAGTGTTCACCTAAATGGACAGCCTAGTTAGGATTAAGTGGACAAACACGCAAACATCTTCAGAAGCAAGGAGGTCACCTTGTGTGTGCATGGATGTGCATGTGGCTGGATGACAGCGAGCATCCATATGTTGTAAATCCTTCCCTCAGGAGCAATAGATTTTTTTTTTGTTGTTGTTCCAGCAAGACAGCGGGCCAGCTCATGTTTTACAGCCTCACACACTTTACTCTTACAAATTCTAGGAAAGTATAGAGTTTGTTTTAGCCATTTTTCAGGTCTGGATAAAGGTGCAACACTAGAGAAAAACCTAAAAACTACATAAAAGATCTTTTATTTATTTCAAAAGAGTTGACATTGTCAATTTATTATATGACTAGCAACATCTTGGTGGAACTCATTTCAGATGGTTCCTCAAATATAAAAGATTTTAAAATGAATCCGACTTAAATTAATCCAAATATTTGAAATGTGACCTTTTTAAATTAAAAACTAAACTTCAGAACTGCATTGTTTTAGGATTTGAGGAACAAACAATCACAAAATTTGATGGAGCATTTGTAGGAATTTAGACTTGTGGTCATTTATTGCTTTGTAAATTTAATAAAACCTCTCAGCCAATGACAGCAAGCGGGGATGGATTCAAGCCCAACTCTACGGTAAATGCCGAATAATTTTCTCACTGGAAGGACTGCATACAGTTATTAGGGATGGCTTAAAACATTTCTACACAGTTATTAATACTTCCTTGAAGGGATACAAAGATTCAGTTCATAAAGTTGCATTATTTGGAAACACCAGATTGAGACGCGAGCGGTGCAGTAGCAGTAGCTCTTCTCTTCACTACTGCCAGCTCCATCACTCTCAGGAATAACAGTGGGATACATACAAAAGCCTTGCGCATAAAGATACAAACAACACACAAAGAACTATTGTAAAGCACAACGCATGGGGAGCAGAAGCCTCTAACACTTTCTAACACCTCGAATAACAATGCCAGATGTCAGCCTACAAGCAGAATTATTCCTCTGAGTGCCGTTACATATGAATCGGCCTAAAGGAGAAACCCTGCAGTCCATCAAATGTGAAAAATGGAAATATACAGGTACACTGTAGATTTGAAAATGGGCTACTGAATGTGGGAGGGGGCACAGTCTGTTATGGGGAGGGTGCAGGGTTATGTGGCCACGTGTGTGTCTGCAAATATGTTGCCCCTTGGGAGCACCCAGCAACCTCACACCACCCCCCACGGAGAAGGATAAGGCCATCTGCCCACCTCTCCCATCAATCCCACCTAGAAGATACACACAGTCCAATATGGAGAGGCTTTGAAGACGGCGTTTGATCTGCCTTTCATTCTGCCGCTGAGCCACTCTGCAGGCCTTCTGCTGTACTGTCCTCAACACCCGACTGAAATCACCTCCGGCTGACCCGACGCATGCTTCGTATAGGACACAAGCTGATCAGCCTTATTTCTTCACTCAAACAGCATGGGGCGTGGGGGTTCATTGGATCCATTCAAACACAAATGGCTCAACTCATGTTTCTTTTAAAAAGTAGCAGTCACACGGATGAAGGGTTTTCTTTGAGAAGGTTGGCAGAGTTACAGAGCTCTAAATTAGAAATGTTTTCAAACTAAAATTCATTTAATGCAGATAAATGAATGGTTAGTTCTTGTCAGTGATGGATATACTGGATTTGGCGCAAAATCTTAAAATAACTTGATAGGGAATCTGTGCTCCATCCCGGGTGTTTCTTTAGCAACTGATGGTGACGTAAAGAGCCTGTTTGATGCTGGCGGTCAGCTGGAGGAGCACTTTCACTGACAGACTGACAGGTCAACATGAGTTTCTCCTACCAGCAAACAATACATTTACACTTCTATCATGTACACAAGTTCACAAAAACAGCACAAACATCCCGACTGTCCTTTATCAATCCAAAGCAGCTGTTTGTAATGGTTTTAATACCCTTTGAACCATCTTGTGACACAACCACAAGCTTTGACACGTTTTGTGAGAAGATGTGGGTTTTCTCTTTTTAAAAAAAAATCAAATTAAAACCTGAAAAGTGTTGCATGCATTCGTCTCGTCCCTGATATCACCTTGATTCCCCAGCTGCCTGGGGAATTTGTAGAAGTCATCTTAGCGATAAATAGTATATTCCCCTTTTGATCAATCTTAGCATAAATCCACTTGTTCTGTTCAATGACAAAAAAGATTTATTGGAGAACACAAGAGAACAAACATCATACTGAAGGAACCCAGCAAGCAGATCAGGGAGAAATATGTGGATAGTTTATAAAACAATATCAAATATAGTAATATCTCCACTATCAGAACAGACTGAGACTTCTGTTCATTCCCTCATCCACAAACAAAAAGAGCATGAAGCAGCACACTTACCAAAATATTTCCATCCATCTAAACCAGTGATTGGGAGCTCCATTTCTGCCACCACTCATGTTTCCCTGGTTCAACACACCTGAATCAGATGACTGAATTACATCACTACTATGTAGTCAATTTCTCCAGAGTCCTGACAACGACCTGATTATTTGACACAGAGCAGAGACGCATGTAAAAGTTGCAAGACGATGGCCTTTGAGGCCTGAGTGATAGAACCCAGAGCTAAACAGAGCATCCCAGAAATCTTCAGTTTAGGTCAAAGAACCAGTGAACTTGTGTTCTCATAAAATCTGGTCTTTATGGGACACTGGCAAGGCGAAAGACATCATAAGTGCAAAGCGCAATGTGTGGGGGAAACTAACACGACACATTCCCTTGAGCAAACATTTTCATAATGAAACATGGTGGTGGCAGCATGAGGTTGGGGAGATACTTCTTGTCGGCAGAGACAGAAGAAGCTGGTCAGAGTTTGAGTTTGCCTGCAGAAATTGAGACAGGGTCAAAGATTAACTTTCCAATATGACAATACTACACCTCAAGCAAGAGCTACAATGGTTTGGATCAAATTAAGTTCACAAACCTTAATACACCTAAGAATGTGTGGAAATATTTGTAAATTGCTGTGGAGATTGTTGGTTGTAATACTACAACATGTGAAAAAGTTAGGAGATTGAATACTTTTGCAAGGTACATTGCAAAGTGGGTAAGGAACATTCCCCAGCACAAATAGATGTTATTTCCAGTGGAATTTCTTAAAAACTATGTCCATAAATCAAAGAATCTAGAGAAAAAAATACCTGGAAGTTTTACTTTTTCTTTAGCATCAGAAAGTTTGTATGTTGTTTTGCGTCAAACTGAGGCATATGTATTAACAGAGAGCTGTTGTGGGAAGGTCCACTCAGCTGAAAGTCTGATCACTGTTTAAAGAACACTCACGCACACACACACGCACACACACACACACACACACCCACACACACACACTGACAGCTATTAGCCAATCAATAGTCGCTAATACATCTGAGCTGTTGACTACTCAGCCCAGACTATAAGCAACATCTGAGTGTACAAGGTGACTCCATCTGTAAGAATGTTTCAGCAGCAGCTCTCTGCTCTTTATATCAGTGAACATTATTAATTAATCACAGTGGTGCATTTAGTTGTGACCACATTTGTGTGGCGTGCTCGAGTGGTATAAAGTATCAAAGTGCTACACTTGTTTGGTAAAGAGTTATGCTTGCTCCAGTCTCAGAGGGAATTAACTTCTCCAAACACGTTAACCGTGGAGCTCGGCTATTATTAATATTGCATTAATACAGAGATGAAACTGATAGATGGCCCCAGAGAGGCCCTATTGGCTCGCCTGTGTGGTTAAATGTGAAATCAATTCGGATAAACGACCCAGATAAAAATTCTCCCATGCCATCGTCCTAAATCAGCCAATCACAGGAGGCGCTGTAAAACCACTCTTTTAGCACAGAGCACTAACAATCTCAGTATTTCAGCTGTGGCAGCTCATTCTCCCCTCACTCCTTCTGTCTCTCTTTTTGTCTTCTGTGTCCTTCTCCTCCACCCCTCTGATCCTGGGAAACCACAAAGGGGAGGAAACCCTGTTTTTACACAGTGAATACCCCATCACAGTGGTTTTGGTGGGGGTTGTAGAGCTACTCATGGGAGGGGCAGGTCCAATGAGGGTTGATCCACACTTGTTCAAGCAGCTATATTTTGGCTATTTGAAATGAGAGGAGGGTAGTTGAACACTCTGGGAGGTGCTGATCCCTTAGCTCTTTTCAAAAGAAGGTGCAGCCAATATCTATCTATCTATCTATCTATCTATCTATCTATCTATCTATCTATCTATCTATCTATCTATCTATCTATCTATCTATCTATCTATCTATCTATCTATCTATCTGTTCTGAGGGAAACATGTGGGGGACAGTTGGACGCAGTGTGAGGGCAGATGTCAGTCATAGTGAACTTTTTAGTGTGAGAGGCAATAGACCACTTTACAGCCCCGTTCTATTGTCATTCATTTGCTCCAGGCAGGATTCCTTCATTTTACTGAGAGCATCCAAGCTACGAGGCGGAGACGCTCCACAGAGACAAGTGACCGGAGATGGAGTAGCAAAGACTTCTCTGTTTTTAATTCTACATTTTATTTGAATTCCAGCTGCATCATGATGCCATCGCCCCACCCCCAGTAGAACAAGAGATTGTTCGAGAGATTGTTTCATTTTCGCTGTAAAACACGGAAAATAAAATGATACTTCATAGTTAATATAACATGTCTAATTCAGATATTTGTCTCAATAATATTTCTGTGCAGTTAAAATGACTAATATTCTGTATATACATATTTTTAAATGAACCAAGAATCATATTTCTTTTTCATGCAATCGTTTATTTTCACAAATGAAGAAAAAAGTAAAGCTTGAAAAAGGTGTTGGTTTGCTTTTGCTTGTTTACGTTGCAGACGTCTTGAAAATAAAACACATGTATATCTTAAAAAAGGGAAATGTAATTTACATTCAATGTAAGAAAACAAAAACAGGAATGTTATTTTTCATTAATAATAATAATAATAATAATAATAATAATAATAGTAATAACACCTAGAGTCACTAAACCAGGCTATTGTGGAGCAGTAGCTTTAAGCAACATAATAACATTTATACATTACATAAATAGATGCCATACCATTTAAATAGTTGTGTTTGGATTTAAATAAGACTGTACAATAACCAGTCTTTTTCTTGGTTGTCTAGTTCCAGGGCCTATAGTCAGAGTTTAAAACTGTTAGCCCGGTATAATTTGGAAACCTTTGCCCTGTTGGGTTCTTCTGTGCTTTTTGGATTTCCTTCGCTGGGAGGCCAGAGTGGTCCTCCAGCCCAATTTCCGAAGAAGAAGAAGAAACAGTGAGAGTGTCGATTTGTGTCTCTAGAGGAAGAGAAGGCGATAAATTATATTTTAGCAAAAGACGTATCCCTAATTTGCACATTTAAAGAAAAAACAAAGAAGCAAACAGGTTATAGAAATTTCTACTAAAAAGTTCTCGTTACTGCCACGACATAGACTGAAACTTTGTCTCAATTTAATTCAGCTCTTTATGCTTCTGAGGTTTCCTCTTTTTTTTTTTTTTAAGCTACATTTGTTAGCCTAAATATGAACGAAAACAAAAATAAGCAAACCAATTTGCAAATGAAAAATATTCTTACTTTTGTGGATTGACTCGTGGTATTTCAGCTCCTGCTCCTCCAGAAAGGAAACCCCGCACAGCTCGCACTGGAACGGCTTGTCCCTGGCGTGGGTCCGGCGGACGTGGCTGTCGTGGGCGGCGTGGGAGGCGAAGGCCTTCCCGCAGTGCTTGCATTTGAAGGGCCTCTCTCCGGAGTGCTGGCGAATGTGCGTGCGCAGAATACTGGAGGCAGTAAAGGCCTAAAAGAGAGAAATTATATTTATGAAAAAAAAAAACATTCAAACACTCTGTTTTTATGACCAACAGGAACGTGAAGGGATTTACAACAAATTTATTTTATGCTGTGAGTTCAGAAAAAAAAAAAAAGTCGACAAACGAATCGAAATGGAAACAACTTGGTTCTTCGCACTACCGTAAATAATAATGATAATAATAAAAAGCCTGTATAACCTCGCGGGACAAAAGTCTTTGTGGAACATCTGGCGATAATCGGCCTGGAAGAGGCTCCGAGGCGCGTGCCTTTGGCGAGGAACAATGAACCAGGGCGCGTGCCGAAAGCACCGTGAAACCAGGAGTCCAAAAGGACCGAGACACCCGAGGAGAACTTCACAGTACTTTGTGAGTATTTTCTCAAATGCAACGTATTTGTGAGTGTTTCATTTTATTATTATTATTGTTTAAAATATAAAAAATATATTGCAGGTATAAGTATATATATATATAAGAAAATAAGTAATTTATTTTTAGCTTGCTTCTGTATTAAAACCTAACAAAATGCCACTTCTCAATATATTATTGTAGATTAAAAAAACAACATCATACTTCTGAGTGACAAACTAAATGCAGTGTTAATATTTTTTTTTTAAGTGTAGCATTTTGTTCACATTGTAAATCTTTCTTTTCCCTTCATTCTTCCACACTGTATAGGAAATCTAGTTCATATAGGCTTTTAAATGATTGGCATATACTTTGCATATTTTGGATACAAAAAAAAAAAGGTGGAAAATGTGTGAGAAAAAGGTGAAGCTGGTTTGAGTGACTGAGAAAATGCAACTGTTGTAATAAGGAAGGGGGGGAGGAAACGAGTAGATGTACAAATTCTGAAAAGCACAGATCCCAAACAAAATCACAAATGATGAAAAAGAAGGAGCTAAACTAAGACGATCAGACCAATATCTAATTTCAATTAAAATAACTGGTGTGGAGTTGATGAATCACTGCAGTGTAACAGAAATAATTAAGTATAGTAGCATAATTTATTCACACACTATGCACACATAAGCCTGTAAATAAATAATTTACTTACTTTTTGTTACAGTAATGCATGTGGATTTGCTTGTTCATTTATGCCAATCTTTTGAATATTGTCTTTTTTGGCCTAATGTTTATTTATTTATTTATTTATTTTGTGAGTAGCTGCAATCTGAAAGAATGCTCAGGGTTAATATTTCTGTGTCCTTGTACGAAACTAGTTATTTTTATTTAGTCCAATATAGCAACCTGTTTATTTCTTACCTTAAGCCAATAAACTGAATTGACCTCATCTTACCTTGTTGCAGTAGACACACTTGTATGGTCGCTCTCCAGAGTGGACTCGCATATGTTTGTTAAGACTGGAGGACTGGGAGAAACTCTTCCCACACACGGAGCACTGCGCATGAGACATTTAATGCATTTAATACACTTTACCAGAAGAAAAAGGGAGAGAAAATGGATTAAATGAGTTTAGTGAATATTATAATGTGGCAGGAATAGTTTCACCAATCATACAAATTGCATAGTTTGGTTAAATTTCATTTTTATTTCACCAAATAATATGAGAATGAAATTTATTATTTATCCATTGCCAGAGTAATGTGCCGCTTTCCTGACTCTTGGGAGCTGTTCTTTCAGCACCAACATCAGCATAACACCGATGGTTGAAAAACCGTAGCGAAATGCGAGCCCACAGTGTTTGAATTCACTCTACCTTGTGAGGTCTGTGCTTTTCGTGCACATGCAGGATGTGGATCCTCAGCCTGTCCCTCTTCTCGAAGGATCTGTTGCACAGGTGACAGGGAAACTTCCTGTCCCCCTGGTCGACGCAGCGCGTGTATTTCAGGTGTTTGTCTCTGTAATATTTATATGCGAACACCTTCCCACATCTGTCGCACTTGAAGCCCTCCCCTGAATCTGCAGGAAATAGAATTTACTTCAGTGGTTTGTAATGCAGACCAAGTGAAGACAGAAAAGCTCTGGAGAAGCTGCAGATTGAGACCTTCAGTTGGAGAAACACTGTTGTTGTTGTTGTCCTCTCTGGGGTCCTTCAGTGTGAGCGGGATCCCAAGAAACTGTGCGTAACAGTCTCCGTACCACACCAGAAGCTCCTGGCCCGGTGTGATCACCTTGCAGGCTTCATAGAAGATCTGACCCTGGACCTGCACCGCGATCAGGTTCTGCTCCTCGGGAAACCGAGCGCACTTCACCAAAGACATCCAGTTTCCAGAAGCGCCTCTGCCGTCCACAAAGTGACTCAGCCGGCCGTTCTCAAACACCTGGAGGAGAGCAGAGGTCGACGTTACTGTCAAACGCGACGCAGCAGCTGATTGCAAGATGTTATTTTCGAAAATACAACAGCTTCACCTCCCACATTAGAGTGTTGTCGTCATACGTTTTTATCTCACTGGTGTTCACAAGTTTTCCTTGGAAAGGTCCGAAACGCAAGCCTTTGGGAATGCTGACCTTATCTGTGAAAATTCCACAGTGGTAAGTGTTTCCCCACGGAGCCTGGAGGACGATCAGTCCTGCAAAACAGAAACGGTGTTCAAAACGCCTCATAACGCAGGATTAGAAAATATCAAAGATGGTTCCGTATTACCTTCCGGGAGCTCAAGAGCTTCTTTGTCCAGAAGGGAAATGGAGGGATCAGAAGCTGAGAGGATAACAACAAAAGGAAAAGCAGGAACAGACAATGAATGGATGGATGGATGGATATTTAAAAAATATATATATTCATACATATACATATATATATTTTGTAAGAGATTGAGTGAAATAATTTGTATCATTGGTTTATTTATTTGTTTTTATATGCTGATATTTGTATTTATTCCAGTTTTATTTAAGCTAACAAATAAGTGACCAGCTATAAAAATATACACTTGGCACATTTCTTATGTGTTGAATTATGGAATTATGAAATAATGAAATTGCATGAATAATAAAATTGTAAAACATAGAAAAAATGTTTTGTTCAGTAATGCACATATTTAATTATTTGATTACTAATTAAATAAGTCGTTCTCTTTACAAATCATTATATAAATAATGATTTTTCAATTTAATGTATATTTATGTGGAGTTTTTTTTATTATTGGATTATGCTACTTTTGAGCTTAAATACAGTCATTTATTTCAGCAAATACTTAATTATTTATTACATAAATTACCGACAAATGCATCAAATTAAGGATTAGCGTATTATTTTTTTAAATGTAAAGATAGAAATCAGATTTCTGTTTAAACTGTCGCCTAAATAAATATTTGTCAAACGTGTTTATTGGATTGTGGCCCTTGGCCCTCAAAGGGGGAAGCAAGTTTATTTGAACTATTTTTGTCCATTCAAATTGTGCATTAAGTGGAAAATTGCACCGAAAATTCAAAAAGCGCCTCACCTAAATTTTCCTGCAACGTCAGTCCTGATATCGCGTGGCCCCCGCTGTTCTCCTGGCCCCCAGAGTAACCATAAAGCACCATGAACAAGTCCTCCTCGCTGAAGTTAAAGGATGCGACCCTTTTCTCCGGAGACAGCTCGACGGCGCTCGGCCGACACAGACTCTCCTTGGGCGGTGTGTTGCTGGAGGACTTGGCGGACGGAGACGGGACGCTGGACGGGTTGCTGAAGTCCGATGACAGCGGACCGGCGGCGTGCTCCGTCACCACCGCGGCCAGCTCCTCCGGCCTGGGGTGCAGCGCGTGTCCGGGAAACAGCTGGCTCGCGTACGGCGAGCCCGACGCGCTGTGCGCGCTGTGGCCGAGGAACGGAGCCGCGCCTCCGGGGAACCCGAGGGGAAGAGACGCGCGGGCGTCCGACACCAGTCGACCGAGCGACTTGAGCGGGTGGAGGAGGGCGTGTGTCCGGGGGAAGAAGTCCACGTAGGGATAGGGGCTGGGGAAGAATCCCCGCACGGGACTGCCCTTCAGCATCTCGGCTTGGTAGCTTTTCTCCTTCAACATTGCGGGGACGCTGGAGACGAACGCTGACATGAGCGCACGGAGCGTGAAGGTTGAAGCGGGGACGGATTCTAAAGAGGATGTAGAGAAGAGAAAGAGGCGAGTGTTAAAGTTTAATGCGTTTAATCAATCGGGGGGGAAAAAAGACAGGCGAGTGAGCATATCTGGGCATGCTTCCGTTGTATTTGTTTACATAATGTAAAATTTATAATTCAGATTATTTTTCTAGTCTTATCCTATTCATGCATGTCGAGCAAACTGCATGATTCCTTTGCAGTTTGTAATGCAGTGATGCGTTTGAATTCGTTTTCAGGTATGGATAAGTAGAGAAGAGGGATCATATTAAATATTCTTTATTCTCTGACCCCTTGTCGAGAGTTGTATATCTCTTCACCAAACCAGCCAGTTTAGTTTTTGGGGATCTCATTTTAAACTCTGCTCTGCGGGGGATTGCCCGTCTGAAATTCACAAGTAACTATTTTTTATTATTATTTTTTTTTTAGTTAAATGGACTAAGAAAGGTCCAAGAATTTCTGCCTGTAAAAGTCTGGAATTTGATTTGAATTCCAGGTTTCAGTGAGTGTGGGGAAAAACTTTTATTTTCTTTGTTTGAAAATCATTCAATTTATCATATTCTATTAGGTTTTTTTTCTGTTTATTTGTTTGTTTTTTTTGCACATTGTATCCACCATTCAATCATATTCAGCTCGTGTATTTTCACTGGTTTATTGTGGTCTGAAAAAGTGCAGAAATTCTGGTGCACATTTGAAGACAGCCGTTCAAAAAAAAAGAAAGAAAGAAAGAAAGAAAGAAAGAAAGAAAGAAAAAAAGAAAGAAAGAAAGAAAGAAAGAGAGAAAAAAAAAGATGGGCAGCCGATTTTGCAATATTTCCAGCTGAGAGGTCACACACTTCACACAACTAAACAGCAGAGAGGAGGCCATGAAGGAACCAGTAAATAGAGAGACAAACCAGGGTCATGACACCAATCAGAGAACAGTCGGTGGTAGCAGAGGTCAGCATTGATGAAGCATTTAATGGACCTTAACGTTTCCCGAACAATAATTTACTGAACAGTGGGGTGGAGGGTCCGGAGTTGGCGTGCGTCATGCTCCGTGCGTAAATCGCAATTTTGGGTAAACGACAAAAATAGATTTACGCGATTCAAGAATCAGGAGAAGCAAAAAGAGTTTAGAAACCCGTTTTAAAATACAATCGAAGAAAAGCTTACCGATCGCAGCCGTTTCAGGAGGAGGTTTCTTCCGTCATCAGAGCTGAGCTTCGCAAACCTAAATCTGGACGCGTCTCTGGTCATCTGAGGGCACCTACCGCGTTCAGGTCCGCTGAAGATGCTTCCCGGCGTCTTCCTCTCTCATTGGCTGAGGAATCCGCACAGCCTGATGCATCTTAATTCATCTGCGCAGGACAGCCCACTGAGTTAACCTGCACACGATTACACGCGTTCTTTAATTGCACAGTTAGAAAATTTCCATGAACAAAACCAGGTCTCGGAAAACATTATTATTATTATTATTATTTTTGCAGTGCCACACCTTTTTATTTCACGCACTGTGGTGTGCTCAGACGGAAGAACACGTGAGTATTTCACGGACCACTCAACGCAATAAACACCTCTTTAAATTATTCACCCACCTGGCAGCTAATATCCCTTTAACATCGCAACCACACCCAGTGGTCTGTTCGTTTCCAACTTTGCTTTTCTCCACCCGGGAGCCGTTTCGTACTCACCTTGAATTGAAGTAATCTGCAGTCATTTTCTAGAATATATCCGTGCTGTAAGGAAGTAAGAGTAAGTTGTACGACTCCAATAAGCGACGACAGCGGGAGGTCACTCTGTTATTTCGGGTTGATCAGGGATCATAATAACTCAGTCAGTAACTTTATATTTGAGGTGTTTATGGGCTGGCTGCAACGAGACGCTACGCTAACCCAGATACTGGATGCTTCCTGTAGTCTCCACTGAACTCTTCTCTCAAGGCTGTAGTCATCAATCGTTCTTGTGCGCTTTTTTTCTTCCACTCAACTTTCTTTAGAATTTTTGCAAACAGCAAAGTCAGTTTCATTTGCAGGGACCTTTTGTCTTTTCCTCCAGTCAGTAGCTGTCAGCAGGACATCAAGTTGTCAGTCTTCTCCATGATTATGTACATCACAGTAATATTTATGGATTGAAAATGTGTATTTTTGGCTTTAAATAATGTAATTTTTAAAACAAATCTTCTCATTAGTTGTAAGCAACAGTTATCAAAACACAAGAAGTCTATAATGAGAAATTTTTTATTAGATGATGCAAAAAATAAAAATGCTAATTCAAGGTGTATGTATATACTTTTTAATTCAAGAGGATTGAGTTCATATTTATTCATTTATGATTGTTCTGAAACTCAGCATAAGTATGTCTCTCTTTATGCAGTGATTTAAGTGAATAAAATTGGGAATAAGTTCATCTAGAAGCCTTTAAACCTTAGGGAGAGGGAATCTAAAACCAAAGTAAACATTTTATATATTTTTTTAAGTTACCACCAGCGTGAAATAAAAGACGCAACAGTTAAATTATGCATTAACAGAATTCTTTATTTACAAGGCAAATAGCATCAGCGAAGCCATATTAGTTCACAACTTGCATAACTGTGGTTTTACCTTCTCTTATATATCTAATTTTGCATAAAACACTCACACGCGCACGCACGCACCCACACACATGCTCACACACAAACACAACCGTGGGGTAACAAAGGTCAGATGGATGCAGGTATACAGTGCGATTCGCGGACGACGCAGAAAACAAAACGATAAAAAAGGAAAAAAAAAAAAAACAACAGTGATCTTTCTTCAGAAGAATCCAGTATAGTACATATTGCTTCAGTATCTCTGTGTATCATCTTTTCCATACAACAGTGAGGAGAGGGCGAGCCTATCCCAACATAGAAGAACAATGATCGTGGTTGTGTGGGGAGGGGAGTGACCGAGTTTTCAGCAGCGGAGGAGAGGTGAATAGTGGTGCGCCCATTCAAATACTGTACAACCAGTCATTATACAAATTTATACAGACAGCAGTGTAATTTACAAGAACAGGACGAAATCTAAGGCAATATGCTAGGGTGTTTAGCATTTCAAAGGTTTGCATCTTAGCTCTAAGAAACCAGCAGACGATACAAAAAGGGTATTTAAAGTTCTGCAAAAGCAAACGTTAAAGAGAAGAAAATATAGTGTGTAGTTAAGTGGGTCCAAAGTCTGAATAAGAATTTCGTTTTTTTAAAGAAATTCTTCAAAAAGCACTGCTACCACATGGCTTTAAGTTCTTTTCAAAACGCTGACAATCTTTGGAAATTTGCAAAGGGCTCTGAATCCTTTTAAAAGCCTGTTTGAGAAAATGGCTTTTAAAGGCTTTATTCTGCATGGGTGGATTTTACAATCAGAACAGCATTTAATGGGGGAAAAAAAAAAAAAAAAAAAAGTATGATCTCCTGTAGACTCACGGCAACCGACCACAGGACGAGGAGTGAGCGTGCAGCTTCTACACACACAGGTGTAGATGTAGAGGCTGCACCTACAACTACCAAATTACCAAGATTTGGTCGAAATCTTGGTAATTTGACCAAGATTTCAAATTACGTCTTGAAACGTAAAAAAAAAAAAAGGCAGAAAAGACCAAGGTGTGACAACAACAAGTTAGGAAAGAAAGAACAATAGGTCTTCAATGACAATACATTCAGAGTGAATCTGGTTTATGACGAACATCTGCATTTAGATCCTGCTCAGTGACATCTTTAGGAATTTTCTGTTTCATGTTTTTTTTTTTTTTTGGTTTCTGTGTGGGCTGGTTAACTAAGAGGTGAAAGAAATCCAATTGAAATGTGAGGAATCATTTGGCTTGATCAAAGTCTTTCCTGGGTAAAATAGTTTATATAAAAGTAGCTTTTTTTTTTTTTCTTTTTTGAGGTTAGAGAGGATGATTAGCTTCGGATCTCAATTCCCTTCTGGGGAAATAGATCAGCATGTCATCAGCGAACACTTTTATACTTTAATTGCCTGAGGTCATAAAATATGGCTAAGTGTCTGTCAGAGCAGGTGCAGTTTTAACTCTGACCTCTGCGATAGAAGAAAAGGCTGGAGGAAGAGAGGGCTCATTTCGATCAGGAGGGGGGGAATAAACTACCTCCCCTTTGCAGGTCCCCCTGCCCCCCTCAGATGGCTGCATAATTTATCAAGAACGCTGTGTGTGTGTGTGTGTGGATGTAGACTTTTTCTTGGTACAAACTGCAATAGAAAACGGTGTTTAATACTGCATCCAAACGCAGAGCAAAAACGTTTGTTTTTTTTTTCCTTTCTAAATTCAGGAAACTGTACAAAAATTACAAAAACAAACAAACAAAAAAGGATTCTCAAGTAATTATTGCTTGTTTACATCACACCCGAACAGTTTGCACCTAGCAGCTTGAACGAAGCAGTTTTCACTCCAGACGACAAAGAAAGCACACTTTTTTTTTCTTTTTTATAATTTTGAGTTAATGTATGGCCGTGAGGATTTTTTTTATTTTTTACACTTTTTTGTGTTCTATGCTAAAAGGCAGAAAAGCAAGCCATAATCTGTACACTGTATACACAGCACACCCACTAAGAACAACCTGCACCCCCAGTCCGAGTCGTACCAGAACATCAGAATGTCAGGACTTCACAGAACAACAAAAAAAAAGCACATATAACTGCTCTGCTTTAAGAGAGGCAGTAGTGACCAGTAAGGAATAAAATAAATAGGAAAGAAAAGGTTTTTTTTTTTTACTCATCGGTATGTACAATTCATTTTGAACCATATTTGATTTTGACATCTTCTGAAACAGCTGGACCAAGATTATAATCTATAATTCAGGTGATTAGAAGAATCTTCTTAACCATTACTGTTAAAAACGATAAAAAGTGCCTCTTTCACACTTTTAGGAATCTTCTTGCTACAAGGATAAAGAATCATCTACAATAATTAAAATGAATCTATACAGAAAAATAAAACTTAATTTAATACACTATATAAACCTCTTGACTAAATTATTCTAATAATAGAATTCCACTCAAATCATTTTTCTGCAGTGTTTATCGAGATCAGTCCCCCCCGCCCCGTCTTCAATCTACATATTAATTTTCATAACAAGAAAAAAAAAAAAAAATACAAATAAAATTATAAAATAAAATACAGCAAAAAGGCAAAAAACTGACTGAGCTCCGTTCGTACTGGTGAGCATGACCTGGGAGTCTCTGCTGCCGTTTGAAACCCATGAGGAAAAGTCCCAAATGAGTGAAGAGAGAACGATTGGGTTCTTCTCTTGAGATGAGATTGTAGATGGCCGCTGTCCGCTGAGAGGAATACATTCAACACATCCACTGATGCCCCCTCTGCTCCCTGAAGTCAGTGTATCCCACCAGGAGGGCCCTACAGTAAGTCACACGACGGTGAATGCGGCTGGACGGGCAGGTAGGCTGGCCTTCTGCTCACTCCTGTGTCAGTCCGGGGCCCGACGGGTCAGTTGGGGTGAAAAGGGAGTGAGCGGGGGAAGGGACAAGGGGCTCAGGACACGGCCCGGCTGGTCCAAGGGGCAGTCGGTTACTTACGAGTTTGTGTTTTTGATTCTTAAAGGGCCGACGCGCTCCCTGCACCAGCTGATCGCTGAGGTTCGTGTTAAGAAGCTTCAAAGGGGTCAACAGAATTTCTGTGGAGGAAATGCAAATTATTACTTTATGCACTTAAAACAACCGTTCACAGAGTACCAGCAAGTTTCATTAGGTTAAACTTCAGCTCTTGTGTACATAACGGATCCAAAATTCTTAAAATTTCCCAAATTCTAAAAATTTTCTTAGAATTTCACCTACTTAGAAAGTTTCTCACCAACCATGTTAGGCATTAAAAGAGCTTCTAACGTGACAGAATGTAAAGAATGGTGAGGAGAACTTTTCATGAGCATAAGAGTGCCTTAAACCTCTTGCACTCTCAAGTGGACGCTCGGGGAGAGCGAGGCAGATGTCACGGTCGGACGACGGGAATGCAGTGGGGTGCTGTCAGAATACATAACTAGGGCTGAAACGATTATGGAATGATTCACGTACCTGTGTTTTTAAAATTCATCTTGATAAGTTTTCTGCTAGCTTTTCTTTACTAGCATAAGTTGCTACTACTGAAGAAGGGAAGTTTTATTCAAATGATCATCAGAATAATCAATTACTCGCTTACTAAGATAATCGTTTACAATAACAAATCTAAAAAAAACCTGAATTAAAGCAAAGTACACATCATTTAACACATTTTATGGAAAACAGATGTATTTAAGAGTGTTTAAAGCATTACATTTTTATTACTACAAGTAAACCTCTCAGCTTTGAACTTCTCTAACTGAAGGAGTTACAAAGCATGTTGGAGAACATCATCATGCATAAAACCAATAGAAGAAAAACACAAATGCATGCACTAATGGCTCAACAGTAAATAATTGAAATAATCTAAGTGCCAATATGTTTTCTTCTATAAACCCGGAGGCGAGGTAAGTCCAGTGACAGACACGCTGCTTTGTTACAACATTCTGGACAGCAGGCAATCAAACAGGAGCACTGTAGTTAAATATTCATGGATCTTTACGGGCTTAAAAGCATTACGGTCAACAACAGCGCATCGCGGATACACAGCCTAACGATACCAGCGAGACAAACGCAGACAAATTAACTCGTTGGGCATTAAACGAGTGGAGCGCAGCAGGAATTGAGTGATGTTGTTACACGAAACATGCGAGTCAGTGAGTAATGTCAGCACCCTACAGAAAAGTGTAACTAAATGGTCTGACTTTAAAGTGCCCAGTTACATCACTGCCCTAAAAGTTGGGAGAGAAGTAGCAGAACTTTAGAGGAGTTACTATGGAGTAAACTATGGAGTAAATTATTCACCACGGGGCCAAACACAGTGCTTAGAATAACTCAGACAGAAATACGGAGATGAATGTAGAAGAAATCGAGTTTCATCTGGGTCATGATTGTCAGATTTCTAATTCATCTGAATGGTTTTAATCCATGACAAAAGAAACAACTTTAATGGTTTAACAAAATGCAAAAGTTTTAATATATTGTGGACTCTTTCAAATCAATAGCAACTAATACCATCCCTGAAATATTTTTCAGGGCTAGTTAAAAATCCCTTAGACATGATTTAAAACTAATTAAAAAGCTTTTGGAATAATAATAATAATAATAATTTTTTGGTGTAATTGCTTCTTGAATCATACTCATTCGAGGAGCATGGTTTTCGGCTGCTACTACCAGATACTTAAACATTTTTACTCTCCACAGAAAGTGACAACCAACATCTAAATATAGACAAAATAACTGAAGCTCCAATTATATCTGAAAATTTAGCAGAACGTCACTAAAAATATTCACCTGTTCTTGTCCCATGGAGGGCAAACCGGGCGAGGACCCCGACGCCATGGATGTGACGCTCATCTGGCTGCTCAGCTGGTTGTTGAGGCCCATGCTGTTGCCGTTGTACATGTTGCCGCTGTTCTGTTGAGTGAACTGCGGCGACGCCTGCTGCTGCGAGAACATGCTGGGCAGAGGAAACGCAACGCAGGCCGTTAGGTTGGATTGTCTGAGTTCCCATGTGTGCACAGGAGTTTTCACAAGATAAAGAAAATAAAAATAAAAAAAATGCAGTACCAACATGTCCCAGAATGCACATAATAAATAAATACTTGTTTTTATTTTTGCTTCTCATGCTTTGATAGTTAGAAAGAATAGAAATGTATGTAAATTGGTTAGAAAGTCACTTTTTAAACAGATTTTACAGCAAACTGAGGAGAGTTAGCAATAAACTGATGCATATCCTGATAAAAAAAAACAAAACTCAGTTTAACCTTTCTTAAATTTCCATCTATAAACCATCTATAAATTTCAGAAATCTGAAATTTATGTTTGGGAATCTGAGGTCCACAAACATAAACTCAGTCTTTACGTTTTTACAATCGCATTCAGTTGGATGCGCTGGTCGTCCTCACCTGTTGCCTCCCATATTACCCTGTGGCCATCCGTTCATGTCAGGGGAACCCTGGAAAGCGGCGTTCTGCTGGCCCTGCTGCATCATGGGGGACTGCGTGTGCGCCATGCGGGGGGAAAGCAGCGGGCTCTGCGGCGTGCTGGCTCCGGGAAAACTCCCGTCTGCCTGTTGGCTCATACCTGCGGAGGATGAATTCAAACACGTCAACCACACCCATTGCACAGAAACCAAGTACAGTAAATGTATTTAGAACAAATGCAAGAAGAAGAAGAAGAGTGTGCTGTGACAAAACAGATGAGGTGTACAAGAGTCCTCTGTGTTTTAAGGTGGAAAAGTCTCGGCATTCAGGGTCAATTACAGGCAGGTGGAATTTTCTACATGCATTTTAACAGAAGAGAGAAGATGGAGGAGATTATTTAAAAAAAAAAGGTGAAATCTCAAAAAGATGTAAATCTGGTAAATGTCATTAGATAAATCAGGTAAAGTACAACAAACTATTCAGAGAATTCATGGCCAAACTGGGAGGTGGTTGGGTTGATTTATTGACCTCTGGCTCCATCTTGTGGAGTAAAAAAGCATAACTAGGAGATCGTTTATAGGTTTACTGAGTCGAATATGCAGCTTAATTTGTCTCAGTTTATGGTGATTGTGATCATCAATGCATGAAATTAGAAATCTGGCATACGACATCAATTGGAAGTGACGCATTCCAATTGGTTCACATCAACACACACAAACAAGTGCGCGCGCACACACACACACACACACACACACACACACACACACACACACACACACAGACAGCGTTCTTGGGTGAAGTGTGCTGTTGGCTGGCAGGGGGAGGGGGAGCAGTACCTGAGTTGGGAAACTGAAAGGCACTGTGCTGCATTTGGGGGCTGAGTACGCCCACATACTGTCCGCCCATCATGTTTGTGTTTCCCATCATCATCTGTGAGGAGGAGGAGGTGGAGGAAGAGGAGGTGCCATGCAGGTGGAGCTGAGGGTTGGGGGGCAGAGAGGGAAGGCTGGGGGAGAGAGGGGAGGAGAAGGGGCTGGTGGGGGGAGGTGACGAGGCCAGGCTTGTACGGTACCGTAGCGGGCGGGTAAGGGAACGGGGGGGGCCGGGGGTTCCTGGGGTTGCTCATGCCTCCGGCCATGTTGGGAGGCAGGCTGAGGCCCTGGGCCCTCATGGCTATGCTGCGCTGCTGCTGGACCTGCTGGGCCTGCTGAACGTGTTGTTGCTGCTGCTGCTGCTGCTGTCGCTGCCTCAAGTGGTTACTGAGCATCTCCCGCTGACGCTGCGCCAACATGTGAGCATTGATGTTTCCCTGGAAACAGCAGGAAAAGGAAATGTCAGAGTGACGTCGAGAAGATGTCAAATGTAACCTGTTTTACAAATGAGTGTCTGTGGATGCAATGTGTCCAAGTGTGGAAAAAAATATAAGGCGTATGAATACGTTTGGAATATACTGGGGTATCTTTAAGTCTTTAGTTTATTGTGAAGCATCAGGAAGCAAAATTAGTAGATGGAACATGTTTGTGCAGGAATGTTACATGATGGTGGTTGTACCTGGCTTGGGGCACTGGCTCTTAGAGGTAGGTTCACATTTGACACGCCAGCCATCTGAGTCATCATTGGCTGACTTTTCTGCTGGAAAAAACAAAACAAAACACAAAAACACATTTAAGCACAAATAGAAAGAGTTACTGACTTCAATTTATTTCAGCACCTCTTTCATTTCTTTGAATTTAGCTTTTCCTCATTCATTTTTCAGTTTTAATCTCTAATCAACATCAGTACATCAAAACTACCATATAAATATGCCAGGTTTAGCCAAAAGGGTTCATTTTCATTTCTAGTCCAGGTCAATGGTGAAAAACAATTGGCACAAACACACACATACCATATTTAGTGCAAATTACAAGAAATTGGTAATAATGGTAATAACACCAGCAAATACAGAAAGATCACCAAGAAGTCTAAATATGTGCAATCAGGGGCTTCAACTTTGTCAGCCTGGAGAGCGATTACATAACTCAAACCTGTGAGTTCAGAGTCGATCAATGGGCTGCATGTTGTTTCATGTCAGGGTGATGCAGCGTACCTGTTGCGACTGAAGCCGGTGCTGGAGTTGCAGCCGTAGTGCGTTGGGCTGGTTCGGGGCGACCCCGCCCGGCCTCAGTACAGGCCGTGGCTGCATTCTCATCATAGGTGAAGGGTAGGTAGGCCGGGGCCCCATCTGGCCGGCCATCGGGTGAAAGCCGGGCTCCTGCATGGGAGGGCCGGGAAAGCCCCTCGGCACCATGTGAGAGGGCGGCGGGCCGAATTGCTGCGCGTACATTGGGGGCTTCTGGTCCAACATGATGGTGGGGTCCTGGGGGAACTGGTCTGGTTCCAGTGACTGGCTCTGAAACAGTCAACAATCAACATTAGTGGAATATCTGTTGTTTTTGTTTTTTTGCTCCAATTTCATACAAACTTACAGCACTTTGGTAAAGGATTCAGTCACCTTAATCTTTTTCGAAAATATTTTCTCACAACAACCTCAAATGTTATCGTCGTGTCCTGTATTAGGAATTTACAACCTTAACAACAACCCGTCTGTTTTTTAGTCTACAGGACGCTCTTTATTCACTAATGTTCTCTATGAAACTTCTGAGGCCTTCACAAATTAAACTGTAAACAAGTAGACTCTCTTTACTAATAAGGTAATGTTTGACAGTACCTGGTTGCACCAGATTTTATGTAGTGGTATTCTGATTTAAAAAGAGGCATAATACAAATGCACAACAAAATATTTAGACTTATTCGAATAAGATCTATGACAATTCAAGTTGTATTATTACCCTTGTGAGAAACAGTGTTAGAAAAGCTCACCTGTTCTACCAGGGCGGGGATGCCAAGAGCTCGATCGATCTCTTCTAAACCATCAAAATCTTTTAGTGCCGAGTACAGCTGGGACATCAAGGCCCCTTCATCCACTGCGCTCCCTTGATCAAGACTCGGATTGCAGAGCAGATCGTCTTGCTGTGCAGGTCTGTGGAAAAGGAAACAAAAACGCCTAATGTCCACTTGAATTACAGAAAGGTTTGGAAAAAAAAGTGCTTTCATTTGAGAAAATCCCCTGAAAGAGATGCTACCGGCTCCTTTTGGGAACACGAAAGGGTCATTTGTGGTTAAAAACGTACCTGTTCTGGTTTACAAAAGGCGTCTGATCGATTGGCATCATGCTGTCCGGCCAAGGAGCTGTCTGATTGGGCGGAGCCTGCTGCTGGGAGAAATGGTGGCCGACCATATTAATATCCATATCAGGTTGGGCTGAAAGAGAAAGGAAGAAATATTCAGGTCAATGTAATTATTAGAGAGATGCCCAGATATATTTTTTAATATACTTTTACAATTTCTCTTTCACAAGAGCAAAAAAGGTGGAAACTGATGGTTGTAAAACAATTCACGTGCTACACCGTGACCAACCACAAGATGGCATCCTTTACAACTCTGACAAGCTAGTAAACTGAGGGGGTGAGCTGAGGTCTTCTTCACTCTACTTAAGCAGCTTCATATTTGAAGCCTCTGTAATGCAGCTTTGTATTTCTGCGCCTTCATACCAAGACGTTTTTAAGTTGGCTCTCACCATTGGCCATTAGTGGAGACTGCAGCATCGGCCGGGGTCCTGGCTGGCTGTTGGGTCTCATCGGAGCGGTGCCGGGCACCATCCTACCCTGCATGCCTCCTTGTTGTCCCGGAGCAGAAGCTCCAATAGGAGGTGCAGAAGCTGGACCGGTCCATCCCTCTGACTGCTGCTGCTGCTGCATGGCTGGCCGCGGACCACCTTGGGTCATCAATCCTGTGGCAGTGGGAGGAAGGACGACGACGCAGAGACGACAAGTGGTGAGAAAACTGTCTGAAAAGATTTTGGAGAATGTTCTCTGCGAACATATTGCGGTTGTCTGGGATCAATGTGAAAGGGGAAATCTTTTGTGAGCAATGCTGGAAGTTGCTTGGGGAGGATCGATATGCGGGAGACGCAGTGAGAGAAACTTCACTGGTGTGTGGGCGACTATTTCCTGTCACAGGAAGTGAGTCAGTGTGTCATGATGTTGATGGGTTCGGGTGAGAGACACAGAGGCAGAAGGAAAAGTGTCTAATCGGAATTTGGAATCAGCCACAAGTGTCACAGTTCAGGACTACAGTTGTATTTTTGTTTGGTTTTTTTTTTTTATGTTGGACCACAATAACATAATTGGATTTGACTTCAAGAGCTCTTGTTTAGACTTACCTGCATTGCCCATACCAGGCTGGTTGGGCATCATGCCATGACCTCCTAACATGCCTTGCTGCTGTTGCATTACAGGGTATGGGCTGTTGGCCCGTATCGGGTACTGCAATGATGGCTGCTGTGAGGGGACATTCATGTCCAGAGAGACACTCCTCACTGGTAATGCCCTGCCTGGGTGCCCTGGTCGGATAGCGCCAAAGTCTAAAAAGCAAGAATGAGCAGGCTTAAAAATTTTTTTATTTTTAAGCCTGTTGTCCCCCGCCTCCTGAGTTTGAGCTCTACTTACTAGTTTGACCCACGCCGGGTCCGAGGCCTCTGGATTGCTGTTGCGTCGCCATGGCGGCGTTGTTCTCTGACATCTGCAGGATGTCATTAAAGATGTTCTGTTTGTCCATGGGACTGGGCAGCGAAACCGGCCGCTGCTCACAGAAGAGCTGCGACTGAGAGCTGTGCAGGTCATTCAGGATGTCGTCAAGCTCCGATGACTATGAAAGCACAAACAGATGAGGCATGTGGGATTCTAATTAGAAACTGATTAAAGCCAGACATGGAAGTACAGATACATAACGTTCTAATGAACGTTGGACAAGATGTTCGACTGGAGAGGTCTGCTGGAACATCTTCTGTAGAGACACCTGATGCTCAGATGACAAAGAATCAAGGTGGACTCAAACCAAAGAATCTGGCTCTAGCTAGTATGGTGATTTTGCATCATGCCATCATGAAAACATTCACACTGCTTTAAAGTTCAAATTAACCAAGGCAGTTTTAGACAAAAGAGCAAATGTTTTATCTTCAAAGAATCCAGATTTTGAGTTTTGTTTCCTGAAAGTGAGACATTTAAGGCCTACTGGGTATACTAAAACAACTCAAGTTATCTTGCTTACCCAACATTTAAACTTACCCAATATTTACTTGCTTAACAATTGAAGTATAGCTATGTTTCTTATAGTATACATAAAGATTCACACAACGGTCATTCCAAGAAGGTATTAGTCAATTGCTGAAATGTCTGTTTCCAAGCCAAACTGTGTTAATGGATTTATTTTTTTCCATAGTGAATGAGCTGGCAGAGAATAATGACCACAAATATTTCAGCTCCCTTTATAAACAACAAAAACAAGTCTTGGTAGGAGAGGAAAGACTTTGTTTTGGGGAAAAAAGCTGAAGAATGTGTGAATAAATTGAGGATGCAAAATATTTAAGATGCAGTATGGACAAACATACTGCATCTTTTGCAGTATGTTTGTGTCTCGAGCACATTTTGGCCTCTAAAATGTGCTCGAGACATTTTAGAGGCCAAAACTGAGATGATCAAATTAAAGGACTTTTACAATCTGAAACCCGCCTGTTTCAGAATCCAAAATGTATAATAATGTAGAGTTTTTCAACCAGATAATGGAGTAAAATAAAGAAGTTCAAACAAAGAGCCAACCACCACTCAGGGCTACATGTAAATACAAAAGGAATATCATCTGATGTGACAAGTTGTTGTAGCTTTCCACAAGCTTTTATCTTCAACAAGGACAAGGCCAAGGTGGGGAGAGAGCTTTACTTGCTCAGTGTCGGGAGTTAAGGGTCAGGGAAATAGTTGCCGTTTTTAGAAAATAGCTGCAGCCTCCAACAGATACTCGGTTTCCAGATAGTGGCGGCCTCGTGGAGCCACGGCACTGATAAAAAAAAAACGAACAGATCATTCCTAGGATTTTCTTTGCATTGTCATGTACTTCTGGCACTTTCACTCATCTGAAATGTAAAATTAAAAAGGCCAACAGGATGTTTGCTTTACATAAAAAACGTTACAGATGCCTAGCCGGGGGAAGACAGAACAGCAAGATGCAAACATGCAAGATGAAAACTACCTTCATTTACCAACAATAAGATACATCAAATCACTGTCAAGCTGGATAAGATTAGCGTGCTAACAAGGTCACATGGATACTGTTAATGCTCTCGTATGAGCTGCAGAAACATGATCTACCCAGTTTTATGACAAACTATTTCATGATGACCTTTCGTTTACTCCTGTTTAATATAAACTACTTTCATTTTGAAGGGGTAGTTTATTTCGTCATAATATGTAATGTAATAATTATACTTTCGCCTGGAAAACAAGTGATTGATAATTTTCTTAAAATTCAATAGTATTAGTTGAAGGCTGAGCTGTAAAAAAGAGAGCAAAACAAATGAATATATATTTTTAATGAAAACTACATTGAAGCCAACAGACTGATCATCGACTGATCAGAAGTTGAAGGAAATAGTATTAAGAACTTTAAATTTGTGCCTGTCACAAATTTTATGTCATTTTCTGTCAAGCATGTACAGCATCATTATGGCACACAGCTTTCTGTCTCTGACTGAGGAAGGATTGTTGAACTACACAGGTAAAGACTCTTGTTACACTGCATCTCTACATCTTGGCCTCCAACAGCACAAACTTCCTTTCATGTTGCTGGATATTTTCGTACTGTTTTCGTAATATTTCAGTCCCAAGTTTATTCTCTGGTCCAAAGGATTGGAGTCTGACCCCAGATAACCGAATTTAAGTCAAAGGCAGTTAAAAGGCAATTGAACTCCAGTACACCAAAAAAAAAAAACCTAGGTCTCGGTTTGGTTGAAGTGAACTCTGGAGCTGTTCAAATGCACATATGAATGCCAAGTGGACTGGAGACCTCCTCAAAAGCAGGCCCACATTTAGCACTCGTGGGAGAAATGGTTTGTGGGTTGTTTTTGTTTTCAGTCAGAAACAAAAGAGAAATCCTTCTACTGTTAAAATCGGATGCCAACCCATTTTTTGTTTTCATTTTGTGAAGGAGGAAGTTGTGCTTTGTCTTCTTCAAAGGTTTTCCTGTTGTTTCCTTCAGTGGTTCTTGGTGCAGCACCACCACATGCGAGGAGGCGAACTGGTTTTTCAAAGTGTTTGGTTTGTTTGACACAGTGCAGTGTGAAAGCAAATCACATCAGGTGAAAATGAAACAAATGTAATTTTGGTCCCCAATCAAACAAGTGTGAAAACACTAAAAACTAGTTACATGTTGCTGTAGCTTTAACTTCAAGGCATGTGCTATTTCCGAATAGCTTTAATAACCCATTTTAAATTTAAATAAGTTGTACAAGAAATAGTCCACTCTGGTTTGCGTCTTACTCCCTTTTCATCTTTTAAAAATTTAAAGTTGAACTTTCAACCTGTTATTAGTCCAGTGGCACAAAACGCGAGTATCAGCGACATGTTTTTAAGCTGTAAAGACTTTTATCAGGAGTGTACATCTAACAATTATAACACCACCAAATAAATGAAGCAAAATTTAGTCAATGTAAACACATAAATAGCAGATAATCAATTAAAAGTAATGATTTCAAGGCAGCCACTGGGAGGTTTAGTAAATAAGTTGCAGTGGCCTTAACTGTCCAGCAGAGTGCATCGCGCCTGGGCCAATATTTACAGATCATGACATACAGTACAGCAGTACAGCCCACAGTATTGTGTAGTGTTGCACTTCAGTTTTCCATACAGTGACATTTATTTGTCAGGCATGCAACTGCTACGGATGATAGCAGGGTAGCCAAAAATGTCTGACAGAATATTTATCAGAAGAGCTCAAGGTCCTCAGCTTTCACGCGACAAGAGGCAGACCCGGTAGGTCCTCATAAACGGGATAAAAATGATTAGCCCCACAATGCTGATAATACTGAGAGAGGACGAGCAGAGTGGATATATAGGAGACCTGGAGAGAGTAGCAGAGTGAGGATGGAGTGGTGGGAGAGAGAAAAGCCCTAATGAGGTCAGGAATGATGTAATGCCTCTGTACACTCCGTTTGCTCTCCTCCTCCTCGATTCGCTCTCCTCCCACTTTCAGTTCTCTCCATTTCTAGTTGCTTTTACTCTTAATGGGTTCTGCTGCTATCAATCCTTTTAACTGGCTGGCCTTCGGTGCATGTCTGTGTATGTAATTCAATCCGTGTTCTCCTTTTCTCAGCACTACAACCTATAAGCGTACAAACACAGGCAACACGCAAACATTCAGAGGCAGGAAATAAATTTTTTAAAAAAAAAATCACAACCTGGTAAATATACAGTCTCAAAGCACTCACAGATTAGACATTTATCACCCAATTAAGTCTTAGACTCACTCTGAAAGCACTCAAGAAAAAGCGGGACAAAATTTGCCTTATTTAATGCATTACCAAGCTTCATTTCTTAAAATAAGGTAGAATCAGCTCCTGAATAGTGTTGATGACAGCAAGTTAGATTACTTAAAAGAAAATAATATTTAAGGACCGACTTAGACAGAAAATGATCTTCATGCTGCAGGAATTAGCTGTCAACTGCTGATGTGTCCTACATTTTATGCATGTTTCGTAGTTTAGGCACTCGGAGACATTTGCATGCCTAGCAACAGCAGGCTGACGTTTCCCCACAGTGAGCCAGAGATGAAGCGCTGACCAACATCTACTCCTACAAACCAAACCGGACTCATCTGACACTTGATAGAAACCAACACCTCTGCAAAAGTAGACACTTCACTCTGTTCCACATACACTTGACGGCCACATACACCTTGCTCATAGCAGGGTGTGATCCTCTTTTGGCATTACAATTTAACTGTCTTAATTCTTAATAGCACAGAACCGACAGGATTGGGATGTCTTTAATTTTGTATTATTGCATGTTACCTTGCTTCAAGCAGCTGTCTTAAGATGGGGACATGGTGGTCAGAAAATAATGGAAATGGTTTAAACAATGTTCAGCTTTTACTACAGCTCAAGACCTACTCATGCCTACATGTTTTCATCAAATTCACATAGTTGTAGCTGAAATAAAAATATTTATATTAATGTTCCTGACAGATCTACTATCGACGTTTTGTTCATCAACTGTCCACATGTAGCTGAGTTTTGCAAGTCACGGACACAGTTTTGTGTCCGTGACTTGCAAAACTGTAATGAAGACTATGAGCATCATCTTGTGCTTCTGTTTTTTTTTTTTTTTTTAAAACACCAAGAATTTTTTTTCTTTCACAATGTTGTTTACAACATGTCTATGTGTCTTGGTCCCTGCTCCGAGTGCTGCATTCATACCCAAAGCTGCACAGAGAACAGCTGAAACACCAATAAATTACATTTTATGTTGTTCAAAGCAAAGGGCAAAGTTCGTGAAACAGACAAACAACTTTTTCAATAAGTTGACAGCAAAATGTCAACTAAAACTGCACTGAAATGTTATGAGCTGAATCATCACATCATGCAAGCAGATCGAGTAAAGCGGAAGTGCCACTGTCAAGTACACAAACTAAAACGACCCTACCCCTACAAGAACGCTGGCATTCAAGCTTGAAATAAATACGAGTACAAAATATTGCTGACAGATACATGACAATACCTACAATAATATACCAATATATATCAACTACATCGATGAGTCATTGAAAACAAAGATCAACTTGGTGAACATCACAGAGTAATGGAGCTTGGCTATTTTAGAAATAAGATAACTTATCTAGCAGCTGTGAAACAAAATGAATTATCTACAATAGTTAAGATTACACCTAGACATGGATAGACATTCTGAGTTATAAGTTGTTTTTCTACTCCTCTCCCCTAGCCAGCTGCACCTAGTAATTCATCGTCTCATAATAACAGTTCTTCTTTGTGTGGGTAAAAGGGAGGACCAAGGCCAGAGACAAAATAACAAAATAGTTAGCGCACCCCCACTATGGGAACAGGATGAGATGCTCAACTTATCTGTGCAGCTTTGGAGGAAGCTAGATAAAGGAGACCTCCCCCTCAAGGATGTCTTTTTGGTTCAGAGTACCACTTTTCATCTTATATGTCTTAATTTGGTAATGGGGATTTGAAACAACTCTCACTTCCTGTGCGCCAAGGAACTGTATATGATTCTGTGATTGTTTCAGCCTCCCCAGAACACACCTAGAGTTTGCTATGATTTTGTCTGTGTCATTCTCCACTTGCAAGTGATATTAAAAGTTTTTGTTCTTCGCACTTTAGCTGTCTCAGTCTCATATCTGGAAAAATCTGTGCATTTCAACAGCGCAATCCCAGAAAAATCAAAAGCTTTGTTACAAATAGTCAACTGGGCCAGAAAAATGACAAACTGAGCACCAAGGATTTGAGAAGAACCAGAATCCATCATCTTCCAGGTGCATCATCTTTTATAGCTGCCAGAAGATGTTCAGAGCTTCGAGACGCGGCCAAGATAGTAAAGGCTGAAACCCGACCACCACTGAACAAGACTCATAAACTAAAGCATGTATACTGGCCAAGTAATAGCTGAATACGTAATTTTCAAAGATATTACAGAGGAATTTTTTTTAATTTCAGAAATGTTTCCTGGAATGTTTTGAGTTAGGGATTATAATTATCACTTAGAGAAAATAAAAATAATGAGATGGGAAAATGTGCATTTTAATTTTGTTTGGATAATAATTCTGCACAATAATAGCTGCCCAATAATTGTACACTTAAGAATATTCTCATAAAGTCAAAATCTCACTTTTACTTTCTTAAAAATTCATGTTTGATGTTTATTAACAGCTTGGATTAACGCTGCAGTTGGTGATCAATAAAAATAATCTTCAAAAATAAGACTTGCCTCATAATTGTGCTCACACAGTTTATGTAAAATCACGGGACACTCCATGCTACGCTTGGACATTTCATTCACGCAAGATGGCTTTAAATTTGCACATTTAAAATCTGCTTTCCACTAGTTAAATGCAGGTAAATCTCAATCCAAATCCCAGCTCCTTTCCTCAAGCCATGTTTATTTATTCATCTTGTCTGGTAATTAGCGAGTATAGAATGACATTTCTTTCATTGGAGCAACAACTTGGTAATGGCTGCTGCTTAAGAAGCTATTTATGACAGGTGATCAAATTACACAGCTCTTCTCAAGTAACCAGAGGCTGAAAAATGTTGAAAGCACTGCGTCCATCTGTGCAGATGGACAGATAGATTCCACCTATTCATCCAACCTAGGGTGGATGAATAGGTGAATGAAAGATCTCAACATACTGATGGATAAAATATTTGATTGATGGTGGTGGGATGGGTGGAGGAATAAGCAAACAGGTACATGGATGGATGAATTGATATAAAATGTCTAATGTTTTATTTCCATTTCTAAACTGGGTTGGAAATATTCCAACATCCTATATTTTCCCTTTATAACTTCACTTTTGAAAATACTTTTGTGTGAAAAATACTTAGGAAGTACATTCTAAACTTTTCCAGACTGTTGGAACATAACCCCGTGTGTGCGACACATTTTCTTGTCTCATTTTGGAGTGAAAGAGCAAAAAAAGGTGCGACAACACCCTCAACACCTAATATGTCCACCTACTGCTCTGCTGATAACCGATAGATGATCGAATCACAAGCTTCAAGCTGCCATGTAGTGAACCACAGCCATAACTGGGATTTGATTTCTCATTTAACTCTGCCCCGGACATCAATAATTCAGCCCTGAAACGATGATGGTGAGGAGGAAGAAGAGGTGGAGGAGAAGAGGGAGGAGGAGTAAGGTTGGGTGAGGAAGCAGTGGGTGAGGTTAGTGGAGAGGATGACTCTCGGTAGCTAGTTCAGTCAGCTTTCACACATGGCCAAGCAGCGATTCACCATAAGAGCGCAGAAAACCACACACACACACACACGCACGCACACACACGATGCGACTAATGAAGTCACAGATTAGTGCGTGTCTAACAAATGTCCTTTTTCTCATTAATGAAATCTGTTAGCCTGGAATGAGCCGTCGGCGACTGAAGGAATGACTGCTTTAATAACGATCTCATTTCATTGCTGCTGTTAAAAACCGGAGAATCCGTTCCATTGTTCGGGTTTACTTTATTGCTTTGCACCTCCACGAAAATCAAACCTTCATTATTAAACTCTGCATTCTCTTCGTGTACGTCCTACAAGCCCAGCGATCGCTCTGCCTGCCATCTCCATGGCAGCAGCGAGAACACGCAGGAGCATATGGCTCATCATTTTCACCCTGCATGCCGAGGCTGGGCTCTCCTGGGGGTATCTACACCTTTCTCATCTCCCTCTTCTTTGTTCAGTCTTTCATTATCCAGCAAATCGCGTCCAACCCCGTTTTATACGAGTACCTAAACACTCGCTACATGAAAACACGACTGCCGTGTAAAGATGCCGATTCGGAATGGAAAATAAGAGAAAGAGATCAATAAGAGGAAGAATATTGGTGTTATTCTTTGTAATGTGGTTTAGCAGTGCAGCTTCCTGTACGAATAGGTGTCTTATTGAAAGTGTGAGGCCATCAGCAGGTCAGTCTCAAACCTCTGCCCTGTTAAATCGACTGAGTTTAACTCTCACTGTTCACTGTTCCCTCCTTTTTTTTTTTCTTTTTTTTTTCTTTCCTCCCTTCCCTCCTTCAGCGCCGAGCCCGCCTCCAGCTCTGCCAAACCTGAGGACTCCGGCCAAATGCAACTGGGATCAAATGGCTGAAGACAACCACAGGGAGCTCCCTCCAAATGTCACAGTTGTTTGAAGCTGGCAGATAGATTCCCTTAGCGGGCTGCTGCCAACACAAAGGCGGTGAGGGGACCAGATGTGTCGATAAGCCTTAATAAAGCCCAGCCATGGCAAACTCACAGGAAAAGACAAAACTCTAAATGCAAGGAGAGGGAGGAAGTTTTCACACCCCAGGTGAACACATTTCGTAAGGGTTGTGATTTTTATTGGCCTTGAATTGAGAAGTTGACCTGGCAGACAAAACCTGAAAAGTTTGTGCATTTTTATTATTTTAGAATATCTGGTAGGGCTGAAACTATCTATCTTAATTATTAATTATTCTATCAACTATTCAGATGATTAATTGAATAATCTGCTAAAGCAGCACATTCTATAGATTATTTTAAAAAAAATACTTCTAACATGCAAAGAGCTCGGCACTTTCTGCTCGACTTTACATTAAAATAACTTTATTGGTGTTATATGGTTATATATGTTGATTTTTTTATTAACGGAATAATAATTGCATAATTTTCCTTTTGTTGTAGGTAGAACATAACTTCAAACAGGATTTTTTTTATCTTAAATGCAAAATGTATATATTTTTTGCACAATTTTAGATTAATTACTGCTCTAAGGATGTTATTCTTTCAGCAAATTGCCTTTTTTTGAGTTTATATATTCTAGTTAACGATTAATCACTTACTAAATCGAATGACAATTGTTTCTATAATTGATTATCACCATTAATCGTTTCAGCCACAACATACATCACCCACTTCCTCTTCCCAAAACAGCTCAAGTTCAGTCTGGTTAATCTCTACTGCTGATGTGTGTGTACATAAACAAGAACAGAAACACACTACAAGTAAAGTTTTCTTCAAACACTGACCTGCTCGGCCCGATCGTATCCAGCATCCTGCTTCTCCACCTTGACCTGGGGGTGTTCCTTGACCTTCACCTCCCCGGGCTCCAGCTTAGAGACCTTGTCCTTCATTACAGTGTCATCCTTATCCAGTAGATAGCGCAGCAGTGCATTGTCCTTCTTCTTGGGGCTCAACGGCTCCTGCTTGGGAGTGATTTCTGCCCCCGACGACGGGTTCCCAGCACCTTGTGATTGGTCCTGGCCCAGCTCCTTGCCTGTAGCCTCAGCAGTGAGCTTGGCCAGATCTACAGGGGATGTACTGTTCTGGAGCAGTTGGTGGAGGATTTTGTGTTTTTCTTTCAGTGAGGTGGCGTGAGTGCTCCCGACCGCGTGGCCGCCTCGGGCCCCGGCGCCAGCCTGGTCCTTTCCCTCCCCTCCGCCGCCTGGCGACAGGGGCGTCTCCAGGGGTTCCGGCTTGGTCGTGAGCAGCTGCAGTAGCTTGGTGTTCCCCTTGTTGTCATGGACGCGGCTGTGAGCGTCGTGACCGTCGTGACCATCCAGGGACCCCTCCCTCTCCTCCTTAAGCTCCGTTTGGTTGCCCTCGGCCGGGGCGTGTCCCTGATTCACCTCTGAGTGAGTGCCGAAGTCTCCTGCTCCACCTGCGATGCTTGAGTTTCCTCCAAATTTCGACATCATGTGAGGGTTTACCCCCGACCCTGGCGTGACCCCAGCTGGGGAACCTATCTTCCGGTCAGGGGAGCCCAGTGTGTGTGCATGCGAGGGCCCGTGCCCCACGCCGTGGCACTCACTGAGGGCCTGGAGAGCAGACAGAGAGCTGCTAGTGTAGCTGTTAGAATGGGTGCTTCCCGCACTTCCAGGGCCGCTGCCGCACATCCCGACAGGAGAGGGCGACTGCAGGCCCCCGGCTACACGGGGGCTCCCCGCGCCCCCTGGGCTGCCCCGGTGCCTTGGTGACAGCATAGAGTTCTGCTGAGCCGGGTGGGGCCCCCCAGCTGGACTCGGGCTGGCACGAGAGGGGCTGTTCATCCTCCAGTTGGAGCCCTGCTGCGGCGGCTGCATGCCCCCGGTGTAGTTAGGGTGCGGAGGAGGGCAGCCGAAGCGGTAGCCCTGCATGTGCCCCCCCATGGCTGCTGGCTCCCGGGGGCCAGCCGAGCCCAGAGGAGAAAAAGGCATGCTGTTGCTGCTGATCGTAGTGTCTTGGCCCTGAAGCCCCAAACCGGGCAAACTGCACGGGGTTGGTGGAGTCATGGAGGGTGTGGAGGGGTTCATCGGTTTGGGGGTCATCCCCGTTTCCTGCCCACCTATGTCCTGACCCATCCCACACACTGGGTGCTCTCTAAGTGAATAGATAGAAAAATGTATTAATTATTAAACTTCAAGACATAAACAATAATAATAAAAAAAAACAACACACTGAGAAGTTACATTTCTGCAAGTATTTCTGATGCACTCCTAAAAAAAAAAAAAAAAAAAAGAAATTAGATCTGAGCAGGAACGCTTCACTGACTCACTGGGTAACTTCTGCACCAGCTTATCACAGGTATAAATCTTAATATCAACTAACTTCACAGAGGAGTGAGGATAAATGTAGTCATGAAGGGATAGTCAGGAAAATAGACTAAAGCTCTTTCATATTCTCCTTGCTGTGATTGTTGCCCGAGTGCCTTTAATGGATTTGGATTCAAAAAACAAGAAATGAAGCAAAACACACACACACAAAAAAGAACGCCTCAGGATATATCATATTTTACAAAATATCAACTAAAAACCGTAAAATGTAATTGTGAACGGAGACCATAAAAGAAGTGAGTTTTGTATATATATAAAAAAAAAAACAAAACAAAAAAAACGACGTATGCATGTATGCGACAGTGATTATTTGGAATCACTGCCGCCATTAACTTTAAGTCTAGCTGTGTCGCTTTCCTGGAATAAATCGCATCAAGATATATTGCTGCGGTCAACTTTTGTGCATACTCTGGTCTTTTTCCTTAATAGATGGAGATATTGGCATTCATGAAATGGCGATCCAAAGTGCTTTACAGGAAATCAAATAAAAGACATTAAAATTGCCAAAATTTTGAAGAATTGCATAAAAGCACAAAAACGTTAAAATGGTCATTATTGTCTCTTCATGTCACATTTCAGTTACTCATTTATGTTTGTGCAAATGGTTTGTTGGTGAGACTCTTTAGTGGAAAGCTGCAGTAAACAGAGGCTGTTTTAGTTTCTGCACATCTCAGTTATCTTAGAAGTACTTTCTGTGCCTTTCCTTACATGGAAAGTATTTCTGGCTCAGTATTTGTGTTAAACAGTTTTGTTTTTTTTCCTGGATGGAGCCAATGAGGGAGCTACTGCTACCATTAACCGTTTTCATAGAACACATAATCCTTCACTTGAACTATAAAGCTAATCTAACTACTATTAGATTTGTGGCACAAACTAGAGGACAGTGTAATCCCACGTAAGTGGAAATTCAGCCCATAAGGAGAAAGGGGATCAGCAAATGGAAATGATCTGAATTAAATTGAATTCAGAACATTCAGGACGCTGTCAACAAAGTTATAAATCACTTGTGGTTGAGATTAGACACACAGGCAACAAAGATGTTACCTTCTTCACCTACAAACAAAACAGTAGTTGCTGTGGAGCATCAACACGCTGAAACATTTAATCAAATGTTAAGATTAGTTTTCTTTCTGACTTATGTGTAGCTATGGAGACATACCTCTGTAGGAGGTGCAGGGACATGTAGAGCTGAGGTTCGTTAGTGGCAGATGAGCGCACCAGTTTGCTCTTGGTGTGGGCAGAAACGATGGTTCCATCAGAGAGGGAGAACCGGTAGATTGGACTGAACGCTTGACCGTGGCGGAGAACTGTAGACACAACAGGCTTCACTTCAGCAAGCACAAAAACTTTTTCTTTTTTTTGAAGAAAATAAAAGAAATGTGATCCTGCTGGTTCTAGTATTAGAATAGATTGATGGTTAATCCAAGGACTGAAGTTTATGGTTGGCTGCTTTTTGCTGCAATTCATTCAAATATTTAATATTTAAAGCCTTTTTTTCTTCAGAACCTTCAACTTCTTTCCCCTCTTCGAAATATCTAAAACAAACTTCAAAGTCTTTCATTATGACCTGATATGACAAACATGGAAGTTATGCACCATTTTACCGTTTGTCTGTCAGCTTTACATCTCCAGAGACATTTCTGACCATTCCTCTTTAGAATACAGCTCATGGTCAGTTATAATGGCTGGAAAAGTGTCCATCCAACTATTTATATTGAATTTAATGATTTAGTTCTGACAACCAACTGTGAAGACGTGTAAAATAATAACCTTCTTGCTGGTGTCTCTTGGCAAAAGACATTTCCCCATCGTTCTGTAGATGGAACCTCTGGATGCAGCGCCGCACTAGATCCTCCCAGCCCGGCTTCAGGGACGCTCGCAGCAGACTCGTGTCCAGCGACGTAATCTTGCCTAATCACAAAAGAGGACATTACGGCAGCTGTATAAACTCCCATCTCCCAACCCAAACTGGCTGCTAAGTTTTAGTATTTAAAACATGAATTTCAGGTTGAATAAAAGTCACTGTTTTGCCACCTGGTTTAACAAGTACATCCAGGATATTTGTGTCGACACAGGCAATCACTTGCAGCGGTGCACACTTGTCCCTCAAGTATGTGCCATTTAAAATGGAAGCAACAGACCGCTTAGAGGGCTGACAAACTCCCTCCTGCTTGACTGACAGCTACATGGACCAACTTGTCACAGCAGCAATAACAGGAGCCATTTACAGCAATACATCATATTTAACAATCACTAAGGCGTCAAAAAAAAAACTACAGAGGCAGTCTGGCAGCTTACATGGTGTTTTCCTTCATTCTAAGGGGGAAAAAATGTCAAACTGAATGCCACAAATGATGGTGATTGTCGCGCTCCGTGCGGCGCTAACGGACATCTCGGTAAGTAGAGACTCCCATTCATGCGCATCTACGGAAGCCCGGGTGGGAAACTACAGGAAATTACTATATGTTGCTGACTAACCATTAAGGTGTGTTTTTTTTGTGATGTGGGTGTGCATACCACAGAAACGGCATTAGTACATCAGAGGCCAGGTGACGTGCACACAGCTGTGTGCATGTAAGCAACAGTTTTTCTTTTCGCCTCCCACAGTGCAGACAAGATGGGTGGCTGCAACTAGCTTGTCCAATCCTAATGGGGCCTTTGTATGATGCTTAAAAACTTTGTAGAAATGTTTGCCGATTTGAAATTTCTTTCAACACAAAGGCAGTCTTTTCTTGTTCTCTTTTACTCAGCCTAAACAAGTATTAAATCGGATGAAAATTAAGATCTCCATGCGCCAGTTTGTAGCTGCTGTCCATCTGATACCCTGTACCTTGCAGGTCCTGGCGAGTGGTGAAGCTCTCATGTGTGGGAAGCATGGGCCTTTCCTTCGTGGGCACCCTCCGAGCCACGCAGATCAGGCACGACTGGAAGTCTGAGCAGAAAGAAAAAAAAAAAAAAAGAAGAGAACGAATAAACATCAGGAACAAAAGACAAGGTGGAGGATGGAACAAAGAGGACGGGGATAAAACAGAGACGAAGAGGGAGTCAGAGGGGAGGATAAGGGGGGCGTAAAGGATAGAGACAGAGGGAGGGAGTGATAATGAAATGCATGTTATTCCCAGGCAGCATAATTAATACAGTTATTAATGAGCGTGGGGATCAGGGCTCTGCTCCTTTAGCGAGGAGCAGCTATTGCTAGCGAGGGAAATGATGTAGTGTGACCTTTTGAAGGAGTGTGAGTGACTTGATAAGTGTTTGCGTCCGCGCCTCCGTCTGGTCCCGGCGAAAGCGCCGTCACACACTCATCGCGCCTCCTCCTGCCCAACACGGCTCAGTAATGACATTATTCTTCAGCGCACATTAAAAAAAAAAATAATAAAAATGACTTTGCTAATTCAACTGCTTGGGTGACCCCAAAAAGTCTGCGGTCCAACTTTTTGTGAGCCAATAATATCCACAATCCCTCATGTTCCTCGCAGAGATGTGTGCCACAGGCTATCACACACACACGTGTGTGTACAGAACCTCATGGGAGGTCTGGCCATCAAAGATCTTAATCGCTATTAATTTTCCCCCCCAATTCCCTTCTTTCTTTTTCTGTCTGTGGCGAATTCCTCCATCTGTAACCGCTGATCGTGCTCTGGTGCTGAAATACCCGAAATCATTCACACACCTTCAGCCAGAGATGTTCTCATGTTTGCCGGAAAACAGCTGGCAACATTAGCCTTTTATGTCGGGTAGTTCATAGTTCTAGGCTAATGAAAGCGTTTCTGGTTGGAGGTCATGTAAAGAACGCTCATCTAATGCAGTAGAAACAAAGGGGCCTAATCTAGTAAAGTCAGCATAGACAGAGAAGTCTGGGGCTTTTTTAAACATGTGTCCTCTGTTGCCGTACACTGATTTCTAAGTGACAGACACATATCTGTGTCCTTTCAGTTTTCAAAGGTCGTAATTTTAGCAGTCAGAAGTAAAATGACGTGGAAGTAAAATAGGCATCGAGTTTGAAACAACAATCCAATGACGGAAGGATTTATCACAATGTGATTTAGGTTATGGCCACCAGGGGCTTGCAATATTCAGCAATTCACAAACACACAAAATAACTGAGGAAGAAGCATTAACCATCATTTAAATATGCAAGCAATACTATTATTTTTAAAAAATGGGCTTAATGAAAACACAAACAGCATTAACAGCCCATTTATTACGATTATCTATTTGTGAGTAATGCTATGTTTATCCAATTTTACATTTACATCAAAAATATCCTTTAATTGTTATTATATATATCATCTCGTTTCATTTAGAAAAAGGATCTCATTACTCCTCGTTTGTAGATTTGCAACCCTGACCTTGAGTTCTTTATGGTCTATACTGAGAAGTTGTATTTTGTCAATATTGGTCATGTCTTTGCAACACTTTCCTCACTTACATGTTGAGTTTGAACAATATAAATGACATAAATCAGTCCCATTAAGTAGTCTCCATCTCGCCAGGAATAAATGCAAAGCTTCAGTTTGATGGGATGTACTTAAACAATTTCATTTTAAGAAATAATTGATTTTAAAATTATTATTGGCACATTTTGTTTTAATCTCTATAACCAATTTTCAAACAAATGCAACAAAAAGCATTTCTTTCTTTTGTATGTATATATATATATATATATATATATATATATATATATATATATATATATAAAACTAAGATGATTAATTTCTATGAAATTTTATATATCACTTCTTTTATCCAGTTCTTCCTAAGCAGAAAAAAGAGCCATGTTAATTTTGCCCATGCAACCGTTTGAAACAGATAACTTTCAAAAAGGCACCGTGTCTGGATCAAGGCAGATTTCCGGATCAAATTTTCACATTGACACATTTCATTTAATTTTTCCCCATAAAACAAGAAATGTACTCAAATAAAACGCTGGAGTTTAAATGTGTTCCCTGTTCAGTTGTGCTGCTGCATCATTATTTGCTTTGAGCACGTCTGTATCAGGCTTAATAAGTTGTTACGGATTTGCTAAGTATGCAAGATCCACATTCCCTGTTACAAATGTAGAAAAAAAGTAGCCATAGCTACTTTCTATCTATAGCAACTTCCAAACAAGTAAGAAATATGCAGATATGTCAAAATGTTACGCCAAATTAAAAAATAAAAACAACAAAAAAAAACCCCATCTTGTCCAAGGTTGTTTTATAAGGTCACTACTTTAGTGTCAACTGATCCTCCAATCCATCTCTTCCCCACTTCCATACCGTCTCCTTCCTCCTTGATGGACTTTGGGTTCTGACACTGCAAAACACTGCATGGTCTCATATTTCTGCTGCTGGGGCTCGTGCGACTCGTCCTGGTTCTCGCTGTGCGGGTTCACCAGCATTCGGCAGTTAAACGTGTGGCTGTTCCTCCTTGGACCCTCGCTGGACCACGGGACGCCGTTGACTGCCGGAGAGAGAGAGAGAGAAAGAGAGAGAGGTGAGGCAAAGGAGATTTTTATAGTCTGCTAGAGGGTGGGGGTGGGTGGGGTAGGGGGACACTGTTCCCTGCGACTGAAAGTGAACAGTGAAACATGAAGTATGCAAAGAGCGAGCCAAGAGGAGGCGAGCGCGCTGCAAGTGGAAGACATAATGAGAGCAACGTAGAGAGAATGAAGGCAGAGGAAGTGCGAAAAAGAGGAGAGCTGTTGCTGGGTAGAGATCAGTTTTAATGAGCAGTTGGAACCCTGAGCCATCCATCCTCAGCAGTGCATCACAGCCAGGCCTCCATATGCACGTCCTCCCAAAACATCACTGCCCATCTTTCTTCTCCTGTCCAACACTTACACAGACACAAAATAACTCGCTGAGAGACACACGCGCGACAAGCAAGATAAAAAAGACATGTATGGCCAACTCATTTCTTTATAGCAAACTCCCATCACACTCCATCTGGTTTGTGATCTCATTCAGTGCATTGATAATCTCCCAGTAACTGGGACACAGCCCAGTGATCATTTCCAGGGTACTCTGCTCTGCACAGCTCTCCCACCCAGATGGCTGGGTACTCAGACCTCAATCCGGAGCACCAGCAGAGGAGAACTCGGAGCTCCTGACGGGACGCAGTGACACAAAGCTCACCTTATGTGAAGTGAAGCTGTACGGGTTAATTTGAGGGAACAAGATGATACGGAGGGGGGTGGATTCCTGAGCTAAGGATTGCACAAACAGTTGTAATGTTTACATTAAATAAGCACAAAGCATGACTTTAATGGGTGGGCTGGAAAGTATGAGAAATTGAGAACAAGAAAAGAGGATCTCGATAGGGGTGTGCGGCAGAGAATGAGAGAAAAGCATTAAAAAAAAAGTGAAGAGAAGGGGAAGGAAGGGCACAAAATGAGAATGTAGGAAGAGCATTATGCTGCTGACAGGAGAGAGAAGCCAAAAAAGGAAGTTAATTAGCTGAAAAGCGAGGGAGGATGAGGAGAAGAGTGAGAGGAAAAAGTCTAGGCTGAGCATCAGCAAAACAGAAAAAGAAGAACTTTTAGGATCTTTGCACACTGCATTTTTTTTTTTACAAGCCAGCTTTCCGGTGCTGAAAAACCACCATAAACATTTAAATCACAACGACATTGCTAATAAAAAGCACCAGGTGATACAAGATGGACGGAGCAGAGGCAGAATTCGTTGGCAGGGAGAATAAGCCGAGGGCTAACCGAGGGATTTAGGCAGCAGGTTCTTGATGAACTCGGCGTGATCTCCGACGTGCAGCACGCTGTACACGCTGGTGTTCATCAGCTCCTCCTGGTTGTAGCGCAGGTACTGGGTCACGTTCTCAGACACGAACACGATGTTGCCCTCCATGTTCACCACGAAGAAGAAACCGTCGAGGGCCTGGAGGGGCAAAGAGACGGTTTGGAGTTTGTTTACAAAGTTCCTCCTTACAAAAACACAATTCATGAATAATTAGGATTTTATTTGCGCAGTAATCACCCTCATTAATCAGTCTATGTTAATAACCCTGCTGCAAATGGCCTAAAGGGGGAATATCACCAATTAATATGCTCTCCCTTACTCAGACAAGGGAAAACTGCAACTTTAATTTATTGATGCAAGTAATTGTGTTTTTCTTCAGACCTACTGGGTCTTAATCTCTATTATTTAGCATGAAAGCATTCAAAAACAGCAGCTACTATGTAAATATTGTCTGAAGTGTGAACAGCCAATATAATATTTCTTTTTTGTATTGTACCATTTACACACAGGAAGACAACAAAACGTACAATGTATAAATTAATAGTTGCAATAAAAACAAATGATTTTTAGTCCCAATTTAAAGAAGCCACCAAATTCTGGGCATTTCATGTTGGAGTGGAGGAGCATAGAGACTAAATGATGCTTCCTCTGATTTAGTTCTGGTCATAGCTCCTAAGGGGATATCATAGATAGATAGTTAATACTGTAAAACATAAGCCTAAGATCATTCTATGCCTTACAGACCAATATGATAACAGAATCTATTGTTTTACAAACACGCAGCCATTTAAGTTTGTTTTCGTGGTGTGTGCCTGATTGTTGTTTTTTTTTATCCATTAAGACACAAAGACATTAAGTGAGTCGAGAAAGCAGCCTCGAGAAACTCCAAATATAATATTTCTCATTCATATTTAAAACTGTCAACACACAAAATATTATAGATCAAGCTTCTATTTAAAAGCTCTCCACACCAAACTAATGCAAGAAAAGCAGCTAATAATGACACAAACTGCTTGATTAGAAATTAGTCCTGCCAAGACTTGAGTTTGTGGTGAAATGGCAGCAGAGTGGTGTATGGCAAGACAAAACCTCATATAATTAAGCAAGTGTAGGAAGCATCATTCCACCTCCCACCAAAATGTTTAAACAAGTAACTCACTATTTTAGTTTAAGCTAATTTAATTTTAGTTTGTAATTTTGCATTGTTTTAAACTTATGTCATTTAACTTGCATGAAGGACCAATTGAAACTTTTATCTAATTTATCCTAAATACACGACTAGTTTGTCATTTAGCCCTTAGCGGAGCAAAATGTGGTTGAAAGCTTTTAAACTGTTTTGCAAAAGTAACTAAAGAGGTTCCTTCCTAATATGGGGGATTTCTTTATTTTATTCAGAGAAACCAGAAAGGAAGAAACATTTGAATTATCTGCCATTTTCCAATTGTACCGTACCCACAACGACCCATAACGACCCCAAAGTGGAGTACACACTGAACCCTCATTTATGTTAAACGCCTTCTCTGTTATTTGTATGTTATTACATTATGCTTACAGAAAAACCACTGGTACAATTAGTACCAGCTTAAAAAAAAAAGCTGAACATCAGTGAAGCTGATAAAAGCAGAATAAACCCATGTGGCTGATTAAAGCATAAGAAGGAGGAGCAGCACTTAATTGAAAGAACACAGCCCCAGGTCAGCCATTACACACAAGCTGGTGTCAATTAGGCCATCAAATCACCTACAGCCTTCAGGAACAGAACATTGGCACTTGTAAAGCTGGTGTCACGATAGAACCAAAGACATCTGCTCTTCAGCTCTGCTTAATCAATCGCCACAGTTCAACTAAACAATTGTGAAACTTTTAGCGGAACATACATTTATTTTCAGCCGTTCCTGAAACAGCTACAAAACCACACAGTCCAACACCCCCACAGACAAAATGTTAAGGTTCGCTGAACCCTTCCATTTGATCCAAGATTACAGCATGATGGAGGTTCTCCCTCGCCTGCTCTGACACTTCCAAATCTAAAAACAAACTCAAAGCTACCTCATCCATCAGTGCATTAACTGGGCCTGTTCCAAGCTGCAACGTGGTTGTGTAAGTCCATCCTGTGTGAGGAAAGAACATGGACTGGACAGGATAAACATTGCGTAGTGCCAACTCTAATGCTCCTCCAGACACTGTTGCTCAATGCCGTTAGCCAATACTTTTAATTTACAGTGCCCTCCTTAAATATACACTGGAGAGACGGCTGAGCCAATGCAAGTCAATGTGTTCCAAACGGCAACATTGGGAAAAATTGTACAATCCCTGCTCCCAGCTCTATTTACTTGTGAACAATAACTACATTGCTGCAACATGACAATAATAGATGTTGATAATGACTACAAAAAAAAAATAACATCATCAAGAATAAAGAGCAATCTGAAGATGGTGCAAAAGCCATGTAAAAGTATTCATACAAGTTGAGATTTTGGAGATTGTGTCAACCAAATATTTAATGTTTTATTGGGATTTTATGGGAGCAGAAAAGGAGCAAACTTCAGGGTTTGTGCGGTTTTCACCAAATCAATTTTAAGATTGTAAGACTTATTTAAGGCCATTATCAATAATAATATATATATATATATATATAAACAGTATAGGATACACAAGATTAAATAGTTCAGCCACAACAAAATTTAAGACCTGTGATGAAAGTATTTAAGGCCAATGTCCAGTTTTTAAATGAATTTAAGTATTTAATTTTAGACGCATGAACTTAAGACATTAAAAGTGTGTGGAAACTATGCAATTTTAAAATGAAAGTGACTATTTTCAAAAATAATATGACAAAATAAAATAATCTGGTGTGCATTTATATTTAGGATCCCTAGGGTTAAAACTTTGCAGAACCACCTTTTCCTACAATTGAAGTGGAAAATCTTTTGGTATACATTTCCTTCCACTGATTTACAAAACCATGAAAAAATAAAAATAAACATTTACTAGTACATTCTAAGAAAGCAAAGATTCCTACAACACTATGCCTCCCCCACCAGGCTTCTCTGCACTGGGTTGGTTTATCCAGAAAGATGAGCATCAGGTTTGAAAAAAAGAAGAAAATGTTGCTCTCATCTGCCCAGAGTGTCTTTTTCCACGTATAGAACAGACTAAAGATTTTAAAATCCACTTCATAACTCCATACAATCCCAGCAAAATACACTAATGTTTATGGTTGGAACACAAAAAAAAAAAAAAAATCAGGAAAAGAAGACATGAATACTTTTTAAGGCACTGTATACGTAACAGTGATGTGACGTAATGAATCTGTCCACGGAAGGTTAAAAGAGCGGCACAATGTTTCCCCACACTCCTCTTCATCTCTCTGTGTTTGGAGAGCAAAGAGTCTCAGAGGGATGGGGGGTGAGGGGAAATGGGGATGTGTGTTTCTGCTGCTGGCCTTTCTCCTCTGAACGGCCTGTAATGAGCCCAGGATCGCGGAAGGGATCGCGGCTCGGAGCGGAGCTGGTGTGAATGGCCTATCGCCGTGTTTTGGGGACTGCTGACAGATGGGAAAGCTCGCAGGCTGCGCTGGGCTATATTTAGCCGCGAGTTACTGTGTCGATTCAGTGACGCTGGACCAGGAGTGCTATAAATATTCCATGACAGGACGGATCTAGAGGCGAAAGAAGGGAAGATGAGGGGTGGGAGCTGGGGAGGGGGGAGTGAGGGAGACCTGAGCGAGCCGGGGAGGGCGGAAATGGGTGAGAGGACGGACTCAATGGACTGATTCATTCGATGAGCTCTTGCTTTCTTTCCCATTATACGTAAGCACTTCAGAAGCTCTCTGTTGTACAACCAAGCCATTGCTCAGCTTGGTGATTTACAGCCAATCAGGGGCAGATACAAGATGCTGGCAGCTTTAGCCTCACACAGCTACACTCTGACATAATCACTACTGGCACAGCTTTGATTGTTCTCCGTGAATGGTACTCTTCGTTAGACATCAATCATAATTTCAAGAGGTGAGCTGACCTGCGGTAGAGTATTTCACTTAGTGTGACACTATTAAGTGGAGTATATGATGAAATCTTGGACCTGAGTATAATTTGATCTCAGTATGAATACAGATGTTCTGTGGAGACATGATCAGACGCATCAGGGTTAAAGTTCTGGAGAAGTATTAAGCAGGATTCGGTCAGAAATATCATCATTGTTTTACATTGAAAGAGTAAAACAAGACAAAGTCAGTCACAAACTGACAAGTTGGGCAAGGAGAGCTTTATTTTTTGGGGGGCAGTCAAGAAGACTGTGGTAACTCTGGAGAAGTTGCAGGTGGGAGAATCTGTTCATAGGACAACTATTTGTCAATCTCTCCATAAATCTGACAATAACGGAAGGATGGCGAGAAGAACATCACTTTTTGTGGTTCGAGGCACAACAGACGTGTGGAACAAGACGTAGCAGGAAATCAAGACTGAACTTTTTAACTTATGGATACAGCTAAACTCAAGACAAACCTTTAAGAAAAGCTTTTAGGGGCTGCAAAAGACTTAAGACTGGGTTGGAAGTACTCCTTCTTGTGGGACAGTAATGTTAAACATGCAACATGAATTACAAAGGAATGACTAAAATTACTGATCCTCAAAATCCCCCAATCTTGTATGTTGAAGGGTTTTTCCTGCTGCCTCACGCCTGACTTAAACAAATGTGTGATTAACAGGCTTCTGGAGCATATGATAGCTTACTGTGGAGGCAATACAGTCATTTTAGACATACCTGAAACATAAAGAACAGTGGAGTCTGAGGAGTAGGCTTGAGAAACACTGGTTTATTTTAGAGATTATTACTGTGTTTAAAAGGTCTAGTTAATAATCTATTGTAAGACTAGAAAAGTACAATCTAAGTTACTGTGCAAATAATAAAGTCCACATTTTAATCTCTTAATGTCTGAGAGACATGCACCAAAAGTTTATATACACTGGATATATAAAAATCATTTCAGTAAAAAAACGAGGACGTTAAAAGGAAATGTTAAATGTTCCTTTTAACATTTTCCATGGGAACGGCACTGCAAATGACATCATGAATGAAAAATACAAATGCAATCCACCCACCTCCAGCATCATTGGTCCCAAGGCATCTTTGTCAATCACACTTTGGCCTGTTGATGAGACATCAGCCTTCTGCACCTCCTCCTCGTTTGCTGCTGCAGCCTTTTCTGTGATCAGATAAATCAATAAGACAAACTTAAAAGCCACATACAGGGATCCATTGCAACAAGTTCATAATGGAGAGAGAGAAAAACAACAACAACACAAAGACAAAAGTTAGAGGTCACAGAGAAGAAGCACAGGCAAACAATTCTGCATTTCCCCCTGCAGTCGACCCACATACTTAAAAGAGGTCACTGGCTGACAAGGATTTTAACAAGTATCCATCTGGTAACAAAGCAAACACATTCGGTCCCTTTGTGAAAACAATGCGGCCGTGGCTCCAGCCCAAGCACAGCTCGGCAAACAGAGTGAAAGGTTGCTGTAAACGAGCGTGTCAGAGCGCACGACTGCCACACTGGTGACAGACACTGGATGGATTACACCGTCATGTGCAAAAAAAAAAAAAAAGGCTATCATGGAACACGGAGAATGTGTAAACAACTCATGTACAAAATAGGAGAACAAATTGTTCCCAGGAAGGGTAGAACATTTTACTTATCCAATACCACAAACAAACTAAAATATGTTATCATCAATAATAATATGAAATTAGATTCAACTATCTAAAGTTCAAAAGTTAGCTTTTCAAAATACATCTAACAAATTTAGGAAATTCATCAAATGAGAAAAAGATAGATTTTCTTGCAACAGAACAGATTCCAAGATTATGCTGTATTTGCACAATGTGTGAAATATGTTGCTAAAATGTAATTCACCAGTAACTAGGATAAAACTAATTCGATAGAATTTATAGATGCATAAAGAAATGGGCCGGTGACCAAAACTGGTTGAATTTTAGCGTGGTCGACCGGTCAACGCTTTCAACATCATTGGCCGTCTAAAATTAAGTAAGATGAAACACAAGGATGCATAAATCAATTTTAAATAGAAACTTTTCTATGATATCTGTAGACATATTCTTTATGAAGGCTGTGATAAAGTGAGAGAGAGCAATACCATTAGTAAATACATAACAGGAAGGCAGAACAGAGTTGGTTTCCAACCACTACCTGCTAGATCTGGGAATATCAGGTAATCTCTAATTTAACGCTTCCTCCCAAAGTTGTGGTCAGGACAAAAAGAGTAATATTGGCCAATATCGATGTTGGTGCTGATACATTGTGTATCCCTGCTAAAAACATACCAATGCTAATTAATGCAACAACAGACAAAAAAATAAATAAAAATTAATTAATAAAGAAACGTACAAAAACCACCAAATATTTCATTTAGATTTGAACAATTAGATTCCTCTCAGCTTCAGTAACTAAAATAAGGAGTTATGACTTTGTCCATGTGACTGGGTTAATAAACATGCAGGGAGGCCTTATGTTCATAGCGTAGGCTGCCCTACTTTCCAAGCAGACGATGAGAGGCGGAATATGAGTGGGCTGTTTGGGGGGTGAGGGGAGGCACATTTAACGTGCGCACCATGCCAAGGAGAGAGCTGACCATATGGTGACAAAAGATTGTGGTGAGAAGCAAACAGAATCACGCTCTTCCTTTTTATGGATATGGATGTGTGAAAGTTGACACGAATGCAGGTTTCCCTCTGCGCTGCGGGTTTGTTCAACAGCCCACAGACGAGTATTAATCTTTTCCAGCATTAATGATCCGTGCATCAGCAGGACCTCTCCAGGCCCAGTGGGGTCCTGCAGACCAACACAGCTGCTCTGAGTGCAGACCCATCACTCACTGTCATGGCTGCCTTCCCTGGCTTTCTGTCTCTTTGCAGAAGTGTGGCACTGTGCCACAGATAGCAGGAGCGATTGATCAATTAAAAGGATTGTGTAATGTATTAACAACTACATCATAAACTGGCGAGACAGGGCACCATATACGTTTTACTAGCTCATTAAGTTACAGAACAGTGGGGCATTTTTTTTGCTTTCTTTATTGTGTAAAGTCTTATCATTAATATTAGATCTATAATTAGTTTTTCAACTGTGGATAAGTTGTGTAGAATGCCTTTTTTCTTTTATGCCACTGTCATTTGAATTTTGTATCAAATTTGATTATCTTTCATAAACATTTTTAAGAATTAGAAAGGTAAAGCGTCATAAACAAAACCAAACGATATATTCAAAGGAGAATATCCTGTTCCACACTGCTGTATTTATCCGGTTATGGACCAACAAGGTAAAGAAAAAGTAAGAAAACGTAATATATCTTGACTAATTTGCAGTCAAAGTTATGAGGAGAATTATTTGAGGTCATAAATGCCACAAATATAAAACCCCACTCATTCAATTACAATGAGATTTCCTTCATTTAGAATATTTTTGGTAGCTTTCCACTCAAACGGTAGACCTGTCTGAGTCTGAGAAGATGCTTTAAAATTTTACCTAAGCATATTTTTTCTTACATGAAATGAGATGAGAAAAATCCTTTCAGTGTTAATCATTACACCGAAGAGGGAAACGTTCATCTACTAATTACTTCTATTACTTTGAGCTCATAACATTGTGGCTCGATGCAACCCCAACTTCCTCTTTGGTTGACCTTACAGGGCTAATATCCTCAAACCTCAGAAACTTGTAGCTGAATCGGCAGCGTAAAAGCACAAAAACATGCAAGAAGCTCCCTTAAATATATACCAGCATGCATATCTTCCTACCTACCTACACACACTGAATTAATGGATCAGCTATTTCATTAGCAAAACATCACACTGGATACCTTTGAAACTTCAGGCCTTGAATTTGAGCAGTTATTTAGTAGTTAAAAATAGGCTCACGATGTTCACTTTTTACAACATCGTTTGTGTCACATTTACCTTCACCCCTACCAACAAAAAAGCATTTAGCACGCAGTCTTCTTCTACTATTTCCTAGCTTTCGAGAACAAGACCAGAGCACGATTTTGGAGCATTACAATTTCATACTAGGTCTTCTAATACCATCTTCTCTTTAGCTCAACTCAAATAGGTGTTATAGGTGTTTAAAAAGCCAGTAATATAAATAAGCAATAAGAAATTGTTTAAAAGACAGTTGTAAAATATATATAAACTTTGTAAAATTCCGTCAAATTTTTTCTTAAAACTTTGAAAGATCATGAGGTCATGTTTAAAAACAATGATTTTTTTTTTTTTAACCCCTTAAAGCTGAGTCTACAACAAATCTCTATTTCGACATCTCAGGAAGAGAAAGAGGCCCACAGCATCACAGATCCCCCACTGTACTAAACAGTGTGCATGAAATGCTTTTCCACATATTCACCCTTCATTTCTCATTAGACCCACATTAGTGTTTGTTGCCTGAAAGCTCAGTCCTTGCCACACCTCAAAACACACTGTTCTAGCTAAGGTAAGTGTAGAATCTGGAAAAAGGCACATTCAGACCTGTGACTGTGGAACAGGAGATGTTTTCCCTACAGCGCCTTTGAATAAGCCGATGTTTAGACCCCTGACCAGCCCAATCTTGAAGTACTTCTCTAATTATAAGCTTGGAAATTTCTTTTACTTCCTTTTCTGTCCTCCTTATGATGTGGTGGGTGGTAAGATACACTTATCTGGCTTATTTTAGAGTTTCTGCAAGTGTCTTTAAATTTGAGACTTTTTATTCCTGTATGGTAGACATTTTAGTTTACTTACAGGTACATCTAAAAATAGAATACCATAAAAAAAGCTGGTGTGATATCACACCAGCACATTTGAACAAGTGAATAAACAAATGAATCACACTAACAGATTTTCCAAAATCTGCTCAGTACAAGAAAGCTTTTAATCTTAAAGTTAAGGTTCTTGCACCTCGGATGTTTTAGGATCACGCCAAAACTATCCCATTTTTTCACAATATGTCGTTTAAGCTCGCCAAGTCTGACTATAGATATATGTAGATTCAGGCAGATAGCTCTTTTATTGCACCCATTTTCTCACCTATAAGTATATAACACATCTGCTTTCCATAAAAGTTATCTTTTCTTGCCTTTCTAGTGTGACTAGAAGAAATGGGCCTGTGCTGTACCACATCAATATCCACAGGAAACAGAAAGACATCCTTATAAATTATAAAGGTAAGTATATAAAACAAATGATTCAGGTTCTTTTACTTAATAAGAGGATCCCAAGAACATATGGATGGTAATCTCCCTACTAAACTAATGCAGCTGAAGTAAATGGTTGGGGGTTTATAAGCAGCTATAAAAAGATTCCCCAGCCCGACCACCAGCGTATAGTGGACAGAGAGGAAGAGGATGAACCAGCCCTTCGTTTGCTTTGCTCCGAGTGAATGCACAAGGATTGATATGGAATGGGATTTCTGTGTCACTTTACTCACTTTTACATAGCAGACGTATGAGTCAAATAAAATACAATGACATTATTAACTGGTTTTATTTGTGCATCTTAAAAAGGCCAAGTTCTCGTTTTTTGTTTTTTTTTAATAAGATATTCTGGCACCCTTTCTCAAAAGCAAGGACCAAGCTAATATCCGTCTCTAAATTTACAACAAGAGAAAATTTTAGCCTTGAAGCAACCTTGAAGAAAAAACAGAATATCTCCACTGATCTTTGCTTGATTACAAAGAACATTTTGAAAAAAGCATTTTGAAAAAACCTTAAAATGGTCACTTAATCGTCTAGCAACATGTTTTTTGTTTTTTTTTCCACTACGAGCTGTAAACTCAAAATATTCAATATAAACCTGATCAAGCTTTCACTTTTATCATTTGGGACCAATAATTTTTTTTTGCACTTTATTCAGAATGCATAAACCAGACTGTCACTCGTACCTTGCTCCTTTATTTGCCTGATCTGCTTCACAGTTTCCTTCAGGATTGCACATTTGTCAGGTTTGACATTGAAGTTGTCGATGTCGTTGAAGTTGGCGAAGATCAGCTCTGCCAGCTCTTCAATATACTTGTTCTCGTGCTCGCGGTTGCGCTTCTCGTTGCTCCGTTTGGGACTGCAGAGACAAAAACAACAAGAGAGGAAAACAGTCAAAATAAAAGCAATAGGAGACCAATGTTGGGAAAATGACAAAACCCAATCAATTTTTTTTTTTAATTAAGAAAAGATAACTTAGATGATTCATTTATCTTTTTTAAAATTATAACATTAAACAGCAAAGAAATTACACCCTCCTTCCTAAATACCGGCGTTGCCCTACTCGGTTGGAATAACTTTTAGTGAGTTGCTCCTTGAAGACATCTACCAGTTTCTTCCACTCTGCACTTGAGCTGTAACATGTTAAAAGGGTTTCAAGCCACGGCATCTCAAAAGAATAAATAGACTTTACTCCATTCCAGAGCCTCCCATCTGTTAATTCTGAACTGGGGCGGATCAGCTATAGCAAAGAATCTCCACAAGACAATTCTTCCACCTCCATACTTTACAGTTTATATGAAGCTCTTCTCCGCTAATGTATTTGGATTATTCTTAAGATGCTGGTGTCTAAATAATTCAGTGTTGGATTCGTCTGTCCAAAGAACATTGTTCCAAAAGCCCTCGTTCTTTCACTTGTTTAGCTCTAGCAATATTCAAGCTGTGTTTGCAGTCATTGCTTTGAACTAGGACAGAGGCAATATGTGATAAATGTATCATCCCCGCCCATTTGTGTTGGTGCGACTCCAGGTCCTTTCACTCAAACTGGACAATCTGGAATGTTCTCTTGCAGAGCAGGTTCACCTGCACTGACATGTATAGGAACTCTCTATTACGGCACATGGTAGTAGAACACCGCACCAAAGTATGCATCAAGTATATAGGCCACACCACCTGCTCGGCTCCCGTGCGCTCAATGGGAACCTAAAAAGCGTGACTTCAACTCAGCCTTAAGTCCGTTTTTCTTGATGAGCAAACATTGCCTCTACTGCACTCACTTTCTGTTTGTACAGGAATGCACTTTTATATCAACAATGACAAGAGTTTCTGTAAGTCTAATGATGACACTTTAGGGATTCTTAAGGTTTCTTTTAGCATGTGGCAGTCTGTGTTAAGGGAGAGTGGGCTGACATGACCCGATGTGGGCATGTCTGCTTTTGTTTTAATTATGCAAACTTAAATTGAGACATTAAACATTGTCTTTTTTTGCAACACTTCACTTTCAGTTTCAAGTTTGAAGTATGAAAAATCTCTTTTTACACATATTTTTAATCTATTTTTTATTGTTTTTTCACATCATTACTCTTCTTGATCAGTAAGTACAACAAGTGAGAAAATGAAGCTTGAAGATACTAATACAAGCTAAAATGGGGAGAGTTACAGTAATAAGCCAGCATAGCACAAAGTCAAAGATCTGTAAGTATGTTAAACTGATAGCAGCAGTTTAAAGTAATATGTCAAGTTTACTTTGGTCTCAGGCCTCTAAAGTTAATTAGTCGGGTTGCATCAGGCTTGGATACAACACTTACAGGCCTGATCAAATTGGATTTGATGGTTTTAGGCCCAACCTACACTTTAATGTTTCCTGCTGAGGTGTTGCCGCATTGAGGATGCGCTATTGGAAAGCTTTCTGTGCCTCTCCTCCCTCCGTAGCTGCTAATAGCACTTAGCATTCTTCATCAGCTCATTAAAGCGCTGCACACCACACACATGAAATTCAAAAGCAAAACAAAAAAATAATAATAATAATAGTAATATGATAACGGTGCGCTAAAAAGTTAATGTAATTGAACGATATGTCGAGGACTTCTAATAATCAAGGTACTTGAATTAATCAATAGCTTTGATGAATCGTTTCAGGCCTGCACAGTACTGCGTGCTCCTATGATTCACCTAGCTTCAACCTCAAGTCTGTCAATGTGGTTGTGTTAGTTGGTTTGGTATTATAAGCACACCGAAATTGATGCCCAAGATGGCCACTGTGGTTAAGGGTCAGGACTGCGACCAGGGCATTACATCCTCTCCCTTCTAAATTGCTGTGTGAGCAAAGGTTGACATCTTGGAGGATAAAGCTCAGTCCATGAGAATAGATTTATGTGAAGGCCTCTGATTGCAGAACCTCATCTCTGTATCCCTCTACACTGCGATTTCGACCTAGGACAACAAGCCTCGTTTTTCCAGCGAGGAACGTACCGCCCCTCGCCATTACACTGCCTCCACCTAAAGATGTTTCACATTAGCAGGGAGAAATTGCCAAGTTTTTCATGGGTACAACCCACATCCTCAACCCTGTTGCTCAACCCATAAATGTATTTTTCTTACACTCTGTTACTCTGGCACCATTTAAGTGGGAAATAAAAGAGCTTTCCAACAGTTTAACATTCATTATCAACAAGTTCTTACATGTGGCACCACAGACGACCTTCCTAAACAAGCTCAACAACAAAAAAAAAAAAGCTGTAGGCCATTGTGTGAAGGAAAGTAGATACGTTTACACAGGACATTAGAGCTCCTGTAAAAACTCCTGGTATCTCCTGGAAAAGATAACTCATTATATACAGGCTCCTTGATGGTTCTGGGTCAATTTGTGCCCTTATTTTAGATCCAAACATTGCTCTGTCATCCCAACCTACTTTTCCTTATACCTGCAAACAAACTGCTTTGTACTTTAAATTAATTCAACAGAGCTAATTATAGAAACACTAAATTTGATTGTTCAAAATTTTACATTACACCTCGTTTGATTTTTGTCCATGCACATTTGTAGTAGTTGACATTTATGAAATACAAGATTATAACCAATATCAAAACCGCATACAGAGTCCTAAAAGGCTGCTTTCTTACCGTATACTGTGTGGAGATTTTAAAATAAATAAAATGATTACGTTCCATAATTTTCTGTAAAATTGAGTAAAGAAATTTTCTGAACAGAACTGCAAGAGTCCGAAACCGTAGCTGGGTAAACTGACCTGCACTGCTTCCTGAGTTTCCTTTTTAGTTTTGAAATCGTCAGCAGCGGGAAAGTGGTTTAATCTGCAGTGGCCTGGTAATTCAAATTACTAACACGAAGAAAAACTCAAATCTCTGGGTAGCAGTGCGAGATGAAATAAGTTGGCAAGTAGGATTTAGTCATTCTTGAAGCTTACCTGGGTCCTATGAGTTCGGCAGAGCATTCTTTGCGTTTTCGTGCTTCTGCCCTCGCAGGGTCAGATGAGTTTTCGCCGACTCCACTCATCATCAATGCATATCAGCGTCTGCAAATGAAACACACAGGAAATCACAGTTTTAAATATGAAGCAACAATTTCACTAGCTAACTGACTGAGCAAACGGTATAACAGCAAAGGTATGTGAAAGGATGACAATGCGGGACTGAGTGAGGGCCCATATGGCCATCTGCATACAACACACATACAAACCCACACGCACACATGCATACACAAAGTCTGTGCTGGAAGCACAAGTTGATCCAGTCCGGAAGAAATGAGTGAAAATGGAGCAGAGGTAGAGATTCAATCATTTCTCTCCGATGGCACAGTTCTCCCCAGAGAGACTGAAATGAGAGCACCGCGCTTCGCCTGCAGCAACAGACTGTGCGCTCAACCGTGTGTTGAGAAAAACCCATTCGCTACACAAAACCAAGTGAAGCCAGCTCACATTCAGGACAGAGTTTACAGTAACATGTGCCTGCGTCACTGTGCGGCTGCCATTCACCTGGAAAGACTTGAGGTCAATCAAAAACACAACAATGAGAACTCCTACTGTTTGAGGTTATGTGGAAATAACACTTGCCTACTTTGAAATGTCTTTTAGGGTCACTTCCCATATTGTACAATAAAAATGTTTGGTTTTTTTTGCTGAATACATTTGTGAGTCTCTTGAGGGAAGCAAACAGTTGAAGCACGAAGAGTTAATGTGGCAGAGAGGCAGCTGAAAGTGGAAGTGTTTGAGGTAAAAGGCTATTTACTTTTATTTAATTTAACTTGGGATAAAAAAAAAAAAAAAAGTACAATGAGTTTACTGCTCCAAAGAGGGAACTCCAAAGTTAGTCACAATCAGCTGTCCTTTCTTCCTCGGATAATGTTTTACCAGTTTTCGTACATTTTTATTTTACTAAATTATAATTGGATCCAAGTTTCATTATATACGAGACCATTGGATTGAATGGTCCATTCCTATGTACCAGGCGTCTTCAAATCCTGTCACTGAGGAGCGGCATCATGCAAATCTCAAACATCTCACTCCAGAAAGTTTCAAATATTATTATTTAAGTGCAAATAAATCACATTTCTTCCCAGAGATTATAAATTTTAACATGGCTGTGTGAATATTTATAAAAAGAAATGTTATTAAATCACATGGCGTATCCTAATTTGTTTCACATGACAATCAATGGATGAATTAGACACATTTGAGACTTTAGAAGACTTGTGTTTGGTGCTATTTAAACAAAGTAATTTTATTCAATTATTCAATGATTTCTGGCATAACAACAGACACACTTTGCAAACCAGTTATACCTAGAGAACAATGGCTTTCATGAAGATTCTACAATCGAAATGAACTCTGAATGTCACAATTTTTGAGTTTAATCGAAAGATTACATGCTTTCCATGACAAGCTAACAGATTTCTCCCATTGACTATCACAGATGAAGTCAGCGCCCAGTGGGTGCTGCTGCCCTTCTGATGTGCTCAGCTGATGCTCAACAGAATAGTGGGGCAGATTCCTGGCCACAGTTGCATATCGAATAATAGTCAATAAATATTTTCTTTTTATTATTATTGACCTGACAGGCAGGACTGGAAAAAAAAAAAAAAAAACATTTAATGACCGGAACTTTTGTCCCTTGAATAACGACGAAATATGATTTCCTGCACAGAGAAAACTAAAATTTTCCAAATGACAGAACAGATTCAGCAAACAAAAGCTTTGAAGTTGGATAGGTTGTGCTCTTGAAACCAACACAAAAGTATTCTCAAAAGCTAGAACTGCTCCTTCTCTATCTACAAGTTACCACAAGCAGAATTTGAGGGCACTAAATGAAAAACCATCAATTATTAATCAAAGTGGAGTAATATCTTATTAATTACCACCATCCTCTGAAAATCTGTCAGCAGCTGATGGACTCAGGTTTAAATATATAGAAGGATACCTTCAGTATATTAGAAAGTAAAAACTGATTGCCATCCATCCATCCATCCATCTTCTGCCGCTTATCCCGGGTCGGGTCGCGGGGGTAGCAGCTTAAGAAGGGAGGCCCAGACTTCCCTCTCCCCAGCCACTTCCTCCAACTCCTCCGGGGGAATCCCGAGGCGTTCCCAAGCCAGCCGAGAGACATAGTCTCTCCAGCGTGTCCTAGGTCTTCCCCGGGGCCTCCTCCCGGTGTGACGTGCCCTAAACACCTCACCAGGGAGGCGTCCAGGAGGCATCCTGACCAGATGCCCGAGCCACCTCAACTGGCTCCTCTCGATGTGGAGGAGCAGCGGCTCTACTCCGAGTCCCTCCCGGATGACCGAGCTTCTCACCCTATCTCTAAGGGAGAGCCCAGCCACCCTACGGAGAAAACCCATTTCAGCCGCTTGTATCCGCGATCTCGTTCTTTCGGTCATTACCCAAAGCTCATGACCATAGATGAGGGTAGGAATGTAGATCGACCGGTAAATCGAGAGCTTCGCCTTTTGACTCAGCTCTCTCTTCACCACGACGGACCGGTAGAGCGCCCGTTTCACGGCGGACGCTGCACCAATCCGCCTGTCGACCTCACGCTCCCTTCTTCCCTCATTCGTGAACAAGATCCCGAGATACTTGAACTCCTCCACTTGGGGCAGGACATCTCCCTTGACCCGGAGAAGGCACTCTACCCTTTTCCGACTCAAAACTGATTGCCTTAAAAAAAAAAATGGCATTACATTAAGAAGCATGTAAATAAAGTTCCTTAAGGCAATTGATGTTGTTAAACCTCAAAGTACTTTCTTGAGATTTTATGTGATAGAATAAACCAAAGTAAGGCATAGTTATGAACAAAAGGGAGGGTGTCTCCAGGGTAGAGTGCATCATTAGTTTTCTCCCACACAGCATTTTGAATGCAGGCCAAAAAGTTCTACTTTGGTCTCGTCTAACCGGAGCACCCTCATCCACGTTTGATAAATGTTCAGCAGAGGCTGTTGCATCTTACTAGGTCTGCCACAATAACCAATAAATCAATTAATCGCATGATAAATTAAAGAAGACACATTTGAGACTTTAGAAGACTTGTGTTTGGTGCTATTTAAACAAAGTAATTTTATTCAATTATTCAATGATTTCTGGCATAAACAACAGACACACTTTGCAAACCAGTTATACCTAGAGAACAATGGCTTTCATGAATTTTCTACAATCGAAATGAACTCTGAATGTCACAATTTTTGAGTTTAATCGAAAGATTACATGCTTTCCATGACAAGCTAACAGATTTCTCCCCTTGACTATCACAGATGAAGTCAGCGCCCAGTGGGTGCTGCTGCCCTTCTGATGTGCTCAGCTGATGCTCAACAGAATAGTGGGGCAGATTCCTGGCCACAGTTGCATATCGAATAATAGTCAATAAATATTTTCTTTTTATTATTGACCTGACAGAGCAGAGTGACTCAATATCTTCAATATCTTCCATTTGTTCAATTTTATCGTTTTTCTCTTCCTGCCTAAAACTGGAAAGCAAAAGTCTTCAGTCTGGTACTTTGGTCTCAACTAGCCCTTTATTTGAAGGACAGTTTTGTTTACAGAGACTTCATAATTCATTTATTTGTTTCTTTTTATATTTTGTTGTCGTTTTTGCTCGTTTATTTTGAATATTTAAATGTCTTCCAGTTCCAGTGTTGAATGTTGGATACTCATTAAAATTTAAAGTTTACTGATCTTCGAGAATGTGTTCTTGCATTGTTATGCTGCTACCGTTATATTACTTGCTTATTGCAGTCATTTCTGGGACAATCTACCGTCCAGGAAAACTTGTTAACCTGACAGGCCTACTTTTAATGCTTTCAACAATGGCTTTTGCAGCGCACAAATAAAAGTCAACAACTTAAAAGATTCCACCTCCTGTCCTGTGGATCTCTTTAGCTGCTCCAGAGATACAACAGACTTCTTGGCTACTTGCATGTTTTTTTTTATTTTTTTTATTCCATTTTCACATGATGGGTTAAACAGTACTCTAAGAGACACTCAAAGATTAGGATATTTGTAACCGAACCCTTCATTGATCTTCTCCAAAACTTTATTCCTAAGCTATTTGCTTTTTCCCCCATGATGCCATTTATTCACAAATGTACTACAATAAACCACTGATACCTTAACAGAACATCTGTATTTACACTTACACTGAAAATAAAAGTTTACAACAGGATAATTAGCCTTTAAAGGAATTTTAAAGCTTTTAGTTGCACTGGACTATTATTTATCTGTGTCAGAATAAAGGGAGACAGAATGGAAATGTCTGCCACACTTTAAATGTTTTTGTCACATAAAATCCAAACAAACCCCACTGAAGGATGCAGTTAGCAATAACAAGACATAATGTTTAAACAGCAGGGTCAGGGGACATGAATACTTCTGCAAGGCACTGAATATTTTACAAGCTTCTTTTTCTGCTTGTAAAAGAACTAACCTTAAATGAAACCCTTAAAAGAGTACATGCAGGTCTTTTCCAGAGTAGGTACCACAGCTGGCGCATGCTGTGTTGTGATAGAGTCTCAGCTACCCTTACCATGGAAACAGCTATGACACACACCACTTGTTGCTCTGCCATTACATAAGGAGGGAACAGAGTGGAGAACACCAGTATTTAGAGGAGAGTAGGGTAGCATAGCCTGGCAGAAGCTGGTTAAAATAATGAATGAGGTAGTGGCCATGCAAACCTTAGTCTGCCTGCGTCCTGCCCTGGAGTGACCCACTGTAAGCTAGCAGTAGTAACTGGCTTGACATGAATGAAGTCAAACCTTTGGCTATGGTTTAAAAAACATGTCCTTTTGACAAGTGTCTTGAGTTCCCTTGTTGACCAGTGCTGCGAGTGAACAGACACAAACGTCTGAGTCCATGACTGTTCTGCTATTTTGAACGCCACCATCTTTGTGCAGAGCAAGTGAGCTGGCTGAAAAGCTAAAGCTCAATATTAGAGGTTATATCATTTTATTAATGGTAGCAGGCCATTAAACTCTAATAGCCAAGTGCCATTCTCCATTTTTATTAGCCAGGGCAGGGTTTTCAAGCACAAGTTACCATGGGGATTCCGGTTCTGATTGGCTGTGTGTGCCTCGCTGAGCCAGATATGATTGGTTGCCTCCATCTCCTTGACATAGCAGCAATGATGGGTCACTCTACATTGAGACAAATATGTGAGACTTGAAGTACCGAGCACGTCTCAATGACACCAACACAGACGACCAGACAGCCTGGCAAGCAGGCTGCCGGCTGCTTTTGTAGCTGGGAAAGGGGATTGGGGTCTGAACACAGGCAGACTAGTGGGGGGTTCCCATCTAAAAAGGAGGAGGAGTCTGGACTGCTGGCAAGCTAATAACTGCTGGGAAATCATTAGCAAACAAATATGCTGTAAAAATGCGCTTACATTTACAGGAGAGTATGAAACAACTTCTCAGAGGGTAAAAGAAATGCAACTATGTCTGCTTTCAGCCTGAAGTTGCCGCCTGGCTTTAAACAGGCCCTGATTCTACACAGCCTCAAGACCCAATACGAACAAGAGTCACATGCAAGAAAATTGCTGAAAGCTTCCATGTCTCTGGGGGACAATTTAAAAATTCATGGACACTACCAGTCAGTAAATGATAGGATTTTCTCTGACCTCCCAAGATATCTTAAAACATGGTCGTCCCTCATTCTTATGAAGAAACGCATAAAAAAATGACCTTCACCAGTCACTCGTGCAACAAAACACAGACAACATATTGCTTCAACCATGCTACTTCACAGTTGGGCATTCTCCAGCTGGCAATACTTCTAATGCAACAATGATCTTTATGGTTAACCCCTTGAATTTCTGCATTGTCAGACTATAAAAACAACCATCTCTAAAAACCTAGGGTTCTTTTTCACTGTGTGCATTTGAAAACTAAACTGGTTTCTTCCTCTCTGAGTGGCCTTTCAGCTCACGTCGGCACAGCACTCATTTCAATGTCGACAATGACACATCAGCTTCAGCAGGCACCGTCTGCTTTTGTTGCTGGGTTGAGTTATCTCTAAGACAGATCTTATCTCCTTCCTGAATGATATGATGAGTAGACATTCCCAAACTGTTTAAACCAGAATAGCAGCTGAAGAGGATCTTTCTGGTATCCCAAGGATAAGCAAGACTTCTGGCGGTCCAAAGTATTCTTCCTGTGATGATGTCACACAAGGAAGTAGTATGTTTGAGGTGTTCAGAGACAAAAAAAAATAATAATAAATTGTTTAGATGTCTTTATCCTGTAATCATAATTGTCTGGTTTCAACTCTACAGATGACAGATCCTCAGACTAAGCACTCCTTTATATATATACTACAAAATAAAAAGATTACGACTGATTAAAGGATAGCGCAGGAAAAAGGCAATTCATTGTTACTTCTGTCTCAGGCATCACTGGCAGTAATAAGTAGGTTATAGATGGGTAGGGTACGTAACCTCATTATGTTCTTGAATGATTGGCATATTCTAGGAAGCATCTATTAAATTTGAAGCTCATCAAGCCATCAACTCTTCTAATTCATTATTACACCAAGTTGGGACATATGCACCATCAGTCATCAGTGCAAGCCATTTGCACTGGAAGAAAAAAAATAAAATAAAAAAAATCTGTGAACAACTAAATAAGTGTTCCGCAAAACCAAACAGCCAAATAAAGAGCCGCTGGCCATGACATATTTTCATTTAGTGTCACAAGAAATGGCAAAGGACACTGTAAAGGAAACAAGTGATATCAGCTTTTATTTAGACTGAATGCACTTCAGGAAGACTGTTGCAGTAGAAGACGATGCGTCAATTCTCTTCACAGGCAATTAAAATAAAACAATAATGCTATGCAGCTGAGCGCTCACCATGCAGTGTATGATTTATAAGTATTAAGTTGAAGTGTATTTTTATCCTTTAGGTATAAAATGCTGTGGACACGTCGTTTGGTTATCTTCTATGTGTTCCGGGCAAAGCAGCAGCTTTGTCTGGGAAAGCACAGGCTGAAGGACTGAGTGGAAATGATGCCAGGGTCATGAGGTTTATTTGAGCAATGCCCTTCTGTGTAGTCCCCCACATTGAAACCGAGCTTGGATCTCGCACAAGCCTCATAACTGTCTCTACTTTAGACTCCTTCCCATTTCTCTCGCATAAACACAGACGGCGAATATTTGCAAGCTGATGGGCTGACAGTGTGAACAATTCTCACGTTGTTGCAATTTTTTATTTTTTTTTTTCCATCTTTATCATATCTGTGACCGACTCCCACGGCTGCACGACGGGGAGGGTTATTAAAAACATTTTAAAGAGCCACAACGCCACTTCAAGAAAATGACACTGGTAATTTTCCAGAAGCTAAAAGCTGTGTTTCAGACAGAACGACATTTCTGACAGAGGGCTAAAGGCAAAATATAGCAAATATAACTTCACGACCCAACAAAATCTCCAGAGAAATCAATTGACTTTGAGAGTGCTCTTTAGAACGATAGCCATAGGTGTGTGTGTGTGTGTGTGTGTCATTGCTTATAACTTGAGTGTCACATGAGCAGACCCTCCCACCCCCAGGATTGAGCTGGAGACAACCAGTCTGGAGAGGGAGAAGTGTGGGGACGGCAAATGGTTTGACGCTGCACAAAGCGTCGGAAGCAACCGTGCTCCCTCCCATCAAACCCAACTAGAACCTGCTTGTAACCTGCCCCATCAGATGGCTCTCCACCTTAGAAATCCAACTCAGACATTCACCTGCATGTACAGCCAAGAAAACACCACACCAGGCCTTAATAGAGGACACACTTAGCAGTTCTCAGTTTTTCTTGAGAATTCTCTCATCTTTGCATCGTTCTCACAACTACTCGTGATGCTTGCACTGCATAGTCAAAACCACACTGCCATAAAAACTATAAAACTACTGATTTGCCCATTTGAACTCACAACATAATGGAAGAAAGAAATGTCTCAAATTGCCAAGCAGAGGCTGCATCTGCCAGTGCGCCGTTCCTGTAATTTTGTGGCTTAACATGGCTTTGTTTAGAGACACACCTAGTGTTTCTGGAGCTCACTGGGCGCTGGGCAAAACTATTCATCACACTGAATAAGAAGCTATTGGGGCAGTGTTTGTAGTCTCATTCACTGCTATAACGAGGACCCTTCCAGAAAGCACAGAACCTCGGTGGGGCTGAACAATGTCTTGTTGGTGTGTAATTTGTCCTCACATGGCGTCTCAACACAACCGGCCCCAGGGGGGACATGGGGAGCAAGAGTGCACGGATAAAGAGTGCTTCTAGAGGCCTGCAGTACAGGCAATTTATTTCTCACAAACTGACGAGGAAATCATGACAGAAGAAGGACCCAGAGGACACTTGTCTTCTCATTTTACGCCCCAGTATTTTTGCCAGGGTGAAAAGAGGCGCTGGGAGAGCCAATATACACACAAACTTGTTGGATTCATGCAAGATGTTATTCAAGGCAAATATGGATTTGAACAATATCATTTTCAACAGAATTCAATACAGGTGGAGGTTGTGGCGAACTCTGGCCTTGCTGACAGCTGCCGTTACCTTGAACCAGATGTTGGGCTATCGGATTTGGGTCAAGAGAAAGGCAGAGCAAAATGGCAAGACAGCAGAAAAATGAAAGTCAAAAACCTAACGGTGTACTGTGTATTGTGACTTGGTCAAGGTGATGCCAGAGGCTCGAGCTAATTGCTCCAATTTTCAACAAAGCCTCCAGAAAACACTGATAAATCAGGTGACTTCATGAAAAGAGCCGAAAGTTTCTGTTTCTGTTCTGATGTGCAACTATTTACCAACTCAGCAGCAAAAACAAACCGTCATGAGACTTATGACCAAAGGACAGAACTAGTAAATTCATTAAATGAAATTTCTCTTAGAGTTAAGAACCTTAACTTAACCTTAATTTGAGACAGTCTATTATGACGTACCATTAAATAGTCTGCAAAAGCAGGAGGGACTTTCTGTTACTCTGCTGGATTATATCAGACTTTACTTGGTCTACTGGGACTACTTTGTGTTATTGAGCAGTTATTAATCTGAGAAAGAAAAAAAAAAAAACATGGTCCCCCTTTTATTGATGACCTTTATGCTATTCTAGGTCTTCATACGCATTATGGTGACACGACTTCATATTCCTGTGTCACCAAGGTCACTAAGTAATTGTGTCCATAATATGTATGACTTTATAGTTTTGAATTTGAACTGTACAATAAAAAAACAACAACAAAAAAAACAATCATCAATGCAAAATCAATGTGCACCAGACTGCATAGACCAACAACAACTCGAGTACAACATTTGGAATGTTGTAATATTTCAACTGTCATGTATCAAACACTCTTTACAAATATTTGCAAGGACTTTCATTTTCACTGCCATTTTGTCCATGCCTAATAGATATCAGTGACCCCGATGTTGAAACTAACAGTGGTGGGATTTACTGTGATGACAGACACGGAAAAAAAAAAAAATGTTGGATGATTACAATCGGTAACACTTTCCCAATAACTAAGAATATACTGCAATCTCATCTTTTCTTCTCTCATCATAATGCTTGCTAGCTTAAAGCAGAAAAGACAGAAGACTTTGATTGTAGTCTGAATAATGCAAGATAAGAGATCACTCTGCCAGACTAATCAAGGCTACCAATTAAAGAGCAAGCAAGGAACGTAAATTTTAACATCTACTTGAAGCCCATTTAAAATTTACTTTGCACCATTAATTACCCCAACAACTGTCCTTCAAAACACAAAGTCAATGGAAAATTCTCAAACTTCTCCCAACAAACACAAAAAAACCCCAAAGAAAAACCGTTCAAATTATATATGACCTGGTCCCACTCAAGATATTCTTTCCTCTGGAATCACTGCAAGGTAATGGCACTAAAGTGGCAGAGACCAGCAACAAGCCAGGCCCCACATTTACTGAAAGCTGATCACACTCATCAATCTTTAATGGCGGCAGTAACTCCAGGATGTCGCAGGATGAGAAGCAGACGGTTCAGCATCTGGTAGTCAGAGAAACACTTGGGAGTACAATGGTTGGATATGTAAATCACAATGGCAATTTGCCAACTTAGCATTTAAGCAATGACAAAAAATGACTACTGTTATGAGTGTGCATCATCAAACAACAATGTAGTCCAAATCCATCAGTGGTTAATCGCTATGGGAAGATTTACTGATAGCAGTAGGGAAATTAGATGTGTTGGGTTATCCCAAATTAATCTGCAAGGGTCAATTACCTAATTGATCGGAGTCATTATCAATCCACTACTGACCCCGCTGCTTATTGTAGTGTTTACACTAAAAATCTTGTTTTACAATAATTCAAGGTTTTTGCCTGATCAGCAGATTGCAATATAAAACTTTGAACTATAGACTGCACCAGTCTGGTCTCCATAAGTCAAATGAATCAGTTGCTTTCTGATTCATATCTATCTTCAAAAATAGATATGAAGAGAAACAATTGGTGGAGGGAAAATAGCAGTGGGAAAAAACTTAAATCTATATGTCACAGTAAACACATGATCAATATCAATAGATACTACGTTCAATAGACTATTCAATCATTTCAGTGAACTCTGACCCAGAACTGCACAGTGTTCTGTGGCTTTAACCAGTCAACGTCTCACAGCCAGCTAAGCGAAGTGGGAGGCGTCAACTAACTCACTTTCTTTGGTTACCTAGCAACCACCTGCACAGCATCAGTTAAAGGTTTTGCCTCCATCCTTTGTAACTTGCTAAAAAAAACAACAACAAAAAAAAAAACAATAGCATAAAGAAAAAAAGAAATGAGCAGAACAGCTCAAGAGGAAATTGTGAATACCACAGAAAACGTCTTGTCACCATTTTAGCTCCATTTCAGATACTTAACAAAAAACTAATCAATTATTCCACGTATGAAATTCTTGTGTTATGATACGTTTTTCAGGCATATCGTCCAGCCCTGGCTCAAATTAAAATGTGAAAGTCATGTAAAACATATTTCACCTCTAATTTATTTGAAGAATGAAGCAATCTGGCTGAAAAAAGCTAAACAAAACAGAGAGTGTTTAAACATCCAGAGATTTCCAGATAAAGAGCAAAAACTAAAGAAAGCAAACAATGAAACAATTGTTTTTTTTTGTTTGTTTTTTTTTGCAAAACTGATTTACAAAAACTGTCAAATCAGAAAATGAGACACAGAGGAGCACATTCATCATACTTGTGAAAGTATAAGATCAAACACAATCTTTAAGCAATATCAGGAGCAGATCGATTTGCAAAACCTCCATTGCTCTGGTCTGTAAAACAAATGTTGCAGCACAAAACCCCCCACAAGATCATCTCCAAAGGCTCACCCAAATGTATCTATTTTTCCAACGATGCAGGATCATAAAACAGCAGGAGTTTGTCATTTTAGTGTTTGAATCATGTCGACATTTGTGCTCAACAGAACTGCATTCATCATATTGCGCAGCAGAGTTGCATCAGCAGAGAGTTGGCTGCGGTTGCTCTTCTTACCGTGGTCTTAGTCCAGAGAGTCCCTCAGGCCATTGCTGCAAGATGATGAAGCCTGGAAACCTTTACGCATCACTCTCGTCTACCTGCTGGGAGAAACGACAGCAACACTTGGAATGAGCTCTCCGCGATGGGGATGAACTGGTGTCATGCAAAAGCATCCGAGGAGCACATCCTCTAACAGCACAGCAACAAGGGAGAACTAAGTGTAACATTTATTCTGTAAGAGAGACTTCTTCTGTTTCATTAGCTATTGTAATGAAATCCAGGGAACAGCTAAAGGGTTATCTGAAGTCCCCGGGAGAGGACATTGGTGTAAACAGGATTGTTTTTGGTTGAATCTGGAATAAAAACAATGTTTGAAAACCTAATGCAACAATGTCTTCAAAACATGTTTTGATTTTTACTTATTTTTTGCTCACACACACTACCAGGCTTTTTTGAGGGGCCATAGACAGCAACTCGGCACATCTGCAGCTCACTCAGCAGCCTGACAGTTCAACTCACGAGTCCAGCAGGCGAAATGTGCTCTACACCTTCTGCTGTAACGGCCGTGCAGTTTTGTCAATGATTTTCCATGAACCTTGATAGATTTCATGTAAACAACAATGGATTAGTGACAAATACATATTTTTGTATTATTTTTTTTATTTATTTTTTACAGCCACAGTTACTCAATTATCTGCTTTAAACCTTCAATTACCAACAGCTTCAAGGAACAATTCTGCAAGTTTGTACAGATGCCTCCAAAATGGCCACTCATTCCGTTTAGCTGCCAGCCTTGAACTGTAAGCTCCACAAATATAGATTTTGATTTACAAAGAAAGAAATATACAAATATAAGTGTACCAACATTGAGAAAACTCCTTCAGAAATTATACTTAGAACTCATGAATGAAGCAAATTGGTGGCATCATTATATTTTGAGGACAGTTTCAGCCTATTCTTAAAATCTTCATATTTTTTGAAGAAATATGAAACAGTGTACTGATAAATCTTTTAGGGAAACTTGTTTCACTTTGGTGCAGATAACGACAATGGCGCCGCACGTCAATGCTATGCTAAAAATTTTTTAAAGAGACTTTTAAATGTTGACAAATTGACTTATTCAAAGGTCAAATGAGAGTCCAATGACAAATGTGTCCATCTTCACAGTTTGCTGTACACAAACAACTCACTGATCTAACTTAAACAGCTCAAAACAGATTTGAATCCTTTTGGCCAGAAGTATTGAGCCAATAAAGAGAAACATAAACAAATTAACCTGTACCTGCTGCAAGAAAAATACATAAAAAAAAAAAAAATTGTAATGCAAAACAATAATTTTGCATTCTATTTCATGCTTGTGTAATAAACATGTAGGGCTTACGTAGAACCCCTGTTTACAAAATTAAATGTTAAACAGGAATCAATACTTCTGCTTTATGCTGTACATACCAAATGAGCCAGCTGGGGAAACCACTGATATGATGTGAGGTGCTGACATGACATGAGAGTAAACAGATTCTCCTTGTGAAGCAAACCAAGTAAGGAACATAAAGCCACAAGAGGGGAAAATTACATATATCTGCAAGTGCCTTACAAAAATAGCTAAAATTGACAAGTTACAGAATGTCTCAAAGCAGTTTTATAATGACCTTTGACAGTAACGCAACAGTAATAATCTAAACTAATCCTTATGTAAATGTGACTATTTCAATCTTTCTCTTGCTCTCTTTCTCTTAGTAAATTTGTTCTGTCTCCTATGGAGAAATTTCCTCTAAGACTTAACTCTTGTCACATGCTCACAGTCCAGACTTGATCTTTGGACCATACGACAGACTACATCGGAGGCTGAAAGCACTCTATTGATCCAGCATTACTGTAAAAAAAAAAAAAAGAAAGAATAAATGAAAGCGCACTGTGGATCTGATATTACCAAACAGTTATTTCAAAAGAGATCTTTCGATTTTTTTAAAAAAAATTAAGGGTAAACCTCGTTTTATTGTAACTGTGCACTGAAAGAAAATAAAACTAAGAACTCCCACCACTTTGGCCTATAAGTGCATCAAGTAACAGCATAATTGTGCAATATAAATATAAAACATGTCTCGGTGATGGATGAAAAGATTTGCCAGTGGAACAGAAGACAAGCTACTTTTCCCCAAATCATTTTCCAAGCCAGATATTAGGAGTTCAAAAAACAGTGAAAGTTAAGGGTTAAGTCCTCTTCAAAAAAAAAAAAAAAAAAAATCAAAGCTGCTTCTTTATACAAATCTAAACTTAAGCTTCATCTTTAGTCTCTCTGTTCAAATTCAAAGATACAAGATTAGTCCGATCAAACAGCTGTCTTAACTTCTCATTCTTCCAGTTATGGACTCTTTTTGTAAAAATGCTCTTAAACCAACCCAACCAAACCTAAGCTAAGCTAACAGCTGCTGAATCAGTAATTCAGGCTCCCATAAAACAGGACAGAAAATGACCATATTGGCCAGGTCACCGAGGGGCTAATCACAATAGAGCTCTCTTCCAGTGCCTTTTAAATGGCCCACTAATGGCTGTCAATGGCATAAGAATCAAGACTGATGTCTACTCTAATGAAAGTAATTGGCATTAAGTTCCAATCCTAAAAAGAAGGCTTCATTGACATCAGTTTCCTTGACTTTAATCAATAAAGTTTGCTCCATCAGGGAAGGTGAGACAAACTGCAGTCAAATGCGTATGCTTTTCCGAAAATAGAGCTGGCATTAGCCTAAAGCTGAAGAAAAACAAGCAGCATTTGTTGACTCGATGTAGGTACACCGCAGCCAACTACAGCACAAAAAAGGAAATCAGATAAAGACTTCCAGACAATTTCATCTGGGTTAAACTGTGAAGAGCCGATAACCACGTCCACACCTCTGCATCCGAGCCCCTGCCGAATCAGCAGATTCAAAACCATTTTTTAATTCCCCCATTCTGCTGAGGGAAGGACTGTGTGTGTGCGCAGCAGAGACGTGTAAACAGACAGCAAAGAGCAGGGAGGGGACAGGGATTTGCAGCGATCACTACATTTTTATAGTCCTCACTCCTACGAGCTGTCATAGGCTGGTGGCAACACACCCACTGTCCAAAAGTTACAGCCCAAAATGTCCGGAAGACTGCAGAACGGGAAGACACAGCGAGAGCTCAAGCAGAGGAGAAGGAATCTGCAGATAAATACGACAGTAATTTCAACTTTTCTGAAACTTTATACACATCTCGGTTTTCTGCTGCAGGGCATTCAGCTCAACCTGCCTTTAAAAACAGCCAGAAAACATCTGACATTTGCTCTATACACACATACTTCAGAGGAATGTAGTCAAACTGGATGTCTCTAAGGAGAGGTTAGCCCTAAAGATCAGAAGCACAAGATGAACGCTGCAGCTCTACCCAGCTGTTTCGTTGCCCAGTTTCAGTTTGAACCAGAAAGAAAGTCTAAAGAAAATGAGTGAGACAGGATGTGCTATCCTTTTATCTTTGGTGTTGGTCCTATCATGAAAGAGTACAGCTTTTATTGACTGATGAGCAGGTGTGCAACAAAATCTTGCAGCACAAGATCGTGCAATATAAAAAACAAACTACATTTCTCGCGGGATTTCTCCAAATTGATTTTAAAAGACACACAGCGTGTTGAAAGGTCATTAAAGAGGGGGAGACAGGCGTACTCAAGTCATCCTAATTTAACTAGTTTTACGGAGAGTAAGGCATCATCATGATTATTATTAACATGGTACCAATTGCATAACAAAATTAACAAACAAAAGCCCTGCTTTTGGAGACAAACCTCAGCAAATATTCTTTCCTACATTTCAGCGCCTGGTGGAATTAAAGAAAAAGGACAGAAACCTTTTGATTTTAAACTACAATAAGCTAACTTTCATGGGCTCTTTAGGGAGGAGCAATAACAGCAGAATTCATCAGAACAACACAAAACAAATATAGTGGGCCATTTGTCATAAAACAGAAACTACTTATTGAAAGAAGGATCATATGTATAATTTTAAGACGCAAACTATTTCATAGACTCTGTAGAAACCCTCTGCAAGGCTAATGCGGCTAAACTTAGCATCTGATTCGTAGATTTACTCCAGGTGGTCCACAGCAGAGGATCACCACAAGGGGCTGTACTCCTACCATTCCTTTTCACTCTGTACATCTTAGGCTTCCAGTACAAGTCAGAATGCTGTCATCTGCAGAAATACTCAGATGACTGAGAGTGACAAGAAGCTGAGATATGCAGAGCTGGTGGTTCGTTTGTGTCATAGTGTAGGAGCAGTCATCTTATCTTGAATGTGAACAAAACGAGCGAGATCAATGGAGATTTCAAGAGAAACAGAGGGAGGAGAAGCAGAGGTGAGAAAGGAGAATAATAACCTGCATGTTCACCTGGAACACAGACTGGACTCAAACGGCAGCAATAAAGCCATCTACGAGAGGGGACTGTACTTTTTGACGAGGCTAAAATCCTTCAAAGTTTGCAGCAAGATGGTGTTGGAGAGAGAGTCATCTCTTCTGCCATCATCTGTTGGGGGAGAAGCGTCTGAGTCAGGGACTAAAACAGGTTCAACAAGCTGATAGAGAAAACTGGTTCTATTTGAGACTACTGTTGAAGATCTGGAGAGAGTTGCCAAAAAGAAGGAGTCTTCGTAAAAACAACGTTACGGATGACACTGAGCAGTCTGTTCATGAGATTACTATACAACTAAAGTCTTCAGTCAGAGGTTTTGTTACAGCTGCTATAACACAGACTGCTACTGGCGATTTTTCCTCCAATTAGCATCTACAAGAATTCTGAAGAAAATTGGATCATATGAGTTATAACTTAATTTCCCTTTGGGAATTAATACGTAATAAAAAGGTATGCTTGAATGTAAATTGCATCTAGTCCAACCTGTCAAACAATCAACATGCTATTCATATTTCCTAAGTGAAATGTCTTTTAGAATTTGGCATTTTAAAAACTTTGGAATTGCAGTGTTTTATTATGAACAAAGCTTAAAACTCAATTCAATCCAGCATGCTGGTGCCTGACATTAAAGGAGAGAAATCAGAATTAGAGAGTTAGAGCTTCACCACAGCTGTGCATCAGATGAAGCGTGTAGCACGCTAATGTGGATGTTACTGGTTGTTGTGAGTGGATATGAGTATAGAAGGATCAAAGCTGCTAAAAAGGCACACTTTTGTGTTAACATTGGCACGAGGTGCTTTACCTTTCAAGTTTATCTGTCACTTTATCGCTCTCGGACACGTAATCTAGGTTAACTTCTTCTGCATTACCAACCTGAAATGCGGTACAATAAAACACTCATCTTGAACGCAATGTACACGCAGTGTACAATAAAACACTCATCTTGTCACCTGAGACATGTTCCAGGTGAACATGTCTCAAAAAAATCTGGAAGTGTTTACTTAATTTCAGGAATATGAAGCTGGTAAGCAGGAGAACAAGAAACAAAAATAACCTATTAAATAACATGCAGGCAGCAGATGCAGGAGTTTCTACAAGTGTGGTTTGCGTAGCGACAGCTAGCTCTCTTATCTGATCCCGGCGACAGTAAAAACAAATGTTTATGCGTAATAATGGGACTGATACGATGAGTTGTAAAAGACATGCTGTAAAGGATGAGTCACAGCGAAAGGTAGATGTGTAGGAGGTTGAGACAGCTGTGACAATAGGAGGGAAAGTGAGCAAAATTAATGGAGACGTATTTTAAGAATGGCTGGCCTTGCGTGTCGGGTATCTATTGTGCTTGGAAAAGGGGGACGTGTCCACCAACTAATCAGTTTGCAAGGAATGAGTTCCCATGGGGGTCCGAGGGCATGCAGTGAAAGTGAAACAAAACAAGAAAAGGTGCCACGTTTGTGTGTGTTTTTGGGTGCGTTCAGGGGAATCGGATGACATAACTGTCATTTTATCAGCCGAGGACGCCGACAGGCATAAATTACTCACTTAGCAGGAGTAGATCAATTTGAATTTCAGAAACGTGACGACAGAAACCATACAATCGTTTTTTCCTCTGCCGAGCTGCAGCCTGAGCAATGTGATGATCCCTGGAGCACGTTTAAGGGGGATGACTGTAAAACCCGGCATTACCTGATTAAGAGTGCTGCTGCTCTGACGGCAGAACATGTAATTGGACGAGACAGAGGAAGACGTCAGGTGAAGCACCCTCCTTAGCAACAGCCGGGTCAAGGAATTCTGTTGTATAAGATTTAGTTGAATTTCACGAGACTTCCTTTTAATTTCAAATATTGAAAGGATGGACTCAGTAGATCAAAGCGTCCCTTTAAATACTGAACATGAAAATGTAAAAAGGCGGTGAGCAGATCCTTCAGTGCAACAACACTATTAGGCATTGTCACCACCATCAGGGTTCAGCAATCTTTTAAACTTGCTTTTATACCATTCCTGCAGTTTGAAGTCCTTCTAATAACGTCAAGACAAAGTGCTGGACTGACAGAGGAACGCTTCGGCTATGTTGAACAAAGAGTAAAGTGATTCTGTCCTGCCCCCACCTATTGCTGTGCACAGCCAGTCAGCTGGCTAAAAGATGGTCATTCCATTTTTTTACACATTATTGAACTGTCAGGAGATGTACCGTTGTAGTGGTCAGGTGAAATATAAAGTTAGAGATGTATACATGTTTTGGCCAGAGATTGGAAATTTTTCTTTGGTTTATTCTAATGAGTGTTTGGATAAATACTAATATATATATATATATATATATTTATTTTAATTTTTTTAAATTAATTAAATGCCTCAAACATTTATGCCCTGAGCCAGAAGCAAATGTTTTGTTCTTTTTTTTCTTTTGCATTGAACTCCTTAGGAAAAAAAAACAAAAAAAACTGAATCTTGTCAAAAGCAGAAATCAGCAAATCAGAAGCCACAGAAAATGTCAAAAGATAAAGGCCAGGAAACATATAATCAATGCATTAGTAAAAAAAATAATAAAAAAGAACATTTAAATATATGAAGTGAATTCGGTCATGATTACAATGTATGCAACATTATGCTCATCAGGCATGTTAACATTGAATACACGAGTTAATGAAGCATCAATGAGTCTCATTAGGATTGATGTTTGCGGTAAATAAAGAAGGAAAAGACAAACAGAAGCACACTGCTTCGTGAATAATTTACATTAAATGTAAGCCTAATGAAATGAGGGTTAACCATACTGTACGGAGGAGTAAACAGGTTGCATAAGGATAATCACTTCCCCTTTAAAACAGCAAATATAGATGCTATACAGTTAACATATGCAAACTGTGAGTCATCAGAATGAAAGGAGGAGGAGAAGAGAGAGAGCAGGGTTCTCTGCTCTGATGGTGGGGGTTGAGGGGATTCATAGGATCCACACTGGTCAGCGTTCGACTCTCACAACGTGTACAGAAACGAAAAAGTTGCATCTGAATCCCCTCATTCCTCTGACTTTATGAAGAGCAATAGAGAAAAGCTGCTGCTTTACACATGTCACTTCATGCTACAGCGGTCCAACTTGCACTGCTGGTTCAAAGCAGTTTGCCCCATCGCTTTAGAAGACTCTGTACAGGTTGTTTTTATTCTAAAGGGTGGCGTGTTGCCGCATACTTTCGGACCACCCAGTCAAACTCCAGCAGGCAGCTTCCTCAATCCAAGTTTTCGCTCCCTCCTCGAGTGCCAACGATTCCACCCTGGGCAGTGGGACTGGTGCCAAGCACATGCTAACACCCAGTGCCATGGATTCATTGCGTTTGAAAAGATGAGGGGGGGAGGAGAAGGCTCACCCAAACAAATTAAGATGAAAGAATCTCCACTGACAACCCCATGCTGACAAACGTTAATTAAAAGCTTCTTCTCATATGCAGATGACATTGATATTAAACAGCGTATGCAGAATTTAAACATTTTCTTTGTCTTACCACAGCAGTGAAAAATAAACCCCAACGGTAGTAGAATGAAAATCTACCACATTTAATACACACACACACATATATATGTATATATATTTTATTTTATTTTATTTTTTTCTCTACTGTACTGATCCACAGCGCAAAGCTTGCAACATAAGGAAAAACAGCTGCGGAAGCACTGCTACACGGTCATGTGATCTCTGCTGTCTCCTCCACTCAAGCCAAACTGACTGAGGGACTCCTTCATAACGATGAGAAGTAGACAATACTATAATTTGGCTGTAGAGATCAATATGCAATTTGCCACGGCTGACCCACATAAGTGGAGGAGCACGGTCGCTTGTCTCAAGATTCCTGGAGCCCAGGTTGAATCTCTGTGTAGGTCTGACGTACTAATTATAGTTTAATGTCATGTTCTATAAGTTATATCAAAATTGCTCAATGCCAATGGATCTACATGGATGAATAATTTACACGCCTAGAATATTGGAAATACTTTTAATACCACACACTAGAGTGTTGCAAACGTCACCATGTGTTTACGACACTTTTATATGATTTATTTCTGAATAATATACCAATACTCATATCGGTATGGCTGACTATATGACTAATATTGCATTATTATCAAGAAATATTAATGCAATTTCATATCTTCCTGATGTTTTGGTGTGTAAAAGGGGATTCTAAACTGAACTTGGTGTACAAGGACAGAAAATCAAGAAGATGTTCAGACAGTGACTATTAATCTCAGTCCAGCTCACCTTTACATCCTAGGAAAATAAATGTTACCATCAACATGTTTCATAGCAAGATTTATGATGCACCGTGTTAAATATCAAATAAAATCTAAGCTAAAAATAAATAGGAAAAAGTTCAAAGGTGTCCAAGTTCTTCGGAAGCCAAGTCACTGATACTGGAATTAAGATTCTTTGATAACGCTCAGAAACTCAAGTACCTACTTGAAGTCGAATCAGCAAATGTACAAGTAGAAAGTACTGCAATTGCAAAGGGGACTTGGTGTGACTGAAATTTTGCGCACAAGGCAGCACATTTCAACTATTTGCAACAAATTGTTGACATGTGGGTTGGGATTCTGCTAAATCCTGAGCCCAGCAAATATTCACAAGTCCAACTCTGGCTAACTTCTGAGCAAAAAAACAAAACCAATGGGCAAAGGCAGTTTGTGCAACAGAATACTCAATAGCTTGCAGAGCAATCTTTAGCAGTAGTGACTTGAAACATTCATCTTATGAACAACCCAATCAGTCTCTTGCATCACAGAGCATCTCATCTTCACTTTTATGCAGAGCTCTTTCCAAAGTCCTGGCAAAGTGCAACCATTGGCTTAAAATGTAAATTTTGACCAATTCACAGAAATAAAACGACTTCCTTCCTACTCAGCCTTTCCATCTTTCGTTTATTACAAAAGATTTTTGCCCAAAGGAATATCAAGGTACACTCACGAGGTTATTATCGTATTCCTACATAGCCCTAAGCTAATTTGGCTGCGAAAGCACCAAAGCTGCTATGAGAGGCATATCAGCAGGAGATCATCTTGTCCTATTATGAAACTGTACATTCACACATGATGTCAATGTGAACCAAAGTATGTTGGTCATGGTTTTAAAGGTCATGAGTGACTAAGACCAATAGCTGTAAGGGCACCATCACGCTACCTGATTGCAAATTAAGCCCTAATCATTTATGCACCATCACTGTGCCTGCTGTGGGCATTCCTCATTGGTTTAGATGGAGGAAGGAAGTTGCCCCCAATTAATTTTCCTCATGTCTTTAAATGTTTTGGTAATAAGAAAAAAAACAAAACAAAAAAAAAACAGTTCATGGAACTTCATGGACAACAAAAGCCTTGGGGAATGACTGAAAAATTAATTTCTTAGAAAAAAAAAAAAAAAAGCTGAGAACATTTAAATATCCTTTTATGATGAGGTTTTCTTCATGATTGTCCAGTTTGATTGTCCATAACAGTTTATAGATTTTACTGAATTGCAGAGAAGTTTAATGTGAATGATTAATTAGATTTCAGCTCTACAGTCCACATGTCCCTGTATTCTGACCTCTTTTATCACTGCATAAAATCCTGAACTTTCCATCATTATTTCTGTTTTCAGCTTCTATAGCAATTGAGTTGGCAGAGCAGCTTGATGTGCTAGGATAAATAATCAGCGATCATAACTTGGTACTGCTTGCATTTTAATCTTCATATTATTGTGAATTTTTAATATTTGTAGAGTTTTTTTTTAGTTTTGTACTTTTCCTCCTTCCTCTTTGTCAACTAGTTGATTTCAAAGGATACACACTTTACTCACGCTACACAAGAATACATCAAAGCTCAGCCTGTAGGCTATAGAAATCACAAAAAAGCAGAAATACAGTAAGAAAAAAAAAAAAAAAGTACAGTGTGGATTAGAAACATATTTGTATGGTGACACTGACAGGCTGTGATTACTTCTTCAGCTGTTTGTCCTCTCACCTTGCTCGGATGTCTCATTTTCTCACCACATATATTTGCTTTTTTTTTTTTTTTAAGTGTTAGAAATGTTTAGTAATAGCCACCGTTGAAGTTTATTCTAGGATAAAGCTCCTTGTCACTTCTACTTTATTAACACTTGTGTTATCTAGTGCTGTTTAATCATACATCATCATCATCATTAAACGGTGCTGCTCTCATCACTTCACAGTGCTCCCAGCCACCTACCAAACACTGGGGAGGGTGTGCCATTTAACTTGATCATTTAGTGCTGTGTTCACTTGCAGTAGGATGTCTAATATTTGTTCAGGTGTGTGTTTACAATCAACAGTGCAGATTAAACACCTTATTCGTTCATTATTAGTATTATTAATTAATGCTTTTAATCAAAGCCCCAGTCAAAGGATAAGCAACTGCTAATGATTCAATCCATTTAGTTTATAGGGATATTCAGAAGTTCTGGTGATAAAGAATATTTGATTGGGAGAAAGGCGCAATTACATTTCCTTTTCATTTCTAGACAAAGCAGAACAATTTACCATGGAGCCAATTAACATTTCTTCCTCTTGCTTGACTATTAATATGAGCCTTAACTTGTAAACTTTTTAATATACTAAAAATTGCTTCACTTTTTGATAAAAATGCAACTGACTTGGGGGTGCGGGGGACTAGCTAAGGTAGATAAAAATCTTCCCCAGGTTGATATTCAGACAGTCCTGTCATACTCGGGCACAGACAGATAAGGGGACCTAATTTGAAGTCTGGCTAATAACACAGTGAGAACAGCTGTTGAAGCAGAGACAGAGTTAATAATCCCCACTTCTTCCCTTCCACGTCGAAGGGGCTCTCGGCTTTCCATCAGCAACCGCTGCCTTGCTTTAAGAGGCCTCTTCACTGTGCCGTTTCGCCATCCCCTCTCCTCCGCTTCGCTGTGAAAAACCTGGCCATTACCCCACAGCTCATCCCTCACGCCCACCCAAGACCTGTCACACGCCTGTTTCCATGACGACACAAACACAGAGGAAGCAGGGTGAGATGCCCGGCGAGACAAAGACAGCAGATAACATGGGGAGAAGGTGCATCGTGTCAAGAACACAGAGAGGACCTTATAGAGCCTGTGATGGGCAGATAACACAACACAGGCAGGCCTGTTGTCTCTAAGCTGGAATAGAAAGCATGTTTTCTTGCAGATTTGTTCTTTTAACAGAGTACAGCCAATGTGTCAACTTTAAATGTGAAAGTAGTCTGGCCAGAGTATGAAGTAAAACCGTAATCCTTTGCATTTAGTTCATGAAGGTCCAGATTTATGTCAGGTTTTTTTCTTCTTTTAAAAAGAGTACAGGAGAAAACTTCAGAGGGTCTGTCTGGCTCACAACTGATCGTACAGCCATTAGCACCAGAGACAGTTGCAGTTCTCCAGGGTTCAGCTCATGAATCAAAAAGTGTCGGCAAAAGAGTGTGGGTGTAACTTAGTTCACTGGTCAACATGACATTTCTGAGTCACTTATTATGTCATTTCAGTGGGCATGCCATTTACTTATCTTTAACAATCTGAATGTTTCATTTATGCCCATAAGTCCAACACTTAACAATACTTAGATTTTCCCAGACGACTGGAGGATTTCTCAGTTTCACATACGCATTGCTGGCTTTCAAACAAAGTCAGCAATTGAGCTCTAAAACCAATGATGTCATCAAAAAAAGAAAACCAAAAGCTCAACTTGAGCTGCAATTGCAAACCAAATAAATATTTAGTCTTTTGGTGTGCAGGGGGCGTTCCTAAAGACCATCGTTGACTCTGTGGTGGCATCAGCCATCTTTTATGGGGTTGTCTGTTGGAGCAGCAGTTTATTTCCAGCTGAAAGGAAGCAGATAGATGAGCTCATCAGGAAGGCCAGCTCTGTTCTGGTTTGCCTAATAGACTTAGTGCAGGTGGGGGAAAATAGAAGAACTCTGGCTAAAATAACATCACTGATGGACAATCTCTCCTAACCAAGGATTGAGCAGTTCCTGAACTGTTATTCCTTCAGATACAAACTGCTGCATCTTAGGTGTACAAAGGAGAGTTATATTAGGTCCTTCCTCCAAGCAGCTGTTTGGCTTTATAACCATCCTTTCACATTTTGAACATTTTTCTTCGATTAACCTGCTCAGCTGCACATTCCTTTGGACCAAAGTAAATCATTTCTAATAACTGCACAGTATTTATGTTGAAACTTTTCAATTATTATTGTACAGTATTTTTTACTCAGTTTTTATATATACCTTATATTCTGCCTTTGTGTGAACCAACTTGCTTTGATTGTCTATCACTTTGCTGCTGAAGCACAAGAATTTCTTCAGTGTGGGACAATAAAAGAATTTCTATTCTATTCTGAATATGAATATTCAGAATATGAAAATATATCATTTCCTAAATAAAGGACAATAACATGTGCTTATTGTTGTATTGTTTCCTCAAACATTACAATAACTTAATATAATCATCATCTGATTTGCAAAAGTTAAGATAGAGTACAAGACATAAATCCTTTACAATGTTTTGCAAAAAGCTATAGCTTTAAAATGCAAAAGAAAAAAAAAAAAAAAGCATACAAACTAAAACAAAAATACCATCTATGGACAATGAAGATGTAGCATCTGTAATGGTATAGCTGGAAATATAATGGTAATAAGCTTCAGCTATGTCCCATTTTTCTGTGTCCGAGCTAAATGAACCAAAGTATTAAAACTACAGTATTTTAATGACCTTTCCAGGCAACACGAGTCGTAATAGCTTCCTAGTGCCATGCAGAGACAGAAAAAACTGCAGAAATGGTTGTTGTACAGCTAAACTTCCAAGAGATAAACATTAACTGATTATGTGAAGAAAAGTGAGGCTTGTACAACTACAGCACCAACATAAAGAAGGCCATGTTGGCACGTTGTTAGGAAGTGTTTCAATGCTGGTCAGAACTGAATCAAAATTTTAAGCATCTAAACTGAAGGCTGATGTAATTTCTGAACTTTGTTAGGTAAAAACAGTTATTTGTCACTGTGGTGAATTAAAAATAGTGTTGCTAAATCTATCGATAATTTGGCAGATTTTTAGATCTCTGGGGTATGTTCATGCTTTTCTCCTGGCTAGATCAAATACCCACTAAACCTTCACTTTATGGACTCAAATTTGAGCTGAAGACTATGACAATCATTTCTTTTCTGTTATACCGCGACGCCGAAGTCCAGCGTAATAAAAGTAGCGCCATCACTTTTCTGTAACTTCTGGGCGTCTTTTTCCATATTTCTCAGGTTTGGTCAAGAAAATTAATCAAACTGTAATGGCTAGCAAAACCAAGCAATCGAAACGTCAAACTCGTATGAATGATGACATAAACCATAACACTAAAGCACCATGTTGATGGAGACTTGACTATTATTTTAAACAGTTACAGTAAAGTAGCCAAGGAGGGTTACTAGTATCAAAGTATACACCTTGGTGTTGCACAGTCATAAGTTTTCACCATGCAGATAGATGCCAGCGAAGGTGACAGTGCGACCAGAGTTTTGCTCTCCAACACGCCCTCCTTGCTACCCGTTGGTGTGTGTACTTCGCTATTAGAGTAGTGCAACAGTATGAGACAAACGAAACAGCCGCTTCTGAAACGGAGCACGGGTCAAACGATTAGCCGGCTGCATCACTCAGGTGGTGCAACAACGCAACCTATCACAGAGCAAGTCATTGCACACACGGCCACAAGTTTGTTGGCCAAGTACTTAGAAGAAGAAGAAAATGCTGCCTCATTTATTAAAATTATTATTATACAAAACATAGCAGGAAGCATAAGGATGCTGCTGTGAATCAATTTAAAACCCAGGCTGGAAAAACATGTTAAGAAAATTCAGAAAGCAACATTTAAGTCGTGCGACTTGATGGGATTAAATATTACAAACCTGCTGCTATAACTGCAGCAATTTGCCCAGTCAGAGAATGACTGAGGAAACACTCATGTGCCAAGTTAGTGTGAGAAAACTTCCAGCCAGTTTTCCTTGTGTAAACATCCAAATATTTGCACAAGTGCTTGCATGGATTTCGTCATCACCCCACTAACATTCTTCACTGAAAAAGGATATTCCATTTTGTCCCCCCCCTCACATTAACATTATTATTTAGGCGACTCTTCCTGCACTTTGAATTTGAAATAACCTCGGACATTCAGCTGTGCTCGACACTGGAGGAATGTGGACTTGAATGTGAACAGGACCGCATTCTTTCTGAGTCGTTGGGAGGTGTCACAGATGTCATAAGCTTTTCTCTAATACCCCGTATTTCATATACACCCAAATGGGCATCAAGTAAGATTAGGGGAATATTTTGCAAGCAAAAAGCTTTACCGAGATTGACTTGCTTCCGTAAACTTTAAGTCATTTGAGATAAATACCCACAAAAAAGCTTAAATCTTCTTCCTCACCTTAATGCCTTGCACATTTTTCACACCTGGTAAATGTGTAAAAAATATATTTCAAAATTCAGCTTTAGTTCTAGTACAAAGTGCATTTATTAAGTGAGTGGAGAAGAAAAATTAAGTTAAGAAAAATATGTTTTTTTCTTTTATCTTTTTATAAAAATCCTCCTGTCCCATTTGTTGGCATGCCAAACAAATCCTTAAAAAAAGGAATCCAGCTTAAATATTTTTAATACTTTACAATTATTAGTCTGTCTAGGAACCTAGCACATCCTGGTTTCCAGGATAGATATATATATATGATATTGTGTTTCTCTTAGCAACTTATGAAAACAGGAACCACAAGAAGACTTGTAATTAAAGTAAGACATGTTGATCTTCACAAACAAGTCAGGAAATAGCCACAAAAAAAATGCTATTCAATTAAATGTACCTACGTCAAAATCTTTTTTTCTGTTCCAGAAAGCTGAAAATAACAAGGCGAGAGGATGATGGGGATGGTAAAAAAAAATAAAAAATCTCCAAAAAATATTTCTTTAGAGAACAAGAGTGGCATCTTGGGCTTGCCATCTATTCACAAGAGATATTACATATTAGCTGATTGTGTGGAATGTCGGAAAAGAAAAACATTGTCTGTCCTACCATAAGAAACAAACATGTACAGTGTGTCAGCTTTAACTGTAACCTTGTGCTTCGGTCCGACAAGATGAAGATTGAGTTTTTGCCAACAAACGCTGAGAGTGAGTGTGGTGTAAAAGAAACCCAAGTATGGTATGCTATGGTATCACATCTATGATTCTGTGGGCCCCTATTCCTTATAAAGGAAGAGAAGGGGGACTGCGATGAAACACCAAGACATTTTAAATAAAAACATGATGGCATCTCCCAGAAAACTGAAAACGGACCATCACTTCATAGTCACACCTGTCTTCACGAACAGCAACAACAGGAAACACTCTTTATTTTGATATGAACTTGCTTGAGGACACTCACAGCTTAATGACTGTCCTATTGGAAAATGGAAGTTAACATATTTGGGTGAGAAAAAAAAAGCAACCGCTAAAGAATTTCTTGCAAAAAAAAAAAAAAAAAGCATAAGTTTGTAATATCAAATCAGTTGAGGGGTCTAGATCACCAGTTTTTATTTTTTCAACCTTCGCTCATTTGGCACTGACGACTAGTGGATATTCTTCTCAAACCAAAATGCTGCGATAGTGGCAGATCACAGCACGTGAAAAGCATAACATACTATCCCCCCCAAACTGAATCGATTTAATATGATTTCAGATGTCAACTTTAATGACTGTATCAAAACACAGAGTCTCTGGTTTACCTTCCTGCCAGGCAGTAAATCAATGTATGTGCTTTGACTGAGGCCAAGGTGCTCCGAATGAGAAACACAAACCTTTGTGCTAAAGGTGTTTCTCTCAAACTTCCATGAATCTTGGCCTTTGCTACGACTTCTGGCAGATGTGCCTAAAATCAATCACATCCGATTCTCACAGAAGCAAACTAGCTGAAGTCAAACTGCAGCAGGACAACATGTCACGCAAGAGCTTGCATAGGCGATGTGACAACTACGACACGCCGTCAGGTGGGCAGAGTGATGCAACACAGGCTGCTCAACTGGTTCCACGGGAGGCGTTCCTCCAGAGAAGTGCCGTCACTCATTGAAATGACACAAGCTGTCTGCCTGTATAGTTCTGAGTCAGTCAAGCAGAAGGAGAGCGCTGCACTCGAAACACAGGCACAACAACGCAACACACAAGTGAAACCTCCTAGCAGCATCCCCCCATGCTGCATTAAAGACCAAACACCCCCCAAGCAAAACCCCTAGCAGCATCCCCCCATGCTGCATTAAAGACTTACATTTTGAGAAAGCATCCCTTCTATTCACTCGTAGGTCCAAGTGGAGCTGCTCAGTATAACATATCAGCATCGACAATGCAGCGTGCGTTTTAATTAGAAACACATCATGCAAGGTAAGGCAAATTTGTCTGAGTGAGTCATCTTAAAGCTTTAAAGAAAAGCAAAACATAGGCAAGTTTCGTTTATTGGGAAGAGAAAGGACGGAAGGGGGAAGAAAAAGCAACACTGCAAAAACAGATGGTAGCAAGAATTATTTGTATTAGTTCAACCAAACATCAGTACTGGATAAGCCTGTCGCGATAAACAATAAGTCAATTAATCGCACGATAAATTAAAACTATCGACCTCATTTTAATTATCGGCTATATCGTTTCTTCCTGCCTTTTTCTCTTGCTGTTGATGAAAAAAGGCTCAACTCCAGTGCTCTCCATTAACTCTCCCTTCCTTGCTTCCTTAGTGTAATGCCCAGCGCGCGCTGCACGATCTTATGTCGCGGATTGTCGGCCCATTATCAAAACCTGAGAGACACATTAGCCGACAGAAATCCTCAGTATAACGGTTCGATCGAAACCGTGTTGTGTCCAATAATAGACACAAAATAATAAGTCCAGTTCACTAACTTTGAAACCAGGCATTAATCAATTCCTTACTACAATCTACCTGAAATGCACGTAGCTAGTGTCAGTCCTGACTGAATGAAAATCATTATAACTATTTAGGTCACGTTACATGACTTTTCAGCTGTTTTCAGAACAGCTGAAAAGTTACCGGGTTTTCTGGTAGTAATTTCGCTCCAACTCCTCCCCTAGTTATTGATATTTTCTTTGCACGAACTGTTGAATAAACATTCATGTTGTTTCCGATGTCTGCTGGACTTCGGGTTGCACCGTGTCAGCTGTTCGGGATTCCCTCGTGTTTCCCCTCAGAAAGCAGGAGGAGAATCCGCCTTTCTGATTGGCTACCGGTCACATTCAGGTCTTCAAACAATATTATCGTTTATCGCAATAATTTTTTAGACAATATATTGCCCAGCAAAATTTGTTATCGTGACAGGCCCAGTACTGGACTGATCCGGGTATGTTACTGCGTTATCTTTATTCAATGTGAAAACGTTGACCAAACTTCTATCATAACATGCATTTGTTTCATCTTTCATTTCAGTCATATATAAAAAAAAAGAAAAAAGTTTTGCAAAAAACTAGCAGCACTTTTACAGCAGGCTATATACTGGATAACTTCATTTACAATGCCTTGTAAAAGCACTCACACTCCTTGAACTTTATAACATTTTGTCACATTACGACGGCAAACTGAAATACTTTATTGAGATTTTATGCGGTCACACAAATCTACAGAGTTCAAAGATGTGAAGTGAAGTAAAAGTGAAACCCAGCTCACCGCATTTTTGTCAATTCAGTTTTACACCGGATAGATTAATACAAATACCACCTTTCCTTCTGCTGACTGCTCTGCTACTGTGTCATGTTTTCTGTCTATGACACTGATTTATGATGTAAAGGTCATGTGATGTTTTTTGGGTTTTTTTTTTTTTTTTTTACAATCCAGATAAGACATGTCTTTTATTTCTTCTTTGCACTAGTGATAGGCACATCATTCCTAAGGACACTGAAATGTGTGCACGTTCCTTTGCTGTTCAATTATTGACCTGATGATGATCCAGGTTGTCTGGGAGCACTGTCAGCATATAAATTATTCCCACTGTAAAAATGTAGAGTTCAGACCTTTCTCCCTTCATTTTTAACAGCCCTTGCCGTACTACCCCTTGTGTTTGTCTTTAGGACCATTTCTTTTAATACCCCTAAATAAAATCCATTGCAACCAAAGGTTTTTTTTAAAAAAAAAAAAAGAAAGAAAAGAGAGTCCATCAGTGTGTAATGTTAAGTAGCCCACCCACACGTTGAAAGCTTATTTTAGTGGTAGTGAGCACTAACGAGGCATTGTGACGCTCGCCAAAAAGGAAAATATACACCAGTTTAGCCAGGGAAAATAAGTCCTCCAAGCACTGTGAACAATTTCATCAACTTTATCTGACGTGGCAAGTCGCAAATGAAGCTTCGCTTCCACCACAACAAACGCAAAATAGACGTACGCTTTCAACACATGGTGATGGGAACTGTCTTCACTCGCTCATATTCTGCCAAACAGCGAGACTAGCCTGCAGCTACAACCGCTAGCATGCTAACTATGTCCCTGCTAAACTGGCGAACTTCGTCCCGGTGTTGAAGGAACGGTCCCTCGCTAACTCAGCACAAAATAACAATGACACATGAAAGTGTTGTGCACGTTAACATTCCGGGTTGAGTGACAATATACCGCTGGGTGGACCCACGTGAAATAAAAGCAGCATATGAAAAATGCAAAGGTCTTTTTGCGAGCTCACGGTCTAGTTTAGTTTGCTGCAGAAAACACGACTGCCACAAGCAGGGAGCCTAGCCAAGAAGCTAGCGCTTGCTAACAGGCTAACGCCAAAGCGAGAAGAGCCTCTGTCAGACAGACACACAGCCGAGATTGGAGACCTCTCGCTCCGAATCGTGGATTTCACAACGAAAACAGCCCGCCCGTTCTCTGCCAGAAGCACAGAGGCGTGTGGCTACTTACGATTTGAAACTTTCCGCCGAGTCCTCACTGTTAAATCCTGTTTATCCCAGCCAGCTCTGACCTTCGCGGTAGTGAAACAACATTTCTGCTGGCTAACTGTGCCGCCATGTTACTCCTGCTCTTGCAAACCAATGCTGAGTGTTTATCTGGCTGGTAGCTGCTGCTGCTGCTGCTGCTGCTGCTATCCTCCCCCACACACACACGAAACCACATCACTGGGCTCCGAACACAAATCGACTCAGTTACCGCCGGGGGCGGGGGGCTCCTGTGCAGTCCCGAGGCGCTTTACCTGTTAGGATTACGGTACTTGCTGTTTGATTAATCAGCATCGCTCTGACGACATTTAATCTGCAGACAGTCTCTTATGGTCACCACTGTACAATATCAACAATATTTTTTTTAATGGATGTTGTGGTTTCAAGGATATACTAAGCATAACACCCCCTCCACACACACACACACACACACACACACACCCACACACACCCTCGACTGTGGTTCTTCTAGAATAAAAAACCTCATTGTTTAAAGAAGATTGCAACTATTTTACTCAGGCTCACCAAAGCAGTTGTAAATTTTGAGACCATTAACATTTATGCGATGTCGTAAAATTGGCGTTGCAAGAGCTGCATCAAACTAAAACGCTCGACATTGATGTTTGGAGCTTATTTTGATTAAATCACTGAAATGTTGCATTCCTTCTGTTAATAATTAACACTTGCCTAACTAAGTTGCTCGTGAAATTTTGGTTGACAGTTCTATGAACCGACAAAAAGTTCTCCATTGAACATGTTCTTTACAAAGCTTACCGATTCTTAACAATAACCGTGTACGTATATATATCTATATATATTTTTTATTATTTTTTTATTTTTTTATTTACTGTCTTGACCAAATGTCTATTGACCAAACAAGCGAGCAGGGGTACTTCTGAGCCAAATTTTGTGCAACAGCACCCCCTACTGGTCTGTTTCCCGTTGAAATCAAAGGTCATGTCCTCATTGTGTGCGGTTGAAAAATGTTTTAGTGGGAATTGGGATCAGTCAGGAAACTGATAAAAACGTTAATTTACTCAAATATGGATTTGTGGCCTAGAATGATGTCCTATGAAGACACCATTCTAAGATGACGATGATAGCAATAATAATAGTCATCACATTATTTCCTCTTTATTTTATGAAACCCAGCGGAAATTCCTAGTACTTTATAATTTACTACATTTTACAATTCCCCTGATTTTTCTTTTATTTATTTTCTTGGTTTTTCCTCAGAAAGAGCATTTTTGATGTTACATCGCAAGTTTTCAATTGCATTGAGGGCTCTGGAATGGACTGGCCACGCCATAAATTTTCATTTTGTTGGTCTGGAACCAAGAGGTTTCTCGTACACTGACACACTTGAGATTATTGAAATATGGATTTCCACGCCATTTTCTCCTCCACACAAATCAACATGAATGCTCTTCAAGCATTTTCATGTATCCCATCTGACTCCATAATATGAGAAACAGCATTTCTCCACCACAATGCTTCACGGTATACTGAGTTGGTTTTTCACTTTGTCTGGCTGCAATCCCTTGACTCAGAAACAAGAATATTATTTTTCCCCAGTACACAAGGTCCTGTGCCATTTCCCATTATTTTAGTCATTGCGTTTTATCCATCGTTGTGCATGCTTATGGATTATTGCTGTCATTGGGTGAGTGACAGGACAGGGTGCAACCTCGATGGCTCATTTGGTCACTTTTTCAAATTGCATTACATTAAACTCTTTTCTCAAAATTCTATACACAAACACCCCATTATAATTATGTTCAAAAACGTTTTGAGATATTTGCAAATTTATTAAAAACAAAAAAAGAAATCACATTTGCATTAATATTCACAGCCTTTGCTTTTCACTTTGTTGACCCATCTTCAACATCAATTTGCACCTACAGTCCTTTTGCCACAACTTTAGCACTCTCATCTTTATGGATTTTCACCCATCCTTATTTGCAGCACTTCTCCAGCTCCAACAAAGTTCTGCAGCCATCTTCAGAACTTTCCAGGACTGTTCAGTTAGATTCAAGTCTGGACTCTGGTTTGACCTCTCCGGTACATTCACAGAGAGGTTTTAAAGCCACTCCAGTCTTGGTCGTTGTGTTGTCTGGCTTAAAAATGAACTGTCGGTCCAGTCTTAGGTCAAGAGTGCCCTGGAGCAGGTTTTCATCCAGGATGTCTCTGTACGTTGCTGCATTCATCTTTCCTTGCTGTCCTGCTGCTGAAAAACATCCCCATAGCCAGTGACATATATATTTGCTGCCTCTATCTTGAAATAAGAGCTATCCACTTTACACCGAATGAAAAACCTCGCTGATTTGAACTCCACCCCACACTACTAACACTTTTATAGAAGCCCTTTCAACTCATGATTCAATTATATAGAATCAGCATGTGACTATTAGATCTGCTGGCTTTCTATTACTCTACTACACCTGCTATGAAGCTACATGCTACGCAGAATTATTTCTACCGCAGGAAAATCATTGATCTGGATACTGATGTTGCATACAATTGATATATACTCTGAGCTACTTTTAGTGCACTAGATCATCACTAGGTCTTGATTGGACTTTGATACATACAGCAAAATAATCCAGAATGCTTCCATTTTAACAAGATCATTTTATTTCTTTACAGGATAAACCCCCAGGGCGAGTAGAGAGAACCAAACACTGCTGGAGTTTATTGTAGCTCACTAAACAGTATGGATAAAATTAAGAATTCATTCTTTAGAATACATTTGTGTTACTTAGGTAAAGTCTTGAAAGTACAGCTGACAGGCCTATAATGCTTTGTGGTGTGTAAGTAAAAGGCATATGGTCAGCAGTAGTCAGCCAGGCTCTTTTGGCACAGTCAATTCTCAGTACGGAGGGCAGGGAAGGAGTAAAGGTTTACAACAATAAATGTGTGTGTGTGTATATATATATATGTGTGTGTGTATATATATATATATATATAAATATATATATATATATATATATATATACACACAGGTAAGTTAATCCATAATGGAACAAACACATTAAGAACATTACACCTTAACATTAAGAGAGGTTGGACAAATCACAAAAACCTTTTTCTTTTTTTGTTTTTTCCTGATTTGTATCTTCGTCGATGCTACAGAATTAAAATCTAAAAGCACAATGTGTCTAAAACAGTATGATTACAACTGCGGCAACTTTTATAGAAGCTTGTGACAAACATGTTGTGATTACAAAGCTTTTCACCTACTCCAGTAATCAAATGCTACATTAGTTTACCATTTGTTTTATTTTATTTTCTTCTTCTTCTTGGCTGGCAGTTCCGCACAATACTGAACCATAAATGTACTCGTTTAATTTGCTTGCTTGTATATCCTCTTATTCCAAGCTTATTCAATGGTTTTCTTTCTATCTACAGGTGTTTGTTTATGTCTAATGTGGTTGGAAAAAAAAAAAAAAAAAAAAAAGACTAAAGTGTGATCTGGGCAAAGGCTGGAGATAACAGGACTTTATACAACCTCCGATCTTGGGAATGCAGGAGAAATGTAAAATGGAATTCATCCAAGAAAGGACAGCATCAGGATGAGCTGGTTGGTATATAAATACAAGATATGGAGGTGAAAGAACAGGAATGCATATCATTTCAATAAAGCACTTAATGACCTGAAGTGGGGAAAAAGAAATAAAGTGATCATTCCTGATTTGGTACAATTACAATCTGTACAAAAAACGCCACCGCCCTCCCAAAAAAACCCCAAAACAATCCACATCAATAGGCACTTCTTAAATAAGGTCTTTTTCCCTCAGTTTATTTGTTGGTTTTTAATTAATACCAAGGAAGGAAGATTTGGAGCTGAATGTGAGCTGGACGATCGGCAGCAAAAGCAAATCTGAGTGGCCCTGGGAATTCCAGCTGGGAGGTCGGTCCTGTGCGGGAAGGTGAATCCGCACATTGGGTCTGGGGGTCAAGGAGCCGTTGAATCAGCCAGCTGCTCGCAGCCGAGAAGACCCTGGGAGAGACGGCTCTTTGAGTTACGCGGGATGAGGAAGGCTGGCAGGAATGTTTACTTTTCTTCTCCTGTTTGTCTTATGAGGACTTCTCTTTTCTTGATCTTGGTGAATCGGCTCGATGAGAGCTCACGCCGTTTACTCCGTTAGCTGTATAAAAAAAAAAAAGAGAAAGGAAAAAAAGGAGTTAGCGAAAAGTGTTTTTGCACTTTTATTCTCACAGTTTATTTGTAGTTGGGTGTTTCTTGCCCTCCCACCTTTGTCTTTTTTTGACTTGCTCTTAGCAGGAGCCTGTTTCTTTTTCAATGTCTGAGCCTCAGCATGCTCTCTCCATCGCCGCAGCTGGAAGTTGATAAACTTCCACATCATGAAGGCCTGCGTGAGGCAGATGGCTGACAGGACGGTCATCCTAGTAGATTAGAGTAACAATCAGTTCTCTGAGTGGCAAAAACATTTATTATTCATCATCTTATTTATTTATTTTATTTATTTTTTTTATGGTCCAGTCCTTCTGACATTTAACTAACAGAACTAATTTTGGTAACGCTACCTGACCTAAATTAGGAAAAAAAAAAAATCTGACTAAATATGAGGGAGCAAGAATACAATGGTTGTTTATCAGCAGCGTATTTAAAGACATGTTTTTTTCTTTTGTATCATCGGATGTACTTACCGCACAAAAAAAATGTTGAAGTTTCCTGCAGCCAAATCAAAGCCTTGGTTTTCAGCGGTGGAGAGGCCGAAGCCCACAGTGAGGACCGACAGGGACAAGGTAAGCAGCCGTCCAATCACAAACAAGACAGCCCAGATGGTGAATCTATAACAAAGGAAAAAGTTGGATATATTTTTTTTAACCTCACAAAATCTTATTTCCATCCGAATCCATTGATTTGAAAATCCAGAACTCACCCCATTTGTCTGTTCTCGTTGCTGAAGTAGACGAGACGGGAGACATGGAACAGAAGCTCGACAAAATAATGCAACACCAGCAGGACCAAACCCAGCCGGTTCAAACTGAAAGGGACAAGGAGGACGTTTTAGAAGCAGAAAAATATGATTTCACCCTAAGCTCTGACTTTTCCCTCCAGAGGTGACGCTTACTTCAGAATGTAGGCGCCGGCGATGTGGACCAGGTACAGGAAGATGTACACGAGCTGCCGTGGAATATCCTCCTGAACGGTAAACACAGAGAGGAGGAGGCGGATTGAGGTCAAAATATTTACATCAGTGTGGGATTGGCACATTCATTTCAGCATGAAGAGGATAATTCTTCAAAACAATACCACGCGGCCCAGGAAGCCAAACAGGAAAAAGCTGCGGGGCCCAAACAGCAACACTTACTTTCTTTGCTTTTTGGAAATACAGCTCTGGGAAAGCGTGTAGCCAGTAGCCCATCTGGCAAATGTAGAAGAATTTCATCTGGAATCTGAAAGAAGGCGAGATGTTTTAAAACAACGCACGCTCTTCTTGCTTTTCGTTCGCGTCTCGTCGCTAAATTTGGCAACTTACGGCATCAGCGCATGAGGATAACCCTCCCACAGGGCGATGGGATTGGACAGGAAGTTTTCCTAAGAGCACAAAGCTTTTAAATACAATGTTCAGTCTGAACCACAAGCAAACAAAAAACAAAACCAAAGGGTGGGCTTACAGATAGAAGGATGTTCGTGCCCCAAGCAAAGGAGAACAAGTAGAAGGCGCTGAGCTGGCCTGACTCATTGAACTTGCTGTGCTTGGTTTTGGAGAAGTGCTTTTTTCGATTGATTTTCTGCAGAGACACAATAAAAAAAAAAAATAAAAAAAAGATGAGAAATGGCTTGAAGTGAAACTGTTCAGAGGTTTAAAAAAAAAAAAAAAAAAAACCCAAAACAGATACTCCCATAATTTCTCACTTACGTCCAGCACGTACTCCTGGATGATTGCATGCATGATGATGGCCACCAGCATGTAGAAGAAAACGGTTGCGAGGTCCTTGATGCCGTGGTGGAAGTGGTTCACTGCCGTCTCCTCTGGGCCCTCTGAGACACAGACCAGTCATTCGGAGTCAACGCCACGACCACAATTTCAAACTCATGCTTTCGTCAGCCAAGGTGACCCATTCACATTTAATATATAGCGACTCCTGCATGAGTATTCTTTCATTTTATTACATCACAACCAGAATCCGCAATGTTTATTTTATTAGGATCTTTCTTATGCGAGACAAATACACACTCAAACAAAAACACTTTTGCGTGTGTCAATCTGGTCAGAGATGATGGGAAAATGGATGAAGCTAAATACAGGCCAATTCTGAAAGTCACTCTGTAGAAGGCTGCAAAACATTCCAGACTGAGACAGAGGTTCACCATCTGGCAGCACAACGACTCTAAACACAAACAAAGAGCTATCGCTGAATAGAGTATTTTTGTGTGCAAAAATGGCCAAGTCAAAGTCCAGATCTAAAAACAATTGAAAATGTTCAAACTGACTGACATTGAGCTACAGCTAATAGGCACCTACTCTAAAAAGATAGCAGCTGTAAGTATTGATTCACACCAGCTCATCATTAATTTAGGCCAAACTAGAGGGTTTTTTTTTTGTCTTTTTTAAGGACCATTTTTGTTCCACTTTCAAAACCTTGCACTACTTTGTGTTGAGCTATCACATGGAATTGCAGCAAAGCACATTGAGGTTTGTGGTTGTCACATGACCACACACGAAAACGTTCAAAGGTTGTCGTTTTTTTTTTTTCTTTTTGCAACATACATTTAAGTCCCAGTCCTAAGTACTGAGACGATGTGGTCAAAGGATTGGCCCCATACTTAATTCACCTTGGGTGGAGAGTTACAATTTTAATTACCCTGAATCCCGAAGGGTGCCATTAAGATTACAGAGTCTTGACGGTGCAAAATTTCACCATATAGAAAATGGTGCAGATGCAAATATCTCTCAGCTGATGGGGAAAAAGTCAGAGAGGCTCTCTTTCATAAAACCATTTGACATGTTTGCAAGGTGGAAGTGACAAAACAAAAACAAAAAAAAGTATATCCGAGTAAAGATTAATCTAATAAGATATGACTGGTAAATAAGTAACAGAGTGAGGTCAGTAGAGAGACCCTAGATAAAACTGAAACTGGATTCTCTCAACAGTCTACAAAGCTGGCAAAGAAAATGTTAACCTTGAAAGCATCGGGAGACTGGATTGTGTGCGAGTCCTATTTTACTCCTCAGCCCCGAATTCGTCCGGCACAACCTTGCCACTAGAGAACTTATAAATCAGGCAAACTAAATTTAGCTCTAAATGGAAGAGAGAATTAAAAAAGAAAAAAAAAAAGAAAAGAGAGAAAGCTTTAAAATGAGTTCGTTTAAGGCCACCGGAGCAGGCACTGCTCTGGAATCCAAATCTTCCAGAAAGAAAACACAAAGAAAATCTTGCTTCATAGACCTAAACCAAAAATGCAACATGTTATCAACCAGTATCGGTTTATGTATACATACCACTTACCATTTGTTGATATGGTCACATTGTACTGGACAGTAATGAATAATACTGCAAACTTTGAGGTGACCTGTGGATTTAGAAAGAGATGAATAGTATGTATTAACAACATAAGGTTGGAGGAGCAAATGTTTATTTTATTGTTAAAAAAAACAACAACTCTTTAACAATAAAAAAATATATAAAACATGTGAAAAAACGCAAAAAGTATTGTCTAAAAACTGATGTGGAGAAGAGCCAAGCTGCTGCAGAGTATAGGTAAATTACAGTCACCAGAATAAACTGCCAAACCCTAAAGACAGTTGCTGGTTACAAGAACAGCAGCTGAGAATGAACTTTATTTAGCAAACCTACAAAGTGCTAGATGTGATGGTAAAGTAAAAATACTTGGGGCATGTAATTAGTAATGATTCATGTGATGATGTTCAGAAGCAGCGTTGTTGTAAATGCAGACCAATAAGTAACCTGGAACTACATTTTATAGTAGCCTCCTTTCAAAAGCCGTTGACGCATTATGATCACCCGTGTAGCTACACGGAAAAAGTTTGGGTTCATTTCCAGGACGCGTTTTGAATTTGCATGCTGGGAAAAATGCAAGTTAAATGTTTGACTCACGTAATGGTCCTTCTTTTCATGCTTCACTGAGGAACTTGATATATATGTTCATATGCAGTTGTGAAGATGCATGTGTAGAAAATTATAACACTGTTGAAAGGTTCATTTTTTAAAATTAATTCATTTCGAAAAGTGAAACTTGTGCCCCAAACTTTTCTAGTGGACAGCTGCACTGACATTATCCTGGGCTAATGAGGGGACCAAGACCAAATGATGTTAAGGCTCTGGAAACTCAACTTGAATTTTGTGCCTCTTTACTCTTTTTTTTTTTCTTCCACTGAACTTTCCAACATCATGTGACTTTTAGTGGCTAATTCTCCTTATGTAGAGGGTTGACTATCTGTCTGCTAGACATCTGACAAGTTTTCCCCATGTCTGTGCGGGCCACCATAAGCATTACCAAAGGTTTTTGTTTGCATCATTTGATACTAAGAGGTTCTAAGAAACGGACAGTTTTTATAACCAAAAGTACGACGCATAAACATTTAACATATAGCTCCATTAGTTATAAATTTACATAATATTTTTGTTTCAGTTCTTGATTAAAATGACTAAAATTAATGCATTTCTATAAGATATGCTAATATGCATCTATGGGTGCTTTACATATGAAATGTATTGTTTACATGACTTGGATTTTATTGTTAAATTCCATACTTCAAAATAAAAGAGCAGCTTAAGCGAAAAGTTATTTACCATTAACATTGATACATATTAGGGTAATTATTAACTAAAAGTAAAGGGGGGGGGAAACAATTCAAACAACTTCCACAATGGGTTGGCGACAGTAAAGCACCTTTCAACTGCTGCTGAAGGTCACAAACTTTATTTTGAAGGGGTAAATACCGGAAGTTGCTTTAAACACGTATAAAAGCGCCATCGCTCCCTTCTGAGGACGAAACCGCGACAGATATAAACAAACATGCGGTTTAAAGTGGACCTGAAGACAACGCATAGTATACAGGGGACGGCGGTCTGGTCCCCGTCTCTTTTTGAGGCAGGCTTTCTGCTAGAAAGGACAACTTTCTGTTTCGGTGCGAGCGGCGCATGACAACCCTCTCGACCGCTGCGCGAATGCCACGTAACACTTCTACGCATCAACTCAGCGAACTGGGGCTGTTGCGAAAAAAAAAAAAAAAAGACAAAAAAAAAAAAAAAAAAATCTTCAAACCGCGGGGCTCGACACCGCGTTTCAAATGTCGCTGCGACTCATTTTCAAGCAAGCAACTCGCATGTATTTTTATTGAGGTTTTCTTTTGGGGTCCTACTCCCGACAAAAATACGCGGTTAAAAAGCGGGCCTGAAGACATGTGTTTGGAAATAATTGATTTCAAGCAGCCAAATGTTTAAAGTGAGGTTTTCTCCTTGGAAAGCCCCCACGATATCCAGAAAACGCGTTCAGATGAGCGGAGTGAACGCGAGAATGAGAGCGAAGAGGGGGGCCACGGTGCACTGAAAACTTTGGCTCTTTTGGAGGAAGTAGAGGAGAATTGATCAGACAGCCATGTCAGCTGCTGCAAGAACAGATGGGAGGAAGCGATCGGCTTTTTTCGTCCGCCAACTCTGCGCAATCTACAATAAAAACAAAACAAACAAACAAAAAAAAAAAAAAAAAAAAACAATAACACAACCCCAGCTCAACATGTGGACTCACCTCAAACATCAGCCCGAGGAGGAAAACCATAGCAACACAGGAAACAATATCTGCATGGTTCTGGATCACAAACTCGTGGCTCAGCACCGGCGGGTTCTTGTTGGTCTTCTTTCGGATCCCCATGTCGACGCGATGCGCTAAAAGTTTCCCCTTTGTCCGTCACGCAGATGCGATTTTCCGTGCTTTTCTTCCCTACCAGATGGTGTGATCTGTCTGAGCTCCCACCGCGTCCTGCACGCACAGGGCCAGGCTGCTGTTGAATGGCGTGTCACTCTTCTGCTGGTAGGAGGGTCCACGGAGAGAGCGAGCCGCTGCGCCTGACCAAAGAGACTCTTTACGCACAGGAGAGGAAACAGCTGGGGCTCTCTGCCGCTTCCTAGAGGTTTGGAGTAGAAGGAGAGCTGTAGAGACGGAATGGTTTCTATATTTCTATATTTGGTTGAGCCATCATAAGGTAAACTGGTCCAACAGGTCCCCCTTTTTGAAACAAGCAAGCATAAATGAACATCTTTTGAAATGACGTGTTGTATATGTAACCAGGTGAAAAAAATCCCGGCTTCATATATTCTATTTATTAAGTGCAAATGTCCAATATTGTGCTGAGGGACCAGCACAATTTTTTTTTTTTTTCTTTTAGTTTTTGTTGCGAAAGCTAACAAAAACATTTAGTTTTATATATATATATATATATATATATATATATATATATATATATATATATACATATACACACTTCTTCTGAGATTCTAATACCAAGGAGACTTTTCCAGGAAGTTATTTACCAGTGAAGTCCAATCCAGCATGTCATGTTTATAAACCCTCATAGCCTCTGGCATTTCAATGAGGATATGACAGAGTAAAATGGATGATAAGGATCTCACACATTTCAAGCTATTTGTCAAACAAAAGCTTTAGAAACTAGCCTCCGGAGAAATTTATTTTAAAGATTAAAGAAAAAAAAAAAAAAGACAATGTTTTGAATTCTTTTGAATCTGTTGAACAATCCTGACATACAGTAATGCTGATGGAAATCTAGGGATAATTAAACGTAGGAATCCACTGGTTGAGTCTGTAACAATTAGCTGTGCTCTAAACCCTCACAGAGAGAAGGGGACAGGAAGTAATGCAGTGCAAAACCAGGGCCAAGCAAAAGCGAACTGACTAGCTGCCCATCGCCCCAAATGTGGAAGTACATGTATATATCACACATACAGCTGGCTCAGTCCTTACAGGACAAATATGAATCGATTTGATTTTCAGTTTTATTTCAGACTTTGTCTAGGCTATTCTAAGACAAGAACACCTATTCTGTTGGAGCTCTGGCTGTATGTTTGGGTTTGGTGATCCCTCCAACTCTGTTGAGGACAGTTTCCTTGTCTGATTGCTTTTCTGTCTCTGATACAGAAAAGCATTCCCACAGTGTGACAATGCCACCACCAACTTTTAATAATGGGGGAAGTGTACTCAGGCTCCTCTGTAGTATTTTGCAGTTTTCCACCACGCAGAGCTTTTAATGTATGCCAATTTTGGTGTCATCTGACCAAAACAGTCTTGAATCACTCTGGAAGGCACTACAACCCGGGACGTGGCATTTAGGAGGAAAATACAGTAAACACAGTGTTTTAGGAAGTTAGAAAACCACAATTTATCTAAGCTGCACAGCAGCATGAGGTTTTTCAAGTGTCTGCATGCAGTTCTTCTTCAAGAATTGCATTTTATTTTAGAGCCTATTGGAGTTCACCTTCGAGAAACTAGACTTGCTCTGAAGTATGTTCGCTTCCTTCAATAACTTGGAATGCAAGTTACTTTACGTCGCACTTTCAGTCACTGTTCATGACTTACTTTTGCTTTCTGATTAATGGTTAAGCTAATCTTGCTGGTGACGTTTAAATGGACACAGACATGTAAAAGGGGAATTGTGCAGATCACACTCACACAACCACCACACCTTCATCGGAATGACATGTACTTTATAATTACAAATGTCTGGCCTGAGTGTTGATTTGTTTACTGGTTGCTGAGGTGGGGCTTAGCACAGGTTTCAAGGGAAGGAGAAAGAAAAATGCAGGGAGTGGAATCTCCAGCTGTGACTGTGGAGCCACAGACATTATGTCTCTGTAAGTTTACTTCTTATTTTCTATATGTGCTTCGTCATTGTGAAAGTGACAATTTTGGGTGCAGTATTGCTTTTTCTTCGTGTGTGTTAACCGCAGTGTAGCTCATGATTAAGTTAAGATGTACGAGTTTGTTTCTAAAAAGTAACATAATGGAAGTACGATATATGAAAGCAATAGAAGGAAACATTTCATTATCTTATCCTCAGTTAGCTCTGAATTTGCCTGAATTTTCAGTAAAGCCACCAATCGATCAAGGGATATTGTTTATCCCTGCTCCTCAAGGTAAGTTGTGCTGCGTGTTTTAGGGATGTTTCCCTACTTTAACACGCCTGATTCACATGAATGTAGTTCTGAAAAAGCCTGCTAATCAGCTATCTACTGAAATCAGGCATGCGGACGCAGGGAAACACCTAAAATATTTAGATTTAACTGTACAGAGTCCTGAACATTGTGTTATAATTTGCTTATTATGTGATTAATTGTGCTTTCAGTCTGATATACTAAATGTTTTTATGACTGATTAAAGAACAAGAAGATATAACATAAACTAATCAGGATTGTAAGTCATTTGCAGATATTTTTGTGTTTTTTGCTAAAACAAAGGAAATAATTGCTGTTGCATCATTGTAAATTTCTATTGTTTTTAATCAGTTTTACTTGTATATCTTTTGCAGAGAGATTTTTGAAGCTCACAGGAACAAGAACTGAGATTGCTTCATCCTCGGAACCAAACAGGAACAGGAATGCCAGCTTTTTAAAGTGATAACTATGGGGCAGTCAAATAAGCAGTACTCCAAGTGGCGGTGGCTTTTAGCTCTTGTGGGACTATTCATGTACGTAGGGGATATTTGCACAGATACTGCACTGGTTTTTAGATATTTCCTAGAAGAGAACTATGTTTGGAGTGGATTGACTGCACTGTTTATAATCACTGGGCTGACAGTAAACCAGATCTTCAGCTACTCCTGGTTTTTAGAAGATATGCATGAAAATGTCATGGACAGCAAACCAAAGCGACGGTTTTTAGTCTTGCACATATTTGGGATGGGAATCCTCCTCAGGTACGTACGCGCCTTAATGTCGTGCATCCAGGATTTGCAGGCTGCAAACTGGAATTTCATTGGTTTGAAAAGACAGAATTGATAACATGATGACAGTTTTTTTTTATTATTCTGATACTGTCACCAGGTCTTATCACCTGCTTGAACAAGGATACAAAGAGATTTGGGGACAAGAAATGTCTCACAATCCAAATGAACACCTGACGGAAGATGATGAGAAAAAGACCAGCACCTCGCACCACAATAAACTATTCAGCGATACTGCCGATCTGAGCATGTTGAAGCTTTTTGAGACTTTCTTGGAGAGTGCGCCTCAGCTTCTTTTACAGCTTTACATACGTCAAAGCCATGATGAGTGGTCAGTCGTACAGTGTGAGTGTGAGTAGATAACAAAGTCCTTTCTTAACTTCAAATCTTTTCAGATTTATCACTTTTAGTTGGCTTTTTCTTGCAGATATGTCTATGGTCTTATCTTTCTTTAATCTGGCATGGTCTCTGGTGGACTACTGGATCTGCCTGCGCAAATCTCTTCCCCAGAGCCGAGAATTGCCCTCAGGCCTGCCCACAGTGGTCTACCTGCTCTACAAACTCTTCACCATCACTGTCTCATTCTCAGCTAAGTCTCCTCCTCATCCTCAGCGTCTACAGCACAGTAGGCTTTACTTCCCTTTGGCTGCTGGGAACAATATGGGCCCACTTGCTTCAGACCCACTTCTGCCATTCAGGTGTCCTTGAACTGCTGTACCGTGGCGTCATTGGTGCCATTCTGGTTTTCAGCTTTTTTAACATAAAAGGACAAAACACCAAACGGGAAATGACCGTCTATTACTTTTTATGGACTGTTGTAAATTTCTCAACTCCTTTATTAATGTTTTTTTTAAAGCCAGAGTTGAAGACAATTAAATTTTTCTGGGTGGTTAGTGGTGTTATCTATGGCTGTTCATTGCTGGGGCTGATTTCGCTGGTATCATATTATCGCTTCCTGCATCCTTTTTCTGCCCTTCCAGATGAGGTGGATGGGCAGGAAAAGGAGAAGACACCTTCAACAAAGAGGAGAAGGGCATTCATGAAACCTTGACTGAAGTTTTTTCCACCATATCATAAAGAAGGGCACTTCACATCTAGTTGTGTTCAGACTTGTGGCTCATGAATGTTCGACTAGTTTCTATGTCTCAAATCAAGAAATATGTGAAAAGGCATGAAAGAAAAAAAGCAGACACAAGGCGGTGTAGAGTACAGCTGAAAGTTGTTGAGGATTTTAGGTTTGAATTGGGGAGTTTACACATCAGCACACGTGATTTCCACCGAAAGAAATGTTGTCAATTTTTAGTTGTTTCGAGATGTAACCGGCATCCTATGCTGGGATTTAAAAGCTGACTTCCGGAAATTCACCACAGTAGAACATGACCACTTATGGACACCACCCATCATGCCACTCAAACTCAATCTACAGACAGTTTCCCCAAAACATGTTCTTTGGTCCTTCAAAGTTATTTCAAGTCAGTACTAATTTTGGGGGTGGACTGAAGGCGTGTTAAGTTACTGATATACAGCAGGACTCTGGTATTTGCAAAGTTACAGTGATGCTTTCAGAGGTTCACATTAAGAGTGCAAGCTGAACTAGTGATGTGGCTTTTATACTTGATGTGTACTTTGCTGCCTTACTCTCTGAAAATGATCCGACATAGAGGGTTTATATAGATGAACCTAAGCTCGCCCTCAAAATTGTACAGTTTGAGTGAAAGGTGCCGCTCGTAATCGGTGCTGAGGTCCGGAAATTCAGAAGTGCAAAACCTGGCAATACAACAGCACTTCAGCCCAACTTGACTAATAAACCCAGCTTTAGGAACGAGCAGTCCATGAATAACTAAAAATCCATGAATATTTGAGACCCTCTCAGAACAGGCATATAATTGAATTTTTTAATGTACCTTAATATGCATCGTGGGGACTGTCTCAGTAAAGCATCTTGCCTGTCTTGCCTGTTTTCGCTCCTGGGCATACAGCCAATCAGCACCAAAGAACAAAAATTGTTCTCCTGGTTTGGTTGCTTTGTAAAGACCAGTCAACAATGTGCCAACTAGCATTGCACCTATAGGTATTTCAGCTTTCAATCAGCCTTTTCATTGAAAAATTTTAGATTTGCTCAATGAAAATATCAGCAAATAGGGAGGTTTTCCACAAATAAGTGAAGGAGTTATGTTACACCATCACCTCTGTGAAGTCTTGAATGGCTTTTGTACTCTTGAAAAAATGTAAACTTCAGGTCAGACTGTTTTGATAGGGGAGACATGCATTTTTGTTTAATACCCAGTTTTCTCTTGTTTATGTGCTTGTTGGGTAGGTTATTTTGTTGGTTTATATATTCTGCTTTCTTAGAATTATGAAAGATAAGCTTTTATTTTCTTTTAGGTTTGGTGGTCTTTGTTGTCATGAGGCCTCGCTGAAGCAAAACATAAGTCTGTACAGAAAAGAGCAAAAATTTGGGAGACAATGAATATCTTAAGTGCCATCTCATCTCTTCGTTCAGTATCTAGATTAGTCCCATAAATCCACTTAGACCAGTGAGGGGACATATCACCTTCAACAGGGACAATGGCCTTAAACATTGACCTAGAGTTTCGCTGAAACAGTTTAGATAATAATAAAAAAAAACCTTCATTCTTAAACTACTTTATCACATTTCAGACCTACAAAAAATGGCAATACTTAAAAATGAATCTTCACTGATACTCTATATCCAATTTGATTGAAATTGAGCTACTTTGAGCTAAATATGCACACCACATAGCTCAGATTTCTAACAAAGATTTTGTCATCAAACGATCAGTTAGGCACTCTTACTGTGTTGCCCTTTCTCATAAGATCCCAATAGAAAGAATTGACACATGTGGTTGCAATGTTACAAAACGTTTCAAATAAATTTGAATTAATTTTCAAGACATTGCACTAGCTACACTGTCTTGCAAATAAATATGTATTTTTTTTTTTTTGTATTTTAAGAGTTTCGTGTTTTTTTTTTTCTATTCTACATTGTGAGTCCTTATTTACATGACAGTCTTCTCAATGGCTTGTTCTCTCAAATAGCAACAGGGATACTACTTGTGGATGTTTATGTTCTTTTCTGAACTGCTATATTATCAACACAAGATGGCGCCATTATCACAATGGATTTTTCGAATATGCAACGACATTGGATCCAGCTATTCCAATTTCTTTCTGACTTTGAGTTACCAGCTGTACCTATTATGCCTATTGGAGTGTAACACTGCTCGCTGCTTTTGATTTATGGTGTTATTTTCTGTTTTGTACTTTGGTTTTTGTACCATATATTAGAATAAAGTTGATTGATTGTCATTCATTCTGAAACAAAATGTATTTAGATTTTGACCTCGCTCATCTCAATTAATCTTCAAATATCCACCTATCTTCTGCAATTTTTATCTTTGCAAAATGAAAGGATGGACATTTCTCTCCATCTTTCTGAGGATTTTGGAGACGGTGTGGGCAGGGATGAACAATGAAGAAATAATAAACCGGCACTAATTTTGTTTTGACTACTGGCAAAACATTGTCCTTCTAGAAAATGAAAGGTGCGACTTTTTTTTTGTCATCAAAGGTAGGATAAGATAATACGCTAGGGAGTTGGTGTGGAGTGGGGACCTGATGTGTCCTCTAAAGCTCATGGTTGTGGGCTCTCAAATGAGCACAGCGATCCTCCCTTCTTTTAATTCAGCCAAGCTCAGAGACTTCTGAGCTGTTTATGCCAAGGGACCCCTTGAACCTTTCCTTTGTTGGTTGCGTTTTGTCTGAAACACTCCATAAAATTCAAACTCCCAACAAATTTAACTGAGGAAGTTTTGTTTAAGAGGAAATGAATCTCTGCCAGGCTCTTATTTTATGGTGAAGCAACAGTGGATGTACTGACCCCTGCTTGAGCTCTTTTGGTTTATTACATGCAGAAAGCAAGGCTAATGGTTCCAAACCATTTTCCAACCCAATAGTGACCTATAACCTGTACAACTCAATGGAAAGACAAACTAATATGTTCTAGAAGAAAAAAAAATCAAAATGGAAAACTTAAATATTGTGGTTGCAAAAGTGCGCTCTCTGTTCTTTGCAAAAACTCTTAATTCGGTTCTCATCAGAAGCCGCCCTGTGACTTATTTTTCTAAAATTCTTTCCAAGAAGTTATCCTTTTTATGGTTTGGACGTATGCTTCGGATCCTTGTTTTGCTAACAGACGAAATTCCTCTTCATCCACTTTCCAGCATAAATTTGAAGGCTTTGTTCAAGGATCAACTGGTATGTGAAAATATTTCAGCTGTCGAAAAACAAGCTTAAAGCATGGCCCTGCCACCACCATGCTTCACAATGGCAGTGGTATTCATTTGGCAGGGCATTCCCCACATGTTGTTGGGACACTGATTGTGTTTTTAGAAAATTTAGTGAACGTTTGTCCTCTATATTGACACTGTACTCCTGAGCATTGAGAGCACAAGAAATTGTTGCATGTTCTAGATATCCACATTCCTAAGTTTCTTTAATGCTGCTGTATCTCTTCCCATCTGACCAACTCTTATTCAGTCATTTTATAAAATGTGAAATTAAATCTAGTTCTTGGTACTCACACTCCAGTTGATGTCAACAACACTGTGTTCCAAATTATTATGCAAGTGATATTTTCTCAGATTTTCTTAAATGGTCAATGCAAATGATGGTCAGTATAATTTTCAAGTCATGAACTTTTACGGAATAAATCAAATTTTGCTGATCAAAGCTCCCCATGAGACCAGTATTTAAAAAAAAAAAAAAAATCTCAAAATGCACTGATCCAAATTATTATGCACAGCAGAGCAATCAATGGATTATAAAGAACTGGAAATTGTCATTCTTTGAATGTGCAGCATTAAGTGGGCCCATGTACTAAAATCAAAAGCTATTTCAATCAAAGACATCTTAACAGACGAGTTACGTGTTAACATAGGACACCTTCTCTGATATCACCTGCACAATTCTTGCATCCATTCAACTTGTGAGTTTGTGGAAAGTTTCTGCTTGAATTTCTTTGCAGGATGTCAGAATACCTTCCCAGAGCTTCTGTTTTGATATGAACTGCATTCCACCCTCAGTTCTTCTGCTCTAGGAAACGGCAAAGGTTCTCAATAGGGTTGAGGATGTGACCGCACCATGAGTTTCTCCCCTTTTATGCACATGGCAGCTAATGACACAGTGGTATTCCTTGCGGCATGAGATGGTGCATTGTCATGCATGAAGATGATGAAGGTCTGGCTCTTCTTTTTGAACCCTGAAAGAAAGTGATCAGTCAGAAAGTCAATATACTTTGCTGAGATCACTTTCTCTGAAGGAGCCGACCAGCTCTCTCTCTCTCTCTCTCCCTCTCTCTCTCTCTCCCCATGATTTCCGCCCAGAAAATGACTCCACCACCTCCTTGCTGATGTCACAGCCGTGTTGGGACGTGGTGGCCATCCACCACCAATCCACTACTGCGTCCATCTGGACCATCCAGGGTTGTACTCTAGTCATCAGTGAACAAGTCTGTTGGAAAATTAATCTTCATGTACGGCTGGTCCCACTGTGACCGTTACTACTTGTGAGCAATGGTTAGAGGTGGCCGAATAGTAGGTTCACGCACCGCAAGCATTTTAACAGCTGCTCTCCAAATCCGATGAATTTGTCTTAACAGAAACTTTCCTCATTATTCCTTTCTCTGCACAAACCCATCTTTGTTTGGAATCAGCCACAGATCTCTTCACAATACGATAACGCTTCAGTTTTTGTTAAATATCTAACGTTTTCATACCTTGTCACGATGATGATTTTCGTCAGCAGAGAGATCCTTTCTCTTTCCCATTCTGGTTGAACCCTGTGGCCTCCTTAATAATGTGGAACATCCTTCTTAAATACGTTTCCTTTAATTGAGCTCACCAAAGAAACTTATCAACCCAGCTCTCTGAAATTAATTGTAGTGATTCAAAGAGTCCTGACACCTATAAATTTAATAGCTCTATAAAAATGTTTTTCTTTATGACACTTAAATCCAATTTGCATAATAATTTGGAACACGGTGTATTTTCAGTGTGTCCCATAGTCTATGCCATTGAAAGTCTTTGATGCCTTTCTCCAGCCTGAAGGCTTTTCCTGTGGGATGAAACAAAGAAAATGTCATGAGAAACCTACAAGATTCAGATGTTCTTTAAAAGTTGACTGATCCTTTTTGAAGATGAGCTTGAATGTGGTGCTTTGTTACAAACATAGCCAATAATAGGATGTGCAGATTTATACAACTATGTTATTGTAGTTTCTAATTGACTGTTTTTCTATCAAAAGACTTCTTTTACTGGAGCTACACGGGGCACAGCTTATATTAAAGGAGGAAATAATGACCTATAACAAAATCCTGGCATTTCAACCTTGGTGTGTATATATATATATTTTTTTTTTAAAACCACTGCATTTACAAATGTATAAAGCAGTTAAAATGCTGATTCATAGCAGCTTACCTTTTGGATTAAAGGGGTTATTTATACTAACAGGGAGGGTTCTTTATTCACAAGAAATCAAAATCACATCCTCCTTTGCATTTAAGATGATGGATGCACCCCACTTTGCTGGGCTTGAGTGGACTAATGCAGTATAAACCTGCCAAAAGGACTTTTACTGCGAGAAGATGAATGTGTTCCTGAGCTGAGGTCCTGAGCAGTCTTCTCCTTTCTGTCATCCTTTTGCTTTAGTCCAACCGCACATACTTTTGGCTGTGACTCACCACGGATAGCGTTGCCAGGGAGCAGTCACAAGCCATCGGGATGAAATGTGTTGAGTAAAGCATTACCTCTTTCTTTCTGGAAGAAAACAAGCAGAAAGAACTCTGGCATTCGGACCGTCGCTGTAATTCACTTCTGGCACTGAGAGCGTTGCACCCCGTAATCTCTTGCTCCGATCTAACTGAAAAAAAGCACCTTTGAAAATACTGGAGGTCTGTGTGAGAATCACAGGAACTGGAAGTAAATCCCAGATGATGATCTGTGAAAGATAAAAAAGAATCTGCTCGACATATTTTTTTTCATTTAAAAACAGATATTGCAGCATTACTTAACACACATGACAGAAAAAAAATGCCTTATAAAAGTATTCGCACCCCCTAAACCTTTTTCACATTTTGTCACTTCATAATCCTAAATCTCACTGGGATTTATGTGAAAAGCCAACATGATTTGTGCATCAATGTGAAATGGAAGAACAACCTGGTTTTAAACAGTGTGTTGTGGATATGTATCCGGCCGTCGTTACCCAGATAGTCCTAAATAATACCCTAGTATTCCATAAAAAGTAAACAGAGAGGCGTGTTAGTGAACACTGGTGATCAAACAGCAACACGAGGACCAGTTAAAACTGGAGACAGGTCAAGTATAGAGTCATCACCCCAAAATGTAGAGAATGACAAAGCCGTAAACCTCAGAGACCCAAAGGTTTCTGGCACAACTTCACATACTTCCAAGCTGGATGCAGAGGGACACATCTGGTAAGATGAAGACTCCAGGAACACTCAAAATACTGAGGGAACAACTTTATTAACAGACAAACACAGTTCATTTTATGGTCTTCGGAGTCATGTTAGACAGTTTGTGTTTAAATAAAAATATATACGTAAGAAAATGATTTCAGTAACTGTAAATCTACCAAGACGTAGCCGTACGCCTAACCAGCAGACTGTGGAGGAGTTTTGGAGATACGCTACTCTAATCTGTCCAGAGGACTGGTGTTGATCACACACTCGACAAACTTATGGTGCTCTGAGTCAGTCTATGATATACCCACCCCCGTAATTCTCAGATGATGTTGTAAAAATGGTATAAAAAATATATATATATATATCAAGAGCTATAAATGTTTTTATAAGGAGATCATAGATTCTTTTTGAGTAAGATTTGGTTTTTGTCCAATTTGTGCAGTCTTGGTAAAATGCAATATATATATATCTATATATCTATATAGATATCTATATATCTATATCTATATAGATATATAGATATAGATATATATATATATATATATATATAAAAGAAAGAAAGATTTCCCCATTGTTTGGAGCATCTAACCAGTTACCAGGGATAAATTGGAGACCTGTGTCAATTCTTTTTGAATGACCTCATCTATCATATAAGCCTAGATTTACTTCACTGTTGCAGTTCTTGTCACACAACACCAACAGCTATCTGCAGCCAAAACCCAAATTGTAACAATGGCAGGGCCATTGTAGCCAGCATAATGTGCTGTACAATATCCTCATTCATTGCATGAGGGCTTTATTTACAGAACCCTCTAGGTAATGCAATGCCATGCTCTGATCACACACCAGCCCACTGCTTGTAATTATCCTGAGCCCGCTCTCCAATCTGTCACTGCCTAAACTCATTCATAAGTATGCATGTACATTGATTAAAGAAAATTCCGGTGCCACTGTGAGAAAAGAGAAAAAAAAAGAAAAAAGAAAGTGGGGTGGGTTGTGGGGGATTGTGTCACTTCCCTCCCACCTTTCTCCATGCTGAAGGAGACAAAGCTGCCAGAATCCACAAGGGAGACGGTGCAGATCGCCGACATTTCCAATGCATCTGTGGTACTGGGCTGGTACAGCAGTCGAGTTATAATAATTAAAGACATACAGCATCTCCTGGCTTCATTAATCATGGTTTATACGGACGTTGAAGCCATAATGAAAACCAGCTTGCCTCAGAGGGTTTGTTGCATGTGTACAAATTGTGGGGAATGGTGAAGTCCAAGAATGTCCACTTCCTGAGCGACTGCCACAGGTCTTGATGATAGAAAAACAAAAATAAAAAAAAAATCATTTGCTGAAAACAATGATACAATGGTGGGTATTTAGAAATGATTGGTCAAGGCTTATCCCCCTTGACCTTTTCTGTAATTTGGCACATAATAACCAAATGGATATGTTAAAACAACATAAGGTAGTGTAGAATTCTGAAGCTGGATGAACTTCAGATAGTTTTTACAAATTAAAATATCAAAATGTGACATGGATTCATATTCAGCCCTCCTTACTCCTTGAGATAAAGACAGAAACTCAATGCAATCTTTGATGAACCGTCTATAATTTGAATAATAAACTGATGTTCAGTCAGATTAAATGGGGAGTGTGTGAAGAATTTTCCAAGTCTTGCTGTGGTTTCTATTAATTGAGTTGGGCTTTGATTGGGGCATCCCAACACATTAATATGATTTGATTTAGTCTTATCTCTATGTTCAGTGTAGTCCTAGTGTATGGTGTAGATCCACTCTATCATTGGGGTAGAAAAGGTTTTCTTTCAGGGTGGTCCTGTGTTGAGTTCCATCTATTTTTCGCGCCAACTCTGACGAGCATCATGATGCCACCGAGATGCTTCACAATTCAATAAGCTGTTCAGAGTGAGTTACTTTGTCAATTACTACTTTGTCAATTTTCATCTACACATCGTGCTTCATGTGTGGATAGTGTTTAAAGTTTGGAATGTTGTTTCAGAATCTAACTCTGCTTTTGACTCCACCACAACTTTATTCTTGAAGAAATTTGATTAATTTCTTAAAGCTCCTTAAACATACAGAATCTTACAATGTAAAAAGTGTGTCTCTGTGTCTTATTGAGGCCTGCAGGCTATGCATGTCCTTTGGCGGTGCTCTAATATTAGCCTTTTCTATCTTTTTCTCTTGGGTTGGTGCGCTGCCTTGCTGCGCAAATGCAACATAATGAATGGCTCAAGTCCATATCACTCAAACATGCTTGCGATTCTCCACATGCTATTGATTAGATTGTAGCTTTTTAGCAGTGTTGCTAATGTTTAGCATCAGAACGCTGGGTTCCAACTGACAGGCACACTGGCAATTTCTTCAGAACATTCTTATCACTGTCTTATCTTTTATGAAAAATAATCCAACATGACAGATTTTGTAAATGAAAAATTTCAGAGGCCTGTGTAAAATGCATATCTGTCTGGTTTTGATCATCTTGTGCAGCAAATCCAATAATAAATATTTTCCATTGTATTACTTTTAACATCAGTAAGATTAGCCCATCCCTTCTCTGCAGACCAGCTTCAGCTCTGACAGTCGGTGGATTTTTTCACATTAAGTGCTCACTTGAGGCCATTACGTAGCATCAGCTGCAATTGTTTGTCTTTGATTCTAACCCATTTGATTTTTCCTTCTTTAACATTTTTCACATTGAAAAACTCTATTTATTTGTTTCAGATTCAGGACCTTGCTTTTTTTTTTCTGTGTTAGCAGGAATAACTCAAAATACTTTGTTTAGTCTTGTGTTGGAAGGACATCACGGTGCGAATGAACATATATCCGAAACAGCTCGTTGCAGATCAAGGAGAAGGTTTGTGTTGATGAGGGGTTTGTATCACAGTCAGAGACAATCAGTGAGCATTAACATACTGCTGCTAATCATCTTAGCCCTTACACAGGCAGCCTTTCATGCGCACACACAGAAAACAGAAGCCATGTTTGTGTTGGGCGTACTCCCACAGTCTGATGGTTCATCAGGTATTCCTGTTTATTTATAATGAACAGGATGGAGGGTCGCGGTCAAAGACTTCATGCATGCAGCCTATGTACGGCAGGTACAATCAGCCGTAAAATGAGGTTGCATATAATGCATGAGCAATAGGTTCACACACACACACACACATGCGCTCACATGTGGGTCGTTTTGCAGGGGGAACCTTGTCTTGATTAACCTGGCCTGGGGAACCTGGCATGTTTTCCATTTTACGTCATCACCAGTTTCCTGTGTGGCTCAGTGGAAGCCATCAATTTTAATTCTTCCGCGGTTTGAATCTTTTGTTAATCTGCATTTATCAGTGAGTCCCTGGTGGTCTTGAAACCAGTGCTGAGTGATGATTGTAGTGTTTTTTTGTTTTTTTTTTACACATATTTTGTAGATGTTTTTTGTTTTGTTTTGTTTTTTTTTTTAATTCTATGTCTAGAAGTTAGCCTCACGGTTTCAGGCATCCATGAAAATTTTGCTATTGATGTTTTAGAGTCAACGTTTTCATTTAGAATTATAGCTGCAGTGGAATAACGCTGCTTCCCTCTGAGCTGCGTGCTCGAAAGCTTATCACCCCCTTGACAGTCTTCGTTTTCACAAAGCATCAGAATGTCTGCTGATCTTGAGTGGATGCAAAGATGCTATGCCTGATTACAGTGACAGGGCAGGTCTTTGATGTCACCACAGTGAAATTTGTTACATGTAAAGGCGGTGCTAATGTGATTATGGACATTGGTCCATTAAATCTACTGTAAAATGCTGCCCGCTCCAGTTTTGAAACCGATACAAAGAAGAAACGTGAGAGGTGAAACATTAAAGATGCTTTGATGTAATATTTAACCCATCTGCAGCGAATGGAGGGAACTGACCATAACACACACGCGCACACGCACACACACACACACGCACACACAAGCTTTTAGGTAGAAGAAAGCTAGAAAGGTCTGTGTGAAAAGTGGCATGTGGGCTTTTTTCTACGGTTTCCATCAGCATTGCAGTATGTGGATGAAAAAGGGCAACTGGCTCTCATGATTACCCAAGAGTACATTTACCAGAGCAATAAAAATTTGGTTCTGAGGAGCTGAAATATATGGTGAAACTCCCGCGCCTAAACCGAGATCCGACTGAGTTTCAGCCTGCCCATCTCAATGCTCCGGTCAGTGGATCGTTTAGATTCATTTGGGGAAGTAGTACGGACAAAAAGCACCCCAAAAACTAGCCGTTTTGCTCATAAATGGTTGCTCATTTTTTAAATCGTGCATTATCAGATCCTACTTTTGTCGTCATGCTGGTTTCTTGGGCCATCTTGTGATTAAATGATCAAGTTTCGTCATCCTTCTAGTTACTCTTCTCCCCATGCCGTCACACGACATGGGGCAAATAAGAGCTTGGGGTTAATGAACTGAATTATAGCTTGTGAACATGAAAACTTGGTAATTATGTAATTATGTTATTAATTAGTTATTGCATAATGTATTTTTTTTGTATCTACTGTTAAAATATGAAGCAGTTATTTTTAGAATGGATCCAAAGCATTTGTAGATTTCAGGTACTCACGATGGGTTGTGTCTCTTTGTAACAGGGAATGAACAGATTGAGAAATCTAATACCAGAGACATGTTTTGTTACAATCCCAACCTGTGGAAAAAAAGAAAGCCATAACTGTGCTGAGAGAAATGTGAATGATTATTACTTTTTATTTGGCTCTCCAAAAGTAATCAGTATGACATCTTATTGGAACATCCACAGTTCGAGGCCTTTCAGTCTGACCCATAATGCAACAAAGGTGTGGTGACTGTGTAATCTCCTTAAGCAGGCTCTCTATAGCAAAACCACAGCTTCACTTCTGGGCCCCAGAGCTTTGCCAAAAGAAACTGCATCCCTCCATCAGATCGCAACTTAGATAAAACCCCGTGATGACATCATGATCTCCCCCTTTAAAAAAACATCCCAGCGGTCTTCTCTTATTAGCATGTGCAGTGCAGCATGCAGAGAGAATAATAACCTGCTGTCTCTCCCTAACTCTAACTGAAGTATTTGGGTCGAAACCACAATGCCCAAGCCGGCAGCCAAGCTAAATACCAGCAAAAGGGGAAGATAGTCAAAGCATCACATTTGAAGGCGGTTTCGTTGGTTTCCTGCTCGTGCCAACAGCGTTGTTTATGCCAGAGATGTTTAGGAGTTTAAGCTGTCGAAGGAATCTGTGGAAAGCGTATGGAGATTTCGGATAGGAGAGGCTATAGTCGGCGGGTGCCGAGTGACCAGTGAAATGGGAATGAGATTTTTTATTTTATTTAATTTATTTATTTATTTTTTTACAAGGAATGTCTACTGGAGCTGGACTAAATTCAAGCGAGTTTGTGCGAAGTTCAAGGAACGAGCAAGCCCACAAGAATGAATGAAGTGCCTTGTTCTAAACGGGGCAGCGGAGAACTCAAACAAACACCCCAGTCCGCCTCAGAGTTAGCAAGCTTTTTCTGTGATAGGAGCTCTTACTCTGACATATTAATTATTGATCCTTTATGAAGCAAAAGCATAGTTTATGCAACCCCTGGGCCCTGTCCAGGCCAGGCTCAACACAACTCCGAGTCCCAACAGGCCCATGTGGGATTTCCCCTTTCTACAAACATGGCAGGCACAGTTTGAATATATTTGTGAAGTCTTAGGTTTTTGGCTGGATTACATGTTTTGCGAAAAGGAGAAAAAAAAGTCTTTTGATGATATGTTGATCTTGAATAAGAAATATGTCTGCTAATTAATATTCTACACGTATCACTTGCAGAATAGTTCAGATTTTGTCAAATATGTTTATCAGTTTCTTCTTTTTTTTCCATTTAGTGAGTCTAACATCCAGTGTAGGCATAAAGCATAACTAAACTATTCTGCTCCAGAGGGTCCAATAATAGCACTTGACCACTACAATAAACAAAAGCTTAAAAAAACAAAACAAAACAGCAACAAAAAAACTGATTCCACCTTTTTTTTTTTTATGCAGTTTATAAAAGTTTGTGAATAGCTCCTATAAAATTCTTTACATGTACATTTCTAAGTTTTATTGAGATTTAAAAAGATTCATAGCCTGTAGTCATTTTTAATAAATTAGAATACGAGTACCAATGAGGCTCATTTATCAGATTACAAAGACCTTTCAAAATAATATCATCCAAGCAGTTTTAAAACATCGTTCAATAACTTGTCAGAATAAAAACATGTCTTATAACATAATGTATTTTCTAAAATTATGAAGGTGAATCCTAGTCAATTAGAATTACACTGTACTTTATTTTCCTCATTTAATAACTGTAGATTCTTTACTTATTTTTCCAATTAAAATGTCAAGACTTTGTTCATTAAAAAGTTTGAATATTTTACAAAAACAAAAGACATGCTTTTTTTTCCTCCTTCTGGTGGTCTGTGTGTGTTTTTACGGTGCATAAACTTCAGCACTTTGTTGGGGTTCCTGCTGCATGAATTACTGCGACATTGCAGCAAAGCAACATTCACCTCCTCTGCATTACCGTTGCCCACATCTTCTTTAGCAGTAACAGTCTGTGGTTTACTATCTAAATGAGGGATGTCAATATTAGTCTGCTGGACAACTGACAAGTTCAAAGTCTTTCTCATTATTTTGTAAGTCAGACATTTTTCTATATTTGAATTTTTCCAAGGATATGATTTGGACTTGTACATGTAGGCAAAGTTGTTTAAAATGAACAACAAATAAAAATACTCTGGAAATGTGGTAATATTTTTCTCCCCCTTTTTATTAAGATTATTGTGTTATATAATTATTTTTAAAGTAATAATTTCATGTTCAAAGTTCATTGTTCTTTAAATACTTCTGCTACTTGTTTCCAAGTTAGAGTGATATTTTATGCAGGTTTTTAACATGAATCAAATAAAATATGCTCGTTAACGACTTGCCTCTCTTGTCCCAGCTATACCTCATCTACACTGAAACAACACAAGTCAGAAGATAAATAACACGGATACCATAATTTATAAAAAAAAAAAAAAGAAAAAAAAATGCTGCTTAATTAATAATTAATGTGAAGTTATAATTTAAAGATGGAATAAATCTCATACCGTCAGTTTTTTTTTTTTTGTTTTTTTTTTGGATGGGATCCAAACTAAACAGGAGAAAGAGGAAGTTCAACAAAAATCTGGTTGCAAAGCCGGATCTGTGAAGAAAGAAAGCAGCAGAGAATCTGAAAACCTGAGCACAAATAAAACCAGGAGCAGCAGGTAAGAGATATAATTTACACCGCGGAGACTTGAAGGAACAAGAGGAGAATAATTAAGTGCAAATGCAGCATCTACGAAAAGCAGAAAGAATGTAAACGCTTGATCCATGTACAAATGACAAAGAATCATAGAGTGAGAAAAGAAAATGAGATCTAACTAAACAGAACACTAAGAAGAAGAAGAAGAAAAAAAGAATGAACGTTCAGTCAAACCTAAAAGTCCCACATGTTGTAAAACATTCTGTAATTAAGTCTATTTAATTGCTGCCCTAATAGCAAATCATGAGGAGTGTCAGGTGCACAACACAATCACACTTTGGCAATTCAAAGCCAATATCCCCAGTGTTGTGTTGGCTTATGGGCTTATTTGGACATGAGGCCCCAACCCGAGTTCAACCTGATGGCCTCATCCAATGTCGTGTTAGAAGTAATATTTTAGATATAACGTTTTCGCCAAATATTATTTCAGAAATTATAGCTATTAAAAACTTTGTTCACTGGCTGTAAAGTAAATTGCTGCAGAAAATATATATATGTTAAAAAAGCACAACTGCAACAAGAATGTCTCTGTCGCCAGACCTGATAAGATAAATGTAACTCAGATATAGAAATATATTAGTTTAGTTGTTTTCTTTTGTTTTTTTTTTCTCACAACTGCAAAAATGAGGTGAAATAATTTGCCACTTGAACAGTCAGTGACCCCTACGCTGTCTGCTTCTCGGCGTGTCCACCAGATGGCGATAGGTGTACATGCACGCGTTCTGCTGGTTTGCGCGGCCTCGGCCTTCCAGGACGGGACTTCCAGAGCTCCGCTGTGCAAAGCGGAGGCCAGCAGACACAGAGAGACACCTGATCGGCCTCGCTGCCCTCATATGCTCCCCTCACCGATTAACCGAGAGGACAGCTTCAGGTAGTCTCAAAACAAGCAGTCCTATGCCAAATTAGGCTTTTTATGAAAACCTTTCTTTTTTTGTTCCCCCCCCCCCCCAAAAAAAAAAACAAAGCAAGCTTATAATAGCGACAGTAATGAATACTCATCGCTCACAGCATAAAAGATGGGAACAAGTCCATCCATCCATCCATTTCCCGTCACCCTTCTCCCTAACGGGGTCGGGAGTTGCTGGTGCCTATCTCCAGCTGCGTTCCGGGCGAGAGGCGGGGTTCACCCTGGACAGGTCGCCAGTCTGTCGCAGGGAACAAGTCAAAAAATAAAAAGAAATATATATATATTTGCATGAAAAATTTTCACAAATGAATGCTGCTGTTACTTTTTGATACTGAGATAATTTAATAATAAATAATAATACTAAAACTAAAATACATGCTTTAATATGTATTGCCATCATGTAAAAATAAATGGACAACTTTATGTCGATAAACACTGATCTAGTGGTGAAATAAGTGTGGTGAACAGCTTTAGTGTAATTTCTACTTTTCTTCGGCAGAAGTAAAATTATTTAGGGATTCAATTTTCTTAATATTCTGCATTATTTATATGCTATAAAACATACAAAAATAGAAACATAAAAAATATTTAATTAATAAAATAATAATAATAATAATAATAATAATAATAATAATAATAATAATAGGCCATCCCGTTGTGAATTATTTACCAGATTGTCATTGATCGACTGTGGGCTGCAGCAGAAGATGCGATCCCCGCACACGGCTCTCTCCGGTGTGCGGTGCAGCGGGCTGTACAGTGAAATGTCCCGCAGCGAGCCGAGCCGGGATCGATAACCCCGGCAGGTTTGGGACGCTGCAGTTCGGGTCACGTGGCTGCAGATTCCATGAGAGAGGCAACGCGGCGGGGCCAACCTTGACACTAAAAGGAATCTCGAGTTTCAAGACGCGGAGCGGCTCGAGTTTCAGCCCAACATTTGGTGGCCGCAATTAATGAAAGCAAAATTACAGAAAGGACGTCTGCACGCCAGAGTTGCCCCATGCAAAAGGCTGCGGGTTTTAGTATGTGTAACTACGTGCATATACATGCATATTTTATTTTGGGAGGGGAAAAAGTCGCAATAAAAATATTTAATCAAAACTCTTCAATCTGGCACTGGAAATAAATTTAAAAGAAATAATAATAATAATAATAATAATAATAATAATAATAATAATAATAATAATAATAATAATAATAAAAATCGCACGGTACTCTAAGTATATTTTAAATGTGGATGTTGTTTGTATCACGTTAAAACGAACGGGGTGCTTTGGCAGTAAAGAGTCTTTGCTTCTTTGGCATGAAGCAAAGACTGAGTAAGTGGAAAATAATCGTGTGCCTGCTATTAAATGTGCTGGAGGATGTGTGATGATGTGGGCTTGTTTCGCTTGCACAGCATCTTGCACTAAACCCAAAATACATTTAAGTAGGGTAAACTTGCTGACTGCTGGTAAGCTGGAAATCTGTCAGAATAATGACGAAAAGCATATTGGTAAATTAACGGAGAAATGGTTTTTTTGGACATGAAGTCTATTTTCTTCATGGTCATCTCGGTCTCCAGACACAAGTATGATAAAAACCTGTGGCTGTGGTGTCTCAGGGGTAAAACACAATCTATGTATGAAGGGTTTGGTCCTCAACGCGACCGTCACAGGTTCGAGTCCTGGCCTGATGACATTTGCTGCATGTCTTCCCCCTCTCTCATTGCCCACTTTCCCGTCTGACCTCTCTCAAAAAACAGGCCACTAGACACAATAAAAACGTGAAAAAAATAATAAAAGAAATCTATGGCATGAGCTGAAAAGAAGAGAGGATCAGAAGTTGGGCAAAGAGGAATGACCACATATCCTTCTTTCTGTCTGCTCCATCATTATGTAAAAAGCTGCATTTTTTGGGGGGGGGCAGGTTATTAAAAAAAATAATCCCAGCAGGGGTAACAATAATTGTGCTCCCAGTTACGTATGCAAACAAGCCTCCAAAGTTCTTCTTCTCAAATTGAAGGTTGGGTTATGCTTTAAAAATTGTTAAGATGCAATTACGCTCTAGACCAATTTATCCTGAAGCTTTTTGGACATTTTTACCAGGGTGCCAACAGACTTGTGCGTTATTCGCTTTAACAGAATTAAGAGCAGAAACGTTGGCTTGGAACTTGCAAAAGTCCACAACAAAAAAGTGTTTCAATTAAACGCAAAGCAATCGAGGCTGAATATCTGTTTTCACTTTTCCTTCTGATCAGACTCCAATTCTGCCCTGCCTCCAATAAAGTTCCCACCTGTCCTGGAAAGTGATCAAGCCACTCATCTCACTTGCATGCTTTGCCAGGAAGTGACGGCCTAATGCTCCTACTTAAAGATTTCCACAGGATAGGCCGCGCATGACAGACGCCAGAGAATCAGCCCTCATCCTCACACCCCATCACACACACACACACACGCACACGCACGCACACACGCACATTACCGAATACTATCTATCAGAGGGACCTTGCACTTGGTCCAGTGCATCTCAGTCTTGCCTGTGTTTATATAGGCTTGATTTTCACAACTGGAAAGTAATAGCCATCTGTCCAAGCAAGCTGCAGGGGTATCATATGTGAGCAGGTAAGTAACTGATGGCTATTAAAATCACACATAGGTTCCCCTCTTTCTCCCTCTGCCACAAGCATAAACACTCGTGCGCACACACATCAAACTATTGTAAGAGACTGAAAGAGAAGGCAAGAGGGAGGAAGAGATGAAACACAGAGCAGGCGCCTGTCTGTCAAAAAAAAAAAAAACAAAACAAAAAAAAAACTGGCCGGTACAACATATGATGGCCATGATTTATTGGTGTAACATATGAGACGTCTCCAGTTGAAGGCAGAGATTATACCGAGAGTCGGAGAAGTGACAGAGGTTTCTGATGATGTTGTGGGTGATGCCTGCCTCGTCCCCGTTCCCAGGCTTCGTCCCGCCAGGTTAGTGTGGGAAGGTAAACCTCCCCTAAGCCCCTCCTCGTCGGCTTCTCCTCAAAGGGCATGTGCGACCCCGTGATGACACATGACCTCTTCAATGGCCCTCCCGAGCCGCATCTGTCATTTCCCACAATCCCGCTCCCATTTTCATCTCAGGGTAAGCTCGAAATTACAGGAAATAGCGACGGAGGCTTCCTCAAGCCACCAGGCTTTTGTACTAGTTAGTGTCAAAATATTAGAAATGTAGGGAGTAGAAATCTGCAAAATGAAAAAAGCGCATGAAAAATGTGTTGTTTTTTTATGTTCTTTGTTTTACAGACATACAAAGCAAAATTATGGATTTGCCAGATAAAGACAAAAAGGAAGCATTTGTGCACAGCAACTGAGCAGAAAAGCTGCTCTTCTTAACATCTCATTTATTTGGAGGATGTAGCGAGTGCTGATTTATTCCCCTGACTATCTATAATGGTCTAATTACCCTCTAAAAGCTTCTCCATTGGCGTCTGTGTAATGAGGCCCCTGCAGACAACAGGTTGACATGAGACTGCCTTCAGCTCACCCCCACAGCATCTTACTCCCCCCCCACGCTTCCTAGCAGGGGCCGAACTCTGTCCTGCTCTGGGCCTCGCCTCGAGCAACCAATTGTGGATTGACCAGCAGGGTTCCATCTGCACAGACGGAAGCCATTGAGGTGGAACATACAGGAGAGGTCCTGACAAGATAAAGATATCAGGAGCAGACAAGGGCATATTGATAGAGAAGGCCTCTCTCAGGGCAGGCTGACACCAGATACCTGCTATTTAAAACAGTGGTTTCGCTTGCTCATGGATTTGTCCGTGCTGCAGTGCCATATCCTAACTGGAGTGGGGGTGCCATGAACTCTTTTGGTTCCATCTCGCTTCTCCCTCCAGCCACTTCACCCCGCAGCACTTCTTCATCCTCTGAGCCGTCTTTTACACGGTGTGAAGCAGACAAACACAGCCACCGCTGTAACTGCTAATGCCACTGACACAAGGCTCGGGGTTTGGCTCCTTGTGAAACTGGAATACGTGTCACGGAGCTCCAAACTGGATAATATTAAAACGGTCATCCGTGGACTCTTCCACATAGTTAACCATTAGTGCTCCTTTTAGTCTGTCATTGCGACGGGGGCCCCCAGTTCAGGCTTCGTTGGCTTAGGGCCAGGTCTCCTCGGAGGGATGAATGTCGGGGTCCAGTCTACCTTTTGGCTTTGCATTGTGTGTGTGGGTGTGTGGAACAAAGTGACAGTGAGTGGTGGGCAACAGCTGAAAGCTCAGCTGGGGGGAGGGTTGTAGTTGCTCTTTGAGCTCAGACAAAATTGTGGACCGGAAAAAAATAAAATGAAATCATATTTTGTTGTCTTAGACACGTGGTTTTTGAATTTAGATCTGCTAAACGAAGCACTCAAAAACCAAGTAATATTTCCGCCACTTGTTCTGTCTTAATTTGACATAAAAACACGGTTGAGTCCAAACCCATGATATGTCTGTTTCCAAGTAAATGAATTTTGATTCAAAAACACCTTATTTATTTCCATTACTTTGAGAAACCAGGTAGAATATATCGCTTTAAAGACAACTTACATATAAAGATGTCAAATAATGTCCGACTTTAGTTGGAAGCTAGCCAACATGACTTATGGAGTTATTGTTAACTCTACAAAGTCAAAAATTTTAACACATTTTCTTTGATCCTTAAGTCAGCCACAAAAAAAATAAAAAAAATAAAACATGTCAGTGGAAATCCTCTATTTGGAAGGAAGACGTGCTGTTCAGTAGCAAACATTAGCAAATTTGACTTTGGCATTAGTGCTGTCGCTAAAATAGCTAAAACTGCGGCAAGGAGCTCAGAAAAAACCATGAACTTAGACTGAAATTTTGAACAAGCACACCCTACAGGTCCCTTGTCTTTACTCTGCTGTGCCACAGCCCTCCCTCCACAAGAACGACCAAGAACTTGAGAAGTTTTCCTGCCATTTTAGCTTGTTTTTCCACCATTGGCACAGTTGCAGCACACTGGCAATCTTTAGCTGAATGTAGGAAGAGTGTGGACAGTATACATGAGCTTGATTGACACTGCTAAGACAGTCCTCCCTCCTCACTCTGATTGTTTTTGAAGCAATGCATTTCTGAAAATGGCCGTAGGTCTACTGGGAGGAGCCAGGGAGACTTGATTTTTTTTTTTTTTCACAGATTATCTGTATCATGTTCTACTGTTGGGATATAGTGACAGGTTTAACAGATATGCAAGAAATATTTTTTTTAATCAAAGTTAGCTGCTGTACCTTTAAGGCATATAATTTTATGGAAATGGGAATATGTTTTTGAAATCAGTTTGAAAATGATGAAATACAAACTTTATCCCTGACAGTGACAACGTATATGACTCATGCACTGACAAAGACTGCTTTTGGGTTAAGAAGCTCAGCTTACTAGCAAGGTGGATTTCAGCATCAACACTGTTCTTGTACCATTTAACACAAAAAAGACTGAAATAGTAATAAACCTTAGAAAAATTCTGAAAACCTCATTGCTTTCCTTGACAACTGCAGCTGATTTGTGTCGTTCATTGTCAATGACATCCTCAAAGTCCATAAGTTCAGTTGGACTTTAGCATCAGCACCATCGCTAACCATATATCAGGCATAAAGTGTTACTGAAATAATAAAAACAATTCATCAAGAATAAATCTTGCTCAAATGCAATGGTTCAACTCTAAACAAAAAACTTGGACTTTAACGTCTCCATCTTTTTACAGAAGACTGACTTTTTCTTTTTGTGTGACTTGTCCCTCCAATGCAGTAAGACCCACTATAGCTCCTTCGGCCCCAGTCACCAGCCCTAGACTTGACTCTACTCCCTCCTGTCGCATACCCTTACCCCCGCCTTGTCTCACTCCAGCACTGATGGATGGTTAGGGTCAGTGGTTCAGCTGTGGAGTTCAAGCCTGCAGGCCCTGTGGAAACACCCCCATCCCCACCTCCAATCCTCTTGTCCACCCCCTCCGCACCCCCCATAAGATTTTACTAGTCCTGCTCTTCCTGCCCTCACCAAGATAAAAACAATGTCAGAAACCTAAAGCTGGACGCTCAGCTGAGAAAACTCATAACTCTCCCCTTCGCACCCAAGCGTCCTCAACACCCCACTGTTAACACTTTCATTCCTCCCAGGGCCCCCTCAAATAGAAGCGGCTTACCGGGGCCACATAAATCATTGAGAGGGTCAGGCAGGGCAGAGAGTAAAGACTCATCTCGCTTTGAATGAGCAGCGGCAGGTCCCACACTGTCGCTGGACTGTGAGTTATCTCTTCATAATGACGCCTCTTGGATGTCTGTGAATGTGTGTTTGTACATGTGAATGGTAGTCTTGCTTTTTATCACGAGGAAACGTTTTTGACGTTTTCTTGAGCATTACCTTTGCCTGGGAACTCTATTAGCCCATCGACTCCTTATGGACCTGTATCCTGCATGACTGCGCGATCCCACTGTTGTGGAGTTTGAGCGCCGTTGCTGTTACTCACTGCTGTCCTTACGACTCTATAGTGGGGAAGTTTCTGGAGAGTCTCAGGTTGTAGGCCTAAATCTGTACTGACACACACTCTGCTCTTATGCTAATCACAATGTTTTGGGTGTATTGAACAGACAAGGGGTTAGGGGGGACTCGGTTCAGCTTGGAGGCTCGACGAATTCCAGTAGTCCTGAAACATGGCAATTATCAGCATAAGCCAGCACCCCGACCCAAACCACCAAAGCAAGCGGAAATGGCAGCAATCAAGCCCGATTTCCCTCCGAGATGCTCGACGGCCCGGACACACACATCCAGAGGAGATGGGCCCTTCGTTACGAAACAACCAGAGCTCCGCGAACCCCCTGACAGATGGGAACTGAGTGAGGGCAAGTCCTGGGGCTGACGGCAACGCTGCCAAAATTGCTGTTGGATTGACTAACAATTAAGATATCAAAAGAGATCACGGCAGCTCACTGACAGCTGCTGCAATTGTTTGCACCTGCTCCTCTGGTGTTCTGCACATGTCTGGCATGGATTAGGTCGACTCGTGTTGGCCACATTTCACCTTTCCACAAGTGATTTACTCCAGAATCATCCTCCTGCCTCTCCAGCTTGTTGAACACGCCCTTTAGCTGCTCTCCCATTATGAAGAAGGTGGGCGGGCGGAGATGAGATGAGATGGCATCATTATCTTTGTCATTAGCGGTATTACTGCACATTATTTTTGTCTCTGCTCTCTGTTGTTCAGCTGCGGCAGTGTGGTAAATGCTTCCAAGCTTTGCGCTTTTTGTAGGCATAATTGCTAAATTCTGCTAAAAAAAAAAAAAACCCCAACAACTTCTTGTTACTAATGCAAAATAAATAAATAAAAATAAAATACACAACAGGGAAAGTAAATTACAAAACACAACCACTTTTGGGCAACATATTTCTAATGAATTTCAATTCAGTCCAACTGAGAATCCACACTTGAAAATTGCTGTTCACAGACACCCTCCATCTAATCTGAAGTTGAGCCATTTCCTGAAAAACAATGGGTGTGGCACTTTTTGTTCACAGCCAGCCAATAGAGAAATAACATGAAATATTTGTGATTCTACTTCGAGTGAAGGCTGGTTTTACAAGGGATTGGCACTTCTGAGTTTTATTTCTAGAAAATGAATGAAAAAATCATCAAACCTTTCTCCTCCTTCACGGTGACATGAAGAAGGAAACAGGATTTGTTTTGCATCCGTCTTAAAAAATCCAAATTAAATGGACTGAGCAGACTTAACAAAAATGGTTATGAAGAAAAGTTTGCATCTTTGATAGATGTGTGTATCATAAAAACAAACAACCAAAAAAAAAACCCTACTCCACAAACTAATTAGGTTTTTAGAGTGTTTTCAACTTTTGAAGAAGAGTGATTATTTTGTTGCAATTAATTATCTTTGAGTTGATTTAAGATTAAATTATTAGCAGATCTTGATGCACTAAGCCCTTAGATGAACACTGAGAAAGAGAGTTTCGTGTTTGCTTTAAGGGATGTTGACCTAAGTTAATTTAATCTTCCATATTCTACCTGCAGCAACACATGGAGGAAGGGAGCCAATCAACTCAAGTGCCGTTTAGGCTGAGCTGCTGCGATTCACCTACCGATAGAGTTCACCATTAGGGCTTTAATCTAGACATGGTTTTCCAAATGCACCTCAGTTAAAAGTGGCATCCTGTGTGTTTGTTTGCAGGTGAACAGATGGTCAGCATCGCTGGTCATTGTTCCCAGACTTATGTTTGTAAAGGGAAACAGCTGAAGGATAAAGAGAGAAAGAAAAGACAGAGAGAGCGAGAGAGAGGAAAAGAGAGGGAGGGAGGGACCAAGAAAAAAGACAAGGGAATATATGCTCACACACATATGGGAGTGTGTGTACACATAGTGGTGTGTTTGTATTTGTTTGCGTGTGTGTCCAATTATAATATATGCAGTTCAAACATGGCAGCTACCTGTTACTATTATTCCCTTCAGATCCATTAAATCCACATCCTTCCCCTCACAAAGAGGCGTGGCTCACCTGTGTGCAGTAAAAAGACCACAAATCATGGTTATTTGTTTTTAACATGATAAAAAGTTTTGTCTTTGTGCACATACATGTATTTTTCCGATATGTAGATCCAAAGCTAACAAGCAAAAATATTTTTTAGAAAACAAAACACACAGCACTCCTCCTTTCCTCCCCTTTTACTGCCAAGGGGGGAGTGAGAAGACCTGGTTGTACCCAGTACCAACCCAACTGGATCCCGGCCAGTTCCCCCGGATTCTCTAGATCTTATTCTGGTTTTGGCCGTTATGGCTGGTTGGTTACACTGTGTAACTCTAGCTCAGCCTCTGACACAGTACAGGTATGTCCCCTGTGGCCCAGATTACCAGGGGACTGTGTAAACAGCCTTGCTAATCTGAGGAAGTATCCTGCTGGCAGCAACCACTTTGGTATTTCATTTACAAAGTCACCGTGGGCATCGCAAGACTGATAGTTGAGGGGAGAGATAAACACAAAGCAAATTCTCTTTACATTTTTTTTTTTCTCCAAATTTTGAAAACAACATTAAACAATTAAAAATACACCTATAGATTTACAAAAATGACAGAAAACAGAGATTTTTTAAAACTGTCTTCATCAAGTAAATACACTGTTAATGGAAAAAAAAATGTGTGTAAAAACACTGACACTTTTAAAAGTTACATTAAAAAAGTTGGGTATTTCTTTGACTTTGGGATAGGTGCTGAAATTACAAATACTTTCTTACAGAGGACAGTGTTGATCTCAGTTTGGAGATCTGGGATAAATTCTCATGAAGAGTCAAGCTAATGAAGGAAGGACGGCCTTTGATCAATAAAGATACAAATGGAATTTGTATAAATTGAATTTTTCTCTCAGCATATAAGTTTTTTATTGATAAAAATGTTTAATTACATAAAAAATCATCTTATTTTGTGTTTTACATATGCACTAAATAGCTAGACATTGCATTTCTTATGACGTCCATTTAATTTCAAAGTAATAACAATGCTACAGTGTATAAAAGCATATACAGTATATATATAAAAGTATATATGATTTTTTTTCAATAAAAGTTGTTTCCTTCCAATGAAATTTTAGTGATTGAGACGAATAAGGACCAAAATCAAAACAAGCATTGTACCTGACTAACTGGTAACTTACAATTGACTAATTAGGTAAGAAAATTACCTAATTTTAGTTGCATCTCACTAAAACTGACATCAAGTATATTGACTCAAAAATACAACCAATCTCAAAGAAATTCTGTCTCATCTGCTTGACATTCTGTAATGGAAATTTTAGACCCCTGTGTCTTCAAGTCTCTTTAATTTGCTAACAGCTTGGGGTGAGACTACTTGGTCATTTCTGAGGCCCTCTTTCCATTGTCCTGCATGTCATCTCCAGGCAGACACTGTTTAGATATTAATGGCTGCGTGATGAGATGGCCTCTGTACAAGCCTGACCTTCCTGGATAATTGATTGTGTAATGAATGACACGATGCGGTTCAGGTTTAGTTCGAGCCGTTGGAACGCAAATGCAGAATGATATTGGTAGCAAATATGAAATCTTTTCTTAAGTGCCTTCAATTTGAATCAAACCTGAAGGAAATTGGGTGAAATCCTGACAGACATAAATCATACATTTAAGTAATTATTCTTAGTGTGGAATACAAACATCTCTGAGTAGTTTCTTTGATGACTTTTCTTTTGCAGTAACTAATCCTAAGGCCAAATGAGAGAAAAAAAATGAGCATTCTTTACTGACATGAGTGTGTTTATAGAAGCACAACTCTAGCATGTAAAGAGAGAGGCATGGAAGCACTTCTCTTCCTCAGAATAAAGCAATTAAGGCTCGCTCATGTTTTTTTTTTTTTTTTTTGGAGCCCTGTATGAGCCAAGGAACGCAACTCCCCGTATGCAAGCCGATCATAGCTGCAACTTGACATTCTGACCCAGACATTTAATTTATTGATCTTCATTTTATTCGGATGTAAAGACCTTTTGCTCTGTTAAATTAATCCAGGTTAATTTGGCCAGGCCCCTTATCCCACCCAGCATGAATGGGCTTTCTGTTGGACAGGGCAGGCCCTGGCCACCCAGTTTTATGGGAATCTGCAGTGAATTAGAAAATCTGTCAATGCGAGAGGAGCTACGCGGCGCGGATATGCCGTGTCACTCCACCTGTAAAAGAACTGCTCTTTGTCCATTATCTCCCAGGCTTACCTGAGGAGAGTTAACCTTGAGGTCAATAACATCTCCATGGTGTTGCATGACTGGCTGGGCTTGGGCCGGGGGTCTGAGGGGAGCCATTGTTAACATGCAGGCTGCAGACCCACACTTCCTCCTGCTTTGGCTCTCCTCATCAAATACCTCTGGGAAACAGATCTGTAAAGAGCAGCGACAGGAGCCATAAAGATGTGATCACTTTCACAGGAGAGAGTGGCCACTGTACTAGTTGTGCTTAACAGTTAATTTCTTTGAATGAAGTTGTAGCTTCAAAATATGTTTGATTTCTCGGCATTGTAGAAGACCTTTACCTGGAAATGTTTCACCCAGGTAACGCACAGCTCCTGTGACTAACTTTTTGTCATTGCTTGGGTTTGCTGTTAAGCATGATGGTATTATAGTTTAAGCATCCTGGATTGGAGTATGATTTGTTTGTCCATTTGTGCTGCTTTCACTGTAATCTCCCACATGGTGGAAAATAATGAATAAGATTCTAATAAAGACTTAGACTCCAAGGCGAAAACTGCAAGTGTAAGTTACCCAATTAGTCGAGGTGTTGTGTAAAATACCTCACAAGTTTCTACAATGATCAAGCTGAACCGCTGAGGAATCCACTGGTCCAGTCAGGGAAGAACTTCATACTTTGTAAAAAGGTATCATAAACTTTGAACTTGCTAACTTGTAGAAGAAGGTATTATTTTATTTTATTTTTTTGCTTACATGCAAAAGCTATGTGTGACCGGTGTTTTAAAATACACATTACAAAAGCGATACATAGTCATGGTAGCATTATGCTGTGGGGATACTTTAAATTCCGAAGGAAGCTGAATGTTCCAGGAAACTATTGGACTGCAAGTGTTCACTTTCCGGCAGGACAATGATGCTAAACGTACAATCAGATCTATAACAGAATGACTTAGAGCAGTGGCGCCCAAAGTCGGTCCTCGAGGGCCGGTAACCTGCATGTTTTAGTTCTCTCCCTGGTTTAAAGCACTTGGATCCAACAATGACTCATTAGAAGGGCTAAGAAGAACATTAAAATGCTGAAGAGGTTCTTTTTTCCACCAGGGAGAGAACTAAAACGTGCAGGACCGACTTGGGCACCTCTGGTTTAGAGCAAAGTGCAGTCGTGTTAGTACGGCCCAGTCTAAGTCCCTATATTAATCCAACCAAGAAGCTTTGGCAAGAGATGGAAGTTGATACACAACCTCATTTCACTGGGCAGGAGCAATGCTCAAAACACAAACCATGAAAAAGTGGCAGGAGTTGCAGGAAGCTGCTAATGAAAGTTTACTTGCAGCGGCATTAATTTGATTATTATAATTTTTGCATCTGCTCAGACCTCATCCAAATCGGTGCATAATTCCAGGTCAGCGGGGTGTCTGTTTTGAAATGCTCCTCTGCTCAGACGGAGGCATTTGAATAGGATGTGGCCCACATGTAAATGACAGGTCGGCAAAAGTTTACTGTGAAAGCATTCAGGCAGGTGCAGAGCAGAAACAAGTCCAGGTGTGCAGAGAAGGACAAAGACTCAAACCCGGTCTGTGATGCTGCGAGGCTTTTGTTTATAGACACCGCTGATATATAATTTAAGGTGGAAAATGACTTGACTGAAATATTCATGCTCTTTTGCCGAGCTTTATTTTTGCAGCACAACTCTCATCAGACGACCCAAGGAAAGAGGAATTTGCCTAATTTGAATGGGTCTTTTTTTTTTTTTTTTTTTTTAAGTCAGTCGAGCATTTGTCAACAAAAGCTAGCAAAGCGAGACAGACAGTTCTGTGCTACGCAAGCTGACAGCAAATTAAACAGTGCTGGATTGATTACCGCTGGCTGTCCAGCATGGATTCATTTTACCAAACAAAATCAGAGACGGATGTCTTTTATTGAGATGATCATGGGAAAGTTTGTCCGGAGTTAAAAATAATCTTCTAATGCCAACGTTGTGCTGCATATACATTTTTTTTTTTTTTTTTTTTGGTCACACTTAAGTGTTTAAGATCTTGAAATTTATTTTAACATCAGACAAATATAACCAGAGCAAAAACATAATTGAGTAAGAGGAGATGGCTGAGCCTACCCTTGGCAAATTTTTGACTGAACCATAACTGCCATTCTGTGTTTTCAATAACTATTAATGAGTCTTTTATATTGTGGAGGAATTTTGGACCCATCTTCTTTGCAGAATTGCTTTAATTCAGCAACATCGCAGGGTTTGAAATTGAGCTGAAAGTCACAAAACAATAGCTGAACATTTTACTTCTAGATTTTCTGGTACAGAGCTGCTCTTTGGTTCCATTAGTTGTGATAAGTCCTGCAGAAACCCCATACGATCAAACTACAAACACTATGTTTGACTGTCGGTATAACGGCAGTTTTTGAAAAGATTTGTACATTTTATGTTAGATGGTTCCATCTTTCTTTCACCAGTCTGTAGAATATTTTCGGAAACTCCAAGGAGGGCTCACCTTTCCATATTTCCTCCATTTGTGGACAGTATCTCTCACTATGGAATGGTCTTCCAGCCTTCTCAGGACTGATAGATCTTAACTACTCTGTTTCTAATCTGATCTTGAATTTCTTTGAATGAAGGCATAATGTGCTAATTCATGTTGTTATGTTCTCCTTAAGGGATGTTTTTGATTTTACAAGTTTAGCACTGATTGGGACCGGGCGTGACTTGTGAAATGTCCTGTTAAGGTATCAATTTGTGATGTAGAAATAGAGGATCATCTCTACTTTGGCATCTTTTCTTGGAAAACCATCCTGTTGTCACACTTCTTAACAGCCCCCAGAGGCTGTGGGGGTAAGAAAACATGTTGGTGCCAAACACGTCACCTGTTGCTTGAGCAAAAATAGGCCACGACTCAAGAATCAGCAATAGCAGTGAGTAGTGCTCAGTAAGAGCAGCGACAGGCGTGTAACGGCTGATGGTGAGTGATGATTGCAGGCCTTCATTCACAACAAGGAGTCCCCAGTGGCCTCATTTCACTATACCTACCGCTAACGGTGGCCTGCCAGCAGCCATACCCAGAAATAATAACCCTGGATTTGGTTTTCTATTTAGACCTCAAGTTAAATTACCAACAGGATAAATGCAATTATTTGTTTGGAAGTGGCAGTTTGTTCTCTGTGGCTGAGGTCATCTGTCCCATAAAGAAAGGATTAGAAAAGACAGAGTAAGCTAAGTGGAGTAAATCCTTTGAGGGAAAAAAAAGATGAAACTCCCAATTTCCCTCTGAAATCGGCATCTGAGTAACACAATCAAAAGATTAAAAGTAAAATAACCAGCCCTGATCAGTAATCAAAATCACAAATCTTTCCTAAAGTACGATTAAGTCATGGCTTATTCGTAATTGTCAAAGACAGTGGACTTTTTTGTTGACTTCGGCAGCTGCTTTTGACTTTTTCCAGGTTTCAGCTTGCGTCTCATCTCGCTGCCATATTAAAACACAATAAACCACAAAACAAATATTTGTTTTTGTTTTTCTCTGTGGAACCTGAGGGCTTTGAAATCCAAGCCAGCAACATAGTTGCTCAAACCAGTCCTGTGAAATCTAAAGTGACAAAGCATTTTTCTCTCTCCCCAACAAGCCTTTGGCCAGACTTTCTTTTCTTTTTTCCAAATTTAACAACTGCAGATGTTTTTTTTTGTTTTGTTTTTTTTTTTCTCGTTTGGAAAATGTATTCCTGTCTTTTTTCCTCGGTTGTATACTTAATCGTTTGTGAAGGCTTGTGGTTATTTGCGGTCGTAATTAGGCTGTTTCCATTAAGAAATATTACTGCTAAATGGATCCATTACTCTGGACCCCACTTCGTCATCGGAAAATGCTCAACCACCATAGTGAAAGGGAGAAGGCTTAGCCAGGGCCTCAAAACAAAAAAGAGTCACACCTGAGGAAGACAGAGGCAAAAGCAGGGTTGCAAATTGTAATCTGAATCAATTACCTGTTGCTCATCATGGTCCAGATCAAGTGGTTACGATGTCCTTTGCAGCCTATATGTTTTCACTTGAAAATGTCTTTTTTCTTGAAGAATGCTTATGATGCACCAATATTATTTTTGGACACAATCCTAAAATAAGTTTTTAATGAGTACAACACACTGGATTAGAGTTTTTTTTTTTTTTGGTTAATGTCTTTGATTTGTGTAAAAATGCTCTTTGGCAATAAATCATCCACCATTATAAGAAAGGAGTTTATTTGTGGATCGTCTCAGTTGAATATGTGTGCTTCACCCATGAAAAACCTTCCGATACCGAACAACTGTTGGTGGTGGAAGCATGCTAGTGTGGGGTGGAGACTGTCCCAATGAAGAGATGAGTTTATTCAACAGGCACAATCTTGTATCCCCACTCCAACCTTCAAGATCTCAGTGCTCTCATGAACTGAAGGAAATCCGGGTTAACAACAGGCGTGTGGAAATAGCAATATGAGGTGTGACAATGCAGAACACCAAACAAATTGAAATAAAGACAATTATTACTGCTGTAAAATTAACTCAGATGTAAGTCACCCAGTCCAAGAAAGAATGAAGAAAGGATTTGGTACTGTTAAAATAACCAGGCTTGCTGAATCTCAGACTGGCATCCATTCTGGAGCAAGTTTAACCTGTCAGTGGTTGTGTAATGATGCATGATAAAAATAAATCCAGAGAAAATTTCAGGGTACTGAATTCTGTACTGGGGGAAATCCAAAGACAGCACCATTAAAACAATGTATCACAATGAGTTTTGTTGCTTAAGCTGGGTGAAAAAACAACAACTGTATATAAGAAAAAAAAAAAAATGCATCTTAGTGTAACATAAAGTCCTTCTGACTTAAGAAAGGTTTTTCTAATAAGTCATGTGAAAAGTAAAAAAAAACCCCAGGATGTTCAGAGAAAATGTTCTACAAAAGAAGTACATTTAAAACATTGCCAAGATGCTTAATCAGAAACAAGCTTAACTTTTATTGAGGAGAACACCTTTGCTCTCTAGGAAAAACAGCTTGTGGATGTGCTGCTTAATGTGCTAACGTGAACCTACCATTTATTTGCCATCGACAGTGGCCATGCTAACTCGCCTGAGCATTGATGACAAGCTCTGTTGTCAGGAAGAAGCTGTGGCATAGCAGAGAGCAAGAAGGAGCTTGATTTTTTTCACATATACTCATCTTGTACTGTTACAACATGATGACCGTTTTAGCAAATACGTAAAATAAAAAAAACATATTAAACAAATTTAAACAACATATGACATTCCTGGAAACGACCTTTATACCAACTGTGAAGGGCAATTAGGTGGAGGCATCATGATTTGAGGGTGCTTTGTTGTTGTGTCTCATTGAAGTAATTACTGCTGTATTTTGAAAAATTGTAAAACAATGTTAACCTTAGGTGTCTATTTTTGTTGTTGTTGTTGTTCTTATTAAATCAGTTTGTATTCCAGGAATATTTTTATACACTGATGTGTAAACATTTCTTAATAAAGAAATGTTTTTTTTTCCCCACATACACAGAACTGGGTTATTCCAGAGCACCATCAGATTAATCAACTATAAGAACCACCAGCATTTCACAATAGGTAGGGACATCTACCCAATGTACATTGTCTTCTTAAAGTCTCTGACTCTGCTCCTCCCTATAAGGATCACGCCACCAAAGACAGAGTCCAAGAGCCCGCAGCATTTTGTGATGCTGATCCGGCTGCTCCGTCCCCTAAATAGGTGACACCGACACCTGAATGTCTCCTGGACTTTGTTCCTTAACATCCCTGCGCTTCTCCACCCTCACCCCTAAGGGTGATTCCCAGCCTCGGCTCTGCTCACTCCTCCCTTTTTTATTGAGAGCGAAACAATGCATCCTGAGGCCTTTAGGGTATTTTTGCACCTCCAATCTTTGTCTCGTCTTCCCTCCTCATGCTTCTTGTGCAATGTGAAAAATTCAAAGGCACAAAGAAGCAACTCTGGAATAAGTGCACAACACCCATAGGACTATTCCATAAAAGCTTCCTTATTGTCATTTGTGGAGGCATCCATAGCACGGCTGGACTGTGGCAAGACTTCCTTTCAGTTAGAATAACATTCATTTTAATCAGGGATTATTACTGCCAATATCAGAAAGTTATGTCGTTCTATAAAAGACAGAACAAAACCCTTGTTTTGTTTTGTCATGATGTTATGACAAAACAAAACAATCTATAATAGCAAGAACAAAACCCTTGTTAATATTATGTTGCTCCTCAGTTTTTGATTTAGCTGATGGAAGGAAATATCCCCCCCCCAAAAAAGAAGCATTACTGTCCATTATGACCAAAATGAGCTTATTTTCATAACTATGGTAGGAGTAGTTTAATCTTTTACATGAAGCTGAAATCAGATCACCCCTCTAAAATAAACACACAGCACAGCAGAAAAGCAAAGATCCTCCGGCAGTTGATCTATGTTTTTTTTTTAACCTACTTGAAGTCATTGGAAAATAATGCACTTCCTTAAATTCTGCAGCAAATGCGTTCCACAGAAAATCATGCCAACCCTCAAATTAGCTCTAGTATTCAAAGCTGGCTTTGATTCCATCCTACATTTTGCCCATGAAGCGCATCTATGGATCTTTATTCATTGCTATTAAGTTCCTTGTGTCCTTGTATCCTTTTCTTGGGCTTAACTGTGATGACAACGTTTTTCACATCCCAAACATTTAGAGCCCAGTAAACAGATTGCCGCTTTTATGCGAGCAAAAACTAAACAATGAATACCCGCTAGCAGCACATATAAACAAATCGCCATAAGAATCTGAAAAAAAGAAGAGAATATAAAGGAGGAAAACATTCTGAAGGTTGGTTTATCCCTACAGTAAGTCTGGAACAAACTACATAAATACTACCATGTGAATGCTTTGGCCCAGAAAGAATCATCTGGAGATTTTGACCGTCTAGAATCCATAAGAGTTTGAAGAAGGTGGAGTTGCCTGCCTTAATTCATCATACTCTTCTCCGCTTAAAATCCAAAATTTATTTGATAGTCAGAGTTCTGGGACACACACTGGTAGAGGAATGCAAGGGGAAATGCTCTGTCGAGCCTAATCTATGTAAAGTCATGCTATCGCATCACAATTAGATTTAACTTTGGAATTTGACTAGGCCACTCCAATGCCTTCACTTTGATTTTCTCTTTAAGTTTGTTCCTAGTATGTTTTTTTTTTTCTTAAATACTACATATTTTTGATGCATGATGTAAGTGTAATCTTTCAAAAAGCTATACTTTTGTCTAGTCAGTCAACAGAGTATTTTCAACAGAAAGTTTAGTGGAAAACCAAAGAGGGGTCTTTTTGGTTTGATTTGGAACTTTTTTACAGATACAAAGTTTTCTCAGATCTTTTCTTATCGTTGAATTATGGCCATTTACCTCCAGATCCTTGGTGTAAGTTTGGTAGTCCAGCCACTCCTGAGAAGGAATGCTGCTATGTTCTGCTTTTGTTGATAATGATTCACTGGAGTTTTAGAAGCTCCGTCGTGGTCCTTTCCAGATATATGGCAATGACTTTGGTTGCAATCTGTGCTTAGATTTATTCAGATTAGAAGGCGATGTGCTGTTTTGTGTTGCCAGTTAGATTCTATGAAACAATTTCTCTATTCCCCAGTTTAGCGCTAATTGGTCCAGTGCAAAGGGAAAATTACCTCAGCATTTCAGGATGTGTTTGTGTGTGTGCATGATAAATATAGTCCTAACTTGAAATGTGTATTTTGTATTCATTCCAGAGATATACCTATGTCTGATATTAAAGTTTGTTTAATTAAATCAACATGAATAAACATAAGTTTCCAGTAACAAAATTTGACATGGTGTTTTTTCTTTTTCTTTTCTTTCTTTTTTTTTTTTTGGGAGACCTCAATTGCAAAAAATAATAATCTACCGCTGCCACAGAATTGTTCTGTCAAGTGAGCAGCAGGGGTGTAGCACTTTGGACATTTTTACATTAGCACTGAATGCATTTGTATCCACTTTACGTTCAGCAGTTGGAAGCTAAATCCTTTACACTCCTCAGTCTGTGCCTAAAGCAAACTCAGTGATGGATGGATTATCAATCTAATTACTTCCTGACTACTTTTAAGATTTCAATCAATCTGCAACGACATCCTTTTTAGATCACACCATCTCTTATTTTAGCAGTAAACAATACCACATTGCAACATTTTATAATTTAAAAGAATGTGCAAAAATGACAGACTTAAGTAAATATATATTTTAATTATTAATGATTAAAAACACTTTTGTAAATATATATATAGTTGTTTTTATTTTTTGTGATTAGAATATTGTTAAGATATCTTCTTTCCTTCTTTTCTGTGAAATGAATACAGAAGTCCAGAAAAGACACAGTGAAGGAGGCTTCTGTCGACTGTAGATCCTGGCAATCTTCCAATCAGAGCAACGTCTGCCTCTGCCTTCAGCCTCATTTGTGTGTGTAAATAAGTCTGAGACGTGACCGCAAAGGCCTTTGGCTCAGACATCAGCAATGGAAATGAGCTGTAGCGTGTCAACAGCCACAGAGCAGTTTTTATCAGCCTGCTCATCTGTCCGTCATGCAGTATCTTCTGTTTAGTCAAAGTGCTCAAAGTATGACTCGACGTCCGCCATTTTAGCATGTCATTTGTCTGAGTTTTGATTCGGCTTTAGCGAGTCGAACTTGCAGCGGACGCAGCCAACATCCGTTTCACTGTCAGCCAAAGTGACTCACCGAAAAATATTTTCATAACCAGCCAAAAACCATGAAGCCACCGATTTTCTGAGACAGCTTTGAGATTTGAGTATTGAAACCAACTCGGTGAGAGAAATCCTCCTGTTTGTGAGTTCTGAGCCTGCTAGCCAAATATGTAGCAGCGGGATAATGGTTGCAGTGAAGCTGACCTCCAGCAGCCCAGTCACTCCTGTTCCTAAGAGATGGAGCCTGTCTTTTATCAGTCCCCATTAGAGGGGACAGCAGTCTAGCATGGGTGTGTTGGTGTGTGTGCTTTTGTGTGTCTTTCTCTAGCAGCCACATTAATCTCCATGAGTGAGCGCTAGCAGGTGTTAACCTATGTCACTCCTAATCCTCATAGCAACCGAGTCGTGGCACCTGGAGGTGTCTGCGAGGTTGTGTCACGTTTTGATCATCACTTCCACCCACATCAGACACAGACATCTTTATTGCGCTGCTAGCATTTATATAACTCGCATGTGACTCTTTTAGCATTGAGTGGGCAATTAAAAATAAAAAATAAAAAAACAGAAAGAACTCCACAAGTTTGAGAAACACTTTGAATGTGAGGACTGACTTTATGTGGTCATTTTTTGTAAGCAAAAACTTTTTAGCAAAAACAGATTTGCTAAAAAGTTTTAGTACCTTTCTTAAATGATCCGGTTTTCTAATTTAAAGAATTAGGACATTAAACGTGACACATGTGGTGTAATATTCAACTGAACAACAAACTACCTATTAGTAAAATTCAAAAGTTTCAAATACCTAAATACACACTTTTAGAAGAATACTTTCTTAATGTATTGTTTGATTCACAAGCAGCTTTCAGTCTTCTTTATTCTGACCCCATTAACAAATATGTTCCCTGCAGATTTCTCGAAATCTCCCAAATTTTGAAGACGTCTCTTGTTCACAATCGTCTTAAGGTGAACCCTTCCGCAGTCTTTAGTTCTGGCTTTTCCAAAATATTACTTTTTTTTCCCCCTGTCAAGGACATTACATACTATAGGAAAAACACATAAAAAAAAATTAAGTCCTTCATTCCTGAGTGCATTTCCAAATTTGGTCTTTAATGTTGCCATTGGAAAAGAAAAATACTTCCTCTCCGATGGAAATTTGGTCCATGTATGTGCAAGACTTGGTGAGTATAAATGCTGACTCTTTCTCGGGTTAAAACAAACATTTAACACAAACACGTCTGCAGAACTCGGATCCTTCTTCTTCATGGACAGAATAAAGGCTGGACACGTGCATGGTGATAATGCCAGTGACTAAATGTTTGAACAAATGAATCTAGCACCTTCAGAGACCTGGAAATTGTACTAGAGATGATCAAGAGTTGAGGAGGCCCCAGAATTCTCTTCTAGGCTGAATTTTTAAAAGTTTTCCATGATACATGCAAGGAAACAGTCTGTTTGAAGTGTTGCCTAGCGCACAGCCACAGGTGTGCCTCCATTAAACTCATAACTTTCCCAATGAGGATTCGCAAATTGTTTACACCTGGAAGTATATGTGAGGTTCCATCTTTAGAGAAAGTAAGTGTTTTTCCAACCCAAAAACTTTATTTTTCTGACAATCAGCAAAAAAAATAAAAAATAAAAAAATCTTTATTATACAAACTGGATACATTTTGATTTCACTATGCTAACTGTTAGCTTCCAAAATTAATACCAAGCGACCATAATAACTCCAGTAGTTATGCACAAACAGGAGGAGGTAATTTCCTTAATATTCCACAGCTATGTGAATAAGGGAAAAAAATGGATTTGGTTGTCTGCCTCCAACTAAAGTATAGTATAATTTCCTACAAGGGATGTATCAAGCCATCTCTTTTAAAGTCCTTTAAGCTAAAGATGACACTATCTTTTGAGATTAGCTTCAAATATGTTCCGTACAGTGTAATCCTTTCGTCTGAGGTCAAGTACTGATGGTTTTTAGGAGAGCTCCCTTAATGCGGGTTTAAGTCCTTGGGCTCTTTTGCTACCATTGGCTGGCAGACAGAGGTAAGCGATGGTCTGCGGAGGAAATGCTTTGGGAGCTCTCAGGGCAGGAATGTGGCGCGGTGCGTTCCCAGAAGGCCCTGCTGCGGAGGCCCCAGTGTGGCTGCCACACGCCATGATTGCCAGGGGTCACTGCCTGAGCCTCGAGCCATCGCCTCTGTACTCATCACGTATGATTTGGGGTTAACATGTCAGAATATTTCTCCCCCTGCAGGCTGAAACCCCCCACTTACCATTCTTGGGGGGGACTGGGAGAACTCAGGAGGACGTGAGTGAGAGAGATGAAGAACGTGAAATAAGCAGAGATTTTTAAAAAATGAAGTTAAGAATGAGATAAACTGTGACACTGCTGTAGTAGCAGCATTGTTTCCCCTCTCAAGGATATGCTGATGAAGCAGAGCGCGGCTAGCTAATGCTGGGTGGCAGCTCTCTGAGGCCGAGTTACCCCCTGGGTTTTGCGTTGGCTTGGCCCAGCTGTCATCTTTCTAATGATTTCTTTATTTTGCAGGAAGAACTTGTCGCCAGGGGAAACGCGCCACTTCCGGCATGGGGAAACCCGACGCTGGGCCAGGCCGACGCTGGGACCCGCTACGTCTGCGGCCACATCACAAGGGACTAACACACCCTTTCATCCTGCCTCTGTTTCTTTGCTTTCTTTCTCCCTCTATCCACACAGTCATCAGTATCACCCTTTCTCTTAGAGCCCCCGCTTGTCCTTGGGGGTTTAGCTTTACTTCTCAGTAGTAATAGTTGTCTTTTGACTACTAAAATGATTATTTAGCATTCATTATGCAGCAGGTTTGTTGATACTTTGATAAAATCTCATTAAAATTTTGATTTGAACAGTAGAGTAAACATGATTTAAGATAAATTCTCAAAGGCAGTGCCTTTCCAAATATTTGACGCTTATGAGGTCAAGACCATTAAGGAGAATATCCAACCTTTCATTAAAGTTTAATACTCATACAATACATTTTACATATTGAGACGTCTGTGTGTTTAATGAGGATATTTTTGTATGGCTACCAAAAATATTAAAAAATCCTTTAGTATCAATTAGGTTCTGTATGATAACTAAACAGTTTTCTCCGATGTATATTTTTACACACAGAATAAATTGACTTGTTCTGTGAATCCCTAAGAGGGTTCCAAATGTGCATTCATTGAAGGCCAAGGACCGTCAGGCATTTTGAACAAACAAGTATAAACGGTAAGATAAATAAGATTCTTCTTCAGCAGTGTAGCATGTTAGGGTTGAAGAGAAGATAGATGGAGCTAAAGACGGGGCAATTGTGAAAGAAATCCAGTTAGACCTTACAAAGGTCATGCGACGGGGTTGGTAGTTCATTTTTAGCAGGGCATTTTGGCAGAGGCGCCATTTTCATTATAGTTTTAAATTAGCAATAAACTCAAGGGATTGTCTGCGCATGCAATGCAACCTTCAAAACTTTACATATAAATCAATAAAAACCTTGCAACATTTGCACTCAAGAAGCACTACTTTCTGTTTATCAAAGGAAGTCCCAGTCAAAAAAAAAGAAAAAAAAAAAGAAAGAAGAAAAAGCAATTCAAGAGTGTAAAGAGTTTTTTCAAGGAAGTTAAACAATAATTTTGAACAAACTTAAGGAAACAGTTCCATTCTTGGAAACCTCACAGCAGTAAGATACACAAGTTTCTGTCTTAATCAACCACATCATTTCAATCAAATCTGAACCTTTGTGACTGATTTAGTATATCTGAAATCCATTAGTGAGTTTGGCCCTTGAATCATGAGTGGGATTACAGGCCTGTAATGACTGATCTCACCCTTAGTGAGGCTCCTCTCTGAGGCCGAGCTTGTGCTGGTCCCCGGAGTCCCCCGGCCCTCCATCAAAAATCTTGAAAGGGCCTTGAAGAAAAGAAAAAAAAAAAAAAAAAAAAAAAAACTCCTTTCTCCTAACCCTAGTCAAGCATAATCAGGCCCAGCCTCCCAATCACAAAACCCTAGCTAAGTGCGGCTTACAGACATTTCTCGGGCTTCTCTCCGGGCCCCTACTGCTGATTGTTCCAGAAACAACAGATGGAAACTGTGAGCGTAAACATGTAAACATTGGAGGAGTCATGGCCGAGAGCAACGCGGAGCAGAGGTCCTCTCCGTTTCATCACAAGGACGATATCAGAACATGCAATGGTGTAAAGCCTTCGCAAGACAGCTGTTCTGTGTTAGTTATCATGTCCACCCCAAAAAACAGGAGCATAAATATGCATTCACCCAAACATACGACCAGCTAAACACACCTGAATGACACCGTCATACTGGTGGTCGTTTATTTTAGTACAAGTAAAAATGTGAGGAGACATCAAATGAGTACAATTTCAATTTAATGTAGGATCGCTAAAGGTTTTTAAACAACACTCTTCCATCTGAAAACTAAAGACAAAAGGTTTGCATAAAGGACATATGTCTGTGGACATGAGCAAGGGTGTTCGGCATATAAAATTGCTCTAATTTTGGCAGATCTTAATTATGGGGCAGCAATCAATACAGGGGCACCTGAGAGTCAAAGCACGCAGCACCGCTGAAAAATGTAAACATTTTGAGAGACTGATTGGTATCCAAACCACAAGACCGTTACCTGTCAAGTCCCAGAAGTGAGTACTAACCTGATGACTGTGCGTATATGTGTGTGTGTGAATTAGTGTGTATGTACGTGATTATATTTGATTGAAATTGAGGCCTGCACGGGACATAAAAAAAAGGAAAAAGCTCTGGTTAAAATCAGGGACTCTACTCTGCTCTGGTCTGACACATCATTATATCATTTAAATTCTCGCAGGTGTGCATTTGAAAATACAGCGAGTCTGTAAATCAGAAAAAAAAGAGACTCCTTTAAAAACGTGGCATCAAAAATAGAAAATTAAAACGTAATGTTTGCATACGTTTCGAGGTTTTTCATTTTTGCTCCAAAGAAATAAACAGAAGCGTGATTTGTAAGAAGTATTTATAAAGGTTTAAGAATGTAATTATGCATTTCAGTTTTTCTTTTTCTATTTGAAATTCATATTTTTTAATATAATTTTCTTCTTATATCTAACAAACAGAAGATTCAAAATATTTTATATGAATAATAAAGATTTTCAAACAAGTAAAAGGAGTCAAATCAAATGGAAATTAAGAAAAATCATAATTTTTTTCCCAGTAAAATAATTTCATATTACATTTTTCATATTTATAATTTATCAAATCACCTGCAATCTGACTGAAATAACTGGCTATCAATGCCATGAATGACAAAACACTGTCACATCAGTTCCAGTAATTTTTTTAATTTCTATTTTTTCAGAAGTCTTGATTTTCCTGTTGTGGTTCCTGGAGATTCATTTTCTGCACCGACGCTTCCGTGTTAAAGCGAACCGACGAACAGCTGGGGCGAGCCTGGAAACGCTGCTTGAGGCTCGACATTATGGGGAAGCTGCCATTGATATCCATTGTGTAATTTTCTATTGGCAGGTGGGGGATGACGGTGATTAAATCTGGGCTTTGGCTTCTGCCATCCGCATTATTGTGTCGGGATTCCCCGGGTCCCTACTCTGCGGATCCTCTGTCACATTCTGTCATGCCAGCTTTGGGTCCTGCCAGCTGGCCCCAGCAGTATGGCATAACACTGACTCCCTATGAGATGCCCTGCCTTTATTATTATTTGTCAAAAAAAAAAAAGAAAGAAAATAATCATAATAATTAAAAATGTATTAGATGAATATATTCAGAGCTCTTGCTTTCTTCTGGAAGCCTCTTTTGATTTGGATTACTGTTCTGAAGCAATGCATCCGCAGCAGAAGAGATTCTCCTGTGGGTTTATAAAGTTGTTCTTGTTGGTACTCGGGATTATTTCTCAAACATGCGGGTCTTGTCTCGGCGGACACACACTGGGACAGCGGCTAAAGGTCAGGCATGCTCAAACAGAGGCGCTTCCTATCGGTGTCTGACTGGGTTGTTTGTTTAAGAGCAAGGAGGCGAGGAGAGCCACAAGAGCTCTCATTGGCTTTGAATGAGGCCACTTTACCTCACACATATAATTGAGGAGGCTTCAGCTTGGGTTTGAATCATCTCTGGAGCCACAACAACATAATTATCTCATTCGCCATCCAAACACGAGCAAATTATTCCGAAGTAATCTGACCTTCCCTGAACATGTAAAAAAGAGTTGATTCACTGATTTTAATTGTCAGAGAAACATGAAGTTATATGTCCCGAGTATCTTTGGAAAAATTACTTTGAAAGGGTCAGATTTGCTCAGAGCCAGCTTGATTTTCTAACAATTTATTTATTATCACTTAAAAAAAAAAATCTGTAAAAATTGCACTAATTAGATGAGTAGGTGTGTCAGTGCCACAAAGTTACATGGATATCAGCTAAGTTGGGGGAAAAAAAAACTAACCTAACAATCAAAAGTGGTGGTTATCCCCCATCTTGATCACCTTTTTTTTTTTTTTTTTTAAGTATATCAGAACATCAAACTAATTTTAATTTGCCAAAAAGCCCAAGTAAACACAAAATGCAGATTTTAAATGAAGGTATTTATTATTAAGGGAGAAAAAAAAAAATCTACCCTGTGATAATTTTCAAGGATGAAAGCATAAGATTCAGGTCAGGACTTTGACTAGGACATTTCAAAGCCTTTGTTTTGCTTCTCTTCAGCCATTCAGAGGTGAAATTTCTGGTGTACTTTGGCTCATTGTCCCACTCCAGAACCCAATCTGGTTTCAGATTGCAGTCACCACTAGCAAGTCATCCAGATATGAAAGCAGCAAAACAGCCCCAGATCATCACACTAACACCACCATGTCTCACTGTTGGTCCAAAAAGCAGTTACTTTCATGCCAGATGCAAGACTTTGTCCACAGAATGTTTTCTCAAAAGTCTTGGGGATCATCAATATGTGTTCTGGAAAAATTGAGATGAGCTTTAATATTCATTTTGCTCAGCAGTGGTTTTCGTCTTGGAACTGTGCCATGCTGGGCGGTTTTGCCCAGTCTCTCATGGTCCAGACATGAACCTTGACCTTAACTGATGCAAGTGAGGCCTGCAGTTCTGTGGATGTCGTTGCAAGATCTTTTGTGACCTCCTGGGATGAGTCATCACCATGCTCATGGGGCCACTATTGACCACCATTTCATGTTTTCTCCATTTGTTGATAATGGCTTTCACTGTGGTTCACTGGATGCCCAAAACTTTTAGAAATGGCTTTGTAGTCAAACGCTGTATTTTGTGTTAACTTGTGTTGTCTTTAAATAATATTTAAAATGGTTTGATGTTTTGAAACACTTAAGTGGGACAGCCAAGCAAGCAAAGATTTATAAAATATAAAATTAAATAATTTGCACCAATCAGAATGAATCCAATCTCTCTCAGTTCACAGGTGCTATTTCGTCGAGTTACATCTCCTCAAGGCTGAGCTTTCTTTAATTTTGTCACATGACCGAGGCTGTTCACTGGTTAAAAATTAGCCCATGACACGTCAGCTGGGTACAGTATATCACCACTGCCTCGGACTCTCCAATAGCGCACCCCATGCTGTGAATGTGTCAATGTTATGAAGTGCTGTTACTTGATCTATTGGGGTCCATGTCGGTGGACAAGCTGTGTCTTCACACACACACACGCACACACACACAGAAGTGAATGGGAAAACTACTTACCCTGTTTATTCCTGGTTATTGATTTAATGAAACTATTTATCGGCTCGCAATTTGTTGAATGCTGTTTTTCTGACTGAAAACACACCTGACTTTACTTTCACTACTATCAGATCGCGGCTCATAGACACTCAAGCTCTGTCAGCAGCATTGGCTTGAAGCCCCACGGATATTGCTGTAGTTCTGTTGACTCAAAATCAAGGCCGGAAGGAGTAACGTATCGCAGCCAGTCCTTGGCTTGTCTTGACGTTTGAAACATAACATAATGAACACTTGGAACATAGTGCCATTTGAAAAAACTAGTGTACATTTTAAATCTCCTTCTTCTGTGTTTTCATACTTTCCTGGGCTGTGCATGCAGCAAATGCCAAAAACACATGAGAGCCATTCTGAACGAATGCTACAAGGTAGCCTGTCTACCTGATTTCAGCACTGACAATATTTACAAAATAAGTAGGCGAGTGGAAATCCACTACTAGTGATGCTTGTTTTTGTTCCAGCTGATGTCATACAGTATCTGTAATGTATGTTGGCTTACAAAAAACTTTCTTGAATGTTTATCTTCAGGATACAAGTCTGTTTAGCTGGGGTGTGGAGGATTCCTTTGGGAACTTGAAAGGATTTTGCCAATGACCTCATCCAATTTTGACAATTGGATGAGGTGACAGCTCCATGCAGCACAATTTGCTGGAGCATTCTTCTTTAAAGCAGATCTAAAATAAAATGTGAGAAACTTAACAAGTTGAAAAAAAGAAATAAAAAAGCCTGTTTATTGAACAAGAATTTTGTTCCATTTAAAATTGAAATGAAAGTTTCTCAAAATATAACCATTCATCGAACCCATTTATCAATGGGCCCAACACATCCTGCCAGGCATAATTATTAATTTATTTCACACAACGGGCTCTCAAATCTGAATGACATGTGCAGTAGTTTATGGGCAGGATGAACTCCTCTGAAGCTCCAGCTCCTGGTGAGCTGCAGGAGTTTTGACCCTCCCAGAGAGAATGAGGAACTGGACACATCAAAGTCCTGTTCCTGGTCAAGTCAGAGGCAGAACTTATCACACTCTGGATATTGGGTTGCGATGTTTCTCTTTGATTAGTGCGGAAAAGAATGCTGAAATGGGTGGATCCTACAGGCTTTCCAGGAGTTTTGCAATTACCTTTTTTTGTGAAGTATGAAGTGTTTGAGTCAGAATGTTTTGCATTTTGGGTTCTCAAGTAGACAAGACAAAAACTGACTTTAAGCCTAACAATCCTAGGTTCTAAAAGTCATTTATTGAAAATCTTGAGTGTGCGCTAAACTTTTAGACATTTCGTCCTTTTTTTTGAAAAATAATCAATTCCTTGAGTCAATTTTGATTTATGTAAAGAATTTATTTATTTATTGTTTTTACATTAGACTGGGAATCTACTCATCGAAGAGAGTAAAATTGCATTTTTAAGCTCGACTTCACTTACAGTCTCTTTGAAGAATTGCCCAAAAGTCTAACAATCCAATCAATGATTTGCGTAATGTCTGAAATTATTAGACATAATTTAAATCCATGTGTTATTCGAATACAAACACACACAATCTCTCTCACTCCACCCGTGTCTGGGACGCGGCGAATATTGCATCGGGGCGGAAACCACATTAAAGGTGAGTGTTGTTATTCTGCCTTTGGTCCTGCTAGACTCATCAGTTATCCTCTATGGCCTCCAGGATGTCTGCCATCCCCTCCCCTCCCTTGTGTTTGTTTTAAGAAAAATCCCGCTCCAAGATGGGAGCGCGGAGTCTGACACAAAAGTAAAAACACATCTTTCATGGCTAAATAAATCTGACAAAGAAATGCTTTATGGACTGCCACCTGAAGGTAGTCCTAAAAGCCGCGGTGAGCAAAGTGGCCGTAACGTTTAATCCAATTGGCTTCCTCACTCCAAAACAGTCTTAGCAGATGGTAGGGTGTAATATGAAAGTTATTCACCCACTCACTACTGCAGTGCGTCTGTTATATCACCATGTCCTATTATTCTTTATGGGTTCCATAGGCACTAAAGAGGAGAGAAGTTATTTTCTTTTCATTACTCCTCTCTCTTGGGGACTGCAAGACTTGGTCCAGCTCTTCCCTTTCAGTCCAGAAATTCTTTTCAATTAAAGGCCTATCCTACCAGATGGTAGAGACATTAGACCAGGGCTCTGCTGATGTGCAGTCCCTGCAGCCAACGGACAGCCATTTCATTTACCAGGCAGTAAATCTTATGGCACCTATGCACCCACCGAACAGGCAGGCGGCAACCCATCAGCTCGCACCAGCCTGACAACAGTGTCACAAGATTGAGCTGAACTTTTGCCGTGCAGATTTCCTTGCCCTCGATCGCACATGTATTGTCTTTGCCTCGGATCAATTAAAAGGAGGAGGTCTAAAAAAAGGGTCCATTTGTAAAATGGACGTCCTCTAAGAACTGAAACAGCAGCAGAGAGCATTGGAAGCGTGAATAATTTATCCCGAAACCCTATCACAGTGTTTGTATCAGTTTCCATCATAAAGCTTTGGCCAGGGAGCAGGGTGGAGGGGCATACATCAGCAAGTGTGACAGGCTCTGCAGGGAGGGTACAGTAGTGGGTTCTTCTGGGCAACCACATACACATAAATCCATTTGCTGTCACCGGAGGAAGAGGATAGGAGGAAATGGTGCAGTGAAAGTGGTCTTGGCTAAATCACATGTATTCAAAAGGTCTCTTTATATAGATAGATGTTTTACAGTGTTGTGCACTGTACATAATTCATGTTGTCCTTGGCATCTGTTTGTTATGTTGTTTTACTTCTTAACTATTCTTTTTTTTGTTGTTCATGATCATAAATTATTGCCTCGCAAAAGCATGAATACTGTGTAAACTTTTCTACATTTTAAGTCACAACCACAAACATTAATCTGATTTATTGGGAGTGTATGGGACAGGCCAACGCAACACAATGCAGCGTAGTCTGTGTGTTTTCTCAATGTCCATGTCTTGACAGAACAGCTGGATTTACACAAAGATTAAATTACACACTAGTGGTATTTAAAAGGTACTGGTTGCACCGGATCTTATTTATGCACAGCAGAGAAAAGGGGACACTTTTTAAATTTTCATTTTCAAAGATGTTTTGAAAACCAGGCATAATTTTCTATTTCCATAACAGTCATGTGCTATCTTATGTTGGTTTATCAAATAAAATAAAAAAAAAACCCTCAAATTTGTGTTTGTAATATGACTAAATTGTAAAAATACTGAATATGTTTGACACTGCACACAATTACCCGTATGCAACTTCAACAACTCACACTGTGATTTTGCACTTTAAGAGTCTGGGTTCAGCTACAGGATTGCACAAACATGTAAAGGAAGTGGAGTCACTCATCACCCGTCTTCTTTCTGTTTGTTTTCCCTTACATAATGAAAGTCTGAGTCAGGGATCAAACCTGCTCCTCCGCCAATTTTTACTCTATACCACTTACATCAAAAATACTGCTTATCACAGGAATGTGCAAGAGCCAGAAATAAATTATGCATATGTTCTGTGTTATTTTAGTTTGGTTAACATTATTTGTGTGCAATGAGACACAGGCTCCACCCCACTGGGAAGAGGAAGTTCAGTTGGAAGGATTAATGATGACATTTTATTTTTTTGGGCCAAAATATGATACTTCTGTCAGCAATGCCTAATCTCGTGGTACATCATTATCCATGCTCGTTTTTTTTCTAAGTAGCCCACATGGTGGGGAATTGTGTATGTCAGGCTGAATCCTTATCTATTCTATGAATAACCACCACAATCTCCTACCACTCTATCACATTACAGTGGCAAGTTTCACATTTCCTTGGAAGAATCATTTAAAAGCACATTGACACCCATTGACTTGATTACCAGATTGATAGATCTTTTTTTTTTCTCTTATGTGATGATAAGAACTGTGGTTTATACATATTTATCCCTAATTGTTTCTCTTATTACAGTTAATAGGATCAGTCACCATAACTTTGCAGATGACAAACTTCTCTATAATAAAATGTCATCAGTTGACTATGAACACATTGAAGCACCGAGCGGATGCATAGAACAAATCAATGCTTGGATAAGCCTTCAACTGAATAGAAACAAGACTAAAGTTATTATGTTTCGACAAAAAGAAGAGCAGTCTAGGGTCAGCACACATCTTCAGCTGTAACAACTAAAACTTTCTGATTGGGACTGAAATCTTGGAATAATGACAGACTCAGACCTGAAGTGAACTAAAGTTTGTTTGCATATTTAAATGTCAAGCAGAACAAAAAATGCTCCAAAAGTAGGAACAAGACCATAGCACAATGCATTCTGGGTTAAGACAAGCAAAAAGTACTTCCTTCAGCATTTCTTGGTGCAGCGCCATAGGCAAGGGGCTAATTTCACACACTGCAGTGTGAAAGTGAACTGCACCAACTGAGTTTTCGGGACTTTCAGAGGAGAAAACACCCTAAAAACCTTTTGATAGTTTACCAATCACTAAAAAAAAGAAAACCGACTCTTAGATTCAGGATCTTTTGTTATATCAACCTTCCAGACCAACTTGGTCTTCTTGTTCAAGTCCATACCCAGAAAAAGAACCAAACATGGAACAACAGCATTCAGTTTTTATGCTCCACTACCCTAGTGAAAATAAAACTATCCAACAGTTTTTCTGTGACTTGTTTGGGAAAGAAACCCTCTATTAAACACATAAAATGTTTTAATTTTAAGTTGATAGTAAGTCATTTTAGTAATATACTTTATGTGGTTGTTAAAAGTTACGTCAGAATCCAAACCTGTCTTAATGAGTGTGGCAGTTGGACACAGGGAGAGCTGGAGCCAGACATATACTTGAATATTTAATAAAGATACTAACTAAACTTACAGGCAAAGAAGTTTATTATCAGGCATAAATCCAGGAAGAACAAAGAACGGAGTGACCCATCCACCTATTCATTTGACAGATTCGCTGAGTTGGTAGCTTTAATCTGACTTTAAGTGAAGTTTAAAACTATTCATTCTGCTGCCAATACATTTGTTTCTGATTAAAAATGACGCAAGGATTTCCTTTCCTCACTTTGTACTTTGAAGCATCAGTGAAGTAAATAACCAGAATGTAGCAAACACAAATAGCTAGTAAATAATGTTTGTTAAATAGCTTACCAGTTTTCAGTCAGAACTTTGAATTAATCACAAGCAAAGGTACTTCATGTTAAAATGCTACTGACAGCCATGGAATGACAAAATACCTAAAAATAGAAAAAAACTTTAATATGAGGGAGACAGGCACCAGCAAAAGCTCTTATGAAAAGATTTTCATAACAGCCCACTGCTTCTTAGATTGCAAAATATTAGTAAAAATAAATAGGAAAAATGGCTTCCTGTATTTATGACTTTACAAAAGTTTGCACGTTTTCCCAAAAAGCCAGTCAGAATAAAGAAATGTGAAAATCCAATTATTTGGGTGAATATTTTGATGAGCTTAGCACTGCTACGTACGCAAGAACAGCTTGAGTCTGATTTCTACTTCTGCAAGTCTCGTCCCAATATGTCCCACATGTAACATATGAAACTGGTCTGCATTTTCCCCCCTGGTTCAACAGCACATTTTGAGGGTGAAGTGTCATTTTACTCAACATCCAGAAATAGAACATGCACAGCATATCCCCAATGGAGGTGAATGCATATCATGTTAGCAGGGCTGAGTAGGTGCTAACCTGCTGCTGGCAACCTCCACGCTAAACAATACTTGTTACAGAGAAACACAGAAATTGGATCACTGTTGTGTGAAAAGTGAACTAATGTTATGTGGAGTAAAACACAAGAAAGTGTAACGCAATCTAATGCTTATTGTTGTCAAGTGCTAACTCCCTCGACGGAATTATATTACAAGCAAAAGAAACAACACGGATGTTTTTGGGTTGCATCGTGGCACGTATGTGATTGAAGATAAAGTGAAACTATGAGATGTAACTGAAAAAAGTCACATAAATATTGGGTTGTCCGGTTTTCAGCTGTGGTCTTTTTGTTAACGCCAGTGGGACAACAGATTGAATCCTTGCCTTATTCTACTGGCGTTGCTTGAAAAAAAAAAAACGTATTTCAACACAAAAATGTAACATTTGCTATACAATTCAGCAATTATAAAGTATCATCTCATCTAGCAGGTGCAGATTAACACCGGAAAAAAAAAGTATGACGCACTGGCATCTAAATTTGTTATGGGTATGAAAGATTACTTCAACGAGAAAAAGGTAAAAACATATATGTACACATTTTTTCTAAATAAAATGAAAATCCCTATCTGTCTGGCTTCCAGCTTTCTTCACTAAGAAAGAAATTAGTATTCCATAAATCTTGGATCTCAATCCCTATATCTTGCATAATCTTGTCTGCTGTGATCATTTCAGACCCTAAACAAAAAAAAACAAAAAAACTTAGGCTTGTGGTTAGCCAAGCAACCAAGTGTGAACATCTGATGCAATAGGACAGCTTCAATTATAAATATCTCAACATTGCTTTTAAAATAGAGCAGAGACGGCACCATTTTCATCTTTGACAGGACACACATGCAGGTATTCCCCTGAATTTCTATTGGAAAGTCAATCACAGCCCAAAGTATAGCCTTAGGCTTAGAACAAGCTGCCTGCAAAACCACTAACAAGTCTGCTTCCTTTCTGAACACCATCTCTCACCCAGTAAAAGTTTCCAAGCCATTCCACTGACAGAAAGATGTGATAAGTAATATAGTCTTGGCTACCCTAAGCATACCCTAAGCAATCACAAGCCTATTGTTGTCACGCTCTTTTGAAGCCTGGGAAAAAAATATCAAAGTGTTGGGAGCAGAAAGAGCTGTAAACAATTAGTTTCTGGCTGGATGTCAGAAAAATGTTAGACAACGACAGTGAAAAAGAGTGAAACTGGCAGCCGAGGAGAGAAAAACCTGTGTATCTGCGGCAATTTTCTTTTCCCGTTTCTGACTGATGAGACGAGGCATGGGTGTGTGAACTGAGATATTAGTGTCCCGACGCATGACAGCTTGACAAGGCAGTCTTCAGTTGAAGCTTCGCAAGAAGGAGCATGATGTTCACAAGCCCTGGCACGTGAGTGGACTGCCACAGATGCAAACATTCAACACTGTCACACACCAACACACACGTAGGCATGTTCAGGAATTTGTATAACACTATACTGCTACAAGATTGACTTTTCTTTAATGTGTTAAGAGCAGACAGGCCAGGATGGATGCCAAGTGCCTTGGTTCATCTTGTTTCCAGAAGAAACGTATCTGCCAACTAGGTATCTATCTCATGACCGAGCAAGAGAAGAAGAGGAAGCATAGCAGCTGAGGAAGGTCTGGTCTAGCTGAAGCCTGTGCTGCAACCTGGTTCCCAGCCAGTGCAGGAAATGAAGAAATAGGATCACACCAAAATATGCACGTGCTATCATCCTCGGTACACGTTTCCAAAGGCCACACACAAGCCAAGCACTTTTAGTGTTTGTCCAGATGAAACAGTTTTATGCCACTTATTGAGAAATGTGTCGTACAAATGAGCAATAATCACTGTAATGATTGCATTATAAACTAATTTTTTCAGTCAACTTGTCAGAAATGACCACAAATACTTTTAAATAAAAGGTATTATGAATGGTAAACAAAGAACCTCAGATTGAACACTATGACAAAGACATTTTCAAAATCCTTAGTCACTGAAATCTGATTAAAGTTGATCTGAACTCAACACCAAATCAGACCAGTGACTTTGTAAAAGGGTCATGGATAATTGTCAACAGCAAAAATGTACATTAGTCTGAGCAATATAAGTGTTTACTTTAAATAAATATTTCTAAATATAATAGTTATAAAAGTAAACTGGAACATTTCTGAAGAAATTAAAAAGAGGATGCAAAGATGCAAAGATGTCATAAATGCCTATTCAAAGTCAGGCTTTAAATGTAAACCACAGCATCACTATTAAACATGCACTTTATGAAACAATATTATAACGTGTCTAAATTCCAGTGATGAATAAAACTCATCACCAAATGTCGCAAACACGGGAAGACGGTTGTTGTCAATAGCAACACAACTAAATAACTTAACTTCTTTTTACAATGACCAGGTCAGTTTAAATTTTTGCACTGAATGAAATTATTATCAGAACAAGGTATCCTATATGTAACCAAAGCATTTTTGTCTGATGTTAAAATTTAGTCCTGATAAAGGAAAACATTTACCTATTTTCAAACTAAAATCTTTGCTATTGACATTTTTCGTCAGATTTAAATCACCAGCAAGAATTTGACGGTTTTCGGGACGAAAGACGAAGTCAGAAAGCGTTAAGAGAAGGAGTGGTAAAGAGAAGTGTGTAGGGGGCACAGGAGATGAAGATGTAAATATATCACTCTGAAGAGCTCAGAGAGGAGGAAGCTGCATGGAGCGGCGCAGGAGCAGAGGGGTGGGCTGTTTCTCTCTTAGTGTGCAGTGATTACTGTTGGCTCAGGTCCACCATGCCTGCAGCTAGCAAAATATTATCTATGACTTGGTGAATTCTGTTTTATTCAGCCTGATTATTATTTTTTTTTTTCCTTGACGGTGAGGGATGATTTAGCTCCAAAGCAGGCAACCGTGATGCTAAACTTAGAAGTCTCAAAGTTCAAAACAAGACTTTTGGTGTTATCTTAAACTTTCTATCACTTGTAGACAATTGCTAGAACCAAGGGAGCTCGACACAGGCCCCCTGATCGGTTTACTGTTCATTAGGAAACACTTACACTCTTCTCCTGAACATTATCTGTCAGTTCGTGACACACATTCGTAGAACATTTGTCAGGATTTCTAATGTCTCCCAGAAGAAACAAAATCTCAGTTGGGGTCCTTTAGCTTAAACATTTCTTATTAAATCCTTGGAAACAATAAATGTTGTCAGGATAAACTCCTAACGGGGTAAAAACTGAGTCATGGGTATAAGTTTGGCTCCATTCTTCCCCTTACAGTCAGTCTCTTCATTGAGATGTGGGGAGCTCATAAAGAGACAGCGAGTGGAGGATCCGGGTGATGTAATTTGCTCTTAGCGTCAGTGGAGGAGCAATCCGGTGATTTAGCGGGAGTGCGCTGAAGACATGACAAAGACTAATTGCTTTCATTAATCACGTTTCTGCTGGGCCCATTCTGAGGTAAACTAATAGAAATCCTCTTACCTGTCAGGATGCCAAGCATTGTGCACCCGGCAGGAGTCACGGAGGAAAGAGGGGGGCAAAAAGGTGCAAGGGAAAGAGTGCAGAAGGAACAGACAGGAAATGAAGCTCTAACTACAAATAAACCCTGTCTTTGTCTAGACAAATCTCTTTTCAAGCCATAATGCTCTCTGAAATGTGTTAATGTCATGTAAAGTCTTTCAGGGGGCTGTGGAGCTGAGGAGAAGCCAAGCACAAATGTGGCTTGGGAAGAAAGGCTCTTTTCCAGCATAAAATACCAAATCAAATTATTCCCCTGTTCCAGCTGCCAGCGGCAGCAGGAGAGAAAGAGAAAGAGGCTTGAGGTCTTAATACCTTCGTGTGTGTGACAGGGGCCATTACTAAGACCCCTATACGGTGGAACACAACAGAGACGTCAGGACAGGCACATCTTAGCAGGTACAGATGGAAGGCAAGACAGAGATGGAAGAGAATGCATTCCCCAACAAGGAAAGACTGCAAATAGCCTCCAGCAGTAAACTACTTTCACCATCACTTTGTACTTAAAATGAAGCACTCAGAGTGGCTGATTGGTATCTTCATAAAACGTGAAAAAAAAAACAGGTTATACTTGGGCAAGGATGCATCTGGAAAGCGTTGCAGAAAAAGAACATCATGTGTGATTGGAACAGAAAAAGTCCCTGCACGCTTGAAGAAACCAGCTTAAAGAGACAGAAAGGGCTGTGATGTTACAGGTATCCAGTAGGCTACCTCATGACTGCAGAAAATGACTTTTTCTTTTTTGTTGAAGTGTGCAGCCAGCAAAGCAGTTTCTTTCTACACTTTTTTGCCACTACTTGCAATAACCAAATCTAGTTCCTCAAATCTAATATAAATTTGCACCTTCAGTGGAGCAATAACATTAATAGCATTGGCTATAACTGGTGCAAATAGACATACTTTACTTTAATCATGCACAGCCTCTAGTTCTCTCAAGGCATTTATGGATGACAGGACCAGTCATAGCAGGAAAACGTTTGTTTTGCAAAGTATTGACATTACGCCACCTGTCAATCATTCCAATGGGTTTGTCAGAAAGTGACAAATCGGTGGTCAATATTTTTCCGGAAGTACACACCCCTTATCTAGAATCTACCATCCGTCAACCTGTTGGTTCTCAATGCAGGTGCTGCAGTCATAAAGATTTTGAGGAAAATTACAAGTCATGACCAAACTTGCCATGGTCAAGGCAAGTTAACGTGTAGAGGGCGGAATAGACCTTTTTTCACGGCAACCGGAAGTAGTGTCTCAAAGAGCTGCGGCACTTCCTGTTTTGGTGACTGTAATTCAAGTACTCTGAAAAATGGCTCTCCTCCTCCGGTCCTTTTCATCGTCCTTACTTAATTTCCCAGCCCTTTCTTTCGCTGATGCGGAATAAATCTCTGCGGCTAATTCATCCACCAACAAACGTGTGAAAGTTTACAAGTTCTTCCACGAAAAATACGTCCACCGCTATCAAGTTAAGAAAAGACGTAGCTTAGCGAGCTAACCGCTAGCTACAGTATATGAACTACACAAACATCGTAATGAAGCTTAACTTAGTTTGCTAAATTACGTGGAATTTGAAATGTAACATAAAGTACAGTTTGTGAAAAAATTTTAAATTTGTAAACAGCATAATCTCTCCACAAAATACATAACTACATAATCTCATAATTTCATTATTATGTGGTCATAATAATAATAATATTATTATAGTAACAGTTATATTTGACTGAAAATTATCTTACATGGAAAATATATACAATGTACTATCTTAATTAGACGTTTACCTGCGGGTGGATGTGCCATATAATCATGGTCCGCAGTAGCATCTTCAGCCTAGCTAGCTTTCTGAGAGAGGACAAACTGCCGTTTCTTAGCCCTCTCGAAAGCAGACTCTCTCATTGCCGGTGCAGTGAAGTTATTCCAGGCAAACAGGGAAGGAACAGCTCCACTTCTAAGTCGGCTGGTGGTGGATCCGCTAACAAAATCCTTCGGTGTGAAGTAGCGGCTACATAGGAAAGTGCTCCCTGTCTTTATGCAAAAGTCGGGACCTTCATCTCTTCGGATCGCCTGGATCCACTGCCTCCGTTGGGCCGGTCCGTCGGGAACGCATGATAGGACAGATATGGCTGTTTTCTTGCCCCACATGAACCAGGGACTGAACAAAAACAACTGCACCGAGACTGAGCCATTTTCCTAGCCTTTTAATGCTAACGCTATAGCCACCGGAAGTTGTCCAACCCCACATCCGCTTTAAAACCCGCAAGCGTGACAAAGGTCTATACAATTTATTACATTTCTAAAACCCAAATATAGTCAGGAATAATGCAAGAAATGGATCCAACACAATGTTCACACTCACATTCAACAAGGCTGCCAATCATTCCTCCTCTGGCTGTGATAGACCTTTAATGTTGATTTATTCTTCTTGATTTTTAATGGGGGTTGGCAAGAAACGTGAAGCATTTCAGTGGTCAATTTATATATATATATATATCAAAAAAATAAAGGAAACGCTCGAAAAACACAATATAACTCGAAGTACATCAAACTTCTGTGAAATCAAACTGTCCACTTAGGAAGCAACACTGATTGACAATCAACAATGATTTTGTTGTCAGCACATTCAACTTTGAATCATTGAATATTTTGTAGTATTCAATGAGAATATTTCATTCATTCAGATCTAAGATGTGTTTTTTGAGTGTTCTCTTTATTTTTTGAGCAGTATATATATATATATATATATATATATATATATATATATATACATACATGTATGTGTATATATATATATATATATACACATATATGTATATATATATACATATATTTATATATATATATATGTATATATATATATATACATATATGTATATATATATATATATATATATATATACCAGTTTTTAATCTTAGATAACAGAAAAGTGTATTCCTTCTGTTTGAGTCTTTCCATTTTGTTTATGACATAACTTTAAGAATTATTTTCTTATTCTTTTAAAATATGCTCTAGCCTTTGTTATATATATGAACAATTTACAATTGTTTTGCATTGAAAATGTGTGACTTTGTTGTGCTGTTACTTGGCTAATATCCTCCTACTAATCAATACAATGCATTCTCCTATATGAGTTGTGAATTAAAGAGGTAGCCACACCTGCATATGCGTGCACTCTTAGACACCTTTTTGTCTGGCGGTGGTATTCAGGAGTTGCGTGGAGGACAAATGCAGTAGTGATTGCCGTGTGAAAGGCCCTCCTCCTGCCTTCAGAGTGCGTCTCCAGTTACGAGGTCACAGACAATTAGACAGAAAGGATCAGACAGCTCCAATGTTGTCATGGTGCTGCGTTGTGACTCTGCTGCAACATACTCATGTGAACCAGCGAGCATGGTCATAATGCATAAGCAGCGCACAAGCTGACAGCTATTTACAGTGACTTCAGCACTCTGTGGTTACACACGAAACAGGGTCATACATGACCGCATGAGCTAATATGTAAACATGCGTTTTTACTGTTTGCAACTACTGTCAGCTCACACCATGTCTTGCCTTGCATTTCCTCTTCCTACTGCACCAGACAGACGTTGCCTGCGGCTTTGTGAGGCTTTGAAAGGTGACTGTAATATAAGCATCAGGAATGATTTTATGCACCAAAAAAAACAAAAGACAAAAAAAACATATCTGCTGATTCTGGGGATGTTCACTTTCCTCTGTACGCCTCTTGTCAGTAATGTGTTGCCTTCCCTGCTGTTGTACAGAGGTGGAGTAGGGCCTGCTGGGACACGGGCAGACTCGAGATCTTATCGCTGCTACCATCCCGTGTTAGGTTACATCCATTTTTTAATTTAGCATACTGGGAGACAAGTCAGCATTAACAATGAAGCCTTTATGATCTGTGTCACCTCGGTAGCAGCTATGAGTAGCTCGCCTCATAACCCGTTACTCAAATTATTTCGCTCTCAATCTAGAAAATAAATAGAAAAAAAAAAAAAATGCGTTATTGAGTTGCTATCCGTGGGACACCCTGATTGACAGTAAACCCATTTACATTTCAAATATATCTTTCTGGAAGATTGATCTCAAATCCAAATCAAGTTTTGAAGATGTTGGGTGGCCAACGTAGCCAAAGCTCAAACTCTCGTGCCACCCACTGTAGACGTCTGAGTTTATGTACCTGTCGGTGACGAGTTGAACATAAGGGGACAAATGAGTTTATGTTATCAATTATTTAAAACGAATGAATAAATAAAAACTTTCTTGTAAGTAACATGGTATGTGACCTGCATTTGCGTTGCCACTGGGCCATCTGAGTACCTCCAGTAAGCAGGACAGAGGAAGTGTCTGGTCCAAGGAAGCAGAGACTGAGATGGACAGAGAGGGGTTTCAAATCAACAACCCACCAGTTACAGGACAGACCATAACTGTAACCTTGAGCCACTGTCACCTTATGAAAAATTACCATGATTCTGACTTTTTCGACTCTGTCTCTTACAATGATTTTGTATTTGAAATAAAATATGCCACTCAAAAATTCTTGACTGTGGTCCATGGGGGGGTTTATTTGTTAGAAGGTAGGACACTAATCTGGGGATGACGAATGTACAAAGTGATGGTCGTCATCCCCAGATGGTTGTATTGTTAGATTATCACTAGGGAAGGGTAAACATTCAGGTGAGTGAAAGGTTGACTTTTTTTCTGGTTTATTTGTAATTGGCATAAAAGCATTTTGCCATCATTAATGATCGACTAAGGAATAAGTTCAGGTGAACTAGTGCAGCCAAGACTCATGTGTCCATGAGTCTTGGACACATGAGTTCAGAGATGATTACGCTGAGCATATAGTCATGTATCTGCTGTGTAATACTCCTCAGTTTATTTAAGTGAGGTCATGATGCAACACATGTATCCTTCACAGTTAAAAGTAGAGGAACAAGCCGCCCATCCTCTTATCATCCCTACCTGGATGTGTGTTTTGTTTGACATATTCCGCTGTGTGTTCTTTCACAGAACTACAAATGATCAGTGAAAGTGGAAGGGTTTAGCATGGGGTGATGACAGAAAGAGGGCACCACATTTGGTGAAAGTGGGGTGTGTGTTGCAGGGCAGCTGGGGGCATGGGGAATGGGACAGGGGGAAGTGTGGGGAACAGGGGAAACGGGAGGGGGGAAGCAGCCTTGGTTTCCTGTTCCCCAAATTCCCAGCTCCTGTCTGCAGAGCAGGTACACAAAGCCTCCCTTGAAAGTTTTTGGAGACGGGCGGCGGGATGAAACGCAGCCACTGATGGTTAACAGATCTGTCCCCCTGGACTCCCTCTCCCTTCCTTACACCCTCCCACTCCGCAAACCAGCACTACCAGTTTGTTTACTCTCCTCCAAACCTTTTTAGCATTTTCTGGCCAGGTCCGTTAGTCTTGGCGCAGCTCCATGCTGCTGATTGCTATATTCCCAGACCAGAAATGTCACTTACCACTTTACTCTCCTTCATCCGCCAGTAAAACCCTTTGTAATCCCCAAGAACAGCAGAGTCACCCAGGATATAGAATATTTTATCCTGTCCCCAATGACCCCTACATCCCTTCTGTGTCCCCAGCCCAGCTAGAGGCAGAGCAAACCTTTTTCAGCCAATTGGAACAGAACATTAACATTCCTACTAAACCAGTCAAGACAACCGAAGCCAGACAGGAGAAAAATATGCTGTAATACAGTGATGGTTTGTCTCTGTAGGAAAAAATGTGCTTCCTGATTTTTATGCTTTTCAAAGCTGAGACAAAAAGGTAAATAGCTTTTACAATTCCTTTCGAGATATTGATTTAAATTTATAAAGTTCACAAGTCAACACATTTCTTGTGAAATTACTATTTACATTTTGAAGCGGTTCTGCCAGAGTCTCAACTTAAATCTGCAGAGAAGGCCAACGATTAGGGTGATGGCAAGGAGGCTCTCCAACTAGTGGAGATATGCAAAATGCTGGTCAGCTGGTTGAGCCATGAGACAAAAACTCTGCTGTTCTGTGTAAAAAAGGTACTGAGATGTTAGATGTTTCGAGGAGGAGTCCTATTATTGGATAGTTGACTAAAGTTGGAGTGGTCACATCAACGAGCTGTCCATCTAAAAGTCTAATGATTCATTAAAATCAGTTTGAGACCAGTGGTTCTCAACCCGGGCCCCCTGAGCACACAGTCCTTCAAATTTTAGATACGTCTCTGGTCCAGTACACCTGATTCAAATTATTGAATTACTTCCTCAGCATGTCATCAATGGTTGTAGAGGCCTCTTGATTAAGTCTAGAGTGTGTCAACCCTAAAATTGCAGGACACTGCAGAGGACCAGAGTTTGAGAACACTGTTTTAGATCATCACTCCTAAAATAAGGAGATATACTATGGAAACAAATGTATTTTGGTCATTTGAAGAAAGGAAGACTTTTGATGGTGCATTTAGTTTGATGAGCTAAAAACATTGAAGTGTGGAAAAAAAACAAAAAACATTTTCATAGCATTATGCAGTTAAATGAAAATATTCTGGAGTATGCAAACACACAATGTGTTAGCTGAAGTAGAAAATAATAGCATTTACGCAGTTTGGGGAGAAATACGTCTCTTTGGACCTGTGCTTGGACAAATTCAGAGGAAGCTAATTCAATTTCCTTTTCATGATAATTAACAGCAGCAGCCGTTCCAAGCCTTTCAAGGGAACACGTGCAATTGAAACACAGCAAGTTCACCTTCGAACTAGAGCTTGTGTTTCTTTTTTATGTTGACATTCTATGGCCACATAGTTTAGTGCAAAAATATGGACAATATCCCTGCTTATCTATTAAGCAAAAACAAACTGAGCTGGAACACGTGTGCATTAGTGACAGTTCATTAAAACGGCTCCTTTAAATGGCGGTTTGCAGGGGAGGGGGGACTGACTGGCCGAGGACCAAGGCTTGACCAAGGAGCAGTGTTCCACTTAATAGCAGAGAGGGACAATGTTACACAGATTCTCGCACAGGCTCACGCACTCAACACAGGGAGGTCCGACGAGATTGCAATTATAAACACTCAGGGACCTCGTAGCTCACAGCTCATGAGTTACCTGGAGACGTCATGAACGAGGACACCGACACACACGTTCTCACTGTAGTGGGGTGGCCTCAGCTCTCCTTATAAATCTTTGCCACTCACCTTTAGATGGACCAGTGCGGTGGGCCCTGTAAATAGCGGGGTGTGTATGTGTGTGTGTTTGACCACAGATGCAGGTGGAGCTGTGGTGCGGTTGGGTAAGACGGCAAGCATCGGTTCAACCCTGGGCTGAGCGTTGCCACTCAATCTCGTGACAACCCAAACACTGCAGCCTCACAGCGGTTATGCACTGCGGGGAGAGGTTACATAAAAGTGTTGCTGAGTTTGTTCAGCCAATTAGTTTGAGTCCAGACAGAGATGTACCTTCTTCTGTATAAGGAATACTTTGTAGGAGCAGTTGGAGGGGAATTTTGATTTCCAAAATACATGAAGGGGGAAAAACTTAGTAGGCATCGACATAAAGGCCAACATCTAGGTTTTTCATAAACGAGGACAGACTGGACAAAGGGACTTTATTCGTCCCCAATAATGACACTATTCATATTATGAGAACTATTCTTTGTTTGAAGTACAAATAAAACTGATTTTAAATTACAAAATTACAAAGCCTTGTTTGACAATGTTTCATCCCTTCTTATTATTCAAATGGCCACACATTTTAATACAAATAATTTTAAGTTTATGTAAAGTTTATGTAGACCAGCGAAAGTAGTGCACAGTTTTGGGAATAGAGCGACTTAATAACAATTCTTAAAAGAGTCAATTGAGTCTTTTAACAAACCGCAGAATTTGTGATCGATTGACTGTAATTAAATTTTTTCCTTATTCTTTAAGAGTGTGACACGGTTTTAAGCCATTTTTCGCTCTTAAATTTGTCACTTGTAAATAAGATACAGTGTTACCAATTGACTGTGACTTAATAAGTATTTCTGTATCCATGAGAAATTTATTCTCTGAACAAAATACAGCTGTTCTGTGAAGGCGCCATTAGTTTTTTTTTTTTTAGAGAACTGGTTCAGTGAACCAGCAGCATCATTAAAACCAAGGAACGCACAAGAAACAAGACCAATGCTGTAAACTGGTCGAAAGAGAGTCAGTGGTTAGTTTTATTCTCCCTCTTTCTGGCAAATGTGAAGTTTTTCTGCATTGTGTAATATCACTAATGTCATGTGATAGAGCTTTAGTGGTGAAAAAGGTACAATGAGAGAGTTCTCATCTTGTTGATCCCGGGATGTGTAGGGTAGCCAAACCTTAAAGACCCCTAGGTGGCTCAACTGGCTCTCTGGCTCTATTAACCCCAAAGACCAGAACGATGTTGACCCCACCAAAATACATTAATAGCATTTGACAATCCTAACTCGTTTGGGAATGCCCAGTCTGCATCGGACAGGCATAGCTGTGGACACAGGCCCACTCTGGAGCTGGCCCTCCTGGCTGAGATCCCTGGCATCCGTGGCTTCCTGATGACCAGCTGTCCCTGCCCAGCTCCGTCGTTCAAATCCCAGGAACTGCGAAATGAACAGACGGTAAACAAAGGGTCTAGTTTTGCACCACCGACTGCTACAGCATGACAACAGGTTTGCTAGTGTCACTGCCTACCACGGCTGACTGAGCGAGCCAAGCGCTGGGATCTGCTCAACGGGAGCAAGAGGCCTTTGTTTTGTTACTGCAGTCAGACACATTGGCTTTGTCTACCCAGCTTCAAAACAAGTAAGATGAGTCAAAAACAAGAATGAAGAAACGGATAATGAAGCCCACAGCTCGAGTTTCGCAGGATGGTCTTTTTTCTAAGGATGGTCTTTTTGCCTAATTCTTCCTTTTTAATTCCCTCTTTTGCCCATTGTCTGAATCTGTGGACAGCTGCTCTCTACAGATGCAAATTCCCCTAACTTGAGACACTTTAGCCACCAAAAGAACACAAGCCTATTAATAGGCTTCCCGCTCGTAAAAGAGATGTGGCTCATGTGCGTGTGGATCAGGTTTTTTGGGGCGACTTTGATACGTGTGTAATACGATATCAGTTCAATTGCGATGCATCGTCAGAGGGCCCCTTCTATGGAAATCTGCATGAAATCACTGTCTGGGCAAGGTCGTAAATCACCAATGGCATTGTTTGTTATTCCAGTACAGTTTTATGGAGGGTGGGCACTTTGGTGGGACGTCACGGAGAAGAATGACCAAATCAAGACTTAAGAGGGAAGAGATGCTTTATTTTTATTCCGTAAATGTAGATGCGCATGAGAAACCACCAATAATAAGCATAAAACTCAACCATCCAGCAGCCACAAATATTAAGTCGACGATGATAAATCTCAGCAAAAAATCAAAGCTATGACAGAGAAATTGAGAGTGAGCTAAAAGAGACGAGTTGAGCAGAAAGAATCTGGCTCCCCTCTGTTCTGCTAAAACAGCCAGAGCGGCTGGCTGGCTGGCTGGCTGGCTGGCTGGCTGGCGTGCATCGACACCCACTCTTTTCAAAGAAATGTCTGGTCTGGTCCTGTCTGGCTATTTCTTCCAGATCTCCAAGCATCAGGAAAACTTATCAGAGGGAGAAGACATTTAGTCTGCGACAGAGCAGTGCTTCTCTCCAAGAAGGAAAGCGAGCCAGGATCTCAAGACACTTTCACCTGTTCAGAAGTTGGAAACGCACATTTAACAATCGCTGCGATGCGGACCTCTGATGAGAGGATCCAGAGTTTGGTCGGCTCAGTCTTGCAGATGACCGTCACTCCTCTTTCATATGTTAACATAATTGCTCTGGATATTAGACAATTTGTGCGGCTGTAATAAAATTCCACGCATTCTTAATCATTCGAAGTGGTTCAGGAGGCCGGAGGTATGAAGCACAAGTCTTACATGTCAAGACTTGTGTTACATACTGAACCTTTTAAGCAATGACCACCTCATTAAAATCTACCTCGCATGCATATGCATATTGTTTGAACAGTACTTTAACCATGCGACAGACTGGCGACCTGTCCAGGGTGAACCCCGCCTCTCGCCCGGAACGCAGCTGGAGATAGGCACCAGCAACTCCCGACCCCGTTAGGGAGAAGGGTGACGGAAAATGGATGGATGGATGGATGGAGTACTTTAACCAACTCGGCTCCCTTTGGATTTGAGTGGTTTGGCCATTTTGCACAGAAGACTTCAGACATAAACAGTGATTTTCTTGCGTGGGTTTTAATATATTAGGGATATTAGGCAGAGCAGTTCCTCGCTTCTTATAGGCTTGATGAAAAATACAGTTAGCAGATGTGGGACTTAAATAAAATCGCTTATCCAGTGGATCATAGATGTATTTCGAGAAGCTGATGTATATTTGAGCATTTTGAGTAAAGGGCAAGTGCGCTCAAACAACAGACACTCTAATTCAGATTTCTTGAAATGTTCAAAGATAAAGTGAGGAGAAAACCCTTTTCATTAAAATGAAAAAAAGTCAAAGACAAAAAAGGCACCTAATTCCTGGTGCAATTGTTTGTTCATGAGGTTAAGCTGCTCCACTTGGTCTAAACATTTTCTAGAGCAGCTTTTTTGTCTTTTAATTGTGTCTAATTAAAAGACAAAAAAATTACCTTGATAACTTCTTTACTTATTTTTCTTAATCTGGTTTTACATGTTTGATGTTTCAAAGTTAACAAATGTTTGTCCTGAAAATATTTCATCATATATTTGAGTGTAAATTTGAATGACCCAATTAAAAAAAAAAAAAAAAAAAACAGAAAAAAAACATTTATTGTGAATTTTATTTTCTGAAACTGCTAAAAATCTATCAGAAATCTATATGTATTTTTGACAATTAAAACAGAATAGGTGTTGAATACTTATCAATAATCATTTTGAAGGTGGTGAATGTTTGCTGAGGGGATACGTAAACATGAGCTTGTTCTATTTTGATTTGACTTGTTGATAATCTGGATCATAAAACGTTTAATGGTGGTTCCAGTTGTGTGGATGACATTTTACTTGCATGATTTATAAATTAAGCACTTTTAAAAGCTAATATTATTGTCCTTATTTGTTACAGTAGCATGATCCATTTTGCTCAGGTTTGTCACATGAAGCAGCCAGTGAAGACTCAGCTGAACATGTCCTAAAAATAAGGGGAGTCTATATTGACTTGCTATTTGGTCCACATCCAGGTTTGAGTGCAAACTTTATAAATCAATGGTGTACGGGATGATTGCTTGCTGCTAAGTATTACTGGATTAAGTTCTGGGCCATCGGATTTATTCTGAAGTCCAGAATGATATTAGTGAACCTTTTTAATTTTTTTAACCACATTAATTCACATTTGGAAAATGGGAGGGAAAAAAAAAACGTCTGTTTTTGCACATGCTAAAAATACGCTTTTGCATACAAAAAAAAAATCAGACGACATGCAACAGCTCACAAATCAGTTTTATTAATTTAAACACAATCAAATAATAATGTCAAAAACATCTGTACACATATTTTTGCAGACACAACAATCTTTTGCGTTTTCACGATGAGGCCCATGAAGTGTAAATTATTTCCAGTTTGCATTTATGATTGCAACATAAAAAAAAAGCGTGCTGTATGAATCTATAAAACATTTTCTCTATTTACCTACCTTTTCCTTGATCTAGCAGCAGTATGTGAGTGTGTGTGTGTGTGTGTGCGGGTGTGTATGCGTGTGTGTGGAGGTTGTTTCGACACAAACGGGGGCTCTGTTCGAGCAGAGAGGGATCTGAAGTTAAATGCGAAGGCCAAGAGTGAACATGTGCAAAGGAGGGAAAAATTAGAAACACAACAAGTTGGTTTCTATTTAAGAAATTCACAGTTGATAGCACATGTCCTGTAAGTTCCCCAATCCCTTAAAGTTAGTGGCTTTTCTTTCACTGTTAATTATGATTACCCCGTCGAAGTCAATGTTGAAATAAAAACACTACATCATACAAAATTATGCTCACTGTACAAGAGTTCTTATAGTGCTTGTATAAAAGATAATAAAACCTATTCAAGCTTGCTTCTTTAAAGATCAGATTTATCCGAAACGCAGTTGAAATGCCCCGCAGGAGGCAGGAAACTGACTTTTGCTGCAATTCTTTAAACCTTCACCAGAGTTAATTTTGTCTTTTTCATATGTTGAGATCAGGGTTGCAAGCTGGTGAAATGCCATAAGGACACAAGTGGAGCGCTACCTCTCTGAGTGACTAAAATAAACCCTTTTCCCCTTCAAATATGGAACATATAGTAGAGGAGACAAGGATGAGACACAACTCAGAATCAAAAGAAAGCTCCTTGACCCTTTGATATCAACGATTTTGGTCTTGACGAACAATTGATCACACGATCCCAATATCTACACCGTTTTAACAAAATTCAACTTGAATACATCCAACACTTTCAGGTGTCCTCCACAAGCTTGTGGGCAATTTAATTCCTTTATAGTTTTACTTCAATTAAAAAGCAAAGCCGCCTTTCAAGAGCATGTACCTAAATGATTATAGGAAGGAATAGTCCAGTGATTACAAACTTACACACAGAAAAAAAAAACAGGATTTCCTCTGTACACGATTGTCTTAGTGTTGTAAATAAGTTTTTTGTTAATTTTCTTAAATTATTAGAAAACCCCCTTTTATTTTTATTTTTTGATTCTTCCATAAATGTCTTCCTCTCACCGTTTCTTTGTAAAAGGCACAAGTCTTATCGAGGTACCTTCTCAGTGGCACGGGGACCACTTGCAAAGTCTGTTCATAAATAAGAAGCACAGGACTCCCACGCTGAGGCTGACAGAAATCACCTCAAGTCTGTCTGTCCGCTTACAGAGAGAGGAGACCTAAAAGGTGGTGAATTGAAAGAACAACTGGGAAAGAGCAAAGTACGTGGAGAAAAAGGCGGAAAGCTTGGCCGGCAGCTGAAGCTGAGTTCTGCGGCGCGGAAGGCGAGGCCATCAGTAGCTCTGCTCTCCTCTAAGGTGTGAAACCTGACGGAGCCCCGGCACAAACGGGAAGGTGTGTAGGGGCCGTAAAACACTTTGGCAGCTTCAGAAAGCAGCCGATTCACAGTAACCAGGGCGAGCAGCTGCTGCGCCATAAATTCACCTCTCTCTCCCGTTCTTTGTCGCAGAGAAGAGAAATGAAAAGTTTCAGGGTTAAGACAATGCGTGACTTTATGTCAGCACATTAACCGCGTGCTTCTTTTTTTTTTTTTCCCACTCTCCTCTTCTTTTCTTCTTTTCATTCATTGTAGCGAAAGACAGCCGGGCAGCACATGAGGAAGAGCTGGGGTTTGTGTATGAGAGTATTGTGGGGGGTGCTCTTCCTATTTTCTGAGCTCTGGAAGCCACAGCAAAGCAAAGGATAAGGGCTAGAGGGCAAAGGTGAAAGGTCGCTTGATGTCCTGATGTGCAGAGAGGGGTTTACTGTGGTGTTGGTGTAGTGCTACAAGTACTCCAGGTCGAGAGCGTGGTGAAGGGCCATGAGGTCCGAATGACTGGAGATCCTCCAGAAGGGCATGTTGTGCTGTGAGACAAATAGAAGCGTCATGTTAGGACTTCATCAAAACATTCTACCATGATGTATGACTCATTGTAGAGTAGAAAATCATCAGCTATTAGCATTGAAGAACTACGGGAAATGTTTAATATTAGACATAAATGTCCAAAAACAATGCTTTGAAAAGCTGGGATTGAGGCATACAGTAACTTGGAAAAGTATTTATAATCTTTGAATTTTTTTTTTACATTTTGTCACATGAAAAACAACTTTTGGATGTAAATTTATTGAGATTTAATGTGGTTGACAAAGTAGTGCATAGTTGTGAAGGAATACATCTACAGACAGACATTTTTGCTTTATCTTCACGAAGACTCAGATTGGGTGGAGGGGGACGGTCAACATAGAGCCTCGCATGTGGCACTTTGAGGATTTATCTGTATTTTTTTTTTTGCACTGCATGACGCTGCCACCACCATGCGTTGTGTTTTTGGTGTGATATGCAGTGTTAGTTTCCTAACATGGATGGGACTGCCTCTTGCCACTCTTTCATCAAAACGGGGAGTGTGTGAGTAATGATGGTTGAATCAACAGAATCCGACTCCAGAAATATGAATCTTTGCACCTCCCTCAGGGTTCTTGGTTACTTCTTTAATGTTAAGTTTGCAGTTGTGTCATACTTCTTCCACTTTAAGATGGCAGACTGAACAGTGCCTTATGAGATTTTATTATAAAACTATTTGAAAATGTGTTCTTTTCCCTGAGACCTCACATGTAAGCAGTACTTTGTGTTGTTGTATCACATAAAATCTCAAATTAAACACCTTGAAAAGTGAAGTTGTAACATGACAAAACATAAAAAGACTTGCAGGGGTGTGAATATTTTTGCAAACAATGAGCAATACTTATGTATAATTATAAACCATGGAAGTAATAGATTTATTTTTTTTTACATTTAAGGCTGTCCATTAAATAAACCAGGACCAAATTGTCAACTTCCCAGAAAAAACAGTTGTAACTCTAAGACACATCATACCTCAAAATGACTTTCTCTGCAGCATCAGTGAATTGTTTTATAGCCCTGATCTAAGCCAGCAGCTTTTTTCAGGCATAACAGAAGTGAACTCCCCATGGTGTCTTTTCACTGAGCTTCCTGCTTGCCAGTGTGTTTTTAGGACAGTGCAAATGAGCTGTTGTTCCCGAGCAAAGGACGGAGGAGAAACCTGAGTCGCAGAGAATGAAAGGAGCTTGTCAGGTAGAGTCCTCAGCTCTTCAGTGTGTGGAGCCCATTACCCTCCCCTTATTAAAGGTATGGCCTCTCCCAGGCGTATGTTCCGCTTAGGAGAGCCTGCACTGACCCTTAAAAAGCTCTTTGCTTTTTGTTTTGTAAATTGTCTTTGCTTTTAAGTTTAAAAGCAGGAGATGTTATCTCAGCCTTTTCTCCCAGGCGATGGTAATAACTGAAGACAGAATTGTTTCGGGGATTTTTTTTTTTTTGTTTAAAAGGTGAAGGAATGAAGACTTTGAGACTTTTGCTTTTGTAGTTCCACACGGTGTCACGTCTGATGTGCGCCTCCTGACGGGTGAAATTGTCGTGTTATTCCACGTTCTCTCTGATGTTGACACAAAAACCTTTTACTCTGTGCCATCTCTTGGGACTCGCACCACTCAGATGGGAAAAATAACACCTTATCCTTCCATCAATGTCACACTCCAACAACTCAAGACTGAGCAAAAATATTTGCATCTATTTCAACAATCGTCTCTCAAGATTGGATTCCCAGAGTGTGTTCACTTTTCATAATATAGAGCTATTGTTCTACACTTTAACTCACAGTAAAAAGTTGTTTGCTCTCTGCTAATCACTGTCCATTTACCCCAGTGCTTCTGATTAGGGTTTTCTGACAAACAGGTGAAGGGACAAAGAGCTGGAGATGTTTCAAAGAAAATGTGAGTCTTCAGCCTGACAAAGAGCTCCATGGTAACTGTCACGGAGACATGCTTCAAAGCCGCTAATAAATTTCAGAATGAATACATTTGCGGCAAACAGCCTTTTGATTTGCATCTAAACTTGACAGAAATGCTCAATACACAACATAAGGAGCAGAAGCCAGCTGGCAACATTTAAAAACGGCAAGTCGGACTCGTCTGAAGAAAAAAAAAAAAAGTTGTTTCCTCGAACGGCTTTGAGCCCAATCCATCTCGTGCTAACAGGCCTGTCATTGCAGTAAATATTCTAATTTCATCAACAATGATTTAAGTCTTCTTTATGTGCGCTCTATTTACGATGTGCCTTCAACATGCCTGAAAGGGCTTGTCTAGCATTACACATGCAGCTTTCACACTGCTCCGAGCAGCGAGCAGGAATATATAATTATGCCATCTCCCTCCTCCCCGGCTCTGTAAACCTGAGCTGGAGGAGGAAGAGCGCTGATTACAGCCTACCAACTTTCCTTCTTGTACTTGGACGCCTAATAAGAGGATAAACCGATGAGATTGTGAAGGAGAACTGGAGTGCTAATTACTTTCTTCGGAGTGGTATGGCAGGTATGTTTTGTGTGTTCTCTGAGTGCCTATAACAAGCTTCTGGCAGTATGGAATGGAAAGTTGAAGGAATAAGCCGTTTTGTGCCTCTCACCTTTTTTGAGCCTTGCTCTTCTTCCACCCCGTCTCCGATAACAATGTAAACAACTTTCCTCCCGAATCTTTGAATTACTCTCTCAAAGCAGCTTTCCTTCCCTGCGAAGAAAGTCAGGATGTTAGTGGAGCGTTGCACGGATGCAAGCAGAAACACACTCCCGCAATGGCCACCGAGTCCCAAGTCGATTGTGACAAGAGCCCCTTTAAAAACACCACACTCACAAAGCAAGGAATAATGTAAACATTGTTCAGGAAATAGGTATGATAAGACAGTTTTTTATTCTACTGCATTTGTAATTAAATATGCTTTACATGACTTTATTAGTATATTTTTTTCACCTCACTATTTTAGATCACGTCATAAATAAAAGTCTGTGCGTATGTTTTATTATTAGTATGTATTTGTCTTATGGTTAGTAAAGATTTTCTATGTTAGAGATTTTAAGTGTTTTATATTATTTGTCAGTAACTTTTTACCCTTTAGTACTAGTATTACAAGTTAGTAATACTTGTTATTTTATTAAATAGATTTGAATCTTGTTTTTTGTTGATTGATATTTGTTAGATATTTTTTTCTGAACCTCAGCAAAACATTTTTTGTTACATCAGTAACATGAATAAAACTTGATTGATTGATAAATTGATGCTATTCATTCCTTGCCAGCTGCAGTATGAAAACAGTCAACTTAAATGTTATGGGTGACGCTCAAGCCATGAGAGTCTGTTTTTTCTCACCCAGAAAAAAACAGCTTAGTTTTTCCTTCTTGTGAGCAAAATGTGTAAAAGCCCCCAAATCTGCTCCAATATTCCATGAAAAGGATGCTGGCTATTCTACCTCCTTTGCGTGATTGGTACACAATGTACCAACCATGCGTCAATTAACTCCCACCAGGGGTGTCATAGCTGGTTTGGCAACCAATGGTGTAAAGTAATTTGCTAAATTTGGCATATTTTCTACTGTAAGGAAATGCGTTTATATGACTCAATTAAAAGTTGAATTATTTTTGGTTTAATCTGGGGTCAAATACTGAACCAAATAGTGATTGAAACTAAAAAGGTACAAAGAGTGCTACATAAGGTTTTTAAATTATAATTTAATTTTAATTACACTTAACGTGTCAGTGTCTTGCTGACCATTTAGCTCTACAATTTATGAAAATATTACCTACAACAAGAAAAAAAAGTGCACAAGTACACGAGCATACAGTAGTTTGTTGGTGTGTTCAAAATGGAAAGGACAAATTTAAACTGTACATCTAAAATCAGGATATGAAATTGCAAATGCATGAATTGATCCAGAGACATTGGAAAATCTCCCAACATGGGAGTTCAATGTTTATTTTGTATTTGAAACAGTGAAAACGGGCGAAAGTGGAAGGAAAATTGGAGGAATAAGAGGAGGAGGAGGAGCAGAAGAGGGGCTTCTGTTTCTCTAGAATGACATAAACGCGCAGAAGTGGTTTCATATGCAGAGGCGAGGTCCAGAGGCCCAGCACAGGTCCTGCTCCAAGAAAATAATCCCAGGTTGATTAGGACTATTCCCTCACTGAAGAACATCAACCCTCTCCGGTGACAAAAATCCACGCCTCCCACCCCATCCCCCCAGCTGGAGTCCTGTCACTGAGCGTCTCTTGGCTGCTTAAACAATACGCATGTCCCAAAGCAAAAGGCTCAAAATAATGAAGCAGACATAGGAAAGCATACTCTACCTATTTTTGTAGCGCTATAAATATTCTCTATGGGGAAGACGACTCCCAAGCCGTAGAGCAAGACCTTCGCCAGGGCTGGGATGAGCTGTGTGGTGGTCACAAGAATATTCACACAGTTTGACCTGAGGAGGAGAGTGAAGTGGTGACATCATTTCAAATCGCTTTGAGAGAGGAGAAAAGAAAACACAACGTGCTGCATAAAAGACAAAGCAATGTATCAAGTCCCCAAAACATGTCTTACATTGAAGGATTGGCTCGTTTTTCAGCTCAGATCTTTTAGCACACTTATTTGTCAAAATTAGAATAGGCAGGCTATCCAAAAAAAAAAGATCCATAGCGGAGTTTTGTCTTTTTTTTTTTTTAAATTGCCTCAGACACACTTGGCTTATTTACACCACATACAGGCTTATGGATGTGCGGTGTAGATCTGGGTACTATTTTGCTCTCTGGAGTCCTACCTTGAGTGGATTAATGTTAGTGCTTTTAGTGCCAGTGTTAACCAGGAGTCCGTCAAGGCTTCAATTTCTGCTCGCAATTGCAACCAGGCTTCCCTTTTGGCAGGGCCCAGCAGACCTGAAACGCAGGGTAACAATGTTTGGGTTGGACCAGCCATCCGAATACCACTGAAATTTTCAAAATTTGACCCCCCCAAACATACGTAGGCACTCACATAAACGGCCACACAAAGAGGGCACACAAGCACCCACACGCATATGTGCAGACTCAATTTTTGCCCAGCAGAACTGTGCATGCAGCACTGCTTGTTGGGGATTACCTCCAACGTTATTTTTGTAGGTGGTGTAGATTTCTTTTACTCGTCTGTAGCGGAAGGCCAGCTTTCTCATCCAGTCCACGCCTCCCCGAACGCCTGTGGCCAGACACAGGTTGGCACTCGTAGCTGCTGCGTGGAAACCATCAGCGCTGAAGTTATACGTACTAAAATAAAAACCAAGAGGAGATGTGTTAGCTCTAGCTACTCCACTGTTTTTGACAAATCATCAGATATTATGAACCTTAGATCCTGGCCGTTATCATCTGAAGACACATCGTCAATATGTACCTGGTCACATTCCTGAAACACACAAAGCATTCATTTTAGATTATAAGACTATCAAGACATTTTGATTATGTTTTTTTTTCAGAAACAGTTCTGTTTTCTTAAACACTTCATAGAGATTTTTATTTCTTTTTTCTATCTGGAAAGTGTGCTTTGGCTTTATAAGTCTTTCCTTCAGCTACAAAAGCTTTATAATTTTTAAAACTACTCTTTGCATTTCTTTGCTGAATCCTTAAAGTGGCCCCAATCAAATCTCAAGTGTCAAAGTCTTCCTTTTTCACTGATTGGCTGGTTTTGAGGTCACTGGGTGCACCTTAACTCTTGATCACCAGCAGTTTACATAATCCACACTTTAATATGGCTTCCCCAAAGAGTTGTGGCAGGAAATTTTTTTTTTCATGTATTTATTTTTTATGTCTGCTCAATAGAGATATGCTTGAGTGGAAAACAGGAAACATTTTCTGGCAATGTTAAAAACTTGTGAAACATACCTGAGCAAAACGTAGCTTCAGAGTACTCACAGTTTATTAAAGTAGAGAGAGATGCCAGCATGGTAGTTAAGCTAACAGCTGTTAGAAACCAAGACAGACATTTCCTAGCATTTCTTTAAACAACTCGTATCACACTGCAAGTAACCATTTGCAGTTTCCTGTCTGACATTTTTCCATACAAAAATGAGCCATTTTCCACAGAAGGTATTGTATAGCCATTTGCCAATCTGTCCTCATGTGCTGCTTTGTACTTATTCAGACAACCAAAGATTTAAGGTAACTTTCTAAAATTTTGAACTCATGGCATTAAGCATTATAAAGTAACATATAATTAAAATATATAAAATTAAGGATTTAAAGCTTGTAATGATTACTGACCTCTATAGTTTAAGAAAATAAGGATTCAGAAAATAAACTGAACTTAACTGCAATGTTAAGTAAAGGAGAATGAAATGGATTGTTCATAGATACAAGTACTGATTTTATTTATTAAACTTCAAATAAAAAACAGTAAAATAAAAAGAGACTTCACAAAAGTTGTTCTGCCTTCAGTATGTCATATACAAATAACCTGTAACAATATGCAAAGAATAATATGTAAATTTTGTTGAGAAAATCTATGTTATACATTTTTAATTTCTTTCAAAATTAGATGAGCATCATTCTGAAATAAGTAATTCTTCAAGAGAGGTTTAGAAAACAAAGAACTTTCATATGAACATCTGTTATAAACCACAGACAAACATAGGTTTATACACAAAACATTTAAAAAGAAGATTTATAGTTAATCTGGTTTAGAGGTTTTGGGGTATAAAACTGATTAACTTAACCTGAATGTGTCTCTGTCTGTGCATTTCTAAAGACTTGCATGCTGGAGTTCTCTTTTGCGGTTGCCTGGCTCGTCTTGGAGAGGTAGAGGGATCCTGCAGCTCTGCACTGATTCCACCGTTACACAGTAACACAATCCAGACTTTCTGGTAAATGTAACCTACTAGAAAAATTGAACCTGATGCTAACCGCCAATGAAATTATGACCTCTGATTGCTGCTGCGCCACACACCAACACTGCCCCGGGGCTAGAGAGCCAGCCAGCCGGCCGGCCAGCAAAGCAGCACAGGATGCAGCAGGCAGAAGAAAAAAACCTATTAGTTTTCCATTTATAGGAGTGCTTTAGTGCCTATCCCCTACTTTCACTCTCTCAAAACCATCATCATGTTTGAAATGCGAAGTTATGCTGCCTTGAAATTCAGTCCAACACTCTGCATGTTTTGCAGAAGTAATGCAGGATAGCTGCATTACTTCCATCTATTTTTACTAAATGTTAATTTAAAAAAATGTTAATTTAAAAAAATTGATGTTAATAGAACAGGAGTTTGAGCAATGTGGTAATTGTGATGGATGAAAATTTGTGAAATATTAGGATTTAACTTTGTTTCTGGCAGCTGGAAAATACAGTTTTAACAAAAATAATACTAGATATTACAGTGATGCAGTTTATTTTCCAATTTATCTAAAAATCTGCAGCCTTTTAAAAGGTAAAATAACTGCCAAACATGTCACTTTCACCTGTTTAACATTATGTGAGAAATAATAATTTCTCATGGAAATTGATACTTGAGCAAAAGAATGTCCCTGGTTTAAAGTATGAAAAATCCATTTAAATTTTTTGAGCTTTTTAATTAAGTTTCATCCGGTTGTTAAGACACCCAAACACAAAAAGGACTTCCTTGTTTTAGGTCAGTCTAAGCGAGGCCAAATGCTGACGTTATTGCATTCCTCTCTAATGCTCGAGCAGGGTAAGGGTAAGGGCTTTGGACCGTAAACCTTTTTTATTTTACTGGTTCCCCTCTGAACAAATTTTTCATCTCCCTGGATTTGTGGAGAGAGGGAGGGAATAGCGACGCGAGGAGAAACTCAAACCAGCTGTTCTTTAACAGAATTAAAATCTTGACCCCCAACCCCAGCTCTAATGCAGCCATTCTCTCGCCAAGTCTCTCCCAGCAAGCCGTAAGATCCAAAGAGGAAAAGACTTTGACCTTGTGACCCCTAACCCCTCCTCTCGGGGGCTCCGGCACCCCGATAAGGGGGGAGCAAGGGTAGAGAGGAGGAAACAGAGGAGCGCAATGGGTAAAATGCTAGGAGTCCATGGTGACCTCACATGGAGCCAGCAAACAGCTTTGCGTTCCAGAAGATGGACTGCCAACGAACACTGGCGGGGGCTCATTGCTCTGTTGTTCTAACATGTTTCCACTCGCTTGCAGATTGTTAATAGTTGAAGAAAGCTGTGGTTGGTCCAATGTTGAGCATCTCGAACAAAAGGTAACCTTGATGTTGTTGTTGCCTTCCTCGATTGTGAAGGCAAACCAGTTTGTTTAGAAAAAGAAAAACAACTCGCTGAGTTAAGCCTCCAGTAGAGGATGCCTCGAAATACCCCCCATTCTGGTGCAAGCGACTGGAATGCTTCTATTATCAAGTAATTACCTGCAATGAATCAGACACAATCTCCCAACAATCAGCTCCCACCACATCTTTCATTGCATTGGTACAGAGGCATTCACTTCCACCCATTTGGCACTGGATCCAAAATTACACGCTGTCTCCTTGTACCCTGTTGACAATAGCTGCCCATGTTTGTTCTCCCCATGTAATTTGTTTCTTTCAGAGTGTGACAGCCAGCATGGATCAAAACAGATATTTGAGAACAATGTTTTTCTGTGTGTTAATTATAGACCCATTTAAGTTCCTACAGCCAAAAGAATCCCAAACACATACATATGGCTCAGTAATTAGGCCAAACACAGCCGCCATAACTGCAGCCTGATTATGAATGACTTTTTATGGACTCAAAGCTAATAAACACAGCAAACCTCAACAAATGTAAAGAATTTAAGACCCAAAAGGCCAAGAAAAATATAATAGCCTGAACCTACAACTTGTGTGTCTCCTTTCCCCTATTACATTGTTTTTGTATGTTTGTAGTATCTTAACTATGAAACAATGCCCGATTAAATGATGGACAGGGTTTTAGGACCTCCAACAAAGAATTTTGTCTGTTTGTGTGCACATGGGAAAAAAAAAGGGGAAACTTGCTGGAAGAATGAGCAAGACTCCAGGAATTACTATTCCCAGCTGGTGCTGGTATAAACCTCTGCACCGGCTCCCTGTGAGGACTGGAAAAGCTAATAGAGGAGGTGGCTGCGGGGAATGTTGTACAGTAACCCTTACACGTACTCATTAGGAGCCACTTCTGACGCCCTCGTAAACACCACAGGGCCATGAATGGTGCTGTAAGAAGCGGATGGAATTGAAAGAAATATTGTTAGGTGGTGAATTTTACTGTTCAGACTATCATTTGGAATTTGACAAATTAACACCTGGTAGAGAACCTGCAGGTATAATTAATGTTGTAAATTGTAGAGTCAGAGTTCAAGGTGTCTGATGCAGATAAAGTTATTGGAAGAAATGCACAGGTGAGAATTTTGTGGTCAATAGCCATTCAGGTTTTAGAAAGCTTTGCTGAACACTGATAATGATTTTAACCTATTCTTATTTCTCATCAGCAACAGATATTAAGGCCAACTAGCGATATGTTCACACAGCAGGAAAATGCAAGCAAAATCCTTTTTTTTTTTAGGGGAAAGGATCCATATCTGACTTTTTTACTGTAGACCCAATTCTGATTTTTTCACCCAAAAATAATATAGGATTTGTGCCACTTTCAATTGTGGTACTAAAAAGGATACATATCTGGTAGTTTTCAAGGCGTCTCAAATTTCAATTAATCGATGTGAGACATGCATCATAATTCTGCACCAGACATGTTAAAACCGTATTTAAACACTAGCTGAAAATCAAAATTATGAAAATTATGAAATTATGAAAAGTCTGCATCAGAGATGCACTGCACCATTCCTGGTTATGACTACTCATCCAAACAGATATGCTCCACAAAAGCCCATCACTGTTTCTTTTTATCAGCTTCCTTCATTTCAAGGTCTTGTGACAATACTGTCAACTCTTTAAAATCAATTCACTGACAATAAGATTCATTATTTCTTCTGTAAGCAGTGTGCTGCTTTGTGACGTCTATGTTCTTCTGCGGATGCGAGACACTTCGTAAACTGTTCGCAGAGAAGGCTGATTGTGGTCACATTATGTAATATGTCTGACCATGCGAGCAAAAAAAGCTTAGTTTACAGTACAAATATCTCACCAGGACTGTACCCCGGCAGCCCTTTGTTATTGCAATATTGTAGTGATATTGTGGCAGTAACAATGTATATTCCCTGGAATGAAAGAGCTTTTTTTAGCAATTACATTTCAAAAAGGGTTATAAACATTTCAAAATAAAGCATCTTTTATGACAGAAAATTTAAAATCCGGCTGTGGTTGCCAGAATAAATCTTAGAAATGTGTGTCCTCTGACTTCAGTAATCTCTCACTGATACTGAAAATAGATAGCAGAGAATGTTCCTCTCTCAGTAACAGCATCATCATCATTTTGACAGTACTTATGCTTATGCACATCATGTGCGATCAAAATATATTTTTATATAATAGAGGCACATTAGGGGGCAATCTTCTTTAATTTCTTAGAACATTTTCAGCATTGCTCTTCTATTGAATTCCCTTTCTTGCTCCTCACCAAGCTCTATAATTATCACTAACTAACACCAGATGTTCTTACTGTACCAAAGAGTGAAGAAGCCATTGCTACTGGTCTATCCAAACACTGAGTAGCTTTGTTCATTACATAAGCAACATTATTTTCTTTTATCTATGTTCATTTGACTTTCAAGCAGCTCAAGAAAAAAGAAAAAGCCAAAACGGCAACAAAAAAATCCCACAAGAACTCAGGATGTTCACTGTCTTCCTTTATCTATCTCTATCTTTCCACTGGAGTGCTGAAAGCCTTTCACTGAGGAGGAGGCTATCAGAGCCCTCTTTGTTCTCTCAGCATCTGTCATTAAGCAATCAGCAATGACGGCCCGAGTCTTCCTGTAGCTCTCGGAAGAGCTCAGAGTGGTGACTGGAACAGTCATAGGCATGGAGAAGAAGGACAGGGCAACTCTGCCAAAATACATACAAGGAAGGCCATGTTCATTTTCTTTGAGAGTTGTTTTAACTTCTTGAAGGCGTAGTTCACTCACTGACATACAATGGCGTCAGCTTTTTGGAAATAGCGCCCTCTCTTCTTCTGTTATCTATCAGGTGAGCTGCAACTTTGACAGGGTTGGGGTGGGGAGCAGCAGCCATCATGGCAAAAGGTATTGTGACCCTGCAGGCTAATGCCATGTGAACATGGCTCATCAATTGTTCACAGGTTCTCAATACCGCCACTCTACTGGCAAGAGGCTGTCATCCAGCCCCCTCCCGCCTCTCCTGCCCCTTGTCTATGACCCCCAGCAACTTCCTTGTCCGTTCCCACCACAGGGACCCCTGTCCAGAGGTGGGTGGAGGAGGGTTGTGATTATCTGGGGGTCAAACACAGGATGTGGGTAACAAAGGGAGAGTTCTTCAAACCCTCTTCATTCCAATCCACAATCTTTGCTTGAACAGTCACGGAATTCAAACAGCAGTGCCAAACAAAGCACAGGTACAGAGATGTCTATGCTGGTTTTACAGGAGGGGGAAGCGAAATCCCACAGCTGGGCATGGGGATACAGGGAGCAAAACTGTATTTCAACAAAGTGGGACTTTGAAGCCTTGTTTCTGAGAAGTTGGGAAAAGAGCAAGCACCCCACACCTCACAGGTAGGCAGTAAATTAGTTACATCTGATAGATGAGCTGCTGCTCATTATTTCCTAATTTTGGCATTTTACATCCAAACCACATCTCAAGGCAAGCAACACTAAGTGCTATATCAAATCTCAGTCACATCAGCATTTTCTCCTCACAACAGTGAAACAGCTTTATTCCTGCCAAGTAGAACAAATCTGTGAAAGTTAATGCTCATTTTTCCCATCAAACCCATGTTGAACAGGTGTTCTGTCTCCATTTTTTTTTTTAAATATTAAAATATAATTTGTCATCAGACAGTAAAGCAATATTTTCCACACACTCTCAGCACTGATTGGCGTGTGGCTGCGAATTGGTGCTACAGAGTGATGTGAAGTGGAGTGCCGCAGTGTGATGACTGACAGGGTGGCTTTAAAACCTCCACCTTCTGTCTGTAGTCTTTCCAGAACACATCAGGGGTGCAACCTTGAGACTTGACGGAGGAGTATGACAGAATTCCTGCATTAGTGGCCAGGCAAATACTCAAATGTGTGTTTGGATTATATCTGAAAGCACATAGCTCCTTGCAAAGATGTTTGTAACCCTTCAACCTCTTCACATCTTGTCAAATCCCAACCAATATACGGCGACAGACCAACACAAAGAACTGCTTGATTGCAAAGTGAAATAAAAAGGAGACACTGTTTTTATAATGTTTTTTTTTTTAAATTGGAAAAGCTTATGTTCTTATTTTGAATTCAGAGCAAAGCAGGAAGACAAACGTCCAAGCTATGTTCCAGACTCCTATCTGATGCAAATCTTAATGATTTGAAAAAGGTATTGGTCTTACTTTTAAAATAAAAATAAATAAGGCTGCACCTTTTAAGCGCTTATTGGTAGCTAATCAGTAGAGCAACTTATTATCCAAATTCAAAGAAAAGCATCAGGTTCCACCTTAGGAGGAAAGAAAATCATAGAAAAATAAACCATATGGGAGAACATAATTAAAGCTACCACTCTTATGGCATGGCAAGCACAGGATCTGACTCTTGGCAGTGGGATGTTAAACTAACAGAATGGCTCCAACCTAAGAGGCTCAGGAGGACCATTTCAGCCACGAGGCAAAGGTAACCGTGCATTTCACTGCATCCCTCATTAACAGTCAGCCTCTGGGTGAGAGTGACAGAGGAGGTTTCAGCCCTGCAAATGCGGACTGGGAGCTATAAATGGGAGTCAGCATACAGTGTTACAGGACTGCTACACAGGTATGTGTGCATTTGTGTGGGTGGGTTCACTAGCATGTGTAAAGTAAGTACATGTCTTACTGACTTTGCAGCACCACATGTTTTCAGGGCATGTGTTCTACATAGAACATTCTATTTAAAATGTTCCCACCTTTAAAGACCTCTTACCCTTTCCCTCTCTCACTGAGTGTTTTGCCCCCATGCCCTTTTTTTTCCAGACAGGGAGGGTTGTTTTCTCGGCAGCCCTCGTACCCCACTGAGAGGGGATCACAGGGGGCTCGGTAAGCTAGAACGAGGCCCTCGGTTCCCACATACTGTTCGGCACTGGAGTCCTGGCTGCAGCAACACACCTATAGTAAACCCTCCACCCTCCAATGACCTGAGCAATGGCAGAGCTGTCAGTCTTCCCAGCAAACTCAACCTCAGTGGGCTTCATTATAAACATCACTTCAGACCATCAGTTAACTCCACCGTGTCACAGATTTTCCAGTTTAGGTGATTTTTAATAGATTTCTCAATGTGGACAATAAATCCTCTTAAGAATCCCCTCAAATAAATCAGTTACATATACATAGAGGCAATTACAGTGTTGTGCAAAAGCATTCATGCTGTTTTTGTCCCAATTTGTTCACATAACTGTAGCTATCAGTGAATCCTGGACCTGGGCTGTTGATAATAGAACAAATAATTTTATAAGACACTGTAATTACATTACTCATATTAAGTTAGCATTATTATGATTTTGCAAAAAATATATTTGAAAGATGATTGGTCAAAGCAATTTGCTTTGCTCATCTGTGATGCAAACCTTGATGTTGTAAAAATAATACAGAGGGAATGACATCAATGAGGATCATATTGCCTTGAATTACTTTTCTCATTGCTTCACTGAGAGCATTTCTGATGGAACCCCCCCCCCCAAAAAAAAAACAATTGTGCTGATCATATAATACTACAGTCCTTTAAAGGGCTGAGTGGTAAACGATTTGTGCCAGACAATCAATAAGAAATATGCAGGGGAATGTGCTGAATTTTTAGGAGTCTTTTGGTGAAGTTGTGGTATTTCTAAGACTCACCTAAAAAGAAAAGCACCCTAAAAAAAGTGTGCCGATCCAGAAAAAGTTTGAAGAAAATAGAGGGAGAGAGAAAGAGAGACATAAAGGTGAAACTGATCCCTGTTGACCCCTTCGGCATGCCCTCTTTCTTTTTATGACTTTCCCCCGAATCATCACTCACCAGCTCTATCAACACGGCCTGGCCTCCACTCACACACATCCACATGAAGAACACACGTAGAACATCAGTTAATATTGTGCCTTTGCGGTCTCTGCAGACTGGGGACGTTTTTATGCTTTAAGGTAACGGTTCAAAAAGGTCTCCAGAAAAAATTTATGCTATAATTTATCTTTAAAAAACATTGCAAAATTCAAACTATATTGCAAATTGTGCAAAATTAAAAAAAAAAATTATCTGATGTCTTTGTGCAAAGGCCAGCAATGTTAAAACTTGGATGCACCATTCAAACACTATTTGGCCACTAACTCTGCACCTGTGTTCCTGCACAGCCTCTGGGGTCTCCCTTTATGGCTTAGACTAAATTAGATGGACCAAATGCATTTCTGCACATGCTTAAATACATAACTGCTGTTGGCTGCAGTATTTATAGTGGGACTCTATTTAGCTCTGTTTGAGATGGTAGACTGTAAATCAGGAGAGAGGAAACACAACTGGTAAGGCACTGCTGAGAACTGGTAATTAACACTCAGATAGGCTGGGCTCAGTTTAGGAGAGAGGATGAATATGCCTTTGAGAGAATGTCACCCCGTCTCTGGTATGATTATTAATGACAATCAGTGCAGCGTCTGTAGAGTTTGGTCATCCTGGAACGCGTTCCATGAACTGACCACAACATTTTCAGTCATCACAGTTTAAAGTGGAAAAAATGCTGAATCTTTAAAGTGTCAAAACAAAATCTAACAGTTTTGTTCCTGAGAAAAAGCAGAAGAAATACACATGCAGGGTTTTCAAATAATTTTTAAGTAGTCTGAGCTGCCAATTCATCTATGAGCACATGAAAAGAAATCAAAACACCGGACAGATGTTGAGAAAAACCACATTTAAGAGTTGTCACAAACTGCCATTTTTTTTTTCAAATGATTGGGGCACATCTATTAAATAAAGTGCAGCTAGATGGATTCTACACAGCCAGAGCATAAGGAAATATTTAACCAGCCAATTGGAGCCAATTAACTTTGATCACAATGACTGCACTTGGAATCTCAGTCACTTGTCCGTCTAAGGGAGTTTGCACATATTTTCCTGTCTCTTAACTCTCTGAGTTTTCTTTTTCTTATTGCTGGACATGCTTTGTGTAGCAAAGCCGAAAATGGTGGTAAGAAATGAGACTTGGCAAACTGGCTACATCTCTTCGCACTTCATTATCAAGAAAAAACATTTACTCTTTTACGACGTGAGAATAAAGCAGGATTCAGGAAAAGAGGGGAGTCATTGTGATAAGATGGAAGAAATTTGGATAAAATTAAGAAAATTCTACAGCAACAAAAGCAGAATTAATTACTGCTAAATTATGTATGCAAAATGATAATGGACAGGTGCAGGGACAATGTTCGGATAACATGTGTATCCACATTTCAACAAATGCAACATACCATTTCTGTGGTATTGGTATTTTGCCTCAAAATAAAACTACACATTTTACTTTATTTTTATGGGATTTTATGTTGCAAGCAAACATAAAATTACAATTTATTGTGAGGGAATAGGGACTCAATACATGGTTTTCAAAAGAGGTGCACTAATAAACCAACCAGCCGATAAATATTCCCCAATTTTCTGACTTTTGGGAGATCGGTGATGGGCCGATACTTACATGTAAATCAACTCTTATCCAATGATCTTATCTACCTTGACAAAGATCTAAAAATCAACTGCTGTCCCTTTTTGCTCTGCAGTGAGAGCAGTTTGACTGACAGACCTACTCACCAAAGTTATGAATCCCTATTTGGAGTAAACAATAGTCTCTCCACTGCTACCAACTCAGCAGCTTTCTTGATATATTGAGCAACATTTCAGACAAAAAATCTGTATCAACCAAAATTGTAATCAACAGGTGCACCCTTAGTTTTCAAATGTTTTATCTAATATATGAAACCAGGCCTTTAGTCAGTGCAACTGCACTCCACTACAGCTTGTAGCAGGTTATCTTGCAGTGCATCTCTCTTCCTATCAACTCTGACGAGCTTCACTGTCCCTACTGAAAATAAGCATCACCACAGGATGATACTGATAACACAATGTGTTTAAGGAGTTGTGCTGTGTTAGCAGACTACCACACAACATTTTGCATGTAGGCCAAACTGTTTAATACTATTTTTGTCTCACCTCCTTGCTATTTTGTATTTCCCTCATATAGTGTGTGAGAAACTGTACAATGTTCTTCTTCTATTACTATTTCTCATCACAGGTTCTCTTCTTGATACTCTTGACACTTTATTAATATCTGATTTGAATACTGCAACACTAATAGTTATCCTGTACAAATATTGTCACATCTGAGCTTTGAATTTCTGCAGCTCTTGCAGTTACCTTCTTCAGATTGCTCTCCTTGCCCAGGTAGTCAAGTTAATGTGGAAAGTCACATCTGGGGAGGTTTGCAGTTTTGTATTTTTAAAGATTAGGATATTGCTTCATAACCTGAATCAGCTTTACACTTTTTCACAACTGTCCCTGACCTTTCTGCTGTGTTCTTTGGTCTTTGTGATGCTTATTAAAAGACTTGAAAACCATGTATCAATTTCTCCCAACATAATTGTATGCTACCTTGTTTTGGTCTACCACATACATTTCAATTGAAATACCTAAAAGGTTGGAAATACAAAGTGAAAAATTTCAATGGGTCTGAATACAATATCATGATATCACCTTCCTATCATGACCTATGTACTGATTTTCCCCCAGGAGAAGATCTTACACAACATCTATCAGTGAGGCAAAGACCCCTGAGAGGGATGATGGTAGGGGATTGTGTGCTGTGATGGAGTTTGTGGAGTAGGAAGCCATTGACACCGAGCACATAGCATGACACACCGGCAGACAGGAGAGCAACAGAAACACTAGAGCCTGACAAATTGCACTGGCGGCCATTAGAGTGGGAACGAGCTGGAGGCGGGGGCAGGGCTGGCAACCCAGGAGACTGACAGCACATGTGAAATTCACTGTATCCCTTAGGGACTGAGGTAATACTTCACTGCAACGGGGGATAACTGAGAGAAAAGCTCTATGTAATACTGCAGATGTTGCTTCCTTTAGTACAATTGAACTTATTCAGCTTCCATTCAAATATGTTTATGGATCTACACCCAGTAAAATCAACACAATGAATTGTGCATTATCAAACAAAAAGAGAGTAAAATAGGACCAGAGAAACTCACCTCTAAGTCGTTAAAGAATAAGTGTGTGTCTGCCAAGTTGAAGATCATTTCTTCCATCCTTAGTCCTAATGATACAGATGTTGGAGGGTCCTTAAACACACAAAAATACCTAAATCAAACAAAGAATTCTTGGGTTCAAAGTGAGTTCTGTTGCTTTGTTCAAAAAAGAAAATTAGGCAGATCTGGTAAATGCAGTAAGTTACAATTTTCACTCTGAGTCACTCAATTAAAAGACAATCCCGTTAAATTCCACTGCAGGCTTCTCCCATAAAAGACTTGAAAGTTTCAGACTCTTTTTTACAGCCCTCTCAAAAGGACCAAAATAGTCATCAGAAATGCCACAGACTTGAATGAAGGCCATAAAAGCATGTGTCTTCTCAGGAAGGTGGTTGAAGAGCCGAGGTCACAACCCAAAATCGTAAACAGCCTTGTTCTCCACATATTTGTGCTAATGCATCATTTGACTATATGTGTAGGTGATATAACTCTGTTTGCTGAAACATTTTACAAGTTGTAGGTTCCAGGCATGGCAGAGAAAATAAGCTGAACACAAAATACAAACTTCAAGAATTTTTATTTTAATTAATTAAATAATGACATGTCAGTAATCTGTTTATTGCTGTAAGGCAAATGATCCCCCCCAAGACCTGTTAAATATTTAATAATTATTGAAACTGTGACAATGTCAGCATCTTTATTTTTAAAAAGATAATTTATTTTTTAAGATTTACATCTGAGAACAGATTCAGAGATGTGCTCCTTATTCAAACCATGTTTTTGTCTTAACTCTCTAATCAGCAAATTGTCTTTAGTAAGTAAAGGATGAAGGAAGACAATAGCCGTCTTCCCAAGCAGCTGGATGAGATCTGCCTTTAAGTCAGGCCAGGCAGGACCAGAAGCAGGGATTACCGAGTTAAACCACCAAAAGACACACCTGAGCTCTCCGCTGATTAGCTGTCACACCCCACAATCCTTATGTTTTCACTAAAATGACAGAGTGCAAACCACACAAGTAGAGCTCAATCCTCCACTTCTCCAGGCTTTCTCCTTCCTCTCAGCCTCCCAGTTTGAATCAATCTTTCAGTAGGAATTCATCAAAAACAATTACCCCCCTCCTTACATCAACAAGCTACCTCCCTCTTCCCAATGTCTGCCGCTGCTGGGAGATTTAGTGTTACGGACGGGATCGGTGGGAAAAGGCGATCCTCTCTGGCGCAAGTGAATCCTTTCCAATTAAATCTAAACAATCAGTCAGTGAGGGAGTTAAGCATACAAGCAGGCCAGAAGGCCAAAGTGCTGCTGCTGTCACTGCTGCAGGACCACCTGTCCTGAGATGTCACTGCCTCCAGGGGGGTGCCAACATCCACCCCCACTCCCTCCAAACCTCTTAGCAATAACACCACCCCCACCCACACACATCCACTCTTACCCACTTTGAGCCTGAGCTCTAGCCTGCCCAATAGCAGCACAGCTGGCCTCAGCCATCAGCTTTATGGGGGTGAGTGTCTTGATGCCAATTAAAAGGGCTGATAAAAAGAGCAGTCTGTTTATGTGTGCATGTGGGAGGGAGGGTAAGAGTTAGAGAGAGTGGCTACGAGGTCACAGTGAGTAAGAGAAAGTGTGCATGTCAACTTGCTCAGATACTCATCCATTTATAGTAAGTGCAGAGCAGCAAAGAGAAAAGAATCTGCTTTGTAACTTTTTTTTTTGTGTACACCCCTAAGATATCTGTCAGTCAAATAGATCTGACTGACAGATATGCAGGAGGACAAAGAGGGAAAAGGCAGGTTGATGAAGCAAAGTGGTGGTTGAGAGTAGAGATGCAGCAAGAAATCATCATTTGAACAAAATCTGATCCATTTCTTGTTAGTTTGCAGGTGGTTGTATGTTAAAAATCACTAAAAACAACAGTTGTAGTAAATGTTGCTAGGTTGCACTACCAATAGTAGTATTCTACTGAGTAGACTAGCTATGTTCAGTGACTTTAAAAACTATTTCTACAAGATAGTTTATTTGCGCTTCAAAGAGCAAGAATCATGTCCCCATGTAGGTCAACTGGGGACAAGGACTCAGATCTTTCCAATGACTCTTAAAAAACAACTGGCACTAAATCTAACCACTTTTGCTGGTCTTATTAGGGACTTTTTGAGACTCACACATGAAAGCATGTGTATTTTTTAGTAGAACATGCACCACGCCTTGTCTCATTAATTTAGAAATATTGGTACCTCTAAAACACGTCAGATTTGTTGTGCTAAAGTGCACAAAAATAGATCAGATTACTGGAGGTCTGGTGTGTATTGTTTCATAGTATAAAATAATATATTTTAAAGTGCATCTGACATCATCTTTGTGCGTCAGATGCAGTATTGTTATTAATGGGCTGTGGGAGCTTCAGTGGGTCCCACCCCATCCTAAGCTACTTGTGAGCGAGCTCACAGGCAGCCCAGTCCTTGTGAAGCTGTACATCCCAGCTGCTATCAGAAATAAGATGTTCACCTCCCAAAGTCTAGGCAACAAATAAGTTAAGGTTACCATTGATACTTTTTTCTATTGGCTTTGTTTGGTCAGTTTATTTTTAAAAATTGCACACACACACAAAAAAAAACTTAATGTTGTTCATGTTTATCCATTACAATTATGTGCTAATGGTTAATTAGCAAATTAGCTTATTATTTTATTATTTTATTTAGCGACTTCTAGTAACCTTTAGGACAGCTAATATCTTTATTTAGAAACTAGGATTATAAACTGTCAGCAGACTTTTGGAAGTCTTAGCGTCAAGTCAAAGGAAGACAAACAGAAAATGTGCTTTTAGTAACTGCCAATGTAAGATGTCATAATCATTTTGACTTTGTTTTACACTCATAAAACCAGTTGGAGCCTGATGAAAAAAAGTGAAAAAGTGACTAAACTGTGCTTGAAGGAGAAAAAGAGGGAACAAAAGGGAAAACAGGGAGTGAGAGAGGGGCTTTAGTGGTTGTCACATCCCATATGAGCTCTGATGGAATGGGCCCTTATGGAGTTAGGAGTGTTTCCTGTTTCAGAGGAGCCCATTGGAGAACCCTATGGGTCTTTGCGTGTCTGTTGGTGTGTTTGCATGTGTGTGTGTGTTTGGTGTGAGCGCCCCTCATCATGGAGCCAAAGCTCCTGAGCTTTAGGTCTCCCTTTACCCAGCATGCAGGCCTGAGAATAAAGTAAATAAACAGTGGAGGGTCGTGGGGCAGTCCTCCTTCACCCCAGAAACAAAACACTGCCCCCATCAAACACCCCCTCAATACCAGAACAAAGGCACAGAGCATTGGCTGCAGACACTAAGCTTTTTGACACTTGAGTAGTAATATTTCACATCTTGACTTCAAAACCAGTCAAATCCGTAGACAAAACAGGTGACAATTTGAGATGGTGCACACAGGCTAAAACACATCAAATTTGGATGTATTAATGACTTTACCATAAACAATATCTCTATTAGTGTTCTACATGTATAAGAAAAAAGCAGAGAGATAACCTGTGACCTTAACAAAACCATGAGAATATAATTCTGCCTTATTTCCCAAATAGTTTGTTTTGAAAGTTTAAATTTAGAGGAGCAATTTAAATGAAACAACAAATAGCAAAGCCTGGAAAAGCAAATTATTTATCTTATGAGAATACACATTGACCTGGGTAAGAAAATGACCTTCTTCTTCAACAATAAATAGAGAGGCACCAAAATAAAATCAGTTCCTGACCAGAATATGATCATTTTTAGCTTGATCAGCCTGACTGGTCACTGGGTATTTGGAAAATCAAAAGTTTTTTTTTTTTTTTTTTTGACTTGGTGAACATACTGTCAAGAAATGTTCACCAAGTGCAATGTTGGCAAATTTTCAGATGCAGAAAGGAGTTTAAAATGAAGTCAGTGGAAACACAAAGTATTTTCTAGGATATGTCAAGGAAATGTCTGTGGTTCACTTAAGCTGTCAGAATAAGAGAGAGCAAAACTTTTATGTGGATTTTGCATAAACCTAGTGAGTTAACTTGAATTAATTCAAAATCCAGAAAGCCGTTGAGCAGTCAATAACTGAAAATTAATTTTCTTTGGCCTAAGTCCAGATTTAGGTAGGAATGAGTCCTAAAATAATTTGTATCAAACATATTTTCCACTCAATAAAAAGACGACCTATGGACCCTCGCTTCTTCTTTGGGCTCCTGTATCACAGCTGCTAACCATGCTAATTGCAAATAAATATGCTAAAGATATTTTTAAATGTCAACATTATAACTGCATTTGAATTACAAAATTTAGAGCTCAAACAACAAAATGTTAATTAATACATTTCTAATAATAAATTTGCTAGGCTTTATCATCCTGAATGTTGAAATAAGACAGGTTTAAGATAATCTCTCCATTTTAATTTGAATGCAAGCCGTTTGTTGGAGTCAGCCTGGTTCGGTCTCCAGGGAGATCCTTGCCTGAAAGGAAAGGATTGAGCAGCACTTAATTAAACTAACAATGTGGTATTTCTGAAGAAGAAAGAAACACTCGAGATGTGTCAAGAGTCAGTCAGAGTGCAACTGTTGCAAGCTCCTACAACCAAGCCCTGACCAGCCACGCATAGCTCCAACAGCTGCAAAGAGCAGTCAAATACTTGCCAGGCCTCACTGGACATATTAAAAAAAGAAACAATTATCTGTACATTGAGTTCTGCTTTGTCGTCTTACTAAGACCAAAAGCGAACTCTTCTCTTTGCTCAATGGAAATGACCACCTGGTGGACCTTGTTCTCCTTTAAATATTTATAAACGTTTTTGCTCATAAAGTGCACTGCTGCCGCTGCCACAGACTTGATGTCACTCACCCGTCCATATCTGTTGGCATAAGACCCCGTGAGCAAGGAATGGAAAACGATGATTGTTTCATCCAGGTCCCAGATGAAAACTCGCTAGAGAGATGGCATCATGAGGCGGGGTGTGGGGTTGGGAGAAAGACACAAAGAAAGAAAAAAATGGAGAGAAAAGAAACAAAATCAATGGTGCACTCTGTAGGGTTGCAAGGTGATCCTGCTGGTCAATAGGCCAGGAGTGTGTATTTGTGTGCCACAGGGACCGGGATCCATTTGCTTGGACTGGTCACCGCAACACTTCTCTCATCACCCCACTACACACATTCCACCCTCTTACCCTTTACATTAGCTTAATCAATACTGACAAACTAATTAACTAGATATGTTAACACGCCATGATGTCAGCGCTATAATAGCAGCTATTATCCTTATACAAATTAATAAGGTATTAATGAGATAATTCTGGGTTCATTTTGACATATGGTCCCCATCAGGTAGCAAGCAGCTCAGAGACTACAACATATATTCTCTTCACTGAGCGATGACTCATCGAATTACAAGCCTTGTTGTTTATTTACACGTTATACACATGAACTTTATATATGATATGCGTTGAGTCATATATTCCACAATGCTTTTAATAATTTATTGGTAGTTAAGGAACACAGCGTTAAGATTTAATGCCCATCAAGAGTTTAAGTGGCAGCCATAAAGTAAGTGGATTAACGTCTATGCACTTCAGACAGGGCGAGGCCGTCTGTCGCCAAGGTAGCGGGCTCATCCTACCTCAAGGTCAGAGTCGGGCGGTGGTGATGGGTTGTTGTTCCTTCTTCCACGGCCACGTGACTTTCCATCCGAGGCCCGGCGCAATCGATCCGAATCTGAATCTTTAATGGGGGTTGATGGACTGTGGATGGTGCTGTACTCTGCTGAAAGGAAGGAAAGGCCGAGGAAGGAGATTATGAAAGGGAGCACATCAAAGATCAGCTGGTATTCACTTTTAGAAAAGATGTCTGATTGACCATTTGTCTTTATGCAGGACAGACTGCATCCTGCGTGAGACATTTTTCAGAAAGAACTGATTTAGAAAAAGAGATAACATATGATAATTCAGTTACGGAACAGAAAAGCTATTGTGCACTGGTCTGATTAAATAAACAAGAGGTAACGGAGTGCAGAACAAAAAGACATTGAAGGGGCTTCTTTTATCTTAATTGGATGAGTGCGTGAAACGATGTTAAGTTAAAGCTGGCTGTCGTCTGTGTTGTCTGCTGACAATTTCAAATGCAGTCAAAAAATTTGGAGTGACTGGCACAGATGCAATCTTAATTTCCAGGTCATGCATTAATGTCACATGAAATTACAATGAATTCCACATCTGATTTCAGTTTAGACTCTTTGCTTTCCCTTTTTCATGCCACAAAAAATGCCTTCTCTATTTCCTAAAATGTAGCGCTAGGACCGCTATTTCAATCCTATTCTTGGCACCGTTCAGCCTGAATCAGGAATGATTCTTACCTGCAGGGTTGTCTGTGAGAGCTTGACTGGTGATACCAGCAGGAGGCTCCTGGAGAGTGTATGTGGTGGTGGTGGAAGGCGTGCTGGGGCTGGTGTTATTACTTGTCATGTAGGGTGAGGTATACGGGGAACTGTTGTAATACTGAGCGTACTGGCCCTGGCCAAAGCCTGGATATCCAGGGTAGTCCTGTGGAGCAAGACAGTAGAGGAATAAAAAAGTTTAAATCTGGATTAGAACAAAAGTGAATGTGAGATGAAAGTTCAGGCACTTCTTTCTTGGCATTTTGTCAAATTCTAGGTATTTTGTAAAATAGATATTAGTCCAGGTAAGTGTATTTTTAGGCTGAAAGAGAGAAAGTTTTAAACTGAAAAGAAGAGGCTAAAACAGAATACAGCAAAGCTGCTCTTCTTTAGGTCTTTTGTGCTGGGAGGAGTTTGTTTTGATATATTTAGTAAATAGAGAACAAAACAAAATGTGATTCTTCAAATATTAGGCCCGGTCCGAGCAGATCAATGAGAAATCAATAAATTTGGATCTCAGGATCAGGGTATTTGTAAAGATTTTGAAATAAAAAGATGGAGAAAAAGAGAGAAAATGTAGCAGAGTAGAAGAAAAAAAATAAGTGGGTGGTTTGGCAACGTAATCTGAGATATGCCCTGCACCAGTGTTGCTACTTTACAGAGGAGATTCCAAAAAATAAATGCAAACACATGTCTGTTCGCCGCTACATCTGGACAACGATATGTCTTGTTTTTTTCCTCTCTTTTCACTGTGGCATAATACACATGTTCAAGAGGTACAATAGATAATCCTTTTGTCATTCTAAGTGATTTATGAGGACTGAGTCATGGCTGAAATGTAGCATACTGCATTTGCTTGTTTCAAGAAGATTTCAAGGTTGGAAGTTTGAAACACAAACCTTAGCTTTATTTTCAGGCCAGATCAGATACTAAGAAAGATAGGAAAGATGTGTGCACATACCTGTTGTGTGCTGTTAAAGCCTGTCGAGTTTGTCAAAGAGTTGTTTCCTGCATATAGCCCTGATGTTGTTGTGAAAGAACCACCTTCAGGGACAAGAAAAAAATAAAATCAGGCACATATCTCAATGTGAATGGTTAGAATTGGAGAGAAATGCAGTTGTACATATAAAATTACATAGTATTAAAATATGCTGCTTTTTCCCTTTTTCTCTCGAAACATCAATTTGAAAATGTGAACAGAAGGAATCGTCAGAGAGTGCATCTAACAGCGGTCTTATCTTTCTCCTCTTCCTTTCTTATCAGTGATTGGATCAGGTCTGATGAATGACGGGGTGGGTGGTGGGGGTGCAGAACCAGCTACGAAGCCCGCACAATGCGAGGAACAGAGGAGCCTGTTGTGTGTGGACTACTGAAGGGTAGCATGGGGTGAAAAGAAAACAGGGTGAAAATGCTGGGAGTGTGCATGAAGAATAAGGGGACAAAACAAGGAAGGCCTGAGCTTGAAATGCAAGGGCTTGAGTGGGTTTGCTACTGAAATCTAGTCCTAATGAATATGTAGGCTTTTCTTTTCACTTGCTCGAGGGGTGGTCCTCCTGGGTAATTAAGTCATTCAAAAGGGTTGATAAAATCTAATGGCTTAATTATACAGAAGCTATGGGATAAACAGAGCATAGCTATGTCAGGCCTTTGGGACAAAATATCTCCTTAGTAAACTTTAGTGAAATATTGTGGTGATTTTGTCTTTAGTTTTAAACAAAAGTTAAATCCTGTTTTACAGTCATTAACCTCTCTCACACAGTGTGACATTACCTTTTCTTGTAATGTAAAATAATGACCACTCATGGCGGGAACGATAGAAACCAGTAGCTTGAATTTTTGGATTTAACGCTGTAGTTGTTAAAGAGAACTTCTTACAGGTGAAAAAAATAAAAACAACATCAGGTCAGAAATTGGCTAGAAAACTAACTGTTGTAACTTCAGTCAAATAAGTTCTGAAACTATACCTGATACAGCTTCATTTTTCCTTCTAATTCTTGTGCATAAAAATAAAGCCACGAGGGACAAAAATAGGCACTTTATAAACGCCATCCTCCCGTTTCATCGCAGCAGGAAAGGTTTCCTACAGTTACAGTGAAAACTATTCAGGAGACAAATTTACTGTTTCTAAATGAGGCCGTAATTACACCTTTGTTGTCAGAGACAAACAGAGGGAGCTCCTTTCATCCTCTGGTCATTGACCCCATCAGAAAGGCCCTCCCACACCATGACAAATGTGAAGCAGCTTTCAGAAAGAGGGAAATGATTTGAGGACGCTTTTGGATTTTTTTTTTTTTTTTGGCCTGGATAGAAGGGCAGTGTGGCAAGGGATTGAATGTTTTGTGTAGCAACATAAAGCGAAGACACAGTAGTGTTTGTGAGTAACAGCTAGAGATAACTCTGTTAAGAGTTTGGTCTCTATCAGCAATTTTATCAAAACGCTTCACTCTCCGTGTTGTTTTGTTTAATTGGTTCAAGATGAACTGGGGATTAGGAACAGATTTTTGATCTGTGTTGAAAGTTCAAAATCAAGTGAAAGTGCACCAGAATAATAAGAGCGAGAAAAGGAGGAGTAATGCTGTGAGGGACAACAAATTAGCCTAATACACAGTTCAAACAGTCATAAAAACTCTCACTGGGAGTGTTTGAGGGTTGCTCTAGGGAGACTAAGGAGCCACATAAAAGCTTCAGGGACCCCTACTACCCGGTGAGAATGAACCCATGCTGTTGGGAGGGGTGGTGCTGGTTATGGAAGGGGAGAAAGAGGGAGGGAAGCGGGACTGCTGCGGTTTCCCGGGGGGCATGTTTTCTCTCCCTCCCCCTGTCCTGCTGTAGTTAGTTCACTCACTCAAGACCAGACACCATCCCTCCCTCCTATCCTCCTTCCCTCCTGCCTTCTGGCTCCACAATTGGAAGTCCATTTGCTTTGCTTGATCAGTCCCTTTGCCACAGGCTATGTCTATCATCAGTGCACAATATTTGTAGCAGAAGTTTCTATGCTCCACTTGGGAATAGACTATCAGGACCAGATGGGGTTTTACTTTTAGAAAAGGTAACTGAGGCTTCAGCTTCTTCAGTTTGCTCAGACTTTGAGAAAGAATGCTGGAATCCAATTATTCACCTAATTAGCATCTGCATGATCTCACTTTCTGTAGCCATTTTAAACTAATCCTAGGTTATAACGTTTTATTGAGATTAAAATTCCCAATATGAAAAAAAAAAAAAAGGGTTTCAAAAGTGACTTTGTCCCTTATATAATGTTGGTTTCTGAATTGCACAAACTTCTAAAGGCAAGAGCTAGAAACATTAATTTGATCATTTTGTGTGTTGACAGCTGGCTGGTTGCAGGGACATTGATAGAAAGGGGAGTATCAGATGTGGAAAAAGTCTTTGGTTTGGGACACCCAAGCCTGAGGCGCATCGCCCAGGCAGATCAATAGGCCGCAAAGAGTAATGATGATGGTGTGGCAGTAGGCCAGAGCCACAGTTAGAGAACCAAGGGCCAGAAGAGTGGCCAATCTGTCATCCAACATGCCTGTCAATTACTGCAGCACTTAAAACTAACAGAACATGCAACAGTAAGAGATAGCTAGAGAGAGTGAGGGAAACAAAAACAGGAGAAGCATAGTACTTAGAAGATGAATGAGCACATTCTTAAGTCATTTTAAGTCAAACTGCCAAGAACAATATGGCAACTTTTGTATTTCCCTGTATTTGTTCTCACTCTTGAGTCCAATTTTAGCTACTTGGATGCACACTGCAAAACTCTTGCTGTGGCCAACTGTATTTGCTTAAGAGGTGTGGAAAAAAGATTTTTCCATAAGACATCTGCTGCTGAGCTGGCGTTACGTATTGTGAAATGCTCTGGACGCTTTTCAGAAACATGCAGAGAGATATTTCAAATGTGACACTTAGAGATATCACAGGAGAGAAAATAAACACTGAGCTAGCTGCTTGCTAACTGTACATACAGTGAAAGTGAGACGGTTTACCTCAATAGTAAAGTTCAGGAAAAGCAGAGTCTGTATAAAATTGTTACATTTAGCTAATATTATATCTGGTGTAAGCTTTTTGCTTGGATTTTGTCATTTAGAAAACAGATGGAAAGTGAAATGGTAAATGGACAATGCAGTTGCACAAAACAATTGTGACGATTAAAAAATGAGAATTACAGAAGAAACACATAGATTGTTAAAAACTCATAACTTTTGCCAGTCCCTCTTTTTAGCATAAGATGACACTGGTGTACATGGGGATGCTTGTAAAGTTACCCAAACAGAGAAACGACAAAAGTTGCCTTCAAATTAAAAAAATAAAAAATAAAAATAATAGTATCACTATGTTGGTGTTTACATTTAGATTTTAAATCTCTGATTGTCAATTTCTAACTAGGTGCCATCCGGTGCAAGTGGTACAAACATATTTGCATATTTTGCTATGTTGTTCTGTGATGGTAGACGTTCAATTCTCACCCTTCAGGACAAACTTAATGAAGTGAAAACTTCAACAGAGTCTCTTTTTGACCCTTTTTAACAGAATCCTGCTTCAGAAGTCTTGAACTATCCCCATAAGAACTGATCTACATCTAAACAGAATTCATGACTGGACAGCAAGAGGAAAGAGAAGAGGTGCACAGAGTGCCACAACTCATCGTTATTGGTTTCAAGGCTATAAATCTCCTTGGTCTCAGCGCTTAAACAAATACAAATATGATCACAGGGAGAAAAAAACAAAACAAAGGATGAAGAGCACTATGGCTGATGTCTCCTAAGTGCCTGACATTTTTCCATCTGTGTTGATTTTTTTAAGAGGAGAGAACAGGGAGGCAGTCTTTGCGGCTGCACACCGCACTCCTGGGATGCAACCATCGTCCCGGGTGAGGACAAGGCCTGTGTCTTGACTCAGTCTGGCTGTGTGTACTACAAAATCAGAAACAGAGGTCTGTTTCTTTTATCCTTTTCAAAACAATACAGAAAACCTAATTTAGTTGGTCAACCGGGGGGATGAATATTTATATAAGGGACTGAAAAACTACAGATGCCCAAAGAGATAGACCAATTAGAGAAAAAACAAATTCAACAAGAAATTAAAGCCACCATGTCTTCCGATTTTTGGAGAAAAGTGTTTTTGCACAGATGTCATCATGTTAACCATTTTATACATGCTTATTTTAACCTCCTGACAACAAAGCTTTCTCCTCTGAAGACACATAGCTAGATATAGACAGAAGTGACAAAAGATGTCCTCACCCTGCATCTGGTAACTGTAAGGGGCCTGTCCCGTCTGAGGTGTGGTGAAGCCAGAGCCGTAGCTCAGGAAGCCCGTCTGTCCTGGGGACTGGGACTGGCTCAGACCCCCCTCGGTCTTTATGCCTGCCCACAATGGACCTAAATCAGTTAGTGACACCAGATCGGTTTGATGCACAGACAACAGTCAACACAGGTTTAAATTACATTGGACACAGCAAAGGGACTCTGACTCTGTCTGTTAGCATAACACACTAATCACAATGGCTGAACAGAGATTAGCTGATAACTGATTTTCACTATGCTCTGCTGTTTAGAAATACTATCCCGCACACATAAGGAGCTACTTGGCTGTAAAAACAAAGTCATGTTTAGACTATCCTTGTTTTATTTAGTAATAAAATATATCATTATCATTTAGGTCATAAGTGAAATAATGCACAACTAATAAAACATGTGGCTTGTGTTTGTGACTTACACTGACCACTGCCTTGGCTGAATGAGACAGAGTGTTGTTTCTGTGCAACAGTAGGTTGCAGGGCTCCACTCAAATAAACAGTGTAAATTCCTCCACATATTGCAGAATTTTCTGGGGTCAAAACGCTCCAAAGACTTTAGACAAATAAAGACATTTATTCTTTGCTTTCTCTTACATTGCCAGTGGAAACCAGTTTCTGTTTTCAGATTTATGTCACTAATCTTTCTGATCTATCTGAACAGCTTCACAAGCAAATCTTGCACTGACTGCGAATATACAGGCACTAAACAACAACTCAGCATCTCTACTGCTCTTGTTCTGCTGGAGAAATTGTGGGAACATGAGTTTGTTAGGAGCAAGGTGTCACTCCTGACCTTCAGCAAAAAAAAAATAAAAAAATGACAATCTCTTATTTAAAGAATACATTGTTTAGCAGAAGTTTTCTGATGTGTGTAAATCTCACCATAAGCAGAGATGCCATAGGGCTGGCCTGGCTGAGGGTAGCTAGCATATGCTGTGGCCTGCTGCATTCCTGTGGTGTACTGCGTCTGCCCATACGCAGCCATGTTTTGAGACGAAGGAGTAGGCAGAATATGTGGGTATGTCCTGCTATTAAAGGGCAGAAACAAAACATGGAAGTGGAAAACAGTGACAGGAAGATCCCTAACGCTATAGTTCTAACTTTCCTGAGAGACAACGTCTTGTACTTGTTGTCCTTTAACTAAACAGTTAGCCAACCCCCAAGACTGATGGCGTCCCAAAGCTCATATACAGAGAAACAACAATAAATGGGAAAGGAAATTTTTACAGGATAACAATTACAACAGATTTCAGAAGGAACAAACTGAAGGCGTTTAGGCAATCAAAGCCAGTCAGAAAGCCTCAATCTAACAGAAGGATCTGATTAAAGATCCAAATGAAGCTGGATGCTGCTTATTTTTTTAAAAGGAAAAATAAAAGAAACCTTACTTGGACGGGTAAATCTGCGGAGAGAACTGGTGAGTTTGTCTTGGGCTGAAGCCACTGGTTCCAATAGCTGAGGAGAGTTAAAAAAGAAAAGAGGCAAGCACATATTTAAACATTAAGAAATAAGGTAAATACTATTTTCTGCCAAAAAGAACTGCTGGACTTCAAGAAAAGCGCAATAACAACGCTCTCCTCTGTTTATTGTTGTCAACTTGCTTAATGTTAAGAAGGGGGAGCAATAATGGAGTCAAATAATTAGGTAAGTAAGAACTGTGTGTATTTCTGGGTACGTCAATCACAATGACACCCACACAACCATCTAAATCTCAGCCCGGGGACACTTACAAATAAAGATGCACAAAGAGATCGGATGATCACCAGGATTTATCAATTTTTAGTGTCAATTTCCAACCGTTAGTCACCTGGTTGGAAAATGAAAAAAGAAATTAAAAATAAATAAATAAATCTTGTTCCAATAAATGCACGCAACATTTCAAAGCATCACTCCACATGCGGACAACTCGGGCTTTAAAAATTCGGTCAGAAGAAGCAGAGAGATGGAAAACGTAATGTAAAAGGAAACATCATTACTAGTGACACATGCCTGCACGTCCTTCAGGTTTTGATAGCGTGAGAGAACAAGACTTGCAGTGAAAAACATAATGCTTAACAAATTACAGCAATGTAGCTCAGTTGCATCATTTTAAAATTTTAAGTTGTCTGCATTTGGAACATGCTGAATTTGGAAATGTTGAAAATCTTTTAGAAATCCTTGAGTTGAACTGAGGGTCTACATTCTCTGAGTAATTTATACGGAGACTGGATTTAGCATTGCTAGCCACATTAAAAGTATTCATTACTAATTTAGCATGCTGAGGTCTTTTTAAATAATTGACTTCGCCCCTGCTCTTAATTAAAATAATTAATGATTACCCATGACACAAAGGCTAGAAAGGATTTTTTTATGTTGTTCCTCATCTTCTTAAAACTATTGAAGAGAAAGTGGAATCTGCTTTGTAATTGACAAGCAAATCTCTCACATAAAAAACCAAATCTCAGTGCATCTCTATTTATAAGCTTTCAGGACAAATGGAAATGACCACACTGAATGCAGATGGTTGATTGATAATGCACTATTTTAAATCTACCTAGTTCCACAGTGCTCTTTTTTCACTATAGTTTTATCCATGTTTTAAAAACGATGCATGTTTTTCACGTGAAATTATTAACACAAATTTGCTTTTTAACTATTATATATTGCTTCTAAAACTTTTTCAAAAATATATATTTCTGTTGCTCTCTAAATACTAATTTAATTATTTTGCCAAAACACTATGTTCCTTGTGGACAAATAAGAAAAAAGTAAAAATAACAATGATTCATTAAAATTAGAAGAATTTCAAATACCAGCTACTAACTTAGAGGTAACTGTAATATTAATTAAAAAAACAAATCACCCTAAGTATGAATAAAAATCCTGCATGATTATATATGTATATAAAAAGAGTGGTAAATTAGAATATCTTTGATTTATAAAACGTCATCAAGATTCCAGGATGCTGCAGCAGGTCTTGTTGGTGCAGTGGCATGGCAAAGTTTCGAAATATCTGTCTAATTGGGCATGACATGTAAAATGAGGGATTTTGCTGCAGGGGAGTGCTTACTGTATGAAACTGTATGCCTCTGTTACCCCTCACACGCATTATTAATACTGAACACTTTTCCCACATCGGCAGCACCTGCCAGTGGACAACACTTTCTCCTCTGAACAGAGCTTTGGGTTTCCCCACGGAGGATATGGGGTATAAGATTACTAAATTTCATTAATATTGTCAGAGACAAAAGTCATGCAGTGATTTATGCTGTTCTAACGTTAAGTATCAAGTACTTAGTTAAACGGTTGAGAAAATACAGGAAAATTTGCAGTAAGTTAATACCACACACTTCTATTAATGAATTTTAACACAAAATGAATTTTAACACAAAATGCCTCATTCTGCGGCAAAGTGATACCGCAGAGGGTGGAAGAAAGACGGCTTCGGCCTTAGGTAGCAATGTGTTTATGTGTGTGTGTCTGTCTGATGTTTCTTTACTGAAAGGAAGGTGTGAAAACGCTGGCTCTGACGGGACGATAGGGTAACAGCCCACGGAGAGTGAGGGCCACTGGGACGCCATGTCACTCCACTGGACAGACAGACTTTGGGCTCAGCAGGTCATAATTCAGCTCTCACTGACATGGGAACCAACAGAGCGAACAACTACACCCACACATGTAAGCAAGCGCAGCATATAAATTTGCTGACAAAGTCAGGAAAATGTATTTTGTGCCTAAATGCACAGGAATACAAGCACACACATTAGATTAGGCTGACTGCTGGAACACTTACTAAGGCCTGACTTATCAGCCACCCATCTCTAGGCTCACCACATCATCAGTTTGCGTGTGTTTGTGTGTGTTAGTTCACACATACTCAAAAACGTTCACAAGAGACAATGTTTTCCCCTCACCTGATCCTGAGAAGCTGTCTAAAGCAGAGTCTGTGACTGAAGAGGCGATTTCGCTGCTGCTCATTGGCTCTGTTTTAACTGTAAATAAAGAGTCACATTGTCACCAAATTAAGTTAGGATGAAAAATGGACATTATCTACAGTGCTAAAAAAAAAAAAAAAGCTAAAAAAACAAAAAAAAAACAAAAAAAACCCCAGAAAAGATCTGAGTGGGACCAAAAGAGCAACAGATTGCTTCTGAATTTCAAGATTGCCAAATTTAAATTCCTTTAGCATTACTTTGTCATCATTTCTCATAATTATAATTAGAGATGCACAGATAAGGCTTTTGCTGACTAATATCACTTTTGTTTCTTTTCTCTCACCTACTGATTCAGATTTCTAATCTTTTCAGAGTATTATTTATTTCTGAGGAGGGTAACATGTAACGGATAAAAAATAAGAAAAACAGAAAATGAGGGAAATTGCAAGAGTATTTGCATTAAGTATCCAAGCCTATTCCTTTAGCTCCTTTTCCGTTTTTTAATTTTTTTATTAAACAAAAAAAAGGATGTAACATTGTTTGATCCACTTAAAGTTGTTTTTCAGGAAATATGGAAGGTATTATTTTTCAGTTTTCAGTGTTTAAGCAACTCAAGTAAAAATGAGCCGATTCCGATCTCTGGCTGATCGATCACTGCAAGTTATTTATACTAAGTTTTGAAATAACTACAAAAATTGTATTTTTGCAGTTCTGAAAGAACGCAGTCGACCTGTTATATTTGACTAAGAGATGCCTTTGAAGGCTAGTGAGAAAAAGACCTGCAACTTCCATTGAAATGTCAAGAAAATATATAGTATATAAAATCGTTTTAAGAGTGTAGCTAACACGGTTTGACCTTGACTCCATTATATAGCCCAGCAATAGATTTGCAAAGACAATTTCACAGCTTTCTGACAGCTCAGGAATCTTTGAAATCAATCCATTTCACTTCAGGCGGGCTAAGGGATTTTTTTTTTCTTTTTTTTTTCACTTTTTTTGTGGCAAAGCAAATTGACAATGTGGGCGAAGGAGTCATGCTTAGTAGAATCCCTCATGGTTGGAGAAGCCATTTGCTGTCATGTTATACATGTTTCTGCAGTGCTTGCACACATTTTGATGAGGGGTAACACCTTTGAACAACACAACGGTAATAATATGGTCACGTAGTGCATGCATAAACTAGCACACACTGGGGGTCACATAGCAAACAATAACCACTATGTTCAGGAGGCAGCATGGAGGATCCCAACAAGAAGTTCACAATCTGACCACTTTGTAACAATGAACTCAAGACCAGTTGGTGTCAAACCATGCTTGAAACAAAATACCAGAAAATCCAAAGAGTTTCTTAATGAAAGGCACAATAGTTGAGGCAGTTTTGTACTTTTGGCAACTAATGACCTTTGCGGGAGTTTTTGATGAAAACAAATTACTTTACCAAGAGGGATAATTGGGGAAAAATAAGTACTTCTATTTGAGTTTGGGAAAAACACCAAGTATTGTCCTTTCATTGTGTCACTAAAAGTAGACAAACCTGCTGTAGACTGTAAGTTAGAACCTAACAACCAGTCTGCAGTGGTAAGCATTGTGATGTTATCTCCTATGGGAAAGACAGAATGGCAAAAGGGACACATGACAGTCTGCAAGGCGAGAAACATAAACTCTGAGCCCCGGGCTAATATAAAACATAGAGATTACACGGCAAGGGATCATTTTAATAATTTGTTGGGTTGTGACTGCTTCACTAAACAAAGGCTCAGATTTAAAGCACAGGCGAATCACCTGAGCAAATAAGTATGTACAGAGGAGACCACATTCAAAACGCAATCATTTCCATGATGCGGGCTTTGAATAATTACATGGATGCTTGAATAAACAGCTAATAGTCACTGAAAACAATTACTGTGCAACATACAGATTTACCAGCAGAAAACAGAATTAAAAGCTTCACGTTTAATCTACATGAACACTTCCTGGTCTCAAAAGAGATTTTGTTGCTTCTGTTCTTATACATATATCTTTACATCCAAATAGCTAATTTCTACAATAACATTCTAAAATGTCTGATTAAAACACAGCAAACGCACCTTCTGTGCCATTGGGTGTCATGGAATTGTTGCTGATATGTGAGTTGTCGAGGCTGGGACCATTCGGAGATTCGCTGCTTCCACTTACTCGGCTGTGAGGACTGGCTAGATCCTGCATTTCCATAGACCTGAAAGGACACACATACACACGCACACATACACAGCAAATCAAATTACACAAATCATTGTAGTTTCAGTGAAAACATAAGACTTGGACGTGCAATGCCGTACATTTTTTAAAGCACAAAGTTAGTGTTAACGAGGGACAGCTAAATATATGAAAAAATATGTGTAACTGTGTGTGTGTTTGCAATGGTTTCATCATAATTTTACAAGTTGTTTTACGAAATGTTTACGGTCTAATTAATCTGTTTCATGCAGCTAAAATGATCTTAAGTGTATATCGTTTTGGGGGTGATGATGAGTGCAAACAGATGTTTTGCTGGTTTGAGGCAATGCTTAATGTGTTAGGAGCATAGCATTCTGCCTGATTATAAGAGCCAATACCTCAGTGATGGGCGGATGAGAAGTTCATGAGGCGTGTGTTTGCTCTGGCAAGCTCCTTAATTGTTTCTGTGTTTATACAAAAGACCACGCCACAGAAAACATTATTCTATCTTCTCATCTGTGCACTCAAAGGACTTGATCGTCCACAGACAACAGTGTAGATAGGAGCCACAAGAGATTTGAAAAAAAAAAAAGAAGAAAAGTACACGAAAATAAAACTACTGTTCTTATCGCAACGATTTTGGATTATTATCATTTTTTGCTTCAATTCATTTTCAAAGTTTCTGTATGCTTGCTGCTGATAAACAAATAAGCTTTAATAAAGGGCTTGTTACAATAATACCGGGGACAAAAACCAGATTTTAACTAGATTAAACTATAACTGTCAGTCACTACATTTTGACACACACGCACACGCACATATGTATATGTATGTACATCCACCAATACATGCACACGCCCACGCACACACAGGCATGTCAAAAACCTAAAGAATGTAAAGGAGATATCAATTTTTGAAGACGAATATTTTATTTAAACTTTCAAAATAAAATTTTAGGCAGAAATATGGGTGTGTGTAGTGTACAAACACACTCACGCACACCCACACACGCGCACGCATGTAAACATTAGATTTATACGATATAAATATAATATATATATGCCACATGTTTATTCTGACCTAATGTAGTCTCATGAAAAATAGATGAATGGAGCTATAAATTAAGGTGATGGCAAGGAGCTCATCGCCATAGAGAAATTATCAGAACACCAGAGGAAACATATATACTGCTGCTCAACAATTATAAAAACGGTTTGATTGCTGTAGTGCCACAACAAATTTTTCCAAAACGTCTTGATAACAGTATAACTAATCATTTATCTCCAACTCTCCAAAATTCTGATAAAAGTTGGTTGTTTATAAAAATGTGTACTTCTTTAATTATTTCTTGAGATGCCTGTCTCATTTCCTATCACCAAAAAAAAAAAATCTTGGTGGAATGGCAATAATCTGCCACAGGCTTAAATAATTTTCTGCTTCATTGTTTTGAACATTTTACGAAGGACCAGAATGAACTCAAAAAAAGGTGGGTAAAAACAGGAAATAATCAAAGAAAAATACAAAACAGAAAAGCAACAAGAAAAAGAATACTTATGGGCACAAGAATATATTTTACTCCCAGGGTTTACTCGTTTACTCATGTTAAAATTATCACACCTTACAAGCTTGAGGAAAATAAAGGGACACTAAATCTTTTCCTTGCAAAAACTTTTCCTGCAAAGTCTGTACTCTCCTATGTGGGCCAACATTTGCAGTCACATACTGCCAGCTTAAAAGTCTCCTGGAGTTAGGAAACAAATTTAGCAGAGAAATGCCCATTTTTAAAGCAATCCCTGATGCCACACAAAGAGCTACATTTCTTTGGCGCTACTGGAACTGACACAACTTTGCTCTTACCTGGACCTAGACAGCTCTGAGTCCTCTCAAACCACACTCCCCTTTCTTTATTCTGCCTCCACCTGCCCCAGGCAGGAAACAATGTCAGTCCTTGTTACTGCAGCTTGATGTCACAGTCCGGAGCCATCCATGACACAAAAAGGCTTATCAGAGAAAACATTATTGTTATTCTGGAGCAAAATGGGAAGAGAGCGCTGGCGAAGGAACAGAGGCTCACATTGTCTGTCTCTGAGCCGCAGCCCTACTCCACTGTTGTTTCCTCCTCCAGGTCCTCCCTCCTCCCTAAGTAAGGGGAGCATGGCCAAATGACGGAAAGGTGATTCATCATTGGTCTACGACAGCTGCAAACTGGATTAGCCCTCCCCCAATCAACATGCAAAGCAGCTTAGCCAAGGTAAGCAGGAAGGGTGGGTGGGGGGAACTGTGCAGTGGGGCTAAAGAAGTGAAGGTAGGCAGCAGGGTGAGGGGCTGGGGGTACAAGGGGCTGAGGGGAAGCGGAGTGTGGGAGAGTCTTTCTACTTTCCTGCTGACTGAAAGAAGATGGGACTTGTTGAGCAGAGGCAAGTCGACCGTGACACCCCTAGCATCTTCAGCAAATCTTTCATCTGCAATTGACACTATCTGAATTTATCAGTACTCCTCCTCCAGGCATAATGACAAGTCCTAATGACCAACGGGGCCCCTTCCTACAGGCCTGCCCCAGCCTGTGGCAATTACACAGAAAGAAACTATGAAACAGCCTAGCTCTGAATCCCCAAAAACAACACACAGAATGAGTATGCGCACTCACATTATCAAGACATACCAAAAATTTAAAAAACTTAAGACTGCTAAGATTTTCTGTCATAATGTTCTTGTAGTTCAAAACCCTTACAGCAAAAGGCCAGAGATCATGTTGGAGTGACAGGCAAAGAGCAATGCATCGGTGCCCCTCACCCAACTGTTGCTACACACTTCCAGTCAGCTGACTGAAAGAAAGCTACTACAACCTAATACTAGCAGGAAAGGTTTGAGGAGTGTGATAACAATGTAGTCACTACAGTTTAAAAGTATCATGGAAGTTACAAAAAAATATTTTAAAAAATCCCCAAAACAGTTCCACATGATCCCATTGTTTTCATTTAAAACGCAAAGGAACAAAAACTATTTCTACTGTCATAAAGTATTGTAATAAATAGGTATAATGACGTTTTCATAATATTTTTCAGTTTAATTATGACAAAACAAAAGTTGAGTTCTCCCAATACGTAATTTGCCAACTGTGGCTATACATTAAAGCTTCTTAGAACGAGCAAAAGGTGGCGCTCCTTTGGTTTATGTGTTTATAATAATTATAAAAAAACAGTTTTGTCTTTTTTCTTAGCAAAGGAAAGTGCATTTCATTAGAAACAATATAATTTTTAAGGCAAGATATTTTTGAATCTAGAACTATTTAAAGCAATGATCTATCTTGATACCAGTAACCAAACAATGCCTGTTGAAAATGTGAAAAACAGATAAACAGATAAAAAGGTAGTTAAAATTATTACTGTGATAATCAGTATTTTGTTATTTGGACGGAAGTAGTAAAATGCATTAAATTATATAATTTATTATTTTTTGTATTAAATTTGTGTGGAGCTTTCCAAAAAGTGTGGTATTTTGACCTAAATTATTAAAAACCGATAATCTCATAGCTTTTTATGGATAATTACGCTAAACCCAACTATTTGTGTCGATGACTTTACTTTTGCAAACAAAGACACATAACTCATGCCTGTTTGCTTGCATATATCTAGTGCAGGGCACTCAGGGGCCCCAGATCAGAGTGGTGTAAATGCACACACACACGCGCACGCAGATCTCTCAGTCTCTTTCATACACACCAACGCAAGGCACTTTAGAGGCCCCCAGATCAGTGGTGCATCTCAGACAATGAAGCAGACTGGAAACAAGAACATGGAGAGCATATGGAGCCACATATGTTTTCTATGACGCCGCGAATGCCTCTATTACTCTCCTTTAGCTGACAGTTACATTTTGCTGTCTACTCCTGCTTGGGCCTGCCTCTCTGCAAACATCAAGCGGGCCATATACTCGCACGGTTGTGGCACTATATTAGACTTGACTCTGACCCTCCGTGGGAATAGATGGTCCAGAAAAAGGTCAAAGGTATTCATCTGCTCAGGGAAATAAAAAAAGAGAGATATAATGTGCTTTTTCTTCCCAAATCGGAGCAGGATTTTTTTCTTAATGGCCCACTGTTTACATGAGCCAAGGTAACATGAGCTCGATGGTCTTTTTTTTTTTTTTTTTTTTTTTTTCAAACAGGCTTTGCTCTTCACACCACAGCAAAGCCTTCATGAATACCATTCTATCTTTACAATTTACCTCCTCTCCCATAACTAGTAACAGGACATAACCATTATATTTCATTTTCACGTTTAAACATTAAAAAACACCCAAAATGTGCGTATTTTCATTCAACAGAAAAAATAGAATATTTAAGAAAAAATAAATCTCAAAGTAAAATCCACAGAGCTAAAAATTATAAAGAAGAAAGAGAAACCCATTCTGCCACTGCACATCAACAGCGATCACAAGGTCGGGAGGGGGTTCCTGTGGTGGACTAATGTGGTATTCTCAGTGGTGAATGGTGCAGCCCAATAAACCCATTACCTTGCTGGTGTCTCTACCACCTCCAGCAGGTGAAAAGATGAGGAAAGTCAAAACGAAGGGGAGAGGAACGAAAGCATAAATTAAAAAAAAAAAGAAACCTTTTTTCTTTACCACAAAATATTTATCATGTAAAGAAAAAAGGCAACATTCAGCATCTTTGATGTTCATCTTGCTTCAACCTGAACTGCCAAGTCTTTGAAGCCTTAGCAAGAACAAAGAGAAGGTAGATGAAGCGGTAGAAGTGTCATTAAGAAGACGAAGTGCCACAACAAGCTTCATTCACGGTGGTTTGCTAGCCTTTTAGTTTCGCTTTACTTATTTCAAAACCTGCATTGCCAAAGGTAAATATAGCCCGAGCCAAGATTTTAACATAGATAATCACAACATGCAAGGCGTCTGATCTGTATGACCTGTGTTACGATGCATGCGATGAACTTCTCATTCACATTGATGTTATTGTTTTGAATGCAAAATTTATTTTTATTGTTTTTCATGAAAAAAAAAACAGAATACGCCTAAAATAAAATACACACGCGATGAGATATTTTAAAGTGTGTGCTTGAAGTGTGGTTTGTTATAACTTTTGCAAAACAATTCTTTAATCAAAATCTGAGTTTAAAACATCTAATCCCCACTTAAACTGGTCAGCTGAATCCACATGGTAGCCCAGGAAAAATAAATCTACTTGCAAAAGAATGTAGATGTAGACAACAATTGGACACAGATGTGAAGGTACAGTTTACAAAAAGCTGTGATTCACTTGTGATTTTTATTTTTTGCGTAAAAATACTAGGTGCCAAAAACTCAACATTAAAATAGTTGTATTTAATATTTTAACAAGTTATATTTCTGAACTTACAGTGTGTTATTATATTTTAATTTGAAAATTGGCCATCCCTTATATAAAAAAGTTTACTTGTTCAGCTCCATGTTTAAATTTCATTTAAAAATTTTATTCAACAGTGTGACTTTATTTTCTTGTCTGTGAATAAAAACATAGTTGTCAGCAGATGCGTGCTGATGCGCGATTTGTCGCTGTAATTTGGATTTAATCTGCTATTGTGCCTCAGCAGGTCCTTCCGCAGCCACGTTAAATCTGTTAATACCACCTTCTTCAACCCTCAAAATTATTTCCAGAAGGTGGTTCTGCCTTTGAGAGGCTATCAAATAAGATTTAAGGTGGACATTTTATCACAACCTGCCAACCACTGTGGCCACTGAGGGGCCAGGAGATATTTTTTACAAGCCAGAGCAGAAAGCAGGTCAAGCGACAAATGTTAATGATTTTGTATGTGTGGCGCTTTTGACTTGTACTTTTAATCCTTTCAATTATGAAATATGTTGCTTTTTTATTTTGAAGAAAATATTAGGATAAAACACCTAGCACAAACATTTGTGCTTAAAAATAGACAATATGTAGTGCCTAAACAACAGGCCAATTCACCATGATCCTCACATCAAGATATTTACAAGTAAACACAGGAAAGATTTTAGTGATTAGAGATCTGTAAGGTAGTCATCTAAAAGCTCATTTCCTGCTCTTTCAGCCACATATTTCAGATCCAAACAGTGGCGTGTTAAGAAAACAACACCCCACGGTATTTAGTAAACACCCCCAGCCCACTAATCACCTACTACAGGCTACTTAATGGAGGATCCCTATTACCTTCTTCCTTCTCTTGTGCCCTGTTTTCAACTCCCCATCTTTCCTCTCTATTTTCTGAATGAAGATGGATCAATTAGCACTCTGTGTCTTTCACCGTTTTCAATCTGCAGGCCAAGAGCCCGGCCGACTAGACGCATCTAGCCCGAAAGACATCAGTCCCTAGGCAAACAATGACACCGTCACCGGCGCACACTGCAGCTAGACATGCACCCTAATCTCTGTCTGTGTAAAGCAAATAGGCAGTGTAAACAGCCTTTAAATCAGCCTGCTCATTATATGTTAATTGAATAAATACGGTTATTGTTTGTGTGTGAATAGCAGCAGCAGGCAGTCACACACGCTGTCACGCTTGTCTTCATGGCACAGAGGACAGGCAGGCTGCCTCACTAACGCTCATTTCCTCTCTTTCATTAACACACAGAAAGAGAAAGAATTAGATGCTGAACAAAGTCAACAGGAATAAAGGCCAACCTCTAAAAGATATGTTCCTATCACAGATCCTCACACACCAAACTGCAACTTTTTTATTTTAATTTTTACTATCAAGGTAAGCAAGGACTCGAAGGCAAGAACATTAAATCGGAACATCCTTCATTTAGCGAGGCTGGTGATTACAGTCGGATGAATCATCATCATCTTCCCTGCACGTGAAATGATGGCGAGCGGAGACGCCGCACAGCCGGGAGTCGAGGCCTGTCGTCCTGGTGAGACGCTCGGAGGCTCTCGGGTCTCCCCACGGCATTCCTGGCCTCAGCAGATGGCATTGGATGTCAGCTGCTTTGACTGTGTTCGTTTTCTTGAGTCGGCCTGGAGAAAATTAACTACTGCAGTGTAAAATATGCCTTCTTTCTCGGATAACAAAAACCTAAACTGCACCAAGGAAAAAGACAGAAAAACTAAATTGGCAAATATTTATATGAGGATGTTAAATTTGATGTCACTTAAGCAATTTTGATTTCTAATTTTTATTAATAAACAATAAAGGATTTAGAAGACAATATATATTTTTTTATTTATGTATTCATTTAGGGATTCTAAACCTTGTGTGTCACATGTATTATTGCCAGCAAATATTTAACATATTATTACCTACGAAACAATATTTTTATATGGTGTCACCAGATTATTTTTTCAAATTAAATGTTGCATGTAATTTTCTCTTAATTATTTTGTTTGAGTAACTTTGCATTTTTGTAAATCGTCAAGTAGGCCTTTATTTTATTTACTTATTATTAATTAATTTTCTAAATGGCCAAAAATTGATAATAAATAATACCAGTTTTCTGGAAATTTGCAGTAATTGGGAATTACATACTGTAATAGTAATTTACGCGATAAAATAACTAATTATGGAGTCAGTCACACAAAAAGCCAAAACAAGTTAAGACAGGACAGTTCGTTGTGTCAAACATGAGAAAGAAATTAAAGTTATACTCACTACTATTACAGTTGAATCCCTGTGCGTTTATCCCCTCTTTTTATCTTCCCCTTCAAAAAAGAAATCTTCTGGAAAAAGGGTCGGGCAGTCCAGCAGAGAGGACAACACGCTGTCTTAAACAGCTCTCAGAGTGTTGGTAGAATCTGTAGCGCAGTAAATGTAAACTACAGGACTACTTTTTTTCTTTCTCATTTTAGGTGTTGGAACCCATTGAGCCCGGCTCGGTATCTCAGGAGACTGTCTTATTGAGAACGAGAGTTGTCCGATTACTGCTTCAGGCAGTGACTGGTGAGTGTCTGAGGAAGAGGGGGGAAAAAGGAGAGAGAGGGAGTGTGTGAGGGCAACACAGAGGGAGGGAGGGAAGGAGGGAGGAAAGCGGTGAATGAGTTAGAGGGAGAGAGAGGCTCCTGCTGCTGTTTGAAAAAGCTGAAAAGTTGCTCGGCGCTCTCACAGGAAGACTTTGGGGCTGGAGGAGGCACAGGGGAGTTGTGCCGCACACAAGCTCCTCCATATGTCATTCACTCCCAGCTTTAAGAAAAAGAGTCCTCTCCAGATTGTATCAGTGCAGACTAAGACAATGCTCAACAGCAGGCTCTGCTCACACAGCCCGAGGGCTCAAACTTTTCTTCTCACCCCCCTCCTCTTTCTCTCTTGTTTTTGGTATGCTCATTTTTCTCCCAACCGCAAACCACATCTTTTTTGGGGGGTTTTGCTTTCTCTTGTGAGCTCAGGGTCAAAGATGGATTTCTTTCTGACACAGAAGGACTTCTGAGAGCAAACAGAGGGCTAGGTCATTAGCTTGTAGGTGATGGGGAGCCAGAGGTTTAACAACGGCCGAGAGTCTCGCCTCTGCCCGTCTCCGCAGCACTCTAGTGGAAGTCCTCCGTCAACACATACGCACAGCGTCTATGTGCAAGGTAATGATTGCCTTCTGTCTGCTCCAGGTTATTATTTCAACTGAGCGAAGCTGCATCGAAGGGCCGCACTGCTACCGATGAGCTGAAACTGGTGATTTATTCAAGCTGGTGATGAGGCCTGAACAGATTTAGCTGCAAAATGTCATGACTTTATTTCTAAGGATATCATTTGTGTGTAAACTGGTCAAAATACCAGTGAACCATTAAAAATTTGTTTAATTTCCATCCCTTAAAAAAACCTGTAGATGAAAAACCAAATGTAATACTGACAAATGATTATGAGGAAAGAGGAAATCATACATTTACTATGGTAAGGAGGTGGTGAGAGAGAAAAAACACCCACGGCTGGAAGAATAGTCTGCTGTGTTTCAGTCTGGACTTCTTTTAAAACTCTGTTACCTCCTCGTCAGTTCTTCATAATAAGTAACAGAGATGAGCCGGTTCCCAGTATCAAAGTATGGAAATATTTCAAAAGTTACTGTTTTAAAAACTGCTGAAATTTTCCATCATTCTGTCCGTATGGTTACTTTTAAAGTACATTTAAAGAGATACTGAAAGTTCCTATGCACATGCAAAACCCTAGTGGTTAAATTAATTATTATTTTAAATAAACTTTGAAATAAATGCTCCCTCCTGTCCCTCCTGTTGTATTTCTGTCTGAACTCTGTTATACCTAATTAATCTGGTATAAAAAATAGCCATATAAGCATCACCTTAGGGATTTGTCTAATATTAATGTCAAGGGCTATAAACAGGGTTAGATTTAAAAACCATTAGAATTTTCATTATACTAATCATACAGATTGAAGTCATTTTAATGACATAGTACTGGAGTGATCTAATTTTTCTAGGCTTGTTTGAAGCTTGGAGAAACAAGTCATAAATTAGTCATTTCTGTTGCTGTGCACTGCATGTTAGCTTGCTGAAAAAACCTACACTATGTTGCTTAAGGAGAGAGGTGGCATAAATACACTTACACAAACCAACAACAACAAGTTTATATTAACTATCTTGTTTTAGCAGCTGGAGTTAGACGTGGTTCAAATGCACTAATGCAGAGGTACACCAATGCTTTAAAAACCTTGAAAAACAACTACGTTTCAAAACCAGTGACATTTTCCAACCTACCAGTCCTACAACTTTAATATGAGTGAGCAGAGATTTTTTTTCCCCCCAAGTTGTGCAGAACATAGAGTGGCTCAAAACTGCCCCTCCCAAACCTGTTGCTGTGTTCTACTGCAACAGGTAGAAAGCTGGTTGAAAGAAGGCATACAGGAAAGACTGTAGAGTGTCACTCTACAAAGAAGGTAAAGATAAATTAAGAATTGTATTAAATTTTGCATTTGTTCATTCTGCAGATGTTGGTTAAGTTGATGCTTAAGTTCAAGCGCCAAAATAAAACAAACATTAATATGTTTTACACATAACAAAATACCTACGATAACTAACATGTTACTTTTAGGGGAGGATGACTACTTGACCTTGTGTTTAATATAAAACGTATTTGATTATATTGTAATTTTTTTTCTTAAAGTTTGTGTAGATGTAATGTAAAACCATGGCACAACCAATTAATTACTGCATGTGATCATTACCTCTACTTTAGGCTGTGCAAATCTTTTTAGCCTTTTATTGACAGTAGTTTTGTAATTCCAGCTGATTATGTATGCCCTAATTCTTTAAGCTGGCAACGAATACTAGTTGTAAATTAGCTATGACCAGAAAAAACTATACATTATATATAAAATGTAAAGAAATATTCACTACTTTTATCTCTTTTAAATAAGTTAAATAAATAAAAATAAACTGGTATTTATCATACTGTGAGAACCACTAGTGACTTTATCATAAGGAATTAAAAACATTTTTCAATGAAAGACAACCTTTTAAATGTGATTTATAATGATTATTAAAGTCATAAATTAGCCAGTTCTTGTTCGAATAGCTCAGGTGTAACTTATCCAGCCAAACAAAACTGTGCCAACATGAGCATAACTGAAATCAATAAAGAAATGAACAAAATAGATCAATCGTCTTTCTTGACTGAAACACACAGCAGTGACACTATGGACACTGTCTGAAACAGAACACTCTGGTTCATTTTCCAACCCAAATGCCCAAAGGTAAAGCTATATGATCACATGATAGCATCAGAGCATGAAATATATTGCATATAGAGCAGGTTGCTGATAACTCAATTGACTAATAAAAGATGCTGGGGGACTCTCAGGTAACTATTTCAATAGCAGTTAGGCACACATTCCAGTTATGTAGCTGCATTCAGGCATTGGCTCTCTCTCTCTGTGTGTCAATAAGCAGCTGTATAAAATTAGATGGAGACGAAATTTTGCAAGTGAGTTATTTTCAAATTCCATGGTATAATCATGCAGCATTGTTTATGCCTTAAATAAACTTAGATTTTCCTCCTGAATGCAGTGCTCTGCGGCATGTTTTGAATAAGAGCTCTAATCATCGCAACAGTTTGACTGAAGAAGAAATAAATTAGAGGCTGTCAAACCCAAACAATCTCACTAAAAGGGCAAATTAAGCTTTAAATTTTAAATTGGGATTGCGTTGACTTACTAGAATTAAACATTTGCACATGTTAAAAAAAGTAGACGGATTTAAAACTGAGATGTGTTATGCAGAAGCAATAAAATTATAATTTGTGCAACAATAAAATCTAAATTCCCCAGTGTCTGCCAAATGGAGGCTTAACAGAAGATGCACAGATACGGTCCAGTTGACATAAGCGCTAAAACGGCACTTGCCAAAAACTATATCAAGTAAGAAATTTGAGAAGCAAGCTAAGATTAAATGTGAAGCCGTTCTTTATTAAGGATTATCTTGATGGGACTCAATGGTCTTCATGTGGGGTTGCAAGGATGCCTGTCTGCAATTTAGAGTGAGGAGAGATCTGAACTGTCCTCCGCTGCCAATAGGTTATCCCCTCAGCTACTCACACACATGAAAATAGACCTAACTCCAATTTCCAGATTCCGTTTTTAAGATAAGGGCTAATGCAAATTTAAATAGACTCTTACTACTTTTTAAGTGACTTTTTTTTTTTTTTTTCCTTTTTAACAATCTGATAAAGTGAGTTTACTTATCTTGATTTAGAATATATAAACAGTTTGAAGGAGGTAGGAACACTGTGACAAGGGATCAAATGGTTCAGATGAAACAAAACGCTCACACTCTGGTGACACAGTTGCAATATTTTCATATGCATGTGCTGCAACATTGTTTGGGTAGAGCTACTACAATGTTTATTCAGCATCACACATTGGGGGGATCAAGTTCCTTCTTTGACATACGTCTCAGCAGAGCATTACACATTTTAAACCTTCACCCGAAGAAGGGAAATCTGAACTTGGGATAACTTTGAATAAAATAACAGTTTTATATATTTTTACAGTCATTAGCAACTGAAGTGTTCAAGTGTTGATTTAAAAGTAAATACAAAGAAAGAAAAAGAAAGCTTAATTATATATGCCTCTTTTAAAAAGCTTTAAATATTGCCTCTGAGTCATGTGGGACAAAGTTTGCATGATGTCAATTTGTTGAAGAGCTCTATTACTGTGAGGTACTGGAACATCCAGTACCTTACAGAAACAAAACAATAGTGGTTAAGTGAAAAGCAATACCAGTTCAAATAAATTTTCAAATAAAGCTTTTTTCTCTTCCTACTGCCATCTAACAAAACTCTGTTCTATTTTATTTAAAATCTTGTTTAGAGACACTTTCCAATGTCAAGGTATAGAAACGTTTTTAAAAGTTGCAGTTTTTTCATGATGTAGTTTTTTGGGTTCAGTGTACTATTAGTGACCACAGATTTAGGGAGAATACCGCACTGGCCTTCCTCCAAATGTTACTAAATATTGTTGATTAGTTGGCTGAAAGAAGTGTACTACACCTTTGTCTTGCTGACAAATTAAAAAATTCAGCTGTTAGGAAATACAGTTATGGTGAGAAAATTAATTGGGTGTCATCTTTCAACCTTATCAGGGTAATGTGAAACTACAGTTATAAAGCAATGGGCATCATTTATGTAAAGTAGCAAATTTTCTCATTGACATGCTCAGTTGGAGGGATAACTATAATTAGCAGAGCAAGCTGAAAAAACTTTGGTGTATATACTGCGATACCACAAAACCGTGATATTTTTACTCCGGTTTCATATCATCAGGATCTCATGCCTAAGCTTATGTGACAAATAAAATAAAGCAAAGTAAATAAACTAAAACCAGAACTACTTTGAGGATCAAAACCAAGTTACTGTGATATATAAAAATGCCTTTCAGCACAGTATATACAGCGAAAAATTCACTCATCTTGGAAGCTTTCATTAAACTCCAAAGGAAGTCTTTCAGGATGACAGACTATGACCACAAAAAAGGTTTTGACAGTGCAGACAGATAATTTTGAAGTCCCTTTAGGTAAATTAGTAGCAAGTAGAGTGCTTTCAAGTGGTGAATGAAAGTTCTGAACATTTCATAAACAAACATCAGGTTGGCCTGCTTTCTCTAAGGAGCAAAGATGAAAGTAAACACAGCATACCTCAACATGGAAATACATGGGAGTTTTCTTCCACAGACAGCCAGGAACAAAGAAAATGGTTAACCTCTTGGAACGTCAAAAGCTAAAAATAACAGAGTTGCCTTTCTGCGTAGTTATTACAGGTCCAAACAAAACAAGCACAATATTTTTTCTGAATCAGGTGAAATATTTTTTCTTCTACCATATTAAAATTGTATCAATTTAAACTTTTGCTCATGTAGTTATCAAAAAGAATGAATATATTCTGCAGTTGTTACGGTGCATACAAACCAATCTGTAGTTAAAATTCTCTGAATACATTTGTTTATGCTATGTGAACAGAGTACACTTTACAACCAGTGAAGCACACCTGGGGAAAGTCTAAGAGGACCTCAAAAATCCTCAGACAAAACTTTATTGCTCTCCAGTGGCCCTAAAAGAGCAAAACAAGCACACTTTGGAGACCTATTACTCAGAAAGAGCCCTTTCTGAGGCAAAGGACCACTGACGGCATAACAGAGCGGACACATATCCAAATGAAAGTCGTTAATCATACATATAAGATAATTAAATTGTGTAACTACTGGCATCTTCTTAAAAGTATAACTTAATATTATTTTTTTAATGATTTTTATAATAAAATTAACAGAAAAATATGTCATATCTTTGGCCTGAAATTATATTTAAACACAGCTTTAAAAAAATCTACAAAAAAAATAAAAAATATATGTATTTATATATCGATTTTCAACAGTTCAAAAATGGGGTCCTGATCAGTGCTCAGCCAAATAAAGAAGACAAAGATGGTAATTAAATTACAAGGAGATGTAAGATCTTAAAATTATTCTAGGTTTAATCTTTGTAAAAACAGCAAAAATTCAAAGTAAATAGAAAACAGAAAAAAATACTCTCGATGGTCTTTTCAATTTATTTCAAAAACAGAGAAAGAGACAGAAAATTAACAATATTTTTAACAACTTAAACTTAAAAGTCTAAAAGAAAAACCCTGCATGTTTCATAAAGCTTCACTAGAGTTATAATTTGAGTATATATGCAAGAAGCAAGAAATCTTCACTTACAAACTGGTCAAATAGTGCTAGATGTTTTAAAAGTATGATCCAAAATGGCACTAAGTGAGTACTGTGGTGATAATCTGACATTCTGATTTGAAGACAGATTCTCAGCTGGAACACTACTAAATCAAAATCAGCTGCACCCTAAAATACCAATACGTTTGGTAATAAATTTTCAACACCGCCCCTAATGGCAGCATTTGTCAGGGTCGCCCCAACTGTCTGAGATTGGCTTCTTACTGGGGCGATCCAGGCGCCCAGTAATGTGGCACTCCCCAGCTCCTCCACAGCTGCCCAGGTCAGTGGAGCAGAGGGAGCTAGGCCGCTGATCAGACGGCTTGCAGTGGGATCTCGGCCACATTCATCAGTAGAACTTATGTTCAGCACACCACCAGCTCACAGTAGGTTAGAGTGCAAAATGCAGAGGTTATAAACATAACTGTGGCCTTGCAATCCCCCTCCCTGAGGCTGACTCTGTGTCTCCCCTCTCTGACTCACTTATCCAAACCCCCACTAGTCCAGCCACTGTGACATTTGTGAAGCCAGGAGTCCACATAACAAAAACACATTAGGCAAATGTCTGGGGTCACACGTCTGTTTGAATTGGCCAGATGAAAGACACTTAGACTGGGCCTGCGCCATTCTCCTCAATGACTAAACCCAGTTACAAAAGACTTAGTGCAGTGCAAGCTGGGGTTTGTCTTACTGACAATATAGATGTGCTTCCACTATATCTAAGCCAGGAACATTATTATACAGCCATCTAACTCAACGGACTTTAACAGACACAACACAACTGGAAGATCATTTATATTTAACCTACTTCCACATTTGTCCACAAGAAGCACAGCTTGATGAATAAGAACTCCCACTGGACACCGGCTCTGAGAAGGACTCCAGACTTAACAGCTGAGCTTAGCAATAGATATTACTTTGTGTATGTGCAGTGCACAAAATTATAAATGGATTATTTGGTCATGAGTAATTTATTTCCAACTACAGCAGGAAACATACTGAGCATCACAACTTTATAGTATGCACAAAAGTTACCATTAGAACTACAGAAACTTTCCAGTCATGGATAAAGCTGGAGGGACTTTATAATTCGCATATGATAAAGTTTACAACAGTTTTGTAACTTTTTCATTTCAATCATAGGCTTCCAGCTCATAAGTATTTATAAAAAAGCATAAAAGAAGAAAAAGAAATAAAAAACAGTACATTTGGGATGCAAAACTCAAATGTCAGAAGCTGCAGAGTGACAAGATATATTTGGTGAGAAAGTCAGGCAAAATTTAGTAGATTGGAGTCTTAAATCAATTTCCTACCCAAAGATTTAAAAGGCAAAGTTTCCTTGTAATTTATCACAGTGGTAAATGATTACTTAAGATAAAACCTGAAACAAAAAACACAACAGTTCTAGTATAATTTAGGCAGACATTAACATTTATACTACTGTTCTCACTCGAACTGCTTCCCTGATGCACAAAGGCAGTTTAGCCTCTTAGGGTGAGTAATGATTCATGAAACTATCACTTTTCTACACATAACCAATCCCATATTTTACTCAAAAGGGCATAATTGTGCGATAGTAATGTAGCTCAATTCAGAGTACACCATTACTCATGCCATTCAAACTTAGCATTTGTGATTAGTTTTTTCTCAACTACATGTTGTTTGATCCTAAAAAAGTTACTTTAACACCACATGTGGATAAAAAAAGGGAAGTTGCAGCATCTATATGCACATTGCTCAGACATGGAAAACTAAAACAATGGCAGGTGCATTTAATTATCGAGGATAAACACACAGGAGGAACATTTAGAGAGAGCACACTGTGTGCACAATTATTAGGCAAGTCTTAGTTTTGAGGATTATTTTTATTAATCACCAACTAGAGTGTTCTCAGTTAATCCAAAAATACTAATAAACCGAGAATGCTAGAAAGTAAAAATGAAGTTTGGGATTTTTTTTTAGGAGAATATCCATGTGTGCGCAATTATTGGGCAACTGTCACTGTGCAGAATTATGACGTAACTAAATGAAAAACACATATTTTCCCTTCTCACGTTTTTATTTTTATCTGTCCAAGTGAGAATTATAAATAAGTCAAAACTTTCCATAGATATTTCTGAAGTAAAGACTCCTCTTTTTCAGCTACAGTGATACATCTTCTATTCATGACGTCTGACAGTTTCTTGATCTACTGAGAATCAACCTTTTATACAGCAGCAATCTCAGCCTCCAAGACACTGTTCGGAGAGGTGAACTGTTTTTCTTCACTTTTAATCTCCTGTTGAAGAACTGCCCACAAGTTCTCATTTGGTTCAGGTCAGATGAGGAAAGGGGACCATGTCATAACTTTTCATTTTTACCATCGTTACTGGCTAACCATTAAGAGGAGAAGTTGAATGCAGGTGATGAAGTTTTGTCCTGCATGAAAAATAACTTTTTGGAAGATGTAGATTTCTTGCAGCCACATTTCTTGCGGCCATTTTGACTATTTGAAACAAAGCGTTAGATCACACCCCAACATCTTAGTGAGTTCAAGATTGCTGCTTCCTTCTGAGAGACTTTTTGTAATTACTGAGTTTTTAAGAGTCAATAAATAAGTAAAAGGAGATGCTAAATAATTACATCAATCACAAGTTGATCTAGGGTATTTAACTTTTAGATCACATCACACACAGATGCGCAGCCCCTGCACTGGTTAAATCTATTAAGCATTCAAGTTTGTCTAGTTTAGACTTAGAAAATATGCCTAAAAATGATCTTGTGATCAAAATACTCTCTTGGCTCATAATTGTCCTCGGTGTTAATTCATATGTCAAATGAATGTGCAGCAACTGAGTCATGACACAAAAGAGGATAGTGATCTCTTTATTTTCAGAGATCGTCATGGCAGAAAAGTAAGAGCTTAACGACTAAAAACATTTTTCTTAAAAATGCAGGATTATTTGACAATCTAAGTCTTAGATTTAAGAGAACAAACCAAAATTAAGGGATAAAGAAACAACACTGTTTATGCTTGAAAAGACATCTTGAGCCAGGAGTCAACAACCAGATTCCCACAAATTGATACTGTTTATTAGATTTTCCTTTTACAATAGGTCTTACTTTTTGTGTCCTGTCAGTAGACAACATCTGCTGATGTCATCTTTTTAGTAGGAATACAATGCGTTTTCTATCTACAGCAAAAAAAAAGATTGGCAGGTTTCCAGATGCTATAGTAACGGATGTTATTATGGATATATGTAAATGTGAATCTGATTTAGAGAACCATTTCTTTGCCAACAGAGAGAACATTTGTGATTTATTTATGTTTTGTACTTTTTTCCATTTTCTGCCTCTAAAATACAATAAGTCCTGGTGGCTTCCATTTATTATTATTACTTTTCATAGTAATCATAATTAGGAAGGAAGACAGCCTTTCGTACACTGTTTTTCCTGAAGACTACCTTTGTGCTACCATCATTAAGTACACAGGAGTGCTATCAAAGTAAATTTGAATATGAAAAAATAACCAAGACTTTATCATTCAAGATAAAGGTGAGCAAAACGAAAACCAAAAAATCTATATGTTCCTAAAAATGGAATAATAACTAATATTGCCATTGCACAGAGAGCACAGACTTCCTGATGCAGCACTTTTTTTTTTTTTTTACAAACACATCATTGTGAGGTATGCCAGTAAAACTTAATGATATGCAGTATTTGTTTCCTCTTGAGGTGTTTGCAGCAGTTTTCCTGCTAAAGGGTGACTTCCCCTTGGAGGAAATGGAGTTTGCAATGAACTTTCCACAAAACACTTAGTCTTTGTTCTTGTAAGGAAATATTGACACACACATGCACAGTGGTGCAGTTGGTACCACTGATGCCTTACAAGAAGGTTCTGAGTTCGAAACCTGGCCCAAGGTCTTTCTGCATGGAGTTTCCAGGTGTTCTCTGTGCATGCTTGGGTTTTCTCTGTGTATTCTGGCTTCCTCCCACCGTCCAAAAATATGACTGTCATGTTGATTGATCTCTCTAAACTCTCTTTAGGTGTGGGCGTGTGCATGCATGTTTGTTTGTGCTGTCTTCTCTGTGTTGCCCTGCCAGGATGTGCCCGGCCTCTCGCCCACTGACGTCTGGAGGAAGGCACCAGCAGCCTCATGACACCACAAGGGATAAGTGTGTTGGATAATGGATGGATGGAATGGACGAAATAGCCTTCTCATCAGGAACATGAACTGATTTGAAAAAAAAAAAAGCATCAATTATTGTTGTAGTGTACAGTACATATTCTTGATTTTATTAGCTTGCAACACTATAGTGGGAAATGCATTAAAAAAATTTATGGAAAATTATTTATCAGAAGCATATGCTTACAAAAGTTTTTTTTTCTGATTAGTATTTGGATTAAACTGCTTAGTACAAGCTGATATATCGAGAGGATTTTCAGAAGCAAAGAGAACAAATGTGTTTTTTTCAGGGGAGTTGCAACAGAGCACATACCATCCTGGCATTAGCTTTATGCCCCATTTACAGAGCCAGTTTTCAGTGAACCCATTTGTTGCGATCCAGCTGCTCGTTTATTCATCCAGAGTGATTAGACTCTCTCACAGTCGTACACCCCCTGCGGAGGTGTGAAATAGTTCACAGGTGTAAAAAACAATGGCAGAATGCACTGTACTGTGCATGCCACTTAACCAGTTCAGTATAACACAACTTCTGATACCTAAAATGTGTTAAATAAGCACTTATTTCATCAGATGAAGAGATGGGTTATTGTTTTCCAAATGAGAGGGTAGCTAGTGAGGTGAAAGCTAGGGGTCAAAAGCGCACGTGAGTTTCGACAACTTGCTAAAATGACAGCACCATATATTGCCTTACCATAAAGCTACAGAGGAAACGAGGCGTCTAAACATGGAACGTGTTCCCAACCAAAATCCAAAAATACTAGCAGTTGCTTCTTTTTTTCCCAGTTCATTATCCTTCTCATTCTTTCAATAGTCCTAAATACAATCATCAGAATTCTCCTTCAAAGTATGAAAAGTTCTTAAAATACACCTGAAAAGCCTCACAATTTAATTCAGCCTATGTACAATTTGGAGGCGTGTGTCCGTTTTTCCACAGCTCGGAGCCTAGAACATAAAAGCCACTGAACTACAGGGGTCTGATCATCAAAATGTACTAATATTTTCTAGCCATTTGCTGAGATCCTTTTGATTGTAACCACAGCAGTGTCTGTACATGAGCTGCACAATAGAGTTCAATATAGACTTGTTAAATTACATGGAAAGCTGCCAGTTTGGTGTGGGTGTGATTAGATTGTTGCCTTGGCTAGAGGCCAGTGCTGCCACTTGTCCTTCAACTTCTCTGATGACTAATCCTCGCATATGTGTTCAGGCTACATGTCATTGGTAAGCTACCACTGCAGCAGTAACTCTGGTCCATTGCATTTACTATACCAGGATATAGTAAATGCAAATGTAAGCAATTGATTAGCGTAATCTTTATAAATGAATACTTTTAAGACCTTTTCTAAAGGACAATTATGAATTAAATTCAAGACAAACATGTTGCTTAAATTACCCAATAGAGTTATATTAAACAAAACCCATATCAGCTTAAAAAACGGCACTTTTCCATACTGCCAGGTGACCTGAGTACTTTTACAACTGGAGTATTTAACTTGAACACTTTCCTAAAGTGAATTTTAAGAATCATAACAAGTCCTAGGAAAGAGTTTGCCGTGATGAGGAATCCAGGATTGAATAATGCATAGAAGAATGTTTAAAACTGGTCAAAACAAGCAATTATGAACAAGTAAGAAAACTCCAGGAACATAATTATTTTTGCACACTTTTAAGAAAGACTGAACACCCAGGAGTAAATTTTGACTGATATGTTTGTTTTTTCTCAGAGTTTGATAATACTGAGGTTCCTTGGCCAACTCGCAGTAGTATTGAATATATCAAACACATTTTTAAAATAAAAAAAGTTGTAGAAATAAGCCCATATTGGATGTATTTGCAAATTTAACACATGACTAAATATTTGTTCTTTTATGGTAAATCTTTCATATTTAATTCTAGTTAAGATCCTATATTGAGATTATTAAATTGAAGAGTTTCCAATTGAATAAAAGTCTTCAATTTATTAATTGTAGGGATCCTGCCTGTTCTGGCTGATTTATGTCATGATGTGACTCTTTGTCTGGTGTAATGATGAGGAACGTTGATAAAATATATTACAATTTTAATTCTGTTATGCCACTAATTTTCAGCTAGTTATTGATACGTTTTACATATTAAATGAAGGAGTACAATCAAAAAGAACTGAATATTTGGTATATTCAACAATAACAAATTTAACATTTCCTACTATGATGTGGCTCTGTTCAGTGGTACAAGACAACATTAGAAGGACTGATATTTACTTTATGTGTTGTCCAGAAAGTAAAAGAAAAATACAAAGAAAAAGCAATAAGATATTTTGGAACTGGAGTTAAACTTTCAACTCCTTTGCCTTTAGGAATATTTTTTTTTTCTTAAATCTGGACTGTAAATCTCTTCAGACAGTGAATACATATTTTATGATGTGATGAAAACAGATAAATTCTCCTTTTAAAACTACATTGTTGGATGAGAAATGTGATATGTTTTAGTGAACTCCGCTGATATATCCCTGATTCAGCCAGACTTTGTTAAAATCAAAAATGAAGCCACAACAAGTCTGCTTATGCTGGGAATCGCAGATTACTCCAAAATAAACACTGCATTTGTTACAGGGATCCATTTCTACAATGAGAAGCATAGTGCACAAAATGGGACATTTGGTAATGGACTGTGAAGTTTTTATCCTTTTGATTTGGTTACTTTATGACTGAAACAGCAGGTGTTTTAGTTCTAAAAACATCTAGTTGGCTCAACCACAACACCAGAAACATTGTCTTCTTTCAATATGTGACTTAGCAAAGCTTTCTGAGCTTATGTCTACCAGCTAGACAGGTCCAAAAGTAGCTCAGCAGCCTTGTATTGAAACAAACAGTAGCAATAGTTCATATTACTAACTGGAGAACTAAATTTTTACAGCAAAAAAATAAATAAATAAATAAAATAAAAACTTCTATTGCCACAGAAACTAGGTGGAAGAATAGAGCATTTTGTAGGTAGAACAGGTAAAACTAGTCAGACCATTTAGAAGACATTTTTCTCTCAACGGGAACTGTCAGAAGGCTTGCAAGGGGTAATTGAGAGGTTTGTTCATTTACTAGGTATACAGCTCCACACCTTAAACTGCTCACGAAAGAATGAAAGAAAGGACAAAGAGCCTGCTAGTTCTTTTTTTTCCTGAAATCTGCCAGCGACGTATCTTCATAGGAAAATCCAGTTTCCTAATAATAATGTCGATGTTGTGTTCAAAAATATAATAATTTATAGGCAATTTGAATTATTTTATTTCTATTTCTATTTCGTTTGAATTTATATTCTATTTTGTTTTGTATATTATGCTATGTTATTTGAAAAATGACAGTGTTCTTCTCTATGTGACTGATTGATTATTTGATTGATTTCAATTAGGTATAGATTCGGACATGCAATAATATATAAATATATATGGCAATGTAAAACAGAAGATTGAAAAAAAAATGTTTAAAATTTTATTTTTGTGCATCAAGTACACTTTTTATTGAATATGCATAAAACCTAAGTTTGCTGAGATTCAGTTTGTAGCCAAATTCTCCCAAATATCACAGCTAAAATGGATGATTGAACAATTATTAATTGTTATTTTATTTTACTCCTGGTATCAAAGGTTTCCTGATAAACAGAAACTACTCTTGGTAAAGTATATTTTAAGTGTAAAAAGCCATATATTGTTACCTGTTGCATACAATCGATTGCACATTCCATGTTTCTAGACAGTAATCTTTCTCTGAGTGCCTCTTTTACCTTTCATCTTTTTCCTCACTGTATATCTAACAACATTACAACCACATCTGGATTAAACTTCAGGGAGCCGGCCCTGGTCCATTCACAGCATGATGACTTAGCAATTTACAAAATTACAAGCTGGCTGAAACCCTGCCCTATAGAAGCCCCAGACTGTGCCTGAATTATTAATTAGGTATTGATGAAGGCCTGATAAATGCACCCAGCTCTCCATCCCAATGACATCCTTGTCTTAGATTAAGTCACTTCTGCTGTTTTGTTTCCTCTAAGCTCTTATCTGTTCATGACACTTTTCAATGTAAAATGTGCTACCTCAATCATAAATTTCACAGTGTCATTTACAGATCTCAAATGTGCAATTCTGGCTGCCCAGTGAAAGCAAAAAAAAAAAAAAAAGCATATTATCAAACCAGCTAATTTTAGTTTTACACAGTGTAACAATCTTCCCCAATGCTGTTGGCCAGACACCAAAGTGGTTTAATGTGATCACACTTGGGGAGTCAACCTACTAATCTGATGGAAATATGCAAAAATCAACAAAGAAAGGAAACAAGGTGTGATTACTTTTCTGGTGCAGGTATTGACTGAAAATCTAGTTAGCTTTAAGTACTCAAAATAAATGTACTAAAAATACATATATGCGGGTTTTTTACAGCTATGTGAATAGCTGTATAATTGGGTCCATATTTAATACTATGACAGGCATTTAAATATAATTATGAAGCAGTTCAACAGCCTGTCTAACCGACCTTTGCGTCTGGACGTCTTCACCACTGACACATTTAGCAGCTGCACAGCACTTAATAAATTACACCTTTAACAAAAGGAAAAGGTATTGAATTGAAAAATGTTTAGCCCTTTAATGCATTATTAATGGTGTTTCTCCCTCAAATCGGCCACTGATGAATAATTAAAATTAATCTCATTATGGCTGTTTTCATTATAAGGTAATTTAATTAAATGAAAGCTCAAGGACCTTTGTGGGGCCTATAGGCCACTAGGGGCCTCATGCCCTGCTCCTCTAATGGATCGAAAACAGTAGAGTGCACTGTTAATGCACAACAGCCCATACATTTTTTAATGGATTTCAGTATGGGCAGATCAATGATAACCTGTCATCTTTTTAGCCTGTTGAAGTCTTCTGGGGACCACTGCGAGATAAATCCCTCAACAGAAACAGCAAGAATATCTTTGCACTCAGATAAAACCTTCTGAACAATGAGCAAATACATTTTTGCATTATTTTTAGAAGAACATTTCTTGATGTTTTTGTGATAATAGGCACTCCTAAAGAGAGAATACAAGGATTACCATTAATAAATGACAATGCAACAAGAGGTTACAAAATAAAGAGTAAAGAGTAAGCCTTTAAGTCTTTTGCTCATATTGCAGTTAACATCCAGAATGCTTCAGCATGAATGGTGAATGGTACAAGGTGTACACCTGATACCAAACAATAAATGATATCTGAGTCAAATGGGAGCCATTAAAGACCTTCTTAGTGAAGGAGAGGAGGGGCTGAAGAGGAAGAGAGTATCTAGGTTTGTCTTTGCTCAAGGAGCACTTAAGCACTCTAATTATTACATTGCAGTAAAGAGGCACTCATATAACTCACACTAAGAGGACTTTAGCCACTTTTCCTCTACACATGCCAAGGTGTCTTGGCTGTCTACAAAAGCAGCTTACCAAATAATGAGTACACAATAACAATACTTGAATGTTCAACTACAAATCTGTGTAGTACCTGCTTTAAAAGATCAGCTGATAATAAAAATACTGTCTCTTAAAATCTGATATTTGTATAATCAAGCATGCTATTAGAGCATGTTTGATTGTATAAAGGAGTTCAGAGTACATCCAGCATGTGTAGGAATAAGTCCTTTTATTACATGCTTTCAGATAGATGATGAATTATTTCAAGTCAATGATTTGATTCAATCATCTTGAAAACTATGTGGTATAAGTGCTGCAACTCAGATGCGCACAAATGCAGTACGGTTCTGACATGTGCATAAGACTGAATGATACAATTACTGAATCCTGTGCTATGCCATGCAGACTTTTTGTCTAAATACTGATGAAGATTCACTCAGCTCTGCCCTTTGAGGCAACGTCAATGTCTGTGGAGCGCAGAACTTTCAGCCCAAGATGATCAGGTAATGACTAAGTATGTAAAAAGAACAAGAACGTATCTAATTTCTCAGCAAAAAGAAACTTACCCTGTCATTGTTAAATTCACACCTTTCATCCCATAGACACGTACAGTATCTTATAAGAGCATACTACAAACACAGGTACTAAAATAAGTTTTTTCACCTCTATATCCATGTGAAAGGCATTTTACATAACCTAATGTACATGAAATAAGTTTTTTCACCTCTATATCCATGTGAAAGGCATTTTGAAATAATCTTACTGCATCAGTAAGAATAAAAGCTGTTCTTAGTTGTCTAAAATACAGTGGCTTCAGTTATAAATGTCAAATTATGCAGTGAATTGTCTTAATAGTTAAAGGGTAAGAAACAGATCAGACTTGTTTTTCCAGAATTAAAAATAATTTTGTTTCTGCTGTGTGAAATGTACTTCTAATACATGAAATGTTTTGTTACATCTCAGTAATGAAAAACTCATTGTTACAGCAAAAAGAAAGCAAAAATACACACTGGGCCCAAACTTGATTACTTTTCTTACCATTTTCAAAATAAGTTTGTTACTTAGACCTTCCTCTGTTTGCCAGACGTATATAAAGTAAATGATGAATACAATTATTTTTGCTTAAATCACAGTGGAAATGTATATATATGCACATCAGGTCTGCATTTCAGAGAGGAAATCTTTAACATAAACATCTGCATTTTGTGAAAACAACTGGGTAATTAGTTTAAGGCATAATAAGCTGGAGTAGGCACACAATGAAAGAAAGCATTCTGGCTTTAAAATGAATAAAAATTGATTGTGTCCCAATAAAAAACGAATTGGCAGAGTGTTAACTGGATTCCACATAAACGTCTGTAGCAGTCCCTGGCCGCTTTATTGTGTGCTAATGCAATAGAGAACACTTAGCAATAAATGCTCCTCTCTGATGAGCTCACAGAGGCTTTCCAAGATGGCCTGATGAAATTGTAAAAATTAGATTTCAGCTAGCTGCTAATGACTCCTAAAACAAAGGAAAATCTCCAAATAGAATTAGCCTGCCCTCTTCTTCTCTAAATACATCATATGTAAATTACTGTCATTTGGAGAAATATGCTTGCCTGGAAGGTAAAGCCTTCATTAGGAAATCTCAGTAGGTTTGGGACTCAAACCAGAACTCCTCCAGGACATTTAAAAAGTTTGAGCACTAAGTGAAGGTAGGTATTGTTCACTCATAGCAGCAAACCATAGGCATGACTTACAAATTAATTTATTATCTTAGTCAAGTGGGACCAATTTTGCTCCAAGGCTGAAAGCATAAATAGCTTCTATAAGAAACAAATAATTTATGTAAAATTGCATTTCTGTTATCCATTTTAGTATTTAATTTAAAATCCACAAACAGCATGTTCGCTTAGATACAATATCTTCTGTAAATCACTTCATTCATGCATAGAAAGCAATATAGTATTGCACTGAAAGTTATTCAATACTTTAATTAAATGACTGAAAGGCTGATACATTATGATAGCCACTTAGAGAATTATATACTGTTACTATATTAAGCTTTTGACAAGATGCACTAACACTCCATCAAAATTTGCCGTGAATGCTAAAAGTCGCCTTATATAAGGCAGATTATAGTTTTACAGAATAATATCAGTCATAATAAAATATAAGAATAAAATATAAGGCCTGCTTGCATATTTGCCTTTAAAAGTGCATGCATATTTTTACGTACATGTATTTCAGATGCAATGTATGGATTCATTTAAAAATTGGTTGAACAGGTATTATATCCAAATGTTTTACTTGCCAAGGATAAAAGAACATCCATTTTGAATATTTTGCACATTATGTCTATGTTTTCCATAGATTAAAAAATTCAGCTTTGATTAAAAACATAAAAAAAGGTTTTACATGTTGCTTGTGGGACACATTTCCAATTTCACCAGTCACCTCCTGGTAAGCATTGTTTATAATGTCGAGGATTTTTGCCAAGCTGAGGCAACATGTGAGTCCAACTCATTTAGCAGAATTGACTTTTTAAACTCATAATGTTTTTATGATGCTTGGCTGTGAAAGGGTCAAAATTTCATACATCGAATATCTAAATTCTGATAGTTAAAGTCATTTCAATAAAATGCCAGAGGAAGTGTGTAAGTCACTGGAGTTTTCTACTGTTGTGTGCAGTTAAAACAGCACTGTCCCTTTCTCACTTGTTACTGCAGAAATATAGAAATGTGGATGACAGAAGTCATCAAAAATTGTCGATTTGTCTTATACCCCACATCGTCTTAATGAGTCTTACACGACTCTAATCCTGAAATTGAAAAAAGGGAGAAACTGTGTAAAAAAGCTAGTTATTTAATCTAATCCTACAAAGTTATGTGCTCATGCTCATTGTTTTTATTTACCTTCATAATCTTATTTTATAAAGGAAAAGTGCAGGTTATCCAGGTGTTTTTAGTTTCTCTAAACAGTCTGTATGTATGTCTGAACTGCATGCATGTGTAAATTAAATGTCTTGGACACAAAGTGACTGAATTTCAGAAATTCTTCATTTTTGTTGCTCTTAAAGTGCTTTGTTCTCATTTAGAAAAACTGTGATAAAGCCATATATAAGTGAGGATAGTTTGAAAACAATCTACTAGTTAGTAGAGCTGTTCTAAAGCTCTACTTATCACGATCAGTGGTTTGTTGGACACATGTTTGCAGGACTGGAAGTGGCAGAAGGGTTGCACGGCTGTGAGGCTTGAGTGTTTTCTGGGGGTCACTCTTGGGGCAAGAAGCAGACTGCAGCTGTGGGGTATTTCCACCATCCATAAGCACCTATGTATTAATGGGCTTACACAAACTGAAAAGCAAAGCTTACATCTGTCAAACCAAATACTAGGAGGTATCCTATATCCTCATTTTCCTCCAAAGCAAAGTATTGCTAATATCTATGCTCTTGCCCGAGGGAACAAGACAGATAATAAGGCAAGGGGGGAATTATACTGATCAGTATCTGTAGATTTTATACACCAAAATGACACTTTTGAAATTTCTCAGCTAATTTATCCATATTTATGGCTTGTACTGTACATGTCATATCTGATGTATCTAAATAGTGGTTTTCTTGAAGGAGTGAAGCACCAGATTACAGTAATTGAAAGTCTATACTGTGACAGAAATAGCTGTTCTCACACGGGGGCTAGACCCACTGGTGCCTTTTGCTGTCTGTTGGCGAGAACTAAATATATTTTCTGCATTCTGAATGGCATTCCACTCTAAAGCATATGTGCCAGTAGTTAACTGTGCCCGAGAATAAATAGCTTCCTCAGCCAAGCCTTGAGACATGTCAAAGATGTGTGCACATGTATGTGATTTATTTGTTTTGGGGAGAAATATTAATACACTTGCAGCAGGTGGGAAAAAGTGTCCCTTTCTCAGTTTTTAATTCAGTAACAAACTCACAGTCATATTTTTTCTTAAAGTGGTCCAACATTTTATGTCACTGGAGTTTTTTACTGTTGTATGCTTAAAAGCAGGCCAAATTTTAAGCCATTCTGACCACCTGCCCAGTGGACAAACGTCACCGGCTGCAAGGCGTTCCGGCACGTATCCAAAATGTGAACTTCTGAACCAGGGAGGCTGCTGTTTCATTCGTGCAGAAGAAGGAGGCAGCAGTGTGTAGCAACAGGCACTCTAATTTCGTGGTGGCTGAGGGAAGCTTTACATAAGTGATGTGATGTTCTGTGGCTGTCACTCAATCTGCTTCGGATTGCCAAATAAATAAATGAGGCTGATTCACATTCACGTCACCTGAAAGCTACTGTAAGATTGAATATCAGCAGCAAAAATGTTAAGCGGACATTGTCCGATGCCATTGAAGGAAGTTAATAGTTCCTTCTTCGGAAGTTTCCTGCATTTGTAGTTGATGTTACCTATTTAGTATATGGATCTTTGAAAACAACTGACCATTGACCTTAAAAACACTAAAAGAAAGCATGAGAGAAACATGTTGTGGTTTTTGTCTGTCCTCAAGGAAAAGTTACAGTACAGGTGTAGAGTAAACATACTTTGTATTTCTCTTGGACTGAGGCTTGAAAATAGCTGTGCCAGCACTTGTGGACCACACACAGCTGTTAGTGCTGTGGTTCTGCTCACATCGTGGAGGTTTTTGCCAATTAGTTGCCATGCCTATTTGTAGGGACTGAATGAAAATAGTTGGACTGTTCTCCAAAATCCTGTGGCCCTGCCCTTAACTAATTTAGAATTTTTTTTTCTTGTAACAATCACTAAACAAAGACATAAGGGGCATTTAGAATAGTTTTAAAAATCCAGTGTCTTTTGGTCCTCTGTTTGTAGGAAAGAAATCAATTAACAAAGAGGGTATTTTATCACTGCGACAGACTGGCGACCTGTCCAGGGTGAACCCCGCCTCTCGCCCGGAACGTAGCTGGAGATAGGCACCAGCAACTCCCGACCCCGTTAGGGAGAAGGGTGACGGAAAATGGATGGATGGATGGATGGTATTTTATCAGCTGATCTATGTTAAAGGCAGATAAACCATGTTAATAGTGGTATTGCTTATCTTCTTATTTTAAACTACTGGGAGACCTTACAAATTATTAATAATACAGAGACACATATACAGAAAAGGGTGACGTTTTTCAGCTTGTGCTACTCCCTTATAGAAAACCCCAATAAGTTTTGTTGAGTTTTGTTGAAGGAGACACATTTCACAGAAGTTGAAGCTTTATAACTAGTTAGCAACAAACCTATATTGCTAGCAACAGTGCAAAAAAAAATATTGACCAATTTTCAGCATGTGTGAAATGATGTGTTTCTTCAGTATTGCCTTTTTGACACTGGTGACATAATGCAGAAGAAAGCTGCTGCTGCACAGGGAACCTTCTCTGTTCTTACTTTTTATATACCTATTTAAGAACAGCAGCCTTTCACACCAAGTTCAGCAGGAAGACGCAGTAAAATGAAATGGGCAAGACCTACAGTATTTCATAATTAATAGGTAGCTCCAACAAGCGGGCTGTGCACTGACGTAAAAAGATCAACAACACATAAAGGTGATCATTCACTCTCCTTAAAATTACAGACCCCCCCAAAAAAATCTTTTTTTTTTTTTTTTGCAGAGGGTTATTCATTTTACAAAAAGAAAACAACAATCTGTTTGAAATGTGTCAGGCTTTTTACAATGTCTGATTGCTCTGTTTCATTTGGACGTCCTACAGAGTTGCTCCTCTACCTGGCTAAATGATCTAGATTGTTGCTAAGGTGGTCCCTGGCTCTTTCCAGGTCACCACCTGCGAGCAGTACTGTAAATTACTCGGTGGGCCTAATTGCCCGTGTCCGCTGTGTTACTATAAACTACCAGTGGTGTGCTAACTCTATTGTCAGGTACTTCATCAATGCACCAGATTTATTTCTCAGACTTAACTTTGAGGACAAGAGTAAGTGTTCTTTGGTATTGGAAACCTTTTTCGGCATGCAAAATTAACCACCTATTTTCAGTGACATCTGAGGGGTTAGAAATGATAGCAATAATGTTATCAACCAAAACCATATGAGCTCTTGCCTCCTCAGTACGTGCACGTACAAAAAAGCACAATAGATCCAGATGTTGCTCAGAATGACCCTACCTAGGGGGGTATGGGGCCATTATGCCAATCAAACACTGTAACACTTTAAGTCACAGCCCTAAGGCAGAATGGTGAAAATGTGTTTCTTACCTCACACATACGCGCCAGTAGCAACAGGGACTGAAATAAGCTCAGATTTCCCTTTGTACCTAAAGCAGAAAAAAATGCACATTTTTAATTACTTTAAATACCAGCTTTTATTTGCTTCGTTATTTTACATTTTTCCAGCAACATAAAATGATTGTTTAAAACTGAAACAGACAATTAACCCGTATAATCTCAATTTTTTTTCCTACAAACTGCATGCATTTCAATCCTTAGACCTATAGAACATATAGAATAAATAGCACAGCTATGGACACATAGCATAGTGTTGTCTAGGTATTATGCTCGCGGCAACAACTATTGCCATGCTTGCATTCACTTTTTTCATGATCAAAAGATGAATGAAGGGATACAATTTTCTATATATATCAGTAGAAGACACTTGAAATAACATATGTTAAAAAATATCTTTTATATTTGTTTATTTAAATATTTTTCTGACTTCCTCTTGTAGAGGTTTGTGACTGACATTTACCTCCAGTGTTACAGGAAGTAAAGAGGTCTGGTCATGTGACCTTTCACACTAGATACATAAAATTGATATTGCTTAGAGTACACAGATAATTATTTTATTTTAAAACTTCAATTAGCTGCAAAAAGTCAAAACAATTGTCCCAGAGCTTCCAGAAGTTAGAAAAAATGTCTGGCAACAATTGTTGCCGGTGGGATTAAATGGGTTAAGGTGAAATTATTTTGAAATGACACTCTCCACTACTGATTCTCAAAATCTAGATTCAGAGAGGTTTGACTCAATCCAGACCCTGACCATAGTACACTCTTTATTAGGGCAGCCTTAGATGAGCCACAATAGGGCACAGTGCAGTATGGTGCTATAATTCTTGTTATTAAATTATTTTCAAACAACCACATAATTTTTGGATCAGGAGAACAACAGTTTCTGCAGAGCTCATACAAAACAACAAAAGCCATGAATCTCTAAACTATCAAGTCATGACATGTTATACATTGGATTGTTAACAAGTCATATCAAAACTCAGAGGAAGCATGATAGTCTCGCTCTCCACTAAATGTGTCCTTGTACAAAAATCCTCAACAGGGCAACACATAATTACTAACGCAGGAAACTGCTATAAAAATATGTTTTTACATATTTTTTTAAAACTGTCACTATATCCTGACAATTTATGATGCAGATAATTTGTGAAAAAAACTCCTTCCTCAGCCTCCTCCCTGTGGTCCTACTGCCATCTGCAGAAATACATTTCATGGTCAGAAACAATCAATCAAAGCATGAGGAAGGTCTTAAAACTGTGAATCACATTTGTATACACACTGCTCAACACTCCCTCCTCCCTCCTGCACTATAGCTGCTTCCCCCCAGTGGAGCCTGCCATGAATGCGCATGCTACTTAGCATGCCACCGATAAACAGTCCATCTGGAACAGTAAGTTGTTCCTCCTCCATTAGCTAATGATTGATTGAGCCAAGATGGAGCCAAGATGGAGGAAGTTAGGTCTTACTTCCTCCATCTTGGCTCTTTTTGGTTGTTTCTGATCAGGAGCAGTGAATTTCTACACACGGTAAAAGGATTACAGGGAAGAAGCAGAGGAGCTTGATTTTTTTTATTTTTATATTTGTCTCATGTTATACCGTCACAACAGTTTTTAATATATATGTTAAAAACATGTTTGTAAAAGTTATCAACGCAGCTCTAAACTGAGTAAGGCAGTTCTTTAGAAATAAGTGATAACATTGAGAGTTTGGCTGAAGTGTTTTTAAAACATTACAGCAGTTTTCTGAGACCTAGCTGTTGAAGCAAAAGACACAAATCATGTCCAATAAATATAAACCTTCTAGGAAATTCTTTCATAGCATCTAGCAAGAAAAAGCAATACAAAATATCCTTAAATAAACAAAACTCTTAACCAAAGTCAATAAGTGTAGATTCTTAAACATGCAAATATACAGACACACAGAGAGAAAGAAAATTGAAAACAAAATAAAGAATCGTGCTCATTATGTTCAACAAATTTGAACAGAGAGGGTCACAAACAAATTGTTATAAACATAACGTACCATTACATTTGCTTATAAGTTGTAAGAAAATACCATAAAAATCATTGGCTCGTCACTACTTGTTCCTGAATCTTTAAACTTGTAAAGAAATTATTATTTTTTCTTTTTTACAAGATCTCTTAGAATCCCTGTGCAGAACAGTCCTTTTATTAGTGATTTATTTGATCTCTTTGGGAAGAATGTAAGACAGTGAAAGCACAATTTATAGGTTGAACATGCATAAAATTAGACAAAAAGCTATACACTGGTTTTAATTTAACATATTTGAGAAAAGATATACATTTTCAATTACCAAAAAAAAAAAACACAAAACTTGAAGTGACTAAGTTCATAACAGTGATTTTCAGCATCAAAAATGTTCAGTCAATGATAAAAAATAAATAAACCTTTTATAAATTAAAATAAATTAAATTTGAAGCAATAAAATGCAGCACTGTACAGCCTGAGAACAGAGTAAATCCCGATCATGCACAGGGGATGTGGTCAGTGTAGGGATGTCAGAAGCATAATGGGCCGCTGAGTCATAGGTTATAAAAAGCTGTCATTAGGGATTTCTGTCCTCAGCAGCTCATCACGCAAGACTTGTGAATTATTTATTACGATGGAAACTCAAGTGGCCCGTTACTCAAAGATCGCCTAGTTTCCTGCACTTTGCTTTCCTCGGGCCTGTTTATTAAAAGCATATCATCTTCTTGTTGCAATTAACGTCTGACCTATATCTGCTAGGGTGACTACTGCAGGTGTTTTATTCAACAGAGCATTCAATCGACAGGAAGACCGATGAAATATTTTTATGTTTATATTTATGTAATCAACTTTGGCTGATTCAAAAAAAAAAAAAAAAAAGAGAACTATGAGACATGAAAGATTTGTAAAATGATGTAGCAATTTTTGAAAAGAGGCAATGGTTTTAAATTCATCATTAAAAATAAGGAATTGTCCAAATTTATGCATTAAAGCATGAGTTTGTTTTTTTCATTTGATTTTTACTAAACAAATACAGTACATTAAAGCTTTTGGTCAATGCTTTTATAGTCTGATAATGGAGGGAATTTTAATGCAATTAATTAATGGGAAAAACATATCTTTTTGCATGTAAATTGCAGAAACACTGACTGAGTCTTATTTTTGAATGAGTGTTTGGTACACCCCTAAAAATAAGCCAGATAAGGTCTACCACATAATGGACATTTTAATGAAAACCGTTTCCCCTTCATGTGTTTTTAAGATGATCAAAATTATTAAACTCCTATGCAGCATATCCATCCTCTACTTAATAAATTTTGGAAAAAAGAAATTCAACTACTCCTTTAAATCACAATCACTTAAATTGTTCCTCTCTTTTTTTTTGATAGGAAAGTCAATGCAAATCAGCTCAGGCATTTTTCCTCACTTTGTTTTGTTCTCAGTGTATGAAAATGGTTAAAAATCCCATGGGTCAGTGAAAACGATCCCCCCTCCACTCCAGTCGCCTGCTCTAAGTCAGCCAAAACATTCCAGACTTCAAAAGATGGCTTTAGCCTACCAGGGCCATTTCAGTGTCCCAACCTCCATGGCCCAGGAGGACTTGGTTATTTGGATAAATTAATTTCTGGAGTCTGCCTGAGTTGCAAAAACAACCTCCTGCCTGACAGCAAATTAGTCTAACTGGAGAAAAAACTAGAAAATATATCAGGTTAAAGAAAACATAGACTTCTTCTTTAGACCAACCTGATTTTTGTTTAACCGCTCCCCTACTTTGTTTATGATTGCACCTAGTTCTGGAAAATTTTAATACTATCATATAAAAATATCATGCAATACATCTGCAAACCAAGCTGTTGGCAGGTGAAGAGTTTCAATAGGCACCATCAGCAGAGCGGCCATAAAACACACAGGCTATGTACAGTACACAGCTTACCGCCTGTGTACCATAAAAGAGGCTGATGTGAAAGTTTAACAACTGTCAGTGGTATTAAAAAAACTGTTATAAAACTGAACTATCTTGACGACAAACATTTGTGAAGGAGAAAAAAAAATATGAATCTGAGAAAAGAGACTATGAAAATAGGGAAAGGAAAACGGTTACGGAGGGAAAATTATGCAAACAGATGAAGACAATCCAGAATTAATGGTCCGCAACATTTTCAGGCACTCAAAGAGCTGTCCAAGGACACCATGGGGGGAGACTGCCTGCCCCCCCAGTAATTGGAGGAGCATGTAACTTCAAAAGTAAGGAGAATAGACTGGAGAACTCGCCTCTGAAGTTAAGTCTTAAAGCAAACGTGAAGCACATGTAGTGTACAGTAGGGAATATAGTGCATGTGTGAATGAAAATCGTTCTGTTGAGACATAAGTTGAACCAGTTTCGCTGCTTTTACAACTGACTAAGCTCTGAGCTGCAATCTTTTGATTGCTGAGTTTCCTTCTCGAGTTGTTCACTTTTGATGCGTAGCGCTCTGAAGCTAAAACTATATATTCCATAATGTCAATAAATATTTCCGTAAAATGCAGCATTCAAAGGATGTGAGATCATGGTATTAAAATAAAAAGCTATAGCATATTTTGACCGCAAGTATTAATAAATATGTCAATCACAGTGTGGGATTGTAACCACATTCCCACAAAACAGAAGATCACAGTCCAAGCAACAGTCATTGGAGCATACAAATGTCTATCTCTATAGGCATTTGAAATTCACTATAGAGTAAGTTAATTTCTAACATACAACTCTGACTGCAAAGTTTCTCCTAACAAATGCTAATTGTAGGCATCTTTAAAAGTGTATGCAATATTAAGAAAAAAGTATTCCCCCTCTGTTAGCATGTGCTTGTAAAAAAATTAATGCTCTTGCACACTCTACCCTGGTGCTCTTCACACAGAAAGTTACAAACATTTGGTTGTGTTTGACTAACCAAGATGACAGAACACTGTCCCTCCAGACTGTCATGAGAAACAGAACGTATGCCCAAACGTAACGCAGCACAGTGCAGGCCAGCTAACCAAGCCAATCCTACTTAAACAGCTAAGATCTGGCTGTCCGACTACTAGTGCTATGTTACTCTATAAAGAGCACAAGTATAAGAAGCAAAGTATTATACAGAATTTGGAGATTTGTTTAGAATTTCTTGGCCCAAGTAGTAAAGATTAAACAAATATGTAGCAAATATACATGTACACATACACATATTTTTTTCACACATAAATATGTGTACCAAAATAAAAAAAATAACAAACTCTTACATTATATAATTGCGCTGATAAATCTATAACTTAACAGCAGCAATGTAATAACTATTACAATTAGAAGCAATCAGATTATTCAATAAATACATTTTAGATTTCTGTGTTATTACAGCAATACCTGGACAACTTCTGTAACCAAAAGTTGTTCTTTTGGTTACAGAAAAGATAAAAAAAAAAGGCAACTAATAGGCCCAATGTGACATCGATAGATTAATTCATCATCAGAAAATGAAATAAGTACGAATCTGAAAGCTTTCCTTTGAAAGAAAGCTGTGCTATTTTTCCTTCAAAATTCCCACCAGTTTCAGAGAAGGAACATATTTTCAACAAAAATGTACTTGGAAGTGCTTGGTTTTGAGATTAAAACAAAGCAAATGATGATTGAAAAGGTGATATTCTGATCGATTCTGGTCAGTAGTCCTAACCTTTAGCCCATTTAAAGTGCCTGCACAACCTTAAAATTTGCAGCATTTTTATGGATTTTTGTTTGTACAACTTAATTTATTTTTTTCTTCAATTATTAAGACACAAAATAATAGTAAGAACATTTCACTCAAATTAAAGCAAAAAATAAATAGCTGCAACTAAGAAAAAAACGCTTATGGGCTAGATTTAAATGTTTCCTGAAATAACCTTACGAGTGCTTACATCTGACACTGGCTATTGGACTACATTAGAAAAACAGAGACTGAATAATACAGACAAAGAAAACATCATTAGTGTATTCTGGTCCACTTTTTTAGTTTGTGATTGTTACGCCACACAGTTTGTATAACCATGAAGACCTTCTCGCATGGCCTCCACTGAGAGGAAAGCCAACCTTCAGCAGAAAACCTCATCATAACATTTAATCAGGTGTACAAATTTGACAGCTTGATGAACTCACTTTTAGATACCAAAGAACAACTGATATCTGACAATGTTGCCTAGCAGGACAAAGAAAAAAAGTGAAACAGGGGAAAGTACTGGCTTTAAACAGAGGATCCAGTGAGTTGTGTGTGTTCAGTGCTGCAGAACAAGCAGAGAGGGCCTGCCTCTGCAAAGACTGTAATCATGATGGCATATCTTTGACATAACCTACACTTCTGTCTTTATGATGTGCTTCAGCTATATATCATGAAAATGAGTCCAAGCCGGGGTAAAATGAAGACAAAGTGTATCATGATGGAATGGGAAAAGCAGAGAGGAACAGAATCTTTCCAAGGACCTTTGGTCCAAGGGAAGAATGCCATGCACGCTTGAGTCAATCCAACATACACCACGTGAAAAGAAAATGTCCATTTTTAACCTGTTATCCATCACTGTCAAATGTGGTGTGCAGGCAGAGAAAAAAAAGGAAATAATCAAACAGAAAAATGACTGCCGTCTTGGGCAGAATGGATGAGAGCAAAACCTACAACTGTTGTTAACTTAAGGCAAATGAAATTTTGACAAATGTCTCTTATGAAACTTGTACTAACGGCTCCTCATTTCACAGAGTAAAAACATGTTATTTAAAGTGAGTGAACAGCCATAACATAATGCACAGGCAAGTTTAACATTTCTTTGATATTTTTTATGGTTCCGTAACATTCAGTATTGCTACAAGAAGGTGAATGTAAATACATAGACCACATGAATTATTTTATGGGTTTGTTTTGCAAGCAATATTCAAATGCCCATTTTTATTAGAATTGGGGAATTTGTGACATGTGGTTAGGGACATTCCAAAAGAGTTGTGACCTTTAAGCAGTTCCTAAAGAGACACTTTCGAAGGCTCCAGAAAAACCTGCATAGCTGGAACCACAATGCAGGAAAATGAAAAGATACAATAACTATCCACTCTGATATTTTTGCAGGTGGGAATTTGTTGGGATGTTATGAATAAATTTTGCATAAACTGTCCATGATGGCACATACTCACTATTCAGTTTATTTATTTGCTTCCTGTCACAGCTGTAGCACAACATCAAACTTTTGGTCTGCCAAATTGTCTGGTTTGACAGAAAGTGAGCAGATTTATTTCTAAGGACATTCTTGAACTAATATCATATTTGCAATACATTTCATCGACGGTTTGCAGAAAAGCACAAGCATTATTATTGAACTGGATAACCAAAAGCAACACTAATATTGTCAATGCAATCTCCATTCAAAACAGGGAAAATCATTTGTTTCTATCAGCAAATGAAGATAGATCTGCGACTGCCATTTTTCTCACTTGCCTTCACTGCCTCCCTTCAGAAACAATTTACAGTTGAGAATACAAAGAAACTCGGAATACAATGCATCATCCATTCTTTTTCAATGAAATCCCCTGTTAGACACTGCAAGAGGTGATAAATTGCTTCACTAACGACTCCTTTCATATTTTAATAAATGGTCCAAAAAGTGCAGTGTAATTGGTAACTGGACCCTGCACTTAGTCATTTTGGTTTGACTGTAAAAGCACCTGTGCTGAAAACTGGTGATGCATTTACATCCTCCTGCCCCCTCACCAGCCAGCAGCCAGAGGGTGGTAGTAGAAATACAAAAATATGCACACCAAACAATTGGTTTCTCTAAATTGTCTTTTAAGTGTGAGTGAGTGTGTGCATGGGTGTTTGTCCTGTCTGTCTCTGTGTTGCCCTGCGGCAGACTGGCGACCTGTCCAGGGTGTACACCGCCTCTCACCCGAAACGTTCGCTGGAGATAGGCACCAGAACCCAGAGGGTGTACAGAAAATGGATGGATGGATGCACACCAAACACCAAATTGTTGTGAACGGCGTGTACAAACCTCCAGTCTTACTTTTCCTCCGTTTAAGATGAGAGCAATTGTTTCTGACCACATTTTTCAGAAAACAAACTGAATCATTTTTGCAGTGTTTTAAGTTTACATATAAATAAATAAGCAATGCATAACATTAAAATAAAATTGAATCCTTCTCCCTAAAAATTGCAGAACATTGTTTGAAAAAATGTGCAAAGAACAACTCTATAGGGATAAGGGTTACTTTCATATGAAAAATAATTAACGAAGTATGAAAACTGGATTTTGGAAATTGACATTTGGGTTTCAGGCTGTTTTTATAATCAGTAGTACCCACTACCACTTTGTGTAAGGCCCTCTAGTATCACCTATTAAATAATATCTTGACCTTTATTATACTCAGCAGATGAGCCTTAAATAAAGCTGCTTCCGTTTAATTTGCTACTTGGTTTATTTTTGCCCGTCACAAATCCTTCTGTGACTTTAAACTCAAGTGTCGTAGCTGTCCACCAGCTCCACCAGCTCTGTCTCCGCCCATTTTAAAAAACGTCTCAATAATACGCTGTCAATCAACGTCACAAATTTGACAAATTGCCAGAATCACAATGGTTAAAGCGGAGAGAAGAAGAAGAAAAAAAAAAACAAAAAAACAGAAAGAAAGAAGTAAAAAGTGCTTTCAAATGCCCCTACCTTTTCACACAAAAAATAGCCGCTGGCTGTCACCGCATGCAACAAGTCTCCCTGTCTATGAACAAGAATGTCACAGACGCCTCCTTTTCCTCCTCCCTGCTGCTGGCTGGAAGTAGTTCTCTGCGCGTATAAAACTCTAGTGGAAATGACCCTTAAAAATCGTATCATTGCTTACTGCGAAGTTCTTCTGGCGGCCGAGTCGGAGGAAGGTTACTGTGAATTGGAAAGACATCCGCGTGCGAGTGTGCGCGCGCGCGCGCTCTGAGTGTCATATGTAAGCGGAGTGATTATTTGTAGAAACGGACGTTTATTCTTGCATACATGTGCTTTTCTACACCGCGTATTTCTTTCTTTCTTTTATTTCTACAACTTTATTGTGAGTATAAGAAATTACTCTGACAGATTTTAATAGTGTCAGATTAAATCGAACCAATAGTTACAAGGCAGGCGCAATGCTACTGAGTTATTATTGTACCAGTAATAATTTTTCATCTGAATTTGATTTAGAACGCCACCTATAGGCCCACATGCATATCAATAAAAGTTATTCTCAGATAAAGTGAAATGACGGCAGTAAAGTAAAAACATCAAATTTAACTAAATTTGTAATGCTAAACTTTAATGGAATTTATAATGAATACATTTCGAGATAACTAAAGTTTATGATTGGATCTTTTTTTCATAAATCAGAATGTAAAAAGCAAAGCAAACCTTGTGCATCCAGAAAAAAAAAATAAACTAGTTCTTTTCTAGAGGAAGTTAATCGTTTCTTTTAGTTTTCAAGTCATTGTAATTTAAAATAGGAAAACATACTTTTGCCAAAGCCTTGTGTGTTGCAAAAGTAGTCAATTTCAGTGTAAAGATATAATTTCAGTTTATTATTTAATGTGTGAAATTATGGTGTCAGAAGTGAAAGTTAAAAAAAATTGCCAATCACTTGTAAAAATAATATAGAATTTAAAGTCAAATGCAAAAAATGTATATGCTGTTTTAGTATTTACCATTTCTTGCAACAGCCCTTGAGCTTTTTTTTCATCTTGTCAGTTTAGCTTGTTGTGTTTCTGTTATAGATCATCATAAACTCAGGGCCTCAATTTGAAGTGAAAGGAAAATTATGATTGCCATTTTTTTCATGACTAAAATTTGAAAATCAATGCGTGTAATCAAACCCAAAAAGAAAATTCAATATAACAAATAAACCCATTTGCTTTCAGAAATGACCTTTTCCTAATATAATCCAGTTGTGTACAACTGAATATTAGTTGTTCTATGAAGGCCTCAGCGGTTTCAACCAAATGATTTAGCAACCAAATCATGCAGACCTATTAACACACCAGACAGGTCCAGCCATCTCTGGATGCAAGGTCCAATCTATCATTTGAAAATGGAAAGTGTTCCATATCTGCAAACCTACCAAGTTTTAAAACATTTTTCTCTCATGTGCAAAATTCTTGTTTGGAAGAAATGTAATTTTTAATGTAACATGCCCTGAGTACACAATTCCTGTGGTAACACATGATCTTGGCAATAAAGTGTTGTTCAGATTATTTTCTTCAGTAGGGGAAGGGAAGCTGGTCAGAGTCAAAGATATACAGGGAAATCCTGGAAGAATGCTTTCTGTAAGGCACTATATTCTTCGGGATGGACAGCCCAATCAAGTCAGGTTTGCATTACTGCATAGGGTCCTAAAGATCAGTGTGTCATCTGTTGAAACGTTTTTATACATGCAAATAAATGTATGAATGCAATGACAACCAAAGCATTTTCTATTCTATTCTGATTTTGAGAAAGTACTGTGTGAGAAATGGCCCTTTTGTGGTAGATCCGTCATTCACTTTCGCTTGAATCATCTCCATTTATAAATGAGACAGGATGATTGGATGGACAGGATCTAACAGCCTCCAGAAATATATCACAAGGCAATTGTGATGATTTGTTGCATCAATTGACAATCACCTTAATCTCATTTGGCTTTGAAGATGCACTCAACTGAAGGTTCCAGTCCAAGCCTTTATTTCAGCACAGCCAATACACCTTCAGAAAAAAAAAAAAAAAAAGGAGAATGCAAGTGGATGCCGCAAATCCTTGAGAGCATTTTTTAATTTCTTGGTGCTCCATCTGTTGAAATGATAAAGTGCAGCCATTATGGAGTGCAACGAGATTAAATTAATCAGGTTTGTCCATTATACTGCCACAGGCTCTTCACAGATGATTGCAATTTTCTCTGTCAGGCCCATTATTGTAAGATGTGTTTAGTGGGCTTGATGCAATTAAAATGGACTTAATGTAAATTTAACAACACAAATAACACTTTTCTGTGTGTATGTTTGAGAGGGGGTGCGGCTGAAGGGTCCTGAAGTGCAACGGTAAACACCCACTGTAACCGTTTTTAACTTCAAACAAACCAGGGTGCTATTTGATTAGTCTGGACTCTGTGATCAATAACTATGTTTCATGTTTTCATGTTCTCCGTTATGTCAAAGGATCCGGTTGCACAGACCACCCTTGTCTGGATATCAGCTGTGAGGAACACAACACCTTGCACAAGCATATCATGATGTCCATAGATCATTTGAACCTGGTGAGGGGGGAGTTTAATGGAGTCGCTTTAATGAAAGCATATAAAGTGCAAGCATCTGAATCTCATGGTTCAGTACAGTAGGTGAGGCAGACCTGAGAGAATTTTATTAATTTCTCCCCCAGAGCTGATCTAATATCCTTCAGATTGGTTGCTTCCTCCTCCTGGATCGGGTCACCGCCACGGGACAAAGCCTCCAGGATGTGTGCTTAAACGGAGGAGATCTCTGCCTAAGCGTCAGAAAGCTCTCGCCGCCATTTACATGCGGGAATGGCGGAACTGTTACGCTAAAAGTGTCAGCTGCTTTTTATTCTCAGCACCTCCATAATGCCTGATTTATGGAACACAGTAAAATATAACAATGCACCAATGCTTTGTTTTCATGGGGATATCCTTCTACACATTTTTTTTTTTTTTTTCGTCTGTGAGAGTTTTTTATTTTCCACATATCAATCTGAAACCTCACATCAGCCACATCTGTTTTGGGTGATTTCACTATATTTGAATACCCCAAGCTTTAGGTTATTGTGGCTAAATGAAGAATTACCTTGACCAATCAGGCAATGTGCTTTATTTTATTTTACGCAGAATTACGGCGGATTGCTTTTTTCATCCCTATCCGATTCCAAATAACATGATACAGTCCACACCTACAGAAAAGCTCATGCACACAACTTCTTGCAAATGTATTCTTTTAAATCTTTTTCATGTTTCATCTTCAAAATTCTCTGTATTTTATTTTATTTTTGGTGACAGACCGACACAAAGCAGTACATACTGTAAAATAAAAAGAACAGAAGTGTATTAGTTACAAAAAGTGTGGCTTCTTTTTACTGTGATTACTGTTAAATATTTTGGGTTATGTCTGCAGGAAACAGTCCTGCTGGAAGATGAACCTCCAACATAGTTTCAAGTTTGCTTTATGTACCAGGTTTTCTTTCAGGATTGCACTGCGTTTTTGAATGATCCGTCTTAGTGTGAGGGTATGTTAATTTTCAGTTTCATCTGACAAGCGCACCTTCTTTCACACATTTGCTGATTCTCCAACATAGCTTGTGGCAAACCTTAAAACTTTATTTCCGTCATTAACCGTTGACTTTTTCCTCCTACAAAAAGCCAGGCTGGTGGATTGTATAATAATCTAACCTGAGAAGTGGATCCCCGCAGTCTCTCCAGACTTACCCAGGGGTTCCAGGCTATTACTCTTCTTTATGCTTTTTTTGCCTAACCTGTCAGTTGAGGTGGACAGGCATGGCTTGACAGGTTTGTAGATTTGCCGTACTCATTCGATCTTAAGATGACGAGGATATTGCCTTATGACCGAACACAACCTTACTGTTCTTCATCCCGGACCTACTCAGCGTGTTCTGTCACATACATGATCAAGTTTGTTGAAACCTCCAAGGCCTTCAGAGAAACAGCTGTACCTTTGCTCCGATTAAATTACATGTGATGTAATCTGCAGTACTGACTCATTTGGTGACTTCTAAAGGCCATTGGTGGCACTGAATTTAATTTAGGAGTATCAGGAAAAAAAGGGAAAAACCCCCAAAAAATACATGCACATAAAATCCCAAAAAGATACATTTGTAGTAGTGACAAAGAAAAAAATGAATGTGAATACTTTTACAATGCACTGGATAGTCTAGACTTAAAAGATTAATTTGTGTCTTTTTTCCATATATGTTGAGATTTATAATAGCTTGCGTGCCAGGCAGGTAATTCGAGGAGCAATCTACCAGCGTGTTTGTTTGACGCACAATTCACACACAGAGCATTCCAGAGGTTCGGCAGGCCAACAACAAGTCAATCAATCATATTACCTGCTCCAGTAATCCAGGAGTTGTCACACTATCTCTTTTGTTTGCCACAGGACAACAGAGCAAGCAAGAGAGAGAGAGAGAGGGACATGAAAAGAGCGGAGACAAGCAAATCACTTTTAAAACATGATATGGACCGTGGAACATTTTGTGCACTTTGCGTACATCACAGAGGTATTCACGCATTGTCACAATTTTGATGGATGATTTTTTTAAAAAAAAAAACAGGAATTTGACAATTTATCGATATGGTTGTCGTAATAAGGGTCTCCAGAATGTTTTTTGGAAGATTTTTGTTTCCAAGCTGGCTCTGATCAGTAATTTAGAGAATCATTTTGGTTTAAATGTTTTAATGACAAATAAAGGTTTTCAATAAGCCTTGGCCCACTTTTCCAACAATAATAAGTGACTGCTATTAGTCGGCATGTATGTGCTTGACTTGCCAGAACCTTGAATATAAAAGTATAAGTAACAACCAAATTACTTTGATTCATTGCTCTGGTTTGTGATATGGCCTTGAGGTGAAGGCCTGTCCGGTTGCCAAATAAAATACGGCTGTAGGTATGTAGAAAAATGCACTTCAGTGTGTCCACTATCAGCGGTTATGGTTAAGAAAAATTATGGTCGCAGTTTGCAAGTGGAGCTTGAAATAATGAGCAGTTAACTCTAAAAAATATGTTTAATGTAAACATTGAAGCATGGGTATCAAATCCCAAAATCTACAGCCAGGAGAAGTTCCCCTAAATGGATTGGGTCTGTTTTTAGTGGATTTATTTTTTCAAAATGAAATGATAAAAACTAGGATACATTCATTTTTATTACTATTATTGTTTAGGTTTTAACCTTCCCAGAGCTGACACTGCCCTTACTGTGCTCTCCATGTTAATTCACACCCCAAGCCAAAGCCTATACACCAATTTATATTTTTACTGGATTAAATTTAAGGAAATTTACTTTTAATCTGAATACATTTTCTTAGTCATTGTAATCCAAAATTAAGCCAATATTATATTCAAGAAAATCTATGGGTTCACAATTAGTGGCACCCCAAGGAATTCTTATAAATTCATAATGATGTATTCTTTACTTTCTAAAGCTGATGAGGAACTTATAAAAACTAATCTATAATAATAATCTGAATAACCCCTGGGATGTTTTTGATGTGACACAGATACCCCTACAAAATCGGAAAGATGATATGAAATGAGGGTATTTGACTTTGTATTATATTCATGTTTCGTTTTTTTTTTTGTTTTTTTTCTGTAGCCACACTTAATGATTGTCATTTCTTTTATATCTTCTCTCAATAATCCAAACCTTTTAGCATTCAAATCTTGTCATTTGTGTTGGCTGGTTTAAAAGCAGTACTTGCAATATTCTAAAGTCATTATATTTATTATAGCAAAATAGCTTTCTTACAGGATTGTGGTACTTTGTGGATGTCATGATAACGGTCAAGATTTAAACCAGTATTAGAATTGTTTTGGTCATTGCAGACTTTTTCTGATTCCACAAGACTACCATTGTATATTTGCTTCACTAAGAAGCCGAATTATAAATGGATCAGCCTATTTCTAATAACCACTCTTAAAGACAGAACAGTGAACATATTGTCCAATATGGGTGGTGACGCTGGCTCAGGAGGTGGAAGTTTGAAGCCCATATCTATTTGTCTTGATACTTTTTTGTAGTTGTACCCTTGGGAAGACACTTTACCTGGTTTGCCTGGTGGTGTTGGTCAGATGGCCCATTAAGGCCAATAGTATGTCATTTTGCCCCAGGGCAGTGGGGGCTACAATGTGGTTCACCTTCATCAGCACTTTAATGAATGTGACCAGATTGACAGGCCATTTTACTGTGTAGGAACATGTAGAGGAAGTGACTTCAAGAAAATAGAAACTCAAATAAATGTGATCAGATTTATAGTCACAACAAAAAAATTGTGGAAGAAGGCTGGAAAAGAATCATAAACACAGATGCGTATTAAGGTAAAAACAAATATTTTCATGGCCAGTTGTTAAGGAACCCCTGTTGTACAATTGTGTGCAAAAACGTGCCACTGCTACCGCTACTGGTTCAAAAAATAACTTAGTTTAAGACTTTTACCAAGAAATGTGGAGGATGCCATATCATAGACCCTTTTTCCGTACTCCAAAAAGATATGTTACCATTTTTAAAATGATCATTTTACCTATGTCTCTTCACCTTCCAGTGGAAATGGACGAAATAATTTGTTTTAAGGTTAAAAAAGTCATAAGGAATACTATGCAGGGGTTACCTTACTGGCTCTTCTTGGACCTAATGTGATTCCGCTGATGTGCCATCTGCAACCAACTTCTGAAATCTCACTCCTTTCCTTTAAACCAACATCATTATCGGGTAGGTTTGTCTTACATATGTGTGGCTTTAATACAATCACTTGTAGATTTTGAGGAATTATTTTCCAACTGATGAAAATGTTAAACATATCAAACATTACACCTAACATCCTGGTTATGCCTTTAAAAGCATTTATGTGCATCTTGTCGCTAACGTGGCCTTTTCTCCTAAAGGTTATGTTTCATGAGGATTTTAGTCTTAATTTTATACGCACAGATTTTTTTTTGAGATCCACATTGGTTTTTTGAACTGATCCCAGAAAGATGTTTGCCTTAAAAACAGGTGTATCTCCTCCAGTGGCACTCGTGTTTTTGAGACATTTGTTGTTTCGCCATAAGAAAATCAGTCTGAATATCGCAGTGTGGATTTTGTTTTTAACCTCTAGATACTTTTTAGAACTGCCTTTTGCCGCAACTATAGATATAATCTCTTATCTCTGTTCTTAAAATTGGTAACGGAACCATTTTTTTCCATTCCTCAGAGACTCTTCAAGAGCTTGTTGAACAACCTTGTCAAAAACTCTACTGCCATCTCTCTTAGAAATGTTCATACTTCCATTGGTACGTCATAAGGATCAACTGCCTTTCTCTTCTTCATTCCTTTAAAGCTTTCCTCTCATTATCCTTACTAATTTTAGATACTTCCTCATCCACAATAGCCAGCTCTTCTACTCTGTGTTCTCTATTGTTATTCCCATTCATCAGAACTTCAAAGTACTCTTTCCATCTTTCCATCTCACACTTGGCACTGGCAGTACATTTCAATCCCTATCCTTAATCGACCTAACCTGTTGTATATCCTTTCCGCCTCCATCCCTCTACCTTGCCAACCTACACAAATAATTCTCTCCCTTTTCATTCTCCAACCAAGCACAGCATTGAGGTCATCAGCCTTTTCTATACACTCACATCAACATGTACCCTTTTCTACTTTCCTCAGTCCTCTCTGAGTTTTTCCTCTGTTCATGCTCCTCGACTTCATTATGCCATCACCAAATTTCCTTACTTGTTTTACTCTTTCCAGATGACACACCAAGAAACCTTATAAATGTCCAACACATCTGGGAGCACCTCCTACCAACCCTATGACATGTCACTGGTTGCCCTGAATAGTTATAAGCTGGTTTCTTTCTTTCATTACTCAATGGATTCTTTTGTACCCGCCTATCAACCTGTTGTCTTGCAAACATCCTGTCAATTATCTTGTTTTCCTCATGGTGTTTTCCGGATTCTCTCTGACTCATCATAATATTTAGATCTTTTTTGTTTTCAGAAATTATTTTTATCAACATGACAGGTGTGTTGCTGTTTGTTCACATGTGTTCTCCAGGAAAACTTAACAGAACGGCATTATACTGAGATTAAATCTCACACAGGCGAACTGTTTCCCAAACGTGGTGACAGCAGTTAGCTGTACTATATTTTCTGTAGGGGTTTCATATTCAAAGTGAGCCGAATACAAATGCATGCTACACCTTTCAGATCTTTACATTTGAAAAATAATTATATCATAAAATATTGTAATCATATAAAGTCCCAATAAAATATGCAAAGGTTTGTAGTTACCACATGACAAAATGCAAAAAAAGCTAAAGGAGTATGAAACTTTTTCAGGGTACTGTATATCTAAGCGAGGAATTATGTCAAATAAAAACTGGCCTCAGAGTCGCAGGTCAGCAATAGGTGTGGCTGAAATGGCGATCATGCCTTGGATTAAACAGCATTCAGCCACGCTTCCCTCTTGAGATTTTCCTGGCTACATCTGTGCAGATGTTGAGCCAGAGCCCAGCTTAGTATTTTGACAGCACAGCCAGAAATCACAATAGTGTTTTCCTTTCCTGCAAGAAGAAAAAACAGAGCACAAAAAGGAAAGAGGAACGTTGTGGAGAAAAACGGTAGTCCCTTTAGCCACTGCCTTACTCGATCCATATGCGAGGCTTAGAGGCAGGAAATACCCTTGTGATCAGGGCAAAAACTGTCTCCGACAAAAAAAAAAAAACTGATTGGGGACCATTTTAACAGATCACTGGCTAAATATAATGGCATAAACACAAAGTATTAAGACGGGTTTTGTAGAATTGCATTTGATCTAAACTATTTCTTCCAAAGAACTATGAGTTATTGCTGGGATACATCTGCTATGGCAGCATCTAGTCACAAGGAAGCCTCACAACAGTGCAAAGGATGTGCCTCTTAGAGGATCCACCAGTTGTTTGACAAACGGGTGGGTTTGTTTCATGATGAGGGAGAGCTTCTGGCATGTTTAACCATAATAACACTTCCCCCAAACTAGCGTGATAGCTCTGTATCAGAACCAGCTTGGGGTTTCCCCCATCATGAAAACAGAGGCTGGCTGACTTCTTGTCTGTGCAGCTTGACATTCATGGAATCAGAGCGGAGCCTGTGTGTTTACTGATAGTTGGTTTTTGGTTCGTCCTCTTTGGTGAAATAATTGGGGAGACTGGAGCAAACAAGGGGAGCGACAGCTGATGTGGTTTGGTCAAACAGAGAGCGGACATCTGCCTTTGATTTCATGTGTGGCCCAATAAAGAACCATAACAGAGCTGCAAAACCTCTTTTTGTGTTGTAATTTTTCTGAGATCTTCCGTGCTCATATGCTTTGTCTGACTTTTTTGTGTAGTATACAGTCCCTTAAAAATATTCAGACCCCACTGAACAGATCTATGTTTTGTTACATTACAACAAGAAACCAAAATGGAGTTTCTTTGATATATCAAAACAATGTAGAACATATTTGTGATGTGGGTGTAAGTTGCTGCATAGTTGGTTTCACAAGTAACAATCTGAAAAATGGACTGTTTTTGTATTCAAACCTCTTTAGTCTGATAGCCCCAAATGCATTTAAGAGAGATAAATTGCTTTGAGAAGTCATCCACTTTGTAAAGAGAGTCCATCTGTGTGTAGTACGATCTCAATATAAACACAGCTGTTCTGTGAAGGCCTACCAGGCTTTTTAGGGAATATTAGTAGACAAACCAAGAATCAAAACAAGTTGTAACATTTAAAGCTGGGTAAGGTTGTAAACTTATGTTCCAAGATATAAACATATCACAGAGCAGTGTTTAATTCATAATCAAAAAAATGGAGCAAGTATATCTCAGCTGCATATCCAAACTGGCAGGCCAAACAAGAAGAGCATTAATGAAAGAAGTAGCCAAGAGAACCTTTGAAATTCCACAGCTCAGGTAGGGTAATTTGTTGACTGGACTACTTGTCAAGTGCTTTCAAACTGTGAAAAATGTCTGGTGGTCAGATGAGACCAAAATTGAACATTTTGACCTACATGGTCAATACTGTGTGTGAAGGGATCATACATTTAAGGTTACTTTTTCTCATTAGAGACTGGAAAGCTGGCCAGAGTTGATGTGGAGATTGACACTGCTAAATGCATGGCAATCCAACAGTAAAACATGGTGTAGGCAACCGTAGAATTGACTGATGGAGGCTCACCTTCCAGCTGGAGAAAAGCTCTAAACATACTGTAGAGGGTTTTTTTTTTTTTTTTTTTTTAGATAGAAACAGATTCATGTGTTAGAATGATAAAGTCTAAGTTTAGAGCTACTGTAAATTTAACTAAGAACCAGTCGGAAGTCCTTAAAGCTGATGTCCAGATAGCTTCCTTTCAATCTAAATAACCTAAATTATTTTAGAGACATAAGCACAACTTATTTTTGTCAAAAGTAAAAAAGGGAAGTCCTTCCATTTTGCAAGGATGCAGTGTATATTCTCTAAAATATACACTGAATTTTGTGTTTGTGACCAAACAACATGAAAAATGTCAAGGGATGTGAATACTTTTCCAAAGGCTTTGTAAATGTCAGTATTTTGTGAGTCACCAATCAGAAAGCACCAACCCAACACTGGCCTGCACCTTGTGAGCTGCACAGGGTTGCCGGAGTAGTAAAATCCTTGATTTGTACCTCGCAAAACTCTCACAAGTCCCCTGTGCCCCCTCTCCGCCTCTGCTCTGCACCTCCCACACAATTCCCAGGTCAACAGAGCTCTCAATATGAGGCGCGTCTGTTCTACTGTGACAGCATATGGTTATCCACTCAGCATCCGGACACTCTCATTCTTCATGCATTAAGTGCTGGAATTATCCAATGAAAGCAGGTACGCTCCTGAAGAGGCAAAGCAACCTGTCTGGATTTGCAAGGTCTTTGAAGACATGTAGCCATTATTGCGTTATTTTGCTCATGAAAGCCTGTGTTTTGGGTTCTACACCAGTTCAGTAAATCGGATTGAACAGTTTCAGTCTTTCCCTCATTTTCTCCTCCACTCTGTGCAATCAGATTTACCTCTTCCTCACAAGAGGAGCGAACAAAGAGTAAACACACCAAATTAGAGCCTGATTGAATCATATTTCGACTTGGGGCACGCAGTGGCACTGTCAGTTACCTTTTCCACACAACACGCTCACCAGGGAGATGGTGTTTACTTTAAGAAAACAAGTGCACGTTTTGCCTGTTAGGAGCAAAATTCCATAAGTGCTCAGCCACTCCAGGCAGATGTTTGAACTGTAAACATATCGCGAATATTAGAGTGACGTCAGCCCAGAAATGAAGTGAATGTCTGCAGCCAATCACCACCTCTGCAGCCCTAGCTCTTTGTTTATAATAACAAAGTTTAAAAGCAGAGCTAATTTTACTCTACCCTCATTAAATTTGACTTAGGCAATATGTTGCTCTGATTAGACCTCAGACAGGTGCTGCCCCTTTTTGTTTTGCATGGCGACACGGGCGAGCATCGGGGAGACGTGTGCTCACTGTGATAGCATCTCTGAAAGGCTGTTCCCCAGGGTTAATGGGGGAGTTATCCTATTAGAGCCCCCTCCTGTGCTCCACTCCATCTATTTTACCAGGAGAGCAACCATCATTGCGAGGGCTCTCCTGCAAGAGGGGTTGAGGCTAATGGCCTCTGCCAAATTCATCGCTGCACTCTCTTCTCCTGTCTCGCAGTCTCTCTCTGTGTATGTGAGGACTTTGTTCTCCCTCATTTGTCATTCCCAGAATTGAAGATTCTCAGCATGTCACATTGCATTTGTCTTTTAAAACAATGGTCTTTAAATCACTCTTTTGCTTGTCCAGCAGGAAGGATGGCTTCGACAGAAAGCATCTCAAGCTTGCTCAGGTCAGTGGGAGAGATGAGGACAGCTTAATGGAATGTCCTCTGCTCATCCTTGCCTCCACTGCCTCAACAAGTTTGATGAAAGTTGAAAACAATACTATAGTTTGTCAAGTAGGACTGTGACTTAAATTTTATTCTCAGAATGGACAATATGCAACATTATGCCTAATGTTACAACTGCAATCATTCTATGTAGTTTATTAGAATTTTATGTTCAAACATAACACAATATGGCTGATTATTGTGCAAGAAAAGCGATCCAATGTTTTTGGGGAGTTGGGGTGTGTGTATTTATTTATTTTCTCACAAATTCAAATGCATGAATTCTGATGAGTATTTGAATTTAGCTCCTTTTAATGTGATCACACTAAATAAAATCTAGTTTGTTGGAAAACATTAGTGAGCAAATAGCATCATAAAAACCAAGAAACCCGGGTCAAATATAAAGTTGACGTTCAAAGAAAGGAAAGGCTGTTGAACATCTCATAGAGCACTGCTCCATCTATAATCCAAAAAGGGTAAGACTATGGCACAGTTGTCAACTCTTGGCCGCCTACTTGAAATGACAGGCCTTTCAACAAGCATGTTAATCAGACAAAGAGGTCAACAGTGACTCTGGAGGAGCAGCAGAGATCTACAACTCTATCCTGTTTGAGTCAGACCCATCCAAAATACTTAATTGATGAGATTCAAGCTTTAAAATAATCAGAGATTCAAGCTTTAAAATAATCAGATGTATTGGGCAGGTTTAACTGAGACAACAAATTGTATTCTGAGACCTGCAGGACATCAAAGTGTCAACAACTGGCATAAAGGTCCAACTGCTGGGAGCTCTTGAACAAACTCTTGCCATACCTTACATGTCACCATGTACCAGTTTTCCTCCAGGACCAGAAAAAACCTTGTGATGTTAGTATAAGCAAAACCTTGAAATATTTCACTCTTTTACTGATTTATCCATATGTTTGAAAAGTTCTTATAGTCAATGTTTCATTTGTAGGTACTATAAGGCCTGAAATGATCTGCGCTCCTTTGTTTCTGGAGGTGTTGAGAGCAAGGAGAGAGGAGCCAAAAACACCCAAATAGTTCAAAGAACAAAAGAATTTCTGATTTAGAGAGCAAGGAACATTAAAAAGAGGCTAAAGTTTTCTTTTCTTTTCTACAAGCATACCCGATTCCGACTCAGGAGCTACAGGAACTGCACCTCTTTCCATTTGAACTAAACTTTGTCCTTTACAGCAGCACAGGCAGGCTATTAAATCTCTGCATTACGATAAAGAATAGATAAGTGGATACTCATTGCACACAATGGCGATTCTATTGCAAGTGTGGGTAGCGGTCTTGCATAGGGAGGCACAGTGTTTTGGCAAGTTGCACCAGATTCATCTGGCTGCAGGCATCCCCTTTCCTGCTCTCTCCTCAGATTTCCTCCACCCCATCACGGCGAGGCGGCCTTATCGCACTGCCCACTTTCAATAGTCGGGGGCCTACACTAAGATTTCAGATGCTGGCCAACGTCTCTGAGGGAACAGGTGTCCCCTCTGTCTGGCAGTGGTCGAGGTCTTGTGGTGGAAGCATGGGAAAGGGCAGCCACCACAGAGGTTCTACCCCAGCGGACAGGTAACAGTGCTCCATTCAGCTCAGTCTGAATTCAGTTAAATTGACATCCTTTTAGGATCTCCAGGAAGCAGTTGGGAGTAGAAAATAGAGAGCGGAAATTCACCCAATGATTCCCAGTTGACTTTAGGGAGCAGGGTGTTCTCACAATGGGAAAGGAGACGGACTATTTGATGTGTAAATGAGATAAGGAAAAAAGGGAATTTGTCCAGGATTGCTTTACTTTCTTGCATACCTTTGCAGAAAACACCAATGTAACGTACTTTAGTGCATTGAGGCTAATTAAATCAATCTCTTTTTCATTTTCACTTGATCTGCTAGGAAATACTACATTGCCTGGCAAAAGTATATATAGCCCATTCATCTATATTTAGAATTTTTCACATTTTTTAAAACACATTCCTGAACACATTGGATTTGTTTTTTCTTTTTTAATCAGCACAAATCTTCCATAAACAGAATTTATGGAAGATTTTATTTTAATAAAGTGGTATGCATTTATATCCAATATCTCAAAACTCTGACAATGAGAAATTCCCTTTTTGGTTAATAATTTTCAAAGCATTTACTGAAAAAGAAAAACATCCAGTGGTTTGAGAAAAACAGCAGAGAATGAAACTGAATTGTTTGGCCTATATTGCAAAAAACTGATTTTGTTTGTATTATTCATCTTACATGGGTCAGTAGATCAATTTCACTTGGCTACTACACACTGGGATGTCGTGGGTATTATATTATGTTGTCAAAATACTCTTGTGCTGTATGAATATTTTTTGTGTTTTATCAGTTGGACTCTTTGGTGGAAACTAATGGGGATACTAATCAATAAAGTTTAGAAATTTGTGAAAATAAATTTCCACTTTTTAAATACATCTAAGCAAAATACAGACCTAAATTTGGAGCAAGAATTGACTCTGGGGGGTGAATACATCTCTATTTGACAATTATCTCTTACTTTGTGATAATTGAACAGATAACGTCCTGATAAAGTTCACGCCGAGTTGTGGTTGTATGTGTGACAATTTGACGAGGCAAAAGGGCTAAGAATGTTTTTGCAAGATAAACGGAATAAATCAAATTATTTTTTTGTCCAAAGAAGAGAAGGAAGGATTCAAGGTCTGGTGATGAGCAGGTCATTGTGAAGAGAGATCAAAAGAACAGCAGCGTGAGCCCTGGAGCACAGAGGTGTTCAATGTGACCTATGATCAATGGTGCAGGTGTGAAGGAGAGCAGAAGGCCAGGTAAATATCTCACAGGCTAACACCTTGGACAGCTCATTAGATGAACGTTTGTGGACTTTGGCAGATTGGAACAAAGCAACCTTTGAACCAAAGTAGAAACAGGATTCAAAAGTACAGGTTAGATTGGAAAAACTAATTATTTAAGATACGTTTGAAAATTTGACATGTCTTTTCTTTGTCTTCATCAAGACACCAGGAAAATTGTAGACTATAAGGAGCTTCTACCGGCTTCTATCTTTTGGAGATTTCTTTGGCATAAGTGGCCTTTGTTACAACCCAGGAAGCAGAAATGGACAGAGAGAGAAGGTTGAAAGAAATGCGGCAAATGTTCCAACGTCATAGCATTCGTACATGGAGCACCGGCTTTACTGTTACACCACATGATACCCCAACTGCTTCTAACATTTAACAGAATTTCATTTCTAAGTTCTTGAACTGTCTCTTCAAGGCTTTTTAAGTTCAGTTTTGTTTGTTTGTTTGTTATTGTTTTTTTTTTATATTGCAACGTCTATTAATTTTTCATCCCACAAATTCGTATTCCCCATACACAGACGAGGCCTCATATAAACATCTAACTGATCAAAGTCAGTCATGGCCTGAAGAAAGTGGCTGAGGCAACAGTACCATTTGTAAAACATCATTTGACGACCTCTGGACTCCCAATTCAGCACAGTGATAATATATCGATGGGAATGCCATTAAAAACAGTTTCAGGCTCCTCCTGGATTCATTTGCGCTGACCCAGAATGCAGTATTTTCTTAACACAAGCAGCAGGCCCCTTTGATGTTATCTGCCTATCCAAACAGTGGAGGGCTGGCTGCACCCCCTCCCCAACCCCGCCTGTGTCCGCGAAGGACGGCGTCGATTAATCACAGTGAGGCCTGTGAGAGCTCGTCCATAAATCGCCCCACTGCTCCTTAAACAGGAGAGTCCCAGGGCGCAGTGCCGTCATTTATCAACACTCTCCCCTCCGGATGAGGAGTAAATAAAACTCTGAATATGGAATGGAGAGGAAAAGGAGTTTTTTTTTTTCTTTCCCTTTTTTTTTTCTAGGACTTTGAGCACTTCCAGTGGCATAGTGGTAAATAAAGAAATGCCTACACTCTGACCTCCAACCAGTGATCAGTATTTTTTGTTTATTTGTTGAACATGTGTCTCCATCATGAAAAATTTACATAAATGTCACATTGCAATGGGTGGCAAATAGCTTAAATGTCTGCTCTGAATGAAAGAGCCCCTTTATTTTTAACACAATTCTTCTTTTGATCTTTAAAAAGCTGAGTTAAAATAAAATGTGTCAGCTAGGTCTATAATATACTCCAGATTATCAGTTTCTTTTGTGAAAAAATAATCTATAACTGAATCAGTAAGGACCTTAATATGTTTATAGTAGGCTATATTGCAACAAATTCCAACAGATTTTTTCTATCGGATACATTTGCTTCCTTGCTTTGACACTCGAGACTCCCATGAGATGAAGAAATATGCCTTATTCTTGTAAAACAAAACATCATGCCATCTCTGGTGATTTGTGGAATCTGAATGTACACAGTAGGTTGTTTTGACAAGCAATGTTTTGGACACCTTATGAGTTCAATTTAAGGGTTATTAATTTTGAATTACTTGAGCATGTGAGTTTTAGCTTGACTTTTTATTTTTTAGGAGGTGGCAATCACATCTGAACTTTGACTTCTTCACTCTTACTGAGCTGAATAAAGAAGTTTTAGGTTTCCTGGGTTTGTCAAATTAACAGCATTTTTTTTTATAATACATTTCATCACAAAACTTCAAATTTGAGTTTAAAGGAACAACATAGAGATCAAGGTAAAGGAATTGGCCAAATTTCAGATTGATTGAGTTAAACAAGGTCCTCAGAGTCAGAAACTTTTTAGCCATCATGTTGTATCAACCACAATGTAATAACAGCAAGATATGACAGACAAATGTAGGGTTTTTGTATTAGTGAATTGTGTAACTCTTTGTACAACATTATTGTGAATTTGTTCCAAACTGAGACACACCCAAAGTAATCTGTATTCTGTACATACCAAGGATTGTTTGGTAGCACTTTGCCATCATCTAGTGGTTGCTATTGTGCCCAATTAAATCTAATTTCACCAATTTCTATACTAAAAACCTACATTCATATTTTGTGATGTATAATATTGATCTCTACTTAATTTGGATTATGTCTATTAAAATACGATAATTTACTCGGTGAGTGACATTGTGAAGCCCACTAGATTTATTTTCATATCACTATGAGCCACTAGACATACATGAAATATATAAAACATTATTATTACATTGCTTTGGGTTTATTTCAAATGTAATGGACATTAAGATGGAAAATAAAATGGGAAAAAAGAAAGGGAGAAATGTGGGGAATAGGCTCAAGAAAAAAGAAGAATAAAGAGAACACAAGACAAATCTAGAAAAAATAGAAAACAAAAAAAAACAAAAAAAAACATGCAATTACAATAACAAGTAGAATGTCATGGAAAAGTACATTTTACTAAAGAACACAAGATGTGGTTAGTGGCAACTACAGCCCAGCATCGAGTGTATCTAAAAACAACTAAATCAAAACAGACTTCTTAATAATTAATAACTGCTCACGTAAGGAGAGCTGGGTATTTCTTTATGAGCTTATGTTGGTTTATGTTTATGTCTCATTACGCTTGAGAGTTACCATAGTCAGATAAAACTAGGCTAAAATTTACACACAGTACAATAAAATAGTCATTATTTTTGTGTTGCCATGACTTTTTGGACCAGTCTAACAAGGTTTGTACTGATTACTTTACCATTTAAGTCAGAGTATGGAAAAGTTATATCACTGTGTTTGAGCTCAGGTATTTTACGGGACAGAAAACTGTGTCGGATTTTGAGATCTTTTCTTAGTATCGGAATTGGCTTGGAAATGTTAGTATTGTGACAGTCATTGTACCCAAACTCCTATTTAGAGTGAGGTATTGTGAGAATACATGGTTGTATATGACAGCTATTGACGCTGAAGAATAAATCTGATTCAAGATTCTAGATCAGTGCTAAATTAGAAAGCTCTTCAAATGATCATATCTAAGACTTTGCACTTAAGTTTTCTATCACATAGTTCAAAATCTAACATGCCAAAACTGATCAAAATTGAAACACTGAAAAGAAAGTAGTTTTTACAGCACAGCTTAAGAGTTACAAACCTTTTATTGTGGAAACCACTGAAAACAATATCTTTTTATGCATTTTGGCATACAAGACATAAAAGGATCGGTGCAGGTTCACGTCATCAAATCTGACCCATTTCTCCCTTTTCTCTCAGTAATACTGCTTGATAATAGTATGGTCTGTCACACCCAATAGTGCGATTCAGCTGAACCTTAAATTGACAGAAGTCTTAAAAGCGCAATGCATGCAGTCAATTGGTCAAATTGAATGTAAATATGCTACCCTGGTTCAAATGCACTTTGGATTTGTGAAATGTGTATTTATGAAAATATAGAGAGAGTTCTTAAAAAAATGGAGAATTAAATAACTTAATTTTTGGTCATATGCATGGGCAGAGAAGGCGGGCGACCCGACGAAGGTATTCATGCAAAAATAGTCACAGACAAAACAAATCCTACCGTCTTCCTTGCTCAAGGACAAATCATATCTGAGTCATGTTTTGTGGTTTGAATGGTGTATTACAATCAGCCCAAATAAAATGACCTGAATCCTAAAATTGAGTCTTTTCAGATCTACTTTAAGAATTTTCAACAAAAACTTAGGATCATTTCTCAAAATGACACATGCCTACAGGCTATTATTTATAATGATGGATAAGTTCATCAAAACAAGCCTCATGTCTATCACCAGCATCGGTGCAGGTTCACATCATCAAATTTGACCCCTTTCTCCTATTTCCTTCAGTAATACGGCTTAATAATGGTATGGTCTGTCACGCCCAATAGTGCGATTACATGCCTTGCTTTCAAGAGGTTTTCTCCTAACAAAGATGAATCTCTACTCAGAACTCACGTTCCTCCACACCTTTGAACTGAGGGTCATGCTATAGTGCCATGACCTCAGATCCATGCCCCCCTTCATGTGTGCTGTACTTTTTACCGAGAAAAAAAATTCTTCAGCACAGTCAAGACTCTGTGACTCCAACCTGACATGTCAAGAGATGTTGGAGCTTCTACAATTTTGTAATATTTCATATGAATTTTATGTGGTAGACCAACATAATTGTAAAGTAGAGGAAGAATAGAATCAACTGCAATTTGCTGAAATTAAAGCTGCAAATCTTTCAGGGGTTGTCTCCATCAGCTTTGCAAATCTAACAACTGCGGTTTTTGCGCATTCTTGTTTGCAAAATAGCTCAAGCTGAGTTTAGTTGGGTAGAAAGTGTTTACAAGAATTCATTGCCAAATCTTCCAACAGATTCTCATTTGCATTCAGGTGTGGATGCTGAACTAGTCCAGAACATGACTGTAAATTATTGTATTTATATCTTTTTGTATATTTAGAGTGGGTTGGCCACCCACTCTAAATATAGAGTGGCTGCCACCTTATCGTGGTGGAGGGGTTTGAGTGCCCCAATGATCCTAAGAGCTATGCTGTCGGGGGCTTCATGCCCCTGGTAGGGTCACCCAAGGCAGACAGGTCTTAGGGGAGGGACCAGACATAGTGCAGCCCGAAGACCCCTATGATGCATACAAACTTTGGTTCTCGTGTTCCCTTGCCCGGACGCGGGTCACCGGGGCCCCACTCTGGAGCCAGGCCTGGAGGTGGGGCACATTGGCGAGCGCCTGGTGGCCGGGCTTTAACCTATGGAGCCCGGCCGGGCTCAGCCCGAAGAAGAAACATGGGACCCTCTTCCAATAGGCTCACCACCTATGGGGTGCATTGTGTGATGGGTGGTGGCCGAGGAGGGGGGTCCTGGCGGTCCGATCCTCGGTTGCAGAAACTGGCTCTTGGGGACGTGGAATGTCACCTCTCTGGTGGGGGAAGGAGCCGGAGCTGGTGTGTGAGGCTGAGAGGTTCCGGCTAGAAATAGTCGGTCTCACCTCGACACATGGCTCTGGTTCTGGAACCAGTCTCCTTGAGAGGGGCTGGGACGTACTTCCACTCTGGAGTTGCCCACGGTGAGAGGCGTCGAGCAGGGTTGGGCATTCTTGTTGCCCCCCATCTCGGCGACTGTACGTTGGGGTTCACCCCGGTGAACGAGAGGGTAGCCTCCCTCCGCCTACGGGTGGGGGGACGGGTTCTGACTGTTGTTTGTGCTTACGGGCCAAATGACAGTTCAGCTTACCCACCCTTTTTGGAGTCCTTAGAGGGGGTACTGGAGAGTTCCCCTCCTGGGGACTTCCTCGTTCTGCTGGGAGACTTCAACGCTCACGTGGGCAATGACAGTGAGACGTGGAGGGGCGTAGGATTGCATCTCTGCTTTTTGCGGATGATGTGGTCCTATTGGCTTCATCGGGACGTGATCTTCAGCTCTCACTGGAGCGGTTCTCAGCCGAGTGTGAAGCGGCCGGGATGAGGATCAGTGCCTCCAAGTCTGAGACCATGGTCTTGAGTCGGAAAAGGGTAGAGTGCCTTCTCCGGGTCGAGGGAGATGTCCTGCCCCAAGTGGAGGAGTTCAAGTATCTCGGGATCTTGTTCACGAATGAGGGAAGAAGGGAGCGTGAGATCGACAGGCGGATTGGTGCAGCGTCCGCCGTGAAGCGGACGCTGTACCGGTCCGTCGTGGTGAAGAGAGAGCTGAGTCAAAAGGCGAAGCTCTCGATTTACCGGTCGATCTACGTTCCTACCCTCATCTATGGTCATGAGCTTTGGGTAATGACCGAAAGAACGAGATCGCGGATACAAGCGGCTGAAATGGGTTTTCTCCGTAGGGTGGCTGGGCTCTCCCTTAGAGATAGGGTGAGAAGCACCCTATCGAGTCCCTCCCGGTCATCCGGGAGGGACTCGGAGTAGAGCCGCTGCTCCTCCACATCGAGAGGAGCCAGTTGAGGTGGCTCGGGCATCTGGTCAGGATGCCTCCTGGACGCCTCCCTGGTGAGGTGTTTAGGGCACGTCCCACCGGGAGGAGGCCCCGGGGAAGACCCAGGACACGCCGGAGAGACCACGCCTCTCGGCTGGCTTGGGAACGCCTCGGGATTCCCCCGGAGGAGTTGGAGGAAGTGGCTGGGGAAAGGGAAGTCTGGGCCTCCCTTCTTAAGCTGCTACCCCCGCAACCCGACCCCGGATAAGCGGCAGAAGATGGATGGATGGATGGATGGATAGAGTTGATCAACTGCTGGAGAACAAGTATCACATCTTTCACAACCTATAACAAGTTTTCTTTCTGTAAACCAACTCTAACATGCTTTCTTGTTCCTGCTAAAGAAAAACAACCCCACATCATGTTTGGCTCATAGTGGCTAAATACACAACACACTTTATTATATCTGATATTTATGAAAACAAAAGAAAGCTATGCATCCTTTGAATTCACAAATGTGTATATATCTTGTTCATAGTAGTTGATTTTCTAACTTAAAGTTCAAGAGGCATTATTGCTTTTGCACATAACTGCATTTATTCCTCTTTTTCTGTGCCAAATTCTTCCAGTTGTTCTTTTTCAACTCCTATATTTCTTTTCCTACTTTCCTTTTGCCACCAATCTGCTTTTCTAATGTTCCTCCTTGCCAGCATCTCTGTTCCACCTCACAGACTTATTTTTAACCTCTTAATCCCAGTGCTTGGCTCATTTTAACCTCCCCCTACAAAATGAGCAGAGCCTCCTTGTGTGCAGCCTGTGTATCTGCGTGTCATACATCTGGGTCCAGGCCTGCTTGGTGGGAGCCCTTCACCTCCAGCACAAGGCAAGACCTGCCTGTCTCCAAGTCTCTGCAGCAGCTGTCCTGAAAACCAAACAGACACTCCTAATTGGCGCTCCAGACTCAAGGAAACTGGACTAAAATATTTGCATAATTTCACAGAGGACGGAGGAAATTGTTAAAACATGTGAGCCTCTGCCTCTGGTCGCTGTAACCCTAACCCCCTCTGTGCACCAGCCCAAGCAGCTCTTGGGTGCCACCCTGTGCCGATGGTGCCAGGAGGAAATGGAGGAAGTGTGGGGGGAATGGCTGGGGTGAGGAAAGACAGGAGTGAAAAGGTCAGCTGATCCTATCAGTGGCTCTCTTTTTTTTTTTTTTTTTTACATGGCTCAAGGCCAGAGAAATTTTTACAGAGACAAGAGTGAGTAGTTCTTGCTAGGGTAAATCACATTTTATTCATTAAATTCTAACTTTCTTGATTTAATTTTGAATAAAAAAGCTGGTGTATTGAAAAAGTGGTAAAAAGTAGTATTTGTTTGACTGGACAAATTTTGACTTTGCCATTGACAAACTCACAAGTGTGATGTTAAATGAGTGCAGGGATGGAGCACAGTATTTTCAACTCAGCAGTAGTTATTTATTTTTTGGAAGGTCCTATGTTTGAATCTCAACTGGTCTTTGCTTGATGTCTTTTCTCATGCACAGCTCAAAATATTTCATAGGAGGTCTACTGAAAAATGTAAGTGTGAGTCTTTGTGTGCATCGAGATGTGTCTCCGCAATGCATTTCTGATCTGTTCATTGTTTGCACCCAGTGTTACTTATTGACTTCCAAAGATTGGCACTATGTCCTCCAGCAGTCCTTAAAAGATTAGAACTGCAATATGTAACTTTTATTAAAAAAAAGTGCAGTTTTTTTTTTATATATAAATTTATTGAAACTGTCACTATGATCATTTGTGAAAAATCGAGCTCCTCTGCCTCATCCCTATTGTCCTACATTCATCTGCAGAAATGCACGGCTCGGCCAGAAACAACCAATCAGAGCCTGGAGGAGGGTCTTAGCACTGACAATCAAGCTTGTATGGCACTGCTCACACCCTCCCTCATTTCTCTCTGCTACCCTACACCTGGTTGCCATAAATGCTCAGGTTAGTTAGCATGGCTACCAATGACGCCAAAGTGACAGTTTTCCAATAACTGTAAGTTGTTTCTCCATCATCAGCACATTGAGCAGCATGTATACAAGCGTGATTGACATTAATGAACCCTTCCTCCTGGCTCTGATAGTATGCAAAGTTAAGGTATGTATGGATTGACACATGTATAGATGGATGGATATGTGTCATGCTTCCTAAAGTACAGTGTTGTAAAGTCTTTACACTCCTTGAGTTTTTTTTTTTTTTTAATCTTTTTGTCACATTGTAAATTTTAAAAATGGTGTAATTTATTGGAATTTCATGTGATAACATAAAATAAATGTGAATTGAAAGTATAATAGTAGATATATTAAAAAATTTTGTACAGTCACAACACGTATTTGTACTCAACCGTCTTTACTCATTCTTTAAAAATCCAGAAAGAAAGCCAGAAAGACTAATCCGATTTTCACTGTGCCTCAAAACCCCATAGAGAACACAAGAAGTATTTGGAATAATGTGCTCTGGTCATGTAAGATCAAGGCTGACTTTTTTATCTCTATACAAAATGTTATTTGATGGAAAACAAACATTGCACGTGACCCTGATGAATCAATGGTCACAGCAATTGCCACATCCTGCAGTGATAGGGAAGCTGGTCTGAGCTGAAAGTATGGTGGATGGAGCTAAATGCAGGACAGTCATGGAGGCAATTCTAGAATATTAACATATTTAAGAATGGTCCTCTCTCTTACATTTTTTACTCATTCAAGGACAAATTTTCTGGTGTACTTTAGGTCATTGCACTTTCACAGGAGCCAAATGTATTTAAGGTCAACGGCATGGACCTCTGAACACCTCCATAATTAACTGTGGAACAGGACATCTTCCAAAAAATCGACTTTTGTGTTGTTAGCTATGGAATACTACCAAAAAACTTTGAGGATCATTGAGGTAAACGATAGACTAGCCTCAATGTTCTGCAAGTCACTAGTGATTTTGGTCTTGAGCTCTCCCACTGAAACTTGACTGAGGCAAATGAGGCCTGAAGTTCACTGGATAAGAGTGCACTGGACAACTCATCAGCGCACTCTTGGTTCACCATGTTCCCATGTTTTCTTAATTTTTCGATAAATCCTTCCCTGGAATCTCAAACCCTTAAAAGTGGCTTGACACCCTTTCCAGACTGGCAACATGTCAATGACCTTGTTTCTCATCTGTTCTTGAATTTCTTTCAACCAAGGCATGCTGTGTTGCCATTTGAGACCCTTTAGTCTACTTCATGTTGTGAGACAAGTTCTTTTAAAACAATTTTTTGATTCTATAAGTTTGGATTTATGTGACCCAGGTGTGGCTCAAGTAACAACACCCAGCCTGTCAACAAACGTGGTTAATTAATGACTTAACAATGGGGGTATCTATTTCCACAAAGGCTTGGTGCTCAGATTTTTCCTCTTGACAAGTAGAATAATTTTTGGCCAGTGGCTTTGTATTTACTCAAGTACTCATAAATGTGTTATTGCTGAAATCAGGCTTCAAATACTTTTTCATTGTTCTGTATCTGGGTTTTGTATTTTGGTGTCACAACAATAACTTAGCAACAAAAGTGCAGACTGTGAAACCAACTCAATTTTCGCTGAAAAATATTGTCATTTTCATATCACCTAACCATTTTTTAAAATTGTTTTTATTTTAGATAGTTAAAAGATCCTTTCTTAGTTTGCTGGACTCCAGAGTGTGATGAGATCCCCTTGCCAGGGCAGAAATGTTTTTTCAGTTTAGGGAATAAGAACCCAACTAATCACCCATTCAAAACTCTTTCAAAACTTGAGACTGAACTTACATTTTATGATTAAATATAACTTAAAGAAACAATAACGGCGTGACCTTGCGTGTCGTTTAAAATCGGATCAAGCGAAAGGGAAATGTCACACACATTATAGATTGTCTTTAAATATTTATAGCATGAAAGCAGGGTGTTTTATTGCTTTTGATCTTGTAGCTCTCCCAATATTCACATATGACATACTCTAATTCCAGCAAATTAGCATTAAGCAGCTTTCCTAGACCCTGTCCTCCTCCGTCCTGGTTCCCACACAGTCAGACGAGCGGGTGGGCGTTCAACGGTTCCAGCTGAGACAAAGCCGGGGTAATTAAACTAGTCTGGGACATGTGGAAAAGACATAGAGCTTTAAATGCCCTCACTGGAGATAACATGAGCGCCACGCAGATAGTCCACATGGGAGCCCCTCGTTTACTGGTGATGCCAGCTGCACAGAGACACTGCGGCGAGCTTTGTCACCTTGTAAACCAACAAGGAGGGACTGAGATGTAATAGAAAGTCCACGAATGGGTCTTTTGTGTTGCACACCAGAGGCGCACAGAGGGGAGAGGGTAACGTGGGGTCTGGTGTTGCAGGGGGCTTAATAAAAACGCGGAGGAGGACGGTGCGCGACGCATGAAGTAGCTCAAACAAGCATCAGGTGTCTCTGGGATTTCAAAGGAAATTTCATGGTGGAAATCTATAATTTATGATCCTTGGCTAAGAGAGACTGTGAAATTCAAGCCCATGATTGTTGACTTTAGATATTATTTAGTTTTCTTCTTTCGTAATATGGAGGCAAACAAGCCTACAGAGTCTTTATATTTCAGTGCTGAAGATTTAGCGGGTGAAGTAATTGTTATAAAAACAACCCTGCGTTACTGAAGTGTGATTAGATCTAATCAAGTGCAGATAAAGTGAGTAAATGGATCATTAAGCATCCGGTCCTTATGAATACAACATAATTATTAGATGATTAGAGTAATTACACACCCACATGAATTTGAGGCCTGTCTTCATTATAATACAGTGAAATCAACTCCACCAGCAAATGGAGCTGGCTGCTTAAGAATAGATACACAATGAGGTCAAAAACATACACATGATGTACCTGCAGGGGTAAAATTGGCATCTCGAAATAGTATCCATGCAACTTCAATTATTTCCACAATGTGTCATTTTATGTTACTGACAAACACAAACAAGATCAAGACTCCCAGAATGTGAACTTTCTACCTTGTTGGGAGGTATGTCTTCACTAGATTTTGATTTCCTGAGATAGAAAATTGTTCACACTCTTTTCTGGAAAATGTTCTCATCTTAACGACACTGTTGTAGCTAAGGCTATGTGTTTTGGGTCATTGTCCTTCTGGAAGGTTTTAAGTTCTTTGGAAATGTTCTAGGAGCGCCCTATTTTTAGCTTTATCTATTTTTCCTTCAACTCTGATGAATGTCTCAGCATCCTGATAGGATGTCGTATTCTGGATGATGTGCCACATTCCTCTTCTGGAACAGCTATCATCTTGCATGTAGTTTTGGTCTTACATTACCAGAGCACCTTTCTCCACGTTTGAAACTGGGGATGGGACTGACTTTCTTCTTACACGAAGGCCAGAAGATTTTTCCTCCTGATATGCAGCAGCTCCAGAGTCGCCATGCCACCGTCAGTTTACAGCAATGTCTTTACCTTTGTAGTTGTTACATACCCTATCCACTTAATAACCTAATCCCAGTATGTAAATCACAATTTATCTTTCACTTGATGTGTTGCTTGGTTTTGTGATGTTGCTTTCCTATTATCTAATGTTCTCTAATAAACCTTTGATGCCTTTACAGAACAGCTGCATTTATATTTAGATCAAGTTAAGCTTCACATATTAATAAGGCGGTTCCTAAAGGTCTTTGGTCAAACTAGATTTTCAGGTTGAACGTCACACTTTTCAGATTTGTTGAGAACAACTTCTCATTTTCCTTGGATCTAATAATTATGCAGTTCCTCTTCTTGGTCTGTCCCATAATACACAGTTTAAGAACTTGGTTGTGACATTTTGCAACCCAAAGGATATGAATATTTTTAGTCAACCAAATAATTTTAATAATGTAACCTCAATATGACCAAATACATACTTCAAAACTCCTCTACATCAGGATGTCCAAGCAACAGGATGGCAATTTCTGTCAGCACAAAATAATGAGTGGAGTAGTAAGTAGGAGTAATATGAAGAAAAATGTCACTGTGTCATCAAAGTGATGTGAAGGGCAGCACCCAGGGTGTGTTAAAGCATCTGTGATGTAGTGATGGAGGGAGATAGAAAATGCCTCTCTTCTCAAGCAAAGCAGAACAACAGTATAACCCACACTGCGTATCTTGCATATGTGTTTGTGTCTACACACCTCAGCAGAACAAAAAGACTTCTCTGCCATGCATGGCCTTGAGAACCCTCTGAGGGTTTTGGGATCCTGGGTGGGTGGGGCGATGGGGCTCTTTGGCTGTCCTTGAAGCTGCCTGTTTGTCTCTTTCCACACCGCCGACTAGCCAAACAGCAGGATCCTCCACCTCTCCCACGGGTCAGGTCCCTCTCAACCCCCAGTGAGCTTTGATCTGACACACAGAAGAAGGGGGTCTGAGAGGCCTTTGGGAACTCGACGCTTTGTGTATGTGTGTGATGGGTTGGCAGGCTGAAAGCCAGAGGGGATGGTTGGATTCAGGTGAGGTCAAAGGCCATTGTCCATCTTCACTGCCCTCCAAAGCTTTGGGGGGTGGGGGGGAAATGATACAAAATCACATTTAGACACATTCAAAACTGAAGAAATTCTCAGTTTGATGTCATATTCTTTATGTTTCACTCATTTTGACTCCAATGCATGAAGCAAAAGTAAAGATCTTTCTAACCTGATTATTTCAACTCATTTAAAAGCTTTTGCATAAATGTTTAACAAAATATTTAAGTGTTCTTGGTTATGGAATGTTTCAGAATACCTCTAAAGAATGTATAAAATGATTGCTGTCCTGATATATGCATAGAAACAGAAGAATTATGGTTGTAAAATTATTGATCATTGATTGCTATTGATTACTTGAATTTAAACAAAGAATCCTAAAAACATTTTTGTAGATGATCATATAAAAGCAATGAAAATGACTGTCATTGTAATCAGACATTTTAGTTTGTGAAGCTTGTTCAATACAGATGCTACATAAACATATTAAATAAAATGTAACTAAAATCTTAGTTCTGGTAATTATTAAATATACCTCAAAACCTAAATCTCCCCTAAGTATGGGCAATATTGGACTTAATTACTAAACTGTATGTTTTGATATGACTCCGAATTGAGAAATTTTGAATGCAACTACGCTCTTTGTGAACTACACATTATTTCATTTTGTCCTTATATTTGATGAATAACATGTATTTTAAGTATATGTCAAATAGCAAGTATTTCTTATTATACCTGAGTGTTTGAGTCAATATAAACCAGAGTAGAAACAGATTTTAGAAATCAATCAATTTGATGAAAGTGCCTTGGAAAAAAAAGTCACTAATTTTGTTTTTGTTTTTGGGGAAATTTCATTCATGTAGTTGTATTTTGCTGTCTCACTCATGACTTCCAGATAAAAGCAGACAATGCTGAAATCTACATATATGTAATGCATGAAAACTTTTTTGTTATGTGTACAGAAAATATCAATGTAATAAAACTTTTATTGACTTCTTAAGCTTATTAAAGACATGCTTTGTTTGGACGTTATATAAATTACACTGATAACTAGAAGAGATAAAACTTTCTGAATAAAATTCAAGTAGAGCTTGCGTCCGTCTGCTTGTTTTCATTGTCAGCGAGATAGCCGCGTTGTACACCTGCGCACTCCGTGCTTTGCATGTCTGCGTGACGAGCATCTAGATGTCCACATGTGCCCTTCATCTCCCTGTCTTTTCCCCATGGGCAACCTCTCCGACCACCACACAGCCATCAGTCCTCTACTCACTCCTGCCACAGGACAGCCCCCTTTTGAAGGCTGAGTAATTAACGTGCCATCTGATACACCATCCAGTCATGGAGGCTCTCTCTGGGGTGGGGTGGTGGTGGTGGTGGTGGCACACATACTTACACACCCACATTTGCTTTGAGACACGTTTATCTCACGAAGACACACACACACCCACGCAAGTCTGCACAGACACTCTCCCAGGCTTACACGCACAGGTAATCCATCACATAGTGTTAACTGGCCAAGTATTGCTGTCAGACGTGTGTTATGTATGATAGTGACCCGAAGGTTCGCCCAAAGAGACCATCATGAGCTGTAATGGTAATCCCCTCTCCGCCAAGCTGACTCTGGATGCGTCATAAAACTAATCCTGAAATATCATGCCTGACTGAAAACCTCCGACTAATAATTAGAAATTTTATGTGAATGATTGCGAGTTAGGGAATTTAGATACTCAAATTGTTTAAGAGTTTTTTTTAGTTTCTTTTAAGTTTTGCATAATTGTGTTCATAGATGCCCTCCAGCAATTACTATCTCAAATGTGAATTTTTTTATTTTTTATTCTTTTGAAAAATCAAAAAAACTAAATAATCCAAAAAAACAGGTTCACGCCTTCCACAAAAACCAGTTGACACACTCCTAATATTTACATTAAAATTTTAAATGTGTCTGATCGGAAAAAAATTATGGAAAAATTGTACTCTACAATGCCAAACTGATGGAAAAAGGCTTTTTTTCCCCTGTGTTGCACCTGTGCAAACAAAAGGTGACTTCAGTTGCAACATATAAGTACGGATCTCAATAAATTTTTTCCTTCCTCTAAAACTTTTCATTTAAGACGTCACGTTCTGCATGATAAGCGTGAAATCCCTTTGATTTCAGGTTGTGGTCACGGAAAGTTCAGGCCTCTTAGAGGAAAAGGTTGGATGTGGGATTCAGTTGCTTCGTCGTGGCAGCCAAAGAACCTTGACTGAATATTTTCTCTTTGAGGTTAAAGGTGACCCTGAGATGTCAAAATAAGACAGATGATGTGAAAAGACATCCTTCCTGACATTAATTTGGACTTGGGCAAACATTCAAAACACGTACATGGCTTCAATAAAGTAAAAAATTCAATGAGATACATGGATGAAAATAAAAACAAATAATGTGATAATGAATAGGAACCACTTGAGCAAACAGTTGTTCATTTATACCAAGTTTCCTTTTTAATGTGGACATAATCGTCACAGGGAACTTCCGCACTGGTAGTAAAGGAAGACGACACAAGAGAACAAGTAGAAGAATGTGGAAAAAGGTCTAATCCGTACTTTGCAGGTATGTTACACTGTTGTTGCTCCAGCAAAAGTTCACAACAGCTTGGTGACAAAGGATTGGGCCCCACGTAACCTATTGTGGCCCACAGAACAATACGTTGGCTGTGAATGGCTAATCCCTCTGGACTGCTGACAGGTCGGGCCTTAGAGCAACCAGGGGACTCATTTCTCCATTGGGCTGGGCTGCCGTCTGACGGGAATGGGAAAACCCGCGCTACTTACCGAGCTTCGCCCTGAGCGGATACTGGGAGCCATTGTGGAGGAAAATATCATCTCCATTGTCAAGATGTGGTCGTCTTTGTAATATCAGAAGATGAACTTGGGGAGAATACGGCACCGCAGGGGGAGTGCACTGGGGATGAGACCGAGTCCATCTGTGTGAAACTATTCAGACAGGTTAAGAGGGTTTTGCTCAAAATCCTGGTCTCAAAACAGATTCTCCTGACCTCATTGAAATTACACATCAGCCTTGACCAAATCCATTTCTATTCAAGCTACAAAGATTTTCTCTCATTCTTTGTTTCATAGCATAGAAAAATTTTATTTTACAATTTCACTTTATTTTTCTGTCATACAATTACTATGAACAGAAATACTTTACATCTGTTTTGAGCAAAGGTACCGTTCTTGTTATGTGTTTCAACTGACTTTCATTTCCGCTGTTAATAATGATCACCTTTCCACCCTACACAAACAAGACAACAACTTAAAGGCTCATGAAATTCTTTCTGCATAAAATATTATACCATTTAGTTTGAACTCGGTTTATGATGATAGGAGTCCAAGTCAGTCTTTACTTGCTAATAAGCCTGATTTCCACTTCATGAAGCAGCCAAGCAAGTAAGATTATTTACTGCAAGTAAGATTTGAACTGCCTCCAATGTACAATTCTGATCAATCCCTCTGAAGAGAAAGTAAGTGAGCATCCAAAACAAGTCCAGAGAAACAACCTTGTGGTGTAAATTTCATCTTTAGAGACACAGAAAGGTTAGGAGGAGATAATGAGCTGCAGCCACCGCCCAGTTCTTGTAAACAAGGCCTGGGCTGTCTGGATGACACCCTGAGAGCAAACACAAATATCTATTTCCTCTTGGCTCTTATTGGCAGCAAAGCATGAATCAGGACTCCACCCAAGCAGCTCAGGACTGATATTCTGTTCTCTATCCTCCTGCCAAGTTATACTCAGACAATGGTAGACAAGACGGAGGAATAGCCGTAAGGCTGATGCAGATGCTGTTTTGTCAAGCTTTCCTACCTTTTTATCCCTCCATCTTTTCACATCTCCCTTCCAGTCTTTCCCTGGTCTCTTTTTTATGTTTTCTTTTCATAGAACTCAGCTCATCGGGACACAAAGAGCGCCAGTCCTCCCCTGAGAGCAAGACTGTCAGTCGCTCGCCGCAACCAAATCATCTGTGGAATAGAGGAGAGCGTCTTCTCCATGAGTACCAGATCACACGGTCCACAATACCTTCCCTTTCTACACAAATATTGTACACAGCGTATTTGCTTCAGCTATTCAGCTTAATTTTCAACAGTTTACTGTGTTTACACTTCAGCAAAGAAAATCTTGGAAAGAAAATGTTGGAGATCATTTTGTCTTCAGCTAAAACGAAAACATAAGATATACAATAATAATTTAAAAGGATTAGAACCGATGTCTCATAGCAACTGTTCCACTTATTCCATAGAGATGAATTATCCTGGAGTGTTGTTTATACTTTTGTCAATCTGCAAATACAGTGGACAATATCTGACCGAACAAATCCAAACATTAAAATCTTGTGTTGCGTTGGCAAAGGCCCACTGATTACAAATATGTCATTCTTAGGTCTAACCATTATGCTCCAAAATTATTATTATTTTTTTTTGTTCTCATGTTCGACTGCAGCTTTCTTTGTTGCTCTGGATTCTGATTTTATAGCACATTAATGTTAAACATTAGTGCTTGCAAACTTTACAAATAAATCTACAAAAAAAGTTGCATGAAAAAAAAAAATTATATAAGTTTTGTGAGATGAGAGATTAGAGATTAAAATGTTACTATCTGAAAAAAGCAATTTATATTCCAGAAAAAGCAATGTGTCCATCAAACAAATTTGACTGAAACATATAAAACTTAAATAATTCTGTTCAAGTTAGAGTTGATATGAAGTAACAAAGCGGGGGCAAGTCAGAGCACTTGGGGTGGATTCCTGCAAGTTTTAGGGAGCAACCTAGTGTAGTGGAGCTACAAAGGGAGCCTCGCTGAACTTCTCGTGTTGACTTTGGACACAAAGTACCTTCCTGTTCATGGAAATTATCTTTCAAATGAAAAATGTTTTTTGATGTATGAAAACAGCGGAGCTGCGCCAAATCTTTAAAACCGATTACTTAGAAATGCATTTGCTCGGAATTGCTTTGTTGTTAAAAAAATACATACATGTTTTTGGATTGGCTCTGAATATTTTGTGGAAAGTGTAACTTTGCACGCCGCTATCATCTCGACAAACGTGAATAAATACTGACCTCTGCTGGACAAGAAAAATATAGTTCTCTGAAGTCTAATAATGTATCAATTACATAAATCAATTCTCTTTGGTGAAAATACTGCATGAACCAATCATTGTGAAGCATTTCTTTATAGGTGTTTTCCTTCAATGTTGATAAATATAATGCAACTAAATTAGGAGATAATTTGCGTTCCTCCATTTCTCCTCACAGTAGGTATCAATTGAAATTTTCAGCTGTCTGTGATAAAGGTGCTGAATGTTTCCCTAGAACCAGTAGGAAAAAAAGTTGGTAACAGGTATAGATATAGGATGGATGAATGTTTGCAAGAAATACAGTATTCATATGACTTGCAGATGCCCATGTCTATTAATAACTTCTAAAAATGTACACCAGCTGTTCCAATAAATACGGCAGCTGCAGTGTTCAACTATCTGAATGACACTGCAGTAAAATAAACCTAAACCTAAAAGCCCCCCAAAATGAATTAAAGCATTTTATTAACTGTTCCGTCTGCCTTCGAGATCTCAAAGTCTTTGTAAGTGGGGAGTAGAAGGGAGCGGGATTGTTGTTGTTTTTGTTTCGTTTCTGTCAATTATTGTTGTATCCAAGTGTTTATATTTTGAGTCAGTCTTGTGTTGGTTGTACTCTGTTTCAGTAGATTTGGGTGTCCTCTGTGACTTCTTGCTGTATTCTGCAACTGTCCCTGTATTTAGTCGTTCCCTTTCTTTAGTTGTCCTCTGTTGCCTCCAGCTCCTCTATCTTGGCTGTTACTCATCAGTAATCGATCACTTTTTTTCCCCCCATCATGTAATAATTTCCTCTAGTATAAATGCCTCCTTGTTTAGACATATTGTGCTGTTTTGTAGATGCCTTTCTTCTTTATTGCTATTTTGTCCTCTTGTTGTTGCTCATCATTGCTCTCCTGATTTTGTTCCTTTGTGTTCTCAACGGTTTATGTTACGGCAAGCATTTGTAGTTTTTTTTTTTTTTTTTTTAGGTAATAACCAAGTTATAGTTATTTAATTCTGCTTGTCACAGGCTGTCTTTATGCAATTGGATCTTCAAAGCACCGCTAAATAAGAGAAATGCTTCCTGTTCAAATCTTTTTCTGCTCTGCTAAAAATGTGGTTTAATGTTTGAAAAGTTTTGTTTAATTGTTGATGTGTCTTTTCTACAAATGTTAGGGATCAAAGTTGACACTTTGGCGAAAATGCGTTGCAGCCTTTCTTGCTTTAGGATATTAATCTTCATGAAAACTGAAACACAACAGAAGAAGTCAGTTTCATCGAACACAATCTGCACTTTTTCCAGTGGAATGCTCTTTTTCCCACATGTTTCAAAATAGCCATACTGGTTCCCATTTTTCTGATTATCCTCCCCTAATAAAATGGTAAGATTGGCATAAAATGACAAGTGTCAACATTTCACTGTGTTGCATCACAATCAGGTTATGTGAAACCAAAAAATCTAGAAGATTATGAACTCAGAGGACATTTTAATTTGAACAGGCTGTGCATAAGTCTAGAAGAAGTTCATAACCAAACACCAGCCATGACCCCAAAATAAGAAAAAATGCTTTTAAAAAGGACTCTCTTATGAATAGACCAAACTTTTTCAAGGATATTTTGAAAGAGATGGCATGCTTGATGTGAATCCATCCTGGTGCATTTATACTGTGGCTTCACAATTAAAGCTTCTCCCACCTTTCAATGTTAGATGTTTACGCTTCTCTTGCAAAGTCCAGATGGACAAACTGAATATTTTCAAGGAGGCATTTTTATTCTGAAAGCACAATGGTAAATACATACACACACACAAACGCACACACATATTTACTTATTTATTACCTGACAAACTATGCTTGCTGCTTTCTGTCCTTTGCTCCTGTTCCTTTTTGAACAATCTGACTGTGATTTACTTGCATAAATGTAAGTATTAGTTTTTTTCTTGTCTAAAAAGTGTGTGGAGGAATCATTTTTGGGTGCCAGAGGCCATCAGTGTTGTAAAAATCCAAAGACAACATGAGAAAGAGATGTTACACCAAATTAATGTTTGTAAATTACATTTACATCTTCTAAGACGCAAATTACCTTATGTGTTTTGACACTATTTGTCACCACTAGGTGGCAGACATGTAGCGTCAAAGACATGAAACTCAATGTTTCAATATAATGTAGAATGCAGTTCTGTTTTAGTATCCTTCGCCACGCATCCTCCTTGTCAGGAAAAATTCCATCCATCCATCCATTTTCCGTCACCCTTCTCCCTAATGGGGTCGGGAGTTGCCGGTGCCTATCTCCAGCTGCGTTCCGGGCGAGAGGCGGGGTTCACCCTGGACAGGTCGCCAGTCTGTCACAGGGCAACACAAAGACAAACAGGACAAACAACCATGCACACACACACTCACACCTAGGGAGAATCTGGAAAGCCCAATCAGCCTAACAGTCATGTTTTTGGACTGTGGGAGGAAGCCGGAGAACCCGGAGAGAACCCACGCATGCACAGGGAGAACATGCAAACTCCGTGCAGAAAGACCCCGGCCGGGAATCGAACCCAGGACCTTCTTGCTGCAAGGCAACAGCGCTACCCACTGCGCCACTGTGCAGCCCGTCATGAAAAATTATTTCTAGAAAATCATTTGTAAAAACAAATACTTTATCCTTTGAAAATGCAGATCATGTGACAGAAATGCTAACTCTGCTAGACTCCAAGTTCTGTTGACGTCTTGGCAGATTTGATTAATGGGAGCTCATTTTCAGTGCAGTCAAGTTGCACATCAGGCATTTAGAAATCACTTTTACTTTTTCAGTCCCAACTGCAGGGAACGGTCCAAGAACAGAGGAAAGCTGAGTGTGAGAAGGCAGCTCATTAGCTGCTTAGGTCCAGCAGTGACCCATCTGTCCCAGGAGAACGGTTTGAGGATCTGGGAAACTCACCAAGATGGCAACAGCTGCAGCTCCGTATTAACCTGATGAAAACTCATCCTCTCTTCTCCCTGTTTCTTTCTGTGTTTAAACAGTTTTGTCCAGGCGTCCCAGTAGACCGCCTCGGAAAAGATCTCGATCCATCTGTGCTCCCATCATTGTGGGGTTTAACTGGATGAAAGAGCTGCAACATCAAGAGATCACTATTATGCATTCTGTCTACTAAGAGTGGAGGCTGTTGAGTGCAAGCTTGCACATTTGGGAATTGCAAGTTTGGCTGACTGAACAGGATGCTCTGCTGCTGACCTTCACCTTCTTCCTGAACTTCCACTTCAAACCTACAGGATGCTTTTCTCCTTCAGCTTTGTTTTGACTGAAATTTGAAAGCCTACAATCTTACAAATATGCTCCCAAGTTCTCAAAAACCCTGCTGGCAGAGCAAATGAGAAAACACTGCATGTGCTCTTCAAGATAGCTAAAGATGTATTTCCTGATACTTACCAAGCAGTCACTGTTTTAAACATTTTCTAGAAGTTACCTAACAATAAAGAATGTTTACACCTGATTTGACATATTACAGAATATTAAGAACATCAGCAGTGGAAGACACATTTGTCCTTCTCATTTTATTGTAGGCTTTTTTCTGTGTTCATTGTCATGTACTGTACTGCTTAAATCTATGAGCTAAAGAGTAATTCATAAACTTCAACAGATTTTTAAAAATGGTTATAATATCCAAGAATTAACCATATCTGCAAAACAAAAAAAAAAAAGAAGTACAGAAATATGCCAAAGAAAACAGGTTACCAAAAACAGCTGAAAGTATTTCTACACACAGATGGACCTTATTCCAAAAACAATCCCAACAAAGTGATTAGAATTGTTTTTAAGTCTTTAGGGCTTTGGGATAGATGCAGATATCCTTTCAGCTCTAAAAAGCCTAAAACAGACAGAAAAAATAAAACGGTGGAAAGTTTAGGATACAGGATCAAAAACAACTATGAACACAGTCACCAATCAGGTGACGCCCAGAGAAAGAGTTTTTTTGTTTGTTTTGTTTTTTTTCCAGCTGTTTGAAGCATTGGGCAGTGGAGTGCTGAGCCATCCTCAAATGTTGCTTTGCACTGCAGATGAGCTGGCTGAAAGAAGGCTGCATTTCCCTTGCATTTGAGAAAGTTAGACTGGCTGTAAGTATTGCAGGTCATTATAAATACAATTCATTATGTAAAGACTAATGGAGGCCTTTTTTGTTTTCAGATTGTTTTCAAAACTATAAAAATCTAATGTGAAGCCCAAATGCATAATGGTGTTGTATTGCCTTAAAGGGATAGCTCAAAGTTTTTGTGAAATATACTTCAAAGAAGGGATTTTCAGTGACTTATGATGTGAAGTAGAAACACGTCATAATAAAGGAAATGATTCAAACCAAACATTTACACTTTCACAACATTTCTTATCACAATGTGTTACGTTTCTTATTGTGCAAAATTATGTTAGCTGAGGCTAAAAGCTTTGTCAATTTGCACAATCAGCTCATAATGAATTACTGAAATAAAAATGCTTTCACATGTAAAATACAAAATCTGTCTTTCATGAAGAAAATAAAATAATATTTAAATCCCTTGGTGTTTTTTTGCTCTACTTATAATTATACAAATGTGAAACCAAAGTAAAAAAATAGACTTAGATTTTAATGTATGTGTGAAAATAGAAAAAATTGTGTACCATAAGTTACTGCTAAAATGTTATACGGTGTAAATATGATTTGAATAGCATTATATAAGCTTTGTGTATTTACCATAAACCGGTTTGTTTATTGATGTTAAATCAAACCCATGCTATTTAATGATGCTCTGATTCAGTGAACAGATCAATATCAGTACAAAAACTATCCAATTCAAATCTAATTCAAAAACGCCTAAAAGCTAATAAACAAAGCACAACACATGTACACAATAAAACATTGCAGTTCCTAGTCAAGAGTCGTTTAACTACAAAACCACAACATGCAGACAGTTGAACATGAAAGCAAATCTCAGAGTCAGTTCTGGAGGTGTTTCTAGGTGAGCTGCTTAATGAAAAGAGACTGACTACGCTGTAGCACCACAAAGTCTTACAGCGGATGAGATGTCCTCCTCTGATCTTCCTGTCGTGATAAAGGGCCATGTCTGAAAAAATTCACACATAACAATAACAGAAGACATTAGATCAAATCTTACTCTCAAAGTGTTACAATTATCAAGAAAACTTTTAAGCCTTAAGATGAAACAGATGTGGTCATGTTTATTTAATAAATGAAGCTTTATTTCCCATTAAAGTATTTTTATTTTTTTTTTAACCAAGAATGGCTGTTGGAGAAATTTCGTACCAGACTGACTGGATGTGCAAAGCTGTCCTCCAGCCGGTCCTCCTGCAGGATCTGTCTGAGGTGACAGATGTAGCTGGATGCGAGACGCAGTGTGTCCAGTTTTGACAATTTGGTGTCTGCGGGAACCCAGGGCAGGCTCGTTTTCAGTCTGGAGAAAGCTTTGCTGAGCACTCTCATCCTCGCCCTCTCCCGAGCGTTGGCAGCATTCCTCTGAGACTGCCTCGACTCCTTCTGGTGGGACTTGGAGAGCCTGCTGTGGTTCTGCTGGACCCTCCTCTCCACACCCTCTTCTTCCAGCTCTTTGTCCAAATACCGCCTGGTACTGAGGTGGGTGACTTTCCTCATATTTCCAGAGACACTTCCATGGAATATCTCGTCGTCCTCAGGATCACTTGGAGTTGAGCCTGTTGACATGGCTTTTCCGTTTTGGCTTTAAAAGTGCAGCAGAGTTTCTTTTTCTTAAAGATGAAAAATATGTTTGATTGGATCCTTATAAGTTTAAAAATCCATGTGGTAATGATGTAGCTGTGGGGCCCACAGAAGGCCAGCATTCAATGGACTTACAAAGAAAAGAGTTACATTTCAAAAACTGAATGTGAACCCCTCAAATTTAAGTGTCATGCACTTGGCCTCTTTGCATCTCTCCTCCCCTTTTCTCCAAACGTCCATGACCCCAGTGAGATTGCAACTCTGTCTCTTTGTGGAAACTGTTAAATAGTCGACTTGCACATCTCCAGCCGAATAATTCGGCTAAGTACTGTGAATTAATGGCTGCTTTTTGCTAATCCTTAGTCACTGTCCGGGGATTGATGTTACCAAAGCAACATAGGATCCCCGGTGTATTGTACAGGAGGTTTCAACCTTCCCACTATAAATGTGGCTGCTGCACACGTATAGTAAATGTCCTTGCAGTTCGCTGCTCCTACAGATGTGCTTTAATAGAAATGTCTTAGCGAGCTTATCAAAAGCACCTAATCCTTTGCTGGTTTCACAGAGGGATTGGGTTTCTGCAGATGGAGCAGCCTTTCACACGCAGCCCTTGTGCACCAGCCCCAGCTGTTGGAGGTTCCCATGACATCTGGAGTGCTGGCATGACAAGGGTGTGGCAGATGCAAAGAGGCCCCATCTTCTTTCACATGTAGCAGCGTTTCTTTTTTACTGCTTAACGTGCGGTGATTATGTATTTGTTTTGCGTCCTCAAAAGGATCTCATGTAACAATCAGCTTAAAGATTTGGTGTGGAGAGAAAAGAGTAACACCTGTTGGGAAAGCGAAGAGGCACCGTTAAAAAGCTGCTACTGAGGCTATGAAGTGAACAGGAAAAGGTGACAGACTTGTGGAACAAAGTGAATGTACTCTTTTTTTTTTTTTTTATAGGATGTCTGACAAAATGTGCTTTGTGATCTACATGCAACTCATGTATTTGTGTCTGGCTTTGTGGAACATTCTTTCCAAGCACATCACAGGGATAATAATATTTTCTTCTACACTGGGATCTGAATTGTACTCTACTACAGCTCTTCGCAGAACGGTACAGCGCCTTGCATTCATATTTGTCACAGTCCCTCCGTATCTATCATACTTAAAAAGTGGCAAGAAGAAATCACTTGTCAAAAAGCAGTTTTGTAAAACGCCAGATCCAATTGGTGCAGATTACAAGAAAAGAAGGTGCTCCCTTAGACGAGACAATATTTCGGGTCTGCTCTGTAATGCCAATATGTGACAGGAATCTAAAAATCTAAATAATCTTCAACACATCCCCCCTCCCACAGTGAAAATTGCTGGTGGCACAGATGCAGAAATGTGTTGTGGGGATGTGTTTTATTCAGCAAGGACAAAGGAGCAGAGGTGAAGAGAAGATGGATGGACTGAAGCAGAAAGACAGCAAGGAAAACCTTTACAGGTTCCAAAAAAAACTTGAGACTATAGGACAAAGACTCCACTTCCTCTGCATTACTGACTTTGATCACAATGGAGCTGCAATGGAATGAATTCGATTAAAGCGTATTGATGTCAAGTGAATTTGTGGGAAAATTTTTAAAAAGTAACATTTGCAGGCACTCAACATTCAACCTGACAGAGCTGGACTTACAAGTTTTTCATCAACTTACATTTTTAGCCTTTTATAAAGCAAGTCAGTCATTTTTAAATAATGGACAGTTTGTGACCCAGTTTTCCGTCTTTTCTAAGTCTGACAGTGTTCCCTGAAGCAGGGACTCATTCCTCCACCTGTGCTTTTCCATGCAGCTTTTCAAAAGACCAGCGATCAACCGGACCTTGCAGGGATTCCTGCTCTTAGCATATTCTTGGGTGAGTCATGATGTTGAGATCTTGAGTTATGCCCGGAACATAGCGAGAGTTTCGGGCAATCTGCCAACCCCATCCTCCGTCACCGCATCCGTCAGCGAGGCGGACGGCCTAACTGACACCTATGAACGTGCAAGCTAAGGGATTCTGCTGTCGGATTTACTGATCATCTGATGACCTGTCATCTTCTCTTTTTTTTTTTTTTTTGTGACGGACACAAAAAAGGCATCAGCTGTATGACATATGACATAATTCATCCTGGTGCTTCATTCACTGTCAGAGGGAGAACAGGCGGAGATAAAAAACTGCGCTAATGGTCATTCTGTGCACACACTTCCTAGAGTAAAACAGAAAAAATATTGCCCCAAACTTTGATGTAATTGATGGCTTTATGGTTGTTCTACTTGCCCTGGGGATAATTAAATTCAAGGCCAGTGGTAATAAATAACACTTTAAAGTGGACCTAAAGGCGAACTATGTATTTTTCCATCAGCAGAGACTTTGACGGGGGCAGAGGTCCACTTCGAGAAGCAGAGGGACAGGTGCAGGCTCATGATGTCAGAGCCTGAACTCTGTTTGTGTCTTGTGGTTCCCATGATCGTCACCAAAGCAGTTTGCAGCACTGGACTCAGGGCAAAAAAAAAAAAGTCAGATGTCTGATGTCTGTATTCATTCCTCACACTGTTTATGCAGTGTCGTGTGTGCTAGATGAAAACTTTTAGAATAATTTGCAGTCATCTTATGCAGGGTGATGTTATGCTTTATTTTGGAGCGTGAGAGAAATTAAGAAATATATTTTGTCAGAGTAGATAAGTCATATAAAGCAGTGGTTTCCAAACTTGCTCCTCAAGTGGCCTTTCCCTGCATGTTCAGGTGTGTTTTTACTTCCTAACACCTGACTTTAATCAGTGGCTGATTTAACAGACTTCTTCAACAATTAGTGGCAGCCAAGAGGTCATGCAGTCGTTTGAATCAGGTGTGCTAGAACAGAGAAACATCTAAAACATGCAGGGCAGGGATACTTGAGAACCGGATTTGGGAACCGCTGCATTAAAGCGTTACATAGACAGCATCTGCAAGAAAAACAAGCAACAATAAACAACACAGGATTACATTCATTTCCATCTTGACTTATCCAATATTTCCTTTCTTCTTTCCTTCTGTCTTTCAGAAAGCAAATATTGTAATTGAGGACTTGATCTTGATATGAGCAATTACAGTCACACACATAGTTTTACAAGTTAAATGTCAACTACACCTATATATTAATGGAAATTCACTGTGCAAATCAGAAAAGTTCATGCTGTGTAGGTGTCTTCTATTTGCATTTGGCCTCAATGGCCTTAATTAGTGGCACCCAGCGTGACGTGCTGCGGACTCTTGCTTTGCCATGACCCAAGCTGGGCCACATGCTGCCTTTGATTGTCACAGGACCATCGGACTCCTCGGCCTCAGAGGAGATTTCCATCTTCTGGATGATGAGCTTTAGGAGGCTGTGCTGCTTCTCCAACATGCCTGACATTTCTTTCATCCTGCCAAAAATAACGGAGCAAATGAAAACGAAGAATTGTCAATTGCAACAACTGTGTGGATGAGGATCTGTGTGAATACTTTCACAAGGCACTGAGTGGGTTTTTACATCAAATGCTACAATTATTCACCACTAGGGGACGCTCAGACATAAAAAATTAAGTTTCTTGTGCCTTATCGCATTACCACCTTTCAGTACTATATTGTATTTTGGAATGGATTACTGTATTTATGGTGATTATTTCAAGCTTTCTTTGACATCCCCAAGTCGAGGTAATCCATGCTTTTAAGCTTTTAGGCAATTAAAGAAATTAATTCCTTGTGGTCGGCTACTTGTAGGTGTCTTACCTGGCCTTCTGCTTTTTGAGCTCATTCTCCACAAAAGTGCAGCTCTGTGATTTGGACTGCAGACGAGTCCAGACTTCACTTCTCTCGTCCTCACCCGAGATGATTTGTTTTAGGAAGTGCTGTGAGAAAGAGTGAATATTTATGAAAGGGGAAACTGACATGATTTATTATGAGCGTAGGCACGGAGCATACCTTGGAGCATTTGCGATTGGGGTAGATGGTGACTGAGGGTTTGTCCACTCGCTTCATAATCCAGTAAGGAAGCTTGTCTTCGAGGGATGTGTGGAGATCAATCTTAGATCAGAGGGGAAACATAAACTCCACATTAGAAAACCAAACAAACATAGTTAATCATTCTGAGACACTCATTGTTTTATAGCACTGCCTAATTGCTGAGTTTGTTTTGGGCATGGAAGAGCAGGATATTAATAGTTTACTTTGTAGTTTGCATTGATAGCATTCAATTCATCATCTCCCGCTTCTTATAATGTTACTTGGACTTGATCCCAAACTTAATAAAAAAGGCCTCAACAACAATACGTCGTTACATCAACTGTGCACTTGATTTACAATTCTGGTGGCTTTAATGCACTGTCATGACAGTCCAAAATCAGTCATGACAGTCCAAAAGCTGCAGCACATAAAACATCGTCAGGAAGACCATCTAAAAAAACTTACCTGCATCGCTATTCGTTTCAGGGAAGCATTTCTCTGAACTTCAGCAATGTCTCCGACCGCTAAACCAATCTGCAAGGCAGAGCCATCAGTGGAGCATCAAGCAGTGTATAAATGTATAATGTATTGTGAACAATCTCAAATTATTTTGTTGTTATTTGTATGAAAAAAATATCCATCCATCCAAAACAGAAAAACTAAAGGCAGATATTGAACAGATAACTTTTTAGCTGCTCATGTTAATCTCAACGGGCTTAGTAAGGACAGATGGCGCAAGAAACCAGGATTTTTATTTATTTATTTTTATTTTTTGGAAGGCATCAAATGTTAGATGATGAAATTATTGCAATTTCAATAAACTATATTCACTTCCAAAGAGATTTTCAGCTCTGGTTAAATTCTAAAACTATGAACTATTGTTAAAATCAGAAATCTTTTAAAGTAGCAGAAATCAGTATGGATGATGTCTGTATATTGGTTACCTTATGAATGAATATATCAACTTAGTTAAAGCTAGAGACTCATAAGAATTGTGTTTCATAATGTTCGTGTGTTGGAACAAAAATCTAAGTGCACATACAAATACTGAAGGAAAACTAAACCACCAGTTATTTTTCAAGCTTTCTTCCTTGTTTAACCAATTTCCGAAGCACTACAAGTCAAACTTGCTACCAGGCTACACTTCTAAAAAGACTTATATCCGTTCTAGTTAAATTTAAACATGATATTGTTACTTCAATAATATTTTATGTTACTTAAGATAAATATTTAGTGATAATAAGTTATGATCCAGTTAGGTTAGTTAAGTGTGCACATATTGAGAACTGATTACAATTTAACAAATGTATTCAGTTTTCTCAAAGCTCTTAAACCTATAAAATTTCACCCAATAAATATAGAATAGAATCTATTCAAATTCTTGGATTTATATCTTAAATCCTAAGAGTTTGGTAGCTGCTGTTTTGAAGTACATTTTGGGCATATGAAATAACTAACATTTCCAAACAGCAATAATAACAAAATAATAAATAAATAAGAAATGCTAGTACGCTTACCATCAGGTTCACCAAGAGGATTGGCATGAGCAGAACAAAGTGCACAAAAATGGCATACGTCAAGAAACCAAATGGAAGCTCATTGTTCAAATAAGCATCCAGGAAGTTGTTCTGGTAGTTCAACTCTCCGACCATCATCACAAAGGTTTGAATCACCGAGAGTGGCACACTGTTAAACTCTTTCTGTTGATAAAGCAAAGTGACAATGCGTATATGTAGATCATAACACATAAACCAAAAAATCATGTCATAACACGCACAGAATACATACTATATATATAAATACATATGCGCTTGCTAAGGTTTGTTTGTGTTTGTGTTCTCACTTACCTGGTTGAGCATCAGAGCATGAAATGCCAAACTGAACGCCAACATTAGATACACAAACAGCATCACAATACGGAGCAATGTCCTCATGATCTCCCCGAACATCACAACATAAATACCAACACCCTCAAACCTGAAACATGGAAAAATTGTACAACTTCAACAACACCAGAAAGACATGATGGTAAAATAAGTGCAACGTTACAGTCGGAGTCAACATGCCTCTGGAGATAAAGGAGAAATCCGATCCAGGAGTTTAAAACGGCCATTGCGCCTGCTTGCCAGTGCCAAGAACCTTCTGCGTTGACCATGAGGGGAATGACGAACAAAAGAGAGCTGACGGCCGACATCCAGTCAATCTGGTTCGAACCGTCCCTGATGTAACTCCAGCGCTTTGGGGTAGCAATGGATTATGGCAAATAAAGTTGTTTTTTTGTGTTAGAAACATGCAAAGCAGTAAAGGTGTTATTCACTGTTTTAGTTCACATTCATCTATCAAAACTAGTTAGAGTTAGTAGAGAAATATATGCATGGAATAATTTTCTTCAATAGTTTAATGATATATGAATAACAGTGTAACTCCAACCTGCTGTGATATCTGTACCACTTCTTTTGCAATAGAATAGATGTTAGTGATCAAGACCATCACCATGCAGAAGGACAAGAACATACTTTGCTAGGAGAAAAAACAGATTGGAACAAATAGTTCGGTCATTACGCATTTATTATTTGAATGTCTTAGCTTATGCTACAGGCCACGTCACGATACCTCTGTGAATGAAGTGGGAACCATGATGATGTCGAGTTCGCCTGACTCTGTTGTGTTTACAGAGGGTCGAAGGGTCACTATCAGGTTTGTTAAGGGCAATAGCCCTAACAGGTACAGAAACATGTTGAGTACATGAGCTTTGCTCCCATAAGCGACCCTGTGGAGAGGAAAAAAAAAACAAAAACATTTTGAAATTAAATAGAACAAAAGCACTACTTACATTTTGAGAAACAAAATAAAGTTCAGACCCTATGGGAGTAAAACTGTTTACCATTTCATTCCAAGATACTTTTTGCAGACTGGGTGGTTGAGGAGCTCAATCCGGTTATATTGCACCATTGCCTGCAATAATTGTGACAAAAAGTTTTTTAACATAGAAAAGATTGAAATTACTATTCTCAGTAAGTACAACTGTGATCAGGTTACATTTATTTAATCATTCTTCTTCAGCAGCAAAATGAAGATACAACATGTGAGATAAAAGATTAAGACCAAGAACCCAGTGCAGAAGTTTTACAGTAGTCTAGATTTTTACCTGTCCACACATATGTACCCAAATTGCTTATGAACGGTTGCTATTGTTTCTTTGAAATTATATCATAATTGTAACTGCATAAGTAATGATTTCAAATAGATGACTAAGACCCCCCAAATTAATATAAAAACCGTGCCGATGCTTTTGTCAAGCGTCTGTAATCTCTGAGTGGCCTCAAAAGCCCACAGCAGATCTACTAAGATAGATGGTCAGAAATCATGATCAGATGTGCTTTGAGGAGTGTGTGGATAAACATGTGAAACATCTGTGTTTCACCACACCAAAGTTAGACTTGAGACTAGGAAACTTACATTGACTGCGGCTAGTGGCTGAGGAGTATAGCCCTGCTCACTCAACTTCTGCGAAATGGGAGCCTGCAGCCATCTGAAATCATACTCAATCTACACCACATACAAAAAACCTTTTTTTACTTTGTCAATAATGATGTTTGGCCAGATGTATTCATAATGCATTTTGCAGAGAAATTACATGGTAGTCAGGGCTGTTGTGATCATCATCAGACTCCCTCACACAGCGGTCAAGCAGATGCTGTAGGAATGAATCAAGATACATAACAGAAAATGGCATAAAGAAATGATTTATGATAAATAGGTACAGAGGTTCATGATAAAAGTTTTTCTTTTTTGTAAAACCTTGCAGCTCTCAGGCAGAAATTCAATCATGTCAAGAATGGGGCATCGTTGGGGGGAACCGGGAACAAAAAGTCGCAAAGCCTCCTCAATCCTGCAAGAGCGAGAGATTAGTTGAGTCTTATTGCTTCTATATTTAGAACACAAGATCACAAATTTGATCAACAGTACCTATTTCTTTAAGATCAAGCCTTATTTCTGATGACTTGCCTTTCGCTGTCAATTACAGCATTGACCACTTCTTTTCTCCCGTTCTGCAGCGCTTCGTGAAGAAAGGAAGTATCATTCTTGTTCAAAACAATCTCAGCCCCTCTGACCAGCATCATTCTGACTGCAGCCACATGTCCAGATCTCGCAGCGATATGGAGTGCAGTGTTCTGGCATGTCAAAGTGACAACAAATGACTACATGCTTGATTATAGTGCTAACTTCACAGCCTGGTAAAATTGTCATCAAAGAAAAGGCAGATTTCTTTCTAAAAAAGAAAAAAATAATAGCACTCATAATTTATAAATCATAATTTATACCCCATCCTCATCAATTTTATCCAATAACTTGGGATTTGCAGAGAGCAGTATATCCATAGTTTGTGTGTATCCTTCAGAGGCTGCATGGTGTAGACAACTCCAGCCTTTGTAATCACTGAAAAACAAATGTTCACAGGTTCGTATGCCATAAATTTACTTGCTAACATTTTGCACTGGCTTCATATATCAGTATCAACACCAGCGCATGTTTTTAGTTTTGCAAATACTGTGCATTTGCAAAACTTTCTGTAAATGCAACGATCCAGCATTTGGGTCTACCTGTGAAAGAGAGCTCCTTTGCGCAGCAGCAGCTGAACCACCTTGGTGTGCCCACCCTTAGAAGCCAAATGGAGCGGCGTCAGGCCTCGCTCATCACCTTCGTTTAGCAGACGCGAGTCGGTGATGGACTCCAGCAACCTGAGGCAGGTGTTGATGCGCCCATATCTTAAAGAAATGAGGAGGAGGAAGGGAGGCATTGTACATATACCTTTTAAAACCAAAATAGTCCTAACTGAATATTACATCCTAGACAGACGGTACCAATTCAAAGTGCCAAATAAAAATGCAAAAAAAGGAAGTTGAATGATTTCAGTTGACTAAAACGGCACTAATTTTCTATCCATTGGTGTCAAGTAAAAAAACAAGTTTAAACATGTTGTACCTAACATGTTTATGTGATGTAGTGAGACGATCATATGGATATGATTGTAATTATTCCCCAAAGCACCCTGACATTCTTCAAACAAGACTTCAACCAGTAGTCAAAATACTATAGTGAAAGTTGGAGCCAACCATCCTTAAGCTCTGAAATTGCTCTACTGTGTTGTTAATAAATATTCTTCTGTGCTTCTGAAATTTTTAAGAAGGTCAGCAGGACTTTGCGTCAGCACAATAAATTGAGCAGGGTTTAAAAATGGGATTTCACAAAGATTTATAGGATGACATCATAACGTAGTTTTCTTTTGCCCGAGTTCTAATTAAGTAGGTGTGAGTGATTGAAAAATCAATGCGAATAAATGCCTCGTGTTCATTCTTTCACAACATTTATTGAATTTATTCTCATTTCTAGGTAATTGAATTCTGTTCTTGTGACAGCACCTTCAGGTTTGTGAAGAATCATCGTGTGTCGCTGCAATTAATCTTTGCAAAAAGGTTATGATTTAAAAAAAAAAAAAAAACTCACTGGATTAAAACATCTGGTGACATTTTTAGCTGAGTTGAAACATTAATTTATTACATGTCTATGTTTTGTTTCATTGTAGAGACCTAGTAAAAATCTCTGTTTTATCGCTATAGGTATGTTCTTCTTTGTTCCACCATTTATCACTTAAAGTCATAGTTGGATGGATCTTAAATTTTCAAAGAACAAATAGCAGTAAAGGCCAGTTAAGTCAGTGTTTTTCTTACTGTGCAGCAAAGTGAAGGGCAGACTTCTTGTCTTTGGACTTGCATGCAAGGCCACCTTGCCCTGAGAGGCCCAGCATGTTCTTCACCGAGTCGTGGATACCCAGTCTGCAGGCATAGTGCAGTGGCGTGCAGCCCTCATTATCTTCGCAGTTCAACAAAGCCTTCACGCTGTTATGCTGTTAAAGTCAGAGACATTACAGACATGTTGAACTAATAACACTAAAGTCCTATTCAAATCTTCCTACACTGTGATATTTTAGGAGCAACAATTTTTGGGTACCTGTAGCACTTCTTGTGGGAGGTTTTTCAGACCCTTAGGCTGCAGGATGGCCAGGTGAAGAAAGTTACAGCCACATTTGTCTTTCACATTCACGTTGGCCCCTTAACAGATAAGAGCAGGTACTTAAAACCTATTTCAAGTCAACATTGTCGGAAACCTTAAGTGCTTCTGGTAGATGTGAGCAGCATTTTATTTCACCTTTGGACAGCAGCAGAGCTACGGTTTTCCATGCTCCACAGCTGGTTGCCAACAACAAAGGAGTATTTCCTTTACAGTCAGTGCTGTTCAGGTCAGAACCCTAGGAAGTGAGAACACGAAAGACTTAACGTTTCTGACTCATTTTCACTGCAATTATTTTTGAAGACCTTTCACAAGAAACATGGATGTGAGTGAATACAGTAGGTATAAAATCAAACATTGTAGTTATAACTTTTCTGCCTTCTAAAGATTAATCATTTGTAACTATATCTGTTCCTGCAGCTCATTTGAATGAGTTCCAGAAATGTTTACTCTGCTCCAGATGCACAAGGGTAGAGTTGCACTTAGCAGGCCCTCGCTTTCCAAAAATCTTTTGTTTCATGGTAGCACAAGAGGAAGGATTAGATTACAAACAAATCAACTCCCACAGTGCAATGTTTTCTCTAGATCTTGAGGAAGGCTTGCATTTTTCCAAAAACATGCGGCTTTATTTGCTGAAATCTTTCCCATTGCTGTAGTGTGAAGGGACATTAACAGCATGTTAAGATACAGTGTTGACAGGTCAGCTGATCACATAAAAGGGGTTTGGCTTAAATATGTAGATGGAGTTATAGTTCAAAAACAGCTGGATCACCTTTGCCTCCAGACTACATTAAACATATTGTTAAAAGAAAATAGAACAGAAAACTTAAATAAGAATAAATCATAAACAACTGCAAGAGAATGAAGTATTTCAAGTCACACCGCACACACGCATTAGGAGGCAGTGCACCTTAGATGATGCTGCCACTGTTGTGTTTCATAGAGGAAAAGGTGTATTCAGTGTGTCATTAGTTTTAAAATATGGCAAACAATTACAATCAGTTTTATCCAATAATTTTGCACTTTAATATCTGAGCTACCAAGCAGAGATTGACCTTGTCTCATATTGGCTTCATCTAGGAAATGCATATTTTTGGAGCTAAATGAGCTCAGGTTGATATCCTGTTCGTTTTGTTTTACGACAAAATGAGCTTACGTTAATAAACTCCACTGTTTCCTCTCTCCTAGCAATTAACTTCCAATAAATGAGTGTATATGTGCAACAGATGGTGGGTAAGTATTGCTCAGCAGCACCTTGAACTCAGCCCCATGGTGACTTTAGAGTGAACATAATTGCTCAATAAAGAACATGGGGAAGCACACAAGGTAAATTATGAAATCGATTAAATAATTCATTTATAATTTGGCTGGACTGTTCTCAGCAATGACACCAAATTAAAAGTCACAGTGCAGCAACAGCTTACAAAGAGAATCACATGATTCCTCGTCTGAGGCAGGATGTGTCCATAACTGTTGTGTAGTGCTTTATTTACCAAAGAAATTAGGTGCTCCGCCAGCTCCACGTGGTCAAATATTGTAGCCCTGGAAAAGCAAACACAGTTGCTGTAAACCAACAAACACAGCTGCAAGAGCTGGCAACCTCAGACGTGGTGTCAAGTGTTGAATAAGAGTGATCTAACTCTAATTCTGTTTCGTCAGAGTGTGACATAACTAGATTTTCCTTTGTCATTTCGCCTTTTATCTCCCAAATTGCAGTTGTTCCCTCAGATGACGCACGTCAATCACAAATTCCTTGCAGTTTGGTTGGATTCTGCATGTGCAGAAAGTAGATGATTTTTGTTTTTGTTTTTTTTTTTACAAATGTGTGACTGATGGAAAAATACTTGTTAATCCCCACTTCTATAAACCCTGAATCTGAGGACAGCAGGGAACATTGCTGTTGCAGTCGGGTCACAGATTAGACATCAAACCTACCATGAAGACCTTTGACATACAAACTGACAGACAGACAGACAGACAGACAGACAGACAGACAGACAGACAGACAGATAGATTATCTGATTGAATGTAAAATTACGTTCTTAGTTTTAAAATCTAAATGATCTGGTCTTCATCAGGTTTTAATTTATCTTATTCAACAAAGATGAAGCCAAATGTTATTAAAAAAAAAAAAAAAAACTGAATTCATCACAACACAAAAAATAACAAACTTAAAGGTGTTTTACGTTCTATTTTCCACTACTATGAGCAGCCCATGTGTTCAATGTCATCAACTTTTTCCTCAGGTCTAATTAACAAATCACACTCTGGTGAAATAGATCACGTATCTGAAGAGACCACAGTGAAGGTGAACTGTTGACATTAATTCTGGCTGGGATGACAGGAGAACACCCACCTATGCAGAGGGGTCTGGCAAGCCCCATCAGTCAGGTTGATAACATCTTCCACTTGGTCCACAGTGGACAGCATCAGTTTCACTACCTCTATCGCACCCTGAGTGCATGCCAGATGCAGAGGCGTGCAGCGATCATTCTAAACCACAAAATATCACCGCATTATAGTACGCAGAATTAGGAATGAACAATGCTTTAATGTAAGACGTGTCTGCAGGAATGAGAAGTCAAATAAACATTTCTTGCACATACTTTATACCTCCTTAATGTATGTCCTACACATACTGGCTGACTTTAGTGCAAGCCTTTCATGAGATAACTAGGACTGACAGAAGAGGGGGTGGTGATTGCCCAACTCAGCTCCATGGTGTAAGTGGAGGTAATTTGTATCAATTTAGCCAAGTGAAGCTGTTACTATACCCTCTGTCCCTGCCGTGGCTCTGGGCACTAAACCTGAACTAGACATAACAAGCACTCCCGGATGAGAGGGATGAGAATGACTTGTTCTAGTATAATTGCCAGTGAAATAATGTACAGGTGTAGGCAAATTGGCTGTAGATTAAAAAACTAAGCACAACAAATGCAAATCTAACAAAGCATGCAATTGACAGATGGAAGATGGATTGGACCATTTGTGATGTGTTTATGAAAATGTCATTCTTGTATATGTGGAAAAATGTGGTGACAAGCAAATGAACATCTGTGTTTTGATTGATAGTTTGCGCGCTTATGGAAAGTCTAACTTCCTTTCTTTATGCAGAAAGAATGCATAAAGAACATACCTGTTGCTGGTCTATTTTAGCTCCAGTGGCAATGCAGAGACGGATGGTATCGAAATTCCCTCCACGCACAGCCAGATGGAGAGGGCTGCTCTTGGATTTGTCTAGGTAGTTGATGTGGGATACTGCATTGTGGCCATGCTCTTCTCCTGCCAATGAATTAAATCAAGAGTTGCTTTGTACTGAGCATTGAGGGCATACTGCATACATACTGGTAATTCCCATTCAGCTCGTCTGTTCTTTGACTTTGTTTTGTTTTTATGTTAGTTTTTATGTGGGCAATTTTGCTTATCCAGATGAATTGTCTCTTATAATCCCAACAATCCAAACTGTTAATAGAAAAATTACGAGAAGCCTCATAAATGTTTTGTATTGGAAGTAAACTTCCTCCAACAAACTCACATTTGGCAAACAATCTCCCCACAAGTCACTCTGAGGGACTGAATATACAAAGCATTTTTCCTGAAAATGACTCTGGAGGCTCTTGTGGCAAGGTGAACTCTTGTTATCTATCAACCTCATTTGCCATTTGGCCTTGCAAGAAACATTCATTACTGTCAGCACTTCAGGATTTTGTCGACATATGCTACTTAATTCTCGTACCGGCCTTCAGAATGACTTCCATGGCTTTCTTTGCTCCCGCGAAGGCGGCAGCATGCATGGCAAAATGGCCTAGCTTGTTCTGGGTGCAGAGCATGGCTCCGTGCTTCAGCTTTAAAAAGAAGGACAAAAAGAGACCATGTTTTGTTGGAGACAAATCTGTCTTGGTGTCCCAGTAAGGCACAGTTCTGTTGACATGCTACACTGTTGCAATACTGTAGCATGTTAACATGCTATACTGTTGACATGGTATGGAAAAGGGAACATACCAGTATGTTCAAAGCTTCACAGTTGTTGAGAGAGCAGGCCAGTATTAGCGGGGTGTTACCAAGGTCTCCTTGTAAGTTGCAGTTTGTTACACTGTAGGACAAAAGCACCTAAAAGGGGCAGGGATTTAAAAAAAAAACAGAGTGTCATACAATCTTTGGTATTATTTTGTGTCCTACCTCTATACCTATGTCCTTCATTTTGCATTATGCTGTGTCAGGTTATGGAGAAGAGCCAAAGACTGCATTGACCAACACCTGCATATTTCTTATTGGAATATATAGCTAGAAAAACGTAGATAGGCTTTTTCAAATGTATGAGAAAATGTGATATATGTTAATAAAGGTACTCTTTTATTTGGACTTAAATAAGTAAAATGTTATATTACTAAGTTTAGGACCCCTAAAAAGTGATTGCAATTTGGCGATATGATGCATCATGCAAGTACTCATACCTCTTAAATTTCTTCACAGTCCATCACAATTTAACCATAAACCTTCATTAGTTTTACTGCAATATTATGTGGTAGCAAAGCAATGTATATGTAGAAAGTACTTATACGTAATTAAACAGTAAGTAAGTAGAAAGCACAAAACTTATTTTTTTATATTAAAAAAATAGAAATAAAAATCTCACAACCACTAAAAATAAAATACGTGTGAACTGTAAAGTAAGTAATGTCAAGAACGTAAAACTACAAAAAATAAGTCTGCGACATTAACTGTGCACTCTCAGCCTTCTCACCCCCAACAGGTTGTTGTGTCCGAGGCTGACCGCCAGGTGCAGGGGGGAGAGGAGAGCATTGTTGAGGATGTTGGGGTTTGCTCCCAGGTCCATAAGGGCCCTGCAGCTCTCTGCTTTGTTCCTCTCTACAGCCCAGTGCAGAGGGACATTCCCCTGGTCATCACAGCTGTTCAACTCTGTGACATGACATGCAAACACAAGTGAAAACACAAACATTTATGCAAATGTTTATAAATCCTGATTTTTTTTTTTTTTTATCATGCACCATATTACCAACAGCAGAAAAGAAAAACAAAAAGACAAAAAAAAACATTTACTCAAAGCACCCAAAGTCAGGATTATGATCATTCCTATTGAGCAGGCAGCAGCACACTATACAACTGAATCATGCTTACCTTGTGGATCTATGATAGAGGTGATAAATTGAATGAGGGAGACGTGGCCCTCTGCAGCAGCATGATGGAGGGGACTGGCTCCGCATTCATCTTTCTCACCGAGGACCTCTGGGCTCTTCCTCACCAGGTTCTCCAGAAGCGTCAGGTCCCCCTTCTCTACCAACTGCACAGAAATATTGATTGCAATATATAACATGAACATGATACTCTTCCACACTGGGGCACTTAGTTTGTATATCGGGTGCTTTTTTCATGATTAGTCTAGGCTTTAATTTCTTAAAGCTGACTTGCTGGTGCAATCTGAGCTAAACATGTAGGTATTGATAGAGAAAAGAAGCTGTTTTGTTTTTGAAAACATTCTTTCCTATTCATTGCTTGCTTTCTTGGGAAATTTAGCAATTTCAATGCTTTGCTCCCTTAGGGTTTGCAATGTAAACAAAGCAATAAATTAGTTGAAATTGATTGACAAGAGAAAATGGCTAGTGTCTTCAAACAAAACCTCAAGGTTTATTTATAATTTAAACAGAAAAAAAATGGAAGTAACTGTTGTCTGTTATGCCAGTAATATAGCTGTGGATGGAAGTATTTTAAACTCTTTATGGTTTTGCACAGTGTATGGACTTTTAATAATTCTGTTGACATTATGAGACAAGCATAATGAGCATAATGAGCGATTTGGTCAAGAAGAATGTTTGAAAGCATTCACCAAACCACAAGCTTGGTGATGGCTGTAAACAAGTCTGAACAACTCTGACTTGAGCCAGTCTGTATATTTGTGGCCCTGCATGGAATAGAAAAAAAATATTGCATAATTGTCGATGGATGAACTATGAATCAACTTTTGCAACAACAAAAAAAATGCTTCAAATAAATAGTTAAAAGGACAAAAAATATTAATTGGGCATCGTCTGCAACCAAAGTATTGGTGTTTCAAGAAATGGCAATCCTGGTTTGCAGTTCTTATTTCCCGTATTTTCAGTCGTTTCTAATTGCACAAATAAGAGCTTTCAGGAAGAACCACAATCTTCTGCTTTAATGGATCTGAGAAGTGAAACACTCACAAAATACATCAAACGTCCGTAACACCACAAACAAGAAATAACTTTTTGTTCAAGCTGAAAAAAAACAAAACAGCACTAATTAATTATTTAAGTCCACATTTCATAATCACAGCAACCTAAATAATACCTGAGAGTCAACAGGATGAGTCATGCAACTAGGGCTTTTTACGGCAGAGAAATCAAACCATTTGTTTGCTCAGTTCTCTGTGAGAGAAGATTTTTGCCAATTGGAAAAATGTAACAGATTTATAATCTATTCACCGAGGGAAAATAAAGAGAAATAAATGTTAGGGAGTAGCAAAAGGACAATGCTTTATTTTAACAACTTATTTTTGTAGTCAATAAATCATAGAATATGCTTAGCTTATATTTTTTTAATTAATAAATGAAGATGAATGGTATAAGAGGTTACAATGTTTTTTTTTCCTGATTTTATGACTGTATAAAAAGACCTTTATAGACCCATGTAATAACCAAAATATGTGATAAATGAGAAGAGAGTCGGCTTTAAACCTCTTTAAGTCTTGTAACCAAGCATTGACATTCATTATATTGTTGATAGATTTATGCATAAAGATGTTTACCATTATTTTTATGTTTATCAAGTCAATCAAAATGTAGGTTCGAGAAACATCTACTTTGTCAATAATTCTGAGCATCAGAATAGAGTCTCAGATCTTTAGAGTGAGTCAAGTCTTGAGTCTGTGCAGCAAAAATTTAAGTAAAGTCTATTGCGATTTCAATGTACAGAATACAGGAGTTTAGAGTTTTTAAAAAAAGCAAACTATCCTCACCTCTACTGCATTTACACTTGCCATGGCTGAATCTTCATCTTCTATGACGTATGTATAACAACTGGTCTGGCGTGTCACATCTCTGCTGAAGTTCATCACTTAGCTGAGGACACGTGTATTGTCGATGGAGAGAGCAAAGACATCTTTATATTTTCAACATTTGCATATTTGTAACATTCAAACATCCACAATGCATAAAACAGAAAACCAAGTCAATATAGTCGCTCGATGAAGTATTAGCAAAAACCTTGCTAAGCATGGCTACAAACAAAGATTTTGTCTTTGATGGGGCATTCAGATCCTGTATTTAGTCAACCACTTGTGTTGCCAAAAGGGGAAAGTATATGACTTTGTCTTTACCTAGAAAGGCATTCAGATCCACAGAGTATTTTGGAGGCTGAAGCCCTTCAGTTGTAGAAAACAACAATGTCCTTCACAGCTTGTTTGCAGCGTGTTTGGGTCTGTCCCAGGTGGCCTACAGAGTGATCCTGGGAGAGCAAGATTTGAAGAAACCTTATAACATGTTGCATAAAGTCCATCAGTCACATCCAAAGGTCAAATCATAAATTACTTTTTGCTATGTAAAATTTCAGAAGAATCCTCTTGATATGCTGCAGAAGCTTTGCTTTCAGATACTGCTGCCGTTTCATGCCATAACATGGCTGCTGGAGTTTCTTCTTCGTCGGGTTGATAAGTTACATTGTGGAAATGTTTTGTTTCTGCTGCCCAGCTGATTAAAAACTACATTTCTGCACAGTCAGTGACAGTTCACAGCAAACATTTAGGCAATCTAACATGGACCAGTGGGCCTGAACATTGACTCTAACAAGGACTTTTCTGTTAAGGTTGACAGAATGAGTCAGTTTAAATTAAAGTTTGATGGTGAACTGTAGGCTCAGCAGGCTGTGGTCACCAAAGCCATCAGTTTTAATCACTTCTCTTTGGGAGTCCCTGCATTCTAGTAAAATGTTGTTCTGGTCCAACGATGAGAAAAACTCAAAGTAAAAGTGCTGTGTATGCACTAACAGAAATGATAATGTCTATTAAATTGATTTTCTGTAGCGGTAACCTACTTGCTTATTTATTGTCAGAACATCCTAAACAGGGATTTTGGAACTATTTTAGCATTGTATTAAGTGTGATTTAACATTGCACTACGCATTACCACAACTCTAGCTGATTCTCCTATCAAACTATGTTTTCTAGCACATCCTCTGCTGCAGAGGCAACTCTATAATAATCAACAAAACCTACTGTACAATTTGATTTTCTCTAATATTGTAAATTTGATAAAGAGATCAGGAAATGCGATCAGGCCCATCGTTTCCTAGCAGCTGCGGTAACCGTGTGTCTTTGGGTTCAGGCAACTGAGCCTGTCACACATTTGCTTGAAGGCGCCAAATGTCCAGGAAGTGCATTAAAGCAATTTCTAAAGTAAAACAAGAAAACCAATTGGAAATGTGGCTTCTTCACTAAAGCAAAGATTTCCGTGTAAAGTATCATGTTATGTCATTAAGAACTAAAAGCCTTGCAAAGCTAAGTTTGCTGATCCGTATGCATTGGTTTAAACCTACTTTTAAGATTTTCTGAAACAATTTATTATTATTTTCAGTTAATTCTTCCTTCTTTTCTTTGCATATTCATTTGGCATTTTCTATTTAGACCTTTTTTATTTGAATAAAAATGTAAGGATTAATTACAAATCAAATATAAATAATAATAACACATTTGCTACTCTAAAGCAACAACTAGGAGCTTTAAATAGATTAATAACTGACCAATAGTAGAGTGTCAAATGTAGATTGACATTACAAGGCATAAAAGAATAGATATATTATCAGACAATCTAATCATCTTAGTCCAAATGATTTAAAAATATCAACCATAAAGGAATAAAAAAAATGATTAAAAAGGAGAGAAACTTTTCTGTACACTTGTTAGATATAATTTATAACTATAGCACACTATTGTTAATCAACTTCCTGAGAAAATATAGATGATGTCCATAAAATCTAAAAAATATGTACCACAGGTACAAAATATTCAGCAACATCTTAAATATCAGCAAAACTACATTCTAATGAAATACAATCAGTACAAAATTAAAGATGTCCATGGAGACAGGAGGCACTTACTGCACGTGTGTGATGCTGCTGCTGGTCTTGTCAATCTGGATGCTCTCTTCACCACCACAAAAAGGCTTTAAATAGTGTGGGAAGCAAACCATTTCCATGTGTCTCGACTAATGCAGGCAATATTCTGCCCCCGTGTGACCAAATCACTCACATGATGTTCTTATATCTGTGGAGTGGTAACCTGATAGGACAGTTGGCTGGAGGCAATGCAGTAAGAACCTGAATGTGATACATTTTATGTTTTTATAATTTGTTTTAATGAAGCTTCCTGAAAACTGTACACCAGCTTAATCACGAGTTTCCAGTATTTAACTAAATGACTTCAAGACGTTTCATGTAAACTCTATTAAGTAAAGTTAGTAGGTTTAAAGTAACAAAAAATTTCCCTATGATTAAAATTTCAATGACTGTTCTAACATTTTTAATAAATTAAAGAGAAAGCTCTTTTTTTTTCTTGTATAGTTGTGGCACACACCTAAACGCCATATTATTGTGATCTAGAAAAATTAAAATAACATCATATTCCTTTTTATTTATTTATTTACACAGATGTCTCATTAAGGTCTAAGATCTCATTTACAAGAGAGACCTGACTTGACAAGAGAGACGTCTTAGCTCTTATAAATGAGATTTACTATGAACAATGTGTCATTTATGGTTAAAAAAGAGAGAAGAACAAACAACTGAGACACCAATCGATTTATAGCAAGGGAAGAAAGTGTAAGTGTTCACACTGTTAAACTCAGACTTCGTTGAAGCACCATTTGATTTAAGCTCAGCATTCGGTTTTCATTGGTAATTCCTTGTCTCGTCTTAATGTCTATTTTGCCTTGCAGAAGTTGACGTCTCTAGTCTGCTGCCCTCTTCAGGTGACACTGCAGACCTACTGTCAGATTCAGTTACGGACTCAGCACATTTTAATTTTCCTCTCATTGAATGAGTCTTACAGGATTTAAGAGGGTCAGAAATGACGATGATTGTGCTGCATTAAAATATATTTATCCACGTTCAGTTCCACTTTAAGAAACTTAAACCAAGATCATGATGTTGCCTCCATATTTCCCTGTGAGCACAATATTCTTTCAGGAATAGCGGTTTTTGTATCAAAGATTTGGAAATTATGACCAAACATTTTATGTGTAGTTTCATCAAACCACAACACTTCTACAAGGTTCTAGGTTAATTTAGCCACACCTGGATGTCTCTTTGAAGAAAGGATATCTACCTAGCCTCCGTAGCCTTTAGATCTGACAGATGAAGAACAGAGAGAGATTGTCGTCTCATGTAGCACACAACCAGTCCTTGTTACAAACTTCTCCATGTCCTGTAGTGTTGCTCTCTGCTTCTTGTCAGCTTTCCTGACCAGTTTGTATCTTCTCTTTTCACTCATTTCTGAGGAACATGTTTATGCAGTGTTACTGCTTTTTATGGTTTTTGTCTCATGGTCTATCTGCATGGTGTTATTCATACATTTTTCTAAAGATTTATGACAAAAGTATGTTTTTAAATAGGGATGTGAGCTGGTTTATTTTACATACAATATCCTTTTGCATCTATTTCTTTCTTCTGACCTGTTCTGATGCTGTTTTCTTTTCTCCTGACTTGACACAATAATGTCAAGCTCTAAGTCCTCCTTGTTGATGTGGAGGATTAGGGAATATTGCTCAGGGAATCTTTATCAGACAGGATTATCAGATCAGGTATATCATTAACTAAGGATTATACAAGCATTTCTGCCATGAGAATAAGTATCTGATAGTAGTTCTGTCTCAGAGTGTACCAATTGTGTATAAAAGCTGCCTTGCTGCTAGTACTAGATTTTATAAAAATCATCAAGTAGGAAGGAGACTCACTGTACAAAGTAAAAAAGCTGAAAGTTATCCCTTACCTAGGATTAAAAAAAAATTGGCAAAGCTTACTTGTTCTGGCTTCCATAAACATTTTGGTTCAAAACTGATAAACTGATGGTGTGTGTGTCAATGGTAGTGTTTATACTTCTGCATTTGGTCGACTCTTTTATCTAATGTGACTTCCAAATGAGGACATACCTATGAAGTTAATATTCAAGCTACTTAGAAAGAAGACCCCCAGTATGGTGGTATACTTAGACAATGTATTTCTGCTCTGTCAGAGGTGACAGTGTAGAATACATGGAGGGAAATGTGCAAAGAGATAGTGCAGCAGGGCTTAGGGAGGTATGGTCTAAGTGCGGGGCCAGGGAAACTGGGTCATCAAGAGCGTCCTTAAGCTAGACACACACATTGTTCATTTTTTGGGAAAAGATGAAAATAATACACTGATTGCTGGATAAATCCCATTCAGTCAGGATATAGCTCAACCAGTAGAACCACAAGTTGAGCCTCTGATTAGACAAAAAAAATAAATAAATAAGGGTGATCATTGAGTTTGCTGATCACCCTAATTTCCTTTTTATTTCTTGATGTGTTGTATTTATTTAAATGCTCCTTTTTTAAATAGTTAAAGAGATTCAAAAGAATCAGGAGAAAAGTGCTTATGGAAGGATGAATAGGACACAAGCATGTAAAAAAAACAGGCTGAGAAATGAGAAAAAGTGTTGATATTTTCTGTACTTTAAAAAACTTTAGAAATATGTAAAATATGTAAACACATTCTGCTTTTTTATTATACTGCTCATTCAATATGTATAGAACAAACATTTTGTTTATCACACACATATTTCAAGCTTTAATTTCCTTTTTTTTACATCCTGAAAATGAATGAAAACAAATCCAGAGAGAGGTTATTATTATCAATTCAGGAAAGAGACAACTCCCATTGGCACAAACATTTCATCCAGTATTTGGACTGGAAAACAACAACATGTTGGTCAAATAAGGTTTACTCTAGCCAGAAGACTTGGGCTGATTCTGCTTTTTACAGTTTCAGGTGATTTCTGTGTTGGGATTTACTTTGGCCCAGATTTGTCCAAACAGAAGGGAAAAGCAAAATGCAGTTGTTTCAAACACGAGCTGAAAAGTAAACAAGATATTTGGTCCATATCTGGGCTGTGACAAAAATGAACTGTGGCCTCAATTCACTGAAGTTTAACTGATTTAATCAAAGCAAAAGTTTGAAATTGTAGCAACAAAATCCTAATTTAGTTCAATAATATATTCACAGCTGGATTTGTAGTTAACCTTAAACAAGTTGCATCAAATGCAGAATACAAAAATGACTATGGAGAAATGGAGAGTTAAGTGTAGCTGAAACATTACAGATATATTTCCCCCACAACAGTAGGACAAAGCGCCTCCGATAATTGAACTATGACACATGAAGACTATCGGTTTCCCAAAACACTCAAGATTACCATAAAACCCTTGGCATATAACCCTAGCAAACTTAAGAAAAACCTACTTTTTATATTTGTTTTGAATGTTTTAGAATTGAAACAAATATAACCTTCTCCATGCTGGCAAATTATGAAACTAAAATAAGAGAAGATAATAATGAAATTTTTTTTTCAAGCCAACATAATAAACATATATAGATATAATTCATAGATGGGGCTCTATCAAACAATTTATGGCACAAAGCTAATATTTGCTCAGTTAATCTTTCAGCTCATCAGAGATACAAGTTCTCCAAGCGCTATGTGTGGTACAGCCTCATGTGTGGATTCAGGATGACGAAGCATTTTAAATATTATTTTTTTTCTGCCAAGCTTCATGGGACGCATGAGTTGCTGCCAGTGCCAGGTTGCATTTGTTAAACAAACATTTGCCAGAACAATACGGTTGTGTTTGTGCTGGAAATTTGCACTGGATGGTAAATCACGGCATGAAGGAGATGAAGGGGAGATGAGGAAGGATGGATGATGAGCAAACGAGTGTTGTGACTTAATTAGATTCAGGGGTTGACTTTACTAATGTGCCCATTTGTCTAATGACTATCTAATGATAATTTATTTTGAATTTCATGTCATTCAGAAAGGGGGTATGTGCACTTATCCATTCAGATAAGATGTCCAGATCCTGTTGAACAATTTCTTTGGTAATAAATCAGTCTAACTACTAGAAAAGCTCCTAAGGGACTAGAGTAGTGCCCTGTGCAGTGGACCTACTTTTGTGCAGCAACAAAAAACTGAATATAATCACTAATAATTTATATCCATTTTAGTATACAGTGTAGCTTTATCAATGTACCACTTGTGAAATAGGGGAATGTTTCAAAATTAGCAATACGCATCATTTTGAAACATTTCAAAGATTTCTTTGTAGGGAACAAAAATTATTACAAGCTGTCTGTCAGCTGTGACTGTTAACAATAATAACATAAAGTGGCTGAAGATATGTCAGGCTTTGTGACAGAAGTTACTGTATTATTCAGTTATTCATTCATTCAATTACTTACTTGTTCATTCATTTATTTCCAGCTTTAAACTTTTACCCCGTTTTACAACGGGACTTGGTTTCCAGGCCTGCTGTTCTTGGGCAGTGAGATTTGAGTGCATGAATTTTAAAGAAGAAATATGTTATAGTAAGTGTCTTCCTTGCAGAAAAAAAAAAACCCGTTACTCATTTATTTAAAAAGAAAAAAATACAAGTAAAAAGTGGGACATAAAAGCAGCTGAGAACAGCAATATTCAGAGTGCATTAATTCACTCCTGCCGGTCAGAGGTTCACAGCAGACTAAATGTATAAGTTGTGTGTGCCTGCGTGTGTGTGGAGGTGTGAAGTCCCAGTAACTTGTGCCACTGCATAGGAGTCCCATCATTTATTAAAAAACTTTCCTCTAGAGGGGAGAGAGCAGCAGGCCTATTGCAAGATTCCCCTTTCAGACTCTATTCCCTTTTGGAAAGCCTCTCAGCAGGTTGCGTTTTCATTTGATTCATCGCTGAGAACCAATAAAAACACAAAATTGTCTGTCAAGTCGAACCTTGTGTAACACTTACTGTCTCTGCCTTACAGAGATTTTTCTGCTTGGCAGCGATGAGCTTCACAGACAATGCAAACAGTTCTCAAATGGGGATGCAAATTGGAATATAAATGTGTTTGCACGGGGAATCTCTTTAGTCATACTGGGGATTAAGTTTCTACTAAGCACATAATTATGTGCTCAAAGCAAGCTTTTCAGGCATTTCTCAGTTATTGAATGAATGGCATTGCAGACATTTTCATATAGATTTGCAGGGAACAAATGTAGGATGCTAACAAACTCACAATTATGTTCATTGGCCAAGGTTGTGAGCAAAAACAAGGAATTTGACTCAGTATATATATATATATATATATATCCATCCATCCATTTTCCATCACCCTTCTCCCTAACGGGGTCGGGAGTTGCTGGTGCCTATCTCCAGCTGCGTTCCGGGCGTTTATATATAAATTGTTTTCAGTACCATGTGTTTTTTAATGACGTTCTTGTTATGTAGGCATGTATGTTGTTTAGTGCTATGGTTTCTCAAACCAAAATCTATCAAAGAATCTTAATCGGGATTTAAAAATTGAAGATTGCAGGTAATGTACATCCAGTCCGAATTAGCTTGACTTATGTTGTGAAGAAAATTTGGCAAACGTTTCCATTTCTGGAGGTGCAGAAAAGGATTCTCAAATGCAATTCCAACACAAGGATATTTTCCCAGATTTTCTGAAGAAAAAAAAATGCACAAAGCAGGTAACAAATATAAGAATGGAACAAGAAACAAGAACATAAGGATAACTAACTTACTGCAAGAATGGAAAATTGATAACAGAAATCATGAACTTCAAAAAAAAAAAAAAAATCTTTGAGTGATCAAAACTACAAAAACAAAGTTTTCAAGTGTTAAGGATGATTACTTTATCATTTTTTCTTTGTTTTCTATTTGTTGTGGTTGCTCTGAGTAAAGCTGAGTCCAACTCAACTGCATTATCTGGAGACTACAGCGGCCATTAAAACCGCTGGAAACCCCAGGGGGCCTGAATCCTTCATTCTGGACCCTGTGATGATTGGAGTGGATTCGAACAGCTCAAATTGAAAAAACAGAGAAGAAAATAAAAAAAACAAAACAAAAAAAAACAATCATAAGCCACACACACTCTCACTACTGCTTGTCAGAGACAGTATAATTTTTATTCCACCCAGCTAGACCATCTGTTCAGTTTGTAAGGCCGTGCCCTCACACACTTCCGAGCGCTTTGTGCTCTGCACTTTTGTAAATATCTTTATTTATTTTTAGAATACATTTTCTTAAGTTTTGTAATTGGATTTCTGTATTTCTTCTTTTCATAATTATTTTATTCGAGAAAGGTTATTGAGGCAGGTTTCATTCGTATTGGCTTTAATTGCTGCTTTATCTGTCTACAGAAATACTGGATCAGAACTGATGAGGAGAATGATGTGACTTGCAGCTGCTTTTCCAACATATCCTTTGATGCACCTCAAGGACCACTTTCTCCCAAGTCGATTTCTAATCCGCATTAGCAGTATTCATCCATCTGTCAGCCCTGTGCCTTGTGCAGATGGTTAACATTGCATTTACACTTCAGGGAGTGACCTGAAGGGTCATCATCTGTTTAGTCACACAATATCAGCGACCCAAAACAAATAACTTTGGCTTGAAGTCAGAAAACAACCAGCATTAAAGAAAGTGCGTTTATCTCAAATGCTATTCTTCAAGCCGAAATGCATTAATAATTTTTGTTGTTGACATGTCATGTTTATAATTTCTGATCTTCTGTAGTAAAAACCCCCAATTTTTTTTATATACTGTATATTTTTTCTTCTGGAAAGAAAACCTTCATTTAAGTCCTCCTATAAACACTCATCCCATTAAATCTAATCGACTTCCCTGTTGGAGAAAAGATTTCCGAAAGCATGATATTCCCATCACCATGTGGATGGTGCTCAGGGTGACTCAAAGTTAGGCCTACATACATAAAGCAAATTGTAAATAGAACAGAAGCATCACATTTAGTTGTAGCTGTCTTATGTCCTGTTTGTTGTGTCAGTTATGTGGTTTATGGCGAACATTAAACAGGTCCTCTGTTAAGGTTCAGTTGTTTTTTTTCTTAATTTGTTAAATATGTCTTTTCTATTTTACTGTTTAATCTTTGCCTGGCCATGCCTTGATTTGTTTATAGTTGCATAATGACGATCATTCAGCACAGCTCAGACATTAAAAGATAACGATTGGATCAAACACTGTGAACCAGCACTCACTGAATCTCTGCCTTTAGTCTGATACGGGCAATAAGGAAAACAGTTTTTGGGTTAAACCTATTGTCTGATGACAGCCTACAGCCAAAACATACTCATGTTATTGCCTACATGATTTATGATTGTACTGAGGGCTAGCAGTGGTACTGCATCTTTCAAATTACTATTTACAAAACAAAATCTTGCAAAACAATGTAGTTTTCTTTCTAGTCCACAATTTGGCACTACCTTTTGTAAGTATATCAATTAAAATCCTATGAAAAAAGTATGGTTGAGAGGGTTAGTATTTTTCTGGATTAATTGCACGTGACGAAGGCATTTAGCCAAGAAAAGGTCAAACACTTAACGTTGACTAGCCCAAGTAAAAGTTAGCATTTGTAAACTACTGGCAAAACTTTACGTGGCTTCTCCTCCAGGCTGAAAATTGTTCAAGTCTCCTACTTTACTTGGACGTTTCAAGTACAGGGTGTGCATTTGTAAGCTGATCATGAGTCAGGGTTAGTTCCACTTGTTTGACCTGGACAAAGCTTGTTAACTCTGACTCGAACTGTACACTCAGTCACAAGTAGAGCTGACCATCTCCTCAGCATGTCCCCAGACATGAAAGCGGTTCAGGGTGATGAAATGTGAAGTTCATTGACCTTTAGACGCGGCAAAGGATTTTTGAAGATTAACAATATTATTAAACTAGACAGGCCTAAATTGCATTGCAAGTTTGTGCATACAAGTTCAGCTGATGGCAATGTTTGAGAATAAAGAGCAACAAGACAAAGAGGAAGAGATTATTGGGTTCGAAGCGCAGGGAGAAATAAAAAAAAAAATAGGGGCAGCCAGGAGATAGAGATGAGACTCCGGGACGCTCTATTTGCTCTCTTATTTTCTGATTGATGATACAAAAGCTCGTGGACTGACAGCAATGGTGGATAATGAACTCACTCCACACCACAGCAACTGTGGCTTTAAAGGTCAGTGGTTGGGTCAGGGCAGCTACTCTTCAAATTGAGATAATGGCTTTGCTGCCTTTCTTTACTGAAGTGCTCTCTGCAAGGAAATGAGAGAGGCTTGGTGTTTCACCCTGCTTGGTTATGAAGGTCCCCTGACAGTTTTAACTTGCCATCCTAAACATTAAAAAGTACTCACAGGCTCTTGGAACCCTTTTAAGAAGACTATGACAAGTGCTTTTCAGTTTTTCATGTAGAATTAGATGCTGAAACAAGATAACGTGTGTCACTGCAGTCAGATCAGCTGCCAAAATGAGCTGCAACATTCAACCAATGAAAATGACACCACCTTGTGGAGACAAAACAGATTTCTGCAAGCTGCAAAAGCTGACTTTCGTGTTCGCCAACACTGTGTTTGGCTTAAGCCAGCAAGCTGATAACATTTTTAATTAGAGGGGAAGGGGTTTATCAGAAAAATGACCTAATATGCCTTTGGAGCGCAGTGTCCTGAAAACTGTTGCACCTCTTACTAATCTTAATTTTTTTCTTCCAACCCTGGGGACATCATTAATCCATGTTTTCCCCCAGAACACGGAATCAAGGACATTAGCTTTTTTTTTTAATGTATTTTGCATCACTCTTTAAGGGAGTTACACATCATTAAACCTCCCCCTTTCTTGCCCCTTCATGCTCCAGTCACAAGTGATGAATTCTGATCTGATGGCAAATTTTCAGTCCATGCAGGGCACTAAGTCAGCTGATGTGAGGTTACACTGGGGGAAAAAAGGCAAGGAGGAGGAAGAGGTGAAGAGAGAAAGAGAGAAACAAGGATACAGTGGTGGATTTATGACTTCTGGTTTAGAGCATACTGCTGAAACAGACTCATAAATGTTTTTGACAGGGAGGAAATAAATTACTCCAAACATGTCGGCTCAGCGGACAATAAATAATCCTAAAAAAACGTAATTAGTTTCCATGCGTCACATTCATTTTGGAGATATTTATATGAGCTCATATAAAATGTACATGTTGGCTCATATATAGCTAACATGGTACCTTCAAACCTGTGTGATGTGCAAATGTTGAGCTTTCAGCATAGTGAGAAGCTTTAAGAGACAGTATGTGAAATTCTCTCGGTTTGCTTCCCAGTGTCAGAAATGTACATTCAGTTATCGTCTGCAAGAATGGCATAATTCGTTTGGAGTTGTCAATTATGCATCTGATGTGGGAGTGCACTCATTGGTCAGTTGTCTGACCGATCGCCGATCTTTAGAAATCCTGACCTGTCGATTCCGATTTTTGAAAATGTCGATTTTGTCTTCTGAAAAGTGACTAAATATAGCCACAAAGTTGTCAAATTGGTAAGATTGTTGTGACAACTGTCAACCAGTGGGCAGCTGAGTGGCTCCGTCGGTCAGCCCTCTCTCACGACAAAGCAAAAGGGGACAGAGGCTGGTTGTCAGACCTTTACGTAGGTAGATAAGATTGATGAATAAGATCGATGCGTAAGTATTGGCCGATTACCAAATTAAGGAAGTCTCAGACAATTTTTTTTTTCTTTTTTACATTTCATTGGTAATAAAATACTCAACTCAAATAAACATTCAGGCTAGAATTTATACATACTCCAATATTTGACCATCTGTCCTTCACATGACATGAAACGCCGTCATTAAAATCTTCAAATTACTGTGACATTTTCGTCGATTATAAGTGATTAACTTTTGAACATCACGGGTCATTGTCATGAAGCTACAGTAACATGAACAAATGTCGATGAACATCACTGGCCATGTTATTTTCACTAATGTTAACACGAAATAAAGATCACAGAGAAGACTATTTGCTCTTCTCCAATAGCAATTTTCATTGCAATAATAACAGAACAGAACAAATCTCAGAAAAAAATAAAATAAGTAAAAAATTCCCTAGTTGCATTTCTGCACCAATGCACCTCTTTAGACTCTAGGAGTGAATGCCATAAGTCAATAATTGCTGGGTTTCCTTAAAGTGTTTAAACTAACTTATCACACTGTTTGATAACTAGGATCAATTGGATTGAACTGAAATATTTTTTTTTCATATAAAGCACCTCAAGAGGATATTTATTGTGAATTGAATATAGCAAACATGCTGCAAGTCCACTTAGTGCCTCCTAAAATGCGTCACTGTGTAGACATTTGCAGGGTCTGTGCAAATTTGCTGGAGGTTTCCCCAGAGAAGCGAAGCCACAGAGCTGACCTTGCAATAAAAAAAAAAGACCATTTTCCCCCCCACTGCCTTTCTACAAATTTTATTTTGTCTTCTATCAGATGTTCCGCTTTTATCTCAGCAGTTTTAAATCGTCTCTTCCTCTACTCTGGCAGACTATTGATTTCTCCAAAACACTTTATCATTTAGTTTAGGACACCAAGACTGAGATCAGAATTTATGACCTTATCAGTGTGCTTTCAGCGTCGTCTCATTCATGGTTGAGCAGCAGTTTCGTGCGTCTCTTAGCTTAGCCCAGCTTCACAGACTTCACTCTGTTGTGCATTTTTTTAAACCTTTAATTTGACACTACTCTAAAAATTACTCTTATCAGACAAGCTCCAGCTGGCAGTTTCAGACAGATAACCTGTAGGTATTCGTTGCAGAGAAATTAGTTTGATAAAATACAGAGAGGGAAATAGAGAGCAGACAATTAAACATCTTGGAGTGAAGACAGCGCAGCTGTGTTTTAAATGACTGAAATGAATGCAGTAATTATAAGGAACAGTATTATTACACACAAGGAGTCAGCAGCAGAAGGGCTTGAGTGAATCTCCAGGAGTGTTGTTAAAATTGTATGTTCAAGAATTGTTGCAATTGAATTCTCATCACAATAATTAAACAGACTTAAATTATCAAAATTAGCTTTTCTGACTGTAATGAAATGGATAAAATTTCAGAGTAATGTCACTTTTAGTTCCTCTTGCCAAAAAGGCAGCAGGAATAGGGAATCCGACTGGACCTGATTGGGTTACACAGATTTATAGAAAACCAAGTGCAGACTGTAGTTCTTGCTTTTCTCAGCTGACTTCTAGCTGATTCATATCCAGAGTCACTTTGAAAGTGCTGTTCAATGATCCCTTTGGGTTTTTCAAATGTCTCACTTTGAGGGATCAACAAGTAAAATAAAATTTACTTAATTAGCTACTCTTTCCTTTTCCACTGTAATAAAACTGATAGAGTTCAGTTGTGCGCCAACCTTTATCTCAGGTGAGAGATGCAGTGTATCAGAGGGATGCCATTTCCAAATGCCTGTGCAGCTTTTCTTTGGAAGGCTTTATTTCTCTTTTGTCTTTTGGAAAGGCCCAGAAAGATTTTCAGCCACAGGAGTTGCTGTCAGGGGCACCAAAAATGGTATTCTGATAACAATGACCCGCCTTCCCACATGAAAGTAAAAGCTTGTGCCTGATCCCTGCACGGGAAGGTTAATGTGGGCGCAATGATCCAAAGAGCAGCCATTTGTCCTCTTGGGGGTTGTCCTTTTAGGTGACAGCAATATCTCATCTTGATATGTCTCATTATTAGTCCACATTTGGACGAGGACATAAGACACACATGACTGCCAAAAGCATGCCGCATGATGGATCAGCACTGAACTTGGCTTGTCAATAGTGATTTGTAACTATTGTACGTCACACAGGATTGGAATAAACTTTAATTTTCCTCTACAGAAAATGTAATGGGTCAACATGGATCTTTGGTGGGTTATAAAGCAACAGGAACAAAAGAATGTTTTTTTTTTTTTTTTTTTAAGGCACTGGTCGAAAATAAGGCTAGCCGGAGATTTATAGTGGCAAGAAAAACCTTGTTGGTTTCCACTGACTCTGTTCAAGGGGTGGGCAATAAAGAACTGTGTGACATTAGCCAGACACAATGATCATTACACCATCCTTACAAAGAATGAAATATTCAGTCATTAGACAAACAAATTGTATATTCTGCAATCATAATATGCACATCCAAGGCTATTTTCAGAACACACAGAATTTCGACTTATACATACAATTTTGTCTTCTTTAGACAATAAAAACCTATGGAGGAATTTTACACCAGTAGATTTGGTTCACCTTTCTTTCTGGTCAATTAAATGCAAAATGGATTGCTGTTATGTTTGTATTTGCATATGAGAGTCACTGACATATGAGAGCGAGAGCAGGGAAGCACACAGAGAAGGTCGTAACAACATTTGCCTCTCAGAAAAAAAATGAAAAGAATTTTCTGAATCGAGCCGCTTGAGAACTTACACTGAAGACAAAAAAGAGAAAATTGATGCGTTTGTCAATGGTGTTTGTAATAATTCCCAAAATGAAGGTGTTTTTGTGTGTTTCTTGCTGAGGCGCTCGAGTAAACAACTGCAGTGCATCTGTCAGCCCTGCCATTCTCATTGCTTTCTGTGAAATATGTAAGCACATATTTCACAAATTCTTGAGCACAAATTCTTGAGCACAAACTCTTGAGCACCTTGCCCCTAATTTGCATAGTGAGTATTGCATTAAATATTTTATGCCATACTTATTTGGTATTCTAGACTGTGGGAGACTTGCAATGTTTACGAAAGAAGAAAATATGCAAGGCTTCAGCTGTTTGCCTCTTGAGGCCTGACATTTTAACATTTTCTGCAAAGATCTTGTATAATCTCACATCTTTGAATGCTTACTTTGACTTTGGGAGACCCAAACGGTAGAGCTTACACTGTATTTAAATAGTATGCACTTTAAAAACCTAAAAGAAGCAGAAATAAAATGAGCGGCTATTGAAACTCATTTTCAGTGCCATGCAAGTGCTTACTAAAGATTTTCACACACTTTGTCACATGAAAACCATAGAATTGTATGTGATTTACTGGTATTCAATGTGATGGATCAACATCAAATGATTCATTTTTGGAAGTTGCTGTAAAGATTTTATTCACAGTGACAAAATAAGTGAGATAAATGGAAAACAGTCTACTTTTGTGGGGAAAATGGTAGTGAGAACTTGTAAAATTAGGGCAGATTGCCTGGAATTGTGTATTTTAGGAACACCTGTTCAATGATGAACTGAATAACATGTCAGATTTAAGGGTCCCTGTGATGGGTTAGTTTTCATAATGATGTGTTTTTCTCAGAATACATTGCATTTTGTGTGTCTGCACCAGTTGTAAATTGGCATATGTTTTAAATCTGTTTTCTTTGCTTGTTAAATCGTACAAAAATATGAAGTGACTGAATAGGGATGATTATAATTGCATGGATGACAGACATAAGGTTAAAACAAGCAGGATACTGGGAGGATGACAGAACGTCAATCTTCTGAAATGTATCCGTGGCTTTGCACCATTATAAGTTAAAACAGGAGATAGCTGGTACATTTTTAAGATCTCAAGGTTTGCTATTGAACTTTACGTGGTTATAAAAATCAGGAGTTAAAAATGTCTAAAGATTAAGTCAAAGTACTACCTAAAAACATCATTTATTTTAGCTGCACCTTTGTCTTTTAAATTATTATTGTTGTTTTGGTCTTTCTCCAAAAAGAATCATAAATAATAAGTGAAAAATTGAGATCTAAATCAAGTATGAGCCTTTCTGGTGAACATAATCAGATGACTAAAAGCTCTTGTAACTTTGGGCTATCTCATTATATGCTATGGGACACCAGCCACCACCACCCATCAACATGCTGAAACTCAGTCATTACTGTCCTATTATGCAGCTTATCTGATCCCACTGAAAGTTGGTCTCCTGTTTATCTTTTCAAAATCAGAAATTGCTGTTCAGATTCATCGTTAAGACATGTTATGTCTTTGTTAATGTAATTTAAGCAGTGTTGTATAAAGTACTGAAATCTCGGAGTCAAGTAAAAGTATAGGTACCGCTCCAAAATATGACTTTGGTAAAAGTAAAAGTCACTGATTGAAATGTTACTTGAGTTAAAGTATTAAAGTATCTGAATCGTCTTGTACTTAAGTATGGAAAGTACTGTAAAAATGGATGTACTCAAGTAATGTAATGAAAAGTATAAGTAAAAAGTAAAACAAGGCAAATGCAGTTTGAATGACATTTTTTATATTTTGGTAAACTTGTAAAATACACTTAAAATAATGAACACAACCAAGTGCTGGCAAAATTAAACCTGCTAATAGATAAACCTGCAGCATCATTTAGTTAAGAAAATTAGGAGCTTTACCTAAACGCTCTTTGCTACAGATTAATTAATTAATCTGAAGCAATTGATTAATTATTGATTAATTGATTAATTGATTAATGCAAATTTATGAGGTCACTACACACACATGCACTTTTAAGCAAGGCCACCAGTACTGAACATTCATTGAACATTGAGGATTCAAAAAAGACAGACAAAAAGGGGGTGGGGGGAATACATAAAAAGTTTGCACAAAGAATCTGGCAATATTTTTATGTCACAACTATTGCTTCTTTATTTGACTGTCTTGTTGGAGTCTTTAAACTTTTCCCAAGTCATTAGACTGAAGACAAAATGCTCCCACAAAATCCACCTGGCCAGAAGTACATTTGACGTTAAATACTACGTTAATATTACACCAAGCTGGAACACCACTAATATAAGGCCAGCATTTTAGGTAAACCGCCACTGCTCCCAGTCCTTTTAACATAAAATACGTTTATGTATTGAACACAATCTGTCATTACATGTTTTGAATGGTATTCACCAGAATTTCTGTGCTGAGAGAGAAAAACCGTGCCATCTTATTATCCCTGCCTGGAGAGAACAAAGTTTGGGTTTCCTGTCCAAATGATTAATCTTTCACATTATTTTCCAGAGAGACTCATAACACCCAGCACTACCTGTGAACCCAATTACACAAGCGACAACATCATTGACGCAACTCCCTGACTTATAGAAGTGTAAGCATGCAATTTTTCTAAACTTAGAATGAAATAAATGTGATTAGCATCCAAGCTTCCCTGTCCACATATCTGGTCTGAAATATACAAACACTCATTATGTTTGCCATAAATGTGATATTTATCTGGGGCTTTTATTGATTTCTTTGATCTGTGGGCTTTTCAGGTTGGAGTTTTGATCTCGCATACAAAAAATTGGTGCACAACTTTTTTCAGTCCAAACAGGGTCAAAAATATGCTTCCAGGGTCAAATCTGCATAAATCACTTGCTATTACTAGTACTACGTGCTCTTAGTGTTTTGATTTAATACTGCAAGTAAGTGAATCGATGCAATATGCTGTGGTTTTGAAGCGAGAGACATTTTAAAGCCACCAAGCACAATTTGAAGACAAGTTATTTGCCAATCTATGTCAAAAATTTAAATAAATAAATAAATTAGTTAGTTTCCTGTTGAGAATGGTTGAGATCAGGGTTTTGGATAGACTATTTTAGAAAACGCATGTATGATCATTGTCCTCACAGAGAACCCAACTGTGTCCACCTTTCAGTCATCAAGCTGCTGATTTGTACTTATCTTGAAGTAGAGGTCGTCCTCCATCTTCATTTATCTATTATCCTCGTCCTATACAACAATATCACTGGCAGCAAAGCAGACTCCAGCATAATGCTACTAACACCATGCTTAACAGTTTAATAGCTGGACATTTCCATTAAGTTCAAATGTTTCAGCTTGAGACAAAGTCTTTTATCTTTCACTGGTTTAGTCTATGGTGATGCAAAAAGTGACATCGGGGTTCCTGACAATCCTGTAAACCTTTTTATTCATCAGAGGACGAAGCCTGAAACATTCCTCAAAAATTCATGAAAGAATCACAGCAACACTCAAGAAATGTTTTGTTGATTAGGAAATAACATTGTAACATGATACAAAGCTAAAAGAAAAAAAGTCAAATTTTCATAATACACCCCTTTTAACATAGGGCAGGATGGTGAACGCCTGCTGCACATCCAAAATATCCAGATATTTTCTTACAAATTCAGTCGACATTAATATTACAGGTTGAGCTCAAAAGAGTTACAAACATAAGGTAAAGAATAACAATTCAATACAGTCCAACTAACCTGCCAGCAACATCACCATGACCTCATTACTATGCATCCCATGGCTTCTCCTGTCTGTCTTTCACTTTAGAGTACAATGCACAGTGATCACTAGAACAGGCTGTAGGTGTTACACATGCCCAGACTCCAAAAAAGCTTTTCTCATAAGATAACCCCCAAAAGCAAAGCACCAGCAGGTCAAAAATGCCAACACAGGTGCTTTTGCTCCAATTAGCCTGACTGCATTATTTTCATATCACCACGCTGCCACAAGCCCTTTTGGGTTAAGGAGCAGCAATCTGTATCTCGTCTACCAGGAGAGAAGGCACCATTCACCCTGATGAATGCTGATGAGTGCCTTACAAACTCCTGAAATCCAGAGGTTATGCTGAGCTGCAACAAAAGAAACAGCATTCTCTCTTTGGTAAACAACAACGCTGAGGTGAGCAGAGATTTGCATTTGTGTGTGTGTGTGCATATGTGTGTTTTGTGTTTTTTTTGCCTGACTGTGGCAAGAGTGCATGCTCTGGACAACATGACTGCGAGAGTATCGAATTGACTGCACCAGCAGTGACAGTAAAAACACCAAACGAAATCCATTTCATTTGTGATCCATGGGCTTGGAGGTATTATGCAAACATAACCAGCCGGGTGAAGTGGTAATCAATCACATCTGTGTTCGTCTGCTGCACCACAGAGTGCTGTGGACAGTCACATGAACAAGTTTTTCGTCCTTTTTTAAGGAATATTTCAGGACATAGTTCCGTCACTTTGACTGATAGCAGAGAGGAAAGATAATAAACATGAGGAGGCACAAAGGTGGATGATATATTGCAAAGGTTCCGAGTTGGATTCAAAACAGGGTTTAGTAGCTGCATGGTTGCACAGTACACACAAAGACCCCTAAACCCCTGAGGAGGACCCCTGCATGCTACAGTTGTCTTTTTGCACAGGCAAATACCAAAGCGTTCCTATTGTGTGCTGGGTATTTTTGACACAATATGCCAAGCTTGCAACATCAGAGGGGAACAGGTGCCTTTGTGGGATGAATGAAGACATGACAAAGATTAATGGTTGCGACGCAGATCATTATACTAAAGCCGCCCACAGTGGGTGGGTAGGTAGCTATGTGTGTGAATGTCAGTGTGGACCTTGACATAGGCAGCAGCTAAAAATAGCCAAACAGAATAAATAGTGTGTGGAGCATTTCATCCCTTTTATGAACGACAGCACACACATCAACACATGCACACACGTGCACTTTTACTTTAATTTACCAAAAATATTTACTTAAAAAAAAAAAAAGACAGCATGGGATTTCCATGTGAGAGAAATCAATATATCCTTAGTTTAATTAGAACCATTCAAATCAATTCAAGCATTCCATTCATAGAATGGTATTCCACATCGATTGAATGCTACTTATTGATATTTAAATCACAGTTAATTCCAGTATTCACGTGCCTCAGGTTGTTTTGTCCCAAATGGATTTTTTATGCAGGACTATTTGGACCACATTTCTTGTCGTGAGCAAATGAAAACCTGGTTAAGACCCCAATCAATGATCAATGTGGCTTTTCACATGTATGTGAACACATTAAAATATTGACAAAAAAAAGTTGATCTGTTCTGCTATCTATTCCTACTGTTAGCTTTCTCATTTCTTATTTTAGGATTAATCACAAGTTTAGTGTTTATATCTGTTTCCTTCTGGTCCCTGCTTTATTGTCCTCTCGTTCAGTTTGCCATTTTCTTCCTTCCCCCAGCTGCTAGTCATCTCCTCATCAATCTCACTCACTCCCTTTCCCAGCTGCAATTAGTTTCTTTTAATTTCTTTCTTTGGCATCTTCACTACCTCTTCTGTATGTCTACCTCCTCGACTCGTTGCTCCACACTGGTTTCTGGTTTCCTGTTTATGTTTGTTTTTATTATCATTGTTTATGTATCTAAACATGGTTCGCATAGCAAATCCCTCCATGTTGCTCCTGCTCCAGACAAACCAACTTTCACACAAGAAGATAGTACTTAATAGTACTGATGTCAAAAATGTGTTCATGCAAAATAAGAAACACAAAATGATCATTTGTCACTCAGTTGTTTGGACACTTAATTACTTCATCTGTTTTTCCCCTAATATAAATTGTTCGGACCAAGTAAATGTTTTCTTCCAACTTTCTGCAAGCATTAAACTTTCAGTAAAAACCAAAAGTATCAACAAGAAACTTCTCAGAAATGGTGCAGCCTTTTTTCAGTTTCTAGTGGAATGAAAAGGGTTGTACGAAACCTTTAAAGATTGCTTCAACACACAGAACTGTATGAGAAAAAAACCCAAAGGCGAAATCCCCAGGTAAAGAGCCTCAGGCTCATCTCAAGCACAGCTAAGACGAACCACACTAAGCACAACACGCTGAACCAAGTAGCACACCATGAAAGTGTTCATGTTCCAAATGTTTCTGATTTCTACTCAGCTGTACATATTTTACATAACTTCAAATAAACTTAAGCTATTATGTCTTTTAGATAACAGGCACTAAACCAGGCTGTTTATAATTGGTAAATGATGGCAATGTTTGTTTGTATAGCTTGGATCTAATGATAAGCAATAATAATGCTTTGTTTTTTCAAAAGACAAATATAAAACTTGAACTGCTAAAGTGAGTCGGAGAAACAGAACATAAACAAGGGAAGTAAAATTATGATTAGGTGCTGTGATCCAGAGAGCAGTGTGACATTTGCAAAGGAGCTCTGTTTCACATTGACCGGTTGCTTTCTGCATGGTCAGGAACATTTTGATAGATATTCTGTGCCTACTGGCTCTAAAACAAGTATGCTTCACAGTGAAACCCTGTCAAAGTCCAACATATCTCAAATGCATGAGGCTTCCTAGTTTCAGCAAGAAAAAAAAAAAATTCAGTGAATACAAAAAAGCAAGTAGCCAAAAACGGATCCAATAGACAAAATGAATGAAGTGGAAAATATTTAAATGAAATATTTTGTCCATTAAATTTTTCTGTTCTTTTTACAACAATGGGAACAAGTTCATTAGTCTCCCACTAAACTAGTCCCTCAAGACAGTGACCAAGTTTTAATTTTGAACATTGCTCATGCCACATCTCCATATTTAGCATGCTGGTTGCCTACTACAGATAAGATACTGTTGCCGAACAGTCAATAAAACCCTCACAGAACTGCATTCAAAGTTTTCCTCTCAGCCAGCCTCCATCAACAATATCAAATTTAACTGATAGCTAGTCCTAATCTAAATCCCACTGCATAAGCATTGCAAGTTGTACAGAACCTGTGTCCATCCATACATTCTCATCTTTATTGAACTTTCATGCTAATTAGATTTAAGTTTAATGATTCGAACACTCGCTGGATTTACGAGGCCACTGGAGGCTAATTGAAAACAAAAAAAAAAAAACAGCTGATTGAGTCATTCTGAATCAGTCGGAATGACTGTCAAACTGTCAGCTAGCTGATTTAGTTAACCGGATATTAAAATCTATCTGGCTCTCCGGTCGAATTTGCCTCCTTAACATTATGCTACTATTTGGGTTGCTTTGGCAACAACCCACTCAAGCTCACATGCCCACATACTACACGGAAATGACAAAAAAAACTAACATCTTCATCCTTTCAAACACTCTGGGAATAAAACAACATATTACAATTATTCTTATCCATTGCTAAGAAAGTAATTATAGATATCACGCTGGTAAATAGCGTTATTCCACCCACGCGGAAAGAAGATGCTAGCTGCCTTCAACTCTCTGGAGAACCAGTGCATGCACGCTGACATCCACAGAGGAGGGAGGCATCTACTGCAAGCATGTCCCACGCTGCACGCTCCGAGTGCAGCAGAAGCTGCCATGCTCACTTTGGAGATCATTTCCAGTGAAACATCAGAGCAACCTGGTATATCCTGACTCATGGGATTGCCTGATTGGCTGCCAGGTTGATGATGAAAATTAATGAGAGTGGACACAGGCAATTACCCCTAATAATCTCTCTGTCGCCTAATGAACAACTGTTTCATCAGCAGTTTTGTTAATATCTTAAATTTCACTATCGGGGGTTGAGATTGCTACGCTTTCACCAGAATTGGGTGCTGTCATGTTAAATTATATTCCAGATCACAGAGGAAATTTAATATCCACATCACACCTGGTTATATAAGTAATAAAGTTATATCAGGTACGCTTTAGGTGACCTTTAATCACCAGAAGCTGATCGTGAGCCACAAAACATTGACCTTCCAAACATGCAGTACCCGTGGGGTTTAGGACATGGGCTACACGGATACAAAGGGCTGGTTTAATCAATGCAGCCTTATTGATTGTTTGTTTGTCAAAGGAAAGAAGGAACATGGAAGGCAAATCAATTACACATATGCAATGCATAATCAAATTTGAGCAAAACTGCTGAGGTGTGGAAAAAAAAAAAATCTTCAGTTGACATTTATGCTGGTCCTACGTGCTGGTATCCATGCAAACTGAAGAAAGTAGATGCTTAGATAGTATATAAAGACTTGGGAGGGGTTAATGGGATGGACAAACATAAAGAAACACATCATTTTGGGGAAACAGCATCACAAAGACCAAATAATACAATAATAATAATACAATGAGCCAGGAGTAAAGTTGTGGAAAAGTTCAACATAATGTTTGGTGCATTAAAATAAAATCCAAAGCTTTGGGAACCTTAGATTTTTTTAAAGTGTAAAATACAAGACGAATCTATTCGAGGTATGACTGCCCACCTGAACTGATAGGCTGGGCAAAGGGGGCATTAGAGAACCACCTAATGGAAACTCTGGAGGAGCTGCAGGGATCCACAGCTTGGGTGGGAGAATGTGTTGATAGAACAAATAAATATTAGTTTATGGCGAAACATGACTGATAATCAGTGACTTGAAAAGTGACGCTTTTACATGCACTAGCAATTCAATCTGACTGTACAGATGCAAACAAGAACAGGCAGAAACTTCAATCTTAGAAAGTGACATACCCCAAAAACCTTGCTGCGTGTTTTTCAGTCTTCCGATTGTCTTTCCAGGGTTTTGGAGACACAGAAGTTGAGGACCTAAACTGAATTTTTAGTTATTAGAAAGAGCAAAATACAACACGTTTTCATTTGTTGCGGAGAAGATCCTTCACGGCTGTGCAGCAGGAAGAGACTTTATTCTGCATTTCGAATAGGAGCAACTCTACATATCATGGTCATCGCACTGAAAAGTCTTCTGCGGCAAAATGCGCCTCCATCATATGAAGAGGCACTGCGTTATGGCACACGCGGAAGGGTGTGTGTGTGTGTGTGTGTGTGTTTGTTATTTCGCTTAGTTTCCGCACCTCTATGCCTGCTCTGATCACACATGCGTGGTTTAGATTTTCGTGTGCGATAAGGATAAAAACAACAAGCAACAATTACGCGAAGCGTAATTTTTCGCTTCGCCTTGTTTGATTAAGTTCACTTCGGGAGAGCAACCTGCTGCCGGGTGTGATTTGGTCATCACCTTTGTGCTGCGGCGCAGCGCGCGCCTCTCCGCTCCTCCTTTCCATAGTACACAGCGGGACACTCCGCAGTTCGCTCATCCCGCGCCTTCCCCTTGCCTTCCTTTTACGCGCTCGACGTCTCTGCATTGACAGCGCTTGAGAGAGCCAGTCTTCTCCAGAGCTTTTTAGGTGCTGGAAAAAGCGCAGGGCACTCAGCTCTCCGATGGCGAATCGGTCCATGTGGTCGTTCACAGAGAAGGATTAAAACCTTTTTTTTTTTTTTTTTATCTTTCTTTCTTTCTTTCTTTCTTTCTTTCTTTCTTCCTTTTTGTTTTCCCTCCCTCCACCTCTTTCTGTATCTGTCTGTGTTTTCTCTGCACACCAATTTTGCACATGATGTGGGACGCGCGTTGTGTGCGCGGAGTGCTCCCCTCAGTCGAATCCGCCTAACTGAAGGGGAATCCCGGCTCGTTTTTCCACCTCTGCTCCCTTAGGACACAGAGGAGTTTGCATGAAAAGGCTGGTTTACAGCGGCAAGGTGAGACTGGCTATTTAATGCGACGTTAATAACATTGTTAGCCTGTTGTTACTTTACACTGAGAGCAAAGGGAATTTGTGAGCTATAAGAGAACTGATACGGGAGGTAGGTGGTGGATTGTGAGGGGGCTCAGAGTGACTACTGAACACTTACAGTGTAACAGGTATGCTGCAGTGTATACACACACACACGCACACACACACACATATATATATATATATATATATATATATATATATATACATATATATATATATATATATATATATATATATATATATATATATATATATGTATATATGCGTCTATTTTTTTAAATAGTTTTTCTTTTTCGTTTCTAGCTTAAAAAGGTCCTGAATCAAGTTTGTTATTCAAAATGACCAAGGCCAAATGCAACTAAGCTAAAAAAAAAAAAAGCATATGACAGCTGGATAATCTTCCAAAGTTTCTGCCACACTTATAAATAAATATGCAAGGTTGAATTTTATTATCGACTGCTATAGCAGTCACTTGATGTGAGATTAAAGCCTTACTATGAAGAAACATTGCTGGATCACGAAGCAAAGCAGCTACCTTGACTGGTAAAGTGGAATCATTGATTTGGACCAATGCTTTCAAAGAAACGTGATGAAAGAGATCAATAACACTGTGCAGCTGTCATAACGCTTGACTGGATGTCTGCAACCTGAAGGGAGGTACTCTGTGTTGGATGTGTTTCATTTATTCTCTGTCTCAGAAGTCTTTCTCTTTTGTTTTTTCAGCCATGGAGGGACTTGCCTAAAGAGGATCCAACTTAAGTCAAAAGTTTCATACTTTTTCCTCCGGTTTTGGTCTTAGCCAGTTGTAAGATCTTCCAAGAAGTTTCCAATTCCATTATCATGGCCGAGAAGCTAGGATCGGCGGGGCCTAAACCCAACAACGTCCGAACTGCCCCACCTCTGCCTCCCGAGCCCATTGAGATCATCCGCACCAAAGCCAGATCACGCAGGGTCCGCCTTAATGTTGGGGGTCTGAACCACGAGGTCTTGTGGCGGACCCTTGACCGCCTGCCCAGGACCCGGCTTGGCAAGCTTCGAGACTGCAACACCCATGAGTCCCTCATGGAGATCTGTGACGACTACAGCCTGAACGAGAATGAGTACTTCTTTGACCGGCACCCGGGGGCCTTCACCTCCATCCTGAACTTCTACCGCACGGGCAAGCTGCACATGATGGAGGAAATGTGCGCCCTGTCGTTTGGCCAAGAGCTGGACTACTGGGGGATCGACGAGATCTACCTGGAGTCCTGTTGCCAGGCCCGCTACCACCAGAAGAAGGAGCAGATGAACGAGGAGCTGCGGCGGGAGGCTGAGACTATGAGGGAAAGAGAGGGAGAAGGAGAGTTCGATAACACCTGCTGCCCGGAGAAGAGGAGGAAACTGTGGGATCTCCTGGAGAAGCCCAGCTCCTCAGTGGCTGCCAAGGTAAGAATCCAAGACTAGAAAGTGAGATCGTACCGGCTGAGTCTCACATTTCCTGCTCACAATCAAAGCCAAACACTCTGGTTGCATAATAACACATTGCAGGCATGCTTGTTAAAGACTAACTCCCACGTGCGCTTCAAAACATACTCATGAGTTCATCAGCTTGAATATGATATGGTCAGTAGAAACAGTGGCTCAGATAAAACAGTGAAGCTTTTATGAGGATCTGACTAAATGGAGAAGGCCAAAAATATTTTCATGTCAATAAACTTAACTTTATGTCCTTCATGAGAAGAGATTCATGTTTCTCTTCTGATGCCACATTGTTTTGAATCAGTTTTAGTGGCTGGATGATAGAACAGGATTCTCACAGGTATATTATTGCCGCTTTAAGCATTTACTTGAGTTAAATTATATTATTTTATTCAAAATCAAGGTTCTCTCTTTACAATACTGTTGTATTAGTTGGTTCAATTTTCATTTCATTTTAAGAGATGACAAATTCTCTTCCTACAGACAGAATGTTAAATTTGATGCATCAGTGCTGATTTTTAAAAAAAAAAGCAGTTATTGGTAGAAGACCTAACTTCTCAGCATAAAGTTTTGAGAATTGCTTGTATACCATTATAATCGCCAGTTTTATGTATATGTTTGCATGTGAAAGTTAGAAAATGTGCTACTACAACACAGTCTTTTGATTAGTGATCAGAGCTGATTGAAGGAAAATAGACTGATTTCAATCTCTTGCCTATTGATCGGTGCATATTTATATCCTGCTCTTTTCTCTTAAAATTAACAATATATCTCTTGACTGTGCAACTTGGCAAACTGATGTTAAACAGCTTTTGAATTAAAAGAAAAGATGTGACACCTCTCATTGAAAGGAGATTAATTTTCTTTTTATTGGCTATTATGCCGAGTGTTCCCCGTTCCTGCATTATTGGCATATTCCCTATTTTCTATGAATCAGCCATTGGCAGTGACTGACAATGATCCTGTCTCAGCTTGATTACAGCATTTGTCCTTTATAGAGAAGCCATGTATCATATGAATTAATTAGACAGAGACTGCCGATATCTAATTTGGGGCCTAACTCATGTGACAGCACTTGAGTAATTTGCTATGCATAACATGTCTGAAGTGATTTACTCCTCAGTGGAGTTCTTTTTTGGACTCTAGACACATCTGTGTATTGCTGACTTGTACACTATCATGATGGGGGAAGCCCTTGGTTCATTGAAGGGAAATTCCATCTTAAATCAAATTGTATTAACATCCTGCTGACAGGGCTACGCGGAGAGCCTGATCATGACTCCAATAGCTCAGGCTATCGGCAGCAGAAAGTCATACGGAAGTACAGTGGTGGGGCTGCGTACTTACAGCAGCTCTCTGAGATCAGGGAAGCTTTTTACGGCTCATACGTCGTACAGTGAGCTCTCTTGAAAGCTCCTGACTAAGGAAATGCCATTACTAGTCGACTACAGTGTTACTTGCTTTCATACAGGCAACCGAATCTCTTTGTCAAATACAATTTGCCTTCTGGCACACACATTTCCCCTTTCCTAGTTTCTTTTATTTTCCTTTTACTCAATCTTCTTAAGTCATTTGTGCCTGTTTCTGTGCTTTATGCCACCTACAGCCCTTTTGGCTCTTAAATGAAAGGTAAGCATGAAAGTGGTGACCTTTTTCACAGGGTCAATTAAGCCATGATTTCATTCAACAAGGCTTATATGGCCTTGGCTTTTAAACTGAAAAGATAGAAATCCAATACACGTATAAAATCTAGCAGCTAGAAGCTGTGGAAAGAGGTTCAGTGAAGAAACCGGCAGAACGACGCTTTGAGTGATTTACCCGGTGCAGTCATGTGCGTTCTGCCCAGGTTGCTGAGCTTGATGTTTGCAAACATTTAGCAATGAATTATAAATGAAAAGGTAAAAAAGAAATATGCAGCGGTGTTTATGCGTAACTCTGTTTTATTTTCCTTTTGGAATTTAAAGAAGTAATGTGTTCAAAGCTACCAAATGGTTGTTTTTGTTTTGTTTTGTTGTTTTTTTTGGTGAAAAGTTTGAATTAATGGGAAATGAATAGTTTATCTACACATAAAGTCTTTCTTTCTAACATTTATCAAGTTTGAGTGGATGCCAGGTTTTGGGATGGAAATTAAAATGTGATTTGATTTTTTTTTGTATTATGTAGGTCCAAAAATTAAAACCCAAATTAGTTTAAATACACTTGTTCAAAGATTTTTATATATTTAAAAATTATTTATGTAATTTGTCACAAAGATAATTGTTTAAAAGAATATGGAGAATTATGTTTTATTGCATTTGGTCCTTGAGCTATCGTTTAGAATATTTACATAGAATATTTTGTCTCTTGTACATTTGTGACTTTTGTTTTACAATGAGTACAGGATGCAGTTGTACAAAAACTTTATCAAGCTTAGGAGGCCATATTGAGGTTTTGCTGAAATAGAATAAAACTGACATGACTTTGTTTGTGTGTATTCCTCAGTAATTGCACCTTCTTCATTTTTATGTGAAATAAACTTTGGTTCTTTTTTTGGTTTACATGTATTTGCTGGCCAACATGATTGGAGATAGAGATGACAGGAGGAACGCAAAAATATATTGTGAACTTAAAAAAAAAATGTTTGTTACAGTTGGCTGAAGTTACTAATAAGCTGTCTATATGTTTTAATACGCAATTACATTTTGCAGTCAGAGCTATTAAGATTTTGGTGGCGCAAAGCATACATTCCTAATAAATTGCATGACAAGATCCGGAGCTGTAAACATTTTTAGGTCGCCTTATTGATATCAGGCTGCCCTAAGAAATAATAGCAAAGGATCTGTGAGCATTTTAAAGAGATCAGTGCTTCTTCCTTGCAGAGTCAGCCAGCCACACACCCCCACACACACCATCCGTGTCCAGCCTTGTTCTTGCTCCTTAATGTGGATGTGCTCCATTACTCTCCTTTTTATCTAATAAGCGAGTCTAGCTGGTGGAAATAAGCAATGGGCCGGCATGGCCGCAGCCTTTTGCTGTTCAGTTCTGCCATGCTTGGACGCAGCCAAAGCCTCTCCAACCACAGACACTGTTGGCGAGCTCTTGTGTCATTTCTCAGGGGCGTTTGCTTCTGATCACGACGGGCTGCCTTCCTCCAACTGGCTGTTATCTTCCACGCATAAATTCACAGAGCCAAAGCTTGTAGGTACACTGATGTAGATGTGGAAGCTGGAAGAGACTGAGATGAGGAGAGGTTGTGTAAGGGAAAAGATGTAAGAGCCCTTTAGTCCGTCTTGAGCCAAATTGTCTCTGAATTCAATTCAAGGAGCTGCACCTGTTCTGGGTTTTTTTTTTTTTCAGTGCAATATGAATTGTTTTTAATCTTTTGCAAATTAAGTTACAATGAATGTTTACTTTTATACAAGTAGCATTCAAAAATAACTCTCTGTTACTTTTTGCTGTCTTTGTGAACATCCATCCATCCATTTTCCGTCACCCTTCTCCCTAACGGGGTCGGGAGTTGCTGGTGCCTATCTCCAGCTGCGTTCCGGGCGAGAGGCGGGGTTCACCCTGGACAGGTCGCCAGTCTGTCGCGTCTTTGTGAACATTTATGTGTTCAAATCAGATTTTGTGTCATCCTCTATAGAATTTCACTAAAACTTAGTTATCTTACAGAGAAGCTTAAGGTAACACAAGTCAATTGGAGTTATTGTCTTTTCTGGCCTGGAGCGAGTCATCCTCATGTATTACAAGAGCACAGTTTAGGAGAAGCACACCTTCTTTCACCTCCAGTTGTTTCCTGGTTACGTAACCCTTCTAACAGACCTCTAATCAGTACAGCCTAGCATTTAGGCACTAGCACCTAAATCCTCTTTACTCGCATCCATAATCAGATAAGAGAGAACCTCCTTGATTATAGATGGCATGAGTTCTTATGGCTCCTGCATGGGAATTGAGGGAGCAGCATTTATCATCTGGATGTTCCAGGACACACTTAAAGCCCAGTCGCTCGTATACCACTGGCTTTACTTTCCCCATGTACGTCAGCTGTAAAGTGGAAACTTCTTTAAGTTTGGATCATTTCTGTAAGGCTTTGGTTAAATTTAGAGAAACATAAGCACTCAAGTTTTAGCTTTATCCTCCAAACGGTTGTGACCAGGTGCTTTTTTGTTCCATATTATACCTTTATTGTTGTGAATTAATGGTATGAAAAAAATAATTTATTTTTTTAATTAATATTGTTGTGAATACCTACCACAGCAAAGCCAAATTGTCTTCGTGGTAATCAAAAATCTAAATAGTGTCATAATTTCTGATACAATTATAAAAAAATAAAAAAAAGATTTCCACATTATCAGACAGTTTAATGTGGCTTTCAAAAAGAAAAGAGATTAATTGTAGTTTGTCAGGATTAGGTTTTATTGAAAACATCATGAAGAAAGATCTGATAGTTTACAAAATATTGCAGAAAAGGTTTCTATGTAAAGCTTTCAGCTTCACACAGCACCTGCTGCTTGGCTAATTTCTACTACTTGATACCTGCTGCTCCTTGTGTTGTACAAGAAGGATTATTTAAAAAAAAAGTGTTTTATTCTATATTTTGAGTAAAAACAGTCAACTTCATTGTTTTCTCACTCTCCATATTTGTGTCTCTGTGTCAAAGTATAATAATTAAAAATGGGAAATAGATGTGATACAGTGAAACCGTGGTATTTTTGCCCAAAATTGTCAAACTATTTATGTCAAACTAGAATAGACCAATAAAGTACATTATGTTCTATTAATCTTATAATCTTAGTCCATGGCTTAATATGGCACACAGAAGGAAAATCCCAAATCTGTCACCTTTTCCTTTTTTCTTTGTACAAATAAACAAAACCCATTGGCATTCCACGTTGCATTTGGCATGCAGAGGAATTAACATCAAGACGCATTTCAGGTGTCTCAAAGGAGCCCACTGGGCTGTCTTGGAGCTTATTGCACTTGACTGTGTGCATTATGATTCATAAATGGGGCCAACATTTGGTAAATCTCAAGAGTTACAGCTAATCTTCAATATCCTCACTGTTAAAGAAGCAAAATGTGTGTGGGGGAGGGAGAGCAAGTATGCTGATGAAGGAAAACTCTAGCATAAGTTTATTTTGTAAACAACACAACCAATGTATAGCAGGGCTAATGAGAGAGGCCAGATGGTGTTGGAGGCCAGCTTCTACGAGTAATTGCACCTGTCATCACTGGAGCATAACTACTGAGGATTTGCTAACTAAACACGCCTTTTGCTCGAGTATTACAACCCGAAAATCACTTTCATGGATGATTGAGCTCAATCATGGTTTGCTTTTCTTTAATACAGTCTTTAAAATAACTAACAACATATAATTTATGGGGAAATGAAGAAGCACAACTAAATGTATTCATAAAATTTTAGATACGAAAACAAATAGTAGTAATTTTGTATTGATTTATATTTTATCTACTTACAGATCAGAGACATCAACGCTTCCCATATCAACTGTAGAATGAAAATAACCAGAAAAGCATGATACACATCATTTTTTACCGTCTTAATTTGTAGAGAATTTCATGGCAGAGTGAAAAAAATAATCAGTAAATGCAGATAGACTCATTTATTAAGAGAAAATACTTATATTACCACATTTTCTTTGTGTAGTTCATGAGAAGATTATGGAAAATTACTTTAGATCATCAATCAAAGAAGATACAAAACTTCCCTGGAGAGTGTTCAAATTAAATCAGCATCTGTTTGAAATGAGCTTTGGGACTTGAAGTACCCGAAAAGTCAGCAACAAAACGGTCAAACCTGCAAACATACAAAAAACTTGATGCAGCTTTTTTTCAACTTTTATTGTTGAAAAAGTTTAGTTGAAACTTTTTCAACAATAAGATTATTGCAGGCCATGAAACATGGCAATGAACGTTGTATAACTCTTATACTGGGTAGTCAATAAATAAAACTATAATCTGAAATGTTAAAACAGAAAACCGCAGGGTTTGAAAACATTTTATGTGGATTTGCTTTGACTGGATCACTCCTAAAGTTGAATTTAGTTTTATTTACTCATGAATTCCTTGTGAGATACTATACTTTGATGATTTTAAACATTTACGGAAGAAAAGGGAAAACAGAACAAATTAGTTCGGGCATAGACTCTTTCATGTCACTCATTAAAATCCACCAACAGTCAAAGGAAGATTCAGTTTCTTTACATGCTAAGTATCAGTTCACAACCTGTTCACCGTGTCACTTTGTAAAAGCTTGGATGTCCAGCAGAGCGTTACAGCTTGCCTAATCCCAAAGGCCAGACAACCTGAAATGATGTACAAATATTGCTGTTTGTACATCATTTCATTGAAAGTGATACTAGACAATAAAAATATTAAATTTGATAACGTTAAAATGTCAAAGCCCCTTTAAGCGAGGATTATTTTCATTTTAATCTCTCCTTTTTTATCCAGATTCCATTAGTTTGCACAGTTTATTTATTAAGCTAGCAAGAAGTCAAGTAGACCAAATGGACCAAATGCTCTCGATCCACCTGCCATCAGAATAAGACATAAATCCCATTGAAGGCTAGCAGAGGCTCTGTGTGGACCCACAGCAAGTAGCAGTGCTGGCTGGTGCTGCCAGCTTGAGTGACACGCTGAGTAAGAGGCTAATGTGTTCCTTCCTCCTCCTGCCCTACTCGTCTCCTTGCTGTCCCCCTGATCATTGCTCCCTCTGCTGCCTCAAGGGACGTTCGTTCATCTCGCTCGCTGCCGTTTTCCCATCCCAGAAGGCATTGGGAAAAGCGTGAGATGGAAAGGAGAGGGATGGGAGTTTAAAGGAGTCATCATTCTAAATGCTATGAACACCAGGTCTCCATTACATGCTTCAGTAATCTCTCTTCACACTCTCTCAGCTCACAGCCAGCCTTCCACATCCATGCACATTCATACAGTATTACATATATTATGCCTTTACAGTGTGTAGTACACAAGCTGGTGCTCCTGCTCACTGAGGACACACAATGAAACATACAAACCTCTTCATCGGAAAACCCTTGAATAATGCTGAGCTGACTTTTTGTAAGTGCCACCACACATCCGTTGCCATGCTGTTTCCTCTTCCTATCTCCGTACCGTGTATGTTTTTATATTCTTCAGTTTCTTGACGTTTATTCTCCCCTTGTGCTCACGCAGTCATTCTTTACCCTCACTTCCACCACCACAATGACAGTCCTCCACTTCATCTTACAACTCCCTTTTCCACCTCTCATCTCTGTAGTTTTCGTTTACTGCACAGTTCAGTCTTCAACTTTTTGGAAAACTGAGTTAGCACTTTTGCTGATAAGCACTTTTGCTGCTTTATCTTGAGATCTCTGATATGGGAGATCATTGATATTCATTGAAAGGTTCTCACATTTGCCTTTGATTGCAGGTGGATTGAGAAGTTTTTCAGTGGCCACTCTCTCTGCAGCTAGAAGCGTGTTATTCTGAAAGCTTGATATGTTATTTAATTTTACTTTGTCTTTAAAAATATTTCATAATTATTAGCTTTAGCTTATTTTATATTTTCCTCTGTTTTTGCAAGAATCGTGGGCTTCCAAACAAAATACATTTAATAATTATTCTGCACTAGCTAAATTGATAATAGGCTAACGATGTTAAAAAATCAATCAAGACCAGGTTTGGCTTTCATTAACTATATATACTTATATATATAGTCTTTTGTGGCATCGTACTACATCATTATATTCATCCATAGCAATTCTGTTATAGTTTTTCTCACTATAAACTCTGTATATGGACAAGTGGTGCAAACAAAGTGCAAAATCTCTCTTTTACTATGTATCTGTGTTTGGGTGGATAGATTCTTAATCTATAAGGTCAGAGATATAATTTACAAACTAAACAGACAATAAACTGTATTGGTGGAGGTCATGCAAACTAAATATCCACATGTTTAATGGTGTATCCCTCATGGGTATGTTCAACCAGATAAATAATTTAGCTTAAATGTTCCACGTTATAGAGACTGTTTATCAACTTACTTTTATTTTCTTATTCCGAAATATTTTTATGATTTCTGTAGCAACCAAAATGTGCTATGGTGACATGCTGATACCCAGGGAGCATTTCCTCTCCATACTGACTGCGATATGTACAGCAGCTGGTAACTCAGCCCCCACAACCAACCCCGGATGCAAATTTAAGGGAAGCGCTTTAGCTCTGTCTCATCAGTACTTTCAGTGGGTAAACCTGTGATTGAATGGCCTATTTTTAATGTTTTTCATAACGTCGGTCGGCTTCTAGTGATGTCATTTATAACAAATGGCTCTCAAACACACTGAAACGAGACAAGTTCCTGGTCAGTGGTGCGGTGTTTTGATGAGTTCAAGCTGTCATCTTTACTGTAGCGGATCCACTTGCAAAGATTCCGTGACAGAAATGATGAAGAAGTGAAATTGGCCTTTCTGGTGTCTCGGCTCTCTAGGCCAATAAGTGGATCAGAACGAGGGCTTCGGTTTGTTGGATTGAACAGATTAATTAAAAACCTCTGCAGTGTGAAGGAGCCTCCCAGGACATATGAAAGAACACTTGTTATCCTGACTGATACTGGGGAACTGTGACAGAGGAAATGTATGTCACTGCATTTGCTTCCAATTGCCACACACCTCCACCTTCTGGTCCTCACATTTACTCATCAATTTCTTTTTTTAGCTTCTCTGCTGGAGCATTTATTTCTCTGTTTTTCAGCACATTTGTTTTTTCTTGTGTAATCATGCTGTTGGCGTCACCGTGGGCAGAACTGCCAGCTGTTTGCTGTCTCCACGCACCCCAGGAAGTGACAGAGTAAATTATTATATCTCCTGCTCTTTGTTGTGGAACGTGATTCCTCTTGAGTCACAAGAGAGCCTCACTTCTGACCAAGGCAACTTACGCATGTAGTAATGCCCTTCATTTATTATTTCCCCCTACCTGACATCCACAGTATTTATTCTGCAATCATTTTTTTCATTTCTGTTCAGACCTAAGGTATTTAAACATTTACAATAAGCCTTATAAATTATTAATTTTAATTTTAACTGGACTAACTATAGACACTTAAGAGTTGACCTTTTATATACATTTAAATTGTAAATGTACAATTTTACATTTATTGTTCATGTACCATTTTACTGTCTTTTTTTTTTTACTGATGGCATGCATGAATCTTGAAAAAATACATATTTTTTATTGACAGGAAATTTTGTGATGAAACGTGACAGAAGGTTTTTTTGCTATGGGCATCCAGTTTAGTCTGTCTGTGAGGTTCAGTAGGTATAACTGTGGACCTGTTGACCAGTTTTTTCTTCATTTTAATGCCAAACAACTATAGGAAGTTTTATCACCACCTGGTAAGGACTGTGCACCGCATCAGGGTGATCAGGATGTTTTATTTTCGGTAAATATCCTGATCCTGTTTGCTTCTTTAAACATGGGATTGAATCATTCCCTTCAACCGGTAAGGGATTTATAAGAACTGCTTTTTGATAGATTATGTTGCAGATTATGAAACTAAATAAAACTGACTGTTTATGTACACTGATAAAATGTAAAACGGAATCAACCTATATATCTGTGCCAATTAAAGTCTGTTAAGTGCTTCCCCAACGTGAACTGTCAAGTCATCCGTCTAGTCAGCCAAGGTGACAAGACGCAATGATACTGTCCTTTTAGCTCACTGGTGCAATTGTAATCAGCTTAGAAGAGGACCTGACTAACCAGAGGGCAAACAGGGACAAAGACATGCACTCAGACCATGTGACCTAGGACAGTGTCAGGATGCCGTGCACTGGGCCAAAGGATCATCGTGTGATACACCTGCAGTGTCACGCTGGTTTGTGGTTGACACCAGTGTTCACGTGCAGATGTGATTTCAAACCACATTCTGTTGCTGCCAAATGTATCATATGTCGTTAGGCTGTATATATCTATTATTGTATTAAGAGTAACAGGTGTCGTCCGAGATATTAGAGCATAAATTGTGTTTTTATTTGGTGTTACCCTCTCGGGCACGTCCCACCGGGAGGAGGCCCCGGGGAAGACCCAGGACACGCTGGAGGGACTACGTCTCTCGGCTGGCTTGGGAACGCCTCGGGATTCCCCCGGAGGAGCTGGAGGAAGTGGCTGGGGAGAGGGAAGTCTGGGCCTCCCTTCTTAAGCTGCTACCCCCGCGACCCGACCCCGGATAAGCGGCAGAAGATGGATGGATGGATGGTTACCCTCTCAAAAGGAATCTGCAATCCATCACTAGAAAATCATGAAGGATTCTAGTCTTGTGGGCACTGACATTTGGTTGAAGCTTTGCCAATCGATAGGGCAACACACAGGTATTGACTTGTGTGCTGAAAGTTCCCAGCTGTCTCATTTCATTTTAACCAAGAAGCCACTTTGGCCTTTCCCACTGTCTTCTACCTCAGATTTGGGTGCATTTCATGTATTTGCTGTTTCCCTCCATGAACTACGTCCCACTTTCACTTTGTTTTGGTACTTTTGGGCGTGTTTGTGCCTGACCTTTGGTGACTCGCTGTTGAGTTTATCTTCTCTCCACCATTCTCTGATTACCTATATCTCTTGGGGAAACTCCACTCATTTAACCTTTTTCCCCTTCTCTCCGTCTCCCCTTTCTGTCCTGTAGTTATTCAGCCTTGCTGTACCTTTTGCTCACCAACGGTCTTTAACGAGAAAAAAACAAAACAAAATTAAACTGCACTGATCGGGCATCCTGTAATGATTTGGACCATGAGATCATTCCAAATGATCTCGATTTTTGAAGAAGAAGCAGCTGCAACAATATTTTTTCCTGTTAAAGTCTGTTTTATGTAATAGCAGGTATTGAATCTATGCTCTGTTGTTGTTGTACTCGGTTTGATGACAAAAGGTTTAAGGAAAGTTTCTACAATATAATCATAGTGTAAGCATGGAATCGGGGTTATGTAACTTCAATAAAGCGGTAGAAGATCAGCTCTTTACTACTTTTTAGTTTTTTAGAAAGATGCGGCTCAGATTTGAGAATCATGTAATTCATAAGTAGTGTGTACAAAAACCAGTGGCATATGCTAAGTGCCACTGGTTGTGCAAAGTAACAAGGCTGTTTACTATCACTAATGCAAGCCAGCATTTATGGATTGTATGGATTCAAAGAGACTTGTGTTCTACTTTTAAGTATTTAAGAGTGTTCTAGCATTTCTTTAAAGTTTTAGAGAGTAGTCTTTGATTGTTGTGTGCTTAATTAGACTGGGAAATCTTTGCTACAATGGATTTTTTATTAGTATTCATTCAGGCAATAAACACTGATTTATTCCTTCGATGCAGGGCCTTTTTTAACCATTCAAAGATTAAATAGACTTTTAATCTTTAAAAGGTTAAATTAAACAATGTTCAATTTGATTGGAGAAATGCAATAACTAGCCCAAAAATTCCACAAAATCCAACCAATGTGCATAGAAATGGCTTGTAGAAATACTTCTCAGCTCACTGATTTGGTCAGTTCAACCAAATTGTAAAGAGCTCAGTAGTTCAGCTCTCTTGAATGCTACCATATTTGGAGGAACCCATTGGTCTCCATTGGTACAGCAGCTATTGAACATTTTCCATCCATTTTTAATAGCATGGTTTGAGGGTACTTTGCAGAGTATTTTAAATCTTTTTTTTTTTTTTTTCCCAGACAGGCAGTTGAGAATAAACTGAATTTGTATAAATGCCCTGGATAACATAAGACCCTTTCTGCTGAGGGAAAGCTAAACTTAGAGAAGCCCTGAATGCATTAAATCGCATACTGTATACAAAAACAATGAAAGTGAGTTATACATCATACACTCTTCTAAAGTAAACTACATTTGGACTGTCCCAGTTATTTTCCATTACATTTGCTTTGTATTGGCAGTCCTAACCCTGCGTGAGTTTTGTCTTGCACCCACACTTACACCACCGATGTTGGAATCTATTTCTGGCTGGGATTCAAATAAAGATTTTTGAAGTATACTTGTTTTGTAATAAATCCCTCTTAAGTAGTGTGACAATATCTAAAGGCCACCTGAGACTCTTAAGCATCCTTCGCTTTTGCCTCCTGCTTCGAAGTAATGAATAAGGTGTCCGAATGCGAATAATACACTTATGTTGATGGATGACTGTTGATACGGTACAAAGGAGCACATGCCTTTGTCACGTTTTCCAGTGTTGCTGCTCTCGTCTTTTTTAAGTGTCTATTTCCTCCGGTTTGTCCCATTTAAATTGTTCTAATAATATCTTTTTAACACTGTGTTAATGCTGCAATTACGGACGCGTTATGCTACAGACAGACTTAGAAAATCTCAGGATTAAAATTCTTACTGTGAGGTATCGTTAAAATACAAGCTTAACTCTTAAAAAGTCATCTTGTCTGCAGTCCCAGTACACTATGTAATCACGGTGGTCATGGCTAAACGGCAAGCGGTTATGAGGCAGATAATAAAAGCTGTAAATCCCAATTTTTCTCACTGGCTAGTCTAAACAAGATGAGAAGGTTACATTTAACCATATATCTGAATTATGATGGGGTAAAGCTTAATACGAATTATGAAATAGAGCATTAAATCATACTCTCTTTGGCGCAGCGGCTCAACTCTTATTACTTCAAAGTGGATTCACTCCTTTTTTTTTTTTTTACTTGTCACAGGTAAAGAAAACATAAATTTAATCTTAAAATTCAGCAAGGATCATATAGAGTTTGTAAAGTCATCATGTACTTCTGTGACCTTTTGCCTGTGTAAGCAAGTTTTCGCTCAAACACTACGAATAAGCTACTTGCAATAACTCCACAGAAATAATAGAAGTCGAAGATGCCTGTTGTTCAGTTTCATCCCTGATATTTGTATAGTTTTCTATTTCTCTTTGCTCTTATGTCAGTATTTGCAGTACAACTCCTAACAACAGGAACGGTGTGCCTTAGGAATGGGTCATATAAACTTGCATTTGTAATTACAGTATTTTGAGGTACAGAAATTGAGGTGATAATGAAAGGTTTTGAAAAATGAAACAGACTTTCTTGGCTGCGTTGTCGGCAATGAACACGAGTCCTGTCCTTAAACAAAACCAAAAAAATACATACTCATCAATAGGCTCTTTTAGTACACAAATGATATCAACACAGGACAATTACTGTAATTATTCTTATTTTCAAATATGGTGATATTTGACAATTTTCTCATTGAACATATATTTTTTTAAAAACCCTGGTCTACACCAAATAAGCCAAATTGTGTTTGTACAGTGACAAAAGGTGGAAACAGTCCAGGAACACTGATATAAAATTTTATTTTTGAATTTTTTTATGTTTTTTTGCAAAGCACTGAAAATCCTTTAATACAGCTAACTCTTCCCCGAGTTAGAGCACATCAGGCGAATCGTCACATGCCTCAGCAGTGGAAAGTTGTGTCATAGGAATGCTGTTTATGTTAAAAGGTTTAATAGTTTAAAACTTGAATAAATATTAATTTCAAAATGTTTAACATTTTGACATGCTCAAGCGATGCAGTAGTTTAATCTCCGTAGTGAAGTCTGTGTCACTGGATGCAAAAAAAAAAAAAAAAAAAGTCTGCATATTAGTCTCTTCTAATTGAAAGCCCAAGTCTGTCTTCTTGAAAGGATTAACTGTGGCAAAGGGAGATATAAACCCAACCTCCTGTCTCTCTGACAAACAGACACACCCTCCAACCTGATGTGCTGCTACCCTAATCCCCTTTGACGACACCACAAAGTCTGAGGACAGAAATTAACAGTCCAGCTACGCAGTGTCCTCTCTGCAACGTGCAGCGCCTGTCTGTCATTCCAGCAACCTCAAGCTCATGACGGCACGGAGAATCAATTAGAATTGCTGATATATATCTGATTAAGGCTAAACAGGGCCAAAGGCGGGCTCATTAAATGCTTTTCTGTTTGGTCACTGCGATAGAGGTCAAAGGAGAAGCTTATTGGGGGAGTGGGGGTGGATTGCGGAGGCTCAAAACTTAATCTGGAGCAATAGGCTTCTCTTTTTCTATTCTAAACAACCAATCTAAGTAGATGAAAAGAATAGCATGAGTTGGATATGGAATGTTTTTGGGGTTTTTCCCCATTAATTTAAAGCAGCTGCGATTAATTTTTTACAAAGAAAACAATGGTCCTTATCACCATATATGCAATGAAAGAAAAATTGACCAACCATCTCCAGTAATAGAGATATTTTTATTGCTTTCTTTACATCACCTGTTGCATGACAAGTAGACACACAGAATGACAGTAACAATAAAACAATAAATAAATAAAAGAATAATAAGAATAAATAATAAAATATTTATTACTTAATAATAATAATAATAATAATAATAATAATAATAAAATCTATTAACCTAATCATTTACACAAAAGTATTATTTTGTTAAGATTTTTTCAGACTTGAGTCTCCAACTTCAATTCAAAGTCGAGTCTTTACAAATATTTGTTCAAAACAAACTCAAGACACTCTCTCTGCACCGCGTCTGTACAGCTCATCGTTCAATTAAATCACACAGTTGTCATTTGTTCAAAGAGTTCATGTAAACTTTAAGTATAACTAATTAATACAAAAGCATAGTGGATTCACAAATTAATCTTTTATCCTTGCATAGCTGTCACTATTCTATTACCCAAAATATTTTTAAGCCCTTTTGAATGCAAAGCCTCATTGCAACTGGATTTAGATCAATTATATTTCCATGAACTCCTCAACTGTAACTTTTTTTCTTTTCCTTTGTTTTTTTTCGAAAGCTTGATAAATCAGTGTTATGTAATGGATGCACACAGAGAAGTTATGTGTCTGATGTCTCTGCAGCTTCACACATGCTCCGGTGATAAAACACCATCCCATCCACATTCATAAGTGTGCTGTGTTCTGTGGAGAAGTAAGCAAGGAAGAGTTGCTTCCGTCTGTATCTTACCAGCACAATATAAACTGCTGGCAGACAGTTCAGTCACACTTTCCAAGTCCCTGGAAAGGAGGAGCTTGTTTTTGAACGCTATGTTATCGATGCAAGAAGCTTTTCCAGCCTTATGAAAATCTAAACGCTCCTGGGATGCTGCCCTAAATTTACCATAGTCACAGACTTATCAGTAATATAACTGCTTCGTGTAAATGCAACAGTAATAATGTAATATTGCTTTGTCTTTAAAGACTTGTATGTGTGTATGTCCAGATGTATTTCCGTTAACACAGGCTGACATTTCTGCCTCCTTTAAATAATGTAACCTCAATAACTGACATTGCACTGTAATAGAAGAATCTGTCTACTTGTTGCCGCAGGCCCTCGCGCTAAAAGATGCAGACTCCACAGCCTGAAGATTAATTTAATGCACACTGCATGTGCTGTACGTGTGTGTAAACTTTGTGCGCCTGTGTAGGAGGGAAACTGCAGATCACCGCAGGCAGCTGTGTAGAACACTGCATGGACAGCACCATGTGAAGCACATTGCTCTGAAGAACATGTGACTCACCATTCACAAAAATGCATTAAAAACTACATTTGTGATACATGTCAAATAAATTTCCCCTTAATTCTTGAATCCTTACGTTCTAAATTAAAATGAACTTGTGCTGCACTAACGTTTCTCTTCTTCTGCCTTGAATTGTGCGCTAATGAAATCACCCATCTTCAAAACTTTGCATATTTGCTCCTTGCTCTCATTTATTTCCAGTAGCACCAGTAGAACTCCATTTTCAAGGAGGTGTTAGTAAGAGGGATGTAGTTTGATATGAAATATTGATAGACAGAACATTTGGTTGAATTGCAACAAAGTGCTCGCAGACAGAGAAGTGGGGCTTTAGATTGAGAGAGACTAAAATTAAGGCAAAGAAAAATTGAGCAATAAGAGAGAAATGCTGGCGCCAGAGAGAGAGAGAGGGAGAAGAGCGGCACTATGACAGTGTAACAGACTGCAGCAGGTGGAGGAATAAAAGCCCATTATAAAGATGAGTGGTAGTCACAGCTTCACAGTGGTTATGGTTGTGCCTGGAACAGGGCTCCATACGATTTTTCTGATAACTCATCTCCTTCTGCCTGCAGCAGAATACCACACAGAGTGTTTAAGATTCCTCCCCTGCAACTACACATTGGAAGGGACGATTCCACTCCTAAATGTTTCAAATGTATTTCTTCTTAATGATTTTCAAAATGACATCTTTATTGACTGCAGTGAAATGACATGAAGTTGTGCTGGTAGTGACTGCAAGTCAAAGTGAATGTTTAGTGATCAACCATGTTCAACCTCTGCGTCAAAGCACATGTTCTGCTTTTGGCTTCTCCTAATACTTTTAGAATGTGCATGATTTTATTTTTTTCCCTGTATGATTTTTTCCCCAAATTTATTAGTTTGGACTTCATTTTTGTTGTGCCTGACCAGCCTTTATGGCTTCTTCTAAATTGAAGCTTAGCTCTTAAGTTGTGCTTGTGTGACTTATTTGCATTTAGCTGATTGTGCAGAAAGTGTAACAGGCTATGACTTACAGAAGTAATAAACAACAAGCTGGCACAACGTAAAAACAAATTCGGTATTTGAGTCAGTTTGGTTGATGATTATGTATGGATAACGTTAATAAACATTCATAATCACAGCTCACACATGATTATTAATCTTCTCAGTTTTGGGGGGGGCTTTCTGATGGTTATTTGATAGTCAGTCAAAACGTGATATGGTAAAGAACGCAACGTTGAAATCTGCTGGCTGAAAACTTTATCACTGTCCATAAACAATTACTCATGATTTTAAATTTTTTTTTTTCTATTTCTCATTCTCTACACTTCTTTTAGGCACACTGCTTCTATGTGCTTTTCTTTTTTTGGCATTTAAATGCTTCCACCTACCTCCCCACCTACTGTTCCTTACTCTTTTATCCAGCAGAAAAAACGAAATCTGCCCCGTGTATTGTGCAAACACACCCTTCAGATATACTGCTCGGATATGTAAGGCGTATGTCGTATTCATTATTATAAGTCACTTTATATACAATAGTTCATACCTCAGTTTGCATTGAGTTTAAATTGGGTCTGTAACTTGCAGCTCAGAAGTTGCAGGTGACTCTTTGGGCCTTTTAAAAGAACTCTTAATAGCTTTTCCTGATAATGTTAGAGAAACGACAATTTTTTAAATAAAAAATATACTGTATAATAACCTATTCAGGTTTAAGCAGTTTGCAGTCTGTTTTTCCTCAGCATTAAGTTGGAGACAGTACTTTTTTTTTTAAATCTCATTTCCCACAAATATCATCATCTAATAAAAGAAATGTATTTCCCCCTTTTTGCAAAAGCTTTATCCTTTTCTTTTAGGCAAAAAGAAAAAAAGTCAGTGATATTTAACAACAGCAAATGTCTTATTTTAGATAATGTTATAAGTTGTTCTTTTTCAGTAGGTCATGTAACTTTTGAAGCTCTAAAGTGATTTTATTTATTTGGACTGAGGGCAAAAATGAAATTCGAAAGAGGCTTTAGACCCTTTCTTCATGTTGCACAATTTGAAAACTTCCACTTTGCTTTAGTTTGATAGAAATAGTTATTAACAACAACAAAAAAAATGCTATGCATCTTTCCCATTCTTGCATACCTAATCTAAATATGGGAACATCAGCAACAATTGCGATTTTGTTGGCAGATATTCCAGAAGAAAATCGTCATCATTATTAGATGTTTACTTCAAGTGTAAATCTATTCTGCGTTCATCTCTAATAAACAATGTCGTATCGGGAAAAACAGAAATAAACATGCCACAGTTTGTATTCATCTTGTATTTCTGCATTGCGGAAAATGCTCATATTATGAACATTCCGTTGCCTCTTTTTTTTTTTTTTAAATAAAGTTTTCCCTTCAGCCCCAAATAACCCCACCGAGGTAAAAATAAACGTCAGCACAGCATCTAATCTGATGTCACACTTTAAGGCAAATTATAAAGTGACTGGCAGTGTGCCAGAGCTAATCTGGTATGAACACAGATTGGACTACATCAAATTTAGCTTCTACTGCTACAAATCACATTTAACCCAGCCAAACAAGTGTATAAAAGTCCCTTTATTATCTAGATGATTTGATCCTCTCTGTGTTATACAGAGCGCAGAGACTTGAGGGGAAAAAAACTTGAAGGTTACGTGGGGATGATCTGTAAATTATCTCATGGAGAGGAAGCTGCAGGATAAGGATTGCCTTTTAATGAAATTAATAACAATATTTATTTACAGGTATGAGAGAATTTGGGAAACGTTTTTTCTGTTTTTTTATACGCTTTTAGATTTGTTTTTGTATGCCTTTCATGAGCACTATGACCACTGATGTCCCGCTAATGAGCCTTCAATCAAGGCTTTTTGCTGCAGCTTTTATTTCACTGTAATATAATTACATTCATATCAACATGAACACATTACCATTATCAGTTTAGAAAAGATGTGGTCGAGGAAGAGAGGGACAGAGTACAAGCTAATAAACTGTTGCACTACAAACTAAAGCGCAAATGTGGAATTAGAGCTCTATGAAAAGCAAAGGAAGAGCCATGAAAAAAAAAAAAAGAAAGAAAGAAAGAAATTAGGTGACAGAATGGAGGGTGGGGGGCACTAATGTGTCCTTCATGGGGCAAGAGAGGGCCGAAATGGCTCAGCATGGAGCTAAATTGACTCCATTACAAGAGCACCGCACCGGAAAGCATCAGTGGCATCACCCGCCCATCCCAAGACAGGCAGTTAACGCTCTCAGAGGGCCTGATGGGAGTACTGTCTGCAGGATGCGGCAATTGCTGTGGTTTGTACTGCTGCTTTGCATTTTGCGCATGTGATCCTGGAACATCATGTGCTATGATGTCCTGTATTCTTCTAAACTAACATGCACAATAGCTAATAGCTAATAACCTTTTATGAAGTAAAGTGACTTTAAAAAAAGTGAAACTACAAGACACTTTCACCATTCTTTATAATGAGTTAGTTTTACTTCCAGTTATTAATGAATTCATCAGTGTTTTTAGTGACACTGTGCTTTGCACAATGAACACACACAACAAAAAGGGCTTGGCATCTTACAGATTACATCAATTTTAACTTTTTTGAAATGTTGAAATATCTGACAAATTGTTTTACCTCAGCAGAGTCTATGACTCCAGGAAGCAATTGTTTTTCAACAGTTAAGAGCCCGGATTCTCTGTACAAACCAAAGCGTAATACAAGGGACTGGCTTTTACCAGGCCAGGACTCCAGCAAACCACAGTGAGAGTCATTATCCACAAATGCAGAAAACTTGAAACAACGGTGTTCTTTCCGAGGAGTGGCACTTTGAACTCATCCGGCCCCAGCTGAACCCAACAAGATCCAACGCACTGCAGACCTCACTTGCCTCAATTAAGATCAATAGTTAGAAAAAAAAAAAATTGACAAAAATTAGATTTCGCAGAGAGTTTTGAGGTGAAACCCACTACTAACAAAAAGAGTAGGCTGACGTTACATATTCTAGGTGGCTACATGTGGCACAACATTGCTGTACTGCTGACTCTTCGTCTGATCAACCAGCCTTGTGGAAGATGAAAAAGGAACTACTGTGTTGGTAGATGATGTCATGAAGCACTTACCGTATTAGTTGATTAAGTAACATTTGCAGTCTGGCCTGGGTTAGCATCGTTGTCTCTGCTTCTACAAATCATTTGACAACACTTTCATGGAATAAGTGAAGATAATGTTTATGAGGAATTTTCTCCTGACTACTTCCCTTTGTAAGACTTCTTCCTGTTGCGCCTGTGTGCTGAGATGTGAATCCACTTTCACAAAACAATTGAGGTTACATTCCATCTGCAAGGGTTTTTTTAAACGAACCGATGTGAAGAACTGATTTAAAAAAAAAAAGGCAGAATGGCTATACAAGTAGGGGGGATTGATATATGGACAATGTAAGATTTAGAAATCTAAGCAAGAATCTGGAGTCATTTGCTATAAGAAGAGTAAGAACATGAGACATAAGGTTGTCATACCGCACTTGAAGATGAAAAATTAAGGTATGGTCATGTAGTTGCAGTATTAACTCGTACTTTTCAGACTCTGTGCTGACCACTTGGGGACTCTGTTTCCATTAAGTTGATAAAGTGTACTCTAAGTGACAGTTCACAATTTGTTTCACATATTTACTGCATTATTTACCAATGGAAAAATGATAAACCTTGGGATGATGACTTTATCCCAAAATTTGTGTGGAAATTAAATAATTGAATTTTTTTTTTGTTTTTTTTTTGACTTTTTAAAATCTTGCTATGGACATTTTGATCAACGCTGGCTATGTGCCATTGCACATATTTACCAGAAAGCAGGTGCAGTTTCTGTTCAAGAGAGTGAGCTATCACCGCCTACACTCCAAGCATAGTTTCTAAATGCAAAATGCTGTTAAAATTCTGTGTTAAATCTGATCCGCCAGCCACGCGCTGGAATTTACATCAGGTCTATTCCAGTGCCAGATTTCTCAACTCGAGCTCAAGAGAAGGTCACGCCACCAAAAGCACTGAAATCACATGCTGCCGCTGCTGTTGCTGCTGCTGCTGCTGCGTCATTTGTCTTGTATTTTTGTCCTCTGACACACACGGCGGCGTTGGGCTTTAGAAATTTTGGGTAGTGCAGTGACAGATTCGATAATATGAACCTTTACTATTTGGATCTAGCTTGGTGACAATGTTAAAGTGCCTCGTTTTAAACACTTTGTCATTCAATCCAACTATTTCATGCCTCACACTGTGTTCTAACTGTTGACTCACACCACTGGGGCTTCCTCTGCCTCAGTGTTATTTATAGTCAGAAAAGACAAGAAGGAAGATGTAACCAAGACAACAACAGATACTTTCACACTTCTCTCTGGATTGGAGTGAGTCTAAAAGAAAGCATGCAATTATGTCTCTCCTTCCTTCCTGTGATACACCATTGTGATTAGAGGAAAAAGAAAAAAAAAACCATCACGCATCAGGTGGTGAGCATGTCCAAGCAGACGCAACTCTGAAACTGTGCGACAAATGGTGCAAACAGCAGTGTTTGTCTTCGTAATATTTGCTCGTGTCATATGTGTGCAAGACTATGGTCAACAATGCCACTGACGTAGCCTGCACACACTAAATGTAGGCAGTGCCAAAAGTTAAATTAAAGTTATGCGTTGTCTTTTGCTTCAGTGATGGGATTCATTCAGGTAATGAAAGCATATAAAAATATGGTACGCACGATCGAACAACTGATTCGGGGAGGTTGACGGGGCCATTATGCAGAAGTGTAGCACCGTTAATTAAAAGGAGCACTTGGCAGATCAGGCGTGTTAGACATGCAAGAGCACAAGGTGGAGGTGCTTTGCCTCACCTGCAGCCCTCTGGACGGTGGAGGATATGATGCCGCCACTTTTTTGGCCCCTGGCCCAATCTTTGGTTTTTATGCTACAGTCTGTCCTCTCCACCCCAATCAATCCCCAGCCTTTCTGCGAGGCCAAAGAACCCGGATCGATTTCCATCCTGTCTTTTTAGAATTTCTCATGACAAATAAGCTGAAGCAAAACAAAGGGGGGAGAGACCCTCTCATGGTTAATGCAAAAGAAATACGTTTTCCTGTTGTCTCATCTTGTCTCATCTCCTGTCAAGTCCTTTACATTATTGATGGCCTTTTCCAGGGGAATTGCAGGGCTACTGATTTCAGCTGGCAGATTATTCAATAAGCAATACCCGTTGACTCTTGTAGCACGATTTTGGGGTTTAGAAGAAGGCTGTGCTTGTCTGTCATATTACTGTTAACATTGATGACAGTAAAATGGTTTCCTAAATGTATTTTTAATGTAAGATATTTGACTCATGTATCTTTTGTTTTTTTTCCCCTGCTATTGTTTCTATTTTGACAAGATATTTTATTATTAATTAAAAAGTGTTTCTTTGTAAATCAGAAGAACAGTGATCTAATTGAAGTTACCTTCCCAGCACTACAAAGTTAATGTCTTAATATAAGGCATCCAGTTACATACATAACAAATTTCTATTCAAAAGGTTTTGTCTGTTTTACCTGCATGCAGAGATTTGCACTCAGTCTGTTGCCGGGCTACAGTATGCGGAGCCACAACATGGGATTTTATCAATACTGGATCACTGTTGGTTTTCTCACCACTAGGTAATCAAGTTTAATTTAAATAACAATGGAACCTTTTCTAATATTCAAAACAATTTTTCAAAAGTATGTAAAAACTACTTAAATTAACAGTATTTTGTGTTTTTCATTTTGCAGCACAATCAAGTAGCTGTGTCACCTTAAGTATATAAATTCTGTATATATTGAATGTGACTTAAAATAAATTTGACTTTGGCATTTGATGCCTTTAAATTGGGCTAAACTCTGTAAATCTCTGTAAACTCTACTCTAGTTGTGATCAAATTTGGGGCTTTTCCGAGTAAATCACATCAGGAATCAATCATCTTTATCTCTTTCTACTGGGAGAAATTCTGTATTCCATCTTATCTTGTGATCCTCAGTTCATATTCACCATAAATATGACCTATAAATATCTCAAATATAAAATTTGTTATGCTGTGTTCAGTGACTGGACAAAAATAATTAATTATTAAATTCCTTCTAAATTGGTCAGTCGCCTGTCAGATTTAAAATTTGTCAGATACAGACACCAACCATGCAATTTGTACATCCTAAATTAAAGATTCAGATTCAGGTCTTTACAGTTTACTCACATTTTTTTTCTTCATTGATTTGATCTACTGTTCCCTTTCACAACTCCCTTTATTCTCATTAGTAGGGTAATTATCCAACAGGGCCCAAGGGAGCATAGGGCAACATTTAGCCATGTAGTCTCTATTATTATATCTAATTAATAGATCTTATCTATTAATTAGATCCATCCTGACTCAGCATTTGGAAACTCCTGTGTTTGAGGAAACTCCTCATCTGGAGCAGGCTGTCTCTTTCAGTTTCTGCAGCTGCATTTCCTCCTGTTTAATAGCACAGCGATTCCTGCAGTGTCCATCATCCCAAGGCAGTCCTCCATCATCTCTGCTAAAGCTTTATGCTTCAGGTGGACAGGCCTGCTGCTACAGAGGAGGTGAAGTGAAAGACACTTTATGTGAAAGGTGCCTTAGGGAAAAGCTGCCCTGTAGGGAGAAAGGCACAGAGGATGCATTGAAGGGTAGGAGGGATTATCTGTCCTTGCATTTATGCTAATATTGAGGCTTTCTTACCTCACAGTACGACAGTATGGAATGAGAAGGTTACATTTCATCAATGGAAATAAAAAACTAGCTGATGTAGGGAAAACGAAAGAGAGAGGTGTCCTTAGGCAACGGAAAGTGACAGATTATAAAAAGGGAAAAAGTGGCATTGAAAGGCAAAGGAAAGGACACAGGTGTTTGATATAGTGTTGGCTTGGTTCTGTTGAAAGGCTGAACTTCATAGTTGCATTTCGCCCTCATCTTGATAGTTCTGCAGTTTTCTGTAATGCGTTTCCTCTTGACAGCAAACTCCCAGTTCTTTTAAAAGGATCCAGCTAATGTACCCAACTGAATATGAAATGAAAGACATTCTTTACCTTTTGTTCATGATTTTGCACTCAAAAGCTACCTTTGATTTTATTCTATATTCTGTCAATGGGTGACAAATTATTTTCATTGTATATTAAAGAACACCTCCCTTTCTCACTTCAAAATGAGTATGGATTAAGGATGCCAAACTTCAGCACTCACATTCAGTAGCTTACACTTACTGTGCTACTTTATATAGCCTCACAAGACAAACTTTCACGTCTCTCTACATTCTGTCAGATTGTACTTACTTCAAATGCAAATCAAAATTTTCCCTGCTGCTGCTAATTTGTGTTCATCTTGCAGACACAAACTGAAGTGTTTTTCTTACCTGAGCTGGCAGTGACAGCAAACTGTTCTGTAATATTTTTCTACAGAGAAAAACATAGTTTTATTGCTTTTTTTTTTAGAAAGCCAAAAACAAGCTGCAGTGCGGTGTCTGAAGAAGAAGAAGAATAACTCTCAATCCCCTATCAAACTATAGTGAATATTCCAATTAGCTGAATGGTGTAGGAAAGCATGATGCTTCTAAACTGATAACTAGGACTAGTTCAGAAGGTATTGGAGTTGGTGTGTATGATTCCAATGAATTTACTTTTTCCTCGAGTGCCTTATGTTATGTTTTATGAATTAGTGCCATATAAATTGAACTAAATGAATTTCAAATTTCCATATTCACATAAAAAAATTATTTTGAAAGGGTCAGCTTCTGGGGCCCCTCCCACACAGCAGCAACCCGTATGGCCGTTGGCAAAGTTAGCCTTTCCGCTTCATAGGAGAACAAACACACGCACACACGCACACACACACACACGCACGCATACTACAGGAATCTTGAACTTGAATAACACTGTAGTTACCCAATAACATCTCACACTACACTGTGCTGTCTTTGCTGATGAAGAAAGCATGCTGGATTCTTGAAACTAGTGGCATACCCTGCTCTCTAATTAATTGTGTTAATAATTATCTGATCACTTAGGAGCACCTTTGCATAATGAAAAAAATTCTCATGTGGTGAGTTATACCTTGATTATAAAAAACATACAGTTTTCAAAACAAATTAAACGAGGTTGTGACATCATTGCAAAACTGGCATCCCCCACCTATACCTGAACTCTAATTTTCACACTCTTCATCACAATAAATATGCACTATTCACAACAGGAGTGGATCATGAAACTTGAAAATGAAAGGACTTCCCATCCATCCATCCATCCATTTTCCGTCACCCTTCTCCCTAACGGGGTTGGGAGTTGCTGGTGCCTATCTCCAGCTGCGTTCTGGGCGAGAGGCGGGGTTCACCCTGGACAGGTCGCCAGTCTGTCGCAGGGCAACACAGAGAGACAAACAGGACAAACAACCATGCACACACACACTCACACCTAGGGAGAATTTGGGAAGCCAATTAACCTGACAGTCATGTTTTTGGACTGTGGGAGGAAGCCGGAGAACCCGGAGAGAACCCACGCACGCACAGGGAGAACATGCAAACTCCGTGCAGAAAGACCCCGGGCCGGGAATCGAACCCAGGACCTTCTTGCTGCAAGGCAACAGCGCTACCCACTGCGCCACTGTGCAGCCATGAAAGGACTTTATTTATACATTTTTTTTTTCTATTTAGGATTTTTAAATAACCCAGCATACATTGCAATGTTTTTTTTTTGTTTTTTTTTAGTTTTATCTGTTGCCTCTTCCTTATTGAGCTTTACAACTAAGAAAAAATATTTGCTTCTTAGATCTAACCTGTTTGATCTAAATATGTCCAACTGGTGGGAAATTGTATCTTAAGATAGAAACTGTTTGAGCGATCCCCACCGGCACTCTTTTTCAGCGTTATTCTTTGTATGTTGACAGCAGGATTGACTTGACTGTGCTCTACCTGTCCTGTGAATGTGTCAGACTCCCCCTCATCCTTCTGGGGTCCCTCCCACACAGCAGCAACCCGTATGGCCGTTGGCAAAGTTAGCCTTTCCGCTTCATAGGAGAACAAACACACGCACACACACACACACACACACACGCATACATAGATGAACAACAAACTAGGAAAACAAATGCCAGAGAAATGCCTGAGAAATGAAAGATGTAAACCATAACCTGTGAGATTAATAAAAGAGAAAAATATGAGGAAGAAGAAAAAGAAAAGGGATTTTACTGAATTGCAAGGGAAAGAAGAAGGAAAACAGGAGGAGAGATGAGGTGATGAATACAGTAGAGACAGCTGAGTCACTTGGCTTCGGTCTGAATAATCAGATATTGTTATTCATGTGGAGCAAGCTGCTGCATACTGCCATGGGCCATGTGCAATAGCTGAATGACTGTAAAGAAAGCGAATGACAAGCTAATGGACTTCTGTGGGACTGAGGAAGCACTCAGAGGTAAGCTATGGGGATGTGCAGAACTATTTACTTTGAGGCATTTGGACCATCACAGTGGCCTATTAAATTATTTTTCTTCTCTCTTTTTGTAAATTGGAAGGCAGCAACCACTAAGGATGAGCGTTTTAAAAGAGGAAAGGAAGGATTTGTTCTCTTTTATTGTTTTTTGGACTTGGAGTATTAATATGTTTTTCGGTAAATTGATAAATTGGGCAGCTTAAGAGGCTGTTTTTCTTATTATTTCCATCTCTTGTATTTACTCAACAGAGAACAGTAACTATATTACATAGCATTGGCAAACACTGTGATATCTGGACAGATATGTGAAAACCCACATCTTCATGCAGAAACATGTTTAAGTCCAACAATGTTTTTCCACAGGGAATAATGATGGTATGTATTGGATTTGTGACCACTATATGAAATGGTACAATATAAATTAAAATATAATACATAAAATTGTATACATTTTATCTGTTTCATGATCTCATTTTGCATGGCAGACAAACACTTATTACCTTATGTTGTCAAAGTTCAAAAAAGTCCTGACATTTCAACTAAAGACACCCAAAGTGTGCATCCGAAAGCTGTGAATTCATCATGTGGCTTAAGTTAAATCTTTCTTTTTCTCATCTCACAAACGTCTGCAATGTTCTTCTTCCCCCTCTGTCTCTTTGTTGTCCCATGAACTCCAAGCTAATTTACTGCACCATACTATGTTTGCATTCTCTTCAACTTTCCAGTTGATGGAGACCATCAATTATGAACAAATGTGGATGAGATGTATAGTGAGGATAGCTTGCAGTTCTATGTGTCTGCTGTATTATAATTGCTTTAGCACGTGACGGAACAAATTAAATATTCATTTCCCTTGTCTGCAGATTTTCTTGTAGCAAATGTATTCACTTACTCTTGACAAATTACTCCATATCTACCTTGTTGTTTTTGCTCTTAGCTTGCATACAAGTATTGTGAATTTATAAATCGGTGCTAAGTGTTGGCACGCAATGTAAGCAACAATTTAAAAATTAGATTTAGATACATATTTTACTTAAAAACTTCCAGTCAATACTAACATATTAAAACAGATGCATATCAACATTATCTTGTGAAAATATTCTTTTAACAAAATGAACTGTAACTCCCCAAGAGGTTTCCATTTCATGCAAACTTGCAAAATGTAAAATATGACTGTAAAGTCCAGAGTTCCTCGAACATGTTTTGTGGGTTTTCAAGGGGTTTTTTTGGACACTAAAGGGTAATTGTTAGTCTAATACCATATTTAGTAAGAAGAAATTTTTACGTTTCGCTCTGCTGCTTTGCACTGACCTTTTCATTATTCAGACTTAAAAAAAGTCTCCAGACTCCAGAAGAGGAGTTGCCCACAGTGAAAAGTTAGCAAAGAATGCAATTTGAGAAGTATTTTAGGGCATCATTTTTTTTCAGTTCATTTACTTCTCAAAAGCTGCCATAAATGATCAACTGAAAAGTACTTCCACTGTCTGATCTTGTGTCATGCGTCTGCTGGATTTTTTTTCTTCATTTTAAAACAATTTGACTTTCAGGTACTTTTCGTCTTGTTTCGATGTTATTAGCTTTGACAGGTTTTTTTGTGGGGTTTTTTTGTGTTTTTTTTTTTTCCACTCATGCAATTTCCTCAACATCTCCAAGGAGAAGCTAGAAACAATACAGTGAAATGTTTGACCTTAAAATAGTTGGACACCAGGACAGCACAGAGAATGAGCTGCATTCTCTGCTGAGAAACTAAGACTCCCTTTAAAAAACACTCAGACATTTGACTCCATATGCGCTACAATAGTCTTTTTCAAATTGTTTTGTTTTTTTCCTGAATGTGTCTCACTTCTTTTTGAATCTATATCCATTAGCTTGAAATGTAGACTGAAAAAGTAAAGAACTGTTTTTGACAGGACTCCTGTGAAGCTGTTTGACTTCAGAGATAGGACTAAGTCCAGTTTCATCGGAAGAATAATACATTTGCTACAATTTGAGGAAATGTCTGAAAATGTAATAAATTGAATTTTATGGCAAACTTAGATAGATGCTTACTAAATAATCTATGTTGAAATACCCCTCGGGGTATTTGATATAGACCTTAGACACAGTTTGTTTACCATATTTGTTAGTTGAATTGTTCTGTGTGGAGATTCATTTTGTTCCTTCCTAATTGGCAAAAAATATGCATGGTAATTTTATTAGTAACTCCAATTTGCTCTCAGGTGTGAGCATGAGCAGCACGGTTATCTCTGTGTTACCCCTCAGATAGACTGCCAGCTTCTTATGTGCAAGCTGAGTTGGGTTCCAGCCAACAGCCAACAGTCATTGAAAATGAATGTTTGTATGAAATGTTCCTGTGTAATCTAAATTCAAGACCAGAAAAAACAATCTGCTGCTTGTACTGTCTGAAAGAGCACATCTAGATGACAAAAGAAACAAAAAATTGCTTTGGTGTTTGTGTTTTAGTCAATGAGATGTATTAAACCAACATCTGACTTTTATTACTCGCCTTGTAAGCTGACAGACCTAGCATATGATTATTAAAACTTCAAAAACTTAATAGCTTACATATTTTTTTACAAACTGAATAAACTTTGCTGTTAATATTAGCAAATTAGCAGACATGAAAGTGATATCTGCATCCACTTATAATGGTTACCAGGACTCTGCATGGCTTTTATCTGTTATTATATATCCAGTATTATTGCTAGGACCTCATTTCCAGCTCATTACTCCTGAGTAGACTCTAATGACTTAGAGTGCTGTGAAAAGTTTTCAGATTTATTTTAGTATTACTGTTACATCAAATGCAAATGTTTTAGATCTTCTAGCAAATTTTAATAGGAAAAATAATCAAATAAAATGCAAACCAATATTGTAAAATGAAAATGTTTTTTAACAATGGAACTAAATTCTGTCCAAACCAATACGACCATTTTTAATTGAGGTTAGTACATAAATTTTTTTTTTTTTTTTTTGAAAAGCAGAGTTCAGATTTACTCTCCTCATCGTACTCATTATTGCCAAACCTGTAGAATCAGGAAGTCTTCTAAACAGATTATGTCCGACAGCACTAAGGAAACTAAGATCTCAAAGAGTAGCACATCGTCTGAGACCAAATAAATTGTAGAGCAGACGAGAAACAAAGTCAATGACACCTATCAGTCTTGAAACGGCTACAAAGTCACCTGACTTTTTGAATTCCCAAATTAAAAGTATCCAAATAATACTAGCAACTCCAACCTCTGAACAACTCCAAAAACTAAAATGCAGGTTTTGGTCTTAAGTCCTACCTGAGGTGCTTAAAGTCTTTTGTAAATTGAATTATTGTCTGCTTTTTTCATGACTTCTTTGTCTGATCTTACATATTTAAGTGTGTGACAGAAAAGCAAAAACTCCCTGGGTAACGTTTTATGTACTTATTTGAAGTCTTGTGCTGGTTTTCACCATCAGGGATGTTATTCCAAAAATACTGTCATGTTTGTAAGAGATGAATTTCAAAATAATCTCGATTGGTTTCTGTTTATTAATAAAGATAGTTATATTGTAACTTCTGATCTATCAGCACGTAATGAACAAACTTTTACAAAGTAAAAGTATCATGAGTCAAAAAGTTTATAATGCTTAAACTATTACAGTATGATGACGACACTACGCCACATCTTCCTCTGCCAAGAATCCATTATTCTCTTTCATTTGTCACATGGGACGTGCAAGACAGCCCTTTGATTAATGTGGACTTCATGAACATATGCATATCTCTTCCTCTGTACTCTTCCATTTCTGTCTTTATTTCAGTAACCTTCTTCCCCCCCTCCTTGTTGCAATATCTCCTCTTCTGATTTCCTACATTTGTTCTGTCAGACGGAAACTGCAGAACATTTGGCGAATGATGTGTCCATGCCTGTTTTTGGATGACACGTAATGGACATAATGCTTGAAGCATTTGTGATAGATGGGAGTAAGAAGTGGGTGCAAACACACATCTTATCAGAGCAAAAAACGGATGGACCGGTGGACAGACGGATAAACGTTTTCCTTGAAAAGTAATAACTGTTTCTGCTGACCCTCTGCGGGTCCTCCCATCTCTGTGGGATGAAAGGATGACAGTAATTAGCCACCATGTTGCAGCTGGGGTGACATTAGCCTTGGCCTAATTTAATGCAAACTGATTATATGACACCGTGACACAGCTGAAGGCTTTTTATGGCTGGATAAAAGATCTGCCCATAGCCGAGCTTTAATGAATGCACTGATTGACTTTTCTCATGACAAACTCTCTCTTAACAGTTCCTGATGTCCAGCGCTGAAAGGAGTTCTGTAAGCATGCTGAAGGTTAAAGACATGTAATGAACTTCAGTTATTGTGCTTGAAATAATCAACACATTATAGAGCGATGTGCACACTCACACGCCATCAAATTGCTGGCTTTTGAGAGACGTAACGTCCTCTCAGTGGTTGTTTCCTAATGATTAGGGTCAAATACCTTTTATGTGACTTTGACAAGCTTGCTAATGATCAGGAGCTCTTGCCAGGTTCTCCTAGTACAGCTGAATGTGGTAATTTGTTGTACTCTACATAAAAGCTGTCATTAACGCAAGCCGCGTGAATGACGCTTTGTTGCTGATTACAGGAAGAGGTTTGGAGATCTGTTGCATCCAGTCACAGATTAGATCCACTTTCAGACAGGAACACGCCCATTACGTATTTGTCACACATAATCAGGTCTTTCAGATTTTAGAAAACCACAGTACATATACCACAAACCTTCTTGTGTCTTATTGGGATTTTATGGAAAAGGCAAACGCAATGTTATACATATTTGTAAACAGGAAGGACATAAGGGTTTGCAGATTTTGTTTAAAAATATTCTGGAAAGTGTAGTGGTGGAAAATTCAGAGTCAAGACTTTAATGTACCTGCAGCTCCTCCAAAGTTACAATTGGCCTCTTGTCTGTTTCTCTGATTAATGTCTGCTTATGTTTTCTAACAAACATAAGATAAACCTGCAAGATCTTAAAAATCATGAGTATTCATACAAAAATAAACTTTTTGACAGGTAGACTATATATACTACTGGAGGGATTTCTGAAAGCAATTAGTTGCAGTAGATTTAATTTAGTGTGTTTTGAAGAAAAGAGGAAAAATACAAAGCACACCAGACTTTTCAGATTTTTATTAGGAAATAACAATTTTGCATTAATATGTGTTGATCTTTACATAATTGCATAATCCAATTAAAATATGTTGACAAATCTGAAATGTTTAAGCAAAATGAATAGTCTTAGATCCTTGTAAGCAAAAAAAAAAAAAAAAAAACAGGCATAAAGTTGATTGGGGAAGCATGGTTGAGTACACAGCAACAAACCTCCATGTGACATTATTACTGCACCACCGACGGATCCACCCACTGATAGTCATCAGCTGCTTCAGCTGCTGGTCACAGCCAGGTCTCACTTCATTAACAAGGCCATTATCCCCGACGATTCTTATCGCGATTGGATAGACAGTGAGCATGAATGTGTGAAGTTTTATGGGGGAAATTATTTTTGCGAGTGCCAAGGACTTGATGACTTTCTGCACTTCCAGATCCAAGGTGTCTGTTGAATCCAAGCGTGTGTGCGTGTTTGTGTGTGTGTGTGCCTGTGCATGCGTGTTTCTGAGGTGTGACATATAAGATGCAACAGACCATTCAACACGTGACACAGCAGGTGTGATACTGCATGAAAGAATCTGTTAGCTGAAATAGAGACTTATGATGGGACGCATTTCAGAACATTAGAGGAGCAGGCAATCATCGTAACATGGCACCGTTGTCCATCTTGGCAGCAAATTGCAGATCCAGTCTGCTGACCAGAACAGCCATATGACTCAGTGGAAGCCAACTCTGTTTTATTCATGGCTTTTTCCACATGAAAATGATTCATAACTCCATTTTTTATTTTTTTTTTTCCCAAAACCTCACACAGCTTGCATGGAGTCAGGTACAATCCCTACAACTGCCTGCATTCATAAATCTTGCTCTGAAAATGCATTGATTCCGCTTTATAGTAGAACTTCACATTTATTTTATTAATGTCTTTCATAGAGAAATTCAGCTGATTTATATTTATAACAAACCATATAAATATTTTTGTAGGAAACCTTTTAAAGCATCTAGTTATTGACCAAATTGTGCAATGGGAACAAAAACAAACAACAAAAAAAAAATAAAAATAAAAATAAAAATAAACATTCAAAATTTCAAATGGCCATTAGTCTGGTCTACATATTGTGCATTGCCTGGCCAGAAATGTTTTTGGAGACATTATAGAAGAACTGTGATAATGCTGGAGAAACTGTTAATTGTTTGACACAAAAGCTTTCCTTGAAGTCTGTTCTGGGAAATAGATATGATAAAAGCTCTTAGAGATCAGTCCCATTACCAAGGAAAGCTTTCTCACCACAGATCCATCTCCTCCCGCGTCACAACTGTACATCATACAGTTCTATCAAAAATACTTTGTGAAAAAGAAAAGAAAGAATCATAGCAAGGACATACTGAGACCAAAAGATTGGGAATCTTGATCATTTCGTTCGACACAGGTTGCCTTACTGTTTGCTGCAACCACATCAGCAACAACACTTAAGCCTTTTCATTGATAGATTGTCGTTTGGGGGGTATAGAGTCCCTTCTGACAAAGATGGCATACAAAGGTTATTTAAAATCAATTTTCCTAATTAACTGACCAGTTAATATCGATATTCCTACAATGAAGCTCAAAAATCTATAGTCTCCTGTGAAAATGTCAGGTTGTTTTTTTATGTAAGCCCATCAGATCGTGATGAATCATTTCACCATCAATGTGAGATATACTGTCTATTGAACAGTTCAACTGAAAAACAAACAAATCCAGTCATAAAAAGTTTATTTAATTGCTCTTTAAAATGCTTTGTGAAGTCTAGCACTAATTCTGCTTGTACTGTTAAGGTAAACATTGTTTTATCTGTATATTAAAGGACTAGTAGTAATGTAATTATTTATTTGAGCAGTGATAAGACATAAAATTTGGATGTTTTTATGTATGAAGCAAAAGTTGTATTTCTGAAAAAAATGAACTTGAGTTTGAAATGTAAAAGACAAAGCTCCCGAAGAAACTCTCAAACTTATGAATCAGCTTGCGTGTTTGCGTCAGAGTTCCTTCAATACAGAAACAAGAAGTGTGTTACTTTATACCCTTGCACCAGTTTTCCCACAATAAGAGAATCCGTGATTCCTGGAAGGTTGTTTGATCAATTAGAAAGCGTCTGCATTTTACCTGTCTCAAAAGAGGACTGCAATTATAGAAAGCAGAGGGAAGGAGGCCTTGTTTTGTCCCTTGAACCTTGTCTCAGCGAGTGTTGTCATGCAGAAAAAACATTACATCTAGTTTGGGAATGCCAATTTACAGTCTCAAGATATGAAAAATACAAAATTTAAAATGTTGAGACCAGGGACAGAGTGAAAAATAAATTAGTTAACACTGACTGATTAGTTGTGAGTGCGGCTTCTAAAATTATTCGGAGTAGAGCAAAATTCTGACACAAAACCCAGATTTCATGGAAATCTCTTTGCATTCATTGCCAGATTAAGCACATTTGGTATACATCTGTTAGCAATTGTGCAAAGATTTGCAAAAGCCTCAAAATAAACTTGGTTTCTGCTGCAGTAGCATGATTTTTTTTATTTTTTTTATTTTTTTGCTAGACCCGACCTTTAATTTCAATACATTTATGCATTAAGGAGAAAAGCAATGGCCCCCCAAATCCTCAGTGGCCTCCTGTGAAAGCTGGAATTTTAACATAGACCAAAGGTCTAAAATTTTTATATTTGTTTTCTAAGAATGGGAAAATAGATGAATTTGATGTGACATTTTTAGTTAAAGTGCAAATAATAATCTCTCCATTATTATTTGGAGAGATAATAATGGAGATCTCAGGTTTTTCAGTGAGATTGTGCTACTGCTAAACAAATTTAAATACATTTCAAAGCATTTTATACTTTTACAATGTTTGTTTTGACAACAATCCTGTTACTGTTTGAAACAACAACCAAAACATCCCAATATTGTCTCCTAATCTGTGATCCTTTCCTTAATATCTTTATTTTTTTTTTGTGTTTGTTTTTTTCTTTTTCATCTAATGCCTCAAAGTTTATCACACACGGGCCTAATTGTGTCAGAAAAAATGCGAGATATAAAAACAAAAATTGCTTTCAAGTACTTTTAAGTCTAACATTTAAGGTTAGTTCCCAGATATTTCATTCTTGTTTCCTCTTAAATCACTAATCCAATTAAATTAAAGGACAATAGCAGCCATAATTGTTGTCTAATTGCCTTTGCATCATTAGCTTGTTGGCAGAGACACTACAGAGCCTTGGAGTGTTTTCCGGAAAGCTTCCTACCCACATATCAGAAGAGAGATTGTACCGGAAGTTTTGAGTGGAAAGAGAAAAACCTAGTTGGATTGAATTACTTTGCCATTACTGACCACTTAACAGTTGAGGTTTTGGCTTTATCCCAGCGTCCAGGTTATGAAAGTCTTGACGCGAGTCACTTCCTGACATGGGTTTGAAGCAGAAAACAAAGAAATGCTCTTCAAGGCAGACTGCTGCGATTGGGACTCTCAAGCAAAAAGATAATGACTGCTGTAAATATTACGTAGGAAAATATTGAAATTTAATTGACCCTCCAACATTATTACTCATAAGTTTAAAAAAGTTGAAGAGGTACTGTTGATTATGATATTGTGATATGAATGTGTCTGTTTGTACTGATACCTTTGATATTTCAGAGTCGATCGAAACAAGGAGGATCATCAACATCACATGTGAATTAGATTTTACTTTTGCTTGGATAAATGATGCTCACATTCTTCTCAGCACTTTTCTCGTGTGGGACTGAAGGAAGTTTAAATCCATGTCAGTATTTTAGTGGAGTTGCATTTCAAAGTGCATAATGTTGTCCTTCCATAAGCTTTTTAGAAGAGTTCGTTAAAAGTTTGGCTCATTCCTCCTGACAGACCTAATGAAACTGAACCAGATTTTGGGACTCTTTCTTCCCTGGTCAGTGATAAAAAGGAAGTGGGTGAGCTGCAGTGGGAAAGAGACGACTTCCTGGGAGTTCTGCCCTTCAGTTCTTGTTAAGTATGAAATGTTCTGGTCAATGACTTTATTCTTGTAACTGTGGCCCTGGGGGATACAACGCATTTCTCTGTTCTTGCAGAGTACGTATTGGTTTTAATTCAGACGCTGTGAATCATCCTATCAAAATAACTGTAACCTCACCATTTGGACTTTACCAGATTGTTTGAATGCGCAATTGTTAGACAATGACGGCAAATGTTACTCAACTTTCTGATATCAATCCTGAATTGGTACTACTTAAAAACTGATGGGGAAAACTACACGAATGAAGAATTAACTTTGACATTAATTCAAAGTTAATTAATGACATTAATAGGGGTAAAAATTAAGTCATGGCTTCGGAGCTCATTCTTATGCTGTCCCACCCAGTTCTTTAGAAGCAAAGAAAAATTACTCTGTTGTAGAAATTTGATAGATTACAAGGTGCTTTGTTCAGCTGGAGCTGCATTGTTATTTTCTGCTGGGATGACTGCTACCGAGGACATATTGCTGTAAAAAGAAAATTAATGGCATTTGACATAAAAGCAAAGAGTTCAGTGGTCTCTGCTGATAAGGCTAGTTACCATAGTAACAAAAAGTAAAGGGCCCAGTTGTAAATTATAAAATTCTTGATGAGTCCTGCCCTGGACGTAGTTGTTGAAACGTTGATAAGATCAAATTATCCCCAGTTAAAAGGTGTAAAATCATTTGTGTACTTCCTAAGGCTTCCTGCAGAGCACTCACACCTGGAGACCTTCTCTAGTCAGGCACATTGAAAGCTTTAAAACCAGGGTTGTCCCTGTAAATACCAACGTCAACGTATATATACTGTTTTATGTGTTTTTGAAGTTGGAAGACCTTCTTTTCATTACCTTAATTTGCACCAACATCCATACATTCATAATATTCAAGCCATAACTTTGGTTGCAATTTGGATTTAGTAGCAGGCTGGTTGGGAGATATTACTGAACAACTTGTGACACATTTTACTTGGGGAAATCCCCAAGTTGCTTGGGCATCAAGAAATGTAACATGCTACTTTCTCAATGTCTCCATGCAGTACATGTCTTGTTTTATTATATGTTTTAGTAATTACGTAATTCCCCCCTCAAAAAACAGTTGAATTATTAAGTGAAAATAAGAGCCATGAAGCCTGTATGTAAGGCGATAGACCTAGAAAAGACATACAGTATCATCTAGATACTTTTACTAAAGTATATAGATTATTTATTTATTTAAATAAATTTAAATAAATCTAACTGGCAGTTTTCAGCAACAGATGGGGAAATGTTCCTGTATAAAACCACTGAAACCCTTTAAGTGTGTTTAAATCACACTACAAGTATGACATGCATACAAGTGGAGTTGAAGTAGTTTATTTAAAACTGTGGTGTACATTAAGACTGTCATAAATCAGTTTTTATTATTTGTCTCTCCATAAAGTAAGTTTCTTTCTCTTCACAGTAGTTCATGGAAAAAAAGATAATTTTTTTGCTTGTATGCCCAAATGTATTGCACAGTGTGTATTTTGTTCTAATTCTAAAGTCAAATATGTAACGTCTCTTCATGAATTACAAACAGAACTGTATAGACAAGGCCTGTTTGCCTTGTGTAGAATATGATGTGCTGTGTGTGGGCCAGCAGTGGCGACCCCTTTGCTTGCGGTATGGATGATTGTTTGCTCTGCGTTTGGTGTAAAACGTTGTTCTTGTCAGCCAGGTCAGCGTGCAGACACACTTGTATTGGTTATATAAGTGCAGGTTTTGGAGAATGAATATTTGATTGGGGCTCTTAATGCAGAGTCAACGTTCAGCTGAGGAGGCAGTCAGTAGGCGGAGAGCGGCGAGCTGCATCCCTGTCCACAGGCTGGCAGCATGCCAGCAACCGGAGAGGTTTTACCGTACCCACTCTTCTGCTCACTTCTATCCGCTCTCCAATCATTTTTACACTTATTTCCACCTGTCCTATTTTTCATTCCTCTTTTACTTTGTTCTTTATTTTCTTGTTTATCTGACTCTTCAGTCGCCTCTTTTTTTCTCATTTGCATTTGTATTACCTGTTCTGAAACTCCTGAGCGCCTCAAGAAAATAGTCAAATTATAACTAGATTAGAATCATGTGGCAGCATGTGAGCACACGACTGGGCCAAGTGTTCATGTTTATATATGTGCCTACATGTAGTAAGTAGTTCAGAAGAATTATGGGGGTGTTGAATCACATGTAGGGAATGCATGCTTTTTATGAGGTTCTGGGTTGATTATATGTGGAAAAGTCAATTATTTTATATGTGAAAAATCAATTGTAACAAAGTGATTTGAAACTAGTCACAGAAAAGTCCTGCATTCCTGTGAAGAAACCGCAAGAAAAAGAAAAACAAAATTCAGCATTCATAATAAAACCATGCTCTGTAATTACCTCTGGTCTCTACTCAAAATCTGTCCAGATAACAGAAAGCTGAGCTACGTAGAGATGGAAATAAGCCTCAGGGCAACATTCAGTTGTAGAACAGTAACTTTCTCACCTGCTCCTGACAGAATAACTTGCACTTTTACATCTACTACATTTTTAGTGACTCAGGCTCCAGGGGATTTCTACATTTATTTCTTTGGTAAAACTTAATTCCCAACTCTTCTGGTTGATGAGGTTTATTTGGCATATAGTGATTGTTCCACTTAGGTCTTTGAAAATGTAATTGCCAAACCTTTTACACCTAGATCTGAGAAGACCTATTAAAATAAAGTTGACGTTGCCGTTGCTGTAGCCATTGCAGCCTCTTGTTTGGAGAGGATGGCAAGTTGGCTGCAGGCCCAGGTTTTCCTGGTTCAAACACTGCTCCTGCCCACCTAAGAACAATCAGGAGAGTTACATCAGGAAGGGAATCTGGAGTGAAACATCAACCAAACTGTGTGCATGCAGCTGTGGAATGACAGGCTGCTGTGCTGTGGGAGGTGTTTCAATGTTGTGTGTTTGTTTGTTTGATTTTGCTTGGTATTAGGTTAACTTCAAGAATTAAATATTGCAAAATTTGTGTCTGATTGTAGTTTAATTTATGGAAGAACAGATTATAATCCTTAAGCGACGTGTGAAGGTTTTTGGTTGAATTATTTCAGAAGGAGCTATAAATTTCTATCATTAAAAATAACTCTATTATTTGCTTTAATATAGTTTAATATCTTATCGACTTTACATGGTGACAAAAAGGATCAGGTATATCAGAAATAATAGTTAATTCAGAAGTAAATTAGGAAGTTAGTCCTAGAAAATGTTTGTTGGTTTTGACAAAAGTAGTGCTTCCTTAATGAATCATTATTTTTCTCTTTTATTCAGTGATTTTGGAAAGCAGCTGGAGCTTTAACAAGGCAGTTTTTTTGGCAGTAACACAGATGCTCCTTTTTGTGGTTTTATAGTATTTTTCACATCATAACAATGGTTTGATTGCATAAACAAAGATATTAAAACGTTTTAGTGTTTGTTAGGAAGTTAGAAAAGCTAGACTATGTGAAGCAGTTGCAGTTGAAAGGGGTTTTGGCTTGTTTTTGTCAATATTTGAGAGTTAACTGCATATTATGAAAAAGGTTTCTTCAGAGTCTCAGTCTGTCCTTGAGCAGAAGTCGTTTCTTTTATGCTCTTCTTGTCAGAGGCTGCTGTCATTTTTGCCTCAGTGTGATGCAGATGCACCCACTTTAACTCATTGCCAATTTTGATCAAGCTCTGCACTGATGACAGCTTGATTCTGCACCGCTAACCTCTGGAGCAGATAATCCTCAAAGTTGCTGGAAACTCTTTTTAACGGCAGATGAACCTCTCACCTTAAAGTCCTTTATGATATTGAAAACCCTTTCCTTTCAGTATTCTGTTCAGTTTCCTTTCTTTCCAAGTCATTTTTATGCTGAGATTGCAGCACACTTTTGTTAAAGTCTTCCCTGTAACAGTTCAATTTAACAAATTGCTTTCTTGAAGATTTTGATTATTAAGTGTAAACATACATAATATAAAATCTCAGATAACAGAACGACCAAAACGTTTTCTTTTTGTGTTTGTATCTTTCCTGTATTTGAAACTTGGAACTTGTTTCACCTCTTGACTTCCAGATTCACTTTCAGCTTTTCGGACACCGGGACACTGCAGTTTTACACATTTCTCCCTCTTTCTCCAGCCAACTCCTCAGCATGTTCATCAGGGGAATTTTATTTTTTATTTTTTGTTGTTTTTTTTAGAGGTCACAACCTTTCAGAAAGGATTGCAGCTGTATGCTGGCACTTTTTCAGCCCTCTTCTCCATTCTTTCCCTTTGGGGGAGGTCAGAGTAGGAGGTGGTTTGGCTCACTATCCTAATGCCTCCCTAATTGGTGCTCCCAGGAGGGTGTGTGTGTGATAGGGAAGAAGAGAGAGGGAGGTTAGAGGTTCTGTTATAGTGACATGGGATAATGATAGCCCCACGGATGCACAAGGAGAGGCAGGTAAACCGCAGTGTCCGCGCAAAGTCCTGTGGGGGATGGAAACAAGTCTGGGTTAATGCAACTATAGACTCACAGAACTGGGAAGGGAAGCAATTATGGTGGGAAATCAAGGTCAAAGACATTGACAGATGGTAAAAGGTCACCACAGCCATCAATACTTAGAGGGATTTAATTTATGATAAGGATTGCAACCCAGCGTGTTTTGAATGTTTACTAATTGGAAATACTCTTCTAAAGTATGTATAGTAAGGACTTTAGTGTGTTAGCTCCCATTATGTTGAGGCTTTTCATTGGAAAATTTTTTTGACTTTAGTTTGAATATGTCACATGATGTCCCACTGGGTAAAATATGCTCCACTTCGGCTGTGGCATTTAACAGCTGCCACGGCTGTGTACGATATTTCCTGACTGCAGGCCACAGTGACTCCCAGACAGCTTGTGCTAACAAAACAGTTTAAGAGGTTTAGAGGCTGGCAAAAGTATTCATACCACTTAAAAGCATTCGCAAATAATTTTGTGATTACACATGACAGACCAACACAAATGCTGTCACAGTCTTGGGGAGACTAGCAGCGTTTCTTTTTTCAGAATTGCACTTTTTTCAGCTTCACCTTTTTACTTTCGCCCCACTGCTGCCGCTATTTTTTGGGATGGTGTTGGCAAGGTGGATGTGTAATGTTAATTTGTCATCAGACATATTGTGCTGGTCGGAAACCCAAAATGTTATATTTTGGTCTCATCATTCCAGAGCACCTTTTCCACTTTTCCCCATTGCCTTTTGAAACGGCAAAACAAACATCTTTTCATTTAATAGTGGCTTTGTAGACTGCTGAAATTAAATGCAATCACATTATTTTGATTTTTGTTCTTGGAAAAAGTTTTTAAAACCTTGTGTTTTTCCTCGCTCTTTATAACTAGATATTCTGTATGTGACAGCCTATTCAGTTAGTCTTTCACAAATAAATTTCAAAAGAAAAATACACTGAAGTAAAACAATGGACAAAGATGACATTTGGCAAGCACTGTATAAAGGTGCACAAGATGTACAGCTATAAAGAAACTTTCATTTGCCCTTAATACTCAGTGCCCTAAACTGTCAACACCCATCAGATTAATAGCAATATTTACATAAAAACAAAAGGTCAAATGACTTTCTGATATCCTAATTAGGAGTGATTGATTCTCACCACAATCATTATTAATTTTGTTGCAACACAGCCATTATGTAAATGGGAAGGACTGCATCACATTAAAATTAATTGTGAGCACAAAAGCTGAGACCCATTAACTTGAACAGCAAAGGTTTCTTGTTATTTTTATTTTTTATTTTTTTTTTTTTTTTGCCACAACCCTTGCTCCAAAATCAAGTTATTCTTAGCTTTGGTAGCTCCAGGCAACAGTTACCATGCATACCCATCCATAGATACGCATGGTGACATAGGCCTTTTTTTCTGAGGGTTGGCAGGAAAAAGAAAGTGTTGAAATGGACCTAAAGGATCATTGATTTCTAAAGAGCAAAAGATACAACAGTTTCACCGGAACCTTAAAATGCTCGTTGTTTAACGGGAATGATTGTACTGTCAGACAGTCCATACAGAGGGTGCTTTGTGAGGTGAAAAACATTAGATAAGTTTGAAAAATCAATATATAAGGCAAGGTAAAAAAAAAAATATATATATATAATGCCATGGTAGTGGATTGTGCAAGCAGTGTGGCACAGACCTTTACCTGCACTTGTGTTGTGGACTCATCCATGAGCACACACATCCCTTCCACACACAGACGCACACATGCAGCGGCTTAGTTGTTCCTCTTGTCCTGGTGTGGGCAGATGTTTGTGGAAGACTTCCCAGAAAAGAAAGCTTTCTCACGTAAACATTTCAACAATGCCTTAAGCTTCTTATGGTCTTAAATGTCATGGCTGTGTTTAAATTGCATCCCTTTGCTTTTATTTATCCCCTATGTCCAAGGCTATATCAATGGCTTTCCCATTCCTGTGGATAAATGTAGGACTGTAATTTTATTGAATATAGGGTTCAACAATTAATGTCTGAAAAATAGCACAATCCATGTTAATTCTCCTTACTCTTATTTGTCATTCTGAAGTAACATTGCACCTATTATTTAATTTAGATTTGCTGGTTTAGATTTTCGTGGCCAGAGACGCTGAGTACGACTTCTGTCTGTTGATTAAAATATTAGTATTAGGTCACTCTTAAGAACTCTTAAAATTCAGCTTTTCAAAATAAAATTAAAGTCATCCATCCAACCATATATCCATTGTGATGTTGCATATATCTGCAGCAGTCATCGCTAGAGGTGGAGGTACCACCCGGGCAAATTGCCATTCTATCATAGGACAAAATAAAAGTCAGTTTTCCTATTTTCCTTCTTTCTCTTCCCCTTTTCTTGTTTGCTATGTTTCATTGCTAATGCATCCATTCAAAACTATAAAGCCATTAGAGGGGTGTTTTCGGTGTAAGCCTTATTAAGCTGGTTTGAACAGATTCGGATTTGATTCTTTTCCGCTCGGTTGCTCTCCCTCTCTTGATGGAAGCCGTGTTGGCTGAACTCTCCTGTGTGTGATGGGCATTGATCACAAATTAAATGGGCAAAAAGTGAAGCCTGTGTTAGCCTTGGCAGCAAAGGCTGGGACAGCAGATTGAATTTCCCCAGCTTTGCTTCATCTATACATGGATTTATCCTAACTGAGGCCTAAGGTGGAATTGTTGCCTTATTAATTCCAATGTGTAAATATGTGCGCGCCTGCTGACAGTGTGACTTTCCCGTCAATGGACCAGTATTTCATTGTGTCTGAAACACTTTTAAACTGCAATTATTTTTTTTTCGTGGATACTTTTAAAGATTCATAAAAGATCATTCAAGAGAAGAGTAAATACTCTAACCTTTACTTTAATAAAGGAAATCTTCAAAAAAAATGTTTGTCTTCTATCGACATATGATTAGACATCTGAAACATTTAGTTCAAACAAAAACAAAATAGGTACGTAAGGGAGAACATCATTTTTCATTCAAGTGTACTTTCTGAACTGTCTCTCATTCTTTCCACCTTCACACTGTCACCCAAAGATCCAAACACCTCAGTTGAATTCATTCCTCTCTTCAAACTAATTCTGTGCCGCTGACTGACTCTCCTTAATCACGGCTTTATATCCTGACAGTTTGACGTACTTTGACCTCCCAACGTCTCATGTGCCTTCTGCCTTGAGGCTTGATTTTAGCTCTGGAATGTTTCAACTTTCCACTTTCCTGCAGTGTCCCTCCTCACTGGGTTTCTACACACAGAGGCGACAGTCTTGAGTTTATGCTTGTGAGTAAACAGTAATAGACCACACACACACTCCTCTCTCTGAGATTGTGGCATTAGGGAGCTGAAGCCAAAAGCAGTCCCTTTCTTTGTAATCAGTATGAAAAAAAAAAAAAAAAAAAAAACTATAATAAAACACATGCCTCTCCTGATTTTATGCAGCCACCCTGGAAGTCATATTTCTAACTGGAACTGTGTTTTTCTCTGTCACTGCTAATGTTTATCCCTTGCTCATGTTTCCAGCTGATTCTGACAAGCATGTCAACATTTAACAAGACAGTTTAAAGCAGCATTTTATGCAAATCAGGCTGGCATTAAGGAATCGTGGCAATTTCAAGCCATTCAGTCTGAGCTGGAAGGGTCTGTTTTATTCATTCTATATCACTTTGAACTCAAAGTAAAACAACATAGTTGGCAAAAGGGGAGATACAATGTTATGTAAAGCATAAAATCTTCTTGGTATAAACAAGATCACTGAGTGTTTTGGCTTGACCTGTGGTGCACTGTGAACTCTCAGTACTCGCATGGTGTAAGTATGAAGTGGGGAAAGGCTACAGTATATTTACAACTGTTTCTTTGACAAGGCTGCAGTTTACAGACTTCGGTGCCTTTTTGAGGTAAAGATGCAGAACTTAAAGGAGCCAAAAGTTCCATCAATAAACCCACATAAAGTTATTCTAAATAATCAGGAGTGGGTCAAATGATTCCCTGTTAAAATCTAGGGAGCACATCATACTACTGCTCATAAAACTCAGTGCAGACTTTCCTCAGGCAGAACTCTACATAATTTGGTTGAATGGTTAGTTCATGGAGTGTTCACACAGACTTTATGGCATTAATTACTCAGCAGCTTTGACCCAAGCTTGAGAGACTTCTATTAAGCTCTCTTGTTGATAAAATTTCTTTTTAACACTTTCTTGAAATTTGTTCTTCAAGACTGGATGAGCTGCTGTCCACTAAAACTGAAATATAAACACAGTTCATGTTGCAGTGTATGTGTAGCATTAATGTGATTGCATGAGTTATTGATGCTATAACCTGTTGTTATAGCATCAATAAATTGTTGTATTTATTTTCAGTTTAAAGAGCACCGTTGGATTTTAAAAAAGGGTTTAAGAATCAAACAAAAATGGATTTTTCAAAAGATATGCAAAAAAAAAAACAAGAGCTTCAAACTCAGTCTATGGTCTTAATTTTTAACAGCTCTGAATCCTGTGTTTCTTATGATGCAATCAAATGTCAGTTTTTGTTAGATCTTCAATGCATGCTTAAAATAAAAACCACGTCTAGAATTTGTAGCATCTTAACAGATATTGTCAGTCTTTCTTCAGACTTTGAAGCAATGTATTCAGTGATTTTCCACAGTATGATGACCAAGAGTGTAACAAAACTCCAGAATTGCAAACAAAGCTAAGTGCTCTAAGTGCAGGTATGCGCAGCTTTAGTGAAGCCTGCGTTGTGTCAGGAAAATTTGCCTCTGTGTCCCAAACTTTCTATTAACCAGCTGCCCATGCAGCACATTGCATATAGAAAGATATGTCTTGATACTGAAGTGAGCGATTTTTTAATACATATTTGAAGGACCAGAGTCAAGTACTTTTAAAGAGTTGTTTTTCACGCAATAAAAAAATATTTACCATTTAAATTGGCCAAAATTAGAATGAATAGCTAGAATTATAGGTGCACTACAAATTTAAGAAGGAATTGTTTACCATTCATGGGACCAGAATTTGATTGATTTATTTATATATATATATATATGTATATATATATATATATATATAAATAATTTGGACAATCTGTCATTAGAAATGATTTTGCATGAGGTCTACATTACAGCTGGGTAACAACCTCTTCCTTCCCCATGCTTATATTTGCGTATGTGTTTCGTGCTACATTGATTGGAAGTGCAGTAACAGATAAGGTGTTTTTTCTGAAGTTTGGGATCTTAACAGATTTCAGGGCATACTCTGCTGAAATTACTCCCCCATATGTAGTTCCATGCTGTTCCCCCCAGGAGTTCATTCAGGTTCATTGTTACAGGCTTCACCTCCTAGTTTCTGTGCTCGCCTACAATCATGATGCATATTTGATTCTATTCTATCTATTCGACTGCCTATCCTCGCACATTCAGACAGAATTGAACTGCATACAAAGGATGGGATCCTCCCTGAAAGATTAAGGTAAGGCTTGATATATGTAAGAGATAAAGCTCAATGAGCTAAGCTAAATGGGGATTTTTACTCCCTGAGCTATGAAACAAAGAAAGGATATGTGTAGAGAATGCACCTATCCTCACTGCCGAATAAAGTAGATCACCTCATGCCCTGCCAGCAGCATGATGTAGGAAGAAAGCAATGGGAAGTTCACTATATAAAGAAATATGATGGCCATTGCCCATATTCCTAATACCAGTACATCCTTACAGGCTATAATTTCCAACTCTTGCCACAGGTCCATAAGGTAAGATATATCGTGGTGCTCTGTCCTGCTCTGAACACCTTATCCATCCTTTCAGAATGGTGGCAGCAGAAAACTTCCACCATGGTTCACCACATTAAATGAGATGAGAATACAGGAAAAAGGAAAATCACAGCCTAATATTGATTCAAAGTAGCACACACCCTCACATATACTCACACACATATACACCCACACAGCCAAAAGCACTCTTAAGAGCTCATAAAAGACTGTGGTGATATTAAATGTACGTTGTTGAAGTATTGAAAGTGATGTCACAGAGGGTCGTGAAGGTTTATGGCAGTAATTGAGGACTTCTACAACAGTTATTGATGCCGTTAATGGCAAGCATGCAAAGCCTGTCGGGTCTTAATTTAGCAAGGCTATTTTGATCATGTATATGGAGAAAGCCTTGGAAAAGTAGTCTTTGGAAACACTTTGGGTTTTTCTCCCATTAGTTTTATCTCCTTTGGATCAAAAATGCAGAAAAACTCAATACACCCACTTTGTTGCTGTTCCTGGAATAGCAGGGGGACTATTGATTTTGGTATTCTTTGGCTTTTGGCAACAAGTGCTTGTCTTTTGCTAGAGAACAGAGCACTCAAACAGTCTTCCCCTGAAAAATATCATCCCTCAGCCTTTAGTCTTTCAGAACGACCAGTTAGAAGACTTCTGTCTCTCTGGCATTTCAGTGGTTTTAATCTCACAAATGGATAGATATGGATATTCTGTAATTTGAATCTTTTCAGCATTGTGTAGAGATTAAAGCACAGACTTGCTTTTTTTTTTTTTTTGCAACAGTACATCAATATCTTTGTTCGCTGTTTTTCTCTTGTAGGACATTTATAGCTAGGCTAGAACAGAGAGGGAGGTCAAAGGCCATTGATTTAAAAAATATATTACTACCATTTGTAGGTTTTATCCTTTGAGTATCTACTTCACCTTTTGATCCTGTAGGAAAATACACCACATTTTATGATGTATTATATATAATTTGATCACTGTCTCGCTAACTAACAGCATGGCCTGATTTCTGATTAATTCAGCTTATAATTATCTGCCAGCTTGGGTGCACTCTTACAGCTTCCAGATTTGTTTTCCAGATGTTCAGTTCATCCATAGAATTAGAAAAGAAACAGAAACACACTCCAGATCTCAGTATGCATGCATTATTCATACAGGAAAAAAATAAAAGTGACAAGGACTTTATGTTCCACAACATCTTAATTATTGCTGAATTTAGACCCACAAAAAGCAGGTTCTCATATTAGTCAATGCACATGGCAAGTAAGAAAATTATGTGACATCAACTTTACATTTAGGTTATTATTTAATGAAAAGAATAAAGAGTAATCATAATCTGAAAACCTTTAACAAGCACAATTAACATTAAAGAAGTAGCAAAGATTCAAGTAGATTTTTCAACAAAATACTAACTTGATGTTAGATTACACTATTTTTGTCTTCTGAATGGTTTATATTTTTAATAATTGCACATGTTTATTGATATACTTACAAGATATTCTTTTCTTTTTTTTCTCCTCACTTTTTTTCCCCAGCCAGTGAAACTTAAAATTGTTAAATGATTCTTCTTACAGCAGCCACTGTTGCTGCTCAATGTATGTACTACAAAAAGAATGGGGAGAATCTAGACTGTCAAACAATATCCCTTAGTAATAAGATATTTCCTGGGCAGGAGGGAGCGTTAAGTATTGGCTTTTAAAATGAGAAAATTAATTTAAAAAGAAGGATCCACACATAATTTACGAAGTACTGCTTTATAGAAAATACTTGTTGAAACTGATGCAACTTTAGTTTGGCCAAAAAGAAAAAAGAAATTCATGGTGAGGTTCAGACACAGGACGCTCTCAATGAAGATCTTGTGATCTGCTGTTTCTGTTCGCATGCAAACCACAGCTTGACCTACTAAGAGTCTAAACGCATTACAACACATTCGTATTGATACATCAGCCAGAAGCTTGTGTTCCTATCTCAGTAAAAGTTAGTCAATTTCTTCCTGAGGAAAAAAAAAACATCTTTATAATGACTAGAAAAAGCTCTATAATAAACTGGCAAACTGTGAATGGTGTACTTCACCTCTCCTACGATGGAGATAGATAAACACTAATACCAGTAAGCAGTCCAGATCTAGTTGTTGCCGTGGTTGATTAAAAATTATTTCCACCTCTTTTAGCTGCAGCACTTTCACTTTTCTGACTTCAGTGTCACGACAAAGGAAAGTGACACAATCGAAAACACAAAGACAAGTTTGTGATTTATTCAGAAAATTGTCTGAGAACAAATGAAGTGGACAACACAGGTTGAAAAGGGTGACTAACAGAATATCACAGAACATTTGTCACCATGTTTGCAGTTATAAAATCGGTGGCGTCATCTTAAAACACAACTGTGTTGTTTGATAAAAGCTGAAAAATGAGAGAGCAGCTTTTTGGTTATGTGAAAACGTGGGGCTGTAACACTAAACAAAGCTCAGAATTTAAATATTAAAGTCTGCTACATTTTCAGTACAGTTACAGTAAGATAAGCAAGACAGAAATTGTCTCTGACAAACACTAAGCATGATGTGGAATTGCTACATTTGTCTTTACTAAACAAAATCTAACCATGTCAAAATAAAGAATGAATATTTTAAAATGTCCGATTTAGTGAAAGTGCCCGTGTATAAAATTAACTTTCCCTAACCTGCGTTTTTCTTTTGTTGAGATTAGCAGCTTTTGAGGCCTTTGTGTAGCAAATGTTTGACAAAAAAGAGAAAAACTTAAATAGGGTGCACCATATAAACAGGAAGATGCACCAAAGAGGATCTTTAACTTAAATCCCCATTTTTAGCTTCCTGTTTCATTTCTACTCGACGTACAGCTTACAGTGAAATTGTCAGACTAAAATTTCTATTTTCTTTTTAAAGCTGGTAAAATCTTCAGCTCAGATGCCGATGGGGGACATTCATCTGGTGTATACAGAGTTTTCAGCTGTAAATTATGCATGTTGGATACTCTGAAGTCCAACATGCTCACATACATTTTAATGGGAAAGGAAACAAAAGGAATGTGTGAAACATGTCAGTTCCAGATGACATTAGACAGACATTTTATCAACATACTTTTAGGGTCTCAAACCAAAGCATGAATCCCTGATCATGATTAAGTAACTATGACTTTAACCAAATAGTAAAGATCTATTAAAATCTTATGCTATGATCGACTTAAACTCCTGTGTACAAACTGCATTTTCACACATTTGAAAAGCATAAGTCTCACTATTGATTTTATTTAAGCATCTTGCTGTCACCTTCTGGAAGATCCATGGACAATAACCGTAACTCCATAATGTTGTCTTCATGACTCCTAAGATTTGTCCTTTCCCAACAGGAAATTATAAAGAGATTTATGTTTAAACTCTGAGAGTGCACTCTGCTGTCAAAATATTCTTCCTTATATTTGTCCTTCGGTCTAGAAATGAGCTGTAATGCACCAATAGATTAATTGATAAACAACAAAATGGGGAAAAAAAAATTTAGTGCATGTTTATGGCTTCTCTATGAACAGTTTACATTGTTCTCCGTTGCACACACTGAATCGACATTAATGAAATGGTCCAGCTGAAAAAGTACAAACAACTTTAACATAATGTTGCTCACAGACTGGGTGTGGAACAAACTTTATTTTCCAGCAATGATTAAATCATAGACTGTATGTAATTATGAATGAGCCAAATGGTCATTTGGAAGTATGAAAGCACAGTGTGGTAAAACAAATGCTGCTGCAGCTGGAGACCGATTATTCTACTTTATGCTGTTTGCGGCACAAAGCTGTTGCGTTATGTACAAGCTGTTCAGCCAAGTCTCTGCAGAACTGTAAGAGAAGGCAGGGATGAAGTTGGATCTTTAAATCATATGCAGACACAGTAGGTATTTGTGTGAAATTCAACCCATTTTCTTACACCCGTGTCCCTCGTGGGGTCGGGAGGGGCGCTGGTGCCTATCTCCAGCTAACGTTCTGGATGATAGGCGGGGTCACCCTGGAAAGATCGCCAGTCTGTTGCAGGTGAAATTAAGACTTTACATCAAATTAAAGCTAGTAATAGAAAGAAGGGTCCCAATTTTTTTCAAATGGTGTTTTTGAGTCTGAAGTGTGATTTGACCCTGAGGTATTTGTTAAAAATGTGTAGATGTAAACTTTGACCAAAATGTTCATGTAGCCTTTATTAAAAATGTGGACAGCTTATATTTCTTTTTAAATCACTTTCCTTCTCTTATGTTTGAGCTTTGAGTAAAATTATACATACTTCCTACTGGCTACTTAATGGCGTGGATTACACAACGAATTAGGTTTTTTTATGCTGTAATTTACATTTATAAAGAAATGTTGTATCCCCTGAGAAATCCAGAAATACTCCATTAATGTGAATAACAACATCAAGATAAGCAAAGATAGCGTAGAGCCCTGCGTTAAAAAGGCTGTTGCCTTTTTTATATGATGTCATGTTTTGCAGGAACCCTTGGCAGGCTGCAATCATTGATCAATACAGTCTCATTATAACTCTAATGGGAATATGTATGCTTTTGTGGGTGTATGCACAAGTGTCATACTACTTTATTCTATGAATGTTTTAGTTTATTTTCTCCTGTAGTACATTTGGATGTGCATTCATTCATGTTGGAGAAATTGTGATATTATTAACATTCATAAATATCTAGTTGCAGTCAGAAGTTCCTATAGAGTGATCATCACCATGAGTTTTACTTGATTATAGGATTTTAATGATGCCTTTCAACCATTTTTACATTTTTCAAGTTACAGTGATTACACAAAAACAACTTTTAGAGCTATCTGTTCCTTTAATTCTCACCGGATATTTGACCACCCTCCCTTTCAGAATTAGTGGAGCTCATTTAAATGGGTTGGCTTTCAGCCATGCACATGGCTTTTAAGCATAGTTCATAAATTTTCAATAAGGTAGAGGTTGGTGCTATTCCAGTAGCTTTACTTTAGCCTGCTTTATCATCACCATGTTGAAAGCACAACTTATGTCCAGGTTTAAAGTGTCTCGCTGTTGATTTATGGAAGTTGTCATCAGTCCTCCTTCAATGTCCAATGAGTGCATCACTGCCTTTGTTAGCAAAACCACCCCAGAGCATGATGCTATCCCAGAGCATGATGCTATCCCAGAGCATGATGCTATCCCAGAGCATGATGCTATCCCAGAGCATGATGCTATCCCAGAGCATGATGCTATCCCAGAGCATGATGCTATCCCAGAGCATGATGCTATCCCAGAGCATGATGCTATCCCAGAGCATGATACTATCCCAGAGCATGGGGACAGTTGGTTTGTGACCAAAAAACCTAGATGTTGTCTTGCCCAACCCGAAACGTTCCCTCCTTGACCCATTTCAGTAGACTTTGAATATCTTATATTTGGAGTATTGATTGTAAACTTATTTGAATGTGGATTTTTTTTCTGTAAACCTGTCATTTGTTGCTGTTGCATATAGGAGTAATATATCAAATTATGTCATCTACAGGTAGCAGAGCTGGATTTCTTTCACTTGATACTTTAAGACACTTTAGTTCACTAGTTCTCTATGAAAGATAGATTTAAAAGTAAAGTTTCTAACAGCTAACTTATGTCTGAAATTTTTTATAAATTGCACTTGAGACCATTTTCAGTTTTCAGTGTTAGTTTTGGATGAACTGACCTGGATACAGAAGCGATAACTTGACCTTTTCATTAAAATTACAGGACAAATTGTCATACTGCAGGAGTGCTGGTGTGTACGTGTGCAGGAGTGTGTGTCAGTATACCTGTTCTTCCATTTGTGAGTGAATAGATCCTTACTTGTTCCTAATAAATTATTGTACCTTTTGTTTCTGTGTGACAGCATTAAAGTACTAATGACTTAGGTATTTCATCTTCCAGTTTTATGCGGCTTTGTTAAAAAATAAGAGCAAAAGAATGAAACAAATTACGCTCCCTATGGAAAATGAGGAAGTAACTATAAAAAATTTTTAATTTGGTAGTTTGCTTCAGATTTGTTCTTTCCTGTGAATCATGAGGCAGTGCATAATATTTAGTGCTGCCTAAGTCTTTTAAAGATATTTTTTGAACTCTTGAAGTAGTTTTCGGTTTTTACTCCACATTTTTTTTCTGTTGTTTTTCATTTGAAAAACCTTTGACATCACTTTAGCAGATCAGCCATTTATCTGTAGTTCTGCATATGTTCTACCCGTCCCAATCAGCTTTTTATCAAAGTGCATCATTCTTCAGAACTATGTCAACAATTTTACATTAGAGAAGAATATACTATGAAAAGCATGCTCAACATGTGCTTCAGCTTTTTATAAGGTCATATTTTATTCACAGAATTAATGAACTCTGCACTGCATTTATTTTCAATTAATGATTCACTTACACAGAATCAGCAGTATGCATGTCATGACTGTAGGGTATGTTGGATTTCCATTATGCTACTATACACTCAAGTGATAAAGAGTCACTGGTTTGGGATGTAATATTGGACTTCTGGTATTTCAGAAAAACAGTGAAACTGCAATAATAACATACGGACCAGTAATAAGACTGTTGAATTATACATTTTTATTTGGGGCGCTTTGTTCTCAATTTACAAAGTCAGACCTATTTCCACGCCTTCCAACTATCCTCCGAGGGCTGCAAACATACTTTTTGACTCTTGGAGCAAACAAATGGAGAATTCGATCTATAGTGGCTTGTTGCAATAAACTGTATTTTTCGGTACTTCCACAATGTGTGTATTGCAGAAGGCAAAAGGTGGACGGTCAGACAGAGGAGCTTCAGAATGGAAGGGAATATCTTGGAGCCAGACAAGCTAAATGAGGAAAAATCCAAATCTTTCAATTAATCTGCTTATCTCCCCTGTGGGCAGATGTTAGAGGAACTGCATGAGGGTATAGGTCAGAGAAACAAATAGACCAGAGTAATAAAAAGTAGGGGGGGGGGGGAGAGCTGCCCCGAGCTGTTAACAGGCATCTACGTAATCTTTTCTGCCCTTCTGGCCACCTTGTCTAAATCTATTTCCCTGTTTATTTTTGTTTTGATTTGCACAGAGCATCTGGTTTTGTATGGCTGGAGCAGCCCTGTCAATAGCACTAAAGGCCAATTTGTGGTCATATGAATGAGAGGAAGCTAGTAGCCCTGATTAAACATTACATGACTGATGATAAGCTGAGTAATTCTTACCTCCTAACTTCACCAACAAGTTCCCACTACTACCAGCTGTGTACCATTGAAAACAACCTTCAGCACTGTGTAACTCTATTAAACATAAGCTGTAATTTCCAACTATCTGAATACCATAATATTTCAGGGATCCTTTCTTTATCAAAGCTGTGGCTGAATTTGTGTTCCTGAGTAATCGAGATTGTTCAGCACAGCTTTAATCAGCACCGACATGCTGTCCAGTATCTGATAAACAAGCTATCTTTATTAGATGTGGACAATGCTGACAGGGACATCAGATATGGGGGGAGGACAGGAAGAGGACGTGGGTGAGATTAGAAGAAATCCAAAGAGGACAAAGAAGCTTTTTACATTCTGAAAAAGAAACACAATACTTTATTTAAGTTTATGGGATTTATAAATTGCTGCATTTCAAGTATTTCTGTCATGTTAAGCTTTTTCTTTGTCTAAAAACTAGTTTTCATGTTTTACTCCCAGGCATCTAGATTTATGAATTATGTTTATCTCCAAAAATAACAGTGTCGTTCACTTGAACACCTCAGATTTGACCTTTTAGAAATTGCTTTTCTCCAGGTGGTTTCAAAATGTCCTTGCTGGACTATAGATCTTCTCACATAGGTGACATTATAAAAAGCACTGGACAGACATTAAAAAGCCTGTGACCAGAACCGAGGGCCGGTCGGTGTCAGGATAACCTACAGGTAGACAGAATAACTAGGAGCCGAAAAGCCAACTATGTCACCGTCAGAGAGAAATGGTAGCCACATGAGGAAAGATGCAGTTGGTTTAGTAAGAGTAAATAGTGACGTCTGACCCAGAAATGACTCTTAAGAGTAAATAGATCTATAATCCTGCTCCTGGTGCTAAAATCTGATGGATTAAGGCAGGTTTAGAAATGTTGTCATCGTACTTTTTCTTAGATTGAAGTACAGATTAGACATCAGAGCTAGACTGTAGACCACACTTTGTTAATATCCATGTTAGATTATATTACATTATTGAATTTGCCTTTCAATAGCATAGGGACATATGAAAAAAAAAACCCTGGTATCACACCAAATAATATTTGACAATGTATCTCTCAATTCGATCAATAGATATTGAGACATCTCTGTCTCAATATGTCGCTGTTACACCCTTTTGTGATAATGTCATGTGTTAGACGGCTTACGTGTGACTTTGGTATAGTTAATCTGAAATGCTCTTGGGTCTATTTTCTCAGTGAGCAAACTATATTTAGTGCCAGTAAAGGGTTTCATTAGAGGAAAGAGCTGGTAGTTTTTAAAAGTGATAGATTAATCTGGCTTGTTTTGCCTTATTGCAAGTGGAGATGAATAACGTGGCTATTATATATCGTAGGAAATAAAACTGTTATCCCGATTTGTGGTTTTCATCTATATTGCATGGTTTCAACTAGCTTTGTGTTGAGGTCAGAAAGGTTTTAAATTAAACAGGAAAAAAAACTAAATCCATATGAATAAATATTGTCAAGTCTTTCCTTTATATAACACATATATATGCAGAAATGTATTAGTTATTCTCATTTTCGATTCTTGGAATTGTTTTCAATGAAATATCCATTATTTCATGCTTGAGAGTCAGATTATCTAACATTTTAATAAGTTGCTGCAGCAAAATCAAAGGCTCATTTGTTGTAACCAGTTTAGTTGTGGGTGCAATGATGCCACATAATTGTTCCAGAAAGACATTTTGTATACACACTGTGTTTTCTAAAGGCTATTGTTTAACCATTCAAGATCTGAGATATCCTCCAAAAATGGACAGACCAATACGGTCTCATTAGGTTTTAAATAGCTGATGAATTGTGATAGGAAACAATTACTGATTCTATTACAAAGGATAAAGTTTAGCTTTACTAGATGTTTGATGAAACTAGATGAATGCTAATAATTTGAAAGTAGTGCCATAAATAGATAAAAACCCACTTTCCGCATGATATTTTGGGTCATTTGTGCTGGAAGCAAAAAGTTCAAAATGTTGATTCATCTGATCTGTGTTACATCATGCTCCATGAAATCATAGAAATCTTGATCCACATATCTAAAACTATGCTTTGTTGAACTGGTGGTATTTTTCTGACTGCTTGGAGGACATCTGAAATGTTGACTTTATCCCCAAACTCCTTCTCTCGGTGCTCCAGTAATATTCCCTGCTGGTCTCGACCAATGACAAAAACCACACAAAGGACAAAGCCTTCCCCTAAAACGTTTCATATTCATATTTTAAGTCAATGCAAATCCATATGAGAACTGTAAACCCATTTTTCTTAAAAAAAAAAATCTTTAATCCAATACTTTTTTATGTAGTATGATCTATTTCTTACTGATTGTAGATTATATCTCTGCAGTCCGACAGAGATATAATGGTATTATTTCTTCAAGTTCTTTATGGCTTTGGAAGATTTTAAGGTTTAATATGTATTTTTATACATAATTTCTTTTTGAAATAGATATTACACTGGCCTGTTTTACTTCAACAAGGTGTTAAAGCAAAGGGAACCAGTAGTTGCAGAAATGTTCCAGTGAGACACATTATGTGTGAGAGAGAATTATACTGCATTTGCAAAAAAATTGTAATAATTCCCCTTGTGTCAAATTTTATACATAAACTTGAAGCATTTAACATAGAGTAGCTAACTCTCCCTGGAGGCAGTTATTATTGCAGATATTAAACATGACACAAAACTGATGAAGAGCACACTTTTGCTTCATATTTTAAGTCAATGCAAATGGTAAAGAAGCTACAGTAAGCTACAGTTTGAAAAAGACTCTCTCATTCCTCCTCGAGCTATGTTTCAAGCGTTGTTTCAATCCAAATCTTTATCAATCTAAACTGGCTCTTCGTAAATCACAAGAACTTTGCAGGAACGAGGTTTTCTAATCACTTGTTTCCTGTAATGAAATTAGCAGTACAAGCAAAAAGTTTGGTTATACTGCTAACAAGTTTTGATACTTCAACAGAGCTTCTGTTCAGAAATGTTCATTAAATTCTCTCTGCATTGTGAGGTATATAGGTTAAGTATTGAAAGCAACATAAATCTAAAATAAGGTAAGAAACAGAAATAAATGTCTATTCGCGAAAGGAAAAAAAAAGGTGTCATAATTTCCATACACACCTATGTAGCATTGTGTGTTTAGTACAGGAATTCCAACTTTTCCTTAAACTGCAAAAACATCACACCTTTGAAGCATAAAACAAGAACCGCTTATTTCATTGATGGGTAACTCAGTCAGTGTCCTATGCTTTGAATCCATTACCATATTTTGTACATGCATGGATGCCATAATTTAAAAGAGATACTGGATGTGAAGACATTTTTAGCTTTGTGTTCCAAAGCAATAATAAGTTTTGAACATTTTAGCAACTGAATAGAGGTGATTTGCAGACCAATGCTACCTTTCTTTTGGTGTCATTGGAAAAATACCTTTACTCTATGGTATACTTCCTTAGAAATTCAGTTCCTTCTCTTCTGGCCACATCTGGTCCCTCTGCTCTGTGAGTTGCCATGTTGTGCTTGCTCGCAACACAGCTTGGAACCTTATTAGAACTAACGAATTTGTTCTTGACACTAATTACAGCTTTGCAGTGGAGCTGTGCAGTGGGCTAGACAAATGAAAGGCGACAATCTTCCCATCACTGAGGTTTTTTGTGTGCACAAATAGCGTAAGGTGTGGCGGAAGAGGGCGGACTACAAAGGATCCTCGTCTTGTTGTTGGATTGAAGGTGGTCTCTGTGAACAATAGAGAAGGAGGGCTGGATGTTGAGATGGAGCAGAGGCAATATTATCGGGAGGGAGTTCTTTTTGTCTTCATTTAGGGTTGAGGAGAGAGGAGGGTCCCAAAGTCTTGATGCTTCATGCATCACTAAAAAGGCAATATGTCTCTTCCAGAAAGGATTCCTCTGCCTTTATTTGTTCTTTTTATTTTCTGCTTCCCATTCTGCAGGCTCATGTTGCCCACAGTGGAGGCTACTCATTGCTGCTGTCTGAGAACAGTCTGCATTTTCTGTTGCAGACTTCAGTCCCAGTCTGCATAGGTGTATCCCCAGGTGAAATGATACATTCTGAAAGCCAGGAATGGCCTGTGACTATGCAAGTGTCTAAAAATGGAACCGCTCCCCTGATGTCAAGTTACTCTCAACACTCCAAACATCCACTGTGAAAGCTCATGGTGGCAAAATGCTGGCAATTGGTAATGGACTCACTCATAGGACTTTACTACTTTAGAGGAGTCAGGATGCAACTGATGATGAGGAAGGTGTGTGGGTGGCACCACCAACGCTGCTGCTGCTGATCAGTGAAGGGAGCAGCAAGCAGGAGGAGCTTGAGCTGTGCCTCTGAAGAGAGAGAAAAAAGCAAGGGACCTGGAGATAAGTGTATGTGGAGATAATAAAGTGGGTAGCAAGCTTGTTTCCTGTCAGGGATCATAAGCCAGGCTATGGGATGCCTGGAGCAGTTTAGCGTCTGGGTAGATAGGATAGTTATTTCAAAAGCTGCTAGCATGCTTGGACTGGCCTCTTATTTACTGCAGAGGGTGGCAAAATGTCACAAAAGGGCTGTTATGCTTTGCTTGAGCTGAGGTTGTTGTATTTTAGGTGTCAAATCAGTTGGAAACCTCATAGGCACAACCCTGAGCACTGAGCTGGACGATGTTGAAGGAGTCGCTGGAAAATATTTCAAAGTTAGTTTATCATGCTTTTCAGTGAGCAGTTACTTCTGGTCCAGCTGGATAGTGTTGACGACCCATAGTGCCTTGCAAAAGTATCCACAACTGTTGAACTTTTCAACTGTTGTCATGGTAAAATCACAGATGTGATTTTTTTTATTTATCGGTTATTTATGTGATAGACCAACACAATAGATAGAAAGTGGAAAAATAATGCATTTTTTAAAATATTTTACTTGTTTTTATAAAAACACTCAAGTACATGTATTTGTATTTAGCAGCCCGGAGCACATAACCTCCTTCAGACACTTCTTAGAAAAAAAAAAAAAAGAAAAAAAAAACTGTCCACCCACGTGTAATATAATGTTAATTGATCTGTTCTGTGTAGGTCAGAGAGGCTTGTTGGAGAAGATTAGTGAAGAAACAGCGTCATAACAACCAAAGAGGATAACAGAGATAAAGTTGTGAAGACATTTTTAGCATTGGGTTCCAAAACAATAATAATCTCATGGCTCAATCCATCATCCACAAGGCCAAAACTGACAGACTGGCCAAGTAGAGCGTTAATCATAGTTGTAGCCAAGAGCCCCATGGACTCTCTGCAAAGGAGCTGCTCCAATGGAAGAATATGTCAACTGGTTTTTGCAAACTCCACAAATCTTTTGGGAGGCAAAAAGAAAGTCATTGTTGAAAAAAGGAAAGGGACAAATAAAAAGAGAGTGAAAGATAGATTTGAAAATGAAACCAAACATCGCTGTGCTCCCATTTTACTGTTATGTATGATTTTGTATTGGTTTAACTAAAGACGCAGTAAAATTCATTGTAGTTTTGAGTTGTAGCAGGAATATTTCTTTTGAACAGTGAATGTTTTTATTTGCACATGCAAACAATATAAAATCATAATACAAATCCCTATGACATTGTAAAATAAATAGCAAGCTAGAATAAAATAGTCAAATACAACTCAAATTTTCAAGAGTAAATCAAAATCACATGCCATTTGAAATTAACAGTAGTTTTTTAAATAATAAATGTCAGTAGTAAAATTAAGAGCTTGAGGTGGAATGTTCCAAAACGAGATCCCTCTGTACTTAAGTGTACTGTGCCTGTGGTTGAACAAGTGTGAATATCAGAATACTTGGAAAATATTTGAAAAATTGTTGGCAAATCAGTAGCCAAATGTACATGCTTACACACAAAAAAGGAAATTTCAAATAACAGTTCACATTAAATATAGCCAAGATCTTGTGTTTTATAGAGAGAGGAACAAATGAAATCTATTCACAACAATTCCTATTCTTAAACATTTCTTTTGAATTAATCTCTGGGAGACATAACTGATATGTAACATGTAAAAATGTCAAAGTATCCAAGAGAAAGAATACTTTTACTGCAACGTAAATACTAATCTTGGTTGTTCTTGTAAGGTAAGATAAAGGAGACATATTTTAAGGGGCTTCTTAGCCAAGGTCGACTGAGCGAACCTTGGCTGAAGTTTGACTTGACTGACAGCGATACTCAGAAGCACCAAATATGGTGCGTATGCGGCACAGACTCTTGGGGAGATTCCGTGGTCCTCCCACGCAAACTCGCATCCACAGCATTTTGTGGCAATGTGCAACTCCCCATTGCTCCTAAACGACTCAACAGACACACATTGCGCAACCTTTTACGCCCACTATTGATCACGATGGCAGATTTTTAGTTGTGGTATTAGGTTTTATGGAAGTTGAAAATTATTCTAAGAGGATAAAGAAAACATGTGGTTCTGTTTTCACAGCTAGCGTGTGCATGCGTGTGTGCGTGTGTGTTTTTTTGAGTAGAAGTGAAAGAAGGGAGTGCAGCAGCATATAATATTTTTACTCATGCCGTCAGACAGACATCCATGTGTCGTCTTTGCCTCTGTTCTTTCCTTCATTCCTCTTTTATTTCCCTGTTGTTACCTTTCTATTATTAGTGATCTCATTTTATACATGTTGCAGACATATTCAGACATCACAAATTATTTACTCTTTCTGAGAATCTCAGCACATTCATAAATGACTGCAGTGTCACTTGTAGTCACTCACCATATGAACAAGTTTTTCACTAATTCCGAGTAACAACCAGTGGTCCGTCCAACTTTTTCCTTTGGGATTAAAAAAAGTCTTAGAACATTTACTTCCAAATACATAGCCAAACTTAGCCCATGCATCTCAAGATAAAGATAAAGTGAAACCTATATATGATCTTTCTCTGAGGAGTTTTAGCATTAAATCTCTGCATTCACTAGAATCAAAGTAATGGCACACTCGGGGAAAACTATCTCAATGCATTTGTTTCACTGCAACATAATGATTAAGGGAGATTGATTTTTAAAGTCCAGTTTGTGACACGTATTCTGTTTTCATTATTCACTGGACATTGATAGTCAGCATCTTTCCATGAAAGGAAGATAGGATTTAAGTAATTAAAAATTCAGTCATGGGCGTGTCTTATGCTTGCTAGCAAATGCAGGCATCGATATGTTCCGTGTCGTCTGCCATTAGTTCATTTCCCACCGTGGCCCCACGCATCGTCACACTCACACAGGAGGGGGAGAAAATTGCTTGTTTGTCAAGCTGGCTATCATCAGTATCTGCCTTGTTTGCACTCTTCAGCTGGAGTGCAGGGCACTTGAGTTTGGCACAATTGCCAAGAGTCCTCCTAAAGATGGCTTCTGCAACCTTCTTTTTTTTTTTTTTTTTTATTGGCCCGAGTGGAGGCGTAAGGAAAAACAAAAGCTATGTCATTGTGTCGGTGTGTTTGCTTCAGATTCGGTCCGAAATAGGTTGCACGGAGAGAACAGGTGGGAGGGGAGGCAGTGTCCATATTAGAGGAGGGGCGCGAATTACGTGACACTGAAAGCATAGCTGTAATAAGCTCATCATCCTTCTGCTTTGGGCATTGCATCTTATTGTACCACGTTGGATCAAGCCTGTTCCAGATGACGCCAGCTGGTGTTGACAGTCAGCAGTGTAAATCATGGTGTGTGGGGTTGAATGGTTCTCATTCTGTGCTTTCTGATGTAGCTGCTTTTGCTTTGTTTGCTTTTTTACCAAGGGTGGACTTGAAGATTATTTTTATTTGGGCGAAGCTATACAACAGAAGGATGTAAGCATTTAATAAACAGAAAAATGAAACACAAGCCATAAAAGCAAGCTGTTTGAAGAGTTAAGCTGCTGCACTGTTTGGTACAGTTTATTCAGGGTTTTACCTGGAAGCCACAGCTTTTATTCACCTTGTGAATTATAACTTTTTAAAATGTGGCCCAGAAGCCTTTGAAACACCTTGGCTTCTGTGAAAAGCTAAATTGAGGCTTTTCTGTTGTAGAGGAGTTTGAACCAAATTCTATTCTTGTAAACATAATGAAAAATGATGTCCAGCATTGTGTAAAAGCCTCATGTCATTAGCTTAATCGAATTACAAGCCATCTATCCACCATCTCATTCACATTTAAAATTGTTACACAGATTATATTTCCTTAATAATCCAGGCCACATCATAAATTTTCAAAGCAATGTCATGGATGGATGTAAAATCCAATCTATGAAAGCAGATACCAATGTGGTTTTTTTTGTTTGGTTTTTTTTCACTCACACATTTGCATCGCATTCTGCTTTCTAGTCTTAAAGATTAAGACTTCTTTGTTTTTCTGTAATTAGCCTCCTCAGTTACATGGGGTTGAATATGAGACTGATATGGGGAGAGAACAAAGGTCCACTTGAAGTTTCTCGTGAAGCAAATGGAGACAGAGTAAACAAGGGGATCTTTCCGAGGGGATTGTCGTGATGGAACGCACTGCAGTCGTGGTGCCAAGGTTAAAGCTTGTGTCGTTCATGTGGCAACTGTTCTTAGACTTCCAGTGACATCAGGGTGTTAAACGCTGTCCCAGGCCTAATTTAGCCACAAGGGGTGGCTGGTGTGGGATCCTCTGTTCCTGTTTGTCAAACTGGGACCACTGATGCCAGGAGTGACATCACCGTTTAGATGCACAGGAAAGCTTTTAAACCCAAAACACCTGGACCCAGCCGTGAATAGCAGGAAATCTGCACGAGTGTCATCGTTATATCTTCCAAATGAATTGTATTTGTTTCTGGTTAAATGAGAATATTGGAAATATTGGAGAATATTGGAAATCTTGATGAAAGGAAGAAACAGAGAGCTTGAACTTTGACTCATTTAAGCAGCAATCAAGATCTATTTTTTTATGAGAATTTTGAACCAGGTTTTAAAAGTAAAACACTCCACTTTGAGAAATGGGAGCTAAACAGTAATGGAAAAAAAAAAGAATCAATATTTGACAGCCCTTGTGGGATTTTCTAAGAGTATGTTTTTTCCCATTGTGGTTGCTATAACAGTAATAAATAGTGTAGCTTGACAAGAAACAATTAGAAGAGCCCAACACAAGACATAATAGCCTTCTAATGTTTTCCATTTGCTGGGGTTTGCAAAGAGTGCATGATTTACTGCAGCTTCTGAGCCATTTATGTCCAAATGCCAAAATAATAGCATGCATGCAGACACTGCATGTATGCATGTGTGAAAAAATTGTTTTATGTTTGAGTTTACAGTGCCTTGTAAAAGCACTCCTATCCCTTAAGGTTTTCCACTTTTTCACAAGCTATATTATTGATGCTTTATGAAGTACGAAGTAGTGTGTACTTTTTAAGTGACGGGAAATGGATTCAATGTTTTACAAATCTTGAAACCTTTGCCATTATTTTGAAGTCCTAATTGCATTTAGATCTGGACTTTGACTAGGCAATTTTTATGCATGGATATGGTGTTACCCTGACCAGTTTATACTTAGTTTGGCTGTAGGCTTAGGGTTACTGTCCTGCCTCTAACAGGTTTTCCTTCAAGATTGACCTGAATTTAGTGCCATCCATCTTCCCATCAACTCTGACCAGCTTTATTGTCACTGTTGAAAGACAGAATTCCCACAGCATGATGCTACCATCACCATGTATCATGGTAGAAATTATGTGTTCATTATAATGTGCAGTGTCATATCTCTGCCTCCCATAAAATTTTACATATAGGCACAAAAGTTTAATTTTGTTCTCATCTAACCTGAACATCTTTTCAAAGTGCAAGGTGTTAAATGCGAAGGACTCACTGATCACTAATAGGGCTAAAATATATCCCAGTTTGTGGCTGTGACATGACAGAAGGAAAAATAACGAGCAAGAATATTTTTATCAACAAGATCTCATCTGCTACAAACTTTTGTAGCATATGCAGTGGTTTAATGCTTCTTTTAAAGACATGGTGCCATGCCATACCATCGACCATACCAGTCAGGTTGGACTAAGTGTTATGCAGTCGTTAGGTTTGTTTGCTAAGCGAAGAATCAATTTGCAAGGTGTTAGCTCGAAGTGCATCACTAGCAGGGTGTGACGGAGAAGACTTATGTTGCTCCATCCTGGTTTGAGTTATGAAGAGCAAGGGGCTCTCCTGCTGTTCAGGGTATAACTGTAATAAATTGTTGACCTGCTGTGACACATCCAAGGCAACGAAGTGCAGAAAAACACAGTGACACCTTAAGCGAAACAGCCAATTATTTTGACCTTGACTATTTCTACAGCTAAAGTGGCTGGAGCAGTATCACAGTTGTGATGTTGTGTTGCAGAACTGTTTTCCCTTTCAGCCGAGGTCAATAAGTGGGAAGTAGAAGCTCAGAAAGCAGGCCAATTACAGCAAGCTTGAAAACTTTTTCACATGCTTGGCAGAAACTCAAGCCATGGTTATAAATTATACATTCATCCATTTTTTATTTTATTTTTTTTAAAATTGCTGTCTTTAAAACAATGACTACCACTGGTCTCAGAGTGCTCTGGTTTTTCTCATTAAAAAATAATGAGCTAAGTTTATGGTACGAGAAAGTTTTTTGTGGAAATCGTAACAGAATAAATGTTCTTGGATGAAAATCAACACATTTATGCACTTAGATCTGCATATTAACTTCTGGATTTTACATTATGGAACAACTGAATTTGGGTGTTAGAGATGGACTGCGTTAAAATATTCTCACTGACTGGAAACCAGTTTCATACAACAAAAGACGGTGACCCCAGTTTCTTCTTTTTCAGGCTATAATTTACCCTGAATCCCACATTAGCCAGTTTTACTGTGCTTTCTGCTTGTGGCACATAACAATTATTAGGCTTTTAAAAATGTAAAAGGTCCCGTCAAGGTGACCGTGTTTGATTTTTCATTTCTTTACAGTTTTAATTACCCTGGTTAATTGGCACTTAGAGCGTTGATACATTTCAGATTAATGATATCACACACCTCTGACCATAAAAGACAACAGCAAGTCTCTTCACACTGGAAACTTGGGTATAATCATCACAAAGTAGGGATACACCAGACCTGTTCTGAATGCTGATGTCTAGTTAGAGCAATTTAGCAATGTAATAATGAGGCAAAAAAGTGATATAAAGTGTATTTAAAAAAGCACGTATTAAAAAAACCTGTTTTTTTAAAACAACATGAAGGACCTATTAACCACTTTTATTATTATTCAGTTACATTTTTTTGTTATTCTTCTCCAAATTTATTGCTGTATAAATGTGTCACATTCTGTTACCTACATGGGTAAAAGATTTTTAAAAAATCATATATATATATCTATATATATAAATATTAGTGTCAAGATATCCACAGTGACTTGGTGCTATAATTGCTGAAGTTTTGTGCTATTTTGACCTATTTATTGTTTGCCTCACTATAAAAATAAAATTAAATGAAGCAAACCCCAAAACTATCAACTTTCACAAGACACATACGATGGCTTAAAAATCTGCCTCCCTCTTTGAAAGATGGCTCTCCCCTGACTTTATTTTGTGTCGCCTCTTGAGGATATTTCATGTGTATTCAGATTTCTGCATCTGCAGGCAAATCAGCCCCGACGGCAGTAAACAACGTTATCATCATGAAATGTTTGACTGTGTAATTTGGTCTCTTGCTGGGACTGCTCATGTGTTTCCAACCCTCTAATTCTCTCATCTCCCACCATCATCCCACACACTGGGCTGTATTAAGTGTGGAGCAGTGCCCTAAACTCGTGCGTTGCAAAGGCAAATTGCTGAATCGCTGAGAAGGCAGCTCCTCCTCTGCTTGCGCATCGCTGCCGTTTTGGACATTGCATATTCATGAGTATTCATACCATTCATTGTGAGGATGAATGTGGATAACTATAATAGGATTTAAAGTCTATGTTTAGCAGTCCGTCACTTTTTCCCTCCCATTAGAGTTAATAAATAATCTGATACGCATCTGACTTATTTTAGCCTTCCCTTCCACCTGTGTGGAAACGCTCTCTGTGTTTGCGGAAATGTTACCGGGGGCTTATCGTCTTGCACACGGAGAGATTCAATAATCCTCTACCCGCTCAAATGCTGCCGTGCTGATTACCTGATTTCACTTGACAATAAGCCACATGGTCACAATGACTCACAATGCACTAATGTGTGAGTTTTATTAATGATGCTAAAGCCTGGACGCCTGTGGTCCTGAAGCATCCAGAACATGCTGGTATGTTTATATTTAGTATCAGGAGACAGTTGAGCGCTGGCTGGCTGTTAAAACTGCTACTGGGAAATTGAACTTTTACTACAAGGACTTTGTAGTAAAACGTCATGCAGCTGTTGACACTCCCTCATTGATCATGATCGTCTTTAAGTCTCACCAGCTCATACATTTATAGAGATGTTTGTGATTTTATTGGTGAAAGTGAAAGGAGGATATTAAAAAAGATCTTTTGTTCAGAGTGAATAAAAAGTCTTAAATCATGCTTTGGTTTTATCAGCACGAAGATGGCTTTCTGTCATTTATAGGATCAACCATCTGTCCTTATATAGCTTGGCTCACTACTACTAATGCCTTTCCTCACATTATTCATTGTTGGATTTTATATACATAATTTAAGGCTTTTTCTGTTAACTGGAAGTAAATAAAGTTGCAGTATTTTTTTCTAAAACCACTTGTTGATATATCAATAAATATTAGGAATGTAGTGATGACACATGAGGCGTCTTGTCTGCTGTGAACAAGACGAAGTGAAACACAGAGTTGAATTCCTGAGAACAAGACTGGACATGATTTTAAAATTACTTTCAAGAAAACTCCAACAGTCTTTATTTTGCATTTTTATTGACTTTTGCCACCCGACAAATGGTCTGTCTTTTACTAATTTATATTTATGATGTCAGACCTTATTACTGTGCTGCAACTATGCACAGTTACTGTTCTCTACTTGCTAGCAAAAGCTTTTGCTGGATGTAGCTCAACATGCCCCTAGACAAGCCCCCTTCAGTTGGTGTGGCGGTGCTTTCTGCCTCCTACCGGATCTGAACAACTGAGCATTATGTAATTGTAGACGCTATGTTTTTGATGAAAGGATGCTTTTTCTAAGGACACCAAACTTAGAAAAAGACCCCCCATTTTGAGAGTGTAACTTTGCCCTCTTCACTGCTGCAGTGTCACAGCTCACAGTCATCCGTCCGTGTTTTGGGTGCGTGAACACAAAAGCGTCCTCATTTGGATTAATTAAACCAAATCTCCCGTGAAGAGTTTGGAGGCGTAACTGTCGCGCTTCTTCCAAGGACAGACAGGCTATCAATATCCCCCAGACTCCACCACAACACCTGCCACTCAGACGTATACACACACATGTATAAATACAGCTCTCACACACATAGACATGTCTCCATCTAATGTCTTGGAAACAGTCACCCCAGCCCTGCTCTGCTCTGCTGTGGAACAAAAGCAGTGAAACTCTCCATTATTACAGTTTTCTTATCAGCTCCCCCTGCTTGCCTTGACCACGAAACAGCATTGAGCTCAATTGCTCAGCCGTTTATACCACTTTTTTTTTTTTTTCATTGTCACATTTCTATTGTGTGCTGGCTGTTCTTTTGTTACTGACAACCACAGAGTATGATCCAGCATGAGTCATTACTAAAGTAAACATCAGTGCACATTGTGAAAGGAGAGAACTACATGCGTTGCTCCGAGCCAGAAGGGGTTGCCCCAGCTGAGATGATTGCTGAGATTTCTTAAAGGTGTATAATTTTGCAAGCGTACGTGCAAAAATTATTTTCCGAAGCGATGTGAGCTCTCACTGGCAAGAGAAATAAATTCTCCATGTGGTGACAGCTGCCTCCCAGACATGAGAACCAGGGATTTCATTCACAAGTTTCTATGGTTACGGCAACAAGCGTCAATATGTCACTGATACCATGTTTGCTAAGCAACCTTCTTTCACCTTCCGTGGAGAAAGTTATGTATAAGTGATAAAACATAACTTAAGTAAGATATAAGCCGGAGCAGAGCTCAAAGCGCTTGGGAATTAATAAGTAACAACAAGACTGAATGATCTCATAAACAGTAGCTCTTCTTTGTATTTTCTCATTTGTTTGTTTTTTTTTTTTTGTTTGTTTGTTTCATTGCCTGAGTGTTTGTTGTTGTAGCTGTCTGTTCTTTTAGGGTTTATTTAGTTGTTTAATCACCAGGCGGCTCGGGTGCTTGTCTCGTCTTCCCTCCCGCATCAGCCTCACTCATGAATATATTCATGAAAACATTGTGTGAGTGAATATCATTAGAAAGGAAATTGTGTCATTAGTGTATGTGGTCCACATAAATCCTTTGCTTTGGGATAATGTTTTAGTATGGATTTTAGTGCAGCAACAAAAAGAGTAACTACATCTTGTTGCACATGTTATAAGAACGTTGTAAGAAGTAGGTCTCTCCAGGTACTTCCTCCCACAGTCCACACATGTACGTTAGCTTCATCGGTCTCTTTAAGTTCCCCTTAAGTGTTACTGTCCAAATGGTATCTTACATGTTCATGAAAATAGCTCAATATAAAAATAAGCAATGAAGTTTAATTCAACCACATGGAAATGAAAGGCTACACAGAAATCTCCAACTACTGCTGATGTGAAAATAGACCATTAAAAACGCTCATCTCTTAGTTTGTATGTGTTTGGATGCCTTGTGTTTATTATTGGGAGCCTGACACTTTATGTTCTCAACAGTTCTGTGTGTCATCATTACCAGACACCCTTGCATTTCTTTGGGGTGGAACGCTTTATATTGTGTTATCTGTCATTTTCTTGTGTCGTAATAAATGTGTCGGATCCTCTTGAGATGAGAGTCGCAGTTGCCCGATTTTTTAATTAATTAATTTTTTTTTTTTATTTTGCCTGGATGCATACTCTGGACTGTGCTTTTGTTTATGATTTTGGATTGCTGTAGCATATTTGTGTTGAGAAAAAGCACTGAAATTTTAATTATGCTGGTAAATCTCCTGAGAGAGAGTTATTGCTTCACTTTTAAGAAGTTATAAACATTGGCATCTTTCTTGTAGTAGATATCTGGCTTTGGTACAAAAATGTTTAATCTCAGTATTTTATTGGGCCTGCTTAAATATTGTGTTATTGATATCCACATGCAACAAGACGCAGGTGACAAAATGTGTACTATTTGGCATTTGAGGTATGAATTAGGCATTAGAGACAAGGAGAAAGTTGTATTTTATACTACTGCCCATTTGTCCTCTGAATGCTGTCCACGCCAAGTGATTACCTGACTGTTAATATGCTCACTAAAGCTCCTGTCAAAAAATGAAAACTATCCCATGAAGAAGGATTTTATTGTGACGAAATACCAAAGAGAACAAGTTCCATAAAGATAGATTTGAGATGGATGCTGTGAGGAATGCAAGGGATGCCGCCACTGAAAGAGTTCAGGGTTGTGCATTCTTTCTTTCATCTTTCTTGTTTATTCTTGATTTGGATTAGCTGAGTCCTCGGTGACCGCTCTTTCCCAGCAGTCTCGAAACAAAGGGCTCGGGGGAAGGGCGAGAGGGAGAGATAGAGAGAAGTGTACATTTCATTTTCTGTGAGAAGGATAGAGGGTGTAACCAAGGGATTATCACTCCTTTTGTGTCAAAAACCCAGCAGGAAACCCTCCACCCCCCTCACATCCCACCTTCAACCAACCTTCTTTTAGACACATATGGAGAGGAAGGAAAAGCTCCCTCTAGTGGACAGAAGCTCGACTCATGGGACATTTGAGGAGTGACTGGTTCATTTCCAAACACTCTTAAAAGTAATTATAGATTTTGCATGTATAATAAGGCGTTAGAGGATGATGTTTCTGCTTACACGTTGTGCCATCATCCTGCTCCTCAATGGGTTCCTGCACAAGTCAGTAAAACGCTTAGCAAACCAGGAAAATCAACATTTAAATCTCAGAGCTTCTTTCCACTGGACTTGTATTAGCAGGGCTGGGAAACATCTCCATGGTTACGCAGCTAGAATCAGACAGTAAGGTGACACATAGTTATTGAAGATAACAGAGGAATTAGAAGAAGGGACACTCTTCTTCTTTTCTCATCTGTTGAATCGGATGGTGTGCAGTTCAGAGAGAAAACATAGAAAGTGCACAAGCTATTAAAGACATTGCAGGAGAATCTGTAAAGTATGTCTCACTGTGTTTTGTGTGCATGTGTGCGCTCTTCTCTGTGCATATGTGTGTGGGAGGTGCAGGGAAGAGCAAGCTTCTCCTCTGAGGTTTTCCCAGTTTTTATCTGTGAAGGAAAAGCACCCCGGAGATGTGACTCTTATTTGAATTAATTTCTGGAAAGCACCCCTCACAAGGAAAACAAAAAAGAGGTACTTATGAGTATTTACCATGACTACCCCACCTTCCCATCCTCCCACAGCCTCCCAGCTTAGATGGATGATGTTATCTGTAGACTCAGGGGTAAGACCACGAAGAGCTTGTAAGAAATCTTGCTCGTGTCGTTATCTGCATACATACAGGAACGCTCTGGAACTCCCCCGTAAGACATTTGCAGCGCTCAGAGCATCATAAATATTGAGACGTATGTGATGTGGGTCAGTTCGTCCTTCCTTGGGACTGAGAAAGTGTCGGTTATTGCATCTCCGGCGCAGGAGGGAGCACGCTAAGATGTAATTATACATAACCCTGCTGACTGCTCCAATTTTTTTTCCCCCCTCTCTCACACATAGGAACACCCACACGTCTCTGCAGGAAAGCGGATGAAAATTACTCAAAACTTAAGAAAATTATCATTGTAATTAAGTTGTTTTCTTCTGGTGTTATTGCCTCCGAGTATTGGTTTAATGATCTTTCATGGATTCTGAATCACTGAAAGAGGCTTGCATATAGATGTTGAGTATTCATCTATAAATATACTTATTGTTGGGCTTTCCTGCTGCGGTAGGTGACATGTCAAAGTAAGATTCACGTGAAGGGCAGCACACAAGGTTTCCATAAAGAACACGGCTTTGAAACCACATGACTGTTGCCAATTGCGTCACCTGTCAGTGTTTTTGTTGTGGCCATATAGTTACATGTATATGTGCATGTACAAATGGTTATCTGTATTGCAGGGAAAGTTGTAGCTATTGTCTACTTCCAGTTCTCTCTACTCAGAAGCGTTTCTGAGGCTCATATAGGTTAATAAAGCTTCACTGCATGAGGGCTGAAGGCTTTTTCTCCCTAGAAATGTACCCATTTATACAATCACTGGATGTTTTGCTGAAACACCCAGCAGTGAAAGGACATAGTTTAATTTGATGTCAACTGGGAATATTTATAGATGAAGTCTGACTACTGTATCATGAAAAAGATTTACTGCAAAGCTCAGTTATTGGCAACGCAGTTCCACTGCAGATGGTAGCAAGAGAACAGAAAGAAACCTTGAATTTATTCACTGAGTCACAGTAAACTTTACAGTATCTTGCACTTATTTGTTATATTTGTCAACTTTGTGTGAATGTGCATGTTCCAACTTACCTTAACTTGCTGATGTGACACCTGAATTTTCCCACAGTGAGACAATAAAGAATTTTTTTTTTCCTATTCTGTTCTTTTCAATTGTATTAGATTATTTTCTTCTATTCTGTTTTATTTTACTCTAAAACATTAATGTTTACCATTGGGATTTTATTACACATTTATGTATTGTGCATAATAATGGAAAATAAAGAAAACTGTACTTAGATTTTGCATGTTTTTGTAACAATAAAAGTATTACAGGGAGGGTATTATATATTTTTTTACGACTACTTTGTACCACAATCAATTTACTATTTAACCTTTTGCCAGAAGTGTAGCTAAAAAAGTCAATCTTCCAAGGACTACTAATCACAATGTTAACTTTAAATTATGTTTATTCTTTAACATGAAGTTCGTTGCATATTTTGCATCGGAACATTCTGCTCCAAACAAATTTGCTGAGAATGAGAAAGAAATAGCACCAGCACATTATTTTATGCGTACTAGTAAAAATATGCATAAATCTTTTCATATAGCTGTTTTGACTGAGAAAATCTGAGAACTAGATCTTCTAAAGAATGGTGCATCCTGAAGGTGTTTATTTCATTTTCAAATGAAGTCATTATCGGCATGATTATTCAAGAAATTAGAGTGGAGTCCAGCAGTATCTATCTATATTTTCATGTTATTCTTGGGGTGGTGATGTTTTTTTTTTTTTTTTTTCAACTTGTCATGAAAACCTAACTGTACTTATTAAGATACAATATTTATACATGTAGTAAGTGCAGAAAAAATAATTTGACTCTACAGCAAATCTGGATTCAGAGATTTCAGAAATTACACTTCCAGATGAACACAATGTTCTCTTGTTTATCCTAATTTGAATATTTTACATGCGATGAACTCGACAAACCTCTCTTCACATTTTCAATGCAGAGAGTGCCGTACATGCTAGGAGGGAGGTTTCTTACACCCGCATGCTTGGTGTAGGAATTAAGGACATAACCATGATCCATCTCTAGCTTTGGTTTTAGCAGAGAAATGCTTTCTGTAATCTACTTTCGCTGCAGCCAAGAAAATGTTTGCCTCGGGGTTATATTCACTACCTTCTCCGACTTGGCAACAACGGTCACAGCGTCTCCCTGAAATTGTCTTGATGGAGTGCTCTGCAGCTCAAAAGTGTGAGTTCTGAGTTTCTGCATCACTGGGGATCTGGATCACAACTCAGTAATAAAAAAGAATTAAGTCTAACTGAGACTGATGCTGCTTGAGATGAATTTTAAGCAGCCATAACTTATTTCTCATAATAATTACGCATAATAAATTTGGCACAGACAAAATCAATGTCCTGAAAAAAAACATCTCTGTGTTTGGTTTTATTGATGGTAACACAGCTGCCAACTGCATTCAACTTTACCAGACAGAAAGGACTGAAATTATCTTCATCTTTTAGTTTAGTCCTGTGCAGATTTTCCACAAAAAGATCTTATAGTCAAAGTTGCATTTATGACGCCGACAATGACGCCGGCAGCTTAGAGGATTCATTTTCCTCTGTCTGCTCCTTCCAACACTTAAAAAAATCATTCTGATTTTCTTTCAGTGTTTCCATTAGATTTAAATGGAGCTGACGTTAGAAAGATTTATTTATTTATAGCACGTATTTTCAGTACATCTTGTCAACTAAGATGGGATTTTCTGCGTGTGATGTTTCTACCTGCTAATCACAGACTTGTCACCTAAGACAAAAGCTACTCTAGATTGTAATGGAGCACCCTGCGCTAACACAACCTAACTGTTAGTACTTGTGTGGAGGCTTGTTTGTGTGATTAAAGGATGGAGAATCTAAAAATATTGCATACAGCCCACTTTCTTTCATGCCTCTAACCAAAAGATATTTGTAATAGGTGGAGAATATACAGATCAGAAATTTGAAGCTGATTTCAGATATCCACTATTTGTAAGATTTTGAACTATTTTAGTCATTTACAATTTTTGGGAAAGATAAGAGAAATATTTATATTTAAAAATATGGCATGAAAATCATATTTCTATTTATTGCACCATTACAAAAAGAGCAGTCGCCATGTTTCTAATTTTAAAACCCAAAGACTGCTGACATTTCTGGATCCATTATATGCATAAGATAAGTGGAAAGGTCAAAAGAACAAAACACTTTTCTGTCCTTTTATCGACTCTAAATGAATACAAGACATGTCTCAATATGTAGAAAGTGCAGCTTTCTTTAAAAAAAAATCATTTTACATCTCTGTTCTGCCACACTGATGCTAAAGACAGCTAAGACTGTGTGAAAACAACAATCTACTCCAAAGAATTTAGACCCTCGTCCCCCGTAATATGCTACTTTCACTGATCTGAAAAAGATTAAAGTTTTGATTTTCTCACCAACTGGTCACCTGTCAGTATTGATCTGTCTTAAAACTAATGGTCCCAAACCACAATTTCGCTTCTTGTCTCTAATTTCTCCACTTATCTCTGGTATCATATGTGTAAGCAACAAACAAACATTTCTTTTTATTAAATAAAAAGTTTTCTCGAGAGACGTGGAAACAATGTGTATTTTGTGTGTTGTGTGTGATGTTTATTGGAGTTATCAAATAAGATTTTTTTTTTTAATTAGAAAAAAATGCTAAAAGGTAAACATCATCATGCATATTCTTTTTTATTGTTCTCTGCTTACACCTGCCATGTTGTGGCTAAAACAAACTGCATCAGCTCTGTGGTAACTGAAGGCGCGTGTATCCTGTAAGCAGATGAGAAGTGCTTATTGATTAGGGCTCCTCATCTGCTGTCAACCCACTCGACCATTTTAATTTGAGCTGCTGAATGATTCTCACACACTCGCTCTAAAACTTTTGTTAAATCTGTCTGGTTTCTGTTGGCATTTAGCAAAGGTACTATTGAAGCACCAGGAAGGATTTGCGCTTCGATCAACAAACCATGCCAAACCGGTTGCTTTGCACGGTTTTGAGCCCGCACCCCCAAACACACAATGTGGAGACAGATCCTCAAACTTAAATCATATCATGACAATGCTGCTAACTACGGTTCCCAAGTGCATAATATAATCTATTTGACAGATGGCAAAATAAATGGCAAGTGACAGAGTATTGTGAATCTGTGTTATGCTGCGACAGATGGGTTACGTCCTCAGCAATTACTGACTGCGATGCTGTTAAAGGTACAAAATTGGCTCAATAATTTACTTGAAATAAGAATGAATTGTCTTGCACCTTACTCCCCTTCAAGTCTCCAAAGATAGTACAGCAGATGGATCCTGCAATGGCTTTGTTTGATTTGAGTTTTTTATTTCAAACTCTCTGGGACGAGCTAACGTTAATATTGTTCCAGTTTTACATAATTTACGTGGATGATTTTTAGCCAATTTTGTCCAGCTCTTTATGAAACCAATTATTTTATCCACTGACTATCAGCTTTAGAATTGAGAACTAAATTGCAATGGTTGTGGCATCCTTCCAAACCTCTCTGAAGCTCGGAGAATCTGCTAATGAAAAATTTGCCGGTAACTTGATTTAACCACCCAGTTCTGTTTCCCTCTTTTTCTTACCATGCGTGGAAAGTATTTGGAAAGAAGCCACAGTAAAGGCCCCTGGCCAGGAGAATCTTGACTTGGTGGGACAGAAAGACAAGAAGCTCTTCCCCTTTTTGTCATTGATTAATATTGGCTCACTTTCAGGGATACATGCAACTCATACTCAAACTATCTGTGCTTTGTAAGCCTTGCTTTAAGGAGGACTCAGGTTCCTGAAAAAAAAATGAGTTATTTGCTCAATGCTATCAGTAATTTTTAGTAATGGCTTATATTAGACATAGGATTCATACCTTGCTATTTTTGGATACTTTGAAACTTTTTCCACACTGTTGAGCCAATGAAGATGCACTTTTTAGACTTTTTAAGGCCAATGACATCTTCTGTTTTTCTCTGAAGCCTGACCTGCTGGTTGTAATAGATAGGTGGAACATGACAAACTCTATAAATGAACATGTTATTGTAAATGGCCTGTACTTGTCCATTGAAGCTACAGCTGCCCTGAGACAATACTTCTCATTTTAAAAAAAAAATTAAGAAAATAAAGCGAATAAGTAATAAGAAATTACATATCAAGTATTTTGAACATTTCCTGATAGCTTGGTCTGTTTTCTGAGATTGCTTATCCACTTCGATGGCAATGGACTGAAGTGACAAACATTTATTCCCGCAATTCAAATCAATTCATTCTGTTGTGGCCTAAAATGCAGCCAAATAACTAACATAAATTATGTCATATATTTGTATGAACTAAGGGTGTTAATAAAAGAAGTCACAGTTGACCCACAGCTGTGAATGGTTTGACAATGCCATCAGACTAGAAGAGATAGTCTCAGAAATAATGAAATACCACAGAAGTCCTGGGATCAATCTTCATTAGCATAGCCATAATCACTCGGATTGATTCTCCAGCAAAAACAATTATCATACCTGAAGAATGAGTCGATTTGTCCAGCACAAACTGAAGATGCAAGCGCCCAGAGGGGAGAGTGTGGACTTCAGAGGTGGATCCTTTCGGACATAAAAGGCATGAGAACGGCTGCAGTATCTATAGGGGCTCTTTGCTCAGCTTCCAGAATCTGATGTGTACATCATCGATTACATTCCCGGAGGTGGCAGACGAATCATCGGTGTGATGCAGTTTATTTTCTTTCTCACAACTTTTCCTCATCCTGGCAGAGAAGGAAACAGGGAAGATGCTGCAAGAAGTGAATTGTAAAGGCGACCACTCCACTGTCACTAATGACAGGACACTTATAGAGGAATTAGTGCTGCTATCGACCCCGTCTTTGAAGAGGAAGGAGAGGAATGAGACGTGCCATTTGAAGATTTGTGGTTAGAGATGACAGGTGGTGGAAAAGTTTGTCAAGAGACACTTGAGAGGGCTCTTAACACAGCGACTCTTGCGTGTTTTCCCTTCCAGATCACTACACTTCCTCTTAACACTTTTTAAAAAGCTGAGGGATAGTACTAACAGCATCATGAAGACAGCTTATGGTGATGGTGGATAAATCAGATCCACTCCTTATCCAGTGCATGAGTAAATGTTTAATTCTCAGATCTGACAGGGATTTTCAGAATGTTTTACAAAACAAAAAGACTCAGGAAAGGCTTGTGTGCATTCATGTTTTTACAGTTCTTTGCTCTGAAACTCCTAAATGAAATTACAATGAATTTTAGGGTGATTTTATCTCTGTGTAAATAAACAGTGTTGTGCTTTTTTCTGCAAGGACAATCCTGGTATTCTCTTTAGCTGTTCTAATCTAAACTACCGAGTTTATATCAGAGGATATTTATTCTGTTGAATTGTGTCGTCACAGTACAGATGCATACAATCTTTCAGGTTTTACTTTAAAAACCATTTTGGAAACCTTTTTTTTCTTCCATCTCACAATGGTCTCTTAATTTGATTACATTACATTTGTGGTTGCAACATGACAAAATTTGCAATTTTGCAAGAGACTTGTTGTGATATCTGTGTTTTACAAAACGCTCAAGAGTAAAAGAATAAAGTATTAAGGGAAGTCATCAGATTGTTGTGTAAAACTAAGCCACATGACTTACAAAAACAAATCTCCCTCTCTGTGTCCATCTGTCTTCCACCTCATATTTTAAATCTCAACGCAACCCAGCTCTCCGTGCAAAGCAGCCTCTGCTGTGGCGCAGTAGGTGGAGAGGAAGTGCAGCGGCTAAAGTGGTCATGGACAATTAAGGCACGGTGCACACAACTTAATCATCTGAGAACATTTCCACTCCGTCTAAGCCAATCAGGTCTCATGACCAGCCTGTCCCCGACCTGACTGTGACTTTTCCCTCTCAACATGAGAGGAACATTTCAGAGACAGAGTGGGAAAGAGACTTTAATCTGACTTACGTCTTTATTAGAGAAAAATAAGCGTGATGAATTAATTAAGGGGGATCCCTTGCTTCTAGATTAAGCAGTTAGTGGAAAACACAACAGAGATGCATAGAGATCAAAAAGTTGTTTTACTCTTTCAACTCCTGGCAAGAAAATAACCCCACAGATTATGAAGTTCAATCAAATATCTAATATCTTCTTCCGTCTCCTCTCTCTTTCAGCCCTCAGCCTGCAGGTCACCCTCAGGCAGAGTGACTTTGCTGGTCTCGTTTTTTTCTTTTTTCTTTTTAATCCACCACGCACGCCTTTTGATGCTATTCCTAATACTGCAGCACATGCAAATCAAGGGGTGGGGGGCGGGAAGGAGACTGAGTAATTGATCCTCTTAACTACTCCCACTCAGTTACACCACAGGTTAATGCAAGTCACCTCAGGACTGTTCATCCCCATGCTGCAGCGGCAATTGGCATATCGGTGAGGAAAAGGGGTGCATGTGTGTGACAGATGAGTCCCTCGGCAGCCCACACCTGGTCATACTGCGCTTTTAAGTGTCCCCTGTGAAGCTTTTATTAGTAGGGATCATAAAGACAAGCTGGTCTCTCTGAAATGAGTGCTTTAATATACTGCAAAGCGTATCGCACATTATGTGAAAAATCTGCAATGTGAGCATGTATGATTTTACCCAGAATGTTTCCTGCTTGTAGTTTTTTCCTCCATATTTAGAAACACCAGTGAAGGCCATCTGAGTAACTTGGCAACCAGACGTGAGCTTCTAACGAGCTTGCCAAAAAGTTTCAGGGGGGCTATGGACGTGTGCCGTGTCCTTACCATGACTCCACATTTTTTTCTTCAGCTCTGTGCCAGCACTGCCTGGTTTGCCTCTCTTAGCTGCTAATTGGTTTAACCTGATCAGGACCAGCATTTAGTGATAACACTTCCTCTGCTGAGCCATCATGCTGGCTTTTCTACACTGTGCCTTGCGAAAGCTATTCATATGCCTGAACTTAATGCAGCCAGAAATTTTGTGATGTTTTCTGACTCCGTAAAGGGGCAGAACGTTTCTCTTAAAATCCTGGTAACTATCTCTACAAAATAGTTGAGTTAAGCCCATAATGTTTAGGCAGATTTATTTGTACGTGGAATGCCTTTACATTTGTATTGTTGTTGAATGGTGTTTAGTGGCACCCAAACCAAGGTGGTTGAATACATATTCAAGTTAATTTGTGGTTTTAAATGTCGTAAATCTGTATGCCATTTTTTATTATTATTATTATTATTATTTTCACACTTTGAGGGGCCCTTTTGTTTTTGAACTATCACATAAATACTCCAGTGAAATAAAGCTGAAGATTGTGGTTGTCATGCAGTAAAATGGCTAAAAAGATTAAGGTGTACGAGTACTTTTTTAAGACACTGGATTTTTTATTCTTTACTTCATTTGAGAGAAGACATTTAACATTCTTGATTCATTTCACTGGATAGTTGAAATATCTTAGAAATGTCTGGTTCTGAAATGTCCTAAAATCCTTAAGCTTCCACTTATATTAGAATTTAATCGTACCTAATTTAATGAATTCTCAAAGGAGATTATATAATTGTCTCAAGAGTTCTGAGCATAAATTTATGTAGGATCATCTGTGTGTTCTGCAGCTAAATGTGGTTTGTGATTTGTATTCAGGGTGACATGACTGAGGCTCTTCAATCTCTCTCCATTAGACTTTAATAGGTTTTATATTGCACAGGTCACAGAGGACTTTGCACAAAAGCATGCAAATTTTTCTATGTGGTCGATTTTAGTAGGAGTTAAACTTCCCTTACTGTAGGAACTATTCACCTTTGGGGGCCGGGACAGAGAGACCGGCAGAGATGAGTTAAGAGAAAAAACGGACGTCAACTAATCCCTGTGGCTTGTCAACTAGTCGGGTATAAAGCAGAGCTCTGGATGAAAAATTCAGCTTGTCTCATATGATGTGACATCCAAAAGCAATCCTCCTCCGTCACGTGATTGCTCATTTTATATATCTTAAACACTAGACAAGACATCTGAGGCCTGCTTTAATCAATCGCTGTCAATAAATCCCGGTATAGATAAGTGCTGCCACTTAATCTCACCCATGCCGACTTCTAGGCCAGCTGTTCTTAGCTTTCACAACTGAGCCCACAATGAAAATGATTTCAGATGTGAAGTGTGCGGTTTCTTTTTAAAAACTGAACAAGAAACATTACTGTGACCGGCAGGAGTTTAAAACAGATACAATTTAAACTTTTAGGGCAATAGGGTGAGAAATTTGTATGTATAATGAATTTTTCATCTGTATTCAGGAACGCCTCCAAGGTGTCTTTCAAGCAAAGACATGCTCCATTACATTCACATCATTCACTTTTAAGACATTCAAGCTTTCTTTATGCAGCTTTTTTTCCCCTGTCCATTAATGCAAAGCAGATTCCTCTGATTATGAATGCTATTGTGATCTGCCAACTGAGCCATAAAATGTTGACTGCAGAGCTATTTTGGCTGATTAACTGAGTTTGATGTGTTTATTTATTTCTTTAATCTTCTTTAAAGTATCCTCCTTTTTTAAGAATTTGGTGATTGGATGTATTTACATTTTATCTTGTTTTCCTCTCTCATTTCAGATTCTCGCCATAATATCAATCCTCTTTATCGTTCTGTCCACCATCGCCTTGTCTCTCAACACCTTACCAGAGCTCCAGGTCACGGATGAGTATGGTCAAGCCAGTGATAACCCTCAGCTGGCCCATGTGGAGGCTGTTTGCATCGCATGGTTCACCATGGAATACCTCCTACGCTTCCTGTCCTCTCCGAACAAGTGGAAGTTCTTTAAAGGCCCACTGAACGTCATTGATCTGCTGGCCATCCTGCCCTACTATGTCACCATCTTCCTAACAGAATCCAACAAGAGTGTGCTACAGTTCCAAAATGTGCGCCGTGTCGTACAAATATTCAGAATCATGAGAATATTGAGAATCTTGAAGTTGGCCAGACACTCTACAGGGCTCCAGTCTCTAGGATTCACTTTGAGAAGGAGCTATAATGAGCTGGGCTTGCTTATATTATTTCTTGCCATGGGCATCATGATATTTTCCAGTTTGGTGTTCTTTGCTGAGAAAGATGAAGATGCCACCAAATTCACAAGTATCCCTGCCTCATTCTGGTGGGCCACCATTACAATGACTACCGTGGGCTACGGGGATATTTACCCACAGACTTTACTTGGAAAGATCGTTGGTGGACTCTGCTGTATTGCGGGGGTACTAGTCATTGCCCTACCGATCCCTATCATTGTCAACAACTTCTCAGAATTTTATAAGGAGCAGAAGAGGCAAGAGAAAGCCATCAAGAGGAGGGAGGCGTTGGAGAGAGCCAAGAGGAATGGCAGCATCGTATCAATGAACCTAAAAGATGCCTTTGCTCGTAGTATGGAAATATTGGATGTGGTGGTAGAGAAAGGAGAGGACAAAACTTCCCTGGACAATCACCTTACACCAAGCCGTTTGGGTAGCTCCACCAGGCATGCCACTTCCGAGAGCAGTCTCAGATCTCCAGATAAACAAAACCCAGAGTTAGGACCTCAAAGCTCACCCCATGGTATAACCATCACCACCACTGGAAGTCAGCATCGGATAAGCAGGACCCCACAGCACCTTAGCGTTCAGAAACTGGAGGAAATGTACAACCAGATGACCAAGTCTCAATCATTCACAAATCTGAACACCACAAGTTCCATGAGCACTCTGAGCACAACTATGACTGTCCCTGGATCACCAAAGAAATCTCTCAGCCCTGACTCTACATTAAAAGAAGAGGTGCTACTTGAAATGAGGGAAGTCGGGGATTCTTTGAAAGACAATGTAGCCAGCTGTTCAGCAGAGAGCATAAACCAGGGTTTCAACCAGGCTGGTGATGATGATGGGTTGTATGATATCAGACAACCCACAATTCCACCGCTTTTGAATTTTAGCCACTTGAGGTATACTGGTAATGACTTCCATGAATCTCACAACCCACGTGATGGATCAGATTTACATACAGAGGAAGGAAAACGTTTTAACAATGCTGTGGAGATAACCCAAAGCTCTCCATCTGAAAATAATCCTCCAAAAATAAAAGGATTGAAGACTAACTTCAGCAAATCCTCCAATGAAGGTCCTATTACTCCACCGAGCACCACCTCTCCTGGGGATATTAGCTCAAGTGTCCTGGGAGATGAGTCCCCAACGGGAGAGACCTCACCACTTATTCCCAGTTCAGAAGAGCTTATCCCAGTCTCATTAGAGGGCCCCTGCAGCTTCTCCCCTAAGAAACTATTGGTAGACACCCCTCCTGGTGATGAAGATCAGTCCACAGACAACCACGAGGAGAAGCAACTTATGGAGGAGGCTGGCGCCGCAGTTGCACCCTTGTCACCCAAAACAGCAGCACAAAATTGCTCCCAAGGCAACAACCCAGCTGGACACAAAGTAGAGAATCACATATTTACATCATCTGACATCCACCTGATACCTGGAGATGGTAGCCTCTCTCCGACTTGTGAAACAAGCATGTGAGCAACAGGGAAAGCTAGACCTAAAACAACCTCAGCCCTGGCATGTGAGGAAGCAGTAGAAAAAGGGTTGGTGCAGTCTGACAGAAAGATACTTTTGCATGGCATGACAAGTTCTCTTTTACTTGTGTTGTTGTGTATTGCTGAATCGGAAACTGCAGTTCTTTGTGCAGTTTTGAGAGTGACGCTGGAGTAAACAGTGAGCTCAAAGAGAGAAAAAAGAGGCTCTGGAGGTATGGGGAATTTGTTGTCTAACGCAGACACAAGTTCTCCCAACGTAAAATTTCCTCTTTTTTTGCAAGGGAAATGCACAGACAGACTTATCTGTACAAAGCATGCATTTAAACAATGACAGATATTTTATGGTGCTTAGTTTGCTGAAAGCACTCCACTGTAAATACAACAACATGCAAGGCAATGACAATGCACAGGACAGCAAAGGACAGAAGGTACAAACATTTGTAATGTGAAAAAGGATGGGGTGGATTGAACCAACAGCCATGAGAGTGGGTGTTGACATCGTAGCGATCTATATTTAAAAAGATAAAAAAATTTAAAAAAAAACATATCATTACCTGATGTGGAAATGCAAAGTGTTCCCATGATGAACCCTGTAATGTTTTTTTTTTTAATTATTATTATTTCTTAGTGCAAATGATGTTTCAACTTGTAATACTGACATTATTGCTTTGAGTTTTCATAGCACCTTTTGAACTTTTAGTTTTGTAATCATCCAGATATCCAGTCTCTACGTTCAAGTCACCTCTATTCACCTAAAGCACATAACACCAATACTGCAGATGCCAAATATGTGTATAACCAGTAGAACTGGAAACACAGAAAATATTTTTAATGCAGGATCATCAGTAGGGGACCAGTTTTAGATTCTGTCCTAATCACTTCTAAGAATTGTATTCACTCTCTGACAACAGATAATATACATCTTTAAGTAGACTTAAGAATCAATATAATATAAAATTTTGTAGGATTAGACATCACAAAATAAAAAAAGTTCATATAAGAATATTTCAGAATATTTCAGAATACAGATAAATGCTTAATTATTAATAGAGATGCATTATAAAATCGGCTGTTGACTGAAACCACATTATTTTTAACTTTTAAATATTTTTTGACTAGCGAATACCTTATACCACGTGCTACCGGGATCAAGGAAAAGAACACTATTTGGTTTTAAAGCTGTAATTGGAAAATACTCAGTTACTTGAGAGTGAAGTCAAAGAAAGCAAATTGATGAAGGAAGCTCTTTAAAAAGAAAAAACTGTGCTCTCTCTGACATGTCCAGATATGGCGACAATTCATTTAGGCTGCTGCAAGGGAGAGAGAGAGAGTTAAACAGATAACAGAAAGATTGAACAGAGCACATCGGGTGCTCTGTTTTATTGTTTGAACTTTGAGTCTGTCTGTCATGGAACATTTAATTTAGAAAAGTTGGCAGTTTTTCAACTCTAAAAATCTTCATTACCCAGGGAATACACACATTATATGTTTTATAAATGCTGACTGCTCTAGTGGCTAATCAAAAGACAACTTAAAATGTCATTTCCACAATCCTTTTGGCTTTGCTTTAAAATAATTGTGAAACCCTGCTTTGTTGTGACTGCTCTCTCACATAGCAGGGTGCCGTTGCCTCTGCTTCAAAAATAAAATAAAAAAATCAATGACTGACAGTAGGAAAGTTAGAAAAGTATATTTTGACTTCTGTTCTCATATCATCTTATAATCTGGTTGTTATAGAGAAACCAAAATCAGCTAAAATTGGTATGGGCAGGTCAAAAACCAGAGTATGGAAGTTGACAACATATTTCCGAGGATTGCATCACTAAATATTAGTATTTATGCCAATTTATAGGATATTGACTATAACATAAAGCTACAGTATTCTTCCTAACACCAATGGACCAAATTAAGCACACTTACAAGCTTTTATCTATCTCAGCTGCATCATATCATCTATTAAGAACATCTTAAACTAGAGTTGTATTTGTTGCTTATGGTTTGTTTATCTGCATTGAGTACTTTGTCTTATCTCCCCTGCATCCTAATGTCTCCTGCGACTTTAGCCGATCTTGCTGATCGGTTTATGCCATTTCTTTTCCTCATTATTTATTTGTGGTGTTTTAGATTGTAATTTATGATCTTTTTCAGTCAACCTTAAACCCAATGGCTTCTTTCTCTCTTTTTGTCTCTTGTCTTCTCACGATTGTTTTACACTGACTGAAAATATTTGTTGATGTTGCCTTTGATTGATTTTTTTTTTTGCTAGAAACGTGTACATTGTCTCAATGTGTCTGTATGAGTGAGTTTGAGCCGCACAAATCTGAATTGCATTGAGAGGAAGGACATGGGTGAGTTGTTTATTTTTATTTTTTCTTTCCTTTTTATGATCACCATGTCTTTGATTTTTTTTTTCACAGAAAGTTGTGGAATGTGCAATACCGTATACTGCAATCTATGCAGGCCAAGAATTGTGGCACTTTATTTTCTGTCAATGGGAATTTGTAAGTGTACAGGTAGAAATTACCTGTATTTTTCAAATGTTTTATCTTTAAAACATGGTGGTGAAACGCTGCTGCAGCTACCAGAATCTATCAAAACAATGCAAATGGGAATTAAAAGTTTTGATTTTATATTATACACATAAATTGCTGTCACAAGCACCTTAATGCCAGGTACCAAGACACCTCAAATTTGAATATTTGTGGGTAGATGGATCCAAATTGACCACCAGGGCCTTTTATATAGCTGTTAAAATAATAATAACCTGATCTAACTTTAGTCGCCACAAGCAGTATTTTGTGTTTTTTGTGAATTAAGAATGATTCTATTTTTTCTAAACCAAAAAAACGGAGCATGACCACAATTTCCTGCCATATGGTGGTTGAAATGATGCCCACCTTTTCATAAGACCTCTGTTTATGAGAAGGCAGCAAGTCATTTGCTTTGTTCATATAGCACTGTACAGAAAATTCTAATTTTATAGGAGAAATCAGGTCTTTATGTAACAGATACAAGTAATGTTATTGAGTTCTCAGGTTTTCTATAAATCTCTGATGTTCTCATTGGATAAATGATTTGTTGTTTGTGTTGTTTTCTTTTTCTTTTTAACAACTAGTGTCAAACGCTCTATTTCTGTACTTTTTCAAAGCTGTTGTCAAATTAATGTCAGTGTCCTGGCTGCTATATGTACACAATATGTATCCCTCATCATGGATAATTCTGTGCAGCACATTCAATATCAATATTCAATCATCTCCATCAGCCTTCAGTGATGAGTAAAGGAGTGGCAATGAGTGTCTATAGCCATCCATCAAATTGCAGTGTCTTGCAAAAATGGATTTGTCTTTTGAATTTTTTCAACAAAAAAAAATTAAGATTACAGCCACAAACTTCAATATATTTATCTATAATATGATATCCAATGATTAAATACTGTCCACTTGTGTGTAATAAGTCCAACAATTCTATGAAGGCCTCAAGGGTTTATTAAGATAATACTAGCAAACAAACTGCCTCATGAAGACCAAGGAATCAAGCATATAGGTCAGGGTGAGAAGCTTAGAGTAAAGTTGGTTTCATAAACGCAATATTCCAAAGCTTTGCAAGTTTTGAAAATTTTATGGCGCACTACTCAATCCATTATCTTAAAACAGAAAGAGCAAGACACAGTTAGGCAAAGAGACCATTAATAAGATAAGGATCCAACACTCCCATGGTAACTCTGGAGGAACTGCAGAGATCCACATCTTCATAATTTTTTGTGAACTGTAAGTCCATGCTTTCCTTCTCCTTTACCTTCATGCAACACTTTGTGTTGCTACATATATTCACCTAAAATATATTGCACTTTGTGGTTGTAATGTGCTCAAATGTGAAAAGATTCAAGGAGTGTGAATACTTTTGCATTGCACTGTACATTGTCTACTGCTCCATTCTCTACAGCTTTACAGACTTTGGCCACCTGGTGTGACTCAGCAAAGGCAATCATTGGGTTAAAGAAAAGCCGTGTAGAGGAAGCAAAAGTGTCCAGTTAAATGTTTTTGAAAACCGTTTCAATCGGTGATTTCTTTTTTGCATATGCTATTTTTTTTTACCTGTATGCCCAACGTAGCATAATCTGACTCAGTATTCAGAGATTTGCAAGACCTCATGGAGTCATCTTTGTGAAATGAATGATGCATCCTTAATTCTCTACCTGTGCCCCCACCCCCACCCCCCCCCCCCCTCCTTTGTCTCATTTGTGATAATCATGTGTCTGTGTTAGCCCTGAATAATCCTTCATTATAACAGAGTAGAGAAACAAAGGGAGTTAGATTGATCGGTTATATCTTCGTGGCATAAAATTTTTGTGGAGAGGAATTCTGCAGGCTGACAGCGAAAAGACCATGCTCTGTCTTAGTGTCTCATATCAGCACATTGAGTAGTGATGCTGTACAGAGTGGAAATGATGTCTTTATTTTTTCTGAGAGAATGTTTATTGTCTGTGTCGATCACTTGTGCTTACCAAGCCCTTCTCCCCAAAAATGCATAAAGCAACATCGTTTTGTTCTTATGTATGTGTATAATATTATGCCTCTTACATTATTTTTTTTTATTTATTTGTTTTTCTCCATTCAGCTTTGAGAAGACATTATCATTAGACATATTCTGAGCTACAGACTGTTTCTGTACAAAGTGACATCTTTGTATGCATGTTGTACTCCAAGCAATTATGTGACCATAGAACAGTTTGTTATGGTACATGTTTGTCAACATTTCTGTAGAGCATTGTTCCCCCATTACATCTACTAGCATTATGCAGAATAACAAATAAATGTGTATATATCTTATGTGTTTTGTGTCTGCTTTTATGTATCTAAGCTGATGTTTGTGCATTGCATCTGCATATTAGGGATTGTTGCATCATTATACTGATACCAGATATTTACATACACTGCATAAAAATATGCATGATCTTTTTCCTTACTATCATTAATTAAATTAAACTAAATGTTTTAGGTTGTTTTAGGTCAGTTTGTTTTTGGGCAGAATTTTTTTGTTGCTTTCGTCAAGTTCACATACACTACAATTAGTGTGTTTAGGCTAAAATAATTTGAGAAAGCTGAGACATGTCATGACTTCATAAGAAATGAAGAATATGTTGCTGAGTGCTGTTATTCCTCCCAACCGCCAGGGGTCGCTGTAGTCCTTTGTGTTGAGTTCTTGTCGCTCATAAAAGAGCGCGCGCGGAAACTCTTCCACGAACGTGAAAAAATAAATAAACAACGATGGAGTCGTCCAGTACAGAGGAAAGTGTCAGCTCTTCTCGTGTTACCGCCGTCGCCTCAAGATGGATGCTGGACTTCATGTTTGTGAATTTATGTCGAAGGTTCAAAGAGGGAAACTTTGATGCGTTTAACGAAACTCTGTCAGTTTTTGAAGGTGAGTTCTCCAACAACCGGCCGATAATGCAGTGGAAAGTAGCAACCTACCTGACAGTCGGAAACTTTTAGGACAACATCCTGGATTTTTACGTTACTTCTGAAGTAGTTTTTGACTTTTTGAGACGACTAACTTCACTGTGTTTCCGCTGCGTGAAGTGACCGGAATAATATTTACTTTTATTGGTATATTTTCAAAAAAAATAAAAATAAAAAAGTATTTATTTTTCGAGTTGTTTGTAGATGTAATGTAATCCAACATCGTTTTTTTTTTTTGTTTTTTTTTTTAAGAAAAAAAAAGTCTACATCTTGAGGATGACTTTGATATTTGCAGAAAAAAAGTTATCTTGGGGTTTATTTGAGGAAAACGTTATGTATTAAACTGCTTTTTTTGTTGAAAATGTTTGTGCTTTATTGTGTGTACATATATACCCATGCAAAAGGCCTTTTTTTGTGTGTTGTAATGTTGGAAGATCTTAAAAAATAGGTTCTATGAGTCAGTTAACTGTGGTGTGATTTTATATGTTCTTGTTTTTTCTCAGCTCTTTTTCAGAGCAAGTCTCTTAAAGCATCTGCCCATAATGAAAAATTCTTGATATCTGCCTTTCTAGCAAGAGTAATGCACGGAAAGCAGCTGGGTGAGTTGCTAAAAAAAAACAAAAAAAACTTATGTTGAACTATAGCATTGCTATTGTAAAGCAGAAGCATTCTCTCTCATGAGAGATGAAGACATAGTTCCATTTTGAAAATGTAAAAAAAAAAAATAAATTCAAGTGAGAAAATGGAAGACTTGTGGTTCAAGATTAAGCTTCTTTTTTTTTTTTTTTTTTTCTCTTATGAATGTTCCCCACTTTCCCAGATATCCTGTTTGAAAAAGATGAGCGTGTAATGCCTCTGATGTCTGCTGCCACTGTTTGGTCAAGCCTGGAAAACACAGTGGAAGATAAAGACTTATTCAAAGAGATCACCATTCTCCTGTTTGTCCGGGTACTGCCTCCGTCTTGTCAAGGATCGCTTCCCTATAAACTCATATTATTTCGAGTTTACAGGGTGGGTCTGGGCCTAAAGGACACGCTTTGTCTTGTTTCTAGGCTGTGGCCATCTGCTTGGAGAAAGGCCAGAGATCTTCTGCCTCCTCGGTCCTCAAGTGGTTTGAAAAAAGACACACATACCCTCGGGTCTGTATGTCCAGTTGCTTTTCTTTGTCGCTTTTTATCCTAAGATAACTGTTGTTTTTCTTCATTATTATTCTTAACGACATCTTTTTCTGAACCAGAACTTGGGAATTAATCTCTCGACTATAGTCACGAAAGCTGATACGTACCACCCAGTCCTCATGAACTTCAGCTTCAACCGCCTCCTGGAGACCATACACTCCTTCTTGGATGAGTACTTGAAAAAGAATCCATGCGATTTCCTCATCAAGGTGAGATCTCATTAAGCGAGGTGCCTTACATGTCTTATTTGCTGCCAATTTCCCTTCTTGGTTCTTCCAGTGTGTAGATCTTCCAGTGTGAAGTACATGTGTGCACGGTAACTCTAAATGTTCAATAATTCTGATGTTTATGTGGGAAATTGGCTTGAAAAAGAAACGTATAAATAATAAACTTGTTCAAAGGATGAAAATGATCTGAGCTAGGATATTATGTTGTTGCAATTCTGGAGAAAATAAGCATTTTTATCAAGATTTAGATATTATTTTAATCAGTTCTAGCTCATTGGAGTGAAGGAAGCAATATTTCAGAAAAGCAGAGCACGTACTTTATTCTAATAGCAGGGAAGTACTTTTTTTTTTACAGCGGTGCATGTGTAAAATTAATTTGAACAGGCGAGGATGTGTCTGAACCTGAAAAGCATGTCATTTTTTTCCTGGGTGGTTTTGATTTCAAAGTGTAATTGGTAAACAGATCTGATACAAGAAAGCCATTTCAGCTGTCAGTTTTTGTTTTGTCATTATTTCTTATTATTATTAGGTTTTCTCACTATATATTAACAGTGATATTAATGGGCCATTTTTTCCCTAATGTTTGTGGTTCTCATCAAAAAACTTTTATTTAGTGCAGAATCATAAAAAACACAATTTAACTGTGATAATAGGGTCAAACCTCTGAATGCAGCAGCATTTTTTTTGTTTCCTGTATAAAATAAATTTGTCAGCTCCAAAGTGTGAAAGGAATTAACATTGCATTGTTATTGTACTTTTGTGTTTTTAATTCTTTCAATTATTTTTTTTCCTTTTTATTTATTTAATGTTATTCCTATATATAAAAAATTTGACATTTTTTATATTTTCTTTTTCATAAACGTATTACAGATTTTAGAATTTAAACGAATAATGTTTTTGTGCGGTAATGACCTTTACCTGGAATATTTTTTTTCAATAATATTGGAGCAGATGGGAAGATTTCTAGAAAGTCACTAATGAAATGCATTTAGGTATAGAATGATTGTCTATAAATGTCAATGAATGCATGCATCTTAAAGAATGTTTATACTTCTCATTCAGACAGCTACAGTTTTTGTCCAATCTTCCCAAAACACGATGGATTCGGAGCCTGTGGAGTTACAAGACAGCACTGTCTCAGAAAAGCAAAGTGAAGCAACACAGAAGAATAAAAAGTATGAAAAATGATTTCTCACATACACTTGAGCTCCAAATTATTCCAAATTAAAACATTAGAGGGAGCTAAAGTTTGAGGTAACGGCGCAGAGACCTTTCAGGCTCAATCGCATGGATGGAGTTCATTGAATAAAGGGGTTAAAAAAATACAATCGAAAGAGCACAAAAAAAACTTTTTAGCAACAGTACAAAGCTTTTGATTGCTGTAATGGCAAAAGCTTGTCATCTTACAGAAAAAGGTATGAGTCATTTCTGATGTGCCACTTTTTGCTAAAATCATCCCCTTTGGACTTTTCATATTGTCTTTTGAGAGATGTCAGACTTCTGATTTCACATCAGAAACAAGCTTGTAGAGTAATTTTAAATGTGCCAGGGACATGAATCATTTTAAACTGTAATTGTTTTGACTACAATTTTCAAAGAAATTTTTATCTTAGAACATTATGCTGTTTTCGTCTTCATTTTTTCCACAACGAAAAAGGGGGCATTTTAGTCTTCCCAAGTTGCATTGGCTACTACAATGTATTTACATGTCATTGAAAACCATCTGTAAAATCTGTAACACTTCAACAGAACAAAACGCAAATTGCTCTCTACTAACCCTCCCGAGGCATGGTCACCTGATACCATAAAAAAGCCGTGTGTTTCTCTAAAAAGACTCTCCAGTAGAGGTAAGACGCATCCTATTTCTGTTTTTATCTGACTACCAATAATGGCAATTATGTAAATGTTTCCAGTACTGTTATGAGCCTGACTAAAGCTAAAGACTTTTTAACCTCCCACCATCAGAGGTGTGTCACCTGATGGCGAGGAAGACTTTAGAAACCTCCCCACTGCAAAACAGTGAAAAGTGCATGGAAAAGAAAACACGAAAGGCAAGTTGAATCACAAAACAAAAATGTTTCAGATTAATTTATTCCAAATTTAAATAGTTTTCTTATTTAAGTTAAATTCATTTTTAGGGGGAAAAAAAAAAAAAAGGTGCTGAGTATGTGTTGTGTTGTTTAGAAATGGACTGCCCAGCTGGACAAATACCTTAAAGACGGGGTCAAACGTCATGGACAGGGGAACTGGTCTCGAATCTTACTGGATTATGACTTTGAGGGACGCACTGGCACCATGCTGAAAGACCGCTGGAGAGTTCTGCTAAAGATGGACAAAGTCGGCTGAAAAAAGGCAGCTTCCAACCTCTTGGTTTAGCCGCGCTAATGGAGCAGTTTGCACATAAAACTACCCACTGATGAAAAAATTATTTTCCTTTATTTATGTAAGAAAATGCAATTTTTGGTGCTTATTATTGTTCCATGTTGGTGTAAATTTCTAAAGCCATTGGTTTTTACCATTTCTCTAATTTCAATTTTTTTCACAAGAGGGCGCCAAAGACAAAAATATTACCTACAGACTAATGAAATATTTTTATTTAAATTAGTTTTACAAGTAAAATTGCAAGTATATAGTCACTTTTTTTTTAATCATTTGATGTTTTTTTTTTTTTGCAGACATGTTTTGAAATAATAAATACAATTAAAAAAAAAAACTGTACTGATTAATTTTTAACATAAGTGTGTTTTGAGTTTGCAGTGATCCTTGTAAGCTTTCAAGTTAGTATGCAGCTCTTAGTGTCCCAGAGAACATCTTGTGGTGTTCTGCACGCTTTATTTCGGCAGACTGGAGGTCAGGTGAAGATGAAGATATGTTGTGTTGGACAGGTGCACTGGGGAGTTTTCTGGACCTTCCTCCATGTCCCTCTGCAGTGCGGGTTCCCCACTGCCTGCCATTGAAGCACAGCTTCTCTGAAACACAGTAAGATTGCATGGGAAGATTTCAGTCATGTTTCTTTCTCTACTATTTCAGTCAGAAATGTATGTAAATTTATCAGCATGACTCTAAAACAGGTGTTGGCTTTTATGGCATCTTCTAAGCCTGCTGCAAGTTGGCTTTACATCAGCATGAACTGAGACTCCCAAATTTGACTGAAATTTGTCCATCTGGGTGATCTAAAAGCCTTTTAGGGAGAGGAATGGAAAATATTGAGCTATTTGGCAACAATGACAAAAATAAGGACAGGAAGAATTGGTGTGATGCATGATCATGCTTTTGGGCAATTTCATAGCCGATTTTGCTGTTTTTTGTTTTTTGCTTACCAAATTCATGCAAGAAGCTTGGTTATGGTTGCAAAGTAAAAAAAAATGTGATTGAAGGGCAACATGCTCAAGGATTTTGAAACAAGAATGTGCAGGTATATGTATTTAAGTTTGTACTTGACCTTTTGTGGATTAGAAAACTGCAGTAAAGTCAAATCACAGTTTTTGAGTATACTCTTGAATAGTTAAATACATTATTTAAGCGCCACAACTAATAACTTCCTACTTGTTCGATTCTTGGCCGTCACCCTGACAGCTACTGTTCTGCAGGGCGGGAGGTTCACACGCTACACACACTTTGAATCCTTCAGTAATGTAGCGCATCCAGAGGGTGTGAGGCCGGTTCTCCACCGTGCAGTGTGCTGTCCGGGACTCCATTTTAAATTCCATGCAGAACCTGATGGGGGGGGTAACGGAAAAGTCACGAAAGACATGTGAAAAATAATCTCAATATGTTGACAGAACAAAAACAAAAACTTGCAGGTTTCTTGGGAAGCGTGCGTCACTTTGCCAATGTGCAGTTGTGATTTCCACACTCACCTTTTCTCTTAGAAAGCCCCTTTAATGTATGTGGACCTTTCTTTGACATTTGTGAGGATTTCATTTCAAAGGATTGTGGGCTGTCTCTGAGCACTGCTGTATAATCATGTTTACAGACAGCCAGGTGGGCAAACAAAGGTAACTCACTTAGATGCAACAAAGCAGGTTTAGACTTTTTATATTGCAGGGTAAAATTTTACCTCCATGAAAGCATTTCTTTTGTCGTTTTTTTACGTCATGCGTCTTGCTTTCAGTCACCCGCAGATAATGTGAAACTTACCCTGGGTCCAGGGGGTTTCCATAGCTGTCATGCTTGGGTCTTCCTTTACCAAATTCCAAGCTGGTGATGAATGCTGGGCCTTATAAGAGAAAACGGTTCAAGTTTTTAAATATTTTGCCCATTGATGGAAAACTATGGAGCTCTTGTCAGAGTTTAAGTTCAAGTTCAAGATTATTTGTATAGCACATTTCAGCAGCGAAGCAGCTCAAGGTGCTTTACATCACAAAAAACACAAAAATACAAAGTCATACAACACACAGTCAACAACTGAAGCGTTTGAAGCAACTTACCAATACATCAATCTTTAATGTAGTGACAATGGATTTTACTGATTTGATCAAATACTATTTTTGACTGGCTAAATCAACGGTGCAGCATACATCTGCAATGATTCTTGCTCTTGATTTTCCTAACCAATCTTCTTTCATTGCAAGACTTAGAAGTTTGATACTTCAGGGTATCATTGGAGACATGATCCTAAACAAATATCCAGAGTGGTTTTGGGGTTCATGCAACATGGTCAATGTTTTTGGACCATTTTCTTGTTCTAGATGTAGTTTTTTGATCACCCTGTGCAGGGTGCATCCTGCCTCTCGCCTAAGACCTGCAGAAGGTCGGCAACAACCTTATTGAAAATTTGTGGCCTTTGCATAGAAGTCGTGTCCATGCCAAATAATTTAAGACAGTATTGTCAGTCATTCTGAAAAAGGATGGGTCAAATACTATCTTTCAGTGAGACGTGGATGTAAAGCTCTCAGTGGCGTTCTAACACAAAAAATAGCTGCAGTCATGAAAGCAGATAATATATTATGTTTCTTATACCTGAATTGAGTCCACATTGGTTGCCTCTGTGATCTCTATACTCCCTGCAACCAGCTCTCTCCTCCAGACTGGGACAGGGATCGCCGCTGTTACCGGGCTGCTGCTCTACGTGACGGACACGGACTCTGACTGAAGGCTGGCAAGGTTTGGCACAACCACTCCAAAAGCTCCAAGCGCTCACAGCACAGTCTTGAGCTACAAAAAAAAAGAGAGGCCCCCACAGGGCAGAATAAAGATCTGCTTACAACTTTCACACAGGCTCCAATTGTCATCTCGATTCAAAAGAAATATAATTATTGGACTGTGTTGCAATATGGGGTCTAGAAGAACTAGTGTTTTTTTTGTTTTTTTTTGTCTCTGTTACAAACAGGTTTAATCTGCCAAGTGAACACAAGTTCAATTCTTTGTGCTTAATAATCAGGCTTTGATGTTGTAAGTGTGCCCATTTTGTGGCTACTGGGCTGTAACACACATTAAGTACGCTCAGCTTGTTTGCCTGGAACTGTAATTGCTGCAACTGATTGACAAGAATCACATTCTTCAAATATTTGTCCTAATGCCATTGTGTTGGGCAGTCCACTGAAATGAGGCTTGGCACAAAGCTGGCTGAGGTATTTGGTAGACACACAAGATAAATGAGAAAAATTACAGATAGCATTCAGAATGAGCAAGAGCTGCATCACTAACGATTAGATAAGGCTAACAATTCCTTTCCGACTTTTTTGCCCCTTGTCTGACAACTTCCGAAGATAATTTATCTTCTGATTATCTCATAGGGGTGCTATAAAGTTCAGTTGTGAATGAATCCAACCTACTCTTCTGTGATTCATTTACCCTAAATGAATCACTCACCTGGACACTCTGTGAAATAATCAAAGCAGCAGTCCTTGGTTTTGACGCAGACCTCGTCGCAGTAGCATTTTGCAAATGCTCGGTCCATCCTCCAGTCTGTAGTGGAACAGCCCATGTTTCTGCCCCGGCAACATTTCCCTGAACAACCAGCGGTCACCAGATGCTTCTGCCCAAGACAGCACAACACCGTCACCCAGTAAACGACCTCCAAAAAGGAAACCATCACGAATCGAGTGAGAGCCGAAAGTCCAGTTTTGAAGTAATACTCCAACCTCTTGGTTGGCTCCTTGTGTAGAAGGGTGTTCTCCTTAAAACATGTCTAATCCAGCTTTTCTTCTTGTGTGCAACTGACAAGACAGAGCTCCACCACAGGATCCCTTGTAATCTGGAGGTCCTGCTTCTCTCTGCCGTGTCCAGACTTTGGGCTCTGCAAAAGCAGCCTACAGTTCAAAGCATCCCAAAGCTCCCACCACAGCCACACTTTCATTCCTCATGCTGTATTTGCTTTAGCCTCTTCTCAGAGTTGGTGTCTCCCTCCAGGTTCGCCAGCTGAGTACCTCCCTCAACAATAAGGGGAGGGGTGACCTGCTGGGTTTGGGTTTGTGTGCTTTCCCTCCTGCCTCTGTTCTTTCTTTTACCTCCTTTTTCGTACCTGCCATCATTTTTTTTATCAATACGTCTATCTCATCCCTTCCCTTCAGAAGAGCTGTAATCCAGATATCATTCTGCCAGCGGTGCCACTCCTGATCTCTGAGTCTCACAAGAAAGGCAGGAATGTGAGCGCTTGGCAAGTTTCCAAATAATTGTGCTGCAGGGTCCTCAAGGGACACTAAAGTCACTCTTTAGTTCTTACCTTGCTGCCTTTTTGCCTCACTCTGTTTTAGGGTTGGGAAGCAAAAAGCAGATGAAGCAAAATGTTGTTTGTTTCTGTCTGATTTATTGTTTGTTACAGGGTTTTAATAAAAGGGTCATTAAGCACTAGAAGCGTCTAGAGGTAGCAATGTACCTTCATCTTAAGCCCAGTGATTTTGCATAGCTTCTTTGTATTCCTAGCAAAGCAGCAATATAAGCTTGTTCCAAGAATTCTAAAACGTTTTGCTAAACAATGCTGTCAAATATTTTTATCTTTTGACTACTTCCAGATTTGATTGTCAGTACGATGTCTTTTTTTGAGAAGCTAAGTTGGTTTCACATAAGCTTCACTTGTACTTCAGTTTGCAGAACCGGGTTTGGGTCTGTCATTATATTCTTAAAGAAATTTGGGCTTTTGTTTTCTTTTTGGTCAGCCATGTTTTTCGTTTTCTAGTCTCTTATTTTTGGACGATGAACGGAGGAAAAGGAGGCCCAAATTGTTTAGGATGTTCTCTAGAGTCTAGAGTTGCAAACATTAGAATACCTTTGTAATCTTTCCGCCTGATAGATGAGATCTTCGAGCCAGTGTCATGTCATCAGACAAGTTATTTTCAAGCAATTTATTTATTCCCTTGGGCTGGAAATACTTAGATGGCAGCTCTTAAAAAGTGTTTCCTCATAGTCAATCACTTTGCAAGGGGTTGATAAATAGGTTTATTTTTGGTTTCATAAATAAAACCATTTGAAAACTACTAATTTCTCTTAGTAGGGTTATCTTTTTCAGACAGTAAAACATAATGTTTAATTAGCTTTGCAAGGAACTAATATTATCTATAATCTGGAAACGTATTAAATTTACAAACAAAGACCCTCTGTGGGTCCTATAATCTGGATCCCTGAAAAACAGTGAAAGGTTTTATCTTCATTATATCATCGTTGGCAACATTCAGCATCTGAACTGGTGAACTTAAAACACTGAGTGAAGTCAACCTGAAATCCCGTGCATCTTATTTGGACACTATGAAACACAAGTACCTGGCTTTCATCTAAAATCCTTTTACACACACTTACATGCATACAGCTTTGTTCAGTCATACTGCTGTTGCTTAAAAGATCTCTCCATTGATCTGAGAGAGAAAGCTGCAGAAGTTTACTGTGCCTTCAGCACGGTGGAAGTGCAACATCAAAGCATGTGTGTTTTACATCTGACAGACTCCCAAGCCTGGACCTTCTGCCCCTGGAGTGCATTTGTCAGAGATGATCAGCCTAACCATTATAGCACACCCCTGTTTGACAGCTTCTCTGTGCGTCTCAGTGGGGAGGACCGAATTAACGAGTCTCAAAATGTTAAACTGCAATGAAAAAGGAAGCACACATCTGAGTCAAAAAAGACAAGACAAAGAAAGAGATGTATTGGGTTTAGTCAGGAGTGGATTTGCTTTCACTTATTGGGGAGCATATCCCAGAAAAGACATGGGTGAACCTTTGCTTCATCACACCTATGCGGGGAATGCAAACTGCAACTCTTAGGTTGCTATGGTTTCAAAACACTTGTTGAGAAACTACAGAGGTCGTCTTTTCTTCTTGACCTGTGTTGTAAACCCATATTGATGAACTTCAACTTCACAATGACATTCCTCAGTTCTGAACCCGACAACATATCAGCCTAGCAGGTCAGAAGACTTCCTGTTGCTTCCTGAATTGTACAACCAGAAAAGTATTGTTTATTAAACATAGATAAGTGTACATACTCTTGTAAAATGTAGGATTTATTGTCCTACAATGATAATACAGGATAATTGTTCACCATATGTTTTTCTTCATTAAACCCCGGCTTTTTAACAGTGGTGTTTGAATTTGAGAACTATAATTCAGCGTCTTCTTTATTTGCGTATCTGGCCGATTTTATGTGCACTTTAGTGATTTGGAAAGCTTGTTATTGTAAGTGGGTCTGTCTTTCTTGCATGCTTTTGTTTGAGAATGATGGGACCAGACGTGTCACAGCTTCATGAGTCACTCTTCACGGAGTTGTAAAGTTGGTTGTTTGACTTGGCTTGAAACATCAAAGACTTAGTGATGCAGAGAGAACCACTGTTTAAAATGCACTGCACTGAACAAATAGACTTACGACGTGACATTCAGGGAGTCTTGGTCATTGCAGCTCAACTTACAGCCATGTCTATTATGTTTTATAACCACATAATGAACTTCCATTTCTTACAGGACATTATCAGTTATGGATGATGCTTTTCCAGCATCCAAGCAGCAGAGGGGACTGATTACCCAGTTGCTTCTCTCCTGACATGCTTTGACCTTCGATCAGTGCCACCACGGCGACAACCAAGACAGTGATTTTGATTTAAAGTTTTCCCCTTGCCTGAACCTGACATCATCGCCGATAATCATCCAATCATCAGTCACCTCCCTTGGCATACAATTCCATATGTATGTAAATCAACGCGGGCAGGTAGACGAGGCGCAGTGTGTGGGCGTGGAGCCCAACTGACCCCCGCCTCTCTGAGAGATAAAAATGCAGGTAATGGTGATGACTGCAGGAGATGGGGTGCATCTATCACAGCTGGTTTCATAAATCTCTTCATGAAACGACAAAGAGCAGTCAGAAAGGTTAGATCCCTAGAAAGTCGTGTGAACATGTGTCTCTTGCTGTGCCAAGAGCGGGGTGAATAAATATCACAAATTGTCAAAGCCGAAACCTGCTCTGAAAGGAGGAATTTCGTGCATATAGTCGCCAAAACTTCAAGACATACTTCCAAACTTTTATGGAAAATGGAGTGGGAGAATTGCACATTTTCTTTTTGATGAAGAAAGCACTCAGTCTTCCATCTTGTTCAGTCAGGTTTGTCCTCCTAGTAATTCAAGCACTTCTCTGATCATTTTTTCTGGTCCCCAAACTTACAGTTTCCAACTGAGATCCATTATTTTCGTCTGCAGCAAATCCTTCATCATAGTTCAAAATGTGGGTAGGAGATCCTTAAAAGCCCTGCTATTTTATTGTCACCTGTTGCTTTTTGGTAACCAGGGTTTTTTTTTAAATTCTATTTACTTATTTGTTAATTTAAATAATTTCAAGCTCAATGGGGGCCCATGGCAGCTACATCTCTTGTAGCTGTTGCAACAAGAGATGACTAGTTTGCAGTTTCAGTGGCCTTATGCATTTATAAATTCAAAACTTTTAATTTTATTTGTTTATGCTACCTGAAATTATAGAGTTGATATCTTGAATTTCTTCTTGTTTCCTGGCAACTGCTCAGAGACTTTACCAACTGTACCTACCAGGGTTTGCTAGGCTCAGCAACAACAAAAGAAATCCATCAAGATAATTAGGTGGCACCTACTAAGGTTCTAGGAGGGGGATTTGGCAGATTCACATCACTTTGGGAGTCTGCGGGCCTCACAGATCTATAACAACAATCCATCCCAAGTTATTCAATCAACACATCTTTCATGTATTTTTTTTTTAAAGTAGCAGATTCACTGATCTCTGTCTCAAGACCCGTGCTGGCACTTTTCCTCTCTATAATATGACCTAAGCACATTTGGGGCATGTTTGATTTAAAGAGCTGGCAAAGCTCAAATTTGGCACTCGGGTAACATTCTTTGATCCTTGCTGTGAGAGTCTGCTGGAATAATATCAGCTGGTAAAACAGTAACAAAAACTGTCTTTTCTTAAACAGAACACCGGTAGGTTGAATTAGCTGGACACCGGACCCATAAAGGATGGCTTAATGTTACAGTAATTTCTGAATATCTCTCGGCTTTTCTTGTATCAAAGATGATTTATATGAAAAGGTTCCTTTGGGCTAGGGCAGTCAAAGACTTCTATGGAACTACAGTGAAACGATAAACCACTTGTGTGCTTACCCTAGAACAGTTCTTCTTAAAGCCCTCATTGTCAGCTGTTTGTTCCAGGTCATTTTGTTTCACTACCCTTAAAAGGGACGGCAAAAATCCCTGCGACAGCAGGGAAGCCCGGCCTCTGTTTGAGCCTGAATGCAACCCGTTCACTTCGCATGAAATGGGGGACTGGGGGGGCGGCGCTGTGTTTCTAGGTCACTATGTGTCCCTGAAATGCACACCTGACTACCCAGAGGGAGGGAAGGAGGAAGGGATGCAAGCAGAGCCTGACGTCTGACAACGTCGCATTTGTAGTTGAGGAGCTTCGGGACACACTCCCTGAAATTAAGCTCAGCTGACGGTTACATTTCTGAAAGGCACAATGATCAGAGAGACATTAACTGTCTTCTCTTTGGGAACAATCCTCTTTTCTGGATTCCTAAGTAGACACCCATGTTGTTTTTTTACATAAGGAGAGAGAGGGACCGTCTTTAGCTCTCACTTCTTTTTTTTTTCTGACTGCAGAGGGTTAAAAAAAAAAAATCAATATTATCTTTGAATTCTGCCAACACTAAATAACAGGCAGAAACTTTTGCCTCTCAAATTACAACAACGTGGCCTTTCTGGCTGTGTTTCTGCCAGAAAGGCAGAAAAAAAACAACAGCACATTAACAGTATCTTCTCAGATGTTTATTTATCACTATTATTATCCAAAAGTTAAGTTATGAATATTGCACTATTTAAATAAAAGCACACAAAAATAATTTGAAGGCAGCTTTAAATTAGATGCTTGTGTGATGGCAGACATTAATATGGAATTAGAACTGGCTCATAGTTAAATGTGAGATATTATGGTGTTTTACTCCAATCCTCGCGTGTAAATTCAAAATTCAGTGCACGCACCAGCTGACAGGAGCTCATGCAATTATGTCACAGTTTCTCTGCGTGTTTTAATTTTAAACATTATTATTATGCTTGTAAAGTTGTTGTTTGATTTTTGTAGATTACTTAAAAAAATACATTTAAAACATTGTCATGAGCTTTAAAAACATATTACCAAAAATGTTTCTGGAACCCTTTTTTTTAAAAAAAAAAAACAATCACTTCTCTAATTCCTTCTGGGTTGTTCCTGAATGAGAGGAAGATTGGTTTCCTTTTCACAGTGTCAGAAACATTATCACTTTTACCTTCTGACATGGCTCTCCGTCATGTTAGAACACATACAGCAGAAATTTTCTGTATCAATATCACCAGACCCTGAAATTAAATTAGCTCCATCATCACCTCTAACCAGGGTCCCTGTCCCTGCAGACGAAAAGCATCCCCAAAGCATGATGCTACCGCCATCATGCTTCACTGCAGAGATGGTGTAGTGATAGTTTTAGTTTTTGTACTCTGTGCTTTTCATCTAGATGAAAAAGCTCAACATTTTTTGCTACAGCAAAATGTTGCTTTATTGGTTTTTGAACGTTTTAAAGTTTAGATGAAATAAGCTTTGATGTGTGGGTTGAGTCAGTAACTCAAAACTTTACATTTTGATGTGACAAATTATTGATAAAAGAACAAATATGCATACATTAATGTAAATCAGATGTATTTGTTGTTGTTTTAGACTTTAAATAAAAAAACTAACTATCAGTCATCTTCATGTCAAAATTCTGACCTAAGCAAAAATTTCTTTAAATAAAATTAAAGCTTTTGTTATCCTCCAAACAACAGGACGGCTGCTGTTGGCTTCTATTTTTGACAAATACAATGAACAACATTATTCAGAGACACAAGCTGCAGTTCATGCCGCAGTAAAACAATGCATTATGTGGGAAAACACCACATTCTGGTATCTGTGGGTATGTCATTTCTGCAGTTGTGAAGCTGTGGACCACAGATTATGCTTTAGTGCAGAATTTAACATGCTCTGACTATTGTAATGGCCAGACTTTGCTTTTGCTAGCATATAATAGAGATTAGAAAGAAAAATATAACCTCTTTGGAATAACAAAAATAAATTTTATTTCATTTCAGGAAGACATCTAACAAGGCACAAGAGTTCAGCTAAACTATGCCATTTATCCACATAAATTTGACATAGTAAACAAAGCAGAAATGTGTTTGAAACTTTCTGTAACACTGGTGTATTTTTTGAAACAACATCCACAGCACACACAGAGAAACATGGCATCGCTGCTTCATAGCCACTAAAGCCATTACAGAAATAAATATAACATGGTTCCATGCAGGTGTGGAAGGAAAAACTACTGACAGATCAGAATCTACAGATTTTTTGTGTGAAAGTGATCATCATTGCCGTTGGGAATACGGATTTGAAACTACATTTCATCACTTAAGGAAAGTCAGGAATTCCAAAAGGTAAGAAGCAGCCAGGTTAAGCCGCCAAACAGTATCGCTGAGGACAAACACGCCGTCAGAACAAGCCAGTGAAATGAATATGGTGCCCTAAGTGTTTTATTTTGTTCAGTTGTTGGCACAGACTCAAACGTCTTAATCCTGGGCCGTCGCGACTCAGAAGGGGGTGATTGTCAGGACGGACATTTTTTAGATTTGCTGATTTTCTTAATCTTCTCATGTCTCACCGTCTCACCCTCCAAAGAGGAGAGCTCAGAAATCCGGTGGATAAAAGAGCGAGAGGCTCCGATGATGGGGTCTGAATAAGTCTGGGATGCATGAAGACAACCTAGAGAAGGTTTTAGGTTGAAGAGAAGCACAAATGAAAAAATAAAAGAGGTAAAATTACAAGCAGTTAGCATGCTAACATAAAAAGTAAACATCACATTTCAGAGACAGGAAACCTTGCTTAGGCAAAATAAATAAAAAATTGAAAATGTTCCACCTTTATATTACCCATGAACAAGAGCAGAGATAAATTATTTAGCATCTGAGCCAAAGAAAAAGTAGACAGTTCAACCTTCCTTCAAACTACATAAAATAATTTGCTTGAAGTAACTTGTTATTGTCAAACGTTTTTAGAAAACTCACAGTGGATGGATTTACAGAGTTTGAATGCCATGACAACCAACATCCACAAAATGTTATTTAAGTTGGCTGATTTTTCTCAACCTTGGACATGAAAATGAAGATAACTTATGATATTAAACTGCTTACATCATTCAGCTCCAAAGAAAAGGTTATAAATGTGATAAGTGCCCTTTGAATCAGACTAGCCATGTGCTGGATTTATTTGAGCAGTGATGGTTTCTGATGTGGGCGAGCATGAGTGTATTGGTTTCTCATCCAAACTTACTTTTCTGATTGTCTTTAACAGTCGCCGGGTTGTAGGTTGGATAATGTACCTTGGGCCTGCGGAACAGAAAGACAAGTGGAGGTGACACTGGGCTGGGAAATATCCAACACAATCTTAGATCGCTGAGATCAGACTTAGATTAGAAAGCAGAACAATACCTGCTAAACTTGCAGCTTTCCACTGAAAAATTGTTCTTGCCACTTAAGATTAAAGTGGAGGATGGACTGATGTTCACCCCAGAGTTTCTGGGGTCTGCAATCTGGGTCTCTGGAGCCGCAAGTGGCTCTTTGGACCTTCCATAATGGCGCTTAATATTTTGGCTAAAACAGTGAAGAACAAACACATTAAAAAAAAAAAAAAAAGAGAGAAAACATGCATATAATAAATGCAGATTTTAGAATTTATTTATGTTTTGGTGTTGTTTTTTTGCACGGTATTAAATTGCATTAAATTTCTACAACAGAATTACAGAAATAGTAGCATTTATTATCTCATCAATACATTAGAAACTAAGTTTTTTTTTTCTTTTGGCTTAAATTTTTTAAAATGTTTACTGTTTTAAATGTTTGGTATTTTTTTAAAAAAAAAAAAACCACAAATTTCCTACTATGGATATTTATTTTAAAAAATTAAGTTGTCTTTTCACAAAATTTGAAAATGTTCAGCTCTAAACAAGTTTGACTTGCTTTAACAATTTAAATGCAAACATGTATTAAATTGCAATGGCAATTTATTATTAATACATATAAAATAATTAAAAGGATATATATCTATGAGTCAAAGCAGACTTTTTACAAATACTGCCTTCCATTGCAATATCTATTTCTATAAATGAGTGTTAGATGTTGTGCAAAATACAAAACAAAAAGACCAACTGTGTAATAAAGCCTTAAATACTAACTTCAATAAATTATACAAACATGTTACATGTTTTGAAATAATAAAAATGAACTAGGGAGGCTTTTATAGTCGTCTTATTTCTTGTTGCGTCTCATAAGAGACAAGAACTGTAATTAGTGCAATCTGTGCTGCTAAGATTTTAAATATTTTTGGTGAAGCCAGTAGACAACAAGCCTCCTGGACTGGTTACCCCAAGGTGAAAAATCTCGCTGAAGGGATGCTGGGAAGCTCAGCGGAGAGGCTCAAAGGGTTAAGTTTAACATGTCGATGCTCATTGGTGTCTTTTCGCAGTGGAGGAACCGAAGTTCTGGTCCTTTCTAACTTTGTACCTAATCAGGATATTAAAAGATGGCAGTTCAGTTTATTATAGTTGAAAAAAAAAAATACAACAAACCAAGAAACAATCAATGATCAAAGATCTAAAAACCATACATTAAAATTGACCAAATATTATTGGTGTGATAATAGCTCCACCTACTGGCAATGCCTTTACATTACAGCTACAAGCTTCAATTTTCACAACAGCAATGGACCTGCTCATCCCCTACAAAATTATTCCTTTCATTCAGTACTTACATGTTTTCTCAAACAGGAAGTGTTTCCCAAAGATATCATTCCCTTGGTCAACATCCTCTGAGATCACTTCATCCTCTTTATTTAACTTTGATTTCCTACATAGATGGAAGGAATGCAAATATCAGTTTACAAAAGCATTGATATTATTCAGAATTGTGACACATTTCGGTCTTAACCTCCTGATACCCAAGCTTTGGTTGAGTGTGCTTTTTTTCAATTCTCCAAGTAACATGGGATTACTTATTAAAACAATTTAATATTTCATTAAAAGTAAAGAAATAAAGCTTCTTATCCCTAAATGCATTCGCAAACTGCAGCCTTGCTTCATATGTCGTTTCTATTTAGGACTCCCTCATTTCTGAGTGGCCTTTCAGACCATGTTGGCATCGAGCTTTCCGATTGTTTCAAATATCACATTTATACACCATCTCAAGAAACGTTTTAAAGGTCTAAGGGGTTTCCACCTCGCTTTAAGGGGGTAAATATATCCAAATAGGTTTTACTTTTATGAAACGTGTTTTCTGTTCATTCTGAGGAGTCTCAATAAAAATGAAGCTGCCAGGAATATGTGGGATTTTTTTCAGTTCTTTGTCATAAGACAAAATCAGTTAATACTTTCTTCTCCCACTGCAGAAGCAGCTAGCAATACGTAATGCTGCACAGGGGGACCAACCGTGACATCACGGTGTAAACAAACATGCTAGTCAAATTTTTTATTTTTTATTTTTAAACAAATCATACGCCGTAAGGATTTATCTAATCAATTCCGAGACACAACAGTTGCTGATTATGCGTGTATTTAATTGCACTTGACGTAAATATGACATCTTACCCTTTAACTATGAAGCTGCTCACTAACGTGTTCTCGTTCTGGTTGCCTAAAAAAAAAAAAAAAAAAAAATACAGTAGATGCTCAGGAAAGCTCGTTTAGCGTGTATTTGGTGCATTTTTGTTGAACACGATGACTCACTGTTAAGAGGCAGCATTAAAGGGAACTTCCTCATCTGACTTGGCCTTAACGCGACACGTCCTCCAATCCCGAAGGTGCTGTGCGTTGGGTATCGAGGAGCAGGGCGGCCATAGCTCAAACCTCCTTCCGATATGAAAACTTTGGCGGCAGGCATTTGGTAGGTCATCATGTTGGACCCTACCGGATATCACCTTATGGTTGATGAGTGTATCTCTACATAATAAAAGGTTCGTTGACTCAAACTATCCCTGAGCAGATGCTAAGCTGTAGCCCGCTGTAGTAAAAGCTCACTGCGTCACTATAGAAACACACATCAATCGCTCCGCGGCGGCTTTATTTCACACACACGAGGCGGGATGGGATGATATTTATAGCGTGGACTTGATTTGACAGAAAATGATTAAATCTGGGCATTTTTAACAACAAAGTCATTTATGTCTGTGTTCCTAAATGAGCTTGGACAGAAAGCTGGGATGTCTTGGATTACATCATTTAAAAATTTACGTTTTTCTACAAGCAGAATTATTTCAATTCCAAGTCAATTTGTCAAATTCTGACTTTTTGTGATTTATTTCCAATGCAGTTTAATTAAAACATATGTAAAACTGTATTTGAAGTCACCTACATTTTTAATATTAAATTTAAGTATCAGCAATTCTAAAACACTTGTTAAAAATTCTGGATTTTTTGAACCACTTAATACTGGATATTGTTTTTTAAAGAATGGCAGTGCAGCTTCCTGCAATTTTTAGTCAGTTTATTTAAATTTCCAAAATGCATCTCAGACCCTTTTTGTAGGTTGCTATGCTCAACTGCAAATTTGAGTTTAAAAACGACAATTGTTGTGGACCAATCAATTTTATTTTTGAAGAAATTGCATTCATCACTTTGTAGACCTGTGAAATAAGATGTTTCAACTGTTTATTTCAAATTTGTTCAAATTTAGTTTTTTGGGAACTTAAATATGGAACCTCAAAGGATATTTGGTCAATGGAAAACAGCATTTCTTAAAAAGTAAAACCCATGACAAGTTTAGGAAGACTGGCAATGTCCTTGAAGAACAGAACTCCCAAAAATGGTTTGTCACCATACAGCACAGCAAAGCAATGACACAGATGTGAATGACACAATTTTTTTAAACATGTTTTTATTGTATATTTTGAGTCCTTAGAAAACCTGAAAAGAAGAGAAAGAACAGTATTAGAAAGCAAACTCCAGGTAATATAAGCAGTAATTGCAAAGACGTGGTTTCAGACATGGTTGGCTTAACTAACAACTGATTTTCACCATAGTCGATAAGACGGGGAAAAAAGATTATGCATCATTGACCACAGTCGTTTTTAGAGATCTGTACAGCCATCCTAAAACTTACCATAAACTTAGTTCATCCTTCGGATCAGCCTGTTGATCTGGTCCTCCCTGTTTCCAGCGTCACCTCCTTCCACAAAGTGTGTGGTCTTCTTGTTCATACCCCCACGTGGCGATGACAGCTTGAAAGGCCACAGGAAGTTGTTGGCCATCTTGAAGTTCTTGCCAACTGTGTAGATCTCATGAATAAGGTCCTCAATGCAGATGATGCCATATTTGCCTGAAGGATGAAATACATTTTTCACAGCTATTCATTTCACTGAAAATACAGCAATTTTAAATACAAACTGTGGGCCTTTTTCAGTGTTATGTATTGAAAAGCAACAAATTCTTCAACTACCTTTTTTTTTTTTTTTTCTGTTGTATGAAACAAAACCAAGATTTCCCAGAAAAGTTTGTATCAGTATTTTAAGATCTCAGATTTGGGACTTTGGCATCAAAATAAGACCAAAGACACAAATATGTCATAAGGTCTAATTTAGTGAGACTGACTCAAGAATTCAGGATAAATTATAGATGGATCATACAGATTTGTGAAATAAAACCAAAACAAGCTTTCTAAATAAATAAGACTGGCAAGTGGCTTCAGATACAACTGGCTAAATTTGTTGGGGTTTTTCTCACCAAAGTCGATAAGACGGGGAAAAAAGTGTACATCATTAGCCACATTATGCGCCAGGACAACATGAAAATCAAAAATGAGATTGTGCGGAGATATAGGATAGATAGAACAGAATAAACGGTAAAAAATGTCAAGTTGTATGAGGGAAGAGATTCTTACCAAGGGGCTTCTCTATCAGAGAGTTGTCTGTGAGGGCAATACGCATCTTCTTCACTTTGCCATGGCCACGTTTGTAGATGAGCTCACGCACAGACTTCAGGTTGGGGTATCTGAGTATTATCAAAAAACAGTTTTAAAGTCATGAACATAATTTAAAACAGCATTGGAAATTTTAGACTTTTAACTATTTAAATATGTTGCTGCTGTTTAAACTTAAACCTTTTAACAAGAGCCCAGTTTCTTTCTAAAAAGGAAACTGTTCTTAGAACTATTTAAAGAAGATGCTTTTCAAACCCAATACAGAATTCCCAACCCGAGACCTCCAGCTCCAATGCCCTACATGTTTCAGATAATTTCCAGTTTCAACAGCAGTCTGCTGTGACCTGTTCATTTGAGACGAGGCTGATCCAGCACATTAATAAAAAATTCAAGACAGTGGGCCATGAGAATTAGGGCTATGCATCACCTAACTAAACTACTCCAAATCTAGTTAGAAGTATTAGGGCACATATAAATATAAATATATAGACACACACACTTAGGGCTTAACTGCAAACCCCGAAGATCTTGCATTTAAATTGAATAATTGATCTGGCTCCCCAAGGATTACAGACATCTAAGAGAGCGGATCAGATTAGAGGAGAAAATTATGATTTTCTCTCATTTCTGAGCAGTCAAGGCATCTAATCCCCGGTCCACATACATACTATACTTTATGACAATTTTTTTATCAAAAGTTTTACATTTCATTTAGATCACTTTATGGACTTTTTAAGCCCAAACTTTGACTTATTAAACACAAAATGCTTCACAATGTTAACAAAAAACCAAACCAGTAACTGGGAGTTAAGGCAATCAGAATGGCTTGGAATGTGGTTTCAGACAAAACTGGCTTAGTTTCAGCAAGTATTCACCATGGTCGATAAGATGGGGAAAAAAGTTCAGCATCATTAACCACATTCCAAAATATTTTTACCTATATTTAAAAAATAAATCTATATTTGAACACTTTAATACTCTTACCCCCAAGCAATATAAGGCTCTGCAATCCTAAGCATGTTGATAGAAGCCTTGTTCAGCTTGACAAACACACCGTTGAAGATCTGGCGCAGACGGAGCAGCTGCAGAACCTTGCGGACCTTTGGTGGGACACCGTTGATACTAAAAACACAACAATAATAATTAGTCTTTGAGCCATGCCAACATCAAACTGTCAAATAGCAGTAGTGATAGTGGTTTCAGAAGGATATTGGCTAATGAAACTAATCTTTCACCATTGTCGATAAGTCGGGGAAAGAATGTTCATCATTAACCACTTAGTTTTACATGGATTGCTTCTTTAAACAAGAAATTTGTTGCTGCTCAAAACATTTTAACCATCTTAGCTTGCAAGTGAAGGTTGTTAAAGTTCATGAAATAAATTATTTCACTAAACATTTAATAATTGTACCAATAAAATTAATCTAATCATTGTATGATTGGGAAACTATGTACTAAAGTTTTAAAATTATCACAGAACATTTGTGGAATTTTTAGGGAGGTCAACAGCTCCGTAATTGCCACTCTAAACCTAAAGACATAACATTTGAGATGAACAAATCAACCCAAGGTTATTAATATTCACTATATTACTCTGACTGATGGCTCTAGACATAATACAAGGAAATTTATCACATCCCCCCTTTTTGACTTGACCAGATATGCACTTTTCAGCCCACATCTCAAGTACAAACGTTCAGTTTATACCCACTTTAGCTACAGAGGTGAATATCTCTTTATCTATACAGAAAGAGAGAAATGAAAAAGTGGACTGTTAGAAAGCTAACTAAGCTAATGATAGCACACTGACAAATATATTACTTTGAACACTTAGCTACGATATTAAGAAAAAGTAATAACAGTGCAGGAAGAAACAAAAGTTCATAAAACTTGTTTAAAGCTTCTACCAATGGCTGAACTAATGGTTAAATTACTGAATGGCTCAACTGATCAATGAATGGAGGGAGAAGATGAAGATATTTTTTACATGACAACAAGAAAAGCACCAAATTAGGTTACCTTTAAAGTTACTTTTAGAAATATTTGTAAAAACCTTAATATGACAGCTCCTGGGACAGAGAATATGATTTTAAAATGCTTATGACTTTCTATATTTTCTATTTCCATACTTATCCAGACAAGAAAAATACATTTAAGACAATAAGAGTCCTATATACAAGTCCTAATCTCATCCCTAAACATGCACAACTAAGTTGAACCTGATAAAGTACAAAAAAAATTTAATCAGGCAGACCACACAGTGGTGAGTGATCAATACATAGACAGTGGACTGGCTTTGAGCAAGAACTGACCATGAACACAAGGAGAACAATTATTCCAACTCCAGCATTCCATGTTAAAGTCATAACACTATAGGAGCAACTTACCCTCTGATCCTGATGACAAAGGCCAGTTTGGGCTCAGGTGGCACATAGTAGTTCCCCACTTTGCGAGCCATACGAGACATGCGGATCTCACGCCTGTACATCTGCCTGTACTCCTTGTGGTACTTTTCAGCCCTCTTGTATATCAGTTTCCTGGTCACTTTCCGGGCCTGAAATGAATAGTGATATGCTTAAAAATGTCCATAAAACATACTTTCAGCTTTTAGAAAGCATAGACTACGTGAAGCAGTAGATCAACTTTACCTTCTTCTCCACCAGAAGCTTCTTGATACGCATGGCCTTCATGGCGGCGAAGGCCTTTCGCCTTTTTAAAAGGCTCTCAGGGACCGACGGAACCTTTTTTCTGTCAGGACATGTTATTAAAATTATTGTCGATAAAGGGGCACCATGTTCTGACTGTCTAACATAGCAGCAGCGAGTACGTTAAACGAAAGCATATAATTTACAGTGCTGTAGTGCTAACTAGTTAGCCTAGTTCTTTACCGGCTTCCATCAAAATCCATATACTGACAACAAATAACTAGAAAAGGCGTGTTGCGATATATACATATAGTCAATTTCCAAATTTCCTTTATTATTAAAGAAGAAAAGGACATTTCTTTAGTGTTCAGAGACCACATAGCAGCCATGTTGAACACTGTTCTGCCAACACTATCTGCACAAAATAGCCATAAAAACAAAAGTTAAAAGTCACATTCCCTAACAATACTTCAATCATATAATTGTATAACACCTAAATTGCTCAAATAAGCAATTAAATATTGAGTTATAACCATATGATGACCAGATGTGCTTAGATTTTAAAACAGAGGAACCACTCACTCTGCGTCCGCCATTGCGATCACCGAGAAAGAGAAATCTCCATCTGCGCATGTGCCGGATAAAGGATTGTCAGGGTGCCCAGATGGGTGCCTGACTAAAACAAGTTTAAATTATTGGTTTTATTTATTATTGTTCTATATCTGGGAGAGTTTTATTTAAGTCTGGTTTTATAGTTGCTCATAGCTATGGTTATAACTGATCTTCTGAAAATTTATTTTTGAAAAGATATTTACTGTTTGTTATGACCAGTGTTATACACAAACACTTTTAATATAATGTAATTTAATAAAGTAAGGAGATGGATAATTTATTACCTTTTACATCTTTGCAAATTTGTAACATGTCATATAATGAGTAATTATATAGTTTAAAAAATAGAAAGCTACTTATGAGATTTTAATATTCTTCAAACAACAATAGGATTGGATTTTATGTGTAAAATGTGATACTGCTGTTTTCAAGTTTAATGTCCCTAATTGCTAGTTTTAGGGTAAGATTATGTTTTGGGGGTCAGTTTTTTACCTAATGAATGAAATATTATTTTATGACATTTGATGATGTGTACAGTAAGTTTATTATGTTTTTATTTAACCATATAATACCATCTTATATATTACATTGCATTGGCTCAGGTCTAATTATTTTATTAATGTTGGTCTGGTAAAGTTAGTACCGCATTGCAAAACCCAAATGTACTAGTATACAACTCTTTTAAAAGTTTACCAATGAAAAGAAACACATTTTTGACGCAACTTTGTAGTAAGCCCCTAGTTGGACCAGCAGAGGGAGCCAGGACCTAATTTACAAAAGACATTAATACACGTCTCCAGATTTTTAACAAGACGACATTGTAATGTATGTAACATAATAATAATAATAATAATAATAATAATAATAATAATAATAATAATAATAATAATAATAATAATAATAATACAGACTTTGCAAGGGATTTGGAATATTATACTATTGGATTGAGTGTCCATAAAATGAGGCACATTTCAAATCATTTGTCAAAACAATAGCTCTCTTAAAGTTTAACCATAATTTAATCAGGCATTTCATGTGTATTATATAGAGTTATATTTCCTTTTCTCTTGTTTCTGTAAAGTTACATGGAAATTGATTCAAATTCAAATTTAGTCTATGACAGGGATATGAAGTAAGTATCCCATAATGTTGTAAAATCAGTGGTTGATTAATCAGTAAGCATTCATGCTCCTGTTTTGTTTTGCATTGTACTCTTCTATAGACGATTGATGAAGGAATTTAATTTTCAGTTGTTGGCTGTCAGTTAGTTACCCTCCCTACAGGGAGACTGGGCATCTGATAGGATGATAGAGGTTGCACAACACCGGAATGATGTAAGCCAGAAAAAAAGGTGTCCTTGTGTCCTTGTTACACATGAGGAAATGTCCCTTAATTACTCCCTCATTCCACTCCCCCCCCATCCATTATTCAAGCTTGAAAAGTTGTTAGTGTATTTGAAACTGTCTTTAAGTAAGGCACACTTCTCACTATTTACACCATTAGTGTGTATGTGATTGGTAAAGATTGATATTAAATGTTTTACATCCTGAGAGCAATCTAAAGGCTAAACAGGAACTAGAATAGTTTTTTCTAAGATGCATTGTCAAAAACACAGAAAAACAAATTTTATTTATTATTTTTTTTTTTTTAATATTTCAAGTCTTTATGGAGCTTTAAATATTAGGATCCTCAGAAAGACAGAGGTTTGTGACCAACCCCAAACACCAAATTCAATATGGCTGTCAGCTCACTAGCAATTTTTAGGTTAGCATTAGCGCTCTTGCTAGCTATATTTAAATTCTTGTTCCACCACAGAAACTATGACAGCCACAAGTCTTATGACTATTTCAAACATTTTTCAAGTGGACATATTCAGGACATATCCAACCAGTATAAACATGCCATTGCTGTTTTTTATTGGACACTATACACTGAAAAAACTAAATCTGTGACAGAACCAATTATTTTCACCTTGATATTAGTCAAATAGTTTAGTTGCTAACGTTGTCAAACGTGACCATGAATTAACATTAGGTTTCCAAACAAATGCGCTCATTTCAATTTTATTCAAAAAAATTTAAAATTCATATTTTAGACCAACCCTCCAAAATTCTGTTTGTTAGTGTAGCCCTCGTTGTCAAGGAAACGGTTCACTCACAACCTTTCAGGGATAGATTTATAGATATTATTAACTTTGATTCCTTTTGGAACAAACCAGGAGAGACAAATCCATTAATCATTACTTAGTATTTTGACTAACGAATTAACTTTCAATATAGTCTCCAAAATTCTGTACAGAACAGAAACACTAATTAGGTACCTCGAGATCTGTAAAAAAAAAAAAAAAAAAAAAAAAATTGACCAGTGGGGTTTTCACACATATTTTTGTCCAATTATTTGCCTTGCATCACGCTGAGTGCAGTGTAGATAGCTGGCACTTCAGTTTGTCAGGCGCCCACTCCTATTGGGTCTGGCTTTGGATGGGTGGACTGAATAAATAGCGAGTGAGATGCGGATCAGAATGACATGAGATGTGGAGCAGCAGCAGCAGCAGCAGCACAGAGGGTAGGAGACAATCCATAGTAGCTGCTCGTTAGTCACCGCAGATCAGCGCTCAACAGGCAACCGGATTCTTAACTGAACTCTCTCTCTCTCTCTTTTTTTTTTTTTTTTTTCTTATAATCCGAGCTCTTGCGTGCGCTCCTACACCACTTTCCTCTGTCAGTGCTCTGATCCAAGTTTTCTCGGTGAAACCCTATCCCTCTGCTGCTAACAGGTTGGAACAATTAAATATATACATATATATATATATATATATATATTTATTTATTTTTTTTTTTTTTTTGCGCGTCTTATCTGAAATTAATAGAAAGCACGGCCAAGATGATGATGATCATCGCGGAGTTCTTCGTGGTTATCTTGAAGGTGCTCTGGGCGTTTGTGACAGCCGGGGCCAGATGGGTCGTGCGACCCAAGGAGAAGAGCGTGGCGGGACAGGTGTGCGTGATCACCGGGGCTGGGAGCGGCCTCGGGCGGCTGTTCGCCAAGGAGTTCGCGCGGCGACGAGCGGTCCTGGTCCTGTGGGACATAAACAGCCAGAGCAACGAGGAAACGGCGGAGATGGTGCGGCAGATATACCACGAAACGGAGACTCCCGTCGCTAAAGATGGTAAGTCAACCCCGTGAAGGACTTTTGAAGGATGTTTTTGCAACAGAGGTTAACGAATTTATTTAATTTTATTTATTTATTTATTTATTTATTTATTTTTTTACTCTATCTCAGATTTATAGTCAAATCTTCACTGAGTGTCAGCGTAAACAGGAGATTGACTAATCAATCAACCAGAGATCGGAATCAACCGATTTTTAATTTTTTTCCTCGATTGCGCTCGAATAAATGAACAGCAGAGTCAAATACTAGAAAATCTGAATAGAAACATCTATTTTTTTATTATTTATTTTTTTTGCACCATATTTTAGAGTTTCAGGTTCTATTTGAGCAGCTTCAGGAAAGGAGAGATACACCTGTCAGTCAGCCAGAGATGGAGTCAGAGGATTTTTTACATTTTTTTTTCATGATCAGCTAATCGGTTTTCAACAGGTGAAATGCTTAAAATCTTCCATTTTATTTAACTTGTCGAAAAATAAAGAAGGAAACACTTTACTTTAGCCTAATGAAAATTTGACAATGTTGAAGGACTCTTATTTTAAAACGTGGATGGTGGTCATCTTTGGTATTCTCTCATTTTTCTTTGTTGGATTCAAACTACTAATACGACTAGTACTTCTACTATCAAAACAACTGCAGCACTCATTTCCTTTTTAATGTGTTATAGCCCTCAGAGGAATAAATGGTATCATTCAGGGGGGAAAACCCCAAATCAGTACATCTCCTGACTAAAGCTTGACTTATTATGAGTGTTTTAATAATATAGTCTGCATGTGGACAATATATTCATTCTTCTGCATTTACCTTCTGCGCCGTGGTTAAACCTCTATTCATCATTTCTCTGTTCTCCATCCTGCAGGACCTGTTGGAGGAGTGGAGGAGGTCCCTGCTTTTCAGCCGCAGGTCTACACGTACGTGTGTGACGTGGGCAAGCGCGAGAGCGTGTATTCCACGGCGGAGAAGGTGCGGCGAGAGGTGGGAGAGGTGGACATACTGATCAACAACGCTGGCGTGGTCTCAGGCCACCACCTGCTGGAGTGCCCGGACGAGCTGATCGAGCGCACCATGGTGGTCAACTGTCACGCACACTTTTGGGTGAGCTTTCTCCTGATCATGTCGTCATGGTTTGTTTTGTTTGTTTGGGGCCTTGCGTTTGTGATGAGCCATGCGAAACGGTGTCACGGGCAACGTGACGCCAGCGCCCATGCTTCCATCAGAATCTCTTATCTCACCTCTTGGTGTCCAAGTCAAAAATCATAGTGTCTAAATCCCTCATTGAGTGAGAAAGTGAAAGTATCTGACCATAAATAGCCATCTTTCGTTTCACTTTTTATCTGAAGTACTGCCACAGGAAAGTCACAAGGTTTCTCTTTGATGAAAATTCCCCTGCATTTGGTGCTGATTCCTGTGGTATGGAAGGTCTTCCTTTATCCTTGTGTGATGGAAGGAGGGATCTGCATAAGCCTCGTATCAGTTGAGCACATTTTGTTGGCAGGTGGTGATTTGATGGGGATCTGTGTCAGATTTTCTTTCTGGCTCCACCCCCCGGGGGCCTTCCTCTGCCGTTTTATCTCCAATGAAACGTTTTGTTCACTTAAATATGTTTCACTTCAAATAAACAAGAGCTGCAGCATAGAACGGAAAAAGAATGTGGGATAGGGAAGGTCAAATGTGCCACAGTGTGATCGAACTTAGCAATTATTTCTCAATGTCAGAATTAAAACATATGAATACTTTTTATTCACATAAATGTGTCTACAATGCTTATGACAGACACATTTACATCATAATATAATGCTTTTTTTAAATTTATTTACTTATGGGCACTTTCACTTTCAGGGTCTCTCATTGGGTGGGGCAAACATATAGTGAACCCTCCCGTGATTTTAGCCCGATGCTCAGGAGGAGGCAAATATCATGGTCAAGCAGCCAGGAAGTGGAGAAATTTTCCCGTCAGACCGTCAGTTTCTGAAACCGCGCAAAAAAGTGCACGCAGTGCGACCCCACCGGACCGTGCACATAGTAAAAAAACTCATGGGGTGTAAATGACCCCATCTTTTAATAGAGCGACAGGGCTAAAGATGATTGGTTTCACAATGACTTACAGCTCAGTTTAACCAATTAGATGTTAGAGTCTGCTTGATGTCTGCTTATGGCAAAATGAACTAAACCTAACCCTAAATGCTAAAAATGAAAAAAAAATATATTAGACGTTTGTGACATTAAGATTGTTTTTATCTTAATGTTTATATTTAATTATTTGACATAGATTAAATTAAACAAACAATACATTTACTTATCCATTTATTTGTTTTACAGCTTCATTTCCAATTAAATTCTAAAAATAATTGTATGTTTTAAACTGTGACATATTTGAGCCTCCACAGGATGCAGCCTTCCACTGTGATTAGAAAATTTATGTGAGGGGAAGCCTTTCTGAAAAAAAAGAAATTAGATGAATGCGGCTCCGTAATGAAAATGAATTTTATCACTTAGCTGCAGCAGCCAGCTCTGCTTGGCAGCTGCCGTGCCTGTGCATAATTAGTTGTCTTTTTATTTAATCTTTTTCTTTTTTTTCCCCCCCAGTTTCACTCCACAGTAATGTCTCTCTCACCCAGAGTTGTTGTAGCACTTCTCACTTTACATAGGAGAAGCAGGGCTTGCACTTTTTGCGGCTGCAGGTTGTTTTTTTTTTTTATATCGAGACGATTTCTCGGGCATGCAATGACAACACAACAGTTTGAAGTTTGCTAATTGAGCATGAAAATCTCTTGTGTTGTCAAACAGGTTGTGTATTTCCTCCCTAATGGTTTCTCTATTCATGCTCCTCTCTGCTGGCTCTCCTCGCGTTCTTTTACATCCAGGATTTGGAGTCAGGATCCAGTGGTTGGGTGGCAGATTTGGGGATTCCTAACAGAGAGCTGTGTTTGTGTATCTCCAGTATTCTATGGAGAGCGTGCGTTCTTTAGAGGTGGGGTGGAGACGAGGGAGGGAGTCGGGAGGAGGAGACGGGGCAGATGAAAGAAGGATTTAATGAATGGCGACAGCCAGAATGGAGGATGTGGTTCATTAAGGACACAAGCTGGATGAATAGAGCTTAGACTAACAGAGACCTGACCACTATCCTCTCACAAACACTGTTTCTCACTACATGCAGGTGGTATCTTTTTGTTCCATGTTTTAGATTTCTTTTTTTTCTGGTGACGTGTTGTTAGGCGGGCTAACTTCTCCTTTTATGACTCAGCAGACAAAGTGTAGCTTAAGGTTAATATTATTTTCATTTAAATGCAGCAAAGTAGTGTAGATTTTCGAAATGCAGTTTACAAGACTGCACAAAACTGAGAGCCGCTCAAAACAGCATTACAAACAACAAATACATAAGAAAACATAAAGTTCATTAGAAAAGTAAACAATGAAATGAATATAGTTCGATGATACTATAGGCAAAGACCAATCCTCAATTAAATAATCCATCAAAACACTTTTAAAAACATTTTAAAAGTTTAACCTAACTCAGATGCATGTGGGTTTTTTTCAAAGTTGATTGCAAGAGTCAGTGGTTTACAGTACACTCCCACAGATAAAGCAGATCATTCAATGCTAAATACAAAATACAGTGATAAGTCAGAGATGTAAGGTTTGTGTTGAAGTTAAATGTAGACCTCCTTAAGAGCAGATGATAACTGTGGAGAGGTATTCATACAAATTACATCCCAACAACAAGGCAAAAAATGTGAACGAAGCAGTTTTGTGTCCCTTAAAAGAAAGATGAGACGTAGTTCTGAAGAAGGTATCAAGTTTTAAGGGTTAATTATTTAGGGCTCTTAAAAATGTTATTTGTAATCCAATTCATGAAGAGCAGAAATGCAAAATTTGGTTCTGAGTCAGTGAAGAGCTGTTAAAAGTTTTGGGGTTTTTTTCCAAAAATATTCAAAACAAAACATTCCAAAAGACTGTTACAGATGAGAATCCACTTGAGTAAATCACACTATCATCAGCAAATGAATGGAAACATTCATTTGCTGATGAATGTTTGTGCAGTCTTGTAATGACTTTTAAGCATTTAAAAGTCATTGAGACTGTTGATTTATTAATAAATAACAGCAGTCCCAGAACAATTCCTATGGAACACCTCTATACCCCCAAAAAAGATGTCCCATGCTAACTGTTTACAAAGAAATGTTTTTATTATAATTGAGGAAGTGATCAGATTTGGTCCAAATCAGTCAGATTCTTAAAGAAAATCAGAAAATGACATTGGCCAGAAAAAAAAAAATCAAAATGTTGTAACTGACGTTACCTTAATGTTTTGGGAAAGTTTCTTGCTGCTAAGAAAAGCGTTGTTGCTCCTCAGAAACAGCTCAAATTTGTCAAACAAAAAAAGCTTTCCTCCCACTTGATTAGCATAACTGTATGAGAAAGAAGTCGAGAGAACTCCTGCAGCAACAGTTTCTGATCTGTTCAAATTCTCATTTGTTGGACACTGTATCAGGAATGAGGCAATGACTGAGATTGGAGCAGGAAACGGATGGTAATCGTAGCGTGGTTGTCTGCCAAGGCAGCCGAACCCAGACCCCATACTCCATCTCTCCTCCTTCCAGGGGCCTCTCTGACTCCTCCCAAGCTGATTTCAAGGCATTGGGTGCAGCTGGAAGGGAGTCACAGAGGCCAGCACCGTTCTTCCGGCTTTGCCACACACACAAACTATGATTCAGTCTCTTTCTTCTCTTAAGACTTTTCTGTTTTTTATGAGGCATGCATTTCTCTGATGCTTTTATTAGTCCAGCTGACCATTTGTGATGTTGACCACTTACTTCTGAGTCATGATGGCACATGGGATGCACAGTCATTTTGCAGGAGAGACACCAGAGTTGTTCATGTTTGAAGCTTTGCATTTATCTAGTGGAATGACACGAAAGGAAATTAGCATCAACATCTTGAGCTAGTTATCCAACAGGTGGTCTTGTGAATGATGAACACTCGCTCCCCCTTCCCGCTTGTGGAGATCCCACTTATCTTGTGCAACGGCGTGTCATGGCGGGAAAACAACCTGGTGCCATCCCATGCATAGGCTAGGCGAGAGGGCTAATGGTAAGCTGCTGCTGACCCACTTTATCTGACAATTGGTTTCTTGTCTGTGGATCAGCTTGACAAGATGCCAGCTGACAGGAGCCAAGTTCCGCAGGCAGCATTCCTTCTGTAGGCAGAGAAAAGAGGCAGCCAGGCAGAAGGGTCCTACTTGACTAGCTTTATAAGGGCCCCTCCTCCGGCCTGGTGCACCTGGATGTCTTCATGCGGCTACTTATCACTCCTCCCTTTTCCATGTACCTGTTCTTGCCTCTAAAACTAATGACTCAGTCACCCATCAATCTTTCCTTTTAATTAAATGTCTGATATGATACTCGGAGACGCACACAGGACAAAAAGTTACCTGAGAAAACCAAGAGTTTTGCCTTACTTCTGTACTTTTTTATTGTTTCTCAATGGTTGAGAAATAGTTCAGTCAAGTTAAAACAAATTAATGATATTATTTGTTAAAATACAAACTGGATTGTATTTTGAAATGGTATTTTATGCATAAGATAGTGTGGTGTGTCTCATTAAACACTTGGTTTGAACACACAGTGATGCCCTTTCCTTTCCATGAAATACACAATTTTGAAAATCAAATGAAATTCAAGATTGAGTTCCATTTGAAAACAAAGTCCTAAAAATAAATCCTAATAAATGTCAATCAACATTATTGTTTCCTTCTTTAAACACATACTTTAAGAAAATTTAGGCTACAAACATTGAAAAGTTTACTTTTCAATGTTCAACCTGTTGACTCGACTCATCGTTTAGTATTTGGTAACTATTTTTTCAATAAAAAACGTTCTTTGCCAGCGCCAAAGTTTTGTTTTCTCTGCATTTAATGCAGAGCTGTTCTTGTGTACTGTCATAGACAAGTTTGAAGAAGGTGCAGAGCAGTAAATTACAGTAAGATTGAATAATATACAGTACATGCAAAAGTTAGCATAAAAATCAAAGCTGGGCCAAGATTTGAACTTTTTGAGACCTATTTATAGACTCGCAAAAATTCTGCAGTCGAAGCATCAATTTTAATCATTTATTCTACCTATGATGTAATTTGGAAACCATCCAATGTTTTGCTCACACAAACCATTGTGTGCAAGATATTTGATTTAAGCTCAAAGACGGCAAAAACAAAGCTTTCTGCTGTGTGAGTAAATTTGGTGAGCAAATTGGAAAACAGAAAATTCAATTTAGCAAATCTTCTGTTACAACCTACATTATTATGTAGGTATGTTCTGGAGACACTGAGTACTTAATGATGCCAATTCCAACTTGTCAATGTTCCTTCCACGTGAATAAAGTGATTGCGTAACCACTTGGGTTAAGATTTAAGCAACAGTCAGCAGATGCTGACTATTTAGCCTGGTCCCTCCAATAAGAACAAAATTCATCAATCATCCCTTATGGTCACTAAAATCAACCCAACCCATTCCTTTTCCTCGTTCTGCGATGGTATCAGTCAAGCTCTGGTGCTCAGAAAGATTTGTACTCCCTCCCATTCATTCTCTCATCCAGGGAGAAGTCAACCCAATTAAATGGCCATCTGGTCCAATGCAAAGGCCAATATTTTGTTCATATTCCTGTTGGTCAGGCGCTAGCACTAATGCAGCCTGACACCCCAGCTGCAAGAAGCTTTGTGTGGCTTAAATGCTCCAGGGGGCACCCACCAATTAGGAGGGGGTGCAGCGGGCAGGGCACCCCACTTGGGCCAAGGAGGCCTGGCTGTGTCAGCGGGTAATTTAGCGGAACAAGAGAGCGTTGAGACCCAATTACGGCGGCTCTGATGTAAGACACGAGACTCTGGTTGCCTTCACACATTTTGTGTCAGAGAGGTCAGTGGGGGTCATACCCACATGCCAGAGCTGCCATGAGAAGCAGGACATCCCGGCAGGGTGGGAGAGAGATGGGATGGTTGGTCACGCTCACGCCAGTCCTCAGTTTGGGGGAGCAATCGCTTCTCCACCAGTTCCAGGTAAAAAGACCACTCAGCAAATCTGTCCCACTGAAATCTGCAAACTGGCTTGAACTGTACAGCATAGTGCCAGGTCAAGTCATTCCCTGCTGTCAAAAAGTTGCTTTGGGAGTGGGAAATTTTGGCTCAACTCAGGTATGGGCATATCTTGAGGTAATTCTTCATTTGCACGCAACTCTCTCCCTCTGCTGCCATTCTGGCTCGTGGAGTCCTTTCTCAGCGTTTGCCCGGGTCTTGCATTCTCTTGAGTTACCTCTCTTTGGGCCCCATCATTTGATGAGTTGAATATTGCACCGCGCTTAAAATTTATGTCCTGGAAAACTGCAGATGTCTGGATCCGTTTCAGATCAGTTATACCTGACGAGAAGAGAAAAAAAAATTAACTCAAACAATGAGGTCATTTTTATTTCTTACAACAGCCTCTCTGTGTAGGTTTCATCTCACCAAACAAGCAGAAAGGCATCTACAACACAGAAGTCTCACTAAGGATTACGTTAAACGTCAGCACGTCCAATACAGTTAATCTCTGGGTGCAGTTTTAATGAGGCGTTTTCCTCCCTGCTCTGGTGGATCCAGGGCTGTACTACCTGGTACCATGCGCTCACTGGCTCTGTGCTCCCCTTCTGTAAATGTTTACTAAGAGGCATGGATCATTTCTCTGGCAAGGGGTTCAGATCATAAAACTGTTGCCTTTCATTTATTTCATCATAAATTATTTGAATACAAGCAATTTAGGTGTAGTATAATTCTCCAAACACCATATTTTTCTGGAAAATTAGTAAGAGCCTTTCCATAATCTAGCCTTCCTTCCTTCCTTCCTTCCTTCCTTCCTTCCTTCCTTCCTTCCTTCCTTCCTTCCTTCCTTCCTTCCTTCCTTCCTTCCTTCCTTCCTTCCTTCCTTCCTTCCTTCCTTCCTTCCTTCCTTTCCTACCAAAGTAAACCTAGTATTCTTCTACTGAAAAAGATCCAAAACATGAACTCAGAATATTGAAGCTCTGTCTGGAAAATGTTGAATTTTGACATATAAATTGTGCAAGAACTTGTTTCTGTGATGTGACAGTATAGGCAGTAAATGTCTGTTTCACAGGTGAAGGGAGACGGAAGTTTCTGTTTCCGTCTCACCTCCATCACACTCTTTAAGCACTGCAAGCTACATGTATCTTCCACTGTGCTAGCGCATATTTCAACCTGTATCATTTGCTCAGTCACCAACAAAAGGGCTCCCAGTTTCTTGCAGACCTCCCAGTGGGAGAGTGATTGGTCAGTTCCTGTCATAGTCATTATTTGTCACACCTGCTGATTGGCTCACGCTGTGTGCAGAGGCGCTCTAAAGCCGGCAGCAGACGGGTCGAGCCAGGTTCAGCTGCAGGCCTCTAGCCGCCATCGGACCAGCCGGTGGAGCTAGTCTCTTTCATCCCTGAGCTGGACTCGCTCATCTGAGGAGCTGTTCCACTGAGTGTCGCTCGGGTGGTGGTGGGGTGTGGAGTGTAGGTAGCAGAGAGGCTGAACTGAGCTGCTGCAGGTGTTGAGTGAGCGGAGGCCTGTGACTGGTGTTGTCACCAAGTCTTTAGAGAAAGGCTCAACGAAAGGCACCAGATCTGTGTGGGAAAAGAAGAGACTTTGCTGCAGCATTCGCATCACTCTCTTTTACATCCTTCTTCTCTTTTACATGAGCTTTATAAGAATAAAAGTCTAAAAAATCTTTAAATGTTGAAACCTCCCCCCTCTCTCTCTGTTATGAATTCTCATTCTGATGCTTCTTTCTGCATCACCATGGAGAAGCGAGAGAAACTGAGTGGGGGGAAGGCAGAGAGGATCAAAGAGTGTTGGCACAGACAAACTGCACAAGTGAACTAACCTCTCTGTTTTTTCTCCTTGCCCTTCTGTCTCCTCTGTCCTTCCTCCAGACCACCAAGGCGTTTCTCCCCAAGATGCTGGAGCTGAATCACGGTCACATTGTGACTGTTGCCAGCTCCCTCGGTTTATTCAGCACAGCTGGAGTGGAGGTTAGTATCATACACAGAAACACATACACATCCCCGCCGTTCCCACCATCTGCGAGCGGGCTTTTCTCCTCGGCCGTCGGCGTGCCAGCTCGCACGCTGAGAGCGAGGAGGTTAGGCCCCATCTCTCTAGTTGTTCCCCCACCCGTTAAATTAAGCACCACAGATGAGCATTCGGGAGTCTCGTATAGATTCCTCTCTCTGCAGCAGCGGGGGCCCCCAGTGGGCACTGGCCCCGGGGCCAGAATGAGCTGACAGCTCCCCGTGGGACAGAGACATCTTCATCACCGCTTTGTGGACCACTTGCTCCGCATTCAATATTCAGCTCACAACCTTTTCTGATTGATATGGTTTTTCTTCCTATAGTTTTTTTTTTTTTTTTTTTAATTCTAATTCATTCTAAAATATTTTGAGCGGGGTTATTTATCTCCATAACCCGAGAGAACAAAACAGTATCCTCTTCAATTTTAAAGTTTTTTTTTTATTTATTTATTTTTTTTTAAACAACATTTTTCTTATTTATTCCTGCAGCAAAAAACTCTGTAAGGACATCTACTTTCAATTCTCTCTTTATTTAAGAATGCATTTAAAAAAAAATATAATAACAATGTCTTGGATTAACACTAAAATGTATTGCACTTCCAGTTTGCTGTTAGAAATGTTAATTTCTTAAACGTGACTTCAGATGTGTACGTTATTATTTTTTGGGGAGTCTATGACTGTACTGTGAGCTTCCTGTGTTTACTGTCACGGATATATTTACCCTTCCTTTATTTATTGAGTCTGTTTAAAGATTATTTCCACAGTGTACCACATCAAAACCTTCCTGCCCAGCAGAGCAGCATACTAATGTGCTCGAGAAGAATGCTAATGAAACCATAGAAAAGCGGTTCGGCTCCCTCAGGTTTTCTTTGTGGCTGTATCATTACCATCTAGGAGAAACCCATGAGCCCACTTAGGCACGTTTGATAATGTTTTCTAGTCCCTAGGTGCGTCTTTTTCTTTCTTTTTTTTTTTTTTTTGTTAACGGGTCGAATCTGTTTTCTTTCTATTCTGTTCAGGATTACTGTGCCAGCAAGTTTGGTGCCATCGGGTTTCACGAGTCCCTGAGCCACGAGATTAAAGCCTCAGAGAAGGACGGCATCAACATGACCCTGGTGTGCCCTTACCTGGTCAACACGGGAATGTTCAAAGGTTGCAGGATAAGGTGAGCCACAACACGAACCGGCGAGCGTATCCACTTCTGTGCACTTCTTTTCTTTCCTTCTCTCTCCCCCCCCCCCCCCCTTCTCGCACCTGGGTTGAGTTTTTATTTTCTGAAAAAGTGTGTTCGGAACAACATCGGAACATCAAAGCGGACGTTGAGGGTTTGTTGGGGAGAATTACGGCACAGTGATTTCTGTTTCATAAGTCAACACTTTGTGTAAACAAGGAGGGGTGCTTTTTGTCTCCCGGGGTAAAAACCTCAAGACCAGGTGCACCTGGTGTCTTTCCCCCCAACCGCTCCATTCTCCTACAATAACCGCTGCTGTTATGGTCTACACTTTGCCTGATGGTTATTGTCTGCAGGTGGCTCTGCTGTCAACTGACCCACCACCCCCACAACTATTTAGTACTAATCAGTGTCATTGCATCAATAATAACAATCATGCTCAGAGTTTCTGAAGACAGATTAGCATCTGACTCCGATTGGGATTTGAAGTTATAGACCGACCTAAAGTAGCACATTATTTTGAATTGGAAGGAAAATTATACTTAATGGATTTTTGATTCCACCCCCATTACTTTTATGCCCCAATAGGAAAGCTATTATTTAAAAAAAAATACCACAAGCCATGTAGTGGGCTGAGTTAAGTCATAAAATAAGGTGCCCTCGTCAGATGAGACCGAAATCGACCGTTATGGGTTTAAATGGATGTTGTTATGAATGGTGTAAAACTCGTGACAATTCTCCCTTCGTCTAAGGATGCATTTTTAAAAATGCATCCTTAAATGATGTATTTCATCAGTACACAGATCACCATCTCCAGGAAGAACACAGTGGTGGCAGTATTGTGCTGTGGGGAGCACAATATTGGAGGGACAGGAAAGTTGGTCAGCATAGTTGTGTTTTGTGGTGACCTTTCCAATGTTAAGACCCAAGCCGCAAAATGGCTGTTCACACACGATTTAAATCAAAATTTGATCGAACAACGTGGGTCACAATAACTGCTCCTTATTCAAACCAGGAAGGAGATAGAGCCTTTTCTGCCGCCCCTGTCGCCGGAGTTCTGTGTGAAGCAAGCCATGAGAGCCATCCTCACAGATCAGCCAATGGTCTGCACACCTCGCATCATCTACATGGTTAACTTTATGAAAAGGTAAGAAAGCCTCTCAGTGCTCCATTACCCTGAAGTGAAATGCAGTGAGGATCCTTGCGTTGTGATCCTAACTCCATCCCGTCTTCCACAGCATCCTGCCCTTTGAGGCCATCGTGTGCATGTACCGGTTCCTCGGTGCCGACAAATGCATGTACCCTTTCCTAGCTCAGAGGAAGGAGGCGATGAACAACAATGAAGCGAAGAACGGGATCTAAGGAGAAGTGTTTACAACCGGGGCATTCATGCAGTGGCGTGACAAATGATTTACCACCTTCCTGATTTTCTTTTTTTTTTTTGTGTATTTTCTCACACTTCAGTGTTTCAGAACATCACGCCAATTTAAATATTGGTCAGGATAAGGTGATATCCCTCGAAACCTAATAATTGGTCGGGCCACCTTACTAACAACAACTGCAATCAAATGTTTGTGACTATGAAGACGTTTTGGCCTTCTCATCTTCGCAAAATTGTTGTAATTCAACTAGAGTTGGAGGTTTTTTTGAGCACCATGTTTCACTCTTGATCTGATAAGCAGTCACTTTTTATGCCAGGACACACACCGTCCAAAGAATTCAACTTTTTGTCCTTTCAGTTCACGGAATATTTTTCCAAAAGTCTTAGGGATCATCAAGATGTGTTCTGGAAAAATCGAGGCAAAATTTCCTCTGCCAAGCAAGCCATTTTTGCCAAGTCTCTAAGGCATAACCTTTGACCTTAACTGAGGCAAGTGAGGCCTGCAATCACTTTTTCTCAAGGGCCAACTTAAGGCATTCATTATTTTCTTTTGATAATGAATGCCTTCATTTAAAAACTGCATTTTGTGTTTACTTGTGTTGTCTTTTAACATTTAAACTGGACTGATGTTCTGAAACGGTTAAGTGTCAAACAAATAGGGGGCGAAGACTTTTTCACACCGCTGTACCTGCAAGCATATGGAAACAACCACTGAAGACGAAAGATAGGGGAGGGCGGGAAAAAAAAAAAAAAAAAAAAAAGAAAGAAAGAAAAAAGACTGAATCTAGACTGGTGCACTTGCATTGAGCAAATGCAAAGATTTACCATATTGTTCCTCTGGAACAAAAAAGCTGCGTACTACACAAAGGAATCATTTGAGTTTTTGTTTTCATAGAAATCAACATCTATATACCAAAAAGGTATCCAGTAATTAACTCTTTACATAATGTAGTCACCAGCCTTATCTAGTGTCATTGTGGAAATATACAGTATGTTACTGTAAAAACAGTAATCTTTTTTTTTTTTTTCACTTATTTTATTTTTTTGTAGACATGCACTGTAAGTTCTAATTTTTATGATGTAAATTCAGATTTGCTTTTCCCCACACTGCCAGTGATCTTTGTGTAGATTTAACACAATGCTTCAAGCTAGCCAACACTTTCTTATTCAGAGGCTTTTATTCAGTCCAGTTTACACAACACTGATTCACGCTAGTGTGCATTTCTTTTTTTTTGCCATGTACCATCTTTCTTTTTTTTTTCTTTTTTTTTTTTCTTTTTTTTTGCCTAAATATGTAATTTTTAGAGACATGTAGCATAGTTTGACTTTTTCAATGCATTCCAAATGGGACTCAGCGGCCAAGTTATCAATAACCTTTTTTTTGGACTTTCCTGTATCACGAGTCTCAGTCATTGCTGTTCTGATAAATCTCTTAAATGGAACGTGAGTAAGATAAAAATTATTATTATTTTTTTTTTTAAATCACTGTCCTGGGTTGAATTAGCATGTGACTGATAGCAGAATGTATTGTTTAAAGAGAACCTGAGAGAACCGGCCTTTACTTATACACGTATTTTTCTCCATTTGTGTCCATTTTAAGGTGTTGTTCATATTGTAAGTTTATATTTTTTGAACAATATTGCTAAAAAACTAACTCCAGTTGAAGTTGCTGTCCTGACACTGAGTGGTTGAGGGAACTGTAGTAATGTTTTTTTTTTATTCCCCCAAATCCACCAAAAAAGAAAAAAAAATTAAAAATTGTCTCTGACATTCTTCTGACCAGTTAAAGTGAAATGTATGTTTAAATGTTGTTAACCTTCGCCCAAATGCGTGTTCCCACCACATTTGATGTATGACTATTTTATATACTTTATATATATATATATTTTTTGTTTTGAATGTTAAATACAATACATTCCAACAGGCATCATTCCCTCAGTCACAGTGATGAGCCTAAATTCTCTACCTCTTAATTTTTGCCTTTTTTATTTTGTTCGACAGCATAACATAAGCCTCTTTTTGTAATATTCTAAAAATGCTCCATTGTCGAGCAAATGTGGTTCCAATGTTTAGTGTCTCTACCTAACTTAAATTAATAAAGTGATTTAGATTATTATCGGTGTTTTTGTGTTGCTTGTGAAGACCTCTCATGGAAACGGCAGCTTTTAGTCAAGATTTTTCGTACTTGCCTTGTGCTGCGATTAGTCACCACGGCGCCGAAACGAAACAGTTACTCAGCAGATAAGATGTCTGTGACGCCGCAGTTCGCGATCCTGCGATTTGCAGAGGAGAGTGACAAGAAAGGGGATCTTCCAAACGACTGAAACTGCTTTGGAGCGGTTCTCATTGTCAGGATGACACCCTCCCAACCCTTTTCTTCTCCCTGCAACAACTCTTTTGACTGGTATCAGTGTCACTGTTCTCCCACATTGTACCACCCACTGAGTCAGACAGCATTGATATATGGGTGTTGGCTTAAGAAGGTTATATATGCAGTCATTGTCAAAATTACATCCACCCACTTTTTAGTCTAAGGCTTTATGTTTAGCAGCTTTTCTGCTTGAAACAGCCATCGCGGTTACTGTATGATCATGAAGGGACATGGGCAGCTTTAATACTCAGTTAGGCTGTTATTTACACAAGTCTCAACAGCTTCTAAGGGGTGCAAAGGATAATTTTGCACCCCTTAGATATCATTGCATCACTTGCGGTTTGAACTGTGAATGCCAGGCCGGATGGATTGACTCAGATGCTACCAGCTGAAATCAAGGAATTTTCCAGTCTGTTGGATTTTGGTTGGCAAGCCTGTTAGGTAAAACAACTGAAAAAAAAAAAAAAATAATAAAAAAAATCAACTATCTGAAACATTGATCTCCAAATAGTTTGGAAACCCTACCACACATCATCTTAGGTAAAAGCAACTTGTTGCTACTGCTGTCTTTTAGAGTTGGCATTGTTTCATAAACCAGCCAAACTCTCAACTTCTAAAACAGGCGTCAATATGGAGACGCTCACATATGCTGATGATCATTTCACACATTAATGCATCTGATCAAATCACCCAACTTCTTACAATAATAAACAACAATTTAATAGGAAAGTAAACTGTAGTGCAACTCTTCTACCTACTAATAACTCAAAGAGAGCACTTCTTGTTTTGTTATTTAATTTAGTCCTAAAAGCTATTATGTTATCTTTTAATATATCTAGATTTTGAACATCCTACAATGGAAGTAAGTAAAAATTTATTTACTTTTGCATGGATAAGAGTTGTGAAATGGGTAAAATCTATCTATCTACATATGCATATAAAAATATTGTAAAATAAATAAATAAAATAATGTAAAGTATGTTAAAAAAAAAAAAGCAAGAGACAAAACCCTGTGACCTTGAGAAAGCTTGGCAAAGGGTCACCGTTATTAATGCAGAATAGAGAAGATGAATGAATGTCCTCGGTTGCCTAACAGCAAACAAAAACACCAATCCATGCCAATACCTCTGTAAAAACCTGTTTCTGACTGCTTGATGAGCCACCTGGGAGCAGAACAATGAAATTCCAACTATTTCTATTGCAGCTGTTATGTGCTGACCTTCTACTTCCCCGGAGAAAAACAAGAAGAAAGAATAATTCCCTAATTGGTGTCAGCAAAGATGTCATGAGCTGGTTTTTAACTCACATGCTCAAACTGCTGAGTTGTTTGTACAGCCCTAGAGTTGCTTTTCAGGTCACATATTAGCCAGGAGAAGTAAGGGATTTTTTTTTTCTTTTTTTTTTTCAAACAACTCAAAGGAATGCTTATTTGTTCAGCTTGGAAAATTGCATTATAAAATTTAAATTCTATCCTTCTGGTTCAGAAAAGGATTGCAGATCTTAACTAGCAAAAACAAAAAAAACAAAAAACAAAAAAAAAGAGAAGAAAAAAGAAATACAGGTTATTTGAGTGTTGAACATTTAGGTAAACAATTTGTACCTTTAAGGTTTCATTAAAGAGTGAATTAAGTAGTGAACAACCTGTCAGGATTTAATCTTCCTATCTGCTCCATTTAGTATAAATCGATGTTTTGTATTTGTATCAGAGCTTGTTATGTGCTCCACCACCACAATTTTGGAGAAAGTTTAGAAAACATCTGTGACTATATATGGATGAATTTGCAAATATTTTTAGGAACAACAGAATTGTGTGTCCTTAGTCCAAAGGTTTGAACTTTTCTCCAAATCGCAGTGACACACAGAAGTTTTCAGACTTTTGTGACTCCGATCTGCTGCATGTGACTGTTGTTCCTGCACATAAAGTTTCCCCAATATTGATTCGAAACAAACCACAACGGTATGCAGAAATGGGTGTATTTAGATTCATGTATTGTCCTTCTCTGTTATGGTTACACAGAGTGGTTTTCTGAAACGTGGTGTTCCCTCTTTTTTCGGAGACCTGGCAAAGCTACAAACAGATTTCTAAATGAATTAATACAAGTGACGTCTGGGAACACTTACTCTGTTAAAAAAAAAAAAAAAAAACGTCCAGGAATAGCGATTCTTTTCATAAATTCATTTTAATAACTTATCTCATATACATGTGCGGAACAAAAATGACTTCTTGCCAGCGTTGACCCTCGTCTGAGGCATCCTGAAAACCACCAGGATGACAAAAAGCTTTTTGTGGGACTAAACAGAGCTGGGTAAAGTTACTCAGACAAACTCATTTTAAAACGAGGGAGGATTTTAACTCTTCTGTGCACTGAAGCCCTCAGACCTCAGTAAACTCCAGCGAGGAAGTTGCTTTATGAAATTTCTCAGAAGTGACTGCAGAAAGAAAATTCAAGAGTTTTTGTTGGAGCATTATCGTTTATCTGAATCTGCAGAATTCCTCTACGGCTTTTTTATCCCCCATTTAATTTGGGTGCAATTAAGAGAACCTGGAGGTTGGTCAATGGAACATCATTCACACGGAAAAATCAATGACACTGGCATTTGCTTTTTCGTGGCACAGACCAACTCCAGCGCTCCATTGATTTTCCTGTACTTTGGGCACCGCGGGTCACATTTCACACCGGCTGGCCCAAGACGGGCAATTCATCTTGCGTCAAACACAGGCTGAATCAAGCTGGTCTTCTACAACCTGAACAAGGTTTCTGGAATAGAGATCTGCTGCTAAATGTACGAGAACAGCTTTGGCACTTCTCAATGGCAAGCAGATGTGGCTGCCAACAGAGTCCATTAGTCAGTGCGGTTGAATTGGACCGCCGCTGTCCCATTCACTCATCCATCTCGCTAATGGTGGGGAGGAAGCAGAGCCGCTCTGGTGGTGCACAGGCGGTTAGCGCACCGGTGGACAGAACATGTGGAGGAGTTATGTGGGAACCATGTAAAGGAGGGACGGATGATAAGGGGAGACTACAGTTAGACATTAAACATAAACAGGTTTTTGTTTTTCACAAAAGCTCATTTTCAAAATCACAAGCTGAAGAAAATAATATGGTAAGAGAAAATGCTTGTTTATTTAATTTTTTTTTTTTTTTAACATTTATCCTTTGTTACCTTGCAGAAGGCAATCCGACAAAAACTGATTTTCTCCTTTGTGCCATCAGACCAGCTCAAAGGGTTTTGTGGCTCAGCTTGACTATTTTGGCTCATTCAGTACCTTTTTCCCCTATTGGAGCTTTTTGTTCGCAAGACTCGAACGAATTTTACAACCTTCATTTATAAATTTGATCTTTCTAAGTTTAGATCTTTTGTTGGGAGTCCCCCCAAAAAAACTAAAATCTCAAAATGCTAAATAGCCTGACGCAAAGTTTATTGTACCACAGACTTTAGCATCCTGAAAAACATGTTAAACATCTCTAAACATGAGGAGTTGATGCAGATGTTTGATATCAAGTCCTTTCATGCCTTTTCAGTATGCATGGTGCTTTTGATGGCGTTCCAGTGTGAATAGTGTTTTGTATTAAGATGAAAGGGGTTGAATTCAGTGCTCACGTGTGTCAGAATGGGTTATGTTAGCTTTGCCCTGATGTCACAGTCCTCTTTAATTTATTTTTCATTACTCTTAAGGATCAAGAGACTGGGAATGAATGTTTAATGCTCTCTAAGTCCCCCGAAGTTTCTCTCTAAGCAGATTTAATCCCCCCAAAAAATCACAACCCAACAGTTTTACTTTTCAAACACGAATCAGTATCAACGCAGAGTATTTTGAGGCTTTGCATGAAATTGTGTACTAGTGAGTTAGTGCCAAAACGTTTGGTTTTCAGTCGTGTACGTGATGTAGCAGTAATCCATATGAGCTGCAGCCCTCACATGGAGGAAAAATGTCAATATGTCCAAAACAATCCGTGTCTGCAGATGAAATTTTGCAGTCATTGAGAAAGAAGCGTCATATAAAGGAGGCACAAAAATACAAGACAGATACGCAAGTATGACCTATTTTGCATGTTGCACAGCAACAGAACTGAATCTTAATTGACATGAAGGCAATCAAAGCAAAACTGAAGAATCAACGAAAAGTCTTGTGACAGTGTTCTTAACTGAATCCGTTTTGTCTTCGTGTTTTTCTGCATTCATGACGTGCTCGTTGCAAAAATGAAGCCAATCTCAAGTCCAGTGCTGATTGGATGACAGGGACTTCCAACTGACCTATCAATACGTATCGTTCTGCAGTTCTACTTTTGTTGCAGCGCATTTGTAGGGAATCTAGAAGGACTGAGTTGGAGAATTGTGTAGTGTGCGTGTTTGGTGCACTGTATATGTGAACAATTTCTTATCTGCCCTGTTCTTCAGTTTACAGGTCAGTTTGTCAATGTTGTGTTCTATTTTTACTTAATCCATATTTAATGGAAAGTCTGGCTTTTTGACACAAAATTGAATATTGCATTAATTTAAACTCTTTGCCTCTCACATTTTGTGGTAATATTATTATTCTCTCAAGTCATTCGTTATCCAAAGAGACTTGCCATCTTGCTGCTGTCAGCCTCTTGGCAGCCTCTCTGGCCTGTTGTGGTCCTACAATGAAATCTATCTGATCTTTTGCGACCTTTGTTTCCCCTACAGCCTTCGCAAAATACGGCAAAGTAGAGAAGTCATATAAATCCAGCTATGCTTCATTTTATGACAATAAGATTCAAGGCTGCTGATAGACGTAGACTTGAGACTGAAAGGGGTGACGGTAGCAGTTTGTGGTCTTCTGAACTTGATAAAGTGCTGAAATCAGATGCATATAAACACACTATAAAGAACATTTTCTCATTGTCCAACAGTAAATCCAAAATGTCTGTTTCCGTTCAGGTCAGCAGGCATAACTACAAATATTAGGCAAATTAAATTCTTTCAACAAAAGGTGGGCCATCTTTGTGTGCCTGGAAATTTTTACAACATACTCCATTGACCATTTTTTAAAAATGTCTTATTAAGCAAAGTAAAAAAAGAGGTGAAGATGTTGAATTGAAAAAAAAAAAAAAAAAAAAAAATCAGTGTTGGAGATATATTTAGCAAAAACGAGTCAAACAAACAGACCATTTTCCACATAAACTGAGGTGTTTTTACTGCATTTCAAAAACAGCCTTATGACACATTGCACACACAGCGAAGAAGAACACACATCTTCAACGTCAGTGGACAAAGTGACCCAAAGTGTCGTTTGTGGAACTGGAGGGGAGCAGCAGTCTGCAGTTCAGACACAGGCTCTCTCTCCCCTCCAATGGTGCACTTCAGGGTAGCAGGCATTAAAATCACCCAGTTGATGCCTTGGTAAGTCAATACAACACACACAATGGGTGTAGACGTGATAGACAAAACTCTTGAGGGCGGGAGAGGAGAGGAAGGGACGATTCACTGACAAAGAACCACTGGGGATAACTTCTCCCTCGCTGGAGAACCTGCAGTCCCAACAAAGCTCTCCGGAGCGCGACATCTGCATTAAATGCGAGAATGTTAATCATAAGCGGCTTTTCTTCAAGTTAAAAAGTAAAACACTGCCCCCCCGTTCCCCCTGCAATTGCCTCTGCATTTGTTCCTTCGTTGCTCCAGTGGCGCCGTGCCAGTGTGGGGTCGTGTTAAAACACCTCTAATAATAATAAACTTCTAACACCAGTTTTGTCCTTTTTGTCCACATGAAATTTTTTTTTTCGTGGCATTCTTCTTTTTTTTTTCTTTTTTTTTTTTTTTTGGAATATGATACTCTTGCAAAGTCATACACATCCATATAGATAGATGAACAGTTTCTTTCTTTTTTTTTTTTTGTCAGCGTACAAGGTAAGCTGGGTGACTATATATGAAGACAACAACTACAACTTTCACAGCACTGGCATTGGTTAATTTTAAATACAGTACTCAAGCATTGTTAGAATATTAAAATAACAAAAAGAAAAAAAAAAAAAGGGTAACGTAATACCTCAGAAAAAAATAAGCTACTGCACGCAAGTTGGTTTCTGTTCTAAAATGTTATTTCGTAAATCAATGGCATGATGTACATAATTGTTTTTAACCATACCAACATCTATTCCAAAGGGAACAAATTGTCTATGCAGTGTATCGCTTTGGACTTCCCTTGATTTCACACAGTACCATGCAATTATCTAATTACTCTGTATTTTATGCTCCAACGTTGTCGTCTAAACTCTGACTGAAATCATCGATGAACGGGTTAGGATAGTGTTGTCTTCGGGTAACGGTGTTTTAGTCGGTCATTTCTTGGTGCACATCCACCCTATTGCATGTTGACAGGTTTTGCAGGATACAGTGGCAATCGTGTTGGTGGTGGGGGAATAGAGTGGGAGAATAGTCTGGGTGTAAGGTGGGTGTTGTTGGATGAGGAGGAGGAGGAGGAGAAGGAGGAGGAAGGGGTGTTGGCGTTGTCAGCTCCTTGACGACGGCCTTTGAATCCTTGCAGACCTGAGTGGTGGTGCCTGAGTTAGTCTGTTTAATGTCCATCCTCCCTCCCGCATGGTTCGGTGGTCTGAAAAGACAAACGAAGCCTGCATTAGGAAGTGGGAAGGGCGTTTGTCTGATTACTCTGGAAATGTTGGTAATAATCCCTCCCTCTGCGGCTAATTCTACCAGCGCATCCTGGGAAAGTAGAGGGATTCACTCAGTCTTCTGCGAATTATTCATTAAAAACAGCAATTCTCGTAAAAGAAAAACTTCAAGAGACACGAAAAGTGGTGCAACTGTGACTCAGGCCACTTAACAGGTCCTTGTACTCAATCTGTTTCACACTAACTGATAAAGTCTGCCAGGTGTTCTGTTTACTAGTAGGAAAAAGGCCGAGAATAGGGTCTGGCTGCAAAAAAGAAAAGATTGTTTCCTTCCACTTTATTGTCCTTTTGTATGCATCAGTTATTGTACTTTCAAGAACAGTTGAGTGGAAATAACACAATGTCTTGCAAAGGTATTCACACCTCATTAACTTTGTCATGTTTTAACTAGAACCTTTTATGTTTTTAATTGGGATTTTATGTGACAGATCAACACTGCATAACTGTGAAGTGGAAGGAAAAACATTCCATGGTTTTCACTTGTTTTCCAAATAAAAACCAGAAAATTTGGTATGCATTTGTAGACTCTCACTCAGTCCTTTGTGAAATAACATTGTGCTATAACTGGCTGCAAGTCTTTATGGTTATGTTTCTACCAACAGTCCACATCTGGAGACAAACAATTCAGCCCAATCTTTTTTTTTTTTTTTTTTTTTTTTTTCCAAAATGAAGCTTCTGATAACATCCCAATTCAAGTCTGTCCAAAGATTCTCCCTTGGATTTAGGTCTGGAATTTGAGTGAGCCATGAAGGTGCTTTGGTCTAAACCAGGTGCATCCATCTCTAATTGTTGAGATCCACTGTCCTGTTTTATATAAGTTCCAGCTCCAAATGTTTGAACTACCTCTTCACCATGCCATCAAGTTTGGATAAAGTCTGGTGATTCAGGTGTGTTGGAGTATGGATACAAATAAAACTTGCATTACAGGAGATCACGAGGAGATCATGGTTGGAGACCCCTGATCTCGCCATTCACTGTATCAAACTCTGTGCAGCTGAAAGGTGAACTGAAATACATTGTGATAACTGTTATTTTCTCTGGAATTGCCTTGTTTTGTAACTTATTCCCTGTTGCCTTATGTCTTCACAATGATCTGTTCTTGCTGGAGAAATTTCTGACCTGTCTGTTGTATTCTTTGGTCTTCATATTAGTGTTTGAGCTGTTATCTAGAAAACCTTTGAGGCCTTCAAAAACAGCTCGATATTTACTGGCATCCCTGGATTTATTTAGGGATATTAGAATAAATAAGGTTGAATACAAATGCAAGTCACTTTTGGAAAAAAATTTTGTGGTTAGGGGAAATCGTTGTCATATTTGCCCACTCATCTCTGGTTGGCTGCCGCAACAGCGCTGCAGTTTCTTCTCGCTTTTTGCCTCAGCTCTCCTGGGCCACACCTACAATGAAAATACGCCAGAAACACTTGACAGTGGCTTCCTTCCTAATTTCCAAAAAACCTGACTGCGGCATTTGCGCTTTCCTGCAGTCATCCTTCCTACTTCCTTTCCTCACCTCCTTGTCGTGAAGCAGATACAGGAGAGGCTCATGGAGAAAAGCCCCTTGTGTCTAAAATGATTGGGACATAGTGGAGATACCCATCATGCAAAATATGAACCTCTGACAGAAGCATGTATGTAAAATACATACGCCTACTGTTGCTTTCCAATTGAAAAAAAATGTCGAGCGGAACTGATAGATGTGTGTGTGTGTGTGTGTTTGGGGGTGTGGAAAGGGAGCTCCTGATAGGCCAACTTGAAGCGCCTGAGGATTTGCACGTCACTAAGCTGACGCGTATTCTGATCTCTGGACAAGTACCTATCCTCCCTTTCCCTAACCCCGTGGTTCTGGTCCTACCGTACCTTGATGGGGCCGTCCACTGGGTCCAGTCCCTGCTCCGACAGCTGTTTCAAGGCACTTAGAGCAGCCTGAGAAGAGAAGGGGGGTGGGGGGGGGACAACAGATGGTCGTGTGAGTTGGGAGGTAGGGAAGGTAGGAAGGGTAAGGGAGTCGAAGACTGGGTGGGAAGAGAGTGAGTGTCAGCTGCTTTTCAAATAACACTTAAATCTGGGAAACCTGATGCCAGCAGGACACTTTCCCTTCGCTCTCTGTTGTCTTTGGCTTCACTTCCCCGACTGTTTATCCAGCATTATTGGGCTAACATTTCCACTTTGTGTTTTGGCTGCTCCCCATTTTCCTAAGTCAATCTGAGTGACATCTGTATTTGCGGTGGCCGCAGCGGAACCAGAAGCGGCAGGTCTTAAACACCTATAAATCAAAACCGCAAATTCTCACAACCGTGCCAAACAGACGGGGAGGATAAACACGTCGTGTGCACATAATGTTAGTGCTGTTAATTGTATAATGATGTAATTATGGTCAATTTGTGGTGGAGAAGGGGAACTTTTAGTGTGAAAACTGCGTGTCTCAGCCTCACATGTTGGAGATGATGTTTAGATTAAAATGTGTGATGTGTAATCATTTGAAAGATAATCACTACCAGCAATCCACTGCCGCAGAATAACAAAAAACCCCACAAACGACAAGGTGTCTAAGTTTCTAAGCTTGGATCTTAAACAAAGTGATGTAATTTCCTTCCTCTGACAGCCTGTTTAAGATAGCTGGACTGTTAGTGACGTGAGACGGATTCATTCTGCTTTAATTGTATGAAATAGTGCATATAAAGACAGATTTTAAGGTAGATACAGAGGATGATGACTAATACAGGAAAGCGGTGTGTTGCTCTGAAGTGTTAACGTTTTTATAGCGACAACAAAACTCTCCAGGATCGTGCCTACTCTTCTCACTTTCATCAGTCAAAAACTTCAGTTATCAATCAGTTTTGTTCAGTCTTAACCAGATTTCTCCTTCGACCTGAAGATTTGTTCCAGATGTGTTCTGCAATGCTGTCAGAAATGTGTGGGCAGATTGTGTAACGGGGGAATATATGTTCTGTTTTATTTTGCCTTGTAAGTTGGAATTTGGGTCTGGGAATGACATCACATCCAACGTATCAGTGCTTCAGTTGTGACTCAAGAAAAGCAGTAGGAGTTGTTCGACCATTTCAGCTACCATGCGTCTTAGGAAAAGAAGTCGTACTGAAGTGCAATACAAACTGAAATACGAAAGTCTATGTTGACGTTTCATGTCAGCATCTAATGAAATTTTATATTAATGGGGGAAGTGGGAGAGCCATATTGGATTTTCAGGTTCAAACTGGTTGGAAATCTCAGATGGTAACTGGTATTTTCAGCTTGACTGAACCAGATCTGCAACCAGTGGGTCAGAAAACAACGCAAACCAGCATGAATACACTGGTGCTGCTGCAGAAAGTCACCCCAAAGTGAGTTATTGTCAGTATCATTTGAGAAGTTTGAAGATCAAGCCAGAGGAAGCAAAGACGTCTCAGAAATTATTCAACAGGAAAATATTTAATGTCTCCACGTCTCAGTGGTTCATTCGGTCTGAAAGACCGAGAGCATCGATTTCAACACATCAATCCATCTATAGCTGTATATTTATATATGTGTGTGTGTGTGTGTGTGTGTGTGTGTGTGTGTGTGTGTCTAGCATCAATTTGCTGAAATCTGATGGCTGCATGGGTTTTCTTATACAAGAGCCCAGTACCAGCTTACATCCATTCAGTTGCTCTTAATTAGAGCTGAGATAGACCACAAGTGCTGGTGCTCAGTAGATAAGTGTGAGGTAATGATTGAATAATTACAGCTCATTATGAAACCAGCCCACAATCATTTGTAAACCAAATCTTGTCCTTGCATTTCACTGCATACTCATTCACCCAACAGAAAAATCTGAAACATCTCCATGAACACCAACTTGTATTTAAGACATTTGTACAAAAGGAGTAAGTAATCTTTTAGGCTTCAGTCAAGTGGAAACATATAATTGCATGCCAAATCAACGTCTCTACGGAATGCAGTATGAACGGGAGGATGCAACTAACCATTATCTCTTGGCTTGCGTCAGAAATGATTTTCAAAGTCTTTTTTCTTTGCACAAGAAGGAACATAAACCAGGAATGGTAAAATATGACTGGCAGGTGCAAGGGTCAAAATCTGCATCGTATCAATCAATAAAAAAGAAAAAAAACTTGATACCTTAAGGTACTAAATAATGTAGAACAATAATAGCTGGACTGATTTGAAAAATTGATACTGTCAGGGTTACTTAAGGCTTTTACCCCCTGAGACCCAGAGATCGACTGAAGCCCCACCAAGACTCTTAACAGACAATTTATGGCACAACGTGTGTTTTTTTTCTGTGAAGCTTTGACACCCAGCGAGATTTAGAAGCTGAATATACTTGGAAGAGATTTAAAGCGACAATCACATGGAACATGACAGATGAACGAATGCTTTTACAGTTACATTGATAATAATCATAAATCAAAGCAAAAAATGTATGTTGGGGAATTAAAACGTATGCCAAATTAGGTTGGGACAAATGGCTGCACATGTATATCTAATGGAAAAACCCCAAAAGAAGGAAGTTTAAATTGGGACTCAGGATCGGTATTCCATCTTACAAACAGAGAAAGTTTTCTCCCGTAACCAGTACACTGTGATCACAAACACTTTCCTCATAAACTTCTTGTTTGTCGTATTTATTCAATCAGTTTGAAAGCGTTTTGGCCCTGAGTAAACAGCCAGGGACCATCTGTTGAAGTAGGGGGAGAGAGGTAGTGGGTTAGGGGCCGGAGATAAACAGCCATAAATCAGGGGTCTGACAGTGGCAGTGCTGCTGATATACGACAGGCAGGCATAAGGGCCCGGCAGCTCAGCGAAGGACGCACAGCCCAAGACAAATACTGGGCCTATCTGTAAGGAAAGACAGCCAATGAAAAAAAATCATTATTTTTCTAATGTGATGGGTTGGCCATCGTTAGAGGACGCCACTGCATCAACACTATAGATTGTGTTTAGTCTGAGAGCATGACGAGCAAGGTGGAGGTATTCTGTCTCTGTCAGGAAAAGGAAGGTAAGATTAGAGGATGCTCTGTGCTGAGATGTGCACAAATTGGAAAAAAAAGTGGAATGCCTCTGAATATGTTGCACAAAATAGAAAAAAAACAGCTCTGTTGGCTACTAAGGCTACATTCACAGAATATCTTCATCCTCAATTTTGATTTTTTTTGCTAGGCCATTCATTCTACTTTGTATCGTTCATTCCGAAGAATGAGCGACACAAAGTAGACTGCTATATATCTTTATCCAGCTATTTAAATAAACATTTTGCTCTCAAAGGGAGCAAAAATAATTAGCATTGTGTAATTCAAGTGCAAGGCGTACATATGTGCGTTGTACAAGTTTTTGTGTGCAGAAGAAGTGTGATAATGTTGATTAGTGAGCCGATGGTAATAGGTTATGACTATCCAAAAGTAAACTTGAATACTTATTAGTGAGTAGTATTTTATTGTAGAAATGCATATCCCTGGTCAGCACATTATTCCTAGCTATAGAATTAAGAGTTTAAAACTAAAACAAGAAAGTAAATGCTGGAGTAAAAGCTCATTCATAGTTATCGGAAAAAACTGTAATAATATCAGCTTAAATATCAATCATATCAATGCCTTGCACAGCAGCAAGAAGAGCTGGCTCTTTTAGGAACAAGTTTTATGTGAACAAAACTGTCCTTGCTTAAGATGCACTGCTTTAAAATGACCTTGCGCATTACTGCCACCTGGTGGAGGTGGTAGCAGCGCATTGCTATAAAGTATGAGAAGTAGGTGGTTTTTGGTTGTGTGGAACTCGTGGTCTGTTTCACCTGCAGTGGGAATGTAAATGGACTACTCAGCAAACCAAAAACGTCAAGCGAACCAAACATAAGACATATATCATGCAAACTTTCATGTCGTTTCCTTGCTCTCTATTTATGTATCCACATTAGCAGATTATGATGCCACTTTCCACTGTCATTTTTGGTAATGTTGAGTTTATCTAATGTGTGCAAGACAAATCACTGACTTATGTGCTGCTAGTATTGGGCAAATTCTTGTCATGCCACCTAAAAATGAGCACGAAGGTTAGTGTATTGGCAGAATGGTCTCAGTTTAGAAACTAAAAGAAATGAAGGTGTGAAATTTTTGGGGAATTTTTCCAAAAAGTCCCCAGACTAACCGGATTTGAAAGATTACCTATGATATTGTAGATAATACCAATTATATATGTACACATATATATGTTATAGCTAATATAAAGGTTAAGCATACAGGCTATGTTGTCTGTTACTGACTTGAAGGGCTGGTTTACAGTACGTAATCATGTCCTCTTCCCGAGAACTTAGATGTCATTATTAGCTTTTCGTTTTGGTAGCGCAGACTACAATCTACCACTAGCACAGTACTAATTGCTGCCTTATTGACAACCTCATTCCTTTGTGCCCACTTTAGATAACAATTCAACACTCATCGTCAAGCTGAGACTGATAGCCAACTCAAAGAACCTCACATTTGCTCACATCTGTGAGCTTTTCCATCTATTTTAAAGTTCCTAGTTCAAAGGATTGGACAAACGGTGGTCAAATGTGTCAGGTTTTAAGAATGATCTGTAACCATGGCCAGTCTCCTGATGTGGAGTGACAAGGTCGGCTCATTTTTCTGGGCCTGCTGCGTTCCTAATGGTTTCCTTGACAAAGGCTTGACTTCCATCAGTGGCTAAGCTAAACAAAGGCCTGGTCCCTCAGGAGTCTGCAGCATCAGCTTGACAGACATGATGGATCATTGGATCACATTGACCCTGACAAATCAGACCCCAGTATCAGCTCTCACTGTTAGAGAACTGTGTTCCATTGAACTAATGAAGAGACTTGGACAATAAAGTAAGACTGGAAGTAGTTTAGTAAAAGCCTTTGTGGGATAAGACGCTGACCAAAATGTAGTCTTTTGATAAACAGTAAATAACTCTCTGGCCTTTTGTAGCTATGACCATCAACCAAAGAGCAGCCAAGAAGATCACCAGCACATCATAACTTAGTAAACAGTTGAAACGGTTCCAATTATGTCAAAAGTTACACCACTTATTTCAGCCTGACACAAAAGACCTGGTTAGGTTGAATACCAGCTGAAAGTTCTTCAAAGTTCATCATGTTGTTTATTCAAAGATGGTTGCAAAGAGTGGTAATTGGTACAAGCTTGCTTATTCACTTCTTCCATTATTTTATTTTATTTTTTGACACCACTATTGCTCAACATAAAAATCTAAGTAGATTTCAGCAGTTTCTATAATACTCAGTCTGGGTTGCACATATAAAGTATTCCACATTTAAAATCACTTTAATCTGTTTCTCCTCCATTCATATGCTTAATTTGAACTTCAACAACTCATCTTCATCATGTCCAGATCCCTAAACGAGTTGCTGCCATGCTATTTTGTGCTATTTGTGTTAATACACAGCTGAACACCTGATAAAGTGTACCTTGTAAATAGTTCAAAGGCTTTAATTTGGGACCATTTCTCTCTACTATGGCTATAAAGTAGGAACCACATGTTTTATAGACAAAACACCTCTACTAAGGCAGGAAATGGACTATTACTCAAACAAAGCAATCAGTTCAACTAAAACATGCGATGTAAGATCCTAATAATATGAAAAGCAGTTTGACTGACACTGGGTGGCTGCTTTTGAACTGCTGTGAAGCAGGAACATGAAGGGGATACTGGACAGCTGCTTATGAGGATGATCTAAGGACATTCACTAGACTAAACAATGACCAGAGTGGATTTCAAACAGGGCGTTTTACAGGCTGGACCTGGGAGGATGGAAAAATGAGCACTCTGTTGTTGCAAAAGTTCTGAGGCTGGATATATTATTCTGGAAAGGGCTTGTCTTGTTTTCAAAAGGCCACATAAACCCTTGACAGTACCCTCTCTTTAGCACTTACGCCTCAAAGCTCCAAAGTAATATGAGCATACAAGGGAGGAGAAAACCCCAGCTAACTTTTTGTCCAGTCCTAACCCTGATATTTCCATGGCATCCACATCACATCTTTCTCTGTGGTTTGATTCCTTGAGCTTGATAGAGGAGTCCCCCTTCTCAGTTTTAACTATCTCCAATTCAGGGACTTCAGCTTTTTCAGTCACCTTAACTTTTTTCCACCGCTTGGCTTTCATGTGCTCGAAATTCTTTTCTTCTCCCTCTGCCCACATCAAAACCTTGGACAAGGATCACTGGAACATTCCCGGACAGCTCACGGAGAACACCTGCGTGTGCATGAGTGCCGGCAGTGTACATGTCCATTTGTTAATACGGTGTGATGTGTACATGGGTTCTTGAGTAACTACAGAGAAAATGTATTCAGATCCTCTCTTCAAATCTCTTCCTCACTCTCTCTCCAGATTTCACATCCTCTTCCACATCAGAGGCCCGGATAAAGAAGCAGTGTGTGCTTGGCGGTAGCTGAGCTGCAGCTTGACATGACGTTAATTCCTCTGAAGTAGCACTTGATCTTTGGCGGGACATTTCTTGTGCAACAGAGCAGCAAGTCCAAAAGCTTCAGTTGCTAAATAAACTAAAAAGGAATTCAGCTTGATTCATGCGCACCTCTTAGTTAAGCTGGCCCAACTACACATTGTGGTGATCATAACTCCTAAGAGTGTAATGTTTTCTTTTGTGTATCTCCCAGGCATAATGTGAGCACTAAAGGCGGCTTGAGTTAGGCTAGGGGGGTAAGGGTTGCGGGGCCCCCCAGGGGAGCAAGTCTTTGCTGACATGGGAAGCCATAAATAAGGGCCCGGGGCGTAATGCCATGTCATGCGTCATTTGGGCCAGTGAGGAGTGCTTTATCCCCCTCCCACCATTGAGCTGCTGAGCATGGCACCTCCTAGGGTGTAATACAAAACACATGGGCAGAGGGCGAGGGGCAGGAGCACCTCAGCGTACTGCGCTGCCGCCTTGTCAGCACCGAAGCCCAGAGAATAAGCAGACACAGGCGGCCTCTATCATAACACTGGTACAGTACTTTGTCACAATATACATTTGTCAGGAAAGCTGAGAACTCAACTTTCAAGTGATAACATCACATTCCTATCAAATGATATCAAAAAATAAAACATGAAGCAAGGTTAACTGCTAAAACCTGTGAGCAATTATACTGCGTAAGTACTAATAAGTATAAATAATGAAGTGTTACTTTAGGCTGATCAGTGTGGTGTTTAAGATTGATGTCAAGATATCGGAGCAAAAAGTGTTTAGGAAGCTATTCATGGGAAGGCTGCTCATCCAGAGAGCTAGATTTCGGCAGGTGTTGGCCATTTTGCTATTTTGTACTTCAGTAGATTCAGTAATTTCAACAGCCACAGCCTACAACTTGTGAATTTCCTTTAAATACTTAAATTTGCTTAGCCTCACCATTTTCTTTTAGCTGTAGTTAAACCGTCTTTCTTGTAGAATTTATTCTATGGCTCATATTCCTTCTGCTTAGCTTTATTTTAATTATCTTTATACAGCGTTAAACAACCAACTTCTTTTGTAATAGCCTTTGGGGGTCACTCTCCTAGTAGAGGGTGTATCTATCTGCTAACCAATTGTTAAATCAAAAAATTTGCCCAGGAAAACTTTGTCATAAACGTTTTGTATTGATCTGAAAAAAATATTTTATTTCTTTACAGTTTATTGGAAACTGACTTTTGGGTTTTCATCAGCTGTAATCCATAAACATAAAATATATAATAAATAAAAGATTATGTACGTAATTAATTAATCCACATATCAGTCTCACATTTTAATTAAAATGACTGAAATAAATTTATATTTAGATAAGATGGAGGAAAAACAAAAACTTTTTTTAAACCCTCTGTAAATAAGTTGCATGTTAATAATTACATTATTGTTTCACAAATCCAGCCTATGTTAATATATTTGCATTTCAGGGGAAGAAATACAAACGTGAAAAAATAAAAACACTCTACTGATGTTTTTAGAGTAGAGTGTCTTGTAAAAAACTAATGAAAGTTTTTACAAGACTTTCATTAGTCTTGTAAAAACGTATGCACTTTAAGAAAAAACTAGATTGCCTGAGTTTTATCATTTGGCATTTAAATCTGAACTTCGCCCTTAAAACATTAAGCAACTTAGGTCTGCAATGACGAAAACACTTCGGATGACAGAGTCTTTGAAAAAGCAGAGAAAGTTGCTCACTTACACTTTCCATTAAAGAGAAAATGACACATTGTGTTTGAGAAGAGAGCTTAACAGGGGAAGTTATGTGGAGCAACTGTCTGTCTGTTCATCTATTTTTAGTTTTGCTCATGAATAAACATCCAAACATCTCTTGGGGTAAAGATAAGGGAAATGAGAAAGGCATCAGCGATGGAGAAAATGCCTAAGATGATATGGAGAGTGAGGAGAAAAGCACACTGGTCAGTGAATCACCAGCATGCATTCACTGAGTAAGCTGAAATATTTCCCAAAAATGACCTCTTGGATCTTCACGAGAAACCACCCATTACACGCAATGCGAATGACTGGGTGGACTATCCTAATATGACTCAAATGACCCAAAGCAATTTCATTACTAACCTGCAAATCTTGTATGGATGATGAGCAGAAAATCGTATGCCGTCAAGATGTTTACACTGCTTGTGAGTCATCGAAAGAGTTCAATATCAGGAGATATTGAGAGGTCGAGGAAGTTATGAAAAGGTTTCAAGATTGGGACTTATGCCAGCCAGAGTCTCCCAGTGCTTCTGAGGCAATGTTACAGCACACCATACCTACCTGAAGAGATCCACTTTTCAATGCCAGAGGGAGAAGCTTCAATAATCCTGAACAATTGGACTCAGATTGCCCTGCGGGAGGTACAGAAAGCTTCAGGAAGAAAGGCCAGCCTTCAGACACTCGTTCTCTTATCAACCCAGAGATATTGATCGGCCCCAGGGGGTGCTCCATTTCTCTTCTCTGCTTGCCAGTTTCTGGGCCCCTTTTCTGTTTTTCTTGTTGCGTCAGAGATAAAATGCTGTGTGTCATATAATCACTCATTTACTCATCATTTTTCTCATATTGAATTAAAAAAGGCAATCTCCACCGTCTGACTGCAGGTCCGTGTGCTTTGCCATTGGACGTATAGAAGTTTGTGGGAATCTAAATAATTTAGATAGGGTTATTATTTCACAGCCAAGGTAAATATGATTTTTTTCTGCAGCACATGCTTTAAAGAAAGTCAATGTCTAGAAGCCCAGTTTGTACAGATATGAAATACTGCAGCAGCTCTCAAATGGTATCATCCTGTTGGTCAAATATCAATGGTACCCAATGCTTTAACAAGAAGTTTAAATAATTTTTAGTTCAGTTGCTTAACAACGTACCGCTCCAGACATACAACTTTTACAAGGTGCCACTAACATGCTGTTTTTAATAAGTGAAATGAAAGAATAAGGATGAATTATCCACCTTGGATAAACTCTTGTTACATCACCTTTATTAAATTGTGCTGCCATTTTGTACCCATGTGTTATTTTGTACCATTTAACTTTACTCTTGTGAAAAATGACTATTATATTTGTCCAAACCAAAAATGGTCTAAAAGACCTCTTGGTGGTAGATATTGCTTATTGGATTCACATAACCACAGTTCCATAAAACAGACTATAAGCAGATATTGGAAAGTTAATCAAATATTTCTGTTCTGAAAGTGGGTACAAAGCATCCCTCTTGCAAATATAAAATTATTCTGCAAATATAAGAACTGCACTTTATATCCCCAGATGTTGCAAACGGAACAATGACTGTGACAAAAAGTACAAATGTGGGAAAATGGCCAGCACCCTTGTGTTGCAATAGGGTTCTATGTCTGTTGTGTATTTTATATCTGCACCAAATATCAATGGAGAGCCCTGGCAGAGGACAGGCAAAACAAACAGTTTATAACAGTTGATTTACTGAGGAGCGGATCGGGGTAATATGCAGTAGCCTTTACAGCAAAGCTTAATGTGATTCAACCATACAACTTTTGGACAAAATTTGTTCCAAATTAGCATTTTCTCCAAATTTGCCTGTCCAGAATAGTATTGTATTTGCTGACTTTTTAAGAACCTTTTGGATTTGCAGGAGAATTTAATTTTAAACTTTAGGCTAACAGAATCAGTTTTTGTTAAGATTTAAAGATAGACTCAAAAGAGTCCGAAAAAAATAAAGAGAAACTCAGGAAGGTCGTATTTGATAGGTTAGTGCCATCAAAGTCGGGCTAAGCTTACAGTGACAACTACCAGCTGCATTGCAATAACCTGCAACCCTCCATCATGACCTTTACATCCATTTTTTGAGTTAGACACATCACTGTGCCCTAGACTGGGTGTCTAGTGGACAAACGTATCTGGTAAGAAGAGAGGACACACCGTCAGACAGCGTTTTAAATCCTGTGCTTCTTGTTTCTCTCCCTTGTGGCTCCCTTAGCTCCTTTTTTTTGTGTGTTTTGATCACTTAGCATGCACAAGGGACACGCCTGTAAAACGTGCTGTGTTGTAATTTGCAATGAATCCCCCCAGAACCTATGAATGGTTTTTATTACCCAGCATGCTCTCCAGGCTCATAAGATGTGCAGGGACATTTCATCTTCTATAGGAATTTGATGGGAGAGACTGAGACCCACCGTGTCACGGCCCCTGAAGTGTTATGAAAACTCCAGTGTGTTTCTTTGGTAACTGATAGCGTGAAGTGCAGATACAAATTATGCTTAAAGCATGTTTACTAAAAACAATAAATTCCAGCATGCTTATATCAATGGCGAGAACATCTTGAGTTGAGTTATTTTCCCATGATCAGGTCAGCTAGGCCTAAAGATGGATAGTAATGAAGAAATGTTTTAAGCCTGGCATTGCTTAGTTATATTAAAGTAGGCCAGGTTGTCAAAAAGTGTTCATAAACAACACGGATAGATCTGCAGGAGGTAAAAAGAACACTGCTACGTATTCTGCCTGCAAACAGCAGCGTGATTCAAGGCCAGACGGAGTCGCTGACATGATAAGGAATCACAGCTTGACAGTGACTGGGTGGGCCTTGCGCAGAGAATAAAAGCAGCATGACATGATCTCCTTCTGGCTGGCACGGGAAGTGAACTAAATCTCAGAAAATTGCACGTAATTTAATTAAAAGGTTAGAAGCTTTGAATGTGCTAGTTAAATTGTTTATGAGAGGCAGGAGTTTCTTCCATGCTCGACACGTCTGTGTGCACTCGAGCTGTCATGCGTATGCGGAGCGCGTCAGCTGAAATTCTTTTTTTTTTTTTACCAATCACACTGTGATTTTATCCACCAAACCAGAGCGAGCGCTTAACAATGAGCAGACAAGTCTTTACGAGCCCCCTCACACATTTTTAGCACGGCAAACAAGATAATAAACACAGAGACAGCGCTGCGCTTTAACATGCGATTAAGACAGAGGTAATTAGATAACGGTCAGTAAAACAGTGAGGAGGAATTGTAAAAGCAGGAGCAGAGGCAGGACTGAGTGTGGGATCCGTTAAGTCCTGGACACAGCATGCAGCTGACAAATGATCGTCTTTGGGTTTCTTGTTTCTGCGGCGAAAATGCAAAAAACAGACACTCAAGGTAAAAAAAAAAATGCAGACTAACCCTTCATCTCATCTCGCCGCACCTATGTCGTGGATATTTCCATTAAACAGAGGTCAAGGTACTAATGGAGGACCTTGTGGCCTTGTATGCCTGTAGAGCCCACCCTCCGACAAAAACTGCAACCACCACCAGTCCCCTGTTCTGTTCTTGTAAATCAAATGGACTTCATTCACACTGTCTGAGTGTTTCCTGGCCCTCGTGGAGGCTCATGTAGTCCCATGTTTAGTCATTAGACAGGAGGAAAAAGCAAATGTGGGAATGATGGTGAGAATCAAAGAGCTCAGAAAAGAAAGAGAAAATAACTAATGGCCTCGGAGTTCTTTGAAAAGCAAAGGCATGATGAGATGTCATGTATCGGGGAAAAGCAGGTCTCCAAAATAAATGTTTGTTCAGTGACTATGTTGGACTTGTCACAAATAAAACCACGCTGATAAAGTCATAACCTCATTCTTGGAAATTCACTGGACATTATTTACTTCCCTTTGAACTATATATGTGGTTCTTTTCTTTATTGTGATGTAGAAGAAAGGCAAAGGATTGTGGCATTATAGCCTGCAATGCACACTTGGAGCCTGCACACTTCGTCACCTTTAGTTTTTTTTTAAATATTCCTCAAAATAGGGCGATACCTAAACAAGGCTAGAGTTAAATGTTTTCTCTATGACAAATATTAAATTCAAATGTGCAAGAATGACGCAAAACAAAACTTGTTTAAAATCCTTGGTATTTGTACATGGTAAAACAGGCCAATGTCTATGACTGAGTTCACAAATTCACTCATAACTTAACATTTTCCTAAGATTTACATTTGAATTGGCATTATAAATCCTTAAATCTCTGGTTTAAAGTTTTTAAGGTTATACTTAACCCCTAGGTATTTTGAATCAATATCCACAAATAGGCAAAAACCTTTATTATCACTTTCTGGTGAAAGAAAACACTAAGGGGTAGAAATATGGGAAAAGCTTTGCCCCTTCAGGCAATGAAAAATGTTGCTTTCCAATAAAGTCAGAAAAGCACAGAATTTACAACAAATTGTTCAATGGAAGGAAGCTGAAGGCATTTTTTTCTCTGAATCAATGTCACACAAAAAATCCCTGAAGCAATCAGAAAAACAGTTTAATAAAAAAAGAAGTGCTCCAAGGATAAAAATCTGACAAAGACAATAAATAATAACCACAACAGATGGAATTTTAAGAGACCTGAATAGACCCTGTTTATTTTCTGCTTGACAATTAGATAAATAAGAAAATATGAATACAATTTTTTGTAATTTGGTTTGTGAATAGTTAATACGAAAAGTGATGTAGTCAGTAAGTCAGCAGCTTACTGTCTGTTACTCTTATGTTCATGATTATTGGCTCATCAGATCATAATCAGAAAAAATATATTTCATGTCAAGCCTCACAGTGACTCAGCTGCACTAACCTTTTCACTTCTTCCTGTGCTTCCTTCCTCTCACTTTTAAGTAGTTTACTTAATCTTCCCTTATTACCCCTAAATGCTAAGCGGCTGGGATGAATTTGCATGCAAATCAGAGTGCAAGTTGACACTTGTGACTTTGTTTGCAGCAGAGCTTTTATGGTATGATGAAGATACAGTTCGAGGCACGCAGACACAATGGGGTGTTAACACATGACACCTGAGTCGTAACTTGTGTCTACCCCCGATGGGACTAATGCTTTCAGGCCCGAGAATGAGTCGAAGTCCAGATGAGAGGGAGGTGGTTGCGGGGCAGAGACGGATAGGAAAACATTCCCCAGTCGCTAAGCTCATCTCCATAAATCCAGACACAGGCAGAGGGTACAGACATGGGACAATAAATGACCAGTTAACTACTCCTAAACACGTTGGTTTTCTGCCGGATAGCTGTTGATATGGGTTCAGGAGGAACTTGAGAGAGAGCACAAAACCTGTCCTTGTAATCTCATTTTATGAAGTCAGCAAATCAACCAAGAATCATATTAACAACGAACAATAGTGGTCATTGTTTGACAACTTAGCGCGTTTGCACACAACATATTCGCTGTTTTTATGCCTTTGAGCCTAAACATGTTACCTAGCAATTACTGTCATAGAGTAATCTGTCTTTTGAGTGCCGCTGTGATGAATAACTATTAGGTTTTTAACCATGAGATGTGTATCCCATATCAAGCGTTTTACTTTCTTTTAATAAAAAAGATGGTCTTGCACAATTTCAAATAGGACTGACAGCACTGGATATTGCTTTATTGAAATCCAATTCATGCATTTTATTGTAATTTAGGCTTGGAACAAGATATCTGACAGATTCATACAAATTGGTGTCATGATTTGGCACAACAGTTTGGCATGAGACTTACAGCGTTGTACTAAAAAGGATTACAGTTAAAGAACTCAAAGGAATACTCGTGGTTGCAAAGGTCGGTGATTGCAAAGCCTTTGAAGATATACCTGTGACTTTTTTTTTTTTTTTTTTTGCGACGTGAGGTCAGTTACAATGAAACGAGAGTCGCATAACGCTGATTAAGAAACAAAGCTGGATTATAAACCTTTGAGGAGTGAAAACTGAGGCGAGTTTGCAGCACAAAAAGGTGATCTCCCCACAGGTGACAGATCTCACACATTTTCGCTTGGGCGGGTGGGAAAGATAAAGCAGAAGGTTTGAAAAAAAAAAAAAAAAACCTTAATATGTAGTCCTTATCTGGGGGACCTTTTCAGCAAAGCGGACTATCACTCAGGATCAAATGACATTAAGGTAATGAGCCAGAGACACTACAAAGAGCGGTTGGTAGCAGCCCGACTGGCTGATGCCTCCCACGGAGGTGATGAGTTAAGAAAGGTGTGATTGCTTTACAGACCTTTAGCCACACCAAATTTGCGTGTGTGGGAAATCACACATGTCGCCTAATGGCACTGAGGACAGCAAGGCCACTGCCAAACATCTTGTTCCTCTTAACAGGAATGTGATAATGAATCTAGCACCTTAGGTTGACTTGAGGAATCACACAGGACTGGCAGGTTTATAAACAACATGGGAAAGAGTGGCACACATTAAATGCACATTTAAAATTCACAATAGCATTATAGTTAAAATACAGCTTTACAATTGTTAAGTGGCTTTTTTTTTTTTTTTTTTTTTAACAAATGTGACGAGCCAAGACATGTTTTTTTGTGCTGCAATTTCTAGAATCCAGGTTTTTGATATGCACCATTACATTGAATTTAATCTGAAGCAGCTGATGGATTTGCTCTATACAGTCAAGAACAGAGGAATATGATTATTCTGCACATATTTTAAATAATTCAAGAGATGCCTTGTTAAAAACAAAACAAAACAAAAAATACATCCAAACACAAAGCCTCAAGCCCAAACTTTTTCTTTTTTAAATAAAAGGAATTCATACTCTTAACTTTTTACATACAGTGACAAACTTTAATGTATTCCAGGAATTTTGTGCAATAAATCAAATCTACCAAATCTGTTTTGCTCAGAACTAATAATTGGCCTGTCAACAGATTCTTCTACATAAGTTGTAAATCTTTGCAGTTACCGTGGCTCTTCTGGTTTTCCGTTTCTGGATGAAGATTGAATCCAAAGTTTGTAATACTGTTTTATGTCATGTCCCACCTTTAGTCCATTCTAATTATTATTATTATTATATCTGCATCTGCAGTATCTCTTGGTTTTCATGATACTGTTTGTTCTCCAATGTTCACCAACAAACCTCAGCTGGTTTTATACTGAGATTAAATTCAAACAAAGGCTAAGTCTTCTTCCTGGATCTGATAAGTACAAGGATAAAAATGGGACTGAAAGGTAATGCAAGCCACACTTTTCAGATATTTTTATTTAGAAGCATTACTATACTGAAGAAAATAGGGAAACTGGCGCAACATACTGAACACTAAGCAGTATATGAAAGAAAGTTAATATTTTAAAAATTAAGACTAAATATCCATCACTACATATTAAATATCAGAAACTTTATTGTGCCATTTATCATATATATTGTACAGAAGTAAAAAAAAAAAAAAGACATTCGATACTGTGCATGTTTTGTTCCACAGCGTGTCCACACTTTATAGATAAACTGACGTTCCAAGGGGCCACTTAAAGCTATCATCACATCCTTTAATGGCCAAGTTCATGTTTATTCTCTCCCCATAGGTCATCTCTTCCTGTAGCGTGCAAAAAAAAGGAAGAAGAAGAAGAAGAAGAAGAAGAAAAAAAGAAAAACCCATCATGCCTATCCTCTATTTTCTCATTTCTTCTGCTCATCAATCTTCGGGGTGCCCACTTAATCAGTTTCTGTCCAGTCTCTCCCTTTCCCGTCATCCCTCTCCAGTAGTTTACCCATTCTTCTTCCTCCTCCATCATTCTTTCACTACTCCTCTCCTCTCCAGTCACCCTCTAATCTCTCGGTCTGAAAGGTGTTTCCTGAGGAGGGCACGCGGGAAGACAGGCGGGAGTGACGGATCACTCGGTGGACGCTTCACTTTGTCCTCACTCCAAGGCGGGAACAGGGTGGTGATGGGACGATAAAGTCCAGGCCTTGTTAAGCATTTATGGAAAGTCGGATCTTCCAGCTGCAGCTTTAAGTGGCGCTCCGCAGTGACTATTCTCAGTAATGTTTTGAATCTGGGCCTAAAGGAGTTTGCAGACTGGCTCGGTGCATAGAAGCAACAGATGAATGCTCCCGCGAGCCAAATTCTTGGATCACTTCGCTCAGCTGTGGTTTGATGTCTGGCAAATGTTTAGTTTTATCTCCAAACTTTTTTTTTTGGCTTGTTTTTAATTGTGCTTTTGAACAGGAAGGATGTTCAACAGAATCCAGAGATGAAAACACCTCTTTCTCCTGATTTTTCCACTACAGACACGCAGCTGTCAATATCTCCATAAATAATGCACACTGACAGTTGCATAACCTCATTAATATCCAGACTTTATGTTTTGGTTTTAAAGTACAATAACAAAAATTAAAGGATTAATTCTAAGAAGATTGGTCGCCTACTGAAAAAAAATAAAAATAAATAAACATTCACATTTAAACCGTTCAATGTGGGTATTTTCGGCACTTTAATGATTTAGGACACCTCCAGGTGCCTAGCTTGGTTACACAACACTGGTACATAAAGACGAGACAGGCAAGACAGATAAGCAGGGAGGAGAAGCCGTTCGACAGCTGCCAGCCTGGTTGGGTAACACTCAAGCGGGGCCCCCCGAGAAGAGCCCGGCATGGGGTAACGTCTGCGGGGCAGTCGGGGAGGAAGACTTCAAACTCAAGGCTTGTTCAACCTCTGGCCCTCCGCAGCTCCCTCTCCCACTGTTCTGCTCGGCTCCATGGGGGACCTCTGAAGACCTGGCCAGCAGTTGCCTTTTCCACTGGTCTCTCCTAGACTTTGAGAAGTCTGGGTATCACTGCTGGCTTTCCCAAAAGAAGTTCAAGCTATGGTGTGGTTTCGCGTACAAATGGGTAAACAATAAGCTCATGCTCCTCAGTGAATTTGTCCGCACTGATCTGCGTCACTGAAAAGACAGGAGTAGAAGATGTGCTTCTTTGCTTTTATGATTTTCAACGAATCAAAAATGAAACGTTTAAAAGAGCATTTCTACTCAGTTCCCAGAGTCTCTGTTCTGTAGAACAATCCGTTCCTCAATGTTTAGCTTTATGGCCCGAGCCGAACATGACATGAAATTTTGCTCTGAAGATTTGCACTTGACTCACCCCGCAGTTAAAACAAGCAACAAAGCTGAGTTGGAAGACATTAAGCGAAAGCTAAAAGTGGGAGAAGTAACACTGCTTACTTAAATGGGGTCTATATTTGGGTTTACTTCGGGCCTATAATTAAAGTTAATTAGTCGGGTTGGATCAGGCTAGTTCAGGGTCAGGTTGGATTTCTTTAGGCCCAACCTAAATTCTACTGTCCCTGCAATATCATGAGTCGCTAAAGGTGTGTCAGCAAGAAACTTCACATTGGGAGCGGAACAGTTTCACCCTGTATTTAGCTCCGTCATTCTTCCTGTCAAACCTGAGCAGCGTCCCTGTTGACTCTGAAACTTGTGCTGTGGATTTCTGGACTCCCTCTAGAGGTTTGCAATTGTGCCGTAGTGTCTCCATTTCCTGGTGATGGATTGAACCAAACTCAAATGAGTTGTTCATAGTTTAGGATATTGTTTTAGAACTGCATCCTGCCGTAAAGGCCTCCACAATTTATTGTTTTAAGTGTCAGCTGTGTGCCTTGGTCTCCATAACCACGTCTGTCATCTAATGTTCTCTAGCAACCCTCTCATGTCTTCACAGAGTAGTTATGTGTATGGTGAGAATGACAAACAGATGCACTGGATTTTAGTAAGGTATAATGGCATAAATGAGGCAGAATGTAAATATACTTCACAGTTTCCTGATTTTTATTAGACAAGACTTATAAACAACAACAACAACAATAATACTAATAATAATAAAAATCAACAACAACAACAACAATGAAAACGATTTATTTGTCTCCCAAAATAACAATTATGGTTAGCGAGGAGTTTCATGTTGTTCTATCACATAAAACCCCAATAAAATAAATTATGGTTCAAGGGAGTAAGTAGGTACATTAGGGCAAAGAGTATTCTTGTATGTGGTTGTAAAAATCAGGGGTGGGAATTGCAATAAAAGCAACAATGTGGCCGCCTAATTTCCCCTTACTGCAAACATCATACCCACCTTCTGCATGATTACAGCCAAAAAGACCATTATGGAATGTCAGCATCTTTAATCAAACACAGTTTTTACCAACAACTTCCTTCAGCTCTCTACCGAGGCAACGTTTCTCCTACTTTAGGGAGGTTTTGTCTTGGCAGAGGATTTGAGGGATTATCTGTGTGTTTACAGTGGTGTAAAGAAAGAGTCAAAGGTGCAGGTATGTGACCAGAACTGTGTTTTGGCAAAGCAGGTTTGGCTCTGCAGGAGCGTTTTCACTACAATAAAATTATTTCTGTAAATGAAGATATGGAAATTTGCTGCAAAAAACCAACCAAACAAACAAAAAAGCAAACACAACAAACAAACAACCTAGAAGAATGTCAGCAACACATTCTAATCCTGACACAGGATGGCTAAAATGTCACATCAAATCAGTCAAAAAGTGCTCCTGCCGCAGGAGATCCAAGCGGACACAGCTGATGATCTGGGAGATGGGGGCTTCTAAGACCCGGGGGGTGACTCAGCTGAGGACGACTCTGCACGCAAAGCAGCCATAAATACCCCCAAATACACACAGATACACACAGGATCTGGTGGCAGACAACAGTCACCCTGTCATCTTCGATTGCGGGTCGCACATGTTGGGCCAGCAACACCTCGCACAAAGCAGAGTGGGGCTCGGCCCCCCTAGCGTCTCCTTGCCGCCATGTGGAGACTGCCAGAGAGTTATTTCAGCTCAAAAGAGCAAACACAGAAATCAGTCTGTCAAAAAGGCTTGCAGTGATGCCAAATGTCATTGTCTGCAGTTTATAATAAACAAATGCGATTGGGGTTTTACCTAATCAGAGTGGGTGTAATAAAAAGGAGCAGAGCCAAAATGATGTGGAGCGACTTTCAGGTTTTAGTTAAACTGCACTTCTAACAAGAGGCCATCTAAGAATAAAACTGCATCTTAATATAGGGACTGGGAACAGGAAGGCTGTTTATCTTCTGAGCCATGCAGATTATCTATTAAATCTATTAAAACGTCTCTTTATTTCTGTTCTTATCAGACGGAGGGAAGTTTGAGGGAACTTTTGAGCTTCGGGCTACTTTCCGAAGCCCGTAGGCTCACATGTGTTCAGCAGATGGCACAGAGTAAATGGCACGGATGTTATTCAGCTGTATATATATCTCTCACAGACTCTCCAAGAATGTCCACACAAGGCCAAGCATTATGGCATCTGAGGGCTGCGCCGTCTACTGCCGGTAAGGGATTCTGTCTGTGGAGGTTTCATTTGGATAAAATGCAGACAACGTTTGTCATTAAGGTTAAGTCTCCAACAGAGACTTAAGGTTAAGTTGATTCAACCTTTGACTGAATCAAAGATTGGTAAATCTGTGATTCAGTCTGCTAGTTATTTCAAAATTTCCTTTAAATGTCTTCCAAATCTTAGGTCTAACTGACCTTCCTTTTTTCAGCCCTGGCCTTTTTTTTTTTCCAAACTAACTTCGTATCTCCGTTCTTCCTTATTTCGACCCTAAAATCAATTCTTTTTTCATTCTCTCTCCTTTACCTGTTTGTTCTTTCTTCCTTTGTTAGTTTTCATTGGTAACTGCAGTTTTGGAGGACCTCATGCCTGGGAGGAGAGCTTCACAGACAGAAAAGAAAATCTGCTTTAAATTGTCACAGTTAACACGACTGAACAAAACCAGGATTTTTATTTTGTGACAAATATTTGAAATATATATAAATAATTATATTGTTGTTTTGAGACCATATATATGAAATGACGCAACACACAAGAAAAGATGGGTGTGAGTACATATTTCTTACAATGCATCCTACAGTATCTCATCCTATAGTGCATCACATCTTGTGTCATTTCTCTGATACAGCAAAAAAAAAAAAAAGCACAAAAGGTTTTAGGTCAGTTTCAGTTCAACTCCTCCTAATTGCCTGTTTCATTATTTCTAGGGAACTTAAGTTTGACCTATGAATCAATCGGGCAGGCACAGAAACAGCCTTCATCCCCCTCAATTCTACTACAACTTTGAAAAATGAACGGAGATTATACAGATGACACTCAAGAGCTATTAGTTGAAAACTTCACACACACTACATGATCCACTGAAGGCTGGAGCATTTCTCAGGTCTGCTCAGGTGGATTTAAAAATATATACATATATATCTACCATGATTCGTCTGTTGATTGAGTTTTACTGTTTTGTCCACCATTTGTTTCCTTTGTTGGGTAAAATTCCCAAGGAGAAATTCGTAAAAAAAAATTAAAATAAAAGATATCTGGTAAGTAAATTACCGTTTTAAAGGAGTAGAGAACTATTTATCAATAATATGTTAAAATATAAAAATTCAGGCTTGCTTGCTCAGAAACGATAGCACATCGAATGTGTCTATAATAAAAAGATAATCACTGCATATAGTCACATTAAAAGCTAAAAACAGGAACACTTAGAGAAACTGAATATAATTAATATGATTCATGAAGAAATAATGATTCGGGTTCTACTTTCTGAAACCAACAAATGACGAATGTGGTTTTTTTTTACGTGTTTGGAAACTCATTCATATGTGCATATTTTACAGAGAGAGATGAACAGAGGATTTCCTTTGGCAACAGATCTCTATCAGTGACTCCCATCAACGTGACGTAAATCTCCACGGAAGCGCAGATAAGCTGCAGGAACCCCCCCGGACACGTCCGGATTGACTCTGACTGAACTGTCACAGGTTAGCGTGTGTGCAGCTCCTGCAGGCTCCAGGAAAGGTATAATCAGATGTTTGATCAGTTGTCAGTGAAGCGATCCTCTGGTCTATCGCATCAAATTTACAGCATCTACCTGCAGAGATCCATTTGCAAACTGAGCGTGGCTGAGCGAGTGGGCGACAAGAGTCGCACGTGTTCCAGAAAACACATGGAAATCTGATAAACTGTGGATTTTAAGCGTCACATAAACAAAACATTTCATGATGTGGAAGCCATAAATATCAAAATAGGAAATGAAAGGCTTGCAATTTGTCACTATGTGCAGGACTCTATATATGTAGACATCTAAATGTAAGATTTGTTTGAAATAAATAGAGTATATATATATATATATATACATATATATTTATATAATTTTTTTAAGTCCTCCAAAATATTTATATTACAATACACAACACTTCTTCACAACATTTTTTTTTCTAATGGATTAACAAAATCTATTTCATTGGGGGTTTATGTGACAGACCAACACACAGTACATGGATTGTTTCCACATAGTTTCCAAATAAAAATCTTGTATGTGTGATATATTTGTATGTAGTCAACCCGAGTCAGTATAGAAAAACAATCCTTGGCCACGTTTACCAGCCTGAGAAATCTAATTGTAATATTTTAATTTATATTTTGATTATTCTTTGCAAAATAACTCAAATTCAGTCAGACTTAACAGAGATGGTCAGTAAATAAATAATAAGTAAATAAATAATAAAAGAGACTTTGGACTATTTTAACACATAGATAGATGTTCAATAGGAATTGATCTAAAGCATTTAATTTAATTTAATTAAATGCAAATCCAGTTAAGTCTCAGCAGTTAATAACTATTTCTTTCTGGAGTGCTTTATATCTGGTTTCATCCATTTTCACATCAACTCCAACCAGCTTCCCTTTCCCCACAGAAGCAATACACACAGCATGATGCTGCCATCACCACATGAAATATAGGGAATCACCCCACAAAGACCACAGTTCATGTTTTCTTCTAAGATTTCTTTGGCACGAGTTTGCTTTATCACTCAGTAATTTGAAAGAAGGGGGAATTCACGTTGCAACTGATCCAAGTCTTGGAACTGAACCAGGAGAGCTCTACCGACGACTACAGCGTCTGTGATTGAGTTCCCAGAGTGTAGCATGGACAGAAATTCTCAACACTTTTCAAATGTTTATTTTATTATTTAAAACGTCAAATACCCCCAGTCCTTTTTCTTTCTGCACCACTTTGTGTTCAGCTGTACCCATTAAAACTAATTTTTAATGTGTGAGGAAATGTAGAAAAGCTCAAAGCTCAATCATTATTTTTGCAACATGCTGTATTTCCAATATCTCTGGAGCGTTCAACGATGGACCCGACAAAATGAGCGACGCCTTGAGGTCTGTTCGTATGGCAGGATTTCAAGGGCTGCTGACGTTGACCCCTTATTGTTAGATGCTCCCTTTGTGGTCGAACTCGCCACTGTACTGAGCGAAGGAAAAGAAAGGCCTTCTCTAACAGTCGGTCATGCCCCAGTGCTCCTGGCAACAACAGGTCCCAAGGACGCAGACCTGCCTGCCCTATATTGGCTCGGCTCTCCATTAGCGTTGGCGACACCAGCCCCCTGTCAGCTGTCCCATTCGGGGCCGGGCCGGCCCTTTATTAAAGCTTTGATGGCCGCTGAACAAAGGGGAGTCCTATGTTTAGATGATAGAATGTAAGCAACTGGTTTTCTGCTTGGGCAACGCAAGACAAAGAGCCTCCTTCTGAATACAGCGGAGTACGTAAGCGAGAATGAGTGAGAAAACTGGAGAGGGAGGAAGGAAAGAAAAAAAAAAGAGGAGGAATTTGCCCTAAACTTGGGAAGAAATAACAGATTTCTGCGTGAGGATTACTTTGATGGCATGGAAAAACTTCACAGGTGGCCATGATGCTTTGAGAGCAATGGTTAAAGTCCCAGAACCCAAAGAGTAAACATTACTATAGTGTGATAAGATGGAAAATCAAACCCGAAGTCTAAAATGTCTGCAGTGCAAATTTACTATGTAATCAATTACATATCAACTATTTAATAAACTTTCTGTACTATTTTACATTGACTAATGGTTCATATTTATAAACTACAAAGGCTTTTTTAAATGAATTACAAAGCGTCTTTCGCTAAATGTGTAGCAATTCAAAATGAATGTTGTACATTAAAAATGTTCAGTGATTGTCCTAATTTTGCTTCTTTTTGCAGTGACACATTTTTTTTCCTCTTTTTCTTTTACATTAAAGATACTAAAAGTGATACGAAATTACTGTCATATCCCTAGAATACAATAATGAAAACAGTCCAATAACTTCTGTTTTTGTCCTTTTTCTTTCTTTTCAGCCCAAAACTATTTCAAAGCCATGAAAATGAGAAACAACAAGAGTCTGAAATTACAAAAACTGTTATAAAAAAGCAAAACAAAACTGCAGTTACTAAGTAGAATCTCTTTTTCTTTTATATCCACTCCCAATAATTTGTGTGGTTGTATTAAACATGCAAGAAGCCCGATTGTCAGCTTGTCTTGCACACATACCTGGTCATGGCTGGCTTGTAGGGTGCTCCCGGTGCCGTGGAAAGTCATTTGCACTGGGGACAGGGTCAGATAGGTCACAAAATCCTTCCCACTCTGCGCATCGCTGTACTGCACCTGAAAAAGTAACACATAATTTCAGCAGCGAGTAAATAAATAAAAACATGACATTCATTCAAAAAGAAGGTGTTTTGAGATTGTGTTTCATATAAAAGACCAACACAATATAGAACATGAATGGAAAAATGGAAATGCATTTAAAAATTGTTTACAAATATTGTAAAAATCTTAACCAAATTGTATATATTTCTATTACAAAACCTTTGATTTATTACTAAGCCAATTAACTGCATGACAAATTCTAAAGAGCTCAAGGGTAATTTTGTTTCCATTTGAGACATCATTATCCTTTTTTTCCTTTTTGTTTTTTTATTTACATTTTATTCATTATTTTTAGTTGGGGTTTTATTTTGGATTTTTAAAACATCTTTCAATTGTAGTGTTAAGTATTCTTTGCAAAATGTAATTTTATTGGTCTTTGAGAGGGTGAACTTGCATTATTATGCCATTAGCAGTGCAGTACTTGAAAATGGTTTAGAAATAACAATATAATTGCTTATTGCATTAGTTATTGGGACAGTTCATGGTCCAAAATGTATTACTCTAATGCTATTACATCAAACATTATGCACCACAAATACTTTTCTGGTTTTAACCGTCATCTTTCTTTCACTTCACAACAGAGCACAACTTCATGAGGGGATGGTTAAAAAAATATTTGGAATAAAAATAAGCACAGAAATTTGTCGTTGCAAAGGCACTGCAATGCTCAACACTTTTATGCTCAATTACCCAACAACACACAGGAATGGCAACAGAGAGGAACAAGTGAAAGTGCATCTGTGTGTGATTGAGAGGGGGCATCCGAGGTAGAGATCGCATCGTGAGTGACCCCTCTGAATTGAGAGGTTAACTCCGCAAGCATTCCTAAATGCTCTGCAATCAGGACTGTTATGACATGCTGCTCCTCTGGGACAGGCTGCTCCTGAGATGGAAGAGCTTTTAGTTAACACTGGCTGCTTAGCCTGCCCTACTTCTCACTGGCTCTATCCCAGGGTTCGCCTGTGGACTTGCACGAGTTTATATGTGTTTGCCTGGCCTACTTCTGCCCAGGACAGCTGCAGGCATCTTAATAAATAGAACACGTAACTATGAGACCTGAAAGAAGAACTAATACCAAGAGACGGAGGCGCTGAAGGACAGAGAGGTTTTCTGTTAAAGTTTGTGTAACATTTGTGTTAATGCACAGACTCGGACTGATTTTGTTTAAGTCGAGTGACAGAGAAACACAAAGTAGTCAGTCATTTAGTGGAAATAAAAGGTTTCCAGGAGAATATAAATCTAAAAAAGGATGGTGCACAACATCATCAAAAACTCTGGGGTTATTCTCTACCAGATTTGACATCCAGTGACTCTAAATGTTTCGCACATTCTTCTTTGCCAAACAGCAAAGATTGGATGCAGAGCTTATGTAATTATCAAACAAAACTTCTTCATTAAATTTAGGCCAGAACTTTGACTGGGCCATTTTAACACATGCTTATGCACTGATCTATGCAATTCCTGTTCTGTTTTACATGTATTTTAACATTATGCTGTCCAGCTGAAAGCTAAACCATCATGTCTTCAAGCGTATTTTCTTCCAGGACTGCCCTGGAAAAACTGCATAAGATTACAAGAATACAGGAGGATAAATAATTAATTTTATGAGAACACAAAAAATAAAACTATTTATAAGGAGGAATTTTGGGAAGGTTATACTTTCATATTAGCATCACATTATTACCAGTAGGAGGACTTTTAAAAAATTCTGCTAACAGCTGTCTATTTCAAATAAAGATCTACATAAAATGAGCTGGTTATGTCGGACCTGATAACTAAGTTAGTTTCTAATTAAAATCACAGTTTTTTGTAATTTTACCATGTTTATTCAGGTAAAATTGTGACCACACTCTCAAAGTTAAAAAAGAAAAAACCTCATAGCCTCACCAATATATACATTATTTCTACTTATTATGTGGTCATTTATGTTGGTCTGTTACTTAAAAATCCCAATAAAAAACAATGAAAGTTTGTGGTTACAATGTGATGAAATGTGAAAAAGAAGTATTGCTTTCACAAGGCACTGTACTCTGGACTTTTTACATTGCACAGAAAACTTCTGCCTCATTGGGAAAATATGATTTTGCACAAAATTATGACGCAAAATCATATTTCACATACTTTAAAGGATCCAATGAAACAACAAGGTTGTGGAAAAACAGATATCAGCTTTTGAATTCAAGCATAATGAATGTCCTGGCTCCCAATCCGCATATTTATGTTGGCAGAAACGTTTTCAAGTCTTTTAATCACAGAAAGTCATAAAAAAAGCCTCTGTATGCAGACGTGTGCTTATTTTTCTTTGAGTGCCCTAAATCTCCTCACCGGATCAAATTTTTTACCTTATCAAGGCCATTATTTGATGGCTATACATGCTGAGCTTGTGTGCATGCACAAGTACGCACCCACAGCGGCTGTATACGATCTGTGACTGAAAGCTTCCAGAGTGGGGTGTGTGCGCGCGCGCGTTTTTTCTCTCCGGATGAGTTACGACCAGGCAGCCAGACACATGGAAGTCTGGCTGCCTGATCGTAATTCACACTCAAGCACAGAGAGATATGAACATGTTTCCATGAAAACACGAACAACCGTGCGATGCGACATACAGTGCATACATTGAGCACATGCTGCCATGCGTGCGTGCGTGCACACCTGCTGGTGAGCCGGGCTCCCAGTGATAAACTGTGGAACGCTATCTGTTATGAGTATGACTGATGAATTTAGTAAAGTGAGCCATGGGGAGGAAAAAATTAAAGGGGCAAAGGTGGGAGGGAGAAATAAAAAAGAAAAACAAAAGATGACAAGAAAAAGATGACAATACAACAATTTGGTAACAAAAGATTTATGCTGGAATGTTAGGAGATGCTGTACTTGAATGAGTTGGGTGAAAAAGCATGGAGTGGTTGTTTATATGTGACAGCCTCAAGTTCTTTGGATAGGAGACTGTGATACATGATGTAATCATGATGAACAGTTGGCACTTTGCTCCAATCATCTGTTGCAAACTGTCAAAAGTTCAGCTGAAATAAGTTGAGCTTCTCTAAAATACTTTTAATTTTAAGTTAAATCTTGTGCATTAAAATTTGGACAAAAAAAACCCCCCCTTTTATAGAACAATATAAAACAAAATGAGATTTCTTGTTCCTTAAGTAAAAAAATGTAAAATAATACATTCATTCTTATAGTTTAAATTTTCCATTTGTGTCCTTCCTAGGAGATTTCTCTTTGTTTTACTTTGCATGTATGTATTTTAAGAAGAAGTTCTATAAAATGTTCTGGTAAAGTTTCGAAACAATCAGTATTGAATTCTCCACCAAAAGACAAGAAGATAATCACATTTTAGAGTGAATTAGTCAATTAGTAAATATTGACTAATTCACTTACATGTTTTGCCTTGTAATTATTTTTCTACATCTTCTGAATTCCACCACAAAGAGCATTGAATACTAGAGTTTACCTGCAGATGAATCTTGCATTGAAAATTTTATAGATTTTTTTTTTTTCCCTAACAAGCTACAATTTATCCCACTTCTTTCTCATTCCTCTTGATTGCTGATAAAAACAGAATGGTAAACATGATGAGGTCAAGAAATGAGTGAAAACTGGCAAGTCACCAACAATCACCCGTGGGTTCTACTAACCTGGTGGCTTTTTTATTTTATTTTTTTGACAAAACAGTCAATATGTCTGACCGCTTTGAGGATTTACTACTAACTCTTAACTGAAGGCAGGAAACAAAGTTGACTGACCCGTCAGCGTCTACAGGATCATTTCATTTGTAATGATTTGGCGGAAACTGAAATAACGAGCGTCTTAAAAACAAGCAGCCCATTTTCAAATGCCGGCCGGCCTGTTTTGAGTGCATCTGTGAGCGGATGCATTCTAAACAGGCCCGACTAATCATCCCTGGTCCCGTCACAAAACACAGCCTCTAATCCACTTCCTTTGGAGACAAAGAAGCAGGAGAGTTATGCAAGGCCTGCAATTGATCGGCGGCACTAATGTGGAGCGACCTCTGACATCTGGCTTTTAAAGCTGGATGGCTCATCTTCCAATGGCCCTCTTCATTCAAGCAAATGTAAACATGCACGAACCAAAAAAAAAAAAAAAAACACAGTCACTGTTTATGAAGCTTGGCAAAATCTATGTTACATAAACAATTATGTAGGTCAAAACCTGAAATTTTAAATCAGAAATGAAATGTTGGGGAGCAGCGAGAGAAGCCCACACAGATCCTGAGGATGAAGTTTCACAATGCTGTAAGAGTATCTTCTAAAACAAACACTGAACTGGAGGGCTGTTGCATTATTTGCTTGCTTAAATATGAGGATTTCACAACAATGTGCAGCGAGTAGGAAATAACATTGACTTCATAGTTGTCAAGCCTGTACTGAGAGAATCTGGTGAAGATCAATTAGGCTCCGAAATAAGCCACTTTGTTGGAGTCAAGAGGTTTTGAGTGGACTGTTGATATTCTCTGGACTTCCAGGAATAGCAGGATGTGGAGGCCAAACAAAGGTGCTCCTCCTGAAACGCACTCACCATTAAAGTCTTTACAAAAATGAGCTCGTCGGTTCAAAATAAACTCGGCTACATTCTCATGACATCTTGTTGCGAATGTTCGCATTTCGAAAGAGATTTATTTCAGCTTTAATTGAGAGTGCAAGCTGCACAGGTTTAACAAATTACTTTTGGGAAACTGTTTTCACAGGAACATTGACGGGTATGCACGGTCCCATAAAATACCCACCCCCCCTTTCAATAAAGTATCATATTTGGTACATCCATGAAGATTTAGTCAAAGACGACAGCACATATTTGTGTATTTATGCTTCCCCCTCTCAAAAAGTAGTCATGGGAGCGCTTAGAAACTTGTCTTGTGACAAGAGCTCATTGAGTACAGCATGACTTAAAGCGAGAGGAAAAATGCAGGCCTAGAGTTTTTCTGAGAAACTTGTGTGAGGATAATAAAAAGTATTGTTTCAGATTCCAAACAAAGTGCCAGGGTGAACACACCCTCCATCTCTACGTGCAGAGCCTGCGGTGGCACACAACTGCCAATGCTGCCAAATGTCGGGAATTCAATGAAATATGACCAATACTATCAAAATACACGAGAACAAAGGCGAGGAAAAGTGATTATGCTGCATATTCAAATTAGCAAAAATGCAGCGCTGGCACTTGAGGGTATTTGATTTAAAGGTTCGCAAATGGGCTTGATTGCGGCGCAAAATCATCACTGCCGAGTTTTGCTAAACGCACGCAGGCATGCGCGTCAACACGCACACGGAGGGCCACCATGTGAGCAGAGACTGTGCGCCGAGCCAGAAGAGCAATAGCAGTCTGATTTATACCACAGACAAAACTTGTTTTCGAAGATTGCTCTTCACACAAATATGCCGCAGACTGCAGCTGGAAGCCATCACCGGGGCCGCAGAAATAAAGCGTGGTGGGATTAGCCACCCCAAAATGTATTTTCTAAAGCAAATCCCAGAGTAAACAGAGAGCGGAGGAATGAAATGATGACAAGGAGATTGGAAACAAACTGTTGGTCTTTGAACGCTTGCAGCAGATCATGCATTTGATCTCGATAAGAGAGATGAGAGAGTGAGGAGTGGAGATCAGGGAGGGAGAAAAGAAGGTGGAAAAAAGAAAAAAAAAAAAAAAAAGAAAAAAGGGTGTGTTTTGTGTAAGCTCAGAAACTGCCAGGCAGTGTACTAGGTGTAGTCGGCGCCGCTTGATGTGGTTTTTCTACACGGCCAAAGGAGGAAGCGGGGAGAGGGAAGAACAAACAGTGTGAAAGTGTGAGAAATCCTGGGAACTGGAGTGAATGGATATCAACACCCGCCACCCGGCAAGGATAGTGTTTTTATTAACATGGGATTTCCAACATCAAGTTCTGATTTCAGTACAGTGAAGAGTACATCCCTGCTTTGTCTTTAAATCCGTCTCCAACGTTAAGCTCACCACAACCTCACTAAAAGAATCTCAGCTGATTAGCATCTTGGATTGTTGTTTTGGATAGAGAGATTATAAAACAGAGAAGAGGATTTATCTCTTTAAACATGATGTGGAATGTTGAATGTAGAAAGTTGATCTTTTCCCTCTAACTCCAGAGAACATTGAGGGGTTTCTTTTCCACCCTCAGTCTTCAAAGATTCTGTACCACCGAATTTTTGATATTACCTCAGTTTTTAGAGTAAAGATCTAATGCCCAATGTTGACAATAAAACCCGACAGGCTAGTCAAAATGAAACAATAAACAAAGCGGTTCTGTCATATTTTCCACGGCAGTGCAGGAACGGCATCAGGAGTGGCGTAACCTCTGAGTGGGGCTACAAAGGTGTCACATCTGCTCTTGCTGCCAGTTACCAGGCAATATGGCTTATGGAAAAGGGGCATGCTGTTCACTCATTTAGTTATAAATGTAACAGAGCCAGTTTATTTTACAACGTATAGAAAAAGCATGCAACTAGATGTAATTCACAGCATCTGTTGAAACCAAATTTTTACTCTATATAAAGAGGAACTTTTCTTTCTTATGTTCCGACCTTAAATCATATTCAACTTATTTTTTTCTTTTTCAAAGCAGCTAGAATGACTCAAATAATGTTTCTTGCTAAATGCCAGAATAATGAGCTATAATTTTTATTTTATATTCTTACGCTAAGTTTAGTATGCTTTAAATTATTTGGGAAAGCACAGGTGATGACATCATGCCTACGTAAGCCTCTGATTCACAACATCTGAGTTAAAACGAGGCACACCTGGGCGGGTATTTTAACGCAACACCTCAAACACACTGCTTCCTTCTGTGGCAATAATGGGTAAAATCCAAAGAAACCAGGCAAGAAAGCCTGGTTTAACATAATTTCCACAAACATGATGACACCATCAAAAACTCTATGGCTATGTCCAACCAAGACACAAAAGAATGTGTTTTTAGAGTGAAATGTGCATTATTAACCCCAGAAATGTGAAGCATTAGTGGCTTAAGGAACATAGTTATTATTGGAGAGAGGCCATCACCGACCCAAATTGAAAATCCGGGTCCAGTTCTGTCAGGAAAGGCAAGGAAGAAGCCATCACTTCACAAGCAACATAAACAATATAAATTACAGTGTTTGTTTGGGATGATCATGTTATATTTAGAGTAAAAACGTAGTAAACTTGAAGGGCTGTAAACACCATCCAAGTTTGAGTACACTGTGTCGATTGGGAAGAAGATGGATGGCTGCATAATTCTTTTCACAAAAAATAAATGTCCCTGTGATGACGAACAACACGCAGAAAAATATAATCAACATTTCAAGAACGTAGTGTCAATGGGATACAGATATTTTATGATTCATGACAGGTAAATCTACAGCAACAAAATGGCCATATAGCAAAACCTAAAAAAAAAAAAAAAGGAACGACAGAAAACAAGGAGATTTTTTTGTCCTGAGTCTCTTTGACTTTCAGCTTTTTTTTCTTTTTTGTCTCTGTCCTACTTTCACACTCTCACATATCCACTGTGCCAACAACACAGCGACCAAATTATTAGGACAAACAAAAACTCTGGAATAGGTGCCAACATCTACGCTCCAAGCTACCACCAGAAAAATGCTGTTGCTTAGCTAGTCCGAGTTCCCCCCCTGTGGCTGTTTTCCAATTAGATCAAAAAAAGGCTTAGCAGGTAGACTTGAGCTTTTGTCTCCTGAGAACGCCCTCAGTGCTGGCCAAGTTTCCTTAATTCATTGTATCGTAGTCACTGTAATCTGCACACTTGGATAACATAATGACATTACAAGATTTCTAATCCAACAATGACAGCATTATCGATTGGACCGTGTAAATAGAAAGGCGCTTTAACACAGAGAATCAAGTGATGGGATTTTGGCTAAATATTAAAAGTCAGTGATGACCAGCAACATATAAAGTTTAGAAGGTTTGCTCAACACAGCTTTGTAAGCAAGCAGAGGTTTTCATTACAAACCCAGAAGATATGAAACATCCTCTCAAAGGAACACACATTGTCAGCATGTCTCAATTACAGCCTGAATTCTTTGCTTAAGAAACACGAGGGGATCAGCGCGTAAACTGATGCTTGTTTGTGTTTTTACTCCCAGAAATGCCTGCAAGCATTTACAAGCAAAAGCACACAACTATGTAATATGTTACAGTAAATATGTTTAGGAAACTACAAGAATGCCAACTTTACAGGCAAGCTTTGCCCGGCTCATCCGTTTCCACTAAACAGGACCTGCTGTGTGAATGTGTGTGTGTGTGTGTGCGTGCGTGCGTGTGTGTGTGTGTGATTGGCCAGGCAGCAGAGCTCTCTCAGGTTACATCCACACAGGAAGGCTAAGAGCAATAACAAAGGCCTTTCAAAGGAACCCTCAGCAGGTTAAGATAAAATGTTTTAGCTTAAACTGATAAAAAGCATCTGCGGCTTAAATGAGCAGGCGCTGGTATCAGCGCGCAGGTATGTACAGATTGAAACAGACAACGGATTCTCCCCCCCCCCCACCGAGTGGAAAACACAGACACACACAGACCTGGGAGAGGGTTTGTGAATGTGTCCGGTTTGGTACTGACAAACTCACCTGTGAAGCTGGTGCATTGTATCCAGGTCTGCTAATGAGAACTGATTGTGCTTTCAGTCTACGACAAGATGTTCTAAACACACTGACACTTCAACAACAGTCATAAAATACTGCAAATAATAACATAAAATGTTATATTATACGTTATAGAAATATAAAATATAACCTAGTAATTATGTTTAAAGTTAAAATTAAATAAGGCTAACATTTTTCTGATGGCACGTCTGCTAAATCATAGAATTACATTTATCTTGTTAACTATTTTTTCGTTGAGGTTTTTCTTTTTAAACACAATCCAAAACTCACTGTTAGGTATGGCAAAGAATGCGCTGTTGCAATTATTTGAGATGCACCAATCAATTTGCCAGAGAGGAATCAGCCAGTGTCACCTTGAACGGTTCTGGTCAGGGATTGACAGATTAAAAAGCTTATAATCAGATTTTTTTAATCTCACTTTCACTTTCCCTTTCCCAAGCAGAATTGGCGATCTATAAACACATCAACTAACAGCTCTGATGCGCTTGCTAACTCAAAAACAAATCAGATATGGATCTAGAAAACCTTTTGATGCATAAAGGTGATAATACTGTCAGACCTTCATTTTCTAGCACTTCTATCAAAAAATGTGCAGCGTTTTACTTCTCTTTCAAGATTACATGTCTTAACAAAACAGAATTATAATCAGTCAAGATCTGAATTGGTAGTTCTGACTTCAAAGAAACACAAATCTGCATTACGGATGAAAAGCCCATTGGTGCATTTCTAAATAACATATTATTTTACTTTAAAAACAGCTGAGTCAACAAAAGCATGGGGTGCTTTTATTCTTGTTAAACTTTGTAAACGCTGACTCTCGTATTTATGACGTGCAGTTTTCATTTCTCATGCAAAGTTAGACATTTTGTTTTATTTTAGCGGTCTCCTTTGTGGTCTGTACTTGGATAAAATGGCTGCTTAGCTCAAACAAGGACTGGAGTTTACCACAGTTTAACTAGTATCTTGAAGTACTTGTGTCTTTTGTATACTTATCCTCCCAGCGACATGTAAACTTCAGGGAGAGAAATTCAGAGAAATTAAAGACGCCTCGGTGCCACATCTCTGAATCCTACCTGGAAGTCCTGGATGTGAGCCAGGTAATCCAGCTGCTGTGCCGGCTGCACAGAAACACTGCATGCCAGGTTCTTCCCCTTTACGGGCAGCGACCCATCTGCTGGAGGTGACTGGCCATTAAGTAGCAGCTCTCTGGCCATGGTAGCAGTGGGGCTGGGTGAGGAGGACGAGCCGCTGTAATATGGAGAATGTCCTGGGGGCAGAGGGGCAGAGCAGGACCCCGCGTCTTTGGAAGCAACGTAATTGATGGGCCCTGCGGTGGTGCTGCTGCTGCCGGTGACTGGTATGCTGCCACTCTGCTTCCTGCTGGCTTCCATCTCCTGGTAGACGTCGGGGCTGAGGTGGAGCAGACCCTTCTGGGCTGGAGGAATGAAATTGAAAAAGAACAATTGTAAATAACAACTGCATGGAGAGACAAAAGAGGTAAAAGGTCTACCAACAAGTAATTGGTAAAAGAAAGGAACAATACTGCAATACTGTTCACACAGATAAAAACACTTCAGACTTTTTTCCCTCAAAAATTTCTTTGTAACAGCTTTAAAAACCAGGCTATCTGATGAGATATTGCTCATTCACATTGTTGCATTGTTTGTCTATATTTTATATAACCGCAGAAAAGAAATTAAAAAAACACATGCTGGCTTCAAGATAGCATAGAACATCTGAGACAAGACAATACAAAAAGGGGAGAAAGACAAAGAAATGTGTCAACAATGAAAATAACAATTTTATATTTTAAGAAAGTCCACTTATTACCTTGTAAATAAAACCCCACTTTTGTGTCTACCATCCTTATTGAGTTGACTCATTTCACCAACCAAGTGTTTTCCAATCCTTCCCAGAGCAAATACATACTTGTTACCACTTAGATTTTGATTGCTGGCTGATTTTTTGAGAGCATCATTAATTAATTCTGTCTGCAATCCTAAGTGAGGAAGGAAACTGGACTTCTACTTAGGATCGTCCTGTTGTAGATGACCGAGAATCAACACCAACATACAGCCTGCAGTGAAACACAAGTCAAAGTGAATGCAATACCTCACTGCTTTGCTTCGATTTGACTTTATATTGACAATGTAAATATTTCTTGATTTGCTGTTGTACAGAATTACTCAATAAGATGACAAACTTGGTTCTTGTAACTTTTATTGTTACGAATGTGTTTCAATCAAGTCTAAACAGATTCCTCAGTCACTCATTCGTAAACCAACCCACAGCTACTCAGCTGGGAAAAATGTTTGCATCTAGAAAAACATCTAACAACATGGGTGGAAGCTAAATATAGATCTTTCAAGTCACACTTTGCGATCAATGATACTAAAGAAATATAATGTTCTTATGTCCATATTTTGTACATAATAAATATAAGAACAATACACTTAGAATCAAAAACCAAAAAAATCTAGAGGCCAAAAAGTTGACCTATTTTGATTTGCATAATTTAAAAAGAAAAGATGATACAAAAGGTAGGACAAAAATTGCATTTTACAGTGTCAACCAAAAAGAGAATGTCATAACATAAATGAATAATAACTTTTAAATAACTGGAATTAGAAATAAAGTCCATGGACACCTCCATGTTGTCAGAAAAAGTCTGCTGCGTTTTGAGATAAAATTATTTGGACTTATCACTAAAAAGTAATTTTGTTGAACTTAATTTTTTTTAGGGTAATCAGAGTATGAGAGGCCCAACATTTGGATTCTTATTTCTAACACAGTTCATATTCTGGTATTACATCAGCAGGTCTAAGCTCCATTAATGTATCTTTAGACTTTTCCATCAGGTTGACTGTTAAAGTCTCTCTCTCTCACTCTCAAACACAAACAGAGACAGAAACGGAGCGTCCACCGATATCAACAGAGCGTCAGTGACTTCATCCCTGATGAGAAACAGCAGTATCAGCTGTCCCACTTTCAACACTCCGTCAATACCAGAATCCCAACAAAACCTTGATGAATTCTTCTTAAGAAACATTTAGAGCCATTCAGATCCAGGAAATTCAAGCCCTATACTGTCTGCAAAGTTTTCCATTAAATAGGATACAGCTCTGCCATAACTCACTGAACTAAAAGAGTTTTCTTTATCCAATTTGGAAACTATTTTATGTTGGTTAGTGATAACACTGTCAAGAGACAGACTGAAGGAGGACACAACCCAGAGTTTAATGCTTCCACCAAAGCTGTGAGCTTGAAAACAAACATGTGAGGCAAGTCAAAGGCAGAAGACAGCAGACAAGCATGATGTTGAGCTTGTGAGGTAGTTATGATAAAAGAGGATGTGAGGATGAGTGGATGCTAAAACCCCGCAAGGAGACCATCCAAGGTCAGCAGAGACAGGAAGACCAGCTGTCTTTGTGTCTGCGTGTCTGTCTGAGGGCTTGTTTCTGCGTGTGCGCGCACGCGTGTGTGCGGAGTAGCAGCTGGGAGAAAGTGCTGGAGCGAGCGCCATGACTGACAGGCCACTTCCTGTTTCAGTTAACATTTACCATCCACTGCACAACGGCTGAGATTTGCACACTTGTAGTAAACTCATGTCTAAGGTTTCTGGGAACTCGCTGACAGCGATTCCCACTCCGAGCACAAAGAGAGGCTGGCTCTCGTTCCGAAAAAGAAAAGAAAACGAAATCCAAGGCTTATTACTCATGCTACGACAAACTGCCCCATCGCCAACCGTAACACAACTTTAAGGATGTTTCTCCCTCCTTTCCCAGGTCATGTTCATGGCTAGAATTTAAATTCAAGCAAAAGTTGCAGATGAACGTAGCAGAATAAAATAACAGAAGTTATCCAGCATGACATCAGAATACCGACGGAGGAGTGTGCATGTGACTGAGTACTCGAAGCTGATGTCAGATGGTGAGCGTGAGAAGCAAGACAAAGAAACACAGCCAGAGCAAGCGAATAAGCAAGAGTGACGGAGTTTATTTTTGCGTGATGTTGAGACAGCGGTTGTGAAATTGTGTACACGAAGCAAGAGCGAGTTAGGGAAAGTGGGGTTGGAGGGGGAGGGGGGGCCGAACAAGCCAAGGCTGAGAAGAGGAGAGGGGGATAAAAGAGCAAGAGAGAGAGAGACAGAGAGAGAGGGAGAGAGCTGTGTTGTTCCTGAGGGGGTCCCACCCAGACTCAGTGTCCGGTGGGCCAGGGGAGTGCTGGAGGGAAGCCAGAGCCGAGCATGAGACTGATCGAAAACAGATAGGGCCGGAGCCCGCCGCTATAAATCACCAGTGTGGAGCAAGACCTTTACATAGTTCACGCATGCACACAACGCACACAAACACACATACGGGCGGCAGGAAATGAATTGTGGCAACTCAAGTGAAAAGCCCTGCTGCAGCACCCATGGGAATAAAAGGGAGAAAAATCACTCTTCTTACTTCGTTTTCTTCTGCTTTCTTTTTACGCTCCCTTCCTGTCTCTAAGCCACCCTGTTTGCTGGAGCTGCGTCTTCCACGGATCAGACGGAGGCAAAGGACAGACACAGTCTGGAATAAAGGTTGTGAGTGGCCGTGATGTGTGTGAGAGAAAGTACTGAAGATACGACATTAAATGAGCCGCTCATGACACATTCACTGTTATTTCCCCAATAAATTAGAGGTGAGGAGTTGTGGATGTACTCCATAAATCTTGCGGTTGTAGAAGAAAGCTGGTGTCTCTCACGGTGAGACAATGTGGTGGTGGCATCATGCTGCGGGGATGCTGTTGTTTTGGTTGGAGTTTCTTTCTTTTCCTCCATGACAACAAACTGATATTGAGGTGGAATTGGGTATATTTTGCAGCCCTAGTGGAGAAACAAAAGGTGTTCCTACAAATGACTGAATCAAGACAAATGTACGCCATGTTTCAGATTTTTCATAGTAAAGAAAATAGAAAAGCAATAAATTGAAATTATAACTTGTAATGACAAAATCTGAAAAGAATAGGGCAAAATATATTTGCAGAAGTCCTTTATTTATCATGTTACCAATAATTTCAAACTGCTACATTTAAAAGCACAGAATATCAAAAGTCAGGATTTCTATATGTTATTGTATTTTTTGCAAATATTGAAAAAAATACATAAGATTAAAGAAAATCAGAATATATCAATGCTAATCCCCATTACATGAGATATTATTGAGGGTTCCTTTCAATGAGTATAGTGTTACAATGGTTTATTGCCTTTCTGCTGCTACGTTTGTGATTTGCTAGTTTCATTGTGATCACTTTTTCAAAGTTAATCAGCCTTAAAATTGTATTATTAGCCCAGTTTGTTCTGCAAAATTTTCTAATGGGTACTATTGTTTATGCCTGGGAAAACCAAATTAATGACGACAGCAAAGATATTTCACCATGTTTCCACTGCAATAATGAACAAGAAATAGACCGGAGGGGGAAAAAACATTAGTCTAACAACTGAACTATTGTTGTCAGGGATGATTAAGTCAGAAAATAAGAGGGCAAAAGAAAATGATTCACACAGACGTGACTCCCAGATTCACATTTCCAAGCATAACTACTTGTAGAGGGCCCAGCCGTTTTAACTAATTGCTGATATGGAGCACAAAACCTTGTGCTAACACAGTGCCAAGGAGATAAGAAATCAGCAATGACTTTAGAGAAGCAATTATGGCTGAAGTTTTTAAACCATTTGAAGCTCAGCATTTTAGTGTGAGCAAGATTATCCACAAAACACTTTTTAAGACAGTTTGCAGTCAACACAGGAAGATCTGCTCAATGATCTGAAGAGAGCTGAGAACATAGTCCTAAAGGTTACCATAGTAACACACTACATAGTCATTGATTACAATCCCACAGAGTGCAGGATGACTGCATTGTACTGAGGGCAGCATCATGAGATTTCGTGGAGCAACTTCCTTTCTTCAGTAAAAGCGCTGAAGACAAGTTGTGGCACGGTTGTTCAGCATGACAATGACCCGAAACGCACAGCAAGGGTCCCCAAAACGTGGTTCTGTAAGAAGCATTTCAAGGTCCAGAAGTGGCCTAGTCAGTCTCCAGATCTGAACCCAGCTGAAAGTCTTTGTAGACTTTTCATTTTTAGGGAAATGAAAACATGGAACTCACTTCCTTCAACTGTTATAAATGTAAGAAATGCTACAGCATTTAAAAGAGCCCCCGCTAAAGTATTTTATTACATAGTGTTATAATAGTGAAAATATGCTATGTTTCCATATGACTTCATTATTTTATTACATAATCGTGTATTCATGAATTCATATGTCATGTTTCTAATATTATGTTAGGTGTGTTTAACGGTTTTCGTAGCATATATATATATATATATATATATATATATATGGAAACATTATTTCCATAACAACGGCTTATCTTATATATATATATATATATAAGATAAGCCGTTGTTATGGAAATCCAGATAAACAAACAAGCCTGAAACTGTTGGCTATTAGCAAATACTTATTTCATACAATAAAATTAATTATTTAAAAATATACAATGTGGTTTTCTTGATTTTATTAGACTGTCTTTCATATTTGAGATGTACCTATGGAAATTACAAACCTCTCCATTCTTTGTAAGAGTGAATACTTGAGAAATTGGTGGTGTATCAAATACTTATTTCCCACTGCTGCACAATGTGCACTTTGCTTCTACCATGGCTATGTTACTGTTATCAATAAAGCATATTTACATTTGTTCATTGAAATGCACCTATTAATCCAATTTTTGGCATTTGGGTGCAAAAGCTGTAAAGTCCTCTTCCCAGCCAAGTCTTTTACAACACTTTTTTAACCACAAAGTGTTCAGCCAATCAGCACAGAAGAAGAAATCAGAAACATCTTCCATTCACCAACTGCAGGCACACACAGAAAACCGAGACCAGCTGTATTTGTTTGAATGAGTTGTAAATGGTGTTTATGCAAAAACATTATCCAGACATTAGCATCGTGTGAGTGTTATGTGGATCGGGCGTTTTTAAGAGCTGATTAGCAGATAGTTAAGCCTCATGCACGGCGCGTGAGATAAACCAAGAATGGCAGCGGACCAGAAGCACACTCAATGCCAACAGCAGAAACGATCTCCAAATAAGGAAGACATTTCCCCAGGGCCTCTACTCTGGAGGTATTGGGAAACTCCTGCATCCTGAGTTACCATAGAAACCACAAACACTGAAACACTTCATCCGAGAGCATAATCATCAATCTCTAAACATGAAGATGATGCATCTTTCACAAGATTGGACTAAATTAAGGCATGAGGGTGGTATGGGAGAGGTTCATGTTCTCATCCAAATTCCGTATTTCTAGTCTAAAAAAAAAGAATCAATGTTCAGAATTGTTTTTAACAGCCTGTAAAATACAAACAATTCTATTCTCAAAGGTAATATTGGATGTACTATGTCAAAGGATAGCAGAAAGCTTACATTTGACCAAAATATTTTCAATCTCTCAGCCTTGTGCACTTGTCCCCAGCATAGCTTCTTTCTAAGCTCCTGGCATTAACTTTGCTGGTATCAGAGTAAACATATCATGACCTTTTATCAGTTGGGGACGTCACAAATCATCAGGCTCAGTGCATAGCAGGCTAATTTAGGACTCTGGGTATTGTAGGACACTGATTATTTTTGTATGAAGTGTTTCACTTTCAATATTTCTGTCATTCTCCACTAGACAATGGCTACCTTGGATTTTAAAACAACAACAAAAACACAAAATATAAAACCAATCAATAAATGATTATAGGTTTTTAAATGATATTTTCTTAACAACATACAGATGAGGGGGAAAACAGTCGTTTCTACCAAACAGCATCCAATAATGTTTGTCTCATATTGCATCTGTGTTCATTTATCAACTGCAAACTAATGTTTTAGCTACATTTAATGGGAAAAAAGCTTAAGTTATGAAGATAATAGCTCACTTAAATTTAGCATGCCTCAAATGTAGATAGATTCCAATTTTTAAATATTGCATAATGTACTTTGCTTATTGAAGCAAATCAAAAACGTACAGTTTGATGCTGATGGCCCCTGTTCTATTAATCAGAGGACGTTAATCTGGTGCTAAGGTTACAAGCTTGTTTTGCTGACATTGAATAAGTATGTCTATGGGAATGGTTTGTTTTTATTATTTTAAAACAGGGGCATAGACTTTTAATTTAAGAACAAGATTATTATCACCGCTGGCTGTTGTGTTGCTCTCCCACAGATCTCAGCTCATCCAAAATAAAGTCCTGCTTGTGTACAAAGATGCTCTGTTTCTGTGATCAGATAAAATGCCCCTTTTTGGAAGAAGAAGAAGAAGAAGAAGAAGAAGAAGAAAAAAACAATTAATGTTAAAATATTTTTTAACATGTAAACACAAAACTGAGGTGATTATATTTGGTCCTAGAAAACCTTCCAGGCTTCCATTAGATGATATTTCTCTGACCACTGATGCAAATTCAAGGTGATCGAACCTTTTTATTGGCAATGCTGCACCCTAAGGTAGCTATTTTAATATCCTCTGTAATCCCAAATCAATTATTTGCTTTGAATATGCAGGTTCACTGAAACTTGTGGTCCAGAACTGGAGGCAGAGTCTTCAGTATCATTGATCAAATGTTATAGTTGTTTTTACTCAGTAACCATATGTGCTTATAACTTCAATATGCCTTAATTTTCTTTAGTACATGTTTAACTTTTATCAACCGTCTTATTCAGGTTTTTATCACCACTTATAAACGGATTATAAAAGTTGTAACGTTTTTGCATCTGGTTTTACTGCCTGTGTCATGTAGAGCTTCAGGTATGTTGTTGCTTGAGAGGTGCTTTATGAGAAACAGTTGAGCTGACTCTCAGGGAGTAAGCCTCAATGCCCTGAGGGATAAAAATGTGTATTTTGGTCCTGATGGCTACTAATAGAATACAGTCAGGAATTTTTATAAAATGTGTAAAACAAAGTAACCACATTCAAAGTGTGGTTAGAAGGTTGTGTTACTGCAAAAGCTCAATCTAAATACTGGCTAGCATTGATAAATAAGTATTCTATATACACTATATTTTCACCCAATCTGATGTATATGACTTTATTTTATGGCTACAGGTATCAAAAGTTAATCATCTAGAAAAGCAGACTGCTTGTACAAACACTTATAAACAAATAGGTCGGCCACTGACTTCTAGATGGGCATCGTATGAGGACGCCGCCCGTGCAATAAGTCTAGCGTGTCCCCAGAATGGAAGTTGTCATAGCAGCAGAGTGATGTCAGTACAGTTTTATATGAGTGAGAAAGGCACACAGTCAAAATACATTTGACTGTATTTTGGCAATCTAGAATCTGGTGTATCTAAAATAGAAAAAAAAATGAAACCGATTTTTTTAAGATGCACCTGATTTCTTTTATATGTAGCCAAAACACGGTTTAGCATTCTAGACAAAACAGAATATCTTTTAACAGAACATCCGATGCAATATTCAGATCAACAAGTGTCAAATATTTTTGGCATAAAAGGTTCACAAACAGACATAAAGAGGAATAAACGATGCCAAAGGTGAGTTCAAGTAGCTTAAACCCTAAGCCTAAACATTGTAAACTAATGTTCATACGTTCTGCCTCAGGTGTGCAATACATTAATAGCATACTGTGATTTATCTTTGGCCATAAGAACTCTTATTTTATATTAACATGCTCGTTTTGTGTCTGTTTAGTGGGATGAACAATGTGTGTGTGCACTTCTGTGTGTTTGTGTGTTAATCCTGACTGAAAGGTTGCGTTTTTTGCTCAGGAAGGTAGTGGAGGGACTCCCTGGAGGGCCCCTGTGTGTTGGCCCTGTAAGTCCGTGTGAATGAGCCTGAATTCGCAGGCTCCCCACGAGGACGCACGGCCAATTAAGCTGACAGTCAGAGGCCCATTGACCAGTCACAGAGATTAAACGCCGGGCCATCTCGGTGGCTAAAACCACCTGCGAGATCGGAGGGGGTTTTGGAAAGCCTGAGAGGAGGAGGAGAAGGAAATGGTAATAGACACAGGGAGACGTGCCGATACTCACTGTTACTCGTTGCTTCGGTAAAAGGCGCCTTTTGTCCATTCCAGCCTTTGTTGTCCATCTGTGGAGATGGAGAGAGAACCAGAGAAGGGGGAAGAGGAGAGGTAAGAGAGATGTCGATTCTAGAACAGACTGTTTCTTCACGCATGTCAGACAAGTTCCTTCCTACTGTTTGGTCCACAAAGAGACAAACGCTCACAAGATGGGATGCCTATGGAGACTACTGTCTCTCTAAGCCAGCTACTTATTTAGAGGGTGTGTGTGTGTGTGTGTGTGTGCGTGTGTGTGTGTGTGTGTGTGTGTGTGTGTGTGTGTGTGTGTGTGTGTGTCACTGTTCAGCAACTTGAAAAAGGGTTCCTTCTACTGCAGCGGTAAGCCTATCTGCCTGCACAAACACAAAGAGCCACAAGTAGGTGTTTGAAACAGAAACAAATTCTTTCTGATGCGTGTAACAGCTGAAGAGATGTCATGGCTGTAAACAAGTCCAACCCACTGCCTCTGAACAGCCCTCCACAGATCTTTAAGAGGGAATGGAGAACAAAAAAAGCTCTCAGGGGATGGAGGGAAAAGATAAAGTAAGATGGAGGGTGATCACAGCACAGACGAGCTCTTCTACAAAAGCTACAGGCCTCAAGGGCATCTGAAGACTTAGGGAAAGTAGATCAGCCAAAAAATTCCTAGAATGAAGTTTGAGAGACCAGAGGCTATTAAATACATACTTTTTTTTTACTATTATTTATATTATTTAAGTTTGATTAGACATTCTTTCACAAAGAAAAAACATATTTTTTACTTTTTGTAATAAATTCAGTAAAAAAATATCCAATCAGACATAACATCAGAAAAAAAAAAAACTGAGAAGCAGCACAGAGGCTTGATAGGATTTAGACTGGGAGTCTTTTTTATTCCTGAAGTTATTATTGAACCATTTTGTGAAAATGCAAACTGCATTTCCTTGTTGAAAGAGAATGTAATCATCAGAGGTGCAAGTGGGCAGATAACTGGAAACCGTCAAAAGCGCAGTTCTGTGGTTCATCAACAGGATATTGATAAAGTGGTCCCAATATCCCAGTATGCTTACCTCCTGCTCCAATTCCAGCTCAGGCCCAGATATGCAGTGCAACATGCATCTGGTTGTGGCATAAAATTAACTGTAAATTACACAACAAACTACAAATTAAGCACTTAATTCTGAGGAAAAAATGTCATGGTACAGTAATTTTTTCCCTTTTTAAGAAAACAGATGGTGCCACAATTATCCCTAAAAAACCCCTAACCATAAAATAAATCTATGTGAATCATTTAATTTTGACTTTTGTCTAAAGTATATAGAAAGAGTAATTTGAACAGAGTACAGGGAGAGACAACTCTCTCTAAAATAGGAAAGACAAGAGAGCATGCCATTTAAGGGATGAACACATTTGTTATTACTTAAAAACTCAGGAAAGAGCAAAAAGAGTTCCAGACTTGAACCCAAGTTGGCTATGTCAGTCATCAGTGCAATAAATAAAAAGTGTTTTCTCTGGGCCTGTGCTTCTTCCTGAGGTCCTAAAAAATAGGAGTGCATATATTTTTTCAACATGTTCTCAATGATTTTCACCGGGTTGCGAATAAATTAAATCAATCGGGTCAAAGTGACCTTATTGACTGAGTCACTGCAAACGGCTGCAGTAACTCTGTTTCCAATAAGCGGGGTTGCAGTGTATGTTCAGAAACCTCCCTTTTACCACCAAAATTAGCGCTTCATGCAATCTAAACCTGACCTTGTGGAAAAAATCAATTGTAGACATGCTATAACTGCGTTGCATAAAAGACCTTGCTAGCCATAATTTTCTTTGTCCTACAGATCGACATCAGACAGAATGTTAATTTTCTCACTTACATAACAGCATAACACAAAATTGTGCTTTGATAACAGGAGAATACTTTTCCCCACACCTGCTGGTGGTCACATGTTGCTGTTCTTCTGCGATGTCTGAAGGACAATTAAAATTAAACAGAAAGCTTGGTTACGTAACATAATCTCTATCAGATTCTGTTCTCTCAAGCTTAAAAACCGATGAGCCGCATAAAGATGAGGATGATCAATGGTCGCTTGCAAAACACCTGGTTCAGAGGAGCTGAAGGTGTTATGTAATAGGTTAGCAGCAACGAGACCAGTGATAAATCAGGGAGTAGACACAGTGTTGGTATGTCTACACTTCGCTGAAGAAATAAGACCTAATAAAGATGTTTACAGCTCAAATGTGGTTTGAAATAAATCTGATATCTCTTTGTATATACTTGAGTCTTTGATGGAATTTAAACAAGAGTTACTACATGTCGTTAATGTGAAGATGTTATTCTGTTGCAGATTGAAATGTCAAGAGTTTCCAGACCTTTTTTATTTTTCACGTTTTCACAAGAACCTTTCGGCAGATATTTCTATCTGCAAAAGAAGATGGACAAAATGCTAACTGAAGTGGGAAAATCCTCAAAACAAATTCCGTAGTTTTCCTGACTTTTCCAAACAGCGTAGGAGCATTTCTCGTTATCCATCAAAAGTCATCATGAGTCCCCAAACTTTAGCCATGTTCACAGTGAGCTGATGACAGTTTAGAAGTTTGAAGGACGCCTGCTTACAGTAATCCCACGCTGGAATAAATAAATGGTTCCACATAACAACAGAGGGGGGAGGTTTGTATATATGTCTAAAATGAAATACAGAAGTTGCAGTTGGGTTTGGTTCGTACCTCTGCGGGATTCTGAGAGACCGTGGAGGCCTTGTATCCCAGCTGCAGCAGCATTGCCTCAGCAGCGTTCCGCTTGGCCACCTTCTTGTTGGGTCCCGTTCCCGTGGCAACCTCGTTATTCACCTTCACCTGCACGAGCGCGCACATGAACAGGCAAACAATGAGGAACAAAAGTCACAACTGAGTATTAGGGCAGCATATTAACATGCTGTTTTACTGGTGATTTTCTTAGCTTTCTTCCTTAGCTTTCATTCAGTTTCAGCTCAGGACTCGGGCTTCCTGTGCCAAGTCAGCCATGCAACGTGAAGTGTTTGTTTTTCAGTAATCCCAAAGCATTAAATCTGTCCACGCAGAATGTAAGCAGAAATTTCCAAGAGCAGATCGGACGTCGTTGTGTTATACAAACAGACAATTACACTGTACAAATAACATTGTGGGGAGCCGGAGCCTGTGAAAAGCCAGGCCTCGGCGCACTCATTCACAGCGGCCTGACAAGCTCAAGTGCTGCTCTGGATGCATGAAGCTGGAAAACGACATTACAGTCGACGCAAATAGCCAACTCCTGACCAGATTCACTCCATCTGATATAAGGTGGAGGCTTTTTTTTTTCTGTTTAAACAAAAGATGAGAAAACAGAGGCTTATTTGAGCCCTGCTGCCTACTGGGGGAAACAATGTGGAAATTTTAGAAGAGTGAGTGGACTACACAAAAGAACGACACGCACACATTTATACACTCACAAGCGAGCACACACACACGTGCGCGCACACACACAGGGGCTAATGTGTGCATCAAAGAGGCAGAGAGAATGGATTTGGGGCTGAATTACTGCCTGATGGTGAGAGAAGCTCTGTTCTTCATATAAAAGAGGAGGATTACGGATAGAAAGAAAGGGAGAGCAAGTTTGACTGAGAGATGGTCAGAAGGATGAGTAGGTGCAAAAAAACCCAAAAAAAAACGGATGATAAAAATGGACGACATTATACCACATGTGGTAGTTACATTTCTTATTCAAGCGACACAATAAAGAGGGATGTCCTATGTGGCGACAGAAACACATAGGAGTGCCTTTAAAATAAAGGCACTCTGAACATCTTTCAACAAGTTGAAGGACGTGAAGCGAACAGATGCCGAAAAGGTCAGAGCTCACTGACTGCTTTTCAGCTTTATTGTGCAAACTTGGAGCATCTGTGTTTTCATCAGAGTCAGTAAAATGATGCTCATCAAGGATGTGATGCTAAGTTCTATAGCTTACTTTGAACACATCTTCAGATGATGTTCAACATCCTCAGAACGATCATCTATTCCAGATTAAACCTGGATTTACTGTGAATTTTTAAATATTTCACTGTCAGTGACTCCCAAATATGCCTTCACAATAATTTTCCTATCTAAATGACACCAGAAAAGAAGTAGAACAGAAAATAAGAACACACAGTTTGGCTTTTTTTTTAAAATACATAGTTTACTACATGCGTAACAAGATAAGTGGCAATGATTTAAAATGATCAAAGTGAACATTTTACCCAGAATAGAAAACAGAAAACTGAGACAGTGAAGATTACAATTTCTTTGGAAAAAGAATGCTTTGTTGTGGAATAATTAAAAAGTTACATTCTGAAATAGGTCTAATGCCTCTAAGCAGAGCAACTCTGGGATGAAAGAAAATTTTCAATTTGCAAAGGAGCCCTGCTTTGATTACCTCCTTTTAAATTATGAAATTTAAAAGGAGAGATGGGTTTGGTAGCAGGTCAGTTTAAATAAACTCCACCTATTCAATAAAGAATGGTGGTCAAATTTGAAGACAAAATTTCTCCAAAAGTGAGACACAATGTTAGTGGTAGAGGTGCAAATTGCAAAGAGAGATTTAACCAAAGCTTAAAAGTTGTGTATGCATATAGTTGAGTCTGTATGTGTAATTCTGAGCCTGTGCGGCTAAACAGTTTACTCCGAATTATTCACCCAGTTCTAATAGTAAACTCACTCCAAGTGCAAACACTTGTAAAAATGTATCATAAGCTCAAAATTGACTAAGTTCTTGGACATGTGAGTGGATGAAACACTGCTGACCACAACTGTAAGCCAACACTCCGAACAAGAAGGTTTTGAGCGGCTTCATCCCAACTCAGAAAATCAGACTCAGTCTCACTGAACTAGACGGCCAAGTTACCAATCTAACACAGCTGTTGTTACTGGACAGTACTTGCAGAAACTCAGTCATTTAACAAAATTAATAAACTGTAAAACAAGCTAGCATAAAATCGCTCAGCTCTGCCAGTGCCTCATTTTTCCTAATGCACCGCGTTTCAATTATTTTAAGTATATTAAGCTTTATATGATCACATATTCATAGAGTTACACATGAGAGCGCAGTTGGAGACAGATTTTATTGTTGAAAACGTTGTGCACTGCCAACCGTGATTAGACTGACAGATTCATGTGCAGACCGGAGGGAATGGTCATCTTGTTTCTTTTTTCTTTTTTTACCTTTTGCACAACACATCCCAACATAACCCCTGCTCTCTGATTAATCAATCAGACGTGAATTCAGCAGATTAATTTTATGCTCCTTTTGTTTTGTCCAGAGAGTACATTATCTCATCTTTTCACCATCCTCCATTTTATTCTGTTGAAACTAAAGTGAACACACTCAAACTCTAACATTAAAAAACAACCTTTTATTATTTTTAGGATAATTCCCATGCCCCTCAGCTCAGTCCTTGCAAAAGCAAGTGAAGTCTAACTTTTTTTTCCATTTATTTCATCTGGGCAAAAGTTTCCTGTCAATGTAAAGTCAGGCTGACCCACAGACATCAACTCTGGAACAAGGAGTGACTCTGGATAAGATGTATCGTCAAAAACGGTAAACAATGAAGGCTGTCTAGACACAGACCTTGTTTAAAATGAACAAGGCCAGAATAACCTTCAGTAGGTTCTACACATGTATGTACACAATATTATCAATGCTTCAGATTTTTAAACCATGTTTTTTATGCATTAAATGCATTTACAAGATGTTGTAAAATGTTCTTCACAAATTCTTAATTTGATTTAGGTCAAGACTTTGACTAGGCCATTCTATCACATGATTATGCTTTGTCCCAAAGCTTTCCATTGAACCTGGGTGCTTCAAAGTTTCAATTTTCTGTCATGGCCATCTGACAAAAGATTTTTTCCCCCCAGAAATCTAGAAAATTGCACTAAGAAAAGAGTCAAAAAGAAAAAAAAAAAGTTCAATTCTTTTCCAGATATGGACCATTTCTATACAAGGAAAATAATCCTGACATGATCTTTAAACCTCACCTCTTGTTCCAACAAAGCGAAATAAGAAATAAAGAAGTTAAAATATCTGCTCACCTGCATGACGAACTCCCTACGTCGCGGCATCCCTCTCTCCGAAAGCAGCTGGTACTCCGGTTCCTTCTCCTTCTTGGCCTGCTGGATTTGAGCTAATCGACTGATTGGGTTCATGCCCTGACCATAGTCAGGTCCCGTCTGGGAAGAAAAAGGAGAATTACATAATTAGCTTTATTGAAAATGCTTTTTTGTCACTGCAAGTTCTTTTGCTGTGTTAATATAGTTATTTAAAGGAAATTTTTTGGTACCCATGGTAAAGATGTGTAAAAGGTCCCGTCTCCATGGAAGACAGATAAAAATTCAAATTATCGTGATAGCACAATACTGAAAAAATATAAAAAATACAACCTTTAATTTGAGTAGACATTCTGAAGGGAAACATAATTTTAGGAAATGTTTCAATCAAAGTACCTGTCATGCATTTACATATAAATGTGTGAAACATTTTCTAAAACAAAATGTTTTACGCTTTTATATGAACATGGGAGTATGAGCTTTATTTTTGGTTTTTTACATACCACAAGCATCCCTCATTGTTTAATTTATTTAAGCAGTTTTTTACTAACTATATTTTCAAGTTACATTGATGTCTTTCAAATTCATAAATGGTTTTTATGTTTAGGTTTTAATCCCTAAATTCTCAGCCAAGGACAAAGATCCAAATCAGCTTTATATTATATAAAGAAGCTATGTTTACTGCATTTGTCCCTGTTCGATGACCAATTAGAACAAAAGAAAAAAAGAATGTAAATGAAGAATATTAATAAATTTTTTCCTCCAATAGTTCAGGGTATCTAGGTACTTGAACTAAATTGATAATACTGCATGCTTGATTGTAATGCACAAAAACTGTAATCTTCAAATTCAAGTGGATGGATTATGAGAATAACGTAAAACAGTGAAGAAAGAAAATAGAACATAAATGTTTTTAATGTCATAAAGACTTATGTTGGAGTATGTATCAGAAATGATACTGAAACTATCAGTATCAATCCTGATGAGATTAATGAGATAGCTATATCCAAAAGCAATGAAGTGCTTCCCCTCCCCCACATGTTGCTTTGTACTAACAATTAGCTGGCTGAAAGATGGCTCCAATACAAATTTGGCTGTTTGTAAATATTTCCTGCTGTGATTAACACAGTCATGGGGAGAAAACTATAAGAGGATTTACCTGTTTTAAGTTTGTGTTGGGCAAAACTACAGTGAGCTTCAAGTAGCATGTGTGTATAGCAGCTGCCTGCAGGCCACAGAAGGTAGCCAGGCTAACTCAGCAGAAAACTTTACCTTGTTATATGGCTAGCAAGAGAAGAATGGCACAAATGAAGATTACATTCTGAGCACATTTACTTAAAGGCACAATGAAAAGTTGTGAGGTTAGTTGAAAATTATAGCTTTAGTTTACGAAATAAAATCAAAATAATTTAAGTGTTATTGATCAGTGGTCCCCACTATAGTCTCTGCTTCAGCACCGCAGATTTAAATGCATCCTCAGCATGACGTCAAGTGGTGGAGAAGTCTGTTAATTACCTACTCATTTAGGTCTGGTGCAGAGGAGCTATGAAACACCTAAATCATACAGGAGAGTGGGTTCTATAATAGTCGTATTACACTTTTAATAATTAACATATTATATTACTTTTAGTTTTAAGTTTTGATTAAAGTTTAAAGGATAATTTGATAAAACTGTGGTGTCGCTCAAATGAGAACCTTATGCCAGCAAAGCCTTGAGCTCCCCCATCACCACCTCTGGCCCCATTCACCCCCTGCCTGCAGCACCTTGATGATAGTCTTGGTGCGTTTCTTGTAGTGTGTCTTGGGTTTCTCCACAGTCGGTATGAAGGGGAGCTTCTTCAAGTCCTGCAGGATGGACAGAGCAGCACGCTTCTTGGACAGCTTCTTGCTGTTCCCCTCGCCCTCGGCAGAGAACTCTCCGACGGTGACGCGGGTCAGGAAGCTTTTCATGTGAGGTGGACCGCTCTCTTTTAACACCTGGAAAAGTTTGGTAAATGTTTGCAACAAAAACAAATAGAGGGAGAGAGAAAGTGGTTGAGGGAGAGAGAGAGAGAAAAATTAATAGATGTGTGTCAGTGTTTTGTCATGTATGTTTTGTGCTAGCTAGCAAGCTGAACCAGGTGGTCCAAAACATCTGCTCTATCCACCCATATGCGCATGGTAATCATATACAACACACACTGGACTCAAAAACATTGACACACACACACACACACACGCATGAAGAGTAACATGTTCCTAAATGACAGTCTCTGGTGATGGAGGCTCAGTTTCCTTCCTCCAGCCTCTGGTCACCTGGGAGACCTAAAACAAACACCGGCTGGCGTTAGGTCATGCTTCTGCAATCACATCTACTTCCTATGAAGTCTGAGAACAATGTGTGTGCAGCAGGTGGGGTTCTCTCCAACCTTACGTAGGAAAAGAATTAGGTTTCACACACGTATGATTCCAGAGTTATAACACACAATCGCCTGACATGTGTCCATGTTTAAGCTACGCCTCAGGCCTTAATGGTTTATGGTGGATGCTGTTTTTTTTTTTTTTTTCCTGTGGAATCTCTCTTTCACCCCCTTTCCTCCTCCCACGCTCTGCTGAGTTTCTTTGCTGAAGTTGGAGCAGCAGCGCAGACAGCACAAATTGTAGCAATCAGCCGCAATCTAGAAACACTTAATTTAAACCCAGTGACCGATAAAACTGATTCTGCTGATAAGCGGAGGCTTGGGCATTCCTGAGATGCCTCGCACATCAACACGGACGAATACCAGACATTAGAGAAAAACAGTAGAATAGGAGCACTTCCTCTCTAACTACACAAGCTGTAGCAATTTAATTAAGAAACAGAAATGTTGAAAGTTAGACTTTCAACATTAGACAATGGTATGTACAAGGATGAGGCCTTGAAGAGCTCACTGTCCAACGAAACAGCTGAACTGCCTCCAACCCGCCGGGATCGACTCTGGTGTTACTCGTCTCCAGAAAAAGGAAATGCAACATGACAGATTCTTGTACATATTAACATTTACCACGATCGGAAACAGGGGATAGCTGAATGTTTTTACTGTGCCAGTAGCGTGCAGTGATGAAACTTCACACAGCTTGGCCATTTCTCAGCTAAGATTATGTCACTTGGAGGAAACAGATATAAACCAGTAACGGACTGTGCATACGAGCAGTAAGGAGCATTCTTCATCTGCGTAGTCCTGTGACTGCCTCTCCATCTTCCTCTGTCTCCTTGTTCATCACAAAGACCATGTGATGCCACATGGAGAGGAACCCTGGGATAGGAACCGACACACAAACTCGGCCATGTTTGTGAATGGATTTGCAACAAAAAAAAAAAGGAAAAAAAGAGCTCAAGCTCATCTGAAGAGAGATGTTTTTTTAAAGCTTTGCTGAACTGAATTAGGCATCCTTGTCTAAGAGATGTAGAAAACAGGATTGTGCTATTCCCAGTTTGATTTTGTTACATCTCATTGTTTAGTTGTCAGGCAACGAGCGGAGACTCCAGGAAGTTACTGCTCCAAGCCAAGAAATAGTTTGGCACATAAACTCCCGTAGGCAGCAAGTTGTAGATTGCACACTTCACGATTTGAATAGTTCAAACAAATGAGTTCCTCTAACTTCTTTATGCTTTTCTTTATAGGAGACAGACTTCCTTGTATCCTTTTAAAGTAATTTTGTCCCATTGACCTGTGCCATTTCGGAAGGTCTTTTCTTTGAAAATAAGCTTTTATTTTCCCTGCCTAGTTCCTGGTACCTGACATGACAAAATGGCTGTGCATGCTTAAAAATATTCTCCTTACGTGTCTTTGCACTACCAAAACAAAACAACAGTGGAGTCATGTTTGCTTATTTTAATATTACTATTAAAATAATGCATAGCACTGTTTGGAGCTAATCTATTTACGGTTCAGTATTTGCAGATTCATTTATTTTCAAATAAAACTTGCTGAATGGTTGACACTGTCCTTTCTTAAAGTATTTAAAGAAAATTGCATATGCAGTGGCTACAGACCTCGATGTGGTCATCAGGAACAGAAACCAAATGTAGCCTATGTAGGTACATGTTTAAGTCGACGAGATATATGACAAAAGGTGCATAGGTACAACATTTCCTTGGTCTAGGACAGCAGGACACAAGGTGCAGTCAGTCTCATGGCATACGACACAGGATCTGCACCGCTACCGATGGGATTTCAGTGCTCCTATTCACCTACAAGCCAAGCCCGCACACAGACACGCAAACAAACACGCAAACACACCCGTCTACCACCTGACGACAAGGAGATCAAGTTGTACACAGGAAACCTTCTGTAATTCAATGTTGATTTTTTTTCCCCCTATGCCCGTCTCTTCAAAGTGGGAGGCCTTCACTTTGGCTTTTCAGGGAGACATTAATACCCTAGGCAGTCTGAGGATCTGTGCAAGCTAGAACTCAGGTACTGTAGGAGAGGAGGCTATGGGATCAGGGTACGACAATGGTGAGGACTGGTATAGAGAAGAAAGATCCTTTTGTGAAGAGCAGTGGATGGACATGCCCTGAGGGAAACTGCTCCTTGTAAGATGGGTGGTTCTTCTCTTATGTCCTACCCCCCCCCCCCAACACAACACACAAGCTGTGATTTATAGATTGGTTCCTCTTTGATGCTGACATCTGTTTGATATTGCCTGACAGGGGGATTAAATGAGCCAACTGGCTCTTGGGGTGGTGGCGACCCTCATTGTAGCAGAGTGATGGGAAAGTAGACAGTCGAACATTGACTTAAGGGTAATTTCATGCCCCAGTAAAGGAAAGGATGGAATGAGGTAGAAATATTGCTCAGATCGAAGGCGCTCACATGAGAGGGATCTTTTATGTTATTGGAGGAAAAGCGCGGAAGATTAATATGTGAGTATTCTTAAGCTTTTGGTTTTTAAGGAAAAAGCAAAGTTTCTTCTGAGTGTCTCAAAACACAAGGTCAGCACAATGCAGGAAAAGATGAAGCTACGGCTAAAGAGTAGGTAGGTAAAAAAAAAACAGAAAATCAAAATCAAAATTTATAAATGGTCAGTGCTCTCCACAGTAGTGATTAGTAGTACCCTCAGCACGCAGACTGAGAATAAAAGGGAATCCACTGTAGTGTATAATGGGGAAAGATAAATATGAAATGACAGGGGATGATGTGGAGATCCATCTTTTTGACTTGTGGACCCTGCAGTCACCCATCAATCAACATAATAGTAGTTAGCAAGGAGACAGGACACAGTGATGGAAAGAAATTCCTCTAATCCCCACCACATTATTGTACATCAGCCTTTTATTTCAATGGAATTGGAAAAAAAATGTGCTTCCACATTGCTATCCAATACATTACATAAATGAGCAAATGCATTTGGGTTATCAGAAAAACTATCCTACCACAAATGTTTCGGACATTTCAAAGAAAAGACACCCACAGCTGTCCTATGCCAAATAAAACTCCTTGAAATGTCACAGTAATGATTCATCGATAACATCACTTAATCTCACAGCATGCTGAACAGATGCTTCACTTACCTTATGACATGCAACTGCTGAAACCGAAAGTGAAATTTAAGCCATCAGTTGCTACCAGAATAACTTAGCAAATAATTATTTGACTGCTCAGGGGCCTTTGTGGATGGCCTGTTGATCCCTTTAAGTAACAAGTTTGCTCATAACACAGTCAGACAATGAATTTAACCCCAGTAATATCCAGTATACACACATTTTTTTCACAACAGGAGAGCATCAAAATCTCCAAATACATCGCAGGACTTGATGTTCTGCAAAATATAATTTATTTTTCCCATGTTAAGGCCTTGGCAACCTGTGATTTTCAAAACGCCCGTATACATGGTGAGACAGAAAACAGTGTGACTCCAACTTTACCAAGGTTACAAACCAGTTAATCAGCTTGTCAAGACATGTGGCAGGTGCTGCTTCCTTCCTAAGGGATCTTTGATCTCCTGACATCCAAAGGGGAACACATGGTCTGTTGCGGTAATTGACTCAGTTGATTTTCCCCCTGAGGTTTCTACATTTCATCATTTGAACTGGTTATTTTTATTGTTTATGTTTGTTTTCTGCAAACCTACTGAATTTTGCTTTACAATTGGATGTACATAAATGTTTGCCTTGTGACATTACAATGAAAGAGTCACTTGTTCAAAAAAGATCATTTTTTTTTAAAACTAAAATTGTTTATATAATTAAATGAAAATTGTATTTGGTATCCTGAAATATCAAAATTAAATGGAGTAAGGATTGAAACAAAATAAGTATTCAATAGATATAAAAACAAAGGTAAATTGGAGAATAAGAGCATTAAAATAAAGATAGCCTTTTCCATTATTTAGTTTTTAAAAACAATGTTGAATTGAAAATAAGCGGCTTTCTTTTTATGTGTGTGCGTGCGTGTGTGTGTGTTTTAGCGCTGCTGGATTTTGACTTTGCTTGCCTTATTGTTTGCTATCATGTGCTACATCTTACTAAATCTTGTTTTCTGCTCACTGCAGTGTGGCTAAAGGGCCCCATACTTAAACTAGGAGTACAAGTCAAGCCTCAAGACTTGAGTTCTTGGAAAAGTGTTTACTCCATGTAATGAAGAGTAAAAGGAAGGCAGTATGTGAGCATCAAACTGCAGCTGCTGCACGTGTTTAACTGGGAAATTATATTTTTATTTGCCAGTAATGTTGTTGGAAAACGGGTCGTTGATGGCTCATGGTAATCTGTAGCGTCTCTGTTAAGCCATCTGCAAAATTACAAGGACTCTTCTGCCTATTAAATTATAAATATCAAATTCTAAACATTTCCTGTTTAGGTAATGCGAAAATACAGGCCTCCAGATGAGTTCATTTCTTCCCTTCTAAATCAAATTAACCACTCTGATGTGTAAAAATGTTGAATAGTTAAGTCAAGTTTATAACACAGAGCAACAATGTGTTTCAAAGTGCTTTTAAGTTAATAAGCTTAATGGAAAAAAAAAAACAGAACTACACAAATCACAAGTGGAAAAAAAACTGAAAAGATTCATTTTGGATAGAGATATTTAAGGTGATTAAAAATGGTAAAAGTTAAAGGAGGATGGAGGGACATTAATTGGAGAGAACAGGAAATGGTTCAGAAGAACAAAAATACAGCCTCTCTCTCCAAATTTCCCAAGTCTAAAAATGACAGTGTAATCAAGGCCAGTGATAAAGACATGACAGATAATGAATTACCTCAACCCCTGATTTAGCTGGCTACAATAATTAATAGCCATTCCTAGAAAGGAAACTACATCCTGCTTTAGAGGGCAGATGAGTAGAAGAAGGTGAGGGGGACAAATGGAAAGACTTCAGTTTTCCAGATAACTTTTCCAAAGTAGGGGTAAACTCATATTAAGAAGCCAAGTCAGCAGAGAGAAAATATGTTACTTCTCTTCCTGCGTCTGCATCTCCCCCTTGTCTCCACATGCATCTGCCTCATTTGTGATTTTTGGGAGTGATGGAGATGGAAGGGAGAGGTCTAAGGAGGAAGGGAGGGAGCACACAGTGTAAACTGAGCTTCCCTTGTTTTTGGCACCTTACCGAGTGCAAACGAAGATGAGGGGGTGGAGGCTTGGGGAGAGAATATTAGATGAGTCAGCTAAGACATGGTAAAAGCCAAGAAGAACAGAGCAGGTCATATGAGGACAGAGTGAGCTACTCTGACTTTGAGGACGTAACTTTAAGTTTAGGATCATGTGTAGCAAAGAAACCGAACAAAAGTGGTAGGGAGTTTATTTTGGGGGACAGATGTGGAGCCACTGAGGCTGATTCCTCAGTGTTTGGCAACACTGAGGAATGTTGCCAAAGCTGACGACTTTTGGGTGTGAAGAAGGTAGATCATGTTTAGAGATGCACCAATAAAAGTGCAGTTGCCAATTTCTGACCTGCACTTTTTACAAACACTGACCTGATAATATAGAGGAAACTAGTTTCTGGATTTCCTGCTGATATTAAAACACAAGCCTATGTGCATTCTAAACCATTATGTCAACTCTCAAAATGGTGCAAGCATTTTTAAATCCAACATGTTCCTCAACAAAGCCTGAAAGCTCAAAAAGATAAAACAAACCAATTCCATTATCCTCCTTTCAGCCTTACTGTTATCTGTTCGAAATCTTGCTTTGTCTGAATGAATTGAAAACGTATCAGAATATTGAATATCAACATGTCGCAGAAAATACAGTTTAGTCGTAAAATGTCTTCTCATTTCAGGCCTCCTCCTTCACTGTACATTAAGTAGAAACGTTATGTCCGATTTCTGCTCCGATAACTTTTACAACAAAAAATTTTACTCTCAGCTTAATATTTATCTGCAAGGTTGTGTTTGCTGACTTGAAAAATGATTGGATTTTTGTGTTTCTCCATGTTTTTATAGTTACATGATAAAAACACAACTCAGTCAAAAACAGAAGGGCAGTTGTTACGATGCTGTGAAAAAGCCTTCATTTAATTATATGTTAGTGCTCATTTGTCTGCCTTTAAAACATGACAGCTTTTAGAAAGGTTGACTGGTCTTAGCTCCAAACTTTTTCGTCATTTATTAAGGCTCATTACTATAACATTAAAATGGGTCTTGTACAGAATATTCAACTTTTCGAATTCAATGTTACTCTGAAATTTAGAAATTTAGGAACATTTATTAAATTTATGACAAATAGTTTAGTAAAACTTTTTGTCAAGTTGATGTTGTTTTCCCGTCATGTTTAGAATTTGATATTTATAATTTAATAGGCAGAAGAGTCCTTGTAATTTTGCAGGAAGCTTAAGAGAGAAGCTACAGATTGCCATGAGCCATCAACGACTCATGGGTAGAATCAGAAAAACACTTTCCCTAGAGAAAAACTAATGCAAAAACAAGAGTCTGGGTTTAGCAAACTGAAACTTTTTAAAACTCCCTCGAAGTAATGAATCACCGAATCTTCATCCTGCAGTCATTCTTTTTTATTCATCCCTTTTCTCATCCTGTCCCAGTTCAGTCACAACACTAATATTTTCACAATTTGTCAACATAATGAACTTAAAATGATTGCCTGATGGCTGTGTTTATGTTCTTACCTCAAAGTTAACAGATAAGTTTCGTTTGAGGGCGATTTCATAGACGAGGCTAATCTCTGATTTGCTGGCATCAGTTCCTTCCTGTGTCTCCACTTTTTCTTCTGGACTCTGAAAATGAAAGAGAAAAAAAATTACTATCAATGTTTTACTGAACGACTTGGTTAACATCCGGCCAGACATGTGACAGGGATTAAAAAAGTATGGATATTTTTTAAGCAAATTCAGGGCAGAAAAAATATAAAATCAAATCATTGTCGATATTTGAGTTATTCAGATGATAAACATCCACAAAAAAGACAATTGTTTATATTTCTGTTGGATTTTGTCAGCTATGTTTAATTTAATTATATGCATATCAATGCAGAATTGAATCTGCCGATTGATATATATATATATATATATATATATATACATACATGTATATACATTTATAATAAATTCCTATTAGAGCGCAAAGTAGACATTTGTAGATAAATCTGAACTGTTCAAAGTGTTTAAAAAAGGTAGAAATGTGCTGCATTTGTACACCTGCTTATATGAGTAAGTAATATTAGGATTATGTGAAACTAGTCAATTTTACAGTAAAACATCAGAATATCAAAACAAAATAAACAACCAAAACAAAACCCAATTTTAAGTAACTCAGCTGCTCCAGAGTAAGTTCAGACATTTGAGGATTTAGGTTAAAGCATACAGTAGATATAAAAAAATCTGTACAGTCCAGTTAGTATGCTGACTTACAGCATGAAAAATAATTTTACCATGGTCCAGCATTTTATTTCTTTATTTTTATATTTAAATCGCTTACATACTACACTTTATTGACATGGGATTAAAGACTTCAATTCAGGTCCACATTTTGTACAACAACCAGGTCATTCACACAATGATTTACATTCAAGGATTTCCTTGTTTTCTTTATTAGGTATTGAATTGTGACTTTAAAATCAATGTTAAAAAATATTTATTACATGGAATTTGCTCATTTGACTCCAGTTTAAGCTTTAACTTCAAGACTTCCGCTTATATATGACTAGATCAATAAGAGAAATTGCTGGGAAATCACCAGCTTACAGTCACTTCAGTTGATAATGAAACCAAGCTCAATCCAGTGAGATCATATCCCACAACAGGGGGCTTTCTGCTGCCTGTAGCCTGCTGGAATGCAGCGTTATGTCTCGATCTTTATCTTTTCATGTCCAGCTCTTTGTCTCATTAAGTCTGACTGGCTGCAGTCCTTCCCCTCAGGGTTCTGTCGCTTCTTCTGCTTCATTGTGTGACCTGACGTGCATCATGACGAATACTTTGAGATGAGATTTCTTGAATTTCAGAGGAAGCAGACATTGTACCAAGCTGGAACTCAATTTAGGTGAGTAAGGTGGAAACGTTTGGGGAAGTTTGGAGGCTTAGATTATAATTTGTGATACACAGTCACCCTGGTAGCACCTTTTTCTGTAGAAGTGCAACAGAAAACAAAATCAGACACTACAGCCAGGCTGGCTGAGAGCATTTCTTTTCTGATGACCTTCCAACACTTCAGTTATCACCATGTTTTGTCTATTTCAACAAAAACTATTCTTTTTCTGTCTATCCAAGGTATTTTACTTAATAAAAGCAACATAGTCCAATTTTCTTGTTCTGAATTAAATTTCAGCTCAGCTTGCAAGGCTGCATTTTCCTCTGTTGCAGTCACACCTGTTATCCGTGATGAATAGAGAATCCACTCTCAAGGTTGCCTTAACAAGCTGCCAGGAGAAAAGTTTCTGAAAGGCAGGAAAAACAAGTGCAGGCTGGAATGGACCGGACTTCAGCACTGCCTCTGCTTATTGATGGTCGGGTCAGAGAGTCCTTGTCGTAGTGCAGAAACATATACAGTGCAGCGTCACACTCACCCTGAAGGAACTATTTAAATGAAAAGTGATGGCAGGCAGAGAATAGAAAAGAAAAACTTATTAACCTTGAGCTATAGGCTTATGAGAAACTTCTTTCATTGGGTAAATGGATTCTAGCTCAAACGGGAAGACGAAGAGACTCAAGACCTGTACAAGACCAGGTTTCTCCAGGTTGTCCAGGTTTCTCCATATTTCTGATGTAAAAGTAATAAAAAGACTCACAGTAGCTTCATCTAGCTACTGTTTTGTAGCGCATGGTTGTGAAGTTGTTAGTCTTTTAAATCTTTGTGAAGTCATTTTTTTTTAAATATTAGGGTTTTTGAGTATGAACAGGCTGTTGAGGTAAGTCTTGACTTTGACTTGATCACTGCAAAACTATATTTATGGGTTTTAAAGTACAAAAAAACACTGCACACTACATTTAATACATCTTTATTAAAAATATTTTACTCAAACTAATTTACACTAAAATGTGTGCATTTTGTGTGACAAAATGCAAAACAGTTTCAAAAAGTTTCAACTGTGAATATTTCTTAATTCTAAAAAAATGTTGCAAACAATTTTTTCTTTCAAGAAAAACAAGTTCTAAAACTTCTTCTTGGAAAAGGACACTCATTCATCAAAAGCTAAACAACCAAGAATCAAGTAAGAAACCTTTAGCCTTTCAGATGTCCTCGTCACACCGAAACATGCTGGAGCACACACACACACACGCACACGCACACACACGCACACACACACACACACTCGCGCATAGACAGAATGACATGCTTATACGGTCTACACAATGTGGCTCAATTTGTAAATCAAGACTCAGCAGGAGCAAACAAAGAGCTCGTTTATGATAGCCGACGCCACATGACAGCGATGCAGGCAAGTGAGAAGAGCCAAAGCGTTTTAAATAACCATCAACGATGCCAGACAACTGGGACAAGGGGTAATTTGATTTCCGGTGGGAGATGCTAACAACAGTTAACAAGTATGACTTTAAGAAACTTCGGAGAGGTACAATGACATTGGGAGAAGGCAGGCAGAAAGAGTAGGAAAACAGAAAATGCAGCCCTGCCAGGTGCAAAGTAGACTGCGGGGCTTATGTGACACATTAGAGTAATTAGAGCTGAGGCGGATTTGGCTTGAACCTGATTAAGGGTGGATACACACTCATCTTGGTAACTGAACAAAAACAAAAAAACATCTTTGGATTCTTTTCAGATAGAGGAGAAAGGAACCAAGAGCACAAAACCTTTTCACTTTTAATTAAACTAAAGTTTCAGGTTGGAATAGACCTCCGAGGTGAAAGCAGCGAAAACACCAAATGGATGCGATTGCAACATAAAACCAACATAAGAAGGCAAGTTTGATAAGGCTGACAAAGCTGACACATATCGTGCTTTTTAAGATTTCTAATTACCCAACACGTAGTAGAAGAGGTGAAAATAGCATAAATACAACTTACATTTTTATACCTAACTCAGTCCTTTGGAATACGGGTGAGTGTGCAGAGTAGCTATGCTGCGCAGAGTAAATGCCACATGGATCCAGACTGATTAACATATTCTGATAAGAAACTAACAGCTTTTCTTTCAGCTTCACAAATCTGCAAAAATAGGTGTTTGTGCTTGGTGTGGCATTTCTGACCAAACCAAGTTTCTCAAATCTTTCCAAATGTGGATGACGTAGAGAAATTCAAAGGGTGCAACAACGCCAACATGTCTCTAATAAACCTCTGGTGTTATTCTGTGTCATTTCGAGACTTCATTGAGTTTGCTTTTACCTGTGGTGGCCGTTCAGGGATCGGTTCGTTGCGAAGTGCTTGGAGGGCTTTCATGGCAGCGTTGTGCCTCGCTGCTTGGCGGGTGCGTCCTTCTCCGATAAACTCCCGACTCCCCACAGAGAGCTGCACGTAGAAGATCTTAGGGACAGGATAATGGTACCTAAAGCACACAAGAACCAGCATGTTTAAGTCTAAAATTATGTTTTTAGTCCTAAATTTTAACAGAATGTCTATGTAAGACGTAAAACAGGGGAAAAAGAAGGTCCAACACAGCTATCAATTCAATGACTTTACACCATTCCCGATTTAAAAGGCCCACCACTTCATCAGGGTCAATTACTACACAATGGTCTGTTGGCCAGCTATCTGACTAATGTCTTGCTATTGAATCTCAGCTCATGGATGCAAAACAAAGCACAGGGACATATATCCTCCACTCTTTCTTCTCGCCCCGAACATAGATTATCCTCTCTTTCACAGGGCCTTGACAAAGTGGGGCTGAACTGTCAGCGGACAGATTTAAAGGTCTGTGTGCATGATACCCCTCCCCACCGGGTCAGTAGGAGAAGAGCTGAGAATGTCTGCCAAATTGGGGAAAAGGAAAGAAAAATAGTGGGAAAACTAATAAGTGAGGAAACCAAAGATTTTAATATCCCTCTCCCTGTCTGTTTTAATCACTGCAAAGATACACTTATGTTCACAAGCACATACAGACACTCCATATGTGGTCGACACAAGCTGGGATTTATGGAAATATGTCTCGATTAGTGTTTAGTTCCCAGACTGTTTTGTGAATTTCCATGTTTGGGAGTGGGCTTCTATTCACAGAATGAAAATCTTAAGGTAGACCACATTTCACAACAAGGCTTATATGTATAAAGCTGTCCTTTTTTTTGTTTTTTATTTGTACAAATATCTCCACTACAACATCCTGCTCAGGTCCTTCATGAAGCTGCACTCTTACAAGGGTTAATGGATTCACAAGGGGGGAAGAAATGCATTAAATGATGTGAGACCTCGAAATCTATGCGGTTGGTTTCGTAACAAATTACACATATGCTCCTCATTAGATAAAAAGAAATTAAATTAGGATAATCATAACCCAACAATCCTTTTTTGATACGTACAAAAACACTTTTAAAGAGGACATAAATCTTTTTTACAACTGAGATTTAATGCTAGAATCTATCTAAACTTAACAGGGAACCCTTCTGATCCATCATCAACACAGTTATGAAAGTCCTTCCTGCATGGAACATTTTATTAACCAGGCCGATTGCTTACCAAGAGTACACCAATCAATCTAATAAAAAGCATTGGTACCAGATGGATCTGATGGCTCATGGTTCAGATTTCCACATGCCCTTGGCTCTTTAAGGTCAATGGTAACCCTGGTTGAAATTTAATTAAAAGTTGCTGTTTAATGATGATGGGTTCTGGTAAGGCACTTATCACAAACCCACATTTCTTTACCTTCCAAGGCAGAAAGATGTTTGCAAGATTCATGGGAACCATGCACAAACATTGTTTCTGAGGTTTAAAGCTGCTATTTGTGATTTTTCCAAGTATCTTCAGACCAATAGGAGCGTGTTTAGCAAAACCTTTGGATAAATATTTATGATATTTGTGAAATTGAATTGATGTGAAATGAAGCCTTGAATTATGGCTGTTGGAAAAAACACCTACAGCCATTTAGATTCCATGGCACACAACCGAGTACTACAGAAATTCACTAAAAATTTCCGGTCTACACCGAAGCACCATCTGGGTTAGAGGCAAGTTGTTCTGCACACGACTTGACTGAGAAGTTGGGAGCTCAGAATGATAAAACATCCATGTCATTTTAATCCCTTTCCACCATGCTTGGCTTGAATCTCTAGATGCCTAAATTCATTGGTGAGATTGACTCATTCATTATTTGTGTTAACAAATTAAACTGATATACATGATTAAGTATTTTTGATAAAGACATTTTGTAAAAATATTCAGCAAATATTGTGAAATTATTCTGAGGCTAATATCACCCAGACAATACTTTATCTCTTATAGAATAATAAAAACAGATAAAATATGGAATATTTTCCCTGTAAGTGACAGAAAACTATATATATCTATATTTTCCTGCCAAACTAAGGCCATTTCTTAATTTGTATATGGAGATTTCAGGCAGCAAGTATGCCTAAAATCTGTTTATCATCTGTGTACGGAACCTCTCTGACAGACATCAGGATAGGTTACTTATCAATGTTATAATTAATATTTTGCTTGGTTTGCAAACATTACCAAAAGTAGGAGAGATGTCTATCATGTGATTCAAGTGGTCAAGTGATTCTGGAATCAGCTTCATCCATCCATCCATCCATCCATCCATCCATCCAATCCATCCATCCATCCATCCATCCATCCATCCATCCATCCATCCATCCATCCATCCATCCATCCATCCATCCATCCATTTTCTTCCGCTTTATCCGGGGTCATGTCGTAGGGGTAACAACTTAAAAAGGGAGGCCAAGACTTCCCTTTCCCCAGCCACTTGTTCCAACTTTTCCAGGGGAATCCCAAGGCATTCCAGGCAAGCAAAGAAACATAGTCCCTTGAGCATGTCCTGGGTCTTCCCCGGAGCCTCCTCCCAGTGGGACGTGCCCAAAATACTTCACCAGGGAGGCATCCAGGAGGCATCCTGACAAGATGCCAAGCCACCTCAACTTGCTCCTCTCGATATGAAGGAGCAGCGGCTCTACTCTGAGTCCGTCCCAGATGACTGAGCTTCTCACCCTATCTCTAAGGGAGAGCCCAGATACCCTACAGAGAAAACCCATTTCGTCCACTTGTATACACAATCTCATTCTTTCGGTTATGACCCAAAGCTTATGACCATAGATTAAGGTGGGAACGTAGATCGAACGGTAAATCAAGAGCTTCGCTTTTTGACTCAGCTCTCTCTTCACCACATCGGACCGGAACAGCGCCCGCTTCACGGCAGACGCTGCGCCAATCCACCTGTCGATCTCCCGCTCCCTTCTTCCCCCCTTCTTCTTTGAATCAGCTTCAGATTTCTAAAAATCTGTGTCATTTTTCTACACAACCTCTATCTCTCCTTATGTTCTTTTCTTAAAATTTGATTCCACCGAGCTGAGAAAAAAAGTGAATCAGCATAATACTCCCAGAATTCCAGTCGGTCTTTCTCCTGGCCACAGCCCTCCTCTCATGCGTCTACTCTTAACTCATGGCCACAGGAGTCTTCCCTGGGTGGGGGCCTGCCTGGGCCTCGCACGTCAAGCGTGGCCCCAGGTTCTCAGAGGACATGCCAAGTGCAACACTGGCTTAGGCCAACAGCTCTGAACCGAGATGGGAGCAGCTGGGGCTGCGGCACTGACTACAGGTGCAGAGGGGAAGAGAAGAGAGAGGTACAGGAAAGACAGAGAAGGACATGAAGGAGAAAAGGGAAGAAAAGAATGAGAGACGAGAGAAAGAGAGGGGAGGTGGAGGGAGGCCTGTGGGAGACCCGACTCCACAACGTGGGAAAGTCGTGGCTTACACACAAGCAAGTAAGCCAAGAGAGCAGGCCAGCACACATGCACGCATCAAAATCACGTACACCGAAAACAGGAAAAATTCTCATTAGCGTTCTGTGACCACGTCTGCCTGTTTTCTGCGTGATCATTATTATTTTTGTTAGCAGCCCTGCAACGCTGATGAAATTTGATCAGGACACCTGCTGCTAGAATATGGTGAGGGAAAAATTATTATACGAACAGAGAAATGCGTCAGTTCAAAGTGGCTGCGTGCTAGGAATGAGTCAAAGAGCAGGACTGATACCAGGACTCAATCAAATGATAACTCATCAGCATTTAACAGTGAGTAATGAATTTTTCTTTGAAGCCCCAACCTTCCCTACAGCTTGCATTTCATGTGGGCCCAGTTAGCAAATGTTACCGTTTCATTTTAATCATTCCAAGAGCCATGTGTGAACACACAGATAGAGGCACATTCAAACATCATGCTGCCTTTAAGGCCCACACGCAGTCTTACTGGGAAATACAAGTTTTGTTATTGTAATCAGTGCTATGAGTGACATTTCAGCTGGAAACCATTTACATCAATGGCATGAAAAAAAAATCTCCCTCCTCTAAATGCCTGTGCAGAAAAAACAACAATATATTGTCTACTACCACATGTTAAGCTCTTCTTGAACTAAACAGCTTAGTTGTAATTCATTTTTCTTGACAGTTTGATTATTTTACGATATTTGGAAGTATTTATTTACAATTCTGTCACAAGACAAAGCAATTAGCCCAACATTTGACTGACTGCATGTTGCTGCTGACTTGACCGCAGTCAGTAGCTGCTTTCATAAAACAATTCATGGCAGGATTAAAGCACCAGCTTGGCCAGCTCTATGTGTTTAGTGAAAGAACAGGTAGTCGCAGGCCTGCTTCGGCTGATTTGCATATCGACGAATAGGCTTCATCGGTTGAGGTAGTAGTGGTCATGGTTTGGACCAGCAAGCAGCAGAATTTACAAACATAAATAAGACTGAAGTCATTTCTCCTAAGTACATTAAGAATGATGTACGAAGTTGTAAAATATAAATGTGTAACAGTTCTTCAACTACATGGACTTATATTTATTGTCTTGAAAAGAATGACATAAGCTGCATTTCCATTGACCATAAACTTATTTGTAGGCACTGGGGCAATGCACAGCTGGCTCCACCAGAGGTCTCACAGCATCGCACAGTTCATTAAGCAGCAAAGGAGTAAACATGTTTTACACATTTTAATTGCATTTTATATATTAAAAGTATTCATAATGCTGACTGCCTTGCTTTTTTTCACAACAGCATGCAAATATTACCTTTCCAACATCACTTTTGTACGGTGATTAAAATAAATTATTGTACTGAATGCGACGTGTCGCTGCACATTTTCGCAACACATCTTCTGAATAGATAAAGGTAGAGCCCGAATCAAGATTTCTGCTCCAGCTGCACATGTTAGTAGGCATCCACACCTTGAAACAACAGACCCCACCTGCATTGCTTCAACACTTCAGGTTGGTGGTCGTGGGTGTCAGACTGTGAGGAATGTTTTCCTGGCAAAACCTGGGCCCCTTGAATCCAATCAATCAGAATGCCAGAGAGTAAAAGCAGTTTTTCCAGGACATGCACATTCCTTTACAGACATTATCTTCTTCCACATTGTCTATGTGATAATAGGCCATGCTATTACGTGCTAACGTTTTTAGGCAAGCAAGCATGTGCTTTCCTAAGCTCCTACATATTCCAAAATGAAAAAGAAAAGTAACTGAACACTTCTGATAAGAAACATCAAAACTTTATTTCACACTAAAGACTTTATTGATCAGGCTTTTCATCTTCCATGTGACCTCAAGAGAACAACAGGAGTAAAATATGTTAAAATAGATTATATAGTTAGAGAATCTAATTTTGACCTAAATTCTTCAACTTAAAAAGAGCAAAAATAATGCTGACATATCGGACTGACAGTGAAAAGCAACAAAATGAGTAAATTGCACATGGACAAATAGCAGCAGATGAATACAGAGATGTAGTGGCCTTTTTGTTTCCCAGCATCCCTGAGCTTGGCCACCAAAACATCTACTGGCCACACACTGCAAAAATAAATACAACGCACTGGGACAGAAAGCCTTGTAAAGGAGATGGGACTGCGTTGGGGGAACTAAAGGGTGACCAAGATCTGCAGGAAAAAAATAATATACACAAAAACTTGGATAGCCTCACTCCTCCACCAGCTGCACTTTCCTCCAATCTCACGCCAGAACTTTACTTGTTTTCTCTTCCTCCCAACTTCCACACTCCATTCCCTTTATCCATCAAGAATGGCTCGCTTTCCTTTCAGCCTCACGCGATCGCTCATGTAGAAAATACATGCCGGGGTGAGAAAACAGCCCACGTAGTCAAGTAAACACAGAACTCAAAACATTAAATGTATTGATGGGAGGTGGGGAGCGGGGTGTTCTTGATCCTGTGTGTACGCTTGAAACTACCAGACCACAGAGGAGAAGCAAGATTAAATGTTATGATTATTTAGTAGACTACTATGAATGCTTAAACCCATACAAGCCAATGTCTTTACATGTTTAAAAAAATTAAGAAAGATGTGCCAATCAGATAATTCTTTGGCTCTAATAGGCAGATTACAAAGGGGAATATTTGATCTTTCAGCCAATAAAAGCATCAACCAACATGTTTTTTGATGTATTCAGAGCAAATTGTTAATCCTAGTCTTCAGCGAACTGCTAAGAACATTGTCCCTGTTCCAAGACATGCATTCATTAATTGTATGTGTCCAGTCAGGCATGTCTTTGCAAATAAAAGGTCAAAGCGATGAATATCTTAACTCAAGTTTTCTTAACGAAGGTCCCTCACAAAAGACTTTTGTTGAAATATTAGTTGCATTCACTAAAAAAGGAAATTGTGGTGTTTGGAACATCAATGGTGAGTGAGTTAAGGAGGACACAATCACAGTACTGTAATGTAAATGGGCTAATAGTGATAAAATTGTTATAAAACAGTAGTTATATTGAAATAAAGACTAATATCAAATATACAAAATAAGAAAAACTGCTCAATTATTCTAAATGGCAGGTTTCTCCGAAATTCAGAAGCACAACATGACAATACCAAAACTATAAAAAGTGTTGTTTTGTATATTTGTGCAAAAACAGACTTGATGGAAATGGAAATTAATATGTAATTGAAATGAATTCTAACCCTAACTTAGTGACAAATCAGTTTTCTGTGTTGGTAGTTGTTCAGTTTTCCACAGTTAAAACCCAAATTGAAAAGGGATCTGAAACATAAATATTGAAAACAAAAATTCTCTTTATCACATGTGTTAATGTAGTCATTCCACATGAGGTATAAAATCCAGACACTGAAAACAAAACACAAGCTGAGAAGCTCCTCAAACGTCCAAAGTTGCTATTAAGCAGCTGTTATTCCTTTATTAGATCTGACCAAATTTCAATTTAATTTCAGAGCACACATTGTCAGTCCATAATAGGATGTTGCCTCTTCCCTGAAGACCACTGTTGTCTTTTATTATGAAAGTCAAATTACAGGATCTACTGACACAGATGTGAATCCTGAACGCTAACAGGTTACATAAAACATTTTCTTTGTGCCTCGGTTTGATTAAATTGTCCAAACCGACAGGGTTCACTGTTGTTACTGTTTGTTGTGGTTTGCACTTCTGTTTTTTTTTTTTTTTTGTTTTCCAAAGGTTCATGCTGAACTCATGGCACACCACAAACCTGTGCAGGTCACTTATGCTGAACACAACATGTTTACTGTAGTAGAATAAGGAACATTCAGCTTTTTGTTATATTTTACTATAGAGATCATTGTAAAAAAAACGGTTTGTAAGCCTTTGGTTTGTCTTTTTCTATTCAAACTGAGGAACGAAGCAGCACTCATTACGAAGGATGTACAAGAGTTTCCTCTGGAGTTCCTTGAGGATTTGGGAACCATGAGAAAAAAACCAAACCGTGGCCTATAAAGATCCATTATTATTATCCACATGAAGGATACTAAAAGAGACACGTGTGTAATCCAACAGAAAGTGTACTGTGAGTTTGATTCAAACCAAAGTAAACAAAGTATAAATTTGAAAGAGATTTGTGATATTTCTCTATTTCTCGTCACATCTTCCAGTGACGCATCTGACCAAAGAAGAGTGACTGGTGATTGTGATGTGGACCGAATTCAAAACAGTAGGACAGTGTGCTAAAGAAAGAGTAGAGAAACTGTTCCGCTGTTACAGGAACCTCGGTAAAGTCATAAACACATAGGTGTATCTCTGGACTATAAATAAGCGCACATGAAAAAAACGCTGTTATAGAATTGGGACAGTTTCGCTCTTTCTTCCAAAAGATACAAGAGAACAGAACAGAACAGCCTTTAATATGTTTGGCCTGGATTATACCTGAAGGGCCAATGGAACAGGATATGATTTTGATCAACCTGTTGCTATTCTGTGAAGTTGACGCACAATACCAGTGGAAAGTAGGACAGTGTGTTTCTCAGTATGGGATGCCCATTAACCCATAACGATCGGTACTAACAATGGTTGCCAATGTTACGAAGTAACAGTGTTTACCATCAAAAACAACAATGCAACCAAAATGACCATTATCAAAACAGAAACATAAACCCTGTTTTGGATCACCATGAAAAGACATTTTAAGAGTTTTCACTTAAAGTAGCAGTAGTTGCATAATTTCACACTCAATTTTCAACTTTTCATTTGTTAAGTCAAAACAAAAAAAAACAAAAAACAATGCAGAAATAATGTGTCAATATTGTAACTAAATTGAATGAAAATTAACCAATGCAACTGAAAGATACTGCAGAATCTTAAAAAAAAATAAATAAACATGACAACTTTTACTGCATAATAAATTGTCCCAGAATTTATTGCAATAAACAATATTATTTTTTGAGACAATTTTAAGGTACCGTAATGAACTGATGGCACAATCATGAAAGACTGATACACTTCAATTTTTAACAGAATACTCCACGTTAGAACTAGAAGACATTTTTAATATAATAAACCAATAAACAAAAAGAATATTAAAAAAAACCCACACACAAAAAATAGAATAAAATAAGATAGCAATAGATGAATAAAAAAAATAGATGATTAATTCTCTGTAAACAAAATTGCCCTTCAACAAAAAAAAAATCATTAATCAGAATTGAAATTATCAAGCTCATTTTAATTGATCATACTACCAATTGATTAACTGCTTATTGCGACTGGGTTACAGGTAATATTTTGTTATGCAACTTTTTGAGGCAATCCCTGCCATCAAATGATTTCTGCAACTATCACTGAGTCTTCTGCACATGTCCACTATTATTTTTTGCCCCACTGGTCGTGGAAAAACCACTCCAGCTACCTCGGGTTTGCATGGTGCCTTCTCCAGATGTTCCAGCTCCTTCCACAGATGTTCTTAGATATTCCTGGATGTTTTTAACAGAACAAATATATTCAAATTACAGGCTGAGTTTCTCAAACTCTTTTCTAAATTCTACATTTTTCACTGTGAGATTGTGCTTGTGCATTATGAATTAATTTTATCGTTTCTTCCACGTATTCAAACAAGACAACGATGTATGTGAAGGTTTCAGAGCCTCCTACTTGTTCACATTAACTGTTTAATGCAAAATTAACGCTTAACTATCGAACAGCATTATATCAACCATATATGTGTGTATAAAAACAGGATTAAAACATATATGAGGTTTCAAGTACCTAACTTGACTTGCCATTGACACTGTCTGTTTTTGAAGTGCTTTTGTTGATGTAATCTTGTTTCAGACCTAACTTAATATATATATATCATCAAGGAGGCTGATTTAAAGAGGATAGGGATGCAAAGTCCTAAAACTTCACTCAGAGGAGACAAGATGGAATGGGAAAAAAGATTTCTGTATCATAGAGTCTAGTGAACACAAATCATGTGAGCATTTGTTTATGTTGGAGCCATATCCCCCCACCCACCCACACACACACACAAACACCCACACCCACGCACGCACGCACATACACACCCTCATTCAATAAAACACGGCTTTACGACAATTAGGACATAATATCCTTTCCACTGGCATGTCACCCGTGGGGATTCATATTCTATAACAGTGAAGCGATTTGATTTTGTGAGCTACGCACATGTGTGTTGACATAAAATGAAACTGAGAAACTAATGCAATAAAGAAGCTATTTCTTTTGAAGTTCCTGCCTGCTTGGATTTGGCTGCTTCTTTTTATCTAGGGGCAGCTGTGATGATAAGATGGAAAAGAAGAACCATATCTGAGGAATTTCTGAGTGAACCAAATGGAGAATGCTGCGTCCTGATTATATCCTAAAGAAATGTAAAGGCTAAAGGAACAAGGAGCGATATAAAATGTACCCCAGGCAGGGACAGAGAGAGACAGAGCTGAGATTTAAAAAAAAAAGAAAGAAAAAAGAAAAAGATGACCGCTGGTGTTAAAAAGACTTCAGAGGAAATGTAATATGTTCATGCAGGAAGAGATGAGAGGAAATGTTGGATATAGAAAAGCGCTGATGGGCAGATTTGCCTTTTCAATGAGTGGGGTTGGCCCAATCAGAGAGCACGCCTGAGTTCCTGGGCATGCTTTGTGTCTGAAGTGCCATCTGATATTCTACAGGCACGGAATAGATCTTTTCATTCACACAGTCCACACATGTACACACTGTACCTTATGCAAGTTCTAGCTAGGCATGTTCATTTCCAAGGATTCTACCATGCAGCTATGAGGCAAACTTACTAGACAATATGTTAAATAATAAAACAAGGGTCGAACTAAAAATTTCAACAATCCATACCATAAACTGGTCAGATATAGTCTATATAAACAGCTGCCACATGCCTGTGGAAACAAGGTCAAATAGAGAAACTACGGGAGAACACTTCAGTCAAGGTTCTATTCATGCTCATTTAATTAAAGAAAGACTTTTACTTATGCTAATTTGAGTTCAAACATGCCTGATCACCCTGAATCTCTGCCTCAGTAAACAGTAACGGCAAAGGCACCAAAATAATTCAGAAAGGCTCCTACCTATCAAGTTAGCACCTGGCTGCAATGTCTTGCTCGTACCACAAGGTGGAAACGCTGCACTAGATGACGAAGGACAGGTTTGTTCTGAGCATTTTTCTGCATTTCAGAGGTTTGAAAATGTTTTATGTTTAGATTTTTTTTAATAGTTTCTTTATTTTCTAAATTTTAACCAAATTTTAAGACGTTTCTCTGTATGTCAAAGTTTCCAGACTTTGTTTTGTCTGCTGCAGTCTTAACAATGAACTTAATCATTGCAAAATGTCCAATGAACATATTGTAATGGAAAATGCCTTTTTGTACTTTTTCGACTGAGGGAGGCGCTTACCAAAACTTTTATTTATTTATTTATTTATTTACTAAACAGTACACACTAATATTATTAGAGGCATACTAATTAGTGTAAGACAAGAAAAGAGAATGAAGGTGTGTATGCAATCACAGGTACATATGTAGCTGCACAAAGTTGTGCCTCGTAATTGTGGAGCACTTTAGCTCTGATGGAGAACATCGCGAATGGAAGAATTCAGAGGGAGCGTTTGTTCAGAGATCATATTGATCTGCTGTGAAATGTTGATAATTGTTTATGAGCGTTTGAGCTCATAAACAGCTCTTTACGTTTGAGCTTTGAGCAAAACGTAAAGAGCCGTGCGGTACCTTACCGATCCAGATGCAGTCGTCCTTCAGTCCAGCCGCCCACTTTGTGAATGCGCCTTCTGGGCATAAAGCATTCCACTACTTAGAATAAATGTCCACATTCCCACTCAAAGGACTCTCTGACACGCTGTCTGTCTTTAAATCCCGACTGATTTAAAGACAAGGAGCGATATTGTTCAAAAGGACATTTGCAGGATCATTTTATTTTTTTTAATTTGGATCTTTTTTTTTTTTTATGTATTTTTATTTTTGTGAGGTGACATTATGTGTCCTCAAAGCACCATTTAAATAAAATATAGAATTATTATTATTATAAATACTTATACTGTTCGGAGAGGGACGTCGCCATGGTTACTGCTTCGCATGGTGGCAGACTTCCGGGTATTTATATTAATTTACATATGTATTCATGGGTGGCAACAGGGCGGACCAGCAGCTGCGCTCTATTTCCCACAAATTAGGTTTTATAAAGGAAAAGTGTGCACAGCTTATGCACCTGATTTTTTTTTTTTTTTTGTGCGCCGCACTTTTCAAAATTTTTACGTACGCCAAGTTTTAGTGTGAAAACTGCACGCTCTTTTATGCATGAGGCTCCAGAGGAGGAAATGTCACAGAGCAAAGCACCCGCAGTCATTCAACCCACTCTTCTTCCAGCTGACATAATGTTACTGTCAAAACCAAATGAGGGCTGGGAGGACACTACACAGCTTTGCTTCATTGGGGAAAGTCCAATCCAAATTCTAACTCCTGCAGAATGCCTGCACCCACCAAACCCACTGAGACCGCACCAGCGGGACGAAAGCTGGGAACGCCATGGATTAACTGGAGGAGCTCCTGCATGACTCAATGGAACCAGGTGTTCCAGTGATAACACAGGAATTGGGGATTGTCAGTGAAATCTGCTGATGTCATAAGATTTCTTGAGAACACAAGTATGCGGGGTCTCTGCTACTTTGTCTGATACGGTCCAATTTTTCTCAGTACCCCAGATGTAGAGGTGGAGATTTCAACACAACTCTGAATCCAGCATTAGAGAAACAAAACTATTTAAATAAGACATGTAACTCTAGAAGCAGTCAGACAGAGTGAAAAACTCATGATGGACTTTGGTTCCTTGTGTCTGGAACACCCAAATCCATGTGGAATACATCATTATTTAGTGATGCTGCCTTAAAGATTTATTAAACAGCGGACATCCTTCATCAAAATAGACCAGTAATCACACACGATTGCAGTCATCCGTTTAGTTGACGGATGACTGCAAAATTGGCAAAGCAGTATTACTAGGAAAAAAGCACACTCCGCAAATGATAGGCTTAGGAATAGATAGAAAAATACTTCGAAGATGCAGCAAATATTTTCAGAATCCAACTATCAATTTTGTTAGCCTCATGTTTCACAGTAGTCCTGAACAATGGGACGGCCATTTCTGAACGACAGCGGAGACGGATCGCTTGCTTAAACATGGACTTGGGCGGTACAGAATTATGCTCAGGTCCTTCACCATAAATAAGATTCATTAAGACGCTGATAAATGCACATTTCATATTATCGCAGCATTTCCTCCGCAGGGCACTTTCTGAACGAATCAATACTGGTCTCGGCGGTCATTAGAGCACTGATGGATCAGAGCCGGGCTGCCCTTTTAATGGGAAGATTTTCCATCAACACGACTCTGGATCGCTCTTATTCATCATAATAGGTAAGGACATGGTTATGTCGAAACCTCCGCTTCCCCGCCACATCGTTTAGTTGACGGATGCCAAATATGGCCTGTCAATCCGCTACATAGTCACTCATCTGTTTAAGAGAACTCCCATCCACAAGGTCTCCCCTTCATTAATCCCACCCTCATTCACACTTAAAGAAAGAGGCCTCGTGAAATCATAAGTGACCTTGGAATGAAATATCTCTCTGCTGTCGGAGAGGCACACATCTTTAAACTCTTCCCTTTGCCACGCCGGTTGAGTGAAATCAGAAAAGAAAACAGACCATGAGAGATAAATACTGCCGGTGTCTTCTTGGAAACAGGCGACACTGAAAGACAGACGTTGGCAAGCAGATTTTCTCCTCTACCCCAAAGACATTCATCTTTCTCCCCCCATCAGTTCCTGCATGGATCAAATAGTAAAAAGATGTGAGCCAGATGCTGGGCTCTCTGCTGACTACACTTAGTTACTCAACACTGCCACTGAGTCACTCATTTTATCTGGCAACATCATCTTTTCTTATAATAAATCTCATCTCACAGAAGAAACGTCAAACCCCAAGGTTGAAATGAACTAAAAACAAGCACTTCTGTATTTAACACTTCTGTATTACATACTTACTTGTTTAAGTGATACAAAAGTAAAACGATTGCTTAAGTCAAAAAGGAAAGAGATGAATATATACAAAGTGTTGAATAAATATTTTTCTCTAAAGCAGCTAAATTAGTGCTCGATCAAAATTGGAAAGGAGTCAGGAAATTTATAAAGTGATGAAACACTGCCACCTGGAGGAACTCAAAGTGATTCAAAGCATTCCGAATGAGCCTTGATCAAGTTTGTCTTTTCAAGTCCCCATGCTTTAAGAACCGTCTGTTGTTTCAAGGGTCATAAAATGCTCAAATGTAAGGTTACAAGAGCGCATTCATCATTAATCCTTATTTCAGATCAGAACCAGCTTTATTGGCCAAGGCTGTGAGCACGAACAAGGAGTCTGACTTTGGTTTCAAGAGCTCACAGAGTACAGACATAAATTACAAATGAGTAAGCTTTAGAAAAATAAACAGGATAAACGAAACAATGTGTATCTACAGTCATTTTAATAGAAATAGGAAAAAAATAATGCAAGGTTGAGGTAGTGCATATGCGCTTATTTTTTGTCACAGAAGAGTTTCAAAGGTTTCAGTGATTGATTATGACTTTTATAAACTATAATTTACAACTTAAGTGAAGTGCTTAACAATTGATTCATGCAAGAGTTTTCAGACAGATAGGAATAATATATTTTATTGATATTTAAAGTGAGAGACTAACAAAAAGCAGAGCATAGTAGCGAAGTGAAAGGTAAAATTTCTCTGATTTTTTACATTTTTTTATGGTGAACCATTTTCCTTCCACTTGACGTCTATGACTTATTTGTGGTCTATCACATACAATTCTAATAAAATATGTCTGAATAATACACATTAATCTTTAGGGGATATGAATACCTAAATTGGATGCTGTAATGTTGATTTTCAATTAGTCTTTGACAGCACCATTTTTAAATTTCACGCTGATCTTACTTCTTTATCCGCAATAAAAGGTTCATTTACAGGAAACAAGAAAGGAAAAAATAAACAGAGAAAGAAGGAAGAAGGAAGGAAACAGAAAAATAAAGAAATCTGAGTTCATTCATTATTTCTGCACGTTCTGTACTTATTCCAATATAAAACTTTTTTCAAGCATAAAAATTAGATTTTCTTTTTCAAAGACAGAGAGTTTGATTTGGAACACTTTCCTTACAGTCACAGAACAGGCTTTGATTATGAAACGAGGACTGACACAGGGTTGCAGCTATTAAAGATTTTACTAATCTTGTACGGTGAGGATTAATCCATTAACCCATCAATTCATACATCAGACAACAATCCGATTTTGAAGCCCAGCACAGACCGTGCCTACCCATTTGTCCCATCAGAACTGGACATACTCACAGCTACATATCCTAGTTCAATCTACAGTCAAGACAGAAATGTTTTCTTTTCATTTCTGGAAACGTTTGTGCATCCAAAACATTTACAGAATATTTCCTTTCCAATAAAACAAGATAATAATAAAACACTCAATAAACAGCCACCTTATTCTTAGTCACACCTTTTGCACAGGTTGGGTTGAAGGCGCTCACCTTTGGTTAATCATCCCTCTGAAGTTGTAATTAGCTCTGTAGTTGGGGATGGGTTTGGGATCCAGGGGCCTGTATATAGCTGGCTCCCCTCTCTTCATGGCAAGACCATTCAGCTCCACAGTGGGCGTTATACTGCCTGTGATGGTCAGAGGAGATTAAAATGAAAAAAAGACAACCATAGTGTTTAAAAGTAAACCACTAAATCTACTTCAGAGAAGGAGACAGACGAGGTCAGATGGACAGAACGCACAACTGTCAATAAAGCTAAGAAAGCTAAAAAGCAAGGACCAATAACTTTTATTTCAGTGCCTTGCAAAAGTATTCATACCCGTTTAACTTGATATATTTTTGAGTTACAAACACAAATTTAAAGGCATTTCACTGGGATTTTGTGTGATAGACTAATAGAGAGTAGAACAGAATTGCTAAGTGGAGAGAGAATCATACAGGGGATTTAATTTTTTACAAATGAAATGTATTTCCTGCATCGACATTTGCAAGTCTTTTTTGCAATGTCAGCATCAGTGATGGACTTTGCCCTCGTTCTTCACTGCAAATTAGTTCAAGTTCAGTCACACTGGATGTCTCTTATCTCAAGAGCAATTTTCTAGTCTTGCCACGGATTCTCAAATGTGTGTTTAGTACCGTTGTCAAACCATCCCAATCTGACATCCACCACAGCCGTCTGCTGCGATGTTGCGTTCTGGGTGATGTGCTGAGTTTACTTTTCAGACACGTGGTGTTTTTCAAAAAGACTGAGATTTAAATTGTGGTCTGTTGCCATGTCCCCAACATGGTTTATGCCAAATTGTGAATAATATTACAGACATATGGACTTCGCAAAAAAAAAAAAAAAAAAACATCTGTCGCTTAAACCCGCTTATGCTGGCAGAGTCGTGTAAAATCCCATGTTTGTCTATCAGGTAAACTCCCAATGAGAAACTCTGAAGTTTGTGGTTGCGGCATGAAAAATTCTGAATATTTTTTAAATACATATGTGTCCACTGACTAATTATTATGAGTTGATCAAATCCAGAGACAGACTGGAATTTATTTTTTTGTGCTACCTGGGTTGCTGTTGACGTCGACCTTAGGCGAGCGGGGCGCGGGCCTGGGAAGGACGCTCTCGGCCAGCGCTTTGGCAGCAGTGGAGTGTTGGGCCTTCTTAATGCTGGTGCCCTCTGCCTCCCACACCTGCTCTCCAAGGGTCAGCTGCACCGTGAAGATCTGAAACAGCGACACCCAGAGGACAAACCAGCACATTACAGAACCAAGCAACTGGAATTGCATTTCAAGAAACACATTCTCCTTCGTGACGCCTTTTAATATTAAGAGTACATGGATTTTTTTTTTTTTTCCCCAAAAATAAAAACTGATGAATATTTTACCTTAGCATGTGCAGGGCCTCTCTCATTGAGGAGCTTGTACTGTGGCTGGATCCTGTTGAAACGGGCTAACTCATTCACCAAGCACATTGGAGTTTTCTCTTTAGGGTTTGCCATGTCCTCCTGGGGTGAGCCTTGAACAAACAGCAGCCAAACACACTTTACTGAATACAGAACTATGGGTTTTGCACCGTTCAGACGAATCATGCCTCATTTGTGTAGAAAACTCTGGTGGGAAACTGTAACATCTGAGAATTATTAGTTCATCTCATTACCTTAGAAAATCATCAGGAACTGAATTTAATTCAGATTGATTTAGATGCGCCTATTGTTGCAAACTGCAGATTCAGCTTTTCAATGAAGCATAATGAACGCAAAACATGAACAAATACAACAGTACAATGTTTGTCCAGAGTTAAAAACAATACATCACTTGTTTGGGAACCTTCCACACAGTCATGATGATGCGACATGCTCTTCACGGCTGATCATAAACAGAAGCTGGTGGTCTTGTTCTGTCATACCTGGTGGTGTGGCAGACACAGGAGCGTCCCCATATCCGACTGCAGGAGCAGGGCAGGCGGGTGTGGGGGCCGGGCCTGTGCCGTTGACAGAGGGCTGCAGACCCAGGGGTCCTGGGCTGGCCATGGCCGTCGGAGAAACTCCAGGGGAGAGGCCAGGACCAGCCAGGGGCGCTGCGGTCTGTACTTTCACTTGAGCCATGCTCTATTCCTGGAGGAGAACAACAGCAAGTCATGTGTAGTCGCACCTCCAATTAAATAGAGAATTGAAACATCTCATTCATTTTATGGCCTGAAGAGTAAGTTGGACATTGTTCCACACACACACATTTTCAAAAGTCTGAAATCCGTGAAAGATATTTTAGAAAGTTTCTGTGCTCAGAGCCTGGAGAACCGACTCCAAACGGAGCCGTTCTCTCTCACATTCTGATCCACCGGCAGCTAATAGACACAAACAATGAAGCTTTATTCCAAGGAGCTTTACTCATGTTACTGCTGCCAACGGCAAAAAGGAGGCAGCCTGTGAAAGCGGCCCGAGCGAGACAAAGGACATTGAATTACAATTTGTTTTTCAGGAGGAACAAAGCACGAAGAATTATATTCAGGTTTCAGCGGTCGATCTTAACCGTGGGCCAGATGCAAATACATTGGTCCCATAAAGTTCAAGTCAGAAGTTTACACTCTTTATGGCCGCGATTGTCATGTAATCAATTACTTAATTGAATATTTTTAAGGTGAACTGGTGACAGAAACAAGATTTTGGCGTATAAGTTAGAATTCGTTGTGGATTTTAGCTTTAAGGTAGTCCTTCAATTTCCCATCTACTTTGTACAATGCAGTGTGGCAACATCACCCGTACCATAGCCACGATGGATAGCTATAGTGCAAAATACAGTCGAGTTTCAAAGTGTCAATCTTAGAGAAGGGGTTTATATATTATTTGAAACACTCATAGTAAATGTAAAGCTTTCTAAACTGTAACAAGTGGCATTAGTATTTCATTGTTTATTTTTTTATAATAATAAAATGATTTTTCTGAGCATGCTAACCATGTTTCATTTTTATAAAGGTTGGTATTTTTTCATCAGATGGTTGAAACTTTAATAGAATCGGATCATTCCACACAGGACGATGATCCCAAGCACATCAAAACTAGCTAAACCAGCCTTCTGGTATTATCAAATCAAAGACCTCAACAGACAGCAACCGTGTAAACACTTGAGATAATCAGGATCACGTCCGCAACGCTTGTCGTTATCGAACTGCAGAAAAACAGCAGAGGGGAGACTGAGCCCTACACACTTTAATGATTTTTATTTTTACCTCATTGTTTTCCTCCTTTATAAGACCGAGTTACACAACTAGGAGTAAGTCCATACCACAGCACCGTCTTACAAACAGAGCACCAAGGCAGTGACAGCCATACAGTTGGAAATACCCAATGTAGATTTTAAGGAATGCGTGCAAGTATTTTGCCTGCAGCCTGTAATATATATATGAGATGAATTTGTGGCATGTGCTGTTTAACCAACCAGTGAAGATTGCGTAAACAATTCCGTAGTTCATTTCAGCTAAATTAATCAGTTTCATACTAAGTTAAAAAAAATAATAATAATAAAAATGAACAGCTTTGGGTGAAACATGAGTCTAAGAGGACAGGTTTACAAATAAACTAGCTGTAAGCATACTAAGGGAGAACTTATAAATGATAACGTTTAAACATCAACACAAATTGTACTTTTGACTGAGCCGGGGTCACATTTCATGCTCATTGTAGCTGTTTATGGGCAGATTAATGAGTAACAGCCTTATTTCCTGTGCTTGTTTTGAATATTTAGCTTCCTCTCCCCCTCAGCTTCTTGGAAAAATCTTGGATCACAGCAGGATTAATTAGAAGAGCGCATCCAAATATAATTCTAATTCAGGTTTTGTACATGTTGGGGCAGCCCTAAAGCGTTGTAGCTTGCATGGTTGTACTTTCAGACATCAGCAATAACATCTCTATAATGACATTAAGACTATAACATCTTAAAATAAAACTTCATCCAAACAAATTCAATAGCAGTTGAGCAATTACCAGCAATCAATGTCAATGGTGTTGCAAAGCCTTTGAGCCTCCAGGGAACCATGTCATACCAAAACGTTCAGATCTGTAGGGTACAGAAGGCTCTGAAGTGTCCTAGTCCAAGTCTAGACTTTTTAATTTTCCAAACAGTTTCCAAATAGGTTTTTGTGAATACTTTATTTCTGATGACATTTTAATATGTTTCCCTTCTTATTTTGATCTCCAGTTATTTAGTTGCTTTGTTTGGCTAAGTTGTGAAAGGCTGGCTGTTTGTAAAAGTGTCAAACTTATTCTGATTTGAATGTCAAAATAAGTTTGACATTCAAACTTATTTTGTTTGATGATCCAAATCTGTTTGATGATCTGCAGCGTGTGACAAAAAAGAAGAAATCTTTAAGGAGGTAAACACCGTCACAGGACTGCAGTGTGACAATGCATGTCATTCTGTTTAAGATCAAGTAATTAATGCTTAATTTGAGAAACGGGGAAGCAAACAGTTTATAAACGGATTTATTGAGAGTTCGATCAGTTATTAGAATAAAAAGCATGTAAAGCATATAATCCGAGAGTTAAGAGTAGAGGGAAAACAAAGTCTAAACCTGTTAATCTCTTGGTTGAGGAATTAAGTCTTACATGTTTTCATTCTGTTTCCTTTCACTTATGCATAACAAGTGTCACCTGTCCACACACATCTTGGTTGGAATAATGTAAACAACACTGCACTTCGAGGCAGAACACATGCATCTTTGACTCTGCAGCAGCTCATTGAAGTTCATGTATTTACATTTGTCCTGCAAATAGCTCTTGTGTGTTCAGTCTCCCCCAGGTGCTCTGGAAAGGGGAGGGGGGTGCTGGCTTACGATTTCTCATGCTGCGACTCTCACCAACTCACGCATTATTGAAACAGCAAGCTATCGGGGTTTGTCACTGTGTGTCACTGCAAACTGAAGGCATCACAAAAAACAAGAAGAGGTGTTGTAGCGCTCTGCAACCTATGCATCCCAGCTACTGCCCAGCTTAGCAAGGAAGCTAACGGCACCAAGAGGAAAACAGCGTTTCCTCTAAATGTCAGTCCCTGAAAACGGAGCTGCAGACTGACCAAATGCGCGCACTGTCATGAGTGTGTCGCTTTGGGTTTCCTTAATCGGCAATTTTTTTAATCAGACGACCTCCGGTTAGGCTCGCTTAGCCGGTGGAGGTTCATCATGGCTGATCGGCCGAGAACACCCCTCTCTCTTTGCTAGCATCTCCACACCGCCCCATCTTCCACGAAAAGTCGTGGAGAATTCAGCCTGACCTAACAACACGCACGGACCGAGAACGACGTGGCAAACCCACCCGTGACCACCTCACAACGACGCTACAGACATTTAGAGGCGACAGCTTTTTTTTTGTTGTTTTTTTTTTTTTTTTACCTTTGTCCAGGGGCAGACCCCAGTTACACCTCCAACATTGGCAAACACTAAAGAGAACTGGATGGAAGAAGGGAACGCACCATTTTACCGGTCTCAGATAAACAGGACAAAACACGTCTTGTTGGAGGAAACGACCCACCGAGGAGATATTTGATGCAAAAACTGCAGTTTGCGGTCATTTCAGCGTGACCACAACGTGAAAAGCGAGACACGACACCCACTAGAGGTTTAGGATGGTGTTGAATGAATCGGCCACCCCCCCCCGCCATGAGCAAAATGGTTCAGTCCAGGTTTTGCTACCTCGAAGCTACAAGTTAACTTTTGATTCAAATCCATGTCCAGCGGTTCTAAACGGGCTGTCTGCAAACAAATTGTTTCAAAATAGCTACCTATTTTGATTACAAAATTGCACTTATGTGCTACGAATTCGCAGCGTCTTTAAATACTGACTACTTGAACAAAAACGTTGTTAAAAGTGATTAAAAATGGGTATCTATCACAAGATAAGGGCAGGATTATGAATGAAGCTTACTGGAGAGATAAAAAAAAAAAAAAAACAGATCAGATCAAACGCATCACAAACCACAGAAAGTCACAATGCCTGTGTCTAAAACCTGACCACATGCTGTTAAGTGACTAGTTTCTAAGACTGTGAACACTTTCAGATAATTCTTTCAATTTCTTCTGTTTAAAGGAAACAAGATTAGGTCAAAAATAGATATACCTGTAACATCCTATCGCAGCCAGTAGAGGGCACCGCAGGACAATTTCTCCCCATTTTACCCGGTTTGAAATGCATACAAAAATATGTCCTTCAGGGAAGATGAATGAGTAGTGAAAAAAGTCTATTCAGTATATTAATTATAAAAATCCGCTAATATGTAATATTCCCATATATCATTTTAAAAGAAAAAAAATATAAAATTGTATTTAGCCAGGTAATTTGTCATATCTATACCATTTTTCTATGAATATTTCTGGCTCAAGTTTAACTTGTGTTCTTATAAATTTTAAGTCAAATTCATAACAGTAGGTTTGGAAAAAAAAACAAAAAAACATCCAGAAATTGGGCTGATATTAATCCATTATTTTGAATTTGAACCATGTGTTTTTGGTTCTATTTTACAAGCAGCTCACATTTCACTTTATAAAATTCAAATCCTGTGAAGAAAAAGTTTGGGAAAATATGTATACCTTGGCCATGTACAGGGAGACAAACATGTTGAGAGCTCAGACCAACTTTAAAAGTGAATTTTTGCTTTATTGTTGATTACGAAAATGAACAGGCACCTTTTACATGGAGCTTGCACATCCCAGAAAAAAAAAAAAATATAAATAACACACCCTCATTAGTGTTTATCACTCACAACAACCTGCAAACTAAAAGTTCAAAACACATTGGAAAGAAAAAAAAAAAAAAAAGATAATCAAAAAAAACCATGAGAAAACATATCGTAACATCCTCACTCAAGTTCTAAAAACTCCTGATCCCACCTGCTGGATGAAGGCCTTTTCTGTCTCTGCATACTTGCTGTTCTGACTGCATTTAAATTTTCTTCACAAACCTTTTGTCCTCAAAGCACAATGACAGTCTACACCCATTATGATAGGAAAAAAAATATCCTCCAATAGTTGTCTTGGTTATATAGTTTTTTGGGGTTTTTTTTTAGATAGCTGTGGCATTATCACATTCACTCAATCTCATTCAAGAAACTCCTCCAGACCAACCCTCCCACCCCCCAAAAGGTTTATATGAATTCAAGTTGGAAAATTCAAGTATCTTACTGGACAAAAGTTTGATTAGGAATGGAGTGATTACAGCCTGAACTGAGCACTGCCTCTAATGGTGAGCTCTAGTGATATCAATTTGGAAAAAACCAACAAATAACAAACAAACAAAAAAAAAAACAACACTCCCTACAGGCTGAAAAAACTAAAAGTCCTTACAGTGTTTGATGTCTATATGAAAGGGTAGGGTCTAAAATGGCATGCACTGTAAAACCACTAACTTTTAAATGTTTTTGTACCAACTTAAGCCTGCAGCTGACTATACATACCAAAATTTGCAAAAGATGCAGACTAACATCCAGTGAAATAAAGCACCACCTTTATGATTCACCCAGACACTAAATGCATCCTATGCGGTGTTCTGCTGCATCGTCAAAACATTTTAAAGACCTATGTACAACATTTTCAGACAATGCATTAAGTTTACAACATAACAGTCTCTTTTCGTGAAAATATAGTTAAAATTCAAAATATTTAATAGGTATCTTTTTAGATGCGATCTCTTTATTGAAAAAGTACCTGAGCCAAAACTCTGACAGGGGGAACGTCACAAAAGCTTTCTTAGCGACTCCTTTATCCTCATTAGGTGCTGCTCTGGAGATCAAACGAGGATTTAAATTAAATGACAAAGGAACATCAAGAGGAACCATACTGACCCTTCAAAAAAACTAAACAAAGCAAACAAACAAACAAAAAAAAACCATTCCAATGCATCAGCTAGTCAGAAAAACATACAAAAGAGCAGATTTAAAATCAAATATTTCAAAGACAGAAAATTAAAGCATGTTAATTTAAAAAATACATAAATATATATGTGTATGTATATATATATATATATAATTGTACTTATAAAAATGAATCAATGTTCTCTTACAGACATTCTTTAAGTGGAAGAGAGGCTGCTGCACATCTTAAAAGGCTGGACTAGTGACAACTACCCCAACCTCTTGAGGAGATGTGTGCCGAGGCCCTCAGATGACTGCAGATGCAACACCTTTTCTGTTATATCCTCATTTGTACCACAGAAGGAAGAACAGCAACCAGGTGGAAGCTAAAGGAAATAACTGCGTAATCTCGATACAGTGGTTTCAAACAATGGCGACTTACAGTATATCTGCAAGTGACGAATAACGTATGAATAGTTCCTTTTCAAACCAGATAACTTTCACAGTGCATAACAATAAAAATAATAATCACAGAAAAACAAACCGAACAAAAAAAAAAACCAAACAGATGAAGCATTTTCTTGGGGCTTAATGGTCAGATCCCTTCCTGAAGAAAATTACATTAGGATTTCTCTTTGCAGGCCCTAACATGCATCCATCAGTCGCAACTATCTTTAAAATGCACCCAACGCACAAATGAATAAATCGCCTAAACTGAAATTTTTAAATCGTCTCTCTGCGAAACCTGCTGTGTTTATATCCTGTCTGCCAAAAACGATACATTCTGGGTACTTCTAAATCTCGGTTCATTTTCTATGTTACAACCGACTAAAACATGCAGCCAACTGCCCGCTTGGAAAATGCAGTCAAGAGCCTCCAGCGCATGGTGTCCGTTATTCCAGTCCAAGGTCAGAGTTCAAAGACTGAATGATTAAAAAGTGCTTTATGTAGGTCAGTAGGACTTCTTTCTTCTACGATTATTACAAAGTTTGTACATTAGCATGTATCGTCTGTGAAAGGGAGGGAGAAAATGAGGTTACATCATCTGTCTCCAAACTCAAACAGGACAAACTGTGTGTGTTTGCAGAAAGTACTCACCATGATACCACCATTTTGTTTTCTTTGGATTTTTGTTACATGTTCTTACATAAAAAGAGTTATCAGGTGGTCGTCTCTGTGGAAAAAGATAACAAATTTCAAGTTTAACAAATGCAGACAATGCATGAAGTAGTATTATCTGTCCAATCCTACAGAAGTACCTTTTCTTTGCAGCTGGACAACATGCTGATAATACTAAGACAAACTGATTGCACAGAAAGGGCTGGTGACCAGTCTTCCGTCAGAATAGATAAACAGATGTGACCGTTGCTATACACATGTGGATGGACAGGTATATTCTCTCCTGTGAACATTACCTGCACAGTTAAAAACAAACAAATACGTGTAGGGTTATTAAGATAAGAGACAGAATGTACAACCGTAGCAGAAAGTCAAAGCTGGCATTTAACTGGTCTGTTGATCTAATCAATAAAATCTCAATAAAATACAATGCGTTTTGTTTTTATTTTTTTTGCTGCAATGTGATGAGATGTGAATAGCTAAAAAATGAATACTTTAATAAACAACTCTTTCAGAAAAAATAGGTATAAATGTATTTATGTCCCAGAAAGACTTAGTGATAATCTCTGACTTGGCTTTTTGCAACAACAGGAGGTTCTGTGTATAAATCACAGAGGCCAGGTTTGGCCAGCTTGAGAAGAAGCAACAGAAAAAAACACACAAAAAAAACGGTCAATCAAGACAAAGAAACAGTTAAAAACATTAAGCATGTTGGGTAAAAAGAAGTGAAACATGAATTCAATCAAATATTTTTAGACTGAGAAATGAGTAGCCAGAGATAAAAAAAAAAGCCAGACAGAGGGGGAAATGAAGGTAATGAAGGGTAACAGTGAGTTCAGGCAGTCTGGCACCAGAGTGGGCCTCGATGGACAGTTCCAGAACCACACGAGTTTCAAATATGCAGAAAAACTCCAGATAACAGTACATATTCAATATCAATGCTTGTTTGATTCATGCTTCATAGATCTACTTTGGAGAACAAAACAGATCAAATGAAGCTTTCAATAACAATTTTATTAGTCTGATGGTGCAGACGCACTTCTGCTCCTACTTCACTATTGCCAGTTTTGTAAACAAACATGCTTAAATGAGTGACTATGTTAAGTTTTTTAGATTGAAATGAGTACAGCTTTGTTGCATGTCTCAACTGAGAGATTTTTATTGGAAACCTTTATTAGTAAAATGAGTGTTCCCTCAGTTTACACTAAGTATAAATTCAAGGTTCATCCCCAAACCTTTATGCTGAGTTCTTACTGCATCCCATTAGTCTAGTTATTGTGTGGGAGCCTACAGCTGGCAGGGAGCAAGATTAGCCGTCTTATTGTCGTTCCAGGAGAAACGACCAAAGCAGCCCAGCTGCAGCTCAATACATTCCACTTTTAACCTCTTTTTCTGCCCATCGTAGTAATTAATATAATAATGACAACATTTCTCAGCTGAAGTGCTTAAACAGAATAAGAATATTTGATTAGAAATGTGTATTATTTGATTATTTTTACAACTTAGTTGAAAATGAGCTGTTTAATAAGTCTGTTAGTGCATATTTAGGACAATATTCCCCCCAAACGACAGGAACCACTTTAAGCAGCAAGAGTTTGTTTATGAAACCATTTGGGCCACCGATGTTTATCAGTGGGCAAATTGATGGATCTCAATAAGTTTCTTTTCGCCAAGATACAAATAAAACGATAAGTAAATAAAATCAGTACTAAGCAACTTAATAGTGAAAGTATGAACAGCAGAGGGCGCCTACAGTGTTAATGTCACTCCAGAAAAGAACACTAACCTTCCTACTAGCAGTAGGCTACTAATTAAAAAGAGTAGCTGGGCAAATTTAATCACAATTTTTTGTCCCAACAACTAAAATGGAAACATATATAAATTAAAATAGCTTATTTTTCCATTTTGCCAAAAGGGGAATCCAGTCTTTTTTTTTTTTTTACTGAAAAAAAAAAGAGATTTAAACAAGAGAGACGAAAATTGTGAATGCTATGAAATCATCAATAAGTTAATTAGTGTTTCCCATTATGACTAATACATTTAAAGGCTTTTTTTTCCATTAAAAAAATAAACAGATCATGTGAACTGTTTATGTTCTGAGTATAAAGTTATTTAGTTTAGGTTTTCAACTACGAACACTATTTTTTCAAGCTTTACAAGCTGACTTGAGAGCTAGTTATTGTTAAGGGTCAACTTGTACTTTGATGAAGGCCAGTGAGTGTTTATCTGTCCTGCTTTATGCTATCCAAGTTATCTTTCGCTCAGCATTTTATCATGGTTTATGTCACTGTACGGCTTAGGATTGGATGGCAGATATCTGAAGACGTTACTTTACCTTATTATGCTGCCTATTAGAGACAGCATAATAATGATAAATATCTAGTCTATAAATACCCACGTGAGAGAAATCAGGATTGCAAGTGGGAGCTGTGCTTGGGCTTGCCTGCTTTATTTATTGTGGCTAGCTAAAACCGTGCATCTAAAATATTCAAATTTTATTTAGTGGAGAAAAAAACAAAGAAAAGCTTCAAAATATTAAAGAAAAGTCAGCGTGACCACCTGAAAAACTATATTATATTCTAAACAAGAAACGTAATGCCTAAATAATTCCAGAAGACAAACATATTGTGATTTATTAAAGAAGATTGAGTGGAAGTGGATGTTTATGACTGGGCTCTAAAGGAACTAAGCACTGGAGTGGAAAATTTATTAACTAAGGTCTTTAAGGTCAACAAGTATTGTTTTAGAAAATAAATGGATTTAAGTATAGAAGGACGGACCGAAAAAGCAGCACATGCATTGTCTTTATTATCTTGTCTACCTCTCGATCGAACACATACTAACACATGTGAGCATGTGTAAACAGGTTTTCCTTTTGTTTGTTCACCCCGCCATGTGTTTAAATGGCACATTTTTATAATGTTTCTGTTTTCTATTGCTTCCCACCAAAGATTTAAAGTTCCATCTAATATGTATAGTATTATTTCATATTTTCTATGAAAGCAGAAAAGTCTAAAAGGTGGCAATATAGTTAATAAAAGACAGAGGGAATATGCTCGGATGGTTTGAGAGTCAATGAATAAAAAACACATAATTACAACACCTGAAGGTTGTTTTTGACTTACCTGAGGTGAATCAAAAGGATATCGACCACTAAATTTGAAAAGCAGCTGAAATTTCTCTCCTTCATACAACGTGCCAGGTGCACCTTCCATATCTACAATCCACCTAGAAAGGAAACAAAGGTACAGTGTTAAAATATGACTGGAATCTTATTCAACAGACTCATTACAACATTCCTCAAGTCGACTAAAAATAAACACAGATAAGGCGGAAAACCAGGTTTGAATAAAGAACTGGTGGCTGCAAATCTGAATTGAAAGTTTTGAGTTTTGTTCATTACTATTCTGGGCCAATGGACTATAGATATTCTTCAGGTAAATTGAATTATCAGGGTAATAAATAATGAAAGCGCAATGGTTATTTATGGGTAACATATATCTTCCTCATGATATGTGGCATTAATAATGAAATAGTTGCAAAGGACTCTAAGATTATTGACTAAATACAAACAACCAATATGTGCAAATCTGTCATCCTGTGTCTGAAATAGAGTGAAATCAAGAACTGAGCACAGTTCTTGATTTACCGAAGAACTGTAAATCTCTTCACAGAGATTTACAGTGCCCAATGGTCTGTATTGTCATTATTATTATTGTTGTTTTCATTTCATCATTTGGTACAGATTTACATCTGTACCAAATGTGGTACAGATGCACCACATTTGGTACATCTGTACCAAATGTGGTGGTACAGAAATCCACCACATTTGGTGGATTTCTGTAACTTGACAGAGATCACAGCATCACCCCATGCCAGAGTGCTTTAAGAAAACAAAATTTCAGAATTTGTCCTGGTATTTTTGTTAATTGTTAACAGAAAAGCAGACTTTCCACCTAATACATAAAAACCGTGGCACCCGATTTAAGACATTCAAACAATGGAAATTTCCATGTCAATAACTCAAAAAAAAAAAAAAAGGACAAAGTGTTTCTCTTAAACATTTAAAGTTAAGCTGATCAATATGTGGTTTAAACAAGTCCAACAAATTTTTGCAAGGCTTGTAGGGACAGGAGATGGATAAAGCTTAAAAAGTTTTGTTTCTAAATAATTTTGCTAGGTTAACGTCAAAATAACAAAATATTTTATGTTTTGTCTTTTTTAAGCAGTGATAAGAAAAATACAGCTGTTGAATTTGAAATGTAAATGAGGAGATTATGGCCATTCTTAACATTTTTATTTAAATCCTAATACTGGGCTGTTTTTACTCAAGATTATCAAAGTGCAAGACTTTCATACTCACTAATGCCGACACCAAATTAAAGAATAACAAGAAGAAAATCCTAATGTTGGCATCTCTATTAATTTTTCAGAAATTGAATTGCACACAGGTGTATGTCTGTGGACATAAAATGTGAATAAATTTGCAGCAGCCAAAGTTATCTCCTGTGTCACTTTAATAAACGTACTGTTAGAAAACATTTTATTCAACATTTGGTTTTCAAGACCATAACCTGAAGGACCATATCTAGAAGATAATGTGTTCTATCATCAAAGTTTAAAAATAAATATCCTACTTTAACTGTAGCATCAAAAGCTTTCGATGCATCTCCACTGACAATGAATATTTATCTTTATTTTGACAGCGGTCTGGTAATACTTTGATATCCCATTCATTCGGAAGACAAAATCCATTTTCACCTCACGACTCCAGCTACAGAACTGTGCTGACCGAACCAGGTGTAATTTAATCCGTATCTGATGGAAGCAAAACATTTTTGTGATTTTAACTCAAACATGAAATGTAGGTCTTACCTCCTAAACAGTTTATATTATACAGAAGTGACTTGTAATCTATCAAAGTCTAAAACTGACTTTGTAGATGATACATTTAATCAAATAAAAGTTTGAAACAACTTCTGATAGTGGATGGACAGAAATGCACCAACACTAAATTATTATAAAGTCCAATACAGATATACTTTTATCCAAATTGGTGTTTTGGTCTAAGACAAGCAGCCCACCCACTGAAATGATGTGACTGCCCTTAAGCTGCAGTTATTATCTGAACCACTTAGGGGGAAAAAATATTTATAGAACACCATTAGAATAAACACTGATGTGCATCGAACATCAATCTCAATCATGCCGTTTTTTTTCATAAACACTTAATTCAAGTGACTTAAGTTTCCAGTGATGTTCCAGAAACATCATCAGACTGGTTTGCTCAGTTTAGTGTGGCTTTATAGTAAAATGTAAAGCATTTCAAATGACATATCTTTGAAGTTTTTATAAAAAAACAAAAAAAACTGTTATTTATGCTACACTAATTGTAAAATGTTTAGATTTATTAAATTTCTTCTTCTGTCTATATTTTTAAGTTTATATTTATGCTACTTGCTTTACAAACTTTTTTGCAATTATTCTGTAAATGGTATTGTAATAAAAAAAAGAGAAAAAAGTAAAGAACAAATGTGGGAATTCTATTCTGAAACTAAAATCTCTGACTGAAGGTGTGCAATAGTGGAAATACAGATAGGAAACCCAATAGATTTATAAAAGATGTTAAAAATTTTAAAAGGAAAAAAAAAAAAAAAGCACATAAACTCCTCCATACATCATACTTCTGCCACTGCATGGACATACTGGTAGTGATGTTTATAACGCAAAATCTCGGTGAATGATGCCTAACATGAGCCGCTAAGAGCAGAGCCAAGGACAAAATGCTCAACATCATCAAATTCACCATAGTCAGCTGATAATATGACACAGTCAATAAATGTAACATTAAACCATTTGGACAAACGACGGCTGGGGGAGAGGCTAAGTTACATAAATATACTGCAGAGGAGACACAACAGGTTTTTTTAAGCGACATTTTCCTTACTGCCTGCCTCTAATTATGATATCAAGCGTCATTATCTAGATGAGAAACAGAGACAGGGTGTACCATAAACAAAAGCCATCAATCTGACATCGCATCAAGTGTCTCTTGGGAAGTTTTTTTTTTCTCCCCCATTAAGTAGGTCTCATTGTTAAGTAAGGGGGGGAAATGTTTCCTGAACTAAAGCAAAGTAATTCCCTACTGCTGTCCATCACTCCAGCTGAGATACAACCCGAACAGAGACTTTCCAACCAGAGCTGCAAACAGAATACACACCCATCCAACACCACCTGAAACCCGTGAAGCAATAAGATCACAGGAGCCAGCTGAACTGGTTGGGAGACTTGTCAGTCATGAAAAAAACAAAAACAATTAATATGCTTCTTCACCCAGGTAACTTATGTAATGAGGAAATTGCAAAAACATACCATCTTCCCTGTGCCAACAACTTGCTAAAACTTCCACAACAATTTGCTAAAACGTCCACAACAACGTGCTAAAACTACCACTTGCAAGTACACAAATACTCCTCGTGTACTTGCTCTTTGGAAAAATATTTTCGCAGCTCAGAACGAATGTGGAAGAAAACAGAGGTCAATCTGTCTCCTTTGTTTGTTTCATCTTAATTTCAGCAGATTATGCATTTATTATGAAGTACTTTGTACAGCTTTACTTCACATGAAAATTGTCTTGAGTTGTTTGCACCACCACTGAGCAGGAGTGACGTCAGCATATTGTGGTCCGGGAGACAGTAGTGAGACCTCATAAAGAATCATGGAACGAGGCAGCAACTTTTAAAGATATCAAAGGGAGCATTGCAGTTTTAAACAACAAAAAAAAAAAAAAAAAAAAAAAAAAAGTATCAAACTTCATTGACAATCAAAAGGAAAACCTAACCGCAACAATATCCACTGAGTTTTAGGGAAGGAATGCAGGGAAAAAGCAGCCTGTGTTCCCTGTTATTTAACCCTGGCGCATGAATGCCAACCTTTGAATATTTTATTAGAGTGGAGAGCGACACTGAGCATTAGAGACAATCTTCTGAGGGGCCAGAACTACCAGTCACTAAAATGACCCCGATTCTTTCTATGCAGGAGCTCCATCTTACCTCCAAACCTAATTTACTGAACAAGCAACCTCATCTCCACACCAGTCGAAACATGAGCCTTTCATGGAAGTCAACCAGTTTATAAAAACATTAGAAATAATAAAACTTCTGATGTTTTGTTTTGTTTTTGTTTTTTTTTTACAGATCACTACATTTGAGGAATTTTGCAATGCTAAGATAAGCAGGAAATCAATACTTACTGTGTGATAGTGTTCTGTACACTTTTCTCATTGAGCGTCATTCCTGGGGGTGGATCATTTTGCAGAGCTAATAATTCCTTTTGTAACCGTTTCTGTTGAAAAGCATATGTTTATGTTGACACCTCTGTCACAAAATGGCACTTGAACATGAATTAATGGAAAGCAGTACAAAACAACTTATTGAGGACAAACAGAGGAGCATAAACATACATTTGACTTGTAAATAGTCATATTAATTACTATTATTAATCTAAAGGATGACATCAATGGAAATTATTGTAATGTAATCTAGTGTTATATACTGCCCAAGCATTCTTAATAATTACATAATTTACATCTTAAAAATAACTTCAGTACTATAATGTAATCACTAAAAATAATGAATATACTCAAAAATAATAATGAATACTTTATGTGTGAAACAACAAATAAGAAAATTTACCATATATACAGACTGACAATAAATGCATTTATGAAGATATATTCTTTAAAAGATGGCATTAGGAAAATGAAAAGAAAGTGAAAAATTTAGATTTGCAAAATACATGGCATCAACATCATCAGTATAAACGTGTGCAAATTTTGCCAAGAACAGCTTGGGTGCAATATTTGATGGGCTTTTATATTTCAAGTGTCATGCATCCATTAAATGCATTTGGGCAGTTAGATTGGCCCTCAATGTCCTAAATACACACATTTGCTTTAGTCTATATTTTAGGAACCAAGATGCTAATGCTTGAAGAGTAAAAAAGAAGAGTGAGAAAAATGTGGATTAAACGCAACTGAATTCATTGTGATATTCAACAGTAATAATGTGATAAAGAGAATATTTTCATAATAAGGCTCGGTTTTATTAAAGTATATTTCAAGAGGTCAAGCTAGGCTACATCTTTACGTAGGTCCTTAAATATTTTGCTGTTCAATCAGTTATTGAACCAGACATATTTATGTTTTTTGTTGAAGTTGTGCAGCCTGAAGTGACAAATTTACAAGGCTGTTGACCAAGACAGTAAGTAGTTTCGTAGTTTAGTCCTAAACCATCAATGGTGTGTTGACCGAGAAGATTTTCTTTTAAATTAAAAGATATGAAGAGCTGTAGCAAACACATAAAGACAAGAAATCTCCTCGTTTCTTTTGGGGATAAATTTGGCTGTGTAAAAGCCTTCGAGATTGCATTATTTCACAATAAAACTATATACTTTGTCAATGCTGTGTAGATTCTTTTTTTTTTTACTTTTTCAGGCTCTTGTTTAATCAGGAACGGGCATGAGTTGGTGTGCATTCTCATGGTATGAAAACACTGGGGAAAAAAATATAACATTCCGATCTTAATAGGAGGAATAGCTTGCACTCCTGTAGTTTCAATGCCATTTTTTTCAGCCAGAAAAAAATAGCTAAATCTGTGTTTCTGTAAACAAATGAAAGAAGGGTAGCAGTTTTCTTTCAACCATCTAGCCAGAAGTGAACAATTGTTAGGTAGCTCACCAGAGCTGAGTGGGATTACTTCTGCACACAAAATAAACTGCGGAAACACTCCATTGAGCTCTTTCTCTTGCATCAATGTAAATGGTAGGAAGGAATATTTATTGGTTTTGAAACGGGAATCTTTGGAAATCTTGGTTTCCAAGTGTTACAGGTGTACCTGTATCTAATCAGGACTGATTGTGCAGCTGGATCAATCTGTTTATTGATCTATATTGATATTTATGTATGTTGTACATAAATATTAAATAAATACAGACCTTTCTTTATTTAAAACAATATATAGCTTTTAAGTCGTCAGGATTTTTCAGATTTTTAATGTGCACTTTTCTATGACCTTATGCAACACGTATTTAGTTAATCTCAACAAATATACCGGTGTTGATATTTAAACATGTTTAAACGAAATGACTCAAGAGTTAATGGTTAGCAACAAACCCAGTAGAGAGTTAGCTATAAATGGATGTATTTTCATCAATAATCTACAGCAGACGTGCCATAATCAATAAGCTCTTTACGTATCGTCTGTCAGATCTCCTTTGACTTTTTGCGTCTGTTGTATGGAACCGATACACCTGTTCAGGTCCGCCTGAAACTGTATTTAACTGCGCACCGTGTCGTTAGCGGACTGTAGAACTAGTCGACCAAACAGCGACCAACTATTAAAATGACTTCCGAAATTCTCAGAACCACATTTCATTGAATTATCCCTCTGGTCTTTCTGAGGAAAAGCCACAGGGAAACATCAACACGTAGTTCGAGGAAGCTAGTTTCCCTGTTCTCTTCAGCTTGCCGATGATGATGAAGAGCTAATACTGCTGCTAGCAAAGACCAAGCGGCGAACCTGAGTACTTTAGGGAAACGTTTCACGGCTTCCACCCAAATGTCAGTGCCTCACTTTGATAAATACAAATGCGCAAATAAACTGGCAGTCGAAAGCCGAGAGAGATCAAAACGGAGAGCCGGAAAATTACATATATTTGCTCGCCGTTAATTGTATCCTTACCTGCATCGACGCCATGATGGAAACCCCCCCTCCTGCATCAGCGCAGAGTGTAGGACTGTGCGTCAGGGGGTCACGTGACGGCTGAAGTTGTTGTGACAGTGAGAAACGTTTCACGTTGCTTGACTGACGCAGCGCCTACACCCAGGTCACTGCTCAGTCACTTCAGGTCGCTCTCAAAATGTGAGGCGGGTGGAGAGATACGACAGGAATTTTAATAAGATAACAAAAAAAGAAGTATGCGGAGTTAAAAGGCCGAGCTCATATGACATAAGCGCCAGCCAATGACCTTTGCGCAAGGAGGGCTAAACCTGTGTGACATCATGAGTAAAGAAAAATGCTAATTTATTTGATCATTTATTACCTTTATATGCACAAAAATATCTACCCCAGTTAATATTTTATGTTATAGTTAGTAATGTGCAATTTTACCAACAGCTTACGAATTTTATAGGCTTTGTTCTGTTAAAACAGAATATTTAATAAATTTGAATATCTTTTAATAGCTCATTTAAATAATTGAATTTTTAAAGTCAAACTTATATATTGCATAAATTGAACATATATATTTTAAATTTTTCATTAATGTTGATGCTTGTGCAGAAAAAAAAAACTACAACTGATAGTTCATTTAACAAATTACAGGTTTTTTAAAATACCAGATGATGTCATGGTTATGTAATGGAGTACACAATCAAGGTGAAAACTGATCAAATAAGAGAGGTCCGATGGCATTCATTAACACAATCCAGAGGTTTAACAAAAATAACAGTTGTAGTTCTTGGATGTGTCCATATGTAATGACTCTTAAACGATCCGACTCCACCTGCAGTTCAATCTTCCCCAAACTTGTTCAATCTTCCCCAAACTTGTTCAATCTTCACAAAGTTATGGTTACTATTGTTGCTTGTCTATCTTTTTCTACCACACTCTTTCCTTCCACTCAACCTTCCATTTACATCTGCACTCTGTGAATGGTCAGCTTTATTTCTTATGGCCTGCTGTCTTTGTAGAACATGTATTTGTGAGACAACCATCACATCAGCAATCATCCTCATGGATGTGTGGACAATAACAGAACATTTCTCTATCAAATGTCTTTTAGCTGGATGTCATAATCACAACAAAGATCAATGCTTGATTACATCCTGTGCGTAATGAAGCTGCACAAGTTAAATACGTCAGAATAAATATTGTATGAAAGTTTTAATATGTTTAAAGAGCTTTATGCAATTTTTTAAAAAAAGAGAAAATCTGTAGACAACTTGTTTTAATTTGGATACATTTGAAGCAATTCTTTTTCAAACATTTCTGCCCCAGAAAGACCAATGTTCAAAAATATGGAAAGCCCAATGCATTTTATTTCACACTTGTGGAACTAAGATTCAAAACACTTGAATCCTGTTTACTGTAAAAATGACATTTATGTTTGTGTTTCATGCAGAGAAGCAAACACCAGAGGAAAAACTGCTAACTGAACAGGCATTTATTTACTGTGTAGAGGTGAGGACATTTCTGTGAAATGTCTGCTTGGCTTCCATTTTAAAATTACATTTTTTAGTAATACAAGGGAAACCATGACAACAGACAAGGAGCAACAAAAAAAAGTATAATGTGAAATAAATTGCAAAACAATTAAATACTGGAAAAAGAAAACTCAAAAGAAAATGTTTCAGGTTTTCACATCTATGTTGTAACTTTAACAATCCAAAAAATTTGCAGCCATGAGCAGTTCCAGAGCAATCTCGGGAGCGATGGGGAACTCTGGTATTTCTGTGGAACTGTTGGTATAACGGACCTTGTAGGTGAAATACATGCAGACCTTGGACAGGACGTGGGATGGGATCTCCCTGAAGTTCACCTCGTTGGTTTCATTCTCTGCAAACTGTCCTGCAGGTTGCAAAAGCGGGAAGCAGGCCAATGAGAAAACTTGTGACAAACAAGTTTGACGACTTGGATGCAAGCCACTTCTGGTTTTGTAGAACACAACTTTAAAAATAAAAAACAAACAAACTGGAGAAGAAAGTGGGGTGAAAAAATGCATTTGTTCTACTAATATCTGCACAAGGCTAATGATGCATATTTGTCTGCAATTTAATTACCTTAAAAGTGAGGACAAAATACATAACTGTTCAGATTTTACACTCAATTGGGCAAATTGAAGCAAATTGAACCTCTGCTTAAGTCAATCAAGCATGTTTAAAGAGCCAAACTTTGACATGACAAAAATGCTTCACTTGAAATAACCATTATATCAAAACTACTACAGTGCTGGTGTTCAGAAAGGGACGTGCCTGTGAGAAAAACGCCAACTGAATACTAATAATTGTTTTGTAACATTAAGTCATGTTTTTTTTTTCCTCACAGAAGGTGGCAATGAAGATCAAAACATATTTTGAGAAAGAATCCACAATGTCTGCATTTCAGTTTTGTTTTTCTTTTGTGAGATGAGAAGACTCATAATTAATGGTGCCAATTTTAATTCTTTAAATCATGTTAACAATATAAACAGGAGTGTTTAGAGGTCTAAAGAAGATGAAAAGGAAGGAACTCTTTATTCTGTTTGTTGTGGTCACTTTATATTTCGTAATGTAGGGGGAGAATTCAAAAGGACTGTGCAGTACATAGAAAGGCATTTATCCTCTATCCAGGATATCCAGAGCCCTAAACATCATGCCCTCTGCATGACCTTTTTGAACTGTTGTCATCAGCTGTCAGGATGACTGTAGCAACCGTATCCTAAATGGAACCACAAGCTGGCAAAAACAGACCTACCAGCCATGTTGTGTCATTGCCGTTTTTTATTTTTTTATTTTTTTCTATCTTACCTAGAAATAAATCCCATCTTTAATATCTTTACTGATTTTTCACAATGTTTTGAAGCTACAGAATTGTTTGATGTTATTTAATGTACAATTAATACACCCATTTGATTTGGAATCAACTCCTTTTACAAAAAATATCCTTACAACACAAAAGTCTTCGCAGGCAAGAGAACCATAAACAAAATGGTAATCAAAGCATTTTGTAGCTCAACAACTATTTTTTAATTATAAGAGAGGAGCTAAAATGGCTTGGCATACAATATTTGACTTAGTCCTCACCTGGCCCACTTAACATGGCTTTGATGGTTCCCGATGTTAAGGCATGTTCTCTTTTCACAATGAATTCATGGCCGTCTGAGGAGATGAGCTTCACATACATGGCATCTGGCCCTTCACAGCCACCAAAAGCTCTCTCCTCACCATCTGTCAAGTCATGTTATAAATATGAAAATCTCATACTAAATAACACAGTGGCAAACAATCTCTAGCAGTTTTTTTTTCTTCAGTTAACTACCAAAAAAGCAAATTGTGAAATAACAAATTGATTTTATGGACTGACAGCAGGATTTTTTTTTTTTTTTTTAGAAAAGTAGAGATAAATGTGTGACATGACTCCTCACCCATGTTGTTCCGGAATTTCTGTTAATCCTAAAAGCCAAAACAGAAAAAAAAAACAACAACACAGAACATAACTTAACTCGCTTAAAATTGAATTGAAAGATGTTAAAACGTGAACTGACATGTGAAACTGGTCAATTCTAAATACTGATTAGATCATTGACGGTAAAATGATGCAAGCCCTATTTGGTTTACTGGAAGTGATTTCTGACAGTCACTGCGGAACCTTAAATTTAGCCAAGATAAACATTGTCCAGAAAATCTTCAGGCAGTAGCTTTTGTACACATACATATGTGTAGCTATGACATTAGCATAATGTTTTTTTCGTAAGTTTCAACCATATCGCGAGCGGCCTGTTTGTTCTCAGATAATGCTTTCAAACGCATTCGCATTAGCAGTGGTAGCTAAACGAGCTAACTCATTTCAAAATAGACAAGACATCTTCCCAATAACTGATGTTTTTCCTGAAACAGCATAGCGGGCCTTTATTTGGGGAAATGACACTATGGTGGTCATTAAATCAAGGCATAAAAGGTGTTCTTACCGCCGTGTGGATAACTGTGCTTCGGAGATTAAATTTCTGCTAACGTTAGCCACCCGGAACTAATTTGTCGGTGGTACCCGATCGGTCCGCAATAAATGTGTTCCGTATAATCCTTTCCATATAATGTGATATACATTTTAAATAAATAAACACGTTCTGTATAAAAATATATATTTACTAATTTAAAAAATTGAAAATTACAAATCTAAATAAATACGTTAAATTATTCACATTTGTAAGAAATAACATAAATACAACAACATATGGTCCAATCTCAAAGAAATACACTTTCTAAAGAAATAACTTAAATCAAGCACCTTCAAATACAAGTATATTCCCCATATGCTTCTATTTTTTATTCATTTATATAAAATATATTTATTTTACAGACAGAATAGTTATAGGAAGGTAATACCAACACAGTACAATAGCACAATATTCTCTTCTTTGAAACACTGCAGCAACATAGTCATAAATACAGTGAATCATTGCACACGATCAGTTTTTAAAATATATATATATAGATATTATTTATTTACTTATTTTTACGTAATCAGCAATGTTGGAATTTAAGGTGCAGCCTGATGATAGTCTTCTGATTTTATCATAAGGAATTCAGACTAATTAAAGCAGTTTCAGGGGACAGGAACGTGTTTTGCAATGTTAGTTTGTTTTATTCCTTTATTTTCTTTTTCTAATGATGCAAAACAAACAGCTGCCAGAGTTCAAGTTTGGATGTGATAATGTTTTAAAATAAAAGTCATGCTGATGGTACATGGAGTATAAAAACCTAAGAACCACGAGGCAAAATGACTGAAGTTGTTCTTGATTTACAGGTCATTGTGCTCTTTCTCCAAAAGGGGGCGCCTGTGCCAAGGATGACTGCCTCTCTGCTTCCACCTCCCTGGATGAGTTAAAGCAGGTGGTTGTGGGACATCACAAGATACATTTTGCTAGCCCCTAAATCTGGATTCAACAGAGAAGACGTGTACCATGTACCCCTTATCCACTTTCATAGGTCCACCCATTAAAAATGAAACATATTGATAATAATATAAAATATTATACCAGTTTTATCTAAGTTTTATCTATTTATCTATTCATTAGAAAATGTAAAACGTACACCATTTACAGTGGAGCTTTGCTACAAAGTTGAACAAAAGAACCTCCTTTTTAAGGAGTTCATTGTTTAATTCAAAAATCTGTTACGTTCCAGCCCATTAAACCCTTAAAACTCCAAGCTCCAAAGCTATGTTCATAATGTGACTTTGCCCTTATCTTAGTGTGGAGTACTTTCAGGAGGAAAAGTGATGACTGCTGAAATCTGAGGCTTCCAAATGGACAGAGTTATCTGAGCTGTGACACTGACAGCTCGAACACTGAGTGTGACTGTAAATTGCGCCGTTTGACCCAGAAGAGCTCACAGAGGGAGCACAGAGCTCCTCATATGCCGGGGTGATGAATTTTTGTATTGATTAGCACTGTGTTAATTTAGGATGTTTTCAAAAGGCGAGCAGGTTTTTGTTTTCCTCAGAAATCTCTGGCCAGTATTTAATAACTGACTGTGCCTATTGGTGGAACAGATGTCAGCAGCGACTTATGTAGAAGTGACATCTGACCTGGAGTTTCTGTCTGAGCTTTAGTTATCCTGTCATTTCATATTCCCCAGTGGTCTTGCAACTTCTGCCACTGTCTGTGTTTCTTCTAAACTCTCGCACACAACTCACCCACAACCAAAAACAATCACCGACCTTCCATTACACCATTAGTACTTGATCATAAGTGGGCGGGAGAGAGCAGCCGCTTTGATGTCTTTCTGATACGACCCGACTGCAGCTGCTCTCAGCTCTATTTTGGGGGAAGACTGCTGCAGGCCTTCAGAACAGGGCTTCCTAAATGCAACACATAAACATAGACAATATATGCAAATTCTCTACTCTGGCTCAGCCCCAACGACAGGCACTTCGACTACTCTGAAGACAGTTTTATGTGCCCATGAAAGCTGGTTAGGAAACTTTAGGGTGCAGATAATAAACAGGAAAAGCAGTTGGCATTTTATAAGTGAAGCATAAGACATATAATATATTTTTCATGGACCATGAAACACATATTCTCTTATATACAGTGCTTTGAATTTTATTTCTGCATAAAATCATATGTTGATGTATTTTATTTGGAATTTTATGTAGTAAACAAACGCAAAGTAGTGCATTATGAAGAAAAAGTAAAGTCTTATTTTTTTACAAATAAAATTCTACTGTACCAAAACCACCTTCTGAAGTCATCCAACTAGTGTCTGCCTGTTTGTATGGTTTGAAGAAAATCAGTGTTTTTGAACTTTTCTGGAAGATTATTCCAGATTAGCATAATTAGATCAGAAAACATTGTTCATACTGAACATTTCACAAATTGTGGCACAAATATTAAGCTACCCATTGAAACTAGCAAGGAGCGCATGATGCAAAGAAGTTGCCAAAAGTTGCATGGTAACTCTGGAGATGCAGCAAAGATCAACAGCTCAGGGGGAACAATCTGCTGACTGGACCATTAGTGCAGTAGCTGTGCACTGCATAAATGTGCCCTTTGCTGGAAAGTGACAAATTGTAACCCATTGTTTTGCTTAACAAAAGTTTTAAAAATTGTAAATTTAAAAAAATAAAAACCTGGACCAGGCTGAACAAGAGATTGGGAGATTGGGAAGGAGGTCCATATTCCAGGATTGAGCCAGAGCTACTGTGAAGTCATTTAGATTAAAGCATATCCATGTGTTTGAATGGCCTAGTCAAAGTTCTTGGCTAAGTCTAACAGATTATCAGTAGTAGGGGTTTCATGATCCCTGGAATTTCAATTTAGTTTTGTCTTGGATGTGTGTTCATGTTCTTTTGGTGTGACTCATTCTAGTCTTATGTTCTGTTCTTTCAGCTCATCAGTTCATGTCTTATCACAGCTACAACTGGACCAACTTGCTCCTGTTCTCAGTAATCACCTCCACAGCATTCAAATACTGATGTGGTCAGTCCATTCCTTTCCAGATCCCTCCTTTGCTTACCCACTGTTATCCTTTTGCACCCGTCTGATTCTATGCCTGTCCTCCTCTTGTATTTCTCACCAGTTTAGATCTCTTCTCACTTTCCCAGTGTGCCTTGTGAGACTGATAACTCCAATATAGCAATATATATTGGAGTTATATGTACCGTTTTGTCTTTGCCGATCACAATATTTACCAGTTAAGCTTGAATTATTCCCTCACTGAGCACTGAACTCTTTTACAGCATACATTAATCCTAGCTCGTTTATAACGCCAGTTCAGTAACTCAATACCAGTCAAATGTCAGTTCACTGCATCGTTCTGACTGGCTTTTTAATGAAGAAGTCCAAAATAAAAGCAGGTCATATTTTCTAGTCATGATGTGGAACAATAAGGGGGGCGTTTCCGGCATTTCTTCCCTTGGAGGGGGAAAGGCTTGTCACAATGAATTTGGGGGTGCTATTAGCCTGCAGCCACTCACAGTGCCCTAAAATTCTCATGTCAATCCTGATTTAAAGAAGCTCAGTTGAAGCATGTAAGCCAAAAAAACAACAAAAAAACACAGAACTAAAAACTCAAGTGTGAGTCATGAAACTACAAATTAGTTTAATAGTTTTATTTATGACACTAATCATATTTAAAACATTTTTTTTTTTCATTTTTCCTCATGTGGTGTCAAAGATGTAATTACAGTACATTAGACTTTTATTTTATTTGAATCTGTGGTCATTACATGTGCCATGTTGCCCAATACACACTCAGTCCAATGGTGCAGACGCTTTCCTGCACTCCTGGGAAACCCAGTTGTTTGGGTTTTTTCCAGAAACCCAAACAACTGGGTATAGCAGTGCTGTTTATAAAACAGACACAACACACAGGAGGGAAATAGGGGCTGACTTCAATGTCTAATGTAGAAATGTTTCTGAAAATTACAAACCCGTGAGAAGTGAGCCAACAAAGTGCACCTATTATTATGGTATGAAGCTGCTTTTACTTGTAAACCCAGCAATACAGAGAGAATTTCACTTGTGCAAAGACTAAGTAATTTTCTTGCTACTTGCTCGGAATCCTGGCATAAAACACACACACACGCACACGCACGCACACACACACAAACCCCCCTTCATATTTTACTTGAATCTGCTTTTGATGCAAGCTTTAATAAGTAGACAAGTGGACGTGACAACCAAAAGCTTGGGCCCAATTCACTACTTGTTTGAACTAGAATGCCTCACCATAAAGAACCCCATAAAAACAGCCTCACTGCGTCACTCATTTGCCATTAAATTAACAGGGAGACAAACCTTAAGGCACATATTGGATTATACTGATCTGTTTAAGAACTCACTAAAACAGTGTGTGAGAACAGCTTTATTACTGCATAGCTCTGACAAGGCCCTGCTTCTTGTTTACATAATGAGACACAGCATATGGCTTGCTGTAAATGACATAATGACAGTTTTATAGGTTTATAACAGTCTTTTTTTACTCTTTGTATAACAGATGATGTCATGCTAAGTTGGACTGGCAATGCTGGGGACAGAAATGAGATCTGTTCAATATTGATGTCTTGAAAAACGCTGGGCTCTGATATTTCTTCACTGCTCGCAAATCTTAAACCAGTTCTGGAAGTTCTTTATTTTTCCTCTGATGGTGGAGGTTTCATGCTAGAGAAGTTTTTGTTGTTGTTTTTTTAAGAAACGAAAGTGAGACATAATGATTTTTGCTTTTTTACACTGAAATGTTTCACTTCACCCGTTTGATAAAGTGACAACAACGTTCAAACGTAAAAAAAAAATACTTTTCCAAATATGAATTATGTTTATTAAATGAATAAAGCTATTCAAAACACGGTCCTATGTGAAAGTAATTGTTATTAAGAATAATAATCCTTGTGCATTTAGTGAAATGAGTCTTTCAATGAAGGAATGGAGAACCACACTTCTTTGGACCAGTATTATTATTCAACAACATTTGAAAAATTTCAAGTATAAACAGCCTGTTTAAGGTCATATTACAGCAGCAATCAGATTTGTGTATTGGCTTTGACCAAGCCACAAAAACACATTTTTTTTTTTATTCTTAAACTATATAGATGTGGACCATGAGTTTTACTTTTAATCATTGTTCTGCTGCATAACCTACCTATCTTTGAGCTCAGTGTCACAACCCTATGGCAGTTTCCTTCAGGATCTTCTTCCTGCAAGAAGAATTCATGGTTCCAACTCATCTGGGTCCATATTTGACCGTTGGTGTGATGTTCTTTTCCTGAAATGCTTTCTGAGTTTTTTGGCAGAGGTTACTGGATGCAAACTTTCCAACAAGTAAAATTTAGTCTCATCACTTCATAAAATATATTCCCAAAAGCCTTGGAAATTATCAAACTGCATTTAACAGTTTCTATTACCACAAAAATGCTTAAATTGAAGGTAAAGTGTTCACACATTTTTTGTGAGTTCGATAATTCTTCGGATTTTGAATTTAAAGAGATGTTTTGTTTTTCAGTTTTGTGTTATTCTTGTATTTCTGGTTGTTCTTGAGTTTTGATGTCTTCATTGTTTTGGTGTTTTTCCATGTTTTGTAATTTTGTAATTATGTTTTCTTTTGTGCTCATTCTGTTCACAATAGTCATGTTACCCACACAGCTGCAATGTATTCAGCTGATCAGACTCACCAGTTTCTCGCCACATTAATCACTGCTCCTTTGTCTTCACTTATTCTGTGCTGGTTTCTTCTTTTGTTCTGTTTTAGGTCCTTTAATTGTGTTTCTGAAGATCTAAAATGCCGCTTTGGATCTCATCATGATGTTGAGGCTTACTGAAAAAGTCAGAGGCGCCGACAACTAAATATGTGATGTTAGCCAATTCAAATGCAAAAAATTCTGGTGTGTCCTAATTTCTCAGAGTTTACTTCTACTTTCCACAATTTTTTTTGTATCTCTTGAAGGTTTTCTGGATGTGACAGGCACATTTCTCAGATATCAGAAAGGAAACCTTCAAATAAAGGTCCAGCATTTGAGTCTACTGTTTTGTTTTAGCTCACAACTTTTCTCTTCCCAATATAATTAATATGCTTTAATATAAACTGCAGAATAGCCTGTGGGTCTAAATTGTAGCTGTCCCTGCAATTTGTTAAATACCCCGCAGGAAGCTAGGACTTAAAAGGGTCTGGTTTATATTCGTCCAAGACGGCTGGTGCAACCAAATCTTGTCCAGCTTGCTGTGCCATATTAGAATAGCAACAGAGATATTCTATACTATTAGTGACAAGTTCTGCCTAACATAGGTCTCTTATGTGTTCTCTGGACTATTCCCAGGAAAGCCAAACTAAACGAGCTAAACAATCATAAGTCAAAAGAAAAAACTTATGCTTTTTTTTCTTTTTCTTTTTTCGGTGTGTTCCAAACAACACACACAACGCAGCACATAAAGGGCAGGTGCTGCCGCCGGTGTAACACTACACTAATCTGAGGCCAATCCACAGTAGAAACGGTGTGAACCGACTTGAGACAAACTACAGCACCTGCTTTTGCTTGCACGGCTAATGCGAGACCCCTACTGAGATTCTTTGATTCCATGCCTGGTCTTTTCCCCATGGATCTCATTATGAGAAGGTCAAAATTAGGCCAATGTTTTGCTTGGAGATACCCAAGACTGGGTACGAGCAAATAAATGGAAATCTTGAAATGCCCTGATTCATATACGTTTTTTGTTTTATATTTCATTGGCTTTTCAGTGACTTTTTGAAGAACTTCTATCAGGCTGTAAATATATTGCTGAGGTGCGCTTTAATCAGAGTTGTAATCAAGACAGGCATGAAAAGCAAATTTAGTTTTTTATGCCTTCTCATCTTGCAGATCAGCGATCTTTGAACAAAGGTTAAATTTAATTGACACATTATGCACGTATTGTTTTAGTGGAAGTGAGGGAAAAAGTACGTATACTTTAATATTTATTTTTTAAAAATAAACATCTGACAGACTGCACAGAAATTATATGATTTAGAAGCAGCCAAAGTCTCGTGTTAACAATGGAGGATATGGTTGGAGAAGTGGCGCCTGGATAAATGGCATGGAAGATTAAAAAAAAAAAAAAACAACAAACATGTTGAAGAAGTGATGCATAGAGGAAAAATAACACTGTGCATCACTATGAAGACTTCATCCTCACATGAACATGGTGGCGGGAGCATCGTGCCCTGGGGATGGTTTCATTCATCAGGGACATGAGAGGCTGATCAGAATTATTGATCAAGCTAAATACAAGGCTATTCTGGAAGAAAACCTGTTACAGGTTGGAAAAGCCTCAAGACTGAGGAGGAGGCTCACCTTGTGCGCTTATTTCTGTTAAAATCACATAAAATTCTAATAAATACACAAATGCAATGGAAAATAACAATAAAAGTAAGATGGTAGAATAGGCTCTTTGGAAAGGTGGAAAATATTTATCCATTGAGAAGCACTTGGACTAAACAGCTTACAAGATGAAATACTCACCAAAGAAGTCGATATAGGTCTTTGCTTTGCAGGATATAAATAAAGGACAATGTTATGATTTACAAAAACAGAACAAAAGCTTAAAAGCCTCCTCTGTCAGGAGGGAATCTATAATTCTACTAGTGATGGTAATAAAAATACCCAATAAATGCATCATTTTGTTTAACAAGGCATAATAACTTTATTTTATACACATAACTTCATCTCTAAAGACTTTGCACAAATCAGTGGGGTATTGTGATCCTTAACATATCAAAACTCTCCCACAGGTTTTTTTTTTCTTCATAAAATCCTCAAAACAAGTACATCTGCTCTTCACATCCCCAAATGGTACATACAGTATGACCAATTAGAAATAAAATATCTATGTTTTTTTTTTTTTCCACTTTCAAACATTATCATATGTGCATTACATTACCAATTACAAACAAAAGTTATCTTCATTGTCAAAATACAGATGTGCAAATTGTTAGAAAAATACCGACTCATACCAGATTCTGGATTGTGCTCTGTAAAAATCCTTACAAACAGTATATAATAATCTATATAGAAATTTCTCCAACATGCAATGTTGTATTTCAAAAAAATATCCAACAGGTTGTTCTGTTAAACCCTCTAAAAGACTAGCCTTCAGTTTTTTTTATTGTCTATAGAATATTATGACTAAATTTCAGTAGTATGTTCTCCAGTAGTTTGTCCAAATGCCAAACTGGTTCAAGAATTGTTCATTTTTTGTTGCTCATTTTAATTTTTGACAACAATCAAATCTAACCTTCGGAACAGATTTGCAGTTGTTAAAACCTAAATATATATATATATTTTAAGCCCTTTTTTTTTTGATGATGACCAATGTTTTAACAAACACATCAGTTGCACAATGAATAAATATTCCATCTTGGTAGAGGTGACAGTAAAATGTCCACCATATAAATAACCACTTTGGAAATCAAAGAAACTCATGCCATACCCGCAACAAAGACCACAAGCAGCTAGGATGAAGCAAGTCAAAAGCATGGTTCAGGTGATGACAACAGTCAAAACATCTCCCCCCCCAACCTCCTACAATAGAGTTAAGACAAGGATGGCATCTATTTCCCTTCCCTCCCTTCCTCATCTCTTTTTGAGGTAAACAGTATCACTGTTAAAGACTTCTAAAGGCATATCTTCTTCTCCCTGGATCCACATTCCCCATGGTCTAAACCTGAATAAAGTTCCACTGTCCACAAAATTCAGTCTCATACACATGCACGGCTGGGCCTTTTTTACTCCAGCAGCTTCGGGAAGCTGTGGTTTTTGCATCTCAGTTGTGGCGTGAAACAGTGAAAGCGAATAACGAACTTCATTAAAGCGGAAGGGTGTAGGCATGTACAATAAAATATATTCTTTTCTCTTCTCGTTTCATAAATAATATAAGACATTTGTTACTTCACTCTCACAGAGCTATCTGCATTTTCAAGAATAAACCAAGTTCATCATCACAATTCCTGCCATTAGTGAATGCCGTATTTAAAAAAAAAGAAAAAAAAAAGAAAAACCAGGCTATTCAAATCACCTGTGTTTGACAAATAAAAACTGATTTTTATTAGAACAGCATAACACTATCTCTGGCAAAATAGATTATAAGCCTTTGACAAAAAAATAAACATATTGCACTTTCAGAAACATGGATGTGTAATGTCAAATTACAGCTCAATTGGTAGAAATGAGTAAAATTTAAATAAAATGGGAAAAAAAAATATAATTTTACTCATTCTCTGACAAAGTTTCTACAAGCATAAGAATGCAGGTAACCAACAGTTGGAGGACAACAATGAACAAAAAGCTACATAAGAACAACAAACAAAAAAAAAATTAAAACTGTACCATGCATGGGGAGTGTTTCAAAAGCAGTGTATCCTGGATTACAATGGACGGAGCTTGAGAAAGCTGCAGGGATGTTTGGATTAACAGAGTAAGACTGGCTAGTGACCGTGCAAGCACTGACTGCTGGCAACGGTCGTGCGCGGTTTGCTCTTGCAAGAGTGGCTTGAACCCCAGTAAAACCCTCCAAACACCCAAGTCCCTAGCCCCATCCACCAACACCACCAACCCCCCCCTCCCCCTGTCTCTCTGTCTCACTATCGCTCTCTTGGCCGCCCTGGGGCTGGGCTCACATCTCCCCATCAAAACGTCAGATGGCAAAATAGAAAGGCAGCTGTTTGCTCCCGTCAACTAAAAGTGCATCTCCGCACTCCTCCAGCAAGGTCCATCAGCCCACTACTATCTCTGCCAAGGCAGTGAGAGTGGGCTACAGAGACCTGCGCTTGGGTCAGAACACATGTAGGTTTCAAGAACTTATTTTTTCATACTTTGTACGTTTGGTTGCATTTTCACGATTTTTTCTTCTTTTTTTTTTTTTTTCTTTTTTTTTTTAACTCACTAGACGTTAACATTTCACTTCTGCTTATACAGAAGCCAAAAGAGTGCTAATTGACAGGGTTGGCCCTAAAGAGGGCCAAAGACAGGTTGATGGTAGTGATGCCTCTCTCTTCATTCTCTTCGGTGTCATGCTGATTCCCAAACACCTCCGGCCGCCCCCGTTTCTCACTGGCGCCATTTTCACTTTTCAAGGCCGGCAATGCAACTGTACCAGTTGCCATGGTTTCACTGCAAAGTAGAACAGTCTGGATTTAATTGGCCCCTTGTCACATTTCAGATATGTACACAAATAAAAAAAAAGGACATCTTTGTACGGCATGCAGATTATCATGTCTAGGTTATTTTCCGCCGTAGAGCAGAACTATTAAAGATAATACTTCTACATAAGTTGACTTACCATAGAAACAATATCATCATGTCAGAAAGTGGACAAATATAATTGCAAGGCCAATATTCAACAGCATTACCATAGCAACAAGGATTGAGTTAGGACCCTGCAAAAACAAAAAAAAACATAACATTAGTCTTTAACAGCAACATCCCCAAAAATGGGGGAAAAAAACAATTTTTCATTCATTTCATTTAATCAGTAGGTAATTGATAAGATTGAAAGCAGTGTTGCCTGTTTGTTAAAATCAAGCTTTAGCTAGCAACTAGTAGCTTAGCATTACACAGAAAAAGAACACCAAAGTTAAATGTCACTTGGTTTCTACAAGAAATAGTTTCACACATCAGTTAAAATTTATGTATTGCCCCCCATATTAAATATAGCATCAGTTATATGTACCATATTTCCTAAATACTAAAATTACCTACCTGTGGTTAGCTTATTGAGCCCTTTGGTTTGAAAAGGGGGCCAGACACACTAACTTTCGAAGCTAGCATATTTAAAAGTTTTCCTTGTTCAGTACCTCTATTCCCACTATTCCCATTACACCCATATTATGTTCATGTAAAAAAATCCCCCACTTAGTTGTTTTAGCATTTCAAGTCCCACTTGTGATACCGCTGTTTAATAAATTGGTATAGAGTATTCAAATTAAATTGTTACAGATCTCAACAGCAGTAATAAAATCTAAATCTTGGGTAATGTAACTAATCCCCTCATTTCAGGACGCAGCCATAACATTTGCTCTTTAGATGTTTGCCCTGTGGAAAAATTACAAATGTCATCCATAATAGGTTTTTTTAGTATTTTTTGTCTCACACAAATGTTTCAGATCATTTCACATAACAAAGAATATTAGAAACTGTACAAAATTAGGTTTTAAAATAAAAGTAAAAGCTGTCCAAAACCATCCTGACCCAAAATCTAACAACTGATTGGCTATCTTTGTTGTAGCTGGGATTCAGTCTTTTCCTTCAGTGTGGACAAATAGTCTGTTTAAAGTCACACTGCAGCATTTCAATTAGACTTAAATCCAGACTTCCAGGTCACTCCAAAGCATTTACAGACTTGCTGGTGTGTTTCCATACTTTCCTACTGTTTAACCCAAGTGCTCCTAGTTTTAAGGTCACAAACTGATGACCAGATATTCTTGTTCATGATATTCTGCTTAAGATTCATTGTTCACTTTGTGAAGGAGAAAATCAGGCCTGGACAGAATCTGTTATAGTTTTATGGTGCAACAAAGACAAAAAGTTCCACTTTTGACTCATATTTTGGCAAAATATTTTTGTCTTGGGGATCACCAGGAAGTTTTGTTGGCAAATTTCAGATGGACTTTTGTGTTCTTTTTGCCAGCAGTGGTTTTGGCCTGGATCTCACCCCGTTATGTCCAGTTTTTTACGTGTTGAAGAATCATAAAAACTGACCTTAACTGAGGTAGCTGAGGTCTGCAGTGCTTTAGTGTTTTTTCTGTGTTCTCTTCTTTTTCCACTTGTGGATAATGAGTCTTACTGTGGTTCTCTGACTTCCTGGATAGATGTCAGGCATGTTGGATTTAGGTCATTTCCTGATTCTACTGGCCTGATGGCAATGAGGCATGGGTGTGGGTACAGAAATTAAACCAAATGGCCACTAATAATAATATATTCCATATTTACCAAAGGGGCCAATAATATTTTTATATATGGATAGGTAGGTTTGGATAGCTTTAATACCTTAGCAAAGGAAATTATTTTAAAACTCCATTTTGCACTTAATCTGTTTATCTTTGATAACGTTCAGAAACATTGTAGTCTGACAAAATCAAACAGAGAAGAAATCAGTGAAGTGTGAGACACTGTAAAGATGTGTCCCTACAGTAAGTTACAAGTAAAACATATAATTAATTTTAATCAATGTTTGTAAATGGGAGTATGGAATGCCCCCCTAAAATGGCTGGTATGAAACATTTAATGGTAGGCAGCACCATTTTTACCGTAAAAAGCCAATTGGGAAATTACTTAAAAATACATATATCATCTTAGCCTCAGGCATTTGAATGTTAGTATATAAAATTTAGCTTCAGGTACTGTGATGTCAACTTTTTTCATCTTGTCAACAATAGCCACCATGAACTTTGGTTAAGCTGCAGTATACTTACTGTTTCTTCTGTGCTTTCTGCAATTTCCATGCTTGCTTTCTTTGTGTCTGCAAGGCTCTTTGGTTTTAGGGAATCTTGCTTCCTGAGTTTTGGGTCACTCTTGCTTTCCCGAATGGAAGGTGGCTTAGGAGTAGGGGTAGGGGTGCTGAAAGACTTGGGTTGTGGGGGCAGACGTGCCAGAGCTTGGGCACTAGGCTCTTCTTCCACTTCCTCAGGCTCAGGAGGTGGAGGGCCCCGTGGAGTGGCTTTAACGTAGTAACTGTGATATTCAGAATGGAGCTGGCCATTAACTGGAACGGTAGGAGGCTGCACAGGAGGAGCGGTTGCTGGGGCCGGTGGCTGAACTTTAGTTGGTTTTGGAGGAGCCTCAATGTGTGCATGAGAAGTCTTGGGGCCATCAGTGAAGGATAGCCTCTCTTCTTTGCTCAGCTTTCTGCTAGATCGCTCATCCTTGCTGGCCTTATAACTGGACTTCTCTTCTTTGCTTATCTTGCGGGATGGTTTTTCCTCTTTACTCGGTTTGTGGCTGATGCTGTTGCCAATCTGGCTAGACTTCTTCTTAGTCTCAGGTGAGGGGGGAGGAGTGGCTGCAGGACTAGCTACAGGAGAATGGGGTGGAGTTGTGCCTTTGCGGTAAAAGTGAGGAGAATCATGTGGGGATTCTTCCTTCTTTTCAACAGGGACCTCTTTAATTTCCACTGGTTCTTTTGACTGTTGTTTTATGTAGTCTGGTCCTGAAAAGAGAACAAGAAGTAAGACACATTGTTATGGGAGCCTCAATTACTTTGAATGATTACTGGGAATATGTCACAAGAAAATGCAGTTGTAACTTTTACAACTTTAGGGATACCGTTTCATTTAAGAAATTAATATTTTGTATAATTGACAAATAAAACTAATTTCAAAAAAAGCCATGAAATCAAATGAAGAGGAGAAAAAGGTTTCAAAGACTGATTAGCATTTTTTGATATGCTCAACTGGAATTGATTCAATTAATTGTTAGGTTTAAAAAAAGCTTCAGAGGAACATGGATATTTACTTATTTCTTACCACAATACACTTTGTACAGCTGGTATGTAAATATCAAATTCAAAGTGGTCGCTATGTCCAGTCCTATATCTGTATAAACAGCCTTATTGTGGAGTACTGGGGGCCTCCTGTACTCATAATCTCCATTTACCTTTCAGCTATGTGGCATTCCTAATTTGTTTTTGAACTGCCATGACCAAGACCCAGTACAAAGAGAAAGGAGGGACATGTAAACATTTGTTGGACTTAACATATCTCCCCAGCTTAATTTCACACCATAGCTCAATAAGAGTTACGGCTCCACAGGCGGGAGTGAGCAATTTCGCTCTGTTTGGGGACAGATTCCTGTGGGGGGGTTCCAAGCATGTTGTAGATGGTTTTCACCATTTAAATGACCCCTACAGCCTCAAACACTTTCAGGTCGAATGCTGTCATGACAACTATTCTAATACGATTCATACAAACTTGAACAGAGGAAAAAAAGAGGAAAAAAACTTTTGCTTTCAAGAAATTGTAGCTGATTTTACATCCTCTGGATAGGAAATGAATGTGTTCATTTAGTTAATCTTGCAAATTAGAATTTGATTGAAAAGTTAATCTATTTCAGTAACTCAACCGAAATTATAAAACTCATATACCATAGAAGAGTTATTACTAAACGAGTATTATACTTCAAGCATTTATTTCTGCTAATTTTGATTATTATGGCTTACAGCTAATAAAAATCAAATACTAATGTATCCATCCACCATCGGTGTCCTTGCAAATAACTTTGGCACCTCGCACCTCAAGCTGAATTACAACCACATTTCACATTTTTCAGAACTTAGAATATTACTGTATTAAAATTATTCCATCATAAAGAAATGCTATGTCCTGACTGCTGTCCAATCACTGCCACAGAGCTCATGTGTAATGCCATTCAACATTTGCTGAAAAGGCTGGATGTATCTGATGAGCACAATGGCAGGAAGTTTGGTGGGAGGAAAATGTGTGGAAAAAGTGATGGCCACAGTCTTGAGAGGATTGTAAAACAAAACCCATTCTAAAGTTTGAAGGAGATTCGCAAGACATGTACTGCACCTGGAGTCCAGAGCTTCAAAATCATTTTAGAGCATTTCACTTCCCTCTGGTGACAGCCTTACTGGAGATGCTAATTTATTTTTAAGGAAGGACTACCGAAAGCAGCTATAATCAATTTAATGATCCAAATGACATTGTGCTTGATAAGTCAGCAAAGCTGCCCCATACAAACTCCATAGATAAACTACAGCATATTGTCAAGAGGAAGAGTAGTGAAACCACATCGACATCATGCTTCAAATGTAATACTCTGTATGTAATGAATACATATTATGAGTTTTTACTTTTTCAATAAAATTGCACGATTAAACTTTTCAATGGTATTATAAGATATTCATCTCAAAAAGTAAATTTTCTATATTTCTTCTTCAGATCACTGTTGTCTCTTTAAGCCTACTAGAATTCAAGCTTTTGTTTAAGCTGCAGCAGTTTGCCATTTCTGCTTATGTTAATCCATGGCACATTTTCTGCTCCAGTGCCATGGAGCTCTTACCAACATACGAGCACTTTCCTCTCCTCATGCACAAATGTGGGCAATCATACAACCGTACAAAACATAACAGATCAGCCCTTTATGACCCAGGGTAACTCCTCCTGACCTTAATACGATATGAATGGCAGTTAAAAAGAGAGAAGCTTTAAAAAAAAAAAAAGACTACATGAAAATACATAAATATGTGTGTGTGCGCGCACGCAAAACACAGCAGGCAGAAGTACACTGCCTGAATTTCACATCTGTTGCCAGTGGACATTAGACTAAGATCAGCTAGCCAATCCTAGGCAGCCTGCTTTTCATATTACAGGACACTGTAAATTACTGTTACTGGTATTTACAACTTAAGTGCTGTTTTTCTTGAAGAGCTGACAATCAAACACCTACACAGGCCTGTTTCTGCTTTATGAAAGATGACAGGGCTTCCCTGCTGCCTTGTCAAGCTTGGAGACAACAGAAACCAGAAAATACATTTCTCCTCCACTGCCTCCTGGCAAATTGTTGATTTAAGAGGTTTGCTGGTACAAATAGAATATTACCTTCTTGGAATTAAAGTCCACATGTTTCTCCCCATATATTGAGAGAGGTTAGACGGGCTCCAATGCTATCCAAAAGCATCGGTCTGCCATCACAAAAACCTGACATTTAGATGCAGGAGTACAGACTATTGAGAGTCACTCTCTTGTGTGTGGGTATGTGAAGAGTTTCTCACTGGCTGCTTTTCAAGGCAACTGAAAGAAATTATTCTTAAGTAATTGGAGAATTTAAAACAGGTTAACATTGGGGAACAAGCATTTCCTGATTGTTTCTGGAAATGACTTAGTATCCCATCAATGAAGGTTAAGGTTTTATTTCAACAGGTTTAATTAGTAGATTCAAAAACAAAATTGGAAAACAATATATGAAAAAGAATTAAGTAGGCTATTCATTAATTCACTTTACCAGTGTTGTATAGTAACTAAGTAAAAATACTTCACTACTTTACTTAAGTATATTTTGGAGTACTTCATACTTTCCTCGAGTAAGAAAATTTTTGATAACTTTCACTTTTACTTCACTACATTTCCGAACTTAATTGCATACTTTTACTCCGATACATTTTCAATGTGTGGTTTAGTTACTCCTTACAAAAAAGCGAGAGAAACGCAAATGTTTTGACTCAACCTACTGATTGACTGCAACAAAGTCGGTACCCGACTTACCTGGGCTTGTTCATCACCACCAATAGGATGCACAGGTTTCGCACCTCCCCACTACGTCAAAAAGTCCAGCAAACAGTCTGATTGGTTAGTGCTCCGTTTGTTTAGGTTTGTGCCGTTAAAATGTTCGTTTGTGCAGCTTTGGTTTCCGAGATATTAAAATGATTTTTTAGCCCATTGTGTACATTATTTTAAGTGTATTTAACAAGTTTACCAAAATATAAAAAATGTCATTCAAACTGCATTTGCCTTGTTTTACTTTTTACTTGTACTTTTCATTACATTACTTGAGTACATCCATTTTTACAGTACTTTCAATACTTAAGTACAAGACATTTCAGATACTTTAATACTTTAACTCAAGTAACATTTCAATCAGTGACTTTTACTTTTACCAAAGTCATATTTTGGAGCGGTACCTATACTTTTACTTGACTCTGAGATTTCAGTACTTTATACAACACTGCACTTTACATTCTGTTTTTCTGAAAGTCAAAAAAACGTTTCTGTGTTAGGTTAACTTAAGGGAAAACTACTGAGCGAAACCTTACACCCCATCTGCTGCTATGAATACACAGCAACACCTGCTCGTGTCTGCCTTTCAGCCCTGACAGCTAGTGGCTTTTATGACCGCACCTGGTTCAAGTACACCTTGACAGGGTCAAAAAGGGTGGAGCAGGATCTCTCTCGCCCTCCCCTCCCAAGCCACCCTCCACCCCCACCTGTCTCTCTGGTGAGCGGCTGAAGGAAGGAACAGCTGCGGTGCGAGCGCTGGAGCAAAGTCCTCTCAGTGCATAAGGATTTCAACTATGTCTCCATTAGACCTCTGTGAGCACACATCAGCACCAAATATAGCCCAATTAACGTCAGCCCCCAGACCACGCCCAGAAAACCCCCACTGCTCCCCCTCCAGGGTGCTGTGTGTGTGAATCAATCGGAAAGGTCAGGGTCCTATTTGCTTTGACCCTCTCTTTCCTTTTGAAGTGCATAGTCCCAATCTTAGTGATAATCTGCCATGGGTCCGAAATGCTAATTACAAACAACAAGAGATATGAATATTATAGTTACAACTTTGGCCCTATAGTTGTAACTATATTATTAGAAACCGAAGGATGAAGACGTGTGCATTTAGGAAGGAAGCCATGGTACACTGGAAATGTTATATTATTCTGATTGAATTCACTCTGAATATTTTTTTTCACACTATAATCTTCTCTGTAAGTAAACTTGTTTGAGAGCCAGGATTACATTTTGCCCCCAGGAAGCTGCAAATACGGGATGTTTACATTCAAACATGAAAAGCCAGCACAAAGACAAACCCGAAATATTGAGAATCTCTAATAATCTAACTTCCTTTATACTGCAAAAACAAAACAAATTAACATATGTTGAATAAGTTCGGTTATTTGCAGGTGCGTGTTCGGCTGTCAGCTGGACTTAACAGACAAGCTTACGTAACTGAACATTTAAATGTTCCGGCTCATATCTCATCCTGCGCTGCATATTATTATGACATCGGCCACTCTCTCATTCATGATCCGACTTATAAGGCAAGGACACTCTCCTTGCACACACTTACACACCCACGCACACACACGCACACACTTGGATATGGAGAACACTCAGCTTGCCAGGCATGACCACTGTTTTCCACAACACAAACAAGCCACAGGATGTCTCTGGCCTTGGCTGGCCATTTCTGTGGCTTAGACAGCGACATGCTTGAATGGACCCCATTGTCAATCTGTATGTCACCTACTATTTTGTAGTGGCTTTTGGAAAAGGCCCAAAAGTTGCTTGCTCATAGGGCTAAATATATTCGACCAAATGGAAGGGGGCTGGCGGGTGAAGATAGCATTGATCTTACATAGTAAATAAAAATAAACAAAAAGGCGTGGCATTGCTTCTCTGGATATTTTAGCTCTATTTCAGGCAGAATAGGGGAAAGATTAGCGGCAAACATATAATGCTCGTGGTTTAGATAAATTCACAGAATGAGTAACTTCAAAAAATTCTTTACGCATTTCTTGTTCAATTGTGTTCAAAGCTCATAACTAACACAAGCTGTATTCGCTTTCATTTTTGGTTGCCAAAAATGTCATACATGAAACACCAATCTCATGCACAATGACAAGCCCAAAGGAAGTAATGATATCTCAGTCTCCAGCTTAACTGTGATGTCATATGTGGATGATCAATATAGATATGTGACCTATGAGAAGGCCAAATTCAAGAGAAATGTTGCCTGAGAGTTAAAGGAGAGCTAAAAGAACAGCACCTAACCCAGGGATTTAAAAGCACCATCTGCAGTGAGAGAAGTCTGTTTGTACTGTAAAACATTATTCCACTCCACAAGTTTTGTCACGTCAGCCTGTCATTGTGTCATGAACTAGTGCTATATTAGTAGGAGAAAAAATAATTACTGATATTTAGATGGCAGTCTTTCATTGATTAGCTTAAAAACAGAGGGCAAAAAACATTGTTTTCACTACAGCTAATTATTTCAGCAAACCAGGCTGAAGGTGAGGGAGTTGTTTTGTATGAAGTATTTATTGATTCATTTTTTTAAAGCAATCATAAGATAATTTGTGCTGACAGAGAGTACATTAATGAAGAAGCTTGATAAAACAAAAAAGAGACTAGGTTTTCTTGCTTTTTAAATAACACACAAATATCATCCAACGTCCACCACAATGCTTCCATGAAAACGCTCCTTTTTATGACTTCTGCATCACAACTTTAAAAAAATACACAACCTGATAATTTATATAGTATTATATGTCTATTGCTACTTTGTAAAGCTCAGCCTACCTTGTAAAAAGACTAAATAGGGCTGAGCTGACACCCTATGCTTTGAAGACAGTATGCCTGTTAAACTGTCAGGCTGAGGAAAAGTGAGAACCGCATGGGATAAGTAGAAGGAAACCTTTGAAGGGTTCAGTTTCCACCATCCCTTATGCTCCTTCAGTCAGAAAGAAAATCAAGAAACAAAATTGCTCCCATCCTTTTATTTTGCATTGACCTTAGCAATTCTTTCAATCACAATAAGCCTTTGAGAGCAGAGTAGAAAAAAGATGCCATTCAGAAAAAATAGTGGCCTGTTTTAGTATAAACACACAGGCCTTCATTGTAGTGTTCGAATTTGTCTTCAGTGTCTCGACTGTTTAATCACACAGCCGGGACACCAATCTCTTTACCAAGCAGAAGCTCAAGAACAAGCTCAAACAGTCAGCATGAAAAGCTCTAATGGGCACAGAAACCCACTTCCTTCTTGTTAACAAGTCTCATAAAATCTGAATTTCATGGACAAACGTGTTGCTTAGAGAAACAGGGATTGTGAGAGTTACATTAGATTGCTTAAAGATTGCAGTTACCGTTAGCAACTCTGCAAAACCAGACCCTACAACCACATCTGTGCTTCAACACTACAATGACTGAAAACCTTGCCTGTAACCATTTCTACGTGCATGGCCACGCAAATGCTGGGACGAATTTAGCCACAAGAAATGTATTGCGTTACACCAAAGCCACTGACCTCCTTAACCCCACAGTGCACCTGCAGCTTGACTCTGGATAGATGGTTTTCATATCCAACACTGCTAACCAACTGGGACCTTGTCAGCATAGCTTTATCTCTGCTTTAGTCTTCTACAGTTTCAATAAAGAATTTTAAAGGAGTGGAAGAGAAATCAATCTTGCCAGCTTTGTTTGGTGTGTGTTTTTTTTTTTTATGAATGCTCGCTTGATCCGGGCATGGTTACTCCATGTGTTTAAAAATGTTTGAACTTGAGTTGGAAAGCCACAAAGGAACACAGTGTGTGTCTCAAAGCCCTATCAGCAGCTGTTTTGCGGTAAGCTACAGTGCTGTGTTTATCCCCTTAAGATTTATTATGTGTTTGCTTTTGTTGTACTGAAAGTACGACAGATGATTCAAGAGAATTTACAAAGATAACACAATTAAATAGGAAAACCTGCGTTCCAATTGTCATTTTCTTGAGAGAAAAAGTCTTCCAAACCAACTTTGTCGTATTTGAAAAAGCAACCCTCCTTTTCCCCTACAGATCGTTTCTTGAACTGCAGAATCAAGAAATCCCATAAATAGACCCTGTGTGACAACACATAGTAGGCTGAAAAGCAACACATCATGCTTTGGTTTAGTACATGAACAGGTGAGAAACAAGGTCATGATGTACGTCCGGTTAGGCCGACAAAGGCCCGGCTAAGGTTTGAGACTCCAGAGAACCACAGTGAGAGACATTATATACGATTGGAGAAAACATGGAAACATAGTGAATCTTCTCAAGAGTGAATGGCCTATTAAACACACTGATGACTGATGGCGGTCATGTGATGGTCTGGATAAGCTTTGCTGCCTCAGGATCTGGATGACTAGTCATAATAAATGAAACTATGAATTCTGCTGTTGCATGATTTTAAACACACCATTCAAGCCTGGACCCTCCCAATGTGGTCGAATTTCTCCCTGTTAAAGAATTTTTTGTTTAACAAGGGACAAATTCTTCCTGTTAAAGTAAGACAGATCATTTCTTAAGCTGTTGTCTGTTTGCATTGCACTTCGAACATGTTGAAAATACTCAGTTACGGTAAGAACACAGAGAATGGTCAACCACTGGCTGCTAATGAAGTGAAAGTTTGCGCTAAAAGGACACAAACTGCATTCTGTGTATGAAATGTTGCTTTAAAATGTTACCTGGCTGGTAAAAGTTGGGGGAGAGCTCCCTGGCAACCGCCCTGGCAATTTCCGACTCATGCACGGCAGAGATGGAGGCTTGTTCTGCTGCCTCGCTTTTTGTCCTGGCGTGGGCCGTCCTGCAGACAACACAATGCACAACATTAGTAAATAGGAACTATATTACAAGCTGAGAATATTGGTTGAAGTTTCCAGTAGAAATAGTTGGTCAAACACATTTATGAATCCCTTGTATTGGAGCAAAAAATGCTTTTTGACAGTTAGTTACTAAATGTGCAACAATTTTCAGATTAAATTGCTTTCTTCTGTTATCGTTTCTTTCTCCTTTTTTTCCCTTTCTATTCACTTCACACTAAGCTGTACAACTCAACGCATCCCTCTTGGATAACGTAACACTTTCACTTGTGTTGCCATTTGAAATCCAAATCCTGATTTTCCAAATGGAGCAAAGCCAAAGCCCAGCAAGAGCTTAACGCACTCCGGAGCACTGCACTGGGCTATCAGAAATGGTCCCAAAGAGGGTAGAAAATCACACACAGGTAGGTACACAGAGTACATGTTTTGATTTCTAGGTATTCTATAGTATTTTACAACTATAGAATAAAGTAAGAAGCAGAAAAGCAACTAAATATGTTGAGAATGACTTTTATAAAACATAAAATTACATATTCAAAGCAATGTTTGAAAACAAAGAGATGAACATAAAACAAAAAACAAAAATATCCAATAATAATAGGATAAAATCACATTTGTTGCTGGTTTCTGTTTTTGCACCTCTGCATTTTGAGCTGTTTTTTTTAGCTGCTGTAAAGAGGATTCTTCCCCTATGATACATTCTAGCCTGACAGTGTGTCAGTTCTACCTAATTTAATTTAAGGACATTTCCTAACACCTCCAACAATCATTAAAGCAATTTTCTACCACCTGGCTGATAGACTATAAGGAACTGTGGTTTTGTGAATACAAGCAGGTCATTCAAGATGTCCAGAAGTAATTTTTTTCCAAGTCCAGGTCTAAATCAAGATTCAAGACACTGAGGAACTCTGAAATTAACATCTACATGCAATCAAATTTGGTAATCCTAAAGCAAAATTTGACCCATTGGCACATTATCTTCTGTAGGAAACTTAATTTCGTATCCTGGTGACCCTTCTATGAAAGAATCAGTATTCTTTAAAAAACAGTTGTGCAAATTGGTTAACATTCTGCAAAAATGAATCAAACACCATCAAAACTAGGTTCTAAATCTACATTTGAAATGTTTGTTATCAAGTCTAATAGTTATTCTGTGCCAAGGTACAGAATAATCTTGGCACAGAATAGCTGTGCCAACATCATTCTCGTGGACTGGAATGTGCCTGAGCATGTCCAACTTTTTAATTAATCCAAGACAAAATGCTTTTATATTTGGAAAACGCCATTAACACAGAGTTCTGAGAGAAATCCAGGTGGTGATTTTTATAAAACACCTCAAACATTAGCAGATAGTTAAGATTCATTAATCAATTGTTCCCAGCTAATAATTAAAAAGCAGCCTTTTACTGGAGAATTTGGCCATATATGTCAGAATCATGGTTTCCCAGCTGCTCTCTCTTGCTGATTACATGAGAGCAAAATTCTTAAAAAGATTCATATCCCAAAATTTGAGTCTCACTCTTTAGCCCATTTCAACTAAATATTTCTGAGGCAATTATTTTTGCTAAAATTGCAATATTTGACTTAATAATATTTTGGGTTTGCTTAGGTGTTGAAATATCTCTTAAGAGACATTATTCTCATTTTCCATTAGAGTTGACAGGCCTTTCCTTGACTATCAATCTGCATAATACAACAAAATACCAAACTAAAGAAGTAACCCCAAAAAACATCAGTAAAAAGAGCTTAGACCAAAATCGCAATGTAAGGTTATAAAGCATTGGAATGAATTTGCTAAAGGTTAAAGAGACCAGCACCCATCTATGCCAGAGCCATGACTCTGTATACACACACAGAGTTCAACAGAAAGCCTTTATTTAAAGCTGAATATTTTCAGGTTCATGAAGCAATGCTGAGATGTACTATAGCAGTACAATGAAACAAATATTCATTGAAAAAAAAATATTTTCAAGGGATTTTTGGTCAAGACAGTAGCAAAGAAGTGATATAGGCAACATTTAAAACAGCAAAACATCTAAAAAAGTAAGCAAATAATCACAATAATACTATCTAAATACGTAGTTATTAGATTAACTATGTATTCAGTAAATATCTGTACCAATGTTTATTTAAAAAAATGTAACAATAACATGAACAGCAAGAGTTCTATGTGCACAATGCACTTATTTAAAACTGGAGTGCTATAATATTCCATGAATGTACAACAAAGGGAAATACAGGATGCAGCTGCAAAGTTCTAGCATCAATGTAAGTATCGACTGCTGTGCCAGCTGGCCTGATTAACCCCGCTCATCCATCTTCCTCTCCCTCCTTCTTTCTTTCTTTCAATCAATGCGCCCCTTTTTTTTCTTTTTTTTCAATCCTTCAGCTAGCTTTTGACGTCTGCCCTCATCCGTCTGCACGCGGGCCGCTCCTCTCCCTCAGCATCTCTCCATTAGACAGGCTCTTCTACTTCAAAATACCCATCTTGCCCTTGGACTTTGGACTGTCTTGTTTAGGACAAACTGGACAGTGAAAATATTAAAATGCATGAGGAGCCGTAAACAAGCCCAAAAATACGTCGGGACATCACCCGAAGACAAAGGACACACTCAGGCTGTGTGGTTATGTCTGGAAACCATGGAGCTGCTGCAGACAAGAACTTGAGCTCAATAAATTTTTAACACAGCTACAGAGTCGGACATGCTTCCAAATTACTGCAGTTGCAAAAATTTTATTTGTTTGGCTAATTACTGACACACTGGACAGCTTCGTAATCTTATAGCAGCAAAAACTGACTTTGAAACATTGCAGCTCGATCACAATATTGATACAGGCTGCAGACGTTCAGTTGCCACACACATTTTCAGAGGAATCTATATAATTCTACTGCTATTTTCATCGCTGCATAAAGGCATGACTGTATGCAGCAATATCTGTGACACAGCCCAAAGAATCTGAGCACAGTGAAGTCATGGACAGACCGAAGAAGTGATGCACACTGTTCCCAGACAGGATGTCTGCTGGTGGGAGGTGACAGGCAGAAAATGATGGGAATGGAGGTGTGATAGAGCACTTGGACAAGAGGGGGTGAAACGAAAGGTGAGAAAATACAGGCGTGTGCAAGGAAGAAAATTAAAGGAATGGTTGGTTTTGTTCTTGGCATGCACTTTAAATGAGGTGATTGAGATATAAAAAAAGCAATACATTTAGGATATTATGAGGATAGTAATTTGTCCAAGTTCCTGTGAGCAACAGTGTAACAGACAGAGGTTCCCTTCGCCAGACAGATTCCAGTTTCAGATTCTGTTTTCTTAAGACTTTTTCTCTAAAAACCATAGATGTTATTACCATTTGTTCTGTTATTTCGTATATCTTAACTTTTTGAAATGTGTAGGCTTTTATTTTGAAGGCAGGTTTTTTTTCTTTCTCATATTGGCAGCAGTGAAGCAAATTAGTAGTAGCTTTGCATAGCTGCTAATGATGGTGTGTCATAGTGCCTATTCCTTCTTGAAAGTTTGACTGTTAGCTCTTACAGTGTTTATGGTGAAATACTGTAAAGGTTAATATATTTTGCTTTATCTGAATACACTAACAGCACAGAAATGTTCACCACATCCCTGCAAACCAAAATTGCTAAAATTATGCAGCATTGTGATTTGTGTTCTTACTTTAAAGTTCTATTCCATGTTTTTTTTTTCTTTTATGTTCTATTCTAATTGCTATTTTCTATGGAAGATGCCCAGTATGAGCAACAGACAAAGCAATGAGCCATCTGGCATGTTGCTTTGTTCATAAGATGAATGTGGCAGGTTCCCTCCCTGACTCTGGTTCACTGAATAGTCCAATTGCGTTTCCCACTGCAAGCAAATCGCACACCTTCAGGTGAACCAGACTCCGCTTGTTTCGTCTGTGCCAGAGTTCGATTTAGCTTTCATGCTTCCCAAACAAAGCAGAAAATCCCAGGTAATAAACTCTAGTCAACGGAAAGTGGGTCCAAACTGCTCCTTGTGTGACAGCATCCTATAAAACTTGTTTTAGAGGTAAAATTAAAAAGCACACATAGTCACATGGAAAAAAATATTCCATGTTCTTCTCTCGTATGCTATATCTATGATCTACATGTTATTAAGGGATTTGCATTCAAAGACAGGAGCTGACCGACACAAAGCCAAAGCTAGCCCAGGCAATTCTCCTTGGGCTAGTCACAGGCTGCACTTTCGTCACATTTAATATGAGATGCTTGATATTAAAGGATCAAGGTAAACAAATTAAACATTGTCCTGATCTAGTTACCATTCCAGCAATTAGTGCAAACCAAGTAGCTGGTTATAATCAAAATACAGATATTTCCTTATCAACAAGGGGATGTCGAAAGCACAAATGCCATACATATACCTCTAATGGATTTTGTGCATTTTTTTTTCTTTTCAAAGAACCACAAGTGTGTTTTTAATGCATCAGTCTGAGAAATGACATGTTATACTTAGATCTATTATTGAAACACTAATATTTCCATCATTTTGCCAATTTAAGACAGAGCTAAAGCAAACATAAGTTATTAGAGTTAGAGATAAAATTATGAAAGCATTATGTCGATCAGCAATTGAAAGAATGTATCTGACTTACAGCAAAGTGCAAACTCACTGATGACCTCTGAAAAGAAAAGTATTAAGCTGTTTAACCGTCAAACAGGCCAGTAGCTTCACAATGACCTCTGGCTTTGAATATAAAGCAACACCTGTTCCCGTTTAGCTTTGGACTCTGCAAGCACTCTGGTTTGGGGTTGAGTCCAAGCAAATCAAGGTACCCGAACCTGCAAAATATCACACAAACATGCAATCTGAACAGTGTTGAGATAGTGACCTGAACATAGGGTGAATAGGACAAATTACTTTTTACATGTGGAATCAAAACATCGGCTTCTATGTCAAGACGAAACAAGTTCCAAAAACAAACAAACAAACAAACGAAAAAAGAGGAGGTTATTAGGGTGAACTCGGAAAAAGCAGAAAAGAAACAAAAGAGAATGACAAAATTAGACAGGGAAGGAGACCAAGACAGATCACTGCTCTGAACCCTCTCGGACATTCAGAACAGCTGAGGTATGCACCGGAGCCTCTCTAATTTTACTGAAGGGTTAAATTTCAAACCCTAGTCCCCACCAGTCCCCACTGTGCTCCCCACTTTAAGGGTTGTCATTCTTTCATCTGAGTGCAGTAAGCAGGTATTTTATGTTTGGGTTTAGTTTTTTATCTGTGTGCATACAGTAGATTCCTTGGAGAGAGGATTCAGTCCATCAAGCCCCAGGCTATGGCCTATTTGAGAAATCTCCTTCACATATGCTGACACAATTCTAAACCTTGTTCTACCCCTTCCTCACATACATTTTCCATTAAATATGCCATCTATTTCCCCCGGTTAAATGGTAATTTGAATGCTCACTGGTACAGTAAACGGACGCAAGAAAATAAAAGACATGTACCAATCTTTTCAGTACGTAGGTAAATAAAAGAACATTTCTTTTTTAACACCTATTTTATTTCATTTGTCACATTATGCTTGCAGTCTTACCAGACAAATTCAGTCACAGAAGCAAATTAGTCTTTATTAGAAACTGAAAACTGGATCTATATTTTATAAAAAATAATTTCCCAGGCCCTCAGTGGTATCAGGACAGACAATCAGCACAAATTAGCACTTAGCTGTCCTGACATCGGCACACTATTTGAATTGCTGGATGTTGCTAATTCAGGATTACTCAAGCATGTCTAACACCATTAGCTGTTAGTTGAAAACCGGCTCTGAAATTATTGAGGAATTAATTCTGGGCTATACTATGGGCTCACATTACCAGGGGCAGTAAAGGTTGGAGGGTGGAAGCTACAGCAAATTAGGTTTTAAACAGAAGACAGAGTGGCTGTTATTAAGAGATAAGCTAAATTTATGCAGGAGAGAAAGCTCCCGGGCTGTACGACAGAAATGTTGGCCAGTATTCACGCCCAGTAAAACCCATTTCTTGGACTTTTTTCTGTCTTATGACATGTTGAGTTTGGTGTTAACCTGCCTTTTTCTATCCTTTACTCAAACCCTCATTTCTTTGTAAGTCCGAAGTATTATGTAACAGAACCAGGTAATGCAACGTCAGCTAATAAAAGTTACAAACATATAAATGAATAGAAACGTCATGGAGTTATGACACTGAAGCATGAAGCAAAAAAAAAAAAAAAAAAAAAAAAAAACAACTAATTGAACAGATGTAATGTTCAGTGAAAAGAACCTCTCTGCTGTTTTAATCTTAGGAATTAAGAAAGCTTTTAACTTTTAGTTTTTACCTGTTAGCAGTTAGTGTAAGGCCTTAAAGAAAATGTGAAGTCATACATTCTTTTCAAATTAATGAATTCCACCTCAAGTGACACCAATTTCAGGCGTCATGTGTGACTTTTTAGTTGGCAAAAGTCACATAATAATTGCTGATATTTGTGAACCACATCACCAAATACAAAGTGCACAAGTAAAATGGCATGCTGTCGGAAAATATGTCTTTTTTAAAAGTTGAACCCAGGTGAAGCTGAACAGAATTGAAAAGGTGTTAAACTGGATGGATGTACTTTAATTTTATTATATAGAGAAAATGTATGTTGAAGTTAGGAGCAAGCAGCAGAGAAACTGAAAGTAAAGAAAAGTAACACAGTCTGTCATCTTTCAGTTGGTTTTGAGTTTGTTACTTTCTATATTCCTTAGTTCCTTTTCTTTGATTGGATCAGCTTTGCTTCTGTTTTACTCTGGTTCAGTCCTTTCTTTGCGCGTCTAGTAATTCCTTGTCTAGTTGTTCCTGGGCCACTTGGATATGTTGTGCTCTAAACAATTTCATGGTTAGGCTTGATGTCCAGCTGAAGAGTGAACCTCATTCCACTCATGTCCCTTGCAGTGGTTTGCAGCTTTGTCCTGTCTTTCAATTTGATCAAAACACTTTATTTCACATATTTGCTTTGTGTCACATGCTGTTTTTGCCAATCCTCCAGGCAGACCGTATTTGTAATAACACAACTTATACTTAATATCAGCACATTTTACTACCTACAAGTGTGGATCTTTGCAGCTCTTCCAGAATTACCCTGGGCCACTCGGCTGCTTCTCTGGTCAATGCCTTCTTTGTCAGTTTTGGTGAATGGCCATCTCTTAGTTACTATTTTCATTTTGAAATAATAGAGCTTCGTAAAATGTTTAAAACTTGGGATGTTACTTTCTAACCTAACAATGCTTTGAACGTCACCACTTTAACTCTGACCTTTTTTTTTGTGTTTCTTGGTCTTCATGAGTCTTTTTGTCAATGAATGTTCTCTTAATGCTTTATTCTAACTGAACAGGATCAGTGTACAATATTTTATGTTTCCACTGCCAATTGGACTCTCACTGCACATGCAAACCTCTAAGGCTCTGACAGAACAGCTAAGTTTTACTGAGAGTAAATTAAATGCTGGTCTCTGTTTAGCTTGCTAATAGGAGACGTCTGAAAGTAAAGGAATGCATTGAAACTATAAAAAAAAAAACCTTTTAAAACCATACATCACATTTTTTCAATTCACAATTTTGCATTGCTTTTTGTGTTGATCTGTCATAAAATATAAAATGTTTTCAAACTTAACGGTTTATCTATATTTTATATTTAAAGGAGTCATCACCCTTATCATACTATAGTAGTACATCTGGCTAGCGATTTATTTTATATCTTACATTGTACAATCTTTAAGATCCTCTTTCGCTTTGCCCAGCAAAACTTCTGCAAATGCTTTTCCTAATCTAAAATAATACAGGTAACACTGAATCTATTTGGCATTACTTTAAGTATGACATAACTCTAAAGTGTAGGATGTTTTTATTTTTCCACTGATTTTGCATCATGCCATTCGTTATATGGGGCAAGTAGAAGAAGACTGAAAACCTGACTACACAAACCCCATTTCAGGGAAGAAGAATGAGCAGAATCAGTTTTGATTAAATTGGAAAAATCCCTAAACTTTGTTATTTCCATGGATTACAAACAGACCTAATCTCCCTCTGGTGTTCCCTACTCCAAGGCCTCTCTCACTGAGCTCTCTACCAAGACCTCTGTTGGCCTCCATCCCAAACAAAAAATAAATTAATTACACGTACAACTCTGTTTTGCTATGCATTGTCACATTTTTATAATACGAGTTGAACCTTGTGTGCGTGTGTGTGTGTGTGTGTGTGTGTGTGTTTAAAGAGTGACATAGAATCTGTCATGAAAATGACCCCTGTGGTTTTTGGGAAAGGGCACTGGTTGGGATTCAGACTTCATCTCTGTGTCCCTCGTGTCAGCACTGCTAGTGAAACATAGCCACAGCTGACACAGCTAAAACACGCAGAGGGAGGGAGGCTCGGTGGCTAAACCATTAACAGCAGCAACACACCGATACAGCAGGGGTCTTCAGACTCATGTTTGAGCTGGCAGACCTATAGATGAGCTAAAATTGTATTTCAGAGATTTGGTATTTGTGTCCTCTGCTGGTTTTACAGGGATTTGTTTTACAGTCTTTTCCACCTCAAGTGACACCAATTTCAGGCGTCATGTGTGACTTTTTAGTTGGCAAAAGTCACATAATAATTGCTGATATTTGTGAACCACATCACCAAATACAAAGTGCACAAGTAAAATGGCATGCTGTCGGAAAATATGTCTTTTTTAAAAGTTGAACCCAGGTGAAGCTGAACAGAATTGAAAAGGTGTTAAACTGGATGGATGTACTTTTCTAAGTATTCCACTACATTTAAATATGTATCCAAACCCTCTGTCTACAGGTGAATAGCCTGTTTCTTAACATGACAATTTCACCCTAAACATAACCAGATGCTTTATTTTCAGACTCCAAACAGTTTTTCTTCTTCTTTTGATTTTAAAAACTGACTTTAGCTGCACATAATCTACAGGCTGATATAAAACCTTCAGAGATTGGAACAGACGTAAACAATGTGGCAAAATATGTAAAGTTAACCGTTTTATAGTTTGAGATATTGCTTCATTTGCTCACTTTTGGGCTTTACTTTACTAATGGGAGTCCTCAGTTTAAAATAGAAAAATTGTGAAGAATATCCGTTCTGTCCCTACTATCCAACAGAGGTTTTAAATTTATATTATAGCCCGTAAGGGAGGAAGAACTCTTCTCTTGCATCATATTTACAAAAGATAAACCAAAGGAATAGTATGACACACCAATTCACCATTTTAAACAGTATCTGACCATCTTAGAGTTAAAAAATGAGGCAATCCCTTGTTTTTCTTAGCTCCAGTCGAGAAACTTAGTGCAAACAACTTAGTGTATCGTGAAACCAACCCACAAAGGCATCCATCCACTGAGGCCAACAATCTTCCATTTTATAAAAATTAAGAAAATCTTACATTTTGATAATTTCATGGGATATTTCATTTTCCATAAAATAATTAATATGTATCCAAACAGTTAATTTCTATTTTCTCTTTTTTGTCAGTCCAGAGGCAAATATACCACCTGAAACTGGGTTTTCATCACACACAACTCACCACACAAAGGAGGGGAAGAAAAGGGGCTTTGTTAAGCAAATCAGGACATAGGGTTTCATGACTAAGCAACAATGTAAACACACACCCACACACTCATGCAAAACCATTTGACCTGTACCTTGGAAAACAAACTACCTGTCATGCAAATGACTTTAATGCAATCAAAATTTCCATCAAATTTGAGGAACATTTATTGCAATGTGTGCCTACTTGAAAGCTGGGACCAAAGAAATGCACAGACGTCTTTTAGAGTTGCATCACAGTGTTTACTATCTATCAGTTTTTCCCCCTGCAATTTTCCAGCAAAAAACTGATCCAGTGTCAAATTCTTAAGGTATCTTACAACCCAGTTATAAACTGACAGGTCTCTTAACTTGGCGACTTGATAAGGAAAACCAACAGATGTTTCAGACATTGTGATGTCCTTAAAACAGTAACCATGGTAACCATCTGTTACACTTGAGACAACTTTTCAACTAAGCCTCTATTAATAAATTTTTATATTAACATAGGCACATCACTTTTTTGATGAGGGAGGATAAAGATGCACTGATGAAGTTGACACATTAAACACAGACGCAAACAAGCATATGCAGTTTTTCTACAGCATATCTTATTCAACTACAAGGCTCAGCATCCGAAGCTCAACCTGTGTGAGCAAAGGTCATATCGTCCTGGCAACGATTTGAGCTCAAGCAATAGTTTTAATTATGGTCTTCTCCAATCCTGCCACCATTCGCCCTGCTGTCTCGCACAAATGAGCTTACACACACACACACGCACACACGCAACCATCAATTTCCTTTTCAGCGCAAAGCCAAAAGCAGCATTAGCATTAAGTTACATCTGCTCACAGCAAAAATACTAAGACGTGTCTTCACACCGTCTATTTTTTTTTCTGGCTATTTATTTAACAAGATGAGACCTAGAAAATAATATGTGATAAACACAAGAAAAGTCAAGTATTATATGAATTTATAAACAACAAACATAGGGTTGTTGGCAATTTCCAGTGTCAATAGCAGGCATGTTTTAAGACAATCCTCGCATTTGATTACAACTGTTTTTTTGGATATACTTCATGAAGAAATGATCCTGTGTGGAAAAGCAAAAGTAGGATTCAGCAACAGACGTGATAATTCCATAATCCAATCCGTGAACATCTGGAGTGAAAACAGCCGAGCTAGCCAATCAGAGTAGCTGAAGAGATTTAAAAGAGGAACATCAGTAACCAGAGACGAAAGACAGTGGCTCTGGGGACTTTTCTGTGTACAATTATACAATATGTTTAGGATTATATTCAGGTAATAAGTACCTCTGTCTTCATCACAGTTGCTCATCCTTGACGTTTCTTTGGCTTGACCAGGTCAGCAAAAGCTAGGCTAGCTGAAAGATAAATGTTCCTCTTATTCCCACAAGGCTGATATCATAAGTTGACAGGACCTGCTGACTAAATCCAAGACTAAATTTGTACTTTTCTTATTCAGGATTATGTGAAATGACCCTTCTTTATATATAGGGTGTCCAGTAAGTCAAACTACTTTGAGGGAAGCACATTTTATTGCTGTAAATGTCCTCTTAGCATTAGAACATTTTCACATTTTGTCACTTTAATGATATTAATGTATGCTATTGGGATCTCATGAGACAGAACAACACAGAGCAGTGCATTATTATGAAGTGGAAGGAAAATGCACACATGGTTTTCAATATTTTTACAGATAACAAGCTGTAATGTGTCTCGTGCATATATTTAACTGTGAGGTTGATTAGGCTCCGTCTCTACTAACATTAATCTTCACGTCTCGCCACGCACACTAAACCAGCTTTTGAGTAAATATTGACTAGGCTGTTTTAGCATGACTAGTCCTTTTGATTTAAACAATTTGATTGTCGTTCTGGCTTTATGTTGGCCTTTCTAATATTTAACAACCTCTGTGTGTTGTTTTTTTTCCAATGAATAATCTGTATTTTTCCCCTTCTGACTTCTGTTCCGCTCTGATAGCCGAGGGACAGATAATCCAACCTGAGCTGGTAAACGCTGCAGTTTCTTCAGAGTGTACACAGTTGGCAATGTTTATGGTAGCTTTGCAGTCGCAAACTCCTTCCATTTTCGGATGATGGTTTGAACAGTGTGTTCCCAGACATCCAAAGCTAGGGATACTGTTTCATAAACTAAGCCAGCTTTAAACTTCTCCACAACTTTATCTCTGACTTGTTGGCTGTGTTCTTTGGTTTTCATGATTTTTTTATTTTTATTATTTTTTTGGAGGGGCGGTGGGAGAAAACAAAACAAAACAAAAAAACCTCACAAGCCTCAGAGGACTTCACAGACCAGCTGGAAATTAAATTACACACAGATAACATAAGCCGGGTGACTTCTGAAGGTAGCTAGATTCACTGGGTTTTATGTATCAGAATGAAGGCAATAAATGCAATTGCACACCATACAAACGTAAAAAAATAAAGGAAACTCATGGCATAGAGCCTTTACTTGTATTTATTCGAAAGTGCTTCACACTATGCAGTTATTCATTCACACGCTGATGTTGGTTGTAGCCGTAGCTGACCTGAGGCAGAACCGACAGACGAGAGGCTGCCATACTCTGGCGCCATTGAGTTCTCTGACTATGACCAGCAGGAAAGGTGCGCGAAGTCTCTTGGCAAAGAACACTACAACAGAACAGGGGTCGAACCAGCAACCCACCATTTGCAGGTCAAATGCCTGCCGCCATCGCCCATGTCGCTAATATTTCATTTACCTTCTACTTCACAATTAAGCCCAACTTTGTGTTGGTCTAAAATCTTCATAAAATAGGCCGCAATGTTAAAAATGAAAAAAGTTCTAGAAGTACAAAAGATAGCAGCTTCTAAATTACTTGCACAAACACATTCCCCTAATTGGTGTTGACAGGGATAAGCTGACACACACAGACACTCACTTCCTCAAATACTTTGACAAATTCCAAGCAGTCAACAAAACATGGAAATTATTTAAATAAGAATCAAAACTTAATAGGAAGTGCTTTCGATTGAGCGGTTAAGTGTACGCTCTGTCTCTTTGGCATGTTTCTATTTATAGGTATTGCTACAGTCTACATGCTCTTTCAGACACTGGGCTGCAGTACCTTCAGCTGATGCAATTACAGTTTCATTGAAATTCAGCCACTTGATCTGGATTTCACTCTCCTTCATATCTCATTGAACATTTTCCGAAGTAGTGAATCGACGGCTGCATGAAATAACATCTGAAAATGTTCAACCACACAGCAACAGGCTACTGTTGGGCAGTATTTTACCTTGAAACTCTCTTGGGTATGACAGAGCCCCTTCCACACATGTGACGGCAAATGTACATGATGAACAGAAGCATTGTTTATTTCTGCATTTGAAAGTGTCTGAAAACACCAAATCCACTCCCCTGAGTTGTAACTGAGCATGAACTGAATGCAGGAAAGCAAAACTGAAGAGAAATTTATGAGGTAGGTTAAAAACCTCAAGCCATCTCTTTCGACTTTGCAACCAGCTCTGAATAGATGATAGAGCCTTTCAGTTTCAGTGCCTGGTTCTGGCCCCGACATAAAATTATGAGCACCAGCCCCCGGTGGACAAAGATGAAGCACCAATGACTACCTTAGCTCTGGTTCCAGAGCTAAGGTAGGTAGGTTAAAAACAGAGAAATATATATACATATATATTTACATTTTTAACAATGGCAGGTTCCCCAAAAGATGAAATAGATGGCAGCCAGAGACACCACATGACTCCGGTCCTCTCCCTTCCTGCTTCCCCTCCCACTTGGCTGACTCATCCCAGCCTTTCTGGAGAAGCTGAAAAAATATGTGCCATTCTCAGAAAGATTATAAGCCAGAGATACACAACACTGGAATGTAGGTGAAACCCAATCCTATCGCCGGTCCTGTCGGCGATAGGATTGGGTTGTGACAGAGCACAGCGCTCCCCTCCCCTCCCATCCTCTTTCAGGTCATTTCCACCATTTCCCAAATAGTCACTTGAGGACAAAGAGCTCAAACACTGTGGCTATAAATCACCCCAAAAACTTTCTCATTCTTGGTCTCCACATACTGAACACTTGCTTTTACTTCTGCTTACTATCATCAGTCTATGCAGTGTTCTGGAACTGATACAAACTCAAATTGCTGCAGGCTAGGAGCTGATTTGTGCCAAAATATATTTTCTTTCTCGCCTTCTTACCGTCTCCCACCAGGGAGAAGAAATATATCTGAGTAGGAAGTGAAAAAGAAAAAAAGAAAATAGCTTCATCCTCTCACTCTGAAAATGTCTTTATTTGTCTGTAGTACTTGAATAACTACTATGTTTCTCAATAAAAGTAAAACTGAGCTCCATTTATATGGTGGGGTAAAGAGAACACAGCAGCCTGTGAATAACTAAATTCTAGGAATACTTTGGTCCCCTAATGCTTATCTACTTAAGAGTTCAAACATCAAATACACCTTAATGTGTACATTGGAAGCAAACATCTGGCTGCAACCATTCCACTGTTGGAGGTGCAGCCAATCACAGACAAGGAAAATTGAATACATGTTTGTGGTAAATGGACTTGTTGCTGTGATTTCTTGATTCTGTTTTTTCTTGGAGCTTTTTTGTTTGTTTTTACTCGTTCTGCAGGTGTAGAAACAAATTCTGACAGTATTTCATTGCATTTTCTCTTTCTTTCTTCTATTCTTAAATCCCTCTAATTTTTTTTTCCAACTATTTATTCCAACGCAATTGAATGAGATACTTGTGGCACCTCCTCAGCACACCTTCAGATTTGGCAAAGGACTGCTAATGAGCCAATTTGATGTGTTAGAAACAGACTGTTTTCAGGAGACTCGATCTCAAAGACTAGGTTTGGAGACCCCAACTCTAAAGCATTCTCAGAGCATCTGAATTTATACTGAGATTGCATTACACACAGAAACTCCATATTAATTGATTGGGTGACATCTGAAGACAACTGGATTCTTTGAATGGTTATTGGAATAAGTGGGACTGAACACTTTTCAGATTTTCCATGGTAAAACAATGTAAAAGTGCAACATTTTCCTTCCACTTCTCAATTATGATGTCATATTTTTCTTCCCATTAGATTACAGAACAACAATTATGAATAAATGCGTCTTTTGAAATTTATTTAACAGAGGCACCAATAACTATGGAGGCCGCTTTAAATGTATACATGTAAAAGCTCCGAATTAATAATGAGATAGCTCTTAAATAATTTATTTAATTGCTTCCACTGGCATATGGCTGTTAGTTATGACTTCATATAATAGTAATGCAGTTAGGTACAGAAGACTAAATTTCACAGTGTAATTTGATTACACAGTGGGTCATTTAAAAAACCGCTCAACTAACTTATGATGAAATGTGTTGTTGCATCAGCAGGTTTATTTATAGCCCTGTCATATGTAGTAGCTGGCACTGGCCCTGGCAATAAATATTAATCTACAAACCCTATTTGGATAGTTATCTTATATGCGTACGTCTGTGTGTTTGATTCTGATGTTAAAACAGTCATAATAGGATGGTTCTTCTGACCTCTAGGCTCTGTATGTGATTTGTATTTTTTTTTTTGCTACTGTAAATGTCTTTTATTGCAAGCATGACATTAAGTGTGCTTCAAAAAGACATGATTGCAAACAGAACATGAATTATTTCAGAATATTCGACTTTACAGCTGCTCCCAGAAGGGGCCCCTGCTGTTGTGGGACAGTTGATTTTTGTACGTAGGGCTGGAATTATTCTACTCACGTGTTGTTGAATAACTTTCCCCCAAAAAAGGAGCGGGTGGTGTGTGGCTGAGGTCACCTCGCGCAGCAGGTGATGAACAAACACCCCGGACACAAACACCACAAACACATTCCGCACATATTTTCACATCTCTTCACTTAGAAAGATTTGCCCGTTCCCTTTGACTCACTTTCTCACGTTTTTTAAACATTCGCGCACACATTGACACACGTGCACACGCTTTCAGGAGAGATGGTAGTGTCACAGACATGGCGGGGGGCTATATCAGTGTTGGGATGGGTATATATTTCTGGCTGGTGCTGATAAGCCAACTGATGCCTTGCCTTATTTAGGCAGCGCTCAGTGCTGATACACTAGCAGAGGCACACACAGTGCATATACTCTGTATGTGTTTGTGTAGCAGACTGTGTGCATCTCAGCGTATATGTATGTGAGGGGTTCATGAGTGGAAATAGCTGGGCTCTGAATAAGTGAATGTATATAGATAGAGGTGAATGTGTACCCAAAACACTCCACTACTTTCTTATGTAAAGGGAAGTATTGGAAAGGAGATTAACTTACTGTTTTACAGAATTTCTTTGGTCACTGAGAATTTTGACCCAACATTTTCCCACTACTTAAATTCTTGAGGTGTTGCAGCATCATGATATTAAAAACAAACAAAAAAACAGTCAAGATATTTCTTCTCTTGAGAATGTCTGTCTTGCTAATTGCTATCTATTTGTTGACGTTATTTGGACCAATTACAACTAAAGAATCACCAAAACCCCTTTTAATTTTTAAAAAATTTACATGGAAGGTTTTGGGCAGCTGGTGGAAAAATAAAATGTGATAAATAGACGGAGAAGACAAGAATGTCCCTCAACTTGCCATTACTATACTTGAACACAGGACCGCCACTCTTTAGGAACCGACTTCTCTTTGTTAAAGGCTCTATGCTGGAAAACTGTTGAGTCAATTGTGCTCTCTCTTTGTGCGTTGGTCATAAAATGACCATAAAACATTAAAAGTGTTTTTTCTAAAATAATATAATTTGAAGTTTTCATGAATTGTAAGCTAATGACGATAGCTAGACTCATTTCCTTTAGGGTAAAAAATCTTATTAAAATGTTGATTTCATTCTGTTCTCTGTACACATTCAGAGGAGATTTATATAGGAAGCTGAGATAACAAAGGCCCACACAGTACCGTGCACACTCTGTGTGTACATACAGCAAAACTGCTGAGTTACCAAGATACCTAAACTGCTGAACTGTAACAAAAAACGATTCATGGGAGAAGCTTCATGAGTCTGAGAACCTTTCAGCCGCCTGGTCACTTATCTCGGTTCCCAGGCCTCATTTAACCACGCCACACAAACACACGCGTGTCCATTTTGCAAAGATAGGTGGGCACAGTGACTGTGAATGAGAGACAGAGAACTTCACTCCACTGCATCACACTGGCTCTCTATTGATTAGCTCATCACAAGCATGAGGTCATCAGCTCCATCCCAGAGGCGGATGGGATCGCTCCTCTTTACTGTAAAACCACAGGGGAGTGTTACTCTCTCCATGCCCCCTTTTTCCCCCGTCCTGCTCCTCCATCACCTCAGCCCTCCTCTTCTTCAGAAACCATCCGCTCAGCAAACATGCAGCCTCCCCAGTCGTGCTCTACTAGAACTCGTACGATTTAATCCATTTTACTCTCCGACATGCGCTCGTCTCCCTCAGCTCGCCTGCTTCCCTCTGCGTCCTCTGGGAACGCTGCACAATCAAAGACAGAGAGTCACGTGACTAGGACCAGATCAATACGAGTGCATCTTTCACAGTGCACTGTACTGTACAACTGGACTCACATAACACGCTTACAACTCGCCGTTCTGTGGAGTTCAGAACAGAAATGCGTTCTTAAAAAATATCTTGAAAGGAGGCAGACAGTTTGAAGACTTCAGCGCATGATTCAGACTGTAATTTGATCACTCAGTTCAGCAGAGGGAACCTTGCTGTCTGATATAAACACTTTGTACAAACTGAATCCTTTTCCTGTCGATTCCCTGTGTAAACAACCAAAGAGGAGATCAGATGTCTCTTGCTTTAAAAGCATCCGCCATTTTTCTCTATTCCCAGTATAATTATTTCAAGCCCAGTGGCTTTCACTGACATGCACGAAGTCTCATCGGAACGCAGGTTCTTTTGTTGACATAATAGGAATGAAGACATTTTACATGAAACACGTCCAGTCAGCCTTCCATTATTTTACATCTCTGAACTCAAATAAGCATATTCTTTATATAATAGAAATGATATACTATCACAAAATACTAATCACAAAAAGATCACAAAACCCTAAAGGGAGAATAAACATATCTAGAGTACTCTAAGAAGGCTCTTATTGATTCATAACAAGACAAGGCTCTTATTGCTTTTGCAAAAACTATTTGAACTATGACTGAAAAAGAAAAAAGTTGAATTCAATGAGATGCTTACATCTCTGCATGCACTCACAATATTGATTTTGTGTAGACCAAAAAAAAGTTTGCTTATCCCACCCTGAAAATGAAATAATTAAACAATAAAAGCCTCACATTTATATTACATACATGAAGATGATGACCGGACATAAACATATCCAAAGACAATAAGCCAAATATATGTAAGGTCTTTACCTGTAAGGGAAAAGCTCAATTTCCTTTTTTTTTTTTAAGTTTTAAAGGGAGATGAAGTATGTTCACAGATAAAATGTTGAAACATTTTAAGCAGTCCAAGAAAAATCAAAGTCTTGTTAGTTTGTGATTAAGAAATAATCAGTTATTGTGCTGTGATTTAACCAAGTGTTTGAACTGCCCTCACACGTCTGAGCTTCTGAATTTTATAAATTGTCGCTGATATGTTTATGCATGCAAATTTATGTGACCCCCTTTGGAGAGCAGGAACAAAATCAGCCCATGCCTGATTGCATCAAACCCTTTTCCCAGCTTGTACTTGCTCCCTAAGTCGTCACTCATACAATTCCCTGATGCAATGAAAGCACAGGATGTCAAAGCAATGCTGTGAGCCTCAGCGTGGTGGTGGTGGTAGGGGGGACTCTGGATGAAAAGGTCACATCACATTCACCTGTTAAAGAGCAGATGCCACATCAGAGCAATACTTAGCGTGCGCACAGCAATGGGTCATACAGCTCACACACGTGAGCTCTCCGACACACAAATCACGCATACAATGCAAACAAAGACGCCTGGCCCCTTCCCCTGGGAATGAAAAACTTGTGCAGAGAATAGAAGCAGAACCTTTTTCCAGGGACTATTGCCCTGGCAACACAAAATCCTTGACTGTTGATGATGTATAAAGATTGGACAACAGGTCTTTAGACAACTCAGAGCCTGCAATTTATGAAAACCCGCCTCAGGGTGTTCTCCTGTCTTTGTTGTCTATTTAAACAGTGCACACACACATGCATTTACAAGAGGATGAATGAAAACACACATACACATAAACATCACAGTACCTGGAAGAGGCTATTTCCACCTTACTCCTCGCAATGGCTGCAGCCCGCTGTGCCCCCTCCACAGCACGATCTACCTTCTCTTTGGTTTTGGGATTCTTAAGAGGAATCAACTGCTTTCTTATTCCACGCACCAGCACATTATTTTTGTACTTCCCTTCTTCTTTGGTGCTGTCTGGGAAAACAGTGCACCCGTAGCCATGGCGTTTGTTGTTAAGCCACTCTCCTTCATATTTCATCCCGTTGGATCTCTCTGAAACACCAAATCCATTACGCTTGTCATTCTTCCACTCCCCCATGTAGGTTTCAGTCGTGGTCGCATCCACGTGGTCCTCCAGAGGTAGGTCCTCGTCTGGCAGCTCGCCATCACCGATTGATATGGTGGAGTTGGCATCGCTGGAACTGATTCGGCTCATGGTGGCATCGCTCCTTGCGGAGCTGCGTTTGCTGGAGATAGAGGTCCGAGAGTCAGACTTGCGCAACTGCCTAAGGCTGCCGAAAAGCGAACCCCGGCGGAACAGGCCCTTCTTCTTGCCGGTGACGACCTCGCTGTCTGAGTGGAAGTTGAGGACGAAGCCACCGCGAGTGCCCGTCGGGGTGTCCACAGGGGAGGAGAGGTCATGGAGGACTGCACCGTTGCTCTGCTCAGACCGCAGGGAGGCCATGGACGTACGAAGCGGGGAACGGATTACGGTGGCCATGCCATAGGGAACACTCTGACGGACGCCATAACCATGACGCATCCCACCCATCCATTGGCCTTGATAGGTTCCTGGGAAACATGTAGACATAAACCAGTGAGTTGCTGTGGTTCTCTAAGGTTTTAGCATTTATTCTTCAACAAGATCTCTTTCTGCTTATAAGCTCCAAAGATATTTCACTTATGTCACATCTACTGTGTGAAAATGTTTGGAAATATGAATTATACGTTGGCATTTACAAAACTGGAATTTTTGGTGGTCTGGGAACTGTTTGAGAAAACTAATGTAATTTATTTAAATGTGTGTTGGCATAGTGAGGCAGGAAATTAAATAGTGGTAATTGGTCAAACAAAGTCTGCTCCTCTACTTCTAAGAATTTCTTTATGCTACCCATCAGTTCAGGATAAGACTTGGGGTACATTCTGAGGGCGAATATGTAAGGCATTGTGGCAGAAATTAATGGACTCCACAAAGGTGCTGAAATGAATGCACTTACTCAAACAGCAATTTAAAGGATCCATGCTTCGGGGTCCAATATATAACTAATGCAATGTTTCCTCTTTTTTTTTTAGATCAGTGATGGCAAACACAGCTAACTGAATCAAAGGCTTAATTGAAGACCATCAGATTCCGTGAATCACTTGGTATAAACCAGAATCACTTGGGTAGGATTATGTTTTCAGGCAGCGACTAACTCTCCTCACTGACGATATGCAAATTCACTTCTGTTTGCCTGTGACGACAGGGAATTGCTATGAGTCACATAATAAGAGGAATACTTTATTATTCCTATTCAGCGCTGCTGAGCATGTGCAGGTCTTCTGTAGCTTCTTCAAAGCATCACGTTACAATCCTGATCCTAATTAATACGTTGCTCCAATCTCATTTTGTAACACAATGAAGTAAGCTGCTATGGTCACATATTGACAAAAAAGGGGGGAAGAAAAGCTACACCGGCCTGAGCGGGAATTTAGATGGATAAACAGTGTGATTAACAGACTGGCTCCGCACTGCAGTCCAATTTGGTAGCCCTGCAGATCAAGTTATCAGGATGCAACAGGGTCAGACAGCCAGATGTTGAGTAGATCCTCTGGGATCAGCTGATTTACCGAGCCCAGCAATCTGCAACAATCATATGTAAAGCATTTATTCTGCACCATAAGGCCTCACTTAAGAGTAGATAAATCCACCAGTGTCTTGGATGTCTCACAGTGAGAAAAGACTGATAAGACGCTGTATTTAGTAAGAAATGATAGTTGTCTGGTGTATGAGAGGTATTTACTCATGGATTATACACTAAACATTATATATGTTGTCAAACCTGATGGTATATGCAGATGAATTGTCTTTTGTCTTAACCACAGGTGTGCTGCTTGTCAATGACTATCACAGTCTCACAGTATAAAAATCTTGAAAAACAAAAAGTTTTGTATATATATATATATATATATATATATATATATATATATATATATAATGATTGAATTAGATTCATTTACATTAAAAAAAAAAGGAAAGTACCATATTCCTGTGGTACTTTGGCCTCACATTGAGAAAACTGTAACATATTTTACTTTTTATAACCTTGGTGTATGGTGAAAGCAGCAACCTGTCCATGCCTAGGATGCTAGTTTTAGCTTGTCTTCGTGCGTGCAGTGCAACTCGGATGTTTTTTGTAGAGAGGTGAAGTTTAAAACCCACTCAACAAAGTTCAAATCATGGTGTGTTTAAGTTCACAAATTACTCAATATGCATGGGTTTCACTTTTTATGGGCTGTACATCATCCTTCTTCAATGGACTTGTTTCATGTAATAAATATAAATTATTATTTTTTTAGATCTGAACCTATGACCTCTAGGGGGCGTCTTGTTAGTTTGGACGACCTTAAGCAGCAGGTTAGTTTTATTATACTTTGGGTTTACTCAGCTCTCAATTAGTAATAATTACTGTATATTTAGCTGGAAGTCAGCCCTCAATCTGAATTATGCTTAGGCCCAAACAGACCCCATAAGAAAAGGGTTTTCCCGAATCCCCAACCAACATTTTCAAATTGGCTTATAAATGGGCCTCAAGCAGAATTAACTGCAAATCATTTATGACCAACAGTTTATTTCTGAAACAGGTTTCATATAGGTCAACTGTACAGGTAAAAAGAGGCACCCACAAAGATTATACATACACTGGCTCAAAGGAGAAACCCATTCTGAGCCCCTGAAAATTGGACCAGTTCAGCCAAAGCAAAGGACCATATGGGGCCCCACAAATACATGCTGGCTGGGGATATGGCTCCACATAGAATATTCAAAAAGAGAATAACAGGGAGACCATTTATATTCAGACTATGCTTTAAGTAGGCTGATTTGCTTTGATGTCCAATCTCCCTCTTCATCAGGCATGGTGCCACTGAAGAGGAGCAACCGGTAGTTGCCAAACGAGATGCACTTCTATTTTAATAATATATATATGTATATATATATATATATAGGCCGCAAAAGACATGAGTTTAAAAACAGTTTAGGGGACAGATGAGCAGATTTTGCACTTGGCTGCAGAGTGAAGCGCGCAATCTCAGCTCACACCCGATGAAGACTACACAAACATGTAGCCTATTACAGCTTCCCTCGGTCTGAGTCTGAGCAACCTACACACAAGCTGCGTAACACATGATGTGTTAAAGCCACAAGGACGCTCGCGGGTTCTTACCGCCATCGCCGTACGTTTCGACCCCATATCCATCCTGCAGCCCGTTGCTCCAGGTCCCCTCGTATCTGGCAGGTGTGTTGTGGCTTTGCCGGACCCCGTAGCGACCCTTAAAGCCGTGACTCCACTCCCCTCGATAGATCCACCTGCCTTTATTCTCCACGCCGAGCCCGTGCCGCTTCCCCTGGGACCAGTAGCCCTTGTAGGTATTCCCGCTTGGCCAGGTGTACACCCCTACGATCTCGAAGCCGTGCGACCAGGACCCGGCGTATTCGCCCTGGCCCTTGGGTCCGGTGCAGATGCCGTGCCCGTGGGCTTTGCCATCCTCCCACCCCCCGCAGTAAGTGCCACCGTCGTCGAAGTCAAACCTTCCGCCCGTCATTCAGATAAAAGACTGGAGGGAGGGGGGTGGGGGACACGCAGACCGCGCTGCTGCTGCTGCTGCTGCTACTGCTACTGCAGACTCGGGCGTCTCCAGGACCGAAGTGGGCTGTTCCAGAACTGGCTCTGTGATGGAAAAGGACGATGGCAAGCAGGATGATGATAATGATGATGACTAGAGAGGAGCGAGAAATCAGAGAGGATGAGGAAACCCAGACACCGATATGTAATGCAAATGGCACGCGTAACGGTAAGAGTAAAGGTATGAATGGTGGGCGTCATTTACCGGAGGCGCACACCCGGATTCTCTGCTGTGTGTTGCTCGTCTCCCCCCTCTCGCCCACTGATCACAGAGGGAGAGAGAGAGGTATGGAGACCCTGCTGAAGAAAAAGGCACCGGGCCAATCACGACGTCACGCCACAGAGGACCTCCCCCTCTCATCTCTGCCTGTCGCGCTACCACCCCTCGCTGAAGAGCCTCGACGCCTCAGCCCTACCAAAATAAGGCACCTCTATATTTGTGTCGCTTTTGAAAGACGCGCCTTGCAGGCCACAGGTGTAAATGTCGACAGTAGCTGCACACCCAACGTTTAACCGCAATTATCAGTGATGAGATTACACCTTTATTTTTACTTTTATTTTTTTATACAATAGGAGTACAATAGCAGTGTATCATTATGATGACAGCACAAAGCAGAGCGCAATCTTAAAATAAATAAATAAATAAATTAAAGTTAAAAAAAAAAAATAAAATAAAAAAGGCTTGGTGGTATTAAATCTATTAAAATTTCAACGGGATTCAAAAATAAAATAAAAGGAAATCATGCTCGCAACTTTAATTAGCTGGATCCTTCAACTTAATTATTTAATATTTTGTAGGCCTGATGAAGCCCAAGAGATGGTCGTGATATAGAAAAACAGAATAGAGCTCCCTCTGCTGTAAAATGATTGTAATTGCATATAAATTATTAAAAACTATTTCAAAAATGTCTCTTTAGGAAGAAATACAAAATACAGATCGCACTGTTCAGATTTTTATTGTTTTGAAATAATAAACACAACGTGTACATTCTCTTCTGCCCATAGGACCCCCATGAAATACATGAAAAGTTGTGGCTTCAATTCAATTCGAGTGTGACGCTTGTTGCAAAACGATCTTTGTCATATTGTTTACGCAGAAACATGACCGAGTGAGCCGCTGTGGGGAGCAAACTATCTCTGACGTATTTCTCTCCGGTAACCTAGTCAACAAGAATTTAGGCATGGGCAAACATCTCTTTGAACAGCGAATGTACTTTTAAATGCTTTGTACCTCGGAAAACTTTCGACTTCGTAAGTGTTTATTTTTCTTTCTTTTCTATTTCCATTACAGAAACGTTTTGAAGGTAGCATTAAGATGTGCGTATTAGTTTGTGACGCATTTCCCCCTTTTGTTGTATGTCAATTACAAAAACAAAAACACAAAATAACCGTTTATAAAAGATCAGTTAAGAAATGCAAGCCTTGTGTGGAGACGTTTTTTTTGGCTGTTTGTTGGCTGTCTACACACAATTTTGTGGTAAAGCTGAAATTTAAATTTTGTAATGTAAAATTGCATTCTGTTCGCTAATAAATAGAAAAATGGTTAAAGAGTAGCTGACTTACTTGAGTAAAATTAAAGTGAAACAAAATGTATTCTTTTTCTATTCCAAGTTCCCCGCCTGGCCAACAGGGGGTGCAACAATCTGAACCTTGACGTGGCGCCTTTCTCTCCTCCTGTCGTAAGGCTAACAAATAAAATGGCGTCGGAAAACGGTTCTGAAACCCAAGATGAGAAAGCAGCTGTTACACAGGCCGGCTCAGATGAGGAGACGCAACAACAAGGTGGCACAGAGTTGTGTAACAAACTAAGGCTGTACCACTGGACCCAGTCCTTCAATTCTCAGAAGGTGAGTGGGTGTCATGAAGTTTCAGCACCAAATGTCAGTGGACAGCTCCCTGATGCGGATTTAATGACAGCTGCAACAACGAAACCGGAACAACGTGGCTCGAAATTATTTTTTGAGACATTATCAAATGGACAAAGTCATATTTTCGCCGATATTTATTAATTAAAATCGTTTGATACTGGATTAAATTATGAAAAGAGAAGATCTCTACTGACTCTTACGTTTATCATTTAGGTGCGTCTGTGCATAGCAGAGAAAGGTCTGCGCTGTGAGGAGTATGATGTGAGCCTTCCTCTCAGTGAACACAACGAGCCGTGGTTTATGCGTCTGAACCCCGCGGGTGAGGTTCCGGTTCTGGTCCACAACGATAAAGTCATCTGTGATCCAACACAAATCATAGATTACCTGGAGGATAACTTTAGCTATGGTAAGACTGCAGTACCTCGTAAATAAGATTAAATTATGGCCAGGTTTACTGATTTAGTAGTTTCAGAATTACTTTCTGATAAGTGTGAAAAAGAGGCAGCATTTTGCTTCTTTTAGTTCATTTGTCTACTTTTTCCTGTTCAGTTTTGTTCAAAACAGCATGTGTGTGTGTTTTTTTTATTTGCTTTTAATGTTTGTCTTGGTTTGCATTCATCCATGTGCTCTTAAGATTCTGCACTGCAAATGAAAACAAATCAGGCAAGTATATCATTGCTAAGTTGAAACGTGACAATATTTAATCATTGCATCTTTTCAAAAAATCGTCGTCAGTTGTCAGCATTCCATCACTGCATTTTTAAACTGCCTTTTTGCACATGTCTTCTAAAGGCCTGTCTAAGAACATGTCAAATGTTTAAGTTTATATTAGTAAGGCTGAATAAGTATGAATTATTTGGACCACAATGGATAGCTTGGAAATCGTCGGATGTAGTTAGAGTTCCTTCAGTAGCCTATATTAACAATCACGGGAGTTTTTTGTTTCTTGATTGAATCTCTGTTGTGTTAACATGTCAGCTTTTCTTGAAGTTCGTTTTGATGTCCACATTTTTACTGTTTCCTTGGTCTGTGTGTCTCCAGAGGGAATTCCCAGGCTGGTTCCTGAGGAGAGCAGCAGGTACTATCTCAGAGTGCAGCACTACAGGGAGCTGCTAGACTCGTTGCCCATGGATGCATACACGCACGGCTGTATCCTTCATCCTGAGATCACTGTTGACTCCCACATCCCTGCATATGCCGCTGCATCGATACGAAGTAAGGCAACCTGAGATGCAGAGCAGTTTAAGGTTTAGTCCCTATATATACCATTCGTTATTCTTGACTTGGATATTACATTGGTTGCCCAAAACTTCTGCTGCTTATTTTAGTTATTTCTCGGCCTAATAATAAGAATGCAAAATTAATCCTTATTAATTTAACGTGTCAAGGAAAGAGTTATTTGATAACGTTTCAGAAAGACTGACAGACTAAAACTGATATCTTTAAGTGAAAATTTAACATACAAAATTTCTCACAAACATGAATGTTGTACTTGTTTGTGGCTTTTAATGATTTGTTTATTTATTGTGTTCTTTAAGGGCTTGAAAGAAATATACAACAGAAAACATATGAACTTTGAAATAAAAAAGTGGATGCATAAGTTTGACTTATACCTTTGTACAATGTACACATGGTCAGTTTTATATATATATATATATATATATATATATATATGACAGGATATGTCATCTATATTCTTGGGAAAACTGGTAGTTCATTGAAATTGTTTGGTTTCCTGCATTAAAGGTATTAATGGGGTTTGAGATTATTGTCCTATTGAAACACTCACCAAAATAAAATGTTAAACCTTTTATCCACTTTGGGAGTGGAGGGAGAGATTCCTCTGTGCCAATGGCAGCAAAACAAATCCAAAACATGATGCTTCCACTGCTATCACTGACAGTCAGCACAATGTTCTTTAATCAGAAAGCTTTAACTTTCTGATTAAACTCTTATTACTGCAGTCAGATTGCTCTGTATTTGCTAATATTTTTTAATTACCTCTGAAAAGGAACATTTTGAAGGCACCATTAAATGCTCATTGTGAGTGAAACCTTCCATCAGCATAATGTTTTCATAAAAATGTCTGATTGCATACTGAAATCTGAAGTATGCTTTATGATGCTCGTGCCTGTTTGTTGTTGGCAGCACAGATTGGAAACACGCAGACGGAGCTGGCGAAACTGGCTGAGCAGAACCCGGAGCTTAAAGATGCTTACGCAGCAAAACAGAGGCGTTTGAAAGTAAGTTGGGATAACAATATTAGCGAAGTGCCAAATGTGCAAAAATGGAATTTAGAACCAGACATCTTGACTAATCACTTTTCCTATTCTACTTCTTTTTGACTGTGTCTGAAATGTTTTGTTAAACAAAAAAACATTGAGGTTCTATGATTAGCTGGGGAGATTTTTTCTGATCTACACTCAGGTTTTGATTGAGTATAGATTCAAAACATTTAGTAATTGATTTTGATGTGAATAGGTAAAAAAAAAAAATCATTCTTAGCTTGCATTAATGTTTGGAAACTATTTCTTCCTTGGTTGGCCTTAAATTAAAAAAAAGAAATAAAACATCTCAATCTGAGGGCATTACTGGAGAATTTGTGTGTCAGACTGATCATTTAAAGCCCTAATTTCTTTGAGTTTGTGTTGATATGCAATCTAGAATAAAGGTACGTAGTTTCCATAATAGTTTCTAATCAAATATCTTTGTAAGGTAAGGTAAAGTAAGATAAGACAATTTTACTTAAATAGCACATTTTCAGCAACAAAGCAATTCAAAGTCCTTTACATGAATTAAAAAGAAATATAAACAAAATAACAAACCAAAGGAAAGAACAAAAGAAGAAAAAGAATCTTATAAAGTTGATATAAAGTATATAAACTAGATACTCATGTTCAGGGTTGCTGCATAAGTATTAATACGTATCCTCTGGTCTAATTCCTTGTTGGAAGGACAGGAGTCTAAAAAGTAGTTGCTCAAGTAGTTTTTCTGGATGCTAAGTTTGTTCTAATCCCTGCAGTCCAAGTTGTTTGACCATGACAACATGAAGTATCTTAAGAAGCTCCTGGATGAACTGGAAAGTGTGATGGACCAGGTGGAGACAGAATTGCAGAGTAGAGCAGAGGAAACACCTGGTATGTCAGAAAACACCCGCAGTAAGCAACATTTAGCATCAAATTATTATTTTTTTCATTCTCTTTAAATCCGTCTTTCATCTTCCATCTTCCAGAGGAAGGCAAACCATCGTGGCTGTGCGGAGACTTTTTCAGCATTGCCGACGTCTCTCTGGCGGTCACCTTGCACCGCTTGAAGTTCCTCGGTCTCTCCCGACGCTACTGGGGCAACGGCAGCCGGGTCAACGTGGAAACATACTACGAGCGTGTTGTGGAGAGGCCGGCCTTCAGGAGGGTGCTGGGCCACGTCAACAACATATTGATTTCTGCTGTCCTTCCTGCGGCCTTCCGAGTCGCCAGAAAGAACGCTCCTGTTATAGTCGGCACGACTCTGCTGGTCGGGGTTCTTGGGGGAGCTACATATCTCACCTTTCTCTACATGAAAAAGAGGCTCAGTCTCTTTAGTTGAAAGTTGTATTAAACTGATTTAAGCCGTCATTGATCTTATTACACAGATCTGCTATATGTAACTCAACTATTCAGCACTATTTTCTCTGTTGCCTGTTGCGCTCAAAGCACTTTTATCCATCCTTAATTACTGCTGATTTAAGGTATGTACTTGTGCTCTGATGTTTCCTAGTTTCAGTCACGTGTAACAGAACATTTACCATTTAAGCTAAAAATATTATATTAATTAGGCCAGCATTTCGTTATATGGAAGGATCACCATTTCTTGGTTTCAGGTTCTACAGATCTTCTTCTGAAATGTATTCGAAGTCACCATAGCTGCACATTTATGCCTGGCAACCCTTAAAGTAGAACAGTTGTATATATGTAATATTAAATACAATATGATCAAATAAAAATTGATATTGATTGGAAAACATTGAAAAACATTTTACGAAAAATGGAAACTATGTTTAAGTGTTAACATTTTTTCCTCAAATGTAAAAACAATTTACATATGTCTTTTCAAAGATGGGCTTGTTTGATTTATACTGAATTTTGCATGGTTGGAATTTTAAAAAGAAAGCCCATAGTTTGGTTTTTGCACTATATTTTGCAAAGACTTGTTTTCTCCACCGTATTTCAATTGTAGAAACAGATGGCTTCATGCTTTCTGAAAGCTTTGTTGGTTTTTCAGTCTTGCATGTGTTTAGGGCTTAACGTAAATATGCAGGGTATTAGTCTAATATACATGTCTGACAAATAAACTTCCAAACAACTTCAAAGTTTTACCTTGCATTCATTTGCCACTGAGAGAATCCATGTATGTACAGGCATGAAAACATGTAAATTTCATGTCCAGGTTAGGATTTTAACCCAGGATCTTCTGAAAATAGTGCAATCCACTGTTCCCCCAAGCACTCTTTTCAATCTGAAGACAGAAATGATTTTGATTCAAACTATTAACACAGGAGATGAACCTGTGCACATGACATGAGGAGAAAATAAAAATATGGAAAATATCACATCTTGAAATTTTGCCTACATTACACACCTGCTTCTGCTGATCTTTGCAGTTCTTCCACAGATACAAAGGGTGTTTTTGCTTTACTTTCTTAATAGTTTCCTTGACCTTGAAGTTTGTGGTCATAAGGCGAGAAATGCTGTGAGTGAAAAGCTTCTGCGAAGCCTGGTAAGTCAACATTTACAGTAATCTGTTTTCCCAGTCAGAGCCTCCCCCACGCCTCAACAAATTGACATTTAACATGTGCATGGCCTCCATTCAGATTCCGCCTCACGTGAGCTCAGCCTAACATAAGAACAGACGCAGGGATTTTTCAACAAAGTCTGCCGTTTTGTTTTTTGGTGTCCATGGAGCTGCTCAGTGGGGCTGTCAAAGGAAATTCCAGACACATGTTGAAGCCACATGAGAGTTGAGATGTCAAGGAAAAAAAACTCAAAAATTTAACATTAGCTCACACGAGCATATCAGCTTTGGAAAATCATGCAAGTGTTTTTGAGTATCAACCAAAATGATGCCATTTTTGTTCTGGAGTTACGTAACTGAGGCCCTATTACAGGCCCCTTTATTTCTTTCTAAGCCAACAGTTTGAAAATCCATACTTTTGTCAGTGTGGTCAAAAACTAGCAATTGTATGTTTTATCCACTAGATGGCAGTGTTTCCTCATAGTCATCTGACAAGGGTGAGCAGGTAATGTTCTTTCAGACAGAGGCAAAAGATGCTGCTTAAAAAAAAAAAAATCACAAAAGGATCAAATTATTTTAACTGAAAGTAATATTTTGCCTAAGCGAGTCTGCAAACGGACCTGTCTCAAGAATCTCTAAATTGTTGCATCACAATTTTGTTGCCCCAGCACCTGGCAACCCAAGTGGAGCTCCTCCCACTTGTGAACATGGTTTGACTTTTAGCACAAGCTAACATTAACTTAGCTTGTTAGTGTTAGCTAACAAGCTCATGCTTGTTAGCTTGTTAGCTAACAAAGTCTGCCGAAAATGGCAATAAGGATCTGCTTGTTACCATTTTCACACGTCAAAGGTGCTAATATAAACACTGAGCTTGGGGAGCTTGGCTAGCAGCAACTTATTTGCATAATAGTGGCATATCCCTTAAATAGCACATTTCCCAATTAGCTAAATGCCATCTATACATCCATTTTCAAACATGCTCATCCCTAGTGGGTTTGCAAGTGGTGCTGGTGCCTATCTCTTTTCAGAAGTGGATTGCTTGTGTGCTTTGGCCCATTGTCCTATTGCATAACACCAAGCATGCTTGTACTTAAAGTCAGGAACTGATAGCTTGGTATTCGCCTTCTGGATTTTCTGCTCAAAAGCAGAATACATGGCAGGTAAGAATACTAAGCAGGTAAAACTTAGAAGCATGTAAAAATCAAATGGCAAGTCACCAATGTTATTCAGAGCCTTCATTTTAAACAAAGTAGCAACTTTTTTTGTAACTTATTAATGTCCTTACAGGCAGATGAGTTTGAAATGAGGGGCAATCTCCCTTCTTAAATTCTGTGTAAAAAGAGGCATCATGGAGAAGATTGTCCACACCGATGATGTGGCATCAAAGGCGTCTTTACTGGTCCTTCTGCGCCACTTGTGGGATGTAACCAGGCCAACTAAAACATCATTTATCCTCCCTAACCTTTTTGGTGTGTGTTAGAGATGGTGACTGGCATCCAGTCAGACCACCAAAAACATTAGAAATGCTCATCTTTTCTCCTGTTAAAATAAAGCAGTCTGCATCAACAACTCTTTCATTTTCCTCTGTTGATCTGTCATCCAACATCTTGCTTTTCTCTGGCCACAACCCCTTTCCCTTTGCTCCTTCTGGTAGATAGTCTGCGTCAGGAGAAGTAGAGCAGGTGTCTGCTTTGGAAATAGATAGTTGCGTCGAAAAACCCAGAAGACAAACACATAGGATGTAGTGATAAAGGCTTGCACTACAGTGAATTTATGTGATTTATGTGAAAGCTGAAAATTGGAGGAAGAATTGGGCAGAACATTGAAATGTCAGGGATCAAGAGAGTAAAGGTGAGTAGTGCAGGTGGGGCAAACTGAAGTGCTTCTGAACATCTTTCTATCCCTGCTCAATCCTATCAGTATGCAGCTAGTAGAGTATCTCCAGCAGCCGATGTGGTGTACTGAACAGGCCAACAATTCATTTCAGGGCAGCACATTGACAAGCAGGACATGGAAACTTGCACATTCGCACTTTGTGAAAGTGCAAATGTGAATCCCATTTTTGGACTGGGGGAGAAAACCCAGACATGCATGCATGAATGGAGAGAACGTAAAAACAGTCCGCTTATCATTTTACTTTAAATTTCTTGATTTAGTTTAGCTGAAGCAGGATTTCTAGCTGAATTTGAACTTGCTAACAGGACAGCAGGTGGATTGCCAGGTGACCGTGTTTGAGTTGTGTTGGATGTTCACAGACAGGCAGGCTGGGCAAACAGAAACCCCCGCAACGGTCAGCTGACGGCCAGCTTGATGCAGCTCTCACCAAGTCAGCCAAGTAAATGGGATCTTGGAAACTTCCATCAGACATTTTGCAGCCAGGGGTCAGTGGGGAAAGAAATACTCAATCTTAGAATCAGAAGGAAATGGTGATATACACCAGAGATAAATTTTCTGATTGCTTAAAACAAATTGAGAATATAACACGTTGCTCTTTCCATATTGACACAAAGAAAATGTCTTGGCAGCACAGAAGTTACACCTGCTTCTTTTCTAGCACTCCAGTTTCTTTGGACCCACTATGTAAAATCAAAGAGAGCAAATGTCAGAAATGTGTTGACTCGACTGAAAAGGTGTTCTGAGAAAGCACCGGCCCCTTCCAGAAAGCAGCCACCTTTCAGAAAGTCTGCGATGTACTGTTTGCCAAGTGGACGGAGTAGAGATCTCACGATGTTGACACTACTGTTAAAATGACCCCCTGCTGACTCATGCTTCCCGGCTTTATGATGAAATCCCGTGTCACCATTCATCCCAACATGTGCTGCTCAAATATTTAACCGTGCCCTGTACAAATACTGTAGGGCCAGATAGATGATACCCAGCACCATTTGGAGCATCACAAATCTTTGGTCAATTGGCTGGATGTGGCCAAGTCAAACACACCGAACACTTTTTATTCTGTTGACCTGATTCTATGTGTGATAACATCCCTGTTAAACAATAGATTAGATTTCCATATTACAGTAGATCTGAGATTATCTTCCAAATATTAAAGCTCATTTTGAAATAACATCAGAATTCTTGTATAAAATTGTCATTAATGTGTAAGTGTAAATACCAAGCCTGCCACTCATTTTGAAAACAATTCTGCCACCTTGAATTGATCTGGCAATGAGGTCTGAACGTCTGACGAGCAAATCCAAAATATTATCTGGAAACAAAACGGAAACTGTAGGACCAGATCTTGTGAGCATTTTTAGAATTGGCATGTCGTCAAGGTGTGAAGTGATTTGAATCTATTTCCTTTTTACAAGGGCAGATATCCAAAACAAACATATTGGACAGATTAAACACAAAGCAAAGGGTTTCTGCAAGTTTCAGTGAATTGCAATCATAATTGCTTAAATGAAATGCATGCAATAAGAAAGATAACTTGGTAACCTTATTAATTATACTCAACTTTGTCAATAACTAGATAATAAAATTAGGTAAAATAACTTTATTTTAATCAACCAAGAAAAACATTTACACCTTTTGTGAGAATACCTCCCAGTGAAAAAAGGACACGCAATGTTTCCTGTGGTCTGAAGTGATTTTCTTATTTCCCATTTCAGACTCAGTTAAGATCTTTACAGAGATCATCATCTCCAGAATAATACATGTATAGAAATAGGGACCTGAAAATAAGGACTAATGATGAGACATCTAATGACTTTAAAAAAACTAAAAATACAAAAACACAACCAGAACACGGCAACAATAAACACAGTAGGATTCTCTTAGAAGAAAACATTTGAAAAAGCAAATATTCACTGAAACATAATGAAATAATAACTCATACTTTGCAGCTTCACAAAACACAGAAATAGAACATAAAACCATCTGAAAAAGACAATTTATGGGCTACAGAATGAGACAAAAGCATGGTGTTAAAGCCCTGAATGGCCTGGGTGAGTCTTATCTACATAACTCATTGTCCATTATCAGTCAGGGAGAACACTTTGCTCTCAGTCTGTACTAGTTGTTCCCTGAATTTTCAAGAGTTGGAGGCTGAAGCTGTAGTGCTTATGTGGACAGCTCCCCTGGAATCAGCTCACTGCCTGCTAGTTTGATGCAATAGGCATCACACTTTGGGTTTGAACTATGAAAAAGGTCCAGTCTCAGGCCATTGTTTGGAATTTGTGTCATGGTAAGGAAGAGACCTAAAATAAAACCAAAAAATTTGGAACCAAGATTTTTGGGCCATTATCAGAACTGTGCTGTCCCCATTAATCTTATGCTAATAAGATTAGCAAGGCTACCCAAGGCCAGTTGGGTTCTAGTTTAGTGACATTTATCACCATTAACTGAAGAAGATGAGAGTAATGTGTGATAAGAAACTGTGATACTAAAAGATTGAAATCCAGTGACGCTAAACTTAGAAAAAAAACTGCTAAGCTAACAAGATTAGTTAAATATATTGTTCCATATCTGGGTTGATTTAACTCAGTAGGGTTCAGTTATGGGTTTGAACAAGCAGTCTTGGTCTGGTTTAGGTGAGAGGATTTTCAAACTAAACAAAAAGATTTAAATCTGTAATTTTTAAGGCTACAAAAGGGTATCCAGGATCAGGGCAAGATCAGAAATTCATATTAAAAAAAGTTTCATTTGTTGCTTTTGTTCTGTAACAAATGATTACAAAACAATAACACCAACCTTGTTTTGATCAACAATTTGAATGTATGTCAGTATATGACCCTGAAAAAAATATTGACTAATCTTTTGCTCAAAATGTTTGTTGGACATAGCTGGCTTGTGCTAACTAACCCAGTGGGCTAATGCTATATTAAGTAAACACATTTGTTTTCTAGTATAAGTTAATGTCACAAACACAACCCACTAATATTCACATTATTTTAATGTTTTTATGATCCCAATATGGTAAAATTAAAGAAATTTAGAGACATTTGATCAGATTGTGGCTGTCTATAAACAATCATTTGACCCAAAGTTTGGCTAAAACTACCCAACAGACTTTGGATTCATGTACAATTCAATATATAAATGCTGAGCATGCAAGTAGATTCAAACATAGATTTTAAAACAATATAGTTGATTGATTTGTTGAATTATTAGTCGGTTGGCCATCATTAGTTCTCAATCAGCCAATCCCAGAGACTAACCATGTTCTGCTGCCCATTGTTCCCAGTTGGGTTCTGCTGGCAATCTTCCTTTCAAAATGATGTTATGATTTTTTTTTTTTTTTTTTAGTTTGATTTTAATTGCCTACTTTTATTCTGCATTTGTGATGATATGAATTATTTTTGTTCTAACAACAAAGAACTGCTGAATTGATCAAAATCAGCTGAGTTGTGCAGTTTGTTCTTCGTAGTCAGCTTGTCCTCTTTGACTTGGGGGAAAGCAACACAAAAAAACAATCTGACTTTTGTTAGTAGCTAAGAGGTTTTTCCTGGTGGGAGTTGCGGGGACAGTTGGAAAGGGATTTGTGCTTTCTGTGTTTCTGTAAGATCTTTTTTTTTGTTCAATTGTTCTGTGCGTGGCCTTTGAGAGCTGCAAGGATCTCAGGTTAACTTTGATCGTGAATCCTTTGAAAGCGTCTTGTAGTTCTTTAAATGTGCACTTTTCTTCAAAGAGACGCTCTATTTACAGAGATAGGTCAAAGCTGCAGAGCTCTCACCGGTGCGTTACAAATTCCACATCTCTGTCAAAAACCAACACCACAGACAATATGAGTTACTTTGAAGACATAACCTTTGGAGAAATTTCCACAACTTCAAGTTCTATGTCTGCAATTGTTGGAAAATAGCTTGTGGTGACTAAAGTTCACCTTACTTTCCCAAATGTTTTAGATTATATTTTTGTTTGTTTTGCTCCACACTGCAGCATGCCTGTACAGAAGAGAAAAGTTGCTGTGTGGAATATGGATAAAATCTGAATATTGCTAGCAGGAATCATTGGTACTACTTAAATGACAACAAACTGCAACAATCTATTTGACGTACCTGCTTATCATTGCAAGATATTTAGGAGAGGGCTGCAACTGACTTGACTGCACTATTAGGGTCTCAAGCTTTAAACCTCCTGGCTGATGCCTTGAGGCATTGCCTCAATCGCTTCACATCATTTTTCTTTCTCTGGATACCATCTCTGCTGCACAGAGCTCCACTCCAACCTCAGAAAAATACCTGCACAACATGGTGGCGCCACCTCTGTACTTCACACGTGAGATGACATTTAAAAACGGGAGGCTGTATGTTCACTGGTTTCCAAAGCGTGATTTTAGAATTTGTTTAATAATCTGAAACATCTAAATACAGATTTCTGTTCTAATTGCTCTGAAGCATCAACCATCACAGCATCTGATTTCCAGATTGAAATGTGGCCTGATTAAGAGCAGTTTCTTTACTTTTGATAGAAGCTCTTATTATTTTCTAAAATAGCATTCCCTTTTTGTGGAGTTCAGCTCTGTCTGAACTCTAAGACCAGCAAAATTGCAGAGGTCACTGGAGACAATCCAGTAAGCTCAGAGGATTGTTTTCTACATCTGCGCCAATGTGTCAACATCAAAATTTAATTAGTTAAATATTTGCAAAACTGGCGGACACGTTGACGTCATGTTTGACATGATATCAGCTTGTAAAAATTTAAAAAACACATGAAAACTTTTGCGGATTATCTCTAAGCAGTGAGTAGGATAACAGGTGAAACTATATATGGTATTCTAGGCAGGCTCTGGAAAGCAGATTAAGCGTTGGCAGGATTTGTGGAGCCTCCTGCCAAGCACAATACTCGACATAATGAGAAACACTTGTTTCAGAATGAACAATCCACCAAACCACACACAAGCCAAACGCAAACATAGGAGGCTACATTTTATTCTACATCATTAACGCTGATTTTATTTGGTGGAGTTGGCTCACAGCCAGAGAAATATTCCCATACAACACGTCCCGTAAAATTAAAGGTCTGTCTGTTTTATAACTGTCTGAAAGGTGGAGAACACTGAGGAGGAAACTAAACATTTCAAAGGAAATAAAGACTGCTATGAAAGCTATACACATAACTGCTTCCAAGGTCTCTTGCTTTATGGGTGAATTACAATAAACCTTTTCAGTTCTGGACTCTTTTCCTGATAACACGAGATACTGCTTCAGAAAGAGTAAATGAACAAACAGCATGTTTCCTGGGAAAAAAAAACAAAAAAACTTGCAATGTAAAATGAGCCTTAAGAAATCCCAAAGTTGTCTCTTCCCATTTCTGTTTGATTTGTTTTTTTCAAAAGCCTTTTTTATTTTCTGCTCACTTTAAATAAACACAAAAGAGTTGCGTCAACTAAAAATAAAACCGATTAAAGTCTCTTGTTTGGCCATGAATCTCCACAGTATTTCATTGCTTCAAAGGGAGGTATTAAATGATGGACCAGTTTTAGTGATGTGACTGTATCCATGGAGGATTAGCGTTCTGTTTTCCCTAAGTAGCCTGAACCCATTAGCATCAGCCCAGTGGAAAGATTTCTCTCCTCCTACTGTTTGATATCTCTGATCTTGAAATTACATACAAGAAAAACAACTAGCAAAATACCAGATTGATTGACAAAATAAGTTGCTAAAATATCCTTCCTATATTTGCTTGAAACATGCAAACCCTCCTGTTTAGAGTAGCTTTTGAACCAAAACAGATGGAACACCGAGCAATATATTTGACGCGTGTGGATGATTTTGATAATAATCAATTGTCGACTGCATGTTGTGTTTGTGTGATGTAAAGCACTTTGAACTGACTTGTTGCTAAAATGAACTGTAGAACTAAACTTGATTGATTTGACTTGTTTGACCATATTTTATTATATTATGCAGGATTACACAGAACCTGCATGACGTTACAAGTTTATTGACGTGTCTATTAACCTACTGCCTAAAACATGGGTGTCAAATTCCAGTCCTCAAGGGCCGGTGTGCTGCAACTTTTAGATGTGCCTCTGCTGCGCCACACCTGAATATAATAAGTAGGTTTTTAGCAGGGCTCTGGAGAACTTATTTGCACAAGAAGGAAGTAATTAAGCCATTTCGTTCCAGCGTTTTTGTACCTGTGGCACATCGAAAAAAACTGCAGGACATTGGTCCTCGAGGACTGGAGTTTGAGACCTGTGGCCTAAAACCTAATATCGTACCTAATAACCAGCTTCTTGGAGCTTAGATGAGAACAGCACGTTCGACATACAAAATTGAATCAACATTTATGTATAGTTGCAAACAGATTGCTTGAGATTAGATGTCCTTGAAGAAAATATGCATCCTGGGTTATCAAATACGTCATGTTTAAGTTTAGATGAGGTGAAGGGAAACATCAGAACCCTACTGTCATTTGGCTACTAGTGGTAACAAGATGTTCTGAACTTTGGCAAGTGATAGGGTGCACAGCTGCTACAGCCAAAGACTGACTTCAGGAATTTTTAGACTTGACGCCCTAATGCTCAAACAGTGCCCCCATTTGAACTTTTAATGAGGAACAGAATTATTTATTTTCTATAAGATTTTTTATTTTTTTTTGTAATATAGGTTCCATCATGCAGACTTTTCACCACTGTTTGTTTCAGGCCTGCCTTACTCTGTTTGAACCAGAAGCAGTCTAGACAAGACTCGATCCAACCCAAGCTGTGGCCACTGTCCCTTAAACTAAACACCACAGGTCCCACATATGTCCCTTTGCTCAGGCAGTGGACAGCGCTGAGGGCGAGCCAGGTAGCGCCTACAATATCCAAATATTTTTTTGGTTATATGTCTTGGAAACATTAAGCTCCTTATATCAAAGAAAAAAAAAAACACACTTTCCAACAAAAAGAAGAAGAAGAAAACTGCTTCTGTCAAACAGGGTGAATTTGAATCATAATGAGAAAAATAAAACTGAAAATGGGAAAGAAATAAATTAAGAATCTCCCACCAGTCAAGTAAGTTAAACCTGGGCTTGACCTTATTTGGCCTGTGCCGCTTCACATGATGTGGGGTTTTCTGGGAAGTCACGGATAAGTTATTGACGTGTGCTTCAAGTAATTTTGGTACTCTGGCCACTCCTTTGAGGGATCACGAAAAACCAATGCTCAATGGTTTTTCCATTTGTGGACAATGACTCTAATTGTGAGTGCACAGTTCCAAAGTCTTAGAAATATCCTTTGTCAACCTTTCTGGACCAACAGGGGACAATAACTCTGTTTCTCTTCCTTTATTGGATTTCGTTAGGTGGGGGAAAGATAAATGTTTTTTTGAGAAAATTAGCCTTATTTTTGATGTCAAGGATGTTCTATTCAAGGGACTTTTATACTTCACAGCTATGATCATAGTTGTGAGAGGTTTATAACATTTGACAAAAATCAAACGTCTTGAAATAAGGCCAAAGGGACTTGAACTACTTTTCCACTAACAGACACACATTCCACTAATGTGTGTCTGCCTCAGACACACATTATTGTCTGAGGCAGACAATAATGTGTGATGAAAAGACAAAAAAAGAAGAAATCTTTTTTAAATGTTGGCAAATAAAAGAAATCATGGTGGTGTCACAGCTGGAAAAAATGGGGCCATTTTTTTTCAAATGAAATCAAACGAATTTATTGTAATTTAATGACAACCCAAAAAGTGTATTTCCCTACAAACATTTTTTTTCTGTGATGCCCAAATAATTTACTTACAATAAAATAATCTAATTAGTATACATACATGTTTTAAAATCCTTGATGTCTGAAACTTTACACAAAATGATTGTGGACAGGAAGTATATTCTGTAATGGTCGATATTACAGCAAATCTCGAGAAGCTTCTGACGGAAGAGACACTTTTTTGAATAACTGTCTGATGAAGAGGAGGATTGTTTATGAGCGGCGACTTCAACAAATGATTTCAGAAGAGACTAGACTCTCCACAACAGACTCATGTAAGATACACAGCATCCCGACTCCTCTCTGTCTTTTTAAAACAACTTTATTTCTCAAAACCTAAGCCATGGGTTGGTCATCTTTAAGCATTTCACTTAAAGATTAGCGCTTTTTCTTTTTTATATCTTTTTAAAGGATTTAAAAAATATATGGTTTCAAGGCAGGACCACTTTGTAGAGACATTTTGGATCTCCACATCTGCTTGATCGGCCACTTGGCACAAGCCTGCAAGTTTTAAAAATATTAGTCGGGTAATTTTAATGGCCGATCGTAATATTGTCACCTGAAGATTTGTGAACTCTTTAAATGCATTTATATTTCTTAAAAACATACCTTTTGAAATGATTATAGTTTTACACAAGTCTTAAAAATGTACGAAACGAATACAAAACTGAGACATCTGACCTGCCAAGAACCTAAAAATATAAATAAATAAAATATTGACCGTCATGAAAACAACACGTTAATGTCTCTGTGACCTGAACCACAAGAAAAAGTGAGTCATGCAACAGGGCAGCAGCTAAGCAGGCAGATTGATTTAACATAAAATGGACACAGAAGACGAAAGTGAATATTAAAAGCCAAGTCCTTAATCCAAAATAAATGTTTGCAGAACGACTTGAAGAGAGCAGTTCATCTGGGGAAACCCATCAACGACCCACTGTTGAGGTTGTTCCGTGCAGCACAGTGAAGACAAATTATAAAAAGCTGATGTGTAGGGTGAAGAAATTTTATTTTCAAGATGTTTAGAGAAGGTTATCGCTCTACAACTGAGAACTTAAGTAGTGTGCAAAGTTCTTAAGCAACTTCTTTTTTTAATCATGAATGGCTCCACAGACAAATATGAATGGAAACACTCGAAATTAATAATAGACATGCCTTTCGTCTAGGACTGATTGATTGAAGGTACACAAAAACGACACAATATGAATAAAAAAAAAAAAGATTAAAATACTTTGCGACTTACTGATATAAGTAAGTAGCAAAAAAAACAACACTTATGTTTTGGTTGACACAATAAATGTACAATCTATTTGTCTGTCTATCGAATTTCACAATTTTACCTCTGATAATATGGTAAATATTGAGACTAGGGCTCATTTTCAAGCACAAACTGATTTTTTTATTTACATAAAACTGCTGCGTTATCAGGTGCCAGTCGCCCAGTCACTGTCCAGAAATCACAATCATAAACTCTAAACAAACTGTAAAAAACTGTAAAAACCTGGGTGCATATATTTGTTTTTTTGTTTTTTTTCTTCCAGATATTATCTCAGCTTTTTATGCAATATGGGAAGTTCACAGGCATGCTTGAGTTGAACATTGCTCATATGTGACGTTACAACTGTTGGCTTTGCGTAGTGGAACCCAGTGGGACCAAAAGTACCTGACAATGCCAAAAGAAACGAACAAAGCACACAAAGCCAGTACATGGAGTGACCATCTTGTGCATGTGCACGGAAATACACATATCCTTTTGCTGTGCAATTTTACTCTTAGTCGGCTGGAGGTGGTTCTGCCAACAATCCCCATGGGTCTATTTAATAATCTCTCCCCCAAACCACTCATACACTGTGGTTTGTATGAGTGTGTATGTAGTGCTTCCTTGAAATGGATGCATTTAACTGCATGTCTTTGTGCCAGGCTACGTCACTCCTCTAATGACTCTTTGTAATAACACAGTTACATCAACTAAATAAATCCCAGAGATTTAGGAAAAAGCAACTGTCTTAAAAACCACCCTGGTTCAGTAAAAGTCTGTTTTTGTTTATTAGACACCACATCTCTACTGCTATTAATCCAAATTTATATCCTGCTGTTTCAAAATATTACTACAATAACATAACAAGAAAAGAAATTATGGCTTGCCTGACTGGCAAGATGTTGATGACTGGTGAAACTATATGATGCTGTTCTTTCAAGGTGTCTGGTAGGTTCGTTCATTCTGCAACAGGGGGGATGTAAGGAAAGGGAGCAAGAAAGCGAATGTTGTTTTGGTTGGGCCTTAATAGTATGTTCTTTGAGGGCCTTTTACGTCACTACCACCCACCGTTTCGCCTGTGCGTATGGTTGAGTTCCAGGAATGTGCTTCCTTTGCCGGTTCTTGATGACAAGGGTCACAAAACTGACACTGCACATGCTGAGAAGAGACCAGAGAATTCATGTACTGGAAGGAGGTTAGTTGGTTTTAGTGTTGGATTATCAACATTAAAACCGTATATATTATCAACTATAACTTGTGACAATTATACATGATGACTTTGCTTTGGATTTGGTGGGAGAAAATGAAACGCATTTATAAAAACAAAAGCGGAAAATTACACAACAACCTGAGTTCAAACAGTTATATAAAATGTACCGTTGCACCAGATCTCTTTGTGATTTCCTAAAATCCTTAAAGCAATTATGAATAAGTAATTTATTAGTGTTACATTATTGTTAAAGCAGTAAAGAAATCTACAAAATTCAGCTGAAATGCAGATCGTGTTTGGAGGGTCTATGAGAGGTCTTGTAGTTTGCAGCGGACATTTCATAACTCCTGGTGAAACATGAGGGTTCCAACTATTCTGTGCATGTTAATTATGAGCTATAATTTATAAGTTCACTGTCCATTCTGCCCTCATGCCGACACCATTCCTGCAGTACTCTAAATAAGTTATTGTCATGTTCTTGGAAACCGTGGCTGTTACGGTATTTGTACCCATCCTCCTCTCTGCTAACAACGATTAAAGGTGGTAGATAGCATGTCCTTGCTTCACTCTCAGAGCAAAACCAGTGAATACTTTCCACATGGCAAAAACATTCTTCAAGACCTTTGCAAGCAAGCAATATGCTTTGTGCCTGTTGTTGGCATAGGGGATAGAACCACAGGGAAGTGCACTCAACTCCAAATTGTGCCCATTCTTACTAAAATAGACTTTTAGGAGACCAAAGAAAGAAGCAAGAGTTTTTCTTAGGATGCAGTTAATTTAGGTAGTCTCTCAAAAGTGGAAGAGGAGGATGACTCAGTTGTGTCTAGGAGAAAAATGAGAGACCAAGGAGAGAGTTTGTTGTGTAGACACAAAAAAACGTAAAGAAAACAATCAGTCATCTTTAAGCTCTATAGTCTGAATGTGACAGACTCATGCTGATCAGTGGATAGCATCTGACATTTACATTTGTGCATGATTACTTCTGACTTCTGATCAATGGTAATGCCATACGCAATGAAATACTTGCTGAAGTACATAAAACTCTTTCGGCTGGTGATCTAATACAAATACTTTTGATGTTCATGTTTCATCAGCATTTAGTTTTAACCTTCGGTCTAAATCTGAATGAGGGGCCCAGGAACGTTCCATATATGTATAGGGAAATTGTATGGATCGTGACTTGGCCTTAGTGCCGCATAAAACGAGGAAGGAGATCTTGCCTCAGACCAGAAATCATACACTAAAAGAAATGAAGTCATAGTTGGAACAACAACAGAAAAAGCATTGTTTGCAACTAATTTACTGTATACAATAACAATTCTACTCTTCTATGCATAAAAAAAGCACTGATAGGGGGAAAAAAAGTAGAATCAAGTAACACTAAATGATTGATTCATTTCACACTCTTTGCTGTTTAGACTCCTCCAAATAAAACAGTCTGTTAAAACTCACTAAGATGCCACTTTGAGCCAACTTAGTGTTGGATAGAGGTGTTTATGTTCAGCCTGCCCAGTATTTACATACCTGAGTCTTAAGGTTTTGCGTTTGAGGGCCAAGCAATTGTAAGTGTTCAAAACAAACCACAATGATCGATCCCAGATTTGTCGGTATAGATGGGATTTGACTCCATTAAACAACTATGAAGACTCATCACATTTATGTGGCATTGTAATGCATTACAAAAGACACTGTATTATCCGCTATGGGTAAAAAGCCTAGTTGCTGGAGTGCTAGGTGCCTGAACTTAGTAAGGTTTAGAAAAAAAGTTACCAGCTGTAAAATGAACTTTGAGCAAGTGTCTTTATCATGAAGGGCAAATAATTTATTTCAAAATGCAAAGTCCAGGATACTGAAAACTTTTATCTGACAAAAATTAATAAAAAAAATTAAGCCTGATATGATCAAAAATATAAACGCACAATTTGTATTTGCAAAAACACTGTATTTTTTATGATATTTACTCCATCATTTGGGTATATAAGGTCCTAGTTTGTGTTGTACTGGATCAAAACAAATGGAGGAAAAAAAATGAATGTAGACATCATGGCAAAAACTATCTTGCTCTTTGCAAAGGCCATAAATAGACGTCACACACCTCATCCCATCATAAAGAGTAGATATCAAATACTGGACATGATACATATTGCTGTTTATATAAAAATATATATTAATTAATTTGTGTTTAGCTACTCGTATGACTGGCTCAGTGATGTAGTAAAAATGGGAGACCATGTTAAGAGTAAAGGTGCATAAAGGAGGGATTTATCACAGATAAATGTGAGTGTGAATATCAATGGCGTAATGTGCATGATTAGAAGTGTCGCATGTATGTGTATGTGAGTGCTGAGATGCAAAAAATAAAAGATGGAGATGAAGCCTGGCAGCAGAGCGGAGCACTGACAAGTCAGGAGGCGGAAAGGGCGGAGGTGGAGAGCGACCCGGAGGGATAAAACAGACAGCTTTATATACTCCACACTCTGGATCCAGATCACCAACGCCTGAACAGTGGAGGAGCTCAAGGCCAGACACACAAACGCCTGTAGTCCAGCTTATAATACCTGTGGCCATAACAATACACATAAAACATGCTTTTGGACATACCAACCTGCAAGACAAAAAAGATAGTTTGAAAGCAATCACATTGGCTCACGATGGTCACATTTAACTTGCCTATGCATGTTGAAGAAAGCACCTAATGAGGGCTCCGCATTGTATTTTACAGTATGTTTTTTGGAAAACTGAATGATGTCTAAATGTAAAATAAACATCAATGGCTTGCCTCAAACAAACTGCCTTTTGTTTCAACCACTGTTAGCTCATTGCTCCTTCCTCTTTTTCCTCACCCTGCATTACTTTAGTGAAGTGTAATATAAAACATACACTGTTCACCTTTAATTGCATGTGTGAATGTTTATTAGAGGATTTCACATGCCAAACTTAGCCAACTCATTTTGTCCACAGGCAAATCCAAAGACCATCCTGTCCAGACAACCGCTACTGAGTCACACGAGGCACTGTGAAAAGACATATAAAGAGAAATTAATATTTCTGCCAATGGGTCTTATTGTAGATTTTTGAAAGAAGGTAATGTTACATAATTCTTTGAGCATATGCATCCCTGCAGCAGCTGACACTACTTGGGTGTCTGTCCAGTGATTTCTCCAGCTGAAGTTGGACATAAACTCGCTGTGCGAGAACAAAGTGACTGAATGACATTTTTATGGTGATTAAGCTATATTTTGGAAATGCTTCCATCTTTTCTGAGGCTATAGAGGTTGGAAGCACGTATTTCTCGAAATTGAATGTAATTAAGGAAGCTAAAGCGAAGTTTGACATGAACGTATCGCGTATAAAAAGCACCTGTTTTTCTTTTTGACATCCATGTTTATGCCATTAGGAAAGTTCACAGACTGTTACTGAAGTAAGGGAAAACGTACCTGGTTGAGAAGTCAATGATAGCATGTACTTTTTGTGCTTTACCTAATACACATGCACTAAATATTGGCTGAAATGGCTTTTCCAGGGGCCTTTAGGGAACAAAATGTGAAAATTGCTCTTTCGTATTCTTTTCCTGATGCATGGATAATAGGCTCCATTCTCACGCTGACAGAGAAACTTTTCAAGATTTGTTGGAGAACATCGCAAAATGAGAATAACCAACGACCAGTTCGCCTGAGATTGGCCCGTGTTGGATGAAACATGAAATGTGGTGATGCTCTAATGGCAAAACCTTTCCCACCACAGACTTCCTCCATCTGGAATCATTCTGCTGCTGTGTGTCTGGGGACTCAGCCGCACAGGTCAAAGGCCAGAGGAAGGTTTGTCATTAAAACGCTGTTGAGAAATACCTCACATGTACTACTGTGTTGAACTGTGGCTCATCAAGCGGTAAAAGATACGTAATTGAAGAGTCGAAGTGCTTAATTGTGGGAGTAGCAATAACTTCAGCTGATGCAAAAACAGCTAACTCGTAACTGTGCAGAATTATTTTTCCTGCAAGTTGGTGTTAGATCTTGTTGCTTGGCCTTTACTATGCAGCATGATCTATAGTTTGTTCACAGCCTGACAGTGTGTATGTGCTCATCTTTAAGCTGCTTATAAGCTCACAGTCTTTCTGCCATGTTGAAGACTTCAACATTGTTGGAAAAACTCGAAGATTCTTTCTGGATAAGATACTTTCAATTTTATGACAATGTGATATTTTAACGGCTCAACAGTCCAAAATATCTTCCTGTCCAATTTTTTTTATGTCATATTTCACCAACATGAGACAAAACTGATTAAACAATCAGTTTAATCCTGTGGAACGTATTTATAGGAGGCTTTGTTTTTATCAGGGTAAAGGTGAGTTTCAAAATAATGTAGAAATCTAAATGTGCTACCTTAAATAGCATATTTAACCGGATAGCTAAAAACGTTGCCATAATGTTTTGCTTTGAAGTCATATCCTACCTGCAGTAGAAATCTGTTTTGGCATCATTGTGTAGCATTAATATAGAAAATCAAAACCTTCCTCCTGGCTCTGATTGGTTGTTTCTGAAGCAGCAGTGTATTCCTGCAATCAGCTTTTGGCTGTTAATATAAAAATCAGACAGGCTCTGTAGACCACTTGCTATCTACTAAATCAAGATGATCTGTTTTTGTACTTGTGATATATTTTGCATTTTACTGTGTGTCATACTTATTCAGACTGTCAGTATTTGTCTAATGTCATCAATAGTTTAAGATGGCGCACGGCAGACCGTAGAAGGATGATTGTTTTCTGTCTCTCAGTAAAATCAGAATGACTCTGTCTCATCCTCTTTTATCATTTTTGACAAATATGGGACTATATAACACATGGTTTGCTTTAGTGGATCAAAAAAAACAAGAAAGGTTTTGAAATATGGCTGTTCTAAGCATTGCACATGATTTAGTCTCTATTGCACAGCCATGTCAGAGAGAAAAGGGCCTAAACTCAAGACTAAATCTTTGTTTTACATCTTTAGACGGTACTCAGCTGTTTAAGATCAATAAAGACACATTACAAAAAATGGTCTCGCCATTATCATGACCATGTGCAGCTTTTTGGGAACACAGACAGGTTGTGTAGCAGCAGCCTCTCTTGATGAGTCCCCCACAGCACTTTGATATTCAGGAGGAAGCAGGGGCAGGAAATGTGCATTGGCTTTGGGGAGGCCAGGATATATTGCTCACACTCACTGCTGAACAAACCAGAGGTGAAATCCAACAGCTGGGCAGATTTGTTTTGGCTCGAAGTTGATCAATCTAAAGTCCACCAAGACCCAGACAAATTTCCTGGTTGACAACAAGTGATTCCTGTCAGGGTGAGCACTGCAGTTTAGGGCATATAGACCTTAAATTATCCCATAGACATATTTTATGAATTTTGACTTGGATTTTGGGATGTTTCATCATTTATAAATTCCTAAAAATGTACAGCTTTATAATAAAACTCAATGCAATCCGATAGGTTTCCTTAGATAATTAATTGAGCTTGTGCTGCTGTTTGATCATTAGGATCAATTGGAACACATGTGTGATTGAATTGACATACATTTTCTGTAAAGTGCCTCGAGACAATATTTGTTGTTAATTGATGTTATAGAGATAAAACTGAATTAAATTGAATAATAAAAAAAACAAAAAAAAAAACAGAACAAGTCGTTCAGGTCAGACTAAAATATCAGAGCCATCTTTTGCTCTGCAATGCTGATGTAACGTTCCCCTTCTCTGATATAATGAACTTTGGATGTGCTCCTCTACTACAGAAAAACAGAGGAATATTTGCCTCAGTAGTTTTGGCTGGAAAGTCTGCGATCTGATTATCTCTCCAGGTGAAAATTCAGGACGAACTGAAACGACTCCAACATTTTAAGTCAATTAAGCTCCAGCGTTATTGAAGACTGGAATACGGCCGCAACCAACGTCAGTACACCTGAATGAATGGAGAAAAATCAAAACAGTCTTACGCAATGCAGATTGAAACAAGAGACAGGATTTCACAACAGCCGGACACATGTCTGCAAGTTCATATCGCATGGCTTATAGGGTTCTGGAAACAAAGGAGAGGTTTACGATGCAGAGAGGCTGAAAAACAGTAGAATTTCAAAACATTTCATGTATGATGCCTGATTGTGAATGAGACTTTGGCAGCACTTGTAGATACAGAAAGCCAAAATTGAGTTCAAGGAGATGTTGATTGTGCTTTTGTTCAGTGCGCGTTCATTTGGAGACTCTTTTTCTTGGAAAACGTGGGTTGTTACAAAGTTAATGCTGGAGGTGATTTGAAAGAGGGACAAAACGACCTGAAATTGTTTATCTCACTTTTGTTAAATATGATCTGTTTTGTTTGAGCTATTTCTGTTTGAATTAAATTGACCACTCCAGCTAATCTTGGGCAACTACACAAAAGTAAAAGAAATGATCAAAACACACTATTCCAGTTAAAAACCTAGCACCATTTAACCAACACCATGAGTTTACGTTTGTGAATATATACAGAATAGAATTGAACATTCCTTCATTCTACAGTGGGATTAATCACTTGCTATGGCAGCACAGTAATAAAAATTAAAAAGGAGTAAAAATAATGTAAACAAATGTAAATTAATTAAGTACTTACAGAAAAAGATGAGAAAATAGAATTAAATAGAAACCAAAAAATAGATCTTATATGCTACTGGATACAATTTGTGAAAAATGAGACTTGATTATGTACAATAATGTTCGTTTATAGAGTGCCTTATGAAAAAGCAGTTTGCATCTTGATAGCAGCTTCTGGTTGCCATGGATACCTGCCCTCCCTATTTCAATTATCACCTTGTTCCTAATCAGGTTTAAGTGATTATCTATTTTCTTGCAACAATTTCATGACTTTCAAAGATTTAATGACTTTTATCCCTTTTCTTATCCATTTTGAAGTATGACTAAGCAAAAAAAAAGGCCAAGTCAAGTCAAGTCACACCTTTGACCTAGAGTGTTATGTATTACTGCAAAAAGACGTTTGGACACTATGAGCAAATGTAAAATGTGAAAAAGTTTATTTATAACTATTGATTTTTTTTAAAGGGGCAGTTTAAAGTATTTTCCAGCCACATTGTGCCATTTTATGTCATGAACAATATTTTACCTCCAGTTGTTATAAAAATGTTCATATAAAACATGACTTGAAAGAAATTAGATTTTGCAACTGGAAGCCTTGACATTGGCCTCTTTCTCTTTAAGAACCTCCTGCTCTTTCTGACACTACACATTGGAAACATCATCACAACAATGCTTCTCCTTATGCCATTAACCAAGCAATGGACTGGAGAGTGCATGATCAGCTCAGCTGATTGGTAGTTCCATCAAGTGTTTGCTACAATTGGAGGACCTCATCAGGGAGGCGTTATTTATGTTCTGATGTTGACATACTTTTACAATTCTTCTAAAATAATTGTAATACAGAGAGCACATGTGATTCTCGCAACACGGGTCTGAACGGCAAAAAAGAGAACGTGATGAATATTTTGTTTGGATTGAAAAGTAAAAGCTGAATTATGCTTAAGAGGAGAAAATGCATTCTTAAACCACCACAAGTCATCCGAAGAGATATCTTCTGCCATGTCCTCGTTATTTATCAGCAACACTGAGTAGGCTCTGGCAAGTCTGATGGGAAATACTCAGGAATTAAGACCAGTCATAACTACCTGGAAGGACTTTGGAGAGTCAAGTGCAGGACTGACGAAGACGAGGGGCTAAAAGAGGGAATTCCCAGAACTCCTCGGAGACCCGTCTTTCCTCTTAACTCAGAAGCCATCATTGGTGTGGAACAGTCAGAGCAAGAAAGCCTGAGCTGTACTGATAAGTAGGATCCAAAACAAACTCTGATACCATTATAAATATGACCTTGACAAGAGCCAACTAATGCTGGATTGATGATTGTATATTCAACGTCACTGATCCGAACTCTCCCAGAGATAAAGGAGATGAAAACGCAAGAAGCCAGTCTAACACTAAACATCCAGTATTTCTTTTACAGTCAGTGCTACTCATAAAATCAAAAGTCAGAGAGTGAAAAAATGTTTTGATTATTTGTAATATCCCTCTTTTGGGAAGCAATATGCTGAAGTCAAGATAAACTTGGACTTTTTTTTTTTATAATTTTTTTCTCTGAAGAGTTTTTGTGATGCTAGTGGCTCGTATTTTAGACAGTAGGCAGACAGGAAAGAGGGCGAAGAGAGGGGGCGGGGAGACATACGGCAAAGGTCGCTGGTACTGGGAGTCGAACCCGCGAGGTCCACGTTGAGGACCGAGGCCTCCAAACGTGGGGCGTGCTAACCCGTGCACGTCCCATGAACTCGGATTTTAAAGATTTTGAATGACAGATTTATTTGATCAATTTCAGAGCATGAAATTACTGTAAAAATAAACTTCTAAAACTATTTGTCAAGTTATTGCTTTAACATGAAGCTCTAGAAGCAATTGCAATTGCCACCTCAAACAATGCATGAAATATAGCAAAATGTAAATTTGACCCTCAGCTGTGAGCTCTCTGAATCTACCAAAAATAGTTCAGAAATCCAGATCTAAAGCAACGTACAATCAAAACTTATGAAAGAACGTTTTCTACCTAAAACATGTGACAAGTAACCAGCTGTGTAACAATGGTATCACTCGTGTTATTGTACTTTGTTGCACGGGTTTGCTGGCAGGAAGCTACTTGAATGACCTCTAAGAGGATCAAGGAAGTAAGTGTGACATAAAAAATAATCCAACTTTACAATTTGCATAGTCTTTCACAGTGAATGGTACACTTCACCAAATGTCACCGCTGCACTCTGAGCACAAGAGCTACAGGTGGCAGGCATTGCCTGTGCTTCCCAGCTCTCAAAAGCTCTTAGCATGTGCCAAACAACCAAGGGTCAGGGCTTAAATCGCCCTCACAGAGTCATAGGCTCTTGTTGTTTCTCATTACCTTTGAACTTAAGCATATGATTTATTTTACAACAATAAGTAATTATATAGATGGCCTGATTACGCATGAATTAATTTGATCACAAGGTTGGAACATATCTGCAATGCAATTACATATTATATGAATTCTGAGTCCCGGAGGCCGTGATCATAAGAGTACCAGGCAGGATACCAGGACCCAGCTTATCGCTCATCTCCTGTCTAGACTGCCTGTAGGGTCTACACTGGCACTGCCAATCATAAAGTATCACAAAACCCCACCTGGCTTTAAATGGCTTCAAACAATCTTTTTGTTGTTGTTGTTGTTGTTGTTATTGTTATAAAATAACACTGTGCTTCCTTTCACAGAAAAGACTGAGCTTTTGTCAGTACAGCAAACTGCCAAAATGTTAAATATTTATCCAACATGGACATAGTTTCACAATCTTTTTTTTTCTTTTTCCAGGATGAACTCGACTGAATGCTTCTTTGGGATCTGTAGACATTATTTATAAAAGCTCACCATAGTACTGGTATGTTGCAAACGTTTTGTCACAGAGGCCGTTAATGAGCTGAAATTGATTTATTTAACTTTCTTGTCCCACTCAAAGAAATACTACAAATTTTAAATATCTAAAAATATTTCAAATTAGTGGGCAAAAAAACCCCCGAACGTTTCAAATTTTCTTATTAAGGTTTGCATTGCTTATTTTAGCTTCCACAGCTCATTCCGGTTTCCCTGGTGATAGTTTTTGTTTCTCCCTGTTATATATATAAAAAAAAAAAAAAAAACACACACACATCATAAAAAAGTCTTTGCTCCAATGTTAGACCCTGTTGGATTTTTCATGTTTGCCTGTCTCTCTCAGGTGACATCTGAACCTCTCGAGAAACGTCTGAGTGTGACCACAGCCGCGTCTCTGTCCAGTTTAACAAGGCGCTGGATTCAAAGATGGCCGTAAATGTCTTATAGATGGGTGAGAATATGTGGGAGCAAAGGAATGTAACATGTTAAAAATAGATACATACACACACTGAGTGACTTATTCCTGAAAAATAACATTTTTCTTCCTCACTCTGCCCCACCTAGAAATCATTTAGTGTTTTCCTAAATATTGTAAGCAGCATTATGAAAAAGATAACTGAGTTTCAGTGTGGCTTATGGTTCTCTGAAGTACTTTACAGGTTCTTGTGTGAAATTAATGGGGCAGGGGAATATGTTAGGGATAGCTAGAAGCTACTGTGTTAGAATCTCGTTTGCATATTCTCCAGAGTATATGAGGCCTCTCTGGGTACTCCAGCTTCCTCAATTAATCCCCAAAACAAAACTTTTAGGTTAACTCCAGTACCAACTGTGTGCATAAATTGTTATTTGTCTAGTGTGTCTCTTCTTTGCGATAGACTGGCTATCTGTACAGGTTGTACCCCAAGTCTTTCAAAATGACAGCTGGAGTTGGTTGTCCTTGAGCTTGCTTTCATTGTCTTCTGGCCTGTTTCCTCCCTGTGACAAAATGCTGGGGAAAAAGTTACCCAATCCAGAGAGCAGTCAAACAGCAACGAGGCTTGCAGCGTGGTTTCTCCTGACAACAGCAGGGAGAAACATCCAGCGTGCAGTACATCTTCGACAATCATGTTTGTGGAAGGTGCTGTTCTTTAAACACTCAATGGTAGCTCAGAGTTCAAAAACACCAGCTGTGGCTAGTCTCTTGCCAATCCAATTTCTTGAACAAAAAGATATCATATCTTCAATACAATAACCAGCAACTGGAAGTTGTTATTAGAAGTGTATTGCTCTATGTATAGCTCAAGCTCAAATAATATCCAAACAAAGGCTTCAATCTGAGAATGTTTATTGACCAAATTACTATTATTAATTCTTGGACAGCAGCTTACTACTGAACTTATTTCAGGGACAAAGAGCTGAACTATTTTCACACAGTTTTTTTTTTTTTTTTTTTTCACCATTCAACCTGCTGTGAACGAAGCAGACTGTGTGAAACTTACGGGAGTTGCTGTGTAACTCTATATTCAAAAGATAAAATGTTTAACAGATGTGTGTGGATGAAATCAGCCTGGCCAACCTGATGTTAGAAACTGGGCTTCTTACCAATGTAAACCCCTCTGTTAGCCCGTCTGCCAAAACAAAAAAGACATCACTATTCCACTGTACTAACCATGGCTTCATGGTTACCTTTTACGAAATCTTCTCAGAACACCAATCAACCTTTTATTGGAGGTGACAACTGATGCACAAAAATAGTGCATTGAGTTTAAATGCATCACAATATGTTGGTTGTTACATATATGAGCTCCTTAAATTATGCTACTGTATTGTTAACAAAGCTTTAAAAAGAGAGACCCATCAAAGCATTGTGACATAAAAGTCACAATAGTAAAATCGATATTTTACTACACATAATTCCGTAGTGTGTGTGTTTGGTAGAGAGATAGTAGCAGCACTATTTGTCCAACTCTAATAGTCAGTTTTAGAGTGAAAGTTAGTCTCTTTCACTTTAAAACTGGAGATTATGGATGTTTTCTTCTTTCCACTGTCAACAAGCAGAAGAGCTGAAATTGTATAAAAGGCAGTCCACAAACTTCACATGTTGACCTGAAACCTCCCTCCAGGCATTTTATAATGCTCATCTGTTCCCGTTACTGCACAATCATCAGGAAACAATACTAATATCTTAGAAAGCTAATTATTGTAAAATTAGGCCTGCCTATACTTTGGTACCATTCTATCATCCTTCTGAAGCCCAAGAAAGTTTGCATAATGATGGTGGCAACACTTTTGTCTTTTCCGATAATTTTTTCCTGACGTCATCAGGAATGAAAAGGATATTCATAGAAAGTTGAGTGGAAGGAAAAAAGTGCTCCAGCAACAAGGGATGAAGTCTTAAGACGATTGACTATTAAAATTAATTTAAAACTCTGGGAGACCTTCACAAGGAATGAATGGATTGAGTCAGTTCAGCAAGAGCCACATCTGTGACAGATGTCACTTTCTAAAATGATGATCCAAGTTATTTTTTTTTTTGCAAATTTTTCTTTCTTTTGACAAAAAAGACATGATGACTTTTGCAACAACAAACAAATCCCTTTTAGAAAATAAAAACAAATAAAAGACTACCCTGATCCTCCTCATAGGTTTATTATATTTTACCGATACTTCATTTTTAGGTACAAAATGCACACAGTGTCCTATTCTTTTAAAATCTTGTCCATTCCATTTGGTTTAAATCCTTCCTGCATTTCATTTTTTAACCATTCTTGCCATCGAGAAACCCAGTGAAACACTTGCTGAGTCTGTGTGTTTGATGTCTCTTCCCCTCTACTCACCACTGTACCTCATTCCCTCTGCTGTATTGGCATTGACTCTTGGTTCAAGGAGGCCTCTGGAGGGGGAGAGCGCAGAGGGAGACTTGAAACAATATATTATAGGTAAATAAATGCCCTGTCTGAAAAAGAATGGCTTCTCAAAACACACTCAAGCCTTCTCAGAGAAGCATGCAACACAAATAATGCTGTAATTACTCCTCTGATAATATGATAACAGCTCGTCGGCCCCTCTTGGAGTCACTGGGTTCACCAAAGAAACGAGGAGCAGCATCTGAGACAGACAGAGAAGATCATCTGGGGCCTTGGAGAAACTGCACGTGAGGATTTTGTGTGTGTCCATGCATCTGTTGGAACGAAGGAGGAAAAAATACTCACTTTTGATGTACAGTATTTCTGCTTCCAGCTTTTCCAGCTGTAGAGGAACTTAGTTAACTGTTGTTTAATCTTGAATCTGAAGCCACTGTCTTTGACAAGGGCTGGGAAACAGATGTCCTTTTAAACTTGCAAGCTTCTTTTTTTCTTTACATTTTAACCTTTTTGGAAACACTCAATTTAACACAGGTTATTGTGATTTTAAGCTGTAAACCTATAAAAAAGTGTCATGCACTGAGGAAAGAAACTGACGAGGTCTACAAATGAAATCATAAAAGTGTGATATCTGCATTTGTCTCACCAAAATCTCATAATAAGGTTGAGGTCTGGACTGCTACTAAACAGTTTTAGCACACAACAATGCTTCGAACTAAACAGTTCCTTGTAGCTGTGGTTGCATTTTCACAGATATTGTCCACACTGCAAATACAGCTCTGACCAGTTTCCTGTCCATGCCAAAGAATAACATCTCCACAGCATGATACTGCCACTGTCATGTTTCCCAATTTGGGGATGTTTTTTTTATGGAGATGATCAGATTTCCAACAAAGTGCTTCATCAGTCAAGAAGTGCAGCTTTGGTGTGATCTGAGACCAAAATTCTCTCCACACGTTTGCTGTGAAGATAAGTTTAATCTCGAAGTAAACTGAAAACATGTCGTCAGTAAGTATGACTAGGTTGGTATAGACTTCCATGGAGTCATCAAACTAGTGGGTAAGATTTTTGCATCCTCATATTCGGCTGGTGGTTGATTATTGATCCCAGGCAAAGTTCTGTGCAGTTGCGGCGTTTGCTTTGGTACACTAAGAAACGAGGAAACTCAAAGCTCCTTAATCAGTCCAGCAGGCCTGCAAGTTGTTGGAAAAAGATCCTATCAATCAATAAAAACACTGACAGCTAAGTTTTAAACTTTTAATGTTTGCAGTCTATTAAAAATCACATTTATCTACTGCTATCTGCAAGTTATCAATATTTTCATAAATTGTTTTAAACGATCCTTGACTAAAGGACATCCCTGCATCATGTCAAGCAAAGTATTTGGCTTTGGTTTCTGAACTAAGTGGATTCAACACATTTGTCATGATTTATGCTCTGTCTGCATGTTAAACTCTTGGTAAAGCAACAGCTCAGAGCGGGAGCTGAGATGGATAGAGGGAGTGAAACCGAGGGGGAAAGTCTTTGCCCTGCTCCACCCTCGAGTGATATATATTCCCCTCCACTGCAAATCCAGCACCTGAAAAGTTCATCACTTCCAAGAAGGTTTTTTATTATTATTATTTGGGAAGGCAACAGTCTTCTCTGTATCAAGACAGAAAGAGAAAAGGGAGAGCAAAAAAAAAAAGGAAGGGAGGGAACGTTGCTTCTGCGTCACGATACTTTAATTTCTTCTCCAGCTGCCAATGAAAACCATGAGAAGGTTTTTTCTTCTTCTTCTTTCTTGGCTTTGCATCCTTGCCTTGGCAAACAGCACAACTAAAACCACACTTTGAACAAGTGTAATCTTTATACTGTACAGCATGTGACAGAAAGGACTTGCATTGATTTTACTTGTAAAATTACTTCCTTCCATTTCCACATCCCGATCAATCTAGGTGAAACACTCACTAATTTACACGAGAAGCTGGTGTGCAAGAACAAAACCTAACCTGCATCTGCATGATAAAGTGTTGACGTGCAGCCTTTTGTATTGCCTTATTAACGCAAAGTATGTCAAGATGGTGAGCAGAGTTGCACCACAATGCAATTAAAGTGTCAGTTGTCCTGTTTGCTTACTTGCATGTTCAGTCAATGGCAATATACCAATGTGGTTTACTCATTCGAAGCACTCTGAAAAATTTATGGCTCTTCACTTGTTGGATGACGTTGAAGTGGAGATTCATGGTTCACAGAGCTCATAATTTCTGAATAATTTAATGGGATATTCCAGCGTTTCCTTTTGGAGTCCAGACTCCATTCGACCATGTCTGGCTGAAAATGATAAATGTTGGGAGTCATTTGATTTGTATAATTCTGCATCAGATCAGTTATCAGTTATCCTTTTATTGTCTGTACCCGTTTATTCTTGGATTATGAGGGACCTGACATGCAATCTTATTTCTTTATTTTAGTCTGTTACTTTTGACAAAAAGCATAAGTCGAGTAATCTCTTTTTTTTTTTTTACTTTTTTTTCAATGTACATTATTGGAAATTGACCAAATATGTGACCATATTAGTTATCAAGATATAAATATACATTTTACTTAAGAGTTTTCAGTCAGAATAGAATTGTTAGTCTGTTAAAATCAAACAGATGTTCAGCTGAGTGAAAATGTGAAAGCAAATATTAAAAAAGAAAAAAAAAAAGTAAACTTCATTTCCATACCTAAGGATGACTAAAAACAGCAAGAGTTGAAGACATGCATTACATATCAGATTAGATTAATATGTCAGTTATACACTTGTGCCTGTAAAATCTAATAAACCAAACCAAATGATCCAGTTGTGCACTGTAATGTTTGTCTTTGTGAGCTTAAGCAACACCCCCTTTTGCTCATTTTCAATAAAAATATCGTTTCATCACCGAAAACAAGTTTTCTTGGAAGATAAAACGTAAAAAAAAAAAAAAAAAAACACTAAAAAATGATGCTGCATCTCATGTGACAAGGAGGGGCTGTGCGTTTTACCCCTGAGGCAAGCGCACTTCCTCCACTGTCCACTGCGGGAATACACTATATAAACCCGCAAAAACGGACTCTTCCTGAAACACTTACAAAGTCTGCAAAGAAGAGATCCATCGCTGCGACCCGTCACAGAAGCTTTAGGAGTGATACTGCTCTGGCCAACGCTGGCAAAGCCAACAGGAGATCGCGACGCTCTTTAAAAGGTAAAAGAGTTTGTTTCTAATGTTCTCTGCCTTACGGCCAGTTAAGTTTGTCTGGATGCATCAGATTAAAGTCTTGCTTTGTGGGTTTATTTTCAGAAACATTCCATCTGCAGTTTTCTTGAAATCGAACATGAAACTCCAGTTATTTGCCACAGATTTACTACTTCTGTGCATATCTTGGGGAGCAAGTGCGCTGGCAACGAGCATTCCTGCTGCGTCAACGTTCGCGCCAGGTGCCAACATCACCGGGTTTGGCGCGGCGCGCGGCCGCGGAGAAGGCGAAACGGTTTCCAAAACCAGAAGGAAGCGATATATTAGTCAGGATGACATGATTGCCATCCTCGATTACCACAACAAAGTCAGAGGCAGAGTGTTTCCTCCCGCCTCCAATATGGAATACATGGTGAGTCAAAGCTTTCATCCAAACATTTTCTTCTTTCAGTCCAAGCAGGACCAGTAAATGAAACTGGTTGCAAACTGCTAGTAAAACCTGGACAAAACAGCAGTGATAAATTAGATGTTACATTAAAAAAAAAAAAAAAAAAAAAGTGTCTAATGCAGATGTTATTGTACCTGGAAACATTTCTTCACTGTTCCATTATCTGCAAATGAAACGCAACAGTATCGTCTTTTCCACTGTTTGAACTTCTGGTATGTCCTCCAAATCATTTTTAATGAGTGTCATAAGACAGCACTATGGGATTCTTTAAGAATCCATCCAGAGAAAACCCTGCTTAAATATTTTGGATTTCTATAATTTATTTATTTGCCTGTGTTTAGGTGTGGGATGAGACTTTGGCCAAAACAGCAGAGGACTGGGCACATGCTTGTCTTTGGGAACACGGACCTCCTCATCTTCTCAGGTTCCTGGGTCAAAACCTCTCAGTCAGGACAGGACGGTGAGTGACCTCAGACTTCTCTTTGCTCACATCTGCTGCTCCTCTCAGGATGGAACGCCTTCTCGGCGGTAATGGTCATTTTATTGTTGCCTCCTTCTTGGTTCTCCTAAAGGTTTGTGAACTGTGACCTGCAGACTGCCGTAGGAATGCTTCTGTGACCCTTTCTATAAACAAAACAAAAGAATATGTAGTTTCAGCCATGACCCATGAAGACGAAAAGCCCGGGCCTGTAGTCGGTCTTGAGTTTTCATTTGGTTACCTCCATGTGAGCCTAAACTTTCAGACTTTATTGAGATGCAGCTCAAGCCCAACATTTTCAGTAAAACTAAAAGTCAACAACATTTTTATTACTATCTGTCTCTACACACCAAAACACCAGATAAAGTTTAAAGTGACAGTTATCGCGTAGACTTTCTGAATGATATTTTATCTAAATGAGCAGTAAAAATGCTGCACTGAACTATAAGTAGTCATAGTAACTCACATTTAAGCTATTAATTTACAAAGCATTTGTGGGACACATTGGCTAGAGTAGGAGTGGCTAAAATGTAAGATACACCAGATCTGATTTGGAACTTGACCCAATTTTTAATCGGACCGGATGACATATTTACCAATTATAACATGTTAGAGTTAAGGCCAAGACACATTGTTTGGATCCAACTCTTCACATTCTGATCTGATTTCTGATTTTTTTTCTGTCAAACAGCAGTTTGACAGGAATGTCATGAGTGTCACAGGAAGCGAGACACGTGGAAAAATAAAATGCATATGCATTCAGGGAATGTACAAAGTAAAATCTTTTACTTCCATAAAATCAGCATACTGAGTGTGAGGAGCTCAAAAAAGTACAGAGAAAAAAGGTTGTTCAAATGACAAATGTCAGACCAGCTTGTATTTATGCTGTCTGGGTTTTCAGTGTATATATCCTTGTGTGAATACTCAATCTTGCAAGTGTGATCAAGAACGCTCCATCAATTCACAATGTTTTCATCAAGAGCATGGAGACCCAGATGCAAGTGGCGTATCTTGACCTGAGGTCACATGTTCTCTCCTGTTCGACTTTTTTTCCATCATAGACCATTTAGACATGTTTGCAGTTCAATCATTTCTACTGCACTTACTTCAACTTAACCATGAACACTTGCACAGTTAAACTAGAGTATTCTGTCACCCCATGACACAAGCTAAACGTTTTGAGATGTCAAGGAGACTGACATTATCTTTCCTAGTTTCCAGCAACCTGCACTAGCAGTTCACTTTATTGATCATGTTGGTAGCATGCGGTGCTGTGATTTGTCTAGGTAACCAGGAAAACTCAAAGTGGAGTTTTAACTGGATAAGTATTTGCAAATGAATCAGGTCCATCTGGGAGGGAAATTATATTCTGTTGTAAATGAGCGAGTCTCCCAACGTATGCTTTTCAAATGTCAGGGGGACACGTCCGCTTCACATTTAATTATCGCAGCGCCCATGTATTAACCATGACACCACAAAGTCAGTGTTTGTTGATTTGAAAACAATAAGGTAATGTCTCAGATCAGGTCAGATTAGATCAGATGCAACAGGATGGGATTAGATGGGATGAGATTAACCAAAATAACAAATCATTTCCAAACACTCCAAATGCTAAATGATCACACATTCAGTTTGTCTGTGTTCTGCTCGCAGCTATCGGTCCATCCTCCAGCTGGTGAAGCCCTGGTACGATGAAGTGAAAGACTACTCATTTCCATATCCCCGTGACTGCAACCCACGGTGCCCTCTTCGATGCTATGGGCCCATGTGTACCCACTATACACAGGTACAAATAGATCTATCAAGCATTTGTTTTTTAAACTAGTAAAACTCCTGCACCTATGATTGTAATCAAATCCTTTCTTGTTGATTTTTGCAGATGGTATGGGCAACATCAAACAAAATCGGTTGTGCTGTCCACACGTGCCACAATATGAATGTATGGGGTGCAGTGTGGAAAAGGGCGACATATTTAGTCTGCAACTATTCACCAAAGTAAGTGGGGGAGAGGGGTATATTTCATAACATGATTTTGCATTTATTCACAGTGCAGAGAGTCTTTTTAATTTTTGAAGAATGCCCATTATATTCTGTGCTGAGTTATAAAATGCCACCCATGGTGATGAAGGGTAACCTGCATTACCATTCTGAAAAGGATCCTAAGCAGGGCCAAACTTGTGACTCGCACATGATCTGGTTTGGAACATACAGTACAGAAGAGCTGTTTAATTTGGATGTAATCCCACTTTCCTGTCAGCAGAAGTCACTGTTGTCACCTTTAAAAGGCTCAACGTTTGTGAATAACTCCTGCTTGACATGTACATAATAAATCTGAGAGGTACAAGAATACATTTTATTTTTAGTTGGGTCTTTTTGCTAAGTGCATGGGCACTTGAGTGCCACTGTCCTGCAACGTTTGGTTGCTTCCCTGCTCCAAGACGCCCGAATCAAATGAATGGCTCATAACTAGACCCTTGAAAAACTTGCTGACATGTCAAGGAGGTAAGTTGGGTTTTCTGAAGAAGGGATGGATCCAGATATTTACATATTAATTGGGGGAACGAGGTGGTGTTGCAGTGTGGGCTGCTCTCTACAGATGATGGTGGCTGATGATTGTAAGAACGCTGTCAGCAACATGAATTTCCTAAAAAGAGACCACAATTATGACTGTTAGAGTTTGCAAAAAAATAATCTTTCTATATCAAAACGTTCCGAAGAACAGAACATGTGCAGCATTTCTGCTATTTTTTGACAACTGATCTAAAACATTTTCTTGTTTTTTAGCAACATTTTTTGGACATTTTCTGCTTACATTTTCTGTTCTTTGTAAGTGTTTCATACAGAAAGATCTTTAGTGTGCATCAGATTATTTCACTCAACCGTAAATACACCTCTGTATCTTTGTAAGAAAGATACAGCAGGTAGGATATCAACCCCTTACTGACTTTTACCAGAACCCCACTTAAAAAAATAAAATCAAGTAAACATTTTATGAAGATAGGGAACATGTTTTTGCTACAAAAGGTTCTACTCTTAAAAAAGGCCCAACTCTTTATGTTTTCAGTCTTGTTCATTGAATCTTGTCTATTTCAACCATTGACTGTACAGTTGTTTGAGTCATTAAAATTATGTACTATTCAAACATACTTGCAACAAAGCTGCTACAGGCAACCAAAAGACTTAAGCAATGGTAATATCTCGATGTTTGATGCAATCTCAGCTACTTTTACACACTACTGTTTTTGCCTTTTCCGAACCACTGCATTCACTGTGATTGTTTTTGTTTCTTTTAGGGGTAACTGGATTGGAGAAGCTCCTTATAAAGTTGGCGTCCCATGTTCTGCCTGCCCTCCCAGCTACGGAGGATCGTGCAGCAACAATATGTGCTTCCCAGCTATCAAGACTAACTACCTGCACTGGTTCAAATAAACACAAGCTTCTTTACCAACATGAGCTGACAACCCACAGTACCGCAAAGATATTGTTTTTTTATAATCAAGTAAGGATTTGCACAACAGTTGAGCAAAAACGCTTTTCTGTATATATGGGCTTATTTAAGGAGCGACATATACAACTGAAGGCACCTGATGATTTTAGCGACTTGTGAATAATAAACGAGTCATGTTCTCTTTTGTCAGATTCCTACATAAATTAGAAATGATGAAATACATAAATATATTTATATGACAAATGGGTCATTTTAACAGTGCTTACTTTATGTAGTATTAAAACCAATTGCCAATGTGGTAATTAAGGACATAGCAGCCATCACAGCTCCTCATTTCGGTTCACTTTGGTGCTACAGGTATCACACCTTCATGGTGGGTGCTCTGCCTATAAAAAAATGTCTTGATCAAACAGGATCAAAAGGTTCAAAGCGTTTGACCTTAGAGGGGAACCTCCACTTGCAGCGTTTTCATGCCAACAGTGACTTGCCAAGTTCACTAATGTATCATAATTTGCCAACTTACGGTTGAGTTGTCTCAGATTTTTAAGCTAGGCCTACCTTTTTGTCACAATCCAGTTCTGGCTTCAGTCTCTTGTGACGATGGTGCATGCATTAAACACAGCCGACTGGAGAGACATAGTTTTGTAGGCTGATGTCAGCACAGGAAAACACTTGTGTTTTTTGAAAGACCTCCTGAAAAATAAAGCAGTACATTTTCAGTTTTTATCTGCACTAATTCACCTCAATGTCATATCAATGACAATACTTTGGGGCATTTCACAGATTTTATTCACATATTTTGTATTTATGTTAGACATAAGACTGATACATATCTGCTCTGTGATAACACCTACATAATTATATCACCATGTAAGTTTTCTGGTTTATTACATTCCTTCATGTGTATTGATGTTGTTTATATTTTGATATGATCACTCATTTAGGATTCAGGCACTCAAGTGCACCTTAATTGTTTGTAAATTTCAATGTTATGTTAAAAAAAAAAGTTAAACCGTAAGTTATTCATTTTTATGTTAAAAAAAAAAAGTTAAACCGTAAGTTATTCATTTTTGTATGTTTAAGTTATATTAATTTTGTATTGTTTTGTAAAATGGTAGCATATATTCGACATACTGAAGAGTACAAAAATAGGAAGAATCACATTTTCAGCACTGACAGTTTTTAAATCAGCAATGATATTAATGCTGTAAACTCCGTTTTTTATGTGTTGGACTTGTATTAAAATGTTTAATTTTATCAATTTTCTTGCCTGTTTTTAACGGTGCTTTTGGGGTCTGGCTTAATGTTTTCTGTGAAGTGTATTCACTCTTATTTCTATTTAAAATTGGGATGATACTGTGTTTTTGGTTAGTTTTCTTTCTTCCTCTTTTTTCTATAGAAAGTTATAGGAAGCTAATAGTTTATATGATGTTTGAGAGGAATTGATATATAAATAAACAAATGAAAACCATCTAACTCAACAATGTGGATATAAAGCAGTAAACAGGGTTTTTTATGCTCTTTGCTTTAATCATACCCTAACAGAATGACAACAAAAGGTACATTTTGTTGTACCTTTTGTAAAACAAAAGGTACAACAATAAACCATGAAGTTTATTTTTATAGCAAATTTCAGAAACAAGGCAATTCAAAATGCTTTTCGTGATATAAACAAAAACAAATAAATATTACATTGTAGTGGTAAAATAAAGAAGTGAAAAATTGCAATCTAGATTAAAACTATTCATGTTCCAGTTATTCAAAGTCAGCTCTTAGCAAGATCAGATTAGTGATCAACATTGCTTTAAATAAATTCAGAGTTCCAGCACCTTTGCATTTTTACCTGGAAGTTGTAGCATATTAGTGGAGCATAACAACCTGGTCCTGCCTCAGTCCTTGGGATGAAAAGTAGACTCATCTGTTGAAGGCTCATACAACAAGAATGTATTTTAGTGCTAAGACAGTAAGTGATTTATTAACCACTGAAAGCATTTTGACGTCTGTCCTCTGAACTTTAGACAGTGTAAGAAATGTACAACTGGTGAACCTCAGGTAACCCGCTGATGAAAAGTTGCCTTCATCAGAAGAAGTCACCGGTCTTCTTTGTCCTCTTCTTCCTGCTCCATTTGCTGTTGCATCCAGAGGGAGATGTCAGTGTTGCTGGTTGTATGATGCAAGCTGGAAGGACAGTTACAGTATGACTGCATCCCTTTTTGAATGTGGGTTAACTGTCGTTTTAGTTGGTTGTATAGTGACAATTAATGGTGTTTGCAACTGGGCTGATCTTGCAGTATCAATGATGACCCTGGATGTATGCCAGCTGCTTGGGGCTTCTTGACTGGTGAGTCGATCCTGTTCTAGAGTTGGGACGGGGAACCAGTGTGGTTCTGTGGCATGTGTTGTGTTGCATTTGTGTGCAGTGACTGGGGTAATGTCATGCATTACATTGAAAATTCAACCAAAAGGAATAACATTTTTGAGGGAACTCACATAAAGACCAAAAACAGTTAATCACTCAAGGGGAAATGGTGAAATACAGCACATTTCCAGCCGCCAGTACCTGGAGCAATAAATTCAAGTGGACCATGTAGTGCTATTACCTACTTCCAGCATTTACCGTGGCAACTGTCACACATCTGTATAATCCTGAGGTAAACTTATTTCCCTGATAGCTCGTCTGACTCACTGACCTGTTTTTGTTGAACCAGTTTCCCCGAAAGTAAGAACGTGATGAAATGTTTATTTGAAAAGAAGACCGAGACTTCACATGGGTCATGGCAGACTGACAGACAGCAGTGGGTGATTTTAGGGTGGTTCTTTTCCAAGTCTGCAAGGGGTTATTACATTCCTGTTGTGCTGAGATGACAGAGAAATAGTTTCTAGCAAGTAATGATTAATAAAACAACAACAAAAAAAGAAGGGATAATAAGTGAGGAGGGAAGTTTTTCTCTGACTATTTTAGTCAACTGTTTCGAATTTTAATAGTCATCGGTAATGTCATTTTCAATGAAACCTTGTTTGATTGGGGATGATGCACAGCACCATTTTGACAAGGCTGACATCTCTGTCATCATCATCACAATAATTCCAAGGATCTAGAAAGTGAGTGGCTTGTTTTGTCTACAACATCAATGCAGTGAAGATTGTGAGTTTAACGTTAGACTTGTGAAAACCAGGAAAATATTCAAAATGTTTGTGTGATAAAAAAAAACAAAACAAAAACAAGCTACCCTGGTTGTACATGACCCAGAAACTATCAGAGTGTAAATAATGGAAGTTGTTTTAGATTACTGCTTCCTCTAGAATATGAGAGACATCAAAGATGGCACATAACTATAGGGACGCCTAATTATCACAGCGGGCTGCAACATAAACTCTATCAGGGTTTAACAGCAGACAAAGACTTTTTGAACATTTTTTTAATTGGTGCTTGTGCAACCTTCTCCAATTGCCGCCCTGGGCATCTACCCTTGTTGCCACAGCTGATCTGCCTCTGTGACAATTCGGTTGTGTTGACACAAACCAAAGACTCCCATAGGAAATGTCTGTACCCTCAAGATCAGGAATTACACAGTTCAGCATTGTACTCATGTTGAATTGAGTTTAATGTTTAGGCCATGATATAATAATTACAGTGTTTACATTTGTTATCAAGCCAAGAAACATTAAATTTATTGGCTTAATCTAATAATAGAATTATGACTGCAAACACTTCACTCTTACAAATCATGTTTCATGCAATATGCTGGCACTTTGCACACCTATAGTGGAACACTTCTCTGCTGATTGTTGCACAGCTGCATCAAATCTTCTCTTATTCTACTGTAAGTGTACTCTACAGCCTCTCTGCCCTCCGTGACTTCACAGAATGCTTCAAAACTTGGCCTCGCTGTGCCTCCAGAGGGTTATTGGAGGAGATTTCTCTCTAATTCATTGTATTTTCTCTCTTTTTTTATGTTCAGTCCCCTCTTGGAAGCACAACAGCTATGTTTGTTTAGCTCCCTCTTGCAGCTCAGCCAGCGGAAATGCACCCAGTACCCTGAGCAAGCCTTACTTTATAACCCTTCCATATCCTTCTTTGGCAAAGCAGCTCTGCAGCATTAAATAGAGCTATAGCATTCAAAACCTTTTTCAATGTTTGAAGAAATTGTCAAAATTATTCTCCACAAAAAGAGTTAACATATGTTTGCTGTCAAAATATGTTAAAATCACATCTGATAAAACTTTTAAAATTGCCCAAACTGATTTCATGACACGTTTTCTGACTTCTACGCAAGTTAGGTGAAGACTTGTTGAGATTAATGTCTCCAAAAATTGGATCTCAGCTTCTTGAATAATGTTATGAGATTTTGTTAAATAAATGTGTATGCGTGTGAAACTTTTACTGCTATTAATACATAGTATATAAATATAACGTTCAAGAAAAAAGTACGCTTTTTTTTTGCGTCTGTTCTTGTAAATTGGGTGCCGTTACCTCAAACAAGGAGTAAAATATAAAAATGTTGAGCTACACAGATCATTTTGCGGTCTTTCTGACTCTCCGTTGTCTATTTTAGTTTTTGATGCTGTTTATTTAGGATGAGGTTTTTATAATATGTGGGTAATATGGGTCATTTCGCTGAGCTTATTATGGCTAAATTTATATGGACTCCGTGTGCTTGAAACACGCAAGCGTCTGACGATGTTTCTTGCAATCAGCCACAATGAAATAGGATACAGTTTAAGCTCAATGGCTTATGTTATGGTCTCTTTTCTTGTCTGGTGATTTTCATTCAAAAATGCTCCACTAAAATATACATAAAGCATATCTGACATACTTTAGTGTGCTAGAGCAGAGAATGTAAGAGAATGTAAGCTGCTCTTATGTCATAAAAGTGTATAGTCTATAATCAACCTCATATGTGACATTAAATGTAATCGTATGTTGTGAGCCTAACACATTAGAGCCTCAGACGACAAGAATAAACCTAAAACATGTCTTACGCTGAAATAAAACTAGATTTGACACTTATGGTTTCGTCTGAACCACGTTTGGCCCACGTTCAGTTGTTGCCATCTTGCAGTCTGTGTCGTGGACAAGCCCATGAAGGGCCTCCTTGCAGGGACTTCAGCAAAGCGACATCCTGGAGCTGCGAGATCCCGGCCAAAATCAATGTCCTCTGAGAAGCACAGTGCTGGGAAACTGGTGCTTAATCAGATGGGCTTCGTCCTTTTGCTCTCAACTCAGTTTCATGCCAAGCTTAGAGAGACTTTGAACCTGCTCACTGATTTCAATGCTCCTATGTCTTGTCCTAAGGACTTATATGAAGTCTGTTTTCTCATTCTTCTTTGTCAGATTGGATCTCTGAGCATCAGTTTTCTTTACAAAGATTCTTCATCAGATTTCTTAGTATGATTTGAACCAGCCTACTGTAGCTTTTTCCAAAACATTTAGACTCATTGACCTGTCAGAGAGTACGTTTCTGTCATCAATCATTTGCAAACTCAAAAAAGTCTTCTTCTGGTATGTCTCTGTATTTACCTCACCTCACCTCCCCCTCCCACCTTCTCATGAATGCTAATCAGCTTCAATGTTTATGCTGAAGTCAAAGATCCCCACTGCATGATCCTGCCACTATCATCTTTCCTTCTACTTCCACACATATCTGCCATGTTGCAGGTTGTTGGACCCACGTGCAAGCATGAGTCGGGCAGAGTCATGAGAAAACTCGAGATTCGATAAATACTCCAAAACATACATAAATAAGAGTGGCAGGAAAGAAATCTAAACCATAAGACAAAGAGCACGGAAACATGACAGAAATAAACGTCTTGCAAGGAATCAAAGAAAGTGGGAGCATAAATATACTGGAAGGATTAATTAGAGGAACAAAGAGCTGGTGAGTCCAATAAACTAAATGAGTTACAGCTGTGCGGGAGCATGAACTCATTTACAGAGAGAGAATCACCAGAGATGAGATGTGAAGACTGTAAAGCAAAAGATGAGAAAGAAAGATGATAAGCACAAGAAGAGTGAGTAAATTAATGACTGAACACATGAGGAAAAACACCAAAGAACTCATAAAAGGATCAAAGCCATTAATGTGACAAACAAAAGTTTTTTTTAGATCATGACCAAAGCACTGTGTATGTAGGCCAACAATGTTAACTTTGGCCTCATCTAAAACGAGCATTAACATAGTTTATTGTCCCATACGTGGCTTGTTGTGGCAAGCTATAATCTTCTTGTGGTTTTCTTTCAACAATCGCTTTATGGAAGAATCTGGCCATCCTTCCATAAAGGCCAGATTGCAGAGAGCATGACTGGACTTTATTCCTTCATGCTCCCACCTGAGTCGTGGATCAGCAGCTCCAGAATCCTCATTGGAGGATCAATGTGGGTCTGTACATTCATTATAATACAACACAAAGCCACACATTTCATATATTTTTAGAAAAGAAATCCCTGAATTGTTTTCTTCTTTTTGCACACATGCAATGTTTTGTGTTGGTCATCGTACGATTCAGTCAGTTTTTGTTTATTTTGCTGAGAGATGTTCAGCATCCAGTTTAGCAGGCCAACATTCAAAACAAATACAACAAAACACAAGACGGTTCCATTCCACCCACAATATATCAAGTGACATCAAAGACGAATGCTTTTGGCAATACGACGAGATTTCTTTGCCTTCCTTGGTTTTATCAACAAGTTGCAACTCTGTCAACATGCATTTCAGTTTACCTAAAGGCAAATTGAAACTATGCAAAATAAAATCTTTTGCTGGAGTTTTATGATTTCTTCACTGTTTACACAATTACACAATTTCTACCAGGTCCTAAATCTCCTGTCTTAACAAGGATGGGTTCTTCCTTACATGGTAAAAAGGGTGGCAGCAGTTTAATTCATCACAATGAACTAATATTGAGCTGGAACTAAAGCTTATTCACATCATCTGACCTGCTGGTTTTGAGAAGTGTTTTACAGTGAAAGGACACTGACATCTGCTGGTTAGCGAACCTTTTGTCTTTTTTTTTTTTTGTTCCTATAAAAATCCAGATGTTTCCTGAGAACTTTCCTTGAAAGTTTAAGGTTTCAGCAAATTATTGAAAAACCATTCAATCTACAAAGCTCTAAAAGGCAACTAAAATGCCTAGAAAACTATTGAGCAACACGGGTAAAGCATAGAGTTTTTTTTTCTCTAAAAGCACCTGAACTGAATTTTCTTCATGGAAATTTAGACACCTCCAAATCACCTTGAGATCAGCATTGACGAGATTTGTCTTGGAAGTTAGAACTCTGGAGAAAAAGTGTTGCATGAATTGAGTGAACTTTTCCCACCTTTAATGTGGCATTTCTCCCCTGTGATTCAAGTGAAACATACCACAAATCTATTAGATGGAAAACTATACCAGAATAAATAAACACGAGTGTTTCTTAGAACTGCTAAACTAATATATTGTTGAACTACATTTTGATTCTTTGATAGGAGTCTGTCCCCATACCACCTGTTAACTTGACAATATTTTCCCTCTCTGGAGGTTATAAAAATCTGAGAGAACGTTTCCCTGTCCACGGCTTTCTTCAGGTTTAACATTTGATAAGATTCACAGTTAAACTCAAAACTAAAATGTCTCTTTAGCGCCCAGCTATCTTGCAGACATCTTAAGATTTTTGAATGAAAACTAGTTGGGTATTAGACATACCCATTCTCCTCAGCAAAAATGTGGTTCCATCTAAATAAAATTAACAATGCTTTCACTGACATATTTTACTGAAAGTATGGTTCTGTTTTGGTGATGTTCTGTGGAGCTTTTTGTGCCAAACATACTTTTTTCGTGTGTGATTTTTTTTTTTTTTTTTCCCTCTCTCCCTTGTTGGGAAACATTAAACAGAAACATTGATTGCATCTCTTCCTACTAAGACACTGCAGGTTCCTCACCTTTTCTAGCAGATGCGCTTGCTTTTTTTTTTTTATACCACAAGGGGGTGCAGGTGAGTAGCCTATGCTCTGAGATGCAGGCTATCTCAGACAGCCCTCTGCTGAGCACAGCTGATAGTGTCACAGCAGCGGCGAGGTTGAACATCTGCCAGATGAACTTGGTGCTCTTTACTCCCGTCTTCACCCTGACGCTGTTCCAACAATCTGACCCTGGTCCAGCTCTACCAGAACCATTAGGGAGTAATGAGCTGAATAGCGTTGGCCAACAAAAAGAAAATGTGATTTTGAGTGTTTGTGTGGTTTGCGGCTCTGTCCAAAAGAAGGGCTGTGGATGCAGAGGCCTGGCACCGTTTCTAACATTCTGCTGGGTTTGTGGGGGATGTCGCAAAACATCACATTGAATACAGGAAGTGAAGAATGGAGCGTCCTGGGCTCCGTCCTTAGCCGAGACTGAGTTGGTGAGATATAGACACGGAGGGGAGAAAAGCAGAATGGGGGGGATTCTTGGGAATAGAAACGAGAAATGACTGTGCACAACTTTATAACACTGTAAGTAACACAAACCAGACTTCTAAGTAAATATGTTTGTTGTTTGTTTATTTCCTGGCATTGTGATTAAAATCATCAGGGAGTGTGTTGTTACAGAGTGCTTGTCTTAAATCATCACTCTGTCAGTCATATAAATCCCTCACCAGTTGGTCAGTTTTTCCTCTAGTTGCTGTTTCATTTCTTTTTTTTTTTTTTACTTTTTTTTTGGAATTGAAAATTCAGTGTTTATGTATTTCACTTGATGGAATACATATTTTTCTTTACATTCTTTAGATTTCCAAACCTTCTAGCAGTGCTTGACATAATTGTATGTTGATTTTTTTTTATTTTTTTATTTTTTTATATCTAGTCGGTGTGTAAGGTTTTGAAGAGTTGTGCATAAACACACACTCCTGTGGCCTCTTTCTCATTTTGCGGTTTCATATTGTCACAGACGTTTTTTCTAAACGCGGTTACAGCATTAATTCCACTGCAGTTGAATGAGTGTTGCTTTCCTCCTGGGACGTGTGAGCAAAGGTAGAGTGTTGCTATTTCAGCTGTGTTGAAAGTGGAGGAGTCGGGTTGGGGGTCCTGCCAGGCCTTGCTGCAGAGAAAGGAACGGTGCTGGGGCCATGGCCCAGGCCCGTGCTACTGACCCAAAGAGCAGACGGTAAACACTGGCTTTATGCACATTGTGCATGCGGTGGGTCTCCAGAGTAAGAGGTTAGACAGATCAATGACTACAAGGCACCAAACATCTTTATTTCTGTTGTCTTCATACGCAAGAAACTGATTCAGCAACAGATTCAGGATTAAACAGAATTTACACGTTTTTAAAAGTTTTGGTTATAAAACATTCAAAGTATCACACAAAATAAAGGCTTAAAACTATCAGTGAAGTTGAAACCTATTTGGCTTTAGTTACTTTCTAGCAATTTTCTGATGTAAAATCTGATCATCTTCATAAATGCATGTTTTAAGTGACAGTCGCTGAAAACATGCATACATTATGTTTGCATCTGGGTTTAATTTTACTTTGGTTTTGTATTTCTTTATAGGTGTATAATGTGTAGTTGTAACTCCTGCTTTATTTTGATAAACTGTTTTGTTGTGTGCAACGTTTCTTTCCTATTTTCTATTGACTACCTTTTCTTGTGTTGTTCTGTCTGTTCTGGTCTAGTATTTCTTGACTACAGGTTGTAAAACTTGTTTATGTGTTGCTCCCCTTTATTGAGTTGTTTCCCTGTGTTCAGTAATTTATCTCATTTTTTCTCAGGTTCATCTTGTTATATGGGGCCCTGCACTAATTTACATTCAGTTAATCGGTCCTACCTTATTCTTTTTTCAGGAATCATCTTCCCAGCAAACAAATCTCTGTTGTCTAAGTTCTTTCTGTTATATATCAAGGGTCATTTCTTCTTTCCTAACCATTATCATGCCAATTTTCGACTGATACTATCAATGTGCATTGTTGGTTTGTTTAACTTTGTTCTTTTTGTTTTCATACAGTGCCACCTCCAGGTTTGTCATGTGAATTCATCTTTTTTATTTTTATTAAATCACTTAGTCAATTATCCAGTCTTGTCCCTTTGATTCATGCTCAAATAAGACTTAATATCCAGCAGCATTTATGGCTCAATATTTGCCAAACCTGACATCATAAAGCTAATAAAAGTAGAAGAGAGTATTACCAACCACTGGACAGAGCAACGATTGGCTACCATGAAAACTTTTACATAACTCAGGACTTTTGTGCCACATATTGTAAAATAGACCCTTGGCTGACCTGTAGGATAAGTCTTGCATATGAGCTGATGAGGAATTATGTGTACAACCTAAAAATTGGCCAAAACACTCATCGTCACTTTGGTCCATGTTTGACTTATGACGTGGCTTAGGTGAAACAAGAATACTCTGGGTTTTCCCCCTTACGGGAAGTGGGAAACACATTCTGGTGCCCCTCACCTGTTTCTACATGTGCCATAGCAACCAATGAAAATGATGAAACAGCCTGCTTGTTTCCATAACAGATTTGGGACCAAATTACAGCAAAGAGCAGGGAAATAGTAACAGAATCAGGTGACAGGAAGACTTGGCTTGAATTTTAATTCTTCCCAGAACTTCAAGGGTTATAGTGTGAACAAATTGGACCCGTGGTTTATAATGTTTCTACTCTGAAAACACTTGGTTTTCCAAGTTCTACTACCAGTAGTAAAATTTGGACCAAGCTTTGAAAAGTAGTGGAGCAGATTCTCCTCTTGCTGCATTGATCAGGAATCATTTTGGATGTCAGCTTGTGTTGCTAATTATGGTTTGCCAAGCTACTTCATTGTCAAAGCTACAATAACCAGTGAAAATTCGGATCAACGCGTTTAAGTTTTTTATGTGTTTGCTTGTTTTTAGAACTCATCTTTTTGACTGCTATTGTTTATTAGATGCATTAAATTAATTCGGTGAATGACTTATGACTGCAAGTGGCGGTCGCCCCGCAGTTTGAGAACCAATGGAATCTTCAAAAAAACTGGATAAACTCACAAAGATGTCAATGCGCAACATAAAAATAAATAAATAAAAAAAAAAAAAAATTAAAAAAACCGGCTTTAACTCAGAACTTCAGTACCTATTTCTGAACTGGTTCTGTCTCCCTGTGCCATAAAAGTTCAGCTTTGAGTTTCTGGGAAGAGAAAATGAAGAGATACTCCTACAATAAACCACTTCACGCACGAACGATATCAGGGCACAGGAGCCTTGACAGGAGGCGGGGTCAGGGGCGGCACTTGTGGAACAGCGAAACTGAGAATAAAATGTGGACAAGTGATGCTTTACCGGCTTTGGCGCACAACACCCGCAAGAAGAAAGGCCGTTTTTTTATTTTATTTTATTTTATTTTATTGTTCTTTAAGCTGCAGAAAACGAGAGAGGAGACCCTATTGCATATTTTTAACTCATGCAAAAAAAAAAAGAGAGAGAGACAAAAAAAAAGGGCAAAGCGTCGATTCAAGTTGCACCTGAGCTTTGCAACTTTGACTTTTTTGTTTTTCTTCTTGCAGCTGAAGATTTCCTCGCTACCAAATTCTTCCCCAAGATTCAGCAACTGGGCTCCTTTCCAGTTCATTCAAGGTAAATTACCTCCACTGTCTCCATAAATTTATTCCAATCACTTTCCGTTCCAATACGTGTTCACTTCTATTGGCTCTTTATATCGTCATGTTTTCTGCATACTAACAGGCTTAAGTTAATAATGGCTTTAGAAGTAAATGAGCTTCAATTTTCTGGACTTTGTTAAATTACTGCATGCCTCTTGCAACCAGCATTCCTTCCGAATCGTTTAATATCATTTAGGTTGTTTGGGATTTAAAAGTGAGTTGTAAAACTTTTCAAGGACAGTTTAAATTACTTTATTCCAGTTATTCTCAGTCTGCCAGTTTACCCTCACTGAACCCCCATTAGCTTTTTCCACAGCACTTCCCCAGATCGTGTGTCTGCAAGCTAATGCACTGTCCCTACCAAGTTCAATATTGACATAAGTTATTCAACAACTCTTGTGGAGAGCACTAATTCTTCCAATGAATCTGCACTCTCACCCCTGTGCAGGTAAAGAAAGATTTGTGCTTATCGTCCCCCTCCGATTCCTCCTGGTGGAATTCGAGAAGCCTTTCCTTATCACTATTATCTCCAAGGATGAGGTGTCTGAGAGGCGCGTCCGTGCTCCTGCTGGTCCAAGCCTCCATGTCCATGGTGATGCTTCCAAACTCCACAGGATGGGAGCGGATGCTGGACAAGTATCTGGATGAGGAAGGAGACTGGTGGCAAGCCAAGCAGAGGGGGAAAAGGGCCATCACCAACAGTGACGCTCAGCTCGTCTTGGATCTGCACAACAAGCTCCGAGGCCAGGTCTACCCCCCTGCCTCCAACATGGAGTACATGGTAGGTGCATGAAGCAGGCATGGGCTGATATTTGATTCTATTGGAATAAGATTTCTAAAAAGACGTAAAATGAAAATGTATGAATATACGATTGAAATCAAGATCACTATGATCTGTACTTTAGCACCAAAGCCAAACTCAGGAGGAGAGTCTAACCACTATCAGTCAGTCTCATATTCTTGCTGCTAAATGAGCTAGTGGCAGAGAAACAACGAGCCATTACAGAAAAACAGTTTATCCGCTGTCATTAGATCAGACTAGTTCTGTACTAACAAGCCTGAGCATTAGTAATAGGTTGTGCTAGCTGAAGTGTACCAGAAAGATTTAAAAACATTTTACAACCTCAGCGTATCATGATACTGGTAATTATTTTTTGTATTTAGGGAAGGCATGTAATTCTAAAAACAAGGTGTGGAATTTATGCTTCGATGCATAAATATGAAAAATCTTGCAAATATTTTGTTACTTGCAGCATTATGGTCAGATTCAGCAGAGAGTTTAGAGAAAGTGCAGTTTCTGACTGTTGAAAAGTTTTGCAGTTTGGTGAGCTGAACCAGTCACCAGACCTCTTGGCCCCATGCAGTCTAACTTTGCTCAAACGTGCAAAGTGCCAGCCTCCAAAGCACCTTTGCACATGAACCCATAACTTTTTACCCCCATGACTCTGCGGCTGCTTTGCAAAAACAGAAGAATTTCACCAACTTGCCAATAATCACATTTCTGTTGCGTTTCTGCCCCTCCTTTCAACCTCAACACTCATGCCTAGAGATTTGTTTGACTTTATCCTTTGGCCATCACTTGAGTGTGCAGCGCCAGATCGCTTTTCACAGTGCAATTAGAATCAAGAGTGCAGCACAGAGGGCCTTGTTTTACCAGCTGTCTAACTACCCTGGCTAAACACGCAGGCATACACCACCCCTTAGGCGCAGATCTGGATTTTTTCCAGATCACATACTACGTGTGGGCACAGTTTGGCCTCCGCGGTGCACAGCCATCAACAACACCCCTCAGGTGGAAGAAAAAACCAAAATCAATACAATGTGGAGACAGTAATGAGGTTTTCTTTCTTTCTCACTTAAAGAGAAACAGAACAAAAGCTTGCATTATTCTCCGGTAAAATAAAATAAACAGTTCCTGCTGAGGGCATTTGCTGGACTGTGTAATTGTGTAATTGAGAGGTTATGCTAGGGGACCATTCGTACGTCTGTACAGAGGCGCACGGGTGTGAAAAACTGCTGAGTTAGGCAGAGTGTAGCTCTTTTCACCATCTCCAGTTACAGCAGGCAGTTTTTTTGGGGGTCTGAGGGCACGGTGGGGTTAAGCATGTCGAGGTATGCAACAAGAGGATGTGAGGCGTGAGACAGAGTGAAGGATAACTGGGAATGGAAGGTAAACATTAAATGGTGGGAACTAAATAATAAAAGGAGGCATCACAATATGGTAACTCTGAGAAAAAAAAAATTTGTTTGATTAGTGGGAACCCCACATCAAAGGAGAAAGTTCCTATTTAGATGTTGGCTGGAGCTGGTGTTATCCACAGTAAAATAAGCTATGTACAAACATTGGCTGAAAGAGCGCTCAGCAAAGAGGAAGCTGCCCCTTGATCTGGTGAAACTAAACATGAAGTGTTTGGGCAAAATGATTGCCATTATTACATCAGGAGGAAAATGTTTTGAGAATTCAAGCCTGAATGTGGAGCTGTATTGGACGATGTGTGGATGTACTGCTGCAGGGTTGACCAGAGTGATTTACAAAATAGATGGCATCAGTGAGAAAGAACATCAATGGAAAACATTGAAGGGCATCATTCAGCATGCTACAGCTTTGGCACGAGAAAGTGGCTAAAGGAGAACAAAGACTTTTCTTGATTTTTGTGGATTATGTCGAGGCTTTAGGTCTGACATCTTTCTTTCCAAGTCAAATCTCAAGTCAGTTCCTGACTATTTAACTTTGAACTTCGAGTCTTGAGTCACTTCACCAAGTATGTAATTTAAGTGAACTTTAAAAGGATAAGACATTGACATTGCTTTTCAGTGTAAATACTCAGTCTGACAATTGTTTAGGCATTCCCCATGTCTACCAAACTTAAGCTATCTCATTTTGAAATAAATGCAAAAAGACGTTTTCAAGAAATTAAAGTGACACTAGCAGTTGTTTTTTTTTGCGGGTTTTAAATCTAAGTATGAATACAACACACCGTGCATATCCATAAACTGAATACAACTTTACAGCCTCCATCCTTTAATGGAGGGTGGCAAGAAAATTTGTTCAGCTGTTAAGCATTTAATATACATTAGTAACTATATGAGAAGCAACTACATAGAGACTGTATTGGCTCTTTCTTTGGTATCTCATTTAGAAAAAGTTATACAATCAAAACTGTTTTGTACCCACTACTTTTAAAAACCTTGGTATGCTTTGATATTAATAATCACCCTATGTGTAATTGAGGTAGGCGGACAGAGAAAAGAAAATATTCTGTGACTATGGAAAATAATATTTGCAGTTGTAGTTGTCGATATTTGAGGTACTGGTCAGCTTTACAGGCCTTATCCTTTTGTGACTGATTTCCACTTTATTTCAAAATGACTTTTTTTCCCCAACTGCTGTCACTTTCCAGAAGGCTCAAAGCTTCAGTCTGCTGGAAGACTTCGTAGATGTGCTTGGCTGTGCTCCAGTTACACACTCATGCATGCAGAGATGCATAAAACCATGTGCACAGAGAGAAACGTTTGCCCATCAGCTCTCTTATTGTCCTTCCATTGTATTAGACCACAACCCCAGTGACCCTCTGAGGCAATCATTGAAGATAACATCAGTTTAGATCCACTGCTTTATCTCCCCCTTATTCTGCCTTTTTTTTTTTTGTTGTTAATTTTTTTTTTCCCTCCCTCCCTTTCTCTTTTTCTTTCGCCCTGCTTCTCCCTTCCTTATCCCTATGGCTCCGTTCCCATTCTGTCATTATGCACCACAGAGGCCCCAAAAATTCCCTGAATAAGCATTCACGCTTCACAAGACTATGTGCAAGTCTTTGTGTTCTGGAGGTTCAGCAGGAAGTGTTATGGTTGCATCATGCTATATATGTATTTCGTAAAGTTATTCATTACCACTAGACAGTTTTTAGTATCGTGCATAGGTTCAGGTTTAATTATTTCTGAATTCGAGAGTAGCTCCATTCCTGTTTTGATAAATAAAAAAATCCTTTGTTTTCTGAACGCTGGCACAGCGGCTTGGCGATTCTAAAGCATCAAGCCCACATTTGACCCTGAATTTTGATGGAGAAAGTAACTTGTGAAAGATACTTTCTCCATTGTGAATGGCTGCACCTTCACAATGGGCTTCCCCGTGTTGAAGCCTTCACAATGGCTTCAACACGGGGACAGCAATTCTGCCTTTCACTCAGATGTTGACCCACAGGTATAACATCTGAGTGGCATAAAAAGAAAGGTGTCAGTGTTTGAAGCAGTAGAAGACAAACAGACGACATCTTGGTGGGGGGAAAGGGCCTCACATTTCCTGCTGTTTAGCTTGGCCTTGCTGCACCACACTCGGGCTTGTGGTGGTGCTGTTAGTGAATTATGACAAAGCTCTATTGATTTTTTTTTTTTTTTTTTTTTAGTCAATGTGGAATGCAGTTAGACAATATCTAAGCCCAGGGCTTTTAAAGCGATCTGGCAACTACTGATTAACTGTATGGAATATTTCTGGACCCCAAAAGTCAGCTAACAGATCCAGTAGTTCCAGTACTTTAGAAATCTGAATTGATTAGTTATATTCAGAAGATCTCCACAGGGAGGTGCCAGAGTGCATTCGGAACAGGTGTTCCGAGTTTATCCGCTGACTCCACACCAGTGCTACATCAGATGGAAACTTTGATTTTAAAGAGTTGCTCCAGAATACCTACTGTGCACCACCTGGACTCAATATCACATCTTTGCCTCCTCTGAAACCTCAAGGTCTGGATCTTCGTCCCCTTTGACTTGCTGCAACCTCTTTATGTAACAGCTTGCATGAATACAAAACTTTATTTTCCAAATTTTGCTTTCGCTCTAAATCCCTGGCCACAGTTCTTGTCATCAGTGTGTGCAGGAATCTTCACAAATCCTTGAAGAGACACAGGGCACAAAAAATACAGAACAGCATGGACAGCTCATTATCCATTTGACATAGTATTTGTTGGCTATAAAAAATCTTGTTGTAAAAAACATCTTAGTTGACATAATTGCAAACATCCATTCTGATCTTTCTTTATAGAACATTTTAGGATGTGTGTAAAAATACTAGGGTTTCAGGAAGTACAATTTTAAGTAAAAAGTAGGAGCACAATCTACAGTTCTTTTAAGAATTGCAGCTGTTCTTTGTATTTCTAATCAACCTTTCCCACACTGCGAAACTACTCAGAATAAATTCTTCATTTCCTTAACTCCTTATAAGCAAGTTTTGTATTTACTCAGATCAAATATAATGTTTGCAGTTGCAGTTGTCAATAGTTTTTTCACGTGAAAAATTTTAAAGTTTGACTGGCTGAACAATCTTTTCATTTGCCATTTTCAAACCATTTCGTGGAATTTGCTAGAAAGTTGTGCTTGAAAAACATGAATGGAAAATCACACATGTAAATTACTTCACAATATTTTTTTTTATCTGTTCTCTTCTTTCTTTTAAAGTTCATGCCAGAAAGTCAACCATTTACATCTTTGCATTCTCTCTAACTTTTCCTTTTACTTTATTTTCCAAGTTCCCATATCTTTCCTTCGGCTCTCAGTAGTCTCACTACGGTCCATTGATTATATACAGGAAACTCATACTTGCAAAGGAAGTATCTTGTGAGGGCAGCCAGACAAAGTGAAAAAGAAAATATAAAAAATCCAGACCGCAAATGAAGTGTTAAAGGAAACAAACAATGCCATGTGAGCGACACTGAAAAATGTTCGCAAGGGTGGGGGCGCTTTTCTTTATGGTTCTGTTGTCAGAGCAAGAGCCAGACAGGATCGGGTTTGTGGTTACGAGTTTCCTCCTCCTGGGGTGACTGTGCAAACAACAGCATCTCGACAACCTGGCTGTACACTGTACAGATGCAACATCTAAAAGGAAATGTGAAAATAATTTGAATGGCAAATCTGAGTGGTTTCTTCTAGTTGTTTTCCCATCATGATGGCCGTGCACTACTCCTTGCCAAGTAACTAACAGAAAACATTTGCTTTAGATCAATTTCATTTTCAGAAAGCGGTTGGATTCTTAACAGCAAGAAATCGTAAAGCATCAACCGGTCCGCTTTTTAAGAGTATTTTGATCATTTGAGCCCCACAAAGCAGAACATTTGTGACATCATTCACCCATTTTTAAAAATAAACTGGTCTTAAAACATTTCACAGCATTGACTAAATGATAAGATTATATAATATCATCTTAAACTATGCAGACACACTGTCTGCACTGAAGAAGATGCATGCATTTTGAATGGTTGACAATTCTGCCCTATATCTAAGGAATGCTCACAAGCTATTCATGGAGCACAGAGCATTAACCCAAGACAATCTGGTGATCAATGAAAATAATGAATGCAACAAAAATTATTTACTCGGTTTTGAGTGGCACATTGTATGTCTTTCTTCTTTCCAATACACAGGCAGAGGGTACATCATAGTTGATTGCAGCACTTTATGTTTCACAAAATATTTCTAATTTCTTCATGTTTAGACAAACAAAATGTGTTTTTAGATACAGGAAAAAAAACGTGTCAAGTTGAGAAATGGTGTGACAGCAGCTTTAAAATACCAAGACAGATGTCAAAGCAGATGATAATGCTGACATTTCAGTCAGTGCACCGCAAATAGAGGTCAAGTCAGGGCAGTGCAGTTTTGAGTTGAACAAATTCTCCTTATTGCTTTAACCAACACTCAGTAAGTCATTATAAAGCATGGAACAACTCGACCTTACTTTAAATGGCATCAGCTGTATTCTGCTTCCTGCAGGGGTACAGGCAATCAGTTAACATTTGGTAGTTCTGCATTTTACAGGCTTGGTATTTACGTCAGCTGTGTCAGCTATTCATTTTAGAGCAGGCTTTAACTACATTTTTAACATCACATACACATGCACACACTCTTATTGATTTTACAAACACAAGTCACCCCGAATGTGAATAAAAAGGTGTGTAATGAAATTATAACTTAAGACTTATTTTTTTATATGCTAATATTTAGCATTTGGACAGAGTAGCTTGTCAAAAAATAAGCAATTTGCCCTTAAAGTACATTCTGATTGTGACTGATTATAGGAACATACTGTTCTTCAGAAAAATCATATTTATATATATATATATATATATATATATATATATATATATATATATGTGTATATATATATATATATATATATATATATATGGTGGTTCTCTTCGCATTCCCAGAACTTGACACAGTGTGTAAATCGCAAAGCGTTAAAGTGAAACAAATGCTCCAGCATTCTTTTATTTATTTATTTATTTTTTCATTTCTAATTAATTTACAAACAATTCAGAGAAGGCCTGTTAAAGGTGAAACTGCTGGCTGGCGGAAACAAATTGAATAAATCTCCACATTGACATCAGTTTTCAGATACAGCTAAGGTGAAGATGATGAAGCTACTTAGCACTTCATCATATGGGTTTAGCACATCACTGCCCACAGAAAAAGCACATATGGCTGTAAATGTCTTTGCTCATTACCAGCTCTCCAAATTGACATTGATAAACCTCATGTTCTATCATCAGCTCTCTATCTAATTGTCTTTGGACAACGTTTTGTCAGCTTTCCAGCTCTTACTCTAAATATTCTGCAAACTGATGCGATTTGTTGTTGTCTATCTTATTCTTCTGATCAGGTGTGGGACACAGAGCTGGAACGTACTGCTGAGGAGTGGGCAGAGACCTGCCTGTGGGAGCATGGTCCTGCGGGCTTACTCCCACAGATCGGGCAGAACCTGGGTGTGCATTGGGGAAGGTAAATAATCTCTTAATAAAAAGTTAGAATCTTCTTAAAAAGTTAGCAACTTTTTCATTTTTCCCTTAAGTGTCATTTCTCTGCAGGAGGCATTACAAAATATAATGGGCTTTGCTGATTACCCTGAGAACATTGACATTTCTTCTTCCACAGTATAGACAGTATATGACAGAATGCTGTCTTAATTCATCATTTGAATTGAATTGTCCCATTTTCTTCTTAAACACAAGAAATAATAATGTGGCACTTTAAAATAAATTTTATTTCAAATTCAAACACTGGAGATTCTAGCATTAATTTTGACCAAGGAGAGGAACTTCTTCTTTGTCCAATGGACAGCACAAATAACTGGGTTCACAAATATTAAATGAGTCTTTTTTTTTATTATTTTCACAAATTTTCGGTGTAAAGTTTGTCAAAGTAGAACTTTTCACTTTATGTTTGACCAGTCTAAATGATTGTGAACTGACTCATTTCATCTCGTGACACAAAACGATCCCTGTGCGAGTCTATTATTATTATTCAGAAAGCCTTCCCTGTCCCAACCAATAAGACATAGGGGCATATACCAAACAACTGCCGACAGTGGTTCTGTTTTTCCATTTGCTTACTCAAAAAATCTCTCGAAGAAACATCAGTGTTTCACAGAAGAAAATCTTGTTTTTGCATCTAATCAGTTCACCTCACCATCAAGATGCTTCATTTTAATCAAATTATCCTTCAGCACCTGGTTCCAGGCCTGTGGCCTTGGTAACGTAGCAGTGCTTACCAATTAGAGCCATCATAACAGGAATGCCTAAATTGGTGTGTTTATCAGTGGTTGGCAATTATATGTGGTGGAGGTGTATTACTTAGAGCAATGTTTTTCCTTGCTGAGCTTGTAAGTGCATTTAATTAATCATTACAACTTTGACTGAGTATGCATACTATGTAGAACCCTTTTGCTTCTTGCTTCAAAGAGTCCTTGGACTCACTATGAGACAGAGTTCACTATTTTTTTTTAGCTTCGTGTGACTTATAATACTCACTGCTGTTTTTAGGTATCGGCCCCCTACCTCCCATGTGCAGACCTGGTACGATGAAGTGAAAGATTACTCCTTCCCTTATCCTCAAGAGTGCAATCCCTACTGCCCGTTCAAATGCTCCGGACCTGTTTGCACACATTACACACAGGTACCATGCCTGACTTTACTTATTTGTGCCAGCTGTTTTTGTTGTATAATGAACTATATCATGATTTTGTAGCTGGTATGGGCCACCAGCAGCCGAATTGGCTGTGCCATCAACCTCTGCTACAACATGAATGTGTGGGGACAAATTTGGGAGAAAGCTGTATATCTGGTCTGCAACTATTCACCAAAGTAAGTACAGCAGAATAAAGTCGTACTAGGAAATTTTAATAAAATAATAAAACATGTTTCATTTGCAATGTTTGAACAGTTTTACTGAATATCAATTATAACAGGGGGAATTGGTGGGGACATTCCCCTTACAAACATGGGACTCCATGCTCTTCTTGTCCTCCAAGCTACGGAGGAGGATGCAAGGATAATGTTTGCTACAAAGGTAACCATGAGTCACATTAGAATAGGCAAAGAACCCAGAAAAAATTTAAATGAAACGACTCATCATTCCCTGTTTTTGTATCTTTAGTTGAAAATGACAGATCTAGCCCACCACTGGAGGAAACAGAGGAGAGCAACTTTATTGAGTCAGAGGGCCCTCGAGGAACGAAACCCTGGTCTCGGCCCTCCAAGCCTGCACCTCCCAGCCTCCCCGCCCCAGCCCCGGCCCCCACCCTGCCCCCCACAGAGGACCTGCAGAAGAATGAAGTGGTCAACATTCAGCAGATGTGTAAGTTGCCATTTAACTGTTTGTTCTGGATCAAGTTTCAACTTAAATTTGGGGGCTTTTGGGCTTGGTTTAAGGGGTGGGACCAGCAGATCTGGGAACTACAGTACGGTATGTACTATAAAGAAAAACGTCTGGACACTGGGTTAGAACCAGAGAATAAGAATTTTTTGTGTGCGGAAGCAGCAGTATTGGATGATAGAAAGAAAACAGGTCATAACTGCACGATGTTTTCCTTACAGTTTATGCAAGATTTCTTTGATGCTTTGTAGCCTATACTTGTTATGCACTTGATCAACTCTGACAGTCTGTAAACCCGGCCCAATACTGTAAGTCACTCTTTGGAGGAGGGGGTCTTTATTTTAGCGTGATCCCCGAAGGACGTGTTTGTTTTTGGCTTGCTGAGCAGGAGTGAAAGGGGCTCGCTGTGGTTTTTGAACGGCTTCCTCCCTGCAGTGCAAGGGTCCTAAGAGTGTAAGATGAGACACTTCCTCTAGTATTGCTGACCACCCTGAAATATGTTGTGGGGGGTTTTGTGTGTGTTTTGTTCTGGAAGCAATGCACCAATCCCTTCCCCTTGGGTTTCTCTCAGCCTGCGATTTTCAAAACTAGTTATACTCAATTTAAAACAGCTGACTTATGGACGCAGTTTTGTGCAGGAGCATTTTCTGAGAAGTCATAATGTTTGTGTTTCAGCTCAGCTCGTCACCTGTGACACCAAACTGCGAGATCAGTGCAAAGGAACAACATGCAATAGGTAAAACAGAGACCAAACAGTGACGCATAAAGAGAAATGGACAGTGTTTTAAACTATGGCTTTTTCTATGTTGACGTACAGGTACGAGTGTCCAGCTGGATGCCTGGATGCAACAGGAAAAGTGGTTGGAACAGTGTACTATGAAATGGTGGGTAAACAGATTGCTATGCAATTTTAAAGTCTGAATCATGCTAAGATCAAAGTTTGCAATATTTTTGAATGAATACCAATCAAACCTTCATGAAGATATTTTGTTGCCAATATAAACCTTGTGATAATGTATAATTTTGTTATGAAATAACCCCACTAGCCCTTTTCTACTAGAGTCTACTCATCATGGCTCAATTATGCTCTAGTGGCTTATGGTGTCTAAGAGTCATCTATTGTATGAAGTGCTAGGTTACCAGTTGATGAAAAGATATATATATATAAAAACATAAGTTAGTCTTTCAGTCATTAGGTACCAATTTTAGCTTGGTCAGTCAACTTTGAAAAAGGTCAAAGGTAGATTGAACATAACATTACCTATTTGTTAATAAGATGCCACTGTTTAAGAAAAAACAGCTCAATAAACAGGCCGAGTAATCTTCATCAACAAGAATAATTATTGCAGCAAGGAAATAATTAGCCAAACACAAACATCCTACATTTTTGTACTGATTAATTTTTTTTCTACCACTATTTGAAAACTTTTGTAAGTTCTAACTGCTGTGTCAGCAAAATGTACACAAAAATATCTCTTGGTTTGTGCAGCAATCGAGTGTGTGCAGAGCTGGTCTACATGCTGGTGTCATAGATAACGATGGGGGCTGGTTGGACGTGACAAGACAAGGCAGAAAGAACTACTTCATCAAATCCAACAAGAACGGCGTCCAGTCTCTCGGGTGAGGCAGTGATTTTAGAAACAAAATTGGCATTTATATGTAGTACACTCGGGATTCTCGCTAGTGACCTCATTACAATCCAATTGAAGCTGAAAGGAAAAGAGGAACTCTAACGGTGTCTTATGCCTTTTCTTTGGACAGAAAATATCACAGTGCTAACTCCTTCACAGTTTCCAGAGTGGCAGGTAAGTCTAGGACTGTGACACACTTTACGTATTATACACATATAGAATTGCTCATTATAAGCTTTGCTGCCGCATCAATATTTGTAGACATTTTCTGTGTGCTTTTTTTTATATATAGTTCAAGCCATTACATGTGAAACCACAGTTGAACAATTGTGTCCATATGAAAAGCCTTCAAGACACTGTCCAAGGTTTGAACTTTAATGTACTTACTGTTTGACCACCAAATATATTTCTAGTTTTTGGTATCCAGTATTGTTCTCTGGTTTTGTCAAATCCTGAAACGATTGTATTTTTAGATTATATTGCCCAAGGAACTGTTTAGAGGAGGACCCTCGCCTGTCCAGAGTCATTGGTACCAAAATATACTCCGACGTAAGTTCCTGTTTTTTGAAGATGTGTAAAAGCCAACCGTCCACAAAGTTTTAGTGCATCATCCTTTTTCTTCTTAATTGTTCTTGTAGAAGTCCAGTGCATGCCGGGCAGCTGTCCATGCTGGAGTCATCAGGAATGGTGTGGGTGGATACATAGATGTGATGCCAGTGGACAAACGGAATCACTATATTTCCTCATACCAAAACGGAATTTTCTCTGAGAGGTATGGCAGGAATTATCTATAAATATGTAGTGTGTCGACAAATGTGTGTTGGTATGTGCATTTTCAGTTGGAGATTTTGTCCTCATGAAGTTAAACTGCACATTTAGCCCATGTTATGCTCATTCCAAATATTTTGAAAACCAATAGAAAGTTGACAGTTGTATTTACATTGCATGCTTTCTGTAATTTGCTCTTCAAACAGCCACTAATTTAAGCTTTACCGTAGCAACATCTAGAGCAGTAGTTAACAGGAAAGAAAAACCCAATGTGAAGAATTACACTTGATGAGGTCTCTGTTATTGAATTGAATGAATGGTTCCCAGGTTGAGAGAAATTCAAACACTCTTTCCTCTTTGAGGCCCTAATCTTTTCATGATACAGACACTTTATTAAGACTCCTATACAGGGCGCCTCAGAGGGCAATTAGCATGATTTGAATTGAACATAATTAAAAGCTGGGCAATTATTGTGAAGACGAGTGTAGCATCTCATGTGTCTCTGAGTGAGAGTTATCTTAGTTCTTTTTTTGTCAGTTTTGAGAAAACAGCACTACCTGAATAAGATAATATCCTTTAAGTAATCATCTCACAACCTGAAAAGATCAGTTCCTCACTACTTTAAATGTGTAATGACAAAGCTCTTCAAGTTTTGAGCACCTTTGCTAAATTGTCTGGGACATCCTTCCTCATGTCACCACTTATCCCATAGAAAACCCTCATTGCAAGATGCTGTTTAACAACATAGCATTTCCTCCATCTTGTGAGCTATTGCTGAAAAAATAAAATCTAAAGCATTTCTTTTTGCCTTCACCAAGTGTAAAGTGATGATAATTGTCTCCAGATTGTTTTTTAGTCCGGTGGCGATAGCTCTTATATTGCTCGAGTGTCGTATTTTTTTCTCACGCACTACTGAGAAACAGTCTGTATGATGCGGTTAGAGCAGCCATAAAAAAATTACAGCTTCTTAAAATGTAGAATCTGAGGTGAATCATTAATCAACTCATTAAGTTTTTTGTTTTGCAGCTTCACACTTTGTTCATTCCCAGATTTACCTGGCATGTTTGTTGTCAAAAAGCTCCAGCTTAGTTTTATCTGAAAATTTTTTTTAAAAAAAAAGCTACCTTGTAACCATAGTTTTCTGTAAGTTTCTGTAAGTTTTCAACTGCGGTTGAATGGTCCTATCAATTAGGTCTAGGTGGATGTTTGGACAGAAGCACAGCACAGCATCAAGACTGATTACTCTTCTTGTCCCTCTCTCTTCCTGCAGCCTTCAAAACCCTCCTGGAGGGAAGGCATTCCGGATCTTCTCTGTGATCTGAGCTGTGAAGAAGGGGTTTCAAACAAATCATTCGAGGCACTTGAAGCTTTTGACGAGACAAAAATTGAGCCACGTTATCGAACACAATCACTGAAATCATTCAGGCTGTGCCGGGTTGCAAGGGTGAGAGGTTGTTACCATTGACAACGCAAACCCAGGAGAAAAAAAGTCAAAAAGATCCAACCTCTTTAAAATGTTGTTTTTCTTTTATGGTAAATTGTAAATATAGCTGAAATTTTTGCTGTACATATTTGTACATAGTCTTTTTTATTATTATTATTATTTCCAGTGCATCATTTACTTACCTGTTTACCAAGTACGTCATCTTTGTCTAAATATGAATTTTAAAAATGCTAAATCATAATGGCACATACAAGAGAAATCCCATTATATTATATTATGTACATCATATTTTCATTGGTGCTTTGGAGCAGTTCTCTTGGTAGTTTTTTTAATAAAGGGAAAATTGATATGAATTTTTTTGTACATATTTATGCTATGTATCAATATAACTTGTATTGGATGCTGCTGAATGTGTTGTGTATGGTATTCTCCCACCTGGCTGCTTTTGTTTTTATTTTCCAGAATAAGGAACTTAAGCTAAAATTTCCTGCAGGTCAGGAAGTCCACCCAACCCACAGAGTGGTCTCATGCTCATCAAAATAGTTGTTTCTATATTTTGCATTTCCTTTGAAGGGACTCTTTATAAAATCAGAAATAAAGCAATGTAACAGTTTTTGCAGTTTGAGCTGTAATGATTATAACAGTTAACTGTGCTGTTGTCAATCATGTCAAACATGCTTCAAAATGTTCACATTTATTTCCCCTGGAAGAACAAAGAAATTTTATTTCCAATAAAAATATAGAACAATGTTAAATCTCAATCATATGTTTGCATTAAAAGCATCCACAACCCTCAAAGCTTTCTACATTCTTGTGCCCAGACCAACAGTAGGGCAAAATTGAAAAGGGAAAGGAAAATGATTCCTCATTTTCAAAATGTTTTGCGAACATTTGTTGTCAATATGTTGTCAACATACTCTCAGCTGAATTTAGGTGTGAACTTTGACTAATACATGGATATGCTGTCAGCTAAATTATTACTTTGTAGCTCTGGTTGCATGTTTTGGCTTGTTACTCTGCTAGAAATTCAACCAGGTTTAAGGGTTTTCCTTTTTTCATTAAAGCAAAGCATATCCACAGGATAATGCTGCCACCGCTATGTGTCACTGTGGAAATAGTGTGTGCAAATTTTCTCTGCACCATACTTTACATTTGGAAACTACTGCTTCATCTGAACAATGCACTTTCTGTCACTTTTCCACATAATAAGCTTTGTGGAATTTATAGCTGATAGTTGTACTGTTGACAGATTTCCCACTTTGAGCTGTGGATCTCTGCATCTTCTCCAAAGTTATCATGGAGCCTTTGGCTCCATTTCTGGTTAAGGCTCTGCTTGTCTGGTCTCTCAGTTTAGGTATATGGTCATGTATTGTTAGGTCAGCAGATCTCCTATATTATTCCCAGTCACAGGTGATGGCTTGAACTCGTAGACAGGTTGTCAAAACTTATTTGTTTCTGAGCAGCAGTGCAAAAAAGCGACCGGTGCATAATGGGTTCCAACATTTACATGTCCATGAGTGTTATGATGCCTGTAAGACTGAAATAAGCTTAGGCTCTAGTTGTCATTCTTTGTTACTCCACAGAGAAGAGCTGTTAAATTCGACCATGTAGGCTTAGGGTGTATTAACATGGCGGCAACAGGATGAGAGAAATATGAAAACTGTCCTGCTGAGTTAATAATCTGCATGTTGGAGATTTAGAGCTCATAATGCTTAATACATGGGGCTAATGCACTTTATCTTTACAGACATTTCTCATTTACTTTTTGACATGCAAACTTGGTTGGAAACCAGAGGTATTCTCTAAATTTAAAAACATATGCACAAATGAGTTTGCATGCTTTCTACATTCTTGGAGATGAATGTAGAATGCAAGTATGTACAAGTATGTAAATAAAAAAACAGTTTCACAATAATGTTAGCACATAAGCATATCCGTTTTTTATCAAACAGAAACACTTGGCTCTTGTTTGCCTGCGCTGTGCTCTCATTGGGAGATGGATGGGCCATTCCTGCACACCCAAAAGTAAAGAGAGGGATAAATCAAACAGGTGTCAAAATTCACAGCAGGGTGAAGGGATAGGTGGTATGAGGCTCTGAGAAATGAAAGGCAAGAAGGTCAGCAGAGATAACTTGAAGGTTAGGGGGAAAAACTACAAAGTTTTGATGATCTCTTGGCTTTATGAGCATGACTTTGCGTGCTCTTCTTTGCTTAACTCTATAGAAGAAACGGTTCAAAATTCTTCAGTGTATAGAAAACATAATTAAAGAAAAAGTGCAACACATCTGAGGTATTAAAAGATTGTTAGATGCTTTTTCACAAAATCAATAAGACCCTCTATTGGAGCTTGCCTGACAGACAACGATGTATTAGGAGCAAAAGTGACAGAGTGAAAGCCATGGGGCCATTAGGACTAAGGAGAGTGAAGGGAGTGAAGACAGATGGGATGAAAGACAAGCTTGTAGCAAGCAGGGTCTGCATGGTGCCACCAGTGTTTTTAGACTGTCGTTTGAAATAAAGAAGGCCATTAATAACCTCCTCACTGTGCTGTGCTCCGCTGCAGTTTGGCGCTTGTTGCAGAGCTAAATGTGGCGTTGCATGGCAGCAGGCTGGCAGGCTGTGTCAAAGAGACCGTCTATACCTGAGGAAGACAGAGAGAGAGGGAGCAAGTCAATGTGTCCAGATGTGCTTGTAAATTTGTGAAGTCAAAATAGATGTGATACATGTTTACTTTCAAATTATTATTATTATTATTTACATTTACCTGTTTGTTCTTGGTGCTGCCTGGAGCCGGTGTACAGTTTGGATGGGAATCAGATGGAGGTGATACAGTCAGAAGTGAAGTGAGAAGTTATGGTTGCCAGTGCTAATGACTATGTTCCTCCTTGTCAAACCTTTACTTTGGCAGATGAACAAAACATAACACTTGACAGGGAGTGGGTTTGCGCTGCCCTCGTGAACCAAAAATATTGCATGTGCACAGCCACACTGTGAAGGAGAGTTTTCTTTTCGTTGTTGTTGCAGTGATGGTGAGAGTACTTTGGTGAGGGAAGAGTAAGCTTGTCTTGAGTGGCAAGGTGACTCATGTAATTATTGAGTTATTTTAAGACTCTGTAAAATCTCGGACATTTGATTTCTAATGACCAGTCATTACAACCCATTCAATTTAGAAACATGTAGTGGGTTCTAAAATTGCTACCGCAATCCACTTGAATTTGATGGTGAAAAACAAGTTAATTTGGGTGACTTTTTTAAGTGAATTGGCACGCGCCATTATTAGAACAACATAGGACATTATGACACTGGTTTTTTAACTACATTTGTTTATTTACTTGATCAAAACGAAGACTCTATGTAAAGAAACATTGAAGAATATTATCTGGCATTTCGGATTGCGTTTTAAAGCCACCTCCCCCTTGGAGGAATTTGATTGCGTGTGACGACCGTTAAGCAGCGATAGCGCGTGAAAAAAAATTAATAACATTAACATTTTGGAAGCATTCTCAGATAAATGTAATTTTCCCCCCTGCTCTGACCATCATTGTGTGTACAGTGTGTTCTTCCCACAAGCTCATTGGAATAGTTCACTTCATATTACTGTTCATTCTGCGGTTATGCACACTAAACTTTCATGACCGCATAACTAAAATTTGGCCTTAAGTCACTTCAATCATGTGGTGGGTGGAAAGGAAATTAAATAGTGATCTACAAATTTACTAAAACGCATTTTGTTATCCAATAAACTTTCTGCTCACAAACAATACCCCCTGCCTTCATGGTGGTCCAGCCGATCACCCCTGTCTTGAGCTTTTTGTAGTACCTGTAGCATAAACTGTTTTGTGTCCTCTTTTCTTGGGTTTGGGTTGTGGCATCTCCAGTGCAGAAGCAGTATTTTGTAATTGAGGAGATATCTATCATTTTCATCTGTTTCTCCCCATGGAATTTAAACACACTTCCTGCATAGATGATAAAATGACTTGGTTGTTATGAAAAACGACAGAGGGGCTGATTCTGGTTTCATTTATGTATTAGCTTTTACAGGTTTTTAGGTTTTCCGTTTCTAAAATATATGTGCACTTTAAGTGCAATTGGAGTACAATTGGAAGGAGCTGAAGTCTCAATAGCTGTAATATAAGCAAATCAGAGTCGGTACATGTGTTAGCTAATTGCCTGGGGCTCTTTGATCAAATATTTGTGCCGTTCCAACACAAATAAAACACACCGTTCAGACGAAAAGTTTCCTCTCTTTGATGAAAATTATACAATGTTGACTAATGTTGCAGCAGTTAGCAACAATTTGTCAGAAAATATACAAAACACCATATGATTTATCAAGGTGTATTTACAAAATTGGTCTCATGTGAATTTCACCTCTCTCGCTGTGCTCAAACAGTGATTAACCTACATTCATCTCACTTACTGGCAAGGCTACAACTATATTTTTGAAAATTTCAATAGCAAAACTAGGAGAGGGGGAGAAATCACACACAAGATGATTTATTGTCAACAGATTGTGCACGTGTACTACCACTGCTGACATTTGTCCCTGTATAAAAAGGTGTCAGTCAGACTGCTTTTACGCTGTGAATACAGATGTGGGCCACATGTCGAAGTCTTCCTAAAACAAGCAAGAGGGGAAAGTTTTGCTTACAGGACCTCTCCAGGAGGGGCTGGCTGCCTCCCAGACTGCACTGCTGTTAGTTCTGCTACTGCAAATAAATAAAGTGAGGTCTGCATCAGATCTAGGCATTAAAAGAAATTATAACATGCTCCTCTCTGTGAGAGGATTTGGGACCATATAATTCATGGAGATAGAAACAAAAAGTATCTTTCTCACTGCAATGATGTTTGTTTCTGGGTGTGTGTCACTGACCCAACATCACCCTTCTCTGACAACTTTTCTTTTATGTCTTCTTGTTGTATGTAACAATGGTCAGACTTGTGCTCTAAAGCCAACAAATAGCATTTTGCATAGGAAATCATTGTGATGTGATCTGGGATTTATTACATACTTGAGGATTAAAGAATAAATCTTCAGTATCATCAAAATTTGACTTTGTGTAAATAAATGCAGCTTGTCTAGGGTTTGGAATAATTATCTAGAAATATTTATCTGTACAAACTAAAAAAAGAATCTGAAAAGCTAAATACAGCCAAGTTTAAGAATATAGCTAAAAATCAGGTCATGTGGCAAATGGGAACATTTTGCTCTTTGGCTTCACATATGATGAAGCAAAAAAAGTGTGACATGCTGATGTCAAATTCTGTTGGACAGTGACAGTAATGTGACAAAAGCACAACATAAAGGAGTGCAAACTTAGACACTGCAATTGTGTTATTGATTAAATAAAACAGCCACAATTTGTAGCAATACTAATTGAAAATTGGGTAATTTTCCTGTTTCTTGGAACATAAAGAGCTTGAGATGATCTGCAGAATCCAGGGCTGGGATAAATTTGCTGACCTTTCATATATTTATGGAAGAGGTTTGATTTCCACTAGTTTTTCCATGCTCATACACATGGGACGTTGTGACACCGCCCCAGTGGTAAAAGGAGTAGCTTTGTCCCGACCTGGCTGGTGAGCTCTGGACTCATGTCCCTGTGCCAGTTCTAAAGTAGGACTCAAAAGCCACAGGGGCTGAGAGAAGCACACAAACCACCTGTTTTATATAAAATCTGTCAGAATAAACACAGAACTCAATAACCTGCAGGGTCTTAAGATGCCACCACTGCAACACTGAATATAGTTTTCTTTATTTGAAATGAATAATTGAGTGAAAAACATCTTTATCCCGTACAGAACCATATGAATCTACCCTTCCAATGTCTAGATTAAGGGAGATTACAAAGAAAATATATTAATAAAATCTTTACATGTTTCTATTTTTAAGAAGGTTAAAAACGAATTTGACTTAACTTGTTCTGTTTTTATATAAAAAGAAAAGATGAGAGGACCTCATTTCAGCTTCACTTGGTTCTCCTCGCACTGCAGACAATGTTGCCCTCTGCAGGGCATAGATATTAGTCACGCTTCCCTTGTTGCACTACAGTAATGCTGTGGCAAGGTATGTTCAAATAAAAGAAACAATATTCACATATTATGATTTTGTCTATTTGGAAAAACACACTTTTAGCTCACCTTAACGACCGCACCATACATCATAAAACATGCTTTTCATATATTTTTCCACAATTTCTTTGATTACTTACCCTTGATTAGATCAAATGGCTATCAATGACATGTGATTTTAATATTTTCATGTCTGAGAAAAAATTGGGATTAAATAGGTTAATTCAGCCATTTGTTCAGCTTATTGTTCTGAGTCGATCAGATGTTTATTTACATTCTCCTGCACTTTTCTTGTTATTTCAAATTATTCATGATGCAATGCAATCCAACAAGGTTCTCAGAAATAGAGAAACCGACAGCCTCTCAGACCCTCTTCTACACGTGGCATTTACATCTACTCACCCTTTGTTTCATGTTGAAAACCCCTGTGTTATGTTTGTTTACCAGAAAGTTCAATCTTAACCTCATCTGACAAGAATCACACAGTTAAAATCTTAGTAGAGTTCAGCAAGCGCGACACGCTCAAAGACTCCAGAGATCTCGCCTTGGGTTTAGCCTTGTTGTGACGCAGAATGGACCCCAATTTAGGAGACAAAGACTGGGTCAAACCAACGGGAGGAGTAGCTTTTACTTTCCGAAGAGTGATCGACTTCTCTTTTGTGTTTCTAGACGTGATCTTTCCTCTCTGGTTCCTATTTTTTTTATTTTCCGCAACACTTCATTCTGTTTTGTGTTTATCCATTTCTTGTCTTCATTGTCTTGCCATGTGTTTGGCTGTGCTCACTGAGTTTAGCTTTTTGTCAGACTAATGTCCTCATTTAAAAAGATGGACTTCACCATTTTGCATCAAATCAACCATATAATTGTACATTCATAGCAGTGTTTATCTGACAGTGAAAGTTTAAATACTGGAGCAATGTGGCCATTACTCAACATGTGAAAGTCATTTTTTTGGCTGTTACAAAAGGTTGCAGTATCATGGTGGAGAGTTGGAGAAGATGTTAATTTGATACCTTTTATCTTACTTTTTATCTGAAGCTTCAGTTAGATGACAATCACACAATGTTGTGATTACAAAATCATCTAATAAAAACATAAAATATATTAATCTTCCACGATATATGCTTAAATTGATTTAGAAATGTAAATTTTATGACAAAAGTCGATTCTTATCATCCTGCAGTCCTGGACAGGATCATTTAGACACAGAGAGTGAATTGAGTTTCTTTAAAAATTAAGCTGAATTTTTGGGTCCTCAGCAACTTTCAAGAATGACTGTCATGTGACTTTCAAGAAAAATTGTCCATGCAGCAAGAAGCTCTAGAGCTTGCTTGCTGGGTGGAGCTGCATGAAATCAGTCAGGGCTTAAATGCCCATATCCACCATTTAAAAAAATTGTGTGACCAATGTTTGCTTTAGGCAAGGAAAACAAAACAATTAAAAGGTGGCACAAATTAAAAGAGGTTTATTGAAAAAAGTATTTTGAACATCATGCACCTGTCAAACCTTTTGTATCTGCCATTGTTGTACTTTTTGAAACTCTAACAAACAGAATTTTGTTAGACTTTTTTGACATGTAAAAAAAAATTTAAAATCCCAAATTTAACACAGACTAGAAGTCATGTGTATGTATATTTTACATGTATTAATGTTAAATCATTCAAAACCAGGCTTGGTCTCTTTAACTAGATGAGTGATCACCTCTGGTTTTATTTGCAACTTCTAAAAAAATTTACTCTGTGCAAGAAAACAAAACGGGAAAAGGTCCAGAAGCTCAATAATTGATTAAATTGACAGAAATATGGTTCAAATCATTTTTGAATGTAAATGTGTTCTTTATTTCAACCCTGACGGAACGAAATTGAAAAGTGAAGCTCTATCTACTAAATCATATTGGAAATTAATTCACAGAGGCAGACATGGCATGCTGCTGCAAATTTAATCAGATCCTTTGTTCTTTTTCTGAGTGTTAATCTGGTAATATGAGGAGAGCTTGGAAAGGCTTATACACTCTGTTCGTTCATTGACTGAAGTGAAGGACCCTCTTGGTTCACCCACTCTCATGGTTCACCTTCTGCAGAAGGACAGTGAAGCCCTCCAACCACTTCAGCATGTAATGGGGTGAATGGCAAACATATCATAGCCTGATCCCCTGAGACTACATACCACACATGTAACCTGCATCATTCTTGCATGGCTAAGGACCCACACAGCACAGATCTAACTATTTCTGCTATTTGAAGAAATCTTTCCCTTCCTCTAGGCATTGACATTTAATCAACCCCAAGTCCCATTGTGACTATTAACATATCAGGCTGATACGAGTTGCTGTAAAAAGCTTGAGTACAGGCACCAAAGCAGAACATTAACATAATGTGTGATCTCTATTTTCTTTTCATCGCCTACATGTAAAAATGCTTACCTGGCACACAGCTCGCCACAGAGTCGCATTTCTCTTTCTCACTTCCGCTCTCTCTTTTTTTTCTTCCTTGCTTATCTTTTTAGAAAGTGTTAATTATTTAGCTGTTTGTGTTCATGAGCCAAGGAGCACTCAGGCAAACTAAGCATTTAATGTGAAAGCGGTTTTAATATTTTACCAGGCAATTAAAATCATCTTCGCCCCTGTAGCGACTGAATAAACAGATCAAGTTGTTTTTTGGGTTTTTTTTTTTTTAAAGGAATGCTTGCTTCTTTAATGGATGGTACAGCTTCTCACTATCAATCATCATAGACAGGAAGGGACTGATACATGATGTGAGACGAGAGTGAAAAATGGCAATGATTATGAGATTCCGGGCTGATAAGTTGCCATATTGGACGTGGATTGGTTTCCACAGCTCAGCAGAAATTGGCTGCTTTGCATGTCCTTGGTGAAGGTCTACTTGCTCTTGAGTGAGTCGCAACACATCTGACCCCACTGGCAAGCATTCATGTATGTCAGGGCCATATGTTGGTTTATGTGTCAAGTCAAGTCAAGTCTAGTCGATTTGTACAGCACATTTCAGGAGAAGGCGTTTTTAACTGCTTTGCATGGTAAACATATATAGCTAGTTATGAAACATGGAACAGACAAATGTCTTCATCAAAATCACCAAGAATAATCATAATCAGATATACACTTCCAATTATTAATCAAAGGCAACTCTAAATGTGGATTTTTAGATTTAAAGTTAAGTTAGTGTTTTGGCTGTTTTGCAGTTTTCTGGAAGCTTGTTCCAGATTTCTGGTGCACAAACACTGAATGCAGCTTCTCAATGTTTGGTTCTCACTCTGGAGAAGCAGAGTGGTCAGTCGACTTGGAGAGTTCAGCCAATTCATCTGAGTCCAACAGGAGCCCAAACTGGTTGCTAGTGTTGTTTTGTGGGAGGCAATTGCTTTTCTTAAAAAACTGGGATGACAAATGGCAGTAGCCAGAACTGGGTATTTGGCAAAAATGGATGAACAAAAAAAGGTTCCTGTCAGCTTTGTTTTCTTCCTGAGAGGATGTCAATGCAGTAGGAATGCAACAGGGCTGTGTTGAACAAAGAGGATTATGGAGACAAAACAACGCTGACAAGTCTGATATTTGAGGACACGTCCAGGGAGATGCGAAAAAGATCAGAGTCAAGCCATTCGTTTCAAAGAGGTTTATTCTCTACACTATGGTGACATTATGAAAGCCAACACAAAAACAGAGAGCGAGAGAGAGAAAGTGAGATTTACCTGCAGTCTCAAAAGCTGACACTTGGCAGGATAACGCTTCTCAAAGTGGCACCTGTCAGGGGCAGACTGGATAAAGCCTCCTCTCAGCAGGAGGGATTGTGTTTTGGTAAAACGAAAAAAAAAAATAGTACATGAATTAGCGTGAGGGAAACAGTAATTGTGGATAGATTGCTCTACTTGCTGAAACAGATGGCAATTAAACTTCCTCTCTTGGTCCTCAAAAGTCAAACTGCCTTCTGTTCGAGAAATCACAATTACTAAGAAGCTGCACTCACTTAATTGATTAAAAAAGGACAGGCTGAGATGAAAGGGAGTTTTCATTTTTTTGTTCAGAGAAAAGTGTCAAACAAATAGTCAGTTTGATGTCCTGGATTGGAAAAACCTCAATTATCACTTAGACCCTAGCTACTGTACTCCAGATTGTTTCTTTTTTAATCCATCTACATTATCTGAGGATTTCTGATCAAAAACACTGTTTCTAACTTAGTCATTATGTTTAGTGAGTTTTCAAGTCATAAAGCGTAAAAGACAGTTATCCCTGATACTGACCAAACTTTTGAATTCAAGGGAAGTTACAAAAAATATCAAAAAATTGTTCCTGGGTAATTTTAACTGGCCTAAAACAAAACAGCTTTGGTACAAAGGTCTTATTTGGTGCATGTAAATGTCTGGTTTCAACATTGGAACGTTACTCATACCCCTCGAAGTTTTAGGTTTAAGGTAGTAATCTTTGAATGTTAACAACTAGTTTCCTCTAAATCCAAGTAATATCACCATTTTGAGCTCAGTCAGGGGAACATAATGATTAGGATGATCATTATGTAATAGTGGAAGCATCACAACAACAATCTCCACTTTAGAAACTAGATTTAGAAATCCTTTTTCCTCTCTAACTTTTATTTGAGTGAAGACAGAAGATGGAAACAAAGACATTTTGAATTTTGTCAAATATCTATATTAAAAAACCCTTAATCATAAACTGTACTTATGCATTATGTGCAGCATACATAACTCTATTACATATGCCACTTCTATGTTGGATTTCACATTACACCAGTAGCCTTTCCAATCGATACACCTGTTCCTTCTGCCACCTAATATTAACTTCAACATTTTATATCACAACCAAGTCAAAATTATAGCTTTGTGCTTTCACTATCACTTTATCTGCCATGCTGTCTTCATATAAAATGTGTCATTGGATGCTTTTAATATTACGGTTGACTCACATTTTCTTTGCCAATCCTTACATCACACAAATAGTTTCATTGTTTAAAGTGTTGGCCAACATCAATTCAGAACCGCCTGCTAATGATGAAAAACAAAGCCAAAGTACAGTGGTGGGCTAAAATTGTATTCACTTAGTTGTGTGCTACCGTTCAAAATAAATGTGAAGATAATATCGGTGCTCAGGCAGGCAGCAACCAAATGGCAAAGAACAAAGCAAGGATGAAATGTTCTAACCACGAGGCTCTTAAAAGTATTTATGTTAAACATTTGGTGAAGAAGATGGAATGGCTCCAGCTGTACTGAGTCACCAGTCAATATTTGTGTTTTTGTGGCAAAACAGAGAAACAGAACCTACAACAAAACACACATAACTCATATAGAGGTGGAACCTTGAATTTTTTTTCAACTGAGGGAAGAAGAAAGTCTAATAAAACCCCAAGCATAAGGAGAGAACATGCAAATTCCATTTAGAAAGGCAAATCCAAGGCCTTACTGATGCAAAGCAAAATTGCTAAAACTATACCACCATCCAAGCATTTTATTGCAACATTTATGCACATTGGGTTACTGATCACTGTGTTAGCTGAAACCAAGCAGATAAAATGAGCAAGCCACAGTCTCTGGACTGAGTATAACCCCCTCACACTGAGAGAACCACACAGGTTTCCCCTGTGAATTTGGTCCCCATTGCTGGAGACAATGGCGCACACCTCCATATTGCACATTAGCCAACTTTTCTTATGTGTCCTGTCCAGTGGTGTAGTCAGTTGTTAGTTGCAACAAAGATTTAGAATTTTGTATGCATGATTCAATCTTCTTGCACTCGCTGAGAAAATAGAAGCATCATGTTTGTCTTTACACAGAAATGAGGACATACAAAGTAACCGCAATCCAGATGAATTTAAACCACAACGCAAACTTGGAGATGACAACGTGGTTTAACCTGCATATTATGTTTCAGTCGGTAGTCTGACCAAAAATGTCAAAGGCTGAAAGAGAATGGCTCTCATGAAAAAAAATAAAAAAATAATAATGTCAAGCACACCATATAATCAATAATGTTAAGGTTTTAAATTCCATACATTTAACTCAACTGTGCATACCTTAGAATGTACAAAAAAGAACAAAACTTCTGAAAGTAAAAACTTGGCAGCAGAAATTATTTATAGGCTACAATATCTATTAAAGATGCTGGTACTCATACTAACCATGCATATTGCCCAAAGCGTGAGCCCTTTCTGTTTAAAAGATGAAAATGAAAAAGTAATATTATTTGAAAAATGTATGATACATTTCATCCACAACTTATGCCTTCCAAGAATGAGGTCATCTTTTACTTACTTATCTATTCACTTAAGAGTCCATATATTATTATTAGCATGCAGGATGACGAAAAGCAGAAAAATTCTCACATCAAAGAAGCTGAAGGCAGCAAAAAGACCTATTTCTAAAAAGACTTGAATTATTAATTAAATCAAACTGGGCACAGTTCATATCCTGCGATTACACTTTTTGAGAAACTGTCTTTGCACTCTTATGATGAACCAATATAGCCTCAATAATATCCTTTATGCTGCAACAATTTAAGCAATCACTGGCAGTTGAGCAGAAAACATACATGTATAACTAAGACTGGTACCCTTGGGTTCTACTTTGACATTTTGTACAGAGAGACAGAACTTTGACATTGCTTTTTGAGCATTTGATGTCAGAGTCTAAGACCCACTTGTATGTGCTACTGTCACCAGAAAACTCCACAGATTCTCTTCAAGATTCATCTGTTAGAAATGAGATGGCCTTGCAAAAAGTTTAATATTATGTCGATCTTTTTCTGTGTTAATTTTGTCATATTGTATTGAACTTAATCCTGTTAAGGCAGCCCCTTTTCAGTTTACTTAAAAAGTTCACTTTGCATTAAAACGTATTTATATATTTCAGACTTATTTATCATTGGTGTTGTCTATAATATCCCCCTGTGAGATGTCTAAGTAAAGGCTCTGTAAGGCAGACTGAAATAAGTACATATTCATTAAGTAATCCAACATTTTCAGATTAAGCAAGCCAAAATTTAGAGACTGGTCGAAGGCTCTAAGCCAATAAATAACACCCCGAAACTACTGATATTCTGTCTCTTTGTGGCGGTGCAGACAGCACGTGAACAGCATCCTATATTTGGGATCATTTATATTAACTTGTGTACACACAAAAAAAAAAACAAAAAAAAAAAAACTCGAAACTGATCTTTGCTGGAACCCATTTCCATATGAAAGTGTACATCCCTGCAAGCACAAAAGGTCTCAGTTTAGGTGTGTTAATGAGGCAGAAAGATATAACAGGTTTAAGATAATATAGTAACTATGAAGTATTTGCATGTAACCAAAACTACTATTGAATTTAGATTAAACATTTTAAAATTCTTTTCAATATTGCCCTTGGCCAGCGGTTTGTCCCATTGGCCAAAATCCTCAAGTTAAAAGTATTTGTAAGCCATGCATCTTTTTTTTTTCTCCAATTCAAAATGCTACATTAATTTCTCTGTGATTTTCTTAAACTGCTCTAGAGTAAAATGAATGTGCACAATTGTATTTAAATGAAATTGTAAAGAAAGAAAAAAAAAGATGATTTGTTAAAGAGAAATGCCTTGGAAATCTGTCTTAATGTTTGTACTAGTTGAACACATAAGTTGACCCCCTGAAGAGTGTAAATGCTCCCCAGGCTGCACACCCAGAACACTCCTGTCCACTCCTGTTCTTTGACTTGCCTTTTTGTTACTTTGCTGATTTTTTTGAAACTAAGGGCTAATAATGAAAACATCTTTCTATCTGTCTCTGTCTTTCTCAAACCAAAGCAGAAAAGGAGAGCCAGGTTGTCCTCCCCCCCCATCTCCTCCACCCCCTTCGTTCTCCCGGGATGGTGTGGTCCAGAAAGCGCCTCTGCCTCCCACCTCTCCCCGGCTTCAGTGAATCAGCTGACGAATGGTATCTCCCTCCTCTCCCGGATGGATCGCTCCGCTGAGCCCGGCCAGCCCGAGCGCTAGCTGACACTGTGGGGTTGCTCGCACCGCTTGCTCTCCTCCTGTTGGATGTCAGACGGACGTAGCCTCAAGTCAAAGCTTTCAAAACAAAAACAAAAAAAACCCCCAAACATACACGACGCTGTTTATTTCTCACCGCGTCTTTCGGATAGGAAGCGACCCGCTTCCCCTCACCATGGCTTCCAACTTCAACGACATAGTGAAGCAGGGGTACGTGAGGATACGGAGTAAGAAACTGGGGGTGAGTAGCCACTGTTGCACTTGCTGTCTACCGCGGGCGGAGAAGGAGGTGGAAGGAGAGCAGCGCCGTTCTTATGGCACTCAAGGGCAGCTGGATTAAGAAACAGCTCTTAATTGCTCCATAGCAGCGGTCCTGTAGTGGGCTCCTCCAGCGGAACAGATAAGTTTCTTTGGGTGCTGCTTGGTCAATAAAGACATACAGTGAAACCTGTGGAAATGACTGACAGCTGCTGTCATGTGGTTGTTTAAAAAAAATAAATAAATAATAATAATAATACATTTGTTTACATCTTTTGCTATTTAGAACTTTTGTTTTGTTGGGGAAAGTCAAAGTTTACTTATTTCATCCAAAAACTACACCTCATAGTAGATCTTTAGAAATGCATATATCTTCAGTTTAACTGCACACTTTCTGCATCAAAGAATTACTGCCTGATTCAGAGTGATAGCAGCTCATCGGCCTTGGTAATGGACTGGCACTGACATCCAGCAAGGAGGAGAGAGAGAGAGAGAGAGAGAGAGAGAGAGAGAGAGAAAATGCCCTAAATGCCTAAATTGAAATGAATGATATAGTTCAATCACAAGCACCCCATTGTCTGACTCATAAAGCCATCTGCTTTTGTTCATACTTCCAGCTCATTATGCCTGCAGAGCGGTCACACTTCCTCTCCTCTGATGAAGTGTGATGGCGGGGGCTAATGATGTCTTCGCTCTCACACCATCACCTGGCTTCATCAACAGTATTTTTACTTTTGTAGCAGCTTCCAGCTGACTTAGAGTAATCATTGTTAGCAGAGAGAAACCTCTAATCTATGTTGAATAAGTTACATGAAGGAAGTAGATTACACATCCCTGTAAAAAAAAAAAAAAAAAAAAAGCCAGAAGATCTTTAGGGTGACAGAGACTGTGGACAAAGCATGTCCTCACAATATGATAGAATTGGAAAATATTTTCAAGGCAGAGCAGGTAAATATTTCAAAGTCCGAATGAGGGGTGCTGACAGACTCCTACCAGAGAAGACAGAGTGCGTAAATTGTGCTTAAAGGTTGTTCAAGAAAGTGCAACTTGAATGGTGTGCACACTTTTGCAACCAACTTGTTGCAGCTGTTTGCTTTTCCTATATTGGCTACTCTGAGATCTGCTTGTTTCTCAACTCATTAAAGGTTGCGCTGGCGGAAGCGTGAAAAAGTTTTTGAAAGGATTTGTAATGCTTTCAATTTTTAATGCTAAAAATCTGGGTATTTTAACTGGGGTGTACATACGTTTTAAATTTACTGCATATGAAGGTTTTGAACAATTACGGTCACTGCTGAGGCTAATTTCATTACACCATCTGAATGGTGTCCCTTTAACAGGAGACATGGTTTGTGTTTGATAGCGAGGAGTCTCTTCAGTCTGTAATGAACACAAAGAAATACAGTGGTGCCATTCCTCCACATGTTTCTGGGCATTACAAGTCAGCTGGGTGTAAAAAGGGTGGATTTGGGCTTTTTCACAATTTTATTTCCAGTTATCGTCTCAGAGCTGCTAAACATTTAGGAGAAATTCTGATCCTGTAACCATTCTTTTAAGTCTTTTTAATGAGGAAGCACCAGAGATACCTCCATTTTTGTCCCATTAATAATAATAGCAACTTCTCAAGCCTGAGAAGCTGACAGACATCCCTCTAAACTTCTTTTCCTTCTCTTACAAAATAGACAAATTTGTTTTGATTTGAAAAGCAAAGATTGTCCGTAGCTAAAAAACAAAATGTGCAGCACGCCTCACTTACGACAAACCTGAAAAATTATAGGAAGGAAGTTGCAAGTGACAACTTGAGCAGATAGCCTGACTAGTTAATAATTGCTTTGTATACATGAATCACTCTCTTTAGAAGAAGATGTGTTATGTTTTGCGCAATGAGTATTTGAATAACACCCCATGAATTTAATGATTGCTTCTGCATTTTCCTAATACTATATGAAAAACCTCAATTAGAACCAGAATATTAGAAGTAGAGGGAATATTTTTCTGTTTCAAATAGAAACGTATGCAAAGGAATACTGTAATTTTGCAGATTTTTTTCTCCCTAAATGCTCTCACAGCAACCCACAAATACCCAAAGAGTTTAGTTGTCAACATGCGAACCAGCTTGGATCCACTCGAGTCAGTTTATTTGCTTTTTTGCATAAGCTATTTTAACCGTGGATGGCCTATGACTTTCCAAGGCAAGCGAGGAGCCGTGTTGGCTGTGCTTGAGGTGTGGATGCCATATCGCTGCCAGCTCTGCATCTCATCCCTGCTGTTTGCTGAGGAAAAAACTGTTTGTGTCCTGATCGCCCACTCCCTTCAGCCCCTCCACCGCTTGCTGCTGTTTCATCATAGAAAAAGTCATGCTGCGATAGCCTCGGAAGACCCCAGTGTGGGCAGGCTGAAAGGATTTATCTTTACACGGTAGGGTTAGTTATTCCAGCATGATTAACATTCTGATTCAGACAAAATCAAGTGATAACTGGGTAGTTTTAGGCATCTGTGCGCTGAAATTGGTATGCAACATTTTCTCTCCGTAGGGGGAAAATATTATATAAAATTAAGGTGTTAAATTGGATATATGAAAATCTTCATGTGTGGCACTTATAGATATGGGATTACTAGAATATAATGTGGTGGTGGGAGATGATTCACAACAGGCTTAAAGGAACAGACAGACTGTTCCTTTAAGTTTTTGTTTTGGAGTTTATTTTCAATGTAAATCTAAGCACTGCTTTAAATCCATCATATTTTTCTTAATTATGCATGTTTTTTTTTTTTTAATTTCACAGCTCAGTGATGTTCAAGGGTGTGAAGTGAGTCATCCTGTTCCTCATATTCTATATACAGAGATTCAGACCAGAAGGTTTAATTTATACTTTCAAATATAGCAACACGCATGGAGATGTGACGACTTCTTTGCCGTTTGTCTTGAGGCTGTCAGTAGTTTTTATTTTTTGAAAGTGGAGCCTGTATATGAAGAAGCTCACAATGTTCTTCATATACAAAAATGAAGAACATTATATATAAATGTGAGCATTATCTTTAATTACACCTATTTATTTTAGAAAAAAAGAAATCCCAATAAAAAGCTTTGGGATCCTAACAGATTTGCGCTGTCAGATAACTTTCACCAAGAAGTTAGTCAGCTTGTTTTGACTGCCTTATTCAGCAGCAGATAAAGGCCATGCGATGTAAATATCAAAGCTTTATGAATGCTGTGACTCACACCATGTCCTGACAATCAGAGGCCATGGGCGACTCTAAGCAGCGTCGGGAGTCCTTGGATAATAAAAATTCATGTCCACGATGCAAGAGAGCTGCTTAGAAAGAAAGCGAAGTGTTTTTAGCCCGTCAATCTTTTGTTCATGATGTTATTTTAGTGGCTGTTAACAGGAACAGCGGAGATCAACTTGATGTCTTCCCAAAAAAATCTGCAGAAGGCATTACTAAAGAAAAGTGTTTTAAAAACGACATGTACCCATGAAAGAAATGCTGGAGAGTTTGCAAGTGATCATTTAAACTATTCTTTTGAGTTTTGTAAAGCCTTTTGAAACGTATCCGAGTTTTAGTTAAGCGCTTGTCTTTGCACAGACACTCATTTTTGGCTCCAAAGTTTAGCTTGACACCTAACAAATGAGGTGTGGGAGGTTATTAAAATTTGTCATCTCCGCTTCCCTTTCTCTTTTTGTCATTTTGAAACACACACACACAAAAAAAAAAATTATGTAGTGAAAAAAGCCCAAAACAATCCCATGTGGAGAAATACAAAATGGCGCCAATATCAACTCCAATAAAATAATTTAAAGTATGAGCTTTAATTTTTTTTTAGGTTGATTGGAGTGCCAAGAAGCATTTTATTAAAAATTTCTGACTTCTGGTTTCCATGGTAACACGTATGTTGTGACATGAATCCCCTGTTCAAAATAAGTAAGACAGGAAAACATTCAAGTAAGGGTAAATTTTGTCACAGACTTATCAAGAAATCAGCTGGTGATTAGAATTGAGCAGTTTTCATCGTGACTGACAGGATTTCAAAAATCACTGAATGGATTATACCGAGGAGCTGTGAAGTGACGCTTACCGCAACATTATCTTCATTGAAAAAATTAAACGTTGTACAATACAATTTGAGTGCAATTCTCCTCATAAAAACAATGTCTCACTTTAAAAAAGTCTACAAATAATTACTTACATTGTACTTATTCCTTGATTAAAATATATATATATATATATAAAACAAAATGTATCTTTAAACTAAAATGGATATAAAAATAGGCAAAGTCAATTTGACCACTTAGCAACATCGAGCATGGTGATGGCTGCTGGGTAAAAACTGCTTCTCAGTCTGTTGGTTCTGGTCTTTATACAGCTGAAACGTCTGCCCAAAGGCAGGCGTTCAAGCAGTGCATGTCCTGGGTGCGATGTTTCTTGGAGAATTTTCCTAAAACAGTGAGAACTATTATGTTCTGGTAGTGTTGGCAGATGATAGCTGATTATCCCCTTGGCGACAATATGTGAAGGAAATTGTTGCAATGAGAAAAAAAGTCAAAGTTATCCATTTTTAGTGCTAGCAAAGTACTAGCAGAAAAGGTGTAGGAAGCTATTTAAAAGGAAACTTTTTCCCTTCACCAAACTCTTCTGATTTTATTCATTATGTCCGCTACAACAGAGTGGGATTTTGGCGTCTGCCTATTATGGTATTTTACTTGTTCTTCATTTCTTTCTTTCCCAGTTTTCCTCATTTCCTTCCTCACTTTTCAGGTTTTGAATAATCAGATAAGAAAGATGTCATCTAAAGCCTAACTAGATTTAATGATGTTAACATAAAATCCCTGAATACTAAGAGTCTAAAAGGCTTCTGTAAGGGTTTATACCTTCAGTTGAATACACATTGAGAAAAACACAATTAGTGGTTCTAATGGTGTTCAACATGCTAATTGTTTAAAATGAGATGTTAAGCCAGTTCAATGTCAACTCTGCAACCCTGTTATTTTTGCTTAAAATAGTAAATTCTGCTTTATGAGACCATCTCTTTCACATATACAGTGTGACATTGTCACTGCTCAGTAATACAGTTAAGTAATGACTGCTCCTGGGTAGAGGCTGGAAAATATATGGATATTGTTTAGTATTTGGTCTTCCTATATTGAATTATTGTTCTTATTCTCTCAAGTCTTGAAGGACACAGAGAAAATGGCTACATGCTTTAGAAGACTGCACTACATATTGTGAATTTATCATTGTTGTAACGTTATTGCCCACAGTATTAATATTTCAAAGAACTGTTTCATGACTAATATATTCCAAATGTTGTGAGTTTCCATATTGCATGCCGATGTATCATCCGGCATGTTGGGTGCCGTCCCACTGCAGTTAATGCTCACAACTGACTGAACCAAGATGCTAAAGGTCGTAGGGAGTCTTGGAATCACATATGAAAGAGGGAGGAGTATGATTATTTATTTCAGAAGATATCATCATTGCAATACAGGCAGATTGTAGTGTCATTGCAAAGTGCACATCATGCAGCACTTGCCAAAATCCACAGATAGAGCAGTAATTAAACAATGTGTTCAGCCTTTGTGAAGCAGCAAAGAAACAAACCAAATGCCTGTTGCTAGATCATTGCTTCCTTTATTTCATACTTAAGCAGAAACCTTACAAAACTAAAATATGCTCTCTTTATTTAACAAATTGTTATATTTGCTCCTTACCAGTGATGTAGTGACCATTTTCAAGTGTTTTTTATTTATTTATATATATATAAATGCATGCATTTACTGAAAATCATGAGCATATGATCAGATGAGGGGGTTAAAGGTCTCTCAAATCAGGACTTTAGATCTCGTTTGACCTTCAGCTGCTCCCACTTCAGGCTTCTAATGTAACACTGTGCCATTTAAAAATGAATTATACATTATTTTTTATTAAAATGTGGTACAGTTGACTAGTTTCTCCTTACGCAGTATGCATGAAAGTGGCCGTAGCAACACAAACAGTTTTGGCCTGAACCTATTGCATCGTTCGCCGTGACTGGCTCATTCCCAAACCCCATCATGTGTGAAGGTTTAGCTCATGGGATCAGTTCTGTGTTCGGGACAATTTTGACAATAACCAACTGGGGCACTTTCTTTCTCTGATTCTCTTTGTTCTGGGATGTTTGTTTAATTTTTTTTACAGTGACTTGAATGTGAATGATTTCCTATATTAGCCAGATTATTTGTCTCTTTCTTTGTGTGACTGAAGAAGCTGCCGTGTTCTAGAATGCACAAGTGCTTTCTTTTCGTTCTCACATTCTCCCCTCCTTCCTTCTCGACTCTAAACCTTCACTGTCACCTCTCTCCTCCCCCCTGTGTCACACACACAGCAGTGTCACTCTCATCTCTCTTCTCTTTTTATCTTCTTTCCTTTTCTATTTTACCTGGCTATCTACCTAACCTTACCCCTCTTTCTTTCTCACCTTTCTCCCCTTCCACGGTTTGTAGACAGCCGTGGGAGCGAGTACAAAAGCATCCTATTCATCACCCCACGCTGCACCCTCTATAACCCCAACAGGCTATTTCCCCTGACACACACACACACACACACACAAATTGGCTCGGTTCAACACTGAAGGACTGGCACACACATCACACATACACACAACAAACAAGTAAACAATCTGCTGCCAAATAAAAACTGTGGATTTTCAATTAATTTTAACCCTGTTGCGTTCCAGCATACGGTAATATTTTTCTTTCTGCACAAAGACAGACTGAATGCTTGCAAGAGCCAAAAACAGAAGTGTCTCTCAGTAGAGCAAAAAGAAAAGAAAACAGAAAATGCCTTGAAAACAGCAATAGACGTGATGTTGCTGTGGTCAGTGCAAGCTCCTTTTCTATCGGTGCAAAAAAAAACAAACAAAAAAAAAAACGGATGCTTATCAGTGGTATGGGGCGCCTCCTGAAAGTCTGAATAACGTGACCTTTGAGTGTGTGTTTCAGTCTCTGAGCAGGTACATGTTTCTCAGGCTTAGGATCACTGCGGTAAACGGAAAAGGTCAGCTGTTGAATATTTTCTGATCTTCTGCCCAGCTTTTCTTTCAGCTTTTCCAAAAACGGTCAATTTTGGCCACTGCTAGTTTGCTGCTGGTTCCTTAATTCTTAGTGGTGTTTTGTCTCGATAATTGCTCTGGAGATTAGATACTGACTCAAAGGAAACTGAGTGATAGTTTAAAGGACACAAGAAATCTGAACAGATAGACCTCACGCTCAAGAGATGTATCCTTCTTATCAGCAAACTGGGATAATTACAGAAACAAATACAATGTAGTCAGCTGTGAGAATGCTTAATTTTTAGCAACTGAAACTGTACACTGGTAGATCAAATGTAGACTTTAAACTCTGCAGCGGCAGGCATATTTAAAGAAACCTGTGTTAGGTAATTTTTTATGTTAAATAGAGAACTAAAGAACTCATATGTACTACTGCATATCAATAAATTTGAAAATAATTGAAAAGTTAATCTCTTTTAGTAATTCAGCAAATAAGAAAACTTTACTAATAAGGATTCATTTCACTGTTATTTTGTCAAAGTGTTTATTTCTTTATGTTTATAGCTAATAACCAACCTCTTTAATTGGAAAAGCTAGACGGTTGACTTGAAGACGGTCCCTGAATCTTTGAGAAGGACGTAAGCAGCCAAAGGTCAATGCTAAAGAATGACCTTTTAAGTCACAGAGTACAAGGAAATAGCATGATACAAAAAGTTCCCCAACCAAAAGGGATGACCAAATCTTATTAAAGTTTTTTATAGAGACTCAGAAAGCGTGAATCCCACTCACTGTCTGACTTGGTTTGTAACTACCAAGTCATTTTTGAACAAGATCTGGCATGTCTTATCTGGACTGAGGAGAAAAAGGACAGAGGTTCACTGATCCAAAGTCCTCTTTTCAGATTAAAGTACATTTTTGCATTTCCCTTGAAAATGTAGGTCACACAGTCTGGAGAGTGGAGAGGCAGAGTATCCAAGTTGCATCAGGTCTAGTGTGAAATTTTCACAGTCAAGACTAAAATCAGCATTGCCATCCATTAGAACATGTGAATGTGTGGGCCAAAACAATGGCCATCATGTCACATTTCTGTGTTACATTGTTTTCTTTTAGATCTTATGTAATAATAAAATGTTATGGTTAACTACACTTAACTATAAACATCTAAACTAATAGAAATAAACACTTGAATTATGTCCCTGTATTCTGTCTATAAAGAATCAATATTTTTTTAATTCAGTTAGTGAAATAAACTTTTAATGATAGTTTAATTCATTTAGATCCAAGTATGTGCATACTAATTTTACAAGTATTCTTGAAAGCAATGGCTTCGATACCATTGCTTTCCTTTTTTATTTTTGTGTCATAAGTCTGAAAATATGTTTTACTAATTTTACTGAAAATATATTACAACCTAATGTAATAAATTCTGATTTTCTACTGGTTTATTCAAATAGATAATCATGTGCTACTTCTTTGGTTTAGCTTTCACTTCACTTAGCTGGCACAAAAAGCAGTAACATTACTTGTGTATTAAAGAAAAAACAAAAAACCTTTACATATAGTGCGGATAGTAAAATATTAAAATAAGTCACAATAGCAAGATTGTTTTTGAGAGCTTATTGACCAAATAGAGCCAGAAAATGCTAAAGCAACAAACACATTAAGAAAACATCAAAACTGGTGTTGGAGGAGGAGTGAAAATGTACGCATGTGTTTGCAAATTAATAATCAGCAAACCAATAAGCAGGAATGCAGACTAATTGAAGTTGTTCATCTTCTCAGACCTCGCAGTTTTGTCTGTAGTCTTTAGAGAGATTTAAGGTTTTAAAAATTACTTTTTTATGAGGAAGCCCTTTCACAATAATGTGCATGCAAGCAGTACGGTTTGTCCCAAATAGCGCTTCTTTTATTAAACAAAAAAACAACAGCTGCAGAATATTAGATTTTAAACAGTGTTTGTTATATTATAATAGGAGAGAGGATTTCAAACACTGAGAAAACGCAAGATAAGAAGCGTTTCATGCAAATACGGTCCAGAGGACTGTAAGCAATAACTGCATCCAATTATGTTGATACCTGCGAATGCTGTTCTCGCGTTATGGCTGCACACTTAATCATGAATGTTTACCCATAAGACGAAGGATGGGAATTGATTAATCAATGAGTATTTCCATGTTCATTCTGTCAGGGAGGAAATGAAGGTTGTAAATGTACAGATGAGCTACAGTTCAATTTAAAATTAAAAAGATTATTATGCAATCCTTAAGGAAAGAACTGACTTAACATCTTTCTCATATAATTACTTTTTAGCTTCTCATGGAAGTATTTTGCATTTCTAAAATTGTATATATTCTTTACTTTTGAATAGTCAAATACCTTATTTTAAGGTTATGAAAGTGGACTACCATTTTTTTTCTTTTTACTTCAAACATTAGCAAACCACTTTGTATCCCAATTATTATTATTTGCAATTCGGTATTTCCATCTGTTTTGAACATAACAGGCTCAAATCTTACATTTTATTAATTATATACTATTTTGTGAAAACTGTTTTACACCCATTTTACTTCATTTTGGTTTTGATTCCTTTTTTGGGTCGTTGATTTTTATGAAATTTGACAGATAGGATTCTTGATCAGACCAAAATAACCGTAAGTGACTTTTTGCTGATAGATATTTAGCTAAATCATGTAACCAACTTTATTTATTGCAGAAAATAAGAGGAATGTAGAAAACTGCAATAAATTGTTTGTTGTTTTAGTAGGTATAAAATAAACCCCATATGCTGCTAAGAACTAAGATTGCCAGTGTTAAACATCCAGCAGGTGGCTCCTTTGGTTCCCAAAAAACAGTCAAGATACTAATCAACCAAACATTGCAAAGTTATAAAAAGGTGCAAAATATCCAGCCCCCCTCAGATAAAAAGTTTTTTGAAAGAGATTAAACACCAGCTAAATTCAGTAGCAGTTTTACAAGTTCTTGTCTGGCTGATTATTCACTTGGGAATTTTTCTCTTTTTTTTCGCTTTTTAAAGATCAGAAGAGATCTATAAAAAGCATGCATATTTTGATATATACCAAAGTTATATCAATGACCCAATTTAGTTAAGTGATCTGCTCCTGTAGCCAGCCTGGAGTCAACTGTACAACAGAAATACTATTCTTAGCTTGCCAAGTGTGCTGATAAGAGATTGTTACTTTTATAATAATATAACTGTGAAATACATACTAGTACAGAAATTGATTATTCTTTGGAGCACAGGAAAGGGACTATTTCCAGCCAGCTGACTGGGATTTCTCAGCAGCTTTTGGATTAACTCATGTCTCTCTCTGGTTGCTAAAATGACTTTTTCACAGCTATGGTTTGACAGACAGTTTAGCAGATATGTAATCTTGGCGTATTGGCAACTGAGACCTGCCTAAAACTTAGATTGTAGCTCACAACTCATTACAGTAAAGACAAAAAGCAGGTGTTTGTGGTGAAGCTATTAAAACGATGGGAATTTACCACATTTCTGGTCTCAATTCTGCTCTCTAGTCATTTGTCTCTTCAAAACTATAACCTCTTGTTCCTTTCAACTATTTCATATCATTTTGGATTCCAAGTTCTTGTTGCATTTTCAGTTTTGCAACCAGTGGTCTATAAATGGAGTGTGAGCTCTGTAGTATTATGTGGCTATTTTCTACCTTGTCGGCCGACAAGCACAGGACAAAGCAGATGGAGAGTTAGAAAACAGTGTCTCTATTGTTAGAGGTGGCACAGGCATTTAAGATATTATCTTACCACTTCCATGCACTCACTGTTAACAGTGACAGTCTGTCGAGAAGTGATTGTCAGCAGATTTTCATTCATCCCATTTCAAGGACTGAGCATTCAGTTTAAAGCTGACAAAAATACAAAGTGTCAAGAGTTTTTGCAAATGAGACTTCTAAAAAGCTGATAAACAGGATGAAAACGAATTGAATCAATTAAAAAAAAAAAAAATCACTCACGTTCTAAATTTGTTTCTTCCCTTTCTTTGTAGCTAGTAAACAGATGCTCAACTTGAAGCAGGTGAAAAACTTTTAATGTGCCATCATCTGTTTATTACCTTGCTTGTGCCTTATGGGCGTACTTTAAGCTCCTCCTCTTTTTGATGGATGTTTTTGGGTTTCAGGGCATTAATTCACACATATGCAGGGCTATAAATTGCGTGGTCATTTTCTTTGGTTTTCATCAGTTTCTTCCATCAGACAAAGACCTCAAGACAAATCACCGAGACTTATTGGCTCTGATGAAATGCATCTCTAGCAGGATATGGGAACAACAGCCCAACAGTCATTATTCATGGTGAAAAATGTGCCTCTATTATTTGGTCGCTTTCATGAATAAATCTGTGTTTAGACCGCACTTAAATATTTTCTGTCAGTGATTCATGCTGTTGCTAATTATAGAAAATAGAAAACATGGATAAATGGGAGTGGTGGTTCACAAGGTCTAGAAGGTAACTGATAGTTATTCACAATAATGAAATATTGGAAAGTTATAACAGCAACTTTTCTTGCAATTTGTGTTGTTTCTGCCTCTGTTATTGGCAGTCTGTCTTTTGAATGTTGTCACCAAATTAAACGAGATTTCTTGGAATATGTAAGCTCTTGGTGAATGATCATCTAGGATCCATTTTACATTGTGCTTTTAGCGGACCCATCCTTCACAGCCCTACTACCTGGATATAGTTAACACAGAAACATGCAGACTGACAATCCACTGACCTTAAATGGCTGCAGTCACAACCCTGCTCCGAGCTTTTTTCCCCTCAACCGCTCATTCAATCTTCTTCAAATGTTGTAGTTGTATCTCTGGGGATTCTTGGAAATATTCAGCCTAAGGCTTTCCGTTTCCTTGACATTTGTGAGTTATTATATGATGTCACTTCTCAGTTGTGTCCTCAAAACTTCTGGTGACCTCATTTATGAACTTTGAATAGCTCGTTTTCAATGTGTATTAGGTGCAGATTTACAATTTTGTAATCATCTAGTAAGGAGATTCAGTCCATTCCGCGACTTTGGTAACATCAATGGTTAACCCATTGAATCATCCTGTTGAAAAATAAGCAAACAAATATTCAGTGGTGAAGATCAATGCAACTCTTACAATTTTGTACATTTAATTTAGCCTTTTTCTCCCATCTTTTTTGGGTTTCAAAAAGAGTCATTTCTGAGTTAATTTGTACTCACCTTGAAGATGTATCTCGTTGATAACCTTTTAATTAAAAGGGCTTTCCATAATGTAGCAATAGCGACTATAAGGACATTTGGTTCTGTGTCTCCAAACTGCGTAATCTATCAGCAGAAGGTCACTCATAGATATTTTGGTTTAATTAGGGGCTATAATATGTCATATATCAGTATAGTATATGACAGTATGTGTACCTACATTCTTCAAAAGTTAATCTTTTTTTTTTCTCTTTTACATTGATCATTGTCAGCTAAGCAAAACATATATGTCCTGTACACAGTCCTCCTAATCATTTGACTTTAGCCAATTCTCATCCCACTTGTATAAAATGCATAAAAAAATAACTGTCCAGGATGGCAACTTATCACTTTGTTATATTGACAGTTTGTCGAGGTATGCGAGTTTCTTTCTGTCCTTGTAACAGTTGAGCAGACCCCACTGCAATCCAGAACTTCCCAACAGAACAAATCCCCGTTCAGCGCCTGGATTTTACTGCATTCTTTTTTTTTTTTTCAAGGTAGTAAGTACTTTTAGGAAGAGACTATTTATATTTAAGACCATCATAATACTGTCATCCCACCTCATTGAGCTTTTTCCTCTCCTGCCTGCAGTCATGAACAAATTGGCTGTTCATGCAGAATCTCTCCAGCTGCCTTCACTGTGTTATCAGAAAGTTGGCTTTCCGAGTGTAGGTCTCTCAGCAGCGTGTTACGGAGTTAATCTTGTTTTAGTAGATTTGTTTTGGAGCTAAATCTTTATCGAGTGGATGGAAAAAAAAAAAAAAAAAAACATTCAGGCGAATCTACAGTAATATTGTTCTCTGGCAGTGAACTCATTTCCTCTCTCAGTGATATGAAATGTATGATATAATTCTGGAGAGTAAAGGTATTCTGGCTGATCAACATATTTTACCTCCAGCCTGGGCTTTGGCTTTTGCAGAGTTTTACTGTGATGCTACAATGTTCAGATACTCTGGGGATTCGCCTACCAAACAACAGGTCTGGAGGAATCTATCATAGGTCCATTAACACTTCAGTTTCATCCTCCTCTCCTTGGTTTCTTCCCCTCATTAATCAGCAGACCAGCCCCCGGGGCTCTACTTTGCAGCTAAGCTCTCTTTTCAATGTGCGTCTTTATGCGTGGGGGTACAGTACGAGGGCATTGTGCTCAACTGTATTTGCATGCGATTGCATGTGCGGAGGAGTCTGTGCATGTGTATGTTAATAATCAACATGGAAATAATTCTAGTTTTTATGCAAGTGAATTTAGGGTCTCTACCCAAATTAAGAATTCAGTTTATTAACAATGCACAACAGAACTGTCAGAGCTTTATTGATAAGTCCTCCATCAGCCAGTTATCTCTCTTCAAAAACCTATTTAGTCATTATTTGATCTTCAAAAACACCCTCTTTTAAGAAGTGTTAAAAAAAATAAAACTAAAAAACATACATGTGTGCACATAGAGGTTTTTGGGGGAGTCAGATTAACTTATTCTTGGAAAAAAGTCACACCCAGCTTTTATGTTTGAATCAGTGTCTATAATGAGTTTGTCTCCTGCAGTTACCTTTCATCAGTTTGCTTGCCAAGCACATTCAGTACAGTGTGAGGCCAAAGATAGCTTCAGCTGTGTCTGTGTATGTTAAGGGGCCTGTCTTTGTGTCTGTGTTCTTAATTTACTCTCTGTAGTGCATAGGTAAACACTATTATGGCCTTGCTAAACAAATAACACATCACACCTGCTCTGCATTAAATACAGGAGTAGCTCTGTTGAAGACCTTGCTTATGCTGTCACCTATTCAAGGCTAATCGTGAGGTCTTTCTTTGGCTTTAAAAAAAAATGCTTGACCTCAGAGTTATTGGTGCTTGGTACAACAACAAGCAACAGAAACACTCCGTTTCTGTTTGTTTGGACACTTTTCCCTGCCTCCCTACCTTCTTCTTTCTTGGGGGGCTTCTTTTAATAGTAAGGAGGTGACAGTTTACTTCTCACTTAGCTCTGGGGGGTGACAGTTTGGTACCTGGCCAGCCCAGCTTGAAACACTCATAACTGACTGGCTCACATTGGCCTCAAAAGATACATGCTCTTTAAATATGCCCTCCTTCCTAATGAACCAAAATAGTCTCAAGTGTAAGCCAAGGCAATCTGAGCTTCTTGCTGTTTAACAGCTTTTAGTGTTACAGATGAAATACTGCACTGGCAATGAATTTGGTACACATTCTTCCAAGAGAAAATGGAAAGCACAAAAGTAGCTGTAACAGTAAAGACTTTTGGTAAATCAGTTCATCTAGCTGCTGCCTTAAGCTAATTAAATATCAGGTTGCAGAAGTAAAAGGTTCACAGAGATTGATAAAAGAAGAGATATAGTTCTTCCAATGAGTTCTGAGTCTAGCCAGGCCAAACTATTGCCAATCTGCAACCATGACAGACTGCTATTCTAAAATGCAGTTAACATCAGCAAACACAATTCCTTCTGTTTGCTGATTGGCTTGGTTGAAGTTCAGCCAGATCCCAGATTGAACACAGGAGGACAGGACGAGTATCAAACGACATTACGTAGGAAGGTAATGACCAGGAGAAGTGGGAACAGTCAGCCCCTTTTTCACTGAGAACTTAAAATTTTGAGGAATTAATTGTCATTTCAAGTGCTTCACATTTTGCCAAGAACTGTTCCGGTGCACACTGATTGTCGTTACTTATAAATATCAACCGAACCACATCATCTGCAAAAACTGATAGCTGAGACCCTAAAGTTTCCACACCAGACACTGGCCATTTCTCAATTATGCCTTGAGATCCTGTCCGTGAACATAAAATTAAATATGATCAGTAATTGGGGGAAATCTAATATGTATTGAAAACAAGCTAGATGATGTGTTGAGTTTGTGAATGCTTGCATCTTCATGAAAGCATCTTCAGTAGCCCATATAGTGAAGCAAGTGCAATTTAATGTCACAATTGAGACGGTTTCTTAATTAACAGCTATAAAAACACAAGAATTTGGATAAACATGCACTGAGATCAACTGATGACCAGAAGTGGTGGTTTTTACGTCACTCTGACCAGTGACTGACTGAAATAATTTTTTGTATGAATCAGTGAACACACCATATCCAGTGACACCAGGTTGCCCTGGCAGCAACAGTCTTTGGTGTGGTTGCAGTAATTGGTTGAAGAAGATCAGAATCATTAAATTGGTTAAAAATGCAGTTGCAGAAATCAAAAAGATGCACAAAGCTATTAACCCTTGGAAAAAAAAAACAAAAAAAACCAACACTTACATGTTTGCCATTAGTACAGCACTGTTCTCATGACAACTGGATAAGAATTCATATTTTCAGCAACATATTAAAACCAATGCTATCTGTGGGTTATTCATGCTGCTAGAAAGAGAGCAACACTTGCAGCAGGTAACAGCAAGGCTGAATGAAATATGGTAAAAGTACTCTTTTTTTTGTTTGTTTTTTTGTTTGTTTGTTTGTTTTCAGCCTGTGTTTTTGATGGAAGTTGCAGGATTTGGAAACATTCGCAGCATTTTGATATTTTCATATCAGGTTCTACATGTTACGTGAATTCTTAATATCAAAAGAATTATGATAGTAACCCTGTTTTAATATATATTTTGATCAATCCACGTCACGTTTTTGGACCCAATTTTGAGAAGAGAAAAAACTAAACAGAAGGATGTAATGTCCTTCTGGAAACAATTCACTCCTAATGTGATATAAAGTTGCCTGCACTTCCGCATTTAGCAGAGTTAACAGAATGAAGTTTGAAGCAGAGCTGGGACTGAGGTCGGCTAAGCTGATGCCGCTTCCCCCCTCCCTGCTCGTACTCCCTTTACCCCTCCTTCCACTTTCCCCTCTCATGCTCCCAATTGTTCGCTCTCATTTCAGAGAAATGTCTGTTGGGCAAAGTGATAATTGCATTCCTCCATGATTTCATGCTGAGACACAGAATGACACCGAATCGCTGCCCACTTATTCCAAGGGAGTGTGTGTTCTTTGGGGGGAATTGAGACAAAAACAATATGACAAACTCCATTGGAGCCTGTTCTTTGACATAAAAGTCTGCATTTGCTTGGCCTTGCACACACATGCACAATTTACCCCCGTGCCCCCTCCCTCTGCCAAGAAGCTTTGCCTGTGATTTGCAGAGGAAATGTGGCTGAGTCAAGTTAGTTCCAGCAAGCACAAATCTCTGCTTTCTGCTTGTGAGGGGACAGTTATAGCAGACACGGCGCCCTGCGTTTTCCCAGCTAACCATATCAGAGAAGCTGCCCAGAACATCAGTGAGCGGGCACCTCTTTAGAATTAATCCTCAGAGAGGAGAGGGTGGAGGGCGGCTGATCACTGCACCAGAGCGTACTGCTTTTAGGGGTTTAATGAATTTCTAATAACAAAGTGTCCCAGAAAACGCTTGTTTTGTAACATCCTGCTCAACATGCAAATATTTGCTGGAACACTGAACAGAGGTCTGTGCCTCATTTGATTTTACAATCTTTATTGATGTGATAATCAAGTGGTCAGCAAATGGAAATTAGGCTCGGAGGAGAAACCTGATGGTTGTTGGGCAAAATCTCCTCGCATGCATCCTGCTCCAACAAGCCGGTCACTTCTAAAGAACGGCATTTGGTTTTCATGTTCCCACCTCCTCACCTGTTGGAGTAAATGCAAATTTTCTGCCCAGCAAGCTGCAGGCGATGCGAGGACCAAAATGCAAAAACCGGAAAAAAAGATTTTGCCACCCTAAACCAAAATTTAAATGAGTTTTCTTCTTTGATTTGCAGCTTATCTTCATCTTTTTTTTATTTTTTATTTTTTTATTTTTGAGTGCATATAATAATAAAATAGAACAAAATACAATAAAATTGACAAGGACACTTCAAATGTAAGTTTAAGGAATGCTAAAATGAATGCAGAAACAGACAGCCAGTTTAGCTCCCCCAAAACTGGGCTTGGTAAAATTATGCTTTCAAAACAAGTACTGCAGTATTTTTGATTAACTCTGAACCATGAAAAAAATAATTATTCAATGCTAGTATATAGAGAATTGCACTTGTCTCAATTTATGGGCAAAGCAAGAATATAAATTTTCAAGAAAGATGAGCCTTAGCATTGACGGTCTTTTGATGTCGTTTTGTTCTTACTTGTTTTTCTTATTTAAAAGATCTAAAACTTTGGATACATGGTTTTACTAAATATGAATAAATATGTAGGCCAATAGCAAAGTGCTGTACATCATGGCAAGAAAAAAATATTCTGTACTTTAAATTATTAGTGTAGTCAAGACTGGAACTTTATAGTAATTAGTCCAAATCAAATTCTGAATAGCTTTTTATCAGTTTATTAATATTGAGCAACTCTTGTATAGTAAGACAAACATCAAATAAATTTGTTATAACTTGAAGATCACTCATTTACACTTAATATATATTTTTTCTTTTTGTTAAAGGTAAATAACAATTCTCAGCAATGAGCAGCCGTGCTACAGAAAAGTGGCTTATGAAGCTAAAATAAAATGGAAAGAAAAACAATAATGGATTTTTCTGCAAGAGCATCGGACAGCAATAGATAAAATCTGATTAGACAATATCACATCTCTGCTTTGGCTGATTCTAATCAAGTTCTATTTTGTCATGATCCAATATTGTATCCTCAGCATACCAATGAAAGTAAATGTTGTACTTTATGGATATTGATCCTAAACTCGGCATTTATAGTAAAATCAAGATGGGATCGGAATCGTGCCCTTGAACACCAAAATAAATGGGGATTTAATGAGACGTTCTCACAGTGATGGAGAAAAACGTCCTCTTTAACTGTGAACTATGATTTTTTTTTTTTTCAGAATCTAAAATTAATTAAATACAGAATATCTGGGTCATGCATTGTAGTTTCGATATGGGTCAAAATTTAGAAAGAAAATTTTCATTGAGGTTTTACCTTTTTAATATCGTACACGATTGTGTTCTTTATAAACTCTGGGTATTCTACATTGTAAAACAATAAAACCAATGATGTGAAAAATTTCCTTTAGAATGATAAAATAACATTTTAGGGAGCATTAGAAGGACTTAAATTATAGACCGCATCCATTAAAACAGAAAAACGACAAAATTAGACAATTTTCTGCTTACTTTTTGGATTTAATTTGGATCAATATTCACTCTGGAGGAGGAATACAAAGTGGACATCGGTGTAAAGAAAACAACACTGCACTGCTTTGGTGCACTTTTTCCTGCGGTCGTCTAAGTATGCTTGTCAGCGAGGGCACTGTGCCATAGTCAAATTCCTCTTTGTCTGTGTGTTATTGACTGTGAAAGCTTCAGCTTGTACATGGATTAAATGAAAATTGCAGTGTGTGTGTGTCTTTGTACGTGCAGTGGATTGCTGACTAAAGCGGCAATACATAAAGAGCTTTGAAAGAGGGATAGTTTTAAAGAGCGGGCAATTGTCATAATGATGACTTAAACCAGAACAGTCCCGTCATTAAGATGTTTCCCATGCGAGTTTGTCTCAGCCCGGAGCACCGTAACCGACTGTGCCTGCCAACCTGGATGTCAGCCGGATCAATAGTTGCTAAAATTTACAATACAATAACTGCATCACAGCGAAGGAAGCGGTGTTATGAAGCTGTATTTGGAGATTATGGGATTATGATTACAGTATAATCCTTTGTCCTCTCTCTTCCTGTAAAATGAGTGTTTACCGTCCTTGTCTAGACGTCCAGCATCCCAGAGTAAAAGCTTATTGAGCTTAAGCCAACGCAAGCAAATGTATCACTTGTTTATAGAATAACAGAAAAAAAAAAAAAAATCCCCCGCTATTCCACTTTACTGGCTCATACCTGAGAGGAAAACTTCAGTTCTGACCCACATCTCCCTCAGAATAATTTGGCTGCTATTTTTGTTCAGTGCTTAAAAAACTGCTTTGCCACATGCATGATGGCTAGAGACACACACAGCATGTGACATAAAAAAAAACAAAAAAACAACTGTTTTTCTTCTCAAGGCTGCACAACCTGGCTTGTGTCAAAAAAGCTCCTCTGTCTTCCCACAGAAAACGGAAGAAGTTGATGCACTATCCTGGATCTTAACATTGTTCTTTAAATGACCTTTAAAAGATTTTCCCTAAAAAGACACTTTGAAAACCAGTGATCTGTACTTTTACATTGTTATGATTCCTTTGAACTCTGCAGCTTAAGGTTATCATTACAGGATTTAGACCTGAATCAAAACATAAACCGTGCTGCCTCTAATGGTTTTCCTGTAAAGGAGTCCCAATGCTGCACCGGGGCAGGTGGTAGAGGCGGTTGTAGGCTGGTTCTGTAAGAGAAAGTGAGAGTCAGTTTGTTTTCCACGTTATAGGCATATCTTTTTGCCACACTGAGCTCTGATTCTTCCTCCAAGTGAGGATCACTCCAAATCATAGAATCACAGCACAAGGAGATCGTTTTCTTCTCAAATTAGTTTTCACAGTGCCTGGCAAGTATCTATACCACTTGACATTTTACACAATTTTCAAGTTGCGAACACAAACTTGAATGCGTTCTACCAGCATTTGTTGTGACAGACGTACACAGGGCAGTGCATAATTGTGAGGCAGAAAGAAAATGATACATCACATCTAAAGACTTGCTTTTTTTCCCTGTTGTTTGTAAATGGCTCAAGCTCAGTCAGAAACGTTGCTGAGTTTCAAGCCTTGCCATATGTAGTTTTGTAAATGTACCAAGTCTGGACTCTTCTGAGGCCATTCTAGGATAAAAATAGTTTTGATCTAAGCCATTCTATTCTTATTTTGGCTGTTTGTTGTTTATTCTTCTGGAAGGTGAACCTTCACTTCAGTCTAACAGGATCAACTTCTATTTAGCTTCATTCATTTTCTTGCCAACACTCCACACTTTCTAGATTTCTGAGGTTGTAAATATTTTTTTTCAAAATGAGATGAAAAAAAAAAATGTTCCATTCACTTCAGAATGATGATATAATTTATGTTGGTTGGCTACATAAAAATATATATGTCATGTGTTGTGGTTGCAATGTGATTAAAGTACAACTTTAGCAACAGTATGTCTCAGCATCACTTCAAACTGCAGCAATCTGTGTTTTGAACATGTTTCACTTTACTGGACAGCTGAGCAATTTGTACACACCTTTTTCAAGGATTTTTTTTCAAATTATTATTATTTTTTTTTTGGCATTACTGGCCTTTTATTGTACAGTTATCTGACAAAATAAAGAGTTGAGAGACAAGAGCCTGCAGGACCAAGACCTGAAGGCTCTTGTCTCAATTCCAAGGACAATTGTCCTTGGAATTGAACCAACGACAATTGTATTGAGGTCTAAAATCTTTATATGTGTTGATGTTCTAAGCAGAATAATTTTTTTTCACCAATTAGTAAAAAACTAATTCATAAATTGAACTGGAAAAGTCTAAATTTAAAATTTAAGCCAAAAAACTGCTATTTGTAAAGCTTTTAAGTGATCTTCTATGAAACATGCAATGTTAAAAGAAACAGCACAATTTTTTTTTCCTGGTCAGTGAATGCACCAAACTGAGCTTTACAACAGGGGTCTGTAACTCCCGTCCTTGAGTGACACTGACTTGCAACTTTTGGATGCACACCTGAATCAAAAGGCTGAATTACCTCCTTGGTATGGCAGGAAGAAAGGCCTGCTCGTCAATTATTTATTTGATTTTGGTGTGTTGGAACAGAAATGCAGCCAGAAGTTGCTAGACGGAAACACTGGAGGACTGGAGTTGCAGGCCCTTGCCCTGCAGGTTCATCTTTAGTCTAAAGGGAAGGGTGAGAAGGCAAATCAGAAGTGGGCAGAAAGTGAGAATGGGGTTGTTGTATGCGTGTGTCTATGGGGGTGTGATTACTTGCTGCAGAGGTAGCACTGCGTTACAGATGAGGATTTGAGATGGCCCAGATAAAGTAATCTATGATTAACTGGGGCAAAGCTGGCGTGCAACCCTGCCAACAGCTGTAGTCAGGGGGGATTTCAAAATTATGGGATGTCCAAACATTTTAGATGCGGCAGGAAATGTATTTTGGTAAAACAGGTGGGAGGCCGTTTGTCGGATGAGAGTCATGCATGAAGTCAAAGGTGACAGACGGCGACGGAGGAAACAGCGGCGCAATTAGGAGAAACCTGCTCTGATTCAGTTGCTGCATTTGCCTGAAAATTGTCGGAATGGCGAAGCAGCCAGGAGGGGATTTGCAGTGAGGGTGGAGCTGTAAGCTTGGGGGTCACGGCTTGAGTAGCGATCGCCGCAATGATTGCTGAAACAACTGTCCGACGGGATAACAAATCAAATTATAAAGATGGACACCCCAGCGCAGACCCCACCGCTGTCTGAAATTGATTGCTAGCACCAGGAGCTGATATTGCGGGGTCTGGTCTGTCATAGTCCATCAGACGTCATTATCACCAGGGGAGCCCTAAACCGTATGCAAACCTGAATGAGGATGAAGCCCTCACTCTCCCGCTTGGAAATTGCCAGAAGACAGCTTTATAGTGATTCATATCACCTCAAGGTCAAGTTATTCTCTCTGAATGCTATTAAAAATCAAGATATTAACCAGCCCTAACGCTTTCCAAATCCAGCCTGCTACCATTGTGCAGTGGTGAATAGGGGCTACCTTGATTGAAGTGTTCTCATGTTTTGTGTTACATTTAAGTGCAGCAGCAATCATCTTTAAACCATCATTTGCTGGACACAAATCTGCAAGAGGGTGCTAACCCTCAAACCTCTCCATTTTTTAAAGGAATCGTAAATGTATTTGCACCTCTTAAGTATTATGATTTGTGTTTCATCATTCACTGATTCTCCCATTCTAGCAGACAGCTATTTTTATTCCGCTGCATGATTAGTCATTAAGCTGAGACGAGCTGTCATTGGAAATCATTTTCATGTCTTTAGACAGTTCCTCAGTTCATCCGAATGATGAGCGATTTTTTTGGCTGTAGGGGTAATGGGACCCATATTTTATTGAGAGGCAAGACAGTTCCTCAATAATGCCAGAAGTTTCGGTTGTTGTTTTTTTCCTGGTGTGAATGGACTTTGTGTTTTAGGCCATTGATATAAAATGACAATGACTCTAAAGATGGCTCATTATTTTGTCCCATGAGGTGTATGCATTTCTAAATTTACAGCAGTCCTTTCAGGCGTCTTGTCACATTGGATGCTGATAGGTCTTTATATAAATTTCTTTAGAGCAGGTGTTTCCGCAAGGGCTCTCTAGTTTAAAAGAGACCTCGGATTTTCTGTTCTTAAATGCACTCAGTGGCAGTCGCATTTATTGACAAATGTGAAAACATCCTTAAAACAAACTCCTTTACTGCTGTGGCATAATTTCATGCTGAAAATCTTAAAAAATACCCAACATTAAATTTGAGAAAATGCCTTTTGCAGAAAAAAAAAAAAAATCACAAGAAAAGAAAAATTGCTCTTAGTAATTTTTTTGGTACTCATTATAATCTCTTTCAAATAAATATAATTAAAGCACTTTTTTTAAACTTTGGTCAGATAAAACTATTCAGCATTTTTGATATCAAACATGCAATGAACTTTTAGGGTTTGAGGCAAACTAAGGATAAGTTTGGTGGGGGATCTGTGAAATTTTGTGAGGCGTTTTCTTTAAAAAGCACTGAGGATCTTGCAATAAGGCCCGGCTTTATAAATTCTTGTTGTGGAATTGTACAAATATATTTGTTAGGATCAATAGGTGTGAGAATGCAAATGTGTCCATTTTAAGCACAAAGAAACAAAAACTTTACTTTTATTTTCAGCTATTTCCTTCAGGTAAATGACAAAAATGTACACATACTTAGCTCTGGTTATTTTTTTACCTTCTAATTGACGTAATAAATTAAGAATGACAATTTCTCACTCTTAATACTGGGAATGAACTAGCATTCTTAAATGAATTAAAGTTGATTAGAAAAAACTAATTCAATTAATTTTAAGCACCAACATGCCTTAAACTGTGATCCAAAGCTTAAATTTTAAAAAAAAGGACAAAGTTAAGACAACAGTATGTATACTGAGATCAATAGCTTTTGTTTAACTGCTCTATGGACGGACATCAGATAAAGAAACAGCTTGGATTCGCTGCTGGATTTCAGTGTGAGTTAAACTAAATACCTTCTCCTGTCTAAGTGTGTGCTATTGTGTTGAGTCTCTTGCCAGGTCAAGTCGGCAAGCTTTCCTGTTCTGACTTCTCATTACTCAGCAGGTCCAGTCAGAAAAACAGTTTTTCTCCAACTGGTTGTCATGCAAAGGTAGATGTCCTATCTTTTGAAATGTTTGGTCTATAATTTAGCAAAATGATACTCATATTTGTGGACAAAAGTAAAGCATTCCTGTCTTCTAAAAGTGGTGTAGCAGTGGCAAAGTAGCGGGGTCCTGCATCACAACAGCTTACAAAATAACAAGTTATAAAACTTCTTAATTGATGTTTCTTTCAAATTGTTGTCCAGGGATGTGACTTCATCCTTTAAACTGCATGTGAGCTATTCTTTGTCTCTTCACTGGGCTGCAAATTTCAAGTTAAAGACCTTCTTTACGATGGCTACACAGAGGCAAACACGCATACCATTTTCTTCTCCATGTGTTACAGGCTCTCTCAAATTTTCACTCCACACTGATTCTTTTAACCTTTGTTCCTTGCCTCACATGCATTAATGTTTTCATGGCTACCTCATGCAGAGTTTTATTTTTTCAATTTTAGCTTGCCTTGTTTTTTTGTTTTCCTATGACCTCTGCAATGTAACCTCATGAATGCAGCAACTTGTTCTTGTTTTGATATAGCTTATATTGTATTACCACCCGGTTCTTACCCCTATTTACTCAACATAAATAGCGTAGATGGCTTTTTCAGAGTTGTCGAAATTACTTGAATTCAGAGGCTGTGCATATGAGATCTATGTAAAGGCTCAATTTGAATTTGCTCAATTTGCTTTTCTTTTTATTGATTCTCTGACACCGTCATGGAAGTAATATATACTTTGTGTGCTTATTCGCAAGTATGCGACAGGTCATAGAGACGGATATGCAATTGAAGAAAAACTCGGGGAAGGGTTTCATCTTGGAGGCTTATTTTTTCTGTCCCCCTCTACCTCATCCCATTGTTTCTTTCTTGTACTAGTAAATTGACTTGCATAGCCAGACAGTATGTTTTTCACTCTGGTGGCATCACGAGTCACACCAACCCAATAAAGAGACTCCTTTTCCCTTTGTGTAATTACAATCAGTGTAGAAGTGTCACTGAATAGGCCCCAACCAGCAGCTGGAGAATAGGGCTGCATTGACAAAGCACTTGCAACTGTGGAACAAGTAAAATTAAGTACTTTCTATTCATACTCCCTTGTTCTTATTATGCAGAAGCTCTCTCAGCTTTTGTGCTGCTGTATTGTTACTTAATCCAAACAGTATTTAGCTGAATTACTTTGTAGGCATTGAGCGTTCGTTTGACTCAAGCCCCCAAAAGGGAATTGTGGCTACTTTTAATTTGGTTGTTCTAAAGTTTTGAATGTAGTTTCATCTGTTAGAGAGTGACATATGTGTGCTTTTATTAGGTAAGCAGTTCTGGTATATGTTTATAGAAACTGGAGTAAAGATAAATGGAGGTCACCCCGACGTGTTTCTTTAATTCCTTGGGGCATTATAATTATTGGCAGTACATTACAACAAAGTAGACGGCATACTACAAGGGATTTCTATTATGTGCTGCTTATTATGGGCCTGTGCAACACCTAACTAGAATTGAGACCCATTAAGCAGACCAATAAGAACCTAGGGATCCACTTTAGTCATTTACTGCAAAGTGCCAAGTTCAACTCAGTGGGCCTTTTATAGAGTACACCAGCTGGGTAAACAAATTAATCGTCCAGCCATGGTTTCCCAGCACAACCACGCAGCCCAGGGCAATCATACATCAGACAGAGTGATAGCAACTGTCGCCACCTGGAAATAGAAAGCTTTCTACTATTAAAGACGGAGAACCGCCGAGGACCCGCTGGTTTGCGCCATTCATACTTATTCTGCCTCTCGACTGTATGGATCTGCTTCAGTTAGCTGTGAGAATAATAAAGTAGCTAAACATATGACTGTCTGAAGAGTTCTGCACATTGATCGAAACCAATATCAAAAAGAATCGGTTTCCACATTCATGTTTTGGCATGGGACAATATAAAACAGATTTTGGTAACCTTAGTTATACATACAGGAAATAGATGCTTGCTTAAAAAGACAGAAATGCAGCTACATTACTGCTATTGCATCTCTGGAAAGGTAAATTGAGAGCCTCAAGTTTGCATATTTAGTTTTGTTCTTTGCTTCAGTAGGTAGATGAGTTTACTAATAGAAATTTTAAGAAGTAAATGAGTAAATATGCATTTATTTCTTGACAAACAAAATAAGTAGCTTTTTCTTGAAATATACAAAATAAAAAGGCTTAAGCAGTAGACAGAAAAAAAATGAACTTGCGATAAACAACAACACTGGTAAAAGTTGCAACATAAGTGTAAGTTGTTAATGACTTGATGCCTTTACACCAAATTGCTTGCTTCATTAAACAACAAGTCTCACCTATACAGTCTGAATGCATGATAATGATAATTATTTAAGTTATAAGCCAAGGTGTTTCTTTGTGATATGCATTGTGTGCAGTGATATTGCAGTAAAGACAAAGTAGTGATATTTTGTGCAGCCTTGTTCCTGAGACCTGCTGGTGAAATACTCTCTTTAGTTTGGAACTTTATGAAGATGTGTCGCCATGCATCCAAACCAGAAGCTTAAACTGATTCTATACTGAACATAGAGCCAGAGCAGCATGATCAATACATGTGTCACCTGGGAGTGCTTGGAGAATCTTTCCAGAAGCATTGCAGCTGCATTTTGATTAGCTGTTGGCAATTCACATATGTTTTACTGAGGAAAGTACAAATAGAATTACGACAATATTTTTCTGTGTTTTCTAATATTTTATTGTCTGAAGTAACTATAAATAATGCACAATGTCTAAGGTCAGTAAGACAGCAGATTCTTCTGTATCCTTCTACAACATGACTTATTACCAACTGTTTTTTTCATTGCTGTTACCTTAAAACAAGCATTATTGAAATTGTCCCAACAGGATAACTCTTAAAATAGATTTTCGTTTTAACAACGTAAAAAAAAACAAAAAAAACCCAAAAAATGTAAAGGTGGTTTCCTTTGGTCATACACTATTGACTGACAGCTTGGGGGAGCTAATGTGGTGGAGGAAGTTTTACTTTCCTCTACCATCACTGACTGCAGCATCTCATTGAAAATAAGGTACACTCTTAGCATTGGATGATGCAAAAATGTTGCCCTTTTGAAGCCGCGACTGGCTAAAACTGCAGTGTACCTAGAAATCTCAGGCCGACCCATTTCCAGTGTCGAGTGTCCTATTTATGGTTTGATCTTGAAGCAGGTACTCCAAGCTGCACCGGTGTCAGCCACCGTGAGAATATGGGCCAGACTGGTCTAGTAATTACTAAAGTACAGTAATCTTCAGGGTCAAAAAGGGCAAATGTGTGACTCGCTGTATGTTGGTGTGTGTGTGTTTCTGTGCTTAGCTGCACATTACATCATAACAGGCAGGAACAGCGTGTGCAGCTGAGCACCTAAAAATGGAAACCCATTTCCTAAGGTTCAAACTAAGTTATAAAGTTGTTACGCTTGTACAAAGTGTATTTTCTGCAAAGCTTTCAGGTTTAAATTGCCTATTTTGAAGCACTTTGAACACTTAAATACATATTTTTGCCTTTAAAAATATCTGTTTTTCCTCCTTCAGTGAAGAAAGCAGATTTTATTGAGTTTTCAAGACATATTTCCCTGATTTTCAATGGACTGAAAAAAGGTAAATACAGATCTGAGTAAAGATTAATTTACCACAGTCTAAATATTTAAATGTAACCTTTCATTCCCAGAAGACAGAGAAAAACAATAAAGAAAAGTGTTGTTTTATTATTATTTTTTTGCATTCAAAAGGATTTTGACAATTCTCTTCCAGTCTACAACTGCTGTCAGAATTTGCCTCTGTGTAGCAGCAAAAGCCCCAGAGCGGCACAGAAAAGGCTTGAAAACACCTTTTCTGAATCACCTTCTCTGTGTGTCAGGTTAGAGCTGTTTTGGTTATTTCATCCTTGTTTTGAAGAGGTGGGTGCTCCGCAGGGAAAAGGTTATGTCATGTCTGTGCACCAGTCAGGCTCGAGCAACATGTTAGTCCTGAGTCTTGTGACAGCTGGGGGTTTGTTGTCTTTCGTTTCCAGTCGGTTTCAATTAAATTTGATCAGGACCGCTCCTCTGAAGCAGGGCTGGAGAATTTGAAATAAGATTTAGTTGTACTACTGTTCAGTCTAATTATATCATTTATCACAGCCCCACAAATGCCAACACTTAAACACGAGTTGCATAATGAAGGGGCGTTCAGCAGTGGATGGATTTATGCATGGCTCTTTTATTTAAGCTTCTTCTAAATTCATGTTCATAGTGGAAAAAAATTTACATTTACTTGTTAAACCCATTCCCAAGAGGACATTTTGGATCCTGTTTGTGTTTACACATGTTAACTGGATAGAATTTGCAGAATAAAACCAGTAACATTGATCCACAGGATTTGTGCAATGCGCTGAGTTGCCTTAATAAGTACTGTGAAGCAACGTTTCCCTCAGAGAACTTGCTAAGCCCAGTGTTTGGGGCAATCGGGCAGCCATTCATCCAGCGGCCTGTTGTGTTTTTTAGTTGAAAAATGTTTGAAGTTGACAGGAAACTTGAAATTTTCATTTGATAATTATGTGTTTTTGGAAGATTGGGAGATTAATAGCTGAACACCAACTATAAAGTCTTAAAAATGAAAACATTTAAAAAAAACCTTAAATAAATAAGTAATGCTTAGCTTGGTGGGGACATAAGTAAAACCTAGGTGCCCACCAAGTGACCACTAGTATTATATCCTCTCATCAAAATGTAGACTTTAAATATTTAGTTAATATGCTAAGTTATTGTATTTTTAGTCATTTTGAGTCATTTGGTTAATGTACTACTTTTTGTTCATAAAAGTATTTAAAAATGCTGTAATTCATAGATAAATTCAACGACAAAATTATTAGAATTTCTATTCTAATCTTGTTAGCTCTACATGCTTAGCATAAAACATGTAGAGCTTTTATGTTTGGTGTTAGAGCCTTTAGTCAACAGACTAAAGAGGAAAACACAAGATGGTAGTATTTTAAGAAAATCATTTGTCAAACTAAAAACCCAAGAAGCAACTTATTTGAGCCGCTGTCAATGATACCTGAATGCCTGGTGTGGAAATTTCTACGAAGCAAAACTCGAATCAAAAACTAAACCTCAGAGGTGATCAGTGTGAACTCTCCACTGAGCAGAGGGGCCACCACTGAAGAGCAGGCAGGAACAGCTTACAGGCAGGAGCGCACCGGCCCCAGGTGCATCTCTTACCTCTAATGGCAGAGCCAACCTGACAAACAAACAGAAGGAGACTCCCTGGTGGTTGGGTCGTCACAGTCAACCTCTGTGGATGTTTTGCCTCCAGTTTGTTTTTTGTTTTTTTTGTTGTTGTTTTCTAGTTTTTCAGTAATCATTGTGCATTGCTTGTGTAATTGTGCCGGTGTTATTCTTTGTTGTCAGATCTTCCGGAGGTGTTGGCTGGTGTTTAAAAAGGCTTCTAGTAAAGGACCCAGGAGGCTAGAAAAGTATCCCGATGAAAAGGCAGCCTACTTTAGAAGTTTCCACAAGGTAAGATCCTCATCAAAGTTTTGAATGTTTTATTTGTTTAATCCATTCTTGATAGCCCCTATTTTTTTTTCTAATATCCCTGTCACGCGGTTGTTTTATCTCTCTTTGTATTTCGTTGGAGCATGAAGCTAAAAGTGGCAGTATTATGATTTTATTTCTAACATACCAAACAAGTGTTTGGTCCAAAAAAAAAAAGAAGAAAAAACAGATCAAAGAGAAAAAGAGACCAAAACTATAGTATGCTTAAAGTAAATGATTTACGTCAACGCTTCAATATAAGCAACTATCAATTAGATAATGAGTTCTAAGAAAAGGAAAACGATGTAAATCATGCAGTCTAGATTATATGTTTCTTTATTGATAGTTTTTGATGTGCAAACCAGACTTCATTGAGCTCAGACGGTCAAATCTACAGTTTTGTATGGAGTGGCGTACTCTATTATGCTGATGATGCTGATCCATTCAATATTTGGGAAGCTGCATCATGTAGCAATTACGCAGCCATGAAATTAAGTATTGATATTCTACAAAGTATGATCTATATTGATTTTGAAATGCTTTGACCTTTTGTTCGTTGCCGTCATTAGATAACCGTCTCTACTTGAGTCTTTGTTAATGTTACCAGTGTCTGATTCCCTGCAGCACGCTGTGGGTGCAGGTGGTGCGAACAGGACGTCGGATGTGAATGCCCGTCTGGCCACGCCGTCTTCTCAAGTACATAAAGCTCCTCAGGCAGCTGCCTCTGGCAAAAAAAAAAAAAAAAAAGTCTAAATGCCTCTGACACAGACATGCAGAGCATAATTACCAGGCAACAGCCAAGAGTTTCATTTTGCAATTTGGCAAACTGCACAAATTAATTAGTGTTGAGCGATAACATCAGCTGAGACCTCCTTGCCAACAAGTGAATAACATTTAAGCTTAAGATTTATCTTTGAAAAACACAAGCAAGAAATTCATATTCTTAGTTTTATATTTGTTTACATAATAGTGTTTATCTCTATACATGTAAATTATAATACACACGGCTTACTCCATTTCAAATCAATAAAGCTTGGAGAACGACAGTCAAATGTGCTGAAATGAGGGAACAAAATATCAAGTGTTCAAAATATACCTGTTTGTTCATTTTTCTTTACAAATTCAAACATTTACTGGGTGAATAAAAATTCTTTAAAATTAAAGCCTTTTAAGTATTAACGTGTATTAAAACTTTCAATATTATTCAAAGCATGCAAACATATCTTTTGGCATATTGGATGATTGTTCAACTGTTTCTTCAACATTTGTTGGTCTCCTAAATTTTCGAGCATTTAGGATATTTTTAGCATAGCGCCGAATCACATTCCCCTCTCTCTTAGCCATCTTTTCATTAAATCACACTGTTAATTAGCGTAGCGTTTTAAACATCTCATTTTAGTCAGTTAGCAATAAACCATCGTTAAACCAACACTGGCTGCCTCCCTCCTGTTTTTTTTGGTTTGTTTTTTTTTACAGAATGAAAATTATTGGTCTGATAGTTTTCTGTTACTCTACGACATCTGTTGGTAAATTAAATGCCACATGGAAAGACATTTTCTACCAAAAAATCAGGCTGATCTGGTTGTTGATATTGTACTGCCTTTATTGTGAGCACAACTGTGCGTCATGGAGCACGAAGCTGTTTTAAACATGCAGTGGGAAATCTGTTTTCGTCTTTGCATTGCAATTCTGTCCAATGATATCAGATGATGAAGTTAAGGATCTATTAAGGGACATTTTGGGACTTTATCTCGTCCCTTAGGCCTTTCTCCTCTCTTTGAAAAGTAGTAATCCTCAACATAATATCTCTCTCCACACCTCCTAAGCCCCTTGAAATGCACCAATTATGATTCATTATCCCGGTAAGTGAAGATGATTTTAAAGGAGCAGCGCCATGAACAATGTTTTATCCTAATGAGAGGAGATAAGGGAAGATAATGGAGGACTGCGGAGTAAACTTTGTGGCTGTAGTTTGAGAGGCCATTCAGTTCTTTCTTCTTCCCTGTGATAATGAGGCAAATTGGTGAGGTTTTCTTTCCAGTTTTGTTTTTATCTGTATCTATTGATGTAGCCACAAACCGTCTTGATGTTTTGATCCACTCTGTTTGCACCATTTGCTGCCACAGTATCAGTCATGCATTGTGAATTAGACATATCTCTGCCTACTACATCATGCTGTCACATGAAGGAACCCGTGTGGCTGTGGACCGCCCCTCTCTGAGGCGTTGCATACATCCACACAGTAGTGAACGATGGGTGCGCGCATGCACCGCTGAACCTGGTAAAGCATTGCCACTGAGATCCAGAAAAGGGCTTCATTCAACGTTGCAGTGCTGTGGGTGGGAAACAGGCTGCACTGGTGGCTGATTTACACAATCAACACAAAAGGGATTAGAATTTTCTTTTTCCCCCCATTTCATTTTTTTTCTCCTTCTCTCTCTTCCTCCTTCTGCAGCATTCTCTCTGCAGATCACTGGTCCATGCTTTAAGAAAGATCCTGCATATTTTTGGGTATATTTTTAGCTTCCTGTGGAGTTGTCTTGGAAGCCTCTTGAGCACTGGGTTGAGTCAGCTATTGCGAAAATGTCAAGCTGCATTGGAGCACAATGCGTATTTGTGCTATTAAGAATAATGCAATAAGGCATGACCAGATTTAGTCACATATTGACAGATTTAGGTTCGACATGCAGCTCTGGGGGAAAAAATAAGAGACCACTGCACTGAACCCCGTTGAAAACTTCATGGTTATTCCACCAAATATTGATTTCTGAACTCTTCCTGAGTTAAAACATTAGCATTGTTGTTTCTAAATGAACATTTTTTTTCCAATGCTCTATAAGTTGTTGAGCAAAACAATTTTTTTAAACAGGATTTAAAAATGCGTTATATAAGAAAGGTTCTTGTGCACAGGGGAAGTTGTATTATTCAATAGTGTAGAAACAAATGACTAGTTTTCTTTATGCTTCAGCCTGGACATGGAAACAACAACCAATTATTCCACAGGCTTCAGAGGTCTAATTGGAGTATGTAGAGTTAAAGGAGCCCTGATGTAGCTACCTCATTTAAAGGTAAAAATAAAATGAACAATAAAATCCTAAAATGAAGTTGTTGCAAAACAAGCTGGCATAGAAGTAATGGTCTTGTTTGTGTGTGCTAAATACGTCAGACTGCAGTAGTGAACCAATTGAAGCTGATCAATCTGTCATTGTCCAATGTCAGCATAAAAACTACTGCAATAATCCAGGTAATTCGAGATGAAGGCATGCATGATGGGTTTTTTTTTTTAAGGACATTGTTTTTTAGGCATCTTAAACATGCAATTATTCTTGACTCAGAAAAGGCATCTTTGAGGAGATAATTTATCTTTTCATATTTAATTTGTTGTCCATAACTTGCAGGTGCTTTTTTAATAATTTACATGAATGGAACACATAAAATGCAATTAACATTGGTCCGATGTACCCCACATGACAGATGAGAGTTAAGTAAAAAATTATGGAAACAATTGAAATCATACATACACCTGCCAAATTGTTTGCCAGGACTTTTGATTGCAAAGAACTACAAATGTTCATTTGCTGCTGCATGTGTATAAATGTTTTATAACAGTTTTATCTACTATCTTTCATTGCAAGATAAAAGTTGTTCTCTTCTTCAATTAAATGTTCATTGCTCAACCTGAGGGAAAACTTGTAATGAATTTAGTAAAAGTAGTTGTTTTATAAGTACCCCTACCTACCTACTCTCCCCCCACCAACCAAAAGAAAAAAAAAAAAAAACGTTTGGAAATAAACAGGTGCTTTGAGATTCTAGGATGTTGCCCTGTTTTATTTTTTTTTTCTCTCCACACATCTGACATTGAAATCCCACAGCCCAAAAACACCCAGTAGGATGCTGCTGCACAACATTAATCATTCTGGAGGTTATCCAAGAGACATAGTAACCCTGGACAGGTCACTGGTCCATCACAGGGCCAACACAGTCACAGGAGACACATTCTGAAACTCACTCTTAAGGTCGGTTTAGAAGTGCCAATTCACCTGACGCGGAAGTTATTTGACTGCAGGGGGAAAGCTCGAGGAGTCAAGCAGGCATGGAGACAGCATGCAAACTGAATCATTCTTGCTGTGATTTTAATCACGACTGCAGAGGTTGATAATTGTGCATTAATAATCTGTAGAAAGCATTTCAAAAAAATTTTCTGAGTAAAGCTACTGTATATAATTGTGTAGAGCTTGAAAACTCAAGCAGTTTTTCTCTTGCCAAGGCTTGCTATGTAGCAGGAAGAGCATTATGCAAAACGTCTGAACTACATAGTCACTAAATATCAAGAACAATGTTGAGCACAAGATTGATTCCCTTGAAAACAAAAATAAATTCTCTGCTTCTTCCATGGACAAATGCTTTCTGAAGAAATGATTTCATTTCAGACGAGACAATGATGTGTTTTTTAGCTACAATACAACTGAAATCTGAACCCAGCCAAGAGTGGCAACAGGACGTTGATCCCAAACATACGCTGTTTCTGGAACGAATAAAGCTCATTTGTGGATGAGTAAAAATTCAAATTCTTGCTTTTGAAATTCATTGGAGCTATTGTATCAATAGTTAACCCCGAAAAAGAGCAGTTCGAATGGATCTCGAAAAGCTGAAGAATGTATTTCTTGTTGGAATTGTAGTGTATAAACTGAGTACGTGTGGGTAGGACAAAGCACATAAAATTATAGCTTGAGTTTGAAAAAAGAAAACAAAAACAAAAACCCAGAGGCTTGTGGAAATCCCTCAGCTGGGCCTGAACATTGAGCACTGGGTACCTAACTGTAGAGAGAAATTCATTACATGTCACCCCATCGAACAAAGAAATGTGTGGTCCAAATTCGGTGTGTGGGTAAAACGGTCTTTAACCTTTAGCAGTCAAGCCTTACTGTATGGGCAATGAGCCAAGCTAATTCATTTGTAACAGTTTGGCAAGAGGCCTATAGTTAGAACACAATAGACTACATTAATGTAATGGGCCTTATCTGCTGGAGACGGCGAGTACCAGGCAGGCTGTTGAATGAAATGTCCAGTGAATGCTGGTGATATTCAATAAAAAAGTTATTTCCTCCTTTTTTCATTCACTATGAGCCACCTGGTAAAGTGATTTCAGATTCTTATGATTGGTTTCCTCTGTATTAACTGGAAGAGTATTTTCAAGGAGACACACAACAATGAGGATGCCTTGTATGCAGCAAACCTCTGCAGCTGCATATTAAACATCATACAGGAGTGGAGCAGCTAGCTGGCGTGTGTGATTTCTTCCCGTTCAAATTAGATTTTTAAGCCTCATAAAATTGCTTCGTGCGATTTGTTCTTTAGGATCACCTCCTCTGTTTAAGTTTACAGCTCTACATCATCATCATTAAGTCCTCGCTGCACTTTCAGCAAAAGCTGTGGAGGATACCAATTAAGCTGAGCCGTTATTGCTGCAGTGTTCATTCATGTGCTGCTACTTCTGTTGCTCTCCCTGACTTCTGTAGATCACTGAGCTCCATAACATCAAGAACATCACGCGGATGCCACGGGAGACAAAGAAGCACGCCGTCGCCATCATCTTCTGCGATGACACATCCAAGACGTTTGCCTGCGAATCAGGTGAGTGTCCTTTTCTGCGTGCAAAAATCTAATTAGCTGCTGTCAACCACAGTAGGGGGAAATAAGGGTAGAAAGGTTTTGCTCCTGAAGACGTCTTATGTTGTCATAATGTGGTTTGGGAAAAAAAACAATGACAAACAAACAAAAAAAACAAAACAAATGTGGTAGAAGAATGAAGCATGTCAAAACAAAAAAGAGAAACAGAAGTGATGGAGGCCATGGTGGATCTGAGTTCAGCCAAGTGATGCTCATTTGCCGCCATATTAAGAGGTTGGGAGATGGGTTCTGAAATATTGATTTTCATTGTGCAGATATGAAAACCAATATTGGGCATAATTTGTGGTGTTTTTCAACCCTGTTATGCATTAGATGCAATCTCTATTGATTCTCACGCTCTATTGAGCTTGAAAAGCTCCAGACCTTCTCAAGCAAGTTGAAATAGCTTTATTTCAGCCTAAAGCTGGGCAAAGCAAATTATTCTATGTATTTTATTGTGCTATTTCATGCTAAGCTGATTGTTGGAGTTGGGTTCCCTGGCTTTGGAGATATGGATCTTATTCATGAACGTGGTTTGACCTTTTTCCCCGTCCAAATCGGAACAGTTTATTTTTGTTTTGCCTTCTCACAAAAAAATATCTTAAATTGTCTTGTTAAAGTCCCAACTCTCGAGCACCTCTTTTGTGAACTTGTACGTTAACATTTTTTTTTTTAAGTTTTGAAAAATCTCTTTTGGCTATTACGCACTAATTTCTTTTTTAAAACGTATTTGTTGATACGAGATCGCACTGGGTTTGCATCACTTACTGAATGAGAGCTGGTCAATGCAAATTCATCGAAAACGTAACTGCTATAAACTAGTAGTTAATCTGGTTTGCAGTAGTAATTGTAACATTTTTGATGACGTCTGTCTCTGTCAAAAGCAGGTCTCCAGAGAAAAGTCTTAATATTTCAACTAAAACTAAACACGACTGACTTCGAGGTCTCTTTGCCTCGGTAACAATATCAGTAGAGAGCGCTTTTCTTAGTGCAACCCGTAAGTCATGGGAAGACCTGTTGTGATCTTCACTGATCACAAAAGATTTGTCAAACTGGCTAAGCTGAAAATCAGAACTGAGCATTTTCCCAGCTATTACATATTACAGAATTAAAATGGTAAATGTGTGTTGCGTAAGATCTCACTTCATATGTTCCTAATTTGGCCTCCTGCCCTGCAATGTCAAACGGTGTGTTAATGCAACGATGATTGTGCTGTTATTTAAAGACATAATTTAAATATGCATGAATAAAAAGTTTTTTTTGCATGTTTTATTAAGGGGGGGAAGAGTGTTTAGCAGTTATAAATCTCCCCTATTATGTTACTTTTAAAACACAAAAGCTTTGTTGCGTCCTCCCAAGCAGCGTGCTGTCAATGAGGCACGGAAGGAAGCGAGCGAATAAAATAAAATAATCGCGCATTTTTGACAGGTCTGGGTGCAACTGTCAAATATGCACATAAAGAAAGATGAGAGTGTGACCTTGAGTTATGACTACAATTGAGAATCTCAGCTCCTCAAAATCCACCGAGGAGTTGCCTCTGACAGATATGAATGCGAGCAGATATACATATTGTATCCGTCTGTGTAATGACTGCTGCTCTGCTGCCGAAAAAAAAAAGAAAAGTAAAGCGTTTCCTGATTTTTGATTCCTGCTTACCTGACTCTGGCTTGCCGTGTGTTTGTAAACACTCATTAACGCAAAAAACGGCGCCGTTTTTTTCCTCCTTCTCTCACCTACACATGCGCACGCGAAAGGCATCTTTCTGCCGCATCTCCTGATGCGCCACAACGTAGCGTAGCCTGGACGCCGCTGTGCTGATGAAGTGTTTGTTTGGCTGACTTTCCAGTCAGTGGCCTTAAAAAAAGTGTGGGAGTTTAGAAACACTTAAAGTCCACAGCAAGGGGAGTTAATGAAAGCACGAGGAAAGAGCTGAATTGCCGGCGCTGCCGTGTTTCTGCTTCCTCCTGCGTGAATAAAGTGCTTCGAAAAGCAGCCGACCTTTCCTTAACCCTTCTGTCCAATCTGCATTTTCCAGTTGATCTCACAAACAGTCTGTTGCATAACGCCACCATTTACACCAAATGCTCCCCAGTGATTGAATGCGTCTCACACTCGTTCCGTAAGCTTTTGATCTGCATTGATTGATAGAAATAAAAAGGGATCAGTAATGGGTACAGTGCCACAGTTCCAGTTCCTCTTAGACCTTCCCACATTATTTTCATTTTTTTTAAATCCAAACCTTGTTAGGCCAACACATTGTGACATAGAAACGGTTTGTAGTTCAGCCTCGGGAATATTTCGTAGAAACATGTTTTGCTTTAATTAGAGCTACAGGTTTTTGCATTACACCCAACTTTCCTCATCTGCAAAACATCGTCATTGCCAGAGATTCTCAAATGGATGTAGACCTGCACATTTCAACAAGTGTTCAAATTTATGCAAGGTATTAGATTTAGGAATCATAAATTGTATTAGATTTTTGAATTTATTAATTGTACGCTGATTAAAAAGTCACATACTGTAGCAGCACAATTAATAGTTGTTCTGTCATCAGAATCTTCTGCCTGAGCTGTGATCCATTTCAGTTTCTGTGAGCCTCTTGGCTTCTCCTTGAATGTTTGGCTGAGTACAAATTAAGACTATTATCAGTTTTTCCTCACCAACAAAAAGCCACTGAAATATCAGACACAGACTTTAAGATTGGAATACTGGAACCATTTCTTTAATGATTGGCTTCAAATTTTGTATAAACATAATTCTGATTTTCATATTTATCCACCAGTGAATGATGGCTCTAACTGGTTTTTTTTTTTGGTTTTTTTTGCCATGCATCACTTTATTATGAATACTCACTCAAGGAATTCATGCTTGTATGAAAGCAACTGCACTGACTCTGTACTGCTGTGAGCAGAGCTGGACGCCGAGGAATGGTGCAAGCTGCTGTGCATGGAGTGCCTGGGTACCCGTCTCAACGACATCAGCCTCGGAGAGCCGGACCTGTTAGCAGCAGGAGTACAGCGGGAGCAGAACGGTGAGTGCCCAATTAGTCCCAGCTAACACACGCAGCTATTCGGGGTCAATCCCTCTCAATCAGCCCTCCTCCAAGCACTTATCTGTTGCGTATGGGGCCTGTTTGCATTAAAGCAGCCGAGACTTCAGAGGGTTAGGGGAGTGAAGTGGACAATGTCCAATTAGGCTCTGCTAATAAGGGCCATTTTTGTCAATATTTGATTTCAAGTCCCCTGTTGGAGAGTTTTGTGGTATGAGCTCACTATCCTCCAGCTTTGGGCTTCAGAGGTTTGTTTTTAATGTGGGACGTCAAAGGAAACCTGCGTGTGTATGCGTGCTTGTGTGTGTGGAAGTACAGGTCACAGGCTCTGGCAGGGGCTCTGTTCCAGGCCTAATGAGAAGTGCTGTGCATTACTGGCTTCCCTCGTAATGAAGCTTGTCATTGAGATGGATGAGATTATGGCTCCTAGAGCCGTGCGAAATAAATGTGCCTCTACACATATTCCACTCTCAGAAAATGGGAATAAAATAAAAAAATAGGAGAGGAGGCACTATCGTGGAGCAGCTCATTCACTGTGTATAATTTGTAAAGTTGTGAAGGAAATTGAAAAGGCAACAGTCCAAACGGAGCAGTTTAGAGTTTTAAAAGAGCGAGTAATTGAAAAAAAGAAGAAAAGAAAAACTTGCTTTCATTTTGATGGATTTCATTTCCCTGCAGCTATGAAGCGAAATTGTACCCCTCAACTATACTTGGCCTCTTTTATGTAAGATATCAGAGTGCAAGGTTTTGACACAACCCTTCTTTGGTTTGTTCAAATAAGGCGTTCGAGCAGTGCGACATTGAAGCACCCTGAACCAGCACATTTCTGCTGCTGCTTTGAGTGAACACAGAATCTCCAGCTTGTCGTTTAAAGTTTCAATGCCTCCAGAACAGCAGGGGGCAGAGTTTATTTTTCCGTACCCTAGAGTTAGTGAAGTGCCTTGGGAACATAGATCATGATATTGTCTATAAGCAGGGCACTATGTTTCTGCTTTCTGGATGGAGAATTAATTCACAAATAAAACCAGATTCTGGAAGAGTCTCCATTTTGTTTTCCGTATTCTCTTGGACTGAATAGGAATGAAAAAAATGTTTATATGTCCAAACCTTATTCCCCGTCACCTTGTTTAAATGATCATTTGTTCCTTCCTGCTTTCCTTCCTTCATTCCCATCTCTTATTTCCTTGTCTCCTTTGTTACTTTTCTTTCCCCTTCCTCTTTCTTTCTCTTTATTCTTTTTCTTGAGCCCTCATTTGTTTCCCTCTTTATGTCTTTGCTCCTTTCTGTCTTTTCTTCCCTTCTTTCCTTATGACCTACCTCTCTTCCATCTGTCTTTCCTTTGCTCGTCCTTTGTTATCTGATAGTATTTTTTTCTCAGTTTCCAGTTCTTGCTGTGTCATTATGATGTGACAAAGCTACAATTTTGCGATGAAGAAAAGCAACAACCCCAGTTGAGGAATTTCTTCCTCTCATTATTCCTTCCTCACATCCATCTTTCAGAGGAATGATTCTCCTCTGAAAGGTCGCTCAAAATTATTTATTTAGGCAATTAATTCAAAACTTTGTTTTTAGGTCATCTTAGCTCCTTCATCATAGGAAAGTGTGTATTTAAAGAGGTTTGCATTGGAAAAACAAGCGAATTTAAGAACTGAAACCCATCATTAGTGACTGTTTTGAAGCTCAGACTATATAATTATGCAATAGGAAGGGAATGAAGTCACTTCAGCAAAAACACCTGGGCGACATGCCAGAGCAAGTTGATGAATTTGCAGTTGAAACCGGATATTTACATATTTCGTAAAAGCAGTTTTTAGTGTTTGGTAGAATTGCCGCTTCATCTGTGTGCATTGGGTCAGATGATTTGGTGCCCACTCCAAAATACTGACTACCTTGTCCTTGACCCACTTTGTAAACAACTGGCAGCATGCTTGGGGTTATTGTCCATTTGGAAGATCCACTGCTACCCACTCTTCAACTTCCTGGTTCATAATTTAAGATGTCGCTTCAATATTTCCAAATCATGTCATTTATCCATTCAGTGATCTATTTTCTTTTTAAAGTTCATACCCACACAACATGAGGTCCCCACACTCATGCTTCATGCTTCATAGTTCAGATGCTTTTCTCAAGGTGGCAGCCTGTCATCTTTTTTTCCTCCAAATGTAACAATGTCTGACACAGCCAAACACTTCAGTCTTAGTTCCAACAAACCACGGGACATTTTTCCGAAAATGAACGTCTTCACTTTTATGCCCGAGTGCATTTGAAAAACTTAATCTGGCTTTTCATATTTGGAGTAATGGCTTCCTTCTCACTGAATAGCCTTTCACACCCTGTTGGGACAGGACTCTTTTCACTGTTGGTAATGACACTCTTCTGCCAGCTTCAGCCAGCATCTCCACAAGGTTTTTATTTTTTTGCTTCTTTTTGTTTTGGGGTAGATTCGAAACACATTCAGCTTTGAGACACAGAACACATCTGGACATTGACATGGTGTTTTTGTTTGTGTATAATTGTGTGAACTGGTGAACGTGTCACCTTTAGGCATCTGGAATTGCTCAAAGGCATAGTAATAATTGTAGTGTATGTCAACTTCTGAATAAAAAAATAAAACAATCTCTCTGCTGCTTCTTTAAGTCTTTATTTTAAAATTTATTAAACAGGGAATATTTTGGTAATCCTGAGTGATCTCAAGTAGGATCACTTTGATTTAGGGCTGACACAATTAATCTGATTAATCGTGATGAACTTCTTATTATCCAGAGTAAGAGTTAACTAAATATATCTAAAAAATATTAGAATTAGAATAATTTGTGCATTCTTGGTTTTGTCTTGGAGATTTTAGTCCATATAAATATATTTAGTAGCTGGCAGATGTTCAGTCGTAGCTAAAAAGACCAGAAATGCTCCGATCACAGTTTAGTGAGCCGATACCAATTTCTATTTGCTCTAAAGTAGTTTCTCTGATTGAACTTTAACTGTGGCGTTCAAAACATGGATCATCTACTTTGTTTATTTCAGAGCGCTTCAACGTGTACCTCATGCCCACGCCAAACCTGGACATCTACGGGGAGTGCACCATGCAGATCACCCACGAAAACATCTACCTGTGGGACATTCACAATGCCCGCCTCAAGCTTGTCATGTGGCCCCTCAGCTCCCTGCGCAGATACGGCCGGGACTCCACCTGGTTCACGTTTGAGTCCGGAAGGTGTGTGTGTGTGTGTGTGTGCTTCCGCTAGCTTGTGTAATTTAAATGCCAGCAGCAAGAGGGAGAAGCCCCCCCCCCCACCAACAACAACAAAAAAAAGCAATAACAACACATTTGTGGCAACGCAATGACAACTTTTCACAAAGAAAGAAGCTTTGAAAACCAACTGGGATATATGCTGCTGAGGCCTTCAGGCGATGATGATGACGATGATGATGATGATGATGATGATGTTGATGATGATGATGATGTGACAGACTTTTCTCTGAAACTGTCTCAATCTGTGTGTGTCTTTTGCATTCAAGGGGAGGAGAGAGGAGTCCACTTGCATTCGCAGTCCTCACTGCAGCCTAAACATTCAACCATGCATATTTGTAAATGAGCAATCTGAGAGTGAGCACAATCAAAGTGTCTCTCTATGTGTGTGTGTGTGTGTGTGTGTGTGTGTGTGCGTGTGCTGTGTGTGTGTGTGTGTGTGTGCGTGTGTGTGTGTGTGTTCTTGGCACAGGATGTGTGACACAGGAGAGGGTTTGTTTACGTTCCAGACCCGGGAGGGTGAGATGATCTACCAGCGGGTCCACTCGGCCACGCTGGCCATCGCCCAGCAGCATGAGAGGATGATAGAGGAGATGGAAAAGAGCTCCCAGGTACGCTGGGTTTGTTTATCTCTTATCAGCTGCTGCACATGGCATTACTGTGGTTATATTTCAGAGGAAGTTTGTTTTGGATTCACTTATTATTCCTTACATTGCGTTCGACACGTCAGTCTGAAAGAAACACAGAGAAGTGTGCATAAAAGCTACGAAATAGCTTCACTCTCTGCTTGGATGATCAGAATTGTGTTTTTTTTATAGGCACATGTAATTAAGAAGTCCTGATTTTGGTCATAATCCTGTGTTGGACCAGGAGCTCTCAGACACCCCAGAGTCTTGGCCTTCTCTACCTGTTTCCCTCACAATAATCATTCATCACTTCCTTCCTTCCTTTTCACTGTCATCTGCATTCTTTGTTTACATCGCCATGCCCTGTGTCTGATGAGCCTTGACCATATGGCCATTCTCCTGGACCCTGCAATTTAGGGAACATTTCCAAAAGCAGCCGCTGTCAGCGATAAGAACTGTGCGTACATTGCAATTTGTTTTGGCATCGGTACATTTTACACCTTCAAAGTTTCTTTCTGGAATGTACAGCGCCTTGCAAAAGTGCCCTTACCGCTTTTTCCACATTTTCTCACACTGCAAACACAAACTTCAATGTATTTTATTGGAATTTTAAACGAAATAGGTGCATAATGTATAGTGCACAATTGGCAGGTGGAAGAAACAGTAAAAATAAATGAAAAATGAAATTTTAATATGTAGTCATAATTCAGCGGAAGCACTTTCCCTCAAAAGTCGCAACAGAAAAGCAGCCAAGTGATCTATGGTAACTCTGGAGGTGCTCCAGAGATCTTCAGCTCAGGTGGGAGAATCTGACAAGAGGAGTCCTGTTTCTACTTGTTGTGCACTCTACAAATTTGAGCTTCAAGAATTTTGCAGAGAAAATGGACTAAAAAAAAAAAAAATCTGTTTCTTGGTGTTCAAAGCTAGCAGACGGATATCCCAAAGACTTGCAGCTCTTTGGCTGGACACAAATGCGTGCCGCACTTTTCAGATTTGTTTGTAAAATATGAAATAAAGTCATCATTCCAGTTGCGCCCAGTGTCATGTTGGTCTGTTACATGCACGTTGAAGTTCCTTGCATTAGAAAACATGCAGAAGATGAAGGCATCCCGATACTTTTGCAAGGCACTGTGGATCAGGATTTGGAAGTTGGATAGACCAAATCAAATCCACAACATGCCAGAGAAAAAAAAAAGATAATAATCCCAAATGAATCTCTGTCTTATCCATCAAACACTTTCTCAGCCTGGAGACATGCAGCTCAGCCTTCAATATGTGCTACTATTCACACCTCTTCATGCGTTGACAAATGCAGATCAGCTTTCTCCCGAAAGTGACAGAAAAGTGAGATGCACTTCTGTCTGACTCTGTCTGTTTCAGTTTCACTCCAGAGAGACGCTAACCAAGTCCATCTCCCTGCCACGCAGTGCCTACTGGCAGCACATCACGCGCCAAGCCAGTGTGGGGGATCTCTACAGTTACCAAGGTACACGGGAGAATTTACTAATTATCAAAATCACCGTGAAGCTCTTCGACTTTGGAACTACACTGAGACGGAGATCATAACAAACACGGCTAATGAGGACTTTTACAATGACTGAGCTTTAGCTGCGCTGTGCAGAGTGCATTCATACATAAAGAAGGTAATAAAAAGTTTATGTATTTTGATGATACTATTTAAATTTTTATGTAGATTATGACAGAAATGTATTAAAAGGGATTTATTACTCTGGTGATGGTAATTTCTTTGCTAATGAAAACCCAAAATTCAGTTTATCAACAATATTACATTAGAAAAATAAAAGTAGGATTAAATACAGCAATTATGGCCTGTTGAAAAGTATATCCATGTATACCAATACATACTTAGGGTTCATTTTGTTGTACCCACAGTCGATGCACAAAATTTGCTTGGGTTTTCTTCATATTTTGCACGTTATTGTGCACCATTTTCACCAAAAATGTTTTCCTTTTGCTCAACTTTCACTTAATGTGCTTCAAATAGCACTTTTTATTAGTCACTGTCGTTGCACCTTTTTGGTGAAGGTGTCAGATAATGCAGTGGTTTCCAAAGTTGACGGAAATCAGCCAGTTGTGGGTCTTGAGAACCTCGTAAGAAATCAAAATAAAAAACAAAAAAGATTTTTTTAAAAAAGAAACAAAACAATATATTGGTTTTGATGCTGTTTGTGTTGTCATTATGTCCCTATTTAATTTACTTACCGAAATGTTTTTCAACCACTGGTGTACATTTCTCATTAAAATTATTTATGTAATGTCATACTTTTCTGAGAAATTGAATTGAATTTGGGTTTTCATTAGCTGTAACTTGTAATCACCATAATTGACAGAATTAAAAACATAAAATTCGTCACTCCAGTGTAATGACTCTTTGAGTTTCGCTCTTTGATTTAAATGGTTAAGTTAATTAACTTTTTGTGATAATCTAATTAAACATATTCAGGCTAGAAACACAAAACAATGAACAGAAAAAAGAACCTAATATTACAAAGAAGTATTTATCTTATCTTATTTAAGAAATGTAACAACTTTTGTTACTCCTTTTTGATCGCTGCTCCTCCCATCTGTTCGCAGCTAGAACTGGTTGTTGCCATGGACACCGATTTTATTATTTACCGATTCGTCCTGAAGTGCCACACATGGGAACCCAAGTCATGTTTTTTGCGTTGTGTGCTGGCAGGCCGTTTGTGCATTTTAGCAATACCGTTATCAGGAGTTTAATCAGAAATGCTAAATGAAACTAACTGGTTTTATAACAAAGGCCAATTAGTGTTTAAACATTGTTACAACAGTTTCAGGAGTGGTTATTCAGTACATTATAGCTACTTTTTTTACCTTGAAGTTAGGGTGGTATTATTAACCTTTTTACATAACAAGAAAATGAAAAATGAAACCTCTGAGTGGCCTATCGGGAAGTGTTTAGTTCAAACTGGGTGGGCATTTCTGGAATGTTTGTTGGATTTAAATTAATTTTCCAGGAAACAGTTATGTTCTTTCCGTACGCAGATCTTACTCATAAGCAAGGGATGTTTGTTATTCTCTCCTAGTTTCTGTGAAGGTTCATTTCTGTTTAAAAGAAGTGAAAAGAAAAAGAAGTGAAAAGAGACCCAGCATTTGACATTTTCCCTAAATCTCTATCCTATATTGTGCTACTCCTAAACCTTGACCCATGACAACAATCTGGTTCTGCTTGTGGATTATTTTAAAGCTACATTGGAGAAAGTTGCGGTGGGAGACGTGGGTTACCAGAAGGATCAAATTGCCTCTGTGAAGTCATCGTGTTTGTAAATTTGCTGTGCAGAATTATCCGGCGGGCCTACACAGACAAAAGCAAAGCATTTTCATTTGAAAACCGTTTGTTGGATATGTCAACATGTCCTTGTTTTTCTCTTGAAAAACAAGGTCTTGCAACACCTACTGAGTAAGAAAGCACGGTGAAGGTGGATTGATAATGTGGGCTGCTTGTCAGAGCAGGAATCGGACACCATCAATAACAAGGACGCCCTTTCCTATGTTTACCTCTATGTTGCTCAAGATTTGAAGTTGCCTATGACTATCAATCGAGTACATTCTATATAAAATGCATTCAACTGACCACAAATACATTAATAATGCAGCAGCTACTCTGTAGCATCCAAGGATGGCACCATGTGTTTTCCATGCTCATTTTCTGCACATGAATGTAAGGAAGTGTAAATGTGTGATTATTTGCACGTTATATGAGACCAGCGGCAGGAAGCTGATTAGTGAGCTGATGCGATTATCCTCTGTCCATGGTATTAGTTGATTAGAAGACTTATCTGAGGATTATGGGCCTTTTGGTTTTCACTGATAGAGCAAAAAAAAAAAAAAAAACGAAAGCCAGGCAAAGATGAAAGTCGCTCTGACGTCATCATTTTCTTTTTAAAAGTGAAGACTGTTATTTTCCCCTCTCATTATCATTTAATTGTGTCCTGATAAGCTTGAAAGCAAGCTGTGAGCTTTCTGTTCCAAACATCAACATGTTTGTGCATCGTAAAAAAAACCAACCGGTAAAAAACGTTCACCTCGGGGTTAATTCTTCGCCGACTCCCTCTTTGCAAAGTCTGCTGCCAAACTCTTGCTCTCTAAACTACGGCGAGCAGACGAGCTTCTCGGTGATCCATCACCTTGGCACCTCGGTCCTCCCACACTTTCCTCATGTATCTGTCCGCTTCGCAGCAACCTTTCCGCAGTCTTCTGCTCATACGGATGCAGCACTGTCGTTGCGTCCCCTCGTTTCCCATGAATAAATTGAACGCATCGGTGTGTTTGAGGTCCTGTCGAACAAGGAGGTCTAAAAGGTGATTCGTGGGGGGTGCTGAGAGTTTAATTCAAACTGTGACAAGTGTTTGGACTGCAAAAAGGCACGAGAAGACACACAACTCCTTTATCATGGAAACAGGTCATTCTGGGATGAATCCAACCACAGAATTACTTAATCGATTCCGCCTGGACAACAGGTCTCCGACTTTTGGGAGGAAATTTACATCCTGTTTCTGTATGTGGACATACAAGAAGCAAAGTGGTTTGTAGCCTCTGCGTCCACGCATAGAGGTTATTACCCTACAGTCTACCCAACATCTTTTACTCTGATACTCTTAAATAAACATCAAAAATTTGTTGATTGATATAATTTTAATACTCTATTTTCTATTTTCTTTAGAACAGCGTCCTGCGCACATAATGGTACCTCTTATAACGATGTGTAAAGTATAATAAAGTAAATCAGTCTCCATAGTAACTTTTGGAGATCACATTCCCTCAGCCACTCCTCAAAATGGAAAAGACGTGCCATTAAATGAAGGTATTTGTGTGTTTATCTTACCAAAAAAGGAAACAAACAAAAAAGAGCTAAGACTTGGTCAAATAAAATACCTAATTTCATAAATTAGTTATGATAAATTCAACCTACTTGAGAGTTGCAACAAACAGAGTTTGCTTAGGCTCAAAAAGAGACCATATCCACCCTTAGAGTAAACAATTTTATGTGCTATTATTACAAATAAAACTTGTTCAATTTGCCAAATGCCGCTGGACTCATGAGCTTTGATAGGATGAATCTAAAGTTGACCTTTTCAGCTTAAAGCTGTTTTTCTTCCAATGCACCCTTGGTAAAGTGCATGGCATCATAAACTAATTTTAAATCTGATGGTCTTTGACAAGAAAGCAAAGCAGTGGTCATCATTAGGTATTTCAGCAGGATAATAATGTAAAACATCTGGCCAGATGAAGACAGTAGACACCACCTTCCTGGCCACCGTAGTCCTCCAAACTTAAATGCTTTTGAAAACTTGCAGGGTGAGCAGAAATGGAGGAACCATGACAATCCAGGGGGATTTTGCTGAGAGGAATCATCAAAGGTCCTTGTGCCTTTGACGATTACTGATAAAGAAGGAGACTAAGGCAGAAGATTCCTATAGAAATAACTTCATTTTAAATAACGTATCTAAAATTAAAGGCAATGCTTTTTGAAAATTCTCAGTGTAATACTGTGCTACTGTGATAAAAGCTTAATTCATTTTAAGTCTTATAACACCCCTGTTTCAGTGCCAAAAAGTGTGAATGCTGTTGGCATGGTGTATTTTATGCTCCTCTCAAACCTAACTTAATTCACATCAGTACATAGACATAAAATTTACTCACTATGTGCTCTGATTCATCCCTGTATAGTGACCAGTGCTAACTTTTGAACTGTACACTTATAAAATAGTCCCTCTGCTCCTTACGGCCCAGAGGACGCAGCTCTCAATTTGCTGAATTTCACATTTGGAAAGTTCAGACCACAGGTTTGTTTCTTTTCTGTACTTCAGGCTCATTCTGTTTGCGTTTACACGTAGAATGACCCTAAATGACTATTCCAAGTGTTCATCTTCTATTTGAATGCACTCATTTCTGCATACCACTGAAAAGTCGTTGATGCAGTGTGCCAGCCGACTCCATATTTGAATCAACTTAAATGGCTTGAATTAATTTGGAATTTAAGCAATATTTCCAAGTAAATATGGGTTTTCCCCGAATGATAGTGCAGCGCTTAAGTGTTCATACTTAATGAACTTTACCACATTACGACTGCAAACTCGATGCATTAAAGAACCACAACTTGCTACTTATAAGAGTAGAAGAGTATTTCAACACTGGCTTTGTACATTTGTTTTCACTTCAAAGTAGCCATATGTGGCTCTGGCTGCATGTTCAGGGTCGTTGTCCAGCTGAAAGGCGAACCTCTGCCGAAGTCTCAAGTATTTTTTTTCAGCCTCTAGCAGAATCAACCAGTATATATTTCCATTCATCTTCTTATCAGCTCTGACCTGCTTCCCTGTCCCTGCTGACGAAAAGCATCCTCACAGCATAATGCTGCTAATGTTGACCGAGAATATGTTTTGTTTATTTTTCCTTGGTAAAAGGTATAAAGGCCATAAAAATAACTAGTGCTGCATGCAAATACATGATTTGGATTTTTATTCCTACAAGAAATAAAAATAAAATAAAATTGAACCATATGTTGCTATGCTGCTTCATTTCAAAATATGTGCTATTTAGTGTTGTTCAATCACATAAAATCCCTCAAACTACATTTCAAATTGTGGCTGTTTGTAAAGAAAAAAAAAAAAAAAAGAAGAAGAGAGAGAAAGAAAGAAAGAAAGAAAGAAAGAAAGAAAGAAAGAAAGAAAGACATCAGCAATCACTCAAATCTGAAGGGAAAAAAGCACTTAGCATTTTAAAAGAAATATACACATTATGTAAAAAAAAAAAAAAAAAAAAGGTGAATGTTTAATGCTTCATTATTCTCCAGTTTTGCCATTATCGTTGTAGCATCATTTATTTCTCAATGGCAGTCAGAAAACAGCTTTTCTGGACCTCTGTGGCTGGCTGTGTTTGCTCCTTGGCTCTTTCAGCTCACACATGATGAATATCCAATCAGCACAGTCAATTTGCTGAGTCATGCTTGGGCTGCTTTCAAATACCCTGTGGGTATAGAGAAATAATTAAGGAACATGGCTCCTTTTCGCCCTGTTGAGGTTGATTCACCTGTTTGTTTGCTTTGAGTTATCGGGGAACCAGGCACTGAAGAAGCAGAACCGATTCATTTTAATATGTTTTTACATCAGATTTATTTTCTGTTTCTGTAGCTAAACATGTCCTAGAAATCCCTCCTAGAACTTTTGTTTACTACGATTACAAAGCAGAACAGAGCGTATTAGAAAGATGTCAGATAAATGTTTTATTCCCCCGGAAACTTGCAGTGTATTCTCCATGAATACAATATATCTACTTTCCGCCGTCTTCCACCCCTGCTTTCCTAATGGGATTCACTCGTTTGCATTTCAGTGAAAAAACTGCCATTTTCTCCAGGTTTGCTGATGCAAAGAAATAAGTGCACTTTAAAGTTTTGGAGCCGGAGAAGCAAGTAACCATGCCTGTCAGAAATGGTTCAATTACCAGCTTTCATACTGGAAGGGAAAAGGGACTGTAATCCATACGTTCTTGTCGTTGCTGTTTTTTGTTTACCCATTTACAAGTCGTTCCTTCATCCTCCTGCTCACTCCGTGCTTTATTGCACTCCAAAGTTTACTGCTGGAGCATTAGCAATTCTAATGAAATGGAGCGCTGTACTCTGTTTGATCCGCCCGGGGGTGATACTAAAGGGATTTTACCAAGAGGTGGGAAGAATCAAAAGACAGAATGATGGAAGAACAGGGTGATGACACTTCCCTGCCTTCCAGCAGGCAATATGTAGATGTAGATGCAAAAATATGAACTTCTAAAAGAAAATTTGCGAATGGTAGATTTTAGTTCAGCTGTCTTGTTCTGGATTAATTTATTGTCAAACTTTATGTTGACTTAATCAAGTTTTTGACAAGAGGGCAAAGTTCAATCCATCATCTGATAGTGTAGTCAAAATAGTGTAGGGATTGCTGCAACCAAAACAGGATTGCCTGGCAGGCAAAGAAACCAGAGCATTAATCAGAGAAGCATTTTAGAGGACCGTGATGACTCTGGAGGAGCTGCAGGTCAGAAACCCAGAAAAGACCCGTTCGTAGTTTACCATAAACCATGTAGGAGATGCAGTAAACAATTGGAAAACGGTGCTCTGGTGAGGTGAGACTAAATTTAACATTCCTGGGCAACATGCATCACCTGGTCTGTGTTGGTTGTGTTTAAAATCCCAGCAAAATAAGGCACAGGAGCTGCTATCTCACATAATCTAGAGCCTGCGTTACATGGAGTGTCTCAGATGTTGCTAGACTGCCATCTGGGCAGCTACAGTTGGAGGAAGGAAGGTGTGGACAGGTGTGTGTCAACATGCATGCATGAATAGCTGCTTGTGTATCCAGGTCTGTTGTTTCTCCCGCTTTGTGTCTGTGTGTGTCTTCTCGCTGCCTGTCCTGTCTGCTCTGGCCCAGCAGCTGCCACCCCAGGCCAGATAGGATGACATGACCTTCCCCAGTAATGAAAAGGCACTGACAAATCACTGTCTGCTTCTCATAGTGTGAGCGCAGGAGGAGGGATGCTGACGCCAACATCATCCCGCTCTCCTCTCCTCTCTGCGGTTCTCTGTGGTTTTGTTGTTATTTTCTCGCAAGTGTGTCTACATGTTTGTCTCTCGTCCAAAAGCAGGGCTCTCGTCGGGGGTCTGTCCCTAGACAGCCGTGTTTATGACTGAGAGGATGATGGGCTCTGCTTCACCCTCTCCTTCCTCTCTGGGCTCAGTGCCTCGCGTCTTTCTGTCTCTCTCTCTCTCTATTTTTTTTTTTTTTTTTTGCTTTAGCCTTAATTGGCCGTGGTTGAGGAGAGGGATTGTCTTGGCAAAGATGTGAAAAGGATATGCCTGGTTGCACACCAGTCGTTTCAGCGATCTATTAAACACAACTTGCAGGGAAGAGAGGCGCGTTCCTCCATCTCTGTGTTCCTGCAGCATGCGCCGAGCTGCATTTCTAACTTGGTATTTCTCTTTTGTTTCAGGGAGTGGTGGAGAGGAAAGACTAACAGACAGAGGTGTGTGTGCATGACTCACCTGCCGCCGAGCATCCCATTTCATTCTCATCCTCACTCACACCCACGCCAGCCCCTCCGTGCCTCCTCCCACTAACCGTTCCCTCCGCTCGCACATGAAAATGCTTTTTCTGTGTTTTTCATTCTCACTTTCTCCTTCTCCTTCCTTGCATATCACCCCTTCCCCCAAAACACCTCTTTTTTTTTTCTTAACTAGACTTGTTTCTCCCTGTTGCTCTGACACACACTCACCATGTCACTTGACACTGATTACCAGCCTGACTGGGTCATGTTGTATTGTATATTCCAAGTCCCAGTTGGCGGAGTCATGGAAGCGATCCCGGTAAATAAACACGTACAAACCACAAACTTCCAACGTTTTAATTGGGATTTTATGTAATAGGCCAACACAAATAACTGGTACTTTAAAGTGGAAGGGAAATTATACAGTTTTATAAATAGATGAATGAAGGTACTCTGGTGAGATGAGGCTAAATTTAATATTTAGCCTCTTGCAGGGCTGTTTGGTTATGGGGGGAAATATAAGTATAATTATTTACATTTGATTTTCAGTTTGGCAAAACAATGTATCTGTAGAAGAACAGAAGAGAAGGCCTACAAATGTCCTAGTTCAAGTCTACCACAAGCAATGGCAGCATAGATGTGATATAAGGCACACTGCATGGTCAGATGAGACCAAAACAATGTAAACAAAAAGGCAACACTGACATGATGAGGAAAAAAAACATGCTGCCACCACCAAGGCAGCATGGTCCTTGTCTTAGGTGGGAACAAGAATCCTGGTCACAGTCGATGGAAGAATGGATTTACACAGGAGGAAACAAGAAAGAGGCTGCAAAAGAGCACACACTGGGATGGCTGTTCATGAAAAAACCCTGAATAGACACCCAGAGCACAGTCACGGCTTACAATGGTCCAGTCAAAGTCCAGTTCTAAATCCGGTCGGTAATCTGCGGCAAGGCTTGAAAATCGTTTGCTCACATTTCACTGAGCAAAAAGAGCAAAAAGAAAACTGAGAAATTGATGAAGATATACATTTCCAGGTCTGTAAAGCTGCAATAGAAACATCGTTGAAAATGCAGTGAAAATGCGTTACTGCAAAACAAAACATAATTTGCACATTTATCACTGCAAAATTACGTAGCATCTTTCTTTCACTTCACAGCTATGCACCCTCTGTGCATAGCTGTGAAGCTATGCCCAGAAACAACATGAAAGCAGATTTATCACACGAAACCTAAGTAAAACACATTGAGGGAAGTCTGTGGTTGTGTTGTGACTGAATGCGTGAGAAACTGCGTGTGAGTGTTTTTGGATTTGCCCAGGTTCCAGTCTGATTCAGTTATCAGCTCCTTTTTTGCATCTGCAACAGTTCTGGAGTTAAACAGAGCAATATTTTGAAGCGCAGCCACTTCTCTTGGCCGGCTTTGTCAGCATGAACTCACCAGGTTAAAGTTTATAATAGTGTTGGGTTCCTTTTTTTATTATTATTATTTATTTAATTCTTTTTGCACCTCCTTAAATATTGATCAGTGGCCACTTCCTCCTTGTTTTCGTGCACCATCAGCAGCTTGCCAGTCGCTTTATCCTCAGCCCACCTCTATGTGCACACTTCCAAACAGCGCACTAATGTATTATTAATGCTCTCACGGTTAGACAGGAGCAGCCCTTCGCCGTCGAGTATCCATTACTCCCTCTCAGTGCATTTAACCGATATGAACTGCGGAGCAAATTGGTTCAATTAATTTGAATTAAGGTGCGGAGGGAGCCGGCAGGACACGGGCCTAGGAGAATGACGCAGGGAAATGAAGCTGTTCAACTGACAAGCAAATCTAACTTGGACTAAAGTTAGATTTAGTCATAAATCATAAGAATCTTTTGCACACTTACGCATTAGCTGCACACAGAATTTACAAAATAATCCTAGTGTTGGAGCAGTGATTGTGACGGACTGCTAGGGACAGTGAAGTGCACATTGACATTGCAGATGTTTCCAGTGGCTTGTTTCAATTTTTATTTATTCTGATAGGAATCTATTAAAGTATATTCTTCGGTGTGTTCGGCTGAGTTGTTTTTTTTTTTGTTTGTTTGTTTTTTTTCTCCTCCCCGAACAGGAGCAGGGCTGTCGAAGACCTTTATCCCCCGGGCACAGACGTTCCCCAGCTTTCTGTCTGATGAGCCCGAGCAGGAGGAGAGGAGTCGCCGCCACCAAGAAGAGGCGCCGTCGCCATCTAGTGGCTGCGAATCCAGTTGCAGCCTCGGACCGCTTCAATGACAGGGAGCAGCTTCAGCAGCTGTGGACACTCATCCCGTCACTGTAGAGAGGATTCAGCAATCTGTATAGAGATACGTGTAATATACCTGTAGAAGCTGTAGAAGGATCCCACTGGAGGATTGTGAAGTGTGACTGCAGAGATAGCTTCTAAAAGTGCACCAAAAATCCTCTATGTGTTATTTAAAGTGTTTCTCGTCGCCATTGTTCTGTTTAACTCTGCATGACCTTCTACTTTCACTTTTTTTTCTTTTCTTTTCTTTTTTTTTTTTTAAAGCAAAGCACTTGGAGAAAAGTCAAAGGCACTATTACCTAAATATCTGCTGTAAAACAGCTTTAAGAAACTTTTTTTTTTTTTCTGAAGTTGATGAAATAATATCAGGCGTAATCCGGCAAGGTGCTGCCTCAGCAGCCAGTTCAAGAGAAACTCCACCAGTTTTGACACAAATTTCCCCCCTCGCCTCCCCGCCGCTCCCCCCGTCAGCTTTGTCGCGAGAATGTGAAATCGATCAATGTCTCACGCAACAAAACAGCTTGATGTCCATGGCAGCGATGAATCAGCTAAACTTTTCTAATCAGCTTCAACCAGCAAAAAAAAAAAAAAAAAAGAAAAAAAAAGTCATTCATAAATGGGTTGGGGCGGACCGTCGTGTCAGAGATGATAAAAAGCGCAGCCCTCCTGCAGCCTCTGCTTTAAGCTGCTGGCATTACTCTTCACTACAGCAAATTGACTTTAATAGCATCTGAGCCCTTCTGAAGCTCTGTCTGTCAGAAGTTACTGATAAGCTGTTCATTAGCAGAAAGGTGTTAAAGAAAGGGTCACCCGATGGCATGATGGGTTATGCAAATCAAGAGATAAAATTCATATTTGGGGTCCATAATAAGCTAAGAGAACGTTTCCTGAGGAGGAAAACATGACATCAGGCATTCAGGGAAAGTTGTTTTTGATGTTTTTGTGTCGGTGCAAGAAATATTTGCAATTCATCAGAACCACAAATATGAGCCTGTCCAGGGTTCCAACTGGTGAAGCATGGAGTTAGTTTTTATCACTTCCAAGTCCAAAAGGGTATTAAAAAATATACATTTAATATGAAAAAAAATGTTTACAATTCCAGGACTTTTTCATTATTCCGTTGTCAAAAGCCTTTCATCCTGCATACAAAAATTGATGTGCAGCAGAAAAATGATACTTACCACTCTCTAATGTGAAACGAGGTGGTAGCAGCATCATACCGCTGGGATTCCTTAACAATTTTGAACTGCTTTATGTTAGTCGATCCTATTCCCAATAAAATACATAAAAGTTTATTGTAGCAATGTGAGAAATTGTGAGCTTGGCTGTTCTGGACTATCTGAAATCAAGGTTTTAAACAAATATCAAGTCAAGTTTTACTAAAATGCAGAATAGGAGCCCCACTTCATATGTTTTATTTATTTTTTTAGTCATGATTTGTAGAACATAAAACCCAGATAAGCAGATGCATACCTCTCTAATGAGCACATTGTAATAAAGATAGCAAAAAAAAAAACCTTTTTACTCTCTCAATTAACCAACTCCTCTACTAGTAATTGTCCTACTCGGTTCTGCTCGTATTTCCTGCCTTTCTCGCCGTCATTACTGTCAAACAAACTCCTAAAATGTTGGTTAAAAAAGTTTAGAGAACATCATTGATCCAAGAATAAAGTGACGGAAAGGCAGGACAGAGACAGAAAGCCTCAATTACGAATCCATCTGTTCCTGCAGCTCTTCTGACAGTGCGGCGGTATAAACAATACTTGGTAGGCTTCTGGTGTTTTGGCGTCTTGGATCATTCATTTCAACTTCCACAATATGTATGTCAAACAGAGAATCAGTCAGCCAGACTTTTTTGTGCCCACAGTCTCTGCTAACAAGAGGTCATTGAAGGAGAAACGGTAGATTAACGAGGCAGCGATGCATTTTACTAACAAGATGCATTTCCTCTTCCCAGTGTTTTCAGAAAAAAAAATATATATATTTAATGATTCTTAAAAGTGAGGCTAATGCAAAGTACATTAAATGGGAACTTTCTATTGTAAAAGAAACACCTGGTCTATTATAATAAGCCCCTTTCTATTTTCTTGTTGAGTTTAAACACTAAGGGTGTAAAGTAGTTTGTACGTTTCAGTGAAGTCTTTACTACCTATGGCCGTTAATCTAACCATAGCAACAACTCTTAATGAGGAGCCCCTTTGTTAGCTACAAGGTACTAAAGGGAGTGAAAAATTGTTCAAAGAAAGATACAATAAGTCTGAGTTGTTTATTGGTTTTGCAAACTCCCCAGATGTGGTTTAATGGCCTCTGTGGAGAACGGTGTAGGTTCAATACTCATAGTGTGCACCTATTAGCTAATTACTACTGTAATGTTTGGATATATGAGGCTTTCATATCTCCAAACTAACATGTATATGAGTTCCCCATACAGATTTTGCTCTGAGATAATAGGCACTAACCAGACTAGGGCTCACAATAGCTTACTTTGATTTATGAAACAAACCCAGATTTGTAAAAATCAGTTAGCTACTTCATGTAGCTCATAGCTGGTTCTTAAATTTGTATTAAGGGGGGGAAAAAAATTGCTTGTCACAACTATTTCTCATATTGGTTATCTATGCAGCACAAGGGCCTCTAAAGAGGCTCAAAAGGAAGCTAAATTTTGCTCTTATGTTTTCATTGCCAAGCTCTGCTGTTTCTATAGCTCAGAAACAGACATGCTATTAATCTCCTTGTAACAATACATTGCCTGAAACTTTGCTAAGCTATTTTAAAACAGTGAATTTAAGTATCTCATGTGTTAGTAACAGAATGAGCGAGAGAAGGAATGTTAAAATATGGTAATAATACTAAATCCTTTTTCTGTTGCATGAATCAAATCTGTTTTTTAAAACACACAACTCCACATGATAAAGACCCTAGTGCCTTCAGATGCTGACCACAGATGGTGACAGCCAACCAAAGCAGACACTGGACTCTCTAAGTTTGCCATTGTTACATTAGTTTGTGATTCACTTTAAAAACTAAACAACTTTAGAAGATTCTGGAAATATTCTCGACCAGGTGCCATGTGACTAGGGTTACATTTTGGACTGTGCTGTCCACCAACACCAGAACCTTCCATGAGATTAGGCATGGGCTGGTATGAGATTCTCATGATAATCTTAAAGAAAAATATTAATTATCTACGGTAGTCACTGTGGGGAAAAAAAAAAAAGTTTTACCCATTTTAACTGATCGTATATAAAAAAGCAAGGCAACTCTCAGACAGTAGTAACCTTAAGGTGAAGGCCGACTTTTACATCTGGACGATAAATTATTCTCTCAACCAGAAATATTTTTTAAAAGAATTCAAGCATGAGAAAAAAACATTTCAGCTTCAGTTTAGCCAGATGACCAAGTGTACAGGACAGAGTGGGGGAAAGGAAACCCTGATTTAGCCTCAGAAAACTCCAATCAAGATTTTACTGGCTTCTTAAGAAAAAGCAGGAATGGTAGACTACGGCAAGACATTTTGGACTCTGGTACCTGGCCCATGCCTATATTTAGTACAGAGATTGAAAGTTTTTCTCCTGTTTTGCACAGTTAAGGGGGCAAAAACAAAATGGTTTCCATTGACAATCAAATGTAGGCTGCCAAGCAGTTTTCTTCACGTTTTGAGTCCTTTTGTTGTTGATGTCGTCGTGCCACCGCTTCATGCCCACTAATTCACTCCTATACCCAATTAGTTGGAAAGTTACAAGCACATTTTGTCTTAAGATACTTTTGTTTTTGTTTTTTTATGTTGATTTATTTATGCTTTAACAGGTATTTCACTTTAGGAAGACATGTTGAACCGTTGGGGTCACAGTAGTGCCCTAGTTGTCTTGTTTTAGTTGCAGTGTGGTGAAATGTATGTGGAATAGTCCCTTTCTGTTTGGGGTTGCACTTACTGAATCGCCTGGATAAAAGCTACAGCTGATTGTGCTCATTTGCCATTTTTTGTCGTTTCCTGTATTCACTTGTTTGCAGAGATGTCGTTATGTTTTGTGTTCCCTAAACTTTATATGTTAATAGCACTTTGAATACACTGGTTAGGACTGCAGTTTTCACAAATGTACATATGTAATGTTTTTGATGAACATAAGGGTAATAAATTGAATGTTCATACCATAAGGGGGTTTAGAATACCTTTGGGGAAAGGGTAAAGTTACAACCAGTGGGGGGTTTTGATGTGGGCAGTTACCCAGGGTGGTATTAGAAAAGGGAGCCCATAGCAAAAAAAAACAAAACAATCTGTTGGTTGTGTCTTGGTCAAATATGGATGGGAAAACATTGGAGAGTCGGTGTCCTATGTGAACTGCTGAAATAAGTTATGTGTTCACTGAAGGACTGTATCATATTCTATTTAGCTCCAGAATTGTCATGATTTCTTGTGTTTTGGTGGGGCTTACCTATGGTGCCAAACATGCCAGAACCACAGCTAAAAATGTGTAATTAAACGTAAATCAAGTCCTTCAAGACAGAAACCATGTTGCTTTGAACAGAGGCAATGGTCTCACAAAATCTGGCCTCCACTCCTGTACTGAAGCAGATTCATTTACATCTTGATTCATGTGGCCTTTGTTTATCACGTTTCAAGTAGGTGAACAACCCATAGCAGCAAGTGCCCACTACTGTGGTAAATCGGGTCAGTGACACAAGTGTGAAACCAATCTCTCTTAAGGCATAAGTCGAAGGCGAATCAGTCCTAGAAACAAGAACCCAGGAAGCCCCGAAAGCAAACATGTCTTAAATAACCAACAGGAAATACAGTGAGTGTCTTTGAATATGAAGCTTTGCGCCGTTTCTAAAACGTTCTTATGAGCACCAAGATGAAGTCATTATATTTTAAATGGGAAATTAACATACAGTATAATGAGCAAGCTGTCGTTTTTATTTTTTTTTTTTGGTGCAAATCTAAATAATGCTCTCCAAAACTTAAACTAGTAACCTGTCCTGACAACTAGATTATTCTGCGTTTCGCTGTAATCACTGCTATTAAGAAAAAAAACATTGGGGGAAATATCTGAGGAAGGAGCTGGATGCAACCTGACATGACGTCATCTAACTGTTTAACATTGAACCCATTTAACTTTGGTTTAGATTCTAGCTGCAGCTTTCAAATTTATAGTTTTTCCATCCGACTCACGGCCATACAAGACAGGCACAGACAGAGTGATCTTACCAAGAACAGGGGCTAGCGAGTAATATTTATATATAATTTATCAAGCATTATAAGTATGCTAGAAGAATGTTTTTTGAAATGAACCATATTTATATTAGTTCCATTGTTTTAGGTTTCCAGACAAAAAAAAGGAAAGAAACGTATTAACACTGACCAAAACCAAAGATTGAATACAAAAAGTATAAGGTACTTTATCATTTTTTCAGGGCTCCTATGCATTTTTACTTTCTCAACGCTTTTTAAAACACTCATTTTAATTAAAAAAGAAAACATGTACTAAAGAGCTTTACACTATTTTTTTTTTAACAAATAGAAAATGAACTGCCTCTGCTGACTAAAAAGGAGAAAGAGACTCCACACCACAGAAAGAAGTTCTTTCAAGTTTCCAAAAGGCAGTGGTTTATGGTCGACGCTTCATTTTTAATTCTTCTAGACGCTGCATATTTTCTCAGCACAGTGGGTTTATTTCTTTTCACAGGCACCCACACGATAAGACAGAGAAACATAGACATGGTATTATTTCTGTCATAAGGAGTCTTTATCAGTCATAACTATCAATACAGCTGGTTGAACACAGAGAATCTCAAGTATCATCAAATGTACATTTACGGTTTCTTCAGAAAACATCACAAAGGGAAAACGAAAGCAACAACAACAACAACAAACAAAACAAAACAAAACACATGAACCCAAAACTGTAGTGTCCCTTTATGTTCCACATTTGTCTTGCTTCCTAGCGGAATAACCCGCTTATCCATTACTGCCTCTGCCACTGCCTCCATTTCTATGGAGATAAATGAATTAAATTACACAAACAGCAGAGTTTAATTTTACAGCAGCTGCCATACACTGCAAATATTGATTTGCAAAAGCAAACTTACAAAGGGGAAATAACGTTCAACAGCTGATCTTTTTTTTTTTTTTTACAATTTATACACCAAAGGAGGGGGTAAAAAAAAAAAAAAAAAAAAAAATAACATGGATATTCATCAAAAAGCAGTCAGAGGGGGTAAAAAGAGACATAAACTGCAGCCCAGGATTTGCTAATTAGAGTTCAGCTTTCACACTGAGGGCGTGCTGTAACTAGAATGCAGACACAGAGCCCGTTGGGGAAGGGGAAAGAAGCCGTCTCAAGTGACGGTACATTGCTGAGCGACTGCTTTTCTTCTCCGTTAGATGATTAGACACTATTGTCAAACTTTGAATGGAAACCAGGAGGGATGAAAGTGAAAAGAGGGCAATTACACAGGCTTTTGTAAATCGCTTTACTTGGAGGGGGTTAGAGAAGAGAAAAGAATGATTATACGGGCTTTTGTCTTTCTCCTCTGTGTGATGGTTACTGTCAAATATTGTTTTGCCGAAAAAGCAAACATCCCCTCAACAATAATTACATAGTACATTTAATTAGGGGGGAGCAAGGCCGGTCCCAAACAGGCCCCGTCAGCTTTCTGACTCCGAGATGAGCACCGGCTTGTTAACTCATTTCAAACCGCCTTGTGAATATTAAACAGTGCCGGCATGATCCCCGCATTTGATTAAAAACTCAAATGGATAATTACAGCCTGCGCTTGCTGACATTTATTTATCCTCGCTCTGATGTACAGTGAATGGGGTGTGAATAGCTGAGAGCGCGCTGACAGATGTGAGAAAGCGACAGAGTCACAGCACGCCTTTTCTTTTTTTATCCTGAGGCTGACGTTTGGTTTGGAGCGAGCGCCCGGCCGGCAGGTTGGCATAGATGGGGGATCTTTTAGTCTGCTTGGATTTCTTCACCATCCTGGGACACAGAGGGACGTTCTCATAGATATTCGGCTGTGAGGAGGTAGTAGTGGATGTTAGTTGACTTTAAGATAATAGACAAACGTGACAGGTTTTCACCAGCAGTGCAGCTGATTGGTTGATAAAGAAAAATGCAGTGGCCTTGCAAAAGCATTCACGCTTCTCAAACTTTTAGCACATGTTATAAACTTAAAGGCATTTTACAAAAATATATGATAAATCAACAAAGTACTGTGTGACAAAACACACATAGCATTTTAAAAATTTATTTTCAGCCCATCTGAGTTTTCACCTTTTGGAAGCACCCTAGCTGCTGATACAGCGTTTTTGGAGTAAAGTCTATCAACTTTACACAGTGGGAAGATTTTCTCTTTTTCAACAAATCGAAGTGACAGCGATTTCAAAGTCTTGACGAATTCTTTTCTCTCCTGACACATGAATATGCTCTGATTAAAACCGTTGCTTTGTAGCTCTGGCTTTATGCTTAGAATACTCATTTCTGGAGGATAAATGTTCCCCCCATTTTCAGACTGATGCACTTCCCTGTTCCTGCTGAAGAGCAGCGTCCTTACAGCATAATGCTGCCACCACCTACAGTAGTCAGGATCATCAGAGTAAAGCCCTGATGATCCTTAAGAATAGAGAAACTTGTTTTCTACCCAAGGGAAAAAAGTCTAAAGAAACAAAATACAGTGTGTTGGTTGAATACAAACAACACACTTTCAGAATTTTGGTTTATCACATAGTCCTAGTAGAATATATTGAGTTTTGTGATTTTACTGCGGCAGCAGGTAAAAGTGAAGAGCATGATTCCGTTTTGAAGGTCCTGCAGATGTCAAAACAACAAAATTCACGGCTAACTGATGATTGTGTTATTTTTTAAAAAAATCTGAATGCTTTTGACACCAGCTCTCTTCCAGATTCTTCAAACTGCACAGCTGGGAGTGGTGAGGAACCAGTTAAGCTCTCTGTATCAGATGGGATGTGTTGCTTTAACGTTAGTTGTAAAGTGGAACAGCCTTGTAGTTAAGCGCGAGTCTTATGAGGAGGTGAGGGAGAGCTCTGAAGGAGTCGAGTGTAAAGACGAGAGTTGATACGATGAACAAACTAACGCCTACCTGTCTCTGAGTGGGGTGCAGTTTAACTCGGTACTCCTCCCGCCGCTTTTTTTTCCTGTGGTGATTGTCACACAAGCAGGTCCACATGTGAGCCAAAAGAATGAAATGCACACAAATTTAAAACAAGAATATAGTTATTGAATTAACTGGCGATACCTTAGCCTCAGGGCAAGTATGAGGAAAGCAATGAATAGAACAAGTCCAGCAGCTCCAGCTCCAATGTAAACATACAGCATGTATAGGGACAGACTGAATCCACCTGATTGGAAAAGAGAAGTAGTTTAATATAAAATACCTGCAGGGCCCATTCAATAAATTTGAATATTATTGAAAGGACCATTTATTTCAGGAACTTTATCACTAAATGAAACACATAATGATTAATTACACACAGATGGATGCTTTAAATAATTTCTTTCTGTTAATTATGATAAATTTCAACTTAGAGCTTGAAAAATATTATATCAGACCAATAAACCAGATAATTCAGCAATGTGTCTAAATGAAAAGTGTATTTAAAGGTTGTCAATTTTCAAAAGGTACCTTTCATCTAACAAATGAGCTTCATTGGACTAAATATTCTAATTTACTCAACATGACTGTAGATAAGATGAGGGAAACCACCTAAAATTCAACTACATGGATTCTTTTGTTTGTGATAGATTTTATGTTTCTTATGACATCTGAATTTATCATGACCCAGATAAATTGAACCATACCAGACCAGCATGCAACACCATGTCACAGCTGCTCTAACCATGAATTGATACAAAGAACAGGATTCTGTGGTTTTCACACCCCTAAATGGAACATAAGCATTTTTTCTTTCTCTATATGTGCTGCAGCATACTTGTGCAAATGGCAATAAGCATGGGGAATGATACGGCATCTGTTTGAGGGGCCGACTTCACATTCGGTGTGTTGCTTAGTGTACCTGGAGGAGCTGTTCTGAGTTGTACAGTGGTGGTCTGCACCCCCACGTCCGTGTTAAAGGTGCAGCGATATAAACCATCGTCTCCCGATGCAACGTCAGTCAGTTGCAGACTGAGATCCAGGCTGTCGGCGCAGTTCACCCTGCCCCTTTCGCTGTAGTCCTCACCCACCAGACCCCCCTCCACCTTCTTACAGATGCCAATGATGACCCACGGATGGCCGTGCAGCATCTTCTCCAGGATGACCTGGTAGATGGTACCGTTGTGTGGGTGCTTGCAGCTGATGGTCAGGTTGCTGCTCTCCTCGGCTACTACCTCTGAGTCTACTATGACTTCCTCTGGAGGAGGGGGCTCTGTGCTGTTGTTGTCTTCTGGTGGCTCATCTGCAGAATGAAAGAAAATACATCTCAGAATAAAAACATTAAAAGACGACCCATGTTTCTTTTGGGGTAGCGGCAAAATTGTCTTAGAAAACATGCAGTTTACCTAAATCCTCAACTTGAAAGTCCTTAGTCCAGGGTCCCTGAGGGAAAGTCTGGACAGAGCAGTGATAGAGCCCGATATCCTGATGTGTGACGTTCTTCAAGGCAATGCTTCCATCCATAGGCACCGTCCTCAAGAACTCTATTCTCTCCCGGTAGGTGTAAGGGAGGGAAACTCCGAACTCAGGAGAGAACACAGCAATGGGGTTCTTGTCTGGCGCTTTGGTCCAGGACACCATGCTGAGCTGGCCGTCCCAGGGACACACGCAGGCCAGCACCATCCCTTCCACCAACCGCACCGTTTCAATGTCTGTCTGCTGGACAGCAACTGGACAAGAATTTCACTGTTCATGTTCTGATTTTTCCATAACATGGTTCAGATTTAAGCAGTCAAAGGCAAACAAAGTAGACAGACAAAAAAAAAGCCTCGGTTTGTTAGATTTTCTTGACAAATGTTTATATGGTACACTGTTTATTAAATACTTCACAAAATTTCAACATTTCTCTCCCATGTCTTTCTTGGATGCAATTCACTTATTTTCCATCATACTCGCTTCCAAAAGTATTTTTTTATTAATGCTACAGAAAAACTTGAACCCGACTGCTGCCATTTCATAGCAAACTCTGCAGTTGATTGCAACTCAATTAGTTGTCCCCTGCTTAGGTTCTAGCACCTGCTGCATTTCCTTGGACACTCTGAAGTTTCTCTCAAAACTCTCCCTCCAGTAAACAGTTGATTTAGTTCAATTTCACAAGCTGCAAACTTGCCTGTTAAGCTTTTTTGATGCCCAGGGCTGATGCCGAAACTGATTTTCTCAAAAGACAAGCGGTGTTGTTAAAGAAACGACAGCTACTATCACCTCTCTGTTCTGAAGTAACCATTCAGCTCTTCTATGTGAATCAGAATAACCGCAATTGCTTTTTCATCATTAAAAATTGTACTAGAAGGTAATTTTGGGCTATAAGTCAGTAAAAATATGATTCACATTCTGACAGTTATTGTAATTGATCTGATCAGTTTTAAAAGCAGTCTAAACTCAATTGTAACCAGCAAAAGGTGAAGCAATCAGTTTTTTTCCCAAAAGAAATTGTCTAGTCTATAAAAAAAAAATATATATATATGTATATATATATACATATATATATATTTTTTTTTATATATATGTATATATATAATTTTTTTTTTAACAAGGTGCATAACAATTTGCATTGTTGGATTGGAAAGAAAACGAGCCAAACTGAACAACTACCTATGTGTGCTCGTCATAAAGCTTTGGCATTCAGATAAAACCTCTAACAGTCTTACACAGTCTGTGTGCTATCTTTGTTTTTATTGCCTGTAAGCTGCTGGTAACTTCAATTTCCTGAGGGAGTCTTCCCAAGGGATCAATAAAGTACAAGTCTAAGTCTAAGTCTAACTAGAAAATATTTCATTACGTGAGTTCAGCATGTTTTAATTCAATAAAGGTTGAACAAAATTCACCAGATTGTTTTATTTTTCTGAATCTAGTTTCTAAATTCATAAATCTACATCATATATAGATTCTGTGTTTAGTTATTTTTACTAAACAAAACACGATTGAGAAAGTCACAATCAACAAGTTTTACAGGAATTTACTTCATAACAAATATAAACAAAAAATATATAGCCTGATCACATTAAAAAATTTGTAGACATAAAGCAAAAATATTCCTACCTTTAAGAAAAGGGAGAAAGAAGAGTACCATGAAGTACCAGTAGTCCTTTTGTACAGCTTCCATCTTGCCCCACCGAGGAAGAATGAAAGCTGCATTGATGAGACGAGTGCACAGGCGCCCGAGCTGCACTTCCTGCTCCATCTCTGGCTACAGAGAAGCACTTCAGCTACAGGGCCACAATTCATGGTGTCCCACTGCTGGCATGCTCAACACAGAGAGGCTCTTTATCACTGGGGCTGGGGATGGATGGCAAACTTACGACATCATTCTGCATGTTGGGGTTTATAATGAAGTTTTCCCCTCATGGATTTCAACACTGAAAACTGGTTTTCATATGCATTTTTTGTGCATTAAAAAATGATAGAATTGCCATGAATACATGAGTCACATTCAATAATAATAAATGTGTTTCCCCTAAATGTAGGGTTTCCTCATTTGAAATTGTGGCTTTTCACAAAAACCGTTTCGGTGTGAACCAGCTGCAAAACACCACTGTTGCCACAGTGACGAATTCAAACCACATGCCAGCTAAGTTTTCAAATCAGATCTGGCAAAGACGAAAGGTTGACATCACTTTAATATCCAAATTACATATTTCATAGATAAAAAACACATGATACAAAACTACACAATTAAAATCATCAGTTACATTCAACTTTGTAGCAGCTGCGAAAGTTGATCCAGGCACTTCTGCAGGTAAGAGTTCAAAGGTTCCTGCTTCTTCTCTGCATCTACAGAACAGAATAACAAAAAAACGATTAAAAAGAAAATAAAAGAAGGTTTGTTGTTGATGAATGCATCTTTAGGTAATTGTATTTTCTCAAGAGTAGTGCTAAGCAACAGAAGAAAAAACACAACAAAACAAAAAAAAAATTACACAAGCGGTCACTTGATTTAAATGAAGATGCATCCATTTTTCTTTCTAGTGGAGGAAAAATAAATTTGCTGAAATTTAAATTAGGCTTTTGTTTCATGAGATAATGAGACAATTTTATGTTTTTTTTTACATTTTTCCTCAGCTTGCACTAATAAAATCTAAGTTTTATCCTGTGAAATCACTGCCAGGTGAAGGCGAGTTTTTGACATTGAACTAAAAAAAAACATTTTTTTTAACTACCCATCCTCTCCCAACTCATCGCAATTTTATATAGGTTCTCATTCTGTATGTTTTATTTCATATTTATTTGAAGTAAATAGAATGCAGTTGCGGTGAATAGATTTAAGGTGGAAACAGCACCTCCAACAGTCACACGCCGGCTTTTAATAAGACAAAAAATTTGATTTCTGTTTGGTTTTTCTCAGATGATAAGTGCTTTTGTTTTAAAATTGAGAAGGGAATCAAGCCAAATTTTAATTTCTATTCCTCTGTGTTTCATCAAAAAAAGGTTTTCATTTCAATGTCATACTTTGTATTTCAAAAAGAAAATTAATAAAATGTTTTTTTTCCCTTTTCATTAATGACTTCTGATGGGAATACCCAATTTTCTAAATATAGGCAAACCGTTTAAAAATCTGGTGTGTGGACGTCGCGTTATTTGGTTATCAAAATAAAAACACTCATGCCTTTCTTGGAGACAGTCAGTGCTTCCTGGATTTTTGATCGAACAGATGGACATTTCAATACAGTCTTCGCCTGTCAAGAGAAAAAAAAAAACCTGATTCAGAAAAATATCTTCAGGTTATAATACTTTGAGGAAGTGAGTGCATGTAAATGAAATGACATAATAGCTGTTAAGAAGGTTTTTCACATCGTCATGAAAGCATGAAAACAAAAAGATAAATTAAGACTTTACTGGAGAGCATTAGTATTTGGGGTTATTGTGTGTGTTAGTGTGTGTACCCTCTGATTGTTGTGGAGTAAAGCCCACAGTGCAGATGCTCCGATACAGCAGGTTTCCAGCTCTTTACTTCCCAAACACCATAACAAAACTTTCATGGCTTTATCTGGAACACAAACATGTAGATAATCGGTAACCTTCATGACATCAATAACTACAAATGATTGTTTTAAAATAATTGAATCATTTTTATGTTTGAATGGACATACAAAAATAGAAAAACAAAGTTAGATGTTGGTATACAGAAAACAAATCAAATGATGTGATCATAAATATGATCTGTCTCACTACAAAACCATAGCTGACACAGGAAATGTCAAATCTTCCACAGGAAACAAAAAATGTGGTAACACCACATTTTCTACGCAACTGGTCCTTCAACTACCACCTGCAGTGAACTTTGTGTGGGACACATCTGCCCACCTGCACAAGCTTTTTCAGTCTCAGCAGCTTCCTCCGCTTTCATTTTCTCTCAGTCTCTGGTTATTTCATCTTCAAACAACTGAAACTGCTGCAAAACACTGCTAAAGTTAGAATTACCTTGTCTGATTTTGCTACTCCAAACTGTTATGCATTTAATTTTTGTCACAAGTATACATTATTTTGAAAATAAGAGATTGAATTCTATATGCTATAAAAAATAATTTGGTACTCGGTTCTTTTCAAGTGCTCTGAACATAATTTATCTGTGACTAATTGATTAATCACTTCGCTAATTGATAGCAAAAGCCTAATGCAGCAATGATTTATGAAAGATGGCTTTTTATTAGGAAATATCGTTTAGGTTCAGAGAGAAACAATGTCCTGGTGGCTTTAATTTAATATATTGGTACAGACCCTACAAAAAGTCTTTATTCCCCTTCAACCTCTCCAAACGTTTTTATATTAAAACATGTTTATTAGATTAAAATGCTAAAGTCATTTTTCCACCTGAGCTGTGGATTTCTGCAGCTCTTGCTAAGTTATTATAGGCCTTTTGGCTGCTTCTCTTATTACTCACTACTGTATATCCCAGTAGTGTTACATTTAGAGGTTTCACAAACTGTGGAAATGTGTAAGGGGTCTGAGCTGTAAATTCAGTTAATGTCCTCAATTCCTAGACACACTGCTGAAAAGGGGAATGAGCAAACTGAATGGCATTCATGAAAAAAACACTAAAAAACATGACCGTAACAATCACCAAAGTGGTTTTTAAACCTCTGTGTAATAGTTAAATCTCGACCTGTCTTCTGCTCCGTACCATTAGTCATGACATGTGATTTGATGGCGGGGCAGAAGCAGAGGTTGTGAAGGGTGAGCAGTGCGTGCGGTCGATGCGGTGCCAGTTCGGCCAGCAGTTCCAGAACTCCAGACACTTTCAGAATATTCTGCTGCCCGTCCTCTGTGGCGGATAGGCTGACTAGGAATCTCAGCCACAGGCTCAGGAGGTCCCCACCACCACCGACCGATGAGGCCTTAGCACCAGGCACCTTAGGGACTGGCACCAGCAGGAAGGCTTGAAGGAAGTTATTCTGAGAATCACAGGAAATAATCATAAAAGAGACAGATTACTGCATAGCATTATGGATCATCTCATTCAAAACTACCAACAGAAATTGCATTCTACTAAGTCAAGAAAAAAAAACCCTGTAATTTAAACACATGTTGCACTTTGTGCTAGTTTACATCTAAAAAGGAAAAACTATAACTCATGTAATGTTTTGGATTTGCTACTTTAGTTTTAAGAATGTTGTACCTTCTGCAGGATGCACCGACAGTCTCGTGACACAACCAGGTTAGTCAGGAGAGAGAAGGACAGATTCTGGATGGGGCTGTTGTCTGGGGCAAGAGAGCTCAGCTTCACGACTGAGTGCATCAGAGAGGCGTTGGAGGAGCCCTTAGATCCTGGCACCCCACTGGGGCTGCTGCCACAGAGGGAACTGCATGCTGGGAACAGAGAAAAGATGGTTTTATCATAAATGGGGGAAAAAAGGATACATTTAACCAACTATGCATCTCATAACCATAAAAAAATAGCATTTAAAAGACTGTCCCTCTTCATAAAATGTAAATCATCAAGTCAGAGCTTCCATGCTTAAAGAGCGTCCAATTTTTTAAGTGCTGCATCTCTTCAGAAATGCATCACACTGTACAAGTGTTATGGATAAACTGGCTTCCTAAAAATCAGATCACGACTTTAAGGATTTTACATTTCCTTAATTAACTTTTCTTGAGTCATTTTGTGTTATGTCAATCTGTCTTATCTTAAACAAACAAACAAAAAAAACAGTTCTTGAAACTATCCGAGAGCACTCAGGCCAATTGACATTCTGAATTGCAATTTCATGCCAGCAATAGGCTTTTGAGTGTAATTTAAAGTTACCGCTGATAACAACCACACAGCTCGTCCCTTGAAAGAATAGTTAAGTGCAACAATGAAACATTACTGAAGCCGCTCAGCTCTGCTGAAGATCTTGGCAGCCTGCCACACCAGCGGAAGCAGAAATGCGGACTGACCATACAAAACATCACAGCATAGCAAACTGACACAGTGTCAACATGAATCAGCAAAATGATGATGAAAAAATATCTAATTTGTTAATTTATTTAATTGCAGAGATGTAACAGAAGCTCATCAATTCATAAGAGAGCTTTAAAACATTTGTGGCAATTTTTATTTGCTAAGTTTGGTTCACCTTGAAATGAGTGCCTCATTATGGCAACTGCGGTGTTCTGACTCTTGGTGGGAGGCAAATTATTTTGCTTAGCAGCCTCAGGCTGTAGATGATATTTATTATGCAGAAACATCCGGAATGCAAATACCAAAAGGCATCAAGGAAGTAAAAGATAACTGAAAAGAAAAAGAAAAAAGTCACTCATGACATTCTGACACTAGTGGATGTTGTTCATTTGACAACATCGTTACTTGTTGGTTACACTAATCCTAGAATGGTCCCTCAAATGCGACTGTTAGCCTCAGGTTATGCTTATGCCTGTCAGGAAGACATCATGATATTGGTGAGGGTAACGCAGGATCTTTATTATAAGATCTTAAGCATCCAAGTGCTGCGTTAAATCTAATCAAGAACTCTGCAATACAAGGAATCATCTCAAATAAGAGCAGAAAAAAAAAATGCAGTTATTTATTGCGTTCTTTGCAGTAGCCGGTTTTGAGGCTACTACAAAAATAAGCAGGGAGGGAACAGATAAAAAAAAAACAACAGTTCCACTTAAACTAGCAACGCTAACAAAGTTTCGGATGAAGGCAGTAGACAGGAGATGAAAGAGCAAATAGAAACGTAGGCGTCTCAGGAGACTCAGTGGTTGCCTCAGGGTGGATGGTGTAATACTAAGCCAGGCTGCGTGAAGCCCAAATCCAACCTGCTGTTCGGTTAACCTTTAGGGAAAACACTGTGCCTGACTTCACTGATTTCTGCAGCTTCCCAGCTTGAGCTGATGTGGGTGTGGTGGGAGGCAAGGAAGGGGGTCTAAAGAAAAAGTCAGTTTAGATCAGAGTATGTGCACACGTCCACTGAAGAACTGCTGCCAATCACGTTTAGAGTTACTTACGCAAACCTGTCAACACTTATGAACTTCGGTTATCACAAATTGCTCTAAGTGAAGCAAGAGAAATTTCAGTTACTCACAGATGAAACAACTGCAGCATCTTGTAAAAGCTTTCAGGACATGATTGCGGAATAGGTTACAAAAATAGGTTGTTTTTTTTTTTTTACAGCTTACAAATCTGAAAACCGTGGTTTATATCTGTATCCCCTTTGGAAACACAATTCCTTGTAATTCCAGTTGAAAGTCTTGGGATTGAGCTAATCTAGTTTGGAACATCTGTAACAAAAAGTTTTGTTGTATTTTCTAATATAGTTCTGGCTGGAACCATGTCTATGAAAAATCAATTCTCAAGACTTTTCACAAAAACTTAAATTGGATATAGGTTTGGACTTCACACACCAGCAGTTTACACAAAAACGGGTTTTCTTTCAGGTTTGGTCTGCATCTAGTGCCATCTGTATTTCCAACAATGTAACCAGCTTCACAATCTTTGCTGCTGAAAAGAACTCCCACAGGATAATGCTTCCATCCCCATGTTTTACTGTGCAGATGGAGTGATGTTAGCTTTTCACCAATTATATTGTTTCACATTCTGGCCAAAAAGTGAAGTTGTGGTCTTAAACACAACCAGAACACTTCTTTCCATCCGTTTGTTGTGTCCACCAAATGACTACTGAAAAACTGCAGATCGGACTTCTCATGGTGGGTTGCCTTCGTGCATTTATACCTACAACCATTTTTTGATAATTTCTTCTGATTCACAATTAATCTGCTATATAAATTCCTCAACCGTGTATTAAAATTTGTAGTTGGAACATGATGAAATGTGACAAGAGCTGAACTGAAATGTGACAAGAGCTGAACTGAAACTTTATATCAATAACACATAACTGAATCCACACACAGAGATCAAGTGATGCATCAGTGATTGTTTCCCAACTTATTGTTCTCTTGAAATTTGTTCTTCTGAACTGAATGGGTTTTTTTTTTTTTCCTAAATCAGCTGGTTGGCAAAAACGAACAGAAACATCTCAGACATGGCAGAGATGTTCTCGTTTTCCACATCATGTCCCAATGGTCTGAAACTGCAGTGAAACTGACATGCGGCCTGATTGATTCTGACACGGTGCCCATTGTTATCGGCAAGCAAACCACGCACTGCTCTTTTACAGTGAAACACAATGTGGTCATTGGAAAGGACAATGGGACTTTTAATGCAAAGTCTGTATGACTCAGTGAGATTGCTAATCGCAGAAGGAGGCGACATTATAGGCGCAGAGCCGGCACACACACTCAGACAGACGCAACATCTCGTTCCCACCTGGCTGGCTGTCAGCTGTGAACACACACAGGAGCTCCAGGACTGCTTCCATTGTGGGGTCGTCCAATAAGAGCCAAGGCCACAGAGCGTACAGTCTCAGAGCTAAACGGGCTTCCATAGCAACCGCCTATACACATAAAGAGATTAGATTGATGTACTTGTAAAGAGAAAAAGTTTTAAGTTAGGTATTTGCAGAGTGAAAGAGGCACATTTGTGATAACCTCATGCTGACAAAGATACCTGTAATCAGCCTAAAATGGCTCAATATTTCCTAAATGTAAAGGACAAGGAATAAAAAGAAAAAAAACAACTCATTTTCTCTAAAAGTAACAAAACGGAGAAATAAAGGAGCTCAACGAGAGAAAATGCTAGCTCCATCTTGCACATTTGGATCTCATTTGGAGGCACCTGTACTGCGAAGTTCCATTAAAAACCAATTAACTGTGGGGAATTTAATAGCAGCCAAAGAAACTCACTTTGCATTCATCGTTGCAATAAAGAGCACTCCGCAGGATCCCTGCAGTCAGCTTGACTTCTTTTAAATGGCCCCCTTCCTGAAAATATGAGTACAAACAAAACAAAATGCAACATGTCTAATTGTTCTGGATTCAAAACAGCCTTTTGTGGCTGCATTTAAACACTTGAGAAAAATAATAAGAGAACACCTGGGAATGCACAATACATATTCATAGCATTTCTTCTAAAAACACTTTGATGTAGCCTCAGTTTGTTATGCAATCCAACTGAGGGAAAAAAATGCAAACACATAGAGTTTAAAAATGTGCTGAGATGGGAAGTTTCCCGTGGGCCTGTGCTCACCTTTTTGCGGGTAAAAGCTTTGCCGGGTCGGATGGACTCCAGGTGGAGGTGGGAATGAGTCTGCTTCAGCTGTTCCACACAGCTGTCAATTAAACCGGCTGGAACACAAGACAGCAGGAGCATCAAAGTAGCGAAAAAAAGGTCTTTCTCTCTCTTGAAATTCTTTTTTTCTTACTCTTTTTGTTGCATTCAAAAATTTCTGAATCATACTTTTTTTTTTTTTTTTTTCAACCAAGCAGTTTAAATGTGATTTCATTTAGAATAAAAAGATTAGTCATCCAAACAGCAACAGCAAAAAAAGTTATTTTTCCCTAAACTGAAAACCCTTGGCCACTACTGCCATCAGGTATTTGCAATAACTGGTAAAAAAAATAAAACCAACTTTTTATTTTTGTAGAGAAATTTTGCACCAGTCTTTTTTGGAGAACTATTATAAATCAGTAATGTTAGAGGGATATATGCAGCCTGTTGAGGTAATTCGCCAGTTTGTCGGTTGGATTTAAGTTCAAACTTTTGACGAGGCTACCATAGTGCTTCAAATTGTTGTTTCTTTTATCCAATCAGAGGTAGAACGTGAAAGCTAACTTGCCTTTATTCAGATGATTCTCATTCTGTAACACGAACAGTTGAATGCGAAAGAAAAAATGTGTATGAACAAATATTTGTTCATACACACTGAACAAAGATTTGCACAAAAATAAGAAAAGCATGCAATATGTAATAGTACTGGTAAATGTTGCAATAACAGCATAACTTGCAATAAATGTAATGATGTCTTTCTGCTTCGATTTTATAGCAGACTTCAGAAAATGAGGAAGTCTATCCAGCTACTGGGAAAAAAACTAAAAATCTTTGTTTCTGTCTTACTAATTTGACAACCTTACCACTTTCTTCAATCCCTAAAAATATTTATGCTGCTACAAACAAAAAGTGCCACATAATCTATTACAGGCAGCCTAAATGGTTGGTACCTAAATTATTTCCATAATTTATGGCATTATCGTTGTTCAGGCAGTTCTTTGCAATATGCACACACTAATAATGCAATAAGACAAAATAGGTGGTACATTTTGCCTCTAAAACACATTTTCACAAACAGCCAGGGAGCTGTCTGTAGTTTAATTTAGGAAGACGTGCCACATGCTGCTGCACAGTCTATTTCTGTGGTTTTAGAATCAGTCACAGAGGTGACAGCTGAGTTTTTGGGGAATTACCGGTGGCTGCATAGTTTTGAGCTGTGGGACTGCAGGCCAGAAGCGTCATCAGAGCTCTGGCTGTGAGCTTCTTTAAAGGGTCCTGAAGGGTCCTTTTCTCAAAGCTCTGAGAACAACAACAATCAGGATAGTGTTAGTGTACATTCAAACACCTTTTTTTTTAAGTCTAAAACGCTGGCCACGAACACACAGGAAATCCTGAGATTAACAGCACCTTCAATAACTGAGCAGACCATCACATGACTGCAACATTCGCACCTACCGGCAATAACAGTTCACACAGCTCACTGGCCGAGGGACCATTTAGGATATCTGACAGAGTGCTGCTGTGTTTGGATGTGGAGCTTTGGAGTTCTGTGCCGCAGAGTCTCGTCTCCTCTGTGAAAACTGTGGAGAGGAACTGCAGAGCTGCTGTGTGGAGCAGCAAATCTGCCTTTTTCTCATCCAGACACTGTGATAGTGTTCCTGCAGACAAAAATTTAAAAATCGCTGACTGTAATGAATGACAAATGCTTTCTGAGTCACAGTACAACGACAACAAACAAAAAAAGCAAATCAAAACTTTAAAACCAGTGACAGCTGGATATTTGACTGTGACTGAGGCAGCTTGCACAAACTAATCATCTGAATTCGTCTGAACGCCCAGATGTCATAAACATCCTTGCTGACAAAAACACACGAGCACAAAGGCCCAGCATTCATCTTTTACTGGACTCATTAAACGTCCTTGCTGCGTCATTAATCTGGGAGGAAGATACGAGTAGGAGGGGTAGAGGTGGTTTAATTATCCTATACTCGCATCTGTTACAGAAAGTTTATACAACAGTAAGGATGCAGCTAGCATGCTTAATATTTTCATTCTTTTATTTGTTTGCCAAGATGAAGATGTAAATTTCACTAAAGAGACAGAAACTTGAGAGGTAATCCATAATACCACACAAATAATTTTGCCCTCTAAACCAGCAAAATTACATTCATCACTTAAACTCCCTCTCAGAGAGGGTATCCGTATACCTGCGAATGTCCGCCAGCATCTGCCCAGCGCGACACAGACAGATGGGTGAGCTACCGAGCCGCCTCTCCTCACCAGAGTAGCCAGAAGCGTAAACACGTCTGTCCAGCAGGCGCAAACCGCGTCCCACGTACCTGTGTCTGTGGAGGGGAAGGAGTGACTCACAAATTTTATGACAGCGGACAACCACAAAGAGGTAAACAGATCAGAGCTACTGTTAAGCTGCAGAGTGAGCTGAGAAAGTGGCTAAACAGAACACGACTTATCTGTATAGGTCATAATAGGAGCATATAGAGCCTCATGAGAAAGGACTCATATCGGTTTAGCCACTCCACATTTTGTAACGCTACGACCACAAACATCAATGCATTCAACTCACGTGTTATGTGGCAGGCAAAAACAGTTAGCAAGACGTGTTCATGCATTTATATTCAGTGCATTGATTACTGCACCAGAATCAAGTGTCTGTGTCTGAACCAGAATGCTGCTAGTCGTGTTCTCACTAAAACCAGGAAGACAGAGCATATCTCCCAAGTTCTTTAGTCCATAGAATTTTAAATAAAATAGTTTTGTTAGCTTATTAATCACTGAATGGATTAATACCCAAATACATTTAAGAGTTGTTGCTGTTGTATCAACCTTTTTAGGCAACTAAGGTCTTCAGGTAATAGTCTACTATTTCTTTCCTTGTCAGAAAGAAAAAGAAAATCGATTTGGTCTATACAATCCCAGAAAAGGTTGATGTTTGTGGTTATAACAAAAAATTTTTTTAAAATGTTTATGGGGTATCATTTTTTCAAGGCTCAGTATGCAATCTATTTAATCATAGCATGAGAGTCCCACCTAATAATTTGGTATCCAGCACAAGTGCAGCCACTAGATTAGGCAACAGCAGCTTCAGGAAGTCCATCTGGCCAATCAGCTCCTTGCTTGCCATGACACAAGACTGCAGCAGTTTGCAAAAGCTCGACAGGAACCGAAGTGCAGTGACAAACTGAGAAGCCACACACAAATGAACACAGATTAACAAAGTGCAGGTAAAATAATAACACCCTCCTACCCCACAAAAATTATTTGTTAAGTTGTCAAAGTTGGAGTGAAAAAACAAGAAAATGGTAACTATGCAGAAAAAACAAACCCCAATTGTATGCTTCCAGCATAAGCTTGTTAAGTATTCCACCCACACTGAATATGTGGAGGTGCACTTAGATAACCTGTTCTGAAACTGGCACAGAGTTCCAACCCACGTATTTTGTGGTGGATCATGATAATAAAGAAACAAAAACTGGAAAAGTTCCCGAAACGCTGAGTCGATCCGTGCTGTTTACCTGACGCTTGACGTCTTCTCTGATTCCGGGAAGGATGCCGGGAGTCCTGAGCTCGCTCAGACATTTCTCCATGAGTTCGACATCTACTAGACTGAAAAGGAGAAATAAATATGATGGGATAAGTCTGACTGCAAAGAAGTGAATAGAGCACCAATAGCATTCATATTATAGTGTCATCATTGTAAATGGTGAAATAAAGGTACAACATGGTACACCGAACATACCAGTCGTAGCTTTTTATTATTTTTAATATTCTAGAAAGATGCTGATTAGAGACGAACAAAGCCTGCAAACATTTACCTGCTCAAAACCGGCAGTAGCTGGTTCTCTTGGATGGCACTGAGGGTGAAGTCTGGCAGGATGGCCAGCAAATTATAAAGCAGGCCGCACTGGGCCGTCAAGAGGTCAGGAGTTACTATGACAACTGCTTCCATGCCTGAGGGCTTGCCTGGTTGGAAGTCCTGTGAGGTACTCGAGTTGCTTGTGTCTCTATCACTCTGACCTGCAAGACACGTCAAAAGCCACTGGTGTGTCTCTTGGGCCGAGGTAAAATTACAAGAAGTGAGAGCTTTACTCTCGGAATTGTATAAGTTATAGCGGTTTTGGTTTATGACTGTTCCTGAACAGTCATAAAGGTTACATTTTCCGAAGACAGACAATATTCAAGACTATGTGGTGAGTTTAAGTCCAGACAGATTTTTTTTTCCTTGTACTACCTTGAGCCATCAGCCTGGCAGGAGTATCGTCTGGGATGTTGACTGGGGAGGAAACTTTGGGAGTGTTCAGCCTTGAACTTTTACTCTGCTACAAAAAACAAGAGAGCATGAGGATTCATTTCACTTGAAATATTCTGAGGGAAATTTCTCTAATTCATACGATCTGTCAGTGTGAAAAAGAGGATGAAAATCTGTTAGAGGTGAAACTTAGTGCAAACCAAAGAAAAACAGAAAATCAACAAATCTGTGTTCAAAGAATATATGATTAGAACTCCTAGACACAGATATATCTAAGCTACCAAATTTTTTTTCCCTTTCTGAAATCTTTCTAAGAACTTTCTTTTATTCCTGATGAGCAAATATAACTGAAGATATGAGAATGAAAACTTTATCTCCGAGGAGGAACCACAAGAAAATTATTTCACAGGGTTACACGTGGGCAAAAGTGCATTCCTGAACTTTTCCTAACAGGAGGCGCTTGTGTAGATCAAAAAGCCACTTTCTGAATAACAACAATACATTTGGAATTAGTAGATTGAGTAGGCCTACGTAACAGGAGATAAAATAGAATCACAGATTTCACTGTTGAGGTTAAAGTTGAGTATCAATAGTTACTGAAATAAGTAAATTTACTTTTCATTAACATTCAAATGTATTGAATATGACTCTAGTATATAAAAAAGTAAAAACACCAACCACACAACAACAAATCTATAAAAAAGGCACGGTTACTTTATTGAAATAATACCTTCTTGTGTTGAACAGAACCCATTTTTAGTCATCCTGTCGGTTTTCTCACCCAATGTTCAATGAATTATAAATGTCTCATTTCCTGGTAAGATATTAAACCTTAAAAATGTGGAAAAATAAGCCCCTATTTCAAAATCCTTTACTTTTACTGCCTCAAATGTTTTGAGTTCTTACTTCATTTTGCCCATGAAAATAAAATAAAAATAAAAATTTAAATTAATTTATGGTACAGATTTTTGCTATGGTTAGAATGTGCATATAGAAGCTGTGAAACTTTCAGTGTGAAGAAGAGGAGGGAAAGAAGTGGGGTTGAAAAACTGCAGATGGATGGATGATTTAATGGATGCACGAATGAATAGATCCAAAGTTTCCCTCAGTGTATTACAAGTCTCGGACTGATGCTAAGCCCCCACCAGGCCTAGTATCGTTAGTTTATCTTTTTTTTTTAAATTAATGTCTTTTTTAAAACTTTATAGTTGGTGTTTAAGTATTAATCGTCCAGTCTTCCAAAAATGCATAACTATCAAGTAGTATTTGCAAATTTCCTGTCAACTTTAAACCTTTTTTAACTCAAAAACAAAGGCGGCCAGCTGGATGACTGCCCTAGCGCCCCGGGCACCAGGCTTAAGTTTTCTGTGGGAAGCCCTGAGATGGATGGATGGACAACAAACAAATGAATGAATGAATCAACAAACGAACAAACAAAGCGGATGCTTTTACATACTAGAGCATTGCTGACTGCAGTGCTTGAAGTAGAAAGGGAGCTGGAACTTCTTTCAGAGTTGATACTGGGTGCGGGGTCACATCTCCAAGGCAGCAGGGAATTTTCTGAATCTAAGTCAGCATACACACAGAATTAAACACAACACACAAATGTGACACATAGTTGTCGGGTATTAACAAGCATAATCCTTTTCTTTGCTTGTAATCCATCATGACGACTGTAAGGAAAACAGGGTTTACCAGCTAAAGAGCTTTCCTGAAGGCTGAGACTACCGCTCCCACCAGGCCGTGGCAGCAGATCGAAGGTGTACCTGCCACGGTAGCAAGTCGAAGCATAGATAGCCATACTGTGGAAATACTGACAGTGGTACAGCAGAGCCTGCAGTGCTGGAAGACCCACCAGAGACACACCGGAAACCTCATCATGGACACACGGGTGCTGAAGGGGAAAAAAAAACAAAGAAAAAAATAACTTTAGTTTGAGTTCTCTTACATTTTTGACATAATAAAAATAAAAAAAAAACTTGTCAGAGATGAAAGACATCAGTTAAGTTGCAATATGGATATAGATGACATTTCAAAGAGATGACATTGTGTGTCCTAGATTTTTAGTTCCTCTTTCCCCAAATGCTTTTCACACAGCTACTCACAAAATTCAAACCTTTCAGATTCGCCTCCCACCCCCCACAAACTCTTTCGAGAACTTCTATCTGCGCCGTCTTTATAAACTGCCTCACACATACAGTTCTCTATCCGAGTATCTGCATCCTTTTTTCGAAAGCCTTTGGTGTTTTGACAGAGCGCTTAATTAATCTGGATGTGAATTCTCTATGCGTGCACCTAAATCTAAATTTATATTTAATTCAGCAACATGCCTGATCTGAACTCAAAAGCAATTTTCTCTATAAACAAGAAATCTGGGGAGGGTAAGAGAGCAGATCCAGATGGAAGAAAACAGAAAGAAAAGGGGTAGAAAAAGTTCATGGTCTGTAAAAGAGCTTTTAACTGGCAGGCAGATCTGCTGACCTGCCAGTGGGAGTCCTTGGCCTCCTCTGCGTTGGCAGGCATAGGCATCACCAGCAAGTTCTGCAAGATAAACACAGCCTGGACACACAAACCAAGGAGAGGGAGAACACACACACACACACACACACACACAAAGACACACACACATACAGTCTGGGTTAAGGTGGCTGCACCAGCAACAGTGCCATCTGCCTGTATTTAGTTGGTAATACATTGTTCTGAGCACTTGAGTGGTTTTGCTTATTTAAGGTGGCAGATCATAAGTTACATTACCCTGAAATAAAAGTGGTAAATACTCAAATCGCTACATTTTGACACATTGTGAAAAGTCATGTAATGTAGTAAAAACATAACAAAAGAACTCTTTCATCACAAGGGAGTTTTTTCCACCGCACCTCTCTGCGAACCATGCTGCTCTCCTGTTGATCCAAGAGGATGTTGAGCAGCGTGCCCCACAGACCTCCGCTGATGTTCTGACAGCTGGCACACAGAATCTGGCAGCCGCTGGGCATGGAAGAGAGAGCAGCGCCTAAACTCAGACTGGCAAACCTCACCTGACAAAAAAAGGAGAAAACACATGCTAAAATGGTACATCAAAGCCTGCTGGTTCCTCATAAGTCAGGAAAATCACTTTGCTTTGTAATATGTTTTGTATTAGTTTCAAAATGTACATGCAAAAGTTGAGAGTTCATGAAGGTAAGGTAAAAAATGACTGCCTTACCTCTTGATCTCGGTCCACCCAAAGCGGGATAAGCCATGCCAAACCAAGCTGAGAGCCGCCACTTTCCTCTGTGGTGCCATTAACCCCAAAAGACCACTGGCTTATGAAGTCCTAATATTGGAAAAAAGCTAAATTTAAATATAACATTCTGTAAATGACTCTGCCATAGATGCATAGAAAACTGCCTTGCAAAAGTATTCATAGTTCTTGATATCTTGATGGATATAAACAAACTCTATTCTTTTCATATTTCTAAAACATTTTTAAAAACATTTTCTGTCCACCTTGCAACTATGTTGTAATTTGTGTTGGTTCATTCCATAAAAATACGATGAGTTGTGTCATTACAATGTAGTTACAATGTAACAGGTTATAATGGTAAAACATTACAATGAGACTTGCCTCATCCTTGTTTTCCATCATCATCTCATGGGACAGGTGAAGTAAGCAAATAATGGCGTTCTTTGTCACACCTTTCCCCATGAATGACAAGGAGTTCCCTCTCCACTCAACGTAAAATGAAGAAATCACCTGTGTGAGTGATACAGAAATGTCTTCCTAAAATTTACACGTCATACAAAAATATAATTCAAAGACAGATTTGGCTAGACTGTAAGCCTGTCATTATAACATTTACTTGACAATACAAAGCAAACTCCAAAGCCTCAGCTTACAGTAAGTTCTGTTTTTATTCAGAGCCAATTGTAAGCTCGTCAAGCACCCAAAAACTTTACTACAGCTGAGAGACTAATTAGTTTGTTTTTGTGTGCCATCAGTATGTGAGACAGCACAGAAGAGCAGATGAGGAGAGAGGAGCCAAAGGCCTGCAGAGCTCTAGGACCCCACGCTGCCAGATAAATCAGTGGAGGGGCCAGTCAGACAATTAAAAAGAGGATAACTCTGTGGCTTTAGATTAATTAAGTAAATTGAAAAAATAAATTATCTTTAAATATGCACTTTTGTTTAATTATTATACATTTTTATTACAATAAAACAAAAATGCATATTTATGATTAACAGAGCGAGTCCACATGGTGTCAACGAACTTTTGACACCTTTGTGCTGATGACTGTTGTACAGGCTGGTCTTCACTTTGTTAGTCGATTGTTTTACGCACTGCTGCACAACTGAACAGATGGAAAAAGCAAGGGTGATTAATCTCATCAGCATCTTCTCGGCGTGGCACGTCTGATCGCTGAGGTTTTTGTCAATTGCAATTCATGTCTCACCAGTCCATTTTGCTGCATTTTTACTCATTCCTCGGAAATTTCTGTTTTACCATTTAACATTTCCGTAGGCACTTTAATATCTGCATAACAAGTGGGAGGTTGGCACAAGACCCTTCCAAACATGAGCATATGAGCACACACACAAATACAAGATGGGGGCATTCACACTCACCTCTAATAATCCACTGAGATATTTGAAGCAGAGGGAGCTGGGCTCCAGGTCAGGGCAGTGGGAGCTCCAGCCAGGCTGGGCAGTCAGGCTGACCATGCCCTGCAGTGCCCTCTCCAGGCTGGGAAGGCCATAGAAACGCGGGGCATCAGACAACCGCAAGCTCTGAAGCAAGCGCAGCGCCAGCTGGCTCTTAAAGGGACCTGCTAATGCCAAACATAGCCTGGACAGACAGGAAAGGAGACAGCGAGAAAAGAAGCAAAGCAGACAGGCAGAGGAGAAAGAAAAATAGGCGACAGAAATAAAGTGGAAGGAAAATTAGGAATTGATGTTCGTATGCTTGCCCTTTTTTATTATTATTCTTACACAGCAGGCAAGCTGAAAAACATTACAGGATGGTTTCTTTCTTCATTCTTCAAGCTTTACCATTTTGATCTTTTTATACAAACAATGATGAAATAACACACTAGGATGTCAAAGTAAAATGAACAGATTTATGTCTGATATTAACCTACCTGTCAGTTGTATTTGACAGCCTGATCAGAAGCGTGTTAAAGAACTTTATGAGTTCTCTCTGCAGCCTCTGGTTTACGTGGTTCTTAATCTCCTCAGGATCTTCTAAACTCTGAGTCAACATCTGCGACTCCATACCAAGAAGCAAATGAAGAAGAGCAGCAGTCTCCTAGGAAATTAGTGGATAAACAGAATTAATTTGTATGATTTGATTAAATTCGATGTTGTGCTTAACATTTAAATGTCTTCCAATTCATTTTTATTTATCTAAATCAATTATTTATTCAAATAGATTACTAGTGTGTTTATTAGTTTGTTTACTCAACTTAAATATTCTTAGAATACATTACTGGGGTGAAAATTTTGCTACGGAGAAGAAACTGAAAAATGAATTAAGTGGTTTGACTGCAAATCTGCTTAATTTAAAAGTAATATTATATATTCTGTTTTTTTCAGTAATTCAAACTCTTAGGATTACATAACGATGAAAGAAAGTGGAAACATTGTCAGTCACAACAGTTATGACTTATGTGACATATTATTTTTCTGTATTAATGAATCTTATAAGAGTATCTTTGACGCCCAAAGAAAACATCTTTAAAGATAAATTGATCATGTAAACTATGATAATCTTTGGAGTATATTTAGAGTGTTTTGAACTGGCATTTTACTTGGGAATGTAATTTTTATGCAGTTAGGACTATTTTCACAGCAGCAGATGCTCACGATGGACACAAATTGGATTGCCCAAAATGGCACTAATCGCAGAACGATGGAAAAAATCATATATTGGACTATTTTAGACTATTTTATGAAGACTGATGAAGTCAATATTCATCCATGTTGTCACCATTGCAAGATTTTCTGTCATGCTGCCCGACTTTATCAGAGATGGAATTGTAATAAGGTGGACTTCGAATAAGGGTCTGTGTTCTTTTTAATAGGTCATGAAGGTAATGTTAACACATTTTCTTCCCTTGAGCATCAAAATTAGGCATTAAAAAACAAGTTATAAACTGATATAACCCTGGGGTTACTGAAAAACCAATAAGCTCATGAGAGTTCTTAGATTTATAATCAATTTTAATTATTAGCATCTAGATCAGAGCTAGTTTTATCTTTTGTCTGTTGTTTTGAAGTTAATCATTAGTGAGTGAAAGTGGCTAAGATTCTTAATTTTATCACCAATTTTGACATTTTTAAGAAAAAGTATTCATTTTTGTGTTGTTTTTGAAAATGTCTGAATCCTAATGAACACACTGAAATCTCATCTTGCTTCTTCTTGATTTCATACAAGTAGTTCTTATTTAAAGTAAGCACAGCTTCACCAAACACTTGTATTTCTTTAAAAGAGAAAAAAAAAATCTCTTGGCTGCCACATGGCAAAAAATAAAAAAATTACTGATCAGTGCACACTTCATGAGGGTATATGAGGCGACAGATGTTCCTGAAACAGTCCAGTAATTACAGAAAAACAGAGAACAGCGAGGCTAACCCCTACTAGGCATTAAATCTGAGTCTTCTTCAGCCACCGGGGGAGAACTTATTGTTTACACACATATTAATGAGAAAACCAAGGTGAGACTGATTAAAGACAGAAAGTAGCTCTCCTTACTATAATAGACGGGTAATTCGAAATAAGAGCCCCATTTTTTTGAGAGCTTAGGAAATAATATCTGCTATGTGTAAGGGGAAAAGCTGTTTTTCTGTTGTTTTGAGACCGTAATAGGTTCAGGGTGTTTATCAATCTGCCTGATTTATTCAGGGTTTGATTGTCGGTATATACTGTAAGCAGCTGCATGGAGAAACTTATTTAGAAAACTACTTTATGGAGATATGATGCACATATGGTTCAGATGGCTGAGACTGATGAGAAATTACTCATTTATATTTGCATATTAAAGCTAGCAGTCTCATATCACAATATCGCATCACTCAAACAACATGATGCAAAAAACATAAAAACGTGAGTGTTTCTTTGCACCATAATCCTAAGCAGAGCAGTACACCAGTGCACCAGGTTTTACTTTAATGCTTGTGTCAATGATCTGGACCTGGTTGAGAAGCAGCTTCAATATCCAGCATAGGTCCTGGTCCCCTTGGTCAGAGGTGAACTCTGTGGGAATTTGTTTGAAGTAGGCATTCAAAAATGTCACAATTCCCACCAGCAACCTTTCATCCTCAACAGAGGCCGGGCGCACCTGGAGAAACCTGCAGGGAGGAAGAGAAAGAGCGTGTGACAATCCTGGCAAGGGAGGCACTGCTGAAAGGCTTTTCGCATATTCCATGCAAGTACTATGCAACATATTTTCCTTTTGTGTTGTTTACACAAAAGGAAACAACACAACTTACAGCTGGTTTGACCAGCTGTAAGAGGTCAAACCAAGAAAAAAACAAACATTTTAGACTTATCAAAGATTTTTGATAAAAAAAAAAAGATTTAGCACTTGTTCAAATATGCAATTTAATCAGTGTTTTATAGCACTCCCAAACATAATAATTCCCATAATTTTGATCAGAAACAGCAGACATTTACTAACATGGGCATTCGCAAGTACTACATAATATTTTTTGAATGCATATGCAGAGTACCTGGTCAACACTGTCTGCCAGCCGAGCAACTGGAGGATGTCTCTGCAGCTGTGGGTGGGAACATGTGGGAGAGCCAGTCTGTTAAAAAACAAGTAGATGCTGAGCCTGGACAGGGCAGAGGCCACAGATTTGTGCCCCACTGCAGTCTCGATGGCCTGGATGCAGTCACGAAGCGCAGCTGGAAGGTGCGCTGCCCGGAGCAACAAAAGCTGCGACTTCGACAGCTTCAAATCAGGGTGAAATCTGTTGGAATCAAGTTGGAATGGTTAAAAAACAGTAAGTAAAGAAGTCAGATTGTATAGCTGTAATAACCCACAGGCAACAATAATTTGCAATCCATCACAAGATAAGACATTTCTTTTTTCCTAGTAAGTTACACTAGTTAAAACCAAGTAGCACAAAGTAGGAGCAATATATAATTAAACCATAATGCTATAGAGCAGCACATGCAAATATTAAGAGTAATGCATGTTAAACATCTGCTCTTTACCCAGTCACGGCACCACACAGGACCTCAGATGGATTGATCCACCAATGGTGTGTTTCAAATGTCTTAATCAAGCTGGTTAAAACTGTAGAGAGACATTCTCATTTGTTTGAATTAGGTCACATTAGGAGAAAATGAAGACAGATGAACGCAATATGCCACAACTCTGGTGCTAATACGCTGCTGAACTCCCTGCTGGAGACAGTGTTGTTCAAGAAGGTTCAGGTCTCTGTTCGCATGAAAATCCTGTTATAGACTTATTGCTCTGATCCTTTGATCCAACATCTGCTTAGCATTCTTTTTTCAAACTGGTGTTTTTGATATATCACCATATCACTAAACATACAGCATATGACCATATTACTATATGTTATGCAACTTACAAAATTGCTTTTTGTTACATATATATATGTATATATATATATATACACACAGAATGAGAGAGAGAGAAAGAGAGAGATAGAAAATTACTGCAGACATTAGGACACTGAAAATTATTTTAAAATATAAAGTTAAAGGCAGTGCCTTACTCATCAGCATCACAGGCAACACTGTTTGATTTTTCCAGGAGATTATCTATCCCAGAATGCCATGCAGCATTCCAGGCCACCTGCAAGGCTTGGCGGGCAAGACTCAGGGACAAAAGGTCAGAGGAAGGAGCCAAGATGCAGCAGTACGGGCTGACCGCGTGATGAGTTGCTGTCTTGAAGGGAATGTTGTACCTTTAGAATACAACAGTCAAATGTTAGAAATCTTTGGGTATTATTCTTTGTTCGATGATGACATGAGCTAAAGCTAAGTAAAAGTGTTTTTGTCTTTGTTCCACATCTCTTGATGAGGCCTACCTCCGTACTACAGCTACTGGCAGAGAAAATGGTGACAGAGTCGCATCTGTAGTGGATTTATCTGACCTAATAAGAAAAATAATCATGGATGAAAGATATATTTTTTAAATTAAAATCAAGTGGCGTTTTGTTCACAAACAATTGTGCAATTAAAATAAAACACATTGTGTGCATAAATATTGATTAGGACATCAACATTTCATAAAGTTCATAACAGGCAAAGAAAAAAGTACTCTGATTTGTATTTGGTATTAAAGAAAAACTAAAAATTGTTTTTAAGCCATTTATAAACATTAATAAACACATATTGTTTATTCATTTTTCTTGAATAAATAATGATTAATAACAATTGTACTACAGGTGCCAAATTATATTTAAAATTTGTTTAACGTAATTCACAGAAAACCGTGTTACGCAACTTTGATAGAGGAAAATGTATTGTTCGAATGTATTGGGAGAAATATGAACCAACCATGTTTCAATGCAGGCGATCTCATCAAAAAGCAGCAAACACATGAGGGCGGCCACCTCATTGTTATTGCTTTTGATCTCCTTCAATATCAAGGAAGCTACAATAAAGAAAGCATTCATATAATAACCAAAGTTAATAAATGCATTTTTTAACATAAGAATCTAAAATCCAATTCACACCTTTAAACTTAAGTTTAAAAAATAAATTTAGCTTGTATAAAATCTTGTACATATTTAGTTAAAATCTCTTTTTTCCAAATCAGACTTAAAACTCAAGTCAACAGCTAGTACAAGTGAATTTTCATATTATATAAAGAAAACAAAAACTGAGCTACAAATTGTAAGATAAATTTTTTAACCCTACTTTTCAGCAACTCTTGTTAAAAATCAAGCTGTTAGCACTGTTTGGGTGTAAAGCTGAGCAACACATCAACAAGTTGCATCATAGATATATACTCACACCTCATATTATATGCCACTTACTGAAGCACAACAACATGTCTAAAACAAACACAAGTGGACGGCTTGGGGATTTTTGTTCATGAGCCACTCAACACAGAGTGTGTAGCTGGTACTAAATGAGGTATGTTGCTGTGCGTACCCCTGAGCAGTGTGAGGAGCAGGCGGTTGTGTTGCGCCAGGCTGTGCCTCAGAGACGGATCAGCATACACCAGTTTTCTCAAGATGCATACACACGGCTCCAGAAGACAATCGAGGCTCTGGGGAGCAACACATTCATAAGTACAAGATTAATAACGTATGAAGCTGCAGAACGCAAATACACTGTCAAAACATTTTTAAGCTAACCCACAACTTAATGACTGTGGCTTAGCTTAAAAAAAGCTCAGCTGTAAACAGCCTTTTTATGATAGCTTAGTTAAGTTTTTGTTGTCATTATCCGCTCTCCTACATGTAGCTTGACTTGTTGGACAATCACCCGCGGTGCTTTCTGATTCCAGAACTGGAAATGATCAGCAGACTGAAGTAATTTTGGGCTGAGGGCAGAAATCACTGTTGAGCACGGCCTGTCTGACACTATTAGCATAGGCCATTTCATTCTCCAATCATCCTCGCCTCAGTGGCTTTCGTCCACACAAGCACAAAAACATACAATACAACCAAACACATGTACACTGGTTTGTTTTATTTGACTTGACTAAAGGATTTATTCAACAATCATTATTTACTTTCTTGCCAAAGGTGTATGTTTTTTTTATTTTTTTACCTTGTTGCCATTTACATTGTCTGTGATAAAAGAAATGACTCTCTCTGTGACGCCAAGATTCTTGAGTACCGGGTGCATTGATTTGTCTGTGAGACAGAAAGAGACCAAATTTCAGCAACAAACATTTGTTTATGTCTTCTGTTTGCCTAAACATATTAGAGCAACAGAAGGATCTGCCAATTGCAGCTTTCACAAGAGGAACACACACAGTCACCAAACTTTTAAACTTTGCTTCTCAATTTATAATAAGCGTAACACTTTGGACTAAAATAATAATAATTAAAAAAAAAAGCTAGTGACTACTTTCTGTCTGCATGCAAGAAAGAGACCATGCAAGGATATAAATCATATAAATATTGTTATTTAGTTTTTTTTAGCTAATCTAATAAAATTTTGTAGGCTTCTCACCCTGTAGCACGACACAGAGCTGCTCTGCTGCCGATCTTCTGAGAGAGATGTCTACAGTGTCTGAGTCCAGGATGCAAAACAGCTTTTCTACTGATTCCACCTAAGAAACAAAAATCATAAACATATACACAAAATGAGCTGTCTCGCCTCCTAAAAATGTTTTTTTTTTTTTGTCATTTTTTCTAAATGTGGCTTTATACCTTTAGAATGGACTTATTGATGGTGTCCACAGTGACGTCTACAGAGTTTCTGAGGCAGAAGAGGTTGGGAAGAGACGCGATCGCTAATTGATCTCCGAATACTCTGGTGGGGTTTGCATCAGCATCTCTGGTTAGCTGGGGCAGGATGTGTTGCACTGCAGCTATTCTGATACTGTTGAGAGCAAGTTTTAGGAAACCTTCACAAACCCTTTGAGGTAAATTGCTAGAAATTAGTAATAAATGAAATTTTTGCAACTTCACTGAAAATCCCAATAAAATACACAAACGCTTGCTTTGACAAAATGTAAAAAGTTGAAGGAGTGTGAATATTTTGCAGAGTACTATAAGGGAAGTAAAATAAGACCTTCAAATGTGTCAAACAGCAAAATGGTCACCTTTTGCCATTTGTTTTTCCTCAACCAAAACACTCAGATCAGAAAAAATTGAAGCTAACAACCCTTCACAGAAAGCTGCATACCAGGCAAACATATGCATGCATGAAGGGAAGAAAACAAACAAACCAAAAAGAACACCTACACATGTCTGAGCACTTAACAATCAAACAAGCTCAGACAATGGGAAGACCCAGAGCTCCAACTTACGTGGGCTGTTTAGAGAAGAGGAGTCGGAGCGCTGCTTTCAGCTTGCCTGTAGTGGGGAAAACATTGTCTCCTGTCACATCCGACATGTCACTTATCAGCAGGACACACTTTCCAAGTGACTCCTCTGTGCTGGCATAGCCCTGCCAATAAAGCCACAAACACATACACCAGTAATTGTCAGGGTGGGATGGAAGACAAAGTAGTGAACAGCAGGGAATTCCTGCTAAACATTGCAACAGTAAGTAAAATCTGCATCACTTTGATTAGGGGTAGTTTCATTTCATCTCTTGTTTACATAGAGGGCCCAACCTGCAATGGCCTGTTTGAATTAAATTACACATGACAGCCTAGTCAATCTCTCATGTATATTCATGAGGAGGCTGCTTCCCATTGCCTGAAACTGAGCAAGTAATAAAAGTTTGTTACTGCCACCCAAAACAGGAAACAATATAGCATAAAGTATGTAAATGACTATGTTTTTTCTTACAGGTGGCACAATAAGCATTTTTTTATGCTCTGAGAATATTAACATTCCCCTACAGATGATAGCTTCTTTGAACACGCACTGTCATATCCCTATGTAAATAGTGCAATGAGTTCCAAACAGGAGGCTGGTTTAAGAGCCCAGCAGTGAAATTACTCTGTAATCTCCGCAAAGTGAACAACACCTGTAATATGGGTATGACCGGGTAAAGTGCCTCGTTGAATCTGTCCCAGGCTTGAGCCGTCATCATTAATCGTCCCTTGAGGAGGAATAGCAGGATATCCTTGGCAGCAACGTTCACCTATAGATCACAGGTAAAGAGCTGAGTTCACAAAGCAAGCCCAAGTAAAACAGATGCGACAAGTACTAAAGGTGATTAAATTATCTAGACAAAGTGTCTTGCCAAAGGATTTATACAATCTTGAAGATTTTCAGATTTTGTCATGCTACAACTCCATTCATCTGAATTTTATGTTTTAGACTAACACAAAATAGCATGCAATTATGAACAGGAAGCTAAAGGATATGTGGGTTTCAAAAAGTATACATAACTTTCTTAAAATCTTGGTGTAGAACTTAAAATCCTGACATTTTTAATGGCAGAAGAAAGTCATTGTTGAAATAAAGTCATAAGAAGCAACACTCCATGTTGTTTATCTTAATTCCTTAGCCTACTGAATAAATGAATACCAGAAGAAATTAATAGAAGAATTAAAGTGTTAAAAATCAATCCCCAACTGAAGATAACTCAATACAAACAGTGACTATCTAAGACTTTTTTGGGACCAAAATTTAAAAAATAATATTTGCTGGAATGACCTCATGTGATACTTACAAAAACATATTTGTAGTACGTGGTGGCAACACGACAAAATGTGGAAAATCTTGATGGGTGTAAATTCTTGTGCAAGGCACTGAACACACAAAACTGAACAAAAAACACAAAAACCCTTCCTACATCTAAACATAAAACACAAACTTAGATCCAAATACCGTTTGAGCAGAGTCCTGCAGTCCAAAAACACTAATTTCATACAGGACCTTGTGGTGGAGAAGGAAGTTAACACTGGCGCATGCCGCTGCTTCCTGTCTCGATAGATTCTGGATGCCAAGGCAGTCCTGGGGGTATATGTAATCACGTCATAAATTATCACTATCCTCTCACTTGTGCTCGCATTCATGAAATACAATTCCCTCTCAATTCTAGACTCTGATTGGCAAAATGAAAAGAGAGACTGATTCAAAATGTCAAGCAGGGTTTTTATAGCATGCTGTCAAAGAGCTGTACCTCATTTGTCTCCATTTTACTTATTTAGGTACCGGAGAGAGAGCAGGCAGCTCTCCTTTTCAAGCAACATAAGGCTGGTATGTTTCAGCCATGACCCTTTATGCTTATTTAAACAACAGCCATCTATAAAACATCATGCTCTGACCTTGACCAGGTTTAAAGTACACTCATATGTTTCCGTTTTGACAGGCGGTGAAGGATGGGACAGCAGCTTGAGGAAGAGTTTCTGGCTCTCAGTCTGGAGGAGGGGGCTGGGCTGATCAAACTTCCACCTCATCAAGGAAGTCAAATTATTTCAAAGCATCTTATGAAAAATCAAAATGGACTAACATATTTATAGTTTATTGCCTTACAAGTAAGAGCACATGTGAACACATTCCTTGACGATTGATAGGTGCTGATGAAATGGAAGACCATCTATTGCATGGTCTGCAAGTTCGAGAAGGTCCAACCAGTTCTTTTCCCCCTTTAGAAAGAAAAATGTGATCGATTACAGTGTTAAGAGATACTTCCATAATTGCAAGCTATATTTCTGTGAAACATGAATATTATCTTGGGCTTATGCGTTTTACAGCTCATACTTCAGCTTGTGCCTCCTTCACGAAGTTACAAGTTGATTCCATCCAAAACGCAGCTCTGTTCACCCTCCTGTACAGGCTGTGGTTGTCTGAGTCCACTTGCTCCAAGTAGGCCACAGCTGTCTCTTGCATGCTGGGTAATAGACTTCCCAGCGATGAGTCCAAGCATAAGTGGAAAATAGCTGTTGCTGCATTTTCAGGGAGGTTTTCACTGGCCTGTTCAGAGATCACAAAATAATAACTTTTAGACAAACAGCAATGAACTGATCATTTGGTGGCACGAGCACAAAACTATTGATTCTGGTTTTTGTAATATTTTGTGGTGTTGAAACCTAAAGCTACCAAGTATCTTCTTAGAATTGTCTGTGTGACAGTGCAGAGAAAATTATTGCTGAATGAATTTAGGATTTTGACTGGGACAGTCTAGCTAGCAGATGATATGTTTAGATCTGAACCAGTGTGGTCTACCTCCAGTTGTATGTTTTGGGTTAGATGATCCTTGGCCATAGACATAAATATTTGGTAGCATCTAAAGATCCAAGAATGATTCTATTTAGCTCTCCATATTTGATAAACTCAAGCATCTACCCTGTCACTGTCTCATAGTGTGACCACCATATTTTACATGAAAAACTACTCACAAATATTTCACACAGTTAGCATGTGTTAAGTCCTAAATTAAAACAGTCTAATTTAATTTAGAGTTACAGTGAGCTTCTTCTTTGCTCTTCTGATAAATGCTCTATTGTTTTGGCTTATGACTACAATAGGCAACTTTCGAAGGCAATTAGTTGTCCAGGATCTTACTTAGGGAATTTAGAATAAAGGGGGTTGAATAAAAAGGAATGCTACACTATTAAGATTGCTGGTTGTGTAGCAATTTGTAAACCTTATATCATTTTCCTCCTACCTCCAAATTAAGTACCATTCATGTTGGTCTATCGCAAAAATCCCAACTAAAACTAATTAAGGAGTGTAGTTGTAACTTAAACATGAACATGAACAACTGGCAAGGCACTGTACACACCTTTTCTGGAGGGAGTATAGTCTGTAGAAGTCTAATGGTAAACATGGCAGTCCCTAAGTAGGCCATTCTGTGGGAGACCTGGGAACTGTGGATGCCTCTGCTGAATGGTTCTGGTGAAAGAAGAGTACATCCCCCAGTTGCTCCATGCAGGCTTGCAGCTTCTCCTTCTGAAACAAACAGAGAGAGAAATGTAAACCAAAGCATAAACTGACAGAAAAGTAGATAAAAGCCACACATGCAACAAACACACACCAACACACCAGCGAGCGCATTTTCTCAGACTCAAACAGTGCTCCTGGCAAGGAGCCAGTAGAGAAAGAAAATAAAAAAAATGTTCATTCCCGGGTTTGAGGAATTGAATGTAATCAGATTTCAGGGTTATTTTGGGACGAGATACAGATCCACCCTATCTCAGCATGAATAAATTGGAACAATCTATTCTCAGTCACTTTGTTCTGGATGCAGACATAAAATAATAGAGTGAATACTCCAGCAGGGGGCAGTGCATGTCCTGTGCATCGCTCAGTTGGGCTCGATCCCACAAGGAAACAGAGGGGTCTGGCAGACAAAAGGTGCTCCCCACATAAAGATAACAAAATAGTTCTTGGGTTGCACGACTCTGAGCATGTATTAAACAGCAGAGGGCCGCGGGGGCCCCAGCTTGACAAGTGCGTAAATCCCACAGCAGAAAACATACTCAATAGTCTGCCAGCCAATATAATAAATAACCCTGTGCGTTTAAAAGGCACAAGCCTTTTTAACACGATCTATTGTCTTGACTTAACATACATAATGAATGAAGAAGTTTTCTAACCCAGCAGTTATGATGCTTGATTAACCCAGGTGCTGCAGACAATAAGTTTGCATGTACAGCTCTTTGCAAGCGAGTATAATTCATTCAATTCGCTCGCATGCTCACAGTTCTCCTTGACAGTTGAGCACCGTATGCTTGTGTGTCTGTGACAAACTGTCTGGTGGCCAAGCCAACTCCCCGTTTCAGTGAAGTGTATCCATTCATCTACATAAGAGGCTGTCATGAGTTGTGTTGACTTGCCAGCTCCATCCCCACCAGGCTGCGATCGTCCCAGACCAGCTCGCAAACGCTGTCCCCGAGCAGGAGGAGAGCATCACACAACAGCTCCAGAACACGGTGGAACGCATGCAAACCTTCTGAGAGGAGGAGAGAAGCAGAACAAAAGCAGAAGAAGGGGGTTCTTTTCTTTTTTTTTTTTTCTGACAAGATCAAATAACACCGGATAGAATCTAGTTGATGTAGGGAAGCAGGAACTGGGGATATTTACAATATCTCAAGTTTATTCAAGCAGAGAAGAAAGCAAAAATAACAGACTCCCACCTGTCTTCAGCAGCGGTATGGCGTGCTGCATGGTGGCAACAGTAAACTGGGCCACGCTGAGCTGCTGCAACTGAAGCTCCAGAACGTCTTCCACGCTCAGGTCAGGAAGCTCCAGGTGAGCTGCATCTGCAGGGGAATGGACCATCTGTTGTGGGGCCAGGGCCCTGGCCCCACCTCCGTGTGAGCTGCCACTGGATTAATCATACACATAATCTTTAATATCCCTTCAGATCAAACTTATTAAAGAATTACAGGCTGGATTGGGCAACAGAATTTGCCATAAATGGAATGAAGATGAGCTCTGAGAGGGATCCCGTTGCTAATAATGCTGGAAAAGCAGAAAATATTCTTAGTCATACTTTACTATTTTACATATGCATCAAAAAAAATTACACTGCCTGGCCAAAAAAAAAAGTCGCCACCTGGATTTAACTAAGCAAATAGGTACAAGCCTCCTTTTGGATAATTCCTGCATAGGCGATTATCTTTCAGCTGGCAACAAGTTATTTAACCCCAGCTGATGCAATGTGTAACTCCTCATTTCTTAAACAACCATGGCAAAAGACACATCCTGTGGTTGTGGAAAAGACGTTAGTCTGTTCAAGAAGGGTCAAATCATTGCCATGTTCAGTTTGCTAGGGAGCATAAAGATTGGACTCTGGAGGAATGGAAGAGGGTCATGTGGTCTGATGAGTCCAGATTTACCCTGTTCCAGAGTGACGGGTGCATCAGGGTAAGAAGAGAGGCAGGTGAAGTGATGCACCCATCATGCCTAGTGCCTACTGTACAAGCCTGTGGGGGCAGTATTATGATCTGGGGTTGCTGCAGTTGGTCAGGTCTTGGTTCAGCAACATTGTGTGCTCAAAGAATGAGGTCAGCTGACTACCTGAATATACTGAATGACCAGGTTATTCCATCAATGGATTTTTGCTTCCCAAATGGAACATATTCCAAGATGACAATGCCAGGATTCATCAGGCTAAAATTGTGAAAAAGTGGTTCAGGGAGCATGAGACATCTTTTCCACACATGGATTGGCCACCACAGAGTCCAGACCTTAACCCCAGTGAGAATCTTTGGGATGTGCTGGAGAAGGCTTTGCGCAGTGGTCAGACTCTCCCATCATCAATACAAGATCTTGGTGAAAAATTAATGCAACACTGGATGGAAATAAATCTTGTGACACTTCATAAGCTTATTGAAACAATGCCACAGCGAATGCGGGCTGTAATCAAAGCTAAAGGCGGTCCAATAAAATACTAGAGAGTGTGACCATTTTTTGGTGGCGACTTTTATTTTGGCCAGGCAGTGTATATATAAAAAAAAAAAGCTGGAAAGTTAAAAACATGAGAATCTTAGTTAGAAGCACACCTGTTCGAGACTGCGTCTCCGTCCTGACCGTCTCCCCTGGCTCTCTGGCCTGTGCGACCCACCACAGAGGGCCGAGGAGAGCATTCAGCCACAGGAGAGGAGGCCTGTGAGCGCTGGTTCCCCCAAACCTCCTGGGTGTAAGAAAAGGACGAGTTCTGCGACACCGGATCTAAACAGTCACAGAAAAATTCAACATTACTATTCCTGTCATCTGGGTTGTTTTCTACGTAAAAGCATACTTGGAAAAATATAATACGGCAACATGTCCCACTGAATTGTCTTTGTACTTCTAGACAGGTTTGCATAAACCCTGGTCAATAGCATCATTAATTTGGGGTTTTCTTAATTGATTATAAAAGATTAGTGTCTATAAAAGTAAGATTTAAGTTTTAATTTTTTTTTTTCATAAAAAAAAACAAAAAAACATATACATTTAACTAAACAAGTTGTTTCTGACACTCAAGTTGAAAGTCCTCGCAGACCACAAAAATGTCACTTTCTTTTAGTTCTTTTTTTTTTTAAAAAAGACTTTAAGAACATGTGATTTCTTTTTTTGACCTGCTCAATGATAAAACTACAAACTACAATATTATCATCAATAAATCATCAAAACATGAATGGATTTTTGAATGTTTGTCTTACTATTTTCTATTTTTTTATCTAGACTTTTCTTAGTCTATTCTCAACTATAAGAATGCAATACATTGCTTTTGCTCTGTTTAGTTAAATTTGGAATTGATGGACTCCCAAGTCTGCTTTTGAGTTAATGTGACTGCATGTTTTTGGTCCCATTTACTATGAAGCTGTAAAATAAGCTAAAAGCATAATAAATAAAAAGACAAATATTGTGTTTTTATCTAACATTTTTCATTTGATTACAATTTAAAATTTTAAAGAATAAATAAATAATAAAAAAGATCATTCCAAGGGCCTGGTATGGCCCCCAGACCACACTTTGGAAACCAAAAACCTAAACCTCTTAAATTATGTTTCAGAATAAATAACTCAAAGTCCAAAAATATTTTGATGAGTGAACATGTAATTTTGTTTATGCATTGTAGAATACAACAAAGGCAATACATAACAAAACCTTTCTTTAGATGTCTTATTAAAACTAAGAATAACATAGCAAAGCACACATAAACAGAAGAGTTTATACAAAAAGCCAGTTAATAAGGTCCTTTACCCTGTTTTGCTGAGTAGAAGCCGGGATCTTGATGAAAGCGCAGTCTCCTCTTCAGTCCCACACAAAGCTGCCGCAGGCAGGACAGAGCAGATGAGTGGAGGTAGCTGACCTCACCTTCACCTGAATCCACCCTGAGCAGCAACAAAAGGTTCTGAAAAAAAAAAGAAAAAAGAATAAAAAGGAAGCATTAGTTGTCATCATACTTTATTGCTGAATAACTAATAAAAGAAATCTAATTTATTCATTTAAAGATTTGTATTAGTTTACAACATACATCTTTTCATACATAATCTCATACATAATCTTGACCCAGACAACGAGAGAGGAAAATATAGGAGGAATCAATAAACAAAAAGGGCAACTGGAAATTGAATTACTAAAGCAGTAATTTGTTCACACTTCTAATTTCCTGTTGCCTGTTGCTAATGAAGACGTGTGTCTAAGTTTAAGTCTTTTTTTTTCCCTTAACTGAAGTAAGAACTGAAAAGGAGGGGAAACCAAAACAAAGAAAAGCATTTCCCAGATACGTTTTCCTCTAAACATAAGACTGCTGGGTGACAGTGTGTTAATACTGCCCTGAGACCGATGTAATTTTAAGCCCCACTTTATTAACCAAATTGCAACACTGATAGTTGCTCATTAGGGCAAAATTATATTCCTTCAAACACTCAGACAAAGTCCCAGCCAACAAAGTCACTCTAATGCTAGCAAGCTACAATCTATACTTCTCCACATGTCAAAAATAAACACACATAATCTCAACAGATAAATGAAGAGGCATCTGTAAATGAGAAATGTGTGAACTTGTCACAGAATGAAGACTTAAGAATGTCGGCATCCGTTGTTGACACGTCTCCACAGTAGTGAGTCCAAAAGGTCAGTGCCTATTCAAGGTGTGAACGACTATTTCTTGGTAGAAGTAAGGCAACAGAACGCCCGAGCAGCACTGACCTTCACACCTTCCGTGATGTACATGGTAGCCAATATGTAGCCTCACAGCAATCTTCTACCCACAAGAAACAGAAACCTCGAGAGAAATGCAACCCCACAAGCTCCAACAGGATCGAGGACACAATATCCAAAGCTGATGTTTTTCAAAAGAAAGCTGCTTTATGGTTAGATTTTTTTTTTATTTTTTTTTTTTTATACGACGAAGTAACAATCACATAAATCTAACAGAAATTAGGTCATTCTAGCAACTGCAGAAAAGGAAATTTTGCATTTCTTCTCCAGTATGACTAAATATTGCTTTCGGTTTAAGTAAAGAATATTCTCAAAGCATTTAAAAGTGATGCAAATTTCTAGACTAACAATATTAAATACATAAAGTCTATTTACATTTTTTGCTGTACATCCAACTATTTTTTATAGACATGACCTTAATTTTATCTTCATCTTCTGACCCTGCTCAAGAAAAGCATTCCCATTGCATGATGCTGCCATCACCAGGTTTCGAAGAAATGGTGTGTAGATGATTATTTAGACTCTTAATGCAGATTTTAAAAAGCTGTAAATATCAATATATTTCTTTTAAACTCCATACATATTTCTCGATACATTTTGTATGAACTTTACATTGATTTTAAGTTTTTTGGTTTTTTTAATTTTGTTTTGCAATTGTTCATGTTTTAATTGGAATGCTGAATGCAGAAATTTCATTTTTAGATGATGACCTTCTTTACTCTTGATTTGTAAAGTTATTTTCCAGGTGTATCAATACATTTGGTGCAGCAACACTGTATTTATGTTGAAATTTAATTAAATACAACAAAGCATTTGATGGCAATTGGGTTTTTTTTAAGGCATTCCAGCAATAGGGGTTGACATCTGCTAGACAATTAGTACAAATTTTTGGAAACCCCAATTTTGTCTCTGCCCAATTTAAAGCCATGACTTTAAATTTGTGTTGTTCAATCACATAAAATTCCCCAATATACATTCATGTTTTTAGCTGCAATCTGACAAAAATGTTAAAAAGCTTAAAACGTATAAATACTTTTGCAAAGCATTGTTTGTTCAACTAACACAATTGTAGAGACATGACAATGCAAATTACCTTAACGATTCCAGGCCTTTGCAGGAAGATTTCTGCTGGAAAGTCTTGCAGAATGACGTCACACAGAAGTTCACAGGTTGTCCTCACCATGTTGGGATTGCTGCTCCCCAGAGAGCTGCATCGAGTTAATGAGTGTGGATATATTTAATATACACAAAAAAAAAACTTTGAATATTAACATTATATAACCAAGTAATTGAAATAAAAAAAGAACAGCAGAAAATAAATGTGATCCTGTTAGCAGAGCTGGGCATAAATTCAAAAGTATCTGGAACTTAAAAACTGAAGCGTGCCAGGAGCTGAAAAAATAACAAGAAAAATAAAAGCTGTGTTATGTCTTACCTCTCATTGGAAGAAAGTATGTGTCGGTCCGTGTTTGTTAAAGTTAGCCATGGAAATACAGAAAATTTCAGACATCTCACAGATTCACGCACTGAATGCATGAAAGGAGAGAAAAAAATGCAAATCAATCTTTATATTAAAAATAGGATATACCTTTAGAAAAAGCAATGCTGCAATGGCAGGTAATCTTTACCTGCCATCTTCTGAGGTGGTACATTTTTATTGTAGTGCATACTCTTGTGGAAATAACCCATTTTAGGCACATTATCGTCAACTGGAACAAGTGTTGGGACTGCAGAGGAGACAGGACATTTGTTACTTCACATCTTAGATACAGAACATCTATTTTATGCAAAACACAGAAGGTAAAAAGACAACTTGCCAGCTGCAATTTAGCACAGTGAAATAAAAATCATTCGCAGGTAAAAGAAATGTTTGGTTCAGTTTGTGACACCTGTTGTAGTTGCGCTGCATGGTCCATGAGAGTAGACAGCTGAATGACTAGGGACTAGCTCAGGAAGCTGGAACAGCTGGTCCAGGGTTCCATCAATGACAGCTCGCAGTCTGGGCTCGACTGTAGGAGAAAGCTGAGAGAGAAAGTCCACCGCCCCAACATCCCTCAGCATCTGCGCTGAACTAGGATGCTTTGAACATAAAAAACAAAACAAAATAAACAATCACAAAATGAGAGAAAAAAAATTGTAGCCAGTCTGATGCTCTAAAGTTTTTGATTCAGTTGTATACGAGGCAATCACTGGAAAACTCGGAAGATAGCAATTTCTTTATTTTGAATTTAATGAACAGACTTGAATTAAACACAAAAAGTACAATTCATCTTTAATCTTCCAGTACTTGAAGTTTTTATAAATTTGACTCAAATTTATAAATGATGTGTTGATGGTGAACTATGTACACTAAATGTGTGCAAATGCATTTTCCAACATTCAAAATATGGTCTTCTAGGTCAAAAAAATGTTTGTTTAATAAACCAGTTGACATTTACAATTAAAATCTAGATTTTTTTTGTTTGTTTTTGCAATAGGGTTAACCTGTCAGATAGGATATGCTTGTACTGTGTGTAAAGTTTGTTTACGAAAATTACTTTCATAAACAAAACCACTCTTCCAAATAATTTCTCAATCATTACCAATATACAACAAGTGTGGGTATCCAGGGCAATGAAAGTCTATTCAAGAGGCTAAATATATTAGTGGAATGCAAAATTTAGCATGCCATTTGATACAGCTCAACATCAAAATATGCCTCAATTACGTTTGTCAGATTTTTTTCTTTCTTCTGTAAGTAAAACAAGAAATATATGTTTTTGTTGTTGCTGTTGACTGGCTGAAAATGATAGGATTTTTTGTTGTTGTTTTGTTTTTTTATACACTTGAATGTTAGGATATAATATGTTTATGTTTCAGTGTTTGATCTGTAAATCACTAATCAGTTAAATTAGGTGAAAATGATCAATTATAGTGTCTGGCTGAATAACTGATGAGTTTTGTTGTTAACTACTGTGGTTCAGTGAGAAGAAATTGACAATAAAATATAATATACTGACTGTACAGCTTTAATTAGTAGCTTTTATTTGAGATAAATTCTACTTATGTTCTGAGTAAGCTTATGGAGCATTTCCAGCTGGATATTGGAACACAGAAAACAAGAATAGGATTGATAATTAAAGATATTCCTAATAGAAATCGAGCTTACTTAAGACTTTCAGGAAACTTAACAATTAAATACTATTCAGTGCAGCTGACATATCTAGTTAAAAAATGACAAACTAGTGATCTTTAAAATTTAGCAATGTTTTTCTTCAGCCAAAGTCTGGCATAGGGTTTTCTAAATTGGAAACCTTCTGCATTAAGTACCTTTGCTAATGTTAAAAGCAATCCAAGGACTTCTTCCTTCATTGGAACCTCCGGGAAATTGAACCACTCAAGCAGATACACAAACAGCATCTTTTCTTGAACAATGTCAGTCACAGTGATGAGGGAATGGTCCAGCTTACTTAAGATGCTCTTCAGCGCTCGAACTCTAATTTCCACTAAAGTGTGACCTGAGATTTAAGGAAAACAATCAAGTGAGTTAAAAATAGACAGTTGGGAAGGAGTTTAAGCAAAGTTATGCACGTAAAGTCTCGGGAAATTAGCTGAAATGCTAACGGTTTCATCGCTAGGGTTGTTAGCGATAAGTTGAGCAAAACTCAGCTAGCGGCTCGCCTTACCTATTTTCTTTATAAGCGGAGATAACTCCATGTTTAGCTTAATGATGTCTCACGGCTTTCCGTTCAAACACCGTGTGTTAGAAGCCCTGTAGCAGGTTTGCGTGTCTGAACTCTCACTATCTGCAAGCGACATGTCAACAACAACTTCCCCGGGTTTGTTTTCAACAACCGCGCCAGCGTCACCGCGCTTCCTGTACAAGTCAGAACTAAGGCGCATTCAGGTACACCAACTGTGTAGGAAATTTATTCTCTTCAGAATTGCAGAAGGAAAACGTTAAATAGATAAACAGACCCCATTTTCCAGTGTATGTCACAAATATTACTATTAAAATTTTTTTTTTAATTCATGAAAACTTAATTACATGTTAAAAGCTATCGTTTTAGTAGGTCTGTTTAATAATGTCCTTTGTTGCAAAACACATCATCGATTTATTTTATCTTTCCTGACCCAGTTTGAAAAGCAGGTTTGATAGGTTAACTGGTATTTACAATGTAATCTGCAGTTCTTTTGTACATGCAACCAAGCTATTGGCCTTTTTGACCTGGCACTGTTACAGTTTGAATGTTTTCTGTACATTTGTCTTATAATATTTCATAATAAATATGTTACAGTTAAATGAAAACAGAAATAAATATAGTTTACACAGTTCACACACAAGTTTAATGGATTTAGCCATTTCATCAATTGATTAAATATTACTTCTATTATCTACAGATATATTAGAAATGTTTATGCATCGCTTTAATAATATTAATATTAATATTAATATTATTATATATTTTTTAAATTCTGATTTCATATGTTATTAAACATTTATTTCACGTGAAACTTTTGCCCTCAATTGTTCACCTTGATTCAAAGTTTAGAATTGAGTCACATATTCGTTCACTCAACCCTGTCAACAGTAATTCTCAGAAGCATTAAAGTCTGTACATTACTTTTTTAAGCATTTGACTGAAACAAAATTATCATTCACTATATCACCTTGTGTAAAAATGAATCCATCTGCATGAGATCTCACACTTGAAATGTGACACTGATAAGTTCAGTCTGCAGGGTGATAATTAATACGCTTAGCAAAGATTTGATATCATTATAATGTAATCACACTTTTAAAGAATTCCATTGGGATTTAGGCTCTATAATTAATTTGAGCCTTGCAGTGAATGTTCTACAAACATATTAAGACAGTGATGCTTTGAGAGCTTGAGAGGGGAAAAGCTACAGAATGTTTTCTAGTGATTTAAGCATATGTTTTTGCCTTTTACCAAAGTCAATTGAGCTATTTCCAATTTAATTCCAGCATACTACAGTATTCAGTAGTATGCTGAATGATCAAAGTCACATGAGTTTTTGACCAGCAGTTGATAGAAATACTTAAGGAGACTTTTTTTCACACAGAAAACCCCATGCAAACTGTATTTTTTTTTTTTTTCCTATAAATCTTTGTAATTTTTTTGACTGAAGTGTGTACACTGAAATACACTTGCTGGACTTGTCTCACTGACTTGTACTTATACAGTATTTAGAGCACGTCTCCTTTCCCTGAGAATAACATATTTTTACATTTCTTTTTATAACTTTACAATAGATTCCAAGAAGATATAGAGAACTGGCAATGGTTTTGCCATGTAAGATCCATGGTGCAGCGAACACCAACAGCATGAAATGAAATGAAATGAACATTATTATTATTATTATTATTATTATTATTATTATTATTATTATTATTATTATTATTATTATTATTTCAACATTGGTTCGAAAATGTTCAAGTACAACAACCTTCCTTTGGTCATATACATAATGGGTTTCCTCAACTCCTAACATAATGGTAGAGCTATGAGCATATAGTCTGCAGGCAAAGATTATATATGTAACACCTCAGAGAAAATTCTCGGTATGCTTTCATCAAGGACTAACAAAGAGCTACGCAACTTTTGAGATTTTTTTTTTTCTTCTATACTCATAATTTTGGTTAAGTTTTTGATCCTGAACTGTTTTCAGGGGAGCTATTATTTATCCCTATCTTTGAATGAAGGAACGTGATGGAAAGATTAGAAACAAACTAGAAAATTCCTGAAGAAATTTAACTGGGGCCCTGCCAAAGTGTGCCCGTCGGTTTGGAGCCAGCGTTCTGATGCTAAACATTAGCATCAATGCTAAAGAAAGCTGCAATGTAATTATTAGCAGGTGGAGAGTCACAAGCATGACTTATTCCATTCAGTTGTTAAAATAAGTGTATGAGCTAAAATTAGCCAAAATGCTACTGTTAGCATGAATACTGTCAGTAGCATGTGGATTAGATTGGCCTGAGAGAAGTATTCAAGCTTTTATTTTGAAATTTTCATTAAGCGTAATTTAAAATTGACATTCTAATTCCATGTGTAACAATGGTTGGTTAAAATCAGTTATAAAATGCCCAAAACACAATGTAATTCTAAAGGCCAGCTCATTCCTCCTCAGTAGTAACTGACAGCTCCGCCATGTTGTAGTCCTAACCTTCAGGAATTGTAGTTCTAAAGAGGAGGTCAATCCTTCCTCAGAGTTCTGCCATAGTAAAAACTACAGTGATGCGTTTTTGTAGTCCTAATCAGCTGGCCCTCCTGTGTTCTATTTATTGTTATTTACTGCTATTTACTGTAACTATTTACAGTAAATAGTTACTGTTAATGTCAGTTCCTTTCCAAATATAGTAGTCAGTAATCTAAATGACTATTTCAATGAGTAATTAATAATGTGATCAAAGTGACTTGTTCAAAGTATCTCTGCAGTCACTGCCTGTGTGTCGATAGTTTGGCTGTAATGAGAATATAATCTAAGAAGGCTCTAACAAGCTTAATAATAATAACAGCGATGAGATTAAAATGGTGTGCGCTGGGGTCTGACATTTTTCAGAAATACATGGAAGTGAACCTGGCTGAGCGTGTGAAAATCCTGTCGCATGACTTCGCTCTGAAGCACCTTGACAGAAAACCGTAAGCCCTAGGAAAATTTCGAAAACATTTTACCGGAGCAGGCATGCGTATCGATGTCATGACCGAGTTTCATACCAATAGGGCGATATCTGTGGGAGTGACGGCGATTTCAAAATTTATTTGGGGTCAGAATCGCACTGCTTCTCACACTCTAACGAAACGTCAGTTACACTCTAGTTTGGGCAGTTTCTAACTGACGAAAATTTTTGATCGTTTTTCGCTTTTTACTTTTTCATCGTAACTCCGAATCCCACCACAAGTAATAGCTCCAATGCCGGGAACGAGCCGCACGTTTTGATACCACTTTTGTGGGTGGGCTCGCAGCGCATTCCGGTCTACGGAAGAAAAATTAAGAACTAGAAAATTCCTGAAGAAATTTAACCGGGGCCCTGCTATATATATATAGCATATATAATGCTAATGTTTAGCATTAGCATTAATGCTAAACATTAATGCTAATGGGTTTGGAGCCAGCGTTCTGATGCTAAACATTCATGATTGCTAAAGAAAGCCGCAATGTAATCAATAGTCTCTGGAGAGTCACAAGCATGACTTACTCCATTCAGTATACTAAACATGGGTAATAAGTCAGAGAAATAGCTAATACCTTATTTAAGGTAAAAGGCTAATGCTAATGCTCTGCCCTAACTTGAGAGAAAACGATAATGCAAGCTAATATCATTGCAGCGTCTTGCGGCGCTGCATTAGCCACAAATTAATCTTAAGGCTTTTATTTTGAAATTTTCAGAAAGCTTGATTTTAAATGGCCAATCTAATCCCGTGTCATTTCAGTGATTGGGTAAAATCAGTTATATAACGGTCAAAAGAGCAATTACTTGATGAAAAAATTTTCAAGGCTTTTATTTTGAATTTTTTTTAAAAGCTTAATTAAATATTGCTTTTAAATTAATTCCATGCGTAACAATGGTTAACATCAGTTATAAAATTCCCAAACGCAAGTAGTTCTAAAGGCCAGCTCAGTCCTCAGAGTTCTGCCATAGTAAAAACTACAGTGATGCGTTTTTGTAGCTGGCCGTGGTGTGTTCCGTTGCTAAGATAACTTAGCAACGGAACACACCACGCAAGTCAGTCACTTCGCAAGTCAGTCACTGCTCTCCTTATGCATTGTTATGGCAGGGCCCCAATAATGCTGCAGTCTCTTAAAGATGTAAAATTTCAGATTCTCACTAAAATGACAATTTATGGCAAAAGCAATTATTTTTATGTTTTAAACAAAATTGTTTTACATAATGGAACATTTTTGGGTCTTTCTTTCTTAAATTTTCTTTACCATCGATATTATTCTGTTTGTGCATGCACACTATATCACCTTTTGAAAAGTTCCTGTGTTTACTCTAACTGCAAGACCATAATTTATTTGGAAACAGTTAAAATATTTGGGTTTTTGTTGGCCTCTTCTGGCGTCTTTTGTTGGGTAAGTGCTTCTGAGGTTTCATAAGTTGTTTTTTTTCCTTTTTTAAATACATTCAAATATATAATCGATAACTGAATGGATCTATATTAATCTTTTTTGGTGATTCAGAGCTTCTTTATAAAACATTCTCTCAATCAGATGATTTAGTCTTCATGTTCAGCATTGAGACCCTTTATAGATCTTAGTTAGGATACATTAAATACATGTGGAAGCAAGCTGAAAAAAAATCATCTTAGTGGGATGAATCAAAAAGAAATTGAATAAACTAAGAATCCGCTATTTTCATTAACTGTTTTTTTTTTTGTAAATAATTACAAGGACAGCGAAAAATAAAAAAGAATCTCCAGCAGACAGATGCTAAAGGAGCAATATAAAAATTAGCAGAGATTAGTTTAGGAAAAAAAAAATCCTTCATTTTCTTTTCCCTATGCTCAACCTTTGGGTCATACTGTCCTTCTCAAAGATAAATACTTCTCCATTGTTAGTCTTCTCTTTGCTATTCTTTTCTAAGAAATATTTAAAATGAAGCATACCATAAAAAGAGTCATTACACCCATTAAATGTTAGTCATTACAATTTTTCAATTTAGTATTCAGTAATGATCCTAACAGTATTAGCACATTTTGGTAAATTAAAAAAAAGAGAAAAAATCAATTTCCTTTGGTTGTGTATAGTGCCCAGGAGAAAGCGATAATTTTGGAAATCTGACATGGGTTATTTTCAAAACAAATATGTCAGCATGATAAAAGTGAAGAATTTTCAAGACTTGTAGGAAATACTTTTTGTGTTGGAGCATAAAAAAAAAAGAAAAAAAAAGTTTTTGCTAACTACTTTAGTGATAGCAAAGTTATTAACAAAGAGTCTTCTTAATCTTTATGGTTGCTGCAAATGAATGGCATCCGTTAGTTTTTTGTGATATGTTCACAAGCCACCTTCAGGGAATTATTTAAAAAAGTTTGCATTTAGCTTTAGCTTTCTCTGGAGCAGCTACGGCAGTTTCTGGATTGAAGTACAACAATGTAGGCGTGTATCCGAATTTGACTAGTTTAGCAACAGTAAAAGTTACTAGATTGACTGTTAGTTCTTTAATTTTCAGCCCTGCCTTCTGATGGACTAGCAACCTGTTCACAGTGTACTCCGCCTGCCAAGCTCCTGAGACGCTTCATAAGTAGGTATAGACATCAATCTATGCTTTTTTAATTGGAAGCAGAAACCAGACAGAAGAATATACATATTAATTAGTTATAATTTAACAATTTTATTTCTTTAAGCCCAATTAAAAAATACTGGATTTTAACAATTCATTAAATGTCTTTTAACTTTTAAATATCATGATTTCTATTCAAGAAATAGTGGTTAAAAATCTATGCACAAATAAAAGGTATGCACCTTCTGATATCAATTTTATTCATTTATTTTATTGCTGAAAGGAGCTAAAATGTGATCATTATTGCAAAAGTCTTTTTACTATGAAATGTTTTCAGCCATTCAGATTTTAACACTCTACATGGTAATAAAATAACATCTCCCAAAGAGAATGATGTAAAGATGAAACATGTCACACCCTGTTCAACAACTTGTGTCATAAATAATAAAGCACATCCAGAGAGTCATTTTACAAACTTCTGTTTTGAAAGCAAGCTACATACTTGACATGCCTGCATGACCAGTCTTAACACTCTGCAAGGAGTGCTGAGGAAATGAAGATCGGTGTACAGGTCCACATCCCCCAACAACAGCTCCACTCCAGCAAATCTCCCACCAGCAAAGTAGTCGAGTCAAAGGCCTCAGCCAAGCTGAAGCAAGCACAGACATATTGTGCAAATAATTTATGGCTGATGCAGCGTTCATTTGAAATTAAGATGAAACACTAGGAGCTTCCTCACATGGGGTGGTATCTCATTAAACGGTGTGGCCCAATCTTTGTGTAGGCTGCTCATCTTGACTTGCTATTCAGAAAATCCAGTCAATTTTGGGGTGAAAAATGCATTTTAAGGCCCTCATATGCTGTCATAAATCCCTTTCCAGACATTTTTTTTTTTTTTAATCAAAAGTTTAAGCAGTCCAGATATTAGAAACAGTTTGATCTGTTTACCCTGTCATGATAAGAAAGGCTCGGTTATTCCCACAGCTGCATATTTACTTCTTTTTTACGCTCCACTAACAAATATCAACCACACTAAAGTTTGTTTGTCAGGTCTAATTTAGCTTGTTCAAACACTGCATTCTGTACTTCTCAGAGTCCTTGGTTCTATATCTAATAGCTGGAGCCCCTCCTTCTTCCCCCCCTTCCCAAGCCCACCCTTCCTGCACCGACACATCAAGAAGAGGCAGCTTGATCAACCCTAATAGGGCCTGGTAATTAGAGTCTTTGCATGGAACCTGTCTGTGCGCAGCTACTAAGCAGGTTGGGGAAGGACTGCCATGCACTTGACAGCGTGGAAAAAACAATGTAATGTTCAGTATATGGACCAAATTAGCCCGGCAGCAGTAAACACATTCCACTTCTAAAACAATGGTGACACTAATTAGGGAACCAATGTTTCATTTCAGAGTTCAAGTTTTGCCGTTGTGTGAAACACTTGCAGATCGTTAGAGAGCCATCTTGAGGTTTCGTGAATGCAAATTTAAGAGACCTTCCTGAATAAAGGCTGCAGGCTGTAGAGGAATAAGATTGTAAAATAAAATCTTGAAGATCACCTAGCTCCATTCAATAAGCTATGAAATAAAATCGACACCACTTAATATTGCCTAAGCCGACGTGCTTTTTGACATTTTTGTTGCCTCAGCATGGACTCCACACTTCAGTTCACAAAAAAATCAACACATATTTGGAATCATTATTGCATTGTATATCTAGTATGATTCAGAAAGAAGAAGCTGTTTTTAGGGAGAATTTGTTCATACGTTGTTTTCAAATAAAATTGCACTATTGCAAAAAGTCACATTTTAAAACCAATCTGTTAGAAGAAAAAGTCAGATCTTGACTCATTCTTATCCATTGGGGCAAAAACTGAAATTCATACCCATTCTTCTTTACAAAACAGCTCAATCTTAAATAATATCTGTGAATATACATTTTAAAAATGTGTTACAAATTCTCATTTGAATTTAGATTTGTTTTGATAGATTAATTTTGATAGATCAATATTTTTATCTAAACAGTTAGTTGTAAGGGATATTGCAAGCCATGAATCACTTTCATTCAATTCAATTCAAATTAAATTAAAAAAATATTTTATTAATCTAAGAGGGGAAATAAATGAAGCAGTCAATATCACAGTGAATCTGAAGAAGCCTCTGACTGAAGACTCTTGTTATATGGTGTTCTTGGAAAGAGGATGCTCGGAGGTGTCTTTAATTTTCTTGATTTCGCAAAGAATCTACAAACACATTCACAATACTGAGAGACCACTTAATGTTGGTCTATCAAAGGGAATCAGAATAAATTATATTTGTGTAAGATAACACCATATAATATAGTAGTAAACATTTATTAATTTTAATCTAATCTATAAACAGTATGTTAGAAAATAAAACACATTTATTTAATAAAAAATATTTGAAACAAATTCATGTAACAAAGGTTCTAGCAAACCCCCCTCTCCCTCCCCTCCCAATGAGGCATACATACAGAACTGTCGATCACCACTAATAAATTTGTTTCTCTTTGTAGGCAAGTGATGAAAACCCTGTCTTAGTTTGTATCCATTAGCAGTCTGATTTGAGAGGATTCGGAACATAGAGAGGTCTCAGTTTCAGTGGATAAACACTTGTTGGGGCTTAAATTATTTTTTGGGAAGCTTTCATCCCATACTTCTGTCTCCACTCCACTCCATGCTGTGCTTGTGTTTGTCTTTGTACAGAGCTCCCCTGGTGACATCAGTGGGAAAAACACTATGACATGGGAATTGAGTTATCAAGCTGTGGCCAAAACATCACAACTGATTGGCAGACACTTTTAAGATGAAATCAAGCCATCATGAAGAGCAGCTTGCTCAATGTCTGAACATTGTTTGCGTTTCAAGCTGTGCATTTTAGACAGACAAATCAAGTGTCTTCAGCTAATGATGATACTGTGCTTAACCACATGGGGTTGGTAGACATCACTGGGATTCATTCCAAGATTAAAATAAAATTTGATCAAATCAAGTTTATCCATGCTTTATGAATGACAATAGACATACAGGGCAGAGCGCTTGCCTCCTTCGGTTTCTCATCAAGGAACACAATAAAGTGAAAGATTTCTTCTACAAGTCTCAAATAATCACAGTGTAAATGGAAAATAGATGTCCTTATGCTTGTGCATATTAAGTCTTCCAACAGTCACAATGCTGTTAAAAGTCGTCATTTCTTCATTTGTCTTTGGCTTCCCTGAAGCAAGCTTTTCCTAAAATATTTTTAATCTTCCATTTTTTTGGACAGTCAATGTTAGTTTTTAGCAGACAAATGCATTTGTTAAGCCCCTTTACACTGATTTGTAAATCATCTAGATCGCTTAGGCTCTTAAACTCAAACTATCAACCAATGCTGCATAAGCAACAAACTATTCCAAAATTTCTTTCGCCAAAAACATTATTGTACGGTATGTATCCATAGTGGAATATTTTAAAATATAATAAAAGAACTGGGGTGAAATGTTATTTATTTTCTTTGTAGTCTTTAAAATATTAGAGTTTCCAAATAACTTTGTTTTTATGATATCGTTGTAGAATAGTCAATCAGTCAATCAGATTTTATTTCCAGCTACACAATACGTAACTGACCTTTTTCACAGAATAATGTTTATTCTTACTTGCGTATTGTCTTTGATGACTACTTTTTAATTTTTTTAACCATTTTATCATTTTCCTTTATTTTAGTGACGATATAGTGAAATAGGGATAGTTTTACTTGGTAAGTCTGGTAAGTACTATAAATCTACATTTATGTTTATGTTTTAGAAAGTCATAAATGGATGTCTCAACGAAACATTGCAGAGACCTTTTGTGTTTGTAGGAAATTTCATATACTTAAAGAAGTTTCACCTCTCATCTAAAACCCTATTCATTTCAAAACATATGTTGAGGTATTAGGTTGATATGATACAGTCAGAACAAACAATAGAGCTATTCAGGGTGCATACCTGGCTGCCAAAATCCTACGACTCACTGGGCATACAATCCCTTCCATTTAGTCTTTGACTAATTGTCACTTAATGACCTAAACATGTCACCTACTTGTGTCAAGTGAATTATTTCAATCATGTCTCAAGGTCTGATTGAGTCGACTGGGAATATTAATGAAGGTAGGTGTAGGTGTTAGAAAGATGAACCCATAAGTCACATCCTCTGTTTATTGTCCAAGCAGATTGGTGGCCCTCAAATGTTTTTTACATCTAGTACCAGATAAGTAAATATTGTTTCATACTTTCACACAAAAAGTGACTTTAAATTGATTAAATTAGATTGTTAACTGATTTCGAGTGGTAACTAGTCTGAGTATATTTATAATAATTCAAAAAGATATGACAGAAAAGATTATTATTTGCAGCTGGTTGATGCTGATGGAAGTTTTGTTCTTTTTACTGACACATCATGAATAAAGATAGGCCAAATGAGAATTATATCTTGAACCCAACTAAAAGAATACAAATGAAATTATTATTATTATTATTATTATTATTATTATTATTATGGGAGTGACGTTTCCAGTGCGCCTGCCTGCAGGATGTGGTGATTGCTGCCTTTTGATTCGCTGCATGTGAACACACACCAACTCAGCTCCCACAATTCAACAGGCAACAAAGGAAGAAAGGAAGAGGCCGTGAGCTACAAAGAGTTAGCTGCCCTAGGTTAAAAGATGTACCCTAAATGATGCCGTTGTTAGCCGCTAATAGTTCCCGTGTGTGAAGAAAATTACAAAGTCCGTCCATGTTTGTGTTTTTGTGCTTTGTTTTGCCGCAGAAGTGAACTAAAGGGACGGTGGCGCTGATGTTTTCGACATAAAACGCTAACAAAGCTAACTGACTTAGGTAGTAAGGTAGCAGTAGCTACGCTAACGTTAGCCAACAATCGCCAAGGACCATATCTTTTCCCAGAGTGTGTTCACTGACAGATAACTAAACATTAATACACTGCTTACGACAAAAATAAAGCTGGAAGCGACAAGGTAAGAGACAATGTTGTATTATTCCTTAGACAACTTTAAACGCATAAAAAATACTTTTCACAGGTCTGCTAACAGCAGTTTCGTGTTGGCTTCCACGCAGTCTTAACATTAATGACATAATGGGCGTCTCTCTTGGATATTTCTAGGAGAGATGTAATATCTTTAAATTAAAAAGCGACTGAAGGGATTTGGAGTATTCACATTTAAAGCATATAAGTAGAATGCTAACAAACGCAGCTAACCTCCAAGCATGCTCTTGTGTCCGTAGGCCTTTCCAGGTCAGGGCATACCTGGCTAATTTTAGTGTTTAGCACAAGGCGTTTATGACTTTGCATATCTTTAGGTGCTATGTTTTTTTTTTTCATAGTGCCTTTCATTTGTGATACCTTACAAAGACCTTTGCATATCAACTTGGTTTTGCTCATTTCAACAGTAAATAAAAGGTGGTGGAAGTGGAATTTGACCCAACTGAGTCACCATTTTCCTGCAGATAATGGTGAGTAATCAGATTGCAGCTGTCTTGATTTTCAAACCGCTCTGTTTCAGAGCGTCACGTGGTTCTGTTTTACAAAAACGACTCTGAATGTTGAAAAAACATTCAGTTTCCCAAATCAACTTTCACATGATTTGGGAAATATTTTCTGAAAGACTGAAATTTTTTACTGTCGAGCCATGTTAGCGTGATGCAAGGTAAATGTATGTAGATGGGGTGGAGTCTGAAGGTAAATATCAGCAGCATAACCACCCATAGAGCAATTAGCATGTTATCAGAACCTAGAACAATTTTCAACAGAATTTCCCAAAATTATAAATATATATATACTAAATAATACAGCAAATACCATTTTGGAGAATGTTATATATAATGAATTATTTTTGAATCGTCAAATATTGTAGATACTACATAAATGTCAAATGGCAATAAATAAATGACAAATGAAAAAATATATATATATATACCATTTACTGTATTTAGTGGCTACAATATTTAATGATTTAAAATTTCTAATAACTAAAGAGTTATTTTTGGAACTATACATGTACAGATTGTAATATTTTATTGCTGAATCCAGGTCATCTGATTAGAAGAGTGAAACATGATGGATGGCATTTATTTTAATGTTTAAGACTACATTGTTATTATATTTATGTCAAAACAAACTAATCCCATCCATAAACACAAAGTATAAAAGTATAATTTTATTACCTCATCAAAAACATACCTGGAGTGTTTGCTTTGATTCTTTCATGCTTGTTTGAGGACTCCTTGAATGTCCTGTGGCAGCCATTTTGGGGTGTCTAAACACCTGGTGGAAGTGCTAGTCTGTTGAGTTCATACAATCAACTTCTCAGTCAAATGCTCCTAAAAGACAGTTGTAAATGGCATCATAAAGGAGCATTGTTTTGATGATTTGCTGAGTGTTGAAAAGAATAGGAGCTTCTTAAAGTGATATAGGTCAGGCATCACATTTCTTTTAAGTAATTTTTGATATATCTAGCATTTTTGTAACAACTGAAGGTAACATAGTTACTAGTTGTGCTGTAGTTATTTCTATTTTTGGGGATTTCAGCCAATTCTTTCAGCAAAAGTGCCACAGTATGATATTTTTAACTCTCTGGCTTAATTACTCAATCTAAGCTCCATCTTAGTTTTTCCATTACTGTTCAGATAGGTAATCAAATCAAATCAAATTTTATTTGTATAACACATTTCAGCAGCAAGGCATTTCAAAGTGCTTTACATCATAAACACAAAACACAAAGTCATGCAACATAGAATAAACAATCCATTGTTCCGTATTACGTTTCAAATACAATTCTAAACAGGTGCGTTTCTAGTTGAGATTTAAAGGAAGTCAGTGTTTCAGCTGTTTTACAGTTTTCTGGAAGTTTGTTCCAGATTTTTGGTGCATAGATGCTGAAAGCTGCTTCTCCTTTTTTGTGTGAGGGTTTTAGCAGTTTTAGCAGCTCTTACCATAAATGCTTGTTTTGTGGCTTTGTGCATTGTTACAGTCTTCCCCTCTCCCTGTGGATAACCTGTTCTTTTCATCTATAACTCTTTCATTAGTTGTTTGTATCAAGAGTTTACTTTTATATGGTAATGTAGGAAATGTGCCAAATATACTTTCAGAAAGGCTAAAGCAGATTTCATTCTGTGGAGATAATTGGGCAGTTTCTGTGATTGTTTCTGCAAACAAATCTTCTCTAACTAGATCCTCACATTTGTCTTTTAAAATATATAAAATTTTATTGTAAGGATGCTGCCTCCTTATTTTAGCAAATGGTAAATTTCAACCCCCACCTTCTCTTTTGCAGTCAGACTTTGATTTTAAGAAAAAAAACGTCCTGTTTTTATTGATTCATATCATGTTTTTAATAATAACAGAATGGCAATGCAGGCAGGGTAAAAAAATCAAAATCCTGGAATTGGAGTCATTCATGCTTCGATTGCCCCAATTTCCTTAATTTTGAGTGATCAGTGATCGGTCGATGCTTGCATTTTGTTCACAAATTTTATCTACCTCTGCACAGGTCTGAAAATCAGCTCTCTTCCCTTATTTGTTTTTTCTGTAAAACATGAAAGTTTAGATAATTTAGTGGTTTGAGCAACAATTCTCTAAGCTTTTCATTTATATTTTAGAGTACTACCTCATGCAGTTAAAATTGTTTCTAGGGTTTTGTTCATGGTTTTTCAATAAAGTAAGACTGGAACACTGAAGGTGAATTGTGATCTTGTAACATCTGACAGTAGGGCTGGGCAATAAATCAATTTCATCCATTAATCATATTTTGTATTTTTGAATATTTATTTATTTTTTTGGGAAAATCTAGATTTGTTTTTTTTCACTAATGTACTCTTGGGTACATTAGTGCTGGGTTTTCATAGTTTGCCAGCTCACCTAGGGCCTGCCTTCTAGGTGCCTGCTTCTCCTCTTAGGTCCACACTTGTACTTTTGATTAACAGCTTCTATTTATTTGATTTTGAATGATTTTGAATTTAAAATAAGAGTAATATTTTTTCAATATTCTCATTAATTTGTAATTTCTTTTTAAGAAAAGAAATCAAGGGGGAAAAATTATCAAAAGTGTATGTAATATATATAAAACAAAAGTATAATTGTATTTTTAAGACTTATCGGCAACCCTTCTGACACTGTCTGTTATAGAAAAAGAGAATCTGAATTAGCCCAAATTAGAATCAACAGGTACATCTTTTTTTAAGATCGATGTTTGGCCAGAAAACTGCAATCGGTGCACCCCTACTGAAAGCCTTTTAATAATTTTGATAATTAATGTTTGCCTTTGTATTTTTAGTTTTGTGTAAATCAGCATGTTTTGACATTCCTGTAACTTTGCTGGTGATGCATCTGAATGTCCCCACTGAGGGACAATATTTAAAAATACCAGGCAGTAAGGTTGTGTAATGTTAGAAAACCACACAGTGTGACTAGAGTGAAATACCATATTTTTTTCCCTTTACTCTTTGCCATTACAACCTTACAATGTTGACTATGTATCGTCTCACCTTCTATAATTTATTTGTGATCCAACCTTGTTTTTGAGCGGTAATCTGATCTGTGTTGCATGAACTCTAACCCCTTAATTGTGAATGTATCCTTTACAATAACAGTTGTGGAAAAATATATTTATCTTTATCTCAACTACATAGACTTTATTGCCAATAGTTTAAGCATGATATGGATAGAAATATTCTAAAGCATTATATCATTTGGTTTTGAAAGTAACCTTATCTTACGTAGCAAAGTATCTCTGTCACCTTAGGGAAATTATGTGAGTGCTCCAATCTTGTTTTTTGAGAACTTTGAAATGATATTCCTTTTGTCAATTATAAAACAAACCAAAAAAAAAGTAACTAGAAAATGTATTATTTTAGAATCTATTATTATTAAGCCGACTAAGATGTGTCTATTTCTGTCTTCAGGGAGTTTTGGATCCACTGTATGGATGACTTGTTTCATGTGGCCTGATGGAAGGACATTGTGGATAGTGCTTTCATCAGGATATCAGGAGAGCCGTCCCATGCCCCCACATTGGAGGGCCTGTCAGAATGAAGAAGATAAGCCTTAAGACGATCCGCAAGTCCCTCAACATAAAGGGCAAAGAGGAGGGTGACTTTGTCATGCTCCAGCAGCCTTCAGTGACAACAGAGTTTTCTAAAGAGGAATCGCTTTTTGGAGGCTGCTACACCAAAGACCTTTCAGGGTGTGATCTTGGTTGTGAGGACGACAAAGGAGGCCAAAATAAAAGTCGATCGAAGAGTGAGGGCCTAATGGGTTCGTTAAAGAGGAGGCTGTCTGCCAAACAAAAGGCAAAAGCAAAAGCTGTCTCTTCAGCTTTGTGTTCGGCAGATGACGATGACAACTTTTCGTCATCTTCTGTGCCCATCAGCAATGAAGTAAAAGCCCAGAGACCCCTCAGATCTGCATCCTTGCGGAGTCACCATTACAGCCCCTCGCCGTGGCCTCTGCGACCTGTCAACTCTGACGAGGCATGCATCAAGATGGAGGTAAAGGTTAAAGCCATGGTCCACTCTCCTTGCCCGAGTCCCACCTTAAATGGTGTTCATAAAGAATTTCATAACTTCCAGATGGAAGGGCTCTTTCAGGACCAAGCAGAGTCCATAAAGTACCTCCAACAACCACAAAATGGTGAGCTGCATCTAAACATCGATGAAAATGATGTGCCTGTGGTGCTGGGGTTGACGCCCCAGGACTATATCCAGTACACAATGCCTTCAGATGATGGAATGTACCCAGAAGGGTCCCACTCCTTTTGCCTAGACAGTTCTACTCCCATGGAGGTAGTGACAGAGGCAGACAGCAGGTCCTTCCACACAGAGCAGGGACAGGAGGACCATGAACTGGTTAATGGGATGCCTGCGGACCTCTTTATGGAAACCTCAGTTAATAGTATTCTTTTAGGTTCTGCTGGTATGGTGCTCCAAAGCTCTCGGGTGGAAGTCCCACCTCCCCTCAGCCCCCTTCTGCCACCCATGACAAGTAATGGACACATCCCTAGGACTTTTTCCAGCTTCAGCTCTACAGACAGCCAGGTAGCTGAGAGGGTAAGACACCACCTCAACTTTGACCCAAATTCAGCTCCTGGAGTCAGTCGAGTGTACGATTCAGTCCAGAGCAGCGGACCGATGGTCGTGACCAGTCTGACCGAGGAGCTTAAGAAGCTTGCAAGGCAGGGCTGGTACTGGGGTCCAATCACACGGTGGGAGGCGGAGGAGAAGCTGATCAACTTGGCCGATGGTTCATTTCTGGTCAGAGACAGCTCAGATGACAGATACCTGCTCAGCCTGAGCTTCCGATCACAGAGCAAAACCCTTCACACACGCATCGAACACTCCAACGGACGCTTCAGCTTCTACGAGCAGCCTGATGTCGAGGGTCACACATCAATCGTTGATTTAATTGAACACTCCATCAGAGACTCAGAAAACGGAGCCTTTTGTTATTCCAGGTCTCGCCTTCCAGGGTCTGCAACCTACCCAGTCAGACTAACCAACCCAGTATCTCGGTTTATGCAAGTGCGGTCCCTCCAGTATCTTTGCCGGTTTGTCATTAGGCAATACACAAGGATAGACCTCATCCAGAAACTGCCCTTACCCAACAAGATGAAAGATTACCTACAGGAGAAGCACTACTGAGGACAGGGCAGTGGTAGCAGTTTGCACTTTTGTGTTCAGTTAAGATTTTTACACAAGGTTTACAGACAACCACAGTTTGAGACGACTGGTTCTGGTAGCTCCTGATTTATGTTTAAGTGACCCTGTCTTGTCCATTCCACTCTTCTGTGAGGTTTTATTTTTCTGGTGTTCAGAAGTTTCTGCATTCAGTGATACTTAATCTATTGCAAAAATGTGGATGAGGTGAAAAGCAAAGTAAGCTTAGTTGGAAACAATGAAGATCAGACATTTGACAGTTATGATGGATGTATGCTGTCTGGCTGTGAACAAGGAGCAGAAGTTTCTTAATTATCCGCAGTAAAGTTGAGCAAGTGGGAAAAAATAAGGTTCCTCTTTGAATTGAAAATGTGCTGCATTATCAACTGGATTGTACATTACAGAAATGAATGTTTGCTACAATTGGTTTTTCATCTCTACAGGCTGACTACTTTTGCACATCTTTTGCCTATCAGTTTTCTAGATGTTGAAATGTCTTTTTTACCTCTTTAGTCTTGATCAAATTGCAACTTAAGATTTTGGATAGTGAAACTTTGCATTTAAAATTATGATGTTAAAGTCTGATATATAAACATAGACAATAAATGACATTATTATGTGTCAAAAATTCTTAAGCTAACTGAAGTACTAAGCCAAGAACAAACTGTAAAGCTGAACAGCAAAAGATGTCCAGATTTTGTCAGCCACTAGGATGCTTTCAATAGCTGGGACTGAGAATTAGCTTTAAAGTTATAAGGCTGCATTTTGTCATTATGCATTTTTCAAGCCTAATGGTACTTCTAATGCTGGATGCAGGTGCTTTTTTTCTAGAAAAGGCATCAACTAAATGTATGGACTAAAAAAAATTAACATCATAATGACAATTCTGCATTTGAAATTTTGCAAAATCTCCACCGCAGGTTTAAGTTTTTCACTAATGCTTGTGTTGTCTGCATGTAGTAAAGCCTTTAAGATTGTCAGACTACATGGGGTAAGGTGTTGAACAGGAATAAAACAATTTGGTATCAGAGGTTATTCAATGCACAACTGCATTTACCTTGGGGAGTCTGAAAGCCTTGCCCTCATACATTCTGCAACTAAAAGATATCTCATGTGAAATCTTGTCTAAGTTACCTTTAGAGATGCACCGAGAATAATCATTTTCCAATTGGTGGTTTTTCGAAAGCTTTTGTCTGTTGATACAGATTATTTGTCTTTTAAGTACTAAAATAAAGGAAAATGTAAGAACAGCTTTCAAACACTTCCCTCCAGCCCCGTAGCTTTCCTGCTATGAGGGGTAATAAGTAATTTTTGTTTAGTAAAAGAGGTGATGCCACATTGTGTTTGTGAGAGAGAATCACCTTTGTACAACAGGGCTTTACTAATAATTTTAAAATGTATTATTGAGTTGAAGTTTAAATTGCCTTTAGCATGTTAGTAGAAATAAGCACAGGTAGCATAACGGTCTGTATCTAGACAATGTAGGATCTTTGGAATTCTGAAAGGCTTCAATCATTTATAGATTCAACATGTTCCATGGGAGACGGAAGCAAAAAAAAAAAAAAAAAGTTGAAGCAGTTTTGCTGTATTCTATTCAGCCTTCCTCTTGCTCTTTTCGGTGAACCACTGACATGTTCTAAAACCGTTTCCTGCTAAACAACCAATAGCATCTCTGTGCTTCCTGTTGCTTCTTTTTGAACACTTTCTTCCATCAGCAATGACTTCCACACCGATCACTGTGCTTAACACCATCTGGTTAAGCTTGGGTATATTTTAGCTGATCAGAAAAAAAAAATAAAAAAATTAATATTTGCGTTTCTGGGAATTTAGTTACCAGTACCAGAATATCGAGGGATTTACTGACTTCTCGGTGCGTCTCTAATCTAGTTGTAGTACTAGTGGTAACATAAAGCTGGAAAGAAGATATGGACGTAGGAAAGGTGCAGGCTTTTGGGAAATACAGATTTGGGAAACATTGGTCTCCACCTTGGAAGGGATGTCAGGGTCTTGGCATGTGATAAAAGTTAAACCAAACCTGCATGCCATCATTGGTGTTCTAAAGATTTTGAAGAGTTTTTTTTTTTTTTTTTGCAGTTTTTCATATTGTCTCGAGTCTGTCCTTTCAGAGCTGCACTACCACAAGTTATAATGAGCTGATGGCGTCAGAGTAAAGGGAAGAGCACACAGTATGCTACGCAAGTGCTTTATTTGGATAATTGACAGGGAATTGTCTCCTCACAATATGAATGGTCATCTTTTTTTTTTGACATCAGTGTCCCTAAAAGTATTGCAAAATGTCTTTGGCAACTTTGGTAGGTTTTTAGGGTATAGTTTTAGTTGTAGTTAGCTGGAGACTTTGCCTGAGGAAGCACAGCGGAAACTAGATAGGATCTTTGAACGGTGTTTGCATGTTTAAACACTTAGTTTTAAAGCTTTGAGTTGTATAGGAATGAAGGATTTAAGATGTGTTTTGGCTGTATAGAGAGATGTTTTTTTTTTTTTCTTAATGTCACAAACTGGCTGGACGTTTTTCTTTTTTATATATATGTATATATATATCTATATATATACATATATATAAACAAGAAATGTATTTTTCTTTTTACTGTTTGAGTTTTTGTTGTCGTTTGTGACATTTGCCATCTGGGGGATGGGGCCGTACAAAAGGAATGTACACTTGTTTGAGGTATCCTGTTATCTGCTTGCAGACCCATTTCTGAAAGCATGGGGAACATAAGGACTACAACGACACATAATTTGCACTTGAACATTCATTGAACCTCTCTTTGCCTCAAGTTTTCCCTCAGATGGTGATTTATAAAGAAAAGTCACAGATTTGTCATGATGTATTCATATAACTGTAAGAGTAAAATTGTTTTTTTTGTTGTTGTTTTGTGGGGGGGGGGGTCATATCTGTGTGATTTAAGGGGGTCACATGCCAGCATAATTTCAAAGCTGTTCCTAATTGGCTGTTAAGATATGGGATCATAGCGAGAATGTGGATGTACATTTTTTTTTTTTACCCTTTTGTGTATGTGAGGATGTTTTTCAGTCAAAATGTGAAGACAAAATGTTAGTCTCTTTTTCTTATAGAGTGTTTAATCCATCTTAATTATAATTCCATTTTAATTTTGAAATAATCATTTGATTTTGACACGCAAATCCTTTTCAGACGGTATGCTTGTGCATTAAAGCCTTCATTGTTCGATTCCAGAGATTGACGATTGTTCAGACTGCTGATTTGAATTAGTAACAGCTGTTAAGCACTTAACATACTCCAGTTTCTTTCTTTTTTTCCTTTTTCCTTTGTGCATCTCAGTCATTGAAGGTAATTGTTTACGACATCATGTTTGGACAAAACCTTCCCTTTTCTTTTCCTCACATTATCATCTTGGTACAATTTTGAAAATTCCTTTAATGTGTTCTACACATTCGTGCTGCTTTTGGATATTATTGCCTTTCTTGTATTTAACAATGGTGAAACTAGAATGTTGCCACTCTAGATGTATGTACACATAATGACTCGGTTGTCATCTTGGGAGAGCAAAGCAAAACTTGCAATTTGTTAATGACTGTAGTCGGTTAAAAGAGAATTAGTATTAATTAGTAGAGCCTCTGTAGAATTGCCAGTTCACTCCAGTTTACATTGGTTGTCAACTTTCCAAAGTAGATAGTCTTTTTGTATTTTCTTTTGGAGAAAAAAAAATCAATGATTTATTGCACATTTTGGATACAGTTGAAGAGTTTTTTGTATCTGCCGATTATAAATTATAAATAAAACTATATTCTAAAAAAAAAAAGGAGGAATTGTTGTGTGTAGCCTTAATAAAATGATTATTTACATGTATTCATCAATAACTAACATCAAAATTCATGCACACTCATACATGATTTTCTTCTAACATAGTTAACTGCAAGTTTAGTGGAGGGGAAAAAGTAAGATGGAAACAACACTGATATCAGAGATTAGTGATGTAAACTGCATCAAAGAGTTTGGCTAAGAGTTTCAAGGTTTTGCCTGTGGTTAGTCAATCATTGTGTTCAGCCACTCCTGAAGCAGCGATGACTTCAGAAACAGCAGAAACAGGAACGGACAAATGCCCAGTGACCCACAATTAATCTTTTCAAAGAAAGTGGAATTCTGCATGTCAGTAAGGCAATCAAGTTCCCAGAGTCCAGAGGAAAAGTGAAGATAAAAATAAAAGTCCCTGAGGAAGCTTACTCAATCTGGTGTTTCCCAGTGTTGACCCACTGGATTTTATTAAGTCTAAAATCAGTGCTGTGGTTTACCAGGGACATTTTACAGCTTTCATCTGTTGACAAACTTTTTTTATGATGCTGCTTTTTATCAGCAGAAATTGGCATCTGGCTACACTGTCAAAAGCACCAATACCTACTTTTAATGACCCTGGTGTTACTGTGCTTGAATGCCCAACAAATTCCCCTGAACAAAACCCAGCAGAGTCTGAAGTATCGTCAAAAGCAAAATGCGACACATCAGACTCAGCAATTTAGACAAGCTGAACTCTGCTTTAAAGGAACCCTACTTTCCCTAAAACTTCAGAGTGCATCTACTCTGCATTAAACGGATATACTTTTTCAGCAAGTTTTCTATATTAAAATACTTTTTGTTGATGTGATGTAATATCATTTTTGACAAACATGAGTTTGGGATTTTTATTGGCTCTAGACATAATCAACTGAAAGAAGTGCTTACAATGCATACATTATTAATGTGTATGATGACTCTACGAGCTTACATTTTTCAGCTGAATGACTGAAATACCCTTTTTGACAATATGCTAATTTTATTGAGATCCAACTACACTTTTACATTCACAGGAGAGTCTAGACAGTTTGCATCAGAGCAAAGCTTGGATGCAGCAACACCCGCAAGGAGCTAAGTCATGCCTGCAGCTGTGTTAACAGGTGATATTATGGAGGTCTGAACGAGTCTATCCGCAGTAAGTACAAATTGGCAGCTAAACCTTGAGCTCTGGCTGTGTAAGTTACAGAGGCAAGCTTGGTGCTCTTTAAATACATCAGAGTGAAGCAGACACAGGGTAAAAACGAACTGCGGTGTTGCCTTGCTTTCTTTAAAAGCCTGTTGAAAGTGTGGGATCTTTGGGGAAACAGTGGAGAAGGTTTTGAGTATGGTGTCAGGATTGGACTTTGGTTTACTGAAATGTGCTTTGCATGCTGATGAGGAGGTAGACTTTGTTAACTTCTTTGTCTGACAGGCCTCTCCAGGCATCTGAGGTGAAGATGCATAACTGTTTACTCTCTCTGCCCGGTTCAGTATGATTTATTCATGGCACGCACTGGTGGTTGCATGTCATATTGAAATGCCTTCATCATCACAAAAGGACTCTTCTCTGTTTTTGCTGTTTCCTTTTTTTTTTCTAATTTGCAACTTTTCAAACCCTTTTTTTTTTTTCTTTTTTTTTACCGTGCGCTCAGTTTGACTGGGAAGGGTTAGCTTTCAAAGAGATGAACTTGACATGAGGTGACATGCCATCTTTTCAGTGTTGAATTTTGTCTAGATAATGTGATGTTTGTCCCTCTAACCTTGCTGCTTCTTCCACTTAATGTTGCCTCCTTTCAGTGCTTCACTTGTATGTGGCTGTTTGGAGGACACGTTGTTGCCACGTGTGTTTCCGAGTGAAATATTGAAACATAAAGATGTCAGTTATTAACACGTATTGAGGCATGTTAAATAGATAGTACATCTTATTTAAATTCTAAGGTTTCACATGTAGGGAGAAATTAAAATTCCCGCAGCAATGTGATAGCCTGATCCATTTTACCAAATAATTGGTTATCACTTTGGCTTAGAGTGTATGCTGTAACATTAAAAATGAGCCAGAGATTGGATGGCCTCCCTCTGCAGAATTTTGGAGAGCACAACTGCAATTAACAAAACTTTTTTATAGACCCCGTGTGCACTGATTGGCTCAATTATGGTTAAACTTTTAGGTTTTTTTATTTTTTATTTATTTTTCGCTTATGTTGCACCAGCTGACTCATCCATCATTCATTAAGAACATAAATGACAGCGACTTAAAAAAAAGAAAAAGAGCATGTTAGTCAGAATTTTAAAGGGCACATAAAGGGAGGCTTTTTATTACACTTTAATTTGAATTATTATTTGTGATCCATAAAGTAAATCTACGACTACAATTCCCTTTCCTGTGTTAAGCTTTCTTTAAAGTAATTTAGTGCTCCCAAAATTAACTTCAAAACGCAAACGGATATATTTTTCAAAATTAAAGTTACCATCTGCAGGTTTTGCCAAAACAAGAAAGGGGTCCATGACAAAGCAATAGAGAAGATCCACCTTCTCTATATCTGCTTAGTTTGTACAAAGCAACATTCCTTTAATTACCACCCAGTGGATATTAGCTTGACACAAAAGATCAATTTGTTATTCTGCAAAAATACTAGGTTTAAAAGCACTAGACTGGTAGAGAAAGAACAGTGAACTGTCAAGTCTCAAAGTTTTTAACATCACCCTGAAAAGGTAGGGAAAGTATATATAAACTTTTCAGCTAAGAGTTAAGTTTTCATTTTCGTTGCAAGTTCAAGTTTCAAGTTTTCATTCCAGTGATATAGATACTTCTTTTTTCACAACTTTATTATTTTCCTGCAAGCATTCCTAAAGTATTAAATTTAGCAATGTTTGTTTGCAGTGATCATTTTTATATTTTTCACACCCCTCGTTTCATGCCATCTGCTGCTCCTGTGAAAAAAAAGACGTGTTGGTAATAAGCTTATTTCACTTGCAGTTATCTATAAAACTCCTTCCATAAAAATTAAACCATTGGTCAAAGAGGCATCTAAAGAAAATATAATATTGTGAAATAGCTCAATATTTTTGCCACTGACAACGAAGATAATTGCAGATCTGAGAAGATTTTCAAGCAAAATCCGTCGGATAATTTTTCGTAGATTCATAAGAAGTGCACTGAGACTGTAATTGGCACAACAAAACCCGGGACAAATAGACAGATTTTGCACACATGCACTGCAAATGTTGGACTCCTCATATTCAGCAAACTCACCTGACCTGAGGGCTGTAGAGAACCTATAGGCTATTAAATGAACATTCGTTTCAGAAGCCTGACATTTCTGCTTAAAATAACAGTTTTATTGATCTTCTGTAATATTCTCACTACCTGGGATGCTGAGTTTTTGGTTTTCATCTGATTTTCACTGAGACATAATTTTCAAAAGCTGAAAATATTAATGCTTGAAATATTTCACTCTATGAAAAAAAGCTATAAATGAGTTTTGAGCTTTTTAGACAACAGTCCAATTATTATTATTATTTTTTTTGAGTTGCACCTGGAAGTGACCTACGGTAACTGTGGAGGAGCTGCAAAGCTGTGCAATTCAGGTGGAATGTACTTATATTTGTTGTTCGAGTGATTCAATTTCTGGATGCCTTTTTTATTTTATTTTACAAGGTAATTCAAGTCTCAAATGGTGAACAGCTTGAATGTGTCTATATTTCTTTTAGTGCATAGCATGGACACAAAACCGCTGGTTGGCGAGCAAAGTGTCTTCCCAGTGTGGCTCATACTCTGAAAGTGTTTCCTCTGGGGGAATCCATACATCACTCGTCTCCTGTTTCAGACTGATGATCCATTCCTGCCATCTGCTGCGCTGTGTGGCGCACCCATTTTTCACCTCCTAACAGGGGATATGTTGACAGTCTAAACTGGCCAGCAAACATATATATTGCTTAAAACTGCCACACACAAAAAACAAGAAAATTATGCTCGAGTCTAAGCTTGTAATGCTAAAGCAAAGTTGCCTGCTGGCAACAGATGACTTTGAGGCTGGAGTGAAAGGTTCAACTCTATTCATGCCTCTGATCTTTTGCCAGCAGTTTCAGGCACCGCTGAGTCGCCGTCCTTTTCCATCTATCATTACATTCGATTTCTCTGAATCCCAATTAGTCCCGTTAGAGATGTGACTGCCTTCATCATTTGCAGGTCCCCGCAGATGCAACACCTCATCGTGGTAGTCATTGTGATCATCCTTCACACTTTCCCTTATGTATGCGAGAGAGAGAGTATGTTTATTGAAGTTCAGCTTTTGCGGTTTTGCAGCTCACGCCATCCTGCTGTACGGTGCCCAGATCAAGATGCCTTTTATCGCGGTCCATTTCCAAAAGCGGCGTCTCTCCTGCACCACGCAACAGACAGAATTTAGCAAACAAAGAGGCGAAGGCTGTAAAGACTGAGTTAGCCAGCTTCATTTGCACCGAGAGAGCAAGAAATCGAACATCCTGGAGATGTGAGCGTGGTTAATGACCAGAAAATGGCCGATCCAGATGGCCCCAGCTCCAGGGTGTCAGGAAAGACGGATTTGGCCACTTTGATATCTGACTGATAATCTGTCAAGGAAGTAACTCCTCATGTGCAAGCTTTTCCTTGTGCAAGCTTTACTTTTTTTCTTTTTTGTGGTACATGATTGTTTATTATCTTATTCTATGGCAAGAGATAATGGAAATGAGATTCTTGAGTGTTACAACACCTCCCTTGTAGAAGAATCATTGATGTGGATTTATGACATGCTAAATACAACTTTGCATTGACAAGGTTTTTAAAAAAACGTGTCAGGTCATTGAACTAATTTTAATATCAGACAAAGATGGCAAAGGGGGTAGAACTGGATTTACTTGAATAACCTTTTGAAAACAATGTACTTCTAGGGGTAGCTTTAATGCATCATATTTAAGTACATAAGTCTACATAAGTAATGTTCCTTGAAATAATGCTACTCTCTGTCCAACTCTAGTTGCTTCACTGAATGAAGAACAAACATGTTTAACCCCAAATTCACCAGGCAGATACAAAATGAATATTGCTGTATAGACTGAAGACCAAAATGGAGTTACAAGATGATCATTATTGTACAATAATTCAAAATAGAGGCACATAGAACTAGAGGATCATCGACTCGCCTCCCTTCTTTACCCCAGTGAGACTCCAACAATAGAACATTTCCTCTGGAAAATCTTCCCATTGCTCAAATGAGAGCAAGGTGTGTGAGCAGTGAGGTAGAGGTGGGGAAGGGATGGAAGAAGGTGAACAGGTGGCAGCCATCAGGATATAGACAGGGGGACAGTTTTGAATAGGAAACCTGCCTCCATTCCTCACGGAGTACCTGGGTGTCTGCCCTTCACCGGTGGTCCAACAGGCGCAGCGAGGATGCAAGAGAGATGAAATGAGAACAGGTGGCGGCTCGTCATTTAACCGGGAATGGAGTTCCCCCTGTAGGTCTGAGGCAACATGGCCAAAAGTGATGTTATAGACTATGTTTTTCTTCTATCCTAACAACAGGATCCCTGCAGCGTGTACGTCATGGTAGATCTTTGTATCTGACACAAAGCAAGAGCTCTTTAGTGCTACAGCTTGACTGAAAACAGAGCATGATGTTGGGAGGAATCTGTCTGCTCATTTGAAAATGGAAAATTTCCAGGAGATAAAAAAAAAAGTGCAATGCTAAAAGAACATAAAAACTATGTAATTAATGACATACCTGCCACCAATTTGTTATTGGTCAAGGGCCAGGCTATTATTTTGCTCTTGATTGAATTGCAGTCACATTCGTCACTCTTTGAACCGCCACTGTCCCCATAGAGCTTTACACTCCTTCTTCTGCAGGGTTACAATTGACAGTTCACCCCCTCACCTATCCGTCTAACCTGTAGCCACAACCTTCTGAAAACACAGCACACCTTTTCTATTTCACTCCTAAATAGAACAACAATGCAGAGCTGCTACTTTGTAACATTAAAAACTCTTAACTCTTAAAATCAAACCAGCGCTCTATTTGATTTTGTCCCAAATAAAGCACTGATTTTACCAACTATTCTTTTACATTTCAGTGATGCTCAAATGTTTGTATCAGATCATCACAGTTAATAGAGATGGTTTAATTGTGCTTCTTTATATGACTGATTAAAAGGTTTTTAAAAGGAAAAACAAAAAAAAACTAAATAAAATTAATTGATTCAACAAAAAATATTGAAGGCTTTGTTTGTCTTTGCCTTTTGGTGTTCTTGCATACAGTTTCATTGAACTTACACACAAAGGAAATTTATTCTCGAGGTGTAAAAAAAACAAATATTTTTATTATTTTGTGTTGTTTTATCTCACTAACCCCCCTCCCTCCAAAAAAATGACACTGAAGTCTGAGATTGTGACGTGACGAAGTACAAAAAGATCAAGGAAAGTGAATACTTTTGCAGGAAACTGTAACTGTAACTGATGTTCAGGGCAATACTATGAAAATGACAGAAAAGACATTCATGAGCTATATGAAGAGTTCTCATATCTTTTTAGACCGACTTTCATCATTTCTGGAGAATGATTCATCAAGATTTTGATAAATGTAGACAGTCTTTTATCATCTGATATGAAATTCCCTCCTTTTGTTGGAGAGCGCCTCACATATCTATCTATCTATCTATCTATCTATCTATCTATCTATCTATCTATCTATCTATCTATCTATCTATCTATCTATCTATCTATCTATCTATCTATCTATCTATCTATCTATCTATCTATCTATCTATCTATCAGCGTTTTGGGTTCACAAATCCTTCAAAGTGTGGTGTTTATCATCTGCATGCACCCTCTTTTTTGCAGTGATGGAGGAGATCAGAGGAACGGGTCGTATCTCTAACATTGATATAGATCTGAACAAACAGCCGGAGTAGCCAGCTTGAAAGTGGACCTGGAGGGAAGTCTTTTGAAAAAAGATCCAAACTGAAGGGAATGTGAGGGATATTGGACACCACTTATAGGAGAGTAGCATCAGTGTATCAATCTTTCACTCAGATTTCAGGCTTGATTGAAAGTCACGAGTCAAGAAGAAACTGTGTTTAAGAACTGTGCAAACGAGAGTCATTTATTATCTTAATTCTTACTATATCCCCTGTTGCTGGGGACTTTCTACCGGCATTGTCTCTCCAGTTTCTCCATTCAACTTTTTTTTTTTCTGTCCCTGCGATCAAGACGAGAAAAAAAAATTAGCATGACAATTTTCAGTTCCATTAGATCATATACAAATCAAGCAAAAATATTTATTCTGGATCTTACAGAAACAAACAGCAGTGGGACAAGTCTCTTTATGTGGTTATTCCTCACCACATAAAGGACCTTAATGTAAAAAAGTGTAGAAAATGAAATACTTATTCATAATTCACTGTTAATTTGTGACTCCCTGTCCTGTAGTACAGTGTTTGTCAAATTGTTTCCAGTTTGTAAATGATGTAATGCAGTTTTATGAGTAAAAGTGGCTATGGGCCATGAAATAGTAATGAAATGAGGGAGCGGGCTTAAGCATAACTAAGGAGATATCCACAGCTGCGATTAGACACATTTCCTGCACATAAAAGAATGCATTTCTTTAATTATTAAAGTGACAAATTGTTGAGTGGTCTGTAGACATTTTGCAACACAAGGAAAATAAATGGGAATGTTTCAATAAAGCAGCTGTCCCTTTATTGAATATTACTGGGGTTTATGGAAAACTAGAGTAAAAATCCTGAACATAAGTGAATCTTTTGTTGCTGTATTTCTGTAGCAGTGAGATTTGAAGATCGCTATGTACTTTACCATCCACTCTATGTGCTATGATTGCACATATGGGCAAATTTAAGCGATTATCTGCTTCTTGTTACTGTAATATCCAACTCATGAAGATCAACACACATCTTCCTCATTTGAAAAACATGTTCTTGTGCCTTTTCCATTTTGAAGTGTGGTAAAGAGAACGGGCGTCTGTCATAACATTTAGATCAAACAGGGGAAACAGTAAGTCGTGGGTTGTTAAATAATAGTCCTTTCGACATGCTAGTAATCTTTAAATAAGTAAAGTATGCACTCACAAATAATTAATTTACAGTAATTATATACAGAACCATAAACTGTAATGGGTCTTAAGATGGTTTTATGTAGTAGAGCAATGCAAAGTGATACATAACCGAAGGATTTACACTTTACAAAAATTATATAAATAAAGGTCCAAAAAGAAGGTAAATATAATCCAGTGCAACCTACTGCTTTCATCTAATTAGTTAATGAAGTCTACCTATGTGTAATTTATTCTCTGCAGGAACACACCTGTTCTGTGAAGTACTCATAGTAACCACTGGTCACACGTTACTGCTTTGTGTGATGGTGTGCTCAGCACTCTGAGTTGATGAGAAGATGAATTGAGTTAAGCACAATCCTGCGTGAGAACCTTTTTTAGGCAGAAAAAGACTTGAGTCTGTAGCGAGGTTTTCATAATCAACTGAGGGCAATAGATGTTTTGAATGTGACATCTGTCTTTCCTGTCAATCAATTTTACAATAACTGCTTCAAAAAATCTGTCCTAAACATAGCTGAAATGTATATAAAATGTTGAAAGCCTTACAGTTCTCACTATAATTAGATCCTAACACTGTATGCCAGATACTGTCAGAACTGTTTTGTTTTTTTACAATCAAGTGGTCACAAGTAGTGCTTTCTGGTTGTTATTTAGAATGCAATAAATTGACCACAAACGAGAAATAATAATGAAAAACTTGCAACAAAAAACAAACAAACAAAAAAAAAGACTTTGCTTGCATTAAGATTGTGCTGCATATAGAAAACGTGACGTTTTTTTTGTGTGTGAAACAACAGAAGTCTGGAAGGTGAAAGCAAGTTCTTCAATCAAAATCAAAATCAAAATCAAAATCAAAATCAAAATCAATGCTTGCCCTGATTAAACATGATGAGACAAATGTGTATTCTCAATGGTACCAGTTTAATGAGAGTCTGAAAGAGAAATCAAGTGGTCTTTGTTGAGAGTGAAGTCATTTGTGACACACATCCGCACACGCAGAAAAACACATCTACCTTAGAGCAGTCTCTATATATCTGCACAAGATGCAAACAATAAAATCAATGCTGTGTACGAAATTTAATTCTATTCAAGAGATTAAAAAAAACCCTTCGTTTTCAATTTAGTGTGTCATTTCCACTAAGTAGCTTTAGTCAATGCATGTCTGCTCCTCCTTCTGAAGTGTGCCACTTAGTTCTAAGCATAAAAATCCTTCCAAATCCCCTTGAGAAAATAGCAGCTTAAGTACTGTAGGTTAATGTTTGCCATACTTGCTTCCCCCACTCTGGGCAAGATTATGCTAGAGAACATGAATGACTACCAGCAGTGAGTCATGGAGGATAGTGGGTTTGGCTATATATGTAATAAAGCAGAATGTGATTTCTTTCTTAGCTTAAATTGTATTAGTTTAAATATAATAGAAAGCGTCCTTAGGATTTATTTCTATTCAGCCTGCTTTTGCTGTGATAAAAAAAAAGAAAAAAAAAAGTTGAATGAGAATCAGTCTTTTTGATTTCCCTGCTTCAATTACCCATACTTATTATAGCTACTTGTTACATTTTATTTTAAAGTAGATTTTATTGTGCCACAACAGAAAGTGAGAATCTGTTAATATTGCTGCAATATTTAATTTGACCCATAGATGTCCTCATTCAGCAAGTGGTTCTGCTGTGATTCTGTTCTAAAATTAAGCTACCTCAGTAAACCCAATCTGGGAAAAACAACAACAACAAAAAAAAAAACAACTCATTACTATTTAAAAAAAAAAATCTGATGTTATACCTGAAAAACAAATCTTTCATGTCACTTTTTTTATTGTTGCATATATAGATGAACATAACATGTGAGTCTCTTGTTTTATTGTCTTTAAACATCACTTCCTCTCTCTTAAGTTGCTGCAGAGCTCTTGCATGTCTAAATAAAGACGTGTTCCAGAGGGAGACCTATTGGAAGCTGCAGTGCAGGCTCATCTCCTCTGTCGCCTCCACAAAGGTGTCTTAAGTCAGCATCTGAGACACAAGTTGATCCAAGAAAGTAGAGACACGTGTCTGCAAAGAATATGATTCACACATTAAATAGACAAAAACACTGTCAGTCAAAAACTCTGGTTTCTGTTTTTGACATGAGTTAACCTTGAGATAGTTAGTGAATAAACTTTATCTATTCAACACCTTCAGATTCAGATAAAATAACAAAGTGCTTCACAGATATATTTATACGGACTTATTATAAAACAAAGACAGAAAGAACAACTGATAAAAGCAATAACACAGAACGAATAGCTTGTCTGAATTAAAGTACCTTGATCTGCTTTTTAAAGGAATCAACTGGGTCGGCCACAAGGAGAGACGGGGAAGGACATTCTACAGCCTAGCGGGTTACTGCCTGAAAGGACAGGTCACCTGGAGTTTTAATCTGGGCTTTAGGGACCTTCAGAAGATCAAAGAGCACAATCTGAAGAATAAGAGATCAACATTTCTTTCTTTCTTTTTTTTTCTCCGAAGAGTTTTTGCGGCGCTAGTGTGGAGAAACTGCCTGGTCAAACAGGACACTAAGCTTGTTTGGCCCAAGGGACTTTCTGTGCATGAGCAATGATTAAGGTTTCAGAATTTAACTGAAGACTAGTGAATTTAATATTGATAGTACACAAATGGAAAGATACTTTATTAAAGATACTGCTAATCTTATCAAGGGGCTGATGTATAAAAGGAACAAAATAGGAACTAGGAGTGAACCCTGAGGAACACCATTCCAACAACACATTATGTTATTTGCATACATGGAAAAAGTTAGTTTGCTTTGACTGGAGGAAAATCATTTAAAAACACTTCCAGAATTTCTTACCTCATTCTGCAGATGGTGTAGCAAAATTTTGTGGTCAGCTATGCAAAACTAAGATAGATCAAACTCACTTCTCATGAGCAAACCTCGTATGACTTTTGATTGACAGTGCTACATACTGTATCTATACATAAGTTTTCCCTTATCAGTTCTGGTTTCATCTTGGCAGACCAATATCTGCATTTCTAGAGATACTGTTCAACTCTGTTTGAATCCACAAGTACAAGACCCCAACACACTTCCATTCAAAGCAATGAGTCTTCTCCATCCAGTGATTGGGAATTCTCCAGTCCAGAGCTTTGCTACAAACCCGACAGGCAATCGTGAGAGACAAGCATCAGCCTCACCTATGGTATTACTGGTAAGTTGACTCCGATTGGATTTGCTCAATTTCTAAATGACATATTTCACCCTAAAATAAACTGATTTCACAAACAAGTCTCCTGCTTAGACTGGCATGTGTACGAAAACCTCACTAGCAGATGTAAAAAGGCACTAAGCAATGCTTTTGAATCTTTGAATCACAAAGCAAAAAGACTGTCAGCTCCACTGCTGCAGTGCCTAGATCTTAAGCAGCGAGGAGACAAGAAGAATGTGGAGCAGACGTGGGTGGTATTTAAAACTACATATAAATAAATAAAAGGTGTAAATAAATAAATAAGTAAATAAAATCCTAGCTACATCACTGAGCTGATCGTTATCTCGTGTGGGATGAATCAAAACAGATCAAATGGAGGACAAGCTGCTTAATTTTCTTGGTTTAGCCTTGAATATTTAGGCTTCGATTCAGAACTCGATTTATATTCAGCTCATGCATGCATATTTAACCTTATCAATGCACTGAGTTCGATTACACTTGACACTCATATAGGACTCATATGCCTGTGTACAATGCTTCTCATTCAAGCAAACAAGAAGGGCTTTTTTAGGAGTGTTACCTCCTCAGACATTTAGCTTTCTTTTCTGTCGTCAGAGAATGAATAATATAAAAGCCAGCTACAAATGAGGATTTTTTAGAACATTATTCAAATTAGGCTTTCTAAATTATAAAAGGACCAAAAGTACTTAGTTTCAGATCCGTTATCACCTGACAATCCCTCAAGAACAGGAAGAAAAGTCTTTTTTGTTCATTTTTCAAGAACTTTCTTTCTTGAAAGTGGATAGCATAGGCTTGTATTCAGCTGCAGCAGCTAATGGAGGATTATTCACAGTACAGCTGCCAGACTAGCACCATTCAAAGCAAAAACTAACCAATGCTTGACGTCTATAATTGTTGCTTTTGAACAAAATTAAATGTCAGAGAGTTCAGACCCTGCAAGTCAAGTGTGACAGACTCTATTGCTTTAATTTTGACAAAAGTGATTGTTGTTATCCAATATCTACAGTTACCTCAAGATCCTTTAACAGTAAAAGACATTATTAAACACAAAACTTTGCAGAAACTTACTTGAAGTGCACTGGGGTCCTTTTACAGCACTATGAATATGCAATGCAGAGAAAAGGAATTAATCTTCCACATTTCTTCTGTTTTACTTTTTTCTCACTGTTATATATTTAAAATTATCAATAGTAATTTTAGAGAAAGAAAATCTGAGTACACACAAATCAATTGATTAACTGAATGTTTTCATTTAATGTCAGTCACCACACAGACCTGATAACTGCCAGGCATACGGAATAAAAGCGATAACCCCCCCCCCACTCAATTCGTAAAGATATTAAAAAGCAATACATCATGCCATGGTAAAGAAATTAAGAACAAGCTGATGAAACACAGAAATCTACATGCCATGATGACTAAACGCCTTTGGGATCCATGCTGGCTGCACTTAATCTGAACTTGATATCAAAGTTACCTTGGGGTTTTAATTGGATGACTTTTAAGCTGTATTTCAGTTTCTTTTTGGAGACTTTTGCTAGTCAGACAGCCTTGGCTTTCAGCTGTCTCTTTTATGACTGCAAAATTTTGCATTGAATTTTTCTTATCCTGGTTGTCATATTTTTTCTCATTTCGAAGTACACCCATATTTTACACATTCTAGTCAGAACATATATTTTGTTCGCAGCATTCTGCTCTTCAACTTCTTGGTTGGAATAGTGAAAAAAAATATTAGTAAAAGACAGTCTGAGTGATACATTCTGAAGTAAACCGATCCATTAATGAGATTTTCTAAATTGGAGTGAACGCTGGTTGTTAATAAAGGTGATTCCTTTTTTGTGTGTTCTTTTTTTCGGACACACATTAACCTGCGATTGACAAAAAGTGAGTGATGACTGACAACTGTGCTCCCACACACAAATCTCTCCATTCACGAGGCCTCAGCATGTTTTTCAGTGTCTATACAAAACAAGTGGGAATGTGTCAACCAACGTTTTCTCATGTTAATTCTATCTTTAGGTTCAGGTGATTCACTTGTTTTTAGTTACATATTCTAACCCAACAAGGCTAGAATCAAACATCTCAAAATGAAAGAAGTTTGAATTATTTGGTACCAGGGATTTAAAACTGTATTGTTCTCTTTTCTAAATACTCGCTTATAGGCTACTAGAGACAAACATTTTGTCAAAGCATAACACTGACCTACAAATTTTGATTTCTCTTTATGTACTATGCATGTATACCAAGCTATTTTTTTTTGTTTTGTTAGAAAAATCATTCATACTTTTATTTTAGCCACAAATTAAAAAAAAATAAAAAAATGCTAATATGTTTGCATTGTTGATTTTTTAAAGCAGTCTTCATTGGTGTATGTTAGTGATTTGCAGAGGTAGCAGGATTTTGCAACATCTTGTCACATTATTGAAGTGCATGTATTGTTTCTGATGAAGTTTCTCTATGAATATTATGTGTATATTGGGACCAACAGTGTGAAATTCAGTGTTCTGCTGCATCAAGCCCAGGCATTTGTTCTATCATATTTATTAATTTTTTTTCTTTCTTTCTATTTCCGACACAAATGCATTAACTCAGACAGATTGGTTCATATGTGGAATAAACAATGTTTGGAAATGTTCAACAAGTCCTAAAGATCCATGTCAGTCTGGTTTACCAGGTGGTCAGTTGTATGTGTTTCAGTGTCTGTGTGTTGCTGACTGGGAAAATGATCGATAGTTCATCTTAAGTAGAAATAAATGCAGACAGTATAACATTTATTTAAAAATGCTTATTGTAGCCCTGTGGTTGCTGACCATTCTACCTCCCACCTCACTCTGCTCACTCTGCAAGGATTTACAGACTGTGATCTGTAGCCTAAAATAACTTTCAGATCTAAATATCAGCGCAAGTGTTTCTATGACACTGCAAATTAGATTTATGGATGTCCAACTTTTTTTGGGTGGCATTAATGTTTTATATGTTACTTTTTTTCAGTTTTCTCATGGGTTCCTGTTACAACATTGGGAGATTCTTATGAATTGGCTTGGATTGCAGAATTGATGCCAGGTAATTGAGTGGACAATGGAATCATGAGTTGCACTTTAAGCAGCCTTGAGTTCTTGGATTTTTAATCATCCACTAATAAGATCCTCTCCTGCTTTTAAACCTTAGAAAAAGCCCCCTCAGATTGTAAGCTATCGACCGTTCTTTTGTCAGGCTACCATCTTTCCTTCCACTTTCTTTCCTGGCCACTCCAACTACTAGAGCATACTGTCTCACTGAATTTGATCCATGTCCTACAATCCAAGAACAATAATAAAATAAAAAAAAACCCCTGTGTCTTAAAAGATTTAAAATGGTGAAAAAAAACAAAACAAAACTGACTGTTGGCCTCAAGCTCTCACTTTTTGTCTTCTCTGGAGCCAAATGCTGACTGTGACAAAGTTGATAAAATCAAGCTGAAACTGAGGAAATAACGTAATTTATAAGCTAGTGAAGACATTACTTAATTATGATTGTTAAGTACAGCACATTACACACGTATTGGCAACCTGGAGAAAGATGTGTAAAAAATCCTTAAAATAATTTTAAATCTTAATGCAGGTCCTTAATCCTCTGCAATTATTTAAAAATAAAAACAACTTTAATTTGTGACAGTTTGCATTGGGGAAAAAAAATCTCAAGCTGAAAACTGACTGATTTGGAAAAAAATCTTCAGTGACACAGTAATTGTTTTTTAAATGTATGTTTTACTTTTTAAGTTGATTGGAGTGTAATGGACTTTAATTAGCTTTCTGTTTGCTGGGAGTAGAAATATATGACACATGTACCCATTTCTTCTCAAAATGGCAGAGACAAAATAACAGCTTTCATTTTAGGCTGATAGGTGCTATCTTAACTTAGAAATGACTGCGATTCATTTTTCAAACCGTTTTCTATGCTGCTGTAATGAAGGATGGGTTTATAAACACCAGAAAATCCAAAATGTGTTGCGAGTACTCTGACTCTTTATCAACAAAGTTTCTTCAAAAAGATTAAAATTAATAAATGTGATTCTGCCTGCAGTTCATCAGTAAGGCCATTAAAAATTCATTAAGAAATAAATACATAAAAAAAGTATGCATTCATTTTTCTTAACGATTGTTTTGAGTTCATTTTTATATTTCACCATTTTCACAGTTGGCAGATATACACGTTGAACTGAACTGGGAAGCTCTAGCAGAAAGCAGCCATGTGAAATATTGATCAAACTATTCCTGACTGGTCAAACTGACAGGGCTGCAACAAGCCCGGCCTTCCTTTGTGTCAACCAGAGGGAGTTTTCAGTTTGGTTGCTGCCTTCCTCACAACAGGGCAGGTGAAGGGTCACCGATACAGCATTGTCCATGGAGCTGGCTGAGATTCAAAGTGTTTTCGGGGAAACTTCAAAAGCGCCGGGGCAAACCAGATCTTGAATCTGGGTTCACCACACTGAGGACAGTGTCCCTGCCACCTGCTGCAGGCTATACTCATGTACTTGTTAAAATGGATAGCACATATCCTCGTGGAAATGCTATGCAGCCCCTTGCAATAGTATTCATGATCCCTGGAACTTGTTAACATTTTGTCACATTGCAACCGCAAACTAAAATATATTTCATTGTATGGTTTGCACATGTATTCAGCCTCCTTTAATTTGATTTCTCTAAATAAAATAAAATTAAAATACTTCATTGATCTTGAAGTAAATTTAAATGTTATTGTAACTCATATTATTGGAGGTTCTTCAGAGTGTTGTTGATGGCTGTGGGCAGGACGGCGCTCCTGTAGCAGTCAGTATTGCAGCGATTCCCAAGAAGCCTCTGAATGAACACACTTTGTTGCTATAAGAAAGTCTCATAAAGAGGATGCTTTAGGTTGTCTGTGATTCTCTTGATTTTGTGAAGAATTTTTCCTTTCTCCAGATCTCCCACAGTGGTCTTAGAACAGCACCAGCCTTTTTTTAACAGCTTGTTGAGCCTTCTTTTTATTCCTTGGCTGTAATGCTGCTAACCTGACAGATTTTGTTAGAGGAGATGATACTCTTCACAACAGACTTATAGAAGATTTGCAGCATATTACTGTAAACATTGAAGGATGTAAGCCTCCTCAAAAAATACAGTCTACTCTCTCTCATCTTGTAGATCACTTCAGTGCTGTGTGTCCACTTCAGTCTGTTGTCCAGGTGAACACCAAAGGTGTTTTTTAATATCAATACAGCCATCACGTGATGACAGAAGTGTGTTAGAAGTAAATAGTAAGACACAGCATTGTGAGGCAGGTCAAGGATGAAGATGCGGAGAAGTTTGAAAAGAGCTAGGCCACAAAGCAAAATTCCAAGCTTTGAACATTTCACAGTTAGGCATATTATTATTAGCTGCAAACCTACAAGGACATGACTGTCCAAGGAGAAAGTTTCTTGCTGGAATGCTGCCTTGGGCAACTTCTGCTTTCTGTATCATCAGAAAAGCAACAAAGAGGACAAAGACAAAGTTGTTGTTTCCACAAATCTGAGCTTCAAGGAGGAATGGAAGACAACTGTTGAAAGAAAACTAGATGAAATCTCTAGTTAAAGAGTCACATACATCCACATGTCAACACAATTACAATACTTAGTCAATAAAATATAGACAAGGATTAAAATCTATAAAACATGCCAAGATTGAGCTGTCATTATTCTTGGAGCAAAATTATGTTTGTACTGGTTGCTCTTTATGGTTCATTCAATCTTAGGAAATAATAAATTCCTCTAAAAGAGGGGATGTTATCTGCTGTCTTGAATAGTTTTGTCCTTTTTCACCAGGTGTGTTTGTTCCAGGTATCTATAGAGTTCAACTATGTTAAATGTGGCAGAATCATATTCTGGGGTTGTTTTGTATTTCTTTATCAGAAACAGGGTAGTTTCCAATCTGGGATAAATGTCTCAGAAAAAGACCTGATGACAATTGCAGACCCCATGTTTCAGATGTTTATTTGCAACATAAAAGGAGCAACAAAAAGAAAACAAACAAAACATCTAAAAACCACATTTCTATGGTCTACAGTTTAGTTATGTACAAGACAAACAATTTCTGTAATGATTCATATATTTTTTTAATTTCTGCTTTCTTCATGCAATTAGTCATTTTCAGTGCATTCAGACAGGAAATCTCCTACTTTCACATTAAAAGCCCTTTTTTTCCCTTACAGTACTTAAATTAAACTTAATCTGTGTCTTAGCAAAGATTTCCTACCAACTGACTGTATCTCTGTGCCAGTATATTTACCCAGCTTGAGTCTTATGTATAGTGCTCTGCGATATTTGTTCAGGTGTGCTGATAGACATCCAAAAAGAGCAAGGGAGGGTAAAAAAAAATATAATAGGCCATTCAAGCAACTGACACTGAGCCTCTTGAGAACAAGCAATGGTAACCTAATTACAGAGGGGAGACAGAAAGTCATAGTGCTGTTATGCCTAAGCTCACCAAATAGAGAACATGTTCATTTACATTTTGATACAGAAAAGCAACAACTAAACAACCTCTCTATAGAATTACACAGATATGTTATGATTCTTTAACAATTTGCATGCAGACAACCTAAAACAGAGTTTAGCTCATAAAAAAATGTGTTTATGCCTTTCTCCTGTGGAAAATGACAGCAGTTAATTTCATATGACAGCTTTTTAGTGAAGCTTTTCAGTTGTTTCCAAACTGCCACATAATGACAAAGCAGCTGAAAGCACCTCAAACGAGAATGCGACACCTTCTACCTTCCTTTCCCTTCCCGTTACTCGTCTTTGTCACTAACAGTCTTGCTAATCCTTTGACCTGTGGGGTGCTACGTCAGTCTCTTTGCAACAAGAATCAAGGTATTCTCCATGGAACCAGCTGGTGCACCACTTGTGCCTGTTTGATCCTTTGGCAGACTCCCAATCCCGCTTCAAGTATATTTTTAGGATATTAGAAAACTGAAGAAGCGTTGTGTTCCCTGCAGTAATGTTGGGTAGATGTGTCTTTTTGCTTTCAGTAGTTGTCAAGCAACTTCTCATTAGTTTCTCATGGAATGTCAGAAAAAGCAAGCTGAATGCTTCCTCTTTTTCTCTTTTTTTTTTTTTGGAAGAGTCTTGTTTTGTTCTCTATGTAAAAGTGGCAAAGTCCAGCTCGGATTTTAGCAGTAACAACTAGAGGACGTTTGTTGCACATCCAGAAACTGAATTCGGTTGACATGGTACATTATTATCAAAGGTTAATATTTGACATTCTCACAAAAAGAAAATACAGACACTTAGAGGTGTTTCTTGCTTGAGGGCTGCCCAAGATAATGTTTACTTTCTACATCAGATGTATAAATAGGTACAGACTTGCGTAAATTTAAGTTGTCCTATTGTCCAAATAATAAAAAACAAATGTCCTCTTTGTTATTTAGCAAATACAGTAAATATTTTTATTTCTTGTAAATGAGTTTTTCAATCTCAAAGAGTCTCTATTTAGTGTCGAATAATTAAATTGTGGACTGACCAACCTAAGATTTTTACATTTTGAATTAACAATAATGTACAGAAGCACTTTATTGCAACATTTATATTCATGACAATATGACAAAAACTTTCATGTTCTTATGATATAATTTCTACATTGTAAGAACATGATCATTTACTATGCAAATGTCATATAAATGTTAGAATAGTATGCTTTTGTAGTTCAAACATAAAACATTTCACATTCAGAAATTCCATGAATTTCTCCATCTACGCAAAATGAAACGGGTTCAATTTGTCACAGAAATCAAGCTGGCACATCAACTTATTTGAAGTAATCTTTGGCCAACTCTGTTTTCAGTCAACCTTGTATGCGTCCAGATAGAGCTTGGAGCTGATACTACAATAAAACTTACCTGAATATGGTTCAGGAAGAGTAGCCTCCCCCGTTGACCCACCCCCCTTGCCCTCAGGTTGATTAATTAGCCGGTTGGTTAATCAGATCAGACTCGTTATTCCTTCTGTAATACCCCATGTGTTTCAAGTTCCTTCTCAGCACACCCAAAATAAACACAATACTGTCTAAGCTGCTGAATGAAAGCAAATTGATGCAGGTAAACACATCAGTTATCTACATTTCATCAAAGTTATAAGGTAAATATTATATTCCAACAATAAATGCTATCATGCTTTAATGTAAAACCGTTATTTTTCAAACAATATATTTTTAATATTTGCACAATATATTATCAGATCACTGCAAAAATAATATTTAACTTGGACCTCTCCACACAGAAAGCCCCCCGGAGTGGTGAACCAAATAGTGAAGAAAAAAAACAACCATTGAAGTCATTTTAACTTAACATTTTACATATTACATGTTAAATCATTGCAGGTTTAACTACTAATGAATAATTCAATGGATAGAAAAAAACTACTAAAAAGTATATTACTACTAATTCAAAAATAGTTAGTACCGTTTTTTAAAATTAAGTCAGTTAAAATCAATTTAATTAAAGGCTAATATGATTAATAAGTTGTTCTAATATTCCCTCTGATCTTGTGAATGTCGATCAGCAAGCTTAGCTATCCACACAGTTTATAACAGTATTTATAAACAGCTTGCCGTTTCGTTTCTCAACAGTGTCAGCGCTTTGAGGCAAAAATAAACTTATATTTACACAGCCTGCTGGAAAGGTTGATGTCTGAGGAGTTGGCCACTTTCCAAAACTAAAACAATTTCAATTGTGCTCATTACACTGATGTGTTCAAGAAATAAAATTATTTTTTTCTCAGATACGTACATCTTTTCCCCATTTTCTCTGAACTCTCCCTGTTGGATTATTGTCACATAAAATCCACCGGTGCCAAAAAAAGAACACCAATCACTCATACTTTCACTTAAAAGCTCATGTTCAACCCTCATTGCTTAATATTAGCAGCTATGTTGATCTAAACGTCTATTAATCAGGAAAAAAAATGTTCTTTGCTGATCATATCTGTATTTGGAAAAAAAATCCTGATTAAGTAGTTAATTTAATCAATGTTATGTCAGTATAATTAAAGTGAAACATGGATTTAGACAAGGAAAATATTTGCTATATAGCCTAAATTAATTGATTTATTTTTATCCTTGCATGATCAACAAAATTTAATAAATTCCAACCTGCTTCTATTTGCTAACCATGACTAATTTCGGAGCTTGAGCATGAAAAGACAGACTTTACATATAGAACAATCATGAAAATCACACTCAAAAGCTGCGTTTTTTGCACTTGACAAAATCTCTTTTTGTACACTGGTAGCAGCTTTTATTCAGCAACAGATAAAACACGCTCAACCTCCTTTTGTATCTGATTATCAGAACCAATTTAAAGGAAATATTCCCAGCTGCTCTTTAAGTATTTTACATTAAAATGTTTGGCAGCAAGGATTACTAGGACTCACCACTCTTTCTCTCATCCACTTTCTTCCCCTTGTTATTTCCGCTGTGTTAAATTTTAGCTCTTTATTTCCTCCCCTGTGCCTCCGTAAGTCTCCTGGGCTTTGAATTTCTTACTGTGTTTCTGTTGTGGTATTGTGACACCTCCTTCACAGTACCTGGTGCCACAGTCTTGACTTCCATTCTCTTTGTTAATCGGCAGTAAACAACACAGCTGTCTGGGGACTTCACACGCCTTGCATAGAATGGGATTGTGTTTTTACACCCAATAAAGAAAGAGGAAAAAAAAAGAACCGAACAAGAAAACATTGCATGATTAAGGATGATGTCTTTCATACTGTGTATCATAAACAGTGGGGCAGCACCCCACTTCATTTACCGCAACTAATTGACGCTGCCTCAGATATTTAAACATTTTTTAATTTGCTAGCGGGCAGAGTTATTCTCAAAATTGTAAACTAAGTGAGGTTTTGATTTTCGAACAGCACTTACCGGCAGCAATTTGATATTTATGTGCTATGTTTGATGCCAGAAAAGATAACAGTTATTGGTCATCAAAACTATTAAACTGTACACCCCACCACTCAATAATTGTGTATACTCTCTAACTTCTGGAAAAGTAACCAGAAGAAAGTCATTGTAGAAAGAAAGTGTGGCTTAAAATTTACAAAAAGTTACCGTGAGGATATTAAAAATATTTAAAGAATGAAGATTAATATTTTATCCATTTGTGCTTTCAGCTGCAAGAATTGTTTGTAATGCTCATAACCTAGAGATGCTTAAGGTCAAACAGACATTTTAGCTAAATACCATCCTTGACACTGTGAAAGAATTGGTAATTTCTCCTAGATTTCAAGGGATTTTGAGTCTGTTGCACTATGTTAGGATCAAATGTTACCTATATGCAAGTCTCAGTGCAGTCACTGTTTTGCTGTCTAAATACTCCCACACGATTCTTTTGAAACTGTGACATTTGTCTGTCTAATCTTGTTTCGTGTCAACTAAACCTGCAGAGAGAGCAAAAACAAAAGCATAGAGACAGATTAGCATCCTGAAGGTTAAAGGAATTAGCATCTGAGATTTCTAATGATTCCAGGAAGAATTTCAGTCAATTTCAACTAACAGTGATATCAGGCGGGTGGATTTGATTGGTTTGTGTGAAAGAAAAAAAAAAAAAAATCAACCTGTTGGAGAATAATACAAGAATGCAAATAGTTACAATTCTTCTGGATAAAGCTACATAATGCCTAAATCTTACTGTGTTTGATCAAAAAGCCTCTTACCAATATGAACATATTTCTTACTAAGACAGATCTCTTTCTTTGCAGCAGTGTGTACGTGTTCTCCAAGAGCTCTTTTCAGCTGATTAAATATTTGAATATTTAAAAATGACAATTCTCAGCACAGCTGCACGTAGTCGGCAGGTTTGTTCCTGAGGGAACCGGCAAGCTGTTCCTCCCGCATTCAGCACCACGCGCCCGCACAGCACGAGGAGTCTCCAGCGCCACTGGAGGGGACTCCATGTTATTTGTAGAATCTGATTTTCCACCATAAATACAGAGCACTCGGCACGATCCGTGCACAAAGAAAAAAAAAAAAGACAAACCCGTAGGGCTGTGGAGTGGCGTGTTTTCAATTTGGCAGACCCTCCCTTTCTCTGGCTCCACCGCTTGCCTCTGTTTCATTGTGGCGAGCATGTCAGAGTGGCCGTGCCTAAAGCTTGGCTGTGATTATTTGCGGAGGAAGCCAAGGTGGTGACACTTTTGGTCTGCATGCAAATATGACCCTATCTATATGACATGGATTACAAGCTTACAGAAAATAGGAGATCATTTAGAAACTTTGGAATAATGTTCGCATTAATCTCAGAAGGTCTAACGACCAACTTAATTCAAAAGCAATGATTCTGTCATCTTTTTAAACCTTCACTGACCTTTTTGCATTACATTTGCATAAACTATTTATGGTAGCAACCGCGTCACCTGTGCCTTTGCTGTCATAACCAATTACAAGGTTAGAAGATGGCGACCTTGCCCTGAGCACTTTGTGTTTCGCAGAAAGAACACCAGACATTTGTCAATTACAGTACTGGAAAAAAAATTACTTGGAGTTATGAAGTAATACCAGGACACGTCTTCTGAAGTTGGCCCACCTTTACAACTATGTCACAACTATAAACGTTAATGCATTTCATTTGGCTATTATATTGAAGACCAACACAAATAAGTATTTCTTTATGAACTGGAAGGTAAGTTTGGCATTTCAGTAAAAGGTATGTCCTAATCACCAAGATTTCAAAAAATGGACTTGAAATATTCCACTCCATTTCTAATGAATATATATAATACTGTATATGACTTTCACTTTCTGGAATAATTAAACAATATTGAAATTTTTAAAAGTTTTGTTGGCTCTATTGACTTTATTTGATAGTGAATTGACAGGAAAGAGGGGAAAACATGCAGCAAACGTCTTCAGGTCAGGAATCAAACCGGAGACGTTCGCATTGAGGACGAAGTCCTCCATGTGGGGGGCTATGCTTTAACCACCACAGCAACCCATACTGAATGTTTTTCATAATGTTTACAATGTTTTCATTAAAACTTTGTGACACAAACTTCTAATATGCTGTTTTACAAGCAACAATAACAATTAAACAAATTAACTGCTATCGTTTAGAACCTCAGCAGTCTGAGTCTTAGACAATTTTCAATGTTAAAAACTCATTTTCACAACATTTCAGACAGAGCTATCAGTGCTAACTGACCTTTTGTCCTACTTTGGCTCAAGTTTGGTGGCTTTATGTAGTTTATTTATGCACCCACTTTTATTGTTCCATTGTTTTATTGATGAGTGCTTTATTTTTTATTTTATTTTACTTTTTTTTTTATTATGTTTATAAAATCAAATTACCACTTTGAGCGCCAATAAAAGTTTACTGGATTAAAGTCTCTGAGCTACAGTATATGCATTTTTGTTACTGAGGAATGGTTGATACTATGAATAACAAATCTGTTTCATGTGTGCAGGCTTAATTAATTATTAAGCAGCAGTCATCTCTTATTTTATTACAAACTTCTTCTTATACAGAGATATTTTTTATACTGTTTCTTCCACTATCATCATTTTGTGAATTGTTTGCAACTGGCTTATTTGCAGCTGTTTAAAAAAAAAAAAAAAAACAAAGAAAAAATTGTTTTTCTACTTCTCCACCACGGATGTAAGAACTGTAATATTTAAGTTTGAAATATATAGCCCATCTACCTGCTTAGCTGCATTTTTCAAACAGACAAATCAAAGATGCATGTATTAACATATAAACACCGACAGAAATTATTTACTAAGAAAACAAACACAAATATTAACAACATTGGACAAGGAATGAGGAAATTAGAAAATACACTTGTGCATCTGACTAAACTACACAATAACAAATAGAACAACATAAAAATAGAAAAAAAACCCCACAAAAAACCCCAACAAATTAAAAAAAGATAATGCAAAATACTGTAGAAATTGTACAATAATGTTATATATTTGTTAAGCACCTAAAACAAAAATAAGATAATAAGTGTAATGATAAATAATGAACTTTGAGCCAAACTGAACAGATGTTTCCCTAGCTGTTCTGAAAGTATCTAAACTCTTGCCTTCCCTCATATCCTCATGAAAGCTGCTCCACAGGTGCGGGTCATAATACAAAATGAATGCCTGTTATTTGGTTCCCTGGTCTGGGTGTAAAAAAAAAACCCAAAAACAAAAGAAACAGAAAAAAAGAACATTTTCCTCAAAAAGACTTGAGGAGTCTGGAGGCCCTACAGAAAATCCAATAAAGAGGATGGGCATTATCAGCAAGATCACTTTAGAATCTCTTTTAAACCTGCTGGTAGTCAACAGAGAGACTGAAACAGTGTGTTAATGACACTGTATAAGCACAACCCATGAATTTTAGTGTCAAAGATTGAACCCCTAATTTTCTTCAAAGCAACCCAGGATCTCTACTGAAATGGTGTAATTAAAACAGCACACCCCTAGATCAAATTCAACATGTAAAACACATGAGCTTGAATTCTGAATTGAAAACATGTACTGCAGGTAAAACTGGACTTGGCTCTAGTCTTGGAGGACCAAAGTGCCACTGATACACCCTTCCAGTAGTTCAGATTTTTTTTGTACAAACCAAAAAAACATTTTGTAAACAATTATTTCAAAAACACATCTTCACAAATGACTAGAGTTGTAAATAATAGACAACAATAATAGCCACTTTTTTTTTTTTTAAACTTAATACCAAAATAGAAATAGTACTGTACTGAGGAGCATGAAGGGTTTGTACAATTACAGAAAATCCTACAAAGGAGAGTGAGTTCAGACAAAGTACAACTTTTTGCAGAAGTCTTTGGTATGGCATAGTCAAAGTCTGAACTAAATCTGATTTCAATGATGTAGCATCACCTTAAGCACACCGTTTGTATCTAAACATTTTATTTGAATAAAAAACAAACATTCTGCAAAGAAGAGTGGACTAAAATTCCTTCAATGCAATGAAAAACTCACCACTAGTTATAACAAAAGTCTGATTGCAATTACATATTTAGATGGAGTTAGGAAGGACAGCTTATTTTTCTTCATAAATTAAACAATTTGAAAACTGCCTTTGTATTTAATCAGGTTAGCACTGTTGGATCTTAAAACTTGTTTGAAAATTTTAACATTTGTGAGAAGAAAATGAAATAAAACAAAAAACCCCAAAGAAATATCATGTAACAGCACTGAAGGAAACATAAGAGCTGAAGGTGTCACAGTTCACAGATTATTTCTCCAAGAAATCACAGTTTGAAACTCACAAACAGCAGGTCAATATTTGTAATACAGACTTGTCCAGCACTACAGAATGTTTTTTTTCTTTTTAACAAGCACTAAAATCCATTCCCTGCGGTTTTACAGTTCAGTTTGCATGCACCGTCTGTCTACATATTGTAAAAGACAAAAAGACATGTGTATCAGAGCATTGCTAAGACAGGACAACCCTTTGGCCCACGCCCTTCCAAAAAATAAAAAATAAAAAATAAAATTAAAAAAATTAATTCTCTTTAGTTTTGCCAAAGATAGAAAAAGAAAAAAACATGGAAAGAGAGCTGCAGTAAATACAGTAATTGCCATAGATGTGCCAGAAATCATACCAATGGATTAATTGATCCACACTATCATAACAATTCATCCATTCTTTCATTATCTTACACACAAACTTGGATCAACACAAAGAAGCAGGATACTGGATAATTTGTTGGGTTTAGCAAACACTATGCCCGAAAAGCCACTATAAACAGATTCCAACATAAATTCTAGGGCATTTTCCCCAAGTCAAATGATCTATTTCACTGGCACATACAATTTGATTAGCGAGGGCTGCAAGGACAATGATAATGATTGTCTTTGGAACGTAAACTGGAAAAAATCTTTTTAAATTCCCCATTGAAGTTTTCTGTCTGATTACCTGCCGCATGCAGGCAACACCAAATTCACTGTCACCTCAGCAAGTTATATGACATGCCAATAGAGCATTCTAGCAAATCACACAAATTCAACAGAATATGCGAAAATGACCCTGATCAAAGCATAAACAGAGTCGAGGACTTAATTGTGTGACTTTTGCATAACTGAATCAGATTCTTGGTGATCATTCATGGCAGTTAGAGTGGATGAGGCAGGAGTTTTGCAAGTCTGCAGGATAAATAGTCTGCGCATGAAATAAAAGTCTGTACATAAAAAGTAATCCTGGCCATTTTGTTCCAGCCAATGATCTTGCTTTTTTAATGGTTTAAGGACCTTAAAATATTGTTTTGTTTTGAACTGGAATGTGAAACACTGGCTTGTTTTTTAAAGTATCTGCTGCTGCTTTGTTATTAAACTTAATTTCCTCTGCTTGGCTTTAAATGATCTGAGGGTACTGCGTGACCTTGCAATTTCCTTATAAGCCATCAAACTTAAAATGAGACTTTCATTTTTCCTGAGCTTATTTTTTCTTTTTTGGGGAGCCTCTCTCAGGACTGATTTCTTTTCTTTTCCCTGCTCCAATATTCCAATTAAAATTCTTAGTTCCCTTAAAAAAAATGTCTAAAATATTAATAAAAAACTTATCAATTTCTCCTCTCTCACATATGCTTGGTGATCACATAAGTCTGACTTTAATTAAATATCCCAAGTAAAAGGGTTTATGAGCTGCATACTTGTGATTATTCTTGCTAATGACCAACCAATCTAAAAACAGATGTGTTTGTCATCATAAACCACAGAAAAAGACAAGGATGCTATTAACTCTGGGATGTGAAAAATGGTTGTAGTTGAGTTTTAGCAAACAAAATACATCAACAAATGGCTTCTTTCATGACAATATATTATTCTTTAAGCCACAAAACATTACATTCAAGAGAAACTTTCAAAAATATTTAAACAAGCATGTTCTGAAACAAACACAGCTAATCTGGAAATATAGTTTGATGAAGTTGTAATAAAATGAATGTTTTTGGAATAGGGCACTTTGGTATCTTCATTGTGTTGCACAGTTTAATATATCAAGTGCTCTGGGTAAGAAAGGTTAAAGATATTTCAAATGTTAAACGATGGAATTTTCATTAAAATACATTTTGAATTTGTTTCAGGAACATAAATATTCTGTGAAATAAATTGTACTTACATATATTTTATTATAGCTAACTGTGTGACAGAAGCTGCATTAAAGAAATCCAGAAGAAAACTTAATGACTGCAACTCAAATTAAAACTTCAAACTTTTCATCACCACAAACGTTTCATTACAGAAAACAATAATAAAAAAACAAACAAACAAACAAAAAAAAAACAACTTATAAATTAGCAGACTAGAGATCAGGGAAATATTCAATTTTCATTTCAAATAACATCTAAAGCATTTTTAAATGTGATCTTTTGACATAAACTGTAAAAAACCCAATTTGGTCTATGGAATGTGTGTGTTTTAGGGGGAACTGATCCCCCTTTCAACTTTAAGTTTTCAATACCATTTTTATCTTGTTTGTTTGTCATTGTTTTGATGTGTTTTCAATAAAATTATACTAATGGAGCAAGATGAAGATATTCTTGCCCGGTTTACTTAATGCAAATCCAATTATAGCCACACAGGTTTGGAGCAGCTCAGTACAATGAAAAGTGCAAGGAAACGTCACAGCACATGAGTTAGGTCTTAAACGACTACAGGAACCTCCCTACCCCTCTCTCATCAAATTCAAAAACTTAAGTAAAAACCTAAACATACAAACACAATCCTATAACAACAGTGAAAGGCAGATTTGGTTGCTAACATAAAAAAATGGAGGAATCTCAACAGAGTTTCTCATATGCTCCTGTCCTCCGTGACTTTCATCAGATCAGAAATCGGAAAGTGCAGCTATGGGGGTGACAACTAAATATTAAAATATCCCACCATCTCTAAAAACCCTATAGTCTTTATTGATAAACACCAGATATGACCAGCAGTAATCTATAACATCCATAAAGCAGAAAAAAAAAAAAAAAAGAAGAAAATGCATGTTCCAGTCTGAGCCCTCACAGAAGCACCCACACTTTCACACAGTGGTGGTCTGTTATGGCATATCACCCACTCACACTACAGTTTATTTGCACTTTGAATGCTGATTTTTTTCAGCTCCCTCTGAGGTTTACTGGAGTCGTGCTTCAGAGTTCTCAGCTCTCCTACTGCTCACACACATTCCCTGCTGAGCCCATCTGTAAGCTCAGCCTCCGCCGGGCCCCACTGGCCCCCCTGCTTGCATCAGGCGTGCCCCTGAATTGCCCCACTCACTCTCTACTTGAGTGTTCCACTGATGCCCGATCACACCTCAAACACACACCTTGCACGCCCACGCATGCCCACACCGCTGTACCCACGCACCCAGAAGAACAAAGGAGAGGAAAGGGGTCGGTGGGTCTCCTTAAACACAAATAACCTCTTGAAAAGTACTGAGAAGTTTGCACTGCACTAAATTACCCTTATTTGATTTTTGACTTCTTTGGTGATTGGTTTGTTCAAGTGTTGCTGGTTAATGACAAGATAAACTCAAATGCTTCTTCTTGAAGCTGTTGGTCCACCATAATGTTGTTTGACAAAATTATGGATCCTTGTCTCATCTTTTGTGCCTGTCTCTATTACTTGGCAACTGCCATCCATCTTTTCTTAGCTTGACTTCTTTTTTATCAGCTTTTTCTTTTTTTCTTCCTCTACCTCCTGCCACCTCTAATATCTGGCACCTTTCCTGGCATACTCAATCGAAGCTGGATCTTTTGGAGAATTATGACAGGAAAATAAGTGCTATGATGACAGTCACTGAAATATTCCTAGCACAAATCTGGAGCAACTGCTTTAGATGATTTCAGATAGGAGTGAACCTCCTAGTTTATAGTTTAAGCACAAAGTATTTACATTCTGTAAATTAATTCAGAATGAATGATTTGCCGCAGGCAGATGTGCAACAGTGTACCTTTGATAGTATATTATTTACTAGAGAAACTGTAAAAATATTAAAAATACATAAATTATTTTTGGACTTTCCATAGTTTCTCAGTTAATAAGTAATTTTAAGAACATTTTATGCATTTTTCACAATTTATATAGGCATAGGGCCGCACAGAGGCACAGTTGGTAGCACGGTTGCCTTGCAGCAAGAAGGTGCTAGGTTCGATTCCCGGCCCGGGATCTTTCCGCAGAGAGTTTGGATGTTCTCCCTGTGCATGCGTGGGTTCTCTCCGGGTACTCTGGCTTCCTCTCACAGTCCAAAAATATGACTGTGAAGTTAATGCATGTGCATGGTTGTTTATCCTGTCTGTCTCTGTGTTGCTGTGTGACAGACTGGCGACCTGCAACGCCCTGAACATTCGCTGTGCACCAGCACCCCTTTCTGACCTCACTATGGACAAGGGTGTTAGAAAATGGATGGATGGATATATAGGTATGGATAAATTAACCCTCTGATGAATATGTGGATCCTTTCTGACCCAGTGAGGTCATCTTTTTGCAATATCTTTGTAATGAACAGTTTTATCACTTCATATTCCAGGTATTCCTCAAAAAATATAAGATAAGATATAATGCAATTACATTTTTTTATTGACCTTTTACACATTTTAAGAAATAGCATGTTTTATATTAGTACCCCATTCTTCCTTCCATGAGTGGATCAAAAATTACCTGCATTCATTTCTTATGAAATTTAATGGGAATCTTTGTTTCTGTCTGTGACTGTGACTGTCAAGAAAACCTTTGTTTGTGAACCATACACACTGAGTCCTAAGTGCTACCCCTGATTAAAAAAATTCTGCACAGCAAAAACACTTCTCTTAGATATAAGTATTATCTTTATTTTTTCTTCACAATTGTGTGTGTGTCAATCATGAGTACTCTGACTGTGTTATTGTCACGAATCAACATATTAGTTAGCCAACACTAGTTATCTAACCAACTAGCTAATATTACCAGCTGTGCTTTATTGTGCATGTGCTTTATTTGCGTGTGCATGTGTGATTGTCTCTGTGTGTCTGACGTTTTAAAAAGTGGGAAATAAAGGCAATATTTCAAACATGAAGTAATTCTTGTGTGAAATAAAACACAGTAGAAATTATTATACAAAACATTATTTTGAATCAAAATGAGAAAAATAGCATAAAAACACATTGACTGTAACCCGGGTCAAAAAAGACCCACTCACACAAGACTGTACAGTCAGTCACTCATCAGAGGGTTTAACAAGTTACCCAGTATCATGCATCTTGGAAAAGTCAGTTCATAGCCAAAGTTCAGAAGCTCTAAGACATCTTGACAAGAAGGAGATACAGCTGTAGATTCAGGGTTGTAGTGACAAGCAGCCACCTTCTATTCATCAAGGGTGTCAAGATGTATTCTGAGCAAAATGTGAGTTCATTATAGGGAACCTATGGCTATCAGCTGCTGACTTTATGGCTGGTACAATCTGCAGATGATTTGAGCAATGGAGTGTCAAAAGACTGAGACTAAGTTGTGAGCGAACTCACACTAATGACTTATTTCACGGTTGTAGAAGTCATTGGAAACTTTTAAAGAAAACACTTTCTTTCTTTCAAATTTGTTTTTCTTTTTGAAACTGAAGCAATATTGAATAAGATAATATTTGTAATTGGTTATATTTAGGTATGATCAAAAATGTTTGTTTTTTTGTCAACCCATTTCTAAAAACTAGAAATCTAAATCGGTGAAATGAATAATTTAGGCTTGCAAATTGTGCTTTATTTTTGACCAGCACATTAATATTTATTTCTCCTTTTTTGCTTCTCTTGGTCTGAGTCCCTTTCAAAATAACTATTTCCTTGAGCCAGCGCCTCTTGGAAACAGCTGTTGGAAACACCTTCAAGAGGGAATAATTTATTTTATGAAAATTGCATTAGTCTTTTGTGGCACCAATGAGTAATCGCTGCTGTTCCATTTACCTAATATTATATATATGCATTTTGGGGCATTTGAGGCCTGGTTCAACATACCTGGACGAAATGATGGATTATTAGCAGGCCTGTGCAGAACATTGACATGTTGAGGAGGTAGCTAAACATGCAGCATACTGGCCTTTGTGCATGGATTTTGGATGCCCCTGATGCCCACATATGCAACAAAAACTCTACATTTAACAAATCTTGAAAAGCATTAAGAAAATGCTATCTTCTTTTGCAGAGAAATGTCTCATTCTGAAAAAAATTGTAACAGTCAATACACCTTGAAGAGGTTTTAACTCTCCTTTGGTGTTAGGGTTGGCAAGATTAACCTTTGTGCTTGTTTTGTTACAATTTTAGCACTTTTAAACCCTTCAATAATTGTTCTGACTGTAGATATGAATAAATGTGTCTTGCAGACGTATCTACTCACTTGGGAGAAACGACACATCCAGCTTATTTGAAATTAATGCTCACTTTTCTTTCCCATTGTTAAGAATTTAGACAGGTATGGTTTTCCTCTATACAAGGAAGGATAGAAATAATGAATTACATACTGAATGTTCTCTGATCCAAATAAATAATGTGCAATAAAAAGGCTTTAAATATATTTTGAAAAATTGGTATCATTGTCAAAAATGTCAATCATTAAGAAGTACAATTATTGCCTAATGAATGATTTTTTAAATGTTGAATAAAATATATTCCAAGAAAGAGTTTAGCTGTTAAAAACTCTGTGGAAGATAATAGTGTATTACTATTAAGGATAATTTTATCTTAAGACTGTTTTACACACATCTACCAGGAGTGTCAGAAATATGAAAAGTGCAGTAGCACAAATTGTGTATCTGCTATTATGAAATACCGTACTGAAGTATAATTATATGGTGAAAACATTTGCCTGTCTTTTAGTAATGAAAGCTCTCTAAAAAACATTTCTTTTGTTTAGATTCTTTCTGACTCATTTTAGTTGCAGAGCAGAGCCAAATAAGATTAGTCATTAACTCACACAACATTGCATAATTTTGTCATCTTAAAATCCAAGCAATCCATGTTTTAGTGTTTGTGACTCAACTTAGTCTCATTGTAAACAATTTAAAAGGTTTAGTGATACAGATTTCACTTTAGACATACCTAAATGTACATTTAGTAATGTACGTTTTTAACGTGAAACATACAGTCAAAATTCTGTATTGAATTCCTTCTCAAAATAAATTAGAAAGGGGACACGATTAAATACAGAAAATCACCTCTAATTAATCCACAGTAATAAGGGGGGAAAGCCTTCCAAACTGATGTTATACAAAAAAAATTATTGACTCCTAACGCAATAGCTGGTTGTTCACCTGAAAGGCAACTTTAGAAATAATAACTAGATGACAGAATCACCTTAACTGACCTACAAAAGCATTAGTGTTAATTGGGAATGAGTCTTTTACACCATGGATCAGTTTTGGCTGATCTTCTGTGTGGATTTGCTGAAAGGAATGCAGCCACAATTGAGAATTTTAGATTGTGATCGCCTGTTTGAGTCAACAAAATAACATAGTGTCAATAGATTGCTGAAGATACTACAATGTATTAACAAAAGACTAAATTTGGCTATGTCACAGAATCAAAAATGAACAAGCTCTTGCCAGGTCATACAAAATGTAAATATAATTGTAACTGGAGACCAGAGGCTAAATTGGGGCATTCTGGCAGATTTGGTCCTTCTTAATATGCCATTCGATGATAAGTAAGGCGAAGTGTGGAACATTTCCTAGCTCATAAATTATAATCTAGTTGACAGCTGCACCGCAACACAGCAATGATGTGAATCTGCCGGGTCTAGGAATATTTTCATAGCAAATGAAACAGTATTACTCAGATATTAGACAGCAGTTTGTGGGCCATGCTTTATTAAAATCCTCCCAAATGTGATAAAAATTCTTGGAAGGAGAGAAGTGACAATATATTCCAAGTTAGAGCAAATGGTTCTTTTATTATTCATCCGCAAAGTGAGGTCTTTTATTTAAATCATTTTTGCGTCTTGTTTTTTGTTTCATCTGTCATTGTTTCACAAGTGATTTGATTAAAAGTATGCCATTCTGTTTGAAATACCGGAGGCACAAAGTTGGCGGTAGACTGAGGGTAAGGGTGCCTGCTGGGGCTTCATCCCCAGGCTGAATGCCTCTCACTCTCAGCCACCCCTCATGCTGGATTTTTATCCTGAGGATGGGATGGAAAGTCATACGTTGGCTTCAAATGGAGCTGTGGTCTGCTCTGAGGGGGTGTGGCACCATCAAAGGCATCCTAACTATCTTCTGTGGCAGGGGGGGGAAAAAAAATAGATCCACTATCACTTATCACATACCTAACACACCAGATATCCATGGACATCCACCCCCACCTCTGATTTTTTATTTTTTTTTGTCAGGTTGTCTCCACCTTCGGTAAGCCGTTGTGTCTGTCACTCACTCTCTACCCAGCGAACTCTCTTCTCCCCTCATTTTTTTTCTTTCTCATACTGTCACCTGCCTTCACCACCTACCCAGCAGGCAGTTGTACATAGCAGCTTCAAGATAACGCTGTAGCCCAGACAGTCAGACACCTCATTTATCGGCTCATACTCTGGTTATTCACTGTAGAGTCAGGAGGCATTCCTGCCCCTTTCCCCTTAATCATCTCACATTAGAAATTAGAAAGTGGATACAGCCAAAGTAATAACCACTGAAACACATTTTTGTGGGGGGTTTACAGAAAAGAGAAATGCCGTAGTTTGAAGTCTGTTTCTGTACATCACATCACACAAATGTACATTTTTGCAGTTATAGTCTAGGAAGCCTAATAGTTTGCTTTATCGCCTCACTTTTCATATTGGGAGCCACACATGTGACGGAGAGCTGGGACAGACACAAAGAATCTTGTGTGTCATGCATCTTTGTTCTCACATTCCTGAATGGCCTTTTGATATTTAAATGAAGTCGGTTAGCGGGTTTCAGTGAATACAGAGACGGGAAAACTTGAGCTCAGGTGTTTTTGTAAGAATTAAATATATTTTACTATTTGAAGACTGACAGCTCTTACTGTAATCTCATGTCATAAAGACTGCAGTCTGTTTGAAAAATAATCAAGGTGTTCTTCCTTTATTGAAAAAAAGAAGTTAAATGACAGTACTAGAGGTTGCTGTCTTCTTTCCTCACTATGGATATCTCCTGGTCACTTTTTGGAATTGAAACGCTGTCTTGTTTATGCATTCCTTCCTGTCTTATCGTGTGTGTTTTGACAGCCAAAGACTTAGAGCAATCTACTGTAATCCATTATATGCAGATGTGATTCTGTGTATCAAACAAATAATGTCTAAAAGTAGGAGATGGTTTATTTTGGTTCACATTCTCTCATATTTTCAATCCTAAAGGGATTAGAACCGCAATGAACGAATTAAGACGTGATTTTTTTTTCTCACTGTCTGCCGAGATAGTAGATACAACCTTTTTAGATCATTTTCAAGAGTTTGTTTATTTTCTTCAAAGTCGGGAGGTACAAATGATCACATGAATTTGGGAAAGCTCACTGGAGCTAATTGGAGGTGCTGTGGATGTATTATAAGGCAGCACCTCAAACACACTGCTTCATGGGAAACTCAAAAGAAATCAACCCAGCTAACAGGGACATAACGATCCCTGTACCAACATGAGCCCAAAGGCCACACTGCAAGGAAGACATAATTTCTCATGGAAAAACAACCTTGATGTTTTGGAGAGATATAGCTTGCTCTGCTGAAACTAAAATTAGAGCATTAATTAAAGCATAATTGTCAGTGTTACATTTAGAAGAGAAGTGGATGCTGAGAAAACCATCTTACTATGACACCATTCACACCACATCTCAAAGCATTTTATAAAAAAAAGTATATTCAGTCCAATCATCCATTCCTTCAAATTGATCCCAGCTTTCAAACAATGCAGTCAAGTTCAGATTATTATTAAAAACAAACAAACAAGCAGTTAGCTTTTTTGTTTTTAACATTTGGAATAATCTCAGATTAACTACCGGTTATGCTTTATTTAGAAGACATTAAATAAAAATGGATTCATAAAGTATTGTAATTGTCTTCTGAGTTGTTTGTGACATTTTGCATGTTCTCCCTATGTCTGTGTGGGATTCTTCTTCTAGATAGGCATGCCCTGGTTATTCCAACAGTCCTCTGACATTCATGTCAAACTAATTGGTGAGTAGTCATGATTTTCTGTCTCCTTATTTTCCCAAAAGCAACTCGGAGTTCATTCTCCATACTTGCAAATGCTATTTTTAAGGCTAAATAAAAATGAAAATGAAAAGCAAACATATTGACAACTATCAGTCTCTGTAACTCAGTCATTTGTTTAGCCATTTCCAGATTGTTAACAATACCAAAGAATTTTAGGGCATCTTCTGCCTGTACTTTCATAAGCACAAAATGGAGAAAATAAATTGACTTCTTGTCCTTGAGATGGACGTCTGTCAGATCTGTGCAACTACAAGTGCTGTTATTATGTCCAGCATTACCCAAGATAAAATTAAAGGATTTATGTCCTTTGGAATCTCTATAAACATGGTAGCTTGAATTTATTCCTTTTATAAATAAAAACACATCTAACATTTATGGATACTTGCAAGCAAAATAAATAAATAAATAAATAAATAAATAAATAAATAAATAAATAAATAAACATCAATAAAACACACTTGTTTACACATTCTTACTAATTTTTTTGTGACTTTGTAGAAATGTAGAAACTTTGTAGAGCACAATGACTGGTTTTTTTTTGCTGAACTTCGGAAAGTTGTTTCATCTGGAAACCCACTCTTGCATACAAAAAAATTAAAACGAAGAGCTGAATAAGAGTGTTTGTTAATTATTATTATTATTTTTTTAGAGCTGTTTAGTTTTTACCAGGTTCATACTTTTCCCATTGGAAATCAATTGGTCCAAACAGCCAGAAACATTAAGGAGTATTGCTATACACTTGCCAGGAACCTGCTCTTAATATGATAACCTCATGGGGTTTATGGAAATTTTAAAAGTGTATCTAATTGATTTAGCTTAAAATTGAAAGAAAATTTGATTGTTGCTGAATCTAAAATTGACCATTCATGTAAAAATGGTTTTCAGCAATGTTGTTTCTTTAGTTTCCAGAGTAGAAGAATTCATATTCTTAGTGACATTGTATATATTTCTAAACACTCAAACTTTGTCATAACTTTCCTTCAGTCAGTTGACTAGTTAGACATTTCAATCTGAGGAGACTCAGATGGAGAATAACAGCAATTAAACAAGTTTATTGACATACATGAATTAAAGTTCTTTGGAGAACATCACGCTGTGATTTGCGATGAGCTCGGCTGAGCATTCTCGATGCTGGTTAGGAATGTCGTCCACCGTACAATGGTGGTGGAGGTCGGAGAAGGATGGGTGCCCGAAGAGCCAGGAGAGTGGAGGTGGAGAAGGGGCGGAGGTGGGTTGAGCACAGCTGGATGGAGGGGCTTGGTCGGTGATTGGCCGTGACGTGGCTTGGTCCAGCGTTGATAGGTCAACGATGACGGGCGGGAAGAGCCAATTGAATTACGCAGGTGGGGCTAGAGAGTCTTCCAGTTTGAATTTACCCCTAGGCTTCATGATAACATGCAGGGGTCGGGCAGCACTGCCAAAATATATTCTTCATTCACAAAACTCACATCACTCTGACACCTTGAAAACATGTGTCTGTTGTAAACTGCTTAAAACCCTGTTTCTGTAAAAATTGGTAAACAGATCAAGTCTACTCTATACTTATAATGTCAGCGGGGTTCACTTATATTATTTAACAGGAGTGGGATAAACAAAAAATATTTCTGCCTTTAGGAGTAGAAGGTGTTTTTCTGACATGTGCTTTGGTGGTGTTTAGGACAGTTTAATAGCTGTTTTCACTGCCAGTGACACTGAGAAACACAGTCTGTCCAAACGATGAAAGACTGGTGCCGTGTCAAGCAGTTATACAGCCTTTCACTAAGAATCACATTGGTAACATCCTCCTCATTACATAGAGAATGAGTTGATCTAAAAGCTTGAACTCTCACAATGCACTACTTCCGTGATAATAAATGGGTTTCGTTTGACATCTGCTTTATGCTGGTAAAGTATGTAATATAACTTAATTAAAACGAAATCAAAGCATTTGGTTTGAACAATGACTACATTTGCATTAGATTATTTACACAGCAAATTCTGCAGAGTTAAATCAACACTATGCCGAGTCTATTTGGTCCTCATCAGAACTGGTGTTAATTTAACTCTTTCAGAGTAATTTTAACACTTGAAATAGTTATGACTACTCAAACTATTGTTGAAATAACGCTGTAATAGTTACTCCCAATTCTGAAAAGAACCAAATAGGCTCAAAATAGCATTAATTTAACTCTGCAGAATTTGTTGTGTACAGAAAAGCCAATAATTATTACAAGGGTAATAATAAAAGAGGTAATTATTACACTGAAGACACTGTGGTCAACTAAAACTGCATTTTTGCAATTTTAAGTCAATTGCAATTGAAAAGAAAGGTGCAAGTCAATTAAAAAATGACTAGCTTAAACCCCTAGATTCTTGCATTTTAGACATATTTGCTTTTATACAGAGCAACAAAATCTCACAAAACACTTTTGACATTGTTATTCAATGCTGCAAGCAATATAGATTACTATGACATTTTGACCACTGACATCTATATCAGATGTAGGCCAAGAAGACAATGGAAGAGTACACAACCGCTCTAACATAACATTACAAGCCCAGGCCTTGTTTCAATGCAAAGCACATGAAAAATATCAGCCAGCCAAATAATGTTGGCTGTCATTTTGTGAATGCGTAACTACACACCTTGAAACTGTGTGTAGTTACGCTTTGTGACTGTGTAATTATACACTTTGAAACTGTGCTAACAATGGAACATCAATATCTTGTGTTTCCCTACTTTTATACCAGCGAGTTGAAAGTATGAAATATTTTCAAATATTGTTTCATATATAATGTTCTTATAAAGTCAAAACACAGTTTATGCAAATAAAGAGCCAGGCTGAAGGTTACCTCAGTTTGCCTCGGCAATCGTGTGACAGATTGGCTAAATGGACGCCCTGCACCTGCCACACACTCAGGCACATTCAGTCACGTGACTTTGCCCGTCCTCCATTCTCAATCCCACTCCCTGCTATGCCGCCTTGTCCATCCATCCATCCATCTGACTGACAGGTTATGGAGCCAGCCTCTGCATAAATGACTCTGACACACCAGTAATCCAGACCGGCTGGTCTCCATCAATCTCAGTTAAAGAATTTTCCATCACAACGAGGCTCTCTAATATGGTGACAGCAGAGACGGCAGTTCCACCATAATACCATCAGGTCTCTGTGGTAGGGCTGTGAAGACCTCTTAACTTTGTAAATGGGAGGGGAAGGGTAATGACAATTTGTGTAAGAAGCGGAACGAGAAATAAATGTAAATGCAGCTTTATTCTTGTTTTTCTTTTTGGTTGTGAACTTCAGCAAATCCTGAAAAAGGATCAAAGACACACAATTTTGTGATTCACGTAGAGTGATCACAGAGTGATAACAGCAGCTCCACCTCTGTTAATGGGGGTGATAATACTGGATGGATTTAGATGAGTAATGTGAAACTAAGGAAGTCCTAAGGGTTCTGTGACTGAAAACTGTGAGGAAAAACACTGGGTAAGATTCCTTCAGATTGTCCTGATATTTTTCTCACATGCCCAGGGTTCACTCCCTTTGTTCCAGGCCTGCTGCCATGGCGAAGGTAAATTTAAACTCAAATTCTCAGTGGTGAACAAGTGAACTTTCATTATTGCAAATTCTGTTGACCAACAAATAACTTCACTCAAGAGACAGAATGATTGATATTCTTCATCATCTCTGCCTCCCCCCTCGTTCCCCTCTAATTCAATTCCACATAACGGCGAGGTTGTGTCACCCATACCAAAGAACTCACCAATGTAGCAATATTATTGATCCACAAACCACCACAGAACCTTAGGCGTTTTTCCAGAAGAATGCAAAAAAATGTAATAAATAAATTTAAAAAATAAAAAATAACTGAATGTCGTTAGATTTCAGTGTATTTAGGTGAATTTTGACACTTAATAGTTTGATATTGTCCACAGAAAATGTTTGGGTGGCTGCCGCACATTTTTATGATGAAAAAGTATACGCAAACTTTGAGGCAAAGTTAATGTTTATACATGCCAACTAAACAATTTTTTTGTGCGCATGGACACTTTATGCATGAGGCTCCAGAAATATTTGATTGATGCCTTTCTTTTCACATCTAATAAAGTTTATCCAACCAGGACTCACTGGAGAAGCGTAGTAAAGTCAATCTTTGGTGGTTTTGACCATGTTGTGTGCTCTGACAGCTAAAGTTTACTAATCTTGTATCAGATCTCCTACTGTATATTTCTCATTCTAGTTCTCGCATTTTCTCACCAGAAAAAGACTTTAAGTGCTTTTTTTTTTTTTTAGCTATGTGAAAAGATTCATTTGGGACTAAAGTGGAAGAAGTGCGAAGCATTGCGCTTTCTTGTTGAGATCCAGCACGAGTGAGAACTAGTAACATCAAAACATATTTCTAATGAAATAGTGGAAATATTTTATTAACCTTGAACTGTAAGCATTTGTCCTCACAGACAAACACTCCTGAGTTCAAATCTTGGCCATTGTCTTTCTGTCTCAAGGTTTTGTGCTCTCGTTCTCCAGTTTCCTTCTCCAATCCAGATCAAATACTACAATGCCACAATTTTGGAGAAATGTTCAGTTTTTTGGGAAATGCCTGTTGTCCAACATTTTTTTCCAGTTAGCATGGACACCTTTACTGCTATGAAAAGTCACAAGCAAGCAACAATGACACACTGTGTATTGTGAGACACTGTGAGGTTCCTATTAATCAGAACCATCATTTATTAATAATCCATTTACGTGAAAGTAACAAATGGCTACAAAATTGGTAGCCATTTGCAGAACTATTAATAACTATCATTTAAAGACTATTACAGGGAACTATTGTTTTAGGAAGACCCCAGAAGATTGTGGCTTAGTCAAGACTCAATCATGGCACAACACATACACACACGCACTCCACTGTAACTCAGATGCAGAGATCACACTCAAACACAAACGCGGTGCCACACATGTGCACAAAGACTCACACAGGAACATGTTTCAGCCTTCATTTCACTGTCCTTTTCCTGAGGTTACTCCCAGTCAGCATCCTTCTCTATTCCAAGTCATCATATTTCAAGCCACAGCGGTATAATTGGCCGCGATCAGGAAGCCCCCCGGACTCTGAATGAAGCACTTTTATGCAAAGAAGCCCGGCAGCTACAATCTCATCATTCTGTTTTCAAGGTGGAAGAGGAAAAGAAGGGCTGGCACGCGGGATTGGGGGGGATGGGCGAAAGAGGGGGGAGTGAGGTTGAACCACACGCAAATAGCACAACTGCGTTATTGGCAAAAATCTCTCGTCTGTGTGTACTTGAGTCTGACTTGGAATTTATCACATCAAAGACATGGCAAGTTGCTACATCAGATGATGTCTGGCGAGACTGCTGAAAAAACTGTTTTAATTAAGCCAGAGCATATTCATTTTATCAAACACAGATTGTTCTGTTTCATTTTTGTTCAGGAGGATGAAAGTTATCAGTGATTTTATTTATTTATTTTTTTATTTATTTATTTGTATGTGTGTTGACCATCTAATTTCCTTGGCTGCATTGCAGAAATCTCAGCTCCCACGATGCTTTGTGTTCAAATAGCTTAGCTCAGCAACCACAAAAAAATATTTAAAAAATCATTGACAAGGCTCCAAATGCACACCCAGGAATACAACATCTGGCTTATTTTTGGTTTCCTTATCTGTCCCACAGTACTCATCGACACAAGCACCAGCCCCACAACTTGGAGTTTGTTTTTCTCCCTTGACATCAGTGTACAAAGTTAGTTGATGACAGAGCCTTGCATGATTTAATATTACTGGATGACATAATGCATTTAACAATACACCTGGGTAAATAATATCAGCAAGGAATGGCTCATAAAGTGTCATCAGTCTCTGCGAGGGATGCACAAGTGTGAGATTACGTGATGTTGGCGATGAGAAACTGACCTGATTAGAACACTTTGATAAACACTGAGAGGATTGTCTCTCGCAGTATCCGGCTCTAACTACCTCACTTGTTAGCAGCCTGAATGGCACTGCAGCAGAGCTGATATTCCAAATCATCTCCACCTTCTGCCAGCAGAAGAATACAGCCCTGATAAAAACAACAGATGCACTGTATTTTCATGCCGTCCTCCTGGAATCATCGAATTTCAGACCTCTCTGTTTATACATCCCCCTGTCTCTTAATGCCCCTACCATACTGTAGTATAAGGGCGGATGTAAATGAAAAATACATTATTCATATTCCTCAGCAAAGGCAAGAAAGAGAGTGTTCCATCTGCCACGATGTCTCAACCTCACAGAAGGAGAAAAAATGCCCAAAAAACACAAAGCTTGACTATACAATCTGTTTTTGACTTCATTGATTTTCTTCGTCTTTTAGGTGGGTTATAGATGTCAGCAACTAAATTGTACCTTAAATCTATTTTGTGTGCTTCTGAAGTAAGCTATGTGTATAAAGTCTGACTTAAACAATGTTCTTTTATTTTAAAGTGGATGCACTTGAATAACAATGAGGAAAGAAGAGACAGAAGCAAACACTAAATTGTAAAAATGTAGGAGAGAGAAACAAAAAGGAAAGAAGCTGCAACCCTTCCTTCCAAGTATGATTTATGACTCAACTTGAAAATTACCCATAATGATTCAGCATGTTGATCAAGGGTTTGTACAACAGTGCATGATCCAGAAATATTGCAGTGAAACCCTGAGCAGACAGCAATTCAGATCAATTACCCCACAGGTTTCACATTGTGCATGGTGGCATTCTACCCGTTTCTGCATTCTCGCTCCATCAAAGGAAAATTTACCCAGAAATTCCCTGCAGCATGGAACGAACATATGCATTTGCCCCTCACACAATTAACTCTCTCCTTGTGTCTTAAAGTGGAAAAATTATTGTCTTGCCTTGCAGCAGGAATGCTGTATGCTCCATGGGTTAGCTGAAGTTGGCTGAAAAATGATAAAAATATTCTTTATTGTTCCACGTTGTGAGTTAATCAATTTATAACATCCAAACATAATTTTATGAACTTGAATCAGAATTTCAAGACATTCTGATTTCTTGAAAGTAATTGTGATATACACAAATATTGCAGTGACTTTTTGTCCAATCACAGGTGGTGTTTGTGCTTAAATGTTTGACGCATCTTACAAGTATGCATCTCTGTTAAAATGCCATTTTTTTTGTAAAAAAGATCTTGTTGTGTTTTTATGTGCAATGTGAGATATCTCCTGAATAATTCAAATGAAAAAATAAAGGCGGGATAGAGTAAAAACTAAAGAATCCATAGTGTTACTATGTTATAATTTAATGGAACCAAACTTATACTTCTGGACCACTGTTCCAAAGGGTTGGTTTGACACAAAACAATACTTCCAAGGCCTTCATGAGAAGGAACATGATATCTATAATGAAAGATGGAGATGCATCATGCTCTCACTTTTCAATTGGAACTGATGCATTTGTCAAAGTGGACACAGTAACAGTCGTCCTTGGCCCAAAACTTTTAGTTTTCTGCTTGAAAGCTCAGAATAAGAAAAGAGTTCATTCTTTAGCATTATTTTGAATATAAGCACACATTCAAACCAACAAAATAATGAAATCAAGAGAAAAAAGTAAAGCTCTAGAACAGTCTACATGGTGCAGGTACAAAACAAGAGTTCTTTACCTAGTTGTTAAATGTATATTTCCGTTAATTTTTCATTTTGCAGACAAGTTCAATGTTGTTTTACCAAGACAACAGGAAGTCTATTATGACTCCTAAACAGAAAAGTACCCAATTGATTTCTTGATTATGGATGGTAAAGAGAATCTGATAACAGTTAAGTGGTTATCTAAAGACACTTTTTGCAGTTTCTGTTGTATTTATTTTAAGAGCATTTTCATTAGTCTGTTGAATAACTTCCTTAACGTCATGTTGTCACAGCGCTGGGTTGTCAGAGACATGAAGGTATTTAAATATGTATTGATTTGTTGCATTTATATGGCAGCCTTTGGTGTAAAGTGTGAACAAAAACAGCTGAACTCAAATCCTTTGGGAGTCCTGATATTAGTTCAATCAAATTGTGATTTAATGAAAACATTTGTTTAATTCAGACCACGTAAAACATATGAGGAACATTTAAAACATCAAAATTGACCAGAGCATTTTTATGTAATCAAATTAATACAGCTTTTTTTTTTTTTTACTTTTATTAAAAAAACAAAAAAAAACAAACAAAAAAAAAACTTATAAAAAAAAATATATATATATATATATATATATATATATATATATATATATATATATGTTTTACTGCCACCAGTTTAATCAATGTAATTTTATAGATTAAGTGCTTCACAACATTTTATCATTGCCTACTTTTGTACAACATATAAAGCCACCATTTTAACATGGCCGTGTTAAAATTTTGGGAGCAACGGTATGTTGAAATGAGGCAGCAGAAGCACATGTAAATTATTGAGCAGTGACTTGGTCACGTGGTTCTGCATCTACAGAATGAGCAATCACTTTGTTCCTCCTGAGACCAGAGGCTGCTTATGGTGCAGGGTGAGAGGTGAGGTGAAACTCCAAAGGGTAAACTAGAATCAAATCCCCCCATTACTGATTTATCATACGCTGCCTGGGCTGAAATGGGACAGGCTTATTTGTATTAGCAGTGTAATTTTATCTCACAAAACTGTGGGCATCCAAGACAAAAAGGTTGTTGTCGAAATCAAAAAAAAAAAAAAATCTGAAAGTTATCGAACTATTGTGGCAAATGATGAAACTTGTTTATTTCTTGCATATTTAACTAATCCATCCATCCATTTTCCGTCACCCTTCTCCCTAACGGGGTCGGGAGTTGCTGGTGCCTATCTCCAGCTGCGTTCCGGGCGAGAGGCGGGGTTCACCCTGGACAGGTCGCCAGTCTGTCGCAGGGCAACACAGAGAGACAAACAGGACAAACAACCATGCACACACACACTCACACCTAGGGAGAATTTGGGAAGGCCAATTAACCTGACAGTCATGTTTTTGGACTGTGGGAGGAAGCCGGAGAACCCGGAGAGAACCCACGCATGCACAGGGAGAACATGCAAACTCCATGCAGAAAGACCCCGGGCCGGGAATCGAACCCAGGACCTTCTTGCTGCAAGGCAACAGCGCTACCCACTGCGCCACTGTGCAGCCTATTTAACTAATCTCTCTCTCTATTCCATAAGAATGGACTCGTCAACAATGTGCACTTACAAAAAATTTTTTTTCATTTGAATTCTTTAGTCAACCGTCTTTCTTTAGCCTATAAACACAGTTTAGTATCAGGTGGCAACTGCAAAAGGTCTCATATTTATCTGTGAAGAGTGGAGTTGATGGAGAGGAGTGGCATTTACATTTTAGGCAAGAATAACGCACGCAACGCTAATGTCAAAACACGAAGACTCCCCGTATTCTTTGAAAACTGATTTTGATTACATATCAATATGTTTTCAGACTAAATAGGATCAGGGTGTTTTGGTTTGTCACTCACATTGATCTGAAACGATACTACAAAGATTTGCAAACAGTCCCCCGCAGTTACAGCATTGCTTCACATTATGAATCATGACTTCAGTCACAGACTTGATGGCATTGGATTTGACATAAATAATCTCCATCAATCCACACTTGTACTATGTTTGAAATGCAAAATTATCCCTATCCTCCCAAGAAGTCCGTAATATATTCAAGATGGCTTTCTTCAAGGGCAAGGTGTATGAAAGTCAATGAAGGCCAGAACAGTTCTTGAAAAAAGTACTTACATTTCTGAATTTGTCTCACATTTGAATATTGATTAGAACCATTACAAATTAGGAATGTTTTTCTATTTTTATTTTTATTTTTGTCATACTGTACCAAAAACAGTTCAAGAAACCAAAGAAATCAGAAAACTGGAGAGTGTTTGGAAAATGAATACATTCAGCTCTTGAAGTTGCCACAAATCGATCCAGAAACACCGCTCTATAATAATGACACATTTTGTGTCATTATTGCAGACCTTGTTAGAACATGGATCTGTTCTGTTAATAGGTTTAAGGAGGAAACACCTTGGGCCATCTGTATCCACGGAGCCTCCATTGCACCAAACCTCAGGTGTTTTGGAGCGTGTCAGAGTCTCTGCAGCAACAACCGTGATCTGCTCTCTTAATTAGAGGCAAATCTCGTTTTCAATAATTAGCAGACAGACAAAGAAAAAAAGGAGAGAAACCTCTTTTTCCTACAAGACCGAATGCTGACAATAGGTCAATGTAATGAATGTCTCGATGGAGGTCCTGATTTGCACCAACAGGAGGATTTTTATGTGGAATTAATTGTTGCATGTTACTCCACTGGTTTGCGTTAAATCTGTACTGGCTACACAACTGGTAATTGAGGCTTAACAGAGGAGTATTAATTGTGTCGTTTTCTTAACTCTCCTTGTCGGATAAGTACAAATTATTCTAGTGTCGCTATCAATTCAGCAGATTTCAGTGGATCTTCCACAGCCTCGACTGTGATTGCCTCTGAATTCCCCACTAAGTTTCACATAGCATCCTTTCTGTGGTTCCCTGTTTCATTATTCCATCCAGCTCCATGGTATCTGCTGCACTTTTACCCACAACAAATGTGCTGAGTGTAGATAACCCACAGTGACAGAAGCCCCTGGAATTGGACGTACGAGACAGATCATAAAGGGTTATACACCTTTGGAGGATATCAACTTCTGATTAATGCAGTCTCCTCGCAGCACGCTGACAAGATTGTGTGGGGGATCTAGAATAAAAAAGTGATAAAGAACTAATTAAAGATGGTAAAAGGTGAATATAATTTTGCAGATCTGTCAGTAATTGGGCAAATGAAAGGTACTGGCGGGGTGCAGAAGCCACCACTGCTCTCCCTGATTAGGCTCTGATGTGAAAGGTAATGTGTTTTGGGTTTAGGCCCAAGCTTGTGGAGGACGGTTGTGGCATGGCCAGCTGTGTGCTCCATTAATAAAGTGAGAACTGCTGCAGTATTTACAGTGGCTTCAACAAAATCCTAACCATATGTGGAGATGCCTTTACAGCAGGTTTGCATAAAATGACTAAAACCTTCATTTCAAAATGAAAATCGTCACAATTTTCACATAATTCTTCTTCATTTACTGTGAAAAAATGACATTGAATACCCTGACAGCTTAGCAAAAGGATAGAGCATAACAATACATCCTTTTATCTATGCTTTCTGCCATTTATTGGCTGCTCTGTGTTTACTCATTAATGTCTAAATCTATTTAAAATTACATATAAACAAAATTGATCTGCTTTTTGCTGTCAAACAGAGGCTAAATTAAGTACTGGTGGTCTATTTATATATAACATCCTGCTAATTTGTTTCTTGAACTCAAGATACAAATTAGCTAAATTGGGCACAATTGAGCATAACTCTGAACACTTGATGAAAACAAAAGTGCTGTTGAGTGCTGTATATTTTGGCATTTTTTCTCGATGGGAGAAAACATCCTTCTTTTTTGAGCCTTCAGAAAACAAAATCATATCACATCTAGACAACACAAATGTCTGATAAATATATTTAAACTGAAATCTGATGGCGGCCAGATTATGTGTTGTATGGATATATGTTCCTTGAATGTGCCATTTAATACTACAGAAGCTGCTCTTCTCGTTCTATATTCCTATTTTCCAGTCATGAAAAGGTTGTGCATGGAGGTGCTTTCAGGTTTGGCGCGAGGGTTACATTGCTCATACGGAAGCATGAAAATGTGCAGACTGTTTTAATTCAGCCGCTCTGTTGCTTATTTAAATTCACAGGTGAAAGCAGAAAGTGTGAGCATCTCGCTGCAGCAGCATAAAACATCCCTAATGTAAAAACTTATGGCTTATTTAACACCCGTGCTTGATTTAATTATGTGCGCAGGGAAGATGTATATTTAAAAGGGACATTGTGTCATTCTGACTTGTGAAGAAAAGAGTGCTCTATTTCTTCTTCAAAAAAAGACGTAGCTTAAGAATGTTGATTCACTCTCAGGAAGATTTTCCGCTGTGTTTAATAGCAGTAAACAAAGTGAATGCTAATTACTGGTTTTATTGCTCTCAAGATAAAGCTGCTTGTTTATTCATCGTAAGCTCAGCCAACCAATCGCTGCTTTCACATTCTTTGAATGCATGCTCCTGCTTCTACCCATTGTTGCTTAGTTGCTTTGTTTTTACTCATTTTCTTTTGAGGTGTGAAAAGATCAAGTGGATTCATTTACAATTCATCTTCACGCAATAGGCGAGAAAATGTGGGACCGAGAAAAAGACACAAAATCACACAATTTCATGGAAATTTGTGAAAACATCTCTGGTCAAATCAATAAAAGCTGCACCTTTTGGTCCATAAGCAAAAAGCTTTATGTGACAGAAACCTTTTACATTACTCTGAACATACCGTCTCCATGGCGAAACAGGGTGGTGGCAACATCATGCTATGAGACACTTTTTTCAATTATTATTTTTATTGTCAATAACTTGAATTTAGGAATATAGGGCAGATATTCAGATTCCAGCTTACAGACTAGAATTCAACTGAGAGACTGTGGTAAGATTTCAACGCCGATGTTGACAGATGATCTCCTGAGCCAGCTTTCGATAAGGAACAGGAAAATAGTTCAATCTCAACAGGTGCAAACAGTGGTAGATAAATTAAAATGTGAACTTCATCTGCAATGGCAAGAAAATTAGATTATACTAAGTGTTGTTTATTCTTTTCTTTTTACTGTGATCAGATTACACACTGGTCACACAGGTGACTTTTTTTTTAATTAAACATATTTTAAATGATTATTTTCCTTTCACTTTGCAATTTGCTCACAACTTTCCGTTGGCCTATCGCAATCAAATTTCCAAAAAAAAAAAAAAAAAACGTACGTGAAGGTGTGTTGATTTAATGTGACAAAATGTGAGAAGGCTCAGGATATGAGTACTTTTGAAAGCACCATTGTCTCTCATTATTTACAAATTTACCAGCAGCAACTTTTCTCACAGCATTCTCAAACTGTATGGCTTTTATTGCATTGAGCACGTTGCTACATCTATAAGCTGTTTCAGCAGACTCTCTGACCCTTTTTCTCCCAGCTGAGTTTCATAAAAACCATTTTAATAAAGCTAGACATCATCCTGGAAGAAATGAAGGGGGGAAAAAATGTAATGAATGAAGTTTGTATACCAGAAAACAAAAGATAACAATAAAACACACCACTAAATTGTGTGATTGGATTATTTTCTGCAAGCGGATTTTCACTGTAGGTTTGCTTATTGCAGCCTTCTAACATAAACAAAAACTCAGCAAAGTTTGAGCTGCTGAGTGGAAGCCTGGAGCTGGTCCGAAATCCAAACATTGAAAACTTAAAGCAGATGAGGCAAGTGGCATTGCAAACGTTTAATTCCCCAGTTTTGCTGCTTTTTTTCCGGTTTGCTAAAGCCAGCAAATGAGGGAAGTGTCATGTACGGATAGTGAGCACATCAGGAAGGATGTAGAACAAAGACTCACAATTCAGTGCAAATCGAATTTTCCCTTTGGGCCAGCATGAAAGGAATTTACACCTAACTTAGCAGTTTTTCTTAGCATGTGGTCGCCTTCCTTCACAGATCAAACGATTGAGCCCAAATGTGGATGAAGCAACACAAGGAAGCCTTGAGGCCATGCCACCCGCAAGCTCTTTGCTAAATAGAGAGAAGATGCAGAGATTTTGTTGTTGGTTTATTCTGCAACATTTTCAGCATCCGACAATGACTGTGCTGTCATATATACAGTTATTTTAGCTGAACATTAAATATACCTGCATAGAAAAGGGTAAGAGGATGCGAGTGGGGGGAGCAGATAAACCCTTAGAGTTCTGAGGAGTTGAATCATCCGGTCGATATTTTGGGATTTCATCTGGGGGAGGGAGTCCTCCATTGTTCTGTTTTGCACTACTGACTCACAGTGTGTGTATGGAACGCTGCTAACTTTATACTTGTGTATGTTTTCTCCACAAACAAATCTAGTTCATAATTGGCAGATGCAAGGGGCGAAATATTGACTAGGTCTGTGTGTGTGCATGCGGGTAGCTGCAAGCGGGTGTCTGCATGTGTGCATGTGTGTTTGTTTTTGGCTGCAATCCTGGTTTCATCTCAGTGTGCTACCAAGGAGACATAAGCCACTTCCATCTGCCTCATGTTCCAAGTTTCTTTTTGTTCCTAATAAAAGAAAGGAAGTGGAGTTTAAATCCAGTTTTTGACGCCACACCAGTCTCTAATTAAAGGCTAAATTAAATGTGAGAAAGTAACATATTGATTTTTTCTATTTTATCTTACAAATAACAAAACAAAAAAAAATATACACACACAAAGAGATTTTATTTTATGGGTTGAAATTATTTTGTTTCTTTAGTCTTATGATTATGTGGTGTAATAGAGTTTGTTTTACTGGCTCTGGCATAATCTCTTAACAATGTACAAAAATCAAATTTGAGTAATTGCATCCATTGGGATTTGGACTGTGCTTCCCAGACAAGACAGTGGATTTTTTTGTCTGAGTAACAAACAAGACAACCCCAAAACCAAATTGGTAATTTGGTTATGTGTTTTTAGACAAAGTTTGACTAAGTGTGCAGTTGTACGAATGACCTTCAAGCTCTGTTGATTAACGTCTTGGTGCCGAGATCCAAATCACCCAATGAAATCATATTCTTTCCCACATTTCAGGTCAGGATATAAATCTAAACTCTATTTCATTGCATAGTGTCTGTTCTGTGTCTACCCAGGAGAAATCTTGGGAGTTGCGTTTTAACCATCTCGAGATGTATTGTGAAAAACTATTTTTAGTTAATATCAGAGCCACAAGATGTTGTTTCAACATTTATGGTACCATGAATTCTACGAATGGATCTCAGGATATTTAAGAGAAACAGGATTACTTTATCACATATCCTTTGCCATTTTTTTTTACCAAACAAACCAAATCCAGCCCACCAGGAGTTCCTATGAGGCCCTAGAACCTCCAACAGTTGTGTGCTTAAATATTATTTTATCAATCAAATCACTGCAGTTTTTATCTTCATACTGCCAAATTACACCAATATAACAAGATGTTCAATTAGTTCATTTAGGAGGAGCGGTCAAATTGCCATAAGATCAATTTAACCAAAAATAAGACCAATTAACCCCATGTTATCTGCTCCAAATATTTGGAAGGCTTGGATAAGTAAATCTTTATCAGTGCAGAAAAAATTGCTGCACAGCATAGAACATTTAGCATGGCAACTATCTATGGTATATGTAAACTGTGAAGAGTGATGTAGATGTAAATGTACTTATTTAGGCCCTTTGGTTCATTAATCCTCATTTAAATACCACAGTTGTCCAGAGTTTTGTTGTTTACTACGTCAAGCCAGTTGTGACCACAGAGTTCTTATTGTCTTATTGCTACTTCCAACAGGATCATGTGCATCATCACAATCCTCAAATCATCCCAGCATGGAACTTGACAATGAGTTTACTGTACAGCCACTACAATCACCACATTCTAATTCAGCAATTGTAATGTGGTAGGATACAAGGTCCACTTAGTAGAAGTGCAACCAAAAAAGAAAAAAAAAAGAAACTGTACTAACTGAGTTATTTTATCTAAATGTGGATAAAATCAGCTCTATGTCATAAAGAATTAAGGATGTTCTGAAAAAGTGAGTTGAACTTCATATGGCTGGTGAGTGTAAATTGATAAACTCACAATTTTGTGAAAATAGTTTTTGAAGAAAAATGTAGCTAATCACGCAGACAGTCACATATAGGTGTATTCCAGCCTTGTACTAGAGTGGCATTTATCACTAAAAAGAGGCTTTTCAGTCAGAGTAGATTTCAGTAAGAAATTTCGTATCCACTTGGAATACTGGAATAAAGATAAATAGAAAAATATACTATTTTGCTCGAAACATGTAAAAACATTGGTGTACAGGATACTGATATTGCTTGAAGTGATTGACAGAAAGAGCTTTGGATCCTTGTATTTCAAACATAGAAATTCTTGGTTAAGTTTGTTCTTGGCTTGTTTCTGAGTGGATATAATAATGCTGTCTGACACCTAAAAGAAATTGTGTTAATTGGACTTAAATTAATCTCAAACATGGGCATGAATTTTCTTTTTTTGACAACATGACAGCAGTGCCTCAGTTCAAATAGCGCTAAACTTAGAATGCGTGTTTGAGAAGTACTTGACGATAGTACAGGAATATTGCTGCTCAGAGATGCCTTTTTTTATTTTTCATTGTCACAGGGATAAAGTTTTTAAAACATATTGAACAAAACTTGATGTTTTGTTAGGTAACTTACAAGGAATCTTCACTCAGGTTTTTGCCTTGATATTTTAGTAATTTAAATTTTTGAATTTTAATTTTCCTGTTATTGAATAAAATTGTAGCTATATGAGAGTGCTGGTACTTAAATTTTAAATTGATAAATTAAAATAATATATTCAAATTTATTTCTGATCATCTTTACTACACTGCCTGGCCAATAAAAAAGTCGCCACCAAAAAATGGTCACACTCTCCAAAATTTTTCGACTGCCTTTAGCTTTGATTACAGCCCGCATTCGCTGTGGCATTGTTTCAATAAGCTTCTGAAGTGTCACAAGATTTGTTTCCATCCAGTGTTGCATTAATTTTTCACCAAGATCTTGTATTGATGATGGGAGAGTCTGACCACTGCGCAAAGCCTTCTCCAGCACATCCCAAAGATTCTCACTGGGGTTAAACTCTGGACTCTGTGGTGGCCAATCCATGTGTGAAAAAGATGTCTCATGCTCCCTGAACCACTCTTTCACAATTTGAGCCTGATGAATCCTGGCATTGTCATCTTGGAATATGTTCCATTTGGGAAGCAAAAATCCATTGATGGAATAACCTGGTCATTCAGTATATTCAGGTAGTCAGCTGACCTCATTCTTTGGGAACACAATGTTGCTGAACCAAGACCTGACCAACTGCAGCAACCCCAGATCATAATACTGCCCCCACAGGCTTGTACAGTAGGCACTAGGCATGATGGGTGCATCATTTCACCTGCCTCTCTTCTTACCCTGATGCACCCATCACTCTGGAACAGGGTAAATCTGGACTCATCAGACCACATGACCCTCTTCCATTCCTCCAGAGTCCAATCTTTATGCTCCCTAGCAAACTGAAGCCTTTTTTTCTGGTTAGCCTTACTGATTAGAGGTTTTCTTACAGCTACACAGCTGTTCAATCCCAACCCCTTGAGTTCTCTTCGCATTGTGCGTGTGGAAATGCTTTTGGGTTCAGAATTAAACATACTCCTGAGTTCTGCTGTTGTTTTTCTTCAATTTGATTTGATCAAACGTTTAAGTAATCGCCGATCACGATCATTCAGGATTTTTTTCCGCCCACATTTCTTTCTGGAAGACGATGGTTCCCCACCATCCTTCCAGTTTTTTATGATGCATTGGACAGTTCTTCACCCAATTCCAGTAGTTTCTGCAATTTCCTTCGATGTTTTCTCTGCTTGATGCATGCCAATGATTTGACCCTTCTTGAACAGACTAACGTCTTTTCCACGACCACAGGATGTGTCTTTTGCCATGGTTGTTTGAGAAATGAGGAGTTACTCATTGCATCAGCTGGGGTTAAATAACTTGTAGCCAGCTGAAAGACAATCGCCTATGCAGTAATTATCCAATAGGAGGCTTGTACCTATTTGCTTAGTTAAATCCAGGTGGCGACTTTTATTTTGGCCAGGCAGTGTATTATGGATTACAATTTACAACTAATATAGACTTGAAAATCTATTTTTCAAACAGTTACAACAGTTAGGTTCCAGTTTTTGAAAATAAATCAGAAATAAATACCTTTTTGATGATACACCTGCGTCTAATTTATTGAGAAGCATCTGTATGTGTTTTTATGTCTGACAGTAAGTTAACTTTCTCTCAGTGTGTCACTGTTTCATACCGACAGGAAATGGAGATCAATGAGACATAAAATACGGCCAGAAGAACAAAGGGTTCTAAATCCATTGAATAAAAGATTTGTTGTTGACAATATGACCCGATTAGAAAGTGCCCCCTGTCAATGCCGTTATATACTTACAACTGCAGATGAAACGGAGCCTGACATTTTGCCATTAGAGTATTGCCAGAGCTTCTCTGGTGTTGTTTTGATTCAGAATGACCAAATGTGATCTGACAGACTTTGAGGACTGGAAGGAATTGTTATTGTCTCTACATGTCATGTAAGGTTGTGATGTTTCACTGTGCTTTTGATCACTGGAATGAATCTTTCTGCAATCAGAAGAATAAAAGTCCAATGAACTGACCAACCACTATCATTACTCTTTAAACCAGTAAGATGGTAAGAAAATCCTTGACTTTTTGACACTTTAAGATCAATTATTTATTAGAAAAGTTTATATTCACACCTAAAAGTCAAACTGAAAGATCATGTAACTGTTGCACTTAATTATCCCAGTATAAAATGACAAAAAATGCCTATCTGGTTATTATAAAATAATTAAGAAACACAGCAAAGACAAGAGACATTCTACTTTGCACTTTAACATAGTTAATGCATTTATGGGGGAGTAGCTTTATCACAGATCCCATAACACCACAGGGAGTGTTTCCATGTTTTAATCAGGTGCTAAGTGGCTGAAGCTCAACGGTGCATGACTGTACCTGGAAAGAGCCTTGGTTGGCATCTAATGAGGAATTACATTTAGCTCTGCCTCCAAGTGTGAATATCAAACACCTCTCATCTCTTCTTTTTTCTTTGCATCACATCTTTTTTTTTCTTAAAGCCTGGAGGTTTATATATTTGATGGTGGAACTATAAGAAGAGAAGACAGACAAGGTTGGAACTCATTCAAAAGGGCTTGTGTGTACTTGCCTAGATGGTTCTGTGTCTGCGTACAAGAGCCTCAGCATGTATAGATTATCGGTTTGATGGAAATTATTCTGACTGACTGGAGTTTTCAAAATAACACCTTTTTATGGATGCTGCAGAAACTGATGAATTAGTGTTTGAGTAGCCTAAAGGATGAAATGAGAATGATAAAGCCAAGAAGATAAAGAACATGAATATCCTTTATCAGTATCAATGCAAAATGCTATGTGTCTAGTCCTATTCACAAAGTATGATCCACTTCATTTTCAATGAACATTTGCATTTCTGCCTTGTTATATGCTGGAGCAACGCCAGCAGCATTTGCATTTCCTTCTGTCTTTAAAATCCTAACATGCCCTATACTAACACCATTGGGGCAAGCATCAAGAGTTCAATTATTCACTATGTATTCAAAATATGAAGTATACTATAATACTATATTTGTGGCCTTCCAGGTGTTCCTAAATATAAATTCATCATCGGAAGAAGCAGCAGAAAGACAAGGTGTCTTTACGTGTCTATTTACTGCAAATATAGTCTATTTAAACAGATTGTCAAAACCTTACAAAAGATTTAACGTTACATAGATCTAGCATATCTGCAGCATCCATAATGAAAGTATGTTGAATAGGGAAAAATTATAATGTATGAAATTTTCTTGCACTTTAAAATTATGGAGTTTTTTGGCTCAAACGTCACATTAATTTAGTTCCGTGCTGGACTGTTACTTGGCCGATGACTGAGTGACTCAGACAGGAAATGAGGACCAAAACATCCCAAATAGAATGTTTCTAACTCTGTTTCAATTATTTTGAAATAGACTACAGCTCCAATATATTTTAAACCACAGGCATACGTTTTTTTATGCAATGGATGTCTTATTCAGCATAATAACTGTGTACCTTTCCACAGTGACATCTCTATTTCTGTTCCCTACATGTGTTTCAACAGATTTCCGGCAACCTTTGCAAAGCAGCAATGTATTTAGTAATAATGATGTCAGTAGAATAACCTCTACCGATACGTGGGCCAGATGGCTGGCCAGGTTACTCTTTCAGATCACTGTTATGCAAAGTAAACTGCCTGGTATGTCTTCATATGTCTATGAAGAGCACCTGTCTATCTCAGGTGTTCTTCTGTTTAATGTCTTTTTGTTATCAAATCCCACCAAAACCAGTAATACTTAGTGTGTCTTATTTTACAACTTCTCTTCTTTATCGATAAAGTCCAGCCACACATTTATTTGTCTATAAGTAATTTTCTGAAGCAGAGTCACATTGTAATTGTATTTTATTCAAACAGGAGCAAGTAGTCTATTTGTTGGCATAATTTATCCCTGGGAGGTTGGGGCAGAGACGTTGCACTGAAGAAAAAGCAATCATTTTATTCAAACGCACCAGTGTTGCTGTATCTGTACCACGATGTTGAGGTATAAAAGTTAAGGATTCTTGCAATGAAATCCATGGTGTGACAAGTGGTGTTGGCAGATTCTCTGTGAGAAAGCTCGAGCTATTTGGTAGATGAATTGATAACATTTCTTTTATTAAATTAAATGACTCTGAATACTTTTCCTAGGCAATGGAAGCCCATCCCATCATTTCCGTTAACTGTTTTTGTAATACTACATACATATATTATTTTGACTATCAATGGAAACGTGACTTATTTGTGCCAATGACAATTCTTCAAAGTAATGCTAATGTTTGCTTTGAAGAAATGTTTTTCCATTATAGTTTAATTACAAAATGTAATACATAGTGTCATATTCTGAAACTATTTATGAATGTGAAACTAGCTGAAAAATGAAAACCTTTAAAGAGGAAAATAAGCATTCACTTTAGTGAAATGGAAGAATGACAAAGAAGGAAAATACTATAAAACCAATGATAATATAAAAGTATGCTAACAATGCAAGAAAGAGTAAACAATAAAAAAAAATAAAAAATTGTTGCAGAAATAATGAACATTGTTGCCCAGATTTACAATGCTAAAAGTGATCTTCACCCAGTGCAACAGTGTGGCCCTAGTAATTAATTCTTAATACTTGTCAACAACAGCGGAGCAACAGTACAATCATCTGTAAAAGGACTTGGTCAAATCAGATAATTCAGAAGAACAGAAGATGAGTGGAAGATACATCTCTGGTTCTGGTCTTTTGGAAGTCAATCAGATAAACTACTAAATATCAGTGATAATTTTTGAAGTTGCTCTTATAATTTTCAAGCTATGAAAATTCACTCTCAAAGGCACATTTTTATAGTTAGATTGTGGCCTGCAGGAAATATGCTCTCGCTGTTTTGAGTCGGTTAGTAAACTCCCAGAAAGCTCATTGGCATCTTAGCTCATCAGAAGTAATCCAGGTCCACCTCTAACAGGGTGCTGGCTGCTGGCATTTTCCCTGCAATTTGTTTTGGGAGTGAGTTTACATGTTGATTTAATAAGGCCCATAGGTATGGCTCCAAACAAGAATCAATCATCAGGCTGGAGAAAATGAGGTTCTGGCCAGTGGAGAACAAGACGGCTGAAATCAGTGGAGCCGGAACTAACTCACTTTATCTGCTTCTGCACTCTTTTCCCTCTCCCTTTTTCTCTATCTTCACAGACACGCGCATTATGCTAGAATTGTTCTGGTTCACATCAGTCATAAAAGAGGCAGTTTTCATCTAACCAAGAATCAAAGGCTTTGTCTAACTGCATGATTGTCAGTGGAGCATAAAGGGAAGTCGTTTCATTTCCACAAAATATGGCCTTACTGCAATTTAAACGGATGCACGTGTATTTAAACCAGTGAATCACACATCGCCTGAAGACATCAGAGACTGCAGGGGCCATACTTCTCCGTGTTCCATTTCTCATTACTGTCTAATACCTGGCTCCCCTGACATGGGCCCTCCGAAACCTCCTGATGGAACATTCATAATTGATTCTGATTTGAGACCCTCATTAGCAACAAGTGACTCTGTATTGGTGTGTGCTTATTCAGCTCCACCGGGCAGATCCTTCAGAGTGTAAGTTTTACCTACACTATAACTCTCGCCTGCGTACGTGGTTCTCTCATGTCGAATGCAGACACACAAAAGCAAAAAAAATAAAAATAAATAAAAAGAATGTGCATGAGGGAGAAGAAGGTTTGACATCCTTTGTAGTGTGAATCTTAGCTGTTTTTCACTCTGTTCCATTTCCTTTGTTGCACGCATATGGAATGAACCCACACGCAAACACACCCACTCGCAAACGCAAACACTATGTCTTCCTATCTTCACAAGGACTTTGCATTGACTTACCCTAACCTTGACACCTAATCATTGTTATTACTACAGTCCTATCCCTAACCCTAAACTCAATTCACACCTTAGTCCTACACCCAACCCCTAATCTCTAACCCAAAAACAGCATTTCTTATAATGAGGAGTAAACTTTGGGCCTTGTAAGGAGCAGACGGTCCATCAGTTTATATGTGTTAGGAAAATAGTCTTTACAATATATCAAATACAAAGCAACACACACACACGTGGTGTGTGAGCTGAATAAGCACACACAAGGGTATCTGTCTCCTGCTATTTTTTCCTCTGCGTTTTGCACACAACAGAAGCAGTCGGACGGTTTTGCAGAAGTAGACAAAATGATAATGCTATGAAAACTGCCAGGGTGACACTTACAGACGTAAATGGTTTGCACTGTTTGTCAAAAAGATACAACAATTAAACAGCATTCCCACCTGCCTGAATAAATGAAATATGCACAATAAACTGTGTTTGATCCTTTTTTTTGTTTTTTGCCATTGTGGCACTGTGGTTAGAGTGCTGGTTGAAAATAAGTCCCTCTCCTTTTAGCAGGTGAAGAGGCCAGGGACTGATCTCCCAGCGCTGAAAACACTACACCCATATGATGAGATAACAAGCCAAGTGGCCTCGACCTTGTCTAATGGCACCTATGTCATATTTACCAAATGGTATTTGGAGCAATCACCACCACTCAGATGGAGAGATTGACAACAAAGCAATCACACCGGGAGTGCGTGTATAAGTACCTGGGACAAACAAAATACAACTTGTTTAGGATGCAGGTTGGACAAGTCGGATTCTGTCACTGACATAAAAAAGAAACAAAAAGACTATCCCATTCCCCCAATGGAACAAGGGTACTATCAGTTTTTGGTTCTATAGTCTGATTTGATCACAAGCACAATTAAATTAAAGAGATTAAATGTTTAGCAACAAGGTGCAGGCTCTTCATCTTTTATATTTTGGCTTTCCTGGCTGTGTTGAGTGGTACACAAATACCTGATATTGAATTTGCTCTTTATATGGAATGCTAATCTCAACCTCTGATATTTAATTATCTCATGAGGAGAAAAGGACACGGCTACTGGAAGAGGCTGAAGCCATGAAAATTCAGTAAGAATGATTCCTCCTTGGACAACAACTTAAAAATGGCTCCTGGTCTTGTCAACCATGGTAATACAGTGTAAGACACTAAAGGGATAAACACCTGGCTGACAAATAAATGTGTTGTAAAAGGGGCATTAATCGCCAGCTTTGTGGGACGTGTGTCCTTATGACAAAGGAGGGAGACATTTGTCAGTCTGTTCCACAGATGGCCTCTCAGAGCCCTTGATGAATCACCTCCACCTTACCTTAACTGTCCGCAGAGCCAGCAGCACCACAGTGGCTCATTTTACAGCTGTCTCCAAGGTACTATAAGCTTGTTGAAAAAACACCGTAAGCATACTCTGTACCAGGAACCCTTTTGTCGAACCATTTTTTTTTTCAAAATTTGTACTTTAGACATGAAAAAAACTTGTTTCATGCATTATTTGGGACGCTGGTGACAGTCATTAGTAGTAAGGGTCACACAGCTAAGCCAAGGAATTCATAGCTATACTTTGCATAATATCTGCCATACTTTTGAGACTACTTTGTGTTTCCTAATATGGTGCTGGTTATTCTTATGTCCATTGAAGATAGTTAATCCTAAGGATGCTGATTGAAGACTGAAATATTCTTTGATGACATTCTAAGGCTAAAATAAATTTGTTATGGTAGCAATAATGTAAAGTTCTATATAAACTTCTTTCTTAATCTATAAGACTACAATACAGTGAGTTTAAGACTGTTTTATTTGAAATAAAAAAAAAAAATATATATATATAAAATTCTACAGTTACAGGCTTTTTCAAATCCATTGTTATCTGTGTAGATTTTGTGACAAACACATACAAAACTGTTGGTACCCCTCTGTTAATAAACAATAAGCCCTCAAACATCACTAAAATAACTTGATACGGACAAAAGTGATTGTATTAAAGATGACTGACAATTAGTGAATGAAAATCAGAGATTGTCCAAAAGATTTAACACTCCCATTCAGTTTGTGGCATAGGAGAATGCAAAATAACTATACTTTATCTTTAATGTGACTATACCTAGCAAAAATCATTTTAAAATGATATATAATGATAGGAACCCATGAAGCAGTCATTTATTTAAGAGTAAGTGAATACTTTGGACAATAAAATGGAACCCCACAAAAAATGTCAAGAAAATTCTCCAAAATTGGTATACTTGCTCAAATTAGAACCAGAAATATGTTAATACCCACAGAGGATTTCTAAATATTGCAAACCATGCAGACACCTAATTAGAGGTCAAGAACATAGAATAAAGTCAAAGACAAACACCAGCTACTTTATAAAGAAAGAATAAAATGATTTTCTAATTCGAAAGAGAACTTTTGAATGTCTCACACATGAGAACTATTAATGCAATCATACTTGTTCCAAGTATGAAATTTATAATTACTTAAGGACATCATAGTTTTTGAAAAGCTCAAAACAAATACTATTCATAATTAGATTCCCTGAAAACAAGAATTGGAAATGGCCTGGAAAAAAGAAGAAAAGTTCAAATGTCACATCTGATGTTTGCATAACACCAGAAAAAATAGGTACATTTAACACCTTTGGCTTATCCAAGTGCTGCCCTGTAAAAGGTTAAATAATTAAACATATGGTGGTGGAGCTGGTGAGGCAGAGGCTTAGAGACCCAGGATATGGTGAAAAGAGGAGATTTAATGATGACGATAATCCAAAAAGCACAATACAAAACAGGTCCTCGGCCAGGCAGCACGGCTGAACAGAATCCAGGGCTCAACGCTGGTAGCACTGGTCAAACGGGTGGACAGGACGACAGGTAAACAGATTTACGTTCCCAACGAGGAAGAAAGGACACAGGAGGGATTAAATACACAGAGGGTAATCACGAAGACGAGACTCACCTGGGAGTACTTGAGGGGAAGACCGGACAACGAGGAGACTAAGGGACACAGAAAACTCAAAATAAACGCACAGAAAGACACGGAACATGACATTCTCATCTTTCCATTTTGTGCCCATCAATGGTTACAGTGAAAACACTCAGAATCTACTCCTCACTAGTGTGGTGTGAACTTGATTGGGATATGTTCAAGCCCCATATTGGAGTGTGGGTTTACAGGTTAATTGTGCTAGATCTCATATGCAGAAATGTCTGTTACAACAGAATCCAGTAAGCCTCATCTACAAATTTTCACTCAGCCTTGGAAAAATGATCCTGCCCTATTAACAAAGAACATATAAGTTGAAACCAATTAGATTCTAGCTTTGAACCTGGCAGGCATTTTTCCTGTTCATGACTAGATGTCTTCTCACTTTGAGTGGTCTTCTGATTCTGTCAATGCCAGCCCTCTGATTTTTGTTTTTTGTTGTTTTTTTTTCCAGTGTCGGACATTGTGTAGCAAATCCATAGAGTAAATCCTGTTCACTCTCTCAGAGGAGAGTGACCCTGACTCCCCTCCTTGTTCGCAAAGTTCACAGAGGATGTGATTAATCGCAGACCAATTAGCCACTGGCACCTATGCCAGCACCGGCTGAGGAGTGTGAGCAAGTCAAGTGAGAGCCAGTCGCACTCTGCTCACCAGTTCTCGAGAACAGTTTTAAAGACTTTCCCTGCTTTGTGTTTTATTTTTATTTCTCCAGTGCTCAGCGCAAAGGACTCCCTGCGAGCAAAAACGATCAATTATGCATGCCATTAAATATGTATATCTCTGCCTTTGTTTATTCGATTGCCGTACTGTGATATCTTTCTCTCTTGCTCATGATTTACAAAGAAAGTTAAACCATACTCTTTCATACTTTTAAAGCTGCCTGAAGCAGTTAAGCTTTGACAAGCACTGATAAATATGACCTGCTGATAACTTCCTGTGTGACATCACTGCAAATCTTTAGTCTTCTAATGTCGTCTACTGCTTTCCTCTACATACCAAGCCTTCAGGGATGGCTCCTTTGGTATCTCACGGCAACTGAGTCACTTTATGCTAAAACCTTGTGGCCATCTCATAGCTGACGGATGATCCTGCATTATACATTAAACTGACAGTAAGACGAGACACTTTGTGGATATGCTTCAGCAAAACAAAGGAGTTTCTTAATAGTGGCATTGGACACAGACTTAACCTACTCATGACTCAAATACATGTGTTGAGGCGAGATTTCAGTGGGATTAAAGTGCATAATAGATTTCAGAGCAAGAGAGCACTGATGCAGCCCAAATTCAAACATTGCCTGGGGCCTATAAGCCCTCCTCACTAACGGATTTCAGGAGTAATAACAGTAAGTCTGCAGTTGGGTCAGAGCTAATAGCCTCTTAGAAAAATCCAAGACTACTGTCAAACAGGCAATCTGTGATTTAGTGTAAAAGCTGCAAAAAAATCTTGAAAGTGCTTTCTCCAGATCTTCAGATCTCCAGATCTCCCAACCCTACCCTAACTCTAACCCTAACCCCTGACCATGATAAGTTCTCCGTAAGTCCCCATTCAATAACAACTGCAAGGGAATTTCAAATCTTCATTCTAAACACTTCCAGATTTTGAATTTGAAATCTGTATCACCCAAATTCTAAATTGTCCAAATTCTGTAACTGTCTAATTAGGAAAATTAGTTGCACGTAGTCGATGTTTAAGTGTATTTGAATACTGTTTGTTTGTTTGTTTCAATGTTGACAACCTGCTGTGGGTTAATATGTTATGAGCAGAAATACTGGGCCCTGACTACTGACCCTAAACAGCACTAAGCTGCATGGAGACAGATAGGGCTATTAAAGTACCATAATGGAGGGAGAAAAGTGACACCAATTAGATTAAATGTGTTAGATATTCAGTAGGCCTTTTTCCCTATCTTCTAATTTCTGTTGCCAGAGAACCAGAGAGCAACTCAGACTGGATAACAGAGGATAATGATCCTATGATCTCATTACAGTACACACTTCTTGCTCACGTGGAACCTGAGCGAAAAGGACCGTCAGCCATAACATATGAGCAGATAACATGCTCATGTGTTGGCCAGACTGTGTGCTTGGATAAGGTTTCCATGACAAATCTAGCATGTTGTATGAGTAAATATATATTTTTAAAGTCTAATGAGGCTATCTCTGCGAATGTAGCATGCCGCAACTTGTTCTCCTTTAATTATTAAGAGCTTGAAATTTTTACCAACCCCCAAAGTTCCTTTGGTTTTAATTAAAGACGTTCAGCTGCAAAAATTTTCCCCTGACGAATTCAGTGACATGGCACTCTGGGAAGCAGTTATGATAGCAGATAGCAGTTATGATAGCAGTTATGATAGAACTGTGCACAGTCATGTAGTATTTTAATGTTCAAATGTACAGTTAAAAAAATAATCATCTCAATATACAGGTATGACATTTGTTGTTATTGGACAAAACAAAAATAGCTGCCATGTGCTTTTCTTTGTAATTAGTAAAAAATATTCAGATTTTCTGATATTAAAAAAAATGTTTAGTGAAAATAGCTTTTTTAGATGTTCTTGTTTCATAAAACTGGAATGGTAAAATCCTCCTGGCAATATATTTTGACATAACTGAATAGAGTAGAGGAGACCACAAATGAAACTAGTATCTTTCCTCTACAGTCTAGTTTTGTGAAACAATGAGACACTACCGAATTGGGATGATATATTTTGTGTAAGAAAAATATTCGGACTGTGAATGGTCACAAACTTTCTAAAAACCAAACCAAAAATCCATTCGGCAATCTAGGTAATGTTAATGACCAATGCTTTCAAATGGTAGGATGCAAACTAAAACACATGGGAAAGAGGAATGTGCAGAAATGTTACACTAACACTACTTTCATGCTCATGTGAAAGCCAGTGAGGCAAGCCCAACCATCCACAGAGTGTTAAACTGCATAATGTACCAGACTAACCTTACTTTGTATGCCACTCAACTGTCCACATCTCACTCATCACCTGCAAACAATTTCCAACTTCCTGGTTCGCAACCTGGAAAATTAGAAAATATAAATAGAAAGGGTGTTTCACTGCAGTTCCAACTATTACCCCCAAAGAAGGATTCCTGCCATTACAAGCATCCGCACCCATATCTGTGATGCCTACCTGCTGCATCTTGGCATGTTTTATATGAAAGTGCCAGTTGCTAACTCTGAGTTTTGCACACAATCTATACAGCTCCAAAAATGCTCCAAGTAAAAGCTGTAAACCTCTCAATGGGACATCATTATCCAGCTGACCCAAGACTATTATAAATGTTTCTGACATTTGTCTGTCAGAATAATATAAATAATATAAATGGCCATTGTCTGTACAAACTTGTCCTTGTGGGCTTGCAGGAGAGAAGTGGGCCTGATTTTTAGAAATAAGTAATTCTAGAGCAATAAATGTTTTGAAATTTGCATCAAAATCAATATAAACTGAGCTGTTTTTCCCTGAGAACCACAACACACCACAAATACAGAGTGTATTTGCACTCTCAAAAAAGTCTGATGATGCCAGATATTTTAAAAATACCATAACATGATACATGGGACCAGAAAAATAACTTTTGCAACTTGCTTTTGCTGTGTCAGATCAAACAAAACTCATGAGAGGAATGATCTGGTTTCCAACAAATTGTTTAACAACTGGATCCAAGGTACTTCATTATCAAAATTAACACTATTAGCAAGTGATGTCTTGTTATATGTTTTGCTTTTAAACTCTTTTTTTTAAAGAAATTCAACATAAAATTATCTGATTTGACAGCTTTTTCAGTGATATTTTGTAAAAGTATATACAATTTATCTGAAGTGTGCAAAGTTATGTCAACTTACTTCTGAGAAGTAAGATGAGAGTCCATCTAAGGTTGCACAAACCGGAGATGAACTTATAAAGCTTTACACTGCCATCACTGTTGTATTAGATGGATGATTTGTAAAGACATTTATTTTTATACTAAAGAAATGCACTGAAAATGACATATCCTTGTCACATTATGTAAGCTACAGTTGGAGACTGTGTGCTTGAGTGACAACTGTGTGCATGCATCTGTAAAAATCTGTAAGTGGAAACCTGACCATGATAAATTTTCCACTATCAGCCCATGGCACTAACATGTGTTAGTCCATGGGGTTCAATACTTAATGTTAAATTCACAAATTGACTTTGTTGGCGTATTCTTGTGTCTTCTGCAGTGTATACTGTTAAAATGCCTTTTCTTATGTTACGTTTATGTACAATATTGACAACAACATTGTTAAAAATTTGGCCATTCTAAATCCATGGTCATTTTGCAGACCAGTCTATTTTTTGCCACCATTTATATTGAGTTGTATTAATTTGCCTCTCACTAGTTCATGCACTTTTTATGTTGAACCCTCGGAAACAGAAGAAAAGGTAATGCGACTAAAACTTTTTACTTTGACTAAAAGCCAATTGGCCGGATAAAACATGCAAACTGATCCAGCTCGTTTTCAAAGTTTTATTTTGTGGAAACAAATGCTTAACTTCCAGTGTCAAATACTGTGATGCAACCTTTTGTGTTTTGTGCCCTCTATTCTTTGAATAGGACAGACTTTGAAGCAGATGCCACAAGTTAAAAGACAGACGTCATGAGTCACATTTGGTCTGATGAGTTACTGGGACACCGTGGTCCATCTGCTCTCATAAGACATTTGCTTTCTTGTTGCCAACCTCCCGCTGGTCTGAATGTACTCTGTTGTGCCATTGTCTGGATTACACTTCCTGGGTTGTATAGGGATTCATAAAGTAATGAACTATCATTCACTAACAATATATTACAAATAAATTAAGGAGATTACAAATCTAATCCAGACTTACTTTATAAGAAAGCTTTGAATGCAGAGTGTTCAGAACAGTATTTGTCATTTTTTCTTTCTTTATTTTTTAGTTGTCTTGTTTTTAAGTTAAAAAATCTGATTGTAGGGTTTTGTACTTTAATAAAAGTAAAGTTTTTGTTATGAATAAATTAAATAATAAGGGGTGAGGCAGTTATTTTGATACTTCCTGTTGGTTTATTGCGATATTGACTTTTGTGACTGCAAATTCATCTTGTAAGTTCAGCTTGTAAGTAACTATTGGGTTGTCACTTTTTATCATCTGAAACAGCTATTCTTTCACCACATCATCATTTCCACAGAGAACCTGAAAGATGTCTTGGGAGAGTTTTCTTTCCATCTCGACAAAAAAGACAAAATCGATGTCCTTTACTTCTTCCCAGATTTTAGGAGCAAGTTTTGTGTGGACAGGTTGGGTGTGCTTCATTTTGGTAGCGACATTTCTTGATCTATTGACTTATCAATCAATCGCCAAAGAATTTTTTCCACCATATCTCTCCTTTCATCTTCGGTTCCACGTTTGAAACCCATTCTGTTTGTGTCCCTCAAAAATCCTCACTCAGGCAATTTTCATCTGCATACATGTCCTCATTCGGAAAAAAAAGTCTTTCTGACCTTTATTTTTGTCGATTCAAACATTTTCTTTGGAGGAATAGGATACAATTTTCAAGACATCTTCTCAAAGTTATTTATATAATGTTGCCTGAAGGTTTACTCATGGGTACTGATATAAATGCAAGTTGACAACCACATAGTACAAATTTATGTGCAAAAATGTAGAATTTCCTGTTACAAGTCGTCAAGGCTTTATTTTGATATATCCTGAAAATTTTTTTAAAAACATAATATGTTTTTTTTGTCTTTTTTCTTTTCTTTTTTGTTTTTTTTGGCAAAATGCTAAAAAATTTAAGTTGGTATGAATAGTTTTATGTCAACCCGTTTCACCAGCTTCCACTGTGTCATGGACCGACCAATGGATCAGCAGTTGTTGTCCAGCTGATTTTGCAATTCATTAAAATGAGAAAGCTAGAAAAAACAATTTGCTTTCAAGTAAATCAAATATCTTCTGACGTTCACAAGTTGGGAAATAGGTTAAAAAAAATTGCCACTCCTCTCTATTAGCTTACTTCACAGTGATAACAGTGATATATATAATAAAAGTGAAAACTGTGACCATATGCTTAGGACTGAAGCTCATGTAGTTGAGGACATTGAGGTAAGTAAATATAGTTAATTTTTACACATATATTCAAAGAGTACATAAGTGTAGAGGGTGTTAAGTTTTTTAATGTAAGCTTTAAGGATTTGAATTTCCCGTAAAGGACCTTTTAATTCCACTGAATCTTACATTTCATGACTTACAAATAAGCCATTTTTCAACTAAAAGTGGTTGAATAAATCATTTCTCCCCAGAAAGCTAAATAAATCAGATAATTTAGAAAGACAAACTATGATAATTACAGTAAAGGTCTGTACGATAGATAGTAAAAACTGTAACATTTATATTGTCAAATTTAAATAGGGCCATATTCAGGCCTGTCTCATGTAAGAAGGAATCATTCCTTAGATTTTATTTTGCTGAAAGTAGCAAGTCACATGTTTAACATTGTAGATCAATCATGTTCCACTATTCTTTCTAATGACAGTTCTTCCATAAGAGTAGTCATTCACAGAAAACACAGGACTGATGTTGATGCACTGGCAGGATGCAAAATACTAATCCCAGTTCTCACATTGACTGAGCTCTTACAAATGCCATCAGCTTTCCTTTCTCCCCCCAATCACACAAAGTGTTCATATCATTAGTCACCCTTTTATTCAGTGGCCTCAGATTACCTTCCTCTTTTTGCCTTTCATTCTTTTCTTTCTCACATTTTTCCTCTTCCTTCTGCTCTACCTTTGGATTGACAGCAAGAAAGGAGCTAAGTGCAGGGCACCATTGGTTTCAGCCCTCACATTTCATGCTAATCATGGCAGAGAATAAAAAAGATGGTCAAGGAGGGAAAAAGAAATGTGATTCTGACCTAATCTTGCAACTTGGTGTGACAGCTTTCTGGTTAGATATTGTGCCTCAAGGACAGATTTGACTCCCAGTTCCTTCTCTCAACTTCATCTTCATGACTCCACAGTAGTTAAATTAGAAATTTCACCCATACAGATGTTTGTGCTGCCATTTTTTTTTAACTTGGGGTATAGTTATACATACTTTCATTGATGTGATTTTAATTTCTGACATTGGACTTTGGGGCTAACTGATTTCATTCAATGTTGGAAATAAAACATGTTTCTTATTATCTGAAAAATTTTAACATTTTCTTCCAAAATATGAAGAGCCCCTTTGGTGCTAAATGAAGAGCTTGATTGACAGCATTAAACCTCTCCTGCTGGCTCTGATTGGTTGTTTTTGACAGGGACCGGTGCATTTTCATAGATTGCTATTGCAACAGGCATGACATGGTGACAATTTTTACAACTATGTAAAAACCATATACTTTTACAAAAGTGGCATAATGCAGCGTTTAAATTAATTTATAACATCTCACACCAAAGTGCACGTCAATAAGTCTTAACATGACATTTGTACTTTGTTCATTCCAAGCTGCTTTACATATGTTTACTCAAACTGTACTTCAATTTAACCTGATTCTGTCAAAAATGGTGGTTTTCAGACTTAAGCGTGGGCAACAGTTACAGACAACCAAGTTGAAAAGAAAGAGTTTTTATTTTTCACTTCACCAAAGAGTTTCTTTGACAAGTTCTCAGAGGGACTGCTGGAGGACGACCTATCTAGGACCCCATTGAGAAAAACGGCGACAATTAGCAGAATATGATGGTGAATCAAAATCAATCAATGTTTCACACGTGCAATTAATGCTAATTATGATGAAAAATTTATTATTAATTAAATTATTGATAAATTTAAAGTTTCGTTAGTTAAATCAGAGCACTAATGTCAGTATCTCTGGGCTTGTCAGTCAAATTTGCCAATCTCTTTTGAATCAATTAGTCAAAACCACCAAACAGAAGAAACTTCAAATGCTCAATTAAAGGAATCAAGGAAAAATCTCTGACATGTACATTTCCAATCAAACATTCTGAGATTCCTGAAATAACATCTTCCTTGAGGCTTAAGAAGATGACAGTGTATTAACTTACTCAATAATTTTCAGATATTTCATTTTTGTATATGTTTTTATATTTCACTCCTCATTACAAGATGATAATGTTGCATAAATATAGACAGTCAGAATTATTGTTATTATCCAATTACCTCTTTCTGAACGTCGTCAGTGATTATCTCCAGACGACTTCCAAAGGTGGAAAAGAGCCTTGACCTCTAAGTTCAAGCAAAATCTCACAGGAAAATACATAAAGTAAGAATATATTACTCTCGGAGCACTCTATGGAAATGTAGAAATGGAAAGAAAAAAAAAAATCATTTATCTAATTTCCTTGTTAAGAGCCTCTCTGGATTTTTTGAATGATACCTGAAACAAATTTAGTTATTCATTGCCTCCACCTTAAATGTGCTTTGAGCTGAACACAATAAGAGAGAAGGGGCCTGAACGCCATTAGATACTCTGGAGTCTATTGATAAGGAGCCAAATGTGTGTGTATGTGCACATACTGAGGATTGAAGCATTCTCAACCTCTGAGGACTTGTAGTAGTGAAGGCTGACTGAGGTTAGCAATTCCAGCAGAAACTGATATGAATAATTTCAATCACCTTGCAAACATTTTTTTAATTATTATTTTTTTAATAGCCTTGATTTTCTTGTATTGTCTGTCCCATTAATCACTTAATATTAGCAACACTGAACAGGGTCTTAACATTTATGTACTCAATGGAACATGTTTGTGAAATGGATATATATATATATTTGTACAAAGGTATCAGTCAGGAGAAGAGGTCCCACAAAATCCATCTTATTTGTACCAATGAAAATAATCATCAACTCTGTGCTTCACCAAAATAACAATATTAATGTACAAAAAACAAGTCAGACTTCATAACGAAGCTGTCACCTGAGGGATTTGGACTCAAGAGACTGGATTCTGCATTACCTTGTCATCATGCTGTGAAGCATGTTCACTTAAAAATGTCTAGTGGCAACAAGGGAGCAGCTTAAATATGCAGGATGATGTGCCAGAGGAAAATTTTTGGGGTCCACTGAGTTAAAGTGTCAGTTTAAGTTTTGTGCACTGGTATTGTTGCACTGTATTTTCACATGGTAAATTGGTTTCTTTCATAATTGTTATCAGTGTCCATTTTTTGTATCACAAAAATGTGCTACTATAATTGATCTCTGTTTACGAAATACATTTATGTATATTTCAAATTCTTATTAGTAAATGTTATCACCATTAGTGCCTCATTTTCATGTTTTGAATTGAATGTATTTTTTTTTATTAAAATCTGCAGCTTACCAAGTTCTACATCTTCTGATTATCGCTATTCAGGGTAAAACTAAAGATGAACTATTTATGTTTCACTGTTTTTATGCTTGAGGTGTTGTACCATCATTCACCTTAATTTCACATTTTTTGTACCTTGAGGCATCTCTAAATTACTTTCTGCATATGTTTAGAGTGTTGTGCAGAATAAAACAGTGCAATAACATCTTCAACCGACAATGCAGGGTTTGCAATGTCGTTTCTTAGTGAATTTGTTTATATTCCACACACAAAGCATGGACTTGTATTTATTAACCTAAAATAAAGTACAAAATCCTGTTTAAAAATTAATCTGTGGCTACAATAATGGATAAGCTGATTATTTTTTCCTGCTATTCAAATTGTAATATTTACCCCACAGAAAATTCACACCTCTTAGATGTGTCAAGTGTAATTAATGGCTTTTAATAAAGAAAAAGAGGCATCTTATAAGTGAAGAGAAGCAGAAAGAGGTGTAAAGCTGAACTGTAGTGAAACATATTGCAATGCAGAGAAATAGGGAAGTAGCCATTCATCATGCCATGCAAATGTGTGTGCTTCAGTGTCCACCAAGCAATGACTAAATGTCTGTGTGACTGTGTTTGTGCATGTGCATAGATGCATGAGCATACCTCTTAGTTATTGAAGTGTAGTTAGCTATGCTGTAAGCTCTTATTAACTCAATAACTGGCCCAATGATACAATAATTGTGATAAGAATAAATCATTAAATCAATATAACCTCAGAAAGACTACAGAGTCAAACTGAAGGCAATGCTTATTTAAACCGTGTAAACTTCAACTACATATATAATGGATGAATTCTTACCTCTAGCTTTTGAAAAATACAAGCAATTCTTGTATTTATCAGAAATGCGGTATTTAAGTATCCTGTCATCCATTCGTTTTTCCTGCCTACTTAATCCTGTTCAGGGTGATGTTGGGGGCCGGAGCTAACAAACACAGTAGTCATTGGGTGGGAGATGGAGTGCCCTCCGAGCAGGCTGCCAGTCAAAAACGTTATCATTTAACATTTATCTTCTTGCTCATTCTGACTCTTAATAGCACTTGGGAATTATAGAAAACAGACTGAAGCCATACATATTCTACAGTGCTTCTAGGTTCGATCAATACTCATTTGCCAATGTTTATACTCCAAAGCCACATATCTGACCTCAAAGAAGGTGTATTTTTAGTTTTATTCTCCTCTGTCACATAAATTCCATATTAGGCCAGCTGCAGAAGGTGAAGAAAGTTTACTTTTGGGACAAAATCTCATTTTATGTATAAAGTACAGATGAAACGTAATTGTTCCAACAGATGTTTTACCTTTTTTATTGTTTTGACAAATGGTCAACAAAATGTTGCCCTCTTGATAAACAACAAGAATTAAAAGTGAAATTTTACAATTCTGATCAAATTATTTATTAATCCAAAAAGGAATAATAAACCAATTAAGTTTATTTATTTAACACATTTCAGCAACAAGGCAATTCCAAGTGCTTTACATCATAAAAACATAAAAATAAAAACTCATAAAAATGAGTGAACAATTGAGAAATCAGTAACAAACATCACATTTTGAGAAGTGCCATCATTAAAATGATGCACATCAAACATGTTAGTCAATATTCCATTTATTATGGTTCAAAAGAAATCCTAAACAGGTGGGTTTCAGCCTTCATTTGTTGTTGTAACTCATGATGAACAAGGTTCTTTAAAAAGTTATTGTTGTAGATGCTGATGTTTATGGTTGACAACAATGTCCTATACCAGTCTGTGTTACAGCGGATCTGCAAAAGTTGCTCAGGGTTTAGCAACACTTTCTTGATTTTATGAAAAAACCTTTTTTGTGCCGTCATCTCCAGATCAGGTATCTCCAGTACCTGATCTAACAAGAGTTAGATCAGGTACAATTGCCTTTTGTTTGATTCAGTCTTTCGTTACATCAGAGCTGCTTTCAAAATTTTCTCACAAATAATATATCGATTCATTTTCAATGAATATTTTTCTTTTACGAATAAATAAACAGGAAGTCTTAAAACATCAAGAGCTGCTCTAAATCAACACGGCAAATATGAAAAACTTGCACTAATCAAACGATTAGTCATAAACAGATTAAAAATAAATAAATACTTACTGATTTGGTATATTTATTCAATCATTAATAAGCAAAAATCAAGTGTTGCTTATTTTTTTGACGTTTGGTTTTCTTGAACTGTATTGCCATTAGACAAGAGCAATTTTGGTTTCAAAAAGAAAAAAACAAAAGCAATTGTTATCATATTCATATTCAAATCAAGAACATGACAGTTTGCCAAAAAACAGAAACATTGCATCATTGATTGAAGATTAGAGACAAAGGTAAACACTTAATGGCATGAAGGCATGAATGCACTGAAAGGGAAACATGTTACAGACTATAATTACCCTCCTGTCACAACGTAAATCGTTGGTTGTAAACTTGACAAAGTGACAATTTAATCTGGCTGTGTGGCTTTTTATGCAAAGACTACTTGTGTAAAAACATTAGTATTCATATTTAGTTTAAGGAGCCAACTCATATGCTTTATAGCATTGTAAATATGGAAAAGAGTTTTTCATTTTTTGTAATTATGAGCAGTGTCAGTTTGTGTGTTTTAAATATACTTTTTGTGAGATGTTCGAGGAGAAAGGGAGTTTGTAATTAATTTCACCTGGTGAAAGTCATCAGGACTCATGACATGTCATCAAAGCGGTTAAGAAATATGAGTCTACTCTAAAGGACAACCCAGATGTTTCCATTTAATTTAACTGCATTTCTTTTATTCCAGGTTGCATCGTGCTAATCTAAGTTCCTAAATATGCAAAAAACTGGGGCTATTTGTCCAGACAATCTTTCTTTTGATGAGAAGAGATGTGGCGTAAAACTGTACCCAGTGGACCGACTATTGTTCTTAACCGGTTGATGAAACGAAGGAACAGGATAGACAAACACAAACTCACAAGGGCCAATAGACAGGAAAAACAAGGTTTTTGACAGCAATGATTATCAGCTTTATAGGTCAAATTTAGGCCAAAGAGATGTCATCCATCCTGGGTGATGCAGTTGGTTCTTGACAGTGCTGACAACGACTGTGAATGCACTCAAGATTATTTGTTGAAGGTGACCTTCTGTGGTCATCTGGGACACTTGTGTCTGCATTAGCTGGCAGTATGATTGCAATCCATCCTGGAAAACACTGTAAGGCTGCTGATTGATTTAATACAACTCCTCTTAAGTAGCTGAGTGACCTGGGTGGCCCTCAGTTAAAATAATAAATAAAACAAAAGAAAACTACAACCAAGAACCTTCTGTGCATTGTTAAGACACAGACATTGTTAATGTGTAGTCAGATTTACATAGTAAAACAGCTTTCAAGTGTACTCTAAATGCAAAGCTCTCAAATTCTAGACCACAAGGGGCCAGTGGCCTGAAACTATTAAATGTGCATTCACTTCACGTGAAATAACTTGATCATTACCTATAGAGCTTGAATGCATTCTGAGGAGGTAAGTCGACCATTTAATCCAGCTGTGTTGGACTAGCTGTGCAGGCCATTTGCAGGAGGTTGAGATCTCTCCTCAAAGGACAGGACTGTTTTTCAGTCACTGGTTATTATCAACTTCACTGAAAAACAACATTCTTAAAGTTTCACTGATCAATGTTTTACTCTCTAGATCATTCTTATATATATTTTTAGAGCACCTATAATCACCACATTGTAAATGATTCATGAGGACCACATTTAATTCCCCCATTTATGCAAAGTTGTATGCGTGGGGTAGTAACGGTGAGCCAACTATCTGTCAGATAGTACTGCAATGCTATTTTGCTTAATTCACTTAATTTACACAGCTCCAATTCAAAACTAATTCGATCTCAAAACACTGTAATAGACAAAGTGGTCTAGTTCATAATCAGACATATAGATTTTAATCTTTACATTTCAGTCTTAGTCATAATACAATGCTGTGAAATTCAATTCATAAGGCCAATTGGTAAAACATCATTTAAGTCAGTGTGTCCAGCCAATTGAATTTTGATGTTGTCATTTTTGGAGCAATGTCTCCACCTAAGCAAGCGCCAGCATCGCTGCATTGATGCTGAACTTTCTAAATTCCAGGGTATTTACTGTCTCTTCTTTCATCAACCATCTATTCAGCAACGCAAGCAAGTTTATAAGAAATTTGTTGTTTGTAGAGATAACATAAAATGCCATCGAGCTGATTTTTAACTGCATCAAGTTAAACAAATCCGGAATAAATCTGTTTATGAATGTATCGGATAATGTACAGTTTATTGCCAACCTTACAGCATACACTTTGTGATGTGACTACATGTATTTTTGCAAATGACTGAGTGAATAGAAATCTTAATGGCTGGCGTGCGTGGTCTATATTTTGTCTACTAATACTTGCATCTGAATCACTAATGAGTCATCTTTAGTATGAGCTGTACTGGCATGGAGACTGGATGTACTTTAAATGGTTAACACTGTGATTTGGATAGTAGCTAAAGTTTTAGAATAAATGCCAAATAAGGAACACCCACATAAAAATAGAGTCATGCAACAGTTCTGATTGTCACAGTTTATTGTACTTATGCACCTTCTATAGTCATGAGTTAATTAAAACCAAACTTTCAATGACATTCTACAAATGCTGAACCCTCATAAGATCCTTAAAAACTGAACAGATTGCGGTTCAGACACAATGGATGTTTGTCACCGGTCATCGTATCCTTCCCTATCCCTCAATTGGCCTCCCCTCGGTGCTGAACCCCTTGTGAAAGAGCAGACTTCATCTGCAGCAGGTGCAAGTCTAATGATGCTTTGATGCCATATGTCAAATCTCATCACTTGCTGAGTCGACTGACATTTCCGTTTATGGCTCCTAGCAACAGCATCGCAAGTGCCTGACACTCACCTCGCCTTCGAAGAAGAAACTGCTAAGTGCTAATGAAAATAAACACTTATGCTGAACCACTTTGCACTTTGTTTAGATTGACAACATTTATATCATTGCTTTCATATCACAGATTCATTTTAACAAATTGTTCTGAATATAAGTCGAGAAAAGTTCTGCAACATTATGGAACACAAACCTCTGTTTTTATTATTTTTGTGTTATAATATTTTGTAATTGTTAAATGTCTGTAAGCACGTACGCTATTTGTGTACATCAATGTCTATCACCTCGTAACTTCAGCAGACAACTTCTGATTATTGCATCAACAGCAGTCATCTCCTTAACGTCTCCCCAAATTGTGCTTTTTGTCAAATCATAGCTCCGCAGCCCACACATGGCTGGCTGGGTAACCAGTAATCATTCCACTTTGGTTTGATGTGTGGGGCGCTGTCTAGTCAGAGGCAGCCCATCACAGTGAAGTGGTATGGAGGGCTTGCCTGCATTGTGTCAGTGATTGAGGTAGAAGACGCTGTTTGTCCATGTCTGATGTGCTTACTAAAATAACCAAGACACGGATTAAAAAAACAAAAACAAGAGTTTTCTTTTGAGAACTTTATGTTGTCTTACAATTTGTGGTCTTTGAGCTGCCAACTATATATAAAAGAGGAAAAGTAATTGTAAAATATAGACAAATACTACTGTTTTAAAGCTTTTAAGTTGTGCCCACTAAACTCTTTAATTATTCATGACCCTGGGAGATGTAATCTTTTCAATTATTCTAGATGTGTTTTATAACTGGAAGTAATATTACCGTTTTAGATGTGCTGAAGCCAAGACCCAACTTGAGTCTGATAATCTTGATTTAAATCTTCAGATTGAGATTAGGGTGAAGGTGATGAGAACGAAGCCTTCCACCCTCAAATATTATCAAAGATCCATCACAATTGATCAGTCATCAAGTGAAAACAACACAAAGCTGCTCATCAATTAAAAGAAGGGTTTGATAGCTGTAACATCAGGAAATATTTTTTTCCATCGATTACTAAGAAATGTTTTTCCACATTTTTTAAGAAAATGTAAGAAAAAATACTTTATACTAAACCATTTCTTTACCCAATATAAAAATATTTTTCAAGTTAGAAGCACAATCTCTCTCTCTTACACACATGAGCATGCACACTAAAAAAAGTAGAAAGTTCAAAGTTCTGTGTCATTTTGTGTGTGTGTTTTAAAGCTTGTTATGTAAATTTAAAATGTACCTCTATCTCTTCTAGGATAACAAAACAAACCACTCAGATTTGAAAAATACACAAAACATCACATGTAAGTCTTTCTTTTAACGTATGGAAATTAAGGCAGAATGTTTTCAAAACTTTTATTTTCTTGATTGGACATTTGTTGAATCTTCAAACCATCAGATATTAAGATTCAATTCTAAATGTTGTATATTAGTGCATATGGGTCATTACTATAGGCCACATTTAAAATCACAAAGTGGCATAATTTGTAGGACCTAGAGGAGGCTAAAACAAAAGTCAGTTCATCTTTTAATGCAGATCTTATTATTAATTAGGCATTATAGTTCAATTAATTGGTGTTTTATTTTAGAAGATATATCTAAATGACCCGTACTCTGGGTCTTGGGAGAAATGGAATCTTTAATACTGTAGATTTGATAAATTTAATATTTTCTAAGATACTAACCTTGATTTCTGCTTCATAGGCTTTTGCTTATGTCATTGTGCTGGATGACTGAAGAGCAAAGAACCAACTATCCATTTCTCAGAAAATTTCAGGACCTTGAGTTAGTGTTTGCGAATTTCGTTGAAGGTTGGAGACAACACGGCAAGACAAAACATTTTAATACAAAGGTTTAAAAGCTGAAGTAAATTAACTAAACATTTATGGCAACAGCATCATGACAATCTTGTTTTTTTATATCCCAAAAAGGCTATTTTTACAAAATAAATATGTTCATATTTTGACTATAGTTTGAATGCTACAGGAAAGGTGTAATTTGAAAAGAAAGATAAAGTATTTGAATAAATCCTGTTTTATTTTTCTTGCCCACTCAAAATGCTTTTCAAGCCACAGTCAGGCAAAATGTTTTGTCATACAAACAACAAAGAATGCATTAGCAGTTTACTGAATTCAGTGTCTCATTCAAGGGCACTTCAAAATGAAAGTATGATAAAGTCACGGGCTGAAACACAGACCATTAGAAAAGGGGAAAAGCCATAATGTATCCATTCTCTTTACCTCCATTGGCTATCCTTTGAAACTAAATAAGGAATGTGAGAAGCAGCAAAGGGTCAGATAAACAAGCTGTATCAGGGGAAATGTTAGCCTAGAAGTTTGGTCGACTGTTAATCAAGAGTCATGGTCAGAAGCATCAGTTTGACTCTTAGCTGTCTTTTCCCTAATCTGTCTAAAGTTTCCTACTTTCAGTTACACAAATATTCCTGTAAAGATTTTCTGCTATCCAGGTCATTGTAATCCTCAGGGCTTGTGTAGAAAGCAATTGGAATTCCTTTCTGGTTCTTTAAGACATTATACCTCTCATCTGAAAGACGGCTTTTTAACCGACTGGTGGGGTCTTTCAGACTTAGAAGCTGCTGTTGGGAGGCTCCTTGGCTCACAGTCATAGCAGTGTGTGAATTTCAATGCTAACGTCAATGCCGGTGTTATTTGTCATGCACTTAACAACAAACAAAAATTGAACCGAACTGATTTTGAGGGATTATTGACCTATGCTTAGAATAAAAGCATGATACATTATGAAATAGTAAAGCCACAGATTCTTTCAGTTTGTTACTAGCAGCCTGTGAAAAATTTTCTATTTGTGTAGCTGAATCTGGAAAAAAAAATACAACTTTACCACAGTTTGGAGCATGCAACAGGATTTTATCGCCAACAGTCTGAGCATCTAACAGTTATTAGCACTAAAATAATGGCTTAGATAATTTTTAAAAATGCGTTTTGATGGTCTATTCTGGACTAATTGTCTTATTTCATAAAGACATAAGACCAGATGGCCAGCTCACCCCTGGATAACAGAGAACCTGACATTGACTTTGATTACAGATGGGAAGCAGCTGTGGAAGAGCAGGAAACTGAATTGAATTAAACTGAAACTGAGGCGTTCGTAATCGAAAAGAGCAACAAAATGAAATACAAGGTTCTACAACAGACTCAAAAGAATCAAACTAAACTCAAAGTCTAATTAATCAGGACACTTTATTCAACTTCATCTTGTCAGAGAGGTCACATTTAAGTGATTTCTTAAAATTATAGGCCTGGATTTGGCTAGTGGTTTTGAAAAAACAAGGTGGCTAAAAGGTGTAATTAGTATTTCACATAGGGTTATGCTGGTGTTGAGTGCCTTTTCTCTTAAACAAAAGAGCAACAAATTCTCTTAATCATTGCTAGCTGTTTTTGTATAATTGACTCCTAAACAATTTCTTCCAAACTAATAGAATGGTAGAATTGCTTAGATATATGCTAATAGAGCTCTTTTCTAACAGTTCATGGCAATGTTGTTAAAGGTGTATTCTCTCCCTTGATGGCCTCTAATAAGCTCAAGTCAGCCAAGCTTACTTCACCTGGAGGACTCGCTACTGATTTTCTGTCAGAAGTAAAAGCACACCATAATTATGCTGCCATTTGAAATTCCATCACTCTCCTCGTGCAGCAGAAATAAGATGCATCTCATTGAAATGTATGTGGAATGCTGGAGGGATATATTCTTGGGTAAACCTTGTCTTTTTAATTAAATACACGGTGGCCTTGGCGGATTGCTTGTGACACAGGGAATGATCGGGGCACTTAAAGGGCTGCAGTTCACGTAAATATGCTTTTAATGTCCCAGAGGGCAGCATGAGGGGCATGACTTGGCATGTTTAGGGAAGAGTGCAGTGTGAAAACATTTTCAAAACAAAACAAATGAGCAGTCTCTTAAACTGCAAAGTTAAAATCTCTTCACAAAATAAAAGAAATAAAGAGTATGAAATAGAATTTAAACTCACTAGGAAAGACTAAACAAATGCCCCCACATACCAGTAACATAAACTACTGGTGTGTAAATGGCAACAGCATTGCTTCAAATATAATAAATAATGACACAAGGTCATGTTTATCCATGGATTGGTAACATGCTGGGATTTTCGAATCCCAATCAGTTGTGTAATTAATTCACATGGTTTTTGAACTCTATGAAATAATTTAAGCCGCCATTAATAATCTGCCCTGTCTATTTAAATGCACCTGTGCAAAGTCAGTGTTTTTAATAATGGCTGTTTTAATCTAAAAAAGTAAAACTAGTCCAGTTTCTCACATGAAACGGCAAAATATGACATGAATATTTCTGATTTTGAATGACAAAGCTGACCTTGACATTTTCCTTTGCAGAATGCCAGCTGAAGAGGAAGAGACAGACAGTAGTAGGACAGGAAAGGGAGTGAAGAAAAACAAAAATAGAACAATTCTGGAGGGGAAAAATACATTTGAATTTCCTCTGTTGTGTCGAGAAACATTTTTAGCCTACAAGTTTACCGACAAGTTTTCTGCTCCTCTAAGATGGCAGGATTGTACAGAACTGATTTTAATTTTCCGTACCTAAGTGAATGACAGCCTGACATTCTGGGTCAAATTTTGGAAATACAGATGTGAAGGCTGCTTGTCTTGGTTTGTTGGAGGGGCATAGAGAGAGGGGTCAGAAGCTTCAGGCTGTCTGAGTCAGCCCTTTAGCCTCCATGCCTCCCCTCCTTCCTCTGCTCTTGCATCGCTGCGTCTCACCTTTCACCTGCCCCATGGCCTGCTGCCCACCAACAGCCACTGGCCAAGATTAGCCCCTTAATTTCTCTTTCATTCTATCCGCAACAGGGCGACAAGCTCTGACTGCAGAGCTTACACACAGAAAAACTCTGACTAAATGTTCTTTGAATCAAAAACTGACAAACTGGGCCCCAGTCTGACAGAACATGACCGGCCAGAGGTATAAATGTTTTGAAAGCACAAAAGTAGTTTTCTACTTTTATGTTTTAGTCAGTGGAGGTTTTGCAAAACTGGGGTTTTCTCATACTTATACTTATACTTATACTTTCTCAGTATAAGACTATTGCATAATTTTAATTTATTTCTCCTAAATTCTGGCACACAGATTTAGGATGACCAAAGAAGGGTAATGACCCAAAGGGTGTAAAAGAAAGATCGGCTTCCTTTATTAAAAATTATTTTTACTACTTTTACATTCACATAGATTGAATTTAAAATCACAACTGCTGTCCTTGCATTAACCATTGCCGACTTCCCATTGTCTCTGCCATCTGCAATAATCCCAGTGTTCACCCAGTTTTCCTCCTGCCCACATTGTTTTGTTTTTTTCTTTTCTGCTGGTTTTCTGTGTCGTTGCAATTCATCTCCTGAAATGTGCATCTGCATCACCTGCCAATCATGGGGAAGCAAGCCATGTTGCTATCTGATTGACGTCTGGATCTGCCTGACAAAAAGGGACCGTCTCTCACACGGTTCAGTGCGCCAAAATATGTGTGAACAGAAATGAGGACATTTAGGGAGAATAAGAAACTGTGAAGACAAGGGAGGAAAAAAAAAAAAGTGATCAATTATAGAGTTTTGGTCTGCGTGCGTTTGTGAGAGTATATCTCAGTATATATTTTCCACAACCTGAGTTACAGTTTGTGTGCACACTTTTCTATGTCCCTGCATGGACTTCTGTATGGAAAACTGGAAGCGAAGGGGACACTGTGATTGTGTAATGTTTCTCCACTCAGACAAGTGGTCAGCAACAAGAAGCAGGCAGGTACAAAAGCTGTGGTTTGACAGGGCTCATATGCAGGCCTCACACGTTCATATGGGACCATGGCATTTTCCACCTTCAAGTCCAACTGAAGAGACACATGAGTCATCTTGCTACAAAGGCTTGGAATGTGTTAAGCTTTGATGTTCCTCAGCCCCTCAGTGTCCTCTGTGGTCACATTCACCTTGTTGCAGGGCAGTAGCTCTTAAACCGGAGCACGAATCAAAGTACTCTGTGCCTTATTGATGTCAGTGAAGGTCGGCACAGCATTTCTTAAAAAAAATATTGCCTATGTATATAGGTGATATATTTATATATAATATGTGGTCCAATGAAAGTGACTGGTATTGGCAGGTGACGCATGATTCCTATATTTTGGGAAAGTGGCTGGTGTTTGAGATCCTCCGCCTTGTCGGCAACAAAAGTAAAATTTGTGTTCAGTTTGGTGAGAGTTATGAACATGTACCAGTTTTGTTTTCTTAGAAGCCGTTTGTTTTTTTTACAGAATAAGCACATGGAATTTTATTTGTACAGTTCTTGCAAAATTATTCTTTCCCCTTGGATTTTTCCACATTTTGTCATGATGTAACTAAAAAATTTGAGTGGCTTTTGGATATTCAGGATTTCATTGTTTTTTGTCTTTTTGCATATCAACTCTCATCACTGCTGAACAATAGAAACCTCAAATCATTCTCCCATCCCCATGTTTCTCCATAGGGCCTTTGTATTGTTTGTAAAGTGCTCTGGGATATAGGACATATTTCCTATATCTCTATAAATATATCTTTAAACTCTATAAAACATTTTATTTTAGAGTCCAACAATTGCTTGCTCCTTGACAATCTTAGAGGCCTGATTTGTGGAATCCACTATCATTAGTAGCCAACAGAGTCAGCCAGGGATTTCTGCTCTACCACAATTAAGATTGGCTTATTGGTCTCTAATTAATGTTCCAAAAAGTTAAGTTGGATGGTAACGTCTTGACAAGTGTGCTATTGTGCCAATCTCGGCTCTAATTGAGTTAATAGCGCTCTGTGAGATGGTGAAAAATTTGTAGATTTCTAAATAACCTAACCATACTTTCTATGACCTGCTGGGTGTGTTCATTGATTTTTAGTTTGTTTACCAATGTTTCTAAACCTCTGACTGGTTCAAAGAGCAGCTGTAATTATATGGAATATTAAGGCAATTGATTGTTTTAGTTTGTTGTTATAACATGACAAAATGTGGAAAAGTTCAAAAGGCATAACTATTTTTGCAAGGCATTACATAAAACCTAATAGTTTTTGTTTTTAACTATATGATCCGCTTTATTGTCAAAATCTGCAGTGTAAGCTGCGTAAAGCATTGCAAAAAACCCCAACCAACAAGTTAACGATGGCTCAGCCGCTTATGTTTTCACTTTATTTATTCAACAGTCGGCACATTCTTCGACATTGTGTGGTTGCGTGTTTTGATAAAAGCAGTCACAAACTGGCTGAATTCACCCCCTCCCACCTCCCCCCAAAAAACCCTGAATAGTTCACCTTTGAAGGAAACGACGTGCCGTTTGAAAATGTAGCTCTGACAGTTGCAGAACATCCCTCTCAAGATTTTTAAAGAGAAGAAACTTGACAGTTTTGCGACTGTCACCATGGAAACGGTGAGATGGTCTCATTAGGGTAGAGCCAGAAAATATCTGTTTCGTAGGAACAAATCCCCTGACGAAAAAGAAAGAAGAAGTAAAAAAAAGGCTGGGACCTGCATAATTTTAAAAGAAGTCAAATGACAAAAAAAGAAGAAGAAAAAAAAAAAAAAACAACAAAGGAGGATGCACTTTGCTTGGAAATGTGAAGAGTCAGACTTCAAAAACAGGAGACAGATGAAGACTGTCACTGTTAAACATATTTGCAGAGCTGCAGATTCAAAATGGCTCTTGACATACACTGTGAGTTTGCTGTTGCATCAGACAAACCTAGTTTTCAAGGGCAATCTCTCCTCCGTGTCTGATGCCAACTATTTTACTGGCATCACCATCATCTACATTATCTGGTCTACAGGTCTTTGCTTCACACATTGGATTTTCCTTCTTTTAATATTGCACCTCATATTTTCACGCCCACAGAAAGATGGAAGTGGCTCTGATTTTCTTTTTTTCATGCCTATGTGTGGACAATAGAGTATGCATTTTTCTCAAGCAGAAATTGTTGAGAAATTAGTATTTTTTTTTTTGCCTACATATTAGATTCTTACACTTTTTTAAAGGTCAGAGCATTAGCAAGAAGCTTTTGTGATTGCAGCTACATTTATTACACAGAATGAAGACAATGAGGGATGAATGAATGGCTGAGTTCTCAGCTTTTGGTAATACTGCTTCTGTGAGGCATGCATCTGAAATGCAATCTTATGCAAATGGTGTTATGTTTTTATATTAATATCATCTTCATTGCACAATAATGTGGATTTTAATTATAGAATCGGTTATTAAATTATGAACTAACACTCAACTTGCACTGCATATTTCTTTTTTATCTTAGCAAAATGCCTCCAGGATGTAGCATAATGTTAAGTAATGACAAAACTATGCCAGAGGAGCATGCACAGGCCACCACAGGACTTGGATTTTCAACGAATATAAAATATTTAACTTTGTTAATTTATGGAAGGCATTCAAAAACTTTTCCCCCAATGTTTAAGCAGAGCATACGGACTACACTGGTTTAAAACATGTCAAGTATATTTGAGGTTCTAGGTACTTCAGTTGTGGGAGTGTAGTCTTTATGAAAATACTGGAAATGTTCCAGGTAGTACCAAAAGGCATTAAGAATTATCTAATATTGGAAGCTGATGTTTTTTTGTTTGTTTGTTTTTGACATTTAGGCATATTTGCTGTTCATCTTATTTGTGCTTAAAATGTTTGCATGGCATTTATTAACATTACTGCAACATGCTTGTTTATTCAATTATGACAACTAATTATAATTGACAATGTATTTAGTGACGTTTGTGTCTCCTCAAAGCAACTTGGGCCGAGAATGGAGGTTCCTATGGTCTTGCAGTATTGGTGAAAGATTTGATCTCAAACAAACAAAAAAAAAAAGGAAACAATAAAATTTTGTACAGTAAAAAAACAAGATCTAAATCATAAATAGAGGTGATGTGGGAGTTTGTCCCATAATCCATGAGCTGACTATAGTTAAATTGTCAGAGGAGGCACAAGAGAAGCAAATAAGACTCACTACTAAGCCCAGGAGGAGCCAATCAAGTTTGAAGACAAAGACAAAAAATGTGGCATTTCTAAAGCATTTTGGTTGAACACAAAAACCTTTGCTAAGTACACATGATTCATCTTCATGACTGTATGAAATACCATTAATGCTGTTATACTGACAGCGAGCATAAAAGATTAGACCTGCATTTTTGCATCCATCTCAGGAGGCTCGCCGCAGTTGAGTCTGGAGTCGGAGAAAGAGCCACGGCATGCCTGGTGGAAAGCTGGGAATTATGAAGTGGTAGGCCAGGAAGTGAGGGCTCTATTTATGGGTGCATCCGGATTAAGCAGTAGGAAATGCAGCAGCAATACCTGGGGACAATACTAAATAGTGAGATCATTCCCAGGACAGGGACAGTGCAGAAAAAAGTCAGGGGGAGAGTTGGATGTGCCTAATGAGAGCAGCAGTGGATTCAGCACACAGAGAGTGCAAAGGCAGCAAAACAAGAGAATGAAACAAATGAAAAGTTAATGGTTCCCACTGGCACTGTCACGTCTTGATACACTTTTAAACATTGTGTTTATATTTTGGTAAGTATAAAACAACATCTTCGCTCACGCAATATAGCATGTTCATAAGGTAAAGCAGTAGACATTACTGTTAACACACTACAGTTACTAAGACTTCTGCACAAGCAAAACTATATATTTTTTGTATAGAGTAGCCCTATGACTTGCAGTTATATTCAGAGTGCTAAAAATTTTGAAATAGAAACTAGCTCTTCACATCCTTTGAGGACAATGTCAAGCTTCTTGTAGCATATTAATTGCTATTTTATATTTTTCAGACAGGTTAAATTATATTAGTTTTGTTTCGTGATGAAGGATTTGTGCTCATAATTGTACATGTGTACATTTGGCTATAACAATAGATCTACCAACAGGGCAGATGCATCTGTGATGTTCAATTCTACGTGTTTTGGAACTTTCTTTCTTTCTTTTTTTTTTTAAATTTACTATCATGCTATTCATCTATTTTTGCTGTCAAAATTTGAGGGAGACACAATATAATACCAACCGGAGCTCACCACAAGAAACAATTATACTGCTTCAGTTTCCCACTAATGTTTGTTCTCTTAATAAGAATATGATTTGAGTGTTTTTGTTTTGTTTTTTTTATATCCAGACAATAATTGTTTGTAAGTGGATCAAAGAGTAACAGCCCTTTGTTTTGTGGTTGTTGTTGAGTAAAGTACTAATCTCTACAAATTATCATCGGCTCTGTTTGTATAACAGCATGGAATAGCGTGAAATGGGTCCCAGAATAATGCTTGTGATTTCATAGTATCGTTGGCCTGTCAGGAACCAGCAGTCGGTAACCTTGGAAACTGAACGGAGACCCATGGACAGGCGTTGCTGAGCAATTCTGCTCCTTGGGCGTCAAGTAATGTGACAGGTGCTGCTCCCCTGCTGCTAGTGGTGTCTGATCTCTTTTATCTGGAGAAAAATATTTCTTCATTGAAATCCTTTCCACAAGAGAAATGCAATTTTGCTTCATTGTGTTGCATTGATGTACAGTCATGAATCTGAATACTTGTTTTCAAAGTATGGGAGAGCTATCCTGCTGTGCCCCCGATGGTCACCTAATTACATAATTATTAATTTTTATGTAAACTTTTTGCTGTTGCCATATCTGATGCTCCATTCATACATGTTTCACTAATGTTGGGAGAATTACCTGCTTTAGCTGTGAGTAACAAGAATCCCGATGATGCTCCCATTCCTTTGTCATTTACAGTGTGAAAACTATGAACTACTTTCTGCTGTGACCACAGTTCGTTTAGCCTGGTGTGAATAAATAAATAAAAAACTTTTAGACCACAGTGCAGACCACAGTAGAGCATCTTCAGATCCCGTAAAAATACAAACTTTCGAAAATAATCATTGTCATGTTTCCCTCCTTTTTTTACATTGCTTGGCTTAATAACTCACTTCACCGTAAATATCATGATATAGATTAATTACCCACACCCATGTGTCTCTTAATCATGAGGATTTCCTGCTTACAGCCAATGCAAGCACAAACGTTAAGTTAGAATATGTCATCAGACCAATAAAAAATTACTTGTGGGCTTAATAAAACATATTTTTAATGTCCGCTTAAAGGTTATTGTAAAAATTCCAAAGGTATTTTTAGTCTGAGGAACAAGCATCATTTAAATTTACATGACTAAATTTTATAATACATAAATAATTTCTTCCATGTTTAGAATCATGGTGACTATTGATGGACTATTAATAATCACTTGTCTCACGCATGGTTGTGTATTGTGACTGTTTCTGGAAGGTGAAAGCAACACATGCATGCATGGTAGGAATGCTCTGGCTTAACACCATAAAACACAGGAAGCGTTAAGAACTGACTGAGAGAGAAAGGCTTGGGTGACAAGACTGCAACAGCAGGGAAAGGTAATTGCGAGACAAAAAAGGGGTAGGCCTTCCCCAATTTGAAGACCTGCTCCTGTCTCTCTAGTGTTTCTTTTGGCTTTTGATGTGGCCTTCAACCCAGTGTGTCATCCCTGAAGGCCCTGCAGTGTGCAGGGAGGAGGTGAGCTTGTTCTTCCCCACCCTGCCTCAGCTTCTCCTGAGAGCACATGACAGAGAGTAGAGAGCAAAGCAGCAAGGCTTTCCCACTCCAATTCCCCAGGCTTTCAGGGCCCACCAGACATGCTCGCAACTTCTCTAAAATGTGTACAAGAAGCCGGGAGACAGGCACAATATTTACTAATCTTCACAGCTGAATTGTAAAGGTGGGTGGGGGTAGGAGTCAAGTGGGGTATCAGCCTTGACAGCAAATTAGTGCCCTGTCGTGACACATGCAGCGGTGTAGCTCGACAGGTCCCCTGTTTTTCCATTTTTATTATCATCCACGCTTGAATTATTCAGTGGCTCCATTAGCATAACAGCAGCCATTTTATATTTAGCTCCCCTTATGTTGACTGCGTCAACATTTCACTCCAAATATTCCGCTAACATCCTTGACACGTGGAAAAAAGGGGCACTGGCTCAGAACAAGATGCAATTAGTGACCAACAAGAAGAGGAAGAGTTGATTTTCTTTTCTTGGACTTTTGATCTTGAAATCATCAGCTTTACACCTTTTCACCCCCAAAAGAGGAAAAACAGTCCATAATTGTGATTATCATGGTCAATCAGATGGATTCAAATGGCATTTGCCAAAATGAAACTGCCACACATTTATGGATGTGCTGTAGCTTTCACCCTGACCCATTTGTCACTATTAGCTGTAAAATGAAAGATCCCTCATCACATCTCAGAGGTCTAATTTGTTACCTTGCAAAAGGAAGTGCGCCGGAGCAGAATACAATGATGAAAACGCTCTGTGCCATTCTTCCTTACTGAGTTTCAAATTAAAATCTTTGCGCAAAGGTTAAAATCGGTCTGAATAAGTCTGCACTGACATTCTGAAAGTATCTCTGATTGAAAAGAATTTAATTTCTCTCTCTGACATGTTGAGGTAGAGGTCTTGCAGGATCAGAAGACTCTCAGTTATAAGTGTGCATTTCTGAATGCAACTGTCTATATATGCTCACAATATCCCTCTGACCACCATGTGATTCCTTATATATGCTGCTTCCCTTGCGCTCCTCTGCCACACGGGCTGTAAACTCTGACCCGCCTCCATTCATCTTTGATCCACTGTCAAAGAGTTTACTTGCTGCTGTCGCTCAGCTTCATGCTACAGACCTTCCCTTCTTACTCCAGATTTGGGTCTGGAGCCTTTCAGTGTGAGTTTCTGACAGTGTGAGTTTCTGACAGTATGTCTGAGGCAGACATACTGTATTCTGTATTCATAGAATACAGAATACAGTATGTCTTCATTTTGATTAAATGACGCAAAGTATGTTGGTATGATTGGTACATCAGTGAGTTTATTCCTTTGTTACTGCACATTAGTAATAGCGACACTAAGTGAGCAATCTAGGCTTAATAATAAGGACTGCAAAGAAGAAACAGCTCAAGCTTAATCTTCAAATAAATAAAAAAGTCGCTTCAATCTACTACAATGTTTTGTAACAAATTTGCACAAATGTAAATCTGAAAAATGTGCATTTGCTATGCTGACCTGATTCGATAACTAAAGAAACATCTTTCCTTACAGTGAGAGCTTGAAATGAACCAGCTAATATTAGTAAGATTGGAAAGAATCTGTGAGTTTGATTTGACCATTGTTAGTCATAACTATGCTCTGATCTCAACCATTGCACCTCTAGCCATTTGTTCAGGGTTAGGATCACTAAAGGTTAATTTTCACCTCAGACTCACAGCCTCTTGCAGTGGATCTTTCAGTGTGGACATGTATTTAACTCCATCCATCTTCCCATCAACTCTGGACAGCTTCCCTGTTGATGTTGAAGAAAAACATCCCCATAAGAGAACGCTTCCTCTATTTCTGTTTAATGGTGTGTTCGGGTTGATGCACAGTATACAGGGAGCTCAATGCAGGAAGATCCCAGACCAGAGAATAACATCTAACCTCACTGCTGCAAGGGAATTTTGCAAATAGCTGTTCCTCTATTTAGCCCTATTTTGAATGCAGTTAGAACTTTGTTTTATTCAGGTTGAGCAAAGTAAAGGTTCATACAAGCCATAGGCAACCCACTTTTAACAAGTACTTATTTGTAAAAGAATAAATAAATAAAACTGAAAATAATGTGTAATCTTCCTTCCAGTTTGCAATGATATATAATTGTTTTGATACATCACACAAAATACTAATTAAATATATCGATATCTTAGGTTGCAATGTAACGAAATAGAAACAGTCATAAGGGGTGTGATAACCTTGGAAATGTGCAAAAAAGGAACAAAATTAAGCTAAAAGAATGCATATTAAATTAGACGTTTTGGAGATGTTCCAGCAACCCTTTTGGCATTCTGACATATTCACCAAGTTTTCTAAATTCATCATCAAAAGCCTTCCCATTTCATCGGGAAACAACCCACCACAATGTAAATTTTCTTAAAAATGACTGTGTTTTAAACGGCTGTGTTATCATCACAGTGCAGAGGCCGTGAGGGCTCACTGACACATTGCATAATTTAAGAAGAAGGGTCGCAGAGTTGTTCTGGTCCATTATGGACACTGCTTGATGTGACCGAAAGTTTTTTTTTTTCTTCTTCTTCTTCTAAAAGAGCAGTATAAGCACTGACTTGTGGTATATCAAACTTCAAGACATAGCTCAAATGAGATCTACCATTTAGATGCAAGCACTTAAAATTTTTTCTTGCATAAAACTATTAAAAAAGAAAATCAGCAACATCAGACCCTTCTCCTTTTGAGCGGGAATCTAAGATTAGCCTCTGCACATTTAGACAGAGCTTACACTCACAAATCTCATGCTCATCTCAAAAAAAGTCTGTTAGTAAGCACTTTCTCCCCAGAACAAAGCTATCTTTTTCCTTGTGTTTTTCTACACATTCAGGATGTGATTTACTGCGAACTCGGTGCATGGGTCGGATATGCTTCTTCCCTGCTTTTCTTTTTTACCTGCATTAGCATAAAAAAGAAGCCTATTTTTTTCCCTTTTCTTTCCTGCACTCACACATAGAAAGTTTCTCCCAAAACGAAGGGAAGAAAAAGCTGCACGAAAGTTTTTGCAGCACCTGTGTCACACCATTACAGGATCATTTTCTTTCTGTCAGACACAGCTTTTTTGGATGCGGCACACATATTTGTGCATTGTAAAACACAGAACACGCAGCTTAAATGCCTGTAGTCACGTCTCGAGCGGAGCCTGACGATACGGAGATTGAGGAGATGCATGTCATTGTTCCTCACAGTGTGACACATGTCTTGTTGGGCCGCCGAACCCACTCTCTGTCTCGCCCTCTTGGTGTATTTCACTGTGCGGGGAGAAAGAACATGCTCTCTTTTCTATGCGCTCCACAGCCTTCCTTGTTCTCTCCCCTCACTGTAACTCTGCAGTATTTCAGCATAGCAATAACAGGGGACTGTGGGGGATCCTCACCTTCTCACCACGCTACCAGCCAGCCAGGTGTGACTGCATGTCAGGGAACAGTTTCACTATGACCACAATTACACTCTTCGTCCGACTTTACTGCCCTGGCCCTCTTATTAATATGTGACCCGTAGAAACTGCAGTGCTTGTGTGTAATTGTTGCACAGTAGTTAGTATCACAGCTCCTGTTAAGTCATTTCTGTAAGAATAACAGAAATAGTGTATGGGTGTGAAGGTGAGGACAGGTTTAATGGACAGTAAAAAATAGGTTTTAATTAGCATACTAGTGTCATTTACGCTTATGGCACATTTACAGCCTGCACCTGGTGTTTGAAATAACAAAGCATGTGATTTGATATTTTCGGCATCTCATATCTTGTATATTAAGTTTGCTCTCTTAAGTTCAGCTATCAATTACCAGCTGGCATTCAAAATAAGACAATGTTGAAAATGTTTTTAAGGGATTATCTGCAGGCAGAGACTGAACCTCTTCCCAGTGGGTGTCATGTGGCTGACAGCAAGCAGAAAGCAAGAAAATCTGTGCACCAAAATGATTTTACTCTTCTTATATGGACGTGCAAAATGTAGAAACAGGAAATAAATAATAATCAAAAAAATCTAGTTCATACAATGTGTTGCTCTTTGTCTTACATAGGGATGTTGCAATTGGTTTTTATTTTACTATGAATAAAAAAATGATTGAAGGTAAACGGCAGCTTCTATATTTAGAGCAAGTCAGCCCTGACACCTCCAAGGAAGAGGCGGATCTGTAACCTCAGACGACTGAGGGGTAGATTCCAGGAACACACACACACAAGTCTAAAAATCTTAAAGCCTTCAACAATCTTGTACAATAGGGGTCCTGACATGCCAGCCCAAAAATAAAATTACATTTCTTGTGTAAGTAAAACAAAGAAATAAATATAAAAAAACAAACAAACAAAAATTTTTCCGAGTTTTTACTACCACTAAGATTTAAAATAAAACACAGCTGAGGCTGTTTTGTTCAGCTTAATGTAAGAAATTTATATTGAAACCAAAACGTAAGCAGAACCAAAAAGGTTACGACCCACCTCGATGCAGAGTACTTGTGTTAATAGATTAAATTCATGCCATTCCTAAGAGTTTTTGCACTGTTATCACACATAGTAATATAACGATAATTATAAATTAGAATTAGATATGCCGTTTTGGGAAAGACGGACATTTATGTTCGAGGACTACATGTCAGAAATGTATTTATAACCATTTCTAACCCAACAAATTGAATTTCTTGACTTTTCCATCTGCTCTTGAACTTTAGCTGGCAGCGATATATTGGTTCAAAGTGAGTCAAATTCTCTTAAACTCTAATTGAAACTGTAAACTCATTAGATGTTTTCCATCCAGCTTCAAAAATTGCAGTTAACAGACCACTGATAAAAAGAACAACCTGAATAAGTCACTGTTGAAAAATTACAGGCCAATCACCAGACTCCAATTCATCAGCAAAGCGATTGAAAAGCTGTAGTTCAGCAGTTAAACAGCTTCTTAACAATGACCAACCACTTTCATATTATTCGGTTTTTGTGTGCTCACCACTCTACTGAGATTACCTTTGTCAGTGGATAAATACCTACTTATTTATCCAAATTGAATGGGGGAAGGTCAGACACAATAACAAGAAGTCAAACAACAATGTAAAATCAAACCGTAAAAAAAAAAAAAAGAAAGAAATTAAGCTATGGATATGAGAACAGCATTGTGATAACACTCATGGGAAAATACAGTTGTTTCTCTTAAGAATAACTTCCTTTAGATCATAGGTGTCAAACTCTGGCCCGCGGGCCACATTTGGCCCGCAGTGTAATTATATTTGGCCCGCGAGGCTATACCAAATGACTACGCGAGCTGGCCCACCGGTATGATACAGCGCATTCATTCATCGCTAATACTACAAATCCCATAATGCCTTGCTGTTGTTTTGGCGCGTCAATCAGGACGGGTCCCAGAAGTTATAGCGATCTCAAGCTACAACTGTCACTGTAGAACCGAAAAGAAAGGCAGAGAACAGGAGCTTTCTGGACAGGTGGGAGACAGAATATCTGTTTATATATGTAAAAGACAGACCTGTTTGTCTTTTACATATGTAAACAGATATTCTGATATTAAAAGGTTCATTTGTTCAATGCTGGCCCGCGACTTTGTTCAAGTTTTACATTTTGGCCCTCTGTGTATTTGAGTTTGACACCCCTGCTTTAGATGATCAGAAACCATACCGAAGTAATTATTTTTGGATCTCAAGATTCAAGAGTCAATGCAAATCTTCAGCTATTACAGCCAGAAACTACTGATCAGACCCAAAATCTGGGTGAGCTCAGAGCTGAACCATCACAGTCACATAAAAACAATTACAAAGTTAGTCCTCTATCTACTGGAGAACATTTTGAATTATTTACAGAACATTCCCACCAAACAGAGCACCTCTAATCAGAGAACAGCAATCTGCTGAAACACTGATTTTCCTACAAAAGTCATTTGGGTAACATTTTATTTGACGGGTTGTGAATAAGACTGTCGTGACACCATCATAAACATAACACCTGTCATGACAACGTGTCATTTACCTAGACAGAAATGTCTGATTAAAAATTATGTAGCTTTATGTTATTAAAGCTAAAGTTTAATCAGTAATGCTTATATATAAAGCATGTAAATGTAGTGCCTTTTTGCTGAAATATGCCAGACAGATAAACTAGACTTGAGCAATATTTTTGATTGTTTAATTGAAGCAGGAATTAGACCTGAATATGGGTAATGAAACTGCTTTTCACTGCACTGTAAACAGCCAAGGTCTGCTAACCTTGTGACTGAGCTGAACTTCACTCTGATATTGATTACATGTCCTTTCACATGACTTCTGTCAGCTTTGCAAGGATCATTATCACATTTATTTCCCTTCCCAGCTCCCATGTGGTTTTGAGTATTTGATTATTATTTTGTAGATTATCATGTAGTGTTATTTGATCCTTCTGTTTCTTTTCTTGGATCATAACAATACTTGCTTATTATTTATTTTAGCTCTGTATGACAGTCATTTTGAGGTAAGAGTTTGAATCAGGCTATGCCCGCTAAGTTTAATGTTACTTCCTGCTTTTGAAAAATAAGATGTGTCATCTGATCTGCAGTTTCAGATATTACTGGACCAGTGGACCCCAGTAATGTGGATTCAGTAATCCACATTACTGAATGAGCTATTGCTACATTGCTTCAGCACCAGATGACTACATAAAATTGGCTCTTTTTATTTTTTCAGGTTCCAAGGCTTTTAATGCTCCTCTATATTGACATATTCCAGCTTTATTGATTTGTTTGCTTAGCACCTTATGTACTTTTGACTTTGGCATAAATAAACAACACTCATGACATTTTCATGATTTTTTTTATTTCATTAAAGTGAAAACAGTGTTTAAGCTAGGTGGACAGCTTAGATTTGTCATTGACTATGCCATTGCACCACTGGCAGTAGGTGATCATCATGGAGCTTTTCAAATGTCAGCTGGGTGCAACAAGGGACCAAAAGTTAATACAGGCAGTTTGGGGTTGGTTTTCTTCTGTGTCTTTCCTGAGTGACATGCAGTTTGTGTTTTCTAATGTCTGACAGTTTGTCTACTCTGTAGGAGATCCATATTTACCTTTTCTTTTGCCTTGATAGAACATAGTTTAGCCAGCATATATTTTAAAAGAGAGGGGTTTTAAATTATTACTTTTGTAAATAATATTTTCATTATTAATGGACTAAATGTTTTGCAAGTTCAAACATGTGAGATATCCACATGTTTTCTCTGCACAGAGCATTCAGTAAATGACCTCTACAGAGTTTAGTTAACTTATTCAAAGCCCTGCCTAGAATTAGTTTGTGGCCTGGAAACAGTTTCAATGCGTCAAAGCTGAACTGTGATTGACCTATAGATGTTGAGAATGTCTCCCTCTTTAACCTCAGTTCATTTCTGCCAGACTGAACCTGCTGTCATTCTCAAGCTGCGAGGGTCACGGGCCAACCGAGCACTGCAGGTCATGGCAACTCAGTAGGTTAAAAGTGTTGGAAATTTAGCATCTGCAAATGGTTTACTTTCACTCTTTCAGAGGTGGCACTGTTTAACAAATCCCTTTCAGAAATGTTTGATTGCAAGTGTTGCAAAGAAACAAGAAGTATGTTTGGCACAAACAATTGCTTTCATATTTTCTGTGACAAGATGCTGGCAAATTAAACTGATAAAATATTTGAGTTTCCATAATGGAACTGAATACAAAAGTAGCAAAGTAGTAAAGAGTGCAAAACTGAAACCGTATACAATGTGATTCTTTCCTCCTGGTAATTTTGTGCACAGCATTGGGGCTGCATCAACTACCACTGAGTCTCTGTTATTGATGAACTCCACCTCTTTTTGAGTCAGTATGGTACAACTGAAATATTTAAATCAATGGGGTAGTCGTGAGTGTTTGTACACAATACGACGCGTTTTGAAAATCCCTTTCAGGAGGATGTAGAAGGGTGAAGATTCAATGATGAATTTGCTGAGCAAAAAATGAAACAGTTTTAAAAATAAATAGCAAGCGGCCTGTCCTTGCATAGTGGTTTATTTGGTCCATAAGACAGTAAAGCGCTTTACATTAGATTGATTGATAAGCTACATTGTAACCACAGCTGCCAGTGAACAGTCGGTTTCCATACAAGTGGCCGACTGGACCCTCTGACCACAACCGTCAGACATGATGGATGACGTGTCTGAGACAGACAGATATCTAACTAAACTCTAATATTTCGTTTCAATGTGTATGGGAAATATTTCTAGCATGATCATTAAAATACTCAATTAAGAATGCTATTAAAATCAAAACATTCTCTTCAGGGTTAGCCTGTGATGTGAGCCTCACACATCTTAAATCATGATTCTTGAAGCTGCCTTGCATATTATCAGAGCCCAACATCTTACTGATGTCCATTGATTCTTTTCTTTTTTTTTATATTTGTTGCACATTTTTAGGCTGAACGAGATTTGTTTGACTGCCATCATTGTGATGCCATCACTCTCATCATTCTGAAGTTAAAGATGCTTTATTGTTTTTTATTTTTCTTTACCTGCAATTTATTTAGACACGGAGGCGAAGTTGTTTCAAAATATCAGTAAGAGGAGGTTAAAATGCAAATGAAACGAGAAGGGAGGGTCTCCTGCAGAGGAGTTAGAGGGTGAGGGTGTGGTGGTGGAGTATGGTGTCTGACATCACCCCCACGGTCATAACAGCAAGGTCTCCATACGGGAGCAGCTGCCGTGCCCTCTGCTTCCTCCCAAGAAAATACGGCTGGAATATTAATCAGGTGGCTTATTTTGCTCATCACAGCTTCTCGTGACACTCAGAAGGTCCAATGAGGCCTGTTTTGTTTACCTGTTCGCAATCAAGACCGACTCTCCAAATGCTTGGGTTGGACTCCCTGCTTTTCTCTTTGGAATAAGAATCATTTGGCGGATTAGAAAATGAGCAGCAAATAGATTAGCTTGTTATCCGGGGGAGTATTTAGTACTTTTTTTTTTTTCTTTTTTCACAGCATGCTCCTCTCTGCAGAATTTCTTTAAAAAGAACAGACTGAAATGCTCCTCCCTATTTGACTTTGATGCCCTCTGTTTTAGCTTCTACTTTTGGCATCGTCGCACGTTGTCATCTCATTGTCTAACACAACACCGGTTTGATTGGCGCGATGCACTCAGACAAGAGTTGGGGCTAATTTGAAGTAAACTCCGCACAAGAGGCTGAGTCGTTGTTTTGCGACCCTGTTTGTGTTGGATGAGCACACCGTGTCTCTCTCGGGAGCAGCCTACAGGCATCCCACAGATCTGACACACAGCTCTGCATGCTCACAGAGAAAAAGGAGAGGAAGGAAAGAAAAAAAATAAAGTTCCCAGAGAATCTTGGCTGAATATATTACAGAAAAATAAAAACTTTCTTTATGAAGTTTTCATTTTAGTTTTTTTTTTTTTTCTTTTTTTTTTTAATCTTCAAAAGGTGGCGTCCAGGTATGCAGCTGTTGAAACACAAAGTACAAACACAGGGGAAAGGGGAAATTATACAAAATGTTTTTCACGACTTGTTTTGAGCAAAATCTTTAACAAACTATTAAGCATTCGTCAAAAAATGTAATTCCCCACCGCTTGTGTGTTGCCACATTTAAAAAATACATATATTCAGAACCTTTGTGGATATAGGCATAAAGGCCTGCAGGGATTTTCGGGCTACCCCCCCCCATGTCCCATTGAACCACCTCAACACTCAGCGGGATTTCTCAGATGACAGAAGGAGCCGAAATGTCAGAAGAGGGATAGAGGGAGAGGCGTTGGCAAAAATATTGGGGAGTGTGTATTTTTATATGTGTGCTTTGCGTGTAGGTGCGTGTGTGTGTGCGGACCGTGGGGAACCTGATGTGGGGTAGTATGTGTGTGTGTGTGGGGGGATGAGGAGGTCAGAATCAGTGAGTGCCTTTTTAATCTGATATGAGCTCATCCATGTAGAGGAGCTGGAGAGCCGTGCGGAGAAGCAATAGTGATCTGCACAAATTATACACCGGTGAGAGGAGGAGACAGACGGAGGAGAATATATGGACGTGTGTTTGGAATTCAGATGATTTTCAACAGGAGACGGAGAACAGACAAAAATAAAACAAGCCATCATGAGTGTGCTGAGGGCATGACACGAAATCTGTATCATACTTTTGTGGTGTAAAGGTTTTTGTGTGGATTTGTTTGCACCCAAAATAATAATAAAAAATAGAATACATAAAAGTGAAATGGCAAGCTTCCCAGTACCTGTTTGGCTCCTGTTTAGATTTTTTCAGCCAAACATAGTTCTGACTTTCTAGCACGGGAGTCCTCTGTATTTTTCATGTCAAAATTTCACAAATTTTCTGTCTCAAATTTCAAAGATTTTCAAGACATCAGAATAAAAAAAATATTTACTCAACTGTTTTTTCACTATTTATATGTTCTATAAGTCCTATAACAATTAAGAAACCATGGTCGGGTTGCAATCCAGCAGTGTAGCAAAGGATGGTGGTTTATTAGTTTTATGTATGTGTCAAATTAAGCTCTATTTTATATTATATTTAGATTAAACGTTCTTCATTCTACAACATCACCACTTCATAGACTTATATGAGACAATAACAGTAGCTGTAGTAACAAATATAATGATAACAATAATAAAATTATGCATTACTGTGTTGATTTGAGCCTTAAATATCTAGTATCTGCAAGTATGTATTCTGAAAATCAATAGTTATTCACTTTTCACTTATTTTTAAGAGCTCATTGAAATTTGCTTGCTACAAGTAGAGAACAATTACTCTTAATAATGTCACACCTTAGCTCAAACAAATGAAAAGAACCTCTTTAACAAAAACTCAAATTCAGCGTAGGGCTACCAGTTGATTTATCTGCAAAAGGTGGGAAAAGAATTGCATGCTAAGTAAAAGAAAATGGCAGAGACTTTATCTGTATATCACTGAACATACAGTATCTCCTCGAATTCCCCCTTGTGCCAAACAGCAAGGGTCACCCCTGCCTTCTTCTCTCCTTCCGCTCCAGCACATCCTCTTGTCATGCACTGTAATTAAAACCGCAGGTGGGGACCCGTAACACTGCCTGGCTGCTCCCAGCGTGCAACAGGCACTGTCTGGTTCAGAGGAGGGGTTTATTTTTATTTATTTTTTTTGTCTGGAAACAGGCGGGAGTTAAAACATCAAAGGCTGGGATCTTTGATTGGACCTCAGCGGGGTTTAAGAAGAGGGAATAATATCCAGTGCCTTGTGTATCTCTCTGCAACGCAAAGCGTGAAATGGGAATGAGAGCCTTGGGTTGTAAGCCACTGGGTCAGTTTCCCGCAATCCCCAAAAGGGACTTATTCTTGCCATAACCTATGACTCTTCTCTGTGTTGTATTCTCCAAAAATTTCTTCCTATGAACCCTTATGAAGATATTCTCTGTAGACTCCAGCTGTGCTGATTACTCTTGCTTCGGTGCATGCTTCGCTAAAACGAACATGCTCACAACACCCTGAAACATGGTTGAAGTCATGAGAAATCGCACTCTGTCTAGGTCAAAGCACATCAGAGAGCTTTAAAGGTGATACACTCGCATGTGTATTGACAGCGTTGGTCACATTTATTAGCACTTCTAATAAAGGTTTGTAAAAACTCTACAAATAAATCAGTGTCATCTTTGACTTTGAACACTTTTATTCAGCGCAAAAACCTTAGATGCTGAGATTTTTTTTAATTGGGTTTCTGTTTCGTTTTAGTCAGTTAGTTTTCCACTATTCATTACAAACTTCTTTTGAAAAAATAGCTTGGGAAAGTAAATTTTGAAAAGGTAATTCAGTGTTTGGCTGAATAAAGGGGATTGAAGTTAAGAAACTTGTTATAAAAATACTACATGACTTTGTAAATTGGCGCCTTGTTATTGGCTTGTGTCTCTTTAAGACTTCTGCTGTCCAACACCATACCTTCAGCACAGCATCTCAATATTTCTCCATAATGCCGTTCACAAATGTTCTTAGGCGCATTGGACTGAGAAGTAGCTTGCAGGATGAGCTCAGCAGACACACAGCTCCACCAGGTGTTTGCTAATTGCTGCTGTGGTGATGGAGGGTGATTTGTAAGGTCAAAGATTCAGTGATTTCTCTAAAGTATTCTGAAACTCACTCCAGGTAGTTTTATTCATTTATTTATTTATTTTTGATGATGAAGGAATAAAACCATGATACAATATAAAGCTGAAATAAATTATAATGCTAAAAAAATGTTTATTTAGTTAATTAATGCTTCAGCCCCCTTGAAGTTAATGAAACACGGAAACTTTGTTTTAACAAAATAAGCAGTTTTAAATTTATTGATAACAATGCAATCTTCAGGACAAAGCTTAGAGTTCTCCTAAAACATTCTTTCTACACAATCCAGATTTCAAAACGTCCCACATCCTTTTCCAAGGAAGCTAGGTCTGACACATATGGCTGTAGATCTATAGATGATAGTTTATTTTGTATTAATGTTTTAGGTAGATTTTGAGGATTTTATTTAAAATTTCCTTCTATTCATTCAACAGGTTATTGTTGCAATGGGCTCCAGCCAGGTCTGTGGAAATTTTAGAAGAGAGAGCAGGCTGAAAACCGATGTGACTGTATGTCACAATACATTTTTTATGACACAAATATAAAAATATATACTTTATTTGCCAATTAGATGCTCTTAGAAACTTATTTACTCAGTGTGTGAAGGGTGTCAACCATTGTAATTTATGGTGGCATATAAAAGATGTTTTATTTTTATGCAGTAAACCACATCTTTACCAGTAAATGTTAAAGGCACTTTATGTATTTGAAAATTGCATTTTTTTTTTTGTCTGTCCATTTTTTAAAATACAAACCTGAAAGTTAAACCACTGTTAAATATAGACAAAATGGATTTATGAGGAATCAGTTTTGTCACCCTCATCTCTGTCTAGACCATTTATATAAGACGCCTACCATTTCTGCTGAAACTCAAGAGGACAGAAAAGTCTGAAATTATTTTTGCCACATGGAAAGTGTCTCTACAAAACACTGAAAGCTCATCTGATTTCTGCACAAACAGCTCCAGAGGTGTATTCTGGTTGTTGGCAGACTGCAAGTATCTTCTTCTCTCTCTAGTATTTACTGTTCAAATGCTGCTTGCACATGAAATAGCTCTCCTGGTAGAGTAATTGACTAAGTTTAGTCTCTAAGGAACAATAAAGACCCCCAAACAGCATGACTAAATTTAAGCTAGCATGAACATCTCCACCCACTGCTTCTGGGTGGCTGATTAACCTCCTCTTTCTTCTATCAGTGAAGCAGTTTGTATTTCCATGTTAGGTTTATCGACAAGGAGGGTGAGACTAATATCATTGCCATCTTTATTGATCTGAATGTGTATGTGCATGTGTTTGTCTGTTCTGATCAGTTAAAGAGAGCAAGCTAAATTGCACGTGGTATGGAGCTGAAGGAAAACAAGGAAGCTTTATATTCACTCTGGCTCCTTACAGCTTTAGTGACTTAAAAGTGTCAGGGTGGAAATTGCTTGTGTTAAGTCTAAGGACAGTAAATGTAACGGATGAAGGAAGAAGCAGCATAAAAACCACTTTCAATTAATTGCAATTCATAAAATGACTACTTCTGTCAGTCAACAACTCAATAACTTATTCTCCTAAATACTGCGTGTAAATGTTGACTGCAGTTTATGGATGCAGTTAAACCGTCGACCCCGTTTGATTTAATTTGTTTTCTGTGTCAGTCCATGACATTGTATAGACACTCTATTTCTTGGGAATACCAAAACATTCCCAGATTATAAGGCAGATATCTCCAGCGTGTCATGTTTCTGCCTGCCGTCATTTCCAAATAGGAGTAAAAACTATAAAGGGAGGTTGTAGGTTGTAGGAACTGTTGTATCATAAAATTAAAATAACCCTCCAGATTAAGATCAAAAATAACATAGTCGTGAAGCGAGGCTTTATAATATTAAAGCATCAAAATAACGTGCTTCTCCAAAGCAGTTTTGTGTGGTGAAGTATAATTTAGCAATTAATATAAGCGCCACATGTAAAAATTAGTGCTTTCATTTTGGTAGTAGCCTATATCAACGCTTAAGACTGTTGTTTCGCAAGAAACAAAGGAAGAAGTTGTTGAATTGTTTCTTTTTTCTAGACAGAATCAACTAGTGAACAGTGAAATATGTTGAATTCAGTATCATGTATTATGAATCCTAGTGACTTATTTTGATTTCTTAATAGTTCCTAGGATTCTCCACACATAACCAATGAAATGCAGATTTCTTTAGGAAAATTACCTTTTCACATGAATGGCAAATAATTTCTGAGAATAAGGAGGCTCAGACCATAAAAAGAGTATTTTTAAAACTATTTAGAAATCAGGAGCTTTTCCAATCACTGGGCACTTATATAAAGTATAAGTATGGAAAGTGAGGCCACTATTACCTTTGTGATTCAGATCTCTTTGTGGTGTGAGGCCCATTCTCTCCCTTATTCCAGAGGTAGAGTAAAAGTGACGCATTCAGCAGCACACCATCCATTAAGACCAGGAGCAGCAGGGGTATTTTTTAACAAAATGCAGCGTTTATTGATGGATTGGGATTCATGTCTCGCAGTTCAGATATGATAACCCACTCTACTTGGCCTTCAATTCACATCTCTTTTTGCCTCACAAGTCATCCCACTCCACTCTCTCTCCTCACTTGTTCTCCCTCCACACTTTCATCTTCACTCCATCTTTACACAGTGTGTCATATCTCTTTCCCCCAGCCCACCGCCTTCACCACCTTGATCTCTTGCTATTCTTCTCCTCCTCTGTCTTCACCATTTTTTCACAGCAAGAAACTGTTGAAACTGCCAGCTCTAGAATTCTGATCAGCCACTTTGTGGCCTAAAAAGGCTCGCCAGACTGCCTTTCCTATTAATCAATACCTCCATTGGGTGCGGTTAACTCCTGTAACCTCGGCATTACATGAAGGGAAATGTTCTGTCCTGGAGCAGAATTGCAAACGTCTGACTTATCCTGGTCACAGACCAAATCTGACTTATTGGAAAACATCTTAGCCAACGAGCAGATACGTTTTTCATGATTGGAAACATGGAGGTGCCCATCTTGCCTATTTCACATTTGTGCTGGGTGGAATAGTGAACAAATGGGCAACTGTAGGAGTAAAAGCAAGTAAATGCTGATCCAAAAACAAGCCTACCTGTGGGCTATTTTTGTGCCCATTACAGCCCCATAAATGCCATATTTGTACGTAAGGAAAGAGAGGTATATTTAGATGCTGTGATAGGGGTAAATGAAATTCATTTTCAAGTATCTAGGTCATTTGTAGAGCCCAAAGCAACATTTTCTTCTCTGCCCGCCTTTCCCGTGTGTTGCTTGAGTCTGTGGAACATCAAGGAGATGAAAACATTCTACATCCTGTATGTGAAACAGCTTACACAAGAAAAGTGTGCTACATGCATGCCAGCATGGCCCTTGGAGTTTCCTTTCACTGAGAGTGGATAGAATATGCTATTCCTGTACCTCTTTATGCACCAGTGTATAGTTATTGTGAATATGCACACTACAAAGTCAGGTTGTTGACAGGAAAGTAGTTGAAGAACTTAAAAAAAATAAAAAAATAAATAATCAATTGTGTTGAAATATAAATATTTTACAAAAAAAAGGTTGCAAAAAAAAGGTTGTCAAAGATGCAAATGCTGATGTTTTTGTATCTATTCTTGAATATGGCAGGTTAAACTGACCTTGGTTTTTTTCTAAAGTGTGGTAAGGGATTGTTGTTTTTCATAGGGTCAGGCTCATTTGGATAGTTATTTTACGTGATGAAAATATTTTACATCTGAATTTGATATCTACTCAGGTTGCCTTTAACTATTCCATGCAATACAGTTAAAATGCACTTTATTATTTTCAGACTTTATGCAAGTTTTATTAAACAGTACAATATGTTGGGAGCCTCACGTCTGAAACTTTTTAACGATCTAAGTCATGAATGAATTAAAGGCAGTTTTTTGATACTGTTATTACTCACCTGATGCTTACCTTAGAGTGCAATTCAGAACATAGAAGTTTGTTACGGCTTTTAGGTCTGCAAGTGCATAACTGCCTTCTTCTGTGGTGTGTTCATCTAATTTTGATTCAGGTTTCTTAAATAAATGGCTGGGATTAAAACGTACAGGGTTGTTGTTGCAAGTGCATACAAAAGGAAAGTAAATTAGGGTGCTTTATCATAATGATGTACTGTGTATCTCAAACTGATGTATAGAGCTGGTGAATCTGAGGGTGGAATTCTCCTTTAATGTCAGTGGCATAAAAACATTGTTGCTCTCATCCATTTAACTGCATCTGGGATGTGTTCCACTGCTCATATATCACTGTTTTCTGTGTGCATAGATCCTCAGATCCTCTGCCTGGATGAATTCCTATCAGATTAAAGGTGTCATTGAAACACACCACCCCCACCCCCACTCACACACATCTGCATTAGCACCAACACCAACACTCTGCGCCTCTTTCCTTGCATCTACATTTATACTCCCACTCTTAAGCAGCACACCTCTTTACAGACAAGTATATTTCTGCAGTATGATGGGTGAAGATATCTAATTTTCACAGCAATGCAGCATTAAAAGTAAAAAAAAAAAAAAAAATGAAGCTTGAAATATTTGCTTTCACTTCCTGAAAAAAAAAATAAAAACTTAGCATCTTGTTGAAGAATCATTGTTGTGGTGAATACTAAGAAGCTACCGCTAACATGATTAGGTTAACTGTTAGTCATCTGTGAAGACTATTATATTATTAATCAAGTGCATGTTTTACAATAAACATGTGCAAGTGGGGCATCATCTGACAGCTGACATGTAGCTTGCATACTTGCTTGTGTTCAGAACTGATTATAAAACATAAAGATTGGATGGAAGTCATGTCTTGGTCCATTATTCTAAGTTTTGAGTCTTTAGAGAGCAAGTCTAAGTCAAGCCTGAAGGTATTTAGGTGACTTAAGTTGGACTTATGTCAGAGGTTCAAACTCACATCACCATCTCTGTGCCTGAGTTCAGGTCATTAATATCAGTTTCTGCTCATAAAGAATAAATGATTTACCACAAGGTAAATTGGTTACACATCAGCTACAAATCAGTAGTAATCCCATTTTGCAATATTGATCAAAATGCCTAATCAGTACTGAGCTCACAGCTTCAGATTGGATTTGTTGTTCTGTACCCAAATGGTATGCCCTGTAATTATGTTAAGCAATACAAGACCTCATGCTGAAACCCTGTTTATATCATGCTCTCTCTAGTGACTCCACTCCTACAGGAATCCTTCTCCGCAAGTCGATGTTATTTTTATTACGGCACTCAGGGAATAAATCATGAAAATCAGAGGAAAAAGTTACTTCACTGGGTTTTTTTTCATATCCCATGCCTACTTGACAATGGCTCATATGCAGGGAAGTGAGACTTTTTCGGCAGACTTCCAACTCCGACAGACATGGTTCCAGGAAATGAAAACAGATTGTGGCAGTTGACAGGTGGAATAAAAAGGGTTGTACTTTCCTTGATGTTGAAAGAACTAAAAAGAGCTGAGATCAAAGTTAGAGGTGAGTTTTAATATTAATCCAGAAAAAAACTACTGCAGAGACCATCAGTAGTTGTTTTTCTCAATTTATTGCAGTTCTTCATCCTACTACAAGAAGAATGGTTAGAATGGTTGGGTTTTGTCTGAACCAATCAGGTTGAACAAGAACAGTTTCACTTTGGCCTTCATAAAATGTTACATCACAGATGCTTACTAGTGTTGAAAATGTCTAATAAATGTTTCTTTGTTAGCAGTCTTACCAATTATTCCACCACAAAATATTTAGTGAGCCAAAATAAAACCAAAATGGAAGTTGGTTAAAATATACTGCACTCAAAAAGGAAAAACAGGTCAAATTGTGATGGGCCTCTGTTATGCTATTTCCATAAATATGGACAATGAAGAAAGTCCAAAAGGTGACATCATTTGAAGTTAATTATTTTTAAAAGCATCTAGAAGATACTTTTTGCAGATGTTGCATATGAACTCCTAAGAAGAAGTGACATGCCCAGGTTGTTTAATTACATGGCTAATTTCTTTATCAATCTTTGGTTTGTGGGTTATTTGGTTTGCTACAAAGTTCTGATTTGAATTCCAATTTAATATATAATTATATTTACTGATAAAAGAGTTTAACATTTATTTTCACACCTGTATATGCAAACAAGCATCCCAGAAAATGAGCTGGCATTTGAAAATGGATATATTTGAGTGTAGAAACTTTTTACATGACCTGAGACTTTATAAGATTTACATTTTCCCCTCAATTGTTACATAATTTGTCCAAACCTTGAAAATGAATTAAGCTGTCAGCTAAGATTTATTGATTTTTTCCGTTTCATTTGAAATGATAAAATTGTATCACTGAAGCTTAACGAAGGGAATCCACTCTCAATGTGAATTCACGATGCATATTTCAGAACAGCGGATGCTGAAAGACAAGGTGAAGGTGTGAGCTTTTGAAAAAAATCAATACTTTTTCCTGTTCTAAAGAGGTAGTGTATCGGTCTTGTCACTACTTAAAAAAATATAAGAAATCCTTTAGGACAAACACTTGTTGCAAAATTTATGATTACAGTGTTTAAATAAGGTGAAGTTACTTATTAATTACCTATCTATTATACGCAAAATAAATGAATGAATGAATAAATAAATAAATAAATAAATAAATAAATAAATAAATAAATAAATAAATAAAACAGTCAAATCAGTTTTCTTGTTGTATAGTGTGCCAATCGTGTAAAATTCTTGTGAACCAAAAGAGAAATCTTACTTGAGAGCGCATTTCTCTCATTTTTACTTCTTTATTCTGCCTTCCACCTTAAGTTGAAGGTGATATTCCTTTGCTCCCAGCTGGATTGTCATCAACTGTCATCAATTTCAGTGAACCTTAAACCAGATACAAGATAAGGGATTTTTCTTCCCTGCTTAAGTGTGTACGGGGGAGTCTGAGAATGCGTCAGGACTGGAGAAGGAAAGCACAAAGAAATGTGTCTAAGGCCTACCAGGAGACCTCTGATAGGCAGTGCACCGTGTCTTAAATCTCTACCCCGGCGTCGTCTCCCCTCGTGTTTCCACATGCAGGCAGACTCAGTCAACAACATATTCAGGCACTGGAGTTGAAAAGCAGCTGGTCATTTGAAACGCATTAAAAATGCTACATGTTGGCTCTAGTTTCATTCATTATTTGTTCATTTAGCTCATATATACACAATTTAACTATAAAAAAAACACTGCTGGAAAACTTAAAAAGGGACACGTTGCAAAAAGATAGCTTGAGATTGTAGAAGTGACCTTTTAAATGTGTCAAGAAAATTAACATAACTGTTACGTGATATGATTTATTTTGATTATAACAGAAACCCAACAGATATGTCTACTATTGATAAAGATAGTGCAACCAAATATTTAAGCTGTGCTGAAAATGTTATCCGTTATATAAATTTCACAATGGATCAGATCTGGCTAATCTGGACAGAAAGCAGAACAGAAGACTGCAAACATCAAAAGAGGAGTTTTGCAATCCCATTCATAAAGATTGGAGAACTGTTCCAGAAAATTACATGACAAATCTCCTAAAAAGTGTTCAGGGAGTATTGAAGAATAAAGGTGATATCTGTGTGCGAACTTCGGAAGTTGTGTGTATACATTGTCCTTCTGTTTATGTTTGAACTTGTTTTAATAAATGACCTATTTCTGTCTCCCTGTCAAGAAACAAGGAGTTGCTCTTGGACTGTGTAAAGCTGCACAATAGCCTCCCAGGCAAAATGCATGAGGTGGCACTCTGTCCTGAAGGCAATGACAGGCTTCTTGGATGTATTCATCAGAGTCTATGCCTCCACCTTAGAAATTCCCTGCACCTTGCAGCCCCTCTCTGCACTCAGCTTGCTCTTTGAGAGCTGCACAGCTGTGGGTGTGGATAGTGACAGGTCAGCTAATTAGAGCGGCACTGTGGCTGTCTTAGACTGCTGCAAAAAGCTGCTGGGCACATGACTCTGTATGGACTCACCCATGCCTTGTGCCCAAATGTAAGCACCCATGCATGTAAACAAACATGTTCAAACGAGTATGTTCTGTTTTCGTAGAATCCCCTTTTTCATCTTCAGTCATGTCTCTGAATTTGAAAAGGTGAAACATTAGAGGATTTTTATGTTTTATGTTTACTCATTTTTGTGCAATCCATCTTGTTTATTTAGATTTACTTTAACTGAAATTAAGGTCAATATCTGGTGTTTATTGTTTTGATGGCAAGTTGACGGATAAATTGTTTTTTTTGTTTCTTTTTAAACTACTTTAAATATTGAGATTTTTTTGGGGGGGTTTGTTGTTGTTGCTTTGCATTTTACATTTTTTTCCCCATTACTTCATTTATTTACATTTTATGATTGAATAGTTCATAAACATATAGTTGCTACCTATAGAAAATACATATTTTCAAACCTTTCTTTCTCATAGTATGGAAAAACAAAATCTAAAAACACAAACTGATTACTAATTGGCTTAAATTGTTGAGTGTTATAAAACACTAAATCATTTAAACATATAAGATTAAATATATATATTTAATGTTTAGTTTAAGATTAAACATATATGAAACAAATGAAACCAACAAAAATAAAAAACAGAATTTAAACTTCACAGTGTTCTCTTTTGATCCAGACAAAATGTGAGTAAACAGCATGCCTGCAACAAGAAATTGTTTCTGAATAGCTGAGGGTCTGGACCCTCTATGCGAAGCAAAGTGTTGAAGAAGGAGCTAAATTCACACAGAGTCTTTCCTGTCTGTGTTTGTGCCCACAATCACAGACAGGGAAGTGGAAAAAAAGATGCAACTTTAGGCAATTTTCTGGCAAGTTCATTACCTACAGGGCACACTGATCGGTTAAAACATGGATTATTAATAGTTCAGGATTATTAGTTGAAATCAGAAGATTCCATATAAAATTAAAACAAAAACAAAACAAAAAAAAAACTTTTTTATTCACTCTGACATAAAGTCAGACAAAACTGTTCCTATTAATTAAGAGTCCCCAAAAGCTTTTTATTTTCTAAATTAAATTAGGGTAAGAATTCTTTACAAAATTGTTTCCAAACTTTTTCATAAGTCAAATATCTACTTACATTTCCTTGTGGTAGGATTTCTTTTTAAAGTTTATGACTTCCATAAAACATTGATGTTAATCTTTGTAATTATGTCTACAACTGTCAGTCATGTGGACCACCTTGACCGTTTGAACACATTAAAAAAAATTAATTAATTTTAAAAAATTATGAATTTTTTAAGGTTACATACTGCAGCTTTAAAGCCTTGAAACTGGGCCGCTATCTCTTTAAGAAGCTCCTGCTCTTTCTGACACACCGCCTTCAGCACATTTCTCCATTGTTCTCTGGACCTTGAGAAGATGCTCAGAAGTTGTGCAGGTCCACCAGGGTTTTGCTAATTGCTTCTGGTGTTATTCTTGTGGAACTAAGTGGGGAGGAAACTTTGGCTGAAGTAGGCAGCACATTGTATGAGCAAGCGTTTAAGTACCTCGGTTTGGTCGCCACGGGAGATTCAAGGATTTCTCAAACATGCACAAAAGAATTAAAACGACCCTCTAGGAATGTTTTTCATGAGGGAATGACATTGTGACGTGATGCAAAGCTCAAAAAGTCTACTTTACATAACACCTTTAAAATTTTTTGAAATAACTAAAAATGATTAATAACCATAAAACTGACCTTGACAGAAGCAACTCTGACTAATAAAGTTGTATGTACCCAGCACAACCAGTTTCTTAGCATGACCTTCAGGCATGAAGCATTACCCACCATCACAACCACCATGACCACTTTCATTTCTCTGAGCTCCTCTGACCTCTCCGAGCTATCACGCTTCGTCATAACCTGACACCTCCCCCTGTCACACAGACTGACCCTTCGCCCCAAGCAGTGACCAGACTGGAGAAACAGATGGAAGCGAGCACCCTCTGACACATACAGACACAGCATTTTAAGTAGTTACACACTTGGAAGTTTCGCTTCATCTTGATATAAATAGACATCTAAAAAATAAAGGAATAAGTAAATGTTTTGCACTGACAGAATCATTGTCCTTTAGAATCTCTCTGTGAATTAGATCATTAAGATCATTGTCTAATTTATTTAGCATCTGATAAGCATTCAACATAATAAAGATGATCTGACTTGAAATGCCAGAGCACTATTTTTGACAGAACACTATCTATGTTACTGAAGGGTAGTGATTTTGGAATTGCTGCAAAGAGAGGTCTTTAAGGTGAGCTTCTTTTCTCTCAGCTAAATTGCTTATTTTTCCTCCTCCTTCCTTCTTGAACTGGGCCATTTGCCCTGCCTGGCCCCCTGGCATGAGCAGACTCATCTACTTTCATTGGGTTTAATTGTCCAAGGTTCAAAACAAGCAGCGATGCGCATTGAATTTTTGACCTTAGTGGATAACAATCAATTTTTAATCACACATAAGTCAATAGTTGAAAGTTATTTGTAAATAAAAACAGACATTAAAAATGGAAATTAAATATTAGATATGATGGTTTGTCAATAATTAAATCTGGCCAGCAAAGCGGAGAAATTTCATCTCCTTAAAATGTTCTTTTAAATCAGACAATGCTGGATATATTCAATGGCCATATTATGTGAATATTATTTACGTAATATAATTTGGCATATTCTAAAGTCATAAAACAAGCTACAAGACACATTTCAAACCTTGTCTCTCATTTGTATTTGTCCAGAGAACTTCAAAAGACGTGTTTTGTTTTGATTTGCAATGATGATGATCAGTGGTACAACAAGAAATTACAGCGTGACTGAAATTGGCTGATATTTAACTTCTTTTTTTTTAAATTTATGTGCTCTATGTGTGTTTGTTAGCGAGTAACAGGGTGGTTTTCGACCTCTGCCTGTCCCAGGCCATGCTAGACTGGGACAGGTTTCAGTCCTACAATCCTAAAGTTAAAGCAATAATCTAAATTCTTTGGGGAATATACACAGTGATAGATGTTAACTCACCTTACTTAACAGTGACTCACCAAACCCTATATCTATAAACCCTGTACCAAAATGTTAACAGTATTTATAAAATACGGTTAACCCTTTTAATCTTGTGTCCCCATCTGTCTTACTTTAAAAAAAAAATAAAAAAAAACTTGCATGTTGCTCATAAACATAATCAATTTGTCTTGCATGCAAATATGTAAATGACTGGGTAACATCTAAGTGGCGGTGAACACACACACACACATACGCATACACACACCCCCACCCGTACGCACACCAACACACACACACACAGCAATAAATGAGTGGCATATGGCTCCAATCGTCTCTTTGTTGGCAATTCCTATACACAAGGCAATATATACAGGTGGAACTGCAGAGACAGCAGAAACTTTAACTGGAGCCTTCTGCTGCCTTCCTGTAATGACTAAATGAAGTTTGGGATTTCGGTGCGTTGTTCTGAAATCTGTTTCTTGACACAAGCAACATAAATTATTGTTCTAAAAACAGTATTAATCCTTTTTTACCACGTTTTGTCATGAACCTTGGCCTTAAATTTTACGTTGCTGAGACCTTTTCAATATTTTTTTTATGCACTTCTAGTGTACTATATTGCTGTATGTCATTGCATCTCAGCTTCAACCCAAGTTTGCAGCCTAAGATGTAAAAACTGTGTGATAATTCTCAAAGATATGCAAAGCTCCATCTTTAATAATTCATGTCTGAGTTTACAAATGGCACTGTTGCGCAGCGACGAATCAGTCGAGTCGCTGAGATGCTATTTTGGGGAGATAAAAGTTTAATTCCTGTCCTAGATTACTCCAACCACACATCTAAGCAGGGCCCATTATTTTGCCTTCACCAATGTTTTCCCCCCTGCTGTAATGGGAAATGAAAGGACACGCAAGATGCGGTGGTGGGACACGACCGGTTATGTACTCACAGAGGATCTTCCCTGATAGGTGACAGCTGGAGCCGCTATTTGCATCACTGTTTCAGGGAGTATCCTGTTAGGCCACAAGCTGCTGTGGACACAAAAGGGCTAGTCTGTAATCTTAATACACAAAGCGTGTATGTTAAACATATCATGTAGTACAAGCTGAGTTCATGCCCAGATTACTACAGACAAGAGCTCAGTCCATTTGTCCATTTCCGTCTTCCTTCTATCATCACTTATAATTAAGATAAGATTGTCTTAATTTTTTTTTTACTTAAACCAGAGATACAGAGAACTTCTACATCTTCCTACTCTTGGTTCCTCTCTACTTTTACAAGAGTGATTTAGTGTAATCAGAGATTCATTTGAAATGCTCCTTTTCCTAAAGTTCTTTGGTCAAAACATTTTAATATACAGTCATATTGCAGATAAGCAAACATACGTCTGTGTTTCAGAACTGCAGATTCTGTAACTATTTATTAAAACTTTTTTTTTATTTTTGCAGCAATAGTCTGTCTCTGCTAAGGTTTACCATACAGAATAGATCAATTAAATGAAGTCTATTGAGATGGAAGTACAGAGAAGAACAATATTTGTTTGAAAAATGTATTCAAACTTGGTCTGTTTATATTAAGTGAGGAGAGGGAGTGTTCTGATGCTGAGGAAGCTCATGCCTGATTGTAATAAAAAACAGTATGCACAATTTGTTTTACAGTGACTTAACTCTGTAATAAGGGTAACTTTGTAGCTGACAGTAAGCTTCATAAACATACATAATTAACTAAATAAAGCTGCCAGACTTCTGCCTTCATTCACATTCATGTCAAAGCAGAAAGAAAGTAAATCTGCTGTATAATTTTTACGACCCTAACCCATTACTTTCAGAGTTTTTAGACAAAATCTGCTTTTGTAACTGGCTTAAAATTAATGTTGTAATTGCCATTTCTTCCTGTTACAGATTTTGGATCTTACAAACAAATATTGAAATGTAGAAGACATGAAACTGTTTGGGACATTACAGAGAATGTAAATATCAAACCAGTTATGAAATTCAGCTAAATCTTCAGAGTATTCAAAGGGGATACCTGCCTGTGACAACTTCTGGAGATAATTTTAACCCAAACAACTTTTTTGGTTTTGACTGGTTCCTTTAGCCAAAACCAAAGAGGGCCTCGTGACCGGTGTTACAATTGAAGTATACTTAGATTTACAGGCTTAAAATAAAGCCTTTGAACATATCTAAAGAATTAGGCATATCCTCTACAACTATGCAAAACAATGTATCCCTTTAGCAACAGTGTCAACTGGTATTATGTGTAAAATCTTATGCTGAAAACAGACAAATCACTTGGTATCTGCTAAATTAATACCACATAGTGTATTTTTAGCCAGGTTTCGCAGAGCATTTTATCAAACGTATTTCCAACTGAGAGCAGCTAAATGATAAAAATATACAATAAGACATTCCTTTTTAAACAAATTGTGCAGACAAGTTAACTATCTATTAATGTATTTAACATTAATATATAATAATATATGTTATTATATATGTGCTATAAGTTGTACAGGTACATTCATGCAAAGATTATTTAAAAAAAAAAAAACTCTAAATGTGTTTCAACACCTTCTTAAACCAAAAAGAAAATGTTCACATCACAGCTGCTGAATAACTCCAATGAAACCTTATGTACAATAAAATACATTAAGAGTTTGTGATGTGTGACTGAACAAACAAAGTCATCTCACCCCGTTTTATTGTCTAAGATGGTTCCTCCTGTTTGTCTTGTCTTTCCTCTCTGCTCATTATTTGTGTTGCCTTTGGTCTTAATGAATTAGTTATTGTGAAAAATTACAGCTTAGTATTAGATACACTGATCTTATAGTATCACTGTGTTACAACTCTAGTTTGTGTCATTCTTAGTGTTTCACAGTTCTGGAGGCTGGGCATTATTTATTTTCTCTGCATTTAGAATACAAACCAGTTTTAGATTAGTTTGTTTAGAACTGCAGCGAGGGTGTAATGAAGTGGTTAGCCTCTACCCAAAACACCAGGCGATTTGACATCTCGCAGTAAACAAAATAGCATGAAGGTCCAAGTGCAGCACTTCACTTATTTCCCTCTTGCAGACTTCTCTCTTCAGGCCACATCTATGCAAACCTCTACACAAAACACAGAAGTTGCTAAGTAACCTGAATCGAAACTATATTCTTATATAGGAAGTAAATAAAACAATAGGTCAGTTTTACTGGCCTGCTGGAAGTTGAAGACTCCCAACTGGAAGTTGAACACAAACATCTTGATAAGCAAACACAAAAATATCAAGTATCACAAGATTATGGAAACCTTCACTACTTTCTCCAGCGTCTTTGGCTAAGAATGGAGGCTGATTGGAGTGCATTGAAAAACTTTGGGTTCTGGGCCAGCAAAACTCTCCTGAACCATAATATACGGCGTCAAAAAGAAATAGGCTTCAGTTATTGAGAATGCGCCACATGAATAAACATAAGTTGGGGAGTAACTTATGTATTATGTGGGGTCCTAAGATAATGCAACTAAGGGCTATGGTGACAATTTTTTTAAAAAAATTACTTAAAAAAACAAAAAACAACTACTGCAGCTTTAATGTAAAAACTTTATTCAAACATTACCAAACACTGTTAACCAAAGTTTAAGGGAGAATCATCACCTATGCAAATAACAAACTCATGCATAATCAGATAAAACTTACTGAAAGTAGCTATGATACTTGATCTTACAAAAGATCGAACATTATGCTGATAATTCAGAAGAACTATCGCAATAAAAATGTTGTCATAGCTACAAAATCAATGGTGGCTGGAAGCAATGGCAAAATATTAATGGATTTGTCATGCCCTCCTAATCCCTGTGGGAAGACCTGGTGTCCATCTCCAGCAGTCATCAGAAGAAAGGCCAGGTACATCTTGGACAGGCTGCCAGTCCATCATGATGCTGCACTTGATTCTCTGGGTAGTACGCATGCACGCATTCACATGCACACACACATAGAATCTCTACATATTATATCTAATATGGTGCATTTATGAAAAGGTTTTTATTTTCTTTTGAGCTAAGATGTGCAAAAACACTGGAGCAATACAGTGGTAACCACACTTGCATTTCTTTTCAGAATTTTTAATTAGATCTTTCTTTCTTTTCGATTGTTTTTCAAACTTAAGTCAAACAAATTGAAGCCAAATATGTTGATTCAGTATTATCTTGATAAGAAAGCTGCCATCGTTTCACACCGATTCAAGGCCCCACTCATATGGACTTTAACAACAGATACTGTTGTTAAAGAGGGGAAAGTGTTTTTGTTCACCTTCTTCATCTCACATATTCCCAGACGGCCTGCTGAGTCAAACTGGCATTGCATTCACCAGAACATCCCACGAGCCTTCATGCCACAGCTGTCTTCCTTGATGATCAGTAATTTCTTCCTGCTGAAAACCGGATGTGTCAAAACATAAGGAGTTCTCCAGATGTGTTGAAGCGTCATCACATAACAATGCAGGTGGCAGACTGACAGTGAGGTAGATTCTGCCCTGCATCCCAGCTCGGAAGGATCTGTTGCCCGAGTCGTCATATCACAAACAAAAAAACGTGATTTGCTTGTGCAAATATTCACACCATTCCTCCAACATTAATGTCAGGTTAATACTGAGTCTATTCAGCTATATAATTATTTTAGCTGATCTTCAAATCTTAAATTGTTTAAATACCAAGATATGCTATAAACTGACACAATACATGAGCATTAATTCCAGTTGCTAGTTATGTTAGGCCCTGCATTGACTATCATCAAGTTCTTAAAAACTCAGCTCCTTTACTGGGAATGTCTCAATCCAATTCTTCGGATTGGTCCTGTTGAAGCTGTTGACTTGTTTTTAAGAGTCCCTGGCTAAACTCTCTTGGCCTAGAGTCTGTCAGTTGTGCAACCAGCCAGCAATAAGAGGAAAAAAAAGAGATGGCTTGTAAAACTGTGCTATACACCATCCGCATTATGGTGCTGATCTAGCAAATAAGTGTTTGCTTTAATAATTTGTTTTTCTCTCTCCACAGTGATTTTTACTTCCCATCTGTGGCATGCGATGTGCTCTTCATTCTGCGTCCATACACCAATCAGTGTAGGAATTGCTGCCCAGAAAGCAACTAAAACATTAGGCATCAAATTTTATTATGTTCAAAGGAAACCACTTAGTTAATAAAAAAGTAGAAAAACTTTTGAACCTAGAATATATTCTTAATTAACACAGATCATAGTAAGGACAAAATAAATCCTAATTTGAACATGTGTGATACTAATCTTTCCTTTGAAGATTTACATTTATTCTTTCGTAGAACTTTGCTATGCAATAGAGTCATTCACTCTTCTAAGCAGATGAAGGGATGGCTGCCTTGGATTAACCCAAAATCTTGTAAAAACATTGCTGGGTTCACCAATGCCTTATTTGAGCTACACACCAAATTGAGGAAGGGATTTGAGATGTGTTTTTTGACAGCTAAACTATGAGGTTTTCTGAAATCGTTACTGGAATCACTGATTAGGAAATGTAAACAGTGCAAATATCCCCTTCATTGACCACTCAAGTTTTAACTGCTTAAACACTGCTACAATGACTCTTCTAAAGACATGACTCTCCTCTCACCTGACTCTTTAATATCATGTGCTAGGTCTCAGTCAATATTTGCTGTTTGTTGTGTGAGCATTGCTCACTTACTTTAAAGCAAATCAATACAGTCAAGAACCAAATCAACACATTCAATTGTGTGCCAAGCCAGGTGTGGCTGCTGCTGGTCTAAGGAGTTTCACCATTGGGAATTTAGGTCATTTATCTCATCTCTTTGGCAAATCTTCCCTGCTGTCCAGGAGCTCAGTCTATCTACCTGCCTCCTCACACTCATCTATCTGCAAAACATCAACCCTGAGCCATTGTCAGTCACTACCAATTTAATCCTATTAAACTATCGAGTCAGAAATTCATTACCTGGCAGAGCTGGTAATGAAATAAGCCAACTCACTAACTGATTAAAATTTGTAGTTTTGAGCATGGAATATCTGGCATTTCTTACATGGTTAAAAAAATACAAAAATAAAGATTCAACCTTTTTATTGCACATAATAAAGTCCTCCTTGATCTGCTAAATAAGATCTTCATTCTTTTAAAAGGTGTTATTTCTACTGACGGATGACAAATTACTTATAATATACCTGACACAATGATCAAAAACAAGCAATTGCGCTACGTGCAGGTGTTAAACCGTAATTGGACTACTTGTACACAGAACTCCCCTTCATCTCAGGGGGATCAATAATCCTTTGGAGGGAAGCTAAGAAATTATCCTGAAGACCAACCTGCACGGTTCACAGCTGATGAAACGAGGAGCAGCATCAGCCTCGACTCTAATGAAAAGATTTTACACAAGACCTTAAGTTTGGCACATTTTAGCATAACAAGTCCTTGAAACATATATATAGCCTCTTGGTATACAGCTCTTTGTGCAGTCATGTTAAAATTTAATCCTTTTAGACAAAAATCAAGCTCTGTTCTGGGAATGAATATTCTTACGTGTACTTGTTTGAAAAGCAAAAGGGAAATGACAGGAAAAAAATGCATTGTTTAGGAGCAGTTCAGAAATAATTGGGAAGCTGTAGAATTTTTTATGATTTGTTTTTATGAATTTCCAAAGGGAAACATCAAATTTAGGGTCTGGCAGTAAAATGAAAACTCTCGGGACTCCGTTAAATGGCAGACAATCAATATTCCTGTTAGGATTTTATTGTTGGCCATATGTCTTGATGTTGGGTTGGATGCAATTTGTTTTTTGTTGTTTTTTTTTTTTTTACTGTGTTTGCTTGTATCTTTTGTCAAACATATTGGCCGTTGTCACTGATAAAAAGTCTGAAAGTGGGAAAAGTTTCAGTCATGATTAAAAGGAATAGTTTGAATGTTTATTATTAGTAGAGGCTCCTTTACTTAAAGGCCTTCTGCATTCAGTTAATGGAAATGAAACTGATTTATTCAATGTCCATAGTTCAACAACTAAAACGTAAATTAATTAGATCTCAGTCATTCATCTTTTTTTTTCAGGAAATGGAACATTTTTACTCATGTTAACTGTAGTTTGATGTGGTTAAATTTTACAAAAATGTTGTTGTACACAAGAATGGCTGACAGTGCTGAAACCGTCTTGTTGGCTCTGATTGTTTTTTTTGGGTTTTTTTGACCGAGAAGTGCGAGGAGCCAAGGGAGCTTGATTTTTTTTCACAGATTATTAATTATGCCCACATGCAGACATGTGGTATTGCACATTTCGCGCTGTACCTACCAATATTAATCATTTGCATGTAACTGTTTTGAATTTCTGGCTTTCATTAGTCTAAACCGTTTTTTACATTTGTATAAGCTGACTGTGATATGACATCTTTCTAGTACAGGTAAAAAAAAGTCACTCCGAACAACCAAAGCTATTCCTTTCAGCTCAAACATGAGATTTTGAACTTAAGGTACATTTTCCATTCGGTGTGATGAAATGTTTTACTTTGTCCTTTGATTAAAAACAAATTGGTCCACCTTGTACTCCAAAGCTTCAATTTCTCATATTGTTTGTGCCAGAGTTCCTTTGGTCCTCATCAAAAAACCCAGGCACGCTTCTTATATGAAGTCCGATGATGGATGACAAGGGAATTGTTAATGAAGTTGGGTGTTTTTCTGTGCTTTTTTTTGGTAATAGTAGAAATGGTTCTCTAATAAAATCCTGTGAGGACCAAAGGGTTGAATGAAGTAATTTCATTGGTTCAGGTGGAAGAAATGGATAAAGTAACTCTTTGTGTGGATTCTAATAGAATAAAATGGACATGACAAAACTGAAATCAGAACAACCGAGAGACTAATGGCATAAAAAGAAACCACCGATGATGCCACTTTTTGAATTTTCTAATTTCAAGCTGTTTGTTTAATACAGTATCTCAATTGGATATCCTGGAAAGAGATTATTTTGTAATTTGGGTTAATTCAAAAAAGCATTTTTCATGTTTTTATCAAAGCCTCATATTTTATTAAAATTGTCACTGTGACAGCCTACCCACCAGCTTGTTTTCCCTAAAAATGATAATGCCGTGAATCTATTTTGCAAGCGAAAGACTGAAATGGACTCAAGTAATCTTGCCTTCAATCGAAGCTGAAATGCTGACTATGATGCATGACTTGACAGTTTTCTCATTCCTTAAATCTATTGTTTTAAATCGACTGTGCTTTCAGACGATTCAATTATGCGATCCGTATAGCGGGGCTGTGCCTCCACGGCAAAATATTTGACAATATGAGAGCCTCGTGTGACTCATTTATTTTGATTTGGGAAAAACAATTGTATCTCATCCCTAATGTCTGTCATGGGGAAAGTTCATCAATCAATCCCGCAGCCGTGCAGAAATTTGTTAAAGCTGGTGTGAATGCAAGACAATCAAAGGAGAAGAATTAACATTGATTATGTTGTGCATTCATCACAGCTGTGTTTAAAAAAAATGTTTTAAAAAAAAGGAGAAGCAGCGACAGGCTGCTACTCATGTGCCACGACCTTTGATATCGTCACCATAGAAAAAGGGAAGAGTTGAGTTTCCCTTTGCAGAATCAATGCTCTCTAATCTGAATAAATTCCTCGGCAGATCTTTGAAGTTATTTTCTTCTCTACAGAGACACAGTTACTTCCCGTATATGTTTTATGCAAAACGGAAGATAATAAGGTCATGAGCTTTAACACTGCTAATAGATCAAACCTTTAGATGTTACCAATTCACTGCCTAGTACTTCTTTGCTCTGTTGTCTTTTCTCCCCATGAAAGAGAATTATATATATAAAAAAAAAAGATCTCAGCAACTGTCGGAGCATAAGAGAGAGTAAGTGGAGGGTGGGTGTGGACAGATAGTGTTTATTGCTTGTGGGAGGTGAATGATGGCGCAGCATAAAAACCCTACCAAAACTGAGCAGATGGAGCCTATGTGACAGTAAAACCCCAAACGTCCGCTGAAGGTTTTTACCAGTGACTTATGAAAGCTATCTGTCATAACAAAGGCAAGAGTTAGCAGGATGATATGCTAATATCACCCTGCTGAAGCAGCTTCGCTCTGGTGACAAATTATGCTCAAAAAGTAAATTGTTTCTCAAAAGACCCCTATGTGAGCAAGGACACAAGTGAGTGTGAAATTATTGAACCTGGACGTGACACGAGACAAGAGGTCTTGGTGAAAAGCAAGTGATAAATTCTTGCTTTTAAGAAGTCAAACTTTCTCATAGTGCTGGTATTTTAGTGATTATGAATGATGGCATGACTGTTAATTTTTCTATACTCTTAGCAACGAGAGATCTTACCTTGCCTTGTTAAGAGGCAGAATGATATTCAGCTTTAACTTGGCACATAGAGTTTCTATTTAATTTAAGATTATGTCATGTTGCTGTTGCTTTTGATTGGATTATCCAAAGTCCAGAATCTAAAATGACTGCTATTGAGTCAAACCTAAGCTGGATAATTGTAGACTGCAAAGAGATTGTTTATCTTGTGTCAGGTTTATTACATTTTTATTAAACTTGGGGTAAAAAAATAAAAATAAAAAATAAGACTGAACCTTTTAATTCTTTTATGGCCTGAGCAAGAAATATAAACCACATCTTATGGTTACTCAAACCTTAACTGAATAATTTTACACTGATTACAGTATCTTTAAAGGACACTATATAAATATAATTTGAAGAACATAAAAAAAATTATGAAACTTTTCTCTCTATTTGTGACCTAAAAATATGTTTTTGTTTGTTTTTTCCAAAATATTCCTAAGGTGCAGCGAAACTTATTTTTAATATTAATTTCTTTGGACAAGTTAGAGAGGTGGAACTCATTTGTCTTCCCGTGTTTTTGTCATAAAAAGTTTTTGTCAAGCAAAAATGTGTCTTTCTTCAAAAAAATAAAAATGTCAGTGGTTTAATTTTCAGCTAACTCACCAGCAAATGCTCAAGTAAGTGAGGAAGAGGCAGCACTGCATTAGTAAATGCTACATACAGCTGGAGAATAGGAGGATGGATAAATATTGCAGTTCTGAAATACATTATATTTTGCTTCCTAGCTAGTCTGTGTCTGGGTAACATAATAAAAGAAAACATTTGTTAATGTGTTTTAGCCCTAACTATTATTTTATTTGCAGCAACTAAAAGCAGTGTGTATCTGTCATCACAGGGAGCTGTCAACACAGAGAAGTGGCATCAAATGATTTATATATATTTGATATAAAGACCCATGCATGAACACTCCGGCAATAAGATTCAACAGTTAAGGTATGTGTGTGCAAGCTTTTCCTAACCTCATCTCATTAAATGTTCATGTTTGTTCAAATTTTATGTATGTATGGTTTTCATTACAGCCGCACAAGTGGTGATTTTTTTGTCAAGAAGTTAAAAGCAAGAAGAATAAATTTCTAAATGAAAGTCCAAGGCGCACATTTAACGAAAATCCTTTAACATCTGCAGGTAAAACAAGATCGGGTGTTTACTTGCCATTTCATTGCAACACTAATTTTTAAACTACCCACGTTGTATGACCTTAAGGTTATTTCAGCATTAAAATTGCAGAACTGGAAATTTTTTCATTATAACATGGTGGCAAAAATTGACAAAACCTGATGACTTCTTTGATCCATGTGAGACACTACTGTGTCATTTGCTGCTCAAAAATGAATTTCTTCTGTAAAGTTCTCAGGAGGCTTTCATTATTATTTTTGTTTGCTTGTTTGTTTTTGTTTTTTATTTTACTTTTCTTGTTGTCTTTACTGTCAAATCAACTGCATTTATTTATTCTGCCACACTGGGCTTAAGCAAAGTTTTGGGTGAAAAGTAAAGGGTAATAAAGTCGTCAACAAAGGTAATAACTGGGAGGCAAGGGGGCACCGTGCCTGTTGCCAAAGCCTGTGAAGGTAGTAAAGGGCAAATCTGCAGGAGATTTTACAACAGAGTTAGTGTCAATGTTTACATGCCAAGTGTCGATAGTGTCACAGATTGTCATCCCGGTGTTCTCTGCAAGGCTTCGGCTTGGTAAACAGACTTCAAAGGAGTTGGATCCGCAGTAAAACGGAGACAGATCTACACGAGCGCTTAAGCTCGAGACCACCCACACATACCTAGATAAGCATGAATGGAACAAATACACAAATACATTAAAATACCTGCTGCAAACATAAAACAATGCATTGCGTTAAGATATTCAAATAGCTGCTTTTAACTTAAAAATATATATAATTTACATTATATATTTTTTTTTCCTCTCCAGAGGGTTTTTGTGGGCTCTAGTGTCCCTTATATGAAAGTAGGCTGACGGGAAAGGGGATAAGAACAGGAGGGAAGACATGCGGCAATTACCGTCGGGTCCGGGAATCGAACCTGCGACGGCCGCGTCGAGGACTCAAGGCCTCCAAACGTGGATTGCGCTATCCACTATGCCGCCACTACATGCCATATATAATAATTTTTATATAAAATGAATTTTAAAAGCATAACTACAAATGTCACAGCATTGACTGCCTGCATTACAGGCTGAATGATTTCATGAGGGCTCTGTGTGTGCAAAGTAAATATGGGGGCTTGTATGCACAGAGTATAGTACTTGTTTGAGAGGTTTACCCAAAGAGATTGAAGGGATTTTCTACCATGCTGTGTGCAAAGATCTAATTAGAATGAACTTTTCAAATAATCCATTATTAGCAAGTGTGGATAATAACAAAGACTTCACCCAGTTTTTCTGTTTTCCTGTTGCCTCCCAGTTCTTTAGCTTCTTTCTTAAATTTAGATTCTATTTTGATATTGTTTATACAGAGAAGCTGCATTTCTAAGTAGGTAAAGCAGCAAATGGGACAACATTGCATGCTATTGCAACAGTTTTTTATTTTAATTATTAACCAGCTCAAATGAATCCCAATTCTGTGCTGTCTTTGTATGTCATGAGTCAATTGAAATTCCAGTAGCATGCAATGTTTTAGGATTAATAAAGTGAGCAGCTACTAGTATATAAGTGCAGGACAAAGACAAGAAATGTAGGGGATCTACAAAAACTTGATGTTTTAGGTGGTTTAAAGCTTTGCTAATCAAAAGAAAAATATCTAATTTCTTATGCAGCCAGTGTCGATGCGCCTAGAGATACTCGTTTTGCTGAGCCACTGTGGAGTGTTTGATTTCAAACCAATTTTTAGCTGATCATTATATTTTATTAAATGCGTCTGAGTTCATTATATAAAAGCTCTCTCTCCGATGCCGGGGAGGAGAAAAAAAAAATAAAGAAAAACTGTGCATCTAAAGCCTCCTCTCAGAACTGACTGGAGGAGAGTAAGCCTTTAATAGAAATCAGACTTTACGCATTTATGAACCAAACAAATAAATGCTACCACAAGAGCTGCTGTAGCTGTCAGACTAAATGTTTTATTGCTGTGATATCACACATACAGAGATTTAGTCTTTCTGCTGAGCTATTACACCGTTTTGTGCTTCTGCGTAGGTAGCTCTTTAGCTTGAAGCTTCTCTTTAGTGATGGATAAAGATGAGATGCTGAGTTTATTTTACTTTCTGTTCAAGATAGAGTCTTTTATTTTTCCATTTTAGGAAAGAATATCTGACACATTTGCTGGCTACCTGTTTGTAAAGCGAACCAGAAGTATACATGTCCTCCCGGGGCGGGGGGCTCGCGTTCTAAAAGGGACGCTCATCTGCACATCTGTAGTATTCAATCATAACACCGCAGCAGCAAATCACATCACAGGCAATGCACGTTGGATCATATTGTCTGATCCAATAGCATGCTCCTCCGTTGCTATCAATTACAACTTTGTCACCCAACTAATTTGTTTGAGGGCTGGATTGGTAATTTGATTCTGCACTAGCTCACTTGATTTCCCTTACCCATTAATTTCATTTGCACTTGCCCATCAGCAGCACCAGCACATGTTGAGTCACCCACATCCCAGAGCTCATCTTCTCTGTCTTAGCCTGACACACTCGCAGAGTGCAGGCTGCCACTCTCATTCCAAGAGCCTACATCTCTCCTTCAGTAGCTCGGAACCTCTTAACCTGTCCACTCTTCACCTCACCACCCTCCACCGAGAGCTGTTTAAAGTGAATTGAAAATGTTTGTGGCACCTTGCTTATGTCATGAAGTACTAAGACTTCCACGGCCTTGCATAGGAATTTATACCCTTTTCACTTTTTTCAATATATCTTGTCTTGTTTCAACAATAAGCTGTATTGCATATTATATAAATTTCATGTCACAAACCAACAACAGATTGTAGTGTATAATTGTGAAGCGTAAGGAACATGACCAAAAAATCATAAAGGTTAAAGGAACATCTGAATTCAGCCTCACAGAAACAACCACTGAAAAACCACCATAAGCTGCAATTACTTAGTCTGTTTGTTTCTACTAGCTTTCCACATGCAGAGAGAAATATTTTCCCTTTTCTATTTGCACAATGGTCTCAAGCCGTTTGCAGTCTCTAAAAGGATTTCTATGATTGCTCCAAATTTAGCTATTCAATTTCCACATCAACACTCTGAAGTGTTTTATTGTCAGAGTGTTGAAGTAAAAGCATCTCCACAGCATGATGTTGCCACCACCATATGTTATGATTGGTATTGTGTGTTTGTGGTTATGCCAAATATTGGAAATAAATTTAAGTCTCATGCACACGACCATATTCTTCCAGTACTATTAAGAATAAATTTGTAAAGTTCACAGCTAATAATTCTCCTGTCAACAGATTCTCTCAACTCAGCCATTTATTCTGGCAACTTTTCTGGTGTTCACTTTAGGCAAAAATAAATTCATATTGACCCAAATGTTAATTTTCTGAAATGATACATTCTTTGGTTAGAAAGGGTTTGCCAAGATCCCCTGGATTTAATCATGTTAGGTCATTCTGAGAAGCATTTTCTGGTATTTTAGGGAAACTCTGACGTTTTACTCTCTAAATATAATCATTACTAAAAGAGATAAGTAGATATTGTCATTACTGTAATGAGTTTCACTGAAAAACAAAGATGTGTCAAAGGGGAAATCAGGTTTGTATACTAATTTGTATTTTGACAAAACACATAATGCAATTAACCTACGATGACACGGTGGTATTGCAGTGCAGCTCTTTTTTCCTATATAATCAAAGCATATTTAAATGAATTAAATGAATAAGTGAAAAAGACCATACTGTGACAGTTTATTCATGAAGATTGAAACACAAAAATTAGAAAGTGTTTAAAAAAAGAATAATAGAATGTAGTGATATTCCCTAATGAGGAAAAAGTATCTGCAATAACAAACTCACACATAACCCATTTGTATTGATGAGTACACTGAAAAGTATTATATGCAAGCGACTAGAGTTATTGAAATTTTAACAAGGATAAATGGGGGAGACATACTGGGACCCTATGGGGAATCTTCCCTTTTACTCATCGCTCGTATACATGAGTGTCTTTGCTCCCAACACTTAAATGAACTGGGCTGCAATTTGAATGCTTCTTAATATTTCATATGTCATAAATTGTCTTTCAGTGAGCATAATTTATTTTCCATATGAGCGCTTAGCAGTAAAGACTGAATAATAAAGGAAACCCAAACAATTATTTGACTTTAGTCATGCATCACTGACCTTAATTGTGTCCCTGGCCTCTGTAATGTCTGACAGGTTATGTTTTAGTTAGAACATCTGTCATATTAGGCCTTTGGATATCTGACTTAATTGCTGCCATTCGATCCTGAGGCTTTTGTTTGTTTCATCTGATTACATTAGTTTTTGGCATATGTTGTACATTTTTGAGACCCCTCATAAGGATATATATATAAATATCAGTGAAACTAAATTCATCTTCTGCTGATCAAGCTGTTTCAGTGGACTTGAGAAATAAAGTTACTGACATCTATCTGTCTAGAAGAGGCTACAAAGCAATTTCTAAAGAATGCAGAAAGCTATTGATATTATTTAGAAAGGGAGAAAAAACATGTTTTAAGAAAAATTAGCCTCTTCTGTCAAAGAATAGTGATATATTTCTAGTAAAGTATTACTTTGCAGTCTGGTATGACTTTATTATGGAGTGCAAAAAATTAGTGATTTTATAAAATATGGAAGGCGCTACTGCGACAGACTGGCGACCTGTCCAGGGTGAACCCCGCCTCTCTCCCGGAACGCAGCTGGAGATAGGCACCAGCAACTCCCGACCCCGTTAGGGAGAAGGGTGACGGAAAATGGATGGATGGATGGATGGAAGGCGCTACATAAAACATGCTAACATTTGTCCATTTACATCAGTAACTCATGCACACAACTGTATAAAATCTAGAAAGCAATAAAATATGCAACATGTCCCTGTCTTCATTAAACAAAAAGAAAAATATTAGGTAAATGGAACACATGAACAAAATCAAGAAACATTTAAATTATTTTTTATTTATTTATTTTTTTGTATTTCAGCATCACTTTTAAAATTCTGTTTAATTTAAAGTGGAAGAATTTTCTTGATGACATGAAATTCCAGAATTTTTCCAGCCCTCATAAATATTCCTGGGATCTTTCATAAGTAACTCTGAACTAAGTGTCATTTTTGTGCATAATAAGATGCAGTAATTAATGCCATCGATTCACATCTGTAAGAAACCTGACTGAAGGAAATGTGATTACCTATATCACATTTCAAAACTTGGAGTTAGTTTCAGGCCCTGTAACTCAGTTATCGTGTGACTGTGCAGAGAGCGAGAGGGCTGCTCTTTCTATGTGATTGATGAGCGCATACTGGGCAGGCTATTAAAAAAGCTGCGGTGTATTCCACAGACAATGGCAATAAACATATTCAGGATGCAGAATTCAAAATGACTTATTTAGGGAAAGAAAATGCAATTTTTGCACCAACCATAACCATAAACCTCAGATTAATGGGTAATACTGAGAGCACATTGAAATGCGCTCCTGAGCAAACACAGACGCCTACACACAGGCTGCTCTTTTGTGCATGCTATCTTGTGTGAAATCTTTTTTGTCAATGACTCAACCATCAGTACCTGCAAGAAGGTAATTAAAAATACTCATGTTCATCAAGCATGCTTTTTTTTTCTTCTAATATTTAGATATTAGATATCAGACAAGCTAAGAGACGTAAAAAAATTTAAACTGAGTAACTTGCAACATTTGCCCACAAATGATCATGTCTCCAAAATTTAGCTATAGCTAAAGTTGATGGCGTACTTAGCTTCTTACAGGTAGCTTTAGTGGTGGATTGCCCACCACTGGATGATTTAAGCAGATTTCTATGGTCATTCACTTACTCAGAGCTTTCTTAATGGTGTACCATGACATCATAATTTGTATTGATTTTGACCAGTCCACTGCAAACTTTGAATGGTTTGTTTTTCATCTACTGCTAAAAACTTAATTTTAATCAAACGTTAGCTGGCTCCATATTTGACTAACTTTTATACAGTGCAGTTCATGACTGACTGAATCAATGTGCCCAGAAGTTCTGGTTGGAATCCAACTCCAAATATGTTTGACAGTTGTTATGATGCAATTGTGTTGATTTAGATTTCTATGGCTACAAGACATTGTAGCCAAACAATTTATTTTGCTCCTATTAAAAATAAATAAATATTGATTCGAGTATCTTGTGCTTTTTCCTGATGTAATATTACAAACTTTAGTCATGCTGCTATACTACTTTCAGAGTTTTTTTTTCTTTTTTTTTCTGGCTACCTGACCAAACAAAACATACTTTTTCCAAGTTAATGCTAATTCATTAAATTAAACATTACAATGCAAGAAAAATTTACAATGAACTTAAAATTTTCTAATTATAAATTTTCTTTGTATCTTATGAAAGACTTGATCTGATCGACTAATTGCAAGATGATGTCATCAGTGGCAGCTCCATTCATTGGTTTATGTCTGACTGGAAAAAAGACTTGTAGACTCTAAAGTAATATGTGAAACTTTTAGTATATTTATTTAGTAATTTATGTAGACATTTTAAAAATTCAAAATTGTAAAAAGTTGCTTTGCAAATGAATACCCATTGAGGTTTATTAAAGAACTAAACATACATTTTATTTTTGTTTCAGAGAAGATTCAAAATACAGTTGTGGACAACTATTTTAGGGAGAGATCTAATTGGCTAGCAAAACTGTATAACTTTTATTGCATTTCTTGACTCAACTGAAAATAACTAGCATTTAACAGTTTGTTCACTTCAGAGTGTCCTGTGTATCAATGATTGCCAAAGAAGACATTTCAGATACTGTCATAAAACTGTTGCACAATCAACTAACAGGAGATGAAGATGGCTTTCTGATCTTTGATTTTATTGGGGGTAAAAAGGTGCCTATGTCTATTAACCTGTGATTTTGCAAGACTGCCCATAGCTCCCCAGATGTTTTTTTTTTTAAGCACAATGAGAAATATATTGAAAGTCTTAAATCTTGGGGTGCAGCAGTGGTGCAGGGGTAAAGCGTGGGAGGCCTCAGTCCAATGCAGCAGGTACAAGTAAAGGTCCCTGACCCATTGAGCTTTGGCTCATCTGATTCCCCTACTCTCACAATCCTCTTGTCTGTCAATTCACTATGAAATAAAGGCCACAAAAACCAAAAAACATCCAATAAAAAAAGAAGTCTTTAATCTTAGTACTGCTCAGTAGACCAACAAATAGTAGCCTCTTGTGGAAAGAGAAATACACTGCCTGGCCAAAATAAAAGTCGCCACCAAAAAATGGTCACACTCTCTAGTATTTTGTTGGACCGCCTTTAGCTTTGATTACAGCCCACATTCGCTGTGGCATTGTTTCAATAAGCTTCTGAAGTGTCACAAGATTTATTTCCATCCAGTGTTACATTAATTTTTCACCAAGATCTTGTATTGATGATGGGAGAGTCTGACCACTGCGCAAAGCCTTCTCCAGCACATCCCAAAGATTCTCACTGGGGTTAAGCTCTGGACTCTGTGGTGGCCAATCCATGTGTGAAAAAGATGTCTCATGCTCCCTGAACCACTCTTTCACAATTTTAGCGATGAATCCTGGCATTGTCATCTTGGAATATGTTCCATTTGGGAGCAAAAATCCATTGATGGAATAACCTGGTCATTCAGTATATTCAGGTAGTCAGCTGACCTCATTCTTTGAGCACACAATGTTGCTGAACGTAGACCTGACCAACTGCAGCAATCCCAGATCATAATACTGCCCCCACAGGCTTGTACAGTAGGCACTAGGCATGATGGGTGCATCACTTCACCTGCCTCTCTTCTTTCCCTGATGCGCCCATCACTCTGGAACAGGGTAAATCTGGACTCATCAGACCACATGACCCTCTTCCATTCCTCCAGAGTCCAATCTTTATGCTCCCTTAGCAAACTGAACATGCCAATGATTTGACCCTTCTTGAACAGACTAACGTCTTTTCCACGACCACAGGATGTGTCTTTTGCCATGGTTGTTTAAGAAATGAGGAGTTACTCATTGCATCAGCTGGGGTTAAATAACTTGTTGCCAGCTGAAAGATAATCGCCTATGCAGGAATTATCCAAAAGGAGGCTTGTACCTATTTGCTTAGTTAAATCCAGGTGGCGACTTTTATTTTGGCCAGGCAGTGTATGTTTGGATATGTAGAGGTAATTAGAAATGAAAAAGATATGTACAATTAAAGAGCTATTGCAGAGACTGAAATGTATGCAGCTACATGGATAATTTTTAAATGTGCTTCTCATACATATATCCTTATGGAAGATGGAGGGCATGCATCTGTAAACTTATGAAGATGTGAGTTTAATACCAAAGTACTTTTCTGTGCTAAATAGGTTTGCTATTACAGAGCTAACCATTTAGCTTGACAAAGCTATTTGTGTTTTTCTTTTTGCCTTGTTCCGATTGCTGTACTGTTTCACCGAACGCAGAATTGAGCTTACTGCTTGATTCTTCATATATGATGAGAGGAGAGCGCAGTTGTGCTGTGATTGGGCACAGGTGTTCCATTATTTAAAGTATCTCCTTGGGCTTTCGAGCGCTGACAGTGAACGAGATAAGACTTCTCTGTGCACGCCCAACCCTTCCCTTTTCCTGCAACACCCCTCCTAACAGCAAAAATATTACCCGAGCTTCCCTGGGGAAAAGCTTAGGGGAAACGTGATCTGGAAGGGAGAGGCAAATCCACCACAACAACAGCTGTTTCCAAATCACAACAACCTGGGGAAGGGTTGTGGGTTATATTTTATGGGTGCAAAGGGACGACGGATGTTCATTTATTTATCTCCACAGTCAGCATTGAGGTGTATGTGCATGTGTGCTTGTGACAAAACACCTCATACCTCCCTTTCCACTTCTACAGGAAGAACACGAAGGTGAGCAGTCTCACTTAGAAGGCTGCAGCCATTATTGCGCTCATGTAATGAATATGTAAAAGTAATCAATTTTGTGTGTCAAAATATTATAATGAATGTATGGAACACGGGAACTCATATTGAGCTGGTTTGGTGCCATTTACTTTCCTCTTCACTCACTTTCGTAGTTGCCACTTCATCCATGGGTACAATTATGTTGAGAGCAATTTCATATTTCAAGCATGCAAATATCGAGTCCATGCGGCCACAAACAGTTTATATGCAGAAAAGTATTCAGGCTGCAACACAGAAATCCTTTTAAAGTGCCACGCCAGCTCAGTATTTTAAATCTAAATTAGCTCTCATGTGCATTCAAACACATTCATGGTCACACACATGGTTACAAAGACTGAAATTAGTCAAATGATTCTCACTGGGGCTAACATCGAACACACATGCATCTGGTGGGGCATGTACTGGAGCAGAATACAAACACAGTCATTAGCAGGTGGGGCAGGTTAATCAATGGTTATGACCTTGGATGTATTGGTGTCTACCTTCTCCTTTTGCTACAAGCTGTTGTTAATTTTGTGTATCTCCCAATTCTCATGCACAACAAGCTCATCTGCAACTATTTTCCCATTGATGGTCAAACTACGAGCTGCGGATCCTGACCAGCAGGGATAGAGATGTGATGCAGCCCGGATAGAGCATATATAAAGATACACAAGCCACTCACTGGCATTAGCATAAAACTAAACTATTTAAGGATTTTGCATTAAACCCCCCCCCAAAAAAAAAAAAACAAAATAAAAAACATTAATTAGTGGATCAAATTTTGAGGATTAGGTTAATGGTGTTTAATTTGTGAGCTGCTCCATTTGTTTTGTGTGAATTTAAAAGGAAGTAGACATTCAATTACAGCTAACAGCACTGATTTTGACAGTATTCTGCCATTGCAAAGCATGAAATGACCCCAAAACAAGAAAATTTTGTTTCTGGTATGTAATGGTGTAATAAAAAGATACAATATAAAATCACATTTGTATCCTTGTGGTGAACAACTGATTTAGAAATCTCATGAAATACAGCCATCTATGAAAATGATATGACGATAACATTTTCCAACCTTTATATTTTTCCTATCTAACCACAATTCTACCTTTTTGTCAGTATTGTATGCATAAATAAATATGTATATTACAAAAATAGTACTGACAGCACACTGGATCTTAAAAATATGCGATATTGGAAATAAAATACATGGATCAAAATATGGAATCATTTAGTCGATCATCTTCACACAAAAGTCATCTCAAGGCAAATTATAAGACAAAGATATCAGAATAATTAATTCATATAATGAGGGACTTAAATTATTGTAATTTCTTATAGTTAAATCTAGCTTACAATGCACTACGGTCCAATTCAGATGTATTTTGATATCTGCTGATTATTCTTTGTTTCTGTTCAGGCACAATAACTCTGCTTCTGCTTACTTTTATCCAGATGATGTGATCCGTTCTCACACTTCATTAGTACCTGGAAAAGCAACAAAAGCAAACAAGGAGAAAGGAGAATAGGCTCTAAGATGAGACACAGCACATAAAGGAGGCAGCAGAAAGGAGCAACAAGATCACAAACAGTACATCAGTGTCACAAAAAAAAAGAACAAAGCTGTGTCTGACACAATAAAAAGCAACCTGATTTCATTCTTTTTTAGTAAATAAAATAGTGCAATTACTTTTGTAAGAAAATCCTTAGAAGCTCTCAAACATTGCACAAAAAGAACTTGCTCAAAATCCAAAACAGCAGCTGGCAAAATAGACAGGTGTTGGTAAAGTTACCCCTTTGTCATTCATCTTCACAGTTTTTGATAATTTAGGATAAAAAGTGGTTCTCTTTTCTACTGACCATGCACCAATTTGTGTGTCTTACCCACTTTGACAACAAACATGTTTAATTGCTTGAAATAGTCATTTCAATATATTGAATTGAATGTGATTCCAATGAAAATCTTGTTTTCATCAGGGCTTATAATCTGTCAAATTAACTACATTGTGGTGTATTAAGGTCTTAAAGTTGTTTTTTACTGAGAGTGATCATCTATCTGTGTGGATATGAAGGGTAACTCTGAGTGTCATGGTAACATTTATATTTTACACTACTAATCATGATAGAAATGAGAAATATCCTTTTTTCTTTAGGGCAAGGGGACTACCAGTTATCTTACATTCCTCAGTGTATTTTTAATGATGTTGCCTACTACAAGTACAGTTGTAGCCAACCTGCTTGTCTCTCTTGACACAAACTTACTTTGTTTTAAAATTAAGTTTTGGAAATGTGCCTAATGCACAGTTTGTGTTTGGCATCTTTTCAGAAGTTCAGATCTAGTTGACCGCAGAATGGAAAAAGCTTCTGGATCTCAGCAATTGTGTCGTCATACTGTGGTTCATTCCAGGCCTCTTCAGTGGTCAGAAATATGTAAGTATGAAATCTTTCTGTTCTGAATTGACGCTATTGTTATTATTGTATTTCTTTACATAATTCTCGAACTTGTACAAAGATTTCCTAGGGTAGCAACAAAAGGTAGTTTCACTAGAGTAGTTTCTAACATTTGGAAGCTGCCATTTATTTCTTTTACTGTTATATTTGAAGATGTTTTCTGGATGAAAGTAGATGTGTAGTATTGTGCACAGCTATTTTCGACCAAAGGGATTCTTCCCCATCTTTTCCTTTTATGTTCTGTATTTCCTACGTTTAATCAGTTTGTATTCATAGCCCCCCATGCCTTAACTTCACCCCTGGCATTCTCCATTCAGTCTTCAAACTCAGGGAATGATATGCAAGTCTGAGTCAATCTACCCCAAGTTCTTGGATGTTTGTCAAACAATACGAGAACAACAGCATGATTTGTTCAGAGCTCAAATCTCAATACCCTCTTGGCATTGTTAAGGGAACTCAGCAAAGGCTGAGAGTGACATGGAGAAAATATCCCATCAATCTACAGGATATTAGCTGCAAGGCACCAGTTCATTCTGCCAATGATGTAAGTCTCTGTGCCAGGATGAGCAAGTGCCACAATAAATAACCTCACATCATCCGAAGGTTTTTATCGGATGATAACTGTGTGTGGGTTGAGCGATTTCAAGCTTAAGATTTTGTAGTTGTGGCGGCTGTGACATGCTGATTAAGTGTGAGGGGTAGAGGGATTCCAAAAAACAAGACTGTGATTTGGACTGTGATTGTTTATGGGTTGAAATTAATTCAAAGCATTATTGTCAAATCTTGAAACAACTGGGACTCTGGTCCTTAATTTAATCCATATCTCATTGGTAAAAATACTAAACACACAACCCCATTCATTTTTGGATTTGATCAACAGTTACTTTATGAAACAGGTTATTCACTCTCATTGTTTTGGTTACTTGAATAGAAAATTCTCATGCATTGGAGGCAGCTGGAACCAAGTAAAGTGACTTTTGAATTGCTGTGGTAGGACGCCCCTACTCCAAAATAGACATATTTGAAATTTGCAGTTCCCCATACATAAACTGAATGTCTTCTTAAGAAGCTTTATTGTCAGAAAAGACCAAAACTGTATTGGAAAAATTAAGATGAAGCTTTTAAAACCAAAAATCAGAGTACAAACTCATCAGATTTGGCACATCAGGCCACAAATTCAAACATATTCACCCAACTCCTGTTTTTCCAAAATCAGCACAAGAGCATATTTTTTCATTACTGCACCATATGTTGGTGCAGATTCTCATTAATCCAGGATGTGATCATCTTAAAAGTTTGAAGTCAAGTGGACTTCTCTTGTTTTTCTTCAAGATAACAAGAGCGGACCAGTTGTCCATTGTTTAAAACTCTCAAAATTACTGAAAAAAATAATGGTTCAAAATTATTAGGTCCACAATTTATGTGGGTGTGAGTGAATGTATGTTTTGTTTTGTTTTTTTCCAAATACCCGCCATTATGTTTCTAACATGACTTTATGTTGGAATGCTCTTCTCTCATTACAGAAAGGATATTTTTATGTTTTTTACTTCCCCACCAACACTTCACCTCTGGGCTTGTTTTGCTGAAAAACAGTTTTGTTTCATCCGAGCAGAGCTGGCCATGGATAAGAAGAATACGTGGGTGCCGTGTATCATCCTGTACCTGTGCAAACTATAAACTTGCAGTGTAGCTAGGTGATGCTGTCAGGTTGCAGACCTGATGGCACTCTCAGTTTTCTGACATTAGTAAAGGTACTGTATCAGGGACAAAAATGTTTAATTTCATCAAGTCAAGCTGAATATAAATATCTAGAATGAGTGCAAACAAAAGCATTTCTCACCAGTTATGGCAGCTGGTTCCTAGAAACAAACCTAAGTGAGAGAACTGTATAAAAACAACAGTGCACATCCATCTTCCTGCCCCTGGCATAAATTTGCCAAAGCACAGCGACATTTAATAAGACTTATGCTAACCTATCCAGTTACTGGCTACAAATCTTCTGTTGTCATGCCTCATTTAGCTTAAATTTATCACTAATTTTATATTCTCACCAGATTGATGTAGATCCAGCCCTGCAAACAGCTGTTACACTTAATAACTTGATCATTTACAAGCAATTACAGATTTGTTTACTTGCCCTGTAACTTAAATGAGACAGAAACAAGCAGTTGCATGTGTTAAAAAGGAGATAGGGTATTAATTCATGATGGAAAACTAAAGAATAAATTATTCTGAGTTAGCTTATTAAAGTTACAAAGCTTGATTTTAGATAAGAATCTCTAATTGCTTATTTACATATGCAAGGGCAGTTGCTAAAACTTTTAAAAGAAATAGCAGTTTGTAGTAATGACCTTTACTTTTTCACGTTGTGCTATTGGGGGACACATACACACAAACACACATTCAGGAGCTTTAAAACAACCCATTTTCTCCAAACATTTTTTGGTTGCCTGGTGAACGCAAATATTTTTCTTTCCTCTTTTTTTTTTTCTTTCAGTTGAACAGTCTGTTACCTTCACCAGCTATATAAAGTGTATATGTCTGCTGTGCTGAGTGGGTAGTAGTTTTTCTTGCCTTTTTATTAAAAATCCAGAAAGAAAATAACATCTTCCACTACCTTTGGGTAAAAAAAATCCACAAGCTTAGTAGTTTTTCTTAATTTTAGAAAATATGGGCAGTGTAGTTATTGATTATGTGATCAACACTTCAGCAATGTTAATAACTTTGCATCATCACCACACAGTTCATCATAGGTTATTGCATCAAATAAAGTTCCTGCTTTTAGATACAAGTAAAAAAAAAAAACAACAACAAAAAATCATATAGAAGAGCAAATTAATCTGGTGCAATGACCTACAGTTGCTGTACTGGAGAACTATGAAGTTTGCTGCCATTCTGTCCTTTAGTGATTCCAGTTTATCATTATGTCTATGTCTTGTGCCTAGTTATCCTTTGTTACTGAAGTTTAATTACATTTCTTAGGTTCAGTTATTCTTTGGTGTTTGATTTATATCCTAGTTCACTCTGTACTCTTCCTCGCCCTGTGTGCCACTTCCTCTCTCTCTCTCCTCACACCTGCAACCCGTTTCTAATCAGCCATCTGTTTCTTGTTCAGTAATCAACCTCCCTGGTATATATACAACTCATTCTCAGTTCCTGGTCTTTACTGGACCAGCTAGCAGGGGGAAGGATAATTTTATGTAGCTATGTAATGCATCAGTATAAAAATGTTGGATGATAAAAGATGACATTCAGTATGGTGTTTGCTTCAATCACAGCTTTTGGACTTGTTCTAAAGAACTGAAAATTTTGCTTCATGACTGAACATTTTCCAACAGGGCTTTGGAGATTTTAAAGAGATCTGAATTGTCTTTTTTCTTAGAAGAAAAAGCTTTTGTTCTGGTTTGAGGCAAAGGATACCAATGTTGAAAGTTGGGAAAACGAGGAAAACTTTATTGGTTTCAATATATTAGAAAGCAGGTGCAAGTTTGAGAAACCTGAAGAAAATTCACAAATGGGTGCTTCAGTAAAATTAATGCAACAAGTATATTACATCTTTTTATTTATTTATCTATTTTACGTTTTCTCCCTCATTGACTTGTTTGTTTTGCAGTTGAGTTGTACAGAAAAAAGTGCTCAGAATGTGTAAGGTTTTAAATGTTTTCTTTTTCTAAATTTTTAACAACATAAAAACCTTGCATTTCAACAAGGTATTCAGTGGGTTTTCCTTAAAGGCTTTGTATGTTAGGACTGAAATGCAAGGTAATTAAAATGGCATTTTGACGACCCTGTCCATTCTCCTGGCAAGCAGTGCTAATGAAAACAAACACCTCACACTTTACATGTAGATAAAATATGCTGGACATGTACATGAGTGTAGAACTTTTTTTTTTTTTTCCATTGTGCCATTTTTAGGTTTATTATGTTAACCGAATGGAAAAAAAAAACACCTGATGGGAAGAGGAAGAAATCCATTGTTAAATTGTGTTGGATCAAAGATCAAAAGAAAAATATTAAGTACTTCTGTGATGACTGCCAACATTTCTCTCTACAAAGGCAACACATTTTGTTTGTGTCGAAATATTGCACAAATGTGCACCAGAAATTACTTTGATGTAATTGACATGGTTTTTAAAAACAGATTAAATACGCAGCTATTTTCAACAAATTGTTAACAAAAATATAAATTAAAGGTTTGAGTCACTAGAAAATTTAGAAATGATCATGGCTTACAATAAAATAAAATCAACACCTCCAGGACCAGAGGGACAGATTCGTGGGAGTGATTTTTAGTCAGCTAGCAGTGTCCTGAGACTGAAGTAAAACAATAACACCACACATATTCACATCTTAATTAAAAGCACTGTCTAGACATGGACAGAGATCATGCATACACCAAATATCCAATTTGTTTTCTGCCTTTTGCTGCTTCATCTTCAGCAACACCATGTTTACTGACCTGGCAACATGTCATATTGTGTCAAGTCCTCAGTCTTAAGGAGACTTGCTTGAACAGAAAGGTCAGAAAAGCATGTTCATAAAGGGATGTGGACAGCTTTTAGCCCATGGCATTGCTTTAATCAAAGCCAAATGCAGTTGCAGTCAGAAAACACTTCTGATTTACTCAAGCAACAGTGAGCACTGGCTCTGAGTAAGACCTGTAAGCTTTGGATCGGTGGGGGCATTGACTAAGAAATCCTAGCATTTCCTCTGAGGTATGAGGTGCAAGTGTGTGAATATGCATTTATGTATGCTTCTGTGTCAATGTGTGTTCCTGTTCAAGCTGTTCTCGTGGTGGGACTGCGCTCTGGGCTGTTTTTTCCTTTGACTTTGTCGGAAACATGTTGCATGAAGCAATACACCTGCAAGTCATGATGTTAAGTCACTGATGTTGTGCACTTCACGGCCCCATGGTTAACCCGAGGAATTCAATAAACTGAATTCCTTGAAATAATTACTCAATTTTCAAAATTTTTCTTCCATTTCCCAACTTTGCATTTTTTCCGCCGGCCTTTCACCTAAAATCCCAGAAAAATATCTGGTAACATAACCAACAAAGGAAAGGCTAATAAAAACTTAATACTCTGAGTAAGACCTGCTTTGGATCGGTGGGGGCATCTACAGAGTAGATTTGCAAGGCATTGTACTTAATTGCATAGACTTTCTTTATTTTCAAATTCTAATCACTTCTATGGCAACAGCAATCTATTAAAATGCTAGTTTTGATGAATAGTGGTGCATGTTGAGCAGCAAGTGGCCCATTTGTGAGAGCTTCTCCATTGCTGATGAGAATCAGCCCACACAGCACCAAACTGCTGATGTGCTTATTTTTAGTCAACGGGCTGCCCCAGTGACTGAGTTCAACATGGGACTGACAGAAAATGTGGAGCAGACTTCCCAGTTAATACTTGTACATCAGGCCTCCACCGCTCTGTAATTAACCAATTAACAGGCAGCACGCCCCACCAACACCATACCTGATTCAGTTTGCAATCACAGCAATGCTCGTCTGCAAAGTTTTAATTGTGCCCGAGGCAATAACTTAGTGTTTGTAATCACATTCTCCCCCTTCTTATATTGCACCACGGTGCGTTTGGGAGGGAAAAACTTACTGGCGCAAGCTAATTCTGCAAACCTCCATGTTGGAGGTGAGCATAGTGCACACACAATGCACATTACCGACAGTGCTTAGGGTTTTGCTGAGCAACAGAATAAGTGTTAATATGCTTTCATAATTATTTACAAGTTGTGCACTGAAAGCCTCAGATGAGGGGTGAGTGGCAAGCAGGGGAGGTTTTTATCCAGCATGTTCCCCTTGTGGCAAGGTTTTGTTGAGGCTACTGAATGCAGACAGAGAGAAAGAGTAAAGTCCTTGCATCCATAATATATTCTGAGATATAAGCAATATACATGAGCACGATAAAAAAAGAAACGAGTTTTAACTCAGGAACCTGCATGCTGAGGTTGCCCAGTGAAGGCAAGCCTTGTGCCAGAGCCAATCATCGTTCAGAAGGCAGAGAGGGTGAAAAGACTAGATGAATCACCAAGCTGTCATGTGTCTATTTCCCATTCCGACCGTGGCTAAGCAAATTATAGGTGACTTAATGTTCCACTTTTTTCTACATTCTGGTGCACTGCCAGGCCATACATGGAGCTGAAAGGCAGAAATATGATGTGTCAGATGGAGGCTGCCACTAATTGTTCCATTCAAATCTCTCCATTTTTCTCCAGGAGACCAAAGCCACCTACTGCTTTTTAAAAATACATGGTTGACACTATTCACAACAATGGACTTAAAGCAATTACAAGAGTCATGCATTCTAATATGATGGGCAGAGGAGAGACTGGGATTAGCTTTGCACTCTTGATATTTTACACACATACACCCATAGACGCATGCACACACACACACACACTGCAAAACACAAACAATCTAGGGCAGCTATTCCAAATCCAATTGTTGTGAACATGAAGCCAGCTAGTTTCAGGCGGTGGGGTGAGTTTGGCCCACACATACCAATTAGGCCTGTTTCCAAAGCAATACTGCACAATGCTGCCCAGAGGACTGCAGCAGAACAACACTTTGATTTCCCTCAATGTGATTGTAATTTCATATTCGTCTGAAATGCAACGTGGCTATCGAGGCTCGCTCCTCGAGATGAGCCTTTCTCAACAAGACTCTTGCCCCTGCCGTTTATGCGCAATTTCTGGAAACAAATAAAGTTTGAAGAAGCATTAAAAAATGCTTGCTTTTCCTTCTGCAAACACATTAGCCTTTGAAACGGCTCCAGACAAAAAGGATGCCTGTTTTTTGTTTGTTTGTTTGATTATTTTGTTAATCGGACCCACAGTATCCTTCTGTTGCCACGTCAACTGCTTGCTTTTGATCCGTCGTCATTTCTTCTTTTTTTTTTTTTTTCTTTTTGCTCACAACCGGCTGCCCCTCGTGACTGAGCGTAATGGTTGCATCTGGGATAGAAAATCAAGGCCGTAACTGTGAATGCAGCCTGTGGTCCTCGCGCCGACTAAACATTGTCGGCTCCCAGTGCAGCACATCAGACAGATTGAGGAATAGAGAGGGAGGAGGCGTGTAATGAGAGCCAGGAGAATTACTCTATTTAAACGGAGAGCAAGATTGTTTACATTCTTTCTTTGCACCTTATTATGATGGGTAGTAGACTGCTAATGAGAGGAGCTTCTTTTTTTCTCGTGCCATGTTGTTACATCCTTCAGGTTTACACCATATGTTGGATAAAAAAAATCTCTTTATGGTGCATCTTTTAAGATTTCTTTTGTTTTTTTTCTAAAATGTGGTTGTATTTTTAGTGTAAGGGAGTAGCAGAAAAAACAAAGTAGCCTTCTTACGATGAGCCTATGATTGTAACTCAGTGTAAGACACTGGACGAGGTCCGATTGTCAAAGTAAATCTTCACCTTCTCATTTGAAACACTCCGAAGGCTTGAGCGACAGCCACTGGGGACAGAAACCAAAGGACCCCAAAGAGAGCAGAGGTGTAACTGCATTGAGGTGGCCATATTAGCAGAAATATTGTTTGGGATTATGTGCCCCCTTCAACCTGGGCCAGGAGTTTGTCAGCAGAAGTGCAGATATGGCTCTATCAATAATCCATGGCATTGTGTATTTCCCAACTGATGCCATTATACGGCTGGGGGATGACAGCGCTCACCAACTCCATCATCTTACCCACAGGGACCAGGATCTCATAAAACGCCCTCAACATAGACTTCTCATATAATGGGTAATAACTCCAGCCAGTTAATACAGGGGAATTATCAGCGAGAGGAGCAGTGAACCAGCAAAAACCAGCCACTGCCACTGAGTTGCAGTTGTGGAGTGAAAATCGAGGGGTGGGCTAGCGGGGGCTCGTTCGGAGAGGAGAAGAAACAAAAGAGAGAGAGAGAGAGAGAGATGGGCCAATGTGAGATGAGAGAGGGAAAACTGGCAAATGATAACAGATGGAAGAGGAGTGAGCTGGGCTATCCTGTTAAACACATGAGTTGAAGAGAAATGTCTTTGGGATAAAGAGGAGAATCAGTGGAATGCAATATAAACTGTCAGAATTTTTCATGTAGTCATATCTGGACATTCTCATACAATATGAAGATTCTTCTACTAAATGGAATGTATCTTTGCTAAAGACCCTGTAATGAAAAGCTTAAACCAGTAATCCTTCTGATCCTAATATAAACTGCTTGTATATTTTTTTCATTAGTGCTTCATTTACAGATTATTACTATATGTTCACTATACCAAGGCAAAGTCCAAAGCACTGGACACTGGAGTTCTCACTGTCTGTAGAAGTCCTTGTTTTTCCTTTGGGTTAAAACTGAAAACTCACCCTCTATTATGTCCAAGCTTGACAAAGTACTTCAATAATAATATCAATCTCGTTTGTTTCTAGTGGATATTGCAATAATACAAACAGTAATACGAGTAATATCTGGCTGAAGTGCACAAACCTGCTAAAGGCATCCCAATGCTTCATGAAGGATAGAAACACCCAGACTAAAAGAGACAAATAAACCCCAACAGAAACAAATTGGATGCAATATGTCATTGTTTTATATCAACAAATGTACACCCTGAAGCTGTGTCTTATTATTTTGAATTTTTCAACTTTGCTCATCTTTTTATTGTTGTTTTGTTTTTCTTTTTCTATCGTATTGTATCAAAGATAATGCTTTGCAGCTTTTGGTCGAAGTCCTTGCTTCAGTTTACATTGTTTTTGCAACTGCTATTTTTTCAGTCTTACCATTTTGATTGTTTGATGATCATTTTCAGAATATTACCAAACAAAGATAGTGTATCTGCTTCCCTGCACACTATGACCCATGGACTTGGTAAGCATTATTGTACAAGAATATTCTTTGTTTGGCCGTAAATAGCTAATAATAAGTGCCAAAGGCAATGATTAACAAAGTTAAAATTAAAAGTCAAAATTAGCAAGTCAGGACACCAGTTGATTATTATGAAACAGCCAAAATGCTCTGTGTGAGGTGTGATACAGTAGAACAATAGCTGAAGAAGGGGATTTCCCCACTCGTGTTTTCAAACAGCAAGCTTTAACACACTGTATAAAGAATTTTATTTTACTCACAGTACTTCACCTTCTAGTTAAAAAAATAAATAAATAAAACTTTACACATGGTATTTAACAAAATGTATCGACTAGATTTGTGGCGATCACTTTAATTGTCATCCGATTTGAGTCTATAGTGATTGTGTTTCTTTAAGTTTGATATTAAAAAGTGGGACGCTAGGCATGATCTGCATATTAAAAAAAAAATTAATTTGAAAAAAAAAAATTCTCAACTTGAGTTGCACATCTCTGCAGTTACTCAGGTTAAGTACATTAGATGCTCAGTTGAGGTTTAGAAAAATCGAGGGAACGTATTATGCTTACATCATTTCCATCATATCAGTAAGTGATTATATGTGTAACATAGCTCTGTTATCTGATAAATATGCAAATGACAAATTAATTTCTAGGCAGCACAAAGAAGTAACACCTTTGTTCTGGATCATTGCCCGTTTGATCTCAAGCATTGAATAATAAGCATCTGATACCAGGGCCTTTACTATGCCTTTTATTCTTAAATATTGGTAGGGATCAGCCACAAGTGCTATTTCCAGTGAGGGGGGACAAGAGAGAAAAAAATAAATATAAAATGGTCCCTCCCACCAAGCAAAGATAGTCAGCGTTTGCATTTCAGCGGACAATAAACAGGGCCATCTGTTCCTGTCATTTGTGCTTTATTATGTTCCTCAGCGGGCCACTCACTTTGGAACATCACATCAAGGCCACTCCTCCTAATATTTTATAATGTTTTACTTAGCTTGAACCCCTCCAATCATACACACACGCACACACATCTATCTCAAGATATACGTGAACGAAAGTTAGTTTTTGTGTGCACAACTGCAGCAACACCCAATCACACAAGCAAACATGTAGCATTAATAGCAGGAAGATAAGTAATGTTAGTCTTTTGAATGATTGGCAAAGGAATCTTAACAGTCATGTTAAGCATGACTTTAAATAAATCCTCTGCCCTTGCCACTCAAGTTGGCCTCAGTTATGGTATGACAAACACTGCCAAATGTCTCCTTTCATTCATCTTGGAGGATAAGAAATAGAGAGAGAGAGAAAGAGAGAGGAATAGAGAGCAGCAGAGAGACTAACTGAGGAAGGAATCTGAAAATTGCTGGCTTCAGAAATGTATCTTGTGGGACATAAGATGCCTGTTTTCTTTTATTCTTCTCTATCCACATTGGCAGTAAGCACTATTTAGATTCCTTCTTAATCCAGGTGTGTGATACAATGCATAATAATAGCAAGAAATGCAGGTAATACATAGAATTAAAGCTTGAAGTCTTGGCAGTATTATTGAAGATACATCCTCTTACTTTAAAAAAAAACATAGATAACTAATAAACCTTTTTATTGTATTCCATGTTGTATTTTAGTAGCTGATCAGTAGTAACCTCACATTCTTTGCCTGAAAACTGGCTGCATCTAGGGCTTTTTTGTGTTTTTGCTTCACATTAAAAAAAAAAAAAACATTATTATGATCTTGTTCACATATGTAAACTGCTTCCTATCACAAAGCTCTGTTTTTGCTGATTCTTTCATTGTTTTAGTGTTTTAATTCAAGAACTCTTGAACTGAGAGTAAATCTCATATCCGTTCCTTCTACTGTAATTTCATCAAATCTGTTCTCATCTCACTTCAAATTTCACTGTGCATCATCACGTTTCTTATTGTCTAATTTAATCTAAATGTATTTAAGCAGTTATAATATTATGCAAACCCATGTCAATATTTCAACATATGTATTTAATCATACATATTAAATCATTTGATCTAATATGGTGTCTCCGTTTCACAAGCACCTCTGGGACATTAACAGCTATTTCTTTTCTATTTATCTAATCGCATTTTATTTAAATCTAAGTTAGCTCATCTGTTCTGGTCTTCTGTATTTCACACTTTCTGATGTCACCACTCCTAACTTTTATGCATTTCTTTTGATCTTGTTTAATCTCATTTTACCTAATCTTATTCTGTCTGAGTTTTATGTATATATTTTTGTCACATTTTACACTTTAATTTCAATGTATTTTGAATGAGTTGAAATAAATTCCATGTATGTTCGTCTCATTTTTAATTTAATTTCATGTAATCTCATTTATTAACTTCTCAATAATATTCTAATTTATTAAATATTACTGTACATGATAGTACAGTAATATGAATAATACACACACTGTGATGTCTGACGCTGTTAAAACAAAAAAAAGAAAAAAAACAGTCACAAGCAGTGTTTTCTCACTGGTAAATTGACTGAATGCAAGATTTGCAGGTGCATTTCCATCACAGTCAGCAAGGTTAAACTCCAGAGAAATTAAACAAATTGCTCCTCTAATGCAGAGTAAAACAAATGGAGAACTTTAGTGCACATGTGGAACCCTCTTGGGTTCTAATTATGTAAAACTATAGACATCAGAAGGCAGTGAATTCTTTAATGAGCACTTGAGAGAACAAAGGGAATTTAAGTGCATGTTAATAAGAGAGGCGAGACAACAGAAGAAGGCACAATGCCACAGAAAGAATTGTTACACATTAAACGAGGGCATTTGCTGTTTTACCACCAACCAGCAGCTTCTGACGGATACATTGGGCATTGCATGATATTTTAGAGAAATCTATTTTCACTGTGATCTGGGCCCATTCAAGCTGTTCTCTATGCATGATTAATAGATTTGCAAATGATTTACGAAACGTACATAAAACCAGAGACAAATTTATTGTCAGGGGTTTTAATATCGGTGCAAAAGAAGCTGAGGCATTTCGCAGGACAACATGCAATCAGTGAAGAAACCTGGTCCCGACTAGTGTGGCACAGTTGTGTAAAATTACAGGTTAAACTTTCCTGTCAGATCTCAGGGTTTACTGCTGGGCTAACACAGTACCAGGGGAGCACTGTATACTCTTCTAAAATACTGTGTGTATAAAGCTGTATTACACTGTGGAGGTCGGTATCCTGACTCTAATGTTTACAAGGAGACACTGCTAACATTGCTCAGTCCTTTTCAGGACCAAAAATATGAAACTACGGTGGTCTAACCAGTGACAAATGTAAGATGTTTTTCAGTTTTGTTGACATTACTTAATTTTACATAGTTGTTCAAAACCTTGCCTCCACTTTTCTCTCTCTGGAATTTGCAGTTGAGTGATTCATTTCACAGAGATTGTGGTTGTAAACACTAAGCTGGAGTCACTTTAATTAGACTATTCAATCAACATTGTCATAGGCTCTTATTTAGCACAGAACATCCAGAATAAAGTATGAGTCATCTTAACATCTTTTAAGAAAATAAAAACAAGACAAGATGTGTTTTTTCAACTCCTACAATAACCTGTCTGAGAAAATTAATCTGAACATTTTAATCCGCTCAGCGTTAGGAAAACTGCTGAAATGAATTCCTTCTTCTGCTGCAGTGAACTTTTTAATCATGGGCGGATCTAGACAGGGCCAACGAGGGCCAGTTGCCCCTGTAGAACTGGTCCTGGCCCTATTATGGTCCCTCTACTGAAGAAATGATATTAAATTAATTTCTTATGACAATATGTGCTGGTAAGAATCCATTGCTATTATGTCTCCTGGAACATCTTTTTATTTTTTTTACTTTCTCGGTTCTACTTTTACAATGAATAATTAATTATGATGTTGGACTTTTAGTTTCAGCCGTGTTCAGTAGGATTACATATTTTGTCTTCTAGGGAAATAAAGCACTCCGACTTCCTCCCACACTCCAAAAACATGATTTAGGTCAATTGGTCTCTCTAAATTCCCCCCTGGATGTGAGTGTGTGTGTGCATGGTTGTTTGTCCTGTCTCTGTGTTGCCCTGTCCAGGGTTACCCCGCCTCTCGCTATCAAGTTTGCACCTCTTTTTCGAAAAGCTTTTTAAAGATGAGGCCCTGAGTCTGCTGAACTATCGTATTAGTAACACCTTTTATTTTAACGGTATTATTCCCATCACTGCTCCTGAGGAATGTGTTCCATCTCCGGCGTATTTGTCAACAACAACAACAAAAAAAAAACATATTCACAGGTAAATGGAGGTTTACTTCGATATATTCCAAAGGAAGAAAAAAAAAAGACTGTCAAATTATGATCAATTTTTCTCCATTAACTCTGGCTTCCTTTTTATCTCCTGTAAAGTCATAATTAAATCTAAAACAGGAAAAAGCTTTGAGTGTTTTATCTGAATAAATTCCCCAGCACCATCTTTGATATCTATGACCCACAGTAAGGGAAGCCCCAAGGCAGTGAAGGACTGTCATCCCTCCCCCGGGGGCAGAAGCTGCACTTTTCAGCTCCCTAATGATGTGTCTTTTGAATGAAGGAACCCAAGCCACAGCCTATCACTTAGCAGGCTCAACCGCGAAGGCAGAGGTGGGCTAGACAGAGGGGACAGACAAAGACAGAAAACACAGGGAGACAGTGATGGGAAAGTGTAGGTTTGACATCCGGCAGATAAATGCAGTTACTTTCATAATTAAGAGCAGATATCTAAGATTTTAAAATTTCTGGACACATGTAATATGAAGCAATTTAGGTGAAAATTATTTAAAAACAACCAAGAAACAAATAATGAATGAAAGTATAGCAAAAACCTTATCATCTATCACTTTCACAATTCTCTCTATAAGAGCGTCTCTTAAGCATCCTGCAATTGGAGACATTTGGCTATGAAATACATATTGCATAAATGACGGGCAGCAATACAGCTGTTGTTGTCACAGTGTCACTCTCTAAATTTGAACATTCTCAGTCTGGAGGGTTCTGCATAATCACTGTTTATCCATTACATTCCCCTCCATTCTGCTGAATGGCAACACGTTGTCAAATTGCTAACAATCATCCAGTAATTGATGTCGCATTTAATGGTGGTAATACCAAAAGCAGCCTTGGTAAATTTTCTTTCCTAAATCACCACAATCTGCAATCCTTGTGTATATCTTCTTTTTCTCCCTTCAACTTTACCTCAAGGCTGATTTAGACTCTCCTGGAAGCAAAACTGGTTCACTTTTAATGTTCTTATAGTCTCTTCCTTTGACAGGGCAACTGTTAGCTAAAACATAACAGAAAAGTAAAGAATAGCATCACAGACATGGATGCGCAAAGGAAGTAAAATCAGTGATAAAAAGAAAAGTTGCCGGAGGCTCTCGTGAGTAGCCACAAGGACTCTCTTTCTTCCTCTGCAATGTTTTTGTAATTATTAAATCAGATTCCAGCATTAACACCTCAGACACCCCATAAAGGGAGATGCAAATGTGTAAAGGAGAAGATAAGAACAGAGTTTGAAAAATCCTACTCTGTGCTCAACACAGAGTTGTGCAAAGTCATAATGCCATTTTAATCTTCCACATTTTTTTTTCATGTTACATCTAACCTCAATGATTTTTATAAAGTGACAGGTCAAAGCAAAGTAGTGATTAATTATGATGTATATAATTCATTCTTTTCACTGAGATACTCCAAAATAAAATCCAGTAAATTCATCCATCCATTTTCTGCTTCATGTTTGAATCTGATTCTGGGGATGGAAATCAGACTTCGTTGAGGACGTGAGCAGCAGTGTTCTGGATCAGCTGCAGTAGTCTGACTGATCTATAATGGGATAATGACAGCTGTGCTTAATTTTCTTGACTATGATGTTTGTGTCAACTATCAGCACAGGGACTGTACATCAAACCATATTCATGTCATTTAGCCCAGACATGAGTCCATCTGGAAAGCCATAGCAACACTTATAAGCTATTGTTTACAGATGCTCGTAGTTCAGCTTCTTGATGAGCTGATGAGTGAAACCCCCAAAATGCTTAAAGATATAAATGCAATGAGGGGCGGTGTAGCAAAAATGTTGTAAACCTTCTATCATCTTACATCCATTTCACATTTAAATGTTACTGTGTGTTGGTCTCTGACTCAATATGCAAATAAAACATGTTGAAGTTTGTTTTTGTAAACTGACAAAATGTAGAAAATATAAATCTACATTTATTTGCTGGATTTACTGGATTCTGTTGCTGTCTGTAACATAGATTAAACACAGTTACAAGTCTCTTGTTGACTGAAAAGTTTCAGATTTCAGAAAACAGGAGGTTTCAGAGCTTGACAGATCTCTTGATTTTGGACATGTTTTGAGGTGCATTGTAGTTTTTTTTTCTGCTTCTCAGTAAGGAGCAAGAAAGGGTTCTTCTACAGTTGTATGAAGGAGCGTGCGGCACAAGCCTCCGTTGAGATTTTTCACTGTCTTGCACACTTATCCTGTGAGTCCATTGAGTTGAGTGATGTTTGACAACAATGTAGACGCTCAGGAATGGCAGCTGGTTATGCACATTTGTATGACAGGTGGCAAAGGAAAACACATACCTTGAAACATCTGAAATGGTATTTGTGGTCAAAACTCTAACTAAACTGACATAATTAGATTTAAGCACCTAAAATCTAAGAAAGAAAGACTAATAGAAATGTGGGTTTGCAATTGTTTTGGGATGTAGAATGCACAAAGGGAGTAGCAAGAAAAATGCTCCACCTTTGCATTTAAAAACACCCCCAAACCTTCAAAATAAAAGCAAGGGGCAGGAAGGCAGAGCACAAACGTATATTCACACTGCCTCTGGAAAAAGGAAAGGAAAGGAAAGTGAAAAAAAGTGTTTCTTCTATTGCCTCGCTTCTTGCCTGGTTAGAATCTCTACACATTGATCACGATTTAATGTCTGAAGATGCATTGGCAGTTGTTGACAGAGACAGAGATTGTGATGATAGACCCGGTTATTCCACAGAGATAGACATAGGAGGGGCAATGAGGGGGAGTCGACTCTCCGCTCTTGTTTTCTTTCCGACTCTCTTAACTGTGTTTACTCTTTCAACACTGACATCCAACAGTATGCAGAGCTGATGAAACTTTCCTTCCTGCTGAAAATTTGGCATTATGTCTGCAACATGGCCTTTATTTAGCACTAAATTTGGTCTCATTTCACCCTTGCTCCTACTTTGTGGCCCTTAACTCCACATTTGTAAGAGATAGGACATCCCAGTTATTTATGTGAATTAGGGAAAGGTCTTGTGGGGTTGGGGGATTAGCTTTGTAGCCCTGAAACACTGAAAAATTCAGTGTTTGGAAATGAGTGGTTGAGGCTGCACTTGAAAAACCTTTTGTAAATGTAAATATTTTCTCTCTTGAAATACAGCGTGTTTCCAAAGCTTTCATTCGCCAATAACCTTTTATATTTTGTTTTCATTAAATTACCGTAGATTTGTTAGACCAACACAGTAGTGTACATTTGTAAAGTGCAAAGAAAAATATTAGATAGGTTTTAATTTCAGAAGTGTTTTCATTACAAGCCAAATGTAAACCTTAGTGTTATAGAGGAAAATAATCTCCTGTGCAAAGTCAGCAGCATGCATTCCCAAACAGATATATTTGTGTGAGAAAGATACAAAAAGCAATTAGTCTGGCGGAGGGTGTGAGCACAGTCAATCATGACTGTGTACACGCTGCTCACACCCTCTCCCTTGCTCGCTGCTATGCTACAGCTTGTTCCCTACAACATAACCTACTATGAATACTCAGTTGTTTCTCTGCCATCAGCACATTGAGCAGCATGTACATGAGTAGAATTGACAGCACTGAGTCCTTCTTCCTGATTTTGTTTGTGTTTGACCAAGAACAGTACATTTATGCAGATAGCAACAGATCAGAGTTTATCTCGCTCATGCCATACTGTCACGACATAGTGACATTTTTAACCAATATTTTAAAAAAAAAAAACAACCTTTTTTTTGAATAAAAGTTTCATATTGCAGCTTTAAGTCTGTAGTAGCAAAATAGAGGGATAGCCCAGGATATCCCTGTGAGCTCATTCTAGAGAGGCACCTGACACCAAATGATCTGGCTCCTACTCTGATTTTAGAAACCACCACTAAACCTGCAGTCCAAAAGTGAAGAGCTCTGTTGGAAATATGTAAAATAATCTGGACTTTTACTTAAGTGAATAAAATAAAGAATCAACAGATATTACTGGATAAAGATACAACAGTTAGTTCCCTAAAGCACTTATATATCAATTAAGATGAAACAGATTAAAAAATAATCTTATCAAGAACTGATGAAAAAATTTTTTTTTTATTGTATCAAACTTCCATTCTAGGTCAATTTGATAAAATTAAAAAAAAAATTAAAAAAAGTCCTATACCAAACTCCTTTGTGGTGATTGATATTGTAAGATGACATTGTCAAGAAGATGTGATCATATCCAAGTTTCATCTGGATCTTCCAAGCCTGAGCGTAAGGGAATTAAAAAATGATGTGAGAGTGTAGACTGGAGATGAGACGGAAGAGAGAGAGGGGAAAAACAACTGATTTCCATCAAACCAGATTGTCAAACCAGATTGGGACTATTTGAGAACTGGGGCAGAGTGGATGGAGGGTGGATGGACTCTGATTGCACAAATTTGAACACAAACCTCACTGTAGCATCAGAACAAAATGCGGTTCTTGAGCAGTGTGCTGCTTTGACGTTATGTAGTTCTAATCTTTGTAAAAAATAAAGAAATAAAAAATCAAATAAGGGTTTTTATTCAATACACTGAATATTAAAGAATGTAAAAAGTTGAAATTGTGCTTGTAGTTTAAGAAAATACTACTTGTGTTTCTGGAGCATAACACTCAGGGTCAGCCTTGATACCAGTTATTATTTTTCTGAAAAGGTAGCATGCATTAAACTCTACTCAACCTTTCACCTTTGACTAGGAAGTCTCTGCATCACAAGCTAAGAGCATGAACTCCAGACGAATGTGTACGTCTGCGTGGGCATGGAATTAATTCCTCCTGAACTATTGGAGCTTCTGGAATGATACTACAAGCTCTGACCATTATCATGGTGCCTCTGGCAACACCTGAGCAAAAGCTCTTCAGTATGCAGGCATTGATCCGGGGCATGGTTATTCTCCAAAGTGGGTGGGCCCAATCACATACTTTAAACATGTTATCTGAGCCAACACACGCTTTCTGTCAGCCATAAACCACATGGATGACATAACCAGCTTAAAGAGCTGGTTATGTCAAGAAAGCTTGCAGAATAATTTTGAAACAGCAAGGCTTTTTTTAAATTAGTTTTACTCAGAGGCATGATGATGGTGTTCTGATTTTATCAAATATCAGAAATAAGTTGATATATTAAAGGTAATATAAGAAAGGAAACTTGTTTTGGGCATCTGTTTTACATTTGAGTCAGTGGATGTTTTTTTACAGAACATGCCCTCAGGGTGTTAACAATTGATGTTAATGTAAACTCTCTTAAATATCATGTGGTTCCAAAACCTGCCAAATAAGATATTCACAGAGAGCAATGATGACAACTTTTAAACACACACACACACACACACACATAAACACTCAATTTATTGTTACTACGATGTCATGTATTTGACAAGGCTGCACATGCCGCACTTATTAGCATTGTTGCCTTGCAGCAAGGTCATGAATCTGGATCCTGGCCTGCAGTAGTTTCTGCATGAAGTTTCCATGTTTGCTATTTTTTTATTTTATTTATTTTTTTAGACAAAGTCTTGCTTTTCCTTAAAAATGAGAACAAAAAGAGGCACAGCTGCACTGTGGAGCAGTTGGTAGAAATGTTTCCTTCTAGCAAGAAAGTCCTGAGTTCAAATCCCATTTGGGGGAATACGGACCTGCATGTTCTCCCTAAGCAGACAAGGGTTCTGATTCAATACTCCAGCTTCCTCCCACAGTGCAAAAGTATGACTGTTACCTTTATTTAGCAGATATTATTAACTAAATTCAATAATAATTTAGTTACTAAACTATTATTTTGTTTCAATGTTCCACAGACCATATGCTTAAAATTCAAATTAGTTAACTTAGATTACACCTGACTGAACACTGGATGGAAGAAAAGTTTTTCCAATGTGATCCTTGATTTGTGTTAAACATGCATTAAAGCAAGCTAGATCTCTTTTTTTTTTATCTTTTGTGCAGGGGTGAGGGTAATGAATGCTGGGAAATGCAGTCCAATCAGTCTGAGGAAAATGGCAGCCCAACATTAGGCTTCTGGAATTTTCTTCAAACTACTTCTAGTCTGCATACAATGAGGTCCGTAAAGCCTTTAACACTCAGGATGCAGACCCAAACAAGGGAGAGCAAACTCACTTGTGTCTTCTAACCTGCTGGACAAGAAAATTGACTGAATGTGATTTTTACACGAGTCAGATTGAAAGTAGGAACTGATGAGAGGACTGGTACATCCATCTAGAAAACATCACTAGTTGAAAAATTCCCTTTGGATCCAGCCAATAATTAACTTCCCAAAATTATTGAGATCAAAAGATCTTAGTCATTAGATTTGACATGTCAACAATTTTATAATATCCAAACATAAAATGAAATATTGCCTTATCTATTTTTGTAACATAACTTTAAAGAGAGTTTTTGTTTTAAAACTGTTTTGGGCTGCAAACAGTTCCTATCAAACCAAGGCTCATTGCCAGCACATACTGTAAATCAGTCTTTCAGTTCAGAATGTGGAGAATGAGCACAATTATTGATAGTTGGATGGATTTCCATATTCTCTATGTTAGATTGATCACAGACCTACCTCCATGATCCAGCTGACTGACTTCTGTCTGGTTTTTCACTGCTAAACTCGCCTGTAGCATTCCTCAAGGTCCCCTGCCATGCCTGAGGCAGTGGAGAACGTCTAGCGATCACAAGCCCTGAACCAGGTTTCTTCATGTTTATCTCAGGGCGGGTTTTACATGCTCAAGCTTTTATTCCCCTTTTCCCGAGGACACATTGATCTAACTTCTGCTGATATGCAATTTGTCAATACTTGAATTTTTAAAGGTACATGTAGGTAAAAAGTAATTGCATTAAGTCTGAATAAATTGAACAACGTGACCCTTACTCTTTTAAAATGTGTACATACTCCATAAAACCTTCATGGAGAAAATAACTCCATGCTATTCCCTTTCTTGGCACTTATAATTCCTCTTAGTTTTGTGCAATATTCTTTCTTCTGAAGCTGAAATTATGTATATATATATATATATATAAATATATATATTTTACAGTTTGCTTGTTTTTTACTCCAAATCTCCAACTCTAAACGACTACATTTAGTGTGTCTGTTAACATGTCCAAATCAATATTCTCAGGCAGGTACAAGCTCCTGTTGTCTTGTTAGAAAACAGCTACATCATGCCCGATTCCAGGACAACCGCTCATTACGGGGGAAAAAATAATGATGGTTGAGGTTGTCCACACTTTCAAGGATTATCTGTCTTTCTTTTTGGAACTGTTTCTGTGTACAATATTGCCAGTAGTCCCATGACCGTGCAATTATGGAAGATTTTGCAGCCTGCTTGTTTTCTCACAATAGCAGAACACAAAACAGTGTTCAAACAGGCTCCTGGCATCAGAGAGTTCTCCTTGTTGGACAGCCTGCCATCTTTTCAGTGCAAGAAAATCAAATAGCTGGTCTCACTGTTCCACTAATGGGAGGCCATTAAGTGTTTTTACAGCAATACAAAACTGCTAATTGCTTCTCACATGTATAAATAAAGTAAAATATTTTGTGGAGTGTTGAAATGTTTATGTTGTCTCTATCTGCATGCCTTTGCTAAATTCCAAATAATAAATGAGAATGTTCTAATCCAAAACATATACTTCACTGATATATTACTTAAAGAAATAAAGAGTGCTTACTGTAATTGCAAGACGGGTAATGGTCAAAATGTTGCCCTGGAGAAAATAGTCCTGATGTAAAAAAACAAAGAAATATTTACTTTAATTTGTGATTGTGAGTTAGTGTAATGTTTAAATGAAAGCATTATAACCACCTATATTAATATTATATAAACCACAAATATGAATAAGGGACAAGTGGTAAAAACAAACTCAGCCACTTTGTCAAAGTGATTCAAAGACATTACTGGAGAAATCATATTGCAATGAGAATCGATAAGAACATATTCTTGTCTTGTCTTGCATTCATAAATATTTTGTTTGTCTTAGCACTTTGTTTTTCTCTATTTTCTCCATTCATAAGTAGCTAAAACCTTGCTTTTTTGAATGGCTAACAGGCTAATAATAGCTAATTGTAACCAACTGTAATCGCTATTTAATAGTGGTAGAGTTTGCCAGGATGGTGAACAACATGAAAGGAAATTAAAAAATATAATTTTGTCATGGAATCTATATCCAATAAATGTTCCCTGAGATCTATTTAACTATACAACACCATTTTCTTTTCGCCATGTTTACACATTAAAGGGGTTTAAATACATCTCTGGACCTCGTATCATAAGCGCAAGCTGTGAATTTTGTGGGGTTTTTTCTTAACACGTGGCAAGTCACCCAAATTAATATACCCCTTTCTTCAAAATGTTGGTAAATACCACAATTTTAAATCTATGCCAGTTCAAACAGATGTGAACAAAGTTTATATCAATAATCAATAAATATATCAATAAATTTGCACATGACATTAAACAAGATGTTGACATGTTTTGCATTGTTTTAGTTCTGTAAATAATTGATATCTTATACCTGTTCTGGTCATGTAATATTGCTTTCTTAGGTAGTTTTATTTATTTTTTTTTGGTTGGACTGTTCAGTAGGGTTCCAGGTAAAAAGATAATGTCAAGACAAAAGAAGCAGGAGAGATCAAAAAGTCTTTGTTCCTCTGGATTCTGGAGGATTACAAAGCTTGGTAGATCCAGTGACAAGTATAGAAGTCTGATTGAGATTAGGAAATTTTTGACATTGATTTTTATATTTCTTTTACAGCTTTTTTTTTTCTTTAATCAATGCTGTTTCCCTTATGTTATTCTTTACACTTTTTATGAACCTACATGCATTGGGATATATCTGCTCAAATAGAAACTGATAAAATATCCACAAAAACTGGCATCGACAATAAAAATTTACACAAAAGTGTTACAGTAAAAGATTTCAATGGAGACTTAGTCACCCTAAGACATCATATTTTGATTCAGTTCTCTCATATAGCTATCTGGAGACATTTTAGCCTTTTACTGGACTATGTGTGGTTATATAAACTATTGAACTTGTCCAGCTTGTTTGTTGCTATTCTACTTGTTTAAATGTTTTAAAAATCACTATGTCTGTAGGTTTTCTTGTTTTTGATGATCGTTTACCTCACCTGAGGGCCCATCCTCCTGTCTCATGCATTTTCAAGAGTTTCGAAGAGAAATCGGCCTCTATGTCATGGAATGACATAGATTTATACCTCGTAGAAAAACACAGTCCTAAATTTCAAAATAACAGATCCCTGACTCTCTGGTCAAGAAAGTGGTGCCAATATGGTGCCAATTATTAATTTCAGAATATTTTTCAACATTGGCTTTATTTCCACCGTTGAACAAATAATCTCAAGATTAATTTTTTTTTTTTTTTTTGTATTTTTGCATATTTTCACTTGAAGCATCAATTAATGTGGATAACACTGTACATTCAACTTCAACTGGGCTAAGCTCCTGATACAAGCGATGTAAGGCCTTCCGAATTATTTATGAAATCCACATAACCAGAATCGCACCTGTAAAAATAGTTTTACTGCTGCTCTAGTCTTGTCATGTCTGTCACACCAAACGCTGGTGCCACAAGGTGTGTGCGAGTGTTTCCGTGCGCACACATCCCTGATCCTGGGGATCCGAAACCCGTGGTGTGTGTTTCTTCCGTCGCCCCAGCTTGCTGTGCCAGGGGACGTTTTTCAGATTCTAATGAATGCAGTTAAACTGGTTAGGTGCTGGGTCCAGGATGCTGTCTCTCAGGCTTGCTGTGCTGGAATCTAATGTGTAGACAGATGATGTATTGGAACCATCACATCAAGGAGTAGCTCATATGAGCCGGGTATGCCTGGCTCGACGTTGTCTACTGTCTGTGCAGGATTGTGGCAGTGGGAGGAGGATGGGAAGTTGGAAAAGGGTGGGCTTGGACTAGAATGTCTTTTTCTTTGGGGAATTGTCTGTTTCAGCAGTATGGATATTGCAGGCGGTGACAGAAGGAATAAACAGTCTTTTCTTCAGGGATGGGGCTGCTCACAGAGGCGGCGCTGTGACTGATGTTTGTCAGTGTTCTGTGTCTATTTATTTGTTTGGCAAACAAATACATTATTAACAAGCTACTGCCACATGTTATCCTCTCTGCACATTCTCTTCACTGGCATCAGTGTCTTTCCATTCAAGTGCAAATTAGCTAGGTCACAACTATAATACCAAAACTGAAGGTGAAATTTCTGACTTTACAGGTCGTGCAGCCTTTGCACAGAATTATTCTGCATAGAAAATGTGTTAGGTTTTCAATGTTTTGTCATATAACCACAAACTTTTTTTTTTATTTATACTTAACAGAGCAACAATAGGGCATAATAATGAAGGGAAAGGAAACTGACACGGAGTGTCCAAGATTTGGAAGTTGAAAAGTGCAGCATGCATTTGATTTCAGACTTCATGAGTTAATACTTTGCAGAAACGCTATTTGCTGGTATGACAGCTGCAAGCCTTTTGGAGGTTCACTCCAGTTTTGCATAAACCTGAAATAATTTTTCAGGTTACTCCAGAATGAAGTGTCAAAAAAATAAATAAATAATTTTCAGATATTACCACAGCCTTAAATCATGAATGGACCAATGGACCAAAGCCCTGCCATGTGAACCTTGGCTGTGTGTTTAGGGTTGTTGTACAGCTTTAAAGTGACCTTCAGCTCCAGACTCAAGTTTTTTGCTGGAATATTTTTTCCCATATTGGATTGATTGATGTATGTAGCTCATCAATCAGTTCTTATCTGCTTCTCAATCTGCATGATGCTGCCTTCAAGGTGGATAAAGTGTATTCAGACACAGAATGTTAATTTCAGTCACACACTGTTACGCAAATATAACAAGAGGTTTACACTTGCGGTCCAATCATAGAATCTTGCTATCATCTGACATGTTTTACCAGGATGACTTATTTCATGGTGGTTCACACCTGATAGTCTGGTAGAATTGGTTCAATTGGGGACCAAAATTGCAACTTTTATTACATTTTCAGTTGATTCTGTTCACTTTCACTCTGCACGTTGTTAAGTGAACTAAATCCTTTGTGATGGCACTGCGCTAAAACACTGAAGAAGAAACGGAAAGCAACTTCCTGCTTCAAAAAATGTAAACCAAAATGGAGTGGCATCAGATTTTTGTGCTTGTAGGGTTTCTCTTTTGTCCTGAGCAAAAGACCATGAGATATTTCTCTTGTTAGCGCACATTTGTTTTTACTCCTAATGTCCCATACTGTACTCCTCTTTGTGCTTTTGGAGTGATCTCCAGTCCATTTGGCATTCTGATATGCATTCAAACTGCACCAGAGTTCACATCAACCAAATCAAGACCTAGGTTTTTAGGCTGACCAGAGTTTGCTTTTTTGGTCCGCCTCAGAGTTTGATTGTGCATTCACACTTCCACAAATAAACCAGAATTTATGAACCGGAGTTCTATTAAAGCAAACAAAACAAGGCTTAATCGAAGACTCAAAGGCAGTAATTTTTGGGCTAAGCAAGAAGTTCACTGACTGGACACTGAGAATCTTTCTTTTCAATAAAGGCCCAGATATTATCAGTGGTTCTAAAGACAGTGTAAGCAAACTGAGAGGTGACAAAAATGCTTTTGATGGTGCTCCCACTCTCCAAAGTGAACCATGATTTCTATGCTTCCTCCAGAGTAACGATGGGCCTAATTTTCAAGATTATAGCTTGCAGTTTTAATATTGAGAAAGTAACAATTACATATAAAATTGAGTGGAAAGAAAGAGTGTGATTGGAAATGATGCATCAGCAACAGGCATAGCAGCAGCCTTGAGCTGTCAAGTAAAATCCAGTTCAAGAAAATGGGGGTCAGGGAGTTTTGAAAGCAGTGGAATGAGGCTGTAAAGTTCCTCATGTCAATCCATTCACATATGCGCTAAGGGGAAACCAAACCATCCAGTGGCTCAGTGGTCCAAAGTTCTGTTTTCAGATGAAAATAAAGTTTGAAGTTAATTTGGAATTTGAGATAGAGAGTGGAGAAACACCGAATCCAAACTGCTTAATGTTCAGTGTGAAGTTCGTTAGTCGGGATTTTGTGTGCAATGCCATCTGCTTTTGTTGGTCCATTGTGTTTTCTGGATCTGGCACCGCCCTATACATAATTAAACATTTAGATTGCTGCTACATGACAAAACATGAAAAAGTTGATATACTTTTCCAAGGCTCTGTATGTAGGGTACTGTCATTAAAAAGTGAAGATTTGAGTTCTCATATAGTATACATAAGTGCTGCAGTAAAGAGGACTTTTATATACAGTCATTACTGTTGAGTATGTGAGAATAGTGAAGCTTATTTGTAATGCAATCTGTTGAAAAAGGTCCTGAAGATGATACTGAAAGATCTGGACCATTGCAACTGTAGATAAACCACTACACTTAGTTTGCATTTTCCTTTTAACTTGCTGGCACATTAGATATCAGACTGACTGAGTGGGCTCCTAACTGCGACTTCAGACCCAGAAGGAACTGCCTGTAGGTTTTGCCTGAGAACAGCTTGAATAAAAATAATGCTGTGAAAAGGCTCATTCGCACTCACAATCACACTTAAAGCAATTTCACCCATAACAGGGAGTAGGACTGTGAGAAAATTATTATAAGGCGAAAGAAACAATTTCCTTCTTTTTTTTTTTTTTTTTTTTTTTGTGTTTAGCTCATTTGCAACCAAAATGAGAGATTAAAAGTTCTGTCAAAAAAGTAGAATAGTTGTCCATCCTCTGGTTACTAAAAGAAGAGAGTTGAAGAATATGATATAGAATACAATAGAAATTCAGAAAATTCAGTAGGAAAAACACTATTAAATTTAGCTTTAATGCTCAAAAATATACATTTTGCAAGAGTTCCTGTTTTCACTTCATTTGAAACTATTATTTTATTGTTTGTGAGTGTGCATCTCTTTTTTGTAGATGCATCTGAAGTAGTTTTTATTATTGTTACTAATATCAAAAAGTTTATATATTTCAGTGTTTTATTTAAAAAAGGGAAACTCAGAGATTAACTGTACAGAGTAATATCTGTTTCAGTTAATTTTTATGAGTATACCTTATTACTAAATAAAAAATATCTGATTCAGTTTGGCAGAAAATTGCAATAATGAGAAAGGCTAAACAAAAATTATTTTTTAGTACAGAATTGTAAGCCTAATAACAGGGAGTATGTCTGCGTACAGTTTAATAAATACTTTCAATACTTTCAGGTGATCCTCTTGCATTAATTACCTCATCAGTGCATCATGGCATGGAGGCAATCAGTCTGTAAAATTAAAGTACCACAGTTTAATGAGTTCTGCTTCGCAATCCCCTCAAGGATTGCTTGTCCAACTTTTTTCTTCCACACAACTTTACATTTATATGGTTGAATACAGCTCTCTAAACACCCATCTTCCTCATCAATGATCATTTGCAGTTTACCCTCTCCTCGTGGCGTTTCTGTGAAGCAATTGTAGACTTATTAGTCTTCCATATAGTGATGATCATAATAAATTATGTTTGTACTCCTGCTAAGTCAAGTTTTTGTTGTTTTGTTTTTATTCGTTGTAAGCCACGACTGTTGAAAGTAACCAAAATAAATGGTTGAAGCATGTGTTCTTCAAAGTTGTTTTTAAAATCTGACCTTGTGAATTTGAAAGAATGAGGAAATATTAATTCAGAAGGAAAAACTCTGCGTCCTCCAATTACAGTCTCAGCCGTGACTCTCTGGACAAGCTATGCTCTGTGGTGAAAGGAGCTCTTTGTTTACATAAGATGCAATATTTATTGTTTAGATCTGATTTGCATCACAACGTAATGGTATATACATCATTTTTATGTGCACATGAAAAATATTAATGTCATAAAGCTACATATGTAAACAGTATGCCCTGTAACAGAGTTATGGATTTTATCAGAAAAAGGTTTTTGCTTCAAGCAAAGCTAAGGTTTGGATGTCATATAAGCCAAGATTTCTTGCCTTATATGACACTTGGAGCTTATATCATGTCTTTAACAAAATCTGTATTTTGTTAAAGATACTCTGATGCAAAGCAAAAAAGGAGGATGTTTCGCACAAATTACTCATTGGTTTTCTATTAACATGTTCTAACATAAAAAAAAAAAAAATTAAAAAGAGAAAAAGGAAAACAAAAAGGCAACGGCACATTTTATCTAATAATTAATGTCCTTGTTTGGATTGCAGAAGAGGCCGAAAAACATGTAAACCGCTGTGTTGCTCTTCAGAGGAAAGCTTTTGAATCAACCTCAGTTGACCTTTTGGATGGGTTTTACATCTCCACTGGAGGATGAAAGACAGCTTCAAATTTGTTAAATGCTGAAAGAGCAGGAATTAAACCATGCAATTGGGGATGAGCTATCCAAATGTGTGTACATGGATCCATATTTCCTGAAATAAAATCAGCTAAAACAACCACATCAGGGAAATAATAAACTCAAACCTATCAGATCATTTAAGCTCTAATGCACAGAGCCCTGCCAGCCACTCCCCACTGTGAGGGCACAGCCGATCTATGATATCGCTGGATTCACTTTTATTCCAAAGTCATAGAAATCAAAGGGCAGAGTCCCTCAAATAATGTGTGCCAAGAGAACATATTTTAAGAGACCATTAAACGTGATACGAGTTTAGGGCTTTTTTTAATGGCAGCTATGCTAGGTAATTGTCTGTATGTGTTCTGCAAAGTAGAGTAAAATGCCATCTGTGCTTCTCTGAAAGCAGTCTCAAGTCTGTAGTACAGTAACAAGGTGGCTGCTTTTATTGTTAAGCAAGGAGTATTCTTGTTAGAATGGTTGTTTTGCAATTCTTTAGGCATTAGTTACACTTTGTTTTGGGTGCTCATATAGCTTTCTCATAGATGTGGAAAAACAAAGCCCAGGAACATTAAATTTATGTCTTAAAAAAAAAAAAAAGAAAAGAATCTTCTCTTTGCTCAAAAGTGTATTTAATTAGGCTCACCCAATTTCAGTGAGTTTAACCAAGGAGGATCGTTTGAACACAGAATTTTCATTCCAGCATGGAAACAATTAGGCCCTTTTTCGGCCAATTTAATACTCTCCCCACAACACAGTGATTTCCTGGCAGTTTGTGCTGCTTTGCGGAGGCCCATTGCTGGCATCAGCAGCATTTAAGCAGGACTCTCTCTTTGTTCTCAGTTGTTGTGCTCTGTTATACACAGGATGAAGGTAAACCATGGAAGAAATAACAAAAAAATTATATTCACGCAGCTGAGGCATGCAAGCGAGAGAGCTCAAGTTCCCAGCTGTCTGTATGTGAGATATTCTCAGATGGCCCAGCTGCCCAACAGCTGCTGGTGTTCATCCAAATCCCCGGTCGAACAAGCAGTTTTTTTTCTCCCCTTTTTTTTTTTTGTGTTTTGACACAGATCAGTAGAGTTCTGCATTAACATGCATCAACAAGCGGGGACTGATCAGAAAGGGCTAGAAATTATGATTCTTCATCCCTTTTTTGAAGGTTTTCTGTTGTAAATATATCAGCATATGGCAGCTGTAAAAAGAAAAATTCAACTCTGCATACGGGTTGAAACAAAACCTTGCAGTTTCTGTAAGTTTTCACTGCGTTGTTTTCTCTCCATACATCGTCTCTCTTTTAAAGTCAAGTAAAAACAATGTATATTAATTGTATACATGAACCTTATGCGCTTTTTTAACATTCTAAAATCTTCTTAAAATTAGATTTGTCTTGCAGAACTAATTTTCCTAACCTGAATCAGACACTCCTGTTTTGTCATGAGAACATGGGGCATTGCATTCAAAGACACAGAAATGTCAGGTAGCTGATATGTATGTTGATAAAAACAGCAACCGTTTCCAAATAGGTTAAGTAGAAGCACATCTAACTGACACAAATCTTTTTTTTTTTTTCAATGTTACCTACAGAATAATAATTCAGAGGGCATTTAAAACAATGCACCAACTTTCTTGTGATTTCCACAGATCAATCAAAATTACTTTAATAGACAGGACCTGTAAAATCTTGTCTATTTAGTACCAAAGACAGTTTGCATTCATTATTAACTTGTTTGAACGGTTGACTCAAAGTGCTGGCAAGCTATGAAATTGCAGGGAAACACAGGAGAAACTGAATTTACACAAGACCTGTTGACACCTGCACTACTTGTGCAAAGTCTTTGCAGTTTTCCGTTCATAGTGATTGAATCATAATCAATTGGTGCTTTTTTTTTTCTTGAGATGAGAAAGCATTTCTTCTACAAGTTAACTGATCTAAACAAATCAAGCAGTAATTGTTCGTTTTACATATCAATTTTGGTGTTTTTGAGTACCACATGTGATCTATAGCGTGCAAAACAACCTGATGCACCCCAAAGCCAAACTATTTGTATATGGTTTGGTTGTGGGGTTAATTTATACATTTATATATAAGTGTGTATATATTCAAGAGTCCATATTTTTCAGGTGTAGGCCATTTTTCAGTGAAATTATTTGTCTGGACTCTTTCAACTACGTGTGACATTTTTTCCATAGTTTTATAGAGAAACTATTGAGCAGATGGCGAGATGATAGTCTTTTAACTGTAGGCGTCAGAGTTAGGGGGAAGTGTGTTGGTGGTTGAGCAGAAATATCAATATCAGTTTATTCTGCAAGACGACTTCATCAATTTTTTATGATAAAAAGCAACTTTCTTCAGAAAGGGGTGGAACTTTAGGCTATAAAGCCTCCAATTTAAGGAGGTTTTCTGCAATGAGACACGATAATTTAAATGTTGTGCATTAGACATTAGACGCTCTTGCTAATATGCTGTAGTCACAATTTTAGAAATAAATGTATATATATCTGCAGCATTGAAATTTAAGTTTCTAATTGTCTATAAACACAAGGTGACTTTTTTATTATTATTATTATTATTATTATTATTATTATTATTGTTGCTGTTGTTGTTTTCTCCAAGATTCATTCATTGTCACTTCAATCAACAGCTGTTGTTACTTTCCTTATTTCAGCACCACGGACAGCGACATGTCTGTTTCCCTTCCAGTCCTTCCCCTTCAATATGTATTCCTCCACCTCGAGTCGCTTCTTTAAATAATAACGATGAATGCGCTCAGCCTATACAATACAATATCATTTATTAAGCGGGACATGTATATAGGGATTCTTCTATTATTTTTCCACAATGTACATTGAGTGAGCAAAGTCACTGAACATTAAAATCAGTCAAAGCTACGCAGATCCCGAACTGTAGAACACATAGTACTGTGAGTATGTACTTCATAAATTAGATATCTTCTTTTCTTGTTTAAATTATTGTTATTGTTGTTAAATAAAAGGGTTTTAAGTCACCTCTTGAGGCTGAAATATGTCGCCTTTTTTTTTTATTTCTCTCTTATAATAAACTCATCGGCTGCCTACATTTTGGGTTATTTTCAATATGTTCGGCATCCAAACGCAACACCATAGACACCACAACAAAAAAACGTAAAAAGGGGAAACTTCCATTCGTGCAAAAAGAGGGAAAAAAGAAAAAAGAAAAAGGTGTGTGGGGGGGAAAAAGCCCCTTGGAAAGCGCTTCTTTCTTCCAGGTTGTCCATGATTCCGTAGATATTTCACCATAAATTCTTTAAGGCTATACAAACATAAATAAAGCATGACAGTCAGTTTTTTTGTTCTCCTCATCCTCATCTTTCCTTTGTCCATGTTGCCCAAAAGTTTGTTTTCCAGGCAAGGAGGGGGAAAAAATCCACACACTCGACAAGCACATGCCAGCCACTGGCCCGATCGAGACGCTTAGTCATCCAGATTGCGTAAAAGTTGATGGGTTTGAATATATGAAACTCCCAGGAAACGTTGATATTTGACTATAGAGTTGGACGGAGTGTACAGATATTCGTCGGCTTCCTTGGCTGACAGTTTGAAAAATAAATGGCATGTTTTTGGATATATTTTTGTTGTTGTTCCTGTTCCTTAACTTAAGCAAAGTACCGATCCTCGACGCTGGGATTATAGAGGAAAGACTAGAAAGCCTGAGAAGGTGGAGTATTTCCATCCGCCCATGAGGGTACCCCGCTCCAGCTTTAAGTAGACCCGGTCGTCACGTTCCACCATCAGCAGTACACCGTTGCTAGCCGCTTCTCTTGTAACGTCCTGGTCTCCCGCGAAAGCTGATATAACGGGATAGTCGTTTTGCATTAGGTTGACCTGCAGAGGGGGAGCAGCAGAAAAAAAAAAACAACAACAACACTCAGTGCCCTAATTTTTCATGTTTCATATGTTGAATGCAGAGCTGCTACTTCATGTTTGCTCACCTGTATGGTTTGTCTGTTGTAGACCTTCACAACGTGGAAGCTGAAACTATAGATCCCCCTTCTTGGAGCCTGGAAAACACTCGCTTTTAGGTCGAAATGATTGCCGATGTTCACTAAAACCTGCGATCCGAAAGGGCGCACAGTGAGACGAAGCAGTTCGATCAATACAACAGCTCTCTTGTAGACACATTTCGGTATTTGATATGCATGGAGGCGCGTGCCAAATGCTTAGGACTGTGCTTGGGAGGATTCCCGTTTTTGTGCAATAATAGGCCCCTGTCCAAAGACCCCAGTCGTTTGGATTTTTTGGAACCACCACTCAGCGCTGCACATATGACATGTGATAATTTTTTTAGCATGAATAGTTGCTCCTTTTTGGCAACACGTCGTTGAGTTTGCCAATTACGCACAACACTGGTCGAACCTTTTTTTTTTCTTTTTCTTTCTTTTAAAGACGTCCCAAATGTTAGGATTGCAAAGTAAGGAAACACCAAAGAAACTCATTCAGAATACTATCTTTACACTTCTTATTTCCACACTAATCAGAAAGATTACTGTTAAACTGAGGAAACACGTTTACCTGGTCAAAATAGATGGTCATTGACGTGTTGCTCATCTCCGACGGCTCATGATTGGTTCCGCGCACGGCGGAAAAAGCCACTTTCGCCCCTGCGGAGCGGACGGATATGCCAAGTGAGGAGGTCACCGCTCCGTCCGAGGAAGGGTTCGAGTCGCACACCACAAGACACTTTCCCTCCAGCACTATGGGCTCCGTGTCGTTCTGACCGGAGCACAGAACCACGCCGCATCCCAAGAAGAGAGCCAGTGCCAAGACGGCACAAGTTCCCGGGCAGCGCGCTGGCACCATGGTTGGATCACTGGATCCAGGGTACAATGAGACAACCCCGGCAGCCCCTTGGAGGTTTATTGATCACCTGGTCCAAGCTCAGTCCCCCCCTCTTTTCCTCTCCCTTCCTTTCTCTCGTTCTCTGACTGCGATGCTCCCTCGCTCCTTGACACAGACGCACTTAGGCTCCCCTCCCTCCTGTGCGTCTTAGTAGATTTTGGGAGAGGATTTAAACGGTCGATTTTGTAAATCCTAATGATGTGGGAGGAAAAAAAGTTGGAAATGTCACGTTAGAAAACAAAACAGCTGAAAGTTTAAGAATATCTACTTGATTTATTGAGCAATCTCTTTGTGCGTAAAAACGCTCTTGCGCGTAAAGTGAGCAGCAACTGCTGCTACTAAATACAGCATTCAGCAAGAATGAATAATCATCTCACTGTCGTCTTTCCGATAATATCAGCTATATTTATAATTTTGGGGCACTTTGTAAGTCACTAAAAAGACCTTTAGTACAACAATCTTGCTTAAAACACATTAAAAGAAGCCCGGTTTAAGCTTTCTCTAAAAGAAAAAAAAAAAAAAAAAAAGAAATCTCAGTATTGGCTTACCTGTGCTCTCCATCCCGCTCTTGTGTTCACTGTCTTTCGCAGAAGTGAGCGCTCAGATTGTTGGAATAGAGTTAAAAATGAAAGCACGATTCTCTGGGTGCCCCTTTCGAGGGACAACTCACGCCCATTCTTCGTGTGTGAGCCGCTAGAAGCAAGAGTCCTCTACAAGTGCCCCGCAAATAGGAACACAGGCATGGGCTAATAGGTTTGTTTACATATTAAACATCTCAACGCGTAAACTCGGAAGTTCCCTGAGGACTCCAAGGATTGCTTTCTTTTACTTTCTATTACTGACGTTTTTTTGCTTTTGTTTGTTTTGTTTGTTTTTTTTTTACATCTGTCTGTATAATAATTAAGTTAAAATTAAGGAGTTTGCGGTGGATCGCCCTAGCAGTGCATGTCACATTGGGCATGCATCCTTGTGTTTTTAATTCAGGACTTCGATACTTTCAGTGGTCCAATTCAGATACTTGTGCGCCATCCAGTGGCTAAATTTATTTGTGCAGAAAATGATTCAGTTCAAGAAATCATTAAAAAACAAAGCTTTCTGAAACAAAACAAACACCTGTGTAAAACTTGTAACTTTTATAAAACACAAGTATGTACTGAAAGTTTAGAAAACGACTTCATAGTCACACTGATCAAGAATGATTTAATTGGTCAGCTGAAGGAAGGGCCCATTTCTAAAAATGTTCACAGAGGCTGAGCTTCATCTGTCTGATGAACCTTTAACCTTTTCCTTTCAATCCCTGAGATGTCACCATCATTTCATTAGCCGTGTAAAAGCTTGTTACAGTTGAATCGTACAACACTGGCATTCACAACCTTTACTTCAGACCTTTAATGAGCTGTCATTTTTCTATTTAAGGATATGCAAGCTAGGTTGAGCATTTATTCAGGGAACTGTTTTCTTTATGTTCTGTGCAATGTGAAATGGAATAAATCAAAGCATGATGTTTTTTTTTTTTGTTTTGTTTGTTTGTTTGTTTGTTTCATTTTACTAATGAACATATAATTCATGGTGCACATGTTTTTTTGCATGTGATTTGCATGTGATTTTCAATTGTCAAATTTATGAGATTTTACTGTAAGTGTTTTATTTACATAAATATCTCTATAAGTGTAAACTTGCCAAGATGCCACAAACCCCTAAACTAACCCCTCTTTGAGACAGGGTGGTGGGAGTATCTTGCTCTGTTATTGTTCTGAAGAGGTTTTTCTTTAGTCGTGACAAAGAAACAGGTCAAAGTTGATGGGAGGATGGATAAAGTTAAACACAAGGCAGTAATTGGTAAAAAAAAAACAAAAAAGACTTGAGACAATGGTGATTATCCACCTTCTGGTTGGATAACAATCCCAAACAAAGAGCCAGAGCTTCAATGAGATAATTTAGATGATTTATGTGTTAGAATGGCCCAGTTCAAATCCTGACCTAAATCCAATTGAGAAGTTGTGACAGGTGCTGTGCTGTTTGCAGGTATTCTATATCTTGAGGCTGAGCTACTTTGCAAAAACAATTGAGCAAAATGTGTAAGCTTCTAGATTTGCAAAGTTGGTATAGATATATTCCAAAACACTTGCAGCTCTAACTGAAGCAAAGTGGATTTATACAAAGTACTCATACTTTTTATATATGCAACACTGTATTTTATCATTTTTCTTCCACTTTACCATGTGCTACTTTGTCTTGGCCTATTTCATAAAGTCACAGAAAAAGGCATTAGTTAATTACTTGTGAGATGATAAAGTTTTAAAATCCTGAAAGGGTGTATTTTTGCAAACATACATGTATGTTTTACTTGAGGATCAAACATGAGGTTAAAATAATAATTGTGACTTATGATCAGTCTGGGAATTCATTGACATAAATGTGAATCTGTGACCTGTGAAACCAGATGTTCCCACACATCTGATGTCCCCTGCTAAAAAAAAAAAAAAAAAAAAAAAGAATCCTAATTTAAGTTTTAATCATGTTTAATGTCTTTTCTCTTCCCTCTGTACTGTTTGTCAAACATTGGTCTGTCAGAGCTTATTGGCAAATCATGCAGAAGGGTGACATCAGGTATCCACGAGCCACAACTGTCCCCGGGCCTTCCGAAGGACAGACGACTACAGAAAACATCAAATGTCAAGTACAGGGGACATACACGGAAAAGGGATGTGGCCTACTTAATGTTACCATACCAGGGGCTTCTATTGCCCCGGAAGGGACTTCGCTTCCATCAGGCAAGCTGATCGGCAAGACTGACAACATAGTTATGGTTATATTCACTGACAGCAAGCAAAGCCTACTGGCCTCCTTGAATGGGGAGGACAGTTATGTGATGGGTCTTAAAATGAGCCATCTGCTTTAGTTATTTTATTATTTTAGTTTTTTGCAATATGCTGTGCCCTGTATGTGTTCTTCTGTACGTCTGATTACATCAACACAGCTCCACTTCTAATTTGATAAAACATGGAACCTTCTATTATTTTCTTTATTTTGTTTTATGCTCTATAAATCTCTATTTGCTAACTCTTTTGTAAGTTATCTTTACGCATAATGCAAGTAAAGCATATTAAAACTCCTAGCTGGCCCACTTTATGTTTGCACAACCACTTACAGTGTCTGCCAGACCATCTGTCTCATTGCATCTGTGCAGATATCAATGATACTGTATGCTCTTATTTGAAATGTGGTCTCAATATTGAAGTAATAAGAAAGAAATCTTGCTTTCTGCAGTGTGAGATGCCACCTCTATACTACATTTGGGTGAAGAGACAAATGGATTCACCTGTTTTGGAATCTTACGCAAGTTTCAGGTTAAAACCCACCCATTGATTCCCACTCTATCCACATCTGTTAGGCAAGACAACTACCTGGACTGCTGGTGTGGGTTTATATATATATATATATATATGAAAAAAATTAAAAACAATTTTTTCATTTTTTCATTTTTTTCATTAAACCTGTTACCATCAACATATCTTGTGCATTTTCAACATGCAGTTTTTACATTTCCTTGCCTCTTCTTTTTACTTTCCATGCATTTGCGCCTTATTATGCAAATGGAGAGGGGAGGTGTCATAAGGCAACTTCTTTTCTGCCTATTGGTTTATTAACATTTCACTGTGTTATACTTCCCCTTGCACCGGAAGTTTGGGTTCTTAAGAATCACGCTCTGACCTCACCATGGCAACGAGACGCGGAGAGTTAAACCTCTACGTAGTGTTTATGTTCACAGATATTAAAGATGTAAATTGGATGAGAAAGCTTACCATACGCGTTTTTCTGTGAATTTTACCTTTTCTATTGAGTTTTTTGCTTCAGTAACAAACTTGTGTTGTAACGTGACTGGGCAGCTCTGCCTGTTCTAAAAGTTGGGAAAACAAATGGCATCTTCGAAAGCGCCACCTTCCAGACTGCGAGCTGTAGCAACGTCCACTCAGAAGATCTTCGAAAAGTAATGTCAGAAGTCCCTTTCTCTTTCGTATAATGTATATTAGGGTTAATGCATAGCGCGCTCTACAGGATTGAATGTAAAAAAAAAAAAAAGTAAAAGCAAGACAGTTAGCATTTAAAATGTTTTGGAATCATCTATTTTGCAGACTACCACATGAGATACTGGATACAATTCTGTCATACCTGGATGCTTCTGCACTTTTCAGCATGAGTCACACTAATAAGCTGTTCTATCAGCTTGCTAGTAATAAGTAAGTGTCTCCCAGTGATAATTAATAGTTAGATGCAATTAAATTTCCTACTATGTTTTTTTTTTCAGTCCAAAAGGAAATACATATATTTAGTCATGTAAAATTTGTAACTCCTCAGTCAAAACAAAAAGGAGTTTGGCTTATAATGCTGGATTGAGTGTTGAATTTTTGTTCATTGCTGTTTATATCACCTGAATTACTATGCATAGATAGTTTTTGACAACACTTTTTTAAGTGTAAAACAAGAGAGCATTTATACTAAATTCAGTAAGTATAGTGTTAGATATTAGTCAGTTAACCCTGTATGTCGGGTCACACACTTACTCCAAAACAATGTTTGGAGTGTATAGGTGAATGTCACTCAGGAGTGGATTGGTTAAATACCCCGATGGGGTTATTTTTTTTTCCCACATCAGTTTTATGAGTTTAAGATTAAAATATTTCTGCGTTTATCAAGTAATTAAAGAGTAAAAATAGTTCCTTGCTTTTGTCAGCAGTCTTCTGTTACTCTCAATTCTCTTCATACAGTGTTCTGTGGAAGAAGCTATACATTGCTGACATTTGCAACAATAAAAAGCAAAAAGCTGACATCATGAATGTCCAGTTTTTATCCAAGAAGACTAGGGACCATGTTGCGGGTTACTGGAAAGAGCTGTATGTCAAGACAGTAACACATCGTGAGCTGAAAAAATGGAAACGTCTTCTTGGACCCATCAACAGCCACACTGGTTTGCCGAGCCAAACAGAGCAAGTCCTCAGGTATTGTTAAAAACAGATAAACGACCACATTTTGGCACCATCCACATGGAAATAAGACTATTTGTATCCGGAAACATTTTAGTTATTTCAGCTGTCCCCCAAAGTGAATGATTTAGAAAAATGTCAGTTTCACGTTTCAGTACATGCAAGTCATCTTAAATGAAATAATGACGTGGTAGCTTCATTTGTCTGTGTAACCTGCATGCTCCTCACTCTCACAAATAACACATATTGCACCGTTCGGTGGAATTCAGTGTTTTTTTTTTTGTAATTCTGTGCCAGAGTTAGAGCACCATCGATAAACAAGGCATACCTACGACAGGTGCTACATCATGTTTGGACGTACGTTTTTCTTTCGTCATTTACGAAAATGATGGAAAAAATTATCTGTATTGACCTCTTTTAAGGTTTCTAGCCTTAAAACTTTAAGCTGAGTGAGATGGATGCATCTCTGTATGCACAGTTCCTCAAAGGACATTACAAGTTACAAACCTGACATGTTATCTGTCTTTCAAGTGAAATCAGAAGTCAGTTGATTAGTGATTTTTGAAAGATCATTGAACTAATTGAGAACTCATAAAGTTCTCATTAAATAAAACCAACCAAATGAGTAACTTATTTGGGATCACATGGATATACTTTGTCTTTTACTTTATCTATATTGGCCTCTTTTAAGGTTTCTAATTTTTTTCCTCAACTTTAAGCTGAGCTAGATGTTGTTTTTTTTCTTTTCTTTTCTTTTTCCACCATTAAAAAACTTTTTAAATTCAGCCTTGTTGCTGAGATGATTCAAGGACAGACAGAAGAGACAATCTGCGTCCAATCCAAAACAGAGCGTGGTTAGTTCTACATATTGTGCGCACTAAATGACATTTTCTTATTAAAGGTGAGAGAGGAGGTCTGCGTCTGAATGTGGTTTCTGCACAAAGGGGATACTGGCTCACAGGTGGGGGGGGGGTAGCTCCTCCAGTTTCTCTACTGTGGGTTCTGGTGTGTTTTATAACCTCTGATTAGAGGCTGTGCAGCACTCAATTTTGAGTTCTGAAGCAGTTGTTGTGCTACAGAGAGGGAAAGTAGAAATAATTGTGTTCGTAGCAGAGGCTGTCGGAATTGTTGAAATAAATTACTTAGCCCCCTCAAACCCTCAGTGCCAATACACACATGCAGACACACGCCTTGCCATCTCTTCCCCCTTTCTTCATCCCACCAGCTGAGACAATTCCCTACAGGGGGTTTTGTCTGTTAGAGACACTGAGGAGCATGCAATTTACCTTGGTAATAATCATTTCACAAGACATCGCACACACAGATCACGCGGAATGAAATCCCCTGGGTCATTCGGGGCCTCCCGGGCTGCTCCAGTTTTTAAGCTTTGTTCCTTCACCTAATTGATATTGGTTTGTGCCTCAGCGAGAAGCTGGCTACATCACAGTGGGGGCAGTCGTGAATCACAGTTTAGACAGAATTGGATCAGGAGATTTATCACAACAGCTGCTGTTTCATTTCATTCGTTGCACATCATTTCATTAGTCAGAACAGCTTAAAAGGAGTCGTGCAATTCTCTTGTATTCAAAACATTACAGCCATTGGGTTTACAATTTTGGTGATTTTAAAAAGCAACAGTCAGCTTTTGGCAAATCCTTCTCCTTTTTGTTTGCTCAGTATTTAGATAAAGAAGCCTTTCTTTCAGACCTAGCTTTGAGAAATAGTACCTGAACTCTCATATGCTCCTCAGCTTCTATTGCTTTATTTCAACATTGTGCTATCCTCCTCTAGGAACTTGCGTGTCACCTGGGAGCTGACCATCACTGATATATCTGGACGTGAGAGTACATTGGAGCTGAGCTGGTCCCACTTCTCTGAGACTTCACTGACATTGTGCTGGTGTGGTGGAGACTCCTTGCCCAACTACGGGGAGATTTTCAGCCTTCAACTGCACGGCGTCAGGAGGATTGCCTTCAGCTGCCCCGACCTAAAGAAGTTAAGACAGCTACTGTATCCAGTTTTGCCCCTTTTCTCCCTCTTGTCTTCTCATCTCTTTGTGAAACCAGCTGTGCTCTATGCTTGTTCTGTCAGACCCAGCAAGAGATCCCTGGTGGCAAACCTAGACATGCAGCCTCTAACTAAATGTGCACAGGTCATTGGACAGGACCAATTCGTGCTGCTGAAGTTATTACAGCCTGGGATCATCATTGGTCTTTGGAGGGTAATACCTTCACAGGCAGCTGTTTTCTTTCTTCATTATTATTCACTAATTATTGTGGCTAAAGCAGTGTGATAGGTAATCATTCAGGTCAACGTGACTGATTTAGCAGGGAGAATTGCAAGATATGCATGAGATGACTCTTTTTTCAGGATGGGAGCTCTGTGGCGTTCGTTATGTTCACTCTTCACTTCTACAAACTGGTGGAGAGAAGCACTCGTGGATCTCATGATTGGTAAGCTGCAACGCAGTCACATTTTTCCACTGCAATACGTGCAATAACAGCAATACCTTTTGTATATTGTATGTTACAACCAAGACCTTCAATGTGTATGTAAGAGCAACACAAAGTACAGCAAAATTGCAATTTGGAAAGAAAAAACAAAGTTTTCAATATTTTTTTTTTGCAATGGTAAATATCTGAAAAAGGTGGCATTTATAGCATTGATCAAAAGAGTATTCAAGAGGCGCATAAAAACTAATCAGTGTAGCTATGTAGTAACTAATGGTGCACTCGGCAAATCTGTCCTCAATGGGAGAATAGCAAAAACAAGTCTGTAAAAGGTCCTGTTTGGTATTTGATATTTTAGTGCACAGAGCAAACATGTGGAAGACATGATGATTAAAATTAACTTTTTGGCCTACATTACAACACTTTGTGTGGTGGAAAATTAACATTGTACATCACCCTGGAAACAAGCATGTCAAGTGGTAGGACTATTTTTTTTTTTAAATAAATAGGGACACTGGTTTGAGTGATCTAGCAGGTTGATAGAGATAAATTGTGGAAGAAATTCTCTCTGAAGCTGATGACAAGCTGGTGTTCAATACAGGAAACTGCAGCAAAAAAATTAAATAAAAAAATTGCCACTTTCTACAAAGTTTTGATTCAAGTGGGCTGATTATTATAACTTAAACTTTCTATGGTTTTAATTTATAAAACATTATAAAAGTTGAATTATTTTTATTCAGTATGCACAACTTTAGGTTAGTCTAACACTAACAAAGTTTGAAGTCATAATGTGACAAAATGTGAAAGAGTATTGTGTTTTTGCAAGCCACTGTATATTGTCACATGGTAGAGAACTAAATTAAAAGGAGTGCATAAGTGATAATCCGTTGATAATTCACAGATGAAATTCACCACTGAGTCTCTGACCTTAGTGCTGATCCAAACTCCAGTTCTGTTTCACATGCATCTGTTTTCAGATGCTGCTGCAGCTGCTATGATGTGTTCAATATGACATTTTGAACACAAAACAATATAACAATACAACTTTCAGGTCTAAATTCTATTTAATAAGCTGTGGATTTGGCTCCCTCTTCTGGAGATTTGGAAGTGTTCAGGATATTTGCAGTATGCATAGACATTTGTCCTACAAACAAATACCCCTCTGAAATGTCTTTGTAATGCAATGGCAATTTTATTCTTTTTTTGAGTAATCTTTAACATGTTTCTCTGCTTCAGTTCCTATGTAGAGCCAATCATCCAACCCCCTTCTGATGATATAGACCCTGAATACGGTCTCCATGGTTACAAACTACATATTGTTCTCCACAACACTGTATGCAAACTCATGTCAGAAAGCTTTTCACAGCTTTTTTGTCACAGAGGTAACTTATTTCTCATCATAACCTCAAAGCCATACTGCATTGGTTTAGATGTGTGTTAAAAATACTTGAATACATACTTGGAAAAACAAAACATTTTCAAGTTGATATTTGTACTATAAAATAAAGATCCATTTGTTATGTGTTGTCTGTGACCAGCTCACATCTCTAATGGATGGATCCAGCTCACTGCCATCAGCAGAACCAACTCCTCACAGCACGTGCAGCTTTCTGGGAAACCAATCCTGCGCTGGAGATGTGAAGCCTTGGAAGGCCAGTGGAGGTACCACATGTGTACTGAAAGTGCATTGTTAGAGTACACTGTGTTAAAAAAAAAAAAAAAAAAAATTTTGCAACAAAACCCCTGAAAAGAATAAATAAATAACATATCTACATCATTTTAAAAGTTAAAATTTTAGGGTAACTGTCATGATGTGCTGTTTAAAGAAGACCCGAAAGTGGAGCGACAAAGAAAGCTTGTAGATGACGAATATTTTATATAAATGATAAACAATATTGCAGTAAATGTACATCGAGTATTATTTGACAAATATTGAATTAGTGGTTAACTTGAACATTGATTAATTACCAGGTGACAAGACTATTTATTATAAATTTAAATAAAAATCTTGTCTTAAATCAAATATATCCTGTTTAATATTTTGAAATACGTTAACATAATAGTTCATTTACAGAATAATAAAAAAACAAACTAATAGCATACAGTTACATCTTAAAAATTAGATGAATAACATTAATTAGCAGGATAGTTTGTTGATTTTAAAAACCAACCTGCTACCTTTGTATCAAACCTGTTTTTTTACCAGACATAAACTTTCACAATAAACATTCTGGTTGTGTTTGCTTCTTCAACTGACATTTTGTAGAAGTGCAACACACAAACAAAATATTGAAGGAGACAACGCAGCTGGTTGTTTAATCCTGAAGCATAAGGCATCAGACTCAATAATGGTAGCATACCTACTCCCACTTGTCAATCTATCTAACAACCGTAGCCCCCCGCTGTCTGTTGTCATGGAAATTATGCCGCCTTGTTGTGTCAGCCTTTCTTTCAAGACATTTCACAGTTATCGCAACAATCTATCCATAAATTCAATATCTGCAAACAGTGATTTATAATATGCAGATTAGGTTAGTTCGTCTGACATCCTTCTTCTTGAACTGAAGCCATTTAATCTCAAGAAATGTCCTGCATTTTGCCAAAAGCTCTACTTGCTTCTTCTGGCTGGAGTTAGCCAAAAAGATGTTTTCATTATGAAAGTTATATTATATAGCAGGTGTAGAAATTTTAGGATCAACTAGTAGATTTTGTTCACCATAAAAGCAGCAGTTCTGCAAGGAGGATTTTTCATACTCTGAATGTTTAGATTCTCACTTTTCAATCTAACTTCACGCACCAAAATGGTACAGAAGTTTATTTTTTATTTATTTATTTCTTTTTTTGTGGCTAATTGCTGGGAAAATATATGCCTGCAGAGGTTGACAAAAAAATTTCTGTATGTGTCAACTGAAAAATGATGTGATGAAATCAACTGTGGTAATCCACCAACTGCTGACTCATGTTTGCTTTGCAACACTTTGCCAGAATTGCTGCATTATGTCTCTGACGCTGCTGGACGAATTCGGAAACCAATTCAGTTGTGTAACTACTCCCATTTCCATGGAGCTGGAGAAGGCAGCTGTCTCATATGACTATGATGGCGAACACTATCTCATCCAACATGAGGACTCGAACATTCAGGTGAAAATGCAGCTTGTGAAGATGAGTGCAAAGAAGCATTTTGTCGTCAGTTTAATTGTCTATGTGAGTGTTTTGTTTGTCAACAAACATTTCAGCAGAGATTACTGATCAGTGTGCAGTTCTGTTGTATTTTACATCTGCAGTGATTTTACAAATTGTCCATTTAGTGGAGAACTGTTAGGTGAAGTGTTAAATCTGACACAGTGCCTTGTTACTGCACTGAATAAATGGTGTGTTCGAAACCCTGACATGCTAGTCCTTCTGATTTTTACAGTTATAAGTGGATAAAAGTATTAAAAAGGGAAAAAATAATAATTTTGAGATTTCATTCCCTATTCTATTGCCAAAAAGCTCCAGGCAGCCTGAACTCTGTAGAAAAATCAACCGTACATTTACAGTGAATCTTTGTGATGTTGCTTTACAATTGTGCTTTAAAACAGTACTTGGGATTTGTCATTGGAAAGATATGGCTAATGAAAATTAAGGCACTCTGAATGTTGTTCATAATATCTCTAAATAGAGAATCATATAGTTTGATTTTAAAATCAAACGTTGTGATTTTATATAAAGTAAACCCCGAATTATATAATAACATATACAACATAAATTATATCTGTTAAGCCTATTTTTTATTTTACACTATTTTGGTATAGTAAAATACCATTCTATTATGCTATTATGTAACCATTATTTTGACTTGTATTCAACTGTCTGTAAACCTACAAAGTACTATCTTATTGCTCTGTTGCAAAATGTAGTATCTCAAAAATATGTCAACTTATGTAAAACTGAGATTTCCAGGAGATCAATCTTTTTGATCTGTGTGATCACCATATCCTGTGGCCCAGTGGCCTAATGGATAAGGCATCAGCCTCCGGAGCTGGGGATTGTGGGTTCAAGTCCCACCTGGGTCGATTAATGCCAGTTATTGAGAAACTATGTCAGTGAAAAGATTTGGGTAATGTTTAATATTGAACTTCATAATCAAGTAGAATGTTTTGGGAAATTTTTTGGTGCTCAATTGCATTGCCAAAAGTAACCTATTTCAGTTTAATTTCCTTTTCAGATGGAAATAAAATGGTTGTTTGCATACTTCGGGCAACTGTGGCCCCAGCAATAGAATTATTGCCAAGGCAGTTGTTTAATATTGTTGCCAAGCTAATGATAAACCAATATTGCTGATGGCAAAACAAGTACAAAATGAAGGGCCTCTGGATTATCGAAACTAAGAGACATTTCTTACTTTTCTTGTTAATAGGGCAATCATCACCTTGCAAAAAACTTAGTTTTGTACATTATTTGCATTAGATTACTAAACTACCTAAAGAAATAATTCTGTGGAAATTTAGGAGAAACTAAATACAGGGTGAATTTCTTTTTTCCTAGGTTTCAAAGCTAAAATCAGACATTGGCTATAACAGGCAGGAAAAACCATCACGGCTTACTTTATTTCGTATTTTCCACAGCTTTTCATTCACATTCAAAGCTGGACTTTATTTGATATTGGAAACCAACCATGAACGGCATCCTCATACGATGCCATATTAAAAAAGTGTGGGGCATGTGATAAACTGACAAATAATACTCAATTGCTATTGCCTGGACTTTAATATCTACCATTTATGGCTTTTCCAGTTGCCACACATTTCAATCTCAATGGCCTTTATACTGCTGTTTGCTGCCATCATCATATGCTGCAAACTGGCACTTCTTTATTCCTTCTTATATGACAAAAGCAGTACCCAAGGGCAATGTGTGTTGGTAATGGTGTGGCAAAATATGGGAGAGTTATTCATGTTGTTTGGGACACATAATGGCTCAAAAGCCTTTATAGGTGCAACTGGGGTGAAGATCTGTGAATCCCAGAGTTTGAATTTTGCAAAAAGTAATAACTTATCCAAATACATTTATTCTTCTTTATAAAATGTGTGTTGTGAATACACAAGCAGTAATGTAATTTAGGTTTAAATGAAGTTTAAACAAGGCAGTTCTCCAGCAGAGGGCTCTCTTTGGTAAACAATGAACTTTCTGCACTCACCGCCACTTTTATTCTCCTCATTCTCAGTTCAACAATAGCTCCAAAGAAACATTTCTCCTTACTCTTATCAGCACAACGCAAGAGTAATCTCATTTTAATATAGTTCTGATTTCTCATAAATGTCCTATGAGCCTTGTAAAACAGCACATCAAAAACAAAGGCAACATTATCCACAAGAAAATGCTAAATGCAGTGGCACAATACTTCATTAAACTTATCTTCTTTAGCTTTTTCCCCAGCTAATCTTGGAAGAAAATTGCTTCCATTTTTAGCTTTTAATTCTCTCCCTTGTGAGTGACCAGCTGGACCCACAAATAATTCAACCTCACAAGCCACTGACACAGCTCTCATTTAGTCCTCTGTCAACTAAAGAAATTCAACAGCAGGGAGATTAAATGACAACATCATTTTAATTTTAAAGCACATATTCTTTATTCAAAAGGTCTTGCAGGTATAGCCACAGTCTTCTCCTACATCTGAGTGTCTGTGTCCTTACAAATCCTTACGATTGATATCCCATGTTTATGATGTGGGGCTGGGATGGCATGTCGGTGAAGTTAATTATCCATATAATAATCACTGCAACATCTGCGACAGCAGCTCAAAATGTCTTTGCCAGAATCCTCTCCTGAGGAGATCCATAATCAGGCAAAAAGTGATTTGTAGATACTACAAATTAACAGATGGCTCAACCCATTACAATACTGGACGTGAACTATTTCATAATTATATAGTAGTTACTGCGCACGCCACTGTCATTTTCTTTCACCTTGTTTTGACACCCTTTATGTTCCTACTGGGATGGGGAACTAGGAAACTGGGAAGGCTTCTAGAGATTAGAGTGACAATTTGAAATAGTAAGATGGAGAATAGCGAAATCCTTATTTATTATTATCGTTACATTATCTGTTGGTAAATACAACTTATTTCACAGAGATAACAGCCAAGGGAGGGATTCATTTGCTGGCAAGTGTACAGACAGCTCCTAAATTTTTGGTCAATTATGTCCCCTGGTTTGATGGTACTAGAGGAGAAAGGAATAACCATAATTCTTAAAATAGATGCATTTTATCTTCAGGAAGAGCTCAGGACCAAGTAGCTCACAAAACATCCCTGACTGGGTAATAAAATTGGAAACTATACAAAAAGTCTTCTTCAAACAGAGTCCAACTTAAATATGTGACCCAACAAAGTATACATACAAATAATAATAAAAGAAATACCCTATAAAGGTTGCGCAGGCCCACGGATGATGGCTGTCCATTGGCCTAAAAGGCTCAGTGATGCAGCTTCTCAGTGTTTTTACAGGTCGCTGCTGATTGAGGACAGCTGTAGAGACATAAAAATGGAGGAGGGAAACCTAAGGCTTAGTGCAGAACACATAAGTATCAATAAACATAGTCATGGGGCAAATGTGAGACCGATGCCTGAAAACGTAGGCGCATTACATTCAGAAGATGTCACAAACCACAACATTGTCAAAACTTGTGTCAAAACCACACAAGATCTGAAGGTCGATTTTTCTTTTTCATTATTGATCTGATTAAGTGATTCCCAACTTTTTACATCGTAATTTATGCCACCATTAAATTACAGAAAGAGAGCTGAGATTGGTTTAAACCTCAAGAGGCAGTGAGGTGAATTCTAAACATACATCAAATAACACTCCTATTTTCCCTCTTAATAGTTGAGTATTTCCAGTAATTTTAGAGTGAAAGTAAACAGGATTAATAACTTCTTGCTTGAAGAAGAACAGCTCAGCATAGAGCATAGACATCTTCTATCTTGAATAGCTTAAAAGCTACTGGAACACCGAGAGCAGATAAAAAAAGAGCTTTGGGAAATTCAAATGCGTGTCAACGAAACATAACCATTCAACATGAGGTTTTATGCAGTTGAGGAGCAAATGAACACAAAACAGCAACAGACAAAATGAAGCTTCCTCTTACATAGTACACATTTCTTTGAGTCAGAGGAATAAGAAAAGAATCCCTAGCAGGAAACAAACAGGGATCAGGTACATGCAGAAAACAGTAGAATCCTGTGAGGGGCGAAGGAGAGGTTCTAAAATACTCGGCATGTTGTTGCTGGAACAATGGACCTGTACAGCTGTAAGGCATGAGCAAAAGGCATTCTGAGGGAGAGCGAGAGCGAAACAGCAAAACTGTTAAGATCAAATAGTATTCAGGTGTTAGCATGGCACAGTCTAAGTGATAACCAAAATCCTACTGAGAATCTGCGATGATACAATAAAATTTAAACTTTTAGATGAGAGTTGGCCCAGATGTACATAGCTGGTAGAAATATATGACACCAGTAATTAAAGTAAAAGATTGCTGAATGATTACGCAGCAGTGCACTTTGTATCAGTTATATTCCACTGCCAGCTATGAATTTTTATAAATAATGTAAATATTTAAAGGCAAAGGTTTATCATCTAAATATGAGACACATATTGTGCACTTTTCTCATTACAGTAATAAATAAATGTATAACCTCTAGCCAAAAGGTTTGCTTGACAGTCATTTAGAAATTTGGTTTCTCTTCTTTACATTATCTGGAATTTAAGAAAACTATACTGACTAGATCAGAGTATGAAGGAGAAATAACTCAACACTGGTGTCATCCTCCCTTGCCTCACATGTTGCAGTGGGGCTGTAAAAGGGGAAAAGAGATGGCATGTGTCAGCACATTATGTAGTACATTGTTGAAGCACTTCCTGTAATTTAATGGTTGACTGGTTTTTATTCTCACAATAACATCCTGTGTCTCAGAGGTCTCAGAGCAAGCATTTGTTGGACAGGTAAAGTGTAACTATTTTCTTTTGTCAAGTTGCTGCTGAGTGTTGGTTAAAAAGGTCACATATTCATCAGTATGCAAAGGAATGAATAAAAACGACCTGGACTAAATATGTTTTCTCAAAGGAGTTGACTGTTCTGGTTGCACCTTACAAATCAATTGCATTTTTATAGCTGTGCACAAAGGTGATGCTTAAAAAAAAACACAACAAAACAAAAAAAAACCCAGTCTGTTCAAGTAGGATAACTTGTCTGCTTTCAGGTTAACCAGAATAATTTCCTTTACCTTGATAAAAAATGTTCCCAAAGTTTCACAATGCTTAAAAATCTATATCTGAAGTCAAAGCAGAGAAACTTCAATGTGAAATAAGACAAAATGAAATGACCAAAGATTGTTACCCTCAGTGAATTTGATCAAAAATTATTTTTTTTGTGTCAGCAACATTATGACAGGCAAAATAATTGATTTCCTCTTGGAAAATTTGTATTTAGGTAAATATTACACAAGCATTTATCTGCTAGAGATTTTTCAGCCAGTAATTGAGCAAACATATTTTCTCACACATGTCAAATTGTTTTTGTAGCATTTACTTATCAACTCTGGCTCTGTAGGGTCAAGCAAGGGGCTCTCCACCTCAAATGGGCTAAATCTGAACTTTTTAAGATGATTTGAAGGAACTCTCTGTTTCATTCAGACTCCACCACGCTTCTTTTAAAGTTTAAAATCAGATGAAGCTCACTTCATATTGTGGAAAAGCTGCATTATAATTGGATTTTAGGAATATCCATCGTAAACCGACAACCCACAATGCTTTTCTGGAGTTGTGTTTGCAGCTTTTCATGGAGCAAATGTTTATTGAAATGTGGGAATATTAAATTTTACACTCTAAAATGAAATGATACCATCATAGCTACACCACCTTTAAAATATTAGTAGGATGACTTAAAGAAATTGATTCAGATTATGAATAATAGCATATTTATCGCTTTATCTAGTATATTTCTAAGGACGGGGATGGTGTTGAAAATAGCTTAAATTGATGCGAATTTGCCTTTTTTTGTTGTTGTTTTTTTTTTTTGCTTTTAAATTGCAAAGCACACATTATCTGTAATGACTGTTTTATGTGGCAGTTTTCTATTGTAGATTGAGAATGTGGCCACAGGAAGATCTTCTTTCTTTTGCTTGTTGTAAAGAAATAGAAAGATGGAGGGTTGTCAATTGACACTTTAAATTTCACAGCTTAAATCCTCCCTTCATTTTCTCTTGCCTTTCAGGGCTTCCATAAGCCATGAAGTTAAGAGTAACTGCTGAAGATGCAGGTTAAGCTTAATCTGATTAGGTATAGCCATAGAGAGTACATCTCTGGAAGTGTGTGGTTAGTGAAATGGACAAAAAAATAAATAAAAAATCAAAGAAACTCAATTAAACCAAAACCAGTCACTTGAAATATACAAGTGATTATCTACAAATACAAACTACTTCACTGTAACAACCATGGGAACCTGAAAACATAATAAATCCTCCAAAAATACCAAGTGTAAGAAACATATTTCTGTGCCTTGTCAGCTATGTAAAACAGTGACATTATTCAATTCTTCAAATGCTATTTAGTGGCATTAATTTGTATGTTGAACCATAAATTATTTCACTCCACTATCCAGAAAAATCATAATCACCCTGTTGTACATTTTACCGGTCTTGCACCATTTGTAAGGCCTTATTCTGGTAAAAGTACATAATTAATATTTCATACATAATATATTTTTAGCGCAAATCACAATCTCTTTTTGCTTATTTTTCTATGTGTGGTTTGTTTTTATTCCAGGCATAGTATATCCATGACAACACTGTGACACTGAGCAGAATAAACATGTTTTCTACCAGCCTAAGTCAAATGTTAAATGTGGTGTCTTCTGTGGGCTTCACATAAAGCGGTCTGGGCTCTGCGAGTTCTTGGAACAATTGGCATCAGTGCAAAGGTCTGTGCCTCAGGCAAATGCTATTGATCTGAACCGCTATTAAGAAGGAAGCCAGAGGAAAAAACGAGAGGCAGAGAAAGAGGTATAGACCGGAAAAAAAAGAAAGCCTCATTCAGTATCTGTAGGTTCAGTAAATATGGTAAAGAAACAGGTATGTCTAGTATTGCAATAAAACTCTAACATGTTTCAAACTGTAGCACTTAATTACACAGAATCATGCTTTCTAAAATCTACAAGACATTTTGACACTGAATGCATTTTTCCCATAATAACATTGTTGCATGTTAGGTTTAGGGTTAGGTGTAAAAAGATGGACACTACATAAATCTGAAATGTGCACTTTTCAGATTTATATAGTGCTCTCCTGCAGAGTTACTCTGTTTATTTTTTTTGTTTGTTTATTTTGTGTCAAGTCTTTGACACTTCAGTGTTGTTTTTACCTCAACAACAGCATTTCAGAAATAGAGCATCAAGGTCACAGATGGTGGGGATAGTGTGATGGTTTGGGGCTACTTTAATTTTTCCAAGACCTGGTAGATTTCTGTTAATTGGTAGAACTGGGTCAAGCTATGTAGACGGACAAGTCCCTTTCTAAATATCCCAAAAAATTCATAAAAATTCTCCAGAGTGGCTAACTAAAATAATTATGCAAAGAAGAATGTGTCAAATTTCCACCACAGCAATTGCCAGTTAAAGTGAAATACATACATATTCGTTATAAGTTTTAGTTTTTTTGTTTGTTGTTTTTTTTTCTTCAAAAGTAGGTATTTTGCATAATTTTATTCCTTTAATAGATGGAATTTTAACATGAAAACATTTATTCTCTGTAACCTTTGTCTGAGATAAACATGTATTTCATCATCTGAAACTTTTAAGTGTGAAAGTGAAAGCCAAAACAGAAGAAAACTGTGCGGAGAAAAGACTTTGTAAAGACATTGATGTCCTGTTGAAAATCAGTAAGATCCACATAATAAATATGTATTTATTCACATGTATTTTTCTCTTTTCAGCAGCTCATTTGTTAAATATGTTTATCTGGATGTCCCCTGGAGAACAATAAAAGTCATCTTTTGCATGGGTAGAAAACAAGCCAATGTGGTACTGGATGATTACGTTTTAATCAGATCTCTGCTGCAGGGCCACTGGTGCTTGACACCTATTAAAGCAGAAGCCAGTCACTGTGGCCAGGACGACATCTAAATCAAACCACGTTTATTTGCAAGTATATCTCATCAATGAAAAGCTGTGATCATTACTGCAGTGTGGCATTTTGAGAAGGCACCTGAAAACTGTCCATTTATAATTTAATGGATGAAATTCTTCTATAACAATGAAAAGAAAGCATTTCAATGCTAATAAGTCATTAGTCATCAAATAATTAGTAGAGCAAAACACACACTCTGTACTGCATGTGCTTTGAAGAAAAGACACTATTATTTATTTATTTATTTATTTATTTATTTATTTATTTTACATCTACAACTAGATTAAGTCATGTGTTTAGGGTGTTAGTCACTGCCACTGATATCTGATGGGAATAAAGGTAACTCAGGATGAAATCAGTTTACCAGGCATTCGGGACTTTCCATGAGCTGCTGCAAAGACACGTCAACAGAAATGCTCGTGAAGCACTGTCGCAACACCAGCAAAACATGAAGGTAAAATTTATCCTTTGAGTGCAGAATTTCTTTCCAATACAGCGACAAGCTAAAGCCTAACAAGCTCTTCCAAGCCGTTTGAAAACCCATCTGTTCCTGGATTTCCTGCAGGCTTTTTTGCCTCCTGCGTGGAAATTTTTTTACATGTCCTCACTGGTTGCCACCAGAATGGAGTGTTCCTGTAGATTAATAAAAAGTGGCTTTGCTCATTATTATAGGGAACGGAGGGCACATAGTTCACAGAAGCATAGACGAGGGGCATCATTTTTTCCAGGTGTAAAACAAATGTTGCTCGCTATAAGCATTAGTGTTGCACACAAGCACATTCAAATGAAAATGTTCATGATTGGGCTTTGAACTTAATGGGACAGTTTTTACGTGATGCTTCAGTTTAGTGTCATTAAATGCAGCTCAGTAGTGAACAGAAATGTAAACTGTGTTTTCTTTGAGGAAAATCTTGCAAATGTCTGCCAAAGTGAAATATTTTCCTGCAAAAGTAACAGCTTGGTTACTGTAAATCTGTGTCTGTGTGTGTGAATGCAGTCAATCCTTTTTTTGTAAAAGTAATGAAAGTTTTAGAGGCACAGAAGGCACCAGTGTGACGGTGTGTAGCAGTAGCTTATGTGGCAACATGATTAATTCAAGTCTCTATTAAACTGGAATGAATTTTGAAAGGTCAAGTATTTTGCACCTCACTTCATTACTCTGCTATCTTAATCAAATGGATTTCTTTTATTATCTCGCCCACTCCGTGATTGAATGTGTCCGATCTACCCAGTGCTGATGGATGTTGTTTCCCTGAGCAACAATCCCAGAGGCTTTTCGTGAAATAATGACCAACACTCATGACTAATGAAAGCAGGTTGCAGAAGATCAACTGGAACACCTCAGTGATGTTGTGCGATGAGAGATCTTCATTTGCAGGTAATATTATGTATGATTATGTTAAGTCCAAACTGTTTTCACATGATTACTCTTTTTTTTTCTTAGCCGGATGAATTGCCTCACTCATTTAAGTGTCAATGCAGCAATAAAGAGTGGAAAGTGTCATGCTGTCAGTTATTTTGCATGTTTTCTAATAGTGACATGCTGACAATATCCATCCATTTCTCTGAACTTCACATTTTAATAAGATGTTTTGGATTCAATTAAAAATTGTCACAAAGAAAATCCCTGGATCTGCATGTTGATCATTTTAAATGTTTTTGTAACTTGCATTGTGATTTATTTTGCCTGCTGTGTGTACGCAATCGTCTTCCAGGTTGCAGTAACCCATAGAAAGTTTACAGTGACCACAAGAAGGCACTAAAACACCTTGTGATTTTTCACGTCTGGCACAGGGAAGAGCAACGTCAACAAGGCTCGATTTCATGACATTTCAGAAAAATTGGCTAAAAATCTTGGACTTTTCTGCAATAAAGTTACTATATTACCTTCAGTTGTGATGAAAATGCAATCTAGCAGAAACTTTGAATCACAGTGATATGTAATGCCTTGAATTTGATGTTTGACTGTTCAAAAAAAATGTCCAACTCTTCCTCTTCAGCATGTCATCACAACAGTACTTCTGTATGATGCCATTGATCACCGTACTTAGGAGTGCTGGACATATATTTGTCAGAAGTATAAAATTACACACAGAATTATCTTGTGTAAGTTTATTTGTCACTCACAGACATAACTACTCCTACACCTTCACAATTGTGCTGGTACACAGATTCTCTAATATTTTTGTTGTTCTCAGTCCACTATCTTTGGATCAAAACTAATTCACTCAACTTTATTAACATATTCAAACAGACATATTTCTATATTTATTTCCTTAACAGACACAAGTTGGTGAATGTGGTTTTGCACAATGAATACAACAGTGTAAAACTGCACAAAAACCACTGGTGTAAAGCACAAAATGGATTTATATATATATATATATATATATATATATATATATAAATATATATAAAATGGATTTTATATATATATATATATATATATATATATATATATATATATATATATATAAATCCATTTTGTGCTTTACACCAGTCATACACCAAAATCATATATATATGATTTTCTCTACCAATATGTAGAGAAAGTTGTGTTTTTCTCCACTTGTATAAGGACCATTTGTGTCCATTGCTCCAATCAGTCGATTGTATGATGCTACTCCATGTTGGCTTACTTCCAAACCATCACGTCATGACTTTTTGCAGTACTATCAACCTTGGGAGCCACGACACACTCTGCATCTCATCAGCGAATATTACCCAACACTCAGAGGACAACATTCATCAATGTCCTCCTGCTTTTTGCCAGTGGTGCATTTCTTTCTTTGGACGCCCAGAGTCCATTTCAGTTGTTCTGGCTGCCGGCTGCCTTGTTTGAAATGCCATCCTTCAGCAACACATGAGATGCATCTCTTTCAAGGAGATTGTGTCTGTATTCTTTGCTGAAGAAAAACAAACACAGTGTGTTTCATTTAACGGGTTTTATACTACTAATGCCACCTGTCCAGTAACTTGTGATGGGATGTGATCAATGAAATGGCTCAATAGAAGGGAATAAAATAAAAATTTGCGTATGAAATGTTCGGTGCTTCTTTTATTATCTCATGGATAATAACTACATAATAGTGAAATGGAAGAAATAAAACATCCACAAGGCTATGCATATCTTCAGTCCAATCTTTACAGATTTTTCTGTGGAATTTAATTTCAAAACATTCAAATAAAACATGCATATTATTATTATTTATTTTTTTTGTCTGCAGAGCATATCTGCAAAAATACTAGCAGTCTCGCGTCAGCATGTAAGCACACTGGCCCACACAAACATATACAATCGCCAGTTCACTTTTTGTTGCAGCTTAAACTGATGTGGGTGCACATGCGGTGTTCCTGCTTCAGTTGTCATATCCATCCTAACCTGTTTTTCAGTTTCAAGCATTTTCCCGGTAAGATTTTCAAGCAGGGCTGTTTCCGGATTGTGGCACGCCAGGAGGGAATCACATCATGTAGTGATGTGATCAGAACGTATTGATTGTTTTCTATTAAAATGAGTATCGTATTTCTGATCACATGTTTATATTTTCTTTTTTTCCCCTAAATATTATCATTAGTTTACGTTGTGTACTTTAAGAGTTTATATGGTCAATTCACTGCCCAATTACTTTGGCACCATCTTATTACTTGTACATTACATCATTATATAGATGGAGATCACAAAAAGTACACCTTCAAGAGCTGCATGTTATTTAGAATATTTTAAGATCAACGCCCCCTTGAAAATTCATCGCAATCACACTTTCTCAAGGAATGGCATATGAGCTTCAGCCAACACAGGGAAAATCACATTAACTGCTTTAAAGGCTTTTGATTGGAGAAGCTCAAACACCTAAGCCTCTGCAAGAGAGATGGCAACCATCTGCACTTCAAGGCATCTGATTTATTATCTGAATTTTAACTAGTGAGCGCTATCACTGCCAATTAGGGACTTTTGTAGGAGGAAATCTTAAATGGATATGTGTGGAAAAATAAAAGAGGATGGAAAGTGTTTGAACCATGATAAACAGTGGGAGCTTAACTGTGACTAAGGTATTCAAGGCAGCCTTCCAGCATATGCAGATGAGCTCCATGGGGATTTTGTTGAAAGCACATGAGAGAAAAAGATGGAAGATTGCAACACATACATACAAAATGCTTGAGGACGAGAAGCCCATGCTGTTCCACGTAGATACTAGCAAAAGTGCGTCAGCCTGATCGCCTCTCTTCACCAGCGCAAATATTCCTCCTGATGAAATGACATAATCGATAAATGACTAGGACCTCTTTCTTGCTGTGATGCTGTGGCAAAATGTGCACCTTTATCCTACGCCATTTCTCCCTCTGTGTCCTTTACTACTTTGCCCTTTCTTCTCGCTGATTAGGCTGCCAAAGGTCGCCCTGGATCTTGATGTTCGCACACAGGTAGAGCGAAGCCAATTTCAGATGTGTCAGAGGAACTGATGCTTCCAGCTTTCATGTGACAGCTTGAGTGGAACAGTCTAAGCCCTCATCTCTAAATCACCTCTGCTTACTGAGTGGAAACCATTTGTCACATGCGCTTGAAATGTGCCATCAAGCTCTGTCAGCAAGCATCCATTATGTTTATTATATCATGATTCATTTTGGTAACGTAGCTGTGTGTAATGCAGGGTGAATCCCATGTTTCACATTTATTTTTAGATATTTACTAATCCCTTTACTCGATGTGCTGGATTTGTGCTGTTTGTGGATATCTTAATAGCTCTTAGATACAAAAGACTTTAACATTTATTCCTACAGCCATTTACCCATAACATTTATAAGTGATCATGGACAGGTGCATCTAAATAGATAGGTATTTCTTCATTTTAGCGAAGTAGTGCAGTAACATGGACCTCTTGAGAAATATTTCGATTTTTGCATTCAACAATTTAACACCACATGGTAAGCTGCATTTGTATAAATTACTGCATCAGTGCAATTTAACATGGACTCAATCAGTCATGTCCTAAACAACACAAATATCTGAACCACAGAATCCCACAGCTGGATGAAACGCTGGCTTTGTTTGAATATTTATGTTCTTTTGTTTTTGGTTTTGACCAATAAAATGCAAGTGTGAAAGGAACACATTGCTTCATATTACTGAAGATCTGTAACTTTGACTGGAAGTAGCAATGTTTCAATGAACAGAAGTCCTAAATCAGACTCAAATGAATTCAGATGACATAATCCAAATATTACATAGGCTCAAAATTATTAATTAAACACATCTATATGCTCCAGGCTGTCTTTAGAATAGGAGCACGGACATGCGCAGAGTTTCTAATTTTTGCATTTGACATCATTAAGAACCTTAGGGATCCACACTTTCAGAATCTGCAAATAACTCAAATCCTGCCTGGGGGAGACTTGCTTCTAATACAAATATCATTACTGCAATTATGTAACCCTGAAACATTTATTTTTCTGTTGCTCTCAATATATTCTGTTGGTTTGCAATTCAATGCTAATTCTTTTTGTTCACATGCGGTTGCAAACTCTTTCCTGCTTGAATGTCAAGCCAAGCAGGAGTCTAAAATCATAGCTTATTTCCACAAGGCCTTTATCAACCATTTAAAAAGTTGTTTTATTGTGTCTACCATAAAAAAAAGACATGGATGGTTTTACTTATTTATTTTTGCCTAAAGTAAAACACACCCTCCTTCTTTCAAAGCTTGTACAGTTGTAGATGCTGATTGTTTGCTCCCGTTAGGATTACTAAGATCAACATTGTATGTTTGATTGGATTAACAGTTAAACCTCATGCTTTAACAACTGCTTGAACTCAAACTTCTGACATTAAAGATCAGAGTTAGGGACACAAGCACAAAAAAACCCTCTAAAGAGTGTAATATTGTATGCAGAACACCCTGCAATGCCTATATTTAATGTCGGGTTGAAGCTTTTCTTTGACAGAGAGCTGCTGCAGAGCTTGTTGGGTGCCACTGGGGATCTGTGATCACACAGTCGCACTACAGAAAGTCTTCTGCTCCCCATCCCAAGGAGCACATTCAGCGCATTCCAGCATAATTACCTCAAAGTGATTACATAAATCACTGCAGTACTGTCACTGCTGAGAGAACTTTACCAAAGCCTCGGATAATAACAACATACATATTTGTCCAGCTTGCTGGTTGCAGATTTTTATAAACATTCAGCATGTAGTCAATGCACTACAAATTTCACACAACTTGACACCCTGCAACCTGTTGCCGTGGGAGCTCATCATGCATCATTCGGTTATTGCAAGCAACTCGGAGTTTTGCAGCATTTTATGAAGCCCTGGAGATGAGTGTCAGAATTCAGCGCTGCATGAAACCAACCAGTTTTTTTTATTTTTTTTATAAGAGTTGGTTCTGGAGATGATGGCTGAGAGCAGAGATGCTGTTAAATTCTCTATCCTGATATCTGTTTGTGTTACTTCCAGGAAAGCTCTCACACATCCACTGTGATAAAACAGGGGTGTGTTGCAGCACACCCAATAATGATCAATTATTTCTGAATTACTTAACTGATTTTAGCATTATCTATTGCAAATCTGTTTCAGCTGTTTGTATGAGCAACTGATTCCTTACTCTATTATTTTACACTTCACTTTTAATTAATGTTCCAACATTTCAAACTGATTTACTTTGTCTTTCTCAGGTGCTGTGTGCCAAATTACTGAAGAACAACACACAACACAGCCAATTCTTCTGTAAATATACAACATCATTTTTATTTTCTATTTGTGACACCTGGTTCTGTTTCGATATTGGTTTTACAGAGTCATTGGTCAAACTTCAACTGTGGAAACAGCAAGACTTAAACATTTCCTTCCATATTTAATCAATTCATAAACTTCAAGTAAACTTCTATTTATTGTGAGCAAAACTGATTAGGAAAATATGCTAATGCTCTCACAAATCACAAGCGAGTCATTGTCGTTAAGCAATTAATGACTGTATTAAACTGCAACCATCTGCCACCCTTAGCAGACATTTCATACATTGCCAAATACATAACTTTGTGATAAAACATCACCTGGAGAAAGTTGGTGGCTCAGTGGCTCCAGTCTGTCAGGTTGTAGACAGTCTACCTCCCAATGTGCCTGTGACATACCAGGGTATGCAGCCATGGAGATAATTGTTCAGTGACCTAAGATTATCTTTGCAATAATTTTTGGTAAGTCAATATTTAGCTTGAAGGGCATAAGATGCTTCTGAACAAACAAACAATTAGTGTTATGAGTCTAATTTTAAGTACATCAAATTTGGGGGGAAGCCCAGGGGAGCCAGCTTTCCCCTTTTCAGCAGGGAAGCAGCAGGGGGCAGCTGCCACCAACCCCCTGCTTTAACACTGAGAAGTTTATGTGGGAGTAAGATCCACAAATATTTGCATCTGACTTAACAGAATCTGTGGCCAACAGGCAAATTATTTGTTGTGCAAATGAATTCCAAATAAACACTGATGTAGAGAGCATAAGAAAGAAAAACAATACAGAAAAGCAATCTACCTTTTTGTTTGCTTTCTAATATATGCCTGCACTCATTGTCAGCAAATATGAGTCTATTGAACACCACAGCCCACATACTAGTACTAATCCACATTTTGTTTACTCTGTGGAAGCCAGCCACTAGCTGACACTGTCAAAGGCAAACTCAACAAAAAAAAACAACAGATGACTTACTGATCAGGATAGAAAGAAAAATTCAAATTGAATGCATTGTCACATTGGCAATAAATGTATACATTAATTATGGATTTTTAAAAAAAAAAAAAGCCCCAACAAGTTATTATCTTTTAGTCTAATCCAATTGTTGAGAAAAATAGAAACAACCCTAATCCTGCAGAAAACAAAAATCTCAAAATTCTACACTCATCTCTGGACGGTGTAGACTTCTTTGCAAAGTTACTAGAGCTGCGTCAACATTAGCTACTGCTTCTCTGCCCAGCTGAGCATCTATATTAATATTAAAAATATCACATGCTAGTCTCATAGTAAAATGATTAGCATAGCAAGAAGCCATGACAAATTACAATAATGACGAGGATGTAAAATGCAATCAATCATGTTGATGCTGTGTGGCAATTAATTCAGTAGTTTCATCATTATGACACACTTCTCTTAATCTAATTTAGATTGCATGATGGGTTAATTTCAATTTCTATCAATTGCCTAATTTAGTTTTTTTTTTATGTCTTATTTTGTTTGTCAGCCAATTATATTACAGTCAAAACATTTATTTTAGAAAGATTCAAGAAGTGAAACCTACCAATTAATTTTAAATTTTTTAAGACGGGGTCATTTTTAAGATGCGATTTGACACTTTTTTTTATTTTTTATTACAATTTATGACGTCTACCAGTTGGTGGTGGCAATTCTCAATTAAGTTGTTTTCTTTTACTTGCAAGAAAGTGATAGAACAAGAACCACTGTCCTTAGAATACATGAACATGTTCACAGGGTCAACCATCAACCACACCTCCTCACTAAAGTAGGACTGTCTGTTGACTCCTGTCAGAGTTGCAGTTGACTGAATTGTTTGTATGACGATCGTGGAGATGTGCAGTTCCACCAGATGTTTGCTAATTGCTGCAGCCGCTTTTCTGATGGAGCAGAGTGGAGAAGACAAAATGGAGGGGTGCTCTGTGAGCTGTGGTTTGGAGACTTCTGCTTCGAGGAGGAGCTTTGTGGGAAAGGCAGCTCTCTGTGAATGGTTGCCACAGGAGATTAAAGGAAGAATCAAAGGAAACGCTCCAGGAATGTTTTTGACGAGGAAATAATCATACAATGTAAACCTCAAAATTGTCAATTTTGAAAAATACTACCGCTTTAACCTTTTGTTTTTCAACATGTTTTTACATCTTTGATTTGACAAGTAGATGCGTTGAAATATAAAACCTAGATGTGCATTTCCATTTTACTTTGTGTTCAGTGTTTTTTTTATTTTTTTTTTATTTTATTGTATTTTTTATCCAGCTCATTGTTGCACTTGCCAACTTTGGGGCTGTGTGGCATTTACAGAGACGTGTTAGCTTGTTCCTTGACAGCTTTGTTTTGTCAGAAACAACGCAGTGCTACTGGCAAATTAACCTAAAGATTGCTCCAATCTCTAGGTTTTTAAAAGATGAATCACCTGATTAAAGATCAGCATAATCTAGTGAAATACTGAAATGTGATAGTATACAGCTCAACAAAGTGCTGGAAAACAAATGGTTCAATTCTTCTTATTTACTTTCATCTTTTTTAGTTCTTTACTTCACAAAATTAAACCTAATTCTGAACCATCACTAATACATTGTCAATAAAAATAACTTTTTTTTTTTATAACTAGATTTAACTCTCGAGACGCAAAAAGTAATGACAATTGTTTTCCATGGTACGACAGCATTTTAGACAATAAATTTTAGCCTTAATGTCAAAGCTAAATTTCATTCATCTTCAGACTATTTGTGAAATTTAAAAAAAAACAACAAAAAAAAACCAAACTCATTGATATTTTCAAGAATGGTGCCATGCTGTTTGATCCTGAAACGTTTAGTGACTTTCACTAAGACCGCGTGAGTGACAGGAGCAGGGAATCAGAGAGGATTAACTCAGTCTTTAATGTTGCTGCTCTGCATGCAAAACAGCGGCACTTGTCATTTAAGATTGGATCCACAACAAAGCTACAACGGAGGTCATGAAAAAGAGATCAGTGGATTGTCAGCATGAGGAATTAACATTTGAGGACTGCTTTCTTCCCATGCTGTATCATTGTAACAATGTAGTTACTTTCACATGAGGCAAAAATAAATACCACAAAGGAAAACAAAATAAAAAAGTCAGCATTGTAGATCTATTGTGAATATATATATATATATATATATATATATATATATATATATATATATATATATATATATATATATATATATATATATATATATATATATTTTTGATATATATGTATATATAGATATATATAGAAATTTAAAACTGTAGACTGATTTTGAGTCAGTCTACAAAAATAAATGTGTTTGAATGCTTACTTGTCTTGTTTATTCATTGCACCTTGTTCTTATGCTTCCTTTTGATCATTTTTTCTTCACACGTATTTCAATGATGTGGGCATTAATCTCTGACTTGATACAAAATGGCATTACACATAAGGTATCAAACCTAATCTTAAACCTTAGAAAATGTGGTTTTTCCTTAATCCTCTGTCTTAAAGATCAACACTATCTTTGTTTTTTAGTTTTTTGGGGGGTTTTCTCATTGGGTGAGCTGATCTTAAGACAGCTGCAGAAATCTCACAGATACATTGTGCAGTTTATGATTTATGTAGTTGATTTTGTAACGCTGTTCATTTTCCGCTTCTGCATTTTACCACCACCCAGCTATGTGATCATTTATCAGTTTGTCTACAAACCTCACTGCCAAGCAAACATCTTCCCAGAGTCATACATATAAGAATCTGTCAGATCAAAAGGCAAAAGCCATGCAGCCTTTGTTCACAAATTGCCTGCTTGTTGATGTGCAAATAAATCAATGTAAGAAATAATGTTAAAGTGATATACAGCATGTGCTATTTCATATATCTCAAACTTTTTTAAGCATTGAAAAAGGAACAAATGCTTTTGTGAAATTTATATCAGTCTGAAACCTTTCTAAAGATAATTTTTACATTCCCTAAAGTTACTTACTTCTAAAAAATACTTACAGAGTATGAGACTAATATAAGCTATGAGTTTGGATTGTATATGTATACTTAAGCTCATTTTAAAAAATCAGTGGTGTATATACATAAAAAAAACAAATCAGCTTTTTTGATAAATACACACAGATGCCTGCTTGATTGATATGGTTGTTTATAGCAATACATGAACTCTGCCTCAATATTAGTTACTGAAAGCATCACTTTCCAATATATCCATCTGTAAAGACATAAGTTTACAACCAAAATAATTTCTACATTAACTGATGTTGACAGAGTTACAACACATTTCAAAAGTATAAACAGTTCTTTTGAAATTTAAGGTTAAAACATTTTATACTTGATAACAGTTTATAAGCAGATTAATCTGCTTATAAATCTCCTTTTTTTCTGCAGGATTTTTGTAAGTTATTTTCAGCTCATATGGCCTTCAATTGATAGTGAAATGTCATATTTGTTTTGGTCATGTGATAGTGATGCAGCACATGATTGTGGGAAATATTGGTAAATATAGTTATTATGGTCACCAGGCATAATAACCACAATAATATCTGATGTCAATATCTGCCTAATTTTTCATATTGATGTGTTCTGTTTCTCTTTTACATAAAGAGAAACAGAACACATTAATTGTTTCTCTGTCAATTAACAGAGAAACATTTAACAAGTTATTCCGGTCCTAAGCATTGAAATTTGCAAAATTTGGTAATGCCTTAAAATAACTGAACGTAGATTTGACAAAACATGTATCATCTCCAATGACCTTTAAAGACCAATGTGTTTCTGCAGCTTCAGCTCACCAGAAGAGGTTCAATAGTCCCTCTGAGAGTTTAGATCTTGATAGGTAAAATCAATGAGTCGTTTTCACACAACATTCATCTTTCTGTTTGCCTAATTAGCAACAGAAAAATCACTGAGCCCTTGTTCAATTCTCTCAAGTCCCATTCAGCAATAACATTGTGATCTAATGTAAATCTGATTTATTTTGTTCTCTGCTGTAGAGAACCTTTACCTGGTTGAGATTCCCTTTAATGCTCTTTTTCAAGTGCAGAGTCTTCAAAGTTTTTCTTTTCTTGTAAAACATTTTATTGTGTAGGACCTTTCTCACTGTTGCAATTAATGAAAAGTTATTACGTCTGTCTGTGCAGTACTTGGACATGGTATTTGGTGTATTGAAAAAAGTGATTCTACAACTCAGTCTCGCATACCTGCCAGCTTTCAAAAACGTATAGCATGCATCATAGCATGCATCATTGTATTGTTAGGAATCCAAATTCAAATCAATATTTGGCTTATGTATTCTTGATAATTAGGATAATTGTACTTTTTAATCATTATTGGTTTGAACGAAGTTTATTTAGTTGAATCAGGCAAAAATTTCAACATCTCCAGAATAACAAGTCAATGCCTTCCCTGCTTCTATTACAAAACTAAAAGAAGCTAATGTCTAGTCTATAACACAATCAAAAATGCTTCTATTTGTTGTGAACAGCTTCAAATGCAACATAATCCCAACTTCCACATATGTACAAATGGCAAAAACTAACTAATTATTGTACAGCCATAGGGCCATATCCTATGGCAAATCAGAGCTGTGAGTCAGTTTCTGCAAATGTGGCAACTAAGGCAAGCACTTGTTATGCAGGCATCTGCTTTGTGGCTTATCTCTACTCCTCAACTGTGCGGAGCAATCACTGCTTGGCTGGCCCTGCAAAAAAAAAAAAAAAAAAAAATCTTTTCTTTTCTCCCTCTTCTCATTTTCTCTGCCTACTTTCTCAGCAGGTTTTTGCCAGCTGCCTGTGGCTTTATTGCATCCAATTGTTCGTTTGGAAACACATATTAAAATCATTTTAATTTGAATCATTTGCAATCAAATGGATGATTTAATCTTAATGTGAGAGATGGCTCAGTGCCATTCCAAACTGTGTTAGCCTCAAGGCAATGTCACTGATAACAGAATGAAGATAGGAGGGAGGGAGGAGAAACTTCATAATCTGTTTTACAATAAAACTAAAACGCCAAGGTAATCTTAAATCAGATAGCATTGCAAAACATATTTTATCTGGGGACAATTATTTCCTCTCTATTTCATCTCTGTATGCTTCTTTGTGTATTATGACTTGCTGGCAAATGCAAAAGTGATTTGCTTTTGGTCTTGAAGGGTAGGTAAATTTACAGACTGTTTTTTTTGTTGTTTTTTTTTTTCTCCAACTTCTTTGTGGAAACATGATGATGGAAATGTGGTGGCTCTAAGACTGTTTTCTTTAAAGTGAACTTGAGCCATATATTGGGATTAGTGTTGTTACTTGCAGTTACTACATTTATCCAGAAATAAGTTAATTCATTTGAATAAACAGCAAAGTCACAATTTGGGGCATTTTGAATGTAAAAAAAAAATAAAAAAAATCTTACTATTACTTAGTGAAATAACCCTTGTAAGGATACAGTCAGGCACATTTGGCATCCACTGTATTATCAAATCCGGTTGTGTATGATTAAATTGCCCTCTCATTTCTTTCTTTATGTTAGCTTCCAAACCTTTTTTATTTGTGTAAAACAGATTTTAACTGAAAATGTAGTCCTACATACAGATGCGGTGCTAACTAGTAACTTTAGCTGATTATAACTGTACAATAGCTCAGTGCATCCTCTTTTTTTCATAAGATGCACTGAAAAAAGAAAACAAGTGATCCAACTTAGTTAATTTGTAACAAGAAATCAAATGAAGTTCATCCAAATAAATATATTAAGTGTAAGTTGTCATATTCAACAAACACAACTAAGTTCAGTTTGACAAGCTTAATTCAATTACATGTAACAAATGAGCTCAGTGTTTATAAGCTGGAGCTTCATTCTCATTTCTCAGTGTCAAATTGTGAATAGGGCTTTGTAGAGTCAAATTTAACAGCCACACTACTCAGATTTCAACACAGCTTCATTACCATAAAGGAAAATAGATGATTTCTGCTATGATGGTTATTTGCACAGAACTTTATGTTAGGCAATAAGTAGAATTTTCAAGCTGTCCCTACCAGCATGGCTTTTCTCCCATCACTTCATTTCCTTTCACATGCATTTTGGGTAATTGTTCAATTGATTGTTTTAGTCAGAAAGAGAACACATAGGTGTTTGTCTTTGCCTTTTTTCAGTTACAGCCCACTGATCAGTCCAGATTATACCCCACCTCTCGTCTGATTGCCGCTGCAACGGGCTGGAGCACTCTTGTAACTCTTAGCAAGATAAAGCAGAAATTGGAACTGAATGAATAAATGGTTCCCCTAGCAACAAAAGCTATTTTTCAAAGCCAATTCATTAGTGTAACAGTAACGTGGCATCTGTACACAGTCTGAGTGAAGAAAAAGCTTTCATCACTAGAACTATTTCCACGTCTAATTCAATGGGTTTTTATGTCATCTGATGTAAGTGGGCAGTGCACTGATGCATACTTTCATCTGGAGAAACTCGTAGTTCTCGTTGTCATGTGAATTAGGGTTGTCAATTTTAATAGTGTGTTTTCACACATTCAGATGTTTGATTCGTTTAAACCAAACTGGTTTGTTGCCTCATTCCCCCCTGGTGCATTTTATGTTTGCGTCAATGTGAACATAATTACTTTGGGGTGTGGACCAAAACAACGGTACAGAGACCACTTACATGGGTGGTTCTATGTTATATATTTTTTTATGTCATTCCTTTTTCACATATATACCTTGATTCTGCCTTGATTTTATCTCCTCTGGCAGCCATTTGGAGGTGGCTAAATGCTTGGTCTCACTTAGCGCCGCCTTTTCCCACACAGCTCCTCCTCGGAGTTGCAGGCTCTAACCCTTCCATTGCCCCTCAGCTGAGCTCATTAAGAGAGCTACTTCTCATATAATGAGACGCTCCAAAACACTCCTAAAGACATTTTTAAAGGCTTAATGGAGAAACATTATTGTGATGAATGTGCTGAATGTGGAGTGTCAGAAAGAGGCTGTCTCTTCATAAAGAGACAGTCCGGATAGAAAATGAATGCTTGGGGCTGGTTTATGAACTAAACTGGTTTTATATGTGTATGGATTTTCATCTTTTGTTGTGGAAGTAGATCACCGAGCAATGGTTGCCCTCATTTAAAAGAATCTGAATGAGATGTCGACATGGATTCAGAGGCTGATGGTGAAAATGCAGAGGTATGACCTTATGCTGACCTATTCTCCAGGAAAACATGAGATTCTTGCTGATGCACTTTCTAGAAGACATATAGACAATTGTGTGAGTTCAACTACAGAGGATATTCAGCATCATATGTTTAATTTCAGTCTTGACTGAATTTAAAATTTTGCAAATTAAGAATGTGTATGATTGTGTATTGTTAAGCAAGGTATTTCCAGGACTATAATTACTTTTGCAAATCAATCACAAGCAAAAGAATTTGGCTTTTTTGTCTAAATAAATTTAGGGGAATTAATAGTCATTTTTCAGCTAATAATAATTTGATCATATGGGGGCACCACAGAATGTGTTTAAATCAATGAACTTTGACCCTAAAATGGTCAGACGATTATTAGAAAGAAAGAAAATGTCATAGTGTCATGGTACAGAGTAACTTATTTTGTCTTAATGCAGTGACACCCTAAAACATGTACCTTTCCATCTGATCCAGTCAGTGGAACATCTGACAGGATCAGATGTTCCACAAAATCGCCAATATTTGTGATGTTTGGAACCAGATAAAACAATTTTTAGATATATCAACAGATATTGCAATAAATGACAATGTGTGTCAGCATCCTAAACACCATCAAAATAAAAAAATAAAGATCTTGTGATATATAAATCTACCTGGGTGACATCTCGTTTGACAATGGTTGCATAAAATATGACCAAAGCCCTGCAGCATGTGTGATTGATAATTGCTGTACTATGGCTGCATGCTTGTCATCTTCACTGTGGCCTGCCAATTCATCAGGCATCAAAAGCAGATTGGGTTGATGACTAATGTCTCTCTCTGTCTTTGGCAAACAGTGGCTGCGATATAGGCTTTTAGCAGTCGCCAGACACAACTCTGCTTTGTAAGTCTGGCTTATTAGTCCACATCTTGAAACCTAGCAACAAATTATGATTGAGGAAACAAGTACATTGCTTCAAGTGACTGATTGTCTTTTTTTCTGTCCTTCTAAGATAGGGTCGCCGATTAGACAAATGACTTTTTCCTCCATTGGGCTTTGCCACAAGATAACCATGACTGAAGGTTAATCTACTACTGTTAAGTAAAGGCAATGAACATAATTTTTCAACAAGTCAATGTAAAGAAATGGACTGGGTGAAAAAGACACTAAAGAAACCACATCTCAAAGATTAAACTGTTAATACTTGTACACCTAAAACCATTATTATTTTATAGTCATTGGCGTCCAAATATATGTCTGGCAAAAGTAAAAACAACAGTAACAACACGAAGAAATTTAGTTTCTTTAGTTTCTGCAAAGCAAAAACAAAGTATGGATTGGGGAGGTTTCTGCTATTTAGGAATTAGATCAAAAATGATGGAACAAACTGTAACACTTGTGACTCTAATGCACTAGAAATTGTGTTTGTATTATAGAGGCAGTTGTTCTACTACAGGAGGTCAAAACAAATTTGCTTTTTCTTTTGACTTGCTTTTTCCATTAAACACAACCGTCAGTCAGTAACTGTCTTCGTCATCTAAATGGCATCTTAGCTCTCTCCTGCAGCTCAAGAGGCTGATGTGAGGTACTGATTGCTAGTCAGTCCTCATCACCATATCTTCGAGAGACTTGACATTTCTTGTGATTTGAGCTTCTTACTTCTTTCTGATTCTTATTTTCTGCTATTAACCAGCAGATCAATAAATTCAGAAAGAATTCAGACAGGTTTGCCTTCTACAGTATATGACTAAGTAAGCACATTAGTTATTACAGCCGATTAAAAGTTATTTTTGAAAAAGTATATGAAAGTATTCACACTCCTAAATCGAAAATTCATTTAAAAAAAATTGTGAAAATAAATATTTATAATTAATGCATAATTCATAAGCAAAAATCCCTTTCGTCAGATTTTATACAGTAAATGTGTGTAGATGTTTTCTAGACAAAAAAATCCCAGGCATCATTGTTGCAACTTTTAAAAACCTCATATACCACTCATATGCATCACTGCTATTGAATTTATGTAAATTCTACTCCAATGTTTCACTGAATGACCTGATATCAATTTCATATTGTCATCTACACTGCACTGACACTGCAGGCACATTTGGAGTCATTTGGAGTCATTTGGAGTAAGTAAAATGGATGGCAGTCCAGCTTATTTTCTGTTTCAGATTATGTTTCACACATGTTTTACCACTTCAGGAAAAATACTCATTGGTGCACTCACTACTGAAAACAGTCTAAACTTTATACTTTTGTTTAAGAATTATGGTCCCACTTTCGTCCGTTGTGTAATTGGATAAAAGGCCTCTTCAATCTAAGCTCCTGCTGAATTTCAACCTGAAACTTTCTCTGTTTCTGGGAAAACTAAGTCACTCTCTTTCCCTATAACATTGTCTATAATTCACACCAGTCACCCAACACAAAGAATATACAAAATGAAGGAGAATCATAGGCAGCGAACATGCTACATAGATAAAAAAGGACTTTTTCTTTATATCTATGCAAATACTGTTACATATGAAAGCAAATGTCAGTCACAAACATTGTAGGACTAACAAAAAACATAAGGATAATTGTACGAGGATTTATCTGAAGACACCAAAACTAGTGCAGTTTTATATCTTTTGGGAGTTTCCAATTTTGTTATTAAAGTCTGAGGTATAACGGTTGCAGACTATTACTAATGACATACGAGCAGCACTTTAAGTAATAGGATTCGTCTTTTGAAAAATTAGTCTTGTGACTAAGCATTTTCATATATATTTTGTCAGGTTTGCTCTTGCAATCTGTCTTGAATGTTATTGGAAACTTGTCTTAATGCACAGCACGCAAGAAATGATGGTTTCAGGTCTATCCCCCTTTTAAATTTTTCAATGGGATGTTAATTATTCAGCAAGCATTTACCTGCAGCAGCCATAGACTCTTACATCTTTCGCTGCCTATTTGATTAGTGATCATTGATTCATTGATTTTGTGGCAACTGGTTTTGCTATTTAGAAAGGGCCCTTAGAAGAAAGAAAAATGTTTATGTCATTTAGAGCTTTCTCAGCTTTTCCCTGTTTTTCTTCAGATTTATTGAGGCTCAAACTTAGTTTTCCAGCACTACATCAGTGCTTTTGCCCATAAGCTTACACATTTCATCTGCCAGTTGAGAAAAAGGGCAACCAATTACTTACAAACAAGAAAAACAACCCCAGACAAGGCAGTCTGTTTTGTTTTGTTGTTGTTGTTGTTGTTGTTGTTGTTGGTTTTTTTTTGCCTTCACATCGAGTTCATAGAAAGGTTATATTTAAATATTCTATTTTTAAATTCATGAAAATACTATAAACATGTCAAAGCAATATATTTATGCTGTTTTGGTTTTTGCTTTTTTTTCTTAAATTACCTTGTAATTGCCTGCAGAGGAAAGAAAATTCTGATAAAAAAACATGCGAGAGAAGCTGTTCAACTCAAAATGTTGAATGCTGCCTTTCTCAATGTAAACAGGAAGCTCATCTCACCTCCCTATTTTTTCTTGCTGTGGAAAAGAAGCGCAGCTCACAGTATTTGAACAAAAGTGCCACACTCAAGCAGCAGAACAGAGACAGGCTAGAGTTGCTGAATGAGAAAAAATGGATGAGAGAAAGGTCTGCCAAACTAAAAAGCTCCTTTAGTGAAAAGGACAAGTGGGACTGCAGGACAAATGAAAAAAGACAAACCCAAGAACAAATGTTAACTTGAACTTCTTGGGGCAGGGAAAAGGGTTAGAGAACTGCAAAACTGAGATACAAAATCCTGGTATAAAGACTGGATGGAAATGGTAAGAGAAGCTTCCAGACCCACAGAGGTCCCAGTATCCTGATCGGGACCCATAATGTCAAGGGAAACTGCATGTTGTTCCCAGTGTGGTCATTTCATAAAAATAAAAAAAATTTAAATCGTAGAATTTCTGGAATTCAAAGATTTCTTGATAACTTAGTAAGAAGAAAGGTGTTCCTAACACACCTGAGGCCTTAAGACAGCATCTAATGTGACAAAATATTAAAAGAGTTCAGCAGAAATGTCTTAAACATGGAAGATGATGGAAAGACAGAGATTCTCTGTGCTGTTTGATTTTTGTGTCCTTCTGGCTGTTATTGTGTTTTGGTTGTTTTGTCATATCAAACCAATTTACACAAGCAAGCAATCACAGTATCTTCTTTTCATTAATGGATCCATATTAGACCTTCTTCTATGGATCTGTTGATGGTTAAAAGTATGATGCTATAAATAAGTGACAGACCCGAATTGTTCATAATTTGCAATTATGAACAAGTGAAGTTGGTCCTCCAAATATCTCTATAAACTTCTTCCCCATTAGACCCAATGGTAAAAAAGAAAAAAATATATATTTTCAGAAATCTTCAATATATTCTACGATGGAAACAGCAAAAACACAGTTTCATGTTTTTTGTACCTACTTTTTATTTGTTTTTGTGCATAAACATATCTAAAAATATGGTGGCTCTTTCACTCTTAAAAAGAGCCAGAGACAAAAATCTGAACATATGAATAAACCCCGGGCAAAATTTCACTCACAGATATTGACTTTCATTTAGTCATGCCTGGTGAAGCTGTCAAACTTCTGTTTTCCCATCCTTATAATTTCATCATAATTATACATTCCACATCACACATTAAAGGTTGGGGAGGGAGGGAACTGTATTACTGAATTTGTATGATGGGTGCTTTAGAGTGACATGTGCAACCTTCTGCACATTATCTGTGGCTTATCAGCTCCAAGTGACAGCAGAGCGTTGTTATTCATGATGAATGGATGCTGTTTAATATGCATGGCCTCACTAATTACAGCCTTCTTACTCCAACAACGTGGCCTTGAGAGCATGATGCAAATGGACCTGACTCACCAATGCATGCATGCGCACACATTCGCTCTTCTAGAAGTCACCTAAACGCATGATGGCAAAGTTTGTTGCAGTGTGACAAATAGTTGAATGAATCTGAGTGGCAGCAAAAATCCGAGATTTTGCATCACTTGTATGTTAGCGCAGTACATTTGCCTTAGATTACTAAATCCGAAGGCTTTTGCTTATATAGGGTTTAAAATAATGGCCATCGTAGCAGAGTTGGCTGAATAAAAATGCCTGCCACACTTTTTAGATTTTAGAACATATTCTTTCCCGTCCACTCGACTTTTTACATGTTGCTACATCATACATAATATTTAGTTTTATGTCACTGTGTCACTACGTAATCTGACGTCTCCCCTCCTGCCTCGCTAAACAACCATTCATTATGCTGCTGTCTGCAGCTCACCATGACAACACAGTTATAGCTTACCTGCATGTGCATTTTACTTACTCTACACACCCATTACTCTGTGCTGTGTGGCCAGTCTCTTCAAGATGACATCCTTCATATCTAAGCCTGTATTAAAAGCTTTAACCTTGCTATAGTACTTTTGTATCTGTCAATCTTCCTCACCTATATTCTGAGCAGGAAGAGAGAAACACACCACTAGTTTTTATATAGGAGTATGCCATAGCAGAGAATTTAAACACTTGCAAACAATAAATCCTATGTGAGTTAAACTTAGGATTGGCACTGTGCCCGAGCAGCATTGTTTCATATGCATATTGCTAAAACTCATTTGGTTAGAAAAAAATAAATAAATAAATAAAACACAGTCAAATAAATAAATGTCCTTTCAAAAGCTACCCATTGTTACAAGAGCTGGTATTGTATTGATGAAACCCATATTAATGATATTCACAAAACAATAACACAATTACCAGGTTTAATCTGAATCATCTGCAAAAAAGTGTTGACAAACTGTGCGGTGTTTCGTTTTGTGTTTTTGAGACTGAAATATACTGTGGTATTTCCCCAGTGAAGTGGGGCTAAAATGGAAAAGCTCTGCGTCCAAATTGTTCCTAAGCCCTCTGCAGGACTTCTGCTGCTCAAATTCCACAGCTCTGCAGCAACCAGAGGGGGAGATTACAGCATTGTGTACGCTTTCTAGTATCTGAGCCCTGCTCTATGGGTGGTTTTCACACCCACAAAATGGATCAATTATCTAGTCACAGAAACCCATCCACATTGCTCTCACCCAATTAACTCAACCAGACACATGACAAGAGTACTGGATGATTTGGGAACAGTTTCCTCCACCACAAAATCGATCTCAATGCATGCCCTTTCCTCACTCACCAAAAATAAAAGTTGGTTTCTTTTTAGTTTTACCCTCAGTCCAGTTCCGTCACACCAGAGTGAACCTACAGCTGCCCCAAATCTGAGATAACATGGACATTACAATACAGAAAGTTCAAACAGTTTGAGCTTAATCAGACTAAGTACAACTGGAATACTAAAAATTGCTTGCATTGCATCCACTGTTAGTTTGGTGGATTGGAAAGTTTAAATTTCTCTTAACTGCATTATCTCACTACAAGTTGGCAAGTAAGAGCAAAAAAATATGTTTATTGTAAAGTTTGTATGTATGTATGATCTCATTCAGTAGTTCTTTTAATGCTTTAAAAAGCATTAAGGCATGATATGTTTGATATGTTCTTCCTGATGCTTCATTACCAACACGTTGACATACTGCAGATCGTAGGGTCGCTGAACCAAATGGAAAACATGTAGGAGGTGAAAAGAGTTTAGTCTTTGTTACTCCTTTTCAAATGACTTATGGGTGGTTGAAGTTGTCCTTTAGGGTTGACAGGTAGCTCAGTTGTGGTGAGATGAGCTAGCATATAGCAGCAGTGACAATTGCCCTTCTGCATGCGAGCATTGCAGAAGTGTTGTAAATCAGGGAGTGGAAGAGGATCTGGTGGCAGGATGTGAGTTCAAGGTAGGTCATCTTTTTATTCTCTAACTAGTTTGCTTTATTATTTCTTTTGTGTGTGTGTGCGTGTGTGCGCGTGTGTGTGTGTAAGAGATTGAATCTCAGAACTGGAAAATTACATAGACAAAGTCATGTTTGGGTGAAGTTATAAGGCAGGACTTTGAGATTCTCATTCAAATTGTTGTAAGGATACACACTTAAACAATGTATTTTTATTAGGAACACAAAAGTTGCACGATGTGGGTATGCGATATATGATGTAGTTCAAATAGACAGCAAAATAAGGCCTTTGCAGTTTGTCTTTTGGTGATTATGCAGTCACTGAAGTCATGTGATTAATTACTTCTTAAATATTGATGAGCAGCAGAGAGGGAATCACCAGTGACAAAAAGTTATCTCTTACAACCCTACTTTTGTAGGCAGAGATAAACAGCGTCCATTGTGGGTCCTGCAGCAGACTCGTGTGTGCCTGTGAGCTTGTCAGTGTAAATACGGTGTAAAGGAAAACTAGTGAAGGGCAAAGCTGTCTCAGCAGTAAGAGAAACCTTCACCGCCTCTCAACTGACAAAGCTCACCTTATCTGGGACGTGTGTATAATTCTGCAGAAGCCGGAAAAACAGCATCAGCTTTGTTACGTTCAATAAACCTGAGCTTAAATTTTATACTGATGCAGTGACGCCACCGCAGTAACTTTGGGACTGTAGCAAACTTCACAGAAGAACTCACATTTCCATTAGCATATGTTCAACCAGACATTTTATTACCTCCCTCAATTTTTTTTTATTGCTTCAGCAGATGTTCTTGTGGCTATCATCAAAGAGATTTATGCAAGCTGATTACAGCCAAAGAGTCCCCAGAAGTGAATAAACATATTCCGGCCGGAAATGGAACCAGCCTCCATCTGTAAGGGATGTTCTTTTTTCACCTTTAATTGCACTTCAGTATAGGTAGAGTGTGGATAAATTTTGGCTTTTAAGAACCAGAAAAATACCAGCTTTAAAAGTTTATTTTATGTTAAAATCACTTGAAAAACACCAGCTGCTATGAGGGATGAGTTGTTTCAAATTAGGACAATCTGTCCAGTTGCTAAGGTTTATGTCTCTTGATAAAAATACTGTCTTTAATCTATTCCTTTCTTAAAGATAAAATACTTGTTTTATTCGTCTTCTGATGTTTGAATAAGATGACAGTCTGCATACGATTGTGAAAGTGGCAGTTAAGGTGAGAGAAACATATGGTGATTTCCAAGTTATCCAGCATGTATGTAGGCATGTTGCACTGTCATTGCACCTCATCGCTCTATGTAGAACACGGTTCTGTGTTCTGAGCAAGTGTTGTTACTCTTGTTCCTACGGAGAGGTTGTCACAGAGCCAAACTCTTTTTCGTAGAAAGGAGAGCTGGCATGGCAGGACGGGTGTGATGTTTTGTGTTAGACCTGCCATGGACAGATTAAATCAATCCCAGAAAAAGTGGTTACTGGCAAACCAACAGGAACAAAGGTTGCATTTTTAAAAGTTCCGTAAAAACTATGGAAACTCACCAAAACATGTTTAGCTGAAAGTTTGAGAAAAGAAGAGTTCAGGGGGGAAAGAAAACTTAAAGGGACATTTCAGGATTTCTGAAATAATAATGACTTTCTCAAACCGAGGTTTGAGAAGACAAAGCAAATACACAAAAAGGAATAGAAGAGCTGATGTAAGAGTACATTGTTTATAAAAAGTTTTTAGGTGATGACAATCAGGTGATAGGCAACAGTTATGAGCAAACTGATGGGCTAAGGGAAGGATTGTGACATACCATACATAGTGGTGGAAAACAAAAATACTTTAGAACAAGGAAAAAGGAACAACACAATCCTTAGAGAGCAGAATCCAAGCAAAAAGAATAAAACTCACATAAACAAATGAACTGATATGGCAAGAAAACAACAAAGAAATGATCAAAGCAGAAACCCAAGTAACACTCAAAGTTCAAACACACTATGGATCACAACAGTGGCAGGATTTTGGAAAAAAAAGACACTCCACTGTTATTTAATGCTTTCTAGAGATTGTAGATGTTTTCTATGTTTAGCTTAACAAGGTGCTGAAGACATGCGGCAGCAATTAGCAAACATTGTTGGTAGTGAAATCGAGACTCTGCTAGTCTGTCCTAGCAGTCCTCCACTGGTATCCCGCTGCAGGAGAGGTGGTTCCTGACACTGGGTACCATCGCCTGCAGACCTGCATCAGTGGTGCGCTTATTCCAGAAGTCATGCTTGTGATATCTGGAACTGTGAGCTTGGTGATCTTATCATACAAATTACTTCTCAGTCCAACACTCCTGAGAACGGAAAACAGCACAATGTTTTTGGGATGATGTGCTGAAGGAGCAGTGCCAGAAAGAGTAGGATCTTCTTAAAGAGAAAGAGACCCAATTTCAAGGCATTAAATTACAAAGTCTAATTTATTTTAGGTCATGTTTAAAATATGCTGAATTTTAATAACTGAAGGTAGCATTGTCCCTTGATTGTACTATAAAATTATGCTGTGTGCCTCGAAAATACGTAATACCACCCTTTAAACACAAGGTGCTTCCACTTAGCCATTGTTGGTTCTCTTAGTTGGGCTACATTTGCTAAAAATGATCAAGTCTGGATAACGTGTGCAAATTACTTTGCTTTTGTGCTGATTTCCCCACAGTCTGCTGTATTCTGCTCTACCTGCTGCTTGAGCTAGAGCCAGTGGCTGTGAACAGACAAGGCCAGGAGTAGCAGCTGGCAATTCTCTGGGCTTGTTCCCTCTGTCTGCCTTCACCATTGAATTGGACAAGTTAACAGTAACAGGTTGTCTATGACTGAATCCGTAATTAGAAACTTTTGACATCAGACCTCCAAATAACCATACAGTCCCACCTGTGGCCTGGCCCGTCTATCAGACTTCAACACTCTGCACGTTCATTTCTAATTTAATTCCTAATTGACATCGGCAGACAGCTCATATGCCACAAAGGCTACAGTTTTCTCATGGGATTTGAGTTGTCAGAATGAAGGATGGAGGAAAAGGAGTTGAACTTAATCAACATTAACATATAACCTTTCCCATTAAATTGGAGCAAAATCCTAAATCAAATATCATTTGTAAAGCCTTCACACTATTTCTGTTCTCATGAGTAAAACCTGCTGTTGGATCACTTGTGCATCAGCATTAAAATAATATGAAGAATTGTGAAGTAGTTGAATATTCAGAGCAAAGAAGAGAATTTGTGCATAAATCTCACTTTTATTTTACTCAAAGAACCTGAAAGATATAATATATTTAAATTGCATCAATCCAGATATTAGGCTCTAGTTTTGACACAGGCATTCTGTATGATTAGATAGTTTTAAAATTAAAATACATTTGTTGCGTGATCTAAAAACGAGATCACTGCTTCGTACATATCCATAAGTTATCTGGTTTTTTTTTTTTGTTTTGTTCTTTTTTTTTTTTAGGAATGACAGTGCTGGGTTTTTTTTTTTTTTTTTTTGCAAATAATGAATCCATTTTGTGAGCACAAATGTCCCACTGACACAGCATTATCCTCCTTCAGAATAATGGGTTCCAGCTGATTTCATCATGAGCTTTTATTGAATGCTGAAAAGATTGATTAAAACACAAGAATTACTTGCCTTGTAGCACAGTTGGACGTATTGATTTTTTGCGGTGGTAAAAGGGAATTCCTGTTGTGTGAGGACTCCTCCACAGTGCAAGTTAGTATTACATTACACCCAAGTTATTAAAGAAACCCCTTAGGGGACAAAAGAGTTTCGATATGATGTTAGCTTGGCAAAATAAACTGTCATTTGTTGGTAGAAATGTTGTGTGCAGGGGACTTTTTTTTACAGCGATAATAATAGCCATAAAGACCTTACACAGCAAAGATGTGAATTTGAAGGTACACTGGACTACTATGAATATTTTCACAAGCAGTAATATAGACTATTATTCACCAGGATAATATGTAAATAATATCTAGTAGATATATTTTATTTTGGTAAAGAACCGACTTTGGGTAAATCATATAAATACTGTCTACACTAGAGAGTATTTGGATTTCCAATTAACATTGCTAAGACAGGCCATAGGTGGGGTTTTTTTTATTATTTCTATAATTTTTTGATTACAAGTTTATACTTTAATAGAGGCTGAGTCTTACAAACATTATTCATGTAGAAAAACAAATGTAAAACCATTTTTTGAATAAGGAAAAAAAAAGAAATGTTTTATGTGCAAAGTAGCATGAGCTTTAATGTTTTACCCATTTATCTCTGGGTAAAACATGCTGTAAACACGTAAAATATGCAATAAATGACTTGCTTACTTTTGTCCTGAACTCTCCTCAATATCTGCACTGTTTATAATAGTAACACAAACACACTTCAGTTGATGGCTGATTAACAGGCTTTTGCTGAACTGCAATCATCTTAATCAAGTGTGTCAAAGCAGTGAAATATTTAAAACATGAAGAGCATTATGCCTTGAGGTCCAGTGTTGTGAAACATTCATTCATTAATCATACAAGTTTGTTGCTTTTAAATGTGTCAGGTTCGTTCTAATTTTCTGGAGGTTTTTTTTATTTTTCTATTTGGTTTACATTTATATTATAATATACCCTGTTATTTTTCCTGGCCAGCTGCTGGTGAGCCGACAACAGGTAATCATACAGTAGCTTGATCTGTGTTGGTATGAGCCTGAGTGCCTTCTATTCCCTATGGGCTCCTGTTGGCTAAGGCTCTGTTAATTTCACAAACCACCTCGGCTACCTTTTCCTCTGCTGTCATTAATCATTTCTCTTTTCTCCTTACCTTTCCTCCTTTCTCCTCTACTCTGCTGAGCTCTGCCACACCTCTTTTCCCACATTTTTTTTCTGTTATTTCCCTGCTCCACTCTGCATCTACTCTACTGCTGCCGTGTTCTCTGGCGTTTTGTGTAAGTGCTGCAGTGATGAGATAAGACCAAAGGGGCCTAATAGCTAGAATGTAATCCAATTGAATTTTGAATTAACTGCATAAAATTAACGAGTGATGTTCTGTTAGACTGCTGAGTTGCAGTTATAAACTAAATAGTGACGGGTTTTGTTATTTAACTTTTTTGATACAACTTCTAATTAGGTTGTAGTGCGAAACAAACTCTGTTACAGATTAAATAATGAGGCTTTAGACAATTGTGTCTTTTTTTTTCTTCTCTGAGGATTTTGCTGGCTCTGGTGGCCTGTATTTTTTGAAAGTAGGCTGACAGGAAAAAGGGGAAGACATGTGGCAAATGTTTCCAGGGTCGGGAGTCAAGCCCGCGACTAAATCCTCCATACGTGGGTTGTGCTAAACCCCTATGCCACCACAGCACGCCCCTTTGTCTTTATTTTAATGAACACACACATGCATGCTTTTTCTCAGGTGGGTTTTACATATTAGTCTGGTGTAAGATAAAATTAGTATCTTAAATCTGAACGATAAGTTCAGAATTCCAAAAAGTACAGAAAGTACAGAAAATTGGAATCTGAATAGCTCCTGTAGATTTTAAAATATTTACACACAAAAAAAAAAAAAAACATTCATCTCATGGGCCATCCTGACATGAAATATGGGCAATATGGCAAGAGTCACATTCACAGATTAATTATTCAACTGCCATATTGGAAAAATTTGGTCTGGACTCTGACTCACTCATAGACCCATATGCCATCATTTCCCCTTGTAAGAAATCTGTAAATGTGTTTGTTTGCTTCTTATAGACCAACATAAAATGACAGTTTGATAATACAGAACAAGCTTTAAGGCTACAGTACGTAGATAACCATTGATGGAATAACTTGGTCATTCAGTGTATTCAGGTAGTCAGCTGACCTCATTCTTTGGGCACACAATGCTGCTGATCCTAGACCTGACCAACTGCAGCAACCCCAGATCATAATACTGCTTTAAGAAGATGTCACAAAATTCCTATATTGACTTCATAGCTTCTCTGGCTTTTTTGTTATGTGATTTTATTATTATAAACTGAATATGGATTAGCAATCAATAACTAATATCATTTAAGTTAGAAGAGAAGAGTCTGTCAGACACAGATTACAAATGAGTATTCTGTCATGCTAAGAGTTTTTTAAAATTTCACAAAGAAACTCTTGAACACATTTTAAATTATGAAAATGGCATACAACTTGCACATCTCTTGAAGTCCACTGTTAATTTTTTTTTTTATTTCTCACTTCACCTAACATTTATTCTGTAAAGCAAGAAAACAACAGTTTCTGAACTCATCTTGACCTACTACCTCAGAGGAAATGAACACCTTCCTGTGACATTTTCAACAGTGGTAGAAATCAGTGCCTCGTATCTGAGTGAAATGTACCATGCTCTCACAGCAAGGTGCCTCACAGGGATGTTTAAGTGTGAAAGGATCTCTACAACTGTTGTTTATCTTCAGACACCGGGGTAAATATGAAAGGTCATATTCTCATACTCCACAGAGCCCAGAAACTCAGTTTGGACTGTTTCCCATCAGTCTGCAAGTAAAAATTCAAAGAACAAAGAAAAAAAAAAAATCACCTATAGCTTGTAACAATTTATATGAGAATACCTTCTTAATTTATTGTTTGCTCTTACTTCAAAAAACATAAAGTTTTATTTTTCAGTATTTTAATAACTGCTGAACATTTTGCGTCTGATCACTTGCCTTATGGTTGAGAATCCTATCATTATCAAACTTGCGATGGCATTTTCTTTTCCAATTAAAACAAACTGAGGAAGTGCAAGAACCTCCAAATTTTTATAATGACGCCACTTACTGCTTGTAAAAACCTGGTGCGGTTTTGATTATTTTGATGATAGCACTATCATAGAATGACCAAGAAGTCACCAGAAACAATAAGTCAGTGCAGAGGATGATACTTGCCATCAACCATACTGAAACCATACTTTTCAAATTGAATCCAGAAATGTTCGTATGACTTTCATCGACCATCTGACAGACGTAACCATATTAAAAAACACCAAAGTAGACTTTTTAAAAGGTTGTGAGGTTCTAATAAAATATTTTCTACCACAGGCACAAAAAAATTAAAATAAAAATGCTTAAAGAAGATCATCAAATATTCCATAAAGCAAAACATTAAACTACTAGCTTTCAGCCAACAAATGATCAAATGTTTATAATTTCAGTCTTAACTGTCCTGGAAGATTTCTACCTTTTTACCTGCAGCACAAATGGGACAATAGCGAAGGCACTTCCCTATGTACATGCCTTATCCGCTGTTGTTGGTGCTTACAAAGTGCCACTGCATGGTGTCCATGGCACCCTGCCTAAATGGCTAATGAGGTCAAATGACAAATTACACAGTTGGTTTAACCAGGGGGAATGGGACTTCCTACAGCGAACAGATTACAGAGGGCATGTTAGCCCAAATAGAGTAAAAATTATTGCTTGCTTCATGCTGAAACTAACGGACAGGGTGCTGAAAAATGGGTGTACAATGGCACACTAAATTCCTCCCAGTGCTATAGCTAGAGCAGAAATCAAGCATGCCAATTTAGCAGATACTTAGGCTCATGGATGGTGCAGCTGCCCTTCTTTAGAGGAAGTAATTGCTGGATGGATAATACCTCCATGATTGACAGTTGAGCTGCACCACAAAGAAAAAGCTAAATGAGAAGCAGCTTAGAGGGAAAAAAAAAAAAAAGAGTAAGTGGTTTGATCGTTCCAAAAGAAGATTTTCTCAAAAGAAACACTGGAAGTTAATCAGACAAACAAAGGAAGCAACAACCTGACATTGAGAACAGCTGGTAAAGTGTTAGTTTCCAGGAATAACTAGTTTTGTTGTGTTTTTGTTTTTTGTTTTACCCTAGCTAATTTGCCCACTATAAAAACCAATGCATAAAAGACTGACATACAGATCCCTCTGCCTAAACTACCATACAATGTTTTATATACAAAGTGTGCTAGTGTGCTACTATTGAACTGCATGATGATGAAAATGCTTCGCCAGGAAAGCAGTCTGAAATATACATTGTCAATTCTAATCTATTAATGAAGGGCTTACAACTCAAGTCGAAACGTTTCTTAGCCTCAAACTGGCTTATTACACACATCAATGGCAAATGTTAGTAATTGGACACAAATTAAAACCTCAACAGAGTCCACGCCTCCAGGAAGCAATGATTTCCCCATAGGCATTGGTGGAAAACAGTCAAATCTAAATGGTGGAGATTCACCATCAAGCAGAAAACAGCCTTCAACATACAGCTAGAGTTGTATGCACATCAAACTTTAATATATTTTTCAAAGAAATATCAAAGCTATTTTTATTTACCTCACAGTTATCAAGTACTTTTTATTGGATAGAACTGGTTAAAGCAACACAAACACACTTAAGTTTGTGGCGGTCATAATACAAATTGTGAAAAAGATTAAGGAGTGTGAAGACATTTCAAAACACTGAAAGCTTTGGTTTTGACAGTTTATGTTAAATTATTACATGTGTTATGTTATACAGATGTTATACTTTGTTAATTAAAAGGCAGCTCCAAACTGCAGACATAACAGGTCCTGACAATGATATTTGACTTTGTAAAAACTAGAAAACACTGACAGAACAGACGGCAGAGTGACAAAACAGATAACAGAATGGGTAATTTAACAAAAAGAGCCACTGAGGAGTGGAACAAACTAAAGAGCTTAAGTACTGAGGGAGAGGTGAAAGTGACGAAGAAACCAAAGCAGCTAATCAGATAAGAATGGAAAACAGCTGAATGAAAGTGCAGGCAGACGGAAATTAAAGGTTAGGAAACAGCTGAGAAGGGAAGGACCCAGCAGGCTGAGAGAAAGGTGAAAGATGAAGAAAGCAAAGAAATTAAGGGAAAAAACTTAAACTGACAAAATAAACAGAAGGAACGATAATTTATAGAGAGAACTCCAACTGTGCAGATAAGAGCTAAAGCATGAAAGTACTAACACAATGGAATGAGCTAAAATACAAGATCTGAGTAAATAAACAATAGAGAATGGTAAGCCAAATAAAACTAAAGGTTCAAACACCTGCAGATTAATACAAAAGGATGCTATAATAAGGAACTTTTTTTTCTCTAGTTTTTAAAATCAAATTAGCTTATTAAATTATTGATCATTTCAGAAATCCAGCATAAGCATTACAAATAGGAAATTGCTTCTTAATGTGCGTCTGGTTAGTGATTACATTTACATTATTGTCCTTCACAAAATAATTACACTAATGTGCTTGAAAGGGCACAGCACATTTGTTTTCTTAGATTTATGAAAATATATTTCCTTTCGCTAGTATGATTAAGAGTGTTTATGCACATTTCCGTTTATTTTATAATTCAAAAAGCCTTAATGTTTTTTTTTTGTGTGCATTCAAGAAAAAACAGAAGAAGGAGAGAAAGTGAAAGACAGCAAGAGAAGAGAGAAACAGCACCACGGGATTTGAAATTGGATTAGGAATTTCAAACCAACAAAAGCTGCTCAGCAAAAATGATGCCACAGGTAGTTTATGTGACTATCATCTGATGGCATTTTTTTCCTGCTGGTGCTCCAGGTGCACAGCCAGGATAAATGCAGTCTATCAACACAGACCCAGACAACTAATGCAGCATAAAGAGCAGCACAGACTTTGTTCCATGGCTGCAAAAAACAAAACAAAACAAAAAAAAACAACAAAAAAAGATTCTCGGTGCTATTTGGTGTTTTCTTGGTTCTACGTAATTAACAACAAGGCACCTTGAATGACAAATACTTTTTCCTCTCCCCCCCCCCTTTTTTTTTTTAGGTCAGCACATTGCTTGATGCATCACTAATAGGGTTAATTCGAGTCCCCTTGGCCAGGAGGCATTAGCCTAAGAGTTTATCTGCTTTAAGGGTGTCCCCTGTTACATTGACAAAGAAAAACTGGCAGCGTCCCACTAAAGGTGCATACTTAATTTACTCATCAGGTCTTTGTCCAGCCAAATGGACACAATGACAAATATTTTTGCTTTTCTGAAAACGTAGTTATTGTTATTGTGGGATCAAAGTGATCTTCATCAGTTCTAATGTCCAAGGGGGTTTGAGCAAATCCAATATATCCAGAAGGAGACAAATATTTTTGGAGAAAATGAAACAAGTAACGGGGCACAGTATGTGTAATGGTTCCCTTGCGTGCTGGATGCAAATAAAACATGTGGTTTCGAGAAACAGATGCATCCCAGTTATATTCAGCCAAATGATGACTAACAATCTTGACTACCCAGCAGATTTATCAGAATTTATTAAAGTAGAGAAAAGGAAAGCTGGTAGAAACTTTTGTTCTTGTTTTGTATGCATGTATGTTTGTATGTGGTGTGTATGTATCTGGGCTTAAATCCCAAGTCTCTTTAAATCACTGATGAAAAGAGCTCTGAGATTCCCCATATATACATTTAAGTCAGTGTGGCACCTGCAAAGTGTGCATTATTCCTGCTGAATTGAATCACTTTAAGAATACAATGTAAAAACTAAATCTCCTGGGTATGAATTTTACTATTAAGTTTATATTTTACAAAAAATACCACAAGGATTTAAGAAGACAATGTTGTCCACTGATCAAAACTGGTGAGGTAAAACCAACCGGTATGTGCAAAGAGAGACTGAGGCCAATGCTGCGTCTGCAGCAGGAGTATCAGAAGATGGATATTGTCTCCTGAGTGCCAAGACTATTTTTGGGCTCCCCAGCCCCAGAGTTGTCCCTGAGCACCCTCTGATCAGCTTTGTCATCAGGTGTGAGAGCCGCTGCACTCAGTGAAGGAGCGTATAGGTACATTCTGACATGATTGTCTTGGGAAAGTAATCTCGCAAGTTTGAGATAAAAAAAAAAAAATGTAAAAAGTGATGCTTCTCTTCCAACATCATTAATCTTCCACTTTTTAATGTAGAGTTTAGAAATGTGGAAAGTGCACTGTTCATGCAAACCAAGATCTGAGTTGCAGCAAAGTTCAAGAACAGTTAAATGTTTTATGATAGGTCCAAGAGAGGCTGTATTGACAAATGAAACTGACATATTCTCACTGCTGTGATAAATTAAAGATCTTCTTGCAGCTCTTGTTTATGGGAGCTGAAGTTCAAAAAGCAATTTATTTCTATTGCCTTTTTGACCATGCTGGTAATAATAAAAAAATTATTATTTACTACTACAAACATTAAAAAAGAAACTCTTATGCGGTTTCAACAAAATTTTCCTTTCAAAACTCAGTACTTTTCCAAACTTTTTCTTTATAGTTTTACAGGAATAGCACCGATGGAATAGTGACAAATTATTCACCTATTGTTTTTTTTTTTGCTGATCTGCATTTTCCAGAAATCACAGATAACTGAAGTTTACTCATAATCAAGTAGGATGGTACATGCTGTTCCAACCTTTTTTTGGCATCTCAATCAGTTTAGACCATCTGTGTCTCAAGATTTGTGTATAAATTTGTCAAATCTGGCTGGATTAGTTAGCTTACATTTAATACGAATGTTTTAAGAACAACAGCGCAAAATACTCTATTTGTCAAAAGATTGGATAGTCAGTTGAGATTTCTTTTTTCCATTGTTGCTTCAGACAATTAAATGTCATAAATTTGATCTTGCATAACATACAACAGTTGAACGTGTCATGTGGATCCCAAAATGACATTCCACACATTTTGTAGTCTTTAGTATGCAGTTTCAGCGTTTGCCTTTCAGAGCTATTGCAACAACAGATTGAATAGTTTCAACTCTTGGAAGGAGTCAAGACCAGGTCTGATAAGGATCAAACAGACTTGTTATTACTGAATCACCACTATGAAACCTCAGACCTCATGAAACCTTGAAACCAGTTGGATAAAGATTTTACTTCTGGTGTGGCAAATCTTAGATAAAGGATGTGATGTAAATATAAATCTCTATATAGTGTCAATCGGATTGTGCCATATTATTGTGGAAGTGAAGGAAGCTGGAATTTAACCTACAACATTCTAATTGCAACAAAAGCACTCTTCCAGAGAATTACTATGTCCAAGCACAATATTGAAAACATTTAAGAAAAAAAGTGTGGTACGCATATGTACAAGTAGCAGGAACAATTGTGAAGCTTGTCCAAGAATTTTGTGTAGATTAAAAAGGCATGAAGTGTGGCAAGAGTCAGAACTGTATGAGACAGTACACACAAGGAGATATCCTCAACACACACATAAAACAGGGGTAGTGTTTCAATACATATTAATGGGACAAATAAGTAAAAGGACTGGATCTGCTCAGTGTTTCAAATATGTTTTTTTGTTTGTTTTTTCAGATGAATCACACTTGAAGTTTTTCCAGTCAGTGATGATATGGGGAGCAATTTCATCTGCTGCCATTGCTCCACTGTGTATCATCAAATCCAAAGAGCAGTCATCCACCAGGAAATTTAAAATCACTTCATGTTTTCTTCTGCTGACAATCTACCTCTGCTGACTGTTGCTTTTATTTTTCAGTGGGACTTGGCTTCCGTCATACGAACAAAGCTACTTTCTCTAATGTTTCTGGTTACCACTGTGCCTGCCTGACCAGCACTGGAGACTTGCTGACGCACAATCACTGCAACCTGGTCATCTTAAACACCTTAACACAGCCAAGAGGTTCTACTGCTTCCATGCCACACTTCTGTAGTCCAGGAGTTCAATGAATTTTTATTTTTTATTTTTTTACACTAGTTCTTATAAAATATTAAAATGTTCGGAGATACTGCCTGTAAGCTATAGTTATCCACATAAACTAAAATAAACGGTTTAACTTTAACACGGATGTTTATGTGTAAGACATTTTTTTTTGTGTTAAATTTTTGTGTTGATTTGCTGAAATGCACCTGCATTACTTTATTGTTACAATTAAGGAATAAAGAATTGAATGATTTTTCAATGATAAACAACACAGTTTATATATATATATATATGTATATATATATATATATATATATATATATATATATATATATATATATATATATATATATATATATACGTGGAGCACATAGCTTACTTTACGCACTGCGGTGAATTATTGTTGTTTGTGTTTTGTTTATCACTTGTTTCTCGCGCGTGCAGCTGAGGTAGAAGTTCACAAAGCGCGCGTGAAAGGCAGCGTGATGATCGTTGCGCATTGGATCTTTTAAGAGTCGGTGCCAAACGCAGGAACGGAAGGAGTCGAAAGGAGGAGGGAGATCACGCATTTACCCCTGCTGACTCTCCATTTGACAGAAGCCAATGCAGAGGGGCGCACTCAGATCACCACAGACAACCTTCTGAAGGAAAAAAAAAAAACGCCGCATGAAATCCCACCTATTATGTAGGCGACACAACTCGTTTGTCTCTTTTTATTTCCTCTGGACAATTTTACGCACCCCAGAAGACTAAAGAAAACGCCGCAGAGATGAGTGTTGTGCGGTCTGGTGTGCTTCTGAAGGATTCCCGCTCCTGATAAAGGGACCAAAGAGGACAAAACGAGGCTTTTTTTTTTCTCCTTAAAGAAGATCGCAAATGTGGAGCGATTAGAGAAGGGCTGATGAAGGGACTATTAATCCTTTCAGTGCACCAAAAGCACCAAGGGGCATTAGAAGCGTTTGGATGGAAATCGGAACTGTTTTTGGTTTTATATGAAACTGGTGATTAATTCTTATGAGTTTTTTTTTTCTTCTCTTCAACTTCACAGATTTAAGGAGGTTTATTTTTCTTTCTTTCTTTCTTTCTTTCTTTCTTTCTTTCTTTCTTTCTTTCTTTCTTTCTTTCTTTCTTTCTTTCTTTCTTTCTTTCTTTTGGTAAGAGGTTTTATAAAAGTGTGAATTAGCAAGAAAAAAACCTTCTCATCTTTGACATTTTTTTCTTCTTCAAGTATTTCCAAATCTAAATGGAATTAGTTGAGTGTGAAGCCGTTTGTGAAAGAAACAGACATGGTACATGGGCACAGCTTCCTTCACGGTAAGATACTATAACTGAAGCACACTTGCTCCATATGTCTTTTCTTTTTCTTTTCTTCTTTATAGCCTTAACTCAATTGAAAGAGGGCACTAAGTAACCGAGCAACAGATCAAGCTGAAATTACTTCTTAGCAAAATAATGGTAAGGCTGTATTTTGCAGCCTGCAATTTTACCAACGAAGGTCATAACATAAGTTCTAGCTGCATGTTTTTTAAATATTTAAAATTAAAATCAAACAAGTTCAAAAGAGAAGTCATTTTTGTTATATTATCTAACTTACCTCAAAGCTATTTTTTGCTTGTGTTTAAAAAAAATTCATCCATAGTGTGTAAAAAAAATAAAATAACATATTTTTTCCCATTGCTGAAGTGAGCCAGTATCAGGAATCTGAACTGTGCTATCTCAAACCTCAAAAAAAAAAGGGGAAAAAAGGAACCAAACAATAAAATATGTATTGTTCTTTCTGATCTTACAGTTGTGGCAAGTCTACTCATACTCGGGTTGTCTGGGGCAACAAAAAAGGATACGGCTACAGGTAATCTCAACAGCAAAAATCAATATTTTTATACCCCATACATATGGTCCTTGCAAACCTTCATTTATCACTGATTTTTTTTTTTTGTTGTTGTTGTTTTTTTTGTATGAATCTTTAGTGAAAAACAATTCTGGAGTAAAGCCTGCAGGTCAGTGTGGAGCGTGGGTAAAAGAAGCAGAAGGAGGACTCTTCACCTCCCCCAATTACCCAAACAAATACCCCCCCAACACAGAGTGCGTTTATATCCTTGAAGGTGAATATGATCATGACACACACGATAGCGGAAATAGGAAAAAAGACTAGGTGTTATAAATGTGCCCCCCCACCCCTCAAATAGAGCACTCCTAAAGTTTTCATTTTGAGTAAAAGTCTAGCAAGACATGCTAATAGAGAATTGTTTTTATGTAGAAAGATGTTTTACCAAAACGAGATACCATTTAAGGTGGGACCAGTGGGGTGTTATGTTAAAATTGACTTTTTGAGCTTTACATCATGCTATAATGTTATTTTTGATTTATTTATTTATGTTTTTGTCAAAAACATACCTGGTGGAATGTTGCTTTGGTTCTTTTGTGTATGTTTGCGAAATCCTTTAATCTCTCATGGCAGCCATTTGGGGGTGCCTGAGCACTTGCTCTCACAAAGCTCCTCTTTGCAGCTGCCATTCCCAACTGAGCTTCCACCTCTCAGGACACACCTCCCACACACAGTTTCTCCAGACTAGTGGCAGCAGCATTTGACAAACACTTGGTGGAACTGTGTGTCTGCTGAGCTCATCATACCAACCACTTCTCAGTCTAATGCTCCTAAGAATGGTTGTAAAAATACAGGTTATTAATGTTAATACTCAGGTTTTATATTCAGCACAAATAACATAATTGAATACTGATTGGTGAGACAGGCTTTGCTTTGATGAGAGACATAATTGTGTTTCAATGTCACAAAAAGCTTGAAGAAAATCTCATTACCCCCAAGCTACTTAAACAGCAAGAGTTTTTATCAATATCAATGAAAATATTGACTGTACTGTATGAAACGATACTTTGGGCTTATTACTTTTCAATTTATTTTCCAGCTCCCCCAAGACAGTGCATTGATCTCCACTTCGAGGACAATTATTCAATTGAGTCCTCTTGGGAATGTAAATTTGACAACATTGAGGTTCGCGATGGACCATTTGGCTTCTCCCCGATACTTGGGCAATACTGCGGTCAGCACAGCCCACCAGATATCAGGAGTAGCGGCCGATACCTGTGGATAAAATTTGTGACAGATGGAGAACTGGAAGGGGTGGGATTTTCAGCAAGTTACAACTTCACAGCAGGTACGTGTGTTTTTTTGTTTTTTAAAGCTTTGCCATTTTTCATAATTGTTTTGCTGCTTTTATTTCCCTTCTGTTTATTGCTGGGTTCCAGATGACGTAGCACCGACATCACCCAATGCAGATGGAGGGCTGGAAGTAAATGTAGCCCATTTATTACTGTTGATCCAGAATCAAAAAGTCTAAAGTCTGTGTCCTGTATGGTTGTTCCAACCATACTAATAGAGAGAAAGATAAACATTGTCATGTTTCAAAGGTAGTTGGTCACAAGGGAGTTAATTTTTAAAAACTTACGGAAAAAAGAGGAGAAAAGTGGATCAACAATCTATAGCTAAAAACAGGGGCAGCACCAGATAGTTAGTTATGTGGATCGCCTCAATGCGGGTAAATCCTCAATATTATAAGGGAAGTCTTATTTTACCAAGATAATACAAATCATATCCTAAATATACGTATATTTTTCGAAATACCTGGTCTGTTCCAGCATATTTAGGGCATTAGCGTACTGTTGTGATCAATTTTGCTTTGTTTTGAACAGGAGAAATCCACTTCTGGCCCTCCATCTGAATTTCGTGCATCATCCAGGTCAAGTGTCTGAAACCCAGCAATAGACTCCAAAAAAAAGAACAACAACAAAAAAAAAACATCCCATAGACCTCAGTCCCTTTGTTGCTTTTCTTGATCTTTTGGGAGACTCTTGATACTTTTAATTCTTTGCTCAACCATTGGTACAAGTCATTGGTAAGCTAGCAATAGGATTTTCCTGGTACTTTCATATTTGTTGTTTCTGTTACTGATTGGGAGAAACATCACTATTCTCCAGTTTATAAAAATTGCCTGCATAAACTTTAGACTCCATTTTCTACTTTGATTGCATGTTCTACTTTTGCTTAGCTTTTCTCACTTGACAAACTATGTGTTCTGAGGTAAACAAGGAGAAAAAAAGGTCCGGGACGACAGTTTTATCTTAATTGAAGTGATGGGTGGGACTCATTTGGAATATCTGGCAGATTCTCTATTTTTTGCAAAAGGCACTTATCTTTTGTCTTTCTTGTGAGTGAAGACAAGGTTTTCTAGCCTTCTTTAAACCCATGGTCAGGACAAAATGAAGTGAAAGTGGCAGTTCTCCACTGCATTATGAAGCAGGTAAGAAACTCTGGAGAAGTTACTCCTCACTAGTGTGACTGAAATTCAATCTGGAGGGACTCACACAGAGAAAAAGCATCAGTTAGAAAGATTTATTTGGCCCAAAGTTTTTTGGCACTCGGACACCAGCATAAGACCTGCATGCTGAGAATCACCACGAGCTTAGATGGTCGGCTTGGGGCGAAGCTCAGGGTAGTCTTCTTCCCGGGTCCGGATACTGATGGTGGAGCAGAAGGAGTGTCAAGGGACCCTGGAAGGTATCTGGCAGGATGAAGGTAGAGAAGGGGAGGAGGTGGGTCGAAGCGTGGCTGCAGAGCAGGTGGACCCGAGGTTTCTTGTCATTTTGAAGGAACTTGCGCTATGATTGGCTGGAGCGGAGCGGTGCTCCGGTGCTGGTTGGCTGAGGCAGGGGTGTGGCAATTGGGTGATGCCAATAAGCAGGGAGAGTTTCTGAGCTTGAATTTACACCAAAGCTTTCATAAGTACAATTTAAAAAAAATTAAAAAAACAATGAAATTTTGACTCTTGAGAGGCAAAGTGCCAAAAATCCCAAGGTTGTCTTTCTATGTCTCTTCTGCCCCTTCATGGGCATAATACTATCAGGCATTAAGAGTTTGTCAATTGTTTATGTGATGAACATGCTTGGAGTACAAAGACCTTTTGTTCAATAAAAATGGAATCACCTTCTGGCTATTGAGGAGAAAGCGGCTAAGCAGAACAGGGGCTAAAGATTTATTGGTAATGACTCCTGTTATTGAGAAATCAGAATGCCTGAGTCCTTTGTGGCAAATTACTATGAAGTGGCACGGCTAGTAGCAATGAAATCTGTCCATCTCATGAGGCCCCAATAAAAGTCACAGTGTTATACTGTTGTGTGTTGTGTTTTCAAATGTGATTTAGCAGGAAGGCAAAGAAAAATTAAGTTCAGTTTAATGAAATTAATAAAAATCCATCTATTTTCTAGTTCATGAGCAGTGATAAATAAGCCATAACACTTTTTTTCTGCATTGTGCATTTCAAGGATTATTTGTTCCCTCTGGTTTCACTTGGACGTCTCATTGAAAAAATTGCTGAGAGAAAAGGAAAAGGCCTCTCGTCTTGATAGAAAATATCTGTGGCGCATAATTTGCATAATTAAAGAAGATAAAAGTCTTGAATTCACTCGACTTGATACTCTGAAATCTGGGAATATGAATAGCGTCTTGCATCTGCAGCTGCTCTCTTAGCAACGCCTTTTCAAACGGCCCTGTGATGAATGGGAATGTAGTGGCAAAGAAAGGCGACATGAATCTGTACCTCTTAGTTTCTTTGCAACAAAGGGACTCTTTTTCCCCGTTTTCCTCCTTTTTCTTTCATTTCCAATTTTTCAAAGCTACATGCCCTTAATGACTTTAAATACCAAGTGGGCTGTGTTTTAAAATGCAACGGTTTCTTAAAGTTCTTTGGATCTTTACCCCTGTAGTGCTCTGCATCCACCAATTACAATCTCACTGACAATGTTTTGTGAAATATTTATTTTGATGTTTTCTTCCCTGTAAACATCTAACATGAGATGAGATGTATATTCAGTTGGAGATTGTATCCTTATATTATTTAGTTTTCTATTAAATAAAATAGAAACATTATCTGAAAATTTTAATATTATATGACAGCAATGACAAATTTAAATTTAACCAGAAATGTCAGGTTTCTGAAAAATATGCTCATTTCTCTGTTCTCAATACTTGGTTTGGCCTCTTTTTTCATGAATTACTGCATCAACACAAATGTTTTGGTACCTTTGCCAATGTGGGCAGCCTATTCCTACTGGAAAATAAAATCAGCATCTCCATAAAGAATGTCAGTAGAAGGAAGGATGAAGTGCTTAAAATGTCATGGTTAATGGCTCTGTTGACTGTGGAGTTCAGAAAGCACAGTGGAGCAAAACCTGCAGATGACATGGCACCCTAAGTCATCACTGACTGTGGAAGCTTCTCCATGTGGATTGTGTCCCTCTCCGCTCTTCTTCCAGACTCTAGTGCATTAATTTGCAAATGATATGCAAACTTACTTCTCTGTAAAAACAGGACTTTGGACCACTGAACAAGATTCCAGTTTTTGTTATGTTTTTTTTCTCCCTTTGGCTCAGGAGAAGAATGATTTGAGTGAGCTTGCATGTTTTAGGGACTGTGAATTGAACCACAATTTGCATAATTCAAATTTACATTTTTGCCCTTTCTGCCACAGACATTCCTTGTTTGTCAATTCTTCAAAATTCAAAACTTCAGTCATAATAATAAGTCAAACATTACCTATTACTTACACTAATGGCCTTTAACGTTTTACAGCACTGACATGATTTAACCACTAACTTATTTTAACCAACTCTTAGCAATTAGGAAGCGGCATAACACATTAGACAATTCCTTTGAGTTAGTCTTAGTTAATGTTATGTTTTTCTTGACAGTCTTCAACCTCACAGGAAAACATATGTGTTACATTATCTCAGGCACTTTTCTCAGTACAAGACTTGAAAAAGTATGTTCAGCAGAAAAATTACAGAACGCAGGAACTGTGGTGAAAGTATGCAAGTGTATATGTGCGATCCTAGGGCTATTTGAACATTTGAAAAGCATAGTGCTTTTTAAGTTGTTCTGGAGCACTTTTACCAGACAACTCTGTGAATGTTATATTTAGTAATATGTTCTAGCACCTTAAGCCATATTTGCAGAGTCAAACACTGCCACTACTAAAGATACCTCCAAGGAGCACTTTGTGAAGGATTTGGGGTGATATACAGTGTCTTCCCCTGGTACTTTAAATATGATGTCCTAAATTCTACCTGTTTAAAAAGTTTTTCTCTCTCAAAAATATAAATCCATTTAAAAAAATTTTATTTAAATGGGTGATTTAAAAAAAAAATATATATATATATATATATTTTTATATTTATATATGTCAGAAGAACTATTACTGAAATTTATCAACACCCTTACGATGTTATGGGATGATTTCTAATAATTAAAAACCTGATCATGACTTGCAACTAAGGTGACCGACTTATGCAAGAGAAAAAGTCAATCCAAGCTCCAGCTGCACTTTGAAATGAAATGAGTCAAGTGGCATTTAGGATTATGGCCAGAATAGGATATGTGGGCCTATCATCAAGAAGCCAGCATCATGATATTGAGCCTAGATGGGCTCAAACAGGGAAATTGGAAATTGAACCATGGAGATTGACTCGTCCCTCTTGGAAGTAACCCATTTCCGCAGCACCATCGCTGTGGCCGGATAAAAAGTCAGGCAACTTCTGATTTTCACATCTCCCTCCAAAGGCATTTGCCAGTGGCAGCATGTGACATTTCATTGTTTGTGTTTCATTTCGTTTTAATTGTTCTGAACAAACTGTCTGAGATTCACTGTGGAAAAGGACCTTTACCGGACTGTAAAAGACAGAGAGAAAGAGAAAGAGAGAAACTAAGGGATCCATGTCATTTATTTGTTTTGTAAGAAAATGTGAGAGAAATGTCTAATGTGGTGATATTATGAGAGAATTTTTTCTTGTATTGTAATCTTCAGACAGTGTGTGACAATCCATCCTTAAGAATGTGATTGTTTATCTTGTTGGAATCAGAGGTCAGGTCATTTGGTGACCCACAAACCTGATTCTTAAGACTCATGAATTCTCTTAACCAGCAGACCCAAGTCAGTTTGTATGCCATAAGCTATACTGCAGTTCTGTTGTTATTGTGGGCTTTGTTGCTTCCCCAAGCTTCTCTGGGATGTTAGTTTTTTCCAGGTGCTGCTGTAGGACATCTTTGTAAAGTAAATGGTGTCCATCCTGTTTGCAAATTCCTGCATGATATTGTTGGACACGCTCACAAAACGGCCTGCCAAGCATTACTGGGGTGCTACTATAAGTGTAAAAGATTCCGCTACCTCAGCCCTTCGTAACGACATATTTGAGGTCATTTGGAACTGCTGCTGATCCAGGTGTATTTACCTATACCATCCTGATGCAGGCCCAATCTGTTAAGGCCCCAGATCTGCATAGGAGTCCCTGGAGGGTTTATGCACATGCGTTTTATGGATGCTGCACCTAGAAAACAAAACTGTGATTACAACAGCTCTGTGTACTTTTCGTCCTGTCAGATATTTTCTGATCAGAAAAGTTTTTTTTTTATTTTTTATTTATTTATTTTTTTTTTTTTTTTCAGTTGACCAGAAGTAAAGCATGACATGCAAGTAGAGATATCTGGATCCAAGAAATATATATATGTGTCTTTGCTGTACAAATAGTTTAACTGTTGCACAGGGTTCAATTTGGTGTTTTGTCTACCAGGACTGTGGACCTTTCTTAGGCAAAACCAGGGGCTGGTTGATAAAGCTGTATGTCCTTTAGGTTAATGCTGTTTACAACTTGACTTGTGATCAACTGCAGGTTGTCAAGAAGGTGGGTTACAAGTTCATATTCATCAGCAAAATCAATCTTCTCTACTATAAAAGCTCTAATTTTAATTTTGGCTTTGACATGAGGAAGGTTTAGTAGATTGCCATTGATTATTGTTTTAAAGTAATTATATTGATTCAAAAATGGTTGCGTTTATTTCATCTCAGTCGTGCTCCAGTGTGGTTCATTTGGTAAATTGAAATCTACTGGTAAAGACTGGAAGGGAAAGAGTTCACTTTATAGTTTGGAACTTCTCTGAATGAGCTGTATCAATGTAGTCAATCTCGTTAAATCCCAGAACAAAGAGAAATCTTTGTTAAGAGAAATCTCTCTTAACAATAATCAATACCATTCTTTCTATCATTATGTTAGATGGGAGTTTCCCCCCCCCGCCCCGATTGTTCAGAGTGGTATGCCTTTTTCTAAGGGAGTCTCTTTAATTTTCAATGCTACCAGAAAATACCTGAGCTGTTTTCAAAGAGTACAAGTTTCCTCATTTGACTTTTTTGCACTCTCTTTAAGCTTTTTTGTTTTAGAATTCTGTCAGGCTCAATCTTAGAAGAATGTCCTACGTACTTATGCATAAAGGAAGGAATATCAGGTGTTAACATTTGAGCTCTTTCTTCTCTCCCTTGTGGTATTGCAAAAAGAGTTGGATAGGAGCAAGTTAGCATTGCAATCACACATCTTGCAGCTGTGGAAGAGGTCAGCTTTACCCACTCTCTCTTGACCCATCCCTTTGCTCTTTCTTTTTTAGATAACAGTATTCCTTTTCTTCTCTAACCACCATAGGAGTGTTGTTTTTTTCTTTCTTCTTTTTTTATTTTTAATTTGCCCCACAGGCCCTATAAATACTGCATTGGGCCCAGATGTGGCACAAGTACAGAAATCTTATTTCATTTTCAGCCAGATTTGGTCCAGAAACAGACCGGATTAGAGCCAAAACCTTTTTTGCAGGTGTCAGGCAGCCTCGTGATCCCAGTCCAACCCAGAGCTGGCGCTTGTGCATAAACCCTCCGGTGACTGCTATGCGGATCTGGAGCCTTAACGGATTTGGCCCGCATCAGAATGCTGTTGGTTTTGTCTGTGCCTCTACCTGTGTAGAGACACAGAGATAGATGTCAGTCTCTGCTTGTCAGTGTTGAGTGCAGCCTGTGTACATGTTTGGTGGGACCATCTGAAAGACAGGGCTGTAAAGTGGGGGGTACCAATGGACCCCTGAGCCCATTGGGGTCCATTGTCCAGTGCTACTGACAATCATCATGACGTTACATTGACATCACTCATGATTGATTTGTAGGTTGGTTCTGCAGTTTCATTTTTAATTTCTAAAATGTTATTTATTAAGGGGACAAACTTTTGTTTATTTGGTAAATAATTAGTTTAACTGGTTGCTTGGTTTGTTGATTTGATTGACTGACCGCACGGTTAACTTAGTTGGCTGGATGATAGCATGGTCTTATTGATCAGATTTACTGTTCAGTTGATTGGTTCAGTTGGTTGGTTGGTTTGCTTTATTCAATTCAGTTAAGTTTATTTATGCAGTGCCAGTTCACACTATATTACATGCACAGTAGGTACTACTGGTGGCTAATATTTGCTTCTCTTGCTGTTTTAGTAGCTTCAAGCCAGTTACCCTGAGGATCAGTCAGTACCTCCTCCTGCCTACCGCCTTGGTCCTCTGTGGCAGTTTGTTAGCCAGGAATGATGTTCAGCTGCAGATGCTGTGGGAATCAGAGCAGGATACTGTTATCTAGGAATCAGCTGTAACATAAACAATAGGGAAACAGTCACTTGGATTGGAATGCTGTGTCTGTAAAACACTCCAGATGTGTATTTGCTATGCCCACCTGTATGGAAGCTTGTGTGATTCTGTATGACTTGTACCCCTTCAATCAGGATCTTTTTTGTATCTTTTCTTTTCAAACTTTAACAGAGTACTTCATTATGTTTTAAAGGTGTTAGCTACAATATATTTTATAGACAATGTATATGGTCTTTATTGTCTGAGTTGCATTGCATTTTTTCTTCCCCCCCTTCCACCCCACCCCTTATTCTGCTAAGGGGTGTTTTTCATTAGCGTACCGCTGTGGCAGATGCTTGGCTGTCATGCTGAGAGCCTGACTTTTACCATTAGCAGTCAGTCTAAGTTGTGTGATTTATCTATCTGTATGTTAGGGGACTAGCCCATCAGCAATAACTTAAAGCTGTTTTTACTTGAGAACAGAACAAGTGGTTCCTTTTGTTTTTTGTAGATTACATTTTTCTCGTTTAAAAAGTAGATGCATTGGCCAAAACAAGCAAATTTTCAGAGTATGAATAATCTGTTTTTGGATTCAAGACTTTGATTTTCTTATATGCTAGTTGGCATTGGCACAAGTTCAACATTCCCAACTTATCATCTAAGAGCAAATGTTTGATTCCAGAGGGAGCTAAATTACATTTGGCATCAGTGTAATCTAATAGGTAATGGAAAGCATTTGTTTTGCTGCCAGGAGAATCAAGTCAACATCCAGCAATGAAGGAGGGCAAGACCATGATGGGATTATGAAATATGGGATGTCAGTAATCCTCACAACACTTTAGAATTACAAAACAGTCATGGATTTAACCAGACAGCTAAAGAAGTGCATATATTATGCCCCTTTACACAAAATGCAAATGGAAAGAGCAGACTATATATTTTTATGAAATATCAGCACATTTTGGTCTGTGGCAGCCAAGTTAAAAGATCACAAAGATGTGTGCTAATGGTTTAATGCTTTTCATTTCTACCATATGAGGTTGTATAGATCAAACTTGACTGAATTTGTCTCCCAATTGGTTTTATTATTTTCTATTTTCCATAAATAAGCAGGTGATCATCATTTAAAAATAATTATTATCGTTATCAGACGTGTAACTGAACTTATCGTTGACTTGTAGCTTTCTTATGCAATAGAAATGACTGGTATACACATATTAATTTTGTTGAAATATTTCTAGGCATTTGAACATTTGGTTTGAGCAACAGTTGGATCGAGAAAAAAAGTATTCAAGTTTGAATGCTCTTGGTATAAATGAGACATTTGGTTGTTTTAATTCAATTCAGTTCACTCAGAGTGTCAATTCCTAGCACATATCACAAAGCCCTTTACAAGAAATAGGGAAGAGTCAGCATAGAGTAGTATGCAACGACGTAATGATAGTTTTGGTTAATTCTCGCAATCATTTAGTCACGATTAAGTCGCCTTTGTATCAGACGTGTAAGTGTGCAGTGACAACCAAACAGTGGCGATCAAATTGTATGTGCTGGAGTGTCAGATTTGCAGCCTAATAAATTTTTTAATGCTTTTGTCAAGTATTAAAGAACTGAAAGGTGCCATTGAACTGAAAGGTAGATTCACAGTTGTGAAATGATGGCATAAGTACTCAATGTCTGTTGTTATGACATTATTGGTAAACAGTCTATTTTTACTGCTTTGAAAGTGCTATTGCCTATGGTTGTTATGGTGCAGAGAGTCCAAGAGGTCCATAGACCACCAACTGTACATCAGTTGAGTTCACCTAGTCAATTAGGACCATCTCCTCCCAATGACAGATTAGAGTATTTTTGGCAGACTGCCCAGAGCAAGGACCTGGAAGAGTCAGGAAGTCGATCATGTGAGTTCATCTCTGTTTTCCCCCCCCCAAACAAACACCAATAGCCTTACGAACAGCATGGCCTCGCTGGCATTTCATTTTCCATTTGGCAAGCTCGATTAATCACAGCACTCCTATATAATGCAACGCACATGGCCACCCACCGTTACCGGCTCTCATTATTCCCCCACGCGGGAAAATGTACAGCTAGGGGCAACTGAGGCAGAGAAAGAGCAAGGAGAACATTCTGGCACTGCAGATTCTGAACAAATGAGGGATAAAAGTAACAGGACAGGAGACAGAGAAGGTGGAAAAGAAAGAGGGATTCAGTGATACCCGGAAAGATGTGGGTTGAAGCGAGTGGGTTATGGCTAAGCTGTGAGGAGGACTGATAAAAGACTGGGACTGTTCCGCGTACCCTCAAGGCGCTGCTTCTATCTGCATATTCATTGAGCTGACACTGGCTTTTCTCCCTATCGTCTATGAAAGGATGCCAAGTGGCTTTTACCTAGTGGCTTCTAATAAGCCTCTATGTCTAACACGCACACAAATCACTCATCAAGATATTTAGGAATAAATATTTGCTGCCTTTTTTTCTCAGAAAGCGGAATCAAACAGGTTAAAATACAAAAACAAAAAAAAGCTTTATCTGTTGTGTTTACATAGCTCTGCATCACAAAAACATCAATTGGATTTAATGTTTTTCTAACTGCTTGACTCTTGACTGTTTATGTCTACGACTGAGCATGAGACATGCTGACGTTATCTTCTTTCATGCATGTCGTCTCATTGTTTATCCCTTCTGTTCAATAGAATATTTGATCTGCCGCAGAGGGCGAGAACAAATAGTAGGGAAAAAAAACTTTAGTGTAAAAGCAGGTGTTCTCTTCATTAATCAAGTGTTTTTAATAATTAGACCAAAGCACATGTTAGAGATTTTAATGCCATTTCCTGATCCATTACTTTACAAGGATCTCATTTGCCAACGTACCCTCCTCTCTGTTAGAAGGCAATTTTGCTGCTGTGTTTACGTCTGGCCTCTCTTCCAGGAGTGAGTTTTCAAATGTTTCCTTATCTGTTTCATATTTGTGTGTCAGAATCTTCGATGTGGGATTTTAAAAAGACTGCCAACTTTCACAAATTTTGCATTTTTACAGCAGATAGAATTGGATTATTCAAAAGGATAAAACAACAGTTTTGCTGTAATGTGCATATTTTTTTCCTGCTACCTGGTGACTGCCAGTTTCAGTGAAGTGACAACTTGAATGAACAGCTGACATTTAATTCAATTAAGTTTTTTTTATATAGTATTTATTCACAATGAACAAACAGTTCCAATTTCTTTATATTAATATATAGTCATTCAATCCAAACAACTTCCACTCAAAACTGATCTTATCACTTCTTCCTATTAGCATTCTATTTTCTGCGTTTAAAATAAGATTTATTATTATTATTATTATTATTATTATTATTATTATTATTATTATTATTATTATGGACAATCCTGTTTACAGTAAAAGATATAATTTCACAGGATGAAGGGCATCTTTTGTTGCATTACTAAGCCAAACTGTTCTATTTGGAAAATCAACTGACTCAGCACTCTCTAATGATCACTCCGATTGCTCTCTGTGTGATCAATAAATGTATAGAGTTCCTTTTCAACACCTATCATTTATTGTAATATTTTTTAGTCTTATGTCTTTAGCAAGGACATTTCTTACCAAAGATTGGAGTCTGGCTGGACTTTAGCTGGAAGGAGACTACTTAAATCTGTATGCTGCTCCTAATCCCCTCACACAAACACAGCCACACACTCTGGACCTCCACACTGCAGCTACATCTCGGCTCTCAGATCAAAAAATCCTTTTCATTTTGTACTTCCAGTTTGTTTCATGGAGCGATGTTGATTCTACGTTTGTTTGCTGGCAGTAGAAACGTCCTTTTTTCCTGCAGTGAACAGGAAAAGGATAAGGTGACCTTGCTGGGTATTAGAGCTTTTATTTTCCTTTTTTCTGGAATACACTTGTGAAATGCTGTTTTACTTTGTCAAAATTTATTTTTAAGAAATAGAACCAGCCTCCTGTACATTGTACTATTTTAAATATTCAGGCATACGCTATTTGAAGCTTGCTCTGGAAGGATGTAGAATTCTAGTGAGATTGAAAAGACTATCTACTTTTAGATAACTGTGTGCTACAAAGACATCATTTTCTTTCTTCTAAATTAAAAAACTTAGAAGTTGAGCTGGTGGAACATGGTTGTGAATTTTGTGGCCCAGAAGGCAAGAAAGTTTTCTAAGTATTTTAAAAAGTCGTGTCTTTTGTTCTCTTAGTTATCTGGAAATTGTCAGAAAAAGGAAAGTGAAAACCTTCGCATGTTCTTGTAGGGTTTAATACAATCAAATTGTGAAGAGTTTTTTCCACTACAGATAGAGCATAATTTCCTTTATCTCTTAATACACATCGATGAAATGCACATCACAGAATTACTGGTGAATTCACAACACCACAGAACAGAGCGAGGTAAGAAAGACCTGAAACATAATCACAGGCTTGAAAATCAGACAGAGAAATAAAGAAAAGCTGGGAGTTGAGAAGAGAGATTAGATTTAAACACTGCCAGATAAGAGATCGTGTGTTTCTTGTTCATTGGGAGGGACTGACTGATCAGGAGGGTCTTTTGAGGCATTGATTTTATCTTTTTCTGAAGTGCAAGGCTTTGTGGAAACTCTAAATTGTGCTTTGAGTGAAAATGCTCAAATTGTGCGGCTAGAAAGAAGGGTTTTGATGTGGCTTAAACTTTCATTTGATGATGGCTCCCACTGTGGAGGTTTTAGCTTTTTATGTCCCAGCAGTGGATCTCTTGACACACCATTTGTCAAACATCAGTCTTCTTATAAACATAAGGAAAATATAACTTATTTTGAGTAGTAATTGCAATCTTTTGTTGTTAAACATAAAATAATGAGCAGTGCTTCAATTTAACAAATAAGACAAAACAATAAGTTACGAAAGCTCACATCTCTATGGGTTAAGACGACTAAAAAAATGTCTGTAGCAGCATGACGGAAATATTTTAAGAATGGCGGTGTGCCTACTCTTGAGACTACTTTAACTTCTTTTAAAGGTTAATCAAGCCACCAGTCTGACACTACTAAAAATGTAATCAGCTTTTTATGCAAATGCCATCCCCTTTCAAACTCTTGGAAGCTCTATTGTTAACTTATTGGACTCCAGGAAGGATACAAGAGCCTTTATTGCCACATCAGTTGAGTTCACAAAGTAAAAAAAGATTGGAGTTTCTAATAACTTTGGCTGATCCCAGGCAACCCAGAAGATGTAATCTTACCATTTAGTTTTTTCACTGGGACATGTCTAAAATTTCTCCTTTGGAAGGTATCCTCATCAAACGCCTGACCTACCACACCTTTCTTTCTGTCTATTTAAACAAACACCCAATTTACATCGATTGGAAATCTCATTCTTTCAGTCCTCACACACAGATCGTGAATTTAGGTGATGGAGAAAGATTGGCTGGCAAATTCTTTTAGGCTCTAATGGCCTTTGTTGAATAGTATGTAGGGAGGAAACATGTAACAAAGGCTGCAAATGCCCTTTGACTGGGAAATGAACCCAGCACAACCATGTCAAGTACTAAAGCTTCTTCATCTGTCTTTAAATCAAACTCTACCTTTTAACTCAACTGTAGGAAAGACACCTACACAACTTTACTTTGGGTACAAGCTAATTTCCAAACTGGAAGTGACAAGCTGCCCTCTTTCAACTGCAGACTATCTTTGAAGACATAAATTGTTATCTTGGTTGCTTAATGCTGTGGTTCAAAAAGCTTTTTTTCTTTCTGAAAGTCCTTTCACTTTTAGGCAAGCAGGCTCTCATCATTTGTACATGAATCTCATTGGACTTAAAATCCTCCATTCCCTGGTTGTGTCTTGGCATATAACTTAGCAGCAACCCAGAAGAATGCCAGAGCAGCTCTGCTTTGCTGACTTGTTTTATTGCTGTATTGAATTCGTATTTAAACAAAACTGTCTCCAAGTACCACTGCCAGGTTCGAAGTTCCTACATGAAGATCTGAAATTAACGTAGTACAATTACATCCTGACTTTCAGTGGTCAATAGGATAGAAGGATGTATTGTAAAAAAATTGATATTTTGATCCACTGTCACCATAACTTTATTATTTCAGATATTTAAAAAATATATATTTTGACTATTCATAGTTCTGTTTTCTATATCTTGAATTGTAATTACAGATGTATGACCCTTCAAGTGACAAATACAGTGGGGTCGCATATGATATCTGAAAAGGTATTTGAGCTGTCAAAATGTGATTGAAGATATATTGAATTCTTACATTGTGTTCTTATTTGTCATAATGAAAATGCGGATATCTCAAATTACCAATCAGGATAGTCAAAAAGTAGTTGTGTCTAGTCAAAATGCATGTTTAGATCTATTAGATTTTTTAAATAATTTATTGTTGGTATTCTTGTGCTTTTTTTTAGCAGATGTGTCCCCTCCACTTTCCTCTTGTTCTCTGACTTATTCAGTTTCAATCCAATCCTGGAGCAACCTTGTTATCAAACTTATTCCTCAAGAGCTCGTAGCCTGACAGTTTTCGCAAGAGAGTGGGAGAGCTGAAGGAGAGATGATGACACACTAATATGGTTTATCAAAGTCAACCTGAATACTTCAACATTCTGGGCCTAAACATCAAAGCCTTCTCTCCACTCCGCTGCCCAGCTACTCTGGGTGTCCATCAAACACTGACGCAGGGAGAAGCCCCAATTGACTAAATTGGAACGTGAAAATATGCGTATTGTAAGGACAGCCATGCTGATGACAGTCCTATTTCAACCTGTTACAGTGACTATGAATAAACCTGACGTCTAAACGAATTATGTGGCAGGTGTTGCAAGAAGTTCATCACAGTTGGAAACTAAAAAGAAAAAAGACAGAAAGAAGCCGTCTTAATTTGCAGAAAATGTCAGGATGTGGGAAAGATCTAGTTCGACATTTTATGGTATGCCATTGATTCAAGAGAAGATGAAAGGAAATGCTGTATGATATAATTTCTCATTCAGGGCTCCTAATTCCCTCTGACACACATAGAGAAATAGACAGTCTTTTTGAATGCTGTGAATCTGACCAACAGAGTTATTCTCCCTTGGAGAACAGAGTGTTTCTTCCCATTTTTATTAGACTTCAAAGGTTACATAGAGGGATAAATTGAGTGCATGTACAATATGTATAATTCATCCCCCTGATAACTTTCATCCATCATGGATCTGTGTGTTTGTGCATACGATTCTCTGTATACTCATCCTACTTGATAGCTCATGCAGAGTAATATTTGTATACTCTCATTACAATTATGCATATGAATCGGATTTGAATTTCCAGGTAAGTCTTGGAAATCTATTATGCAATTTGCACCTTGTGTTTACTGCAGGTCACAAAACAAAAAAATATATTTGCATAAAATTGCTCATGCATCTCTTGCATAGTAACCTGTTATCACTGGAGCAGTCCTATTTTGTGTCTCATAAATGGATATTTCTTGTTAAGACTGGGCAGCAAATAGAAATGGATTTTGTTATTATGCTGCTGCTCAGGGAGATTACGGTCTCATTTCTTGGATGTATTTATGGGTGTAATGATGTCCAGCGCGGTGGGGGTGGAGGGGTAAAACTAAGACAAAAGGATCATATTGACTGTACGCTGCGGCTTGGAATCAAATGGAGCAGGAAGCAAGTAGTGCAGTTTTAATAACTTTGTTAGAGGTATTTCCCCACAGTCCTTAAAATATTAAGCTAAATGAGGCACCTCAGACTGGATTTTAACTAATTGCATGTATTTTAATGTTCTGAATGGAGAACTTTTTGAAGCAAAAATCTGTAGTGGACTAATCCTTCTGCCTTTATGAATGGATGAAGTGAATATTCTTTATTAATCCCAAAGAGAAGTTTAGTCATAGAAACCACATCACATTGCATTACATTTGCTTTGTTTTTTTGACGGGCTGCTTTGGATCCAAAAAGGAATTTCGAGTGTGTTTTATGAGTAATCAAAGGCAACAGAAGCCTACGCTAACAGGCCTTTGGATGCATTTCAAACCTCGAAAAAGAAAAGCATGAGATTAGGTTTGGTCTCATGCTTCCTCTAGCAACTATCTCTGTCACTTCAAACAACATGTTACATATGGTCCTCATGTGCATGCACATGTTCAGTGGCTATTTTTATTCAACTAAAAAAGATCAGGCAAGAATTAAATTACAAAAATGCAAAAATAATTTTCTTTTCATCACCTGTTTCATTCAAATCTTAATTAAATAGATTTATAATTATTCAAATACCATCCACTATCAATGTCCCTTTTGTCATTCCACTTACCTTTTCCATCTATATCCATACCCATATCTGAGATTCAGTTACGTGGGTTCAGGACAGAATTCCAGACGTTCCTCCCCACAGTGACACTCCTCAGTTAATTCTGGCAGATCCCAATGGCATTCCCAGCTTAGAAAAATAATACTTCCAGTGAATTCTGGACCTGCCCCAGAATTTTATTCTATTTGTGTATAAAACGGAGGCAGCCAGAAGACATCATGATCAGATTCATGAGCCACCTCACTTTACTCCTTTTAATAAGAAGCAGCAGTGGCTCTACTTTCAGCTCCCCCTGGATAATGAAGCAAATTGTTGTTACTAGTGTCTTACTTTTTCTGTCATAATCAGCTTCTCCTGAACATTGATTGGAATCTATACATTTGAAAATCAAAACCTTGAATTTTTTTTCTTAGTTTTGTCCTGACAGTGGCAGACTGAAACACCACACACATTACTGCAGACAAGGCCCCAATATATCTATATGTCTGTAGCTTGTTCTACTGTCACTTATGAACAGGATACTTTGGATGGAGCAGCCTATCTTTTTCCAGTTACCATGTATGCCCTCAGCTGACTCTTCTCTGTCATCTTCCCCATCCCAGCCACTTCACTGTTGGCAGCAAACCACTTCAGTGCATCCTGAAGCGCATGTTCTAAAGATGCCAACAAAACTGCAGCATTTGCCAAATCTTGAGGTTTCTAAACCATACATCTGCATCTCCAATCTGTGCCCGAGATCCTGTCTATAAACAGGACCTCGGCACTTTTAACCCTCATTATGCTGTTACTTGTTGCTGCGCTCAGCAACAAGTAACAGCCCAGAGAAAGCTCAACTTGCTCTGCAAATAAGCTTGACTTTGAGCTAAGAATATGGACAGCGCTTCACTTGAACTAAGCAGCTCTTAAAAGCATTTCTGGCATGCTCATGTTGCACCGCTAGAAAATGCCTTGGCGAGAGTTCTTCCCCAAATCCGCATGTTGATAGAACAGCCATTATGTAAGGGTAAATGCACTTACATTCACATTTACTTCACTTTTAATTATCAAATGTTTGACACCTTCATACCAAATCAAAGCATCAGCTTCAAAAAAATGCTCTCAGTCCAACAGTGCAGCACTCAAGAGTCAAGATTCTCATTAGCTCATATCATTACAGCTTAATGTGCTCATTTACTTTTTTGCATATGATGCTACATGCTTAAGTAAAAATGTATCTACTATGCATGTAGTAAAAGCACAACTCCTGGGGTCTAGATGCTACAGGAGAAATGATGATAAAATCTGCACATGCATGCCAACACCTTAACTGTATAGTTATTGATTGCTCCTCCCTTTTTTGCTGAGACAGATGCTTTTTCTCTCAAGTTGGCTCTAGAGCGCTTGGCAGGTTGCTGGTTTCTTGCAAGAAATCTATCCTTCATCAGCAGACGCACAACCATTCATCCAAGCACACTCTCAACTTTACCTGAAGTCTTCACTTCACTGCTACACCCATTGCACTTTTTTGCTGAATCTGTCCATGTTCTGTGTAATAAATTTGTTTTCTTCCCCGTCATTCTGCTCACATCAGGTGCAGTTATTCCCCATCACCACCCTGATCCTATTTAGTGGTCTATATAGTTTCACTTCCCTCTAACTCTCCCAATCCTGTCATTTTACCCCCAATCTTCAGTTTCCTTCACCTCTTTCTGCTTCAGAACTCTTTCACATCCTTGCCTCTTTCCTTTCCTTGACAGTTAGGACAGATTTTACTCCCCTGTGTTGGTGTCTTTATGTGTGTCAGGCTGTTATTCATGTCAATTTGCTGTGGACAGGTTCTGTGGCTCTGAGTGCCATACAGGTTAACAGGCTGACTTTCACAAAACAGATTGTTTATTCTCAAGATCCTATTATTTGGTTTTATGTTAAATCATTTGACTGCAATTCATTTTTTATTTGTCCAATGTAACTTTTAAAAGTATTTATATATTTCAGAAATTAGTTTACTTTTTTTTTCAAGTGTTTCAGTGATAGAGAGCCATGATGTGATAAAAAAAAGTTTGATCAGATGTTAATTTGTTTACTTGTTTTGGTCTCACAGAGTGGAATCTAAGTGGAACTTGCTCTGTTTGATGACAAATTGTCATGCTATTGATCTTGCTTTTACTAGCAAAAGGCCAGGATTTATTTTGGCCAAAAAGCAGAAGACATCTGTGAAACTATAAATTAAAGATTATTATTATTATTATCATACACATTATGCTGCCAAAGGCGCTGCAATGCTAACCTTTACATGTGCACACACAATACTGAGGGGTTTAGTGCTTTTAATTTCTTTTTTGTTACATTTATTATTTAATTCAATTTTTTAAAATAATTTTAATTACATATATTTACATATATATTAGATTGCTCCTTGGCAAAAAACATATACCATTATTGTCGAGGCCAATTTTTTTCTCATTGAGAGATACTTAATAGTGATGCTGCATTGCCTCACAGTTGTTAGCATTGTGTGGTTTAGGAAGTGTGGTTTCCTTCCAGGATTTAAAAACATGCATGCCTGTTAGGTTAACTGGCCACTCTAAATTGTCCTTAGATATTTTATGTACTTTCATGGTTATTTGTCTTGTGTGACTCTGTGTTGACCTGTGGTGGACTGGCAGGCTGTCTCGCTTCCTTGAACCTCTTGAGCACAATGGGCAGGCACAATCCTGCCTCCTGCCCATTGTGCTCCAGAGATAGGCATACGTGACGTGACAAGTGACTGTAAAAATGTATGGTTGGACGTTTTGTAGAGAAATAACAATACAAAGTTTGAAGTCATTGATCTCCTGAAAATTCCTCATTCTGTTTGTAGAAACAGTCTTCCTCCAAACCAGAAAATCAAGTTTGCAAATCCAAATTATAAGGCTTATTTTTGTAATTTTCCTACATGCACAGTCCTTGTAAAAGTGTTGTACTGTAGAAACATGATAGAAATAGTTCTACATGTTCTGGCAGCAGGAGGTGATGAGCTGATTACTTGTCATGTCAGGAACATTCGGTGTAGTCTTCACTGAGCTCAACAAAGGGAGCAGAATACTGCTGCATCTCATATGTTTTTGATAATTCCAGCTCAGCTTGGTCTATATTTTTGCTTGTTGTTTGCTCTAACAAACAAGAAGCAGGCACTCCTATATAAGGCTTATTTCCTGGTATATTTTTGATCAAATAAGCCCAACAAAACGGAAACCTTGAAAAATAATTATTATACATATAAATTGCCCAAAGGCTGCTTTCAGAGGAAAGGAAAATAATCATCATGCTTTTTCAAGCTACTTTCAAAGTTTAATATTTTGCTGAACTTGTGTGTGAACTGTCATTCTTTTCTTCCTAAAGCTCTCATGTCATTAAAATCCAATAATAAAAATGATTTACTAAGCTTAAGCAGTACTACAGCTGTAAATTATTTTTACTGGGGTGGTGGAGAGGGGGGGTCCTTGTTGCTCTCAGCAGACTATTTAGTGTTCACCAAAGTGAAATCTGACCTGTTGAGTAATTTGGTTGTAGGAACTGCAGTTGGAACAGCTTAGCCCACAATAATCTCCTCATCTGGCACAAGTGTCTGTGTCAAGCTGGGTACATTTCTCTCATCCATTTGAATCTATCACAAGTGTACAAATTCTGATTTGGCCTGTGTGAAATAATGCATGCTTGAAACGGATGAATGATCATAGCAGGTGTCAAAAGTATTTTGGTCTAATGCCTCGGGGCTGAGGGAAAATTGGACAGATATAGCTGTATTTATTTATTCATGTTCAGATTTGGCAGGTATAGTAAAAACTATGTTGCAGTGCTTCTTTGCTGCAGTTCTGTTGCTTACTGTAGCCTTATGGCTTCTGCTAAGAGCTAGTGCTTGGCTAGCTTCCTGTTGCCTTCTTATTGTGCTGGTGGCAGGGAAAGAAACGTTACTGCCAACTAGGCCTTAGTCTTCCTCAAAGCAGCACTTATGTGTTTTTTTTTTTTTTTTTTTTGAGTACTATAATGAGGTTGAATGAAATTCTAACTCCCTTATTTGTATTGGTAAAAATGGAAGGGTGAAGTAAAAAAGTGGCAATGTACCCCTTTTTGTATTTTTTTTTAATAAGTGCATATTTTAGTTGAGTGTTTTAAGCCTAACCATCTAGCAAACTGAAAACACAGACTACGACTGGTGACAATAGGGATAGGCAATAGACTTGTTAAAATAAAAATACCAGTAAATCATAAATAAATCACATTAAACAAAGAAGGTTTTCTGAACAAACTCACGTAATTTTGTGTCACCCTGCACACAGGTGTGCATGTGCTTCATTGCCTAATAAATGTGAGAGTTTGAACTCAGTGACTTGTCACAGACACTGTGATTTATCAAACAATGGCAGTGTATTACTCATTGTTAAAGGGACATTTATCAGAGAAATTATTAATAGTCTGTTTTAATGCACCATTGTTAGGAACATCAGTGAGTGTGCTATGCAGTAACTATCTTTCCCATAATTACCACAAAGTGTCTTAGTTTTAAAGCCAGTGATTTAGTGTAGTTTTCACTAAACCCCACTAGTATATTTTTCTACCTTCCATAGAAGCCAATTGTCACCCCAGTGCCAACATTTGCTTGGATGTGCTCTCGCTCAGCAGCGTTTTTACTTTTTTTTTCTTCTTTTTTTTCCAAGGATGCTCTGAACATTTTCCAAATTAATGACTGTTTTTATTAGGAATATTATTTTTGGTCATGTTTGGGGGGAAAATATATATATCGGAAATGGAGCACAATGCAATGCAGATATTTCCATGTAAAAGCTTCTTGTCTGTTTTTAAAATAATTTAAACACTAAGTAGGAAAAGAGCTGCATGTGCAGTGCCAAAACATTGGGTAAGTCCTATTAGTCTATAGGTGTGTGTTTTATGACTTTCACTAAATGTGAAAGTGAAAAACAAATGTTTACAGCCAAGCTGCTCACATCTCTAGTTAGCAAAACTATGTAAAATATTAAGTGGGAGTGTTTAATTTTGCAAAGCTATGCATATGATACAACAGTAATTAAAGACAGATCTGGATACCTTTATGTTTCCAAAAACATCCAGACGTATGTTCACATTTAGCTGTGATCCATGTTGTTCATCTGCAGCTTGTAAAACACTGAAATTTGAGTGAAAGGAAGAAGAGATTGTTTTGACCCAGATGTGTTTGTACAAGCACACGAGCACACTCCATCCCAATGGAAAGTGATACAAGAGTGGGTGTGAAATGTTGGGATGATACACACCTCTACTTTCTGTGCTTTCATTACAGTGAACTTACAAAGACAACAAACAAGTATGAGTCTTAATGTTAAACACAATAAGTCAATGTTATGGAGCTCTGACGTCAGAGTGACCAAAACAAAGCCTACGTTGGATCCTGACTGTTGACTGTATATCACATTGAGTTTCTTTTTTGACATTTTACTTCAAGAAGTGACACACAAACGCAGAGAGATGAAAGAGAAAAGGGAGAGGTCGCAAGACATTCCTGACCTTTCTCTATTATGCACCAAAGGAGAGGAAGCACAACCGGAGAGATCCTGATGAGATGGGGAAGGAAACAGTTGACATGTTGACAGCAACTCTCTCATACAAATATGCAGGATCCATAGGTATATGAAAACTGAACTGACTGGATTTTAATTTAAATATTCGGTCGGTGTGAGTTCATCAATTAACAGTCATATGACTCATCTCCTATTTTTTTCAAGCAATAATTCATATACAAAACTTTCTTCTTAAATAAGCAAAAAAATTAATCAATAAAAAATCGAAGTTAGCAGCTTGTGCTAAGAAGAGCTGCAAAAATATTGTATCAGAGCAACACAATAAACTATTGCAGAAGCTTACAAAAGAAAAGGTTGCTAAATCTATAAACACATTAAACTCGTTGTGTCACTATTTTAAGAATAATACGGACAGTTACACAAGCGTGCTATGATGGAGGAAAAGAATTTAAAAATAGATTAGAATATTGTCCCCCGACAAACTCCTTACACCGATGTGGCTGTGGTAAAACTTCTGCAATCTTACGAGATATTTAAAAAAGGAGAGAACTGTGTCAGTGTCTTTTGAAAGAGTCTTTTTTTTCCCCTTTATCTCTCCAAGAATCGGATATTTCTGCAAGGAGCCTTAGGGCTGAGTGTGATGGCTTACAACAGAAACACACCATCCCTAAGAATGAAAAAAAATGAAATAGAATATGAGTTACTGTCTCGAGTGTCAAGGCATTCCATTTCTATATGTCTTTGATAATCATAATTTGTATATATTGTATTATTACCAATAACATCTATGCAGTGCCTTGCAGAATCATTCACACATCTAACCAAAACTCTGTAGCACAAAATACAAAACGTTCTGTTGGGACTTTTACTTGTCTTACACAAAGAAGTGGATCATTGTGAATGAGAAAGAAAATTATACATGGTTTTTAAAGTGTATAAATTAGAAATTTGTGGTTATGCATTTGTGATCAGTCTCTGTAAAACTACATTATGCTGTAGTTACAACTTTCCAATAAGTAAAATTGAAATCAGAAAGGTTGGACATATTTGGATTGAAATATATATTGCCCCGGATCTCCAGCTTGATTTAGCTCTGGGCTATAAAGGTGCCATTCTAACACATGGACATGCTTTGATCTAAGCCATTCGAAATTAGCTAAGAATGTGTGAGTTTGAGTCATAGTCCTATTGAAAGGAAAGCTTGTGTTAAGCCTTCATTCCCACAGTACGAATCTATAATGTACGAATCTGTCGTGGCAATGTTTTACCATGAGAGAAACGATCACGATGATGTGTGGTGGTGTTTTTCAGTCACACATAGCATTTTGCATTTGGACCAAAATAAATAATTTCACTCTTCCTGGACCAGACCAGTTTCTTCCACATAGATTCACTATACATTTTGTGGCAAACAGGAAATTGATCATTTTAGGGTTTTTTTCTAAGCTTCCTTTATGCTGCTCTTTCATAAACACCAGATTTCTAGTATACAGATTCTCATTCTTGTGAATCTCTGTCACTCCTGCAGAGTTTTTATAGGCCTCTTTGCTTTGCTAATTTACTTATTAATAACATGCCCTTGCTTTTTAGTGAACAGCCATGTCTTAATAGAGCTGCAGATGTTTTTTTAGCATAACCTTGCTCTGAACTTTTCTGCAAGTTTACTTCTTTACTTCAAAATTTCTCTTAACAGAAAAATGGCAGTATTTATAGCTATGACAAGATTTCAAGCTTAGTTACTATTGTTTCACTTTTAGGCTAATGTCATTACATCACCACTGGGGTCAAATATAAGTTAAGATTTTTCACTGTGTAACAAAGAAAACATCAAATTACAGGGTCAAAAACAAGACAAGCTTTCTAAAATAAAAAAGCTTTGAGCAGCAGTACTTATGCCAACAGAAACTGCACTTCAGCTATTCCATATTTATTTGAATAGACTTGGCAATCAGCAGGACTCTTGGAGGCTGCTAAACAGAACCGCAAGCGAAATAAATATATATATATTTTCTTTCATCGTATTTGTTGATTATCAGACAGTCAGGATGTTGACAGTAAACAAAGATGGATGTGATTGTACATCAATGGTGCAAACTCTGCCAGCTCTCCAGTGATATTAGAGCCCCCATCAGTGTCCTTCACTGACTCTCATGTCACAGCGCTCATAAAACCAATGGCAGCTTGCAGTGAAACAAAATGGGCCGTTTATAGATACTCTGGAGTAGAGAATACGCATGCAAATTGTCACCCCGCACACGTGGCCGTGTTACCATATGAATCACATTTACTTGTGACATGAGGTCCTGCAGGATCGCTTTGACCACAGCACCATGACAACCTCATAGCTCACCCTCCTCTGAGTGAAATCCATCAGCACTGACAGTGATCGGTGATGTACTGAAATGAGGGTGTAATGAAGTCGAGTGTGTGACACTCCACAGTCTTTACCCTGTGCATGTAGATATTTGTTGCTGTGCCAAAAGAGTCTTACTGCATAGTTACTGGAATGAGCTAATTTATATATATATATATATATATATATATATATATATATATATATATATATATATATATATATATATATATATATATATATATATATATATATATATATATATAAAGAGACTATGGATTAACTGAAGGATGATGCATCTCACAGGTGTGTTGATAGAGTTGCTAAATTTTTCAGTTTTTGTGAGACTGAAACAATTTTTCAGTTTTTGTGACACTGAAACAATGCATAAAGGCATTACTAAAACAATAATACAAGAATATTCTCAAGTTACTACTCTAACATACAAATTACTACTGTATGTTAGGATTCAAGTTATCCTAACATTTAAATATTCCTTAAAGGGGTCAAGTACATGTAGTAAATGGCTTAAAATACCTTAATGAATTTGTAAGGTGAGACCACTATGAGTTCACATTTCAGGCGTTTCAGCTCTTTCACTGTTTCTAATTTGCCAGCAAAATAAAGTCCAACTTGGCAGTCACCCTCCATTACCCTGCTCTCCACTCGGTTGGGAGTTGTTGGTAACAGCTGAAACTGTAAAACCTGTTTCACTCTGCACCAAGGAATTTGATTTCTATTAGTGTGTACCTGCAGAGGCTACAGAGCTGGCATCTCTTTTTTTGTCCCTCTCTCTCTCTCTCTCTCTCTCTCTCTCTCTCTCTCTCTCTCTCTCTCTTGCTGCTGATTGCATTCACCCATTGAGGCAGAGTAGTTCACCAATCAAAGAAAGCACTTAAAGTGAATATTTGTCATTGTTAGGTGTCGTCATTTCTTGCTGATGACCTATCCGGCAATTTCACTTAATTTCATACCTGACACGACATTTTAAAATTTAATATGTGATGTGTGTATTTCCTTTTCTCTAACCGACATCCACTAAAATGAGTTTTCTGCTGAGAGCGAAATACGATTTGACAATTTCCTGCTATTTTACTTACTCACTGCAGCTGCAATGTATTTAGAAAGAAATTGTAATATTATTGGAAAATGTCCTAATAACATCAGGTGTAATGACTGTGTTTTCCTCTTCTTCTCCTTCTCATCAATGTCACCATGCTTCCAACTTTGGTAGTTCTGTTTTCTACAGTGAAAAAGTCCTAGCTTAAAATCCTGACTGGGTTGATTCTGCATGGAGTTTGCATGTCTCTTTAAATTGGCCTTTATTTGTGTGTTTAAACATGCTTGGACTGGTTTGCCTCAGTGTTGCCCTGTGATGTTCTATTGACCTGCCCAGAGTCTACACCACCTGTCACCCAATGATCACTAGAAATAGGCACCAACACCTCCGAAACCATGTGTGTATGTAGGTGGGTGAATGCGTGTGTTTGCTAAGAAATGCCTGCAGTTCGATCAGGCGCCAAGTGAGAGCAAGATTTTCAGCCAGTAACAGAAAAACTGAACATGTTACGAGAAAGTTGCTCTTTCTGAATTTGTTTTGCACTCTGTGATTCTGTCTGAAGTTGACCCTGCCGAATTTAGAAGTGTTGAAATTTTGGAAATCTTACAGTGTATGCATTGTTGCATCTCCATATATTAGTCAACACATATTGCATCTCAGCAGTCCTTTGATACAGTGATAATGTACACATGGATATGTTTTCTTGGCCAACATTTAAACTTTAAATACATTGTCTATTACTACATCTATCCCATTAGTGAAAAGCATAAACTACATGACCTGCAAAAGTTTGCATTGGGACAAGGCATAGGTTACCCCACAAACATTGCATGTGGATTATTACTTTTCTTATAAGCTTATGGCTTTGTACAGAGGAAATGAATCCAACTGAATCAAACTCAGACTGATTTTACCTGCCTTTATTATTAATGAAAATGAAATGTACCTATACTGTGCAAGGGGAGGAGGGTAATCCTGTTTAGTTTGATCAGATGACAAAAGGAAAGAATGAAAGGGTAGAAATGGCTTTGTGTCCTTTTACATCTGCTGTTTCCAATACAAGCTGAAGATAGCAGCTCTGCATGCATTATCTTCCGGTCCATATGAGAGAAGCTGATGCAGATGCCCAGCAGTATTGTCTGTTTGCATTGTGAATAAGCCTTTTTAACACACACTGTTATCCCATCAGACAAGGGTTCAATTAAAGTTGAAGGAAACTTTTGTGCTTGTCCTTCTGCTTGTGCTCGTCTACATTTTCTTCGTCATCTTTTCATAATTTTCTGACTATCTTGTTTGAGAAGCAATTGGGTTGTTAATCAGGGGCAACCTGTATCTGGTGACAACAGAGGGTAGTAACAGCTTGCAATAATGTGTGAGGGGGACATTGGTTATTAGTTTGCTGGTGAAGGAAAAAAATCCCTTCATGAGAGTCTTTGTTGCTTTGTTTTGCCACAGCTACAAACTACGTTCAACTAAACTGCACAACAAACTTATTTGATTTGATCCAAAGTAATATTAAAAATATTGGTAAACGTAGGTTAAATAAATCAAGTTCTTAAGTGGTGAAACTTTTATTCACAAAGGAAATTTCTATAAGCCAGTACTGCATGATGAGATTTTACGCCATCATGTTACATTACATGAAAAGACAAACTGATTATGTTAAAGAAACAGTAAAATAATATAGGCTGTCTCTGTTTCTACAAGTATAAGTAAAAACTATGTAGAGTATCAAAACTAAAATAATGAATAATGAATACAAACATTCATTTGTATTACATTTGTGCATTCATACTATCTCATCTCAAGAGATGAGACTGTACATGATATTGAGTCAATGAGAATTTTAACAATACTCTCCTTTATCGACTCCTTTAATTTACCTGGTACGAAAATTGCAGCCCGACAAAGTTTAACAAGTGGAGGAGCTTCGTTGTGCTTTTGTGTTAACAGCTAACCCAACGCTCAATCTTTATCAAATTAACTCCTCACAGTAGGGCAGATAAAGCAGTTTTTTATAGTAGATTCAACAGGGTGTGAAGCTTAGCAAGTTCATAATTGAAGTCTGTGCTTAAAATAACTTATCCCTACTTTTATTAATATTGTCATATTAATAAGACTGCATAGTGTTTAGGAGGATAAGCTTCATTATGATGAAAAATACTGCAGAGTTTTAATAATGCAATTAGATCAAATGTTCACTCATGAAATGCAGTCAGCAAAACTATTTTTGCAGTGCTCTGTGAATCAGGGTATTGTTAAGCGCAGACTATTAATTTTATTTTTCTTTTCACAACGCTACCTGGAACAGCTCTTAGAAAGATCTATGTATTCAAATGCATGCCACCGTATTTCAGTTGCTATGGGAATTCCTGTCATTTCAGCAGGTGGGTCACACTCTCTTTTTGCATTTCTTTTCCTCTTCACCTTCTTGAATTTTCTTAAGTATTTTTTGACAAATACTAAATGTTGAGATTTGTGATGGTGCATTTTTTATAAGCACTGTGTAAATGAAGCAGCCAACAGGCTATGGGAGTAGCGCCACAATTTGAATTGTATTCAAGACTATCAATGTTGTATTGCTTTAAGCAGCATTTAAAATATCAGTTGAAAAAAGAGAATACGTAAGAAACCACACAGTACACTTCTGAATACAAGTTGTGTACTGTTTTTACAGCATAACTTGTGACTTGCTCATTGACCAGTTTTTTTTTAAATTCACAGCTCTCTTGGTTGCATTATGTTGGCAGCACAGCAACACATGGTGTTGCATTTCCCTTAATTGCTTCAGCAACTTCACTGAGCATACAGAGTGGAAAACGGTTGTGCAAATTCTGAATTGCCATTCGTTTTCGTTTTCTTAATCTCCAAATAATCTCATAATCTTTTTATTTAAATATCAACATCTCTCTACAACTTCAGTTTTCAATACTCTTTGTCATCCTCATTGGAAAAGTCACTGTTCTTGGTGATTCACAACTTTAGACGATTATGTTTGAAGAAAAAGATGTCATCTAAGAATTACCTGTTTGCTCATTTTAAACTGTGTTGAAAAAAATTGTCATGGTGCAGATGCAAGAGAGAATGTGTTTACCACTCTTCACTTTAACCCACTTGTGCTTGTGTTGGTTGTAAGCATCAGTGTGTTTGCCTACAGTTTATTACCCCACTGGGCTAAATTGTAGCCTGTTGTTGGCGGAAAATAAGTCTTTTTGAGCTGTTGATTCCCCCCTGGGTCTTCTAAAACAACTGCAGAGCAGCAGTGACAATTGAAACAGAGATTTGCCACATCTAATAATTCCATGACAAGAAAATAAAACACCTTCCCTGAAAAAAAGCAATCAGAATCTTCAATTACCTTTCTTAGTGGAGCATTGTTTGCAGATCAGCAGATCTGTCCCTTCTCTCTCACACACACATAGCCTTACTCCCTGCTTTTCAGTCACTGTTTGCAGTAATGAGTGGAAGAGTAGGGATGTTGTGTTGATTTATTGCATGGCTGGCCAAATGGAACCTAGATTGAAAGTGTCTGTCATTGTAGCATCCCTCAGATAGAAACACCTGCAATGCCTTGGGACAACTAACTGTTGTATTAGTAATGGCTCCCCCTTCTCCAACCAGCACTCACACAAACACACGCAAATAACCGCACACATGCAAATGACAAAACAACATTTGTTATCTGTTTTCAGTTTGTTAAACTATGTTGTATTAATTTCCTAAAGCAAGGGAATACCTGTCAGTTCTCTCAACTAACCTATTCTTAATCTATTTTAAATAGAACTTAATCTCTTACTGTTGTAAAAGTAAAACTATTGTTAAGGACACATTAGATGGACAAAGGTATTAATGTTCACCAATTCAAGGGTATTTTTTGTTCTTTTTCCACAGTACAACTCAGCTAGTAGTTCCAGATTTAAAGATTCTATTCAAGGGACATCACTGAAGGAAGCACTAGTTTTGACCTCCTTTATCTCTAATTTTAGACCACACTGTAAAGTATCAGACATGTACATTGGGATACGCTATACATTTGTTGAAATACTATATAAGGATTATGTTATTTACATAAATAAAATTAAGTATTTCTAATAGCATGTTTGCTCAATAAATGTTACAAAGTTTATTGCGTTTTCAAATGTACACACATCATTATAGCATGATAACCAGTTGCTGAATATGTTGTGTAGCATTTGCAACCTCACCTTTTTCAGCTTTTGATTAAAGTATTTGCATATTATGCTGGTCAGGTTGTAAATTGCAAGTGAAAAAATAGAATAAGCAATTTATTGAAAACAACATTTAACCTTAAACATAATGGATGTTTGAGAGCATGGCTTAACAAAAACAAACAGAACTGAAACTGTTGCTCCTACTGGTGCAGATGTTTTTTTTTTGTTGTTGTTGTTTTTTTTATTTTTGTTCACTTTTTATGGTAACCAATTACAGTCTGGAAGTAAGTTTCATTTTTGTAAACTTCGTTGTCACCCATCAAAAAATATTCTTCCAGGATTTAGGTCAGGGAAACATTCAGAATGATCTTTTTTCACCTTCAAGAGTTTTTCTGGTTGTTGTTATACTAGCATTAAAAGGTGCGGAATTTTCTGAATGGAAAATCACTGTACAGACAAAGGGCCTCTGTCAAAAGGGATAACTGCACACTTGGTTATCCCAGGATTTGACTCTCTGTGCACCTAAAGCTTCATTGTGCCACTGAAGAAAAAAAAAACACACCAAGATCACAAAGAAGCTCCTCCTTTGTGCCAGGTAGAAAAAAAAATCTCAAATGGGATCTTGTTATGTCAAAATCATCCAGACAATTGTTTTTTTCTTCTTTTTTTTTCTTCCTTGCAAAGCCCATTTGGGTTTGGGGCATGGAAAAAGAAATCTTTTTCAAGAGGTTTTTCATTCTTCAAACTTTTCTCTCAGAGATGATTCAGAGTTCTCTGAAATTGTAACATCAAAGCGTTACGACTGTAAAAGTTCTGGAGTTTGTAGGAATGAGCTGCCGTTTATGTTTGCTTAGTTTTCTCATGTTTTTCTTAGGGAGGTAAGTTTTTGTCATTTGGTTTATTGACTTTCAATTAGGTAACTTTCTGTTAATATTCAGAAAGTTTCCTTTCGTTTGTTGTTTTCGACATTATAGCTCACTCTGAAGCCATATGCTCCACTTGTAACACCTCAATCAAAAATAGATCTTTTTAAAATACCATTAGAAAATGTTCAACTTCGTGTGTGTTCACATCTTAGCACCCTCCACCAAGCACACTCAACTTGTTTAAATCAACAGAAGCCATGTCTGCAATGCCAGTGCCAAATCTGTAAGTTACTAGTGTTTGTAACATTGTCCAAAGTGACATAAATACGTCTTAGCTGCTATGTGCTTTAGTTTTTTTCTTTTGTTTTGTAGACTTTTTTTATTGTTTTTACTGAAGCCGAAATGATTTATTGCCATGTTAGACAGCCTTTCAATATGTCACACTGCTTTTCATTTGCTTTCGATGTTAGGATACGGTTTTCTGCTGTATTCTGATGTCATGTTTTGGGCTTAGGATTGCCTGTTGGGTATCGGTGGAGTAATTTTTAGTCATTTTTTTGAAACTATCTCTACATAATGGGTTAGACAGTTCAAATATACTTTATATTTTACTTAATAGCCAAAAATGAGTATCTACGCACATCTCCTCTCTGTATTACTATTTTCAGATGATTAGAGGCAAGGCTGGAAACATAGTTTCTGAACAAGCCATGAGCTGTGCTGTGCATTGATTAGCAGCTACTTCCCATATTAAATCCTCTGAATTCAGCAAGTTTCCATGCACAGATTTTTTTTTCTTGGCTCCATTGACACTACTGGTGTGAGATTTGCACTCTACACTTTAGATTAGACTTTAATATTTTATAGTTTGTAAAGACCACATCCATTTTATCTTTTAGAATTTCTTAGAACTGAAAGAAGATGATTGAATGACACTGCCAAAACTGAAAAAAAGATGACTGCCAAGAATAATGAGACTATACTTCATCCTTGGATCATTTCAGCATACCATTGCTTAACACGGACACACAGTGTTGTATTCACACAGGACAGGAGAAACTCTTCACAAGGTGATAGTGTAGTGATGTTTTATCAGTTATTTTTGTGCTTGTCACTGTTTCCCTGGAACACTGAAATGAGGACAGGGACAGCATTCGCATTACTGCGAGTAACTGCGGATTGGGAAACAAAAAAGATCTCCACCTGGGTGATTGAATTTATCCGCTGTCTTCTCAAAATGAAAGTTTTGATGGACATATTTACTCAACTATTGCGAGGGCAACTACAGGTGACTTCAGTTTGTGCCAGGCACTAAGTAAAATCTGTAGAGCTTTGCTGACAAAAAAAATAAAAAAAATTGTTGCATAGGAAAACAGCCTCGTGAAAATATTATTGAAATCTATTTGAAGTGAGCTTATGTGAAGTACTCTCAAGAGGACAGGATGTTTTACGGAGCAGATAGGGGCCAGAACAGGCACCACTGGAGAGTGAGTTGTTGTGAATAAAAAAAAAAAATCTAAAGAAAACATATTTTTAAAGAAAATACATTTGACAGTTAAATTACCTAAGATGTGACTAATAACTCGAAGACGGGAAAACCCGGCCCATGTTTTAGGATACTGCATGATGCCTAGCACTCACGTGTTGCATAAGATCCAGCAAGTTTGACACAAATCCCTTTTGACTTAACTGAAATGAAATATCTCTTTAATTAAAGATTTTTTTTTTTTTCTCAAAAGCCTTGAGAAGAGAAAGTAATTAACTGAAAATGAGGAACATGTCCTGAAAACCCCTCAGTACATAATTGTATTGTGGTAATAAAAAGTACTCATTAGAGTGGTTTCAAGAACAAAGGGTACTTGAACCTTTGATAGTGCTTTTACGGTGCTTTGAATTAACTCAAAAATGCCAAAAGCTTAGATATGTTGGACGCGCTGTAATGATGGAATATTTAAAACTACATTACAGAACTCCCAGCTGAAAGGAATGATGAAAATAGATTTCAATATACACTAAGTAAGTCATAGATGAGTTACTGAGAAGAGTGCAAACTGAAACTGTGGACCTTTGGCAACGCAAAAATCTTCTGTTGTATTTGAGGTTTTTGCTAAAAATCAGTTTTCAACATGTGTGTTTTGACTGGGACTTCAACATGTTAATTGTAATTATTAATTTTTAAAAAGTGACTTGCTAAAAAGTATTGCTCAGATTTCTGACACACTGCTGCACACACACAAGTACAGTCATTGGTGGGATTGACAAAAGTTTGTTTGTCAGCTATCAGGAAGATTGACACGAAAGTTTGCCAAAAAGTGAGGGAGACGAGGCTGCACTTCATGACTTATTGGATGGAAATGGCAGCTTGAATAAATGGCTGCATTTTCCTTTCAGCCCTGTGAAGAAAAAGGATGTTATAACCAGTTGCATGCATAAATTATTTGAAGCCAGATTTGTGTGTTGACAAATAGCTCATTTATTCAACCAAGGTACATTTTTCCATTTTACAGAATCTAATGGCTCAAAGCTGTTTTTAAACCTGTCTCTCTTTTTCTTGCCATCATAGGTAGAAGTTAATTATTTTGGAGGCTTCTTAAAAGCTCCAGAAAATTCTTAAATTTAAAAAAAAAATTTCAAATATTTTCTGAGCAATTTTGATGCTTTGTTTCTCTTTACTTCACTCAGTTTACCTGCACAAGCTAGAAACACTTCAGGCGAAGGAATGAATTGACTTTCGAAAACAAAACAGGAAAAACAGTTTTTGAAAAGCCAGTTCATATTTCCTTGAGCTTCCATAAAGAAAGTAAATGCCAACTGCCAGCAATGGGAAGGCAGCTTAGATAGACATTTTGTGCATCAGTGTGACGGAACTGTTTTCTGAAAATGGTGCATATTGGTCATTTAGAATCATGCTTTATTTTCCTAACTGTCTAATATATCTCACTTAGTTGACCAGCTGTCTCTGGTGAACAGAATGTGCTTAGATGTGCAAGGCAGTGAATGGGTTCCTTTGTGCTTTGAGAGGTTCCACTGGGGATAAAGATTTTTATTTCTCTCTTTTACAGATCTGTTCAAAGCAACAGTCATTTTGGTTTTTTTCTTTGACCCTTTAAGTGCTTGAGCACATTGTGCTGATGGAGCAAGAGCAAAGAGCAAGCTTTTAGTGTTGTTTCTATAAACCTTTGCAGGAAAATTGTGCTTTGGGCACCTTTAACAACACCATGATGACAATGCATATGTGGTAGTATTCTTGTTGTGCTGTCGTGTCCTTGAGAAAGACACTTTATCCCTTTCTGCTTCCGGTGCTTTTCTATTCACTGCTTTCCTTATGGAGATCAATAATGTATCGTATGAATCGTTAGTTCAAATACAAGGACAAAGATCACACCCTTTTTGTAATCTATATGCCTCTAAAAATGTAACGGTTTGTCCTCCGGGTGCTGACAGAGGATCTTTCTCTTTGAACAGATATTCCTGGATATTGGAATCCTCCACCAGAACATCCTGGGGGTTAAGTGCTTTTAATCAAGGGCACTTGAACCATAGATAGTTGTGGTAGAATTGGAAATTACTCAGGAGAGTTTTGCCAGTGACAAGCTCTTTCTGCAGGGTTACAGACCATATATTACGAGGTCAAGGGCAGCTGTCTGTATGAATATAAAACAAAGTGAACTAAGGTTCACAAGGAAAATATATTCATCAGATCTTTTTTTTTTCCCCATAAGCAAGACATGTTTTTTTATTTTCCTTCTTTGCTGTGTGGTGCAGTTTCTAGTAGGACTGCTGATGTGTAGATGTTGATGCTAGTGACTTAACGTTGCAGTACACATTGGCGCTAATCGCCATTCAGGGCACAGACCCAGCTCACTGACCATGACACCCAGGCTGTGGTAAATCCTATCAGTCCTTTGCAGGTCCTACAGCATCCGCATTTGACATAAAATTTTTCAAAGTACAGATGGTTTGTCATCTGAAACGATGACAAAGTCCTGCTGAGCCACATCAGATATGTGGCTAATCTCTAAAGCAGTGTTTCATTAGAAGAGATTTTCCCAGTGACATATGTTTTCTCAAGCAAACAGTCCAGCATGTATTGTGTTGGTTTGATGTGAGATTTGGATGTTAGTTGAACTGTAAGAATATGAGAAACGGTCACCCCTGTTTGATTTCACCGCGTTCTCTCTTTCCGCCTGCAGCGCCGTTTTGGTCGTTGAGTGGAACTTTATCCACATCTGTGGTTGGTGTGATTAATGGTGGCTATTCATTAACTCGATCAACCACATAAACAGAGATTATTAATCAGATGCTTATTTAAATGTCACCACCAAGTGGTTGAAAGAAAATGAGGCCATTGGGAAACTGAGTTTTGTGTGTGGGCTGCTTGTCAGTGCCTTGCTTTCTCATTCCCTCTTCTCATGTTTAATTCTTGAAACATTGTTCTACACTCACAATCATGAGCTTACTCATTAGTTATGCATACATTAGGGGCAAGAGTTAATAGCGAAGGGATGTGTAGCAAGTGTAGCAGTGAAGTATGCTATTTAACTTTAAATGCGATTTATTGTACCTTATTAATAAAACATTTTGTTCATGTCTGTATTATGAGAAGCAATGCAACACTTATGGGATTGTAGTGATTAGAAATTCACATCTTCAGCATGCTGTTTCATTTGTGAGTGCCTAAAGGACATATGGGGAACACTTTGTACTGCACAGCTGAACTCTGTTCATCTAGGCATAAGACATTATAACAATTCACTAATGTCAATGACAGAAATTTCCAATTTACTAGCCTTTCATATGAAGGCATATGTTAGAAAAGATTTAACGGAACATTTCATAAAAATGTTTGCTTGTAGTCAAGGCTTGCATAGTATTCACATTGCCGTTTCTTTTTTGGACACAGTTTTTTTTTTTCTTTTTTTTTTTTTTTGTCCAGTTTATGTAATTTAAAAGAATCTGGTTGATTAGCTGTGCTAATGCTACAAGCGAGGTCGACAACACTAATGTTGCAAAGCAACTTAAAAAGGATAGCAATCTTCTGTACCTGGAACAGAGAAGTAGTCGTCCTCTTAGTGAACACAGGCTCAAGATATTTGTTAAATGTCAGTTTTTCAGACATGGACAGTCCAGTGACAGGGTTCTGTTGGTCTGAGATCCCCCGCTGAGATGCATTTCCCAGCTACAGAGTTCAGAACCACGAAATACTTTGTTCTATTTTTGCACCACTTTACATTAAATTGTTTTATCTTTGGGGCATTTTGTTTCTAAATCAACCTCAACATATAGTCCATTGTAAACAGTTAGAAGTCAACTCTACGTCATAGTCTTTCAAGTGAGCATGTTCTTGTCAGAACAAAGTACAAGAATTTGGACTTTAACAGAGAAAAATGTGTGGCATTTTGAAACTAAATTTCTTCTGTTAATACAAAGCCGTTTACACCGTGCAGAAATTGGGGACCTCATAGGGGGGCGTTAATGACAATGACAGCACAAAACAAACAAATTAATAATGTCAACATGCTGTGATGAAACTCAGCAGAGCTTTGGAAATATCATGTTCACACTGTGATGTAGTGTCACTGATCTGGCTCAGATTATGAATCTTGCTGAGACTGTAAATACGTTACATCATCACTCATACAGAGAGTAGACATTTAGTTCATCATTCATTTCATAAATCCAGCTAATTGATTGGCTCTATTAATCAGTGATGATAGACAGGAAAGGAAGGGGGCTGATCAATGGAGGCATGGAGAAAGTCTCATTAACATTCAACTGATCAAGTTTAGAAAGGTCAAGGGTCACCTTGGAGGAATTGATAGGCACTGTCGTCTTGTGGTCACTGTCGTCACTGTCGTCTTGCTATATTAAGACAGCCTTTATTAAAGGTGTGCTGTCAGGCTGCTCTCATTCTGGCTGGCCTTGTGATCATTGTGTGGAACATGATACCTACAAGCAAATGAGAAATATCTCAAAAAGGCAGCAAAGATGACCTTGAGATCAATGTTTCATTAACTGTCTTCTACTCCGGTTTTTTCCTTTCTCACAGACATAAGCAATAAGACAGGCAAACACAGACAGCAGTAAAGAGTACAGAAGCCTTCAAAGTTTGTCATGAAATATATGCTTTACGTAACGCCCAAATGTTTTTGTAATTATGCATATTATGGTTTTTTCAATATACCTGATACAAAGATGAATAATCATATATTCTCCTGCCGACAGGAAAATGATCTTGAGCAAAATCAGAGTTGTTTAGTTGTAACTATTTCCTTAAAAGATAAAAACAAACAAGAAAATGAGTTGTGCAGTATCACTGAACTGTCTAAAGCCAGCTAAGCATACACTAATTGCTGTTCAACTTTGCAGAGATAGACTTTAAATCACGTTGAGAGCAAAAGGTAGTCAGGCGTGGAGAGTAATCTAAGCCTCGAAAAAGCATATCACTTCAATCATATCTCTTATTGACTTTTATCCCTGATCATTTGTGAGAGGTTTTGATGCACTAATTATAAATCATTTTATGTAGTCCTTCTTGTTTTTTAAATGGTTATCAAAAGACTGTCCTTTGCAAAGTTTACTGACATTGACTCTGAACTTAGCCGTAATTAGTTGAAAAAAAACTAAATTTACCTTTAATGGTAATTTCATACTTATTTGAGATTTGATTCACATTTTTGTGCAAAGTTTGTTCTGTCACCAGGTGTTCATTGCAAGCTATTTCCGACTTTTTTTTTCATGTCTGCTGAGTGTGAGCAAATAGTCACTGACTCATGTCTAGACCAAGAATTTAGAGCGCATACACAGACAAAAAAGTCAGTGGCATTTAGGAAAGGAGTTCATGCTGTGCAATCAAAGCTCATTTTCCTCACTGAGCTCAGTCAGTGGTAGCCATGTCACCATTTATCCTCAAGTGGATTTTCCACGTCCTCAGATGAAGGCATTCAGAAGATTATAACTGACTGCAGATCTTTAAAGGCAGAAACGCTTTGTTACTATGCTGGGATCAAATGAAATCAAATGGAACTGGTTTATTACAATATTTACTCTATTTACATTTCATATGAAAAACTAATGTACTAACTCAGAATTAGTAAATTACACTTTAATATTTCTGGAGTTGATCTTAATTTCTAAATGCAGACTTTTCAATTTCAAACTTTTACTAGAAAACAGAAACATTTCCATAAATAATAGTAGACATAAATAATAATATGAATAAATGGTAAACATAATGTTTAGTGACTTCTAAAGTCATCTTAATTGTGATCACTAATGCTGACCTGACAGTGACCTGGTAATGTTTGTGATTTCTGTAATGTCCTTGAAAGCTTTCAATTATTTCTGTGAACTATGAAAGACTCCTGAGAATGTTTTTCCATGCTTTAACCATGCATTTTATCTTTACATTAAAACAAGAGATATCATGTTTTGTGTTCTTACTGCATGAAATACTTTGCACACCTGAACTATAGAGACGTCAACATGTGCACTTCACTTTTTGTTCTGGGAATTCAGAAAACATGCACTTTTAAATCTGATACGCTTTTACACTGATGGCTCTAATGCTCTGTTGAACTGCGTACATTCAAACTAAGCATATTAATACTATCTGCAGTGCTGACAGAGATGATGGTCTCCATGTTGTGGATGCAAAAACATCTCTTTTGTCTTATGGATCTATACGGCTTAATATTACAACTGTAAAATGTCTGTTTCGAGTGTGCAAGCCATGCACATGTAATTAGGCATGGCCTAGTATGTAATTGTGATGACATAATAGTCTTAAACAAGCTCAGTCACATATGTTAAAAAAAGGAAACGCCTAGTTATGCTCAATTATTTTCCAATATGGTGAAATATAACAATATGTAACCATAGCCATACTTGTTTCACTGGTGTAAGTTGTCAAAAATAATTCTCCTATTCATAAAAACACATAAAAAATATAGATTTTTACCACACCATGTAAGGATGCCAGAATTCATTTAGGGCATGTGAGTTCTTCATTTACAGGCTTCCCTTGCACTTTCTGCTGTGTTATCTGTAAAAAAAAAAAAAAATTCAGGCATTAAAAATGAATGCCCCCACCCCTGTTTCCTCTTCTATCTCCTCAGATCCCGACTTTGCTGATTTGGGAGTACCCCCACCTCTGCCCTGTAGGTATACTCTCTCAGTCTCTGTTTTTACCTCCGTTTTTTTTTTTTTTTTTTTTTTTTTTACCTTTTTCTCTTTCTGCCTCACTTCTGATTACATTACTCATTATGTTTTACCACAGTTTTTCTTCCTAAGGCTTGTAATGCTGCTCTGTACAAACTGCGTTTTCACTGTTACAATGTTTGCATATGTAACTGTAGCATCCATTCCTCCATCCATCAATCAATTTACACACCACATTGAACCACCTACAATGGAGAAAAGATGTACATTTGTTCTTACTTTCAATGAATATTAATATAATACAGTAAAACACTAAGGATGTTTTCACGTCTGATACTCTGATAGACTCGGTTCAATTGGGGACCAATGCTGCAACATTTGTGACATTTCCAAGAGTACAACTTCTTTCTTCATAAAATGTAAACAAAAATAGAGTAGCGTCAAATGTTTGTGGTTGTAAGATTTCACATTTGTCTTTGGTAAAATACCATGAGCCATTTTTCCCTCTAGAGTTAGAGTCTTGCATTTGTTTTGGTTATATTCAACCAAAATGCCCTGCACAATAATTCACTTCCTGCTTTTGGAGCACTCTGTGGTCTGTTTACATCTACATATGCTTTCAAACACTGCCAGAGTTCACTTCTACTGAACCGAGACCAAGGATTTTAGGCGGACCAGTGTTTGCTTTTTTTGGCCCGCATCAGAGTTTGATTGCTCATTCACACCTCCCCTTATATCAGATTTAAGAGAGCAATTTGCTGTTCTGGATCATAGAGGTTTGCCTTCCCACAAAATAGGGAAGGGTTAAAAGTCAACACCCTGTTGGATTAAAACCTCATTGAAAACCTCAATTAACTGAAGCAATGTTACAAAGAATGGGACAAAATTCCTCCACAGTGATTTGAGAAAATAAGTGTTTTAGGTTTTTATTGACTGATGTGGTGTACTTAGCATTTCCAATTACTTTTCCATGCAGAATATTTCTTTTTCTCATGACTGCATATATGGAACATTGCTGTTGTATGTGTTTATGCATACACCTGTGTTTCAGCCTGTCAGTATGACATGCTTGGTCCAGAAGGTATCGTTGAGTCCCATCAAATTACCAGAGATGGGAAAGCTGGTGCCGCTGAGGCTGTCGACTGTAAATGGTACATCCGTGCTCCACCCCGTTCCAAGGTGAGTGACTCAACTATTCTTCATCCAGCTGTGATGACAATGTAAGTTAGTTGCTTTAATTTTGTGTCTCTTCAGACAACACAGAAACATATTGTGTTGCTTGTGAAGGTTTTTGTCGCTGCGGGAAAGAAAGACAAACAGGCGGAAGAATTTATTTAGGGTCAGGTGCTCATTTCTCTAATCGAAGCCGTGTTGCCAAAAGGAACAACGCACCGAAAGGATGTGGAGAGTAAAAAGAGAGGATGAGAGAGAGGAAGACTTGGTTGGGGCAGAAAAAGACAAGGTGTTTTAGCACTGATGAAACGGTGTTACGATGCAGTTTGACCCTTTACCCTGAGGCTTCCCATATTTGTTTTCTATGCCAGTGTCTGGATGCATGCCGCATGCATAAAAAAATACAGATATGCTCCAACACTCGTAAACATGCACAACTTCACTCCAGCCACTAATACACTGTAGACTCGCTTCCTTATCTTTGGGAGCTACCTGTGCTGCATTAATGCCAAAGGATTAAAAGTCTCCTGAGCCTGGAGCACCAAGCAGAAAAAACTCCCCACATATTTCACTGGCTTTGTGTTGGTTACACTGATCAGTCATAACATTATGACCACCAAGGTCAAAACTGCTGAGGAGCATTGATTATTGAATAGAGTACATGTGTTAAGATGAATGTTTGTTTTGGTTTGGTTTTTTCCAATTCAAGTATGCAATGTTTGAATTGTTTTGCATTATTAACTAATGAAATATTTAATCATATGCATTTTTTTTTACCTTGAGTCATACCTGTTTTTAAAGGTAGAAAAATTATTTATGTTTCCTTCCAGTAAATTTCACTGTGGCTTCACTCAGATCAATAATCTGTTTTTCTTGTGCTGCATGTTTTCCCTAACAATAAAGTAAAAGACAATAAGCTGGATGATTCTTAGCTAAAGTAATGGTTGATTCGGACTTGCGTAGGCTCTCATAAAAGAGAATAGCCTCCTGCTCTTTTATGTTCCAGGTTCCTCTGATGCATACGCATGCTGGTTTATGATATGGCTGGCTGATAACAATGGTATGGCAATGATTCATGGCTGCAGCAGCTGTTCTTATCTGGCATCCTCTTTGGGGTTGCATATTTCCCACTAATGCCTTTGTTTCCATCAGAAATGCCCTTCTGATTCAGTTGCTTTAAAAGTCAAGGCCACTGGAGCTATAAGATTGCTCCAGTGGCCATCCACCTTCAGACTTTTTCTGAATCATCAGTGGCCAATTGGGGATGTGCTATAAGTAGTAGTAAAAAAATGAAAGGAAGGCAGAGGGATGCTGCGCCCTTATCGATACAAGACAGATTTTTTTATTATTATTTATTCAGCATGGATATTACACTGTAACTGATTCTGGTGCAGTGCAATATTTGCATGCATACCAAAGAATGTGAGTCAGTTTTACAATTTACAGATGTGATTCATGAAAAACCAACATAACGTGACCATTGGAAAGTGATATATTTTATAATGTTAAAATCAGTTTAAAATATCATGCTGCAAAATCGCATCATAGGGCAAGTCAAGGGCCAAAGGTTTCCACTCACTGGCACTGATAGACATGAACGCGAATGCATTTTCAAGCATGATTCAATTTTTACAGGTTCACGATTTTAAACTTCTCACTAGTTCTATCTGCAAAACTCATGAAGCGCGTAAAACCTCTGTCCATGTTTCTATCAGAGTGCAGACACACGTTTATGTTACCCACCTCCCTTACTTTATATGTTACATACATGTTGCTGTGCTGTAATCTTGGCAAATTGTTCAAAACCCCCTATGCTCTTACAGTGCTGCACTGTTGCCAGTGTGCCAGAAACAGTAGAGAGATAATGACATCCTACGCCGGAGGCTCTAATTAGACTGCACCGGCGGACTCCAGAGGGAAGGCAGGAAAAACGGGGTGCAGAAAAGAAAGAGGGGAGGGGGCTCGGGGTTGCTAAATAATGCATTTTATCTAGGGTCTAAATGTATAAGGGATGGAGATTAAGTGTAAAAGGCAGATGGCAAAGAGAGAGAAAGAGTCATAGTAAGGGTAGGCACACCTGCAGAAAGCAGTAATGGTCATGTGTTGTTGCCAAAAGTGACAGCAATGCACCACTTTTAATGATGATGTTAGATCTTTACACCAGCATGTGTCATCTGAACATCATTTCTTTTCATAAAGAGAATTTGTAGCAACCACAGGGGGAGAAAAAAAATCTAAATTAATGAGCTTTTACTGGTATCCAAGGCATCATGAAAGAACATTTAATCAGACACAAGCCTGAAAAATAAAACGTCAGACTGCAAATACACGTATGTCAGTTGGTTGTGGGTTGTTTTTTTTGTTTTTTTCAGCTACATTTCCCCCTCTTGTTATTTCTGCCTAGACAGATGTCCAAGTATACCTGGAAGCTCTTGGGTGTGTCAAAGATTATTTCCACCATGTAACATGTTTGTCCTGTCTATATTTTTCCAACACATCTGTCTGAACTTTCTGACACTTTGTTTATATTTTACGAAGACAAAGATCACTCTGACTGTACGGAGCAGCACGATGTGTTCTGGGCACCTTTTAGCCACAGAGAAAACATTATCTTCTTCGGTCAGTGATTGAGTTTTCACCATTATTAGGCCCAAACAGCAAAGCGCTGCGAAGGCCTTTTGTATCCTCGCGTTTCTTCTTATTATTATTAGGCCCGAGCAGCTAAGCGCTGCAAAGGCCTATTGTTTTTGTACTGTTTATTATTATTATTATTATTATTATTACTATTATTATTATTATTATTATTACTATTCCCACCTCTTTGGGGGGCTTTTTGGGGGCCGTATCATATTCAAAAACTCACCAAACTTGGCGGAAGCATAAAAGGGCGTTTAAAAATTTTGATTTTTAAGGTCAACACAAAAATGCACAAGAAAAAAATTTGATTTTTAAGGTCAACACAAAAATCGCACAAGAAATGGCTCTACAGCGCCACCTAGAAATTTTCAAAGGACCCTTTGCTATTCACTTACTTTATCATAGAGACATGAAATTTGGTACACTTGTAGAGCTCCCCAAGACGCTCAAAATTTACAATTAATGTCATAGTGCTAGTATCACAGAAAGTCAGCCATTTTGGATTGAAGCTCCGATTTTGACCCCATTTTTGCCATTTACAGCCTTCGTATTTGATCAAACTCCTCCTAGGGATTTTGATTGGTCGGCTTCAAACTCGGTCAGTCTGTTCACAAGGCATGTCCCATCTAAAGTTATCAAAAACGATGAGTGTTTGAGTATGCTGAAGGGGGCTCACCACAGCACCTTTTTGTCTAACTATTTCAGTTAACTGCAATTTTAAATAAGTCTGGCTTCTATGTTGAAATTCTATTACAATTTTTCCTTTAAATTTTCACTACCTATTGTTCATACATAATTGGAAGATCTCTAGCAGTGATCCTTTTGTTAGGGATTTAGTTAACAGGAAAAAATTGATATAAAATTAGACATCACAGGTGAGTAAGAAAATTATTTCTACATATATAATTCATATATCTGAACTGGTTTAGTAAATAAGCAAGTCTTTGTTGCACCGGCCAGTGTATGTATGTTATCTTGGATGTATCCTTTCTGTCTCAATTCTCAATCTTCCACCTGCTCCGAATGTTGCTGCAACATAATCCTCCTCCCTCTCTAAAACAGCTCCTTACTAGAACCAGTTCTGCTGTTAGTTCTTTGGGTTGTCCACACCACTCTTTAGCTACCATCCATGTTAAAACAGTAAAACTAGAAACCAACAAAATGAATAAAATCTCACCTTACAACTGAGCTCTGTCAAAAACCACAAAACAGTTGTGTGAAATGAACATTTATACCAAACTTACTCTAGTCTGTTAATATCCCACTTGGTCCTTCCCTAAAAATTTAACTCAACTTCACATTAAACCTCATTTAACCAGAGCGGGATAAATTTCTTTTATCATAAAAAAAAGTAAAATAAATAAATTCACAATACAAGAACTTTTCTTTATAACTTTTTCAAAAACCAAAAAAAAAAATAAATTTTACAAATATAAACAGAACTGGTAAACTTGAATAAAGAAAATTAACCCTCTGTTTGTTCTTTGTCATCCTCACTTTCCTGCCAGCTCATATGTTCTGCCTCATCTTCATCCTCAGTCTGTGTCATGACATCCTTTTTTTTCTGAAAAATTTTAGCATAAAAAAACAACATAAAAAAAAACAGAAATTCTAAATATTTTTACAATTCCAAACAAAAAAAAGAAAATGTAATCCTACTTTGAAATTGAAAATATTGGCTGTCAAATTGTAGAAGAAAAATCCCCCCGTAGAAAAGCTTAACAGGAAGACTGTACAGAAGACTACAATGCTGAAATAAGCAGCCTCACAGAAACATATACACACAAACTCTCTGCAAATTTGCTAGTTACCCCCCTGCTGACTAGACGGGGGGTAAAATTCATACAATCATTATTTCACATCTAAATCAGCGAATGAATATCCTTATATTGTTAAGCTCAATCTTTAGTTTCAAATATATATTTTTTTAATCAAAAGTTAATATCTTTCCTTTTATTAACAATGTATTTGTAAAAACAACTAAAATAATAAAGAATCCAACAACCAAAAAATACTTTCTGTATACACTCCAAACACCTCATGATATACCATTGTATCATATGTTAATTAAGATTACAATATAAAAGAGAAATAAAACCTATCATGAACATGATGTCCTATAAATATGCCTACCATCAGTGTAAAAAGCAGCACAGCTTTGCAGTTCTTCAATTGTGCTGTGAGCAGCAGTGAGTTGGTCCTTGCACATCTGCAGCTCCTGTTGAATATTCTTGTGCTTTGTTTCTGCGTCCTCCAGTTGGGTATGAAGATATTTTATCTTCTGTTCCGCAGCCCTTAGCAGTCTTCCTCTTTTCTCTATAGTCTCCAGGCTTACCTGGAATGCCTCATGAACACTATGTTGCAGTGCTTCACGAGACACGTTTGGGTCTCTGCAATGGTACAGTAAGAAAAAAAAATAATTAACTATTGAAAATATTTTAAAATTAAAACTGACACTTAACTCAACAGCACCATAAATAATTAAAACCTTTTAAAAATCTAATATGAAAACTATTCAAACACTGTAAATGCTGAATGCTACACTGAATGCTTAGTTTTTGAACAAAAATTTAAAATAAAAAAAAAACTTCTCAAGATAACTTAAAACTTGAGAGAGAGAAAAAAATACTTTAAGAAGATGGTGACATATTAAATATGTGATAACTGAGTGTCACTGATATTGTCGCATGATATTGTCGATCACTCGACAAGAGAGGTAGAGGGAAAACAATTAAATAATAGGCCTGTCACAATAAATCAATTAATCACACGATAAATTGACCTCATTTTAATTATCGGCTATATCGTTTCTTCCTGCCTTTTTCTCTTACTGTTGACTGAATGAAAAAAGGCTCAACTCCGGTGCTCTCCACTAACCCTCCCTTCCTTGCTTCCTTAGTGTAATGCCCAGCGGGCGCTGCACGATCTTATGTCGCGGATTGTCGGCCCATTATCAAAACCTGAGAGACACAATAGCCGACAGAATCCTCGGTATAACGGTTCGATCGAAACCGTGTTGTGTCCAACAATGGACACAAAATAATAAGTCCAGTTCACTAACTTTGAAACCAGGCATTAATCAAGTCCTTACTACAATCTACCTGCAATGCATGTGGCGAGTGTCAGTCCTGACTGAATGAAAATCATTAGAACAATTTAGGTCACGTTAACGAAGAACAGCTGAAAAGTTACCGGGTTTTCTTGTAGAAATTTTGCTAGTAATTTTTTATTTTCTTTGCACGAACTGTTGAATAAACATTCATGTTGTTTCCGATATCTGCTGGACTTCGGGTTGCACCGTGTCTGGAACAAAAAAAAAAGATTAATTAAAAATATTTTAAAATGAAAACTAATACTTAACTGAACAGCACCAGAAATAATAAAACCTATCAAAAACCTAATATGAAAACTATTCAATCACTGTAAATGCTTAATGCCACACATGCTTAGTTTGTGAGCAAAAGTTTAAAAAAAACAAAACAAAAAATAAGTCCTTTAAGAATATAGCCAGACACTAAAATTGTGAAAATTGACTGCAGTTGTCATGTGTATAAGAAAACTAAAATAAGTTTACTCAGAGCTGCTAGAAAATCACTTTGTTGAATGATGTGGGAAAAAAAAAAAAAAAAAAACTCATCATGCATGTGAAGAAAACAAGACAGGTAATCGGAAATGTCAAAAGTGTATTCCAGGAAAGAAATACATGTTACATGAACAACAACTCTCATTAAAATACAAAATAAGAATTCAAAACTAAAACAATATTTGTATTTTTTATTCCAAGAACTCAAACAATTCTATGAATAAGAAGTCTTCACCAAAACAACCTATACAACTTGAATATCATGAACCAACTATTATTGAAATAAAATGATCAAAATAGAAAGTTAAAACAATATAAACAATTTAGAAATATTATTTATACTCTACAACAATGTAAGATTTTTAATATTGCTTTCTCAATTGACAGGGCTTCTCTTTTGCTTCACTTTTTATAACAATTCTACCAAAACTTTAATAATTTATTAGATATTAATATTTATGCTACCTTTATTGTGTAAGGTTAGCAGATCAGCAATTGTGCACTTCTGAATATCTTAAACGAAATGTTTGAATTGTATCTTTAAAGACTATAAATAGAATTTCACTACTTCACTTCAAATAGTCATAAAACATACATAAAAGACATTTAAAGTTGCGTTGATATAAAACGCATGCAACGCCTTTAGTTCGAAAAGTATGCACAGAAAACACGCTTGGTCGTCAGGTTTACATTCAAATATGCGGAGTGTTGGACGCGCTGGAAGCATCGAACGCTATACAGTTCAAGTCGCCACGTGAAACGAAAAGCAATGCAAAAACCCTCGACTATTAAAATGCAACATTTATATCACCCACACGAATCCACTCCGCACTTAGGTTGTGTTACTCCTCCCACACTTAGTTTTCTGGAAACCAGCATGATTTATAGCTTTTTAATAATTACCTGTAAAGTGTCCCGTATTACCATCACCCACCTCTTCTTCCTTGTTTTACGACCGAGTTTTACATTTATCCCACCCCGTTAATTTACTATCTCTCCCGTAGTGTAATGGCGCCCCCCCGCCCACATCCACCTTCATTTTACGTTGTCATTCACGTGTACCAACTGCAGCCGAAACTTACGTTATTCTTTAACCTACAACTTCACAGCTATGTTTGTATATCCAAAAAGAATTACCGCCATTCCAACGACTTAAAACTGTACCACCTCAGAGATGAACTTCCAAATAAAATCCTTTTGAAAATTGGTTAACAACTAATATACTTACACAAGCGAGCTGAGCCGCGTTCTGAACTGCCCTGAGGTCCGGGTCGCTCAACTGAGGGAGCTTTTGCGGAGAATAATTTGCCATTTTCTCGAAAGAACAAAATGTATAGATAACAACTTTCTAAAAAAGAAACACAATAAAAACCTTAGCTTATTAATCAACTAATACCATAAAATACCTGCTTCTTTAACTGTGCCGTAGAAGAAAGAAAAATGTCAGTGAACGAAACTGAGTATAAGCCTGTATATGAAAACAGCTCAAATGGGCGGTGCTAACAGAAAGACCGACCCTTCTTCCCAAATTTAACTGGACAAATGTGGTGATGAATAACAGAAGTTCTTCTCTTAACGCCCATTTGAGCTCAGACCCTTATGATTAAGACCCTCATATTTTTACGCTATTACAACACATATAAATTAACAATTACTGACAAAAAAAAACAAGCATTGATACTTTCAAATCAATAATTATATATGATTGGAAATCAAAAGCTCTTACCTTTACCAAGAAGTATTTCACCACTTTTGCAGGTGACTTCTGATACTTCAGCAACTATATATATTTAAAAAATAATACAATTTATATTACACACCACTTCTTATAGAGCTTTGGAGCTGTGGTCACTGCGTGTGACATTTACGTCACTCGGCACCATGTTGTTTGGCCACAGATCAAAACAAACTTTTTTCTGTGTTTTTATCGCATTACCGCTGTATCCTCCTCTTCCATGATGCTGAAAAGCTGTTTGAACGAAAGAGGGTTATATCGCGAAAAGCTTCTCCCAGAAGCCAAAAAGCGCAACATGGAAAAAAATAGCTAAAACTGGACATATCGACCCATTTGGAATAAAAAGTTGGAGCAGAGACCCTGAACATTTGCTTCAGATAACTTTTCATACCTGATCTGTAGTATCAGCGCTTACACAGTGAATAAATTCAAGAATTGTAAGTCAATGAAGGCACATGTCCAGTTTACGAATGGCTGGGTTCATGATTTGAGGTCTTTCCACATGAATTTTGAGGTGAGCTAAAGCTCATGTCATCAACATCTATACTCAAAGTTCACCTACTCGCCATAGAAAAATAAACTGTGATATCTCCTACACAGAAACTCAAAGAGGCACCAAAATTACTGTGATTGATCATCATCGGGTCTCCTACAATACCCTATGGTCAAATGATGACATCACTTAGGCCATGCCCCCTGAGAACAGGAAGTGTAATGTTTTACTCTGAACGAGTAAGCTATCTGACCCCTTTGACCTCATCAACATGAAACTTGTGCCCAGAGACAGAAGACATGTTGGTGTTTTTTACAGTTTTAATAGAATTAGACATGCCCTATTGAAATCCAAAAAAATAAATAAAAATTATATTAAGAAATATAGACTATGAACTCTAGATAGGAATCACCCAGGAAATGATGGACTAAACTAACTGGATCTAAATGAGCAACTTCACATTCAAAAACGAGCCCAAAAAGGCGCAACCCGCAACTCATGGAAAGGAAATACAAATAATTAAATAATAAAAGAAGGTAGTAAAGCACAGTAATACAAACTGAGTTCGATAAATAACTGTAGTCTGACTACTACATTTTAAGTAGCAACTCGTCAGATTACTGGTGATCGAAAAAAGTGATCCATGTCAGTGAGGCTTTACTGGTATTGGGATATATATACTGCTAAAAAAAAATAAAGGGAACAGTCAAACAACACAATATAACTCCAAGTACATCAAACTTCTGTGAAATCAAACTGTCCACTTAGGAAGCAACACTGATTGACAATCAACAATGATTTTGTTGTCGGCACATTCAACTTTGTACAGGACAAAGTATTCAATGAGAATATTTCATTCATTCAGATCTAAGATGTATTATTTGAGTGTTCCCTTTATTTTTTTTGAGCAGTGTATACATATATATATCTATATATAGATATAGATATATATAGATATATATAGATATATGACTGGATAGCTCAATAGATAAGGCATCAGTATATCACCCGAGAGGGCGGGGTTCGAATCCAGTCTGGGTCCTTAGGCAAGACCCTTCAAGCTACTGCCTACTAAGATACTAAGATGTCGCCCGGCCAAACAAGGTCTGCGTCAGGTGTTGGGGAACCAGAGCACCTTGATGACAAATGGGCTACTGGAACAAGACGGAAATGGGCGAGAGATGAAAATGTGGATCTGTTGGAATGCTACTACTCAAGTAACCCTAGTCAGAGAGGTTACATGCAAAGACTGGGGAAGGAATGGTTACTTCGACATCCCCAGTCAACACTAAGCGCTAAACAACTAGTAGCTCAGTGTTCAACATCCGCAAACAGCAACTGCTATCACAACTTGAGATTGATGAGATACAACACAAATGCTACGGCAAAAAAGAGGAACCTGGATGTCAGAACTGTGGAAAACACGGTTAGAGGCTAAAATCAAGGTAACAAGGAGAGCCAACCTTGTACCTTGTGTCAGAGCTCCACAAGGGTACAATGAAAAGACAAGTACCCAGAAAGTACAGGCAAATGCCCATACCTTGAGCAAGCCTTGGCCAGTCGCCTAAAGAGGGAGAATGAATCCAGAAGATTAACCGGCTCTTCTCCACTCAACCAGCTAAGGTGTACTCTCAATGGCAGGGTAATAATAACAACACGGCTGGAGACTGAACAATACTGGAAAGGCATATGGGAAAGGGAGGCGTCCCACAACAGAGCAACCTCCCTGAGCAAGCCTTGGTAACCATCACTGTGACAGATGTCCAAGAAAGAGCCCGACATGATCCATGCCTACTGGCTAAAGAAACTCACTGCCCTCCATGAGCGACTGGCAGGCCAAATGAACCAGCTGCTACAAAGTGGGACTCACCCTGAATGGTTAACTGAAGGCCGGACAATCCTAATCCAGAAGGATCCATCATAGGGTCCAGTCCCACCCAACTACCGACCAATAACCTGCCTCTCCACAACCTGGAAGCTCATGTCAGGCATCATAGCGGCCAAGATAAGCAAACAAATGCGCATGGCACAGAAAGGTATTGGTGTAAATAGCAGAGGAGCCAAACACCAACTCCTCGTAGACCGCACAGTTGCCCGAGACTGCAAAACCCGACACACCAACCTGTGCATGGCTTGGATTGACTACAAGAAAGCCTATGACTCAATGCCGCATACTTGGATCATTCAATGCTTAGAGATGTATAACATCAACAGGACTCTGAGAGCCTTCATTGCAAACTCGGTGAGGCTGTGGAAAATCACCCTTGAAGCCAACTGCAAACTACTTGCACAAGTGTCCATAAAATGTGGCATATACCAAGGAGATGCTCTGTCCCCGCTACTGTTCTGCACAGGCCTGAACCCCCTCAGCCAAATTACCAACAAGACTGGCTACGGATACCGTCTCAAAAATGGGGCCAACATCAGTCACCTTCTCTACATGGATGACATCAAGCTGTACGCCAAGAGTGAGCGAGACATCGACTCACTGATCCACACCACCAGGATCTACAGCACGGACATTGGGATGTCATTCGGACTAGTGAAGTGTGGTCGGCTGATCATAAAGAGGGGGAAGGTGATCCGCACAGAAGGGGTCTCACTCCCAGAAGGAACAATAGCAGAGATAGAGGACAGTTACAAGTAAATGGACTGATAAATGGACTGAACTTATATAGCGTTTTTCCAGTCATTTTGACCACTCAAAGCACTTTACACTAGAGTCACATCCACCCATTCACACTCACAAACGCACACACATTCATACATCGATACACAGACCGGTAGGCAATTTGGGGTTAAGTGCCTTGCCCAGAGGCACATCAACATGTGGAAGGAGGAAGCTGGAATCGAACCTACAACCTTCCGATTGCAAAACGACAACTCTGCCACACAGCCACAGTCGCCTAGGTATACCACAAGCAAATGGCAACCTGGATGAGGTCACAAGGAAGGGAGCCACAGCTAAATACCTCCAACAAATAAGACAAGTCCTGAGAAGCCAGCTCAATGGCAAGAACAAAATCCGTGCAATAAACAGCTATGCCCTGCCAGTAATCAGATACCCTGCTGGAATAATTAGCTGGCCAAAGGAGGAGATAAAAGCCACAGATATTAAAACTAGAAAACTACTAACAATGCATGGAAGGTTCCATCCCAAATCCAGCACCCTGAGACTGTACACGAGCCGCAAGGAAGGAGGCAGAGGACTAGTGAGTGTGAGAACCACTGTCCAGGACGAAACAACTAAGATCCATAAGTACATCAGGGACAAAGCCTCAACAGACAATGTGCTCAGTGAATGTCTCAGATAACAGGGAACGGAGGTTGAGGTGCCAGAGATACCATCATGGGAGGACAAGCCCCTACATGGGATGTACCACCAGCAAATAACAGAAGTGGCTGATATCAGTAAATCCTACCAACGACTGGAAAAAGCTGGACTCAAGGACAGCACAGAGGCCCTCATCCTGGTCGCCCAGGAACAGACCCTAAACACCAGAGCAATAGAGGCCCAGATCTACCACACCAGACAAGACCCAACCAAAAAATACTTTCTGTATACACTAGAAATACCTCATGATATTGTATTATAACATGTGTTAATTAAGATTAAAATATTAAAGAGAAATAAAACCTTTAATGAACATGATGTACCATAAATATGCCTACCATCAGCGTAGAACGCTGCACAACCTTGCAAATTTTCAATTTCTCTGTGGGAGGCAGCTAGTTGCTCTTTGAACACTTCCAATTCGATCTGAACATTAGACAACTTCTCTTGTGCCGCCTTAAGTTCTTCCTGCAGATACTTTTCTTTTTTCTGAGCAGCTTTGAGCTGCCTCCCTCTTTTTGTAAGGCTTTCAACGCTTAATTGGAAAGCCTCTTGCATACTTTCCTGAACAGCTTCCCGAGAAGCAGTCGGATCTCCAAAACGGTACTGTAAGAAAAAAAAAAATATTAATATTTTAAAATGAAAACTAATACTTAACTGAACAGCACCATAAATAATAAAACCTATTAAAAACCTAATATGAAAACTATTCAATCACACATGCTTAGTTTGTGAACAAAAGTTTAAAACAAACAAAACATCTAAAGATGACTTTGAACTTGACAGAAAAAAAAGAAATCCTTTAAGACGCTTGTCACACTAAATATGTGAAAATTGACTGCAGTTGTCATGTGTATAAGAAAAGTAAAAAGTTTACTGAGAGCTGAAGAAAATCACTTTCTTAAATGATGTAGAAAAAAAGAAAAACACTAATCATGCATGTGAAGAAAACAACTCAGGTAATCAGAAATGTCAAAAAAATCGGAATTAAAGATTATTTTTATCATATGAAAACAACAAGTGATTGAGAAATACTTTTAATTAAGAATTATCATCTACAAAACTTTTGAAAGAGTAAGTAAATTGCATTTAATAACATATTGAAAGGTAATGTATTTTTATTCCTTGGTTAAAAATTCTAACATTGAAAAAACTTCATGCATTGCCACTGCTAAAACCACAGGCAGACTGCAATTATTATCAAATGCATGACAATCTAGAAAAATTGGACCACCTAAAATTCTACGACAGAAATCCAAAACAAGGGGATAAAGTCAGACTTTGCTGTCAAGCAACATTGTAATCCATTTAAATTTAAATTCTACCAAAACTTAAATGATTTCTTCAATATCAAGATTTATGTTACCCTTTTTACTGCCATAGTTTTAGTTTACGTTTTATTTTGTATTATTTATATTTTTTGTTAAGACTCTTATTTTGGAAGATAAAATAGGAAGTGGAAGCCAGCATGTTGCTAGGTTACCAGAGACGCTTGCGAGATAACAGCATCGCGTTGGCAAGCAAATGAAGAAACATGATTTAAGTTTAAGAATTTACTGAATTACCTCATTTCTACCTCAAAAAGAAGGGTCAGCCAGCGAGGTATGTTTATGTTTTATGTTATTTTTTTGTATATATTTTATTCTTGACACCATCTCACTAAGTTACGTTGTGTTTTAGTTTGATGGTGGTGTTAGGGAAACTGAAGCTGTGATAAGAACAACTATAAAGCGTTTCATTAAAGCTGATCAGACCAGCAGTGCAACGAACTCTTAATTGCCAAAAAAGAAGAGGTGGAAGTGATAACCTTTATTATGTAAGGTTAACAAAGCAGGAATTATGCACTTATGAATATTTTTAACAAAATGTTGGGATTGTGTCTTTATGTAATATCAACAGAGAATTTCACTACTTCACTTGAAATAAAATCAGTCTTACATAAAACACATTTAAAGCTGCGTTGATATGAAACGCATGTGACGCCTGAAGTTCGAAAATATGCACAGACGCGCTTCGGTTGTCAGCTTTACATTTAAATATGTGGATTGTCGGACGCGCTCAAACCATCAAACGCTATATACAGTTCAAATTGTGCCACGCTAACCGAAACGCACCTCAAAAGTCCAAGTCCTCGATCCAATCCACGTAGATTTTCAATATAAAACAAACGTGCTTGATAATTAAAACGCAACATTTATATTACCCACACGAATCCACTCCAGATGTTGAAAGATTTGACATCATTAAATTGATTAAGATACAGGTGTAAACATCAAAATTGGATTCTATTAATCCATTCTGTACAATAAACAAATTTCTTAATATCTGCTGTGTGTACATGGCCAATTACTCTTAACACTTTGGTCATGACACATAACTAAAAGCTTCTGTATATTTTGCTATAATTTGATGTAGTAGACCAATAAAAGGAATGCATTTGTATTAAGCTCTCTCTACTCTTGTACAACTATCTAAAATCCACTTAAAAAAATTTCACTAGAAGACACCTAATTAGTAAATACGTATATTTATAGAAGATATCAATCCAGTATCTACATATTGCTCGATGGTCAAGCTAATACTCCTTAGTTACTGTATGAATATTGTATACTTGCTTTGTTAGTTTAGATTGTTTTCAGTATGTTTTCCACTTTTAGATATGTAGAGAATTAATGAGTGAAATATTGTTTTATAACCTAATCCTGCTTTATACATCCTCACTTTCTGCTTTTGGTGTGTTCATAATGTTGCTTTTTATGCTTACATCCTCAAACAAACCTCTAAGGCTTTTACAGAAAAGTTATATTCATATTGTGTTATCAAAGCTTAACAAATCTGTTCTGTATACTTAACTGTTATTGTCTACTTTGTATTGATCTATCACAAAAAATCTCAATGAAATGTTTCAAAATTTATGATTGTAGCATCACAAACTATGAAACATTTTGAGTGGTTTGATTAAATTTGCAAGGCATTGTACATACAAGTGTTTGTGAATAAGTATGCCTAACACACAAGTGCATAGATGTGAGTATAGAGAAGCTGACATTGACCATTTTTGGCTCGATAAAAGCTTATTGACCCTTACATGAGACCCCGGGGGAAGCATTTAGCTTGTTTTTGTGCTCTGATACATTTCACTTGTCATGTTGTCATTGCGAAGTCCATTATCCTGGCCGATCCACAGCTTGTGTCTTTGGGCGTTTAAAAGTGTCACATTTCCCTGTCATAGCTGTCCACTCATTAACCCGGAATGATGGTGAGGGCTGTGCACAGCAGAACAAAGCCCAGCTATGATGCTTTTCGATCTCAGGCTGATGAATGAATAACCGGCCTTGATGGAGAGGTAATCAGGGAGCATAGGAGAAATACTGTGAAATGATAAGGTGTGATAAGTAGGTGTTTTAATTCCAAGATTGTAGAAGATTGAAACCGGAGCTTTTTTGATGATTCTTCTCCAATGTGCTATATGTCTTTTCCCTTTTTACAACAGTTCAATTTTCCCAGTTAATCTGCTTTTGTCCAATCTGCTCTCTTGTGTTGTTCAAGATCTATCTGCGTTTTCTGGACTATGAAATGGCAAACTCCAATGAATGCAAGCGCAACTTTGTAGCAGTATATGATGGAGGAAGGTAGGATTTTCAAATAAAATTGTGTATAGTGGTATGAAGTGTTTGCCTTTCCTGATTTCCTTTGTTTTATTTTATTTTTTTGCATATTTATCACTCCGTTTCCAGAAATCTAACTAATTGAAATATTAGTGGTTATGTCCATTTTGCAATAAAATGTATCTTCTAATATCCTTCTTTTTAAGCTCTGTGGAAGACCTGAAGAGCAAGTTCTGCTCTACGGTGGCCAACGACATCATGCTGGTTTCCACGTTGGGAGTTATCCGGATGTGGGCGGACGAGCTCAGCCGCAAGAGCCGCTTCCGCATCCTTTTCACAACCTACCAAGAACGTAAGACAGATTTCACAAAAACCACACTTGCATCCATGTAACTTTGCTCAGGTGTGTTTATATCAAAGTAAACGTTTTTGGAAGCTTACATAGAATGAGAAGCCAGAAGTCGTCATGTTCAGGGTTTCATTAGAAAAACAGGGAAATTCATAAAGCAAAATAGGCAGTTCAAGGAATGTATGTCTGAGTAATTTCTGAATAATAAAAGGTACAAAACGTCAGCTGGACTTGTCTTATGCAACAAATTGTGGTAGAAGAGAGTGATTGAAATAAGGAAATACCACTTTTTCCACATAAATGGATAAGACTATGTAGATATTTTTACTTTTCTACATGAATTGTTACAGCAGGACACACGCTTTTTGTAAGGACAGGCAACACCACTCGCATTGGAAATACTTGTGATGTGTTGTATGCGTCCCTATAGAAGACCTTTTTCACCATGCAGAGCCATGATGGGCTGTTGCCGGGGCAACGATTCAGTCTAAGTCATTCGGGAAGTCCTCAGCCAGACCTCACATTTAGAGCAGCATCGACCACAGCTGAGCAGTTCCACAACAACTCTGTCAACACTGAATGCATAGATGGTTCGATCACTTCAAAGCAAAGTGGTAGAGCAAATCATTCAGTGAACTTTACTATAGACTGTTTCTTTTTGCAAACAATTAAAGTTCACTCAAAAATTAGATATGCTGAAAAAAGTATCAGGTCGATTAAGTGCGTATGACATAATCTTTAAAATAATATTGCGTCTTGCAGTGGCTTTAGTTAATTTCATTGCCAAATTTGAGAAATGTGCCGAAAAGAAGTGAAAGAAAAAAAAGCAAACAAGTCTGCTAAGAATGTTGATAAAAGTTGACAAAGAGTGATCTATTCACAGCAAAAGAAGTGATGGCAAAGTCTCCAGCTCCAGTTTGATTACTTTAATATGCCGTCTTATAAAGTGAGAAGGGGAAAGTCAGGAGAAGTATTTGCTTTTTGACTGGATTTAAAAATAAAAATAGTCACAGATGAAACTAATATTTGTGCGATTATGTCTATTGGAGAGATTAAATTGATGTTTTGCCTTGACTGTGGACACATAAAAATAAAAAAATAAAAAACACTACAAACTTAAACATGCGCTTCCCTAACTTTATGCTCACAAATATGACCTCTGACTGATTTTGCCCCTCACACCGTTTGTCTGTTATCCTGTGAACCGTGTTATGTCCTTTTCTCGGCTTTTCCCCTTGAATAAAAGGGGACAGAGAAAATCTTCTGTTTTTTTTTTTTTTTCTTTCTTACTAAAACATGTTCACACATCCAATTTAAATATATTGATTTTTTAGTTAAACATTCCATGCAGTAATTAATGTGAGGGATTTCCATACCGAACAATTAAAAAAAAAATCTGTCATATTCATGTCTGGTAGTAATCTGTTTCAGTGGGTGTGACTCAAATCTTTTTATTTTTTTTTTTAGAAAGGTCTGTTTGTAATAATGTATCTGCTTTTTAAGAACAATGAAAATGCAGACTATAATTTGTCCATGTTTTACATGTTCAATATTTTTGGATTTCTGGCTCCCTAATGATGGTACATGCATTTAAGGGCAACCTCTTTTGATATCTCGTGTTGTTTGCTGTGATGAGAAAAAAAAAACAGCAAATCACTAATGACTGGACAATTTCCAAATAAGTCCACCTACTGCAACCGAAAGGTTGAAGGGGATTTGCAGCTCACAGCACAGCCTATCTTGATGTTAAACATATTTGTTTGTTTGTTCCCAGTGGAACCAACAGCTTTTAGAGAACTGTTTACAGCTGCAAAATTCCAGTGACATGTATTCCTGTGCAGAGCGTTCATGAATGCCAATATCTTCCTTTATTCAAACTGACCTCCCTATGCTGTCCACACACACATACAGTCCTGCTTTGCAGTCCACAATCACAAATGTGAGCCATAAGACAGCGAACCCCTTCATCCAAGAAGCAATTATGTCTTCGGTGATAAATGTGCCTGTGTGACATCTCAGCCGTCAGCATTGTTTCACCTCATCTGCAACACGTCTCTGGGGTTGCAGATGGAAATTTGTTCTGGCTTCACTACACACATCACTTCGTTTTTTTTTTTTTAATTCTTGGAAAGCTTCTTTATTGTGTGCACTGACGCATTTGTACGCCAATTTCTAAATAAATTCTCTCAATTGTCTTAGAGGTGGGATCTTTGCATGGTTTTGATCAGATTATGCCATGGGTGTACACTTGTTATCCCAGCTTCAGTTGCAGTCAAGAAGCCACTGCAGGTTGGACTGGAGTATTTCACTGCATCTCAGATGAATCAAGATTAATAACAAAAGGGATGGATAATTCATAGAAGGCAAATTGAGTATTGGAGCTGCAGTAATAGGTGAAAACTTCTTATTTTTGTGAAGAAAGCATAATTTTCCCATCCATTAAATTTTTATTGTAAGAGGTGAGCAAAAACTCTTGCTGTCAGGGAAAAGTGATCACCACTACACCAGTATGGTGCTCCATGAAGATCACACAGAATAGGAAATTAAAAACATTCATTCTTTAAGAGTCTGCATCAAACTCAGTTTGTGTACTCATAAGGCAAAATCAACAATAAATATTAAGCAAATTGTTCACAGATTTCAGACTTTGAGCAAACAACTTGAATAGCAATGCCACTCTATGTCTCTGCTCAGTAAGTTGTACATGGGGTCTTTTGTTTAGTGATTAGTGTAACACATTCAGCTGTGTTCAACTGCATTTTATTTAAATTTTTTTACTTTAAAAATGTTTGCATATTAGAATCAGAAAAAGATATGTGGATTTGGATAAATGTGGTGACAAATTAATTATTTTTTTTGTTTATGTTTTGCTTTTTTTTTGTCAGTGTAAGATTGTGCAACTGCAATAAAAGCTAGATGTATTTTAAAGGGTTTTAAACATTGTTATAAAGGGTGCCAGTAATCATGAAGGGTGCTTCATTCACATTGCGCAGAAACACAATACCAGACTGTATGCAAAGAGAATTACAACCGTATGCTCTTTGCTAAGGTTGCATTACAACAGTATGCAACGTATTCCAACAGAGCATAGAGCAGACTGTTACAACAGTATGCTCTGTGCATACTGTTGTAATGCAAACAGCTAGCAATTAAATAGAGATTGCCATTCACTTTTTTCAGTTAAAAGATTCTCAACAAGCCGGTTTTCTACTTTGCAGCAAAAGACCCTTTTTGGCTCTGCAGACACCCAAAGACTTCTTCCACACACTCGGGAGTTAATTTATGTCTCTCCACTAGTGACTGTGAACATTTAATTGTGGGCAAATGGGCACATTTATTACAAAATGTCCTGAAATTAATTTAGCTGAAGATAAGAGCAGACTGCGGTCTTTATGTCTGGTGTCATCTCGAGGAGAATAGGAGAAACAGGAGATGGCAAAACGAGATGACGTGGGCTCCCTCTAGGGGCTGGTAACTAGAACAAACTGTCAGAGGTTTGGCACATGATGTAGGACGTCGCACTCTCTGACAACCAGATCAACATACATACGGAGAATTTTTGAATGAAAATTAGAGCATTCAGATACACACAGAGTGGATAGTTTAATTCAGGACATTATGGCAAAGGTCCAGGAGGGATGCGTAGGAGAATGAAAAAGAGATAAGTTGCTCTATATTGTTTTTTGTGTGTGTTGTTACTCAATCGGGATGAGAACTGAAATAACAATAGCCATACATCACAGTGGTAACACTGACAGAGAGTCCCCAGCTCTGCCACACTTCTGCCAAGCTCCTTCAGTGCCAGTGACAGTGTTATGTGAGAGGGAGGAGAAAGAAAGAGATAAGGAGAGACAACATGAGACGGGCAGGAGAAGGGGAAGGACATCCTCTGTAACGAACGACTAATGACCAGAGAGAGCCATTCATTATCCTTCTGTGTCAGGAGTTACTTGTGGGACATTCACTATTTAAAGACATCTTAAAACATGCCTCACATACAAATAAATGCCAGTAAGATGGGGTATGCATATTAAGCAGAGTGGAGACTCCATTTTGGGCCTTGCAAAAGTCATGAGAGAAATCCCACATTTGAAGCACAATATCAATTACTAAAATTATTGCTGTCATTTCTACAACCTGGTTTTCAAATATGACAACTCTTCTCCTGTGATATCTTACAATGTGGGAGGTTATATTCATTAAGATATCTTGATATAACATTAATATTTTTCTTTCTGCAGCTTCCGTATAGCTTTTAAAGTCCTGGTTTCTATGAACTCTTCTCTTCTGGACATTCAGCTGGGTCCACTTTCTGTTTACTGGTAGAGGCCACCAGATTTTATTGAAAGTATCCTGATATTTTAGAATCTGTAATCTATACCCTATAACAAGTTTTGAATTTGGAATAAAAATAGGCCCACAGCATCACAGGTCATCCACTCTACTTTCCAACACATCCATCTTTTGTTTCACACCACAAAAATGTGTTGCTTTTTTTTTTGTCTGTTTATTTCACTGAAAAGTTTGTTGTTGCTCTTGTGAGATCAAATTTCATAGTTTCAGTTAAAATCTTGGTAGAGGTTAGAAGACTTCATCTGTTTAGGTTAGTGGTGATGGGACAAAAAAAAATGCATTTTTTCTGGCATAATTTCTATTCAACCATTAGGCAATGAGATATCACCTGTTGTTGTGTAAACTTAGTGACTCCACAATAACACTCTTTGTTGCAGTTTCTGCAACAAATAACACTCTTTGTTGCAGGCTTTAGAGATTGACCTCCCTTACCATCCTGCTCACTTTACCACTTTTGGTGGCAAGATGAATGTATTACACAGACTAAAAGCCAGGGGCTAAAAGTAATGTATGTTTGTGTCAGGTCTTATTTGGAAACAGCAAATAAGGAACTATTGCATCCAATAACACTAAAAAGTTAAGTACAAACAAAAATGCTTGTGTTCCATTAGTTTTATTGAGCTTTTCGGCTGTACCATCAATTGTGCCAAGGGTGATTATATTATCAGAATAAAATAAATTTTAGCAAGACTTTTTTTTCCCCCTTACTTAATAAATGTACTAAAAAAAAGGACTGCCGTGTGTCATTACGATACCGCAATAAATATAAATATTAATTCATTTTAACGCTGTTTTTTTGTGACTTTACTAGGAATAAAAATAAATATTGATAAAAACTGTATGCCAACATAAACCCAAACACACATAAAGTAAGAAGCTGACAAGAGCTTTGGCTGCTCTGGTGAAGTCCTTGATGAATAAGCAGCATGGGACATAATTAAACTCTAGATACTGGTGAAAACTCCACCCACTAATAAATGATGTCTGGTTTATCAAAAAAAGAATGCTATAAATTATTTAAACCTTTTCAGGCTGTTACGTTGACATCCTTCTTTGTTATTTATGGACTAAATGAAGAATAAATAAACTGCTGTATGTCTAAACATGTAATGTAATGATGGATCATTTGCATGCTTGATACATTAAGGATTGGCCATCGTTTTTTTTTTTTCTCCTGAATTGTCTGCTAAGAGCTGTGAACTGACCATTCATCTGGCTTGTGCATTAGTATGATTGGTTGGGGAGAACAAGGGCACCTTGACTTTTAATTCTGAACCTTCACTTATACATTTATATGACAATGGCGTTAGCAACAGTTCCATATTGATTTCATGTCTTTTTCCTGCTGACAGATGGCTCTGCTACAAACAGTCATCACAGGAAGGTGAAGATATCAAAAGCTCTAGCTAAAACATGCCACATCAGAAGACCTGTTACTAAAGTAGACTCCGTGCTCCATAATAATCAATGATTCTTGATGAAAGTTGTGGGAAGGGCGGGAAAATAATCACCTGGAGTCATCAGGAATGGTTTTATTCAGGCTTGGAGGATTTTGAAAAGTCACATAATTCATACAAGCATAATATGGATATGTTCTGATAAATTAATTTGTATCCTCAAGTTGTCACCGAAGATGTTTTTGAAGAGAAGGGCAATGATGAAAATTCATGAAGAACAGATGTGTGTAGAGGGAACTGATCTGATCTGAGTAATACTGATCCAAATATTTTTCCTCAAAAACCTGGCACACTGCAGCTTCTCCCCATCTGTAACTTCAAATGCAACTTTGTGCTCTAGCAAATATTATTTCTTAGACTTACTCTTGTAAAATGTGAACATGTGTCTCATCAGATTTAAAGGGACAGGTCAAATGTTAATGTTTTATTCATAAATTATTGGATGTTAGTGTTTGATAACTCTGCTTTTTTTTCCCCTTGTGCAGCTCCATGTGATGCTGATGCCTTCTTTTGTCACAGTAACATGTGCATAAACTACACTCTGGTGTGCAATGGCATGCAGAACTGTGTCTACCCCTGGGATGAGAATCAATGCAAAGGTGAGATGCAGATGTGTAAGAAAATTTAAGGCTGGATAGATGAGTTTTCAATTTTTTTTTTTTTTATGTCGTAGTGCTACTCTTAAGTACAAAATACGAAAAAATTAACAATACAAGATTTATGTAGCATAAATGCAGTTTGTAGCATAAAAGCTACAAAATTTACTTTATTTTATTTTATTTTCTACTTATTTATGCCAGTGTCTGTTCTGGTACTTTTTCAGTAGTGGTTGTCATCATGCACTGCCTATTTAAAAATCCAGATCAAACCGGACAATAGTGTTCAATAGTTGTTTGCTCTGTCTTGGCACCAATTGGACCCATTCGTTTTTAACAAGCGACGTCTGCTTTATATGACCAGGCCAAAAGAACAGGTTCACTTGATGAAGTGGATGAACACAGAGGTCTTGGCCCTGGCAGTTAAATTAACAGTGTTTCAATAAATCACACAATGCAATTACCTAGCTTTTGGAGCGCCTTTGATTGCTAAAGCATTTAGCTTGAGGAAAAGCTTAGAAATTGTTGAGACAGTTACAGAACAAGAAACAGAAGCTTGCTGAATGCCATTATTTTTAAGCTGCTTTAAGATACTTTGAATCACTTTGGAAGATTTATAAAAATAACCAACTTTTACAAGAGGCCATTCTTGTTTGAATGGCCTCTTTTTTCTACACTTCAACAACCCTTGTGGTCTTCCAAATGGCAGGAAAGCTGCAAAACTATGTTTGTGTTTTAAAAAAATATATATATATATAAAGACTTATGAAAATTGATCTGTGTTTTACAGAATCTCTGTAGAGTGTAGAATATCCCAGTTCTGGTTTTAAGAAAATTAAATGCAATGTGGGTTCCTTTTATATCAGTGAAATTGGTCTTTAGTTACATGCTTAGTAAGAAGTTGTAAACCATATATAGGTCCTTTTTCCAGCAACAGTATGCTATCATATTTTCTTAGTATTTACACCAGGGCATTTTTTATTGACAAAGGCTTACAAATAAGTTTGTCAAGTGCTTGGGGTGTTAGGTAATGTGCTTCTTTGCCAATTAAAAAGAAAAAACCTAGTTATTCATATTTACATGAAAAGTCTGAAATAATGCTGTATTATCAAAGGCTTTTTTCACACATTATGACAGCAGGGAAAGGCAAAGTCACTTTAACTCATCCAATCTTTCAGCCTTCTCATCCTTTACACACATTGTCATCACAACTTTAATTATACACTAAGAGTTGTCACTTTTGCCAACAATGGCCCTCTGGTTAAAACAGTAGCAATTCAGAATATGCATATGTTTTTCTTTGTATACCGAAAAGATGAAAAAGCCTTGTTTTGTACCTGGTAAATAGACAGCATAGTTTGCATCTGAATGATGCAAAAAGCTCTGTGGGATTTCCAGTCATCGTTCCAGCGTTTTCTGCTGTGATAATGCATTACGTCCACAATATTTTGAATTACAGTGAAAATGTCAAGTTTTATTCCTTTCCCTTTCATTCCTTTGGATGTAACCCATTACTGTCACTGATGCTCTGTGCACTGTGCTATGATTTCATCCAGCATCTAAATGTCAGTGGTCAGAGTACAGATTGGGGTTATATGCACTGTTTGTTGGAATTACTCTTTACTGATACTCATGCCATTAAAAAAAAACAATGGATGTATTTTTAAAGTGACATTTTTATTCAGTTGTGTGAAGCATGCAAAAGGAAGAGGCCTCCTCTTTAATGATTACATCAGTTTATTTTCCTAATTTATGCTCTTTATTTGCCTGATCTTTCTGTTGGAGAATGTCAGAACATTTTTTTCAATCAATAATTTGTACACATTGAGTCTAACACATATTGCTTTACAGAGAAGGAAAATGGAAGATAAAGGCAAAACCAAAGCACAATAGAAAAAAATAATTAAGCTACTGAAGGCAAAGAGTGGAAAAAGTGAGGTACAGATATGTGTAGTTAGCAGAACTGATGTTGGTTTGAAGCACTGAAAAAATGCATAATGACGAGGAAGAGACAGTAACAGTAAACAAGAATAAATCAAGATTAAAGTGGTTAAGAAAACTAATGCAAATAATCTACAATTAGGAGTTTATTTGATTTTTTTTTTATACTCCTTCACTTCCAAATCTTTAACAAACACCAATTGCAGAATTTGAGTAATGCTTGAAAGTCAGGATTGTTACAGGTACCAACTAACCTTAATTAACTCTACCATTTCCAGTAACAAAAGAGGAATTAATGCTTGATGCTTGATAGGTGCAAAAAATTGAGGTGCAACTTCTTTTTGGAACATCTGAGCTTATATTAATGAGGGTAAATACTCAATCCCATTTGGGTTTTTTTTTGTTGTTGTTTTTTTTTTTTTTTTTGAGTCTGTGCAACTTAATGAAATGCCACATATACCTACCTGAAGTGAACATTGGGAAAGTGTGATCAGATAATTAACTATATTATCTAATCACCTAACACTCAATGTGTTGTCTTCACTCTGTTATTACTGAGAAAATAATATTCATATTTATCTTGAGATTCTTCTTTTTTCATATAGGTTTTTATGTGTTTCTACCGTTGCAGAGAAAACTAATACCAAATTCCTGGACAATCTGAATTCCACAAATGGGGCCATAATTGGTGTGACTTGCTGCATCGTCTTCATCCTCCTCATTGTCTCAGTAATTGTTCAGATAAAGCAGCCGCGTAAAAAGTACATCTTGCGACGAGAAGACTTCGACCCCACTATGTTTCAGGAGGTCTTCGAGCCCCCTCACTATGAGCTATGTACTTTACGGAGTGCTGCCACACCCACAGCAGCCTCTGCAGATTTGGTTGACTTGGCGGAGGACTTCGAGAACTACCATGCCCTCCGCCAGGCCTCCTCCCGCTGCATCCATGACCACCACTGTGGCTCCCCCTCTTGCCCTGGATCCGCGCACATATCGCAGCTATCGCTGAGCGGGCGAGGGAGCCGGAGTAACTTAAGTGCCCGTGACTCAGGGGCCGCGGCAGCTCTGCTCGCAGACCTTCCACAGCCGCCCATGTCTGTGCGGCCGCTGCTGCCAACCACAGGGAACCGCAGAAGCATCTTAGTCATGAAGCACAGCTACTCGCAAGAGGCGGCAGACAATGGGTGCGACCTGGACGATGACCTGGAAGAAGTTCCCACGACGAGCCACCGACTGTCGCGCCACGAAAAGGCAGTACAGCGGTCAGTATCCATAGATTTCTGATGAGGAAGGAACAGCTGCACCTTAGTTAACAATGACAAAGTTTGAAATGTGCAACAAATATTCACCTTTGTTTTTTTGTTTGTTTGCTTTATTTGAGCGTTGTTCTTAGTCTTCCTTTTTTATTTATCATTTTACCATTCACTTTTCTGTTCACCCTCTTTACTCACCTGTTTTCTGCCATCCCAAATTCTAACAAAGGGCTAAATACAGTGTGTCTCATCTCGCATGCTCATCCTCAAACTTGTAACGCATCCCAGTTAGCTTTCTATAATTGTTCATATGTATTTGACAGCTATATTTAATTCAGCCTGTTCTTTGAGATTTGTCATTTTTATTGTCATTGATGCCATTTGTTTAGTATCTAATCTGACAATAATCAAAAGGGCTTAAATTGGTGCCTTGTTGAAATTCCATATATTTTTTACGATAATGCAAATTACAAAATATGCATTTGATTCCAAACTGTGATAAGGAAAATATGTTCTCTTGACATTAGCATCTATTTTATTAAGAAAAATAAATATGTTGTAATTGCATCTAGATGGATTGAAAACTGCTGTTTACAAAAATACTGTATGAAGGAATCATAGAGCATTTAAGAAACTTTATATGAACTTCGCATGCACTTTCTATGTACTCATTCCAGGATATTCCTGATTGTGCTGTAATGATTAACTACAGTTGTGCATGCAAGGCTCCTTAAGCCCACCAAATGACAAATTAAGTTTATTACATTTGCAGTGTGTAGCACATAATGCATTCTAACCTCTATGCAAAATGAGTTTGATATTAAATGAAAGAGACATAACATTTCAGGTTCTGCCTCATTGGCTCTTTGAGCAAACATGAATCAGAGTACAACACAACTAGGGTCTAGGAGACAATCCCAAGGTAAGCACGCTTATCTAACACTCAACACCTTTTTTGTTGTGTAATTGACATCTCCCCTGTCAGTATATACTTTTGTCTAATTTTTTATTTTTCCTTTTCTGTGACTTTTGCATGGGCTTTTTGTTATTTTTACCAGTTCAGTTTTGTATGTATTTTTTTTTTTTTATTTTATTTTTTTTTTACTGTTTATCAAGATGGTCTTCCTGCTTGTAGCCATCTTGCTTTTAAAGTGAGTATGTTCATCATTAAAAATCTTGTTCTCTAATGACCACTTTCACATGCATTTCCATGGACTTCTACACATTTTTTCTTGAAACTGATACAACTTAAAATGTTATAACTCTTATTATTTATCCAAGTAGAATCACAGGTCATTCCTTGCCAACTTACATGACCAATTTGCGCTCTCCTCATTGGTAGATTGAAGACTTCTGGCATCATAGAGAAGACAAACTCATATTTTCCATCAAATTAAAAAACATTAATCTTTGTATTGTTTGTTACTATCTTTAACAAATTTTCAGTGTCGCCAAATGCAACTTAAACTTGGATTATGATCATGAGAATTATTTCTGCCAATGCTAAACAGCTTATTATATTATTGGCTTGTTTGGTTTAATTTTTTGAATTGCAAGAAAGAAGATTGACCACCAACAGTAGCAATATAACAATTTTGTCATTTAGCAGTCAGGTTTTGTAGTGGGTTTGGGTTGTTAAAAAACAGTACAAAAGCACAACAGTCTGTCATCACCTCTCTGTGCTGGTCACCAGCCTGGTCACGCACGACTGTGGGGTGTCATTCATTCTTCAATCATCATTTGTCACAGGTCAGCCACCGTGCTTGTGCCGGTCATTGTGTCATGAACAGCACACCCAAGCTGATCCCACAAGTATTCAATAGGATAAAGGTCAGGAACAGCAATTTTCACCCTTCCACTCCCAAATTCTCTTTGATAAACCCTGTTCTGTGGTGACATGGGATTGTCACTGGTGGCACTGTCTCACTGTCTCATCAGATTGTAATGCCAGTATCCATGATTACAACACATTAAAGGTCATCTGGATGCAATGTTTTGGTCAAAAAAATAATTAAATGAGGAAAAAATTTAAATAGTGGGTTAATCAAATAATGTGTCTATAGATAAGTAAAATGAGTGCAAACATTAATTTTGCACAAATTTAGAACAAATTACAACTTAATATTTTATTTTTAGAAAGCCCGAAAAGTTTTCACTGACATTTTTTCTTCAGAGCTACCATTGGTCTGAGATGGGAAAGTTTAAGTTGGTAAGGAATGATCCATGGAAGAAGAAAAACATTCATATAGTCAGTATAGAGAAACCTAATTTGCTATGATCAAAGCACAGAAATTAAAACCAAACACAGTTCTAGATTTTTAAGTCTAAGAACAATTTTGCACTTAATTAATAAAGCGCCCTGAGATCCCCTATGCCGTCAGTTACACCTCTTATAGAATTGCATGACATATCAGTTCTTCTTATTATGTTTGTGTGTAACATTTTATGTGCAAATGCTCCATGACATTGCTTGCATGAAGTTGCAAAAAACCCTAATGTGGCACAAGAAATTGTAAGCACCCAGTCATAATGTACAGAACTGTTGAGTTATGTTTTTTAATCTAACTGATCCCTGATAGTTTGATTCAGTCAAAACTATTTGAAGTAAAATGTGATTATGCTCTAAAGGGTTGCAACTTTATGTGTGCCTATAATGAAGTCGTTCCAACAATTACTACTCATTGTTTTGTCTCTTAGTGTGAGAAATGTGCTGTCTTAATGTGTCTGTCTGCTTATGCTGTAATTTATGTTGCATTGTCTCCATCATGTAGACTTCTTGAGAATAGTGCTATCCTGGAACAGTACGAACGGGCGTCACTGACACATGACAAAGCGGAGCGGAGATTTACACCAGCATGATGCTGATGATGATGAGGGGACACTTTAATGAAATGGATACTGGAGGTGTATTCATGCGCAAAGATTACAAAGGACTAGATGGAAATACTCTAGCCACAATGTTGTGAAGAATGGATATCTGAAAAACAGTCATCTCTGCTGCTGATGCAGTTTTTTGACTTTTATATAAGGAACATAGTTCAAGGACCTCTGTTTGGGCTGCGAAACATCTGTGTCATTAACATAAATTCCTTCCGATCACAAAAGAAATTTGATTGAACATGTCTAAGTTCATTTTTCAGCATGTCTTTTTTCAGTCAATGACATACATGTTATGATTTTCACAAATAATTATACAGGCTTGCAATTGGTCTATTCTCTTTGAATTTAACTCTATGTATTACTAAACTAATTTAATTTTTTATTGTGGGGTTATGAAAGCTCAATTTTATGTTGGATAACAAACTAAGATAGAGGTGTATGGGTTGTGCATGCTCTTTTATTCCATTAAAACCATTAACATACTAACATTAAAGTTTAAAAAAGAAACACTTATTCATACACTGTATGAGATTTTGATGTTATTTAAATAGCATTCACAAATGTGTCAAATACATTGCATGGTGTGTGGGCAAATCACTACACGGCGTTCTTCAGTCATATTTTCACAATCTAATTTGAGTTTGACGTTGCTGTCTTTTGATATGTTGACCAACTTTTTGACTTAAACTTTCACTTTAAAATTTGCCTTTTTGAAAAATATTTAAGTCTGACTGACTTCTCTTCTACTGAAGCTCACTATCTTTGTATGAGAGCGACTTTTATAATAGGAAAAAAATGAAGTGACAGTTTATACATTGTTCAACTTATTTTTCAGGGCTTCTTTTGCTGATGCTTTTTAAAATAAATGCAATACTTTTCTTTGATTCATTAGATATTAATCAGTTCCTTCATGTGTCCATTAAGCGTGTCCTCAGATTGTTGAACAAACCATTAACATCTTTTTATTAATACCTGTAACAGATTTAGTTAAGACAGAAGTCTTTAACATTGTGTTTCTTCTTATTGAAAGTAAGGTTAACATTTTGAGAGGGCCCAGCCAGAATGTGCTAAAGAATCTGGTCATTTATGGAGGGAGCTAAGGATTATAGTGATATCAAACTCTTGGATCTCATCCCCAAATGTAAACTATATAAATATTAATCAAAGCTTTATTCTGTTTCATATTATATTACCTATTTGGGTGTATCTAAACTTCTGCACAACTAAAACGGTAAAGAGGAACACCTTGTAAGACATAATTTCTCAAATAATGGATGGAGTATGTCAAATTTATTCTGTCACTGTTCTTGAAAAATCATAATCTTATCTTCCATTGATATATGAATCTTTTCTTTTTCTGTGTTTATTGGTTCAAATCACTTGTGTGTCAACTACTTCATATCAAAGTGACAAATTCATGATCAGTGAAGACGGAGTATTTTGATAGCTTAGCTTGTATGAGGTTAAGGTTATTTAATGCAAGTGTTATTTTATTGTAATATTTTTGAATAGCACTTGCATTTATTTCAATGCCAATGACACTAAATTGCAATGCACATGCAATTAAATAAATGTGCATTCCATGGTATTGTTTGAAATGCCTAAGAAAATTGTTTAAGCATGGCTCTGCTAGGGATTAAATTATTTATAACACAGCATCAGATGCATAGAAAATTTATGCCTGAGCATAATTTATTTAAAACTAGGTATCTTTGTCAGCCATTGAACCAAAATGCAAAATGTTTAATAGAAATACATGTTTACATGTTTAGCAAACATGAAAATAGCTTATTGGGTGATCTTGACAATTTCTGCTTCTTGGCTTTTTTAAACAACAAATAAGAATTGATGTATTATTTATCTAATTTTAAAATGACTTCAAAATTGTAATTTTTTTTCTCCTAGGTAAACATTTATTGATGAAATAGGGTGTATTTTCATTATCACATGTCGACAAAAAAGAACAATCTAGCTATCCAAATAGCTGGAATAGTTTTATGAGACAAACTAAGAGATAAAAATGGTTTGTGTTTACAATCATGAGGATTATCATAATGATTACACATTCATTAATCAGAATTATATCCTGGTCATCATTATAAAATCAACATTATTCATTGAGCTTTAACAGTCAGTCAATGGTGTTTTATTGAGCATATATCAGTCACAGTCCAGGATGGAAATAAAAAATAGTCTGTTTAGCTGCAGCAGTTGTTTTTAGATGGTTCATTAAGTGCAAAAATATACAATAACATAAATTAATTTAAGGTAATTATTGCTAACCACTAAAATATTTTCACTTTTACCAAATCTGTGAACATTGTTGACTTAAAACTATTTTGTATGACATAACACAGCTTTGCTCTTAGGCTGAAGTAATAAATTTGACTCCGGTCTTTCCAAAACATGAATCTTTTTTTTTTCTGTTGTTTTCCATCTATTCTTACGATGATCATACTCCTGTCTAGATAAGTAGACAGGAGTATATGTTTAACACTTACTGAGTGTTTTTTTAACACCATGTTGCCAGTCAGTGTTAAACTAAATGAGTGTTTAGTTTAAACATTTTTGTTTAAAATGTTTTACACATTTTAAATAAAATGCACAAAACATGCATATGAGATTAGATTATACATATTGTTGTGCAGCAGGATTGTTTTATGTAATTAATAATTATGACTAATAATTTACTGTTAATAAAATTATTAGTAGAGTTTAAGTTGTTCTTTTGTTTTTTTTTTAAGGAAAAAAAAAGTCCAGGCACCATTTTACAGAATCATTAACCAAACTTGTCAGTCTGACAAGTTGTGAATTGAACCCTACTGAACAGATAATACTTCACACATTTACTGGAATACACAACAACTTCTTTTAAAAGCATCTGAATGTAGAAACAAAAATAGATTCCCCTTACAGTCAAAATATTCAGCCAGCAACTCCTTTATCGGACTACTAATTACGCAATCTACTGCACCACAGACAATGAACAATCAAGAATCAAATCGACTAATGAACTATAATTAAGGAATGGAATACTGAAATATACTTCAAGACTAATGAGCTAATTAAGAATATACGAAAGCACAACATGTGAGGGAAGACAAGAGAAAGAAAAGGGGGAGGTGAAAATGTCAAGCGTCACGGCAAGTAAACGACTTGTGCAATAAGCAATAAATCTTAAACGTTTGGTCTCGCTTAGCCTACACAAAAGGCACAAAATGCGTGTGTGTCTTCCTGTGTCTTCTTAGGAGGATTTTTCCACCGCCACGTTATCTCTGCAGCTTGTGGTAAATATCAAACTCATAAACATATATATATATATATCTTTTTCACTCACAGGCTGAACTGTGAGTGATCGTAAAATGTTTATTATGGGAGTATAAATATACTACTGTCAATTGATTAAATTCTGAATTTGATAATTATTTGTTATGATGAGTTGGTCACATTTTTGATAGTGATAAGTGCAAAAACTAAAACAGAAAACATAATGCTAACATTCAATCCACACCCTTTTTCTGTATATTTTTTTCTTAAGAGTTTTGTCTAAATGTGTGGTTTTCTTTTCATTGTAACCACCATCAACACTATTTGCTTTTATTGTTGGTAGTGTGATGTACTTCATGCATGATTACATTTGTGCTCTTCTCATTACATAAACACAGGGTCAAGTACCAATAAAATACTTTGTTTCTGTTCATAAATTGTAGACTTTTTCTGTTGTTTCTTAGTTTATAATCCAACATCTAAAGAAAATTCAAAAAATAAATAGAACAGCTTGCACAATTGCTCTGTAACAGATGCTCAAATGTATGCACAAATGTAAATGCAAACCCATCTGCCAGTTCTAAGGTGGAAGTGCTGCAATCTCTAATTGAACAAATTTGAAACGGCTCAATCCGAGGCAGGCCAGGCAGCAGGTTGGAACGAAACATGGCCTGGAGCAGATTTTCAGTAATAGTGTCTTTATTTCTCTGCAGATACATCAGACAGATGCATCATTCCACTGCATCTTGCCAAGTTTGACATCATTTGGAGCTAAAGTTTCTCCCCTGTGTGCATCCTCAGTGATGAACTGTTACCCTAAGTAACTTTACTGCTGTAGAGTGTTGTGATCAGAATATATTTTTTAAGTTTCCGATAAAGTTTTTTCTTCTGTCTTCTTCTTTGCCTTGGATGATAAAAGGTGCATTTCCCCCCTTCCTGTGCAGCTCCACATCAGGTTGGGCTTGATGAGCAATGGAGCAACTGATTTCTGATAGAAGACAGATTTTTATTTTAAGTAAAGTACCTTTAATGTAAAATTACTCTTAGGTGAAAAAACGTCAGAATCAGGTTTATAAAAACATTTTCACATATACATACAAAACACACTGACCATTGCATATTTTCAATTTTGATGTCATGGTTTCGCAGTTGAGAATCCGATTCCTTTTATATAAATACAAATGACAGTTCAGAATATGTGAAATAAAACCATGGTAGACTTACAAATGAATCTGCTAATCTTTAAACATTTATTTAACAACTCTTCAATCGCACTGTATTTTTTTTCCCTGTCATACTTAATTCAAGTTTAACACTTGCTTTTGTTGGTATTTTTTTCTTTATCTAATTTAGCTTGCATTTGATAACAACTTAAGAAAATGCTGGACTGAATTGTTTTCAATAAACTAATGCTTTCTGATTTAATTTCTGTGACTCTTTTTTTTCTTCAGAAATTATGTTACTTCTACATTCGAATGAGCAGACCACATTAGCGGAATCTTGGAGAGTCAAAAGAAAATATGAACAGGGCAACATCTTAAACTATGCAGACTTATAGAAAATCAAATCAGAGAGTACAAAAACTCAAAATATTTCATTTCAATAATGGAATAGTTTGGGTGTCAAATCTTGTTTATGAAACTTCTTAGTTCCTCTGCTCATTTTGGATTAACTTATGAGCCAAAAAACTTTAATTCAAAAACATAAATGAATAAAGTAAAAGGAAGAAAAGTGTTTTGAAGCAGAAATAGAATAAGACATTTTTTTTTTCTTAAGCTATGTCTATATTTTAGCTGTTGGGGACACAGTGGATCATCTGGTTATTTAAACCTATCCCCAGCTTTCTCCTCTTTCACATAAAGCTCTTTCTTTCCTCTGGCTCCATATTCAGTAACTTCTTTCTGAATAACCCACTATCCCTCTTCTCCATATGTCCAATGCATCTCAGCCGTTCCTTTCTAACCTAGTCACCAAACCACTCTGCTTCATTTCTAATTTATGTCACTTCCAATAGAAATTGTGAAATGAATCTAAATTCTGTCTGTCCCCTTTCTTGTTGTTAATGGCACCGTCATTTGAAGACAAATAAACATATTTATTGTCAGTTCGAGTACTCCTTCCAGGTCATCCTCCAGTCCAATAGGTGGCGATATGCTTCCTCCAAATAAACCAAAACGTGAGAATAAGGGCACGTCAAAGTCATGCGCCCTGCCTTCTGTTGAGGTCGGAGTAGTTTAGTTTGTACCCATGTCATAATAATATGCTTTTACATAGTTATTCAGGGGTGTAGTGCAATTATCTCTCCTTCTTACTGGCTTCCCAACCAGAGTAATGATGGCTTATGCTCGCATTTTGAAAGTCCTGCACAGAAGTCTGAGACAAACCGTGACACAACTCTGCGTGCACCAGTGCTACGTTGTCCACACGCACAGGGCTTTGTGCACAGCGCCAGCATTTGTCTATTTCGGGACAAGGGTTTCTTCACTGGACTGTCTCACTGCAAGTCAGAGACACCAAGTTGCGTCTGTGCACTGTACAGCCAGAAACAGAAGCAGCCCCGAAGACAGAGGCAAGTCTGTGTCCAGGTATCAGAGTGGGACCCCTAAACCTTCAGCTGCACAGAAAGGTATGCTTAGTAGAAAAATATTTTGTTCAGATTAAATGCACTTTACTGCATCCCACTGAATGCATTATAGCCTACATTGTGCAGACTGGATCTGATAATCGGCTTTTAACCCCCTGTCCTATGGTCACTGCAGTGAAAGAAGCTGGGAGAGATTTCACCTACTTGATAGTAGTTCTCATCGGGCTGGGAGTGACAGGTAAATAAAATGGTTCTTTTTCAGTCTGGGAAATTATATAAACAAATAGTGTTTGAATACCCAGACTTTGTTCACTGTCATTATGTGAATATCCATCCATCCATATTCCATCTGCATTTATGCTTTATTCATCGATCAATCTGTCTATTAAGCATCAGTCCCAATCTGTTATCCATCCATTTTTTTCCAGTCCACATTTAGTGTCAGTCTATTTTAATGAGAGAATGAGAATATATGGAATTAGGATATTGTAAGCATTGTGACAATGTTTAATTAATGTCACCGAGAATACTTTTATCTAAATCATTTCAATTGAAATACTAGTGAGCTTTAGTAGATTGTGAATTTCTGTTTTAGGTGGGCTGCTGTATGTGGTGTTTCAGGAGCTGTTTTCTTCCTCAAGCCCAAACAAGGTCTACAGCAGAGCTTTTGACATAGTCAAATCCCACCCAGAGGTGAGAATAAGGCTGCGCTCAAACTGTGACAATAAGTTGCCAATTTGCTGACTCTGTCTGGACTACAATTTTAAAATTGCAAAATATGCTCCACCATAACCATCCATGTTTACTTCCGCAAACACCGAGTATGTTTACTCTGTGTGACATTACTGTGTCCCCTACTGTGCATGCAGGACACTTTTAGGTTGTTTGCAGTTCCCAAAGGAGATCACATACAAGTCAAATATATTTGGAAATATTTATTGACCACACAAAAAGAAAAACAAGATTTCACAAAAACTTTGGGATTGAAGCCTGGAGTGTGAATGTAGCGAAGGACAGTAGGCAGCTGAGAACTGACTGCGTCTCCTACTATAAATTAATAAATTTAATTTGAAATGCAGGTGATCGGTGCCTTTGGCGAGCCAATCAAATGCTATGGTGAGACCACCCGTCGAGGAAGGAGGCAGCAAGTCAGGTGGGCTTTAATATCAAACATTTTCTTAAATTATCTTAGGAAGGTTTTTTATGTGGATCTCGATAGAAATCAGTGTCTTTGTGGTGGCTTCACTGTAACTTTGTGCTTGCTTCTGTTTCTGACTCAGTCACATGGAGTACATAAAGGATGGACTAAAACACATGAGACTTAAATTTTACATTGAAGGCTCAGAGCCAGGCCTGAAGGGAACGGTGCATTCGGAGTCAAAAGAGGTTTGTACTTTATATGACAAATATAAACACTGTTGTCTTAATGAGAATATTCGATTTTTATATTTATCTGGTTCTTGACATCTGTTTTATAATTTTCAGAACACTGAAACTGGAAAATATGAATTTCGCTATATATTTGTGGACGTAGACGCATACCCCAGGAGGAGCATTATTGTGGAAGACAACAGATGAGAAAGATTTACATGACTTCTCAGCATTTAAAAACAGGGAAATGGTGTCTAACTAAAATGCAGGCGTTTGTGTCCATGGATGAAAAACGTCTTGACTATTTGCAATATTTGTGATTGAAAGTCATTCTTCTTGTAGCAGTTTAACAAAGTCAAATGTATTGCAAATAGAAATTGTTTGGGGCTAAAATTGTGAATTGTAATTTCAAATAAATATGTTGTTTTTTTGAATCTAATTTGTTGCCTCTACATTTCATGCAGTTTTTTTTTTTTTTTTTTATAAAAAGGCCTATAATTTTTGTAGTTATTACAGCAAATACGTTTTTTAAAATTGTGAAATTGGGAGGTTAGCAGTGTATGATTTTGCTTCTGCAATACTATTCTACTTGAATAGTATTGTGCATCGTACTATATTGACCACCAGATGGAGACACAAAACAGAAACAAATATTGTGTGTCGTGTTTCTTTTTTTTTTTTGTTTATTATGACAATATTTGAGTTTTTTTTTATTTATTTATTTATAACTTAACATATTGCAACTAAATTTTCCTGTAAAGTATGGTCATATATCCTCTAAATACTTCTGCATGGCTAGCTCAAAAGTGCTGCACAAAGATTAAAAACAGCTGAACAAACAGAAAAAACACCAAAATAGAGAAGCGTGTTGATTCATTTATAAATGTTGCAGAACTGAGGAAACAATCATGTAGTGAGAAACATCAGAAAGTTCATGTGAAAATGTGATGAAGCCTCTAAAGCAAATAAATGATAAAGACAAATGCATAAATAAAAAATGGTGATAATTGTAACATACGCACATATATTTTTAGTCAAGAATTAAAGTTGTTGAAATTGTTGGAATATAAAGTAGTTCAACACAAATAATATGTAATCAAAAGTCAGACTAAAACGTGACACTTGAAAGCCTTTTCTATTTAGAAAGTGAAGGAAGAAACTAGTTTTATGCAATGCTCTTATTATTCTGGTGGTTACAATTATGGTAGAAAAAAAATATATACAAACCAAATGAAGTGAATGATTTCTAAATAATCACAGAAAATAGGCTTCCTGGGTGTCTAAACAAAGCTATCTTTTACTGTTATACGGCATGGATGACAGGATATTTATTCATTTATTTAGTCTAAATAAAAAATACCAACTGAGAATTTGGTGTGGGTGAAGGGGGAGCATCTTACTGGAAGCGCGAAATCAACACCCGCATTAACACCGCCCACCTGGGTAAGTGAAAGCAGCACAGAACTCAGGAGGATTTGGTCAGTCAGTCTGCGTTAGCTTCAACTCCGCTCAGTCTACTTAAGTTCTGTATTTAACCTGAATTCAAAGAATAGCTCGCCCAATTGTTAATAAATGGCATGCTGTGAACAACGGAGAGGCGTGTTTATCAAACAGAAGCGTTTTAGTCGTTGTTTTGCGCTCGGAATAAGTGACTAAAGCGGCTGCTGTTTTGGCCTGCTAGGCGGATATCCTAGCTAAAACTAGCAGCAGCCTCTATTGGCTCCCGGAGCTTCACTGACATCTCCCACCCGAAACAGAAAGAGAAATGGCACAACTTGCTAGCCAACTCAGGTGGACGTCTCTGTCTCTTTAAGGTAAGGTTACTTCAATTCGTTTCTAATTTTACAAAGGACTTCTGGTGTTGGAAGTTTGTTTATGTTTAAAGTTTCAGAAATGCTACAACATGCTTGAGTCTGCTAGCAGTGAAGTGAACTGACGTGAGAAATGTTGCTTCCTTATAACCAAATTTATTCATGTCTGCAGGGAAAGTTGTGTGGTTCTTCAGTAATGAGACTTTCCTCTTAGTTATAAACGTCTTGTGAAATGGAGCTCTACTGGTATATGTAAGTGAATTTTTATTTATTTTCTTTCAGTAGCTGTTGCTTTAATTCTTTTTGACTGTAGACTGATGACCTTGTACTCACGTCGCTTTTGGTTGTACTGTAGTGGTACTGAAAATGTTGGTGTCTCCTATTTATAAGTTAAAAATATATCACGCAATTTAGCTATCATTTATTGCTGAAAATGCTTAACAAATCTTACGGATACAGTCCTGAAAATAACTGTTCATCTCTGTTCATATTCTGATTAATAATACCCTGTCATTTTTATTTTATGTTTGACTTGCAATAAGCATTACTGGAGGATATTATATGTATGTATGACAATGACAAACAATAGCCTGGCCTGAAAACAAGAATACTTGTAAAATTATGTCAACTCAGTTAATATTACAAATATAGATACTGAGGTTTTGTTCGAATGTTGTACGTTATTAATATAATAAAAGTTCTGTTAAAATTACCTGAAATGGCAGGCTTCTACCAGTCACCAAAACACCATTGCAATTTGCGAAACCACAATTTTATGAACCTTCAAATGATTGTTGTGTTTGTCATACATATTTACACAGAAAAGCTCTAATTACTGATATGTGAATCAGAGGTAGAAGGTGGTGCACATTATATTCATGTGCATGTCAAACAAAAAAAAAAACAAAGCAAAAATAATGCTAAGTAACTCTGTAATATAAAAAGAAAGCAATGTAAAATCAAAACTATTGAATCAGTTTTCAAAGGAGTTACAAATGTTTTTTATACTGCCTCATCTTTCTGTTGAATAGTCACTGACAGGGCAGCATTACATGTTCCCTTCTCAGTTTGTTTTTCACACAGGAAGCTCGTTTGTGCTGCACTGCCTCTAGCCTAAACATAATGACCTATCAAGCAGTTCCTGACTTTAACAAACTAACACAAAGGAAATGTTGGTCTCAGTTATTTACAAAATACTTAAGGAAAAAAAAAAGTAGTTACAATTTCTATATAATTACCACAAACATTGCTTCAAAGATTCTGCTCAAAAGGGATATGCAATTAAAAAATGGATGAAGAACCACCACAGAAACTGAAGAGGACATAAAATGAACTAAGGAAAAAAAAATGCTGGTGGCTGCTTCTGCGGCGTTCAATTTTCCTCTTATCAGAACTTGGAATAACATTAGTTTATCAATGTTTTAGTTCCAATTTAGAAAAACAGTAGGAGAACCCAGTTGTACTCAAAAGCATATTAACTACTTAGCAGTTGTATAACAGTGCACGTTTCTGATGGAACACATTCACAAACAGTGGTTACAGATAATACGTATGTGTGGGAAACATTTTAAAAAGTGCAAACCGCATGACGTGCAAACAGTTACTGCATCCATGGTCACTATATTTTAACCCATTGACGCTATTTATGATTTAGAGGCCAGAGAGCCTCTAAATCTTTTAATTTTTACCACTTGGATCTTGGAGGTTTTTATTTTAAACATATTTTTCCTCCCACAGAGTTGTTATAATATTCATCATCATAAAGATCTTCTTCTATGTGTGCTGGTACCGGTCAAGACAAAGGCAACTGGCAGCATATTTGAGCAACACCCGCAATGCACAGATAGTCATCGTCGGAGGAAGGGCTTACCTTCATCAGATGTGTGAGAGACAGAATGTAAGTGCAGAACCTACGTCCTGTTTCTAAAATGCGTCATGTAGCTGTCAGCGTCTGAAGAGCTTTTCTGCTTCCAGCATGTCTTCATTATTGTTGGGTCATGGCTTTGGACAGCTTCAAGGGTTTCTGGGATAAAGATAATCTCTTAAGAGACATTTGGTTCAGCGAGTAAGACGTAGTCAAATAAGGTCACTGTTGGCTGGGTGATGTTTTAACAGACAAGTTGTTTGTGGTCTCACTCAGACCATTTTTTTCCCGCTCTTTTTTTAGTTACTTTATACAAAAAGTATAAAGATTTTTGTCAAGAGTTCAGTAGATGCATTTGTGCTTTTATATGAGTTTAGTTGAAAAAAAATTAACTCATGACTTTCAACAGTGTGATAGAGTAACACATTTGTAAGAACTGCATTATGCAATGTTTTTGATAACAGACTAAGAGCCGAGTTCATTTACAGACAACTGTATGCTCCACTTTTGACTAAAAATGCAGTTTTATCAGTTGTTTGTATTTCCCTTCTTGCTTGATTAACATTTTCATCCTCTGTTTTTCTTTGTCATCCAAAGCATAGAAATACTCAAAGAAAATTAATTTAGTTGTAGTTTGATCTGTTAAAGCTTTAAAACATAATTAACTTAAAATATAGCTTCTTACTGTATTGGTAAGTTGGATTACCTTAGATGACCTCTTCAGGTTTGGCCTCACAATCTGTAAACTTTATAGCCTTTCTATAACAACTGGACAGAATTTTCAATTTGCCAAAACAAACAAGTGGAAACAGTTTGCATTTCCTTTCTTTCTTCTAAAAATGACCAAAGAAAAATGAGTTAAATAATTTCAGCCACAACATATTGTTTTTCCTAATTGATCTTGTTATATCCGAGAACAGACATTTGTATTTTTAGCCTTGTTTGGAATATTTGTTCTCCAGGAAATGCCCCATTTGCAGAAGAAAATAAATAAAACTGCTCATTGCCAGTGTTTCCTAGGCTCGTGTTTCCCCTGATCATTTATAATATCCTGTGTCATATTTGAATGTTTATGAGACGTGAAAGAACATGCAGTCTAGTTGCTTCTGTCAGACAAGTAATTATATGCCAGCTTGTAGAATCAGAATCCCTCTCACCTTGAACCTTAACCTGACACACATTTTGTTGCATATTTATCACTTTTTTCAAGCTTCTTCACACTCCTTACTCTGTCTGATTATTAACTGATTGTTCCCACTTTTCAGTCTTTTTTTTAAATTATTTACATACTCCTGTTGTTTTTCTGTCCTCCTTGCAGCCTTTGCAGTTTCTGGTGGATAAAGTTCCATGTTTAGATGATAATGGAATGTGCAGCAGGAAGGTCTTAAGGTCATCCATGACCCAAGGGCTGTTTGGGGAAATTACAAAATATCTAAATTTTGAGTCTAAATGAATAAGATTAAATTGCTAAATCTTCTCTAACCACATTATTCACTTCTAACTACAAAACTCATAATATAATAAGAGACATCAACGTATTTTTGAATGTTACCTTTCACATGAATTGGTTTTCATATTTCTCTGGTATGCTGCTTATTTGAATCAGTTTTTGGTGGTTAAGTTGTGACCTAATAAAATTTGATCCAGAAGTGATAATGATTTGGCCTGTAGAAAACTTTTCCTAAGTGTGGGGTGGTATTATGTGAAATCTGCATTTTTTTTTTAGCCTTATATTGTATAATATCACTCCATCAAAAATATACATGGAGTGTTGCTTTGATTCTTTTATGCATGTTTGAGAAATCTTTGAATCTCCCATGGCAACCATTGGAGGTGGTACCTAAACAATTGGTCTCACCAAGCACCGTCTTTTTCACACTGCTCCTTTTTGGAGCTGCAGTCTTTAGCCAAACTTCTGCCTCACAGAGCACCCTTCCCCTGAAGCTCTTTTAAACTAGAGCCAATAGCAAACACCTTGGGAACTGCACATCTGCTGGGCTCATACCAATTACTTTTCACGCCGACTCTCCTAAGGATGGTTGTAAACTTCATAATGCAAAGCATTGTTGTGATGACGTGCTGAAGGTGGAATGTTGGAAAGAGCAGAAGTTTCTTAAAGAGACAAAGACAGAATTTAAAGGCATCACATTTCTTTTAAATTATATTTGTTATATACAACATTTTTATAACAGCTGAAAGTAACATAGTTACTTGTTTGTGCTATAAAATGGCAGTATGTGCCTGGAGATGCATGATACTGTCTCTTTAAAGAGCTACAGGTGTAGAAAATCAATACTATAATAACTGTTATCTAGAGAAGTGTCCATATAAAACCAGAACAGCTGAAAACTTCATGTTTTGTATGTACATTTTTGCACTTCTGCATTTTTAGTTCTTCTGCTTTTTGCTTGTGTGTTTATATTAACTATGCATTTCCTTCCTCTGTAGCAAGCATCTGTGTGGCCCAGTTGGTACGGTGTTCAGGAGGACTTTTCAGCTGAGGAACCCTCCTCAACAATGCCCCCGACTGCATCCTTCTCCCACCTGGAAATGCCCCCACCATACGAGGTGGTCTCTGGAGGTAACGAAACGCGTACATAAGACTTATAATATGACTTATATAATAGACTTATAATCTATCAGTTTATGTCCTCATGCAAACAAGAGCCAGTCAGTGTAAATACTTAGGTTTTTTTTTTTTTCCTTCTTATGTGTTTTGCTGCTATCCACTCACATGGTAGATGTCTGTGTTGTACTTTGTATCCAAGTAGCAGCATTGAGGATACACAGGGCTTCTCTAAAAGATACATAGCATCTTTCCTTAAATCATTTTATTTTAGCTGTGTTTGTATGTTTCATGTAGTTGTCCTACTGGATAGGAACCCTTACCCCAGTCTCAAATCTATTGTTGCCACCAACAGGCTTTCTTCTTTGGTTGCTTTGTGTTTACATCTATTAATAGTCACACCAGCTTTGACCACCTTCCTTGTGCTTTCTACTGAGGAAAGCACTGGGGGACAGCATGATGCTGCCACCATAGTGTTTTCAGGATAGTGTTTTCAGAGGGATGTACTATGATTATTTTCCACTCATGATGTCTTTTGTTTTTCTATTTCTTTCTTGGAGACCAGAATGTTTTTTTCTCTCATCAGAGAAGAGAACCTTCTGCCAAATTTGATGCGTTTTCAAACAGTTTCTTTCTGCCACTTTTTTGTAAAGGTCAGATTTATAAAGTGCACAAGAGGCTGTCAATAGCAACTATCAGAGAAGCTTCTCTGTAGTGATTTGACTGGTTCTCTGACTTTTCTTGTACGAGCTGTCAGTTAAGGTGGACAAGCACTTTTTGGTAGGTTTGTAGTTGGACCACATGCTTTACATTTTCAAATCAGGGATTGCTTTACTCTATCACATGTTAAAATCCCTGGATATCCTGTTTTATTTTTTTACTAAAACTTTGCTTCAAACTTCACAAGTTTCTGTCTGGTGTGTTTCTTGGTCATTGTTCACTATAACTGTATTTATTCATACATTTAAGTTAGAAACAGCTAGATTATGTTTACTCATACGTGGCTTCTGAAGACTATTGACTATTTTGGACTATTTTATTTAGGGGTTAAATTTGAAAGGGTGACAAAAAGCACTTTACAGTGAAATTCTTAATCATGTATCATTTCTTTTCCACTTCGTTTTGCACTTGGGACTTTGTTTTGCTGAGTTGCACAAAATCCCAATAAAGTACATTTATGTTTGTAGTTACAATGTGACATAATATGTTAAAGTTTAAAGGACATAAACACCTTTACAACTGTTTTATAGTTAACTGTTAGATGTTATGCTGCACCGTTTGAATTGGTCCCTGCTTTTGCACAAATGTATTCACACCTTATGACTGTCGTTGGTGGGAAAGTCCGCTTGGGTTCATCACTGACTTCTCTGTGGTTTTCTGAATAGTTTCACTCAGGCAGAGGAAGCCTCATAGAGGACAAAATTTACCCTGATACAGTAGTAAGGGACAATAAAAGCTTTGTGTTTTGGCCACACAGGAAACTAGCCATCTGTGTATATAAAAATTCAGCAACACACATTTGTTATCTTACTAGTTCTAGCAAAATCCAAAATAAAGTAATCTATGTTTTAATTTATTTTTTCAGTCTCCATTAGTGTTGTCAGTTTTTTAAAGGTTTTTTTTACCTCACTAACTTTGACTTTCCTCTTTCACTAATTTGCTATAAACATTGTCTTCCCTTTGGTGAACTCGAAATGATTGCTCCTAATTTGAATTTTAGATTTATTTATTTTTATTAGGTTGACCTGAGCTTTCTTCTCTAGTAGCACTGTCTCTAAGCTGAACTTCAGAACTTCCTCTTTTGTTTCTGAAGTGCTTATTTAGTCTGATTGCAGGATGTGGTTATAGTGGATGGAAATGGTTACATGTCAGCAGAAATGTCATTACGTGATGGGAGCTTTTTCATTTCACTTGCTCATGTCATGGTTTTTTTCAAGCTACTAGGAGTAACAGAATTAACGATTAATTCTTTATTTTTCTTTGTTGTCACATCACTGTTCCAGGGAATCAATTGCTGTTTTCAGTCAATTATTTGAGTTATTGTATTGTTCTAAAATGCTGACTTTTTTAAAAATTCTATTTTGCTTAAATAATTTTTATGTACAAGTATTTTTTTAACTAAATTATCATTTTAAAGTGTCTCATTTACAACCTGGATTCAGTTTATTTTGGCATTAGTATACATCTAAAAATATCCAAAAGTAAATAGATTTTTTTAACCCTGCAATTTGGATTGTAAAAAGGGTTTGGTGTATTTGGAAGAACAAAATAGCTCAAACAAACGCGTTCAAATCAGATATTGCGATGTTTATTTAACAATTAGATAAATCCCAACTTGATTCAGTTTTCACATTCTGAAACTCTTACAAACTTTTGAGACCTTCAAAAAAACCACTGGATCTGTATTCTGATTAAATTACTCAGATTCTTTTTACTTATTAGGAGATTCTGACGACCGTTAGTTGTACTGGATCTTATTTAGGGTTATCAGAGTTAAGGGAGTGTTGTAATTTGAAGTTCAAGGGCATTTGTATATTTTTTCCAGGCACATATCCAGGCTTCTCGATATTTCAGTTGTACATTTTGGGCCAAAACTATTTAGGACACAGCATGAGTCATGATTCTGGTAATTTGAGGTTGCATTGTAAGCCATGTTGGAAATATGCTGCTGTTCGAGAACTTTTACTGTACTTTCAGGCTGTTCTTTTTGCTGCAGGTGCTTTCCAGCATAACCCTGCTCATGTTTTATTCATTATGTTGTATTTTTTAAGCTTTAATGAAGACCTGAAAAGTGTTTTGTAAGGTGGAAGAAAATTTTAAATATTCTTGTTGTAGAATTTCTGGTTGAGGCACAGTGCTTGTCATGAACCCTGGACGGTAGTTAGTGGTATCTCAGCCCCCCAAATCACTGTGCTCCGAAATGTTGGGGGAAGTGTTTCACTAAATGATGATCATGATCAATATTTTGAGATTTGATGTCAATTCTCAGTAATTGCTTAGGTGAAAGCCAACGATAAGCAGTTGGGATGCGAGGATGGTTCTGACCTGTAGGCAATCTGTTGCAACAGAACAAATTACTAATAATAGCTCAATAATAGAGCCTTCCTATTATACTGTTTATATTTGTCTCATGCAGACTGTAGTACTAATAAAGAAGACAACTTTACTATAATTTGCCATGTTAAGGCCACATGTTTACTTGTCATGTGGCCTTAACTGTGAAATGTGTACATTGGTTACAATGTGCAGGTTTTACATGCATGTATATTGATAAGAAGGATGTAAGATTAGTTTTTGACTAATACCATAAAACTGCATTTCTTTATAACTTGGCTTTTTTTTTTTTTTTTTCCCCTTGCAGAGGATGACCTGAAGCCGCCTCCCTACAGCGAATGCGCTCAAACCGATGAGACCGACTCCCCTCATCGCCCCCAACCCCTTTGGGGGGGAAACGGTTCGCATCAGCGAAGCTCCTCCCCCCTACACACTGACTCCGCCTCCAGTAGCCGGCCCCCAGGCCAGTCCTGTAAGCCAGAGTGAGCCTCTGCCAGAAAGCAGGGCCACTTAAATAGCCACTCATTCAAGTTTGCCTTTCCCCCCCCACCCCCATGCACTGCCTTCCTACATTCAACCTCAGTGATCGTTGCCTGCCTTACTCTCACTGTGAGAGCAGTTGTTTATTTGGGTGGGTGTGTGCCTGTGTATGTGTGTGTGCCTTCTTTGGTTTTAAAACCAATTTGCTTTTCTACTTGTATTAAAAAGTGGTCATCTGATGAGTTTGGCAATAACAGATGATTGCAGCAAGCCTTCGTGCCTCGGTCAGGACCGCAGAAGCTGTTTCCCAGCAAGGATCAACAACAGAAAGAGGGACTTTTAATCTGTGTTGACTTTTATATGTTTTCCTCTTGCTGTTTGTCTGCAGTCTCCCACAGAGCTAAATTAACTTCTTTATTCTTACAGCGTTTTTGGAGAAGTTAGTTCTTGTTCCTGATTTTACATTTTTTAACTTTGTTCTGTAGTTGACACAATTATTCAGCACCTGTTTGATATGAAAATTCTTGTTTTAGACAATCTAAAGCATCTTGAGCCACCAGGTGTACATATGCATAAGAAATAATCAGATGTCTGCTTGATGTATCATTACTTCACTTGAGGTATCTATAAATGCACTAAATCATTTACATAATTAAATTGTGGCTTATACTGAAATGCTAGTTTACCTAACTGAATAGGAATGAGCACAGAAGGGAAACAAGGTGATGAAACATTTCATGTCAGTGGATGTATTCTTCCAATTATAGTCATCACTACTGAACATTTTTTGCTTCTTTATTCCAAAAGATAAATGGAGGCATAAAAGTTCTTATGAAATGAAATTAAACTATGTAAAATCACTATGCCTGCAGTCATCCACTAAACTGCTCTTATTTTTTGCCTTAAAAAAAATTGTCTCAAATAGTGAGAAATGACTAAACCAAAAAACGTCTGTTGCTTGTAATCTTTTTGGCAACCAACCACAGGCAGGTGGACATTATTCAAGTGTTGTATTTTCTTGTAAATTGCTGTTTTTGGAGAGGTGTTTAGTATTCATTTTATAAGACTATCATAAAGCTAATTTAGTAATATACTCCTGGTTCAGATATTTGTCCAACAACAGTGTATTTTGTGACCAAGCAGTGACTCTTCATAGTACCACAAAGCAAGAAATTCCTAATTGTAGCATTCAGTGAGCATGAGACACGGTTGGTGAAAGACACAACACTGTGAAGTTTTTCTTCCAAGATTTCTTTACATTGCATGTGTTGCACTTTGGCACTCACTCACATGTATTGGACGTGCACAAAACCTGTGAAAATACAAGTTGCTTTATTTTTTTTTTATTTCAATAAAATATCTGGATTACCTTGCCAAGGAGGACCACAGACGGTGTTCCCTTATCCATCGAAAAATCTTGGCATAACAATTTAGGAGACTGATTATATCTCATGGAAAACCCTGAAAGAAGCATCCAAAAACAGAATAAAAGTTGTGGCTAAATGTTTTTTTTGTTTTTGTTTGTTTTTTTTGTTTTTTTACTACCTAATTTAAAGCTTCCCCTCTTTTTAACTGTAAAATTTTCCACCAGAGATTAAATGAGCCTCATATCTTAGCTAATGGCTTCCTGTAATGACGTCAACACAATGTTGTGACTATCGAGCTAAATACACATTCCCCATTCCTGCACTGGTTGGCCATCTTATCATTGCTTACCCTTAGATTTTCTAATAAAATGAAAGAGCGAATGGATGCTGTATAACTGTATTTAAATTTTGGGGACATGTATGAAATAGGGTGGGTTGTTTTTGTTTTTAAATCTATGTTTTAATGGTTAGTCATTGCATTACAATGATAAATGTGTTTGTCCCTTATGCCTTTTACTGCATACATGTTTGTTTCTTCAGTCTGATGGATGCAAAAGCAAAGGTACAGATGAATGCATGTTTGAACCTGTTATCACTAACCTGTCAGCAGCAGCATGATAAACAGTCCTAACCATTCTGCTACAATCAATTCTGTCCTGTTATATACTGTATGTCCTGTTATTTCACTTCATGTTCATTCCCTTTGGTGGTTGAAAAATCTATTACTTCAGCTGGTTATTTGTAGGTGTTACAGTTCAGGGGGAAAATATTTTTTGTGCATTGAATTGGGAAATAAATCTTCTGTATAAAAAACTATCCTTTTATGTTGCATATTTTTAAAGTTTAAAGCATCGTTATTTTGTTCTTTTTTTTTTTAAATCTGTTGTCAAAAGAACAAAACAAATTTAGCAGCATAGCGATAACCCGAAACAAGACAGACTGCAGCTATTTAAGCCTCTATGTCTTTAAATGAATCTGAAAAAGTCTCCCATTTATTTGTAAAATAATTGCAAAAGTTCTCATAGTCTTTGAGCTGTTTAATATTCTGTGACACAATGCATTTTCTTGCCATTATATGTTGCAGAACAAAAACGGTGCACAGTGTGAGCAGTGCTGTGCATTTGCACTTAGCCTGTTTCGTGTATGTTTTGTTGAACAACCTTATTCTATTTGAAGCTGACAGCCTTATGGGGTATGTCTCCACCAGTGTTGCATCAAAAATTATTGCACATTCTTCATAGCAAATTAGATCAAACTCAGTTGGACTGCACAGGCTAGTCTATGAATGCAATTTTTCAAGATTTATAGCCACAGGTTTCAAATTAGATTTAGATCTGAATCTTCGTTTTTTTCAATGAAAACACTTCCTTTTCCTGTAGTTTTACAATAATGCACTGCTCCGTATTGCTCTGTCACATAAATAGGACATAAAAAAAAAGAAACACAATGTGTGAAGCAAACATTTACCTGGCATAAGATATTGAGCGTAGAAGATTGCCAAAAAAGTTCGGTCAGCATGAATCCACATTTGAATGCCAGGGGTTACCCTGCCAACACCTAGATGTGAAGCAGCATGTGCCTCGATTTTTTTTTTTTTGCAAATCTGTCTAAGGTAGTTTTCCACACAAGCAGATAAAATATGTACATGCGCAAGAGGATAAAATATCATCACTGATGCTCAGACATTTATCATTTTCTGCTTGTGAGTCGAAGAGTCTGATTCTGTTCTACTGCACTCGACATACACGAGCTGGCTGAGCAGCATTTAAATGATTGTTTCACCAGAAGAAGGAACAGCTTTCTGCTTTTTATTTCTTGGAAAGCATAGATCAATCATAAACAATGCTTTGTAAATACAATAATAACATTCTTCTTGCAGCAGTACATGAATGTGTTAAAGATTAAAACTGGCATGCTGTGAAGAGAAAGGTGCTTCTATAAGGGCTTCCAGAGAACAGTGCAGTGAAAAGTACCTGGCCACACACAGATTCGTTCAGTGAGTGATATACTTGCATGTGTGCTTCAAATCATTGTTCAGTTACACTTATGCTTAAGCTTGAGATCACAAACTGATGGCTGGACCTCCATAAAGCTACAGAATGTAACTTTTCTAAAAAGAAATATGTTTTTTTTGCTTACTTGTTAAAATGACCACAACATATTATACTTTGTGTAAATTTAAGGGTTTTCTGTAGGAAATAGCAAAATCCATGGTTCCATTGATCATGGTTTACTATCTCACTGCCAACACAACGTTTGACTGTTAGATCTTGTTTTTCAGAAAAATTTTCTGCAAAATATCATAAAATGTATGCTGTGTTAGTTTCATTTCAGTTCATTTTCTTATTTGCAGAGGTGTTTTTTGTTTACTTGTCTTAAATAAAGTGAACTCAGTGAAAAAAAACAAAAAAAAAAAACATCCAGAGGGCAGGGTTCGATTTAGGTATAATTTCAATAATAGCTTGTTTTGTAAATGTGCTCATGTTTCATAAAATGTAATGCAGAACCCAAAGAATCAATGAATATTACTGACTTGGTGCGTTAATTTTTTTTTAAGGAGAAATAAGGATATTACCCTTAATTAGCCACCAGAGAGCAGTGTTGCCCAATTTATGATTTGGCCTTGCGCAACTCGGCAAGGCGCACCTGTTGCCGGGCATCAAAGCAGCAGTGAAGCTGGATGAAATTAGCTCAGCACATAGGTGTGCTTTATCACACATCAAGGGACATACATTGACAATAATATGTGATTTATAAAAGGCTAAACTGCTGAAAAGATTGAACTGATTCACTGTTTCAGACATATATTGCTCGGCTTGCTGACTGACAGAAATCTTAAAATTTTTCAGAAAAAGACAAGAATCTATCGTGGATGTATCTGTAATATTTTGGTACTTTATGAACTAAAGAGCTTCATGATGTAAACAGCCAAAAACAATATTTCCAAATACCTTTGCTGAACCTCTTGCAAGGATATTGAGGTCTGGAAGGCAATCCGTAAAAATGAAACGATGACTCTATTACCCTCAGACATCTGGAAAAGATTAATTTTGCTATCGGAATGCACAAATATGTGCAGGGCCTGATAACCAACAGGTATTTTGAAGGTGCAAAGTCTGGAATTGACATGAAAAAAAATAAATAAATAAACAACACTACACCTTTTGAACTCTGCAAGAAAATACAATTTTGTTCGGAAAGGGATGTTGGAGATTAAACTTTCGCCGTCCATCTTTAAGTTAAGACAATTGCACAATTTTTGTGTTTTTCTTGGTTAATTAATTTTCCTTATACTCCCCCTGAGTAACAACGTTTTATCATAACAATTTACTTCTACAAGATTCTTGTACATGATCTTGATCAAGTAATTTAACTGATTAACAATGGCCTCCATTTTCAGTCTGCACACCTTTGATTATACAATATTTGTGGTAATGCTGTGGTGAGTCTACTAAAAGAAGTATTTAGTGATTTTTATGTATGAAAGTCACCCCACTTTTTACCCTAAGGAGTGCTGGAAATAGGTACCAGCTCACCTGTGACCCAGCAAAGTTAAGCAAGTTTAGATAATGGATGAATGGATGAAGATCTGCCATAAGGCTTCAACTGTGCAAAGGAAAACATTTAACAAGTTATTCAAACTCTAATAAGTCATGTAGCCATTGTCGTTTCTTTATGGGGTGTTGAGAGGAGATGCATCAAATTTCATCAAATTATAATGTCGAATCATTATGTAAAAAAAAAAAAAAATTCCAAATGTTTGACTGCAAAGAAATAGTAATACCTTTTGAAAATGAATTAAAAAAGTTTACATAGTTTAAAACTCAGATCATTTAAGTCAGGCAAATTTTTACTAAAGAATTACAAATAATTTGTATAATTCCATTACATTATGTGTGTAATGTTGGATTTATTTTTTTTTTTCCATGCGTAAATTCTTATCCTCAACGAGGCCAATGCATTGCAATCGCTGAACAGAAACTCCATTTCTCCTGACTCAACGGTTTTATGCGTGATGATAAAATTAAAATCATCTGTCGTGGGGGTGGTTGTTGAGGATCCAAAGCAGAAAGAGTTGGCGGGAGGCAGCTGGTGATGAATAACATAACATAACACTAATTTTACAGAATTCAAACTCTCCCACTGCAAAACAAGAAGTCACAAACAAAACCAAACTCACACTGAGGTATAAACCAAAAACATAGCAAAGAAGAAAATTTTAGCTTAAAAGGGGCAATATATCTGCTGAGGGAGCAATCAACTATATTCAGAGAAGGTATGAAGAGAGGAAGCAGCGGGAAAGAAGATCAAAAATGTGTTTTCACAAACACAAACCATCAAAATGCAAAGAAATGATGAGAAAGCCCATGTTGAAATTTTCTGAAACTGCCTGTCAATGAGACGTGTCTTAAAATGATGTCATTTTCAACAGGCTTAAAAAGAAGAAAGTGTAAATAAAATACATTTGTTTTCAAAAGTTATTGTAGTTCCAACTTGTCAATTACTCAGCGTTGGTGCTCTGTATCGGCAAGAACCTACATCACTTGTAGTTATAACACCAATAGCCAAAGTTTGATCAAATCTTACTTAATGTTTAGGTTTCAAAGAGGGACAGCTACAAAACACTGAACGAACTATGTCACTGACTGGGTTCACTTTATTAACCGCAAGCAAAGACTGGCTGAAACTCTATCAAATCTCAGGAAGAGTGAGCTCAAATACACACATTATTCAGCAGTTAAATGACTGAGAATCCAAAATCATTAAGATTTTGGATTTCAGCAGTTAAATGACTGAGAATCCAAAATCATTAAGTGCTTCTAATGACCTAAAAAAAAAAGAGATCTTAGCTTGGGAGAAATGTTGTGACAGAATCTTGAGAGAGCTGTGCACGAATGTGGATCTACAAACTGTAATGAACTGCAGCCACACCATGAAAAAGAGTGATCCAAAATTCCTCCTGAATGACGAGAGAGGAGTTCAAAAGAACTGAAAATTATTTTTGAGCAACTTAAGCTAAAACAGATTTCAAAATGGAGAACATTACTTCAAAGTGAAAAACATCATTTGATATTCCTCTGAGGTTTTTTTTTTTGTCATTTTTAACAGATAAAGGTACAAACAGTTTTTACTAGCATGCCCAGTTGTTTGTATCTTAATCTTCTGCTATTGTTCACATAACTTGTTTTAATGTAAGCTTTGATATTATCAGGTACACAGAGGTTCTTTAAGTAATCCAAATGCCCTATAAGAGCACACCATGTTACATAGAGAAAAAAATAACATAATTTGAATTTTTAATTCATTGAATGAGCTGTCTCATCACTCCAAACTATAATAAAGCCATCCACATCTTTTCATCTTTATCAAATGTCTAAAGTGCGATAAGCAGCTTGATCATTTCTCCTTGTAGTGCCGCTCTAGATATAATCTTGAGGACGGGGGCATGCTGCCTCCTGCATCTATGATGACAGGGTAAGCGTGGACGTCTGAACGTCTGGAAGAAAAATGAGCATCTGCAGCAGACATGGATGTGTCCAGACATAATGATGAGGCGGTCAAGACCGGACTCATGTTTAATATTAAATGTTTGACGTATCAGATGAAAAATTTCCTTTGACTGTTCTTTCTCACTCCTGCATAGTGGGAGAAACTGTTGGCATTGAAGATTCATTTTGTGAATAGACTGAAATTTATAAGTGTTTAAACATTGAAGTAAATAATTGAAATAAAGTCATCATGTGAAGTATCTGATGCCCAAAAACTCAGCACATTAAACTTCATAACCAATTTTTTGCAATTGGACACAACATTTGCAAGTCTCAGAATACATTTCGGTCCTCAGTTTTTCAGTTTGTCTGAGGATTGAAGTCTGAAGGCAAGCTTGGTGACTTTATTTTAGCCTTTCCTTTGTTGCCTATTATCATATCTTGAGTTACTGCCATGATGTATTGTGGGTATTTTAAAAAGCACCAACAAAGTTTAACACTTCCACCTCTGAGCTTGACTATTTTGACTGTGATCCTAGCATCCATGGTTGGCCGATGTACATAGTTTGCAAGCTAGATTTATTGCTAACTATTTTTACCTAATGTGCTATTAAATGTTTGCTAGCAAATACTAGCACATTACCTGCTACAGTCTATATTCCTTAATTTGAGTATGGTCAATAAGTATTCTCTATCATGCTAATGTTATATTTTATTGTTAACATTTGCATTTTCTAATTAAAGTCTCGACCAATAAAGATAAGTTGCAAGTCCCTAAAGGGTTTTGTTCCTAACAGTGGTCCTATCTCAGCAACAAACCCAGTTGGTGCATACAATTTGTATGCACCACTTTTTTTTAGAATTGTTTCTTGTTATGGTTTGTTGCTTCGAATGTATATCAATGTCAATGGATGTTAATTTTCATTTTAAGGAAAATGGTAAGCCATTTCAGTAATTTTGTAACATCAGGATTTGGGGCTTTCTCCAGCAATTGACTGAGCAGAAAGTCTTTATGACTCCAGTGGCACTATCAAACCCCGGATTAAATCTTGATCTGGAAACATTTTATGCATTCTTATATGTGAAGAAATCTGACATATGTCAAGATTTCTGTTTTCTAAAACGACAGACTTCTAAGTAAGTTAGAGTTAACGTCAAAGCAAAGTCTTAAAGAACAAGATCTGTCTTGAACAAAAAAACTGTGAAAATATCAGCAAAAAATATATATACATATATAAATATATATATATATATTTATATATATTTAATGATGGTCCTCTAAGCTGTCGGTCTTCACCCTGATGTTCTGTTTTCCAGCCACTTCCTGGGCCTGATTGCTCACATGCTGTTCTAGGCAAGATACAAGCCTCCCTGTAAAGAAGGATGCCTCCTGCTTGGTGCCAAAAGAACTGTTGTTTCCATTTATCAGCTTACTGTGAATTTACATTTTAATTGGATTCTGATGTTTGAGCCAAACTGTGCTGAGTTCCTTCCTCATAAAAAAATAAAAAGCTCATGGGCTTGAAGTGGGAGTCCGTAGAAGATGACAGGCCGTCAGAGCCGTTCACACTGTCTTTGGGGACATCGTGCCAAAATCACTATATTTGTAATATTCTTGGACTGTGAGTGTGAATGAATGCTTCAAAACAATTTTTTTTTTACGTTTATCAACTACATACGTATGTTTAGGCCTGTATGTAGTTGAAACTTGTCAAGCTCTTTTTTTGGCATATATTCCAATTGTGAAGCTCCAGAGTTGTGTGTGAATGCTTTGTCTGTGCTTATAGATCACACACTTGTCACTAGTCAAACACACTAATTAGTACAGACATGTACTAGTTTTCTTTGATGTGGTATGTTGCCTTACTAAATCTGTCTGAAAAGGTGAGATAAAACAACATGACTCCTCAGCAAGTCTGCGTTTGGTCAGCCATAGTCCTTCAGACAAATACTGATGTGAGACATATACCTTGCAAATGATCTTGGAAAAAGACACATCGAATAAATTATACAACGAATATTGAAATATTGCAGAGGCTGGAATTTATCACTGCACACATTTGTTGCAGAACGAAACAGAAACAGCAGAGAATAATATTAAATAAATAGACAGCATACAGACAGTTTTTTGAGTATTTTATCATGATTGTTATCGATTGTTGTCTTGATCCCTACTGAAAACCTTTTTTAAAAACTTTTATTGATCCAGTGGACTTTATTTGAGAGTGGTCAAACATAAAAGTGGGAAATGAGAGAAGGGGTGACATGCAGCAAAAGTCATCAGGCCGGGATTTGAACCTTTTACGGCCAGGTTGAGGACTAAGGCCTCCATATTTGGATGGTGCTTTACCCTTGCAGCGCCCCTGAAAAACTTTTTAGTCAGTTTTTCCTGTCTCAGCTGTACACTGATTTCATAAGTTTTAGAAATAGATTACAGCTGCATTTAGTTAAGAAATAGTCACTGGGTTGGTGCAACTATGGAGTGTGTAGAGCTTCATGCCTGAGAACTGGTTCAACTGTTCCTTCAGCAGGCGATTTTGAGTGCCACACACCAACCACAAGTGTGAATTGCAAAGTTTCTGCTGTGTTTTACCTGATTTATAGTTTTTCACCATGTGAACATTGAAGTCTTTCTGCTCCTTCATCACCTCCACTTCCTCACCCCTGAAGGAAATACTGTTGTCAATCTGTAACCCTTTGTAACCAATGTGGTCTGAATAGTTTTACATATAATTTATCTAATTTATCAAATCGAGAAAACATGGTTCTGAAAGTAGCAACCTTTCTCCCTTAATTATACAGTGCGGAGATTTCTTTTGTTTATGCATGCTTTTTGTCACGCTTATATGTTTCAAATCATCAAACAACCTACATTTTTGGACACCTGAGTTCATTTTCAGAAGCCCAACCCAGGCATTTCTATTGCAACAGACGTCCAATCAAAAAATCCACCGAAAACAGAATCTCTCCAACAACATGAACTTAACTGAAACATCTCAAAAAGCAACAAATCATGTTGCAATCTAAATAAATTGAAGTATATTACACTTTCACATAGAGCCAAATTGTTTTGGATAGCTTTCTCTCCTCAATAAATGAAGCTATTATTTGAAAACTGTTTTTATTTGCATTTGGTCAGGGTGTCTGTGTCTGAAAGTAACATTTGTTTGATGACCTGAAACAGTTAAGTGTAATAAAAATAAAAGTAAAATGTAAAGGGGCAAATTTCTGCTACAAATATTGCTTTACAGTTCTATAAATAAAACTAAGGAATGTATTTTGGACAAAACACAGCAACTCAACAACAAGAGGACTGGAGCATACAGGACCAGGTCTGACTTGAATACAAAAATCCTAACTAAATTCTGCAGCTGCATCATCTTGTGATCCTGCATCACTTTATGGCAACAGATACAGCGCCAACAAAAACCACAAACATCTGACAAAAAACTTTGAATCTTTGACCTCTAACCTTCAGAAAATTTACTTTCTGAATAAAACTAGGCTGCATTAAGAGGGATGATCTCAATAAAATCTACAGTCATCTGGTGATCAGACGGTTATGAGTTTGAGCGGTTGATTGGAAAAGCATTATATAAGCTCTGCTCATTGTGGTATTTGAATTCGTCATTGCACTATAACAACAACTGAACATGTTTCAAACCTTTTAAAAGCTGGAACTTTTAATGAGTTTGAAATGAGCTACTTTACAGCTCACCGTCGCATCCTGGTAATCCAGTGGTGTGAACATGTGGTTCTTTCAGTTCAATAAAACCCCATTTTATGTTTCCAATTTACTTACTACTGCTTCTCTCCACTGCACGCCGCAGTGGAGAGAAGCTCCTAAAGATACCTCATCGATTTGTAGAGAGAAGTAATCAGCAGTTTGATTTTTTTTTTTTTCCAATTTTTCACTGGGAAATTATGACACCTGTGTACAAATTAAACGGACTATGACAAACGAATTTGCAACTGGGAAGTAAATTTCAAGGCAAGATCAAATAAATCATTTCAGTACACAACTGCTTTCCCAGGGTGAGTAGGAGAGGCTATTAGAAAGAAATTAAAATGTTAATCATCTTTGTTTGAGCAACACTCTGTTCTTAAAAGCTGACATGTTTCATTTCAATACTGTACTGTTCTCTCATATCTGGGAGAATCACGAGCATAAATTCAGTATCAAGTACAACCAATTTCTAGAATTGGTTGTACTGTCCTCTGGACAGTAATTGCTTCAAGGGTCACCTTCCTGTGAATCTGCTTCAGCCAGAATCGATAGATGCTTCTTTTTCTCTCTCCTTTAGTTTGTGCAAATACAAATGGGAATGAAGTTGTGGTAATGGACACTGGCTGTGGCATTAAGCAGATCAGGTTTTTGGTGTGACACTACAAAACATTGTATCTGTGCAAAAAAAATGTAGATAAGAATTAATTAACTGATAATGGCACTCTATTCATTGAATATGAAAGCCAGAGCAAAGAACTGAAAGACCAGGAATGTTGAAAAACGGCTATTCTGGACTGAAAGGAAGAGAAGCTAATTTTATTCCGTCTGATTATGTTTCACACTAGGATGGCGTGAGTGCTGAGTAATCCTCATCACAGCTTCCAACAGCAATGCGCTGAAGCAAGGAGCATGGATTTCATCATTTTTTGTTTCAATGTGGATCTCACTGCAGGCTTTTTAGGCAAAACACAAAACCTGTCATATCAGAGCCTTTCATCGCCTGTTGATAGCCACGCTTATTTACTCCTGCTCTCCCTCCAAACTCTAGCTGGAGACAGACAACAGAGCAAATCGGTGGCAACGCTGCCACAAAAACCACAAATTGTTTTTGGAAAAGTAAACTTAACAAGTCGTGGAAAAACACACCAATCTACCTTCCTGTTTGCAAAGTCTTTGATAAGCTCTTTTCCAGCTGGCCAAGCTAGAGCCTTTTATCAGTGCTATCCTTGTCTCTCATGAAGGAGAAACAAAGCGCTCCATTCCATTACACTGTAAATCCAATCTCATGCTTCACGCTTTGCACAAGCGAAACAGAAAGGAGGGAATGAATGAGATGGCATGGAGAAATGTTGACACAAATCCTACAATCCCCGAGGCGACATTCGGCGGTCATTAGGGTGCAGTTCGAGTATTCTGAACAATTAAGCAATCAATTTAGGAGTTTATGGTGTTCCATGTAGCTATTATGCTAATGCATGTATTGTTGAAGTGAGAAATGTGTACTTGGCTCAACAAAGCAGGCATCAGAAATAGGTGGCTTGTGCAGTTTTTTGTTTGGTTGTTTCAGTCATATTTTTTAACTCTTGGCTTTATATTATTATTATTATTATTATTATTATTATTATTATTATTATTATTATTATTATTATTATCCATCCATCCATCCATCCATCCATCCATCCATTTTCCGTCACCCGTCTCCCTAACGGGGTTGGGAGTTGCTGGTGCCTATCTCCAGCTGCGTTCCGGGTGAGAGGCGGGGTCACCCTGGACAGGTCGCCAGTCTGTCGCAGGGCAACACAGAGACACAAACAGGACAAACAACCATACACACACACTCACACCTAGGGAGAATTTGGGAAGGCCAATTAACCTGACAGTCATGTTTTTGGACTGTGGGAGGAAGCCGGAGAACCCGGAGAGAACCCGGAGAGAACCCACACATGCACAGGGAGAACATGCAAACTCCGTGCAGAAAGTTTGCACGGTACTTTGCACAGTAATCGAGTCCAGGGTTCGATTACTGCCAGAATCGAACCCTGGACCTTCTTGCTGCAAGGCAACAGCGCTACCCACTGCGCCACTGTGCAGCCCTATTATTATTATTATTATTATTATTATTATTATTATTATTATTATTATTATTATTATTATTATTATTTCTATTTGTTTGCTCCTCACCTATTCAATTTCCCCTTTGTAATAAATGAAGTGATTCTATTCTACTCCATTATTTTATGTCAACTTTATTCCTTTCAAAGGAGTTATTCACATAAACTTCACTTTCTAAGTCAGTGGCAACCCCAGTAAACCAAAAATGCAAGAAAAATCAAAACAAATTATGCTATGTATAATAATTCAAATGATGCAAGGACAGAAAAGTATTGAATATATGAAGGTGATACATTAAGAAATCAGCTGAAATTTGATAAAATTTATGAAGCAACCCTCAGCTCTGACAGTGCAAATTAATAGCAGCTGGGTTAATCACAGTTAATGGCCTGTAAAAAGAGTTCTTATAACCAATTAGCTAATAGAAAACATCTCCTAATGGATAAAAACAGAGAGCTCTTTCAAAACATTCAAAAGCTCTATGCAGAGAAAACATTAAAATATCAGTGGTATACTGAAGCACCATTGGGACCATAATCCAGAGGCTGAAAGTACATAATGTCACAATAAAGCTGTCAGTCTGAAAATAAAAGAATATTTATCCAAAAGCCAATGGCCACTCATTGAAAACTTCAGGAAGATCTTGAATTTGGAGTTACAGCTTTTCACTCAAAACGGTGAACAATGCACTTGATTGAAATGGCCACTTTACATGGTGTGAGAGACATCACTGCTGAGGAGAAAGCATGCTGAAAGTCATTTAATTTTTGCCACTGAACATTAAAATAAAGTCTAGTTAAACAGCACCAAAACTGAGTTATTTTTCTACTGCTTTGCACACTGTTTAGAGGAGGAATTACGCTGCACATCTCCCCAAAAACTAATAAAATAGAGTTAGATGATGTGCATGTCCTGGTGCGGGGCTTCAGAAAAGGGTACAGGGACATTATATTTAACTTTATCATGAATGGTGAAATGTATCAAAACTTTATTGAATTCTTGAAATAAAACAATGAAGACAATGAACCACACAACACACAGCTCAGGGAATATTTAAATTGTTTCAGATAATGATCCTGGCAATCAAGCTCTTGAATTAAATTAATTGAAATCAATGACCATACAGAAAACAGCTGCCAAAACCTTAAAGATCTGAAGACAGTCTCTAGAGTTGTTATTATAAATTAGGCAGTTTATGGACTAATTTGTTTTTGTTGGTCTTTGCATGTGTCCATTTCAGGTCAGTAAATCCTATTAGACATACATTTATTGAAGAAAAACCTTTGCATTTCTAGTACTTATTTTTCCTGCTTCATATCTAGGAATTTCTGGAAATGATTGGTTTGAGAGTGAATGAGTCCAGAAGCCCTGCTTTATTGCTCTCTAAACTCTAATGAATCTGGTGAACGCTTAAATTATACATAAAGCATGGGAAATAAATATTAATTCTCTAAATCTATCGCAAACAGCTTGTAATTTTTATTAGGCTTAGTCTTAAATGATTAAAAGAAAAACAGCGAAGAAAAAAAAAAACACCCCAGAAGCTAATTGTATTCTGTGAAAAGAAACCAGAACGGTTTTAATTTTTTCACAGTTAGTAAAATGTTTGACATGTAGAACCAGATGATGGAGGTTGAGGAAACTGATGCATAGCCAGCTGCTCTTGTATGTGCTGGTTTCACATGTAAATGGCTTTTAAGATGGGATTTTGAATGTTGAAATAATTTCCAGTGAAGTTCTACTAATTTTTGGTTCTTAATGATGTTTGGTTTTAAATGAGGTCCAATCATTTTTTCCATTTTCCCATGGCTGCTGCTTGGCTTCAAGCAGACAAACCTACAACAGAGATGACATCAGGCTCAGTGAACTTGTTGTGTTTGCCACATTCAATAAGTTATCCCTGTTATTTTGAGAGCAGGGAGGAAACCTCGTGACAATTCTGCTGTCTCATCAGTTTTTGAAAGTGTTGTTACAGCAGTTTACACATCTATGGGGGGCCATGTAGGCCATAATTCATTCTGGCATTCTCCCATCCATATTTTCTCCTCATGCACACATTTATTTTCACTTTCATATACTTATACTCTCACTCTATAATACATATACTCTCATGGGTCAGCATGAAAAGGAAAATCTCAAAATCTGCAAGTTCTTCCGTCCACATCGTTCCTCTTTCCTTCTTATGCTTCCCTTTGGACACATTCACATTAAGTAAGGTCATAAAACCCCTAATTTGACCATCACAATAATATCCCTCTTGACATAAGAGAATTCAGCAGATATTTGAGATCATTTGGGTATTGATTGCATTTATTTCTTTTTTTACTTTATTTTTTGGAAGGGGTGCTTCATTCACATTTTCTAAGTCAAAATGTGGGCCATTTAAATTTTCTGAAAAAGCTGACGCCGGAGCGTTAATATTGAACATGACATCCCTGCAACCAATAGTGTAATTATTGGATTTACCATGCTTATTCTTTCAATAAATATGATGAAAATGATAAGAAGTGTCTTCTTTCTGTTTCACGATAATTGCAAAGGTTAAAAATGAATCTTCAGATAAAAGTTTGAAGTTAGTCTGTACCATTAAAAATCAGGGTAAACCAAACAGCAAAATCTAAACAAAGAAGCATCATAAATCTTATTTACAAACTCATTTACAAAACTAAATAACCTGAAAAGTAAAATACTTAATACAATACAACTCAAAAGCTTAGTTTAAAGACAATAAACAAAAGAAAACCCTCCATTTTGTTGTACCTGGTGATGTAATCAGTGACACCATCAACCAATATGACAAACAGGAAGTGCTGGGCCAACCCCTCCATTCACCTGTTCTGGATATAGGATTTGAACAAAGGGACAAACAATGGTGAGTACAAACAAAGAAAAAGCCAGAATTAATTTATCTTTAAACAGAAGAAAAATTCTAAATGATGAATTATGTAATAGTTCAGTAGAATTAGCTCTCCATAAAACTTATGAATGGACTCATACTCCAACACAATGCTACAAACAAACTCAGAACAAAAGTTAGGACAAACATTTTAAAACTAAAGCATTGTGACCAACTATAAAAAGACAAAATAAATTAGAAATATGTTTAAGGAACAAGTGGTATATAAATAGAATCTTCACCACTGTGTCACAATGAAATATCAGTGAACTATTAACATCCATTGTGACATATAGTTTCCTCTTGCTATAAATTAATTCTTCTGTTCAAAAACTTGCCTGCTGATCTATGCAGCCTCACAGGAAAAATGACCGGAATAATAAATAAATCTAAAATCTCCATGTAAACACATATGTTCTTGGATTTCATTATATGAAAAGCTTTTCCATCATTATTATTTTGTTCATTACTATTACCAAAATACAGGTCAGAACATTTTACAGGTTTGAATGTGTTTCTAAAAATGTGCAAACCTACATATACGTTTAGGTGTGTTAGCTTGGGCAAATTGTCAAAGCCTCAAAACATGACGAGCCAGTAAAATAAAACGGCAAAGAATTGATAGAGATTGTGAAGAAAAAATTGTGGACATTGTCAAATAACAGATACACAAGATATTTTTGATCAAATGAAAATGGAAAATTTTAAATGACATTAAAATGGGAAAGCTTGATACCATAACTCATTTAACAAGTTTCCACTCTTTTTGGCTTTTTACTAATTCTATCTATATTTTGTCAAAGTTTTTCATGTGTCTTTCTATTTATACTAGCACTCAAGCTTCCATGAATGCTCTTACATTCATGGAAGCTTTAATAGAAAAAGACGTTATACTTTAAAGAAGCCAGATAGCGTCTCTTAATTTAGTCAAAAATAATTCAGCATGGCTGCTGCTGCCAATTTACCCATTAAAATCTTTTGAAAGTCTTTTGTTCTCCTTCAAATTCCTGCTTTTAGACATTTAAACACTCTCCATTTTGACTTGGCCCTGACTGAAGGGCTTAGACATTTACTTTCATCTTTTCCAAAGGCATGTCTCAAAGATAGGAAGAGCTGAAAATGACTCCTGGAGTGAGGAAACTTTCAAAGCAGAAGCCATAAAGGTTTAGCTTTTTTTTTTTTCAGAATAGTCTAAAATTCTGGGAAAACAAGCTGGATTCCTCCATTAACTAATGCTTTTTGGATTGTTCTTGCTTCACAACCTTTTATTATTGTAGGCAGAGCAGCACTTCGAACTGCTTGAGAGAGAAAAAAAGGTCAAATCTCTCTCTCTCTCTCTCTCTCTCTCTCTCTCTCTCTCAGGTGTACGGCTATGTCTTCTTTGATAAATGGAATAATAAAACTGAGACAACCTTCTTGACAAAATTCTTCCCAGCTCTGACATCTAGCCTTCAACACTAGAGCCGGTAATTGAAATTAATTAACTTGTCCAACGTGGGACGAGAACAATCACAGAGGCGTGCCCTCCCCTGTCAACAAGGTTTGTTTCTCATGAGAAGCATGGAAAGCGCGTTGCAGTCTTTCGCAGCTGGCCGCTATGGGAGAGGGGAAGACATGATGGATATCTATATTTCTAATAGAGCACGCTCTCTAATAAGCAGCAATTCTGCATCTAGACTCATCATTAAAACAGGGTGTAGAGTACAGAGAATAATAAGAAATTGTAATATCCCAGTAATGAGTTTGATGAGTATCATTTTCTACATGTTTTGCTCGCTTTTGTAAGACTTGGCAGTTATCTCTTGGGTGTCATTTATGGAAATCAGTCTTCAAAAAGCTATTTTGTACTTTATAGTGCTTTGCAAAATTTTTTTTTTTTTTAGCGTGCTATCTTACAGCTAGAAACTTCTGTGTTTTGAAACATAATTGTGATGTGGAAGTTAAACATCTTCTTGGTTGAATACAAATCTGAATGAGAGTGCTTTGTGTCTATCGTCAGTATCCCTGATTTAATTCTTTGTAGAATCACCTTCTGCTCTTCCTCTGTGGAGACATTTCTATGGTCTATGGTGTTCAGGATGATGTGCGGTGTAGGTTTTCTGCCACATATGCACCCAGCTTTAAAGATCTCGTGTGTTTTTTTGTGTGAAATATTACCGTGATCCTTTTGCCCTCTGTTTGTGAGCACAGAGATGTGTGGATGTGTGCACTCGAGAGGACAGTGAGCGCCATGTGGTGAGAGGTCGGTGCAGTCACCCGCAACCACAGGATGGTGCTGAAGCAAACAAATGGCTTTTCCTGAGCTGAAAATTGGAGGATTTATTCTTGTTCCCTGTGAAAAGTGATGGTGAACAATTACTCCAGTTCCCCATGGACTAAATTGAGCAGGATGTAGCTTATTCACCTGCCTAAAATCTAAGCTGCTCATAAAGCGGTGCTGTGTCTGTACCCAAAAAGTTTAGGAAGTGACTGGAGTTGAATGAGAATTTACTTGAGGTTAGGTTAAATTTTGAAATATTAGGAAGAAAATCAAGTTGAGTCAGACTGATTGCAGAGGGATGGGATGTATTTACACAGAAACCCAAACTGATTGTACAGTTCAAGCTTTGGAAAAACATTTGTACATTCTAACTGAATGTTATCCCGTTTTAACCACCACTTAACTCTCACCATGTTGTATTTTACAGGAGACAGAGGTACTTCTACTTACTTTTCATTGTCTGGTTATGTGCAGCTTGAGTAGAGTGATAAGCATTTGTATTTTTCTGTCTATTTAGCCACGGGTGGATTTTGCCCAAACCATTTCCACTTAAATAACTTTTCAATGCTCAGAATTACTAACTCCAAATTTGAAATATCATATTCTCCTCGCACACGCAGGGGAAAATAAGCACGCATCACCTCTTCTTCTCCTTTTTTTTATTTATTTATTTTTTTTCAAATGAATAGTGAACATCATGCCCAGCAGTCCCATATCTAATTGTGCTCTACGGCCTGAACCCGCTCCATTTTTTGACATTAATTAATCTGAAGCAATCTCCAAGCCGCCCATGGGGCCAAGACCTCACGCCTCCAAACCTTCAATTCCCATGATTGAATTTCACAGAGTTCATCTCTCCAACCCTTAACTTTGCCACTTTGCTAATGGTGATCTTGGGGGAAAAAAGAAAGGGAGAAAAAGAAGACCCTAAAAGAAGAGGAAATATTTCACCATCAGCCATATTCTTTTTGCTATCCATCATGGACCACAGAGGGGAGGACAAAGACAAATATGTCCAGCCAGAATATCAGCAAAAAACGAGAGAGATGACCCCCTGGACTCTGGCCCTGCATTTTATTACCTCACTCTGTCCATTTGCTCACTACCTTTGGATGGATTCTGCCCTAAAACTACTATATAACACATCCAGAGACCATTATAGCAGACTGATGAGGGCCAGACACACCAAGGGTGGGATAAAGATGAACTAAACTTCCTTATTGATGTTGTGAGCAGTGGCAGTTGGGTCCATCTGTTCAAGTGTTGTTTTCCCTTGCTACAGACGTTTCATCTGTTTAAGCAAGAATACAAGTTTAAATATAAAGAAAATATTAACTCGAACAATATAGAATCCAATTCATCTACATAAACACAGCAAAGGTACACCTGAAGCAACCGTTCTGCATCTAAGTTGGTCATTTTATGAGAATGGTACTTTTGGGTATTGAACTAAATCCTAATTTGCTCTGTGTTTGCTCGTAAAGTGTTTTCCCTGAAAGCTCGTAACATACCCTAATTACAGACTTTTGGTTTCTCAAAACACAAAAGCTGGGAGTAAGGGAGAAAAAAAATAGAAATGTGTTGTTTCTTCCATTTCTGAAACAACAAAATTTGTGAATAAACAAGCCAGGAAGTCAGTCACTTTCCGCAAACTAACAACTTAATTTTATTAACAGGCTGAACGTTTGGACCAATCTTGGATGAATTTGTCTTTTGCGGTGAATACTGAGACTTTTGAGAAGCAGTGAAAGCTTGAGCCATTTTTATTTTACGCAGGTAAGAGATTTTTTTGGAGTCGGCTGGCGCCGTTCCTTTTTCGCGTTTCTTGGAGTCCAAGCTTGGACAGCTCAGATTTACATTAGTGAGGGCCTACGCACAGTTGGGTGTTGTTAAAGTATCCGGATTCTCAACAGCTCAAGTCAGAACCACCTATTTATGTTCCATATCCTACACATCCATACTTTCAGCTCCATACAGTATCCACAGATAAACTTACTTTACTGGCAAAGAAAGTTAACTTTCTCTGCCAATAAATGTAGTTTCTCTTTGTTCGGTTCTGTTGCAGTTTCTTAATGCCTGAAATACTGCCTTCTCAACATTATTTTAATTTTGTAATTAAATTAAATGTTTTTATCTTTATTTGTTAAGTGGTTCCAGTATATTTTTGTGCTGTAGAATTTTTTTTTTTTTCTATGTTGTAACATTGCTGGAGCTTTTTGGTGCTGTGATTCTGTTATGGCTCTAATTCTGTGTCTCTCTCTGTCTCAGGCGTCTCATTGCAGGAGTTGCCCATAAGGATATCACCAGGCTCTGAGCCCGAGTTGGAAGAGGCTTTGGAAAATATACAGGTTGCAGTTTGCACATTCAGTACCAAAGCTGATTTTATTAACTTCCCCAACCCTGCAATTAATCTCAGAATATTCCAAATCTAAATTTGAAGTGAGACTATCTATTACTGGGAGAGCAGTTTATCTATTATATAAGGTCTGAGACATGTAATCATTCAAAAGGAGTAAAAAAAAACATTTGTGCATTCGGGGCTTAACACTACTCATAAATTAATTACATTTCGAAAGCTTACCGAGTTTACGACCAGCAGGATGAGATTGCTTAACTTGACATTAAAGGATGCTGCGATGCAATTCAGCGACATTCATCTTGACAGGTTCTTGATCAGAACACTTCTGAATAATAAATATTGCATGTTTTAACAATCTCTGGAACATTATCTGCTGGAGTGCATGTCGTCTCACCTAAACTCAAGGCCTTTTCAAAAGCTTTGGAGTGTGTGTGGAAATTCTGATTACATTTCCAACAATCATTGTGTTGTTTACATAGACTATGATTGTTTTTGTTTTTTGATGGTTGATTGCTTTTTCTTGTGTGAATTTAATGCTACAAGATGGAAGTCTTCCATAAAGATTAACTGGTAAACCTCTTAGTGTTGTATTTTATTTTTACATAAAACATAACAAAAGTCCCATGTGGAGTGTGTTAAAGGGAAAAAAAATGTGTTAACAATGCTTTAGAAGAGTTTTAGAGCTCATGCCTGGCATATAAAGATTCAACTTCTTAACACATGTCAAGGCTGAGAGATTTTGGAGTTTGTTTTGTTTTTGTTTTTTTTTACTGAACGAAGCTAAGAAATAAAAATCCTATTCATACAAGAGGGACTCGTTGAGGAGTAGAGTCACTGTCACAGTTTCTGACACATTTATTGGCACTTCTGGTGAAGATGTTTAAAAGCCTTAAAATAAATGCATATTTTGTAAACAAATAGTCTAAGTTGTTTGTGGTAGGTAGTCGCAGTGGGGCAATTAAAAGCAATAGTCCTGGGTTCGAATTCCAGCCCGGAGTCTTTCTAAATGGAGTTTTTATGTTCTCTCCATGCATGCATCAGTTTTCTTTGGGCACTCCGGGTTCCTCTCACTATAGCCGCTATGGATGATGGCTGAATGGATGGATATTTTGTTCATTACATTAGAGGGACGGTGATGCTGCGGGTGTGTTTCTCTTCCAAAAGGCCTGGGAACTTTGTGAGAGTGCATGGCCACAAAGACTCTGAAATTTCTGGAGATTTAAAGAATATAATCTGGATGTTTCAACAAAGAAGCTGAATTGGGACTTTCAGCATCAGAATAATTGAAAATATGTATCCAGATCCACAAAGAGATCACCAAGCTGAAAATTAGCCAGGAGCATCACTTAATGGGCCGCCTGAGATTTTGATTAAACAAATATTTAGATGCTTTTTACACGTTTATTCCTAGTGGTGTCACAAAAAAAAGTGATATTCACTTTAATTTGTTTTTCAGCTTTTGATAATGTTCTCTATGTTGAAAAAATTATTTTGGACACATCTATCCCCTCTGGTCAGAACTGAAATACACTGGGAAATTTACATATCTCGATTTGCTTAAGAACCCTTGTGTCTGCCTGAAAATATGAACAGCTGCAGACCTCTACACTCACTGTTGCCGTCAAGACCTGGTTCTGAAGAGGCTGCAGAAAATGCAGGAATGCCACAAAACCAGTCTGCATGACTAAATACAAGAATATTTAAACATTGTCTCATTTACTTATTTGATAAATCCAAATCTAAAACATTGTAGCTGTCGGTGACGCCAACAATCTCACGCTCACCTGACACATGACCTGACACCCTTAAATATCAGTGCCATTGCTCAATCTTTCACCCAGCGAATCGTAGCAGGGGAAGTAGATTTGCAGAGTCTTGGCACTACAAGGCCCTGGATGCGTCTGTTTCTGCAAGACGGGTAGGCTGAATGAGCCTGAGAAATCGCACGGCTTTGGCCCTGCTGCAGCACGGGAACGGCTCATTGAGTCTGCAGGTATGGAGCTGAGAGTGAGAAATGACTGCAGTCTTTCACGGCTGGCCAGCTCTTCTCCCTCACCCTTTACTATCTTTTCATAGTCATGCACCCCTGCCCTGTCTTTAAACATCACCTCCTGCTCCCCTTACCTCACCTGCACCTTCACCTTCATTTGCAACCCGAGTCAGGCAAAACCTCATGTGTCACTCATTTTTTGCAGCCATCGTATTTCAGCCTCATCTTGTGGAAATATTCTCTCTGTCTGTCAGTGAGAGGGCATATTTTCCATGTCCCTGTTGGCGGGTTGATTGGCCGAATGCGTTTGCAAGGTGTGGGCTGACCTGGGACATGATATGGCAGAAAACAGCATGACAGACGGCCTGTTTGACAGAAGGAATATGGGGTCTTGGCTACGGTCAACTAAGGATTGGCACGAAAGCACTGAACTTGGCCGGCTATTAGCATCTTCTCCTTCAATCGCTCTTTAGTCACTAACAACATGCACATAATTCATCGCAAGTGCAAGAGCTTACAGTCAGTAAACAAAACAACAAATAAATAGAAATGAGAGAGAATGCGTTGGAATAATTAGCTTAACATGTCTTTGAATCTACAGTGCAATGTTAAAATATTGAAACCCTGTGAAAGTTTCCATGTTTTTTTAATTTCAGACCCACAAATGTCAAACGTTTTATTTATATTTTATTGAAATTTTATGTAAGAGATCAACAGGAAATAGTGAATAATTAAGTTGACGGAAAATGATAGTTTAATTTTCAGAACCTTCTGCAACAAGTCTTTAGCTACAAGTCTCTCTTCTTACTTTTTACATATTGAGGTGTTACCTACTGCCTGCCTTTTTAGGTTTGCTAAATAATTTAAGCTTAGTCCGACTGGACAGAGAGGGTCAGTGAACATCAGTTTTTAAGTCTTGCTAAAAGAAAATCTCAATTAGATTTACTGTAGATCGAGGTCAGGGGTCTAAAACCTGCAGCTCCAGAGCCAATTACGGCTCTTTGACCTCAACACTGTGGCTCTGACAAAAATCAAATGAGAAATGTTTTTAATTTAAAAGCAATAACAAAGAATAAGTTTTGTTCTGCCTGTGTTTGTGCTTTATCTATACGGAACAGCTACAACAGAAGGGATGCAATAGTGCAAGGCTTTTAAAAGTAAATTAATGTTTTTCATTTTCAAAGTAGATGCTTTGTATTTCAAGTGGGCTGCCTATATTCCTGTTTTCTTTTTCTTTTGTAAAAGTTAAGTGATTCATTTTGTTGTATTTATTATGCAATAGATTAAATAAAATCAGCAAGAGTCATCTTGTGGCAATCTATTGTTTTTGATTATATTACAATGTAATATGAAAAGTTGAAAAGCTTTAAGAAAATTTAATTAATTGGAAAAAAATAGTAGATTCAGTGCACTTTCACTAGAAACTGGAGGATAAAACACAGCATAGGGACATGATTTATGGTGATAAGGTGAACTGTGGGATGCTTCTGCCCAGCAATACAACAATATACACAACTCCAAAGACCTGAGACCGTATCTTTGTTTCCATCTGTCTCATGGCTCCAATCATGAGCTAATGTACTGTCATCCATCTCTGTGTCTGATGGCGCGTTCAAAGCCACTCCATTGTTTTTACTGATGAATTCTGCTCACTGTGTGGAGCCAGGCTACTAAAGCCTCATTCTGAAGTTGAGCTGGAGCTCTTTGAGTTTGGCCATGAGGGAGTAAAACATCTATTGTAAGAGAGAGCAAGCCATGCAGCGTAAAAGAGAGAGAAATTCAATTGATGCGAGGAGAAAAAAGTTGTGGAGGTCACAGCGCTTAGAATGAATGAAAGTATACACACAATTGAACTGATTTTCTAGTGCAAAGTCAATTCTGGTAGTGCTCACAAAAACCCTTTTCTTTCGGCAAGATATCTTCATTCCTGAATCACAGCTGCATTTAGTTTGACATATCTTCATCCAGTCTGCTTAATATCCAGCAGATCTGCTCTCCCTCCCTGCATCCACCACAGATAAGAAAAGGTTCCCCTACGCATTTCCCAGAGTTGTACAGAGGCCACTTGAAATGTAAATCTCAGCTTTACTTCCCCCATGTGGGTAGCAACATTTTTATGAAAATGACCTGATTTGAATTTAGATGTGGGTACACGGGAGCAGAGGCATCCACAAAGGCACGTTCCTGTTTAACATAGAGTCGCATTAACAAGCTGCTGGTGACTCTGCTGTGTGTCCATCAAAGAGACTGAACCAAGCTGTCTGTCAAAGCCCTGAAGCTGTGGGTCTTTCCAGCTTGATGGCAAGGTGTTAATTTCAGAGCATTCAATCATTAGAGGATGAATGGCAACCGGGGATCTCGCTGTTAGAATACGCAACGTCATAACTGGCCAACACTGCCATTCTCCTTTTGTCATGGGCCCTATTAGAAATGGCACAGTGACATCGACAGATTTCAACGTGTTTATTTGCATGACTTTTGACAGTACGCAATTGTGAAGTGAGAGGGAAATGCTACACAGTTTTCAAACTTGTTCATCAAGTGAAAATCTGTAAAGAGTGGTATGGATGTGGATCAATCTTTTATAGCACCAACCTTGATGGCAATACAGCAGAGCTGCAAGGATTTTGTGGCGTCTCTCCACCAGCTTTGCAGATGTAAGCTATTACATTTTCGCTCGTTCTTCTTGAGCAAAATATCTCAGGGTCAGTCAGACAGGATGAAGAGCTAAGCCTCATTGTTAGCTTTCTCTATTTTCTTTCTGCATGAGCCCTTCATTTTTTTTATTCCAGGTGAGACCAGTCCAGAGCTGTACTTGTTTACCACAGATTTTGTGAATTGACTACAGTTCTGGACTTTGATAGGGTCATTAAAACACATTGATTTAACTTGATTTAAAACTATTTGATTGGAAGTGAACGTATAGTCACACGGAGTAGCAGTATGTTTAGGGTGTTTTTTCCTTACTTTGTTTTCATATCCAAAACATGGATATGAAAACAACTCCCCACATCCTCCCCACATCAACTGGTGACCAGCTTTCCTGCTCTTGCTAAAGAACAGCGTCTTTGCAGATGCTGGCACTATTTCACAGTGGGGTTTTTGTGTTCACAGTTGTGTGTTGCTGGTGCTAGCTTTCCAGTATTTTGCATGAAGACCAGAAAGTTCAACCTTGGTCTTGTCTGACCAGAACATTCTTCCAAACTGCAAACATTGCTTAGGGATTTTTTGTATAATTATTTTTGTATTATTCTTGTCATTCTTCCTTGAAGTCAGATTTGTGAAGTGTCACAATACAAGTTGTTTAAATACTTTGAGTGGCCCTTTTGTAACATGCGAATGAGTGATCTAAATCATTCGGTTTTAGCCCTGGTTGTATGTTTAGAAAATTGGCCTCCTGTTTTCAAGTCTTTTGTGGCCTGTAATGAAGGACATACCCAGAGCATGATGTTCCCATCACCCTGTTCCACAGTGGTGATGGTGTTTTCAGGTTTTTTGTTTGCAGCCTCAATTAAAATTTCACATGTCGAGTTGCCCTTTGGTTTCATCTGACCAGAGGGCAACTGTTCTGGATATGCGCGAAATGCTGACTTCTCTAATAACATTGAAACTTTAAATATAGGAGAACATGTGCACTGTGCCACATGTTCTCCCACATGTGCCATACGTGCCACAATGTGAAGCTTTTCACCGCTCTACAACACTGACACACACCGTTCTTAAACACTCCCAGGGTTACATGAAGCTTTCCCATGGTGCTGACCTTTCACCAGGTTAAACGTGATATTGCTCTCAATATGTCACGATAAAAATCTATCTTAACAAATCTCCGCAAATCCACTTGTTGCTCCATCGTTGTATGGTCTTCGCTTATATCCCTCCACCTGCAGGAGAGCTGTGAGTCGCTGCCACGTCTCTCCTCCCCGCCGGAGAGGACGCGCGAAGTGGGGGCGCAGTGCTCAGCTAACAAAAACCTTGCTCCTGAGCTGCGCAGCTTTAACTGAAAGCAGCATTGTGGACACAGCGCCCACCTCCGCTCCTCTGGCTGTGTGTGTGTGTGTGTGTGTGTTTTTTTCTTTCTTTCTCTTCGCACAAGCAGCCATTATAGCTAAGATACAAAAGTTTTGTTTGTTTTTTGTTTCTTTTCTTCTTCGTTTTCTTTTTTGTGGCGTTTTCAAGGTTAAAGTGCTTCTTTTGTGTAAGAGCTGAACACGACACGGAGTGAAGGCATTCGGTGCGTGGCGCAGCGAGACAGTGCGGTGTCCGATTACGAACCGTGCGCCGGGCGGCTTGGTCCCGGTGAGCGCTTCCCCCGTGGGGCAGAAATAGCACACTTGGCTCCGGAGGGACGAGACAGAGCACAGAGGAATCCCTGTAGAGACAGCAGGAGTTTTTGTTTTAATTTTTTTTTTTTTTTTTTTTCATTACAATTATTTTTTGAAACGTGGTCGTCATTCTGAGAGACAAATAAGCTGTAAGGATATTCCATCTCCAGCTCCTCTTCATCTCCAGTTACCCCACCACTCTTCTCTCTGGGACAAGACACGCAGTTTTGCTCTGTGCTAGATGAACGGGAGTTGGGCACTTTACTTGGTAAGAGACAAAAACATTACCATGATGTTGTGCTGATGTACGCGTCTGCTTCATTGCTGATATTTAAAATTTTGAACGTTCTCACGTGGATTGTGCATCAGTTTCCTGCTAAATACGCGCACGGTTTTGTTTGATCTCTACAGTCAATTTCCTATTTATCGATAACATCCTGTTGCTATATAGGGATGCGCCGTCTTGCAGCACCAAACGTCCACCCGCTCACGAACCCACCCATAACAAAGATAATCAGTTTTAGAAGTTTTTTTGTTTTTTTTTCCTCATGCCCTTCAATTACTGACCACATGGTGGTGCTGGCATAGTGCAGCCATCACCATCACAAAGCTGAAGTCTACTCAATAACAAAATCACAGCTCTGTCTGGCTTCTCCCCCCCCCCCCTTCAACTCACATCTTAATTCTTAAGTTGTTGGTTTAAACACCATTGGAAGGCTGGGCTCAACTAATTATTTTTCCTCCAGGTAGCACAAAATTATAATGACTGCAAGAGAAACATGTTAAGCTGCCTAAACTCAAAATTTAGCTGAAAAATCAATTCACTTAGAATCCAGTTAGAGTGCTACATTCAGACATATTCAGTCCAATGTCCTCATAGATACAGCACAACATGGTCAAGGTGATCACATAATGGGAAAAGTTACCTGCCAGCTGATTGTATCGATCATAGGCTTTGCATTGATCCTCCTCCCTATAAGGGATCTTCCTACCTCGTAGTTTTTTTCCGTTATGCTCTTTGGTTATGATATCACCTATTATTACTTAGTAAAATAAATGCAACATCAAATTGAGGAGAACCAGTATTTAATAATGACCCAAAAAGATATGTCACAGAGGATAAAGAAAGAACTTGATAAAAAAAAAAGGAATTAAAAATCAAAAATAGTTGTTTACTTTTTGATTTGTTTCAGCATCTGAATATGCATTTAACTAGTTAAATAAATATTAAATATATGAATATATTTTTTACTTGAGCAGGCTTAAAACCTGCACTTATTTAGTTTTTGTTTAAGTTTTTTTTTTTTTTGCATTGAGTATGTTCTAGGCTTTTAAACAGTTGTTAATAAAACAAAAACTGGGTTCAAAAGATGTGATATTCTCTCATAAAATCCAATAATATGAAATTAAATAATAATAATAATAATAAAAAACTAACTTCCTTTTAAATATAAATTTAATCTCTTTTTGATAAATTTGCCAATCGATAAAGTAAATAAAGTTTTCGGGTTAGAAGTCAAACAGAATTCATTGCCCATTGAAAGACTGATTCAGTGCAAATAAACGCACCTGTAGTTGCAGTATTTATTTGCAACTACAGGATTTCTTCTGAGCACCTCAAAGTAGTCAAATTATTATATTCCAGCAAAGAGCTGCCCTTGGATTTGTTAACTTGTGGTTTTGTTAAACTATTCAGGACAGAATGAAAGTTTAATTCCAGCATTTCTTAGCTTGCAAAATTGAGTTTACGAGTGTGATTCACATGTCTGAAAAGCCCCATTGATGCAGCCTTCAGAAACTCTTTTGGGAAATCAGCGAGAAATTGTTAAATTAAAGGAGATAATGCATATAAATTAAATGCTATGCATCCATTTGTGCACAGCTGCCCTGCAGCTTTGTCCCCACTCATGCTCAACGGTGTATAATTGAATGGATATAATTGTTTACTATATCATTTATGACCGATTGTTTTTCAGACTTGAGGCATGCACCTTGTAAAATGAAAATGAGTGCAGAGCCTTCAACAGCCTTCTTTTGGGTATTCAGTTTATTTATTTATTTTTTTTGTGTGTGTTTTGATCATGGTATTAGGTTTGATACCATAAACTGTTTAATCTAATCTTAAAGTCTCAGTCCCATTACAGTGTTTATCCCTTCTGTCATCACACTGTGCTCACCAATAGAAATACATAACCCATGTCTGGACGGGATCCGGCTGCCTCTCAAAAAAGAAAAATATTACTCTTAGGTAAATTGTTTACTCTGAATTGCCCTCTAGTTTGTGTTTGTGTGTTTGTTTGTCCTATATTGCCCTTTGATTGACTCGCGACCTGTCCAAGGTAAAGCTCGCCTCATGCCTTGGAGATGGGCAGAAGCCCCCACATGTCCCTTTACTGATAAACGGGTTTAGCCAATGGAGAGGTGGCTGGAGGTCTGGAAGGCAAAATTATTTTCACTCAGTGTCTAGGCCTTTTCTGGAACGTGAATGCTTAAATTCTTTGGGGACAATGAAAACGGGAGCAAAGACTGAAACCACAAATTCAGTTTTACTTAGAGAGTGTGATTACATCCATTTTCAGAAGACAGATCAGTTTATATCAGCGGTGAGCTTGTTTAAAAATAAACAAAACCGCAAACTTGAAAAGTTTCAGATTTGATTGCATGTTGTTTTTCTACAAAAAATAAATAGAGTGAATAGTTTTGGAAGGTCTGATGTAAATTTTGAGACATTTTATAGGTGGAAAATTGCATGTACGCCAATAACTACATAAACACCACTACGATTTATCCTATTAAATTGAAACGGACACATTTAACAACTGCAAAAATTGTCTTCCTGGGTACGGAGTTTCATATTCCTGAGTTTGTAGTGAAGGACGTTGTTTGACTAACAGCGCTGATATTTGCAATGCGATGGCAGATTGCCCTAGCACTGACACCAGCACCAACACAGCAATTAGCCCTAGCCAGGAAGAACTCTGTGATGAAAATGATCCCGGCGGCCTCGGCAGCCCACACGGTAACTATGGAAACCCACAGAATGACAAGCCAATTGTTGTTGACCTTTGTGATCCGGCGTCTCAATGGGGGTCCAGCCCTGCTGAGAGTGAGAGTAAAAGGCATAATCATGCACATGTAAACTAAACAGTCATTACCCTATGGCCCCAGAGTGTTCTTCTTTGAGAGCTTTTTTGGTTAATTATTTATCTGGCACCAACAAAGAAGAATTTGTTGACGGTTGGTGTCTGTTCACCCTGCCTTCACAAAGAATTTGACTTTATTGGCTGAGAACTGCATGACAGAACCTATTTTACAACATTTCTCCCAGTTGGTGAATTATTCTTCCTATGCAAGTAAACTCAGAGACTCAAACAACAGTTGAAGTGGTTTCTGTTGCTTCCTGCTGCGTTTTGCCCTCTCATTACCCAGAGGTATTTATATATCACAGCCACTTTGTCATCATTTAATTTTTCAATTCTTTCACCTGACACTTGGGTTTTCAGGCTTGGTTTTTTTTTTCAGATTTTGTTTTGTTAGAACAACACAATTCTATGTATTTTATAAAATCTACAAAACCTTTGGGATTCATTTATCTTCAGCCCCCTGAGTTTGTATTATACAGAACCACATTTCTTGTCATTTTTTTTCCTCGCAGAATACCTCAAGTTTAACAAGATCAGTACTTTGATTTTCAAATCTTTCCACAGATTCCCAGTTGGATTGAAGTCTAGACTTTGACCGGGCCATTCAATAAACTGTTACATTTCTTAATCATATTTCTGGCTTGTATCTTTGTGGTTGCAACGTGATAAAATGTGAAAGGTTCAACAGGTATGTTTTTTGTTTTGATCTTAAGCACTTTTTTTGTTTAAGTCTGTAGCACTGAGTTTTGATACCTTCCTGATTTATTTCCACATAAATGAAAAAGTTGCAATGGTGTGTGCAAACGTTTTCCCACCTCCTTTTATTTCTGCTATTGTCTGTCAATTTGAGAGATGGTATGGTGTTTCTATGGCAACTCGGAGGTTTCCCAGTGAATTTGAGACCCTGTCCGTCACAAAGGAAATGAAAGTCAGTCATTCACTGCGTTTCTGTTTTTCATTGCCAAAGAGGAAATTATCATATGGCAACAACACAGCAGCTGTTGTTTATCCACACAAACCCGACATGACACTACACTTGAAACCAGATGTTTACATACGCTGTTGAAAGGACACACAAGCCTTTTCCAGAATCCTGCGAAATCCTAAGGAAAGGTATGTACTTCTGACTTTGCAGAAAGTGATGAAAAAAGTCAGTTTTGTAGAATTTAGTTCGAAACCAAGACCTAAAACAGAAAAACTTTAATATGATTTATCTTCAAACATTGAGGGGAAAGAAAAGGGTGTGTAGCTGAGTGTATGCAAATGTCTTGATTTCAGCATCATCAATAGTGTTCCATCACCTTCTAGAGCTAGTTCTTAATGATTTGATATTTTTAAAAAATAACAAAATATTTAATGAAGTCATAAAAGAAAAAGGAAAAACTTTCAGAATTGCTTCAGACATGAGCAAAAGGTGGGACTGACATGATGAATAGTGCTCACGTATCAGATAAAACACGCACGCAGCAGTTCTCCGATGGGACGCATCCTTGTTGTACAGGCGGGGGGAAGCACTGTAATTTCACACTGCATGTTAAACTGTTAAACAGCAGAAGAGCAGGTGTTGGAAATTTGACTTCAGAGACAGAGGAAGAGAAACACAGGCAGGTGACACACGCAATCCTAGACCTGCTGTTATTATTGTCGTTGGGTTTGAGTGCGAATATCTGCGATTTTGAGTGAAACATCCAGTTTTCATGTCCGCACGTCAGCAGGAATTATCTCCGCTGAGCCTGCCAGTCACTCACCCTGCACTGTTACACTACATTAGCTCTGTCCTCTTTCTCCACTACAACCTCAAACTGAGCTCAAATACCAAAAGGAGTCTGTCTTTTAACCATGAGATGAGCACAGAACCAAAAAAGAGGGACTGTATTTGGGTCACGATTAAGTAATCCCCAAAGCCTCTTTTTTGCGCTCGGGGATGAAGCGAGGATGTTAGAAAGGTTAAAAGCAGAGGGATGGTGGCAAACTTTAGTGACAACAGAAGTGATTACTGTAAACTTTTTGTTGTTCTTTTAACTTCATTTTCTTCTATATTTGTATCAGTATGAGTTAGGGAAGAGGGATAGATAAAGGGGAATACAGGGGCAGTAAGGCAGGGGGATGAGGCGTAATAAGCAGGGGGGTGCAGAAGAGGTGAAAAGAGGATTTAAAATGAGAGAATCCAGGATGAAAAAGGGAGGATGCTTTGCCAGGCTTTGTTTATTGACTGATCGGGAGCTCTGAGGCCATTTGGGTAGGGAAGTGAGTCATGAGTTTTCACCAAGCGCACAGGTAGACAGAGGGGTTAGTACATGCTTTTTTTGTCTTTTTTCTTTTCTTTCTTTCCTCTGTGGGATGTCACCCTGTAGTAATTCTGTGAAAGATGAACGACTTTCAAGTAGGAATGAGAGGATCATTTGATAGCAGGGCTCAGCTCGTATAATTCTCCTTTTGTAGGAGCGTCTTCATTTCACACTGCGGCTCGCACCTCAGAGGTTAGAGTAAAACTGGACTGCCTCCTGTGAGACTTTAACACGCTTTGCTCTGTATAGACACAACTAAATTAACAGCCAGCTATTACTAAAGCAGGGGTTCAGCTTGTGTTTGCTTTTGGATTTTATATATTAGCAGAGGAAGTGACTTGCCTGGAAACCTTTAATGATTTTTGGTTGAGATGCTCTGATATTTAACTTAAATGCATTTTTTTTCCCAAGGAAGAGCAATTTGTCTTAAATATATGGTCTTGTGCTTATCCTGGTGTCACAAACAAATATATAAAATGTCTCAGCTATGCTGCTACTATTTGCCTTCGGCTGCATTATTATTAAAAAGATAGATAATTACATTTTCTTTCTTGTTAGTGTCAATATTGTGTTACAGAGCTGATAAATCATCATGCAGACTGCTAAAAGTAAGGAGGAGGAGGAAGATGCAACAGATTAATATTAGGGGATTTAAAAAAAAACTATGGCTGTCACTTTGTCATAGGTGGAGTCTTCAACATGTGTAACAGCATACTTCTCATGTAGTAATCCGTACGCTTTTCCAACAGGCTACCAACTTTTCTCAAATCGCTATGTATTACAGATGGACATGAAAACAAAACAATTAGATAAAACAGATTTCCATGCCCAAGCCTTCCTGTTGTGTAAACCTCTAGATTTGTTTCCTTTGTTACTCTTGCAACCTGAGATGTCTTCCTCTGCTCGAAATGTTTGCAGAAAATACAAGACAGACATCTGTAATATTGACTCTGTCCACAATAGTGTGGTGTTACACAGAAAGACTCACTCTGCAACAACAGTTTGTCTGCTACCAATTTGTCAGTAAGGAAGGTAGCAAAAGGTTGTTGCTCAATTTAAACTAATTTAAACTATTTATACTAAAATTGCTAAATTAATTCATTCCCTAATTTGCTTGGTTTACTATTTTTGATACACCTATATTGTAAATCATGCATGGTTTTCAACATTATGGGAATGAGAATGTGACTTAAATCATCCTTAATATGTTTAGCCCCCAAAATACTTTTTTTTATTGAATTTACATTTTTTTAGAGTGGTAGTGGTAGTGCTTTGCTTTTCAACCTTACGTAGCTGCATTGAGTACTAATGGCCAATATAGGGGTGCCACTATGCTAAAGCTAAATCATAATTTGAGGGTCAATGACCTCCGTCCAAAATCCAACCGTAGATTGACATCAGTTTCGGGTGTTGTACCAATATTGGATCTGATTGATCCAATCTGTACTTTTTAGGGTTTTATTTCTCTCTGGCATTGCCTCATTGCTTCTTATCTTAATTGAGTGCATCATTTTAGGATACAAAAAGTGCTTTTGATATAATATGTTTAGAGCTATCCCAGCTTCATATTTTCTGTAGCAACACAAACAACCAGAAAAGCAATAATTTGATCAGTGAGAGGATATAAGTACAGAAAATCCTTTAATCTTCAGCAAATGAAAACATTTATCAATGCTTTGAAATATTACGCAGGGCTTATCAGAGCAATATATGCTGGAAAAAAAAGATGCGTTATAAGATACTTTACCCAGCAGATGAATGAGAAAATAAAATCACACAGCATGCTGAATTCTTTTTATCCAACCTCATGTGAAAGTTTGTGATAACATCAAAAGATAAAACAGTCCACTACATGCATTTCAGCCAGGGGAAAAAAAAGAGATACTGAGGGAGATCAGGAGCGATATAAAGGCAAAGAGATAAGAGCTTCAGTTTCCAAGACAAAAAGGGATAGAATCTGATTCTTGAATGGAAAAGTAAAGGGTAGGAGAGAGAAAATCAAGGAGATAGAGAAGGTATATAGGGAGTGATGAGCAAACACCACAAGGAGCAGGTCTGAGGGAAATAATTGTACATGGAGCTTCTCTCAATAGAAACCTGCCTAGTAAGTCCCTGGATGAGCCGGTAGGTTGGATTCAGCTGTCAGTGGTAGAGGGAAAAGGACAGATAGGCAAAGAGTTTGGCCTGACAGGATGGTGGAAGCATGAGAGAGAAATATCAATTTACTGAAACCTTAGTATATTTTCTGTATGCTCACTCAAGACATTCCCAAGTTTCTGCACACTGTCAACTCTCAAAACTGTAGTCTGCTGGATTTTACTCTCTTGACTTTCCCAACTGACCCTCAGGTGCTTTGCAGACTATTTTCCACTTTGGACTTTAGCCCTCAGGGCTAAAGTCCAAAGTAGTGAAAGTAGGGAAGATTTAGAATTTTCTTGCTAATTCTTGGCCATGGTTCAGTGGGTATTTATTACATATTTCTTTATTTTTATTCAAAGGAAACTTATCCACTTAAATAATTAGATATTAAACAAGTTTTTCCAATGTTCACTTTAGTGAACACTTTTGAAATACACAGTTGTCTTTCCATTTAACTTCTGCACATGTAAAAATTATAGAGAAGTCTTCAAACTGATAAGACCTTGGCATCATAGAACCTCTTTTCTACACTGAAATAATCTTGCAATCCTTTGGATAACTTAAAATATTTAAAATCAAGCTGAGTCCTTGTGAAAGACCAACCCAAAATACTTTTAATACATTTATTAACCAAATACATTTAACAGCATTCATTACTCTTTTTAACATTGTGTCCCTTTCCAACCTTTTAACATATCACGCTCCCGTGAAACATGTTAGTGGCACCTTCAACATGTGCCACCAACACGTTTTATGGTGAGATGTTGGATGGAGCCAAATTCAAGGCGGTGCTGGAAGGAAACTTGTTTGAGAAAACATTGAGACTGGGACAACAACCCTAAATATACAGCCAGCGGGATGATTATGTGGTTTAGATCAAAGTGTTTTCTCTTCTTTTCTTTTTCTGTCTTCTTTTATTTTCTAAAAAATAGATCAAGGCGCTTTCTTGTGTTAAAATTACTAAAAGTCTAGACCTTAGCAGAGCATCTGTGGGAAGATTTGACACTCAATCCATTTTTGTGCAGCCTGGTGCAATTCTGCGAATTAGAATAAGAATCACAGTGGACAAATACCTTTTAGATATTTATTACTGAAAGCATCTTCAAAAGATGTCATTTTCTTTCCACTTGACAATTATGTGGTGAGTTGTGTTGGTCTATCACATAAAATCCTAATAAAATACCTTCAAAATAGAGAAAAAGTTAGCCTTGAAATTAAGAAATTAAATATGTAGCCACATCTTTACATTTTGGTGACGGCTTCTCAAAACAAAACAGGAAAAACTAAAAATAGCACGAAGTTAAGTGCTTGTTTTCATTCACCCTCTGATTTCCAGACACTTTTCTGCAACTGCAGCACACTCTCAAGACATGAGACTCTCAAGAGCCATGCTCTTTGCCAGAAACAGGATGATTATGGTCTGGCGACTCCAAGACACAATGCTGCCTCAGTTCTGAAGGTGAAACCACACAGTGGACATGTGGTCTGATCTAAAACCAACAGTGGATAATAAAGTGTTCATTATTCCCTCTGAATACCCTTTCAGTCCATCTTAAATAAACTGACTGGGAAAAGGACAACCGGTTCCGAATCGCGTGGTTTCCTGCCAACATTGAGCTTCTTGTTCTATAAGCCAGACTTGACTTTGATAGATTTTTGTTATGTGTGCATGACAGCATGGAGCTGAATTCGTTTGTGCATAAGTGAGAGTTTTGTTTCAAGGGATATTGTCTTATGGGAAATTAAGTCTCGCCAGGTACTGGGTTGCGGTGATAAGGACGTAAGCTGCGGCAGAAAGCAATACAATAAATCTTTAGGTATTGCTGGGACTGCTTTTTGTTTCTATACACAGTCCAGGGTTGGTTAATGCAGTGGTTTCATTATTCTGTTTGTTAAAACAAGAGAGTTTATGTTATTCTGCTAGAGCTCTGAAGAGTTGCTCTTGCATTCCCTGGAGATGTGAACTTCAGTATTTGATCAATGTTTGCAGATTGTTGGCCTGAGCTTGTTCTGCTTCGTTGGTAAAGATTATTTAAATAATGACTAAAAAAATACAAAAAATTTAATGCAGATTATTTCAAGATACTAAACTCAGAATATTAACAACGTAACATCCAAATAAAAAACCTTACGTAGGATTAAGGTCACTTGATTCAAACTGACTTTTTACCCACTCTTTTCTGTTGTGCACCCATTGAATCATCATGTGTCTTTCAGTTCTGGACAAGTGGCATTGCAACACCATAATTATTTTTATTCCAACTCATTTCGATGTTCATTTGCTACTGGATTTGCAATTTCACCCATTTTTTATAACTCTGTCTGGGCCAGCTTTCCTCATACTTTCATACACACAGGAGCTCTTATTTTACTCAGTATGTCCAAGTTGCTTTGGCTGCAAAATAAGTCCAAATTATCAGCCACCCACCACCATGTTTTATAGTTGGTTTGAGCTGAAGGGATGTCTGCTATGGCCAAACATCACCCTGCTGGTCACATCTTTTTAAAATTGCATACTTCCAGAAGTCCTAAACTTTGTTCCCAGAAAAAAAAGAGGTATATTTTAATAGCAACCTATCCAGTCAAACTCTTGTGGTCATGTTTTTTATTGTACTGCCATAAACTTTTAACATTTAACAAAATGACTGAAGTTCATAAAGTATGCAGTTTTTCTGGTTAGGTCAAATTGATGAAGTATTTAACTGCCTGTTCAAAATTCCTGATGATATCTTGGATACCTGCCATTGAATTAAAGCACACACACCTGAACAACTCAAGCCAGCAATATGTTGCTTTTTCTTTTATCTTACATTGACGCACACAGTTGATGATGATTTGCGAGTCACGTCTGTGAGATAATGCAATTCATTCACATCAGCATAGCAGCATTTTGTGTTATCAGCTATTTGTTACTTTGTAAGAGCTATTTTTTGTAAAGACATGGCATTATCTCACTTCCCCTGTTATTTCACTGAAACACGGAAGAGATGGCCTGTGGTTTAAGGTCTCTGAGGTTACAATTAACATTTGGGAACATCTGGAGTCCTTTGAATGTGTTTTTTTTAATTTTTTTTTTTATGTTAATACCCCTTTGGCTGCGTTAGACCGTATTGATGTGTTTATCGCCTGATGCTGAAATGCCATCATTTCTGGCATTCATACAGATAGAGATAGGTATGATTGGCTGCTTATCTCATACTCAATCAATTTTTATCCACAAATTCAGAAAATAATTCATAGGATATATATTTTTAATAGTTTAAATGGAACAGACTACTACGTGTGGTCACACTAAAATACTCAAACTGCAGCTATATAGTATAAAACACAATTTTACACTTCACAAATTCTTTCACAAACACTGAAAGCACATGAATGATTGTTGGACAGACCGCTGTCATAGGGAGCATTAAAGCAGCATTCACAATAACCAATATGGAAAACTACTGAAGATACTCATCCATTTTTCATAGAGGCTTAAGCTTTTCAGGTTAGTGACAATCTCAGTGCCTTTCTTCATCATCAATAGAGCAAATGAGAAATATGGACACACCTATGACAATAATTATCTATTTAAGTGGTTTCCAAAGGGTAAAAATCAAAAAGCGAAATACAAGTTGTAAAGAAAAACCCCTTTATGAATATTAAACTATCTTTAACAGTCAATTTTAGTAATACTACAGCACCTTGAAGACAGGAAAAATATGACTGATTGAAAAAATATTCAGTTTTTCAATCTTGAAAAACTGAATCAATATTAGTCCAATGACTGATTTTCAAATAAGATATTTTGTATTAAAAATGTAAGATCTTTAGGGAAAGACGCTCTATAACCAGAAAGGAAACATCTCTAAATTAATAATAAACAATCCATCAACTTTTCTTTAGTTTTAAACTTCCTGTGGGGGTTAGCTGTGCAAATGTACTGCAATGCTAATATTAGCACTAGTTTTGTGAATAATGTAGATGAATAAAATTCTTATTCTTATTGTAGTTTTTTTATTCCATATGTCATGATCCATGTTGATTATTAACAAATTATCATTATTCCTGTTTCTAAATCATAAGGAAAATGCAAGCTTGTACCAGTCGGAAGGTGCACATCGTGTTTTGTTTTGTTGTTTGGAGAAGCTTTACAGCCTGCGGCATCTCCCAGCATTGGCAGAGATCTGAGAAAGTGAGTCTGCGAGATAGTGACTGTACTGAAATCAGCAAATAAATTCTCAAGCTAACCAGAGTGAGTTCAGGCAGTTACAAAAAGAGCTTTTTTGTGTACATATAGGACGCAACATATTTAGTTCTGTTTATTTCACATGCAGCTTGGATGCATGTGTCAGGACTTCAGGGGGTCAGCGGGTCGCACTTCCACTGAACGGAACGTCTCCTCTTTCACATTCTCATAATGGTTTTGCTCCAGCTTGTTGACCCCAGATTGAGCCCATTCATCTAAATACTGACCTCCAGCTTTCTCTCTGCCTTGTTTTGGAGATTCAGGTACGGTAGGGAGAAGCACATTTTCAAAAAAGCTCATGAATGTCCTATCTTTTTGAAACTTTATCATGAAAACAGGGAACTACACAAAGACTTTACTTTACTTTATCATCCCCTTAACAATAACCTGGGATCACTGAAGACAAATCATTTCGTATAGGAGATGTTGTTGCAGAAAACTTTCACAGTAGTTTTTGACTTAAAACCTCTGCAGAACTTTTCAGACAGTCATAGTATTGGAAATAACTCCTACGCAGAACATCCCTCTGCTCTCTGTTTGCCCTACACACAGCATGGTATTACCGTGCTCTGGTTGTCATTAAAAATAGACCTCTGCCCTTATGAAACCAGTGCCCTGTAGCATCCTGATCTATTTTGTACTCCATAGTCCTCCCTTAGGGCCTTCTAGGAGGAAAAGCACTCCCCTTACTGTTATGGTTAAGGGCAGGGGGGAATTTTTCCCGCGTCTATTTGTTAACTTCAGAAAAACATAAAAAAGAAGAGACAACACACAATATAAAGCAAAAACCGATACAAGGGACCATGAAGTAGCTGAATCTCAGGAGGTAATTGTGCAACTGCTCTTTGTTTGGTTCTTTAAAGCCTTTGCTGGTTTAAAAAAAAAAAAACGGAAGAGATCAAATTTATTCATTTTTTTTCAGCTCATAACTTTTTTTTTCCTTTTAAGTGACTTGTATAAGCATTTCATATAGAAATAGGTTCCCATCATTGTAAAAAGTATGCTTTTTCTTAATAAATCCATCCATCCATCCATCCATTTTCCGTCACCCTTCTCCCTAACGGGGTCGGGAGTTGCCGGTGCCTATCTCCAGCTGCGTTCCGGGCGAGAGGCGGGGTCACCCTGGACAGGTCGCCAGTCTGTCGCAGGGCAACACAGAGACAAACAGGACAAACAACCATGCACACACACACTCACTAAGGAGAATCTGGAAAGCCCAATCAGCCTGACAGTCATGTTTTTGGACTGTGGGAGGAAGCCGGAGAGAACCCACGCATGCACAGGGAGAACATGCAAACTCCGTGCAGAAAGACCCCGGGCCGGGAATCGAACCCAGGACCTTCTCGCTGCAAGGCAACAGCGCTACCCACTGCGCCACTGTGCAGCCCCTGCTTTTTCTTAATAAATGTATTATATATTTTTGATGAACAGCAGTTATTGTGGTGTGGACAGTATGGCTCTTCAACCATGGGGTCGCTGCATCAGGGGCTGGTATGAGCACTTCAAAATGTGACTATCAAATATTCTCCAATATAAGTTTTATTCGCTTATATGTATGCCCAATTCATGAGTTTACAGAGTTTAACCGCATTGTAAAAATAATATGGCTGCGAACCAAATTGATACTTGACAAGAAAATTTGTTACAATTTTATGTTTTTTCATGTATGTTGGCCTAATTTGATAATTTTTTTGTTGAAAGTCAAAAATTTTGGCACAAATATAAATGGAACTTAATCAATTTTTCCTTCGTCCGGAAACGTTAAAATACAGATTTGATTGGTGTACTGATTTGTCCAACAACAAAATATAATTTGAGAAGAAATAAGTTACCCAGAAATGGTAAAATCCCAGACAATTACCTCATTCAGACACAGGAGCAGTTTGTCATTTTAGCAAAGTGAGTATTAGAGTAACATGTCATTGTCATCAACACAATCCTACAATCACACCAACTCCTCATGTCTTTATCCTTCAGTTCCATGAGCTAAATGAAACAACTCCTTGTTTTTTTTTTTATCCTAACAATATACTAACCAGTATTTTCTTTTTTTTTTATCCCTTTAGTACATTCCCAAATGGATTTTTACACCTTCTCAAAGACCTCATGGTTTTATAACAGCTCAACCTGTTAAAGTAATTGATTTACACTTCTTCCAGGAATGTAAATTCCTGGAAGAATTTACACTCTTGTAGTAGCTGAGGGCTATAACAGTTTCCACTTAACATTTTAAAAACTACAAAATATGTGTTGGCAAAATAACTAAAACTACCTCCTTCAAAATTATTTTTCTAAAATATCCATATTTAGTCAAAGAACATAATTAGGAAAAAAAGAAAGGTTAAGGTTTTTAACTTCTATGTGCATTTGTGTGTCGACTACAAGGCAGCAATGTCACAGAGCAGCTACAGAAAAGTGTGTTTCTGCCTCCGTGGCTGGACTATAATTTAGCTGCAAGCTTGATTAGGTGTCAGCCTGTCACTCAAACATTTGAGTGCATTTCTGTGCACTCTTGTCATACAAAAGAATATGAATTGATGTGATGATTGATGCAGATTATCTGGGCGTATTATTCGCTTGAAACGACAAAAGGTTTAGCATAAAGTTTGTACCTATGTGGCACGACAGAATGCTTTCCTAGCAAAGCTTTTATGGAAAGTATGTAGCGCAGACAAGCAACAAAAACAGGAACTCAACAAAGCACATTAAGAATTTGTGAGTTATGTTAAGGAGTAACAAGAGTTGGAGTAAAAGCACACCTGGAGGCCACGTGTGGATTACTCCGCCCACCCCACGGGCGTCCCGGGTAAGAAAACTCCAAAGTCATCATTATAGCTAAGGGTGAAGGGGATCATTAAGTCATTATTTATGTGCTCACTGCTGTTTTATCACCTCCAGACGCAGTCTTGCAACGCAGACACCCACACTCGCAGCCCCAGAAGAATAACATAATTGTTCGAGTTGGCCCAAGCGGTTGTGTCTAACAGAAAAAGTGCAGACATTAACAGTCTTGGGCAGCTGCAGAAAACACTAACCCACCTTATATTTTTTGTTCCAACCTCCTTGCTCCCCTTCCCCATTGGGCTTGTTTGCACCTTATTTGGGTTTATTTACACAATGCTCTCAAGAACCCCTACACTTGCTGTGGCTTGAGGTATGCAGTAGCAGAGGGGAAAGTTTTTACAGGCAATTTCCCCTTTAGAATAGTTTGCTGGATGAGCTCCGTTAAAAGCATGCCGCTAACAGAGCACTTTGTGCCTCCGCTCAATCAATTTCCCCGTCTACCTTTTCAACTTTATTTTTCTGTAAAAAGCATGCTGAGCTTTGTGGGAAACTTGAGCAAGTTGGTTTACTTCACACTGAGAATGTTTTTTGGGGGGCAACGTGAACCGGAATCATTTTTCACCTGTCCTAGCATAATGTTTCCCAGTTGCAGATGATTACAGTCATGTTTAAAGAAAACCAAAAGACTGTCTGGAAACAGAGACACTTAAGTCTTAAAAGAAAAGTAGACGAGGCATCAGATTGGATTTTAAACAGACCCACTCTGTGTTGCACCTGGAGCTGTGGCTCTTGTGAAAGACCACTCAGAGTCAGCCCTCTGGACGCTGCAGTCTCAGATGCTTGTGGCGCCGCTGTTTCCCCCCGGTGTTTCCTTTCATTTTACTTTAAAGGTGTCAAGGGGTGTTGCTTTTCCAGCTGCGCCCAGACATTTCACCTCAAGTCTGTCCTGCTGTTATTTTCATGTCCTGATTCAATTACCTCTCTAGGACCGGTCCACTGACACATGACATGAGCACACTGGGCTAAAGAAATGTAGAGAAATTGTCTTTTTTTGGCATGTGGGTTGCAATATATGGGAATGCCATGGGGTCTCCTTCACAGCCAAACCACACTTCTACTCCATTCTAACTTCTTCAACTCCAAGGGCTTTTTGAAGTACCATTAGGCTTGTCTTTCTTTTCCTCTAAAATCCTCTCCATCTCCTTCTTACTCATCGCTTCTTTTGTTCCTACCTGACCTGTTTAACACCTCCTCTCCTCTTGAGTACAACCTGCTCCAGTTTCTTGACTACTGCTCACTTTCACCTCATCCAACCTCCACCCATCTTCCTCCCTTCCTTATTTCCCGCCTCTATTATTTTCATTATTAACAGCCCCTCTCCTTCAGTCATCTTTAAGTGACCCTAAACTTGACTTTCTCGCTCCACCTTTTTAGTTTGTCTCCTTTGAAGAGCAGCTCAGGGTGAGGACGTTCATTCGCTGAATTTAAGCCTTGCAGCTCAGTGCCTTCAATAAATTACTGGTAGACTGACATAAATAGAAATTCATTTATCATTATAGACATTTACACATTTGCTTCTACCCCTAAGCTGAATGGAAAGCTGTGTTTGGTGAGTTTGATGGATGCATACATCCAGGAAAACTCACAAAAGCATTCGGCTGAAAACTCATAAGCAGTTCAACGTCAGTGTCATGGATGTGTGCACTTAAATTATTTGCCTTTTTTTCAATCGACTCCAACAGGTCAATCTAAACTTTTTGAATCTTGGCGGAAAGGACTTTAGTTATCTTACAGAAGGCTTAAAACTAGAAAAACTCTGCTCTAGTATTATAGCATATATAACTACACATGCATTTTAAAAGTATACAAAAACATATTTGAGCTTATATAAATCCATGTTTTCAGTTAGCTGTTAGTCCAATACTTTAAATGTTTAATGTAAGAAAATAGAAAATCTGCAAAAAATCGTTCATTTTTAAATAAAAAATGTAACATCCATCCATCCATTTTCCGTCACCCTTCTCCCTAACGGGGTCGGGAGTTGCCGGTGCCTATCTCCAGCTGCGTTCCGGGCGAGAGGCGGGGTTCACCCTGGACAGGTCGCCAGTCTGTCGCAGGGCAACACAGAGAGACAAACAGGACAAACAACCATGCACACACACACACTCACACCTAGGGAGAATTTGGGAAGGCCAATTAACCTGACAGTCATGTTTTTGGACTGTGGGAGGAAGCCGGAGAACCCGGAGAGAACCCACGCACGCACAGGGAGAACATGCAAACTCCGTGCAGAAAGACCCCGGGCCGGGAATCGAACCTGCAAGGCAACAGCGCTACCCACTGCGCCACTGTGCAGTGGGTAAAACATGTAACACTCAAATTAAAAAAAAAAAAAAAAAATGGAGCCATGCTCATGATAGAAGTGGGTCATGTACACACTGACAAAGGGGGAGATCACCAGTAATGGATACAAGTGGGTCAGGTAGCCGTGCAGACGTGAATATATTTCAAGGAAAGACTGGAGGTGAAGCAATCACTCACACACACATCCTCACAAACACAGACAACACATTTAGAGACATCTGTTTTGGGCTCACCATAAAACCCAGATGGACCCCAAGGGGTGGTGTGTCAACAACAGTGGAGACCACACATTAAATGCTTGCTGTGCTCCTGAGACTGATTCCTGGGGATTTAGAGCAGTGAGGGGGTATTAACCAAGACCACAACCTGTAATTGCCATCATAATTACATAGGAAGGTCTTTCTGAATTAATATATGCTGTAATTCGAGGGAAATTTCATTCAGTCTCTAGAGCTCAATGTCTTGTTAGCCTCTTGAGTGTTGTTAGCGCATGTCTGTGTCTCTGCACGGTCACCCAATGAATATGCATTGTGAGGGCAAGCTTACTTTTTTCATCTCGGCTGAACCCAAACACAGAATATGAATTAGTTTATTAGAGTTAAAAGTGGTGAGATTTGGCTTTGATGTTGAGCCATCAAAGGTATTACGAAACCACAGTTCAGAGGAGCAGTGTTGCACTGTAATTTATATTTAGGTGTGAGCCGAAATTAGACCTGTGACAGCTATGGACACATGCCTTACCTTCTTGTGTCTACCTTAATCTGTGGAGCTGGAAAGTTGATATTATCGTTTCTGTACTCTGAGATGAACTGTGCATGTAAAAAAGAGAAAACTTAAACACGCCGTATTGCTCAATGAATTTGTAATAGATCTGGTGAAGAAATAGGAATGATTGATTGGGTATGATTTTATGCCCATTCAAACTAACTTTTAAATACATTTATTTAGAAAAATGTTGACAGATTCTATGCTTATTTTCCCCACTGATATGTTTGAATTGTGTTATACATTAAGTTTATGCAAGTTTATTAGTACAAAGCTTCTGGCTCAACCTTATCAACTTGCAGAAAAGCCTCAAGCTTTGAAGACTCAGAGGATTGATACCTACCCAGTGTGGGATACTTGCAATCAAGAAATTTTGCATTAAATTTGTAGTTCTAAACCACACACCTACAATTTTTTTTCATATTTCTGACACATACAGTATGTTCCTGTAACAAGGACCATCTGCTTGTTAAGTGTTTGTTCATTCAGCTGTTGTAATTTCACTCTCCATCCAAAAATGTTAACGATATTTTTGCTCAGCATCATTTTACAGCGTTGCAACTTTGTTTGATGTGTGATTTGTCCTGAAACATGGCATGTTTTATCACCCATATTCCTTTTAAGCTTGCAGACAGACAGGATGTGCGTCTTCACACTTCTGTAGCATATAATCTCCTGTGAGCCATCGCTTCTTTCTTTTTTTTTTATTTTGAGAGGGAAGTGATGACACACTATGAAAGTGATTTCTGTCTGCTATACGGCTCATTTGGGTCAATTAAGGGAAACTCATTATGTGTTGTCAGTGTTTTGGGGGGCAAAGTGACACACACCCGGAAGGCTTGCAATTATCTGTCGGTGTGGCATCCTCAGATATTCACAATTGTTTGCAATGTAGTCTTTAAACTGATATTTGTAGCTGCTGAAACAAGTGTGGAGATTAACAAAAAAGCCAATTGTCTTGGTTATAAAGCTTAATTTTGTATCCTTTTCAGAACATAATGGAGTAAAAACACACCATGAAAAGATCACTTAGATTATTTTTGTTTGTTAAATTTACCTTGTGTTGTTTAATGTGTCAAAAGAAAAAAAAAATTATATGAGCATACCTTTTCAAGGCTGTGTCTGCAACTTCATTGGTTTGTGGTTCACTGATGCTGTAAAATTAAGTCATGAGGAATTTTCACAAAGCTTAGTCTCCTTTGGCTTTTTATGTAGATGTGCTTCTTTTTTTGTAGAAAGGCAGGGCTTATTGTCCTCTTGGAGACGTCAGCTCTCTTTCCGTCATTTATGCTTGGACCGAATTAAGCACTAAATTAGTTTTGGCTTTCAGAAAGTAACAAAGGCCCACTTCTACATGCCTTGCAGTGACAGTTAATGGCAGCGAATTTCAAACTTTTTTGTTGGCTGGACAATAAGATGCCTTTTAATAAGCTTTACCTTTGTCCAATTTCCAGTTACTGTTACAAGGCCCTCTGAACACCACCAGCAAGGAAGGTGGGTGAAGTCTCTCATTTAAGGACACAACGACTGACCAGGGATTCAAACTGGCAACCCACCAGTTACAGGATGAACTCCTACCACTGTTAACCTTAAAGTTGAAGCTTCCTTATGGTTTAGATCTTCTAATGTTGCTTCTTGTCTTGGAACACTCTCAGATACTGCAGTAAGTTATCGTCTCTAAAATATTGCATACAGTAATGGCAAAATGCATTACACTGACCAACCGACATCCTGTGTATCTAGCTTCAATGATCACCTTCATAAATTGAGCTCTTTATGCATTGCTTAGCCTAATTGCATACCTGTGCAGTGATTTGTCAATCTCACCTGTGTGTAGTCATACGTTCTTTGCTTTTTCCTCAAAAACAGAAATTGGAATGCTAAATTAATTCAGCACAGCTCCCTAGTGTTTTTACTTTTTTTTTTCTTTATCTGCAAAAAACTCCATTGTTAATAAGACATATGGAGTTCCATCCTTAGTAATATGAGCATGCTACTAAAAGCGTCGTCAGCAGTTTCCATTGCACTGCAAGGGGCCATACGTTCACATTAAAATGCGCTCAAAGCCCATTCTGTGGTGCATGATTTGCTATGTTTAATGCAAATGCAGCTGGTTGAATGTGGTGAATCTTGAGGACAAATCTGAGCTGATTATATCTGACATGTGCATCCCTACTGTCAAAATCTGAATGTGAATTTCAATAACAGATCCCATTAAAACTATGATCTGATTTTGTAGATCCTTCCTGCACGTCTGTCTATCTAATGCCACATGTTGATGTGAAAAATACTTCACAAAGTTTTATCTTTAGAATTGGAGCAGTCTTGCAGATCCAAAATACTAACAGTAAAGCCTGGTGACTATAACAATAATACAAAATAAGACGAGGTAACATGCTGTGAAGATAAATAAATAATGTTCCAACGCTGCCACTCTATGCATCTGATACTGAAGCATATGTATTGTGATCTCCAGCTAAGTCAGATTCCATACAGAGTAAACCTTACAATGCTCAAATTATTTCTTTTTGAACAATGAATCATTGTGTTGTTTCCCCTGGCACACGCCCCTGCAGCTACTGCAGCCCCTGCAGCTACTGCTGCAGCTGCTGCAGCTAAAAACTTTGCAGTTGAACATGGTCATCTCAAGAGAGTCCAAGTGGACCCTATTTGTCAACCACAAATAATAATAAAAAAAAAAACATCACAGGCTTTGATATCAAGCACACCAATAGGAATGTAGTAAACTTTAGACTGTGTGGATAGAGCACTTAATTTTCATTCCTAGATGGCCAGATTATCATTCTAGCTGAGAAAGAGCTAGAACATTTGTTTATATTTAGACCCACATAACAATTATTATTAAGTATAGAAATATAAACACAAGCATACAAAGAAGTAAATCCTCTCATTACATATTAACAAATTGTAAAGTGCAACACTCTGCTTCCAGACACGGGTATTAAAGACTACACACACTCCAGTGTTTACAAAAACACATTGGACAGTCAAACATTACTGTAATATAATATTGTTTGACAAAAACTCAAAATTGTCTGCCATATTTGATGTGCTATGTTACCTTAAAAAAATGCTAATGCAGTATATAGGCAGTAGGACAGTCTCAAGGCAGAAAAAACTCACAGCAAGCACAAATAACAATGGTCACAAAGAGTGGGAAGAAAACAGGCATATATCACACCTGACATCGTCACAGCAATATTTACCAATATCATTGCCAATGCAAGATTTTCTAATATCATGCACCCCTACTCTATAGTTCTACAAGCTGCATGACTTCACATCATGACGCACTTTGTGACGTATCCAAGCTAATCGTATTTTGGCACGAAGCAGAACAAGAGTTTTTGAATTAATAATTATATTTATTAATGTGCGTCAGACCCGCCGTGTTTAGCCCGTAAGTGAGTTTTAATTTAGTGCGTCATATTAATGCATAAAAATCAAAGTTTATATAAAATGGCTCCTTAAAACTGCTGAGCAGGCGTGAATCCAGAAAGTTAAAGAGGGAGTTACAGAGGCAGGTAATGAGATTAGGGTGTCACACTAAAACAAACAAGAAAACGAAAATCCAACCAGGCCCGTCATAAACGTTGCAAAAGTGAGTGACTCACAACATGAAGGTCAAAGACTGACATAAACATAAATACATAAAACACATAAATAATTCTGGATAATTTATGCTTTTTCTCTTCTTTCCTAAGTTCTTATTTAAAAATATTATCTACATAATACTTTCTCATCGAGGAGGATAAATGGGGAAAAATGTTTTGCATTTTGCAATAACAACACATTGATGGTATTTTATTATTTTTTTAAATATTAATATAACAATACTTGCAGTAAAAATACAAGTTTGATCCCAAACTATTTTTATTAGCAATGAATATCAGCTCACTCTGTAGGAAGTTGCTGTAAACATTTACTCTGGCGCGACACTGGAAGTAAATGTACAGTAACCCTCAAAATGTATTTTGTAATTGTTAAAATTACCTCCATTGCCACTTGTGTTCGTTAATGATGACTGAACCCTCATTAGTCCAGCATTTCTGGTGTAGTGTTTTGTCAACTTCCGCTCCAATTCACTGCTTTTCATGATGATCGAAGAGGAATTTGTTGGAGAAATTTACCTCCGCAAAAGGCTTTCTGACAGAATTTAATGACCTCACAGTGAAGGACAACCTGGTCATTAGACTGTAGCTCCTGCAAGCATGTGGTTAATGACGTCTATTGATGTGTGTTAGATAATGATGTGTGAGGTCTTAAGGTTCTTTACCTTGCAGTGACAATTCTGGATGTAACTTCCGCATGTGTCGTCCTCAACACTTCATGAATAGAGAGTGATTTGTATATATCCAGCCTTCACAAAGAAGCATGGTATTAAGTGTAATAGCTATTTTCAAAAAAGTAATAAATGCTGAAGTGAAGGACAGAGATAAGAGGATAAACCGAGGTTATTGAACACGTCAAGGTGTTTGATGAATGTTTTCACCATTTTATAGAAGCAATGCTTAAACAAGCAGCAGTTATTTCTTTAGAAGAAAATAAGAGCACCATAATGTGGACATAGATGCACCTCTAGTTCATTTTTAAATGTCTACCTGTCTCTTGTTGGGGAAGACTGAATTATACAGAAATAAATGCAATGTTACCGTAATAAGATCCCAATCATCCAATCCATATCAACATAGTAAGAAGGATCCCTTTTTATAAAACAGTAAAGCTAAATTGTTTAGTTCACCAACATCTTTACAGACTGGATATAAGCTTTGCGGTAGGTCAAGATAAGTGGTTGGAAATCTAAATACTTATTTACTAAGCTAAAAAATAATACTAATTGTGTATAAAACATGTTAAAATGAGTGATTAATTCAATGTACTGTGAAGTGCTTTGGAGTCCTCTGGACTTGATAAAGCACTATACAAGTACAGATCACTTACCATTGTGTGGTGCGACTGTGGCTCTGTGGGTAGTTGTCTTGATGGTTGTAAATTCGATTCCAGCTTTGTCCTGCCACATGTCAATGTGCTCCTGGGCAAGGCACTTATCCCCAAACTGCCTACTGATCTGCACATAAATGCCTGAACGTTTGTGAGTGCAAGTGGGTGAATGTGCCTCTAGTGTGTCAAAGTGATTGGAAAAGCGCTATATAAATTGAGTCCATTTACCATTTCATTCTCTTTACATGCCTTTTCCATTGAAAGAGGTAAACTTGCTAGGACTGGTGGTTAAAAGTCCCTTTACAAATCACCACTACACTTGTGCCGAGAATGTCCTTTCATTTGGTTGACGACCACCTGGAACCTCCAATGCAACACATCATCAATTGCACTCCCCGGCTCACTGCAAAATATTTGTTCATGTTTCTTTAGAAGCCAACATCTATTTTTATTGTTACATAACAATACAAAAGGTATTCAGAGCAAATATAGTCCTTAGGTAGTCAAACTTCTACTTTCTGAGTGCATGACTGCTAACTTCCTCATTTGTATGTCACGTGAGAGAAGCTGCTCCTCAATGGCTCTCCTGCAATAGAAATAACCTGAAAAACAAAACGAAAATACGTAGTGACTGTAGTGAGGTTGAAGTTTTATTTTTCATACAGCTGCCTGGGGCTAGGGTTACTGGTTGGTTCCGAGAGTGGCTAGAAATCTCTGGTGTCTCTATTTTTGAGAAGGCTAACTGTCAAAGTGGACTAGTCCATTCAGCTCTCGCTGAAATACAACCCTTCATATATCTCAGTGGCACAGAGTAAAAGAAAGAAAGAGTAGGGTAAGAGGTAGATAGGTTTCTTGCTTCGTCTAGCAGAGACATGATCGCATCGGATGCCTGCAGGCTCCGTCTCCGATTCTGCTCCTCTGTTGTTCCAGCTCACCCTCGGGAGATGAGTTCAGAGAGGCGGAGACCTGGGCAGGCAGGCACATGCATCACACAAACACACAATAACTACCTCTGCTTTATCCTGTCTGTGTGGAAAAACTGCTGCCATTTTAATACTGTTGTGCACATCTGTGATTTTCAACAGGACAGATACAAAGGCCAGCCTCTCGCACACAGAGTTTGGTAATTAATTGGTTCCAGAGGAACCAAGTACTAATTTACTATCACTTGGGCCACATTTCTTCAGATGGACAAATAATCTTAAGGCAGCTTCCTTATGGCTTCCTCTCTGTAGGTCCCTGATGTGAATCAAAGTGCATGTGTATTTTGTGTTTTTTCTTTTTTGTTTTGTTTTGTTTTTTCAGCCAGATAGGTTCATGTTGCTGTTTTCAGCTTTATAATTAGTGAGTTGTAGAAGCTGGCAGTCCATTTAGCTTGTTATATTGGATGTTTTGATTGCAACAAACATAATTTCAGTTTTGAAAAGAAGCTTTAACATATAACATGTTTATTTATCAATGTTTTTCTTAAAAAAAAAAAAAACATGCAAGAATGTGATGAAAATAGGTTGTAGGGTATTTGGTTTTTTAAAACAATCAATTTAAACAATTGGAGGTATATATTAGATTAAAATCTTACTGAAAATAATAATAATAAATGAAAACATTTGCTCAATCTCCTTTTATCTTTTCTTTTCATACATTCACTCTTGATAAAACACATAATGGTTGTTTTTGCGACTGTCTTTGATACTAATTATTTCCCACAGAAGGGACAGATCTAACTGTACTTGCTTCCTCATTTTATTTAATGACTGCATTCTGCTGAGGTTACATATGTTAAAAAAAGCAATAAGAAACAATGCAAATTATAGTTGGCTGTGCTGCTTTCTTTCCTCTGCATATCCTGCTAATGAGAAGACATTAGCATGCTTTCTTCCACGGAGAATGCAAGTTTCAAAACGAGATAATTCATGATGTGATTCGGGTTTGAACGTGATAAAGAACAATGTTAAGCGAATGGTGAAAAGCAAAGCTGCTTTGAGATAGGCTTATAGTAGACCTAATCTTTTGCCTTTAAAGCATATTGTACAGTAACTACATCAGGAAATGTGGCGGCACTATAACAACTGAAAGAAAGTGCAAAAAACACTAAAGGCAAGCTGAAACCTAAATACTTGTCACATTTTTCTTTTAAGTTAGTCGCCTTGCTCCAATGTAGTGAAAAGTTGTGTTCAAAGTTCAAATGCAGGTCATAGTTCTTATAAATGCTTTGGGAACACTATTCAGTCTGTTTCTAATTCTTACAGTAATCATAGGAAACTTTAGATCCTTTTTAGGTAGCTGATCATTTAGTGTTTGTCAATCAGGCTTGGCTTGTATGCCAGCATGCTCTAAATTCTGCGTAAATGTAATACTGGAATAAGCTATGTATTAGGTGGGGATAAGTTTAGTATTTCATTTGGTGATTTGTCCAAGAAACTGACAAACTGTAAAAACAATACCTGCTGATTATTCACAGTTTGCATGACCAAAGGAACCCAGCCGTCCCTGTATTATCTGGAAAAGATTTCATCCATCATTCTTCAACTCATACTGTGTCATTGCGAAAACTTATGATTGATTGCGATATTAGTAATTGGATGATTTGAAACTGCAGTATCCTTTAGTTAAAAAAAAAAAAAACACATCTGTGCTCTGTGATTTCATACTTTCAGCTGAACACGAAGAATTTACCCTTGGGTGACTGTAATTTTCTTTTCATTTGTAGTCAAGCAAACGTCAAGGTAGCATTTCTGTGACCTTTTGTCAGTGCAGATCAATGAGTTGGGACTATGTTTAGTTGGAAGCCTTGATGTTAGAGGAGCAGTGAGCACATTTACTCTGCTTCGCTTCACATGTTCATGTGTGGGTTTTTTTCTTTTTTTTTCTGAATGCTAAGAGTTTGCATGCGTTCACAGCTGTAGACACAGATAGTATAATTTTGCGCCCAGCGAGACAGCTGACTACCCATTAACTAACCATGTAATTATAGCATTAAAAGTGTCACCATTCCTCCATGAAAGACTTTATGCTTTTTATCAGAACAATTACAGATTCGTTTGCAGGTTTGTATTTGTTTCATGTATGGAGAATTATTTCTCTGAGTCTTGAAGAGAGAATTAGATGAAAGAGCTCCTCTTTATATGGATCAGGCTCAGTAATCAACTACAGACAGAACAAAGGCTTTGAGGTGTGAGAAATACTTGATTCCAGTGCAATACTGCAGTGGATAGAAAATTGGGAAAATGACGTGAAATTGTCAAAATTCCTCAGGGCAATTGCATTTATTGTCACATCTGTGTATCAGCCTCTAGATTATATATCTGTTTTGGCTTAAGACCCATCCACTCCTCAGTGAGATGTAGTCTTGAGACCGTAGTGACAAACTCCGGGTTTTGTCACTTAGATTTAAAAGACTAACGCTGCTCTGTAGTTGTGACAACTTGTTCCCTGCGAACACCATTTTCTTGACACTTTGAGCAGCTCAGACAGTCGCCTCGGGGTCTGGACGATGTGTCAGAGCCACTGTCTCAACAGCCTATCAGTGTCAGGGTCAGACACAGATTTATTTTTTATTTATTTATTTATTTATTTATTTTGATGGATTGTTTTATACAGACATCTCTCTGCAATAGCAGGAGACAGGTCATTGTAAATTGGACAAGTTCAAAGGATTGTGAATGATAATAATTAGTACAGCAATGGAGAGTGTGCCCTGTACATAGATCCTCTTTTTCTATTATAGTGTGCTGATATTGTTCTGATGTGCTGCATATAGCTGAGTGTTTTCTTTTCTTTTTATGAGGAACGTACATCGTTAAAATTTACTCACTTTAATGTCTACGTCTTTGTAATTAAGATGTCTAGAACTGAACACTGCAGCCAAACAAAACAAAGTTGTGAAGATCATAAAATGTTAATTACTTTCTTTTTGTGTCTGTCTCTCTATCTGATCTAGAGCAGATATAAATTTGAAATTAAACTCATTTTATTTTTTTCTTTATTCTCGGTGTCTTATTATACAATGCTTTAATGCAATGTTTTTATATTCATATGAAGCTCACTTTTACACAAATACTTAAAGGTCTTTGCTGTTTTCTTCTTGTCTTTCCTTTGATGTACCACAAAACACTACATTGCCTCATGAAAGAATTGGCTGGATAAATACATTTCCTCTGCCTCATTATATTTCTGAACTTTGTCTTGTTTTTTTTGTTTTTTTTCTAATTTCCACATTTTTTTCAATATATTCAATGAATTCAGCCTCATTCGTTATCATTTTAAGTAACAAGAGGATTGAAATCACACAGTGGTGGTGAAATAAAAAAAAACTGACTAAGGTGAGAGCTGTGAGAAAAAGCAATGTGTATTATTCTTTAAAAGAAGAAAAAGTGATGATCACTTTCAAGAGTGTTTTATTAAGCTTTTAACCTTAAATTAATGTAAATTGTAACTTAGAGTACAATGTTGCAGCCTGATATAAACCATATGCTTTGCTTCTTTCAGAGGATCTGGATTGAGAACTGATTACCAGATTCGTGGATTCTGATTTAAATTTTTACCCTCTTGCTACTGTTTGGCTCTGCTGTATGTATTTGCGCTGCCAGTTTGATGTTATGCAGCTTACTGGAAATTGTGTGTTCTGTGGAGTGGAGCAAACATTCTCCACTGCAATTAGAGAACTGCCAAAATAAATCTGAGAAATCAAACTATATGAGAGAAATCCCAGATGGAGCCTCAATGGGAGATGAGAATCAAGCAAATTTGCATAGAAAGGCATTAGCCAGGGTATGAGAATGTTGCCTTCAGACAAATAAATGTTCTAAAACATCCACAACTTTTCTTTGAAATAAATTTATATAATCTATTTAAGACATAAAAGTAATCTAGATATTTTTCCTGGTATCATAAAGTAACCGTAAACTGTTAAATATAGATGGTGTTTGTGTCTCTTTTTCTAAAAAAAATGAAAATCAACATACTATCTTCTTATTAAAAAGAATATTCCTCAACCACAGTATCAGACTACAAACATTAAAGGCAGCCTGCACCTGGTTGTGATCTAAGTTTGCTTTACTCTGACTTCAAGCTGGAATTGAACTGTTTTGACTGTGAAATCCGCCTTTCTAGATTTTACATTGTGCTATTGAACTACATGTCCGCTTAAATCGCCTACAGTGATCATAACGGGAGCAACATTGACAAGATATGACCCAGTTTCAGGCTAGGACTCCCATCAAATATTTTTTTTAATTTTGCACTGGACGAATTTTGTTCACATGAAGAATGATGTCACTCACACTTCTAAATTGGATTTTAATGCAGCCTGTCTCATGTGGAGTTGCAAATATAGATTTGCAGACTGTGTGAAGAAGCATGTGCTTGAGTGCTAAATGAACTATCTTTGGTAGACAGGGTGGGTCTTGGTTGAAATTGCTGGGTGTGCTTTTGAGAAGCACAGCTGGGTGACTCAGTGTATTTTTATGTGTTTATGTGATTCAGTGAGTGTGTGTGACTGTGTGTGATCTATGTCCCAGATTTATCTGGACCAAAGCTATGGTTGTGGTCAGCTTGTCACTGAGCCTCCTTCCAAAAATACAGCACAAAGAATTTTGTATAGTTTGGAAATTATTGTGCTCCTTTGACTGAAAAAACCCCAAAGAGGACAAACTGAAATAGGGTAATATTATCCTAAATTGACCTCAAGACAATGTGTTGAAGTTTTATTAGTTGTTTTAGAAAACAAACACTTCTGTAGTTAAGTAAAAGAGCCAGGGATAAAACTGATCATCCTCAGGACTGGGGTTTATTAAACTTCTCTTTTTCCTCCATTTGCTGAAGAAGAAAGTTAATGGAAGTCATCCTATTTCTTTCTTTAAACAGTAAGTAGTGAGTAAGGTTAATTTATGTCTCTTTACATTCAAAAACAACACATTGCTTCAGGAATCCAAAAAACTTAGCAGAAACAGGAAAATCAAGTCGTGAGGTCATTAAAGATTTAAGATAAAAGGAAAATAATCAGTTGCTTTTTAAAATGTTAAACAGAGTCATTAGTATGGGGTTTAACGATCTGTCTCCTTTAGTCATTAAACTGACTCCATGAAACAACAACTTCTGACCAGATATTTTCTGATAGGTCAAATAACAACAGTTTTCTGATATGAGACACGACTTTGTTGGCAAAAACCTCCTTGTCTGCAAAGGTGTGAGTGAAACTATTGAGCCTTTTCTTGTTATATTAATCAATATAGCACTGAGTCAAAGTAGTTGTGACAATGATTACCTGCAAAAACACTTTCCAGGAGAGTGGAAGATTAATGAGGATATGAGCAAGAATCATAATGAGGATGTGGACAACAAGAGAGACAGCACAAACACAGTTATCTGTAGTACAGCATAAGATGGATGGGGAATCTGATTTTATACCTTGTTGAGTTAGAATTTTTTTTTTTTGTGACCAGAGAAGATTGCATATGAACTACGGTATCAGCAAACGGTACAGGCGACATTCACTGCAATAGGGGACTATGGCATTAGAAGTATAGGAATAATCTTAACTACCAAGAGGCATCAGGAGAAAATCAAGTTCCTCTATAATTTTGAATTTAAAATGGCATGAAGTGTTTGCCATTGAAACCATCACAGCATCTATATTTGTATTTCTGAAAAAAAACCCATTCAGTACGATACAGCATTGCTAACTAGCAATGGACCTTAAAAATAAGTAGCACTTAAGGGTGATCAACATTTCTTTGAATAATGTTTTATCGCTTATTCTCGACATGTATTTCAGTTGGATGAAGGACAGAAATTAGTAGTCACTAAAGAAAACCACATTATAAAATACATTCTGGTACTGAGAAAAAAAAAAGAAAAACAAAGAAAGAAAAAGGCCATATATGTGCACCTTTGATTTGTGCACCAAAGGCCACACTGTGCACTGCAGATAAGGTTTTGAAACAAACAAGCCATCAGATCTGAATGCACTTTTCAATTCCGCTTTTTTAGAGACGCAAACATTTCTTCCCTCGGAATGAATCTGCCCTCTGATCTGGGGGTTACCAAGCGGAAATGGTCCTGCTGGGTGGCGATGAGCCTTTGATGACAAAATCATCGCTCCGCTCAGCTTCACTGAGCCTTTGTGACACCCAACAGACTAAGGTGCGCTAAAGGCATAAACATTCAGGGGAGAAGGTCAATAAAAGGTAGACAGTGAGGGATGAGGGACAGATAACATTAACAGACTGAAAGATTTCACCACATGGCACAGAATTAGTTCTTGCGAATGTAAAAGGGACACAAAAATCTGACTTCTCTGTCAATCTTGTGGTGTCTTATGCTGCAGTCAGGCACCTCAGCCGCCTCTTGGTAAGTGAGACAACTGCTGTGTTCCTCTGCAGGATTATTATTTCTTTATTTTTGTTGGTAGCAAATGGACATCTAACTCGGACAGTCGCCTTGATCAATAGTTTATAAATACATTTAGGTATAAATAATTGAACACTGTGACAGCTGGAATGTTATATATTCATATCTTTATCAGATAAAATCTATATAAAAATAATTTTAGAAATTATAACAGCGAGACAAAAGAAACATTAACTTGCCTGGCAGACAGGAGTGATAAACAGGTAAACACCTGATCAGTTGCAGCCCAAACACACCTATTTGTGAGGCAGATTGTGTCTTTGTGTGTTTTGGTCTTGAACAAAGTCTGGATGAATTTCGGCATGAATGTGCATAATCTGTCTGGCGCAGAGAAAATGCAGGAAGAGGAAAAAGCATCTATCAGCACTGTTGTGTGACCCTCATCTCACACTCCCCTGACTGTGTTTGGACAGATGGATCATCGCTGCATCACTCACACTTGACAATTGTGGTTTTTGCATGGGAGCCTGGTGCATGTGTGTGTGCGTGTCCATTTATGTGTTATTGTCATGAATACAAAGGCAGGATTTAATGTATTTGTGAGCCTATTCATTATGTATGGTGCAACTCAGCCATCATGAAGTCCCTCTGAGACAAAATCAATAGCAGCGTTGATATGACCCCTCTCCACTCGTTACTGCAGGTAGAATTCAATAGATTAGTTAACTGACACCCCCCACTTGACCTAGGAGTGTGAACTGTGTTGCACTGTGCATTTACACCTAAATTTGTCTTGATTTGATGTTACTGAAATGTCTTTTAAAATGAATTCATTTCAAGGCTGTCAAGCACAAAAAAGATACATTTTCAAAACATAAAGACTTCTATGCAGGTCTTAACATTCACAGAGATGGTGGAAAAATTTGATACACTTATCCGCAAGGCTACTTGTGACTTCAAGATTAGGTAAATTAGCTTACGCTTTCAAGTAAGAGTAAATGCTCACTGGACACTTGGTTCAGTCTGAGCATACAATAAAATGCCATAGCTCAGAAAAACTGCCCTTAAATTGCTATTGGAAGAATTTGTGATGAGTGAGTCGCTTTGTGCGAGTGATGCTGCACACAGAAGCTTTGAGCTCTTTCTTCCTGGAAGGAAGAACCTTTCAACCACTTCAAACATCATGCAGGCTCAGGAAAAGCTGCAACAGGACAACACAGGCGAGACAGGATGCATGTACCAGTAACATGTGAACCTCTTGCAAAACAATGACAAGCATCTAGCTGGATACTTCATGTGCTTCCAGTGATTCTACTCCATATTAATCTCTGTGTTATGCCAGAGTTTGGATTCTATAAGATTTGCCCCTCTCTATGTGAATGTTGTTAACATTCTAAAAGCAAGTGCTGGTCTGCACAAATATAATTTGTTATTCTATGAGTATGAAAACGTTTAATTAGAATCCAATATTTGTTGGTTGTTATACTCAACCTGTCATGAATATGCAGCTGGATTCTCATACCTGTCACAGTTGAAAGTGTCTGCTTAGGATCTCAAAGAGATCTGGAAGCAACGTGAAGCATGAGAAACCACTGGATATTGTCATTGCAGAATTCAACAACAACAACAACAACAAAAACATTTATTTCTAATATCATGCAGCCCTAGTTTGTATTATGCAGAATTAGTGCCAACTTTTCATACTGCATTCCTGGATATTTTTTTTCTAGTGTGCCTACAAGCAGGACATTTCAACTTGCATGTTTCGTTCGAGTATGTGAATTTAAATCAATAGCTTAAGTGATGCAATTATATTTGAAGGCCAAACATTAAAAGTTAAAAGAAAGGAAAAGTCTAGAGCTTTTGGTAAAAGTTTTCAGGAAAATGAATGTAGAATCCCAGTGGATTAGGTGTGTTAGGAGGAAAAGAACATGTTTGCAATGGTGGGTTTTTGGTTCAGTTACTAGGATTTTCATTTACTAATAAACATAAATTTGTCAAAAACTCATAAATTTAAGCAATTAGTGGTTGGCTATAGATTTGTTTTTTATTGAAGACATGATTTAGATCAAAGTCACTCCTTGTCCCCACCCAGTCCTTCCCCCACCTTTGACCTGTTTTGATGGACAAAACAGGTCAATCATTATTCTATCATTATCTCTGGTTGGATAGTCCTAATAACCTCTATTGCAAAAAGGAAGGGCAGTTGTATGTATTTTGTAAAGTGTAACCTGAGGGGAAAGACAATGACAGCCTCTCCAGCTGCTGTTTCAGGAACAGTCATCAATCAAGGAGAAATGGGAGCATCACTATTCTGCTGGTGCAGCAATAAGAAACTAATACTCACATAAAATTCTTTAGAAATTTCATCTACTGGGCACAGCAGTGATGCAGGGGTAAAGCATGCGACCCACGACTTGAACTCATGTTCAAGTCCCAGCTTGTTGACCTTTCTCCTTGCTCTCAACCTGCCTTCCTGTCTGATCCTTGTCAAATAAAGGCCCCAGAAACCAAGAAAATCTTTAAATACATTTGGAATAAGAAATTCTATCTTCTTTCAAAGTTAAACTGAACTGTTTTACATTGATATTAAATAAATTAGAATATGATTCCAAAGCTTTTTCATCATATTTAGAGTACCTGTTGAAAATAAGAACCATTTATATTGTACATTTAATACCACCAGGTATTAAGCATAACTTTCATTAGAACCACATTTCTTTATTAAATATATATGTTTATTGCTCTGGTGTAATGTTCTAATCTTAAATGTCATGTTTTCATTAGCTGCAAGCGTAAAGTCATAATTCACAACCATATAGTTGTGTAATGAATCTAATGTGTTTACCTAAGTGAACTGATTTATTGAAATGAATTAGCTTTTCAAAAATACTCAACTTTATTGAAAATGTCTGTATATGACAACACCCTTTGCTATGTAATTGTTGTTGTATGTGGCTTGTGGCACTGCTCTTCTGTGCCTTGGCTGTATGTGGATGTTATCCATCAGACAGTCCCTGGGTGATATTACAGTGTTTACTGTGAATGCACTCGCGGTGTCCATGTGTTCACATGTGAGAAAGTGAGCAAAAGTAAGAAAAAAAAATGGAAGCCTCTTCAAATTCCCCAGAGATGATTTAGCGTTAAATCACCAAACAGCAGAGAAATCTCTTTCTGGTCTTTCCCACAGGACTGTTTGGAGGCGTGTGGTGAGTTAAAACAAGAGGATGTACTAGATATCTCTGTATGGCAATGATGCAACAAGTCAGACGATTTGTAGTGTAACTATTGCAGTTTGTGTTGTGTTATGTACATTACAAAATATGATGCAAACACATATGAGCGCATAAATCATGCCATCCATGGGTCTCCCAAAGGCTTATCTTTGAAATGTATGACTTATAAAAGGCCTTTAGATGTCTTAGTTGTTTCCCCTTATGATGTTCTGTTTTTCCTTTTGGCTGTTTCGTGTGCCAGTACCGGGAAGCAAAAAAAAAAAGGAGACAGAGGGGAGGGACATAGATGTTTCTGTCCTAATTCTGGAAATATTTTACTTTAATTTCAGTTATTTCTTTTCATTGACAGTTTACTTCTTTAAATTGCATTAAATATAAATATGATGTCTTAACTGTCTATCTAAATGTTTTTATGCTGAAAGAAGACTTTTCTTTGGTGTTCAGGATCCCTGGGACTGATTTGGAAAATCTTGTTTCAGTGTGAAGGCAATATTGATGCTATGTAATATAGCATCATGAGGAAGCTAAAGATTTGAACTGGGAACTTATCACCAAGGGAAATTAATCAAAATGCAACAGGAAACATGCAAAAAAATAAAGCTACTTAATATTAAGGACTTGATATATTACTAAAACTATTTAGTCCAACTTGTATATTGGCTTCCTTCTTCTCCCTTCTCTTCTCACCTTCTATTGCCAAATACATTTTTATTAAAAACACAACCTAAAAAATCTAAAACCTGGTTCAGTGTCCAAAAGTTTGGACGACACATTAAAGTTTGTGCATTTTGGAGGCCTGCTTGTTTCTCCCCATGCGAGAGACCTTTACCACTGGGTAGACAAGTGCATAAGAAACTTGGTATCTAATTGAGCATATAATTGCCTCACATTTTTGGGGGTAAAGATGTCTTTTTAAAATTCTTTTACTTGGTGTCAGTGCACATTCTGCCCCAGCAGGCGGCCATGCCACTGAGTGCATCATAATGAGTTAGTTGGATGAATTCAAACCCAGTTTAAGGCTAATGCTGTAACCTTGGCTTCAGAATGGCAGGGCCCAATGTTGCCTCCATTTTAATGAACAACTCTGATTTTACTTCAAATTAACCTAATGATATATGCAGATTGTGTTTTTGATGTAAACCAGAAAAAAACATTTATGTTCTGATTGATAGTCAGTGTCATGGTGCATTCTTAGCCCTGGGGCCATAATTTTTTAATCTTATGGTGACTCTTTCTGTTCAAGATGCTGAGGCATGCTTTTGAAAACGTGTATGTTTTTTGAGAGAAAGATGTAAAACAATTTTTTCTACCTGCTGATCTGAGTTTAAGCTTCTCCTTGCTAACTCATTGCATGTGTGAAAGCCACTTGTGCTTGCACATTTGCCTACAGAAATTCTTGTAAGCACAAGAGACTAAATCTTTGTTCCACATAAACACTCACTTTATCTAATTTTCTTAGTTAGAAACACCTCTTTTCTCTGCAGATCGTAAAATATTTTCTTTAAACAAATGAAGACATAAAACATTAGTGGTGTATGACACCAGTTGGAAGAAAGTCCTAGAAGTCTGGAGAGTAAGATGGGATTTTATTGAGGAAAATGTTGTTATAGACTGCAAAAGCAACTAACAGGAGAGGGAAATGGACTTTGAAACGACTAAAATGAAAGAAAAGGACTGTAGAAGCTGATGTGAGAACTACCAAGACAAAAGGGGAAATGGGCTCTAGTGAAAAACTGTCTGGGTGTTGCTTTCTATTCTGTAGATGACAGGTGCTTTGCATTAAATCTCCACTGCCTGTGCCTCACAGAAATATGCCCCAAGATCCTGAAAACAGAACTCAATTTAACCTTTCAAGAAATTCAAGAAAGAAAATGGGAAGAAACTTTCATTGTTGTGACCTTATTTGAGAATTTGAAGAGAAATGCGTCTCATGTTGCACCCTACCGTCAGTTCAAGCTTGAAGGAAGATTCGCACTTCAGGGAACAGTGGAGGCAAGGTTTGCCTGCAGAGAGCGTTAGGCTTTGTTTTGCTTTTTTTGTCAGCAAGCTCATTTTTCTCATTCTTTTCTACCTTCCTGCATGAAGACAAAATTGATCTTTTCATTTTAAGTATTTGCTACCTACAATGTACACTAAATCAACACTATTGTTCCGTTTTTGTTTTTTGTTTTCTTTCATCAGCATAACAAATTAAACCCACAGTTCACATAAAATAAAGAAAATAGAAGTGTTCTTCAATTTCAGCTGGAATACATTTTTGGGAAAAATCAAACAAATGATTTCCGTTATCATCTTCACTATCTTTACTCACTTCACCACCAAAGCTGCCAGTGATGAGCCATGCAAAGTCAGTGGAGCTCTCTTGCTTCTGCTGCTTGCAGCGTGAATCATTCCTGTAATAGCATCATATTAATGATTAAAAATGAATGATGTAGGTGGTCTAGACAGCTCATCAATTCACCCCCACAAAGAAAGAAATTATGAGCAACTGAGCTGTGCAAACTCCTTTGTTTTTCTTGCAACGACTGAATTTTCCATCCAGCATAAATCTGTTTGATGCGTAACATAATAATCACGTTCTGTAATCGGAGGGCTCAGCTATGAATAAAAAAGAGCAGATTTACTGCAGCCAAAGCATTCAGTTGACCCTTAGGGAAACAGGTGAAGCTCTACACCGTACAAGTTTTACTCACTGCCACACAAAAAGTAATAAACTATTAATAATGTAAAAACACATAAATACACAAAATGCAGAGAGCTGCTACTGCACTCCTTGAAGAAATATGTTAAGGTTTAACTTCACTGGGAACAAAAACTTTGTCAAAGGAGGCATAATTCAGTCACTAATAGACCTGGATGCCTACTTTAGGTGATTGAGGTAATGCACGCCATGTTTGATTCATGCACTCAGTGTCAGAGGTGAAAAGTCTCTCTGCCTGTGAGAAGTTCACACACTGCTACCAAAATCTGCAGAATATTGTCTTTTTTGTCTTTCACACTCGCTCCCCTTCTCACCTCTGCTTCTCAATTGGAACATATATCTTTTTGCTGCTTCTCATTTCCTCATCTAAAACTTTAGGGAATACGGCAAATGATGAAGATTTATCGTGGCCAAACTGAAACTGTATGCAGATCACACTTTTCCCGAAACCTTAATCTGTCATTTTCTCCTTCTGTCTTTTCAGGTGTGCCCTCTTGCTCTTGGCCTTTGAGGCCTAAGGAGAAAAAAAGCGAAGCCCAGACCCCCATGGGACGCCCTGTTATCCAGCATGCACTGCTGCTGTTGCAGTGCATGTTGGTCCTACGCCCTTATGGCGTTGCCAGTAGGAGAGGGCCGGTGCTACTGCCTGAATCTCCCTGCCACAAGACGGAGCATCCACTCATCCCACACTCAGGTAAGTTTTCAAAGGAATAGACAATCAGTACTAGCTCTCTCATCCTTTATGAAAATTAGATGTAAAATATGCAATAAATATGAAAATATTGGAACAATATGTACAACCATTTATTTGTGTAGCTACAATCATAAGGTTGAGTGTTGAAACTGAATTTGCGAAATAAATGCCAACTCTTTATTCGCTCTCATATTTTTTATATTGCCTACCATTTCAACAACAGTAGACATCCTAGTAAGCAATGAAAAGTTGTTCATGTTGTTTTGCCCCATTTTGAATGATGCTCTGGGACTAGAGCCACATTCCGCTCATCAAAGACCACAAACACTCCTCCCATGACAGTGAGTTTTTCTCCTCTAGTTTCTATATTTTTCCCGGATCTCTGCATACTTCTACTTCTATCTTTTGAAAGTTTCATAGTTGCTACCAGACAAACAGTATTTCTCAAGTTTCTTCTTTGTAATAAGCAAGCTGTTGAAGTTAGAAAAAGAAATAGGTTTTGTTTAGGTTCTTTTGCTCTGTTTGCTAGTTGTTTACATTTTGTGGCAAGAACACATTTTTCTTTGTGTAGTGTTGTGTATCCTCCCTCAGCCACTTATAGGAGGTGGGATTATAACATGTCAATTTGTCAACCAAAGTTTGGAAAATCTGTATTTTATCCAGTTAATGAAATAGTTTGACAAAACCAGGTTTGTAACATATTAAATTTGAAGCTGCGGTCTCTAAAATCTTGTTCTAATTTTCAAGAATTTTGCATGATAAAATAATGAAACTGTGTAGCTTCAATTTAGTGTAATTTTTTAAATAGTCAGTCAAGGTGCTTATATATCATTGCTTAAATTGTATGTACAGTGGTATGTACTTGCTATGTGTACTAGTATTCAGTAGTGTCTTATCATACTTTGATGTTTTTACTTTTGTGTTCAGCAATCAGCAAAATTGAGTATTGCAATATAATGGTAATACTTTGAAAGGAAATTGTATCCCAAGGATTTCCCATCCTGCCTAAAGATCATTCTTTTATCCCCATTACCCTATTGGGTATTTACCTTGCCCTCTATTGGCATATAAATACATGTGGATGAAAGCAAATAGTTCTCCTGTATTTCCTTTTCATCCAATACTGTACCATACATAAATTGACCTCAAACTAAGCGAGACTGCCACAGAGTTTGACAGACATAAGCTTTCCTTCTTAGTGACCCAATTTATATTTTAGACTACATCATTTATGAAAGTGCTGCTCAAATGTTCAAGCAATGACTCAAAAATAGTTTAATCTTAAACTATGCAGATATTCACTTTATCAGCCTATGGTTGACTGTCAGAATGGTGTTCTGTTTATGAAATGCTTTGTTAGTTTTAGGTCAGATGTGATAACACACCTTCCAGAAAGTTACTTTGTCGTCTTGCTAGTTGACAAAATATTTTCCCAAAAGGCTTTAGAAAAGTTATGTGCTTTTTGGTCAGCAGTGGTTTTGGCCTTGGAACCCTCCCATGGAGGTCATTTTTACCTAGACTTTCTTTCATATTGTTGAGCCATGAATACTGACCGTAACCGTGGCAGGTAGGAACTGCAGTACCTTCGACGTTTTTATTAAAAAGGAAAAAATCTTTAATAAAAAAAAATAAATAAACAGAACTGTAGGCCCGTTTCCAGCGTTCCATTGCTCAGCAAAATGATTGAAAAAGCTGTGGTTCAACAGCTAAATAGTTTCTTAACAATAACAAACTGCTTTGACGTCTTTCAGTCCAGTTTCCATTCTCACCACAGTACTAAGACTTTCCTTGTCAAAGTGTTCAATGCTATCCACATAAATATGGACTGTGGGAGAACCACAGTGCTGGTCCTGTTGGACCTCAGCACAGTTTTTAACACTGTCGACCTTGACATATTATTAAAGCAGTTTTAGAGCTGAGTCAGACATCCAAAACATCCAAAACAGTGAGATCCTGTAAATAAAGACAAAAATGCACCTCCTTAGAGTTTCACGTAAGTAATAAAAACTGGAACATTGATTGATATATTTTATGTACATTTGGTGATAATTATTCTTGATGATTTTGATGAAGGCATTTGACAAAATGTGAGGTTTGTTGCTTGTTTCATAATTGGTTCATGTCAATCATTTTGTACTGCTTTTTTCCTGAAATGTGCTACACAAATACATTTGACTTGAACTGAAATGTTTCCTTTAGAGACAAAGTGCAGATGGATTCTTCTTTCTGAACTGTCTCTACATTGTGATGCATTTTTTAAGAGACTGCATAAGGCTTCATTCTCTCTACCCCTCATTTCACACTGCAATTGAACCGCTCAACTCTAATGAAATGCAGTAAGACCCAGTCGACAAACAGTTCTGGTGGCAATCAATACAGTCCTGTCTACTCACAGCAAAGTAGTAAAATGTCATTGAGCTGCTTTCAGTGCAGCAGAACCCAGAACCATAATTGTGAAGGCAAGATCGCATATTTCAGACCAATGCAAAATATAACCGTTGTCATTGTGGACATAAGCACTCTCTACTGGAACCCTGTTTTATCTCCACTTCTGTTTGTCTTGCCTGTCTCTGTCACTTTATTGTTAGAGCTGAAGTGGTACTCTACTCTCTCTGCCAACCGAGTGGCAATGAATATAACTAACTGCCTGGCTAATGTGATACATTCCAGCATTGTGTTAGGTGCAGTTACCGGCTCAAGGGTCACCATTGGTCAGTGAGTTTGTGATCTCTAATGTACTAGATTGGCACATTAAGCCCTCATGGTTTAGTGCTTTAGGAACACTTATTAAAAAAAAGGGGATATTTCCATTAGTGCTCAGATGTGGTTCACAAGGCCTATAGTAGAAGAGAAATCTAATACAATGTAATCAGTTAGAAACAAATAATTACATTTGTTTCTAATAACGGACTGACTTGTAAAAATTTATTTTTGACTCAGAAGGTTTGGACAAGCCAGTAAAGTACTGAAAAGTAGTCTGGTCATATAAGTCTAAATCTAAATACTTTCAATGTCATTGCACACATTGTTGGAAAAAATTATGGCTTTTTTGCACATTATACCAGAACCACCATGATAAAAGGCAATTTCACACGTGGGAACATTCTGGTGTGGACATATTTGATAAAAATCTGAAAACAAAACTAGATTGGATTTCCAAGCAGCAAAATATTCCTGTACACAAAGCCAGGGAAACTCTTTTAGAGTGGAAGCAGATCTTATAGAATGGCCCAGGTAAATGCTTGACTTGTATCCAATTGCAAATCTATGCAAAGAACTGAAGACCAGACTGCATAAAAAGAACCCACAGAACCTTTTAGATTTGAAGAGAGTTTGTGTGAGAACAGGTGAGCAATGCAGGGGATTAGTTTCTCCAAGAAAGGCCTTTCCACAAAGGGTTTAATATAATCTGTAACAGTGTTGGAAACTACCTTTTGTCATTCCATTTTTTGAACAAAGTTGTTTTTCTGAATGTGTAGATTGCTTGGATTGCTTCTACGATTTGATGAGAAATTTATGTCAATTGCCCCATTAGAAATATTTAAGAAAAAAAAAAAAACATTGAAGTTCTTATTACATACTTGTTCAACAGTATGTACCTTTTAATTGCTTAAAACTTAATTGCTTTTGAATGCATAGTCCCCTTCCTGTAATGTTTTCTCTTTTCTTTTGCACTTTTCTAAAGACAGGAAAAATACATTTTTGACTTATTTTATATTGTTCTGTTCTTTTCCTATGAATCTTGTCCACATATCTCAATCATATTTACTCTGACATTATAAACAAGTAGACTTCTAACTTTAAGTTAATTTACTGCTATATCCTCAATTATTTATTAAATCTTACACTCAATAATGTTTTCATAGGAGCTATGCTCTTCTTAAAGGTTGGTCTCACTAATAAGGTCACAGACTGTTTTCAAAGACTGGAGTTGTAGCTCCTTGATTTTTGTAGTGAAAGCACAATAAGTTGAGTCATTACGGAATATCCAGGGATAAACATAGGCGGGAATAATTATATGTAAGCAAAGTCTCTGTGTGAGGGAGGAAAAACCACTCGTTAAACCCATTATTCTTCTTTGTGAGTCATTGTGCTCTATATAATGTATTGTAATCCTTTGTTGTTGGAAATGTGCAGTGTGAGGCTGCCATGATTCTCCGCTGGCCAAGCTGGGAGGACTACAAACGCATTAAAGTAACCCTATGGAGCACGGTAACCAAATGCACCCAATCTGCCCAGACAAACATTATCTTGTTTGGAGACAAAGGCAAATATATATTGAGACTTGGTCAGAGATTTGCAGTGAGAATCTATACACAGAGTGCTTTTTGCTAATGTCTTAAGAGTTGTGAAAACTTTACTTCTGAAGAATTTGTGTGATTGTAAGCTAAAATAAAACATCAAGATGTTTTTTTTTTTCAGCGCTGTGCACACAATTCCCTTCTTCATTGACCATACATGCAGCTAATACAAACTTATATGTGACAATTTTCATTTCTTGAAATTTGCTGCCTTGTAATAACATACTGTCCAGGAAGGCATGCTGCCTTGCATGCCTTCCTGGACAGTGTGCATCATCCTCATGATCAAAAACCATCTCTGCATAACTCCTGCTGTGGATTAGCTCCCTATCAGCCAGTTACAGATGGCAAAAATCAGTTTTTAAACTGTAACATTTTCACATAATTTTCATAACACTTCAGTATGGAACTATGGGGATTTAAAGCCATGCTTGGGCAACCATCACTGAACTGTGTTTTTGGGCTTGGGCCAGTTTCATTTGTTAACCTCAAAGGAGTCCACCTTAAGATATTTGCAGTTTTGCAGTAGAAGTCAACTTATATGTTATAAAAAGCTGAAAATCCTTATGGAGGAAGATAGCTTTTTAAAAGCTAATGAAATCAAGTAGGTGAAATATACAAATATCTGTATATTTAACTCTGATAAACAGTGGAATTGTGACATAAAAAATCTAAAAACTCCAAAACAATTTAAATCTGATGCTTGGATTTGAAGTTGTCATAAATAAATCCATGTGAAAAATTTGTAGAAAATTTGTCCTCTGAATAAAAAGACTTACGATCATAAAGCGTGGTAGTTCATAGTATGCTTTATTGTCTTTTACAGAAAATTTCCATAAATTTCATAATGATCAATGTTCAACCTCAATAACCATACCTACCCTTTAAAAGAATATTTTAATCTCGTGAGGAAAGAAAACTGAACAGTAACGGTGCCCCTCTTTAAGAATAATATTCTCAAATTTTTAATGATTAGAAGGCAGACATTTTAATTTCATATGAATAAGCACTCTGCTCAAAAGGAAAATCTAAGAAAAGAATCATTTCTTCCTAATATGAAAAAATAAAACATAAAAATAAATAAATAATACATAAAAATGCACATTGGCAGCTTGCTTTAAAGAGTGGTTGTTCCCATCATCAGAAGCCAAGGTCAAGGTTTGTCAAAGTGGCTTCCAGTGACAACATTTTTCTCATCTGTGTGATTGTGGCCTGACAGCAGAAGGGTGTGCCTCACATGGGCTTGACCCCACTCGGGCCAGTGGTTTTCTGACTTGGCACAACACTTGGCTGAGAGAAATGTAACTGTGGTGTGAGGATGGTGCAGTCTAAAGACTGCTTTTTGCTTTCTATGGCGGTTTCAGAAATGTAGGGTTTCAGAAAGGAAAGTTCACTGTATGGTTCAACAACAGTAGTCCAAATGTTTACCCAAAAGATAAGTTTTCTCCACTTTACTAAAAACAGAGTTGAATATTGTCTCAGTTGGGCTGCAATGTAAATATGTGCCATTTATTCGAATATCTGACTGGGTATGCTTTGGAAGAAACCTTTTGACTAAATCCATTTACATTGTTATTCCACCTCCTATTGTAAAAAAAAAAAGTTATTTTAACAAGTGTTCCTACCTGTAGGCTTGAAGGCTTTTAAAGGGTATGAAGTGGGGTATAAACAATGCCTTTACAAGCAATGCTAAGGGCCATATCTCTCAGGAGTGTGACGGGCGGACTTGTTTTACAGCCATGCAACAAGCTCAGTTCTTTTTTTATCTTCCCTGAACGACAAACACTTCCTTAGAAAGATGAGAGAATAAACAAATGGGCTCACGGCATTCATAAATGCAACAAGCTGCAGCCAGCATCAGGGATGCTTTAATTAGGCATTTGGGGATGATTCATTTAAATTTAAAGGCATCCAAGGTCTTTGAGGTTGATTCCTAAAACCAAAAAAAGCCTTTCTCTATTATTCTCCAAGATCAGCTATGTTCCAGCCAAGATTTATTTGAAACGATGACAAGATGCAAGTGGAACAAATGGTTGCATTTCTGTATTTGAGAAATTAAACATCTTTGAAAACTAAAAGCACAAATTAAACTTTTGATGCTTAGTGGTGAAGACAGTGGACAACTATTCATCTTGTTTTGTCTGTGAAGGTACTGGATTATATACTTCAGTATTTGGTGCTTAAAAATGACAAAACAATGGTATTTTTTGTATTTGCTGTCTTTTTATGAAAAAGTTTGACAATACTTATCCGGAACCTCAAATCATACCTAAATAAATTAAGTTTTAGACATTGCATTAAATGGTCTCCACCATCTTATATTTATCCCTAAAACTAAGATAACATCTTTGTTGTTTTGATGGAAACTAGACTCAGACAAGGCTAATTGAACATATTCTATGGTGTGAAAACTTTTGACGTTGATATATTATATAGCTATTTACAAACATTACCCAGCCAACTATTTGTTGTTTCAAAATTTTCTACTCTTCTTCAAGAGTAGAAAATTGAATTTAATTAATCAAATTTAATTTTAATTTTGTTGGACCAAAACTCTAAAACCTTATTTTAAAAAAAAAACTGCTTGTCAAAGTGAAGAAAGCATTTCATAACACAACCTGCTCTTTTGTTTGAATACAAATGCTGATGTTATTGAAAACACAACATCAATAAACAATTCGGTCTAATATTATTATGATTTTATATTGAGTGGAAATTGCAATTATTTTTCTTTTCATGAGAGCAAACAACACAAATCTCTAGCTGTGACATTTGTATCCGACTCGTACTGTAGTTTTTCAGTAAAAATTATTCTTTGGAGTTTCAAAAAAACAGCTTTTTTTTGGCGATTGGTTCAATTCTTTGTTCCATTTTATTTATTTTTGTTTTGTAAAGCTGATGTTCTATAAATGACAAACATTTATGTCATTTATTATTATTATTATTATTATTTATTATTATTATTATTATTATTATTATTATTATTATTAAATGTCAAATATTAATGACAATAGTTAAAGTGTCTTTGTATTTCCTAGAGGAAGGTAATGAGAAGATTTATTGAACGTAGTCATGAAAAGGATGAAGAGAAGGACGAATATGCTGAAGGTGTTGAAGACCTTGATGATTTGACAACTGACATAGCATAAAGATAAAACAAGAGTTGTCAGGATACTAAAGCATTTCTTTGTATACCGATTCTGATATATGTTTGTGTATCAGTGGGGTTGCAGCTATGGAGACTATTTTAAACAAATGTTAAACTGGTGAGGTATATTATTGACTTTGTCACTCTACCAGTGGTTTTCTCGCATATTATGTTTGGAATGTAAATTGTTAAAAAAGTATATTAGATAACTGAACAAAGGAAAAAGTCAGGTTATCATTCAATTTGTGCATAAAAGAGTGAAAAGGCTCTTTTTCACGAGGCCAAAAAGAATTGAGTTGTTGTTTTAAGCCTTTAAGCTTAAGCACACATTAAAAAGCCTTTAGATATTATTTGTGGCTTCATTGCTGTTAGTTTTGCATGATTTATTCATTTTATGCCTTTAAGCCCAACCACTCTCCAGAGATGTGATTTTCTACCTGTGAAAAGTTTTTGTTTTTCTATGCCTGACATATTATTAACAAGAGTTCAGATGTGTGCATGACATTTAAAGTGAGATTATTTTAGATTTATTCAAACCAAACAAGTTTCTTTTGTTTTTGTTTTTTGTGTCCACTCTTTCCCTCACATCAGTTTATACAAATGGTTGCCATTCCTGCAAATCCAAATAACCATCGGGCCACATTAAAAAGTAAATAGCTTTGAACTGCCACGTGGTATTAACACCACACATCGAAATACATTCATGTTTCAGAATTGGTTCCACATGTTGCCATTGATGCCATAACTCTGAAGGCTGCCAGACTGAAGACTGGCATGTCTTTTGATGCGTGCTGTAAATATTTATGTACCCTGTCATTGTGCCTTTGTCTCAGGTTCTGTGTCAGAGTGAAGAATTACAAATGGTATGTGAGTGATGGGCGGTTTTGTTGTGAGGAGGTGGGAGACACAGGGCTTAAGGGATGAGCCGGGACCAAGAAAAGGGGGGAGAAGATGGGGGTCGCTGGTTTCATGTTGGCTCAGAAACCTTGCTGCACTGTTAGTATTCATCCTAATCCGAGTGTGCGTATGCATGCGTGTGTATGTGTGTTCATGCGTCTGCACGGGATCACGCCTTCATCTCCTCAGCAGCCAGTCGCTTGATTCATTGAGCTCCTTCACTGTCATGGATGTGATGGGATTACATTATCACATGCATTTAACCATGCAGATGATGTGAATCCATGTAACATGCAAAGTAAAAATGAAATTTGGTAAGGGAGATGGGACCTTCTGTGAACACACTGTCTGGGAGAGTTGCCCTACAGTTTCATTCCCATTGGAATATTACGTTTGATCAATTCTGTCCAAGAGAAATAATTAAAACTACTTAAAAGATGGTTTTGGAAAAACATGTTTCTAATTCTACCACACTTCAGAAGTCCAGCAGTTGAACCATGTATAATCAGATTAACCCCATTGAATGCGACTATAGAAAGCTCTGTATACTCAGCTGTGCAGCCTTGGGAGGGACCCTCCGTTCTGGTTATGAATGTTTATTAATGCTTCCTTGGCCTCGTCACAAAGGCCATAAATCCTTTGAAGGTTGTTGTGGCGAATTTCAATCGTTAGGCCCCACTTTTTTTTTTTTGAAAAACTAACAACAGATTTGCTGTCTTTGTGTTTTAGTCACATGCAGAAAATCAGAAAAATAATCATAATGTGAATTTTGCATTTTGTCACATTGTAAACACAAATGTAGATGCATTTTATTGGAAATGTATGTGGGTGGGGGGTAATATTTTTTTCTAATATAGAATTAAAAAGATGAAAGTGTGGGACTCATCTACTCTCTGCCCACTTTACTAAAATACCGCCAAATAAAATCTGGGGCAACCAATCGTCTTTAAAAGTCACTTAAGTTTTTCCGTCACTCATGGAAAAAAGCATGACAATTGAATCTGACAGGCTGGATATTAACAATGAGTGAATTGCCAAGGTGACATAAACATTTGACAGAAAAAAATATTAGTCTTGCAATCCACAACTTCTATATGGAAGAGTGGTAAGAAGATTGAGATTTTATAAGAAAAAAATTATAAAATGACTTTTATAAAGGTTGCCACAAGCCATGTAGTAAACAATAAACATGAAGAATGTGTTTATTGTTTGATAGGACTATGTTAAAGAAAACCTGTTCAAAACACTAAAAGACCTTTTGACAGTCAACAGACAGTGATCCTATACATGGTGACTGAAAATGAGGTGGATAAGTTCAAAGGACATTCATTTATGCCCCTGTCAAAGATCAAAATTGACATTTTCTTCCAATTAAAAAAACTGAACATTACAGTTGCTGTTTGCACATGCTCTCTATCTAGTCTTTCTGAATTTGAACTATTTTGCAGGAAAATAATAGGCACAAATTTCAGTCAATAGTTATACAAATTCGCAAAGTCACTCTTCAACAAAGGGCATATTTGTGAAATGCTACTGTCAAAGATTTGGGCAGCTGAATACAAATGCATGCTATAGAGTTTGAAATATTTTTTTTTCTTACACCTGTCAATTATGTACTGCTTCATGTTGTTTGTTTTTTTTAAATCATAGATTCACTACAACATATGCAGAAGTGTAATGTTACAAAGTGTCAAGATTTGAAAAAGTTCATTGGGTAAGAATACTTGTGTAAAGCATAACACAGAGTCAGACAGACAAACACGCAGACACACTTCAGCACCTAGCAAGTTCCCCCCTAGTGAGTCTGGGAGATTTATGGGGAGAAGCTGGGGCTCGTCAAGTACCGTTTCCCCCTCTGGGGGGTTGTCACAGCTATATTTGTATGCTGAGGATCTTCCCTATGGAATAAAAAAAGCCCAGTAGAGTAAAAGGATTTGCACATCTAAAACTTGGTGTCTCCCCATAAAATCAGAAGAGCAATGTCTCTTAGTAGGAACCTTTAGGGAGAAGGATAATCGTGACCTCCTATATTTATTTCACCGTGGCTAATTAAAATTTATTAGTTTGATACTTAGCACTTTCTTCTCTGTCATGTTTTTGTACTGTTCACTGGAGACTTGAAAGATAGCAAGGGGATGTGCCTTTGCATACATGGCGCCATCTCTCCGCGGATTATATTGTTTTGTTACGAGAGCCAGGGTTCGGTCCCGTTACGTGAGTTGGAGGCGGCAGATGTTCTTTGCAGGATCCTCTTTTCTCTCTTTTTTTTAAATCTTTTTTTTCCCCGCTGCTTGTCTTCATTTTGAACCGCTCAGAAATCCCACGTTTGTCACTGAAACTGGAAGTGCTCGCTTTTAATGCAGTCGAGGGAGAGAGTGTTTGAAACACTGTCTTGACAGGTGTGCCTGAAGAAGCAGATAATGTGCTTCAGGGAGGATGTTCAAGCTGTCCTCTCCCTCTGTTCTGGCCCTGAATGAGAGCTTCTAGTATGTAAAAGAAAGATGCCTCTGAACCGTATTGTCTGCAGACAGTTTGAACATGTTGATAAGAGTTTTTAAATTCAGTACAATGACTAATAAAACATTACTTGACATTTCTCATGCAATGTTTTGGTTAGGGGTTAATGAGTTAGAGAAAAAGTATGTTGTGAATAAGGTGTCACTGTGTGTCTGGGACATCTCTATCTCATTTTATGTTTGAATGTTCTCCAAGGAGCACAAGGCCTAGCTCAGGCTCCAAAAAAATGTTTATCTTATCCACCATGAAGTATACATTTCATTGAAACCTCTCGAATAAACATAGAAAGAATACAGGTACCCGTTGATATTCTGTTTTTTTATAGAATCAAGATTCTAATCACTGTATACAATCGGGAGGTAAGAGTAATTAATGTGGATATATATTTATATTCCCATCCTCCTTGCAGATTAAAGCACAAACTGAAATGTTATTGTAAATTAAGCAGTAGAAAACTCAAGATATGTAGGCTGTGCTCTCACATTAACACTGCTGCTTATGGAGGTAAAGTTGAAATCCTAGACAGACTATATCGTGTTATACAGCAGTTGTGCCAATCCTGATTTAAAATGTATTATTTTGTGAAAATGACAAGATGTTTGTTTTACTAGTTAGCTCAGTCTATTACAGCAGCTCTTGGAGTACACAGATGTCCTACAGAAAGAGGTAACTCTATTTTGGCTAATTTAAATGCATCTATTTAGCTAAATTTGTGTTTCAGACATGGAATGGATTGATTTTTGTGAACCAAATTTGGATTTCTGTAGGATCGAGGTGCAATATTTGTCACTGTTCCCCTAATAAAGTAAAACGCTAATAGCTGTTAATTATTGCATTAGTAGGCTAATGCAATAATTAGCCTACAAGCAGAGCAAGGTTTTAATTTCTTCAAGTATTCTAAATGGTCATTAACATATACTATTTGTACAAAGCAATCCTAAATGTAATCATTAGGTCCTGTGTTCTTCTAGAAAATTTAGACTATTACCTCTAAGAGTTCTAAAACGTTGCCAAGATTTCCATACCCAGCACTTTTCTAAACAGAGGTTAAAAGCTTAAAAGATTAAAACACAGTAACTCAGCTGTAGAACATTCAGCCTTAGTGTTATCTGCTGAAGCTTTGCCAACTTACACTTTGTAAAAGCATCCTAAGGGCAGGTTTAACTTGACATCCCATGGCGCATGGTGCCTTTTCTGTAGCAACATATAATGGAAAAGGAGAGAAATGATGACCACCCACCACACTGAAATCAGCTTACTTTGAGGTGACTTTCATTCACCTTCACAGCTTCAGAGAGCGTGGTTGACCAAGTCGCACTTTGGCCTGTGAAGTCATAGGTCAGAGTCAGTCAAACTGGTAATTGTACAATATGTCACTAGCTGATTTCTATGTGTCTCTTGAGAAGGGATGTGAGTTCAGTAGTCATTCTAAATGACTAAGTCTTTTTAAATTGTTAAAACTGAATAGCAAGGAAGACCTTATTATCTGTAGTTAGGAAAGTTGATGCTTTTTCAATTTGAGTTATTAACGTTAAAAAGACAAAGCTGAAGATTCAAGCTTTTTGGTCTTAAGGGCCAAACCTTTGAAGGTTGTGAACGCTTTAAACTGAGCTTGTGCTTTCATCTGCAGGCAAAGCTGCTCTGATAGGCTCAAAGTTTTTTGTGTCCTCTGGTGTTTATTTTTTGCAGAGATGGAGCCATGGATTTTCAGGTTCAAAGCAGAGGGCACAGTGGATTATTCACAGCTGACCTTCGACCCTGGCCAGAATGAACTGATCGTTGGTGCCAGGTAACTGGCATCTATTATTGTTTTTCTTAATTCTCTCTTTTGCTTCCATTTGGCTTCCTCTTCCTATGTTTCTTTTCTTGCCTTTTATTTGATTGTGCCTCGTTTCATTTCTCAGTGTATGCTGCAGCATTGCAGTAATGATCAGTTTCTGTATACATCCCTTCAGAGGCCAAAGAAAAATTGCTTCGGAGGATGAACTTCATTGTCTTCTTGAAGCTTAGCCAGATGTGTATGTGGTGTGTGTGGATGCACTTATTGCTTATGTTATGGGGACTCAACATTTTCCATAATGTGTTTACCTTTGTAGGAAAATAGACAGTAAAACTGAGTGAGTAATACCACATTCATTCAGCATGATCTATTAAACTGAGGGTAAAAAATTTATTTGGGGTTTTAGTTCAAGTTTTAAATCAACCAGGTGATCTGGATTTGCCTTTTGCAATACATCTGTCACTTAATGTAATATTTTTCAGCATTTACATTTGTTGTAAGAGTGAGATTTGACAGTTGCATTTGAATATAGAGCAGTTCAATCTTGTTTCCTTTGACAAATTCGCCTGTTCTGTTTCTACATCCTCACAGTACTCAAAGGAAAAAAAAGAAAAGGTGAAAGACAATAGATGTGATGAAATTCTCTGTGTCACCTCGACAGCTGCTAAGTGTCTAACTGTAGCGGGTAATGCGCCAAGATTAATGGCAGCAGGCTGGGTTCAAAGTATGGGAGATAATGGGAAAAAGTGGGATCGATGTAAATATCAATATAGTAAAACGGGGGGCCATGGCCACATGCAGACCTTTTCTGATAGCTGCTCCTCAGGAGATTGATGGATCTTTGCAAAAGTATTTTATAAGTATGCTGCGTCTATGTGCTTGCAAGTGTATTCTAACTCTGCAAATAGATAATTGATTTACAAAAAGGAACGATTGTTCCCATTACACATGAGCACTTTTTTTTCCCTGTGTTTTTAAACACATAAGAAAATAAAAGTTGTGTTCTATTAGATGTCCCTAGCGATCATATTACCATCCTTTCTGCAGAACTACGATTTGGCATGCGATTTTTGTCTCAACCTTTAACCATTGTTCCACAGTCAGAAACACAAAGTCATACAAAACACTTGCCAGAAAGAAAAGGTGAAAGCTGGCTCATAAACTCACTCATTGCTCATTTGTTTTTTGGAATTTTTACAGCCATAAAAACCTCACCATGTATTATTTTCAACGAATTGTGGATTGTAGTCAGCAGTTGTTTCAGAATGTCTCAAAATGTAGCCACTTAAACATGACATTACAGTGAAATTTCTCTGCAGTCAAACCCCTTAACTAAATTAGAAGATAAATGAAGTGGGCTTTCATATTGTCATTTATAATATCAGACCTCTAGAACACTTTTGTGCTACTAATGAGGAAGAAACAGGTTACCTGCAGAAAAAATGCTGCCACAAGACATACCAAAAATTGCACCATCAAGAAAATTACATTTTCTTTTGGTAACGAATGAACACCTATATCTACTTACTTCTTTCTACAGAAATCACCTCTTCAGGCTCAACCTTGAAGACTTGACATTGATCCAGGTGAGTCGTAACTCTCCTTCTCTGTGACTCCGCTGCCTGACTCACAGTTTTTCCCAGTAAATGTGTTCTTGCTGTCCCTGCTCATTTCACTCTCGCGGCAAAACGAAACCCCACCTGCTTTTGACAAACATTTGTTGATAGTTGCACTGTGCTGCCAGCTTCCACAACTTCAGGCTGTCACAGTGAAATGAGTTAGAGTTTCACACATCACAACACCTTCACAAAATGCAAGAGTGCTGTTGCATGTGGCTGCCACAGCCTTGTGTTGAGACACAAAGGGAGGGAAAGTGCTAGAAATATATTTTTTTTGTCTAAGTCTGTATTTTAAGATGCTTTTATGAAATTATAGTGCTGTGAAATAGTGTTTTGGCTTTTTATCGCCAACAGTCAGACATAGTGTTGGTACTGTGATGGTCTGGGGCAGCCTTGTTGCTTCAGGACTTGGACAACTTGTGAGAATTAATGAAATCGTAAATTTTCAATGCTACCAGATAATCCTAAAGATTGTTTTGACCATCAGTTTGTGACTTTAGGTTTCAGCAGATTTTAAGTCACAAGATTTAAAGCACAGCAGCTAGTTCACAATAGAAAATGAAATTAAGTCGTTATCTAGCGGCCTAGTCAAAGTTGGGTAAAGCGTGCTATTGTACGACCTAAACAAGACTGTTCCTACAAAAAAAACAAAAAAACAACCAAGATTCTCAAGGGTTATGTAAAGTACTAATCTTAGTGGTGTAAAAATAGTTATTAGGTCAGAGGTACTACCTTTCACCTAGATCCAGACTGGTTTTCTGCATTAAACTTTAGATTCTATTTTATTTTCATCCGGATCCTTGTGTGAATGGAAAAGGTTCTATGAGATGATGTATATTCATCTGTCCTCTCTAAATATTTTCATTTGGTATCTTTTGTCGTCCCTATTTTGTCTTTTAGACTACTTAAATCACACTTGCTAAGGTGAGCATTTTTGCAGCCCACTCTAACCTTACCATCACTGACATGGTGATCACTCAATTTTCAGGTGGCAACATCAAGACTTTTTTAATTGTTAGACTTGACTTTATATTTGCCAATTTGTAAATTGAAGAGAATATTAGGGTTTGACAAAAGAGGGCGAAAAGTGTCATGACTAAAATTAAGAAGTTTAAAAAGGAAAAAGAATGAGAAAATCAGTTTGACAAAATAAGAAGCAAGAAATAATCTTTTGGGCAGAAAGGCACATAAGGGATGTTCTGGGGCTGTTTTGTTAGAAAAAGAAGCGAGAGAGCACGAAGAAAGCAAGGAAGCCCCCCAACAGAGAGACAAGGATTCAAACAGAGTCTGCCTTTTGTGGTCTCTTGCTGGGACACAGATGCTTTTTAAAGATGCTCTATCCCATCCAAACTCATAATCCTTCTCCCTCCTCTGTTACATCCTGCGCTTGGCTGGTGCTGAAGAATGAGTGAAGGGATTCCACTGAGCCAATCACCCCTTCACCACCAAGATGCATTCCCCGTAAAAGAATAGGATTGGTAATCCTCCCACTGCCTAGGGCAAATTAAGAATGACCTGTGCATGAAGTCCCTGGTTTGTATTTGATTGGAGGTGAACTGTAGAGTCAAGAGGAAGACTAAATTCAACTGCTGAAATTTGCAGAGAATAAGTGGTTCTTTTGCATTCATCTCTCCTAAAGTCTTTTTTTCTTTTCTTTCCTTCCCTTCTATTCTATTCTGATGTAAAAGACAGATTAATTGCACAGAGACTTGGTTGCCTCATTCCAATTGTTGCTTTCCATGAAAGACTTAAACGAATTTCCCCTTTGGTATTGTTACTTTGCCCATATCAGGTGAATCATCAATTGATCAAATAGATTTATGAGGGACTGTGGTTCAGAGAATGAAAGAGGCAGCACACAAAGTTTAACACAAGTAGTTGCCAGAGGTTAATTTCAGTTGCAACGGAATTCAAATGAGTTGTAAGACATTCAGTTTTCTCTCTCCTGATAAGTGTACAATACAAACATCAGCCTTAACTTACCTTGCAGCATCTGGTCCACCTATGGAGAACTCTGGACGCTGCAATTGGAAGTCTACTTCACCGGCTGCTCTGTCAAAACTTTGAAAAACCTGAGGGTCGACATCTGTGTACATCACTGATGCTGACTGAAACACAAGTTTTGTCTGAGCGTCCACAAAAAAATAATAGTCGACTTCATTATATTTTATAATGAAGTTCCTAAGCTTCAGCTTACTGATAAACTGATTAATTTAATCAGTTTTATCACTCTTTGTTGTGGTTGAGATGCTGATGAACCATTAGGCAGAAGTTGAAGCCTTAAGACACCGTTCTTCATCTTTTGCATAGCGAGGCAGAAAGGCGTATCGTAAAGAGGAGACAGACAAATGTAAAAAGAACAAATAAAAGAAAGTTGTCAGGAAAAAAAAGGATAAATTATTGGTGCATTAAAGAGAAACAAATGCACCAAGAAATAAGAAGAAAAAACAGAAGAAAAAATTTAAATTATGTGCTTGAAAAATGTATTTTTTAATTAAATCATAAAACATGAAGTAAAATTCTTCTTTTTAAAATCAATTGCGTTGATTTATTCATTCGGCTATTTCTATTTCTGCTTGTGCTTCAACTCTTGTGTACATCAGTGACATCAGTGGGATATTTGGTACCACTGTGAGATATAGATTGGTTGGTCCTTTCTTTTTCTAGTAGCTGGGTCCTGCACCATATACTTTGTGAAGTGTACTAGAAACACTGGCAGCAAAACATCCCCACAGCCAAATGCTACAACTTAACATTTAATAGGGTTTTCTTAGGTTTGAAAATGTCATCGTGGCTCCTAGAAACATCCTGCTGGCTATAAAACCTTTATGCAGAAAGCTTATGAGTACATACGGCTATCTGTACTCAGATTTTGGACCAGGCTTTCTTGACTTGTCACTGTGGGACTATTTTAATATATGTAAATAAATGTATGCTATAGAGCATATAATTAATGCTCTGTCAGAACAGCGTGTAAGCTAGTACTGTTGTTTTACCAGTGGTCTTACCCAACTGGTATGAATCTATAACACTTCTTAGATCTTCACTGAGTTTATTGGACTTCCCCAGTGTTTTAAGAGTCCATCAATTAATTGACTGCAGAGCTATCCTTTTGACCAGAATTGTACCTGCATAAAAAAAAAAAATACCTGTATAAAAATATGACAAATACAAATGTTTTCACTTGCATAGAGGTATGCTGCATATGCCTGCAATCATTGTGAGCATTAGAGAACACACAACAAAGCAAAGGGATCAAGTTTGAGCTCCAGGAATGATAATTTCTTCTATAAATATTCTCATTGCTTGCTAATGGACAAAAAGAAAGTATAAAGTGTTAACAATATTAGAACTGAAGAGACAGAGTAGATTTTATGTTGATGTCTGTGGACATTTTCATTGTCAGAATGCCTTTGAAATTTACCCCAGAGCATATGGCATCAATAAGTCCTTGGAGTAGAAAGAGTTGAGTCCAGCTGGAAAGAAAAAAAGACTGTCTGATGGACTAGTTTCAAGGCAGAGGGACACTGAGAATTTTAAGCAGAGGGTAGTATTTAACATGATAAAAAAAAAATCATGATAATTTAGGATGTACTCACAGTGAATGGCAGACAAGGTTGAAGTTGGAAGCGTCAGGCCTTGAAACTTGACTCAGCCTCTGCTCTATGTGGCCTTGATTGGAGTCAATATCTGGTACTTATGTTTCTGCGATGTCTAAACAGTTGAAAAAGCCTTCCTCTCCTTGTCAACTTCTCCCCTCCATCCTCACTGTTGTGGATATTTTTCTGCTTGCTTATATTTCAAACTTGTGCTGTTTAAGGGAAAAATTAAGGCTTAACTCTGCAGGACGCCCAACTGATAAAACATTTAGACATATCATTGCCAAGGAAAATAGAAAAACCTCTACAAAGTGGAGTTTCCTTAGCCTTTCTCTCAGCTGACTACCATATTATTTTCTGAATCTGTTCAGTTTTGTCCTTTAGACCCCTTTTCAACTCCTTCAGCTCTGCTCAGCTTCAGGAAATCAGCTATTACTGACCTTGAGCATGTGTATTAAGGTGTATCAATGGTGTTTTTTCCTCATTGTTGTGCCATGAGTGAATCACAGTGAAGCCAATGTGAGGCATTTCTGAGCCTTATGTCAACATCTGACTGCCAACTTCTCACATAGGATCTATCAGAAGTTGCTGCATTTAAGAAATATACAAAATTGTAACCTTCAAGGACTATAGAAATGCAATGTCCTCCAAAATCTGTTTTTTGTAAAGTTTTGTCCTACTCATTCTGAGTCTATCAAATCCTGCTTTCTTTTTAGGAAGTACCCTATAAGTTGCTTTTTGTATCATCTACTTCAATAAAACGATCTGGGTCTGAACAAAGACATTTTGTCTAACTTGTTCACATTTTTTATCAAATTACCCAATTGACTTGTTTTCAGAAGGGCTTTGTTCTTGTAGCAGCCATTGCAGTGCTTGGTTCTTAGGTACATTTAGCACAAACTGGGAACTGTTTCCTTTCCCGCACTGCATTACAGATCCTGAGTTCCCAACCAGCCAGTTCATTTAACGAGCAAAAATTCTAGCAAATATTCCGGTTCTCTTAAGAAGCTCCTGTTTCTGTCAATTAACAGTGGAGTAGTCTTTCAACATTAACATGTTTGTTTCCTGCAAAACTTGCAAATGACAGCTTGGGCTTCAATTGAAACACCGTGGCACCACTTAGCTAAATAAGCTCAAGAATAGTGTGACTGTACTAATGTTCAGAGGGAAAATGAAAATCAATTTCAGGCATCACAGTCAGTACTATTGTACTGGCACATAAAATACTGCCCACAGCATATTCTTCTTAGCAACAGTCACTCTTATATTGTAGAGATATAAAATGTCCCTTCCTTTATTTTTCAACATCCTTGTGCATTTTCTTCCTGAAATAAATGAAATGAACAAAGATTCTTTCTATTCTAACATGATGGATTTTATGCACTAGTGTTCGGTCTCTTGCGTTTACAACTTGTCAACCAGAAAATTAGCCCTGATAATAATTACCTAGCTGAAATTGTCCTCCATTGCTCTGGAAACTTTGCTAATTCAATTACATGAGCACTAACTTAGTCATAAAGGGAATAACAACTGGAGCTACAGATGCCAGCACATTAAGTAAAACAATGATGCCATCTTTAAGCAAGAGGGATGTCATTCGGTGTGGTGATGAGAAAAACTACGCTGACTTACGCTGTTCTGATGACAGTGCAGTGACTCAGACCTCCATGCTTGCTGAGAAGTAACATCAAGACCAATTTCATGTGTAAATCTTTCAGCAGCTTACATCAGCAGACATCAGTATGAATAGTCAATATGATGCGACCACATCAAAAGCTAATATCAGGTAGTCAAGAGCCTTATTAGATTCTCCCCACAGGATTTGTCCAGCTCTTCCTCTCAGCGTCCTGTCCTGCTCGCACTGCGCAGCACAGCCAGTGATTTCACAAAGCTAGACAGCTGTCACCAGAGAGTCTGTTCTCTGGACTCTCTTTATGCAAAGTGTATTCAGTATCATGTCTGGAAACTGCTGGTTTGGAATTCAGCTCCTCACTTGCTGCTCTGTCTCACTATTCTCTGCCCACACACTCTCCCTTCTTCTTCTGGCCGGACTCTGTTTTCCAATCTTTCTTGTTTTGTCTGTTTGTCCATTTCTTTTTCCATTTTTTTTTTGTCCTTTCCTCTGTTCAACTTCAATCCTGCCTACTGTGCCTCTTTCTCTTATGCACCCACCTTGTGGGTGACAATAGGCCCCTCAGTTTGTGAGTATATGCGAGGAATGAGCACAATGGTCCATCTCTGATGACTAAATCCCTTGCAGAGGACAGTAAAGAGCAGCGGACCATGGAGCAAGAATTTTTATTCATCTTTTCTGAAACAAGGGAAGACTGCACCAACTTTTCTCTCTTACACACACAGTTTGTGTCAGAAGGAAGATTGTTCAAGTGTAGCATGAAACAATGAGTTTGGACTGTTATTTTTCAATGAATGAATCTTCTCTGTAGAAACTCAGGGAGGCAACCAACAGGATCAGTAACATAATCAACCAAGCTTCAACCAACTCCTCTGTTAGCCAAGCAGATGAAACATATGCAGCGGCAGAATTATTAGCAATCTGTTGAAAAGATTTCAAAGCACTATGAAGTTCCTGGCTATTAAAAAAAATGTAAAACATTTTTTTGATGCACTTGTTTTGAGTGAGATGTATTCTGTAATTCTGACCATAAAAGTTTAAAGTATCCTTTGGTGAGGTTTTCTTTGTTTTCACCTTGAATCAGGAACATTATCTCACTATTTTTCTATTAGATTTTTATCTAAGTTTATAAAAAGATATATGTTGGTTTTAATATATAAAATGCCAATATGTGATGATCACAAAAAGGACTAAATAATAATTTTTTTTGTCACTTTGATGGATAATTCCCTTTTTGGGCACTATTTCACTCTAGTGAGTGGCCACCTGAGAGCTTTAAGAGGATTCATAGAAGAGCCTCTTAATAGATGGACTGGTGATCCAGCCAAAACAAAAGGAAAAAACGGATGTACTTGAGTGATTTAATCCTCTTGTCTTCAGTCTATTTGTTTCCATTTCTACTCTTGTGCTACTTTTGTGGAGCCTCAGGGGTGTAATAGATAAAATCAATGCTACTAACTGAAGCAGGTTTTTTTTTTAGAAAGCATTGATAAATACTTATAACTTTACAAGGTTCAGGTTTTGAAGCATGATTCTTATGACCGGTGATGAGAAGTGAGCAGTGTATCAAACATTCATTTTTGTTCGTACAGTAATAAGTACCCATTATTATTTCCATTAGATAGATAGAAGACTGTGATAATTCAAACTCAGGACTGCAGGATATTTTGGTCCCTACCATTAACCTTTCATTTACCCACATCAACTTTTACAGAAAAGTTTGGCAGTAAAAATAGAGGAGATAGCACTCCATTTAAAGCCTATAATATTTTTGTTTTTTGCATACCATTGCTTTTGTATGCAGCATTTATCATTGATGTAAATGTCTTACATGCTTTTTTTATAGGTCATAATGAAATATGCTAAGTGCATCCTTCTCTTTCAAAATATTGCATTCTTGAGAGTCTTGTTTGTAGTTTAATTCTGCTATAAATAATTCATACAACTTGTAAAAATCACAAACTAACAACTAATAATGCCTGTAATGAAAATAACTCAAGAGAATGGATAACAGAATTCATACTCTGGATATAAAACTGTCTAAAATATGGCCTGTCTACAGTGTTTTAGTTGACCGAGATTCTACAGGTCCTGAATGTGCAGCTTTTCTGGTATGTTTCAGAATATTTTGAAAAACTCAATCCATTCAAAATCTCTCATGACACTTTAAGAAAATGGTTTCTTTTTTGTACATTTTTCTCTGATTGTTGTAAAATCAACGGTACAACGCAAGTCGTAGTCCACTGTGACGACATGCCTGTCCAGGAGGAGTGAATGCTGCAAGTTGGGGACTCAATAGAATCTGCTGGGATTTGTTTAGACCACTTTTTAAAGAATAATGCAGCCTGGGGGTCCAAACTGGTAAATATTGCAAACTTCTATTTTAACAGCATAAAACCCAGTAATGGGTTAAACCTGCACTTTATTATTATTATTATTATTATTATTATTATTATTATTATTATTATTATTATTATTGGTGTATTTACAGTTTTGTCTTCCTGCTAAATTCAGCTCCTTGCTTTTGTTTTCTTTCTCTTTATTCTTTTCAGCCGAAAAGGTACAGAAAAATCCTCTTTTCGAAACCTTTCTGACCTGACCAATAATTATTAATATTTAGCCACAGAACATTCCACATATATTTCATGACAAGACAACTTAATTTTAGAAGCCCAGCAGCTCAACAAAAGCATGCTAATGAGATTTTAATGTTTCTTAATGACCCATTGCTAGTCATTGTGCTACATTGATTATATTCTGTACTCTGGACCATTTGAGCCGGGCCTGCCAGATTAGGTGGCTTTTGTGGTCAATGATGCCAGCACACATCCCCCACTTACAGGTTTATGGTCATCTCTTTTAGTAATTGTAAAGTTAATGTCTTAAAGGCACAGTGAGACAATGGTGGGATGTCAACATAAGCTCTGAAGTGTGTTGAATGATGATAAATAACATAATCACTCCACAAACAACAGGAAATAAGTTGGCACATTAATGCGATCTGAAGTTGGAGCCTCACTTTGGATTATGATTGATTTCTGTACCAAACACAAGTAAGCTGGGTTTCAAGCCATTAACAGATTTTCTTCCGCCCCCTGCGATTAGCAAAAGCACTTTCCGCACCCACACTGAATTCAGCTGGGAATGACTATGCTACCGTGTGTGCACGCTCTTGCTGCCTGTGCTGGAGACGTGTGTGTTTTGTGTCTGCATTGCCCCAGAATAGCCAGCTTCTCCCAGGAATATGAACTGACACATACACAGAGGAGAAGCAGACAAGCCAGAAGCCAGCTACCATTAATGCGCCATATTTTATCTCCATGAATAGTACCACACACACATACCATGAGCACCTTTCTCCCTCCAGACGGGCTCTGGTTGCTGCTTATGTGTGCGTTTATGGGTGACGGCGAACATACGGCAGCTTCCAGGCCTCCCAAAGGCCAATGAGGCAGAAAGGACAGGTCTGTCAAAAAAAAAAAAAAGTACTGTCTAAAGCAAACGCAATAAGAAAATGTAAAATGAAATTGCCTTAAAATGAAACTGAACTCTAGCAGCTTATCAATATTCAAGCAGCATATGTCATCAACTTTTCTGTTTGGGATTGTAGCCAACAGTAGCTGTATTTAAACTAAAAGCAAAATAAACTCAAACTCAAAGAAAAAGCATCCAAAAACACTAACCGAAGGTAGTGAAGAATGTAGATAATATGCACAACTTGTGTCCTTTTTCTTTGGATTAGGGTTGTTCCTTCTCTTAAATCTAAGATTCCATTTTGTGAAATGGTTGTAACAGAGATGACTTCATCACAATATATGATCATGCCTTCCTGCTTTAAAAGGTGTAAGTACTCGTTTAATGTCGGAAAAGTCCACTTTTAAAAACAAATACTTATCTGCTTGGAACAACAGTGATAATGCAGATTTTAATTTGTTTATTTTAAATAGATCTTTAGATGTCCTATCTCTATAAAAGATGATGATATTTTCCCTTAAGATATTTCCTCAGGTTTGCTTTTGCACTGCTCAAATGCCAGGCTTTTAGAATATAACTTACACTTCTTTGGCCAGAAAACAGTTTGAATATATTGCTTTTGGAGACATTTTGCATATTAAGCTTAATACTGAGCCAGCCAAGTTTTCTGTTAACTAATCTTCTCTCTGCCAGTCATACAGACCTGGTGGCAGTAAAGGCTAATTCCACCTGTCACAGGGGTGAGCGACTCAGTGGCCCAGTGCTCTCCCAAGGCCAGCCCTTATTACACGAAGAAAGAATTTTTATCAATGACAGAGACCCCCTTCTCAGAGGTCACACTGAAATTAAAAGGTAGAACCTGCATCTTTCCCTCTGAGGAGAAAAGAAACTCTTATCTTCTTACTCTTATTTCTGCCTATTTTAAAATTTAAAGTAGGGTCTTGCTATTTCTTACATGCATGTACATCACTATGACACAATGGCTCAGGGGACCCGCCTGTAATGTTTTAGGATTCCATCTTTCCCCACACACATAAATCAAGCTGACATGTGGCTTTACACACTCTTGCCTCTCATTTCTCGAGGTCTCTGTTTGGTATGCACCTTAATTGGATTCTGTGTTTGCATTTGCCAATGCTCATAATATGTGAGTACTCATGCTATTGTACATGTATTGGTCTGAGAGTCTACACTTGCAATATGTCTGATGTATTTGCTGTTGGCTTTGATCTCTCAATCTGACTCAACTCAAGTTAGTGGCAAGTAAATGCTGAACGATTTGTCAGTCATTACTCTGTTTCTTCATTGTGTGTTCAATATCTGACGGCAGCAAAATGCTTAAAAAAATGGGGTGGAAACTCTGCATTGCCAAACGTTTTGCTTGAGTTCTCTGAGTCTTTCTTATATTGCTTCAGGTGGACAAGTCATCCGGTGTTTGCTTCTTCTTGATGGCTTTTTGGGAGCTTTTACACTCTTTACTCTGTCTCTCCAGGAGGCTGAATGGCACTGTGATGAGTTCACCAAGGGAGCCTGCTTCAGCCGTGGAAAATCCGAGGTGAGTTTACATGAACACTCTCTCATATTGCTTTGCCAGATACATGATGAGAAAAACAAGTTTTCATTACTGTTCGCAAAAAGAAATATTCAACTTTGCATCAGAAACGTACTTGATAACCTTGGCTCAATTGCATCTTTAGAACCAACAAGGGAATTGAGTTAAAAGTTTACTAATATGCTCCTTTCTATGATAAATAGTGAAATAAACTTTCACAATTTATTGAAAGTATCTAAATTTAGTATCTAATTTAGATACTAAATTAGTATCTACTTTAGGTAGATACTAATTTTATACAGTCTTTATATAACTTAATTATCTCAGGTGTTCAAGCATGCTATATTTAATCTAAACTTAAATATATTTACTCATTTTCCCCTTTTCACTTTCTGTCCTCTTTCCTATTTGCAGAACTACTAAATAAAGGATAATTAAAAGTAATTTAAAAAAAAAATTACAACACTTACACACTGTCGGTAAAACAAATCTAGTGTTTAACAATTAACACAGACAAATAGCATTTGCTCATTGGCTCTGATCATTAATGTATCATTTGCTTTACAGCTGTATGATAATTAAGAAACACACACTGGTACCAAATTAGGCTCTTATATGAAATTATACCCTGGACTAGCAACTTCTTCATCATACCCAGTATAAAAAGTGTGACAATGCTTCATGGACTGCTATCCCACAACCGAGTATGAACAAGCTGGTGACCATTATTAGGATCACCTGCTGGGCTATTATAGGAGTCTACTGAGCCCGCCTGTTTGCTAAATAAATAAATTGTTAAACTGTCTGTATGTCCTTTCTCCTCAAACTCCAATCGTTTAATTCGACAAATGACACCAAGCAAGGTTGCATAGGGAGATAAGCTGTTTAGCTTCAGCAGAAAGGATTTGGCAAGTCATTCATGGGCAGAACCCACATTCAGCTCTGCTATTTAACACCCAGATGTGTCACCATTTAAAAGGAATTGAACAATTCACTTACTTTTTCTAATATATACATGTAGTGTTGCCCTTATCAATGTTTTATATAGTTTTCTATATAAAACGAATCTGTCTTATTTTCTTTTATATTTAGTTTTTTCGTTAGGATTTATTGCCATCTTTTTACATCATGTCGAAATAAAAACCTTATCCTCCTCCAACCCTCAAGCTTCAGGCCAAAAGTCTTCCATTGCTAAGGACTTTCTAAAATTGCAGGCTAAAAATAAAACTATAATATAAGAATTAAACATATTAGGAATTGAAAGCAACTGGATTCACTTTATCCACCCTTAATATATGGACACGGTTGGAGTTTGAGTGGTTTTAAATCAACTCACTTTAGTAAAATGTTCCCTTATTATACTTAAACACTTTTGTACAGAAGGAGTTCCTATTGTTTTACTTCTTTCTTTGCAGTCTATATTTTAGTATGTGGCTAGATGGTATAGCCTTCTATATAAACAGATGTCTTTTTGAGCTGAATTTGACTTGTAGGTGAACTGCTCAGCCCTGATTCTTATGTGCATCTGCCGCTGTGTATTTATCCTCCAGTGAAAGGTGGTCAGGGACCCATAATAGGCATGCACAGGCTGCCCAGCACATGATCGTTGAAGTGAATTACAGACCACAGCTACCTCAGTCCTTGGGAGTCGCTACAGTCTGGCAGAGCAGTATTGTTTTGCTCTGTGTTCTCTTCTGAGGATCAGTTGCTGTGATGTACACTAAGAATAGCTTTAGACGCTTCTCTTTTTTCCCCTCCAGCAGTTGACAGAGCTTTCTGTGGTTTATTACCTTTCTCAATGCACATCAATATGTCATAACTAAAGCTGTTTTAGATATCATCCCTGAGTTTTGAGAGAATTTACCAGTGATTTTAGGTGTTTTTCATGCATCGTGATGCTGTCAAAATAATAATTATTCCCATTACTAAATTAGGAAGAAACTGTTGAGAAGAATTCAAAAGTGCAGATCCTTATTTTTCAACCCGCCCACAAACACCCACACCCCTTCACACAAGTTTATAGATCACAGCCAGCTGCACAAACACTCCAAGTTCAGGGGCATTGCAATAAATTTAAATATCCTCAAAACGTTAATTTCCATAATTCAATTTAAACTTTGAAACGCATTAATTATTTAGAGATATATTTTGAGAATTTATTTCTATTTTCCTGCAATGATGACTCCCCTCCAAAATCGGAAAATATCACTCTCAAATAATCCAGACATTATTTTTATTTTCGATACAGTGTATGAATGTACTATTCAATTATCCAGCTACTTATTTGGGGCTGATTTTGCATTAATCCTTGTATCAATCATGTGTGGTGTGAGGATAGTCAGACTTTGTCACTACTTAAGTGGCAGAAAAAAGCTCATTTCTAAGTGACCCTCTCCAGCTCTGCATTATAAGGTAACATCTTTGAGGAAAGACACCATCAAGAGCTCTGACATTTTCTAATCGAAGGTTTGGACTTTATAAGACACAGTAAACCAACACCAGCAGATGACCTAAATCATCAGTGACTAACTCTAGCCCCAGACTTTCTAGAGACTCTTGATTTCCCACTAAAGGGTGAGATTTACTTTCATCTGAATTAACCCTTTGGACCAAGGTCAGGATATGGTTCTGAAAATGCCTTTTGACCATTGTGGCCATACCTTGGGTTAATTATGCAAAACTCCAACGCAATTTTCTAATCTTGTAAGAACTATAACCCAAGTTAAACAAATTAATAAAAAAAAATGCACAGAGTAACCTGTAATGCATATGTAACATGTGATTTAACTTTTTAATTTGTATTACTCAAACATTTATACTTTTTGATGTTAAGGCTTTGAGAAGCTCCTGTATGCAGGTATAGGCTTGTAAATGTGCTGCTCATGAACACATCTTTTGTTTTAACGGCATATATATGGTCACCTTGAATACTTTGAAGTGTTGAGGGCCAGGAAACAAGTAGTTCCAGGTGTCAATGTTCATGTTTTTTGGGGAAAATAAAGTCCCTTTGCTATGCCAGCCTACACTCCTAAATCACAGTGAAAAGCGGGGTGGTGAGGGTTGCTCCAGTGACTGAAACAATAGCAGATTTACAAGGGTTTAAAATTTTACAAGAGCCCCTTAACTATGACCAGGCCCCCTGTTAGATGGAGAGAATCCTACAGGTTTATTTTTTTGTCCTGTGAAAAAAGGAATTGCCGCTTCATGAAGTTAATGCCGACCACCTTTACATTTACCACAGGTTGACTTTAGTTGATAGCAATCACCTGCAAGCCCTCTTGAATACCTGACCTTTACATTGAAAGTTTATCAAATTGAATGCCAATCTATCATTCAATCAATCTTTCACTTTGTCAGTTCTGCTCTGCTTTTTGTGAGCTTTTAACCAAGAGCTGAGTAGTTTTACTTGAAACCCAGGGAGGAATTCCCACAGGAGTAAAGAGCCAAGAAAAGGCTGATGAGTGTGTACTTCACTCTAATTTGGAGAAAAGTGGTTTGAATTGATTGTGGTGGGGAGCAGGCTAAAAAGAAAGAATGATTGAATGAAGTGTATGAGAGGCGACATTTTCATTTCACTTTCTGACCAGTCAACAAAGCCAAGGCAATTTTCTAAACTAATTCTGAATGGCCCTCTCCAACACCTGTTGCATTTATCTGGTCTCCGCCATATTGAGATCCCTCTCCAAACCTGATCCCCACTGAATTAGGATGTGACATGGCTAAGCCATGCAGACATTAGCCTTGATTTGACTCTGTGTAAGTTGGCCACGTTTTAGAGCAGGTCTCCTGTTGATGCAGGTGCTTTTCTTATTTATTGGCATAAAGTGTAATTTGGCCCCTTCTGCCTAATGCTGCTGCTTGCTAGTGGCTAGATAATGGAACTGTTAGTAACTGCTATATATGGGTTTTTTTTTCCCTATGTGTTTCTGCAGGAGGAGTGCCAGAACTACATTAGGGTGCTGCTGGTTAATGGGAACAGGCTGTTTACCTGTGGAACCAATGCATTCACCCCCATCTGCACCAATCGAACGGTACGAGCATCATGACATCCACAACGCTGTTTACAGAGCCTGCAATTTGCAATCCAAACCCCTTTTCAATGCATACATAACTATCCATGAATTCGACAGAAACTGAAAGAGGCTGTGTTTTTACTGTCATCGTATTTTTCCTGAACATTTGCAACATTATTTTTTACAAAGCTGGACAGAGTAAAGTTTCAATATTAACATAAACACTTCACAAAAATAACTTGAGAAATAACTGCAGCTTTTAACAGTTTTAGATAAAGTTGAACCTTAGAATAACAATATTTTTAGTTGCGCCCATCTGCCATCTGTGAGGTTTACACAAAGCACCATGTGTACTAGGCTTTTTTTGACATAAAGAGAAGTGCCGCAAAAACACAAAATAAAAACGACATTATAGTTCTGCAGACGTGCTCCAGCTTCTTGACTGAAATACAGAGATATAATGGGATATAATGCTGCATAATGTTGATAGTGTCCACATACCTGGTAAATGATAATTTTCCTTGTTAATTATTTTTATGTTACTTTTTAGCTCCACAATCTCAACCAGTTAGACTGTAAATTTAATTACTTTATAGCGCTGGCCTTTTCTAAGCTTAGAAAAATTATCCTTCCTCAATTTGACTGGCATAGTCAAAGAACTGCTCATTTGAAATTTTAATTGTGTTTTTGGAATTTGAGAAAATGTCTAAAATAACAAACATAGATTTGACAATTATATAAAAAACTGAGCAGCATATCTAAAAACATTTTTGCAATCCACTTTTTAAAAACACAACTCTTCACTGCACATTTATTCAAGCCATAAATTGTCGGTAAACATAAGAATGAGACTTTTGAAAATGTGAAACTACTGCACAATTAAACAGCAGAGAACCTGCCAAGGCATTTTGTGAGCTTCTAGCGTCAGCAAAGTCTCTCTAGTGGATAGAGTAGCCAAAACTTGCACTCAAGTCAGGGCAGCACTGATAGTAATTACAAAAAAAATACCCAAGAGTAAAAAAGTAAAGCCTACTCAAGTAAAAACAAATGAAAAGTGGAAGAAACACACATTTCCGAATCTGTTTTCCACCAGGTCAAACTACTGAATGCTTATTGTGGGCATTGTGTGAAGACACTATATATACTGTTTATTTTGTGTTTCCCAGATCTCCAAATGGTACCACATTGTCAGAAGACAAAAAATAACATTAAAACAATGATGCTTGTGTACAACCCAGACGTTTTAACAAAGATATTGCTAAGACATTCAATGGACTAATTAAAGTTTGGTTGAACAGCCAGATTTTTCTCTTAATAAGAATAGCAGTACTTCATCATAATATTGCTCAAGTAGAAGTAAATAACATTGTGTAGAAAAAACTTCTCCAAGAAGCACACTATCTTTAATATTTACTGGAGTAAATTGAACAAGGTCTCCATCAGCTTCCCACCAGTCTGCATCTAAAGTCTCCATGGTAATCAACTCTTATAAAGTCCCATTGATGCTTCAGGATCCAGTTTAGATATTCATCGCAGCATCAAGATCGGTTTAATAACAGACTCCCATTTTTTGTTGCCATGAACGAAATGACATTACCTGCCAGTCAGCAAGATTGTGCTCTTCAACAGTATCTTACATGTGGGTGTCCATGTTGATTGTATAATTGGTTGTAAATATTCCATCCTGCTAAGAAAAGGGGAAAGATTACAAGCAAAATGTGGTGCCTACCTGCTTTCTCTTTTTGTTGATTTCCCTTTACTGGTTTCAAACTCTGCTGCTTAGTTTTTGTCTCCTTGCGCACAGCGTTATGAGTTTTCTAAGTCAGTCAGCTTGTTGCTAGAAGTTTATCATTCAACTTCTCCTCCATACAAATTATTCTTTGTCTTCCATCTTTAAGTTCATAACAAAAATTCTGGGAAATGCTGCATCAAAGTATTTAGAGGTGGCTGCAGCAAACTTCTACAAAGCCAAACTGCTTAACCATATCTTCTTCAAATAGTATCACACACTACATTAAATTCCAGGTTTTTAACTGACATGCATTTTCTTCCTTGATAATCATAACCTTGTAGGTTGATCAAGTGCATCAACTCCCTTGCATCAATGCGAGGGTGCTGCGGCTGCCAGCTCAAAAGAAGCTGGCAACACATATTTTGAGAAATCGTTAGCATAAAGTAGCAGCATTATGACAGGCATGTGAACAATGCAAATTTGAAGACTGGGTTGTTATTTTAATGAAGTGACATTGTTTGAGGTAAAGGTCAGGTTGATTAACTTATTTAATCAAGGTGAGTTGGGAGAATGACACCTCAGCATTCCCTGTTCAAGCTCCCATTGTGCACCCAGGCATGCTGACTAATTACAAAAATGAATCCTATTAAGGTCTCTGATTTCTGGAATTAATGTTACCCCAAACTTGTTTAGCATCTCAATCAAAATGTTAAGCTCATTACTCTTGTCAATGCTGGCACTGGGCTCCATGTAAACACTTGTTGACCCTTCTGAAAAGTCATTGAAATTTATTTAGCTTCTGTTTTTTGTCACATTACTTTTTGTGCACTCCCTTTTTTTCTCATTACATTGAGATGACTCATTTCTCTCTGGCTTCAAGGCACCTGGTTGTATACATTAGAAACTTCTCACTTTGAATTCAGCAGGCTGCAGACACACTAAGGTCAACCATGTCTTCTGCTTTTGTTCACTCACTGCAATTGCAAAAATATAAATTTTATAAGGTAACCAAAATATCTAGAAGACTACCACTGGTGACATATGCCCCTGGAGTCAAGTGTAGCTGAACATTTAAAATGTCAGACTATTGCTTTCTTACCTTATAACAGTGATATGGCCACATCACCATTTCTCTCTTAGAAGAAGACTCGACAGGAGTTTACAATTGAAATGACATTTGTTTTGGTCCTAAAGCACTGAATTCAAAGGTCAGAAGCTCAGAATGACTGTTTACCGCTGTGAAAATACACATAGTTGAAATGCCATGACATTATTACAGCTGTATTTCAGTAGGAGCTGTCATATTTATGAGCTGCATGTTCATTAATTTGAAACATGGATCAGGAACGTCGGCATCAATAGAACGCCGCTCATTCAGATTTTTTATCAGCTGTGATGATGAACACAGAGTGGCATGAATGGCCATAATTTAATAGAAAACAGGAGAGACCTAAGACACACTATAAAGTATAGAATAAGAAATGGTGCATTGACAATAAGGTACACCTCGTGACTGATTTTGATGAAACAAAATTTATTTGTCAAATAGCTGTACATATGTGTGAGACACACATCAAACCTTTAGGTCTACCAAGCCTATTTTCATGAACTTGGAAACAGGAGACATTCCTGGGAAATGTAGCACCCACCACAAAGTGCAATAATGCCAGCTGTTCTGAATGGCATTGTTAACATGAAAAGTCCATACAGCAGATTTCCCTGCACTTTGGGAGAACACGAGTCTAAGAAAAATTAATTTGTGGAATGCTAACTGTTAGGGCCTGGTGTACTGATGCACTATTCCACTATAACCTGCAGAGGACAGTAGGTGCTCCCCTCAGGGGCTCTCTCCTACCTTGTTTTGAAATGTTCAGAGTACAGAGGAGGTGCTTTAATAATACTCACACCCGTGAGCACTCAACTGTGAAGCGTGCCAGGGGCCCCTTAAAATGCCAGTGGCAGTGTGTAAACTTTATTTCACGTCACTGTTGCTACCGGAAAATAAATGTTTCTATTTCTCCACCTCACACACATGGCTTTCTGCCACTGTGAAATTGGGTTTTCCCCTAGTTTCCTCATCATTGCTATTGTTAACAATTAAATGATATGATAAGCTGGTTCATTTAAATTAACATTGACATTCATGAGCATCTTTGCATTGACCATTTATAGTTTAGGGCATGTAGAGGGCAGAACATGAGGCAGGACTTTGTGCACAAAGTGTTAGGTGTAGCTATGATCCATAGAGGAAAATTGCTTAAAGGTGTGCATGCACATGGTTTGATAAATCAGAATGTTTTTTGCCCTATGCCACTTTTGCTTTTTGGGCATACATACACTTTTAGTATGGATCCTGTGCAGCCCTTTGGAAATGAGACTCCAGATCTTTAGCTTTTTGAAACGCAATAGGGTGACTCAAAATATGTTCATGAAAATTGTTACTGCAACCTGGTAGCTCCGAGAACTGATCAGAAAACTATTTGATTTCCTCAAATTGTCCAATCACTGATCACATCAAAATCATCTGGTTCTGTTCACTATCCAGTTCCTCTCTGCTTTTCTAATGTTGATTAAATTTATTATAAATTATTGATAGCCCTGTCAGTTACCAGGTCTAAAATATGCAACTGAGACTTTTCTTGCCATATTTAGCAGGTGAAAACTCTTACTCTGACTGTTGGATTTTTCTTTGTTTTAAGACTTATTCAAAGAGTCGATAGTTCTTCTTTATTAGCTGTGATCTTTCTCCTTCCACAAAAGTCCCTAGAGCGTCCAAGCCCTGCAGCTGCTTGGGCTTTACAGGGACGACTTTCACTTCCCTTCCTTCAAAATGAAATGGCTTCTTTGCCATCTATTTATTCCTCCTCTTCTTCCTTTTCTCAATGACCCAGCTGACCTAATGAAATGACTCCTGCCAACGGAATCAGCCATGTCAATACCAGGCTTTCACCTCACACTGGCAAAGCTCACACAGGGTCGCTTCTCTGTTGTGGTTTCGGTTGTGCAATGTTGGCATTAGGGACACATTTTTTGACCCAAATCGACAGGCTGTAGGAAATTGCCAAAAGTCGCTGCTTGGTTCCTCTAAACACATTGCTCTGAATTCACTTTAGAAGAAATTTGTAGATTAATAAAAATGAGTGAAGAGAGACGAGATTGAGCTAAGAGTCATTGCACAATCTCTTAAGATCTACAACCAGTATGAAGTCTCAAGTACTGAACTTGACAGAATGATAGAAAAGTGGTTGCATAATGCTCACAAGCAAACCTACAATCTTGCATTCCTCATTTTCCATGGGAACTTCAACAAATATTGAAAGTACAAATGCCATGAGATAAATCTTGCATGCCGTTTGCTTTTGCACCATAAAATATAATTACATCTTAGATTGGAAAATTGCAATTCTCCTTTTCCCTTTTCAGAGCTCACTTACAGAAGCATGTGCTATGGCTCTTCAGCAACCAGTCCAGCGTGTCAGGGATAACCCAAGGTCAAGCTGTAAAATATTTTTAAAAAGTGGGACCTTGGATTTGGCTTTATAATCAAAGGCGAACTGCAGTGGAGCAATTCATCGCACCTCAAGCCTTTTTGTAACTCAGAGTGGCAACTCAAAGATGTGGTTTAACAATGTTTCATGTTGAAGAACAGCTGGTTGTTCTGTAGAGACACCAGAAACCAAACCATTAAAGCACTTCAGCCAAGATGAATTCTGTTGGTCTTGAACAGGTGGTTTCTTACCATTAGACTAGAAAGCAGCTGTTGTGCTTGTGTGTTTTACGATGCTGATTATTCTAAATGTGCTCTCTAATTATGCTTCTTGCTTCTGAAGGTTCTGGTTGTACATATTGTTGTGTGCTTCACAGTAGATGTAAACAAAGCAAAATGTTATGAGATGAGGTATTTTTGCTGCTTGTACTATTTGCATATTGACAGGAATAAACAACACCGCTGCACAGCTCTTTGATTTGCATTTTAATGCTGCCCTTTGATGCTTTGTCCTATATGTTGTTGTCGTTGTCCTACATCACTATCCTTATAAATAAACTTACTTTAGTGCCTGTGGTAAAGATGTTTAAATTGGATCTTTTATTGCAGTAGCACTAAAAAGTAAAAGTAAAATCCAGACTTTAATTTGAGTTCATTTATTCAATTGGGGGGTAGAATCTCACCTAAGAAGTAACTGTTTCCAGTCTTTGGGTCAAAATTTCTATGAAATAAGCTTTCTAAAAGTATTTTTTGTGATTTTTACTTTACCTTTCTCTTTGACTTAGATTGTCTCTGGGTGTAACTGCATTTGAAAATGAGATGGACAAAAGTGTATGCCATTAAAGTAGAGCAGATGTGCGTTTATCTCCCAGAGTCGTGAAATGATTACAAGAAAACAGTTATTTGCCCAGCGTTGCCCATGTCTTCAGTAGAAACAATAATTAAAACATTTTAAACAACAATGGCGTTTCGCACAGCTGCTCGAGGACCCAAGTTTACACTGCAACCACGCCCAACAAGCAGGATATTGATTGTAAGGGAGATTTTAAAAAAAACTCACTATTAAAAGAGTAGCAACTTTGGCTCACCGAGGCATGTTAACAAAGGTTGTTTTAAATCTGGCCATTAGACTGCAGTTGTGAGTTAGCTTCCAAATTTTGAGGAAAGTAGCAAACATGAGGACATTTGCTAATTGTCTATATTTTACATTTCACAAGGGGACATAAAAAGAGGCAGCATAGTAGACAGACAGTCTGTGCAGACATTAAATAAACTGCAGCATATGGAACAGTTCTAACATTTCTGTTGTCTCCTTTGTTCCTTCTCCATGACACCAAACCCTAATTTAACTGCACTGACATTTTTGAAGACGAGGTTAATTCAAGTAAAACGTGGTTGCTGTCTGCCGTAAATCATAAATTGAGTCATCAATGGAATCCCAAACATATGTCCAATTCAAGTCAGTAAGACTTCACCAGAGAAAATATGAAGCCTCTTCTGTGGGCAAGACATTCTGCAAGCCTACGAAAAGCCTGTGGGATGAGGAGACGAAAAGACGACGTAAGAAATACAGGATTTTAAATGATTAAGAAAGAAAACCTTAGGGGGATACTAAGTGTTGTCCTGTTATTATAAAATGGTTTTTTCCAAATTGTTAACAGCTGTGCTGCAAAAACATTTATTACATGCGACCTTGTAAAAATAATGTCTTTCTTAACGCAACTAACTGCAGTTAAATTAGGGTTTGGATATATAACCTTTATATACCTTTTAACAAACTGTGCAAATTAGGCCATTTTCTTCACGTTGCAAATAAAAGGAAACCCATTCTGTAGCAGCACAGAGACGGTTTATTCTCATCAGTCGTTTTATTTTGTTCTTGATCACTTTTTCTCGATTCCCCATTTTAACCTGACTTAACTATCCACTATATTGCAGCTGACAAACCTGACTGAGATCCACGATCAGATCAGCGGGATGGCTCGGTGTCCCTACAACCCCCTGCACAACTCCACAGCCCTCATCACATCCAGTGGAGAGCTCTACGCCGCCACCGCCATGGACTTCTCTGGACGAGACCCGGCCATCTACCGCAGCCTTGGCGGACTGCCGCCATTACGCACTGCCCAGTACAACTCCAAGTGGCTAAACGGTAGGCAGTAAATGGCAGATAATTGCTATATTTTGTGTACTTACATGTAACAACTAGCCTGGCTGTTGCCTACCTATGCAATTGTGCTCAACAGTAATCCTTGCTTCCAGCACATTCTGGGCTTCATCCCCTTGACTCAGATTTTCTCCGGTTTATTTTTGACCGGGTCAATCAGCGAACAGCGGCAGAAGTTGTGAATGATTACGTTGATTTTCTGCCTGTAGCTTTAGCGATGGCAGTGGAGGGAAGAAAACGAAGCTGTTCAATCGATACCGATTTCCAAAATATCCAATAAACATTAACAGCCGCCCTACTTGGATCGGCACTTTTCTCTCCACAAACAGACAAAGGTTTCTTACAGTGAAGGCAACTTCCGGTAAGCTTCTTGGTGTTTAATTGGCACATTACATATGTCAAGAACCTCAAAGACAGGCCACGCCTCCTGGAAGCAATTGCTTTTCAATGCTTAAGAGGCGCAGACCCTCTGTATGAAGCAAATAGCGAAGGACACGAGACTGGCTATGCAAGAACAACATTATTCAATAATATTTGAAGGATCACACTGAATATGTGAGCCTTCACTACAATGCTTGGAATATTTGCACTGCAACTAGAGGAGAGTCGGTGTGTTTTCATTGGACTCACAGCCACTTCTGTCTGTAAGATTTTATTCTCCAAGAAACTTTTAGCAATCAGCCCCAAGCAAAGCAAATTCTGCTCTGAACGATAATATTCATTTGCCGTTTAACGGTGAAACAAACTGTTTCTCGAGTTTCGTGTCAACAAGAAAATCTATGTGTGGTTAAAAAAAATAAACACCTTACCTTTTCTTTAAGGAGAACTCAAGTTTGAAGTCCCGAAAAATCAATGGTGTTTTTTTTTCCCCCTGAAAGTTCAAAGACATTGGAGAGCAGATTGGGGAACATCAAATAGCTTAAGATGTCCATCCTACACAGGAGCAGGTCAATCAGTATCTTGTCTGCAAGTGACTTTTTTTCCTGATTCACATTTAAGCTAAATTGAAAAAACAAATTTAAAACTACCTCAGACCTTGCTTGGCAGCCACCTTCTGGGAGAAGGCTTAATAACTAATTTTATGGGGAATTGATTTTCTTCCTCTGTCTCCCCCTGCACTGCCCTCTGAAGGTGCAGAGAAGAAAAGGGCAAAAATGAGATGGAGGGAGAGAGGAAAAAGGGGGGCACATTTCCCTCCAAAGCCGAATTAAATCACCGTCAGAAAGAATAAAGTGCGCATTTAGATTCAATAATGTCATACATAAAGATGAACGCTTTAGCTGTGGCCGTGTCATGGAGGTTGCATGTTTTAGATAGGGTGAGAGCTATTACCCTCCACCTGTTTTGGTCATTTCTCAGCCTAACCTTTTGGTTTGGGGAGTGAAAAATGAGCTTTCTTATTACAACACAAAGCCATTAATAACATAGCCTGTAGTTATTAATCTTGATCACCTACTGTTGTGTGGGCCACATGCACTCTCACACACACACTATGAGCCAATCAGTCATAATGCGTAGCCTATCGCTCTCCCACTCCATCCACCTCCTACAGCCTTAAATATATTTCTGTCTGTATTTTTCTTCATCTGTCTGCACTTCATCTTTTTTTTTTTTTCCTGGCTGTCATCGAGTTTTCTTTCTGGGTCGTTTTTTTCTGTCCAGTTCATTTTTGCCACCATTTTTTCAACAGAGCCAAATTTCGTCTCCTCCTATGACATCGGCAACTTCACTTACTTCTTCTTCCGAGAAAATGCGGTGGAGCACGACTGCGGCAGGACTGTGTTTTCCCGAGCCGGACGTGTTTGCAAGAATGACATCGGTGGTCGCTTTCTGCTGGAGGATACGTGGACCACCTTCATGAAAGCCAGGCTGAACTGCTCCCGGCCAGGAGAAATTCCCTTCAACTACAACGAGCTGCAGGGCACCTTCTACCTGCCTGAGCTGGAGCTGCTCTATGGCATTTTCACAACTAATGTGTAAGTAACGTTGCTGTCATTATCTAAATAAATGTCAAACTGATGGGAGAGATTATTTCTATTACTATTATTATTATTAGTTCATGTAAATTCAGAAGTTTAGATACAGTTGGAGTACACTGCTATGCCTTTAAATAATTTGAAAACAGCCCAGTTGATAAGGATAGGGATTTCTTAGCATTTTTTTTATAATAATCTAAGCCCTTGAGGTATTCTAAGATATGCCTGTTGATTTTTGTAAAGCAACACCCAAAATACACTACATGTGACATCACTGGGAAAATTTTAAAGAGATTAGACCAAGGGTCAAAGACAGAATGAATTGTGGACCTCCAAAAATCTGGTTTACTTTTGTGCTGTCCACAGTGAAATTAATCCTTTAATGACATGAACAGAAAAGACAATTAATAAGGAAAATGCCAGATTATAATTTGCACAAAGATGTCAGCCATGTCATGTCTCTGATGAAAGATAGATTGAAGTGAAGAAAAAATTTTGTTGGAAAATAGTTTTAACTCGCAAGCCGTAGAATATCATCCTCTCTGGGATGTACCGGGGTGAAAGCATCGTGGTACAGATAATATTTTGTTCATGACAAAAATAGATGGCAATGTAAATAAAAAACATCTCGTAAAGTAGCATCTTAAGGCATAACAATAAAAATGCAACTCCACTCACAAAAGCAAATGGCGGCAGTCTGCCCTCACTGTGGTGCACCAGAATAATTCACACATTAGGTTATGATTTAAAGTTCGCATTTAAAGTGACAATAGCTTAGGGGTAGAAACTATTTAACAACCAGCTTGTTCTTGCTTTTTGGGACAGATAACGTTTGCCTGAAGGCAGCAGTTCAAAACAATGAAGTGCTGGATTAGATGTGTCTTTTAGAGAGAACACTGGGGAGGAAGTTAAGGTTTTCAGCAGAAATAGACTTTCAAATGGACCATTATACCACCAAATGTGTTGCGGTGTGGTTTAAGGAATGTAACAAACAATCATTAATGAACAATGAACCAAGTTGTGCAGGTTAAAATTAAATTTCATCATTTTTTTTTTTTACTTTAAAGAAAATAAAAGAAAACGTAGATGTCAGTTGTTCAGCAATTTTTTTAGTAACAATATATCTCGCTAATGCTATTGGATATAAAACGGTAAATGTTTGATCTGATTAAATGTCGCTATGAAAAACAGTAGTCTTGTTTATCTGTATGTAAATATCTGTAGATTGAAAAGAGTAGTATACATTTTGCTCTGTGCTAATACACACCTGGCAGAGCAGCAATCTTTCTTTCACATTCAGATGTGAACCATATTTTTCTATATAATGATATGCATGTCAGGATAAACAGTGTGCATCTGATGAAGAGTTTGAATACATTTCATGCTTTATATGAGAGGCCTTTTACATTCTTTTGACTGATTAGATGTGTCAATTTTACAATCTAATCTCATACTAAGCATTTAATCCTCTGTTTTACTCTCTTTTCCTTCTTATTTTCTGTTATTTAGACCGATGTACAGCCACTTGCCCTATTATTAAAGCTGAGTAATCAATTCTTTATTAGCCAACGCCTTAGAGGGAAAAAAAAAAAAAAAAAAAAACATTTGAAGGGTATTGGAAATTTCCCCCTACAGGCACAGAGCTTAATGAACAGCTGCACTGGATTATAATTCACATCGCCAAAGTCTTGCAGTTTGAGTCGAGAGTTAATGCTCTCATTCTTTACTTTCTCTTCCAAGCGAGGCGACCGGTACTTGTTGAAACTGACAGCTTAGAAAGTCAAAGCTGTATTTCAGCTCAGAGATCTATACCGTTAATCAGAAAAGCCGAGGAGCTTAATTGTGCCTTGTTGCTGGATTTATAGTCTAATAATGACAGTCACGAGCGATGCAGAGGGTGTCTGTCTCTTTAGGGTTTGATTTTTATTGTTGTTGCCAACATGCTGAGGTAATCCTAATGAAAGCATATAAAATCTGATGTGCTTCCATGTTGAGCTGAGGTTTCTTTTTTGTAAATTTGATAATGCTAATTTGTTTTTTTGTTTGTTTTCTTTCCACTCTCCTTCCTTTTTTGAGGGGCTGTCAACACTTTTTTCCCTTCTATTCTCAACCATCAGAAACAGCATTGCTGCATCTGCAGTGTGTGCCTTCAATCTCAGTGCCATATCCCAGGTTTTTAACGGACCTTTTAAGTACCAGGAAAACTCACGATCGGCTTGGCTGCCCTACCCTAACCCAAACCCAAACTTTCAGGTAATGAATGTGTATTCATCCATAAGGTATCGTAAGGTACCATTGCATTTACACAGCTCTAAAAGATTTTGAAATGCTAGGAGCATTTTCTGTAAATTTGGAATGTTTATGCAGGATATCTTGGAAGTTTTTAAAATAGTCCATCCCAATCAAAAATGTTACAATAAATCAGTTTTACGACAACCTTACATAGTTAATGTCTCTTTTGAGGTCTGTATGTAAACTCCACATTGTTGATAAGAATATTAAACCAAAACAAAAAACAACCCAATGCTCACCTTTGATATGAATAGGAAATCATGACCAATCTATCAGAAGACGGCCATTTTTGGCCATTAATGAAGAATAAGCGTTCCTCACCCATTCACCTCAGAGGAAGCTCTTCACATATTAGAATTTCTTCTAAGTATCTATTAAGTGCGTCTTCTCTCACAATCGTGCACATTATCACTGCTCATTATAAACTCTGTTGTATAGGTCATTCATTCCTTGAAGATATCTCACGGAGTCACCCTTAATAAACTTAACTTATTTTGCACTGGTAATTCTTTATGTTTATGCCCTACCCTAAAACCTGAAGGTGTATGGAAAGCATCTTATTTTGATTTAAGGCACCATTCCATAGTGATGATATGGAGGGAATGCGTTATTAGCAGAACAAGTGGCTCTCGGTTTTTGCAGGCATAGCAGATAGTGAAAGAGCTAATCCACCCGGCTTTCCATGAGGAATTGAATTCCCTATGAGGTGTGGCCACCAGTGGCTGACACTTGCCTCGCTTTCTGAGATGTTTCTCATCACCGGCCGCCATCATGTCGCCACCTGAGCCAGCACATGCAAGAGCCCTCGATCGAGGACTAACACATGCATTATCTATAATGGCGTTGCTCATGCAGAAAAGGCAAAAGGAATGCTCAGAGGGGGGGAAAAAAAGGTGTGAGCTTTGATGGTGTGCTGCATGCACACATGCGCCCACACCAATAAATCTGTGACATAGAGTATAACTCTTTGTCGTCATGCATTCTCATATCTGCTTGTCAGCAGCTAGTTTAGCAAAAACAAACTTCATGAAAATCAATTTTCCTTATCTGGTCAGAGCTGACTGCAAATTTATGCCCTTCAATGTGCTAAAGGAACATCACATCGGGGGAGTTTGCGCTCCATATTTTTTAACGCTTCTCGAGGATAAACATGGATCTGTTTCACCTCTCTTCCCCCATCTTCCTGACTTAAGCTTGGGTACAATGTTTTCTCCTTACCAATGGACCAATTCTCACTTTATCTAGGTTCCAGTGACATCTTCATCAAGCATTTGTCAATGTTGAGATTTACAAGCGCAAGATTTATAGCTCTTTCTCAAGCCAGCACACATTCACTTTCACAGAAGAGCAGGCATCACAGGCATCTATAAAAATCAAGCAGCTACAAAAAACTCACAGCTCACATACCACATATAAAATGCATTTGTTGTACAGCTACATTGCCCGAAAAAGAAGGAATAGACCTGCCTGGTGAGGATCATTATGACTATGAAGAGATGCCTCAACACACACATGCATGCATATTGGTCATTGATTGAGAACCTAATTCCCAGTCTGCAGAGAAAATCCCTCCATTCATTTGAAACATACCGATTGGTCCTGCAGGGTTTGTTCAGGCAATGAGTCATAGCCTGAACAATGACTCATTGTGCATTACTACTAATACTGTATGATATTGGGTCACTTTATAATAGAATATTATATATATAAAAATAAAAAAAACATTCTTTGTTCAGCCACACAACTAGAAGCATTTGTTAAGTTTGACTCAGAGGCAAAAGAAAAGAGTTTTTTTTTTGTTTGTTTTTTTTAAATAGGTATTGAAACATTTACAACAAACATAGCCCAAGAAGAGCAAAATGTGAAAAATGTCAAGTTATAAATACTAACTTTTGCAAGATTCAGCAAATCCAACAAAGATTGGTATCAGGTGTTGCCAAGTGTTAAACTTTTAGTTACTCAGGAAACAGAGTCTAAAATGAAATGCCATGATACTAGGAAGACATTTTAAACACGCTACCATTTTGCAAAAACATGGTGTAAAACAACCATGGTTCTGAGTGCCACTTATGTCATCCTGGCAGGGCACTTAGCCCTGATGATGAGAGGGGGAGACAGCTGAGTGTTGGATGGGCCCTCAGCCAAATGATGGTTGTGTCCCTCACCTTGACTCTCTGCTCATAACATCAATTTTACACTGCATTCGCTGTAATAGAGCCTCAGTGGCCAGACCCAAATACTCTGTAAAATTCTGTTATCCTCATGCTTTGGCATTCTTGCGCACAATGCAAAAGCAGACCACAAAGGGAAACTTTAGACGTGTGTTACTGAACATCCACACTGCAAACATTCAACATATTTTTTTTCGCCAGGAGCAGAATGATTATTTGAGACACCAAGACTGGCAAGCATAGTCTTGGATGTCTTGTGGTCTTTCAGGGCTGCAATTTTTCACATTCTGAACTTGCAAGAGCACTGATCCGTTCACCAGACTAGAAGCCCTTCATGATTGCTGTTTGTCAGCCCACTAAAGGCCAAGAATTGATCTCTATAACATGTCCATAATGCTGCCGTTGAAGCTCGTCTCACAGGAACAAATCTCCAGCCAGAGTTCAGCCTCAGCTTAGCAGTAAAAAGGTGCACTGTTAGCAAGGAAATGAGAAAATGCAATATGTTACTATAATTAAAACAGCAGCAGTCTGGTTTAATTGCCATGCAAGACATATTTTTGTTTTCTCTGCTCTGTGTTCTGGTGGAAACCTGTTCTTTGTGAAAGATGCCTCACTTCAAAATCCCAACCTCATCGTTGGACGTCTTTTACTGCGAGGGGCACGTTTGGTTAGCTTTAGTTTCCCTTAGCTATGCTGGCTTTGTCCTGCACCTTGTCCTCTCCACTTCGAACAGGAAAAAATTCACACCAGATTCATCATATCAATGGTTTTTCGTAGACAAACATTAACTACGGACAGTGCCGTCCAAAAGTATGCAGTCCATTGGGAAATTTTTACATTTTACCATGTTACATGCAAAAATATAGATTTAACTTTTGGGAATTTTTGTCCTCACTACTAAATCATTGCTTGTCCATCTTGGACTGATACAGATTCAGTGAGTCTCTAAAAATATTAATAATGAAAACAATGAGGTCTCAGACACTTTTTGAAGTTACCATTTCGGAACTGAAGAATGACACAATCCGGAAATATTATTTTCCAAGTAGCAATAAAGCTTACTAGCAATATGTATGCATATGAGTGAGAAATCTAATAAAAGAGATAACTACCCACTCAGTGAAACACTCATTCAGCCTCTTTCCAGCCTCATTCAAACTCTGTGACTACAAAGCCTTGAAGTTGGGAGGATAGCACACCAACTAAAAGAGGCAATGATCCTCCTTGTTCATTTAAGCACTCCTTCCCTTAAATTTCCATATCTTGGTTTATTTCTGAAAAAATCCCTAACTGTATTATCCTGTAATCCTTAAAAAAAAATCTAGACTTTTATGAATGTAATGAAGTCTAATGTCATATTCTTCCACACTTTTTTCCATCTGTACAGTGTGGCACCATCAACTCTGGCTCCTATGTGAACCTGACTCAAAGAAACCTACAGGATGCACAGAAGTTTCTGCTGATGCATGAGGTGGTCCAGCCAGTGGTCCCTGTTCCTTATTTCATGGAAGACAATGTGCGCTTCACTCATATAGCAGTGGATGTGGTACAAGGGAAAGACACACTGTTCCACATCATTTATTTGGCCACTGGTAAGTACCTCAGAACAACCTTTTTTCTAAAAAGAAAATCTATCTGTGAAGGTAGTACAGAAGAAAGTTGTTCTTTTAGGTTCAGAATTAAACTCACAGTCTTTCCTTTGTTTTTGAAAGGTTACTATATTTTTTAAGTTTTTAAAATATATGAACAAGTTGTTGTTCATGGATTTATCCAATAAAAACACTTATTCGTTTTTCCTGTTGAAACTACATAGTCATAAAAACAAATTAATCCAATGTTTTTTTTTTGTTGTTGTTGTTTTTTGAGGGGCAATGCACATTTTGTGGCTCTACACAAATTTAAGTTGTTGAAGGAAAAGCAAAAATGACTGAATTGTAATCACTTCTGCCTATACATACAGTAAGAGCTATGAATATATACATTTTTTTTTAGATTGAAAGAAGAAACTGGGGCAAAACTTCAAAATTAATATTCATAGACATCCAGTTTGACTAATTTTGATACATTTAAAACAAACACAATGAAATACATTAAATTTCACTCACTAACTAAAATAGTGTACAAAATGTAACTCTATAATTACTTACATGTGGTAGAACAGCTCAGGACTGAGACCAGATAAATTACCTTAATGCACACATTGTCTCAGTGTTTTATTCATCCTTACTTTTATTGCTGTGAATATTGATGGTTCTTAAAAAAAACTAAAAGGCCTAGGCGCTCGAAGGCCTTGAAATCCACTCTGCACATGAAAGAAGTGTCTCGTAAGAAGAAAAGTACCAGTCAATCTGTATCAACATCATCAAGACATCAAAGCTTTTGCTTTGACATGACCTTCATGACCTTTTACCTACACATGTTCCACATATGTTACGAAAGGCTCATGCAGTCACTGAATGTAGATAACAGAAGAAGCACTTTTCATGAAAATGTGACCCCTCTTCTGTATGCACCATAAAACAGTCAATAGTCATGTCTGCAGAGAGACAAATGGTGGGCACATGACGCATGTGCGGTCATTACACATTTATTCTGTCTGATACGTTTGGCATCATCTGCTTATCAGTACATTGTTTGATCAAACTGGTGTGATTCTGCAATGATGTTAGACTTGGCAAGTTGCAGAAAACGGCAACAAAAGGTCTCCAGTTTACCTGTTATTATTTGATGAGTTGCTGTAATGTAACATTGCCGACAAACAGGTGTGCTGGACAGAATTTTGAATGCAGTGACCCACTTTGCTCTACTAATGTACCAAAAAAAGCCCGCTGGGAAATGGCAACATGATCCTCCTGTGTTATTTTTGGATATTTCACATATCGTATGTGATACACGCATATGTACAGTCACTCTCTCTCTCACACACACACTTGCAATCTGTTCCAGTTCACTTCCTCCATGGTTGGCATCTCCCTCAAAAACTCCCCTCTCATTGTTTGCATGCTACTGTGATCAATGCAGCAATGAACCAGAGCTGCCCACACTGCAAGTTCCCCAGACACTAACCAGACACTAATGAAAACATCTGAACCACTGCCAGGGCCATTGGCTTGCACTCATACTGTACCTAATCACACACTATTATTAACGCCTTAACGCACCCCACTGATTGGGGCCATTGTGGGGAAATCTAATAGCTCCAGCCGGGAGTTCAAAGATGTCTAAGTGTGAGGTTCTTTCAAACAACCGTGCAGCTTACGGAGCAGAGCGGTGAAGCTGTTATTCAGCCTCCTTAGTATTTCCTGCTGGTCATTTTTCTGTCTCAATGGTAGATTTGATGGAATAAAGAATCTGAAACGTTGAAGTACATGTCTCCAGTATACAGAAGCACTTCAATACATGCCAAATTAGATAAGAGGACATTTATGAGATGTTTTGGGCTTCAGAAAGAGCCGTTTTATTCTGCCACACAAAGAAAAGTTATTAAAAAAGAAAATAAGAACCAGAATCGTGTAATAATTTATTAAAAAGCAAAATTAAATTAAATCAGTTTAATAAAAAGGTCATAAATAAAGTTCTGCACACAACTTTGCAATCATACAAGCTGCTAAAGATAAAAAATAAATAAATAATTTGCTAAGCTGGCCACAACTTAGCAAATGTACTTTAACAAATCAAGTTCCTACAGTGAAAGTTGAATTTCCCTTACATTGTCTTGTAAAAATATTTATGCTCCTTTTACCATTTTTTTCACAATCCAATCACAAATGTCAACATGTCTCTTTGGGGATTTAAGGTGATAGAACAAAATAAAATCAAATAAATCACTGTGAAGCAGAAGGAAGATTTTTACACAACTAAATACGTAAAATAGTGAATCCCTTTGTGTTAAGCCTTCCGGAGCAATTCTTTGCAAAATCTCTTCATGCTGCAATTGCAGTTTCAAGTTTTTTGGCATATCAGCTGTGAGAATGAAATTTATTTTCATCTTTCTTTGCAAAATATTGAGACTGGATGAAATGTTTATGGCTTTGTCTGAAATTAGCCACATTCATGCTCAGTCCTTTGCAACCATAAACAAGGTTTCATGAAGAACTGTTCTGTGTTTCGCTCCCTCCAACTTCTTTTAAACTCTAAACATTTTCCCTGCTTCCAGGGAAAATGGAAGCAGGGACTGTATTTAGCAGTCACCATGTTGTGGTGACTGCTAAATACAGTCACCACAACATGGTGCTGCCACCACCATGTCATATTAGGGATTGTGTGTTTAAGGTGATGTTTCATCCGACCAGAGCAGCTTTTTACAAGTTTGTTATCATTGTGGGGAAATCATTTATAGTTTGCTGATAGTAGCAAACTGTGAATGATTTTGTTTTCTTTTCAACATTGGCTTTCTTTTTGTTCCTCTACAAAGGCCATAACAGTCACTGCTTTGTGTTGTTCTATCACATAAAATCCCAATAAAATCCATAGAAGTTTAACAAAAAACTGTCAATCTGGTTTTCATTCTGAAAGGTTCAAGTCTCTTATTGTACGTATTACCTCAAGTTGCTGCAGCATTACTGACCACACTGCTTGGGGCAAAACTTAACTTTTACATTTCATGCCTTTAAGTTACCTATTAGCATTTTGCCCTTCTTCCTATGGTTCCACTGTGCACCTAATTACCTTTGGCTCGCCCAAGGGACTGCAAGTATAATGGATTATGTTTTGTTTTAGCTCTCCCAAAAGAAAATTTGCCTCAAAGTGTGTCTCACTGGGCCTACCTTACAAAATTAAAGGTCAGAATACATTCACGGTGACACAGATTTCCACACTTTTCCACACGTTTCACTCTCTTTTATAGCTACAAAGCAGCTTCATCCCTTAGAATATTCCCTTAAGAAAAAGTAGGCCAGAAATCATGCATTCAGGTGCCTCATCAACTCTTCCGTTATGTCTGCAGTGCTGCATATTGATGCTGTAACCAGGCTTTGTACATCTAGCCCCATTTCTCCTTTATTCCTCTTTCTGCAGCTTCCTTCAGGAAGCGATTGTTCTGTAGTTCACAGTGTTGAGTGTAGTTCTTCCCATTCAGCATACATTATTTGTTGGTTTTCCTCTTCAAACCCTCTGTTATTCTTATCCTGCCCTTCCTTTTGCTCTTCCCCCCATTACTTTACCTTTTCTCTTGTGGATTATCGGCCCCTCTTTCCTCTTTGTGACATAATCCTCTCTTCCCTCCACTTTCTCTTCCAGATTATGGCACTATCAGAAAAGTGCTGTCTCCTCTCAACCAGTCCACGGGGAGCTGCCTATTGGAGGAGATCGAGTTGTTCCCACCCAGGAAGAGGCAGCCGATACGGAGCCTGCTAATCCTGCACAGCCGCAGCGAGCTTTACGTGGGCTTCAGGGACCAGGTCATCAAGATACCGCTCAAGAGATGCAGCTACCACAAGAGCAGAGAGTGAGTCCGTGAACAAAGGAAACACTATTAATCTCAATGGGAGCTGTCAAAGGGAAATGTGCAAACAAAGTTTTCAAGCTGTATTTTGTTTTCTTTTTCATAAGATGGTTTTTATCTGAGAGTACCAGGCCTGAGCTAAAACTTTAAATCCTGCAAATCAGCTTTGTCTGATCCACTGGAAGTGCTTGTGGCTGTCCTCTGACTGCCTCCCCAGCTGATTGACCCATGCACAAAACCATGTGCTTTCTGCCTCGTGCAGCGTTCTGAAGTTAAATCAGATATTTTGAGTTTCTGTCTGTCTTATAGGCTGCCACATCTCTGAAAAAATACTGCCAAACTCGGGTGTAAAAGCCAATCAAGATTTGAATCCTATCTATCACTGCACTGACAAATTGCACCTTCATTATTCCGTTGCACCGTTACCGTTGCATCATATTACAGCTGTTGCTCTGTAATACGTAATGCAGTCGCTTCATCACATTCACTATCTCTCTTTTTATATGAAGGCTGAAAAAGTTAGAACAGACAAAATGGATAAAAGAAACTTCACCAAGGACACAAATCAGTTCGTAATAGCTACGTTTTATCTTTAACATTACTTTTAGAGACAGGCTTGAAATGTTGGAATGATGCCTTTTTTGTGGTTTTGTTGTGTGAATACATCATTTGGAAGATCCCGAGTCCCTCAGGAAAATAGGCCCTGATGTTTGTTTCGTTTTATTCTTTCGTCTCGTGTCATTCGGTAATACCATCACCTTGTATTTGTAGAGTGGCACATCTTGTCCTTTTTATTTCTTGTGGAGCAACACCGCACAATGTGAACTTCTTGTTCCTTATTTACCGATGCAACTAGACGCAAGTGATATATAATTTAATATAAAATCTATTTCAGATCATATCGACAATAATGGCCCGGAGCTAAAAAATACCCAAGTTGTTGTTGTTCAGTTCATTTCAAGATTGTATAGAATCAATAAAAAAGGACTTTGAGAAATGTTAATCACTTGAAAAGTATGTCCTTGTACTGCCCTTGTACTGTGCAGTATACACTTTACACCTTTTTACTTATACTGTGTATGGCTTATTTTACAAGAAGCTGAATTTTGTCTGTCATCTCTCATATTGACTCAAACACTTCCTCAGCCACATAGTAATACGGCACCATCATTTTTACACAGAAGCACCAACCCTTTCTCTTTTTTAGAGCTGTCACTGGGATGGATACTAAGGCATGTGAATCACTTGTTTCTTATTCATTCTAGATTGTAACTATATTATGTCTCTTTGTTATGAAACCTCTCAGAAAAAAATAATAAATAAATCACTGTTTCCACCAGGGCATGTCATGCAACGTTGATGCCTGCAGCCGAAAGATATGTCACCACACTGTCACCACGGCCTTGTCTTTTTATGAAAAGAGTAGCTTTATTACTCTCAACAAACCATGTGCTGCAGTTTCAGAAAAGACATATGCCACAATATATACATATACTGAAATATCCTCACATTGAATATTGTCTGAGCTGATGTTGAAAATGTAGTCAGCACACTACATTAAGGAAGAATTTTATGATGTTGGGCCCGATGCATGATCATGTTTTGCATTCCGGGGCAATGCTACATATTTTTTCCTAGCTTTAATAGTTCTTTCATTTGTTCTGTTACTTTCTTTTTTCTATCTGTTTTCTCTCCTCTGACATGTTCAATTATACTTTCTGCTACCATCCAATCTCTGCTGCCTCTTATATTTTAATAAGACATTGAAACCACCACTTATTACCTTCATCAATTGTCTCCTTCTATCTAGTTGAATCTATGCCATTCATTCTAAGGCACAGGCATCTGTGTGACACAACAGACTCACAAAAACCCTCTAATAGGGCCATTGTATTCCTACCCTTTAGAGCCTGCGTAGGAGCCAGGGACCCGTATTGTGGCTGGGATTTGTTGCTGAAAAAATGCACCACCCTGGAGGAAAGTGTCAGAATGAGCCAGTGGGAGCAGAGCATCACAAAATGTCCAGTGAGTATGAGCCTGCTCTATGATCTTTGCATGTTTCACAGCATACAGCAGTTTTTAATTCCCATATTTCTGCATAAATCCTAACTCAAATGTCAACGGATTTGCACATTAGTCCTTTAGAGCAAAGCAAAGACAAGCTGGCTTTGCTGTTGTGCAATAACTAGAAGTTTCCATTATCTGCTTATCAGATTTATCCTTTAAAAAAATGTGTCTCACAGTGATAGGTGATAAAGCATGCAGAGTGATGTGAAATGCTTAGTTTAAATATTTTTAGAAAAGATATCCTCTCCTGTCACATCTATGTGGTTATATTGTGTCGCAGCACTTAAATTTACATCCAATTGAAACTTGATATTTACATATGCTGTTTAAAAAGATACATAGCCTTCTCACTCTGAGAGCAGTAACTCAGCAGACAGCAAGGAAACGAACTTGTAAAGTCCTCAGCTTTCTTGCAACTCCCTACTGCAGCTTTAGGGAGGTTGTAAAACTCGAGATCATGTCATGATAAACTGTGAAGGATATGTTTTCATGCAAAATGAGAGAGCCAACCAAATAATGTTTGTAAGGGAGCACCATTAATTCACACCGCAACGAGTCTGGTATCATGATGGGCTTAAAGGCCACTCAGAGATGAAGATGCCATTATGAGAAAACAAAGCTTAAAAAATCAGCCTACAGATTGCATCTGGGACAGTGACCTTCATTTATTCATTTATTTAGCAGGTACAAAAAAAAAAAGTGGATGAATAGATGGACATATTATAGGATTGCTTTCTGTCTCGTTGAAGTGAATTATCTATATGCAGAAGCTTGCAGCAGCATTTCACTCTCTTCCTTAAGGGACATATTACAATCTATCACACTTTTTTCTGTTTGAGAGATATTAACTCACTTTATCTTTCATGTGGACCTTATTGACAAGCAAAGCACATCAGAGCTTTGGATGAATATTTGACACTCAAGCCTCTGAGGAAAAATCCTTTATTTTTGGAGATAGATAATCTTTGCATAAACAGCTATGTTTAAATAAAGACTGTAAAACGAATAGAAAACACAAACTCTGCTGTATGTTTTTCATTATTTAAAATACTTTATCTGTCTGTAGTACGATTTATTAGATGGAATACAGACAGGGGAACTGATACCACTCATGTTGGCTTATTAAATATGTAGCTTGACTCTAGACACTTTATGCTTATCTTAGCATAAAACGTAAGCACAAATAATCCTCGGTCTCCTCTTTACAATAATTATTCTTAATAACATTTCAGTCATCTATAGAAAAGCATCAGAAAAGAAAATCACAACCTATTTTTTAGGCTGTTCTTTACTTGCAACGTCAGTAAGCAAAATGCAGCCAGCCATATCCTTCTAGTATTGTATTGTTTGTTTTTTTCCTATCATTAGGATCACACAAAATGGAAAAAGAGTGGCAACTTTGTACTTTAAAGACATATAATCTAAACAAATTAAATGTGTTGTTTTGCACTTGTCTAAAACCAGAAGTTTTACACTTTGCTGGAATGGAGCATACAATACATGATTCTTAGCTTTCCACCAACGACATCAACAAACCCAAAGAAAGTAATTTTCACTGCTTGTCAATCTGGGGAGATTTAAAAGCACTTCTTGAAGTCTGTCACTCACCAGAGAGAAAGATTATTCTCAAGTGGAAAACATGTGATACATTTACCAGTTTTCCCAGAAATTGATGTTGTAGTCAGTTCATCTTGAGGTCATGCTGAACTGTAATGAAATGGCAACAAAAGAACTACAACCCAGACTTCACACACCTCCTCAGACACTGTGTTTCAATCTAATTGCAGAACCAGGGGCTGGGTTTTAGCAGGCTAAGAATTTTTAGGTCCAGGACTAAAATTTGCACCTTTCTCCTAAACAGAAACAGCTACGTGATTCTGGTAAACCAAAGGAATCCCTAGACAGAAGCGATAAATAGCCCCTGTAGGGTATTCTCAAAAAAAAGAAATGCCTGAAAATGTCAATCATCTGAGTTGACAATTTAACACTGACAGATGAATACAGTATAGCTCCATTATTTCTAAAACGTAACACTGAGAACAAGAAATAGACGTAGTATGCAGACTGAACTCCAGACAAGAAAAATAAATATATCTGTTTAAAATAACCCATCAACAAGATGTGAAAGGAAAAAAAAAACAGAACATTTCTTTAATTACCATTACACTTGCACGCTCTATGAGTCCATTAACGGTGTGCAAAGGTTTATATAACTGGCGTAGTGTCTATTCGGCTGCATACTTCTGCAAAGTGGTGGTCTAAAGTTAAAAGCCAGCCAAGGTTTTGCATACTGAGAAGTGTTGTGTAGGCAGAGGTAGGAGATGTGCCTCACCAACGAATTCACAAGTGCCATCTGGCATTATAGTCTTATATCTGTGGTGAAAGATGTTTTACTTTTAAAAGATGTTTTAATCTCAGATTAGTATTTTGATTCAAGTAAAATTGATATCCCTCACAGCCATATCTCCTATTATGCATTTGTGATGTTAAACTTTGTAAAAATAAAATGGGTCTCTTTGGCCACTGGAATCTGTTATAGATTTAGATTTGACATAATATCTAGACTCTGTTATTTCTCTTTCAACAAATAAGCATTAAAGTAAATTATGATTATTTTCCTTATAAAAGCCAGTGTTTATCAGTTATTGAATATTACATCTTGTACAACCTTAAGTAAATAATTCAGTAGGCAATACACAAATACCAAATCACTCACACTCTCAGCCTGAATGATGCTGCAATATTGGCTTTATTGGCTGCATCTGTGTAGCTGTTTGCTTCCTTGGCTGCCCATTGTTGCAGATGTTGTGTGCCCGGTCCAAGCGTTTCTCATTTAGGCACAAGGCAAAATTCAATTACCAATAAGAGCAGAGTCCAGGCTTCTGCCAAACAGATGATGATAGCGCGCTCTCTTGCGCTGGTGTGATGATGCTTTTGCATTTTGAAATGATCCAGAAATGTTGCACCAACCCGGGCTCATAGCATCCTCAGAGCTGAATCCGTTGATTGGCCCTTCCAACCAGGTCATCACACTTGTAATTTTTGCTCTTCTAATATCTGATCCTTTCAATTTGTTTTGCTTCATGTATTCATTGGCGAGGCCCCATTTTGTTTCCATGTATTGGTGTTTTATGAATGTGCATATTCCGAGTCTTTCTTTTTCTGTTTTGGAATTCCATTATACCGTGTAGCAGATTCTGTCTTACTTTATGGTTATAGCAGACAACTGCTCAATTTTTGACATTCAGCAGACGATGTAATGGATTTTTTTTGTATCTATTTGAGGAAAATTGATTTTTGTTTCCACCCTTCTGTACCGATGATCTCCCAGAGCAGCATATTCCTGAAAGCCACCCTGATGCAATGACCCATTTCTGCGGAAAAAAAAACGAAAAAAAAAAAAACATGACAATCTACTTGTTTTATTTTTGGTCCTGTTTGTCCCTGACAGGTCCGTAATGTTACAGTCGATGGGGGCTTTGGTGCCTGGTCTGGCTGGTCCACCTGCACCCACAGTGATGGAGGCAGCTCAGGGGCTTGTCTGTGTCGGACGAGAGCCTGCGATAACCCGGCCCCTCAATGTGGTGGCCAGAAGTGCTATGGGATCAGTGTTGAAGTTGCCAACTGTTCCAGGTATATTATTCTGATGCTGTTTTTCTTTATAATATTTGAATATTGTAAAAAAATTAACAGATATACTCTGTATATCCAGTCATTAGAAATCAACACCCTGCAAATTATTTTTCGGGACATTTTCATTCTGGTACTTAGAGCTTACAAGTGTTGATTAAACATTGGCGCTTTTTCACACTTCCTCATTAAAGATTTAACACCGAGTTAAATACTGAGTTTAGAGAAACTGATGCTTTCCAACTTCCCTCGTGCATGGAGAAAAATAACATTTGCAACTGCTTCCAGTGAAACGGCTCTACGTTTCCAGTCACATGATAATTTCACCTGCTTCTGAAGAATTAATACTCATTTGAACCCTCTTTAATGAACTTCTTTACCTACATTAAGAAGAGGTTGAGTCACAGTCACATCTAAAATCATATAAAGCTGAAATTTCAGGTGTTCCACCAGACAGTGGCCTAAAAACAATCACTTGGTTCTTTAAGATTCTCGTAGAAATAGTCTCTCTTTTTTGTCGTATTTGAAGGAGCTAATTATGTTTGTATCTCAACCAAAATTAGAGTGTTTTATTCTTTTAAGGAATGTTTGTTTGAAATGAGAAAGGGCATCTTCAAAACTCCCCTGGGACGATTAGAGTTCTCTTAAATAGAAGAACAAAAGAATTTGTAACTTTTGATTTCAATGGCTACCAGGCAGTTTTAGAATCCATACATATATATAAACTTGATCTTACCTTTAGAGCTTTAGATGGAAGCTTGCTTCATTGACCTGAGGTCATCTAATCAGAATCGTTTGCAGCCCATTGCACCATCTTCAGGTCTCAAGAGGACTGAATTCTCTAATTGCTAGCACCTAGATTAAATATATAGGGCAATATTTCTAGAAAAGAACTGAAGACGTTTTTTCCCCCAAGGACCTTTATTACTGCTTTGAGTTTTGTGTTTCTATTTTATGTATGAAACATCATTGTGTATTTTATCTTTTTTTTTTTCTGAAAGACATTGACATTTGTATGTGAGAGTGGTTGTATAACTATAGTTTTACTCACCACTGTGTTTGAGTCAGAAAGTTCAAGTCATGTTCATTATTCTTTAAGATAGTAATACTGCACCAAGGCCGAATAAGTGTAAGAGACTGGTATTTAATTTGTCTTTCTGGCGAATGTCTGAGACTGATGTTACTTTCTGTATCATCATAGAAATGGAGCTTGGACTCCCTGGACTTCCTGGTCCCCTTGCAGCACCAGTTGTGGCATCGGCTTCCAGGTGCGTCAACGTTCCTGCAGCAACCCAACACCTCGCCACGGTGGGAGAGTGTGTGTTGGCCAGAATCGTGAGGAAAGGTAAGAAGCAGAATCCTCCACTTCTACAGTGACATGCAAAAGTTTTAAACTGCAGATACCGTTTGCCTCGATGAAAACTGACTTTAGTTTCTTCATTTTCCATCAAGAACAAGACATCATAGTTTGCAAGAATTTAATGTAAGAAATGTGAGCAAGATGGATCAGAAGCTGAAGTGTCAAGTTAAAAAAAGATCTACATAGAGCAATAGAGTTGAATCAGAAAGTCTGGCCTTTGGTAAAATAAAAAGAAAAAGTCATCAATAGCCTCACACGGCACCTCAGAAATGCAAAAGTCCTTCATCTGAGCCTCTACTGCATGAAGAATGCTACTGGCTCTTTGGGAAGTACTTGTTTAAATGAATGTTAGAATACTGCTTTATTCTAAATGAAGAAATCTAATAAAAAATACATAATATTAAATTTTTTTTGTATTAACCCTTACAAAATCCTTACATAAGTCAATAGGTCGTTCCATCAGCACACCCGTGTCATGATCAGGACAGTTAAGGGGTTAATATTGAAATCTTGACTTATGCACAGCATTGTATTTTCATCATTGTGTACTGATTAAAGGGCATATGTGTTGAACAAAGGTGGATGGAAAAGAAAACAAAGATCGAACAAACAGCAGCCGTCCCCAACTTTGTAGCCAGTAGTAAGAGAACTTGTATTGCTTGCAACTTTTCCCTTTTTCTTTTGTCCTTTGTGCCCTTTCTTTTGTTCAACTCTTTGACAGCCAATTAGAGAAGGTGCACGGTAGGACTTTGCTTGGTTAATTATCTGGTTTTCAGACACAAACCATTCCATGACTTAAAGTTTTGGTGGAAAATAGTCACCCTTTTCTTAAAAGATGCTTGCATGGTTTCCAGGCACCTTTTCAAGTTACAAAATATGAAGCTGAGAGCAGGTAAAGAAGCACAAGGAGACATGAACAAAGCAACACAGCTAGAAAAGGTCAAGGCCTTTTTTTTTTTCTTCTGGTTGTTCTGGCTGTCAAGAAGTTTTCATCCGTTGGGTAAACTTGAGAAAGAACTCAGACAAAGCTTTGAAAGCTTTTCCTATATTTGAACACTGAATATTCACAATATTTTACATCAATCTTAAAGCCAGTTGTTTCAATGGAGATTTTTTCCTTTATGTTGATGGAATTTACACAAGAAAAAAAATCACTGGATTTTCTTAATAACCCTGATGTGACACAAAGCTGCAGACAGAAAAAGTGCAATAACTACAGATCTGCTGGTACAGGCAAAGGAAGAATATATATAAACCATTACCATGGTAACAGAAAGTGGATTTCACAAGATAGTAATTAGAGATGGACTTTAAGATCTTTTAATTACGTTTTTTTTTTACTTTCTTTTCCTTTCCTTTCTTGTGCAACCTCACACCTTTTTTTCTGGCCAACTGCAGCTCCAGAAGGAGCAGTCTTTGAGTAATACACTTCGCCTTCTGGAGCCGTGAAAAAAAAAAATATTACACAGAGTGACCGCCGCGGCCCAGTTACTGAAAAAAATACAACAGGAAAAAAAAAAAAAAAAAGCTGACTGGCTCTAAAAACCGCCGCAGAAGAGAAGCCGATTTTACCATCCCATTCTTTTCCCTCAGTTTTAATCCCGTTTGTGCCATCTCCAATACTCAGGCTCAGTAGTCACTCTGTTCACTTATTTGAAACAAGTCAAAGAGGTTTTAGACTTGCTTCTGGAATGGGATGTTTACAGGATTCTTTAAATTTGTAAAATTAAAAACAGGTTGAAAATTGAAATATCAACTGTTACAGTCTGTTAGTTTGTTCTTTCTTTTATTGATATTTATTTATTATTTATTCACCTCAATTGGATTAAATGATTTCTACGTTAAAACAGATAAATCTTAAATAGGCCAAAAGGTATCCAGGTCTTGCAAAAGACATTAGGAGCATATTTTTTTCAAGTTTGTTCGGAAAGCTCATAAATGGCCTCTTAGAGTTGTGATATTCAGGCCTGCTCTAATAGAATATCAGGGTAGAAGGTGACATTGGAGCAATATTTACCCAAGGCAGTGTATTTCTATGCCAATAAAACACAGAGCAAATATGCAATATCATGCCATTGGTATTGGTTTATTTATTAAACTTTATTAGTGCATCGCCTAACCTTTTGTTTAAAGCATGACCTTTAAAATTTTTAATTGTACTGCAAGGTAGCCCTGCTGTTTCTTTCTGCTTCTATCACAGGAAGAGATGTGACATCTTAATGAATGAGGCAGCATTCAGGTGATTTGAAAGTAACAACATCCATCTTCACTAGATGCAGGCACATGGGTTCAAAAGGGCAACACAAGAATATGTAAATTAGCTTGTGCTCACATTTATGCATCCACTTGAAAAACAAAAACAAAAACATTTGTTTTCCCTTTGTTACTATGTCTGAACAACCAGCTGTTGTTTGAAGTAAGGCATATATAAAATAGGAGAAGTTAAAAATCACCGATCTGAACGCCATGAGAGACTGGCTCCAGGTCAGTCTTTTTTTTTTCTTTCTTTTGCTGAAAACAGTTGTGAAAATTCTGTTCTTTATATGCACCGAGTTCCCTTCAGAGACATGCAATGGCTCAGTTCACACTTTGTTCTTGCATTGCTGCCTCAAGTGCCTCATTCAGATAAATGCCCATGCCATATGTCCATACATGGATAAATATACAAACAATGTCAAATGTAAAAAGGAAATTGCAGACAGGGACAAATAAACCTCCTTTTTACAGCTCTATTTTATTGTCATTGACCCAACAAGCATCCAGTAAGTTGAGTCTTGACTGTTTGCAGCAGCCAAATCCTTTAAAGTTAAAGCAAATGCTATGAAACTGAGCCCACACAGCAGCGCTGCGGGCTTAAATCTGGATGGTTAATGCCTGCATTTATGAACCTACTGTTGGCTTTTCCCTCAGCACACTGACAGCGTCCACGCTGCTTACTCAGCCTGTACCGGGTAATTAGCCTCGTTTTACTCTGATCAGCCCTGTGTGTTTTAGAGGAGAAGAAAACGGATAACACAAGATGGAGCAAAGCCACTCACTTGTGTGATTAGTGAGAGTGTGAGGATAATTTTGAAGCTCGAGATAATCTCCACTGCATTGATTGCTGATGTTTTTGTACTTTATTATTGCGTTGCATTCCTGTAGGGGTATTTTGTCCACATAAAAGCCTTTTAGCATGCACGTGAATCTGACTGCATACTGGACAGCCTTTTATTACCTTGTCCTCACTTTGCCACACTCTCACTGCCAAACATATCAACTCATTGGCACAGCAACGATTGTTAAAAGTGAAAAGCAGCAAGGATTTTTATATCCAGAGAGTAAAGAACGTGGTCTTTGAGCCACTGTGAATAATGGTGACATTTTGGGAATACTGCAGCTGAAATGTACAGTTTAATTGAGTCTGAGGAGGAAATGGTATGAATTTAAAGCTTGTGTCTAGCACAAGAAGGCTCTGTTTTTCTTCAAAAAAAAAGGGAGTCATCTGCCAAAAAATGGATTAAATAAATATATAAAAGCAGATTTGTCGCTGATGGAAAATCTGCAAAATGGTTCTAACAAGCCTTGCAATTTTCTGTAGTTAATTTATAATGAGAATTAATCAGTTCAAGTATTTTAGACATTGCTGTAATACTGCCTTGTAAAACATTGTAATTAGAGATGAACCATGCGTCTCCCAGGCTTTTATTAGCCTACGTCAATGAATTATGCAAATATTCATTAAGATTTGAAATATAATTTTTGCTGTACTTCTTAAACAACATTGTCACAGGTGAATGCAAACGACAGTGTTCTTGGTGGTTTGATTCACTCACATTTTCAGGAATAGACAATGAAATGTTTCCTCTAGTCTACATCAGAGATGCAAACCTCACTCATCTGAACATGCATTTTTAGAGTCCCTTTTTTCTAGGTTCTCTAGTTGATTGACAAGGATTGAAGTATTGAAATAACCTCATTGTATTACACTTCTAAATTTAGCAGTTTATTTCACAGGAAGACCATTTCCAACTCAAAGCAGAAAAATCCATCCATTCTGTTCATCTTATCTGATGTTGGGTGGAGCAGGTAGCAAGATCAGCAAGAATACTCCGACATCCGTCTCCTCAGCAATGTCTCTCCACTTAAGAGATGCTTGTAAAGCAAAAGCAAGAGTTGTGTCTGTATTGTCAATATAAAGACAAGCAGTTTGAACTCTTGTTGTTCTTGTAACAGATCTCAAGATGTTGTAATAAAGAAAAGGTCCTCTGATTTGGACATCCTTGCAGACGTAAATCTGTTTCAGTCTTCAAGCAATAACTTTAAACGTTCACTGAAAAAGTTCACAACCCGGTGTAAGGCAGACAGTAAATTCCTTTTGCATTACCTTGCAACGGTGGGGGGAAAAAAAACAAAAAAACATTTTTATCTAACAACTGAACGACTTGAAAACATAATTGAACATTGAAAGGAGAAAATAATGACATATTTGATGTTTAAATGTACTTAAAACAAATTTAGAGTTGCTCAAATGGGCTCACCAAGCCTGACTTTGAACTTCAAAGACAACTTAACTACAAAAAAGTCAAATTTTCATCTGATTTTTAAAGTTTAAATGAAGACAAAAATTGGTCAACGTTAAATATGCAGCAGAAAAACATATATGTATCTCCAATGTTTGCCTGGATGGTTGTTAAGCATGAAAACTTATTTACTGATATTCGCCCTAACCCTAGAACTCACATTATGTTAGCTATGATACTTTTACGTTGTACTTTTTTAAAATTAACTAAAATATCTGATTGGGAACCACTGTACAGAACAAGTTACTATAATAAATGATACTCAGAATTAGGGATGGAGAGAGATACTTGCTTAACGGCCGTACTAAATCTAAATTAAATAAAATACAATATGGATTTTGTACAATGTACATAAACCTCTTAGAGGTTTTGTCAAAAAGTTTCTAGAAAACTAGAGCATTCACAGTGCTATGTACGGTGTTCTGGATCTCAAGCTAACTGCTCTAATAGAGCTATCAGACATGAATATTGTTTCATGATGGAAATTATTTTGCAATTTATGTCTGGCTTTAGTTTGCTTATGCATTACCGCAGCTGTCCTTGACTTTATCCCTATCTACAGCTTCAATTAATGTTTTAAGCGCCTTTCAGATAAATAATTTAATGCTAATTGCTTTGCAACAGCAGTAGGCAGCAATTTTCAGCAACAACCTGACGTATGATTGTTCATTATGACACACAACTGTGCTTGCTTTTAAACACAAAAGATTATTAGAAGCTTGTTTTTAAAACTCATTAGAGCACATCTTAACCCTCACCCTAAAGACTTTTTTTATTTTCTGAACTTTGCTGACTTGACCATCTGGACATCCTATTGAATAACATTGTGCAATAAAATAAATAAACTTGTTGTATCAAATATAGTCTAAATTTTCTATGAAAAACCTTGGTGTCATTTTTTAAAATTTCTTTTTGAGACCCTAACACCATCACATCACCCAGTCAGCATGTATTTTACTCTGGGATTTAGCACATATTCTCCACAGTTTATTTTATTAAGTTTCAGTTTGATAAGTACAATTCCTTGCAGTTGCATTTTGAGTAGTTTTGTTCTTGTTTAAGCACGCACAAGAAACACTCGTATTTCTCAAACTCCATTGACTTCTTCTTTATTAAAGTACATAATTTTGTATTTTGTTAATTGTGTGCAAGTCAGTCTGAGTTCACCCTGGGTTACTTAAAAGAAATGGTACAAAGCTGTGTTCCAGCAACAGTGTCATGTCAGATCACCCAGATAGAAAGTGTTTCTGGATCACTGCTTCTGTTTCTCTTTGTTGTGCATTTGCTCTCTTTTCAAACCCCCAGTTGGTCGTGTCAGATGGATTTTCAAGCTGAGATAGGTTCTGCTGGAAGTTTCTTCCTGCTAAAGCTTATTCAACTGTTTTAGATGTTTAAATGGAAATTCCCAGATAGTACAGATGTTTAGGTATTGTGACTGATGAAAATTTATCTTTTAAAACTCATATTGAAACAGAAAGACTGAAGGCACCTATTTACTTCAATTATTCTCCCTCTGATGGATCCTGATTACCTGATGAACTCCACATTCCAGTATTTGAAAAAAATGGAAATCATGTTACTGTGCTTTCCATTTAATAACTAATTGTAAATATGGAGTACAACCTCAATAAGCTTTTTCTTGTTAAATAAGAGATGCATAGACTTGTTTCTTCATTTTTATTTCACCTGAACTCTGTTGTCCTTGTAAGCCTTAATTTTCCATCACAAGAGAAAAGCATTGACAAATACTGAATTATGTGGAGTGGGGAGCAGAAAGCATTTGTGCTTATAGGACCCAAATGGCAAGCAACAATTATTAAAGGCATTATTTACTGCTACTTACCTGTGCAGTGATATGATAGAGAAGAATGCAGCATAAGTTTCTTTATTCATCTCAGCTGTAATTTCTTCTCTCTAAGCAAAATATGAATGCAAAAAAACTAATTTTATTGTTTAATTGAATGCTAATGCGTATTCTCTTTAATTCCAATTTTTGCATTTAAAACAAAGGTATAAGCATTATGCTGTGGTTTAATGTGAGGAAAATAAAACAGGAGCTGGTTCGTTTGACTTGTCTGGTTGCACTCTATTGACTTGGGCTAATAGAGACTGCAGATTGGACTGACTGAATGTGATCGATTGCAGAAATATTGATAAAGCCGTTTGGCAATCCAGTTGGAAATAAAAGTGACAAGGGGACAGATAAGATGGAACAATTTCTAAATACTACAAGAATGTCACAAGGAGCTAATTGCCAATGCTTGGCGTCAGCTTCAGACCATCAGTCAGTTCAAAATAGCTGTTTCACTTAAATTTGCATTAGCATGACATTCAAAATGAGATCAACAAAAATATATAGGGAGCAGTCAGAGGTGGACAGAATTGTCTCACAGCTACTATAGATTCTTTAAAGTACAGTTTTGTAATTTATGAAAGCATTTTGTTCTCAATTTTAGTAAAATTGCTCTTCGTCTTTGTTAACCCATTATTATGCATCGTCTTATCTTGTAGGCTTGTTGTTTTGAGAGTAGATCAAAAGCAGTGGCTTGTTTTGACCAAATTTACCAGTGGACTCAGTGTTTTTTAACGTGACCACAAAACAAACAAACAAACAAAAAAAAGAAAAAAGAAAAGAAAAGGAAGATTTCATTTATTCAAAGAGTCATGGAGCCAAATAACCACACATTGACACAGGTCCTGATGCTAAATTATATTTCTCTAGATGTCCCACTATCTAAATCTTAAAACTTTAAAAAGAGAGGTAAACCATTGTTGCACCAGGCTGCAAACAGGCATAGGAAATGTGGGAAGTGTGGAAAGTGTGGGTTTTGTATTTCATATTTTTGATTGCTCTTGATTCTGTGCTTTCAAAGGCTGTTGATTGTGGATGTAAGTTATGGCTATGCTTTTTTTTCTGTAGGTTCATGGCTGACTTCACCGTGTAAAAACTTGATCTTGTGCTCAGTGTGACAGCCAGAAGGAACTAACGTCATCCCTTTGTGTTATTTACCATCCTCCCCTCAAGGTACTGTAACGAACACCTGCCCTGCCCTCCCCATGTGTACTGGTCGGCCTGGTCGGCTTGGGAACGTTGCAATGTGCCCTGTGGCGGAGGCATCCAATCCCGACGCAGAACCTGTGAGAATGGCAACGACTGTCCAGGGTGTGGTCAGGTATGTCACGCAAAATAATATTACCCATGCAATGCTCTGCTATTTGCTTTCATCTCTGGCTGCTCACTGTTAAGAAACTTGGTTCTAACCCAATTGATCCGATGAACACCCAGAAGTAATGAAACTGGAACATTGAACATGACCAAATCCCCTGGCTCTATTTATACAGTGGTGGCAAGCCATCAGATTTATTACCAAGACCTATTTAATGTTTCACGCACACACACAAACACACGCGCACACAGTAATCACTATGCATATGAATAGACTTATTTTCTGTCACAAAGCTTCCTCCAAAGCTCAGATGATGCAAGACAGAGTTGAAATACAAGCCTTGATGAAAGAATGATGTGACACTTGTGTTATTTCTGGTTTCTATTTTCCATACAAACATTCTCTGTTCCACAGTAGTGGTAAAAATGAGAGAGAATGAACATGATAGCTTCTCACATCCCCCTCGAAAGTGGATTAAAGAATATGGGTCACGGCCTTGTGAATATACGGGATGTGTATTTTTGTCTGTAGATTTTCTTTGAAAAGTGGTAGAGAGTTTAAATAGCTTACTGGTTAAGAGACAAAACACATCATTTGGCTGTGAAATGTAAGTTGTAATTTTTGTGCATTTAATATGTGGATTGTATGCAGGCTTTCATGTTCTTAAACTGAACTTACAGTTACATAAAATTCATCCTCTTTAAAGATTTGTTCTGTCTTACTTCTTAATATTTACAATATTCAAACTAATTTGAATATGAGATATGTAAAGCAAATACAAAAAAGAACATTTTAAAATTATGAATACATTTATCTAATAGAAATCCAAACCAACCTCGCCTAGAAAGATTATTGGTCATGCCATGTTGTCTTAATCAAATGAAATTCTGGACTTTGACTAGAATGCTTTTTAGCCATGCAGAGAGAGCCATGCTGGTTTTCTTCTGATCGTTATCAGCTGCATAACCAAAGTGGGCTTGAGGTGACAAACTGATTCTACTGATTTCTTGGGATTTCAACCAGATCATAAAGCACCAAAGGAGCCCAGGCCAGCCACTCTAAACACCATATTTAATTTTTGGAGTAAGGCAAGTTTTTTTTATGCAATATATATATTCCACAGAATATTCTGGCAATAGTGTTGGAGGTCATTAAGAGGTTTTAATTTGAACAGGTGATTTTTTGTGTTATTTTTGCTGTGAGTTTCACTTTCAGATTTTTCCATTAAGGCAATTTTTGTCCAGCCTTTTTCTTGTTCACTCAGACCTAAACAAAAGCAAGTGAGGAATGCAGCACTTCTTGCGTTTCTCTTGTTTTTTTTGTTTTTTTTTGTTTTTGTTTTGTTTTTTTGTTTTTGTGACCTCCTGGATGAGTCGTTAGTTTGCTCTTGGAGTTACTCCAAGTCAACTTTGGTAGACAGCTTACTTGTAGAATAATTCACAACTGTTCCATAATTTCTCCATTCATGGATAATGCTTGTAAGTGTGGGTCACTGGAGTTCCAGAGAGCATTATGCTTCTGTTGATGTCGCTATCTACTTTCTCCCTCATTTCCATGTTTACACATTTACATATTGGCAGTTGTTTGATAGTCTTGTCTACTTGCGCCATTCACATCCAACCTGAATCATCCTGGCATACCTCTGCATTCCTTTAGCAAACTCAGCTCATAAACACAAATCCAATGTTGGCAAAGAGGAAATCCCATCACCTACTCGTTTTTCCGAAGGGAAAGCCCGTCTTTGCCTGTTGCCATTTCTCATTTTATTTGATGTAAAGTAAGCAGTTTATGTCAGAGACAGTTTAGGTTGGTGTCAAGTAATGCAGAAGTGAAGGTCAAACACCGCACTAACTTTTCTAACAATATAAAAAAGTAGCTCTGCATTTGCTTCCTTCTCTCTCTTAGATGCTTGCTTTATTTTGTCCCCCTCTACCTTTGCTTTGTTTTCTCATTGCCTTCCTGTCATCTTTCATTGTGATATGTGCTTAATTAGGCTGGTCTGAGCCAGTGGAGTTGTAATTGCACACAGACTTCACAAACACTCTTTTGTCTGTGGGAGCTTAGGACAGCTTTGTAAACTCCTAGTATAGCTGCATAGTCACTTTGATCAAACACGCATTTTCTGGCTTTCATTTAAAACTATGATAATAAACCAAATGGCAGCAGATGCTAATGCAGAGCAATTACCTCTGTCTACTTTAAGATACCCAGCTTACCTATTCAGTACTGCCAAATTATCTAAATGGACTATAATATATTTTATTAACACATTTAAACATCCTAGGAATTATGAGAGCAATAGCAATATACTGCTCTCATAACAATGTTACTGTTTACATGCCATCTGTCTGATCATTTTCTGCCTGATACTCCTTGAAGATGTTCACATACTGCTTGATCTGTTTTATAGAGATTATGTGTCATGGACCAAGACAATTAGTACATAATCCCAAAGTGGGAAGACAATATGTAGGTCTAAGATTTGATTAGGTCATTTTAACACATAGATGTGTTTTAGTCTAAGCCAGGCGTGCCCAAGTTCCCCTGCAACTTTTAGATCCATCCCTTCTCTAACCCACTTGGATCATCGATAGCAGAGCTGAGTTACTGTTGGAGAAGGAATTCAGTCTTTTGATTCAGGTGTGTTGGAGCAGGCATGCACCTCAAGGTGTAAGACAGAGAAAACATCTCTGACTGTGCAGAATGTTTTTTTCTAATGTACACAATGTTTAGCTTGCCGGACATACATGCTCAGTTTTGGTTTAACCTGAGCATAGCATCTTCTTCCTTATTCCTTTGTCGTTGCTTGTGGAAAACTGCAAAATGGGACTGAATTAACAATAGCTTTTTCCCTTGGCACTCTTAACAGATGAGATTTGTGGTGAGTAAGACTAATAACTGTCTGTGAACCTTTGCAGCTCCTTCAGAGGTACCATGACCTATTTGCTTTATTCCTTGGCCTTAATGAGGCTGTTTGTTTCTGATCAAACATCTGAGGCTTCATAGAACAGCTGCTCAAACTGAGATTAAATTACACAAAGGTGGACTATCTTTGCTTTTACAGACAACTGATTACAGTAAATTTTATTCATGGGTATCAGAGTAAACAGGCGTTCATATTTATTTCTATGCTACAAACTTATTGTAGTTTTTGTCTTAATTGGATGTTTTTAAATCAGGTCTCCTGGGGAGATTTTAAAACCAAATTGGTCTCTTTGACTTTGACAACGCTGCGGGACGTGCATTTGCGTATTCATGTTTACTGATATTGATACCATCAAATCCACCTGTGGTTAACTCCAGGTGGCTGCCAGATGCTGATGGACAGAGATAAAGCAACATCTGCTCTTTGCTTTTCAAGTTGTCGGAGAGAGAAATCGCAAGACCTACAAACTTTTGGAAGTTTTTGGGAAGTGATGCCAGTCTGCTGTAAATTCTTCCCCACTCCCCAGTTTTTCGGCTCATACGTTCTCCTCAGGGAACTCACATCACAGCAAGACAGACTAGCTGAAGTGAGTCTTCGCTTTGAGTAGAGGTGACAGTACTCGCAATTCAACAACCTCACTGTCTTGAATACATAAGGCTTCAGCATGCCTAATTAAAGAGACAACAGATTGTGCTATATCTCATTTGATTTTTTGATTACATTCTGGATTTTGTGCATAAGTCTCAGCTGCAGTTTTTCAGTAACATAGATTTTGATCTCAGAACAATTGAAACCACACAAATTTACCTTCATTCATCTCAGCCTAGCTCCCTGCAGCAGTGACACATTGCTCTGTCTCTACACAGGTCTATATCCCCAGTGAGGGTGGGAAAAAAAATCTGTGTATTGACTGAAACAATTTTTGGCTGTGGTTTCCAAACAATGATGCACTGAAAGTTTGAGGGATGCACATGTAAGTTGGGTGCAGTATATGTCTTCTTTCTGATTACTCAGAAAATATGCAACTATAAAATAAATGAGGTCATAAAACCTTGGATAAAGCAAAGGCTGAACAGTATTTTGTTCTCAATAACAGATTAAAAAGCATATTTAGTGTGCCTGAATAAAGAGGCAAATTGTAAGGCATTTCCAATTTTTTTTTCCAAATAAATGTTTGAATATCTCACCTCAAATAACAAAATGATAAGTGCTGCTTTTATGAGCTTTTTTCTTATTACATTTAAATATGGAAGCTTCATCTACATTTTGGAGCTTTTGATCAAGGGTTTGCTGCATAAATTGTAAAGCATTTACAAATTTCCTAGTGGCACCGTGTTTTATAGTACATAAGAGAACGTTTTAACAGGGTCTTGTCAAGAGCTACAACTTCATTCTAAGCGCTATGCTGGTATTCTCTTTGATTCTTGGTCTCGTTTGATGAAAGGCTGCTTGCTGCTAGGTTTAGTGAGCTTCAAAAATATATAACTCATAGTGGTATTTCCTACTGTGTACAGTAAAATATCCCCCATAATCCAAGGATCAAAAAGAACTGTGCCATTATGCTGAGTTTGCCACGTTGAATTAGATAAGTAAAACTCGGGCCATACAGAACTGATGGAGCACAGAGCTGTTTAATGAAATTGAGAGCTGTTCTATTTACCTGTAAGGAGTTCAGTCATGCAGGCAGGCTGCGAAATGAAAGCTAAGTACCTGATGTTTGTGCACACAGCCGGATGTGTGAGCTTACTTGTGCATTTTTATATTGTTCTGCGTTAGTCACTGCGTGTGCACTGGTGTGTAGCGTGGCCCCCGGGTAACAGTGCGCTTCATTATGGAGCCAGACTGGTGGTGGGAGACACACAGAGAGAAGAGAGGAGTCGGTGTTTGACAAAGCGTGTTTTGGTCGGTGCTGCTAATTGAACTGATGTGTCATTGAAACTTGAAGAACATTGTAGGTCTCTTTTCTTGGTGGACTCCACTACAATAGATAAAGATGTTGGGACAGCACAAAGTTGCCTACTCCCACATTCCACATGTGGCGCAGGCAAATAAACATGGACGTATGAGTCTGTAAGCTAAGGCATTTTATAATAACCCATGCTGCTCACACACTCTCAGCTCGCCCAGTCCAATAAGACGTGCAATCACTTTAATAAGGGCAAGAGACAGGAGAGGCATGGCTTCCGATGCCGCCCTCCCACATAAGAGACACCCAGAGGACCGTCTCTGCCTCCAATCTTACACAGAGAAGTAAATATATACAGGGTTTTTCACTGTCTTCTCCACATCCTCCCCTTATATTATGGATGTTGAGAGCTCAGAGTGCTTTGCAAAACATTTTTGGCATTTTGTCACATTACAACCCCAAACTTTAGCATATTTTATTGCACTTTATGTTCTTTAGGAAAACACCACAGTATCACAGTGCTAACACAAACATTTAAAATGAAAATGTGATGAAAACATTCATGAAATATTAGCATGGAATGGTTTAAATAAAGGATTGTCAAGGCCTAAACAAAATTTCAATTGAAAATTTGTGGCAAGAGTTGAAAATTCTCCATGCAGTCTCACTGCGCTTGTGCTACTTTGTAAAAAAATAAAATAAAATCAGATATGCAGTGCTGATGGAGCCATATCTCCAAAGACTTGAAGGCTGTCACTTTCCTTCGTCTTCACAGTTGTGCACTACACTACTTGTGTTGGTTTATCACATAAAATACTGATGAAATACATTAATGTTTATGGTTATTTGTGAAAATGTTTATGAGGAATAGATACTGCACCTTGCTGATTCAGACTGTGTTTTTCTTTCGTATTTGTTTTTTTTCTTTTTCTTCTCGAATTTCATGGGCTTACGCCACCTTAAAAAAAGTAACTGGAAATTTCTGTGGGTGGAAACAGAATGAGTTGGGAGATGCCTGGATCCATAACGCAGCCATGCATAAACAAACAAACACGCTCGCTCTCCACACACAAAAAATGAAAGTGGAGTGCGAGCGAGTCAGAAATTTTACTCAGTTGTCAACTTGACAGTCCGGCATAAGCACAAACAGCCCAGGCACAGCCAAGCATATACTGACCACCCAAGCAGCCTGTTTGTGAAGATGCTTTGCGGCAGCGTCCCAACCCAGCCCTCCTGAGCTCCATTCAGAAACCCATTATGGAACTGCCCGCCTCTGAGCAGCTGCCTGTTAAAGGTGCTTCACAGCAGAAAAACACCACTCTCTGTTGGCCCACACTGCTCATCATCACATCTCCTGAGGAAACGACTTTGGGTGTGAGCCGAAAATCAGCCGACTAATTGAATCTAGTTTTGCCTTCCTCATGCCACCTGTTAACTCGGCTTTGCTGAATTACCACGCTGAAATTAATGCTCTGCTAGAAATGTTTCGTTTTGTTTTTATCCGTTTTTCTCACCTATTTTTTTATTATTCCATGGCTTAAACCATGAAATATGGCATTAAAGCCCAGAGAGGAACAGCTGAATGTTTACATAGAGTATCAAAGTTCAATCTAAATGTTTTATTTTGTTTAGGAAGAAACATTCGCTGCAGTCAGGGTGTAATGCATGCATAACATCACCTATTCACTGCCCAAGCACATCAAATGCCTTTCAAATTGATGTACTTTACTTCCTTGTGGGTGTATGTGTGTTTTGGGGTTATGTTAGCTTTCACTACTACATTTTTTATGCATTATTCAAAACTCTTTTAAAGCAGTAAGGATTGTTTTTGTTCTTTATTGTTAGGCTTTTCTGTTCACAACCACTATGACAAAGCTCATTTATTGCAGTAGAAGACAATACACTTTCTGTTATCATTCACAGTTTGGATCTGGATTTAATATTATCAACAGCAGGAGTCTTTAACTTGATATTTTTATGGATCAGAGTTTTTTGCAAGACCACCAGTGAAAGTGTGTCGGTATCACAGCACATTGCCATAACTTCATTTTATCCACCCAGATGTCTCACAGTACAAAAATGTGGCATTTCTTCAAATTTAATTTCCAGACACCACAAGTGGGACTTAACTGACCGTCCCCATTTATAAGATTCATCATACAGCAAACTGTCCTAGATGAGCAGTCCCCTCTTCTTTTGCTCATGTTGGGATTTGTTTATTGCTGATAAATGACTTTTACCCCATAATAATAACAGAGCTACCTTACCTCATACTAGATGTCCATTTCAACCAAACTGACACTAAGAAGACAGATTTCTTGAGAGTCTGACATTGAAAACAGTTTGAGCAAATGAGTCTGCATCTATCTCCATGGTAACAAATTGCTATACTGGCCAACAGGGGGCAGAAGTCTTCTGCAATTCAATAACTTCTTTAGGCATATTAGATGCACCACAGTTCCAGGACACACAGAGCCCAATCCACCGCTTCATCATGTGAATAGAAGGATGTCAGCTCCCAGGCCTCTAGTAGTTGTCAACTAAATATTTACCATTCTTCATTGTTCCAATGCTTTTCATATCAACAACAACAATGAAGAGATGAGTGAAGATGAAATCTCCTTAGCAAATTAGGTCAAACTCACTATTAAGAAAAGATTATTTTCATCTTTCGGAGTTTAGGAAAAGCTCAATAAAATAACCTGTGATTGCCTTGTTAAAAAAGGTTTTGGTTACCCTTTGAATTGACAAAACTTAAAAAAGAAAGTCCAATAATTCTCATTCCCTTCATAATTCTTAACACAATATGCTTGTCACTCTACATCACATTTAAGAGCCTCAATATTTTTTTGCAGTTCAACTTTTAAGGACTTCCCATTTTAACATATTGTGTGCTCTCCAATTTATCATAGTAGTCTGAAATGCATTGCTTTTATGGGACCATTTTGTTTGAATAGTCGGTGTCTGTATTAAATATAATATAAAGCTTGGGTCTTAACATGCAAATAAGGGCATCATTTGAAGTCAGTTCAGTCAATAGGATGTATTTATTACACTGTATTACAAGGTATATACTTATTACCCTGTAAGCCGTATATAGTGGAGCAAAGACCTTGAATGAGGTTTAGCTTTAAACCCGGTAATTATCTCCCCAGCCCTCTACATCAATGCTAATCCACAGAGAATAAAGGCAGAAATGCTTACCAGACAAGCCTCATTAAATATTTACTGTGTTTGGCCACCATCTACAACTTGCACAACAAACACCCACAGATCGTTTGGCTTGCTTTCCCCTGGTTCATGCCATGTGTTGCTATCCCGACGCTGCAGGTGAGACGGTGACACATTGGATTGAATTTTTTTTTTTTTTCTACATATTTCACATTATTGGTTAATAATCTCAGATTGTGAGCTAGTCCCTGATGCGTGACCATGTTAAATATTAATGTCTTGGGATGATTACTGCGCGAGACGGAGAGAGGCAGGAAGTGTGATGGAGCTGACACCCCCATTCATCATGGGGGCCTTAACAGAATCTAAATCCTCCCTGTGTTTTTAACCTTTGTTCTCCAGGGAGAAGAAGGGGAGAAAAGAAAGCGTCATGAAAGGGAGGAGAGAGAGCGATGAAACTTAGATATCGGTGGGAAAAGGGAACGGCTATAGATCCGACACAATTCGAGTTATGAGCAATGTGTGAAAAATGGGTGAACAAAATGTAAAGATGGATGGATGGATTTGAAGCAAGATCATAATGTGTGATTGGGAGGGGGGGAAAAAAAGGGAAGTGAGATGATGAAAAATAGGACTGCATAATATTTAAAGTATAGAGCTCTTTTTCCTCAGCTGACCTGTCAAGCTATCCCATGTGACGGGCTGACGGATGTGCAGAAAGGAACTCTTATCTTATTTTGTCAAGGTCTGGCAGTCACTCAAGTTCTACTCAGCATAAATAAACAAGTGGGGAGGAAAATGGCAGCCGTCTCACCTTCCCTTCAAGGGTGTCATTTACTTCACATTTGTCACTTCCTCAAACTCCGTATTTTCCGGCTGAGCATACGGTGGGGCTGGACTCCCATTTTCCCGCTTAATGTCTCCTTGAATCATATAATCAAGCAGAATATTGGCTAAGGGAGATGGAGGAAATATATATAACTATGGCACTCCTGAATAACTCTCATGCATCATACCATTAGAGCTCCAGAGGTGTTATTCATTTTTACTGCCCAGCTCCCAAAACCAATCCTACGTGGGTGGAGGATTTGTTATTACTGTTGTGATTTTTTTTTTTTCTGTTTTGCTTTTTTGTAAAATTCATTGGCCACTGAAATGTCACTTTAAATTCAGTATTCCATCCATCCCCAATGGTTTCAAATTAATCTTGATCAATGACCTTTTTCTTGGTTTGTTTGTTTTCTAATGAGAATTTTCTCTTGTGTCTTGTTTGGATTGTAAGAAATATTTGACTAATGCTTTGATCTGGTAGATTCAGGAGAGATACTGAGTTAACAATCCAATTCTCATTTTATTTTGCATGGCCTAATAAAACCATGTTGTTTCTACTCAAGCTGTTTCTACTCAACATTAAATGCTAAATGAATTAATTTTTAGCCAAATGTGTACAGCCTTGAGAGTGGTCTAGTTTTCTTACTTGTTCTTGGCATTTTCCTCAAATGTGCCAACATAATGAGAGACAACTTCTTTCAAGCCTTCAAAGTAAAAGCCTTGAACATAATGCTTTGAAAATTAAATAAGATTTTAAAACTCATTAAAATCTTACTGGCTCGGCTCCACTTATAAAAGTCTCAATATGTTGAAGGGATGCCTGAGTGGAGGTACCTTAGGTTGTAGATTATTCTCTTTTGCAAGACACTTGTTGTTTTCTCCAGTCATCTAATTCAAAAAAACAAAACAGGAGTCAATATTTGATTGCAATGAACTACATTTGCAAGCAGAATTTGGCAAGGCTTTCAATGGTAGAGTCAAATACTCAATATGCTGCTTAAACCACAAATGCATCCTTCAATTGTGGAACCATTTAAGGGATGATAAACAAAAATAATAACAGGATAATAAACATTACATCATAGAAACTATGAACCAGGCAGATTGTCTTATTTTCTGTACTGAGTTTAGTTGTGTGAAATAAATGAAGCATAGCAGCAAGAGATTTTTCCTTGAGAATTGTTTTGCTTGAATCATTCAATGCACATTTAATTATTACATGTAGAGATTGTCTCAAATCACATGGCTCAACTCGTTTTATATATATGTTTATATTATATCAAGAGAGTTGTCTTTTTTTTTCAAAGAATTTTTATGACGTCCAAATGATGATATCCAGTTTTAGAGTTCAATAATGTTTCAAAAGCATTTTAGGTTTGAGTAGTTTGACTCAGTTGGAGTTAACAAGTTTTCAAGGTTGAGTGACAGCGAAAGCTTTGAAAAGTCTGTAGATGTCGCATAAAATAAGCTGTTTAATGTGATGAGTCACTGCTGAGACTTTCAACAGTGATTGTCCTCCTCATTATGCATGAGAAATACACCAGAAAACTCTGTCATGCTAATTATTGCCTAACTGATGTGATTACCTCTTCCTCCTCCAAATGCGTCAGATTCACCTGCCCGTGAACGTGCTCAACATAAAGAGAAAAGCTCTCGGTTTAATGTGTTTAATGCCATTTTCGTTCTTTCATTACTCCGTGCCAACAGGAGTACCAGTCCTGCAACACCCTGCCGTGCCCCGACCTCAAGAAGACAACGCCCTGGACTCCGTGGACACCCGTCAACATTTCTGACAACGGCGGCCACTATGAGCAGCGTTTCCGCTACACCTGCAAGGCACGCATCCCCGACCCAAGTCTCCTGGAAGTGGGGAGACAGAGGATTGAGATGCGCTATTGCTCGAGCGACGGATCCACTGGCTGCTCCACTGACGGTGAGTGAGCAAGGAGACAGATGGGCTCTTTCCAGCCAGATAAGCCTCTGGATGTTTCCATTATCTAATTCCAGCTGGCTCCCCACATCTCTACAGGCTGGTTGTTGTCCTATTAATTTGCTTATTGTGTAAAACTTTTCCGCCTATGCATATCCTGAAAAAGTTAAATTAGACTTGTATAATTTGTCTCTTGTGTTTCTGATCCCATCCTTGGTGGCATTATCAGTGCATCAAAGCAGGAAAGACATGTTAATGAACCTCCAATCCACAAAGCTCATCATGGGTTTAAAACCAGCTTTAGCTCTCATGCTTTTTCTGTGCACACAAAAAAAACAGGCACACACACACATCCAGATGAAATCAGGTATTTTACACATACTACATAAAAGACACAGCCTTTTTTTCTCACATCCTGACACTTAGTCAGACTAAATCAACTAGTTTAAAACAGTTAGTGTTACCAAAGTGACTTCTGTGAGGCCACACAAGGAAGGACTGTGCTTTACGTGTTGACTTAAAACAGGTAGGCCTCAGTTTAATTGATATGTTATGAATTAACATATCAGAAGCTTTCAAAGCTTTGAGTTAAGCATCTGGCATTTACAAAATTCTAAAAAGGCATACTTTAATTAAGCCTCTAAATTTAAACATAATAATTTTTCCTCTCAGAAACTTTGGACCTAAAATAGGAAAGGTTTAATCTAGTTAAAAGTGATACAGTAATGACGAAAATCGTCCTTTTAAGCATCTAGCTTAAATAGCTAGCTTTATCTGTAACGAATGAGAACAGTTGACTTATTTTCTCACATTTCATGCATCTTGCAGCTGCTCCTGTTTGCACCACACATTCGGCAGCACCCTCGACAATTTCAGAGTTGTAAATGTTTGTACAACCAGTTTGCTAATTGACAAGTTGTTTATGTGCTTAGATGAGGTATTTGTATCTGAGAGGAAGCACTGCACAGCATCATAAAAAGAGGTTGAAAAAAAAAAAAAAAGCTGCAGCAGTTAAAGTTTGTTTATGGTGTTCCTCTGCGCCTCTGTTGGGGGGAAAAAAATAGTGCTTTTTAGAGATTCAGACAAATCGCCTTGGTAAGCTGTAGTGGTGGCCTCCCCTTCTCTTTGACTTCATTTTCATCTCTGGGTGGTCTGCAACCACCACCACCCCATGTGCGTGCTGCGATAATCACTGAGGTTATTCCTTAACGCACACGATCGCTGGGATTGATCTTTTTGATCTTTCTCATCTTCCTCATTTCTTGTTGCTAATAGCTGTCTTTGCGTCGGAGATACCAAAGGAACATGTTCTCGTCTCACTTTGAAGCCAGAGCTTAAATGTTCCTGAAGGGTTTTAAATGAGCACTGACAAGCACAGAGGAAACCTGACTGCAGAATCAAAGTTTTACGAGGAGTGACAGCCGCACACATTGGATATTTAGAGAACAAAGAGTTTAGCTTTAATAGGTCTGTCTTGACTGGGATTAGTGGGAGGAAGTAACAGACAGAATGTGTTTCATTATAGGTTGTCACCACCAGTCTGACATCAGATTAGCTTCAGCGTTAATTACAGCAATGAAAAAGCAAAGGGCTTGTGTGTTCAGTTGTCACTTTTGGCTACTTGTGTAATTTGGAAGTAAGCAACCATTAGCCCTGTGTTAGTAGACACAGTAGCTTTGTGTTCTTTGTGAAGTCTTTTCATGTTACAACAACAAACTTGAATTTATTTTAATGTATTTTATGTGAAAGAAGAAGCAAATATTTAAGATGTGAAATAAAAAGCAGATGAGGTTTAGATTTCTCCTTTTACAAATAAAACATTGAAAACCATTGCATATGTTTGCACTTAGTCCCTTTTACTGTCATACATTCAAATAAAATCTTGTATAGCCAATTGCTTTTGGAGTTAACCAGACCTAACGCCTAGTAGCCTCATAAAGACTAAGAAACACAACAGACTCGTCAGAAAAAAGGCTATGTAGAGTTTACGACAAGTTTAAATTGGAAAACCACATCCCAACCTCAGAAACTCTAGTGAAGAAAGAAACCAATGGCAACTCTGGAGGAGATGCTGATATGCAGCAGTGTGTTCTTTATTTTTAGCAATTTGTTTACCAGTGAGTTACAGGGGCGGGCCGGGAGCCCACGAGCTTGGTTTAGGGATGCCTTTTATCCGATGACACAATGGATGAAAATACATTACGATTTTAAAACAAAAGGACTGTAGTTTCTGTGTAAAGACGATTTTTTTTCTTCAATCAAAACTACTCTGTGTTTAATTATTTAATGTCATAATAAAAATCAGCCAACAAAAGTTCATTAAATAAGCATTTAAAAAAATATTACTGAACAAAAACAATATTTGAAACTATTTAGTTCTTATTACATCATAAAAACCCCAACGCATGACAATAAGTTAAGACTAGAGCAATTAGTCAATACTTAGCATTTTAACATATATTTTCAGCTAGTTTTCCTCTTATATTTCTCATGACAAGTCTGGCAAAATAGTTCTACCCAGAGTGAGTCTTTCTCCCTTTTGTCTTTTTGTGGTGAGCAAATATGGATTCATTTTAATTGATCCAACAGATTGATTATTTCTGAACATATGATGCAGTATTGTTGTTAGGTTGTCTTTCGGGATCCGTGTGCCGTGTTCCCATCCAATAACACAATACAACACATGTCGAGCCAAGGAAGGGATGATGGAGCCATGTAGGCAATGTTTGCTAACCTGCTGTTGTTCTCCTGCTTGGTCCTGTGTCATCATTGATCCTCCACCTTGAAAAATATTTGGGCATTTGGTTGGATATATTTGATTCTCTGAAGGAATTTCTTTAAACATTTTATGGAAGAAACTCCCACTTAGAGGATAATGCCATCTCTTCCTCTACAAAATAACACTCCTTCAGTTAGTTTGAGGGTATAGCCTGGATGAGTAAGTGCAAGATATTGGTGTGCAGCTCTGGTGTTTCCCAGATCGATTGTTGATTTCTAGACCTCAATATGATTCAGGTCTCTAAGGGGTGTTAAGTCATATTTGTCCAAAGGGAGGATGAACATCACTGGTCCACTTCCTCATTTCAACCACTATCAAACAAACCATCCATCTGGAGACCACTGGTGTGTGTGTATTAGTGGGCGTAGGTATGGCAGGGCTAATATGTGTGGATTTACACATAAAGTTTTTCTTTTGTTTTTTTGCTGTCAGAGGCATTTATTTTACAAAGCCCTTCTCCTGCTGTCCCTCTTCCAGCAATGGATTGGGTGCCCAATCACCGAGAGACAGCACTTAACCTTTCCTAAACTAAGAGGCTATCATAAGATAATTACCCCCACAGCAGTGGTGTGTATTGATGTCCACTGCTGGAGCAATGGACACAGAGATGCCTCTGAGATAAACAGTCAAGTGTCATCTTCACCAGCTATCTTGCAATTGATTAAAGTTCTCTGCAAAATAGAATAGGTTAATGCATGAGGTATGTTTAGGATTGTCTGGTCAATAATCGATCAAGTTAAAACTCACCAGATTCTGGTCAGCAGCTACATTTTCAACCTCAAGCTAATCATTAACAACAGTTTTCTTAGTAAAGCTACTGATTTCCACTATAAACATATTTCAGAATTAACACATACTCTTCCCACTTTACGTGAGCACTGCCATTTAGTTACTTGTTGTTTGCTTTGGTGTTGTTCAGTGCCTCCCGTTTTTACTGATGTTGCTTCGCGGCTTCATTCAACTTCCCCTCTGCAGAGCTGGAGTTCATTTTTATATTTTATTTTTGTCTGCTGTTTGCTTGGGCAAAATGTCACTATGTTTGAGGATCACAGCAATCAGATCTACGTGTCATTTGGACGATTATGGTAGCATTCAAAGACATGGCAGATGTTATTGATCACACCTGGAAGGAACATGTGCGCCATGTAGATAAGGAGAATTAATCCCATGTCAACACAGAAACTAAATTATCATTTGAGTTATGTTCACCAGCTTCCTGACCTCCCAGCCTGTTTTGTAGTAGCTGTGTGCCACATTGTCTCCCCTACTAAGATCCCTATCTATCTTTATTATGAGTCCTAAATTATGGATATAATTTAAACAAGCATATACAATGAGCCTTTGCATAATAGACTGTCTTGTTTCATATCGCTGATCATGGCTTAATGATAGCAATGACTTAATTACTGGCAATCTGTAGTGTTTAAAAGACCTCTCTTGTCGTTAGAAAAAACCTAGTGATTAGTGTGGTTGCAGCTTTTATTCTTTCTTCTCATCACATTTCACAAGCATGAGAACAAGCTATCATTTAATCCAAAATAAAGATGCATATTTTTAATACTAAACCATGCCAGATGCAATTTTGCTTTTCCGTTTTTATTTTCACTATTAAGACATTTTTCAGACTGAACAAAAATATTTTTACTGGAGTTTTTTTAATGCTTAGCTGCTTTCTTTATGGTACAACCCAGGAGCTTAACGTTTTACTTCTGGTGACGCAGATAACTCACAGATGAAAGAAATGAAAACAAACTTGCACTGTATTTCTCATGGAATCAAGATTAATTCATAATGGATTGTGATTGTATTATTAGTCCACAGCTGTAAAGTAGAAGAACAAATTTACATGGTTTTCAGTGAGGTGTTTTTTCTGAAAATATTGCATTTATAATCAGTCTAAAGGTCCAGTGCAAAGAATTACCTTCTGAAGTCACCTGATTAGCAATAAGGTTTTACCTGTGAGCAGCATATTCCCATTTACACACATACATTATTACCCTTAAGGTGTCATGTTATCTTTGAAGGTTAATTCTCAAGTCAACGCCTAGCAGAATATAAAAATAAACTAAACATTAAAAACAACGGGATGCAATTATTTAACGCCTTATAAATTGAACAATAACATATTATATAAATGACAATGAAGTAACTTATGAAATTAAAAGAATTAAAATAAATTAAAAGAAAAAGACTGGCTGAGAAGGAAATAAATGAGTAATAAAATAAAATGATAATAAAATTATTTTAATATCTAGATTGTTTTCAAACAATGTTTTGTCACTATATGATTTTTTGTATTTACTGACAGGAGATTATAACAGACATCATTTTGTTGGATTAGTCAGCATATTTGTTTTTCTTTCGTTTTTGTGTTTGTGAAAGTCTTACATCAATTTCAAATTCAAAACTGTAGCTTCACAACAACAATGAGGGATAATGTTGGATATATTAATAATCATCTACCTGTAGATAGCATACAGATTAAATGCTATCTGATGCTATCATGATTTCATCTCCTATTTGATGAAATCATGTATTTGTACATCATTATTTAGTCTCTATTAAAAATAGATATCAAGTGTTGTTAATACTGTTGGTAACTGCTTCGCGAAGATTAAATTATTCTATTTATTTTACACCTCTTGTCTTCGAAACATACTCCTGCTGAATTTGCTGAATAAATATTCAAAATATTCATTCAGCCTAGTTTTATGATGAACTAGTAGGAGCAAACCCTGAGAATTATGTGTATTCATCCCAGCAGCTCATCATTTGCATGTGACAAAAACAGAGGCAGACACACGAGGGGGCAAAAGAAAGCAGAGGAAAGAAGAAAGGCATTTTTGTTGAAGGCTGTGAGTTTGTAATTTTCCTGGTGAGTGTCGATGAATGATGTCTTCATTTATTTTATTTTTTTTCTCAGGGAGAAACAGTGGTGTGTCAGCAGCCTGATGTGTTTTGTTTCAGCTGATCTGGTACCAAGGCCAGGGTCCTCTTATGGCTGTGAGATTAGTTTCTGCTGCGTGGATGTCATGAGCAGGGATTAGACATCCGACGGTACTTAGAGGCGACTCTGACAGATGACTGCTGTTCCACTACCCTTATTGTTTGTCTGTCATTCAGCTGCACTCCAGTCTCCTTTTTCTGTGTTATTGCTATGTTTCTAAGTCAAGACCTGTGGACCTTATTAAAATTATACAGCATGTGGTATTTGAAGATTTATTAATATCAACGAGCCACTCTTGTGTCTAAAGAGAAATGTACAGTGAGCATTGTCTACAGGTAACTGGAGTTTAAATCCATGACACCTGACACTGTTCAATATTTGCTCTAACCAGTCATTTACAGTTGCGGTGATGCATCAGAGTCCTTTCAAGTGGAACAGGAACCCCAATGTGACAGTCAGAGAGACTGCATTGAACTAAAAAAAGCCTACAGTGAAACCGATGTTGCTCGTTGAAAATGCGTTTCGAGCAAAGCAAGTTGTGATGCATTCAGCTTAATGAAGATCAGGAAGTATTTTTGGTACACAATCTGCCTGGGAGATGATTTCTACCTTTGTCTCATCTGACTTTGGTTCACATTCTGATCACCACCCCACAGCAAACCGTGAATATTTGTTCTCACAAAGCGACAGTGGGTTGGATGTTTGTTCAGTAGAAGCAGGTCTACTTTGAAGAACAAAGTCCAGTTATTTTTACCTCCTCTGACAAACACAAGACGTACCCAAAAGTACATCTATTACTGTCGTCAGTGTCATCTGTTGTTGCATTGGGAAGAGAAACAGAGGCTGAGTTTCCTCCTGCTGGTATTGTCAGTTCACTTAAACAACAAAGAAATCCTGACTCGTTTGCTAAGAACCAAAGAACATTTGTTCTGTTTGAGGTTTGGGCATAATAGATCAATGGAACAATGTACATGTACTTCTTTTTCATATTAAATAAAAATATTTTAAAAATCGAAGTACTTTTTTTTACCTTCAGCATACTTTTTCTTTTTCTTTTTTGTCCTTAGAATGAAACAGTAAGTACATTGTTTCATATTGAAGTCAGATTCTTTAAAAAAAAAAAATGGCCTGAAGGTACAACGTTAAAGTATGAGAATCCTTTTATCTGTAAGATTCAAAGTTTCTAAGAATGCCTTTAAATAGAGGATCAAAAGGAATTTCTTTTGATGTATCTTTTAGAAAGTAGGTATTTGAGAAAATTAAGATTGTACCACACTGCTAACTGTGGTTTTTGCCTGAAGCCAAAATAACAAGAATTTCCCTATGTCTTACTATATTTTGTTTTCGAAATTTGACTTGACGCAGCACAGGTATGTCAACATAGTTCTGATTGTGAATTTATTCCAGATACATGCACTTCATTTAGACTTTTCAGTGATATTTTCCTGAGTTCCCAGTCCAAACCTAAAATGCCACAAGAGTTCTCCCTCTTAGATTATCATCTGGAAGGCAAAAGCAGGTGAATGAAAGCACATTGTCAGATTTTCAAAGAATGTGCTTAGTAACTTATGAGGATATCGGACTTGAGACAAATCGGAAAATGTTTCAGAACTCCCTGAGCTCTTGCTAATCTTAGGACTCATTCTCATTCAGCTTTTTTACTAAATAGTAGGAAATTGAGTGGGGTGGATCAAATACTTGGATCCAGAAAATATCTGTTCCAGGCATATTATAGTTGGAACGGTATGTGATCGGTGGCAGCCCATTCCTAGCTTAGCGCTGTGCAGTGCAAACAATCCTCTGCAGACTTCCAGACCGAATGATGCCAGACAGCAAGCTCCTTGATGAGTAACAGGAAAATCTTTTTGATGACTGTACTGGACTCCATGCAGAGCCTCCACCTTGTTGAACCTTCTTGTTTAGCAGTCCATGTCAAGCCCAAATTTCCAGCAGATGTTAATCCCAAAAAATCTGAAGCAGCTGACCCTTACGTTTGCTTTTCCTGCTATATAGATGGAGTGTTGCCAACCTCCCCTCACCCCAACCTGAGCCTCAAGCCTGCTCCTCAGTTTTGCTGACGTTGAGCAGATGTTTTTTCTCCTTACACCAAAAGCAGACTCTGCTCAGTTTGTGATGATCGTAGGCAATGTTGGAGCTGTGCATGCATTTTCGTCACTTATCCAGTTCCAGAGAACAGACTATGGCGTCCTCATAAACAACACATTGTTCTCACTCGTAACATATATTTTGATCATGCATATTAGTCCATGAATTGTTAAACTGCTGTTGTATAGTGTAGGTTTACTGCAAACAATCTTTACGGTTTCTCCTGATTGGTTTGACTTTGCATCGTGTAATCTGTCAGATGATGGCGTGTGTTTCCCATTAAAATCTCATGAGCTATACTTTATTCATGTCTTCTATTGAAGCTGGAAAGTTGCAGTAGAGCAAACTCCACGTGTCACCTTGCCGCAGGAACTTAGACCGTGCATGCACTCAGATGGTGATGCAGAAAATGGCTAAATGGGTTTTTTATGTTGGTTTGCAGCCAGGTTCGTTTTTCATTCCGTTCACCAAATTGGACACAAATTAGAAAATTGATTAGTCCCAGGGTATTTTTCACAGAGAATATTTGATCAATAGGATTAATTTCACTTCGATTTGGCCCAAAACTAGAAGTGATTTTTGATGTATCCTTCATTATGGAGACAGTGTCACACCTGAGTGCATTTTTTGAAAACCATACTCATAAGTCTCATGTTTTATTTCGGAGGTTTTAATATGCAGCTATGGCTCCAGTGTAAAAAAATAAAATAAAATTGAGGCCTTCAGCTTAATGCATTAATGGTTTTGTGATCAAACTTCTATGAAAGCATGCAAAGTGTCTGATTAGAAAGGTTACCAAGGGTTACATCCATTATCTCTGTTCAAGGCTTTAGTTTTAGTTAATACACTTAAAACAGGCCTGCCTTGTTGTCATGAGAACATGCGGTCTATGGAAGTGAACCAATTTAGCTTTCATGAGTAGAAAATAAACTCAGAAAAAATGTTATGTGACAAACAGTTTTAAAGTTTATCTAACTGATGTTTTGCATTATGAAAAGCAGCAGTGCTACGCAGACTTAAACCAATTTGTTGAAAGTGTCTAATCATTCACACTGTTCCTAAAATCCTGTACCTTTGAGTTTTAGCTCATTAAAATTTTAATGAGCTAAAACTCATTAAAACTGTTTAATGATTTTTAACAAGAAAGTGTGTGGTGATTGCTTAATAATTTAATCCATTATTTTTGCTTAGTTTTTTGTTGGATTTGTATCATCTAATTCTTGTGTGTGATTCCTCTTTTTCTTTATCTTTTAGATAGATTCAGATTCTGGGATTGCTGATGGCTTCTTGCACTGAAATATTCAGTCAAATGTTGACAGTATTAAAGTAACATTTGATTTGAAGTATGTCCTCACAGAAATGTAAGGACATATTTATTTCTATTGGACTTTCCTCGTGTAAATTTAATTATTGCAAACACAGCTCCTACTGTTGTGGCAATAATTTTTTTGAAGGTGTGTATACTCCATAATTTAAATTTTACACCACCAACACTATGACTCATGCAATTGCTAGGAATATTCAGTCACACAAATTTAAAATGCATAATGTCCACATATTTCATGAAATATGTAATATAGGGACATAATCTCATGTACCCATGAGATATGTCCACATATTCAGCCACGAGGTCCATGATTACAAAGCAGCAGTACATTCAGTGTTTGTTGATGCTGCGTTAAGTAATTCTCCCTATAGTTTATTACTGAGGTTGTAATGAGCAGTTGTAGTATATGGGACTCCTTTCCTTGTAATACAATCCAATACAGCCAGTGCAGCTTTGGACTGCATTAAATAAACAGATGTTCTCATAAAGTGGTCGATGACCAGGCTATTTGTGTTTCCGCGCATGTCTCTGGGGGCCCTCATGAATTTTCACGGTTGTGTTTTATTTTGCACTCTGACAAACCTTGTTTGGGTGAAATCTCCTGGGAGAGCTTCTTTGGACAGCACAGAAAATACTGTCACGTTGTGCAACTGCAAACAGCCCGAACCCCCTAATTTTCTCGAGATGTAACATTGGCACTTTCACACATGCATGTTGGAAGAAATTGGTTCGTCCACAGGGGGACATTGATGATCTCAAAGGTAAAGTAAAAAAGGGAGGACAAGTAATGGCAAGCCAACATGCGGTGTGAAATGTAAGACAGCTTTTGTAGACAGGTTTTTTTCTCTCTCAGTGTGATCTTTTATTATTTTTTGTTGATGAAACTTGACAGCAGATCTCTGCTCTCTGCTGAAAGTGGTGATTTTGCTACTTCTCTGTCTCTCACCTCCACTTGTTTTAGAAGCAGAGATGTTTCACAAATGTCATTTCATCTTGGTGTTCATCTCATTTTTTTTTTTGTTGTTTTTATGTTTCTGATTGTTACATACAGTACACGAGATTGCATTTTGTGCATTGATATTGCCCTCATTTAATCCACCTCTCTGCAGTAGGGTGTTTTTTGGGCTTTTGTTTTTATTCTGCCTGTGAGCTGGATGTGATGTGATCGGTTAGGTGTTTTGATGTTGTACTCTGTCCGTATTTTCTACTCTTCCTGAATCTAGCTCATCAGTGGAGTGAAGATTAATTCCTTTCGGCTGTGTCTAGTTCTTGGTGGATCAATAGATCTAGTTTAGATTTTTTTTTTTTTTTAAGAAAAGGCTCCTGCTGTTTGTTTTGGGAGTAAAGGGAGCAACTTAATATGTAAAGTACTTCAAAGCAACCTTAAAGTGGAGCTGCTAACATCTGAGAGGAGCATGAAGTGAGACAAGAATACAGCTGTGGTTGGCGATGAAAAAAGTGAGGCAAATAGTTATATCTGGTAGCTCTGCATCAAAAAATTAAAAACAAGTACTTTTAGACCATAAAATATGTTACAAGAAGATTGTGACTTGCCAACTGTACTGAAAGTTTTTTGGTGTTAAATCAGGATTTAAAGAAATTCTTGTGAATTATTACACGGTTAAGGAAATTGTGAAGCATGAGCTCTGATCAACGTGAAATAGATGTCAGGACTGACTTTCGCTGTATGCAGTTATGTTCATGCTCAACATGTACTTTGATGCTTTCAAAGCAGAATATTTGCCTCTGCAAAAACAAAACAATGTCACTGCATTTAGAGGGATCAAAGGAAGGTGTTGCTTAAAAAAAAATGCATTTTTCTTTTTTGAAAGGAAATTATTTAGAGTGGAAAAAGTACGAAATACACCAAAAGATTTTGTCTCACCCCTGAACAGTCTTGTTGTAGACCTGTACACCTGTCAATCCAAAGTACTTTCTATGCTTTTTACTCAAAAGAGGAAAAGAAAGCAGCCAAAAAGAAACGCATAGCAAAATATTAATGAAGGTCTTTTTACACTTCAAATTTATTTTGAAAATAGCAAATAAAAATAGAAGAAAGCTTATGCTGTAGCTAAGTGGAAATAGATAAAACAGGGAAAAAAAACACAGAGTTCAATTTGCTGTAGCAATTGACAACATAATTGTTATAATTATGAGGACAATATCAATAATTAAAAACTGTATCCTCTTAAAAAAAAATTTTTGAATAATCTAGTTAAGTTGCTACATACTGTCTTCACATTGGACAGATTATTTATTTTGTGTGTTTTCCCCTATTTTTTCACTTAGCTTCTCCAATAAGAAAACTCTAAAGATTTCCTAGTACCAACAGTTTTCATAGAAGTTGTATCACAAGTCTGATAACACACAATCAGCTTCCAGCATAAGAACAGTAATTTGTTCATCAATTCAGGTTTTTCACCATTTATTTCTTTATCTTGGGAAGGCAGCCTGAATAGAAACATAAGTGCAGTTTTTGTTGTACCTGAGGGATGCAGCATCAAGATTGGTAAAAGAGCCAATCTCACCTTAATGTGTTTCCGTAAAACAAGCTCCATTGTTGTTTTTCTTCTTCTCCTCATAATGTGACCACCTTACAATTTTATGCCATCCTCTGACTGATACTGTTGCTGACGCACAAACAATATTGTCACAAAATTCGGGCTGTCCAGAGACTCATAAAAACCCCTCATTGAAGACGCAGCTGACAAAATGTACGTCATCAGCCATACAGTAGAGCGGAAGATGAAGAATTGTCTGCTTATATTTGTTCCAATAAATCTTTATGTAAAGATCATGTCCACATTTGAGAAGACTGTTCATGATTCACTCCATTGCCTTCAGAGAGGTGGTCTAGTCTTTCCGGTCCCAGAGGGCTCGATAAAGAGCACAGGTCAAAGTGGAAGTTGGGACTGTCCATTCCACTGCCTCCTCAGAATCGATAAAAAGCAAGGGGCCCTGGAGTCTTCAGTGTGCTTGTCAGCGCTCAAGGCAGCGTGATGCCAGGTTAGCTGGCCTGTGCACCGGCAAGGTCAGCCACAGTTATGAAGAGGTCGTGGATTTGCGCCGGGTAAACACATCGTCCTCTCCCTGAGAATACAAAGCAGAAGTGCAGTGATAACTGTCAGTGAAAAGAGCACGTTGACGAAACGGCAAGGACGGGGAAAGGAGTTGAGACAGAAAATACGGAGCACGTTAATAACGACAAAGAAAGAAGGAGAATGATGGGGATAAAAAGAGGCAACAAGGAAGCTAAGTAAGACAGTGACTGCATGTAGTAAAGGAAAGCTTAACAAGAATCTGGATGGTTTTTTTTTCTGTCCTTTTGAACAGCGGGTGAATCATTATTCCCACTCTTACCAAAAAGGAAGCAGCGCAGATGCAAAGGCTGAATATCCACCTTGAAACACATCAGCAAAGTTCAGTGAGGAGAGGGATTCATCAGAGAACTGCATGGATAGTAATTCTCTTTGCCTAGAGGGGATTCTCATTGAGTCAAACAGAAGGATTCCCTCATTTCGGTCAACATAAAAAGCTATTCCTCTCTGATGATCCTGATGTCTGCCTCTGAACACAGAGCTGATTAATGCATGCAGTGATTACAGTTTAATTGAAAGTACGTTTTTGGATTTCATCTAAAAACTCACAGCCTGACTGATTTCAGATGAGAGATCTCTGATTAGACAACTGATGTCATGCTTTCTCTAGAATGAAAACAAATGAAAAGAAATACATGACGGATCACATTTTTGACACAAAAGTATATCATGAAAAACGCATACGGCCCTGCGAGTAGCGAACAGTTGGATCGGGGGGGAAAAGTGAGAGCATGCTCAGTCGGGTTTAATTAGACTGATCAGAGGAGAGGAAACGTAATGACTTTGGTGTTTACACAAACTGGAATATCTTAAAAAGGGAATGTTGTGGAAGATGAACAAATACAAATCTTACATGTCAAAATAAGCAGGTCAAACAGCTTTATAAATATATATTTTTTAATGTAATTACAGTTTGGTTTTTTTTTTTTCAGTCAACTTGGTATATTCCTCCAATCACCCTCAACTTTTGCGAAACAGTCATTTGTACAAACAGCAAAAAACCCCATGTCTTACCTACAAATCCAGTTTTTTTTTTTTTCAAAATCCTCAGCCCATCTCTCAAAAGTAAATATCTGTATCATTGAACATGTCAGTGCTTCAGAATGACATGTTCTTGTTTCACCTTGTCTAAATAACAGTCAAATTGAAATATAGCAGTGTAATGTGATGACAATTGTTAAAAGTTGTAAATGTGACAAATTACAAGACTTCTTGTCTTGTAATTTGTCAAAAGCATTTATTTGTTAGGTGTGTGAAATGGTATTTTGTCTGTTCAAAGCAAATTTGCATGTTTGGTAGAATTTTCTCTTGAAATGAGTGGATTATCTTGTGTTCTTTCCATTATATGACGATTTTCATTTATATTTTATTCTTAAATAATTCGAACACCCACGGTTACTTTTTTTAAAGACAACTTGCTTTACAGATACATTAAAACAACATCAAAAAGTAGCACCTCTTACTCTTTCACCACAGATGTCCATCAATCCGTGGTGAAAGATTGCCTAGAATAGAGTGAAATGTTAAAAATCCAGTTACATTTCTTTCAAATGATTCATTATGTTGAGACACACTCTGTCCTGGAGTTTAAGCATCTCATTATTAGTCTTGTACAAATCTCTGTACCTTGCAGGTGAAGTTCTTCGTCTGGGGAGAATCTCTGGCCACACTGTGAATGGTGGCTGGTCCTCCTGGAGCTCCTGGTCTCAGTGTAGCAGAGACTGCAGCCGAGGCATTCGGAGCAGAAAGAGGACCTGCAGCAGCCCAGAGCCGCGGTACGGAGGTCAGACCTGCCTGGGCCCGGCGCAGGAGTTTCAGGAGTGTAACATCACGCCCTGTCCAGGTAGGGCATGTTCAAATATTAAGCACAATATTAATTGGAACACTTGGAAAAGTGTTCACATTAAGATTTTTTGTCATACTATATTCAGAATCACTTAGTATCACTATATTAGGCATTGGAAGGAAAATGATTTTTAAAAACTAGACATGGATTTACTGTTTTTTTACGCATTAAAAACATCTTATGGCTGTATTATTTGTGATGCTGGAAGATAAATCTCTATCCCACTGTCAAGTGTCTCTCTTGTTTTGCATCAAAGTGACAATAAAATTGCTTCATTTGAAGAAAATGTATTTTAAAATGGACTAGTCAAGTCCAGAACTACAACTGTAGTTACCTAAAGAAATGGATTTGGAAAACCTTTTACAATACAGAGTGGGCAAATACTTTCAAGTCAACACACTGTGATGCTAATAGACTCTTACACTTAATCTTTTTTATATATGTATTAGATTACAGAGAGACGACTAGACACTTTGGAAACAATGCATCCGTTTCCTTCCTTTTCACAATGACGCACTAAAAAATTGTGAAAAAAGTTCAAAGCATTGCTGTACTTATTCAGATCATTTTGCACAGTTCTTGCTCAATTAGCTTTATCATCTGAGAGGCACATCGCTTAGAATAAAAAAAATCCAAGCGGGCACGGAGAGAGCAGAAGATTCACAAAGATAAGAACAATTACAAGAGCAGCAATCAATAAAATGGCAAATTCTCTTTTCACTCTTTTTTCACTCTAAAAAAACACAGACCTCCCACTGCATTGAAGCTACATGTTCTTTCTTCTTCTTGATTAATGGATAAAGAACAGTGACAGATGACCTACAGAATCATTAAAAACCACAGAAGAAATCAGATGCAGATAAAAGGTGTGACGGAGACCCCGTTTTAGACCATGAATCAAGGAGACAATCCCTCTGGCTCTCTTGTATGTAATTACTATTGCTGTGTAATTATGTTGCCAGCCATGGGAAGACCTTATTCTGTTGTGAAAAGCCCCAAGACAATGTATTTTCAACAGTCATCTGACAGAAGAAGAAGAGGGGAGCTTTCTAATTAAAAGAATACCCGCTCTGACGAGGGAAGTAAGCGCTGTGAATGGAAATCCAGTACTTAGTTTAGCATTAAGCCCACCTGGTGTTCAGCACGGCCACTGAAGAAGCAAGTGCAATGTTGTCTCAAATTATTATCAATCAAGCGTTGTGAGGAACAGCGGGTTTGATCGGCTGCCGTTTTATCCTCCTCACCCCTCAATCAATCTGCCTTTATGACTTGTTCGAGGTTGTACGGAAACAAAACAAACACTATCCTGAAAGTCCATCAGCACCGCTTTAATTAATTCAGTAAAACTCACCCCAGCATCTTGAGTTTGTATTTTATGAAGGAGGCTGTTGTCAGGTTGGGAGGAAGATTTGGGGTAGATCAAAGAGCGGTTCATCCGCGCAGACTGCACCGCTCCGGGGGACTGAAAGGACACATGAACATGCTTTGATTTTCTTCTGTGCAGCGTCTCTGCCTTAATACAAGTATTATACCTATTCTTGGATGTTGACTATGATGATACCACAGTTATGGTGTGTTGATGAACAACTCCATGCTCCCGTCCCCCAAAGGGGCCAGCTTAACCCAGCTTGGATAGCAATGAATACTAATGTGCTCTCAATTAGCACCCCTCTGAAAGTGAGATATTATTTTGAGGCTGGCAGGCTGTGCTGGTAGACCAATTGTAAACCTCCCATGACTAATCCACATCTTTTTTTAATTTTTTTTTTTTTTTTTTTTAATGTGTTAGTTTGCTGTGCAAGAGAAGGCAAAGAAAAGGTGCCATTCTTTCCGCCCATCCGCTCTGGAAACAAATGAATCCGTGTTTTAACTGCGTCTGCTTCTCCGATGAGGCGATACATCATCGAGGGCTAAGAATCGACTTTTGTGTCACTCTGCAATAGAGAAATTACACTGAGATGACAAAAAGCTTCGGCAACTTCAATTACCCATTTAGTGCCCCCAGCCATCCTTGAGTCTTTAAAAGGAGTTGAGACGAGGGTTTCAGGCTGGTGTTAAACAGATGATTGGGAAGGGATATTTACCTTTGCTGAGGCTCATGTGAAAGCTTTCCACATATTTGTGTCCCCTTTTTCTCTTTTTATTTCTACCTACTTGACTCACGTAAATGCATGTTTGTTTGCATCTCTGGGTGTCATCGATATGAACATGTGTCGACACAGGAATGTGCTTCTGGATACTTGTCTTTGCTAATGACCTGGAAAACTTTGTAGGCTGGAAAATGCTTTAAAGGTGACGTAATACCTACACTTTCTGAATATAAAAACCGTACTCGCATTCAACTAAACTCATCACTGGCGTAAGAAATTTTATATTAGTTCTGGGCTTTCAATGATATTTTTTAAAAATAATTTTTTGGCCGGAGGGTTTAAGGGTGTTGTGGATATACAGTCTGCTTTTAAAAAGCAAGAGTTCAGTCAATGGGATTATGGATGCATTTAATCCCAAAGGAGTGCCATTTGCAAATATGAGCTCAAATATTTATCTAATAAATTCACACCACTAATTTAATGTGCTTCAGCTATTACACCTGGACCATTAACAAGGACCTGGCCGTAATGGCTGTTTTATCACTCTTCTTATCAGAAATGGCAGAGTTAATTTGAATATGCTGAGGATCCTGCTTTCAAGCACAGTACAGCTAGATGTGGAGTAGTGAAGCATTTAGAAGGAGTCTCCTATCTTCTTTAACTCATCCACATTGTGCAATAAACCCTTGGTATGATAAAAGAGGCCACCTTTGTGCTTCTTGAATGGCCCTGATGTTAGCCCTATCAAAGATGGATGGACTGGACTTGGAAGCTTAGAAACCAAGCAATTTTAAATTTAATTTAAACTTGATTTTTCAGAGCAAAATAACAGCAGTCCAATATCATGCCAGGACCTTGTCAATGACAACATATTTGTGCCTACGAACGGAACCAAATCAAATTACTTAGTTTCCCCTCAAAATAGCTAGGTCTGAAAAACCATTTAGTCTGAAAATGACTTACTAAAATTGACTGTTTCATCCTGTTCTGTGTTCATTAGCAAAGGGAAACCTATTCATTTGAGTAAATCACGCAATCTTTCAGCATTAAGTATTTATAAAACCTCTGGTTTCAGTGGATGGCAGTTGGGCCTGCTGGTCATCATGGTCTAAGTGCTCTGTGACTTGTGGAGGAGGACACTACATGAGGACGAGGACCTGCAGCAACCCTCCACCGGCATATGGAGGAGACATCTGCCTGGGACTGCACACCGAGGAAGCACTTTGCAACACACAGGCTTGTCCAGGTACACACTAACATTTCCACCTCTAAGCGAAAGACTTGAGAGAGCTCCGATGCAGGCAAGGCTCCTTCCCGGGTCTATTGTCTTTCTTTCATTTTTCTCAGCCTCTCGAAGGGTGTTCATGCATCACTAATATACACAAAGTCATTCAGTGCGGTGCAGACTCACACTCAGCAGGTTGTGAGACAAGCTGCCATTGCTGTTTTCCAGAGAGCTGGTCCAGCTGGTCTGAGTGGTCCCACTGTGACTCCAGCGGCGCCCAGTTGCGAGTGCGTCACTGCAATGTTCTTTTCCCCACTGGAAACCAGTGCTCAGGAAACAGCAGCGAGACCAGACCCTGCTCCCCTGACTCCAACTTTATACCAGGTAATGACACACACATACTCGGACATACTGCCACTTTGTGATATCACTCATGCATGATTTAACACACATTCTGGGGAGTGCAAGGAGCATACCCGCCACTAGCACAGTGGTAATTCTGTTCGTTTTCAAGAATCCTGTGATAATTAAGTGCATTATTGATTTCTCGAAGGGAGGCTGTAGCATGTTAGAGGTCAGGTTGAGAGATATTTCTGCCTTTTGGGTTGAATTAGAAACATTCTGAAGAACAGCTCCCGAGTCTAGGATGTGATCACACTGTGGGTGAGCTCTGCTATTTTAGTACCGCAGTAAAAGCTCTATTTTTTTTCTCAAACTGGAGAAATTATTCTTTGGTTATGTTGCTACACGTAAGAGAAGAAGTTTTACTGTTTCCATGACAGACTTACCTTTGTTGCATAGTGAGTGGGAGCCTTTCTGGTGTTGTCATTATCATAAATTTAGAGTCACTCTAAAGTCGGTGTAATAAGCAAAGATAGGAGAAAGGAGTGCAGGAAGAAAACAAGTCCTTACTGTTAACAAACTGACCCCAGAGGAAGATTTATACGGTAAGGAAAGCAAAACCTTGGAAGAGTAAATTCAGTTTCTTTCTGCAGAAGGCAAATGTTTTTCATCTCTCTCTGTAGCTCACATCATACCGGAGAGACTTTGTTAGGACACTTTTGTTGGCGAACATCGTCGCGCGATATGAATGATTTTGGTATCAAGCACCATCCCTCTGCAATGAGAGAAAACTAGTCGGGATGGTAAGATTGAAAGAGGGAATGAGAATAATAAGTGAGAGGGAGCCTTGAAAGAGGGAAGAGAAGAATGAAAATGAGCCTAAATTGGGATGAAAAGGATGCGTCAAATGAAATTGAGTTGTGTATCAGGCTGATGAGTGGGATGAAAAAAAGAGGTTGTGAAGAGGGATGAGGAAGTCGAAAAGCATAAAAATAGAATCTCAAGTGGGATGGGAGGAGAAAAGAGGAAATGAAGATGGGTGAGAAAATTTTTAAGATGAGATAAGGAAGACAGGGAGGCCTTGTTGGCCTTGTTCCCAAGCATAGTAACATATTAATTACTTTTAGGCGTTAGAATGTTTACTTTGAGCCCCATTTTGTTAGTAGTGGATAATGTTACATTTAATTATTCACTCCATTAAATGAGGGAGTGTGTTACTGGGCAGCTATGAAAGGATCTAGGCTTTAAATAAAGCCTCTTTTCTGCGCCAGAAATCTTGATATTTTAGAAGAAGTAATTATTTTAATGGCATCATTTACACAGAAGAGCAGTTGACCTCTTTGAACAAGCAATAGTTGGCGCACGATGTGAGTAGTACAAAGCATAAAAAGACGCAAGTAATTCATTCACTGAGGAACAGGAGAGCATATTTTTCCTTCAGCTCAATTTTCTTATATCCAAACTGCTACTTTCTCTGTAAGCCAATTTTTAATCTGTTTCATCTCGTAGTTTCAGCTTTTTGTCCAGGTTCAGTAAAATTTGATTCCAAAAAATAATTATTTATTGATGCTCACAACAAAGTTTGATGAAAAAAAAAAAATGTTTTTAATGCTGAATGTTTAATTGGTGAAGATATTTTCTACTTCAGAGGCAGCTTTTGTCGATTTGTTCACAGTCGGGTCTCTTTATTATTGCAAATATACTTTTGCTATGCAAAATCTGTGGGATCCCCCAGCTGCCGGTCCAATCACGATTGACAATGCAGAATTGGATTCCAACTGGTAGCTGAGAGCAAACCTGCTGTTCATGAAACCATCTCATTTTTCCTTTCATCAGAACTTTGAGGCTTTTAATTTTCACGAGAAAACTGAGAGCTTTTCGGATCCTTTTCTGCTTTCCTTATGTTTTAGTGTGACTTGTTTACAGGTGGCTGGAGCAACACACCAGCAATAAATGTTAATCGTCCACAGAGAAATGTACAACCGAGCATTTAGCAAAAAATTTTCTGTTTGTTAAATCTATATGGGCTGCTTATGACAAAGAGCGGGACAAGTTAAGGAACATAATCAAATTTAATCATGACGATAAGCTCCATTATATACTGCACACACCCTCCTGTCTTTCTCACACTGTTAGTATTGACATTGGCTCATGCAGGCATCTCCTTATTGACAGTCAGTAATGCTAGACACCGAAAAGAATTGATCTCTGCATCTCTGCTAAGCAAGGATCATCAAAGCTCCTGCTTTCAAGACAGCATGCTTGAGCTTCACATAATGCAACTGAGATACCAAATTATTGAAAAGCGATGGGGTATTTTTATTTTTTTATTATTTTTTTTTGCTTAAGTATTTTTGCTGTAATTCGAGTAACACAAACTTTAGATGAGGGAAGCAATTATGCGACAGAACGGACATTTAACTGAATCCTGTATTTGTAACCTTTCTGTATTAATTAAAAAGGATATAATGCTCATTAGGAAATTCTACAGAATTACCCATCTACCTTTTTATAACCCCATTCATCCCTTTTAATGGGAAAGATAGTCCATTAGGGTTCATTACCAATGTCCTGTACTACTTATTCTAATGGGAACTGATACTTTTATAAACCACTCGAGGTGCCACAGCCTTGATTAGCTTTTGAAGTTTTAACGATTTTCTGTGTCATATTCAACACGCTTTCATGCTTACCTTCTGGAGAACGAGCTGTTGGTGATAAAAACATGGATGTGTAGAGGTGTTGTTGGTGCTAACGCTGCTGCTTTGTTGCTTTCGTCTTCTCCTTTAGAAGTCTCCATCGCACGCTCCAGTCAGGAGGAGAGGCGCTGTGGAGGTAATTCTCATCTGTATGTGTGAGAGTGGCAGACAGAAAGAAGGAGAAAGGGTATAGCATCTGGCATTTCACATATTATTGGTAAAAAGAAAGTCTCTCCATCTTGAAGAACTTTGTTCGAGTTTTCAAGAAATGTGCTTTGTAAAGCTGTTGGAGGCTTTACCTTCTCCCATTTCCTTATTTTTTCAGGAAAGTTACAGTAAGTGTATCATCTATATGCAGTGTATATCTGTTTTACTTAGTTTGCAGGATGTGCTGCACAGCTGCTGCATGTAGAGTGGGTTTTATCGGACTGGTTACATCAAAAATTGCCCAATTTTGAATTTGTACTTTTCATCTCCACACGATTTTGAATGCAGCCTTTAAAGACGGAAAACAAAATCTCACACTGTCTCAGATGTTAAACATAATGTCAAAAAGAGTCAGAGAAAAAAGAGTTGACCTTAACTCAGTTAGTCTCGACAGGTTCACTATCCTGAATGCAATTTCAAAAAGAGGAAAAAGGAAGTTATAAATATTAATAGTCCCCTTTTTAAGCAGGTTTTATTGTTGAAGTGCCTTTTATTACATCAATACTATCTCAGTGGATGAATTATTTCACAACAACCCGTTTTAGCCTCATGCTTATGCTTCCGCCTTCCAGATTTCAACCTTTTCCACATGATCGCAGTTGGTCTCAGCAGCTCCATTCTTGGTTGCCTGGTCACGCTGCTCGTCTACTCCTACTGCCAGCGCTACCAGCAGCAGTCCCACGACGCCACGGTCATCCACCCCATCTCCGCCGCCCCGCTCAATACCAGCATCACCAATCACATCAACAAACTGGACAAGTACGACACTGTGGAAGCCATCAAGGTCTGTAGACAGACACGTTCTTGGTTCACTCTGGTCACAATATGACAAATGTTCACATATGCAGAGGAAAAGATCTGTTTTGGTCTAATCAGTGAATGTTAAACACCCCCTTTGAGTCAGTGAGCAGTACTTCTACTACCAGTGTCAGCTGTGATTAAATACTCTCCTTACTGACTGTCACTGTCTCATCCCCTCCTGTCACTTGCTGATACTCTCTGCTAACGTTACAGGTAGGCAGTGGTGCGTTCATCTTCTCTACGTCTGTCTCAGTGTGTGAACCTGTTCTGTTCCTGGAGTGCTACACTGCTTTCTCTTAAAGTCCTAACGCAATTAGTTATATAATATCAAATATAATCAGCAAAGGTGCCCTGTGGCTAGATCAGCTTTTTGGGTTGTGATTGCATCCTAAAGTGCAGAGAGTCAGATGTATCAGGGCCAGTTGGAGTGGTCCAGCTCGTCTCCTGGCACAAATAGCCTCTTATCCACTGACACATTCAGGCTGTTTGGCCAGAAATGGGCTGGTGATTAGTGCTTCTCCACAGGCACTCCATGCTCAAGCTAGGGCTTTATCTGTGATACAGGAGAGAAGTGTCTCTGTTTTTACCCACAAAACTGGTCTTAGAATCAATGGATCTTGTCAAACTTTTGCCAATTAAACAAATGTTTTCTTGACCAACTAAAACAGAAAAAGAACACATAATTAAATATGTTGGGTATTTTTTCAAAGACACAAGAAAATACATTTTAAAATAACCTTACAATGTGTGATTTATGTTGGACCACCCTGTCTTCCCTAAAGTGAACAGTTTAGGGTGTAAGAGTAACGGATTTAAGAGACACTGAGGTGCCAAGTATTTTAAGACAAAAAGTAATTTTTAAATCTTAAAAAGGACTGGGAGCCAGTGGAAAGAGGCTAGTTAAAAGTCAAGCAGCTACGTTTTGGTTAAACTGTAAACATGTTATGGACTTGTGGTTAACATCAGCAAGCAAATAGCACATTACAGAAGCCTAGTCAATTTGAGATACAAGCAAGAAGCACACATTTAAATTTAAAGGAACATTTTGCAGGTCTGTGTTTTTGTCCAAACATGGTGATTTCCCCCACACCTTCAAAAAATGAGGAAAATATTCCCCTGGCTAAACTGACAATTTTATTCAGGTTTTTATTATAGTTCACTTTATTCTATTTTTTATTATTTTTTTATCTTTTTTAAATAAACATGCCAGGTTTGCATCTTACACATTACATGAGACCTTAAACTCACAGAGGAAGTGGTGAGTATCAGCGACATCAACTAAGTAAATACTTTGATCTCTGTTTGCAGAAGCACTTCCCGTATATGAAAATGTTTTGTAGCCTTGTTAACGCCTGTGCAGTTCCTTTGGCTCGGAGCAAATCTCTGTGAATATAATTTCTTCAAGGGTTTGGAGACGGAGTTCATCTGTCATGCAATTAGAGTCAGGAGTATCAAGCATAATTCAGTTAGTGCAGTTGCAGATAGCAGCAGATATGAGTGGAGACAGTCAGTGTGAAGATGCAAAGAGAGCTGTATGACAAGTGAGTAATGAGTCATTTTCCAACAGCACATTTTGCCTCCAACTCTCAATCAGAGAGTCTAAACAACCTTATGTTGCGGTGAAGTTTCAACTAATAAGTACGAAACACCATTATATGCACCCGTTTAGCCATTATGCAAGTAAATGATGAACAGAAGATGTAGTTTTGATTCAAGTTGTGTTATCATTTATCTGCACAAAAGTTAAGCACCCTTCATTGAGGTTTGCTGGAGGATTTAATTGCATTTTACGGCACTTTGAACAAGAATTTGGCCTCATACAGATTTCTTCTGGTTTTGTTAATACTGAACAAAGCTAGGCTGCGTAAAGACAGCATGCAGTTGTCAAGTGACAGTTTCATTTATTAAGAGAAGACCAATCTGGCTCACTATGAAAAAGTAATTTCCCATAAACCTAATGACTGGTTTTGCCACCTTTAGTGGTTGCAATTCTTGACACTTGTTTGTGATAACTGGCACTGTGTCTTTGCAAAAGTCTTGGGAATCATCAACATTGAGTTGGGTGAGTTTGCTTTTGTGTTCTTTTTATTCTATGGTAGTCTCTTCCTGATTCTTGAATTATGAACCTCAATCTTTACTGTCCTCCTGGATGACTTGTCTCTGAGTTCTTGGTGCAAGAAATTTTTTTTTGAACCCTTTTCACACTAATAGACAACTTTGTTTCTCATCAGATCTTGAATTTCTTAATGTCGTTGTATAATATGTTCCTCGTATATATTTTTAATCTACTTTATTATGTCAGAGAGGTTCTACTTAAGTTTACTTTAGACTTTGTGATTCTTCAGGCCCCATTTGTGGCAAGTAAAATCAGCTTTGAGAAAACATGGTCGCATGTTCACAGTTAATCTGTATTTTATCAAGGTTTCAATGAGTTAAAACATTTCTGTGTTCCAGAATAACAAAAACAGAAGAAATTTCTAACAAGGATACTTTGTCACAGAATTGTATGTATAGTTAATTTTTCACGGTTCCTATTAAATGAGATATGGTATTTTCTTTCTTTTTCTTTTTTTTTTTTTTTTTTTGAGGATGACTCTTGCCCGTTCCTTTCCTTCCTGCAGCCAGATGTGTCGGTTCTCTTGCCTCTGGATGACCCTGCCATGCACCAGCCTCTCTCTGCTAACATGGGGGTGTCTATGCGTGGACTGGAGATTTTCTACTAACCAACCTCAACAACATCCCGCTTCTTGACTCCCCACTTCAAAACCCCGACAACTCTTTGACCCCCTCTCATCCAGTACTACTTCCTGTTCCCAAACGAGTCCTGCCCTTGCACTTCCTGTGGCACTTCCTGTGTGTGGCAGGTTGGGAGTACAGCACTCTAGTTTCTCTTTTTCTGCTCAGACCTCCTTTCATCCTTCCATCATGGCTGCCTCCCTTCTCTCTCCCAGCTTGCGAGAAGGCAGTGTATCCCTCCCCTTTTTGTGCTTACATTTGCATGTCTTTTTTTGTTTGTCCTTCATGTTATGCTGTATTTTTAATTGATCATTTAATTTGATGAGTTGAACAAGGAAATATTGTTGAAATGTTGGCTTATTACCTTCCTCTGTTACCTCTCTATCACTAATGGCACATTACCATTCAGGCAAATTGTGTGTGCTGTACCAAAAACTCCACCTTAATCATTCTTAAGCCTATTATAATGTTTAAAGGATGAGGACACAGTAGATGATGATGCAAACAAGCATTGCTGCACAGCTGTTTAAAATGGACACCTGCAGAGACACATAACCATCTTTGGTGCTGCAGGAGAGCTGATTGCTTTCCCTTTGTCTGCAAATCATATAATGGGAACGCAGCAAAATATGAGTTTTTTTGCTCAGCACACTTGTCGGAAACATCCATCAGCTGTAAATGCAGCATCATCAAGTGTTCAATTACGCCGCCCCAGGGGACTCCCATCACACTTCCCACTACAACAGACTGCATATGAACACATCTATTTGCCAAATTGTTGTACTGAGCAGCACATCAGAGGCTTGTTCCATGTTTACTGTGTCATGCAGGGACAGACAAGATGCCCCCACCCGTCCCAATAGTTCTTCCTGATTGTTTAACAGAAATGTGACTCGCCTTTGATCGATTTTTATGGCTTTGATTGTCCTGGAGGACCGACAATCTGAGGGCCATAAAAACCGCTGATGCTGGGTATTAGAGATGACAGAGGTGGACATTCGGATGTGCATCAAAATAATTTAGCCCTGTGGTGACTTCTCATTTTTCCAGCCTGTTTGCAAATGCTCTGACCTTGCTCTGTGAAATGTATGTTCCATTCACCGAGCAGTCTTCCATTGATTTATGTTGCTCCTTTGGATTTACTTTTACCTTGCCATCTGGGCTGAATAATCACTTGATCCATATGTTGTGAAAAAATTGCCCATACTGACTCCTTTTCATTTCTCCTCTCCATCTATTTTTTTTGTTCTTTTCTTTATTTGCAGGGCTTCAACAAAAACAATCTGATTCTGGAGGAAAGGAATAAGTACTTCAACCCACAGCTTGCCGGGAAGACTTATACCAATGCATATTTCTCCGACCTCAACACCTATGATGACTATTAACCCCAGACTTCTATCGTGGAGATCATTACCCCGTTGTCCATCTTGACCATTTCCCCTTTCCTTGTGCTTTGTATTGAGATTTGTAACACCTTCTGTGGGATACTCCCACGGTGACCCTCAGTGGCAGCTGGTATGTAATGAAAACACAAACACTGGTGTTACCAAAAGAGGGAAATGCCCACTTTCTCTCAGGTGCCTTGGGGTACACTTGGAAAAACCTGGACTCACCAAGAGAAATGGACAGTTGGATCTCCAATGCTGCGGCTATTTTGGGGAGTGACATCCAATCTAATGTTTTTTTTTCCTGATGCCCCTAAGACAGACCTGTATTTGTAACGATGGGAAATGACCACAGATTCCTTTGCATGACTTCATCTGATGTGTTTGCTCTGCTGTTCCGTTGCAATTTGCATGATGGATCACATTCCAGGGTTCCAGAGGCAGTTTAATGCTGTTGTTGGCTGTGGGATTCGCATCAGAAGTCCTAAAACAAATAGTGTGTAGGAATGACCGGTGGTTTTCACCACTCACTACAACAGTAATGCCCTATCTGACAGTTGGAACAAAGTCCAACTCCAGTCGTAGATTCAGGATGTACATATTTGATGTCTGTGGTCAACATTGGTTATGTTATTGTTTTATTTTTATTTGTTTGCTTTTTTTATTTGTTTTGCTTTATTTCTTTTCTGTAGCTACAAAAATAATACAAGTTATAAATCTACAAAATTATTAGTTATTTTTCCTTTTTTATGTTTTTGTACAGGAAATTACGTTTGATGCCTATGTCTAGATTTTCTATGCATTTATTCATTGTTTCAAGTGTGTAGAGTACATCTTTTAAAAACAAAAACAACATTGTGTCCACATTTTGGCAATTATTTGGGAGTACTCATAACAGTTTGCCTCAATTTACCATTGCCATAGTACTTTTTATAAATATTTTGTAAAAGAATAAGAAAAAAAAAAACATTGTTTTTGAATTTTGATAGTGTTCACTGTTTTGTTGACTTCTGAGTTATAAATGTGTTTGTGAAAGCAGAATGTTATTGGCATTAACTATACAGATGGAGCATACATAGCAAGTACTGTTTCTCTGATTCTCAGCTTCAGTGCTACCCATGTACCGTTTGTTTTTTGTTTTTTTATCTATTTGATTTCTTACAGTTCAGTTGCAACTAACTCTTTCTACATGTTTGCTTGTATTTTTGTGCATAAATTAAAATAGCTTCCTACAAAACTTGTCTACAGTGACTGACAGATTCAATGGTCTGTATTTCTTTTTGTAAAGCTTTGCTGGAAAATGGTCTAATAAATCCTTATTTTCATTTAGGTGAAGATAGCGTCTTTGAAGATCGTAACCTAAAGCTTGTTCTATCAACTTCGGATTATCATAGTTCCTTGCAAAAATATTCATGCCTTTTAAACATCTGTCATGCACAGCCACAACCTGTGGCTTTCATGTGACAGACCAGCGCAAACTTAACCCTAACTCAAATAGCACAGGCTCAGTTTTATCAGACAGAGTGGCCCATTCTGTCAGGTTAAGTGGATAATTACATCTTCATAGGTTTGCCATATTCTTTTCATGTTCAGATTATGGATAAATAAACTAATCCTGCAAATAAATAAATTCACATTTTTATCTCTGACCTCTCTGGAGTATTCCTAGATGTGAACAGTGCTGTAGTTCACTAGTGTTCTGTAGCAGACCACTAAAGCCTTCACAGAACAGCTCTATTTATTCTGAGATTAAATTACACACAGGTAACTCTATTTACTAAGTAATTGACTTCTGAAGGCAATTAGTTGCCCTGAATTTGTCTTGTGGAATCGCAGTATTAGTATTCTAAATACAAGTTTCATTTTTAAGATGAGGGATGATCGTCAAATACTTTTGCAACGCTCTCTATGTTGTGGACAGTTTAACGTTCGAAACCATAACATGATCAAACTTCATAGATCATCCAAATTCGGAGTAAAAAGACTCCCGTCCACCTTCCTTTAAAGAGAACCTCAGGAGACGTTACAGTGACAAATGGACACAACCTGTGTGGAAGGATACCTGAAGGATACAAATAGTGCAAGGCGGCGTGTTGATAGTGTTCAGGGTGCTGTCCGAAGTCCAAACATTAACCTGTGTGGCAGGGTGTAATACCCCACACTGCGCTGTTCTCCATCAACCTTCAACCCGACATCCCATCTGTGTCCAGAGGGTAATGGAGGGCTGTTATTAATCACCCCGCTGTTTGGTTGCTTTGACTTCAAAGAATGAATCTCTTTACCTTAACTTCAGCCCTATTAAGGGAGCGTTGCACCAAAAGACACACAGAATGTTAACTGTGGTAAAGACTGGACAGTAGGTCAAGCTGTGTGTGTGTGTGCTGGGCAATTATTGTGTTAAAGGTTATGCATGTGGTTCTGAATATGAGTTCTTCCATTACATTTATACGTTCTGTGCGCACATTAAGACACTTGCATTTCAATACCGACTGAATCATAGTTAGACAGAATGCTCAACAGCAAATATTCAGTTTATTTTGCTGACACAATCCCAAGTTCCTTACCTGAGTAGAGCTGAAATGTCCTTTCACATTTTTATCTCTTGATGAATTTGGCAGTGACATGAGGTCTCCATCAGTCAGAAACGGCTCATTCCACCTTTACTGCAAGGTCAAGGGTGATGACTGACTTTTCTAAAGTGGCATTAGGGGACCCGCTGAGGTTCACAGACAAAGGTCACCCGAGCAGAGCATCTATCTGTCAGATAAACTGTATGCGTGAGTGCTTGCATGGACTCAACAAGCATCACAAGATGGACCTCATTTTGTACTGTAAGTACATGGTAGACTTAAAAATTGACAGGTTGACCTTTGGCTCAGAACAGACTGCTGAAGTTGAGTTTTGCAATACTCGGACTCAACCTTTTCTTCTTTTTTACCCTTTTTATTCTGTAAAAATGTATTTGACTAACTACAGAACAAAGTGTGGCTCCTGGTCCAATTTCCCCTTTGCAATTTTGTTTTATCACAGTTTTTATCATTTCATGCCCAACTTTTACATTAGCAAAGTACTCATGTGTCACAGGAGATTTAGAGGAATTTAGGAAAATATGTGCACGTATAAATAATTACCAGTTCAGAGTTGCACAGATTCATAATCATATTTCAGAATCAGTTCCATTCAGCAAGTTTGTGCACACAGAAACGGAGATTGATTTTGATTCTGATTTTCTTTCAAATAAAATATTTTATACTTAAATATATAAAAGTATTGTTGGGATACAAGATTGAGCAAATATGCACTGTATCAATCTGGGCATTCATGATCAACAGTCTGGGGAAATGAGCTGTCCCTGTGGTAGCTGTTGTTTTTGTTTTGTTTTGTTTTTTTGCAAAATAAAAAACTCAGTAGTGCTGACCTGAAGTTAAAAATCTAAACAGTCTGTGTCCAAACAGGGGTCTGAAGAGTAGAGGGTGGTTGGTGTATGTGGAGCTTTGGTGTCAAACTGAGATGTGGATGAGTTAGTGGGAGGTAAGAACAGCTGCTTTTCAAACCTGCAGTAGAAGCTGTTTAGGTCGTCTGCCAGATGAGGATTCTGCTTACGGTGGGGGATGTAGTGGTGTTTTTCAGACCAATCCAAACTAATGTCAGGTCATCTGCTGAACTGCTAGTGGGGTTTTGGCTCCATTTACCTGCCCTGATTGCCAAAGTCGGTTTGTTTTTCTGTCTGCTCATACATGGCCTATCTGTACACCTAGTCTGTGTCTTCTGTAATTCCCAACGAGAACCATCAAATTGCCAACCAAATTGAGAAATAGATGCCTTGAGAGGACCTGCTGATCTCCAGAGTAAAGGACAGAATAAACACTCAAAGTACAAGAGAGAAAAGTACACAGACTGCCAGCTGTGGCACCATCTTTGATATCTGATGAGATACACTTGTTAAATAGAAAATCAATCAATCTTAATCAGGAGAAAAAAACACTCACTCCTTTATTTTCTGTTTTCCCAATATGGAAACATTCATTTGACTTTCTCTAATAGGTAATAAAACGGGTGTGGTTTCACATGATTACACATGCTGTGCCATCAACCACAGATGTGCGTCTGTTTGTGTTTTATAAACGTTCCAAAAAGATAGCTTTAAATAACTTTTATTTTCTATGAGGCATTTAAGAGCCCATGTTAATTGGCAGCCTGTACAGAGAGCTCTGAGTGGCAAACAAGGTGAGTGAGCAAGATCGTTTCTGTCAGGCAGGTAACAGAGCGTGAACATCTCATTAAACACCTCCTTTTTTTTCCCTCGTGGAACAGTGAGCTTTAGGCTGTTCTTTCACCACCTCCCCCAGCGGGGTGACCATTCTGTGGCTGCTGCAAACTTAACAGGCTTAACTATACACTTGGCCTAAAATTATATACACAGATAGAAAGTAAATAGCTGTGAGAGGCATTTAGTTACTGGGGAGAAAATGTTGCTGTTTGAATACATTTTGAAATCAGAGCGAGGAGTGGTTTCCCACTTGGGAGCGTTCGCTATTGCTTTGTATTCCTTTAAATCTGGAGGATTGATGGAAGAAGTCATGAGCTGTGGGGATTTTTTTCACAGTCAAAAAGTGGTGGTGATTTCAAATGTCACTCATGAATCCTTTAGTGTGGAGGAGCTCACAATTATCACCAGAAGGTGTTTTATCCAGAACTATTTTGTGAAAGCCACAATATTGCAATATATTCCAAAAGAATCTCTTGAGACCCAGGAAGTTTCATTTTATTTATGTTTTAAGATCAAAAATCATCTGAGACAGCAGATACGCCCCATCGAGTATTAGCACCACCCGACTCCCCCCATCCATCCCCACTACATAAGTGTGATTTTCCTCTCTGTGCTTGCAGTTTTCGAGCAAACATTCTCTAATGTGGCTTCATTTCATTTCAAATAAGCACTACTATGTTTTTTAAAGAAAACTAATTTTTCAAAGCAGCCCTAATTGCCGGAGTGCACAAGCTGCCATGCTTAAGAAAATGCAGTTTGTGTTTCATCGGATACTTCATGGAAAAATTGTGTTTTTGTTTTTTGGGCGGGATTTTTTATTTTATTTTTTTTTTTTGCAACTGATGCTACAAGACCCGTGTTGTTTTGATACACCGCTCCAACTGTCAGACAAGCACAGCAGTGTGTTCCGTGTTTCCGGCGCTTTTGCTTTTTTTTTTTTGTTTTCCTTCAGTCCCCACAGAAGGAAGCACGACTTCCAGCAGTGTTCGTTCAGCCAGATATGTGGGGGCTGATAGGAAGCTGGCACGCCACTTCACTCATGCCAGACTGAGCAATGAATGTCACAGTAGGCTCTAATGCCAGCTTGGAGATGCCACCAGAGATTCCTCCCCAGGACATCTGGAGTCCCAGGTGCCCGTCGTTGTAGATCCAGGTCTCAGCTTCAGGAAGCCAAGAGTCCTAAAGAATGCCAAAATCCTGGCAGCACGGGCCAAGTCCTCCAAAGCTTATCAGCTCCACCACAGCCTTTTATGGGCCTATTCACCTCAATCAAAGCCGTTATTAAGGTAACAGGCCAAGATGGCGGATATTGCTGTGCTCCAATTACCCGCCACGTCTTCTCCATCTTCCCCTGCCAGCTTCCCAACAAGCTCTGATTCTCCTCTCCGCGCCCAGCTGCTCTGGCTTCGTTCCACTTCCTCTGTATCAGCACACAGGGAGACCTTTCACAACAGAGGGGTTCTGTCAGTGCTAGATTCACTGACGACGGCTATTGATGACTGCCACGGCACTGAATTTGGTCTTATCAGCACCGCAAAGGTGTCTCTTTCAAAGTCCAGAGTTGCTGATTTTTAATGAATTGTCACCTCGTTGCCAGACCCCCACCCAGCTCTTGGTTCTTTGTCCACCATTGTAATAAATCCTGAAAAATTCTCTGTCTAAAACGTTTATTGCTGTTCGCTACAAGGATGAAGAGCTGCAAAGGTTTTGCCTGTTGCAGTATATTGGACCTTTTCGTTTCTTAAACATCTAAACAAGACATTGATTGCTATTTTAGTTAGTTTTGGAATATTATGGTGGTCATTCTTCAGCCCCTCAGGCAGCAAAACATTTTTACTGTAGAAATGTCTAGGCTGAATCTCAAACAGTACTCTAAAGCAGTGTTACAGAATAAAGTTCAACAAACCTAATGCAAGTTAAAGCTCCACTAGAAAATAACAACAAAAAATGAGAACAAAACCACAAAGTACTAATACCACAATCCCTCTGCAAATATTTTATTGCATTTTGCTCAGTCATAAAAAAAAAACAAATGCTGCCCCACTGAGGATAAATCATCAAGATTATTTAAGTTCTGTTGATGGGAAGAACAGCCTGTTCTTTACTTTATTTTACAATTATTTTATAATCCTTTATATAACTAGATTGGACCACTTGGCTTATTCTTACCAGAGGCAGCGTGCAGTGGAAAGCTGTAATTACAACAACATGCATATTGGTGCTTTGATGCAACTTGAATTAAAGATCAAATGTTTTGTCATGGAATTTCTTTCAATGACAAGAAACAGGAGGAACGTCCAAATCACCGTCTGGGATAGATTCCACCTCAACTATGCAAGCAATACCATGTCAGACAAACAAACCTTTCTGGTCAGTCAAACTAAATCTGAAGTCCCAAATTCAGATGTAAGATGGGAATTTGATATCATCAGGGGATGGTCATCTTCTAGATTTGTACTCAGCTCTGAAGGTTTTTAGACATATTGAGATAAACGTCATACCTAATAAGACACAAAGAGACAGATTACAGAGTAATTTCACCTTTGAAATCAGGTTTTTTACTCAGACTGTTTTTACTTCAGCAAGCATAATTCTGCACTCTTAAAATAAAAGCCTTTTGTTCCACATGTCTCTTTTAGATAAAAATGTTAATTTTAACTGATGTTTACAAATCATTTTTATCATATCTGACTGCGCTGTGCTCACTTTGTTATTCAGGCCCTGAGCATGTACACCTTCTGATCCAATCAGAAGAGTGCATTTATTTACATAAGCATCTGCATATCTATACTTAGGTTGGACAGGAAAGACATTGCTCCGCCAATCAGTTAAATATTGTTTTGTTGACTGCGACCTTTTTGTTTCCATAGCATTATACCAAAGCTGTTTTTGTTGCATTGTGTTTGTTGATTCACTGTTACAAAATTGTGTGGTTAATCTTTGGTCAGAAGAAACTGCAAGAAAGTGTTGAAATATTACAACTTCAAGGCCTTCCAATTCAGGTAAAAGTACCTGTAAAATAACAAAGAACAGAACAGAGTAGATCAGAGTTACCACTTTTAATGTCAAAGTACAGAACAGCAAATTTTAAAAAATAGACTGAATATGTTGTGTTTGGAGAAGGTCAGGAAAAGAACATGGAGGCTGAGCTAAGGTTTGCTAGATTTCATCTCAAAAAGAAAATAAATAATTTCTCAAGAAAAATATTCTTTTGATAAATATGACAAAAAGCAACAATTTAATCCCAAAACTTACCACTACCTTTGACAAAATAAAAAAGTGAAATGAACCAAAAATATTTGAATATCTTTTGTCCATCAGATCTCAGCATCAAAGTAATTATAACCCACTTAAGAAGTAAAAATTGTGCAAGTGCTTATGTCATGAGAGGATTGAATATGAGAATTAAATTTGACAGCATGAAGGCAAAAGAAATTCACCAATTTCACTGTAGGGTTACTCTAGTATTGGAAAGAAAGACAAATGCTATTTTGTCCACAATGTCTATGGGTTTTTTTTTCCCCTGAGCTCAGCGAAAACCACTGACATGCTTTCTTACTTCACTTCAGTCACAATCACCCTTAAACCTGACAGCTTTCTCATTTCTTGTCACATGGACATATTACAGCATGTCAAAGATGGGAAAGTCACCCAGGCACAAAAGCGCAGAGGAGGCGAGGCATGCAGATCCATTTTTGAGAATGAAAAAAAGAAATGCACTGAAAGGTAAGTAAATGTACATATTATGTCATTTAGCTTCAAAAATTGTGCAGAGGAACATAATTTAGCAGATAAGATGTAGCCGTATTACATGTAAATGTAAATACACCTGTATAGCAACTCAAACCAGCAATGGCGTTCTCTTTTAACAATGGATGCTCCTGTGCTGCTAGAGAATTGTGTAAATGGTGGTGCACAGCCTTTAAAGATCACCCTCATTTATTATTCCTCTGTTTGTAGCAAGCACACTCCACCAAGCTATGACCACACTCTTGCTTTGCATTTGCTGTAATGTGACACAACTTTATTTTTTAATTTCAGCCACCCTGTGGTTTTCTGATTTGGCTGCATTAATTATCTGAATGACACTCTGGTTTTCTTTTGTTATTCACCCAAGAGACTTACCCTCTAATTAAAACTTTCTCTCTAACTCTACCCTTGAGATTACCACTTCCCACTTTCTCTCAGTTTCCACTTTTTCACGTCAGGATTTACAATGCACTAGTGATTTGACACCAAGGGTCTCCAAAATAAATTTTTGAGACATCAAAGCATGTAAGATGTCCAACCTGAAACAAGAGTTAGTTCATTTTTAAGGAGGCAGCAAAAATTCATACATGTGTATATTTTTATGTCCAGTGACTTTTTGCTCCCCTTCCGCCCTCAGTCGGTCTCGCAGCAAAACTGCAAGTGTTTGTTCGAAAAGATTTGATTGTCGTTAACAGGTGTGAAACCAACTCAGTTCCAAAAATGAGGTGAAAAATAGCAAGTGTCAGACCAAAGTAAGGTGGATTTCACCATCCAGCTGCTGGTCATGTAATAGTAAAAGCTGATGGATGATGCCTGTGGCACAAAACCTTTTTTTTTCTCTTTCCCTTTGTCTTCTCTCTTATTTAAGCTGATGTTAACACCCCCAAAACTAAACCAAAACAAATGTCCTTTTGGCTCCTGTTAAGGTGCCATTTTTTAGGTTGTTAATCAGCTTTGTCTTAAGTGCTCTTTTAATGATGATTACATAGGTAGAAGTCTGTAGATTAAGTTTACATTGTTATATTCTTTACTGTTAGTCAGTAGCAAAGAGACATGATTCTAATAATAATATATTGGATTATTGGTTACTATGCTCCTCCCACCCTTCTTCAAATAAACGTTCTAGAGCCTGTAGATGTACATTCAACTGTACATGTACATCTTGCTCGCACATCCATTAAAACCTTGCAAAATTTCACTCTGGAGTTGTCTCATTTAAAATAGCACAAATCCGTAATTGACGGTAAAGTATATCACAATTTTAGTTGAAGTCCTACCTCTTCTCAGCAAAACAAGAAATATATATTTTACATGTATTGGTTGATCTACGTCTAATTCTCTAAACTAGAAAAAAAAAAATCACACTATTATCAGGATTTGTGTCTTTACTCAGAGTTTAGCTCGCTGCTCTTTGACCTTCTTTGACCTGTGCCCTGGTCTTATCTGCTGTGAGCGCTGACCCAACCAATCTGTCTCTCACTCAGCTCTTTGAGCTCTTCAACTCCACCCTTTGGTTTGCTCCACACAATGGCCTTCCAGGTCATGCTCTGTGTCTCTCAGCATTTTTAGCGCCTTCTAAATGTGGATAATCAATGAATAGATTCAGTCTGGGTCATCCCTGTAGAGCAGTAACGATAACAATAGCAGAAATACATTAACCATCCAAACAATGATTCATGCCTAAACAATCAGAGCAATGCATGGTTTACTTCCTGTTGAACACAGGAGTGCCTGTAGATGTTTGCATGTTTGTTTGGTTTTTAAATGCAAGAAAAGTCCATCTGATTTTTTTTTTTTTTTTTAATTATAATATTAATCATTTGAAGCATATATTTTAAAACTCCTTAAGTTGTGACAAGGACATAAACATGGGTGGATTTTACTTTTTTATAATACAAGATAGAAAGAAGCTGCAATGTTGAAGAGTTAAAAGCGTGAGGCATTAACATTCCTCCAAGCCGTTGGAATTTCAAAACAATCAGTTGCACAATGAAAATGGCATTGATCAGAATCAACAAAACTGGCTTGTGTTTAAATAGAAAGGTCTGCGTAAAATAAAACAATTTTCTGTCATTTTCAAAGCTTGTTCAATGTGTAGCAAACAAAGTAAAAAAAATAAATAAATAAAAAGTCTGGAAATCACTCTGACAGTGTCGTTGCTGCCAGTAAATTAAAGTTCTGTGCTCAGGTCTGAGGAAAAATATGTGCTGTGGTTCTGCCAGAGCCTGTCTAAACACAGCTGACAGTATACTTAACAGCACTCTGCTGTAACCCAATCTTTCCTATTACCAGCAGTGCAGAAAAGCTTACATTTATTTTCGCTAAACTTCTATTTAGCCTGCAGTTTATATGTTATGTGATATTTCTAGGGGTCGCTTAATCTGAGACAACTTGTGTGATTTGTTGTCACGATTCCACATGTACCTTTACGTTTTTGGATGCTGTTTCCATGGAGCTGCAGTGTCTGGACAACATACTTCTGCAGCAAGGACAGCTAAAACAACACAGAAAATTTATACCATTTTGAGGCATTCTCGACTAAAACAATACATAAACAGCTGATTAACAAAGTGATTTATTTGTTTGTCACGTCAGTCAATGCTTTTGTCTGTCACCGGGCAAGATTACTGAGCCATAAAACATAATGAATGTTTGTTGTAGTAAACCCTTTGGAACAAAGGAGTGAAACTATTTGAATCTGTGCACAATGTAAGTTGTTGTACCTTCAGCAATAAGACCAGACAGCCATGCTATCAGTCTGACTCCATCTGTTTTCAAGACAATGTTTTGGCTAATGTGTCATTCCAAGCTTTCTCCAGGTGCTTTTTTATTTCTCCTCATCATTCAAGTACAGATTAATTTTCCTTTTGCCAGCCTACGGAATGATGCTTAAGAACTGCTTTGATTTTTAATCATTATTTTTGGTGTAATGCAAATGATTGATATTGTATATATATTGTAGTGCAATGATTGATCTGTTGAAAAATATTTTTCAGTTGTAGAGATTTCAAATAATGTGCTTATATATATGGAAGTGTGCATCAATTCAGCAGATACTATAGTTGTTCTTTTTTTTCTCCCAATCAGTTGTTAATTGCTATTTCTTTTAAATGACCAGTTGATTAAAACTAATTATAAACTAAAACTAATTATTTGTTGAAAAGTGAGAAGTATAAAACTATTACATAAGACTTTAAATGATCATGACAGTTTCGGGGGGAATAATCTGTGCACACCAGAGTAACAATTTTAGTGAGAGTGTGTAAGGTCACAAAATTTAGGCTATCAAACAGCATTTCCCCTGACTTCCTCATCATCATATAAACCAGAGAAACAGAGGAAAAGAAACCATCTATGCACACATTCATACTTATGTGCAACTTAAAGAGACAAATTATCTGAACATGAATGGTTTTAGTCTTTGGAAAGAAACCGCAGTATCCAGTAGAAAACTCTTACATGCTAAGGGATAACATGAAAATTATGAAACCAACATGAAGAATATTAATACGAATTACAGGATTCCTTCACCTTGTTAATTGGGACAGGTTTTGGAATGTTTTGCCTGCAAAGTTTTAGTGAGAAGTAACCGAAGGCAAATTGCTGTCAAATCGATATACAGCAGCAGTGAGGTTCCTTTTAAAATCAGTAGAGAAAAGTAGCAATTATCGTAAAAAGAACAAAGTAGCTCAGAAAATGTGTGCTTTCATGACTTCAATCCTGCCAAAAAGACATAGACTTCCCTTTCAGCACTACAGCAGTAAACATTAATCTGCTCCCTGCTGTGATGACCTGTCAGCTTCTCCCAGCATCAGAATCCACCAACCTTCCAAAAATAAAAATTAGCAAATTTTGTGAAAATAGGTAGTGATGCCGAAATTTAATTGCTTTTCTTCATTTAACAAGCACCTAAGGTGCATTTAAACTCCATTACAGCAGCTGTTTTCCATTCTGTCTTTATTTTTTTCTGCTCTGACTATTAAAAAACAGAGCATCTGCCACAATAAAGTAAAAAAAAAAAAAAGAAAATGTAGGTTAGATGTTGAGAGTTTTGAGCAAAGCAGCCTGGCAATGAAAGTTCAGTGGATGAATTGTGAAATTGTGCTTTTTACCCAGATTCAACAGTAACAAAGACCAAACTATGGGTGCTTGATGTATATACGCCACAAGAGAAGTTAATCTTTTTTGAAGGTTTTATTGGCTCTATGGCCTTAATTTGAGAGTGGTCAGACAGAAAGGTGAGTACTGACAGAAGGGGAAGATGCGTAGAAAAGGTCATCTGGCTGGGATTCGAACCTGTGTTGGTCAAGTCAAGGACTGAGGCCTCCATACATGGGTTGTTATTTACCCCTGTGCCACCGGAAGCACCCCAGAGGGTCATCAATTAATATCAAATGCTAATTTGCAGTATTTTCACTATATGAACTCCCTGTCTTGTTTTTGTTCTCACAAATTTTACCAGACAGATTTTGCTGTATTAATATTCCCAAAATCGTAGATGACTTGTCAATCCAAACAGTAATTATCTCTCACATGTTTTGTCCCCTGAGGCACAACTTTAATATTTACCATTTATTACTATCCCCCAAGTGGGAATAATCCATCTCCTCCAGTGACTGGAATGTCCAAACAAACTAACGTAGTGTTTCCTCATTTCATCTGACCCAGGTATTAGAACTGATTGTGTGACCGTGAGGCAGCATAGCTGATATCTCATTATAGACGGAGCAGAGGTCAGAGCAAAAAACACCACACTCATCACCTGAGAGATGACAAATGGAGCCCTTCATGAGTCACAGAAAGGTGGGAGATGAGGCAGAGACAAAGAGGGAAGCTGACAGATTAAATGAGAGGCGAAGGCAGAGATGGATACGGCAGAAGAGAATTTCTCCTATTAGTGCCTCGTGTCGTACAGCTCAATTTTTCATGTTTATGAATTATAAAGTTCCTTATTTTATTGCCATTTTTAAAGACTAAAACACCGCCATCTGTGGTTTCTCTGTTTACCAGTAAACCACTTAAGGGATCCATCCTCATATCAACATTGATTACCTTTAACAAGAAAACAAGGCAGAATAAGAAGGTGTAATGAACAGACACCTGCTTACCTCATGATCATTAGAGGAAATTAGCTATGAATAGAAATATTCAGCAAATTGTTCACTGGCGCCATTCAACATGATAGAGTTTCCATGACATTTGTGGCAAAACGGAGGAGGCAAAGTTAAAGCTCTGAATCCACGTGAGCTGGATTGTTGCATATTTAATGAACAACTAATCCTCCTTCAGCTTTCTTACAGATAATAGGAAGAATCCAGGCTCATCTTTTTGTTCTGAACCAGCTCCTCATTTCACCACCTCATTAGAGTTATCCTTGCTGCTAATGGGCCTTGTGATGAACTATTGATCTACAACAAGGTGTCCTGGGAAGTATCAAAAAGGACTTTACCAAACGCGTACTGATACAGGGGGGTGAAAACTGCAAAAGTAATTCCTGGGAGTATTTCAGGAAGCAAATTAAGAGCAATTTTCTGGATTCTACTCTATTTGACAAGCTCTGCAGTCGCCTTTGTTGTTCATAAAGGATGTAGGTTCTACAGGTCAAAATGTGCAGCACTTTATCAACAACAGGTTGTTGAATGTTGACACCTGAGGAATGCACTTATCTGCTGAACATTTGTTTATTTTGAAACCTCTCTCTCCAGGTGGCTGCTATTTGTTTTCTCTCTCTATGTTCATTAGATTACGGACCATATGGCAAGTAGTTTGCATTTACAGCAGGCTTTAATGGGACTTTTAGCCTCATCGAAGTTTCTAAAAATACCACGCAACGTTTTTCTCATTAATGAATTCAAGACACATTCACAACATTGATAGAAGCAGAGGTGCTTAAACCTTTGATAACATCAGGTGTACTTGTTTGGAGTTGCTGATGAAGAGGCAGCCAGCTGACAAGGCAACATTTGGGGAAGTACAGAATGAGGTGTGCTTGCAGTGGAGGATTTCTTAAAGCAAGCCTACATAAAATGTGTTTTTTTTTTTCTGGCAACATTTATTTCTAGCATGAAAAGATTGATTATTTACAGCTATGCATCAGAGTCAGCTGTGTTTCTGCTTTTTGATTGATTCAGCAGAATCATTCCAGAACCTGCATTTAAGCAAAAACAGAGAGCTGGAAAAACGAAGAGTTCGTTCTGCAGCACAAACCTTTAAAACCTTTTACCGGTTTAGGCAAACAAAAAATTTTGCTGCACAAACCAGCACAAACGCAGCCGAGTTGATTGACACCTATTTTGTCTGATTCGAAGAAGGTGGGGGGGGCCGGTTGACCTTTGATGACCTCTAAAAACATTTCTTTATATCTTTCAAATGATAGCAGCACAAACGAAAATTTTTGCTGCGCAAACCAGCACAAAACGCAGCACAAATGTTTGACACCAATCTTGTCTGATTTGAAGAAGGTGGGGGGGCCAACTTCACTCACGTGTGCTACCTGACGTACAGTTTTAGGGGTGGGCAAGATACGCCACTGCTTGACATTAACAAGGAGAGACAGATGAACATTTCCCTGTTCATCCGAGAAATGGTGAACTAAAACTTCCTGGACGTGAGACAACATCCAGGTCTCATTATGTGTCTCTGTTTATTTCTAGGCCCAAATGAGCAACTTCATGTTTAGAAACAAGCCGAGAAAATGCACAACCCGCCACTTAAATAAATAAATAAATAAGCTTGAAATCACTTATAACAATCGGACTTGACAGAAACTCAAAAGAGTTCCTGACTGTCCAGCAACAAAATGTGCATCTCTCTCCTCCCTCCATTGTTTACGTTTCTGTTGCTGCTGACAACTGTTGCATAGAAACGGCGCTCCCCAAGACGCATAGAGGAAATAACATTACATTACAAAAGAAAATAGTAACGAACAGTGATTTGGATAAGTAACTTTAATCTGATTACTGGATTTGAAATAGTAGCGCATTAGATTACTCGTTACTGAAAGAAGAGGTCCGTTAAGACAAAGTGCCGAGGTAGCACAGATCGTCAGAACACTCGATTTGTCGGCCCATTACGTCACAGCGCTGCGTGTATTCTTGTGTTGAGATGTCATCGGTTGTGATGTCACATACTGCTTTGTTGTGTAACACGGGGTATAAATAACTCCAGTTGGTAACTGAAGTTTCATTCGAAGACAGTTAGCGAGGAGATCAATCAACAAACAATGGATCTGAGACGAGAGATGAAATTTTTAGTTAATGTTCACGCTATCCCAGCCATAGAAGATTACATTTTCCAATCGCAAGAGGAGGCCTGGTTAGACCTGGACTTTTTGAAACAGGACGAGGGAGTGACAGAGAGGACAAGATACCTGGTCCGACATCTGACGGAGATTTTCTCCGATTTGGTGAAGGACGTTTCTGAGAACCTGGCCTACGAATACGGCGATTTAAAAGTTATATTTGGAAGCCAGGTCTCTCAGGCCTTTGCCCGGGCGATGGGAGATGGCACGGTCATCCACGGAGAATGTGCTGCAGTGGTCGACATGCTTTTCTTGAAGCATTTGATCACTGCAGTCACATCTCCTGTGGATGCTGAAGACCCCGTGTCACTCCTCAGGCCGGGCTTAGGTCTCAGTTCTTTGGTGCGAGCTGTCGTCAGTTTCGTCCACCAACTGATGACAGCGAGAAGCACCAAAGGACTGAGGGCGTCCTTAGAGGAGCAGAGCAAGGACACAGTGCGACTTTTTGTGAAGTCGTTGCTGTGTCTGGGCATCAGGGAGTCCAAGACACGGCGGTGTTTTGATTCCCTGATGGAGGTACAGGAGCGCATGGTTAACAACATCTGCGCTGCCATCGAGGCCCATCCGGTGGAAATCCAGGTGGATTGGGTCCCTGGCCTTGTAGAAAAGGTTTTCAGGGACCTGACCAAAACATCTGGGTGTTCTGCCGGATGGGCTCTGGGCTTCATGGAGCACGAGGCCGTCGACGATACAATCGTGCTCTGCCTTTTGAGCCGATTGGAGAAGCACCAGAAAAAGACAGCTGGATTTTTCATGCGTCTTTTTTCTGGTGCTCATAACATCTTTAAAAGGTATGTCACCAAGTGACATACCTTTTAAAGATGTTATGCGTCTGTCGATCTCGACTCCATGAAGCCCCCCTGTGCCTCCGCCCCTCTGCTCCTCCATCGGTCCTGGTATCGAGTCCTCTCTGTTCCTCCGTCGGTCCTGGTGAAGAGACGCCACCCAGTTCCCCTGTCGATCTCTCCCCCGAGACGGCTCTCCGTGCCTTCATCGGTCCCGACCCCAAGAAGCCTCCACGTCTGATTCTGATAACAAGGTGCCTTTATTACTCTGCCATGTTTGGGTTTTTTTACCTTAAATAATTGCCACAGCAATTATTTTCAATCATATTCAACTTTAACTTTAAATGTTACTTAAAAATGGATGCACAGTCGGTAGCACTGTTGCCTTGCAGCAAGAAGATCCTGGGTTCAATTCTCGGCCCGGGGTCTTTCTGTATGGAGTTTTCATCATCTCCCTGTGCGTGGTGGGTTCTCTCCGGGTACTCCGGCTTCCTCCCAGTCTAAAAAGATGACTGCTAAGCACCAGCACCACTTGTGACCCCTCTACGGATAAAAATGTATTTTACAAAATGATTTAGATTTTTTGAAATTGCAATATGTCACTTCAACTTCCGATTTAGCACAGAGGGAGATGGCAGCCAAAAATCAGAGCTCTCGCCAAAAAACTACAAATCAAACCGCACCCAAAATTACAGTTTTTATTATGAAATAATCAAAAAGTCGTCGTCTTCTTTTATCTGCATGGGGGAAATAAAAGAAGTCAGCGACGACCAGCATGTAGACGACCCTGGGTTTGCTGTCAGAGCACAGCAGCTCCATGACGGCTGCACAGATTTGTGTCACTTGTCTGAATCTTACAGATTATAATGGCGTGTAGTTGCGCAGCTTTACGGACGCGTTCATTCATGGCTGCTTTTCCGCTTATTGCGCTGCTCATATTGGTCTCGATGTTTGCAGTTTTCTGGAACCAAAGTAATTCAGCAGCATTGATACCATAATATAAAAGAAAACCCACACTTTGGAACAGTACGCTTATTCACCCAAAGTTTACCACCCGGCTACATTTACAAACACATTTATATTAGCTGTAATTTAATTGGTGAAAATCATGTCATTCCATTTTGACCTTTTGACCTTTAACCTTTCATTAATATCTTCAAAGCCAAAGCAGCACAAACAAAAAATTTTGCTGCACAAACCAGCACAAACGTAGCCGAGTTGATTGACACCTATTTCGTCTGATTCGAAGAAGGTGGGGGGGGACACCTTCACTCAGGTTTGAGACAGTGATCTTGTTGCTTGGGTGTCAAGAAATGTGACAGGTCTTGGGTCTGTAGAAAATAGTAAGAATATAATAGTAATTATTTCATTTATAACTAAGAAAAATGAATCTCAGTGAGATCAAGATCTAGGCTTTGAGTCCCAACTTTTCATTTATAATTTATCAGCAGGCCCTGTGGATTTACTAGAATGTTTTGGTTCATCATTGGGTCACATGGCCCAGTTCTGGTTCAGTTTTGAATATTTTTAATAGATGCTCTATGTGTGTGGGAAATTCTGATATTTAATAGAAATAAAGGCTGGAAAACACCAGCTTGTGTATATTTACTGTATATGATGTGTTTCTCTTAGTGATAAAGTTCCTAAAATAAATGAACTTTTCAATAATATTCTAATTCGTTTAATGGGTCTATATGAATTTAGGTTGTTCAGGCTAAACTTTTCTAGCTAAGTATAATGACTAAGACTCAACACAGTTTGGTGCTAATTTTCAGTTTTAAGATTTGTTCTTTATAAAATAACGTCATAAAAAATATGTTTATGACTCCAAAATAGCTTGACTTTTATGGAGTCAAGCTATTTTGACTCCAAATGGCTAGTAGCTACTAATTGCTACTAACCATTAATTAGTAGCAATTAATGGCTAGTAAGCCATTAATTGCTACTAATTAGCAATGGCTAGTAAGCCATTAATTGCTACTAATTTAGTAGCAATTAATTATCAAGGAAAATGGCTGTTTTGGTCAATTTAGTAGGTAATTTAACCCCAGCGCACATTGAAGAGAAAGTAAGAGTCAGATGTCAGCTAAAAACTGTCTGACTTTAACAATTCCCTCTCTACTTTTTTCTTCTATTAGCTATTAAACCTGGAGATGAGGTTTTTCATTTCCGGAAGAGGATCAGATAAATGAAAGAACAGAGTGAGTGATGACGGCAATTAGGACAGAGCTGTCCTTTCTCAACCTCCGCTCTTCAACCTTCTCCAGACCTTTAAAGACTTTCCTATCTGTGCCAAGCTACCGCTGAATGAATAATTAATAGCATATTTCTAAGAGCTGTGGTTATTTTCCAGAACTCCGAATTCTGCGGACAGAACTGGAAGACAAGCCTGGTGGTTTTTTTTATATTCTTCTGCAACAATGTTTACAGTGCATATACCTTTCGTCAACAAAGAACTGGGGATATGATAAGCAAATTTATATCATATGCAGCCTTTAATTATTCTGAATCTCATTGATTTACTTCACATCAAACTTGGCCAGACTCCACACAGAAAGTTTATTGACACAGACATCCAAGCTATGATTTGATTCTGGTGCATCAAACTTCTCTGTATTATATTTCCTACAGTTCTCCACTTATTCATTGTGTGCTCTGCTGGCTGCATGGCAAGATTTGCAAGCCAGGAGAATTTGATCCTTCCCAGAACAAATTGAGATGTAATGTACTTGCGGTGCTCAGCAGTTGCGGCAATCCAACAGCTTGGAGAAGCCATGTTGTGCTGACTAGACTATGGGAGATCACCTCACCACACACACACCTACACAATGGACCTTTATTTCCATGTTCAGTGAAAGATCCACAAAGAGGTGTGTACTTCGTGAAGTTGTCGCTTTGGAAGCTCTTAGTTGAATAGGTGCAGCAAAATCGCACTGACTTGAAAATAGAAACAGGTACATCTTTGTTTTAAAAATGATCACTTTTACAAATTCCCTTTCAATTGATTTTACTCTTGTAGCTCTTAATAGTTGCATTTGTTGCATGACAGAAATTGAGAAATAGAAAGAAGAATGTCAGAAGTCCAATAAAATGGAGATATATTAAATAAGCAACATGTAGAGGGATTTGAATTTGCTTGTATTTCACCACAGTGGTTGTGAAAAAATGTTATTTGAAGATGGTGAACTTCTAGACATATTCACATTAAATGTAATTTCTACTTGGATTTTGAATAGCATTTTTACTACTGATGCGAACAGACTCACAATAACTCTTTCACCAGAATAGCTTTCTTTGCTTTAGCCACAGAAGTTGTTCACTGTATGTCTCATTTCTATCCACATAATCGGTTTATTTTTATTCACGCCATTTGCCATCATTAGAGCAATGCAGCTGTTAAAACAACATGTCAAGTACACAGCTTGTCAAACTATGCAAACTCTACGAGTCAAAAAAACATGCTTCTCACATGTTGTATAGTCTTGAAACATTTTTTTAAGTCAAAGAAATATTTCAATATCCTCTAGGAATGATTGCAGATTACGGTTATTTATTTGTTTTTGACCTGCAGATGGGAACAGCTTCTTTTCACTGAAACAAATAAATTGTGTGAGAAAGAATATTATTACCTGATAAGTTTTTCGCTTACGGCTGCTGCTGTTGTCTCAGTGATCTGGTTGTCAACTTCCTCTTTGAGCTACTGAAAAAACGTCATAGCAAAAATTGATTCATTTTGTAATAAAAAGACTGTACTGTTTTGGATTTTGTCTGGTTTCAGAAAAATACATTTTAAATGGATTCATCGACGTTCAAGTACACTGGACAAGAAAATTGTGCAACACTTATGTCTCATACAAGCTTTTTAGCTTTACTGCGTTTAAAATAAAATGATATATACATTTTTAGAGAGAAGAATCCAGTTCTGGTGTTGCTCCATCTTGTTTCCATACAATAAAAGCATGAAATTTAATGAATTTGGAGTTAGACAAATCTCTGAGAGACAGTAGAGACCTTTAGGCTTCATAAGATTGATGTTTAAGATTGTTGTGTCTCTGAACTAGCTGTCTGGAAAGGTTAGGTTTTGCTACCCTTCCTCGCTCACTTTTTCACCTGATTATATGGACTTCTGCTGTTTTGGGCCCTGCAGCCCAGGGCCAAGGAGACACATTGAAGGGGAATAGCTGTTAATGGAGATGAGCTGTGTCCCGAGTCACCATTAGCCCCAGTTTAAAGAGTCTCCATGTTTATTCAGTGAAGACTGCAGCAAATTTCCAGCATGTGTTATTCCCAGTCCCCTGCAGCAACACAGACCACAGTGCTTTTTTGGCCCTTTCTACGAATTGTAAAACTCTTTCTTAGAATCAGTATAGAAGCATCTGTCAAAGTCTGGAGAAAAGTTAAAGGAGTAAAATATATTCAACTTCTCCGATTTCGAAAGATGTATACATTTAAAAAAAAGTGACAATACGGTATTTGAATGCTGTTGTAACATTGAGTTTGTCCTTACCCTGTCTTTTTGTGTGACCGGTGCAAGCATCACGGTGAGGAATGGATGCACTTACAAAGTGAACATTACAGCAGTATATCACTGGATTTATGCCTACACGTGCTTTGCAAGCAGGCACCACTACCTTTTTTTATCTTTTTTTTTTTTATTATTATACCCCATGGCTTCTTACCTTGGGATTCATATCAATTTGTCCTCATTTTTCTGCTTCTTCCTGATGTAGTTGCTTGAAAGCTGAGATGCAGACAAAAGGAGGAAAAGATGTTTGTCTAAGTGCACGTTTATTTCTGTCAGAAAATTGAGAGCGGGAGCAAGAGATAAAGGACAACGGAAGAAAAAAAAAATTAGAACAGAAAATGGCATGCGAGAAGAAGGCAGTCCAGCATGCTTTTTGAGTCACAGGAAATGTCTGGCCTGTAATGAAATGCCAACCAAATGAGGACGGATCAGAGGGCCGAGCGTAAGCCACTCCGAGGCCCCATTATGCAGCACCGAAGACGGATGGGCCTGCGCTTCTTGTAAAGGGAAAGAAACACACACCCTCACATATACAAAACAGTCTCAAAGACAATGTTATGTCCATAAATACAAGAAGATGATGGAAATATTTTTGTTGCACAAACAGGAACACAGAATAGAAATTAACACATTTGAGAAGTTATTTCCTCAGTTGAGTTTTGTGATCATAAATCTCAACTTATCAGTTAACAAATGAAAAGCTCCCACACCGGTTAATATACTCATATTCAATCCAACAAATGTCAACAAATATGAAATGGATATGAAAATGACAATGATATCCAACCAAACCCACTTAATCATTTTGAATAATGACAACTAATACACCAAACTTGTCACTGAAAGGCAAATTTTAGTTCTTCATTTTGACATCTCAACTGCCTGATGCCGTTCCTGTCATCAAACTTGTTTGTTGTGTTGCGCGTAGCTCCCATCCAGAAGCCGACAAACGATTCCCCCCTGCTGTTTCTTAACGAATGTAGAGCAGGAGTTCATGAGCCGTGACTAAAACTCTTCTCAGTATTAATGTTTCTGGTCAATGCTTTCCATCAAAAAAGGCGAGCAGAGCGAAGTCGCGGAGCAGAAGCAGCTGAATGAGCGAAATTTATGGAGCACCGCTGACGGTAGCAGGCCCCATATTAAACGTCACGACAGCAATAAAGCCCTTTACAATGGCTGAGCATAAGGCAGTTCTCCAAGTGTAATACATTACTAATACCACCCCTGCTGAGGAGGATAGGGGTGTGAAAGGTGTCAACTTATTCCGCCACCAATCAAGAGCACTTACAACAAGTGCTGTTTAATGGCTGCACATAAAGTCTGACATGGGTTCACACAAATAAGACTGTATATTTTAGATAATTTTTTAATTGCAATTTTTTTGGTATAAATTATTCAAATTAACTGCAGGGATAAAAGTTGCTAATATTCGTTCAAGAAATGAGTTAATGCATATTAATACCCAATTTATCGAGAATTTATGCATATATTTTCAATTTCAGTGCAGAGCTGGGGTAAGTCTTTATTTGTAAGATGTGCTTGCTCAAATACAGAGGTGCAGTTGGTAGCCCTGTTGAAGCAGGAAGGTTGTGGGTCCGAGTCCCAGCCTGGGCTCTTTTTCATGTTGTACCAGAGGTTTAAATTATCCGTAGGTGTGAGTGTGTGTGAATGGTTGTTTGTCCCATCGTTGCGTTGCCCTGTGATGGACTGGAGGCCTGTGCAGGGTGTACCGTAGCATGTTCAGATAACTGATAATGGATTATTTTGCAACTATGCTCAGAATTTAATAAGAAATCTTATAATCTCTCTTTAAGTTACTGACTTGACTGCCAATGGAGTATCATACGGTTTTTTTTTATGTTGTTTTGTCATGCGTCCTGCCTAAGGCGTATCATATGAAGGCCCTGAATGTCTACATGTGCCAGAGCATATTTTGCTCTACAGAAAGGATACAGTATCCTCATACTCTTCCATGAGTGATTGACTTTATCAAGTCCGAGGCCCCCTCTGGTAATCCAAATAGACTTGTTATATAATGAAATATGAAACTGCGTTGGTATGACATTGAGCCTTCTGGATTGTGCATATTTGAAAGTGTGTGGGTGTGTGGGTGCATGTGTGCGTCGGTGTGTGAGGTGTATCTGCCCTTGGCACATGAATAGACGCAGAGCACCCTCCCTCGACTTTCCTCCCCCACACAGGATGCTGTCATCCATTGCCCAAGTGTCTGCACAAGCCCCCCGGCAACAGAGCTGGCCCACACACAGGATGGGGGAACCCCTAAAGAGCTTCCAACTTGCCATTCAGCGTCTGAGAAAGATCAATGAGAGGAGGTGCACCCTGTCATCCCACCCCCTTCAGATAACTCCCAGGAGAACTAAGGGAGTGAATTCACGCCTGGATCCAGCAAGATCCCTGCAGCCCGTAGCTAGTCCAGGACGGCGCCCCCAAAGGTCACCACCCAGGAGCCCACCACTCCAATACATGGCATCAGCTCCAGTACAGGCAATACCATACCATAAGAGGCAATCCCTTCTGGACAAATAAGTTGTAGAATGTGAAGGAAAAGTAAAGAAGTGAACAGAATTGTTACAAAAAGCAAAGCATTGAAGATTAAACTCTTTGAAAAGTGACATGAAGCAGCATTTGAACAATAACTCCCAATCAACCAGAGTCAGGTGGAGCCAAGCTGGAGTCCCAACTGTTCCACGCATTTGCAAGTTGCAAATGCAATTACTTAGACCCTTTTTTGTTGCAAATTGGTTTTCGAATATTATTATTGCTAGAAAAGAGCTTTTCATACTCAGTTACCGTTGTCGTTAGGGTTTTTGCCATATTACTTTATGTTTATTTTCTTAAACATACATCATCTTGTGTTCTGTTCTCAGTCCTTTTGCATAATTTTTTCTTGGATCAGTGTTAACTTCTCGTTTATCTTCCTTTGTGTTATTTAATCTCCTTCCCTTAATTTAGTTTCATGATTGTTTTGGACATTGAACTTTGTTTTTGCATGTTGCCTGTTTGTATTAGACAAACAACTTTATCTCTGCTCCACTTTTGCTTCCCTTTGCCTGCGTTTGTCTCCTCCATAGCCACAACCTTTTTGTAACAGTTTTGATCAAGTTCCTGAAACAAAATCAGAACACACAGTATCTAAAGATTCAGTGCTCACAACTTACATGAGCTTGATTTATGAGTGATGGCTTTATTTCCAGACTATTTTCAACAGTAAAAGCTCCATAGAAAACAGCTTTAAATAAATCTGATAGTCTATCATCCTGGTACATGACAAGAGCTACAATATTTCCACAAAAGACTTTCATCTATTCATTTTTTTTTTGCATCCTTTTAATCTTGTTCAGGGTCACAAGGTGCCTGAAGCATGTCAATATAGCCAATGGAGGAGAAGTGAGGTAAATCCCGGAAAGGTCAACGGTTAATGACAAGGTGCCGGAGATTTCCAGTTTGTAAAAATGTATTCTTTTGTGATGTGAAGAAACTGTATGAAAAAAAGAGACAATAAAGCTGCTGCAGATTGTAGAAAAGAGCTTCAGGTTGACCTGCATAATCCAGAGTGACAGCTTAAGTCGAAACTAATATGAATGATACACTGAAAACTAAGTGCCCAAGGGAGTTACAACAACAGACGAACAAATCTAATGGTCTGAAAGGATGACTGAAAGGAAAAAGTTAGATCATTAAAAACAGCCCTTTGTCTCCAAGTCAGATAGTTTGAAAGGGCGATACTTGTTCATTCCTTTATCCAATATTGTCTTAAGCATTTTCCGTGTGTACAGAGCACTGTAGAGTTTGTCTCCACTGTAGCTTTTTTATGAGTTTCTCGCACAATTACACAGTCCAGAGGTAATAATGATCCCCTTCTGGGAAGATTGGTATCTTTAACCCTGCTGGATGATGGACTCCAGTTTTCTAGGAGTTAACTTGTTGCCAGTTTGTTGAGCAGAAGCAATTGCTTTCCTCCATGCTCTCATGTGAACACACATCTAAAGACCAATCCAGACATACAAACTGCCAACACTCACTTTTATTCAGCAAAATGTACCTGATTATGGATTTTATAAGCTGTGACCTGCCCTCTGAAAGCACAGGAAATATTGTAGTTTGTATTTCACACACTGCTTTGGAGTTTTGGCTGAGTTTTGCAGTTGATGACACTATTCAATGTGGCACAAAAATAAATAAATAAATCACTGCAAGTTTCTCTTTAGATCTGCCAGTAAGTGTCACATTGCTAATTTTGTTAGAAACTATTTCTTTACATGGGATTTTTCTTCCCACTGAAGAAATCTACTCAAATAAAAGTTGGGTTTTTCTAAAATTTCCATTGTTAAGTGTTGCCTCTGCATTATGCATTGAATTTATTTTCAAGCTTTTTATACACAGGTTTACCAGAAGTGCCAATAAATGTGGAGTGGGCTGTAGCTTCTTATAAACGAGCTGCTGAAGTATTTTACAGTCACATAAAAATATCAGAACATTCATATCTTAAGCTGAATGTATTACTTCCATTAAATCAGCATTTATTTCTTTTTTTAAATGTTTTAAGCAATACTAACAGTACAAAATGCAAACTCACCGCACTAGTGTCTTTCATGTTCTTTGCATTATATCATCACAAAGAGATGGAACTGTTTTATAGAGGTCTCGAATCCCAGCAAGCCAGCTGGAAGGGTGAAAAAGTCAGCCTGAGACAGCAATTTCCACTATTAAACAATTATTATCTTCATTAGCACGCCAGCTGTAACTGCTAAAATCTGTCAGAATGGAAGGGCTGCGAGCTGAAAATATTAATCCTGGTTTTGTGCACCACTACTAAACTCAAGGACCATCTGTTTCAAAGACACTAACCTCATTAGAAGCAGGTCTGCATCCCATTTTCCTAAAGTGCATTATGTGTCACACGAAATGTCATTGTAAATTTATCTATCGCTACCAAAAGAAGCTCAAAGTGATCAGATTTGTCGAGGTGATGCATTGTTTATGAGCAAGGAGAAACACATTGTGCCACGATTAAGGTGATTGACCTGCAAACAGGATTTGTCAAAGCAAATCAAATGAATAAGCAAGTTATGCACTCAAGCTAAAGACAGCAATAAACTGCAAGTATGAAGGTTTGTTGTTCTTATTATTCCCACTGTGGCCCCCTGGGGTTTGGTTCCTATTAAAATTTAATTTTTAATCAAACGGGGCATTAGAAACATGATCTGATTTGGCCTCTTCACATTAGAAAGCATTAATCAGTTTTCCAGTCCAAACAGGATTTGGATGCAGACAACAGAATGCGTGGCTGCCCTTTTGTTGATTTCGTCCTTCGAGATGTTATCCTACTCCCCCCGTGTACCGAAGAACATTCACAGCGTCTTCCAGAGGCCAGGGTCTCCACGCATAGTTAAGCAACTGAAAACTTGAATGCAAGGTGATAGAGAACACTGGGAGTCTGATTTGTCCTCGGGCAAGTCAGGGGCTCTTGGGTTTGTGCAGCAGCAGATAGCAGAGGACTGGTGTCGACTGCATAATGCTGGAGCAAAGAGGAGCCTGTAAACAAAATTTGATACATTATTCACGCCTTGCCGAAAAAGTTATCCACCAGTGCCTGATGCTGTGATATGCGGTGACACTTCACATCTGCTTGCTAATGAATCAGAGTGCAGCGGGGCCATCTCATCAAGGACATCAGTCGTTCCCCCCACTGCGAGACACGAGAAGAAGCTGCATCACCTTTAGGCCAGGCTTCTGCAGTAATAACGAACAGCAAGCGGCTGCGAAAGCACCGGGAGAGCACTTAGATTAATCCATTAAAAGGCTGAGACGCAGCACAAGTGAGGACATAAACATGGTGCACGGAGAAAAGTGGACAACAAGAAGGAATTAAAAGTAAACTAAAGCAGACAGACAGGGGAGAGTGGAGGAAACAATGAAGTGCACGGTCTTCCGAGGCAAAACAGAAAGGGAGCAATTGAGCAGAAATGTTTGGTATGTTAACCGACTTCATTCTTTTATTTTGAAAAAAATTGTAAAAGCAAACATTTTGAACTGAAATTAATTTTTGCATGCAAGGACACAGACAGACAGATAGAATGTTTTTTTTATTGTCAGAAAATATAAAATCAAGCAACCTTGGCAAGCTGCACACTGAAATGAATCAAGAGTTTCATCCGGAGTCTGTGCACACTGTCTCATAAATTATATTGACCTGAGGTTAATTTGGTAGTTCAGTGCCCCCTAGAGGTTACTGGCATATTTTTTCAGTTTAATAACTTGGGCTTGCAGTCACTTATTACTATCCAATTAATTAGTTTGCGCATTTATTGGACATAACACACCTGTGCAAGACGTAATGACAGAAATTTCACAGCAGTCTCAGACATTTTAATATGCTGCATTTTCTAACAAGCTGCAGTGAAATGAAGTCCGAATCAGCATTATACTTGTCAGTACATTTAATTTTGTGTCAGCAACAGTCATTTGGATGTATTTCAGATTTATTGATAGTTTAGTTACTTGGAGTCATTTCAGTTTCAGATAACGAAATCTAAAATTGTACTGAATTTTATCGCAGCTTCTCCACCTTTCCAAATGACATCACGGTGTAAGAATCAGATTTAATATCTTTTCCAGAAACATCTCAATCATACGATAAATCTCAAGCCACCAAGAATATTCTCATTGCAAAGTTTTCTGACCTGGCCCCACTCCTCATAAAACTGCAAATAGATAGGGTTGGATTTTATCGCGCTTCAATATTTTGAGGTCATTTTTATCCGTTCACAAAAATGGCAGTAATTTCTCTTCAAGTCATACTGTATTGACATTGCAAAATCTTATTTGTCTGACTCATGTCCTGAAAGAGGCTATTGACATAAACCTTTCCAAAATAAAAATGTCAACAAAATTGAAGAGAAAATGCAGAAACAAATAAGGTAAAACAATGATCCCAACCTTCTTTCTCCCCATCCTCTCACACTGAGGGGGCCCTAAAATGTATGCAGAGAGCGTTCTAGGCCAAAAATTACCCACTCCCTTCCTTCCTCTCATATCACCACCCTTGCTGCATGAGCTTTACCTTTTCCATATGAAAACTTTGCGAGTGTCCGCCCCAGACTCCTCAGGCGCTGATTGATTGGAATAGATCACCGGCACTTGCAGCACTGCATCTGGTCCCCACTACTTGATGTGGTTGTAAAATGAGGTCTGCGTGGGTGATGTGGAATACTAAACACACTGAAAAGGTCAGTCAATATCTAATTGCTTTGTTAACTCAATCTTTCTTCATAGCTTTAATATTTAAAGTCGTCATTAAAAATTCAGACGTAGGATATCGCAGGGTGGCATCAGGACAGACCTCATTAGGCAGTTTTTCCTCATGATGAGTGACATCTGTTTGTTGTTTGTAATATGTCTTTCACATGGAGACTCACACCTCCAAGAGCCCTCACCTTATCTGTGATGTGTGAAATGTAAAAAAAACATTTTTAACACATCAACAAAATTAAACATGGAAAACCCCGAGGCTTAAAGCAATATCTGGAGCGGATTTCAACAGGAAAATGTAATAATGCATCTATTTGATGAGATTTGACTTACAGAGAGTCGTTATCGCACGCGCTGGAGGAGGAATTTCGCCTAAAACCAGGACTCTTGGGACATTTTTATCCTCTGCTCCCAACCATGATGGATCCTCTTCATTTTTAAAGTGAGTGTCTCTCTGTCTTCCAATCAACCCTCAGGAAAACGCAGCAATTGTCCGCTTACATGGTCCTGTCAGGATCAGAAACCAAGAGCTCAAATAAAGCGCCATCCTCTGAATCACAAGCTGAGCACAAACTTTCCGAGGCAGGATTAACACTCGAAGGCTCCAGAGGAGTAAAGCAATTACTTGTGTTAACACTGATATCCACTGTAACGTCCCCTGACAGCTGATTTCTCTTTGTGCAGATTTGCGTGTGTTTATAAGCGTGTAAGAGGAGAAGAAGAGATAAAGAACTTCCTTGCCTTCTTGTCTAACACAGAGTATAAATATCCCAAAGAGGCTTGAATGAAGTAAAGACAAACAAACAGAAATGAGGTGACTCAGCTGATTTGCGTGTGGGTGTGTGTGTGAGAGAGAGATAAAGAAACAGAGAGTTGTTCATTTGCACTTCCTCAGCATTGTGAGAATTAATTTTCAACTCCATTGCATTCGAGCTGGGTACTTTAACAAGCTATGTCATCTAATGTTGAAGACAAACTGCTAATTGTGTGTGTAGATTATGTTTTTTATTTTATCATTTATGCACAAAAAAGTTGCTTCATAAAGTTTGCCTCTATAAAGGCTAATGCTATAAATGTTTTAAATAAACTGAGCTGAAAGTCCAGCAAACTGTGGTGCAAGGCCTGCAATAAGTATTACAATCACTTGCCATAAGTGAGTATTTACAGTGCCATACAAAATTTATAATCATTGGACTTTCACACATTGCATCAGGTTAACTCTACAAGCCTTTTTGTACACAAAGTTGAACAAAGTATCCATGCCCCACATGGCAGATTCAGAGTAAAAGCTATTTTTATCCTACCAGCAGGTCTGTTTTTAACAGGAAACAAGACAGACATTTATTTTAAAATCTCTGTAAAAGTAGGTTAAAAAATTATGAAATCATTTCTTTCACATTTTTAGTGTAAAAGAAGTGAGAAGAAAACGCTTTACTGGCATTACGGCATCCAAATCCTCCTTTCAATGGTCGAGTAGCTTCCTGTTTCCATAAGTATTTTAATTTATCTTGGTGATAAGCCTCATTGCTTTGAGTTTGGGAGGCGTCTTTGTCATCACCATAATCATTAGCTCCTCCTTCATAAGCTCGGTGATACTAAAGTCAGGACTCAGGATGGGTCACTCCAGAACCTTAACATTACTCCCAATCAAAACAAATCAACAACAAAGAAAACATATTGGTAAAAAAATAAATATATATATATATATATATATATATATATATATATATATATATATATTTATTTATCCTAAATCTGAAAGGTGGATTTGCAATCCGCTAAATGTGACTAAATGTGAGGACGTTTCAAGGAACGTCCTCACTTCCATTAAGTATCTTTTGCAAGATACTTAATGGAAGAGCCAGTTTTTGAAAACTTTTCAGGATAAAACAAAGTGTCTCTGTGCTCACTTTTTTGTCTCATGTTGCACTTGCAGTTCAAGTCACTCAGATGTAGCTGATGTATAGCAAAGTCACCCCTAGCAGCTCTGCAAGTTTTATTCATCTTTTTAGAAGTTGCACAGAGAGCCCCCACCATCAAACAATCACCAACTCCCTTGTGGTCTGGGAATCCACGTCATCACCCTCTCTAATCGTTGCATGTATAGATACTGCCCTGCCCTTGCTTTAGTAGATTGACTCACCGATCTTTGTGGCTGACCTTCGAGGGGTCGTTTTTCTCTGTGAGCGTGTGGCACAATGAGAGGGAAAGCATAAAGTATGATAGAGATAGAAATCTAACGCATAAATACAAACAGCAGGAGTGAGCAGGCAAAAAAAGGCAAAATCACATTTTAGGAGAATAAAAATGAAATGATGTTTACAAAGGAGGATGGTGTGTGCTTTTTAAAAATGTTTGTGGTGAACCTGAAGCTGTATGCACGGAGTGTTTTGAGTGGAGCTCCTCAGAGGAGAATGAGGTGTGTTTGACCACTGGTTGGGTAGCTGTAGAACCGCAAGGCCAGAGAGCCATTAAAAACTACAAAGCTTCTTAATCAGCCAGTGCCTTGAGGGGAGAAAACACATAACCTCGACCCGGAGTTTGACTCCAGCCCCATCACAGCAACACAAACTCTTCAACACACACACAGAGACACACACACCGACAGACTAGTCGGAAAGGTAATTTGAAAGAAAAGCTAGTGAGTTGAACCAAGGTTAGAACTGCAGGAACAGAAGGCTGGGAAGGACAGAGCTTTGTGTTGGGCTTCACGGGGCTGCGGGGCCAGGGGGCTGACATTTACAAGATATTACCAAAATGAATCATGCAGCTTGTTTTGAATGAATTTACTGAGAAGGTTGTATACAGCAGCAAAGTTCATCTTGGTCCAGAAAGAGTAGTACTCTCTTGCTTCATGTTCCATCTGGAGAAGCCAGTAGCCTGTTCATTTTAATTTACTCTGTTAGTTGCTTTGATTTCGGCACTTAGACCAGGGAAGTAAACCATATAGTAACTTTACTACGACTACAAATAAAAAGAAATTCTTAAGAGAACTATTTCTGAACTCTGTCCAATCTATAAAAAATTAACTCTTCTGCAGGAGACCAATCTCGTACTTTAAAAATCTGGGAAATAAATGAATCCCTATCTAGTATTCTCGTTTTGTCTGGTTTCTGAATTGTCATTGAATTTTATCATTTAATTGTACTAATCAGAATTTCTTGTTCTCTTGTTTCTCTCTTAAGTCTTAACAAATTTAGGGTATTTTTGGTTTCATTGCTTCTGCTTTCTAAATTGCTAATCTAAATGTTTTTCTAACTTTTTTAATTTAGCTTTGTGGGAATTTTTTCTGATTAAGTTTCTTAATGACTGGGGTTCATGTTATTCCCTGCAAATCTAGCATCAATAAACCTTTAGTTTCTAGTAGATTGGGAATATATTCCATGGGAAATAATTACTTCAAGTATTTGTGTTTTGGCTAAAAATTAATCTTCAAAATGTTAAAATAAGGAGGAGGGAAACTGCTTAGAATGGTGTTTTAACTTAAACTCAGCCAATTAAAAAAAATCAGCGCAAAAATTGTAGCATATCACCAATTAGTACTGGAAATTGTATTAGTCAGAAACTCCAATACCAATCAGCTAAAAATGCTTTGATCTCAAATCAAATACTTTAATCAAGAAATCCCTAGAGTACATTGTTAACTTTTTGTCTGTGCCAAAGATTCATTTATTTCACATTTATTCATTAAAGTTTGTGACATATTTTTGAAGAAACTTCGTGACAATGTACATTTAATACTTTTGAAAACTTTTTATCAATGCTCATTGATCGACATAAAGAGTTGCTGTCAAGGAGGGAAATATAGGCTAGCGTTCACTGAACAGAAGAAACACACTGTTCAAACTTTTCTGTCTCTCCCCAAAAAACCTCAAGAAATCCTTCTCTTTAGTCTGGTCTCTTTAGATATTTGCAATGCCGTATTGATCGCTCAGCGAGGAAAAATGTCCTGTATTTCCCCCTGTATTTATTTATGTCTGAGCTTTGAGATCTGTCTTCGGCATTGACAGGTTTAGTTGAAGACGTATAACAATGGCGGACAAGTCTGAGCTCCAGCTCCACACGGAGATCAAATGCCGACTCTGGGAGACTTCAGCATATTGTTCTTGTAATTGAAATGTTTTTGAAGGAAATATTTGACACCTCCAAAACTGTAGTCCGTAATGGAGAGATAAATCAACCTCAGGATTTGAGATTTTGCTACAGAAGCCTGAGAGACAAAACACCGCCCTCTCACCTGCTGTATGGCTGGAAACATCCTATATGTCAGACATTATTAGATGAGGACGCGCTTCCTGTTCTGGTCCCATTATTTCCTAATGATGAATCCCTGCTAATGGTAAGTCTCTCCTGGGCTGCTCTGTGGTGCTTACAATGGGCTTCCTGTTAATTGGCCTTTTGACAGAGACGCCCACCCACCAGTGGCCAACTGGGGTTTGATAAATGAGGTGCTCGCATTACTTGGACTCCCTCCATGCGTTATGCCGCGAGACTTGAGTGAAGTGGGCGTTTGTTTTCTATAACACTTTCTGAGAAGCAAAATACATTATGATGCACACAACCACTCTTAAGAATGACAACAACAACAGTTCTTGTTTGCTTGTGGGGATTTACGCAAGTATCTTTGTATTTTGGGGCTTATTTTATGATGCGGCGGTATATAGGTTTTATCGGGACAGAAATAACCACTACAGTCTTTCACTATGTTCAATTGAATGATATCGTCTCATCTGACGCTGTCAATGGTAAATGTCAGGTGTATTTTTTAGGCTTTAGGATTCAGCACTTTCATTCAGCAATCAAACATAACAAAAAGGGCAAAGATAAAAGCTTTTTGATTGGCTTTATTCTCATAGTAAACTAAAATGCAGGGGAACATCAGTGTGAAAACACTTTGCAAAGCCGTGTCTTTTGAATCTGTTGTCAAATCGTTCCTGATTTGCCATATATATTTTAGTCAATACAAAAATGCAATAAGTTGATTTATTGCATCAAATGAAAGGGATTTTGCAGAATATCATTTTCTTAATGGTCAAATTAATTGCAAAGACAATTGATCTTAAATCTCACTAAAGTGAGAGAAGGGACTGCAAATCAGGGCAAATCACGGGTAAAGGTGTTCAAACCAGGGATAGCCTTCAAAACAGTATCTCAAGCTTAGAACATGTCAAAGAGCGCTGGTCAATCTGTCATCCAAAATGTTGAGAGTAAACCTACCATACTACTAAGCAGAAAATCAGAGAATCTGTGGGGAGGCCAGCTATTGATCATGCCCTCAACATATCTGCCGTTTATAGAGGAGTGTCAAGAAGAATGCCATTGTTGATGAGAAGATGTCCAGAATGCCATTTGCAACAATGAAATTCAGGGGACACAGTAATTTTGTAGAAAAATGTCAAACCTTTGGACTCCATGGATATAATGATATGTATGCATCATTCTGTGCCTGCTTTTCTTCAACAAGGACATAAAAAAACTGGTCAGAGTTAATGAGAAGAGGGATTACAAGGTAATCCTAGTCAATTCATCATTCAGCAGTGAAAAAGCCTCTAAATATACAACTAGAAGTGAGACAGAAATAATGAAATTTGAAGCATAAACTCAATTGACAAGGAAAAAAAAGTAAAACTAATGATATATGTCATTGTAAATTATCTATTAGTGATAACTGCACTTGTAAAGGCAGTGACATAGAAACTGAATGGCAAGTATCCCATAGTGTCCATGGCAATTTTCGAGGACAAACCTTTTACTTAGAAAAGATTCAAAGTACAAGGTGTGAATTATCTTATTCCCAGCTAAGATAATTTAAGTCTTTTTAAACACTGACTAAAGCAAATGGAGACAAGCAACAACATTGGCTGATTTGTAGTTAATGTTCTATGGATCTTGATGTGAAATGTTTTTGTTTAAATTCAAATACTTTACATCTTTGCAAACTTGTTTCTGACGCCTGAAGACAAGAGCTTTCTGAACAAAGATCTATAACAGTTGATACAACAAACCAGTGAGATTCTGTCAAAAAAGAAAGAATAAAGGTGATTTATCCCAGAACTTAAGTAGCTTCACTTTACCCTTCCACCCCAAGGGTGGAGACTACTTAAATTTCAACCAAGCATCTAGTTCAGCTCAAAGATCACACAGCCTCGAGGCGAACAGATATACTGAGTAAGTGTAGCACTGTCATCTTGGACAACAGCTCGAAGGGGATATGGTCTGTGGGTCTGAATGGGTTCCCCTGAGAATGCCTTCACAGCCTCAAGTAGTCCCCACTGAAGGGTGACAGCATGTTTCACTGATCCTAACCACCTGACAAGATGATTTTCAGAAGAGGGAGGCTCATGTCTGCACCATGACACCTATGACACTAGAGGAGAGAGTTATAACCTGACTTTTTACTTTCTCTCAGCACCTGTAGCTTCCTAGGCAACAGAAATTATCTCTGATCTCAGTCTGTTGCTGTCATTTACGTTTTGACTGAATTTCCAAACTCTTTGAAACAAACCAATAGTTAGTGCTCACTTCATTTATGCACTGATTGTGCCAATGTGCAAGTTTGTCTTAGTATATCTTGGCAAAGGAAAATGGTAAACAATATCTAGTCATCTTTAAAATAACAGCGCAGAAATTGTTGTGACAGCTACTCTTTGTTGTAAACAGACTGCAACGTTAGACATTGTTTCCTGTGGTAAACAACATTAAATTTGACTGCTAAAGGAGGAAAGTGGACGACTTTTGTAATGTCTGCTTTAGACTCCTTGCCTCTTCCCCGACTTTACCTCCCCCTCCCACACATGACATGTGAAAGTTGAAAGGCCAGTGACACTTGTGGCTAATTAGTGACTCGGCTCATTAGTCGCCCAGGCGCCGTCTCTCGCCCTGGCTATCATCCCTCTCAGGACCACCCCAAGGTTGACTCTCTCTCTGACTTTATTCCTTGAAAATAAGACACTTGCTCTTGTGTCTCTGCTGAATTCTGCCATGATGTCTGGTATCAAACAAAAGTTACTGAATTTGATGTACTTCTTTTTTTAAAATAACAACATATGTTCAGCAGCAAACAGACGTGTGTGCTTTGGTCACAATTACTGAGGATGCCAATTCTCAAAAAAATGTATTATTTTTGAGGCGTTGGCTTAATCTGTTTCACATTATTAATTAGCAGAAAGATTTCACTCTTAATGATTTTACTAGCTACTTATCCCCTATTATTTTAAATGACTGTCGTTTTACTGTTAACTTAGATTCGACTTCCATCATCTACCCGCCAGCAACTCCCACGTCTTTTTCAGTCCGTGAATATTTTTCCTTTTAGTCTCCAATTACCCAAATCTTTGTTACTCACCTGTCTCTCTTTAGCTTCTTAGCTCTTTAGCAAAGAGGTTTAATAATAGTATATTAGTATCATTAGCAAATTCAATTGGTTCATATAAAACCTGTAGAAGGCTAACTTTCTTTAAATTCAAGTACAGCTAAAAAAAAAAACTATATATATATATATATATATATATATATATATATATATATATATATATATATTATTAATAAAGCATCTTGGTCAAAAACAAAGAATATGGATTTTTCAGAGCAGCGAAAACAATCATTGAGTAAAAGAAAGTTTTCACTGCAGGCCAGTCAGGTAGCCCAATCCTTAGATATTTAAACTGCAATTTATTTGGATTTCACTGTGCAAATATCTGGCTTCCCATCTCATCTTCCTCAAAGCTCGATGGAATACATGATTAGCCGGCTCCTCGTTGCATGCTGTATGGTGCGGCAACATCTCACACAGGGCTAGATTATCTGCTCAGGCCATGTCTCATCCCCACGGTAACTGCTTCAATTTGTCCCTTGATGTTACTCAGTGAGCGATAATTTGCATATTCAGAACAGTCTAGTCTTGTTTAGCTGATGTTAACACTGAAAGTTGATGTAAACGCGTAAAAATCCGTGTGGAGCGCAGCTCTCCATTGCAGTTCATAGCTGTCATTTGACTGCCTTAAACTCACGTTGTACGGCTATGTGTTGTATTCTGGAACGTTTCTATTTTGAATATTATCAGCATGACTGGTCGTCTCGGTGCAAACTGTTTAGATGTGTCAAAGTGCCAAATATGGATAAGATAGGGGTGTCTGACAGCAGCAGGAAAGCAGGAGAAAGATCAAGCCTCCAGGTGCATAAAAATCAAATCAACAAATGGGATGTACTGTTAGCTGGTGCCATGCAGAGTCAGGTGCAGCAATTTACTCACTTCTTCACACATTTTTAACATGGATTTATTTATTTTTTTTCCCCATTTCTTAGGTTTTTCTTTGTTATGTAATTGAAAGATTTTTTTATAGATATTCGAATAGCAACAGGAACCTATGTATAGCCTTAGTTAGACACTGCGAGTGATGTTTCAGTATTTCCCATTTCATGACAGGCTTGATAGTTTCTGGATTTTTCTTAAGCCATTTATTTTATTCTGGACAGTTTGGGTTACAATTTGGATAAGGAGGTGCCTTTAATGTGTTATTTAAAAAATGAGAAACTACTTGTTGCATCAGTTGTAATTCACATAATGTGTTGTCAACTGAAAGATAATCACCCATGAGGGTTTCATAGCTTTTTTTTTTTTCCTTTTTGGCCAGGCAGTTTATTTTAGCCAGTCTATATTTTGACCCTTAGTTTATTGCAGAATCTCCAGCACTAAATTAAAGCGTGAGCAGCCCATTCTTCCTTAAGTCATTAAAGTTGTTTGTAATAAGAATACAGTGGATATTATTCTCCAGTGCACTTGTTTGTGGTTTGGTTCAGGAGCTTGGGAACTTTGCCTCATGTTGCATAAATCTCAAAGGTTCAAATAATTTTTGTTCAGTATAAAACAATCTAGTGATAATCTTTGACTAGTTTAATTGGTTTTGATTGTGAACGAGAAATGATTCAAAACTGTACTGTGGGACATTGTGTAATGCACAGCAATGCATTATGGGATTTGGCCAATTGCATACCAACTTTTACATTCTCAGCCAAACAATGTTCAATCACATTTTTAATAATGTTTACAATGTCCACAACATTGCAGACTAGATATGCATATGAACATTAGAGAACATATGTTTTTCACACTTGCAAAGTCCCTGGCAGGTTGATACCCTGAACAAGCAGCCATATCGTCCATGTGAAAATTAATTTGCGTATGAAGACGCCACAGCATCTTGGCACCATATTAATTATTGTATGAGACAAGGTTTCAAGACTACATAACGAGAAGCAAATTTTTCTACTAAGCAAAAGTCTTAAAGATGTCTGAGGGGTGTTTTCTTTGCATTGTAGGGCTCAGTCAAAATCACATTATATGAGTAAAATGGAAGAAAAGCTTAGGGCTGCTCATGTCATTTCCGGAGTGCAGACAACAGAAGCAATCTCCAATTAAAACAAGGGAAAAGATAGAGCTGAGACCATGAAACAGCCGTTCTTTGTCTTTGGGTTATTCTGGTATCAAATGCATTGCCTTGAATTTTTATATAATGACTCCTAGAGGGTGATATGTTTCACTGTTTCACTAATCTATTAAATCATTATGTAGATAATAACACTTCCATCTTTGATACATTTAAATTTTATTACAATAATAAAAGTGTGACCGCCTAAAAGATTTAAACAATTTGTCAAACTACAAATCTGTCTCTGACCTTTACTTTTAGAACTTGACTTTCAGAAATGCGATGCAGTGGAAAATCCAACTTTTTCCACTTTTTGCTCTTGGCCTCCTTGCCTAGCCTCCTCTGAGATTTGCAGTAAATTTGCTGCACCCAAATGTCTCATTCATTCCTTTTTTTTTTTTTTTCAGCGTGACATTCATGTGCTTGCACGAGACTCTGTGATGTCTGTCAGAGACGGTGATTTATCACAGAGCTGCCGTCAGTTTGAAGATAAACAGCTAAATTTCGGCTTCAGCACTGGTCTCAGATTGCGCACGTGAATATGTGCGCGCACGCTTTAATGGCAGTCAAACATGCATACATAAGCATGCGGTTTAAATCTCGAGGGAAATATATGGCGAACTCATGTAGCGGAGGACTTTTCATTATTGTGATTACTTTTTTTTAGAGGACGGTGGGAAGTCTTGGCAGTCCATTCGGTTTATTAGTTTTGATATTCAGTACAGTGAAGAGAACCGGGACGGTGAGTGGAGCAGTGACCTTCAAATCCCATGGCTAATTTTTATTCAAACCGTCCAATCAGAGAATGAGTTACACCTGGAAGCCCAGGTGATCCTAATTAACTGCAATTAACAAGCAGGTGGGAGATAAATCAGCAGAACTGCCAGGTAATAACATGGTATAAGAAAACTGAATTGGTAGAGTGGGCAAGTCAGCAGCATGTCATGACATTATGCTGCAGCTAAATCACATAATCTGACACCTGACATGTGCAAGCAGAGTGGAGCAAAGCCAGTGTTATGCGTGTGCATAGTGAATGTTTGCAAGCTGGGCAGTTGAAATCAATCATCCTGATGGGTTGGATATTGCATCATTCATGTAGTAGCAATCAAGTTTGACTAAAATGTGGAATATATTTTCACTTCAAGACCTGTTATGGCTGAAAGATATTTTCCGGCCAAAGCATGCACTGAGTTCATTGTAGAAAATGTATTTATGGTTTCAGTACATTTTGAAGCAATAAAAATAGAGATTTAAAACCTTGCAGTGCCAGCAGCCTCCTTTCAAAGAAAGTCACCACAATTAAAATGTCTTCAAACTCTCATCTTTCTGCAAAGACCACACCTCCTTTCAGGAGCTGGAGGATGGTGCGGTTTGAATGGATGTTCTGTTAATACAAGCTGTTGCTTGAGATTGAAGCTAGTGATTGTATTGACAGTAATAGGGTTTAGGATTAGACTTTATTGAATATTTAAATTCAATGAATTTAAATATTCTTGAAAAGTTCGTTTATTTCAATAACTCATTGTTTTACTGATGGCAATCTGCGTCCTGTGACTAAACTTTAATAGTTACATATAGATATAGATATATGATGTAGATATGTAAAAAAAAAAGATATTTAAATTTTCATCATAGTATTTTTTTATACAGTCTTTGAGTTTAGGTTGTCTGCGATAATTTAGTCATTTCACTTTGTCTTTTCTTTGTTGTGTCAATATTTGTAAAAGCAAAAAACAAAATATTCTACTAGCTTATATAATGTACAATTACATCATAAAAAATATGTAATGTATAAGTTGTTAATGACTTATTTTAACCTGAGATGCTTTGCTTTGAAAATCATTCTACTTTAAGGCAAGAAAATGAAAGAATACATTCAAATACTGTAGTTATTAAGTACTGTGCGGTCGCCTGCACCTGCTTGGCTCAGCTGGACATTGATGACGTAATCCTCGAATGGCAAACTCAAACTCCGAATCACACGTCACAGATTGACGTCAATGACAGGCTGAACAGAGTCTTCAAATGTAGGCCCTCTGCGCTCATTTGGTCACTAATCATTTTCTTTTTCTTGCAGGCAAATGCTTGTAAAAAAGAAGCCAATAAAGACAGATTATCCTTTCTTAAATGGGCAAGCGTCTAAATCTGACACCCTGCCTTTATTTCTTTTAATTATGATTTTTTTTTTTTTTTTCACTTAGAGCTAAATAAATATCAGGACATTTAAGATTAGAATATAATCTCAGACCACAAAATAACTTTTTCACACAGAAATGTGAATAAAACCTACTTAAAGGCTTTTATTTTAAAAATGTTTTCCAAGGTTAATGTGACAAACAAGTCTCACTAGAAAGTAAGTTTATTCCAATTTATGGAATATGACTGGATGTCATGCTGGACAAAACAAACAATAAGCAACGCAGCTGCCAGCCAATGACTGAGCTTTAAATAACATTGTCTGGTTATATTATGCTTTTATTGTGACAAACGTTGACATGATTTGTAATTAACGTTTTAGCACAAACCAACTCTCTCCCAGGAGGCCAAAAAAAATCCCAAAATGATGCAAACGACAGAGAGGGACATTGGAACTGAGCTTACAGAAATTGTTGCTGGAAAATACTTCAACATTTGTGATTCTCTTGATGCCCAGTTTAACATTCAAGTTGTGGTGACATTGCCAACATTGTTACATTTTTATAAAATACACACATTTTGTGGTGGTGACTTGGCTACTGATCACTGTCTGTTCACATGTTCTAGAAGTCTCTATTCTAAGTTGCAAATAAAAAATGGTAGACACAAATTGAGCCTTTTGTGTAGCTTTTTTGTTCCTGCACTGCTAAAAAAAGAAATTAAAAGCGCAAAAAAACAGATTTCTTTTTGTCTTGCTTTATAGGTCTTCTTTCAAAGAAAACAACTTGCATTTCATTCTAAAGAAAAATAACAGTCTGTTTCTAATTCTTGGCTTTGACTCATCATAATTAGGCACAGTCAGTGGACATTCTTATGTCCTATGACAAAATGGCCATATACAATGTGATAAATGCGGAAAATGAAGATTGCTTAGTTTCAAAAATGTTTTCCTTTGCAGATGTTCAATAGATTGCTTACTGTCATTGGCAGTTGGATGTTGTGCATAATGATGAGTTTTCAAGTCCAAGTGCATTTTTTTTGCTTGTTTTTGTGAACAGTATTTGTGATGATTTATAACACTAGGTTAACATATTTTACAGCAGAGTAAGAGCAGCTCTTTTTTTCTCCCTCAGAGAGTGTGATGAAAACTGTTGTGAAACGCCTATAATGGTCATTTAACTGTCAACGACAGAACAACAGCACTCTGAAGTTGTTATTACTCCAATACATCCTGCACCAATAACAGTAATCTATAAACAATAATGGCAGCATCAAAACAGCTTTTAATCACATAACTGCTGCTGAATCAAACTCAATGTTGAGATCCTGAGCTTGAGTTCATATTGATACAGTTAAGCTCAAAATTATTCAAAACCATGACAGATTTGGATATAAAGTAATCTTAAATTTATTCAAATGCTTCTTCTGTCTAAAGCAACTTAAACATTTTGAAGATGCCCAACTAGAGTATTGATTCGAATGGTTTGGATCGTAACAAAGATCAGAAGACATGGAGCTCATCTATAAAGATAAATTGGCCAAATACCAGAGGAGACATGTAAAAAGCAAGTCAGGTATTATAAGAAGGGTTTTACTATTGTACTGCCAAACAGAATTTTCTATTGCTTGCTTTGTTGTTCTTCTACACACATTTGGTGAAACAATGGGTCATCAGCCACTGTCACACCCTGATAGGTTGCCAATAATTGTCAAGTCGTGAGACAAGAGAGGCTGCTAATTTTCTCCAAAGTTCATTCAAAAAATGTAAAAGGATGACATTGCAATGTTGAATAACAACAGATGGAAGTATATTTTAAAGTAAAATCTATTTAAAATTCCAACCCTTTGCAGAGTCTGGCAAACTGCATTTATTTTCTTGTAAAAGTTTGATTTTCTTTCTGCAGTTCTTTCTTTTAGTTTCTAATATTTTCTTTCACTATGTATGTCTTTGCAAATTCATTTAAAGCACAATTTCTGAAATGAGCAGAAATCTCAGCTCCTGGGGTGATGCATGATGCGCCTCAAAATTGTGCGCTGCAAAACACTGTAACCTGGTACCCTTCACAAATCTTCTTCTTACTTATAGATTTTTCAATAAAACAGTAATTACCGTGTAGAATCCCAGCTGTGCTATTACTCGCACATGTGCTGTTATTCAGTGAGATGGTAATTCATCACACAAACAGCTGCTTATTTTTAAAAACATTCCTTTGCCTTGGGGAGTTTATATATCATTTTTTGGGGGGCATTAAGATCTTGGTATTTCTTTGACTACATAAAGCGAAGCACCTTGGGGTCTACTTATTACTATTTTCCAAATGTTTTCCTTTAGGTTTGTTGAAGCAACTGTGGGTCAAGTTCTACAGGAGGAAAATCTACAGACAGGTCATGTGTGTCTCAACCTACATCCACTCACTTCACAGAGTGAAACAATAAATTAAGGGTCACGGACCTCTGCTGCTTCACCTGCTCTACATCTACCTTGTCCTAATCATCACTTTATCCTTCTTGACCTGAATCTATTTTTACATATTTTCCACTTGCCGCTACCGTCATAATTTACCTATTTTCCAGCCGCAGCTTCTCCCCTCTGCACAATGTCATCCCCGGTCTTTGTTCATCCCTTTCACAGCATGGTGCAGAGACTACAGCTGGACATTAATCTGCCACTGATGAGCCCCACTCACCAGACTGCTCTTGGGTATGTTATCAAGCTTTGGCTGAGATTGGGTCGGTCACTGGCGGGGCTTCAGCAAAAGGACAAGATGAGATGCATCAGTAAACACACGAAGCCTATTCGCTTCGCAAACAGAAAGATAATCCTCATATTTTGACCTTGTTGAACAATATCACTTGTGATGAATCCTTCTGAGAGCAGCACTCTTAAGAGTTTATTTTTATGTTTACAGTGCAAACCTGAGGTTTTCACACCAATGCAACTTTTTCGCATTTTGTCATTACAACCCCGAACCGCGATCTATTTTCTTAGAAATGTACATGACTGACCAACACAAAATATTGGATGATTTAAGCATTGGATGGGGAGGCTTATTTCAAAAGAATTTGAAATAAATACTTTTCAAATGTTTATTTATAAAACAAAAAAAATTTAAAAGCATCTGTCCTTTCCTCCTACATCATAGTTATGCACTACTGTTAACCTATCACTCATATTTCAATTAAATGGATTAAAGTTTGTGGTTGTAATGTGAATAGATTCACATTATTAAGACATAATGTGGCAGTTTATGCCGTTGTTCTAAATATTTTTCTTTCTTCATTCATCGCATGAAGGCACAGCCGATGAGTCTTTCTCTTCCAAATTAATTTCACGTGTGCATTTTTAAACATCTTCTGAGTAGAAGACATTGGACTTCCCACGCATCCAGCGGCGACAAATGTCAAGTGCTCGCACTTCATCCTTCCATCTGCCGTTTTGCTTCCACTTTCCACCAATCCACTGTACGTCTCTGTTTTCTACAGAACGGGCCCGTCTCTGCACTTAACCTCTGATTTGCATAAGTCATTACAGCTGTCAGGACCGATGAGGCTATAAATTCTGCTAAGTGTTCACCTGTCGTTGGAAGTTTAAAAATGCCCAACCAATTTTTATATTTTCCTTGACAAATGGAGACAGCAAGCTCGGCCATCGCTGAAACATCATTAATACATTCGATGAGCTAAGCAGTTTCCGTTTTATTCATGTGGACACACAGTACCTAAACGTGAGAGATAATCTTTCATGCACTGGTCACAGGTAAGCACCCCGGGTGAAATATGTGAAAGTAATGCTACTATGTATGTATATTTTGTTATGTTCTTTCTGATCAGTTGTATCCGGCATGCCAAAACCCAATGGGATTCTTCCTGGATACGTCTTCCTCCTGACAGCATCACTTACAGCTAATGTTTGTTTTGCTGAACAGGAAGCAGAGACATCTCTCCTGCCCCATCAGTACACAGGGAGCAAAAGAACACAAGTATCGAAGAGTTCAAACAGAAAACTCAATGGAAGTGCTGCACCTTGTTTTCTCTCTTTTTCAGAAAAAAAAAAAACTGGTTTTCCTTTAGTTCTTTGTACAGATGGTGAAAGGTAAAGTGTTTGTGCACAGCTGGGACACTGCGGCGCAGGCTCTCACTGTGTTTCTGTCTACGTGAACCCGTGCTCGCTTGCCGGGCTGCCTTCATTGGCACATGAAAGAGCTGAGCTGACATTCCCGGGTCACTGACGACAGACGGAGAACAGCTGAGACCGAGTGGAAGTGTCTCTCTGTGGTGATAAAACGCGGTTGAGAAGGAGCTGACAGGATTTGAGGAAGAGGATTTCTTCTGACTGAGCTCATGCAAGAACACCATCCTGAGTCATTCATGGCAGCTTTCATTTTGATGAGTTTTTTTTTTTGTTGTTTTTTTTGCAGGCAGATACACATATAAACACATAAGTAACATAAGTTAAAAAGTGACAAAACTTTCAACTCACACCAGTCTGTTTACCTTTCAGGTAACAAATGGGACATTCTGTAAGAAGTATTTATATCACTTTAGGTTTTTTTTTTTTGTTTTTTTTGTCAATTTGTCACTTTTCAGGCATAAACTTGAACCTATGTTGTTGGTATTTTTAACACATCATTGACATAAAATAAAATCTGAAAAGTGTGCCATGCACACATGCTTTAACTCCCTTCACTACAATAGCCCTAAATAAAATCCGATGCGACCGATTGAACTGAGAATTCACCTAATTAGTGCAATTAATTCGTCTGATCTAATCTCAGAACAAACAGATTCGAGAAGAAGGGATAAAACCTAGAGAAATGTAGCACAGAAAACGTGTTCGAAAAAGAAATTGGAACAATACTGCACTAGCAAAACATGGGCATCTCTGAAACTGGCAGAAATGTGAGCAAAGCGCTGTAAGGTAACTCTAGTCAAAGTGCAGACATATAAAGCTCAGGTGGGTTAACATGATAACTTTTAGTTGTGGGCCCCACAACTATTAGTTTTCACCCTGAATTCATAATAATTATGATGAACGTTGGTGAAAGAAAACCAAAACCTTTTCTACAGTGAATGTTGGTTAATTGTAAGATAGATGGAGCTAAATTAAGGTGCAATCCTGAGAAGAAAAAAAAAAAAAACTGCTCAGAGGTTGCAAAATACATTAACTAATTCATCTGTTAGAATGGCCCAGTCAAAGCCCATTCTTGAATCAGTGGCAAGACTTACACTTAGGTTTTCTGGTCAGTTGTCGCCTGAGCTGTCCTGAAAAGAGGAACGATGGTAAAAGTTAGCCTGTAAATGTCCAAAACTGATATAGTGATGCACTAGTTTGTGTTTGTCTAACACATCAAATCCTTCCAAAATACAATAAAGTTTGCAGTTACATTGTGACCAAAGTTCAAAGGGCATGGATACTTTCACCAGGAACTCTGTACACTCACTCACCTCTCTTGGGCAGAACTTCCAGTTGCTCCCTTCAGCCTCACTTTTTGCACTTTCTGCACTCAGGAGTCGCGCATTCATCAGTCCCGCTTCTAATTCCCACATTTCATTGACACAAAGTGCAACTCCCAACTTGGCACTGCCCCCACTTCCGTAATAACAATCATTATCTTCAGCACACTTCTCTCTGCTTCATTTAAGCCATTCGTAGCGGTGGGGGGGGACATCTATCACACAAGGTGGCTGCTTCGGCAGTGGCCGCGCTGACCTCCAGTCGCTCTGATTTATGCCCGACCACGTCCACCGCTCTGCCTTTCACTCTCGCCGCGGGACGAAAACTGCCACAGTGAACCCTTTTTAATTATGAAGACTTAATTTAAAACTTCATCAGTCCGAGGTGGTTCTCCCCGGACAGGCTCTCCGTCTTCGCCGCGGTCATTTTCCCCCCCCCCCTCTAAATTGGAGATGAGCGCATGTTAATAGTGTAGGTAAATAAGGTCGGTGCTGCTCAAGGTGTACTTCGTGCCTCTTAACTTTACCAAGAACGATGGTCACAGCTGTGTCACTTTCATTAAACTTACTTCCTTATATATACATGCAATTTTGTTGCCATTTATCCCGACAACAAATTGAAGAGCCTCGCCGGTTATGTATAACACGTGCGCTGTGATTGGTGGCGCTGCAGCGTCATTATTTTCATTTTGTGCTCATTTTGTGACGAGTGGAAGCAGGAGAGGCGCGCACAGCTGTGCCTGGACTCCCATGTTAAACTCGGTATTTACCAGCAGCCGCATGCTTTCTGCCAGAGCCAGTGTTTTATTAGTTTGGCTCCAAAATCGCAACTATATTACGGTGTCATCTGTGGCCCCGACAGCCAACACTGTAAACATGTTTTGTTCCCACACTCGCCTCTCTGCCATTAGAAAGGCTTAAACCGGTGAAGAGATGAGGGGCGCACTCCAAGGCTCGGTGCGCAACGCGCCTTCAATTAGCAGAGTAGGCCCCCTTCTGCGAAACAAAGTCACCTTGAGGAATCAAATTATATCTTAAATTTAAATAAAACAATCCCCCCCTATCAATCAGAGTTCATTAGCTCCAAGATAATTCCCAATGCCTGCGGAGCACACCGAGAAAAGTTCCTGTTTCCACTCAGGAGGTCAATCAATAGATGCGTGGAGTAAAAAGTTGTTTATGAAATTGTATTTGCACAATGCGCCAACCGTAGTTTGAGAGACGGTAGAAAATGTCTGCCTTCAGTTCATTTGGCATTTATTTCCTCAATGCTGAAGGTCTGCTGGATGTGTGGGGGCAGACAGACGGGCACCAACAAAGTCTGTTCGATTAATTGCTTTGGTCGTCCCGGCTCATTATCACTCTGACTTGCAACGCTCTGTTCTTGAGTTTTAGCACTCCGGAATGATAAATGAGTAAAAATCTATTACTCTGCTGGGTTTTTGGCATACTTTGAAGAATACATGCTTTTTTTTTTTTTCTACAAAAGCTTGCTATCATTTTTTTCAAGCATTTTAGGTAAAAAAAAAAAAATAAAAAATTCAGCAGAATTACAAAGTCGATCATTTTTCAGTGGACTCTGCTCATGAAAGCCTGAGACACCTTGTTCCGTTTAATACATCAGAGTGAAACACATTTACATAATGCTTGCTTTGTGGCTAACAAGATTATGTTCAGTCCACTCAGAACCAATCAGCAGCACAATCCAAAAAAATACTGGACGTTTCAGCAGACAGGGGTTTTAAAACGGGCAGATGCGTAAACTCAGCACATTTCAATTCACTTGAATAACTTTTGAACCTCTTACAGTTCTGCGGAAAGTAAAACAATATCTATAATAAGCATAACATACACACAAACTTTATAAGAGGCTAATGGGGGAAAAAACATTTAATCCAACTTAAAAAAAAAAAAAAGTGGTGTGATGCATACCAAAAAGAAAAGCTTACCTCTGTGAAATAAATTGATCTTTCATTGAAGTCACATAATCTGACAGTGAAATTGTAGAAAAAAGTCAACTTTTACTCTGAGAACATGTTAACATTGAAATGGCAGTTCAAGAACTCTTTTCTATTTTTTTACTCCCAAAAAATAGAAAATGTTTGGAGGGGGGCATGTAATTGATGCTGACTGAAGAACCCCAGCTTTACCTACAGGAGATCGTTCAGTCTTCTGGACATTTCGTAAAGTTGGCTCACTAAACATTTCCGTCAAAAAGCTGCAGAGAGAGGTCGCCTCTGACCTGCCTCGCTTCACACGTCAGGAAAAGAATAAACGAGTTAAAATTTCCAAGATAGTATTTTCTACATGAATACAAAAAAAAAAAAAAAACCCTTCAGTTAATTTTTTCTTTTTTATGCAAACTGTAGGGATGCCAATAATTGCAGCACTTGCGATTTTGTAAAAACATTCAATCAATAAGAGGAATAGAATTTTAAATTAGTTAGGAGAAAAAAATTAAAAAGTAGTGACATTTTGAGTTTTAGCAGCGGTACATTTAGTTGAAACAGACGACAAGAACACAAGAAAGAAAAACAATTTCCCTTTCCTTGAATGATTCAGTTTATTTGTGTGTGCGTGCAGTTTAAAAGAAAAACACACACAAAAAAAAAAACTACAGATTAATGTGCTGTCAAGGTGCAAAAAGTATCCCGCACTCAGTCTCATCAAAGTCACTCCATTAAGGCCGACAGTAATAAATGCCTTTTCATCAGAAAGGACAAACCGAGGCGTCGTGTCTACACTAAAAGCCTTTTCACACCGCGGGGCTAATCTCCAGCACTGACCAAGGTCAGCTCTGTTTAAACAGCAAAGGCAAGGAAGGTGGACTGAACTGATATCCACAGGTCACATGGGTCACTCTATCTCGGTGACATTGGCTGGCGTAAACTACCTCCAAGCGTCTGCAGCGACAATTTTATGGATCAAGAGGTTACAGCTGAGAAGGCTAAATATATATCTTGCACTAGCCTTTTTTTTTTTTTTTTTTTTCGTCCAGCAAATGCACTAGAAATCCTTTATCTAGTCATCTACAGTCAGGCCCAGATGTCCTGTAAGTAGCGCTTCTTCTCTCTAAGTCCTGCTAGTGTCTTCATGGCCTCCAGTTGGTCCACTTGAAGCTCAGTTTTAATCATCTCCACCAGGGTCTCATTCACGTCTTTAGCCATGTTCTTGGCATCCCTAGGAAGTGGAAAAAAATGCACACGTTACAAAAACAGTACTGTTAAAATATGTATGTGTCTTTCATTCCTCCTAAAGTGCCTTGCAGTAGAACTGATACCGCTTGGATATTTTCACTTTTTCCCACGTTGCAACCACAAACTTCAGTGTCGTTTGTAGTATTTGTGTGTGATACACCAAGATACACCAACACAAAAGAGCATAATAGGTTAAACAGAAGGAGTCCTGTGATGCTGTTTGTTCACTACTGTTCCCTAAAAAGCCTTTAAGGCCTTTACTGAACAGCTGTTAGCAACAGGTGAACGGAACTAACTAGTTGACTTCTGAAAGCAATAAGTACCATTTTTACAAAGGGTGCAAAAGTCATGTGTTAGCTTCCTCTGTATTCACAGTCATTTACTTTGTTTTGATGGTCAATTGCATAAAATCTAAACATATTTCACTGAATTTCGTAATTGAAATGTGTCAAACACACAGAATAGCCGAAGAGGTATGAATACTTTTGCAAGGCTCTGTGCAAATACCAATATTTTCCAGAACTGCTGCCGACTCTGGAATACCTCCTGGTTAAATCCTCGAGTTTGCTGCTGCAGAGTTTCAGCGGAAAGATGGAAATATTCTATGACTGTGAAAATTCACATGGTTTTGATGTTTCAAAGGTAATTTACTCGAAGGTGAGGAAGGAAGCAGGAGAGTGAGAAACAACAGCAAAAATAATGTGGTATGTACAGTAGCAGCTTTACAACGCTGACAGGATTTGGCATGTTTGATACCCACGAGTGTTTGATGTTTTCTTTGTTCTGACAGGGACAATTTGTGCTGACTGAGACAAACAAGTGTTGTAATGCTGCAGGGAGGGAGGACAGCAGGATATGTATGAACTATAAAGAGAGCAGACTGCTGCATCACAGTGGAGGAAACAGCAGCAAAGGAATCTGTAATCATGTGACTTGTGTTTGTAACTTTAAAAAGTGAGATCTGCCTTGTGAGCAAGGCACTACAGCAAACGAGCTTAACAACTTGTTTTCATACGTCACACATAAGTATGTTTCTTCAAAAAATATGGAGCTCTGCAGACACTGGCACAGAACTGAAGGTCAAGAGTAGACTGAAAAGGGGTTAAATATTTGCCAAGCATGAATGATGTTTTTGCATGCTTGCAGAAAGATTTTTGAAGAGATTACACAGTATTCAGTGGTGGCATCATAAGTGCTCATGGCATAAAATCGAGAGAACCGATTCTTCTCCATTAAATCTGGCTGAGCTTGAGCAAAGAACAGGAAACATGCTTTGTCTCTAGCTGTGCAACACCAGCAGAGACATAAAAAGGCATGCAGCAGTGAAAGGTGTTGACTCAGAGGGGCTGAATATAAATGCATGCCATATCTTTCATATAAAAAAAAAAGTTGAAGGTCTGCTAACTTTCTGCTTCAGCTACACAATTAAACACTATTTGGTGCTGCTGTTTTTGAAAGACACTGTAGTTCTTGTTGATACTACCTTATCCATTTTGATGTTTGTTTAACAATGTACCAGAAAACCCATGAAGCAGGTCACACAGTTAAAATGACCATGACATGTTCACACTGTGTGATATTATTTTACCAAGACAATAACAATGTTCCAAGCACAGAGGAAAAAGGGAACATAAGATGTATGGTTTGGCTTGAATTCCTACACCTTTGGGGTGTAATGAAGGAGGAAGGAAGAACAACACAACCCACAAAATCTGAAAGTGCCTGGGAAAATCACTGTAGCATGGCAGACATTTCACCGGTAATTGGTGAACCCTCCTCCATGGTAAGCAGGATTTACTTGGGGGGGGAAAAAAAAGAAGAAAAAAAAAAACAGAACACCAGGAACCATATTTTTTGTTGTATTTACACTTCTTAATAAACTGTTGTTTTGAGCATTGCAGTGTTTATTAGTAACATAAAATGTTAAATATTAAGGCATTTAGGGGTGATCAGTATTGGAATCTCTGATTAAACTCAACTACCAACAGTTGTTTTTGGTGTTAGTGAGCTGAATATGTTTAAAAAGGGCTGCTTGCATAAGCTTTTCACTTTTATATTCAAACTTAAGGATAGCCTATACTGAGTGCTGCAAGAGAAGAGCATGGGAATATTAAAGAACATTTCTGTTTATGGGATGTTAAATGTACAGTGAGAAACAAGTAAAGAAGCTAAGCAGGTTTTAAGCTGCCGTGTTCCTTGATCCAGTTTACTTCACGTTGGAGCAAAATACTCTTGTTCACAACAGAAACTCTGGATGGGATAAAATTCAAGCAGCTACACTACTTCTACTAGCATTGATGCAGTATAAGATTGGAACTTGATATTGGCAAAGGAAAATAAACAAATACCTTCTTTTTTTGAGAATCATTCTTAAAAATATCTAAGGATAGTTCAAAACACCTAAAAACCCAATACTGATAATTTCTGGAAGGTAAAAAAGTTCTTACAGTTTAGTTTATTTTACAAATTATATGATTTCCCTGCTATGACCATATTTTTACACAGTGAGCTTTTTTATCCAAATAATTTAATTCTGCAACATACCTCACCCATTCAATTAAAAAACAAAATATATATTCAAACATATAATCTGAGTAATAAGGACAAAAAAGGCAGACTTCTATGACTCCCTTCCAACAACAAATCTCCAGATCAGAAAAGGGTAACATATATTAATATCATCAAGTCAGACTGGACTTGCATGAAAAGAAACTCAGACACGCACACAACAACTTTTCAACAAGTTCAATTATGCCAAATTAATTTAAAAAAAATATATCCAAGTCTGTACATATTCCAGGTTAATTTAATAAATATTTTCAGCACCTGTTTTTATTACAGTATTATCTTTGTGCTACACCAAAATTGAGTCATTTAGGCTACTGCTTTCATTTTCAGCTAAATTGAAGAATATTTTCAAACGACAGAATTATTCATCACCTTTGTAAGAAACTATGCTGGTAAGCTACAGGTAATTAGATTTCCTTTGTTGCTGTGCTGGCTCCACATGTTCTGATGATTTCTCTTGTGAAATTAATTTGTCTACTTTGTAATCATGATAATGATGCAGTTTCGAATGAAAATTAACTTTATACATAATGTGAATCTGAAGTGACGTGGGAGCAAGTACTATTTACCAAAAAAAGAAAAAAAGCATCACACGTGAAAAGAGTTTAAAGTCAAGAAAAAAGCAGAGGCAGAGATGCTCTGCCACCACTGTGTGAACACACTGAAAAATGACACTGAATACTGAAACAACCAGAACATCAGACAGCCTTGGCAGATGGATGCTGGGAAAAACGATAAATAGATCAAAAAAGGACAAGAAGCACTCAGGATGGAATAAGATTAAAAGAAGATCAGTGTCGGTCTTACCCGCAGACGTAGATGTAGCCGTCCCGTCTGAGCAGGATGTCGGTGACTTGTTGGCAGCAGAGCAACAGATTGTGTTGGACGTATTTGGGTTGTGCTGCTGAGGAAGGTTCCTCCTCATCCTTCCTGTCTTCTCTGGAGAAACACACTTTCAGGTGATTCAGGGTGCCACTGGATACAAAGTTCTCCAGTTCCTCTCTGGAATGACATCGAATCCATACAGCAATTAGTAAGTTCATATTTCATGTAAAAATTCGAGTCAGGAGAGTCATGTCTCAGGTCTTGATGGAAACGGAGCTGCTGAAGTTTAATGCTAAAAGATGCAATGTAGCTTGTCCTTTAATGAGTTTGTTCACTTAATTTTTGTCATAGTCCTAATTTGATGTGGGCAGATATCAAGAAAATATCCTGAAAAATGCATGACAAAAAGCTAAGAAATAATTTACATGGCATCAGGCAAAATTCCCATGAAGCGCTGAGATTTATAAATTATTTACAGAAAGCACACCTGTCCATGGACCAAAGAGCTGTCAAAGGATGTTAGGGTAAAGTCATCCTTCTCATCCTTCCTTTATGCCCCTTCCAGCATAAATCTGAAAGGGGCTCATATCAGCAGTAACCTTGGTAAGAAAGTGACAAGTGATTATTTCAAAATACAGAATACAAAACGACCATCAATCTCCCTGAGTAAAGAGCTCCATCTAAGGTCTTGCTAAATGCTTTGAGTGCTGATTGCCACTGAAGCCACTGAAGTCACCAAACATACTCATACTAACAAGGCATGAGCTATTTATGGGTATTAAGGTATATAAATCTTAGACTTCAAAACATCTAAGATTTTACATCATGCTAAACAATGTCCTGAAGTGATTAGAGGATAGGATGATGCAGTTCTGCCCTTCTCTCACCTGTGCCAGCTCTCTGCTGTTTTTTTTTTTTTCTTTAAAGCCTCTTCCCATCTTTTTCTTGACTGTAAATATATTTTGTAGGTTTCTGGTTAACAATCTATTTCTCTACATTGAAATGATGCTGCTATAAAAATGTTTTTCTGTTTGTTTTTGTTTTTTTAATAATAGCAACAAATGTAGACTACTCCGAATAAACAGATGTGTAGCCTTAAGGAAACCATTTATCACTTGAAAGCCAAGAAAGGCTTCAATTTGGAAAAAGGTCATGCGGTCTGATGAGCTCAGATTTCCCTTGTTCCAGAGTGATGGGAACATCAGGGAAGGAAGAGCAGCACATTAAGAGATGCACACACATCTCTGTGTGACTAAAAACAGGTATGTGTAGGTGTTGCGATCTCCGATGCTCTGGTCAGGGTTTCATGACACCATGGATTTAAAAATGAAGCAAAATGTTGCCAAAATGTACTGGCCTATCTGTTTTTTGAGTTGATTTTTATTCTTCCTTGATGGCACCAGCATATTGCTAAATGGTAATGCCATGATTCACTGAGCCAAAGAAACACCCTCCGAGCATTTTGAATCAGAAAAGGTTTGAATAAAGCTGTGCCAGACAACCAATTTAACTTGTCTAACAAGAGAAATGCAAAACTGGAATCCAGATTTCATAAGAAAGGTCGGGTCACTGTTCTATGAATCTTTTATAATCAATCCACCCATCCTTCAAGTTATGTCTAACCTTGCTCCCTGTCGGTGTTCTGCTTGCCAACTTTATGCTCTACTATCTCAATGTTTTTATAGGGCCTGGGGTGCTATTGCAGGATGAAGAAGGTGCTGAGGGAGGTGAGGTTTACTGTAGCTCAGAACATCTTGTTTAAAGCTAAGCAGTCGGAAAGAGTACACACACACGCAGACAAACTCCAACAAAACAAGCCATAGCTCTAAGATCATTGGTGAAGGTCTTTGCCTTAGGGGGTCTATGTTATGAAGTAACCCCCAGACCAAGATAAGCTTTTTTATATATATATATAAAGCCACAAGCAGTAGTGTGAATACTAAAATGATGAGCCTTGTGTTCTTTGTTTTCTTTCAAGGATCCACATTCATCAGCTCCCTGCAATGCTTGTTATACAAGCTGTAATTGAAAGCAGACATTAAACAATATCTAATTGTTTGACTGAGTTTGTTGAATTTACAGACAAATTAGTAAGAAGGGAAAGTAGCTCTTAACACTTGCTAACTTATCAAGTTATTTTAAGTAGGGAAATTGTCCTTGCCAGATGACCTGTGGGAAACAGCAAAAGGCTTGAGATCATCTAAACAATAATGTAGTGTTACTCTCCTGGTGTCGAGTTGTTGGTAGAAACCATACTTTGTCAACAGTGATAAAGTGACGAACTTCAATGTCTGTTTATTTTTAATGGGAGGGAATTAGGAAGGAAGTGGCAAGGGTGGGTTTCATGAGATTTTTGACAACAGCAAATAGTCAACGCTTTGCTCGATTATCATGGGCAGGGCTGCTGATTTGATCTATTCAATGTTTCTACCTTTGTAATATTGACAAATACATTAAATTTGATTGATTTTATTTGTTTGCACAACTGTTCCACCCTCGGTATGACAATCGATTTAAAATCGTACAATAGTTTAAAAGGAGTTGAGCTGAAAAAGGGTTGCTTCATGTGAATGTGAATCTTTTTGCACCGTTGTCCTGGACATTTGGACGTTTGACAAGTGAGACAAAAAGGGTGAATAAGAGACAGAAATTGCTGTGCTTTTTTTTTTTTTTGTTTGATGCGTGTGTGTATAAATCATCTAAGATTTGATAACACCATGAGTAGAAGCAGACAGATGATAAATGAAGGCCAAGTTCTGAGAAGCAGACAATAGATAGAGGATTCTGCACATGCCAGACTACTTGCTGTGTTTATACGCACACAAGCCAGTGGCAGTATCGAAGACTAGGAAAGAAGCCCAGTGTGATTTTCCAGTCAAGGTTTCTCTACAGCAAAAAATCAGCTGCTGTAAGGAGGCTGGAAAAGCATAGGGAGGGGTAAATGACACGTGCAGAATAGAGGAAAGCATGTTTGATGTGACAAACAGGCATCGGTCTCCAACTGGGACGTTAAGTGCTGCGTCGTATTGCGACGCACCCCATTTTTGAATTCAGGCCTTTATCTGGGAATTGATTACATTCTGTTTTGACATTATCGTAATTGCACCCCCTTCTCTGGACCGGAGCTCAACTTTTTCTTTGAGCATCCAAAACATTGGGGGGAAAAATAGAAACCAAAGTAGTGAAAAGGCAGACGTCAAATTGGACTTGCGTTAAGATAAATCCCACAGAGATGAATGCAGGCAGCGCATTTAACTGATGGCATGTTGTTCTCATTCTGCTAACCTATTTAAATTGAGCACAACTCTTCATGGGTGGCTCATAAAGCACAGACTAATCACTTTGGTCAACACTGTGGGGGTGTTCATCACAGAGGCCCACATTGTGAACAAACAATGCTCGTTACCTGGCTGGGAGTTACTATTTAAGAAAGGAATAGAAGAAACGGGGAGGAACAAACAACATCCTCTGTGATCTGTTCTTGTGTCATTAACGATGCTAATCCGTTCGCATTATTTCATCTTTCAAAGAAACTCCATCAGCACTGCGGCATTTAGAAAATGCTTGGTGCCCTTACCGGAAATGCAGACCAATTAGTATGAAGTCAAAAGAAAGTTAAGCTGAGGAAAATTAATAAGAAGGAGGATATATTCGTTGGATGATAGCTTATAGTAAGTTATGGACATCCATTGTTTTCCATCCTAGTCTTTTTACAATAAAAAGATAGACCTTTAGTATTGCTCAGGTGAATGTGGATTTAGTACCAGAAGACGGATGATGAAAATTCTGCCAGCGTATTTTCACAGATTTCTCTTGGACACAGCCAACAGAAAACAATTATCTGCAACCTCTTCTTTTTAGATGAAATCATTTTAGCTTGAGAATGCAGCATCTCTTGCTCCAGGAAAAGTATGTTTATATTTTTTCCGTGTGCTTTGATACAGGGCTTTTATTTCTTTTTGTTGGTTCTCAATGTAGAAAAGGGCAACCCCTACTGATGTATAAATGACAACTGACGGCTGGTTTTATAGATGAATCTGCCCAGCCAGCTGACAGAGCTGACAGGCTGTGGATGCACAGACAGTGGTATGCTTAGAGACAAAGGCTGGGCAACATAACCATTAGCTGTATTTAGAATTGCTATTAAATACAATTGAATTACACCCTGTTCTTATTTATATTGCTTCATACCACTATTTGAGACAGCTGACTCAAAAGGTACGACTATGTGAATACTGATTGACCAATATACATTCCTACCTTCCTCTGTGGTCATGAGCTTTCTTCATGTCTGGACTCTCTCCCTTGAAATAGAGCAGTGTTTCCCAAACCTGGTCTTCAAGACACACTGCCCTGCATTTTTTAGGTATTTCCTTGCTTCAGTCCAGCTGATTTCAATTGATGACTGACAAACAGGCATTTGCTGAACTGCAGTCAATTGAATCAGGCACATTAAAGCAGGGAAACCTCTAAAACATGTAGGACAGTGCCTTGAGGACCAGGGTTGGGAAACACTGAAATAGAGTGAGGGAAGTGTGGGGATCTCTGCTTAGTCTGCTGTCCCAAAGACCTGACCATGGACTGAGTGGAAGGTAATGGATGGATATATACTTATATAACTATTTATTTCACTCATAAAACCACATGTAATTTGTCACCAGTCAAACCACATAGAAAGTGACGCCAAAATTTCCTGCAGCACACAAAGATTTAGTTAGAAAAAGAATCTGGTACAAAAGGTACAACACTTGTAAAAGTGCAACAACTTTTTTTTTTTTGCAAAACACTGACCGCTTTTTAACTACATTTATTTTGTTTTCACTTTTTGTGTGCATAAAAACTTTAGCAGGCCGCCAACTTGTGACCAACTGTTTTGCTAAACTGATGTAAGTCCTGGTTTTTTCTCACCTCTGCAACAAATGCTGCTAAAAAGTGTGTGAATCAATCCATTTACTGTAGAATGAGTTGGAATATTATGCTTCCAGACAAGGAGATGTAAAAGCTTTTGTGGACATGTAATGGGTATAGAATACCTTAACAGCATTATATTCAGAAGCCAAAGAGGTGAAGATGAGCGACAACCATCTGCAGATCTGATTCGGTAAGCCTATCCAATATCCTGGACAATAGTTCCTCAAAGCTAAATAGAAGGAGACAAATGTTCCGCGCACCTTTGGTAAAATCCCATAATTTATGTGATAGTAATGAATTCAACCAAGAACTTTCCCATCAATGAACAAAAGAGCTTGTGATTTACTCCAGCTTCTTTAAATCTCAAACGGTTAGTAAATACTAAATCACTTCAAGAGTGGCTTTCAACAACCGCAGTACAAGCTATAAAGAACGCTGACACCCAACATTAGTTACTCGGTTACACATGCAGAAGACGTGCAGCGCACATTAGCATTCTTTTGGAGTGGGCCTTGTGTCCAGATGACAAATTAGAGCCCGATGCAGTCTCCACTTTTACGTTCTGTTTGGTCTCCCGCAGCATCAGGGGAAATCTTTCTATTTGCCGCCACCCCCTACTTGCTAACTTTATCTATGGCTGTAGTGGATGCTGAGAAGGGATTGTGGCTTTAGTTGTTTTTTTTAGTTATATAAATAACTTACAAGAAGATAAAAGTGAACTCAAAACGAAAGTTGTAAAAACCAAAACAAAGCAAAACATTTTCAGTTTCAGAATATGAAATGTCTTACATAAAAACAGAAAAGACATGTGTATACCATTACCTTGTCTTATGTCCACAGGCTTCAGTGTATTTTGTTAAGATTTTATGTTATAGGCCAAAATAATGTGGAATTATTCCCATTATTGTGAATGGGAAATATAAGGATATATTTGTGTTAAAATAAAATTTTACAATTGAAAACCATAAAAGAGTTGCATGAATATATATTCTTCCTACTGGACTTCATCCACCATCTGTTGCTGCAGTTATAGAATCAAGACTTTTACGGGAAAAGATCTCTTTCAGCGTTGTTCATTTGCAAACTTCAGTTCTGGTGTTTCTTCTGTGCAAAATAGGTTCGTTGTCCTTAGAAGGTGAAGCTCTGCCAAATTCTCAGGTCTTCCAAAGCCTCTAAAAGCTTTGCTTATGCAATTCTTCTGATTTTAGTTTGTCTTCCCACCAATTTTGGCCAGTTTCTCTTCCCATGTCAGTGTGTGACAGTGAGTTCAGGGTGATATGAAGTGTTACATTTTCAATACACACGACACCAAGGTAAAAGAAAAATACATTTGGTTTTATATAACCAGAGCAGTTTCTTCTGTGGTGCTGTGTCGCTCTATTTAGCTTCACCTTCATTCAACTATGGTTATTAAACCGTAATCAAATTCATCCTTATACATCTAAGTAAAACCTTCAGAATAATTGAGGTGGAAGAAACTGATTTCAAACAGCAGATGCACGTATGTGACCAGACAGAGAAGCCAACTAACACATAATATGTTGGGTATATTCAGCTTACCTGAACAGGAAATCTTTGTCCCTGTAGCGACAACCAAAGAACAGCCAGGTCTCACCAAACTTGGCCTCTGGGCTTTCCTTCCTCTCCTCCTCTCTGAAAGTCAAACACCGGATGTTAGCAGTCAATCAATACAAGCAGGCAACCAGGTCAGATGGAAGAGAGCGAGTCCTTCCTCGCACTAGAGGTTAAAGAAGAGGAGCGACACAATTACTGGAGTGACAGCAAAATGAGAGCCACAATTGCTTCAAATGAGGAAATGAGCATGTGTGTAGAAGCGAGGACATTATACTGCACTTGTGACCACATTTCATCCAACCACAATAAATGTCTTTCAGAATGAAAACAGGGCATCGTCGGTGTGTGTTTTTGTCCACCTGTCCCCAAAAAGTGTTTCCTTTGGAGTTTGGCAAACCTCCCGCATTCCCCTGTAGACCACACAGTGCCACAAAGCAGCTATGAAGATGTGGTTATCTGTGCCACACACCTGCTGCTGTGGTGACAGCTCTCTCCCAGATAACAGCTAACCCCAAATCTTTCATGATGCGATTAGTTGGCTGAAAATCCACACAACTTATCTTTGTTCACTTCCCTTTTTGTGGATAGCTGAAATGACCATCTATGGAGATCGGCTGAGCCCGTTTTCCCTCCCTGCTGCATCCCTTTTTGCCTTATATCCATTTGGTGGCAAACACAAAGTGAACCGATTCTGCTTCTCCTCTTTTTGACACAAAGAAATCCGATTACTTTATGTAGTCATGATTTGCATTGTATTTCTTTAAACTAAATAAGCATTAGATATCATGCTAACTTTAAATCCCATCCTTTTTCATGGTTGAGTTGGTACAATCCAGCACACCCCGGCTCACAATGGGATGTATTTATTTGGACATTTTAAAGCCAAGGACGGGAAAGGCAAAATGAACAGAATATGAATCAGTTTTTCAGTGTTAAAAACGTGCTGCATCTCTATCAGGGACCATCAGGGACCAATATTGTAAACAAAAACTAGAAAACTATTGACGGGATTGCAGGAGGAGGCTACTTGGATCCTGCAAAATCAGCAGCAGAGACATACAAACTGTATGCCAGGGAGATTTTCAAGCAAAATGTGAGAATAAACTCTTTAAATGGAGTTGTCAATCAGCAATGTACGCAGTAAAATTGATCAGTCAGGTCATATGTTCTTCATAAAATGTACATCTTCGACTGCATCTATTTTGATTCATTCACCAAAACGTTGCTCTTTTATGTACATATGCATGTATTTATGCTGAGATATGACAAACTGATTGAAGTGAAAATGATAACAGTACAGTGGTATGTAGTTATCTGCAGTAAATCCGAGTAAATATAAACTGTATATCTTGAGGGCACATTAAACAACAGACATGATTTTCTGTCTAAGACCAGGTTTAGATGAACAATAATTTAAAAAATAATTTTTTTAGAAAAATGAACAGATGAATCAATTGCTAGTCAAGGCCAGACACTAATTAGCTTGGAGGAAAAAAGCAAATCAATACAAAACTGTGATTGTGAAGACTGCAGCAAAAGTTTTCTCCTGTTAATTAAATACAAAGTGAACTGGTAAATTAGAAATCATTGTGTTTGAACTATATGTTGTTGCACGAGGCTCTGCAGCAAAGCTATGTGGCTGATTTGATCGGGACGCTGAGATCCTATCCATTAGCATCCTGGACGAGATCCTTCTGATCTGCCAACGGCCTCAAGTAAACTCATTTTAGTGGGCTCGTCACTCTCTCTCCCTATCCTCTCGCCGCCCGCCCTAAAGGGATCAATACCAATATGAAAAACCTGGGTTCCATTCTGAGTAGACCACACCGGCGCCTTTCCCTGAATACAAATCACATCACATCACATACCCGCGCTATAACAGCCTGCAATACGATCCCGAGGGGAAAGGCGGCATCCACGGAGAACTCCATTTGGGGCTTAAATCAGCACCATTCAGATGATCAGCGGGGGGAGGGTGGAACTGCGAAGGAAGCTGAGGTTAAGACTTGGTAAACATCAGAATCATTTCATATCTTTCATCTTTATCTTTGCAGCTCCATGAGGGTAGATCTGAGTGGCGGTGTTCATTTAAAAAACAAACAAACCCCAAATACATCAGCTCAGAGAGAGTACACAGCACAATTACTCCAATACACAGTCAGCCTTTTTTTTATATATAGCAAAATGACTGTTCAGAATGATTAATGGAAGATAAATATCTCCTCATACAAACTGTCGTTCTAAATTTGTGAGAGATGTCTGCTGGCAGGCACAACCAGCATTACTCTTGTCTGATGTTTTGTCTTTCAAACGATGGGGTTTTAAACCCCATCGCTATTAAGATAAAAGCTTAATTCTTGCTTACAAGACTTTTGTTTGGTTGTTTTTGCTCGTAGCAAAGTAGAATAAGAAAAATAATGACCATAATTAAATGAAAAATAACAAAAACAGCGATCAATACAAGATGACCGCGAGTGGGGGGCGGGAACATTATTATAATTTCCCGGTACACCTCAAGTGAGCCTCTAACCTTTGGAGGCTCTTCTCTCACTTGTTACCAGCGCTCTTAACTTGTACAAAGTACTTTTGAAAACGGCCATCGATTAACAGTGGGGGCAGGAAAATAAAGGAGAGGCAAGAAGATCGAAGCGTTCCCGTGTTGTTTTGTTGCCAAACAGGACCTGCCTCGTGCCTGCGGGCTAGATACAGCGCCCCGCTGACAAACCGGTGATTGTTATCGCCTATCGGAGAGCGGCGGCCGGCGAGGCTTTGTTTGGAAAGCTCGGGTTAGATGCTGCGACAATACCGCGCCATGACAAGTTTATATAATCCTCCAGGACGATCTGGAGCTAGCAGGCACGGAGGATAAGATAGACAGCAGAGGAGGAGAAGGAAAGGACAGTTGAGCTGATTAATCGATTTTGCAGGGTTTTTGTTGTAGAAGCAAAGAGCTTCTTGAGAGAAAAAGAAAAAAAAGATCAATAAAGGAAATTTAATGAAATAAAAACTGAAGTTTCTTGGAAGAATTTGATGAAGGACTGCGCATTGTATTATGAAACAAATCCCTCTACAGGCAATTGATGCCTGAGCACCATGCTTTAATAAAGGGCCTACATGTGTATTTTTGTCTAACATTACAAAGAGCAGTAGCTGCCCCCCCGGAATAACACATAAATAAGACTGGAAACCCGCAGAGCGCTGTGCTTCTTTCTGGTTTGAGCCTCTCAATAGGTATGGTCCGTTCAGCACAGAAACGTGCGCCGTCTACATTTTTTTCTGCATCCCAGTGGCTCGAGCACCACCTTACCCTAGATGACCAGTCATCCATTCTGAGCCTTCCTGCCATAGACAATCCGTCAAACCACCGCCGTGTCACCTCTCAGAGCAATCTCACACTGATGCAGACCTGCCACAACACAGCAGACGTCGCTGGGATTTAGAGACAATTGGAGCTGACTGGGGCGCAACCTCATTTACACAAAGCCACCCACGACTTAGACATGTCAGTCTGACTAAAGAAGAGCAGTGGGGGAAAAAAAGGCTTACTCTGCTCTCTGACAAGTCACAGCAGCTGTGGTTAAATGCATGAACATCAGCTCAGATAGAGAGGCGTCCATCAAACTGAAGCTACCTGACAGGTCCAGCTCAAGCGGTTTTGAGCTACAGTGCTAGGCAAAAGTATTCATACCCAGTGGTTAAAGCCATTCAAAAACCAAACTAACACTGAATCTGTACACTTTCACTTGGTAAAACACAGCGATGGTGGCAGCGTCATTATGTGTGGATCCTTTTCTTCACCTCTTCACAGTTTAAAAAAGAATGGGTATAATTTTCTTTTGACTTCATAAAAGGTTCCCACACACTTCATCCAAAACCGAATCGTCAACACACTGTCACATGGTCGCAGACTGTTTGTATTCGCATACACCTTTTGCACAGAGCTCAGTACCAGGGCTTGGTGTCAAGTTTGGCAGGTAGATGCCTCTCTTTTGTTGCGGGTCTAAGACAATGAGTATATTTGGTACTTCAGATGAAGTACGTTGCTGCCTTCATGTGGACTATTTTGTGTTGGTCTATCCCAATGAAACACACTGAAGTTTATAATTTGCTAATAGTTAGGGAAATAAACAAGAGGTACACTTTTTGTCTTTGAGTAAACATCAATTTTAACATCTTGCAAAATTTCACGTTTACCTTTAAATCAATGAGCTCCTCAACCTGAGCAAGTGTTGGTCGAACTAATTAGTAAGAACCTACTGTAATTGCATCCTACTTGGCTGACGGTATTTTCACACCACGTAGTCAGCAATTACAAGCAGTGATTTAAGCCATTAACACAGCCATCACCTTCTGGACTTTTTATTCTCGAATCAATAACACCCCATGTGCTGCTTTGAATCCTCGCTCTTTATTACAGGAGTCATAAACGTGCCCATCTGAGTAGGACAGATTTACTCCTGCAGGAAAGAGGACCGCATCCGGAATAATCGCAGCCCTCGCTTCTAGATTTACAACTTACATGATGTGGACTTTTATAAGCGCTGTGTTGCATCACATCTAATTGTCTCTGCAGGTTACTTCAAAATATGCAAGATGATGTGCACTTAAAACTACTTCAACATGGTGAATATTCATAATGGGGAGCACATTTTAGCAGGGATGAGTACATGTCACTCTGTCTGCAGCACTTTGACTTGACATGAACATTTTTACCAGCTTACAGCAGGTGTTAATTTTGTAGCTAACAACTGTGACAAGTTTCAAGTGCATTATGTATTGCTCTTGACGAGGACACTTTCAAAGTAGAGATCTGAAAATAGTGCATTATTTCACAGTGGAAGGCAAAGTTTAACCATCCCAATTATAATTTCTTTAACTATCAGCTGATAATTAGAAGGACTGCCCTCTAAATGGTCTACTGATGGGGAAAAAATGGAAAAGTCTTCTAAGCACTTCAAAGGTTCAATTATTTTGTTCATTTTATAATTGTAGAAAGAAGTTCTGAGATGGCTTTTAACATCATCTTCATGGGATTGTTAGAATTATGACTTGTTCAAAGGTACTTTAAAAAAAAAAAACATTTTGTATCACTGGAACTTCTTAAATTACAATAAGCAGCAACCAGACGGTTAAAACAGTGCATTTACCGGTAAATGGTTCTTTTTCCAAAATGTAATGATAATGCAACAAATGGCTTGATTGAATATTATTGTGAATTCATTGAGGAGTTTCTCTCACAAAAATTCTATACCATTGCTAAAATAGGGATTAAACATGTCAATGTTTCCAATATATCTGTTAGCATGAGGTTCATATGACATGCTCGCATTAAATCTAAGTAATCTACACCAAGCAATCAAAACGCCACAAATAAAGTTATAGGTGAAACTCTGGAAAAACGAAGAGAATAAATATAATTTGAGCATGTGAAGGAAATAGTTGGTCCACAAAGCCAAGAGACCATCTGAAATGTGTCAGCATTTAGAAGCATCCGTGCTGCGAGCACAAGCCAGTAACAGGTGGTTTAATATTAACTGATGGCCAATAAAAGAGTTTGTCATCACCAAGCCATTACACAGACAAAGAGACCTGAGCAAAAAAGTGGTACTGTTCCAAAACATACTCATTGCAAATAAAACAGAGGCATTTCTAAACATCCAAATGTTCCAGTGAGTGGAACAGAAGCCATTATTCTGAAGTGGGAAGAACATAATTTCCCCATAAACCAGGTGCTTCTTGCAAGATTTATAACAGAAGACCCAAAGGAATAATCAAAAGACTTGTCCAGAACCCAACAAGCACTTACAGAGTGCTTCAGCAAAACATGCTGATGATAATGATGAAAAATAAAAACTGTAATCTTGACATTAGTGATTACAGAACAGAAGTGTGATATTTAGTACTGTCTATATTGTGATTATATGACTTTGTACACTATGTGTCTGTAGGATAAATAGGGAGTTTCAATGCAAGTTTTATGATTTTAGACTGTATTATTAACTTTCCTACTCAGGAGCTAAAGATGGAAACTAGCTTAAGCTAAATCTGGTGCAAAGCATCTTTTATTGATATTTTTTGCACATTGTAAGTGTTTCAAATAAACTAATAAACTAAAACTAACCTGTATTTTTCCAAATGGGAAACGGATGTGAAGCCTGTCCACTCATCGAACAACACAAACATTGGATCACAAAAAAATAAATGACTAAAGTTTTGTTGCTACATGTGTGCATATGTGCAATAGTATTAGCAAGTATTCTTGTAACATTAAGTAAATAGAAATAACATTTATTATTCCAACAAAAACAGGAGAAGCTTGGTCTGACATAACTACAGACAGTGAGAAAAAAGGTGTCTTTTTATTCAATGTACATGAACTTCTGGTTTCAACTGTTAATATAATTTTGACTAAATGTGGACAGTAGAATATTTACAGTGTATTCAAACTTGTGCATCTGGTTCTTGTTTTCAAATTTACTGAATATCTATGGTTGCATCATTATTCCATTCTGAATAGAGAATGGTTCAAATCAATCACCTCATGGCCAAACTGAGCATCTAAAACCTTCTAACCGACTGCAAAAAGGGGAAAAAAAGTTTCAAGGAAAGTCTCTCTTATACATAGTGTTGTGAAGTAACACTAACACAAATTTGATCATCACTGAAAAATCAACAACAGAAAAGCTTTATTGCGATCTTAGTGAGTGACAGGTTGGTTAAATGTACCCAAGAATCCAGATATATTTGAAAACTAGAACTGACTGCCCACTGAAGCGAAGAAGTTTTACTCTTTGAGAAACTGTTTATTTTAAATAAAAATAATAACGAGATGCCTTTAGTTTTGTATTGTAAAAAAACATTTCATTAACCAAAAAATTATATATTTCACAGGAAGTTTATGGGAGAAGATTATATATAATCTGGGAAAAAGATGAAAACTAAATATAGCAAAAAAAAAAAAATTAAATAAAAATGTGGAGAGTTCTGAAGAGTAATGAATGGAACTCCCTTGTTCTTTTATAGCAAGGTAAATCAGTGAAAGAAATCTTAAAGGAGAAGTGATTTGGTTAGGTTGCCGGCAATCTTATTGTTGCAAAGTGACATTACAACTTCGATCAGTCAGTCGGGCACTCAACCTGTTCATGTATCGAGTCAGCCACCAAGCCAGACATCCATAGGTCATACCTTTGCTGAAGGAAGCCTATAAAAGGAGCCACTCCAGTTCCAGGTCCAATCATAATGAAGGGCAGCGAAGGGTCAGAGGGAGGTCGAAAGGAGCAGTTGGGTCTCAAACTCACATGAATCTGAGGTCAGAAAGCATTACAAATCATTTAAAATAATGAGCTTAATTACAACAGTGCTGTAAAGCCTCTTTGGGCCCAGCAATTCTAATAATTGATCTACTCATTATTCTAAAATGCTCTAATGAGAAAATGTGTGATTTAGCTGGAATCTATTGAGTCGGCAATTTCTTCTTTTTAATTAGGTGCACACAAGTGGTCCAAAGCGGATTGTTTCAGCCTGTCACCCCGAAGAGTTTCCAAAGCAGAACATGTGTATTAAATAGAGCTTAAATCCAAGCCGTCACATTTCAGGAGGAAGGAAGCTTTGAACTTCAACAGGACTTGAGCACTTCATCAGCTGATGTGGGCACTTAGAGATGATTTAGATGCAATTTCAGTCTTATTCTCTCCTGGAAAATCATTACCTTTGGCAGAGCCAGTCCAGCCTTCTCAGGGAAAACCAGGCCAGGATTGACGAGGTCAAACAGCCAGCCGGTGCACAAGCCTCGACTGCCTGCGGGCCTCCCAGAACACGCTGGGAACTCAACCACATTGAAGACAAAACGCAGTTTTTCCGGATGCCTGAGAAGGGAACTGCAAAAATGAACCCAGAGAGGACAAGACAAGGAAACAGAGAGGAAATACAGTGAGTGATTGCATAAGGCATAATTATAGAAAACAATGGGCAAACAGAAAAAGAGACATGAGAAAATAAGGTGAAATTCAGAGAATGAAGGAGAGGAAAAGAGAAAAATCTTCAAAGGCTAATAAAAGTTGCCTGTTTATCTATAAATGTGAAGTTTAAATCATAAAAATTTTGAAACTAATCAAATTTTATTTATTTATTTTGCCTTTATTTAATCAAATGCAAAAATTGCCACATTGTACTAACTAAAAGTTATATTTAGAAATAAAATAAATAAACATCCTGATTACAACAGGACTAGAAAAGAATATTTAATACACAAGCAATATTTTGTAGAGTTTATCTTGGGCCACAAATCAGTAAAATTCCATCAGCCATTTATTGACTGATACTGAAATGTATCAGTCAATTTAAATTTACCACAAATGTTGGACAATTACATATAAATGCTCACTCAATATGTTCCATATATTTCTTACAGAGGGAATATGTAACCGCCTCACTATTTGTTTAAATATTTGAGGCTGTACGACAGGCATTTATTTTATCAGCAAGTCCGTAGCATCAGGATCAGTGGGCAGGATTTCCACTGCTCTGGTTAATTTCTATGAACAGAAGTTAACAAGCAGCGCAGGTTAACCAATCAGATGTTAAGAGTGTATCTAAGCAACTGCTGAGGCACATTATATTTCATACTATTCAATATTTTATTATATTTCATGGTGCAGTAAAGCAAATGAAACATGAAATAAACACTGAAAAATGTATGCATAATTTTAACATTCAATGACGTTTAATAAAACTGAAAATATGTTTCTTGAATTACTTAATGCAATAGTAAAAGCACTTTTATTAATATTTATCAACCCATCTACCTACGTTCTATTTAATATCAAGATAGAGTCCTGGGAGAAATATGCATACCATTTTTTGAACTCGAGGCTTTAATGTATCCTGGGTCTTGGGGTGCACATTGTGTTGCTTTGAAAACTTGGAGTTTAAACTAAATAACTATTGTACCTAAGAAAAAGTCGATCATTCATACATTAAATCCCCACTTGCTTTATTTTTTTTTTTCCAGGGCTGTTTATTGCTATTTTCTATCAAAAAATATAAATGTACAACCATTTACACATTTTCCCCAGAATTAGTTGGGCTACCCTATATTCTTTGCAGCCTGGCACCAGCAAATGTGGCCATAATCGTAAATGTTTCTGCTTGCCTGGCTTCAGTAAGTGTGTCTCTACCGCCTCTGTGTTCTCATCCCTGCTGCTGGTTACAGCACTATGTGCTCCTCTCATCCTTCACTTTCCAGTTCCGGTGGGCCACTGGAGACCTCTATTGACCACAGCATCAATAATGCAAGTCTCTAATGTCTGTGCACCATCTGATAAACTACAGCCACCCTCTCTCCTGTCCATTCTCCGCCTCGCCACACAAACACACACGTACCCATGCATAAATACACAGCCAAAGTGCGGGACTAATGAGAGCAGTTGGGAAGTTCTGACATTGCATTAGACGCTGCTGTTCCACATGAGCTTTAAAGCAAGCCTAATAGGCAGTAGCTTGAAAGGACAAGCAAATCAATGACGAGCTAAGTGAGGCTAAAAGAAGGAATGCTCGACCTATTTAAGCTAAGCACAACTGGCTAAAGGCTATGCAATATTTAAAGTCCAATCAGTTGTGTAGGGAAAAAAAAAACAGATCTCCACAAACACTGATCCATGGTAATCTGCAACAAGTATTGCTGTTTCTGCATGGCACCGTACATCTCCTGTATGAATGCTCCTACATTTCATAATGCATTTTATCACAATATAAACTCAAACTCCGAGCTTCAATATGGCCTAATAATAATAAATAAACTTGAAGATTTACAGACCAACCATAATCCACGGCAATATAATAACGGGTTGAAGGGACCAAACAATTCAATTCTTTTACCTAAATTATCACAGCTGTTGCAGGGACCACTAATCTTCCCTGTTTGTGGAGCCTGAAAATACCCAGAAGAAATCAGGATAAAAAAGTAATTCCCCACAATCCGTCAGAGCAAAATAAGACACACACTTATGGACATGTGTTATTCCAGATAAAAACTGGATGTCAGGGAACAACTGCATACAAACAGAACAAACTTGTTTTTTTTCTTGTTTTTTTTTTTCTTCTGTCAACTTACCTTGCTGCTGAATAAGGCCTGGGCTGCAGTTTTGGCAAAAGCTCTGAAAGGCAAGCAAAAATGTCAATCATCTTGTTGTCTTGCTAAGATCTTGTTACACCCATGACAGAGCGGAGGGGAGGAGGGAAAAAGAGATATGTGAAAGTCACCGTGGTCCACTGAGACATCCTGCCTATACCAATCTATCCTCAATAAACCCCCCTCCACCCAGGTTACGGTCTTGTTTCTGGGACACATTTCTATATTTATGAAATTACAAACTCAGGGTTATAGAATCCCAGGCGTCCAGATGTGGAGCCAGTAGGAAACAGATTGCTTATGCACAGCTTATTTCAATGCCAGGCATGAAGGTGCCCTTTTTAAGGTAATGCGCGTGACGAGGTGTCAGAGAAAATCAGGAAAAGTACGAGATATTTCTGACCCTGTAGCAACTGCGCAGCGTTTCCAAGCAGCGACCTGCACTGCTCATTAGACACGCAAGACGGTGGCAGGTTGAGAGTTATGTGATGCGCTATCTCCGCGTTCGCTCGCCTTTTAGTTGGATCTGCCTGATGGATGACGGAGGAATGAGTAAATTTGTTGCAAATGTAACCAGCTGAGGTTTTACAATAACACATTTTTCTGCTAAATTGCTCACAAAGACAAAACAGCTGCACTGAATTTGTTCCCCCATCTCTTTCTGGGTTCATCTGGAAGGCTCAAAATGCCCGAGAAGCAGCTCTGCAGTTTGAAATCCATTTGTCCCTTTGACTAAATATCTCTGCTTTCCAAAAACAGAGAAAGCAGAAGTTCGAGAAGCAAAGTGAGTAGCGAAAGCAGTCAATATATCAGTGTTAACGATCAGCACAATGACTTTAGAGTTAGAGGACTTACAGTATTTGGCTTCAGTGAAAAAGAAAAAAAAAAACAGAAGTATTTCAAAGTAGCAGGAGATTTGTTGCCACATTTCGGTGGAAACGGCCTACAAAATGTAATAAAGCTCCAGCATAAACTGACATGAAAAAAAAAATCTTATTTAAAATGCAACCAAACAAATGCTTGTGAAAACTCCACGCTGGTGGATCAAACACAGCAGAGACTGAAGCTTTCTTATTTTGGGACAGAAAAAAAAAAAATCCCTAATGCACAGAAAATAAGCTGCAATCAACAAAATGCACCAAGAACTCTGGCTGGCCTTGCCTCTTCTGTAATCAATGTGCTTGTAGCACTGGAGCAAATCAAAGTGAATCAGTTTTGAATAAAATGTTAAGAAATAATTAGGACTAACCCCAAGCAAGATGGATTAAAAACATCAATGATGCTTTTCAAAGTTTTTACACCATCAAAACAAAATACAGTTAACTATGTATAACATTTGGGGGAAAAAAATCATTTTGTTTCATGTTCCATCCCAAAACTTGAAGGTGTTTGTGGGAATTTAATTGGAGATATCCACACGTAGTAGTGCGCAATTTTCAAGGAATATTTGAGATGTAAACTAATAAGCACTGAACAGTGTGGGCTCTAACCAGTTTCTCAGTTAATTCTGAAAAAAAATTAAAAATAAAAAAAAACATACAAAAAAGGTCCTTCCATGTATTTTCAGATGATGGCTTGGACAGTGCTTTAAACTTTGCCTGATTAAGATCTATCTGGAGTGGTTCTTGGTTTTCTTGATGCTGTGTGTTCACTGCAGCATGATGAACAGCTGTACGTTGAAAATAAACTGCACAAACTTGAACTGAATTGATTTAAGAGTATCAGAGTAAATAGGACTGCAAATAAGTACAAACCACACTTTATTTCGAAAAAAAAAAAAAAAACACCTGAAAACAATATGTCCTTTTCCTTCCACTTCACAAAAGTTTCAAGGCTAATAAATAATTTTACTGCTCACTGTCAAAGTAACAGCAAAGCAAAGCTAGATGATTTTGGACAATACTTCTGATCCAGTTCTTTCAGTCAGTGAAAGCTCACAACTCTCCATCAGAAGGTGTATCATGTACCTTAACACAATCCCATACACCGGCACAGCGCTCCAGTTGCTGCTTTTCTATCACTGAGTGACAGGACATGTCTGAAGCAGAACAAAATCAATCCATCATCTTGCAGTGCTGCGACATGATGATACCTCCCTTCCATTCGAAAGATGTCTATCTTCAAAAACTTTCTCAGACAAAACTTTTTTTTTTCTTTTTTTTTTTTGAACAGTAAGTGGCTACAGGGCACATTTTGAATTATCCACTTGAGAGGAAAAGAACATGAATTCTCATCCAACAGATTTAGTCTAAGAATCACCTGAAATGTATTCTGAAATAATCATTTTCAGGGGAATCATCGATCACAGTGCACCTAGTGTAATCTATTTTATGTGCGTCTGTGATGCAATTTCTGTGCAAAAGTAAAAAAAAATTATGGATTACAAAATAAGACAGCAACATTGCTTACAGTAAAAGTGTAAACCTTCTGAGACTTATGGATGGTTTTATTTGGCTGCATGAAAAATTAGGGAGGTTGTTAGCATTAAAGAAGGATTTCTCATCAAAGCGTTTTAAAAACCTAAACACCTGAGAGATTGAGTTCCATTTAAAAACCCATATAATGAAACACTTATAGAGGCATTTTAATGTATCTGGTTGGAATAAAATTTAAATGAGCAGTGATGTATTGTGCAGTTTCTTAGGACAAATGTATTTGTCAGAGAGAAAAGAATTCACAGATCTCTTCTGTTTTTGATTTCTTTCCCCCCACACTTCACATGCTTAATCTCCCAAAAAATATGTATATCAGACAAACGTAGCCCACTTAAAACCTAAGTACAGTTCTCAACCAATTATTTTAGTGATGAAAGAGCAAAAAAAGGACATCAAAACCCACCCAAGTCTACTTTCTGCCATTACGGGTTTGCAACAACTTCCAAAGAGCCACTCACGCCAATGTGTAGGAATTTTGGCCAAGTCCTCTTTGCAGATCTGTTTTAATTTTGTTCCATTGAGAGTTTCTGAGCCTGAACGGCCTCCCAAAGGTTCCGCCGTACAATTTCAATCCGACTCAAATCCTTAACCTTCATTTTGGCTATTTTTAGCTATCCAGAGGTAGACTTGCTTGTGTCAGCGTGGGCTCATTAGCCTTTTTTCAGAACACCCAATTTAAAGGTCACAAACTGATGGTCAGTTTTCGGAATTTTCTCCTGGAGAGCAGAGCTTAAACTTTTGAAGGCGAAATACTATTTATTCCACAGTAGTTGTGAAAGTGTGATGGTTTGAGGCTGTTATTTTTTTAGTCAAAAGTGGCTTTGGCTTGAAACGCGCACTGACTTAGGTTATTTGGCTAATTAAGTATAGCATAAAAGGAAAAACTGAAGAAAGCTGTAAGGGATGGATACTTGTTTTACAGTGCTAGATTCTGTCTACTTTAGACTGATTTACTAGGTAGCAGAAGTAAAAATCAAGCTTAAAAAACCTGAGAGCTAAAAGCTACACTATTTCATTGCAACCCAGCAGTAAAGTAAACTAAAAAAATGCTCATATAGAGCATTTCCAGAAACATTTCTTTCCCTGAGGCTGTAACCCCAAAGTTTATATTTGACACAATGGAACAATGGATCATTTAACAAGATAGCTGGCTCTAAGCAGTAGAAATCTCCCTCAGTTTATACCATGAGTTTACTTTATACATTCAACCTAAAGTGGGATGTAGACATCTGGGCTTAAATACATCTCCCCCTGGTATTTACAGTTCGTGAACAACATCAGCAAACACCTTTCCTTCGGTGGAGGTAATGAAGCAGGAGAAGTGGAAAAATTGCAGACGAGCACTTTCCAGTTGACTCTCTGAGCCAGATTTGACCATTAACCTATGATCCGGACAGACCCCGGACTTTTTTTTTCCTTTTTCCCCCGTCCTCCCAGAGATCCGAGTCTCATCCGCAAACCAGCCAACAGCTGTTGCCCTGCGGGGCCTTGAACGCACCATTTTTCACGAGGGCAAGACTGTCCAGATAAGAGGTTTCTGCATCAGTTCACCACGGAAATGAAGAAAAAAAAGGTGCTGCGCTTGGCAAGTTTGGCCTAAAATAACTGACATTGGGGTAGGTCGAGAGCTGTGACACAGCTGTTTTGGAGGACAACTCAACTTGTATATGAGAAGCTGAAGCCAACTTAATTTCACTGTCGGGTAAGTTTCAGTCAAAGCCTATTAGGATCCATGTAGGATGACCAGCCAACTATCTTAATGAGATGAAGGAAAATGTTTTCTTTCGACCAGCAGTTTGGTCCAAGAAAGATGAGAAACGATAAAATTATTAGCAGTGATGTAGGTAAGCAATAAACCTTCACACACTGAAATTATGACACCAAACTGTTATTAGAGCTGACGCGCATAAAAAACAAAAATTCAATAGAGAAATAAGTGTTGACCCTTTGGGAGTCGTCTAAATTAGACTAGGTGGACTACTTTGTGATTAAAAGCTTTGACAAAAAAAAAAAAAAAATCTGCTTTTTTTATGAGGTTATAGTGACGCCTAGTGGATGAAATGTATCATAACAGAAAAAAGGTGTCCAGTTCATTCACAAAGATTGCTGCTGCCTTGACCAAAACATAAAGTCTGATTAAAGAAAAAAAAAATCTAATGAAAGTGTTATAGTGCAACATATGGCAGTATTAAAGCATACTTGTCGTTAAATATCTTTACACAACTGTTGAAGAGAACAAAATGAAAACATTCAGAATATTTATATGCTACTGATGTAGCTGGCTGGATCAATACAAAGCACACTCCTATGGATTATGTGACAGAAAGAATAAGGTAAACAAGTATAGTAAAAAATAAATGTGATCTGCAGAGATTTTTTTTTTCCTCTGTGACCTGTTAGGAAAAATGTCTGACAAAAAAGCTTAACAAGTTTTCTTTTCTTTTTCCAGTGAGGGAATAGTTATACATCCTGAAGAAGAAGAACTGGGGGCTTGAGTTTTAATTTATTGTAAATTTTATCTAATTCACAGAGGTTCAGAATACCATTGTAACACTACTCAAATTAGGAGAAATATTCCAACCACACAATTTTCATCGCATTCAACAAGCTTCCAGGGTAAGTATAGTAAACATTACTTGGGGTACATTTACATATTTGAGCCTGTATGTATGATTCTAATCCTAAGAAAAGCCACAAAAAAGTCCCAACTTGTGTTTTCGAGTGTGTGTAAACTTGTGACCAGAACCAAAAGTGCTTCAGTAAGCAGGTTAATGTCTGACCTATTAGGAGGCTGAGAGGAGGCGAACAGGACGGGAAGGCTGCGAGAAGCTCCGACACACTGAGGCTTGGCTCTCGTACATAGAGGTTGTAGTCTGCAGCGCCTTGCTTACTGCAGAGCTCCTGCAGTCTCCTCCTCTGGGCGCTGTCTGACGTATGTTCCACCAGCGCTCGCAGAAAAGCCTTCACACAGACACACAAAACAGATGTGGTTTCACCCAAAGCTGCTCTGTGCCTTTATCAGCCACGGCAGACATTCCTTCCGCATTTTATCCCTACTGAAGTTTTCATCCACAGAAACAGATTTATCAAAACATATTATTGCGATCAGGTGTTGAGCTCTATTCCCTGAAATCTTGTTAAATTTTCAATTTAAATGCCATTTAATTCACAATTACAAACGACTTGTTTTCTCAAACGTAGATTGTGTTTTCAATTAAAATGCTTAAAAAACATTAATTAAAAACACTAAAAACCTCATTAAAAAGTAAATACACAACTTTCTTCAATAGCCGTGAATTAAAAATAATAACCAAATTGTGGAAAGACATTAATTATGCATCAGTAGCTTGAATAATTTCACACAGCTGTGTACATATGCACAGATTAGCATGATGTCTTCATATAGTTTTGAATAATTATCTTCAATGACAACCATGAAAACATGACTTTTAAATAAAAATCTAGAAAAATATTACTTTTCATGACAGAAAAACAAAACCAGACTCCTGTTTTTCTGTTTGTAATTCTGGATATGCCAAGGTAATAATCTCTTATAGTTTTATTGTTTATTAAAACTATTGTTTTAGTTTTTACAATAGTTTTAATAAATAACAAAACCATATGGCTATAATGAATGTTTTTAAATATAATCAATTTTTTTCCAACTGAGCTGAATTGAGCTCAGCATTATTCTGGATGTGTAAAAGAGCTTGAACATTTTTGCTTTTATTTCAGTATCACAAATTTACAGAAAAAAAATATTAGTTATGCACTGTCATCTACTCATTAAAAATATTAATTTGGGTCCTCATCAATTTTTGTTTGGTACCCGTTCAGCTGTTTCAGCTGTTCTACATCTGTAGATATGAACAAGTTTAGGTGAACTTTGGCTTTCCTGTAATCTCCTGACCTCACAAAGATCAATAGACATGTGTCATATTTAAAAACAGTGTCAAGTTTTCTTAATGTTCAACCATACTGACTGACACACTGTTATTTGCCATTCCAATAGAAATAGCATCATGTTAAAACTGCAGTGGAATGTGTCACAAACTGTAAGTGGTTTTCAAGACTAAATATTCCTCAAATTGATCAATTTCACAACTTGTATTATTTACTAATTTATGAATAATGAACTAATGATGCTCTCCAAAATATAAAAAAATCTAATGAAATGATATATCCATGGGACAAATAAAAATGAATTCAATCTTTAAAAAGAAGCAAAAAAGAAAGACAATGACTACAAGGTGTTTTAAGATTTCCAAAAGAAACTTGTGCAGAGCACATTCTTGACCAGAGCTCATACATTTTTTTTCACAGCTCAGTACTGCTACAACTTGATATTTTCACACTCTACATGCGATTTTAATTCTACCCCGCCTCAGGCGACCAGAAAAGTTTGATGAATATTTCAACTTCGGCCCCAGACTGAGTAAATTCGGCCTCAGCTAAACTTGTCAAAGCAAACTTTGAACCCCAGCATTTCTTTCTGGAGCTCAAGCTTAACAAAGACAGTCTGAGCTCCAGCAGACTTGCTCAGTCGCAAAAAAGACAAGGAACTATATTTTAATCATATCTGAATTGTGCAATTAATTACATTTACACTACAAGTGAAGTATTTTTTCCTTTCTCGAACTTCAACAAGAACTTTAAAAGCTTGCCAGTCTTGGAGGGTGAGATGTTATCTGTAATCCCTTCAAAAGGAAGAAGCAGAAGAATATTGCAGTAGGAAGTTCTTTGCCTTTAGCATTAGCGCTGAAAACCACATAGACCAGAAAAAACCCTTTTTGGGTTAAATCATAAGTAATGACTTGGGTTGGCTTATTAGGGTCCATCTCAACTCAGGGGCTTCCTCATTCAAGGGCCGCAGTTGAAGTCAATTAAGTCACAACAATCCGATGAATTTGGTTGTCTAAATTCAAAGACACCTCCAAATGCGTTCTCCTTTTTCCAGATTGAAACAATGGGTAAGGTGGATCCTTCTCAGCTGACTCTATCCAAAGATTTGTTGCGGGGTGAAGGGGAAGAACACTTGCATCTTTTCATTAACATCTATAACAAACATAATCAATTTACTGATACACCATATTTTTTTTTACTATTCTTGTTCCTTTTGCCTAAACTCTCATGGAATAAATGAGAATCATTTAAGTGGCTGCTGAAATAAGTTGTCTTCTTGTTTTTTGTCATAATCTCATGTTCAAACAAAGCTGAGACGGTGGAAGTGGCTGCAGAGCAACCTTGGAACATGCAGTACCTTCTTAGGAACGCTCCTGATCTCAAGGCACCAAGTGAACAGGAACAGCAGTGAAACGTTTTCAGGAATGTGTGGTGGCACCTGAGCACCTTCAGGAGGGAAGAAAAGAAAATCTAAGAATGTAAAACTACACTTTGTAAAGAGGATTTATTATGAAAAACACACAAAATGATGCTCAATTTGTTACATAATGTTTACATAGGAGTTTGGCTGTCTAAACAAAAAAAGCAAGCAAAAAAATATTCTGTATTCTGACCTTACCTTTTTTCTTTGTATTTTGTTTAAGACAGATCTGAACGCGATGGTTCTTCTGGTCCTGAAGGCCGAGTCTGTGGAGCAGATGGTCCACCTCTATGGCCATATTTGGGCAAAACACGTCAAAAGAATCTCCAGGGTGATAGGTCACGGATGGGAAAGCCTAGTAACGAAATAAAAATGTAACAACCTATGTTATATAATGTTGTCGTTATACCCCGTTATACACAGCAGTTTCCCCACTTATTTGGTAAAAATATTAATTAAAAGGTCTTACAATAAATTCATTTGTGGTACCATAATCTAACAGAAAAATGTAGACACCTCAGGCCATTTGTTTAGCGGGGAAACCCCCACTGAATACCATCACATATTCATGTAAACCAGATCTTCATAAGTAAGAAAATGTCTGCAAGAGCACTGGAACTGTGACAAACAAGGCTGGGCAAGGACGCAATTTAACTTGGAAGAAAACCACAGCAAAGAGGATGGCAAGAGAGGAAAATAAATATTCCCAAAGCAGAAAGAGAAGTGAAGTTAAAAACATGCTTGCTGATAACCATGAGACCCTATTAGGGCTGAAACGACTCCTGGAGTGATTTGAGTACCTCGATTATTAAAATTCCTCAAGAAAAATTGATCTGCCTCGAAGCTTCGTCAAATTATATTTTATTATTTAGCGCAACGTGTTCCGGCCGGGTTTTACCTGCGCTGTGCAGGGCTCTCACATCCACCTGAGTTGTTGACGAAAGTTAAGTCTTTCAGCATGACGTCCAGTTTTCAAGTTCAGCCTGGGAGGATTTTATTGATTGATGATAAAGTCTGGATTTTTGTCATTTTTCGGGGGACCAATAAGCTTTCTTAAAATAACTGGCGCGATGCCTGCAGTATGGCAGCTTTTCTCCTCCCGGAGCTGCTGCCTGTTGGCGGTTCAGACCAAAGGCAGGGAAGACTCTGCAGGTGTATTAATACAGGTGAGCGGACAGACTGAACACTGCGGGCCGCTGCGCATTAGATAATTAACGTGCAGCTTTACGGACGAACCGGAAAATTTATTTCATATCATCCCAGTCTCAACAAATGGGTGACGATGCGTGTCGTGGCGGCACATTCTCCAGGTGATTGTGAGGAAAAGCACCTCATGCTCACTGCGGAGCTGAACTCTTTCAAATAACAGGATGTTTTAAATGCAAATGTGGCCACCTCTAACAGATCATCATTGTTGATACTTATTTCACTCCAATCATATGGAAATCTAGGATTTCCATATTTATTGCAGTGATTGTTTTTGTAATATTGTAGATGAAGAGTTTTAATAGAGCCTGAAAAATGGATATACTTGAATATAGAATACAGAATCAAGCTTCTTTTATAGCCCTTTGAGTCCCCAGACCTAAAACCTATGGGGGTGAACTTAAGAAAAGACACCATAAAAGATGATCTGGGGTGATGAGAGATGGTTCATTTATTCAATATGTGTGTTTAAATTAAAGTTTGGATTGTTCCACAGTTTTCCATGTGAGACTATGCGAATGCATCAAAAAAGTTATTTATTTTTAGACTTTTTATATACCTTTGCAAGAGGAATCAATAAGCAGAGTGGGAACTATAGTAAACTGTGATGCTTACAGAAATATCCAGTTCCAGCAGAAGAGCTGTCTTCACCGAGTCTCCTTTACTCAGCTGAATCGCCTTAGAGATGGGCACCTCATTATAAGTCTCCTTGCTCAAACGTTCAACAGCCTGATAAAAGAAAACATTTATGGGGTGAAGGGATAAGTATAGCAGATATGTTTTCCTTTTCCATCTTGAAAATTCATCACCTGCTCCACAGCGTCTGCTTCCTGTAAAGTAACGTCTAAGTATGGCGGCGGTAGCGCAGGAACATTCAAAGAAGACTCAGACAGTGGTGGTAGGGAGCTTGTCAGTGAGGCTGCCAAGGAAACCTGGGGGACTCCTTCACTACAGGCTTGTGTTTTTGGTGCTGATGAAGAGACAGTTGACGCTGAAGCTGGCCTGACATTAGAAATGGCCAAAGAAGATGAATATTTAGAGTCTGGCTCACAGATCTGTTTATCAGCGATGCTCAAGAGGTTCAACTGGACCTCCGGTGAGGATGACTCAGGAATTTCTTTGGCAGAATCTTCCTTAAGTTGGACAGTTCTGTCAGAAGCCATCTTTGATAAGGTGTCTTTAATGGAATTCCACAGTCCTTTGAGCCAAGGGTCAATAACCAGCTCCAACCTTCAACACAACAAAATTGGCGAGATTATAAAACTGCAGAAGGACAGAGAAGAAAGAAATGAGAAAAGTTGGTTGTCTGCTTACCCTACGCCGTCATCTGCGTACCCCGTCGGGTAGAACTGTTTGGCTCCGAGTTCCCGAAGACGACGTTCAATTGTCTTCCCGCAGTTGCAGAAATTTGCGTAATTTGTATCTCCTAAAGCTGAGATAAACAGAGAATAGCTGATGAGGGACTGAACAGAAAACAATGTGAGGTTACATTTGCTTTATAAATCTTGACAAAGTAGCTTACGTATTTCTGATGGATAACTACACAAAGAATTCCTTAACACCCTTGTGTAAGAAATTACCTAAAAGTCCATATAAAAGATGTTTATAGTGGTCAGGGGAGAGGGTCCTTTTCTTGATGCGCTTCACAAACTGTAGGGCATTGTCTGGAGGCTCCCCATCTCCAGTGGTAGACACGACAAAGACTACTGGGGCATGCTCCTTCTCCAAGTTATACTAGAAGTAAACATACTTGTTTCGAATGGTTTCTTGTGTGCAGGAACTCATGCAGTACAAAAGTAATTCTGTTATATCGACAGATACCTTGTCGTTTTGGTTCAGGCAGCAGAGATCAGCAACCAGGCCGTGCTCCTCGGCCTCCTCAGCGATGCCCTCGGCTATGGACTGAGCCTGACCCTTCTGAGAGCCGTACAACACAACAAAACGAGGCTTCACCTCAAGAGGCATGCTAGGAAAGCCAGAAAAAGGAGGGCTTTTTTGTATTATTATCGTTTTTCCCCACTCAGAGTCACTGTCACCACATTGTTACAGTTGTTTCAGCTGCCATCTTTTTTTGGTCAGTCATATCACCTAGTTTGGCAGCAGAAATCTACACATCATCTGTCAAAATAAACACTTAATGAACAAATCAAACAAAATAACATGTATTCATCAAGAGTATTTTACGGATGGAGCATTTTGCAAAGAAAAACATTAAGAAGTAACTTTAAATTAAAATAAAAAATACCTGTTTACCTTTGCTAAGACTGAAACAATATATTATCAGGGGAAGTTAAGTGTATTTATAAATGTGACACTAATGTTACAAAAGGCAATTCAAATGCTTTAAAGAACAGAAGAGCAATTAAATACACTGGAAAAAATTAGAAATAGAATGTTGCCACATAACAATCACAAACTTTAATGAATGTGACTTGAGACTTAATGTGAAACACAAAACAGTGCGCAATTGACATTTGGAAGGATGATGTTCACAAAATGCTTATAAATATGTAACTGAGAAGTGTGGCATGCATTTGGATTCTGTATTTACTATGTGCAACCAGATGCCCTCAAAAGTCTCATTAATAAAGAGCTTAGCATAAATGAATGAGTCGTATGAATGCTCCACAAAGTATTGAGGCAGAAATTTATGCTTACTGCCTGCATAAGCAGTATTTTAACATTTCTAGTGCAATGCATGAGCGAAAAGCTGTAAGACACGCCTTTGCAATGAGTGTAGCTACACAAAACATCTGTTGATGGATGACAACAGGTAAAATCTGATTATCTACTCGGAGTAGGAGTGTGCACCAGATGTATCCTCTTACCAACATACTTGGTCAATAACACCTTCCAATCTGGGTAAAACCTGCACAGTCTGACCGGAATCATATCAACAGCACACCGGAAATTACGTCCAACTTTCACGTTGACAGCCGTATTCAGAGCAGCACATGTGGGAGCGAAATGTGCAGATTTTGTCATTTATAAACAAAAAGAAAAAAGTCACCGGCCACCGTCAAAACTAAAAATAAAATATAGCAAGTTCAGAATAAAGTTCAGAAACTAAAGCACAGTTATCTGAACTCCGGCTCACCTCTTGCTTCCGTTCGTACAAATGAAATACTATTTTACACCACCGCATAACGTGAACAATATAGCTAACGCATTTATTCTGTAGATGGACGTTACCTTTTTAGAAGGGCTTTACAAATTAACCTCGTCAACACATTTCCATTGACTTTTTCTGAATTCACGCGAGATTGCTGAGATTGAACGTGATCGGAATAAACCACGTTGCAAAAAAAAACATATTTTTTTTGGCTAATGTTTTTCTAAAAGGTTGTCATGCCAATGTTGTAAATATGTTTTTAATCAAGCATAATAGTTCATTATTTCAGACAGACGAGTACACTGTACCTTTATTAGACGAGTTTTGAGCATTTAGTAAGGCACATTTCTGAGTATTTGGTTCCGCCCTCCCCGCCCGTGGAGCCTTCCAGAAGTCGCCGGCAGAACCGTGCGGCTTGCAGTGTAGCACCACTCCTGAACAACATCTTTAAAACTCACTTTTCTAAGTACTGAGCGCACATAGCGACTCTTAAATCTGCACTCAACATGTCCACGTTGGGCACATTGGCATTTGATGAATATGGCAGGCCTTTTATCATCATTAAAGACCAAGACAAGAAGACTCGGCTAACGGGAATTGACGCATTGAAGGTACAATGGGCTAGCTAGCACAAAATTAGCATTATGGCTAACTAGAATTTGATGTTTTCTTATTATTTGAGTGAAGTACGAGAGGCGCTTAAACTTAAATGCTTGCGTTAAATGCATAGGTATGTCCTGAAAGTCCTGATTTGCATTAGTATCGTAACAGCACTTGGCAGATTTGTAAGCAGTCATGCTAACATGGAGGCCCATGTGCTCTGTAAGGCGTTGAGCCAGGGGGTGTTGCTTCACAGAGCTCTACATACAATAGTCAATACACATCACCTCTATTACAAAGCCATCTTTGGTGTCAAATTCTTAAGTGATAAAAGAAACAATGAAATTGTTGGCTAACTTCAAGTATTGTGTTGGAATAGTCTCACATCATGGCAGCCAAAGCAGTCGCTTCAACGCTGAAAACATCTTTGGGACCTAATGGTATGTAAGAACTAGTCATTATGCTGTCATTTCGGTTTTATTTCAAATCTTCTATTTACAGTTAAATGTATTAACATTCCTCTTTAACAATTCTTAATTAGGTCTGGACAAAATGATGGTTGACAAGGATGGAGAGGTGACTGTCACCAACGATGGAGCCACTATTCTCAGCATGATGGATGTGGACCACCAGATTGCCAAGCTTATGGTGGAGCTGTCCAAGTCCCAAGACGATGAGATTGGTGATGGAACCACTGGAGTTGTCGGTACGTGATCTAGCACTGATATGATGGTGATTCTGAATCCATTCTGCTGTGATTATTAATTTACAAAATAGTCCTGTACTAAAATAAAAACTGTTGGTATCTGGTAGGGCTGCTGCGTTTTTTGGGGCCTAATCAAATTAATGTTTCTATTAATTCATTCATTAATGTAAAGATATTGTGTTAAAGATAATCAAATATTTTTTTCTCTACTTATCAGGCTTTTTTTTTTTTTTGCATTATTTGGATCCAACAATGTTCAATGTAAACACACAATTTATACTTTTAAAATGTCAAGGATGATGGTTCTGAAGTGGAAATGAACAATCAGAGTTCTGTGTGGAAGTCAACAGAAACAAGCTTTTTCTATTAAATCCTTTATTTAAGATGGGATGGGGGAAAGAAGTAGCATATCCCTATAATGTACATGTCAACTATGTGTTTTTGTCTTGTTTTTATGGCGCTAGTGGCCTTCCTTTGTTTTTAGCTTGATAGAAAGAAGGTTTGTTAAGATGGGGATGACATGCCAGAAATTACTCAGCTCGAGAATCAAATATGGGACTTTAGCATTTAATTTTAGATGGCAGATTTTAACTTGGACATTTTTTTTGTTTCAGTGCTGGCCGGAGCGCTGCTCGAGCAGGCCGAGCAGCTGCTGGACCGAGGGATCCACCCCATCAGGATCTCTGATGGTTACGACCAGGCTGCACGTATTGCTATAGAGACACTAGACAAAATGGCAGAAAGTTTTCCCTGTGACCCCAACAACACTGAACCTCTCATCCAGACTGCCATGACAACACTGGGATCAAAAGTGTAAGTCATAAGGTTTTTGGGTTCACAGTAACATTTGTGGGAGATCTTTTTATTTTCTAACTGCACATAATCAAGCATGTTAGTAATATTGAATTTTTTATTTTTTATTTTATTTTTTTTTTGTTTGTTTGTTTTCTAGAATTAACCGGTGCCACAGACAGATGGCAGAGATTGCAGTGAATGCCATCCTCACTGTGGCTGACATGGAAAGGAAGGATGTAGACTTTGAGCTCATCAAGGTGGAAGGGAAAGTAGGAGGAAAGCTGGAGGACACACAGCTCATCAAGGGTGTGATAGTTGACAAAGAGTTCAGCCACCCTCAGATGCCCAAGGTATAAATATTTATGAATGATATTGAGAGGATTCCTGTTTTTTTGTTAATCCAGCAAGATGAAATATAAATCATTTGCAATTTTTTAAATCAGATTAAGAATAAATTAAACAGGATGAAGATCAATTTGATTACCTGCATCTGATTTAGCTGTATTGTAACAAGGCAAATGTTTTCTCCTTCCTTCTTTTATAAGGCTCTAAAAGATGCTAAAATTGCTGTCTTGACCTGCCCGTTTGAGCCTCCAAAGCCAAAGACCAAGCATAAGTTGGATGTGACCTCAGTTGAGGACTACAAGGCCCTGCAGAAGTACGAAAAAGAAAAGTTTGAAGAGATGATCCAGCAGGTAAACGCCCCAAATTGCTTTAGATCGTTGCTAGAGCTGATCGTCATAATGACCTAAATGTTTGATTAACTCACTTGGTGTAAACAATGTACGTGTGTGTTTATTTACAGGTTAAAAGTACTGGCGCTAACTTGGCCATCTGCCAGTGGGGTTTTGATGATGAGGCGAACCACCTTTTGCTGCAAAACGAGCTGCCTGCCGTGCGCTGGGTCGGTGGGCCAGAAATTGAGGTAAGAAATGGTTAAAATTTCTTAACATCAAACTTTCCTGTGCTCTCTCCACCTTGATTATGCCATTAAATCGAGTATATTACTTACTAATCACTCTATGTTTTATGTTTTTGGTGCAGTTGATAGCGATAGCCACCGGGGGCCGGATTGTGCCGAGGTTCTGTGAGCTGACGCCAGAGAAGCTGGGCACCGCCGGCTTAGTGAAGGAAATCTCCTTTGGCACAACCAAGGATCACATGCTGGTGATTACAGAATGCAAAAACACCAGGGCCGTAACCATTTTTATCCGTGGTGGCAACAAAATGGTGAGCACCTACCACCCCTCACTCTGTAAACTACGTATTTACCTTGGCGTATATTGGTCTTAATCCACTCTTTCATGTTTGATAATAGATCATCGAGGAAGCTAAGCGTGCGCTCCATGATGCTCTGTGTGTAATTCGCAATTTGGTCAGAGACAACCGTGTTGTTTACGGCGGCGGAGCGTCAGAGATTGCATGTGCTCTCGCTGTGAACCAGGCGGCAGATAAGGTACGACTTACACAATTGATGTAAAAATCTTGATGTTGACACTTAGACCGTTTTGTACTTACATCGGTTTTCTTCAACAGTGCCCGTCATTGGAACAGTATGCCATGAGGTCGTTTGCTGATGCTCTAGAGGTCATCCCGATGGCATTAGCTGAGAACAGCGGTCTCAGCCCCATCCAGACTATGACCGAGGTCAGAGCCAGACAAGTAAAGGACAACAATCCTTTCCTTGGCATCGACTGCTTGCACAAAAACACCAATGGTAAGGCGTTTGTGCTTTGTTCTCTGATATAGATATTTGAGAAACAAATAGATTTTTTTTTTTTTTTTTTTTTGTCTACCAACATAAATTAACTGAGAAAAGCTTCAAGCCCTCATTTAGCGTAATTGGCTTTGTTTCATCCTGCACAGACATGAAGCAGCAACATGTAATTGAGACCTTGATTGGCAAGAAGCAGCAGATCCTTTTGGCTACCCAGGTGGTTAAGATGATCCTAAAGATAGATGACATCAGAAACCCAGGAGAGAGCGAAGACTGAAGCCTCCCTGGCTGAAGGAAAGCGGCTCAAGCGTGCTCTAGAGGGGTTAAATGTGTGAGCTGTTTCAGAGGTCTTTGGCACTTCCTCGAGCTCCATGTCCACATCGCACTGCGTATTGCTATTTATCATTTGATACAACATGTCCCAAGCTTTATTCGTTACAAAGTTGCCAATAAAACATTTGACTGATGAAATTTCCATGTGCTTCACTTTTATTGACATTCAATTATTGCTCATTGAGTACATTCACCATTCACAGATTTCTTATATAGATATTAAAAATCTGATAATTTCATTGAATATATTTTGTTACTGTGTTTATAGTATTTCTGTACTGCATTGTCTGTTTTTGGCATACATTCATGATTGGTCAAAAATATACTTTGATACAGGCATTTAAAAAAATACATGTGTATAATAACCACAAAGTTACATAACCCACCTATCAATACCCATATTAATCTTATGTGCTTCAAGGCACTATTTTCAGATTTATTTCACATGTTCAGATGTATTTATTGAGCCAGTTGAGCATATCCTTTCTGGCCTCCTCAATTTGGGGTTTATCAGCTGGATTGATGTCCTCTCTCTTGCGATGGACAAAGCCATGGGTCTGTCCAGGAAATATTTTCAACTGGAAGTCTACTGTACACTTCCCTTTCAGATTTGCTTCCAGGGCACTGACCTAATGAGTGAAAGAACAAGCTTGTTTAAGCACACAATTTCTTGTTACAGTATATGTGCAGTACCTCAGAACTTTTTTGCATTTTGTCACATTGAAGTCTTAAACATTAAAGTGTTTCAGTAGAATTTTAGGTGATGACGCAACACAAAGCAGTACATTATTTTGAAGGGTACTTCATAAACATTGGCATTCCTCCTTTACTGCAATTTTTATACTTCAATCATTTAATGGGGGAGGGGGAGAGGTATATACAAAGGTATGCTGTATTTTTTAAACAACTAAAAATCGCATGTTAGGTTGATCTATTATATAAAACATTAATATGCTCTGAATCTTTTGGTTACAAAGTGAGAAAATGTTGAAGGAACATCACAATTTTTGAAAGGATCTATAGAAATACTCCAAAGTTAATTGAAAACATTCTAAATAAGAGCATTATGAATTCAGTAAAAGTCAGAAACGGAACACACTGACCTGATCCAGAGGGATGACGTTATCGTTTTCTGCAAAGATGAACAGTGTCGGGCTCTTCAGTGAATACCTGTCCTCTCTTTCACGAACTATTCCTTCAGAGAAACATGTAAATCCCATTCTCAGTCCAACTTAAGTAAACAATACTATATATTCTGCTGGTCAAACGACGTACCATAAACGGACACTCCAGCTTTGATTTCAGGATATAACAAGGCCAAGTAATGTGTTGCCACTCCTCCCCAGCAAAAGCCCACTGTTCCAATGCGCTTGGCTCCACACTGCTCCTTCAGGTACTTCAGCACAACGTCGACCTCTCTGAGAAGGAAATAACTATTAGACTCATGTATGATATTAAAGATTCAAGACAAGCACTGCCCAATAAGAGTCCACCCAGATAAGCTGAACTGAAAGTACTCACTTGTTAATGTCAACCGGTTTTTTATCCTTAAGCCACTCCTGAAATGTGGACCAGTCTTTGGTTGGACTCCAAGGTTCCTTACCGACAAAGAAGTCGGGACAAATAGCACTGCACAGGGCAAAAAAGTGGAAAGTGACCGTCAGGGCAAATAATATAACAATCCTGATGCATTTCTCAGGTAAAATACAGAAGTGATGTTTGCATACGTGTATCCATTGGCAGCCAGCATATCAGCCATATATCTGGTGTTGGGAAGCTCCCATCCAAAGATGTCTTGGATGACAATCACAGCCTTGTCCGATGTGGTGGAGGGTTTCACTACATATGCTTTGATGTGCTCAATCTGAACCTCCTGGCCCAGCCCTCCGTAATCAGACCGATCACCAATATCACAGGGACATGGCTTGGCCTCGTTTGCCATCTAATAACACACACAGACACAGTATGTTGGAGATTGAAAGAGTCTCTGTTCTGCCAGAACAAATATTTCTAGATAAAGAGGGCATAACACCTAACGACAAAGGAAATACGTTGCGTGACCACAGGTTAATTTGGGAAAATAACATGCATTTTTACTATCTATAGGCCACTATCCAAAAATGCCATTTAAAAGTACCGACATTAGTGATGACGAAAGAAAGTATACATGTAATAAATAATATATATATATAATATTAAGTATATTATGGAATCATTTATTGGATGTGTAACTGAAGAATTCAATTGGGAAATTATTCATGTTTAATTTAACTTTGATTTAAAATAATGAACATTATGCAGATTAATTATTATCCAATCCAGCTCTGCAGCACACCAAGATATTATCATCTGTCAGCCTTACCTATCAAAGTCAGTGAATAACAGTGCTATTAACAAGGTTCAGCAGTAGATTAGCCAATAGGGCACATGTGTCAAACTCAAGGCCCGGGGACCAAATCCGGCCCGCCATAGCTTTTTATGTGGCCCTTCACAGACTAGACTAAACACTAAGTGTGATTAAATATTATATTATTGATCATATCAATGCAGTTTTTATCTGTTTACTGCCAATTTATATCAATCAATCCCTCCAGTTTCTTGAGAATTTAGTTGATGTATGATTATAGTCCATGATTTATACAGCCAGTAAATAAAAAGTCGCATTTATTATTAGTTCCTGAAGGGACTGAAAAGATCTTCAATAATATTATGTAATTTTAAGAATTCATTGACATATTAACAGTTTGTGAACAGGTTTTATCAACACATTCTGGCACAACTGGCCCTTTAAGAGCCTTCATGATCTTGATTTGGCCCAAAATGAAAATGAGTTTGACACACCTGCAATAGGGTGTATTTATGGAGCTCATAAAGTTTACAGTAAATTGTTTCAGAAAAGTTTACCTACATTATAATTACTAGGTCCTGAAGTTTTTGGGGTCTTTTTTAAAAATTAATATTTCAATTATGTGTATTACATAAATTAAAATTACATTTTAATAATTAAGAGATTTCATATTTAATTTATTTATGTATTCATTTAAAGTTTCATTAAAAGTTTGACATAAAGGAAGTTTTAATTATTAATTGACCTCTGACACGTTTGGCTCTCTGCTAGTTGAATTCCTTTTTATATTTGAAATTCATTTTTAAAGATCAGGAATGATTTTTAAAAAAAAATTGTGACTCCATGACCTATGCGGTTTTTAATAAAAAATAAGTAACTTGGTTTCATCGAGTTATCTGCTGAACTCGGATGAAGTCAGTCGCCTCCTCTCATCAATTATGCTTTTCACACCAGAGGGTGTGCTAGGTGACTAAGCAAATCTTCTGTCTCACCACAATTGGACATTTCATAACTGGAATAAAACTGAAAAATGTATTCTAATGTGTATATTCATTCCTAATGAAAACAGTGGCAGACTGAATAACGTATTAAATGACCTAACGAGTACGTTGGTGTAATTAATGTGAGAAGTTAATGACTTGTGGAACAAGATGTCACAGCATTTGGTAGCATAGCACAAACCTTGTTTCAGTTAGTCTTCTTATCCTAATGCTCTTTATGTGAATCACGTGATGGAAAAGAAATATTTTGTACATTTTACAACCTACTGCAGGTGAAAAGGGTTTGATTGTAGAAAGACAAAGAAGAGATGCTGGATGACTGAGGAAAATAAGAAAGAAAATAGAGACCAAAGGAGCAGTTCCCATAGCAACAAATAAATTCTGCTAAATCATTTATTTTTTTATTTATTTTTGTTTTGTAGCTACATATTTATTCTTCTCCTATTTTGAATTTTTAAAAGTATAATTACCTTAATCAGTTTCTAGGAGTTTCAACGTTATGATGAGAAGCAACAACAGAAAAAAAAAATGCATTGCGTATTTTGTTCATGTTTAAGTTTTTACGGTAACGTATTTTGTTCATGTTTAAGTTTTTACGGTAAAAACTTAAAGAAAAGCAGTTCGAGGACTATGCTTTCGCCTATGGTCATTGTCGAAGTCACTTCACATCAATGCATGAATGAAATCTGCGACGTAAGCCTTTTAAATCTTCATTTATGCCACCACAGTGGAAGGAGGAAAGCTCAAGTTTTGTAACAAAGTTGCTCACTTAGGATCATTATGGTAAAAGTTTCCACGTTATGCAACAAAGTGACAACGACGAACCATTTTGCAAGAAAACCTCAGAAAACGACTTTTATGGCTAATTAGGGCTTATTTTCCAAAAATATGAGAATTATACTTATTTTTAAACATTCCGTTAGCTTTTTCAAAACCAGCTTGAAATGATTTAGACACAATACCGTATTGTCCTGGGGGTTGTCCAGAGGATAGTAATAGCTAATGGGAGAAAAAGGAGAGGCTTGCAGACTCTGACACAATGAATGGCCTACTAGAATAAATAACTGGTCACGTGACCAACATCAACCTGCCAAGAATTTCTTGTAGCTGGTTTCAAAATAAAAGCACTTTTCTTGTCTTTTCTTCATACTGCAAAATCAGTTGCATTTTGTTGTAATGTAAGAAAGTTTCAGTGTTTGATGTTTGTCAAGCGTTTGCTTTGCAGAATCTGAAAGGGGGGGAAATTTAGATTAATAACATGGAATTCAAATTGAAGATTAATGATTAATTTTGCCCAATTTATTGAGAAAGAAGAACTGTCACAGTAAACAAAAGCAGTCAAGGATAAAATTAACTTCTAAAGCACCTATGACCTATTCTGTTGTTATCATGCAGAAATCATATTTTGCAATAAGTGATATTTCTGTGTCTCAAATCTTCTTCTGTATAAGAATCAGTTCTCTTATATAAAAAAAAGTTGTCTGTTTTCATTGAATATTGAGATATTTTTGCAAAGTTTAAAGACAGTGTGATGAGTTTGAATAAAAAGATTGGCATTTTTTTCTTTTTTTTTGAAGCCCACTTGTTCTTGCAGAATCTAACCTTATAAAGGTTCAATCACTATCTCAAACTTTCTAAAATAAAGTAAAACAAGTTTTGTGCAGAATTTGTTATTTTGCTTGGGGTATAACACATTCAGGGTTCCCTTTTAGTTGCATGGTGACACTGAAACATTTAGAATAAAGCTATTTATTTTAAAGGGCACTGTACGACAAGCACTGACATCTGTATATATTTCTATTGTTTTAATCCTCACTGGTAACAGGCCTGCCTGGCAACAGCTGCTGTTGGTGGCAAGGCACACTGGACAGGTTGCCCGTCCATCCCATGCACACAGTTGAACCTGAGAAGAATTGAAAATAAGTTAGTTAACCTGACATGCATGTTTTTGTCTTTGAAAGGAAGGTGAATTAAAGAAATATATTTAAAGTAGCATGTTTTAGAAGTCTCAAAACACGATCACAGGACCAAGATTATTTCAGCAATGTCTAATGTCACAGTAAAGCAGTTGACTTGTACAAAGTTTTGTTCCTGGTGAAATGCATTGATAGCTTTATTCAAGTGAGTTAGTAACTCACTTCATTGCACTCCACATGTATGAACAGTCCTAAAACACACAATTTTTTTAATGCAAGCTGCATCATATCAGACCTACAATTTGTGTGTATTTTAAAATCCTATCTTAAGAAATTATTCATTTAAATTGTATTAAATTTTGATGAGAAATTTGACACTACAGCTAACTCTTCTTTTGTTCTATGTAACACAAAGATATTGTTAGTGTACAATGTTCATTAGTACTATGTTATTTCCACATCCAACTTCTCTTCCTCTGTTGGTGCCCATTTTTCTGATGCAAAAGACACCAGCCGCCATACATTTAACAGGGTCATCATTCCAGTTTTCAGCTCAGTGTAGCCTGTATATGATCGTGAATATCGGCGCCGTGGCTTAGTTGGTTAAAGCGCCTGTCTAGTAAACAGGAGATCCTGGGTTCGAATCCCAGCGGTGCCTTTTCATTGAGGAATAAGTGATCCTGTAATTATTACTGTCAACACAATTAATTTATAAACAGATTACACGCAACTATCCTCGATAAAAACACTGTCAGATGTCATTAAAGTCTTATTCACTTACATTAGCCCATTCCTCTCTTGGAAATAAGATATATGTTTTTATGTCTTTTATGCGATTTTTAGAAAAGTTTAATAGATCCAAGGAATGTGGTTTCATGTAATACAAAATTATTTAAAAAAAAATCTGTGCATAAGATAAAAAAAGGTTAAAAATTAATACCTGGAAATGCAAACAAAAACAGAAAAGATAGTCTTTATAGTTTCTGCATCTCCGTTAACTGAAGAGCGGTAAGAAGACTATCTTTTATCTGGTCGGGAAGAGAGACAGAAGACGCCCAGGTTTTAGCTTCACGAAACTTGTCCGAGTATCCTCCAGCAGGTGGGGCTATTACCTGAAATTGGACACCTTTCTAGAAGCATCATCTGAGAGAAACCTAGCAAAAATTGTCATAATGGAGACAAGTTCATTTTAATAAGACCGACACATAGCCGTCTTTAAATAGTAAAATGTTAGCCTAGCTTTATTGATAGTTGTTGTTTTGTTTGATTTTATGCCGTAGCAATCGATACACTGTAATGAAGTAAAACAGACATGACACAAGCTTGACAGCGGCAGGGATGGGCTTTCTGGCCGTGTTCTGGTATCCCAACCATTTGGCTCAGCTGACCAACAAGATCCGGCTCGTTTGGCTGACAAACTTATCTTATTTGTAGAGATTATAATTTGGCCTTCTTCTGGTACGGTTCTATTAGTAAATGTTCAAATCCGCACATGTAAAACATATATACGTTTTCAGGAAAGTAATACTAAACTGCATGTACAAATTCGGTAAAATTGCATTAGATTCATTCCCTCCGCACATAATGAACTAATGTGCTCTACTAAGTGTACCCGCTCTACTTTTGTTTACCTATCGATTTCTCTATGACGACTTTTACATATCTCTATTTTGATTTGTATTTTTTCCGCTTATAAGCCTTTCACAATAAACAGATTCTGTCGTTCATTTAAACGAGCTGGTAAACAGCAGCGACTCAGTTACGAACAATACAGTAACGCTTACGCATGCGCCGTTCCGTTTAGCAATTAGCCTTTTTGTCGTCCAGATCCAAGCTCTCGATTTAGCAACACGATTTTCCAGAGTTTCGGTCTACTGTGGAATAGAAACATTTTCCACACCAGAGATTAGGTGTTCAAAGTGAAAGGATAGAACGCAACAAACACTTCGGTGTTTTCTGCTAGGAAACCATTTCACGACTGCCAATGCATCCGAACCGTAGGATACAGTAGTGTCGCTAGCTTAACACAGCTAGCTCGGCGATATTGCCTGTGTCGTTAATGGGTTCACGGTACGAGGCTACTCTATTAGAGAAAGTATTCGGTGTTTAGTCAATAACATGGACACTGCCGAAGAAGGTGAGTTTCTTGTTGCTTTCGAATCGGTGGTTAACAGCATTCGGCTTCGGAAATTCATCTTTTAGAAATAAACCTGCTGCTCCCGAGCCGCTCTCCTAATGGCAGATGATTAGCAGCGGCTGTCAGTTTAGTGTGAGGTAGATTCGAGAAGGAATGAGACCTATATCAAATGCTATTTTTGTGTAACAAAGGCCCGTGTGATAGTAGATTTGGCTGAAATGTATTTGATGTTGAGAGCGTTGGAAAAATAAACAACAACAGAAATTACGGATGATGTCATCACTTTACTGTTATTTGTCCTTAAGCTTAGCTTTGCACTGTAGTCAAGTACACTGCCTTGATCTATATCTTAATCCAGTAAATAAATAAATTAATGAATCTGATGAATCAGATTTTAAAACCATATGAACGGAATGAGGGAAATTTATGTCAACCTGTAATTGTAAGTATTGTAGTGTTGTAGTGTATATTACTCACCCTCAGTTTCTCCCTGAATCCAATTGAATCTTTATGTAATAACTTGTCTATGCATATCTTAAATCTATAATCCAAAACATTGTTTTTATTTAAAAGTTAAGCAGCATTTTACACTGAGATCTAGGAATTGTTTTTATTTCTAGCAATATCAATTGGTCTCATGTTCTGTGTGTGTGTGTGTGTGTTTTTTTGTCTTTTGTGTTTTTTGTCCAGCGGATATTTGCCGTGTGTGTCGCTCTGAGGGGACCCCAGACAAACCCCTGTACCATCCATGTGTGTGCACCGGCAGCATCAAATTCATCCACCAGGAATGGTATGTGTCAGACTGAATCCTCTAGTCTGATACTTTTTTTTTTTTTTTTAATTTTTACAAGTGTCTAAATTAACAATTGGCCTAGATACTTTTTAACAGAGAGGTCTTTTCGTTAACCTTTGTCATTATTCAAATATTGAATCCATTAAAGCCTGATAGAGTTGGGTGAAAATTTTATATTCTTGAATAATGAAGCAGGTGTCTTCAATAGGTCTTTAAATCTGATCTGAGCAACATTTTTCAATAATAATATAAAAGGTAATGTTAAGTTAAACCAGAAATTTATAAACAAATCAAGCTGAGAGTGTTTTCAACGTACCAATACACCTAATATTAATGGCAGTTTTCTGTTTTTAGATGTCCGGATATTGTGGTTTTCTGTCAATATTAGTACTGTACATTCTATTTCTGGGACAACTGGCATTTTTTTGTATTTATTTATTTTTCTTCTTACATCTGCAGTTTGGTCCAGTGGCTGAAACACAGCAGGAAGGAGTACTGTGAATTATGCAAGCACAGATTTGCTTTCACACCAAGTAAGTCTGTCCATTAGAATGTTAGTTCTCAACATTTTTACTAGTTGAGTATAGCACTATACAGCATTAGGCCCTATTATTAGTGATATTTCTTTAGCTTAAGTCATGCATTCAAAAAATATGAATTGTGAACAGAGTGTTTTTCTCTTGTCAAGAAATTTAACTTTCTTCTTCTTCCCACTTCAGTCTACTCTCCAGATATGCCCTCACGTCTGCCCATCCAGGACATCTGTGCTGGCCTGCTGACCAGTGTGGGTACAGCCATCCGCTACTGGTTCCATTACACGCTGGTTGCCTTCGCATGGCTTGGAGTGGTTCCTCTCACTGCTTGTAAGTAATATTCTGTCATAACTTGCCTTGTTAGAAAATTGACAAGAAAGGGAAACTAAAATATTTTTGGCAGGTTATTATTGTTTTTTTTTGTTTTTTTTTTACTTAAAATGATTCAGATTTTACCCAAAACAAATAAACCAATTAATTAAAGTTTGGAGTGTGAGCGTTAGTAAATTAGTAGGTGTTGAAGGTTTACCCAGGGCAGTAAGAACCAACAGAGGCACGCACAGGAATCATCACGGTCCAAAACAGGGATTACCTCACAACCACTGTACCACACCTATTGTGTAATCAAATCAACAGGAGACTCCCATTGGAAAAGCTTCACCAGGATTAATCGACTGGTGCTGAAAAGTTATTTAACCTTTAACCGATGTAGCTTTTAGCTTCTCACACCTTTAGAAACAAGAGAGAAGTCATTCTATGTCTCATTAGTTAAGAAAAAATAAGCATAAAGCATCAGAATGACTGAATCAGTTCAAAACTGTATTAATATAAATCTTATAAAATTTTATAAGGATAAAACTTATGCAATTTTTTAAGTTTTATCCTTTTAAAAATCTCTTTATTTTCAGGTCACATCTGAAAATAATACTGTAATCTCTTTATTTTCAGGTCGCATCTATAAGTGTCTTTTTACCGGCTCTGTGAGCTCTCTTTTGACACTGCCGTTGGACATGCTCTCTACGTAAGAAGAAATCATTTCCTATAAACGGATGATTCCCTGTTTTGAATTTTGAACAGTTTAGTTGCTGCTGTTTGCTTTAATAGACTTTTGTTTACTTATTTCTGTTGCATTTCTGCAGAGACAACCTCCTCGCAGACTGCCTTCAGGGTTGTTTTGTTGTCACTTGCACTCTGTGTGCATTCATCAGTCTGGTGTGGCTCAGAGAGCAGATTGTCCATGGTGGCGCCCCCCAGTGGTTGGAACAGCACCAGCCTCCGCCCCCTAACCTTGCTGGACAAGCCAATGAGGTCACAACTTCATGTATAAAAAAGTGGAGATTAGAAACTTATAGACTAATATAACAATTGTATGTTTCTTGATTACTTAAATAGTATAAAGTGCAGGTAATTTATGTTTTCACTAACTGCAAATATAGGCTAATCATTTCAGACAGCATCCAACATATATAGTGAAAACTATATCTTATGATTTCTCATTCTTCAGTTAGTCAGATATCGAGTCATTCAATATTCTTGGATTTAATAGTCCTGTTGGTCCCTTAGGGTCAAGCTCAAGGTCAGGGAGCAGCTGATGAGCCCCCTGGGGCCCAGCCAGACCCCGCTGATCCTCCGGCTCAAAATGAGGCCGAGCCTGAACCCCCTGATGGCCCTCCAGACCAGCCTGATGACCCTGAGCTGGAAGAAGAGGGTGCACCTGCAGAAGATGGAGAGGCCAATAATGGAGCTCAAGGTTTCTGCATAATTTATCATATATTAATGCTTCAAGTAAAGCAGAAAAACAAGTTTTGTTTAATTTTGACTTTAGAACTAGAGCAATTATGACTTTACTTATTACCAAGTTGTTAGTTTTGATAAGTTGCGTCCAAAAATAAAAATAAGTCTCAGCATGCACCATGTAAAAGTTTATGTTATTATTCTGTAAAACAGCAAAGCTTTCCTTGAAGCAGTAGAGTTTTGCGATTCAAAATATATTTATTTTGAAAGACTAAGTAAGTATCTGTATTTTCTCTGTTGTAGCGAATACAAATGTTTTGCATTCGCAGCTACAAATACAGAATATTTCACCAGGAATAAATATGTATTGTTTTATTTTTAACATTATGTTCACAAGACACATATTTTGGAGTTGAAATTTTCATAAAACAAATTTTTATTATACATTTGTCAATTCTGAAGACAAATTTCTTTTCACTTTTATGTCTTAATTCATTTGCAGATATCTTTCTGCAAAATGGTGACAAAATAATAATGTTTGCTTCAGTTGAGTGTGTTACAATTTTTTTGCTTTAGATGACATGAATTGGAACGCCTTGGAGTGGGACAGAGCAGCAGAGGAACTCACATGGGAAAGGGTAACGGCATAAAATCAGGAATCCTTGATTTTATGCAAGGATGACATTTTGCATAAAAGGATGACATTTTTGCTAAAATGTCATCCTGTACCACATTAACTTGAACTGTTGTTTCCCATTTAGATGCTCGGTCTGGATGGTTCTCTTGTATTTCTGGTAATTTATATTTACACTACATTTCTGTATGATCTGTTTGTTATCTTATTAATATTACTTATAAGATCCAACAAAAGCTTTTCCCCTTGACACGACTTGTCTTTGTTTAATAGGAGCACGTGTTTTGGGTGGTGTCTCTCAACACACTCTTTATTCTGGTATTTGGTGAGTCGACTGAGACAAAGATGTGTAACAAACATAATTAAAAACTGCACTTAACCATAAAAACCATTTTGTTTTTTTTGTTACAAAATATTTACCTTACATGTTTGCTCTTTTGCTTATTAGCATTTTGTCCCTACCACATTGGACACTTCTCTGTTGTTGGCCTTGGCTTCGAGGAATATGTAAGGCTTTACTTTACTTTATCCCACTATAAGACACAGTTATGAATGCTGTAGGATTTAATCTTTTGTTGTTGGTAACACTATACTTTAGGTCCAAGCATCTCACTTTGAGGGCCTAATCACGACGATTGTGGGTTACATACTGCTGGCCATGACTCTCATCCTGTGTCATGTATCCTTTGTTTTAAGATCAATAACCCATGTGAAATGTTTGATATTCAAAATAAATTCTAATAGATTAATTTAATCTTTCAACCGAAAGATAACCTTAATGAATATTCTAGGGACTTGCTGCTTTGGTCAGGTTCCAACGTTCCCGGCGTCTCCTAGGAGTCTGCTACATTGTTGTCAAGGTAACCTCTCTGAATGCCTTTCTGCTTTGTTTTTTTTCATACTTGTATATGGAAATATGTACTCCTTTTCTGTGTTTCTACAGCAACGCAGGCCTGATTTTTAAATTTTTTTTCTAATATAAACAAAGTGGGAATATAGAAAAAAACTATTTTTGTGCAGTTTTGTTGTATTCTTAGAATAAACAGAGTATAGTCAGAGTCTTTATAGGTGTTAAATTCTTATAATATTGGACATTATTCCTATATCTCTGGTTTATTTACCTTACTATTTTGAATGCAACCGAATGACCCAGACAAAACCAAATGGCAGCCTTCTATAATAAATGGTGGGAAAATATCTATTTCCACAAGTTTCCCAGCTGTGGTAGGCTGCAAATTAAAGTACAATACAATAGAAATGACAAAGCATTCTATGGTTTTTATCCATAATGACAGGAGCTTCTGCTCTTTGAATTGTTTTATTGATATTATCCACTCACCAGTTGGCTTCTCTATAGTGCATTCTCATGGTTATTAAAACACTGTTCACATACGCTGCATTCTTTTATCAGACCAGCTGTGTGGTCACCTCATGATATTTGCATACTTGGTGTTCTTGTGTTGACAGTGTACACTTTCCCATACACATGTACTGTGTGATATGACACAATGTAATTGAAACCACTGTGAACTTTTCCACTTCATAAAGCTACAGCAGTTCTTCTGAATAAAACACGATGATTCAAGTTTATGTTTGTTTTTTTGGTGGTACAGTCATTTTTTTTTAATTCAGAAAGGATTGGATGCAATCTTTGGATAACTTGCCATTATAAACTGAATTAACTCTGCAGCCATGCAATGGAATGAAATGAATGTGTATAAAATTGAATGAATTAAAAAGACTGAAATAAACATGCTCTGTCAAAGGTTTCTTTGCTGGTTGTCGTGGAGATTGGAGTTTTCCCATTGATTTGTGGCTGGTGGCTCGACATCTGCTCTCTGGTAAGACTCTTATCTGATTCTATTCCTGATATCTTGCATGTCATGTTATGCTTAGGGGTGTTTGGTAGTTCACTTTAGAGGCTGAATCTGGACTATAAAAAGAAAAGCTTTTTATAGTATTCTGATAAGCTGTATTCTGATAGTTTAATGAACCTTAAAATGACTACCTGCAGTAGCTTGTGGATCAGATGTAAGAAATTCTAATTCTCTGAGTTGATGCATTGAAATCCTTTGATTTATTAGACCCAAAATAGGATTAGAATTATTTTTGTTTTTTAATATTACTGTCTCTGTAGGAAATGTTTGACGCCTCATTGAAAGACAGAGAAATGAGTTTCAAGTCAGCACCTGGCACCACCATGTTCCTACACTGGCTTGTGGGTATGGTCTATGTGTTCTACTTTGCGTCTTTCATTCTGCTTCTAAGAGAGGTGAGACCTGGACTGTTTTTGTGTATTTCAACTTGCAGTCATTTCACATGAAATTGATATTAACATAAAATCTATGTTCATCAGGTTCTGAGGCCCGGAGTGCTCTGGTTTTTAAGAAACCTCAATGACCCAGACTTCAATCCAGTTCAGGAAATGATTCATTTACCCATCTACAGACACCTGCGGCGCTTCATCCTGTCTGTGGTGGTCTTTGGCTCAATTGTGTTGCTGATGCTGTGGCTGCCAATCAGACTTATAAAAGTGTTGATGCCCACTTTCCTCCCGTACAACGTAATGCTCTACAGGTAACTGGCGAACAAAGCGAAATTTTACAACACATTTTACAGAAATGCAACTTGTTCCTTTTCTGCATCTAAAGTGGTTTGACAAACCACTTCCTTTCTCATGCAGAAACGCACAACTTCTTCTCTTAAGTTTGTGAACAGAAAAGGAAATGTTGAGAGTATAGTCAACAAGGGGCAGGACAAAAACAGCTGTTGTGACTTGTTTGTTTTGAATGTGTCTGTGCTTTAGAAACAAATAAATATTCTGGTAAATTAGTTGGTTGGAGAACACCATCAAGTCATTCTGTAATTATTTTTTACATCTTGTCTTTCAGTGACGCCCCTGTCAGTGAGCTGTCTCTGGAGCTCTTATTACTTCAGGTTGTCCTCCCGGCCCTGTTAGAGCAAGGACACACTCGCCAGTGGCTGAAAGGTCTGGTCAGAGCCTGGACAGTCAGTGCTGGCTACTTACTGTAAGTCAAATCCTGAACAGCATTAATACTTAAAATGTTGATAGTTTCTGTGCTCATCACAAATGTTAATCAGCATGTACAGTGCTTTCCAATGGCCTTTTCTACCACTTTTCATTTTTTTCTCATGTTGTCACCTTGGGATTTTAAGGCGACAAACTAGTGCAGAGTTCTGAAGTTGAGGGGAAATTACACATGGTTTTCAAAAGCTTTGCAGATGTTAATCTGAAACATGTTACATTATTTTTTTTTGTCAACCATAGCACTCTGTCAAAAATAAAATCCATTTTAACAAACTGTCATCTGATTAAAGAAGTGAATTGATCAGTGTGTAATTTAACCCTCCGCCCTATAAATACAACTGTTCTGTGAAGGTTTTGCTCAACTACATTTGTGGGTAAACAAAATCATAAAGCTGTGGATATGTTTGAAGCAAAATTCGGTGGTGATTTAAACATCTGGTCAAGATCTGTTCAGTTCATCACCAGAAAATGCAAAGAGTCTGCCACAGCTACAGAACAATCAAAACAAGCTAGGCAAGCAGAGTATCATCATAGAAGCTGCTGATAGGCCAATGGTAAACCTGGAGGAGCTGTAGAGATTCACAGCTCAGGTTGAAGCATCACAAAGTCTGGCTTTTATGGAAGAGCATTAATCAAGTCATAATAATTCTCATCAGTAGTTTGACAAAAGAGACTAAGGTTTATATTTACATGCAAAATCCAATTTGTTGTTAAACTTTTCACATCACCTTGGACTGATTGTCTCCATTGTCTCTACCACAGACACATCAGGGGATGTCAACAACTAGCAACATATGGTGTCCTTTTAATCCTGCCGCTGATCAACCTCTCCTTTCTGTCTGCAGAGATCTCCACTCCTACCTCCTCGGTGAACAGGAGGACAATGATGCCAACCAGCCTGCAAACAACAACAACAATAACAACCCTCCCCACGGTCCTCATAACAACAACAACAACCCAGCCCCAGCTGTTGGGGAAGGACTGCATGCAGCACATCAGGCTATCCTGCAGCAGGGGGGCCCAGTGGGTTTCCAGCCATACCATCGACCCCTGCGCTTCCCATTCAGAGTGAGACAGTCCTCTGATTTTTGACATGCTTTACAATCATCTCTAGCATACTCAATCCTATTTGAAACTTTTCACCACTCTGAAAAACACAAAACCTTACAAAGTATTTTCGCCTAGTTTGTAGTGCAAATATCTTAGCACACTTGAAATGTAACAAACTCGTATGCAAATAACTTTCAGATGGGCATACGAGTTTGTTTCAAGTCAATAATTTGTTAATATTGATGGAAAAGTACTAGTTTCATCCACTGGCAGATTATTTTCCTTATAACATGGGAAAATATCTTGTCATAAATGAAATAATCTGAACTAGAACTAGTGCTATTTTTTTAGAACAAGCTCCTACATCTAGCTGAAAAGTGACTTGTAATATTTGCACTGGAAACTAGACAAAATACTTGGTAAGATTTTGTGACTGATAGGATGTACAAAATTTTAGGATTTTGTACATCCTAAAATCCTAAGATTTTAGGATGTACAAATTAGGGGTAATTTGTACATCCTAAAGATACCATCAGAGAAAATCAATAAAAAAAAAATTTCTCCTATTTTAAAATGTAAAGAAATCAAATGTTTCTGTATTGTTGCAATTGTTGTAAAATATGAAAGTTACTTATGTGGTTTGTCCTCTGTTCCCTAGATTGTGCTCCTTATCATTTTCATGTGCATCACTCTACTCTTGGCCAGTCTGGTGTGCTTAACTCTACCAGGTAAGGAGTGATGTCAAACAACTACACTAACAGATAAATTACTACTTTGTGGAACTCCACCCAAACCATAATGAAAGGTCTGTCTCTTTCATATATACACACATAATGAGAAGTCTTTCCTGAACTATGATAAGTGGAGAGTCATTTTTTTTCCTCCTCTGTTACCACTACGAAGTTGGCTGTGATGTGAATAATTGCTCTGCCATGTGTGTGTTTCAGTATTTACAGGCCGCTGGCTCATGTCCTTCTGGACTGGAAACTCTAAAATCCATGAGCTGTACACAGCAGCATGTGGTCTGTACGTCTGCTGGCTCTCGGTGCGTGGAGTCACTGTGTTGTTGGCGTGGATGCCACAGGGACGAATCGTAATCATGCACAAAGTCCAGGAATGGACACTCATGGTGAGCAGGGAGTTTTAAGCTTAGTTTTAATAAGCAAACAGGAGCAGTGGGAATTATTGCTTTTTAAAGTGCTGTGACTGGCTTTATATAATTTAATAAGCATTTAATTTATTGTTGAGCAGCTAGAATTAAAAAAGTCAATATATAATTGTTTGTTGTGGTTTACAAATTGAAGAAAATATGTATTATACGTTGACATTTTTGGCCCATGTAGCTAAAAATGTGTTGATCAAATTTGATGCTGCAAAGAGACATTTATAAATGTGTTTCTTAACTGTATTAGAGCAATTATGTGTTCTTTGGAGTCTGAATGAAACTAAACTTCCTGCAAAGTTGGACGAAGTATTTATCCAAATCAGTTGGAAAATTTACACACAATGTCATAAATTTTTTTGGAAAAAGTCAGATTGTTGCTTCTCTGTCATTTTTTTATCCAGTGATATAATTTTTTGTCAAAGACCAGTGGGCTCACCCTTGTCTTTGTTTATGGTATTACTCATGTAGATCCTGAAGACCCTGGTTGTGGCTTTGCTGGTTGCTGGAGTCATCCCACTGTTACTAGGGCTGCTGTTTGAACTGGTGATTGTGGCCCCACTACGAGTACCTCTAGACCAAACACCTCTGTTCTATCCTTGGCAGGTACGAGTGTATATGCATACCAGATTGTCATCTCACCAATTTTTCACCTAAACGTGCATTAAGAAGTTGTTATATGCTCATGTCTTGATGTTACTTTCAGGATTGGGCTCTTGGAGTTCTCCATGCCAAAATCATTGCAGCCATCACCCTCATGGGCCCACAGTGGTGGCTTAAGGCTGTAATTGAGCAGGTAGAGTATTAATGGATAAAAAATATAAATATGATCCTTTTTAAATGTCCTAATTTCTGCTGACAGATTAAATTGCTTGTTCTCTTTCTGTAAAGCCCCGAGATGACTTATTTTGCTCATTGGAGCTTTGAGCTGAATCCTGTTAACTTTCCACCTCTTCACAGGTTTATGCAAATGGAATTCGCAACATTGATCTCCAATTCATAATCCGAAAGCTGGCAGCTCCTGTTATCTCAGTCCTGTTGTTGTCCCTGTGTGTGCCGTATGTGATCGCTGCTGGAGTGGTTCCTGCTGTCGGTCAGTATTAGAAATGTTTTTTTTTATTTTTATCACTTTAGACCACAGGTGTCAAACTCCAATCCTCAAGGGTCACTGTCCTGCAACTTTTAGATGTGCCACTGCAGCACCACACCTGAATAGAATAATTAGGTCATTAGCAAGGCTCTGGAGCACTGATTTACACAAGGAGGAAGTAATTAAGCCATTTCATTCCAGGGTTTTGTATCTGTGGCACATCTAGAAACTGCAGCAGCATTTGAGGACTGGAGTCTGACACCCCTACTTTAGACCACTTTAAATTTATATGAAACTTTTTCTCCTCCACAATATATAAACAACATATACAGACTCACATATGTACATGGGTCCTTGCCCCTCCCACTTGCCTCCCCTTCAGAGTTTCACTAATTGTCCATGAACAAATTCCATCTTGCATCCAAGTACTTTTGTCATCGTCAACACGCTTCTAGCCTCATTCTGGTGATCACTTTTAGTCAGGAGAGAAGTGAAGACCATATACTTGTGTTTGTTTCCAGGTGTTACCCCTGAAATGGAGATCCTGATGCAGAGGAGAATCTATCCATTCCTCCTCATGGTGGTGTCACTCATCGGCATCCTGTCTTTCCAGATCAGACAGTTTAAACGACTTTATGAGCACATCAAAAATGACAAGTATGAATGTTTGTCTTCCATAATTTTTTTTTTTTAACAATTCTAAAATCTTTATTTGTGTAATAATTTCTAAGACTCTTATTTTAATTTGGTTTCTACTGAAACATTTAGCATTTTACATCTGGATAGAAACATAAAATGCTTTTTATTCTTCAGCAGATCTAATTGGTTGTAGAAAAACATCAATTCTGACATGTGTTCTCCCATGCAGGTACCTGGTTGGTCAGAGGCTTGTCAACTACGAACGAAAATCTAGCAGAGCAAACTCTATCCCAACCTCCAACCCCATCGCAGAGTAACATCTTTGTGTCCAATGTGTGCCACGTTTTTGCACCAGTTACCCACTGTAGACCCCCCTCTGCACAGGGTAACTGTAGAGGGTATAAACATCATGTGTATTGTCATTCATGCCTTGCTTTTTGTGAAGCGCTGCCTCATAAATTGTACATGTGTAAATACTTTGAAAGCAGACCTTGTCTTATGGAAAAGGACAGTTGTGGATTAATGCAATGACCATTGTACATCTTAAAACCTGTATGTATAATTTATTAAATCAAAGTGACAGTTTACATTTTCTGTTTTCAGCAAAATCTGTGCATGAGTGTGTGTATGTGTGATTGCTCAGGAAAGACATCTGGTAAAACTAGGATGCATAATTTTATTCTAATCATTAAATTAAAAAAATGTAAAACCTTATTGATTAACCAAATGTTATTGCTGTAATCACAATTTCTGCAATTTTTCAGTTAATTGGTCATTGCCAGGTCAAATACTCAAAATCCAATCTAAGTTTATTTACTTAGATTAGGTTGATTATTGCAATTCATCATATGCATAAAAATAACTTGCATTGTGTTCCATAATGCAAGTAATGTTTTTAAGAATAAAACACAATATGTAGAGATGATTATTTTTCTATTCTGATCAATTAAAAATAACTTACTAGGTCAATTACACTTGTGTACATTTTATTCTTATTTGCTATTTAGTCTTTTTAATAAAAAAAAAAATTAAAAAAAATTATAAAAAAGATTGGTAACCGGAAGCACCTCATCGGTGCATCAGAAATAGTAGTAGGTGTATATGTTTGCCTTAAAAGTTATGACATCCATAAATCAGTATACAACTGGGGGTGGAGTAATTGTGTCATCCTTTGGAATGAGTGGAGACTGAAGCACAATTGCAAAGTGTTCTGCCAGAACAGCCTGGAATTTCTTCATCTTGAAGTTCCCTAGTTGTGGTTTCTAGCCCACCTCCCCTTGCTTCAGATGGGAATGTGGTGGTAATCAGCCTGCGGCCAATGTAAGTCACCCTCCCGTCGGGTCTCAACATTGTGCAGAGGGACTTGCAGAAGAAGATGGAGCTTGGAGAGCTCTGGTGATACTGGCACATCTCGGCGAAGTCCTCCAGACGCCGAGGTTCCAGGGTGAACTTGTAGATCTCCGTCCAGTCCCCACCTTCGCCTCTGTTTTCCTCCTTTTGCCACTCCAGAAAGTGCAAGTCGTCCATCCTTCTGAGACGGTAAACTCTGTGGCCCTGCTCCTGAGGACCACAAGTGTCCAACGAAAGCGGGACACTAAAACCAGCAGCGCCGAAACCGACGTCACACAGCCACCGTTTCCCTTCGAGGTTGACCATGGTGATCAAATGGTCAAACTGGGGCCCGTAGCGACTAGTGACCGAGTTCTTCACCTGACCCGAGAGCACAGTGACCTGGAAGCCCAACTGGGTCAGCAGCCAGTAGAACAACGAGTTATTCTCAAAGCAAAAGCCACCTCTGCGCTGGTTCACGACTTTGTCATAAAGGAGCGGAAGGTCCATCTTGACCTGTCCACCGCTGTGCACCGTCAGGTCTTCAAACGGCACCGACAGCAGGTGACAGGTGTGAACCGAGCGGAGCAGCTCCAGGCTGGGCGCACCTGGAGGTCCTTCAAACCCGATCCGCGTCAGGTACCGATCCAATTCCATCTTCACGGAAGACATTTTATTCCCCCCTGCCCTCTATGCTTTCGGTTTCAAGACGCTTTACTTCCACTTTTCTTTCCAGACTGTTTTGGAAACCGAGAGCAGAGGAACTAAGAGCTGAAAGCGAACAGGTGAAACAGTGTGCACAGGGTCAAAGTTCATAAAAATGCTGCCCTCGTGGACCGTGGTATATAATATAATGCAGAGGAGTAGTTAAGGAAAACAGTGCCAGAGGCTGATGCCCAATCCTCAGTAGGGTCTAGAAGTTCATACTATATAATTTCCATAATTTGTCGAATTTAAAGGAAATTCACAGTTAAACTTTATTCATTTACTCAGGAAAAAAAAAAATCAAATAACATTTTTCAAAATATGATTTGTGGATGACTGCCCAGTTATGACTTGGCGATACTATAATATACAACCAGCGTATTTATAGCTAAATAAAAATGTTTAAACTAAACTTTTTTTCCTTTATGTTATATGTGACCTTCCTGTCTCCTTACATTGCACAATATTTTTAACCACCAACTTGATCGACTGCCAGTTATTCTTCCAATTTCAAGGTTGAAAATTTGCCCGCACCCTTTGACTTAGTCAAATATCTAAATGCTTTCATTTTTAGGTTGTGATAAACAGTGTTATTACTGTTGGAGTCGTTCAAACATCATAAATAATCATGTACGTATTCATTTAAGTTTGACTACTTCCTGTGTGGCTACGTGCCGGTGACGTCTTCACTTCGAACACTCCCTGCTCCCAGAAGAACAGGGAGAGGGAGAAAGATGGCGCCCACACACGTCCTGAGATGCTGTCAACGGGGTTTAGCCTGGATCCCTGTGATTTTTATCGCCCTTGTCGTCTGCTGGTCCTACTACGCTTACGTGGTGGAGCTTTGTTTGTGTGAGTAGACGGGTCGCCGCTTTCTGTCGCGTCCCGAAAGGCTTTTCAGGCGGACATGTTTTCATTGAAGTGTCCACTCACAAACACACAGCTGCTGCTGCTGCTGCTGCTGCTGTTGCTGCTGTTGCTGCCATCAGGAAGTGAATGGGCTGCAGCAGCTCAACAATGGTGCTGCCTGCCAGCCGGCTCCGAACACACAGATGCGTGTCTGTTCGTCTGACATCTCGTCGGGTTGTGCTGCATTAGGAAGGATATGTTTCGGGGAACGCATACGGTTTCTCCAGCTGCACTTTTAAGACTGCCGGTTTAGTATTTCTTGTTTTCTGCTCGCTTTGAACGGAGAATGCGTTTTTAATGTTCTTTTAAATTGAAAGAAGCAGTAGTTCAATTTAAGTCTGACTGCGTCCTGCGATCCCCCGCTGGTTTGTCTCCTTTATTTAATCAGGAGTTAACTTTTATGCGTAATATTTTGCTATGTATCACTCTTAATTTTATGTAAAACTTATATGAGCTAATTCTAGAAAGCCCCACTGCTGAAGCGAGGTTTGTACTCTGATATGAGCCCATGTGAGTAGAGATGCACCAACTATCTCACAAAGATTGGAATCAGCCAACCAATTGATGGATGGCGATCCATCCATCAATTGTCTATACCTGCTTAGCAGGGTTGCCTGGTTAGTGGGTCTCAGCCTGATGCCTACCTCCAGCAGGCATGGGCTGAGAGGTTCAGGACAAGTAGCCAGTGTATCTCAGAGACACACAGGATAAACAGTCTTGCTCGCACATTCACACACAATTTTAGAGGAACCCACGTAATCTATTAAGACATGTTTTGGTGCTGTGGGAGGCAGTAGGAGTGCCAGAGTTAACCCACACAGACTATCCTGTGATGTGCTTTGATGAACAAATGAAGAAGTGTTAGAGAAACTTCAAAGCAAATCTGATTGGCCAGGAAAAAGTGCATCTTTACATAAAATGTGTACAATATTAAACCAGCCACTAATTGGCTAAAGTTTTCCTTTCTTGAGATCATAACTCTGGCCCAAGAATATCTTTTGGGAGTTTAATTATTTTTAGCACACTGGATAGAGATAAAAAAAAAATCTTTGTTTCTTAAAAAGAACATAATATTTCTGGAAGTCCAGGTCAAAGAGCATCACTGAAAATTTCAGTAACTTGCCACTTTGATTTTCTTTTTTTTTTTCCCCATTCTGAAATGCCATTTAAATATCTTTTGAATCTCTAGTTGTCGTTTTTTTTCTTTTTGTTATTGTGCAGAAAGAAACTCTTCTGTTTTATTTAGATTATTTTCTAACATTTATGTTTTCTCTGTATCTCTTACAGACACCATTACCATGATGGGAGAGCGGAGTAAGTACTGCAAAAGATGAAAAGTGTTTAATTTGTTGCAAATGGTATTTCACTGAGCTGAACCTGTTCATATCAATCTCCCTGAAGTCTGCTGTAATGCACTCTGTAGACTTGCTGGCTCAGAAAAGTTTGCTTGCTTGTCGCTGGCAGCTCCTCCTTAATCAGCACTACCTATTTGCAGTCTTCTCCCATTAATTATATAACTGTATCCTCATCAGGCCTGTAGTCTGAGTAGCAGCAGCATTACCATAACTCATGTTCTGCGTCTGCACACTTATTGGATGGTTTGTGTTACTCTCCCGCTGATCCATTCTCCCTCCCCCGCTTCCAGTTGTCTACCTGATCTTCTTCCACGTCTCTTTCGTCATGTTTGTGTGGTCTTATTGGAAGACCATCTTCACCAAGCCTGCCAACCCTTCCAAAGAGGTACACGATCCCATAGCACTCCCTTTCTTTCTGTGTGCATGCTTCTGATCCCCTGCCACGCTGAAACCAGCTGGATGATAAAAGCGTCGTGTCCACTTCGTTCCAGTTTTGCCTGCCAAAAGCTGAGAAGGAGCGCTACGAGAAGGAGGAGAGACCAGAGTCCCAGCAGGAGATCCTGTGGAGAGCCGCCTCCACCCTGCCTCTGTACACTCGCACGGGCGCCGGAGGTAAGGCCGCGTCACCTGGCTGGTAACAGGGACATACTGTCGTTCATAGTCACCCAGTTATGACTGAAAGATTGTGGGAATCACGTTGCAGCGATCCGCTATTGCGACCGCTGTCAAGTCATCAAGCCGGACCGGTGTCACCACTGCTCCGCATGTGACATGTAAGAGAACCAGACTACCTTCAAGAAATTCTGCTCTCCTATCAACTCTTTCTTTTTTTTGTTGTTGTCACATATTTTTTTTGTGTGTCTCTCTGTAATTTGACCATTTGTTTTTTGTGTTGCTGTGAAGGTGTGTGCTGAAGATGGATCACCACTGTCCTTGGTAAATCTGATCTGCTTCCTTCTCTTTACACTTCCTTAGAAAAGTACCAAAACTCCTTGAGCCATTAAACGCATCCACAGCTACAATAGACTGGTTTATATGGAAGCATAATCATGGGTTAGAATAGATTTTGTTTGTAAAAGATTTTAAAACCCTCAAGTAGTTGTCTTTCCAGTTCATGTTTGTGAATCTGTGTGCCTTTAATATGATAGAATCTGTAAAACTTTAAATAGTATGAAAATGTTGATATAGTATTCAGGTTGAGTATTTTCACATGTAAGACACATTTACTTCACTTCCAGTCAACAATTGGAAAACTCGTGACCAGACCTTAAGAATGCCATTGATTTTTTTTTTTTTTTTTTTTCTCTCTCTTAGTGAATCATTAGTCAATTTATCATTGCGGATTGAATGTTTTCTCTCTTCTATAAATAGAAAAATGCTTAATAGGATCTTTTTTGGAGCCTTTTACTGACTAATAGTCCAGAATTTCCACTTCCTTTTTGTAGCGTTGAATTTCTGTCTAATGAGGTGACTGTAAATGAATTATGTGTCTGTGTGTGCAGGGTGAACAACTGTGTTGGCTTCTCTAACTACAAGTTCTTCATCCTCTTCCTGGCCTACTCGCTGGTGTACTGTCTGTTCATTGCCGCCACAGTTCTACAATATTTCATAAAGTTCTGGACCGTGAGTATTTGAAGCAGAGGTGTCGTCCCTGTGTGTGTTTTGCGTGTGTGTGAGTTCAGATGCAGATCTGTTCGGAATAAGCTTCCACTCAAATGGTTGTGCATGGCGCTGACTTCTCCTGTGAGGTCTCTTTTTATTTTTTTTTCCTTCTGTCCGCTCTCACCCTTGACCCCTTGACCCCAGTTCTCTCCCAGTTTCCTCGTCTGAAGTCGTGGCACACAACGGGTCATTGTTCTCCGATTTTTCTCTCTCCACGATCAGAACCATCAGTCACATCGCTAGAACAGCAGCAAACACTCTTGCAGCCGCTCCACTTGCATTTCCTTTCATCTCTTCTCTCTCTCTCCATTCTCACCAGTTTATCCTCCTTTTTTTCATCTGCCTCCTGCTTGCTGTCCCCCTGTTTTCCGACTGTTTTCTCCTGTAGTTCCTAACTGGTCTTGTTTCTGTTTATACTAAAGCTTTGTCGTAGGAAATCGGCAGAGAACTGCCCAAAGGTAACCCAGCCGTCCTCTGAAGCTGCGAGTTTTGAATGCCATCGTGATACGCATGCAGTGACACGGTTCTCATCCTACTGTTGCCTGCGTTGCTTTATCCCTCGCGCCGTTCTAAAATGCCATCCCTGTAAATTTGTTATTGATCCCCGTTTCCCTCTCCTCCCATCTCTTCCCACAGAACGAGCTGAATAACTCTGCCAAATTCCACGTCCTGTTTCTGTTTTTTGTGGCGGCCATGTTCTGCATCAGTATTCTCTCCCTCTTCAGCTACCATCTGTGGCTCGTAGGGAAGAACAGATCCACAATAGGTAATGCATACACATGCATTCAACAATTTTTTTGTTTTTCTTTTTTAAAGATGCTTATTATCTAAATTTGCAAAAATGCAGTAGAAGTTTTTTTTTTTTAATGAACTCAATGATTTGTTGACATTTTAAGCAGTTCTTGCAGGGTAGTAGTGAAGTTAAAAAATATTCCAAACTTTTTTTAAATTCCTCTATATAAAAGTATAAAACTTTAAAGCATTTTTTACATTTACTTGTCCCACTCAATAATCACCATGGGTTTTGAGCACTTAGTCAATCAAAAATAAAAAAATACCTCTAAATTCTTTAGTTGTGGGATTTTTTTTACTGGTCCCCAAGTTATTGAATCACATCAAGTTGAGATTTAGCCACCATAGTTTCTAACTGATGTAAATTTATTCAAATGCATAAGGAAAAATGTTTCCATCACTCCATTGTTTTATGATTTTTTTTTTTCAAGAACAAAAAAAAGAAAGAAAATGTGACACTTTTTTTGTGCTCACATAAAGGGAAAGAAAATGTAGATCCATACCTTAAATTTTACATTTTCTTATCCAGCATGTCCCATGACAGAGAGAGGCTGAAAGAAGAAAACAGAACAACTTGATGTGATGTTTTCACATTTGTATTATCTGCTGAAGGCCTTGCTTTTTTATAAATGATCAGCAGATATCCTTCCAACTTCCTTTGAAATGACTTCTTCCTCTGACTTCAGTTTTAAACACCTTACTTTGAAAGGACATAACAGAAATGAAGACTTTCAAGAAATCTGTAATTTATTTCTTTCTGTTAGCAGAAAGAGCCGTATGAACAAAATCGATCTTACTTGTGAGACAGTCTGTCTGTGTTTTTCCTCCCCTGCTTATGACTGGTTATACATGTTGTTCCAGTGTTTTATTACCTTACGGTCTCTCTCTTTGCGTTGCCCTGCAGAGGCATTCAGAGCGCCAGTCTTCAGAACAGGCTCAGATAAAAACGGTTTCTCTCTGGGTTTCCGGAAGAACATTGCTCAGGTCTTCGGTGACCAGAAGCAGTACTGGCTGCTGCCGATCTTCACCAGGTAATGGACTTGCATGTTTGGAGACACAGAAGAAAGCTTGAGCTAAGGATTTCTTTTGTTTTGTTTTGGTTTTCTCAGCATATTTGTATTTTGGCTCCAGTTCATGCAAAGTTTGTTCCCTTTTAAATTGAATTTGTTAATCTTAAATTTCTTTCCCATTTGCTCCAGTCAGGGGGATGGTCTGACGTTTCCCACCCGATTGGTCAACGCTGATGCAGAGCAGGCCACTGTCACTCTGCAACCTGATTCCAATAAATGGTGATGAGTTTTTTTTTTTTTTCATATATACATCAGAAAATACTTCATTTTGTCTCTTTCTGTTTGGAAAGTAGGGCTAACAGAACTTCATCTTACAGCGTGCCGGAGATCTCCGTGAGCCCCCTCAGTGAGTCACAGAACCGCCTTCTGAGCAACGAGCAGCAGGCCAACAGCACTGAAGAGCACCCGGCCGAAAACTTTGTCAAATCAGGTAAACGAGGGATGCACCAATACACCTTTTTTTTTTTTATTTATTTATTTTTTTTACTTGCGATCCCGATATGAGGTTTAACACCGTTCTAATACAGAAAAAAATTGACTTAAAACATTTCTCTTTTTAAACATAAATATGCAAAATTACAAAATTGTTTGGTAACTATGCACCAGTACAGCACACTTAAATACACCAATAGCTTCACAAGCCTGGCCAAACGTGTAAAAGAACACAACTGTAATTTGTTCAGTCAGTGGAACGTGGAGAATAATGTAAAATAAACAATGAATATGAAACTGACAAAAACAATAGGTTGACTCTCTTGGTCAAACTGCACTAAAGCAAATGGTCAGAAAGTGCAATTAGGCATTCTAAATATAATGTAAAATAAATAAGGCCTCACATAGATCTGCCCTTATGGATCGGGCACATAGTAACCAATACCACATGTAGAAATAATTTTTCAAATTGGGACCGATACAAATATTGATATCAGATCGGTGCATGTCTTTATGAAAATTATTGCATTAATCTAGATTTAATTAGACATTTATGTACCTTACTGTGTTTTGGCTTTGACTTCACAGCCGAGAGTGAAACCGTCACCATGGAGAGTGAGTCCTAACCAGGTAAAGAAGGTCCACTCAGACCATTTCATTTCAACTCAGTGGACATGTAACATTAATAATCACATGCATGTTTAATTCCTTATTTGAAGCATTGTGTCTTCAGGCTGGACTGATAAGTTTGAATGTATTGTGACATTTCTTGATGATGCAAGGTTTTGATTTGTTTAGTAACAAATAAGAAGCAGTGTTTGCTAATTTATTCTGTTTCTTCTGGGCTACAGGAGAAACTTGTCATCTAAAGTGATGCCTTAAAAAAACAACAAAAAAAAAACCCAAACGGTCTTGTTCATCACCATGGCAACAGTTCCCATAAGTGGATTCCTCACGGACGCATTCAGAGAACCTTTTTGGAAACGCAGTCCACTGGCACAGGGCACCACAGTATTGCTTTAATAGCCTTGGCGTTTTTGCATGCAGTGTTGGACGGACATCTATTAAACACGGGTTCCTCATCACCTCACTCGGCTTGGACGCATTTCTCTGCTTTTGTTTTGCAAGTGTAAGAAGATCTGCAGGACTCTTCAGTTGAACTGTTTTTTTGTTTTTTGTTTTTTTAAATATAATTATTATTATTTTTGTGCCAAAAGCCTCCACGATGCACCTGATCTCAAGACACTCCGAGCGCGCTGTAAAATTTTTCAGCATTTTTTTTTTTTTTTTTTTTAAACCAATCCATATTGTGGAGATGGATCCTTGCCACCCATTCTGTGCATCTCATCTTTTTTTAAAAAAAAGAATGATAAAGCTGGAGTGATTATTATTATTATTATTTTATTTTTTTTGCACCTTTTTGAGATGGATGTTTCTGCCACCAAAAACCTGGACCGTTGCAGAGGACTCTACCCCACGGTTCAGTGGACTGTGCCTGTCCTCGGCATCAAAGACTGGAATCAGACTTCATGTGGCGAGATATTTGAGCACAAGATGGCGCATTTGCACTTTGTTGAGATTAATATTCCAACAAAACAGCATTCTCTTTTCCCTTTTTTTTTTTATTTTACTTTAACATGTCCAAGCGATATCAATGGTGTGACAGATATTGTTTATGTGTTACAGTCATCAAAAGCTGACTGAAAGGATTAGCTCAAAGTGTCTTCGTGGCTAGATGGCGTTGAATTATGCTGCTTTAAAAAAATGACACGGTTGAACCTGGAAAGTGTTTTACCCAGTGCACTCTGGCTATTTTTTTGTTTTTCTTTTTTCTACTGTTCGGTGGTTGATTTCCACAGCTCACAACTTCAACCTTTACCAAGACACCTGCTGCCAAATAAGGGCTGACTTGTCAGGAGCTCTGACATCTGAACCTGAAGTGTTTACAGCATCTTAGCTTTATCCTAACCTCCCAGGCCAGTCTCATCACATCCCGAAATGGATGCAGCAGTTTCCGTGATACATTTTTTTTAAATGCATTTATACGTCACTGAAACTTGTTGCTTTACTAGTTTCAGACAGTAGGTGGAGAGAATGTGCTTTTGTTTTTTGTGCACCAACGCAGATACAGTTAAAACCAGATGTTCACATACAAAAGACACAACCGTATTCTTTATGCCTTTTCTGATTGTAAATCACACAGAACATTTCCCGTTTTAGTTCAGCTAAGGTTACCGCAATACTTTGTGTTTGCGAAATGCCAGGTTAATGAGGAACAGTTTGTGAATTTGAGAAAACTCTCGTAAAATTGTTTTTTAAACTGTCTGAATTGGGTTAAAAGTTCCGGGTCTCTTTCCATAAACCACTTTGTGGCAGTAGAATTAGGGTCATTGTTCAAATGGGTGACCTGTTTTTTGCCTGAGCTTTAACTTCCTGGCAGATGTCTTCAGATGCTGTTTCAGCGTAGTCCCTTTTAATGGAGGGGGCCATGTGTGTTGTGAATCACACCAGTTTGCAGTGAAACAGCCACATAGTACCTTCCTCCCCGTACTTCAGTTTGGGATGGTGTGCTGTGGCTGGCAAGCTTTACCTTTCATTCCTCTCTGTCAAATGATGATAGTGACGGACAGGTATTCTCAGACTGTAATGTGTTTTCTTTAATGTTTGTTTTGGAGTAGTGGTTTCATTTTCGCTGAACGTTGTCAGTATATCATCAAGAAGGTAGAACTGGGCAATGAATCAATAGCAATATATATCGGAATGGATATGTGATCGATATCAACAAAAAATACATGAAATAGAACGTTCAATAATTTCAGTGAATTCAGATGCAGAACCGCACAGCATTCTGGGGGGTGTAGGCAGAGGGAAGGCGTTTGTCCCTCAACTACTGATGGCTAGCTTAGCAAGATGGATGCCATCAACTAACTTACCCACTGTTTTGTTACCCAGCAAATATCTTGTTAAAGTTTCGTCTCTAAGCAGTTATGAAGCACATGGCAAAATAAAAAAAAAATAAAAAAAATTGGAGTGAAAGGGAAAAGTTAGTATAAAAGCTTGACTGTGGATAAAACATGAAAGATTATGCCAGCAATTTGGCAGTATTTTACATATTTAAAATGAAAAACTAATCAATAATTATCGATGTTGACTGATATGAAATGTTTATATTGTGATATGTTTTTCAGTCATATTATCCAGCCCTACTTGAAGGCATCATAAATTCAAAAGAACTTTGATCCCTAAAGGAAATTAAATCGAATAATTGGATGTCATATTTGGTCTTTGAAGATGATAGTAGTTCGTTAAAACCTTAACTCTAATTTTTCTTGTATTTTGCAGAATAAAAAAAAAAAGTCTATTAGATTGCGATTACAAGAAATGTGGATTTTTTTTTAAACTGTTTTTCTGGTTTCAAATGTAAAAGTCTGTTTTGAGGTAAATTTTCTTTTTTCTTATTGTAGTTTTTTTTCCCCCAGTTTTCATGCATTTTGTCAGTGTTGGCTCATTGTGGATCGCTTTACTGTGATAAACCATCCAGATCTGTTCTGAAAGCGAATCGGACCCCTCCGATCAGATCTGAAGCTCAAATTGTGCTGAAGGACCCCGAGTTTGTTCGAGACTCTTGCTGTAATTGGTCTTGTTTCAAAATGTGGAACACGGGTTTCCTGAATCCCAGGGTCGGCCGGGATCTGTAGAAACCTGTCGCTAGATGAGCCCCTCTGCAGAACAGGTCCCACCAAATTCTCTGGTCGTGATGTTTACAGCCTGTTAGTGTTGAGCTTTGTGCCGTGAAACGTCGTGAGATTCCTTCGGAAATCTTAACTTCAGAGTTGTGTCTTTCTGGGTATGCCTATTATTATTATTATTTTTATGCTTTACAAACCAGCGAATGAAGGGTTTTGTTACTGCACTATCACACTGTGGTTAGATCTCAAAAGTACTAGACTAAGTTACTGTACGGGATCCCTGTCCAAGCCAAGGTTCTGTCCTGATTATGTATAGCTCGTGATTTAACATTTAGTGTAAGAAAATGGTTTCAGAATGTTTTTGTGTCACACATAAGGAACTCACATCGGACCTGCCGTCTTGTTTTACCGTTGCCTGTATCCTCTGCCCGGCTGTTTGGCCCCCCAAGCAGAGTGTGTGTGTGTGCGTGTGTGTGAATTTTTTTAATACTTAATTTTTAGTGTCTTTTTGTAATATTCTTGTATTGGAGGAATGCTTCTGTGCAACAAAGAGATTCTGGACTCTGGCTCAAAGCATGGCACCTAACTTCTGTAAAAGAGGGGAAGGGAGGGAGTTTTACTATAATTCTGGGGCAGGGAGGGTTGGTGTGAAATTGTACATTTTTTTCTGAAATCTTTGCAAGTCATCTTTTCAACGCGCTTTACTCTTGTCTGTATAAACTGATTAAATGAAGCCATAAAAACCCCTGTGGAAACAGAAGGAGGATCTGATGACTTTGGTTATATTTTATACATTGATGCCATGCTACGTCTGTCTCCACGGTTCAGGTTGTAGCCCATCATAACTGCTAATATCTTTTTATGTTCCTTTTCAAAGTGTAGAACATAAACATAAAAAAAATATATTTTTTTCTTGTCTCGTTAATTTTATTGTCCCTACTTATAAGTACATGCCTCTTAATTAACTGGAAAAACAATAAATGTCTTTTTTTTAAAAAAAAAGAAAAAAAAAAAGCTTGTGTTTAGTTTTCCATCAGAGTAATTGGAGATTATTATGAGCCAAAGCAATTATTTTATCTTTCAAATGAATTTGATGAGTTTGTGGTTTATTTCACTTGCACACATAAGCAGGTCAGTCCCGGGAAAAGTCAACATACAAGAGGAGCCTAGAATAACATTAAAGTTCATTTGTTTTAGTAATTGCATTTAGAAGTAAACTCCACAGAGAGTCAAATATCCGGTGTTTATTTATTCATTTAACTAATATGGCTTTAGACTAATTGCATCAAAATGAATTTTCTTAAAATGTTACACAAGAGCAAATAAAAATAGGATTTTAATACAGAAATGTCACAATTGTGGGGAAGACTCCTGACTTGTTTGTCCAGCAAACGGTCAGTGACACTCCTCACAAGAGAAGCAAGCCCCGGTGGAAAAACAAGAGACACATGTAGCACCGACAACAGCATCCTTGACGTTCTTGTTCGTGAAGCTGAACCCATTCAAAAGTTTGGGGACATTCACAAGGCGTGGACCTCAGGTGGAGTTGATGCTTGAAGAGCCACATGATTGATCGCGTCCATTCCACGCCGCCTTGAGTAACTTCTGGAAATACATTTCTTTTAGGAGTAGTTTTACTCAAGCAATGTTTTCTTTTATAAAGTATCGTTACTCCAGAGTAAAATTTCTGTATACCCAACGTGAGTAACTTTGCCAAATGAAGAAAAAACAAAACTATTTTTGTGTTGCAGCTCAAGTTATAATAGATTTTTTTGTTTGCACTCATGCTTTGTTATTCTGGCATTTTCTACCTGCTGTTGCCCTGGAAATACTTGACCATGTGCTAATATGATCAATATAAGCATTATGGATTGTAAGAGATAGCTTTATAGGGTTTTTGTTTTGCATTTTATGGGAAAAAATTAGTTGCACAAGTGTTAATAGAGCCTGAAACGTATTTTGTAATCACATTATTTGCATCACTTATTGCATTATAATCTTTAAAATACCAGATTTTTTACACAACTATACATTGTTTGCTGTCTGACATTTTAAGATATTTTATCAGATAATTGATCAGATACTCAGCACTTATACATTTATATGGTATGTCGGGTATGTAGTATGTTTAGAGTGTAAATAGGATTGAATTTTTTTTGTTTTATGATATTCTTTGGGGGTTTTTTTTGTTGTTGTTGAGACGTTCTATTGTGTGACGTTTCCTGAACAGGTTCTTGTTGAAAATGGGAATTTGTTCCCAATCAACTTACCTGGCAAAACAATTGTAAAATAAAATAAAAATACTTGAGAAGTGTTTTTACAAAATGCTCTTTTATTCTTGAGTATTTTCTGCCATTGTTGCATTTTACTTGGAATAGTGTGACTCATGCTTCAGTACGACCTCACTCATTTTCAAATAGATTATTCAAACTTAACCATAATCTGTTTAAGTTTGTTTTAAATTATTATTATTGTTCTTGTGTATATATATATATATATATTTTACATTTTGGTTGTCATTAAACAACATATTTAGGAACGTTACAACATAACTGTAATATAGCTGCAGGGACGCCTACGCAACGGCTGGGTCCTTTTCAGATCGTCATCAGGTTAGACATCTGATGAGTGATGAGACACTCCCTTACATAAACATGCAACAGACAGCCATAAAGAGATGCGACAACATTCTGAATTATGGTTTACATACAGTCATTAAATAACTGACATGCACTTCATTGCATTTTAACCATTAAATACAATAAGCACTTTCTAATAGGGCTTGGACTTGCAAAATACCTTTTGAGCTTTCTTTTTTGTTGCTGTTTTCAAACATGTTTATTACTTTTCCAGATTTTTAAGCGAAAATACGCCCAAGGATAAAACCCACATTCTATATTGTCAAGTGTCCTATAATTTCATGGCTTCCTACACTTGAAAAGGAGGACTTGAAGACTTCAGGAATTCACTCAATCTTTTTTATTTTACCAATGAGTGAGAACCAATGAACAGAACAGGTGAAAAACCTACAAAACACATACAAAATATTTTAACATACATTTTAGACATTTGGTTCAAAGTTAATAATTTATCTTGATGACCAATTCAATTTTTAACCTTAAACATACATTTCTTTTACAATTTTAACCATAAATTCACAATATTAAATTTTAAAATTTCATGTCTGGTTGAATTTGAATCAAACAAATCCACACACTTTAGAATTACAGTTTTTTTTTTTCTTTTTCTTAGGACATAAGGTTTTTTACATTAGATATCTTAACATACATTTAGTGGAGCCAAACTATAAAACTAGCAGTGCAAACTGTTACTTCAATAAATTCTTCATTTCATTTCTCAAATGTAAAACTACAGTCAAATTACATTCAATTGAGCCCAGTTAGTGGCTTACCGGTAGACCTTACAAGTCCTTTTCCATGAAATGCTGCTTTGGAGGCTGTGTTTGCCTTCCTCAGCTCTGTTGCAAAACCAGTAAAGTGGTTAGTGGATTCCTTATATACCTGAGTTGAGGGTGCTGCTGATTGGGCCAGATTTCTTTCACCTGCTGAGAAGTGCTGCAGAGTGGCATACTAATGTGTGTATGTGTGTGTGCACACACAAATGTCTATTCACGCACCCACATCTGAACTAATGAGCAGATCTGCGCAACACCTCCCACTCGATCTTGCAAGGTTTTACCTGGGAAGATCGCATTTTTTAAGCGAGCTGGTTCCCTCTACTTGGTCTTCTGCTGGGATGAGCACTACAAGGCGCCGGACGTCCCGATGGAGTATGATGCCCTGAACCTCCTTCACCAATCCAGAACATTTCACAGGAGGTTTTGGTGTATTTCCCAAACTATACCCACTTGGAGACACTTTCACATAAACATCCCGGACTATGCCCTTGCAATCAGGATTCACAGCAACAACTCTACCCATCTTGAATTGCCCCCTTAGCGCATTTTGGTCGCAGAGCCAGACCACATCACCAATAGCAACATTTCTTTCAGCAGTATGCCACTTGCCACGGACAATCTGGCCAAACAAGCAAAAGGGAACCTCATAAACCCTAAAGGTCCTAAACAGGTGAAGTGCAGTGAGATACTGGAGAGTTGAGATTTTATCCAGAGTAAAGCAGCAATAAAGTATCCCCTTAATTACCTTCAATATAGTCATTTTATTTTTTTAAAGCAGTCAATTACATATAGGTTTCTTGAATATTACAAAAATAAATTAGTGCAATTATGTGTGTTCACCATTACATCTCAAAACAAGTCAGGTGTAATATATTTTAATTGTGAGGCTTGCATTAGCCATTCACCTAAAATCAGAAAAATCAGCAGAAATAAAGGCTTCTAGATTTTCATACAACAGAGGGGGGGGGAATAAAAAGAAACATTTGGTTTCTGTACATAGAAAAATTTCAGTACCCAAAAAGAAAACTTTAATTGAAAACATTAACATAAAAAAAAATAAATAAATAAAATAATTAAAAAAAAAAGTATTTGAGAGGTTGAAGTCTGATTTATGGCACGTGTGGACAGTTGTGTCTTTTATAGGTAATTAGTTCCAACAGCCCCAATAAATACATGTGATGGGTGGAGGACATGATGTCCGGGGTGATCAAATGCTTATGTCATGCAACAAGATGATAATTAGTCACATAGAAATTACACAATGTTGCTTTCTGGATTTTATTTTTTTTACATTCTCATAGTTATACTTAAAATGAAAGTGACAGACCTCTCCAGACTTACAAAGGTAAGTTGGAAAATCAGCAGAGCATTAAATACTTATTTTCCCCAAGACTAAACCAGACCCCCAAATTAAAATAATTATTTTATCAATATATATTATAATGTGTTTTTAATATGTACTTTTGTTTTAATAATTCATACTTTTCATGATCGATGTATAAAAAGCAAAAATGAAGAAAACCCATAATATTAAGACTGCTGGGAGATGCGATGTGTAGAGTTAAATTGCATAAAACTTTGCCTTTGATCTCTCCTCCTTTTCTTGTTTGACACCAAAATATGTTAGTAGGGATGGTTTGGCGTACTGTGACTGGATTTAACAAATACTGATGATTAGATAAAACTCACAGCTTTTTCAGTTTTCCAACAAACGCAAGAATACGCAAACCTTTCATGAGGTAGATCTCACATTTGGCTGAAAAACATGAAGGCATCTGAGAAGAAATGATGCCACCTTTTAGTTGAGGAAATGCCCTATTACTCACATACGCATAAGAATACATGTGTGGTGTTGAACCCACGTTTGTTTTTGTTTTTTTTCCCCTGAAAGCAGTGGGTTTCCGACATGCACACTGCAGTGTGCAGCGCGAGATTAGATCATCAACATCAGATTAGCCCCACACAGGATACGACAATAAAAGTGCGTTGCCAAGAACGCCAAAAACAAGAGTCACGCATGAAACAAAACAAGAAGTTAAATTAAAGGCAGAGCCACATTAATTACGTCTTGACAAACAACTCGGATGAACCAAATATGCTGTAATTGTCCCACTTTGCATTTAATGCTTCGATCACCATTTTGTAAGCAGGATGCTGTTCGTGGGAAGAGATCTGCATCTGATGTAGTAATAGCAGAGCGATTTGGTGGGTAGCCTTGTTCTGTCAGCAGACGACACTGATTAGGAACAGTAAACACAGCTTTGGTTCAAACTCAGTTAGCATTCTGTGCACTCGAAATCCTGAACCCAGTTGATCATTGACCCCTGTTATCTGCACGGCACCCCGGCCCTTGACACCCGCCGCAGAAAGACGTCCCCGCTCCTTCCTACGAACGCACGCCCCACCCGTTGTTTTGTTGCAGTTGTAATTGCCTTTGCTAGAAGTAGCTGCAAATGAAACTGCTGGCAAATCAGGGCAGGACGTTGAACTGATACATCTGCTCTCCAGAGCTGATTTTGTGAAAGTGCCAAACTCCAGCATGAAGTCTCTGCAGACAGGACTGCAGCTCAACTCCCATTGTACTGATAGAACCAAAAATAGGCCCAAATGTGTTGCGTTAACATGTTTTAAAGAACGGGAACCAAACTAAATCTAACCGTTTCCCGTGTTTCAGCCTCAAACTGCTCCTGTTTGCTTCTCAATGTCATGAACTCTGGGTCATTTTTAAAGTTGGATAATAAACTAATTTGCTTAGAAAAAGAAAAAAAAAAAAAACTACCTAAACCCAAAGTGGCCACAGTGTATCAACATGGGATACCCATTAACGGAACAACTATTTGTGAAACTGGAAAGTGATCTCAGGCTTTTGCAAACATACCAACTCCTGGCAGGACTCCAGAAATCCATGGCATACTTTCTGGAGCTTTGCTTCTGATTTTGCTTCCTGCTGAACTAAAGACAAATATCTGGCGTCCAGATGTAAAATTTAGCTTTGAGCAAGTCCCGGCAGTATCAGATTTGTCTCAGCACATGGCCTCTGACAGGGGAACTTTTCAGAATTGCAAATGCAGCCCACCACCGGCAGCTTTGTTGGACAGGATTCTTGGAAAACTTGTTTTCTGAATAGCTCCTCGTTCAGGCCAGTCAGGACAGATTCTTTTGAATAAATCACAAATACTGAAATATTAAAAAGGTGCGCACCAAGTCGAGCTGTTCTAACTTGAATAAATGAATCAATGGTCGTGCGAGATTCAACATTTGTAGGTAGCTCACGCTCTGCATTTTGTAACAGTGTTGTGAAAGCCTCGTCCTTCGTTAGATGGAATGGTTTGGAAAAGAGGAGCATTAGGTCACATGCTGTGATTCGTCCACACTTGTCTGTTTTTGTGCCTGCTGGGTACGTCCCTGGAATGAGCCAGTCGGCACAAGGATAAAGGAAGTTTTCTTGAACAAGCACGCCGGCTTGAAAAAGAGAGATTTTAAACATGGGGTGGGCTGAGGACGGGTTCTGTTCTGAACCCTCCCATTAGGATGGAAGATTTTTAACAGTTCCAGTTGAAGATACAGTACCTTGCAAAAGCATTCGGTGAACTTTAACTTGCTTGCATTTTTGCAACATTCAAGTGGATTTCATACGATAGACCAACACAAAGTTGCACACGTTTGTGATGAAATTTGAAGAGAGTGCAGATTTTGTTTTCAACCCCATGACCTATGCTACTCCGAAATGAAATCCAGTGCAAACAATTCTCCTCAAAAGCCAAACACGTCCGCAGCAGAATCCACCTGTGTGCATTTTAATCTCAGTGACGGCCAATGCCGTCACACAAACCGTGGGACGCAGCAGCCAGGTAGAAAGAGTTTGGGAGACGTCTAAAAACGAGCTAGAGGTATAACGTGACAAAATGCGAAACAGTCTGAAGGATGTGGAAACCTTTGCAAGGCACTACAACATATATGTCTTTGGACTACAGGACGAAACCAGAGTACCAGGGGAAAACCCATGTAAGCACACTCATGTGTAGTGGTGGCAGAGTCATCCTGTGGGGTTGTTTTTTCTTCAGCAGACAGATGGAATCTGGCCTGTGTCGATTCGAAAATCAGAGAAGCTAAGTTCAAGTAAATCTGTTGGAAGTTGCAAAAGACTTGAGACTGGGCCTGCTGGATCACATTCGGCTATTTGACTTCCCTAAACGTGCAGCCGCAGATCGACTGGCCATATTCACTATGTCCTGTTATGACTGGTGGCTGCATTGTTATGCTCCTTGCTTCCTGCAGTCACGTGTTTTTACCTGCTTGAGTTGGCGAGGCTGATCCTGGGAGATGCTGGTGCAGCTGCACTTATTAGCAGCTCATCACCAGAGCAGTCAGTATTTAAGACCTGAGAAGATGTGCTTTCAATTGTAAATTCTTTTTGGCTTGGATTTTGGTCTGCTCTGTCCAAGCTTGAAGTGCTTACCTCATATATCTCTCCGTGTTTCAGAACAGGCTTTTGGAACTCCCTATTTGGCCACATGAAAGAAGCTTGTTGAGGGATCAAACTCACAAATACTCACCTGAGTATCTCACTCACTTGAAAAGCCGCACCGTCTCGCTACATGTTTACTTTCCACCCCCGTCGGATTCCAAATGCATCTGCTGTTTGTATGCGCCTCTGCCTTTGCCAGCCTGTCATGTGGCGGAACAAACATCAGCCCATGCAGTAGTTAGTCACTCTGGACCCCTCTTTGTTGTCTTGCCACCCCAGCACCAAAGCCACGTCCACCAGTACACCAAACACGCTCGCATGGACATACCTCAGGAGATTTGCAGCCAAAGGTGGTTCAACAATGTCTTGTCTCGGTGAGCTGCATGTGAATGCCTGCCACGCCTTTCAGATTTTCAGAACCATGTCTAATTTTTCTGAACTCCATAACTATGTACTGCTTTGTTGGCTTTTCACGCAACTAATAAAGGTGTTGAGAAAATTTGTGAGGGAAACGATTCTTAAAAAGCTGAGAGTACAAAAGGGAGGGGGGAAGAAATGGCATCAAACCTCATAAGACTATGGCCCCTGCACACGTTGCTATGGGAACAGGGGGGCATGTGACGCCAGATTTGTCCACATGCTCAAAACATTCATGTACCAACAATGCTTACCAAGACTAAACTATACCTCCTCCATTTGTTTTTGTTGTTACCGGGACAGATGAAGTTTTCTAGTTTCTTAGTATTTCAAGGAAACAGTGTAAGACATATTTGATACCAAAAAAAAAATGTTTTGGGGATTTCTTGTGTTTTGTTTTTGTTTTTATTTTTGACAGTAACCCCCCAAAAAAGTTTACATTATTGTAAATAACACGTCAGCCCCATGACAACGTAAGATGGGGGGCGGGGCGGGACCACCGACTGCAGTTAAGTGTCTCTGGCCCGGTTGCGCAGGGAGGCAGAATCATCTCCGAGGCGAAAAAGTTTGCGGGCTCCGCAGTGGAGAAAAGTGCGCGTCCACCGACTCTACACGCACCGAGCCGTCTGTCGCTGCGAGCAGCAGGGAAGACACTCTCGACTGGAAGTCGCGCATTTGCGTGGAGGGGGGCGAAGCCAATCAACCACCGTCCAACATGAGTAATGCATCCAACCGGACCCCCAACCCGTGTGACGGCGAACCTCCGTTCGCCATCGACAACATCAGAAGTGAGTATGGACTGGACCTGGTTCCGTGGCACAGATTCCGCTCACTGAGCAGGTTTTCTGATGATGAACGACCGGATAAAGAATGTCCACTTTACGCACCAACAAGTTTCCCCCTCTGGAATTTTAATTCCCCCTTAAAATGCAACGCTGCATTTTAAGCAGCGTTCAACTGCGCTGTGGTGGAAATAAAATAATGCAGGTGGTCGAGATTTAGTTTTGGCTCACGGGTGTTTTCTTGGCTTAGATGCGTAATCTCTGCTTTATGTGACTCAAAATTGGTTTGATTTTCTTCTTTTTTTTTTTTTTTTTTGGAAAAGGGGGAGATATGAAGTGTCTTACTGGTACAAATGGAATGTAATATTGGGAATATCACTATTCAAAAAATGAAAGCATATTTTTACCATGGGCTGCCAGCAGTTTGCCCATCTCCTCACTGGACGCAGAATCCTGAGTGCACAATATTAATGCATAGATTCGAGAGAAGAAAAGATCAACTTTGATGACTGACAGCATTATTTACTCATTTTTCAAAAATTGATTTATTTATGATTTCTCATAAATAAATAAAGGCATTTTAGCAAAAATAAAGCATTTCACCTGAAAGAGCATTGAAAATTACATCTAGATCTGAAATAAAGCAACAGTTGTTCCAAAGATGCAATGTTTTTGTGTGTATATATATATATATATATATATATATATATATATATATATATATATATATATATATATATACACTTGTGTGTGTGTGTGTGTGTGTGTGGTAGGCCATAGTTTTCAGCCCGTGTGTTACATTCACGACTATACAAAAAACAGTAAATTCAGTGATTGTGAACATCTTACTTTTAGACAATCAGACATTCACCTTTTCTTCTTCAAAATTAACATAATCAAGTCACACAATTGGGCATAAAACTGGACTTTGCTTGATTTTGGTTACTGGTATCTGAAAGCCATTACAAAGAGAGAAAAAAAACCCCGCCTGCTTGTCTTCTGTTAACAAGGACCACTTCAATCATATGACGTTAAAAGGACTGAAAATGACACGCAGCCATGTTACCTGTAGTAATTGTCAAGCCTGCAGCCCACAATAGGAAATAAAAAGCTATTTTTGAGAGCCAGTAGAATCAACATTCAAGCTATCTGAACAAAAGCAGCCGCCGAATGTTTGCTTTGTTATGAGCCGTGACTCTTTGCGGCTTCGTGATTTTTAACTTTGTTCTTTAATCACTGTGTTGTGATTCCTTCTGTTTTTTTTTGTTTTTTTCTTACATTCAATATTTAATTGCTTATCCAGTATTTGGTTTTCATTTTAGCTGCAGTCCGTCTGCACTCTATTTAAGTTTTCTGTTCATTTTTATGTTCTATAGTTTTCTCCTCTCGACTGCTGCACATTAGGTTTATAAAGCTCACTTCGTACACATCTTTGATCACCTCCACGGTTTTTATGAGCCATTTTGTTTTCTTCATTCCTCACCAGGTCCTTCTGTTTTGAAGACCCCGCTCCTCCATTACCTGTCGTTTTTGCCTCAGTCTCACTTGATTATTTTGTACATTTTTGTTTGCAGTTTATAAGGCTGATTAAACTGTTACACTTTATAAATGTTATTGGTTTTGGCATATCCTTTGGAGATCTTTAATGGTTCACATCTGGTATCCCTCTTGCATCATTTTCTGGAGGCACCCTGAATGTTCCTTAGGATGAATCATAACTGACTAATTAATTTGGTTTCCTGTTGCTCACCACTGACAAACCATGAATTCGGGATTGCATCCTGTGATAAGTTTATTGGTTGTTGATCCTCACCCACTGCTCATTCCTGACTACATAAAACTCAAACCGGTTGGGATTTGGAGCAGACTCTCATTTGATCTTCAGTGAAGACATACAGATATTTGAGCTCACTTGCAAATGATCTCATTCATCATGTTTGAAGACGCTGAAATGTAAACAAAAGATACCTGATAAAATATGTGTACTCATGCATTCCATTGTTCTCTACAACATTTCAGCATGTTATGTTATTCAATTCTCCATAATATATTTTCTTGGTCTTTGTCTTAAACCTTTCCCTTAATGCATCTTGTTCAAGTTTTGCCTCTAATTGACTGCAACCCCTGTCTGATCACCATATTCTTGAGATCAAGCAGAGTTTCCTTCTCCTTGCTAATTGTACATGGATGCAAGCAAACATGATCTTGCCAGTGTCTCTCCATGATTGGTGATGTCTTGCCCATGGAAGGTGATTAAATAGGAGAAAGTGACATATAAGAGGATTCTGCCATATACTGATCACAATTCATCTCCTGCTCATTCCAGCTAACTGCACCTTTGGTTCCTCTCTAAGTTTTGTGATTTTTAAACGATTTGCAGGATTTGAGTCCCTTTTATTTTGGAACAAGCGTTCTTTATGTATTTTACTGTAGAAATTGTACAGTTCGACCACATGACCCGGTCAGATGAGGATGGATCAGCTTCATGTTATGGCCTGGGCACCTCTGGTGAGGCCAAAGATAAAAGGTGTTTAAGCTGACAGATAAATAAGTTCTATTTTTAATATGGGGGTCGTGTCCCCCTTTCTGATGGTGCCCTGGGCAACTGCCTGTATCAAAAACTTTCCACAGAAGAGACAACCAATCAAACTCAAACAACAATTAAACTGAGCACAGAAAAGCCCCGACGAGGCCCTGGACCTTCATGGTATGGGGGCAACAGCACTAACCACCGGACATCATGCAGCCCCACATAAAATCTTGATTAGTAAATTTCTACAACGTAGCTCGAAAATTTTGATTAGAGAATTTCTAAACGAATAGAAGCGGACAGTATTTTTGCTTCTACGCACTAAAACGATCACCCTACTTCCTGGCATCTCTAGCCGTAAGCACAATTAAAATAGGGAATTCTAAAAAAAGAAGAAAAAAAGAGAGAAGTTCTAGTATGTCCTGCACATCTGTTAGAGATTGAAATAGCAGAACCTTGATGTGGTGGAGAAAAAAAAATGGTGCATTTCACGATTAGAATCCAGAAACGCTGCAGAAAGTTCAGTTGTGTGGATTAGCCTTAAAGTTGTTGAGCGAAATCAAAAAGGCACAACAGCCGACATGCATTGCAGAAAACCTGAAGCAAAACAGGAACACCTGTTTGTGGGGTTTGTTTCACTCTGACTACCACTAATGACTCTGAATTCCTGACAATAAATGACTCAGATTACAAGAATAGACTCGGCAACATCTAAAGAGCTTCAGCTATTTACTGCCTTTCCTTCCATTCTTTGTTTTACATTTTCCTTTCTCTGGAACGAAGACCTTTCTCATTGACATCCATCCCCATTACCGTCAACCGCGTCGTCTTGGCCTTATCGTCATCAACATCCTGCCACATCTGCCAACCTTTTCCTTCATCAACTCTTGGGTGTTGCTTTTGGTTTTAAGTGTGGCAAATAAGATTGAAACATTTTCAATATTCACTTGTCTCTGGGTTATTGTTCTGACATTAGCGAAGCAAAAGAAGAGCCTAAGTTTTATTTTGGCTCAAAGGTAAACGCTTTAATCTGGCGTTGATCTAGTTTTAAGAGGCAAAAATCAATTCCCTGATTTTTGCCTCTTAAAACTTGTGAGGACTTGAAGTTCTTTTGACTTCCAGGCTGTTTTTTTTTGTTTTTTTTTTTTTGTTTTTTTTGTATCCAGCCTGTAAAAGCGAGTATGAGCATGAACTTCTTTTCAACAAGCTCTGAAAAAAAAAAAAAAACAACAAAAAAAAAACCAATACATTCTTTTTGTCTTGAATGTTTTTCCCTAAAGCATTGTCTTCTGGACCTAAATCTAATTGTTTAATCTAATTTGCCTTCTCTTCCTTCAGATCAAGACATATTTGGCATTATTTTGTATTCAGTCCTCACCTTCATGGCAACGGTTTCAATGCTGGTCTTCCTAGAGGAGTGTGTGTACATTTACAAGAAGGTGCCTGCCAACAAGAAGAGTGTTATCATCTGGGTGAACGGGGCCGCTCCGGTAAAGTTACAAATGGATGGTTTTAAGTTTGTCTCACTTTGTCACTTAAAAGTGTCACACTTCTCTGGGTTATATTTATATGCACATGTGTAGAATTGTGAACTAAGCATAGTTTTCAAGAGTTTTAATGATCAATTTAAATCTGAAACGGTTGGCGATGCCTTTACTTATCGTCTTTTTTACCCCTTTTGATACCCCTAAATAAAGTCCCTGGCAACCTGTTGCCTTCAGAAGTTGCTTTATTAAGTCAAGCCTGTTGATAACTTAATCTCAGCATAAATATGAAAAGCTGAACAGATCGTCCTCAGAGAAACTAAGTTTTGGCAATGGCATGCTGTGGGAATGCTTTCTTTTTCCCGCAGAGAGAGTAGATGCCTTACATTTTACACTTCCTTGATAATTTATGTAATAAATCAACACAAACAAGAACACAATAGTTAGCTGGATTAATATGTTTGTTTTTTTTTATATTACTATAAATTCAACTTTCTTTACTCTGATACTCTGAAGAAATGTCCATCTGAAAAGCTGCACACATTGGACATCTCCATAGAGAAACACGGCAGTAGCCGTATCATGCTGTGGGAATACTTCAGTTTTTAGCAAGGCCAAGGCCTGAGCTTAACAATTTAGCAATAACTGAATCTTAAAATCATTTTAAAACAAAGTATTTATTGTTAAGATGTGACAAAATTAGAATAAGTTGAAGCATCATGAATACTCCGTCTTTCATTTCAGGTTGCTTCGTTTAGTAATGCCTCTTTTCTCCTGGGCTTTCACAGGTGATCAGCACCATGTCCTGCATAGGGATGTGGATCCCCAGAGCCGTGATGATTACAGATCTGACTTCGGCCACGTAAGACTTCTCTTCCCTTCTCCTCTCTTTTTCTCACTTCTTTCTCTGTTTGCGCGTCGTGTGAGTTATACGCTTACATCCCGACTGCTCGGGGATCAAAGGGGGAACTCGAACCTCATTATTCCTTGGAACATTTTATGGAAAACAGCCGTGCTGTTGTGCAACATGCTTTCATTTTCCTATAGTTTTTTTTTTCTTCTTCCTCCCTTACCGGCCTCCGTTGCTCTTCTTGTCCTCGTAGCTATTTCGCCATCGTGGTGTTTAAGTTCCTGATTATGATGTTGGAGGAGATTGGAGGGGACGAGGCCTTCCTGAAGCGGGCCAGCAAACACAAACTGAAGATCAGCACTGGGCCTTGCTGCTGTTGCTGCCCCTGTCTCCCATATGTGGCCATCACACGGTAGGTAAACCCCCCCCCATTTATTCACTCTCTCTGCCCATTAGAATAAACCCTTTCAGTGTTTTACGTTCTCACCCAAGGGCTTTTTCCTTGTGTAATACTGAGTGGAGCTTCCACAGAAAGCATATCATTAGCTTGGCATGTTTTTTTTTGTAGGCAGTCTACTTATATTCTTGGCAAACATTGAAAGTTAACCGATTACTTATTATACGGCCCCACTCGGGAGCACTTATCAGAAAAGGATGTTTTAGTTCCCATGAGTCAAGCCTGTTAAGATCTTTCAGGCTTCGTTTAAAAGACTATATAAATAAAAGAAAAATGATCACAGCAACTTTCGAAAGACTCTGTAAAATGGTTTGAATTCATGTGGATAAAATTTAAATTTTTTATTTTTTTTTTCACGTTTGTAGCATCTAAGATTTGAAGGAAATCAGAGGAGATGGAGAACAGCTGATTTGTTTGCCAGGCCGAGCAAAAATGAGCGTCAGAGACATTTTAAGTAGAGCTGGAATGTGGACCACAAGCTTTGAACGTCTCACTGGAGCAACGTTCAAGCCATCACCATTGAAAAAAACGGAAAAATCGTGGCACAATTGACATGATGCCAAGGCGAGAACGATCCGTCCCTTGTGGAAGTAGAGCAAACAAACAAACAAACACGGTTCTATGGTGAAGGCAGTGATGCTCACTGCGAAACCAGAGACATTCGGTGAGACGTTAGCCTCAATGGCTAATGTTAAGACAAAGAATGAAGGCAAAAATGATTCAAACGAGTCACATCAGAGAAACAATCAGGTTATTTACGGGAAACAATGGAGAAATCGATGTTAGTACTCAGGGGTGTTCCGTACGAATGCATCAAGGATCTTTACGATTCATTTTATTTGTTTTATCATCAGCATCCCTTTGGTTTCGTGATGGTTTTCTGCTCACTTTTGGGCGTTGAAATTCCTTTTTGTTTGTTAAATAGCATGACACAATATCGAAGTTCAACCGTGGCATTTTCCATTTTGTTTTTATCGCATGAATGCTGTCTGTCTTCAGTAAAACGATAAAAACTTAGTACATAGTTGTATTCTTACAAAGCATGAGAGAGGTTACGAAGCGTGAAAACTTTTGCAAGGTACTGCACTGCTTTAGCTGAAAATCTGCGCTGAACAAAAGTAATTGTTGAAGGAGCTCTGACTATGATGTAACAGGAGCGCTCCGTGGAGGATTTTGCAACGCTGATCATGTCCAGATGCAACCTGGAGTCAGTGATGAATCCAGTCGTGTCAGAGAGCTTTGAAGCAGTTCTTAGCCTGTTTGAGCATATTCAGCCTGTGTGCAAACAGTGTTGGATTCAAACAGGAGGAAGGCAGGATTTCCAAACTGCACAGGTTGAGCAACCTCCTGGTCATTCACCTCTCATGCTCATCATGTCGTGATTCCTCCGTCCCGCTTTCTGGTTGCTGTTAATAATTAACAGGATAGTTTTTGATTAAACGTTAAATAACCCTGTCATTTATGCTGATCGCATGCTGACAGAAACGGATGTATATTTGAGGAATTATTTTATTTTTTTTTTTTTTCCCCTAATCAGAAAATCTGAACCCTACCTCCCCACACACAGTGATGCCGGTGATAATGATCATGCCAAGACACGCTCTGCTACCTCTCGACTGATCTGTTTACGAGACATCCCTCAGAGGCATCTGGCTTTAACGTTGGGCATGTTCAGATCCTGACTTGCCGCACCTCCCCAATAAAACAGGTTAAAACAAAAAAAACAAACAAAAAAACAAAACATCTTTATGGTGAAGTTCAGTTAGGGATTCAACAATGGACTTGTGGTAACTTTATGTTTCCGAGATGAAGTTCAAGAAAAAGGAAAAAAAAAAAAAAGCGCCCGTAAATTGATTTCCTCTGTTCCAACTCCAGACGCACTCTCTTCCTGCTGAAGCTTGGATCTTTCCAGTTTGCCCTTCTGAAGCTCATCTTCACCCTCCTTTCCGTCATCCTGTGGACCAACGGGAATTTCAACCTGCAAGATGTAAGTTGAAGAGGTTAACGCCCATTTTTTTTTTTCCCACAACTCATATGTGCGTGTATTCTTACATAGTTATTCATTTAATGCCAATTTAATGATTTTTAAGACGGTTTTAATATGCACATGCAGCACCTCACAAATTCATTCCTTGTGAATGTTTTTGTAATTTGTCACATTACAACCACAAACCTCAGTGTGTTTTATTAGCATCTGATGCTAATAAACGTAGATTTATGACATGGAGAAAAAAAAATTTTTTTTGGAAAGCATTCAAATTGGAATGAGAAAATCCAAACATGCACCAGATGTTCATTGGGCGCCGCCGGCAACACCATCCACACAGTGAAACAAAGAGGAGAGAGCATCATGCTGTGGGATCGTTTTGTTTTTTTTTATTTTGCGTTTTTTTTCTCCTTTTGGTGGGGAGGAGAGCGGGGGCGGGGGAGTGACAGAAAAATATTTTTGACATCCTCATCTACAGATGTTCAGTTGCTCTTCATTCATCTTTGCTGGGTTTGAGGTTTTTTCCAATGATTGGGCAAAAACAGCTCACACAGCGCTTTTCAGATTTCTACAGTATTCATGCCTAAAAAAAAATTGCAGCTCAAAGCTGAATGGTGTTTCTTTCACTTCACATAGCGCTGAGCTGTCAGTCAAACAAAGTCCCAATAAAACAGATTTCAGCTTGTGGACACGGTGTCATAGCTAACACTGTATTTTTGTCAGGTAATCACTTCTGATTACTCTTCATTAGAGCCATTAGGACTAAATAAGTTATCTACAACAGATGCTTCAGTGTGTGAGTGAATGTTGGAGGAGTCACATGTTCCTCTCTCTGTTATTAATAAGAGTTTATATTGATTCACTAAGTCTCATCTTTATCTGACAACGTCTTTGTTTCTGTTACTAGTGAACAAGTAACATATAATTAAAAAATCTAAAACAAGAAGAGAACAATATTTCAACTTTTGCTATTGCTATTCTGTAGTCCATCTATTTCTTCCTCTGTGAGAGAAACCGTTCCCTCAAAACAATTCACCTCAGCTCCTCTTCTGTCCATCCTGTAAATTTTTGGTCAAACCTTCTGGTGAAATCCATGTGCAAATAATTGGGCTCTCACATAGAAGGCATTTCCTTGGCCTTGTTTTTTTTTCTGCCAATATATTCCAAGGAAATATTTATCCCTTTCGGCCATTCCTGCTGAAAAGAGACAATCCACTTTCCAGACATAGATGACTTCCAAATATCTGCTGATTTTCATGTATCCTCTGCTGGTATGTTTTATATTCCCAGAAAACATGGATTGTCATTATTTTTGTAGAAATCTGTTTCCGCTTTAAAGGTTGTTCATATTCTTTCAGCATGCTTTTTAAAGGCATTGTGTTTCTTACTTTTTGTGGTGAGTTCATATTGCTGCCTAAAATGTTGAGTACTGTTATTTTCTCTCATCTCTGTCAGAAATCAGATTCTTTCCGATTTATTAGAGGCCCAGAAGTTTTGACGATGGTGAAACCAATCCGTTGGCATACTTAAGCATTACATGACATCTCTTTTCAGACGAGCATTACCGGAGCAGCAATATGGATCAACCCACTTGTTGGCATCTTGACGGTCATTGCTCTGTGGCCCGTCTCCATCACTTTCATGCACCTGAGGAACACCTTGCGAACGCGTAAGATCATCCCCAAGTATGCCATGTATCAGGTAAGATCCCAAACAAACACAGAGTTTCCCAGCCCCGCGCTCTCAGCAGTTAGCTGTATCGGTGTGCTTGTGTTGGTAGCTGGTGCTGATCCTGAGCCAGCTGCAGACAGCTATAATCAACATCTTGGCCATGAGTAGAGTTATCGCCTGCTCTCCACCTTTTTCGTCTCCCGCCAGAGGATACAGTGAGTCCCAACATATTCCATCGCTTTCTTTGGGCTCTTGGGAGAAACACATTAACTTCACCTTCTTCGGTGAAGTTAATGTGTTTCTCCCATGACATGGTGTCCGACACGACACAGAAAATGCATCTTGTTATTATTGATCACCTGACACTTGAGAATATAATCAGTCCTGTCGGAGCTAAAGGTATTGCTAAACAAAATTCAGAAACACATTTTAAAAGAAAAAAGAATGGATTCTGTCTTATGACATTGAAGCAAAACTTTAAGATTGTTGACACTTTTTGTGCAATGGCATCATTTCATTGCGATCTTTAAGCAAATCTAAAGAAAATGTCACCAGGATGGATAAACTTGACGTCTGACTCATAGAGTTATCTGTAACTGATATGTTATAAACCAGATGAGTAATTAAATCAAAGTTTTTGACGTATGTGCAACATGCTAATGACAGCTTTTTTAGATTTCACATTTTCTCCATAACAAATCGGTTTGTTTTTTTTCAGCAGTATTGCACAGGCGGTTGTCATAGCAAATGCAAAAAAGACTTTAATAATGTAAAAAAAAAAAAAAAAAAGTCCAACTCATTAATCTTGTATTTCAACAGAGGTGTGAGTTACTGTTAAATGAGTGGGTGAAACAGATCAAGTCAACCAGGATTGTAATGAACTTTGACCAATAGTCAGTTTGTTTCAGTCCATCATTAAATGTCAGAAAGAAACTCAAACTCATCAAAATTATTTTGTCTGTCTCCGCAGTGCTGAGTCAGCAGCTCCTCATCCTGGAGATGTTCATCATCACCCTGGTAACCCGGCTGCTGTATCGACGACAGTACGAGCCTCTCCCAGAAGAAGAACTGGGCGACAATGAAAACAAGTTGATGACATTCTCAGTTTCTGCGTGAGGGCGAGATGAATGTGTGTGTCTGAGAGTCTCTATGCAGGGGTTGGATGAGGAAATGATGTAAAGTTGTGTTAATCAATAAATATGAAATTGATGTAAATGAACTTTGAGGTTGTGCAGCTGGCTGACTGGAACACTCAGGTCACTTTTTAACAATATGTTCTGGCAAGTAAGCATTCATCTCCAGATTGAGAAAAGCTCAGTTGGAAAGCTCCTCTCTGTAACCTCTTGGATATAAACACTATTGATGCTAATATAGCTGAGCCAACTTAGCTATATTTGCTGTGAATAATTGCCCTTCATCCTCTGATTGCACCTTATTAAAATTTTTGCCATCTTTCAAATGTAAAAAAATGTTTTAGTCTTTAGTTTCCAAACTAAGTGAGGCTCTTATACAGTTAATTTGATGGGCTTTTTTTTTTTTTTAAATGATCCCTTCACAGTTCTGTTGAACTGTTCAGGTTTTATTCTCAGGCATGCTTTCTTTCTAAAGACGTTGAGTGTAAAGTTAAATCAGTAAGTTCAAGCTGGCTAGTCCTTCAGACTGTGAAGCCCAAATTATAACACCTCCACCACTGTGCATCACAGCAGAATGAGTAGCTCATCAAGGAGCATGTCATTGGTCTGTACTTTTTGCTGCTATTATTATCAGATTTTGACTTTGGATCAAGTTAAGACTACACTTCTGAGGAAACTGTTCTCTGACAATATGTCCACTGTTTATATTTGCCCTGCTGTTGTTTTCTAACATCAACAGCTGTTTCATGCGAATGACGAAACAAAGTGTAAGTCAGAGACCAAATATTTGTTAGAGAACATGTTAGAGTTGTTAACCGATGCCATTGTTGATAAAATTGCTTGTATTTTTACGCAGGATTTTGTTTCCTTGTTTGTGTGCTGCTTTTAGTTCTGAGTGGAAACAAAAGGATACAAAACTTTGTGTCTCTCAGGTTCATTTGCTTTCCAGTTTTTTTTTTTAACAAACAACTCAAAATTAGAGAAACAAAAAAAAGAAGAAAAGAAAACACCATATCAAGGAAATTTGGTTACTTAAAGGATGTAGAGGGGAATTCAGTTTAGTTGCATTGAATGTGAAAAGAACTTTTCATGTATTTTTGTTATTTTTTTTCTTTGTTTTTACATTTACTATTAAATGTTTCCACTTCATCTTAACGTGCAGGTTGTTTTCATATCTTTGGCATTTAATTTGATAATGGTGAAAAGAATTTAAAGACGTAAATGCATTAAAGGTCTCCAAAACCTGCTTGAACTCAGTGTGGAATTAAACCCATCTCCCTCAATGTCTGTTTTTATATGAATTACAAATAAAACAACTTCACAATTTCTCTGTATTATTGTGCACTATCATAAACTTATTAAGCGCTCCTGTTTAACTTTTACTCTGTTATTATAATTTCTTGACCTGCTCTTAAAAAAGGAGCTAAAACATAAAAATGTCAGATTCCTAATGGCTTTTCCCTTGTGTTGCATATTAGTGATTTCACCATCCTGCCACTAGAGGGAAGTAGAGATCACAACCTGAATATCCCTGGTGTTTATATAGGCTAAAAAGCACGACTCGGATTTTGATAATCAAGCTTTATAAAGGTTTCTTTACTCCGCAAGATGACATTCAAGCATACCATACCGGTGCTTCATTCCGTCCAGCTACTACTTTACAAAATAAACAAGTGATAATGAATGATGTTGACGGACGTGTTTTTAACCAATTGAATTGACTCTACTGGCCACTTCCCAGTTTTCAGCCAATCACTGCACAGCATTAGCCGGCGCCTCCCCAGCCAAGTGCGGTTGAGTCATTCTTGAAAGTACGTGCTTCCCAGAACGTCACCACAGGACCGGATGCTGAATAGGTCGGACCTTCAAAATAAGTCGAGACAGGGCATGTTTGTCGTCATGTTTGTCAGATTTAAAACGCAAACAATATTGGATCCAGATCCAGATACTGCCGAACTGAATGCAGACCCCATCTCATGCAAATAAAGTAATAATTGGGTCTTCATAGACATTTTGCCAGTCATTTTTCAACAATTTTACACAAACATATTTAGACTGTTAGAGAATGCTGGAGTATAAAGAAAAGAATCAGAAGATTATCCATATTTACATGATTCTAATCATATATGGTAATGAATATTGGACCACAACAGGACGTACAAAACGTCAAAAAACAGGCACTAAAACTCACCTGCTTATAGGAGCAAAAATTAAAGCATATCCAGATAAATATAACACCAAATATATAACACACAAGCTTATTTAATCAAGCCTCTTTCTTCCCCATAAATTCAACTAATCTAATAATCAAACAATCAACAAAAGACACACAGTTTTAACTGTTAACTGTTGTATATAAGTTTGAAAAATGATTAGGTTGATTACTTTTGTGCTTTAATAGGAGGTAAAATGTTAGTTGGACGTAGAACATTTTTTGCAGCTCTCATATGATGGACCTATTTAAAGGAATGTGCATTTAAATTTTGTTTGATTTTGTAAATAAGATCAAACTTTAATTAATAAATCTTTTCCATCAAGTAACAAGGATGAAAATGTGAAGTGGTCCCCTAATACCTTTCACAAACAGATGGTAATTTGCTGTTTCTTCAGAATGAAAATGACCATAGCTGCCAGAAGAATGTAGAATATTTTGTTTAGTGGTGTATTATCCTCTATTTTTTAATTATTTGTGGGGATCTTGTCATGCAAAAAATAAAAACAAATTGAGGTATTGGACATATATGCTTTTAAATCCAGAAATTGTACTTTGAGCTACATATGATACAATAAAAACAATTTCAGAAGGGCACTTTTTTGTCTCCCAGGGGAACAAAAGGCTATGCTCTAGCACCACCTAGTGTCTGTACACGTCACTGACTTGTGGTTGTCATTGGTTCCTTCAAAGTCACAGCGTGCCGCATTTTACTTTGAAAAACGTAACAGGAAGCAGGTGTCTTCTACTCTGCGGCTTTACAACGACGAGCCGACCTGAATGTCTAGAAATGTAGACACAGGAAGCCGCGACGAGAGCTTGTCATTCATCGTCTTATTCACACGAATGAGTCCCGTCGGTTCGTGTCCCCTCTGGACGGTGGAAATGCGGACGCCGAAGACAGACACGGACCGGCCGAGTTTCTGCCATTGCTGCCGGCGGTGAAGATGACAACGATGGTGCGTTCGCGTTATTTTCTCTGACTCTGAAACGTCACATCCCAAACAAACACACAAATAGGAGACGAGCGCCGTCAAACTTTCAAAAATGAGGATCTTCACGTGTCTGCTGAAATACACTAACCCCAAAATCGAGTATTACTCCCGATTTTCACCGTCTCCGCTCTCCATCAAGCAGTTCCTGGATTTTGGTGAGTAGGCTAATAATAATAACATTGAAGAATGACTTGCAATTGGAGACAGCAACTACAGCAGGGGCCTTTAATTGTCTCATGTCAACTCTTCTTAAAGTCGGGCTTCAGTGATTCTTGAGAAGAGGGACAAAACTCTATGGATAAAGCACAAAATTTCTCGTACACAAATAAACATTATAGTAGGTGGATTGTGTCTTTAAAATCCCTTATCATGGAGCAGAACTCAATACTTTATAATAGTTTTAAACAATTAAAGGAATACTAAGATAATATATTATGTCAATTAAGTATAAGCGTTCAAATAAATAATTATAAAAGTACTAATAAATTGAATTAAAAATATTTTTTTAGATATTTTCCAACTCAATTGAAATTTGTCCCCAGTTTTTGTCAACACCTTCCAACATAAAAAAAATGGAGAAAAAAAATTTATATTTAAAAAAATAAAATAAAATAAAAATCAGAACTTCTTCCTGTCTTTAGTTTGTTCTTCTGTTTTATTCCCAAGTTGTTCCTCGCAACTATGATGTGTCAACACCATTACCCACAATTTACAAAAAAATGTGGTGAAATACATGCTTAATTTTGGTATGCTGCAAGGACTGCATGGACCTGATGAGCTACATTATGGCCTCCTTCAGAATAACATCATATAAATTGAGGTCGTCAACTGCATCAGTTTTTAGCTGACCGTGTGACTCTTTCAGTGACAGTGTTGACAAATCTCACTTAAGTATGCAGTTAGTTCATTTTAATATATTTTACATAATTGGCGTTACTTCACATGCATTATGTATTTCTTTTTACTCACTAGTTTGTCACCACCTTCAGTTCTGCGTCAACGTCTTCAGATGGACTTTATGTTGTTTTTTGTTTTAAATAATATTTCTTGAGTTTCTTGAGAAGCATTTGTCTGTAAGACCGAGTAAAAACATCATAATAGGGTGTTTAGAAAATAATTTTGTATTAATTTTTTGTTAAATGGTGATGACAAAGTTCAGGGTCGGGTCCATTAAAAATAAAATTTTCAAAAAAAAATGTCGCAACTGTGAGCCTGCACCTTAGCATCTTTACATTTCCAAAACATTATTTATGCATACATAAGCTTAAGGAATCATTTTTTTTTAAAAATGCTGGGAAAATTGAAATCCATTTTGTCCCACTTCTCATGAATCACTGACTTATAAATAGAATAAGAGCACCACCTGTTGCAGGGAAACACTATCCCAATGAGAGGTGGCATTTGAATTGATTTGAATTTACTGTTACTGTGGTAACTCAGCCAGGCTGGCACAAGCAGAAGCATGCAGGGCAGTGGCGGTACGTGCAGGTATAAAGCACCTCCATTCACATTGTTATAGTTACTCAATACTTAATAACCCTCTAACAGGTTTCCCATACAAAAAAAATAAATAAATCATGAGTCATTGCGTTAAAAAAATAAAAGTCATGAGTCACTGCTTTTCATTTTCCAAAAACAACAAATTCAGATTTAGATACAACAAGATATACCATAGCTATTCTTCTGATCATACTCTTGCACTCAAGGCTTTTCTTAATCCATATGATTAAACATAAGTTGTTATGTAATTTGTCCCCACAGCTGTGGTTTGGATTTGAGCAACAGGAAGTTTGTTACCCGGCCAACAAAACCCATGTTTTACTTGTCAGCAAATAAATATATATTTTTAATTGTTAGGATATCGAAGTTGATCAAAGTTTGAAAAATGTTCTCATTGGTTGGAGGAGGTGTGATGCTGTGGGCCTGTTAAGTCTTCTTGACCGTCGTGAAAAAGCATAATTTCATAAACATTTTGAAATATCATGAGATTTTAAATTCAGATCTAATGGTCACATCCCAGTAGAATAAATATCCAACACATGTGGCCAGTTCAATACGGAAATGAAATCTTCCATCTCTGTCCTTCAGCACTAAAACCTTTACATACAGTATTAGTATTTGCTTTTCCATTTCAGTGTGAGTATTCTGCTGGAAGCAGGCTTCATACTGCCTTGTTTTAAGGCTTTACACTACATCTCATCAAGTTAGTTAGGAATACCAACTAACTTGTCAGCATCAGTAAAACTTGCTCAGTCTGTTTTTCATTACTCTGTTTTTGCAATGCACACACGTTCCAGTAATGTGGCTGATCCTGGGTGAACTTTCATCAGATGTAGCTCTGCTTATTTACCTTAAATTTTTTTTGCCTCTTTCTCTATTTGAAGATAGAGAAAGAGATTTCTGAAACTCTTGTTTGCAGTTTTTCTAAAATGGGTCGTAACTTGAGAGCAGCGGATTTTTACCGTGCCACAGATTTGCTCTCCAAAGGCTTAGTAGGATACGTGAATCCTGTCTTGCACACATGAGATGGCGGGCTAGAAGGACACGGTGTACTGTCAGATACAATAGGGTAAAGTGAAAGGTGCACAGAGTTGTGGATGTATCTGAAAGATACTTTAGCAGAGTGACATTTGCTTCTTCCACTCAAATGTTAAACATTAATCCCTCATCTCTTTTTACTCCAAAGGTTTATGATCTCCAAGTTCAGTTTCTTTTATCTGTTAAAGCTAAAGTTGGAAGGGAGTGAGTGAATCTTCGGTCAGATAACAAAGGTTGGATATTATCTCAGAAGCTGAAAGGTATTTACGCTTTCTTACTTCAGCTTACTCTAAATATAAGCCATTTAAAAGGAAGCACAACATGTGGTGACTTGTGTGCAGATAATTCTGGCTGCGGTTCTGTGAGAGAGCACAAGACTTTTAATGGATCTGTCTTGAAAAAAGGTGGATTTGGAAACATTGGGAGTGTTCTGGAAATCGAAAGTCACAGTTATGACCTTCAATCTCTACAGCATACACTGGGGGCAATGCTGTTTGTAATTGCTTCATAAAGTCAGTTTAGGATGTCAACTCAATCATTTTGTCTTAATTTTAAAATATAATAACCCCCCCTTTTTTTTTTTTAGAGCTGTTCTCTCTGACTCACACAGTGTGACCTCACCTCTGATCTGCCATATTAAAATCAACAGCTATAAAAATTATATGTTTATAGCTGTTCTAACATTGTCATCTATTGTAATAGAAAGAAACTAATTGGCTACCATGAATGTTGATCGCCCAGCGCTAAAAACAAGAAAACAACAACCAAAGAACGTATTATTATTATTTATTTAGGAAACGCCCGAACAACTAATTGTTTGCTCTCTCCTTAAAATAAATGTCTTTAAAACTGCATTTAAACCAGTTAATTTATTTTACAAATGAATTTTTTATTTCTGCTGGTAAGTTGTTAAACTTACCAGATTGTCAGTGAACCTCAGCAACTAATCTTTGGCATCAAAATATTTTGTTCTCCTTCACACACAATAAGGGCATAACAGATTATATTTACATGACTTGAACACAATCACTGGTATTGCTTTTGCAGCTTTGGTTACACGCTGTGAGCTTTTGTTTGTGTCTCTCTCAAAGACAGAAACATTCTCTCCTGAATGTCAGGATGTTAACTGATTGGTCAGTTAATTGGTTGGAGCATGATACGGTGCCCAATTAGCCATGAAGCAGACATTATGCAGCAGATAACTGGAAACCAGGATTGCATAGAAATCACTTCCAGGCAGTTTTGATCCAGCATCTTTTACATGCAAAATGCAATGTGTGACTTTTGGGAGGTCTCTGCATGCACAAAAGCTAAGAAAACTCTTCAACAATTTGAAAACATTGCAGTTAACACTAATAAATGCAACTTTTTCACTCTTGTTCAGGCAGGGAGAATGCCTGTGAGAAAACATCCTACATGTTCCTGCGTAAGGAGCTGCCGGTACGGCTGGCCAACACCATGAGAGAGGTCAACCTGCTGCCAGACAAGCTGCTCAGCCAGCCGTCTGTCAAACTGGTCCAGAAGTGGTAACGTCTTCTTTTGTCTTCTTTTTGGGTCGGTTCCAGGCAACGAAGTTTGTGATTTGCAGGGTGTGAAAGTTGACTTTTGGTCTCCGTTTGACATAATCAGGTACATGCAGAGCTTCATGGAGCTGCTGAATTTCGAGAACAGGAAGGCAGAGGACCCTCACACTCTGAATGAGTGAGTGAATATTGATTTTGTGATTAAAAACCTAAAGAATGCATCAACAGTTTGTTCAGCTTTCAGTGAATCTAGAAGCAGCAGTTGAAACATTGACTCTGTGCTCATATATCTGTGCTGACTGTGTCCCTTACTGTGTGTGTGCGTTGGTGTATTGATATCATAACAATATCCCGTCTGATAAACACCCACGCATGACTGATAAAAGCATGGCAAGAAATAAGGAGAGGCTTGACTGCATTATGAACTTAACTCCAAGAGTGGCTTGTTGACAATATTCCAGCAGAAACAAGAAACACAAGAAGGGAAAAAAACACGGGGGGAAGGAAAGTGCCAGCCTTCACCCAGTGTTTTTTTTTTTTTTCTTCTTTTGAGTTTGATTCTCTTCTCGTAAAGTCATATCTGAAGAATCTAAATGGTTTTGGATTCTAAAATTATGCTACACCTTACAAAAGTAGTTGTACTCATTACATTATACACAGGCTTCAGTGGATTTTTTTAAAATTTCCAATTAGTCTTGCGCCCCTAAATACAACAGACTTTTATTACAGATGTCACAAACTTGTACATGAAACAAAAAAGCCTGGATACCCATGGAACCTGAATTTGTAGGCAAACAAAAATCTGCCCTTTTATTGCGGTGTGGTAATTGATAGAGAAAGTCCTACTTCCATACTTTTGAGTTTTTTCATTTTTGCATCGATAAAATCCCATTAAAATACACCAGAGTTTGGTTTCAATGTAGCAAAACATGGGAAAAGTCAGAGCTGACGAGGGGTTTGCTCTATCTCCTTTCATTCCCGTTTAGTTTCCTGGAAATCTTGATCGACATCCGAAACCGCCACAACGACGTCGTGCCCACCATGGCTCAGGGCGTCATCGAGTACAAGGAGAAGTTTGGCTTTGACCCCTTCATCAGCAGCAACATCCAGTACTTTCTCGACCGCTTTTACACCAACCGCATCTCTTTCCGCATGCTCATCAACCAGCACAGTGAGTCTCACGCTCGCGTCGGCGTCACGTCCTCGTTAGGTCCGTCTCCGCGGCCGACGCTGGATTTCTGCTTTGTGTTTGTGTTCAGCTCTGCTGTTCGGCAACGACACCAACCCCGCCCATCCCAAACACATCGGCAGCATTGATCCCAACTGCAGTGTGGCTGAAGTTGTTAGTGGTGAGTTCAAGAACTGCGTTTTTTCTTTTGTTTGTTTTTTTTTTGTTTTTGTTTGTTTAACCAAGGCCAACATGCCCTTGATCAGTTTCTTAAAATACAAAAAGAGCGTCTTCCATCCAACTTGTGGGCTAAATTAGGCTTTAATTACAGCCTATTATGGAAACATTATGTTTAAAAGCACAATAATTAAACTATTTTCTTTTTTGGATTACTTTGTTGTTTGTTGTTCAGACTGCTAATTATCGGGTTTCCATCAGTTACTGGTCTTATTTTCCAAAAACCATCCATACATATCAACCTAAAATCTCTATTTTCAGCTCTTTACTCTTGTTTTTCTCTCAAGATCAGTGTTGTGTAGCTGTTTACAGGGTAAAAAAAAAAATACTCGCACAAAGGCTCACTTCAGGCAATATAACGTGCTGTACCTCTAGGAAATTTCTTCCAGATGTGGTTGTAGAGAACAGAGTCCTCACATGTAAAAAGCTCAGCAGAGCTGCGGATAGGATACAGGAGAGAATGGTTCCGTGAGGAAGAGCTCTGCAGAAAAGAAAATAATAAACTTTCCACCAGGTGTGAACTTCACTCCCTTTTTTTTCCATTTTCTCTTAAGTTTCTTAGCAGGATGCAAGAGAAATAATGGGGACACGGTCTGGTTAGTGTCGACTAGTCGACCCCCGTGGCAAATATTCCAGCTTGTAAACTCTTTCCTGGTGTTTTCTGGATGTTTATTTCAGGGAATATGACGACCAGAACAGAAGCTGTCAGAACTAGGAATACGCTATGATTAGATTCTTTCCAAATCCCATGGCATTACAGTGTAAATACAATAATCCAAAACAAATTGCCTTTATTTGTTTTGGATATCTCCCCACTGCTGCTGGAAGAAGAATATCTATAATTGTTTATTTGGAGTTGCAGTCACTGGAGAAGCACCAATTAATCAATTTCCTCCTGATTTTTTTTCCATTGATTAAATACATAAGAATTGAACTTACTGCATGAATACTGATGTAGCCCAAGGGGCTTAAAAAAATTAAACACACCCAACTGTTTTTTTGGAGTCTAGAAAATGAACCATTTCAAAAACCTCTGGAATGTAATACCACAAATTAGCAGGCACTGACCCTCACCTAGCAACCCAAGCTGAGATGTTGAGTCAGCTGGTTTTACTGCTGCATGCTCTGTACAATGGCAGTTGGAAAAGATGAGTGTTTTGTTGCTGACTTGCCATTCAGAAACCACTTGGGGCATTCTTGCTGGTTGAGCAGGAACCTCTACTAAAGTTTTTTAAAGGTGTACGGTTGTGTTTGGAGCCATTTAAACGTTGAGTTGTGGGGCTTATTTGAATTTAAAGTGACAGGACGCCCTAAAACAGCTCATTCTGAAAGGAGCTCAAAATGGACAAAATCTCAGTATCCAAGAATGATTTTGAGCAAAGAAAAACGTTATGAACAGGTTAGGTGGCCCATAGACCCACCTAACCTGTTCCAGGAAGCATAACAGGTGACCTTTGACCTCTGCTTTGTATAGCAAACTGCTCTGCGGCTGTTTTTGTAGTTATATCCCTTTATAATCCACACAAATGCCAACAAGGCTCTGTGCCTTGCCTGAAGGGAAATCCAACCACCAGCCTCTCAATTATTCCAACCTGCTGCTCCACCTGAGCCACAGCTGCCTCTGGTTGTATGTGTTATTGCCTTTATTTTTCTTGGCCTGCTCTCGGGGGGGAGGGAGTCAAGAATGTGGCCTGACCTGAGCTTGTTTGAAAACATTTCTGTGCTTCCTGAGCATTTGGGATTTCTGGGAAATTAGTCGCTTCCTCCGTCACAGACGCGCATACATCACCGATGGTTTCAAAACACATTTCATTAGCGTGGATCAAAGCTGCACTCGGAGTGAACCGTGAGCGGACAGAGAGAGCGGTAGTGACCCAAAACATGACTGCAAATATAAACAATGGACATTCAGCTGCTCTGTTCTCAGCCTTTTGTTTTTTTTTGCTCTCCTACTAGATGCCTATGACACTGCCAAGATGTTGTGTGAGAAGTACTACTTAGCTGCTCCCGAGCTCAAGATTGAGGAGTTCAACAGTAAGTGCATTTCACCCTGCGCCTCTTTTGATCTGCCACAGAGATGTTGCACCAAAACATGTGTTTGGATGCTCCGAATTTAGCTCCATAGTGATTAAAGTATTCACTCTGTCATTAACTTCCCAAGAAGCAGCTGTCTGTGTTCACGAAAGAGACTTTCTTTCTTTTTGTTTTCCAGTGAAAGCTCCGAAGAAGCCCATCCAGGTGGTATATGTGCCCTCGCATCTGTTCCACATGTTGTTTGAGCTCTTCAAGGTGAGCAGAGCTGTTCCCTTTAAACGTAATGAATTGGCTGGATTTTCTGTAAAGATCCCTCATGAGCTCAGTTTACAGACGTTGTGGCTGTTTGCAGAACTCCATGAGAGCAACAGTGGAGCTTCATGAAAACAGCAAGGAGGGGCTGCCGCCAGTGAAGGCGAGAGTCACTCTGGGCAAAGAGGATCTGTCGATAAAGGTAAACAGATCTGCGTATGATGACACATGAGCTTTGTTTCCGTGTTTTTATTAACTCTGACTCTTCTGGCGTCTGTCTCAAGATCAGTGACAAAGGAGGAGGAGTTCCTCTGAGGAAGATAGACCGTCTCTTTAACTACATGTATTCCACTGCCCCGACGCCCAGCCTGGAGCCGGGAGCCGTCCCATTGGTACACCCGCTCTCAAAATCATTCGGTTTTATGATGGTCTAAATTAGCATTTAGATGGTAAGCTTGTTTTCCTTCTCTTTTCTCTATTCCAGGCTGGTTTTGGTTACGGTTTGCCGATTTCCCGGCTCTATGCGCGATACTTCCAGGGAGACCTGAAGCTCTACTCCATGGAGGGAGTGGGCACAGATGCTGTCATCTATCTGAAGGTAACATGGGTCAGCCAGATGTGCAGTACTAGTATTTTTATTCATATGATTAATAAAATCATATAAAAAAAAAAAAAAAAGTCTGTTGGAGACTGCCCCTTGTGGCCAGAATAAGTCCTTTATTTGCACTTCAATAAAATAACTTGTGAACGCCGTGCATACCAACAACTCAAAAAAAAAAAAGTCACACGAGCATGTTCTAGTTCTTGACGGTGTTTTTTCAGTGAACGACTTCTGTTTTTCTCCCTTAAAGGCTCTGTCCAGTGAGTCCTTTGAACGCCTCCCTGTGTTCAACAAGTCAGCTTGGCGGCACTACAAGACCAGCCCCGAAGCGGACGACTGGAGCAACCCTAGCAAAGAGCCGCGTGACGCCAGCAAGTCCATATACAAAGCCAACAGATAACTCTGCATGGCCTGCCAGCATAAATTGCTGCTCGCTGAGTGGAGCATGTACGCTGAGATGTTGCCCGTGGGGTAAAAGCTTAGTTTTGGATGAGACTTGCTTTCACATTGCACTGGTGAAAGGTTTGTTAGGGTGTTGTGACCCGGATTTACATTTGCACCCGATTGCAATAACCTTCTTTAGAGTAGCTTTTGTTGTTGTGGCTCAGAACAGAGTGAAAAATTCTCAGTATTGTAGCTGCGACGTATCGAACCCCAATTGTAAATTCTATCGATTTCATTGTTGAAGTTAAATTCACTGCAACTCTCCTGTCTTTAACCTCTTGTCTCATGCCGTTTTCTGACCAAGCTGTTCCTCCCTCTGGCCAGACAAGCCCAACTCTGCTGATTTGAGTCTCCTTCTCGGCTTTAGAAAGACTTATTCTGTTTCTTTTTCTCATAACACAGTGCAATGTTTCAGTGCAAATGAGAAGAGGAAGAGGTTTTTATTTGTGGTTTTCTTTGTGAAACACGTTTGATTAAATGCACCAGTGGGCTCGTTTGTTGTTATAGTGGCAACTACTTGTTTTGATTGCACTTTTTAAGATTTTTAGTCAGGGTTAATTGTTAAAAAAGATATTTATAAATTAGAAACTAGATGCACCTTCTTGAAAAAAGAAAATAGAACAGGGAATGCTTCAAACACATATTTAAAACCAGAGAAGTCATAACCTGTTTATATCTATGAAAGAAAGCCTTATTTTTTGGGAACTTACAAGATGTTTGTTTTTTTGTTGTTGTTTTTTTTATAGCCATGCCTTCATGGTTCATGGTGTATTGGATTTTGAACAATGTTAAAGGGAGGCATTATAAATGAAAGTAGTCTAAAATATTGTTTATATTTGACTTGCTTAGCTTTATTGTCCAAGATTACCCAGCCGCAAACCAGTACTTAAAAGTAATAACGTTCATCAGACACTACTGCTTGCAACCCTGATTAACAACTACTAAAAGGACCAAACGAGTCATGTATGTATAAGACACACCGCCATTCCAGCATTGTGCGCCGAGTAGCTTTCCCAACACCAGCAATATGTAATGTACCAATGTTTATAGGAACGAATGGACCTGTAGCACCTGAACAACGGACGCTGTTCTGCTCGCCATCATTTCATGCTGCTGTGGAGGATAAACAACATGCTCACTGCTTCGTGTGCTTTTGGCATCATCTGATTGCCCTTGTGTTTCACTTGAATTCCTGCTGATCCCTGCAGTCTCCTGAATGAGTTTGAACAAAGTTTGTAAATGTACTTTTGCATTTTCTTATGCTGAGTTAAAGTGAACTGGATGTTGCCGTTGTTTACGTTTTTGATATTTTAGTGATAATTTGAATATCTAATTTATGTTTTGTTGTTTTAAAAAAAAAAAAAAGTTATTTAAGAAAAAGGAAAAAAAAAAAACATCACACGACACACAAAGATTAGTGTTTGGAGAGGCAGTAAGAGGAAAATATGTCCAAAGAAAAGACTCTGGATTGTGAAATATCTCATCCAATTGGTCATGCAGGCTCAAGCCAACAACTCGTTTGGGAATGCATCTGCCATCTTAAAACAATACAAGTTGCATAAAAAATTATCGTTAAGTAAATCAGTGACATTTTATCAATCTTTACAGCACCGTAATGTTTCCATTTGTTGGTTATGATTGCAGAAATGAATATTTTCACATAAAATTTAGGTTGGAGGTGTGCATCACCAGTTCTGTTCCTATGGGAAACATGCTGAGAGCAGAGCTTACAAAGCTCTTACAGTCAGAGTATCTGCTTAATATAAAAGTAAAGCAGTATGAAAATAATAATAAAAACAGCCACTTTTTCTTACACGGTTCCCGCAAATAGTTAAAATTCATGAGTATTTTGTACAACTTTGAAAATGCTTTCAACTGCCTATTTTAATAGTTCAGACTTCAAATTCTTGTATGGATAGATTTGAACAGTGGAAACAATCTTAGGACTACTGCAGAAGTCCATGGACTTTCTTATTTTTGTTCTCACGAGGTAAAAATCAATCAACAACAAAAAAAGGGAAAGGCTCTCCAGGATTGGTTGCTTTCCAAACTTCACTCAAAAGTTCCACAGAAGAATCTGCAAATATTGAACATTCCTTTCCGTATCTAAAAATGCTTTACGTGTTCCCCTCTTCGAGTGCGTTCGCACAGGAAGGTGGTTGCAAACATGACAATGTTTTTAAGGCACATAAAGTATGGTTTATATTTTAGAGATTGAAGTTCTTTTGAGACCCCCTTTGCCGTCAGGGTCAGCCTCTGGGACAAAGTCAATCTGTCTTCATACAAACAAAGAGAGAGTCCTACTGAGCTTAAAATTTTTACCTCTTTACTGAACACAAGTTCAACGGTTCTGAACTAACTACTCGAAAAGACGATTGTGGGAAACTCCATCAGTCCGAAGTATTTTCCTTCTTTCATCTCCTTTAGTGTCTCCCGAAGTAAAATAAAAGAAGAATACGGTGTTAGAAAACCTTCCACCTCCTGTAGATGCTCCACATTTCACCACTGCCAATACCTTTGAAACCTGCCAGTCAAACCGAGGGACGCTTGATCACACACCTGCTGTAAAAAAATTTTTTTTTAAAAGTGCTATGTTATTGAGTAGCAGTAAATGTTTGGTCTCCCTTAGAACAGTCCTAAAAAAAAAAAATGCACTTTTTGACTTAAAACAAGACGCCGCAACGCAGAAGAGCCTCCATTTTCTTGCTCGGTTGTTGAGAGCCTCTGCTGTCATCAAAACATCCACTTGATCTGTTTCAAAGACTACGATACATATAAAGCAGATAAACCTAACGTGTAAGCTGTACATATAGTGTGTGGATTGATCACTGTGTTTTTCATCCTCCTGTACAAAGTGCTTAAATGATATATTTGTATGCAAGATAGACCAATAACGCCACATTCACCTGGAAGTAACAGTAAACTCATCTTGTCAGTCAGCATGAGATCAACAGTAGAAAGTATCAAACCTGACAATAAAGAAAACTCTTGTGTGGTCCGTCTGTCTTGTTGTTTTGCTGTAATGAAAGAAAGACATGTCTGGCAATATACTTTCTGATCTAGATCTTTATTAACTTGTTAAGCCTTTTGAACAATGGTGACTTAAAAAAAGACATAATTTCAAAGTTTTTACATATAGTGGAGATTAACATGTGCATACAGGACATATAATGTGTCTACGTTGCTTTAAAGTTATAATTTAGTTGGGGATGGAAGCTCATCTGCACTGAGCTGGGATGGGCAAGCAGACCTGAGATAAACAGATATTATGCAAGTTTCTAAAGGTAGCCACATGGTGAGTTTTACTTTTTTTTTTTTTACACAATTCAAGTATCGTCTGAGTTTTTCTATGGACAGCTGACATCATTATATTCAAAGACTAAAAGAATGCATGGTGCAATAAATTATACAGATGCAGACAATCTGGTTGTCACCCCTAGAAAAGATGTTTAAAAAGTCTCAAAAGTAAAATCATTTATTGTAGCAGTGTGATGTCATATTTAAAGACTTTGTTTTGACATTGTTTTTAACAAAACACCCAGAGGCACAATTTGTGGTATTGCCAATAAGTTTTTTAAAATAATAGCAACCAAGGAAGATTTTTTTTTTTTTAATTTATGCAGTACTTTAAAAAAAAAAAGGTTTCTTAAGAGTTTCTGTGAGTTTTTGTTTCCTTTAGGCATAACTATGGCATGAGACACATGCCTATTTCTCCAAGCCACTAGGACGAGGACATTTGTCTCGCTATCAGGTACAAACAAAACTAACATTGATCTTCTCTGTAACAAAGCCTCTTGGCAGGATTGGCGTCAAGAATAAATACATTGAAAAACATCACGCTCACTAGAGGATAAGCCAAAAATAAACAGTCAAATCAATACAGAAATGGTTCCTCAGACACAAAAACATCCTTCTTTCATTCCCATTTTCAGTGTCTGGCTGTACGACCCACAGGAAACCATTGGAGGAGAGAACGTCACGGAGGACCCAGGACTCTGGGTACGAAGATTGTGCAAAGAGGTACTGTGCCAGACATTGTTTTGTTGAAAAACAATATTTTTACCAAGGCATTTGCGCTTTCACTGAAGAAATATAATCAAATTAGAAGTTGGATTATTCAGCTTTTTTTTAAATTATGAATTTAAGCTTTTGCATATAAGGGGACTTTATTTTAGGACTTTTGATTCATCTTTACCAGTGGTGTCATCAAATTTGTGAATGCAGAATTTTGATTTGAATAAGAATTGAAAAGTACTTTAAAAAAGCAAAAGGATCTTATTAGTAAAGCTTGAACTGCTTGTTGGGGGGCGGGGCATCACATAAATAAAAATGGTTCAAACTAGCATTTGTGATGTGTTTTGTGTTGCCCGTTGTCTCCGTTCTGTTATTCTAAGCTCTAAGTTTGGGGGTTTCTAGAGTGAAACTGATGGAAGGATGGCATCTTAGGACAAAAAGCAGGACAAGAAACAATCCAGTGATATTATAAGCAGGCTGATTTGAGTGTCTGTATTAGTCCTGGACAATCCAAAGCAAGTCCTCTTCACAGATATTGCACAGGATTCTTGTCCTTGTAGAAAATAGAGACATTAAATACATCGAACAAATCCACATCCTGGTCTTCGCATTTCACCCCTTTTTTTTTCTGCTTGGCTCTCCAGAGAATGATGGCTTTTTTATTAGCTCCACGGGTCCGGACCACAGTTCCCCTGATCAATGTCAGCATTGCAAATCTGCAACGTCTTTGAGGAAACCTGGTTCTGTTTCCAGCCGCTGTTAGAAGAAAAGTGTTATTTGTCGTTGTTTTGTTTCGTTCCCGTTTGGTGAGGTGTTCCCAGGCAGTGTACCATGAAGTGAAACGTTTCTGTCTGAATCCGTCTACTTCTCGTCTTCGTCGCCTTCGCTCATGCTGCTCATGGAGGCCGACGCGCCTTTGGGGGAGGCGGGGGGCGAGGGCCGGGCGTTGTACCAGCGGGCAGGGGGCGACGGAGGGGACGGGGAGCGCAGCGGGGACAGTTCACGCGGGGGGCTGCTGCAGGGCGATTCTCTGGGTGACAGAGCGTAGGACAGCATCCGACCACTGCGCTCCTGAAACACTTGTTTCTATTCAACAGCAAAAGAAGAAGAAGAAGAAGAAGAAAATGAAGGTTTGCACGTGTGTAGCCTGTGATTTGCAGTGCAGTTTCTAAACCCAAAGAAGACCTGGGAACAAATTCTGATGAGTAAACACAACAGGATGGATGTTACAAACAATGAAAACACTCCCCCTGGCTTCTTTTTCCGATCCTTGCTTGTTAAAATTCCACCTAAATCACTGGTGAACCGCAATCGGTCCTTAAGGGCTGGTGTCCTGCATGCTTTCGTTTTTTCCCCCTGGTTTAACACGCCTGGATCAAAAGACCGGTTCATTAGTTTGCTCCTGCAGAGCTTGATGAAACGCACAGGAGCTAATTCAGCTATCATGGAGCAGGAACACGCGTCGGCCCTTGAGGACTGCCTTTTGACGCCTATAACGACTTATTGATGGGAACCGGTTAATTTTGTCCACCTGAAAGGTCACAATTTGAGTTGCAGAGGTTGAGGCTGAGACAAAGAGGAGGAGGCAGGACTCTGGCCTGTCAGGAGGACTGTTGTTTGGCAGCACAGATGTAGTTTTAGTTAAGCTGGTGGTATGAAATAGAATAAAATGGCCTGATGCAATCAAAGCTGGAAGACAAAGAAAACTCTCAAAAAGAAATATATGGGAAAAATTTGATGTTTTTTTTTTTTTTTTTTTAACTCAAAGGGTTAAAAACACTAAGAATGTCTTTCAACGGTCTATAATACTGGGTTTCTTAAACTGAATTAAGTTAAATAGAGGAAAATGTGTGCATGTGTTTCACAGGAAAATCACAAACACACTGATTCCTTCATGGAAAACTACATATGACTCAGTGAAAGGAACAGGGAAAAAAAACTGTTGACATTCGCAAGTCTGATTCATCCAGAAAATACAGAGAGTCATCCATTGAAAAAGAATTAGGTGCAAGTTTAAACTTACCCAGGTCCCATCAGGTCCAAAAAGTTCTAAGAAGTTGCCAATGAATTCTCGAGACTTTTCTTCCCATTTCTGGATGAGATCGTGACTCTTCTCCTCCACGCGGTAAACAAAATGTTTACTCTTTTCTTCGACGTTTCGAACCTTTTCCTTCATGCGATCGACCTGGTTCTGTAGCCGATACTTCTTCTCCTAAGGGGATTTAAAAAATGAAAAAAATAAAATAAAATTCAGAAAAAATTGTTATAAAAGTGACCAAAAAAAAATAAAAAAATGCTTGAGGAATACCAAAGTGTTCAAAAATCTAATCTAAGATAATAAGTAAAAGTTCTAGTCAAGTTCTTGTCTGCAGCAAACTAATATTTGGCCGCTGCAACGTCTTACGTTGATGTAGCTGACGTTGAGCTCTTTAGCTGTGTAGCCCCGCTGCAGGTTGCGTCGGGCGTAGACGTCATAGTCTCTGACGATTCTAGTAATTATGTCAGAGGTGGAGATCCCCTCCGTCCGTTGCGTGGGCACGAACATCCCTGGTCAATAGTGAGAGATACCAGCAGGAGGTTATTTCTGATCCTCATTTAGTGGTGAAATCTGCGACATGATTTTCTGATTCCACACAGATCACCGCCCGACCTGCTTCTTTGATGTGTTTGTAAACGTCCTCAGATCCTGCTGAGGAGTACGGGATATCATCATGGGCCACAAAATCGATCTGAGAAACAACCAAAGGACACGTACTGTTTGGCAGAAAACAGCACTGGCAGAAATAAATTAAAAAATAAAAACTAAAAAAATAAAACATGAGAAGAGCTTAAGGGAACATGCAGTAGGGCCTTTAAGTTCTGCACTTTTTCACAGTTCGATGCTTTTTATTTGGGTTTTTGTGAGATACATCGACTCAAGAGTAGTGCATCCTATGTATTACTCTAAAACTCCTCGATAACATCCAGCCCAACTCATTTCATTCAGAAATTAGATGGTAAAATAAATGAAGGTCAATGTTTGGTCACATCATTTCAACGTAAACTGCATGTGTGGTGAGTCAACTTTTTTTCGTGTCAAGTTTTTGTTGGTACTTTCTCACAGACGCACCTTGTGTTTCTCCAGGAACTCCGGCGTCAGAGTCCACGGTGCATCTCTCAGGACTTCGTCCACGTAGCGGCAATGCCTCAGGGCTTCATAGCGCTCGTGTTCCGTCATGACTGTGAAACCCTTGTACTTGTGGGTCAGCTCATCGCTGCACACTGTTCCGGGAACAATGGTGAGAAAACACGAGCACAGGCAGAAACATCAAACAGTTATGAAAGAGTTTGGAAGAGTTATCGGTAGCCTCTCTTACCTCCTACTATGAGATAGGTGTTGGGAAACAAGTTCTTGGCCTGCATAAGCGCCCGAGCGTGGCCCGAGTGGAACAGGTCAAAGATGCCATCTGCATAGACTCTGACCGGCCGGTCCACTGGAAAAAATACAATACAGTGATGGTCAGCGCCATAAGTGAATTGGTGTAACGTTCAGAAAAACTGAGAAGAGGAAACAATTGGAGTTATGAGAAGCTGGTTTTTAAAAATATCATCAAGCCATGACACAGGAAAAGACGAATACAAAGGAGTGTTGACTGAACCAAGATATGACAGAGGTTTACTCCCTAATATTACTCCTGTCTCAATATAATACTAGGGAGCTGCAGTCAGAATCTGATTTAAGGGCTACTTGATTGTGTAAAATCAGGTATCCCTTATAACCACAGTTATATCAGTATAACTTTGGTTATACTGATATTGTTTACCAATGATTCGTTATTTCATGCTATTACTTTATTTTAACTGCACTCAATTAAATAACAAATAAAGAATAATTATATAACTCAATTACATTAATTTGGTGCCAACTTTAGAACTAAAATACAAATTACGAATGGAAAGAAATACAGATTTGGAAATATTTACGGCGGTAAAAAAAATAGTCGTTCAAGTCTGTGGTTGTAATGTGAGAACATATGAAAAAATTAAAGAGCTTTGAAGACGTGTGCTTTGGCACTCACTGCCAATGCAAGGATTCAGACAAAGCTTGTAGAACGTGACTTTCAAAATAGGGGCGGAAATCAAACGGAGACAAAGTGGAGAACGAGGAGAAAAGCAGCATGAAGGTGAACGTGAACCTGGGGTGCCTCGGCGGGCCTGCGTGATGCTGAGCTTCTCGTGAGGCGCTCGACAGTCGCAGCTGGTCTCCGAGGCGAAGATGGCAGGCTCGGTGAGAGTCTGAGTCAGAAAGGGACTGGGTTAAAGGAAGACCCCGGAGAACAACCGTTTTCCCCTTCCCTCACCACTTACTCAAACCACCATTAAGGTATTGACTACAGCTGATGCTCACTCTGAGACGGCAGAGACAGAAAGAGCAGCACTCAGTGCAATTGATCACTGACATTCATCTCTGTCCGCAATCAACTGGGGGTATTGAACATGGAAAGAGGACAAAAGTCTTGGTAAGCGTGGCGCTGAAGGGAGACGTGAACTCTCTCCCACTCTGCAAGAAAATTAAAACCAGGCAGCACAGACGGGATATGCTAATTTGTAAGTGCCAAGAAGACTACGATCAAGGTCAAAAAGCTGCAATGTGAGCCCTCCTGAAACAAAAAACAACAAAAAAAACAACAACTGTGTGCGTGTGCCATCTGTTGACCGCAGGGGAGTATTCACCAAATCTCATTCTCATCCGTGAAAGAGAGACAGAACAGAGCAGGAAACTGTGGGAGTGTGAGAGGAGGAAGAGAACATGAAAACAGGTTCAGCCAGGCCCCTGACGTCAGCGGCTCCTCCAGGAGCAGCGGCGAAAAAAAAGAGTCTGAAACGATGGCGGGTTTCGGGTAAAGAGGGACTCAGTCGGGGGGTTTTTCACAGACCTTCAGTCGCACTGAAACTTTGAGGTGGTTCCAGACACGAGCATTTTGCAAGAAACGCAGAAACGCCAGCTTGTTATTAAATCTGTGGATGATATAGTTAAAAATGTCAGAGTAAGCGAAAGATATGGGCTGCAGTTTGGACGCAGCTGTTGTTGTGCAGTAATTAAACAAGCAAAAATAACTATGACACCACATGGAAATGTAGAATTCATTGCTTTTACATTAATGCAGGTGCAAAGCTTGTTTACGCTTGTTTTGTGCATCCTTGCTCTGCTTTTTGAAATTAGAGCATTTTTGGAGATGCAGAACCCCCTGGTAGTACTTAGTAGAAAGTATTAATTCTGCTGTTAGTACTTTCCTCAACCTCTTGTAGGGAATAGAACTCTGCTTTTACATTGCGATGATATTTCAGTCATTTGGAGGATTCTTCTTTGCACAAACTCTTTAGATTCTCCAAAAGTCCTGGCTCGTTTTTCACACCACAGGTTTTCTATTAGGTCTGGAAAGCGTGATGGACAAAGAAGGAGGTTGATTTCTGTATTGATTTGGCTACATGTTTAATTGAAAATGAGTTTTCTCTTTTCTGGTCAAAACCCATAGATTTTATATAAAAATATCCCGAAAGTCCAAAAAGAAAGAAATTGCATGATTGCACTCTGTTGACAAATCCTATTTAGCAAATGAAGGGAATGAAGTTCAACTTCTCTTTTATCTCTGACCAAACTTGAGATTTCATTCCATTCCAATTAAAATCCTTTTATGGTGGTAGAAGAGTAAAAAATACAAACATAAAAATATGGGTGCTTATAAATGCTGCAGGACTGATTATTTTACTTTTTGAAACACATAATGTACCCAATTAGGTCCAAAGGGTAGAATTTTGTGAATTTTGTCCATTGGTGCTACACCAATGGACAACAAATTTTGGCTTGAAGCTTTTTCTTCTAACATTTTCCTGTATGTAATTTAACAGGAAAACTCGTAGCTCAGACAGCAGCAGCTACAAAAATCCCTTCAGGAAGATGCCTCATCACTCCTGATTCTGTGGGCATGGTGAGATTGTTGAGAGTTATCAAAGAGCAGATGGCCAAGGTTAAACTTTGTGATCAGGAGAGTACAAGGGCCTATCAGGGCGTGCGGCTGGAGCGTGCTCAGTACAAAGCCCGATCTGACACAAGATACAGCATCTGGCCTAAGAAGGATTAAAGCGGCAGGGGAAAAAAAATAAAAAAATAAGGACACAAGCCAATAGCCATTGCATGAGCAGCCAAGAGAGACTGCCTTAAAGAAAACAGGCTGAGGCGAAGAAGAAATAGGTAAATGACGACTTGGGGAGACAAAAGGGCTGACAGCATGATTTGTGTCAGAGAGGATTAAAGCTGAGTATCCCAACGCAGGAGGCTCTGTGATTTCACTGCGACAGTTCTCACTCAGCAGGACATTTCTCTTCCTTTGGCAGCCCCCTTCAACAACAACACAGTCCACTCAGCACTCTGAGCATCTCCCTCAGGCACATGCAATCCAGGATCTGTTTCATAACAGGGGGCAGAGGAGGAAGCTTTTGTTTCCCACCTACTTCCTGTCTCCCTTTCTCACACACACACTCGCACAGAGTCAGTATACACACTAATCTCACAGAAAGGCAAGCAAACAGCCGTGCACAGCTTCCCTACCGTCCGGGGATGAGGGCAAGTGTGTTCTAGCTCCTCCATTATTCCCAAAGTCTCATGGGATGCGGCTAATTTCTCTCTGTTTTGTGACTCAGCATCAATGAGGAGATGCTGCTCTCCTCACCACTCTGTCTCCTCTATTTTCCCCGCCCACTCTCTCCTCTGTCTGTCTCCCTCTCCCTCCTTCTTGCCCTTCTTCCCAAAGGGTGCAGTCCTTCACAGTCAGCCGGGGAAAGACCTGGCTAGAAGCGATGCTGAATCAAAGTGAGGGGAGTTTTTTTTATTTTTATTTTTTAAGAAGACACTCTCCACAAGATATTTATGTAAGATATGCATCGTATTGCTATAAATACTTAATAATATAAGCTTCCACAATAAGTAAAGTAAAGACTAAAAAAATCACACAAAAAAATCATAATGAAAATAATAATAATAATAATAACATAATAATTTTTAAAAAATACAACAACAACAATACTACTACTACTACTACTACTACTACTAATAATAATAATAATAATAATACAAATATCTCATAAGCATTTCTATGACTCACATGGTCGAAATCGTTTTCTGCCCAGTGGGTCTGTATGGCGCATCATGTGTACAGAATGTGCCGACCACGAATACACGGCGCATCGATTGCTTCTCCGGTTGACAAATAGGGCGCACCCACTGTAACCCCGAAGCTGCTGCAGACACAGACGCATGGAAGAGGTCTCACTCCGTGGCTATTTCTAATATCAACCTGCCTGAGAGTAAAACTTTGATATTTAAACGGAATGGTAAAAAAATAATTAATCAGAGCTACAATAATTTCAAGATACCGCAACAGTCACAACTTCACAACACTGCGTTACGCTTTTCATGTGAGGTAAATAATGTGAGTGAGCGTCTGTCTAAGGAGACCATCTGGACCATTTCTATGGCGACGGAGGAGAGGAGAGCGAGCTCCCAAATTCGGACCAATCATCGCCCACCTTGGCAACATAAACTGCGGTGATTGGTGGACGAAACTGTTTCACCGTTACAAACAAAACAGCAGGCAGAGCGTGAATACTAAATATTTAGGTCAAGCGTTCAATACACATAGAACTAACTATAAACTTACTTATGTTATAAACTATATTAAACTCCGACTTCCCTGCTAAAAACCAGTCTCGGTAAAGCAGTTTATTCCAGTTTTACTTAAACGTGAAAAATGCGTAAAACTCGTCAAACTGTTAGCTAATAGCCTAAAAAAAGATTAATGAATTAAAAAAAAAAAAATTCTTCGAGTCATTATTTTAACCTTATCCTACCTTCCACGATCCTCCTCTGCAACAAAGAGGAGTAACAGCTGCGCAGCCGGGGTTCACTCTGCCGCGGCGCTGTTTCACCATCCTGCTCCTGTGGTAGATTGAAATAAGTGAGCTCTGTCCTCTTTTTCTTATTCATTTATTTATTTTGAATATATCAGCCTTGCTCCTGTACAGCAGGAAAAAAAACAAAAACAACAAAAAAAAAACAACAAAAACGTCCCGCCCTGTCCGGCCCGTCCCAGACACAGATCAGCTGCTCGCCTCTGATAAGTGTGGGCCACAGTCCACACAGCGCCACATGCAGTAGATAATCCGGCTGTCAGACATGCACGAATCCTCCTCCTGTTGTAGTTAACATGCAACTGCTTTCAACTATTAATTCATATGAGACGCACAGATTCATCTTAACAGGGTATCCTTGAAAAGTGTTTGTTGTTTTCTTCTTTCTTGTGACTCAATTCAAAAGTGGTGCTGTGATGAAATATTCGTAAAATATACACGGTTATATAAATGGTTAAATTCATGGTTATCAGAGCAATTATATAAATATATGTAAATATAAATAAATATATATTGGTAAGCAAACTCCCAAACATATCAGGGTTTTTATACCCTCTGTGTTATTCTTATTTTAACAACTCACAGAATATGCCTGATTACAGAGTCTTTATGAGAGGCAGATATTTGATATTTGAGAAGTAATGCTTTGCTAAGTTAAACTACATGGAATACTATGGCTAAAAGGATGATGAGCATATAGTTTTTGTAAATAGTCCCACACTAATACGTGTACCAAATATTTTTAGATAAGCTGTGAAACACAGTACTATAGATGGTGACGGTGCTTATGCAGAAAGCTTAAGTGAGCAGCTTGAATAAGAGACAAACTGGGCTTTGTGTTCTCATTATTGCTTGTATTGTGGTTCCTCTGTGGCCCCAGTCTGGGACAGGAATCTATTGTGCCCTTTACAGCCCGGCTTCGTTTCTGTGGCAACGGACATCATGGAGGTACAGTGACACAGACACTAAAAACTGGAGAACAATAGCCTGAAGTTGTCGTCACAAATGGTATATTAAGAAAGGCGAACAAATTATTTTCCTTCGTTTACACAGAATAAAATTATATGAAATAGACTAAACAGCGAGATTGGAAAAGGTAAAGATTTAATTCCTTTTACTTGAAAATATTTTCTCTGTTAAATTAAATTAAAATTACGGTGGTACCTTTAAACAGCATACAAAACTCTTTTCCTCTGAACTTAAACTAACTTGCTTACTTTGGCAAAATAGAGAAGGGGGGGTTTATGATTAGCTTTTTAACTGAATGAAAAGCCTTTCTGATTGAGTCAAAAGAGGAACATTTTCTCTTTCCATTTCATAAATAAATACAAAAAAAATTAAATAATACCTTTAGATGTTTGGATGTTGGGCGCAGCTGCATTTTAATGCAATGATATTAAATCCTAGTGAATTTCCTATAAATAACACACAGTAAAACCACTTTCCAATTTGTGGCTGCATTTAGACAGACCAACGTCGCCCCCTTCTGGCCACATTATAAAAAGCATGTCCGGTAATTGGCTGTCCGCAGCGTGACGTCATTTCCGGCATATGACTTTCCCCGGGAAGGCGCTTTGGCGCGGGTTGTTGTGTTGTTGTGCTGCTGTCATTCAGCTGTCGAAATAAAGACCAAATAACAGAAGTAATGGCTCCGGTTGCAGACCCAGATAAAGACATGGACGTTCCGGACGGCGGTGAGTTTGCGTCTCCGGTTTTCCGTCACAGCACAGCCGCTTGTTTAGACGTTAAAAATGAAATCATTAGCTAACACGATGGCTAGCTTAGTTTAACGCCTGCTAACAGGCTTTGGCGTAGAGTCCTACTTGTGTCTTTACGACGGGATTAGATGGATTCAAATTAGTGAATCTGGTATTTGTTCTTGATTAAAAAAAAAGGAAGATGAACAATTAGGATACTTCAGAAGGTACTATTGGCCCACATAAGGACACAGACTCAGCGTCATTGTTCTTTTCAGCCTTAATACAACTTTACTTCCAAAAGATTTACCTCAGTGTGTCCGTCCATTCGCTGCTAATCAAATTCACCTGACTAGTTAGCGAGTCATTAAAAAGTGTGTCATAAAAACTTCTACTAAGGTTGACAATAAGAAATTCCTTTAGTGTGAAACATACAGCTGTGCTTCCGCACAATGCCATTCAGAAAGGTCACCTTAAAGCTACATGTAAGGGTCATAAGGCTATTTGCAAAAATTTTTTAAATGTTAATTTAGGTTTTTTTTTTAAAGGGTGTTTTGACAGTTTTATTGTTGAAACTCACCACTAACCACATCACAATAAAAAAAATATACTGACTGTTTTTTATTCATAAAAAATTTCTAATTGAGTGTAAATGTAGAAGAATTGGAAGATTTTGTATGGCTAGCTTAGTTTATAACATTGTGTGACTTTCCTCAGATGAGAAGGGCGATGCCTGCGGTCTGGCCAAGTCCCGCTCCAGACGAGAGAAGCGGGAGAAGGTGGGCAGGAAGTCTGCGCTGGAGCAGCTCAAGAAGGCCAAAAAGGGGGAAAAGATCAAATATGAGGTGATAAAGACATTCTGGTTCAGTTTTGCTTGTGAAGATTCTTTATGTAATTCATAAATCCAGAGGCAAGTTGACTGTTTTTTTTTTTTTGTTTTTGTTTTTTTGAATGTTTTGCTTTTTTACAGTAACATTTTACAATAAGCAACAATTACTTCTTAGTCAGGGTTCTTAACACAGTGATTTATTTGAAGCGTTTTGTTACTCTTGATTTTGGTATTTATTACGTGTAGGTAAGAATTTGATCTTGGTTTGTTACAGGAACATGTGGCCTTTAGTTAAGATGCATGGTTTGCTCCGGGAAGTCTCATTTACTCAAAAGACTTTCCTCAAGGCTTAGGTCAGATCAGCTTGCTGGTCCCAGGTCTGTGTGGTGGTTTCTAAAGATCTGACTCCAGCTGTAGTCCACATTTTGTAAATTGTCCCCCAAACTTTATAACAGGCTTTGCTTCATAATCCACTCAAACCTGCAGCTATCGATGCTGCGTGTGTACTTTTCTTTTTTCTTTTTTTTGCTATGCTGTTTTTCTTCCACTCAACTTTCATCATAGTGCTCACCATTCAAGAAACTTTGAAAAACCCATTTATATTTGCAGATATTAATTTGTAAAGCTCAATTGTAGTGACCATAAGATGGTTTTCTGCTGTGTTTCTCTTCAGTCTTTGTTAAGCTGGTGTTTGCCTTTTGCAGGTGGAGGAGATCACCAGCGTGTACGAAGAGGTGGACGAGCAGCAGTACTCGAAAATGGTGAGAGAGAGGCAGGAGGACGACTGGATTATTGACGATGGTGAGATCTGGTTTTGAGAAACCACTGCAGAACACAGGCTGATGGAGGGTTCTTCATTCCAAGTAACGCCTTCCTTCTTTCAGACGGCACAGGATATGTGGAAGACGGGCGAGAGATCTTCGACGATGATTTAGACGATGATGTTGTAGAAAGCAGAGGTAACAAGCTAAAAATCCTTTGGAAGAATTAAAAAATACAGACATGTGCTTAAGTATTTGGTTTGTGCTTACAGGAAAAGGGGGTGCAAAAGGGGGAGAGTCAAAGAAAACTCTGAAGAAATCTTCTGTAGCGAAGCCTAACACTATTAAGAGTCTCTTCATGAACAGCAATGTTAAGAGACCTGCAGAGGTCAGTATTTCTGAGAATCTTTGATTCTCTAAACTCACTGGATGCTTAATGTTTTTTGTCATGTATGCTGTAGATGGTTTGTCAGACATTAGATGATGTTCTTACATTTTTCTCATGTTTGGTAATTTTTTTCCCTTGCAGAAAGATGTAGACCTGTCCAAAGATGACTTGTTAGGAGATATTTTACAAGATCTACACAATGAGGTATGTATAACAGGACAACATTCTCCCACTGACAGGAATAACAAATAGTTCCTCTCTAATACCTTATTCATCTGCGGTTCCAGAAACCTCCAGCTCTCAGTCCTCCACCTTTGGTTACCCTGAAGAAAAAGAAGCCAGTGGGATCAAGCATGAACCCCTTCTCCATCAAACCTCACATGCCAAAGGTGAAGCCGTCATATCCTGACCAACATGCAGTTTTATTGCTGTTTATGTGGAGATTTTACAAAAATCCGTCACCGCAAACGTCACAATTGAATAATTATGCAAACACCCTAATGTAGCAGGAGAAGCCATCATCTGCGGGGTTAAAACCCAGGGTGATCCGACCTCCGCCTCTGGACCCCTCTCCCCAGCCTTCAGCCCATCCTCCACCTGCAACAACCGAGGTTCTTCCAGAAAAACATGAAGCAGAGCCAAACGAAGAGAGAGGTTAGATGGAATGTGAAGAGCTGTCATACTCTTGAGGTGCTTCACAATAAGACAAAACCAAAACCACGTTGCTGTCTGTTACAGAGGACGACAGTCTGGCTTTGGAGGGGGTCGATTTTGATGAGCCAATGGAGGTTGAGCATGAGGAGGAGAAGGCTGTAGCTAAAGATGAAGTCAAACTTGAACCCGAAGGAAGGTTGACGGCGACTGAAGTTAAAGTGGAGCACAAAGCTCAACGTCAGGATCCAGTTCTGCTGTGAGTTTGTGTCTGGAGTTTTGCTGCACTTAGAAGTTAGATGTTTTTCCCTAAGGATCAAGTTCATTTTCATGTCCATTCAATCCATATCTGTGTATTTGTCCTCTTAAGATATATTTGACACATACAGTCCCATTCAATAAATTATTTCAATAACTAAATTCACTATCAGAAGAATCATAATATAGATGAATTACACACAAACTGATGTTTTCCAGCTTCTGTTTTGGTTAATTATGATGATTTTCCAGTTGCAGCAAATAAAATGTAATATTTAAAGTCTAAATACAGCAGACCAATGAAAAACAAAAACAGAAATGTGGACTCGGATGGATAAAAAAAGTACATAATACTCATTTAAAGGTTATTTTCAATAGATTGTTTTAATCTGACAAATGTGTCTCATCAGGATGCATACTCAGAATTTTTAGCATTTATTCCAAATCAACAACAGTCATTTATTAGTTGTAAGCCTTGCTGACATAAACCAGAATCACTATTATTGAAGTACATGTAAAATGTATTATGTTTTTAGAAGATATTTGTACTTAAAGCGTTTTCTTGTTTTTAGGCCCAACAGAGTTGGAAGTTCTTGGGGACAGGAGGCGGCAGGTGAAGTCAGTGAAGCTCCAGTGGAGGTGCAGGTCGACTCCAGCAAGCTCCCTCTAGTGGAAGGCCCGGATGGAGAACAGGTCTTCCGATTCTATTGGTTGGATGCTTTTGAAGACCCATACAACCAATCAGGTGTGGTATTTAGGCATTTTTTGTCAAAATAAACAAAATGTTTTGTTTTTTATAGAAGAAGCAATGTTGAGATTGTCTAACTTGATGTTTGACTTTAAATTGCAACCCAGGCGTGGTGTATCTGTTCGGGAAAGTGTGGATCGAGTCGGCGCAGTCTCATGTCAGCTGCTGCGTTACTGTGAAGAACATTGACAGAACAATGTACCTCCTTCCTCGGGAATTTGTAAGTGTCACATACTCAGTGAAAACTGCAAATGACTTAATCCTGATGAAAACTTCTTATATCTAAACTGTTTTTACTGCAAAAAAAATAAAATAAAAAGAAAACAAATCCGAAGACCGGAGAAGTGTCGGACCAACCAGTGGGGATGATGGAGGTTTACCAGGAGTTCAGCGAGCTTTCTGAGAAGTTTAAGATTATGAAGTTCAAATCTAAGGTCGGTATTGGTTACAGCTTGATTTTTATTTATTTTTATTTTTTGGAAAACAGACATCCATGCCTGTTATTTGCTTCTGTCCTTGCAGAAAGTGGAGAAAAGCTATGCTTTTGAAATTTTTGACGTTCCCAGTCAGTGCGAGTACTTGGAAGTGAGATACTCTGTAAGCAGACACACATGAGCAAAACGTCCTAAAATCCATCCCAGGTTGATGCTGATTTATTAGGATAATTTTATTTTTACAGGCAGAGTTTCCTGCTTTGCCATCTGACCTTAAAGGCACCACATTTTCCCATGTTTTTGGAACAAACACCTCCAGCCTGGAGCACTTCCTTCTTGGTAGGAAGATTAAAGGCCCATGCTGGTTGGACATAAAGACGCCACGTAAGAACGATGCCATTAATGCCACTTATTTCTTTGATCCATGCGTCTGAACAATTTTCTGTGCAGCTCTAACTTCTCCACGTTGTCTTTGTTAGAGCTGATGAACCAACCAGTTAGCTGGTGTAAGGTGGAGGCTCTCGCTGTGAGAAGTGACTTGGTTTCTGTGGTTAAAGATCTGCCGCCTCCACCCATAACCGTAATGTCCATAAGCCTCAAGACGGTTCAGAACCCCAAGACGCATCACAATGAGGTTGGAATATTTGATTTAGTGCTTGGAAAACATTTACATAATAGTGAAACTTTGTTCTTCCCAGTCATGTGCAAAAGTATTTGGTTTTTTTTGTAAATTGAGTTTGAAAACTACAATGAGGTACAAGAACAATTGTAGATAAATGGAGGAGAAAAAAAATTGGCAGTAGAAGATAAAGTTTTTACATATTTACAAGATAAAACTTGAATAAGTGTATGTTTTTGGTAAAAGGGATATATTTTACGATTAAAGACATATTTTAAATCTGGAAAAATTCTCTGCTGTTGTAAAGTCAGAAGCTTGCTAGAACAAAATCTGCCATTTTTTGTGATAAGTGGGAGATATTCTGACACAAGAGCCCAGATGTACCACTTACACTTTGGAAATGACATAACGATAAATTCACCATTTATCATTATGAATTTACATTTGATTTGTTTGACTTTATAATCACATAAAGTGGCTTTCGTGCAAATTTACGATTTGTTAGATAGTATTGTAGTTTCATATTGCAAATGTATGTCTTTAAATTATATATATTTTGATAAATATGTGAAATTCCCAAGAAATATAATTTTTTTTTTTTTTACATAGAATTGCATTTATACTCTGCTGTAGGCAACACTTCCATATCTATGTATTATATATTATATATAAGTAATCTATACAGTAGATTAACAGGGTTGATCACGTTTTTCACTTAATGCAACATTCATTTTTCTGCAGATCGTGTCTCTTGTTGCACTCATCCACTACAGCTTCCATATGGATAAAGCTCCTCCTCAGCCTCCCTACCAAACTCATTTCTGTGGTATGTGCTAAACATTTTCTGCTGTTGGTACTTTGTTGTTATTCACTTGGTAAAGGCGACCTCTCCAATCGCTCACATAGACACTTTCATAAAGGGATACTCGGGTCATTTGGCTACTTGGGGTTAAGTGCCTTGCCAAAGGCTGTTGTGATCCCACAAGTTTTTGGATTGCAATACTTTCCTCATTGAACCACCATCACATGTAATGAATGAAGTTGAGAAATTTGTAATGAAATGCAATAAAAACTTGGATGAAATAGAAAACAAACTGATTGCAACAATGTTTCTCCTCAGTGATCAGTAAACCATCTGACTGCATTTTTCCTTACGACTTCAAAGATGCTGTCAAGAAGAAGGTGAGTGACCACACATGGACAGACCCTAGCTTCAGCAACACTGCTTCTGTTTATTTTAATAGTTAATGATCAATACTGACCAATATAAAAACCTTAGAAAGATTTTCTTATACTGTGTAGCCATAATTTGAATCGTCACTTGAAGCTGCTGCTCATAATTAAGCCAATTTTTTTTATCCTCCTGTTTTTTTAAGACGCACATTTAAATATAACGCTCATTTCTCAGTTGCAGCAGTAACAAATGATGTACCCTAATAACGATTACAAGCCCAAACGTCTTAGTAAGAATACATTTTGCTGTATAAAAATAATAATAGACTGACCAACTGACCTCAATCCTTTTTTTAGAAAGTGAAGGTGGAGATGGCAACTTCAGAGCGGACCTTGCTCGGCTGTTTCCTGGCCAAGATGCACAAAATTGACCCTGATGTGTTGGTGGTGAGCAACAGACAGTCATACAAGCAAATACTAAAAATCTACATTAATTTGAAATGGAGGGATTTAAGCTGGTCTATCTGGCTGGGAACTGAAAGTAAGATTTGTTTTTTCTGATCAGTGAATGCGCCATACTTACGAGACACTTTGATGAGAAAGAAGAGTCGGTTAGCCTTTTCAGTATCGGGTAGATTTAATTCTCATAACGGATATTCTCTAATATATTTTTTTTTATTGTAGTTATTCAGACACATCTGTTCAACAATAAACTTCAGAATTTGACTGGATTTCTTTTATCTCTTGTTGTAGTTTAGCAGAAGGAACTTGTTCTTCCTGCTTAAAAATAATTTTAGAATTTTCTAAATAAAATTGGATAAAATCTGTTGGCGGGTCAGACTTACAGGCTACAAACATCTCTGGTTGGTGCATCACTAGTGTGAGTCACAGTTAATAGATTTTTTTCTGAGATTTTGTGCCACCTGTAAGTTTCCATTGTTCTGCTAATCAGCAGAGTTTAGGGAAATCAGTTTTCAGCGACCCTTTGGATCATCACTTGCTTTTACCTGCAGGGTCATGATATTTTCGGCTTTGATCTGGAAGTTCTCCTGCAGAGGATCAATGTGTGCAAGGTCCCCCACTGGTCTAAGATCGGACGCCTCAGGAGGGCAAATATGCCCAAATTGGGGGTAAGAAAACCGAATCAGAAGCAAAAATATGTTTTTGTAGTAGGTTTATAAATAAATAAATCTTCCATTTTGTGTTTTCTCTGCTATGTTGTATTCCTGGCTTTTTCAGGGCCGAGGATTGTTTGCTGAGAAGAGTGCAACATGTGGCCGTCTGGTGTGTGACGTGGAGATCTCGGCCAAAGAGCTGATTCGTTGTAAAAGTTATCATTTGACGGAGCTCGCAGCTCAGGTGCTGAAGGTGGAGCGGGTCACAGTTCCTCAGGAAACCATCAGAAATCTCTACAAGTGAGTTTTAAAGCTCACGGCTAACCCAAAGCGAGCTACTACCGTATTAGAACGGAGTGAGGGAAATGAAGCTGTTTATTGTAAAATCTTTTTACCTCAGCGACTCTCCTCACCTGCTGTACCTGCTGGAGTTGACGTGGACTGATGCAAAGCTCATCCTCCAGATTATGTGTGAGCTTAATGTGCTGCCCCTCGCCCTGCAGATCACCAGCATCGCCGGCAATGTCCTGGTAACAATGAACAATTCAACCTTACGCCTCTTCAAAACTCACTGTTCCTTTTGTTTTCCTAAACTATGAATTACTGTCTGTCTCTTTGGTGTTAATCATGATCGTTAGCATTTTAATCACTTTTTTAAATCATCGTTCTAAATAAAACTTTGATCTGAAGGCTCACCCAAATGATCTGCTCAGTCACTACATTTATTAGATTGAGGAAAGCAGTCACAGTTTCAGTGATTTTGGACATGAGAAATAAAGATATAAAGTTAATACTTTAGACACGAGTCTTGCCTAAAAACATATCCAGCTATTGTCTGGCTTTGTACTGTTTGTTCTCATTTTAATCTCTTGTGCTTCTAACTCTGAGTTTCTCTGTGCGGCCTCTGCAGTCTCGCACACTGATGGGTGGTCGCGCTGAGAGGAACGAGTTCCTGCTGCTTCATGCCTTCCACGACAAAAACTTTATCGTCCCCGACAAACCGTCCTTCAGAAAGGCCCATCTGGCCACTGTAAGTGTTCATAGAACTGCACAAAAATGTACTTTTTTTTAAAATTACATTTTTTAAACAATTTTTTTTTTCCTTTGATTGCATTGACTTAGGTTGAGGGAGAGGACGATGTAGATGCAGGAAAGGGTAAGAGGAAGAAGAAGGCAGCCTACGCAGGAGGTCTGGTGCTGGATCCGAAAGTCGGTAAGCGTTTCCCAAAAATGTTGATTAGCTTTGAATTGAGTCTGTTTTCTGACCCCATCTCATTTGTCCACTCAGGTTTCTATGATAAGTTTGTGCTGCTGCTCGACTTCAACAGCTTGTACCCTTCAATCATCCAAGAGTTCAACATTTGCTTCACCACTGTACAGAGGCAGGCTCAGAACTCCCACAGAAAGACTGATGTGAGTGAAATTCACTCGCGTCCAGATGAATTACAACTGATATACTTCGTCAGGCAGATTAATAAGTCCCAACCTTTGTACGCACTTTGTAACAGGATGATGAGCCAGAGGAGATTCCTGAGATTCCAGATTCCGACCTGGAAATGGGAATCCTGCCCAAGGAAATCAGAAAACTGGTTGAACGTCGTAAACAAGTTAAGCAGCTCATGAAACAACAAGACATCAATCCAGATCTCTACATGCAGGTTTGTCCTTCTATAATCATGTGCTCACATGCACAAGTCCTTCTTAAACATAAGCATTTAATCAGAACATAAGCATTTAATTAGTGTGTGCCTTGTCTGCATTATAACTTAGCAATGTAGTGACTGATGATGTGTTTTAAATTCATTCTCTCAAATTCTTTCAAGTTTGCGCCATCTTTTATTTCTTGAACAGTTAGCATTTCCAGTGCCTCTCTGAAGTATTCTCTTTCTTGAATTAAATATTTACTTTTTGTCATGTTACAACCAAAAAAAAAAAAAAATTTCATCTGGATTTTATGTGACAAACCAGCCTAACGTAATGGACAATAATAAAGCAGAGAGAAAAGGATGCATAGTAATCCAAATACCTGATGAATAAAAATCTGGTAGTAATCCTTAGTATTTACAGTATATTCTTCTTTTTTACTTACTATAATTAAATTAAAAAATTTTGAAAACCTGAAATCATTTTTTCCTTCCACTTTACAATTATGTTCTACTTTGTATTGACCATTAATTAATATAGCAATCCCCTTTAATATACATTAAAGCTTGTGGTTGTATCATAATAAAACATAAATACATTAACTGGATGAAACTTGAACACGGCAGCGTAATTTCTTCCTAAGAACAAATGTAAAAAAAGTAAGTTTTTCTTAATGATTGAAGTACTAGATAGTTGTGAGTTTTTAAGCTGTTTTCTGTTCCTTTCCCCTCAGTACGACATCCGTCAGAAGGCCTTGAAGCTGACGGCTAACAGCATGTACGGCTGTCTGGGATTCAGCTACAGCCGCTTCTATGCTAAACCTCTTGCTGCTCTGGTCACCCACAAGGGAAGAGAGGTAAACTGAGCTGCTTCTCTGCAAATCAATGTTTAACTTCTGGCGTCACAACTAATATTCAAGTCCTTCAAATCTTCTACAATTACAATATTCATAGGAATTTGAATTAGAGCTCCAGAACATATCAAACAGCAAATAATCACCAATTTTAATATATATATATAATATCAAAAAAATATAATATGGTGATAGGCAATACACTTTCAGGTGGCCTGCAGTGTAACTCTGCTTTCCAGTAACATTTGGCCACAAGAAGGACTTTGTTTTTTATGCTCAACTTATGCAAACTGCAGAAGATTAGAATAGACATGGAAAGTGGAGGCAACTCTGTGGTGATGAAAAAGATAGAGGGCACCAGTGAAAACATGGGTTCATTGTTGAAGTTAGCATTGTGAAATGAAGGAATGATGTTCTTCTAAAATCATGCAGCTCCAAATGAAACATGAGTTGCATGATTTTTGATTTATTATCCCTTTCCTTAGCTAGACCATCTCTCCCTCTCTGGCCTCTTCTCGGGATCAATGAAATAATTGAATGACCTTGCTGGAAGCACTATGATTTTCATCCACAAGATGGCACTGTTAAGCCATAGTCCACATTTTCACCAATTAAAACAACAACAAAAAATTATTCCTTCGGTTTCTGAACTTTTATGTGTGGCCTATCTTACCTCATTTTTGGTATTATTTTCCTTGAGGAATTTTTTTTGTGTCCTCGTCACCTTTGAATGTGTGTGAATCTGAATGAAATGTGAAAATTTCTCCCTTTCCATTCAGTCAGATCCCAGGTCATGTTTTTAGTGTCTTTATTTTTCGAATCTGTCACGTTTCCAGGGATAAAATGCCAATAGATGTGTTAGGAAATGTTCACGTTCCTCATTTAAGGGCTGACAGACGTGCACATCCTATAAATTTATCCAAAGCAGCGTGTGTTCTGCATGACACAAACAGCTAAAGCTGGCATTGTAACTGAACACCACACACACATACACACTCCCATCATCTCAGTGATGATACTCATGTTCATTTAATGAGCTCTAACGGTACTAGTCCTCAACGGAGGCATCGGGCTTTGCCTCGGGGGACTCCTTCATTAAGATCCCCTTACACACTCATTGTGTTGTCTGACGGAGGGCAGGACACCAACTCGCCGTGCTTGTTTGTTATTTTGTCAGTCCATTTGTGCCTCCAGTCATGCTTGCTGTTCATCTGACAGAGCTACATTGTTAAAATTGTGTGTTTGATTCGCCGGTGCAGGTGGGAGTTTCTCTGCCTGCACACTTACAGCCGCTGTCTGTCACCAGCCAGAGGTGGACGGATTAATTACATTTACCCTCCTGCCTGCTTTGCTTCATCTTGGTTGCATCAACAGTCTTTGGCGATAAGTGGGCTATTTTTCCACTTTCCTTTGAATGAAAATATGGCCTCCTCCCACAGGAGTTGTCTTACACAGTTTTGAGTTGTATTTAGTTTAGACAGTCTTGCAGGGAGCCCTTATCTAAAACTGACAGTAATCTCTAAGAGTTGATGCTTTAGTGAGGTCAAAACCGAGATTGAGTGAATAGCAATTTGATTTAAAAAAAAAAAAGTATGTTTTTCTTAAAAAGTAGATCTCATCTCTTTCTAAGTTTTAGTTTTACCATAAAATAAATTTGGTCACATTTACAGAGATTTGCATAACTATTGGTAACTTTTTCTGATTTTGTCGCATTACAACCACAAAATAAATTTGTATTTTATTGGGATTTTTAGTTTTAGATCAACACACATTAACACATAAATGGGAGAGTTTCAGAAATGTTCAGAACTAAAAATCTGGAAAGCATGCCATGTTTATTAATTCAGCCTCACGTAGTTTGCACTTTATAGAGGAACCCTACTTATCAATTAGACTTTTTTTTTTTTTTATTGTGTTGTTACCTAACTTGAATATCTAAAGTTTGTTGTGGCGGATCGAACACAGCTCCCTGAAATGTTCAGAACATGGCAATAAAAACATTGTTTTATAACATAACTCCACTTAAAACTTAACTTTATCCTTATGTTCCTTGGTTTCAATGATGCTGTTTATTTGCCCATGTTCGCTAACAAACTTTTGAAGTCCCAGAAAAAATTAATACTTAAATACAGACAGTTGCTATAAATTAGCACATTTCTGAAACCACTTCGTGACACTGGATTTTATTTAGGGGTGTCTGAATAAAGACGACTGAATATTAATGCATGCTGCACTTTCTAGTTACGTCTTCCTTTAAAACATTCAGGTATCCTTCTTCTCCTCAATTATGCAGAGCTTTGTGTTGGTCTAACCAATAAAATCCCAGCAAAACACATCAAAGTTTGTGCTTTTAATGGGACAAATCTCAAAGTTCAAGGGGTGTGTATACTTTTTCAGGGTGCCGTATATTTTTGGTCAGGGTTACCTCTGATGTTTCCTTAAGTTACCTTGTGTGCTGAAGGGTCAGTAAATATAAGTGGACTGTGGTCTAGGGGGGGTTACTGAATTAGTGCATCACATACATTGAGGAGTGATGTGACACATTGCAGAGCTGAGCATCAAAAGGTCATCAGTAACATCTAAACCCCTCTGTGGGTTCAGTACTTAAAATGCGCCTCGGTTTGCTGATGTAGCGGGAGATCCTGCTTCATGGTGTTTTGTTTACTTTGTATCTATGATTCTATTTATGTTGCATGTTGAGACACAACACAGGGACTCCCGCTTTTATTACAAGACGGACCGATTGTGGTAGACCTCTCCGTTAGTAAAAGTTAAAACAGTCAGAGGAACTAGGTTGAGTGTCCCCTCACTGCAGATTTACACAGTAAATGGTGAAGTTTGACTGAATTTCTGCGGTGGCCTGAAGTTAATAGTGGTTCTCGGTAGTTTCCATCTGCAGCGAGCCAGAAAAGCCAGCTGGCATTTATAGCTGCGTTTCTAGTGTATTTGTGGGTATTGCCATTTGCACTCCTGCCCCCTTTTTAATCATCACATTTGCACTCCACTTTCATCTCATGATTTAGGAGGCTTTTTATTTTTATAATTGTAACATGTACACTGATCACCACTTTGTCCGCCGTGTAAATCCCTCCCCTCCCACCGCTCTCATCTGTTTGGACGGGTGTCCCTGGTGAATGTGCATGTGTTCCGCGTATTTATTGATTGGTCCGGCTCTCATCTTTCTCTCACTCTCGTTTTAAACCGAGGCTTCTGCAGAGCGGAACGGGCCGGGAGCCACGGTGGTTTCTCGGACCCCCAGTGGGTTTCAGATGTGGAAGCTTAGAGAGAGTTGACAGACTTTTGGCCGAAGCTCCTCAAATTAGCTTACTTAAGAGTAACGAAAGCCCCTCACTTATCCCCTTCTCTGAGCCTGACTGTAGAAATGTGCACAGACGCACACATGTCACCCTCCGTATACTACTGGCCGAACTCTGCCCTTTGTCGGAGGACCATTTGTTGTGGGCCTACTCTGTCCCGGAATGTGTGGGTATTAAAAGGGGGACTTGATGGGTATTAAGAGGAAGGTGAAGGTTTAGGATTACAAGGCTGAGGGTCCTCTACAGATTGATGTCCCCCTCAACCCCTCTGTGATATTTTGAGTTCTTTTGTATGTTGGCCAGAGAACAGTTGAATGCAGAGAGGAACAGATATATGTAACTCATATCTCCCACACATGTGGGTTATGACTGGCCGATTAATGTATTTATCCCATGAGACAGACTTTTATTGTCCGCTGACTGCTGGTTATTAGACCTCTGTAATCACCGGATGGTTTAACTATTGAGTTTTAATTTACATTAAGGCTTAAGTGTACTTTCTTGGAGATTTGTGGTAAACAGACCCAAATTAGCGCAATATGGGTTAATTATCAATGGTTTTTAGTGTTTGTAAGCCAGTCAGAATAAGCAATTAATCACATGATAAATTAAAATGAGCTTAATAGTTTTCATTCTTATGATTAATATTTTGTAGGGCAAATTTATTGATGATTTCCATTGTGTGTTTTTATTTCCGTTTCTGTTGTTAGGTTTTATTTTGGATATTTAAAATATCTTCCAGTTCCAATGAAGTGTTCTTTAAAAAGTTGCACTTTATTGGTTTTTGATAGAGCAGACTTGCAGCATTAGTATACCGTCATCAATATGTTACTTCAAAATGGACTCAAAACAACAGCATTATTGTTTATCGCAATAATTGAGACAATTTATTGTCTAGGAAAATTTATATTATCTTTATTTACAGTATAAAGTATTTGTGTCCAACCATCTTTATTTTCGGCTTCCAAAATAAATCCCTACTTAGGAGTCTCCTAATTAGTCAAGAACAAATTGATTTATTTTCCTTTCCATAAATCTGACAAGAGAGAAAACCGTTTTAGAAATGGACCATAGGAATTAGGGATGGGCATTTATTGTGAGAGTTTCTTGTAACATTAAGAATTTTGACTTATTGTCTCGATAAATTTGAATTAATGATTAAAAAAAAAGAAACTTCCAAAACTGACATATTTGTTGTAAATTAATTTTTTTCCCCCACTCTTTATTCCAAGAGAGCAGCAATAAATATAAGTAAATTAAAAAAAAAAAGTGATTAAATGCAGTTATTATTTTCAGCTAAATCACACTTCTGGCATACTGAAAAAAATTGTTTCAATGGGAATATTTTTCAAGAGCAGTGTTTGTGTTTGTGGTGCCATGAATGCTGTTCTATGTAATTACAGCCATACAATAATCTAAAAATGGGTAATAAATGTTTTTTTTTTTTTCATTATTATTGATAGTATTGTAAACCATTAAACTCAAAAGACTCAATGTGAAAATGTTTAAGGTATGAATAGTTTCAGGACACTGTAGCTGTAGAAAAAAACTGTTTAACTCTGGCCAATTGTTATAGATAATTTATCTAAAACAGCTTAATTTCATGTCTTTTTCTCTGAAACAGGATGCAAAATAGTTGTTTTTCCTGTACTTTGAGCAGAATTGTTAGTCCATCCGTGTGTTTATGTCCCCTGATGCTTGTGGAAGCTGCTGATTCTTGTGGATTGCAGATTGCTTTGACCTTTGTACCCTTTTGCCAGCAAATCTGACAACCATTAGCAGGTGTTTGTGTGTCTCAGGACAGTGGATGACTCCTGAAAGCCATTCTGCTGTAATTGAGTTTGTGTCCTTGTGTTTAAAAACAGCCTGACAGGAGCTCGTTGCTGACATTATAGGAAGGCATGCAAAGGGAAGACTAGAAGAAGCGGGCTTGTGTAGCAGAGCCCCGGCGGCGGGAGAGGTCAGAGTTTGGTTTAGGTTAAACCTCTGTCCGTACATGTGTGCAAATAGCTGTAATGAAGGCTAAGTAAATATTGTTGCCCCAGGCGTCCATCGTTCAGACTCTCCATCATCTGTCTTGTCTCGAGAGTGACAAACCATTTCCCAGAATTAGATCCAGGAATATTTAAACTCACGCTATCACGTCTCATTTGCGATGCCGTCTTTTAGACTTTGCGACTTAGCGACATTGCACCCGGTTCTTTCATTCAGAGTTTCGGTTGTGACTGCTAGCTCAGAGTCACAGGAATCATTTTTACATTTCTGTGAATTAGATTTAAGCATATAAGCCCGGTCACACTGGTATTCATGAGTCTGGATCTGGACCTGAATGCTTGTGTGTGTTTCTGGCGGCTGTGATGTTTCCATGATCCCATGGTCCTCCTCCTTAAAGAGCTGGCTTTGCTCCTGATAGCGCTGGACTTAACAAATAGTCACATGGGAGCAGCAGCGATGCTATTTTGGCCACGTTAGCTCGTCTGTGAGGGGCTAACGGTGGAAAGGCTGAGTTCAGCATTCAAACTGTGGCATTAGTAACACCTACTAATGAGGCCATGTGAGACCAGGCTAATGGCTGGGATTATAATTGATAAAAGATTGATCTAGCATCTGCCATCTTTCTCAGGATGACATAAAGAGCTGTAAATGAATGAATAATTAGTAAATGGTTTTAATTTAGTCAGCCATAACATATTTGGTCATTTTATTTCTTTTGGGAATTCAGTCTGGAAATGAAAAGGCTGGTTTTAGTTGTGGTATCTGCTCAAAAAGGCTGCCTACAGTCAATTGTTTGACCTTAATAAGAGTGACGGGTGATGTTGCTTTGCTACTAGTATGTTAATGTTTGTATTGTTGGAACAAACAACTAAGTTTTATCTTTATTTAGTCATTATTGCAAAGGGACTTTTTTGGTTTCACTTACAGTAGTTTTAAATGTCCAGATTTAGTTACTTGTCTGCCATTATTGCTCACATGAGCCACTGAAAGGGAAGGGACGGAGTCGTCAGAATGGCTTGTATCAATTTTAATTGAAGGACCTTCGAGTTGGCAAAATTATAGTCAGGAGGCCACAGTAAATGAGTTTCATCAGGAACTAAACATAATGACCAATGCCTGAAATGTAAATATAAATAAAGTATCCCACACAGAGCCTATAAAAGTTATTTTGGGACTTACTTGCCTGTGTCAGAAGAAGTGCAGTGCAATGCCACAAGACATCCGCTTTACCATTGGACGTATTAATTGAGCGAACAACAGGAGGATTGTTGGCGTTGTCGGCTTATTTTCAGTCAAAGCCGGCTGTTGTGATCTCAGCCGGTTGTATTAAATCAGAGGCAGCTTTACAGCCGATTGACCTTCCAAGCAGCAGACATGAGAACACAAATATGGTATCTGCAAGGACAGGTGTGTGTGTTTGTGTGTGTTTGCTTGCGCACATGTCTGATTTGCGATCAGACATTATCACATGCAAAAGAAATAAGGATTTTTACCTTCAAACAGAAAGAAAATGCACCTTAAAATTACAAATCCTCCTTCCACTTTTGTAAGTGAGCTTGTGTTGGTGAATAAGTGTTTAAAACCATGGCTTCGTCTGCGCATACTCCGGCTTTGTGTGTGTTGCCAAACCACCCTCCACCCGGCTCTGACAGTGCCGTGTTCCCCCCACAGGTGCTATTTCAGTCGGCCGACTGTCATCCCAAAATGCTTTTCAGCTGAGTGCTTTTCAAAACAGTCGTCAGTAGTTAAGGCTCTTTTTACAAGGGCCCTCTGCCCCACTGAAGTTCAAAAAGCCGCTTGTGATCTGCTGATTAGCAGAAAGGTGTACGGTGTACATAAATACCTTCAGATCTTCTTCCTCTTTTCTGTCTTTCGACTCGCATGCTCAGTTGTCTGCTTCGGTTTCATCTGCTTCACTCAGGCCAACTAGGGCCACTTTTCCAGTCACTTTGATGCAGGGAAAAACAAATGGCATATTAATACAGATAAGCATGAAGAGAATTCAAACGAATAATATGATGAGACACAAATCTTTGAAGATAAGCCTGTCGGAAATCTGAGTTTCAGGAGCGACTGAGGAAAAAGGCAGCTATCACAATATGGCTGGAGCACTCGTCAATTAGCACGGCAGGGTGTAATAACTTGCAGCTAATGGATACAGCTCATGAGTAGGCACCCAGGTGCACATGCATACACACAAGAAATATTGTAAAAGCACTAAATGAAACTGGAATGGCTGGCTGCGAAAAGTCAAGGCAGACTGTGGGAAAGTGCAGCACTTAGAGAGAAATATTCGGACAGGTGTTAGAAATATGGAAGGCATTTTGTTAAGGGGCTTTGTTAACACATCAAGCCTTTAAATCCATTGCATCTAAAAAAAAATCTTGATTTGGAGTTTTTTTTTGTTTGTTTTTTTTTTTGTCAGCTGGACAGAATTAAACTCGACTCCAGTAGATGCGTCTCTCGGTTATTTCTGCAGCACCTCTGAGTGTCACAGTCTGCTGTTGCACCACTTAACCAAACTATGTCTTCTGGTGCCTTGACGCCTGCATCCCTTCTTTCTCAAGGTAGATTTGTTGGGTGCATTATGTTTTAAAAATGGGCTGCACAAAGGAAAAAATGTCACTTGTACGCTGAAATATAGCAGTAATAAAAGAACACTTCACAGCACTCATGTTTGAAATGTCTGATCCAAACTTAGTGCTTCTGAAAGGGAAAGAAAAAACAGCTTGTGGTTGCCATGTTTTTGAAGCTTTTGTGTGCTGCAAGTTTTTTAACTTTATTAGGTCTGCAAGGAACCTGTCGCTTGTTGTAATTTAGCAGTTTGCTTTTTACGCTTTTATATGTTACTTGTTAGAGATCAAGTGAACATCTGATGTAATTGGATAATCCATGTTGCATTAAAGATAATTAAGGCAACCATGTTTATGAAATGTCAAACTTACTTGACGTATGGCGTAAGTAATAAAGGCATTATACTTACACTGATTAAAAATATCTTCCCTTTCCGTCGTCTTCATGATCCGAATCAGCAGGAATAGTGACTACAAGTGGGGGAAAAAACAGTTACAAGCCTGGATTGTTCAGTGAGCCGCACAATTACTGTCCTGTCTAATTACCGTTTATTAACACCAACTAGCTAAGAGGCTGAACTCTCAGCTTATAAAACCCAGCGATGTTCGGCACACAGGACGTGAAGGCTTTATGAGATGTTGAACTTTGTCTGTTAACTACTTACTCTGGGGGGGAAAAAAGTTTCAAGTTTGCAGAAGAATGGGAAATGAAAATGTGTGCAAAAAAGCGCCAACAAATCTGGAGAAAATCCTTATCCTATTATTCCTCTGTACATCTATTTACCTGCAGCATCTGCCTTTATTCCTTTTTCTCATTTTCCTCTTTCTTTCTGTTTCATGTTCTTTCTTTCTATGTTTTTCTTTCAGTGTAACTTCCATAAAAAAAAAACATCTGCCACTAAATTAACTCAAAGTGAACTTTTAAATTTTAAACATAAAAATATATTTATGGGATTTAGCAGTGAAACATAAACATCACTGAAAGTTTTAGGCCTATAGATCCATGTAGATTGTTTGACGTTAATTAAACGGAACAGTGTTGGATTTGTCTGTAAGTGTTACAATAGGAGTTTACATTTTGGTTCAGGTCAAATCTAGTCACCTCCTTGAACATTAGATATCTGGTTAGCATCGAGTAAAAGGAGAGCCCTCTTTAATGCTTTTTCAGTTGTTTAGCCCAGTATGGGGGGAACGTCCAGTGGTGACGAGGGTACTCATCGGCTCGAAGACATACACTCAGGAATTCTTCCAGCCCTCCCACCCCGAGGGAAATGTGTTTGCATTGGTCCGTATAGTATGTGTGTGTCGGCATGTGTTTAAAGATGAGCGCTCATGCACCATCAGTCACACACATGCCAGAGTCATGGTCAAACGACTTGTCTTTCACACAGTTCATTCCTTAAAGCCGTTCGTCCTGCTGGAACTGACAGCGTATGGAAAAGCAACCAAAAAGAGTCCGCTCATCAATTACATCGTCGCATTCTCGCCTCGCTCGCCTTCCCACGCCGCCTCACTTTGCTGTTGCTCAGTCTCGCTCCTCCGCATGTGTTTACCTCAGGGCTTCTTGCTCATCCTTTCCTCAAGTTGAACCTGAAAGACTAAATTTAAAACTGATTATTCAATAGTATAATTATGTCTTCTACTTTGACCTCACTTTGTTGCGTAGTGAAAGACTTTTCATGTGCTAAAACAAATGGGAGTGGCTTCAAGTGTTTTATTTGTAATTACTTAATATTTCGATTGCCAGTTTTCTCAACATCATTTTAATTACCACATTGTCTGACAACTGCTGCAATGATTCCTGTCAAATTTATGCAAGGCTGCATTTTGTTTGTCCCAAATTGTATTTCTGTCAACCTGGATTGTAATATGGTTTTGGGAAGTGTTCCAAGTAGTCAGTTGTGCTAAGTTTTATTACTAAATTATTGAGATTTTACTTAAAATGAGCTAGTTATACTGATTTAAAATCACACATGTATTATTTCAGTTTCATTATTTGTAGCATTCCCATATTTGTAGAATACCAAATCTGTGATTCCGAGTTGGTATAAAAGTCAGGTTTCAGAAAAATGATGCCATGATGAATCATGTTGAAACTTTTTCTATCCTCAGTATAATCTGTACCCTATGACAATAACAAACTGAAATGTTTTAACTTGAGTGTTGCAACTCATGTCTAATAGATTCTGTAAACGCCCTCGATCCTTTAAAATACTTTGATTAACCCTGGGTAAAATTTAGCTAGTGCAAATTTTGTTCTACTAACCTTCAAAACTCAGCGGTAGGGCTGCGCAAAACATGCATTTTTGATATTTTTCTTGATTAATTTGTAATTTCCTGACTCGTCTGTCTCTGTTTTATTATCATCATCATTTCCCATGGTGCTTTAGTGACTGAGACACAAACCTTTATCAGGTTCAGGAATTAAGAGCAGTAAGAGTCCCTCTTGTTGGCCAAGTATATTATTAGGACGCAGAGTGTGAATGCTTTGCAATTGAAATATATTAGCCTACCAATGACTGCATGAGGGAAGTACTTACCAAGTGCGATACAACATTTACTGACACTGTGATTCGACATACTGCGCAACTCTCCTCTGCTGTTTCACTCAAAAAAAAAAAAAAAGTCCACGCTCTGTGCAGCCATGCTCCGACTCAGAATCCGAGCAGAATCTCCAAACATCGTGCTCTCAAGTTTGAACCCTTGTCCGGGCGCTCTGGTGTCTTTTATATGTAATCTAAACCGCTCCCTGCTTGACGCTTGATTCCTGAGACAACACAGTCGAATGTTCTCAAGCCAGTAGAACCTCAGCAATGAGTGTCATATATCCCCTTCTCATTAGTGTGCATTATATGTACCGTTAAATGAGGTCACTTGGACAGCTTTTCCGAGAATTTTTGCACGTCGTAATATAAATCGTCGTGATTTGATGTGCTGCATTTTATTTAGTGAAGACTGTGTTCCTCTTGGCCAGAGATTCACATTTTTGAGCCTATAAATAAATAAATGTGGCACAACTTTGGCATTCGATTTCTCGTTTATTGGCACTTGCAGACTCGACCTGGACTGGTAAATTTTTAAAGTTACTGAAACAAAATGTTGGGTGATTTTGATAAAATATACTGGTAGAAGTTTGTGCTGTGCTTAGACCAACATTTGGATGTGTGTGTGTGTTTTTGGTGAGACCTTGACCTTGACTGCAGCCCCTAATGTAGGAGGCTGTTCTGTGAATGACTCCAACTCCCCTCACTGTTTGGTGGTATGTAGCAGCCCATAAAGCATGCTTACATCCCACTCTGATTTCAGGGAGTGGAAGCCCAGCCCCGCCCCTTCCTCACACTCTGAAATAGTCACGTCCTTGTCCCCACACGGATCATAGTGTGAGTCGATGTGTTGTATATATGCGGCCGCGGTTGATTGAGGAGCAGATTGCTGGTGACAGGTCACACTGCGTTCCGTCACTTTGACCCCCCCTAGATTATCGACCCAGCAACCCTTCTCCCCCTTCCTTCCTTGGAGCCCCCACCTGTTAGGATCGCTCTGCAGCTCAGAGCCTTCCTCGCTCTCATACACACATTGGACGGCCTGCGTTAACAGAATTCTCTTATTTCTGACACTCGCCCTGCTGGTTATAAAGACCATTACAAGTCTCCAAGGTGTGTGTGCACGCGCGAATGTGTGTGGGTTGAAAAGATGCCTGTCACAGCACGCTCTCGTAATTGCCCTCTTAGCTAATTATCCCCCATTTAAAAGCAAGTCACCTGCTCTGCTCCCTGTGTCCACATGAATGCAAGTGCACAGGCTCACACACACTCAGCCAATAACATAGAAGCTTAATATTGAATCATTGTTTGTCTCTGAGTGATTTGTTTGTTTACTGAGCTTGTGTATGAGCTGTATTGTTGTGTGATTTTGGTTGTTATTCATGCTGTTGTCTTTTCTGTCCCTCAGATTCTGATGCACACCAAAGACATGGTTCAGAGGGTAAATTGTAAACATATTCTTCCCTTGAACTACAAGTTTGTTTCATTTCTTTTTTCCTTGTCCTTCTTGTTGGGATTGTTGTCATTTCTTTGGCTCTGCCCACCACCTTTGTGTCTTTACAGTTGGATTATTTTTTTTCTTAGTTTTGTGAGTGAAATTGTTGCAAAAATATGTAGTTGTTGCTTTATTTGCTGATTTTGTGGCTCAGATGAACCTGGAAGTCATTTATGGAGACACAGACTCAATCATGATCAACACGAACAGCAAATCACTGGAGGAAGTCTTCAAACTTGGACAAAAGGTCTGCGAGTTTATTTACACTCATTGGTTTAGAAAAGGTCCCTGGTTTTCAGCTGTTTTTATGTGTTTAATGCTGTTGCCGTGAATCTGATTTATTTTTTAGATAAAGGCAGAGGTCAACAAGCTCTACAAACTCCTGGAGATAGACATCGATGGAGTTTTTAAGTCTCTTTTGCTTCTGAAGAAGAAGAAATATGCCGCCCTGGTGGTGGAACCGCATGGCGACGGACGATACAGTGTGAAGCAGGAGCTCAAAGGCTTGGACATCGTTCGCAGAGATTGGTGTGACCTGGCCAAGGAGTGTGGAAAGTATGTTTGACAGATTCAGTGTTCCCAGTGACTGTTTTATTCAAACACAACCAGCATTCACAAATTCAGAAGGAATGTTTTCATTTATGATTTGGGAAAACTTGACTCATCTTCTCCTTCCCCAGCTACGTGATTGGTCAGATCTTGTCGGACCAGAGTCGGGATGTCATTGTGGAGAACATCCAGAAGCATCTGGTGGAGGTTGGAGAGAAGGTGGCGAACGGAGACATACCACTCAACCAGTATGAGATACACAAGGTAAACATGCAGCTCACTTTGGCAGGAATCACAAAGTTCTCTTGTGTTTCGTTTCTGATATGCTTCTCCTTTTTCAGGCACTGACCAAAGACCCTCAGGACTACCCAGATAAGAAGAGTCTCCCTCATGTGCACGTTGCTCTGTGGATAAACTCACAGGGAGGTCGGCGTGTCAAAGCCGGAGATACAATCGCATACCTCATTTGCAAGGTGCTTAAATATGAGATCTAAACATCTACATTAGATACTTTTCACTATTTCTTTCCACCTGAAATGCATTGGTGTATTACCTTTTGTTCCAGGATGGCTCCACGTTGGCAGCCAGTCAGAGGGCCTACGCTCTGGAGCAGCTTCAGAAGCAGGAGGGTCTCAGCGTGGACACACAGTATTATCTGGCCCAGCAGGTCCACCCTGTAGTTTCTCGCATTTGCGACCCCATTGAAGGGATTGATGCGGTACTCATAGCCTCATGGTTGGGTAAGGTCATTACACAATATGATATGCTCAGGAAGCTTTTGTATTGTTTGGGAAGCATGCAAAGAAAACGCTTTCTCTGTCCTACTATCCCAAATGTAAAAATGTATGATATATTAACTGGAACCATCTGATTTGGTCAGATGACCTTTTTTGCAACAAACATTCCCTGTGGGCTTGCAATAAAACAATGAATTAGGGGCGTTTATCGTTTTTATCCTTCGTCTTCTTATCACCTACCTAAAAAAAAGTAAGTAAATGAGTTTTTTTGTCGTTATTTTCATCTTCATGATGAAAATAAATATTGTGATAAAATTCTAAGTTAATCGAATTTTTATCATCCACCCCTAGTCCTTTTCTAGGGCTTTGTTAGAGTCTACAGAACCATAAACTCACTGACTTAAAATAAGCCTTCTCTAATTTGGTATTTATCTCAAAATATAAATGAATGGTCTTTATAAATGGTAATCTATAAATAAATTAGGATTTTTCTCTATCATTTTTGGTGAAATAAAGGTATTTTTTCACATATTGATTGGACTTGAGTAGGTCTTGTTTGGGAAAAGCGCTGATTGAAAGGCGATGTGTGTCCCAGGTCTGGACCCAGGTCAGTTCAGATCCCAGCAGCAGCATCAGAGGGAGGAGGAGGCCGACGGCATGTTGGGATCGGCGGCCCAGCTGAACGACGAGGAGCGCTACAAAGACTGCGAGAGGTTCACCTTCACCTGCCCCCGGTGTGGCACCGACAACATCTACGACAGCGTCTTCGAAGGAGCGGTGAGTGACGAACGCTAAATCCACTCTGATGCTGCTGCGAAGCAAAGAAGTAAAGGGTTATTCTCTAATGCCACTTATGGGGTCCAAGTAGTAATCCTATATCAGTTAATATCTTTATTATGAATCAGAAGCAGGACACACAAAGCCTTGACCAAAAAAGATGTCATTGACACAAATAAGGAGCTTCAGTGTGGGAGCGTCTTAGTAAGGCTTCCTGTGAGGGATTCATGTTTTTGCCGTCCTCCATATTGTGTCTCCGGCTGTATTTTTAGATAGCGGCCTGGCTCCGAAGCGGACTTGTTTTCATTGGCATAGCTTGGACTCTGCAACTTGAAAAGCCTAACCCCGCCGCTCTCTGGACACACACTTGTACACATGTACACACTCATCTCCTACCATTTGTCAGGCCAAGGTCCTGAGTTGGAGTGTTATCAGCTTCTAATGAGGAGCAGGGCGCAGCTTTTTCTTGTCTGGAAGGCTCTAATAAAACAGATGAGCCTCTGTCCTCGGCAGGAGGAAAGAAGGTGCATTAAATTAAAAGAGGAGTATCTCTCACACACACGCATGCACTCACCATAAAAGGAGGAGATCTTTACGCCATTAGACAAACGAGCGTGTTTCAACGAAAAGCATATTTCTGTTTGAGCGTCATAAATCTTCTACTAATACCAGAATGACCTGGATATAATCAGTCTGAATCATTTCAAAAATTCAAAATAACTATTAACTCAGTGTTCATCTTAACCGTATCCACCACATGTTTGAGGGCTGGTATGCACGCAGACACACTGCAAACTGATAAGGCTGCGAGTTAATTAAGGTGGTGAACACGGTTTAACAGCTTTGTGAGAGGGGAGGATGGATGGGCCTTGACTCCAGCACTGACACAGAGCCAGAGATGGTAGGAGGCGATGGGCGATGGAGGACAGAGAGGGGAGGAAGGTTGTTTGATGGGGGTAGCAAGAGAGAGGAAGGATGAAAAGAGCGTTGGGTATCCTGTGTGGGCAGTTAAAATGCAAAGCTGCATATTATCAAACCGTGATAACAGACCAAAGTCTTTTTAAGCTGGAGAATTCAAAGAGGACATTTGGTTGTGTTTCCTGAGCATCTTGTCGAGTTTATTTACCTGATTCTTGATAATTTATCTTACAAGTTAATAGTGTGTAATTTTTATTAGATCCAACTTGTTTGCTTGGGAGTGAGAGGGGGTTGCATATCAAAATGAAGTCTGGAATGAAGCAAGAAAGATAAAAAGCAAGAGAGGAAGGAGATTGTGGAGAGGGAAGAAGGGAGTCTTCTTTCATCTAAACTAGACTGGAAAAAAAGAAAAGGAGGAAAGTAAAGAGAAGAAGGGTTCCTTTACAGTAGGGCTGCTTGATTTCAGAAAAATATTTAGTTTCGATACTATTGCATCAAGGATATTGATTATCCTTGATTATCTATTCTGAATAGGACTTTCAGTCACTAAAGAAATACATCTGGTTCAGCATTAAAGGAATTTAGGTCAAATATGTTAGATATGAATGGATGTGTTGATGTATTGCATTCTATCAAATATTACATCCAGATATTGCAGTTGTGACTTTGCATACCCTGATACTGCAACAATTACTGTGATTCAGCATATTATGCAGCGATTTTACTCTTGAAAAGTTTGTCATTTCATTTTAGGTGTGTGCTTCAGTCAGGATTTGTTTTACCTTGATCCAACTCATTCAGGATAACATTTCTGATGCCAAGTCCTGGTCCTGACAGTTGATTAAAAACTAGTTGTGGCATGTATTTGCAGAAGAAGAAAACTGGTGAAAATTTTTTGCAGACTGTCTTTTTCTTTTTTTTTTTTATTTATTAAAGTTAATAAATAAAAGAACTGGACTTTCATTTGCTGAGAACCCAGATACGCAGCTTGGATACCAGTTCTTTTGGGGTAGTTGCTTCCCAGTTGGTTTAAACTTTTAATATAGCTGGCTGTTATTTTAAGTGACAGTTTAGAAAATTTAACCTGGAATTTAAACCTGGAAAAGTAGGTAGTAATGTGGAACCGTGGGGGAAGGATGAAAGTGTGGCTCTTATTAGAAAAGTCCAGAAGTTTGAGGCAGACTGTGAAATATTATCCTATTTTTCTCTCTAAAAAGAAGTGATGCACGCAAATGAAAATCACTCTTTATGGCTGGCTGGAGGGTGTCACTTGCTTAGTTTTCTGTCATTGACTTCTCTGCAGAAACCTTTTTTTATTTTTTTATTATTTTTTTTTTATGTTACTGCTGTCAATGCGACAGGTAAATGGAGTTCAGGTTCCAAGGGCCAAGTGTTTAAAGTCATTGCATTTAGTGTAATTGTCATGTAGCGGGACTTCCTTTCTTCATTGCATTAACTATAAGCCGTCCTGTCAAGTGGACAGTTCAGGGGGTCACACTGACCTCTTTCCTTCACAGGACAGTAATGTTAAAATTGACTGTGCCTGGGCGGGGGGCACTTTCAGCTTTTATATTGCCAGTGTTTGACATGCTCTTTGGTTGTGGTTTAAAGTTAATGGACTAGTTTTCATGTTGCAATACATAACTTTTTTTTCTGATTACTGCAGTAAAAATGGAGCTGTGATGAGTGTTGCATGCTCTACTTTCTCTTTTACATCATTTAAAATCAAACTTTGTTTAAAAACAATGCATGATATATTTGGATTTTTATTCATCTTTTTTCTTTCTTCTTTTTAAAGTGTATTTTTAAGAGCACTTATAATGTGTTTTGGGTTATAATTCCCTCACCAATTTATGAACTATTACAAAAATCTTGAAGTGAATTTTTTGCTTTATATTCTGCGATTTGACATGTTTCCTTTTCCAGGGTGATAAGGCTGAGCCCAGTTTGATGCGCTGCTGTCACATCCCTTGTACGAACAGTCCCATCAACAACATTGTCAACATCAGCAACAAGCTGCAACTCGACATCCGGCGCCACATCAAAAAATACTACTCTGTAAGTATATTTGACAGATATTGAAGCAATGCTGATGAATGGACAATTTAGACACGTTTCTTGTATGTAGAAGTACAAAAATATTAATCAGCAGTTGAGTTATTTGTTCTTGGGTCAAGAAAAAAAAAGAATCTGCTTTTTTCCCCCCCATAAGTCAGATGTCATACTCTCTCCTAATTTACTCTGATTTAGTTTGATTTTCAATTACTTAGATTTTCTTTAAGGGAAGATAAGAGTAGCATTCAAATATTGTTTTAGTTCTTCTGATATGTATTACAATAGATAATTTATAGTATGAGCCAAGACACATCTTAAATATTTTTAAAATTGATCAAATGATTGCGCACGTCATTAATTTTTCTTTAGCAGCTTAAATTAGCACTACCAGCATTGCTAAAATGATGGTCTTTACATGTATTTTTGATGGTAGTTCCTCATAGTAACAGTGATTTCCAAAGGCATTTCTAAACAGAACATGTTCCATGAGGCACAAAGCTAAAAAAAAAACATGGCAGAACTTAACCTTAAAGCAAACCCTTCTTAAAACATAATTTCCTTTTAAATAGTTTTTTCCAGCTCTGTTATCTAATTGATACACAGCTAAGTTTAACTCTTATTTACTCAGTCATTTCTTTGTCAGAGCATTTACATATGGTGCTTTCGCTCATGGGAAAACGATTGGATTTTTCATTTTCATACTAGCGAGTCACCGATCAAGCTCTAAATTGTTTCATTTCAGTCACCAGCCAATTTCTCTCTTCCTCTCTAGCATTAGGATTTTTCTACCCGACGGATGTCGCACACATAACAAGCGACACATGTTCTTAAGTAAATTAAATCAAAGCGCCAACTGACAAATTACAGTAGTCAGATAAATGACTGCATAATGTAATGAAAGGGCCAATGCTTCCAGAAAAGTGTCTCTGAAATGTTCCAGCACTGCTTAAAATAACAGGGGCTCTAACAGATGCAGCTTCAGTAAGAGAAGCCATCATAAAGATGTTACACTAAAGATTAAAAACCCCAGCAGGGCAGTGCGGCTGACATTTTCAGCCAGAGAGCACACTCTGTGTGGAAAATGAGGAAAAGCTGTATAAGGAGTTGTGGGAGTGATCACATTTGGCAGCAGTGGCTGCTGTATTTTGTTTATCTACCTTGTGTGATTTCTTTTTTTTTTTTTATCTTAAGCTCTTGTAGTTTTATTACTCTTGTGTTTTAGGTTGTATTTTATGTTTATGTACTTTATTTAATAACCGCCAATCTGCTTGGCAGTTCAGAAGATTGATGAACTGCCAACTGAACAAAATTAGAAATAAAAGGAAATTAGGTGTATACATGTGTTCCCCCTGCTGAGTTGGACAATTACAGCTGCAAGCCTTTTAAGGGAGCTTTCTACCAGCTTTGCACACCTGGAGAGCAGAACAGCTCAAGCTCAGTTATGTTGCATTGAGATAGTATCTAAGCAACATCTTGCCACAGATTTTCATTTGGTTTTACGTCTGAACTTTGACTGGGCCATTTTAACACATCAATATGAGTTTTTCTAAACCGTCCACTGCACAGTGGATGGTTTGAATTTTTAGGGTTGTTGTGCTGCTGAGAAACTCCTGAGGAAAAGCTCCCTTACATGAACCTGCCACTGCCATGTTTCTCTGGGGGGTTGCTACAATCAGGCTGGTAGTTTTCCTCCACATCTAGCTATTTCCCAAAAGGTTAATAGAAGATCTAATCTGACCAGAGTGTATTCTACCTTTCTTTGCTGAAAGGAGAAACGTTTTTGTGGAGTGTTGGACAGAGCAGGGGCTTCTTAAAGAGACAGAGGCCCAATTTCAAGGCGAAGTCATGTTTCTTTTAAGGCATGTTTGATATATATACAGCATTTTTGTTACAACTGAATTCAACATAATTGCTTGATTGTGCAATAAAATGGCACTATGTGCCTGTAAAATAAATAAAACCACACCTATAAGGCAATAGAAAGTAGAGAAAGAAAAAGTACACCACAGTTTGAAGATTTTTCATTGTAAAACAGTCAAGCTTTCATTTTAACTCAGTTTATTGATCTAGCACCAATTCACAACATATTTGGGACGTTTCACTACATCTGTGTTTAGTTGCCGATATGGACAATTCTGAATTGATTAATAATAGTCAGAGCTCAGTTTTGTTTTGTTTTTTGTGGTTATTTATAACTTTGAGAAATGCCAAAGGCAGAACTTAGAAGTGCATCATTATAAAGTTTGTCACAGCGTCTGTTGCAGAGCTTTAGCGACAGTCCGCAGTTTTTGAGAACTAAAACCAGGCTACAATGTATTTATTTTTGTTGGTGAGCAAACCAGCACAGGGCTAACAGCTATGAAAATGTATCGCTTTGAGACTCTTATCTGCTGACCAGTTTGAAGTAAATCTAATCTGCATCTCGCAAAAAAAAAGATGGTCTTCAACTCATCTTTTACTCTCTCTCAAGTTTATTAGTTCAGGTTATGCTCACTTATCAGCATAAAGTGATTCTTCTTTTTTATTCAGCTGTAGACCTTGTTAGGATCATAGGACACAAAGGAGCATGGAGGACTGCTTGGTGACTGTAGCCAGCTTGCAGCCTGAGAGAAAATTAAACTGGATGCCTGTGCCGTCCCTCTCTCTCCAGGGCAGCTTCCAACACCTTGGTTTTCAGTGTGTATGGAATGCACCGTCTGGAAAAGTGTGTGTATGTGTGGAAGGGTTGGGGGTGGGGGGTGGGTAATTCTCCCACAGTGCTGAACAGAAATCAATTAGTGTGGTGAATGTGAGGGGATTGACTCCCCCCTCAGCCCCTTTTGTTATTATGTGTGAAACAGCTGCTACCACTGAATACTTACATGTCACACAGCAACACACACTCTTTTAGAAGCACACACCACTGTAGGCTGAACAGCAGTGGACACAGCACACACAGCGGGGCAATGAAGAGGGGTAATATTGTGTAATTAAGGATTCCTTTCAGGCCGAGGGAGAGTTCAAATAGAGCTGCTTGTCTGGCCAGATAGAGTGAAAGCTCTGCACCTCTGGGTGTGTGTGTATGTGTGTGTGTGCGTGTGTGTGTGTGTGTGTTTGTGTGTGTTCATCTTGAATTGAGACCAGAGACACATTAATCATTAAGGAAATTACCTCTTATCCCCCTCCTCACCATCACCTCCATGATTATCAATAAACCAGCACCCTGAGAAAGAGCAAACACTTGTTCATAACTAGCCCTCTCACACAAACACACACGCTGACACACACGCTGTCCTTTCGTTGTCTCGGACCCCTGTCTTTGGCAAAATGAAGGATTTGTTTGTTTCCTGATCCGCCCAATCCCCCTATTTTTGTTTTTTTTTCTTTAAACCCCTCCCATCTAACCACGGTTGCCATGGCATTTAACAAATTATTGCAATTACCCTCGTCATGCGGGTCGCCCCTGGAAACGGGCTGAGGGACAAGGGAAGAAAGGGAGGGGTGGATAAAGAGAAGGGTGAATGAAGACCAGAGAAGGTGATAATCCTGTTTTGAACAAAAGGTCAAATTGTTGAATAGTGAAGCTTTGATTAAGCGGAGGAGGTACAAAGTGGAACCGTTTGAGCTCTTTCCACTGCGCTGGTCTGTGTGAGAGCGTGTGTTTGTAAAGTGGACCGGTTTTCAGGTCTGATCTCCTTGGAAATGTGGACTGATGAAACACAAGAACCAGACAGGAGTCTTTCTGGTCTGTGTGTGGGACTTTGGCAGGTTGGATTCTTGTGGGAATGGTTCACTTTAGGAGTGGAGAACAGCTTCTTAATTAGTCCTTTTTATTGATGGAACATGTTAAAAGTATATATTTCTTACAACTTTAAAACCATTTTTTCTTTTGTCAGGCTGCCTTTGGAGGAACTCTGACTAAAAACTGTTTAATCTAGCTGCTATGGTTTAGTTTTTTGTTTGATTTTTGTTGTTGTTGTTGCATATTTGGAAAAAAATATCAAAATCATAGATAACAATAAGTATAAATTTCAATCCCAAAAACATTTAATACAATATAATTCCCCAGTTACTGACAAAGCCTAAGCAGAGAGGCCCAATCCATTCAGTAAAACACATACATCTGATATGTAAACCCAACACACATCAACTTAACTCTGGAAAAAGACGTTGAACAGAATAACAAGAACATAAGATTATCCACAAAAGCTAAAAACAAATTGCCAATATATATATATATATTTTTCGTTTTAGATTTGATCTGATTATCACCGGTCACAGGTGGTTGAGGAGATATTATCAAATTGTGATCACCTGCTGTCTGATTGGTGCATCACCGGCTCTGAGTACTAAGTGCATTTGAATTGATGCATCATCTGATATTCAGCGTCACTTTTAGTTTTATAATTATGATGAATGGAGGAAAATATTTTACATGCCAATCTGCAGTGACTCAAACTCATTCGATCTAAAGAAAAACATTTTAATCATTTTATGCTTTAGAATCAACAGAAGAATTTCTGGTGGTTTGAATAGACATCGCAGCTCTGTTTGGTTTTGGATGAGTAACGTAGATAAACCAACCAGCCAACCGAATGAGCAATGCTGCACAGTGACCAGGAAAAGAAGATCCTCTTGCATGGAACCCAGTTTGAGTGCTTGCAGTGGAGGAATTTCTAACTTCTAAGTCTAAACAATTCAAATTTATTACATATGTCTTGTTTTTTTTTTTCTTTCTTTTTTTTTTTTTTAATAACTTGTTGAATCCGGTTGTCAAATGAACAACCAACCCACAACACAACCAGTTTACATCAGTAATAACAAAGAAACCAAAGTAAATAAGCATTACTACTGCTATGTTGAATAATATTTAAAGACATATTTGCAGCAAATCTATTTATTACTATTGGGAGATAATAAAGCAAAAACTGAACATTTCAAATGAAGAGAACACGAGACTGAAAGGCCACAAAGTCTGCCAAATAGTAGGTGGAAGAAACAAGCCTATTGAGCCACAGTTTGAGACACATAATAAAATTTCACAACCAAATTGGGAGATAAGACTTAGTTGATTGATTCAAAACAAGTTTATGTTGATAGAAATGGCATAAATCCATTCACAGGCATGAATACAAAAATGCTAAATGGCATACGTTTCAATCAATTTGTTACAGATACTGCTAAATAAGTTTTAGTGAACCGAGTGAAATGTGTCAGCTTTAAACAGCTTTTTAGTGAAGTGTTGCGGGTTGGACGAACAAATACTGTGACTACAGAATAATTCAGGAGCATCACTTTGTGCTTCATACAGCGATACAAAACTATAACTACTATGCAGTGTTTTCAAATCTCAAACCACAACTTGCAACAATGTGATGGAGCAGAAACATTTTTGGAGGAAATGGGAAGAAAGGAAAGCGTGCGGATAAAGAGGAGGAGCAGAGGGAGGGTATATTTCGTGGTGGGCCCTGTCGTGGCCTGGTCTTGCCTCTGTTTGGTTAAATTATGTGGAACTCATTTGACGTCTGCATTCAGTGTGTCAGGTATCCACTGCTATAATTATGCAATTATGAGCCTTTATTCTCTCACGTCCGACTGTACACCCCCCGAACATCCCCCCCTCGCTCCAGCAAAATGCCTCAATTAGATGTTTTTCTTTTTTTTCCTTTTCATCCTGCCTCACTACTGATGTGCTTCTTGTTTTTAATCCTTTATGTGTGGCTCGCAGGTCTAATGCACTTAATCTTACCTTGATTTTTATTTTTCTGCTTTGTGCAAATAGCTGTGGGGTCAGCGGAGCTGGGCAGAAGGCCACTGTGGGAAGCTTTTCCTCTTTTGAACCTCCTCGGTCTTTAATGTGTTCTAATTAATTCATTGTGATGCCTGTGAATGGTGACAGATTGAGTGCGATACAAACACGTTGTTTGTGTGTGTATGTGTCATAACGGGAACAGGAATGTGTGCAAAAGGTACTTCCATGAACACAAAACTGATGAAACTCTACAAACGTACAAACTCCTACTTTCATATGTCATTTTTTCATCTTTATGATGCTCTGTTCTTCATCTATGTTTATTGTAGAAGCGGAAACATCCTCGTTTCCCATGATGCCCAGTTTTTTTGGGTTTTTTCTTCACAAGTGTGGTTAAAGGTTGAGGTAATTAGACCTGAAGCTGTGAACTCTGGGACTTTCTAATTGATTCTAGTCATGTGTGTGTTTGGTTTTCATTTAGAAGAGATTGGCTTGGTGGGTTTGTGTGTGTGTGTGTGTGTATCTGTATGTGTTCAGCCTGTTTCTATGTTGGCTAATTTTATATACCTCTTACAATTTCTGGGTGCAAACACTAAAAGAACTATTATTATTTTATATGCATATTATAATTTAAGCAGATGTGCATCCTACCAGTCCTAACAGATCACACTACTTACTTTAGCCTTATCAAAAACAGTGTTCTTTTACTTGATTGTGATTAGACTGATTTGGCGATTATTCCGTGTTTCAAATTATTGTGCAAGTGACATTTTCTGAGATTTTCTTAAATGGTCAATGCAATGATGGTCAGTATAATTTTCAAGTGATGAACTATTACAGTATAAATCAAATTTTACTGAACAAAACTCCCCATGAGAACAGTATATTTTTTTTCAAAACCAAAAAACTTAACATGCACTGTTCCAAATGATTATGCACAGCAGATTTTCTAAACATTTTATGGATTGTAATAAACTGCAAATGATCATTCTTTGAATGTGCAGCATTAAGTGGTCACATGTACTAAAATCATAAGCTATTTCAATCAAAAACATCTTAACGGTGGGTTTTTAATTCATTCTTATAACAGAGTATTGTTGACTAGGCCTTACAAGAATCTGTCAATGGAGCTATTTGAAAACGACTTCCTTCCCTCCTTCAAAATAAGAGTCTTAGCTCTAACTAGAGAATGTGGTGAACTTATAGCGCTCACCTTATCGCCTAGCACCATATCAGGATGCTATATTAGTAACATAAATGTGTTTTACCAAAGTTGTATTGACAACAGGCAAAGAACTTTGACAAGAAATATCAACCAAGAAGTTTTAATGTTTTTATACCCTTTGCTTGCAACTTTATGAAAAAGAAAATATGATATGCCACTTGATATAATAAAAATAGAAAAATCAAATTGTATTTGTATCAGTGCTGGTTTGTTATGGTGTTTTATTTATTTATTTTTTTTTATAAAAAGAAACTCAAGTTTGTATGGAATAAACTTTGAAGACAAAAATACATTCATCGCTATTTTCCAACTCCTCGTGTTCAGAACTGATCAAGACACTAAACAAAGACTTAAAAAATCAATCACAGAACCAGTGCAGCTTCTATGAGTGAAGGGGTGTGGACAGGGAGACAGGTGCTCCGGTTTATTTTGAGTGAATGGAAGGAAGGGAAGATGGATGCAGCAGAGGAGCAAAGGCGTTGATGACGGTGGGTCTTATGCTCTGTCATTAGTTGGGCATTAACCCCCTCCACCAGCTCCCTCCTTTCCAAACCCCAGTGGTAATGACAGGGCGTAAGAAGCAGGGAAGGGGGAGGAGGAGTCTGGAAGAGTGTGGGGAGATTGAGAGGGTTAGAAGGTAGCACCTGCCCAGGGTCGCTGCCTCACCCCAGGGGGTCCTAACTACTGCCGTTTTGGCTGTCCACTGCTCTGCCTGTGACTGAGCAGCATGTTGACACTCATACACGCTGAATAATCTGAAACGTAAAGGAAGACAGCGAGGTGGGACGTCAAGTCAGACGTGCACCTCTGTTTTCTTCCCCTTTTCTTTGCCCATCTGACACACTTGTTTGTTTTTTTTATTTACAAAACCACTTTTTTCTCTCTTCTCCAGAGTCCTTTTGTTGTCAGATTGTTGTGCTGAATTAGAGCAGCTAAATGGAAGCAACAATTTTCTGCAAAATTTCCTCATTATGAGAAACTGCTTTTTTTCCCTTTAAGAGTCTCCAGTCAACAGAAGTTTTATAAATTTTTTGTAGAACATATTTATCGAACAAATAAATGGCTACATAAACACGTTTTATAAACAAGTAGTTGGCTGCTGCTGGAACATTTATTTTTAAAAAAAAAATCTTTTCAGTTAAAAGAAAGTGTTTTCTTAAACATTTATACTCTTTTTAAGGTTGACAAATGAGTGGGACTAATAAAAATATCCAGATGTTGAAATTCATTCAGAAATTACAGAAAAGAAATTGGTGCATGTGTCGCTTTCGCAGTTATGCACAAACTTTGGACAAAGGTCAATTTATGTTTAAATTTTATGCTTTGTCGCCACATCACAGTTTGATTTTACACATTAGTATTTTGACTTAGTATCTGAATGTACATGCTTTCTATGAGATTTAAAAACTGCTTTGAGCTTTTTTTATTGCAGTCTTGATTACCTGGAAATGAAGTTGAATTGAACCCATGATTGTTTTTGTCTTTAAATATGTTTCACTAAACCAGACTTTTTCTTCTTCAATAGATCAGCATTTAGTGTAGAATAGTATGGTCTTTATTTACAAGTGCTTACATGTTAGGAAATTTTGCAGCTGAGTTGATTTACTGTAGTTCCGGTGCCAAAAAAGTAGCACAGTGACCTAATTACTGTTCAAGCAGTTAAAAGTTGACACCTAATGTCCAGAATGCTATGAAAACATCGGTGTGTAGACCTTTTCTTAACTGAATGCATGTTAACTTCTGAGTTCTTTCAGAAATCTACCTGAAAATATTCCCTTACTAGATAGACATTGAATCTGATCTGGTCTGCTCGCTACACAGGGCTGGTTGGTGTGTGAGGACCAGGCCTGCCAGAACAGAACCAGGCGGCTGCCGATCGCCTTCTCCCGACACGGACCCATCTGCCCTGCCTGCACCCGTGCTACGCTCAGAGCTGAGGTAATGCCCCTCAGTTTTACGCTCACCGGAGGTCTGCACTTCCCTGCTGTGCTGAATAAATACACTCTAGTATAGAGGTAACGCGCACGAAAACACAACAAAGCTGCCTCTTTGCTCCTCAGGCGACGCCACTCTCTGGGAACTCTGTGCTCTGTAGATCTTTTCCAGATGATGGTGCTATGGAGCTGCAGTCTAACATCTCTTCATATGTGCTGGATGTCTCTGCTTATTAGTGTCACATTTCATCATATGCATGACATAATATCCTTTTTGTCTTGCATCACGTGTATGTGTGTCTCAGAGCTGGTTGGTGGTTCAGCCATTAAAACCACCTGTCTGTGTGACTCTGCTCCTATGAACACTTTGTTAGTTTGACCACTGGATTTGAGAAAAACACTCTTCCTTTCAATTTGAGCATGACATTTCTCTGTCCCACTCTCACTCTCCTTGTTTCCACCATCGCCTCTCTTAACTCTCTCTTTTCAGGGTCTTTTTATATATATATTTATATATATATCTGCTCTGCTCCTGTGCGTCTCCCCCCTATTCCGGCTGCTTTGCTCTGTCTGGCGATGTGGCGACAGGTTGTAAACCAGAAGGCCAATTTCTGCTGTCACTGTAGCCACTTAGGCGGCCATTGCTGTGCCTGAGGGCCGTGGCACTTTAAACTGCAGGCTGAATACAACATTTAACTTTTCTCTGCTTGCTCATGCAACATTTTCCTTTCCAAAATTTGCTGGCTGCCTTTATTTGACTTCTCTTTTAACTCCTCAGTCCTTGGACATATCTTTATGTACATATTTGACTGACTATTGAAAAGAAAAGCTGTTTGAATTTGTTTTTCTCTTACCAATGTGGAGGACTTTATTGTTTTATTTCAACAATTACACAGTTAAACACTAAAGCCAACACATTTTGCTCTTGCAAATATAAAACTAACGGTTAAGGACTGCGTGTCTGAACTTTTTTTATTTTGATTTTTTTTTGTCATATCCCATAACATTTATATGCTCTTTCTGTTATAAAATAGTGTTGAAAGCAAGAAGAAAATATTTGACTTAATATTATTTGGTGATAATTTACATGTCCAAACATTAACCAAACTGCTGAAAGTGTAACCACAAATAAACAGTTTTATACATTTCTTACTATGTCATGAGACATTATTCAAAGATAATTTTCATATTTAATTCAACAGTTTTTGTATTTACAAACTCAGCAACATATTAGAATGACATGGTACCTTCTCACATGGAGTAATTAATGCAAGTTACTGAATAATCTAGATTTGTTCATTAGTGTTATGTATTCATTTTGACGATTGTAGTGCTGCTAACATGGCAAAACATCCAAAACTCTTTTATTTTATGTTAAACTGCTGGACTGATCCTTAGACAGTCCACCTGCAGCACCTGGTATATGTATTTGTACTCCTTGAAAGTTTTCACGTTTTTCCACATTACAACCAAAAACTTCAATGTATGTTTTTTTTTTTAAATTAATAATAATTTTTTTGGGCTAACACAAACGAGGCATTTTAGTCCACGTGCTAAATACTGTGACTCCATTTCTCTATGAAAACACCACCTTCACTATGAAACAAAATAGTGGCAGCATAATGCTGTGGGTAAAACACCCTGCATGCACAGGAAAGCTGCAAAACATTTTAAACTGAAGCCAAAGATAACTTTCATTTAGGACAAGGACCTTTAACCTTTTCGCAGGAATATGATTGAAAAGTTTAGATCAATGCGTATCAATGACTTGATGACTCAGTCAGACACTCAAACCCAATTGAGAATCTGTTGCAAGACTTGAAATTGATCTTTACAGCTATAGATATAAATGATTTTAAAGTCAGCCAACTGTAGTTCTTGTTATGATATACTAACTTATTTAAGCCCTTCTACAATCTGATTTATTTGTTTTCCAGCTGTGGAGAATATAAGTAGTTGTTATATATTTGGAAAGTTCCCACTATCACGCTGTGCTAAATTACTCTTAAACTTTTAACTTTTTAAACAAACAAAAACTGATGCGACAATGAGACGAACGAATAAATATGCAGAAGTTTAGAGTAAAGATTATTTGGTTTGTTCTTAAAATGCTTCTGTAATCAGCACAAATACTTCAATTTGACATTTAAGTTGTCATATCAGTAACCTAATTTTCCTGTTTCTGTCTCTGATTTTATTCTCTTTGACTGATGTTGTTGTCAGCCGTTTAAAGCTCCATTTCAGTGTTTATCCTGCCATCACTTCCACTTTATTAACACATAAGATATCAGTTTTACTCTATGCTTTTATGACAAACTTCATAATTACATCTTTCACTAATAGGACATTTTTAAAAACGCCTGTAGCTAAAGATTTTGCAGAGGGATGCAAGCATAAAGTCAAAGTATTATAATTTAATTTCAATATTTGCTTTCAAAATTAAACGTTGACGTAGAAGAGCAGTGTCTTTTGCAAGCTTCCACAAATCCCTCAAAAGGCATGTCTTTAAATTACAGTAAAATTATCCCTAATGCTTTATGATATATAAAGGTTTCCAGTGTTGTTGTTTTTTTGTCTACATTCATAAATGTATAAAAACCCCAGATTACCTTTAAAACTTAGTGGTCAAGAGACAAAACTGAGGGTTTGCTAAACACAACTGCTGCAGTTTGCATCTGAAGTCCATTTTTCAGCCCTGTAATTTCCTCTTACTACCTACAGCTTTCAAATAATCAGAATATTCATTATTAGTTGATTTGTCTTTTTAGCCTTTAATATCTGGACACTAAATGCTCCTTTTTAAAGTCTATCAGGTATCCAGCAAAACAAGCATCTGCCCTGCTGAAGTGCCCTTAAACCAAATGCTTAAACCCTAATTACTGCCACTGAACTCTCTCTCTTGTTGCATATTTTCCAGGAAACATTTATATTATGGCTCATAGTCGGCTAATATTGGCTGCTCGGCATTTGGTAACACAGTTGTCTGAATCAAGCCGGTGCACGGAGAGTAATAGCCCAGCAGCTTACATATTTAATTGATGCTAATTATACGAAGCACTCAAGAGGTCATTCAGTGGCTGTTTGAGCTGGCGGTAGTCAGACTGCTCAAAGGGAAGAAGACGAAGCCACCATTTTCCAATCAGACATGTGATTTCTTTAATCGAAGTTGGGAGTTGTTTGAATGTTTCGTCTGATTGTTGCTCTCTGGCTTTATTGAAATCCGTCAGGATATTGAGTAAATATCAGCATTCTGGGAAGTTTCAGTTCAGAAACATCCCAGCTATGTCTCTGCATTCCTCCTCTGGTACATTATCCACCGCCTTGGGTTTCATCTCTTCCCTTTCCTCCCTCCATCTCTTCATCTCTCTCGCTCTGCCTCGTCCCTTTTTTTCCCCCTCTCTCCCTCTCTCACTCCCTCTCTCTTTGGACACAGATTCAGAGCGTGATCTGATCTCCATGTAATGGGAGAGTAATAGGCACTCTGCCTTGATTGGTTGGTAATTTGGGGGAGTTATGCACAGGTGCAATTTGTAATATTTTCAGTAAATTAAATTTCTTTCTCTTTCTCTCTCGCTCACTCTCTCCATCTCTCCTCTGAGCTTAATTCCTTTCTTCCCTCGCTGCCTCTCCCTCTTTTTCTCCCCTCGTTTTATTGATGTACGCTCAGGCGCCCATTAGAGCTCCCTTTTTCCCTCTAGTGGAAATTGCAGCATGTTAATTTTCACACAAATTACGGCAATAGCAGGTATCTCTATTTGATACATTATAGCGGGAGCAATCAGAGATAATTGAGTGCCTTTCAGAGGGAGACGGCTGCATTCACTGCTGGCTCAAAGCTGCCCCATTATCGCCTAATCGCTCTTTAAACACTGAATTTCGCCGAACAAAAATTCTTGTCATAATTTTGCTTAAGTGTATTTGGAAATCACAGTCCTTTGAGCGAGGATAATTGAAATCAAATCCCTTTCACTGGAGCTGACATTTCTACATTTCCCCCCAATTGAAATTAATTTCAAAAATTGAGCATGAATATCTTCAAATAGCAGGCAATTATGCCTTTCAATGGGGAGAAATTACCGGTGCTGAATCGTTTGAGGCTTGCGGGCGAGAGCACCAGTTAAATGCCTTTGTTTCCCGCCGTGTTTGCCTAGTAAAGATTTACATATATTGACTCATTATGGTGTCTTGTGAAGCTGATCGGCGTGACTACCACAACCGGCAATAATGCTCATCGCATCTGAAAAGCTCAAGAGTTTTAAAGCCTCATGGCCTCACAGCTGAGGGGGAGAAAATGTATGTTTGTTTCCCTCCGTCTCCCTCCCTCTCGTTTTTCTTTCTTCCTTTTTTATTTATTTATTTATTTTAACCTGCAGCTGCAGTTCTGCGAGGGCTTAGATGTTGCTGCTTTAGAATTTTTAGAGGGCATGTTTGCAGGAACGCTGTAGAAGAGTATCGACGAAAAAGCTTGCAGCCAGAGGCCGCGTTTGTGCTTGAATCGCAGAACACTTGAGGGAGGTGAACGCGGTTCAACCTGGTGGTGCGTGAGCTTGTTTTCTCTGCTCGCAGAAACATTGTCAGTTATTACCTTTTCATTAACCGCATATCTCGTGTAGTAGAGAGATAACATGTTGCAGAAAAGATCTTCACAGGTCGTGTGTTAATCCATGTATGAGATTCTTACCTAATGTGACAGTATTAACATATATTAAGCTTAGAAATGTATAACCTGATCTAATTAGCTATGCTACCCTGTAACATTTCCATTTAAGTCTTTGCTTAAAGTTATAGCATAAATAGTAATAGTTGTTTCTAAGAAAGCTTGCTCTTTGCAGTGGTTCCCAATGTAAGATTTTCTTTAGAAATTAAACCAAATAACTTAAACCAACCTGATGCATAATCAATTAATGGATGTTCTATTCTAACATAAAAGGAACAGTATCTTCTCATGAAAGAAATAAGCATAAAGCTTCTTAAACTAATCTTAGATTTGAGTTTTTCCTTTGTAAATGCAGCAGACTAGCTTGGTGTTGCTATTATAGATCCTTGTATATTGTCCCAAAAGAAATACTAGGATACAAACCCAGTGGCTGACGTGTCGAGTCTTTTCCAGAGTTGTTTTTGCTGTTTATAGAATAACATTGGCAGCCTAAAGAGCATTCATTAGCTGGTTAATTTGTCGGCTTATCTGGCGGGGTGGACTCTGCAGGTGGCTTGCTAACGAAAAAGAGTGATTGGTGGAACCCCTTCAGTTTCCACGTTGTGATTCTGATTTCCAAACAGCTGCAATTGTTTTTATTTTTAAGAAAGGAAAACCCAGTCGCTGTCTTTTATTAACTCTAAACAGTGATAGTGATGAGTTTCAGTCTCTTTTTTTTTTTTTTTTTTTGGAACCAGATTTATTCAGATTTTTTCTCTGTCCAGGCAAGTAGGAAAATGTATTAGCCTTCTTTTAGCTAGCTGACTGGCAGTGCGCAGCAACAAGTGGGGGGTGGGGCATGATTCTTTGGCATATGTTAAAGGGTAACTTTGTAAAAACTTGCTATAGCTGAGTTTTGGTAACCAGGCTATGTCTAGTAGAAGCAGGTGTTATTTTCTGTCTGTAGATGACTTGAGTGGTTGTTTTATTGTGTGAGCTACTTTATCCTGAAGCTCTGAAAGTTTTAGATTATTTTTATGTTTTTCAGCCCTTTTTATGTTCCTCGCCATTGTCTTTATACTATTCATTCTTTCTTAAACATTTGTATCTTTGTGTTTTTGAGTCCTTACAAGGGGGTTAGAATGTGTATATGTGTATTTGAGTGGGGGGGCAAGGGGTGGTAAGGGGTGGTGAGTCAGGGATGCTGGAGGCAAAGGAGCAAAGGGGTACGAGGTGGGGGCTGGGGGGTACCGACACTCCCGAGAGAGAGGCAATTTCACAGCTGGTTTGCTCCTTAGGCAGTCAGGCTGAAAATGCTGCAGATTTGTGGAGCAAATTGAAATGGTGTCAGTGCGGGAACAAAGCGCCGAGCTGAATGACGAGGTAGGTGCGTGTGTGTGTGTGTGTGTGTGTGTGTGTGGAGGAGAGTGAGGTGGGGTTGTGGGGCTCTAAATTCAATAACAATCCTGTTACATTTAAGCCACACCTCTCTGACACCTGTCAGTCAATCAGTATGCAGCGGCCGGCCCGCCCACAATCAGCAGCACATTGTTCCGACGGTAGTGTGTGTGTGTGTGTACATGCGTGTGTGTCTGTGCGTGTGTTTTATGTTTTGAGAGAAAGAGGTGGCGCACGGCGCTTGTGCCGACTGAGCTCGTTCAACCTTGGCAACCGTAACCGAGGCTCCATTATGGGATGTGCATGGTTTGGTTGTTGACTAGGCAGTGCATCAACGGTCAACAGCTGTGCGTGCCATGTGGGCAGCGCTGGAAAGCCATTAAAGGCACACACTCGGCCTCGCTCACACACACACACACACACACATCGCATAGTTTGCATTTAGCTGCATTAGATACTCTCACCACTTGATTATGCCACAGCAGTAAAAACTGAAATTACAATTACGCACGTTGCCGATTGGCAGGTATAATGGGCACGCTGAAACTCGCTTCGCGCGCGGGAATTGTCGGGGGATTCTTCCTGGTGGTAATAATGAAGCACTCGGCGCACACCTGACGGCAGTGTGGGGTCGAGGCTTAGCGTGCCCTCTGCAGTGTAGCTGGGAAATGACGAGCCAATAACTGCAATTAAACATGCAGTATAATGGCTAATCAAATTGACAGCCTCGGCTGTTCGCATGCCTCTCTCACAATGGCTTATCACAACAAACTATTATGAGGGAGGGTGTATCAGGTCTGATCCCCTCTCTTCTTCCTCTCTCTCTCCTCTTCACTCCGTTTTTGCTGTCTCTCATGTCTTTCTCTCTCTCCTTCGCTGCTCTTCTCTTTTTCCCTCCCACTGCTCTGTCTAGCTCATCCTCTCAGTCTCTTTCCCCCCCTCTCTCCCTTTGGCAGGCTGTCATGTGGCTCCGCTTAATTGCAGTGGAAATTAACAAAGCAAGCAAATTTGTTTTCTTGCTTTACTGTGTCACACAGAGGAAGGGGGATGCTAGCAGGGAGGTGTAGTCATTTGAGTGGGAATCTTGTTACCAGGTCTATTATTCTCTTTTGCAAGATTTTTTTTTTGTCCTGTCATGATCTCAAATCCACTTTTAACAGCCTGAAATAATGTTTGTTACTCGCTAGGTGAATGCTGGTGAGCTACTGCTGTTTTATAAGTAGGCATGAAGTTTCAGGGATCTGAATATTTTGGGTCTGAGCAAAAGATTTTTTTATTTTGCTTTAAAGAGAAATAGTTATCACAGTAGCAGCCATAATAAGAGCTCATCATGTTCTCCGAAATGCTAAATATTATTGCTTCCTGATTTATTTCATTTAGCATAGAAAGCACTCCATTATTTAAATTAAAGAAGTGAAAAATCATTCCAGATTTATTTTTTGCCAGATTAGTACACCAGTTTTCAGAATTTACATTATGAAGTATTATATCTGGGTCTGATAAAACATGTTAAAGTTGTAATGTTTTTTTTTTTTTTTTTTTTTTCCATTTCAGGGCTTTTATATAGCCACTAAAAGTGGTATAATTTCTATCATTTTCAAAGTCTGGATAATTATGTTCAAGAAATCTTGGAAAGTAAAATGTTCGTCTTTATTCCACTAATTAGTAGACTAAAATCAGAATAGTCTCTTTCCATCGCTTTACATTTATATCCTCCTTGATTTTACCATATAAAATCTTTTTTGAACTTAGATTTTTTTTGTGTGCGTTTTTTTCGAGTTGCTGGAAAAATTTGACCATCTCAGATTTTCAGATCGAATCAAAAAACCCGACTTTTTTCCAGTCAGTTAACTCACCATGCTAAAGTGATCAGTTGCTTGAACTGCAACAATCTTTGATGCAGAAGTTCTTCCTGAGAGAAGACTTAACATTGACACCTTTCACTTATTTCAAAGACTGAGATGACAAGTTGGCTTCAAAGACTGTGTACATCTCTGGATTTCCCATTTAATGGCAGAAATCAAGACAGAGCCATTTACCGCTTGTTCGAATGTAGAACAGGTTAAATGTTCGTAATCAAGATTTTAACCAGGACCTATGGTTCTTAATAAAAAAAATTGAATATGGTAGCATATTTTGGCATGACTCTTTACTCTCTTTATACAAAATCATACTTTTTTTTTTTTTTTTTTTTCAAACAAGGTTAAGTGGTGTCCTTCATCTACAATTTGTCACAAATAAAATTTATTTGATCCTTGAAAATGAGGATCATTTATACGTTTAATGCATGAAGGTGTGACAGATTGAGAGCATCATTGCACAATAACTGTGAGGACGGTAGCATCAGTGGCTTTGTTAGACTGCTAAAGAAAGGTACCCCCAACAGCGACGGATGAAGGGTAGGCAGTGTTTTGCATGTTAATGAGTGAATGATATTGTCACATAAAATAAAGTAAAACAGGAAATATTTTTTACTTTGCCATAAATATGAAGTTAAACTAAGGCCCTAAAGAGCATAAAGAGTTTAATTTAAAAATGGGTTGAGTGTTCCTGTTCATACAAAAAGATTGTGTTTCACACTTATTTGTATGCATTCGTAGTATTTCCTATAAAATAAATCGAACTGACAAATTTTTGTAACATATATTTCACTTTTTCAATCTCAGTGATTAATTTCTAATCGATGTTACTTTTGGTAACAGTTAAACTGCAGTAAACTGAATCCTGGATCTGGTGGGTGAGTGCTGGCTTTCACACTTGTGCATGCTATGAACTTGTGCACCTCTTGATGAAATAACATATACTCTCCCCTGCTAATATGACCTTGAGAGACAGCTGCACAGCCCTGAGAACTACATGTGTTTTGAAATGTGTGTATCAGCTACATGTCGGTGTTTGAATAAGCTCACTGTATCTTATATCCTGAGTGTCCGCCCCTGGAGTTGGAGAAAAGCCCAGCATTAATCAGCAACACGGGACAAGAAATGTAAATGTTTAGTTTATGTTGCATCATTAAAATACAGAGAGAACGCATTAAGAAAAAAAGAATAACGATAACAGTGCAGGAAGAGGCAAAAACCAAACAGTACAATCCTTCAGTGGATCATAAGTTGATGAAATACAATCCTACATAAAAATAAAAACATAAAAACACAACTACAATGTATTTATGGGAATATAAATAGAATATGTAACAATAAAAAAAAAAAAATGAGTCAGTTCTTCTTTTTTTTTTCACCAAGCGCGAAAAGTCATTCCGGTGACACTGGATGTGCCTAACTTGAATGTAACGGGATCAGTCAATCTTTTGGAGTAATGTTAGTGACACAGATCTTATTCAACCAATTTTGATTTACCATTTCTTGTGCTCTCTTCGCAGTACTCGGAGAAGGCCCTGTACAACCAGCTTTGCTTCTACAGCTACATCTTCGACTGGGACTACGCCATGGCCAAACTTCCAAACTTTGACCACAAATGTAAGACTCTCGGCTGATTCTAACTCCGTTTTTTTGTAGTTAATGTGAAACAATACCTGTTTGTTTTTGCGCCGTCTCCCCCAGCCTCTTCGGCTTTAATGGCTTTGGAGCTGAAATCAAGTTAGCAGAGCCGCTGAGAAACTTTGAATTTTAATAACCTAACAATGCTTTCTCACACATACAACATAGCATTAGCAATCAAAGTCTCAACATAAACCTTTTACCCAGGCTGCACTTAAAATATTCCCCAGCTACGTGACACACGCACACACACTTGCAAGTTGCGACACCCAGGCATTGGTTATGGGGAGGGGGGTTAAGGACATTCAGCTCCTCGAGTCGACAGCCCTAATTTAGGAGACGGATTCAATCACACACACATACAGAATGCAAAACGCTCCAATCACTGGAAGAAAGAAGGAAAGAGCCCTCCATCTCGCTCCCTCTACCCTCACTGTCCATCTCTGCTCCTTTCTCGCCCATGCTCCCTCTCTCTTTTTTGTCTCTCTCTCTGCCTCTCTTGGACAGGCACTCGTTTGGCTGTGTTGATTGAAAACAGGTTTTAGATTTGGGGAAATGATAGGGCGAGTAATGGGCGCGCTGACGAAAGGATAGCCCTTCTCCTGTAATGGGACATGGAGCGTATATTTCCCCCCTTGGACTCAAATAGACGCTACTCCAACGATCCGGGTGCACTCAGTAGGCGTCAGCCGCAAGGCCTCTTTACCCACAGTTCTCCCTGATTGATGTCACTTGATTAGAAAGGGCCGCCGGGCCGAGTGATTTATTTATTTGATTAAATATTTATGTATGTATGTTATTTATGTATGTATGCCGGAGTCTCGCGAGTGTGCGAGCTCAGGCCAAAGTGAGGCAGCAAAGGATTGAGACAGCAGACTTTAAATATAACGTGTAATCAACAGATGACCACTCAGAAAATGGAGGGAGCTGAAATAGAGGGATTGGACCAGGGTAGAAGAAGGGGAGGAGGAATGGGGGGGGGCACTAACATGATTATAGCCTCCATTTTTGCTTTCTTTTATTTCCGTCTTGGCCCAGATGCAAGAAATCATCACCAATCAATTCCTGACTTTCCTCTTTTCTTTAGGTTCTCTTGTGCAACGTGGCGCTGTTGATTTGTGTGCACTTCCTGCTCCTTTTCTGGAGACTCACTCCTATACAGTACATTTGTATTCAGGGCTACATTGCATGAAATGTACTCCTCATTCACAGGCCAGAGCTTTTGATAAACAAATAAATATGTTTAACAACATATATCATCATACATTAACAATCTTTACGAACTGCTGCACAATATGAAGCAGTTTGTAAGATTTTATCTAGTCAAAGTCCCAGAGCAAAATCCCTGATAAGAGTTTCACTAGGAAATAAATCAAAAATGGCTTTTTATTAGAAAAGCGTGCCGGACCAGATTGATGCCAGAAATACAGGAATCTGATCTGTTTCAGATCTGTTAAACCTGATCAGCTCTGAACTGTCAGCCCAATCATTGCTTATCGGTTCATCTCTTGTGGTATTTAAATATTTTCTAAGACTTGAGGAGATAAATCTTTAATAAAAGGTTCAAATCTCACATCTGTCAATCAGTTATGTTATACATTTTTGACCTTAAGTTCACGGTGCAGCTGGTGTCTGTCTCCTGCAGCTATTAGGTGAGATACTGGACTAGTCTTCACAGAGGACAGGACAAACAAGTAAGATATGGTCTATAATCACTATTTGGAGTGGTTGAATCAGAAAATGCAGTCAAAGTGACTCAGTGACCTTTGGTTGATCACAGAAACAGTTTCTGTCTTCTGTTCTTGCATTTGATAAATGTTTCAAATCATCAAACAAAGTTTAGTTAAAGACAAAGGTGACCTCAGTAAATACACACAAACCAGGTTGGCTTAGAAAGCTTTATTCCTTAATAAATTAAAGTTTTGCTGATCTGAAACATTTTAAATGTGATAAAAAAGAGAAAGCAGAAATGCATACTTTTTGTCGCAGTGTCACCAATTTTCTTTAAAGCAAACCATGTTAAATAAATATATACTCTTGTAACATCTTGACCTGCCAGATGCAAAACCTGAAAACGTCTGGTGTCAAAGAACAAAAGTACAAATCCCTGATGTTGAGGAATAAGCAGCACCTGTTGCTTTTATGACTTCTGTTTTGGCTGCACAAATCAGTGCACCGGTCTCACTCACAAACCAAATGATTCATTTCCAACACAAAGTGAGAAAAGCTACACATATACACACCTTCACGCTGCTATAAAATATAGGTTGAAGGTGTTATCCTTCTGTCCTGGGGCAGTAATACCCCATATTACTGCATATGGGGTATTACTGCCCGGGGTCTCGCCACTTAGATTACAGGGAGAAAGCATACAGTCCTCTCTGGGAGTCTATTCAAAAGTAATATTTTATCTCTCAGGCGCTGATTTTGGTAAACTATTTGAGTTTACCAACATCAGTTAACAACTATATGTTGCTAACTAAGCATGCTGGATGCTTTCTGAACGTACATGTAATCCATTTAAGCCAGAAGTCAGTTTTCTTTTGTTTTAACAGCCACGCTCGCTGGAGACGCCTCAGCTATCACTGTCATTACTCTATATTTTCCTCCGAGTGTTGGGTTAGTGTTAGCGTTAGCTGTGGCGTATGGATGCTATGGAGGTGCAGAGTGACAGAGCGGTGATTATGAACGTGTTGGAACACCGTGACACTGATCAACACTGGAAACTGCAAGCTCACTGGTAAAAGAGCCGGTATTTGTACCTGCTCTCCCCATTGGGAGCACACTCTCAATCTGTCACTCTCCTCGCTGGCCACACACTCCATGCCTATATTTACATGCTGGTGAAATGACTTAAGAGTTGCTGGATTTTGGTCTTTTGAGGGGATTTATCTGAAAGAAAGGACCTGAATATGTGAGCATTTCCCTTTCATGTGCTGCTGTTAGCTGAAGGTAAAAGTGTATCATGGCTATACCTGTCAGTTTCGATATAATATCTGGGTTTTTATGCTGCAGGTAGCCATGATGCAGGCTCAACGTATATTTTCGACCGTGCTTTTGAACATATATAATAAAAGACATTAATGGAAAATTGCACGGACTGTATGTACAACACAAAAGAGCTCTGACTCAACGCAGATTGTAATTTAGTGGTGTGTTTCTGCAGCCCTCCGCTGTGTGTGCGTGCGCGCCTTCTGCAGACCTGTCTTATCTACATGTACGTTGCGTTTTTGTGCCTGATTGCTGCGACTGAGTAAAACATGGAGGTAATTTCATCCGCCACAGGAGATCTCTAATAGATTACACACAGAGGCACGCACACAATGAGAGAGAGAGAAATGGAGAGGAAAAAACGCACGCTGTCCGTTCTTTAGCTGGGAACATCCCATATCAATGACTTTCAAATCATTCTGTATCTCTTCCCTTGTTCCCTCTGTCTGCTTCTTTTCTCCTCATCCTCCCCCCATCCTCTCCTCTAGGTCTCAGTCTGGAGTGTGGGCAGTGTGATTGCGTGTGTGAGCAATAATGTAATTTTGCCGCATTGATAAAATAAAAATTGTCCTTGAGTTGCGCTTTTCTAATGATCCATTTACAGACAGCTTCCCTGCCACCTCTCGGGCGCCCCGCGCTTCGTCCCGCTCCTCCTCCGCCTCCTCCTCCTCTTCTTCTTCCCGCTCTCTCTTTTCTCTCCTCTTCTCCTATTTTCTTCCCTTTCCCATCTTCCTCTTCGACGCTTCCCTCTCCCCGTCTTCCTCCCCTTTTCTCCGCTGATACAAAGCGGGGTGGCAAAATCCACGGGTGCGATTGTCAAATCAATTATTCATTCTGTGCAATTACACTCACACAAAGAAGTTTCCCCGTGCTCCGAGTAGTGATTAAATTAACTGCTATTCCAGCTGCCCGTCGCCACCAGCCTAATAGAATATTCATGGAGGCGGCCGACAGAATGGCCGATCTCCATTAACTTCATCATGCTCACTTAATTACAGGCTTGTTATTGTATTTACACCTAGTTAGAGCGTGCAGAGCCCCGATCTACTCGTGCCCGGCTCCACCGGAGTGTGCGCGAGTGTGTGACAACACCTAGTTAGAGCAGAGATAACCTCTGACAGGCTCACTGAGCGTGCGTGCACGTGCTGGCCCCAACATGAGTGCGTGTGTGTGTGTGTGTGAGCGCGTAAGAATGCGTCCAAAACATTTGTTGATTTTGTTGTCTTTCACATTTGTATGGTTGGGGATCCCCAGATAGGCTTGAGTGCTATCAGCACCTTCTGGAAAAGTAAATTTCATTGTATCACAGTGTTTACATTGAACATGACAAGATCTACATGCATGTATGTAAAGCAGAAAAAAAATTACATTATTCCTACTGAACAGTAGATGTCAGAGTCGGTGGTTTCCCCTCTTCATTAAATGTATCAAAACTTTAAACTTCAGTCTGTGACATCAGACAACATGTTGTTTGGTTTTCAATAAGACTGTTAAGATATGGAAGTTGTTTGAGGTATTTTTCAAGTTTTGAGACATTTAAAAATGAAACTAAATGGAATGTAGAGGAATAATTGCATTTTGTCAATTATGTCTGTATGTTGAGGGAAGATATGAATGCCTGACTGTCCCAACCATCCATCCATCCATCCATCCATCCATCCATCCATCCATCCATCCATCCATCCATCCATCCATCCATCCATCCATCCATCCATCCATCCATCCCCCATTACTTGGAAAAATGGTCTGAATCTCTGGGAAAATTATTGGGTTTTGCATAGGAAACCTGGATTTCTTTTTTGTTTACTAAAAGTTCATCCGACTGTCATGCAAATTTTGAGCAAACTTTTAAAATGTTGCAAAAAAAATGCTAATTAGGCATGCTTTCATCTAATTCCAGCATGGCTGCAATAAACAGAAAGTAAAGTTCATCAATCTTTTTTTTTTTTATGTCAAACTTTGAAAGGTCTATTAAGAGCATTGAAGGAAACAGTTTGTGACGCTTATGATCATCATCTTATAATTCCTTAATTTTCATTTGTATTCTAAACTTATATATTCATCTGTCCATTTTCTGAACCCCCTTTGTTCACTCGCATCCAGTTTTGATTCCAAAAAATATAACTTATGAGTTCGAATTGGCAAATCAAACATCAGAGAAAAATGGAAGCTAGCATTCATCAAGAAAATCCTGATTCCATTTGCAATTTAAACACTGATAATAAGTATGGTGTTTAGGTTGACATGGATTTACTCAGTGCTTATTGCACAGAATGTTTTACTGTTCTGCTCTTTAGTTACATTCAGAGTAAAGCAGGCCAGTTTATTAGTTGAGTTGTTTGCTCCAGGATATTTACACACAAACCATTTTTATCTTGCAAACATATTTTAAAAACTGTTACCTTTAGTTCTGCTCAACAGAATGACTTTTGCAACTTGGTCTTTCAAGTAGCTGAATTTTCCTTTTCCTGTTGCTGCACCCTACTGAGCAGCAGTATGCAGCAACAGGTGGGGAAGGGTGTAATGCACTAGTCTGTGTTCCTCACACCCTGAAGAAGAAGCTCTGGAATGTCGCTTAAAGGACTTCAAACCGTAGAAAAGGTGGAATGGAAGATCTTTGTGTCGTTGAACCGGTCACTTTTTTCTTTTTTTTCTTTTTTTTTAAAACCTCGGTGTTTGGATCCAAACCTTTCCCCATCGCTCGGCCCTTTCCTCCTCTACTTTCGCCTCCCGCTCCCTCAGTAGTGGAGACTATTTATTTGAACCACGCTTCCCACAGTGCTCCGACTCGCAGAGACATCTCTCTGTCGTTCTTTTCTTCTCCGTGACTCTAAAATCGTTCTTTCTTTTCTTTTTTTTTATCTGTTCGCCACACAGTGATTGGGTTGGGGGAATAAAAAGGAGTGAAGGAGCGGGAGGGAGGGGAAGGGGAGAATTATTTTCTTCTACCTTTCAGAAAATGATGACATGATTGCTTTCGCTTGATCATGCATCATCACACCCTTTCTATTCCCCGGATAAATAGTCTCTCCCTGCCTTTCCTCTCCTCTCCTCTCTCCCCCCTCCTGTCCCTGCTGAAATGAGGATTATCTGGTAATAGTTGCTGCTGCCGTTTTAAGTCAACCACACCGTCTTCCACACATGGACGTGAGCACATGCATGTGTGATTGCTGTTTGATGCGTGGATGTTTTTTAGCGGCTGAGTTACTAGGCTTTTTAAGTGTTTAACTACCTGCGTTGTTGTGTGTGTCCTCTTAGTGCGTGTGGCTGCTGTGTGTATCTAACCTTTGTTCCTCTGTGCTGTCGGTGGGCCGGTATTTATCCAGTAGCCACTAATGCAGCAGACAGGAAGGACGAGACAGGGAGATATGGACATGGAGGTGGCGAGGAGATAGCAACTGGCCATATGGACAACTTGGTTTGTGTGCACATTGGAGCGAAACTAAAACAGACCAGTAGACAAATAGCAGACTCTGTTATGGGCCTCTTTTCTAAATGAGTAGCTGGTCTTTATTTGAAGTACATCTCTAAGGATGAACACAATAATTTGGTCTTATTAGGACCACAGTCACTCACGAGTAACTAAAATCGGCAAATACTTGAGTCACCTTCTAAAATTGCTTACAGCTGCCTATTTTAGTACATCAAAACACTAAATATACTTCAATATGCACAATGGAGATCATCTTAGCACTAATTATATTTACAGTCTTCCTTATCTCCACTCTTGGGGTTGCAGCAAATTGGTGGCAAGAGAAATGAACATTGTTCCTGGATTGGCAGCCAATCGCTTGTCACTTCCTGTTATGACTCAGTGTTTCAGCTTCCGAGTGGATTTTATTTCAAACATTTTAGAAAAAAATCACAAATATTTGACTTACAGGTACATACGTGTGTGCCTTTAATTTTTCACCAGTATAAATAGCTTCATTCCTTTGCCCGTATAAAAGGTGCTTGTGGTCATTGTTGCATTGCAATAGAATCACCTTTTAATGAGGAAAATCATTCTGGTTAGTTTGTGCATCCATGTGGAAGTTGGGTTTTTGGAAACTTGTCAAAATATCCTAACGTGCTGCTGCATCAGTGGTGTGCAACACCAGAAATATTTAGGCTTTGTTCAAACGAAACATAGTCAAATATGACTTTTCTGTTTCCCAATCACAAAAAGATCCACGTAAACACAGCAGTGTTTCTTATAATGGCTTTACTCTAAAACCCGAGCCAGTCCGCCACAGGGATGCACTAACATGCAAAGAAAAAAGCTTGGAGAATCTGCAAACGGCTTCGGTTTTGCACTTCGGGTCGAGAGCTAAACCAGAGGTGTGGCTGTGACATCACTGCTTTCGGAAACTTGTTGATCTTACATACAGTATAAACACACACACAGAGAAAAGTGGCGTTTTAAGAAGTTTCTTTTCCTCCACAGATTGTCGTGTTTCTGACGAGTGAAATCATGTTTCAGCTTTGACAGAAGATCAGAAAAATGAAGATATCAGCCAATGACATTTGTAGTTTTTTACATTTATTGCAGCACTGAAACAGGTACTTCCAGGAGATGTTGGTTCGTTTAACCAGTGTAACTTTGCTGTAATGTAGGGAATGCGGCAAACCCATCATAGTAAACACGGAAGTTTACTATGATGGAGAACTTCCTTTTAAAAAAAAGAAGAAAAAAAACAGCTCCTCTCAGATCAGTGTTATATCCACCATCACATCCTTTGTGTGGTGATGGTGTTATTACTTGGTTTCATTCACACTTGGTACGTCAGTATATTGAAAAGGTTTGCTTGCTTGCGGTTGCCATCCTGTCCCGGAGAGCCGTCCCTCCGTCTTCTCTTTGGCCTTATTACAGCCCACCTGAGGAGATAACAGGGACGGGGTATTGACTTCATGCTCTCATTGGGCTTTTCCATCGATCTCATGATCCTTCATGGGTGCATGTGCCATCGACCCGTCTGTCTAATTCTGTGTGATCATCCATCCGCTCCTCAAAGTAATAGCATTACTTTCAGACTGAGCTGGATCGGTTAGCTTTGCAGTTTACGACTGAGTGTTTATGATGAGGGATGCAAACGGTGGGATTCTTAGACTCACTGTATCATAATATGCTTCTTTTCTGTCTTTGCAGCGGATTTAAAGAAACTTAACCCCACACGGCTGGCGTATCTGAAGCTGAAGGAAATCCCAGACAAGGCTTTGGCCTCCAGCGGCTACTCTGAGGTTAACTTGGCCAAACTCTTCCAGGCTTTCTCGGCGTTCAAATGAAAACAATCTGCAAGGACAAAACATCCAAGAGCCTCAGACATTTAAATCCTCCTTCAGTTTGTAAATAACAGCGTGATTGGTGGACCACCGATCTTCTTTCTTCGCCCTGATGGGCTTCTTATGTTCCTTAAAACACCAATCACACCTCTCCTTTTCTTCGGTTTCCTCACGCACATGCAGTCACATACACACACACACACACACTTTCTCTCACAGTCATGACTTGACCCCATCACCCTTACTCTGTATGGTAAAGGGGAGCAGCAATCATATCTAAATGACAGTCTATTGTATGTGCAGAAGCTAGCTGGGCCCAGATGCGTGTGTGTGAGTGTGTGAAAATGGCTTCTCCTTAGAGCAGCTGGTGTACTCCAGGAGCAGCTAATTAGCCAATGATAGTGACCCCGAGCCACTGAGACCACTGGACGCCCGCAGCGATCGGACACTTGTTCTGATTACCACCATTCACGCTGCGAGTCTGCACGCACGTGTGTGTGTGTGTGTGTTAGGGGTGTGTGTCGGATCAGGGGATGAAAGAAAGGGCTGAGGAGGATGCGGGGAGTGACGGGGTGAGGAAGGCCACACGCGCGGCTCCTTGGCTCTTTTGTCCCGGTATCGAACATCTGATCTGCTTCTCCCTCACTGCCTCTGTTTAACTCAGGCCAGGTCGTCTTTCATTCTTCTTCCACCCTCTCTGTGTTTTAATACATTTTCAGTAGCAATTCTGAGTCTTGTTTTGTAATGGACAGAATGTGGCATATTTTGATTTTGATGTTTTAAATTAAAAAAAAAAATAACTCAATAAAAAACTTAATCATTGAGAACTCTCTTTTGTTATTGCTGTATAAATGAATTCATTTCTACTAACATGCAGAACGTCACCTTATTGGTCCAAAGAACGTTTTGTTAAAGTTCATCTCAGGATAATTGTAGTACATTAGGCATCAGTATATTTTGCTTATCATTCAGGGGAAACCACCAACATGTAGGAGTTGATTTTCCCATGAGAAAGAATATAAATGTTTGGGCGAAATTTCCAACACGAGTGTAATAATACCGTACATCAACCCAAACACATAGCTCTCGCCAACACGGTGGTGGCAGAAAGATGCTGCGGGGATTCTTTTCAGCAGGATAAAGAAAGACTTGGCGCGGATTGTGCGGTTCATCTAACAGAACGAAGGTCTTGCGATGGAAAGGCTTAGTCAAAGTATGGATCTAATTCCAATTGAGAACGAATGGAAAGACTTCAAATTCTACATCAACATTCCTCTCTTTGCACAGAGGAATGATTAAATGTTTCATCTTTTAGATGTTCAAACCTGGAAGAGACAACATGACTTTGCAAAAGCTGCTTCTTGAGTACTGACTATAAATCACTTTGTGTTGGTCTAAAAGACAAAAGAGCTGCATAAAATTGAAGTTTATGGTTTTATTGTGTAAAAAAAGAAAAGTGAAGAGAAGGGTCTATACTAAATGAAGTGACTGAGTTGTTAGCTAACATGGAAGAACAAGTGAAATGCACAACAATGTGCCTGTATACTGAACATTGGTTAAAATCCGTCACATTTCTTCCCCTGTCGGCTCCAGCCAGAGATCAGGAGGTCGAACACGATAAAATCCGAATGCTATTATTAAACGCGTCAAACTGACTCCCACTTTTTATGCTTGATAGATATTTTCGATGGAGGGGAATTATCTTTTGTTACACTTAATTGTAAATCCATCCTTTTAGTTCTGAGAGACAAATATTTACGGTATCAGATGTTGAAAGAGAGGTTTAAGAAAATGTAAAGAAAACCAGTTGAAATGATTTGATGGGTGGACTGGTTAAAACAAAGGGGGCAGATAATGTTAGCGGCTATATTTAGAACCCATTCTCTCCATCTGAGCTCTGTGTGAAACTGATCTCTTTAGAAATGCGACAGTCAAAGGCCTTTTGTTCTTACAGCTGACATTTAATTTTAAAACGTTTCATTCCTTAATGCCCCCTTCTGCTTTGTGCACCATATGCTCTAATCAGTCTGCAACATATATGTTTATTTATGAGCTGATTGTAAAGAGTCTTATCCCTCCGATGAGCAATTAAGACGTTTCACCTCCTGAATTTGTAGGTTGTCAAATAAAAGATTTTCCTCTTGTATTTATTTTGCAAACTGTTCAAATGCGAAAGAACATAAAAACCAACAACGCGAATCCGTGAGTTGACCCCTCCACCATGACATTCGAGTCGTATATCATGGCTCTGCATTTCTAAATGTTACCCGGATTTAATCTGCCTGCTGCTGAAGTTCAACACACATGCTCAAAGTAAGCATTTTCTTTCACCCAATAACTCCTTTGTGTTAATAGTCTGTTGTTTTTTTGTTGTTTTTTTTTTTCATTCTTCTTCTTTTTTAACTCCCCATCCTGCCGTGTGCATTTCCATAAACACTGCACGCCTCACAAATCACTTCAAACCTCTGTGACTCGCAAAAGGCAAGCTTAAGTGGGCTGAACACTTAAACCGTGATTCACTCCTGCAACGGATAGAACATGCTGTGTGTGAGAAAGTGTCTCCATGCGTCTGCATCCAACTGCTCAGAACTTTACATATTTATTAAATCATATTGGCTCCACTTCTTCTCCCACAGTCGTTTTTCTTCTTCTTTTTTTTTTTTTTTTTTTTTTTTTTGTTCCTTCTTTCTTTTCTTGAGTTAATCAACTTCAGGGGTCGACTGCGCAGTGCCGAATGTACAGTGCGGCCCCCACACTATAAAAAGAACCATGGGAAGGTTTTAAATGTAAGCCATTCAAATTATTCATATGTTCTAAATGTAACGCTCAGTAATTCACCGTGTTCAGCGGCGAGGATGATGTGTTTATATGGGCTGAGCTATGAATGAACGCCTCAACTTCAGGAGATCTCATTTGAAGTTGAGAAAGTTTCCGTGTTGCAGCAATAAACCCCACAAGTTGGTGTGTTGTCAGGGAAACAGTGTACATGTCTCCTAATTAGAATAGATTTAAAAAGTTTATTTGATAGCTTACCCAGATTTAGGAGGGTGTGGGCCCCTGGTGCGGGCCCCACTTAATCATGATTATACAGTTGCACATTAACATGCACACACACGTACCGATGCTTTAAAATTTGCATCCATATTTCTGCTTCTTGTTCAGCCCAGTAAACTCACACAAACTCGTCAGTTTTTACCCAAAGCACAGGATCATATCTGTACGGATTGACCATCGTTAGAAGAAGATCGGCCTTCCGCTGCCTCTGATTTCGCAGGCGCCAGATGAGACACAGATCCAGGTTCTGGTGGGACCATCGAGCCGCTGTTAGCAAGGCTAACGTTTTGAGAAGCGGAGAGAGACGATGGTTCTGTTCCAAAGCCTGTTAGCAGCTTGGATATTTTCTTCATCACCTCTCTGTCACGCTCTTGTTTTTCTTTCGTCTCTGTGCTCTGTTGTCATACTTTCTGTTGTCTGCCGTTGTGAGAAATTATTCACTGATTCTTCTCCCCAGTGCGTGAAATGCCTCAAATTTGGACCAATATTGGCGTTCATGCTTGCTCAAGCATTCATGGTTTACGTTTGCCAGAACAAACAGTTTTTCAACAACACAGTCAAAATCCTCTTAGCCAGTGATAAAATTAAAGATCTGACCTGATTCATTCACAAAAATGCAAATCATCTTTCGGTGGCCCCCAAAGCGCCGGGGCCCTTGGCTGGGGCCCCTGTAGGCTAAAAATCCGGGTGGATATTTTCAGCAGCAAACGGATACTGTGATGTGTTAGAAAAGGCGCGTGATTTCAGACTATTTCCAAATCTACGCTCTTGTGCAGTGCCTGTTTGCATCAAAATGGTCCAAGGAACAAACAGCGGTGGACCAACGACAGGGTCAGGATGCTGGCTTGGTTGGTCCGATAAAACAGACAAGCTGCTGTTGCTCAAATCCAAAACGAAACGAAGAATGGTCCCGGTAAAGAAGTGTCAGAATTCATTCCAGATTGCTGCGTACAGAGCTGCATAGCAGAGTGCCTGTGTTGGTCATAATGTTACGCCTGATTAGATTGAACGCCTAAATGTTTCTAAAAATGATCTTGCATAACTAAAGCTTAAGTCTGAATAACTAAACGAGTTAAAGGACAGGATTAGAGTAAGTTCCTAAAATGTGTTTTCCAGAATTATCTTTATATACATGTGAAACTTACAACTCAATTGTGATCAATGAGGAAACACTTTTACAGTTGAAGCCAGGCTTTAAGGACATAGAGCATAGGTGTCAAACTCTGGCCCGCGGGCCAAATTTAGCCCGCAGTGTAATTATATTTGGCCTGCGAGGCTATACCAAATGACTACGCGAGCTGGCCCACCGGTATGATACAGCGCATTCATTCATCGCTAATACTACAAATCCCATAATGCCTTGCTGTTGTTTTTGGCGCGTCAATCAGGACGGGGTCCCAGAACGCCTCTCTCCTCTGTGACAGTAGTTATAGCGATCTCAAGCTACAACTGTCACTGTAGAACAGAAAAGAGAGGAAGAAAACAGGAGCTTTCTGGACAGCTGGGAGACTCAGAAACATGGTCCTCCCAAAGATCATTCAGGTACACAGTTAATAATCCTGTCAAAGAGCCACGTGCAGCTAATGTTGGACAGAGCCACCATTTTCCAATCCAAATATTTTTGCAATATTTCATAAGAAGAAAGTTTTTAATATATAATTGATTATTACTGATGGTTGCATTTACAAACTGGAATGTTTGATTAAGTTATGAATTATTTTTGCAGCTCATATTTCAATCCACTGACACTTGTTTTTGTATCAGAATGAGGCCCATTGTGTCATAAAAGGGCATCGATCCCCTGCGTCCATGAGATTTGTTTGTGCTCATTTAATCCACACAGCTGTAAAACTGTGTCCCTATTAATCAGGCGCATTTATAACTGATGAGTCTGAACTGCATAAGGACATTTTAAATCAGTTTTACTGTCCTGTTATTCAGGAACTGTTGTTGCTGCAGACGTTTTGTCCTTGCACACTTTATTAATCAAATATAAAGTGACAAATATTCCTTGACCTGTCTAAAGTTAACTTCAGCTTACATACTGCAGAATCCCAAAGATTATGTGGAAAAACAGGATTTATTCTGGTGTGATGAAGGTTGTATTTGTGACCAGTACCATGCACACATGCATGTTGGTGATAATGTTGGAATTTTATGGTTTACTTTCAAGCCAACAATGAAATTAACTTCAAACTTCAGATGACTTAAAAAAAAAAATATAGCAACAATTAAGCAGTGAAGTGAAGGTCATTTCCCTGACTTAATCTAATCTTAAATTTGTATCAGTGATGTATTTTTTGCCCCCCAAAAATGCAAACGCTCACATTCATTTTAGTGATGAAAGTACTAAAGCTTGAGGAGAGCGATAAAGATGTTATAAAAGAAAGACAAGATTCAGGGAAATATAGATGAACTCAAGTCAATGTCAATCACTGCAGTATTCAACTGTGATATCTTAATTGCCTTATTGGTCCATATGTTATATTTCTAACCCATAAACCATTGATGCAAACTTATAAACCCTGCATGATAATAAACTTCAGCTCCTTGAACGTGGAAACAGCAAGCTGCCTTGAAACTATGGGTCAAGTCGGCTTCCAGAGGTGAGTTAAGTCAGTGCAGACAAGCACTAACGGCTAAGAGATAAAATAGGTGCATTCACTCTATGTTAGAATTCACAGTGGGATGATTCCTCGTGGGTTTTTGTGTTTCCGTCTGAAGGCTCTTGAGGGCCCCCCTCTGCACTGGAGGCTCCAGGCAGCAGCTTGTTTGACCCGGCTCTGCTTGTGGCCACCTGGTGCTTCCCCCACATTTACATCAGCATAAAAACAGGCTTCATGAAAGATTAAAGCAGTTTGGATGAAACAAAAATGGATTAGGAAGCAAAGCTTAGAAAGAAAATAAAATTTGATGGAGTCCCATTACAGGTATCATAAACCACATAAACCAAATAAAGAAAACGTAGAACCATTTCAAGTTTTATCATCTGTAGGATTTTTGAGTTTGCCGTTGCCTTGATTCAGATTAAATAATCGCTCTGTAAATTAAGAGATTATTTTTCAAACATGGTATTATTATGTGACAACAAATAACATTATTCATACTTTATTTAAAGGTACTACTGCTTAAAAGTTGACTCAGATTTTCTGTGTGTGTAAAGTGCCGTCAGATGGCGTTTGTTATAAATTGGTTTTATATAAATACATTGAATTGAACAATGAGGCAGACGGTTGTTTTGTCGCCTACTGTGACTTCATCACAGTCCCTTCAGTGGTTTCACTTTGTGAGAAATTGAAGTTTTGACATCTGCATTATTGTGTAAGTATGTTTGGCCTCTAGAGGGCCCCCTGGGGCCCTGGGCACCCTAAGCAGCAGCTTGGTTTGCTCTCGACTCCAGCTAACTCTGTCTTAATTAATTAAAACTAAACTTTTTTTTTTTTGTCAATAATAGAATTAATTTACGCAAAACTAATTTTAAATTAGCTGAAACACAACACATTTAATTCTGTGGCAGTCTTTAAAAAGTTGGGGGACTTTTCCTAATTTATTTCTAAGCTATATATCATTTCCAATAAGATATAAGTTAACTAAAAACCTCCCCAAACAGAATGGATGACGCAGTTTCATTGGATAAACTCTATCAGCTCGTTTTTTTTTCTTTCTTTTTTCAGTGCTCCGTCACGCCGCAGGTTTTTAAGTGAGGGGCCCCCAGTTTTGTCCCCTGCAACCCAGTCAAATGAGGTCCCTTGCATTAATTCAACCCCGCTAAGCTAATAAGGTCGAACAAGTCTCTTTGTATTGTGGCGTTAAGCTTTATTGCTTGTCGTTTTGACCAGCGATGGACAAGGTAGGCTTTGATGAGGGAATTAGTCGCCTATTCTGTCCCTGTTATTCATAGCGCCGCGCCGGAGAGGGTGTCAAAAGGAGAGCGGGTCCTATTGCAAAATGTCTCCCTTGTTGGAGCTGAAAGGGCGGTTATGAGACGATAAACCGCCTAATACACCGAGCTAATTGGATGAGAGCAAGAGAGACGGGGAATCAAGGGGCGAACCGAGAGGGGAGCGCGGAGCCGTGGCCCCCGCTATTTAGGGCTTTCATCGGGGGCCTGGTTCTCCGCCTGAGGGAGGAACAGAGGGGGGAGTCGTTCATCAAAGCGCCTTTTAGAGTTCCTCTCCTCTCACTGGGGCTGAGTGAGGACTTTATCCGGCGGAGGCTGTGGAGTGATTTGGTCTATTCTCCTCGGTAGGGACGCGCTGGGAGCAACGAGGTCCGGGAGAATCCAAATCAGGGCCAAATCAAGTCCAGATGACTTGGGGGGGGGCTGCGGGGTGGTGGTGGTGGGGGGGGACGCAGTGATGAAAATGGGTGGAAATTTTCCGTCACCTGGATTTTTACCTGTGAGGAATCCAAGCGCGATTCCCCGTCATCCACCCCCTCCCCAACAACAACAACATGTTTCTGATTGGACCTCTCCCCCCATCAACAGTCATCACTATGATCATTCATGCAACAAGAAACCTCCTGGCTTTAATCCCAAACACAAGGCCCCTGTTGAATGACAAGGAACACAATCCAACAAGTGTGACTTTATAAATCCACTCTATAACCTTCGACAGCATTTCAATTTTCTCGCCTTTTTCCTTCGCGCTGCAAAGAAAGTTTTAAGCCGCCTCGCTCCCAGCGGGTCATCTGCCTCCTGGCATTCCCCCCGCGGATATTAGGGACAAATTGGTTTGCCATTCATTAGTTATATTCACAATGAGATTACAAGTTCTCCCGGACAGTCTCATCACGGAGGAAGAGAAAGCGCACACGCTCCACTGCGTTTCAGCAAAACACGGTTTAAAAAAAAAAAATAAAAAATACATGAAGCTCTCACACATAGTGTCTGCTGGTTGAGGCATACTGGAGGGGATTTTATTATTATTATTGCTATTATTATTATTTTTGTACATTGAAGCAGCTGGGGTTCAGAAATGCACCAATCATTCAGGCATATGTCGGAATAGGCCAATTTTCCTAGTAGATGAAATGTTTAAAAAATATTTCTTTTTTCTTTGCCACTCCTTAAATGCATCCAAACGGATCTCCCATTGTGTCTAGTCTTTCCAAATGCATCAACAAACTTTATTACTCTTTATTAACTTCAAATAAATATATAAGGAGCGGGGACTCAGACCTGGATTAAAAAAAAAAATAATTGTAATCTTCCAATTTCTTAATTTTCTGTTGAATGAAGAACTACTGCCTCTACTTTCTGTAGTTTTTTGAATAAAAAATATAAATATCAAAGTTCACACCTAAAAAACAAAACATTGATATCATGCAGGAAAAGTCTGATCCTTGGGTCCCGGACAGGTCGGATAAAACGAAAAGTCAAAAATCACCTCCTTTTTTTATGTTTTGTAAAGATTTTGAAAAAAATATATATATATATCTTATACAATTGTATATATATTTTTTTGTTACAAGCAAATATAGCTTTATTAAATACCTCTGTGTCTGTTATAGTCCTTAGACAAAAACAAAAATAAATAAATCACTGGTCAAAATCAGAACTGGCAGGTGAGACCCCCAAAGAAAACCCACCAATCATCGACCAGCTACAAAATTGGTGCCTGTACCAAACTGTTTTTCATGTGTTAAAGTCCTTCATAAAGAGAAAAAAAAAAAAGTCAGAACTGATCGGCCTGATCGGTTCATATCATTGGCTGTAAATCAGCGGTACCATCAAATGTCCTGCACCCTATTCCCCCCTTGGTGCCTCAATCTACAAATAATTTTCCTATGAATATGAAGTCAAGACAGAATGAACCTAAAACAGTTGCAAAAGTTATTTCTTGATGTTAATGTTTATTTAATCTTTTTTTCCCCACATTCTACTTTCAAGCATTTACTCTGATATATATAAATAAAAAGAGAATATTAAACCTCCTGAAATTCTATCACAGCTTTTGGTGCAACGTTGGCTAGCCCAGTTTCTAGAGGCACGCCTGCTCTAAGCACGTCCTTCAACCCCTTATTATATGAGTCTTTCTTTTTTCTGCAGTAAAACTGAGTGATTAACAGGTGTTTAAAAAAAAAAAAAAACTGGAGGGCTGGAAGAATTATAGAGGAGGCTTTTCCCAGATGCAGACAATATATTTTTTAATAAAAGAAAGGGGGACTACATTAATCCGTGGGGTAATTTCACGCGGTTTGGTCGGGTACCATGGTTGGGTCAAACTGAGCAGAATAACCATTGATTGCTGTAATAGTCCTGCATCAGAGTGGGGATTTGGAGGGTGGGGGGAATTAACTCTCCCAGGTTGTGTGTGTGAAAGCCGTTTGATGAAGTGGTTTGTTACTTCATTAATGACAAAGGGGACTCTCTTCCATCGACACGGCATTACAGATGTTAAGACCAATTTAGCGCCTTTAAAGGGTTTTTAGGCAAGTTTTGTGACGGCCCCCCAAAGATAAAGTGGTCGCTTTAATTGAAAACCCCTCGCCTTTGTCGCGCCTTTCTTATGTAGGGATTAAGCTCATGAATATATGGTTAGTATTTTGTCAACTGAACTGCGGAGGATTAAACACCTACTAATATATTTTGGCTTTTGGGAAAATATTCCTCTTTTGAGCACCTGTCATTGCAAGGTAAGACAGAAAGCACATATTTTTCTTTGCACCTTTTATTAATTGTTTTATATATTTTAATTTTTTTTTTTTTTTCCTGGAGTAAGCCTCTAGTTATCGAGGGAATTTTAAATAATAATACTAACTCATTTTACCAATGTCATTTATTCAAATTAATGTTATTAAGCCAGGAAATTACAATCACTTAATATGAAAAACAAATATCCTTCACTCATTTCCTCTGGGAAAAGTTTTGACATAAATAATTATCTAAAAACCTAATAATTCATAAACACAGGTGGAAATCTACACAGGGCGACATTCATTACACACTACACCGAGTGCAAATTGATCAAAACAGGGTCTCTTAAAATATACACGACCTTGTTTTGAAAATGATCCTTTTTCTCTTACTTTTCAAGCTTTTTTTCTCTTTTTCTTCTTTACACAATATTTACAATTTTTCTCTCACACAGTCAGGTCTCATTGCTCGTATGTCCTGGAGTCAGAGTCAGCTGAAATGCCACTGCTGTGAAAATCAAATTTAACCAAATACAGAAACATAGATGCGTCTAGAAGGTAAATTTTAATTAGATATACGTTCGCAGTGGTGCGGCTGAGTGTGACAGACGGACAAGCGAGCAGTGGAGAGGAGTCAGGCTTACAGAGAAGGCTATGGAAGGTCTATGGACAAGTTTTCCTTTGGTTCAGGGTGTGTGTGTGTGTGTGTGCGTGTGTCTGCGTGTGTGTGTGTGTGTGGGTGAAGGTGTGGGGGGAGGGAGGGGCGATCTCCTCCGACTCGCCTTTGTTAAACATGCAGACTGGCTCAGCCCACATAATAATGCATACAGATTAAGCAAAGTTAATGTCGAGCACTCGTGTTGTCCACATCCGAGGAACTCTGTTCTATAAAAGTCTGGGTTCCCCTGCCGTTTTTCAGCTCTGTGCTAGGGGTGAGTGTGTGTGTCTCGACTTCAGGAAAGGAAATGAAACCATGAAAAAAAAAAAAAAAAGTCCTGGTTGTTAAACGTAAACCACCAAAAAGCTGTTTCAATACCTCATGTTTGAAAGATTATAAACTGTTTTTTAATTAATAACTCATTTATTTATTACATTCTGCCTCTAATGACTTGTTTGCTTTATATTTTGTTAAGCATATATGTATATGTATGCACTGTAAACAATCCCCAATGCACGTTTGAGTGATCGTGGAAGGAGCAATAAGTATTTGAAATAGATAGCTATATAAATGTATTTAATCTTTGGATGTTTTTCAAAATACTCTTTTTTAACTGAAAGCTCTCATGATATTGAGTTTGATGTTATGTGTTTCTGGAAACTATGTGAAAGAATGACAACAATGCTTATCAGAGACACACAGACACACTTTCTCAGCCAGTGCTCTTCTGCATTTGGTCGTGCTATTTTGTTGGGGAAACATGAGGTAACTGGGAAGGTTTAACAAGGGGCAGGGGGGGCTCATCATCAGGACGACAGCCTCCAGAGGTATGAATGTTTTGCTCTTCTTGTTTTTTTTTTGTTTTTTTGTTTTGTTTTTTTCTCAGGGGTGTGGGGTGTCATGGAATGGGGCGTAAGCCCAGGACGGGAAGGGCTAGAACTGCTGCTGAGTGTTCAGCACACCTCCTTCCCCGCGGCTCCCGCTGGCAGGATGTTAAGTTGGGTGAGCTGAGCCGAGTGTTCCTTGGCCTTGAGGCGCAGCGCGGCAATACTTGAGGCCCTGCGGTCTGCCGCTGCCGCCGAGGAGGATGAGGAAGAGGAAGAAGAGGAAGGGTCGGGCAGGACAGAGCCTGCATGGGAGGGGTTCTCCACTGGGGGCGCGGGCTGACGGAGGAGGGCTGCAGCAGTGGAAGCACTTGTCAAGGGACCCATACTGGAGAACAGCCTGAAGGAAGACCAGAGTTCAACCATCTAAATTAAAATAAACATGTTTAGATTGATTTATGCATTGTCACATAGCACATCAGGGTAGTTATTTTGAAGCTAAAGGTGTTTGGCTCTTATATTAGAGTGAAGTGTGAGAGTTGCAGAAGAGGAACTTTCTTTTACACGCTCAGAAAAATGATCAATGATGGGACTAGATCTTCAGAATTTAGATCCTGACAAAATATTTGTACATTATAATGTTTTTTTGTTTTTTTTACTATAGCATTATTTGATTAATCCAATGTAAAAGTTTAAAATATTTTGAGTTGTTGTGTTTTTGATTGTTTTTATTTCACCTTAATACATGTTTTAATTTGCAAATATATATATATATATATATATATATATATATATATATATATATATATATATATACATAAATAATAGTATATATATATATTTAATTTATTTCTTATTTCTCACCTTACTTTGTTCAGTGGAAGTATAAATGCAGCGAACACGTTTCTCAGCGTTCTATATTGGTAAAGCTAATTGAGTCTCATGGGGTTGGGGTGGGGGGCATCACCCTCTCCTCACAGCTTGATTTGCAGGTTCACACATTTGGTTAATTTATTAACACATTTAACAGGTTGATTAGACCAAACTGTGAATGGCTAGCAGTGTAGCACATTTATAATCAGACACTGAGATAAACATAGACAAGAGTGTGACTGAAGACCACCTCCCATTAGAGCTGCACTGTGCAGTGGGAGTTTATCCTAAGCTGAGTTGCTGCTGGGGTCTTTCCTGCACAATTGTGATTTGCTTTAAAATACAGGGATGAATGTGAGGGCCGTATTTTATGGGAGGCTGGCGGCCTGCTGCAAAGATAGGTAGCTTGAGATGTAAACGGGAGCAAAAAGCAAATATTAGAGCTGCAGGAGGGCTGTGCATCAGATCAACTGGGGTTTAGCGATTATTTTATCTTATTCTGTTATTATTTAACAAAATTTATCATGACAAGAATTAATCATACTATGATGATAACAACACAATCTACTGGAGGATATTTGCGAAAACCAGAAACAAATAGAAATGTTGGAATAAGTTGTCAATTATGGCTCACTGTCCAGGGCGGCACAACATATGGGGTACCATGTCAGTTGCCCAGTGAGTTTTCTGTTGCTTATTTATAAATCCAATCAATGGGGAATTGGGCACCCACCTGTACTGTGTACAGCATACACTGTAAGAAAAATATTATCATAAATTGCAAGTGGTAAAGTTAATGTCTAATTCTCAAGATCTAAGAAATGTCTCACTGTTTTAATTGAATCAAACCTGCATTTGATAATCTCTAGTTTAAAATACAAAATACTGAGACCAAACAGACCAGAACTGGATTTAAAAAAATTTTAAAGCCACAATTTAAGATTCATAAAACCCTTTTCTTTTTGTTAAAAAAAATGGCATTACAAATACACTTTAGATTTAGACAAATGTTGAAAACACAATATGAAGACTGGTCAAACCTGGCTAGGCTGAGCCTGAACTGAATTTTTCTATGGTGAAAACAATGAATTATGGATGTTTTGATGATTTATGAAACATCATCCAGTTTATTAAAACAAACTAAGTAATGTAATTGCTTGGTTACTCTTTCTTTCTGGTTAAATAGATGGAAAGGCTGCTGCACCCAGAGTGGCATTTATACCATAACCTCCAGTAAATAACCAGTTTGTATTTACTTGTGCTGTTTTCTTATTTTTTCAAAGTTGGTTCTAAAAGAGTTTCAGCAATCGCTACATTTATGTTTTAAAAATATATCTGAATATAATTATTACTACTGGATGATAAGGTTTCATAAAGGTTGTGAGTGTATGCAGTTTAAACAATATGTGAATGAAGTTTTACTTTGAATTGATACCATTACAATAAATGTCATTACAATGAATGCCTCAAATGGAGATTAAATCTTAAAGTTCATATCTCTACAGGAGCAACTCACCTGCCAAAAGTGGGTCCGATAAAGGCAGGGTGGCGGAACATGGCAGCAGTGCCCAGGAAGGTACCCAGTCCCAGTGGGGTAGCCAATGGTGGAGCAGAGCTATTGTGAGGCGGTGGGGCCAGGCCTGGGAAGGCAGCGGCTGCAGCTGCAGCAGCGGTCCAGGCGGACTCCAAGGCTGGATGCGGGTGAGGAGGGAAAGGCCCTCCTTCTAGGTAGTGGCTGAGAGGATGGCCTGCAGCAAGGGGGCCTGGGAAGGGCAGGCCTGATGGGTGGGCCTGCACCCCTGCCTTCTCACGCTTCCTCCACTTGGCCCTGCGGTTCTGAAACCAAACCTAAAGAGAGAAAGGCTGATGAAGGTCCTCCACAGAGTGAAATCATTACAGGGATTAGTAATTTAACTTTACTGTCATCAACACAATGAGTCTCTGTTGCACTGTCAGTGCTGTCTAGTTCAGGTGCATGGCCAACAGGCGGAAAGTCAGCAATAATTACATGCACGGTAAACCCCGCCGCTCACGGCTCCTTAAATCTACTTTCTGTCTAATTAAACTCCCTCCCTTTTAGACGGGCTTCTGGGGGGGAGGGGGGAGGAGATAATTAAGAGCGTTGTTAACAAAAGATCCAGAAAATTACCGCTGAACTGGCTCCAATAACAATTAATGCGCTTTAAATTAAATTCTTAAGAGCCGCAGAACTTCCACGCAGGAGAGTATTTAACTTTCCCACGCATCCGCCGCTGCACAGTTTGCTCTGCAGACGCAGCAGAGGAACCTCTCGCACAATGAGCAAAATGTCAACATGTGGAAAGTGACAGGGACGTAACGTGCATTATTCCCCGAGGGGGCTGTTTAGCATTACACAGCCCCTCGGGAATTTATGAGTTTTTATCACCTCCTGATGGCGCCCGTTAAGTGATTTGTTCACCTACAGCCCCCCCCCCACCCAGCCCCCGCCTCCTCTTAAAGAGACATCTGTTGTTTTACCGTCGGCCATAACCTCTCGGAGCTCCCGTCGTGTTTGAACTGTCTCTGTGGTTATGAGTCCGGCCTTTGGACATGCAAGACACGCTTTCAGAGCCAAACCACGGACGGGTGGGGAGGGTGGGGAGGGGGTGCAAACACCTTTAATGGTCTCTCATTCGCTCCCAAGTGCAAAGCATCGGATCAATGCAGGTCTATTGCAATCACATAATGGGAAATCAAATAGCATTATCCCTCCCCTCTTTTTCTCCCTCCCTCGCTCACACACACACCCCCACACACACGCACCGCACACACACACGCATTCCGACCTCGCCCCCCTCTATGTGCCCCCATCTGATGGGAATTCAAACACCAACTCATCCCGGGAATACAGACACTGTTTGCTCCTGCACTAAGTGAGTCTTTTATGAATCGCCGGCGTCGGCTTAATTGCCACTAAAACGTTCCCCAGTTCGCGTGTAATAACATTCAATAACAGGAAGGACCTTCCCCGCACAGCGACTGGGGGCCATTTAACACATTTTACTGTAATAAATTATTGCCTCAAATTGGCCCATAATCGTTGATCCTCAATCAGTGACGCATATCAGCAGGTTATTATCCAGGGGACATTTCACAGAGGACTGATAAAGCATTAGAGGATGTTGTCCCCCCCCGTCCCCCTTCACACACACACACACACGCACACACGCACACGCACACGCACACACACACACGCACACACACACACACACACACACACACACACACACACACACACACACACACACACTCACACAGTTCCCCTCCCTCTCTTTCGATTTGCATTACCGCATGATTCACTTTATAGATGAAGGAAGCACTCACCTGAACGCGGGCCTCGGTGAGATCCAGACGCATTGCGAGCTCCTCTCTGCAAAGAAAATATATTAAAAAAAATAATAGGAAGAAAGAGTGGAAAGGAAGGAGTCGAGGTTACAGGCCATCGTTTGGAAGCACGTAGAATTGCTGTTTTGTCCCCTCCTGTTGTTAACTGTCAACAATAGACGACCAAAATAGGTTGGATAATTTTTTTTCTTTTTCTTTTTCTTTTTTTTTTTTTGTGCAAAAAGACGCCATACCCATATTCTATTTTCCCCTGTCACGCGTGGGTAGAAATAGGCCTAGTGATTGTTAGATTTTCCTTAGCCAAGGCCTGTCACTGTAACAACATAATGGTTGGAATAATGACATCTAAACTGGCCTGACACAAAGCAATTGGCGCTCCCTCCAGATTTAGCAGCGAGATGGGGGCCCGCAGTCCAAATTAGACCGACTCTCTTTAAAGTAAATCGACTGGAAAATATGAATAATCCTGCTCCGACAGAGGAAATGTAGAAATACACAGGGGACAGAAAAGAATATTCTTAAGACCGTATCATTCTTTTTGAGTTTGTTTCGTTGTGCACGTAAGTATTGAACCTGTAAATCCAAATGACGATAACTAAACAAATACAACGCTGCGCTTCTCTCCAGTATTCCAGACGTGTGCCTGAACCTATCGGCTCTTTAGTCCGATCCAATTCCTCCTCCTGACAGTAGCACGTTTTACGGGTTTTCATCAAACGTCCCAAAACGAGCAGCAAAGACAAGAACCCTGGTCACTGTGGGCAGTTTTATGACGTGATGCGCACAGGAGCGTGGGCTGGATTTTTTTTTTCTTTTTGTAATTGCTTTGATAGAAAGAAATGATTTTTTATTTATTTATTATTATTATTATTATTATCATTATTATTATTATTATTATTATTATTATTGGAATAAATGTAATTAATTTAAAACTTTAGTTAATAAAATAATAAACATAAATTCCAGGGATTTTTTATGAGTTTTTGCGTAATAGGAAAATGTGTTAAAACATTAATAATAATAATAATAATAATAATAATAATAATAATACACATTATTATTATTATATAAAGTTAAATTGTAATAATTCATTATTAATAAAATTAGTAGTACTGCTACTGTTGATTATTTTAATTTTTTTAAATTGCAAGCAGTCTCCTGTACCGTGGAACTAGAAAAATTAAGTAATATTTTTAATTTACAAATATTAAACACGTACTACTGTATATATTATCCTCGTTAAATTTTGCATATGCATATATATATATATATATATATATATATATATATATATATATATATATATATATATATATATATATTTAACCATTCATTAATTTAATTCATATTTATTCGTTTGCATTCTCTAACCTTGTGAACACGTCGGGGTAGTGCGTCTTCTGGAAAGCCCTCTCCAGCTCCTCCAGCTGGTAGCTGGTGAACGTAGTCCTGTATCTTCTCTGCTTCCTTTTCAGCATCCCCTCCTCGGAGTCGCTGCCCGCCGACAGACACACGCTGTCCTCCCCGTCCCTCACGTCCCCGTCTCCGGCGTTCAAGATCTCCTCCCTCTCCTCGTCCTTCGGGGACAGCGCGGCCGCGTCCGCGCAGCTCCCCTCCTCCTCCTTCCCGCCGTCCTCCTCGAACTTGAGGGGCCCGAGCTCCACCAGTCCGATTGCGCCGTCCTCCGAGGCCTCCCCGGGACTCTGCTCGCCCTCTCCCCGGTGAAGCGAGGCGTTCTCCCGGTAGGACTTGCTGCGGCTGATGCTCACCTGCGGCGCCTGGCTGATTTTGAGGCTCTCGCTGGCCTGCTCCAGGAGCAGTCTCTCTCTTTCCAGCTTCTCTGCGTGGTCGTGCAGGTATTTCCCCCCGGGTCCATACAGCCGACGGAGTTTGGGAGGCAGGTGCAGGTCAGCGCCGAGGGAAAGGGGCTCTTTCGTTGGCCCTGAGGAAATTTGGAGTGCGGGAAACACAGTAGAAGGAAAAAAATAAATTACACAAAAACTGAACCCAGTCAGGAATTCATTTGTTAATACCTCGTTGGGAATTTCACATGGCAGTAAGCAATTCACCCTGCTAAGTGGAAACAACTTAAATTGAACGTGCGCACTCACTTACCTGATGCAATTTAACAACTTAAGCAGACATACAGGCTTACTGTTCACACACGTCACCAATTCCACTCTGACTCTCCAAAGTCTCTCTCTCTTTTTTTTTTTTTTTTTTTAAGTTTAGATTCAGCTTACCGTCAGTCGTCTTGTCAAACTCTCCTCTGCCGGGCAGACCGGTCAAACTTTGCGCCCCAATCAGTCTGACCTTACAGGGACTGCGGCGGCCCAGAATGCTGTCTATGCAGTAGGAAGAGAGCAACGTCGGGGATTTGCTGCTCTTTCTCTCCCCCCGGTCGAGAATATCGTCCTCAAACTGAGCGCTCATGTTCACGCCTGGCTTCTGTCGGTCTCCCGCTTCCTCTCGGGCTGCTTCTGCTCCCTCTTCCCCTGTCCTCTCGCTCTGTGTGGGTGCGGGTGCGTGTCCTCTACTCCTCTCCTCTCCCTGTCGCCGCTCTATCACTCTCCGAGCTAATGACAGGCAGCGGTTCGTCCGTCTCGCGCCGCACTCTGCTCCTGTGCCGCGCGCGCTCATTCAACATGCGTGGAGGCTGGAACCGCGCGCCTGATTGGCTCGTGTGCGTGTCCGCCTGAAGAGAGACAGCGCGGAGCTGCTTTATATATTTTACGATTAAAGTTAATTTGAGGGAAAGGTGACAAAACCCGACATGGAGTAGCGCGGTGGTCCTCCGCGGAACGAACTCGGCGAATAAACACGCAGGGCATTTTACAGTCAATTTGATAAAAAAAAAAACAAAACAAAACAAAATCAAAAACACTTATTTATTTAACGGATTTTTCACCAACGTGCAGGATAAAAGCAAACTTCATTGTTGAAGTTCTGCAATGTCAGCAAGAACATAAACACAATGACTTAATCTGCAATGCCTGTCGGCTGGCATAAGAGTTCATAACAGGTGTAAACAACAACCATCGTGCCTGAACTCCACTCAGCTCTCTCAAGGCCATTATTTATGTTATAAAGAACACCTGTGCTTTTAGTCTAATTACCACAGACCAAAACACCCGACTTATTGGGCTGTTCAGTTTGAGAGCTCCTGTAATAAACATGCTTTGAGATGTTTTCTTCTTGTTGTTGTCAGTGTTTCGAACGTGAATCAGAAGCAGATCGTTTCTGAAATAATGCTAAAGCGTGGGATATGATGTTGCAAAAGTCAGCTGCAAGTTGATTATATTTTTGATTCACGCAGTGAGTGAAAGTAGCAAGGCTGTGGCATTGCAGAAGACCTAAAGATGTGTTTTAAAAAGTTTCCAAAAGAATGGAAATGTCCATATGAGCTAATGAAATGCCTTATGCATTTGTTTATTCATTTAAGATTTAAGGTTTTTGCTTTCTATAACATACCATTTTTGTTCACGTCTCTATATAACAGCAGAAACATAAAACTGCCAGCAGAACTGATGTTGCATATAAGCAGGCATTTTCTTCTGGTAACCTCTTTTCATACCATTTTGGAGTCACCTCTACTTCAAAACCCCTATAAATAGCACATAATGCTTTACAAAGATGTAGAGCTGGCTAAGCTGATCCAGTGTTATTTATTTCTGCGCATATACTCAGCTTAAAAATATAAATATTTGACATTTGAGTTTTACAGTCTGTACGAATTAATTTATTATATATATATATATATATATATATATATATATATATATATATATATATATATATATATATATATATATGTAAATGAATCAACTTGATTCAAATGTAACCATTTCTTTTCTGAATCCTTGTGCCAATAAGATTAAAATTCTGGAACGGAGTTTATGTTGAACCCCAGAAAAAAAAGCACCTTCAAAAGCCATGTTGGCCACATAGAAATATAATCTATCTATCTATCTATCTATCTATCTATCTATCTATCTATCTATCTATCTATCTATCTATCTATCTATCTATCTATCTATCTATCTATCTATCTATCTATCTATCTATCTATGTTTTTGCTTTTTTGTCCATCTGCCTGCGCCCTGCTGGAGGCTGGGATTGGGGGTGAGGGTGGCGGTGATGAGGCAGCGCACGGGGTGGCCGGGGGGATAGAGCGCAGGGGACTCCGCTGTGGAGAGACGGAGAGATGGACCGAGAATGTAATTTTAAATGAAAGTCTATTTAACCCGCTGTGAATGGCATGACCCCCATCCTCGCCTCAGAGCCCATCACTGTTAAAAGGATCATTTTCAGAATTCAATCCAAAAACTTCAGCAAGCTGCAATTTACACTCTCTCCTCTCCTGTCTTCTCTCTCTCTCTCTCTCTCTCTCTCTCTCTCTCTCTCTCTCTCCTCTGTTCTCTCCGTTATGTATCAGCCCAGAGGTTCGCAGCAAAAGCGAACAATAACAATGAAATATATCTCCAGAAAAAACAAAAAAAAAAATTGCACGAGTTGTCCCTTATCCCTTTCGTTTCTTCGACTTTAAAGAAACACTGTAGCTGGGATTGTCGCTTGATTGATCTCCAAAGTTTAGTTAAAAAATGAGGATGTTCCAGTAACACTGGCGCCACATTTTACATTAACATTTGATGCTTTATCAGTTAGAAAACCCCCCCCAAAAAACCAATAACATCTTCATTTATAACATCTCACACTTCCTCCAAGACCTTTTCCGCATTTGTGACGATTACAGTTCTATCACAGTTTCACCTCCACAAATGGTGTCAGGTTGAATCCGTCCTTAACTTTTTTTTTTTTTTTTCTTTGTGGCGCCACAAACTTCCCGAGCTTGTTTATTTGCGCGCAAATCAGCACTATAATGAGCATAATAACAATATAAAATGTTATGCCTCCCCCCCCCCCCCCCCCCCCCCCTGCACGGTCACAAACAGACGCGCGTAATACAGACGGGTATTTAGAGTCGGTCTGTAATTTGGGGGCCACAATTTGATTCATTTATCCGCACTCTGTTATTAACCCCGCGGAAAAAAAAAGAGAGATGTCAGCCGCCATTTCAGCCAGCAGGACATCCGCGCTTTGTTTAAATGCACTAATTACGCGCATACATTACGGGAGGGAGGGGACAGCCATGAGCGCAATTTTCGCGTTTCCAATTTTTCCGTCTGTTTGACGTGCAGGTGAAGAGATGGCGCTTCTCGTTGCAGCACCATCATCAGCGCCTTCTTTGTATTTTCATAACATCATAACTTGATAATATGCAGGGGAAACACCGGGCAGTGGAGAGTTCATTATTTGTCCTAGGCGCAGACTGTTGTTGATGATTATAAATATAGCGGCCTTTATCTGTTTTCAAATTTTTTTTTGTTTGTTACTCTGGCCCTTTGTTTTTTTTGCATTTTATTATCAAAATAATTTCCTCACTGATCCATATATCTTGTGATACAGGCTGTATGCCTTATTTACAAGTACAGGTTATCCTCTGCTGTGAAGGCCTTCAAGCCTGTAAGCTCCAATGAACTTCATCAAGGACCAGCAGGATGGGCCTTAATGGCTTGGAGGTCATTCCACTGGCGCCATCTCCTGGACAGATAAGCACACTGCTCAAATAGATGCACAGACAGTTTTATACATTGACAGTGACCTAGTCAGTTGTTGCGTTATAGTTATTTCAAGAAATTCAGATAATTATTTACATTGAAAAACAAGGTAAGATGCAAAGCAAACAACCTCTTCCACCATCAAACACATACTGGTTTTAAGGCAATGTGCAAAGTGAAAACTTTTTTACGATTCATGTGCACAATACTTTATTGATTTTTACAGTCTTACTTTTGTGTATGATTAAACACGACCCAGCGTTTTGTTCTCACTGGGTGTTTCAAGAAGAAGATTACTGGTGAAACACCACCAGCCTCCATTTACTCAACTTTTGTTTCTTTCTAAATTATATTGACTACTTTTTTTTGTCTTGAAATAAAGATTTATCTAAATAACCCCCTAGAGCAAACATGATGACATGAGTATAAAACAGTTATTTTATGACAGCATATTGAAGCCAGCTTTGGCGTTGGCCCATCTCGGGCTAGCTGTTAGCTTTAGCCTCCAGAACAAACTAATCTGGATTTATACTGGAGAGTTACAAAGAAATTCAACTGATATCACAATATTAACTGGCTGGAAACTTGTAAAAAAAAAAAAACCACTTTGAGCTATTTCTGAACTATCACTTCAAATTATTTATTAAATAAGTAACACTAAGTGAACTGGGAAGACAAAGTAATATCTGACTCACTCATTTGATCTGGCACTGGTGTCTGGAGTGCAACATGTCAATATTAATTTCATTTAATTATTTCTACAGCCAAGAGTGGGAGGACAGCCCTCGAACCAAAACAAGCCACAATAGCAACAATAATAAATAGACGCACATTTTAACTTACAGCCTACAAATAGAGAAACAAACAGCACAAACTGCCATGCATGATGTGACTGTGTGATGTCTTTTGCAACTTTCACCACCCTTGATCCCCCCACCAGACACACGACTCAGATCTTAATGATCACCGAAGTAAAAGATGGAGCAAATACCAATCATTTCCGATTGACGTAGTCATTGAAATATCTAACAGTGGCGTTGCATTGTGTGTTTGCCCATAATTGTGCAGTCATGCTTCAAATGTGCAAACCATAAACCTTTCACGCAGATTCAACCAATAGCATTCATTCCTTATTGATCTGAGGTTCCCACATCTGCTTGCAGTGTGAGCAGCAGAGTGCTCTCGTGGGCCCTCTGCTGCTCCGGAGGTTGTAAGCAAGCGGCTTATTTCGCTTGTTCCTGCATCCGGCTGTCTCACGAACAGCCTGCGGTGTTGACCACATCAGCCGTATCATGAATAAAGGCTCTGAAGACATCATTTGACGCTTAGCTAACAGGAAAGTCAAATTGACTATTTTTTTATTTTATTTTATTTTTTGTGTGTGTACCAAACTCAGTGGCCTCAGTGGCCTATCCTGCATCCATCCTTGCGCGCTAACATAATTGGACACTTGCTTTGCTTGAGAGGCCGAGCAGCAGAATAATAAGAAGAAAGCGGGGAGAGAGGGAAGAAGAGGAGGGAAGCTTTTAAGGCGCGCGTAAGCAAAGTTAATTAGCGGTTATTAACAGCCGGCATAATGGGAGCGAGAGGGAGTCAATTTAATGACTTTGTTAGCGCGGGTTCAGAGCGACAGGCAATGATCGAAACAACAAAGGCGAGCGCGCACGCAGCCATCATCCGTAATTTCCAGCGGTAATACGGTCTGATCTGAAACAAAGGGCTCTAATTTCGTTCAACTGACTCGATAATTTGTCCTTATGTAAGGAAAATAATTAATGACTTAATGCTTCAGCAGAAGTAGCTTTTCTTCAAAGAGGGGAGGGGATTTCGGAGGCCGCGGTTTTTTGTTTTTTTTTTTCTTTGCCGGAGAAGGTGGAAGCCTATAAGGAAATCAATTTTCCCAACCCTGTAATTATTTGCATCATGAATTTAAAACGCAGGACGTGCGCCCTTGCTCCCCGGTTAATGCGCAAACAAGTGAGTCTGTCGGGGAGAGGAGGAGTCCCAGATCTTCATCCTCCAGCCAGACTGAACGATCTGCGTAAACACACGAGGCGCAATATGCTGAATTAAGAGACGTCGAGCTACGGTCAGATCCAACGACGATTAAATGTTTTGGGTCATTTCAGATGTCTGACAATACTTTGAATTTCACATCTGGACTCTTTTTTTACCCCCATTTTGTCACGTTGAAAGTCCAAATGAAAATGTTTTATTTGGACTTTACGTGACAGGCAGCACATGGTAACGCAGGTGTGATGCAGATGAAAAAGAGACATGGATCTGAAAAGTGTGGCAGGAATATGTAATCATTACCCGTTAGTCACAAATTGGTAAAACTACATTTTGAAACTAAACTTTCTGTCAGTTCTTTGTAAATTCCTCAACCTCAGCAAAAATATGAGAATGTCTTTGAACACCACTTTTCAAGTCTTGCCATAAATGATTGGTTGGATTTGCGACTGGACTTTGACTAGACTCCTCCATCAAATTAATATTTTTAATTGAAGCTTAGTCCTCTTGTCGGTCCAGAGTTTAGAGTTGTTCTTGTACCTCAGCCTGCCCAGGCCATGGGTGAACAAAGGGCCCAAAACATCTGCTTATTAAGAATGAAAATATTACAAACTTTCATTTGATGGATTCAACACAGATAAAGTAAAAGAGTAAATATAAATGTTTGGTTGTTGTGCTTTAATTGCAATCTGGTGCTTCAAGTTTAATGTCTTTGAGTTTGAACTGGATTTGTTCACTTGGCCCGAATCCACCAACTCTGTATTCAAACTCTGTTTGTGGAGGTGATATTCTTAAAGAAAGAGCAAACGGCCAAATCAAAATATGCCCAAAGCATAATGCTTTGCAGCACTTTTCTTCTTGACGGTGGAAGTCTTTAGATTCTCAATCTATCTGCAGAATGTTTTATAATTTATTTATTTATTTTACCCAGGGTGTCCCCTGGGTTGGGTAGCTCTACCCAACTTCTTCTTTTCCACGTAGACCAGATGTGTGAAACGCACAGCCAACAGAGCCTCCCTCCTCAGATCCCTGTAGCTCCTCCAAGGTTACCATTAACCATGTCTTGGTTTGGTTGGAAAGATTTGAAGATGTGCAATCCTCTCTCCAGTTATGTTTCTGAGCTATTCGAGGCAAAAACAAAGAAATACTGTTTCATAGCAAGACGACCTTTAAACTTGACATCTTCATCCCTGCAGTAAATACAGTGTTTACTGTATTTTTCCTCTAAAGTTCTCCAATAAGCCTATGAAGTCTTCACATAACGCTTGGATTTACACCGAGATAAAAGACAGTAACTTCAAGACAATAAAACATGAAAATAGTTCTTATGACGTTTTTATTTTCTGTGACGGTCCCCGAGCATCCCGAACTGATCGTTTACGGAAGCTGGAATGAAGTTATCCCCGAGACCATGCGCATCTTTACGCACGATCCTCTGCATGGTTTCGAGTCAAACGACACTGAACGCGAGCGCTGCTATCGATTTAGAAAAGGTCGGCGGGGAGGCCTGAGACGCCCGTGGTGCCACTCGTGGATTCATAACAGGTGGATAGGTCACCCACACAAGAGCGGCAATTTAGCGGCCCCCATTGTCTCCTCTGATTACTGCCGCGATCACAGGAATCAAGAGCCCGCCACTCTTCGCGAAACCAACCGCAAGGTCCGGCTTTGGCTCCTGAGCTGAAGAGGTCATAATCATCATCACGGCCAACCGCCATCTGCCGAATCATCACCACCATCATCTTCATCAGCGGCTGACCATTTATATATAGACGCGCACCAGCCTGGAGTGCGGTTGGGTTCTCACCGCCGCGATGCCCTTTTATTGATTGCGTGCCGTAATTTTAATTCGATTGCGCGAGTGTCAAAAATCCCGCAAGAATCATCCTGGTAATGAGATAATCAAAGTAATATATGCTAATCAGTTATGTTGCCAGCTTATCAAAACCGGAGTGCCCCCCCCTTGAGTCTGAAGAAGTCCATTTATTCAGTTAGTGGCAATACCTTGCGCAAATGGCGCGATGCAAATGATAGTTGATTAGACTAAATTAAGAACCTCGTTTGTTCCTGACCTTGTCTGAGTTTTATGTAAATTCTTTTTTTTTTTTTCTCCATGCTTTAATATCATAAAAATGCATTTTTCATTCTGGCCTTTGTAAACCTGAACAGCACTTCTGTTCAGGAGGGGTGGGGGGGGTAGGGGCACAATGGTTCTCCGTACAGCTCAGATGTTATTCGGGTTGGATGAGGCTCGTCTGTCTGTCACAGATCTCAGCTGACCCCGGCGCAGCTCCCACAGTGTTACAGAGTGAGCTGTTATAACTTCCTCGCTGTTAGGGGGAGTGCGCCTTCAAGATAGACTGGTGCCTCCGAGTGCGCCTTCATATGTGTGCGTGTGTGGGTATTACGCGATTATGTTGTACTCATCTGAGTCCCGTAACACGTTGTCTGGTGGGGGGTGCAGGGAGAGAGAGAGAGAGAGTGGAGCTGGGACTTCCTCTCTGTGGGGTTTGTGGGGCCTGTAGATGGGAAAGGAATAAATCCAATATAGATTGCAGGGCTGCGCTGCCTCCCGCTGGGGACCTGCAGACTTGGAGGGCTGGATCGAAGTGCTTTTTCTGCACCTAAATTGGCCCAAGGGGCCGCTGGAGCGGCCGCGCTGCAGCCTCCCAACAGCCGGGGCTGCCGGCGACCTAATGATGGTGCTCCACACAGACCAACATCTACACATGGATGCGCACTGAGAGGGATGTACGCACATCACAACCCACACATAATCATTCTCAGATTGGTATAACGCCAGCCACACTCCTGCAGCAGTCAAACACACTTTGATAAGAAAACCACAAGGATATAAACACACCCTCTTTTTTTTTTTTTCGTCTGATGCTGAACACACTTATTCTTTGTCCAGAGACCATTCACCTCAAGTCTCCTCTTCAAGCTTACCTCACCAAACTACAGCTTTGGAGGAGTTAGTGCCTGTCCTCCAGAAAGAGGAGTGAAAATTGTAACTGGCACCATATCAAGTATTTGAACTGATATCTCTGCCTTTTGGTTCTTCTACATGGAAAGTACCAGCAGCAGCTCTTAAGTATCATTATATTTGGTTGTGGGAAAGCAGGTGTTGGTATTTTTGTTCTGTCCAGGTTTTAGTTATATTTATGATGAGGTGTCTGATGTACAGATTTGGTTAGTAGCTCACATATCCTAAAGGTTTGGATAAGCTGCACCTTTTTCCAAACGCTATGTATGAGTGCAATATTCAATGTAATTGGTACTATTGCCAAAACTATTTTATTTAAGTTTAATTCTGTATTAAAAGGACAACAACTCCATAATGACCATCCATCCATCCATCCATCCATTTTCCGTCACCCGTCTCCCTAACGGGGTCGGGAGTTGCTGGTGCCTATCTCCAGCTGCGTTCCGGGCGAGAGGCGGGGTACACCCTGGACAGGTCGCCAGGCAACACAGAGAGACAAACAGGACAAACAACCAGGCACACACACACTCACACCTAGGGAGAATTTGGGAAGACCAATTAACCTGACAGTCATGTTTTTGGACTGTGGGAGGAAGCCGGAGAACCCGGAGAGAACCCACAGGGAGAACATGCAAACTCCGTGCAGAAAGACCCCGGGCCGGGAATCGAACCCAGGACCTTCTTGCTGCAAGGCAACAGCGCTACCCACTGCGCCACTGTGCAGCCCTCCATAATGACCAATAAGACTTTAATTGATAAATCACTGAATTTGGATAGCTAAATACAAAACTCAAAAAATTCTCTATTAAATATGAATTTTTATGACCAATTCTTTGTAATCTGCAAAAACGTCACAGAACATCACTTCCAAAAGTCTGAACGACTCACATGCATGGATTTACCATCTTGCCATTTTTGGCTTCATCCCGTTGAAGAGGTTTGGCGAAGACAATCCGACTGTAAAGATCCACATGGCAGCTTCAGAAGACTCCTTCTGGTCTTCTTTTCTCCAACCCAACAACATTTTATTTTGTACCCCAGTGTTCTGTTAAACTGCTCAACACTTTCCCTGCCATACAAACCCAACATCTGGGTTACAGAAAGAGCGCAGTAGTTTTTAGAGTGTATTGGTTGCAACTGTGAAGCAAATTTTCTTCTCATCTCCGTCTCGTCTGCCGCTGCTTCGCGCCCGTTCTCTTCAGTCCTCCATTTTCGTGTTTCCCTTTGTGTATTAAATTATGTTTCATTCTCTCAACCTCATTCTCTGTGGGCATCTTTCACATTTCACTTAACAATGGACGTACGAAAAGCAACATCTGATTCAGAGCTCATCATTTCTATGTGTAGGATCTCTTCAGCCATGATTTAGCGCTGCAGACACAATGCATACTAAATACCCACAATGCCAAGAGAAACCCATGTTGCACATAAACATAGGCCACAAAACACATACACACATGCACAACAAAATCCTTTTGACATCAATAATTGGTAAATCCTCTGATTAACTTGTAAGAATTGTCCTTAGAGTGCTTAAGTAATTGTGTTTGTGTGTGTCCTTCTTTTTATTGCATGCACCCCCCTCTCTTTAAAGCACATCTTTATAACCAAGCAATTCCAAAGCAATTTTCTCTGTGGGAGGAGAGTGTAATTTTCTATTCTGTGACACTGTGATGTGTAAGAAACTGGGAGCTGGCGCTAAAAGGTGTCTGCAGTGTGTGTCTTGGTGTGGGTGTGAGCTGCTTTAATGGCCAACGCGGGGCGGGCGGCGATGGCGCTGAGCGGGTGCATGTCAGGAAGGCCATCATTTAATGACTCCCAAATAGTGCCCTCCTCGTTAGAGCTATCGTCCTGGAAACAGGAGGCTGTGAACCAAGAGAGCGGCACACGCTGCAACAGTCTTTTATCTTCATATTAAACCATTTGCATAACATTACGGCGATAGATAAGATTCAGGAGATACTCAAACTACTCAGGGGAGAGACAGAGAGAGAGTCGACGCAGGAGACACAGAGAGGGTATACTACATGTCCTTGCAAATCTAATCAGCGTTAAATGGAGCTGTCAAATGTGTGTGTGGGTGTGCACGCGTGTGTGTGTGTGTGTGTGTGTGTGTGGCACTGGCTGGCTCATGTCAGGAGTCATTTAGCCTTAAACTGCAACTTACTATGGAACAGGGTTGTAATTATAAAATACAAGAATCCAAGCTGCTGCTCGTTTGATGTGGCATGTAAATGCAGCAGGTAGTAATGATGCAGGTGACATGCATGCTTTTAGACTCCCATCACATTTTCTTTATTTTTATTTTCTTCTTGATGTGTGTAATTTTTATACCTGTTCCAGCAGCTCTGCAGCACACAAAGCATTACCCAATTAGAGCAAATTGCATTGGACCCATTTCTTGATCTATTTTTGCACCAGTGATTGGATCATTCCATGATCTTACACCAACAAAAAGAGTGATTTCATGTTAAAACACCAACAACCATTTACATGCCCTATGTGAAAAGGGAAGTTTGAATTGCTTTCCTTAGATATATGCCTGTATTTTCAAGCGGTAAGAAACCTGTTGCGAGAACTCCACTCTGCAGAAATACAACAAAAAACAATGAGCAGCCATTGTTGCTAATTAGCTGTCACTTGATGCTACTGCCTGATTAATTTAATAAAAAAGTTTTTGATATAATTTAGAAATGTTCAAAGTAATTTCATCAGTTTTAAACATTGCAAAATACCCCCCCCCCCCCCCCAATGCAACATATATTTCTTTAATTTAGCAATATCAGATGTTTTAGGGCAGGATTATTTCGCATCAACTTTCACTAAGTCATTTGCAACGAAGATGCTGGAGATTAGAGGAATATTTCTTCATTCTCACTTGACTTCATTATTTTTTCAAGGGATTTCTGTGATGATACCAGAGCACGGACGAATGTACGCTTAGTCTCAATGAACAGCAAATCAAAGCTGAGCATCCACCATGACAATCCTTTTCGACACCAGTTTTCAGGTCATTGCCCAACCGGTGTCCGAGTGTCGCTCATCTGACCCAAATTGCCACTCTCATAGGAAAGAAAAAAATGGATTTAATGTTCAAGAACAATAAACTGGTCCAAAGAGGCTATCATAAACTAGACAATGCTAGTGTAACGGTGTCACTGTCCTCGGTGAAGTTTACGTCAGCATGAGAATTGATGGAGCCAAGCAAAAAAAAAAAAGAAAAGAAAAAAAGAACGCCTTGTTCCAAAACCAACACTTAAAAAAGTAGAACAAGCTGCACAAACCAAATGCTTCTGGAAAAACATTTTCACAGAAAAATTTTAACATATTTAACAAAAAGTCAATCATTTGAATTTCTTTCTTAGACCGGAACACTCAGTTCCTCCATTATTATTATTATTATTATTATTATTATTATTATTATTATTATTATTATTATTATTATTATTATTATCGTCACAGTTCTGATTACAGACACTCTCAGTGAGTGCCGGCTGGAGACATCCTATCCTCAAAGGAAGCGGATCCAAGTGGAAAACCATTTGGACCAACAGGTCGATATAGTCTGCATCAGAGGAAGGCCTGAGGCTCCTTCTGTTTGCGTTAACGTCAAACTGGCTTCTGCAATCCAAACAGCGTTGAGCTTTTTGGTTGCAATGAAAAGAAGTATGTCTTGACAAAACAAACAAAAAAAACAGTCAAGCATGGTGGTGGTATCATCATAATAGGGAGAGTAATTGTTAGGTGGGATGATGATAAATTTTGTGAATATGACCAATATGAAAAAAGTATGTTAGGAGTTCAAATAAAGTTTTCACACCTGACTTCAAGCAAAGTTGCACCATCATGTTCATGTCGGATGACTTCCTCCAGCGTCTTCGCTTCTTCACTGAATTTCCTTAATTAATTCAAACCTATGGCAATGAACAGTGCATGCATGATGATGATGTGAGGAGAGCGTCACAGAGGAGCACACACACCAAGGTTACCCAAATAAAAGAAAAATAAATAAATTGTTGAAAACAAAGCACAGTGCATTAAGGAAGATCTGAAAGGGACATAAACTGCTAAGTGAAGCAGATAATGAGGGTTTGTGAGAGTTGCGTGCCCTCACTTCCTGAGGATTTGCACTGTTTCAGAGTGGTGTGGATGTGGACCTGATACTTTTTAACCTCGCTGATGGCTGATGGTAGGGGGGAGAAAACGCTGTTAGCACGGTAACATTGGTCTGTCGCTAAATTCAACCCGGGGTTTAGCGTTAACGCCGACCCTGATGTCAGTGAGCTTCAGGTCAGAAACTGTTGACGCAATTTTTATTTTGAGTTAAAATATTCAGAATGGTTGTTGAGCTCTATGAAGGTAAACAAGGTATTTATTTAAAAAAACCCCCAAAAACAACAAATCACATCTGTTTCTCTCTGACATGACAGGATAAACTGGATTTAGTTTTGGCCCAGCAATACCACTAAAGTCTACGCAGCTCCTATGTTTGCACAAAAACAATTTCCCTAATGTAAATTTCCAACTGTTGTCCATGTCGTGAGTAATGGAATTAAGTGGAAACAAAATGATACACGTCTTTCATATCTTTCTTCTTTTATATCAATGTTTTTTAATTTTTAGGGTCGATCTTTACCAACTTTACACTGCAGACCCATTTTACTTTGCAAAACAGCACAAGCTGAGTCAGACTGAAGAGAGAGCTTGTGTAAATATCAATTGTGAAATCTTATCTGAGATTCAGGTGGATTCAAGTCTGGACTTTAACTGGGCCATATTTACTCATGATGTGACCATTGCAGCTCTGGTTGTATGTTTCTTTATTCAATCCAACTACACAACACTTGAATGTCTCTTTCATAAACAAGCACCCCTCATTCTCTTCCTGATTATCTATCTTGTCAATATCAGTTTAAGGGATTTTTAAAAAATTTTTTTATGTGTTGATGCTGAGCCACGTTTCACTGCAAACCAACAAATCCAAATTTTTGTTGAACTCAATTCTCCTTTGGAGGAAATATTCCACATATTTAAAAACCCTTCAAGTTTAAAGTTGTTAGCCCACGTTGCATTCGTATGATTTACACTTTGGAAATACCAACAGTGAATTCTTTTACGTACGCTGTAGTCAGAAGCCGTCTCGAGGTTCCCCTCCAGGACCTCATTATTGATTTCTGTATATTTCTGTATCTGTGGGTGTTTGGAAGTGTTAAAGCCCTTCACAACTACAATCAGCTTTGAGTTGGCCTATTGCACAAATAAAGTTTGTGGATGCAAACTGACAAAATATCGAGAAAGTTTAAAAGAAATATAAATGATTACTGCATAAGGCTGTGGTGATGTTCTGCAAAGCAGAACTGGATTCTAGATCTTATTTTGACAAAATCGTCCTATAATGAAGAGGATTAGTCAGTGCAAACATGTGGCGGTGTCTGCACATGCATGTTTGATACAACCAGATGCTATCAAAGCTGTGAACAGTTCCTTAACTGTGTGTTTGGTGGAAATATTGCTTTTTTTAATGCACATGCGGATAAACTGAGCCAGGTGAGTGTATCATTTGCCATCAAGACGTTGAATTCAGCAGGTACCTAATAACAAAGCATTTATGGCTCACTTAGACATGCATAGATATAAATAGGCAACAACTCTTCAGGCTCCAGCCTATTTCCTCCTCTCTTATAACACTGAGGCACCATCCAGGTTGGGCCCAAATACTCCAGAATTCTATCAGAGGACTCGGGGGGATGAAATTAAAATCTCTCATTTTCTTTCTCCATACAAGGAGCAGATCAATTTCCAGAGATGGGATGGGATATTTTCCTGCCATTGGGCTTCCTCGTCTTTGGCACAGCACCCTGACTGCCTCCCAGCGGGGGTCCGGGTCTGACTGCACGCATCGCCGGAGAACAGTTACTTCTGCCGCGGCGAGTTTATTTGCGTCTCGCTATGAGAATTGCCATCATTTACCCTTCCCAACATCTCCCAAAACAGAGAAGAGAAATAGACAACCAGGGGAAGCGAGGCAAGCAACAGTAGAGGCGAAATTGATTCTTTTTGATACATACTGCATGGGGGGCATTAGGCACACCTCGTTTGACCAACCCATTTTAAGAAATGAACTGAATAAATTTAGCTTGATGTAATGTATAGGCCTTTGAGAGGCCATCTGCTGCTGTTGTTCTCCTTCAACCAAAAATGACTTTGCCCTCAGCAACACAGAGACCAAACAGACATAACAGTATTCCTCTTTGGAAGTCAGTAAATTAAAAAAAATAAATAAATAAAAATGTTGGGCTCATAACTCATTTTACATAAACACAAAATATGTTAAACATGGCGTCAGTCAGAGACGGTTTGAGTCATGAGAGGATGGTTAGAATCTCCAAAATATCAGGAGAACACCTACTGAGCACAGATCCCAACATTTTAGATTTGTTTAGTTAAATGTTCCTTCAAGTCTTCAGAATCCCTAATTTTAAAATATTTCAGATTTAGCTTAAAATTTCAATTTGTACTTACTCCTTTCTTAAGTTTGCTTGGCACTGTTTGAGCTGGGGAAGCTGGTCAGTAGAGTTCATTGAATACTTGACCTTTTTCAGTGATTGCTTGTTCACCCAGTCAATTGAATTTGATCCATTCCTTCTGATCCAACCAAATCTGGACCAAAACACCGGCAACGGTGGGAGTGACCCCACAATTCACAATTCGAAACCCTGTGCAACTCAAGGCTTAACCTGATTGGACATGTGAAAGGAATGCTGATCATTTTATGCCCAATAAACCATAAAATGCACATTAAGTAAAAACAGCCTGCTTTTTTTGTCACTTTGCTCTTAAAAGTACACGACCTCGTGTTAATAAACCTGCTTTGTTGAGATTTTATGTGATAGACCAACACGGTATTGAATAATTGTGATATCAAATGAAAGAAAAGGTTTTTCTTTTTAAGAAATAAAATCTGACATGTGTTATTTCATCCATCCATCCAACTTTTTGGCCAAAAAGTTATTGCTTTTTGCTATAATGTTGGGAGTGTCATGCCATAAGGGGTGTCAACACTTTTGCAGTGTAAACACATAAAGTAGATTGAAGGTATGATTCTCGCATGAAGCCATAAATGTTGACCTTTCAGGACGTGACGATGAACATGACAGCATTATTTGCACAAGCAGTGGACCAGAGGTCATCACGGGTGTTTGTTCAAAGGCTTTTCTGCACAAACAGAGTCACTTCATGAGAAATATTTCTTTACGATCATTTTTTTCCACATCGGTTTCAAATCTTAAGATGTAACGTGCGAATCCATTTTCGTGATTCTGTGCCAGTCGGTCAGGTTTCACGCTGACTTTGGTTTGCACACATTTTAACCCATCTAACCCGTCCTCTTTCTGTTTTGGGCCCCCAGCCCTGTTGCGTCACGGAGCCGGTCGGGACGTAATTAAAGCCACATTGAGAAAGAGTATAAATCCAGCCCCCTGAGTGCAGCTCGGTCCACACACCAGCATGTGCTAGACCTGAGGTGGATTTCAGGCCAAGGGGTAAGACAGGGGGAGCTGGACGTTGAACTGTGTCCACTGCAGCACTCAGCAACCGCAATATTAAAACAAAAGTTGGAACAATGGCAGGACTAAAGGTAAGCCAGCATTCATTTGCATAAAAAGTTTTATTTCTAAATGCACTTTTTTCCATTGGGGATTAGTGCTGTGTGAAAGAAAGATTATGAAACTGGACAACTTAGTTTTTGTGCTGCACTAAAATGAAAATATTTAAGCGTCATCATTTCTGTGACAGCAGCCGTCTGAAGGGAGGCGTTCCCTCCAGCCAATCAGAGGGCTGCATTCAGCAGCTGCCCAGATGTGGTCAGAGAGACGCCTTAGCATTCTTAACATATACTGCTGCTGTTATCAGTTTTATTTGTCTTTGTAAAAAAGGTTTTAGACTGACTTCAACATCTACTAACAAAAGTTGCTGCTTGGCGTGTTTCAGCTTGTTTAAAAGTGATAGTAATTTTGTGGACACCAGTTAAATGATGTTATTCCCTAAACTCCAAAAGTTGATGTGTAAGGCCCAGTCGGAAAGATTAAAAAACATTTAATCATTTATTTTGTTTGGTTATTGAGTAAATGAATTATTTTTTTATTTTTTTTACGGAATGCAAGTGGAGCTTCTACCTTCTGCCAGACTGTGTATGTTTAACTTGAAGGCAAAATGAATATTCCAGATAGACACAAAACTACTTTATAAAACAACAGCGATGTTCCTGAAACAACACTGGGCTTCAGGCATGCGAACGCGCACATATGGAAACCATTGCTCTTGCGGAGCAGCAGTGACTCAGCAACAAGTGGTTCACATCATACCTAGTTAGGTTTTTTTTTTTTTTTATTCAATATGATGTTGATCAGAAGATAAGGTAAAAGTTATTGTTTGTAGGGAAAGTTTTGGTGATTGATTTGTAGTAAAACAATATTTTTGTGTTGTATTGTGTTTAACTTGTTTTATTTTCTATCTCTGATCAACTGGGCAAAAGTCTAGGTGCTCCTCTTTTTTTTTTTAAACAGCAACACTGGAACTAAGTATTAAAATATTTCCACACAAAATATACGTATTCCTCCTTCACCATAAAGAGGTCTCAACATTTTGTTTCTATACATCTCTTCAATTACTATTTATTCATCATTTCCTGTTTGTCTTCTCTTTTAGTACATGACGGGTTTTGGGAATGAATTCTCCTCTGAAGATCCACGATGTCCTGGATCCTTACCTGAAGGACAGGTACCACAAACGTTTGTTCTGTTCCTTAAAGATTGCAATCCTAAAGGAGACAAAGCCACAGTTATTTCCTTCATCCAGTCATTGAACTGCTAAATGACACAGTATGTCTTCCCACCAAACCATGTAGCAAAAATAATAGCCTCTATCCTTCCTGCAATTTGTGATTCTGTGTAATGATATCATTTTGAATTCCATCAAAGCTGTTAAAATGTTAACTAGCAAAAAAAAAAAAAAAAAAAAAAAAGTCTCAGGATGTTTAATCTTTAGCTCTTGTTTTAGGGAAAACAGTCAATCCTATGCTGACATATTTAACACAGCGATTGCATTGTGTCCATACAGAACAGTCCTCAGGTCTGTCCATACGGCCTGTACGCCGAGCAGCTCTCCGGCTCCGCCTTCACCTGTCCTCGTCCAGCCAACAAGAGGAGGTATTTATTTATCAACTTACACATGAAATACACTGTAAGAAACATATAAAGCATCGTGATCAGAGGGGGGCCTTGCACAAATGATGTCTTGAACAAGTGTCTGCTCCCTCTTTTCTCACAAAGAGCGATGAAGAACCTATAATCGCTATTGTGTTTGTTTTATGTTTGACTTAAATCCAAAAGGTTTCTAATGCCGGCATGTTTTTGTGTTTTCACAAGTGTAAAGAGCGATTCATGAAGCTCAGACAGCGTTTTGGAGAACCTACGAGTAGAAAATCAGATTTTTAACATAGTTGAGACTCAGTTGTGAAAACAGTTTATCGCCGAATAGGAATTAGCTACATTATATGGCCATATTTACAGTTCTTACATGCAGAGAAGCAACAGAAAACATGTTCAAGGTGCAAATGCACGTTTTGTGTGTTCTGGTAACCCCCGGGCCCTGCTGCCCTGGGCTAAGAGTCATCTCAACTTCTCCCTCAACAAAACTGCTCGTATTCTTCCCTCCTTTTCAACAGCTGGTTGTACCGGATTCTCCCGTCTGTAAAACATAAGCCTTTCACCGCTGTGCCATGTGGTAATCTGACTGAAAACTGGAACGAAGTGGAGCCTGACCCGAACCAAGTACGGCTACATTAAGCACTTGGAGTTTCAACTGAGAATAATTTCCATCATCTACTTCTTTAAAGAACAAGACGGTCACAGTCATGGAAACACATCAAAATGCTCAAAACATCATTGAATTTAAAAAGAGACCATTCTGACCTTGAGGTTCATATTTTACAGCTGCGGTGGCTGCCGTTCATCATCCCCAAATCGACAGAGAAGAAAGTGGACTTTGCAGCTGTGAGTCTTGGTTTATTTACTTATTTATTATTAATATTTTTATTAGGAGGGAAGAGGACATTACAAGAAGAATTTGAACTGCTGATGACACAGTTTGCCACACAGTACACAGCTTTTCCATGGGTACAAGAGATCTACTGACTGTATGGATGGAAAAATGCATACTGTTCACCTCCTATGAGTATTTGCTTTTCTTACACTATTGAACATGACAAAACACCCAGTGAAAAGATGATCAATTAAAAAGGAGGAAGAATAATACATAAATAAATAAAGATAGGTATGGGGGAGGAGAAGTAAGGGTATCACTCAGTCCGGGAAAAGAGACGGAGGTTTATTTTTTATCACAGGAAACGTCTCTTCATCAGTAAATCCCTGCTTTTCCTGGATTCTTCAGGGACTTCATACAATCTGCGGTGCAGGAGACGCCAAAACCCGCAATGGCATCGGCATCCATGTGTACACCTGCAACACCTCCATGGTCGACAGGTTGATAAGTGCATAACTTTTACACAGATCTTTTAAACTGATCTATCTTAGATCACAAAAAGTATCCGGTAGAGGGTTTGATTAATATTTCAGAGCTCCTTCTTTTTCTTTTTGTCTGCTTCAGGTGCTTCAACAACTCAGATGGAGACTTTCTGATTGGTGAGGAAAAAGTCAAGTTTCCTTTTGCTTCAAACTGTATTTTCTCAGCACTTCTCATCGTCGGTTTCTCTCTTCAGTCCCGCAGCAGGGCGAGGTTTTGATCACCACAGAGTTCGGGAAGATGATGGTCGAGCCCAACGAGATCTGTGTCATCCAGGTGGGCTTTGAGTTCTCCAGTGCTTTTCCATCTGCTACTGTATTTGCCCCCACTCTCCTTTTACCATATTTAGAAAGCTGTGGTTTGGCACTTTTCAAGAGTGACCTTAAAAGTAGATAATAGTGGAAAGAGGTTTCAGGCTTTGGACGTCGGGATTGTGACTGCGGCACATGTGGGGTTTTTTTTTTTTTTTTTTTTTTTTCCAAACGCAGACGATTAGTCCCCCTCAGCACTGATACAGCCCACATTTGCTACATAACAGCACAGAATCTCCGCTAACTGCCACTTTTCTTGTTTTTATTTTTCCAGCAAGGGATGCGCTTCAGCGTGGACGTGTTTGGAGAAACCAGAGGCTACATCCTTGAGGTGTATGGGGCCCACTTTGAGCTCCCTGACCTGGGGCCTATAGGTTTGTGTTTGGATGACACTTCTAAGTGTAGATAAGGAAGGATGAAAACATACCATATGTGTTCATTCTTCTTTTAAAACCGCACACCAGCCACTTTGCCTCGGCTTCCTGAAACGTGCTATTGTTATCTAAATTGTTGACACTTATCTCTTGAAATCATGCTAGAGCAGCGGCTCAGGCTGAGCCATCACGAACTCGGCCATCAGTTAGCTGCATTTGCCTCAGGCTTTTGGGGGTCACGGGCAAATGTATGCAAACGCAAACGTCTTTGTGTTTCCTCTACTGTCTACAGGCATTAATGGAAATGCATAGCAATATTCTAATTTTATATAAACAGAATTTCAAAAAATAAAAATAAACTAGCTCTCACTATAGCAAGAGCTCTTTAAATTGAAAGCAGAAATCAATGCCCACTTTGTACGATCCCCTTTTTGCTGACAGGACTGCACTCACTCATCCACCTTTCATTGGCGCGTTCTTCTTCTCTGCTTTTCTTCAGCTCAGCCTACAGGTTTTCTATAAGACTTAGGTTTGGGTATTAGGTTGAATTGGTGTCTGGCAAACAGTTTCTTTGCTGATTTGGCTGAGTGCTTTGCATCATTGTTCTGTTAAAATGACCCGTTTTCAGTTTTATTTGGATTTAACAGTCCCGCTACTTCAAAGAAATAAGAACAATTAGATCCCAGGGCCTTTGGAAACAAACGAGACCCACATCATCATAGTGCCTTCACTGTGCTTAGTTTCATATTCATTATGACATTTTCATTATTTTTCACAATGCTTGGACAGAAAGAGCTTTTAAGGGTTCTAAGCATCTAAGGTTTGGTAAGGAAACTTACCGAAAATAAAGAGGTAAGTTATTATTTCACTAGCAGTTTAATCTTGAAGCCTCATCTGGTCTTGTATGTTCCAGTTCCTATTGCTTTAAGCCTAAATAATTTATCTGGCTATAGAGACAATATGAGGAAGTTAAGAAAGCATCCATTTTCTTGCCACCAACATGAAAATTCTTAAGGTACATCCACATCTGCTTAGCCTGACTGTTGTGTTATCTACAAATTTAAAGTTTGCAGATACTATTATCAAATTAAACCATAGCTACATTTATTTTTGCAGCAATTAATCGGGGTGCCAACAATCGAAGCAACGCATTTGAAGAGGAAAATAAGAGCACAGGCAGAAAATAACTGAAACAAGCTATGTTCTTTCCAAATAAAGATTGGGCTTATTGTACTCAAAAAGACTGTGTAACCAGCGTGTAGTTCAAACAATGCACTTCAATCGAGTTAATTTTGACAGTACTGATCTATAATTCCAAATAAATATCACAGAATAAGTAAGTGTTGAACAGTTTAATGTTTTGTCTCTAAATATTTTTCTATTGTACCAATTGATATCAAATTTATGCCAGATGTTTGTGGCAACCCTGACAATCCACACGTACAAAGACTCAAAATTATGTTTATTGTAGTAAAGTTATGGAATAGTGTTCGGCTTACTTACTGGAACATATTCACACTTAAACATAAACGTTTGAATTTCCTTTACGGCTGTGAGTGTGCCACTCCAAGATCATCAGCCACCCCTTTAGCAACTTTCCAGACACCTATATATTCTCCATTTCTCAAGAAATATCGACTTGATCCGCAAGTCGATATTTACTGACTTGCATGCTTTTTTCAGATTTTGCACATATCTACTGGAATCATGTATGCATGTTTTGCAGGAGCCAATGGCCTGGCGAACCCAAGAGACTTCCTGTGTCCAGTTGCTTGGTACGAGGACCGCAAAGTGCCCTCTGGTTACACCGTCGTCAACAAGTATCAAGGGAAACTGTTTGCCTGCCAGCAGGTGCTTATTGTCACATGCGGTTCTCCGTGTGCCGCGGCAAGAACTGTCCACATACACACCGTCTGAGAACGGACACGCGCTCGTGTTGAACACTTTGCCCTATTACCCTATTTAGGTTTGAGTTTGCTTCAGTAAACGCCATCAAAGTGCCACTGTGACTAACAGGAAACGGTCCAAGTGAAGCATGTGATCCATTAGCTGCTCCTGCCGGCTGAATTGCCATCCCTGATGATTTAATATCCAAGCGTTAGCTGTTATCCTTTCACTCGGTTTCCGCCTCGACTCCCTTATGAGTCTTAATCACTTGTAATTAGTTAAGGCATCCTGGTGCCGCAGACGGCGTACCTGCGAGGCTTTGCAGGAAAAACCTTTTCGCAAGTAAAGCATTAATTTCACCATATTTCACTCAGGAAATGATCCTCCCTCTCCTGAATTTCCCGTTGGGCGAATAATTGGATCGACACATAATGTCTGACAGTTTTTTTTAATGTTTGTTTTGTTTTCATTAGTGCATGGAAGAGGTCAGAGGTGTTTTTCTTATATTAGAGAAAAGGGATTTAGGGTTATAACCATGTCAAGCCATTCGGTAATTACTTATGCAAATAATACATAAGAGCATGATGCCATCTTCTTTTTTGAAGCGAAACAGAGCTTTCCTATTTTCTGGAGCCCTTCTCTTCTTCTTGGGGGTTATGTTCTGGAGGTGAACGGTGACACTCCACTCCCAGTTCATTGAAACTGGAGAGTGAGGCTGGAAAACCAAGATGTGGTTGACAGAGGGCCTCATCTGAGGGGAAGATGCTGCCGCTCCTGTCTGGTCCTGCTGTTTTGTTCACCCGCAGAGTGCTAAAATTGCTCAAATTAACTTATTATTTGCTTGACTGGGCCAATATGTTTGTGTTCTGTGTGCATGTGTGTGTGCGAAGTTGTTCTCCTTCGGTTTTCCCTCCATCCCTCCGCTCCCGCCTTCCTCCCCGTCTTTATTTTAATTGAACGTAGGGGAGTTTTCACAGATGAATGTCCGAGAAATTACCTGCACCAGGGTTTCTCAAAAGGCCATTTTCCATGATAACTGGAGACAATTGGATGCATAAAGAAACCCTTTTTTTTCTTGTTTGTCTTTTTTGTATATCTCTTTGGCTATTTTTAGCTATTTATTCAGATTTTTTTTTTTTATTGATTTCGTTTTATTTCAATTTCTTAATTAGAAAAAAGAAAGAAACTGGCATTATGTGCAGAAACGCCCCTGTGCGCACGCAAGAGCATGGAGGTCAGCCTGGCAGCAGCTTCAGTTGTAATGAACTATATTGATTTCAGAGCTTCTGTTGAATGTCTTTTTCACAGTGACATTATCAGAACAGAGAAACTATATAAAATTGCTGTGGTTTTAACAATCAAGATAAAGAAATATCTCTACACCCGCACTTGCCGAAGCCCACCCTTCTCCTCCAATAACTGCACGGTGGCGAGCGTCAAAATGCTCAAAGTTTGGGAAAGTTTGATTGTGAAGCCAATTACCCCATAATACCTGGTGCCTCGTTTCACAAAGAACCGGGAGGGGAATGAAAGAGAAGAAAGATTGAAAGAAGCAACACCCTCTTACAATTTTCATTATTGCCATTTTTTCCCTCTCTTTATGTCAAGAAGTACTTTTCTTGGAATTTAAGATTACAAAGACATTATTCATTGTTCCCCCTTTCCCTGTGAAAAGCTCAATTTAACGTCTTTTGTGTTTGTTGCTCAGGTAGGCTTCTCTTATTTTCTTTTTCTATTTTTGTTTTTTTTGTTTTGTGCTTTTACACGCAGGATTTCTCTCCTTTCAATGTCGTTGCCTGGCACGGTAACTACACACCATACAAATACAACTTGAAGAACTTCATGGTGATCAACTGCGTGGCCTTTGACCATGCGGTATGTTGGTGACTCAAGCACAGCCCTAGCACTCTGTTTTGGGTTTATCCCATTTCCTCGTAATGGGATAAACCCAAACAGAGTTCGACAGAAACATTTATACCATCTTCTCCAGGATCCATCTATCTTCACCGTGCTGACCGCCAAATCCACAAAGCCAGGTGTGGCCATTGCGGACTTTGTCATCTTCCCTCCAAGGTGGGGGGTGGCTGACAACACCTTCCGTCCGCCGTATTACCACCGTAAGAACCCAACACCCACACTTGGTCTGATTGTTTGCGATAACAAATGCTTCCCTCATGAATTATGTACGCCTGTTTTAGCACGGCAGGGTCACATTTTGCAAATGAATTCGGATGGAAATGTCACAATGTGCTCTTTCCGAGATATTTTGTGGATTTAAGCAACCCAGCCAGAAGCTAACACATTCATTTACCAGCTAGTGGCACAGACAGTGTCCCTACCTGCTGAATGACTCACTTCACACGCCAGGATCTTTTGTGTTTTCACCACAGGTCTTTAAGGCCATCTAGTGGGGAACCCCACTCTCTGTTCCTCAACAAGTAGCTGTGTTACAGCGCCTCCTGCTTGTCGTTTTAGGTAACTGCATGAGTGAGTTCATGGGGCTGATCAAAGGCCATTACGAGGCCAAAGAGGAAGGTTTCCAGCCTGGGGGAGGCAGCCTGCACAGCATGATGACCCCTCACGGCCCGGATGCCGACTGCTTTGAGAAGAACAGCACTGCTGAGCTGAAACCAGAGAGGGTTGCTGAAGGAACCATGGTAAAGCTGCACACAGAGGAACTTATGTTTAAAAATCAAGAATTTTTAAGTGTATGTATATATTTGAATACCCACGAACTGATCAGTGCTGAATAGATGGAACATATTTAGTATGGTTAGATCCTACACTGGTGTTCTCTCCTCCTTTCAGGCATTCATGTTTGAGTCGTCCTTCAGCATGGCTGTGACCAAGTGGGGTCTGCAAACTTGCCAGAGACTGGACAAGACTTACTACCAGTGCTGGGAACCACTGCGCAGCCACTTCAATCCCAACTGGAAGCCAAGAAAGCAGTAGCAAAAAACCCAGCAACTTATCCAAAATACAGAAGGAGATGATATAAAAAAAAAATAAATAAAAAAGTGATTTGTGCAACAACCAAAAAATTTAAATCACAATTTGCAGTACATGGTGTTGTTTTTGATTCTTAAATTTACAAATGAAAATCATTTGGTGTCACAATACACACTGTGCAAAAATGCAGACGAATGGGCATCCAGCAAAAATGCCTTTAACAAAAAAAAATTTGTCACTTTCACTTATTGTTACAGGTTACTTATTATGACATAAATTGGACAATACTGCTGATAAACAGCTCTTATTAATGTAACTGCTGATTCACTTCTTGCTTTTTTGACTCATAGAACCTTTTTTTACTTTTCACCACCCCATTTCTTCTTTGAAATCAAAGCCACATAACTGTTGAACAATAACAATTAATTTATTTATTTTTATTATGATTACACACAACATTTCTGGGATATTACAGGAACAGCTTTCTGTACTGAAGCTCATGATGATAAACACAACTTGCGATCGACGGTTCCGGCCTTAATCTTCTCCTCCTTCTTATCCTGTAAAACAGACGACAAACAGATGACTGGCTGGTACAGTTTCCATAGCAACAAAGACACATTATTCCCTGCCCCACTTCACCCCTTCACCTTCTGGACATTTTTCTCAACGATGTGCTTTATGAGTGAGCATTTTGTGATTTCAAAGCAGTTTTCTTTTCCCTTCCACCCAGCAGAGGAGAGGGGGAAGATGCGAGCATGATGGCTCCAGCACAGTGAGACAACGGCAGCAGATTTTCGCTGGAACTTCAATTGACTACGATTTACAGGCTAAATCTCCATGACAATGGGGAGAGAAATGGAAGCGGGGAGATTTCGAACTAAGCATTTATTTTGAATGTAATTCTATCTGTGTCTCAAAAGGAACATCGATTCTGATCACTTTTTAGTTGGTCTAAAAATGGAACTCCTGTCTAAACTCAAATTCTACAAAAGGTACGTAAGCAGCAGAGTTCATATAAACTGTCCGGATGATGGATTTGATTCGTCAGACGTTCTTAGTACTGTAACATACACAACGAAGTCTCATGCCAACAAAGACAACCAAACGGATACAGTAACATGGCAAGTAAACATAATTAAATGCTGAGAAATATCAACAGCAATAACATTTACACAAAGACAAACAGGACAAACAACCATGCACACACACACCTCAGGAGAATCTGGAAAGCCCAATCAACCTGACAGGCATGTTTTTGGACTGTGGGAGGAAGCCGGAGTACCCAGAGAGAACCCACGCACGCACAGGGAGAACATGCAAACTCCGTGCAGAAAGACCCCGGGCCGGGAATCGAACCCAGGACCTTCTTGCTGCAAGGCAACAGCGCTACCCACTGCGCAGCCCTACTATATTTATATGTACAATATTTAAAGAATGATGCAGAAGATGTTAATTTCTAAAAAACATTAGACACTTAGGTTCATGGGTAAACTTGTCCAAAAAACGTAAAGCAAAGAGAAGGCAGAAGGGCCCCTGGTCTCATACCCTGTCTGTTTTGAAGATGTAGTAGAGGGCAAACAGAGGCATCACTCCAAATACTGCACCAAGCAGAGAGGTCTTCTTTGTGGGTCTGAAGTGAGGGTAGGGATTGGCTCGTGCGTACACCCACCTTGTCAGGGCAGGGTCTTCCTACAAACACAGACATTTGCAATGATATTTCAGTTAATTATGTGTAAAGAAACATCAGATTAGGATTTACTTAGTCATTTATTTAGTGAACAACTGTTTAACTGGTAATGAATTGTAATAAAAGTATTTTCTGAACATGAATGGCAGTAGTCGGAATTATGGGCTCATTTCATGAATGATTATGAATCAAAAGTTTGTTCTTTTAATATATTATTGTGTGAAAAAAAGAATTGTTTTATGCCAACTTTAACTTTTTTCAAGGCCTGTTTTATTTCTGCTGAAAGAAAAGTAGTACTCAACACATTAAAAACTCAGAGTAAACTTTCTTTAATAGCTAAAAGTAAAAGAAACAAAACCCAACTAATTCTAAACAATTACAGTCCAAGAACATTTTCAGCTAAGATACTTAACATTCTTTTCCCAATTTACACACAGGCAATAAATGATTAGAACCCCTCTTAAGCCCACAAAGGTCACTGAAGTGTGTGTGAACAATTTTTTTAACAGATATTTCATAATTCATCTTGTTGTTTCTGTTGCTTTGTTCAATAATTTTTGATATTTAATTGCTCTTCTCAGTATTAGATGTTCATCAGAATTTAAAGTTTATTGATCTTTGACAATGACTCTGTCCTTGCATTATCTAGCCATCGCCATTATATTAATTGAAAACGATCTCAAAACAACAACATTATCATTTATCGCAATAACTTTTGGGAAAATTTATCGGCCAGCAAAATTTGTTGTTATGACAGGATGATATGAGAGCGATAATCGGTGAAAAATACCAAGCCTCTTTACCTTTTCCCGGTGCTAACTAGAAAAAAAAAAAAAAAAATCAGAACTAGGAGGCGGGTCTTAGCGCTGTCAATCACAATACCACATGTTGCTGCTCATCATTCTCCCTCACTTCATCTCTACTATGTTGCTGTAGCTAACAGAGAAAGTCATGTATGCGCAGGCCAGTTAGAATCACCATCAATGAGAGCGGATGAAACAGTTTCCTGTAATAGTTAGTTATAGTCACATTTTTTGTAACTGTGGCACATCTAAAAACTGCAGGACAGCAGCCCTGGAGGACTGGAGTTTGACACATGTAGCTTAGAGCTCCATTTAGGCTCTGATTGGTTGGACTTGGTCGAGAGCAGTGCTTTTCTTCAGACTGAATAAAAAACAAAAAACGTTATTCAGAAAAAAAGTTACATACTGCAGCTTTAAGTTAATTTATGGATCTCGTTCTTTTCCCATTACACATGGCTGTTTATCGCACATAAGAGGAAATGACAATAGTTAAATAACCCATATGAACCCACTGAAAGTGTCTTTATTTATCTCTGCTCATGCTATGTACCTTCTTTTCTAACAACGCCCCTCTGAATTATTATGGCTAGCTTGACGTTGCTTGGAAAACTTCAACATTCACACATAATTGTTAGAGCTGCCTTTATAATCACATATAGCAATAGGAAATAAAGACAAAATTAACAAATGCTCGATGCTGAGCACTTTTTATTTAGGTTCAGTGATAACATTTAACCGTCGGTAGCATTTAGCTCTCCTTAAATCAGGGGTGACTTTGGTTGCTAATATGCTAACTTAGCCACTTACAATGAGCTCAGTCCTGTGCGGGTTGTTCAGCTGCAGCTGGTACTGCCTCTTTAGGTTGGCCCGCAGTGCTGCCCGGTCCTCCTCTGCACGCCTGTAATTCGGAGAAAGATTGAAATATTCATTTGGGTCCAGTGTTTTTGGCCGAGTCGCCAAGGGCGCCTCTCGGTAGTCCGCCATGATTGTTTGGTGACAGACGAGAGTACGTGAAATCTCGCGTTGCTAGTCTCGCGTCGTAACCACGACAACGGTCAAAACACTCTTTTTTTTCGCTACGCTCAAGCGAAAGGATGAACTCTTCTGAGAAAACTGGAAAACTGCAAACTACAACGGCGGTTAAAAATGGCCCGGAATGTGCGGAAGCTCCTAAAAATGGTCAGGGCGTAAAAGGAGGACACGAAGAAGACTTGGAAGCGACAGAGAGAGCCATCCAGGAGCGAGTAGAGGCGGTCGCTTCGTGTAATCGGAGGCCCAGCACCTCTCAGCAACAGCTGTCTGTGTTCGACTTTTTGCTGAATTTCCTTTTCCAACACGGCATGACGGGGACTCTGGCGTGTTTCGAAGCGGAATGGTCTGAGCTGCTGCAGAACGGAGAAGTGGATGCGACGGAGCTCGACCTGATCCCGAAGGTGTACACCGAGAACGAGCAATTGGCCGGAGAGCTGAAGAGTGCTTGGCGGGAGAAGGAGGAGTACAGGCAGGCGGCCGCCGTCGCGGCCGAGGCCCTGCAGAGGGCCAGGAGAGCCAGAGATGCCCACTGGCTGGAGCATCATCGGCTGGTCAGAGAGAACAACAGACTCATTGGGGACATGCAAAAGCTGAAAGTGCAATGTGAGGGCTACCAGCCTGAAGTAAAGAGGATGAGGGACAAATACCAGGCGTTGTCAAAGCAGGTCGTGCAGGTGGCGTTGGAGAGGGACAAAGCGCTGCTGCAAGGGGACAATCAGGCTGCCGGCCTGGACGCCTCCTCATCTCAGACCAATGGAAACAATGCTTCATTGAATTAAATCTAACGTCATAACAATGTGCTTTATTTCTTTTTTGATTTTTTTTTTTTTTTGGATAGATGGCATAAAGCCGTTGTTTTCAATTACAGAATATACAATAGGCGTAATTGTTAATGCAATAATACAAGACATATAATTTTGTTGTCCGTCTTAAAACCGCGGTTAAAGGGTTTTGAATCAAAACTTTAAGTTCAAAAAGTTAGAAGACAACTGTCAGCGTTTTCAATTGGTAAGACGAGCCACTGTTTTAAATGAACTAGAATGTTTAAAAAACCTGCATAGCAGTAATGACAATAATTAGGAAATGTATTAAACAGCATATCACAAAGGAAAGAAAGTATGAATGACCTCTTAAATCTTAACATGAAGATTTTAAATCATTAACAAAAAAAAAGAGAAAGAACTGACACAATTAGAAGGAACAAAGTTTTGACAAAATAAAAAGCTAACTTTTACTTAAAAAAAAAAAAAAAACTAACGTTTTTGATTTTCTGTAACTGTGTCCATCTTTTTTAATATTTCACAAAGATATTTTGTCTCGTTTTATCCAAGTTTAAAAGTTCTGTTTTTAACCACAAGAGGGCGGTCTACATCAAGCTCTGCCTGTTTTACACAGTGGAAAACCCATTCAAAAGAACTAGCAGCAGAAAAAGAGTACATGCAGATTTCAAATGTGATTTCTCTCACATCAGATGCCTATAAGACATAAGCAAGTTTATTATACCCCGCAAAGCACAAATACGTTTCAGCTAATATTGCAAAAATAGATCTAAATTACTCTGAGAGGTTTATGAATTTGTTATGAGAATGTTAAACATGTTGGTGTAATATTCTCCTCCCTGCAGGAGGACCAGGAATTTCTAGTGTTTCCATCAGTGTGCTGTTGTTTTGCTGTAGTCTTGATAATATGCCGGCCATAGCGAGACTCAATCAACCTAAAGCCCTTTTTTAAAATATCTGTTTAAGATAAATAAATGTAAAGTTAAAACACGTTATGATGTCTAATGTTTTCACACTTTAACATTACAACCACAAACTTCAATACATTTTATTGAGTTCTTATGTTACCGACATGTGGAAACGAGTGTCGTTGTGACGTGGAAAATGAAGGATGCAGTTTTCAGGAAAAAAAGAAAATCTAGCACTAATTTGTTTTTAGCCGACTTGAACTAATACATCAAATAATCACTTTTCATTGCAGTCTTATGAGGTTTGGCTCTACCTGCTTCACACATCTACAGACAAAATATTTTGCCCATTGTTTCTTGCTAGATTTCTCAAGCTCAAGTTGAGCGTCTGTGAATATCCACTTTCAAGTCTTGCCATAGATCCCAATCAGATTTAGTTCTGGACTTTGGCTGGACCACTGTGACACGTTGATATACTTTGGGTCTTAATACGAACAGACACTTAACCTTTCAGATTTATATATGTGTCATTTCTTCTTTCATTTCACAATGATGAGGTACTTAGCTTTGATTTACTGTAGAAATTTTAAAATAACACAATGACGTCTTCATTTATAATGGGGCCGAATGTGCAGGGAGAAGAATATTTTTCTAAGGCCTCCTAGGACCTGTCTGCGGGATGAACGCTAAACTGAAAAACCGATGATCATTCAAAATACAAAGCAGTGCATGTTCTCTCTCAGTTCTTGCAGCCGCTCTAATTTTGAACTTCATTCTTGGGAAGCGGAGTGGTGCAGAGATGCAGAGGAGACTCTTTGATCCTGGGACTGGGGCACCGCTGCAGTATGTATGACCAAATGATTTATTGTCCTCTCGGGAACGCCAAAGTGCCAGCCTGCTCTGCTGCCCTGTAACAGCTATTTATGACTCTGAAATAAAATTCAATGTGAGACTACAGTCCCTGCCAGGGACAGATTTAGGATCAGAAAATGAAACGTTAATGTGTTTCTGCCCCGGCTGGTCCTCTTCAACCTCATGGTCGAGAAGCTGAACCATGGAGAGTTTTTGAGCTTCGGGAGCATTAATCACTGTGTGGTTTATCCTCGTACTTTTCATTCTCCTCACCTTGTACGTCTTCTCTGCAGAGGATGGGTGTTTAGTTCTTTATCTGTGATTCTGACAGACAGTTATTGTCGATGCAGGTATTGTGCAAACTCTTTGTCAGATAACAGAGATAGGGATGTTACTCTGTCTAAGAGATAAGGGAGCGAAAAAGCCCAATGTGATTCCTATCTCCATTCCGTGTTCCTCCGTCAGACTTAATCATGGTCTATAATCTGAGGTTATTTTGTGTTTGCTTTGGTTGCTATTTATTATTTTTTTTCAAATGAGCGCACGCAAGACTGACTCAAAAAGGACAAACCAGTTACTTTTTCCAAACCACACATTACAGCTACTTCTCTACTCGAAGTTCACTGAAGTGGTTGCTCACAGACAGTGACCTAATGTGTACCAGTACGATGCACTTTGCGGCTCCATCTTCGAAGGCTGCAGTCTGATTGCAATTCATCTCCCGCCCGCCCGACTCCCTGCGTGTTCCTCTCGGCTTCCCTCCCCTGACGGCTCTGTCCACTTCAAAGCTTGCGGTGACCTTTTTATCAGTCTGAAGGGAAGGGAGAACAAGGAAGCACTTTTTCCTCCTCAACCTTGGCTCGGGCTCATGCAGATGTAGGAAACGTCCCTGCCTTGGTGCACGTTTCTACCTTTAATCCCATCTACGCAGGCTGTACGTTGTGACCTCCGTTAATTGTCTCCTTTCATTTCCCAGTCTTTATGTATGCAGTCATTTCACTATGCCAGTGAGCACCCATCTTCAAACAAGCCAGTTTTGCTACGGATACGGGGGCAGTGAGTTTAACTGTGTTGTATTTTCTGCTTTGATAATGTATGCAGGACACTGTGGATGTAGATGTTATCCAGAGACATCAATCATTTTCAAGGTGAGCTACAGAGAAATACTGCTCAGAGACAGAACTGACAAAATCTTGCAAATTTTACTCGGCTCTGCTCACCTTAGCACAAAGACTGTACATCCGTTATCTGTCTGTCTGATGTCAAGGATAAGAACAACTTTGAAGATTACCAACAAAAAACAGTTTCCATGTTACTGTCTCACGTTGGGCGATGAAAGTAATTGTCAGAGACAAAGTAATTGTTCGACTACACAATCAAGTTTTTTAAGTCTAGTTGTTTTAGGCCGCAAGAAAATCAAAAACTGGCAAAACATCTACAGAGTAAGGAAATATGTCCGTCACTTTGTTAAATACAATCTGTACTCCAGAGAAATGTTTGCTCGGTCCTTTAGAAAATAACCAATTTCAGCCACACCCTTATCGAAGCTTGCAAATATATTGCGATCAAAACTGTGGCTATGTATGTTTTTGAAAACTGTGACGTAACAGTGTTGAAGATGTCTTGAATAATGTCATAGAACTTTTTGTTGTACATAATAAAAATAACTGCTAGATGGAGTTCCCCATGGTTCAGTGCTTGAGCTGATACTTTTTAACTGGTGCGTTGAAGTTGCATCAATCCCAAGTTAAACCCCAACTGGCTTTCTTCCACCTACACAACAATACAAAAACCTGAAGCACTATGTTTCACAATGAAGCTTAAAACTTGCCTAAATAAATGACGTTATCTGGATGATCCAAAAGTTCTTTACGAAAACTTCAACTCATTCAAGCTGTTGCAGCTGGAGTGCAGATAAGGACGAGCAAAAGATGCCATATTTCTCCTGTATTAAAATCTCTGCGCCGGCTCCCTGCACAGTTGAATTCAAAATTCATCTTTTCACCTACAAATCTATCAAAGACCAGCCTTCATCATTTTTTAAACACTTCCCCATCGTCCCAACAGAGCACTGTGTTCTCAGAATGCAGAAATACGTGAGTTTTCAGCTCGTTTCTGTAGCCTTCAGCTATAAGGGCCACATATTGTGAAACAAACCCACTGACTCTGTAGTGTCAGTCTAACCATAAATCACTACACTATTTTAATATATTTGTTTTGTTTTTACTTCTTCCTTTTGATCTCAAATGCAGGTTTTGTTTTCTGGTTGGTTTTTCTCACTGGATTTATTATTATTACACACCTGTTTAAAGTAAAAAAAAAAATTTAATTTTTATGAATTTTTATTTTACTTTAAGGTAAATTTTAATGTACAGCTCATACTATTTTCTTCTTTCCTCATTATAGTGAGAGTGATGTGACAGAGTGGGACCACTGAGACAGGAAGTTTTGACAGATTTCAGAGAGAGCTGCTCAGAGTGACACGACCACGGGGGCGACAGCCAACGCCCCGTTTGTGATCTAATGGGAGGTGGCAGGACGTGTCCACAAGGAGCCCCGTTCAGCCTGAAAGGGAGGCTACAGTCTGAGGTCAGATGAGAAGCACTTCAGGAATACTGACAGGGGAAGTACCTCATTTCAACTTCCATTCACACTGGAATCACACCTCCGGGGAAATCTGACACCATGTTTAATGTTAAACCTTTACAGGTGGATAAATTAAACCAACACATATTTTTGGCATAAATAGACTGACTTACTTCTTTTCATTTCTCTCAGCTGTTCTTATTTTGTGCTCATCAAAGTTTTTCGGCTCTGATGTGGGAGTGCAGCTTGTCTGATGAAAGGCAACGTATGAGGCAACGTACAAGCTGATTTTTAAAGACTGGCTTAAATTTTGGAAAGCAAATTAAAGACACATCTGTTAAGTATGGCTTTTAGTTGATGATTAAAGTATATGTTATCTCTCATCAGTTGTTTATTTCAGTTTTTGCAAATTTCATGTTATCTACTAATACTTTACTTTTTTGCTGCTCATGTTTTAATGGTGACGGCAAGTAGTGTTGCAGATTATAAGAATGTTACTCTTTGTTATTCTAAATTTTATTCATATTTATTTTATTATTTATAGTCTTAACAATTTTACTTATCTACTTCTACAACACAAATACATCTCTAGCATCTCTGAATTTAAATTTCATACTGGTGGTCCCTGGGATACCTCTAGTGGTTGTACTCGGAGGAAATTTTAGCTTCAGTTATTTACAACCTAAACATGAAGCAAATTCGTTGTAATATATAAGGAATAAGCACATGTGGAAGATAAGTAGTTTGGAGATTTATTTTTGATTTAATTAAAAACTGCTTAAAGGGAAAATGCCTTGGAGAGAACTTTGAAAAGCATGTATTGAAAACCACTGTCACAAGTTAGAGAACAGTTTCCAATTGTTTTACTCAGTGACTATGAACTAATTACAACTAGCTATACATGTTAACAACAATTTGGGTAATGACAGTGCATGTTGCAGTCAAACACTAAAGCAGGAAGTACATAAAGATGCATTTATGTATGAAAAACCTTTAATGAGATACAAACTGAAGAGTAACTGAACTGTTTATTATTTATCAGCCATTATTGTGGCTGATAAATGCAGACATGTTTGAGTTCAGATCAAAGTTTGTAGGAAACCTTCTACCCTGAACCCTGAGTGTAACACAATCTATCCACAATGAGGTAAGAGATTAAAATTACATTTTCATAGTATATTTAGTTGTTCCATTTATTTATCCGTCAAATAATGTAACAGCTAAGTTCTTAATAAGCTGTCGATAAAATACATTTTCACTCAATTTCACAATCAATTTTGATCCACGGATAACATCCCTTACCTCATTTCTCTTTTGTACTAAAAACATCATTGGAGCTTAAAAATTGGTTAAGTTTTTAATAATTATTTATAATTATTTATGGTGTACAAATTCTTCATTGTCATGATCAAAGACTCGATCAAAAGTGCGATTAATCTCAAAGTTTTCCAGAAGGACAAATTTATCCCTGCTGCTCTCATCAAACATGTTTATCACTAAGTTTTCCCACATTGCGTGTTGTTCAGGATGAGATGGTCAAAGTGAAACTATCACTTATAGCGTGGCTTCTAGGGCTTGGTGAAATTGACTGCAAAAGCCACTAACTACACATGAACCTGACTGGGCTTTTATGGGAAAGTCTGAGATGCCACCCCCGCCTGCATCACTTCCTACCACAGACCTCCAGATTAATAGCTTCCAGATTATTCGGTCAGTCATCACTGTGATCAGTTTTGCTCTGGAGAGAAAGATTTGAGCCAAAGCAGAGCGGAAACAAAGCCACACACCATTACAACACCGCAGTGCACAACAACAGCCGCAGTCTTGCTTTGGACACACTTGTTGACATCCTCAGACTCACACTCAGATTCAAAGATATACAAAAACAAAAACTCAGGAACCATTTAAATCTATTTTTACATAGCCTGAGAATTACCAACGGCTTTAAGCGAGGTGTTGGGTCCACTTTTACTTACAAATGGAGTCAAGGGATACCATGATAGCTTTTTATTGTTGAAAACTACAAGCGCGCGCGTCTCTCATCCTCCTAGTAAGGTCTCATTTTTTTATTTCCATCAGTGAGTCAGAGAAATCAGATTTCCATTTCCCATGATGGATTGTCGCCAGGATGACTGAGACTGATCACATCCTGCTAATTCAGGCTGCGTGATAACTGAATGACAACATCAGGGCTTTATGCTTGCCTATTTTCTCCCAGAGCGAGCTGCTGAAGCATGTTTTGCACCAATTATGTGCTTTAGGGGAAAATGCCAGGTTTATAAATAGCATATTTATTTATTTTTTGTTGTGATTCTGTCTGTGCCTGGAAAAAGCACAAAAATGGGATCATGAGCACTCCTCATCTTACATCAGCGAGGGTAGAGGCTTTGATCAGAAAATAAGGAGTAAATTAGTCACTCCATAGTCTTTTAAACTCATTTAGTTAAATGGTGTTTTTCAAGCATATTTTTGCTATTTGGTCTTTTTAACAACTTGAAGATTAAGGAACACAACTGATTGGTCGTGAACGAAGTTGTGGAGATATTTAAAGAAATGTGCTGTGAAACAACATTAAGATAGTTTCACGGAGCACTTTTCAGTCCATCATCCAAAAGACAGAACGAGTATGGAAAGATTGCAAACCTTATAAAAATTTAACTGACAAAGTAGTCAGAGAAGAAGCAATGAAACCAATAGTGGCTGTGGAGGAGTTGCAAAGCTCTCAGAAGAGGTGAAAGAAGTGTTAGATAAAGATGTTCTGGTCAGATTAGTCCAAAATGCAAGGAATGGTGGAGGTGGCAGACTTGAGAATGGTGCGGAGTTTCACCTTCTAGCAGAGTAAAAGCCCTCAACATACAGGCAGAGCTATAGTGGGAAGCAAGTTGGAAGCAGTCATGTCCAGACCTAAACACGGTTGAGAACATGTGGAAATTTGACTTTCAAAGATGTTATTTCTCCAGCCTGACTGAATTGGATCGCTAGCCCGACCTATTCCGAACAATGAACAAACATTTGGGAAACTGGTGGAGACATAGCAAAAACAAAAATCAAGCAAGACCAGAAAAATTGTTAAAAGTAAACCCTTGGATGGCTTACGTTGTTTTCCAAGAAATGAAAACAGGGTAAGCTCTGTTCTTCAGTCCTGCATTCGTCGCGGCGATGCACAGGTGGTTTTTCCACATAAGCCCGAACCTCATAGCAGTCCACAAAGATCTCATTCTGAGCACATATTTTCCCATGTCTAATGCTGAAAGTAATCTTTCTATCTAGACTAAACTGCATTTCCATTTCTGGCCAAAAATAATTAAAATGGCACTAGATTTTTTTTTTTAAACAGTCCAGGTCCTGCAACAGATGGTCTGGACTTGATTTAGATTTTTTTCTCTCTCTCTCTCTCTTACATGGAAGCTTTTTGCCTTTGGCTGCAGTAATTTGAACGCATTGGAGGGTCTCTTGTAAGTCCCTGCTGGGCCCACCCGGCTGCCACCAGTGCAAGCCATGCAGTATACCTGAACCGTCTGTTAAATCATCGAAAGAAAAAAAAAAAAAGTAACTTATTATAGAGTGAAGAGCAAGAAATTCGCTTAATAAAAGTGTACAAAATGTTTAATTAATAAAGACTTGTTAATTATAACTCTCCGTTTAAGTTTACTGAAACCTGATATGACAGCAAGAAAAAAAACGAACAAAAAAAAAAAAGAGTTGTGCAAAAATATACTCCAAACACTTAGATGTGATTAAATATGTGACAGAAAAATGGCAAAGTAAAATAGTACTACAAGATCTCTTAATATAACATGCAGACACATAGAATAGAACTGAATATACAATAGAGTAGCTCTGATTAGTGTAAGCCAGCTTCCTGGTAAAATAATTATGATAGACACTTAAAAATTACCTGATGAGAAACTAAATAAAAACAGTTAGGGCTTTAATGCGAATGTTAGATTTTCATAGCCTTTCTCTTTTATAATGCAAAAAAATTCCCATTTAGTTGGACTGTGCGCATCCTTCGTCACGATTCGCATTCCCATCCTGCAAGCACTTGATGTCTTACACGGTCCTTTCGGCCCTTCGCTCTGTCCGTCGCTCTGTCCGTCACCCTGAGGGTCTCCCTGCAGAGCACAGGGAGCTGTCATTTAAACACTGATCAGATATTGCGCTCCAGCGCTAAGACGCATGTAAGTGATGACTCACCAGGACCGAGAACGCGCCAGAACGACCCGACTTTCCCCTCTTGGGAGGGTCAAGTTTCACCTGTCTCCTCACTCTGGTCACCTGAAAGCGTTCCCAGACATGCATCTACGTTAGTTGTTGACATTTTATCAGCTTTGACATCATTTCTGCTCGTAGGCGGTAAATTGGGTCGGCTGGGTTTCACAAAAACAAAACTCCTCAGATGTAGAACATTGAGCCCATCCAGTGAAACAGAGCAATGCAGCCTTATCACATCATGTCTCTATGGGCCAGCTGTTCCTCTGCTGCCTCTGGTTTGCCATGGAAACCCACCTGTAGGGGGTTGGCTGTCTTGTCGTTGCTAAGGAGGGAGAAAGAGCCTGGGCGGTGTTTACGCTTGTTCTTCTTCTTATTCAGCACAGTTTGAGGCAAGTGTCTCCTCGACCTGTCAGCCTAAGGAAAACATTGACACAGGGATTATATAGACAGTAATGCACAAACTCTCTCTCTCTCTTTCGCTCTCTCACACACACACACACACACATACACACTGCATGGTTCCTAATACCGATGCTCCCTTATGACAGGTTTTGCATTTTACAGCTATAAACATGTAGCTGTCTTTTGGGTCTTTTGGGACAGAGCAACAAAAAGCAGTGAATAATCGTTACTCAATTGCCTCCCGTAATAAAAACTTTGTACAGTCAGAGTTCACAGCTGCAAGTGTTTTGGGCCATGACTACCAGTTTTTGCTCATATAATTTTTTTTTTATGAGGGTGTGGGGATAAATGTAATGCACAGATTTTAACTTGTAAAATGAAATGGAAAGTAACTCAAAGCTTGGAGTTTAAAATGGAACAAAAAAAGCGACTTATGCGTGATGAAGGGCTTAGAGCTTATCTTTTTCTCGTGCAAAAACTGTCAGTGAGCCAATATGATTTAAAATTTGGGTTGAGTTCTACAGTTAGCTTTTAACTTGTTATCCCCTCCCGACCCCTGAACCCGGCTTGGCCTGATTTCTGGGTGGCTACGAGAAACGGCTCACCTGGATCAGAGTGTTAGGGAAGCCCTTGACCGAGACGGCTCCTGGTAGGTTGTGGTGACTCAGGTGGGTGGGGCCCCTCCGCTCCAGCTGCCTCTTACGTCTGAACAAATCCTAGGAAGGATGAGACAGTCACAACCACAGACCACAGAGGGAAACAACAACGCCTGCATGCCTCTCTGGGTGCTAAAATGCAGACGTGGATCAAGTCCTTTGTCCCGCTGGGGTCCGCTGAGCCCCGGTTTGTTTCTGCCCTGGCTTTCTTCAACCCGCCTCACCTTAAATTAATTTTCATTCGCTTGGAGTCGATTTTAGGATTTAGCTAAATTAATAATGTTTGCACTCTCACTGTTCACTGCATTGATTTTCTCAGGATGAATCATTGCTATTGATCCAACCATCTTCCTAATATATGGCCAGTCACTGTAAGAAACAACAAGTTTTACTCTCTGCAAAGAGGACATTTAGTTGTCAAAAAAAAAATCCTAATAATTTGAATTCCATTTAAATTGCCTGCAGCTTTTCCCATTAATCTCCATTTTGACGACTGCTGCAGTTTGGTGGTAGAAGTTATAAACGTGCATAACTTTATTGCTTTTATGGGGAATTTCTTGCGTTATTGTGATTCAGGCTCAAAGATAATTTTGAATCTTGTAAGACTTTTATTTTTTTCAACACAGAAGAATGTCGCCACTTACTAACTGAGTGATAAATGAATGTATTCATTTGTTTAGAGACAGCGAACATGGGAAAGTTGGTAAGGTTGAGACAGCAAATGATAAAACCACAAACCAATAAGACTCCCCGAATCCACTATCAGACATTTTGTTCATAGTTTAAATTACTGAAATGTGTGACATTAAATATTTGTTGAAGAAGGAGCAGGAAAGTGCGTAACATTCTCAGCAGTGACAAGGCATTTACTTAGAATAAAAATCTTATTGGTTCAAGGTGGTGTTTATGTGGCCACTGTTATCGCAACACTAAACAGTAATGCATTCATGATTAAAAAAAAAAATATGAAAAAACAAAATATTACAGATGTTTCCACATAAGATAACGGTGTAAAAATGTAAGCCACAGAACCTAATGCTGTTTGTAAAGCGTGGCGGAAGCAACATGGTTTGACTAAAATCAAGTATTATATTTAAAGAAAAAAACAAAAACAAAAACTTATTTGGTTTGTAATGTGAACCAGTTATTGTGAGAAACTTGAGTTTTTATGCTGAGTTATTTTCACACTTGGAAGTGGGATTTTTCCTACTCCCAGTGGGAAAAAACAAGAACTCCCACTGAGCTCTGAGTTTCAACTCAGGAATCTGGACGTGTACAAACAACCCTGAAATTAGTGTTCAAAGTTTCTGCTGCGCACATAAAATGTAGGAAATTGCATTTTATGTGTGCAGCAGAACATATAAAATCACAATGGCGTCCAACCTTCCACCAGGACGTACGCTCAGCTCATCCTCTCTGTCAATAGATCCCATCTCCGATTTCGGAGGTCAATCAAACGCAGCATTGAGATGACCCTATCCGGCATCCCTGAGCATCACGTTGTTTCCACAGAAATACAAGACATTTAAAACGACTCTCAAACTTTTCAGCACCACTCTGCTTTGTTTTCATAGTTTTCCTTGACATTATTTCTATTTTTGTATAATCTGACGTGGCAAAATCTGACGGCCACACAAACATTTGGGGGTTTAAATGGAACAAAAGTGTTGATGTTTGCACATACCAGCTGCTCAGGTAAGTGTGGCCCTCTCTGCTGCCTTTTGTCATCATGCTGAGAAAAAAAAATGAAGTCAGAGTCAAAATGCATTCGCAGCGTATAATTTAAACCCAAAATCAGACTCAATTTAATTCAGAATAAACAGTAATTCCACACTAAAATGTGCTGTTTGTCTTTGAAGTTAATTTTGATATTACTCATCAAAACCTGGCCCTATGCATATATCTCTCTGCTGTTTGAATAAATACAGATACTCTCGGTAAATCCCATAAATTCTGGATTTAATGTGCAGCTCTCATGTCAAAGTGAATATTATTTTGGCAGGAAAGGGCAAAACACAAGTAAACTAAGCCAAATGCTGTAAATATAGCCTGCGCAAAAAGATACTGCTGCTGGTATTAGTTAGTCCTCACCACAACTGAAGCTTATAATTGTGTGCATGCTGTAATTACATTACAAATAACTGCTGCAGAAAGAGCACATATGGCGCAAACTCTTTCGGATGAGACTCTCCATTTTTTTTTTTTTTTTTTTGCAGCTGTCAGATCTTTTGACCAGATGAGGGTGATTACTTTGGACAGAACACGAGGACCGTCTCAGAGGAAAAACAAGCTAAATGCCAGTCTAAAGTCTAACAGCTGGCAGCCACATGAAAAGCCAAAGAACAGGGGAGCCGGATGATTTTGTTCCACAGATGGGTATGTATTTTGGTGTGGTGGCACTGTGACTGTAAAAACCATTACAATGAGACTTTGTTTCTGTTAGAATGAAAAAAATTATACGTCTCCACAGGTCAGGGTTAGACCATAAGAGTCTAAGTGGAAGAAGTTACATTCCAGCAGAGTTACTGGTTTGGTCTGGCCGAGCTACAGTGTAAACACTGACCACAGTATGTCTGAGGGAAAAGGACCAAAATCTGTGTAGGTATTTAACTCAAAAATGCAAACAAACCTAGAAATATAGCTTTACAAATATACTCATAAAGGATTTAATGATTACATCAGTTTAAAAAAAAAGAAAAAAAAACTTGAAAAATGACAGGTCTTCATAGGTTTAAGCAACAAAAATATACAGTTCTTTGCAATGGTTTTAATATGTTTTCAACATTTCATGAGAAAATATACAAAATGAAAGGGCATGAAAAAATAATGCATCACAATCTAGAAAACAACTTAGCAACGCAAGTTTTCACTACATTACAACTTCTGTCTCAGTCTTGTTTGACCCGAGGTTAGTTATTATGTCTTTTTCTCTAAACAACGTTTTTAATAGACTGGTATTGGCAGCACTTACCACGGCAGTGTCTGAGCAGCACAGACGGTGACTGACACATGATGAACACTTTGCCCTTCCCTAACTATCGGATCCATTAAAGTGCGTCACTTACCTGTCTGTCTGCGGTCTGTCCAGCAGCGCACAGCTCTCCCTGGCTTCCCTCTGAGCAGTCCAGGGCGTGCGACAGCAGGCTCGCCTGCAGGCACAGAACGCACAGCCACACGCTAAACCCCATGATCCAGCCAGGCAGGAACTAGACTAGCTCCCAGCCCCTGTCAGCTGCCTGCTTTATACTCTCGGCTCGTCTAATGGAGAACAGATGCAGGGGGAACAGGGAGGCCATGCCAGCTTCGCGCAGACAAACAGCCTACCACAAGCATGTGCACCGCGCCAGCCAGCGGACTGTGGCCCGGCAGAAACATGTTAGACATCCTGAGGGGGGCCTCTTTTTCTTTTAAAGGTTGTTTCCCCTCAATAAGCCCTCTACCCAAACCCGGAGAGAGAGAGAGAGAGAGAAAAAAAATTATATATGAAGACCATTTTCCACTTATGTCGGCATTACAGCTGCTGACAACATGTGTGTGAATGTGTGTACTTAAGGAAAGTAAGAGAGCAAACTTCCTTTGGTAAAACTTTACATGCTGTTTATTAGGTCTGCAAAAAGCAGCATTATAAAGAAAGTTAAGAATTTTTTAAGATGAGATTCTGTTTAACAACCGGTTCAAATAAAGAAGAGCATTACTTTAAAAACATTTGTTCTGAAGTAATTAAAGGTTATCTCAAAAGAATACCTCAAACAAGAGTAAGAGATATTTGCTGTAACCGTTTACCTGTTTTCTTTTTTGTGATTTAATCAGGCATAGACAAATGAAATCGATTGAATCGATTTAGAACTCAATTCGAAAATCGAGTTCTAAATATCGATTCTTGAAAACATAAAGCTTTTGAAATCAACACCTAAATTAGGTAAGATTTGTATTTTTAAACTGTAGAAATTACTTGTATTGTCCAAATATAATGTGTATGTATTTGCACAAAACAAGCAAGCTCAAGTCCAGATAAGATTTTTCATCATAAACCATGTGAGTCTGTTTATCTGTATGTTTGGTGAAAACATGGACACAACCAGAGTAGAATCTGCACGAAGGTAAAAGTAACATCACCTTAGAATAGTGCTACTCAAATAAATGTTAAAAGAATAGTGCAATAAATCAGACTTACAAGTATCCCCACCCCAAGTTACTCAAGGACATGAAAGAGTAATGGAACCCATGACTACACAACTCTGGAGTCAACATCTTAGTGTCGTTAATATTTCTCTTAATATTCATTGACTATAGTAAAGCATTCTATCATTACTAGATGGGGTTTTACAGGTTCTCAGTTGAAAATACAAGAACTCCTCCTGAGATTTCAGGGGCTTGTGAAAAGGAATTCACCATCCAATATGGCTGCCACTGAAAAAAACAATTATATTGTAAATATTGCATATGGTGATTGCTTATATCTCATATAGTGCACATAGAACAGCAAGATATCTATTTGTGAAAAAGTTTCTTCATACTTCATAGTCAAGAAATGTGAAAAATGACATTGTGATTGGCCGTTTTGGTAATAACGCAGCATTCCCATTGTTATTTCTGCTTACAATTATGTTGTGTTTGATTTGACTCAGTCGCCAAAGTTTGGATCTGGGAAAGACGCCACAACCAAGTTGAGCGTGGTTTTTTTGCAAGTTGACATGCAGCTAACTGCTTTTATGTATGTCAATTTATGCTGTAATACACTAACGGTTCTCAAATTAAGGCTGTAAATACTCTGTGTGCAATAAAAAGTTCAGCTAAATATTCTGCAAATACAATTTTACAGAACAAAATGGATGGAAATGGTTTCCATCCATTTCTCCGGATGGAAACCATTTTGGACTGAAAGCTCCTTGTCGACTTCTAACTTTCCGAGCTGGAGTTTTAAATTCAAGTGGCATTCTGATTGTATTTCTGACAAGGAAAATAAAAATCGAACTTCCACTTACAAATAAAATGCGTAACAACAAATTCCAATGTTTTCCTGACTTAAATGCACTAAACTCAATTGTGATATCAGCTCTAATTTATAGCCAATTAAAGTTTCAGAGTATATATTTTTTATAATATTCCCAAATCCGCTTTAAATCATCACCACACGCAAACTAGAACTGCTAAGATATCACCACGATGTCAACATTTCCGTCTGACTGATGTCCGTGTGTGTTTGAAGGAGTGTCTGGAGAACTTCCCATGCTTGCCCAATTGGTGGCAGTGCAGCGAGTCCAATGAAGCGGCTCACGGCATCAACATCCAGACATAAAAGTAAATGCCTTTGGAATAGCTCTCCACTGTAGTGATCACCCTGCATGAAACGGTCATACGATGAATTTGTCTCCTGGCACAGAACTGCGTAATCATCTAATGTTTATGCAATTCTTCAAGCCTATTGGAACATATCACAGAGTCTTTTAAGCATTCAGGAAAAAAAAAAAGAAGAAGAAGAAATTACTCTTCGGCAGTCAAATCTGATATATACCACCAGCTATCAGCGCTGTCAGTTTATCTTTCAGCTTGCAGACTACCGCTGAATGAACACTGGCAAATGTGGATAAATCATTCCTGTCAGAAGCAGTTAGAAATTACGAAGAACACTTGCATGCTTTCTGGGGTTGTGAAGTTTTTGAAATGTACTGAAAAAGAGAGCATGGGTTACATTTAAGCTCAAACGCATGGTTTTCATCATCTGGAAAGCGAGCGTTGTCAGCGTTAGTGTACATCTGTGGGCGTGTATAACCATGATAAATGCATCTCCTGATGGGGCAAGTTGTCTATTAAAGCACCCCGTGTCGAGGTGCATGACAAGATTGAGAGAACGAGTGGGAGTCAGGAAGACAAACAAGTATAAAATGAAATCCAATAAAAGGCCTTCAAGTCTGAGAGGACGCCTCATTTCTCTGTTCAAACTGTGGAAATTAAACGAGTTTCATTTCCGGTCAAAGTTGACTTACTACTTCTATCTTCTGCAAGGTTGCTGTCTCTCTCCAAAACATTGCGGGAAAAGACTGTGAACGCAGTGAGTCAGGGCTGAAGCGGCGAAAGTGAAACATCATTATTCATCTTGTATCTCAGCTCCCAACCTCAAACTCCCTTATTTTCTGGACGGGGCAGCATTTAAAGGTGTTGCTGGACACGTTTCCCACGGGACACGGAGAGACCACCGTGTAGACAGCTGCGGGCTAATGATGTGAATCGATGGAGGGTGATGTTTGGTCCAGAGGCGAGGGAAAGGGAAGAGTGAAAAATGATCTCGAAGGAGAGAACGCTGCCTCAGATGGCAGCCAAGCCCACGAGAGGACAAACACGTCAGCCGTTACATCGGACAACCCAAGCTGCTCGTCCCACTCGCTGAAAATACAGTTTGTGCTTAGTTTTAGGAGGTCCTGGAAAACATGTTAAAATCTGGTTACCAAGGTTATAAGTTTACATTAGACCCACATAAACCGGAATGCGGCCGTGAGGAAAAAAAGGGAGGGAGTAATCATAGCAAGGGAGGTTTATTTCACTCTCCAAATCCCTCTCATTCACTCAACACTTTCAAGTTGAAAGTATACTTTTTTTTTTTGAGCATCTGAGGGAGTTAACCCTCCAAAAATTGCTATGCGGAACCACTTTTCCCTGCTTCCCTATGGGAACTGTCATCTGTCAGCCTCTCTGCTTTCAGCTGCTGTCAGTATGTCTGAAGATGATGCTCTACGGGTAACAGCCTCTGACCTCAGGAGAAAACACTTCTTTCTCCAGCTTTGCCCCACGTTGGAGGGTGAGAAGACAGGTAGACTGAACATAAATACTCGCGGAAATGTGTTTATGTGTGGCACGAGAATAAACAATGTGTCTCGCTGGCAGCCTGAATGTGGGAAAAGGAGATTTGACATGTGAAACAACATCAGGATTAGCAGACATGACTCATCGAGTAGGATGTTTTTGATTATGATGTAACTTTGACCTTCACTCTGCAAACAGACTGTCTTAAAACAAAGCAACACACACGAGAGTTGAGGTTTGTGAAAAGAATTTCCCGTTAGGGTGGGGCTATAAAAATTCCCTCAAAAGTGCAAAGACTGTAGTTTTGACAGGATTTCAGAGAGGTGGGAGAGACAGAGAGAAAGAAAACCCTAAGAACAAATAAAAACTCAGATATTAATCATCTTTGATATACCAAGATTATACATCAAAATGATTCCTGATTGCTAGATAACAGAACAATAAGAGATGATATTTGTTTGTACTCTCAGCTCCTTGGGATTTGTTATAATCATTGCTTAAACTGTATGACTTGGCATTCGTATTTTTGGTTTTCCGAAAGAGACGTTTGTTGTGAGCTGGCATTATTTTAACTGAACTGAATTAATATTTAAAGCTGCAACTAATCAGTTAAATATGATTTCCACCTCAAGGCTTAATAAACCCAAAGCTGTTTGGTTTTTACTCTGTAAAGATGAGCGTCTTTCATAAAACATTTCCGTCACAACTCGAGGAAGACGAGCATATTCTCACTGCTCCTACATTAAAAGTGGACAATGCAACATTCTGCACAGCTGTGAGTTTAAAAAAAAAAACAAAGCCAGTCATGCAGGGCAACAGGAAATGTGGCTTTGAGATCAGCAGTAGACATAAATTACGGATGGGAACCTGGAAACCTTCTCTATACCTCTCTCTCCAAAACCATAGTGTTGCTGTTGCTGGCTGAGCAAATGCTTCAAATCCAGAAATGATTTCTGAGTTTTGTTTATGCTTTTAAAATCCTCCTGCCGGCTGATCGCACAAACCCCACGTCACTCCATCGCTCCCTCAACTTGCAAAGCAATCGGGCCTGTGATTACCTCCCAAGACCGTACTGACCTCTAGCACTCTTCACCTTTCACAAGGTCTTGTGAAAAGCTCTCGTATCCGCAAAACCTATTGCTAATCATTAATAACGCAACAGCTTCATGCAGGTCTGAATATTTTAATTGGGATGGCGCCGTTATTAGATAGAAAGCAAGCAATGCTGATCTGACACACTTTCTCTTCATGTTGGAGGCAGCTGAGCCTCAATGGGAGGGAGCAGTAATTGTCTTGCAATCAGAAAGTTGCTACCAACTTCCTCTCTTTGCACCTGTCGTCTTTACGTACAGTCTTAGTGAGGCTGGATGAACAAGACTCATCGTGTAAAAGTGTTTTGACTGGTTGAGTTCAGTGGCAAAGTGCTACATGAGTATTCAGTCCGACTTGTTACCAAGAGCACAGAGACTCCATCAGCTTTGGACTGGTAACATTTTTTTAAATTCAGATGTCAGAGAGCTTTAAGAGTAAATATTGGCTGTTTTGAGTGGCATCCACGTTGTACTGATAGAGTGGGATGAAAGAGTATTTTGATGGTGACAATAAAATGGCAGCCATCTGTAGTAGTGTGCCTATCTGAACACAAAGATCTACTGACATGAAGGGATTTGCTTCACCACTGGAAAGCACTCTCACACACACTATGTCATTTTTAAATTTAATTAGCCATCGACACAGCAGTCAATTAACCCCTTTGTGCACCAGTGCAATATTGGTTCCTTTAAGGACTCCATTTAGCCTCAGCTTAGTCACGGACCAAGAAACTCTATCCAAACATGTCTCTGAGCCTCGGTGAGCAGATGTGTATTTTACGGATGAGCACAATTCTCATAAGTGGAATGGGTGGTCTGATGCATGAACTGCTTTTGGCGGAATCCTCCCCTGAACGCTGAAATCTTTTGCTGGGAAACGAGAACGCTCCAACCTTCTTTACCTGCCCGTGCAGCTACAGGGCTTATTGCAAATCAATACTCCTCTGCAGAGCACCGTCCTCCTTTCCCCCTGCGCCGCTGCTTTGGCAACAGCTACATGAGAGGTGCGAGGGAGAGAAAAAAAAAAGCAGCGAGGCTTTCAGTGCTGCCATGTGGAAACAGCAGAGGAAGCCAAGGACGAGGCAGAGGAAAAAACAACGCGCCTCTGATGCAATTTGGGTGTTTGTCACTGAGCAAAGACAGATTACCGGCTGGCGTCTTGCATTTCACTTTCCTTTCATCTGTTTGAGGAGAAGCATGTTCATTTCTCCCTCAGTCGCAAATACGTTGCAAGAAACCACAAATATTTATCTTTAATCTGACATTTGTAATTCCTTTACTCATCATGGTATGTTAAGTTGATGAAAAGGCAGCTGTAATCGCAGCTCTGCCTTTCCCACACAGCAGGGGAAGACAAGCTGTTTTAATCCTATTTTGTTCCCTTTTAATCCCTAATGCGGTATCAGAGTTTACACATTTAGACATCAAAGCCGGAGATTTGGGATCTCTAGATAATCAATTGAATGTTAAGTCAGTGTGACTGCAAGCCATGTGGCCATGACATCTCAAACGAATCAGCATACACAAATCATTTCTTGTGCAAGAGGGAATAATGATGCTCAGAACTTTAAGTTACATTTTCATTGGTTAAATCAGGGATTATGATGGGTTTGATATGAATGATGGCTTTGTTATGTTTGCTACTTATTATGATAAGTAGTAGTAGATGGAAAACACTCCTGCAAGTGATTATTAAACTCAAACAAATCTGTTCCCACTGACCGTTCTGTCATTTGAGAATACTGAGCACAGCATCATCATAGCAGACTGTCAGACACAGTGCGGGTCACGGCCTCCCTCTGTCTCTCATTTATGTCCCACACTCACTTTGCTCTTGTTACCATGACAGCAAGAAGCTGGATTCAAACAATGACGATAAGAGATGAAGCCACTGAGAAAGTTGTGCTCTCAAGAAAGAGGCGAGGCAGAATCTTATGAGCCTCGAGGCAGACATAGAGCCCAGTCAGAGCCTTAACAAACACACAACCTTAGCTGCCCATGATGTAATCAGGAAAAGTATAGATAATTAGATTCAAGATGAGGCCGCTTTGCAGCCATGCAGTGGCAGTTTGGGGTAAAAGTCCTTTGTCCTGTCAAGACATGAAGTGGACTACTGAAGTCTTTCTTGCAAGAGACGCAATTAAAGGTCTGTTTATTTACTTCCATTGTTTTGTTCCAGGGAACTCTCTAAAACTGAAACATGGAAACAAATAAAGCATGTTAGTGTGTTGTCTTAGCATTTTTACAACATTTGCAACTCTCTTTATAAACGCAGTGATTTTGCCCAGAACAGCAAAAGCATACCAGAAAACCACACAATTACATGTCAGTGATTGTTAGCTAGCCACGTTAGCTAAGTCACATGTTGACCTTGGACCTCAGTCTGCTAGCACGCTAACACCATTACACGTTAACATCAATACCAACGGCACAAACACTTCCTCATCAGAGAGAGACAAAAATACAATTTTTAGGAGCTGAAAGGCCTGTTGGCAACCTTCAGGCAGCCGTGTATGATGAGATAAACATGGAAGCTAAATTTACTCTGGTACAAGTTATTATGCTAACTAAAGACATTTAAACATGTATGCACGAACGAAATCAAAAAAACATCACAATGCAATATATTTATTTCGTCGGAGACTGGAGTCTTTTTAAAATGACTCTAGTTAATAAGACTCTAGCTAAAACAAGACACTCGTGTTCAGTCATTTAGTTTATTTATAGGGGCAAATTCTCATCTTGTTGACCCCTTTTACCACTTTGGCTCAAGAATTTTTTGAATGGCATATTTATTTATACGCTGCACATATTTTTTGGCTAAGCAAAAACTCACTTTTGGGGCGTAATCCATTCCTACTTTGCTGTAGGAATGGATTTGCTGTTTATTCTACTTCACAGCTTAGAACGACCTTCAGCTGCTGCCATGTATAATTAAGTCAAAGTCCTGCTGTTTGATTTATTTGGTTGTTGTTCTTGTTTTCTCTCCTACGTGATTACAACAATAAACGTGGAAAAAATGCACAGTGGTGATTTTCCCAAAATATGACCTTTATGAAATGCGTTGTTCCAACTAAATTAAAAAAAGAAAATAGATCATGCAAAGTTATTAAAATGCTTGCTGTCAAACGAATGATAACTTTAACCAAGTGAACAGATTTATAGAAAAAAAAGGTATAAATTGGATGAAATCATGTTTGCAATGAAGCACCTGGAAGTAGTTTGAGAAGAGAACAGAGTAACCAGATCAGATGTCATGGCTGGACGTACTTTGAAATCACACCCTCCTGGATGCCGAGATGCCGGCAATTTAAGTCAAATAAAGCTGCCACGTTGTACGAAGAAGTTAAGTTAAAATCCTGCTTGTGATATTTTCTGCAGAAGCGCTGCAGCCGGTACTGCTGAAAATTGCCAGCGCTCACTAATCAGCTTGATTGCTGTGTCTGTTGTGATTTCCAAAATGCAAACGCACACACCTTAAGGAACTTTTTCAATTTCATTTTGTCAAAATTTTAGATTTTGTAAAAATCCTAACGTATTAACGAACCCACTTTGGCACCTATATGGCTCATTGACAACGAACACAGCGCTGGATAGTATCTTTATAGTGGAAGTCAAATTAGTTGAAGGCGCTTCATTGTGAGCTTGCCAGGCAAATGTTTGCTGACTTACTCATAGCTTTGATTCACTCTTATTTATTTGTGTGTTAACAAATGTTGTTGGAACATTAAAAAAAAAAAAAAAAAGGCAGCCTCTTATAACAGCTGGGGTTGAACTTGACTGGGAAAAAAAAAAAAAAAAACACAGCTGGCAAACAGACTGAAAAATGGAGAGGCTGGCAAATTTAATTCCTTCTCTCATGGACATTTGTGAAATAAACACAAAGAGATCAGAGGGGTTTAGCAGGCTTCTGTGGTGCTGTGTGACTAATATGGTCTGGAGTGAGGCTGACCAGACTGTCAATATGTTGCGGTTACTAAAACATTGGAAAGGGAAATAAATTAGTTAGAGGTTACTTGAGGCTAAAAAAAGGACACTTGGAGCAAGAGCTTGCCTTCCAAGTCTGATGTCTGACAGCTTTGCTTTCTGGTTTCTGCCATGTTTGCGTTCCGTGTTCCTTTTTGCCCGTGTCCAAAATGCTGATCCGTTACAAAGAACATCTGCTCTGACCATACCTGAGCCAAAATAACACCGCACACCAGACACCTTTGTGTGGACTCGCATGGCTCGACCACGAGCAAAGACGGTTGTTTTCCATTACGAGCGTGATTTTCCTCAGGTCACTCAAATATAACTCATTACTCACCCCAGAGGAGAATTAATGCTTCCTTATTAACTTTAACAGGGGAAATGGCTTCAAGACTTCCTTCTGTTATAGAGGCCCATCCTCTCCTGGCCGTTCTGAAAATGCATTATTTAATTCCAAAAAAACACCAAATCCTGTTATCTATTAGCCAAATGCAAAAGGCAGCTGTCACTTTTACTTAAACACACGCTTTCCCCTTTATTCCTAATCTAGTCAATGCACTGAGTGACTCACTGTGTTTGTTTGGTTTTTGTGATGCTTTGTTTCCAGTGGTGAAATGGGCACTTATGGGCAATTAGTCATGCTGAGTAGGCAGAGGATTCACCTCCACCTCTCCAATGACTAACACAGGAGAATGCTGCTGCTGCGAAAGGAGCAAGGTGGGTGACTGGAAAGAAGGGTAGCGGAAAGAAATATTGGCATGGGAAGGCAGCGCAAACAGGGCTTAACACACACATTACTGTTGGATTCAGAGCAAGAGGTCTGATCCAAAAGCAATCATTTAACCCACTTTATAAAGACTCACTTTTCACCAATGCTAGTAAAACCTTTTATTGATAGTTTTCTAATTATTTAAAAGACATCATGTGGAGTTTGGAGGTGGTTCTACGTGGCCAATTATGATGTATTTTTTATGAACCAGTTTGGTTTTTTTTCACTAATTTTCTGCAAATTACTGCGGATTGCATGAGTACCCAAGCAACTTTTTTCACATTTTGCCACATTGCAACGACAAATATGTATGTTTTTGATGGGAATCTACATGATAGGCCAACAAAAGATGAAAACATAATTTTGGGGAGAAGGGAAAAAGGCAGTTTTCTAAATTGAAAAAAACAAAAACAAATGTGGAGATTTTATAATTCACCAAAAATCATTCAATCCATCCATCCATCCATCCATCCATCCATCCATCCATCCATCCATCCATCCATCCATCCATCCATCCATCCTCTGCCGCTTATCCGGGGTCGGGTCGTGGGGGTAGCAGCTTAAGAAGGGAGGCCCAGACTTTCCTCTCCCCAGCCACTACTTCCAACTCTTCTGGGGGAATCCTAAGGCATTCCCAGGCCAGTCGAGAAACATAGTCCCCTCAGCGTGTACTGGGTCTTCCCCAGGGCCTCCTCCCAGTGGGACGTGCCCGAAACACCTCCCCATGGAGGGGTGTAGAAAGCATCCTAATCAGATGACCGAGCCACCTCAACTGGCTCCTCTCAATGTGGAGGAGCAGCGGCTCTACTCTGAGTCCCTCCCGGATGACTGAGCTTCTCACCATTTCTCTAACCCTAACCCATGACCAAAGGTGAGGGTGGGAACACCTCGACCCGGAGAAGACACTCTACCCTTTTCCGGCTCAAAACCATGGCCTCGGACTTGGAGGATCGGACCGCCAGGACCCCCTCGCTCGGCCGCCACCCATCTCACAATGCACCCGAAACCTTTGGCCAGTCCCACAGGTGGTGGACCTATGGGAGGAGGTCCCATGTCTCCTCTTCGGGCTGGGCCCGGCTGGGCTTCATGGGTAAAAGCCCAGCCACCAGGGCTCGCCAACGTGCCCTACCTCCAGTCCTGGCTCCAGAGTGGGGCCGCAGGGACCTGCGTCCGGGCGAGGGAACACTAAGTCCAAAGTTGCCATTCATCATTGGGGTCTTCGGGCTGTGCTTTGTCTGGTCCCTCACCTAGGACCTGTCTGTCTTGGGTAACCCTTCCAAGGGCAAGAAGCCCCAGACAGCATAGCTCTTAGGATCATTGGGACACTCAAACCCCTCCACCACGATAAGGTGGCAGCCCTAAAAATATCAAGCAGAGTCCACCTTCGTGTTATTTAATTTCACATGAAATTAAATAATTTCATTATAACACCTACAATGTTTGTAGGTGTTATATCACCTACAAACATTTCTGATTACTACTCACTAACAGCGCTTTGGGGTAGGTAGGTCCTGTTCAATAAAATTCAAGTTAAACGACAGCCTGTGGAGTAAAAAAACTCAGAGAACAACACTGAGATAAAGATTCAAAAAGGCAAATTGGCAGAACTGGGAAGATGGGAGTTAGCTGACACAAGCTAATTTCAGCAGGCAGCAGGGTGAGAGTCGAGCCAAAAGGAGACTCAGAGGCAAGTCACAGAAGACGGAGGAATAAATAATATTCACATAGCTAGAACAAAACCAAGGGAGCAGCAATGAAAAAAATTCAAAATAAATCTAAACAAAAAGATGCACACACAAACGAGTGTGGCAAACTGCAAAATATTCAAGAGACCTGACAGAGAATAAGAAGAAACAACAACACATTCATACAAGCTGCATAGGAAAGTCTGAAGATGTAAAAAGAGAGGCTAACACTACACAACTAAAACAGTATGACAGAAAGTCTGTACATAAAACAGCACTAAAACACAAAACCAAAATGGACCCAATAAACACGTTGCTCCAAAAAACAACAAAGCACACCAATGTAGCAAGCAAGCAGGGCCAAGCAAAAACCCAATAAAATCCAAAAGAACAAACCATACAGCAACGAAGCAAAATGTATAGCCAACATTTTAACAAATATAGGTAACGTAAAAACATGTACAATCAAAATTTTTAAGATTTTTGGAAAAGTGAGCAAAGAAAAACCAAAGAGTTTTATTTTACCCTCTGTGATTTACTGCTTCTTTTGAGTGATTTTATTAACTTCATTTTTGTAAACATTTTTATTCGCTGATTTGCTACGACTGTAATGGTTACATAAATGAACTCGATGCTGGGAAATAATGCTACCGATTGTAGCGCAACGCCAAATGGGGAGTGGAAGTAATTTTTATATCGTCGTCAAATAAAACATAAATTGGCTGCTACTTCAAGAGTCATCTTACTTTATGGTTTCAGCTGGCAAGATTGCTCTGTCTGATGCTTAATTCATCTTATCATCAGCTCTGACCAGCCTTCTTTCCAGAAAAGGGTCCCCACAGAATGATGCTGTCCACACCATGCTTCATTAAGTTCCCAGATTTACACCACTTTGTATTTATGACTCACAGAATTGCAATAAAACACATCAAAGTCTGTGTCTGCAACCTAGAAAAATCCTGAAACATTAAAAAGGGAATAAATACTTTTATTTGGTTCTGTAGGCACAATTCTGGTGAGTGTTGTATGCAGTGAATGGTCCTATTTGAAAGCCTCTTGTGGTCTCCTGTACAACAACAGCACATTTTTTTTTGAAATTTCAAAATGAGCTGTTTCTTCAACAGAACCTTTACGTATCAGTCCCCGCTGTCGGCCAAAGCGGGATTGAGATTCATTGTTCAGTTTTGTGGATTTGAAGGCTGACATTTGGCTGAAGGACGACATCAAACGTCACGCACAGAACTCCTCGGAGAGAATAGAAACCTCAAATGCCAAAACGGGATTTGCGAAGCTATAATCTTCCCTCCTTCCCCCTTACAATCTCCCTCCCGTTCCCCCTTCTAGCACACACACACCCTGACACTAGATATCAAAGTGGACAATAAGTGCACATGAACGCACCAGCATGAGAATCTGAGAGGGAAGGTAGAACCAGTCGCTCCACTTCAGCAGTCACTGCTGCCCGACCAGCTTTTAGGAGCAAATTTAGAACCCATTGCATGTTAAGTTATGCCACACTGACCTGCTGAGTGTATTTTAACCCAGCCACAGCACAAAATGACCCAGTGACTACTTCTTACTATTGCCCCCTTTGAGATTTGTGGGATTGTTAAAGTAGTTGCAATAGTTTTCATGCAGTATGCAATACCATCCGGTGCATTTCCACCTGTTTGAATGTTCCCCACGTTTTGTCACATTGCAACCACAAGGATATTTTTCTTTGTGCGGATTTTAAAATGCACATCAACACAAAAGATGTGCCGAACTGTGATGTCAAGGAAAAAATTTATATGACTTAAAGAAAAGTTTTTCTTGTCTGGAGGTTTGTCGAGATGCATCTCGACTGCCTGCACATATCTACACACTGAAAACTTGTGTTTTCATTTTAATATTAAGTATCAGATTGGACGTAGAGCTGCTGTAAATGTCACAGATTCTTAGTTGGATTAAGATCTGGCCTTTAGCTGGGCTATTCAAGGACAATAATATAATTTAATCTGAAACACCCCATTGTAGCTTTGGCTGTATTTTTAAGTTCACTGCTGTCTGTAACTTGGATTGGTTATAAGATAGAAAAAAATGGGAAAAGTTCTGGCAGTAAAAATACTTTTCAAAGAAACTGGAATAACAATACAAGGGAGATATAAGAAAATGTAGTCTTTCAGTTTCTAATTTACCTATGTCATCTATTCACATTTATGTCATGATTACAAGATGTTTGAAGGTCATGATGAGCTTTACTGGAAATGTTGAACAGAAGTACGCTTTTTGACACATGTATTTGTATCTTCTCACGTTTAATACTCCATGAAAAGGGAGGGAAAACATTCGAAACATCCCAGATATTTAATTTACATCTAATAAACTTTGAGGTTTGCATTACATCAAACACGATCCTCCTAAACTGAATGGCAGAGTGAATCCTGTTCATATTTGTTCAGTAAATGTCTTGTGCATTTCATAACAAAGACTCAGTAGGAGGAAAACCAGTTTTGTTCCAACCAGATTTGGGTTTAATCCCCGCTTCATCATATTTGTCTTCCAGCTTTCCAGTTTAAGGCACTCTTACCACTGCAGCATCACCGCGAACATTTCTGTACATTCTCTGCATGTAGGTCAGGGTAATTTATATGACCACACAGTGACTCATCCAAGTATTTTTGCACACATAAACAGGGTCTAATGCACAGGATGTGTGCAGTGCTTTTCTACTCACTGTGTGTTCTAGAAAGTAGTTAGTTGAATTTAAGATGAAGAAAGCATTCCCCCCTGATGATTTAAATGCTCTATAAAGTAATTGCAGCATTGGACGGACTACTCATTTTGCAAAATCTTACCATGGAGGGCAAATAGCCCAGAAAGTGTTTTTTGCTGTGCGTCAGAGTCAGCAGTTTTGAAGGGAAGTAAGTGCACTAATAAAGAGAACGGAGAGCCTTTTCTTCTCTCTCTCTTTGACCAGCTGTGGTGCTTTGCCAGCCCAGTGCACAGTGATACAGCTGATCTTATAACTTTCTGCAAGTATTTGTTGCGGTGACTGTCATTAAAAGAACAAATATATATTAGAGCCAGAAAATCAAGATGTCCTCAATGTGTAAAAAATTAGTGAATCACAATTTTTTCCACCGGAGTTTCTTCAAAACAGGAAAATAAAAGCAGCATTTGGAGCCCTGGCTTTCAAATGTAGGGTTGCATGACCACATAGGGCAGCCCAAGGGCCGTACGAAACTGGAGAACATCATCGGTTCTAGTTGATAAACAGAAAACACCAGATGTAGGCTCGCTTAGTGGGAATGCCGAAAAAGTCAAGAAAAAAGATGGAACGAAGACTTTCCATTTATTTTTTTACTGCCATTCAGTAAAATTGGAAAATGAGGGTGAAATAAATATGTTAAAATGCTGGTTTTGTCCTCATGGTTTTGAAGGGTTGAAGTCTGTATTGCATCTTCCTTCAAGGAAGGAAACAATACAGCTCCTGCTTCAGGGGCAGACTGTAGCCGTAGCAGAGTCGCAACAACACTAAAATAAATCCAGGTCTAATTATAGTGACCTGTCGTTTGTGAGCATAAAGTTTCTCCACTGAGAATTTATTTTTTTACCACAGTTCTTAATACTTATTTGTCCTCCATATAGTAATATTAAACAACAATAATTGGACTTGCATAGACAGAAAATGTTATCAACACAACATTTTGATGCATTGATGCAGTTTAGTGAAACTGTGAATAAGCCCAAAATTAACTACATTAAAAAGGGAAAGCTTATGAATGCTTGTGTTTTTGTAACATATTTGGACAAATAATATATATATATTCCATATCAATTTTGACAAAAATTCAAGTAATAGATTGTAATAAAACTGAAGGGGGAAAAAAAGCTTTTAAATGTTATTATAACTGTTGTTTCCTTTGAGGTATATATTAGTGCACCCCCACATTAAATCCCACTTAAATCCCAAAATTGCACACAAGTCAAAAAATTATCAAACCTGCAGGTAGATTTGGGTTTCATGCATCCCTTTGTTTTTATCAACATATTTCTTCTGACTGGAAGTAACATTGATTTGTTGGAGAGACCCAGTCAGAGTCCTGACTTGAATCTTTAGAGAGTTTAAGATTAGGGTGATGGCAAGGAGGTCTTCCAAATCCCAAAGACTTTGAACTCATCACTTTTAACTGTGTTGCATCCTGTTGGTAAAGACAAGCCGTGAAAATACAAGCTGAAACACGTAAATTGGTTCATTTACTTATGTAACTGAGAAACAAACTTGAATGCAAATAACTTTGCCCATTGCTTTAGGTTGGGGGATTGCTTACTTTTCCTGCCAAACTTTTCTTGCCTCTCTGTGATTTGACTGCATTTAATGGCTTTGTGAATGAAGCATCCAGCCAACTCAGAGAGCCTCCTCCTCCTCCTCCTCATCCTCCTCCTGCAGGAGCATCAGAGGCAGACTGGAGCGCAGGATACCCAGGTGCCAGCAGAGGAGAATACTGCATTTAACGTCAGATCGGCCAGTCACGAAACAGCGCAGAGCTCCAATCACTAAATCCTTTCCTCATCCGCAGCTCCATCGCGATCAGTGTTCATGAGCGCCAGGAAGAAATCAAGGTTAGGTGCCTGGTCGCTCACCTCGTAACGCCATGCACCCTGCCTGCTCCTCCTCCTCCTCCTCCGCCTCCTCCTCTAATACAAACCCCGTGATCATCCCATTCACCGGTGCCTGGCGTGCTTTAAGGGGGGATGGTGGGGAGGAGGGGAAAACAATAAGCCGACCAGTCGAGCTGGTGCAGAGAGGAGGCAAAAAAGTAACCGGGTGACAGGCTGACAGGTGTCGCGGAAGTTTACGCTCGCATCCCTCCGCGTCTCTTGGTCAGCATCTGGAATAAGGAGGCTGTGACCGGCGGTCATCCGGCTCCGGCTGATCCCGTGTAAGTGATTCTCACCGCAGGCAGGCTTTGAACGACGCAACGAGCAGGCAGGAAACACATCAGCATCCGTTTATTTATTTATTTCTTGATTTTTATTTTATTTTTTTTTTGTTGTTGTTTTTTTTTGATCGGCTTGTTTACAGTGCACGCTTAGACGTCGCGAGGAGGAGAGTGATGCTTCAGCCTCCTGCAACATTTCGCACAGATGTTATCATCCAGCCACAGCTAACGTGGCAGGCTTGGGTGAATAGGTGGCTCCTTCAAAATGAAAGAAGCAGAGAATTGATGTAATCACGCAGGGGTTAAAACGAGCAGGTGTCTGACAGGCTCATGATGCTGGGAGGGAAAAACCAAAAAGCGGGTCCTGGAGGCGCAGAGTGTGAGTCATCTTTTTGAATTAACTGAAGCGATTGCCCCTCACTGAAGCCACTGGAAGTAAAGTCATGTTTTAGTCTCGGGAGCATTGTAAGGGAAAGAAACTTTGACCTCTATTCCCTAGGAATGCAGGCTGAAAATCCCAGCTTGGCTCACTAAGCTGTATTGTAGGTTTTGTTTGTTTGTGTGTGTGTGTGTGTGTGTTTCATTGTTGACTTCGCACCTGTTGACAGCAGGGAGGACCATCTTGGAATGCAGCAAGAGAGCGTTCACCCCACTAATTTGAACGAATTCCTCCGTTTTTAAATGCCCATGCTCCAACACTTACATCACATCATGCACGGTCACGCAGTCATACCCAGTCCTCGACTGTTTTCGTTTTAACACCTCAGGTGAGAGGCCCGTGCATGTGTTTGATGGGTGCTGGAGAATGTGAGGGCATCTTCCCAGGCGGATGCAGCAGCTTCCTCTGTTGCTGTGCGTCGATGGGATGGGTGGTGACTGATGTGGCTCAGCAGGCAGGCGTCAAAAAGTGATAAATGCTCAAATACTCTCCCTGAGAGGAGAATTTTAAAGCACCTACTTTCTAATATTTGGATGGTACTTGCTTAACCTTCTGTCAGATGTTACTGCAAGTTTTTTTTGTTTGTTTTTTTATGAGATAAAGTACCTTTGTTATTAGCTTAGAGTGAAACATTAGCTCCAATTTCATTTTTCATTTTCTGGTCACTCTGCTGGTAATTTTAAGTGTCATCTTGACCAATAGCAGCATCTTTGGGGCAAAAATACACATCTACCCTTTACACCGCATTGACTCATCCATAGAAATAATTTCTGACTGGTTCTGTGAACATTTGTGAAGGAATAACTTGCTTTTAGTGATCAGTCAATTCTAGTATTTTGCTGTGCAGTTTGTCAAGTTGCAAAATTGCCTCACTGCTATATCTTCCTTTATCAACTGTAAGATGTTTTCTAACAAAGTGGAAGCTCTTAGGAATGACGGTAATTCATTCAGGTGGGCAAACATTATGCAATCCCAGAGCGGGGTACGCACATAATGCACAGAGATCTCAAACTCTCTGCATGTAAACCTAAGATTTACCAAAAACTGGCCTTCAGAGAGCTTCAAATGGTTTCTGAGCCCATAGAGTTGCCTCCAAGCCTTATATTGACAAGCGTAATGAAAAGAGTCAGATGCAGTAGTGAAGAGCACACCGACACTGCAGAGGAGATGTGTTTTGGAGTCCAGAATCACGCCTGTCTGTCTGGCAATGCAATGAGCAAATCTGGTTTGACAGTAACTAGGTGGAAAGCATTTGTGTGACTGTGTTGCATCAGAGTAAACAGCCAATTATGTTGGGATTCAGTCCTATTGTGGTAGTTCTGATGAGTTCTGATGCTGAAAACTGGTGGATCAAGGCTTGTTCTACAACTTGGTTTTATCTTTCTTTTATATATCCTCTTATTTTAATCAATCTCAGAATTAGACAGGACATCCTCTTTCTAGTGCTTTGAGAGTCGATTCAGTGTCGGAAAACAGCAAATGTTTTCGCTCAGTCACTGAAATAAAAGTTTCTTAAGTCGTTGCTTCTCGTACACTGACATTTCTAGTGTGAAGCTTATGTGAAGGGGTGTGCATAAGACTGACACGACACTGTCATAAATATGACGCAATGCCTGTCACCAATATGAAGGAGTCTTCATGAACGTTCATGACTGCTGTCATAAAGTGTCATACGGTAAATAATGACACGTTTATTCCAAATTGACACGTTTAATGGATTTTTACAGCAAATTAGAACAGAGCTTTGTTTTAAAAAGGTCGTCATTGTCCAAATAATGCAAAGTTTGCACTTTTAATTGACTTTTAATGCAACTTTGCGTTAACCTTATTTTCCAAATGACAACTCATGACAACAGCCGTAGACATTCATGAGGACTCCTTCATGTTTATGATGGTGTCATGTCAAATAAAGTGTTGCGGAACCCTGTACTAGAATAGAAACATATTTGGATGAGAACTTAAAAGAATCTTTCAAATCAGACAGAATCCCATCAACAATACATCATCAAAAATAATTTACACTGTAGTCTAAGCTTTCACTTCTCAGACAAATAATTCTAAATTTATGGCTGCATCGTCATAGTTTGAGTCTGTAGATTTACTGAAGGTGACATTGTGCAGTAGACAAAGGAATAATGTCACGTTGTGGGTCTTCCGTGACGATGCGGTTTGTTTGTAATACATTTAATTCTTGATTCTATCAGTCATTTTAATTTATTTTCTTGACAATCTCAACATGAATTGTTTAAGTCTTGATTCAAAACAAAAGGAATTCAAAATTATTCTCCTTTTTTGATAGAAATTGCTCAATGGAAAGATAAAGGTAAAGAAGCCAACCCTTAAATTGATTATTTTTAATTAGTCTGCCTTGATAAAGCTCAATATCTGTACAGTTTTTCACAGAGTAAAAAGTTCCTCAGGGTTTTGCCCGCTCCAGCAGCCAATCGATCATGATGCATTCATTGATTGGAAGAAAATTGATTTCTTGAGTGTTGCCTGTCATCTTTCAGGAGGTTCAAACTGGAAACCTCGTTTCAATCACAGATCAGTTTGGTGCATTCCTAATTGCAAAGTATTGATGGAAAGCTTTCCCAATAATTTAAATCACAATAGAGAACAAATCTGATAATAAAAAAAAAAAGCCACCCTCACACTTCACTCATTGTCAGCCCGTTTTATTGTACTCACCATCCAAATAATAATTTATCTGGAGTCAGTCTCAATCTCCTTCTCACTTGCTGTGAAAAAAAGCCAACACAATGGAGAGGGGTCTAAAACAAGCAGTTCATTTTGCGCTTGGCTGCATCTGCCCTTTTAGTGCTCCAGCAGGGCCTTGTTCTCAGTTTGTCCATCATCTGCCGGCTCTCTGAGGTGACAGATCACAGCAGAGCCAAGAGCTCTGCACGATGGCGTCGGGTGAGATTTATTTGTGGGTTTTAATTGGGCACACCTGAGTTCATAAGTTTATTTTGCTGCATATAGAAGAAGCAGTGAGAGTGACTAGTGCAGAAAAAACCCCAAACAAAAACCTCACAGTTCCGCTCTCTAGGAGAGATGAAGCGATTTGACCTATTTTTCCAGATACTACCTGTCCCTTTAAGTGAGAGTGTCAGTTTGAAGGTGTTGCTTTTGTAGCTTGAAAGTATTACACTGGTGAACTTTCGTGTAGTGCCAATCAATGTGCGAACCAAATGCCCGACCTTGTCTTTTTGTATTCTCTATCAGACACAGTGACTGGTTGAGCCAGAATGTTACAGATCAAGTAGTATGTGAAATATTCATTGTGTGCAGAATCTGAGCTTCTGAAAAACACCCAAGCTATTTACATTTCTGAAAATCTTGCCAAACAAATTTGTGACAAATTAACACGTTTCTCTTTGCTGCAGTTTTTTTTTTTCTTTTTGCAAACCTAAAAATAAAGTTTCACACCAAACCTGGAACATATGGTGCTTCTCAACTGGTAAGCTAATCAGTGGTGTAAAATTACTAACTGTAATATTTTATTTTTTAAATTATCTGCATGTTCCAGGTTAGATTCTAGATACTGCAGGAGAAAATACATCCTTTTTGGAGCAGTGGATTGATAATTTAAAAGACAAGTTCCATAATTTTTAAAGTTTCTGGATTTATTGTGGATCTTTTTTAGATTCAGAAAGGATCATGCTGGCTTACATACAAACCCTCTGACGTCAGAATGAATGTTGCTTATTTGCAAGGAAAGAAATTAAGAATGAAGAAGACCTTGGCATAATTCCAGTCCATCTTTCCATCAGCAATTGCAATGGCCTAGTTCATACATTGTTAAAAAGGGTAGCTGTCTGGGTTGTTCCAAAAGCATACTGTTTTATCCAGTTTTTACGTGTGCTTGGGAATCTGCGCACATTTAACGCTTCAGGTCAAACTGTTCAACTTGTTGAACGTTTCCTTCTTCATTATTCCTTTCATTTTGAGCAATGAACCAGCACTGCTACATTCATGCTTAACGCATGAACACTGTTTGCATGTGGCACTGAAGTCAGATTGCTTGTTTGAGCAGGAGCTTCTTAAAGAGACAGAGGCCAATTTGAAGGGGTCAATTCACAAAGACAAATTTCTTTCAGGTTATGTTTCAAATATTCAGCATTTATATGACAACTGAAGATAATATAGTTACTTGATGGTCCTGTAAAATGTGTCTGGAAAGTATATTATACACCCAGACATCACGACACTACCAGTTTTCAACAGGTGTATTTACTGAAAATGAATTGCTTTGTCACCTGCCTTTCTAGAAAACTAATGTTTCCTTAACTTGTAAATTAAATGTCTAATGTTTTATATGCAGAACAACAGCTAAGAAGATATATATATAATCTGTGCATAAAAACAAAGCTGTGGGTGATGTTTTGGCCATTTTGGAAGTTGATTAAAACAACTTTTTAAACTGGGAAGAAAGGATGTACGCGTTCAACCATTCCTTATTATGCAACAAGAATTTGTTTGAATGACTTGCAATCTTCAGCACTAATCACTCATCCACAGCGCTGTTGTTGATAATGTGTGAAAGGCACATCATTTTTATACTCCACCTGCATGACATGATTTTTTTTTTATCATGCGCAGCAGTAACAGTCCTATGGGTCAGTGTGCGGTCAGCCATGTGCGGCTTAAAACACCATGTAAGCTCTCCTACCATGTACGTAATATCTATGTATGAAGTGCATGGACGACTGCAACTTTTAGTTCAGACATGACTGGAGCTCAGTCACCAGCCTTTCACGCCACGCACGATATAGAAGACCTAAATAAATGCCTTGCAGTCATACAGTAATGATGGTGCTGTCATGGCATATCCGTCACTCCTTCCTTTAGATTCGACAAATCAAGACACCACCGTCTCTGCTGGTGTTGGAGCATTGATTTGAAGGTGATAGGAGAGCAGGATCATGATCTTTTGAGAATGTTCATGCTGAGATTAGGCTGTAAATAGATTTTGACGCATAGGTCCTTCAGATTTGACAGCTAGGAGAATGATTCTTTGTTGGATAACTCAAGTTTCTGTCACATGAATGTTGACGGTTACAACCTAAGCCTTGACCAAGACTATTTTTCATTCTGGGGCCAGTCGTTTTGTTGTAGATATAAGGAGTGATGGATTCTTGATTGAATCTCATGAAGCGTCCAGGAAGCTGGATGAAGATAAATGCATTAGTGATAAAGAGTAAGAAATAGTCTTAAAAACTGCAATTACTTATCAAACGTTTGTCACAGTGGCGCAGTTGGTTGTACCGCTGCTTTGCAGAAGGAAGTTCCTGGGTTTGACTACTGGCCAAGGGCCTTTCCACATGGAGTTCTTCCCATCCATGCGTGGGTTCTGCATCCCGCAGTTTCAAAACATGACTGACATGTGAATTGGTCCCTTTAAATTACAATTAGGAATGAGTGTGTCTGGATGGTTATTTGTCAGGCGTGTCTGGCGACCTCTTGCCCAATGAGTGAAGGAAATGGGAATCAGCCCTCCTGTGACCCTGCAAGGAGAAGCTGGTATAGAAAGTGAGTGAATAGATAAGACTGACTCCACAGAGGGTTGGATATGTTTTACAAAGAGAATTTCTTGTAATGAAGTTGCTAAGGTGGCAACTATTCCCGACATTAGAAATAGACAGACAGACAGATAGTCTCGTTTCAACATGTATAAACTTTCACATTAAGTGTCACAAGTAAGGATCTTTATTACATAAGCCGCTGACTACCAACAGAAAGCTCGAGGTTATAAAATGTGTCCTGGTTTTTAAGATTGCAGTATTCAGTTTCTTATATGTTTTTAAGTCTAAGTAGTCTCAATAATGTTGTGGTGTTTGTTTCTGAGCTCTGAGTTTTCAGGTGGAATTTAAATTCATCACAGGATATCAGTGTATTGAACAGTCCAGGCTCTTAAGTGATGTTGCTTGAATGTTTATGACAAAATATATATTACAGCAGAGATGCAACCTGCCTCTGGGCTTATGAGGGCTCCATCACACGTAATGAATGCATGAATGGATAAAAAGTCATTTTTAAAGCAAAAACAAACGTGTGAGTGGTAAATATATTCAGGTTTAGCTTTCTGTCGTGCAAAAATAATTACAGATCTACTTGAACACGTGCAGATTTCAAACTGTGGGGGCACACGATGACACTTCACATAGTCACACATGTCGGGCTTCATTCATCTTTTGAATTAAGTGTCACTCTGTTTCAGGCTGGAACGCTTTAGCAGGTACGAGGATTTAGGTGCCTTATAGCACCAGCTGAATAGGGAGCATGTGTGAATGGCAAGGCGACATTCTGCAGCCTATTCACGCTGTTTGATAACAGATCTGTGAGACTGCCAGATTTAGACGTCATTCTCCGCCACCGGCGAATGTGACATAAGCCTCTTTCTCACCTCTGCATTCCTGCACGTCTGCTTATGGCATTGAGAATTATCCCGCTGGTAAAACGACTGAAAAACGCCTGATTGAGACGTGTTCAAGGATAAAACGGAGTCAAAGGTTTCATTCAGGCTTCGGGAAGCCAGAAGCAGCATCTGAGGCTTGTTTTTCTTGGTAAAGCTGTTAAATTCAACGAGAGTCTGCAGTGAAGTGACTCCTGAAATAACCTGGAGAAGCGAAAGGAGCCAGGGCTAACACGCTCCATAAAACCACGCGCTTTATTTTGCTGGACAAAGCGCGACTTGATATTGCGTAGCTTTAATATTTGTCTGTGTTGACAGAAGACAGACTTCACCTCTGTGCTGTTGCTAGAGAAAATCAGATCTTATCATCCAAAATGGCAAACAGATTCAAAGGTGTGATTTATTTATTAATTTTTTTTGCTTGCAGCCAACGGATGCTGCTAAAGCATGCATAATCCAAAAGTTCAATGAGTTGTGGACACTGCCCTTTCGAAGATATTGTCCTATTAATTTTATGATTATCTCGTTCTGGCCGAATCTGTGCCATGTTTTATAATCTACTTTCTTACGGAGGGGAGTATTATTAACAGTGTGTGTATCATACTCTGTTAAATAAAACTCAGAAGAAGCGCTTTAAATTTCCTTCTTGGACATTTTAATGGAATTATCTTTGCAACCAAATGCATTAGGAAGAATCCACTTTCAGGATAATTTGGCATTTGTAAATTTTATGTAACATAATTTCATTTTACAGAACTTTAAAGTGTGGTGAATTGCAGGCTGGTATTTCAGCCAGAGACTAATGAAATGCTCTCATAACGTTCCTGGAATGGTAACTTGTAGCCAGACTTCAGCGGACATGTTTAACAGGTCCAATGTTACGTCCAGAACAGTTTCAAGAATCACATTAAGGGAGGAAATCCTTCCAGACAGTCTTCATCAGCTCTGGGTCGAAAATGGATCCTGCAGGCAAAAACTGGCAAAACTAATCTCGTTCACAAATCAGAAAAAGCAGGCATTGCAGAATCATTTGCATGCTGAAAGAAAGACATTTTTGTTTTATAAAGGATATATCTAAAAAAAAAAGAAGAGTTCTGATTCTTTCTATGTGCTAACGTCCTAATTTCTTTATTTAATGAGAAGTAAATTAGTTTGCCAAATTCACAGATAGTTTTTAAAAAAAATTTGTTTCATTGTCCACAGGGTTGTCCCAGCCTTGGCCCACCTGTGACTCTCCTCCTCCTCCTCTTCCTCTTTCTGCTCTTCCTCCCCTCCTTGACCAGCAGCAGCTCAGAGTGGCGAGCCCAGGGACAATGGGACGCAAGCTGGACCTGTCGGGCCTAACAGATGACGAGGCAGAGCATGTGCTGAAAGTGGTTCAACGTGACATGAAGCTGAGGAAGAAGGAGGAGGAGAGGCTGAGGTGAGATGACATTCTCCTGACTGGATTTTTTATTTATTTTTTTCTTTTCCACATTTGACACTTAGAGGATGATTTGACATGAGCTGATAGAGGAGAGATGTCAGCCATCTGTGAGTGAAAATGACCAGATAAAGTGACGATCAGCGGGCTTGTGTGGTGGTGTTCTACCATTATAACAGATTTAACATTGGTTTGGTAAAAGAAGCAATATCCTGCAAATAGACTACTGGATCATTCAAGCGAGTATACCACTAAACCTTCTCAAAATGTTTCTGTTATGTGGTATAATCCTCTGGCTGGAAGTGCTTATCTTAACATCCTTTATTGCATGTCATTTTAGAACCTTTTAAGGCATCCTACTTTATTTTATCTTATTTACTTGAATTACCAGATGTACACAATTATCGTTTCATTGCAATGAGATCACAATATTACAAGAAAATATGGGAGTAAAGTCTCAAACAAATGGGTCAGTTATGCTTCTGCTCACTTTTCCACAGTGTGAGCGTCTGCCTCCGAAGACCATTTTTATTACAAGAGATTTCAACTATTGTCCTAGTTTTTTGTTGTTGTTATTTTTGTTGTTGTTTTTTTTCTGAACCTTATCTGTTTTCGTTCTGTTATCTTTAACTGGCCTCCCTCTTTTTCTGTTTTCTCACTGCTGTTTCAGAGTGAGTATGCAGATGCATCCTTGAGTAATCTCAATTCTCAGTATTTTTGTTTGATCGCTCTTTAGTCCCTGCTTACATCTCAAAAAGGTTTCTACGTGTTGATCCCACTCTAAAATCTGAGTGAAGGTATCCAGAAACATGTGGGGGTTGGGCAGGACTGTACTACTGTATCCTCCATACAGATAAAAAAAAGCTCCAGTCACTTCAGCTCATCTCTGGCACCCCAATTAAAATGCTTTGCTCTGTAGGAGCGGTGTAATTAAAACTTTACTGGTTTTAAGTGCTACCTGTTCAAATTGAACGTATACCTGCTTCCAAAGTTGGCACTGGCATGCATGAATGCACTTTCAGGAATTTTCAGTGATCATAATCAAAGTGAGACACCTGGGGACCCCCAGGATATGGTTTCAAATGCTCTTTTGCTTTGATTATCTTTACTCTCTCTACAGTTTCAGCAATAATTACAATAACCTCTCTGCAACTTGAGAAAGCTTTGAAAACGACACCAACGGCTTAATATAATTGGCGTTTTCTTTTCTCTTTTCTCAACAATCTTTTATCCATATCTCAAAGCTTTTGGCCGTATAATCCAACGGAGACCTTACTGATTCATACATAACCTGCCACATGCTCTGGTCCACATCATTCTCCTCTCCTCCTGTTCTTTACTGCCTGCTCACTAAACTGGTTTTGTTTTGTTACTGTGTGGCTATTGCCAAAAACAATCTAGACTCTGGGTAATTTATGTTGCACAGTTTCATTGCGTCTGGTATCCCAACAAAATATGTTTTTATCAGCTTTTTACATGTGGCTGTAGCATATAATTTTGGAGGCACAAATATTCCCTGACTTGGCCTAAACTCCAGCTATTTTGTTATGGAGACGTAACAAATCAGTGGTTTACTGTTCCTGAGTGGATGCCACAAGTGATTAGGCTGCTTCAATTGGAGTACTAAACATCTCAGCTAAACTCTGAGGAGCATAACAAAGTTACATCACAGAGCAGAATCCAAGCATCAGTATGCGGAGCATGCATGAAACGCGTCTTATTTTCCCAGAAACAGTTTCAAAGCGAAGATGGTGTATTCCCAAATTACTGGGCTGTAAAATGTTTCCCCACCAAGCTGTCACGAATGATCAGAAATAATTTATGTCGCTCAGGCTGTTATTACCGCTTTTTTTGCTGAAAGAAGATGAGCTGGATAGCGGTGATTTATATGGCAGCGGTTGTTTATAAAAGCCATCGGCATTTGAATCCATGTTGTTTTTGTTCTCCTTTCCAAAGCAGCTTTTCCTAATGAATATTAGATTCAAATTGACAGATTGCTTCAGTTCCGCTGATTGGCTTAACTGTGTGTTACTCAGTCACTGATATGATAGACTCAGTTCCATAATAGGTAAAAGTGCTGCTGTAAGACATAAAGTAAAATGACATTTTTGTTTGCTACTGTGTCAAATATCAATAATAACGTGGCTATTCATGATTCATGTCATTGCATTCCTTCTTCATGGCACATGTAAAATCAAGAAAACTATGAATTTCAATTATTAATTTCTCTTGTGTTTTTAGCAGCTTTTCATCCTTATGATAAAGTCCCAGTCCAACATTAGTTATTAAAATCAGTGAAAAAAACATTTTACATAAATTGTTTTCAAGCTGCTTGATAAGCCCTTGTACAGTTAAAAAATGAAAGAAGGATCTAAGTTCAAAATATAATCAGTAATTGTTAACTCTCCCCATTTGAAAACTTATTATGTATATTCCTCTTATGTATGCAACCTACCTACCTGTTATTTGAAATTCAAGATAGATTTGGCTTTGTTTTATTTTCTTTATTTCGGTAAGTTGGACAGAGTTGTTCCTGGCACATTTTATGACTCAGCCTGTATTTTAATACTTTATATGCCTTGTTTTAATTCACCTCTGCACTGTATAATTCAATATTTAGTTAAAACGTCAGCATATAAAATGAAAATAAATATGCAAAGGAAAGGACAATGAAGGCTGTTTGGCTATTTTAGGGGAGTTTGTGCAGTTTTTGTTATGTGGCTTACTGAGAACAGCCACATTTTGAGGTCTCTGTACTTTTGTTCTTTAGTTTGTAAATTAATAATGCTTTGCATGTATTTAGTGTACATAAATAATAATAATACAAAAAAAACAACAACCTCCAAACCAATTTAGTTTATGGCTGGCTTTCTATGAACTGAGAAGAGAACTGATTTTGTTTTCTGCAGGTTTAGTCCATGCTCTGAAAATCAATTTGTTCTTTGGCTGATGAGATATCTGATACTGTTTCTGTTGAGTTTACTTAAGAACAAAGTGCCTCAAACAAATCGAATCATATGAACTGTCTGTAGTTGTTCTTTTGTTCATCCATCTGTCTCTGTGTCCGTATGTTCTCAAGGATGCAGCATTTCAATGAAAGCTTTGCGGAAGACAGAAGAAATGTCTTCATTTAATAACATTCACTTGTCTAACTCCGACGCTTCCTCGGGTCCCCCATTAGCTTGTGGTGACAGATCCCAGTGCACTGTTTTTATTGCTGAAACAGTTGCTTAAGTGTTGTATCTTAAGCTGATGGTGTGCCTGATGCATCAAGTGTGTTAATGTGCTGTTTCCAGGTTTCCATGTCATGGCTAACGGGTCAAAGATTGCAGAGGTTTGAGTCCTAAAAGCAGTTTTAATCTCCTTTTTTTGTTAAGAAAGGGCATAAACATGAATGGGAACCTATTTATAGACAAGCTACATTCAGCTAATTAGTGTAATTCTTTTTTACTTAAATGGTTTCTCCATATGTTCTTATTCAACTCTTCTTCTGACTGTGGGGATTCAAAACTAAGCAAAGCTTTGTGGCTAAATCCACAGTCGCTCCCACTTTATTAGTGTGGATTAAGTCCAGACTCAGGAATGCAGTTTTGCCTTTTCCAGACAAGAATTTAAAGAGAAAAAATGTTTCTCGGCTAAATGATGAACTCACTGTGTTCTTATGAATGCTTTTGTACATTTATCCGTATATTTAGTTAATAACTAGGGCTATCAAATTTAATGTAGTAAGGCATATGATTCATTTGAAAATTTTAATCTGTTATTATTACATGATGCAGATTAATCAGACATTAGAAAGGAGTGTTATTTTTGTTGTTGGTTGAAATGACAGCGGAGGATGTCACTTTGCATTTTGGATATTATTATTATATTATTTACAAAATTAAAGTTGGGCCTTTCAGAGGGCAAACTTGCATTTTTATGTCATTACTAATATGTTTCTTGAAAAAGGTCTCAACATCCCAATATTATTGCTAATCACAATACTTCCTTGGACAATATATTGTCCAGTGAAATTTGTTAACATGGCTGCTCCAAAAAGGCGCAGCACAACAGGATGCACTTATTCCAAGTAAGAGACATTAAATAGAGTATTTTGCTTTTATGTTTCTAGTTGGTGAGATGGTCAACAATGCCGCCTTCCAGCAGGAAGATTTATCGTTTACGCCGTGGTGGTACAAAGGTCTGTGTTGAATTTGCCAAGTTTGCAACAACAGGGGGAAATTGTGGCGTGTTTTACGAGCCAGGGTGAAATTGGAGTGTCACAGGGTTAGGAATGAAGAAAAGAAAAAGCTTTACAGGACAAATAAGCTGTTAAATACAGAGTTGGACTATATCGGCATGAAAAACTGAACGGAGTGAGTTTATATTATCTTCTCAATGAAAGTGATACCGACAACAAAGTGTGTATACTGTCCTGAAGGTCACCTGGAGTTTTATTAATTTACCATATATACTGACTTTTTCTGCGACAGACTGGCGACCTGTCCAGGGTGAACCCCGCCTCTCGCCCGGAACGCAGCTGGAGATAGGCACCGGCAACTCCCGACCCCGTTAGGGAGAAGGGTGACGGAAAATGGATGGATGGATGGATGGATGAATACTGACTTTTTTGCGTTTCAAGACCAAGCTATGTGCATTTTTGCACAAGGAAAGATTGAACATTTCCTGGATCTCGCAGCTTTACCTTCTTCCTTCTCCCGTTATGTACCCCGTTTATTTACTTTAGCTTAGCACGACATGGGAGACAGGCGGGTACGCGCCGCAGGAATCGCCCTGGGAGGTCAGGAGCATTTTGTGAACAGCAGCAGAGGATGTCACTTTGTCAGGGACAGAGTGACCTCTATTTCCGTCGGTGTTTATTCTTCATCTGCAGATGACTCAAGCACAGACACACAGCTTTTTAGATAAGTGGACAGCTTCCAGAATTGTATTCATTTGGAGCCAAGATAAGAGACAAACTGCTTGGTATTCATATGAATCAGTGAAAAGGGTGTAAGTGAAATGTGGAGCCCGAGCAGTGAAAGGATATTAACGTTCCCTTGAGACTTCACTGACGTTTTTTTTTTTTTATTAATCAACACCAAAAAGGGACAAATTGACCTGCTGAGAAAGAAACTGAACTCTGAAGATTGTTTTCTTTCACTGCAGATTTTAATGAAGAACCACCTTTTACAAATGATTTATTTGTAAAAATACAGGAGTTAGTTAATGTCAAGTGGTTTCAAAATGTGTGTTTTCCTGAGGTGGATTTGCCAGACGAGTGAACTGTTGACCGCCACTACTGCCTGTTGTGGGAAATTCCAGAAATCTGATAACTCGTCCAGTCCGGCTTTGCAGGTTATTAAATGGCTCCATTGTGTTGAACACAAATGCATTATTCCTTCCGTCCTTCCCAGTGTACAACATATCTACTGTGTGCCGTAATCCATTGCGGGGGTCCTATGTTAACATGCAGGTTTACCAGCATTAATTGATGGTGATGTCTTCATCACCAGTGCTAGAGCTGTGACTGGAGACCAGCGTAGATCTAGAATCATGTTGTCGGTACATTAGCATCCTGAAGAACAAGGCAATAAATACTGTCTATATTGTAGACTTTAACACATTAATTACTTCTTAAGTTTAGGAGGCATGTAGACTCATTTGAAAGCTTCATTTGAAATTCCTCGCTCGTTCACAAGACATCACCAGTCTCTCCCCTTTACTCCTGTTACCCACAATGCTTTGTAATATGTGTTAGAAATCAATATTCTAATACATATTACAAAACACACAAATAATCTCTCATGACAATGATGGATTAAAATAGGAATATATATTTTTAAAATATTTTAAGCAGAATAATATAATGGACTGCCCTGCGACAGACTGGCGACCTGTCCAGGGTGAACCCCGCCTCTCGCCCGGAACGCAGCTGGAGATAGGCACCAGCAACTCCCGACCCCGTTAGGGAGAAGGGTGACAGAAAATGGATGGATGGATGGATGGATATAATGGACACGTAATAGGGTATTTAGCTGCTTCCTGCACTCTGCTGTGGATGAAAGATGGTGGCCAAATATATTTTAAAATACTACTTATCAGGACTTTGCTGTGCCTTAAATCACAGAGTGTGTGTTAGTTTACCATTTGATAATTTTAAATGGAACGTTTCTGCTGCAGGCAGATAATGTGGTGTGATAAAAAGACCCAGACATCACACACTGATAAATGGTTAGCAAGCATAAAAGGATCCGACTGTTACTCCTTATTTCTTCAACCCAACTTCATACTTTTTTTGGTTTTGCCAGTATGTTATATTATTTTTCAGAAGCCATTTTTTTTCTACTCTGATGAGCAAACTGCAGAGTGTGGTTAGGATTTGCCTGAAATATTGCTGCTAAGTCATGCAGGAGTTTCAGGGGTTTCCTCCAGTTTAGTTGCCACATGGATGGTAAATAGTCTACTTATTGTAGAAATGATCTAATTTTACCTTTGGTGCATGCTTCCTGCAGCGATTGCCGCATATTAGTTTTGATCTTATTTTATATGCAACCCTAAACAAATGGTCACAAGGTAAGGATTGGAGATGAAATTCTGTCCTGGATCTTGGTTTGAAAGGGCTTTTTGGTCAAATCCTCACAACAGACAAAAGTGGAACCACAATTTTCAAGCAAAATAACTTTATTTACAATATAAAAACACATTTTTTACGTCAACACAGCTGGCAACTGTGCCACTGTGTTGTTCTCAGGTGCTGAAAACCTGAAGTTTGGACCACAATCCTTTGTTTTGAAGAAATTAATATGATTTTTAGGGATATTGTAATGCCAAGTCAATCACACACACACTGCACCTGTGTGTGTGAAGCACTATATCCTTCTTCTCCTCTTCTTCTTTTATCTCCTCTTCCCTCTCCTGTATCTCCTTCTCCATCTTAACTTCCTCCGCCTCCCTCCACTCCTACAGGCTTTATGCAGTCCTTCATTTATAACTCCATGACCTCAGCTGACTTTACCCTTGTCTGCTACTTAACAGCGACAATGATTGACTTTATAGAATTCATTGCGTTAGAAAACAAATACAGTATAAAAATCAACTTAAGAGAAGCGCTGAACACACAGGAAATCATTTATTGACTTTATTTGTCATTTTTCTCGACCTGGTACAAAAAAACAAAAAAACAAAGAAAATGTATATTAATGGAACAAACAGGACAGGGCAATTGTCTGTAAATTTAGATATTTTCTTGTTTACTTTGAACACAGGGTTTCTCTTATCTCTATCGATGTATTGACTGTTTAGAAAACCTCCTGAACTTCCAGATGGTCATCCTGCTCCTTATGAATAGAAACCCTGAGCTGCACAGGGACATTTCAGTAAGAGCAGGATTATGAAAACAAGCACCAGAGATGAAGTTTAGCTAAAATATAAGTAGCAAATTAGCAAAGTGCTTTACTGTAAGGTCCACTGTCTTAGCAGGGTGAGGCTTCAATAAGGAGTTTCCAAAACTTTCCAAAATAACAACTTGTATGTCAGTCAATATGACTGGATGGATTTCTGTCATGAATTGTGGTTTTGGAGGTGGTGAGCATTTAAGCGGCAGGACCCAAGCATGGTGGGAAATGAAGGTTTTTAATGATGAATCCAGGCAGCACAGGTGAGCCACATGGATTCTCTGACTGGTAGCAACTGGTATTCAACAAATGACATAAGACTGTTGACAATAGACAGTGAAACGACAAGGATCTGACAGGGAACAAGAGACACAAGCGGGAGACAATCAGGGGAAACAAGGGACAGGAGTAAATAATTAAGGGGTCGACGGGACAACACAGACTCAACTGAACACAGAAACATAAATTAATACATAGAACAAAACAAATCCTCACAATTTCATTGTGTATTTCTGTGTGTAGAGTGTGTTCTGAAGAAGTGGTAAATTTAATTAGATTTAGTAGATATGCTGATGAACATCTTTTTTGCATATACTTCAGAGCCATAGGAACATTCGCACATTAAAAGACTCAGGACACCAATAAGGTTGCTGTAGCTTAATCTAAGAGTCCGGCGAAGGCATTTTGAAGAAACCTGTTGAAAACCGTGTGAAATGTGGTGTTTTCTTATACATTGCATCTTTTGCGGGCCGGAGCAGCTACAGACTCATCCTGTCACCAGATACCGCTCAGCTTTTTAACACGAGTAACCAGTGAATGCCTGAATGTAACACGTCACTGTAAAGCAACTGCTTTACACGGGTGATTACCTCATCTGCCTCGATCTTTGTTGTGAATGTGGAATATTTCTCGCGGCATGCAGTCACTGAATTTGGTTTCCATGTCGTTAATTTTAGTCTGGCTGTTGTTGAGGCAGTTGTGTTCTCTTGGCTGCGGTTTCTCCCCGGTTGGGATTAGCACATTGCGTTATTGATGTGGGTTATTTGTCTGAGTCATGTTGATGTGGAGTGTTTTTGATGTGGAGGTGTGTGTGCTGGCAGTGCCTTTGTGTTTTTGCACATAGCAAGTAGAAGCGACCTTGTTGTTGCTGTTGCCACATTGTCAGATGAAAAAAAGCATAATTTTATAAGATACCATTAAAAAAAAAGTCCTACTGGGTAAGGCTATGTTCCCTAAAAACACCACCAGATTATTTAATACTGATTTGTTGTGAAACAAGATTTTTCTGTAATCTTGCATAATGCTTTTGTTGGACTTTCTGACTGTTTACTTATTAATTCCTTATAAATCTAACACTAATAAGAAAGTATTTTCAGAGGTTGGTTGTGGCCAGAGTTCACTCATTCCTTTGGCATGATTCTCATCCTAATTATACGCCTTGTTTGATTTTATTTTTGGACAATAATGATAATTCAACAAATGAAACTCCTGTAATTCATAAAACCAGGAATAGGCAGCACATGTTTGAACTAACACAAAGTAATTTATATGGTTTGTGTAGGAAAGAAAAAATAAAGCATTTTGAATTTCTTTGATTGTCTCTGTTTTAATAAGTGGTTACATATCCAGCCAGATTTATTTAAGAAGCTTATCACTACAAAAAGTGTTTTGTTGAGGTGCATCTACTGATTTTACTACAGTTTCCATGTTAATTCAGTGATAACTAAGGAAAATCCAAACACTGTGAAACTTGAATCTTTTTTAAATATCAAAGTAGTTTGTTGTGTATTTATCAAGCAATGGGAAAATACAATGCAAATAAATCACAAACAGTTAAAAATGAATGTGACAACATGGCGTTGATTAATATATGTGAACTTTTGACTTGTACTCTGTGCGGCAGGAAATTATTCAAATGGAGAAGTAAAGGAAACTTATGAGATCAAACTTTTATCTAATTGTTTGTTTTGAGATTTAAAGCGATGCTGACTTTGCAAATGATTTTCCCTCCTGTCCTTTCTTCCTTTGTAAGGACGATTTGACATCACGTTGCCACACAGTGAGTTTTCCCGCTGACTTCTGATCAGTCCAGTTCTGCTTTAATTTGCTTCTTATTTTTTATGCAGGGCTACAGAGCTCCACCAGACTCTATGATTTCTAATTAGTTCTGATTTGACTCTTCGTTGATGATATTATGACAATCAGACTTAATTAGAAGACAGAAATACAGGCCCCCACTGACCGCAGTGATTATACGTGTGCTTGCTGACGCATGCACTGCTGAAACACACACAATGATGCATCGCATATCTGCTGTACAGTGATGCAGAAAAGAGCATCTTACTTGCTAACTTGGCCAATCACAATTCACAAAGCATATCTACTTTTTTTTTTTTTAACAACATGAGCTTATATCGACAAAACCCAAAAGGAAAACTGGGATTGAACATTCGTTCTGTCTGCTGTATTAGCATAAAATGTTCTTTGCAGATGGTTGTTTGTAGCATATGTAAGAGGAAGGTTCTGATTTCCCCCGAGCTCAACAAATCAGCACATCACCTCTATCCACTGCAGCCGCTGAGTCCACAGGATTGGCTGGTGAGATAGTGCAAAGCTAATCCACCAGAGCTACTTGTAGAAAGGTTGCTTTCATGGCGCACACACACACACACACACACACACACACACACACACACACACACACACCCCCACACACACACACACACGCACACCCCACACACGCACACACACCGCTTCCAGCTGATGGAGTGGATAGGTTTCACCTAAATAACCTTGCCTGCCAGAATGTGTTTGTGTGTCTGTGAACGCTCCGGCATGCTGTTAAGGTTCTGCTGACTCAAAGTCAAATGGAAGAGGACAGAACAGTGCGTAGCATCATGCTACTCTATTCAAATGTGTTTCTTATCAAGATAAACTCTAGATGGAGCTGGAGAAAGACTCGTGTGGCTTGAGAGCAATCGACTGAGCTGTGACTTTGGATTTCTGTAATCCAATAGAGACTCCTTATGATTGTGACAAAATGTCAAGAGAGGTAAAATAAAATAATTGGCTGCAATAGGAATAAAAGCGTGTGTGTGCGGGCGTGTGTGTTTGTTCTTGTTTTAAATTGATCAGTCTATTTGGTTTCAACACGAGCTTCTCCTCTGTCTGTGTTTCTCTCCTTACATTTACAGACAAATTGAGGTAAGCTGGAATCAGACGCTTTCTTTCCAGGAGAAGGGAGTAATTTATCCAGACATCGACTAGTCTTATTAGTAAAACTAATTTCTATACTTCCTTCACTGTAGGCCAGCTCTTCAGCATGGTCACAAAACTAATTAGCTATGCAGAGATCCACTCACTTATTCACTGCATTCCAGCATTTGAGTCAGATATAATAAACCCAGTCTTCATTTGTTGTTTTAGTTTTTTTGAGATGGTCTTTTGTTTGTGTGAGTGATGAATCATCCAAGTGCATTTTGGCTGAAGGTCACAAACTTATCGTTGGATATCGTACCTCAGGATTTTCTGGTTGAGAGCAAAATTCATTTTTCCGTCTATTACAACAAGTTGTGCAGAAGCAGCAAAGAAACCTGAACCATCGCACATGGCCTTCCTGACACTTTGTGGTGCTGCTTTGGTTTTCTGCAGTATTTTGAGCAAACCTCAACACTTCCAAACAGCCTAATTTGTCTTTTGCATAATGGATCGAAAGGGTAGCTGACATCCTTCAGCTCCACATTTTCCAAAATGATTGAAAAAACTCCCAATTCCCACATTTCGTCAGAATAAAATGACTTTAAAGCGTGCAAACAATGTGACATTTTGAAGAAACAATAACAAAAATGTCTGCATAAGCATTTCTCAGCACATACTTGGGCTCAGGTATCACAGTAGAAACACTGTGATACCATGTAGTGGTCAAGAGTATGATCAGTTATGTCTAATTTATCTAACGTGCATTATAAATAGCTACATTTATGTCTTTTGTACTACTGTATTCAAATGAACAACCCCCTTTTTACATTGCAGTCTGAATATTAGCAAAAACACAAATAATTAGTTATTTTTGTGTAAAGTGCTGAGCACAGTTGTGTGTTCAAGTACTTGGGAAAAGAGATGTTAGTAGCGAAAATGACTTCAACCCTTTTTGCAATAGTCTCCAGAATAATGAGAAGTCTGAGCTGGTTGTCACACTGTAACTTTCTCCACAAGCCTTCACACTTCCTTTCTTCGTAGCGTAGTGTGTAATAAAGCAAAGAGCAGGACACTGGCGGCCTTGATCACTCACCTGCCTCACTGGCGGTCAACAGCCTGTGAGATTACAGGCCTGTGAATCAGACCAGGTGGTTGGCTGCACCATCCACCTCCCCTCCCTGGGAGAATCTCCTGACTTAATTTGTGCTCACATATTTCTCCACAAAAATGAAAAAAAAAAAAAATAAATAAATACAAATCTGAAATAGCACAAGGTCATCTACATAGCTGCTCAGATGGCAACATAACTCTTTGATGGCTCAGGATGGTGAGTGGAGAGGCCTCATGGGATAATTTGTCAACTGGCTTGACAGGTACCATCTGCTATTTATCCCAAATAAAAGGTGCTCTTATTAAATAAGCTCCAGATGAACATGAAGCCTTTCAAAAAAAAGAAAGAAAAAAAAAAAAAAAGCCTGCAGCTTTCTGCAGCACAGGAGTAATCTATCTAAATGTATTACTGGACACACTGCCCAAGGGGTACATGAGTTTTGATTTGGTGGAGGGCTGAATGTTTCAATAAATTAGAACATAATTGAAAAGTTCATTTTTCTTTTATGTTTTGGTGCTTTGATTCAATAAAGGAAAACCAATATTAAATTGAGGATGCTGATACATCACCATTTATTTGGTTCCATCAATCATTACAGATGAAATGAATGCATTCTTTGTCCAAATAGAAAGAAAAACTGAACTGAGTGCTTGGAATACATCACTTTGTGTGTGACAAGCCCCTGTTTTTATTTTGTAAGGATTAATTTACATTTTAATCTCCAGATTGTGAACAATTTCAGTCCATTGTTACAGTTTCTAGGTGGATTAAGTGGCAAGCGCAGGCTCCAATGTGCATGAAGCCATTGCAGTGCATCAGCTGAGGTCTGCTGGTAGCATAAACTGTAATCTGATTACTTCTGATGACATCATCAGAAACAGAGCGGCTAAAAGTGTTGCACACCAAGGCAGCCAAATGCATACAATTTAATTCAGACGTCGTGCTTCCCCTCTGCTCCCGTTGAGCTGTTTGGGTATATTCCTCCACTCCAGTATTGCTGACCACGAAGCACAACAGTTTCAATGTCTAAAACATTTGAGACTCGCTGGTAGGGTTCTGCATAAAAGATCGCCTAAAGGAGGGACAAAACGTTTCGCTGTGCAAACCTTTTGGTTTTAATTTTGGATCCATTGATTCTCATTTTCTTCTCCATTGGATCCAGACAGCACCAGTCTGTGTGTTTATCTGGGTGATCCACCGGTTACCCCGTGAGCAAATGAGCAGGATTTGATCAATGTCTGCCTCAGGGCTGTTGCTGCATTTAATCAGTCAGCACAGCAGTTACACGTTAACAAAATCTATCTCGTTTTTGTCTGGGGTTTTCAACATCTTCTGTTTATGTTGCTGTGGTTTACTTATATTTATTTAAAAGTAGAAAAGCCTGTGTGGAGTATCTGAAGACAATTCCCCCCTTTTAATGTTCGCAAGCAAATGTGGTATCACTTTGATGTGTTTTATAGGCTCACACGTCTGCTAAAACCACCTATTAAAGAACCTCATAAAACACTTTAAATAAATACAAATCCCCTCATGAGTACTTCAAACTGGGCTTTACTTATACATAATATCTGAAGACTTCCCAGTGTTTTTTTAATGTGCTTAATATTTCTTCTGCTCTTCATTAATGTGTCTCTTTTTATTTTAATGCATCTTTAAGTTTCTTGCACTCATATTTTTTATTCCTGCTGCGTGTGGAAGAGAGACATTTGCATTTACTGAAATCCCCAGTTTAAGTGTCAACCTCAACTACGAGCTCATGTTTCAAACATTTCTACAGTGTCTCTCAAAAGCATCCGGAGACGTTTTTCCACATTTGTTTCATGTAACAAGCACAAACCACATAAAATGAGATGAAATAAGTATTTTGTTTTGTATTGTTATGTTATGCAATAATCCAACACAAAGCGGTGAATTGATTTTTAAACAAATAAAAGACTAGTCAGTGTGGTGTGCGTTTGTATCAAGGCCCTTTGAGTCAAACAACACTTTGCAGGGCCGCCATGTTGTTGCAGTAATGCTGCAAGTCTTCGACTCTGCCACCTCGGACGCCTTTACAGAACTGTGAACTAATGCTGAAAAGTTCAAGGAGTCTAAATACTTGGACTTGTGAGCGCACGTTTAGAGTGTATTTAATTAATCAAAGTCTTTCTCCTTAAACTGACTTCTGACTGAAACTTGAGAACCTAATCAATCTCCTGCTATTTTCCATCTCCTCAGACTGATGTGTGTTTCTAGGTCTAATTTTCATTGCGTACAGCTCAGCTGGTCTCCGTGGTAACTAAATAAGACGTCCTACACTCCTCGTGACCTTCAACCACAATCAGATTAAATACAGAGAAGGACTCACCAAATTATTGCTACCTCCAGCTCATCCAAATTAAAGATGCCCTAAAGTAAAGTGTTATTGCTAGAAACTTCGGTAACCAATGTCTTGCCCTCTAATCAAACTGTAACATCTTTCGACTTGAAGAAGTGTCATCTAAAGTGCACAAAAATGAAGACATGAGGCATTTTCAGGTAAACGCAAACATTCGGGACATTCGGTGACAATCGGTGGAACATAAATTCATCTGTAACGGTTGGTAAACAACATATATTCTGACTTTAATTAGCCAGACATACAAGAAGACGTTTCTCTGACTTGTAATCAAAACAAGCCAATAATGACAGCTGGAAGCCTTTCCAAGAATCCGCATCACCGCGGTCTGAGGTGAGAGGAGCAGGCGCCGGCATTTATGGCCTCATATGATAGGTTAAGACACCTGTCAGTCAGTCAGTGGGCGAACATATCAAACTCATCGGCTTGACGCCTCTATCAACTCTGTAATCTAAGTAATATTCGAGTTGTTAGCTGTTCTTTTAATCAAGTTCTCTCCCATAAAACCCATCTGTTGGTTTGCACGACTAGCTTTAAAACAAGACATTAGTAGTTTAAATTAAATCAAGTAAGACTGTGCTGTATTATTTTGTGTCTTAGCTGTGGTTCTCTGCCACCCGTGGGTGTTTTTTTTATTTTTTTTTATATATTTCTCAGGAATTGCTCACTGGTTGAGAGACGGTTTTCAAGGGATTATTATGAGTCACATCTGGAGCAGCAGCGGTTTGCTCTCCCCCATCTGGTTAATGAAGGCAGCAGTGGCTTGAAGCACACATTCTCCTTTCCCCTAATGTCTACCAAGTGGTTGGTTATTGAAACTTATTTTGAGGAGAATAAACGTTTTGCTTCCATTGCAACTGTTTGACGTGCAAAAAAAATGTATGCTGCTTCCTGTTTATTTATTGCCATCGCTGACAAAGATGCGTTAAAGAGCTCCGAGATGTGTAGGTCTCTTAAAGTAGAAGCAAAAATATCAAATGGGAAATAATAAAACAGAATAAAAATGAACTGGAAATTTGAGTGATTTCATTCAGGGGGGAAAGAAATTCCACATCACGCAAAATCATAGTGATAGACACAATAATCCTTTAATAAGATTCAAAGACTAAACTAAATGAATTAATGATCTGAAATATTTTTAATCTGTCAATTTTAATCCACCACTTCCTGTTTCCTTGGGGAAGGTTAGATTCTGGAACCATTTCTTTTAGTTGCACTTCAAAATGGAAAAGACAGAAAAACAGATCATTCAAGTGAAGCACGTGTTGAGCAAACGTCTGAAAGAAAGCAGCTACTCAGCCAAATGAGTCAGGGGAGCAATTAAGTTTTTTTTTATTGGATATTGTTTTCAGTTCACTGCTGACAAGAAATTGTTTTCTTGTTTCTTTCATAAACGAACCTGAAAGTTTTCATTCCAACAGTTATTTTTAACTTGCACCATCATTCTGTTGTTGTTTTTTTTCATTTACTGTGAAAATACCTTAAAACTCAACAAAAGCAGGGATTAACAAAGCATCCTTAGGTTTTTAAGCATTTTATCTTTGCTATTAGATAATACAATTCTCAGAAATGCAGCACTCCTCACTGAGTCAATATTTAACTTATTTTAAAAGGTTTTAAAGTAGGTTTAGCTCCTCTTCATCAGTCTAGAATACCTCGCTATGCTATTATCCCCACCTGTATGTCTTTACTGAATAAACTCTAAGAGCTCAAACTGCAATTATATTTAAATAATGACTCTGCCTCTGGTTATTTTTGCTTTTTTTTTTTATTTATTTCTTCTCATCTGTCCAGCTTTCCTGCAACAAGTCCATTTTCTGTTTCCCCGACTTTCCATTTCTCTTCTTGATGCTTGCGGTTTTTGTCTGGACGGATAATACGTTTGCCTGACACATATTCCATTCTCCCCGGCCGAGGACCCTGCCGCGAAGTCTGCCTGACGTCCCAGCTTTCACCTTCCTTTTCTTGTGCAGCCACTGTAAACAGTCAATATGGAGGCTTGTGCAGTGTATCACTGGGGAGGTGGATTAAGCCCTGGGGACTCTTGCTCGTCAGCTGTGAATCACTGCCAGCTCTACGTCTGCAATTACAGTTGTGGTCTGGTGAGGAAAAGCAGCGGCGGAGACATGTGGAATACATATTTAGACTTCTTTGGCTCTTTGGGGAGAACCAATATTAATATTTAATTGCAATTAAATATACAGTCGGCCTGTCTGCTATACTTAGCAGGACTGAACATGGTTTTGAAACAATTGTTGCTGCTCCGCCTAGTTATGCCATTGTAAGTTGCTTTTTTTGAGGCCGTGCATCGGAGTCGCTAATGATATTATTGTATTTGGTTTGACAAAAGACTTGCAGGGGCTGCACAGTGGCACAGTTGGTAGAACTGTTGCCTTGCAGCAAGAAGGTCCTGGGTTCGATTCCTGGCTCCTTTCTGCACTGAGTTTGTATGTTCTCCTTGTGCATGTGTGGGTTCTCTCTAGGTATTAATGTGTATGTGCATTGTTAGTCCTGTCTGTCTGTGTCGCCCTGCGAAATAGGCACCAGCATCTCCCGACCCCACTAGGGATCTTACACCCTTATTCCTAGTGTGTGTTGGAAATGAGTTGTTTGAGCAGCTTCGTGGCTCAGACACAAGCATACAGATTTTCTGCTGCACAACCTCAATCTGGTTTGAGAAATTGAAATGAGAAAAAAAAAAAAAAAAAGTCTTGTAAGCAGAAATGTGATCTTTAAAGAAAATAAAAATCAGATTGTTTTTTTCTTATTCTGGGGAATGACTAACTTCAGCACAACACAATCATTGTGTCGTGCTGAAGCCAGCTCTGCTTTAAGTAGGTTTATCCTCTTCATCTTTCTCATTTCCATGCGAGGAAATATTAAATCATTTTAAAAACACAGCACCTCCTGAGAGAAAGCTCTTATGTCCACTCATTATTATGTAACCTTACGGCTGAACGTCGGCCCTTTGAAAACAATGCTAGTCTTTAAAGCCCAGTGTGCTGCACTGCAGCCAAAACAAGCACAAACATATAGAAGCTCCACTACTTACAGAGTGCTCTGTTGGCAGTGTGCTATCGAGGCTAAAAGGAGCCAATTTACGCTCTGCTTTACAACTTCTCCCCTGTTTTCTTTCTTTCTTTCTTTTTTTTTTTACTGCCTTCCTTCTGTGACTCAGACAGGGATATTTTCTGACCCATTAAAATGCACTCCCACCCTCCGAACACCCTCATCTTTGTGCAGGCCTGCAAAATGACCTTCTCTGCAGAACCCATAGGGAGCACTGTTGTCCAAGTTGTCATGACTGAGCCGGAGCCGCCTGCACATGGCTGCACTCTGTCCGTCCCAGCGGTCGACCACACGCCTCAGACCAGCCCGAGTGACAGGCAGCACTCTCTTCCAGGCTGCTGGCAAAACTGCCTGTTTAAAAAAATAAAAGGCAAAAAAAAAAAAAAAAAAGATAAATAAGTAAAATAAAACATCATCATCATCAATCTATGAAATATTATTAGATTGTAAAATTTAGAATTACATAAGAATTGTATTACAGCATAACAATTAGATATTTTGACAGGGATCTCTATCACAAACCTGCTACTTTGTGTTGGTCTCTCACATAGAATCTCAATAAAAAAAAAAATTAAAAAAAAACTTGTGGCTGGAATACAACAAAATGTTAAAAAGTAAAAAAAAAAAAAAAAAAAAAAAAAACATGAATACTTCAATTGTAATGACACAGTCTCTTGAGAGCAGCAGAGTAAGCTTCACATAAAACTTGGTAGCTCAAACTGTAGCAACTGTGTCAAACATGGAAGTTAAACTGAGTGTAGAAGTAAAACCGACGGCGCAGCCTGAGCCAAACTGACCAATGCAAGTGAGAATGCTCTGAGATAGCAATGTGTGCATTGATGCTCGGAGCTGTTGTGTGAAGTTAACCGGGGGTCTCATCATCTGGGAGGAAAGCTTCTGTCCGGCCTGTTAGATTAGAGGAGTCCACGGCCCGGCGCGTCTCTGATGTTGCTTTTCATGACGCCCGCTGAGCGTTTATGGTGGCTTGAACGCTCCACAGTGGTGGGCACTTGGATAATGTCAAAGTTATTCTCACCTCCTGCTGCAGCACTTTGTAGTGTGATTCTCAGCAGTTGTTATGGAGCATTGAGCTGTGGTTGATAGCTGTTATTTTTTTTATTCAGTAAAAAAAAAGAAAGAAAAAAAAAAAGATATACATTGGGACACAGGTGAAGTCTGAAAAGACTCAGGGGGACATAAATGAGAAGTTATAGTGCCCTCTTGGGGTTTTAGCTGTCATTACTCATTTTAGTGACTCCAACTTGGCCTCATTTTTTGTCTTCTTATCTCGATGTATTTTGTTTGTTGGCTCAAGTGAACAGCTTAGTGATTTTATAAAGCATCGGCTGTATTTCAAATGATCAGGCTGAAATATCACATGTATAATGTCAGAAGCTGAAGCTGATTGTTGATTTTGTCCTTCTACTCTTTTACCCATCACTCATCCCAGCTTTAATTTCCAGCAGCGTTATTGACAATAGACGGGTCTGTGCACACGCAGACGCACAGTTTTATTTATGCATTCCTCAAATGAAATGTGCTCAGGGTCGCCGTTGGCTCCCTGACGTCTTTGATCATAAAATAAATTGTGTCCTTCCATATTGACATTTTCTGAGAGGAACCAGAAAAAAAGAAGAAAAAAAAAGAAAAGATCTCCTGAGTCTCCTCACATTTTAAAGCAACTCAGCCTCATCTCTGTCTGGACAAACCCGAGGAGACGTTTAGTCAAACTTTATAAGCAAAGACAGACAGTTGAGGTGAATTGAGATGTATCTTTGTGCTACACAGAGAGTGATTGTAATAATTAGCAGGACACTTATTACCCAGCTCTGCGTTGATGCGTCCAGTTATTGCAGGAGAGGAGAGAGGTAGAGGAGAGCTGGCAGGAGTCGACAGGGGCGGCGTTGGGGGAAGGAAACTCAGGGGATGTGGGTGAGGAGGATGAGGAGGGAAATAATTAGCTGAGCTTGTCATTCCAGTGATTAAACACTGATTTAGAAGCGTGCTCAGTGGGCGCGCTGAGCTAAATTGGTTGCTCTGCTCTTAGAGGAAGACGTGACATGCGAGGACTGGGTCACTGCTCTGCAATGCAGCAGCACAGAGGTGCAGCTCAGTTCAGCTCCATCGCCACCCCCTTCCATGCAGCTCTGATTGGTGTTTGTGCTCAGAACAGATGAGTTCTGAGATCAGTTAAGTCCCTGCTAGTTTTCACGTTGCCAACACAGCAGCGGTGTGGGGGGAGAAGAATCCTGCACCTGGATGTTACACCTTGATTAATGGTTTTCATTAATGCCGCAGAGAGAGCGCGTGTTGTTTTTCTCGGTTAGTTTAAAGATGAAAGATGGATTTTTGCGTGCAGTGCGTGGCCTGAAGTCTCAACGCTCCGACAACTGTACCTTCAAGCCAACCCGCTTTCTGTTTATTAGCATTCCAAGCAGGCGCGCTTCCTTGTCTGATGCTGAAAAAGCTGGTACTACTTACTCCTAATGGTCGCATTAATAACTTCAGGCACTTTATTTAACCCACTCCCTTCTTTTTACACTTTATCCTTGGGGTAATGTGCAAAACAACCTCCATTTATGCCAAACACAGAGAAGTTAATAAATATTAGAAAAAGGCAATAAATATGTTTTCCTTACAAGGCCCTGCAAGCCCTCTGAGTTTCTCCCTTTTTGCATGTTCTGGATTATTTTTTCTGATTAACAGTAGCACTTGTGTTTAATTCAGATTCATATTGAATCAAGCATCATGCGTTCACATTGGTAAGGTTTTAAAACAAACCAAGTTGTGATTACACAGTTTTGTGTGCGCTGTCTGCTCTATACACTAGCGCAAACAGACTCATCAAATCCGACACACAACAGTTCATCCCCTTTTTTCACATTACGATAAAATAATAAGGTGCCCTTTGTTCTTCCCAGAATTGGGAAATTATTGTTAGGTCACAAAATGAAGCAGGAAATCAATAGGCAATTTGGTCGAGCATCTGTAGTGATGCAGGTGATGTGCCAGTCAAATCTCTGGGTCATGACAGAAAGAACAAGATTGTGCATACAGTGAATGATATCAGTTTTTTCTGCAGGGTATCTGGGTTCTTCCTTAGAGATAGAGTGAGCAGCTTGGTCGTCCGGCAGGTCATCCCAAAGAGACACACTTTCTTCGTTTCACATTTGAATTTTGGTAGTTTTTTTCATTCTCATCTTTTGTTGAGATCTGCATCAGATGAAGCACGGGCTGCAACCACAAACACCTGTGGTTTGAGAGATAAGCAGCGGCTGCCGAGACTGACTCAAAGAACATTGTGGCAACTTTTTTCAGCTCGGAGTTGAGGTGCTAGATATCGTTGCCAGTAACATGACTCATTGGTGGAGGAGAGACAGATGTTTTCTGACCCAGTAGGAGGGCTTGTTGGTGTTGCCCACTGGGGTGGATCTGCACCCCATTTATTTATATTTTTTAACTCCCAACTGATTCTCACACCTTTTGAGAGACAGAAAGATATCAGACAAGAAGAGACCTTTCATCTCTAGATTTCGTGAAAAGTCTAAAAGTGTAGAGCCCTTTCCCTCCCTTTTCCTGCTTCCCCGTCTTTTGGCAGCCGGCTAGATGAGCAGACGACCCAAAGAGGCTTTTCCACCCAGAGTTGAGGAAAAATCCCTAAAGGTCTCACAGCTTTTCAAACTTGAATTAGTCCATTGATAAATTGCTGGAGAGTCATTCATTTTAAACTCTAGAAGGCTATTTGAATTCTGTGTTTTGTCGTTGTGTTAGCGCAGTCTGTTATTCATGCTTCTCACCAGTAATTACTTGGTGATACAGATTAGTCTGATTAATAATTCATTTACACTTTGATTCAAAGTATGGCTGCGAGTAACATTTCCTCACACTCCGAAAACCTTTTAGTTTTACTTTTCTTTCCCCGACTGGAAACGTCTTGACTCGTAAGATATCTACGTCCGACATTATGAGAATCTGCAATATCTTCCTTCTTATCATTCTATAAATATTTAATTCTGAGAGAATATAACCTCTTAATGAAACTGTTGCTTTCCCTTAGCACCACTGATTCCATTTTGTCACTGAAAACTGATTCCCCCTCCTTTTCTTCCATTTCGCCGGTCTCTTTAGAGACAAGGAGATTGTAGAGGTTTAAATGAACACAGCGGCAGAGACTTTCCGTCTGTAGACACAGCCTAATGGGAGCATACTTTTTAGTGCTTTGAACAAACAGCTTTAGATGTGTGCAGGAGGAATCTGAAAATATTAGTTTTCCCCAGAGATGTTTGCAAGGAAAGACACAGTCAGCAGGAAACAGAAAGCTTACACAGAGAAAAAAAGCGTTCTGAGTTGTTTCAGTCATCAATATTGTCTTGCAGACGGCCTTGGGTGACCATTTTTCTTCCATGAGTTTAGGTTTAAAACAGATGTGATGCTTCTGAATTCCAGGAATTTAGCTTTTGCAATTACCTGCTAAAGCTAAATTAGGAGTGCTTAAGGACTGCTTGTTACACTTCTGGTTTTAAGTGTAAGCAGCAGTAAATAACACCAATCATGATCTGTAAATGTAAGTAGCGTAAACTTTTCTCCATGATTCTCCCTCCTGGTAGAGCGAAGAGGCGTGTAAATTAGATGCCCTGCATTCGTAGTAATCTATGACTCATTTTCTAACTGGTTAGCCATTATATGACATGAAGACACAAGTTGTAATTTCCATCAGCCAGTTCCCAAGGTAACAATGAGCAAAGTTGCAGTCTCGACAAAAAAAAAAGAAAAAAAAAAAAGACGTTGGATGCCGGATCGTTCTGTAATTTATGACCCCATATTGTATTAAGCACACTTTATTATCCCAGCACACGAGCTGGTGTTCAGCAGCATTTATGGCTCTTTCCTCTCCCTCAGTTTAGCCTGCATGCATTAATTAAGTAATTTTTAGTAAGAAAGCTTCACAGAGCATTAAAGTGATTTACAGAACAGGACAAGGAAGTAGCAGCCTCTTCTAAACATATTAAGCAAATACTTTGCCAACTGAAGTCATTTAACCTCTTTGGAACATAAATCATATGTATTGCAAAATAAATGGGAGGTCATGACGTAATGTGAATAACAAAAATCCTGTCTGGCTTAATAGACCCTTGACAGGGCCGCGGGCCTCCCTCCTTATCCTCTTGTTTATCCTTCTCTCCACCCCTTGTATTTTGTGTCGTCCTCTGAAACTGCATCCTATGCAGAGGTCATATTTTATAAGCTGTTTGGCCCATCAACTAATACTTTATAGTTTTGTACTTGCTGGGAGCAGCATAAACAGAAAGGTTGTTTGTCACAAGCTCAAGCTCCTCGTATATTTACATTTTATTTTTCCAAAAATTAATGGAACTATTTGTTTTTAGCATCCCTTATGTATTTCTAACACAGTATAAACCAAACTTAAGTGATTAAATGAAAAATCTGCAGAATGTGCCGGTTTATTTATCCGGTTACTTGATGAATGGCAAAAAAACCAATAGTATTTTTCACATACAGAAATGTGGGGCACAAAACAGCATTCTTGCCATGGAAGGGTTTGAGTTGGAAAAGGTCAACAATTGTGAAAAAAACAAACAAAAAATCAGCTTTCGAATAAGAGTTTAATGTGACGGATGAACAAAACTCAATGGTGTCTTTCAAAATAAAACATGACTAAAAGTAGATGGAGCAGCCGCATCGTCCACAAAACCTATCTGTCTTGTACATTTGCAGCAGCAGTACGACAGAAGATGCAACGTTTTTGTGTCATTTTGTGATTTTTTTCTCATTCATGACAATTTTTTTCTTTTTTAATTCCAATACTGCTCACGGAATAAACAAGTGCATGCATCTTCTGAAAAAAATTAAATAAATAAAAACAGCTACCTGGTTTGAACTCAGGCTTAAATTGACTCACATTAGTGTTTGCCAGATACAACGAAGAAAAGAAGGCGTTCAAATATTTATCCTGTAACGTTGGTCTGGGTTGTTTTGTATGAAAAGAACAATAATTTGATTCCAAAAGCCTGAGATGTTTCTGAAGGTTTTCAGACTGATTGCTGTGAGCTAATCAAAACTGTGTAAGACCCAAATGTTATTACAACAGAATCAGCGCAGCAGTGAATTACACCACCTGCTGTAGAGTTTGCAGAATGGGTGTGTGTGCGTGTGTGTGTGTGTGTGTGTGTGTTTGTGGGGAGGAAGATAAAAACCAAATAGAAATTATATATTGAAAAAGCAAATTGGAAAGTTAATCGAAAAAATGAAAAATAACCTCAAAGTCCATGTAAATCTTTTGAGAGTGAACTTTAATTCACTCCATGCCCACGTTCCTCTCCCACTGACAAGGCCTATACGTCCTTGTCAGTCATTCCCGGTTGCCATAGCAGCAGCCACACCCACTAATCAGACTGGCTTCATTTTCATTTGCCAGGAGATTTAGGATTATGATTCATCAGCATGACTGACACGTACGAGTGCATCACCCTGCTGAAATGATAAACTGCTTTCACCCGCCACTGCGTTACCGGTCCAAATGAGCAGTCTCTGCCCTCCATCACGTATAGCAAATTTATAACCGCGGTCGCCTCAAGAAACAATTTATTAACTTCCCATTATAGGACGTGTTTTTGCAGATTTTCTGAGAAATTGCTTTTAGAAATGTTTTCCCATCGCCAGAAAAAAAAAAAAAAAGAAAGATCACATACAGTCAGGTATCATTCTGCACCGGCTAAGCTTGTGTTAAAATGGGGATTAATGTCCAGATAAGGATTTACGCTGCATTGCTGTGATGCTCAGCTCTGCATGTCATTCCAGCTGTCTGACACACAAACATAGATTTGTTTATTTTTTTATTTTTTTCCCCACAACAAATCAGTTTTTCCATCGGAGGAGACGTGCGTGTAGGTTGATATCAGCACAAGAGCACTTCTTCCTCTTATAAGATGAGGCTGTGAGTTAGACTGACTTTCTGAATGGTGGCAATCAGCAGGAGTCCGACTATGACTCATCCGTGTGCGTTGTCGTCTCAGAGCACATGCACAAGCCGACACACAAATGCACGCTTTCAAAATAATAATTCTTTTTCTGCTGTGCTCTTTGAAAATTGTAGTTTGTTTATTGCCATCCACTCTTTCTCCTCTCTGTTTTCCACTTTTGCCATCACTCTCTTCTTCTCCCCTTCACCACCAATCTGTTGCCTTTCATTTGCACCACAGCTCGTCTCGTACGCTGTCCCCTCTGCATGACTGCAATGTTGTCCTGTCATCGCCTGTCAAAACATCACCCCTAAAACTCTCTGAGAAGTTTTTTTTTTTTTTAACCCGTTGTTGAAATCTGCAGCACACACTACTGTGATAACCAAGGGCATGTTTGGTATTTAAAGATTCAGAATGCTGCTACCTTGGTGAAACAGTTACATCAATAGTGTGTTTGTAATGTATTTTGAACAAACTCAGCTTGAATACTGAAATATTGCAGCATTTTCTGGAGAAAAATGTGATGAATGCAAGGAGTGAGCCACCTTCAAATGTTTTAAGGTAGTCTTGATCAATAGTGCTTCGGTTTAAGTATCACAATTTTTATGGCTGCCACCTTCTAAGGTGGTGCAAATGCCTAAAAAACACTTAAAATGCTTATTTTTGTTGTTTTTTTTACAATTAGACAAAAGCTTAACCAAAGAAATTCACACTTTAAATCCAACATAAACTAATATATTGTGTTAAAAACTGTAAAGTTGTCACTTAATTGAGGACAGATACGAAGCAGAAATTGTCTTTAGTGGCTGTTAGTCACAGTATTTTTATAGTTCCTGCAATCTGTTCACATCTTGGTTGCCGCTCTGCACCAATTTATTTTTCATTCTCAGTGCACAAAATGCTGCATCCCATCTGCTTTAAAGATCTTAGATACAGGGTTTTGAATGTAACATGCTCATTTTCAAATTACCTCCTCAGTTGGGCATAGTCCTGCTTCATCCTTTGGGTTAAGAGCCTTTGTCTGTCTAAATGTCCTCCAGGTCAGAGTTCTGTTCATCACTTTAGGTTCTGAATCAATGAGAACAAAAGCAGTCAAAGTTCAAAGTCAGACTTCAAAGGAACTTACCCCAAAGTCAAAATGTAAAAGCAACGACTCAGTGCTTTTGGACAAAGTGTACTTCATGATGTGTTTTGCAGTGGTGGTGGTTGCTTTTGCACACTACATACAACAAAAAGCTGTTTCTTTCAGCACCAAAAATACATGTGAAAGTTAAAAGTTTTTCTCATACATCTAAGTAAATTGTAAACCTGAATGTGTCACGATTCCCCGTCAGTTAATCAATAAATAAAATTAGATTAGCCGCACACATCAAATCCATTTTAGCGATGAAAAGTTACTAAGAGATCAACTTATAAACATTTGATGGCCTTATTGATTTACCTGTTAAGAGCTTGAGTTATCTGTGGACCTCCATTTTCAAAGTGATTACTGTTTAGATAAATCAGAGCTGGATCTATAAACATAATCTATATTTATTTTTGAACTTTTTCTTCTCTGCGGGCTCATAATTCGCTTTCAAGACAAGTTGATCCTCATTAACCTCTACATGACACTCCAGGGAACAATTTGTCATGTAGATGTGTAGTCTGTTTAGTGTGTTTGCGTGCGTGCATGCGTGTGTGTGTGTGTGTGTGTGTGTGTGTGTGTGATTTCAGTGTCAGTGAGTGTGTAGATTTTCAGACCTACTTTCAAAAAATGTTTTAACTCTGGAGGAGCTGCACTGATGCAGCTGAGGTGATGCCACAACCATTGGTTATGCATTTCAGAAATCTGCTCTTGATTGTTGAGTTTGTCATGTACGAATAAGCCAGACAGAAGGAAGAATGTGTTCTGGTCAGATAAAAATCAAAAATGTTTGGCCTACATGCAAAGCGGTGAGTGGCAGAAACATTTAACATCATCCTTACGCAATATGGTGTCAGCAGCAAATCAAATCTAATATGAATCCTTTGAAATTCATTTAAATGTGAAATTTATTCATTTATCCTCTGAAGATTCATGGTACTTTTTGGACAAAAATGTCTTGGAATTTTTTCAGACTATAGATAAAACAAACCCGGAACGATATGATCAAGTTTGCCTTGTCTTCTTCGCCAAAATGTTCGAACCGTCATTTTTGCTATTTGTGTGTTTTTGCACGTTGTTACTTGACATGTTTTCTGATTTATCATTTACAATTGCATGTAAAGCAGCTCAGGCGATTTCTCACTAAAAGTGATACTTTATTTTAGGTTTTCTCAGAATGCCTTTATAGTGTAATTCTTACCAATGAAGTTGCATTGAAATTCTCAGCATAACTTTTGCGGCTTAGATATTACACAGAAAGGTTATTAACGTGTAAATACAAGGTCAGTGTGGTTGAAACCTTGGCTTGGGTCTATAAAAGCAAAGTGAAGAACACCACCGTGGAGATTTATTGTGTGAAGCTTGCCTAACCATGCACAGGCGATGATTTAACCCCAGTGGCGTTACGCCTCACTCTGCACTCAATCAAAAACCAATGCTCTTACTATACAGGCTCAACAGGAAGAAAGTGGAACAGAAGTCCAATTGGATTCTCTCCAGACACTTAGGCTTATTATGACCCATATGTCTGACGATCTATATAAAATAGCTACATGTTTGGTTTATTTCTGCTTTCAGAGCTCTTACACACCCTGTGCTCCGTTCTTTTTTAAATATGATGGATTTCTAAAACATTGCTGGTTACAGTTTGTCATCAGCCGCCAGTTTTCTTTTTCTTTTTTTCTTCCTCTTTTGGAGGCACTGGGATTCTTTGGCAGCCATAGACAGCCGACCGTGATCAGTTGGGGAGATAAATGGCTGCCATCAAGGCTGTTTGTTCAGCTGAAAGTTGGGGTTGCAAGGTTGACACTTGCTCATGGTGAAGTAAACACACGGCATGCCCTTGCATGCAGGGTGTCTGCCAAGACTCTGATCTGCCAATGTCGTAGCTTCACTGAATGAGTGCGAGTGGAGAGAAAGGGATTGTGGTGGGATTTTAGTCGTCTTTAAGAAGGAACTGTAGTGCCATCAAGAAATACTTCTAGAGGAATAATGATTGTTAAACAAACTTCAGTGAGGGAAATCCTTCATTACAATGTTTTGGAAAAGAACCTCAAAGCTGTCAAATTGTTTCGTATTAAAACCACAACTTTCAGTGTATTTCAGTGACAGACTAACACAAAACAGAGCGTAATGTGAAGTGCAAGGGATTTTTTTTTTTGTATTTAACAGAGAAAATAATTGGGAGTGTTCAATGCATTTCAGCTCTTCTGACTCTTTTACGGTCCTTGTTTTGCTGGAAGATGAACCTCTGCTCCAGACTCGATACGTTTGTAGCCTCTCAGAGGATTTCTGATTTTAAACTCTGTCCACCTTCGACTCTAACTAGATGAAGACAAGCATTCCCACAGCATGAGGCTGCCACCACTATGTTTTATCACTTTAGGCCATTATTGGTCTCGTCTTCCACATGTTTTCTTTGTCCCCATCACAGCTTGAGGCAAGCTGTAAACCAGACTTCTTATAACTTTCTTTCAGCAATAGAGTTCATGCCAGTCATTCCATAAATGCTACATTCAGGGAGCTTGGGGAGTGTCATGTCAGGACATTATTTCATCAGAGCTATCGATCTCTACAGCTCCTCCAGAGTTATCACAGCATCATTGACTGTTTCTACGATAAATGCTCATCTTGCTCAACCTGTCAGATTAGCTTCGGGAAGTTTGCAGCTGGATTCTTAGATGATGGATTCAACTGGAGTTAAATAAGTTGCACACTTTTCTGATTTTGATTTGTACAAAAAATATGTACTCTTTTCTCTATAAAATGTGCACAGAAAATATGTTATGGTTTATAGTCCTTCTTCTGCAACCAGGTTAACTACATTCATGTTTATTGTTGTAACAAAAAAGTGTAAAAAAAATAGTAGAAGAGAACGAAAGCTTTGTAAGGCACAGCATGTGGCAATGTATATGTCACAATAAAATGACATAAGGTTCATACAAGGCTTGAGACACATAGCTGTCTCTCTGCTCCATAATAAGGTACCCTGACTTTGACCTTTGTGCCAAAGTCAGGGTACCAACAAGACAGACGGGATGGAGGTTCGGGTCGGTGTCAGGCCTTGTCATCGCTGTCACTGTGTTTGTTACTTCATTAAGTTGAGTTATTGAAGAGATGACACTATCCAAGGACAGAACACCTCCAGGGACTTCAGGCAAGTTGAAGATCAAACATATGGAACATTGTGCAAGAGCGGAGGAATTCTTCTGGACCACGACGCGTGAGAGCTGCCAGCTTTTATAATGATGTGGAGAACAGTGCAAGTCAGTGTTTTTGCACTGTACGATCTTTTGCTGCACAGATCGATCTGGTTTTCATTTACGGTGGTATTTACTCAGACTGTATTTGTCCAGTTAAAAGCTTTTGCTGTTTTCAACAATATGCAACGGATGAATGCGACCACTGCTTCTATCGCAATTTAACAGAAGAAATTGATTATCGGTGGGATTTTTGTGCCGAGATGAAAGAATGGCCATTTTTCTGTGTGAGGATGTAAAGTTTTTGCTGGATGACCTTCCGGCGTTCTTTGCTGAAGCTTCTGAAGGATTTTAATGTATAGTCCCTGTCATTCATCCTGAGCTACATCTGGCCAGCTGTGATAAATCCTTTTTCTCTCATTCTGTCCCTGTCCTCTCCTTACCCCTAACTCGGCAACTTCAATAAACCCGAAAGGAGCCGAAAGCAAGGATAAAGGGGATTTACTTTTCCATGAAGTTTTTACCTTTCACAAGCTTTTTCTCTTCTCACACCTCTTCTGTATCAAAGTCCTTACAGCCTGAATTGAAATATTTTTGCATTTGGCTCCACATGAAGAACGAATCACAATATTTATGTTTTGTCTTGAGTCTGATTACTCAAGAGGCTTCCAATTAGCACAGGCTCTTGAGAACTGCTGTCATTAAACCAACACACACACAAAAAAATTAAAACACAGTGTGTATTTTATTGCTTTATAGCCAAAACACACATTTAAGAATTTTTTTTTTTTTCTTTACAAATGGCATACAGGTGTGGAATGTGTTTGGTGTCAAGATTAGCACTTTAATCTTGCATGGTAATGACAGAACCGTTACAGATGAGCTAGAAGCCCTGAAAAAAACAGATCATTTTCACAGCAGCTATTATACGAAAATTACTAAGGCTTTGTAATTAGAAATCAGACCAACTGTCGAGAAATTGTAGTCGTTGAAATGCAGTTTTAATGCTGCAGTAATCAAAGTAGTGTGGCACTTTTAATTGGGCTTATCATTTTTTTATGAACAGATTTTATTGCTTTTCCTCCCATTTTTGCCAGTCCACACCTGCATTGTGTCTGTTTTATTTTGTAATGCATTTTAACTCTGCACAGTGGATATTTTCTACATTATGGAGGCTCTGTGTCTTTGTGTTGCAGTTCTTGGTAGAAGTTTGACTCAGAAAAATCCAGGTATCGATTTGAATTATTTTTGCCTTAGAAGATCAAATAAAAAATGCGATAGTGCAGTTTTCAGATTGCTCTTTTTATCCAGCTTTTTCCACGTTTACACTGACTGCATTGATTTGCCGTCTACTCTGTTTTATCACAAAGGCAATATGCATGTCTGACTGCAGTCAGTTTTGCACAAAGCTTGTTGGTTGTCTCTACTTAAACTGAAGGCATTCAGGCATCACGCTCAGTTGGTGACACTTTGTTTTTATTTCTTTGCTGCGGCTCAGTCATTTTTCGGTGTCATTAATAAATCACTCATTTAACATTATGTAACCACCAGATTTACTGAGGAACTTTAGCGCTCCTGTAAGATGCATGCTCTGCTGCCTCCTCACACTTAGTCATTAGAGGCTGCTTTGACGCTCCAACCAAAAGCTCTGTGCAGTTGCAAATACCCTTGTTTTTTTTTTTTCTGAGGCTTCTATCGATAGTTTCTTCCTCTTCGATCGATACTGCATTCTTCCTTCTCTTTCCTCAAATTACCTCTCACAAAAGGCTGCTCTCCCTGGACCTGGAATGAGGCATGTCGGTGGGTGTCTCAAAGCCATCAGTCATGCAGCTTCGTAGCTGTTTGAGTCAATATGGGTCCTTCTCCTGAGCTCACCACTCCTGAGGTTCAACCGTAATACTTCAATTTAACGTGAGCGACACTGTGAGAAGAGTCAAAACTGTTGGCTGTTTCAACGTTGGCTTCATGCGCACTCTCACTTTTTAAATTTCTTCCTCCAAACTGTTCCTCGAAAATGAACGGGTTTATGTCCTCACAGCATGAGAAAATCAACAGCCCAGAGTCTTTAAGGTACAGCTGGTCATAGCTGCCGGTCAGACCGCCTCTAAATTGAAGAGGGATTCTGAGCGTTGGTGCCGTATTGTTGGTCATAATGCCAGAGCTGCATCACCTGTAATAGAGCCGTCACATCCTATAAATAAGGTACATTCCTTCTCTCAATTCAACCCCAAAGTTTCCCTCCATTTGTCTTCTTCCATTTTTTTTACTCCTCATTTCCGCCCCTCACCTTGCTCTCCTCCCATTAAACGGGAATTCAGTGAGCGATGTTCATCTCCAGCTCTGGGTCTTCCTCTGCCACCGAAATAGCCACTGGGTCCCCTGGCCGCTGTCTGAGACTTTGTCTTCGCATGCAGCTGTGACATCCTCTCACACCCGGAATCTCTCCTGCAAAGCTAAGAACCAGGCCATCATCAAACTGTGCTCTGTGTGGCAGATGGTAGCTGGAAGTCTATGGGATTCTTTAAAAAAAACAACAAATAAAATATTTTCTGAATCTATATTTTGCAGATGTGGCAACATGCAATGTTGATCCACTAACAACAATATTTTCAGCAATCCTCTGGCTGCCTAACAGCTAATCTGTTTACATATGTGCTGTAACCAGATCAGTCGGTCTCCCTTTAGGTACGGATTTTAGATGCCTTCGTTACCGGAGGGCCATAATTTTCTTAGTATTCACGGTTTGATTTCTTTGTGAAAATAACACTGAAGAAATGAAAACAGTCTGCACTTTCCCCTTTGATTTGTAAAGGTTAGTAATACAGGGGTGTTCTTAAGCTTGCAAACTTTCCTTTTGGGATTGTTGCTTAACCTACTAATTTTCAGTTCTGGCACTTAACAAATATCAACAATATTCCAGTTAAACATCCTCTTCTGGATGATAGTAGTGGCTGAATGTGGCTTGTGACTTTGTTCATGTTATGTATGAACGATGTCACACGATGTAGAATTAGATCCCTCTAGTTAGAGGTTTTGTATAAATCAGTGTGGTGGAGGACTGAAAATTAAACTCTATTATTCTTTATTTAATGAGACTGTATGTAAAAGAAATCCTTTAGGCGTTTCAGTTTCACTTTTCTGTCTGTTGTCGGTCAATCTGCCTTTGCTTTCGTTCAGTTTGAACTTCAGTAATAAATAACTACAGTGCGAAATTATAATAAGGGCAAAAATTTGAAAACAGACTTCCTCCCAATTTATTTCTGCCCCATGCTGAGTCTCTGCTTCTGTTTCAAGTGGAGGAAAACTAAAGTGCAGTCTCTCACTGTTTATCTCTTCCTCATTTTCTCACATACACTAGTTAGCGAACAGCCAGTGCACTCTGACTGGATACGTTATGAGCGGAGAGCACATTTGACTTGAATTGTTTCCTAAACCGAGGGCTCATTACCGCCCTGCTGGATGCGAAGGAGAGTCTCGTCCCCGCAGCCACTGGTTTTAGCAGGAGGGTCAAAATAAGAGAGGAAGGGAAAAGGAGAGAGAAAGAGCCCAGGGCCGCTCTGATGTATGTAACTCTGCAGGATGTAGGCCATAGTTGAAGTATGAAGGTAGATTCTTCTATAGCCTTCCACCAGGAGGGTTAAAATGTGAAATGTATGAAGTTACCATGAAGACAGATCCGGCACAGAAATCTAGCTGAAGAAAATCACATACGGGGCTAAGAAAGAGGAGTCCATAACTCAAAGAAGATGATTTAAATCCTGCATGATTTAAAAAACAAAACAAAAAAAAAACATTGGTAGATTGATAATCTCCCAAGAAGCTGTGTATAATTGATTCCTCTGTACGCAGTCTTCAGTAATTTCTCTGACTTTGCTGCTAAGCTACAGATAAAGTCAACATTAAAAAACGATTTAGCCATGTCAATATTAGCTCTCCTAGTAGAAGCATTCACTTAAACTGAGGATAGCAGCCAATATTGAACAACTGAATATATAATAACACTGCTATTAGCTGACACAACTAAATGTGCAGAAAAAGATCAAATCTATAAGGAATCTCAATTCCTAGTGTTGGGAATTTGAATAAATTCCAGATGCTCAAAAAATCTATATTTTTTTGCCAATCCCACTTGCAAGAACACTTTATGTCTTATCTTCTTAATTTTTGTTAAATTATATTTTGATTATTTTTTACTCAAGGAAATACCATTCAGCTAAAATAAACTAATAGTGACTATTTAAGTTACATATATTGTGCACTAAACCTACTTTTTTTTATATGTAAATTGATGGAATTTGATGAAGCGTTGAACATTGCACCGTTGTTTTAAATGAATTTGTTTACTCTGTGTCTGGATTAAGTTTCTGAATCAAAATCTTTTCTGAATCGAATTGTGACCCTACAAATTAGAGTTGAATCAAAAATACTAGAAAGCATAGATTTGTGCCTCTACACAACTTTTGTGCCTCTACAGTTCAGGCGCATTATGATGATTTTGAGCCTGGACTTGAAGCTTCTGCAAACCATCTTCAGAACATTACACGTCTTCATGCAGATTTTTGTCATGTGCATTCATGCGATATTAATAATCATTCTTCGTTTTATCTTGTTTTTCAAATGTCTTTTGTGGCTCCGCAGGGCTAAAGTGATGTATGTGAAGAAATAAGGCAGATCTTAATGCTCAGAGAGACTGTGAGAATCTGGCACAATGGGAAAACGAACTGACATGTGTATAAAAAGCCGTGCCACGCATTCAGAAGCGGTCTATTCATGACTCGTATCTTCGAGCTGCAGGGCACCCCGACACGTGTCATTCTGTATGAGCCCACAGTTGTTTAGGATCCCAAACATGGAAAGCAGAGATGAAGGAACACACTCACATAACAGTATCAGTATTAGCAGCAGGCTGACTCGCTCAGAAGGAGCGCTGCTCCTGTTCTGACATTTAGAATTAAGAGTTTCTGGATTTATGCACCTGCAGCAATGGTAAAACTTGGCAACAATGCATATTTGTGGCTTTCGTGGCCTTCCCAACCATCTCTGTTCATTTTAAGTGAGGAAGTGAGACAGCATTTAAGCTGGAGGAACACCCAGAGCTCCCTTTATTTCCTGCTGTGGTCACCTTGAGCTTCTCTGAAGAGGTTTAGATGATGACACACGGGTGGTCTCAAAGAAGGAGGAAAAAAAACCCCAAAAAACACACGTCTGCATTTCATTCATTACACAGGGCAGACAAGAGGGAGACGGATCCAGCAGGGAGTAAAAGAAGGTTGGCTCTATGTGGGGCTTTCTTTATTCATGCAGCAGACAAATGAACCTCACTAAGGTCGCTGTAGAGAGATGTACAGGATTGTTAGCACAAGCTGCATAATTTAGATAGATTTCTTTCTGTGTTGAAAAGAAGCAGAACTCTATTTTCAGAAACGATTGTCCTGGAAAAATTGCATTAATTTGAAGAGATAAAATGTGATAGGAAATAAACCATCCATCCATCCATCCATTTTCCGTCACCCTTCTCCCTAACGGGGTCGGGAGTTGCTGGTGCCTATCTCCAGCTGCGTTCCGGGCGAGAGGCAGGGTTCACCCTGGACAGGTCGCCAGTCTGTCGCAGGGCAACACAGAGAGACAAACAGGACAAACAACCACACACACACTCACACCTAGGGAGAATTTGGGAAGGCCAGTTAACCTGACAGTCATGTTTTTGGACTGTGGGAGGAAGCCGGAGAACCCGGAGAGAACCCACGCATGCACAGGGAGAACATGCAAACTCCATGCAGAAAGACCCCGGGCCGGGAATCGAACCCAGGACCTTCTTGCTGCAAGGCAACAGCGCTACCCACTGCGCCACTGTGCAGCCCTGGAAATAAACCAATCATATTCAATGTTATGGAAATGGACAGTTGAACAACTTTAACATAGCAATATATCTCAAACTGGGGCAAATATAAAAACATGAGCAAGCTTGATAGGTGACTGAGCATATTCAAAATGGCAGCTCCCTGATGAAGGGATATTGGTAACCACAGAAAATAATATAATGGCTTATAATGAATTTTACTATTAATGCACTGATCAGAATTAAAATAAAACAAATAGTCCAGTTTAGAATATAATATAATATCATATTCTTTGAAGTAATACATACGTAGAACAGGACAGTGGAACATAGCATTATATTAATTTTATTTGTCCGGTAGCATGCTTAAGGGTAGCATAGAAACATAGCGCAACAGTGGTTGTATTTTTTTCCCCTAAAGGCAACTGTAGACAAAATATTTAAACAAAATTTTTAATATATTTTTTGGCTCCATGGAGTACGAGCTTGTAAAACATCTTTAAAGAAGTAACAAGAAAGTTTGGAGCCCTTGTTCCTCAAGTTTTTAAGGTACCATTTAAAGTTTGTTTTGTTTTGGATGGACAGTATAATTCTAAAGTCTGATTGTTATCTTTAGCCTAAAGTTTTTGTTTTTTGTTTTCATTCAGCAGAAACAGAATATTTATTGCAGAAATAACAGAATATGTAGCTATTTTTTGTTTTCTTTTGCCTGAGTTCCCACCCTGCTGCCAAACAAAGAAAAACTGAAATGAAACAGCCATCACTCTGAGTGACTATAAGCCTGAAAACACACAAAATCCAAACAGTATGAAGTGAATAAGTAGATAACACATATTCAACCACACACATATGCATATATTGATATTTAAAACCATATAAGTAGACCGTCGCTGTCAGAACTCCAAGCATTTACTGAGCAAAGTTCTTTCTGTCTGACTGTTTTTATCCTTAGAAAGGCTCTGATTGTGCTCTGTTTGGCTCCAGTTAGTTCAGATCAAATTGCATTGAGTACCGCAGCCAGAATCACTTATATTGACATTACAATGTTCCTTCTTGTGTTTTTTCCTAATACTGAGACATTAGACAGTGTCGATTTATGAGCTACTTCACCTCAGCATGCACTAAGAAGAGTTGATTTCTTCTTTTCTTTTTATTTATTTATTTTTTTACCCCAAATAGAAACTCATGCACTATTACACACTCACAATTACACGTTTCCAATTAATAGCAAATTAAGCACCTGGAAAGCTTGCGATCAATTCTCAGTAACCAAGTCCATTCAGATAGTGTACACTTGAAAATGAACAGATCAATAAATAAATAAACGTGTACACACCTAAAGTCAATAACTGCACCTCAGTCAGCAAAATGCATTGTAACATCCCACTGACCAGCGCTGCATCACCTACAGGTGAACGCGCCAGCAGTCGATGGCGGTTTTATGGGCTTGTAGTGGGGAGTTTAAAGATATCCGTTCCGTGCTGTCTTCAGCAACACTATAAGTAAGGAAAAATGTTGAAGCTATTATCGTTTTCCAATTTTCCTCATGTAGAACCTCTTTTTTTTGTTTTGTTTTAAACAACTAGTATTTATCTGTAGACTAAAACAAGTTGTAAAAAAACTTGCTCCCTGTACTCCATGTTCCATAAGCTTGTTTCATGAATCTGGATTTGTTCTTCCAGACAAATGTCTTAAAAGTGAATTCTCCATTCAGCAAGAATCAATAACATAACTGAATCTGCAAAGTTACAAAAAAGGTGGAAGTTTACACAAAATAAATTATGATCCTCATAGGATGTTTTAAATGTGGACAGATATGTCACGATATAAGGCTTCCCTTTCCAACTCAACTCCTTCAGACTAGTGGCAGCAGCAAATAGCAAACGAACTGTGTGTCTGCTGAGCTCATCAAACAAACTACTTCTTAGTCCAACACTCACAAGAACGACGTAACGAGAAACGACATAACGAGAAGCATTGCTATGATGATGTGCTGAAGGCGGCATTTCAGAAAGAGCAGGAGCTTCTTAAAGAGACAGAGGCCAAATTTCAAGGGGTCAAATTGCTTTTAAGTTATGTTTGAATTATACAGTAATTTTATAACAACTGAAAATAACATAGTTAATTAATTGTGCTATAAAATGACACTACGTGCCTGGAAAATACATAACAGCCTGTCTTTAAATCAATGTAAAATAGGACAAGAATTAGCATTTTGTGCTGCTAAATCATTGCCAGGTTTCAAGATGAGCTTCAAAATCCCAACAAAAGAGGAACGGGAGACAAAAATTTAGACAAGGCAGTACAATGCAGGCTATTTATAGGTTGATAAATAGCCTTGTCAACCCCCCAAAAACAGGAGACAACTAAAAAAAAAATCTGAAATTTGTCCACTTGTATTACATTTCCTGTTTTTAATCAGACGTACCTGGAGCCTTAAAGTAAGGCTTAGTCATTTAGGCATCTGCTTTGTGAACTGCAACTCTTAAGTCCTGAGACAGCAGCTGTTAAGAGTGAAGACATAATGTAGAAAACCTGAATTTATTGAAGGCTGAAAAACACCATCATTTAGATTACAAGTCCAGTTGTGATATAAATCAACTGTGCATATCTAAGTCTGCATGTCTGTCATGGAGAGGAAGATGAACTGAGAGGCAAAGGCGAAATGGGAGTAAAGTAACTGTAGTAACAGATCCCAGTAAACACAAGGGAGGAGAGAAAGTGAGTGGGGGGAAAAAAATACTAAAGATCTGAATGAAAGATGACGAAGGGACGGATGATGAAGGAAAGAGTTCATAGATCTTAAGCAAAAGCTTTTCTCATCGGGAGTGACAGGCGACCAGAAATACTTTGCATATTATTAAATTTACATGCACTCCTAAAGCCACAATATAAGGGATCGGTATTCAGTTTGTGTTCACTGTTAAACTCACAGCAACATCACCTTTTGCCCCGCAGTGACTCATCAGCATACTCAATACTTTTATTTTTAATTGGAAAGTTCGGAAACTTCAAACTTTCGGTGCCCTCTGAGACGTTTCCCTCACCAATTTGTCACAAGCTGCTGCCGTTAATCTTGTCGACATTAAGAAACAAGTTATTAATTTCAAATATTAGCATTTTAAATGTCATGGGAAAATTGTGACTCGATGTCACATACGGCCATAGCTTTCAGGAAAACTCCCCAAACATCTGGCAGACTTCAACATAATGAAAGATGACGAAATAGGTGACGAAAGGGGCTGAAATATATATATATTTTTTGCCACTCACGACGGCTGAAATGAAGCTCCTCCAGAACTACCACTGCCTTTTTGACCGCGTCTCTGGACGACGCTCTCCTTCACTGACCTCTCTGTTTTGGTAAGCAGCCCACTTCCTTTGTCACGAGTTAGGAGTTGCGACATATTCTTTCCATTTTTAGATTGGCGATGAATGAAGCAGCAGTTAATAAGATGTCATAATCAAATTCTGCTCAAAACTTCTAAATAGGTTTATCCCTGTCGTATTTTCTAGTTTTTAATGTCGTGTTTGATCTCGAATGTTCTCCAATGTTCTGCCTAGTCTAAATTAATACTGTACCGTATTGGAATTAAATGGCTGCTGGCATCTGGATGGCCCAAGTGTTTCTGTCAACAGTGCAATTGCTGGGAAGAGCAATGTTTTGAGCTATATGTTAATGCAAAGTTATCCCAAGCATTACAAAACCCTTTCTGTCTTTGGTTTTAAGCGTGCATTTGCTAGATGATGTAATTAAACAGCCAGAGAGACATAACCGTCATCTACAGTAACTGCACTGCTGATTGAACTCATTTAAGGGACACTGAAAGGCAATGCAGTTCCTGATCCTAATTAAGACCTAACAAAATGACTTCCAGACAACTGTTTTCTCCGGCTTATTGAGAAACGAGTACACTCTGTACTTTTTTTTTTGTCGGTTTTGTTTTTTCGGTACAGAAAAATTGGATCTTGCCTAAACCACACTCGGATGCTTGGAAATAATAATAAAAAAGTACATTTATGGCCTTTACAATAGAAAATGGTCTTTAGTAGTGATGTCTGCACCAATGTAGCCTGCTCACATACGACCCTTTTCTCACGACACCCTTTATGAATTGGTTTATTCATCTTGTTAATATGTGCCGTGTAATGATGCATATGAAAAGCAATAAGCGGAGCAGCGGAGGGTGAGCTTGAGGAGCATCGCTGATGACTTGGGGTTAGAAGGAGATTGAAATACCCCCAATGGGAACACATTACACGCAGGAAATTTGCAATATGCTGCATTCAGCACACTGCCTTGCTACACATTTAATTTTCAGTGGCAGTAGGAGACGCAGACACATCTTTTCTCTGTGGCAGTCATTTCTCAGTTGCATTGTCCTCGTCGTACGTTTCTTACCATCTTTCCAAATTCACACTCTGTATTCTGAACGAGCGTGTCCATGTGCAGGATCACCGAAAGTCCTGAAGGATGTGCTTTGGCTGTGCACATCCTGCAGTGGAGCATCTTAAATTATTTACTTGCTCGCCGTTTGAGCAGAACTCCTCTTTTACACCTAACCAGCAGCAACATCTTTGCCTTGCTTCCATTCGCAGCCTGACGATAGCTGGTGGCTGACAGTGTGTGTAAATGTGTTACACCCACCTCCTCTCTGGGAACGCTTTCAGGAACAATTCACACCACTGCTGTTTGGGCCAATGACGGCTGATTTTATAGTATTACAGCAAAACATCTCTTTTTTTGGGGGGGGGGGGGGATACTGCTTCTAATGCACAGTCAGCAGAATTTCTACACTGAAGCTGTGGATAATTCATAGTAGCTGCAGACGATTTACAGCGAAACCCTGCAAGTTAAAACTTTGATTTACTGCTTACATTTTTTTAAGGCTGTTATTTTCTTTTTCTCTAGGCTAATGCTCAGTTTGCATGCAGAAAGAATGCCATCATGTTCACACGCATGTATTTTTTATTTTTTTATAAAAAGTTAAATAATGCAAATAATTCTTGCCATTAAAGGTTTAGGGCAATTTTTTTTAATTCACTGGCTAAGACTTTCTTTAAAGTCAGTCGATCAACTGAACTTTGTAACCTCTTTCGGAGAAGCGTTGTGGTTCTTATTAATTGATTGCACATACCTCCTTAGCCTTTCGCATAGTTTTGGTTTTTAGCTCATTTTCACCTGGTATTTTGTTTTAGTTCCGTTTGAATAGTCATCTATGTCTGTTTTTCAAACATTTTACTGTGTGTGGCATCATTCTGAGAATGCTTTTAAATAAATATATCATTTAAATTAAGCTCAGTAGTCTTGAAGTTTTGACGATCAAGTCGCCATCGGCGACAGGTGTATCCTTGCAGAGTCAGAAACTGGTGCCTGTTTCCAGTGATAAATAGACAAGAGGTGGGGTACACACTCGACAGGCTGCCGGTCCATTGCAGGGCGACGCAGAGACCAATAGGACTCTGTTTTGCCCATGCACACGCACACACACATCCATAAAGATGATTTGCAGAGACCAATTAACCTCGCAGTCATGTTTTTGACCTTCAGGAGGAAACCGGAGTACCCGGAGAGAACCCATGCATGCACAGGGAGAACATGCAAACTCCATGCAGCAAATTATTATTACAACTGTAGAGTTATTGAAACAGAAATGCACCAATGTCTTTCAACATTGGAAACAAACAACATATCAAACTTTTTCATATCTATGGTAAAGCTGAAACTCCCTCTGATTTCTTAGTCTTCCAGTGTTGATGTGACAGCCTGCAGCTCAGGCTTCGACATCCCTTTATTATAATAGGGAAGGACTCTCATTCTGAAATCTTGCATTCCAGTGCTCTGATTTATTTCCTGAGGGCTTCCTAATACTGAAACTTCACCTCTTCTTTTCTGTTTCAAACTTTAATTGTTTGAGCTTGTGGATGATCGGCTCCCCGGCAGGGATTTCGTTTTTCTGGGGTTTTTTTTTTTTCCCTAGCTTTAGGCGTTATCTCCCAAACTAGGTTGCTATTTATGCCAGTTCGCTGACAAAATGTCTTAATTAATGGGTAACAAAATGTCTTGGAGGAGGCAGATGTGTGTGGCATGCCCTCTTCAGCTGTAATTTAGACTGATGCAGGAAAACCAAGCCATGTCAGGTCTTTCCCAAATTGAAATGTGAGCCATCATGTGAATTCCACTGAATCGGTATAAGGGACGGAGGGATGGGCACGCAGTCGGGAATGGATGGAAATGACCCATTCTGCTCTCTTCTGCTTTGTTTTAATGCCCTGCACCCCTTTGAATTTTTAATCCACTGCAGCTTTTCTAATTATTCTTTGTTGCCTACTTACTGTGCCGCTTTCACTCCCTGCCGCTCAACCAGACGCTCACCAGCCTCTCACTTTCTCTTCCCTCCCTGCCTCTTCTCTCTCTCTCTCTCTCTCTCTCTCTCTCTCTCTCCAGTGAGATGAAGCAGGAGCTCACGGAGGAAGGCAGCAGATGCTCCATCCTCTCCAAGCAGCATCGTTTCAACGAGCACTGCTGCATCCGCTGCTGCGCGCCCTTCACCTTCCTGTTCAACCCCAAGCGCCAGTGTCTGGATTGCCAGTACAACGTGTGCAAGACCTGCTGCACCTACAGCAAGAGGGACCGAGCCTGGCTTTGCTCAGCGTGCCAGAAGGGCAGGTTAGTGTTTGCTCACACACAACACACACACACACACACGGACATGCACGCGTGCAGCGGTGACTGGAGGAATGAAGGGAAATAGCACATGGGAGGGAAGCTGGGACGTTCCAACCAGAGAACGCCGGAGGAAAATTGTTAGTGGGAAGATAAGCTGGAATTATTAAGGTTGGTTTTGAAAAGTGAATGAATGAGCGGTGTGCTGGTGTAAACGAGTCTTTTAAGGTTTTATAACGTCTCTAGGCTTTGGTTTTCTTCATCATTTTCAAAAAGTGACATCTAACTCACATTTCAATAAATATTCCTTGTGATGCAAAGGTCAAAAGTAAACAAGGTTGTTGAGGGTCATCCAAACAGAAAGGGACTAGAATTGTCAGTAAACCGAAGGACGAAAGGCAGAGAGGGGTTAAATGAAATTTGAACAGCTCCAAAGCTAAATGTCATCTTCTGTTGTTCTTTTGTATTATTTTTTTTGACATAACTTCATTGATTTATTTTTTTCCCCTTGGCTTTATTTATTCTGGCAGTCGTCAAATTGACTTTCTGTATCTTTGAAATTCGAGGTTTTCCAGAGAGGGGGGCGCAAACGATTTGGAGGAAAACAATCTGAGAAGCGAAACAGGCACAGGGGAATGTGCTGCTGCTGGTTGCTTATTCAAATGAGCTGTGTGTTTGTGCGCGTGTGCACGTATCTGTTTATCCCGTTTGTTCACGCATGACCATCCAAAAGCCTTGGGAGTCATTCTGCTCCAACTCAACAATGGGTGAATATATATTAAACTTTCTGTGTCTGTACAGAAGCGACGGGGTGTTGGGAATGCTGCCCACTTGCTTTTGGTTGATTTGTTTAAAAAAAATAAAAATAAGAAATAAAAAACGCTTTGGAGAGTTGGATTAGAAGAGATTTGTATTATAGTTGGAATTTGACTTCACCAGTTTCCTCTGTCTCAAATCCACAAAACTCATTGTCCGCCTTTGCAGTGATGCTTAGAGTGAAATATAGAGCATTTTGATACCCCCAATGACATGTAAATGCCAGTGCAACCTGAGGTTTGCACTGGCAAACAGCGTCGACACATTTATGAAATGTTTAGCCTCACTGTCTCCCCTCGGTCCTCCATCTCTTTCAGGTTTTCATTGATTTCTGCTTCTCGGCATGATGAGTTAGAACAGCTGCCCTTGGTTTTGCTATTTGACACATGGGAGGGAAAATGAAGCCAAAAGCCAGGGAGGAAAGAAAAGGAAAGGAATCATGTAAAAAAAAAAAAAAAAAAAAGGTGGCAAGGCTTGCATCGATCATCTTCGCCCTCGCTCTCTCTTTCTCTCTGTCTGCCTGGGGGCTTCGCAATCTTCTCATTATAGGTTCGGACGAAGTCGCAGATGGGCCCTGTGTCACAACATTGCTGACCACATTAAAACACGGCTCTTTTTATAAGTCCATTAAACCGGCTTACGTCTGATTTTAGCCTGAATCGGCCTCCCTGAGTGGAGCCTCGTCATTTCGGGACAGCGATTTGTATGTCGATGGAGGCTAAATGAGCTCGAGAAAGGATTTTTGGAAATTATGGTTTGTTAGCGTTCGAGTCAATGATTGCAAAGTAAAGACATCGATCCGATGCTAAATAGACTGTAGCTGCTCTAAAGCGAGAACGAGCGCAGTCATCATGCTGGAAATGCAATATTGAAAAAGTCATTTGCGTTCGTGGGTGATGTCAAGAGGAACATATCTACAGTAAATGTGAGGCTTATCTGAATAACTTCAAAAAAATCACAATGTGGACGCGAGCTCTTCTGTGTGTATATATATATATATTTTCCTTGTTTGGAATCTTTTCAGGCCTTTTCAGGCCTTTCTCTGGAATTTTAATGTGAAAATTCATAACTCGCCAAATGGTGTCACTTGCCTGCACCGGCTGTCCTTCACCGCTTGCAGAGGCACATCCGTGCTGCTCGCCACCGCGAACTGTCGAGGGAAAAGCAGATTTGTAATCATGGCACACATGGACTCGCTCGGAAGCTACAGTCAGCCACCTGCACATGGATGGATGCACACATGCCTGCGAGCAGAGAAATGATCTGCAATGTGCATTAATCAGGTGCTAAACAGTTACAATTATGAGAGGAACCTGTCATTGATTGTTTTTGATGTTTTGATTGTAACATGATTGAAACCGGGGACGGCTCGGACGATGCAGATGGTGTCTGAAAAGCCGCACGCAGGCCTGCGCTAAACAGAGATTTCCCTCCAGGACCAGGAAGAGTCTGGAGTTTGCTTGAATTAATGGCATCCTGAAGCCTTGGTCCACACAAACACACAAGACCCGCTCTTCTCTGGCTTAATCGCAGGAGTCAAAACATTTCTAGCTAGAAATGAAAAGCTGTTTTCTTTTCTTATCTTGACTCCTCACCCAATGCAGTGAGCAAAATCCTAAAGGGGAAAGGAAAGAAAATGTAAAAGGAAGGTCAAAGGAAGAAGCGAGAGGGAGGGAAAGAGGATAAAAAAAGAAGTGGCAAAGGAGGAAATGACCGATTCCAATTATCCAGGAGTAAAAATGATATCAGCAAGGACTTACTTCTCTTTTTTTTTGTTCAAATTTGCTTTATTTAACGAGTTAATACCTCTTTGTGTCCTTCTTTTACCTGTCCACATTTGCATTCAAGCTTCAGCAACCCTCTATGCTTAATCTGCAGAAATGGACTGCTCACAGCTTTATAGAGTCCTCAGGCTATAGAACAGTGTACCCACCCGTCTATAAACAGCGTGCATGTGTTTGTGTGCACAGAAGTAGCAATAAACTAAAGTGACAAACTGCTCGTACCATTTTCATAATCTTGTCCTAAAGCATGACTGTGAGGAGATTAGGGCGTCTGCCGGAGGCCAACGGCATGCCACACATGTACACAAACACATGCAAAAACAGAGGGGCTTAAAAATCAGCATGTGTACATGACATACGTTCACAATCACCAGTCTCATATTAAAATGTATGTTTTTTTTTGCCACGAGAGGAAGAAAAGTTAACTTTGCGCAGAATGACGGGATCAATAACATTATATACAGCCCGATTTATTTTAAATTATAGTTCTGAAAACACAGATTCCACATGTAATTTGCACCTTTGCAACAGGCCAGATTGCTTCACAATGCCAAGCTTCTGATTGGCCAGAGGTTTTAAGACACCACCTGAGGGTGCACTCTCAAATCCAGTCACTAGTTGTTGTAGCCAAGTAGTTACTTAACATGATGCGATCTCATGAACTGCCAATGCCACGTTCGTGTGACATTCATTCATTGTTAAACAGTTCAAATAGATTCCACCACATGAGATTTAGGCTTTGACCTACTTTTGATTCACAGAATCACATAACAAAATGCTGAGGAAACTTGATATAAACTCAGATGCGTTTTATGGCACGTACAGATACAATGTTGGCTGTTGCCACAGGTTATTTTGGTATTTTTAAAATAATCTGTACCGTGGTGAGTTTTGCACAGAAAGTAAAAGTGAGCCAAATGTAATATTACTAAATAGTTTCTTTCTGAACTTTTTTTTTGTGTGTGTGTTCTGTGATCTACACATGTTCACAATGGCTCACAACTAACTGAAAGATCACAACACAGACCAGTCCACCTCAAGGAATAGTAATGAATCTGCATTCACTATGAACTTTAAGTGGAACAATTGAATTGCAGAATGAGTTTCATGGAAAAGAAAGCAACAGTGGACAGTTTGCATCATCGGCACGCGGTTGGGCACTGGTTGGTGTCGTTTGGTATGTTATTTTACCAGTTGGATTCTCACGCCCCAAATGCCCAAAAAACCATTGTATTTGAAAAAGTAATGTACTGATCCATGATGTATCACTATTTTACTAAATTTGCTTCATTGCTACTCATTTGGATAAACCTGAACAGCTTTTTAGACAAGCGATCATGCAACAAGTTATAAATGAGGAAATAATAAAAAATAAGGGAGTAACACTTTTACTCCAGCCTGCATGCTCTCTGCTTCTAAAGTCAGTTTACTGTATCGTTTTTTTTTTGTTTTTTTTTTCTGTGTTGTGGCGATCATTTCAACATGCAGTTGACTACTGAGTTGTTTGATCATTTTCAATATTGGTGTTGCTTTAATTAATAATTGATGACTTATAGCTACAGTAATAAAATGTTCTTTGTTGGTGCTTCAAACATTCCTGAGATTGCAAACAGTAAAAAGCTAAGATAATTGCACTGAGCTATCCATTAAGACCTCATTTATGTTAAGTAGAATATTAGTTTTCAGTACGACTCACAGTAAATGACTTGTGTTTTCAAGAAAATTCCCTCCTGTTGCTTTATGTTTAATGACCTGCCTGTGTTGCATATATTATTGTTTTTTGTTGTTATTTTTCCCACAATTTATTTTTTGCTAATTAACAGGAAATACTGTTCATTATGCTTTTTAGATTCCAAATTTAGGAGATCTATGTTGTCTGTCTTGACCTTGCCGGGCTAAGACATTGAAAAATTAAGTAAAACGAAGCCACATACAAAAATGGCAGCATGTTTCTGAAGACACGGTCACTGTAAGTGCAATCAGCTGTCTCGCTTCTGTCAGTGGAGAACCTCTAGCGTGCAGAGGAAGCAAGTCACAGTGTGATCATTCTCTGTCCTCCGTGCAGATGTATTTTTATCAGTGTGGGCGAACAAGACTGGTCTCTGACACCTGAGGCTGAGCCCTGTAGCGCCAGCCTCCAGATGAAATATATGTACAGAGCTCCGGATTTTAATAAGACATCCACACGTCTCAGCCGGCGTGTGTCTAACAGCTTGTCTGGTCTGTGCTTTTGTCATTTTAGCGGCGGTGGTGACAATGGAATGTGTGGCTTGCTGTCGTGTCTGCCTTTATTTTCTAACAATAAGAAAGCAAATCATGCTGTAGGCCAAGCTGGAGAGTTGATTATTTCGTCCGTTTCATTTGAAGTATAGACGTGCGCATTCACAGTTAACGTGCAACAACAGTAAAAAACTTTCCCAGTCAAAATCAAAAAGCTGACATAGATTAGTGTCTGAACCCCACAGACCTCTTGCCGGAAGCTTTTCTTCATATCGAAAAGAGCAGCTGTACCAAAATGCAAAGCCTTCATCTTGGCCAGCTCAAGGCACAGGAAGGAGAGCCACTAATCATCTTCCTCTCCTTCCTCCTCTTCCTCCTCCACTTCATTCCTCCCTTCACGGTCATGTGTCATGTTCAACCCCAGCTGACACAGGGGCCACCAGTCACCCTTAACTCCTGGCTGTTAGTTGCACTGGATACACAGCCGGGAGCGACAGCCGATGTGCACATGGAGAATCCCACCAGGTGCACACATCGATTTCGTCCACTGAGTGACGCGACATCAGGAGCAGAGCCAGATATTCTGGCTCCTATGTAGGAATCATCTTGGTGGCCTTTAATGACAAAACATCAATATCGACCCTGCACAACTTTCCAATGATATAAAGAAATAGTTTTTTTGTTTTCCTGAAAGTACTTAATTATCAAATGGTTTTCATAAAACAATACATTTGACAGATGTTTCCCAATGGCAGCTTTTATAATAACTAAAGTTACCCATATCCAGGTATTGACTTAAAGTTGAAAAATGAACTTCCTCTGTTTCATTTGACCAATTTCAACCTTCTGTGAAACGCTGATAGTTAATTTGGTAAAACCTCTGTGTTTTCGAGGATTATTGTGTCATTCTTCCTAATCATTTCCTAATCATTAGGAAATGATTAGCCTCCCAAAAAGTAAAGCAGTTTTTACTCTGCTGTCTGCTCTTCTTAGTGTTTTAATTGCTGGTAATAACTGTAAGTTTAATAATAACTATATTGTGTTGCTCACCTGTCTTTTTAAAGAAATATTTTTTTCTTCTTTGTTTCTCTCTGTTTTTTGGGGATCATTTTTTCTGCCTTCATTTCAAACAGTCACATCCCTCTGTATGCTGAATTAGGCAACAAAAGCAGGCTAAGCCAGTTTGTACACCACTGCTATTATTAATGCAAATTTCAGCCTCTTTCTCCTGCCAGCGTGGCTCGTCGTAATGTTAATTAATTAGAAATCATTTAATAATGCAAAACAAAACAAAACAAAAAAAAAATATTTTGGTAGAGTGCGCTTTGTAAGCGTTCCCTCTCCACCTTCAGCCTGACGCCCCTCAGGACAACTTGTTTTCGTCCGTTTGCCCCGACGTGCATTTCCAATTTGTGAGACTTTTATTTTTGTTCTAGTAGGTGAAAAATCAAAACTGCAGGGAACAAAATGCAACACTCAGACTTCCTTCTAGCATGCGTGACATTTCATTGTTTTCACATGTCTCGTATTTTGCAGATTTAGCTATCGCCTTTGTGGGGAACTAGATCTCCTCTGGGTGTGAGTCTGTGGATCGGTGTGACTGTATCAGTTACACCTCTCATCTGAGCACCGCTTCGGTGTCCCTGTGGAGCCCTGCTGGAAGGAGGCAACACAGGTGCTGCTGTGGTGCTGCTTGTGCTCCTGCTGTGCGGTGCTGCGGTGTGTGTCGGTGCTGCAGCTTCTGTAATTTCTTTTTTTCCATGAAGGAAACTGGCTGAGCATTATATGCTTGGAGGTTTGCTGGTGACTTTTGAGACTTCCTCTGCAATCCTGAAGCACAGAGTTGATTGAAAATTTTATGATTTCTGAAATTGGTTTACGGAGTAAGTTGTCAGGAAGGAATCCGAAGCTCTTTTCGTTTGCTGAAATGAGCTGAGTGGATTGGAAACAGCAGCCACTGGGAGCACAGACAGTACGCCTTCATTAATGCTACTTTGTAGCCACCATGGCCCAGTTTGATTGAGCCTTCATTTCTGTCTGTAATGTGTTAATCAGGAGTAGAAGAGGGAATTTTTTTTTAGAAGATTCAGGAGGTAATTACAGACAATTATGTAAATAAATTATATTTACAGACAAAAACACCGTGAGGGATGATTAGACTCACATCCTGACTGTTGTTTTTTGCTTCTTTCTCTCTAGACAAAGCCATTTTTTTTCTCACGCCAGTGTTTTAATTTAGGCTGAGATGTTAAGTTTACCTCTGGAATTGATTTTAATTTCTGAACGTTTGAATTGTGATGCTCCATTCAATAAGCCATTCATGAAAATCCTCCGTTTTCTCCTGATCAGCAAGAAATTGAATCCATCCACACTTTCCCAAGTGTGTAAACTCATCAGTGAAATCTTTAACATAGAGTGAGGCCAAAGATAGGAGTCGCCTTGCAAACACCTACCTTTCTGCTACCTCTTTTAAGGAACCAGTGTCTGTAAGTTTTGAATGTTAATTTAAATTCTAACTTTTGTACATGTAAAAAAGGAGATTCCAATTGATTTCAGTTTATTCACAAAACGCTAAATCACAACAAAGGCCGCCGCAAGATGTAGCACAGCAAATTTGCCGTGCTGCATCGATGTATGTGCACTGTAAGAAGTCATAATCTCACATCAGTGTGAACACCACACACCTCGCTGCGCTTCTCACTATGTTATTTTCAGTTGCGATTTTAATATGAAAATGAGTCCCAGATGAAGGTCATCGAGTCACAAGTTCACACATTGCTTTTAAAGTTTAATCTTTAGGCTTCATCAAAACTGAACACATGAAACGCCACGTGTGTGTGAGCGAGATGTCTCCCATCCTATTAGGATAGACAAAGATAACACACAGTGAGGATCGCAGGAGCTGCCAGGGAAAAAGTAAGTAATGACAAAGCATGAATAAAACATTAATTTATGGCTGGAATCAGCAAATGTGCTCATTATCTGTCATCGCAATCCTGCAAAGAAAACAAGCTTCCACTTTCTTTTATGTGATAAATCACCAGAAATATCCACAAAGAGGATTAAATCATAGATTAGAGATTGCTTTCTGTGCCATATTTGTTCTGCTGGAGCAACATGCAGTTCAGGTAAAGCATGGCCTCTTGCTGTCATGGCTTTAATCCTGCTACAAAGAAAATATTGTGTAGTTGTGTCATTGTTGCACAGGGATTCACTCAAATGCAATTTGGACGAGTGTTTTCCCAAGGTTACTTCACTTTGACTATTCCGATTCAGTTCTTTTCTAAGGGTGCAAAGTATAACTTAAAAACACGTAAAAGCTTCTCATCAGTGCAGCACTGTGATGAATGGACAAAAGAGAAGAAAGTCTTACTAAAAATCTTTAGCTTTACTATCAGTTACTCAATGTCCAAATTAAAATTGTAGTTTTTTTTTTTTTTTATCTTTTGTAGAAATAGTGATATAGATATTTACTTATTTTACATGACACAGTGTCAACTCTGTAGAATGAAAGAAAATTTCTTCCCCAAATATTGAAGTATTTCTCCACTGATAATAGCAGCTATTTAGGATGTAAAGATTTCTGTAAGGCCACATCAGCAGCAATTAAAGTTGTTTCTGCTTTTTCTTCCATTTTCTTGTCCCTCTTCTTTCTAAAAACCAGAATTTCCCTTTGTCAAGTAGTTTAGAATTAAAAAACTCACAACTCCCTTAGATCTCCCAGCAGCCATCCTGTGCACAATTTGGAGGTGTGGGCGCTTCTCCTCAGCAGTGAGGCCCACTCTGTAGGGAACAATGCAAAGGCTCTGAATATATATAAGTTATTGGTGTGTCCATTGTGGATTGTTTTTTTCAGTAGGTGATATCATTTTGGTTGTAGCTACATTAGCAGCAGTCTGCTTCCAAGTATGTTTCAGCAAAAAATCTGATACACTGACAACCTTATAAACATTTTCCTTTAAAATACATATTTTTCATTGATATGTAGTTTGTGAAGTTTGTAATTTTCTGAATTAGAATTTGTACTTCTTTAAAAGAACTTGAATGCAAATACATGTCTCAACGACAGAAGTATGGAACAGCTACTAAAACGTTCCAATTTATGCATTTACCCTACAATAAATAAATAAATGGAACACCAAGTTTGAGCCAATTAGATAGCTAAATGTAAGAAAATGTTCAAGACAATCAACCTCAACTATAAGGAAAAGCAAAATGAATCATTATAATAACACTTCACATAAATTGGAATACTTATCTATGCTTGTGCAACTTGTTATCTAGCAGAGGATAACTTGAGGTGACATGCAGAGACCATGTCACCTCAAGTCAAACTCTGGCTGACATCTGTATTGAAGTGGAGCAATTAAAGCCTCTGGAGGATAACGCAGGATGTTAAATAAGCTTAATTGTGCCATATTGAATGATTTTCAACTGCTTTCATCTGCCCCCTCTGTGTTTTACACAAGCACAACACAGATGGCATACTAATACAAACTCAGCCTTGAGGAGAATGTTATAAAATATTTTAACCTTTGGCTAAAATGTCAAGTGAAGGGTGAATTACCACTATAAAGTGCACAAACTTTCTGAAAAGTCTAGATGAACTGCTGAAAAAGAGCAAAGGTGTGAATGACGTCATTATAGAAGATAAAGAACTCCATCCAGGTTACATTTGTTTTCTTTTAACAAACCGTTTTCCGGTATTAGCCCCTCGTCTTTGAAGCGCATTCATCATGAGAGACACGATGGATGAAGCTGGCTGGACTCTGTGCTCTGGAGCAAATTTAGATGAATAACAATTAGCAGAATATGTAAATGTTAGTAGCCAACTTCATATATTGTGTATGCGCTTCGCTCCTCCGCAGAGCGTTGCATATCAATGGCTTCTCAGCGCTCCAGGCCTCCGTCTCAATGCTGCTCCGCTCTCATTTCTCAGCGCCTTAAAATGAGACGTGGAGTGTGCCGCGCTGCATAGCTAACTGCACTCTGCTCCTCTTGTTTGTTTCTGATTTCCCACCTTAAGAAGGAGTTTCTTTTGATCTCTTCTACCTTGTTGGTTTCTGTAGCGCTTGCTTTTACTTATTAGAGAAGACCCTGCATGCTGTTCAAGATCCGTAAAAGGAATACAGATGAAGAGATGTTTACCAACCTAAATCTATAATAAGATCTTAATTAGCACCATAATAAATAAGCAAAAACCAGACAGACTTCAGTGGCTCTTTGCTTTGGATCCTTTGTTTGCAGGCAGCACACACAGTTGTTCCTTTGAAACCAAAGCAGCCCGTATTCCAGAGGCAGCGCCACGACCGGAAAACAACGGGAATCCCGCCGCCCCACCGCCTCACTTTCCGTCTCCGTGCCTTCCGGGCTGTTTGCTCAGAACAGCAGCTGAGGAACTATGGTGATGCTTTCTGTTTCAAACTGGATCAAAGCAGCCACTCATACCAGGGCTGCCAATGGGGAAGGTATCAAAGCAAAAAATGGGCACCCACACACACACACACATATGCACACACACACGCAGGCCATCTGAGGCACTGTGAACGCATTTGGCACAAGAGTTCACACGAGCTCAGAGATGTACAAACAGAGCAAGGCCTGTCTGTCCCGCCTTGGCCCCGTCTGCCCTCCTTGTTATTTTTTTGACAACATCAGAGTCTGAGAACCAATGAAGCCATAAACACATGTCATGTCAGGACGCCTTCATCAGGCTGCACTTTTCTATGGATAAAGACGTTGTCCAAGTGGACCAAAACAATGCTTGTCAAACTGTTTTTTTCTTGTTAGCTTTGGTTTATTTCTTCTAATCTTTAAGATTTATCAAGCGTTTGCCACTGGACTAACATACAGTTCTCCCAGCGAATAAGGTTTTCTCTGCATATATTTTAATTTTGCCGTGCTCGATAGTGAATGAAGTTCCAGATTTTCTGCAGCTTTGTGAGAAGAAATATGGCTTAATTAGGATTTCGCGGAAATCCAGGATGAGTGTGTTGCATCTGAAATATGTAAAGACGAAGACTGGGAGTGATTTTCCATAGGGATGATGTGGCTTACAGTTCCTCACAGAAGCTTTCACGCCTCTCGCCCTTTTCCGCGTTTTAGTCGTAGTAGTGGATGAAAAAAGTAACATGCACACACAACATAAGGAACATTCTCCCTACCCACACTAGCATGCAACTCATTGAGTCTGATCACGCCAGCTACATCACCTACTTACTCCAACTCAGCTTTAATTAAAGCTTTAATTTCTTGAGAGATAAAAGAAAATCTGGATCTGTTTTCGGTAAGAAAAGGAAGGGGCAGAAACAACGACGTCTCGGTGGCAGAAATTTGAATGCAGAAGCTGGTGGGTGTGTAGAGTAACAGATGATGTTTATGCCTGTCTTTGTCAACTTGGTAGAGCAATCCCAAGTTGCTTGGACCCAGTAGCTCCAAGCAACTATGAGAGCGGCCAGTAGCTCACTGGCCGCTCTCATAGTCTTTCTGACTAACTTTTTCTGTACTTCAGTGGAACTGCCAAAGCAGCAGATGATAAAATATGCTGAAATAGTTTCCATAAATTCGGCATAAAACATCCAGAGCCTTCTGTTGTTGACTTTAAAAACAAGCACAGTGCATTCTTTGCTGTGCCTTAGCATGCAGGGGATCAACCCAGGAGTCCCATTTCAGCTTATTGTCTCACACAATTGCCAAGCGACTTGTCACATGACAACCACAAATTTCAGCGTATTAAATAGGACTTAGAGAGATAGACCAACACAAAGTACATGGGTAAAGTGAAGGAAAATGAAACAGAAATGCAGGTGACTTATTCAAGCATGAAGAAGTCAAAGTCCAGACCTAAACCCAAGTGAGAGAACCTGTGGCAAGAGTTGAAAACTGCAGATCACAAACTGCATACATCCGATGTGACTGGGCAATAATTTAGTCTCTGCATTTCTAAAGCTAGTGAAGGCAAACCCAAAAGCCTTACAGCAGCAACTGCACCATAAAAAGCCTATTTCTGCCTAGAATACAACACAAAGAAACTAATTTTCTTCGTCTTCTTCAAAAAGAAAGAAACAAAGAAATAAAGAAAGAATACATTTTATAATTTTTCTTCTATTTCACAATGCACTATTTCATATTGGTTTATCAGATAAATAATGTAGGTAGTGTTACTCCAACTATTCCTTTTCAACAAGACATTTTTTGTGTTTAAAATGTCTTGCAAATTACTTCATTCCACTTCCAGCTCTGGTTGTAAATATAAATCATTGATTTGAGTCTCATTAATATCCTATGTTTGTACGTTCTTTTGTGACTCTCTGATGTGTCAATTCATAAATTCACAATGATTGTACAACCTCCTTTCCCCTCATTGTTTCTCTCTGCCGCTCTTTGTTCCTGGGTCTTGGCTCTTCTCTCTGAGGGATTGTATCTGTTCACTCTTCCTCAGCCGAGATCATTTTTCACACCGCCAAACAGCCGCAGGATTCCAGTCTCCACGCTCAGATTCTGTTTACTCCGATACTTTCTAGAACATGCAGTTCTTGGGGAAAATTGGTTTCAGCAAACGCTTTTTTCCTCCAGCGAGCTTGATATCCTCTGACTCTGCCCTCCTCATCTCTCCCTCCCTCTTGTTGATGTTAAAGCTGAGTCAACAGCTGATGTACCACGCCGCGCCATCAATCTCAGGACGCTAAATGCATCATCCAGATAAACTAAATCTTTCAGTTGTCTGTAAGTAGGTAGTTTAAAAAAACCAAACAACAACAACAATTACCTTGTGTTGCAGATCTGTAGACACACAGACTACAGACAAGGGCAAGAAAAGCAGAAGAATGGACTGGAAATAGAATAGAAATGTCATTAATTGTCCTTCATTGGGAAAATTCAAAGAAAGAGATAGAGGCTCAAACCAATTATATACATGATTTTATTTCTCAGACAAATTCTGATTCATTTTAATTTAAATTGAAATGAGTCACTTGTGGGGGGTTTTTTTCTAACACAGAAAGAAAAAGAGGATATGAGGAAAGTTGGTAGTTTTGTGTGGGAACAATAGATGCAAATGGAACAATCAACGTTTTGCAAAACATCTAGGTAAATTCAGTTCGAGTCCAGTTCTCTAGATTTACCATCCTGCAACCTTCAGCTACATCAAACATTTGAATTCCCTAATCAATTTTGCAGAGATCTGGTAGAAACCCACTCATTTCATTCAGGTGTGCTGGAGTGGAGATGCCTCTGAAAATAGCAGGTCACTGGATCTCCAGGCATGGATTTGGGCACGCTGGGTCTAGATTATTTTACGGAAGGTATTCACTTTGTTCCTTGCTCCCATGATGCTTTGTGGGAAAATCTCTTGGCAACTCCTAGGCTGACATTTTGACATGTGAACAAACAGTCCTTTATGGAGCAGATATGGAAGAAAATCATGTGGGAATGTCAGCCATCATTACGTCTTCAATCTGGAAAACCCTGTTAGAGACTGCTGAGATCAGAGCTAAAAAAAGAAACATAGTTTTGCTGGAGCAAAAAAGGTTGTAAACATGTGCTCAGTCATTCTGAAATAGCATGAATGCAGTGAAATATTCTCTTTGGGTTCACAAATTAGTTGCAGTTTATTAGTTGCAGTTTATTAGTTTTTATGTTCTCCCTATGACCACTGCCTTTTAGTGGTGTTGTTTGATGCACAGTGCCGAATATCGTCTTATCTTTACAGCCCTCATGACTCCAACCAGCTTCCCAGAATTTTATTCCAAGCATTAATTATTCAGTTTATGTCTCCATTCACTAAAAGATGCATCGACCATGAATATTAATTGAGCCGAATCTGTGGGTAATTTGATTATTCTGTTTAGTTTTGTGTTTGTAGTTGGAGCAATTATATAATATGTAATATGATCACTCGTCCTGACCCTTCACTTAACTCATGCTGAACATTTTTTTCAAAGTTCAGTTCGTTTTTCCCCCCCCCAAGACTTTTATATTGTTGGAAACTTCACTGTTCCAATACAACCTGGAGTAATTTACATCAAGTATTGATTCCTGATAAATTTACCAATGCTCGTCATTAAAAGAGTCGATGGTCATAATCAGTTACACACACATAGTCTTTAAGGTTACTGCCAGTGTCAGGACTGTGAACAGAACATCAGCAGCAATAACGACGATAAAGAGGGATATTCCTTCTCTTCTGAATGAGCATCCCTCCCTCAGTCCTCCCATCTGTCTCTGTCTCAGCAAACTCCGTTATGGTGCAGTGAGAAAAAAAAAAAATCCTGTGTAAATTGAAAAGGATGGATGAGTAAAGGCGTGAAGATAATGAATGTGTGTGTGTGTATGCACGCATCTGTCATGTTGTTTTGTTTTGCTTCGTTTGAGATGTGCATGCTAAGCATCAGAGCATCAGCGTCAGCCGTCTCCTGCACGCCGTTTCCCAGGCTGAGTCAGGCAAAGAGCCGTTTGCTCTTTACCTGTGTGTCTGTGTCAAATATGAACGCTTAAAGTATCGTCACATTTGCAACATAAGACAAAGATAACCGGAATAAATACAATAATTTTTAGCATGCACTCTAGCAGGGTTACAAGCCAGCCAAGTTGAGCCAAAAATGCAACATTAAAAAACTGAGTGTCTAGGTTTTGGTGTCATTGCATGAACCATCAGAGCAACTCGGTGCCAGTCATAGTTGAATGAGAATCTAACACACTTTTGAAGGGATGTTTTTGTCTGGTCTTTGGTTACTGCTGGACTCAAGATGACAAAAAAATGTGAGACAGAAATTTTGTTGCATGGAGGTATGACTTTGACCTGATAGGTGGAATAAAATTTCCATTTATCTTAATTCAAATTTTCCCTACAAATTGAGAGTACTTTAGCTTACAAGTAACTTGCAATTGTCCATAATTTTTTTTGATAATACATAATGTAAGATACTATTTTAAGATGCTAGTGCATCAAACAGCCTCTACCATCTGTATGGCGACCAAAACAGCAGAATTTAAATTGATTACCAAAGAAATCGATTTTAATCCTTGGTCCCTAATGCCTGTCCATCAGCCTGTATGCAGTCTCCATGGTAACAACTGTTGCTCCAGTGGATGGGTGATGTTCACCTGCATTCTTTCCATGAATGCGTTAGAGTTTCACTCAGACATGCGAACAATTAAAATGCATGTTTTGTTTAGGACCAACACTAATTAAAACCTAAATCATAATTCACTGTGATTTATTAAATCCATATACCTTACAGTTCAACTGGACCAGACTGGTTGTTTTTAGCCACTTAATCTTGACCAAAACAACAGCGATTTCATCCATCAACTGGAGGCTGGTTGTGTGATAACACAGCACACAAACATTAATTTCATTGCTTGACTGCATATTTCTGACATCTGAAAATCCACATGCAGCACAGAGCTCTTTCCTCAGGATCATTGTTGCCTTAAAAGCAAATCTCTCTCCAGGCGCTTCTCACTAGATGCCATTGAAAAGCCAGCATGACGCCAAACGCAGCGCTTGAATATTAATACCGCTCTTGTAAAATCTATTCACATGCAAACACTTAAGTTATGAGGCAAAAAAAGAGGGGGAAAAAAAAAAGAAATTAAAACAATAGCTCAATCGAAACAGCAGCAGCCATACAGCGAGATGAAAAGAAACTCAGTCAAGGCCTTTGAGTGCTGACTTTGGTCTTGCAGTAATTGTTGCATAACTTCACTAATGGGTTGCTGCTTCCAGACGAGGCCAGCCACAGACCTGTGTGGGAAGAAGTTCATTATTCTGTTTTCTAAATGCTCTGAGTGTGATCTCAGCATTCTCTTTGCTGGCCATTTTCTTCTCCACGGTTTTCTCGAGACGAATCGAGCTCAGGAGACGGAGGAATCTGCCCACCGGGCCGCTCACACGCTGGCTTAAGTCCAGCAGGATGTAACGTATTTGTAAATTGGACACAGTCAGACACACACCTACGTACAGTAGCACTGGCAAAAAAAAAAAAAAAAACTTTAAAGCGAAAGTCATTTTTACTGCTATATTGCAGGATTTTAAACCCTCTTTTAGCTTTTGACAGAAAGTAATCGAGTGGTTTATGTTATAAACACACATAAACACTGCGTCCTTCAAAGCCTAGACAAGCTCTCTAGCTCTGCGCTGTTTGTGCACAAGCCAAGCCTTTAAATGTGTAGAGCCTGTTGTGGACAGCAGCTATGCAAAATCATGCTTTTACATCAAAGACTATTGCTTTTCATAGACTGCCAGCAAACCCGAAACCTTCCCATGCGGAGCCGCTTTGTGACCTTTGATGAAATGCCGTGCTCCTCTTCTGTTTAAAGGATTCTGTGTTGCAGCTTGCAGGCTTATCACAGAACCACAGATGTGCTCATAAACATCCTATAAGAGTAACTGTAGGCAAATCGGTTTCTCTTCTCCTGCCTTCTTCTCATTGTGTTTGCCTTCCTGCTTTTTGCCGACATACCCATTCCCCACGTGTCGCTGCCCTCCTTTTTCATTTCTTCGGTCTCTCTGTGACGCGTTCTGGTCGGCTGGTTCTGGATTCCTCCGCGCTCTAATAGGCTGTTAGGGCTGACACCTCGGTGCATTGGGCTCTGGCAGATTCGGTATGCTATTTCCTGTTTGTCCTTTTCTAAAAGTGTCTGGGTGCCATGTCTGGAGTTGGAATCAAGTTAATGACCTTTACCCAGTCTTTCAGCATCTTCCGCTGCCTCCTCTGATACCTCATTAATGACGGAGCTGACATTATGAAACATGAGGGGGTCAATAGTTTACAAAAGGTGCTTTCTGGTTTGCATTCACATTCATAAAGAGTAGTGCTAGAATTGCCTAAAAAGTTTATATGAGATTTTCTTATAACACACTGGCAACTGTGCGTTGCAGTAAACAACTCCTCTGTATTCATTTTATTTTGCATGTTCGTTGAACAACTTCAAAAGTCCTGTCATGTCAGTAAATTGTGAGTTTATCTCTGCACATTTTGCGCAATGAATTTAGCACAGTCATTTGGAAATATAACCTATTATGCACCATGTTATAGATATTATCAATTGTAGAGTTCTTTGTTATTAACTTCTTGAATTAACTCACAGAACACACCTTCCAAAGTAATGTAAAACTTTTATGGGGGGTTTTGTTACATTTTGACATTTAATGGTTTGTGATTGATTTTATGTGAAAATAAAATCAAAGTGGGACATTTATTTGCATTCTGTTTCCCTAAGTCAACACTCAGCTGAGTGGAACAAAATTTTGCTGAAATTCAAGATGGACGTCTTTTGAAGTACGTCACAGCTTGAGGCTCCAGGCTCACTTTCTTGTGTTCTTGATGGAAAGCACAGTCTCAAGTTCTCTGCTTCCCCTAACAAGCTTCACTGTGCATGGCAAAGAAAAGCAATCACACAGCATGATTGTATCACCACTATGATACTATCTCTTTTCCAATAAGGTGATTTTTTTTCCTTCGTGGCATTAATGACCTTTGTTGAGCATCACCAACACCCCTTTACTCCCTGCAAGGATCATGTTCATGTGTTATTGCATCAAACTTCACTTGACTGTCTGAGTTTTTCACTGTGCGCTAACTTTGCTGTTCTTCTTGCTTTGACTTTATCTTGCTTCCATTTTTTCAGAGTCTTTTCTTGCAATAATTTGCAAGAAAATTAAAAATGGCCATAAATATGTGGGCGATGAAATCATTTAATGTGTTGCTGTAAACATAATTTTCTCGTGATTAAAAGTTTCATCTTCATGTGTGAATGTGTATATGCCATTTTAAAGCAGACACTTCATGCACTGAAGTGAGACTCACAATTGTTCTTCTTTCAGGTATTCTGTCTGAGACCACTGTCCCAGTGTAACTCATTTACAATCTTGCGCTCTGTGCCATCCGTCTGCGCTACAGTGGACGATGAAGATCTGCAGAGAGCCGGGTGATATAGAACGGGAGAGACATCCGGAATACAGACTGGGGGAAAGAGAGGGAGAGAAAATAAACGATGGCAGCTTTGGGTCTTTAAAGGAAGAGCTACAGGAGGAGGAGGCAGAATAAATGGCTTGGCTGATGCCTGCAGATTGTGTTGTCCCTTAATCTGGACTTTTTGGGAGGATAGCCACGACAACGCAGAAAAACTGCTTTCTGTAAATCTTCAGTGCAATCCGTGGGAAATACTTCAATGTATGGTGAAGGTTTAAACGTTCTGCTGTCTGGAGCAATGGAGCGCTGCTCTATAGTGACCAGCTGCTCTTCAGAGGACAGTCTGCTAACAACATTTAGTGAAACAGGAACAGATGCTCTGTGCTTTCTGGAGACCCCTCACATATGTTCCGAGGCTGAAACCACACTATAACCTTTTTGTTTCAGGTTACTGATCTTCATCATTATAAGAAGAAACATGTCCAACATGATGTGGGGAAAAAAAGCTTCAGGCAGCTCAAAAAGTGAAAATATCAGTGTGTTTTAGGTGTTTATCACAAGTCTAATGGAAGACCTGGTTATCTGTGATTGACAAACAGTGTAAGACTCACGATTTCTACTATGTTTTCTTTACTCAGTGAAATGACTATCAGCCTAGCTGGTAGATTAATTAGTTAAATGCTTTCCTTACTCTCTTTCTAAATCTTTTTAATGGTTTCAATTGTTAATGTTCTCATGACTGCCTGAACAAATGTTCTGACAGGCAGTGACGGTTCATCAATAATCCATGTGTTCACTGGAAAAGTCGTGTTTCGGATCTCTGCTGTGTGAGAGCTGTTCTCTTGCCTTGTTCAGTTTTAAATCATGTGGACAGGTCGCTCAGCGTCGGGTCAGGTTCACAGAGAGTCTCAGGGGCATTGGCCCACATCCTTGTCGTTTGACCTTCAGTCTACTGTGATGTTGCTGATGGGATAAGATGATTGTCTGAAGTGTGTGGCAACAGCACACTTCAGACACTTCAGCACAAGACAAATGTTTTGCATACGAGGTACAAATCAAAATAATCTTTGAGCAGCATTATAGCAAAGAGGATTAGTTATTTGTGACCTACTTGGAGTAAACAAAACAAAATTTCCATTAACTACAGTCTTTGTGATTAAGTCTTGATAAATAAAGGAGTGTTAACAGTTTGGCCCCATCTCTGTTTGCGTACGGAGACCGTTCCTCCTTAGACTATCTCTCCAGATTATCAGCAGTCGTTGGTAGTCTTTCCTCTCTTCAGCTCTTGATATTGCAGTGACCCTAGAACAATACTAATTATGTGTCTAGTGAATTTCTGTGTTGATTTTGTTGTTTTATTCTTTTGGTACAATCCACCAGATTAACATAAAAAACCCTGAATGTCCAAGATCTTGTTGTTTTGCACTCTAACAAGGACCATTAGGAGAGAAAGCAGTCCAAAACCAACACAGACACTCAACCATAATCAACAGGAGACAGTAGGTGCAATCTTACATTATTCATCTGCTGAATCTTAGTCAGGTCTACTCAGAATACACAGTTTTAACACATTTAAGCCTTTTTTGGTTTAGCACACTCTAAATGTTGATCACTGCGGTGGATGGAAATTACTTTTTTCCCAGCATCACTTCGAAACAACCGACTGTAAAGAAGGTAATCATTGAGATGCTACTCCTTGCAGCAGTTCCCTAACAGTGAGCTTTTTGCAGATTTTCTTCATTTGGTTGGAAAGATAAACATGGCTTCTTGCATCCATCTTTGTCGCAGTTCCAGCTGTTTAAATGTTGTCATTCATTGCTCTGACTGTCGAGAGAAAGAGAGGGAGACTGAAGGCATACTGTTTAAAACCTCGGCAAGCCACACTTTGCCAGATGAAAGGAAGAGTGGACACAAGGGACAGAGGACACAATAAAGGAATTCAAGAAGGACACAATGAGAAAAGGACAGAGGAAAGACAGAATGGAGAACAGCTCAATCAAAGAATGACACAAATGAGCAACCCAGCACTGAACCAAGACGGAAGGACACAAGGGAAGAATGACATAATAAGTAAGGAATGAAGAACTCACAGAAGGGGGATGGATATGAGGAAAGAAGGATACCATGAAGGTAAAATGGAAGAGAAGTAGGACACAGGGATCAAATCCAATTGCATACCTTTTCAGATTGCTTAAATTGCCTAACCCTAACCCTGACCCAACATGTTGAATAATCCCTATTTTAGATTGAAATGGTCCCTGTGTCTTTCCACACAGACCACATAACTCTTACAGTAATACACACCACCACACACAGCAGGAATGCCTCTTAAATGATCCCAAGTGTCATCCCAATAATTGGGGCACCTTAAGATTGTCAGAAGGGAGAAATCTGGGCAAAAATTGGCAGAAAATATCTTGTCTTATGAGCTTAGCATTAGAAATGACATCAGTCAATTGAAATTGAAGTGAAGGCATTGGACCAAACTGTTAAATCCCTGAGTCACGGCTTTCACTTGAATGGCTGCGAGTCCCTCTGCTTGAAACATGCTCAGATATCGGACAGTCAGGAAGCATACATCCCTTCATTTCTGCTGTCAGTTTATTCTTTTTATATTTAGTAATATAAAGACAGTAACAATGTCCTGGCTGTAATAGCCCATCAAACATTTCATTCATTTGGCCTTTCCAGCTTTAACCTTCCAAACAGCCACTTTGATCTACACATGCAGCTAAAAGCAAGCTTCTCTTATTTCCTTTCTATTATCGTGACAAGTGAGTCACACAGGCAAAATTTTAGCCCTAAATTCGGTTTGTGTGATATTTCTTTTTTCAGTTAACCCTCCCTCATCACCTTTTTCTTTTTTTTTTTTTTTTCCACTTCCCTGTCTCTACAGCAACTTCAGCAGAGGCTGAACCAATTCATTACAAGACTCAGAAAGTCGATTATGCTAATATTTTTTCTTTGCTACAGGGCTTCCCACGTCAGCTACTCTTCATAAACTTCCATATATTTTATTTAGACCTACTTTAGATTGGAAAATTGGCTCTCTCAAGTACAGAGGGCAAAAGGGTTTTAGATAAGAGGGGGAGGGAAAGGAGGTAGGCGGTGGCTCCACACAGAGCGGAGTGCAGTGATGATGAAGGAAGGGTAAGCCTGGAGTCAGGGGACCATCCACAGGAATCCCTTTTTACTTATTCATGCAGCTGCTGAGCATCAGGGAATCTCCCAGCCTCATTATGAAACGAGTATTTGCACAAGCTTAGAGAACAGGAGAGCTCTTGCTTGAAAGCCTCCGCTTATCCTTCCTACTCTCCTCCTCTCGTCATCACTTTTTTAGATCAGATTACTCAAGGGGAGCCATGTCAAGCTTCATTCACTGAGATGCTTCTCCAACTGTCCTAAATCCCTCACTTTTTTTTTTTTTTTTCCTGAAGGGCAAGCAACGTCTATAAAAAAAAGTTTGTGTTGCTGCATGGGAGGAAGCAAATGAGCGTGCAGCGGCTTCCTTTGGCTGATCATTTGCTAACATGACTGAAGACGGGGCTTTTCGGTCTCATAACAAGGACCACCCAAATCTAAGTTTTCAAGGGTTGGATACTACCAACATACGGTGTGTCTTAGCTGCTGCTGTTGTTGTTTTATATGTTTTCAGGACAACGTACTTGAAGGAATAATGAGTTTGAAAAAATCTGACCGTAATAGCAGAACAAAAAAAATCTGTTTTATTTCACTGCGAAAAATTTGCATCTCTAATCCTTCATATGTACAGATCGATAAAAGTACAAAACGGGGGAGAAATACTTTCTTGCTAGCTTGTATTATTGATAGTGGTACCTAATCCCTCAGTCTACCAATTAGACACAGTGGGATCCTGATAGTTTTGAAGCTGAAAATAGATATAGATTATTCTGCAATACAAACATGAAAGGACTGTTTTCTTTCATGTTTGTGTTTTTAATTCATCTATCAACAGGAATAGGAGACCTGTTTACTGATGACAGTTTTACAAATCGCTAAGAATTATAGATATCGCCAATGCTTCATCTGCAACACAAAAGAGCAAAAATGTCTAAACTCTGATGCATGAGTCTCTTCTTCATCGCTGCCTCTCAGTCCAAACGTTGCTTTATGATGCATCAGCTCATTTCAGATTGGAGGTGAAACCTATTTCTGTTTGTGCCTCATGCGATGCCTGCGCCTTCCTTCTCTGGGCCAGACAAAGATCAGAAAGACCCAGGCTTTAGTTTCTTATTTTTATTTTTTTTACTGGAGCTCACCTGCAAGTATTAAAATGACAAGGCTGCCTCGTGGCATGAAATTAAGGAGCTGAGGCCCATTGAGCTGCCCAGCTGATGGAGGCAGCGGATAATAAATCCAGGGGAGGAAAAGGTACAGGGAGAATGGATGAACGTGGCAGCTCAGTCAGCCTCAGGGGCTCTCAGGATGCCTTTATTAGCTTGGCTGTTTTATTCCACACCTCTTTCTCTCACCGACCAAAAGCATCAATATGCACATTTAATCTCAAGACAGCGATGTGCTGTATATTTATGCTGTAAGGCACATTTTTTTCTTTGTTTTATTCATTTTAACTAGTAGGAAGATGCGCGCACGTTGGCAATGGCATGCTTTTAATTTAGATTTACAACGGTAATGCAAACAAATTATTGTCATGGGTTAGGAGGAAGCTGGAGTAGAATAGAATAGAATAGAATTTGGTGCAATTCTCCTGATAAAAACAATGTCCCACTTAAAAATAGACTTTAACTAATTGCTAATATTACAGACATAAAAATAGACAGGGTCAATTTGATTACTTTGCAGCATTCAGCATGGTCATGGCAAATGGGTGAAAACTCTTTCTCAGTCTGTTGGTTCTATTCTCCATAGATCTGAAGCATTTGCCCAAAGGCAAGCGTTCAAGCAGTACGTGCAAAGTCAAGCTACTCTACCCACTGAGTCACAGTTGCCCACTTAGTTTTGCATTCATTTCCAGCATGACCGCTCCTGTAGAAGATAATCCATGGCTGAAGTCCGCCAGCCTGTTGCGTCTTCGGCGTGACTCGCCCGGCGTGTGCTGGCGATGAAAACTGGTGGGCATCAAATGAATCATCATGTGTTCTCACTTGAAATCCCACAGCCGACCGGCCGCACAGACTGTCTGCCATCACTACATCGCACCCTCGAGCTGCCAGGCTGGCTAACCCTTTCATAAATCAACCTTTACGGTGCAGTCACAAGCTTTCCCGGTGACTCAGAGGTGTAATAGTGGCAGCCCCCCCTCCAGCCCCACCGCGGTCCTTTCAGAAGGCACACATGTGACAGTAATTATTCAAACTAGAAAAGCAATAAGATATTACAAAAAAATATTGGTCATTACAGTAATAACAGTGTTATCAACACTATGACTGTCTAGGTCTTTAATAAATTAAAAAAAAATTTAATATTATTGAAAATGTTATTTATTTCAGTAACTTAGTTCTCTAAGTAAAATACATACAGACTAATATGTTGAAATCTTTATTTTGGAAAATTATTATTATTTTCTGTTTATAGCTAATAAAAATAAATTAAAAAAATAGACAAAACATTTAACTACAAAAAATGTTACTGAATGTTCCAAAAAGCAAAAATTTGCCTTTCTTCCAAACAAAGCTACCAGCAGTATGCACTGCAGAAATATGTGGGGGAGGGGCCAAGCTTCATTATTCTATGCTTCAAGCATCTGAAAACACCGTGGTACTTCCTTTTCAGAATCTCATTTAAACATGTGTGGGAAATGTTTGGTGGGAATTATTTTGTATTCATGTAAAGATCGATTTTTAAAACCTTGGTAACTTCATATGGTAACCAAATCCTCTCTGTCGGTCAGTGTTACTTAACTGTGAATAAAAACAGTTATCTGCATATGGTCAGGCTTTGGACTGACAGAAGAACTAGTACTCAAGATCCACTTTCAAAAGTTATGAGAAATTGTGGTTCGCTGGATATAATATGGAAATAATTGAGGTTTGATTAGGGACTTGTGCACAAAAACTGCAATTTGCATGTTTTTTGTGAAGCTGAGCAGCAGAATGGACATTTGTTTTATTTCCCTCAGTAGTAAATCTGTTTTGGTTTGGGCGCATCATTAGCGTGGCAGCGTCTGAAAAAGCCAAACAAGAGCAGAAGGAGCTGCGAGATTAAACGCAAAGTTGGCAGAGATTCATGCCATCCAGCACAGCACTGCTGGAGAAAAAGAGAGCCCTTTCTCCGAGCTTTTTCCTAAACTCTCTCTGTTATGGATCTATTATTTCTTATGTAATGACGCGCTCTGTGCCGGGGTCTGTCGGGCTGTCATTGAAGCACCCAGTGGCCCTTTTCTTCCAATAGTGGAAGAAAAGGGCTTGAAGAAATGATGCAGTGTCAAGTCTGAAAACCCAAGCATTCACCCAACAGTCAGACACAGTCAGACACAATGGCTTTCAAAGCTTTGTTGGGTGTAAGAAAGATGTGAGTGAGTCCTTTTTAAAAAAACATTTATTTTTTTACTTTACAAACAGACCATCGGGCTTTTTAGTCCAAAATGTAGCCGCTCTCGTAATTTAGCCCGCTTACTTTGGAACAAGAAAAGCACTTTATTAATTTTTCAAGTGGATTAAATAATTACTCTCAAAGCACTCCACTTGCATAACCGTCATGTTTTGTGGCTTAAGCCAAGTTAGCTCTTTTTGACCCAGTATTGTGTCTCCGTCTCGTCTGCAGGGTTTTTAGGACGCAGTCACTTGAATGGTATTATAACAACGTGAAGAGCCGCTTCAAGAGGTTCGGCAGCGCCAAGGTTCTGAAAACTCTGTACAGGAAGCACATCATCGAGAGAGGAACATTCTCTGATCTCCCAGGTAACTTCAGCGTCTGTCTTTCCTTTGATTGGCTGTGTGTGTTTGCGTGTGTGTGTGTGTGTGTGCCAGGGTTTATCATTAACCGAACCCTGGCACACACACATTTGAACCACATCAAGTCGCCGGCCTGCTGCCACATTAGACATAGTCGATTAAAGGTATCTGTCCGGTTTGGCCACTGGAGACGTGTCAGACTTCATCAAGCCAAAGTTATCGGGTCCTAGTTGGATCCACGGATAGGCTTATCATTCTGCTTTGGTAAATGATCACTCAATTTTTTTTTTTTTTATCAACACATTTTGCCCTCTCTTTCCCTGCAGGATGAGTTTCTTTCTGTCAGACAGGCTAAAGTAACGTTTTTCCTCACAGACTCAGCTCTCTAACATCAGCTTGACACTGCTTGAAAAAACTTTATTCTTCAATTTCTTGAGACTGGGATCTGATGTGACCCATTTTGAGATATTTTAGCCTTCAGGTTGCCACCCTGGTTTTGTTTCAGAGATCTCTTGACTCTACAGGTTTGGAAGTATTAAACCTGAATGGGACTAGTGAAACTCAACCAGAGGTAGTTCATATTTTAACAAGCTGGTAATTTATTCATTTATTTATTTTTTCTACACAGGATCTGGCAGGTTAAGACATTTTGTACCTTTTGTAAAGGAAACTAATTTTTAAAACTGAAACATTTTGTCTTCCATTTTTGGAAAATGTTTGTTGCAATTAATTTGCGTTTGAGTTGATAAAAGTGAAAAACTGTCGATGAGCTTCTTCCTTGTAGCTTTTCTCCTAGATAATCTGCTTTGACCGGTTGGCATCCTGCTCAGGGCGGCGGCGGCGGCCAAGTGGGCTTCTGTTTTTAACCGGCTCACGTTGAACTCCATTCTGACCCAGTTGCATCTCGATCAGGCTGCAGATGCAGCCTGACAAAGAGGCATTATTTCATATCCCGATTCATGGGATTACGGGGATGAAGAGAGGACAGACGGGATGATTCGGGTCGGGTATAAGGCGCAAGTGGATGAGCTTGACATGAAGGGATGTTTGGGAATCCGTTGAATCTACAACGTAAACGGCGGAAATCACCAGGTACCGTAAAGTGCACCGATGAAAGAATGAATTTTGAAATTTGCAAAATAGCAATTTGAGTCATTGAGTTGTCTAAATGATTTAATTCTATTGGGTTTATACCAATATCTCATGCATTAATCACAACTCTGGCTTTTAGGAAGTTGAATATCAATGTGAGTTGCTACGTCTGTCATTTTTGTTATTGTAAAACTCATTTTGATCTTTTCCCACTGTAGGCTGGTCCAAGCTTTTCAAGCTCTTTTCTGCTAAACTGCAGACTTGGACTAAATGAGCTCCCCTTGTATACTTCCATTTTGGTTTACCTCTCCACTTTTGTTCATCCCTCCTCTCTATTCCTCCATCATCTGGGGTGGATCATGTTTCATTTCTAACACCAGCCAAATGAACTTCACTGCCTCCCGGTTTAAGCATGTAGGACTTTGACATGTTTGCATGCCAGTGTCCGGTAAGCCATTTGGATCTTCTTATAAGGGCGCCTTCGAGTCTGATAGGAGAGGCTGATATGTAAAGACTGCTTGGGAAATGAGATTTACATTGGGCGTTGGTGTTTGTGTTTTTTTATTTATTTCTTTTTTCTTCTGTTTCTCTTACGGAGTTCAAGGTGAGAAAAGACGTCAGTGTTGAACAGCCGGGAAAGGAAACTGCGGTTCTTATCTCTTTTTAACATCAGATGCCGTCTAAAACCTCCTTTTCGGCAAATAATGACACATTTTAAGAGTTTAAGAGTGTTTGAGCAGGGCAGATTTTAAGTGCTCTGCGAAGGCGCCAGTACTCTGTGAATTTTCTACCTCTGGCTACATTATAACTGCAAGCATCATTACATCTTTGGGGAATTTTTACAGACCAGCACTCCGTAGCAGAGCAGTGATTTTGTATTTAGTACCCTTAAGTGAATTAATCTTGTGATGCTAATATAGATGGAAGTACTCTGAAGTAAATTTGTACTACTTTTACTCATCTAGAGACAGACATTCATGCCTATTCTTATATCCCAAATATCTGAAGTTCATCCAGACTGGATGGAGAGCATCTGTGATCGTCATCTGCCAGGTTTTGCCACAGATTGTAAGTCCGCACTTTAACCCGTCTATTCTAACATATGAATAGCATATTCTTCAATACAGCATTACTAAAATCTTTTAAATTTCCCTTAATTTTTTTATATCTGAAGTTTTTGAACTACAGATTTTTATTTATTTATTTATTTTATTTTATTTTATTTTTTTGATCAGGAGACTCTAGTTCTTTGGAAGCAAAATATGAAGGATGACTGGTGACTCCAAGACTTTTGCACATGACTTTACAGTATTATTGCTTTTAAATAAAGGTGTCTGGCCTAATTTCTCTGTTAATTAAAACCGACGGTTGAAGCTGACTCAATCCTGAACAGGAAGCCGCTGCAATGCTAGATTTATATGACAGAAGTATAATTTTAGGGAGGTTAAAAAAGCACATTTTATAAAACGGGTTGCTTTCATTGAAAGTCCCTGCATTAAAGATTGCAAATTCAGTGGATCTAAGGACATAGCTAAAGAAGTTAAATCACTTATAACTGATTAACGTAAAAAATAAAAAAAAAAACACACTCACAGATTCCCTTGTCATTCTATGAGCTGCTATGTGTTATTATCCTTCTTTCTGGTACAAATATATATTTACTATAAATACCATATTGTGATAAAACAGTGCACAGTCTGCAGTGACCGTGGAAACCATTTGCTTTTTGTCACCGTTTTTTATAAATCTCTCTTTATTTCCACCTCATTTTTACACTCCTCTAAGAAACTATTTGAACATTTTTATGACGGGTAAATCATGTTTATTTCTTGTTCGCGGATTAGTGATGTCCTAGTTTTCCTCCCCTGCCTTTTCTATTTGCTGTTACATCCCTCAAAACATCTGTGGGAAGCTTTGCACCTATCCAGGAAAGATAAATGGAGAAATACTGAAGCCTAGTACCACATCCTCACATGTGATTTTCTCTAGCGGAAAACCAAACAGAGGAAGCAAACTGCAGAATGCGGTCGCAGGGATTGAAGTGTTTCACAGCTCCAGTCGTATGTTCTCTGCAAAAATCAAAGAGATGTATTTGTGTGTCTGCATGTTGATGTGCAGTTTGTTGACTGATGCATGCAATGATGAGGAAAGTGATATCAAGTTAGCATTTGCACGAAACTAATTATCTTCAGGGCATTTTTATGGGTGTAAGCCAGGTTCCTTCTGAGAACGCCACAGAACCGGCTTCATAATGAGTCCATTTTTGTTTTGGCCGTTAAGTTTCAGGGGATATCAAGTTTTCTAGGTCAAACTAATACAAAAACTTGGCTTTGTAAGGTTGAACTAAAGTGAAATTTACACTTCAAGAAATTAAGATTCTTCTCGTGTCATTAAGTGATTCCAAAAGCTGTGTTTGATGGAAATCTAAAGTGTGTTTCCAAAGAGTGACCTTGGTTTTCGTCTCGGTGTTGTTCTGCCAAATCAGTAGCAGAATTTAACAGCAAACACTCGCAGAGGCAGGTTCACTTTCAGCAGATCTGTAATCAGCCTTTTTAGTGCACTTTGGAAAATGAACCGTTTGAACTGAGGCTGTGGTCTTTCAGACACTTGGCCGCGCTGGAGTCATTTGTCATGATGCTGTTTGAGCTGAAGGCCCACAGATCCGGTGTTCTGTTTGCCTGTGCTACTCTTAAATTTGTCCTACCTTGTGGTGATGCACATGGGCGCATCGATGCTACGTCACATAGTGCCTACTCAGCAGATTTCTTAGAAATACCTCCTACTTGTGGAAATTTCGCTTTTACGGGAAGCTTTATTTAATTTCATACCTGGCTTTCATGTATTACTTTATGTTTTTAGTTTCCATGACAAGCAGCTTGTAAATATATTTATAAATGGCCATAGTTTGCCATCTGCAATGCCGTTACTGTAAACAAGTTATTTTTTTTTCTTTCTTTCTCCTATTACTGGCTGAACATTTCCAATCTCTTTTATTTTATTTATTTATTTTTGCTCCACCGTTCTCCTCCGTGTTCCTGCATTAAGGAAGATTAGTCCAATCAAAGACAGATTACTTGGGTTGCTTTCTGAAAAACTGGGGAAAATTAATTACAGAGGCCCGGTTGCTCCCTCATTTTGTGTTTCATCGCTGCGATTTCAATCTCTAAAGCTTTTGTTATGGCTAGTTAATTTCTGCAAATCCCCTCCTCTCAGAAGAAAAAAAGAAAAGAAAAAAAAAACAGACACCGGTCAAAGCTCAGTCTGACAGTCATTAATATTTGGTTGTATATGTTCTGCAGGAGGAAACAGAGACTGAGCTCTTGTTTGTGGTATAATTGATGTTTATTACAGATTTAAATGTCAGCTCAATCACATTACTGTAAACTCCCAACTTGATCCCAAATTAAAGAGACAATAGACCATATGTGTGTTTATTCCTCTCCTCCACCAGCCTGAATGATATAAACAGTCATCCTGTCAGCTCCGCCATTGTTCTGAAGACTTTGTTTACGGGGCTCGTTTGTGCTGCCAGATGCTGCGCTGTAATTGAAAGCAAACCGTCTGGACTGTCTGTGCTCCTCCTGCTGCTGCTGCTGGCACTTCAGGAATGTTGTTTTTACATCCTCATTTCAGCTTCATTTTTATTCAGAAGATATCTGATTTTTTTTTTTTTGTCTTTTTATGAGACCCTTTAATTATACTGTTAGGATTTAAAGTGAAAGATCAACAGAAAAATGTAATAACTCTGAAGTTGAAGAAAAGCATTCCTGGTGTTTTAAAGCTTTTTAAAAAAGAAAGAGTAACATTCAGTTTAACAAACTGATTGCAATTCCTACGCGCTCCATTCCCATTCTGGAATACGGTGGTGGCAGCATCAGTCTGTGGGGATGTGTTTGGTTAGCAGTGACGGGGGAAACGACTCAGAATAAATGGGACAACGGAAGGAGCTAAAATAGGACAATACTGAAAGACTTGAGATTGGAACAGAAATTCACCTCCATGAGACACATCTCCAGCTACAGTCGAATTGTTTATATAGGGAACTTATTTAATGCTTGTATCCACATAAAACTAAAACGTTTTAGCTAAGTCAAACCAAAGCACTTTCCAGATATTTACTTGTAAAAATAGAAGGCATTTATTGTGTATTTTTTTGTATCATTCTAGCAAATAAAATACACCAAAATCAGCTCCATTTGGCCAGACTGTGTTCAGAAACAAGAAATTTGGTTCCACTTTGCCAAAAAAAAAATGTTTTTGAATGTGTGTCTAAATATATGATAAATATATGAATGGAAGAGAGTTTCTAAATATGTGTTTTTATTGTGTTAGCAAAAGAGGATGACAAGGTTGAATTAGTGTTGAATTAGTCAATATGTGTTGATCTGCACTCCCTGTTGTGTGTTCAGGTTCAAGGTCTGTAGCCGCTTTTTGCCAAGCACTGCATTTACTTCCTAAAAAGCATTCAGATCTCATGAAATGTTTAGTTTCTGCCAACAGGGATTGTGAATTCATCTGTGTGTAGTGCTATAGGAGGAGGGAGAAAACAAAGCGCTGTGATGGATTGAAGTGCGGTGCTGCACTGCTGCAGATTCATCTTTCGTCACGTCGGAATGCTGAAAGTTATTCTTGTCGAGATGCTTGTGTCTTTGCTTTGTCTCACTGTTGCATTTGGACAAGTAACGAGAAAAAGCAACCAAATTATTGCAATTAATGTTCTTTCACAGTCACCCCTAAGTGGGCTGCAGCCTTAAAAACCGAATTTACCTCCGAAATTTGCGGTGTTGTTGTTCTGCGGCTTCAGAGTGCAGATTTTAGAGCTGATGTTTTCATGTGGTTAGGAAGTGCAGCCTGGTTTACCTCAGCCAACTGTCAAGGATTTTCTGCAGAAGAACTCTGTGTTCTTGCACGTGCTGTGTGGGTTTCCTCCTGTTTCCTCCCACACTCTGTTTCAATCAATCAACCCTAAGAAGTCAATAATCTCTTAAGTAGTATAATCAGCATCTAAGGAGGGCAGGATTATTGGAGATGAAAGATTGTGATTGGCACATTTTGTTGTCATAATTCCTTTAATGCTTAAGGTTTCACTTAAACACTTAGTGAAATCTTTGTCTAAACGACTTACAGTAAACTTTAATTGTCCTCCAGAAGAGCAGCTATATATTCTGTAATATGGTGGATTGCTGCCACTCTGCATCAACTGATGTAATACTGTTTTATATTCCAGCAGCTACTGTATCAGAGCTATTGTTACATTATTCATAGAACTTACAGGTGAACAGCATTCATGTGCAGAATGACCTAATCCATTTGGTCTTATTGAAGCACCTAATTATGCATTTATTTATTAATTAGGCAGTGGAATAATTTTAAAACAACGCATGCAATAGTTTGGGTATAATGTGTTTTTTTTTTATTTATTTTTTTTATTGTGTACTGCTATTGTTGAAGGTTTGTAAATCCTCCTTTTGCCATCAATGTTACAAAGCATCCACACTCATCCAGTTCATTGTCTGGTACTTGAAATATTCCCATATTTTAGACCTCTTAGGCCTTTAAAAATAAAAATAAAAATAAACCTTTAAAAGCTATCTTATTTGGTTTTAACCAGACTCTCTTTGCACCATATTTACTTAGAAATACAGATACACCAAATAACTGCAGCTGATCTCTTTCTTAAAACTGAAATCATAAAAATCACGCGTTAGCTAAAAATAATGATAAACAGCAATAAACCATCAATGTTGTTAATGATATTGAGGAAATTGCAGCTGCCCTATTTCATGAAACACACATTCCTGAAAATCCTCTCAACAACTCAACAACAGTGTCTTCAGTCAGAGGCTTCGTCTGAAGTGCTGTAACACAGACCACTACAGTAGATCTTTGCTGCTAATCAGTATCAATTTAGCAGTGAATTGAACTGAATCAAATTTCCTCCCTTAAAACCAACACATGCTTTGCAGTTCAGTGTGTGTGTTCTCTTATATTTCCTGTTTCAAAGCATGGCTGGGAGAAATGACTTTCTTTGATATATATCCCATCACATGTTCTATTTATATCCCAGGGCAAAAGAAAATCGTGGATATACCACACTGACACTAACTTAAAAGTGTACATTTGAGAATTTTGGTAGTGTTTGGGTGGACATAAAATCCAGATTTCAACTCATGTCCACAGTCTTTCAAATGCAAGGAGATATACAACAGTATTTGTAAAGGAAATGGATACAGTACTCCTGTTTGCTAAAGGTTTAGCATATGCTTTGCATTCAAGAACACAACGCCGCGGGCTTCTTCCATATGACTGGCAAGTTTATTCAGCGTGTGCAAGCAGCGTTTGTTGTTTGCCCACCAGTCGGCGAGTGACTCTTTGGAGGTGCCCCCGTTCTCTCTGACAGCAGTGCTTTTGTGTCTACATCGTCCTCCGCTTGCTGCAGGTAATTCCACCGATCTGTTGTCGTCTTCAGAAACCATAATCCAGCTCTAACCAAGCAGAAGCTGTGCAATTCTGTTCATTTAACGATTATACTGACAGGGGAAAGGTCAGAGGAGAGGGTGATGTTCTCTGGGGCTTCCTGCACTGGGCTGTGTGCAGGTTGAGGGTGGGGGTAGGGGAGGATCTCCTCTAGGGAGTCAGAAGTGCAGAGAAACATCAAACATTGAGTTTTCTTGTTGTGTCGCTGCGTGTCGATGTGACAGGTGAAATTGCCGGTTTTTGCACTCCCGCTTTGAAAAATCTCGCAGCACTTTGACAAACAGCAGTTCTTCTTGAAACAATAAGGCGTACCTCGCACGTGGAGCTGCTGCTCCTGCTGAATGAAAAGTAGAGGGGGGAATGCTGCTCTCTTTATTCTGATGCATTTCAGGTTTTCCTCTCTAAACGGTTTTTATTAAGTGTTTTTCTGCCCTTTGCGAGAAGGCTCATGTTTAAAACTTCAGGGACTTGTCAAACTTTGAGTGTGAGAGTGATGAGTTCGTGTGCTGCTGTCTTGGCAATTTGACAGCCGTGGCAGGGATATGTGAGCCTGATCTGTGCTGCTTAACATCAGCTTCACACCGAACCACATTCATCTGTGTCTGTGTCTGCAGCCTGGCCATCAGGCTGAGAAATGGGACTGAACTGACTACAGAAAATGGGGATCTGGCGAAGGCCGAGGAAAATGAAGACGTGTTGGAATAAGTCTGTGAATGGACATGGATCACACTTTCTCTTACGTTTAGTCTGTTCTATGAGTTTCCATCGAACTTATGTCAAGAAATGAAAATGAACCCAGAGGTGGATTTAGAGATGGACCTCCCTCTGCTTTGCCACTGTGGTTTGGCAATCAGCAGCTATGTTTTTTTTTTTTTTTCTGCACGTTTCTAGTCTTTAAAAGCTGCATGTCCAAGTACAACCACTTCACTTTTACTGCTGTTTTAATGAGAAGCCCCCCAGGAGGCCTATCATACTGCAGCTAATGGGCGTCTGAGGGAATGTGAGCTTCTAAAAAGAGAAATCTTTTAACCAACAACCTTATCAGAGTGGTTCCTGTCCTTTAAATTAGACCAATTAACATATAACGTGACTGAATTCACCTTTGTATCACATTTGCATTGCAGAAAATGTAGGTTTTCCTTGAAAACTGAGCAACATAGAGAAAGCAGGACTGGGACAAAAAATAAGGTTTCAGAATATTTTTTGCATATGCGTGTGTGTGATTGCTTTGTACCGGAAATTAAACGATGAGATGAGATGAGCTGACATTTTCTTTGAGCTCTAATTCTGTTTAGAGAATATCACAATGAAACAGAACCTCACAACCGAGTAGACAACAGAACCGGGTTGGAAATCCAGTTGACAAAAGGTTTCATGGCATGGTGCTCCAGCTTTTCACGTGGCTGCAGCTGCGTCTCAAAGCAGCACAATTTGCGCAGGATGTTGGATTTTCAGTGTAAGGAGAAACGCTCTCATGGCTCCCCTTCCCTTCGTGTTTCAGAAAGCAGCGTTCACGACGGAAGCAACGATAACGATGGCAGCGTCTGCGGCAGCGACTCCGTCTTTTACAGGCAGAGTGAAGGTGAGAGACGTGTTGATGAGCTTGTGGCGCTGCAGACGGGAAGTAATTGCCGTCAAAATGACCTTTGCCATTCCAGAGCCTTTATCTTTCGCATTCTTTGTTGATATTCACCGCTGCCGTCGACCTTTGACCCCATTCATTGTTGTTCTAAACAAATTCACACAGAGACACTGAAGCAGAAATCCACCCAAACATGCATTTGAAATCAGGAAATATATATCCTTTCTTGTGAGAATATTATCACACCCAATCACAGGTAATGGTGAGCTTAGTGAATTCTTGATTCAAAATCAATAAAAGATCATTTGTTTTTAATTCAGCTGAGTAGGAAGATAAATATGTATTTCTGCCCTGCAAATGGCAAGTTAGATAACGTTCAGAGGCTTTAACCGTGACGTATGTGAATATCTGAGTCGTGTTTGTTGTGGTGGTAACAGGACACAGTATGGCAGAGACGCTCACAGTCGCCCTGCGTGTTGCTGAGGAAGCTATAGAGGAGGCCATCGCTAAGGCGGAGGAGTTTCGGGACAGTTTGGTAGGATGTTGTTATACTTTCTTTCTTTTTTTTTCATGTTCTTCTCCTAATTTAAATATTTAAATGACCAACTTTCCCAGCCATGTCCTACTTCTTTCTGTCTGACCTCTACATAACTGAGTCTCTTTGAATGAAACGTGTGTGCAGGAGAAGCAGAATGAGGCTCGATATCTGCGGGACCACAGAGATGAGCTCATAGAGGAACTGGCAACCACAATCGTGCAGAAAGTGAGCTGCGAGAGGCTGTTTTGTCTTTTCACAACATTTGTATTCTTCCACATCATCAGCAAGCAATAATGGAAACCCTCATTACTAAAACGAGAATGAATAAATGACGAACTCATCTTGAATCAGTTTGCGTCCATGTCGCATTCAAGCAAGAAACATTGAGTCGAAGTGAAGTAGGTTAATTGTAGTAAGATTATTCTAGTGTCCTACTTTGATAAGGAGGCTAACGACCATTGAACGTATTGCATTAGTCTGTTAGAATACGTTTATTTTTCTGAGGATTCTATCTCTCTCTTCTTTCTTTTGTCCCCATCAGATCATTCAGAGGAGGAAGCGATCAGAGATGCAAACGGAGTATGACTTTGTCTGGCCACAACCTCAATCTCTAGTCCAGACCGGTGAGCTGCCATCTCCTTCTCAACCTCACACTTCATCACAGGACCCTCTGAAGAACCCCTACCCTCTGTGGGTGAGTCCCTTTCATCCCAAAATGTCTGGCTGGCTGGATGGTGGGTGCAAACCATATCTGTGTGCAGAGATGGTTCGTTTTTTTTTTTTTCTTTCCAACCCACAAGCTGCATATTTGCATTCTTGTTGGATAGCCCAGTTTATTTTCTGCGTGTACTATTGTGTACTTGTCGTTCCCTCTTAGTTTATGGAAACTGGTGGAAAAATAATCAAATATTCTGATTTAAAAGGTGAAAGCCAGTGCTCGGTCATTAATTTTGTGACTTTCTTTTTTTTTTATGGGATTTGTAATGGAGCTATCCTGACCACATGTCTTAACAACCATAAACCAGCCACGCACGCATCCTCTTAGCTTGTTTTTAACGACGCACTTGAGGTTATTCCAAAACAACACAGAACTTTCTCCATGTGGTCATTTATCATTTATTTTGTGCATCCAGCACAATCGTTTTCTAATGGAGAGCTGCATTCTGCTGCACTTAAATGACTATAAGAAAAAAAAAAAAAAATTAATTTACACAAAGTATTGCTTTAAAGGTGAAATTAACCCTAAAATTAACATTGATTTAGCAGAAATACTGGGCACTCGGTGGAGGCTTTACCTAGGATTCCCTCTGATGTCACAGTTGTCTCGCCAATACTTGTTATTTTCTCTACTGTGGATTTTCCCCCCTCAGTAAGTTAAAGTAAGGGATACAAATTATTCTCTAAATGTCATTTGGGCAAATTTCAGAAGCAGTTTCGGCTCATCTAAATAAAAAAAATTTAAAATGGGACCTCAGACAGTCCAAAAAGCAGTTTAGTTTGCAATCCTTCCAGGTAATGTTTCGATCTGGAGAGAAACAACACGCTGCGCACACAAGTTCGTAGCAAAAAAAACCAACCAGCAGCAGATCGGCCTCCCACCGGATCCTGCCACCAGCCAGCAGGGACTCATAGATTTGTCATTGTCGTGTGTGTGTGAGCGGAGCATCAAAGCTGCGTCTCCCCCCTCCAGGCCTCTCAGTTTCCCGCTGTTTCACTCATGGAAGATCAAAGTCCTGTGAAATACGCACGGATCCTCCTAAACTTCTCAGCCCGCCTGTTTATTAGCTTTCTACAAACACACTCCCCGAGACACAGCGGATGCAAATGGCCTCTCAGAGCCGCCTCCCTGCTTGGCAACACTACAGATTAAGATCATTGTTTTAAGGCTTTGTGCCTTTTATCTTAAGAGCGTTTATCCTTTTAGGCTTTCCCTGAAGCTAGACACAGAAAGCTATTGTTAACCACTTAAATAACGTTTCAATGAACTCTAAAATTATGAGCCAGCTTTGAAGATTTCATGTAAAATTAGAAGTTGTGCTCTGAAAATAAACAACCCCTTTAATTAATTTGTGTCCAGCGGGAGATTTTGTTATTGGGAATCAGTGCATGGTGTTTTATTTACTTGGTTTGGAGCTCCACCTGCTGTTGTGACTGTTAAATCACGACCAGCGTCTTTTTTTTTTTTTCTATGTTTGTTTTCTTTCTTTCTTGTTTCCTGGACAAAATAAGGTGAAAACTAACAAAAAAAAGGTGTTTGATTGTCTTGCAGCGGTCCCGGTCAGCATTCTCCCTCACCAGTGACGACTCCCCAGAGAAGGGTCCAGAGGAGGAGGAGGAGGAGCCTGCTGCTGCTGTTGCCGCCGCTGGTGGAGGCGCTCTGCAGGACTACGCTTCTCTGAAGAGGGAGGGCAAGGCTGCATCGCTACCCGGCTGGAAAAGCATGGATCGCTTGGACAACTCAAGTAAAGATCCTCAGTCTTGTTAACCTCATCGCTTGTCTTGATGCAGAGTCTTAGAGAAGCATCTATAGCCCTTTAACTCTTTCGGTATTTGTCACAAAGTGTTCAGTGTATTTTATGGGGATTGTGTGTTCAAGAGAGCCACACCAAGTTCTGAAAACTGCCCATTTAATCTGATGCCCCAAAATAAAATATAGTGTGACAACTCCAAATGCTACCACAGAATGATTTACAACAAGGATCTTTGTTTTTCCTCAAACATCCTGATGGCTTTGTGCTTCCAGGCGCATCCTCGGTGCTGCAGAGCCCGGATGGAAACTGGATCGCTCTGCACAGTTCGCAGCTCTCCCGGCCCAGCCTGCTCACCAAGAGGAAGAGCCTGGTGTTCAGCGTCCTGGAGAAGGAGTCCAACGTGGTCTCCGCGTACGACGAGATGGGCTCCGACTCGGAGGAGGAGGAGGACGACGGCGGGTGGGGCGCGGCGCTCCAACAGTTTCGCCGCAAATTGTCCGATGAGACTTACTACACGGACTCGCAGCACGACCCCGAGTGGACTTACACCCAGCACCCCGCTGTCACCTCGCCGTCCTCTGGCCTGTACACCAACACGGAGACCCTCAACTCGGACTCCGAGGCCTCGTCGGTGCTGTCTGCATGTCCTCGCAAACCCACTCACAACTTGTTGAGGAGGAAGGGACCGGCGGACTCTCAAGTGGATCCTCATCAGCAGCCGCTGTACCATCCGCCCCTTCAGCAGAGCTTATCCCAACACTCAGCCCACTCAGAGGTGCTGGATGTGAACTTTAACCCCAAGGTGATGCTTCCTTCATGCAATTTATAGACAATGAAATGGTTCACCCTCTTCCTCCGATTTTGTAGTTTTTTTTTTTTTCATCTCGATGTCTTGGTCCTTCTCTGCGAACTGTTCGCAAATGTACAAAGGTTGGAAAAAAATGCAACTAAAGAGAAGCTGAAATCAAATGTATTACAAAGTAGGCAGATGTGAGCATAAAAAATTCTCTGAATCATGCCTGCACAAACGATTCTTTTCTGATTTGCTCTCCGATGCAACAGGTTTGTTGCTATTTTGTTCATTTTACACACCATGAAAAACAGATTTGTTAGTTTTCTGCCTGAGTTATAAACACAATGGAAAAGGCTTGAAATCATTAATCAATTAATCTCATGTTACAAATAATTAAAAATAATTATTTTAATAGGGATGGGTACACTTTTTACATCTACTTTGCTTGTTAAAATACGAATATTAATCCAAATAACCAATCCAGATCCATTCTAGATGATTTGTCCTCTGGGTGAACTTGAGAAATAAATACTTGGGCAAAACTGTTGGGATCCATCTTTTAATTAGTGAAAAACCCACAATGACCACTGACATGGCATGAAGCTGACCAATGAAAATCAGACATTTCACCACTGCTGCTGTTTGTCTAGCAGGTGACGGGAGACAGCAGCGAGGCGGACGACAGGCAATGTGTCCGAAGATCTCGGAGACGCAGGAAAAGCAGAAAGGAGTCGTCAACGGACCAGAACAAACCTGGAGGTCCGAACCACGCACAGTCCATCTACCCTTTAGCACAGGTAACACTTCTAATTGTTGCTTATTTTTATCTCTCCATCTGTGCTGTGTCAGAGATGGACCAGGTGATTTAACCCCTGTGTTTTGTGTGTTTCAGGAGAACAGTGGTTTTCTACTCAATACCCTGCTGAAGAGAGGTTTAAGTGAGGAGCAGCCGGTGCCTGACGGTACACTAGCAGCACCAGCTGGACCAGATGCCCTCAAAATAGATGCCATGACAGCAGGAGAGCCAGACCCCTCCGACACGGTGGCTCCAAATTCTCCACCGCCCAACTCTGCTCAGCTTGACTCTGTGACCCTGGGGCCAGAGATGGTCTCCAGGAGCCCGGGGCCTGGATCTGGCTCTGGAGATTCCCTGGAAGTGGAAATACGATCTAAGCTCAGTCGAGGGAACAGCAAAGACAGTGTCTCGTCCGACGAGGAGGACAAACAGACGGAGAAAGAAAGTGAGAAACAGAAAGAGAAATCGAGACCAAAAGAAACGGAGAGACAAAGGCAGCGTGCAAGTGTCAAGAGAGAGAAAGAAAGCGGAGCGACGGAACAGGTGAACGGGCAGCAGATGAAACGGGCTCCCGGATTAGTGAAGAGCTCCTCAGAGCGAGAGGAAACGAGAGCTCAGGACAGGAGGTTAGAGAATAGAGCTGAGAGTTTCGTAGAGAGAGTAGCCGAGAAGGAGCAGAAAAGAGGAGAGGTGAACAGAGTAAGTAAGAAACAGCGCAAGAGAGATGGAGAGAAGGAGGCGGCGCAAAAAGGTGGAGCCAGGAGGAGCGGATCCAGTGCAAGTTCATCTGCTGTTTCTCCTTCTTCCCAGGAGGGGGGGCTGTCAAACAACCCGGTGAGATGAGACATTAGAAACACATTCATTCTTAGTCATTCTCTCTCTCTGGCTTGTATGTCTGTTTTGTCTGCTTGTCTTCCATCGTGGCATCCTTGAAAGTTGTATTTACACTTCTTTTGTCCTTTGCGCTCACTGCTTTGGTGTGTTTTGTCTGGCTGGTTTTATTTGCCTTGTGTGTTTCTATGTGTGTGTGTGTGTGTGTCTTGGTATCAGGTGGGGCAGAATGACTTGGAACAACAACAGAGGCTTCAGTTGCTCTCTTCTGTCTTGCAGCAGGTGAGATCATTGTGCGGCCAGAGAGCAAAGCGAGTCCTCCCGTCTTTGCGGGCAGCCGCGCTCAAACATCTGCTTCACTCTCGATGTGATCCAGCATGGTGTAAAACTATTAAAGCGCATGAGTTGGCAACCCCTCTCTGAGGAGAACATTTTTAATAATGAAAGCCTCCAAAGGTCAGAATGAATCACAGCCATTGGTCCGGTAATTTTTCATCTGTGAAGCGGCTGTTGCACTGCCACACGCCAAAGAAATCTGCCTCCGTTCCCCTTTGCACACGCTGCATTGCAAAAGTATTCATACCTGTTAAACAACCGCAAATATCAATTTATCTCATTGGGATTGCATCTCACGGAACCACAGAAAGCATTGTGTAATTGTATTGTAGAATGGAAGGAATTTCTGGTGTTCAACATGTTGTAGAAATAAAAGTGGGTTACAGCTGCACAGTGGAGCAGCTGGTATAATTGCTGCCAGAAGGTTGTGGGTTCAAATCCCCGCTGGAGTCTTTCTGCATGGAGTTTGCATGTTCTCTCCAGGTATCCGTGGCTTCCTCTGACTTTGTAGACAGTAAAAATTCGACTGTTTCATTAATTGGCCTCGTTCCTTTCACTTTCTAATTGTATATTACATTTTGTTTGTGTAGCACATAAAACAACAATAATTGTAATTGTTATTTTAACAGCTGTAATGTGAGGAAATCAGGAAGAAAAAAAAATCAGGGGTTGGTTACTTTTCTGAGGCTCTGTATGTTTGACTTTCCATTTAGAAAGAAAGACAACAGCACTCATCTCTGATGATTTAAAAAAAATTTATATGCACACATTAAATTAGTACAAATGGGAACAAATATCACACATCAAAACACAAGACGGTAAAACAAAATGCTTATGAAACTATTCTAATTAGAAGTTCTTACTGCAGTATCTTAACTTAATAGCTGTTTTCCAGTCAACTCAGATTAATCAGCACAAAGTCAGGTACAAACACACACACACACACACCCCTCTGAAAAGTGAGAGTTATGGTTGGTCATTAGGGACATGATGAATGCTTCTCTGAGTCACAGCTGCTTCCGACAAGGTGAATAGCTAATGTAGTCATAACATCTATTTCTGTCGGTTTTCTTGTCCCCCTTTTGGGAATTCATTGGGGGAGAAAACACATCAACATCAAAGTCTTTTTTTATTTTATTTTTTAAATTTTATTTTATTTTTTTACTTCGGTCTTTTCTGTCCATTTTCAGCTTTTGCATCAAAGGTGCGCCCTTTTCAAAGACAGCACAGAGTTCGGCTTTTATTAAATTAATCTACGTGAAGTAGTGACTCTTCCATATTGGGCAGCTGCCCGGCTGATGTAATTATCCACTATATTTCTCATCTGCGTCATCGTCAGCATGTACGATGCACAGATAAGAAGCTGGCTTTTGTTTTTCAGAAAACATGAATAAAGATTTGTTTCAGGGTAACATAAGCCTCAGTGTGCCTTTTCACCTGGTCTCCCTTTGAAAAAAAAGATTGTATTTCAAGAGACTTCTTGGTAAAATGACGGTTCGCTATAGCTGCAGATGTTTTGCTTCAACTCTTTTGTGCTTTAAGCAGAATTTCCTTAGACATTAGGACCGGATCATTGGATGAAGCTACGTGCGATGCCACGGATCTGTGTTCCTGTTAGAAATTTAACAAGACGACGAGAAAACCAGGCACAGAGTGAAAGAACAAACATAAACAGCAACACATGCTTTAGATTATTTGACGCCGACTCCATCCAGTGGACGAGGACGTCTTCACATGGCTATTGAGCAGCTCAGATCGATACATATCTCAGAATGTCCGTCTGTGCCACTCCACATGGTTAAGATCACTGAATAGGGATGAAAGAAAAGATGCCACCTCCTTTGTTTTGTTCCCATCCATGTACCTGCTTCTTCTAATGTTGCCTCAAAACACCTTTCAGAGAGGCACCCCTTGCTTAAAATACGATCAATAAGCCTGAGATGGGACTGATCAAAGTGCCACGCAACGATTTATTCATTATTTATCAAAACCCGTCTCCCTTTATGTCTGCAGTGTTTTTATCTCTTCGGGAAAAGACATCAGCCGCTGTTTTTGCTTTACATCTTTGCTATTCGGTTAGTCACACACTCCTTCACATGCACTGGAACTCGTGACGAAGATGTGAAGACAATAATTTCATTATCTAACAAAATAAAACATTTTTACAAAAGTATTTCATTTATTTTCATACACCTCTTCGTACATCTGAGTTTGGACAGAGGGACTGGACTTGGATTTATATTAGTAAATGCGTCACCTCCCACCAAGTTGAAAAAAAAAAGAATAAATCACTGCCCATCTCTCTAAATTTGCCCGTCTGCCTTTGGACATATTTCTCCTAATTTGTGTCACATCTCATATCTTGTTTTCCACTTTAATTGTTTCTGTGATCAATTTCAAGCTCTAACATGGTCGATGTGTGTCCCTTCATTGTGTTTTTGTATAACCTGAGTTCTGAGGTTGGGATTTCTAAAAAAAAAATACAAAAAAAAACTAAAGAATGTCTTTTCCTCTCATTAACTGGATTTAAATGCTTTTTACCCAATGAGCCCAATAAAAAGGCACTCTTGTGTCTTGACATCTACTATTACAATCGCATACTAAATTCCTTTGATGCTAGAAAAGTTTTGTTTTTACTTTTTTTTATTGTTGTTGTTTTTTAACAATTTTTTTGCACCCTGATTACTGGTGCTAATAAATAGGCACATGTGCTTCTTTGTTTTCTGATCAAAGCAAAAGTATTCAGCAGCCTCACTGTGCAGCATCACCACGGAAGTGCTGAAGGTCTTGAACGCCACAGAGGATCTGATTGGAGAGGCTGGTGGTGAGAGCTACACTCCGTCTGAGTCCATGAATGCCTCTCCCATATCCAGCAGCTCCGAGACACGCAGGCTGGACCAGAGGCTTACCAAGATGGAGGAGAATGTAGGCTACGGAGCAGCACTACATAAGCATATCAGATTGAACAAAGATTGTTAATGATGATAATGTAGCTCTTCTTGACTGTGCAGGTGTACCTGGCTGCTGGAGCTGTGTATGGCCTGGAGGGGGCGCTAGGAGAACTGGAGCAATGTGCCCGCAGTATTAGCAGTGGGACCACAGACACTGATCTGGCCTTCCTGGAGGACCAGGTAGCCACTGCAGCAGCTCAGGTCCAGCAGTCTGAACTACAGGTACTTAGAAAGATTATTTATTTGGGAGAAAGTGAAAATATCGAGTGCTTGTTCATAACTCACAACTAAGTGAAAGCTCTTCTTTTGGATGATGTTTCTTTGTTTTGAAGATATCAAACATCGAGGCCAGAATTTCAGCTCTGAAAACAGCTGGGTTAAACGTGACTGTCTGCAATCGCTTCTCAAAGATAAAGCCAAAGTCCAAGGTACCTCTGCCCTTCAGATTTTCTTTTTTTTTTTTTTTTTTTTTCATATTCTGAAGATTTTTGCTGATAAAAAAGTAATGTACCATAACGTGACCTCCATCAAAATCCAGTCTGCTTGTTTTGGAGTTTGTAAACTACATAACTGTGTCTATTCCAGCCTGAAACACTGGACTCGTCGCGCCATCAGAGAAGGAAACTCCCAGCACCTCCATTAAAAGGTATTAATCTAGCTGTTTCTGTTCAGTCTGCAGAAAACTAGATGCGCACAGAGAAAGAATGTTTTGGGTTTTTTTTTTAGATATTTGAGAAAATGTCAAATATATTTAGATCAATGTATATTCTGAGCTGATCTTCTGCATATTCACCAGTAATATGCTGGTGAATATGCATATGCTGAAGTAACTAAATCTCCCTACCATGCAATAAATAATACATCTTTATCTGCAGATATAATGTGAGAGTCTGGGAGTCTAAAACAAACACATCAGAAACAGGAGGATTTTTTTTTTTTCACCTCCAAAGAAAAAGCTGCTCCTGAGTACATGCAAAAGTGAATACATTTGCTAAAAACAGACTAAGAAACTGAAAAGCCCCATTAGACGTAAAGTACCCAAATGGAAACACACATCCAGTACAGGTTGATGAGGCTGTTTTATCGAGCTACAAGTAGTCATCTCCCTTTCATGTTTGTAAATGGATTTTTTTTTCTATTGGAGCTTTCTTTATATTCTTTTTAGTCTTCACTATTCTGAGTCAGACTAGCTTTATCAGCGTGGTTTGAAAAACGAGTAATAGATCACATCATTCATTCCCTCTGGCCATCATAGGTCAGTGATGTCCAAGTTCAGTCCTCTGTAGGGCTGGTATCTAGTTCTTTTCCTTAATTTAACACACCTGAATGTCTTATGACCAGGGCTTTGCCAAATATGAAGAGATAATTCAATCATTTGAGCCTGTGTTTGAGCAGGTAGGCATTTAAAACCCTGCAAAACAGCGGATCTGTCCAGGCTCTGGTGTCTCGGACCTGGGTTCTCGGCCATTTGCTGCATTTCTTCCGCCTCTCTCTCCTGTCCATTTACTGTACCAAAAAGTCCGAAAAAAATAGGTTTTAATTTTCTTGGATGACAAGAGTGTTTGTTTTTATGGCATTTCAGAAAAGTTGGAGTCAGAGCAGCAGGTTAAAGCTCTTCGGCCATAGAGACAAGCAGCAGCACAAGTCCCTCAGGGCCACTTTACAGAGCCTCAGGGACAGGGGCCCTTCACATCTAGTGCCTTGACCCAGCATCTGCCTCCAGCTCTTGGCCAAGCAGGGGCTGACACCCACCCTGCGTTCTCCAACCTCAGCCAACCTCAACAGCTGCACCTAACAGGAAAACATTAAAGGCTGTTTCTCTTCTTCACCATTAACCTTCAGTATTTCTTTCCTCAATGCACACATGTAAAAGCTGACTTAGCATTTGGTGTATCTGCCTTAAAATCTGCAAACAATCCTCATGCTACATTCAACTCATATATATGTGTATATATATATATATATATATATATATATATATATATATATATATATATATATACATATATATATCCATCTGTACAGACAAAGAAGAATGCATTGCCGTTCTCCATCTGTTTGCAGCAGTGTCGTTACTAAGTGTAAGATGAAGCTGTGGAAAGATTGTGTGAAATTCTCTATGATTCGGTATCATGGAAAGACCAGGCAGTTTTTATGCTGTCTTGTGTTTTTAGTTTCTAAGTAAACTGGTAAAAAGAAAACAGGTATTTATCCACCCTCTACCATTGATATATTTTTTTTTTTTTCATTTTACACACTTATATCAAACGGCGGTTACACTTAAACCTTTGGTATTTTAACAATTTAAAATCAGATCATTGCACTCACAGTACCTGAAAACAGTGTTTCAGATATGCAAAGTATCTGGGCCAAAACATGGAAGAACGTTTCCTACCATTGCAATGTGCAGGAGCTAAAACAAATACAAAGCACCTCTGTGATATTGTTCAATCTACCGTTGACGTACAGATGAGAATAAAATATTCATATAATTGCAGTATAGTTTAGATGCCAGTGTTCTAATTAGGGGGAAGCTAATTGATATCCAGCATCCAGTTAAGCCAATGATCCTTCAGCAGTCAGTAATCTGATGCACTGTTCCTTCTATAAAGTGTGAACACAGATCTGGGGTTTATACCACACACCAGGTCGAATTTTTTCACGTGTTAAATTGGACGACCAGTGGGATTTGTGGTATTGTTGTAGGCCATCTGCACTAATCTTTATTTTATCTATTCAAACACTAAAGAAATGTGTTTCCAAACAGAAGTTACAGTATGCTGTTGGTTTAATGAGAGATAAGCTGACATAAAGCTCATAAATAGTTTACAGCCAAGCATCTACTTTCACTGTATTTTATATGCATGGCAGCCATGTTGGCTATTGAGCTCAGGGTGATTTGGCAATCTTCAGTTCTCCAAAATAAAATTTTCCCTTCTTATTGTATGTTTTTTAAATTGTAACTCAAAGAAAAAATATCCAATTTCTTAGTACAAATGGGCTTGTGCTAAATACAACAAAGTAAAAGTAAGGTGAAATAAATAACTTATTCTACCATAATTCAATTCCAATGTGTCAACTGTATATGTAAACATGATTTATACTAAACTTGGTGAAGTCCAGGGAGGCTCTAACAGCCAGTTAGCTTTGCTATGCATGGTGAAAAGGGGAAGAGCCAACCTAAATAGATGATGCAGATGAGATAGATAATATAAGTCCAGTATGCTTGACTTTAAGATCACATTGAGTCTAGATATAGTGCATGCTAATTACAATGAAACAAATGGGCAGTCAGCAACTTAAGCAAATGAATCATCATCAACCAGCTTAACTATGCACACTGGAAGTGGGAAACAACTAGCCTAAATCTTTTGACGATGTCAATAAAATAAAGATCTTACTCTACCATAGTTGGAGCCCAGAATGTCTTTAATCAGGGTGAATTTGGATCCATATAGAAAGTGATATAAATACAATCATGTCAGTAGGTATCACAGCCAGTGACTCTGACAAAAAGTCAACAACTAAACTAAAAAATGTATTTCTAATAAATAATTGGCATATTTTAGCTAAGTAAGGGTGGCCAAAAAATTTAAAAAGTGTCCAGGCTTGGAGAAAGAGCAACTGGGTCTCCTTTTAGAAATGTTAAACTAATATGAATATTTGGTTTCTTATTTTGTAAGCCAGGGGGTGCACTGATCCTTTTCAATGAATCCCAAACCAAACATAATTTCTGTATGATTTAAAACCACTGAAATAATAACAACCTTAGTTTAATGAGGTTTGTCCCACTGAGCTCAAAAGATCTCTCTTAAAAGACAAATATTTGAAAAATTGAGGTCTGACATTTGGTGAAAAAAAAAAAGTTCTCTGTAGAATTTATTTTGCATTCTTTGTTTTCAACTTTGTGGCCTTTCTTTCTAAATAAAATGTTTGTTTTTGTTGTATCCTTTTCCGGGTCATAGCCGAACATTTGTGTTGTAATCATAAAAATCTTGTTGAGATTTTTACACAACATCTAATGGGCTATAGTACAAATGTCATGAAAACATGATTTTGTTACAAACAGTTTATTTTTGTACTTACAGAACATTTTTATGCAATATCTCAGAAATAAGGACTATTAGAAATTAAAGGCTTTATCCTATCCTCCAAGAACCCCTAATTAGTTCTACCAGACTCATGTGGTGATTCAAACTGCTTTCATTGTAAGCCCTCATTTATCAGCAGTGGTGACATGAGTGTTGCAAAAACAGGTTGCTACAAAAGGCATGTTCAAAGTGTGATTTACACTGTACTTGTATACTCCTTAGACACTAGATTTGAGGAGGCTGCCTTTCATCCTGGGTAACTTTTCTTTACTCGGTGACGACTTACATGAATCAGAATCTGATTTAGCCATGCACTTGGTTGTTGTTTTTTTTTGCTTTGGCGAAATATAAAAACAGGGTTGGATGTCCTGATGGACTGCATAAAAGATGTGATGATGCTCTGTATGAATGATCTTCCCTCTCCTATTAGTGACCTTTCCATCGCATCCTTTCACGTCTTTCAGTTTGCACACACTGATTCTGTGCTTTTGTCAGTCTTGTTCTCCAAAAGGTGTTGTAGTATAAAAGCATGTTTCTGGTTTTATGGGATCGGTGTAAAGTTTTTCATGAAAAGCACATCTGCAAGGGTCCAATCATCGGTGTCCTGTATTTTTCTAATGTAAAAAACTATAATATCTCATCAAAATGTTTGTTAATGTATGTATATGTGTTAAAAAGAGATGGATATGATATAGTGCAACATGTTTATTGCCCGGTCGGTTCTTTCAGTGTTGTGTGCAAGAGACTGTAAAAATTGCTATAACTTGTGAGGCTGGATTCAAACAGGAAGTTAAAATTGTACCTGTAAGATGAAAAATGAAAGTGAATGGCATGGAAACAGACACTGCTTTTGTTCCTGTCTAAATTCAGTCTAAGCAACACTGTGCACAGCTCCAAAGGCGGGCCATTCATATTTTTTTATGTGTAATCGTTTGTTGCAATCCATATGACATGTTGGGGAAAATATTAAAATGCAAAAAATACAGATTCTCTATGTGCCACAATACTCAGAAATAAAATGTATTATGAAATAAAATTTGCAAACTTGAAGGAAACCTGTTTAGTTTGAAGCAAACATTTTGTTGTGCACCTGCAAGCTAAAAACAACCGACACCGTTAACTGGTATCCTAACAACATTCTTATTTATTGATAAATATACATTGCATTCTTTTACGTGTAGATACTTCACGGTGAATGAATTATGCACGTATGACTAACCTCATAGCTTTACATTAAAAGAAATAAATGTACAACTTCAGTTAAGAGAATAAAAAAAAGGTTTGTGGACAGAAGGCAAGAACACAACATCATGGTAACCAAACATTTTCCTCTCCACTGATTACTTTTTCAAGGTTTTCCTTTTTTCTGAGGCTGTTGAGCAGCAGCTCCAAAGTCCTTAGGACAGGCTGCATCCCACTGTTTCCAAGAGCCTCCATGCTGCTGTGCCTCTTCCCAAAGCGCCCTATGGGTCGCACTCCACGGCCCACGTACCAGAACGGGTCTATCTCTGGACCTGGACAGTGTATTCAGACACAAACATCAGCAGGAGAAGGGAGTAAAACATGTCTGTGGTCATGAAAACAGGAAGCAGCTATAGATTCTGTGGTTTCAACATGTAAACAAATGGAGACTGACCAGTCTCGGAAATATTTTTACAAAGTACTTTCTTTGCATAATGAATGTCTACTTAGTGCTAAATGTCTAAATTAGAAAAAAAAAAAAGGCAAGCAAAATATGAACAAAAAAGTATGCAAAAGAGAAATATTAGAGACAAGAAACAGCATGATAATCTTTCTGAAAGAACATTCAAAGTTGTTGCAAAAAAAATTGACTTTTTTTCATTTCAGATAGAAATGAAAAAAAGTCATTTCTATCTGAAATTTTTCACTATCTTTTGATTAATTCTCCAGATGCACTTTTCTGAAAGCAAAGGTTTTTTTAACACAATGTTTAAGAGGAAGCATGCTGATAGCTGTCATTCACAATATTAGCCACTGTTCTTTATCTTACTTTTGAATATGATTTCCTACATTAAGTAGGCAAATATAGAATACAAGATTTCAATTGACAGGATGAATAAAAAAACATACCAAGAGAAATAAGTAGAGTGATGAATAGTAGATAAAACAGTAGCAACTGCAGTGAAATAAGGAGGCAGCAGCTACTTCCACTTACTTCTGTTGTCTACGTTGTGAACGATGTGGAAGTCGTGCTCCACAGTGGTGCTCTGAGCGCGGCTGAAGCTGGAGGACAGCAGCAGGAGCAGCGTCAGAGCTGCAGGGAGCCAGCGGCTCGTCAGGATGCACTGCCGGACAGCAGCGTCTCTCCCAGGCAGCATGCTGGGGCTGGGGCAGTCGGTCAAGGCACTGAGGGGGACTGAAGGGCACTGCTGATTAACCTAGGCTGTACTTAGGGACATGCAAAGAAATACACAGCAATTCATTTTGTCATCAAAGTAGGTTTACTTCAGTAGAAATAAATTAGAAAATTAAAAAATACAACTAGATCAAACGTCAACAATATCTTTTCATTTATATGTACCTTTTATTCTTTAGTTTTATTTTTGTTTTTAAAGGATTTGTCGTTTGAGACTCTCAATGACAAATGGATAGAGAAGCAAATCCATTTTGAGCTTCTTAAAGTATAGCTCCATGAATTTGTTTGGCTGTAGGTAATAAAATCCATAAAATCATTACCAAGAAGCACTTACCAAGATCTTTGGTGATGAACTGAGGTCAGTTTCTTGAGGTCTGGATGTGTTTTCTGAACAGCAGTGTCCCCCAGCTTATATAGCCACGCGGCTCGTGAGGTCGCCGGATGATGAATCAAGAACGTCAGTTACCCCGAGTGATCACAGTGTAGATCACGGTATGCAAGCATCAGCCCTCCCCTTGTTCTCCTCCTCCCACTCCCTCAAACTCATTGTCTCTTTGAGGAAAATCTCTTGACGTCTGTCACGCAGCAGAGCAGTCCATCAAGGAGTCAGTGACATGTGGATAACGTTAAATTAGTGAACAAGGGGGTCATCCAGACAGCAGTGACCCAGGGCTGTGGTGGGTGGTTTTGTGGAGTCTTTCATCAATCACCATCATTGCAGGGAGTAAAACAGAACCACAAACTACCAGAATCTATCGCATTAGAGCTAGATACGGTGCTGAAAGTCCCAACAACTACATCTGAAGAGCTCTTGTGACAAAACGTAGATGTCATTTATTGCTTTAAAAAACAAAAAGGATAAAGAAACACAAAATTGGAGCAAATCCATGAAGAAGTTGTCTGATTCTGGCTCTGTTATCGGTGCTGGTGGGGGAAAGGAATGAGTGATCAGTGTGCTAATGTGAAGTAAAAACCCCAGAGGATACAAGGAAGAGAAATAATTGTGTTGTACAAAGGTATCTGTCAGGAGATGAAAACAAGGACAACAAGCATTAATTTAGGTATAATGGAACCAATCTGGAATCTTAAGTTCTTTAACGTTTAGTTTAAAACAATACAACATCAAAAGGCATGAACAAGTGTAAAAAATTGAACTTGAATGAATTGTTTTAAAACGGAGATTGAGCTGAAATATTTCAAATTGAGAGATTTTTTCTTTTTGTCTGTACAATTCTGCTAAATTAAGTATGTACTTCTTTATTGAATATCGATGTGTTGTTTTGTGTCTAAGTGAACTAAATATAATTTACTTTTACACAGTTCTGAACATGAATAAAATTATGCTGCAGTATGGTACAGTGGCCTAATGGATAAGGCATCATCCTCTGGAGCTGGGGATTGTAGGTTGAAGTCTCACCTGGGTTACAGAGAAGCTCGGATTTGTTATCTTAAAGCATCAATTACACAAACTGTAGGGAGTGCTCTCCGGGCATTTAGAGGATGTTAGCAAGAAACCTTTATGTCTCAGCTCCTCTGCAGGGCAGTGCTTTGTCTCCTTTACAGACGTATATTTGTCATGTGCAGAGAACATATTGCGATAAAGCATACGCAAAGCAGAGATGCAATAATCCAAAGATACTGACCTGGGGATGTGCAGCATACACACGTCTCTGAATAATAAAGCTGATTTGATTTAAGGCTGGGAGTGCTTATTGGAACAGCAAAGGTCATACCTGATTGGTTCGTTGTTGTGAACAGGTGTGACATCAGAAATCTGATAAGGCCCTGCTAGTGCTTACTCACTACAAAAATGTTTAAACAGCAATTCATAATAAAAGAAGGCTGATTTCAGGAATGTTTTGAATGCATAGAGTAAATGCACTTAAGTTATAACATTGTCTTGTTTCTTTCTAACCGTAAGCATCTTATCGAGGAGCAATGATATCCTTGAGGAACACATTGTTGATTTAAAAAAAAAAAAAACATGCCTGCTGGTGGATTAACAACTTGATCTTTTTAACCTGTGTGATTTAAAGCATCCCTCTTTTATGCTACAGTATATTTTGTTACCTTAACACAAAACATTGTAAATAGAATGTTGTGCTGCTAAGCATTACTTGGAAAAACCTTAGGTTTTCCTCATTGTTTGATGAGTCTTTACAGGTGTATAGGCTGATGATTTTCTCCCTCCTTTATTTACTTATTCACATCATTGCAGTAGTTAACCTTTCTGAGTGACTTTGATGGGCATGACTGACAATTGATTTTCTGGAACACAAGGCCATAGACCAATTCAGTAAAGGGAAATAGCTAAACCACTGTATTTGGTTTTAACATTAACTGCATATTTAATTACTCTAATTATGTAAGTAATAAATTATCATGAATGTATAATTGTTAATAACATAATTATTTATTTATTGGTTTATTTATCTGGTCTATTTAGTTCAAATTTTATTTAAATTATCATCTTCATAAATATTTACGGGATGACTTATTAAATATGTCCCTTCTGGACCTCCATACCCATAATGCCCATAAATGTTTTATAAATTGGGTGTTTTGCTGCCTCCTTGTGTTGAAAAAAAAATACACACATCCTGTCGAGCATGCGCAGTGGAAGAGAAAGCAAACGCAATAACAAAACAGCTTCAGAAGTAGCAAACTATCGCTGTACTCTGTTTGGTGTGAAAGTATCCAGTTGAACAATATAAAGATACAATATCTTCCTGGACGGAGTTTCGGCGGAAGAGAAGAAGAAGAAGACAGAGAAGAAGAACACAATCGACCTTGTTTTTTTTTTTTTTATACTTTTTTGGAAGTGCCTTTACACAATTGCTTCCTGTTAAATACTCGGCAAAAAAAAAAAAAAAAAAGGTACACTGAGAAATGTGAAAGGAGCTCTTCGGTACGCGGAACAGGAGGCTACACACCCACGGGACTCCTGCGTGTTTTTGTGTTTGCTACATGAGTCTGTCGGCGTGATGTCGCTAAGTTCAGGCGGCTGGACTCACAGCCCCGGCCTCACGCCGGACCAGTCCACCGCCCTCACCAGCAGCTATGAAGCCTCGCAGGCGCAGCCTGGCTGCCAGACCGTCCTCATGTCGGTCCGGGTCTCGGTGTGCCATTCCGGGGTTCGTCCGCTGTGTCTTCCGGGAGCTGGTGATGAGTCACTCCGCCTGCAACTGAGCATGGACCCGGGGAAATCCGGGGAATTCCGGCTGGCGATACAGAGCACCAGCGGGACGGGCCTGAGTGTGGTGAGTTCACTGTGACGTTGAGGGACTTTTGGGTTTTGTTTTGACCGGGAAAGAGTTTCACACGAAATGCGTAGAAATAAAGTAATGTTTTAACACTATAACATGTTGCATAGTGGAACAGAACTGACCAAAACTGTATAATGACCGCAGATATGCACTAAACATAAACAGAATTGTAAATAAATACATGTTCAAATTGATATCCTTACTTTTATTTCGAATATTTATTTGTTTAACTGACACTATTTCCCGGCTTATTCTAATTTCCTGTCGTGTTTTTAAAACCATCTAAAGTATCTATCTTTTTTTCTAGTAAAGTAATTCTGTGAACAGAGACTTTTCCCACCTTTCCATCTGTGCTTTGACTGGGCCAATCTAACACTCTATAGTGCTTTGATCTATATTAGAACAGAGCGTTATCAGTAAAGCCTGTAATTCCGGTACTGTCTCTGAATATTGTCATGACAGTCAGTTTTAATTAAAACATATTTTCCTGGCTCTTTTCTTTCTCTTCTCCCAACCACAGGGGCCCCACCACCACTCACCCCCAGCTTTAGCATCTCAGCTTCTAAAATTAAACATCAAGTCTGGGCAACTAGGGCAAAGTCTATCCAAAAGGCCAAATATATGGCAACTGAAATGTAATATCCCACCAAATGTTTCATCCAAACATTCCTTGGCAGTCACAGTATTGCTCATGTTAATACTGTGAGAGCAATTCAATATATTGTGTAGCGCTAAGCTATTATATTTTACCTCAGGCTTTATATATGGAGCTGTCCCACACGTTCTTCGGTTTCCAACAGGTTTTCTTCCAATATTCTCCTGCATTTAGCTCCATTCATCTTCCAGTCAACTCTGACCCGTTTCCCTTTTCCTTGCTGTAAGAAAGTAACCCCACAGCATGATGTCAGTGTTTTTAGCTGTCTGTGTTTCATCCTTAAACGGAGGTATAGAGACCTCCGCTAGTGGTCTCTGTATTATTAATAAAAACTGTCTTCGTCTTTGTTTTCAGTTACAACTCTTGGGTATTCATATTTCATGCTCTAATTATGTTGAAATTCATTTATTAAATCTCTGCTCAGGACTTACTGCTGCCTGAAGATTTGTGCATAGCTATTATTTTGCAAGAAAATAAACTTGCTTTCTTTTTCCATAAAAAAAGGCATAGTAAATGGACTTATAAATTCTTCTGAGAGATTAGTTGTCACAGGATAACAAGAAAGTGTCCAAGCTGTGCAATCTTTATTAGCAGTCTCCTTAATGGAAAAAGAAGTCTTTTATTGACATTTAGGTGACGTACTGGATTAGAAAATTGCAGGGAAATAACTTCTCTTTCTGTTTTCGTGCGCACGTGTTCATCTGTCATCATCTCTTCCTCTTCCACCTTGTTTGCAGACCATAAACGAGTTTGATTTAAGGTCCATAAATTATGAAGTGAAGTCGCCAAAGTGCCACGAGCTGATATCGGTGGCGCCTCCGTGCGATCGCATCAGCTTCAACTTCAGCAGCGAGCAAGAGGCCGAGGGATGGGCCACCGTGGTCATGTCCTCGCTGAGAGAAGCACATCGAGGTCAGTCGCCCGTCTCTGCACACGCTGCCATTGCGATGCTGAAAGCGTCTTGAAGAACCTGTTCTTCCGTGGATAATTGTTGCTCCAAGCTTCTGAGGAAATTACAGGTTGACAAGGGCTCGGTGTTTTCTCCCTTTGTCAAAATCAGTTGTTTACAGTGTATTGACTCAAATAAATGCCATTTCCTAAAGATAATCAATCAATCAATCAATCAAATTTTATTTGTATAGCACATTTCAGCAACAAGGCATTTCAAAGTGCTTTACATCATAAACACAAAACACAAAGTCATGCAACATAGAATAAAAAAGTACATTGTTACATATCACATTTCAAATACAGTTCTAAACCGGTGTGTTTTTAGTTGAGATTTAAAGGAAGTCAGGGTTTCCGCTGTTTTACAATTTTCTGGAAGTTTGTTCCAAATTTTTGGTGCATAGATGCTGAAAGCTGCTTCTCCTCCTTTGGTTCTGGTTCTGGGGGTGCAGAGCAGACCAGAACCAGAAGACCTGAGAGGACTGGCAGGTTGATACAACAACAGCAGATCTTTAATATATTGTGGTGCTAAACCGTTCAGTGATTTATAAACTAACAACAGTATTTTAAAGTCTATTCTTTGAGCCACAGGGAGCCAGTGGAGGGACTTTAAAACTGGTGTTATGTGCTCTATCTATAACAAACTAAGAGCTATAATTAAGTGCAAAAGATCTAATTTTATGTGTTTGTTTTAGCTGCAGATGATGCAAAGGATAAAGAGAACACTGGATGGATACTATGTTATTGAATTTCAGGGAATAAAATAGTTATTTTATTATCTGAAAAATTAACTGAATTTGTTGGCGTCTTTTAATATATTTGTATGTGGACAAATGAAAAATCAGCCGAATGTGTCAAAAAAATTTTTTGGCTAAACAGCAGAATAGTCAATAGAGTAATTGATTATTAAAATGTTCGTTTGTTGCAGCCCAAGTTTAAAGTGCCTAGAATTGGAAGCAATAGTCTGATATCAAAGTCAGACGTGTTGCTTAATTTCATGTAAACTTTTTGTAGAAAATTAGATGCTACATTTATAGTAGTAAATATTAAATGGTGGCTTTCAAAGGTATTCAAATCCCTTGATTTCTCGGTTTTTATGTGATAAACCAACACACAGTTAGGAGTGAAGGAAAATGATACAGGACTGGAACATTTTTATACAGATAAAAATCTGATGACCAGATGTACATTATTTGACTTTTGTGCTTTCGTGTATTTGTTGCTTCCTTTTACTTCTCTTTACTTTGTTCTGACTGTCTCCTCTCCACATTGTCCATCCTTTCAGCCACACCTCAGGAAAACGGTCTACAGCAGCTCTTCGACGGCCTCCATCTCCGGAATACCTCGGCTTTACAGCAAACAGGTGTGCCAAAGTGAAACGTGTCCAGTTTGTGTAAACATCTGTTCATCTGCTCCTTTATTCATTTCACTCTCCATGTCTGCGTTTCATGTTTAGAGGACGCTTGCATAGAGCTGAAAAAAGCCATCGAGGCCGGGGACATGCAGAGCGCTTCTGTCTTCGCCGCCTCACTCGCCCGCAGACAGGCAGCCCTGAAGATCCAGCCCTCCACCAAAACCTATGAAGAAACTGAAATAAAGTAAGACGACTGTGATGATAATTTGATGTATGAAACCACAGTTATTCATCAGTTGTCTGCCGTTTGCTTTGTTTTAAAAACAGCTTAGCTGTTATTGTCGAGGATTCCTCCTCGTCTTGTTGCATCACTGTGAAAGTTTTTCCTCACATGACTACTGCGTCGTTGAAGCAGCAGGTTTGCATCAAACTCATCGCTTTCTCCTTATACATCACACCTCTCCATCTCTACCTAATGGTTAATAATAACATTTTTCTGTCGGCTTCGGCTCCTTTCCAGATGTTTCTCGAATATGGCTTCCACCCGCGGGTCCAGCGTTGGGTGATCGGCCAGTGTCTGTGCACTGACCTCCGAACTCTTGCATCGTACGGCGTCCATCAGGATGGCGACACGGCCTTCTTGTACCTCTTGTCAGCCCGCCACTCTCGCCTGACTCTCCAGGTCCTGCAGAAAGACCAGGAAAGCGCCCTCCTTCTCAGCCCTCCATCGTCTTTTCAAAACCCCTCTCTCCCTGCTGCCTTCACAAACGGACCCCTCTCCCATGACGGACGGCCATTTTCCACTCTACCTCCAAGACTCCGCAGGACCAGCAATAATGGTAAGAACGAGTCTCTGCTTCACTAGATATGGATCGCCTGATCATGATGATTAGGCATGCTACGATCCAGTCCAATACGAGATGCAGCAGCCAATACGGTCTCTCTTTTACTATTAGCATTATTTTAACGGGTGAAAACCCTGGGCTTGTTTGGTCAGACCATCACTTGCACTAGATTATGAATTAGTATAGTAATGTATTGATAATGGCATAATAATTCAAGTTCATCCTCTCAAAGACCAATAAATGTTTGCTTTTGTAAAGAATACTGCAACTGGAAATTTAAGTATCTAAAATAAAACACAACAACCACCAACAATAAATAAAACCATAAATAAAAAGCACACACAAGCAAAAAAAAAAAAAACATAAATAAAACCGATTGTGATGTTTCTGTGAACCAAATTGCGCATCAAAAAGTATTAATCTGAGCTCATTTTATTTTGTCATGCTTACTTGAGGCTTAATTGTTAAGATTATTTAAAAATTTGAAGTCATTTGCAAAATCCTTTTCTCTCTCTCCTGCAGAGAGACCGAACATCAGCAATATTAGAGATCAATTGGAAATGCCTCGACTCAATCCCAACACACCTTCTACCCAGGTAAGACACTTCTGATTGAAAGTATTCCCAGTTCCTGTAAAATCTAAACCTTTCATAGTCTGCAGCATTTTGCATCTTGCCAGGTGACCAGAAGATTTAATATATTAGTTGTGCCTGAGTGACTTGCAAATTATTAGTGAAAGAATCGTGTTATATTTATTAAGTAAATAGTGTGTGCAAAAGTAATAGAAGAGACGATACGCATTTAAGAGAATCATGTTGTTCAGTATCACAGGCTTCAATGTTCAAAACAACAAGAGACTTAATATTATTGGGCACATTAACTTTAGCAGGTTATAGATTTTGAAAAGTATTTTCAAGATGGCACAGAATGGCATCAGGAAGATGAGAATTTAGCCACATATTTGTTTTTACAAATAGAATATTTTAGTTATTTAAATTATTTTAAAGAATCTGTATTATGAATATTAGTCCTTGTGGTTTTTACTGTTGAACAGATACAATTAAAAACATTTGAAAAGCTTTCTTTTTACAGATGTATATTTTTAGGGAATGGCATCAATGTTTCCTAAATTTTTGTTTTGAAAGAATCTGTAATCTGTTTCAGACTAAATGTTAACATTAGCAGCTTCCGGAAACGCAGCAATTTAAGAGCTATCACAGTGGTATTTTCAAAACCAACGTGAATCGTCTCGGTTTTAAATATCGTCATTGTAGTGTAGTTGAGTCTTTATACGTTTTCTGTTTCCTATGTTTTTAAAAATACAGTTTTAATTACTTTGCCTCAGGGTTGGTCTTGTCCATCTTGCACGTACATCAACAAGCCAACGCGGCCGGGCTGCGAGATCTGCAGTACAAACCGGCCTGAGAACTACATTATCCCTGGAGGACACCAGCCTGACGCTCTGGAGCTCAGAAGGATCCTGCAGGAGAAGGAGTCAATCAGACAGTATCAGCAGGTAGGAAAATGATCTTCAAATGGTGTTTTCTTGCAGTTGTCTGCATACAGAAACATGTTATAACAGCTGTGTATGGTTGTCAATGGCTACGCAGATGCCCCGCTTATTAATATGTAAGCAAACAAACACACCTTTCAAAGTAACCCAAAAGACATGCAAAAAGTTGAAATTGATTGAAGGCTGCCAGTGGAACTGAAACATTCAGACTCACTCAGGTTGACTCTCTTCTCTTTTGTCTCTGTTTTTCTGAAGGAGAAAGGGAGAAGAGAGATGCTGAGGAGTGCTGGGCCTCAAAACAACTCACTGCTGTTTAACCTGGACCAGGACTACTGAACATACTGACACATGCACACTCCACTGCAGATAACAGACTAGCAACTTAACAGCAAATCAGTAATGATGCCGAACCCGGTTAATGTCTACATGAATACATACTTGAGTAAAAATCCTGTTTTGTTGTTGCTTTTGCTGAAGTTTAATAGCTTTTAAATAGTTTACCACCAAAAAAAGCATATCTAAACTTTATTTTTGTTTTAATGTTCGTAGAAAGTAGTGCAGGTGATGTGCAAATAAATTTGTCTGCCTTAAAGTCAGACTTGACCGGTATTGTTGACGAGTAACATCAAGTTATATTTTTATGAACTCCTTGGCACCTCTTGTTGCCAGTATGTTGAATGTATTAACCAGATTTTGCACTGTGGTTGTATTTACCTTGATACATCTGAAAATAAAAGGTTTTAAATGTTTGAGTGTGTTTGGACTTAATGTGTGAACGAGAAGATTAACAGTAACATGTTCTTAATTTGTCTGTTAAATTCCCTTTACAGGAAAACTGGAAGTTTATCATTTATAGAGCATAGATTTAATCCTTTTTGCCACAATATTATACATTAAGACTTTAGAGGAGTTTTTTTTTTCCTGATTTAAAAAAAATATCTTATAGTACTCCAACCCTTTAAAACAGACGCCTTGTATGTATCAGATACGAGTTAAAGCATTCTTATTAGAGTCATATGGACTTCCAGAAGAGACTTTTTGCAGTTGGCAAGTTCAAAGACACGTCCATGTTAGTTGGAGCTTTAGGCTTTGTCCCAAAACTTCACTTCCACCCTTGTGTCCCTCAAATGGTTTGAGTATGTTCCAGTTTTCCGGAGTGGACTTAAACACTGCCCTCTTTGCGCCTTTAATCCACACTTCAGCTAGGCCCACATCCAAGCGGACTTCAACGATGTGTATTACTCGCAATTTATCGATTCATGTGACATTTTGATTTAGAAGGCGGAAAGGATTTAAATCATTTTTGTTTCACTGTACCATACATGTACAGTGAAACATGATGTACATCATGTTTGTACCATGTATGTACCATGTATGTACCATACATGTTTCCATACTTTTTCCAGAGCAAAAGTACTATTGACTTTTGCTCTGGATTCAAGAGCCACAACAAAACAAATTTGAACAGCGGCCAGTCTTGACCATTTTGGATGTCACAGTTACGACACAGACGCACAAGTCGATGTAACTTGTACCGTCCCAATTCTCCAATGTTTGCACACTTGTGACCTGCGAACTCGAACCCTTATCTTTGGGTTACTTGGGGCAAAAAGGACATGCCTTATCTTCGACTGACTACACACTTCTTTGAGGGGCAAAAGCAGTAGCTTGTAGCTTTCCTGAAAAATCAATTAACTCCTCATGTTATGAATGTTTAATAACAAATTGGTCAATGGAGAAAAGAATTCTTGTCAGACTGATGGGTGGATAGATGCATGTGATTTGATTCGCCTATTAAATTGCTTAGTAGTGTGATTAAAAGTAGTGCTAATGCAAACTATAATTCCTTCAGGCAAAGGAGCAGGAGCGAAGAGAGAACTTTGACCGGATGGTGAAGATGGACGGCCAGGGCCTGGTGCCTAATCCTGAGCCTGTGGATTGTAAGATCTGCTTCGTGGACCTGCAGTCGGGAGAAGGTGTCCTGCTGAGAGAGTGTCTCCACTGTTTCTGCAAGTGAGGAGATGAGGACATTCACTGGATTTGACACGACCCAGCATTTTTTTCTGTATAACCGAACCCTGTCTGTTTCTGTATGCGGGTGCTTAGAGAGTGCTTGCGCTCCATCATCATGCTCTGCGAGGAGCCTGAGGTTTCCTGTCCATACAGAGACGATACGTACGCCTGTCCTTGGGCCCTGCAGGAGCGAGAGATCCGAGCTGTGAGTTGCACCAAGGCGCCTCGTTAGAGCATTCTCGACAGCACGCTTTTTGAATCGTGCTCCTTCATAATCTCCCACTATATGCCTTTCTAGTTGGTGCCTCCGGAGGAATATGAGCGCTGGCTGCAGAGAAGCCTTTCTGTAGCAGAGTCTCGCTGCGAGGGCAGCTATCACTGTGCAACTCCGGATTGCCTGGGATGGTGTGTGTACGAGGACACAGTCAATGTCTTCCACTGTCCTGTCTGTCGGAAACACAACTGTCTCATTTGCAAGGTGAGAAACACATAGGTCACACTTACAAGTAGTAAATCTTCAAACGAGAAGTGACAATGCCAGCCAAGCACTAATGTTATTGTCAATTCATGGGAGCCGCGAATGAATTTGAACTGGGTTTGTCTTAAGAAAGAATAATTATGCAATAAGGCTTTACATTAATGAGGGTTTTTTGTTCATACTTGGTGAAATTTAAACATAAAGGCTGAAATATATACATATACACAAATAACTACTATTATTTCAAGATGTCCACACAAATCCACTTTGAATTCTTCTTCTCATTGTAGCCAAATAGTTCAGTCTTTGTCTTGTTTGACAAAACTTTACTCTTACAGCCTCTAAAAATCATAATTTGACTTAGACTCATGCATTTTTTTCCTCGTCAGGCCATCCATGAGGGAATGAATTGTAAACAATACCAAGACGACCTCGCAGCCCGAGCCATAAACGACTCTGCTGCCAGAAGAACGACACATCTGCTAAAGGTCAGCAGCAAAATAACACTTTAAAGCTTTTGAAATCACTCTTATATGTAGTTGTTTTTTAAACAAACTGCCTAACATGAGAGTAATCGATTTGTAGCATCACTGTTAAAGAATGAAACACTGGCTTTGTAAACAGAGAAAGGAATTGGTATCGGCTTCCACCAACCGCATCCTCGTTTCTTATTCTGGCTTTGTTTTCCTCTGCTCTCGCTGTCTGCACCACAATCAGACCCTTGTGCAGTCAGGGGAGGCCATGCACTGTCCTCAGTGTGGCATCATTGTGCAAAAGAGGGATGGATGTGATTGGCTGCGCTGCACTGTCTGTCACACTGAGATCTGCTGGGTAACCAGAGGGCCTCGTTGGGGACCCAAGGTAAGAAATTATGACTTTCCCTTGTTCTGTGATAAAAGTCCTAAAAGTTGCATGATGCTGCTTTTTTGTGGTTGCTTGCAATATGGCTTAAATATCATTTTAACTGTTCAATTTTACTCCTGAAGGGTCCTGGAGACACCAGTGGAGGATGTCGCTGCAATGTCAACAATCAGAAATGCCATCCTAAATGCCAAAACTGTCACTAACACTCAGGATGCGGATTCTTGGTAATCTCTGGAAGTACACCAGTTTCATAACAGGAGGAAGAGTTCAAGCACACAACTGACTCACGCTTAAACCAAAACTGTATAAGATAACCAGTGCACCTGAATCCATATTTGCTTCTCTCTCTGCAGATCTCTAATCAGTAAGCATTCCCTGGCTTACCCGAAAGTAAGTCGGTGAGTGAGGTTAAGTGTAGCACAAAGGAGTTGTAGCTTTGAATGCCTTGGTGCCTTTTCAGAGTTGTGTGTGCGGGTTTGGCCCCAAAAGGCTCGTCAATGTTTTGTTAAGGTGACTCCATGCTGAGTTTGGGAGTTTTTGTGTTACAAAGCTGTGGCTCTTCTTTCCTGATCTGTTTCCCGGGAAACAAATGCAGAAGTGATCTTACAGCTCCAGATTCAACAAAATTGAGGCTTTGAAAGTGGAGTGTTTTGTTTTTTTTTTCTCTCCATGATTTGCTGCTAAGGAAGCTTTTCCATATTATAGGTCAATAAAATTGATTCTTCTCTAGCTTTACACTCATTAAAGTTGTTTTTTTTTTTTTTCTTGTCAACTGTTAGAGCTTATGAGCCTTTTTATGCTTTGGCAGTCATTTCTGGACATGTTATCACTTCAGCCTATTAATGGAAGCATTCAGAAACATTTCTACAGCTTACCTCTTTACTGTGATTGGTCAATTAATTTCAAACTCCTGATTTGCATGAGACCACTCACACCTAGAGTCAGAAAATTTCGAGTTAACATGTTTATTTAAAGAAACTAGGTTTGATGATCCCTCACAGTACAGACCTCAAGTGCACTGGAGTTTGTTTTGGATGCCACACTCTGGGATGCTTCATATCAAACTGGAGTGGCCTTATTCTTCTGCGTTGAAAGTCGTAGCAGGCTGTCACTGATTGAGGTTTTCCAGAAAATGTGAATGAATCTGGGGTTTTTTGTTGTTGTTTTGTTGTGGATGTGTTTTGTTTTTGTTTTTTTTTGTTTTTTTTTGTTTTCTTGCATTAAGAGTGTGAAGTGTTACAAACCAGTCAGTATGCTTGTGTGTGTCTATGTGGGATACTGACTGAATTATATGTAGTTCAAGGTTCACCTGAGAGATTTCAGACTGACTGTATTTAAATTCCTCCTCCTTTCAAACTGATCTTTGTTGGTTGGTTGTTACATTATTACATAACCTGAGTAAAAGTGGTGATCAAAATATGTCACTATTAACTTCTTATGTTCAATAAGAGAGTCAATGTACACACCTTTTATTGATAAGCTAATATTCCCGATGGACAGCTTAAATGTAGTAGAGTGCATACTCGTTTTACAGCTTTTTAAAGATTTATATCTTTGGAATTTTTTTTTTTTTTTTTCATCATTCTCTAAATCAAATAATCATGCATGAATGCACTGCCTATTGTCTCTACTACACTACTGTCCAGAACTGACAAGCTCTGTTGTTACATGTCAGCACTCTGATGTATCCTTGTGCCTTAATTGTCAATAAATATGCATTAAACTCAGTCTTTTGTTGATCCATTTGATGGTGTTACATCCTCTGGGTGGCAGCAGTCGTTTCGGAAGGTGCAACGCTGCTCTGCATAAATTATCCAGATTTTTTTTATTTATTTATGTTTTTTTTCTCTCGTCTTCGCAACCTTGATTTCTGTTGCGATATTAGAAGCAAAGAATTAAATTTGATCTGTTCTTTGATTCTGTCTTAACAAACACCAAGTCTTTAACAAATTCTATACAGATTTTTTAGTTACATTATCTATTAAGATAATTACCTACAGGTGAGAAAGGCAGAGTGTCAGTGATTCCCCTGACACTCTGTGTGTGTGTGTGTGTGTGTGTGTGTGTGTGTGTGTGTGTGTGTGTGTGTGTGTGTGTGTGTGTGTGTGCGTGTCAGCGTGCAGTGTTTCTCTCGACCTTTAGCGGCTGCTGACGTCTCTCTCTGCTTCAGCAGGGCGTAGTAATGCTTTCCAGAGCACAGCACCACCTTCTGGACGCTAATGAGAATGAACCAGATATTTCAGATAAGTTCATCACAAGACACATTTAGTCAGTGAAGAGTTCAAACGTTCCAGGCTTGTGTTTCAACAGACATGAAGAACAACTCAAGAGTTATCGAGGGAGATTAATACCCAGTTGGAGAAGATAAACAATGATGTCAACGATATAAGATTCATTTTGAAAGATCAAGACATAATGTCGGCTGATGATGATATGGTTCAAGGACTTGACGATCTTTTTTTTTTACCGACGACTGTTTTAATATTAGCTGCTTTGAAGCAAGACTGTGGAGAGCAGCAGAGAATATCGACAAAACTACAGCAGCTGGACACCAGCGTGATGGATAGATATTTAATGAGAAAAATTGAAATATTGCACGAATTACTCGAGGAGGGCAATTTACGTTTGAATTCAAGGCTGAATAGAGCAGCGAAGTCCGTGAAAAAGTTGCAAAAAACTGGACCAGCAGGTAAAAGATGTTCGGAAAGAGGTGACGAAACTGAAGAACCACACAGAGACAGAGAGAGAGCAAAGGAAGAGATGGAAATTACCAATAGATCACAGATGGAGAAACAAGAGGAGATTGAAATAAATAGACAGCTTGATAAGCTAATGGATAACATCTTTGATGTAAGATACATTTTAAACGATCAAAACATAATGTCGGCGGACAATTTAGGACAAGGACTTAAAAATCGTCTTTCAGATGACCATTTTCAGATGAGATGTATAAAGTCCAGACTTTGGAGAGCAGCAGAGGGCGTATGCAAACTGCAAAATGATATCAGCCTCATGTCTGTGGACAAGTACAAAGTTAGGAAAATTGAATTAGTTCAAAAACTATTGGAGGAGGCCAGTTTAAGTTTAAAGTCAAGAGTTAATACAGCAGTGGAGATTATGAACACTATGCAGCAGCTGGCAAACCAGCTAGAAAACTTAGGGAAGGAAGTGATGACATTCAAGCAAGAATCATATAAGAAATTAGGACAGCAAATACAGGAATGTTGCTTCCGTTCTTTTATGCATATTCCAGAAATTGTTGAATCTCCTGTTGCAGCCATTCAGGAGCGCTTAAAGTCAGCACTGTCTCTTTAAGAAGCTTGTCCCAGGAGCCTCTTAAAGAGACAGAGGCCAATTTGAAGGTTTTTACTTAAAACTACATTATTCTGCCACTTTACAATATGTCTCTGGCACGTAGAACCAGACATCACTAGATTTTGGGGATAAGATAAAGTCGATTAAGGGATTTGAAAAGTCGACATATGAAGGGGCAATTTGGATCAATTGACAACAGTATTTCAGGTTATGTTTTGGAACTAAATATGTGGATTATACAGTCATGCTATCTCAAAAGTGAAATCAAATTTTGGGTCATTTGCATATTTCTGATTATGTTCCAAAAATGTTTCTCATTTTTTTTCATCATCTTTTTATCGCCACATCCTGATGCATCCCTCTGTTATTCTTTAGGTGTGATCTCCCAGCCACTGTATGCGTTATGCTGTTTTTCTGTTTTTTACACATGGATCATCAAAGGATTTTTGTTTCCAACAGCATCTTGCTCGGTGTGCTTTCTCATCGCAGTGGCCCCTCTTGGGGCAGGTCGGGTTTCAGATCCTGGAGCTCGTCCTCTCCCACGGAGGCGGAGTCAAACCTCCGAACCCGCTCAGAACGACTCCCTCAAACGTGTCTTTCGGAGAGAGAGTCGGGGAGGATCGAATCGGATCGGATCGTATCGTCACCGGATTACCGAAGATTACCACAGGAACAGATCCTGCAGCGACCGACGGACACAGGTGGGTAAAAACACCCGGCGCTGTTTGGGCTTGTTGTTCTGAACCCGCCGATGGAAACGTCAGCTGAGACAAGCAGAGGATTCAGTTGGGACGTTGTTGTTTTGGAAGTGCACGGCAGAAGCTGACTCTCTTCATGTGCTCTGTGCATGAATGTGCATGCGGTTTGCAGGCTTTCCTGTGCTGCGGTGTCACAAGGCGTCACGCACAATCTGCTGCATTTCTGGTTTGTCGAGTGTTAACTGCACGACTGACAGTCACACAGTTTTAAAGAGGCAGCAGCAGCAGCAGCAGCAGCAACCTGGCTCTCCACGCTTCTAATCAGAGCCTGCGAGCGGAGAAAGTGTGTGGATTTTGTGTTGAATTGGGTTCAGATGCACGCAGTGCAAAGTGCAGGAATGTTTATGAGTCAGAGGTCAAAACCTGGAAATGCAGTGTCAAGGTACAAAGCAACACAACCAGCATGATTGTTGCGTAAACTTGGTAGTAATTGACTGCAAACACCGGTGAAGCCTGGGCGTGTGAACGAAACGAGTCTACGTCTGATTCTGTTTTGCTTTTTCAGCTCCTTGAGGATCAGCAGCTGCGTCTTTCATTTTCCTCACTATGGCTGAGACTGAAGGGAAGTTTGACTTCGCCATAGATAGAGGTGGCACCTTCACCGATGTGTTTGCACGTCTGCCTGATGGCCGTGAGAGAGTCCTCAAACTGCTGTCCAGAGACCCACAGAACTACAAAGACGCTCCCACTGAGGGCATCCGCAGGGTCCTGGAGGAGGTAAGATGAAGGAGGTGCATTTTATTTTCTTCTTCTTATATTTTCTCAATCTAAATCTAAATAGTCTGTGACTTTGAACGAGGCTTAGAAAGTTTTAGGTAAACATTCAGCATCTTCCAAAGGTGCTTATAATGCTTGAACCCTTTCACATTTTGTTACCACTCAAAGCTCAGCCAGATTGAATGTGAACAACTTCTCAGTGGAATGTACGTCCTAACTTTGACTGGGCCAATCTCAAACATGAATACATTTTGACCTAAGCAGCCATTCTGTTGTAGCTCTTGTTTCGGTCATTGTCCTACTGGAAGATTAAGCTCCACCCCAGTTTCAAGTTAAGTCTTTTCCACGAATTGGAGTTTTTAAATTTTTTTATTTTTATTTTACAAAACTGTTATGTGTTGAGCTTCATCTACCTTTCCTAGTAGAAATTGTCCTGTTCCTGCTCATAATGTCACCAACACCATGTTTTACTGTGTGCATAGAACAATGAGTGATGTTTTGTTTTGGATGTAAAGCAAACAGTTTAATTTTGCCTCCATCAGACCAGAGTAGGTTCTTTTTTCAAAACATTAAATTATGTGGATCTAATCTGCCAAAATGTAAGGTTGCTTATGAAATATTATTATTTTGCAAAGCACTGAACAACATTCTTGACAACCGCCATTAATATATTTGCGTGACTTTCAACTGCAGGAATCGGGGCGCCTCTTCCCTCGTGACCAGCCTGTTGACACCGCCCTGATTGGCTGGATCCGAATGGGCACTACCGTGGCAACCAATGCCCTGCTGGAGAGGGAAGGAGTACGGACCGCACTGCTGGTCACAAAAGGCTTCAAGGACCTGCTGCACATTGGCACGCAGGCCAGGCCCAAACTTTTTGACTTGGTAACGTTTGTCTTCTTGTTGTATGATATTTCCTCTTTAAACCCTCTTACTAAGTTAGACTTCCGTTTCTGCAGCATGAGGTTTAGGTATTATGTTGCACAGCATCGTGGTGGCCCCTGGAGTTTGCCCCCCCTGACCCGTTGTACCATTAACTCTTAGGGTCACTTATTAAGCCTTGTTGCAAAACCGCGAACGAAAATCTAAAATGCTCTCCAGGACATGTTCAGTTCTGTGCTCTCAGTGTTTCGCAAGACTTGTCTGGTTCCTCTCTGCAGTACATCTGCTTGACCTTCACATGCAGGAGGTCGCCGTCCCTGATGTGCTTTATGAGGAGGTCATAGAGGTGGATGAGCGAGTCGTCCTCTGTCGAGACGACTGCCAGCTGCCCAGGAAAGATCCCAAACGATTTGTAACAGGTGTTTGCAAAGTTCAAACATTCCTCTTTTTTTTTCCATCAGTATTTCATATATTTCTAGTTAGTAGCACTGGAGGCGAAAAACCAAACAAAACTGATTGGTGCACAAAACACGCTGACAGCCTGTTTATTCTTTTTTTTTTTCTTGAGGCAGTACAGGTGATTCTCTGGAGGTGTGGCAGGAACTGGATCTGGAAAAAGTGGAGAAGGACCTGAGAGGAGTTCTGTCCCGCGGCATCTCCAGCGTCGCCGTCCTCCTCCTCCACTCGTACACGTCAGTACATCAGCAAGACCATCGTCCTCGTTTAGATTTCAGACTGAGCTCTTGTTCTTTTGTATCGAAATTCTTTTTTTCCACCACATTTTCCCTGCTTTGAAATTCCTATTTTCTTAACAGCTGATATGTGATTATATAAGTCTCTGAGATCTCTCTCTCTCTTATGGGAGGAGTTGCTCTGTATGTCCGATAAGCGCCCGTCTGCTTTCTGTGAAGCTTATACAAGCTTCTGGGTGAAAGGTCATGTTTTCCTCTCCTGCCTCTCTTTCTTCATGTAGACGTCACGCCCAATTATTCCCAGAACTCTATTTACGTTTGAGGAAACAGTCTGATTTATCTTAAAGTTTTTGACGTAAAAGAGTAGAATGGGTGAGACGCCCTTCGCTTTTATCTCGTTCTTCACTCAGATATGTCTGAAAGTGTGATCAGACAAACACAGTGAGCCAGCTTTTCTTTTCTGCTCGTTTCAGCTGGTCCGATCATGAGAAAGCGGTGGGCTCTCTCGCCCGTCGTCTGGGTTTCACTCAGGTGTCTCTCTCCAGCGAGGTCATGCCGATGGTGCGGGCGGTCCCTCGGGGCTACACGGTCTGCGCGGACGCTTACCTCACACCCAAAATTCATCAGTATTTAAAAGGATTCACTGCCGGCTTCAAAGGTGGCCTGAAGGTACGTTTTTATTTTTTTTATTTTTTTGATTTTCAGCGTCAAAAAACTAATTTGTGTATTTCAGTTTAAACTTTCTAGGCCTGAATTTTCAAATTTAATCCTTTTATTGTTTTTTTTTTTTAGGACGTAGATGTGTTGTTCATGCAGTCAGATGGCGGTCTGACCCCCATGGAGCAGTTCTGCGGCTCAAGAGCCGTTCTTTCCGGCCCAGCAGGGGGCGTGGTGGGATACGCCGTCACCTCCTACAGCCAAATGGAGAAGAAGCCCGTGATTGGCTTTGATATGGGCGGTGAGTGTGTGAGATTATATTCTTTTTCTTCTAAACAAAAAAAAACAAAAAAAAAAAAAAAACATTCCAGAAGTTTATGCTTCTGGGATGTTTTTTTGTTTGTGCTGTAACATCCCAGAAGGTTCAAGGCTTCAAAAGAATTTAGCGAAGTACAAATATACCACTCAAGACTTTCTATTCTATTTTTTTTCATCTTCATGTTTTGTGCCAGCCTGGGATCTTTCTGCACAGTTTCCATGTTCTCTCTGTGCATGTGTGGGTTCTCTCCGGGTTCTCCAGCTTTTTCCCCAAACATGACTGTCAGGTTAATTGGTCTCTCTAAATTCTCCCTTGGTGTGAATGTGTATGCACATGGTTGTCTGTCCTGTCTGTCTGCATGTTGCCTTGCGACAGTCTGGCAACCTGTCCAGCGTGTACCCCGCCTCTCACCCGGAACGTTAGCTGGAGCTCGGCACCATCACCTCCCGACCCCACTGTGGACAAGGGTGTTAGAGGTGTTTTGTGTTTCCCGGCAGGAACCTCCACCGATGTGAGCCGCTATGCTGGCCAGTACGAACACGTGTTTGAGGCCACGACGGCTGGAGTCACCCTGCAAGCGCCTCAGCTGGACATCAACACCGTGGCTGCGGGCGGGGGCTCCCAACTCTTTTTCAGGTTAACCTACCCTTGAAAGAGGGATTTATTCATCTTTCAAATGAAGTCTTATGAATTCTTGTTTGTATTTCCCCGGCATGTTTATGATTTCTTTGCTTTCCCCCCCAGATCAGGGATGTTTGTCGTAGGACCAGAATCTGCAGGTGCACATCCAGGACCGGCCTGTTACAGGAAAGGTGAGATTACAGACTGGCCTCTCACCTCCAGGGTCAGTTAATAAACATGAGTGCGTTTCATTTTTTTGGCTTTATTGAATCTTCCTTTTATACCTCACCCTTTTAATCTCCATGATGTTAGGCAATAATCCATAGGAGCAGAGCTGGGGTTTTCGGTTCTGTCCCACCAGCCTCCTCTGAATTAGTAATCAGCTTAATGTACATGAAGGAGGAAAATGGGCTGAAGTTCAGCTTGCATGACTCAATCTTGTATCATGCGTAAGCCATAAAGCAGGAATAAAGAGGACGTCTTTTAGGAACCAACTAGATTTATGATCAACAGCCGATTTCCACTTTCATACTGCAGGATAAGTTAAAGTAAAAAGAGAAAAACAAAGCTGAAGTTGAGAATATAACGCAAACAAATATCTTGCATTTTTGTTATAATGCCTTTTTGTGACCATTTTCTGGTCAGATTTTTTTCCCCCTGTCTTTTTTTTTTAATGTTAAATGTATTTTGCAGGCGGGCCTCTGACTGTGACCGATGCTAACTTAGCTCTGGGTCGGCTTCTTCCTGCATTCTTTCCAAAAATCTTCGGCCCCTCTGAGAACGAACCGTTATCGTTGGAAGACACCATGACGCATTTCCGTCGTCTCACTGAGGAGATCAACAGCTTCCTGTCTGCAAGCCAAACCCAGGTGCCACTACTTAGAGGTTTTCATTTTAGTAACGCTAACAGCAAACAGTGATATAAAAGACTTATTATTTATGTTTCAAATAAAGACCAATGGGGCCACAAACTCCCAGAACAACATGGTGCCAAGCAGCCAATCTGCGATGAGCGTGGAAGACGTGGCGATGGGATTCATTCGTGTTGCTAACGAGGCGATGTGTCGACCAATCAGGGCTTTGACGCAAGTATGTTATTACAGCGCTCTGGTATTTTGGGATTACTGATTTTAAGCAATCTTGTGTTAGCTTTTCTCTTCTCCAAACCTGACAGGCCAAAGGTCATGACACATCTCAGCATGTGCTGGCGTGTTTCGGCGGTGCAGGAGGCCAGCATGCCTGCTCTATAGCCCGAGCTCTGGGAATGAAGACCGTCTTTCATCCATAAGTAAGACCAATAAGGGGAAAAGGAGGGTTAACAAGAATATTTTGTTGCTTAAACTGGTTTGTGCTGCTCTCAGGTACAGCGGCGTGCTGTCGGCATACGGTCTTGCCCTGGCAGACGTTGTGGAAGAGGTGCAGGAGCCGTGCTCCCTCAAGTACGAGCAGCGGTGTTTCAGCGAGCTGGACCGCAGGATGGAGCAACTCTGCAGACGCTGCCGCGACACGCTGACGGCACGCGGCTTCTCGAGGTCAGAGCCAACAGAACTCAGCAAGCGAAAGTAACCGATAGATTTTTCTTCCTAAAAAAAATAAAAAGGGATGTCGCTCTTATTGGACATGAAGAGCGAACCCTCCAGGCACCAACGGTTAAAACGTTCATCACTTGTCATCATAGTCTATCCGTCACACCTGCAATCTGAGCCCGTTTATATTTTTTCCTCATATTTTCACGATATCACAACTTTAACCACTAGCTGGCAGCAAAGCTACTGCAGAGGACTAAATTGAGAATCTTTGGTTACCGGTCTGCGTATTGGTGTATGAATGTGTGTGTGAATGGGTGAATGTGACTCTAGTGTAAAGCGCTTTGAGTGGTCAAAAATGACTGGAAAAGCGCTATATAAGTTCAGTCCATTTACCATTATTGCAATAAAATACAATATATGATTTCTGTCTTTCATTATAGAATAGGGTAAAAATTAAAAAATATATTTTAAAGATGAATCAAAATGTCATCTCTGATTAAGACTCAAGCTGATAAACAGTTTTAAGGTTTTGTGAGTCGTGCTTTGGTATGTTCACTGGAAGAGCCTATTACTTCATTTTCCTTATTCTGAACCTTCATCCGCTAAAGATTCAAAATTCAGCTATGTTTTTTTCTAAGAATTTTTTTCTCAATAATTAAAAGCAATTGGCATCAATTTGAAAAATATGCATGTTTTTAAGAGAACTGCCACAATATTTTCTTGTTTTTAGCATTTTGTGACGACCAATGTAACTCATGTGGAAGTACCTTCAACCACTGCTTTACCTCTTTGCCGTGTGAATGATTGAATCCTCATTTTTAAATGTTGCCTCACTGTTTCTGATTAACATTGACTGTGGACAGTAACATAGTCCAACTCTCTGGGGCTTCTCTTGTCATCTCCAGTGGTCAGATATCGACTGAGGTTTTCCTCCACCTACGTTACGAAGGCACCGACTGCGCCCTCATGGTTTCGGCTGACGGTTACCCCGGAAACGCCCACTCCTGTCGAGCAGGCGACTTCAGCAGCGCCTTCACCAAACGGTCTGCCGAGACCCTTTATTTTTGCCTATTTTAGTGTAAATCAGCTAACCTTTCTTCATAGGAATTGGTCACGTTTTGGTTTTGTTGCAGTTACTTGAAGGAGTTTGGGTTCACCATCCCAGACAGAGCCATCATGGTAGACGACATCAGAGTGAGAGGCTGCGGAAAATCTGGGATCAATTCCATGCATAAATCAAAGACGGGACACAAACAAGCCAAACCTGTCATGGTAGTCGAGAACACAGACATAATAGTAGCCATCCTCGCTGTTAAAACTTCACACCGACGGTGTTCTGTTGTCTTCCTCTGTAGATGACCAAGTGTTTCTTTGAAGACGGTTACATGGACACCAGTGTGTTTCTGTGGGAGGAACTCCCATGTGGCAAAAGCATCCAAGGTCCAGCCATCATCATTGACAAAAACAGGCAAGCCTTTCTCCAGACATGGTCTGGTTGCCGTCCATCAAGTTTCACTGAGGTGTTAGTTGAAGTGAAGATTTTGAGCCTAAACTTCAATTAGGAATTTCAATTAGGAACATCGACTGAGTGTTTATGCAGTTAGATACCAGAAAAAAAAACGCTCATCTCTTAACACCAAATTAAGACAATTAATATTATTGTTTATAAAATATAAGCACTTTTGAAATACTGCTTATCTGCTTAGACACTTTGCGAAAGTATAGCAGATGTTTTCTTCGTGGCAGTTGGTTACCAGAAAACGTGCTTATCTCTTAGCAACAGGGTGACAACAAATATTGTTATGGCTCTTATAAGCTTTCTTCTGCTCTTTTGAAATACAACTTACTTTATACTATTATTTAACAAGAATGGTGCATTTGGCAGAAAGGCGAAAATGTTTATTTGTGTGTGTGTAGGTGTGTGTGGTAAATATGTTATAAAACAGACGTTCAACACAAAAGTAAAAATCTGATTTATACTTTACCAGAAACAAACGCTCATCTCTTGACACCAAATTAAATATTGTTTATAAAATATAAGCTCTTTTGAAATACTGCTTGTCTGCTTAGACGGAGTTTACAGTTGGTAAATTTTGAATAAGTAAAAGTGGTTGAAATCTATTTCTGCTTAATTAGTATTGGTTTATTCACACTCAAATTCTCCATTATGACAATGTGGAAAAAAGTTTCCGATTGTTGTGAGAATAATCTCTTACTGTGAGGATGACGTAAATACTTCGTGCCTGAATTTTTTTTTCTGCTCTTGAGTTCAGACTATGAAAATCTTTGTGCTTGTGGATTAAATTCATTAATAATTAAGCTAATTCGCTGCAAGTTTACCGTCTCTTCCTTCATCCCTGTCAGCACCATCCTGGTGGAGCCGTACTGCAAGGCCTGCCTGACGGAGGACGGCGACGTCCGCCTGGCTGTCGGCTCAGACTCTCAGTGCGCCCTCGGCACTGAGCTCAACACCGTGCAGCTCTCCATCTTCTCCCACCGCTTCATGAGCATAGCGGGTGGGTCGGCACTTTCAAAAAAAAGTGTTTGGAGGGATTAGAGTTGAGATTGTGAAGGAAAGTTGCTGACCAGTATGTTTGTCCTGCGGACGGTTGCAGAGCAGATGGGCAGAGTCCTCCAGAGGACCTCCATCTCCACCAACATCAAGGAGCGCCTGGACTTCTCCTGCGCCGTGTTCGGGCCCGACGGAGGCCTGGTGTCGAACGCGCCTCACATCCCTGTCCACCTGGGGGCCATGCAGGAGACCGTCCAGTACCAGGTGATCAGCAGGACCACTCCTGAGTGCACAAACTGACACCAAGTCTGAGTGCTCTATGTTTTTTTCCTTCCGTTTGTGAAGATCCGATCACTGGGAAACGAGCTGAGAGAAGGAGACGTGATTCTGAGTAATCACCCGTGCGCCGGCGGCAGCCACCTCCCGGACTTGACCGTCATCACACCGGTCAGGCTTTCGGTTCATCTCTAATGTCCTCATCTGTCCCCATTTCTGTCCTCTCTTCACTATTCTCTTTCTTCTGTCTCTCAACCCAAAGGTGTTTCGAAAAGGAGTCCACAAGCCTGTGTTCTTTGTGGCCAGCAGGGGGCATCATGCCGACATCGGAGGCATCACTCCAGGCTCCATGCCCCCCCACTCCACTTCCCTTCAGCAGGAGGGGGCGGTCTTTGTTTCATTTAAGCTCGTCACTGGGGGAGTCTTCCAGGAAGAAGGTAAAAAGACCAACATGTCTTCCTCTGTCCGTTAGAACACGGAGGTTTTCCTGCGGCGTTTATCTCCAGTCCTCTCTCTTCCACTTGTCACCACGCCAGCCGTCACCAAAGCTCTGATGGCTCCGGCTCAGCACCCCGGCTGCTCTGGGACTCGTAATCTCCACGACAACCTGTCAGACCTGCGGGCTCAGGTGGCAGCCAACCAGAGGGGCAGCCAATTAGTGGGGGAGCTGATCGACTGCTATGGGTTAGACGTGGTCCAGGCCTACATGGGGTACATCCAGGTAAACATTCCTGCACGTCAATAGAAAGGTTCAGAGTAGATGCCACTGAAACCTAGAATCCATGATTATATCTAACCAAATCCAATTCCCCTAATTTCTCACTTACTTAGTTGCTAAGAATAGAAAATATTTTCATAAATTTGTTCTGTGAGTTGACCTGAATTTAAAGAACAAATGAATAGAAACTGTAAAACAAGATGGTAGGCCTTTGCTGGGATGATAAGGAGAGCACTGGTTAAATCTTGTGATTTCTTTTTGGTTATTTGTTGTTTTTTTTTTGTTTTTTTTTAAATCTTCAAAAACAGAAAAATTGATTTATGGATAAAATTAATTTCTAGTTCAGAATTCCCTGAAAAGTTTCCCCTTTTTTTTTCCCATTTTGTCACATCTCATCCACAGGTTTCAGTGTATTTGATCAGGATTTAATATGACTGGCCAAAAACAAATTAATTTGGAAGCGAAAAAGAAAAACGATGGATATCCATTGATCTAAGCAAGTCATATTTGGTTTTGACTGACTGCCAACACTGACTGCAGTGTTAGCAAAACGTTTTGTAGCCTGGCCCATTATTCAACTCACAAAACAGATGATTGGATTTAAAGCCACTATGTGAAAATATTTTCTGTCATTTATTTCTTTTGTGGAAAACGAGAACAAAAAAGCAATTGTTGGCCCTCCCCAATCTGAAGTTGAAGATTGTTTCTAATGATCAGAATAGCAGTGTACCATCAAATTGTCCTACCTCGACCCGAAGAAATCCCGTGTGGCGTTTGTGTTCCAGAGTAACGCTGAGCTGGCCGTTAGGGACATGCTCAGAGAGTTCGCACAGCGCCGGCGCCATCAGACCGGCGGCTCCTTAGAGGTGGAATCAGAAGATTTTATGGACGACGGGACACCGATCAGACTCCGGGTCCAGATTAATGAAGAAGAGGTGAACTCTGAGCGTCCTGACCAGATAATCTGAGGACTTGAAGAGACGGCGGCCAATTGAATAAATCTTTCCCGTTACAGGGCAGCGCCGTGTTTGACTTCACCGGAACTGGGCCCGAGGTGTGGGGGAACTGCAACGCTCCACGGGCCATCACCCTGTCCGCTCTCATCTACTGCCTGCGCTGCATGGTCGGCCAGGACATCCCTCTCAATCAGGTGGAAAACGTTACATTTTTGGCCTTCTTTATAATTTTACTCATCCTAAACGGACCGTTTTAAAAACAGCTTCCTCTTTTCGCTCACGAAGGGTTGCCTGAAGCCGATCAACGTGATCGTTCCCCCCGGCTCCATCCTCCAGCCGTCCCAGAATGCAGCTGTGGTCGGAGGAAACGTGCTCACGTCTCAGCGAGTGGTGGACGTCATATTTAAGGCGTTTGAGGTGTGCTCCGCCTCCCAGGTGAGACAAACGTCAATTCTCACGTTCACCGGATCCTCAAAAGGCCTAAAAAAAATAAAAAAAGAAATCTTAAATTCTTTTTTTGTTTGTGTTTTAAAGTAAGTTAAATACATTAATCAGAGGTTTTAAATTTTGGTTTGGCAGAACTTTTTAATTATGACGAGAATTAAGGCCATGTTAATAAAAAATAAGAAATAAAATTGTGAGAATAAAGTTACAATATTAAGAAAATACAGTCAGAATAATACAAGGGTAACATTGTAATAATTTGAAAATAAAGCTATAATATTACGAGAATAAAGTTGACTATTCTCGTAATACCACGACTTTATTCTCGTATTATTTTGACTGTATTCTCATACAACTTTATTGGCTTAACACTGTGGCTTTATAACTTTGTAATTTTATGAACATTTTCTTGTAATTTCTTTTTCATAGCATGACCCTAATACTCGTTTTGACGGTGAATACTCATAAATTAGCCAGCTTTTTTTTTTCTTTTTTTTTGCTTCCATCACAGGTAAGTCTCAAAGTTTGCACATTTCTTTGGAGATATGGCTCTTAAATTCAATTCATAAAGGTTTTAAATGTGAGCCTGTGAAACCTGCAGACACCCAGCTACAGCTCTGACTGCATGTTTTCCTTAAAGCTTCCTTAAAGCTGCGCTGTCTTCCTCCGATCAGGGCTGCATGAACAACATTTCCTTCGGCAGCGAGCGAGTCGGCTATTACGAGACGGTGGCTGGAGGCGCGGGGGCGGGGCCCGGCTGGCACGGCCGGAGTGGCGTCCACTCTCACATGACCAACACCCGCATCACCGATCCAGAGATTTTGGAAAAAAGGTGAGACAGTTTGCTGAAGACGTGTCAGTTTGTCGGGGTTGTTTTTGTTTTCTTCTGTTGTTGGCTGCAGCTGTTGATCCGTCTGCTGTTCAGGTATCCAGTGATTTTAGAGCATTTCTCCCTGCGACCCGGCTCAGGAGGCGCGGGAAAGTGCCGGGGAGGCGACGGCGTCATCCGTAAACTTCGGTTCAGGAGCAAGGTGGTCCTGTCCGTCCTGACGGAGAGACGGGCCATCCGCCCCTACGGCCTTCAAGGTAATCACTGAAACCTGCTCCGGGTCTCCTCTGTGTGTTCATTTATTCCCTCCTCCTCCGTTCATAATAGTCTAAAATCATTTTGGTCATGTTTCTCTCTGATGCTTAGGGGGCGAGGATGGAGCCGCGGGGCTCAACCTGCTGCACAGAGCTGACGGTCGAATCCTCAACCTGGGAGCAAAAACCAGCGTCAGCCTTGAGCCAGGAGTAAGAAGAGAGACGCACCAATCAGAGAATTTGCAGCCAATTTTCTCATTTTGTAAACCTAAAAATGGGAATAAAATTGTTTTTCTTATGAAAAAAAAAAAACACATACACACACAAAACAGATTTTCCAGTTTCATTTCGAAGTACAGAGGGCAGAAATGTCTCTTTGGATTGTAAATTTTGCAGTAAAATCCTGCTAGTTGCTTGGAAAGAGGAAAAGATCTTTACATTAAAACTCCACAAAAATAGCATGAAGCGTCTATGATCTGCTACAGTCTGTCCTCTGCCAGGCAGGTTATAGTTCTTTCGCTTCTACAAACATAGAAATGTTATCACAAGGTATACTGCAAGTTATTCATAATACCCAGTTTTGTGTCCCTAATTTTGTTCGACATTAAATGAAATAACACATGCACTCCTGGTCTCCCCCTGCAGGACATGTTCTGCCTTTACACCCCGGGAGGAGGGGGGTTTGGGAGCGAGGGAGACCTGAAGAGCGGCGGACCTCACAGCAAGCGAAGGCGTCTGAATGAGGTGTTCACCGAGAGGGGCAGTGTGTTTGAGTACAGAATGGCTCAAGAGGGAGTGTAAAGAGAAGTGATGAAGAACTGGAAGGCCAGAGAAGAGAAAATCGTGGGAAACAAGAGTCAGACTCTTCATCAAATTGAATTGCCAAAAGATACAAAAAGAACGTTAACAAAGGTAAAACTGTGACAGGCATGCTTTCTAGCATTATAGTGTGAAAAATAAAGCCATGGCACATACTAAAGGTTTGACAAGAAACCTTGAATCAGACCGTAATAACGGCTCAAGCTCCTGAACTGTGAATGTTTCTCTGTGAAATTTCATTTTTTGTTGCATGTATATTCCTGGAACTATCACTTTTTACACTGGCATTTTAATCCAGACCTCTGAGTTGGCAAAAGCATCACACAGTGCGTATTTCAGAATGCTGTTTTTAGCAAATGTCAAGATGAACTTAAGTGATATGTGAATTGAGCAAGTACTTTTCTCAAGCCAACAATCTGTTCTTTATAGCTCTTCTTTTTCCAAGTTTGATAAATAAATCCCATTTGTCAACAGAAAATAGTTTAAATTCCATGTTTTGGAAACAGAAAACAATTTCCACAACTGCAAACTTGATGCTTGACAGGTAGTCGCACCCAGAACGGTTAGAATGGTTGTGTTGGGTTAAAGCGGCATCCCCCTCCTCCCACCTTTGGTGTCAGGAATGATCATGAGCAGAGGGAGGAAGGATGGCGAGGGAGGGAGGGACGGAGTGCATGCAGGCAGGCATGCGTAGGCAGCTGATACAGAGATAGTGGTCACAGCAGGGGGTGGGGGGTCTCAGCGGGAGGCTGACGACTGCTGATGTAAATCAGAGTGCTGCAAGAGAAAGAGGAGCGCTGGCAACTCCCAATTTCTGAACCCAAGTTCCTGTAGCAAAATGGTCAAATGGAGTTGATTTAAAAAAAAAAAAAAAAGTGAATAGAGTTACACTTCATCTTTTCTAAATTCAAAATATGCACGAGCTTTAATATTGATCCCAATGCTAAAATATCTTCATTTCGTTTCGATGGAGTCCGTTTGGAGTGTTTTATGTTACGTTAATATCGCCGCTCCACTAAGAAATTCCAGTTCTGGTAGGTAAATATACTTCTGGACGAACGTATTTGACACTTTTTCAGAGTTATATACACCAGCCGGATGAAGTTACAAAAACTGTGTAGAGCTGCATTATTTTGCTGGAGCAGCAAAACGTTTCATTAGTCAGCCACATATTTAAAATCGGTCCCTTTCAAAATATAACTTCTTTGTTTCTTTATGTTGCCTACATAATTACAGCTCTAACAATTTTCATGATTTAAATCCTTTACCAGAAGCATATAGGATTACTTTACTCAGTCTTTGAAAAAAATAAATAACAGAAACAATGTAATGAACCTAAGTCAGTTTTGTTAAAATGTCAATTTTATTCATCTGTACAACAGTGAGCACCTCTGCTAACATAAACCTTTTAGAAACCTGTTATACTTCAAGAGATCTCCACAGATGTATAAACTTTAATGATGCATAGTTGCATATTGGTCAGCAGTTAAAGTTGACAGGAAGCTTGTATTACATTCTTCAGTCGTGGTAGGGAAACATCTAAAAGTGGTGTCTTTTGGAAGATCGTCAGGTAAATAGTGCAAGAAAAAATTCTAGAAAGAAAAAAAAATTGGTAAGGCTAAACTTTCCACTATTATTAGCGCCACACTGGTGCTGAGTGTTCTAAAAGTAAGTTCGACTGATTCAAAATGTGTTGGATTCTTTGGTTTTCTCTTGCACGCAGTGAAAAAAAAAAAAATTGACATTTGTAAACAAGGAAAGTAAAAACCTTCACATATCAGCTCTCACTTAAGGACAGCCTGAGAGTAATGCAACGTGGAAAAAAACCTGATGGCCATCAGTTACGAACTCCTTGCCATTTTGGACTTCGCAGCAGTTTTTTTTCCACGAATCACCATGTAATACATTCAATAGTCACAGTGGACAGACAGCATTAAAAACGATCCTCAAGACATTGTATTAAACAACTGTGCAAACAAGATCTGCAGTGCAAAGAGTCTGTAGCAGCACGACGTTTCATTGAAACACTTGAGGTAGATATCTGTTGTGTTATATAGCTTTTTTGTTTTTTAGGTAGTTTTGCTTCAATGAAACTCAAATGCTGAAGGCAGAATTGCAATTTGTTTTAAAACACACCAACATGTAAATAAAAAAAGAAAAACGAAAACAAAACAGCTTCTGGCTAGCAAGAAACCATAAAAGAGATTGTCTGGAGCTTATAGTTTACTTCCTGTTTGGATTCCTTGTTTGGTGGGGTATCTCTCTGCGTACCACCAGGTATCACCAGTACTACCCAGTACTATCAGTACTGGTGATACCTGTTAAGAGGAGTCCCATTCTGCAGGGTGTACTGGCTCTGTGGTTGGTGATGGGAGTAAGTGTTCTGATTAACAGGCAGCAGTGCATCGAACACGCTCTTATTTGGAGGAACCGACTGCAGCATGTTGTCCAGGTCCATGAGCAGAGGAGGGGGCTGGACCGAGACTCGCCTGCTGGGCAGAATCGGCCAGTAGGACTGACCTATGAAGTGGGTAGGCGCCATGGGAGAGCTACCGTAGCTGTAAAGTGGTAGTCCGCCATGCAGCGGCATTAAGGGGCCTCCATTAAACCGCATGCTTGGTGGGGCAACTGCATTTGGGGGAGCATACTTGGCGTAGGAGGTTGGAAGCTCCCACGGAGGAGCAACACTCTCCCGTCTGGCGGATTTGTGCAACGGTGGTCTGTAGTCCTCATAACCATCAGATCCTGCTTCAGGAACACGCTTCCCAGTGTGGGACAAGCCTTTCCATTCCTCATCGGAGGAGGTGGAGGCAGGGCTTACCGAGCTGGCGGAGGAGGCGTAATGAGAGCGTGGAGGCGGCGAAGGCCGGGGGCGCTCCACCTCACCCCAGCAGTCTCTGTCCACATCCCCAGAAGCGCTCGTTGGCCGTAGGCTCTGCAGTAAGGAATCGATGGCAAAGGACGAGTCCAGCTTGGGCCTGAACAGGTCGCCCTGCGACGGTGAAGGATTTCCTGATGACACGGGCAGGAGAGAGGTCACACACTCAGTCGGAGGAGGGGGCCGCTCAGATTCCGGCTTGTGTCCCTGCAGGATGTAGGGAGCCAGATCCTGAGCAAAGATAGTCTCGTCTTGGCGCGACACAGCTGTGTTCTGCCTCTTCAGGAGATCCAGAGGAATACGGTCCAGGTCCACAGCCCAGAAGTTCCCTTTACCCTGAGGTTTGCCTGGATCCTTCAGTACCTGCAGTTCAAAAGAAAGACACATTGCTGACGGTTTGACCTGACTACCCAGTCTGGCAGGGTGGGCTTAGTTTCACCAAAAAAAAAAAATCACAATGACCACAAAATGCATAAACCAGTTGACCCTCAAACAATGTCAACCATTTTTATTGGCTCATCTGGTGGAGTTGTGTAAAAGCTGTGTGCCACTTATTGAATTATTTTACTTTGATACAAGTTATGATATCTAAACATCATTAATGTATATATGATCCTTCTTGATGACTGTGATGATGGCATTTGACAACATTTTATGTTTATAGCTCCATTTATTGTTTTTTAGGTAGCTCTAATTTTGCCACTGTAACTTTGTTTAGAGTAGTTAATCTCTCTTAATGCTGAACAAATGCCTCCAAATTAAGAGATAATACTTCTGAGTGTCGGTTTCTGTTACTGGAGCAGTGTGGCACTTCTTTAAAGGCTTTTCACACATATTGGCCTCCTACAAATGAAACAAAGTTTTCTTATAGGGAAACATAATGACATCAGCTCCTAGAATGGCCCCTTGAAGTCTTTGGAAGTGGAAGTATGAGAGTCTTATGTATACAAACCTTAACAAAGCAGTTATAGGAGGAGAGGTTGTGTCGCACAGAATCTCGCCACCCTTTGTAGTTCCCTTTGAAAAATGGAAACAGGGTGCTGATCTCTTTCAGGATCTGGAATAACAGCAAAAACCATCTCATGTTTGATGCAGCACAGGAATGTCTCTCCGTTCTCCCCCCAAAATAGTGACGTACAAACAGAAATATGAATAAAGGAAATTACTAATTTGCAGTCAGAAAAGTCTAAATAATTGTGTGTGTGTGTTTTTAAGCTTGTACTGTATATCTTATCTGTGTTCTGATCCAGATCAGTGTCTGGCTTTACTGTGGCCCAAGCTTATCAAAGCAAGCCATGAATGGCAGGATTGGTGGTCACCCAAGTGTCACAGAGAGGTGACTGTTTAGTGTCAGATCTTTCACTGTAAACGAGATGCCTGCATGTTTTTAGTGTAACCAAAAGAAGTAGCCAGTAATCTTTAAGCGTAAAAGGTTTGGAGCCGTGCGTAAAAGACTTTGTGCGCTATGCCAATGTAAAATATCTCCCTTTTTTATATATATATATATAAGACCATTTACCTCTGATAGTGTAAGCTTCTTCTCTGGGGACCGCTGGATGACCATGGCGATCATAGCCAAGTAGGAGTAGGGTGGCTTGGGGTACCGCTGGTAGTTCTTCTTCTTCCCACTGCTGGAGCCGCTTTTCTCCGGTTCAGCCCTCCAGTTCACGTCCCGATGCTTTGCGTCGGCGTCGTCGCCGTCCTGGTATGAAGAGTGGGCTGGAATGGTTTGATCCACGAGTCCAGTGGCACCGCCACGGTACTCGGTGCGTGCAGAGGTCTGCTGCTGCTGCTGCTGTTGCTGCTGGGGGGTCATCTCAGCTGGTTGTTGAGGCCGCTGCTGGGCTAGACCGCAGGAAGGAAAACCCCGCTGCACATTTCTGTAGAAGTCAAGTTGATGGTCGCGGTGTTCTCCACTGTGGCACAGAGCGGCTGGTGCCAGGCGGCTCTGCTCCGGCCAGTGCTTTGTCATGTTGATCCAAACCCGGAGAAGAGGGGGAGAGTGATCGGCCAGCAGCGAGAAAGAAAGGGGGGAGGGATAAGGGAGGTCGGAGAGTCGGTCCTTAACTTCTGGAAGACTGCTGGCTCCAGGCTGACTCTATTTGAAGAGCAAACAATTAACAGTTTCATGTAAATCCCGCTGCGTAACCGTGGAGGGGGGAGGAGGGTGTGGGGGGGGCGTTATCTGAGAGCAGAGTCGCTGATCGCCCTGGGGGGTTCGGGAGGGTTTGCGCACAAAAAGGACAGAGAAAGACAGTAAAATGCCATTATGATAATATCAACAAACCACTGCAGCATAGATGTGGTGGAATTCCTTTTGGAACAACGCCTGGGACATTTTTACGCACCGATGACTGAAGAAGACACTAAGACACCCGGGCAGGATTTTACAAATGTGGCCCAAATGGGGATTGGATGAATTAGTGTTAATCTTCCTGTTTTGGTGTGATGCAGCAAAACCTTTAAAAAGTGAGACTCTTAGTGTTAACACCATTTTGAGACCCAGCTGACACCTACTTAAGGCGGTTGCTGATATTTGGTCAACCCTGGTGGGTCCAGTCCCTGTTAGTTGCCCGCCCATCCAGAGAAAAATTAATTTGCTTCAAGCAGCAAAAAATGAAAATTGGATATCTTTGATACTAACACCTGACGTTTAGAGTCCAACCTGGTCTTCTTCAGCTACCACTTCCATGTGTTTCTTTCTTACCTGAAATTCATGTCGTGCATAGGTTTTTTTTGGTGCATACATTTTTGAATTAACATATGCATACTGTGAGCCAATACACTTTGTCAGCTCAATGGTCGTTTCATTCAAATGGAATGAAATTATTTTAGATTTTAACTTTGGGATTAACACATTTTAATGGCAAGAAGTCAGCTTGTTCCTCCCATATGCTTTTCAAATTCTGAAAAGGCAAGACTTTCAAAAGTTATTAACTATAAAAATATATTTTAATTCTAGGCTTCCTGATCATCTGAACATAATTTGGCCCAATTGCTGAACACTCTGCCAGCAGGATTGTTTTCCACAGCAGGGAGGGTGGGGGGGCTCTCTCGGACTGTGCAGAAAGTCATCCAGTGCTCAGAGACTAAAGTTTCGGGAATGCAAGCCCTTTGTTCATTTCAATGTAGTGCTAATGTGTAAAAGTCTTGCTTCCCAGCAAGCCAGAGACAACAAGTTGGATTACAAGGAGCTCCTATGGGGGGTGAGCTCCCACCCGGGAAGAGCCTCTTAGCATGTGAGGAAGCGGCTTCTGGGCAGGCCTTCCATTCAAAAGCATGTTTGGGGTTTCTAATGTTCTACAGGCTGCTAAGTGCTGTGCTCGCCTCATACATGAGCCACTGCTTTCACACCCAGTTGTTAGGGAAACTCGCTCACATTACAAATCCCCCAGAAGAATCAACAAAACTTAAAATGTTCGCTGGAGATAAACTGGACAATTACTTTTTAAGGTGCTAATTGCAGCCTTTAATGAGCCAGCACCATATCTGCCCATAATTTAGTTTACTCCACACATATATGGAAAAAAAAATTGTATTCTGGCAAAAAGGACTCACCACTTAATATTTCAGCTTTGAAGTAATATGCAAACTCTTTGAACTTGGCTGCTAAGATAAGCAACAAGCTTCCATCAATCACCTGCTGCAATCTGCAGAGTTTACTTCTCTCAGTTTGTCACATTTTTGCTGACACTTTGTCCCCCTCTAGTGGTTATTGTTCAACTGCCATCCTACATCTTCAACCTTTTGACCAATTTACTTGGTGAAACTTTGTTCTTACATGACTTTGTCCTAATAGAACTGAACGGGAAAATCTGTGTTACACATGAACAGAGAAGTGTTCATTTCCAAAAACACCTACCTGATAAAAACTGTCAGGCTTTCTCTTCCTGTCTGCCGGAGTGGGAGCTAATAGGTTTTCCCTGGATTAGCAGTGAAGCAGGGGAAGAATGGGATGCCCTGTGAATAGAACAGCATCAGGGACAATTCTGTCCATCTTCAGGCTGATTGTGTCGGGACAAATCCCTCCTCGGCAGGCTTCAAATACCTGCCGAGGAGGACGGAGAAAGTGAAAGAAAGTCCTAATCATGTCATCTGTCTCTGAAAGGTCCCTGCGTTCTTTTTCTTTTTCGACTGAAATATAGGAACAAGAATGAACCTGCAGATAAACTTTGGGGGATGTTTGATATCTGAACAACACAGAAAAATTTACATTTTAGGGATAATTTACAAAGCAGGTTCCCAGGGCATTTGGGGGCCCACAGCATCACAGATCATCCTCCATATTTAGCAGTGGAAATTATCTACTTTTCCACAATGTCGTCTATTGTGGAAAAGTACATCTACAATGGTTGATAGCAGACCCTCTTCTCCAAGACAGAAAATGTTCTCTTTATTAGCATCAATCCCAATCAACTAGTTGGCGTGTGGATGGAGTCTACTAATTGTTCAGCCCAAAAGGATTCTCCTTCATACACTTCTCTAATAGTGAGTTTCCTTCTTTTAGCACTCTTCCCTCTCTTGGTGGCCAATGGCAATGAGAAATGTTGTCATATTTATTTCCCCAAGAAAACAAGACACTAGGCTAATTGAAATGTCCATAAAGCTTTTATATTCTTATAAAATTAAGTTCATTTTGTTCTGTAGTTTGTGGGAAGCTTATTGTTCTGTAGGAACAATTTACTTCCTACAGAGCAGATTGTTCTGTAATTTGCTCTGTGGAAAGCAAATTGTGAGCATTTGCTTCCCACAGAGCAAATGCTCACAAATGAGAGGGTGAAATATTCTGTTTCATGGAACCTTTTTCTACTCCAAAAAACAAAAAAACAAAAACAATGCTTTTGTCCTTTCTTTACCAGGAGTGCCAGAAAGGCTGGATGATGCTTTAGTACTCTGTGCTGGAATACTGGAACTCTTATCATATTGACAACCTGATCTGCTAGAAGTACATCCAGTCTTCACAGCTGCCCACCAACCTGTTGAGTTGCATCTCATAGCTAAATAGTGCTGTGACGTTTGGCTGATGAACCAAACGTCCGTTTGTCCGTTAGAAAAACTCTACTGATTGCTCCACAGTGGGGAACAGTAACAATAGTTCCTGCTGAGTTTCGGTAGAGTGGTTGGCTCACTGCATTGTCAAATTATAAAGGATCAGATTTGTTTATACATTTTTAGAGCCTAATCAACAGCAGAAAGGTCTAGCAAATTAGCAAAAATAAAAATAAAAATCCCACAAGAGAACTGTCTTTGTGAAATTGATGTTTTGTTCTTGTTCTTGTTCTGTTTGGTGTGATTCTCTACAGTTCAACTCTGGTAGATGTAGTCACATTAACACATTTATACATTAACACATTTATACATAGGTTATATGTATATAGGAGGAAGGAGTGGTGTGCTTGTACTCTGAAGCATGTCAGGCTGTCACACCCACTTGTTTACAAAAGGTTTGTTGAGTGTACATTCCTGGAACTTTGAGACCAACATGAAAGAGATTGCACAGAAATGTCGAATTCTGCTCAGAAATTCTTTCTTGCACAATGTGAGAAGAAAGGAAATACATACTCAATGTCAGACATATGTCCGCACGACAAAATAACTGAACGTTTTCACCCTGGAGTCTTTAGTAAACGCAAACTTCAAGGTTTTTAAATACTGATCACAATATAGTGCATAAGTGTGATTTGGAAGAAGAGCCATACAAAGTTTTCAATGATTGTTTTTACAAATGCAAATATGGAAAGTATGGCTTGCATTTACATGCCCCCCTCTTTATCTTAAAGATCCAGTACAATAAATTTCCTTCAGATGCCAATATGCAATTAAATGACACATTTGTGTTATTTAATTTCTGTAAAACTACAGCTGTTCATGGAAGACCTTGAAAGTCATTATAATACAATAACTAATTGTAGGCTATTTGAACTTCTCATTATAATGGCCCAGTCAGTGCAATGAATATTCCACTTAATAATTATTAACTATTTTGTGTTGGTTTATCAGTTAGTATAATAATAGTAATGCTAAATACGTTGTGTTTTTTTATGTTTCATAAACAGACAAAATGTCTGCCAATAAAGTTGGAACTGAATGGGGATGTTGGAGGTGAACAGAACTGCACGCACACTGAACTCTATGAAAGTTGAACGTTCCCCCCCCCCCCGACTCTGCCGCCCTCTAGTGGAAGCTGCGCGGTGGGAGGAGAGGGTGCAGGTCAGGTTGTTATGGTGAGGCATTTTCCCCTGAGGGCTGGCAGGCAGGAGCTGGAGCGGTGGACAGCAGCTGACTCGGTTTTCACAGCTGAACAGGAGCCGCCGCTGACAGCCGCTTCAACAGGTAAGATGTCACCTCTGCGCTTTCTGTGAAGCTCGAGTGGAAGTGGCCGCCCTCCTCGGTTTCATCTCACGCCTTTTCAAACAAATAAAGTCGTCGACGAGAACGTGAAATAATGATTAATCTCCGCAGCGGGTTTTGTTTCTGTTTATGGAGCAGCTCAACAGCAGCCAGCTAAAGCAACGCTAGCATGACGTGACCTCTCTCCATAGTCGACTCAATAAACTCAGTAAGCAGGTGCTCTCAGTGGCTTTTATGGCTTAATTAAAAGAAAAATGTCGACTCTGCGAGAGCCCTCCCGCTGTGAATGAAGGCGGGTGAGTTCAACTACTTTCTACCTGTCAGACAAACAGCTACCTGTTGCGTTGGTGTAGGTGGACCGCTAAGGAGCGTTAGGTAATCTGCTGCTGCTCCAGCACAGTTTAGGTTGATGTTAAGCCTCTGCTGCTTCTATTAGAGCCTCTAATTACAGTTTAAAGTGGAATTAAGTGGAAAAAACAAAAGCCCAACATGCTTAATTTACTTCTACGACCGCTTAAAATTGAAATCGTCCGGAAATTAGTGCACTATAATTCACAGTGACATAGAAGTTCAGGTCATAGTTCAGAATATAATCTCCACTTTTAAAAGGTTCCCTCTGTGTTATTAGGAGTGTGGGCTTGGTAATCAAATAATTGGATTATAAAGCATTACCATACAATGCTATGTTTTTTAATTTAATAAACTTCAAACTGATCGAAATAAAATGATTTGTTTATTCAAATTGGATTTTTAATTTAACTAAGCTCTACTTTAAGTCCAAATGCCTTTTCACAATTTTGTCACCATAAACGTCAGGGTATTTTGTTGGGATTTAATGTGAGAGGAACAGACATTGGTGTGCAATTGTTTAGTGGGAAGTAAATTTGACATATTTCTTTTTAAACAACACACACACACAAACAATTATGTTAATTCAGATTAACCCTCCTTTACTCTGATACTCTTGGATGAAAGATCAGTGCTGCATACAAAACGCTCAGTATGGTGGGAAAATAACAGCACATGACTCTGGACACCTGCGACAGACTGGCGACCTGTCCAGGGTGAACCCCGCCTCTCGCCCGGAATGCAGCTGGAGATAGGCACCAGCAACTCCCGACCCCGTTAGGGAGAAGGGTGACGGAAAATGGATGGATGGATGGATGGATAGATGGATGGATGGACTCTGGACACATCACACCCACTATTTAGTCACAGCCTCAGAAGTTTTACACATTTAGAGAAACATAGTGGTGGCGAAGTTATGCTGTTGGACAAGGAAGCTGGTAACATTTGATGGGAAGATGAATCAACCTTAATACTTATTTTAAAAAATCCGATTAGTTCAGGGGTGTAAAACTCCAGTCCTTTATGGCCAATGCTCCACAACTTTAGATGTGTCCCTCGAACAACACGCCTGACTCAAACGGCTGAATTGCCTCCTCCGAAGGCAGTCAAGGTCTCCAGAGTTCTGCTAATGACCTCATTGTTTGACTTAGGTGTGTTAAAGCAGAGACGCATCTAAAAGTTGCAGGACGCTGGACTTCGAGACTTGGAGTTAAGGACCCCTGGTTTAGAGGCTGTAAAACACGTAAGGGCATAAACATAGTGGAACAAATGACTGACAAACAGATGTAGCTTAATTATCTTTCCCATACAACCTTCCTCAGTAAACATGTAGCTATAGTGTTTAAAATGAAAGATTGAAGTGAAAATATGATTGCCTTGTATAAGTTAACAGTAGTTAGCCGAGTCACCAGTCCCCTCTGGTTTCAAACATGGAACAGGAACACAGTTTGGTTGAGTGTGATGTCATTTCTACATCTAAGCACCAATCTCACAAAGAGATTTGAAGAGGAGCTGCAAAAACAAATGAGGTAGATTAGCAGTGCTTGCCAACAGCTGAAGGTGTCGTCCAGGAGATGCTACTGTGAAATTTCATCTCTGCAGCCTGGACATTGAGTTGTCATAATACTCACAAGATGGCACTACCATCCACAACAAATCCATGAAGACACTTGGATTACATTCACTACAGCATTGAGATTTATGTATTAAGTATTTCTGAACTGACTAGATGTCCAGTCTTACTAACCTTGAGCGAATTTGCAAGTAATTTGTTCCTTCACAATTGTGCACTAATTAATGTTGGCTGTTCACATAAAATCCCGGTTGAAGACATTACAGTTTGTGACTAAAATGTGATGCTGTTGCAAGGCACAAACATAACATCTGTGGGTATCGGATTATGTTTTAGAAAACCCGAAGTATTTACTTATTGTGAGAGCCCTAATCGTGCAAAACAGTGATAATATCAAAGTGAACTCTTTCGTATTTGGCTCTCACTGTGACTTATTAACCCCGTTTAACTCGTACACATTAAACCGAGGTGTTGCTCATGAGTAATACAGCGTATGGGCAAAGTACTTCTTCAGCAGGAAAAATTTCTATGGGAAATGTAGTCGAATATTTATAGGGTTTATAGATTGTGATGCACTATTTCTTTCCTCTGGAAGGAAATAGTGCATCTGGAAGGAAAATAATGAAATAGCCAGATTAAATATCAACACATGAGATTTAGTGGACTTGAACCCTGTGTGAGCTTATGAGGGAAAGAGCTGTTTTATAGTGCAAATATTGGGTCATTTTGGGAAAATCCTGTTTTATAGCTGAAATTGTGACTGTGAAGTAGTTATTAGAAAGATATTTCTCAGCAATCTTGATATGCTTTATGTTTGTAATGCTAAAAGTCCAGATGACTCAAGAAAGCATGTGCTCAAATTCCTCTTTGTATCCATTATTCTCTGTGTAAAAGCCAGATACTCGCTTCTATCTAATTTTAGAAGTAAAGTTTCCACATTCTTTTGTCCACATTTAGTCAGACTGTTTTCCTTTTCGTCCAATGCCTCTCTCCCTCTCTCTTACCTTGCTATTGGCTACTTGGCAGATTTACTGAGATTTCTGGGTGATTATATGGTGCAACCCAAATCTTTACACATGACAGAGCTTACTGTAGATCCTCCTCGCTTGCTCTTTCTGTGCCTCTCCTTCATTCAGGCCTGGCAGGAAAATTATAATCAAATCACGTACAGATTTTTTGCAACCACAAACAAAAAAAAAAATGAAAACATATGTTTCGTCTCATCAATTTTGGTTTAAATTGATGCAAATGGAGACACCCATTGTTATTCATTTACTCAGCAAGCTGGTTCAAGCTCCACTTCTTCCGTAATTGATGTCTGTGCTGCATAGTAAGTGACAAAAAAGCCTTTCTGTGTGTTTGGCAGGCCGTTCTGGCCACTTGGCATTGTTTCGGGTTTTATGCTGGATCGTTCCCGAACCATCAAGCCACATTGACTCAACAATTGTTCGCTTCGGTCTGTGCGCTTCATCAAATCACTTTACAAGGTTGTTGGCAGCACACAGCCCAGTTTGGACTTGTTTCGGTGGCGATAAACCACGGATGAAGCTCTTAGCGCTCTGGGTAGTCGGCTTTAAGTTTGAGCAAAGGTGTCAGCTGTATTTCCAGCCATGTTCTTGGAAGAGTGATCAAGTTGTACCGAGGTAGGTACCACCTAAAGAAGGATGTAAGAGCTTTTACGCGTGTGTGTGTGTTTATGCTACTCTATTCATCATGGCTGTTCAGAGAAGGTTTGTGTTCTCCGACAGCCCCTTCCTGTTAGGTCATCTAATTAAAAAAGGTCGGAAGACTATAAATGTCAGAGTGATGCTGCAGAATGTTTCCAAGCACATTAAATGCACTTTTTTTTTCTGCATATATGAAATTCTTTTCTAAGGAGTTTTTGTTATGACTGAACCTTATATTTTCCTTCTGACTGGTCTTTGCCTGACTCAGAAACTCACAAGGTTCCTACAGTCTCACCAACAACAAATTCCACAACAAGTGTTATGAAAGAACCCAAATATCCCTAAATCCATGAGTCATGGAGAATCAGGATTTTTTCCCCCCTCTTCTCTGTTTTATTAACTGTGTTATCTTTCTTTTGTAGTTTGGCAGGCAAACGCATAAATGATAATTGGGATAAATTTTGTTATTGAAACTTGATTTTAAACAGTGCTGTGTCATGCTAATGTTTACACACCGGTTTACAAACCTTTGATTTCTGTCCAGCTTCTGTGACGGTCTGGAGCTGAGTGGGGTAGAAGATAAATAGAAACCCTTTGAAGTTATCCTTCCAAATTCATGACATCAGTCAAACTGAGCATAGGATGTAAATATAATTGGATGGTTGTCTCCTGGTCAATCAGAAACTCAAAAATCCATGTATTTCTGGGCAGAAATAAAAACACTATACTTATCAGGGTATTCTGACAAAAAACGTACGTGGGTGTGGGGAAAGGGTTTTCCTCAGTTTAAGAAAGGTTGTGCTTTAATTTGCAGACGGCTCTCCTGAGTTTCTACACTGTTCGCATTAATTTGTAGTATGAGTAGGACCTGTAAATTAAACCATGAAGATTTATTTCTCAGTCAGCTCAACAGTCAGCTCAACAGTAAACATTGCAATGTTGTGGCTGAGCTTCATTCCTCTGATACCCTGCACTGATTGGCTTTGGCTGAGATCTGACTTGTCCATCTCACTCTGCCAAGGTCGCTGATCTGACCTTGTGCCCTGACTGCGTGTTTGTGGTCATGAAAGGATTGTAGGAGGCTCGTACTGTTAGTTCATGTGTCAAAGTTAGTGTTTGTGTTCAATACATTTTAGTTATCCATTCTTTCAACAAATGGTGGACAATTCCATTAGAGGTTTATTAACGGTGCTCATTCGATAAGACATAACAGCAACAGCTAAGCTTCCTAGCAAACGATTAGGAGATTTTAAAGAGACAATTCCCTTTTGCCCAGAAGATGTTTAAGTTGTTAATGGGATTGTTGTCACTCCAGAGACTGTTTGGTTAAAAGTGATTTAGGGATGTTGGCTGAGACCAGCTCACGCATATAGAGCTGTGTTGCATTTGGAGCCTTGCTAAATGCCCTTTAAATGCAAAGAAGATGCTGGATTCTAAACTCGCCTGGACAAATCCCTGTGTGGTGTAGATCTGCTTTTCATTGTGCTTGAACAAATTGTAAACAAATATCTATTATTTAATCAGTTTTTATCCTTTGTGGAGTCTGGAGAAGTCACACTTCAATGTTTCAGCTCATCAAAAAAATCAAGCATCAGACCAAGAGAGCCTGAGAAAATACAAGTTGTAGTTTTCAGATGACCTCATTTATTAAATTAATAGCCATTAATTTAGTCCAACCTAAATTAACAGTCAGGTTGGACTGTCAAGTCCAACCTGACAGTGTAGGAGTAGTAAACCTAATCATTGATTGTGCCAACATGGATAAAAAGGGCAAAAATGCAATAAACTGTTTGATAGACAAAAGAAACAGAACAAAAAGTGTTTTGTTTACTTTGGTCAGACAGGCCTTACAAGTTAGTTTTGGTCAGTAGTCTTTTACTGAGGAAACCTTTAGTGCTTTAGATCTCACTGATGCATTATTAGAGTAATTTTGGTAGCTGTTTTGTTTTCTCTACTGTCAAAAATATTCTGAATTGTGTTTTTGTGACACTGCTGTTCAAATGAACAAAAACTAACACAATGAAACGGATTAAGGCGCATCATACAGATAGTCCAATGTCATGTTTCTGTTAGGTTTCGGTCTGAAATCTTGTCATTTAGCATAGTTTTAATGAAACGTTTCTTAAAGAAGTTAGCCAAAAAAATAAATAAATAAATAAAATTTACATTTTTTAAAGATGAAAGTTAAGATATTTTAACAGTGGTATGACATGTTGCAATTCAGAATGTCAAATTAGATCAAAGAAGATGTGTTTATTTGTGAAAACATCTGGGTGAAGCACATCACTGTTCTGGTGTGGATGATATTGTTGACACAGAACTTTAAATAGTCATCGGGCAAGGAGGGTGGATCCAGTCTGTTGTGACAAATCGTCCCCACAGAGCTTCTTCCTGCTGTGGTCACCACAGGACAGTTCTTTTGACCACAGGTTGCCGTGAAACAACAGCTTTATAGCAGTGCTTTGCTTTGTCAAGAGAACGTCTTGGAGTAGTGTGGTTTACATCCCTGACATTTCCGAACAAAAGCAAATGCATTTAGAAAGGAGGAAATTATGATACACTTTTAACCACTTATCAATTTTAAACCTTTTTGTGGAGATTTGTTTGGTTTGAGCCTTGTTTAGCTACACATTAACTACACATTAACTCGAGTCAGCTTCAGTGGAAAGACTCTTCATTGCAAAACTTGTAATTGACCTCGTCATTCTATAGACTGGACTTTGAATTTCTCACCTGGATAACAAGAAATTAAAAAATAAATAAAATTGACTGTGGTTTGGACAGATAAAAGTAGGCAATTCCTCAGTCCATGGATATTTAGGGGCATTTAACCAAGTTTCTTTGAAAAACCCTAACATCTAGCTGCACAGGAGTTTTCCAATTAAAAGAAACAAACACTTTGATTTAATAACATCTAACAGTGTTTAAAAATTTTGAATGCATTTAGGTAGTTGCCAAAAAGTACAGCTTTGCTCACTTTCCAGAAAATGTATATGTTCAAAATATTTTCTGACTCCTGGTTACTGGTTGGGTAAAACTCTTTATGATCAACATTCGTGTGTAAAATCTTTATGAATTATAACATTCAGGAAAAACATTGCAGGAATGATAGACCTCGATAAGACGAACATGAGAGAGGAAGTTTGTAACTGATATATCTTATCATTATCAGTACACCTATTTGTCTGCTGTTTGACTGATTTATTGAGGTAGTGTGGTTTAAGCACACTATTTCACTCACATTTCAGGTGTTGCTTGCTGCCGCGACTCTGTGTCCTCGCACTAGTGTCTTACCGTTCACTCTCTCTATCTTAGTGAGTGCCTCTAGTTGACCTTCCTCTCAGTGTGTACAGGCCAAAGCCTGAATAATATATGAGTAGCCTGGAAAGAGCCGAGTGTGAGTCGTGTATCTCTACTGGAAGTTAACGAAAGGCAACAGGAGAGATATTAGTGTCCGGCGTTGCTAGAGTTTGAACTTGCACTGAAACGGAGTGTTGCTATGCAGATTTTATCCACTTTGTGTATCTTGATCTGGTCCCTGTGGGAACAGCCATTGCAAGAAAGCTTCAGCTAATGTCAATCATTAATGAAAAGCATCCCACCATCTCAAGTTTCTTTAGGAGAGACAAGGGAGATGAGGGAACTCCGGGGTTAAAGATAACAATGTTAGAAGTGGAGAACTCATGCATACTACTGTAACGTAGCACTCACATTTTTTTCTCCCTGCCCACAGACTGGATCACAGAGGAGCAGCTAACTACAGACTCTGAACTGTCAACATTTCACCTGAAGAATGTTCATCAGCAAGAAAAAGCCACGCAGTGTTTACTGAGCACCTCAATTGGATTTATGAAATAATCTGGTACTGGAGAGGACATGGTCTAAATCCTGCATCTGTTGTTATTGAGCGATCCAGTTCTATCTGCATAATGCACATGTTTGTTCATCACCAGTCCATTCTGAAAGCAACGCCCCCTGTTGAATCCAGTTCTTGGACTTTATCAGCCCCAAACTAAATACTTTGGGGAAGAGAGCAAGTCCACAAAACTGAAAGTTTACGTTCCATCTCCCTTCTCTTTTCCTTTCCTTAAATGTATTATTGCAAGATCATCTACAGGTGAAATGGAAAGGACTGAAAGCTTGCAGAAGCTAGCGCTTTTTCCTTTCGGTAATAAGTCAACAGCATTTCATTTTGGCCCAATAAAAGTTTTTATATAAAACATTGATAAAACCCCATTTGTAATCATGGAGATATTTAGAGAAAAAAACAACTTGACTTAATTTATTTTTCATCACTTCCATTTTTTTGTAATTTATTTATCTATGTACGTACTAAAAATCTAACTCCTTTTTTATATTCTGCTAAACATTGTGATGTAGTTCTTTGACCCAAGAGAAGACTGATACAAAGTTTTGAAATCACTAAAAGAATCTGATTTCGGAGAACGAGCCGAACACAGGCACGAGTCAGCCGCAACCCTGGTCGCCATGGCAGCAGACCACGGCGAACTGCTGGCCGAAATGGCCACAGTCGGGCGTCTGAGTGCCACGGAGCGCCTGAAGCACGCCCAGAAACGCCGCGCCCAGCAGCTGAAGGCGTGGGCGCAGATGGAAAAGGACGCATCCCGAGGATCCAGGGCCAAAGCGGACAAGAAGAAGAAACGCACTACGAAAGTGAAGTTCCCCAACTCTATCACGCTGCTGGAAGCAGCGGCCCGCAATGACGTTGAGGAGGGTGAGAAGTAAACCCACACACACACACACACTGCCTTGCATATCCTTTAAAGGCTTTCACATGTTCTGACATTAGAATAACACACTTCAATGTATCTCAGAAGGATTTTATGTAATACCAAAGCTTAAAAATAATTCTCGGAATACATGTAAATAATTATCTTGGTTGGAATACTAACTCTTTAACAAAGTATCTCCAAGTGTCTCCTAATCAAAGTACAGACCTAAATTGATGAAAAGAATCTTCTTAGGACTTGAAAATTGATGTTTACAAATCCTCGCAAATCAATCCTGGCTGCACTTCAGCTCTTCTGCAAAGAAGAATGTTTAAACATTTAAATATCTGAAAGTACAAAGTAGATAGAAATCCTTAAGCATACTTGGAGGTTCAGCTGCAGCTAAAGATGGTTCTCTTTAAATAACATTTAAATGACATTTAAATGTTATTTAAGTAACATATGCACTCCACTCTTACCAGTTTTGTATTTTGTAGAAGGTTGAAAACTGTGTGTATTTTTTTGTTCTTTTTTCACAGTTTTGCATTAGTTTGTTTGGCCTGTCACATACAAGCCCTATTGGTTATGTGAGGGATTCTACCACATGATAAATCAGGATCATTTCCCTGAGAAATTACTGATTCTTTTGCAATATCTCCCAATTTTGTTTTCGAGAAGTTTATTGTTGACTGCTTGGAATAAGGCATTGATCTCTATCTAGAAACAAATTTGTTGCTGTTTAGGAGCCACAGACAAGTACAGGCTTTCTTCCAGTGGGATCTTGTGTGTGTGTGTTTTTATTTGTGCTTTTGTTTTTTTTTCTAGTGAGAGAGCTGCTCAACAGCGGGGTCAGCCCAGATCTGGTCAATGAGGACGGACTGACAGCCCTACATCAGGTACAGAGGCAGAAGGTTCAGGGCTTTGCTGAAATTGTCAAAACTTAAGCATTTTTAAAATCATGTTTTCAGTTCGTTAATTTTCCCTCAACCCACCAAATATGCACACAGACCTACTAATTTTTTTTTACAGTAAAGGTTCTTGTAACAAAAATTGCATGTTTTCAAAATGTTTGTGACTTTCCAGTGTTGTGTCTGTCTGTGATGTTTTCATCCATCATGTCCTTTTCTAAGTCTCTATTATGTCTAAATCTTCAGATAACTTAGTTTGTATAATGATAGATTATTCAACTCCACTTTTGTTCAAAGGCCAGAAATTTTAGCAAACTGAGGACTTTAATAGCCAGATTTAGAAAAAGTTGAGGGATTTTTGTGATTTTAACTCCAATGGCGTGTGTTTAACAATTTAAACCATTTGTAATTTATTCTGCCTATAAGTTGATGTAAATTTCTGCCTCTTCTCACTCATGAAAGGAGTACTTGTCAGTACAGAGAACTCTTTATAAAATCAGTCACAGCTGAGTTTTTAGGAAAAACTTTGTATTTGCACAGCAGAAGACTGAGCCATTCATGCAGATCTTTCCTCTGAAGTAAGCTTAGTCTTCAGTCAAAATCTAGCAATGATTTATCCATCCATGCATTTTCTTGTTTGCTTTTTATCCCATTCCTTTATTTTTTGTATCTTTTTTTTTTTTTGTAATCGTCATGGAGTTACCATTTTTAGGATTTTTCTGTGTTTTTTGCTGTTTTTTTTTCTTCTCAGTGCTGCATCGACGACTTTGTGGAGATAGTTCAGTGCCTGCTAGATGCTGGTGCCTCTGTGAATGCCTGCGACAGTGAGCTGTGGACGCCGCTGCACGCTGCTGCCACCTGTGGACACACTGGACTAGTACAGCTCCTCATTCAGGCGTGCGTCAGTTTTCCCTTCCGTTCTGAAAAATGTCCAAGATTTTTCTTCCTAATATCTGAACCTTTTACTCCTCTCTCTTTCTCTTTTGTATTTACTTTTCATTTAGATAAACAGATTGAGAGACCTAAGATATGCAGCATGCAAAACCAATGCTAATATGCTTGCAGTTTGACTTTTAAAACATTGCTTTGTACAAAAGGGTGTGCCACTCTAAGCCTGAACAATTTGCATGTCTTTTTCCTTGTAGTGGAGCCAACCTGCTGGCCGTCAATGCAGATGGCAACATGGCCTATGACCTCTGTGAGGATGAGGCTACGCTGGAGCTGCTAGAGATGGTTATGGCTGAACAGGGTCCGTAAATGTAAAATCTTTTGCAACGCAGTGGGGACAGAAAATGTTTCGCATAATTTATGTTGAATCACTGTTAAGCATAACATTTTGGCTTTTTTTTTTTTTTTCTTCACAGGGATAACTCAGAAGCGGATAGATGAATGCAGAGGAGCGAAAGAGCGGACCATGCTGGCCGACGTCGAGGCTTTGATTAACAACGGAGCAGATTTAAATGCACAAGACAACAATGGAGCGACGCTGGTGAGATGCAGATGAAAATAGTTGTAACACATGACACACAAGTGATCTTCCACAAATGTGTAGTCTGGACAAGCGTTAATCTGGAGTAAAAGAGGGTTCAAACACACTGGACTGTTTCAACAAAATGAGAAACATCCATGATCTTCAGAGTCAGTCAGATAAGACGCATCCAGCACTGCAGTAGCTTTTTTTTATTATTATTTCTTTCTATTCCAGCTCCACATAGCATCTGCCAATGGCTACATGTCTGTAGCAGAGCTGCTCGTCGACCAGAGGGCTCAGCTGGAACTGAAAGACTCTGACGGATGGACGCCGCTTCACGCGGCCGCCTGCTGGGGACAGGTTCGTTCTGCTGTCGACCTTGAGTAACTTTGTTTTGGCCTGTCTAATGGGTATCATTTGTTTTCACTTGTTTCCAGATCCAAGTGGTGGAGCTGCTGGTGGCTCACGGAGCCAATCTGAACTCCAAGTCTGTTTTAGATGAGACGCCGCTCGGTGAGATCAGAAGCTTTTTGTGGTCATTTTGTTATATTCGTCTGAAGTAACTTGATGCTAAATGTGTGACGTCTCGCTCCGTCGGCAGATGTTTGTATTGATGAGGAGGTCAGAGCCAAACTGACGGACTTGAAGAACAAACACGACGCCATCATGAAAAGTCAGGACAAGCAGAAGGGCACGCTGCAAAGACGAGTGTCCAGCACTGGAAGCAGGGGGTAAACAAGGGAATTCAGGGACACGAGAACGGGGATTTATTTCAGAAGTAGGAGCAGTTGGGTGTTTTACCTGATACCCGTAACATTTGCCCACACAGGAAGGTTGTGCGTCGGGTCAGCGTGAATGAACGGTCCAGTCTATACCGGCGAGAGCACCACAGAGAGGCCATCGTGTGGCAGGAGCCGGCAACCACACCTGAATCACAGGACGACGACGAGGACAGACAGACTGACATCGAGCTGCTTCAGCATGCTCACATGGTGACTGAAAATGGCTCCTTTATCTCATATGAAGTTTGACTTTAGGGAGGCAGCTAACGATTACTGTAGTAATCGATTAATCTGCCAATTATTCTGATGATTATTCAAATTAAAAATTTAGTGCATTCTACACATTTTTTATTCAACACATTAGAAATTCATTTAAAAGTAAATATAAATAACTTAATTCTTTCGTTAAATAAGAAAATAAATATTGTATTGCCTGAAGTACAATAACATAAAAGCATTCCTTAGTGAACGCTTGATAATCTGGAGGAAAACTGGCATCTGCAGCTATTAAATACTCCCAACAACGTGAAAAACTCAGCCTTTTCTGCTCAACTTAACGTCAACACATTGCAAAGGTGATCTGGTGATTATTATTTGGATTAATTGGTTAATAATTGGGTACCAAACGGTGCTTAATAAGAGATTTCTTTTTACATTATTTGAACCGAGTGAAGCTAAAGCTATGTCATTTAAGGAGCTCTGGGTAGAGCAGATTTTTTTAAAGGGTTTTGTTTTTTATCTTAAATGCAAAGTTTCTTTTCAACAAACTGCAAAGACGAGTATCCAGCACTGGAATACTCAGATTTTATAAACTCCAGATTACTATTGATCGATGACTAAATTAGTCGAGGATTATTCCAATAATAGATTTGTCACAATGATTCCGATTAAGCCCTTTTTGACTTGATGAACTAGTTGTTTTATTAAAGGTTTCTCTTGTTTTCTCAGGTTGCTACTGGAGCAGCAACGATACGCTTGGAGGAACTGGAGGTTGCCAACAGAAAGATTGCGTCGGCTAGCGTGGCGAACGGGGAGACGTCCGTGTCCCTGGCTTCCTCTGTGCCTGGTGAGCTGTGGAGCGGCGGGGGCCGCATGGATCGCAGCGGCACCTACGAGCTCAGTCCTGCGTCTGGGCAAGCGGAGGGCGAGGGCGCGGACAGCATGACTCGGGAGAAATCGCACCACACCCTGGCCGACCTGAAGCGCCAGCGAGCGGCTGCCAAGCTCAATAAGTATCCTGCACCTCCTCCCCCGCTGCCCTCCACCGCTGAGGTGGAGGAGCCTCCTGTCGCCACGACGACGCCTCAGGCTCAACCAGAAATCCAAACGATCCCGACTCCAGAGCAGTCGTCGTCTCCCAGTCAGGTGTTCTTCACCCCGGCCAGCGGAGATCCTCCCTTGCTGAAACTGCGGGCCCCTGAGGAGGAGCAGACCAACAACAAGGAGCCGTGCTGTGGCCTCATGTAGACGCTCTCTGCTGCCTGCAGGGGGCAGAAGCGCTCCAAAGTGACAAAACCCCTTCAAAAACAGACTTGATTTAAATGCATCACTGAAGACCGTCAGTTTAGGCCTCATGCAATCTGATCTCACAACTGAACATGTAATGACTACGTTGGTTTAGAGATTCTTTCCGTAGATTGTCTAAAAGTAATAAACCACAGAGATAAAACTTCTGACTCTCTAAGGAATTAAAGTGCCTTGCAAAATCATTTACTACATTTTTTCACCTTTTATCAAACCACAAACTTGACTGTATTTTATGGGGATTTCATCTGATGTCCACTACCTTGTGTTGGCCTAACTATGTAGTGGATAAAAAGGATAAATGGAAAATGGAAAGGAAAGGAAAGGATAAATGGTTGCCAATGTTTCATTTTTTTTCTTTATTATATACAAAAGCAGACCTGACCTTTGGCTCGTATTTTTACACTTTGGAGAACCAGCTTTTGCTGTTGTTGCAGCTTTTATCTCTTCCACCTTTGCTCATCTAGAGATTTGTCTCTTTAACATTTTTCATTACAAATTAGCTCAAGTTCAGTTATTCTGACACATGAAGATGCTTTTTCGGAGTCACTGGTTTGTTGCTCTGGCTGTGTGTTCAGAAGTTGAATTTCGACCTTGGACTCGGGTTTCATGGCATTGATATTTATTTTTTTTCCCCCTACATCTTTCTGTGTTTAGGCCTGTTCATCTCCCCATCAATCTGACCAGCTTTTCTTTCGCGGCTGACAAAAGCTATTCCCAAAGCATTATGCTGCCACCACTATGTGTCATGTTAGTTTTTCTAAATTTTGGTCCTTCTTTCAATGACAGTTGCTTCTTACAAGTCTTTTATAAAAGAAAAGATTAGTTGAGAGCACCACCTAAAGCTACTTTGTCAACAGATTTTGCACAAAATCACACCACATTTCATTTGTACACACATTAAAAACATTCATTGTTTTCATTCAGTTTTTGTTGTAAATCACATAGAATCCTATCAAAATGCATTTGTTTGTGGTTTTAATGTGACAAAATGTGAACAGGTTTAAGTACGTGGCTTTAATAAATGGTGATGTCTCACCAGGTAATGCAGGGCTACAGCATGGCCTACTGACACATTTCCTTCTCAGATTTTTATTCTAAAACATTCAAAATACAGAGGAACGTTCTCATTGCACGTTTTCTGATGAGACTGGGCTGCCCTGTGCCAATAATGGTTTGATGTCCAGTTTGTTTATTTCACCCATGTTTCTTCTTCTCCAGTCACCTACACACTCCAGCTTTGGAGGCATTCATTTCTGTTGAATGTAAAGTTTTCACTTGAACTCAGGAGAACTTCAGTATCCAGTTTGCCTAGAAATGTGAGTCGGCATAAACATGAAGTTGTCTACTTCATCAACTAATTTCTCTTGATAAGGAAAGAGGTTTTTCTTTAATGTATGTTCTTACATTAAAGAGTTTTTTTTTTTTTTTTATGTTTGGATTTCTGAATGATTTACAGCTTTTTATTTTGAATTTAGAAAAATGTTTGTTCTTTACCGTTAAAAAATTTACACTTCATTATTGTAATGGTGCAATTTGTACATTTATTTTCCTTTGATATGAGATTATTTCTCTTTAAATCAATGTACAATTCACATTTGTCAAAACCTGATCTCAGTTCTTCTGTCAGTATTTGTTTTTCTACTCTCCGAATTCAATCACATAATTTATTTCTTACTTTGGAGGGGGGAAAAAAAACATCTTTAAAAGATGATGACATGAAGAAAAAACTGAAAGAAAAATATTTTTGCATTCACATAATGATCAAAGAGTTATTTAATTGTCAGATTGATAATCAGAGTTTTGTGCCTTCATTTTGTGGCTGGTTTAACATTGGTTTGCAATTGGTGCACAATGACCCACAGATGACGTCGGTGAGCTTTGAGATTAGATATGATGGACTTGATTAACTTTTTAATGTACTGTGTTTACTGTAAAGCATCACTGTTTTATTTTTATTGATTCCTGTTGGGGCGGGGGGAAACTTGAATACATTGTTTTCACAAATTAATTTTTGTATTTCAATATTGCAAACCCACTTTGCACATCTGGATAGCTTTCCTACAGTTTACCAAGATTATACATACTTCAACCCAGGGACTAAATGCAATGTACAAGAATTCTTTCTTGTACATTGAAAGAATTCTTTCAATGTACAAGATTGTACATTGTACAAGATCTATATTTAGACCAGATTACAACAATCTGGTCTAAATACACCAGATTGTTGTAATTTTATTCCGTTCTTCTGACACCCTTGTGTGACTCAGTTTTCTCTGACCATTAATTTTCTATGTGCCCAATATCGTGTTGGCCACTTGAAATCATTGACCTTGTCGTCCCTAACCCGTTTTGTATCTTATTTGATGATTTCCTTACAGTCAATGACCATTTGGAATAATAATCTATTTAATGGAAGTCATCATCACAACTTAACTATTAACCCTTTAGCACCGTTTTTTTGTTTGTTTGTTTGTTTTTTTTTTTAACCAGGATTGCACTGAGAAGTAGTTTGTATTACCAACTCAGCAAATGTGCAGATCCATCAGGTGTTTGCTAATTGCTGCTGGCTAGTCTGATGGAGACTTCTGCGAACAGGAAAAGTATAAGTCGCACAAAAACATTCTGTGTCTTGATAAAGTGTATTTAAACTCCTGGTTTCTACTGCAGTTAAGCTTCTCGTGAGCCCCCGTCCACCCCTCCTCCTCTTTTCATTTTACTTTTCATTACACTTAGTGTGTGCAGCTCAGATGTCACACCGTTTTGAAGTGCCTGCTAGTGTGGCCATAGATAGACATGAAGAAAATAGGACTTTGAAAGTAGTAAAAGTACACGAAACAGCTTTTATTTTAGCTTCAACTTGAAATATTTTGCACCAGAATCTTAAAAACTCAGATCTTAGAACTCCAACATGGCCTACAGCAATCCTGCATGGTTTTTGTGTCATAATGGAAACCGGTTTATGCTCAATTTTGTCTTCTGAGCGCTGCTCAGTTTTTACTTTTCTCAAAGCTTACCTTGACCATGACCTGTTATGTTAACTTGGTATTTGATGCTACCAGAATGCTGCGTGACACTCAAACGTCAGCCGGACATCACATGCTAGGACGTGCCCTGTTTTAGTTGGCGATATCAAATGTCTTTCCCTTGACTTCTCCAAGATATGTCTGGGTCCTTCTTGCACAAATGCTGATTTGATAATTTGATTATTATAGCGACTTGTTTTTCTGGTTTTATCCACGTAGTTTATCCAGAAATGGATAAACTACCTTTGTTGTGATGCTATATGTGGCATTTCAAGGAAGGTGAATGGACAAGAAGAAGGGTATTCTATTTATTTATTTTTTTTCCCAATAAGATTTTTAAGATCATATGGTGGAGAACTAACAGAGACAGAGATTTTGCTGACGGTTTGAAGAACTTGAATAAGATCCAGAACTGACTTGTTTCTGCCAGGGATGTTAATGGCCTGGCATTCATCTACAAGAGGAACTACAGAGCAGTAAACCATTGCAGGGTTTTTTTTGGAACACCAGAAAATTACTAAGTAATTTTTTTTTTAATGCAGTGTCTTACATGAAACACTTGCACTTTACAAAATTTAAATATAAAGACACACCAATTACATTCCATCAGATTTGCTTAAAAATGTAATGAGTACATCATAAATCCATTTTGCAAAGCGTCGACCGCCTCTTGTTTCTGCTAAAAATGTTAACTATCTAACCGGACAAGCTGGTCAGAGACGGTGTGTGTTGCTATTCTATAGTGGCATTTATCAACTTCTTTCTTTCAATTCACTTTTATTAGAATTCATTCTGTTGAAAAAGAACAGAAAGTGTGGTCTTATTGTGGAGGCATCCTAACCAGGGATGACCAAATCATCTCTTGTGACTCGGTGTGGATACTGTAACTCTAGGGAGCCATCTTTTAGCACATGAAGGCTGCTGGCTGATGCAACTTAAAATCAGCTGTTTTTTTATTTAAAATGTATAGATCTTATTTTTATCTGTTAAAAAGAATATATATATATATATATATATATATATATATATATATATATATATATATATATATATATATATTCTTTTATATATATATATATATATATTCTTTTTTTTTACTATAAAAACAGTGACAGGGCCATGGCCACCCCAGCTGTAGCCTGAGACCCTTCACTACATTGTTGACAACAGAAAGGATTCATCATTCATAATCAATGGTTCCACTTAACAGCTAAAGAGCGAAAGCAGTTGCCATGCAAATGTATTCAAATGAAGCAAATGGGCGATGCATTCAGGTCATTGTTCGGAATAAGTTGCTCCACCTTTCATAAAAAATACACAGGCTGTCCTTGAACATATCGGCGGTGTCACCCCTGAACTCACGATATCAAATTTTCTAGGTTCCCGAACAACGCGGCAAAGCAAAGCGAAATGTTTTTTTTCTGCAGCAGACGTCATGCCGCGTTCAATGAGCTGGGACGGCGTGCAGACGTCAAAACAAAAAGCCTTCGTCCTTGCTCTGGTGACCCAAAACAACTTCTGTTGTCAGCGTCGGTGTTTGTCGGCGGGTGTGGATTTATTAACTTGCTTCTTCTTCCTTGACTTCGTCGACGTTACGGCTGTAAAGTTGGATTTTCCTAAAGCCCTTGGACGTACCACTGGCAGGCTCGGTTCAGAGACCGAAGGGAGGAAAAGTCCAGCCAACCCGCGGCCGGAGGCGTGGCGGCCCGGTTGGGGAATATGAGCACCGGGAGGCTCCGAGGTCTCTCCAAGACAAGTACCCGAGCTGACTTGAACTTTGTTTTCCCCGCAGAGCAGCTGGTAACCAAAGATAATTTTTTTTATCTCCTCTTCTGCAACGAACAACTTCTGTTAATTATTGATAACTTCCACTTGTTCTTTTTCTTCTTCTTCTTGTTCTTCTTCTTCTACTTCTAAAATATACAGTTTTAGAAAAGTCTTACGGTCTGAGGCGCTGACAGACAGCGGGGTGAGCGCAAAGCAGACAGGATGTCCCAGCAGGCAGTGAACGGGGTGTCGTGTCGGGGGAAGGTGCTGACCGTGGAGAACATGAACCCCAACGTGAAGCGGGTGGAGTACGCGGTCCGCGGCCCCATCGTCCAGCGGGCGGTGCAGATAGAGAAGGAGCTCCGAGAGGTGAGCTGGAAACAGAGCCGAAAGTGTCCGTCAGAAACAGATGAACCGGCGATTTCTAAACAGGTGGTTTTATTTACACAATGCGGAATTTGAGTGTTTTATACGCGCAGGTTTTCCCACGACTGACTGCCTCTTACACACCTGTTGGGAATTGCCCTTTACATTACAGGATATTATCCAGCATGGTTTTTGAGTTGCATGAGGCTTATACTTACTAATTGATCCAGTTTATAACACTTAAACACTTAAAGCTGACACCAATTTCAACTTTTCTTTAAGCTTCAGGTTTGAATCAGTCACTGATTGGAGCAGGTCAAGGGGAAATTGGCTTATTCTCATCTGTGGCTGATTGATTGGTGCATCTCCAACATCAAGGCATTATAGATTCTGCTGTTAATACTGCAACTAAGCAAACAGTGACAATAATGATCTTCTTAAGAACTTTTAACCCGTACACGTCCGTTTATTTAGTCATTTATCTGATTTTATATGTGCAACTCGTGTTTATCCAGAGTAATGGTCCGACATGCACTTAGAAATCACCTCACTTCAGTTTTTATAAATGATCTCCCTCTTTTGGTTTGACTGGACTAGTGGTGGTTGTGTGGGCTATAAGTACGGAAGGCAAAAAGTGCCACCGATCCAAGAAATTGTTATATAATGGTATAATTATACACGTATAGCAATACAATTGTACAATTTTATAATTATTTTTACAAGACATGAAAAATAAATAATGTCCCGACATAATTGTTTGGTCTGTTTCATTTATTTACAAAACTGTGGCACTTCCTACCCTCCATATATGCTGGTGTGTGCATGGTGTTGTTAACGGATAGAACTGACGTCATTATATGTCTGTTTGCACAACATTTGTTTTGTTTTTTTGGTGGAAGGAATAATGACATATATAATCTGCATGAAACATATCAACCTGTTATTTTTTTATTTTTTTATTTTTTTACAACTTGCCTCATTTTACTGCAGTTCCACAGAAGACAAGTAAGCAAATCTGAAAGAGGAACTTAAAGTAAAACTGACACTAAATTGTAAAAAACATTAAATCATACAAGCAGACATAGTTGGCTGTCTTCTGCCTTATGCGATGCCATTAGAGACATCCATCCATCCATCCATTTTCCGTCACCCTTCTCCCTAACGGGGTCGGGAGTTGCTGGTGCCTATCTCCAGCTGCGTTCCGGGCGAGAGGCGGGGTACACCCTGGACAGGTCGCCAGTCTGTCGCAGGCCATTAGAGACATGTTGGTGTGAAAACTTGTTTCATGTGGACCTTCATCTTTATTTACAACCAAAAATCATAACAAATAGAAAAAAAAACATGATGATGGCATGTTGTGGCAAAGTACCTCTGAGTTGAGTGAGATAGATTTTACAGATGATTGGCTTGTAGCTTTAAAAAAAAGCAGCTTTTGAAGACAGTGGACAAACATAACAAAACATAATGTCCATGTTCTGTTCCATTTCTGATTAAAAGGTGAAAAACTATCATTTGTTTTTTTTTTAGACAATTTCGTTTTTGCTGACTTCCTCTGCGATTAGCGACAGGACTGGGACAGCAGGTCGTTTTCTTCCAAGTCCAAGCCTGTTGTGTTCGGTTTATATTACATTCCAACAAGGACGCTGTTGCTCTACTGGAGGAAAGAGAAGCAGGTTAAAAGCGATGGTTATTTTACACACCGTCTCTTTCTCCTCTTTCTTGAGACACGTGATGCACTGTAGTGGATAGCTACATCTGGCTGGCTTTGAGTGCATTTAGCTCTTCCTTTTGTCTGAGTTGCCTGCAGGATTCTGAGGATGTGTATATTGTGGAGCTTTGTTACATAAGATGAGCATTCTCTGTCCTCTTTTGTGTCCTTGGGCTTACCCACTCAGAAGAAAGAGCCTGCTGGGGCCCTCTGGGCTCCGAAGGTTCAAAACAAGCAGCTCTGATGAAAGTGTTGTGCTTCTCGGCTGTCCACTTGTTTTTCTTTGCTCATAACTGGGACAATTCCTGACCCGCACAGCTGACAAAATAATTATCTCAGAAGCAAAGTGGGTTGTGTCAGATAACTTAAAAAACATATATTTTTTTGTTGTTGTTTTTTTTCCCAGAGGGGTCGGAGGGTTTGTATTGCTGCAGTTGTTCAGTCATCTGCAGATTTGCTTCCTGTCAGATCTGCTACTGGAACACTTTTACTGGTGGCTCAGCAGATTTAATGCGTTTGTGTGTTTGTGGACGTGTGCTTCTGATGATCCTTATAAATCCTTACGCTGACATCTGGCATGACACTGTCTGCTCTGGTGAAAGCTAATTCAGGCTTGGATCTCAGCTTCTGGCAAGTCTGGTGTTTTCTGTCACAATAGCTGGGTGGCATCCAAGCAGGAGCATGGGAAACGTTAACGTTTCTGGTATCCGTACGACTCCACACACGTCTCTGTTTTCATGTCTTTGAGTGACCTGATGCCTAATTCTGCTTCATTTCATTACCATCTTAATGATTGCATTGCCCTTGGAGAATCACATAAGGAAATTAGCAATGCTTATGCAAGTCCAGTTTCTCTTTGCGAACTAGTTTTATGTCATGCCTTGGAAAAGTATTCGGAGCTCTTTGAGTGTTGCACACTTTGCCACAAAGTTTTGCAACATTTAGATGTGGCAATAAATGCAGCATTTTGGTGGCAACATCATGGGGTGTGGTTGTTTTGTTTTTACAGGAGGTTCTGGGAGAAAACCTGTTCAAGGTTGAGGTTTATCTCTCTGCAGGTACAAGGACAATAAAAGTGGAATGGCTCAGACCAAAGTGTAAAAGTTTAGACTGAAATCCTACTGAGAAGGCAAGGCTTGAAAAAAAAAAAAAAAAAAAAAAAAAAAAATATATATATATATATATATAGATATATGTGTTTAAAAACACATTATGCTTTACATTTCAACCAATTCTGAAGAAATCCAAATGAAGTGCACTGCAGTTTATGGTTGTAAAAGACAAAATGTGGAAAAAAAGGAAGGAGGTTGTGAATACTTCTGCAAGGAAGAAAAAGGTTTCTGTTCGTGAGCTCTACTCTGTTCCCTGGGTCACTTGGACTGGCTGAGCTGGTCAGGCCTGTGTAATCAGTGCCTGGTGCTGACTGAGCAGGAGAGCGCAGGAAGTAACTGGCTCTGAGAACAACCGGACACTTTGTTGTTAGAGATTAAAAAGCAAACAAGGTGCATCCAGCTACATAGATCTGATTTAATGTGAAGCTAGCCTTGCCATAGTTTAAAAAGAAAAAGTGAGTAAGATTTTCTGTGATTATGGAATCCTTTTAAAAAGAACCAAACTCTTTTTTTTTTTTTTTAAACTTTGCATGACCTGGACATGAACTGACAACGTTGCATGTAATTCAAGTCTTGTACTCTACACCCGGCTGGAGCTGGACTTGTGTAAAAATCCATGATGATCAAAGTTCTTCTGACCGCTTGATTGACTTCGAATGTTTCTGATTGACACTCTGACCTCTTTGATCCGGTTACCATAAAGTGTGCTGTCGTTTTGGTTGACGTCATCTGAGAAACGGCAGCAGCTGCAGCGTGCCGGAACCAGCAAACAGACCCTGCGTTTGGGTGTGCCGTTTAAGTCAAAAGATGAAGAGAGCCAGTTTGCTGATGAATAGAAGATGGCCAGAGGAAGCGAGGAAAAGACAGACGCCTGTCTCGTGATTAGATTAAGGCAACATGTCTTGCTGAACATGCAACCCACGAACTGTGGGAGGATTGTGTTTCTTTAAGACTCAGCAGTCGTTTAACACACATCAAACCAGACTAAAGTATTAGAGGGGGCGTTCTAATGGGGGAGCGACGGGTCGATGCAGAGTGGAAATAAGCTGTGTCGTTTATTTTGATTTGCAGTACAATGCTAAAGTACGTCCAAAACTTATTCTGATTTGGTCACTTTACACTTTACACACTTCAATGTACATCATTAGCATTTTATTTAACCGATAAACACAATGTAGTGCATAATTAAGATAGAGAAAAATATAAATTTTACGAATGAAAAGCGTAAAATTTTCTGATTCAGTCTTTTGTAGGACTACCAACTGCAATTGAATGTATCCTGTTAACGTAAGCCTGTTTTTTTTTTTTTTTTTTAATCCTGGCATAAATTCCTAGTTAGATTAAGATATGGACTTTAACTGGGCCATTTTACCTCATGAACATGCTTTGATCTAATCCATGCTGTCGTAACCTCGGCTCGTTTAGGGCTGAAGTCCTGTCAGAAGGCTAGACAAACACAGCTTGCTAGCTTTGTGTTAGCACGACACATGAAGCTTCAATAAAATGCATCTCAATGCAATGTGGCAAAAGGAAGAAAAAGTTCTAAATGGTGTCAAAACTTTTCTCAGCCACTGAGTCATAACAAGTACAAGTACTGTATGAATACAGTATTCAGTTTCTACAGATTTGAATTTGCATCCATAAAGTTCAGCCTAATTAATTTGACTTTTACTCTGTGTGTTTTTGTTGTTGCAGGGTGTGAAGAAACCTTTCACAGAAGTCATCAAGGCTAACATAGGCGATGCCCAAGCTATGGGTCAGAGACCAATCACATTTTTCAGACAGGTTAGACTCACTGGCTGGATTCATCCCCTGATTGTTTGCTGTGTTTGCACTTTTGCTGAGAATGTGGAGCGCTCACTGCAGACAAAAAAAAAAAAAAAAAAAATTGTTGCAAAGCCTGTTTCTAAACCACTTATCCTCATTTCTCTCTCAGGTGTTGGCTCTTTGTTCTTACCCTGAACTTTTGGAAGACAACAAGTTTCCAGAGGACGCCAAGAAGAGAGCTCGGCGTATTCTGGATGCCTGCGGGGGTCACAGTATAGGTCAGACAACTCCCCTCCCGCCCCTGTGCTCCGTCCAATCAGTCACGTCTTCGAGCTGCTCTGTACCGTCACAGTTAGTCTCTGTGTGTTAAACATTGTCAGCTTATCTCTGCAGAACTTTCAAAGTTCACTCTGCTGTCCTGCAGGGGCCTACAGCGCCAGCCAGGGAATCGAGTGCGTTCGGCAGGACGTGGCACGTTACATCGAGAGGAGAGACGGCGGCATCCCCTCCAATCCCGACAACATCTACCTCTCCACCGGGGCCAGCGATGCTATTGTGGTATCTGTCACGCCTTTGACACCTCCTCCTTCACAGACTGGTGACATCCTGCGGAGCTGACTTAATAGACGCATTGTTGCTTTAATCCTGTGAAAGCGACACGCATTTCACAGAACTGGCCTACGTTGAACGCCTGTTAATTATATACTTCCTGAGCTGTACTTTGCACAACTTTGACTTTAATCCACACGCAGACCGTGATCACCCTCACTTTCATATAACCATTTCTCACAGCTGAGTGACTTTAAGATCTAATCTAGCACAAAGAAATAACAACTGACCCATGCAGTAATAAACACTGGCATATCTGGCACAGAGTGTACAGATATGGCAGAGGCAGAGGTGTCAGGTTTTAAATTATTCCACTGACTCTCAAATATCCCTTGGATGGTATGCAGGGTGTTCACATGTCCTTAAAATGTCTTAAATTTGTTAATTACGACCTTAATTACATTAATCACTAATTCATCTTGTATATTGTACATAGTTTTTTCTCTCACAGGACTTTTCTGTCAGGCATAAGTTTGAGTCTCCTGTTTCATTGTGTTCTGTGACTCAAGGCGGTTGATGCTGCCGATAACTAGCTAACCTTTTGGTGGCTATTATAGATAACTGCAAATTTATTTCCAGTCACTTCTGTAGTAGACCCGTATGAGGCTGTGTGCAAAAAACAAAACTTTTGAGCTTGCAGCTATGGGAGCTGTAGGGATATGTTCAGTGTTAAAAGCACAAAGCCACTACCACGAACTACAAACAGACTGCTATAATATATGCTGCTATTGATTGTAATAGAGCAGGATTCCCCAAACATTTCTTTATATTTATAGTTTTTTGGGGCTTAAATTTAATTCAAAGTGGCATCAAAAAGTCTTGACTTGAGAAGCCTCACATTTGACTTGCTGAAATCTGAAGATATTCCGGTATTTTCTGGTACTGTAACTCCTCTCTACATTCTGAATAGTGAAAGGTTTTGGTGTGGGCCATAAGGCTCTCCATCCAGGGTAGCATGAATAGCAGGGGCACCACTGGAGAAAATCTAAAACACAATTTGAAACGTTATAAAGGCTTTATTATATTTGTGAAACCTTTGGCTGTTGCTTGACATGAGCATCTCAGTGTCTACACTGACTCCAGGTTCCTTCATAAATGATCTGCCTCTAATGGCATCCAAAATCAAGTCGGTAAAACACTTCTCCAAATCTCAGACCATTCTAAAGCTGCTGGTGTGCGGCGAGGGTCGAGACCGCACCGGGGTGATGATCTCGATCCCTCAGTACCCTCTGTACTCGGCTGCCCTGGCGGACCTGGCTGCTGTGCAGATCAACTACTATCTGGACGAGGACAACTGTTGGAGTCTGAACATGACAGAGCTCAAGAGAGCGCTGAATGAAGCCAAGCAGCACTGCAAGCCCCGCGTGCTCTGCATCATCAACCCTGGGAACCCCACAGGTACATAAACACAGAACCCTGCTTATTGACTGGCAGAAAACTTTGATTTGTGTACACTTATTTTGTGAAGAAAAAAAAATGCATCTGTAGCTTCTATAGGTTAAGATTCTTTCCAATTTTTCTGGCAACAAAATTATTCCAAACATCTTAGTTCACTCTTCTACTGTCTTTACTCTAAACGTAATGTTCTGCTTTTTATTGTAGGTCAAGTGCAGAGCAGACAGTGTATTGAGGATGTGATCCAGTTCGCTAAAGAGGAGCATCTCTTCCTCATGGCCGATGAGGTAAAAAAAAAAAAGTTTAATTCATCTAAAAGCACAAACAAGCAAAGTTTTAAATGATCTCAACTGTTAGGCGGAAAATCAAAGAGATCAGCTTCGATTTAGAGGAAAGAAATGTATTTTCTGCCTTTATATGGGCCCCATTCGCTCATCTGTATTAATTTATTTCCAGTCCATTTAATTCCTGTGTTCCATTAATTAATTCCATTTAATTCAGTTTGTTCTGAAACCATTCTCCTCTGGCAGGTCTACCAGGATAACGTTTACGCTGAGGGCTGCAAGTTTCACTCCTTCAAGAAGGTTCTGTTTGAGATGGGTCCAGAGTATTCCAGCACCGTGGAGATGGCCTCCTTCCACTCCACCTCTAAGTGCTACATGGGAGAGTAAGCGACTACATTGAATTTTTTATATTTTCTATGTTAAACCTTATTGAAATTGGGTTATTTTCTTTGTTAAATTTGCATTTTCTTTTCGGACCTGTCTGGTGTATAATATCCATGTGATAGAGAGACATTTCAAAACATAGAATCTTTTTATATTTTAGTTTTCCTTGTCCCTGCTGTAGAGTACTATCTCCAGTATCGCTGTGTTTGGTGCATCCTCTGTTGTTCTTGTTGTTAGAAGTATTCCTGCTGGTCTACAGGTGTAGTCATCCTCGTGTTTGTCTTCTCTGTTTGCCTCCATGAGGTGTGGGTTCCGTGGCGGCTACATGGAGGTGATCAACATGGACCCGGAGGTGAAGGCCCAGCTCACCAAACTGGTGTCGGTGCGTCTGTGCCCCCCGGTTCCCGGACAGGCCCTCATGGACCTGGTGGTGAACCCCCCACAGCCCGATGAACCGTCCTACACTTCGTTTATGAAGGTGAAAAAAAAAAAACAAAGTCTCCAAATCACACGTTGCACACCCGGATGCAGCAGCAAACATTTCAGCAAACGCATATCACTTATGTAAATACGCACAAGAACCGGCGGGTATAATCTGCGCACACAAAGCTTGCATTGAATGAGCTGAAGTCTTTACAAGGCAGTAATCGGCTTCTCTGTGCGGGAGTTTTGCTTCTTGCTGTTGGTTTCCAGCAGCAGCCTGAGCTTTGCAAAGTGGATTATATGCAGCACATTATATAATGTACAGTGTAGTAATGATGTTAACCTGTTTCTGCTGAACTCACACAGGCGGAGGGAATTGTTCACAGTGAGAGGAAGTCATTCATTATACGGTCATTACTGAGTCCACTGGAGGGATATTTTATGCTAGCGTTGAATCCTGCATATTTCAGCAATTTTCCAAGTGGGAAACAGTATATTTATGACTCTGCATTTAAAAACCTCTGTACTTCCTTGCTTCCTCTTACAATAAAGAAAAAAAAAAAAGAAGAAGGAAACACATTTTGCAGATTTCAGCTTTGTGAGCTGTTGTCAAATCATTGGGGACAGTCGTGGCATATTTTCTGTAGAAGCTTGATGCTGCAGGAAGAGTTAAAGTGAAACTAAGTGTAGTTTTCATTGTGAAGATTGGAAGAGCTGTTCAGACTTATACAGAGAGAAATGTTGGAACTTTGTTTGTTGCTCTTTGGTATTGAGAATCATTAACTCAGAATGTGGTTGCTGCCGGATTGTTTGAACTTTTATTGCTCTTCAGTGGCTGAACCATGTTGGTCATCTATAAGCTTTACAATATGACCAGGTGACGTGTAGAAGCAGAACCAAAGAATTGTAAGGATTTGAGTCACTGACATGAAATAAATAGTGATATCCAAGTGGTTTGACTGTAGGATTCTGTAATCTGCACTAGTAGCTCAAACTGCTGAACTCAGTTTATGTTTTTATAGAAATTGCTCAGTTAACGTTTGACTACTTATACGATGGATTACTTCATCTTTAGAACAACTAAAGGTTTGCTAATTAGAAACATGAGGTTACAGTATTGGTGTAAAGTGAAAAAATATTTCTCCCTTGCAAAGTTATATAACTTAAGGGCCAACAATCACCAGCGTTCACTCAGTGGGGGAATGATGCCACCAAGTGACCTGATTTAAGTATCGTGGCCAGACAGTCAGTCAGCTACTTTCTCTTGAAAAGAAGAAGAAGAAGAAAAAAAAAACACTTTCTGTGTTTTGTTCCTTGTTGAATAATACTGAAGGATAACTTGCATTTTTCACAGTGGCAGAAATGTTTAAATATTTTCAGTACATTTTCTACTATCCACTGTATTTCTGGGGATTTTAGTGATAGACCAACACAAATGATATTATGAGGTTGAATCTGGTTTTAAACATTTGGAAAAAATGAAAATCTGACAATTGTGGTGTGCATTTCTACTCAGCCTCTGATCCATTCTGCCTGCACACATAGACTAAACCTTTGGCCCGCTCTTTCTTATGAGCCATCTCCAGCCTGTTCAGTTTTGACAGAGAGCATTTTTCAGAGTCCTGCCAGAAATGATCAATTTGCAACACGGTGCATGAGTCTGAAATGGGAAGGATTGTTTTTTTTGTTTCAGGGATCCAGTGGAGAAATTTAAAATAGGTTTTAATTTTATGTTAGAATGGCTCAGTGGATCAATTAACATACACTGATAGCACAAAGCAAACTGGAAGAGCACTATTTTGATGGAAAAACTCAAAAGATCTCCTGACTTTTTCCAACCAAGCACCTGTGAAAATTTCAGAACGATCGGCTCTGATCCACCGAGTTTCAGCCTCACACTTTACAGGATCTATTACAGCCAGTAAGATACCAGCGTGGAATGGATATTGTGGGAAAAGATGGATTCGGTTTCTGGTCGTCGGTTAACTCCCACTCATTCTTCCCTTCCAGGAACGGACAGCAGTGCTGGCTGCGCTGGCAGAGAAGGCCAGACTGACAGAGGAGATCTTCAACACAGTGCCAGGCATCACCTGCAATCCGGTGCAGGGCGCCATGTACACCTTCCCCCGCATCACTCTCCCACAGAAAGCCATCGACACGGCCAAGGTCTGCTCTGACATTCCCCTGGCTGACTGACGATCCAGCGCCAACACGTTAGCAATCATGCATGCGTGTGCTTACCTGCAGGCGGAAGGCAAAGTCCCGGACATGTTTTACTGTATGAAGCTGCTGGAGGAGGAGGGAATCTGCTTGGTACCAGGAAGTGGCTTCGGTCAGAAAGATGGAACCTTCCATTTCCGGTATGCATTGCTCATCATGTTATTACAAATGTATTCAGACAGCTTGAACATTTCTCTCGCTCAAAGAGATCAATCACTTTGTCTTGTTACAACCACAGATTTCAGTGGATTTCATTGTTTTCCTTCAACATCTGCACTATTTGTGTTTTTGCCCCCCCCTCTCCTCCATCCAGGATGACCATCTTACCTCCTACCGAGAAGCTGAAGGTGGTGCTGCAGAAGATCCGTGACTTCCACTTGCGATTTACGAACGAGTTTTCCTAACGTTCCCCCCTCACCTTTTGCGCTGCCGTTTAGGAACCAACGCATCAAGTGCCAGAATCTCAAGTGCCTTTGAATGAATGAGAACCTCAAAAACTTTTGTCTTGTCAAACAGACGTTTTTATGAACACCATAAGATGTTTTAAACATCTGTACACGAAGCACTTTTTAGCACCATACAGCCAGAACCATCAGAATTCTCTTTGAGCCATAGTTACAGAAGCATCCTCCCATCCTCTCATTGAAAATGTTTGATGCTTAATGATTGTCTTAATTTAATATGTTAGGTGAATACAGGATTAACATGAAGCTCCATAATAAAGATCAAGGTACGGTCTGACAATGTTTTCAAGATGTAGCCATTTGTGATCATGTTTAAAACTGTGATTTTTAAAATGTAATTCTTTCCTGAGCTGCATGCATTTCCAGTCTCTTCATTTAAAATTTCTTCAAAAACAACCTCTCATTTCAATTCATCACCACAAGGAGTCTCGTCTGAGTGTTGGTGCAGAAAGCCACCATCTTTTTCAGCTTTATTTAAAAACCGTCAGTGCTTACATGCTTACAGAAGCCGAACCTCTTGGAATGAACAGAAACTAAAAAGGAAGATTGAAATGCATCAAAGAAAGTCAGTAACACCATTCAGAAACTGCTGTGTTCCCTTTGGCCTCCCAGGCTCCAACAGACCCCCGCCGCCGTTTAGAGTTCTTAGCTCCTTCGTAGAGGGAAAGTCTCAAAGTTCGTCTCTCTTTAGGAGCTTTGTGGCGTGCTGCTCTACAAACTTACTGAGCGCCTCTACTGTTCTGTCTCCACCTTCGAATTTAACCGGGCTCTGCTTGCTACCGCTGGGGGCAAAATATATCGTGGGGAAGCCTTCCACTTTGTAGCTGTCGTTCGGCACGTCGTTGGCGGTGGCGTCCATCTTGGCGATCACCAGGTTCTTCTCAGATTTGTACTTTTTGCCGAGCGCCACATAGTCGGGCTCCAGCTTCTTACAGTGGCCGCACCAAGGAGCGTAAAACTCAATCAGGACGTCCTTTTGGGTATCCATGACGATTTTGTCGAAGGTCTTTCCCACCACGACCTTAACTGGTCCCTTGTTGTTATTTGGCACTGGTTGGGATTTGATGATGGGTTGCAGCTTTCCTATAGACAAAATTCAAGACATACTGAAAAATTTAGCAAGCTTACAAAACAAAGAAAACTTCCTTTAGAAGTGATGAAACAAAGACTGACCTTTCTTAAAAGCAACGACAAATTCTCTCAGCACCTCCGAGTCAAACTCCTCCGGCTCCATGGCGAACTTCTTTCCTCCGTCCGCCAAAATCCCAACGTTCACTTCCTCGCCGCTCTCGCTCAGGCCCAGGCTCTTCAGCTCCTCGGCGTAATCTTCCTCGTCGGCGATGGCGAACGTGTACTCCGGAAAGTCTTTGGCGACATCCAGCACCTTGGACCTCCAGAACTGTGTGGCTGAATGTGAAAAAGACGAGATGAAAGCTTGCCAAAGCAGATGCGGTTCTTCACAGGTGGTGTGCAGCTGTTTGATCGGCTCCACGATTAAACTTGAAGCCTCAGAAACATCATAACTCAGAATGCAAACAAAATGATCCAACAGAGTAAACCAACAGGAGCTTTAATGGAAAATTGTTAACTTTTGACCTTAGGATTAAAAAAAAAAAAAAGTCACTACAACCACAACATTCAACAACAAAAATGTCACAAGTGTGGCATGCATTTATTCAGTTCTCTCTACTCCAACACCCCTAAATAAAACCTGGTAAGTCACCTAGAACTCCAAACTGTAGAGCTGACTTTTTTCTTTTTAAATAAATAAACTTTTGTGAAAGAGGACAATGATTCTCTTTTGTAGGGTGGTTATATTTCTAAAATTTTTGGCAAGTTGTAAAACTAATGACAAAAAAAATTGTCACTGGTACTTTTAGTGTCAATGTTGTGGAAATTCAATGCAAATATTCCAGAAAAAATGTTGGGCAAAAACAATGTCCAGGTCAGTAAAGCTGCTAAAAAAAAAATTTAAGACACTTGGAACTGCAGCGAAAGATGCTTCAACAACGTATTCACTCAAAAAGGCTCAATATGCATGTTTAAAAAAAAAAAACTATCATTTTCCTTCCACTTTACTACAATTTCTTTTTTTATCTATGGTATAAAATCCCTATGAAACTAACTGAAGGTGTGGTTGTAGAATATGAAAATATGATGTAAATGGGGTGTGAATACTTTAGCAAAACAGTGTATAATTAGCTGAGAATTTCATCTCCAACTCACCTATCCTGTAGTCGAAGCTGAAGTCGACTCCGTAATATACGACCACTAGGGGTCTCTTTGCGTAGCGCTTGGCGTCGTTGCTGGGTTTTCTGTGACCCACCAGGGGAACGGAATGTTTCTTGAAGAACTCCTGGACTTCAGACACTGACATCGACTCCTGCACATTTCGGACACAGCAAGTTCAAGCCAGATAGTTTTTGCGAGGATTGCTGCTCAATGCTTGCCTGCATCCGAGTGTCACAAAACTGAACTGAATCATTTTCTATTCTAATCAAGTTTCACCTTCAAATTAAACTAGAAATAGAAAGAGAACTGAAACAGACGACTCACCTTGACTGTAAGCTTGTTAGAAGCTGGCTCATACTTTGAGTTGAACTTTTCGGGCTGAATAATGACAATTTGACCAGAAGACGCTTTCAACAGTTTGGCCACTTCGGAGCTGAAGGAGTGACGGAAGGTGAAGTCCTCCCTCAGAGTGTTACCTGCCAGACAGGAAACAGACAGAATAATAAGAAATATTGGAGCCGATAATTGTAGCGGTGTCCTTGAGTAGCATTTTCCGCAGCAACAGTCTAAAAATTAGGCATCAAAGTAAAAAAAAAAAAAAAAAAAAAGAAAAAAAACTTACATGCTTCAATGTAGATCTCATAGGCTGCATCCTGTTCGCTGGAGAAGATGCCAACAATGACTGCATCGTCACCATCTTTAATGAGCTCCTGCACTTGCTTTGCTGCCTGTATCTGCTTAGAAGGTGGTCCTGCCTGCTCACTCATGAAGTCGACAATGCCTGAAGGTAAGAAGTAAAGGATTATCTCGTTACAGGAGCAGCAAAAACGCACAGCGTCCTGTTAATTCAGTGTAGCGATGGTTTGGTGGGTAAAACGCGTACCGTACTTCTCCCTGGGTCCGTTGTACTCAAACACTTTGCCCTTCCTGAAGATCTTCAGCGTTGGGTAACCGCTGACCCCAAAGCGCGAGGCGAGCTCCGGCTCCACGGTGGCGTCAACCTTGGCCAGAGGGATTGGAGGGGAACGCTGACTCAGCTCCTTTGCAGCCTTCTCGTACTCCGGAGCCAGACGCTTGCAGTGCCCACACCTGCAGAAGACAAACCGGTTTGTTTTGTTTAATCACTGAACCAAGAAAGGAGAGAGTCTAAATTGTAAACCCTACTCTGGCCTTCAAGAAGCGACTCACCATGGCGCGTAGAACTCCACCAGGATGATGTCTGCGTTGTCGACCGTTTCGTCAAAGTTGTCTTTGGTCAGGACCAGCGTGGCCTCAGGAGGCGGCTTCCAGCCCGGCTGAGACACCTCGATCACCCGCGCCACGATGGCTGCAGACGCACGGTCAACCCAGTTATTGATGCTCTATTAGAAAACGTGCAAACAGCTGCTCCTGAACTCCCACCCTTCTCGGTCCTGTCTCCGTCGTAGTCGACGGGCTCTCCGTTCTTCAGGATCTTGATGGTGGGATACCCCGACACGTCGAAGCGGCTCGCCACCGCGTCGGCTTTCGTGGCGTCCACTTTGACGACAGGAATCGGAGGGTCGTTCTCCTTCAGAGTCTGAGCGATCTTCTCATACTCTGGGGCGAACTGCTTACAGTGGCCACACCTGACAATGTAAGCAAGACAGTTCCGCATCAAGAAAACTGACAGTTTTTTTGTTGCAATTTCTTTCAATATCTCTTACAGTTTTATAATAAAAGGTTACAGTATCAACAAAAGCAAGAGAAAAATTATGAACTTCTTTACTTTTCACCTCCCAACAGGCAACAATAGATAGAACAAGCATGAAATAGTTGGATCAGATCATATTCATGTGTCAGAATGGCCTAGTCAAAGTCCAGAACGTTGGGCAACAATTTCACCATCGGTATGCAAAGCTGGAAGAGAGACCCTAAAGTAAGCAAGCGTACCATGGTGCATAAAACTCGACCAGAACCGTGTCTTTTCCCTCGATAAAGGTGTCAAAGTTGCTGTTGGTGAGAACCACGACTCCGTTCTCTTCTTTCACCTCCGCGTCATCCTCGTCGTTGTCATCCTCCTCTTCCTCATCATCACTGTCCTCATCAGCTGCCTCAGCATTGTTTTCTTCTGCATCTTAGCAGAAAAGTCCCAAGATTTAGAAATCAAAGCAGATTTTAAAAAAATATATATATATATTTAGACATACTGATAGTTTTGAAAACAGGAAAAAAAAAAAAAAAAAACACTGAAAAAATGCATTTGCACACGTTTCCCAGTGTGAATTCAGATTTTACAGAGTTCTGCAGCCCTGTCCAGCCAATGCTAACTACTAGGCTAATTATGTTCAGCTACTTAGCTAGCTAGGCTAAGTGACAATAACTGACCGGAAACAAGTGTTAGCTGCGCTAATGACTCGCCTGTTTGGTCTCTCCGGTTGAAACACGCCAGACTCACCTTCCTCACACCTGCAGACAGTCGCAAAGTGTGCAACGCCGAGGAGCACAACTAGCAGCAGAGCAGCTTTCCTCATTGTCCCTGCGGTCCACCCGGGAGCTGTGGCCCTTTAATTAACTGAGCTAATACCGCCGATGATGATGAATGTCATCAAAAGTGTGTCTGTCACACAGACCCGCTGCCCGGATCAATACTGATTGGCTTAACGCTGTGAAAACCTTCGGCTTGTGGTTTCACACAAACTCACATCTGAATACGCCACCGCCTCCTCCTCCCTTTGTGATTTGTCTGACTTGCCACGCTCTGATTGGCTCCGGCCCACCCGGCGTCCTCCAATCACGAGTCGCCACTGAATTTCTTACGTTGAAACGTTGAAGGTTGCGATTGGACACTCGCGTTGATCTTTTTCTTCGTCTTGAGTTCGAGGCAATTGGGCAAAAGTTTCAAACCACCGCAATATTTTTTGTAATTCTTGGCATACGAGGAGCCGAATAGTCAACAAGTTGTCATTATTGCTTAACTTATGGCTACAAAATCTAAAAAATGATGCATGAAAACCCAATCACATCTGATACTAGTGATATGTCACTATGTATACTATGTCACTGTTCAGTTATAATGTTTGCTGATTTTCATCTCATAAGTCTTTACGACTTATGAGATTAATAACCAACCATCTTCTGGAATATTTTTTATTTCTAGATTTAGATACACAACCTGATCACATTTACTTAATATCCAGGTTGAACTGAAAACGGACAAGTTGTCCAGCAACCCTATCAACTTGTTTCCACTCCACAAAAAGAACTGAAAGCACTTTATACTGACATCTTTAGCTGTTGAACTCAATACATGTCAACCTTTTTACACTGTTTTACATTACAATCCCGGAATTCAATGTGTTCTACTATTCACATGTGAGACGGCAACAGAAAGTAGTGCATAAGAGAAAAAAAAAATGATGCATGGGTTTAAATTCACTTGCATGAGAAAGGCACAGAAAAATCCCAAGTCAATTATTTGTAGAATTACATTTTACAGCATCTGCAGCTGCAAGTCTTTTGTTGAATGCCTACCAGCTTTGCTCATCTAAAAACTTTTTCTGAAAGCAAATGGTTGTATCGGTTTGCATTTAGGTGTCAAACTTTTCAACATTTTCACATGTGAAAAATAGGTTGAAAATATGCATGATAAAGATTAAATATGTTTTGCTCTGAGTATAACCACACAGTAGTCCTGTGTTAAACTGCAGATTCTACAAGAAGAATAAAAAAATCCTTTTTAGTCTTGATTTAAAGGATCTCAGTGTTTCAGCATTTATTTTTTTTGTTGTTGTTGTTGTTGTTGTTTTTGTTGTTGTTTTCCTTTTAGTTTTCTAGGCATTTGCTCTTAGAGGAGCATGAAAACAGTTTAGTTTTTTCCATCCTGGTCATCCACAATGCTGTTCTAATAGAGAAACTTCTAACAGGTGTTTTCACTATGTTTGTTCCCTTGATTTACAACATGGAGGATTACAGTGGAGCAGACTTTGAACCACAATTAAATTTTGTTTGAACAAAACCTCATTTTGTATGAATGAGGTTTTCTTTTCAAGCCTGTTGCACAGTTCCTTAAATCTGGATCCATAACCTCTGCACAGTTTTAGTAAAGACCAAATGTAAAAAAAAAAAAAAAAAATTATAAAAATAATAATTGACCTAATGGCTCATTTCATGCTTGTTATTTTACGTTTTTCAATATCAATTCTTCATATATTTACCTTTTCTGATAATGTTGTGTGTCTTAAACTTTTGGACTTGGCTCGTCTTTGGGAAGCAGCTACCTCACTGGTGAATTAAGTGTAAATCATTATAATATTCTCAGATAATTTTCTTTTCATTTGAGGTTGGATCATCTGCAGGATCGCCTAATAATATGACATTTATAAATATTAAACTCAGGATTCAGTTCTACTTCAAATCAACAAAAAAACAATAGAATGAATGTTTTTATTTCTTTGACCTGAAATTCTATTATTGAGGTCAATGGGCAATGTTTCTTGACTATCATGTCTCACTATGAAATATGTTGGAGTTGTGTTTCATTTTATCTAAGTTGTATTTAGCCAGAATAATGGCATTCTTGGATGCCATTATCAGGTCAGATGTAAACAGTAAAAAGGTCATTCTCTTTTTAAGCCTGCTTCACAATTTCTGAAATATGGATCCATAATCTCTGCATGCTCTTAGTAAAAACCAAATGTAGAAATACTGATGGCTCACTGCATCCTTGTGCTTTGATGTTTTTCAATACTGAAACGTATGGACTTGGCCCATCTTTAGAAACAGCTCCTTCTTCTGTAAAGTATGGCGTAAATCTTTTTGAAAAAAATAAAAATCTTGTCATTAAGGAAAATGTAGCGTATCACAGAAAATCCCTACGTTGGGATTCAAACCTGGGTTCTTCTTTTATGTCAAGAACCCTTTTTTAAAAAGTGTTAAACAAATAAAATATTATTCCTGCTGCAACAGTATCATCTGCTTGCCCAGCACACAGATCCTGCATGTCAAATTTTTATCAATTTCATTCTCTTGATAATTAAACTGAACTTTGTTTTTCTGGACCTGAACAATTACACAACTGGAACGAGTTTTTGTGGTTTTTAAAAGCAGGATTTGGGTGCAAAACTTTGAATTTTATGTCTGTTTTCTCTTAGTCCACACGTGTTTAGTCAACACTATATGGGCTCAAATGTAAATACACATCCAAATTTCTATTTACTCAACCTCACCCATTTCCTTTGTTCTACTTTTTAAAAATCAAAACTCAACCAAAAGTTTCCCTTTGTATGATACACCTGGTAAATTCTCAAGTGATCAAGTCTATGACACGTTTTACTCTCTCACGTTTTTCTCTCAGCTACTTTGGAGGAACTATCAAAACAAAAACACTAAGGGAATTATCAGAAACATCTGCTTATCAGAAACACGGAGGAGACAAAGTCCTCCAAGATTGCAACATAAGCCGTCTACACAGCAGACGTTTCAGGATGAGAAAATCTGTCGTTTTTCACATTTTGCTCCTCTATCTGTGTTGGACTTGGGCTCACAGCGACGTGGACAGTGACGCCATTCAAACTCTAGATCAAGGTCTCCAGGCTGAGATTCAAGATGTCAAAATAGATCAGGCAGAGAGAACCAAACAGACCAATGGCATTGTGGACCTCTGGGCCGAGCTGAAGGAGCTCAGAGACATGACCATCGAACTGAAGAGGCCTCACAAATGCAGGACGCCTTGGACCCTTTACTACTGACATCACACTGAGGTTTAGTAAAATATTCAAAAACTATGGCCAAGCCTACAACCCAGACACAGGTAGTAACCTATCTCCCATAAAGTGGCAGCTTTAGCATGACCACTGTACTAATGCACACAAACAGAATCAATACGAGCACAAACAGAGTTCTGAAAAGCTTTCATGTTTGTTTTTCTTTTTTGCAGGCATCTTCACTGCCCCGGTGAGAGGAGCATACTATTTCAGATTCACCTTCTTTGAGATCAACAATGCTCACTGGATGGGTATTCATTTGTATCATAACAGCAAGATAATTATGACTAATTATGACAGAAGTAACACCTACCATGAAAACATGTCTAACGGAGTGATACTTGAGCTGGAACGTGGGGATGTGGTTTACATAGTCCTTTCGGCACGCCACACTGTATATGATGACATATTAAATTTCAGCACCTTCACTGGATTTCTTCTTTTCCGGTTGTAAAGGTAAACATCTTTTCTCTTCAACAAGTTTGCAACATTTTCACATTTTATACATATGTTAGAGAAGCTTAACAACAAATATGTTGGAAAACACGTGTAAATTAATTGAACTAACTCAAGATTAAAACTGAATTTTACCTCACTTTCCTCAGTCAAAAATTCTGACTTGAATTCATAGATTGATTTTGCACTTTAGCACATCTGGCATTTTTGTTTTATTTAGCAACTCATTTAAATAAATGTAAGTGTTCAATTTCCTCATTCAGCAAGTTCTGTTTTCGGGTAATTGACTGTTGGTTATAAATTACAGAATAAATGTACGTTTACACTTAAAACTTATCTTGCCAAATTAAATGGACATATCTATATTTGTATATCTGTATCCAACTGTTTTGTTGGTTAAATTTCCTCCCAAGTTGCTAAATATGTATTTGAATGTTTGGCCTGAAATCTTGAAAACAGAAAATAAGTTAGTGAATCCAGAAGGGATGCCACTAGCTTATTAGTGGCACCTAACTAATAAGTCTTTTTGGAAAAACTAATAAATAAATAAAACGTAACTATGTATTCAGGCTGGCCAAGGAAAATGAATAAATAATTTTACATACCTATGTCTGGGTTAAGAAAACAGCATAGAAAGTCGAATCTCCTGTGAGATTTAACTGATATTTATCCAAATAATAGCTTAGAATATAAGGCATCTACATTCAGATTGAAATAATATTTTTACTTTTCAAATAGAGAATCAAATAACAATTTTACTATTATGTGAACTTAAAAAGATATCAGGGGAGCATATTTCTTTTTTATTCTGATATTAGAATAAGCCACAGCATGTTTTACAGATTACATATAGTCAGTTTAACTTCAGTCTGTGGGTTTTTGTTTTATTTCTTTTAATCACAACTGACTCTGTTGGCTTAATCATGCTTGCTTTGGCATTTATTTACTAAAATCTGCATCATGAATTCTGCGAAAACATTAAACAAACAGTGGTGGCAAAACATCTGATGGCAACTGCTGGAGAAGTTTCTCTCCCAGGGTTACTTATAAACAACAATAATGGATTATTGTCCTCCTGGTTCGGGCTCCTTATGGACCAGAACCTCCACCAGCTTATACTGAGTTCCAGAAAACCAGCAGCTGTGATTTGTTCCAGCCTGCAGCTCAAGTCGTTTCTCACAAATATCTTCTGACCGAAGCCTTTCCGAGGAGGTCGACTCTCGGGATGCCATCCGGTTTTTAATTTTTAGCGTCTCACTTGTACCCTCTGAAATTTTGGGAGTTTCCATTTCAATCACGGACCTGGTCATAATAGAAAATTAAGATTTAAATGCACTTTGATATTTTTTTCTTCAGGATAATGCTGCAGGTCACATGTTACCTGAACAGGCGAGCTGCAGGAGAGGTTGTTTTGTCCTGTGACTCTTGGGTTGTTTCATTCCCAGTTTTCTGTGTTTTCACCACAATCTGTGACCTCAGACATTCCTGACAGAACCATAAACAGCTTGCAACTGGCATTTGAAAACAATGTATTGTACATCACATGTTTTAATAAATCATATGACTTTATTGGTGTCTTCAGTTGTTCTTCCTCAACACTTGTCTTCAGATCACTGATGTTCCCTAACACTCATTTCTGCACAGCTCACTCACAGTAGCAGTTCAAAGGAACCGATTTCTGCATTTTGACTCAGCCGTTCTAAAACCTTGCTTATTTCCTGTTTCAGACTCATGGCCTCAAATTTGACTCCAGAATAATTTACCTTACAAAGGATTTCACTGACTGCAATGCTTCCATGCAGTCAATGACGTCACCGTGCCAGAGAGTTGACATAAAGCTTTTGGTTCTGATGGTTCTTTAAGCCAAATATTGTGTTGTATGCTTTATTATCAAACATCCAGACAGAAGAAACTTTCTCAGAGTGACTCTTCTGAAAAAGTGAGTCTTGTTCATTGGATTTCTAACTTTGAACTGGAACACCTAGCATGCTGACCAAGGCCAGTAGTAAGGGTTCAGACCTCAGTGTGAGTTTGCTGAGAGCACAACTACTTAATTTCCTCCTGACCATCCATGAAGCCATATAAATTCTATTTTCCATAACAGGACTATATAGTTATGTCTTTATGTTGGACATGATGTCTGCTCACCTGCGTGTCCACGTTGGAGGACTGCGGGGAGGCTGGGAGGACAGGGCGGTCCCCGTCTCTGCAGCGGTGGGTTTGGTCCATGCTGTTGGACAGGACGTCGAGTCTGAACATCAGTTCATCTATGGAGCTCTCCAACTCCTCAAGGACACACGTCTGAAAAAAATGAATGGTCTTTTACTGACCTGCTAATGAATAAAGATTCTGGTGCCATAAAACTTTTAGCAAGTAAATAAATGAAAACGAGTTCAGTTTATGTGGAGTCATCTCGTGATTTTTAAAACTCATTTCAGCTTTACATGTATTTTAATACTGTAATATCCAATTTTTCATTTAGATTCATAGTTTTTCATTACCCTTTTTTTATCATAGTCATCCATCCTTGCTGGTTTTTGCCGTCCTGTGAGTTCAGACACCTTCATTCTTAAGTAGCTTAATAGTTCCCCTGTGGTAAAAGTAATGTTCCTGCTTTGAGGTCTTCTAGCCATTTTCACCAATAAGGAGATCACCCCAATTACCTATAAGAAAGACATGTGGCTGTCAAGGTGCAAAAGTAATTTAAAATCCTCTTTTAAACTCCAAAAGTTCAATTGGAAATATGTACCATCGCTGTCCGCACAGCAGTATTTGTCAGAAGCAGAACGACCCAGTGAGAGAAATCCTGTCCTGAGCGGAGGCGGTTCTTTTTGAGCTGGAGTCCACGATAACGACTGAGCAGAGTCTGCAGGGAGTGAGGAACCGAGCGGAAAGGCCAGCAGCTTCCTGCATGCAGCAAGTTACCCGAACAGGACAGCGCCAGCAGCAGGATCAGGCCTGAAACCTTCCAGGTGAAAGAGCAAAGCCTTGTAAGAAACCTTGTAAAGCAAAAGTTCTGCAGCATCTTGGGAACTTTTACCAGCATTGTTAGTGTATAATATTTTTTTTTTTTTACCACAGGCCAAAAGAGGCTGGAGAGTGTCTGTGAAAGAACCACAGCTGAAGAACTTAATGTTCTGTTCGTTCCAAGCAGAGCCACACACTTTATGGTGAGGAGGAAGAGGACAACCCCCCACAGCGTCCGAATATTCTGCACAGACAAAACACAAATCATAATGGTACAATAATCTACCCGCCATCCTTTGTTTCAGTCTCTCACCTGTTCCCAGCTAGCCGCAGCGCTAACGTCAACACGTCCCCTGTGTCGGCTCTGCAGCAAACTCACAACTTCCATGATCATGGTGGAGTGATAGATCGAACAGAAATAACAGATTAGAGTCACTGGCAGCAGACTGACCTGTAGAGGAGAGACAGAGCAGAAAAGTGAAGCATTTTTGAATCATAATGAGGCATGTTTGTGACTTTATTAAAGTATTTCGGGTAGGTTAACCTTTCAGAAAACCTACTGTGGCCCTTTACGTATTAATGTGTCGGATCATTTTAGTATGTCTCCCTGTTTACCCAATCCTTGTGGGTGTGACGGAGGATTTGGTTCACTTACATCCAGCCACATCCAAGGCCTTCTCCTGCATCCCATCAGCCCTTGCTGTGCAACAACGGACACTTGATTGTAGGATTGCAGTAGAATCAAGAACAGGAAGAGTAGCTGGTGCGGAAGAGAAGACGTCACTTCAGTCTGTTCAGTTCGAGATTCTTCAAGTAAGCCTCTGCCAGGTTAGAATGAGTAGTTTACCTTGGAAACCATGGCGACAAAATCCCATGGGGTAGGAGTGTGTAACACCCTCACTGACTGGACTTTAACGGAGTGCAGCAGTACGCCATCGGGGCTCTGCTCAGAGATCAGACTCACACTGCTAAACAAGTGAGGCGCAGGGCTGTACAAGGTGAACTGAACCTTCAGGGCCACCGTACATCGGCTCATCCAGCTGCTTGACTTCAAAATCTTGAGCTTCGATGCAGCTTCAGACCTGCAGAAAAACAATAAGTGAAACAAAGCAATACACATAACGTCACAGAATCAGCATCAGCAGTCACTGGCACGAGTAAACAATGTTTGCGTCTGCGTGGGTCTCACTTTGTGTGGCCTAAACTGACTGAAGGAGCTTTCTCTTGATACGGGTGATCACATGTCAGTGGATTTGTCAGCACAGGATTCTGGGATAAATTGAAAATAACGCTGAAAGTTTGGTGAACAGATAGTAGGCATGTGAATGAAAATACATTTAAAACGCCAAACTGAATAAAAGATGGATAAGAACCAGGCTTTAGTTCCAAAAACTGTTTCAGCTTCTTTTCTTTTACAGAGGAAAAAAATCTTATTCGAAATATATAATGTTTTTTTTAATAAATCACAACATGATTAATAAATAATAAATCAATAAGTCTCATGATTAAATCATGAGGCTTCCCAAATAACTTTTTTGTATCGTAGCAGGAAAATGTCATATTGTGAATGTTTCTAATTTACCTGAAATGTGCTGGAGCCGTCTGTCTTCTGTATGATGGGCTCCCCAATGACTACATGTGGCTGCTGAAAAATTATTCAATGCAACACTTTGTTAAACATAATCATCAACTATTCTTCTCACTATTAGTTTTTATTTTAATGTAAAATACGAAAAGTAAAAAACAATTAAAACTTCATGTATATTTTATGGATTAAATGGACATTTATTTCTGATGTTTTTTTTGTTTGTTTTTTTTTTTGAAGAACTTTTGACTCGGGTCACCTCGAGTTTTGCTGATGAATTCTGGTACAGGTAGTCGAGCAGACTGGACTGCGTCCACTTCCACCAGTCCTCGTGTGTTTTTATGGAGCTCAATGTAAAATTGTGCCTGACCAAAAAATAATATACATGTTTTTATTCCATGTTTGTGAGTTACATCCGGATTGTGTCAATGCAATGTTTGGATGTTACCTTATGAAGTGTCTCTTTATGGCCTTGTTGAGATTTTGATGTTCTTTCACTGAGCTGCCAGAGATCATACACACCATCAGGAGAAGCATAATGGTGCAGGAAGAGAAATTCCTATATGACAAAAAAAAAAAAAAAGGAGGGGCGAGTGGGTAAATTCTTGTTTCAAACCTTTTCAAATGTCCTGAAAAACACAAAGACAAACCTGAGTGTTTCCTGAATTCGAGCCTCTCTCCTCCTCTTTCCACACGTTTTCTTCAGCTCAGCCGGAGCCGGCGGGCGAGCGAGACGCAGGTGCCGAGCCCTGAGCAGCTGCAGAAACATGGAAACTGAACATCAGAGCAGGAAACCACTCTGATCATACATTCAGCCATGTTGGGTTTGAACGGAGGGATAACTTGACCACCAAAAAGAAACAAACAAGCCTAAAAAGAAAATCCCCACATCTGAGAGTATCAGGTTAATCCACAAGCATCCAAGTATTGTTGTACCACCTCATAAAACTTTCTAAATTACATGGCATTTGAAACGTAGAGTCTCAGTTTCACCTTTTCCACCGATGAGGACGTCTTCTCACGGAGACCAGACTCTATGAACCGTTCAGGTTCTTCAGGATCGTTCTTGCTGAAAAAACAACGGCAGTCTGCTGCTTTCTTGTACCAAAAGCAGGCAGTCAATGTCATGCCAAATATCTGGAGGGAAGAAATAATAGAACTACATGATTGATGAATTGTAAGGAAGTGCTTCTGAGTTTGGTTAAAATATGTTTCTTTTTCAAAGAACTGTTCTTGTTATTACCACAACTGGTTGGATGAAGAACATACAGCCCAAAAGAGAAACACAGAGAGAGTGTATCCAAAGCACAACCTGGCTGCTGCTGAATCTGACAGAAGACAATCCACACATACATACATATTGTTCAAGTATTAATGATGTTTTCTTTAAAAGAAAAAAAAAAAAAAGAAAGGTAAAGATACAACCAGTGCTTCACCTCGTTCCATTTTTAGCTGTGACCACCAAGCAGGAGAGAGACAGCAGTGCACAGAGCGCCCAGTTCACAGAGTGACACCAGAACGATGCTGTCCTACGTTTTTTTTGTTTGGGCTGCCCGGCATTTCTTCTTTCCGTGCAATTTTTAAACCCTTCCTCCCCAGGTAAACGTCTTTCAGCTCTTCCTCTAGAAGTCAGCGGCAGTTTTTGCAGCAGGTCGTCGTTTCCCGTCTGGATTGCAGACTCTTCATCCGCACCTTTATTTTCCCGAACGGAGGAACTCGAGTCGATGTCTGTATCCTACCACAAAGAAACATGACTTCAGAAAACGAGAAATATTACTGTGAAAGAAAATTTCTGATGCATGATTCAAAAGTCAACTTGGTATTTTTTCTTCAAGGCCTCCTGCTTCCACCTCCAGCGGTCATCCCAGGACAGATGATAATCCACCTCACTGTCATCTGCTGAAAAGGTTTCTGCAAGATGTTACAAACAGCAGGTACTGTCACGCTAAAGGCAACGCAACAAAATAAAGCAACAGAAACCATGAAGCTCGATGGAACCAAAGAGTCAAATCAAATCTGACCCTGGAAATCATCCTGTGGAGTTTTTTCGCAGTTCGCACGTTGAATTCCCGATCCTGACCGTCTGTTCCCAGTCAGTCGAAACAGGAAAGATATGAGTGCTGCTACAGGCAACACAACCGCCACACTTCGAAGTCCGGTTGTGACAGAAACAGCCGACACATCGACGACGCCTACCTCAAATGGCAGCTGTACGTAGGAAGAACAAAAAAGAAACCATGTACCTTGTGGTTAAGGCAGCCTCAGTGCATTTCACTGAGATTTTAATTCATACAAGAATAAATTGTAGCAAATAACTATAAAGTGAGCCAAAAACATATATGCTTTTCACATTAAACAGTGGTGTACGGTTGCATTGAGCCACCTTCACCTTGATACCTCTAAATGAAATGCATAAAAGCTGATCAAAACAGTCACTTAATTATTAAATGACATCCCTGGACATCCCCATGGTAAAACATGGTTGTGGTCACCAAGGTTTCTTCCACCCACCTGATCGTCTATATGCGATATGATGACGGCGTTGGCACACGCATACCCCAACAGGAGAAGCAGGCAAACACTAAGTCTTTGAGTGTGTGTGTGTGAGCTGGGACTGGGGCAGCTGTACACACAAAGCCACATGTGAAAATCAGCCAAGTAGTCAAAGAACGTGAGAAGCAGCATCTGCATGAACACATATGGAAACAGAGAGTCAAACTGTGGCTCAAAGGAAACCAGGCTTCATGTCTGCATCCACTTGTCGCACCTTCACCGGATGCATTTCCCCAGAGCAGCAGACGCGCAGCTTCCTCTCCACTTGACCGTCGCCCTCGTTCACAGACAGCCAGCGTTCACTGTCAAACGGCCACGAGCGCGCCGCCACTGGCCCTCCATTCACCTGGTGCACAAGCAGTTAATCAGTTCAGCGGACAGACTGGGAAGACGAGCAGACATTAAGCCTCTGACGTCTACCTCTGACACCACCACTTGTTTGAGGTACCAGTCAGGGGAATCTCCAGAGTTGTCGTGCCAGACGTGAACCCCCCACACCGGGCCCAGGCTGCTGGCCGCACTGTGGAGGCCAGAAGCAAAGCCACGTTTCTCAGCAGAGTCTATGAAATATTAAGAAGTGGGGAACATTGCTGTGCTGCTGAGAAAACAAAGAGTTGGAGAGAATTTCACCTCAGTATGAAGGTGTCTTTTGTGTTTCTTCTAAACAGAGTGCACCCTGGGACCTGAAGTTCTTTTGTTTGTGAGACGCCGTCTTCACCATGCAGCACCATGTAAACCTATGAAAGTTAGCAAACAGAATTCGGCTCTTACATTTGTATGTGACTTCGTGCTTATTGCATTTCATTTAATTTGCATTTCTTTTATGATAAAAAGAGAAATATTCTTGTTAAACTATATTTTATTAGCTTATTTAAGTCATATTTCATACTTTCTTGTTTTGTTGCTGTGTTTGTAATTTTTTTTTTTTGTCGGTTTTACCAAAATGCAGGTCACGTTTGTAAATGAGGTCCTGGATCCCGATGAGACAATTTGCATGAATAAAAGGCAAAGTAAATAAACATAAAGAGTTGTATTTTCCAGAGGCTGGAGGTGTCTGTCAGATGCATACAGCTGTTTCTTTTCTTATGTACATATGGGTTGTGTGTGTAAAAATCAGTCCTATAAATGCTTCCTCACTGATATTGTCTATAGTAATGCAGGACAATCTGAGGCATTTTTGGACAGAGACAGTAGAGGAGAAATCGAATCTAACACAGAAAGCCTGCAACCATCACAAAATACTTATTTACAGATTAATGCGGAAAGATCACAGGCGGTTGTGGGCACACACACGCACAAAAAAAAGAAATGTTCATGAACATGGAAAGACTTACTTTTGCACTCATACGGGCCGCAGAGCAGAGACCAGTGTGAATGCAGACAGCGTAGAGGTACGGCTCTGCTGGGCTGTTGTCAGGAAGAAAGTAGAGCCTTTGATTCTCCTTGGACAAAACGTCGGCTCTCTGAGACCAGACCAGACCCAGGATGTACAGGACTATCAGAACCGCCAGAATACTGAGCACAACTGGATCACTGGATGCACTGAGAAACACAGAAAGAACACGGTGCAGTGGAGTCCTATAGTGAGGTTTTATTTTATGTTTTTAAGATAAAACTTGAGTATTTTTTTTCCCATCGTCTTTTCATGATACTGAAAATGAATCCCCCAAAGATCTATCACACTTTCTTTCTCATGTAAAAATGAGGTGGAATTGAGGGCAGAGGTCACCTGAGGAAGGGATCCAGATGTCCTGTGACCTGGCTAGTCTGAATCTGCTGCTGAAACACAGTCAGTGGCCTCAGCTGGTAGCAACTGATATGAACAAAAACAAGACGCAGATCGAAAGTCTTACCATGCCGTTTGATTTTTTTTTTTAGGACAATGTGGGTGTGTTTGAATTCTGGAAGTCTGTCTGCACACAGTCCAGGCCTCACCTGCAGCTCACCGCAGAAGACGCGTCCGATTGCTGTGTCCTGCAGCCGAGGTGCGTCCAGGCCCCCTGCTGTCCGTCCCAGGACAAACACAGACTGCTGCCCACCGTCACACTGTAGCTTACCTGTTTGCTTTGCAGCTTGCTTCTACGTAATCTTGCAAACTCGGCGTCCAGCAGCGCCATGTGGGCAATGCCTGCAGCTGGAAATTTCATGAGATTATTTGCTTTTCATAGAGCAGAAAATGCTAGTGAAGCCAAAGCAATTCCAATCACACCGAGTTGTCTAGAAGAGGCTAAAAGTGATAATTAGAGACACTCTGATAGAGAATCCTCTTACCACCAAGATAGGAAGGGGGCAGAGTTATACGTATGGTGTTTTGCTCCCACTGGTGAACCCTTTTCAGGTGGTGCATGCTGGGAGTTGGCCTCTCAAACATCCTGAAACAACCAGCAATCATTATCTAGTTTCATATTATTGTTGACAATGAGAAGTTTTGGCATGCTTGTTGCATTTTTTCCAGATTGGGCGTGATAGAGCAAATCAAAGTGGTGCAGAAAAGCACTTTGCATTGCCTTGTTGCTGGAAATGTGACATATAAATAAAATTCCCTTTTTCCTTAATTATGAAGTGGAAGTGACAGAATAAATGATGTGTTTTCAATTTTAACCCTGAGAGAAAACATGAGGCTGGAAAAGACTCAGTGGAAGTTGACCACTGAGCAGGAAAGTGGCCCAGGTAAGTTCAGACCTAAATCCAACTAAGAATCTGTAGCAAGACTTAACAAAATTTGGTTCTAATCAACTGACTCACTTTTTTACATTGAAGACTGGCACAAGAATTTAAATGCTTGGATGTGAAAACCTGGTAGAAACATACCCCAAAAGGCCTGTAGATGTAGTGATTAAGAAATGCGGTTATAAATATTGACTGAGAGATGAAACCAAACGCGTGCCATAGCTTTCAGATATTATTCTCTTTCACAATATTGGATTTTAACATTAGGAAATGTGATAAAAGCTGACAGAGCGCTGTTTGTGTGCAATCAACAAGTCCACCTGAAGAGAAGCATGATGGGAAAAGGCTTGTTGGGCAGCGGTGTGAACGCCACAGTGATCTGGATGGCCTGCTGCAGGAGCTGCTGGCTGATGCTGAAGTTGTGGTAGCTGATCTGGTTACGAAGGAGAACATACCGACCGGGAGAGCTCTCCTGCAGCGGGAAATTTTGCATGAAAATTAAGCATGATGGCCGTTTGGTAGACAGAGATCTCGACGCCACTTTTGAGAGAGCGTAAAAAGAGACGGCATACATTTCTTTGCGGAAGTTGGAGTTCAATGTTGACTGGCTGAGGGAGGGAGTGAATCTGGATTTTTCTCCTGTTGCACTTAAACAGACTGAAATCCACCACCGGTCCGCTCAGCTGGGAAAAGGAGGCGAGAGCAGAAGATGCCCCCGTTTTAAGTTGTGCGTCTTGGGGGCAAAGGTTGTGATCAAGCTGAGTCAGCACTCTGAAGACGCAGGATTGCTGCTCCCCGAGTCGAGCCCTTCCGCCATGAAGCCCAAACACGCTCCGGATCAGAGCAGCAGGCAGGCGGACGGTGGTGAAGCCGCTCCTGACGATCAGAGAGGTTCGGTTTTGGGATGAAGCGAGAAGGTCGACAAGGCCGGCTGTAACTCTGTGCTGCTTGGCCTCATGGGGAAAAACATCCCTCTGGAAATAAATGAGTCAGAATGAATCCCAGTTGAGAAGCTTGTCTGAAATAGTACAAATTTGAAGTAACACTCCTGAACGCACCAGGATCAAGTCTGCTGCAATCTGCAGAATCTCCTCCACAAGCCGCCGCGGCCGGTTTGCTGTAACCGCTCCTCCGTGTTGGGGTTGAGTGCCAGCGGGGGAGTTCTGCGCGCAGCTATCAGGTGCATTTTCAGAATCCTTGGTGTTTTGTGCTGTGGATGATCCTGACTCTAAAACACGGGTTCTGTTCAAATAGACTGCAGCTTTAGATGTGCAGCTACAACTTGTGACCACCTGGAGGCAGTATGACACAGAGTTGATCAGCCTATGGAGCGTCTCCTGGTTGGCACTAAAGTCAGGAAGTAGCTCTGACACAGACTGGATGAATGTTGCTACATGTCTGATGCTCATGAATGTCACCTGAAGGGAGGGGAAAAAAATGTCAGGAAACCTTTTTATCATTCAGGATATTCCCATTTCAGCAGACCTTCATTTCTCACCTGATGAGTAACTTGCAGAAGCTCATTGAGAATAACGATGCTGTCAGCAACTGATTTCTAAAATTAAAAGCGTAATAGGTATAACAGACTGTTGCAGACTGAATCAAGCAGTGCAACGGCTATGTGGCCGTACCTCATCACTCCCCTTGAAATCGCACAAAGTGTGAATGAGCACATTGCGAGTGCGTCTCTGTGCGTGTGTGTCAGCCTCAGCATCCTGGCCCAGTTTGTTCAGGACGCTGGTCAGGAGGCTGACGTAGTTACGGATCTCAACGGGATTCCCGAGCCTTACTAACGTGGACAAGTTCCTCAGACTCTCTGAGCTGCAGGCAAAAAGAAACATGACATGTTAGACTCAGCCCTGCTGATAAAAAAAAAGAAAAGAAAAAAAAGCTATTAAATGGTCTAATTGATGCCACTTGTTAAAACATTTGAACAAAAACCTTGTTACAACAATGCTTCCAAATAAAGTTCTTATTCAGAAATTCTCATATAGATATACTTATATCTCTAAATATGTGTCTCTTACAGTTTCAGAGCAGGATCACGATGAGTCGGCGAAGAGGACGAGTTGTTTCCGATGAAGCTTGGTCTGACCCGGACGGTGACAGGACACGGTTTGGTGGCTGATCCAGAGCTGCTGCTTCTGACTTCAGTGTAGATTTTTACTGAAGAAATACAGCAGTAAACGAGATTATCCAGTCCAATCAGCCTCAAGTTAATGAGGCTGACGAGTGTCAAAGCTCATTAATCTGCGCCGAATGTTCACCTTCGTGGTCATCTCTGGGGTCGCCAGAGGGCAGGCTGAAGTAGTACAGGAAGTCTCTTCCCTGGTACATCGTCCTGGGGGTTCTGCCTCCTATACTGTAGCTGTACTTGTACTCTAAGTCCTTATAGAAACACAAAGACACTAACTTAAACTAAAACTTTGAAGTTGTGGAAAAAACAAGTCAAATTTAAATTGTGCTCTGCAATTCCGATGCAATAATTTGATGGGTTTCCCAATGAAAGTGTCGTTAAAAGCTTAAAAGATAAAACATGCCAGGTCCATTCTTGTATTATTCAAGAGTGGAAGACCAAATTAAAATATATTTCACGTAATGATAAGAGAAAATCATTTGGAAACGGATCTCATGTATGAAGCATATGATCAATAAAGAGTTAAATACACAATAAGTTTGCCAGCACACGTTTCAGACCTCCCGTCCTGAGGTGCAGAAGATGCTGAAGGGAGTGTGTAACTCCATTCCTTCGACAGGCTGGACCTGGCACCTCACACCTTCTGGAACCGGGTTTGTTTTTACGAACAGCTGAGTCTGACCGATCCAACTACCTTGAGACTCTAGGAAAAAAAAAAAAAAAAAAGATTAAAACCATCTCGATAATCAGTTTTTCTTTCACACACGGTTGTTTAAAACTTACTGGCAGTGACCTGCAACATGTAAATGCTTCTTGGCTTCAGGCTGAAGGGCCTGAAAATCAGCGAAGCGGAGGAAATTCCTGAAATAACCAAAGATGCAAAACTAAACATCGAGCAGGGAAGAATGTTAAATGATATGACTTTATGAAGTTTCTGAACGCTCCACCTGTGTAAGTGTAGGACTCAAATAGGCCTGTTTCTACTGCATCTCGGTGGAAGTCAAGCAAAGTTGGCTCCTGAATCGCTACAGAAGGTTTGGGATCCACCAGGTTACTTCCCTCATTCTTGAGTGGCGTCAGATCCGACTCCGAGTTATCAATTGGACTGAAGTGCTCAGTATCTGTACCTGGTAAAGTCAGAGATTCATTAGATAACAATCTTGCACAAAAATGCAAGACAGATGCTGTTGTAGGATTGTTTTATTTTATACCATAAGATCTTCCTGATGACACCCCGGAATCTCCTTCCTCCACACTTGGATACGGAGCATCATAATCCTCAGACCCTGTTGCTGAACTGACTTTAAAAAAGTCATTACAATTGGAATTTGAAGGTTGTAAACGACTAAATATAGCATAACACATATCATATCATAGCATAATGTAATGTAACAAATGATCATTGGACAAAAAGTGCAAGGATAAATAACATGGCAACAATTTTTTTTCTTTCTGTGTCTGAGTAAAATTTGTATAACCACTACATGCACACTGGCTAGAAGAGACTTCTAAGCCAAAATTCATATCTAGTTCCATAATAATTTATATTTTGTTCCATTATAATGGGGCTCTAACTTCCTAATATAATTCAGGAGGTTTGTTTTGAACAATTAAACTGTGAGCAAAGCTAAACAAAAAACATTAACTTTGAAAAATTTTACTCTAATATTATTTACCTGGTTGATGCGTTGCATCATCGGCCTCCTTTAAAGGAAAAGCATATCTCCAGTCGGTAGAGGACTCACTTTGGATTTCTCTAGAAGGGCCACTGAGGCTGATGTGGTCTAAAGCCAGTCGACTGTCCTTCTCAAGGATAGAAGTATGGGAAAACCCAGACCTTGACAAATCTAAAAGGGGAACAAACAGGGCAAGTAGATTTAGTGGAAGACAGTATTTTGTTACAATCTGTTTCAGACTAACGCACCGGATTGATCTGGTTTGTCTCTGCTTTCCTTTGACATGTCAGGAGTCAAGGTGGATGTGGTGGGATCCTCCAGGATTGCTGAAGGGGAGCTGAGATCTACTGTGTAACAGAACGGGACTGGAAGAGAACCAGAACCAGGTCAGGATATTTTTACATTCATTAAAACCAGTGAAAAGCAACAATAAGGTGAGCAAATTGATCTCTGTTTACCCTCTGCGATGGGTTTGGATGAAGCGTTGACCAGGTAAAGACTCCACGTGTACTGAATGAGTTCACTGTGAACGTTGCAGTCCTCACAAAGTGCACGGATGGAAAAAGACCGATCCCAGTTCATACGATCTCCCTGGCAGTGACGGCAGAAAACGGAGACCTTCCTGGGTACAGCATGTTCAAATCAATTTTATGGTTTAACCAACTGCTGCTTTTAATGTATTCAGTCCTGTTCACCTGTTAGTCAGACATATCTCTGTGGATGTATCAGTTTTATTTCAAGGAATGAGCAAATACCCAGTGAGGTGTGAAGCGACTGTGAGGAAAGCCTCTGATGAAGCCGAACGCTCTCCGCTGAAGACTGAAAGCGTGAACTGGAACTGGTCAAACTTGGGCTTCAGCAGACTGGGAGGGAATTTCAGCACAGGGGATGAAGTGGGAATGTCCTGGTCAAAACAAGAGCTGGTGATGCTCGAAACTGGTTTGCATGTCCAACTGTAACTATGGAGAGAGAGAAACATAATAAGAGGAAGCAACGGTAACCTTCCAGTCGCTATTAAAGCAAATACAACAAATCTGCTTCCAACTGAAGGTAGTCAACAGAAATCAATGATCAGAAAACAGAAGTACACACAGAAAAATCCAATCAAACTTATTTTGCAGTTCAGTCATTAATGTTCACTGTATTCAGAAGTTTCCGAGCCTTCCTTGAACTCTCAGAAAATAGGCCAAGCAGTTTCCAGTTGGAGCTGCTGCAGGTTTAAAACCTGCTAGAAATTCATGTATTGTAACACTGCCATGAAAATATTGATATATTGTGTCTGAATGATATAAGCCTTTGCCATTGAGTGTCTAATCTGGATGAAAGTTCGTACCTGAGACGTTTCTTAGGGAAGTCTGGATCATAGGATTTCTGTCCATCCAGGGTGACCACATTGCTGCTTGTTTTGCCAATAAAGACATTGGTTCCACCCTGGATGAACGCCACCGGAGGGCTTGGCTTCACTTGGAAAGCCACAGAATAGTTGCTGTACACCACACTGCCAATAACTTGAACCTGGAGAGGACAGAAACATTACTTGAGTAGAAATCAAAGATGCTCTGGTATATAAATGTGGGATCAGGACTTAAATGCGGGTTAAAGCCTCTTACTAACTAAACAAAGAAAAGACAAAAAACAACTGGAGGATTTATTTTGAGTTGGACTCTTTAAATGATTTTGTCTCTCTTCCCCATTAAATAACTTACTCTCGCTATGGCCATGTAGGTGTCATACTTCAGGAGATGGCTCTGGAGAACCAGGCTTTGTCTTTGTGTGTCTGTGTGAGGCAAATGAATAATCTGGCCTCCAGAACCAAGTAAAGTCCAGGAATAGCGAAGGCCCTCTGATATGTCACACTCCACATCTGACTCAAATGTCACACCCAGATGGATAACTTCATGTCTCTGAAACTTAGCACAAGAGTGAGGCTTAACTTCTTTGGCACTAATCTATTAAATAATCTTCTTGTGTGATGAGGTTGAAGAGGAGTTGCAGCCTGTACCTGACGTTTCAGCGGACCCATGTTTTTGACAGGTGGAGGCCGACACGGCCGCTCCACAACAAAGACGTGGCTGCTCAAAGACGCAGAACTGATGAGATTGGACGCAGTCACTTTGACTGTAAACTCTCCCAGCCTGCTGACACACAACACAAACAACTCACTGCGTCATGGAAAAGAGAAACTCTGAAAAAAAAAAAAAGCTCTAAAGTCAGTGAAACTCCCTGGCTTGCCTGTGGAAGACATGGCGTGTTGTGCTCAGCCCCGGTCTGGTTGTTCCGTCTCCGAAGCTCCAGATGAAGGTGAGGTTGGTCCCGACATTGACTCTGCATGTCACTGTGAGAGTCCGATTCCTTAAGACCGAGGCCTGGTGATCCAGCCTGCTGAGCTTCACAACTCTCTGAGTCTCAACGGGAAACACATCAGAGGTGACCGACATTTGACCCCAAGATGCAGCAGCTACCACATTGTAACTAGGAAGAGAGGTGGATAGAAATGATGTCAAAGCAATAAACATTTTACAAAAAAACTTGTATCAGTGAAATCATTTTTCTTTCTTTATGTTAAGATATGCTATAATGTGATTAAATGTGACATGACAGTGTAACATATTATGAAATGATGTGATATATAATGTGATCCATTCATCCATTTTCTGCATCAGCTTGTCCTTGTCCTGAGTTTGACTCTTGGATCGGGTACGATACGATACGATACGATACGATACGATACGATACAATGTTGACTTTATTTTGGACAGATAACTGCTTTCAGAAAAATAAAATCTAATCTATGAATAGATAAATAAGCTTATAAGTAGAAAGCATTTTTTTAATTTGCATATTTTACAGGTGACTCGTACCGTCCAGGGTTGTGGTATCTTTTCGTGATGGTCCTTAATCCGGTTCTGGCTACTTTGGAATCTCCAAAGTCCCAGAGGAATTTTACAGGATCAGGTATGTCAGTGACAACTGTGAAGATTATGTCTTTATTTGTGGGATGCACCTGCCGTTCTGCATAAATCCTGACATCTGAGGGAGAAAAGGCAATAACTTTGTTCAGTGCAGAAATCTAATAGCCAAAAAGAAATCAATTCAAGCAAAAATTCTTAAAAACTGTACACAAATTGTAATCACTCTCACAAGACAGTTGCGCTTCTTTAAGAGTGTTTCACTTCTTACCCTTTTCCTTCTCACGCTGAGCTAGTGGTTTCTCTGTTGTAATATCTTTAGCTTCTGACTTCCTTTTCCCCTTGACACACATTATCACACATTTGCTGTGAAAATAGACTTGACTCTCAGCTCGCACCTGATTCGCAACGGGCCCGCTGCGGGTGAAAAGCAAAACCACTGCTGCCTCGGCCCCTGCGGTGCAGCTGCTGCCTCTGTACTTTACCTTTGCATTAACCAGCAGAGAGACAGGCGCAACTGACTTTCCTGAAACGCTACATGAAACCAGACACGCTTGGTTTGATGTGACCCGATGGGCGAGGTCAAACAACAGCTCGTGGTTACAGTGCTTCTCTGTGCAGATACAGTCTCTGGGATTATCAGAACTGTGGTTGGATCCTGCTTCCACTGTGAGCTTCAGGAGTTCACTGATGTCAGAAATATCACCTGCAGCCATCTCATTGTCAGACACATCCTGGCTGCGGTTGGAGATGAAAAGACACGCAACTACCTGCAGGACAAAAGGCACATAAAGATCATCCGAAGCTCAATGATTAAAGGAGGGTTCGTTGATGCTTGAAAAGTAAACTAAAGCCTTTACTCTGTATGTGCAATTACAACCTCAGTTATTTTAAATGGGAGACATGACATTGAGATTTTTGGAGAAGATGGGAATTTACAGATTACTCCATAATGATCCATATTTGACTTCATATTTCACTTGAAAACATGCATTTGTTTTGCACACCAAAAGATTTTGTCATGACTTTAATTGCAAAACAGCAACATTTGGCCTTTTTTACACACCACAATATGATGTGTAAAAACACCATATTGAGAGCTTCACCACAGAATATATTTATATGTATATAAATATATTTATATTTACACATTTATATTTACATATATATATTTATATTTATATACATATATATATGTATATAAATATATTGCTTTTTTCTACATTACTAAACACAAAAATATTTGTTTGTGCAAGTAAGATAGAAAAATAAGAAGTTGTTTCTTTTTTTGGTTTTTAATTGGGTGACTACCCGCAGATTATTGGTTTAAGATACCATCGTTTACAAAGGATTAGCAGAGTATTAGTGGTAAAATTATTTTGAGGAGTTTTCACATAATGCAGAAACTAACCAGTATGTGTTTATCAGTCTCTGAGGCTGGATGATACAGTGATACTAACTTGTTTTGTTTCTTCTTTTTAATTTTCAGGGTTTTATTGTAAAACTCGTGTTTGACCAACGCTGAACATAGTGCACATCGGCAAAGTGAAATGAGAATTGCAGCAAAATCTTTTCACCATACTGCACTTATTGTGCTTATAAAAAATACTGTTAGAGGTTTACTAAAGTGCAATTAAATAATTTTTTTACATGGTTAAAATGATGACCTTTTTATATAAAAATGTTGACCAATTTGACAACTCATCTCCAGAAAATAAAATATCCAAGAATGTCCAGTTTGATAACTTTAATAGTTACATGTTTTTGTTTATTCATTTGGTATAGGATTACACACAAAAAATAAATGTAAATTTTTTGATTTACTTCATGTTTTTATTTTAATTTGTCCAACAAGAGAATAAACAAATATGTAACAACCTTGACGTGACACTAAATTAATGTTCAATGTTAATGTTTTAAACATATAAATAGCCACATATTATGTCTTGACATTAAATGGACAATCCAGTCATAGCATAAGCAAAAGTTCACACATGACTGATTCTCTACCTCTTTTTTTTCTTTCTTTTTTTAGTGATTCTCCTTTGAAAAACTTAGTTGTGTTTGGCATCAATAAATGATTCAGAAAATTCTATCTTGATTCTGTCATTTTGTGAAGAGATGCTTTCCTCATGTAAAAAGAAAAAATAATAATAATTTAAAAAAAAGAGTTTCAAAAACTGACCAAAACAAAAGTGTTCTTACACTCACCGAAAAGCTTTCCGGACAGACGGCGCTTGAAGGATTAGCTTTCTCCACATCCTCCAGTATTTCGTCTCTCTGTTTATGTGTCTGACTCCAGCAGAGGAGAACTTCCCCGCCTTCACTCGTATCTGCCTGCCGGGTGACACTTTCGGCCTCAACACGCTTTCCGTTGGAGCCTAAATGTGACGAGGGACGGCAGGAGAGGTTATCATGGAGGCCTCGACGTAAATAGCTGCCAGGAGAGAGCTCTGAGGCGGAGAGGTGGAGGGTGGAGAAGGTGCTGTGAACGTCTAACAGGAGAGTCCCAAACAAGCAGATGTCAATGAGCATTTAAAGAAACATTACTACAAAGATGTTATGGTTCCCTGCAGTTTTTAACATCCAATCCAAGGACGCAAAAAAGGGCTAATTATACAACACATGATGTGTAACACTTTGAGCTTTGGGAAATATTTCCTAAAAGGCTGGAAGTCACAATAACAGAGGGTTCTCTTAACTACTGAAACATTAATGAGACAACTTAGTTGTGGATTAAATCATTTCGGAAGCTTATTATTTAATAGTTGACTTTATATCAGATGATTTATTTAGGTTATGCTTATTGTATGTTCACTATTCCTCAGTTTCTCACATTTTAGAACCACTACATATAATCATTATTTTATTAACACAGTTTAACAGGGTTGTGATGTGACTTGTTTGCATGTTGTTACATTGAGTTTGAACTATGGAAACTACTTTGGGGGTTTTTTTATAAATCCTATCTGCTTGGCTAAATTATGTTATATAGTTTACATTTTTAACATACATTTAGTTATGTTGTAAAAAAAACCCATAAATACATAAATGTCTATTTATTTATGTTATAAATAAATTTGTGTTCATAATTTATATTATTATAAATTATTATTGATAATTTTCTATCAAACTTCCCTTCAGAAAGGGAAGTTTGATAGAATTTACTATGTCTCTTTTTCTACATCCCACTTATATTTATTTATTTTCTCAGTTATAAGAGTGTTTGACTTCTCATCTGTAAGATACATAATTTATACAATACATTTGACATCAAAAGTTAGAATAAGTAAAGTTCACATTTCTGCATTAACAAGTTTCTACTGGTGTGAAGTCAGATTTGTATCTTTAGCCGTAAGCAGACAACCATCAGAATTAACAGAAACAAAGGACTGAAAACATCAATCTGTGTGTTTATGCAGTGAGTTTCACTTGGTGAATCGAGTTATTGAGACAAATAAACTTTTCTTATCTACTGAAAATGACTGTATTTTCACATACCCATAGAGTAAGCCGTCCCCAAACAACCCTGCTTGAGTCATAGTGTATTTTTAGCACAGGAGAGTTTTGTGTGTTGTAGAAACTGAGCAGCTTCAGCTCAGTAAATTACACTAGCAGCTGACCTGCGGTCTGCTTCCAGCATCCAGCCAGCTTTCCAGAGACTTTCCCTGCAGGCGTCCTCCCTGCCTGCTCTCCCTCAGGACATGCTGACAAACTCACATAGAGAAAAAATGATCCTTCACTTCGTGACTCAGATCCTTCGAGTCCACTTCCAACAGTTCCAAGAGGCACGTAATGCATGGGACTGAAATGGAAACAGAAAGTTGACTTGAAAAGTTGCAGAAATTTTTTGAGAGTCTCTGTAGTTTTGGAGGATCATAGGAGGAAAGCAAAGACCTAAAAAAAAAAAAAAAAAAAAAACGCTTTTTCCCACCTTTGTTCTTCACTTCCTTCTATCACGTCTATTGTCCCCTCTCTAAGAGGAGAGATAAAACAAGCGCAGACCAGCAGAGTGTGAGGCTGGTTTCCACAGCAACAAGTCTCTGAAGACAATGCTGCATACTGGCACCTTGAATGAAACAAAAACACAAGCGGCGATCAACAGATCGCAACAAATATCTCACTACTTTTTAAAGATATATTGACAAAATAGGTATTTATCCTGCGACAGACTGGCGACCTGTCCAGGGTGAACCCCGCCTCTCGCCCGGAACGCAGCTGGAGATAGGCACCAGCAACTCCTGACCCCGTTAGGGAGAAGGGTGACGGAAAATGGATGGATGGATTGTTCCCAAAATAAAATTATTCATGTTGAACATTACATTTCATTTATAAACTATAATGCTTAGCTAAAAATTTAGACTTAGTTTATTGGTTAATATTTAATAACCTCAAAATTTCAGTTTTATAGTATTCTTTCCAACAATGTGTTTTCAACAGAAGCAGAATAGTGTTTGAAGAGCTATTTTTATTTTTCCATCGAATTTCAAACTGATCCAAAGATCGCATACTTGCTCATTTAAGTCTTCTGAAGCCTTTCTTTTATGCAAAAAACCTCCCAAAAAAACCAAAATTGGGGCTTAAAAACAGATTTCTTGAATACAGATGTATTATTTAGCTTTTTTATTATTATTATTTTCCTTACAACTAAAAAATGTTGCCCTTTTTATAAACTAACAATTAACATTCAAAATATTTGATGAACTGAGAATGCAGAAAAGCAACAGAGGCTTAATATAAGTCAAAAGTGTTTTAGAGAATTACTTTAAAACCTGCTTATGATCAAACGTGACTGGACTTCATGGAAGCAAAGGCGCACTATAAAACAGGATTTTAGAGGCCATCGAATATTACCTGTCAAAATGATGAACATCTCAATCCTTCTGAGGAAATTGTGCAGATTTACAAGTTTGTTTGTCAATGTGGGTTTTATTTCAACATCGCAACAATTAAAAAATCTTTATCAATTAACTGAATATGTTCTCTCAGTCAACGGTCGGCCATTTTCACAGTTACAAGCAGAGGACAGTAAGGCTGCTTTAATTCGCTGTTAATAAAAGAGCAAACATTTTAAGAGTTAAAAAGCTCTCAGGAGGCTTATGGCTGGGAAAGGCTGCAGTACTCAAACAAGAAATCATATTTCTGTCCAACCCAACTGGTTCAGTGGGAGAGCTAATGCAAAAGGCAAACTTGCTACAACAATAAGCTTCTTAATGCTAAGCAGCTGTTAACACAGTTTAGTGGTTGTTTTTAACAGAAAAGTTGCATCACAGTTTTTAGGGTACATTTCAAATGGTTTTTTTTTTGTTTTTTTTTTTTTTTGCTCAGTAGGCTCAGCTTCATTTTGAACGTTTGTGAAAGTAAAGTTTGGACCCTGATTTCTTTTGGCACAACTGTTTTAGCTGCGTGAGTAAATGTGAAATACTGGATGGAATTTAACTAATTTATTCAAAATAATAATAAAAAAATTACTACACAAATTTATTGATTGCATTCTAAAAGTTGACAGTTAGATCATGCAAATTATAGTTTATTTATTTATTTATTTTAGAAACTTAGGCTTTTTTTTTCTTTTTTTTTTTGCAATAAAATATGGTTTCTAACAATAACAAACAAAAAAAACCTTCACATGTGCAACCATTCTGAGCCCTGACTGTGACTGGAAGCTGCAGCTCCAACTCACCCCTGGTGCAGGCAGCGCGCACAGCGGCTCCCCGGGTCAAGGTCACCGACACCCTTAGGTGCAGAAGCCTGGACGGAGCCGGTGTCGGCGCACCGGAGGGAGCACGGCGGAACCTCCCGACCCGGAGGCGAGGAGGATGCGGCGAGAGCGAAGCACAGAGCGGGGATCAGTGCGCGGAGGAGAGCGGCGGCCATGTCTGCTCAGGACAGAGGGCCGCATGGAGACCGAACCGCCGGGAGTGTCTGGGATCAAATGGCGAGGAGACTGGAGGCGAAGAGGAGGGGAGGACGGAACCAAGCGGAGGCCACTGTATGCAAATAATGAAGGTGTGACGATGAGGAGGAAGAGATGAGAGGAGGATGGTCTAACACCACCGGGGTCAAGCAAGATATTCATATACGTACGAAGAGCGACGCGTTTAAGTCCACTGAGACACCACGCATGGTTGAAAATCATGGTTTATTAAGAAGAAATGGACATTTCTGATAGCGTCGTTGTGCCAGGAGATTACAATCATTTTAACATACTGCTGTCCACATGCACTGATCTTTCCTCCAATCACGTGGAAAGCGGTGGCATTTACGAATGTTGGACGAACCATTCCTTTAAATCCGACGTCTGATTTATACCAGTGTGAAACCTCATAGTCGTGGTATAATCAAAGTCTTTAGAAGTTCTGAAGCAGAATCGAACCAGAACATGAGTGCTTGCTGCGAGGATTATGTGCACAACTTAGGCAGACGATGTTTTTTATTAGTGGAATTGTCGACAAGCTGAAATAAAATAGCGCGCACAATAAAAAGCTCGTTCAGACACACGCTCGGTTCTGCTGGGCAGTTCTGGAGCTTCTGTGTGGTTTTAAAAACTGTGTCACCATCTTTTGCTATCTGCATACCAATCAGTGTGTGATGCAACCAAGGCAGGTAAATATCAAATGTGACAGGAGTCAATTTCCTCTCCGTTGCAAAAATTGAAGAAAAAAAAAAAAAAAAAAAAAAAGCCAGAAAGAAAATTTTGAGTCACAAAAGAGGAAGCACCATGAGTTCTGGAGAGAACAACGAAAAATATGCTAAGCATTTAATTTTCTTTGCTGCTATTTATTATTGTTATTATCATTATTATTATTATTACTATTATTATTGTTGTTATTATAATTATTATCATCAACTCTTGCAGTTTTTGTTTTTTTTTCCTCAATTGGACGGATTTAGATATTGCTCATCTTTCGGTCTTCCTCTTTTCCCATTTGCTTCATTTAAAAATCCTCCTGATTTAATCAGAACTGTAAAAAAAAAAAAAAAAAAGAAAAAAAAAAGAAAAAAAAAATCCCTCCCCCCAAAAAACTAGTAGTTCAATTGTATTAGTTAATTTATAGAAAAGCTCAAGTGTCGTGTTATTTTTCTTCTTTGTTCGCTTCAAGTAAAAGTGAAAAACGCGCTTGGAAGCGTCTGAGTCCAACTTGCCCTGTGCGCCCTTTGCTGAATCAGAAAACAAAAAACAAACAAACAAACAAAAAAAAAGCAGCAGGAATAACTCCGCCGGTCCACCTTAAAAAGCTATTCCGGCTTCTCGACATCCCCTTTAAGAGAATTAGTCTTTGAACTGCAGGAACAGCAGGGGGCGCTAGAAGACCGCGACATCCCTGAAGCAGAAGCTCTTCTGAGGTGGAAAGAGGCACAACGAGGGAATCAAACACATTTTCTCCCTGTTCGCTTCTATACTGGAGCAGGTTTCTTTTTCTTTTTTTTTTTTTTTTTATTTCGTTCCGTTCCGTCTTTCGCGAGTTATTGTAGGTTCTCGTGCTGTAGAAACGCCGAATAGGACTTGTCGTAACCAAAAACCAAAACGGGGGGTATTTTCACGTGTGGTCGTTCATGTGATTTATTAAGCCAGCAAATGGGGGGGGAATATTACGTTTCGACTCAATCGAGCCAAACCGGAAGGCATCCAAACACCAACTGGTTTATTTTGAAACCAAAACGAAAATGCTGCGGAGTCAGTCCAGGGTCCCCCGGTGTTTCCCGCATTTCACGTTAAGAAGAATTTGCCAACCCAGCGTCGTCAACGTCAACGAACGCTGCGTACTCCCAAACGTAACCCCCCCCCCCTCTCCCCCTCCCCCCTCTAAAAAGCCCCATTTCAGGCCCGCGAGACCCGAGCGACTATCTTCATTCGTTAAGCGCGTGCGCTGCTTTCGGCGCGCGCGCGCGAGCGAGCGGTAATGTAATTAGCGCACAATCAAATCAACGAAATCTCCAGAAAGCAGCTGCCAGCCGGGCGCGGAGAAACGGAGGGGCGCCGAGATCGCGCGCGAGGCGGTTATGTAAGCGCCCCCCCCCCTCCTCCCTCGGTTTGAGCCTCCGCCGGTGACATGGTGCGGAAAATAGGTCGGGCTGGTGACCGGGGAGGCTGCGAAGCGCTGAGAGCTTGAAAAGAGCGCGACAGAGAAGATTCCCGGAGGGATTCGCCTCTTCCTTTACACCAACCGGTGGGGGTTTTGTCTTTTGTCGCATCCGAGGCGAAAGGTGGATTAATAAAAGTTTCTACATATGTTTTCAGAGACAGCAAACTGAAATCACAAGGTGTGACGGTGTTCTTTGTTTCACCAGGTTAAACCTGATTTAAGTGTTGCCAAAAAAACAAGCAAACAAAAAACAAAACAAAAAAAACGCTTTTCTCTCAAATACACACAACACTGTGCCTTATTTTTCCTAACCAGGAATATTTAATCCATTTCAATAAGATTCCAATAATAATAATAATAATAAAAATAATGTTCAGGAGGAATAATCATCACTCATCATTGTCGACTGAATTTTATTGAATGCATTGCAGAGGATTCGTTCGAGTAACATAACTTATTATTAATGTAAAGGTTGCAACAAAAAATAGAGTTCTGTGTCTGAAAGGTGTGAAATAAAAAATAAAAAACAAAAAAAAAAACAAAAAAAACAAAGCCCTCTATCATAAAATAAAAGGTTTCAATGTTTGTGGGATTCATTTTAAATCCTCCCAGTTCATTTGAACTTTTCTGGAAGAACTTGATAGGAGTGAGAACCTTTAGGCAGGAGCAGCTTATTTCAACTGAACCAACCTTCTGTGAAGTCCTGACGTCATTTTTATTTTACTACGTCATTCAAATATGCTTTTTTTTTTTTTTACTTAAAGAAAGAAAGAGAAAAAAAAGAAGCTTGTCTTTGTGAAAAAATGGAAACATCTCAGGAAATCGGAGGAAGCATTTCACCAAAAGGGAATGAAAAAAATTTTAAAAAAAAAATCACAAAGTGAAACAAAAGTTTAAAAAACAAAAAGGGGTTGCTTTCTTTTTCAGGTCTATTTTCCATAGTTGTTCTGTTGGTTTAGACAATCCAGAAAAGCATAATACTGTCAAAATCTCCAAGGTGAATGTCGTTACAGGAAACATAAATCCTGCGGTTTAGTTCATGCGAGTGTTAGTGTGTTATGTTTTGCATTGGTTTACGAGGACAGACATGCATTGATTCAAATGTTGACCAGTCGGCTACTTTTTGTCCCTCAGGTGATTCTGACTGAAGATGTTGGTAGTTTCTGAGGGAGATCGATGAGAATCTGTGCCCCTTTTTAGAGTCACAATCAGCTCTTTTTGTCTTCAGTTTCGGGCTTTCGTTGTTCAATTTGCATCTTGTTTATCTTCAGATGAACTCAAGAGCCATCGAGGTGTAGGGAATTTTTTTATTTTATTTTTTTGGGGTGGGGATAAACTGTATAACCAAGTCTAAGAGAGAGGAAACATTTGATAAATGGAAACCGAGAAGCCCTGACCTGTAGATAGAAAATGGATATGGATATTAATGCAACTACTCTCTATAGAACAATTTTACCTAAAGTAGACACTCATACAAAACTATGGTTTTGAACTTTAATGGTCTATTAAAGTCCAATGCTTTAATCAGGTCCTCATCTTTGCTTAGATTACAGTATATTTAAAGGCAACTTCACCTCATTCTTTGTTCTATACAGCTTTGATAAATGATAATCAAAGCTGTAACAAGCCAAAACACCACATTGTTTAACTTTTTTTTTTTTTTAAATAAATTGTGACATTTTTTTTTGGAGAGACTCAAGTAAGATTGGAAAACAAATGAATTTTAGCCACAAAGTTTCATCTGTAAGTAACACCAAGCTGCTTTGCATTTGCATGCAGTCCAGTGACATTTTGTTTTTGAAGAGGTGCCGGTGTTTAAAGACTTTGTGATTTTATTTATTTGAATATATGTATATTAGGCTAGGAGCATGATTACATTTATGTTTGGCCTAAAGAGATTACAACTTGAAGAGATCAAACAAGAGTTAGAACTGACAAACAAACAAACATGCACGGTTTGATAATAGTTTTTATTTGTTTGTTTGTTTGTTTGTTTTTTTCTGAATAATGCAGATGTGCATAAGTTTATAATCTACATTTGCCACCTGACTAACAATTGCTGAATACCCCAGAGATTGAGATCCGCTGGCTGAAATCTGATCTCCCAGAGGCCCAGACGACCAGAAGAAGAGTCCTGTGACGTTTCCCCGTGGTTTAGCTTGAGACGCTCACTTTAAAAGCACAGAGAGAAAAGGAAGCGCATCCACTCAGATGTGTTTCTGACACATTGTGTCTCCTGCCTCCCATTGACCCTGCAGCGAGCAGAGAGGCTGCGGTTTCCATCCTGACAAATAGGTGAGAGTGTCTGTCAGCTCAGGCGCAAGGCAGCCGCGCTGACGTGCTAATCGATACAAAACAAGCCGTGGCCTGAGATCGCGCAGCACAAAGTTGGGAAAAAAAAATGCATAAGTTTCTCCTGGATTTTTGTGGTGAAACTACGTGAAGGACAGAGACGGCATCAAACAAGGGCCTGTTTCCAGATCTAATCTCTGAGCATTCAGCCTGCGTTTGTGCGTCAGCAGCTTTTGATTCAGCCCTGTTAGCCTCGGCTCTTCGTCCTATAACTCCCCAGTATGAGGGGTGAGGGGGATGGGGGGGGGTGTCAAAGGTCACTCCTGCTTGTGGCCATGTTCAAATCCCTCCATAGTGTGTGCAGTATTTTCAACAGAGCTGTGGAAAGGTGGGGGGAGTCCCCAAATACCAGCTGAAAGTGGGGACATTTTAATCTAGATGCATAAAGCAAAATGTATGGGTTACTGCAAGAAAAAGAGGACGTTTCAAATGCATTGAGCACAATAAAAAAAAAATAAAACACCTGTGTTGTAATAGAACAAACAGAAAATGTGACAATAAGGTGCAAGCATGTGGGTAAGTAAATGAGTTTATGACTTTTAAGCAACAAGGAAGATTTATTTTATTTATTCTCTCCTTCTTAAATACTCAAAACTTTTACCTTGCAACTGCTATGCACATTTCTTGTACAATTGTTCTTTTCTACAAAAATTGTTGCTTTTTAAGTATGAATCTTAGATCACTGTAATTTAACAAATTATGACTGAGCTGCTGTGTTAAAAGATACAGTGAAAATAACCAAACACTTTCAGTTTATTTGCATGGTGCGTGTGGGTTTTCCTTGCTTTTGCTTAAACGCTCATTATTTCACATTTAAGTAAGTTGAAGTAAAACAGATACACTTTACCTTTTAAGCTGCTCGATCTAACTCTGTCCCAGCATGCTATTAAAACTATGTGCAGAACATACATAGTTTGGGTTTGATTGAAAACACTTGCTGATCTTTCCTGATCACCTCAAGTCGTGTTGGTGACCGATTGAAATGTATAGGAAGAGTCCTCACACCCCCGCTCAGCGTTGGGTTATTTTGCTCATGTCCAAAGGAAAGCCCTTACAAATGGAGTTGAGCTTCCATGACCGGGCAAAAGCCCTCCGGCGCTGGTTTTTCCCCAACTTCACCCAACCTCAGTCGAAGAAATCCTGGAGACTGCAACTCTTTATTTGTATGTTTCTTTGTTTTATTTAGTTTATTATTATTATTATTATTATTATTATTATTATTATTATTATTATTATTATTATTATTATTATTTTCCCCCAAATGAGTGCATGTAAGCTGGCAAGCTTCAAAATATATGAGAGCAAAGTCTTGGCATTTTGAAAATGGGAAAACCATTTATTTATTTATTTATTTATTTATTTAGTTAGTTAGTTAGTTAGTTAGTTAGTTAGTTAGTTAGTTAGTTAGTTAGTTAGTTAGTTAGTTAGTTAAAGTGTACTCTTCTGTGATTGGAGAATAATTTAAAATATAACTTTCTAATCAATCGTTCAAATAGTAATAACACTAAAAAATAAAACCTTACTATAAACACATATGCTTCCAGTAGCTCAACTGGTGTTTTCAACTTATTCTCTCAAAAAATGAAATGAAATGAAATCAAATCAAATTAAATTAAATGAAAAGCAGCCAACGCCCCCACTTAAAATTACACAGCTCTTACAGCGATTTGCAAGTGTGTTGGTTTGTTTGTTTCTTCTCTGCTTCTTCTTCTCTTTTTAAGAAATAGAGAGCTGAATCCCATCTGCTGTTGTGCACACATCAGGGAGGACAACCCTTTGACCCGACCCCGGGTCTGTTCAGGGGGACGCCGGGTAAAAATGGCAGAGTCACCGCTGCCTCTCCGCCTGGACTCTCTCTCTCCCTCTTTCTCTCTCTCTCTCTCCCTCTCTTTCTCTCTCTCTCTCTCTCTCTTTCTCTCTCTTCTCTCTCTCTCTTTCTTTCTCTCTCGCATCACTTAACTGCAGATAATTGACCACAACCCACTATCATTTCGCGTGGACATGTGCGCACCCTAAAGTTCCTAGAATGCTTCGTGGGCACCGTGGGAAAGTCCTGGATTGGCGCTTTAGAGTATGAGTTTCATTGAACGGACCGAACTTCATTCAATCCATTAAAAACCCACAAATACAAGCGCATCTCTTCCAACTGAGCAACATGAAGAGGAGACCGAAGCGTTCAGCAAACCAGGCCGGTTTTGTTTTTTGCAAACTTCGGACTGGACATGAGTCTGAACAGGTCCTCCTCCGCGAGCTGAATTAAAGGCGAAGCAAAAGCGCCTTCAAAGTCAGACTTCATCCACGCAAGTCACAGCTCAGCCGCAGAGATCGCGATTACAGAAAGCCGCACAACGTGCGTCACTGTGTCGTAAATGCGCAGTATCTGCGTTGTTCGCCAAAAGTTTTAAGCTGAAGCAGAGGAGAGCTGTTTCTTCATTTATTTTATTTTATTTTTATTTATTTATTTATTTATTTTTGCACAACCACATAGGAAATCCACTGAAAGCAGTGACCTGAACACCAAAGAAGTCACCCATTATTTTAAAAATTATATATATATATATATATATATATATATATATATATATATATATATATATATATATATATATATATATATATATATATATAATAGAGAGCTGACAGTCGAAAGATCCCACATTAAAACGTCCTGACAGCTTTTATCGGCCCTCGTGTATTTAATTGTCTCGCAGATCAATGCAAAGTGCTGACCCCCAACACGGAACTTGTCTGTCAGCATTAAACCTTACTTCCCCACCCCACCACCACCCAAAAAAAAAAAAAAAAAAAAAAGATAATAATACAACAAGCATTTAAACCCATTCAGGAACACACTGTTTTCCCTGTTTTGTTTTTTTTATTATTATTATTTATTTATTTTTTATTATTATCTTATTTTATTTGTGAAGCCCAGCAGTGTGTTGACGCTTGATTTGTTCCTCTTCTCTATATTCTTCCTATTGTTATTGTATAGGAGTTACAGTCTGCTGCTCCCCAATCCGCGCAGGAATTTAACCCTGAAACGCCAGAAGCAGCAGCAGCAGCAGCAGCAGCAGCAGCATAATGGCTTGTCTTCGCTCCCAGCATGGCCCCTGCACACTCCCCAGCAGCAAGCAGCCGCCTATCCGGGACCAGAAAGCCCTGCACTAACCCCGGCCATCCTCGCCAGGCTCGGAGTTTTCCGCGCTCTCATTATTTTGAGACACACTGCAGCGCTTTTAGAGAATTTTTTTTATTTTTTATTTTCTTGCAGCTCTGGTCGTTGCATCGAATGGCACTTAAACAGTAGTGTGTGAGTGTGTGTGTGTGTGTGTAGGTGTGTCTGTAGGCGTGCGTGGGTGTGCGTGTGTGCATGTGTGTGTGTGTGTGTGTGTGTGTAGCCCCTTCATTCGGCACTGTTATGTTGCTGCGTAATCGTGTGGGTTATTTTAGGCACGTTAATCGTCTCTGCTTAAAGGAAGCACGCCATATACGTGTTCGTGCTTCTGGATGTATGTGTGCACGTGCGTGCGTGCCTGTGTGTGTGTGTGTGTGTGTGTGTGTGTGGGTGTGCAGGAAATTGTTTAGTTCAGTTTTTACTGGGGTTTCCCTCTGTTTTCTGTAAATGGAGCATACTTGCATGCACCTTATTTGCAGAGTGCTTGGTCACGTTGAAGCCTGTATTCTTTGTAATATCTTAGTCCTCACACACCAAAGCAGGGAATCCTCTCATCTCCAAGGAGACAGCGCTCAGTGTTTCTAAAACATTTGACCAGAATTGTATTTTTTTAAGTGCTTTTATTCTGACCTCCCCCAGGGACACAAGTCTTATTTAATTGAGGGCTCCCTAAAAGTTGTTCATATTAGCGTCATTTTTGGAAGGTTGTGCGCATTTTATGACCAAAAGCTCGCAGCTGTAGTCGCCCGTAAAATGCCAGCGTCAAGAAAAGTGGAGCGCGTTCATCCTGAAGGAACTACCAAACGCAAAACGCGGAAGCGCACAAGAAAGAGGCACGCTGGTGATCACACTCAGTCCCGTTTAATGAAGGTTCCATAATTAACAGAAAAACCAACAACCAACAAACAAAAAAGAAGAATAGAAAGGGAAAGTGCTTCAGAAAACCACAGTTCAAGTTTCCATTGCGAGTGCAGTTGTTCTGTATTCACAACAAAGAGTCAATGTACAAGAAACCCCCCACCCACCATAAAAAATTCACAAAAATAAATATTCAGTTTCATATAATAATATATAAACAGCCAGTGACTTCGAAAAACTTCCGCGTCAAAAAAAACACCTGACCTCAAGTATTGTAACATGTCAAACCAGCTGGATGGGTGAGGAGGGCATGGATGTAGCTGCTCACACTCACACGCGCGCGCACACGCACACACACACACACCCACACACACACACACACACACTTGTTTACGGTGATAGGGTCTCTGTCAGGTAACTCCCCTCCCCAGAAGACCACTACTTATGCGTGGTTTGTGCGTGGAAACGAGGCCGCCGCTTTGCGTTGCGAATGCTATTCCGCTCCTTCCTGCGCCGTGCAGCCTATATGTGCTCGGAACACAGCGACACCTCCCTCCGTCTCACTGCTACAGTCATGCCCGTGTAGAATGACATAGAACGGTGCAGCATGGGACAAGCCTGCGACACACAGAGTCAAAGACAGACTGAGAACATCAAAAAGTTCAAGTTTTAGTTGTAGTACCTCCAGCCTCGGACACAAGGCCTGTGGTGAGTTGTGGGTGTTTGTTTGTGTGTGTGTGTGCGTGTGTGTGCGCGTGTGTGTGTGTGTGTGTGTGTGTGTGGGGGGGTGTGTGTGTGTGCGTGTGTGTGTGTGTGTGTGTCACTGACATCTACAATATGTATACACAAGTTATTTTAAACGCACTTATTTTTTTTACACTTCTCTTTCCTCCTTTTTCTTTCTTTTTTTTTTTTTTTTCTTTTTAAACAATCATTCTACAAGTGAGTGCCCCCCTCACACCTCACATCCTCCCTTTCCCTTCTTTCTGCTGTGTGCTCGTGAGGAGGGCTGACATCATTCACGGGCTTTGGGGGTTTGTTGTGATCTGCCTCACCATATAAGCCGCCGGGGCCTCTCTTTTGTGGCGGGACAGAAAAGCATGCCAATTAGCAGAGCGCGTCCTGCAACTGCCACGAAGGCCGTGGACACATTCACTTGCGGAAAAAAAAAAAAAAAACAATGCCTGCGTGTCGGTGCAAACGTCAGCCCCCGCTTCATTTTGAAAGTATGTACACACACACCGGACGGGGCGAACGTGGAGCATGTCAGAGCGGCCATGTTGAGAGGCTACATTCAGGATGCGTTTTTTGCAAATAAGGAACGCAACGTTTCACAAAACCTAAAACTGCGTTGTTTATGTTGTTGTTTATGTTTTGTTTTGTTTTTTAGGAGAGCGAGAGGTGAGTGGGTAGATGGGGTTAAAAAATCCTCGGCTGCATCTTTGCTTTTCTTTTAAAAAATCATTAAAAACAGTACATTATTAGTCAAATAAAGGAAGGATAATATATGTATTTAAACTGAACCTAGTTTTGGAGGGGGAACAACAGAATCCATTCGTAATTTTGCTAAATTTTTGTCTCCAGAAGCACACAGTCAAATCATTTCCCCAATATAAACAGGTATGATTTTGATTTTTTTTTTTTTTCATAGTAATAATAATAATAATAATTACTATTTTCTGCTTCAGTCCTAAATATACAGCTGAAACACGACGCCAAACGGCGTAGAAGCGCCACACACTTTCAAACCTTTCCCTTGTGCTTTCGACGCATTGTTTCTAGCCGGAGTGATTACAAGGTGTACCACTGTTAACCCACTTTGGACACCCTTGCGTTCCCCTCCCTTTATGTACCACGTGAAACACACCAGACGCACCCAGCCTGACCCAAAGGTCTTGTGTATGCCAGATGGACTCGGAGTGACTTGAATATGGTATTATCCTGGGACCTTATTTTGGAGGAGGGGGGGGGAATCCACGAATGTTCTTATTTTTGATTGTCCGATTACATAAGGCTTGTTCTTTGTTTATAGTGTCACACGTTTGCAAAACTTCTGACAAATAACTGAAAATCTCAAGCACCCCAAGATAAGGTCCACAAGAATACATTTTGTTTTTAACAACAACAACAAAAAAAATACAATTAAATTAAATTAAAATTGAAATAATAGTCAAGTTTTTTTTGTTTGTTTTTTTTTTCACAGTTCACGTGGACTATTTTGGCCATCATAATATTAATAAAAGAAAAAAAAAAAAGAAAAACACAGCGCTGATTTATTAGAAAATATACCAGGTGGCACATAATTGGAAACCCTGATATTGTGTCTGTTCTTTATTTACAAAGTGAAACAGTCCCTGCGGTTGCCTCATCCAAAGGATTCTTGGATTAATGTTATTTTTAAAATCACTTTTTTTTTTTTTTTTTTTTTTTTACAAAGAACAAATTCACTGAAACCCTGCTACCAGACAATCCAACAGGTCGAGCAAACCAGGAAAACCGACAAAGAAGGTTACGCCAAAAAAAAATAAAAATATATAAGGGAGCAAAACATATTGCTTATATTGAATAGCTTATTTTGAAAAGAGGTTTTCAGGCATTAATCCACGAGATGTGTCTCACAGTCCTGTGGAGGCTTCAAGTGGGATCTTGTGGCTTTTCTTCAGGGAAGTGAGGGGGGGGCATAAAAACGGAATGTAAATCCCAGATAAGGAAAAAAAAAAGTTTGAAAAATAAAACCAACAAAGGCAAAAAGGGTGAGCACCTTAAAACACAGGCTACGTGGAATTTGACATAGTTGAGACTCTTGTTTTGTTTTTGTTTTTTTTGTCTCAGCTCAATATTTCCTGGTTCTCTGAGTGTGCAGTGGGGGAGGGAAAATCTGGCCGCCTGGCTGCCACTTCCACACGGGGTGGGACGGAGGAGGAGGCCCGGCTCCCCTCAGTGAGCTCAGTGAGTAAGCAGGGCACAAATCCCCGCTGCTGTCAACGACGAGCGACGGCGGGGATGGGAAATTCGCCATCAGGGTGAAAGGCGTTTTTGCCGGAGAAGACGCTGCTACTGCTGCTGCCGAGCTGCTGGCGGTGCTGCGTTTGCGTCTGCTCCGTAAATCCTCCGCGGTGGAGGAGGACGAAGAAGATGAGGAGCAGGAAGAGGAAGAGGGAGCCTCGTTGGCTCTAGGCACGTTTTGTTTTGTGTGCGTCCGGGAAAATCGGGGTTTCTTTGCCTCCCGCCCCGGAGCCCTGCAGGTTTTGTTTCTCTGCTCCCCCTCCTCTGCGCTGGGGGCGTCCTGGCTACTCCTGCATTCCTGAGGACCGCAGGGGGACCTCGGGGCCACGTCGGGGCTTTTCTCCGCGGCTTTAATCCCGCTGCTGGAAAAGCCTCCATGTTTGATGGCTCCGCTGAGATCCGCCTTATCTCCTTTACATTTGACCGCAGCGGTGTGGCTCTGCAGGTACTCATATTCATCGCAGCTTTCCTCCACTTTTATTTTCACGTTGCTGAGATTGAAGGCTGTCCTGCAGCTGTCGGGGTAGGGGGACGCGGCTGCGTGGGGCTCCTCGCACTCGGTCTTTATCCTTTTCGGCGGGGTGCTCGGTTTCAGCTTCTCCCGCGTGTCCACGCATTTTTTGATGTTGCCGGGGTCATCGTGTGCGCTGAACCCCCGGGACCTGAATGAGGCCTTGTTGGGCTCGAGCCCCGGGGAGTAAAGGACCGGCTCCTCCTCGGTGCTGTTTTGGTCGAACGCTTTTTCTTTTGCGGGCTCGGTGAAAATGCTGCCGTTAGCCGCCGGGTTTAACTGTAAAGACCCCTTCCGTGGTTCACCAAAGTAACACTTTTGATGTTTGTCCTGCCTGCTGTCGCCATGACTCAGCGTCCTGTGCTGCTGCTGCTGCTGCTGGTGGTTGTTGTAGTGGAAGGTGGGCTGCAGGACCAAAGGTGCTTTCCCGGTGTGCAGACCCACCCGTGCACGTCTGAACCGGATGCTTTGGACCGAAACGCGGCTGGAGACGGAGCTCGAGTCGGACTGAGTGGAGCTCTCCTCATCTTCATCGGAGCTGACCTCTGAGCTCTCCGACTGGGTGTCGTCTTCCTCCTCTTCCTCTTCGGAGCTGCTGCTGCTGCTGGAGAACCCGGAGCCGAAGTCCGAGTCCTGGCCCTGCGGGTCCGAGTATGTGCTGCAGGATTCGGTGTCGCTGCTGTAGCTCTCCGCGAAGCCGGGCTCGGTGTTGTTGTTGTTGTTGTTGCTGCTGCTGCTGCTGCTGTTGTTGTGGTGGTGGTGGTGGTGGTGATGGTGGTGGTGGTGGTGGTGAGGTCGCGGGTCCAGATAGAAATCCGGAGTGAGGTGGAAAGCGCCGAAAGAAGCTCCAGAGGATTTGGGCTGGACTAGCAGCACCGGCGGCGCGTGCAGATGCACGTGTTTGCTCCTGCCGCCCCCCTCGCGCCTCCTCTTCCTTTTGTGGAGCGAGTCGCCGGCTGAGCGCGAGAGCCTCGACTGAGCTGCTGCGGCGGCGGACTGAAACAAGACCGGCTGCCGGAAAAACGCGTGCCTTTGGCTCACAGCGAATGTGTTCCCTGTAAATTCCTCAGTTTCATAGTTTTTGACGTGTTTGCGGCCGGATTTGGTCGTCCAGCGGCAATCCCGTCCGTGGGCTTTGTGGTAAAATTGAGGTAGTTTGGCGTCGGTATGGCAAGAAGACGGACTCAGCTCCCTCCTCCTCCCCTTTCTGCCGTGCAGCGCGAGATTCTCCGGGACGCCGTGCAAACTGAACCAAACTTTTTCCTTCCACATCAGCTCCGCGTCCGCGCGCAGGACACCCGAGGGCACGTGTTCCTCCTCGTCGGCGTCCACGCGAGGGCAAGCCGCTGTCGCTCTCCTCTTCTTCGCTGACTTCAACACCCGCTCCGTCTTGCAGGAGACGTACAGAGCCTCCACGTCCTCCCGCGATATAAGTGTGCACTTAGCGGCGTGGAAAGCGATGGAGTTTATTGCCTTGAGCTTCCGGAGCTCCTCCAGGTCGCATTGGTGCTTCTTCACCTTCAGGTAGTCCATGCGCTTGTGCACCGTAGTCCGAGGGATGTTCTTCAGCAGGTCGGTGAAGACCTGAGACAAAGCAAACATTTGCTTCCCTTTGATGAGCAGGTATCCCAGTCTCACTCCTTGCATTTCCTCAAACCCGCAAACCAGGTCTCCCATGTTTTGGCGCATCAATCCATGCAGTCTCTGCTTGGACTCTGTGGATTCACCAGCAAATGGCACAGGGTCTCGGGCTCAAGGCATCCTGCATACCTTTAATCCATCCACTCTGCTGCTGCTGCGTCATGAAAATGCAAACTTTGACATGCGGAGTTTTAAACGGGGCTGTCCCTGTCTACCAGCTTGCCGACAGCGTCCACCCCGGTCCGGCATGGTGAAGGAATGCGCAGGGATGCGTCCACCAAGCCGCCGGGGGCCGCCGTTGTTACCTGCCTCCGCCCGGCTCCACTCCCCCTCTGGTCGGCAGCAGGACGAGGGGTAGGTGTGCACCACTGCCTCAGCCAGAGGGATAAAATAGCGAGAGGAGGAGAGGGAGAGAGGGAGGTATTGCGAGGGTAGGGAGGAGGGAGGGAGGAAAGAGTGAATCGGAGACAGGGGAGAAGCAGAATAAGAGCTAAAAAAGCAGCTGCTTTTCTGGCTGCTGGCTAAGCCACAAATAAAAAAAAAAGAAAAAAAAAAAAGACCGACATGCAAAGGGAGGTGGACCAGTCTGGAGACACCTTCATCAATTAATGCTGGCGGAGCGGACGCCCATTGGACGGCGCTGACAGGTGATGCAATAAAAATGGATATTCCATCCCCACCCCCCTCCCACACCCAGCCATTACAGTAGTTTACAATTGTGCCCACAGTCTGCCGTTTGAGCAAATAGTGCTGTTCTAGAAGGAGCGGATGTTTCTGTAGCTACACACACACGCATACACACACACCCCCACACACACACACACACACACACACACACACAAAACCCATACTGTTCTTTATTTCAAAAATAATCAGCAACAACTCTGGAATCGGGTAAAAACCGGAATGTATGCTGTTGTTCCTATAGGTTGAACAATAAGGTGTAATATGTGTAATATGCTCATGCTTCTAAAATAGTTCCATTTTATGTTGGGGTTTGTGTGTCGACGTGACGCAGCGCATTTTAAACAAATTAAAAAAAAATATATATATATATTATATAAATATATATATATATATATATTTTTTTTACGTTCCAATTGTGCTATCTTTTTCACGCTTGCACAAAATGCCCCAAATGTAAGATTACAGGTTGGGGTTTTAATTCTTTGACTATTTAGTTCAAAAGATGTGGAGATTGCTGTACCATTTCTTATGCGTAATTACGCACGGCTTATTGAGCGAAAAGTAAATAACAAGTGCCTCTTGTAATACGTGTAGGGTGTAATTATTAAGGTAATTAAAGGAGAACATATTCAACGTTTTGCTTTGTTATTCCCTCTTTTGAGGCAAGCAGGGAACAGTGCAGAACAGCAGTACCAGTTAGGGTTGCTTTTCCCTTTCCACATTTTATTTATTTATTTATTTCTTTAATTGGCGACTTTCCTAAATTCTGACGTGGCCATTCTAAATACACTTTGGGACAATTATAGAACATATCACATAATAAATTATAATTAGTTTATAAATTGACTCATGGATACTAACGCATTTCTTCAGAGCAGATTTTTAGAGAACAAAAAAAAGAAGCGCTGAATGTAACTCACCCACCGTTGAGGAAACCGTTTTGCACACACTTTGTCTTTGCGCAGCAACTTTGCGGTATAAAATGAAGGCTCGTGCATGTACGATTTTTTTATGTTTTTTTTTTTTTTTTTGCACGCACCGACTCAGACGCATAATTTGCACGCACCGACTCAGACGCATACACACACACACACACACACACACACAAGTCTTGACTCGTAACCTGAAACGAACGCGCGCGCCCACCTCATCCATCCACACACACCCGACAGGCTTCTCAAAAGGAAAAGGGGGGGAATGCAGCTGAAGCCTCCACCCTGTGGGCTCTCCGAATAACCTATTGGTACCATTATCGGTTAATTATTCGGAGGGAAAGAAGAAGAAGAAAAAGGAAAAAAAAAAAAAGGAAAGCAATAGTCCCACATTTTTCTCATTCGATCGCCTATTGTCCCAGCGTCACATTTTCTCCAACGCTTCCTTGCTTCGACATTGTTTTCTGGATAAAACACGTGAGTCCCCTGTGGCCCCGTCCCTCACGGGGTCAGCCTCAAGACTGGGCATGCTCATCTCCGCAGCATTAAGCCTGCTTATGTTTATTTACAGGCTTGCCAGCATGTATTGAATAATACCGACGTCACCTTGGCGTTACCTCGAAATACGAGCCACTTTTGCACAGGCTGGTGAATCACTGAACACCTTCTCCAACGTGGAGACGCGCAGTCACCAGAAAACCACGCACAGTGAAAAAAAAAAATTACAAAACTTTTTAAGATGCAAGTTTGTCGTTGTACACCCAAATTCAATTTTGGATTACAGAAGATCGGTGTGTGTGTGTGTGTGTGTGTGTGTGTGTGTGTGTGTGTGTGTGTGTGTGCGCGCACCTTTGAACTCCTATCTGCGACTATGTGAGGCCAAGTCTCTTTAGCTCAGAAAACTCCCACTGCAGCTCAGGATCTTTTGACCCACATTCTCAACGCTTTTACGTGCACCCCGCAAATGGACATCTTCTGACTTTGTTTACGACAGAGAAAAAAGAGAGACAAAACTGAAAAGTGGCTTTCAAGTTTTGTTTGTGCATGACAGCAGAAATGCACTCGGAGTTTAACAGGCGCTGCTGTGGGGGTAAAGTCCGAATTGCGAGGGGTTGGAGGGGGGAGCAGCCCACGGATCCCCACGCACAACCACTGTGCGCGCCGTGTCCGTCCTGCATGGGGGAGGTTTGGAAAAGGGCAATCAGGGCTTGTTTCATCTTAACGTCTTGCTCTTTGGATAAACTGGATTCCTTCTGGTGGAGACAATAAACTCCCTTTGTTTTACTGCCTCTGATCTCGTTTCTCCCAGCGATGTTTTATACTTTCATTTGGCGAGAGTCAAGCCATCTCGGCTCCTCCCACACCTGTTTCTGCTTCTCGTTTGATGTCAAATAAATAAATCTGTTTTCGTTTCCACCTGTTCGAGTTTCTTGCTTCATTAAAAGTTTAGCTTACCTGTCACGAGCTGTTATTTTTCCGCAGCTCCTTTTCACCGTTTAATATTGTCTGTGTCTCATCAGATTCAATAAAACAACACATCTGCCTGCATGCGCAAAAAAAAAATAAATAAATGAATAAAATAAAAATATGCGCACAACTCAACACAAGGTCTGAGCACATTTCAGTGACGCGGTGAAATAAATGCATTTATTTCACTTTAAGATCAGGGTTTCCTTCCAGATGCCACACAGCCACAGACCTCCCCCCTCTCCATGCGCTTGGAATCCGTTCGGGTCTGCTGAGGAGGAAGTGAGACCAAGAGTGGCCGAAGCAAGACACCTCAAACACGGTGGTAATATTTAACAAGCTTCCGTCGAGGGCCTGGTGGCGTCCCTCGACGAGACGAAGTTTTGGACGTTTTGGACGTCCAAACCGTCCCAAAGCCCTGGCATAAGGTTCCAACTTAGCATACCGAGTTGGGCTTGGCTGAAGCAACAGATTGGGGCTTAAGGGGAATCAACAGTGGACGCAATTTAATAGTTTTGCTCAATGGAATTGGTTCGTAATCCTCAATTCTGGTAAATGAAAACTAAAAACGTAATCAAGATGTTTTTGAATGAAAAACAACTAAAACAATTAAATCTCTATCTATCTATCTATCTATCTATCTATCTATCTATCTATCTATCTATCTATCTATCTATCTATCTATCTATCTATCTATCTATCTATCTATCTATCTATCTATCAGAGGAGCAATTAATGGTCTCCAGCTTTCAATTTACATAAACCAAAAAATTCTGACATTGATATTGACATCAATATTCTGAAATTGAGGGTTTTGTACATTTTTCAGAATAAAACTTTCCACACTCAACATTTCATTTCGGCCTGTGTTTTGCCTCCTCACCCACAAAGCAGCAGAGCAAATCTCCTGAGCCCCCCCACCCCCTCTCCACATCCTCCACCCTCTACCCCACCTCATCCCGAACACTCGTCCAGCCGAACGCGTCGCTCCTCCCGCTCCGCCGCTGCGGCTCTCATTTGTTTCGCATTCAGTTTTATGGAGACACTTGGTCAAGGAGGCGCTGGCACTTGTAAGAGCGTGGACATTTTATGACACAAACCCACTGGCCCCACGCCAAAAACAATGGATTCCTCTCCACCCCCCACCGCCACGAAGAGAATGTGATTTTTACTTGCAATCCGAGCCTGAAGTATGCGCGGACAGTGGTGGGGGGAGGGCTCTCTTCACCTTTCACCCCGCCGTGTTGGGACTGTTTGTATTCCCCCCCCCCCAGCCCCTCCTCGGTCCCCTGTGCTCCGTCAGTTAGCTAAATACTGATGAATGCAGTAAGCAGGAAAAAGGGCACGACTGGAGGGGGGCGGCTGCACCTTCCTGTGTGTATCTTTGCAGGCATACAACAGACATAAACAAGACATCGCTGTTTACTGAAATATCAGGTCTTGAGGAAGGGTTCCTACAACCACTGGAAGAGGAGAGGCCAAGAAAAATAACTTGCAGCCTAAACTGATGTCAGGTTCATTTGGTTTCACTTTTGCGTTTGCTTGGTGCAGTGGAATTTGCATTTCTGCAACAGCATGCAAATATCGCCCCCCCCCCAACCTCTCTCTCAAGTCTTTCATTTTAAAGGTAAGTCAGAATTAAGTATGGCACATGACGCACCAGCCTCCCACAACCCTGCAGGGAAAAGAGATGGATGAATGGATGAATGGTTGTTTCTCTTACAACATTTTTAAACTTTTTGATAGTATATTGAAAAACTTTGGTTGCTGATCTTGATTCGCAACATCCATGAGGATTTTTGTTGATTATCATTTTAGTGTTTTTTTTTATTTTTTTAATTTACCTCGCACACATTAAAAAATAATAATAATAAAAGAAGACAACTAATAGCTTAATTCCAAAGGAAGTGCGGCTTAAACCTGTAAGCGTGATTGTTTGAATGCAGAAGTCCTTATTTGTTGATGTGCATTAGGTGAATCTGTGAAAACATTCCTCTCACACACCTCAGGATTTATTCTGCAATCCCTTTGTGAGTCCCCATTTCCCAACACACACATACACACACACACGCACACACACACAAACACAACCATTTTAAAATGTACTATTCCTTTCTTTCCATATGCTCATTGCAGAGAGTACAACCTAGACATCTGATTTGCAGGATGCATTGCTTCTTTTTCTGCAATTCTTTCTCCTTGCATGCTCCATGTTTCCCATTATACACTTACGAAACTCTAAAATTTCACCCGTCTTGTAAAAACATAGCCACAACCACATGAAAAGTGTTGTTGTGGGGGGGGGGGGGGGGGACAAACTAAGTGGAGTGTAATTTTAAACGTGGTTTTTTTTTAAAGTTTGTCCTTAACTCTTTTAAGCATTTGCATGCTAAGTTGACGGTGTTGCTTAAATTCTCAAAAATTGAGAATTTAACTACTGTGCAAGATTTCTGTCTGTATCCAAGAATAAAGTCAACTGAGCTACAAAACAATAGCTCAGATTGTGATGAGCTTTTGCTTTTTTCTGAATGTGTGTCCATCCACGGCTGAAATAAAATACATACTCTTTCAAGAAAAAAAAAAAATTCAACTAATTCTGTTGGTTTAGTTTTTGGTTTAAATAGAGAATAAATTACAGAAAGTATTATCTGCAATTTGGGGTTAAACAGGAAGAAGGCAGCATCAGTGCTGTTTTCTGTTTGCAGAGACATCTTTTCTTTGACATCCCGAGCAGCATTACGAGTTATTTGTGCAGACTCTGACTTAATCAAAAGCAAGTTATAAAAATTATTTACCATTTCCAGCATTCTCAGCAGCGATACGGGCCTTTCCACCATCGTTGCCCCCCTCCTTTCGCCTCCCTTTGTTCTCTCCAGCTCTAATAGGTTTCCCCCTGCCACACACCATTCACTTTTTTTTTTTTTTTACTTCTTCTTCTTTTTAACCCCCACCGCACACACACCCCCATCCCCATTTTAGTGCAAGGTCCAGTGTCGACTGGAGCATTTGAGCAATTTGAAATTAAAGCAAACAATGGGCAGGCACTCCCAGGGACCTCTCGCTCACCATATTACACGGAGGACGCTCGTGTGCTCCTGCACATTACTGGCAAGTCATTACGTTTCTCTGGAAACCGAGCGCAGGAGCACGCTCACAGGAGTCAGTGATGCAAGCAGCAGCTGAGTGCTTGGAATGGCGTGTGTGAGTGTGTGTGAGCATCCTTGACAACGGCATGGAGAACTGTCAAAACAAAGCGGACTACTGACATGCTGATATGCAGCTACATACAATACATACCTTCGCAGGTTTTACATTTTATGGAGTTTTTTGTCGAGTCCGAGACTTAAGACGTCACCCTTGTGCTTTAATTTCCTTTCATAATAATAATAATAATAAAAAATAAAACTGATGGTGACTTAAGGTGAAGCACTTAAATGGCACCATACATTTGAAACTTTCGTTGTTTCAAATGTATGGTTTAACTGAGTTTACAGCAGAATATGAACATATACATTTACTGGAAGGGGGAAAAAAAAAAGGAAATGAAAGGAATAACTTTATATTTTTTCCCCTGGCAGCCAATGCAATGTGGTGGGTGCGGTTGCCCTGCAGTGTCAAAAACTTGAGAAACAGAATTTTTTGTTTGTTTGTTTTTTAATAAAATGATTTCATAATTGCATTTTTAAATGTAAATAAAATCGTTTCGATTTATAACCTGTTTATCATCTCGGGTGGAGAATTCTAGCGAGTCGCCACGAAACATTTTCCCAGAAACACAGAGGCTAATTTCCCTTAGCCACTCTTCAAATGAAGAAGGAGAAGAAAACAAGACGTTGGTAAAAGGGAGGTTTGTGCTGATCCTTGTAAGTCTGCATACGGCTGCAAAAACAGAGCTGCTCACGTAAACATTTCAATATTTAGAGTCGGAGGTAAAATTTAAAACTGTCACAGTAACCCAGACGAACGAGGCAGGAAGAGGACCAGAGTTTATTTGGCTGCAACCGACAGTGGGGGAGGGTGAACACGGAGAGTAAAGGAAAATACACAAGATTATTTAAATGGGCAACTTTTAGCATATAATCAATAAACACCTCAATTGACATAATGTGGGTGAGAACAACTTGGCTAGTAATAAATTATGCACATTTTTTTTTTAACTTGTTTGCTTGCTAATCAATAAAACAATTAGAGTTGATGAGATGTGGAGTTAGATCTTTCTTATCAGAGTTTTGCCACATAAATTTAAGCAACAAATCATCAATACAAACGTTTCCACTTGAATAACCTGTATTAGAGTCAACATCAGTTACTAAAACCATTTTGCATTTGGTCGAAACTTAATTCATTCATAGCATTTAATCCAAAGTTTCCTTGGTGCAGGGCGATCCGGCAAAGAGACATGCCTTTAAAAAGAGATTATTTTCCAGGATTCACATAAAAAGTAGGAGCTGACCTTGCACATCTCTCTCATGCATGTAATGAGTGCAACGTTTCAATGGCAAAATAACCACTTAGTTTGAAGTATGTCAGTATAACAGCTTGTAATTTGAGAAAAAAAAAAAAAATCTATTTAAAATATAACAGCTATAACAGCTACATTCCAAGTTTTTCTTGGTATGTATTTTGCACAATTTCAATTTGTCTGATCACGAAGAGTTTAGCAGAGCATTGTTCTGTCTGAGGTATATAGTCACAAGTGAAAACGTTTAAATTGCATTTAATTTTTTTCAAACATATTTTTGCTTTGTGCTGCCGCAATGACAAACAGTCATGTTTCACTACAAGGAAGCAGCAAGAACTGACATTGAATCAGATTCTTTAGGGAGTGTAACTTTTCTCAAAGGATTTTTTTTTTAAAACCACAACCTAAAAGCAGAGCTAATGGATGTAGGGGGATTCCCTCAAAATACCTTCTCCTTGACTAATATGCAACATTGTTAAATTAAATCAATCATTCATTTACTCTCTTTAGCTTTTTTTTTGTAAGCAAACTTAATCTCTAATCTTTAGCATAATATTTTCCTCAGTATTCACATGTCTGCGCAGCTTCTTGTTACTCTGTTGTTGGCTGAGTTTTGCAAAGTGTAGTCTCCTTTCTTCCCACGTCCATGTGGGACCCAAAATAAAAGAAGAAGAAGAAGAGGAGGAAGAAGAAGAAGAAGAAGAAGAAAAAAAACCGAACCGTTACTGACGTCGTTCTAATCACTCACCGTGCGTCGTTACGCATTTCCTGTTCGCTACGAAGTTCCCCCTCTGCTCCACCGTCGAGCCCTGACGGCGATGTTTTGGTGAAAACAAAATAGTGCCTCGAAAAGGAACTCAAACACGCCTAAAACATGGCATGTCGGTGGAGTGGCACCTAGAAAGGCGCTGCGGATAAAACGACGGTCGTCTTCGACGAAGTTTTTCTTTCTGCGGTCAGTCCTTGTGTGTTTCTCCGCATGTCCGCTTTCCTCGTAGATGGTCTGCGGCGAGCGTTGTCTGACGGCGGACGACAAGCTGTTGACGAGTAACATGAAGGAGATGATCGGCGGTTGCTGTGTGTGCTCGGACGAACGCGGCTGGGCGGAGAACCCGCTGGTTTACTGCGACGGCCACGGCTGCAACGTCGCCGTGCACCAAGGTGAGCTGCTAGCCAAGCTTTAGCCGTTAGCCCTCATGCTAGTTAGCGTTGTCTTGTTGAAAGGTTAGCCTCTTCCTCCTCCTCCCCGCTCCTCTCTGCCGGGTTCCCACCAAGGCCGAGCCGAGGTCAGGCTCCGCACATGCTGCCGGGCTCCGCACATGCTGCCGGGCTCCTCGCTGCTTCGGCTCGCCGGCTAGCTCAGCCCTGCACGCTGATGGGAGCTGACAGCGGCAGCATGAACACGTTTCTGGCTGCGAGCTGTTGCCATTGTTTCCTTGTCAGAAGCTGTTACGAAAGAGGGGGGAAAGAGGAAAGGACCACACTCCCTTTGGGGGGTGGAGGGGAGGAGGATGCTTCAAATTGAGGCAATAATACTGGTCTAAAATCTGTCAAACCTAGAAAGCAAACGTCCAAGTGCAGTCCAAGCACCACAACACTCTGCAGGCAGGGTCCCACTACAACAGCTGAGATGACTCAGATGATGATGTCTGATGTTTACATTAGCAACAGCTATCCATGTGTCCACTTAGTAAACACAGCCAAAGACAGAAGCTGCTAACAACTGTAAACAGATCCAAACAGCTGATCAGCGTGTTTTGTTTTTTCTCTTTTGGAAGCTGCTACTGAACTTTTGTTGGCAAATACTTTATTATTAACTCAGTTCAAAAAGTGGTACTTGTATAGTTGTAGATTCATTACACAGAGGCTGTATTTTGAGTGTTTTTTTTTTTTTTTAGTTAGTTTTATTATGCCTTACACCAAGTGAAGAATTAGACTTACTTTAAAGCAATATTAAAGAAAAATTATGTCATTGCTTTATGGGATGGCCTTGTTAGACTTGCTTAAATACGAAGAAGACTCATAATTTGACGGCTATCAAGAAGCTGTCTTGTAGATGTTGTATGTATAGAACGTTAAGTGGAAGGAAAACAGTATGGTAGGGAAAACAATTGCATGGACAACAGGCCTTAAATAAAGCCCTAAGAAGATTGCAAAGCAAAGCCCAAAGAAGAGTCCATATGAGATTCATGAGGCATTTCTAAAAGCTGAAAATTCTGGAGTGTTTTATGTATCTGAACTTACATTGAGACATATGAAAAGTTGTGACCTATTATCGAAAATAGAGACTCCCAAGAAATGCCCAGCAAGTTTTGTTTTTTACTGAATGTTATAGTTTTAGTCATCAGGAAACTGGTCCCTTTCACATTTATTATTGTGATTTCTTTTTTTCCACACTGAAAGCAGCTGCAAAGAACTTATTGCCTTGAGTAAAAAAATTGACTTCAGATTATTTCCATTTTTGACCGACTTTACTTGGCACAGGAGTCAGAGTTTCATTTGTCAAATCAGTTGTTTTTTTTTGTATAAAAGTAGTTGAAATCATAAAATAAACCACTTAGCTGGTTTTAAAAAATCCCTCAGCTTCAGGTAAAATAAACACAGTCTCATTGCACTGTACTTCAAAACCATGATCCATTTATTTCTGTAGCAGGAGTGAAAAAGGAAAAAAACAAAGAATGATACTCTGGGTGTGTTTTATTTGTACTGTTGGTTAGGATTCTCACTACCATGACAACAACTTGAACTCATTTAGCATCGAAACAGGTTGATTCATGTGTCAATTCAAAGCCTGGGCATGTTTTTCCCAGACCTTGCTGCATGCTGCTGGTGAGCAGGCTGAAAGATAAAATAAAAACTTCTCCATCTGAGAGCCTGAGCAAAAATCTTGGCACATAGAAGAAGAAAAGGAAAAACACAGATGAAATGTTAAACCACCACACAAAAACTGGAAAGCTAAAAGATAGGTTGTTATGCTTTACAGCGAACTGCTCAAACAGTGTGTTGTCAACTAAAATTGGGATTATATGTTGTGTTTTTTTCTCCTAAAAAAGCAGGGATTTGGAAGCCAGTTCTTTTTCTGTTAAACATATGGAATATTTATTTAGCTCGGAGTCCGGTTTAGTTTGCCTAGCAACATAAAAAAGTCTCCCAAGCCTGTAAGTGATTGGATCAGCTGTCCTTGTTCTCAGGATTTTGGATTATAGCTTTTCATTCCAGTGGATTATGGGCCCTGGTCACATCAGAGATAATCTGGAAATGTGTAGGGGTAGGCTATTTAAGATGCTCTTGGAGTATTTAGGGCAGTTGGATCGGTGTGTTTACCTGCATTGTTGTGTAAATGCTTGCGTGCCAAAAAATATGGTTTGATTTTGGAAATTTTTCTTTCGTTTTTTTTTTTTTTTTTTTTGTGTGGATGCTGATGAAACAGGGGCTGGAGTGAGATTTGCTGAGCTGTGATGGGTGTTAGCAGCAGCAGCATTGGAAGTGTTCATCCACAGCAAATGATAATTGTAGCCAAACTGCTGATTTAATGACAGCTGGACATTTTTCCCCCCTGACCTTCAATATTTGTTTAAAAATTAAACATTTACCCTGAACGCTGCTACGTGAGCTTTTCATTCATTATTCAGTGACTATATGTATGGAACTTTAAGAATGAGGTTAAAATAAAGCACAAAGGGTAAATACACTGACAGACTAGTTTTACCGTTTGTAATAATAATGATCGTAAATGTTCTACCTGTAATGATGTCTGATTATTTCTGCCTCTCTTCAGCCTGCTATGGAATTGTTCAGGTGCCGACTGGTCCATGGTTCTGCAGAAAGTGTGAATCCCAGGAGAGAGCGGCCCGTGTGGTGAGTACTTTACTTCTTCTTTCACTTTGGTCTTTTTAGGACCTATTCTGGTTGCTTAATCATAAACGAAACATAACATTATACTCCGTTTTGACACAGTTTTTCACGTTTTCCAAAGTTATTAAGAAATGTCTGCGATGAGCCTTCGTCATCACGGCTCTTGCTTGGAACCAGTAGTAGCAGCTTTTATCTTAAGATGGTGTCAAGGGGTAGGGTAAGACGTTTCGCTCTATTCTACCACTCTTATCAGTGGATGTGACACCACTTTTTCTCTATAACCATTGGTTTTAAATTTGATCTTATTTGTAATCTTTTGCCAAATAAAGTGGCAAAAATGTTCACACGCATTAATTTTCCAGTCGTATGTTCGAGAGCACCAGAAAGCAGAAAAATAACTGCAATTTGGAAAAGCTATGGCTAATTTAATATGCAACACTGCACTGAGATGCAGCAATGGCCTTTGTTCTTTTATATACCAAAGCCTTCCTTAGGTAAATGCACAGCTCAATGCTGGTAAAACTAATTGAGATTTGCAGTCTCAGACCTGTGGCTACACAAACTACAGCAAACTTAATAAACTGGAACAAAGCTTTGAAGAAAAGTTGGCGAAACTTCTTTCGCCATTATAAAACAGGCCTATCTGGTCTTGTTTAAACAACAATCTTGTTCTTATTAGAGTTAACATTAGCTGAGACTGCTGGATGTAGTAATACGCCACATCAGCTGAAACTGGTCAGTTTGCTTTGTGCGGCCTTGTCAAGAGTGGCAGAAACTTGTGAATTTGTTGTCAGTCAGGTCTGCAGCGGCATCCATGTGTGGAAAAGAAAAATGCAGGAAGCACAGATGAGAGAGGGGAGAAAAGAGGCATATATCTGATATTATTATTATTATTATTGCAGTATTTACCAGTATTGCCTCCATCGCAAAAATTTCTAAAATCATGCAACTGTTATACCTCTTTTCTATTATAGTTCTTGATTTGGACCATATGGGGAGTTGCCCAGGGTGGCATTAGAATAAGGAGCACACACAAATGCTAGATCGAAAGATATGTAACATACCAGTCACTTGCGCAGTGACCAACTTTGCTATGGAGTTAGGAAACATTGCTGTAACCACCACTACATGCGTATCAACTTGTTAGTTTTATAATAAGGACAAAATGTAGCCAAAATGAACCCAGAGCTTTTGGCTGGATGCTCCCTAAGTGTAAATATTTGTAAAATACACATGGTATGTTGCTAAATAAGCCATAACATTTTTCAGTAAACCACAATATATATTTGTAATGGGCACCTTTGCTGCAATTTCAAAAGCAGCATTTTGATGGAAGATTTGTTGAGAGGGGAGATTAAGCTGAAGCATTTTTAGGTTTTAAAGGGATTTATGAAGCAACCCTAAAGTTAGTTAATATCACTTTAGGTTTGGGATTTGTGACAAAGTGTAGCTGAGAAGGAACTGACTCATCAGAAGCAAAGCAGAAAGCTGATAGGCTGGAAACTCCCCTGTGCTCATAGTCCCTCTGAGGGATAACGGACCTCAGCTGGCAGATGAAATCAGGGTGTTTTCCTTAAATGTTGCTGGCTGAACACCCCACAGTTGGTACCTGTCCAGCTCAAGTCCTAAAACACTTCTGTTCTCTTGTGTTGACTTGTTGTTCCTGACCCATTTTTCCCCCCCCTTTTTTTCCCCGACAGAGATGTGAGCTCTGTCCCCACAAAGACGGAGCCCTCAAGAGGACGGACAACGGAGGTAGATCCGATCCCACACGCTCCCATGTTGTCATTATTTACACGTCGCCGGCATGTTGATGGACCGTTAGCCGACTGAGAGAGTTATGTTGCTGTTTGTTGTGTGCGGGTCTGTGTGTGTGCGCACACTGTTTTCACCGGTCTGTTTTATAGGAGTGTTTGAGTGTGTGTGTGTGTATGTTTATGAGGGGGCGGGCCGGCATGAGTATAGTGCCCGGCCTGTGAGGAGTCTCCCCTTTGGGGTTCATGGAGAGGTCATCTTGGTGGAGACTGTAAATATTCTCTGTGCATGTAAGTGTGTGTGAGGCAGTCAGAGAGAGGCACAGCTGTGGGATTGTGTCCAGGCCTGCAGGGAGGCATGGGGACAACACTAACACACACCGTTTTACTACTTTCTCTTTTATTTTACCCTTCCCATGACCCCTCTCTGTCTCTTCTTTCCTTCCTCACCAAACCCTTTCCCTCATTTCTTCCGGCTCTTGTCGGCCCGTCCTCACTTGTTAGTGTGTTTATTTGTACTTTCAGGTGGGACAGTAATAAGGCAGAGGAGAGGAATTTGGCGTCATTAGCGGTATTTCCATTACAACTGTACACAAAACTTTGGCGATATTCCAGTAATGCCAAAAAAACCCCCAACAAATTCAAAGTTATTGTCCTACTGCTTTCTCTCTTCTTATTCGCCTTTTCCACCAGCAGTAACACCCAGATGTTGATCACACGATTGATGTGATGCAAAAAAAAAATACAGTTTTACCAAATACAGTAATTCTGATACCCTTGAAAAACCACCTGACCCAAATGCGAAAACCTTTTATCATAAACCGTGAATTTTCTCAAAATTGACGTTTACATTAAGTTAATTTATTTTTATAATTTCAATTTGCGCAATTATGTGATCAATGTAAACGCAGCTATTGACTTGGGTCGCATTCATTTGCTTGTTGATTAGAGCAGAGCAATACTGAATTGTCATGGAGTTGGTTGCATCAGACACATCTGTAGAACACAGTGAAAAAAAAGTTCAAATGTGAGGCAGCAGATAGAAAGTTTAGCTCCTGATTAAAAAAGTCTAGTTTAGTGAGGAAACCAAATTAAAGCTTGTTTTCTTGGCGTCTCGAGCTAGGATGAACTAAATCGCAAAAAAGGTCAATGCCTAAACTGAGGAACACTGTGTTGCTTTTATAGGCCTGTTTTATTGGGCTCTTCCAGATTCTTGGAGGGTCTTCCAAACAACAACATGCCCACATTTCACACCCGCTCCACCCTGCCGTCCCGCCCCTCTGGCCTTCTCCCCCAGTCCCACTCAGCAGGTCAAAGGCAGGTCATGGGTTCAACTGTAAGTTTAAGCCTGTATGTGTTTCAGCTGTTGATGGGAGGGGGAACAGACACCTCCAGTGTGGCTGCAGAGACTCCCACCTCCATTTGACCTGCTGGTAACCTCGGCCAACTCCTCCTCAACTTATCGTCAATTTTGTTGCCCCTGCGACCGTGCCCTGCTGTCACTCTGCAGCCCTGCAGTTTGTCTTTGTTGACGGGGCAGCTGTGTATGTGTGTATGTGTGTGTTTTAGAAGTCAACGAACAGATGCTTCAGAACACAGGCAAATAAATTAAAGCGGTTGACTATTTCAATGTTTTTATTTTTACCTTTTTAATGACAGATAAAAATAGATAAAAAAAAAAAAAATTGTAAAAAGATTAAAATACTTGATTTTTTTGTGCTGATTTCTGTTACATTTTCACTAAACAGGGGCTTTTATGAGGCTACATATAACTATAAGAAAAAAATGTGCTAGTATTGCAGTTACACAAAAAACAATTCTTACTGCTACTAAAATAATAATTATTTAAGGACATATCTAAAACAATCTCTATTGTTAATTAGATATTGATAAGTTGACGCATACACACACACACACAAATAATTAAAATATTCAGCAGAACAGTCCCAGTTTAAAAATAACAAATTCTTTAAGCTACATATGTTTTAAATATCAAGAATTACATTTTACTTATATTTAGAGCTCATTTTAGTCACATTATTTCAACACATGTAATGTTGGAAGGCTTGACTAAACTGTAGGAAAAAAAGACTTGTTTAATTTTGTAGCAGTCCAAGAGTTTCTAAGTAAAAAATTCTTGATGTGCAGGATGTTATTGGAGATACTTCAATTAATGGGCTAATTTTCCACTATCAACTCTCTTGTGAACTGTAAGTCAAATACTAAAAAATCTGATCATGTTTTCCTTCTTATTCAGTGCTTCAACTGAGTGAATGATGTTCTTGGATGCACATTTTTAATAATAATAATAATTTAAAAAACTGGATAAATGCTAAGGATATACCGTATGCTATATTCATAAGTGGGGATAATCTGTCACAAATTACTTCTACTAGAAAATCTGCAGCAGTCAGTTTTCCTCTTACATGTATTCTTGTTCTTGAAATAATAGTAAAGTAAAACAATGTAAATCAAGGGTTCAGACTTCTTATGAAAACCTACAATTGGTTTCAGCAAACCAACAGTTCATCTCTTGTTTCTCTGATCTACAATGAATTTGACTGAGAGTTTACAAAGCTTGTAAAAAAAACAAAAGCTTCTATGGTTTCTATGCTATGGTTTTAAGAAGAGCCAGCAAAATCTTTACTTTAAGCAGAGGATAGGATTGGTCTGCAGAAATATGTGCGAACTGGTCAGTCAGTACAACACTTTCTTTGAGATGTCAAATTGTAGGAATCTTAAACTGGAATTTTTAAGCTGTTGGATGCAGATATCTTTACTGTCCACTTGTTGGCTTGGTTTTTCTCTCTGAACAGTTAAGTCTTTGTTGGATTCAGAAGTCACTACATTTCCCTGCATATTTATTTCCTCCTGCTTTAAATTCACAAGTTACAAGGAATGGATTAAATAAATCCACACATCACATCAATGTTTATTCTTTGTGGATGTTTTCAGGCTGGGCCCACGTGGTTTGTGCCCTGTACATCCCTGAAGTGGAGTTTGCTAACGTTTCAACCATGGAGCCAATAGTTCTCCAGTCTGTCCCCCATGAACGCTACAACAAGGTAGAGACACCACAGAAAACTTGCAAAATTTAAAATGTGAAAATGTAAGCTTTTCTTTTCCTACAATGAACTTTGGTCACTCTGTGTGCAGACATGTTACATCTGTGAAGAGCAGGGCAGAGAGAGTAAAGCCGCCACTGGAGCCTGCATGACCTGCAACAAACACGGATGCAGACAGGCCTTCCATGTGACATGGTGAGGCTTGCGTGGGAGCCAACTCATCGGCCACCAGCGTTTTCCTGCTCCACATTTTTATTCTGGGCTCCATGTTTCTCCTCAGCTGTGTGCTAACCTTTATGACATGTTGAGCTAAGGAAATGTCTCGGGAATTTAGTGGGGTTTTTTTTTTAAATGCAATTCCTGCAACTCAACTGCTTAAAAGCACTAGGAAAATTTTTGCAAAAGCCATGAAGTTTTCTGTCTGTTAGTTTAGTCAACAAGAGCATGCATTTTCTAATGTTGCCTAAAATAGATGTAAAGATTTCGGAATATAGTGAATTTACTAACACCAAAACCAATTTTTTTTTATTTTATTTATTTATTTTATTTCATCTTCTGCTTCCACAGTGCCCAGTTTGCAGGACTATTATGTGAAGAACAAGGCTCTGATGCAGATAACGTCAAGTATTGTGGATACTGCAAATACCATCACAGCAAACTGGTAAGTGCCCCAATATAATGATTGCATGCCTTTTATTATATACTAACACACAATCTCACACCACATTGGATTTAAAATTCTCCTCGGCTTCAAATGGTTGGTCTGGGTCAGCAGTCATCTGCTTTTGTATACGTTTCAGCCATTAATAACGAGTGAAATGAATTCTTTTTCTTTCTTTAATTCAAACTAGACTTCTGTGGAGAGCAGTGTAGTAGATTACCTTCTGAGAGACTCGGTTTTGATGAGCACACACACATCTCTTTTTACACCTAAAGCTCAGGATAATTAAGCCAAAGACAAATTCTGTCTCAAAGAGTTTTCCTTTGTTACAGAAACCAACCTCATTAATTTCATATTTCTTCTTACAAATGTGCTTTTCTCGTACATATTTGTCTTGGTTACAAGGAAGACAGTCAGCTGAAAGAGTGAAAGATCATGGTGTGAAATCTGAAGGAGTGCTGCCCATCGTGTGTATTTATGGTAGTGTTACCTTGAATGCTAGAGCAGACTGCAGGCAAGCTGCATGTGACAATATGCTGGCTAATTAACCTGCTAAAATCACCTTGCTAAAATCATCCTCTGAAAAGGCCAAATAACAGGAAGTGATTATATCTTAGCATGTATGTTAAAAAAAATTCCATATACATCTGTAAAAAGAAAAAGAAAGAAAGAAAACAAATCTTTGACTGAATTTTCCCAGTTCTTGTGAATTATACTCTTATTTCTTCTTTGTTGAGCTGAAGCATTTTTTTTTTTAATTAGTTGCCCCAAATTAATTTCAAATGGTGATTGTCAACACTTCCACTTGTGCTCTCTCTGTCCTCATGGGTGTTGATGTATCAAAAGCAGCACACATGTTGATTTTTGTTTTGTTTCTGCTTTTCTTTTTGTTCTTACTTTTTTGGCTTCCATTTCTCTTCTGTCCTTCCTTTAATGCTGCTCTGTTCTGTTAAAACCATGTGTTTTGTTATCTTCTCCAACATTCTTGTGCTTCCTATCTTTGGTCTCTCCAATACTTTTAGTGTGCTTCACAGAATCCATCATGGTACTCCTTTTCTTTCTTTCTTTCTTTCTTTCTTTCTTTCTTTCTTTCTTTCTTTCTTTCTTTCTTTCTTTCTTTCTTTCTTTCTTTCTTTCTTTCTTCCTAATATGGTTTCAAATCATCTGTCCCTCTCCACCTGCCATTGTTCCTCCCTCTATTCCCTATCTGTTACTATACTACTCCCCATAATTTGCATATGTTGAAAAATACTGAGCTTGGTTTTAGGTTTCAGACTTGAATAGTCCTTTTTGCTGAAACTTAACACATTTAAAAGTTTGAAAGGGATTTATTATTATTTTGCATTTCACACTGCCTTTACAATCTGCAAATTATTGGCTCCTTTTGCATGATCACAGCCATTTGTAATCTCTGTTTTAGAACATCTATTCATTGTCAGACTGAATGCAGTCCCAAAGTAATAAGAATAGGCAAATATGCCAACAGAAAATAGACAACAAAATTCAACACTTGTTTGCCGTTCGCACATGGACTGAAAAGATCAACTGTTGTGTTTGTCTCACGCTCACCGCCCTGGTCACACATGTCTGCTAAGCATCGGTTGGGGGTAGGGAGTCGAGTGTCTCTGACAACGAAGAGCCTGTACCACTCTGATTTGCGGAGCAATGGTTGAATAGAGTTGAAGCTACTGTGCACAAACACGTCCATACAAGCAGCATTTTCCAGTGTTAACAAATGCTGATGGAAAGACTCATGCTGGCACATTGATTACATTGATCGTATATTATTTGCTTTGGATGCTGGGGTATAATGTCATTACGATTGGACTGCCTGGATGACAGGAATGTACGTGGGGGAATTAATGATGGGGAAAAAAAACACAACGCTGTCAACAGAATGGGTTTCATAAGATGGCTCTTGATGGATATTTACGCCATGTTAGTAACATATGGTGTTTGACTGGATTTGGTCTGTAAACCTAATTTCAAATTATGATTAATCTGCTTAGCTCTTGGGTACAGTGAATTCATTTTTCATCCTGTATGAGTTATTTTACTCCTGTTTCTTGATATTGAAAATGCACATATAGATGCACCACCTTTCATATTCTCCTTGTCTGGGGAGCTCTGGGAAGCAGTTGTTGTTTTTGGACATGTTTATGGCCGAGAGCAGCAAGCTTTGTTGCAAAACTTTTGAATCTAGTCTTTGTACAAGATCCAAGAATGGTTCGAGTCAGTTCTCTCAGTTATACTGTAAACAGATATCATTTCTTGCATTATTTGATTTATCCTGTGACTATTTTGTGCAAGAAATCCCCCCCAAAACAATGAAACTCAACATAACGATATTCTGAAACTTAACACATCTTTTACCTCAATCAAAAAAAAAAAAGAAAAAGAAAGAAGAAAACAAACTTTTTTGGTTTTGGTAATTTTTGGCCTAAAAATTAAACTTTTTTTTTTTTTTTTCATACGCACACCTACTGCCACAGTACTTTATTTTTTCCCCAGCAGGAACCTGACACATGGCAATTTTTAAACAAAAAAAAAATAATATTTTCTTTGCCTGATTTTGTCATTTTTGTCCATAATTTAAGTCAAATTCTTTTAGTTTATTCTTATGTTTTCCTTCTGATCTCCATTTTTTAAAATCAACATTTAGGCTTTTTTTTCCTCTGTGGAGTTCTATCCAGTAACTTGGAGTCCTCTTTACTTTTTAGCGAAGGAGCAAGGGCCGTGGTAGTAGGTCTCAAAGCTTAAGTGACTCTTCCTCACAGTCTATCGATAGACCCACAGAGCAGGATAAGAAGGTAAGACAGCTCTGTGACCTTACCACCCCTATGCCTCCCACCCACAACTGTGACTCTTCCAGAAATATACACCGGGCTCACATTGTGGAGGGACAGGAGAAGGTACATTCACTGGGAGTGAGACATAACCCATTTCTCTTGTTTGAAGGCTTTTTTTTTTGTGTGTGTGTGTGTAATCTGTGTCTTGTTATGGCCTTTTATACACCACAACAATAAAAATCCACCAGTATGCACTTTGCACTTTCTGTAGTGGTACATTAACAGCTCAGTGCATTTACTCAATATAAATAATGAAACTTGAGTCTCTTTCTATTTTGGTAATGCATGGAATTTGCTGTTACTTTATAAAAGGTAGTGCTACATCTATTAGAATAGAATAGAAAAGAAAGAAAATACCCTTCATCATCCCACAGTAGGTAAATTGTGGTGCAACAGCAGCAAAGTGGCACACAATTGAAGCATGTATAGTGACAAAATGCATACATATAAATTATAGAAAGAAAGCAGAATTGATATACTGTACTGTGAGGGAAAAAGTACAACAGAAAATACTGTGCAGTTTTTAAAAATGGTATACTCCAATCTAAAGTAATGTGCAAATAAGTAGGATCATTTAAAACATTTACAAAATGTGCATGTGCATTTGTCCATTAAAAATGTACAATCTGAATGAGTATGGTTTTGACAATTAAACTTATGATGTGGCCTTCTTTTGGCTGTAACAGAGAAGATATTACCAAGCAGCAAACAACTTGCTTTCCCTACAACACAAAGTAGCAAATTCAGCTGCACATCAAGGTCTGGATGTGCTGTGCTCTTTGCAGAGTAGCTCTCTTCTCCCAATGTGGGAGTAGCGCACACTATTCCAGATTGTGCATGTATTCTGTTGACTGCGAGACCTGGGGAAGTTACATTTTTCAGACTGCAGTTTAAATGTAAAATGTTTTTGTCACAATGACGATATGAGGATTAGGCATCGGGTTTAGGAGTTTCAGGGCACAAGCAGCCACCATTTTGTAATGAATCTATATCATGTGTTAGTGATGATATTCTTAAAATAAATGGTCTTTCAAATAATAGTCTAATTAAATAAATAGGTTTTTGACTTGGTGGATGGATTTCTACTGTTATCTAGGCTCAAACTTGATGTATGGTTTTAGTGGCCGACATGCTAAAACTCATAATGTGTTGCAGTGACATTGTGATTGAGGACTGGGATTGTAAAATAAATGTAAATAATATCAATTAATATTTAGGAGCAGTGCCACATTTCCATGTTTTCTTCCTGTCACAAATCCAGAATTTTATAAATTTTTGTGCATGAGTGCACAGAGTCCTGGGTAAAATCTTTGCTCAATATGAGACACAATGTAATGCATCATAATAATAAGCTTATTATGACTCATCATGTCCAGTGTGAATTTGGCCTAACAGACTGCAGACTTCCCCATTCATGGAAACAACACCTCTGGGATTTGAACTTTGACTCAAGAGTATCAGTAAAGTTATTAGTGTTTAACTTTATTTAAAATAAAAACACTCGCATCACAACTGGCCTCTTCAATGCATCTGTGGAGTTGTTTATTCACTGCCTCTGGCTTTTCATCACCAAACTTTCCAACAAGTTTAATTTGAAGAATCCATCCTCATTTGCTGGATAGCAGCTACAGGGACGAGTGTTTAAGACACGGGTTTTAAATTATAAGAAGTTTCCACTGCTTCCTTTCGAGTTCGATTCGTCAACATGAGGACTTTATAAAATGATCAAAGGATTGTGCTCACACAAAACACCCAAGGACAAACACTTCACAGGCTCAGACACTCAAAGAAGGAGCTTATTGTTTAGACGTGTGCCAGCGTGAGAGCGTATTTTAGCCAAGGCCATATTGGAACAAGCTGTAGATATCATTTTGTTTGGTGAAACAGCAGGGATCTCACCTACAGTCCATTTCTGCTGTGGAGTGTATTTTTTTACTCCCAATTACTACCACAGAAGTTGTAGCTGCCACAGTCATTTTCACAACCCTCTCATTGCCCTTTGCTCTGACACAGATTTAGGAAACGTTGTCCTGTAGAAGATATGAATGAAGGAGCTTGAAGTTGAGCAGTTTCACTACATTGCACCAAATTAACATTGCACACATTTCAAACTGAAAATCAAACATTTTCTTTTAATTTTCTAGGAAATATTGTTCAGATTTTTTTCTTTTTTCTTTTTTTTTTTTTTTTTTTTATATCTGGTGATACTTGAACCTGTTAGGAGTAGTAGCAAATAGAGGGTGTAATTCCTTGAGCCTATTTTTTTGCATTTTGTTTGTCAGTTTGGCAGATGCATATGGAATAATACTCGATTATGAATTGGAAATGGGCCAGATAGGTTTTTGTTCTCAGTGGTTTTCACCAGTCCTGCTACAGGATGAATGTTTGTGAGTCAAAGTTGTTTCAGTCCATCTCGCTGCTTTTGCTTTTAGGTGTTGTAATTCTCTCTGAGCATTTTGGGAGCGTTAAGCGTATCCCCCTCTCTTTCTGCTCAGACTCATAAGCACATACACACCCTATCCCATTTCTTGGGTCAGGGATCAGTCGGGTGAGGTTTGTGTGTGCGTGTTTGTCTGTCTGTCTGCACATGCATCTGTAATGCACTTTGGAGCCTCAGATGTGTGCCCACCTCATGTTAGAGCCTGCAGTCAACCTACAGCAGGGGCTTTGAGATCCCCCACACCGGCTGCTCCGAAAGACCCGCAGGAAACGCACACATCCATACATACATACACAATGACTGGTCAGAGATCCTGCAGGAAGCGGCACAGGGGAATTCCTGCCAGACCAAGGCGGATTATTTTCTCCTTCACTTCCTGTTCCTCTCTTTCTACCCGTCTTCCCTTGCTTCTCCTTCTCCGTCTGACCTCCACCTCATGTGCCCTCTCGTCCTCTTGAGGTCATTGATTTGAACTGGGAAATATCTCAAATGCAGCTTCAATCTGAATCAGATAAAACTTCACCATTCTAGCCTAAAACGAACAAGGTTTTTATGCATAACAGCATATTAGAGTTTAATAGTTTTTTTTGGTTTGTTTGTTTGTTTTTTTAAAATATAAATGTTACATAAAAAAATTTTCTCAGTTTAAACATGTTGGATTTAAAATGTTTTCTTTACTGGATTTCTTATCCTTTTACATCTTTAAAATGTAAAAAGTCCACACATATAGTAGAAAGATAAAAGGTCATACTGGTCAAGTTAGATTCTAATTAAATGCACTGAAATCAAATATAAAAGTGATATGAAGTCATTGTTTGCTTAGCTTTACATTTTTCTGTGATGTACATTATAATCTTGAAGCTCGTGATTTTGGAGCGTTATTCATTACGACATAGCATTACAAATAAAACTGCAGATATTTTATAATCAGATTCGTGTGCAGATTATAAGACGAATTTCAACGTTAAAAAAAAAAATTCTGAGCTCCTCATTAAATGTTTAAGAGCTAAAAGCTTCCACCATCTTCAGTCCTTTAAAGCATCAACATACATTTTAATACATTTTAAAATAAAAATACCACCACTAATAATATGTAGCCCTTTTATTGTCTGTTGAAGTCAAAACTTTTATCAAAAAAACATATTGTACATTTCTTCCCATATCTGCTTTATAGTCCTTAAAGAAATCCAAGCTGATCGGTGCATTTCTAATGATCAGGGGGCTTTCTGCTCATTTTTTAATAGGACTGCAAATCGTTTCACAAAAGCCTTTTCTATGTCACAAGTGGGCTTCCTGTTTCTGAAACCAGCATGACCATTTCGGAGACACGGATGCTTTTAAACGCTTTATTCAAATGACTCGTTTTAAGAGTAACCGGATGCAGTTTCCCCTTTGCATTCACCCCACACAGATTCAGAGAGTGAAACGGTCTGGCCAGTGATGACCAGAGGAGCGCATTCGCTGCTGAAAGCCGTCTTCGCTGTCTGTTTAATCAATTGTCCTGATTGATAAGGCTGTGTCGGAATCACAATGTGTGTGTGTTGTGTTTCCCACGGCCGGCGCTGTTGGTTCTCTGAGTGGGTGTGTTACCCGAGCCTCTCCACTCAGCCTCTGTCCATCAACACCTAGCTCTGGAATGTTAATGAAAAACAACAAGGGAATCCTGAAGACTTCAGCTTCCCTCTTTGTTGTCCTAAGATCTTTTTGTTGCAGCGGAGAATTTGGATTCATCCGCTGTCTTTGTAAAAACTCCACTGTCCTTCTGTTTGTTTACCAGATCCTGTTGTAAAGTTAGGAGGGTAGGCACAGCACGGCGAGGACTATTTGATAGATTAGGCGTTATTATTTTTTTCTTTTTTATAAACATTGTGGGGAATAAACAAGAGATCAATAATGCAAACGTAAACTAATTGTCTTTTTGCTCACATTTTTATTTAGCAAATCTTGAATTTAATGACTGTTTCTCTTATTTTTATTATAATTTTTTTTATTTCTTCAATTGTTTTTGAATTTATTCTTTTTATTATGGTTTTATTTTTCTGGACAGCACTTTTGGTCCCGTGTGACTTTGAAAGTGCCTTATAAATAAAATCAGATTGGTGATAAAGAAAAAAAAAATAAAATCACATCGGCTAAAACTTTTACAGCCTTTTAAAATATTACCTTTCTTTGAAGATGTGAAAATGTTAAAATCCTGTAAATATATATTTGTTTTTAAAAAGTTATTTTTTTTTTACATTAATCTTTTTTTTTCTTTTTTTTCTTTTTCTTTTTTTAATATGAGCTGAAATTTGCATTTGTGGCATGTTTTTAAAATAAACCAGCAAAAACAAAAAATGTGCCCATGCAAATTCATTCCAAAAGTGGCTATTTATCTACTTGCTTAAAATGAAAAAAAAAAAAAAAAAGTAACGCTTTATTTTTTTTACTGGTATGTCTCTCAAAACATGTTACTGCAAAAAGAAACAAGTGGGGTTGATTTTTGGGGGAGAAAAAAAAAAAAAAGTTCATCCCATAGCTCCATGTTACAACATAATCCTGTCCAAATAATGAGATAAATCTCGCTAAATGTCAGAAAGTTGTGACTATCACCCCCCCCCGAAAAGATTTTAGACGTGCAAAATTCTGTACAACGCCTCATCAGAATATCCAGATGTGACTCTTAACTCTCGCCCTTCAACATTATCGGAAGCCTGCATGAAGAGGAAACTCAACGAAGCTGCTAACTCCTGACTCGGCTGTGGATGTCTGTTAACCGCCACTCATGAAGGAAGTCTGGCTAAACTTTCACAAGCCTCCATGCAGTCAGCCTTCAATAAAACCCTGTGGGAGAGAGAGCTGCGTTCAGGGTCTGGGGGGAAGGGCCCGTTTCTGCTGTTTCATATGTGTCAGAACGTCCCAAACATGCTGAGTCCCTGCCGCTTCTCGGGATCTTTTGCATATTTTCACCATATTCTCCAGGCTACGCGTGACTGCACGCGTGCACAGAAGTGAGCATTTGAAGAGCTTGTGCACCTTGTCTGTGTGTATGCATATGCAGAAAAATGTGTGGGGGTTTGGGGCGTGCACGCGAGGTGTAAATGTGCTGGCACCCAGTCGCCACCTTTGGTGCGAGAGGAGGGTGACGGTGTCTGCGTGTGCCGGCGGAGGTGTAAATTGAGCTTTGATGGTCTGAGAGGAACGATATGATTGGCTGAAACGGAAAGTCCCTGAGCGGTTCAGCACAAACCACTTAGTACTCTCTACTCCATACAGCAGCATGTTAAACACCCCTTTTTATCTGTCCTACATCACTCTGTTTTTGTGGCTGTCTGGGCTTTAATCTCAGATTGAGCCACTAAAATGCAGCAGCGCCTTTCTTTCCATTTCTGTTCTGATAACTTTTCTGGTCATCCTCCAAAAATTTCTTACAAACATGCTTCCTGAATATTTCAGTGGTAAGATTTTACACTAGTGTTCAATATTTATGAACATTCCCTTCACTCATCTGTTGTTTTTTTTTTTGTTTTGTTTTTTTTTTTTTGTTTGTTTTTTGTTTCCTTACTCCACATGGTCAGAAACACAAGGAGCGAGACAGACACAAACCAAAACACAAGAAAGGCTCCATGGACATGTCGCCCTCTCTCGTTCTTCCAAACATCATGGTCCCCGAAAAGGTGAGAGCATTTTTCATCCATCCATCCACTCATCTTCCTATCATCTGTTTGTCTAACCAGCTATCAGTTTATCGACGGCCATCTTATCATTTATCCACCATCCATGCTAGTTTGTGATTTAAAAACAAAAAGGTTGATGAAGATTATCTGCACTGTATTTCTAACAAACTTTAGTAATATTTTTTTGGTTTTAGTGTCCCAATACAATGTTTTCACTTTAGATGCAAAACCGTTGCATCTAATACAACAGCATACACACCTTGATTACTTATATTGTAGTGTGGAGTGGCTTGATTAACCGAGAACAAAGGTCAAGAACAATAAGTATGACTGCTATAAGTTTAACCTATATTGTGCAGTGCTAGTTGGTGTCCTGTTTTCTTATTGGTTCTTCAGGGTGTCCTTAAAACAGTCTTAAATTTAAGTATCTAAAATTAAAGCCTTAAAATGCATTAAATTAATTTAAAAATGTAAGTTGATCTTAAATGGGTTAATCACAGGTATAAATGTGGGAGTGGCAGGATTCTTTAATCATGTACACATAGTTTTCTTTTCACTGGACTTTTCTATCAGGCAAATATTTCCAATAATTTGCATTCAGACATCTTCATTGCTTTCTGTTGATTCCAGGGTGTTGAAATGCCGCTAGCTAGTTGCTTATAAACTAGCCAGCTACCTTTTTTCTTCTATAACAAGTGCAAGTTTATCCCCAGCCGGATGGACAATGTTATTTTTACCACTGATTCATTTCTGATTCCAACTGACACGAGGCCAGGAGGTGTATAATGTGCAAAAAACTGTAGAAAGATGAATGCAGTGCGAGAAACACAAAGAGTCCCCAGAAATTTTGCAGTTTTTGCTATGCCTGATATAGACATTGACCCTATACAACATTAACACAAATCATACATGCTTTTATTACTTATTATGTGGTGTGAATTTTGTTATGCTTGGTTGTAACACAAGAGAATTCCCCAACCATTCCTTATGTTTATATTTTTTCAGTCTTTAAATTCACTCAAGGTGGCATTAAAAGGTCTTATAAAAAGTCCTAGGTTTGACTTGAACCCTGCAGATACCACACATCTGGGTTTCTTACACTAGGTTCTGTTTTGTTTTGTTTTGTTGTTGTTTTTGGTGCCTGTCCTGGTTTTTGTAATGTTTTGTTGTCCTCACCGTTTTCCCCCCTTGTCTTTCCCTTCTTCCCTCCAACCCTCAGGCCTATAACAGCACCGCTTCTGGAGGAGGAGTAACCTCTCTGCCCGCGTCCTCTCAGAAGCGATTAGACGACAACACTGGCCGCTTCACCAACGCCAACTTCCAGGAAGTGTCGTCCGCTCTCTCTGGGGGCGCCTCCAAGGATGGCCTGGCCGCAGACACGACCAAGACGGCGGCCGAGGGCAAGAACAAGAAGAACAGCGGCGGCACTCACACGGTCGGGCAGAGGGGCGGCCGCAAGTCTCTCACCTCGTCAGGGAAACCGTTACCCTCAGCGGTGGTCACCATGGCTACCTCTTCCACATCTGCCTCCGCTTCCACGGGGCCTTTCCATCAAGGTGAATTAATAGCAGCAAATGTTTCCATATGTTAATTTTCACACAACTGGGAATTCTCCAAGCGGTTAGAAAAGTGGAAACGGGGCAACAAACATCTGCCGGTCTGTCCAACAAAAACCGGAACGCAAAGACCTGCAGCTGCAGAGCCCGGCGATGCTAGTGAGACCCACATAAGCAGGTGATTGGTGTGTTTTGTGGAAGCCCTGTGTCATTGAGTGGATCTCGCTCCACCACCAGACCCGTGTGTGTATTTGTGGCTTTGTAATCACTGCTTGGTCTCGACTGGCTCCTATAATCTGGGGCCCTGTCTGGAAAACACACAAACACAGACTCCGTGAGAGGCGGCGGCGTTCATACTGGACTCTTTTGTTTTGCTCTGTTTAACCTTAAAGCTCTTGTCAGCTCAATGTGTGTTATGTGGTGTAGCTCAGTTTGTTTTGTTTTTTTTGTTTTGTTTTTTTGGGGGGGGTTTATCTCTGTCCTTCAGAGACACTTCCTTCCTCTGATAAATGGGAGGACTATATGATCAGGAAGAGATTATAATTTATGATTGAAGTTATCTCGTTCCTCCCAAAAGAGTAAAGTGGAAACCTCCACAGCTGCAGTGCTTGTTCTCTTAGTTGAATTTTTTTCTCCTCTCCAGTTCTTTCTCTCCCTCCTTTCCTCTCTTCATCTCTTCCTCCTTTCTTGTTTCCTCTGTTTGTAATTGTCTCAATGGTCCCACCTGTCTCCCAGGCCTGCTGTTGACCAGTTCCAGCAAGACTCCCGCTGCCCCTTCCTCCTCAGACTTTCTAAGTTTTACCGACCCGTCGCTGCGTCCAGGCAGTGGAACGTCGTTTTCCTCGCCGCCATCTTTCAGCAGTTGCCTGGTCAAGTCGAGCTCTGAGGGCGGCGCATCGGAGGGAACCACCCCTCTCTTTGGTTCTCTTATGTCTGCGACTACGACTTCTGCAGGTACTGCAGCTATTTTCCTCGTACAGTGACTTGCAGAAGTGTTTGTAACCTTTGAACTTTGTCACAACAGATTTTAGCGTTTTACATTTGGATTTCTGATATTGCCATAAGCAATTAATCAGTCAATGGTATGATAGATTAAAAAGAGTTTTGTAATTTCTAAATCTAACTAGGGCAATTTTGTTTGCTGAGAGTTAATAATCCATTTTATTTGTTTTTTGGTTTTGTGTGGCTTTTGTGTCCTTTTTTATTTATTGTTGTTTTTGGTTGTGTTTTACTTTGGATATTTATAATGTCTTCCTGTTCTAGTGTTAAGTGTTCTTTACAAATTAAAAGCTTATTAACTTGATTTGATTTGATTGGGCAAACTAGCATTGTTATGCCATTATCATTACTGTAGTTGAAAATGATCTTAAAACAACAATGTTGTTGTTTATCGCAATTATTTCTGCTTCAACTTGTCATCCATCACAATTTATGATATTGTCTGTTGTCAATTCTTTAAACTAGTTAATTCGTTATTTACTGAGTGGGTTACTTCTGAAGGCAATTGATAGCTTTAGATCTTAGTGAAAGACATCAAAATGATCAAACACACTTTTAGATTTATTACTAGGAATCCTTAAAATCTTGATTTCCACTTCTCAAGTATGTTCTACTCTGTTTATCAATCACATAAAATCCTAACAAAACACAGGTTTTGCTTGTAACGTAAAATGCAAGTTAAGTTAAAAATGATAATTTCACGTCTTTCTGTCTTCCTCCAGCAGTCGGTGGAAAACTGTACGAGAACTCCCACAGTCACGCAGCGAGCGAAATGACGAGCCTCGCCGGATCGACGGGCTACAAACGCTCTCAGCCCGCCGCCAGCGGCCTGGGGATGGGCACCGCAGTCGGTGGCGAAGAAGGCGTCAAGAAGAAGAAGAAGGGCAACTGGCGAAACCGATTCGGACCCTGCTTTACCACGGACGTGAAGCCCGCCGAGGCAGCGGCGTCTCTGCCGCTCCCCACCTCTTCGACTGCCGCCAGCGCCACCTCCTCCTCATCCTCCACCGCCTCCACCACTTCCTCCACATCCTCAACGCTCTCGGGCCGACCAGGCTTGGTTTCCAGCAGCGGATTAGGAGTAGGAATAGGTGGAGAAAGGGGGTTAGGGGTCATGGGCGTCGGCAGTGGCATTCAGAAATCCCCATCGCTCCTCAGGAACGGAGGACTGCAAAGCAACAGCAGCTCCACAACCGCTGGCTCAGGTGAGCAACACGTACAAACACACAACGCATCAGAGTGCAGAACCGAATCCGATGTTTGGAAACTTGAAGTTCATAGATGGTTTATGTCAACTTAACAACACCTGAGCTGGTGATCATTTATTTTATTCTTTTAAAATTTAAAACGAACAAAAGTTTTGAATGTAAAGGAATAGTTAGGAGTAATTTTAAAAAAATATATAGTTTAAGCATCAACTAACCATCCATAACGATACGTCTTGAAACACAAAACAGGCAAAGTATATAAAAACTAATAATAATGGCAAAGAAAACAAATATTTTGTTTGTAATTATACAACAGTCTGCTGAGTCAATGTGCATCATCTTATTTTGATACAATATTATATTTTATTCTTAAAGCAGAGATGAACCCAGCTGACTCATCATTTCCAGGTTACTTTTAGATCTTGGTTACTGATTGTGACCAACCCTTGTAAAAAAAAGTTCTAACTTTGGAGTTTTATAAGCAACATAAAACAATTTTCTCTGTTTTTGCCTACGCTTCCCATTTAATTTTTTATTAAGCCCGAAAGCACATCAAAGGCCTTAACGTTTATGAACTAATTGCGCAGAAATCAAAAAGATGCCATTTTTTTCGGCAGTTTCTAACCTCTGGTCGATTGATCAGTACATCTCTGATTATTTACACTCCTTTTGCTCATCAGCGCTTGAACACAATAAAACCACACTAAAAGTAACTTTTAATGTGGCACATTTGTGTCGATGTCTGCTCCACACAGCCTCAGTCTCTAAACACAAATAAATCATTCAGAAAGTGTTTGTGGACATCCTCTGCACAGCACAGTATTCAATTACCAATCACTAATGGCAAGGATTTGATTCACTTTTGTAATTGCCTCAATATTTGCATGTGTGTCTGTGTGTGTGGTATATTATCCGTCTTGCTCACACACATGAAAAAGGCTCTGCATACCCCCCACCCCTCCACCCCCCCAATCATGTTCAGTTGCTTGGCAACTGCCTTTATGCTTTGGAGTTTCCTGGGCTGATGGAAGTGGCTCAGTCTGCTCCACACTTCCCACACCTCCCCTTTCTTCCAGAACCATCGCCGTTTTGTTCCTGCGTCAGGCTTTCAGCCACCGTCTCGTACCTGTGGTCCGCTCATCACTCAAACCGTTATCGCTTAAGCAACTCAGGTGGAAGGAAAAGTGAATCCCTTAGTCTGATTGGAGACTGGAGATGTAGTTAGTTTTGTGTTTAAATCGGCAACAAAGCTTCTTCTTGTGGTCCATTCACATTTTCTTCACCTTTCGCAGTTTTAATTTGCCATGAGAGAAACATTTGAATTCCAAGTATTTTAAATCCACCTTTCCTTTTAGTTCAACTCACATTCACCATTTACAGTATCTTAAAAGAAGCCTCCTAACTTAAAAGTGCGCTGCATTTATGAAGTATTCACGTAGAAATACAATCCACGTTGCGGCGCAGCAACGTTTGCTGGCCCTTTTCCCAGCATTTACTTTGAAGGGCACAATAAAATGTCCCACAACCTGCAGCAACATGAAGCATTAAGTGATTGTGTGTTAATGCAGCCAAAGCTTCGTCCTGGTCCGGCTGTTTTATAGACTGCTGTCTGAGCAGCAGCGGCACCCACACTCTGACACAGAGCTGTGGAGGAGGAGGACACACACACAGACACACTCCACCGGGCTTCATTTGCTTAATCTAGGTTTACCTTGAATTTAAGTGGAAGAGCTACAGAATCAAAGCTGCAAAAAATGTTTTAGCTTTTTGGAATAAAAGTGAAATGTTAAAGATTAGAACGGGTTAAAAAGTTGCTTATTTTTGTTTCTATTACAGAAGCTGTTTTGTAAGCATTAGATTAAATAAAGTAATGGGTTTTTTTTTTCTATTTTTATGGGTGGTTTTCCCAGCTGCTTCTCTCTTTTAATGTAAATGATAAATACACACTAGGCACCATAATAATTATATTTTATCCAAGTGTAATAAATAGGAAACATTGAATATGCTGCATATTAGCAATAAAACTCTGCATTCAAAAATTTTACTTCCTGTTTACCCATGCTCAATTTTATTTTTATTTTATTTTATTTGATAAAGTAGTTTTGAACTACTTTTTGTGATATAAAAAAATATTGCACATTGAAAAAAAGGAAAAATTGATATAATTCATTTGTAATTAAAAATATGAGCGCTAAAATTAACATTGGGGTTGTAAATAAAGTAATACGTTTTGTAACTTTAAAAATAAAAAGTATTAAAAATGTGCGTTTGATGTAGAGCTTTCTACAAATAAATACGTGAATAGAAAGGTTGTTGTGTTGCTCCTGAAGTACAGATTTTATCTAATATTATCCATCTGTTGGACGTTTTTGCTTTATATTTGATTATAGCGACTCAACAAGTTGGCGCTTTTTTTGTTGCATATTTTTTATTGTATCTGGATTTTAAACAGGCATGTTTTCTGTCTGTGTGGCTTATTTTTTGCCAATGCTGATTGTGTTCACTGGCAATGTTTTTATTTACTATTTTAAAAATGTTTCCAAAGCCTAGCAGATGAATTTGCTGGACATACTTCTCCGAATTTAACATACCACATAACGTAAACACCCTACAGAAGGTCATATCCTGACACAATGAGTCAGTTTTCGGGTCAGAATTTGGTGTCCGTCTCGAGTTTTTGCGCTTTTCCCCCAAAGCGGCGCCTCCATTTCTCACTACAACGAGTTGCAGGTCAGGCGAACAGCGGAGCTTGCCGACGTCTGCGCTTCATGTATATTTGTGCGCGAGCGATAGAGGGAGAATTGTGTGTCCTGCTTACTGTAAATATTTAGCTCAGGGTTAATGCAGGGCAGTAATGGGAAGGATCCTGGCGTTTATCTGCCCCCACTTTCCTGTCTGCTGCCGACTCCACAGCGCTGATGGATAGATAGTTAGTCTGATAGATACGTGTTGGTGGATGGGGAAAAGCAGGGGTTAGATTTTGGCTAGGTTAATGTTTGATGGCTGCGGGGTCACTGATGGGACGGCCAAGCATAGTCAGGTGGGGGGGTGTGTGGGCGTGGGTGTGTGTGTGTGTGTGTGGCAGAAAAGATCCTGGATTTATTCAGGCCAGCTGGAATTTAAATGCATAACGTGAGGGGAAACCAGGCAGAGCAAATGAAGCTCCTTATTGCTGTGTATTTATTAACTCATTTCAAAGATCACATGTTTAACTGTTGGCGTCGATCCCTGGGAATTCCTAATAATATTAAGCAGCTTTGTCTCACCGCAAACACGTCGGGGGAAGTTGTGAAAAGCAGCCAAAAATATTCAGCAGCTGATTTTTAATTTGTGATATTTCTGTTGCGACTGAGATTTTTTTTATACATATTTTAATTTAAATAGAAAGAGTTGTTTTTTTTTTCCTTTTTTTTTTTTTTTTTTTTTTATTTTCACAATATGTTGGATTATCTGAAAATTAGAAACATTATTTATAGGGGCTGAAAAGCATCGTAACACCTAAGCTGAATTTCTTTTACCAATTAAAGTCAGTAAATCAGTCTCCAATAAAATAAAATTTTCTCTCATAATTAAGATCACAAAAAAACAAAGCATAATGAAAAAAAAAAAATCTTGAGGAACCATTTTATTTATTTTATTTATTTAATTTTCAGTTTAAAACAGTTGTATTTCTGCTTCTTTCTCATTTCTTTCTTGCCCATGATTGCTGCAGCTCCTATATTTCTCTTGGTGTTTTTGTGAGTGGCTTGTTTTTATTAGACTGAAGCAAACCTCCCATGCATTTTTGTTCCTTTCTCTGATCAAACACACTCACACACACACACACACACACACACATTCACACTATCATCAGCCGCCCTCGTTCCAGCTCTAAATTAGTTTTCGTTTGTCTTTGTTGGTGGAAAACTCTCAGGAAAACAAATGTCTCCGTGTTGTTGTGGTTACACTTAGCGTGCCTTGTGATTACATCAGCTCCGTCCTGCTAAAACAAGCTAGAAAGGCTCCGCTTTTCAGCTTCATCTCGCTGCCTGCGGATTACCCTCAGTATTTACGCCAAGTTGTAAAAATACAGATTTGTCTCGCTGATGTCTGATTACAAAGCGACCTCTTGGTTGTTCTCCTTAGGAAAGACTTCACTGAGCAATGGCTTGGCAAAATAGCTTTTCTGTTGAGATAAATGAGACTCAAATTGAAGAATGTAGATATTTTCTAAGCTTGTCGGAAGACGGAGCAAGAAGGAAAAATTAGAGGAATGCTGGGTAATTCAGACCAGTGGGTTTCTGCCGCTGAACTGCACTGATTGTACAAGTACATTTAAGGTCTTTTGCTTTTAGATTTTCCCGTAATTATATTTTTATTCTGTCATTTATCTAAATGTGTAATATATTTGAAATAAGCATGGGGAGTAGCTTAGGCTAAAAACCGTTTTTTTTTTTGTTTTTTTTTAAGGAATTACAACTTTCAATCTGATTTCTCGTGGGTTTTTTTCTCTTTAATTCACAGCAAGAAGTTGAAACTTTTAGAATAAATCAGTGATGTTTAAAGAATTTCAAAAATGTATAAATTATTTTTTGAAAGAAATAAAAAATTGCTACATCTGAAATTTGACCACAATTAGATTTTTTTTTTTATTTTATTTTGTTGTATTTCACAGTTTTTCTCACCGTCTTTTTATTTTTTTTTTTGTAGAACATTTTTTTTAATCCACTGCAGTAGCCAAACTCTGATAAATTGTTGGTTTGCCCTCTAATCCAGCTGCTGAAAACCTCGCAGAAACCCCCTTCCCCTCTCCCCCTGCCCCCAAGCCTCGCCCACCCTGCTTTGGGGATCAATTTTTCTGCTGCATATTGCAAAGCGTTATAAATAGTATGTCGGCCCATGTAGTGTTCGTATCTATCGCTCCTCCATCCCTCCTACCCCTCTCCTCCTGGCACAAAGATCTCTTGTTCCCCCAGTGAATGCGTGCTGCCCTGAGCCATTCAGGCTTTTGTGGGGCTGAGGGCCCCTCGTCCCCCCACCCCAACCCCCCCTCTCTGCTCTCCTCCTCTGCTGGGGTCAAAGGAAGGCAGGGCTTATCCGTGGTGAGGGCAGGGGTGTGTGAGGGGAGGAAGTAGAGATACTGAAATGGGGCATGTGTCGGGGGTTGAATTACAATTATCACCTGAGTTTTGGGAAGTTCAGTATCTATATTTTTATTATAGGTGAAGTGTATACATTTTTAGAAGTTTTTGGTTTTCTGATGTCTGGAAAGAAAAATGGATTTGGCTGTGATTAATCGAAGTTATATAACTTTTTCCAACATTTCAATGTTTTTATTATTATTATTATTATTATTATTGTTATTTTAAGCTTTTTTTTGTACTAAAGAATTTCTGCTATTTTGTTTTTGTTTACGTTTGATATTTTCCATTCCTCTGAGATTTTATTTTTGGTGTTGGAAACTGTGGTTTAAGCAAAAAAAATAAATTTGAATCTTAGCATTTATTTTGAATTTCATTAAAATCTGCGGCTTTTTTTCTTTTAAGACAGTTTGACTTAAAACGACACAAATCTTCCCAGTCACCATTTTAAAATCTTTTTTCTTTAAAGCTATGCTATCAGTCAGAGCCAATGTCTGCAATATGTCTTTACACATTAAATATGCACACATTAAATCATAATCAACCATAATTACACATCATCTTCTAAAATGTATCACCGCCCATCTTATCGGTTTTATTGTGATTGAGGATTAGGGTGACGCTGTTAATGTTTTATCTCTCCACAGGTGTCTTCTCCGCCGCCGACGGGTCATCGTCGGGGACAGCAGCCGTCACCATGGGCGGGGCGAGCGCCGAGTTGTCACAGCAACAGCAGCCCACACCTTCCCTGGCGCCTCCCTCCCCATTCACCGCCGCGGCTCCACTCAACAGCACAACCTCCACACACGTGAGTCCCAACACGCAGCGTTTGCTGAAAACTCTCATCACCCCCACTGCTCTCCCCCCTTCCCCCTCACCTCACTCTGGCACGCATGAAAAAGCATCAAACCCACGGCGACGCACTCCATTTCTCCCTTTTCTTTCACGCGCGCTCTGCTTTTATTCAACAAACCCACGCATCGCTCAATTCACCAACACCTCTCACATCTTTGAGCTCAAGTGTAGATAAACCGCACGAGCACAAACAGCGTGCAATTAAACGTCGTCTGTGGCAAATCTCTCGGCGCCATTATTAAACTTCTGCACGTTAGTTATCTGTAAAAGAAAAAAAATAAATAAATAATAAAACGTGCGGGTTCCGACCTTGTGCGGAGTCACTTTTTTATTGCGAGATAATCTATTGCCAATGTCTGGGTGCACCTGTGGAGGGTCGTCCTCATGCATTGAAAGCACAAAAGTAGACCTTTATTCTAGTTTTCCAAACGCGTCAATAAACGTGTGTATTCTCCTGACAAATTCAGTTCTATTAACCCCAGTGAACAAGGTTGTGATGGATTCCTGCTAATTAAAACGCACAGGAGTTTTTTTTGGGGGGGGGGGGCTGGCGGTGTAAGCAAAAAAAAATACTCAAAATCATCAGTTTGAATACACTTGGGTCCCAGAATAAAGAATAACTGGAGGGAAACTGCCAAGGCTGAATCCATGCCCTATTATGTTTTTATATAATTTCCTTTAACGTGGAGAGCGGCTCAGAAAACTGGTCTGGGCCAAGACCATTCTCCAAGCAACATACCTTGAAGTGGGTCTGAAATCAAGGCTGCGCTTCTAAAGAGTGATGAAATGTTTAGAGTTCTTTAAAAAAAAAAAGAGAGAGAGATAAAGAGAAATGAAGAAAGGAGAAATCTTAAATATAAAAGCTTTAGTTAATTACCAAAAGCTTCTTTTCAGAGTGTTTAACGAGTTGTGGTGTGTACTTCTAGCTTTTATTTAAGCTGACGTCTAGTTTCCAAATGGCAAAGATTTTTTTTTTTTGTCAGTAGGAAACAAAATAAGAGCCCAACCTCTATCCTTGAATGAAGTCTAGATGAAACATTTATAAGTTGGAACATTTATCCAGGTTGAAGTTATTGTAATGTTACAGTTTTAAATAGAAATGACCAAAAACAAATTTGTATTCTGCTACAGTGTTAGTGAACAATCCAAGGTTTAGAATTCTTATCACAATGAAGCACCAAAACGCGCCATTTGTTAAAGTTTGCTGTATTTTAATACTTCATATTTGAGAAATGAAGATATTTTGAAGATAGATAAAATAATGCTTAGTGAGCTAACTTTTATTCAGTTGCTTGCGATCTTTATAATGTTTTTTCTTATCTAGTTAATTTACTAAGAACCTTTTAGATTCCTTGGACTATTGGCATTGTAGCCTTGGTTTTAGTTGTTCTTTTATTATCATTGTTAATAGAGCAGAAGATCTGAGAAACAACTTCCTTTTAAACCTTCATAGTAAAAGCCCAAAATATAAATATATATATATATTTAAAATGTAATTCTTTCAGTGGGTAGAGCCTGAGCTTGAAGCAATTTGATTAGCTTCTCTTTTACCAAAAGTGTTGACTGTACAGATAATCCCAGCTACTACTTCCTTCAAACTTTCACAATAAGAGCCTTTAAGGAAAATGTAATGCAGTTTATTTGCAAACTTGACCTATGTATATTCAGGTATTTTCATTGTAAGACCATTTCTAAAGATAAAAACATCCAATAGTCTGTCTGTTGATGAGAGGTTTAATATGGGACTGAATGAATTATTGTCGATGCTAAATTATGGGATATTTATGCTGCACAAAAACCGATTAATAAAGTGCAATTACTTCTGATGGATCAACATCTTTTGCATATTTTAAACCTATTTGAACAAATCTTGATAATATCAAGAACATTAATTTATGGCATGATAATCAGGATAAAAAAAAATCCTTCTGACTCATAGTATGTAATGCTCAAATTTCCCCATCTTTGTCCACACAAGTCTCTTCTTACCCCTTCCCTCACCCCTCCGTTCCTCTTCTTCCTCCTCTTCCTCCTCTGTTGTCCTGTGATGTAATGACATTTGACAAGCTCCACAGTAGGAATGGAGAGATGGATGGAGTGAGGGAGGGGTGGTTGTATGGTAAAGGTGGAAGGTTGGAGGCGGTATCCCTCAGTTTAACGTGTTCCAGAGGACAAGAGGGAAAAAGTGTTTGTGTGATTCAGATGGTTTATTTTTCACTTTTCCTCTGATTTTTTTTTTTTTTTTTTGTGTTGTTTTTTTTAACGCGGTGGCCTGTGCATCTGGGAAACATGCAGACTTTGAACTGAGCTTGCAGAACTGAACTGCAGACTGAAGCCAACAACAGGCTTCCCCGTCTCGGTGTGTGTGTGTGAGAGCGAAAGACTGAGACGGTTTGGTGTTTTCGGTCCACTAACAGACTCTTGGCCTTCTGCTATTGGCTATTTGCCTAAGATAGGGGGGGAAAAAGGGAGTGTGAGAGAGACTTAAATGAAAAATGAATGCAAATGAAAAATTAATGTTGATGTGAAAGGGGGAAGGATTATGGAAACAAGGGATGGAGGAGGAGGGGTTAGAGAGAAGTGGACAGCGGGAACAACTTTCTTCTTAGAAATTAAACTAGAAAGATTTTTTAATTTTCTAAACTTGGATAATTTAGATTATTTTTAAGACATTTAAATTATTCAAATTTAAATGTCTTGAAATTTAAAGTCATATTCAGCAACTACCTACAGATTTTGTTTTATACATATTTTTAAACAGTGCTAATAATTTTGTGCTATATGCAGCATTCTATGGTTTTTATTGTTGTTTGGACACAATAATATGAAGTGAACACATCTCTCAAAACCAAATAATGTAAATAATATTTCTCTTCGGTATTAAACTTATTAGCAGATCCTCGCATCGAATCCTACAGCGCTACATTCTTCAATCAGTTTTCTGCAGCGTCACATGTTTTTCTTTGGTCACAGGGTTTTCCACTGCATTTAACAGTCAGCCATTTTGTTCGGTTAGGTGGAGTGGTTTGCCCTCCTGATGCTCCACCTTCCCGCCCCCATCCCACCCATCACACCACAGCCCCTTAGTTGGGAAATGCCTTAATTGGATTAAACTCTATGCATCAGAAACACTTTGTCAGCATGTCAGAGTACTTTAGGGGTGCCGGGGCGCTCAGAGCCCCGCGTTAATACACAATAATACACTTTTGATTTTCACCTAAAAATGTAGATAATTTTTTTTGTCTTATCTAGTAATTATAATGAATAAAATAAAAAGATCATTTGAATATATTATTTCAACAATTATTTCTACAATTAATTTCTCTTTGGGGTTGATTATATTACAAACGCGTGTGTGTGCGTGTGTTTCTTTATGAAAATCGGTTGTTGCTTTTTCTGTATGACATATATTAAATGTCTATTTTGCCTATTTTTAAATAAATAATTACAATATTATTTAGGTTAATTTTGACGCAAAAAATATTTTTTGCCAGATAATTTTTTATAAGAATTTTTTAATGAAATACACAAAAGTGTTTCCACAGCTTTCACTGCAAGCTGCTTTTTGGACACACACACACACACACACACACACACACGGACGCGTATCCTTTCACTTCTATACAAACTGAAGACCTTGTTTTGACTTCCATTTATTTTAGAAACTGCATAAATGGAGTGAAAACATTTCCCCTTTTCCTAGCCATAAACAGTCTATTCCAAAGCTTAATTCACACGTTGCCTCTAAATCAAACCTGTAGACAGTGGAAGAACTGAAAAAATTGGAAAATGTCCTCATTTCCAGAAACAACCTACCTTTGTTGGTAGATACTGTGAAAGTGGTCCTCTATATGCAGCATATACAAGTACACACGTGCCTATAAAAATCCAGTTGTATGTTTAAGTAAATATAAAAAAACAATAAAAAACAAAATGGTTTAATGTCTGTTCTGTGCTGTGTGTTCCATCCTAGGCTCTGCCGGGCTCCGTGTTCAACCTGGCCCCCCCCCACATGTTCGGCAACAGGCTGAACCCCAACTCCAGCATGGCGGCTCTCATCGCTCAGTCCGAGGCCTCACCAGCAGGTACCCTCATACCTAACGTGGGAGTGTGTGAAGGAAAGACAAGAAGATAATGCATAGGTCACGCCCTCTTGATCCCACAGTGAGGTCAAGGGTCACTGATAGTCTCAAGCTCCTCCTTCCTACCTCCCGTGCAGAGTGGGTGGCGCTTCTACAGATTTGTTGCATTTTTTTTAATGCGTAAGAGGGAGTGGAGGGTCTCTGTGACATAACAACTCCCCCGCAACATGATAAAAACGTTCAGCAAAGAGGGAGTAAGAAGTGGTTTTAGCAGGCAGGAGTAGCCGCTTCCTGACGCGAGACATCTGGTTGGCCAGAGAGTAGAGACGCAGGAGAGGAGAGAGGAAGAGGGAATAAAGAGTGAAGAGGAGGAAGTGGTTCCTGCTGCCAGTCATCAGAGCCAGATCCACTCTGACCTGCAGGTCAGCTCACTAATCAGGCTGAATGTCAGTGGATACAGGCCTTTCTTTCTCTGTGTGTGCATGTGTGCGTGTGTGTGTGTCTTACTCAGAGACTGTGCAGGGTTAGCGTTAGGACATTCACAACCTATGTTATCAGTCTTTATGTGAAAAGGATTCAACCTTATTTCACTTCTTCACTTAAAGTTAAGATGTAATTTGAATAGATCTAATGCAGAAAAAATTGCTACGAAGCTATAAGGCATCAAGAAAAAACGTAAATAATTTCCAACTTTAAAACTATGGAGACATAAATGCAGAAGCGGACGAGTTTTTAATTTTTAAACATTCTTGTCGTCTTATTTGCCTAAAAACTAAAACATTAATGGGACATTTATTCTTATTCCTTGACTGATCCATGAACCTTTTCACTCCAGATACAACGAGCATTAAAAAGAATTTCTGAATTTCAAATTTTGTCGGTGTGCAGGAGTCATCTAAGAGGTCATGCAAGGTGTGTGTGTGTTTACATACATGTATATACCCTGTATACTTTGGCACCCGTCTGGCGTGAGCTGCCAGGACAGAAAGGGTTACACAGCGTATCGTTAAACAGCACTCGGGAGGAAGGAAAAAAAAAAGGGAGCCGACAACTGGAGTGGTGACCTGGTGGAGGGAGGACGAAGGAGAGGGGAAAAAAAAGTTGGGGTTTGACTGTCTTAAGTAGAGGGGAGTTTGCGCGAGTGTATAAATGCAAAAGTGTGTGCGCATGTGTGATTCATTACTCTGACTGAGGAAAATGAAAAGAAGCGTCTGGCCAGGGGCCCAGAGGGAGGAGAGGTAGAGCGAGAAAGAGAGAGAGTGAATGCAAGTTCATGTCTTGGAGAGATGGAAAGTTAAGGAGATGCTTGTAATCTTGGCAGAAGAGCAAAGGGTCAGATCAGAAAATATATATATATTTTTTTAATTATCTAAAAATAAAAATAAAACAGAGAGCAAATGGTTTCAGTTTTTGTGTAAATAGAGGCTACAGGAGTAGAGCGTTAGGAGTCATTCAATGATAATCTTTGTGGTGTAATTGATGCACCGTGTGGTGGAAATGACCAGGATCCGGATCATTTCTGCTCTTAAAAATTAAAGACCTAGCATGCAGTAAAGTTAAAGGAATATCCAGAATATTATATCATTTTGCAATTTCGATTTTGATAAAGCAACACTTCTTTCTTTCCTGCTGTGCTCAGCAACAGGTGGGGGAGGGGCAGCACCATATTGCAAACTTCCCATAGAGTGTCGTTTAAATAATTTAAAGCTGTGGAGACAGCTTGTTGAAAAATTTCAGCAGTTTTGGAACCATCGCCATTCCTAATATCTTCTAACCAATAAAATATGGTTGATGTATGTTTAAATAGCCTGCAGTTCAATGTTTATTTCTGTGCTTTAACAATGAATCAAATTATTATAATATTACAATCAAACAAGGTGTAAAATTTATTTATTTTTTCCTCTCAGACAGGAAACAAGAGCTTTAAGTTTGTCTAAAATGTGGAAAGCAGGAGGGCAGAAAACAACCATTTCACCGTCCTTTGTAAACATTTTTTTTGTGAACAATCTGCCTCCAACTTAACATCTGTGTGTTCTTAGATGTCCGATTGATTTTCTGTGTGTGTGCGCGCGCGCAGATCAGGAGGTGGGAGACGGCAGCAGCGGATCTCAGGGCTTCTCCATAAGAGCTTCTCCTAAGACCACCCCGCGGTGAGTGCGCACACACACACACACACACACACACACACACACACACACACACACACACACACACACACACACACACACCTCACTCTCTCCCTTTCCTCCCTCTCCATTTACATTCCTCTCTGCCCCCCATGCTTCACCCGCCCCACACACCCCTCCTCACTCTTTTTCTTCTTGCTTTTCCCTTCGCCGGCCCCTCGTCTCCTCTTCTCTCTCTTCCTCTCGGTCCGCTCTTCCACACATTCCCTCTTTCGCTTTTAGCCCTGCAGGCGGTTCTCGCTCTCTTAGCAAACGATAACTTGTTTCAAAGGAGGTAACCATCCTTCAGGTTCACTTAGATACTTTGTTTTTCTCCTCGGTTTTGAATCAGCCATGCACGGACAGTCGGAGGATTTACTGTATCTTCTCCTTTTGGGAATACTTTCATGGATCTTTCGGGATGGGAATATTGATCCCAGAGATACAGTTCTGCTTGTTTCTTCCACTTTGTGGGATGGCTGATCCATCTGATGAGGTTGGTAACACTTGGATGAGTAGCGCTGCACTTAAAGTCAGCGGTGTTGTAAAATGTTGTGGCGGTACCGCAACTTAGATTAATTTGCGCAGTGTTTTTGACTTGAGAAGTGCATTTCCTCTCTCTCTTTTCTTCTCCTCTGCCCCTTAGCGCTGACTTTAACCTTTTAAAAGCAAAGTGCGAAACTCTTGCCATCTCTTTTCCACCACATCTCCTCTCCTCTCCTGCTGTCCCTCGTTTCCCCTCTTTCACACTCAACAGATTGTCTCAACAACCAAGATTTATAGCATGGCGACATCGCGCTGCGTCCTCCCTCTCTTTTCCCCCTGCTCTCGCGCGCAGACAGAGAGCCTGGCCCCTTTTCATTAGAGGCCACTGTAACAACAAATTGATGTAGTTTTATAGCCAGCAGTGTCTATGTTTGTCTGACATTTATGTTGGGTCGTTAATCTCCCTATTGACCTCTCCATCTCTCCTTTTTCCTTTCCGCGCTCCCTCTTTTCTCCACCCCACCCTACCACCCCGCTCCTTTCAGCTCTCCCATTGGCGGCCTGCAGATCCGCTATGACTCCTCGGGGTCGTTGCCGGGGCCAGGGCTGGGGTTGCTAGGGGCCGGTGGCGTCGGCGGTGGGGAGACGCTGCCCCCGGTGGCCACCAGCATCGAACAGCTCCTGGAGAGGCAGTGGAACGAAGGGCAGAGCTTCCTGCTGCAGCAGGGAGCGCAAGGAGACGGTGAGTGGAAGTAAAACATCTTCCTCCATCGCCTCTCCTAAAGCTAAGGTGAAAACGGAAAAGTGAAGCGACAGCAAAATCTGTCCTTCAGCAGAGGCTGTCAATTTAAAACGACTTTCTCCTTTCCTCATCTCATCGTCCTTGAGTCTAAATGTCAGGGTAACTTTGACTCATTTTGACCTTTGACCTTCATGTAGAAAAGTGTGAATCGTTGGATATTTGAGCATGACCGACTGCTGGTCTTTCAGATTTTTCTTATCAGTCCAGCCATACATACTGTATTCACAGCATGTCTGTGCATCCTTAAGTCTTAAATTTATTCATCATGAATGAATTGGATGCAAAATTTAAGACTTTGAAAGTCCTAAATGTATGTATCCAAATTTACAGCCTTAACATGTCTTTAATTCTTTAAACTAATTTGTATTGGCCTTAAGTACATTAATCACAGGTCTTAAATTTTGTCGTGGCATGGCTATTTATTATATATTCTATGTATTTTTTTTCTGTAGGGCAAAGTCTGAGTCATAACGCTACTGCTAGCTAGCTGCTAATATATATTTCTTAGCTATGTGGCATCTTTGCATATTTTTGCAAGCAAATTTATTGCTAGTTTGCCGGCTGATGTTTGTTTTTGCCACTGGCTCACTTCTGTCACCATCCCTTACTTGACGAGATTCATTCTGTTAAAAAAAACTTGGCGGTTAAAGCTGTGTAGAGCTGTATAGAGCTATATGCAGCGTGATAAACAAAAGCTACTGCTAAACAGACTTCAAAAATTTCACAATACATGTTAGTTTTGATTCTTCTTAAAATCAAGAAAATTATGGACAACCTTGACCACCATCTTCATGAGACTGTCTTGGGAAAGTGTCTTCAGCCAGAGGCTTCTTCAAATTCACTGTAATACAGGCCACTACAGGAGATCTTTCCTGCCAGACCTACAATGACTCATTGAAGTAATATGAGTTATTTTAATTTTCCTTTGGGATCAATAAAGTATTTTTGAAATTTGAATTGGTAATACGCTAATGTTATCCCTGATATTTATAGATTTTTTTGGTCTTAAATTTCAATCAAGATGAATTTAGAAAGGTCTTAAATTTGACGTACTGAAACCTGTGATTTACTATCTGTACCATTAAACCACCTGTATGTAATTTTTATGTTTCAGTTTAGTGCCATAGCTGCCATAACACAATGTCTTGCTTCCTCTTCCTCCTATCAGTGGTGGCCATGTTGAAGTCTCTCCACCAGCTGCAGGAGGAGAACAGGAGACTGGAGGAGCAGATTAAAACCCTGACCATGAAGAAAGAGAGACTCCAGCTTCTCAGCGCACAGTTATCAGTGCCTTTCACCCCGAGCACTGTTTCCTCGGGTAAACACACACACGGTTTTGTTACTGTTCAGGGTGAATGGCTTTTGGGAGATATTTCTTTACAAGAGATGAAAGAAATGTGAAGAGAGAGTCTTGGAGAGTTTTTGACACAGAGAGATTTGCTTTCTACACCTGTTTAGACTAAGGGTGCCCCCTATCTTATTTTTCAGTCCATCAGGACAATAAAAGGGAAATTCAAGATGAAGAAGGTATAAAGCTGATAAATGTGAAGTAGAAGAAAAATTCTGTGCCTTTTTTCCCTCATCATTTATATCTGACATACCCAAATAAAACCCAGTTCAACCAGTTTCAGATTTTCTGCGGGACGGTCTGTCAGCACATCTATTATTGATCATAAACTCCATAAACCAGCTTTTCATGCTGTGGAATAGGGCCATCATTAAAAAAATGCCATCTTTGAATTTTGTCACAAACAATGTAGGAGACACAGCAAAGATGTGGGAGAGGATTTTCTGATTATAGTAGAGTTTCGATTGGCTCCATTTCTTTGAGTGACACATCCCAGACGACTTGCACTTGACTCACCCCACGTTTATAACAAGCGACAAAATGGAGCAGGAAGATGTTCTCCTTCCAGTCTAGATTCATCTGTACTTGTTTTCTTTCCATAATTGCTCACTGCTTTGTTTTAGTCCAAATCTCCATAAAATACATAAAAGTTTGCTATTTTAATGTTGTAAAAGGGAAATCAGTACTTTAGTCCGGCGGTTAATCAAGCTAATACTGTGATTGTTGGCGTAGGTGATGTGAAGGGGTCCCACCTCGGAGCCACAGACTCTTCTTTACCAGTGACAGCTCAGGTAAGGAGAGGAACACGGACACAGCACGGCACTGCCATGCCATAAAACACCCAATGGCAGTGAGTGTATGTCTGTTTCAAAGGACACTGCGTCGTGCGGAGGTCACAGCAGCAGCGGCTCCACCTCCTCGCTCTCCGCCTCGCCCTCCGTCTCCCAGAGCCCGCCTCAGCCGGCGCTGAACGGCATGGGCGCCACGGCCGCGCTGGGCGGCGTCGCCGGGCTGATGGGCGCTCTGGGCGCAGGAAACGCGCTGGGCATCGGCGGGATCGTCGGAGCGCTGAACGGCGTGATCCAGACGCCGGCGGGCCCCGGCAGCCCCCACACTACAGGAACAGCGGCAGGCGTCATGCTCCCCGTTAACAGCAGGTATCCGACTTCCTGACCTACGAGGATCTCGCCTGTAAAAGCATGAAATCATACAAAAAGAAATGTTTATTTTTCTGAAAACATTCAACAAGCGAGGAAGCTGTTTGTGTCTTCAGGGTAAATTATTGAGTGAAAAGTTCACAGCTTCCTCTTTTTCTTCCCGTTTGCCTTCATGCTGGGATTGAAGCAGCGCAACAGGTAGTAAGAACAGGTGAGACAGGAACCTGCACAGCTGCATCTCAATGTAGTAGAATGTTATCAAACAGCTCATTCATTTCACTTGTTAAGCTGAAAACATGAGCTCGTGTTAGATTCATTAAACACAGACCGTGGCTTTCAGATAATAAAACCTCCATGTTTAACAAACAATATGAAGACAATGAAAACAATTAAATCATTGTACAGAACTCTTGCCAACTGAAATGTCCATAAAATGTGCCATATATGCACTCAGCACTTGATCAGGGCTCCTTTCCAGCATTTACTTTGCATCCTATCAGTGCTGCAGTTATTTCTGTACAATTGTGCACCTGATCCACCACAGATCTTCCTTCCATCTAATTTTCCATTAAAAGGCTTCGATACGCCATGCTGTGAGCAACAACCGGATTCTTGTTTTCACTAGTTGTAAGTCAGAATCATCCTAATTATCTGAAACGGGTGTGTCAAACATCAAGATCACAAATGTCCTCAGAGGGCCAGTTGTGGCTGAACATATTAATAAAACCCATTAACATCAGATCATCATATTGAACATCCTCGCACACCGCTGTCATTTGGCAGTATACAAGATAGAACCGCTTTAATTTGATTAGTAACATACTTAACCACAGAACTGTCATCACGATGGTTCTAGTCATGAAAATCTGCAGCAGCCAGATTTAGCCCTTGGGCCTTGATTTTGACACATCTGATATAAAAGGAATATTTGAAATCAATCTTAATTTTTTTTTTTTTTTGTTTTTTTTTTTACCTTTGAAATAAATAAACTTGTGATGATGTTCTCATTTGTTGAGATGCACCTGTTGCGTCCCGTGTTGTTGGTTTGTAGCAAGAGAAACAGTTTAGTGTGTGTGTGTGTGTGCGTGCGTGTGTTGCGTCAGCAGCTCCAAGTTTCTCTCCTAACGTTGTGGCCTTTGACCCCGCAGTGCCGCCCGGCTCGGCCTGCTGTCCGAACAGCAGCGTCTACTTCAGCATCAGCTCCAGCAGCTGCTGTCCTCCCAGTCGTCTGCGGTACGTCACTTCCTCAGGAGCTGAGTTCCCGTTTCTCCTGTCCGGGTTCGTGACGTAAACGTCTTTAACTTTAACCTCCTGCCCTTTGACACAGGACCAGCAGCAGCAGGCGCTGCTCCTGCAGCTGATCCAGCAGCAGCATCAGGACCTGCAGCAGCTGCAGTCCCTCTCCTCCTCGGCTCAGATGCCCTCCATGCCGCTGTCCGGCACTCAGCTGCCCCTCGCCAACCTGCAGAGCCAAGGCGCCATCGCCGCCAACCCTTTCCTCGCACTGCAGCACACACACACCGACACACACAGCTCAGGGCCGGGAAAGCCCCGGGTGCCAGAAAAAGCCGTGGGCATCACCGGCCAAGAGAAGACATGACACTTTTTTTATTGTTTGTGTTTAATAAATTTTTTTTTTTTTTTATTCTCTCTTTATTAAATATGCACAGTTGTAAGATCAACTTTTTGGTCAGAGTCCATCAGCTGCACAGAAGAGCAAACGTTAAAAGTGTTGCCATTCGTCTCATGGAGTTCCTCCCTCACTCAAACTGGGCCGGCTCACTTCGGTTCTGCAACTTTTTCTGGTTTAAAACTTGACCCTGAATTCTGTTTATGTGTGTGTATGTGTGTGCGCTATTTATTTCAGTCTAACTTATAGATGTGTTCTTTTTAACTGCTTCTTTGTTCTTAATGTCTTTAGTTGGGTTTTAATTTAATGTTCCTATTAGTTTCTCTATAAGTTAGTTTCACCAAGTAGCATCGGAGTAAAATACATGTTTTGTTTTTTTTTCCCTCATGTTTTTTTCTTTATTTTATTTTATTTATTTTTTTTTTGGGCTTGAGTCATCTAAAAGGTCAATTTCCAAGAAAGTTTAAAGCTAATCGTTTCTGTCATAATTCTGACTCTCGTTTCCTCTCGTCTCGGCTTCTTCTTTTCGTTTCTGTCGCAATGTTTCACTCTCAGGGGCCTCCGCTAACCAGAGCTGTTAGCTCGACAGCCGAGCTGGCGCACAGAAAACCTACAAACCTAAAAATCACAACGAAAACAAGCAGCAATACATGAATGAGTATAAAAGTACACTTCCCTAGAATAGCACTGAACAGTAGCAGATGTATGTTTGACATCTGTCTCGCAGCAGTCCCGAGGGGAATATCGGGTCAGCGTTGTGAAAATAAAAAAATAAAAAAAAAAAGAGAAATCGCCCCACATGTTTCTGGCTGCTGCTTCTCTCCCAACGTCTCTTTCACTCTGCGCGCTGCAGATCCATTAATGTCAGCGTGCCAAGCGTCGCACTGTCACCGCAGTAGCCTTGCTGTCGACTGTCTCTTCCCTGGGCCAGATAACGGGGGGCTCAGTCATGGATGTGAGACACTTAACAGGATGGGGTTTGGAGGGGGTTAAAAACAAAACTCAAGATATAAAGGCAGCTTGTTTCGAGATGCTGTAAACCACGTAGCTTGGAGTCCAAAACAAAAAAGTCATGAACTTGTCAGCAAACAAAGCCTCTTTCCTGCCCCGTCTTCCTGATTGAGTCCCCCGCTTGCACCTACCTCTTTGAGCAGGACCTAAAAGGCCGACCGCGGCGGTCGCTTTAAAAAAAAAAAACACAAAAAAACACAACAGTCAGGACTGGCCGTTCAGGCTCCAAACACAAGTGCCTGAGGCCAAATAGGTGGGGAGGGGGTGAGATTTTTGTGTTTCTTTTTACATTGCTAATTTTTTACAGCGCTCCTGGTGATTATGCTGCATCTAATTTAATAGAAACACTTTCCGACTCTTAACAAAACGAGGAAAATTTATTCAGCTGCATTCATTAATATTCAAAAAAATACAAAATACAACTTTTATGTCGTGGTTTTTTTTTTTTTTTTTTTTTTAATTTATCTGGAGTGTTTGTGTACTGTGTGTAAATTTATGTATTTTAAAAAACAAAGTCACTGATTTTCTTTTTTTGCGATTGAACATAATTTTGTACTACTGTGTACAGGTTTTGTTTTTGTTTTTTTGACCTCGAACACAGTCTGATTTTGCTGTAAACTCCCTCTGATGTCTGCTCTGTGTCACGTGTTTGAAAAGCTACAAGCTATTTAATAGTTGGTTGATTTGGGGGGAGCGGGGGGTGTACATAGCTGCTCGTAGGGGCAGAGGAAGTGTGTTTGGTGGCACAGTCTTTACCTCGTTAAGTGTACATAAACCTTTCTCATTGGCCGTTTGGTGTACATAAGTGATTGTGATTGGCCGTGACGCCAATGAAGCCTCAAGTTTGTGTGTGTGAGAGTCTTTTTAGGACCAGAAAAATAAGATTTAACAGTGACTGGACACACAAAAGTATTAATTTATTTTTATATGTGCAGGGACATTGTGGTTTTTTCGTTTTTAAGGTTTGCACCGTTTTCTCAATTATTATTATTATGTTGTTTTTTTACTTGGGCACTATGATTTAATTTGTCCACACAAATGTGTTTCAATCAGTTTTGTAAAAGTGGGGAAATAATTAAGGTGGGTTGAGGAGTGGGGTCTCATATTGTATTTCAAAATGCAAAAAAAAAATAAACTCTGGATTAAGAAAATCTTTTGTTTTTAGTCTTCTGTATGATAGAATTGATGCTAAAAATGTTCGGGCAATTTTTTAAATTGTACTTTTTTTTTATTTTTACATTATCTGAATTATTTTTGACTTTTTTTTTTTTACAGTGTATGTTGATGGGTTTTTATGTTTTCAAATTGAAAACAGACATTTAAAAAATTGAGTCCGTTTCATATCAAGTTATTCAACCATTTTCTTTGTGAGGTGATATTTAAATAAAATTGCAAATAAGTAAATAAATAAAATTTATAATGTTTAATAAATCAAATTTGTGACTTAATCTGAAAGGCTTTATTTAATTCTTTATATAGAAACATGACTCGCCTTTGAATCTTTACCTTTAAACGATGTGTTTCTGTTCCTAATCAACACACACCCTTGTTAAAACTGATGGGTTCCTGCTGCTGGATGCTGAAGGGGGTCGTCGAGTGACGAGTGGGATCTGATTTTGTCTACAACTGCTGAAAACCAAACTGCAGAAAAACCAATGCATTAAAAAAAAAAATCAGCTCTGCTGTGTGTGTCTTCCCACCCTGTGTGTATACCCCACAGGTTGTAAATATTTAATTATTAGATTAGATTTTTGTTTCTGTACTCTTAGGTGTGTTTTTTTCTTCTTTTTTATTTTAAAAAATTAATTTCTAATTTCTTACTTGCTTCTAATTGTTGCTGAAGTTAAGGACACGATCCTTAACTCTTTTTTTTTTTTTTTTTTTAATTTAAATTCAAAACAATTTTAAACAGACAAAACAAATTCCTTTCACTATTTGTGATCAGTTATGCTTGGCTCAGCTTGTGAGCAAATTTTTAAATGTATTTTATTTATTGCTCTAACACAATCACATAATTATTTGTCAGACTATATCCTACACATTAGGAGGAGAACCGAGCAGCAACATGGTTTCATTTTGTATTGGAAGAAAAGCGGAACCCAAAAAAAAAGAAAAACCGAGCGTCTTTAACAATAAAAGGTGTGCTTTCAGTCCTAATAAGTGCACACATACTGAAACTGATGAATTCCAGCTGTTTGGGAGGGTGTGTGTGTGGGAGAAAAAAAAAAAACAAAACAAAACAAAAAAAAAAAAGAATAAAAAACGGAAAAAACATCTGCTTGTGTGCTGTTGAGGTGGGGCCACCATTCTGCTGCATCTGCCTCTGTCCTGGTAATTAAAAGCCCACTTTCCTCCCTCGCCCTCCCTCCAGCAGCAGTTTTTAGTTTCCAAGCCTCCCTCCGCCCCTCTTCCTCTGATACCTTTCTCTTCTCTTTACCCGAGCACTTGCTCAGCCTCCTCCTCCTCCTCCTCCCCCCCCCCACAACCACCCCAAACAGCGTCACCCCTCGCAGCCCTCCACCCGCCCCGCCTCTCTCCATCAGAGCTGCCCCACAAACACACACAGAGCAGAGCCGCTGTGGCCATCATCGATCAACCCCCCTCTCCGCTCCCACATCTTCTGAGCCCCCCCCGCCCGCCCCTCTGCAGGGGAGGGAGGGAGGGAGGGAGGGCTTAACAGCTGATGGTGGACCCCTGTGCGCTGCCCCACCAGGTGCCTGATCAGAAAGACCAAACCCCCAAACGAAGGGTTTGTTGTCGGGGAGATGATTAAACAAATGTAGGGCCGGTTGTGTGTGGAGGCCCCTGCTGCAGCAAACACGTCTGACTGTTGCAGCTGAGCAGGTCAAACTGCCTCTGGACTAACTTAGAAGTCGACAGGATCTTTAGTTTGTTTGTTGTTTGCTTGTTTGTTTTCGCAGAAGGTAAAAGGTGGCATGTAGGCTATATATCCATGCATACAGTTAGACAAAAAATCAATCTAAACACGTGACTGTATTTCTAGATATGGCTTTCGGACAGAGAAGTGTTCATGTGTTGGCAAAGTGTATGAGCACACACAAAAAGAGTAAAATCTGAAGAAAATAAATAAATAAAAGTCATGATTTTAAAATGACCTTGTAGCGTAGGGATTCTCCTGATTACAATTTGAACTTGAAGAAATGAAAGCCAGCACGAGGCGGTGTGTAAAACTCAAAAGACCAATTACCTGGACAGAAACGTGCAGATCAATACAATTAGAATAGTTCTTTTTGAACTTAGAATTGAGCAGGAACAGGTGGGGGAGGGGCGATACGCTAAATGCTTCAAACAGTCATTCTGGTGTTTTCTGTGGCAGCTCATTAGCAGGACTTCAAAACTGGATGAACTTTAAAACCTCAGTTAAACCTTGACACTCACCAGCCTGGGGGTAGGAGGGCAAATTGGGAAAATGGGTCGAGGAGGAAGGGGCAGTTGTAAGGTTTCGTTTATGAGCGACAACTCTTAAAATATTCCTATTTGTTAGTCTACTAACAAACAGAGAAGCATGGAGTTTACTTCTCAGATTGATTGCAAGAAGCAGAAATGATAAATATTACACTAGACATGTAGCTATAAAATGTAGAAGTTTTTATGTATAGACAATTATCCCTTTGTATACATGTCTTGTGCAAATCCTGGTGCGTTTGGCTCCATGAGCATCCATAGAGTCTGGCTCTTTATATTCAGAAACTAGTTCCTGAAACAACAATATAAGCTCTAGTGAAGATAAACACACACAAAAAGAAATGGCAGGACCAAATATGCTTCTGTAATTTTCCCATACTGTTCCTCAAGTGCCACCTGTAATTCCTACACAGGTTGGGACATATTTCTTGATTCTGTTAACCTGTTTAAAGACCCCCATCTGCACTGGAGACACAGCAACAAGCTAGGGAGAGGCTCCAGTCAGCGTAATAAACCATTAGCAAGAGGCGAGCATGGCGCTGGTGTGTACAGTAATGCCGTGTAAATCATCTCAGAGTGGCTGCCATTAGGAGGCTTAATCCTGGCCAGGAATATGGAGTCAGCTGCCAGGGGCCCCGATCCGGTGCCGAGTGGAACCAGATCCGGCCAGTGGAGGTGTTTAGGGCTGTCAGTGCAATGGGGGAGAAAGGGGAAGGGTGCAGGGGGGAGTGCTGTGGGGGAGAAACAGCTGAGGAGATTCCCAGGACACAAGTCTCTCTGTGTGTGTGTGTGTGTGTGTGTGTGTGTGTGTGTGTGTGTGTGTTTTTGTGTGGGTGTGTGTGCCCCCCCCCTCCCCCCCACAGGACTCTCTCCTGTGGGATAATGGTGGCAAGGAGAAACAGCAGGACTCGGCCTCATCCCTCTTTATTCTCAGGCTGCTTGTATTTGCCTGTATTTTCCTGCTGCAGTGATTCTCCTCTGTCTCCCGCGGCTCGCAATCACACAGTCACATCCAAATAAATACAAATATAAACCACCTGGAGTCATTTTTGAGGAACAAGCTCATGGAAAAGATTTTTAAAAATTACATATATTCATAATTTGCATATCTAAGAGGTTCAGTGACAGTAGTTTTAACATATATATATATATATATATATATATATATATATATATATATATATATATATATATATATATATATATATATATATATATTGCGAGGCTCTAAAAATAAAAATACAATGACTCCTGAGTCATGTCCAAGCACACACTGGAGAGGATGAAAAAAAAAAAAAATCAAATACAATGCACATTCAATACACTGATGGGGAAAACTTTAGTGGAGTCATAGGAGTTTGTTGTATACTGAAGATTTGCATGTCTGTAGTCTGTAAAACCGTCCCCATTGCCCTGATGCCCCAAAATGAAATTACAAAGTGCCTCATGGACACTAAAACATACCAGCAATTACTGCAAGGGAAACATATTTACACTCTAAGGGCCACTAAATTAACTATTCATACACCTATTTAAATATTAATCTAATATTTGTCCTATTAAGCAGCAACAAATAAACACAGGAACAACTCAATAAAGGCTCAGCATATTAAAGTCAAGCATACATATTTAATTGTACTTATCACTAATTATGCTTGGACTAACTTCCTTTTTTTAAGACAGCACTGGTTTTGTTTCTGTAAAATATATTTATAAAATAATTTAATAAATTTGCTTACAGTGTTAAAATATGCGTGAAATTCTGAACTTCAGCAAATTAGCAGCATTAGAACCAGCTGCAGTTTGATAAGAGTTTAATTTCCTGCTAGTACTTCCGGGTGTTGAGGACCGAGTCCCGCTGACTCAGCGGTGTCTGGGCGACTCGGCTGCCGCACTGAGTGAAGCGCTGCACGGCCAGAGAGTCGACCGCGCACCGCCACACGGCGCTTCCACCAGCGGCGAGAAGGAAGGAGCGACGAAAACCACAACAACCGAAAATAAATAAGCGAATGGATAAAGGCAGGGAGGACAAACAAAACAGGGCCCAGCCGAGCACAAAGACGTAATGAGGGGAGAGCAAGGGAAGGGAATGTGTGAGCGGGTGTTTTTCTGCGGTCTGCTTTTCCCCTCTGAAGGGGGAAATGCAGCTCCGCGGCGCGGTGCGGCGCGACTCCTCCGCGGGGAGAGAGAGCGCGAGCCGCGGGCTGCAGCCTCGCTGTTCGCCGGGCTGCGTTTTACCACAGCGCCACGTTTCCTCTAAATCTGATCTAATGGGCTCCATCTCGATTCAAACGCAGATCACGCGTGGGAATAATTTGCGCCGACGATTTTTATCTGGCGTTTTGCGTATTATTTTTATTTTTTAATTTTTTAATTTTTTGAAAATACGACAAAATTAAATATTAATTTTGGTTTAAATTACTCGCATGAATTTGTCAAAAATGTAATTTAAAACATTTATTAGAATATAAGTTTATGCGGAACAGAATACATTTATATTTATATGTTTATCCACGTTTAATTTTACACTCGTGACTTATCGTGATTTATTAATGGTTATTGATAGAAATAAATCAAAACTGTCCCCCTGTTACCAGGGTTTTACTATCTAATTAATACCCACGATGTTCAGATCCTATTTGGTTCTTCATATTTGTTGACCTCCAGCCTGCTGGTTTGCAGACCATAGACCAGAACAGCCAGCTGCAAGGAAACCCACACGACCCACAACAGAAATCTACTGAATTATGCATAAATTCAATTCAGCTCATTCAGAAATCCACTTCTTCTCCATTGCTTGTGCTTTTGAACATGTTGCAATATGTCAACATTTTTGCTTATTTGCAAAGGGTGGCTTCGCAGATGACTTACAACAAACCGTAACACGCTCTATTAAAAACTGTTGCTGATAACCCCTGACCCCCCAACCCCCAAACAAACAAACAAACAAACAAACAAAAAAAGCTAAATAAAAACCACTCTTCCTTAAAAAGAAGAAAGAGGAAAAAAAAAAAAAGAAAAAACTTCCTGCCTGGACAGAGAACAAGAGCCTGCATTGTATTTCCTCTTGTATTTACCTTCACATGTGAACCGGGCTCTGGGTGAGGAATGAAACACCATTAGCAGGACAGGTGGTGTTGGCAGAGATGAATGTGATCTTTTGGGGTTATAATGAATGTCACGGGATATAGATCTGAGATGAGATCTGGTTTGATCATCAGGTAAAAATAGATCAGTCACCAGCAGATCATTACTGATAATTACTTTCAAATGGTCGCCTATGTGAGGGGTCTAAAGGTGTTAAATAATTCCTGCCCTGGATGGTGATGGCAGGTTGAGAGAATCTCATGCGCCGGTGTCTTATATGATAATTAGATAAAAACGAGTGAGTAGAACAGAGGTGAATCATTAATTATTCCCCCCTATTTTTTATTTTATTTTTTTGACTTGTTGTCAGATGGGGAAATGTGATTTTTTTTTTTTTTTTTTTTTTAGTATTCATCAAGTGCACAAAAAAAGCTTCCAGATGCATAACCAATTATTTACCCCTCTGCTGCTTTACCATTGTATTCTAATGACGAGCTGGAAGGCAACAGGGAAGGCTGCAGGACCACAGAGGGTCTCGCACACAACACACACGCCTTCATTGTTGTGGGATAAATGCCTTGCTCAAGGACGCCAGGCTCTCTGATAAAGAACAGCTCCCAGTGGGGACGTAAAGCCAATTTTGCGTCTTGAAATCTGAGCAGCCCGAGTTAAAGAGACAGCCTGCAATCAGGATGAATTAGAGAACAACAGGCGTGTGAAGAGAGAGCAGGGATTTCTCTACCGGCAGCAGCTGTTAAATGGTATGAACCCAAGCTGCCGAATGGTACAGGCCGACGTGGGTGAGCGAGGAAACCTTGCCTCCCACCTATGAGCAAACCTCATCTATTATGCAGACTGGAGACCCTTGCTTGTGCTTGTGCTTGTGCTGGACGGAGGCTTTGTGTGTGTGTGTGTGAGTGTGTTTTGGAAATAGAGGGGAAGGAAAGGAGGTATTCGTGAACACGCATGCACACGTACACACTCAGAAACGTCCACAACTAATTCCTGATTCAGTTTTTTTTTTTGTTTTTTTGCCCCCCTTCTCCTCCCTGAATATGCGCTGGGAGCAACGGGCCGTGAGGCGTATGAAGACTGATGTTGAACGTGTTGCTTCAGCTGTGATAACTGAAATAGGACGCCAATAAACGCTGCTTAATCTTCAGACGTGTGTGTGGCTTGCACGGAACCTCAAAAAAACACGTACGAGGAAACTGCCACTCATCTGTCTGCTCGAGTCCCGGCAGTAGCACTGGTCCCCTGAAGCAGCAGGCCAAATTAGAGGAAATGAGAAGCAGAGCTTTACTTTTTTCGGCCTGTCTGATTCAACAAATAAAAGGTATTTACTGCAAAGGATGATGGGATTTAATCGAATCCAACCATGCTTCCCAGTTCTTGAGGTTAAACTTTGATCCTCGTCATAGGCGATGCGAGATCCTTTATCCATCTCACTTCATTCAAGAACAAAATAAAGATTTGCATTGTGTAAAAAATATATAGCAGAATTATTTGATAGCTTTATCATTTATGCTTTTAACATTTAATTCAACTTTCATGATGACACTTAAGTAATTGTTGCCAAGAAGATATGTTAGTGAGTTCCATAAAGATTGAAAGGAATTGTTTTCATAGTAATGAAACTATGCAAGCCACTATTTTCCACATTGCAACCATAAACCTTTTTCTTTCTTTCTTTTTCTAACGTTGTGAAACATTAACACAAAGTAGCAAATAACTAAACGTCTTGCAAATTCCCATCTGAAGAGATCAAATCTAAACTTCCTGTTGGAAGTTCAATTCGCCGTGTGAAGGGAATCTAACACATCACATCATCCTGAACGCACCATCTCCACTATGAATCACAGGGGTGGCGGTGTTACCTGTATGGATGCTTCTCTTTAGTCTTCTCAGGTACATTTGGCCTGACTTAATATTTCATTTCAACTGACGGTGCAGCGTTTTTTTTTAAAAATCAATTATTTATGGCAAACGATTCGGTTTATTTACTTGGCACGAGACACGGCACATGTATCAGTCATCAATCAAGCTGATGACATGATGCAGACAGATTCACATTTGTTCTCATTTGATTTTGGTTACAGCACAACTCAGCCAAATTCTAGGTTCAATTCATTGATTAGTTCTTTCTTCAGTGGCTGAGTGATACAGTCATATTGTTGCCCTGCAGACTCCGCTTTACCACAGTGACTCCTCATCTTGTTTATCAGTGACTGGACCAAAAAAAAAGGGGAAAAAAAAAAAAAAAACCCATTAGATCACAGTAACTTAGAAACAGGGCTCAATAATCTGCCTTGATACTCCACACATGATTACGCAAGAGCCTAACACAACTCCCGCTCTCTGCTCCCGTCTCTGGGAGGTATTCCTTGATATCGGAAAGTAGTATTTTCCATTAGTCTCCCTCATTGCGAACTGTTAACATGCATTAGCGGCGCAATTATAAAAGCCGCGGTCTAATCTTTTAAAAGTCCCAGGGTAACGTTGGAAATGGCCAGAGGAGAGGAGGAGAGGGGGATGAAAGAGGGATAAAGGGAGAAAGGGGAGGAGAGAAACTCAATCTAAAGCACCAGGTGCACCTTTTGTCGACATAATCTCCCAGCCCTTGAGACGGCGGCACACACCGGCCAACATATACAGCCTTTCATATGTACACATGCTGCTTTCTCCACCGAGGGGGATTTGAGTCCCGGTCGACTCTGGTCATATGTAAAAGGGACTCCAAGGTCAGCGTTCAGCTAGAGCAAGGTTTTGTGTGTGTGTGTGTGTGTATGTGTGTGTGTGTGCATTGTGTCAGTTCGTATAATAACACAAAATCATCAGCATGATACCTTTCCCAGACTCTATGTGGCTTTTTTTTTTTTGAAAATGTATTTATAAGTTTACATATTTTGGTTGTGTTTGTTTGAAAGCCACGCAGTTGATGAATGACCTTAAATGAAAATGGCGACAGACCCACCAAGACCTCGGCGTACGTGTTGACGCACGTGTTTGTCAGCGTTTGTCATCCGAAGCATGAAGGCAACACGACGAGCTTCAACCGCACTGATGGACTATTTGAAGGCGGTTTATGCCTCTCTGTCACTGTTATGTGTGTGTTCCAGCAGGCACCGACAGCCAACATGGTCAAAGGTGTGATCGTTTATCATTGCGTGTGTTTACATGTTCTCCGGCAGTCACTAGCAGTGGCTTTCTGTTGGGATAAGTCTTGGCTTTTGATTTCACAGGATTTCTAGTGTAGAGGAAATATTCAAAATTATAAAAGGTGCATGACCTCGTCAACTGCAAAGCTTAAATTGTATTTATTTTGTCTTTGTTAGGAGCCAAACAGAACAGGATGCAGAACGCGGGTGTTGGATTCAAAAAGGTGGGTTTTTATTTACCCCAAAGTATGAACAAGGGTTAACATAACAATTAGACAGGCGTGCAAATAAAAGAGGTCGACGCAAAGACACAACTGATGCAAGACAGACTGACCTAAACTGAAAGGACACATAATGGGAACGTAAGTACTGGTTTAGCTGAACCACATGGACATGATAGTGGGAAACAAAATGGCTGCCATCTGACAGCTAACCCAAAACAACCCCCAGCATGAAGGATGTGGTTCAGTCCAATGAGGCCATCAGCGGTACTTCAGGAACCGCGGGCCTTTGCCACACCTTTTGCCCGCCCAGGAAACTCAAACAAAGAAGATGATATCAATAAAACATAACTGAATTTTGACCTTTCAGTGTTAATATGTGAGCATTCCATATAAACATTGTAAGGTGTTAGAAAATAATATAAATCAAAAAGCAAGCTAAAGTGAAAACCAACTATTGATGAGGTGTGGATCTTACCCCGTCAGGCTCCCCATCACAGTCTGAATGCCTGTCAGAACCCTTCCTGTTTAAATGTTTTATGATTGTTATTTAGAAATTCTGTGAGTTTTGAAATTTCTGTTAATTCACGTCAACAATGAATACTGAAAAACTGTCACTGGGACAAATGGGTGACATTTGTCCCAGTGACAAATGTCACTGGTTTTTTTAGCTTTATTTTTGCACATTTACAACAAGGAAATGAAATGAAACACTATTTTACAAACCAATAACTTACCAATAAAAAAAGAAATAGTTCGAGCCCAAGGCTTAACCTACTCTGAATCAAAAGATGGGGGTTTTAAGTGTGTCGTCTGATTGGCTGAACAGTACCCTGTGATAGCTCCTCCCCAGAAAACAATGACAGATTCAAGAAGATTTTCTCCAACCAGGTCAGAAAGATTAAATTCTTAAATTGAAATTGATATTTCTATCTTCTTCACTGTTGTATTTTGTGCAAGGTTCCATAAAGATTTTATTTTGTTTTTCTCCCGTACCTTCAGCCTGTGCTCAGCATAACCTTTTTAACTCGTTCCCCTTTGTATCCAGCTTCGTTCTGTATATCATCTGTATTGAGGGAACCTCCAAAGATCCAAAGCCCGTTGCCAGAAGAGACAAGTAACATCTTCCTGTCTTAGGGTTGACCTTTAGCAGACCAAACAGCTGCTGGAACTGAAACTTGATGTATTCCTATGAGAGAAATACCTGAGCAGAAAGGTAAACTCATTCTGCACAAAGTTCTGACCCGGTAAGGAACTCTTTTCAGTTTTGTTGATGCTGAAAGGCAACAGATAAAGACTGATGAGACTGACAAACTCTTAAAACATTTTCAGTAATTAAGTTTCACGTTAATTTATTGGTAAAACTGGAAGGAATCCATCCTTCATATTGATATTTGTAGATTATACATTAATTGATACATTAACAGTACTATAGTTATATGAATGTCACTTCATTGTGAACAATTAAAAGAGTTAATCGTGGAAATTTCAGTTTTTATATATACATTCATTGAGGCCTGTTGATCAACTTCTCTGCAAAAACAATGAAAAAACAAAGGACTGTCAATATTATCGTATCTACAAGCTGAAAAACAATCCTTAAAACCTTGGACTGAATAGAAAATACAAAAAAAAAAAAAAAAAAACGTCCTTGAATAACATTACAGGCTGTGATAATCAATGACTCTTACCACAGTGGATTTAAGCTGGCCCGGCGCCCCTTGTCCACACACCCTCACCCGTCATTCTTCAAGCTCGACCCCTACACTCCTGTGAAGCGTCGAGTGGGGACGGAGCCAAGGACGGAGCGGGGTGCTCATTGTGATTTAATCTCTCTCTGCGTCTCTACTGCCATGAACAAACATCAAATGTGGCCTCCTTATCAGGCCAGGCCCACTCTACCGATCGCCAATCGATGGCTCCTGCTTTGTGTGGACCGGCTGGTCCATATCTGTGTGTATCCTCATCCAGCTACGCCAGTGAGGACCATGACTTTTGTATGACAAAGTGAATACCTGTTTGCAAAATTGACGACCTTGGGTTGGTATTTAACATATTCCGCGACTGTTCGTAGAAACAGGCTTGTTTTTATGCTTGGAATGAGCTTGAAATCGGGGCAAAGGTTCAGGTTTGGAGCTTGAATGCGCCGGCTGGGGGGTTAGGGAATGCCTCGTGTCAGTGAATGAGCTGAGGGAGGCAGATTCGTACACATCTGTGTCTATGCCTGTGTGAGCAGGAGAGGGAGTGAGTGTGTTGGCGCGAAGAAAGTCTCTGGGGCTGTGGTAACCGAGGTCAAAGATCAGGTATAACCCTCCAGTGTGGAATGACAGATGTTGCCCGAGGAAAACAAAGATAAAAGAAAGCGGACACCAAAAAAGAAAAAAAAAAAAGAAAGGCAAGAAAGGAGAGATTTATACCAGTTGCATGCGAGATGCTAACAACAGATCAGAAAAGACAGGAACTGTTTTGATTGCTGTCGTTGTTTCTGTGGCAGAGATGCTTTTCGCTCCAGGCGGCTTCGGAGAAGCTCACCTGAACGAAAGAGCCGAGAAGGGAGGAGGCTTTGTCAGGGTCTGACCACCAGCTCAGGGTGGTCTGATCACATCCGATTTTAAACTTTTTTTTTTTTTTTTTTTTGCACTGATGCTTTTAAACGTATCTACTAAATGGCACCTTATCTGCTCCAGGTAGCCAAACTGACTGATTAGCAATAATAAATACTTTAAAATGAAAAACTCAGTGTTAAGATCAGTAGTAAGAAGTGGTCTTGCATGATGTAAACAAAGCCACCTGAAAAAAAAAAAAAGGTTTTATTGAATTGCCAACACACACTTGTACATTTTTTACAGGGAACTGTAGCCATTTTGATTTGAAAGTACTGTTTTTCAGAACAGTTTTTAAAGTGAATAAACCAAATTTAAATGTTTTATTAAATTATGAGCAATGCAGAAGGAAGTTGATCAAATCTGCCACATGGGTTTTAATTTTTACACTGAAACTCCTGAATATAATCCAGTGGTGACAGATGAACTTCTTGTTTGTTTGTTCCACAAATCTGGACTTTATGGAGAAGTAGAAAATAATGATTTGTTGCCGAAAGCCAACAGCTTCTCTGCTGCTGAAAGAGAGTGGTGGCGGCATCATGCTGGGATAGAAAAGCTGGGCTGATGTGAAAATCCTTGAAGATGAAAACCTGTTAGAGGCTCTAAAGGACTTAAAGTTTCACATTATCACAGGAAAACCAGCGAAAACATTGAATTGAATGGTTTAGGATCAAACTAAACTAATTCGTCAGAACCGGCCCAGTCAAAGTTTATACCTCAATCTGAATGAGAATCAGTTGTAAGACTCACAGAAGCTGGCCATCAAATCAGATAAAGTTCGAGCTATGATGCAATGAAAACAATTTTCCTCCTCTAGATGCTTCAAAAGAAAAGAGAAATAACCCAAAGATCAGCAGCAAATGTTTGTTCTAGAATGTCTGAGTTATACACCCCACACTTTTCAGATTGTATTTTGCTTTTAAAGGGGGAAAAAAAAACCCCAACAGAACCATAAGATATTTTTCCTGCTTTTCAGGAGCATCTGTTGGTCTAATTCCCAATCAAGCACGAGTCCGCCGCTGTAACAAAAACTAGCCAGTAACTTGTTTTCAGTCAGGGTAATCTGATGCAGCCTCGGAGAGTACCTTTGTGGAACTGCCTCCGGCTAAACGAGCGTTGTCTCAACAGTGAATGTGGTTCTTTATTAGATACTTCCCTCAGTCACAGCGAATTGGATTGGACATCAAAAGCTGCGGCCTGGCCCGTCGTTCCTCCTCCCCGTGAGCCAGGAGAACTCACTGTTTGGTGTCTGTGTGGATTTCCCGAGGCCTTTGACCGCCACAAGCCAGGAATACAACAAGATACCTATTATAATGCTTTTTGCCCGCTTGGATTGAATTTTTCCTTTGTGAGGGAAGGTATGGATATGCCTTGAAATTCTCCAGCTCTTAAGGTGATAGTAAAAAATTTTTGAGCTTCTATTCACCATGACGCAGCTCCATAAAGCTGCTGAATTCAGTTGGAGATAGATGAAGCCGAGGGAAAGAGAGAGAGAGAGAGAGAGAGAGAGAAGTGAGGGGGGCAATCCTTTGTTCTGTCAAGGACTTAACACAATCAGAGTGTACAGTGTGTCAGTAGCGCACAGGCATATATCAACTTCAATCTCTTTTTAATGAAAAATCCTGCCCTCTCTAATATGTGCAAATTAACCTCTCCTCCTCCCTCCTCCTCCCTTCCTGCCGTTTCCCCACCTCTTTCTCCGCCTCACAAAGGCCCCTCAGCTCCCTCTGTTTCTCTCCTCCGTTCTTTTCTGCTCTTTTGCTTCACTTTCACCAGTTTTTTTCCACTTCGGTCGCTCCACAGATGTGTGGAATGAGACCAGGAGTGAGAGAGTATAGGACCAAGCCCCCACACCCTCCCCCCCCCCCCAACATCAACCCCTACCTCCACCCACCAACCCCCTGCTTTGCATTAGCCTGTTGCTTCTCTCACTCAACCAACCCCATGCAGCACGGCAATTATCTAGATCAGTTAGTTGTGGAGGGAGAGAGAGAGAGAGAGATAAAAACCTAAAATCATTAAAAAGGCAAAACAGAAAAACAAGTGAGAGTCAGTGTCCGGCAGCATTAAAATCCCCCCCTCCGTCCTCGTCTGCCCGTTTTGCTTTTCATCTGGCTCGCCCGTGCTCCAACACACACTCACGCCGGATCATGCTATTACCCTGATTATCCTGATGAGCCGGTCAGATCCTCGCCTTCTCATTCTGCCCATGCTGATTGTAATTTAGAAATTACACCTAATGAGGAATTTTTAAAAACACGGTTGCCGCTCTGTACCGCCAGCTCCACGCCGCTCCCTGCCCTAATGGATTCCCTGGTATGGAATCCATTTTTCCCCCCTTTCCGCCCTGCAGGGGGTCCGGCTGGCCAAGTCCTCCCTACCTCCCTGCCTCCATGCCTCCCCTCCAGCTCTCACCCCCCTCCTCCTCTTCTTCCCCTACTCCAAGCCTCTACCCTACTCCACTAATTGGGGGCGACTGGTTTTAGTGAAAAGGAGTCATAATCATTGTTTCTGCTGCTAATTTAAGTGGTTAAGTGCTCAGGATCTGGTCAGAGAACAAGAAAATGAGGGTGATTAAACAAACATTTTTCAAATCTTAGCAGCTAGAGTACCAATTTCCTGTTTTTTTTTTTTTGTGTGTGTGTTTTTTTTGTTTGTTTGTTTTTTGTTTTTTTTACGGATTGCATGTTTGGAAAAGTTAAACGGCGTATTGCAAGACAAAAGCACCAGTCAAAGGCACATTTTTGGAGTTTTGTTTGGACGTTTGGCGCAGAAACCAACAGACTGAAAATCAACAACTCCCTCCTGACTTCTCCATCACATGTCTGCGGATTAATAGTTTTGACCTGCCAGAGGCACAGACACCTGTGTGACGCGTGTTTCAAGAAGTGTTTCTCAGAAATGGTGGGAGGGGAGGGGGAGGGGGGGCACGCAGGCACGCATGCAAATCAAAGCCATCAACAGCTTGTGATGAAGTGAGATGTCGTGGCATAAACAGAGTGTGTCGTTACCATGGAAGCCAATTTCACCTCGCAGGCCGAGAGGCAGAAAAGCACAAAGAGCCACGGGGAGAAGGGGAGGGAGCGACAGAAGAACAGAAACAGACAGACAGGCAGACAGAGTGTTGCCGGCTCTCCGTTAGCAATTTGTAGCAGTTGTTCAATCCTTTACTGAGATCTTCCCTCCCCCCCCCCCCCAAACAGCTTACCTTTTGTTTTGTTTTTGTTTGGCAGGGGTGCTGGAGAAAGTTTTCAGAGAGCGTGGCGAAAGAAGGAAGGAGAGGAAGAAAATATTGTCCTCTTTACAGATTAGCCTTTATTTATTTTTTATGTTTTTAATTCAAATCTTTCAGGTCGTCAAATTAGTTTCAGTATCGAAGGTAACATCATTATGTGCAAATTGTATTCCTTAAATGTTGACTTCGAGGCAGAAAGCGACGATTTTAACTTGATCCCAGTGTTAAAATGTGTTATCAAAATGTTTTGTCAGACGTGTGCAGCCTGGAAATCCCTTAAATAGAGCATGTCTGACAACAACAACAACAACAAAGATGTTAATAAAATAACACACAGTGTTCTGATCTCAACAAAATCCCAGGATGTAGAGGAACAAAGATACTAACGTCTGTCCGTCCCTAAATTGTCCCAAACCCACTCCTGAGGCTGTGGGACTCTTAGGAGGCCTCTGAGAAAACCTTCATTCACAAACGGTAAAAACATCGAGGAGTGGAAGACCATCTAAAAAGTGGTCAGTCTACCAAAATTACTCCAAGAACACGCCAATTAGTTTTACAAAGTATTTGACATTATAGACAATTTGAAAGAGGTTGAAAACTGACTTGATTATGCACTCAGACTCAGTAACAGGTGCAATAATGGTCAGGAATTGATTTTAAACAATTCAAGTTGAATGAAAGTAATAAATGAATACATGTTCCTCTCCTCATAAATCCAAGACAGAAAATGTGTCGTGCATGTGGAACTGATGGGGCATCAACAAATGAAAGTGTGAATAGGGTCGTATTTTTAAAGGTTTGCATAGCAAAGTAACAATTCACAGCATTTTGGGTGTCGAACCTTCATCAGGTTGGATACTTGAATACAGGTCTAAAGGAAAATAACTTCAAGCTTTTTCTAAAGAATAACCACTCCAAGGATCAGAGAGTGAAATTTTTATTTAAACTGCTTAGTTTGACAAACTTTGCTTTAAAGAATATTCCGTACATTTACGAGGTTGAGGTGGTTCCCGGCACTTGATGGTTCCCTGCTGTATCAATCGAAAATCTGGTTTCTTTTGTGTGTTTGGGATCATTTCAGTGTTAGAGCGCAAAGTTTGAATCATCTAGTTGTTGAGTTGGAGACTGGTTGTAAACTGTAGAGGTAATAATGGCAACAAAGCAAATCCACCACCAGAATTAAAAGATTGAACATTATCCCCGTGTTTGTGAGCATCTCCTTGACTTCTGGAAACATTTTTCTTCTCGTTGGCTCCTCTAACCGTGACACTTTTTTTTTTTTCGCAAGAGATAAAAATCTGTCCCTTTTTAGGGCGCTACAGTTTTCAAGCTGGAATAAGTCGATTGTGGCATATGGACATCTTTCACGGTCAGCACCTTCTCATCCAAAGGTGACGTTAAACTCATTTTTTCTGTGGACAGTGACCTTTGCGTTCCACCATCTCCCTGTCTGCAGGTTTAAAAGTTTGGGTTGAGTGGTTGAAACTTTGACTGTTCCAGCAGGGTTGCTAAACAACCGTTAAGGCTGTTCTTTAGCAAAAGCCAGCTAGTTCATTGCCTGAAAAGTGGTTAAATGTGCATCTAAAACGATGGCTGGGACTATATAACGATGGCGGTTTCTCTCGCCAGCAGGTTGATATTACTAAATTTTTTATGTTTTCTTTTGTGTGTGTGTGTGTGTGTAAATCATGCTAACTACTCCACTACCACTTATTCCAGTTTGTGAAACGTTCTACTCGTCAAACACTACATTTATTTACCTGCCCAAACTAATTAAGTCATTTTAGAATTTTATTGTTACCAGAAATCGTTTTTTTCCGGTGCCACGGCTTTGGTAAGAGCACATTTTGTACCACTCTCTGCTAACCAGCCGTGCACGTGGCGTCCTTCATGATGAAATCCATAAACAAGGTTTTAAAATTCACTTAGCTCAAACTGGGACAAATCACCTGCCCGCAATTTCTGCCCCTGCAGCCAGTGTCCACTTCACTCGTCGATTCATAATAATCCAGCCTGCTGCAGGAAATTGGACAACCTGCTCAGGACCCATCTGAGCGCAGAATGGCATGAGGGGAAACTGTGCTCTGGATATTTCTCTTCGTTTGGCAGGGACACTCATGACAAATTTTCTTCCTTTATTCTTTAAAAACGATTCCTCTCAGGACTAATGGAAACCTTTATCCCTTTAATACAGCTCATTTTCTCTCATGGAGACGTAAGGCACGGTCACATAACTTGTAGAAGGGCAGACTGAAGAAGATATCAGCTAAGATGAGCCTTTGAAAATTTTCCACTGGTGTTCCCAACTCAAAGATAATGGAATATATTCTGAAATAAATGTTTTGGTTTTTTTTGTTGTTTAGTATTTGGTGTCTTTTAGGTAAAGCTATGGTATATTTGGCCTTTTGTCTGCCTTAAGGCCTGATATGGGCTGAGGGTAAAGAAGCAGCTAGACTCCATGCCTTCGACGAAAGGTCGGACGAGCAAGGCCGTTCTGGCGATGCCGGCTTTGAAGGTTTGTCAGGGAGGCGGCAGGAGGTAATCAGAGGAAAGTATGTCCTCTCCTCCTCTTCCTCTTTTAGACCTCCATTAGACCAGCCTGCCTGTCGTAGAAAATTGATTTTCTCCCTCCTCTCTTGTTTCTCCTCCTACCTTTCCCCCCGCCGCTCCGTCTCTCTTCTGAGGCTCGTTCATTCGCTCTCAAGAGGAGTTCTGCCAGAGAGCAGAGAAAGGAGAGAACAGCGCAGGGAGAACGACAGGTTGTTCACACATACCAGCCCCTAACAGGAGCCATGAGGGCAGGAGCCTGATCATCTGCAGAGGCCTGTGATGCTTTACACCTTCCTTTTCCCCTCTTTATTCATCCGCCTAATCCTTTCCAGTCTTCACACTTGCAGCTTCCCTCCCTCCCCATCTTGGAGCCAAGTCTTGGATCAATGCACCATTGATTTTTCTATCAATGAACATTAGTATGGATCAGGCTGCTGCTTGGACTATCCTGCCCCGAAATACTAGACGCACACATGCGCACGCTTTCAGATTTAAACATACATCTGCACTGTGATTTAGTTGCTGTAAGGGAGAAACGTTCGACAGAAATGACGGAGGGTGGGAATTGATAAAGAAAAGGTTCTAGGTGAAAACACAGCAGCCAATCAATGAGAGGCATGAAAGAAAAGGTAGGAAATGAAATCAGATGGAGCGGAGTTAGTGTTCGGAGCAAAGGAAGCAGTCATTGGTCAAGTGGCTGCAAGTCGATTCGCGGCAGAATAATTTAGCTTGACTGGCAGCCGGTTGAAACTGCTGATAATAGCTGCTAATCATGACAGTGAATGTGAGAGATAGATGCACCTCTGGGTATCTTCCTTTCTTTCTTTCATTCTTCCAACTCAGACACACACATGCACACACCCACCCTCCTGTTTCAGTCTATATCAGGGTCCCGGTCAGGTGGAGGCTGATGGTGTTTTTTTTTTTTTTTTTTCTGTCACCCTCCTTTTGTGTCCAACACTGGATTTAGAACCGCACAAGTCAAAAGGGTCTGTTCCACCTCCCATCCTGAAAAAAGTGTCATCATTTTTAACTCCCAGTGCAAAAAAAAAAAAAAAAAAAAGAAAAGAAAAAGATATCTGTGCTGAAAGAATATTTTTGGGTTTTGAAGGAAAAATTGCAGCATCTCCAACAATTATTTCCCAGTGAAAAAAAAAAAGAAAGCACAGTTGATCACCACAAAATGCATGTGTGAGCACATCATGTCACTCCAGTGCATTCTGGGAATGTTCTGAGACACTGCAGTTGTAATTACAGCAGCATGCTGTGATGTGGTTGGCGTAATGGCAGGGTTTCATCTTGAAATGCAATAAATTTATCAACTTGAGAGGAATACATTGTTTTTCACACTTTTTCCAACCTGTTACATTTCATTTATGTGAAACATTTTGGGTCCTCTTACTAGTATTAGCATAGCATAGCAATTTTGATTGCAGTTTGAGGTTAAATTGATAAACTGATAAAAAAAAAAAAAAAAAAAGAAAACTGTAGAATATAGTATGCAAATTGCATTAAAAGATGTCCGTAACTGTTTTAAAAAAAGCAATATTTTATCTAAAGCAAGAAAAAATATATATATAACATAAAGCAGAAAAGAAATATGGGGAGTATGTTCTTTTTTATTTTGCCTCGTTTGAAATTTTTAAATTGTAATTAGAAATATATGATTCTGAATTGTAAGTAGGTTGCAAGCATTTAAGCATTAGCTGCAGTAGACTGTACTTATATCTACTTACTGTTATAAGACGTGTGGTGAAGAAAGTTTCTGCGTTGAAGCGAAAGTTCAGTTTTATATTTAGCTTTAACTAAAGTGGTGACAACACAAACTGTAAATGTGCTAGCGAGTGAACTTCTCAACTCAGAGGGAACTGTTGCCAAAGAACAGTAGATTATGGTGTGAAATAAAAATAGATTTTAAAAAGTTCCATAACACCTCAGGAACTTTTCATATTTTTATTGCAAACCAATTTAGATGTTTTGCTTGTTTGTTTGTTTAAACCAAATGGGCAAAAGTCATATTGATGGTTAAAAATGAGTCAATTTAGTAGAAAATTTACATTTTAAAATGCTTTGGGGATAATTTATGTTTTTTAACTGTTAAAAAAAATGTATATTTGCTCTGAGATATTGATAAGCTATTGAATTAAAGTCTATTTAAATCATTCTAATAATTTTACTAATAATATGTCTTACTAATATGTGCTTCTTATGATGCATAATACTGCAGACATGGATTTTAAAACATTTCATATTACCTGAATATTTATTATCACAGAGGTGGATTAGCCCACTCTAATGACCCCTGCTTTTTTTTTTTTTTGTTAGCTCATGATAATTTGGTGTGTTTCATTTCAGATATTTTGGGAATAATATTAAGTTCCATAAATTAACGAACAACAATGTGCTGGATAAAGATTTATGTCACTACAAAGATGTTCTAAAAGCTTCACATGATCCCAGATTCTGTTGTCGTTTTCTGCTGCCAGTCACTGTTCCTCAGTGGAAAAATATATTTTCCCAGAAGCCCTTTTGATATCGATTGTTGTCGCTTGATATGTAACATTTTTCACTTTCCTTCAAAATGAAACCATTCTGCAGAAAACGGTTCTCTAACTGCTGTAGAAATATTGCTCCAGTAATGCTGGAAGCCGCCGTTAGCCGGCGTAAGCATGCATGGTGTCGTTTCTGAAGTTGTTCTGTAGCTTTCATAATTTCATTTCCTTAAAAGTTCTACTTGTCAAGCTGAAAGATGCCATGAAGCTGTGTTAGGATGGTCTTAATAGAAAGCCTTTCAATGGAGGGAACTTGCAGGAAAATTGATCCTCTGATAAGACCCCCTGTGTTAGGAAGCCGAAAAGCCCCAGGGCCGTCTTTTGCCCTGCCTGATTGGAGAGCATTTTAATTTGGGCTGTAGAGGACACCCCTTTCCTCTGACTATGTGATGGACTAACTTTCTGTGTTGTATGTATGTGTGTGTGTGGTGTGTGTGTGTGTAAAAATCTTGGCAAATCACAGAAAACCAATGTCCTTCTTTATTTCTTTAACAATTCTCTTTCAGCAAACTATTGCATAACGTGTCTTTATTGATTTATATAAATTCTGTAACAATGCACAAACATCTTGATACGATTACTACGACTGTCCCAGGAGGACTTTGAAACTAAAAGTGAAAAATGTGAAGTGACAAGAGCCCTGGGTTGAAATTACACATAAAACTATTGCTTCCAGAGGCAGTTTTAGAGCATGTTCAGAGCCAAATCTGTGCAAACCTAAAGGAGGGTGCAATAATAAAGACGCTAAGGCCTATATTTATTTAGTCATGTGACAGTGACACTTTTAAACCATCAATGATTCCCTATTTGACAGTGGGATAATAAAACACCGTTACGGCATTTTGAGTTTAGTGCCATCTCAAAATGATCAGTGTCACCCAGTTTGGTGCCTGTAAAAATCTAATTGCTGTCACTTCAAAAGTAATCAATCAATTTTATTCACAAAGCTAAAACCAGAAACAATAACCGTACTGTCACCCCATCCCTAAACATCAAAGGTCAGCAATTTGCATGCCGTTTACAAGGTACAGACTGGAAAAAAAAATGTTTCTCGTTTGATTCAAATCTTTGCAAAACATTTGGTGCAAATTTTTGCACATGGTTCTCCAGGGCTGGTTTCATAGCAACAGCCCTCGGGTGTTTTTCCCAACTGAATGACTCCTCACCCTTTCAGTTATTTAAAAAAAAAAAAAAAAAAAAAAAGTCTAACCCCTTTGGGTCGTTACATCCAAAGACAAGAACGGAGTGTGAACTCGTGGAAGATGCAGCCAAAGTTTTCACCCTGACTGTGTTGAGTCTCAAACCCACAACTGCAGCAAACTTGTGGGAGATGGGGGAGCATATAAAGTGGGGGAACTCTCTGACATACTATCTGAGGCTGTAACCTTTCTAACCACAAAATCAAATTACTCACTTAGCTCTCTTTGATCCACACGCCCTGACTTCTGCATGATGTAAGTTTAATTACTGGCAAAAATGAGTGGTTAGGTAGAGCCTCAAATGAACTATTCAGACTGAGCCACTTCATATGATTTAAAACAGAACTTGTGCACCAGCAGCGACTGACACAAGGAGGCTGGTGCATCCCGGAGAGTTTACTGTGTGTAAAAAGCTGTCTTGACAGCTTTTAACTTTAACATGCTGTTCACCACAAAAATGTCCTCGGGAGGCGCAGTGTAGAGATAAATGTGAAATGTGCTGATCTGACCCTCAATGAGCCAGCGAGGGGTTAAACATGGCGGGTCCACGGGGAATCATCTTTCGCTAATAATAATAATAATAATAATAATAATAATAATAATAATAATAATAATAATAATAATAATTTTAAAATATCTAATAAAATAAAGAGGAAAATATTGCCGTAATCTGGCGAAAGTTACGACGCGAGTCGCTGCGCAGCTCTCCAATCGGAGAACTGCGTTCCTGAAACACCCGCGGAGCTGCCGGGGAGGCGAGTGAGACGTGGCCGGGATCAGAGCTCACGAGTGCGGGCGCCGAGGCAGCGGCAGCCCGCTGGAAGCTGCTTTTCACCGGCGGGCAGCCGGGGGAGAAGAGCCGCCCCTACCGGCGTACACTGATGAAAATGGCTAACCACACTAACTCACTGAATCCATTCCAGGTTGCATCACACGCAATTAATAAACAAATATCAGTTCACGTAGAAATGTCTTTATTTTTATCTGTTTGAAGTGCTGATTCATGCCTGGAGCTCCATCGATTCGATTTGGTCACATCTTTTTTTCTCTAGACTGTTTTTTTTTTTTTTTTCTGTGACAGGCTGGCACAGAAAAAAAACAAAACAAAATAAAAAAAACAGTCTGTATATCTACTTACTGTTTTTACTAAAACCGCAGGAGCTGTTGCTGTCGCACACGCAAACACACACCGAGCTCCGCAGGGTTAACCAACTTTAGCTCTGTAAGCCTAAATAGGGGGCAACGTTTGGTAAAAAAAAAAAACCCACCACGGAGGGATAACATGTTCTGCTTCTCGGTCATTGCTGGTTGGCTGATGGAGGTGGTGATGGTGGTTCTGGGCATGACATGGTGAGTTTAAACGCGCGCCTTCGCAGAGGCATCCGCATTTCCATATAAGACCCCCCACCTCCCCTTTTCCACATTCACACTGCCCCCCCGCGCTCCCCCAATACGCACACATGGACACACACACACGCACACACAGCTTCGCTCCCCCCTCTACGCTTCTCCCTCCCCGTTTCTCCCTTCTTTGTTCCCCTCCGACGGTTCCCGAGCTCCCCACGCAGAGACACCACACCACTGCCACCCAGCGGCGGAGAAGGCGCGCGTGTCCGAGTGCGCGTAATCTTTGTTAATCTTTTTTTTTTTTTTTTTTTTTCTATTTGCAGATGTTGCATTGCAATAAATGAATATACAAACAAACAAACAAACAGCAGCAACAACAACTACAATAAATAAATAAATAAATAAATAAATCAAATAAAAAAGCTGGCTGCTTTAAATCAACAAGGCGCCTCAGACGCATGAAGGGCGCACGCGCCCACGCGCGCTTCTGAAGTGTCCTTGAGCAAGACTCTGACCAAATGCTGACCTCAGCGGGAATAATAGGTGAACTGGTAGAGGGTGTAGAGGGGGCATGGTCATATCACCATCACCCTCACCATCATCACCATCATCACCCTCACCATCATCACCATCATCATCATCATCATCATCATCATCATCATCATAAGGGAGCGTTATTTCTTATTTCTGTTCATCGCCTTTTGTGACGGATGGCCCAGCCGGGTGATTCAATAAGGAGGAGAAGAAACGTAGGCTGGGCAGAGCGGTGATTTAATTAGCTCCGCGCGCAGCCCAGTTAATGAGGTGCTTAATAGGGAGACGTTGATTACAGATTCTATACGGTGCTGGTTATTTCTGCAGGGCACACTTTACCGTCTGTGCGCAAATTCATCCACTGTTACGAACTGCATTTATTATTATTATTATTATTATTATTATTATTATTATTATTATTATTATTATTATTATTATTATTATTATTATTGTTGTTGTTGTTATTGTGTTTCTTGAATCATTCATCGAGCATTTTGGATGAGGGAGAAGGTGTTGTTTTTCCAACAGGGGGCAGTCACTCTGCGCAAACTTTCTCCTGGTTCCCCCCTCCCCTCTTCTCCCCCTTTCAAGTGTCAAGTCAAAGCTCGACGCTCGTTCGCAAGCAAAGACCTCGCAGCACGTGCATTTTTTTTTTCTTTCTTTCTTTCCTTCTGTTTGTTGTTCATCTCAAACATGGCAGCCCAGAAATAAATAAAGTGTGATCTGTGCGCGCGCGCTTTCTTAAATCAGCTTTTGACCTACATCAGAAAGCTGCAAAAAGAAAAGAAAAGTGAAGTAAAGTGAAGTGCGATTTGAAGATTTGGAGCGTTAAACTTGTCTTCTCAAATATGTATTTGCGTGCGTGATCTGATGTTTGGGAGCCGTTGGAAGTTTTGAGACGAATCAGTAAATTTGGTTTTTCTTTGGTTCCTCCAGGGGCTTCAGGTCTGGACCCCAGGAGCCTGTTGCTTGGGACCTGGTTTCATGCGTCTCATCGTTTAATTAAGTTTTAACTGAAGGAGAATTGAGCTGCTTGATCTCAGCTCACACATAAGCAAATAAAACACGACAATTGCACATTCGTTTTATCCTTGTGCTCATTTTCCCTAAAGGTTTGTTTATCCATAATGGGTTGTTGGAGGGAGTTGTGAATCCAACTGTTTCAAATGACAATTTTCTCTCTGCTAATATCTATATATATGTATATGCCTATTTTTTTCTGTTTAATCTGAATGAAAAATCAGCAGAAGATCACACATTTACTTAATTTCATTGAGCTTTTTGCCGTTTTTATTATTCTCCCCCAGAAGGGATGCTTTTGGAAGAGTTGCAAACTTCAAGAAAAAGATACGCAGATGTGACATTTTGGGGGGAAAAAACTGGAGTATGTTTTTGTTCTTCTTTTTAATTTTACACCCTTCTGCACATTTAAAAAAAATAATAATAATCCAGATAACAAATTATTCAAACATTAGCTTTCATATATTTATTTTAATGCAAGTGAAGTGCAATACTTTCCATCTTTTTGACTGGTTCAAATCAGTGGTGAAGAAGAGATCAGTAAAATATCTGAGTGACTGCTTTGCATGGCAACTGGCTTTTCTAAACAGAGTTAGCTTCTGAAATCTACTTTTATAAATTTAAATATTCCAGGTGTTTCAAACAGATTTCATCACTCTTAATACATTTGAGGAAAGATGAGAAATAGACTAGTTTTTTTCTCTCTCTCTCTCTCTCTCTCTCTAGGCTACAATTCTTGGTTTCCTATTGTTATGACATGTTCCACCTTAACTCTGGAGCAAATGTAACAATACCCCCAGTTCAATGTATTTACTTATTTGAACTTTATCATTATTGCTATTTTTGTTTTTTAGGACAGCCTATCAGCTAACATATAATTATAACACAGCCAGGTTCATTTAAAAATCAGGTTTGAGATTTGTTTTTTTTTCCCAGATGCTTTCTCTCATGTAACAAACTGATTGAGTCATTTTAAAGCATTAATTGAGTCAGGCTTTAATTTAGTCGACACATTGTCTCTTCTGAGTACTGGAACTGGTAAAAAGTTAAACTCTTTTTATTATTTTTTTTATGAAAAAAAATAAAATATATATATATATATATATATATATATATATATATATATATATATATATATATATATTGGAGGAGTCGTTCTCATTGTTGGTGCACATCCGCTCTTCAGACTCTTCTTTAGCCCAGCCCTGAAAGGAAAGATAATTATAGATTGATCAGTCCACTGTTAGTATTAGACTCTGTGTTAAAGGTTTTTGGAGCGACTGATGGGAAGTTTGGTTTCCTGAGAGCCGGAAAATAAAGTCAAAAGAAAAAAACAAACAAACAACAACAACAAAAAAAAAAAACAGAGTCCAGCTGAACAAACAATTTCTAGAAAGAAAAAAAAAAAAAAGAAAAAAAGAAAAAAAATTGGGTCATGCTATAAACAAAAAATAAAAAAAAAAAATAAAAAAAAAAAAAGAAAGAAAACGCGTCAGAAACAACTCGGAGGTCTCTGTGTTTTTATATAGTCCTGTGCAGTTTAATTTAACCAGAGCTTTGATGAAATACGTGAAGGACTAAAATCGAAACGCATCTCGTCTTGAACCAGGAAGTAGCACGCGCTGCCTGGCGTGGTTTCCTCACTGACTTATGCAGCGTGGTCTTAAAGGAAAGTTGATCTAAACAGCTAGAGCCATTGTGTACGTTCAACAATTTGAGGAATGCAGATCTAGCAAATTATTGTTATTGTTATCATTATTATTATTTATTTATTTTTTGCAAAATTTTGCAGAGTGATCTTATCCAAAAGCCTATGAGGACAGCAGGTGAAAATGATCTGTAATGATTTGCTTCCTTTCACCTCACTGGTCACAGATAACACTCACTGTGTCTCGTAATGATTCACCGTTTGAATATGAGTAACACAGTTGGGCTCTGTACGAAAAAAAAAAAAAAAAAGTATAGCCTATATGTACATATGTATATTTTTTTTATTAGATTTGATCAGAGTAATGATAAAATCTATGCCAAAAAACACCTTTTCATAAATAGATTGCCAGCAATCTGCAAAATTACCGGTATGAGAACTCTGGACCAGATAACAAAGAAGTTCAAAAATAATGGGAATGCTACGAAAAGAGAGACATGTCGCACACACACACACACACACTAACAAACACCAACGAGGAGAGCGACAGAGAGGCAGAAGAGGCTAATCTGTTTCACAACCTGGAGTCAAAATGGACTTTGGACAAAGCGCAGAGTCAGAGGTCACACCGATAGTTGCTGTGTGCGTATGCGCGCGCGCGCGTGTGCGTGTGTGTGTGTGTGTGTAGGTGTGTGGCGCGCAGGACGCTGCAGCCTCAGTTCCTCCATAATAATCCCGACCATTATCTCTCATTTGTAACATCGCCTCATCTCTTAAACAGCGTGCAGCTTCAAATAACAGTGTGAGTCCGCGGTGAGACGGCGACCATGTGCAATTTAGGGAAACGGAGAAGCTTCTCCAGTGGGGTTTAACCCGTTAATTGCTGAAAAAAAAAAAATAAAATATTTTATTGTACAAAGTACAAAGAAGGAGGAAACTAAAACTTTTAGCTGGATCACACCCACAGATCCCCTAAGTTCATCTTATATTCCCCACATCATCAGAATTAAATAGATCAATTTGGCTTCTCTTTAAAAGTTGTTATGTAAACAATCCACATGTGGATTTTTGAAGGTGTCATGATGAGCTTTGCCCCCGGACTGTTTGCTGCGTGCGGATCTCAAAGTGAGCTGCAGCCATGACTGTGAAGTCCCCCATCATTCTCTCATAACGTGAAAACTGCACAGTCACACAGCGAGAAGAGCGAGATGACTAATATATCGCTGAGGTGTCGGTCGATAACCGAAAATAGGCCGATGCATGCAATGACATTAATTACACCATTAGTCGACTGCTGTACTGAGTGCAGATCAGGTCCCAGTATGTCCAGTAGGGTTTCAAATGTGCCGTTTTTCTTCAACCTCGTTAAATTCCACTTTGACTTGTTGTTGTTGTTGTTGTTTGCAAGTTCTGCTTTGCTTCCTCGAAAACAGGCTGCGTAAAAAATATGTAGCCTTAAGCAAAACGCTTGTCTTCACAAAACGTGCAATCATTTCATCTCAACGACCCACAATGCGAGCATCCTTTTATGCAACACTTTAAGCTGGGGTTTTTTAAATTTTTTTTTTTATTATTATTATTCAAAAATGCTGTGTAACAATAAATGATGTTTTGCAGAGCTGCCTTTCATCCAAGTGTTAAAGCAACAGACAAATTCTGTTTTATTTGAATACATTCCCCTCAAAATAGTTGACACCTTTTGGATTGAATCATTAAAGCTCTGGCTTTAAGACCACCCCTAATATTTCAATGACATAAAGTGTATAGTAGTACATAGTATAAATTGACACAATGGCCTGTTTTAAACAGTTTTTGTTGTTGTTGTTGTTCTCTTCTTTTGGATGGCGTTTTCACAAGACAAGTACATAAAAATGAAACTCAATCTCAGAGGGGAAATCTAACCACACACAGGAGGAACAGAACATTGGCAGGCAGGGCCGGCACAAGGCAAAGCAAACTAAGCCCTGGCTCAGGGATTCAACATCACCAGAGTCTCAGTGACAGGCTTGAATTTGAACTCAGGTCATGGATGCACGTCTTCACGTTGGTTTATTGAGAAGGAGTGTATTGGAGATTTGATGCTTTCAGCACAGAAGAAATAAAAAGATTTGAAACTGATAGGAATTTCAAGGATTGCCTTTCTATTTGATTATTGTCTCTTCAACTCCTTTGTTTGATTCTCGTGTTCCCATAGTAACAATCTGATACGAGTTCAAAATTTGTCTTTGTGTTTCGAGCATAACAACCAAAGACCAAAGACTGCGTCCAAACTCAGCCGATTAATCATCGTCCAAACCCTGAACGTGAGCACTTGTTCGTGGGGGTCGACGCTTCTAACAGGAAGAGGGGCCCCAAATCTAACTGAGCTTGAGACCCCATGCCACCTGGAGCCAGTCCTGCTGGTACAGTTTCACCTGATCGTAAAAGTCATTTCCTCCAGCTGTAGCCAGTCAGTCACTGGATGCGTCACTGGACGCCGAGTTAAAGGAAAACAAAGTAACGTTTTAAACGTCACATCAGAAAAAGATCTCAAATCTGCTTCTGTGATTTAAAAATAAAATAAATAAATAAATAAGTAAATAAATAAATAAATAAATAAATAAATAAATAAATAAATAGAGCAGAGAATGTTTTCATGACAGAAAGAGATCCGCGCTGCAGAGCGCCAGGTGTTGGGAAGGTCACCCGTTTTTAGTCTGTGCCCTGATCAAACAGATACAGCTGCATTTGCATGCATTGTGCATTTTTTTATTTATTTATTTTTTTATTTAATTTTTGATTGGGTGATGTAGAGTGAGCGGCTTATTTCTGGAAACCACCAGTTTGTTCTTCCTGTTTGCCTTTAACGTTTCAACGCTGCATGTGTCGAGCATATTAAAGGAACCATAAACGAGCTGCATGAGCCATCAGAAAACCACAGCTGAGAGCTGAGAGCTGCTGACAGCCTCAGTGATTTATGGATCTCTCTCTCTCTCTCTCTCTCTCTCTCTCCCTCTCTCCCTGCCTCGCCTTCTCTCTTCGCCACGCGCTGGATCAGCTGATCCGTCACGTGACTCGCCCTTTTGCAAGATGGAGTTAAGCGAGTCTGTGCAGAAGGGGCTGCAGCTCCTGGCCGATCAGTCTGCCGTGAACCACAGCAGCTTTCAGGCGCTGCTGGACGCCTCCTTCCGGGGGCTGCTCTCCTCCCGGGCCGACCCCACAGTCCTCGGTGAGCCGATGTCTCTCCCCCCGCCGCCGCCGCCGCTTTGTCTCCGCTCCTTCTTCCGGTTCCTCCATGTCTAGACTCGAGGTTTGCGGGTTTTGACGGGACTGCAGCGCCCTGGATTATGCACGTTCACGTAAAAGAACCAGAAAAAGGAGAAAAAAAATGCGGTGTGGGGTGAACTGGGAGCGCGGTTGTCGGTGTGAACGCGTTCTCTCTGAGGGGGTTTCTGTTGCCTCTTAAACGGCCACCAGGGCTGCACAACACATCGCGATGAAGTATTTCAGTGACAATCACTTTGGATTGAAGTATTTCAATATTAAAATGGACAATCTGATCTTGCACACATTTTTAGCCCGCTCTGTTTTTGCAGGTCGACTTTGATTTTCGAATAAAAATCTACAAATCGCACCAAAAATAAACGATTAAAGTGACGGGGGGTGGAGGGAGGGGTTAGCGGTTAGCGGTTCGGTGTGAGAATTGTTTAGAAAATGAAATGTTCACCAGACAAACAAAGAAATGACCCCGGACGCCCCCACCCCACCCCTCCACACACACACACACACACACCCAGCACTCCCGGCTGATGCAGCTGAGGGGTCCATTCACATGCAAATCGTCATTGATTTCCATTCTGCGCGTCAATCTGGGAGAACCCCGAGGAGAGGAAATGGATCGCATTGGCACCAGTATGATTCCAGCATCATCTCGCTTCACTGTCCTCCTGGTTTCAGATCAGCCCGAGCTGAAGCACATGGACCGGATCCTGCTGAAGCAGAGCCACGCAGCCCTGGCCACCTTCATCCTGGAAGCGGTCAAGCACAACGCAGACAAGTCCACCTTAAGGTAAGGCAACAGCAGACCTGCATGGAAACCAGAGGAGCTGATGGGATTGTATTAAGGTACTCTGATGTTTCATGTTGCGCCATGAAGCTCTCTGGATCTGCAGCAGAGGATGCAGGATGTTGTTTCCTTTTGCTAGAAATGTCTTTTTGCAGAAAACATAAATACAGCAAAGGAGAGAGAGTCCAGTGGAGTTGCCTGCTCACGCTGTTTGGCTGCATGTTGTTGAGAAGCGATTATATATGGAAAGAGGAACAAATGGAGGGAAATGTGCTGATGTGGCATTTAAAGGCGGATCAACGATGACCTTTGTTTTTGTTGCACCTTTTTTCAAACTGTAGTCCGTTTATATTACTTTTTGTGGTTTATATTAAAACATCTGATGTTTAGCATGCTTGACATGAGCTTGTATGAGAATACGTGTGTCTGTGCATGTAAGAGACAACATTCAGCTGTGAAAACTTAAGAATTGATGTGTTTCTTATGGAAAAGTAGCAATTAATCGGCGATTGACTGTCATTTGTAAAAGGGAAATCCGACAACAAGGGGAAGAAAATCAGTTCTCTACCTCTTCACTGATCGAATGAAAACTTAGAACTCGTTATTTTCAGTCAACATACACCAACAGCAGACTGTCTGATGCATTTTTGTAAAACCAGGTGAAGGTCAGTGACTCGTTATGTTCACTCATCGTTTCTGATGGATTTAAAAAAAACGATGGAGGTTTCCTCTGTCAAGTAACCTCCAGAAAAGAATCGCCTCTTTTCTCACTAATGCTTTGTAATCGTGATATAAAATCGGAATCGGTTCAAAATTGCAGTCGGATTTTAAATGAAATCAGAAATCGGTATTGAAAACGGCTGATTGGTTCATGTCTGATTTCATACTTGTCTTGTGGTTTTCTCATTCTAAAACCAGATGTTTGGCACAGACTGCTATGTCGTTTCACAAAGTTTCATTCGTAATCTCAGATCCTTTGTTCTGCTTCAACTGTATGAAACTTTTCTGTAGAAATGAAAAAGACATTCATGGGCCAAACGGCATACATTAAAAAAAAAAAAATAAATCAAAAAATCAAGTTGTGTACCTTCCCAATTAAGCTATACATCTTGAATAAGGGAATGTCAGTTGGATTTGTGTACCAAATCAAAAATACAACTTCCAAGGATTTTTTGGGGGAAAAAAACTAGCAGGATTGTGATTTATTGCAGACTCGTCAGTGAAAGTACTCAAACTCACTTACTTGACAAGATTTTGTCTGTAAGTTTTAATCAGACCAGAACAGATCGATAGAACAAAAGCTTTGGAAACATTGTGGAAAACTAAGAAGTTCATTGTTGTTGTGTGTGTGTGTGTTTGAGGTCTGACCCAAAGTTGGAATCTTCTTGACAGAAATGTGCAAAATACTGGAGGATATCTTGCACTTTACAGTTTGGTATAAGGCTGATTTAAATGGCTTTATCAGAACATTTTAACTTAAAAAAAAAAAAAAAATCCAACAAAAATGAATAACATGATTTAATTGCTGTTGCTTAAAACACAACAGATTACTCAATAAAGATAAAGGCCGTTTGTATATTGATTTTACTACATTAAATGATTTTAACGGGCGGTACTCTCAACACCGTGACTGTCAGGGGTTTTTTCAGGATTGGAAATGGTTCCATGCAGCCAAATTTGTTCCTCTTTTGAGCGAGGTCAAAGTGTAAAAGCCTTCATTCAGCCAGCTGACTAGCAGTTGGCAGCAGCAGTTGGGAGAGGATCGGTGTTGCGTATGACTTGAGAAGATTCAAACACTCCATGTGGGATCCCATTAAAATCCCACAATCGTGCTGGAAATTTATTTTTTTATTTTTTTTCACCTTGATACCAATAACCAACCCATACCTCCCACAGACAAAATTCAAGTTTTCCGGTCTGATTTGAATTGAAATAAACATTTCTGTGAGATGCTTTGAAATCAATCTATTCAACATTTGGATTTCCTCAGGAGAAAAACTCCTCCCTGATATGATCTTACTTTGCTTCATAGGCTGCAGATCGGATAAATTGTGTTCTGTTAGCTTAATGCTTTACAGTCAGATGGTGTTTGTGTGTTTTCACCCAATGCTGCAATGCTGACGCTTTCCCACTGGCCAAGATGGAAGTATCACAAACATTTATGAGGAAATCACCTCTTCGTTTCAGTTCCAGGCTCATGTTCAGCACACGCTTCCAAATATTATGTTCATTTCAAAGAAAATGGGAAGTCGGCGATCGCTACGAGTTAACATTTTGAGCAGAGTGGTATTTAAGAAAGACGTCTTATCAAAAGCAAATAATAATAATAAAAAAAGATGTGAAATTAAGTGTGTGTCTGTTTCTTTCTTGCAGCTCCTGCCTTGAGGAGCTCACATTCAGCACAGACAGAATAGAAATATTCTTCAGCACATATCAGGTCAGATCATGTTGATCTTAATTAAAAAATAAATAAATAAATAAATATATAATTACATTTAAGGACTGCAGTTTGGACTAACTTGTGTGGCTGGTAAACTGGGGTTTGTTTTGTTTTGTTTTACAGAAAAATAAAAAAGACCTGGAGCATCTGTTGAGCAGGTAAGGATAAAAACTGGAGATTTTGTCTGTTTGTTTTTGCCTCTGATCTCATTCAAGATTTAAAAAAAAGAAAATTGATAGATGTTAAGATTCTATTGCTGAGCTGAATAAAGTTATCGAAAGACTTTTGTCTCTCGGAAAAATGAACTTAGTGGTGGGAGAGAAATTGACTGGATGTGTATAAATCAGTGCTGAGAAAGTATAATTATCAGCAAACTGGTAAACTGGTCTGGTATGAAATTTGGACATGAGGACCAAAGCGGATGGATTTAGCCTATTATTTCCTAAACCCACAATCTTCCCCTCGATAACACATCCTGAATAATAAAAATAAATAATAATACAGAATGAAAGAAATGGCTAAATATATATTTTTCTTATTGGTGTATTTATTTTTGTGTTATGTGGTCACCACTTAAAAAACAAACAAACTTTCTGGATATGCCCCCTGGCAGATTGGATGAACTTTTTACACATTTATAAGCCAGTTGCTACAACAAGCTGTTCCCTCTTTTAACTTTTCCCCTCTCCAGCATGGGCAGACGTCCACCTCACGTTAACGACGTATCATGGCGTCTGCAGTACCACATGAAGGTACAGATGCGTTGCGCCAGAACCTGTGCGCCAGCAGTTCTTTCTGCGCCATTTGTTATGTGACCCTAACAATGTCCCCCCCCCCGTCCTCCCCCTCCTCCCCCCTCCCCCTCAATAGAGCGGGCAGCTGGATAAGATCAACGAGCCTTTCTACCTGATCTCACTGAACACGGAGGTAAATGCTGCGCTGTTTTCATTCTGCTTTCCTGCAGTTTCTGTAGGAGTGCGCAATAAAAAAAAAAAAAAACAACTTTTGTTTTATTTATTTATTGTCAGAATGAAGGATCCTCTGAGGATGTTAACTTCACCTGCACAATGGAGCAGCTGCAGGTAACAGAAAAGCGTGTGTTTGCACATTGAAAAGAGTTTAATCATCAGGAAAAAAAAAAAAAAAACATAACGAATAATAAAAACTCACAAGATGTCTGTCCTGCTTGATGCTTTTCGGGAAGGTAGGTGGGGGGGGGGGGATTTCGAGCTCAAGGTATTATTTGCGCGTGTGGAATGAAAGGAGGAGCAGAACTAAATTGAACTTGGATGTTCTTCCTTTGGAATATTTCCCGCTTTTCTCCGCTGCTCTGGATTTGTGCCGGATGTGATCCGTGTTTTTTTTTTTTGTTTGTTTTTTTTGTTTTGTTTTTTTGTTTTGTTTTGGGTTTTCTCTATTCCAGGATCTGGTGTCAAAGTTGAAAGATGCTGCCAAGAGTGTGGAGAAAGCCAGTCAGATGTGACGCCCTGCAGCCGCAGCAACTTCACTCACTATTTTCTTTCAGTTTGTTGTTGTTAATATACTAATATACTAGTTCCTGTTTTGTACACCAGACTGCATAACGTCACGCATGTTTGAGAATAAAATCTGACATTTGAAAAAAATAAAAATAAACAAATTATGTATATGTGTGTATTTATTTGAGTCGTGCCAAACCTTGAAATATCTCACCCGACATGTCGGTGTAGAGTTTTGATTTTTTTTTTTTTTTTTTTTCCCTGAAACGCTGACAAGGACTTGAAGAGATTTATCCATTGTTTAATTATTATTTTAAACTGTAGTTTTACACCATTGCCGTTCACTTTCAGCAAGATGCTTGGAGCCAAAAACCCTCCCGATTAATTGCCTGGAATTTCATCCCCTCCGAGTTTACACCCACATCAGCTGCAGCTTCAAAGCTCCTCAGTTGGAGCTGCACAGCGGCTCGGATTCCTTAAACATCCCCAAATTCCTCCAAGCTCGGGCGGCTGCGAGCAGGATCAAGACTTCAGATGCTTCCAGCGAACGCGGTTGTGCAATTTATTTTTATTTTATTCAATCTTTTATACATGAGCATGTGGAGAGGAGGGCGGGGGCTGCGAGTGGGGGGGGGGGGAATAAAAAGGAATGTTTGACGCCATTTGTTAGTGCGTCGGTCTTAGAGGAGAGCTTTAATAAAGCAGCTGCCTTCTGCCACAGCAGTCTGCAGGAGGGCAGCCGCTTGTGCTTTGCGGTTATTTTTAACACCAGCGAGGCTGTGGCGCGCTATAAAAGTGATCGCTCGCATGTTACGCACGCCGACTGTGGCGCAAAGTGTGCAAAAAGTGCGTGAGCGTGGATTCGTGGATCTCTAGAATCACGTTCCTGGAGGAAAGAAAAAAACAAAAAACAAAAAAAAAAACAAAAACAAAAAAAACCCAACAGCGAATTTCGCTGCGCCTTTAAGCGTCCGCTTGATCGCGATTTTATGCGCAAATCGCAGCGTCTTGTGTGGTTTCGCTTTGAGAGAGACGGGAGAAAAAGAAAAGAAAAGCACTATCATGTGCACACCTTTGGTCTGTTGGTTGTGTTTCGTGTCACCCACTCAGAACATTTTTTTTTTTGGGCAAACGTTCATACACCGACAGTAATTCCAAGGCACCCTTAAGCAAAGAGACCACGTGACCACGGGGCGGTCGAACTACAAGCCATTTTGGGGACTGTGTCAGTTTCCACGGAGCACACGCACATACACACACACGGAGAGAGAGAGCGAGAGAGAGAAAGAGAGAGAGAGAGAGAGAGAGAGAGTGCTGCGTTTCAGCTCTAGAGGCGAAGCGGATATTTTGGAGGCAAAGTTATCAGTGCTGAAGTGGACGGCCGTCGGAACCGAAGCGGCGGGATTTGGATCCGTTGGATCGGGATACGCGCGGCGCAGGAGGAAACGAGGAGTTTTGTTCCCCCCGCCGCCCCCCTCCTCTTCTCGTCTTGGCGCATCTGAAATGCGCTGCGCTCCGCCGTGCGCTCTCCGCCACTGACAGCGTCTGCAGCCCTGCTTCAAGATGGCGGCTCGGCTTCTATTCATTTTCTGCTGATCTGCCTCCCAACTTTCATTGTCTCCGCCGCGTCGAGAGCCGCCGATCGCCAGCCGAGCCTGCAGGTTCGTCCCCTTCCGTTTCGTCTCTAACTAGCAGCGGTGAAAGGCGACGTTTAGGCGGTGTGCTTTTGTGTTTTTCCACCTTCTCTCTCCCTCTCTCTCTCTCTCTCTCTCTCTGTGTGTGTGTCTGTCTCTCTCCCTCCGCGCTGATCCGATCCAGCGGTGGATGTGGAGCTCTATCACCGACGTGGAGCTCAGTGTGTCTCATGCGCACTACTTTTCTTCCTCCCTGCAAAAAGATCCGCTCTCGGTTCTAAAAGCCAATTATCGCCGACTGTTGCTCGCGGACGCGTGGTGCAGAGCTCGGTTAGCTGGCTCTGAAGGTTTGGTCTCGGTCACGGCTTGCTTTGCGTCGTTTGGATTTATGTAAAGTGGGAGAGCCGAGGCGAACCAAGCCGGGTCGGCTGAGATGGCAGCGGCGGCAAGTGCTTCAAACGCTCCGTGTGGGCTCCGGTTTCCACGCAGGGGCTTCATTTTATAGAGCTGGGTTGGTGGAAGGGTCCCGAACCGGGTCCCGTTCGACGTTCGTGTGAATTTGACCCGGTTTCGGATTTTTTAACTTAACATGGATGGCTACCGGAAACGTGCCGTGGAGGTGAAGCGTTTCATTTGTGTCTTAATTATTTCATTACCGGTGATCGATAGGCGGCTGGCTGTTGGGAAATAGGAAAGTGTGCGTCTTCTTCGACTGTTGTGCGGCGGTTTTGCTCGGATTGGATGGTTAAAAAACTTAAATTAACGCAAAAACACGGGGCGAGACGTCGGGGTGGATACAAAGAGGTGGCTGAGTCCTCCAAAGCGACTCTTCAATTTCCACGAACTGTAGCCTGGACAGGATGTTTGTTTTTTTTTTTATTTTATTGACATGCAATATTTTCACCTTTCATTCAGCTCCATTGCACGTCCACGGTGGCTCTTGTACAGTAGGCTGAGCTGACAGGTCTCCTCTATCACGCGGAGAGAGAAGGGGGAAAAAAATGACCAGTGTTCATCATGAACGCTTTTACTGGAGGGAGAGAGAAAAACTGGAATATTTTCTCATTGGTGGTTGTTTTCAGGTCTCTGGTATAAATGTGATCGTGAAGTTTTGTTGAAATGAACTGAAGTTCCAATAAGTTTCCTTTTATTATTATTATTTTTGTGTATTCCACTTCATGTATCCAGTCACAGCGGCGGATAGTTTTCCTGCTGTTTCTGTTCATTTCATCGGGTTCTAATTATTATTTCAAAGGACTGTCGGGCTGTTTGCAACCAGGGGAAAACGTCGTTTGAGGACGAACGAGCAGCATCTCTTTGCGTCAATCGCGAGGACTTTTGGAAATGGACTTGTGCGGCTTTTAACATTTTTCTTAAGGCTCATTCTCCATAAATCGCTGCGTAGAGTAAATTCATTCAAGTCGGAACGGTGGATACAGTTGGGAGATATTCTTCCCACTGATCCATGGAATAAACTTTTTTTCTTTTTTTTTTTTTAAATTTTATTTTATTTCTGTGGGGAGGACCGACTCGCAGTCATGTCATAAACGGGAGCAAACAGTCCCGCTCCCACAGGACGGAGAAGGGAGAACAGTTGTCCAAACACCAGGCGATCGATTAATGGCGCAACAGGCTCCTCCTTGCATATATGCGGACATTATCCGTCATTGTGCGGGTCTGTGGCATCCATTGGAGCAGAGAAGCTGTCCAAACCTGTCCTCTCAGAGGTCTTTGAGAGAAGTCTGGCATCACGGAGCTGATGGTGGGCAAGACTGGCTCAGTCAAATCCAGTCGTGTTTATTTACTTATTCATATATGTATATATATTTTCATTATTATTATTCTTCCCCCCAAGAAAACCAGAACCTCTGATGTCTTTGCACACACTTAGTGACAACTTTTATTTCTGGGAAGAAAAAAAAGGTCACGTCGACATTTAGTTTAGATTTGTCTTGTTTTGCCTCCAACGCAGCATAAAGTCTGAACGGTATGAAAGCAGAGCTGGCTTGAGGTATAAGCGAACTGAGCTGCTGGCTGGAGCTCAGAAGACTCCAAGATGACATCACAGTGTGTCATGACTTATTTACAGTTTGCTGTGGATCAAGAATGAGTCAACTTATAAATGCCTGGGATTATTTTAAGAAAATGATGTGAAAAGGATTTGAAATGGTTGAATCTGAATCATAGTAATTCATGTTTGCTCAAGATTTCATTTGTTATGGTTGTAGAGTTGTCTGTTTAGTTTTTTTTTTTTTTTTTTAGTTTTTTGTTTTTTGCTGTCACTTTAACAGGCTCTATTTTTACTGTCAGTGCTGGGATCATGCACGCTCTAAATGTTTGCAAGTGAATGGTAACAAGTTGAATGTGATTTTCCTCTCTGTGTCTGTAAGTGCAGCTGATTAAATTCGACACATCCATGCCAACACCAAGTCTGTATTGAAACATTGTGACTTTCCACCTCATCTCCACAAAGTCTTTTGTATTAAATAAAAGGAGCAAAGTGAGGCAGTCGATTAAGGAGTTTCGCTGTTGGGTGTAGTTGTCTATATGCACAATGAGCAAATAAAAAAAAATAAAAAAAAAGGGTGGTGCTGTGGTGGCTATGTTGCCCCCGAATCAAATTCTTCCTCAGACTAAATCGAACCTTGGATCGGCACTGCCGATGAGCGTCACCCACAACTAACTTCTGTGAAGTTACTTGTTTATAAAACAAATATGCGCTGAAAGGTGATAGCCAGGCTGCGTGAGAAGGCTGGTTCTGACGCAGAACAAACGCAGCCTGTGTTCCAGTTTGCGGGTTTAACTTCGGCGCAGCCTCTGCTGTCTGGCCAGGTTGCTGCTGCTGCTGCTGCTGCAGCACCGTGCTTACTATCGCACACACGCCATGAAGCGAAGCGCTGCTTCTCGAAAAGCGAAGCCGCCCTCCGACTGGGACACCGTAGCCTGTAGCTCTTTATAGCCCAAAAGCTTCGGGTTTGTGCTGGGCTTCAATGCGCCCCCTCTCTATCGTAGGAAACCCCGCAGCCCCGCCGAAACGATATGAGCTTCTCTCTCTCTCTCTCTCTCTTTTTTTCCCCCCTCTCCCCCCCTTTACAAAATGGCAGCCGTGCTGTCGGCAGCCTGGCAGTCCAGCGGCGGAGGGGACGGAGAGAGAGACTCGGTCCCTCCTTCCTCTTCTTTCCCGCTCAGCCTCACCGGCATCTCGCCGACTTTTTGTTTTGGTTCGACATCCTGCGTCGTTCTGATTACTGGCGAGCCGCCGCGCGAGCTCAAAGCAATGGGAGTTGCCATAGAAACGGTCAGGTCCCGCCCCCCCCCCCCCCCTCCACTCCCCACCTCGCCACCCCTGCACGCTTTCGCCGCCTGTGTGGCACACCTGACGTAACCAGCGGGAGCCTGGAGTCACCGCTCCCCTTCTGACCCTCGCTGCCGGGATCCGCGTTGTGCTCTCGGTCATATGTTCCTGTATGTTAAGCGGCATCTGCAGCTCGGTCGCTGGATTGTTGCGATTTATTACCGGGATCTGCCTCACCGTGCTCGGTGCAACTTCTTCTCCAGCTGTTTGACGATTTAAAGCAAATTTTTTTGACTCAACGAACCGCGTTGAAAATCCCACATCCAGGGTTATTAAAGCTGACTGGTTGAGGCGACTTTTTTTTTCCTTCTTCTTCTTTTTTCAAAATTTGAATCGCCTCGACATTTGGATCATTCCTGCTTTAGATGACGGTCATATAAAGTGGCATCGATTTCCCCACGATCTGATTGATTTATGATATTTTACTGCCTCCTAGCCGACTGAATGACATCTCACTGCCCATCAATCTGCCCCAGAAGGGGGTAAAAAACAAAAAAACAAAACAAAAAAAACCCTCTCTGCTTTCGGTTATTTTTTAAATTAGCATATAAGATGGTGTTGATTTAACACAGTCAAGCAAACAGCATCTTTTTCCCATGCAAATGGTGCTCTAGCCTTTGAATGATGACTCTCAATTAAAACATACTTTGGGGTTTTGGTGTGAACATCATGATGGAAAGGCTATACAGTGAAATGACTCTTGAAAATATTTTAAAAGAAAAAGTCTTCCTAAAATTGCAGTTAGTAATGATAGTCATAGTGGTTCCTCAAATGGTCTGCAGCAGCCATCCTGACGCGTTCCCTCTTTCTCTCTTCCTTCCCATGCAGGATTTTTCTTTTTCTTTCTTTTTTAATTTTTTAATTTTTTTTTTTCTTCGTAAAGTTCTGCCAACATGCATCGGACCACCAGGATAAAGATCACCGAGCTCAACCCTCATCTCATATGCGTCCTCTGTGGAGGATACTTCATAGACGCGACCACCATCATCGAATGCCTCCACTCTTGTAAGCAGCACAGAAGCTCTGATGCACCGTTTGTCCCTCAGCCCAGATTTGCACCCTAATTCTTTTGTTCTGACTGATATTTTCTCTGTTGCAGTCTGCAAAATGTGCATTGTGCGCTACCTGGAAACGAGCAAATATTGCCCCATCTGTGATGTACAAGTGCATAAAACAAAACCCCTGCTCAACATTAGGTGAGACAGTGTTGCTGTTGGAGTCGTTTTCTTTGACACGCTTTGGCCCTGGGTGTGCCTTTTTGCTATTAATCGCAGATGAAAAGTGCTATTATGTTTTGCAAGTCTTCCTTTTTGACTTGCCCTTTGTGCGGATGAATCAGCCATTCATTGTCATCTGTATAAAAGCTGTAATTTCGTCTGCTCATCCAACAGCAGCTCATCCTGCTGTGTCAGTAGTTTGTGTTTGAACATGACAGGAGTTCCTCCATTCCCTCTGCAGGTCTGACAAAACTCTGCAGGACATTGTGTACAAACTGGTCCCAGGCCTCTTCAAAAGTAAGAACATTCGAATCTCTTCGTTGTCCAAACCAAATCTATGGAAGTGGGAGCTTGTGAACGCTCCAGAGTAACGAGTCCTACAAATATCAATCATACTGCCAAATATCATTTTGTCAGTATTCATACTGATCATGTCTTGTAAGGTTTCAAATGCCACATTTTGAGATTTCAAAGTCAGTTACTGATTAGAAGCTGTTCCGATTTCAATGCTGTGAGGAAATGAGAAATTATGGACATATTGTTTGTTTTGACGTCTTGCAAAATGGTATTAGTAAAGAAAAATCAACCAATACGGGTCCAACTTGTTTGAAATGTTGACATTTTTCTACTTTTTTTTTTTTTTTTCTTTAAAGGCATTTTTTTTATAAACCCTTTCGTTCCCATCTTTTTTGGGCTGTTGACCATAATGTTGACAAATGTTCCAAAAGACCCAAATTATTTCCACAAGTCATCCCATTTTGCTGTGTTGGATGGTGAAATTGCTGCTTGTAACTCTCCCTGGCAGCATTTCCTCTCTCTTAAGAGTTTGTGAGAAGTGAAGCTGTACTGACTTGTCTTCCTCAATTCCTGCAGATGAAATGAAAAGAAGGAGAGACTTTTATGCAGAGCATCCTGTAGATGGTAAGTCAAAGATCCAGCCTTTTTTTATGTGAATGGTTCCCCTTATTTTTCCTCTGTAACGCAACCTGCACATTTTCTTTTTCTGTCAAAGCTTCCAACGGTTCACATGAGGATCGTGGAGAGGTGGCGGACGAGGATAAGAGAATTATCACCGATGACGAGATCATCAGCCTCTCCATCGAGTTCTTTGATCAGATCAGGTGAGCTTTCGGTCTGAAAGTACACGGAAGCGACTTTTATCAGGTCATAATTAAAAAAATGTAACATTTACTTCGCTTGCAGATCATCATTCTCTGCTCTAAAATGGTACTTTTATTTTGGTAATTTGTCATTTGCAGTGTCTGAAAAAAAATCTGTTTGGATTTTATTGTACTTGAACATTTAACATGTGCTTGCATACGCAAAGGGAATACATGGTGATATTTGTTTAAAATGTAAAAGATTTATAATTTACAAATATCACCTATAATCCCCAGTGGATTTTGTCCAAGGTGTCATTTGTAAAGCGTCCTTTTTGGTTACCATGGAAAACTACCTAAAATTCACTGCAAAATCATGACTGTTAATTATTTTTACATTTATTTACTTTTTCACATTTCTGAAATCAAAAAAGAAAAATCATGCTTGCTGAGAATAACATGGTAAAAACTAATTCTGAGAAGCATTGTACGTTGACTAAATTTAGCTTCAACAAGAATGTAATGAAAATGTGTGTGTGTGTGTGTTTTATTTTCAGACTTGTAGGCGGGTTGGAAGACAAGCAAACAAAAGATCAGGTATGCACCACTGATCTGAGAACCTCTCTTCACAGAATCTCAAAAAAATTTTTTTAATAATGATAATAAAGCCCTACTACCTGTTAAAAGGAGCAGCCATGTTGTTCCTGCAAACCAAATGTCGTTTTTAACAACCAGCCAAACGGCTACTTTTTTTTATCAAAGTATATTTTTTTCAATGCTTTTAGCACAAGATGCAAAATAACTCTTTATATATGGATATCTGCAGGTGGCTAACAAGAGGTACCTGCAGTGTCCAGCCGCCATGACAGTCATGCATCTGAGGAAGTTTTTGCGCAGCAAGATGGACATCCCAAACACATATCAGGTCTTTCACATTGTGCATTTTTCTTATTAGAGCTGATACTTTTAGATAAATGCAAACAAACTGCAAAATCATTGTTTTTTTAATTTTTTTTTTTTTTTTTTTTTCCATTAAATTTGTTTGCATACATTTTGTGTGATCCAGGTTGAAGTCATGTATGAAGACGAGCCTCTCAAAGATTACTACACATTAATGGATATAGCTTATATCTACACTTGGAGAAGGGTGAGTGGTCTCCTTGGACATGCTTGTCAGCATCCTTATTAAAGCATTAGTCCTAAAACCTACAGGCAGTTATATCATATTGACCGTTAAATTCCTGTCCATTTGTAAGTAAATTTAGGCATAATCTGATCCGATGGGATGTTATTTTAACACATTTTTATAGATATAATTAACTGCAAACTATAAACTATTCCCCCTTTTCATGGCCAAGGTATTATTGGAGACGATATAAAGTATGAATTTTAATTTATTAATATTTTGAGAAGCTATGGTGCTAATGATTAGGATCACTCTGGAAAATATATTTCATGCTTTCCAACCCCCTGATAAAATTTAGAAATGTTTGGAAAAGTGTCCAGAATCCACCCCCTGACCCCCTACTAACTGAAATATATTAAATTGAAATGCCTGAAAAATAAAGGGCTTGTTGATTTTGTTTTACATACTGCCTTCTATTTTGGGTTTTTACAACCTGAGTTATACCTGGTTAATTTAGCATTTTAGTTTTTGAATTATTGTTTAAAATAAACTCACGTGTCCCTTGAATTCAGCCGAAGTCCTGAACTTTGTGAGATGAGGATACCACTAATCACAGAGTAATATTTAACTCTTCCATATTTATTCAATCAGAATCTTGTCTGCATTTTTAAATATCTGCATTTTCAAGATGCTCGGAGAATTAAAACAAATAAAAAATGTGACAATTGATAACAAAAACCAAATAGGCAATGTCATCAAGTGATAGGTGGAAAAATATATAAAATAGAATCTAGAAAATAATTATTTTGAAGAAGAAAAAAAAAATGCAGGCTAAATATATGTATATTTTTATACAAGCACAGTGAAGCAGATGCTTATCTAATATTGGTTTTACTTGGAAAGCTTAAACTTGTAACATTTACATGTTTTAGAATGTAACTAACTAAAGGGTTCTATAAATTAATAACATGTTATCGACTGTTGAAGTATTTTCTATTTATTTTTTTTTATTTTATTAATTTCACACAAGTGGTTTGATTTTATATCTCTATTTGAAGCTTTGCTGGTGTTCCATTCGTTGCCTTTAACTGAATGGAAACTGCAAAAGAATAAATGATGAGAGGGAGAAATCTGACTTCTGCAAATAAAATTCAAAATGTACCACAATGTGTAATCGTGCCTATGTGACTTTCTAGAAATTCAAAAATGCCTAAAGATTATTTTTTATATCCCATAAGAAATTAAACATTTTGGAAAATAAAATAGATATTTTGCTTGAAAGATTCATGCTTTAAACATGCAGCTTTGATTACCACTTTTTAAAAAATAAATAACTAAAAGAAAAAATAACATTTTTTTTTTTTTATTTTTTTTTTTAATGTAAACGATGTTAATTTATTTTAAGGTTTCATTTTCTCTTCAACCCATCTGCACAGAACGGACCCTTACCTCTGAAGTACCGGGTCCGACCCAACTGTAAGAAAATGAAGGTGAACCATCCCCAGCAGGAGGGTCAGAACAATGCAAGCAGGTCCGGCCCGGAGAGCGACTCCGCCAGCGACAAAGCGGGGAGTCCCGTCGGGGCTCCCTCCACCTCGTCGTCCCTGCCAAGCCCCGGGACTCCCGCGCAGTCCCCGCATCCTCAGCTTCCCTCACGGCCCGGGCAACAACAACAACAACAACAACAACAACAACAGCAGCAGCAGCGGCAGCACCGTGAACGGAAGTCCAGCTGCCGTCTCCGCCGCGGCGGGAGCTCAGACCCCGAGCCGGTCCTTCAGCCAGTTCAGCGGCGGCAGCGGCGGCGGCGGCGGCGGCAAGCCGCGGAAGGTGTCCCTGAACGGATCGGCGACTTCGTCCGGATGACGCGGGGGCGCCGGAGCCGACCTGCCAACGCCAGACTCCTACATTTTCCACGCCAACGTAGTTCCCACTGTGTAGACAACGTTCTCTCTCTTTCTGTCTCCATTCGTCGTTCTAAATATTATGGCATCATTTGTAAGTTGAAACGTAGTGGAATCAGAGACATTTCAAAATGATAAAACAATAAAAATAAGAAGGATGTAATGGGAAATTCAGTCTGAAAGGAAAATGTTGGAAGGGGAAGAAGAAGAAGAAGAAGAAAGATGGATATCATGTCTCTCCCCTTTGAAAGCTACATCTTTATTTTGCAGGAGTGACTGAAGCCGACACTTAGATTTTGTTTTTATGTCTCTTCAATTTAAAGGTGTTTCTCATGATTAATTCATGCGTGTCGGGATATTTTGAAGCACAGTTCAATGCGCATGCTCATTGTGACCTTTCTGTTCAGGAAGAAGCTTCAGGGTCCGTCCCTTTTCTAGAGATTTTTTTTTTTTTTTTTTTGGAAGCGCTTTGGACATCCGGAGTTTGTGAAGCGGGAAGCATCAACGGGAGACAAATAAAAGCATTTCTGCCTTTTACTGGAAAAAACAAACAAACAAAAAAGAACACCCTTCCTTGTAGCTGGACTGTTCATCCTTCACGTCTTTTAAAGGTTTTCGCGTGTAAATAGAGACAAAGTGCATATTTAATCAGCCATGGTGTTATTCTCTGCCCTTTGTTCGAGAGGAAGGACTTGGCTTCATTTCATGACAGATGTTTTCATGTCTCTGTTTTCTGTATTTGTATCGCTCAATTGTATGAACAACTTACCGTATTGTTACTGTTGCACAGTATAAAACATCTAAATAAAACATTTTACACTTATGCAGAAAACACACGCCTTCATTCTGCTTTTCTCCTTAGGCATGCCTTTGCACGGCAGACAAAAAAAAAAGAATTAAAATAATACAATAGAATCGAAATACAAAAAAAAAAAAATGATTGAGACAGGCACGCAGCAGGTTCGGCTCTTTCAAACCGAACCTGCGGTTCCGATACGTTACCGCGGATCGTATTGGTTTTATTTTGGCTTATGAAGTAACTCCTACCGCTTTGGAGGAGCTAAGAATGAATGAGCTTTTAGCTCAACTTTTCAAATAAAATAATCCTGTTTATTAATACAAAACAAACAATATAGATGTAAATGGACATATAAAAGAAATGAGGAGCAATTATGCTGAAATTTGCACAAACATGAGCTCATTTGCTGCAGAGATCTCTGGTTTCCCACCTCTTAAGTCTATTCCTGTCATGATTCCTGCCCGTCTGTCTGCTCTGTTTTCCTCCACAGCTCTCATCTCTGCAGTCATGACCATGCTACTGCGCTGCAGTGCAGTCAGGCTCATCTGTTCACCACCAGTTATATTCAGCACTCAGGCAGATTGTGGCAGATTTTTGAAGGCCTTTGGTGTGAGGTAAGGTGAGGTCATTTTATTTATATAGCACATTTTCAGCAAAAAGGTAATACAAAGTGCTTTACAGGAATGAAAAGGGAATACAAATAAAATATCAAACCAAAGGAAAGCGAAAAAATAATAATAATAAAAAAGATCTAATATTGATCTAAAGTATGTAGGTGCTCCAGTTCAGGGTTGCTCAGTGTCCTCTGGTCTAATTCAATTTCTAGGCTGGAAGAACAGGAGTATAATCATGTTGATCCAAAGTATATAAACTAAATACTCTTATTCAGGGTTGATAAGTATAAGTAAGTATTGTGGGATTTCTGTATCCTCAAAATATGTAAAAGTAATGAGTACTAAGTAATAATAATAATAATAAATAAACCTTAATGTTCTGGAAGAATTTTTATTTTCTGGAATCTAAGTTCGTTCTAATTTATTTTGTAATTTATTTCTCTCTGCACAATAATCTAAAAATGAATCCAAGAAGTAGAAAACTGGTCTAAATAGTGAGTACTCTGCAGTTTCTATAAAAACAAACTAAAGAGTGACTCATCCAATTCTTTTCCTGGGTGAAAAGTGAGCACTCCACAGTTTCTAATGAATAACTGATAAGTTGGGTGAAAAGACAACGTTGGGTTGGATTCGGCACATATAAAAACAAAGACATGCTGGCAAAGGCGTCGAGGTCAGGAAGTGTTTGTCCATAACTATGACCTGCGTGCAGATCAGCCTGTTCTCCCAAATAAAGCCTCTGATAAAGGCGGAAATATCAAGAGCGAGTCCTTGAGAGTTCAGCCACAAAGTTCCAGCGGTGACTTGGGGAGGGCGAGGAGACGGGAAGGAGCTCTTTGTTTCCATGAACTCCAGGAGATTGGAGGCAGGCAGAAGGCCACAGGGAGCCAGATTCATCCATCCATCCATCCATTTTCTGATCACCCTTCTCCCTAACGGGGTCGGGAGTTGCTGGTGCCTATCTCCAGCTGCGTTCCGGGCGAGAGGCGGGGTTCACCCTGGACAGGTCGCCAGTCTGTCGCAGGGCAACACAGAGAGACAAACAGGACAAACAACCATGCACACACACACACTCACACCTAGGGAGAATTTGGGAAGGCCACTAACCTGACAGTCATGTTTTTGGACTGTGGGAGGAAGCCGGAGAACCCACGCATGCACAGGGAGAACATGCAAACTCCGTGCAGAAAGACCCCGGGCCGGGAATCGAACCCAGGACCTTCTTGCTGCAAGGCAACAGCGCTACCCACTGCGCCACTGTGCAGCCCGAGCCAGATTCAGAATGACAGATTCTCTCTAGATCGGGCAAAGTTAACATTTCTGTCTGTCCTCGAGTCTTAAGCCGGTTTATCTCTTGTAGATCATCCAAATCAGTGTGGCTGTTCCTCTGAACCAAAGCCAGCAACTTCCATCCCGCTGATGAGTTTTGAGTCCACAACTTGCGTCTCTGTCCCACAGTCTGAGTGTTGGTCAAATCCGTCACAAATTGGTCGACAAGCCAGTTTTCCACCAGCAGAGATCCTGTCAGGGATAAATCCAGGGTGAATCCATCCCGTCGGACAAGAGTACCCAGTCTTCTTGTTGATAAAAATTCGATCAATTACATTGATAGACCAGTGAACCAGACCCAGAATTTGTGGATTCGGAGGATGTGCAAAAGAAAGACTGCAAGAAAAGCAGCACAAAAACAGAGCAAGCCGGGTGAGAATGGAGAGAAGCAGAGGAAAAAGCGTCCGCCTTCGCCGAGAGCAAGAGAGAGAGAAAGAGAGAGAGAGAGAAAAAATAGATATCCAGCGTTTCCTCCTTTGAATGACCACGATCACCACCGTGTTTTGCTTGTTGCCTTTCCTACTGACGCTAACTCCCAGGACGGGACAGAGGTTTGCCACTGGAGGCAAACTGCCCACTGGAGTGGGCAGGTTGAAAACTGGCAGCTTGATGACTCCTGACAGGAGCAGAGCTCCTCCCAGCCTGCACTGCATGGGAGACTGGGAGTTTATAAATGACCTACAAATGACAAATGACATGGTCTCTCCCCACCGGGGAGAAAGTTTGCAGAATGTGCGGAGTTTCCAGCGCCAACAGTTTGCAAAGAGGGGGTGGCAGTCCCTGCTCTCTGGGCGGGGTTTGCCTGCTCTGCTTGTGGCCTTGCAAGGGTCGTTGCTGGTGTAGAAGTCACGACACTCGGTACTCCTGTCAGCTCTGTGTCCTTGTGAGGATTTGATGCTTTCTGGAGTCGGTGACGGAAAGCAGCCGAGGGAGTTGGATGAAACACGTTCTGTGGTCTTTGGATAGGACAGAGGGGAGCAGAGCAACTGAGATCGAAAGAAATAAAAGGCCGGTGAGAAACTTTGTGTGGACCAGAGGAACGTGACTCCATTCTCCCTACAAATTTGAAATATTTAAGGGAACAATCAGCAGATGTTCTGGACTTGGAACTCGGGACAAGATGTGCTGAGAGAGAGAGCGAGAATCAACGCTTCTGCACAAAACATGACACTCTGGACAATCACCGGTTCTCGGTTCCGAGTCCATCTGAACTCCGACGAGAGTCGCGGACTGGCGCTGCGCTGCAAGTCCCAGGACCGGTTCGGTCTGAGCTCCACCTCTCCAGGCTCTTCATGTTAATGTTAAACAGGTTCCGCCTCAGAGGAGAGCAGCATCAGCGGCGTCTGGACCGATGGAGGCAGAATAAGCTGCATGAAGCTTCTTTCAGCAGCCTGAGGTTCCTGCATGTGGCTTCAGGCGCTCGGGCTGCTGCTGCTGCTGCTGCTGCTGCTGCTGCTGCTGCTGCTGCTGCTGCTGCTGCTGCTGCTGCATCAACTCTGGAAACATGGAGAAAAGCAGAAAGTTTCTATTTGTCCTCGTTGTTTCTGCGCAGCGCCATTTGTTGTTGAACTTAATGATGATACGTTGGCACTTTAAAGAGTTGATTCGTTGAACTTTCCACAATGATCATGTGACATAATCTGACATTTCTGGAAAAACTTGTTACCTGCATTTTTTAAAATAAAACTTCGGGTAAAAGTGGCAATTTTCTAGAAATTTGGTGCAATGAAATAACAGGAGAGACACACAACTTAAGGTAAGGTTTCCTTATTTATTTATTTTACAAATAGATTTACGTCAGAAAAAATGTCAAAATTTAGAAAAGCTTTTACTTGTGATCACTAGGAAATGTGTTGTATTGGCAACTTTAAATTCCGCATTTCTATATGTGACACAAGTTTTTCATCACACAAATTGATACAAATATAATTGCTGTATATATTTGCACAGTGTGTACAATGTGTTTTTATGAGGACAAAAAAATCTGTTCAAGGATAAGAGATTAAAAAATAAATAAATAAAATTTAAGTACATGTTTCAACAATTAAGCTTGTGGAAGTTGCAATATATTGCTTTTATATATATTAAAATAGGTGAATAATAATAATAATAATAATAATAATAATAATAATAATAATAATAATAATAATAATAATAATAATAATAATAATAATAATGCCCAGTCTGTAGCACTGCTGCCTTGCAGCAAGAAGAAAGGATGTTCTGAGCTGCCAGAATTCCACCGCAAAATTATTGGTAATTTATATGGATATTTATCAAATATATATGACAAATATCCATATAAATATATTTATATTATATTACAAATATAATATAAATATATTTATAACTATTATAAATATATTTCATATTATGTATGAAATACATTATATATATATAATATATATATAACCGAATGACGCCATTTTTGCTGTCGGTACTGGAGATAATTTTCTCAACATTATTTATATAAACATTTTGTCATGTTCCTTTACCTCTGTATGTATTAGAAGTTTTTTGAGCTGCAAAAATCACGCCAGTACCCAACACCTCATCCAGTACTCTGAAATTTTCTTGGCTTTTTACTTTTATCTCTCACAAATATGGGAATCAATTTATAAAAGTTTCTACAGAAATATCCAAAGTCATACAACATATAAAACATGACATGGAATTCTTTTCGGCTTTTCAGACATTTAAAAAAGAAATGTAGTCAGCGGGTCAAACCAACGGACCGGAACTCATTTCCGCTCAATGCGGGTCACGTCCTCAGCTGAAACATCGCGGGAATAAAACGAGGCATCACTCTGAAGGGATTTACTGAACCGGAGTGACTCCTCTTTCGTTAATAAACGATCTTTGGCCTGAACACGGCTCATTCCACGTCTTACGTGTTGCTGCGGCAACTCAAAACAACAATACAGTTAGTCCCAGTGAATACGTATTTTAGGAAATAGTCTTTGAGATAAAGTAGTTTTCTTTATTATTTTTGGCACAATGAGTAAACGACAGATTATCAGAGGTGAGATTCGTGGCTGGTGAAGCTAAACATTGTTCATAAGTTCAGCTTGAAGGTGATCAGACTGACTCCTTGTTTATTTTGTGCTATTCAGTTTTTGAACAGTATCAGAAGTCCAGGTTGCAGTTTGTGCAAACCATTGCTGATTTTGCGACCAGATCACAAAACTGCGAAATCCTCCATAATGCAGGTAGGAAACAGAATTATACCAATATTATCATCTGTCACGGATTGCAATGTTATTTTGCACCCATGAAATAAATTGTTATATTTTAACCAATAAAATGGAAGCAAAATTCAAAAAACAAAACAAAACAAAAAACAAATCCGATGCCTTGTATGGCAGAAGATTCCAATGAATATTTCTACATATCCAAGGTTAATTGCTAAAACATATAAACTCAATTTATCTTTTTTTTTTTTTTTTCCTCTAGCTTATTCAAAATTCAAAACTATTTTATTGACACCAAAGAAAAATTAAATATAATCAACCAAATGTTTAAAACCCCAACTCACTGTAAAGGCAATTTAGATTAATCAAACTGCAAAGAACAAAAAAACAAAATTTAAAATAAATAAAAAGAAATTAAAGCATAAAACATTGCATAAATAGAATGTGATAAAGTTTTGAAATCTGTTTTAACAAGGTGGTAAATAAATACTTTTCCTGCCAATCAGAGCTGAATGTCTTCCTCAGTCTGGCTCAGCTTAAGTTTTATATTAGCATTAGCACTGTTGCTAAACTTCCAGAAACTGCAGATAAATTGAAATTCTTGTTCCAAAAGTTCAGTTCCTCAATCACAACTCTTGTAATCAATATTTATTTTTACTATGTTATGTTTTAATTCATATTACAGCCCATGAAAACATGGGTTGTAATGTGTTACAAGTCCCCCACATATATATTATATAACAAAGCATTAGCATGGAAATTACATTTGGTTTAATGTAATTAATACAATTATTTAATTATAATCAAGTAATTGTAATTAAAACAGGTGTTTTAATTACATTAATGAATTTCCATAAAAATTCATTTTTACAGTGTCCTCTGCTCTTCTGCAGGAGTTATGCCCATTCTCCGGTCCCTGATACGGGACACGGTCCCGAGCATCCAGCAGACGGCGGCTATAGCTCTGGGTCACCTGGTGGACCAAAGTGACAATCTGGCAAAAGCAGTGGTGACAGAAGACATCCTGCCCCAGCTGGTCAATTCTCTGGCCTCACAGAATGTTAGGATCACTTCTCCTGGATTCATTCTTTAGTGCTACCAGGTTTTCTTCTTGTAATGTCAGCTTTGGAAGACATGAGAGTGTTAAGAGCAAAGACAGCCAGATTCTGGTTGACGCTCTGCAGGAGTTTTAGGATCGGGGTCAAAACCTCTGAATTTGATCATATTGGGCTTTTTTGGGGGCAATTCGCCCTGGGGGCTACTTGAAAACCTCAGCACTCTTCACCATGAGAGCAGCGAGGATCTCTGTTATGGGTGATATGAATGCAGATAAAAACTCGCTGTTTCCTAAACACCTGGTTCATTTTTAAGTAAGTAAAGAACTTTTGCCAGCTGCTAGTTACACTTATATAAGTGAAGCCTGGCATACTATGTGCTATAAAACTACCAAGAGATTAAACACAGAATCAATTTAACTGGATTACATTCTGGCATAATTAAAGTGCTACTAGGAGCTAGCCTGCCTTACAATAAAAGTAATGTAAAGATTAAAAATAGACCAGCTTGGAACACATATGTGTCTAAATTCCACAGTGAAGCCTGCGAAGCTTCTAGTTCTTGGGCTCTAGCAGGTAAACCGAGGCAGGACCCTATACTTGAACTACATGATGTTAGATTCAAGCCTTCAAACAGTATCATCTTGATCTGTCACAGTAAGGAGGACAAAAATAGGGTATTTCCACATTTCAAGCTATGTGGGTGTTTATTGAATGTCTCAAACGAAGTAAAATATCTTGGTCATGTGCTGACAGAACGGCTGTCTGTTGATGAGGACGTTTACCGTGAGGTTCGGATGTTTTATGCTCAGGCAAATATCCTTGCCCTTGAGTTTGGATTCTGTTGTGATGAAGTGAAAGTGAACTTGTTTAGATCATATTGTACGTCACTGTATACTGCACACTTATGGCGCAACTATAAGAAAGCCAGTTTTCGAAGACTGAAGGTGGCTTATAATGATGCATTAAGACTTTTGTTAAAAAAGCCCAGATGGACCAGTGCCAGTGAACTGTTTGCATCCGCTCGCGTCAGCACTTTGATGGCTGTTTTAAGAAAGCTTATGCATAAATTCATTTGTCGTTTAAACGAGTCTAATGATAGAAGTACCCTACTGTTGACTAACGTTAAATATAATGCAGTAAAATACTCATCTGTACTCTGGAGACATTGGTATGATTGCCTTTTTGATTCTAATTAAAAAAAAAAAACGCTCCTCTGTGAAACAGCTGATTTGTGCACTTTTTTCTGTGTTTTGTGTGCAGAGGTTTTATAAGAAGGCAGCAGCGTTTGTTCTGCGCGCGGTGGCCAAACACTCTCCTGACCTGGCCCAGGCAGTAGTGAGCTGCGGGGGCGTCGACGCTCTGGTTCTCTGCCTGGAGGAGTTTGACCCTGGGGTGAAGGAGGCCGCCGCCTGGGCTCTGGGCTGCATCGCACGACACAATGCATGTAGGCACAGAGAGAAACTCTGATTTACATCTGCTTTGTTTTTCCAACAACAGAGGCAATAATTTGTCATTGTTATATTAGATTTACACAGTTTTTTTTTTTTTTTAAAGGAACTCTAAACAGAAAAAAAAACAACAAACAGCTTGAACAATGTCCTGTCTTTTTCTCCACTGCCTCTCCGTGTCACTGTGCAGCTCTGTCAGAGGCGGTGGTGGAAGCAGGAGCGGTCCCCCTGCTGGTGTTGAGTCTCTTGGAGCCTGAGATGGCCCTCAAACGCATCGTGGCCTCCACACTCAGCGACATCTGCAAACACACACCAGAGTTGGCCGAGACCGTGGTGAACAACGGCGCCATCACACACCTGGCACAGTTGATCCTCAGCCAGGACGCCAAGCTCAAGGTGAGCCTGCTGGCTGATGAAAGGGTCAGAAAAATCACAACTCTGAGAAACCGTATCTTAGTAAAAAGACATCATATATTAAGAACTGCTCTAAAAATACTGCTTAATTTAAATAGTAATGTATTTGAAATCAATGCCTTGTTTGATATTTCTGTGCCAAAAAACACATACATATATGTATGTATTGTATTGTGTGTGTGTGTATGCATGTACTGTATATGTTTAGAGATTTCTAGTTTTATGAAATAAAAAGTTGTTTTTTTTTTTTAACATTTGGAACAATCAAAAAATCAATAAAAATACAAAATGTGATAAAAAAAAAAAAAAAACATTTATTATGGATCTGTTTTGGGGGATTCAGTTTTCATTCTTAATCATTTTAAGCAAATTCAGAGTTCACAGCTTTGCAGAAAACAAAATAAGTTTAATGTTTCAACGCAGCATGATCTTCACATTAAAACACAAACGTTTGAATGTAGGTGCCGCCGTTTTCCAGAAAGAAACATGTCTGAGCTTCAAAACCGCCAGTTTTCTGTGAAGCTTCTCTGGGGTTTGGTTGTCTCCATTCAGAGGCAGGTGTTCTCCGCCCTCGGCAATATCACCAAACAGTCCGTCTTCCTGGCCGAGACGGTGATCATGGCCGACATCTTCCCCGGCGCCTACGTCTCCCTCAAAGATCCGGATGATTACGTCAGGAAGAACATTGCAAGCCTGATGATGGAGGTGGCGAAACAAACGCAAGAGGTACCGCATGCTCATGCATCATGATCACCAAGAAAGGGGACGCACTGAAGTAAGTGTTTGTGTGTTTGTCTTTCTGCAGCTGTCCCTGATGATCGTGAAAACCGGTGGGCTGTCAAAGGTCATCGACTACCTGGGAGAGAGCCATGGACAGCTGCGGCTCCCGGGCATCATGACGCTGGGATACGTGGCGGCTCACAATGAAACCCTCGCCATGGCCGTCATTCGCTCTAAGGTGGGATCATCAGCCTCGATTTATTTTTCGTGATCACCTAACAACACTTCAGAACATTCAATAATTTTTATTTTCATTACTAAATATATGGAAAATGTGGCATGCATTTTCATTCAGCATAAAATTCAAATAAAATAAACGGAGGTTTGTAGTTGCAATAAGGTGCAAGTTACTAATTAATGGGTTGATCTGAAGTTGATTTACATTGTTACTTAATCTATTAGAACTAATTTTAGTCTACTAAACCAATAATCAACAGTTTATTGGAAGTAGGTAAATTTTTTGCATCCCTAAGTTGTAAGCTTTACATATAGTGGATTTTTAGAGGGTACTATGAATATTTTTATGAGATCGTGAGCATTAGTTCGCTGGACACTTCCTGATGTGTGCCTTCCTGTCCTGCAGGGGGTGCCCCAGCTGGCCCTGTGCCTCTCAGAGGAGCATGAGCAGCACATCAAGTCGGCCACAGTGTGGGCAATAGACCAGATAGGTCGTCACACCTCTGAGCATGCCAGGGTGGTGGCTGCAGCAAACCTGCTGCCCAAGCTGCTGGCGCTCTACATGGACGCCGGCAGCTCAGAGGACCTGCAGGCCAAGGTAGGAAGTGCAACAATTGTTCTGGACACCAATGAACACATGAAGTCATGAGATATTCCATGTTTCTTTTGGCGCATCATGTTATAATCAGGAAAAAATCTAATTATACAGGGTCTGTATAGGTGCTTAAGAATGCTTGAATTTCAATTAGGTGTTTTAAAAATTGAAGTGAGCATGAAAGTCCTTGAAAGTGTTGATGTTCAAGCTGCACAGTTTTGTAATGAAGTGCAATCTGACGTTTGATTAAAAGCCGATATTTCAAGACCCTATTTACGGTCAAAACCAGATATTTTCATGCACCTAATAAAAAGATAGACATTTTTTTCTCCTTGTCTGAAGTTAAATCAGACTAAGTTTTTCTTGTTTTGAATCAATCAGAATTGCCTAAATAATTTTTTGCAAGACATAATTTTTATATTTCACTTTACCTGCTGTAGAATATCAAATGCTGCCACAAGACATACTAACAGTTATACTAATGTCATTTAATAGTGAATTAAAACCATCTTTTAGTTAATTATTGTAGCTTTTACCTCTATAAAAAAGTGCTGAAAATGTTTGAAATTGTATATCAAAAGTGCCTGAATCTTGCTGTTGGAAACGTATTGAATGTTTCAGAGTAAGAAGGCGCTGAAGAACATCCTGCAGAAGTGCACCCTCATCCCGGCTCTGGAGCCGCTACTCTACGACGCTCCCAGCAACATCCTCAAATACGTCGTCTGCCAGTTCAGCAAGGTGGGGAGGACATCTCCAAACGCTCCGGCAAAAATCTTTGCCTCTCGTGCGCTTATAAAACATCTATCTCTCTGGTTCTCAACAGGTGCTTCCCCATGACAGCAAGGCCCGTCGCTTGTTTGTGACCAGCGGTGGAATGAAGAAAGTCCAAGAGATTGACAAAGAGCCGGGCTCCACTCTGCAGGAATACATCAATGCCATTAACAGCTGCTTCCCTGAGGAGATAGTCAGGTGCGGCTCTGATAACTCGACCACCAGTCTTGTCCATTTGGTTGAAACTAGACTCAGTTAAAAAACACAATGCCCTCAGAATCAGCATATTCAACTCAATATGTATATCCAGTTGATTTATGATGTGTTTGTGTTTTTGCAGGTACTACTCACCAGGCTACTGTGAGGAACTGTTGCAGCGGTTAGAGGGCAACCAGGAGGAAGAGTCACTTCACATTCTTCCTTCTCCTCCATTTGAGGGACAATGAACGTTTTTGTACATTTTTTTTTTTTTTTTACAAAGATTTATTTGATAGTGCTATCAATAATACAGAGTAAGATTTATGTTACAATAAAAAGAGTTTTCTGTTTTCTGTATCTGTATCACTCAATTGTATGAACAACTTTTTACTGTTGCATTGTGTAAAACATCAAAATAAAACATTTTACACTTATGCAGAAAACACACCTTCATTCTGCTTCTCTCCTTAGGCATGCCTTTGCACGACAGAGAAAAATTTTTATTAAAATACAATAGAATCAAATACGAAAAATGACTAATACAGGTTCGGTTCTTTCAAACCGAAGCTGCGGTTCCGATACGTTACCGCGGATCGTATTGGTTTTATTTTGGCTTATGAAGTAACTCCTACCGCTTTGGAGGAGCTAAGAATGAATGAGCTTTTAGCTCAACTTTTCAAATAAAATAATCCTGTTTATTAATACAAAACAAACAATATAGATGTAAACAATAACATATAAAAGAAATGAGGAGCAATTATGCTGAAATTTGCACAAACATGAGCTCATTTGCTGCAGAGATCTCTGGTTTCCCACCTCTTAAGTCTATTCCTGTCATGATTCCTGCCCGTCTGTCTGCTCTGTTTTCCTCCACAGCTCTCATCTCTGCAGTTATGACCATGCTACTGCGCTGCAGTGCAGTCAGGCTCATCTGTTCACCACCAGTTATATTCAGCACTCAGGCAGATTGTGGCAGATTTTTGAAGGCCTTTGGTGTGAGGTAAGGTGAGGTCATTTTATTTATATAGCACATTTTCAGCAAAAAGGTAATACAAAGTGCTTTACAGGAATGAAAAGGGAATACAAATAAAATATCAAACCAAAGGAAAGAGAAAAAAAAAGAAAGAAAAAAAGATCTAATATTGATCTAAAGCATATAAACTAATAATAATAATATAATAAACTTAGTGTTGCTGTCCTGGAAGATTTTTTTTTTCTGGATTCTAAATTCGTTCTAATTCCTTTTCTAGTTTGCAGTAATAAAACTTCTCTGCATATTAATCTAAAAATTAATCCAAGAAGTAGAAACTTAGTCTAAATAGTGAGTACTCTACAGTTTCTATACTGAGCACAAGATGTACAGAGAGAGAGAGCGAGAATCAACGCTTCTGCACAAAACATGACACTCTGGACAATCACCGGTTCTCGGTTCCGAGTCCATCTGAACTCCGACGAGAGTCGCGGACTGGCGCTGCGCTGCAAGTCCCAGGACCGGTTCGGTCTGAGCTCCACCTCTCCAGGCTCTTCATGTTAATGTTAAACAGGTTCCGCCTCAGAGGAGAGCAGCATCAGCGGCGTCTTGACCGATGGAGGCAGAATAAGCTGCATGAAGCTTCTTTCAGCATGCTGCTGCTGCTGCTGCTGCTGCATCAACTCTGGAAACATGGAGAAAAGCAGAAAGTTTCTATTTGTCCTCGTTGTTTCTGCGCAGCGCCATTTGTTGTTGAACTTAATGATGATACGTTGGCACTTTAAAGAGTTGATTCGTTGAACTTTCCACAATGATCATGTGACACAATCTGACATTTGACATCTGTGGTTCTGGAAAAAATTATTAACTGCATTTTTAAAATAAAGCTTCGGGTGAAACATGACACTTAGTGCTATTTCACTTTCTCTAGAAATTTGGCGAAATGAAATAACAGGAGAGACACACAACTTAAGGTAAGGTTTCCTTATTCATTTATTTTACAATAGATTCACGTTAGAAAAAATTCCAAGTCTTCGAAAAGCTTTAATTTGTGATCACTAGGAAACGTGTTGTATGGGCAACCTTAGATTGACAAAGAGGTCAGATTTTTAGTGACGGAGTCGAACTCGAGGACTAAAGGCCTCCAAATGTGGGTCGCGCTTTGCCCTGCGCAACCACGGCACGCCCCTCAGACCACAGACGAACACAATGTGTTTTTACGACGACAAAAGTTCTATTCAAAGATAAGATCATTTTTAAAAGTTGAATTTAAGAACATGTTTCCACAATTAAGCTTGTGGGAGTTGCAATATATTGTTTTAACATAATAATAATAATAATAATAATAATAATAATAATAATAATAATAATAATAATAATAATAATAATAATAATAATATTAGCATGATGCCCAGTCAGTAACACTGTTGCCTTGCAGCAAGAAGGAATGAGGTTCTGAGTTTGTAATTTATATGGATATTTATCAAAATGTAGAGGGAGACATGAGCGAGACCTCATGCTCAATAAATAAATAAATAAATAAGAAAAAAATATCCATCTGATAAGCAATGATAAATAAATAATATGCGCTGGACTAAAATTGCTACATTTGACCTTTTTGCAATAAAAACTTGCGCACATAACTATAAATTGTTCCATAATAATAAAAAAAATCTCTGTCGATCAATTGTGTTCAATGCGGGTCACGTCTTCAGCTGAAACATCGCGGGAATAAAAAGAGGCATCACTCTGAAGGGATTTACTGAACCACAGTGACTCCTCTTTCTTTAATAAACGATCTTTGGCCTGAACAAGGCTGATTCCACGTCCTACGTGTTGCTGCGGCAACTCAAAACAACAATACAGCTTGCTCCAGCAAATACACATTTTAGGAAATAGTCTTTTTTTTTCTTTCTTTTTGGCACAATGAGTCAACGACTGATTACTAAAGGTGAGATTCGTGGCTGGTTTTTACTTCACATTGACGCAAGTTCAGCTTGAAGGTGATCAGACTGACTCCTTGTTTATTTTGTGCTATTCAGTTTTTGAACAGTATCAGAAGTCCAGGTTGCAGTTTGTGCAAACAGTTGCTGATTTTGCGACCAAACCACAAAACTCCGAAATCCTCCATAATGCAGGTAGGAAACAGAATTATACCAATATTATCATCTGTCACGGATTGCAATATTATCTTGCACCCATGAAATAAATTGTCATATTTTAACTAATAAAATGGAAGAAAAAAAAAAAAAATCTATGCCATGTATCGTAAAAGATTCTTATGACTATTTCTACGTATCCACGTCTAACTGCTCAAACGAATAAAATAAATTTATCACTTTTTTAAACTCTAGCTTATACAAATTCAAAACTGATTTTATTTAATTTTCCTTTGGTGTCAATAAAATAATAAAATTTTTAAAATCCCATCTGACTGTAAAGGCAGCTTTGATAAATCAAACTGCAAAGAACAAATAAACAAAACAAAAAAATTTGATTAAAGCATAAAACCCAAGTTTTATGCTTTAATCACATTTTAGTGATCAACTTTTGAAATCTGTTTTAACAAGGTGGTAAATAAATACTTTTCCTGCCAATCAGAGCTCAATGTCTTCCTCAGTCTGGCTCAGCTTAAGTTTTATATTAGCATTAGCACTGTTGCTAAACTTCCAGAAACTGCAGACAAATTGAAATTCTTGTTCCAGACGTTCAGTTCCTCAATCACAACTCTTGTAATAAATATTTATTTTTACTATGTTTATGTTTTAATTCATATTACAGCCCATGAAATCATGGGTTGCAATATGTTACAAGTCACCCATATATATGTTGTACAATATGTTCCCCTACTTTGCAGTGACAAAGATTTAGCATAAAAATTGTTTTAATATTTCCATAAAAATTCATTTTTACAGTGTCCTCTGCTCTTCTGCAGGAGTTATGCCCATTCTCCGGTCCCTTATTCTGGACACGGTCCCGAGCATCCAGCAGACAGCGGCTATGGCTCTGGGTCACCTGGCGGACAACAATGACAGTCTGGCAGAAGCTGTGGTGACAGAAGACATTCTGCCCCAGCTGGTCAATTCTCTGGCCTCGCACAACGTTAGCATCACATCTCCTGGATTCATTCCTTACATGAGAGTGTAAAGAGCAACGACATAGTCAGATTCTGGATGACACTCTGTAGGAGTTGTAGGGTCAAGTCAAAACCTCTTAATTTGATGATGTCGGGCCTTTTAAACAAATCATGTAAAAAACAAAATATATCATTTTTCATAAAAAATAAAATAAAATAAATAAAATTCAACATGCAGTACCATTGATGGCCACTAGAAAACTTTGGCTTGAACAGCTGATGTGTGCACTTTTTTCTGTGTTTTGTGTGCAGAGGTTTTATAAGAAGGCAGCAGCGTTTGTTCTGCGCGCGGTGGCCAAACACTCTCCTGACCTGGCCCAGGCAGTAGTGAGCTGCGGGGGCGTCGACGTTCTGGTTCTCTGCCTGGAGGAGTTTGACCCTGGGGTGAAGGAGGCCGCCGCCTGGGCTCTGGGCTGCATCGCACGACACAATGCATGTAGGCACAGAGAGAAGCTCTGATTTACATCTGCTTTGTTTTTGTGACGGAGGAGGCAATAATTTGTTGTTATTATGGTAGACTTCTGAAAATCTCATTTGCATTGTTTTTTTCTTCTTAAAGGAACTCTAAACAGAAAAAAAAAAACAAAAAACAAAAAAAAAACAGCTTTACCAACAGCTTTTTCTCCACTGCCTCTCCGTGTCACTGTGCAGCTCTGTCAGAGGCGGTGGTGGAAGCAGGAGCGGTCCCCCTGCTGGTGTTGACTCTCTTGGAGCCTGAGATGGCCCTCAAACGTGTCGTGGCCTCCACACTCAGCGACATCTGCAAACACACACCAGAGTTGGCCGAGACCGTGGTGAACAACGGCGCCATCGCACACCTGGCACAGTTGATCCTCAGCCAGGACGCCAAGCTCAAGGTGAGCCTGCTGGCTGATGAAAGGGTCAGAAAAATCACAACTCTGAGAAACCGTATCTTAGTAAAAAGACATCATATATTAAGAACTACTCTGAAAATACTGCTTAATTTAAATAGTAATGTATTTGAAATCAATGCCTTGTTTGATATTTTCTGAGCCAAAACGAAATATATGCCAATTTGAAAATGTTCTGTCATTGAAAAATGTTTTTCCAAATTTAATAATCAGCAATAGTCTGTTATTAATATAAACAGATAATTTATCTTAAAAATCGTAATTAAAACTAAGTGAATTCAATTTTATCATTAAATTAAATATAGGCATTGATGTTTGTATTTGTAAAAGTGAAGTGGCATTTTTGAAAAATGTACAGTATATTATAATTTTATATAATTATATAATTATATTATTTAAAGACAAGTTATTGTAGAACATAAAATATATATATTTCAATTTGATTTATATATTGAAATATATAATGCATATACATGCATGGATATGCATTTCTTAGTTTTATGATGTAAAAAAGTTTTTTTTTTCTTTACAGTTTGGGACAATCAAAAAATTTATAAAAATCCAAAATGTGATTAAAAAAAATAATACAAATATTTGTTATGGATCTCTTTGGGGGGATTCAGTTTTTAGTCTTAATCATTTTAAGCAAATTCAGAGTAACCTTTACAGCTTTGTAGAAAAAAAATAAAAAGTTTAATGTTTCAACGCAGCATGATCTTCATGTTAAAACACAAACGTTTGAATGTAGGTGCCGCCGTTTTCCAGAAAGAAACATGTCTGAGCTTCAAAACCGTCAGTTTTCTCTGAAGCTTCTCTGGGGTTTGGTTGTCTCCATTCAGAGGCAGGTGTTCTCCGCCCTCAGCCAAATCAGCAAACACTCCATCAGGCTGGCCGAGATGGTGATCGAGGCCGAGGTCTTCCCCGCCGCCTTCGTCTCCCTCAAAGATCCGGATATTTACGTCAGGAAGAACGTTGCAACCTTGATGAGGGAGGTGTCGAAACAAACGCAAGAGGTACCGCATGCTCGTGCTTCGAGGTCACCAAGAAAGCGGACGCACTGAATGAAGTGTGTGTGTGGGTGTTTGTGTGTTTTTTTGCAGCTGTCCCAGCTGATCGTGAACTGCGGTGGCCTGTCAACGATGATCGACTACCTGGGAGAGAGCCATGGACAGCTGCGGCTCCCGGGCATCATGATGCTGGGATACGTGGCGGCTCACAATGAAACCCTCGCCATGGCCGTCATTCGCTGTAAGGTGGGATCATCAACCTCGATTTATTTTTCGTGACCACTTAACAGCAGTTCAGAACTTTCGATTGTTTTTATTTTCATTACTAAAATATGAAAAATGTGGCATGCATTTTCATTCAACATAAAATTCCAATAAAATAAACAGAGGTTTGTAGTTGCAATAAGGTGCAAGTTATCGATTAATGAGTTGATCTAAAGTTGATTTATAAGTGGACGTTTTCTTTCAAACCAGAGTTTCCTCTTTTATCAAGAAGGCCAATCGTCCTCGCATAACATATAATGCTATTTTTTTAATAATATGATGAATGTTTCAGAAAAAATAAATTACATTTTCACAGTATTTTGTGTCATTATGTAAACATCAGTTGTTTAGATAATAATGTGAGAAAGTGTAGCTTTCTCACATTATTAAGACATATTTGTAAAATGTAAGAAAACATGAATTCTGACATGGCGGAGTAGAAAAATAAAAGATGAAAACACTGAAATATGTGAAACAATTAACTCCCCATGAAAAGGAGAAATGCTCTTCTGAAGGAATGTCAGAACTTTGACATTCAAAATCAACCCTGCTTATAGGCATTGTGTTTTTTCCCCATCATTTTACAATTTTTTTTCATCATCCCCTCCGCTTTTCTGTCATCACATCGCCGCCTCTTTAGCACGTCAATAATTTTTGATTGAACACTATGGATGTGAAACTTAAGGAGCTTGTCGAGTGTTTATATTTCAAAAAAGAACCATAGAAAGTGCATTTAGCATCCCACATTGGACTCTGTTTGGATCGTTTCTGTTTCTCTTTCTTGTATGGCTCTGCTTGCTTAATGACAAGCAAATATGTCTGCTGGATTTTGGCCCAACTGCAATGCTAAGAAGGTGTAAACGGACATTGTCACTTAATCTATTAGAACTAATTTTAGTCTACTAAACCATTAATTAGCAATTTATTGTAAGTAGGTAAATTTTTTGCATCCCTAAGTTGTAAGCTTTACATATAGTGGATTTTTAGAGGGTACTATGAATATTTTTCTGAGATCGTGAGCATTAGTTTGCTGGACACTTCCTGACGTGTGCCTTCCTGTCCTGCAGGGGGTGCCCCAGCTGGCCCTGTGCCTCTCAGAGGAGCATGAGCACCACATCAAGTCAGCCACAGTGTGGGCAATAGACCAGATAGGTCATCACACCTCTGAGCATGCCAGGGTGGTGGCTGCAGCAAACCTGCTGCCCAAGCTGCTGGCGTTCTACATGGACGCCGGCAGCTCAGAGGACCTGCAGGCCAAGGTAGGAAGTGCAACAATTGTTCTGGACATCGATTCAGAACGAACACATGCAGTAATGAGATATTTCAGGTTTCTTTTGGCGCAATATATTACAATTGAGATTAAGTCAAATTAAACAGGGTTTTTATAGGCCCTGCAATGCTTGAACTCCTCCACTTGGAACAGAACACCCCATCTTCCCTGACCGCGAGAAGGCACTCTAACCTTTTCCGGCTCAAGACCATGGCTTCGTAATTGGAGGCACTCATCCTCATCCCAGCTGCTTCACACTGGGCTGAGAACCGCTCCAGTGAGAGCTGCATATCATGTCCTGGACTACATCATCTGCAAAAAGCAGAGATGTAATCCTAAGGCCACCAAAACGGATCCCCTCAACACCCTGGCTGTGCCTAGAAATTCTATCCATGAAAATAATGAACAGAATCGGTGACAAAGGGCAGCCCTGGCGGAGTCCAACTCTCACCGGAAACGAGCCCGATTTACTGTTGGCAATGCGGACCGGACTTTGACACCGGTCATACAGGGACCTGACAGGTCGTATCAAAGGGCCCGGTACCCCATACTCCCGGAGAACCCCCCACAGGGCTCACTAAGGGACATGGTCGAACGCCTTCTCCAAGGACCCTGCTGAGGGTGTAGAGCTGGTCCAATGTTCCACAACCGGGTTGAAAACCACACTGCTCTTCCTGAATCCGAGGTTCGACTATCCGACGGACCTTCCTTTCCAGGACCCCTGAATACACCTTGCCAGAGAGGCTCAAGAGTGTGACCCCCCCCCTACAATTGGAGCACACCCTCCGGTCCCCCTTTTTGAACAGGGGGACCACCACCCCAGACTGCCAATCCAAGGGAACTGCCCCCGATGTCCATTCGATGTTACAGAGTCGCGTCAACCAACACACCCTACAACATCCAGAGCCTTAAGGTGCCAAGTGCACATATGGAAAGGCTTATGCCTGAATATGGTGTTCATTAAGGACAATCTGTGCTCAGCACAGAAGTCCAACAACAGAACACCACACGAGTTCAGATCGGGGGGGGGGGCGTTCCTCCCAACCACGCCCCTTCAGATCTTACTGTCGTTGCCCACATGAGCATTGAAATCCCCCAGCAGAACGAGGGAGTCCCAGGAAGGGCACGCGCCAGTACCCCCTCTAAGGACTCCAAAAAAGGTGGGTAATCTGAACTGTTGTTTGGCCCGTAAGCACAAACAACAGTCAGAACCTGTGCCCCCACCCGTAGGCGGAGGGAGGCTACCCTCTCTTTCACCGGGGTAAATCCCAATGCACAGGTGCAAAGATGGGGAGCAACAAGTGTCCCCACTCCTGCCCAATGCCTCTCACTGTGGGCAACTCCAGACTAGAAGGATGTCCAACCCCTCTCAAGGTGGTTCCAGAACCGGAGGCATGCAACTGAGGATCGGACCGCCAGGGCCCCCTCCCTCGGCCGCCACCCATCACACATTGCACCCGAACCCTTTGGCCCCTCCTACAGGTGATGAGCCCATTGGAAGGGGCACCCATGTTTCCTCTTCGGGCTGGGCCCATGGAGCCTGGCCACCAGGCGCTTGCCAAAGTGCCCCACATCCATGCTCTGGCTCCAGAGTGGGGCCCCGGGGACCTACATCCGGGTGAGGGAACACTAAATCTAAGGTTCTTGTTCGTCATAAGGAGTCTTCAGGCTGCGCTTTGTCTGGTCCCTCACCTACCTGCCTTGGGACCTGTCTGCCTTGGGTGGCCCAAGGCAGACAGGGCCACCCAAGGCGTAAAGTCGTAAAGTCCAGACATCATTGGGACACTCAAACCTGTCCACCAGGATAAGGTGGCAGCCCAAGGAGCGCAGTCAGAATTGCCTAAATTATTTTATGCAAGACATAATTTTTATATTTTACTTTACCTTGTCCCTGCTGTAAAATATCAAATGCTACCACAAGACATACTAACAGTTATAACTAATGTCATTTAATAGTGAATTAAAACCATCTTTTAGTTAATTATTATAGCTTTTACCTCTATAAAAAAGTGCTGGAAATGTTTGAAATTGTATATCAAAAATGCCTGAATCTTGCTTTTGGAAACGTATTGAATGTTTCAGAGTAAGAAGGCGCTGAAGAACATCCTGCAGAAGTGCACCCTCATCCCGGCTCTGGAGCCGCTACTCTACGACGCTCCCAGCAACATCCTCAAACACGTCGTCTGCCAGTTCAGCAAGGTGGGGAGGACATCTCCAAACGCTCCGGCAAAAATCTTTGCCTCTTGTACAAGATAGATGTTCTATAACATCCATCTCTCTGCTTCTCAACAGGTGCTTCCCCATGACAGCAAGTCCCGTCGCTTGTTTGTGACCAGCGGCGGACTGAAGAAAGTCCAAGAGATTGATGTAGAGCCGGGCTCCGCTATGCAGGAATACATCAACACCATCAACAACTGCTTCCCTGAGGAGATAGTCAGGTGCGGCTCTGATAACTCGACCACCAGTCTTGCCCATTTGGTTGAAACTAGACTCAGTTAAAAAACACAATGCCATCGGAATCAGGATCTTCAACTCAATATTACCAGGTTCATTTTATGATGTGTTTGTGTTTTTGCAGGTACTACTCACCAGGCTACTCTGAGGTCCTGTTGCAGCGGTTAGAGGGCAACCAGGAGGAAGAGTCACTTCACATTCTTCCTTCTCCTCCACCTGAGGGACAATGAACGTTTTTGTACATTACAAATCTAAGTGTTTTTTTTTACAAAGATTTATTTGATAGTGCTATCAATAATAGAGTATAATTTAAGATACAATTAAAAGAGTTTTCTGTTTTCTGTATCTGTATCACTCAATTGTATGAACAACCCACCGTATTGTCACTGTTGCATTGTGTAAAACACCTAAATAAAACATTTTTCACTTATGCAGAAAACACACGCCTTCATTCTGCTTTTCTCCTTAGGCATGCTTTTGCACGACAGACAAAAAAAATATAATTTAAATAACACAATAGAATCGAAATCGAAAAAATGATTAAGACAGGCACGCAGCAGGTTCGGTTCTTTCATACCGAACCTAAGGTTCCGATATGTTACAATAAATAAATAAATACATAAATAAATAAATAAGGAAACCTTACCTGAAGTTGTGTGTCTCTCTTGTTATTTCATTTCACGAAATTTCTAGAGAAAGTGAAATAGCATTACGTGTCATGTTTCACCCGAAGCTTTATTTTAAAAATGCAGTTAATAATTTTTTCATAATCAAATGTCAGATTGTGTCACATGATCATTGTGGAAAGGTCAACGAATCAACTCTTTAAAGTGCCAACGTATCATCATTAAGTTCAACAACAAATGGCGCTGCGCAGAAACAACGAGGACAAATAGAAACTTTCTGCTTTTCTCCATGTTTCCAGAGTTGATGCAGCAGCAGCAGCAGCAGCAGCAGCAGCAGCAGCAGCAGCAGCAGCAGCAGCAGCAGCAGCAGCAGCATGTTTGCCTCATGATGCGTCCTGAAGCCACATGCAGCATCCTCAGCATGCTGAAAGAAGCTTCATGCAGCTTATTCTGCCTCCATCGGTCCAGACGCCGCTGATGCTGCTCTCCTCTGAGGCGGAACCTGTTTAACATTAACATGAAGAGCCTGGAGAGGTGGAGCTCAGACCGAACCGGTCCTGGGACTTGCAGCGCAGCGCCAGTCCGCGACTCTCGTCGGAGTTCAGATGGACTCGGAACCGAGAACCGGTGATTGTCCAGAGTGTCATGTTTTGTGCAGAAGCGTTGATTCTCGCTCTCTCTCTCTGTACATCTTGTGCTCAGTATAGAAACTGTAGAGTACTCACTATTTAGACTAAGTTTCTACTTCTTGGATTAATTTTTAGATTAATATGCAGAGAAGTTTTATTACTGCAAACTAGAAAAGGAATTAGAACGAATTTAGAATCCAGAAAAAAAAAATCTTCCAGGACAGCAACACTAAGTTTATTATATTATTATTATTTTTAATACATAGAAACTGTGGAGTATTCATTACTTTTACAAATTTAGAGCATACTTAGAGCAACCCAGAGCAGGGATTAGAACAAACTTTGAATCCAGCAAAACTACTTCATCAACTACTTCAAACCAAAGATCTCTGTAACATACGAACTAATGTTATATATATATGTGTGTGTGTGTGTCTACTTTTTTGCAATAAAAACTTGCGCACATAACTATAAATTGTTCCATAATAATAAAAAAATCTCTGTCGATCAATTGTGTTCAATGCGGGTCACGTCTTCAGCTGAAACATCGCGGGAATAAAAAGAGGCATCACTCTGAAGGGATTTACTGAACCACAGTGACTCCTCTTTCTTTAATAAACGATCTTTGGCCTGAACAAGGCTGATTCCACGTCCTACGTGTTGCTGCGGCAACTCAAAACAATATACAGCTAGCTCCAGCAAATACACATTTTAGGAAATAGTCTTTTTTTTTTTTTTGGCACAATGAGTCAACGACTGATTACTAAAGGTGAGATTCGTGGCTGGTTTTTACTTCACATTGACGCAAGTTCAGCTTGAAAGTGATTTTATTTTATTTTGTGTCCTGCAGCTGTTGAACAGTATCAGAAGTCCAGGTTGCAGTTTGTGCAAACAGTTGCTGATTTCGCGACCAAACCACAAAACTCCGAAATCCTCCATAATGCAGGTAGGAAACAGAATTATAGCAATATTATCATCTGTCACGGATTGCAATGTTATTTTGCACCCATGAAATAAATTGTCATATTTTAAACCAATAGAATGGAAGCAAAATTCAAAAAACAAAACAAAACAAAACAAAAAAACATTCTAATGAATATTTCTACGTATCCAAGGTTAATTGCTAAAACGAACAAACTCTTATTCAAATTCAAAACTATTTTATTGACAATGAAAAGTTCAATCAAATGTTTAAAACCCCAACTCTAAAACCCCAACTCACTGTAAAGGCAATTTAAATGAATCAAACTGCAAAAAGCAAATAAACAAAATGTAAAAAAAAAAAATGTGATTAAAGCATAAAACATTACAGAAATAGAATGTGGTCAACTTTTGAAATCTGTTTTAACAAGGTGGTAAATAGATACTTTTCCTGCCAATCAGAGCTCAATGTCTTCCTCAGTCTGGCTCAGCTTAAGTTTTATATTAGCATTAGCACTGTTGCTAAAATTCCAGAAACTGCAGACAAATTGAAATTCTTGTTCCAAAAGTTCAGTTCCTCAATCACAACTCTTGTAATCAATATTTATTTTTACTATGTTATGTTTTAATTCATATTACAGCCCATGAAAACATGGGTTGTAATGTCTTACAAGTCACCCACATATATGTTATATAATATGTTCCCCTGCCTTGCAGTGACAAAGCATTAGCATATGTTTCAACAGAATCTGAAATGAAAATAGACTTTTTCTTTTTTTTTTTTTTTGCATTTGATTGTTGCTGAACATTTTATATACAAGCCACTATTCTTTAACGAAATTACATTTGTTTCAATATTTCCATAAAAATTCATTTTTAGTGTCCTCTGCTCTTCTGCAGGAGTGATACCTATGCTCCGGTCCCTGCTGCTGGACACGGTCCCGAGCATCCAGCAGACGGCGGGTCTGGCTCTGGGTCACCTGGCGGACAACAGCAACAGTGTGGCAGAAATTGTGGTGAAAGAAGACATCCTGCCCCAGCTGGTCAATTCTCTGGCCTCACAGAATGTTAGGATCACTTCTCCTGGATTCATTCTTTAGTGCTACCAGGTTTTCTTCTTGTAATGTCAGCTTTGGAAGACATGAGAGTGTTAAGAGCAAAGACAGCCAGATTCTGGTTGACGCTCTGCAGGAGTTTTAGGATCGGGGTCAAAACCTCTGAATTTGATCATATTGGGCTTTTTTTGGGGGCAATTCGCCCTGGGGGCTACTTGAAAACCTCAGCACTCTTCACCATGAGAGCAGCGAGCTCTTTGTCTTCTCAAGGAGCTGACTTAGAGAGACCAGGTGAAGCTCAATGTTTTAAACCCAAAATGTTACTTTTCAGCTTCTAAGCTCAAACTGACTCAGGAGTGGGAAGGAAAATCACTCATATGCAGCTTTTTTTTCAAATGACTAATTCTTTTTTTTATTTCACACACATTCCTGTTTACACAGTGCCAAATTATAGCATAATTTGTGATCTCAAATTATGCTATAAGACAAACCAGTCAGATTTAATTTCAGTTTCATATCTAATCACATGAATCACATGAAAGCAAAAATTATGTACACAATAAGCATTGTTTTTTTTATTTCAGTGACATCATTAAGCAAAATTAATTCTGCCTAGCATAAAAGGCCATGTTAGAAAATAATGACATGTCAGCATAAAGTTGAAAGGTAAAAGGAAGTAGACCCCGTCTCCTGAATTAGTAAAAAAATAAAAAAAGCTATTTCAAGGGTCAACTTAACTTGTTAAAGGATTTGTTTTCTTTAAAGAAGAAGAAGAAATGCAAATTGATTATAAAAAATAAATGAAGTTCCTCTGTGAAACAGCTGATGTGTGCACTTTTTTTCTGTGTTTTGTGTGCAGAGGTTTTATAAGAAAGTAGCAGGGTTTGTTCTGCGCGCGGTGGCCAAACACTCTCCTGACCTGGCCCAGGCAGTAGTGAGCTGCGGGGGCGTCGACGCTCTGGTTCTCTGCCTGGAGGAGTTTGACCCTGGGGTGAAGGAGGCCGCCGCCTGGGCTCTGGGCTGCATCGCACGACACAATGCATGTAGGCACAGATAGAAACTCTGATTTACATCTGCTTTGTTTTTGTGACGGTGAAGGCAATAATTTGTTATTCGTATAGTAGACTTCTGAAAATCTCATTTGCATTGTTTTTTTTCTTAAAGGAACTCTAAACAGAAAAAAAAAAAAAGAAAACCAGCTTTACCAATGTCCTGTCTTTGTGTCCACGGCCTCTGCGTGTCACTGTGCAGCTCTGTCCCAGGCGGTGGTGGAAGCAGGAGCGGTCCCCCTGCTGGTATTGAGTCTCCTAGAGCCCGAGATGGCCCTCAAACGCATCGCAGCCTCCACACTCAGCGACATCTGCAAACACACGCCAGAGTTGGCCGAGACCGTGGTGGACAACGGCGCCATCGCACACCTGGCACAGTTGATCCTCAGCCAGGACGCCAAGCTCAAGGTGAGCCTGCTGGCTGATGAAAGGGTCAGAAAAATTAATGTGTGGTGTCCTATATCTTAGTAACACATATTAAAAAGTATTCCAGAAATGCAACTTAATTTAAATAGTAATTTATTTGAAATCAACGTCTTCTGTGATATTTTCTGTGCCACAAAGAAATATATGCCAATTTGAAATTTTCCTGTCATGAAAAAATTGTCTCCAAATATAATAATCAGCAATTGTCTCTTATTTATATAAACAGATTGTTCATCTTAAAAATTGTAATTAGTGAATTGTAATAAGTGATAATTCACTTATAAAAGTGAATAAGTGAATTCAATTTTATTATTAAATTAAATAGAGGCACTGATGTTTGTATTTGTAAAAGTGAAGTGGCACTTTTGAAAATGTACCGTATATTATAATTTTATATAATTATATTATTTAAAGATAAGTTATAGTGGAGCATAAAATATATATTTGTTAATTTAAGTTAGTCACTTTAATTTAATATATTAACTTAACATTAACATAGACGGGGCGGATCACCCAGGAAATGATGGACTAAAATTGAATGTCAGACAAATTCTGGGATTTATTAGGAGTCTCTGCTTATTTCCAAGTCCAAAAGAGCAACTTCACGTTTAAAAACGAGCCCAAAAAGACGCAACCTGCAACTCATTAAATTTGCAAACAACTTTAAAAAAACAACAACAAAAAAAAAACAAGCCCAAAGCCGCTTATAAGAATTGGACTTGGAAACAGTAAGTTTCCAAGCATTTTGTTTTACACCAACAAAATGCGCATGTCCCTCCTCTATCCAATGTTAACATTTCTGTCGCTGCTGATACTGTTGCATAAAAACGGCAATCACTGGACAAGACGTGTAGAAGAAATACAACTAAATTCAAAAAGAAGATAGTAACACAAAGTGATTTTGTTTAATAATTGCAGTCTGACTACTGGATTTTAAATAGCAACGCGTTAGATTATTCATTACTGACAAAAGTCGCCCGACGTCAGTAACGCATTATATATATATGTGTGTGTGTGTGTGTGTGTGTGTGTGCGTGCGTGTGTGTGTGTATGTATATATATGTTTAGAGTTTTCTGTGAAGCTTCTCTGGGGTTTGGTTGTCTCCATTCAGAGGCAGGTGTTCTCCGCCCTCGGCAATATCAGCAAACACTCCATCAGGCTGGCCGAGATGGTGATCGATGCCGAGGTCTTCCCCGCCGCCTTCGTCTCCCTCAAAGATCCCGATGATTACGTCAGGAAGAACGTTGCAACCTTGATGAGGGAGGTGTCGAAACAAACGCCAGAGGTACCGCATGCTCGTGCTTCGAGGTCACCAAGAAAGCGGACGCACTCAATGAAGTGTGTGTGTGTGTATCTTTCTGCAGCTGTCCCTGCTGATCGTGAACTACGGTGGGCTGTCAATGGTGATCGACTACCTGGGAGAGACCCGTGGACCTCTGCGGCTCCCGGGCATCATGATGCTGGGATACGTGGCGGCTCACAATGAAACCCTCGCCATGGCCGTCATTCGCTCTAAGGTGGGATCATCAACCTCGATTTATTTTTTGTGATCACTAAAGAACAGTTTGTCGCCTCTTTAGCACGTCAATAATTTTTGGTTGAAAAGCTAACGGTGCCTCACCACGCAACTCGGCTGAATGATATTTTTTTATGAGATCGTGAGCATTAGTTCGCTGGACACTTCCTGATGTGTGCCTTCCTGTCCTGCAGGGGGTGCCCCAGCTGGCCCTGTGCCTCTCAGAGGAGCATGAGCAGCACATCAAGTCGGCCACAGTGTGGGCAATAGACCAGATAGGTCGTCACACCTCTGAGCATGCCAGGGTGGTGGCTGCAGCAAACCTGCTACCCAAACTGCTGGCGCTCTATGTGGACGCCAGGAGCACAGAGGATCTGCAGGCCAAGGTAGGAAGTGCAACAATTGTTCTGGACACCAATGAACACATGGAGTCATGAGATATTCCATGTTTCTTTTGGCGCATCATGTTATAATCAGGAAAAAATCTAATTATACAGGGTCTGTATAGGTGCTTAAGAATGCTTGAATTTCAATTAGGTGTTTTAAAAATTGAAGTGAGCATGAAAGTCCTTGAAAGTGTTGATGTTCAAGCTGCACAGTTTTGTAATAAAGTGCAATCTGACGTTTGATTAAAAGCCTATATTTTAAGACCCTATTTTTGGTCAAAACCAGATATTTTCATGCACCTAATAAAAAAAAAAACATTGAAAATGCCTGAATCTTGCTGTTGGAAACGTATTGAATGTTTCAGAGTAAGAAGGCGCTGAAGAACATCCTGCAGAAGTGCACCCTCATCTCGGCTCTGGAGCCGCTACTCTACGACGCTCCCAGCAACATCCTCAAATACGTCGTCTGCCAGTTCAGCAAGGTGGGGAGGACATCTCCAAACGTTCCGGCAAAAATCTTTGCCTCTCGTGCGCTTATAAAACATCTATCTCTCTGGTTCTCAACAGGTGCTTCCCCAAGACAGCAAGGCCCGTCGCTTGTTTGTGACCAGCGGCGGACTGAAGAAGCTCCAAGAGATTGACGCAGAGCCGGGCTCCACTCTGCAGGAATACATCAATGCCATTAACAGCTGCTTCCCTGAGGAGATAGTCAGGTGCGGCTCTGATAACTCGACCACCAGTCTGTCCATTTGGTTCAAACTAGACTCAGTTAAAAAACCCAATGCCATCGGAATCAGGATCTTCAACTCAATATGTATATCCAGTTGATTTATGATGTGTTTGTGTTTTTGCAGGTACTACTCACCAGGCTACTCGGACATCCTGTTGCAGCGGTTAGAGGGATATCAGCCAGAAGATTCACTTCACACTCCTCCTTCTCCTCCACCTGAGGGACAATGAAGATTTCTGTGCCTTACGAATCTAAGTAGTCTTATTAAAAGATTTATTTGGTGGTGCTAGCAATAATACAGAGTAACATTTCAATCTGTTGAGACTCACACAGAAAAAAGCAGCAGTTCGAAAGTTTTATTGACCTGAAGTTCTTTGGCGCTCGCACATCGGCAGAAGACATGCGTGCTGAGAATCTCAGTGAGCTTGGAAGATGAGCTCTGAGTGAAGCTCAGGGTCGTCTTCCCCCGGGCCCGGACACCGGTGGTGGAGTGGAGACTGGAGAGGAAGGAGCCTGAAGGGAGTCTGGAAGATGCCTGGGAGGATGAAGGTGGAGATGGGAAGGAGGTGAGTCGAAGTGCGGCAGAAGCGGGTGGATCCGTTGTTGTTTGGCCTTTTGAAGGAGCTCTTGCGTGGTGATTGGCTGGAGCAGAGTGACAGTCTGGTGCTGGTTGGCTCAGCGACACCGAGGTAATTGATGATGCCGGTAGGCTGAACAGAGTCTCCCAGCTTGAATTTACGCCTAGGCTTACATTTAAGATGCAACAAAAAGAGGACACTCATATTTCCACAATATATAGGTCAAAGGGTCAAATTCAGTGACCAGGGCCAGATTTAAAAGAATGTTGGCCCCTGGGTTGGAGTCAGTGTTGGTACCCTGTCCACTCAGGAGAAATGATCAGTTAATGGGTACATTATAGTTGATGTACCCATTAATACAGTACAATAAAGGGTAATCCCGTATATCAGCAGGTATGATATGATGCATGGCAGGTTAATTACATCCCCACCCAATAACTCCATGTTGCTTCTTAAGAAATTTACTATAACGTTATAATTTTAGAAATACTTTGAGATTGTTTAGATTCATACAATTAAAAGAAATTATTAATACAACTCACCCAAGACTGCTACGCAAAGTAAACATTTTTTTTTCAAAACAGGCAGTAATTAAAACAAATGAATAAAAAACCTTTGTGGCCTCCCAAAAAGCCCTGGGCTACTGCCCCTGTTAGCTTTTTCTAAAGTCCAGCCCTGTCAGTGACGCAGTGGCTGGTTGCTGAATGTTAGCTTCTTTTAATAACACTAAAAGAAGCCAACACTCAGCTTCTTTTAATGCACTACTGTGCTTTTTCTCAAAGAGCTTTATATCAAAAGGCGCGCTATAAATAAACACTTCGTTTTCATGTTTCAAAGCTTTAGAAACATTATTCAGAAAAGCAGCCGTACAAATAACCAAGCCTACCTGACTGAAAGAAGGCATATCCTCAGTGGTCGCACTGCCCCCTGGCGGCCCTGACGGCTCACTGCAGCTCGGTTGGGGCTGAGAGCGTGCTCGCGCAGCAGCTGCGGCGCACATGGCGAGCCGCTCTTTGTTTATTGTCTGCGGGGGTGTCTGCCTTTTCTCCACATTGTACTCAGTTTTCCACAGCCACTGGACTGGACTGGACTGCCCCTCACTGCGCTGCTGCGCCGCGGCGGAAATCAGCCGCAGACAGCAGCGACCATCCCGATTGTTCAATTTTTACAAATAGAATAGCCTACCTCCAACCTGAAGCGACACCGAGTGAAAGCAGCGTTCACAGCAATAATCGAGCTGAATTGTAAAATTCAGTCTTTTCCGTGTTGAACACTCCAGGCTGAACCTCCTCCTGCGACTCTCTCCTCCTCTCGTTATTTTTTTTATTTATTCACACTGGGAAGAAAAACGCCAATTCGTTCACGGCAAATAAATAAATAAATAAAATAAAAAAAAAAATATATATATATGTATACATATATATTTTTAAATGGCGGTAACTAATAGTCGGCATATAAAGCTCTTATTTCAGCCATTTTTAATTAGGCTCAAATCTAAACCGAAAGGGGGGAACTACAAGCGATTCCAACAAAATAAATAAATGACTATTTTATTACTAACAGGCTTTGGTAGCCGTGAAAAAAAAAAAAAAAAGTCGATCAAACGGATCGTTCACAAACCTTTAGGGCGCGAACAAGGAGAATAATGTGTGAATAATAAATTGCCAAATAAATATTCTATGCTTAAGGTCGAACCCATTAAATGTCCTTAATTTTTACATCGCAGGCTTTTTAAGGCATCGACTTCACAGTCCTTACAAAAATTGAAAAAAAAAAAAATTGCTTGAAGATTATTTGCACGTAGCCTTTAGTCTTGCGCTTTAAAAAGATTTTTGGATATTTATGCAGTTTTTGAAGTTAAGGGTTTTAACTATAGTGACTGCGCATGTTCGCTTCACCTTTATTTGAAAATGAGCTCTATGGAAAAAAACAACCACCCCAAAACAAATTGATTCCAATGTGGTCATTTTCTTTTTTTCTAATATACGCTTTTAA